>OX453296.1:27802319-37533526 GCA_949710035.1 Crambus lathoniellus
CGCACCAATCAACAAGTGTATTGGGCCCGGTCGGTGGAAGGAAGGATCAGCCAAAGCCAGTCCAGACGTCAGCTCAATCGTGGATGGCGGCACTCGCACTTGCGGGAGTGGTCCAACCACCTTATCAAAGACTATCGCCGAAGCACCGATCTTCGGCCTTGGCGCGAAGTGGGGGGAGAAGGAGAACTCAACTCGACCAATCGGATCAGGGATCCGCGAGTCTCCCACCCCCCGTACCGCTTCGTGATGCGGCACAAGCAAAAGACCCAGCTGTCGGACAAGCCACCTGGACATTATGCACCCCTGGGCACCTGAGTCCAAAAGGGCACGCACCGTGACAACATTGCCCTTAGGTCCCCAAACATTCACGGAGGCTGTTGGCAACAGCACAAGCTCCGGAGGGGTGGTTGGGTCCGACAGGGGCGCCATTAAAAATTTTGGGGGGGTACTTGTCCCCCTCGCGCCTGAGTCGGCGCGCCAAATGTGGGACGCTCGTACCGGGCGAGCGGGTCCCAATCGGGTACATACTGGCCCCGACCAACAGCACTCCTAGGTGCAGGGTAATACCCGTGTGGGGCGTGCCTCGGTACATAGTACCCCAATCGAGGCCTCTCCATTAGGGGGGGGGAGTAGCAAATAGGGCCCGTGCCCATCGCCACCGTGGCGTACTCTTGTGGTACCCCCCTACCCCCGCCCGTGGCGGGGGCGTCTCTCCTATAGTTCCCCCTCTCCGGGGGGGACTGAACGGGGGGGCTAAGCCCCGCCGAATCTCTAGGGGACCGGTTCCGGGCTGCCGGGCCCCCGCCCGTGCGCGAGGAATTCGAACCCCGGTCGCTCCCGGCGTCCTTGCGGTCCAAACAAAGGAGGGGGTGATGCCTCCCTCCGCAAAGACGACAATCCTCGGTCTGGGGACACGCCGACTGCATGTGTCCCCCCAAACACCTATAGCACCATTGGCGCTGTTTCGCAACGGCCCTCCGTCCCTCTGGGCGGAGGCCTCTAAATTTGGCACATTCGTGCACCACATGCCTATCTCCCCTGCAATACCTGCACCGCTCACTCGGTGCGGGGGGAGGGGACTGCTGGAAGGCAGCATAGCGATTGGTCGGGCGACGGGGCTGTTCCCTCGCCGCCACCATACGACCAACACCTGGAACCGGGGCGGGCTCCAGGTGGTCCGTCACCCTACATTCGTCCTCCAAAAAACGAAGGAGGTCCGCGAAGGGCGGGAGATACGAGGCGCTGTCGCCTCCGTACCTCTGCTCGAAACGCCCCTTCATTTCAGCGGGCAATTTGGCGAGGACTATGTGCAGCAGTATAAAGGACCACTGATCCACCGGCAGGTCCAATCGCCTTAGGGAGTTGACCGCTGACAGTAGCGGGTTCAGCAACTCCCTCCGTAACAGGTGTACCCGCGTGATTCGCGGGAGGGCCAAAATCGTGGCCACGTGGGTGTCCGCCAGTAACCGGACATTCTGGTACCTGCTAACCAGAAGCTGGCGAGCCACCTGGTAGTTGTCGTCGCTGATGAGCAGGTGCTGGATTACCGAGCTGGCCTCTCCTCGCAGGGAGGAGCGCAAATAGGCCAACTTCTCACTAGGGGATAAGTCCCGTCGTGAATCCACCAAACTGTCAAACAAATTAATGAAGCCCATCCAGGCTGACAGATCCCCATTAAAAGTGGGAATCTCCAATGTAGGCAATCGGCCTAGCAACGCCGTCGGGGTAGGTTTGACCTCCCCGCTCAAAACCGGCTCCCCCTTCCGAACAGCCAGGGCCCTCTCAGCCGCCTCCGTGAACTGGTCAGCCAGCTCATAGGCCTGGGCTACATCCTGCTCCAGCTGTTCCGACACGGCATCATCAGCTGGGGGGTTTTCCAAATAATACGCGCGACACTCCATGGCGTGGCGCTCCAGGTCTTGCAGCCGAGCTGCCAGCCCGCCATACCGAGCTAGCAACGCACCTACCCGGTCGGCTCGGTCTATTAATGTGACCGCACAAGCAAGCCAACGCAAAGCTCCTTGGATGCCAGCCCTGGATACGGCGGTCGGATTCGTAGGAGCCATTTATAATCCGTTTAATAAACAAAGCAAACAAAGAAATATAAAAGTGGTAAACATCAACAAAAAACAATAGAAATAGGTCGCGTCACGATAATATAAAACACAATTAAAATTCGGACGACATACACGGACCCTACTATTTTCATAAATTATTAACAACTTACCAATTTCAAGGGCTAACAATATAACGGTATAAACAAAACGTATAGGATTAACGGTATGGCATACCTCGCAAATCAACTACTAAACCGTTATCAACAAACGAAAACAAAACTATTTTTAATAATAATACTCGTAATTTAATACTACTAATAATTAAAACTAGTTCCACTTTTTTAACTAGGCAAGCGGACTCGGAACAAACACTAGTATGTGGTACTAATAAACAACACTTTCGAACGAAACTATTCGTCAAATAAATCCGGACACACAAAAAAAAAATATACACATCTAGGCGAGTAAACTCGTATCAAAACACTAGTATGTGACAACAATTATATAAGTGTCTATCTATTATCGGATCCACCAAGTGAGAAACATTCGCTTCGAGAATTTACTAGAACAATTTCTTAGTACTTCTCGTCTCGGATCGGATCGGATCGGGAATCGGATCGGATCGGGAATCGGATCGGAAATACCCTTTTTAACAAAAAAAAATAATTTTATTTTTACTATGAAATTTTATGTACCTAGTTAATTTTAATATGAAAATTAACTAATTATATCAACTAGGTACGCTCTGCTACCAAAAATATGATCACGCACAATTGTGATGACCACATCTACTGTGTTCCACAGTTTATTGAAACGAAGGTTTCTCATGCAAAATTAAGTAAATTAAAACTAGTCCTACCTTACTAGAAAATAGTGTCCGTAATCCAGGGGGGCTGAACGTTGTCTCGCCGGCGCGCGCCGGGCAAAACGATCTCCACACAACCCCCGATGGGATACTCTTACAGCTAACACTCTTATACTACACAATGCCCTAATAGGCAGCTAAAACTTTCCCGGCGCTTTTCAAAGCGAACACACACGGGTTACAAGTCCTTACCCCGACCGGAGCCCTAGTAGGTGCAAAACGAAATCTCGGTCCCAATATGGGTAGGTAACTTGCGCGGCACGTCGCTACAGAAACACACGAACTTGTCTCACGGCTGCTTACGGCCAACTGGTCTGCACGCGGCCCGAGCGCATTGCGTGTCGCCCGTGACCTTGACAATGACAACGCACCGCTCGCAGCGCGGCGCGAACAATGGTGGTTAATAAACATGCATGGCTGTTATAAAAGAAAGATGCAAAATACAAAACTATAGGGTTTAGAAAAAAACTACGCTTTTGGAGCTCTAAGAGAAATGAGCGAAATTTAAAATTAAATGTTACTATGGATTAAAGAGCTCGAGCGGAGGTGGCAGGTCATTCCAGCATTTAGTAGCTTGAAAACGAAAGCTTCTCCTGAATGCTGTAGTGCGGTGGTGATAGTTGATTAGGGGAGTACGTGCTGCCCAGACGACAAGCTCCCGGTAAACGGGGGCAGACGTTCCGAAACGGAAAGTAGTGGTAGTTTGAGCGCTGTGCGCCGAGACCGAAGCCGTTCGGCGCACAGTGAAAAGGAGAGGGGGTCGTCCATGGAGGTGGCGTCCCCACAATACCCGGAGGTGCAGCACCCAAAGGGGCAGCGCTCGGTAGTTCGCCTCTCCGTGCGTCTCTCTAGGGAGAGACGTCGTAAGGACGCGGCGCCAAAGAAAGAGGGTCGGGTGGCGGAGCGGGGAACTTCGTCGTCCACCAGGGTCCTCATGGTGGAGGAGCGCGCCTTGTGTTCCCGGTGCGCCACACCGGAGATGGGACGTTTGGTCATCCCGAGACTAAGAGGGGGTGCGTTAACCATGGACGTGGACACAGGGCGGACGATGCGGCGATTGCTAC
Organism: Crambus lathoniellus; assembly: GCA_949710035.1. Lineage (NCBI taxonomy): Eukaryota > Metazoa > Arthropoda > Insecta > Lepidoptera > Crambidae > Crambus > Crambus lathoniellus. The sequence goes on from OX453296.1 coordinate 27,806,306, forward strand.
TCTTGTCCCGTAGCTTCCGTCCGCGTGTGGGTATAGTTGAGCAAAGCGTTCAATTTCAGCTTCCAAGCAAACGTGCTAAATTTCATAAGTGAATGTATGTTTGTATGTACAAAGATAAACAAACATACAAACGTTTGTTCTCGAATTTCTCGAAAACTAAAAGTCATATCGAGATGATTATTTTTGATTTACGTACATCTAGAATTCCAACTTTGGTAACAAAACAAGTTACATCAAAATCGATTCATTAGTTTTTAAGATATGGGTATCTTATGGTACAATTTACATTCACGATGCAGTTTTTATATTTTTTTTTTTTTTAATATTAAAAACCCCGCCCCGACATAAAAAAAACCCCCTTTCCGCCACATGGATCAGTAGTAATAATTACATTCTTGACACCTTTCTAGAATGACTTGCTCTTACGAGCGTGAGAGTTGATCAGATGATTAAAATAGGCATGTTTCTCTGTCGATAGACCGATTTCCACCATCTTTTTTAGAGCTTTCCAAGTTTTTTTTCAGCTTCGGATTTAGTGCTACGATATTTTTTGAGAGCTTTATTTCGCAAGTCTATCATACGTTTGATCGTATCATCTGATTCTCATCGTTTGATTTTGACTGTCTTTAAAGGGATTCTTTTATCCTATCGTAGAGGGATAGCAAAGTTTGCCAGAACCAAACAGAACAACTATTTTAGTTTGAACTGTCAAAATCATTATCATGTTAAACGGAATGTTTCTTTACAGTAAAATTTGAGCAAAATTTATATGTTACAATAACAGCTAATCAAATCATTCTAAATTATCGGGAAAGAAGTGGGTTGCTCGAGTGACATATTATACTTGTTTCATTCATGAAAAACTAAATGAAGTGTGAGTGTAATACAATATAGTCATTTCGTCGAAATTTGGTAAGTAATTTCACTTTTCTATGATCCGATTATTTTTATGCTTGTTTCATTTCATTGCCATGTGTTTTACTTCAAAGTACATAATTATGTGTTTTTCAGTGTCTACCCTGACATTGACATCTTGTCTTGGTGATTTCCCAATTGGTGGCCAGAAGTTAAATGATTTGTCAAAATCAACTCTACTGGCTCGTCAAAAGAGTTAAATTTCATTAAATAAAAATATACTTTTGATATCAGATGTCACTTGATTATTATTTATCTGATTCAATAAATGCCTCATGCATGAAGCAATTAAGGATTTTGTATTATTTACAACAATCCATCCCATCCCTAACACACAGTTATTTTTAGTTGAAACTATTTTAAGCAATAAGTTGTATTTATCTGCCTGATAGCAAGGATAGCGTCTAAATACTGCTTTTCTTTTCCAGGTTTCCCCTTGCAAACTAAGTGGAAGATGATTAAAGACAGCTTCAAGCGAAGATTTAAAAGGTCGGGACTACAAGCGGCACAGAAGCGACATAGGAACTATATGTCTTCTGACTCTATTCTGCTGCTGCTTCCTTTGTATCATGAATATGATCTTCTTGTAGAATCTTCTTCGACAAATCACGAGCTATTGTGGGAAAAGGACAAAACTGGTGTACGGAACATCGGAAGAAGCCTATTCAAGCCCTCCGACTCGACAGTAAAACACGAACAAACATCGGAACAAATAGACGAAGACGACATTTTCGCTTTCATCATAGCGCAGATGATGAAGAATTTGAAAGTGGATCAAAAGAGCTATGCGAAAATGGAGATTTTGAAGGTTATGAATGAAGCCGCGAATTATAGTCCTTTACACTGTGATATTCATAGGTGCTCCGTGCCTGTGCCGTGCACGAACGCGTCAACTATGCCAAGAGTGACGGAGGCGTCATCTGGATCAACTGTAGATGAAACAAAAAGAATCGCACAACTTCACGATGAATTAAAATACGATACGGCAAGCATCTGTTCCGCATACTCTCGTCTTGAATCAGACTTGTAATTTGTACTTTGACTTTTAACATGTATCCATGTAATACATGTAATACTCAAACTGAAGTATTAGTAAAATAGTATGTAATCAAATGTTTAACGAAATATTTTTAGTGTTGATAATTTATTTACCTACTTATAAAAATGGAATAAAATTACTTTTTCTATCTCGTCTACGCTCATTGGCTTAACTATCTGAATTATTTTACCTTATGCTATGCCATCTCTCAAAGGTAAAGTATTTTCGAGTATTTATTTATTATATACTGTTCTACTGGTGCCAGAGATGGTTTTTATATGGAGCGCTATTATTTCGGCTAGAACAAGAAAATCGTGATGCTTATAGTCTATTTGTTTCAGTTTTCTATTTAGTGAACTATCTTAAGGCGCTACTCGAAAAAAATATGGACTTTTTGATTTAAAACTATAGGACGGTTACAGTTGTTACAAATCTGGTAATAAGATATATATTTCTTCATATCTTTATCTAGATTCGTATAGTTTCAAAAACACGATTTTATGGTTTTGCCTCGACGCTTTTTCTTTTCGAAAAGAATCTCTAAAAATACGAAAAGTCTAGATTATTCTTAAATGGGGTTACTTACACTATTGGAAATTGGTTTAATTAGTAGACACCAATAATATTTAGGATCGTATAGAAGCATTTTTCAAAAAAATCGTAGTTTTTAATACGAACTGATTTTGTGTTTTTTTTGCCTATTCTACAAAATCGGTCTCGCTCCCGCGCGCGTCGTTTTCTCATTGCTATCTCGCTTCAGCACATTTTTTCCGAGTAACGCCTTAACGCATTTCTGATGTTATTGGTGTTAATTCATGAGAGTATCGGAACGGTAAGCTCATGTCGCTTATATAAAAAACTTTATAAAACAAACATGCATCTAAGCTTATAATGTATTTATGTGAAATATGTATTAAAGGGCTATAGCAGTTTTAACATATAGTCTTGGGATTAAAATACATAATAATTTAACCTTGCTTCAGAATAAACTCTCTGGAATATACACAACGATTTTTGGCACCTACACTTCTCTCTTACTTTATCCTAATTTTTGTCCTTATACTTTGTTCACTGTAGCATGACCCCTATGACAGCTTATTCGTGCAAAGCAAAATAGTAGTTTATGTGACTGTTTCATAAAGACGGGTATTAAAACAAGAGTTGGAGTTTAAAAACGAGCTTAGCGAGTTTTCGAGTGTTTTAATACGAGTTATGTGCAGTCCCATACACTACTTTATCTACACTCAAGTACATTTATCTTATAAGTATTTAAAAAATAAAGCAAAACAATATTAATTATAAAATCTGGATTGGCGCCAAAGAAATCTAACGGTCTTTACTATGCGATTATTATAAGAATAGGACGAGTTGTTGACAAACTTCACTCTGAAAAGGTACAGTTCGCAAGAAAGTGCAAAACAAAATGAAAATAGTTATATATAAAAAGTACTACTATGGCGTAATACTATGTAGTAATACTATGGCGCGGACTCTTTATAGGTTTATGACCAAGCACGTACCCAGGATTTTTTGGTCGGGGCGGGGAGGGGGGATCTCGGAAATAAATCCTGGGTACGTGCCTTGGTGGCATTCCCCCCCGCCCGGGGAGACAAAGGGGACTCTTTCGGGCAGCGGCTTCAAAAGTCAGGAAAGTGTTTTTTCTGTTCGGTGGTTGCTTTCTAGAAAGGTTTTTATATTAATTTAACCTTCCATGGCTTCCGGGGCCTTCATAAGTATGAAATTTCTAACAAAGATTAGGTATCAAAAGGAAATAAAACAACGGTAGGTAATATTAATCATAATAGGTCTTTACCTATGAAATTGCCGTTTTCTATGGGGAAATTGTAGGAAGTTGGAATCGGCATACAAAGATATTTGGGGGTTTCTTGGACATGTGAACTCCGAATTCAACGAAACTATCGAGATATGATCAGACAAAATTATTCTAACTAGTTATTGCCTATAATAACTTTGGACTGTCTTAGAATTAACAAAAAACTGTTCAAAGCTGTCAAATTGACGACAACCAAAGAGCGGTACTTTGAAGCAGTTATAAAAAATTTGGACGCGTGTTTAATTATTCTTTTCTTAGATGTTTAACATGACGACATACTCTATTTTCGAAACTGACTATTAATTTAGATATATTGATATTAATTAAAAAATTAGAGACCAATAAACATGTGAGAAAAAGACGGCAATTGCATATGTAAAGACCTATTATTATGCAACTATTTTATGAATGGAATCAAACGCCTAGGTCGTAGATATTTAAAAAAACAGACAGTAATCTGTGCGTGCGATAGCCGTCAGGACGCCCCGCCACCCGCCTATCCCACGGATTAATCGACACTTTCGGGGGGGTCCAGACCCCCTGGACCCCCCCCCCCCCCCCTTGGTACGTCCTTGTTTATGACTGGTTTATGGTCAGTGATTGAGGTAGGTAGGTAATCATAAATTCGTAAAGTTCGTGATATATTCTACATTAGTCCTGAAATTAATTATGGAACCTCAGGGATATATCAGGGAAAACTAGAAAAGGATATCTAACAAAACAATAATTAAAAATGCAAGAAAATCTAAAATATTGCTGTGACACTTTTGACAGTTTAGCAATATCACTTAACTATATATGTATCGGCTACGCTTGACCACTCGTTGCGTATCGAGTGCCTGGCACTGGATACATATCACATTTGATATCACGATCATTTGATCATCATTTGAAATCACGAGAATACCGAATGTCGAGATTAGTTGCTATCCGTCATGTTTATTCGATAAATATCGAGTTGGAGATTATATCAAAGGCACGAGAATGATTCTCAATAGACATTATGTCGAATAGCGATATTCCGCGCCACTTAATTTGGCACACAACACAGGCCAAGTTATATGGCGCATACTGTCAAAATAAAATGGCGAATGTCGATTGAAACAGAATTTTCGTATCACATTGTAGAAATGTCTATTGTCTATGCCCAGCGTTCGACTTGCAAAGAGTGGTGCATGTGTGCACAATGTTATTCGATGTGAATGTCGCGCGTTAAAGCTGTATTTTAATGTGGGTAAATATAATAGTATTCACGCCTCACCTTTATCTGATGAGGCGAGGATGCTATACAATTTGGTAAATAGAATTAATGTATGTAGAAGCTAATATATTTTTTTTGTTAATGTCAATAATATGTAGTGTTTATTGGGTAATTTATTGTTCATGATTATTATTATATGACTATGTATTTACGGGGGTGACATAGTCAGTATGTGACTAAACCCTCTTTTCAAACAAGAATAAAAAAAATAAAAAAAAGCTGTATTTTTTAAAACTATAGACATTTTTGTAACATTTTCAGTACCTACCTATCAGCTATATCTTTGTACGCGCCTGAGAAGTTTTTGGCGCTAGTTACAGTTAATTTTTTTGTTCAAAGCTTATAGAAAAGATTAGTATTCGAATTTGACGATATCGAATTAGAGACATATCGATAGATATGAGAATCGCCCCCGCTACGAGTTCATAATTCGAATATTATAACATGAGTGTATATAAAGTCCTTTAAGCTATAGGAATAAAAGTTAAGAAAATCAGCATAAGACATTTTTTTATGCAGCTTATGCTAGAAAATTAGACCCTATTCCTTGTTCGGAAACAACATTATGCTTTGCACGAAAATGATCTGTTATAGGACCCACGCTACATTGAACAATGTATAACTTTCCGCTCTGTCAGGTCCTGATATGTCCCGAGACGAGACTGATTCCGTTGCGGAGTGGTGCCGCACGCCGCGCATTCCTGAGGAGCCCGATGTGTGTGAAGTAGCCAAGGACTTCGTCAGGTGAGAGGAAATAATTTACTACGTGATTAATTGCGTATTTCGCTGTTGTTGAAATGTAGATATTTAATGATGGAAGTTGAAAAATATTACATTTAAGAATACCAAATGTGAAAACATAATTTGAACCTGTTTTATAACAAGCTAATTATACTTAAGCTGTTTAATTTTGACTATAGTTGTCTCTTTCTAAAACGAATTCTTCTATGGGGAGACTATAAAGCTGACTTGGTGACGTCACAAAGATAGTAGTTCTCTCCATATATAATTAGAAAGTTTGATGTCCGCCTATTTTCGTTGCACAATAGTCGCGTACTGACTGAGCGAGTGGCCTCGCGCGTTAAACGTCGGAGGCTCGCCCGTGCCACGTCCTGACTGACCGAGGGTATGTCTCAGTCGGTACGGCTGGACCTAAAAGAAATACTGAATGCGCCATGGATATTCTGTGAAAAAAATATTAATAAAATATTGACTTAATTTATTAGTCTCTTACCTACAATGATTCTTCTACGACTAAAAGTCTTTGCACCCGATAATTAAATGAGTGATGAAAACCGCTTCCAGTTCTAGTGGGCGTGTCGGCGGGCCGATAAGCTCGGTGCAGCACTCCCGCACGTCGTCCATGGGCACGGAAGACGCTCTGGTGGACGGCTACCTGCCCATGGCGCCTGGTCACGAGCCGCTGCCTGCGCTCGTGTCGGCGTCTAGTGGATCAGTGTGCAGCGGGACGCCCTCCACCGACCCCCGCTTCAGGTAATGCAGCTTCCACATGGGGCTCGGTGCAGCACTCCCGCGCGTCGTCCATGGCCACGGAAGAGGCTTTGGTGGACGGCTCCCTGCCCATGGCGCCTGCACACAAGCCGGTGCCTGCGCTCGTGTCGGCGTCTAGTAGATCAGTGTGCAGCGGGACGCCCTCCACCGACCCCCGCTTCAGGTAATGCAGCTTCCACACGGGGCTCGGTGCAGCACTCCCGCGCGTTGTCCATGGCCACGGAAGAGGCTCTGGTGGGCGGCTACCTGCCCATGGCGCCTGGTCACGAGCCGCTGCCTGCGATCGTGTCGGCGTCTAGTGTGTATTAAAGAAAATAATTATCACAAATTTAAATTTTTGACTGATGTCTTAAGCCGGGTCTGCTGCGCCATGTTTTCGTGTTTTTATAACCAAATGGGAGCGTGGCCTTATTGTTACTAACAGTTTTGTTCGGTGTTTTTGGAACGGATAACTTCCCCCTCGTTGTTTCCAAAGAGTTGAAATGCATAATGCATATGCATAAGGAAGTTAGATGATCTATTTCTCCGAAAAATATGTAAAATATTTGAAAATAAATACTTGTGTCGTGTTTCTGATATTTTTAAAAACATTTTGAACAGATACAAAAAATATCTGTCCGATCCCCTATTATGCCGCATGCCGTCGGTCGTTAAGACACGCATCAGAATAGAAATAGAAAATTATTTATTTGGTGCACATATAAACATAAAATATTTTATTTCTAAAAACATTATGGAAAGCAAAATGAAATATATTAACAAATGACAATGAGTACATAACATATTTTTATAAAATAACACACAATGCTGCCAAAATGGTATCCACTCAGCATGTGTCATGGCAGGCCATGACGCTGATTTTCAGTGGTACCAGTAGAAGAAAAGAGGGTTATGCGCGTGGTGGTTTATTGTAACGTTGTGTTGCAGCGAGTTCCAGCTGGAGCCGGCGATGTCGCACATAGTGGAGAGCGCGCGGCCGCCGCGGGCGTGGAGCGTGGGCTCGAGGGCTGCGGTCGGTGCCGCCGCGCACGAAGGCCGCCATCGCGCCTACAGGTTAGTGACGACACAAATCACGACTTTGCAAGCCAGAATACTGCGCGCGGGCGAAATCGGCATTAATCATTTAAAAAAGAAAAACATTTATAAAACTCACAGTCACACACATCCAAAAACTAACAAAAAGATTTTTAAATTATTTTTATACATTCACAATGCAATTCTGTAAGTATAGGGATAGTAAAAAACCACGAGCCCTATAGCCCTAAGCTTCCCGCCTAAAAGCTACTTATAGGGCTCGTGGAGTTTTACTATCACATTTATCCTATTAAAAGAATTTAAGTCCAAAAACTAAGACTAATTACCTATTAGTAGAAAAGATAAGTTATGATTAGACAAACACATAAGTGTGTGTGTGTGTGTGGGCCGACAAATACCTTGTCTCTGTATAATGCTGCTACTGCTGGGTCCCTTAAAGATGAGCAAAGTAACCCGGCAGCGCTGTTAATCTAACATAACCTTAAAAAACGAAACTAATGTACTGTAACTAACGCCCCAGTCGCGAGCAGACTTATTTAACGCGTACTCTATACTCTATTCAACTTCCTCTGTGACAAAAGGTAAACAAACAAACCAATGTTTCCCAAACTTATCAAAATACAGGCATTGCTTGATCCAGGTTCACTCATAATTACAGCACTTATAAGCACGAAAACGTCAATATAACAACAAACTTTACAAATGGAATAAACAAATATCAAGAATTTAACGAAACTATCTGAAAACACGGCACGCACGAGTCAACGAGTTGATCGAGAGTAAAGATGGCCGGTGTAACCAGACTAATTACAAAATTTCACATTTCTACGTAAATTATTTGCTTTATCACTACTCCTCAATTTAGTAGTATTATAATACGTTCTATGTTAGGGAACAGCTACAGTTTTAGGTGCTTTTAATGTCACTTTTTTTTATAGATTCGAGATGCACATAAAATTTGACCTATTAAAGAATCTTTTTCTGGTTTGTTTACCTTTTGTCTCAGAGGAAGTTGAATAGACTATAGTAGGAGTCAAGGTTAAAGGCTCTCCCACACAGGCGCGGTATTATCGTTGATAATACCGGATGCGTTATTGCGTTAATGTGTCCCGATTCCTTGCACCCCTAATACGTAAGTCCTAATACAAATGTTGTAAGAACTCGTATCGCAGGACGGAGGTACGCTACGGTACGCAAGCGTCCTAGTCGATATTATCGCAGCAGTGTCATAGAATATATAATAGTACTAAGGTACAGAAGACGCTTTCTGCAAACTTATTCAAATAAAATAAATCTTTCTGCATGAAAATAAAGTCCAATTCCGGTCGCTTTGTCATTGCTTGCCTACTTTTATAATAACCTAAAGTTCGCGCATGCAAGCAAAACTGTACCCAATATCTACGCGCGAGAGTTTCTATTTCTATGAAAGTCTCAAACAGCTCGCTCGCTGGGACGATTTAGGGTTAAGACTTGCGAGTTCGGTGAAGTTCTGATGGAATCGCCGCGCGGCGAACGCGTCACGTGGACAGTTTAAAAAGTATAAAAACCTTTATTATAATAATAAATAAATAATAAATAAATAACCTCTTACATTCACACCAATTATCTAAGCCCATTTTAATTTCATTAAGAAACTGTATCATGGAAAACTTGATAACGGATAAATATATACTTAAATACTTTTTGTTTGTAAATGCATACTTAATATACATAGTAAACACCAAGACCAAGACAAATAGACATGTTCATGCACACAAATATTTGTCTTGTTCGGGAATCGAACCCGAGACCACTGGCGCAGATGGTGGGTAGCCTACCCCTGCGCCAAATCGGTCGTCAAGTTGTTATTGTGACGTTATGTCACAATAACAACCAATCAACAAAACAGTCCTCCAATATCACCTACGCCCTTTGTATGTGATAAAAAGTTAGTGTTCCTCCCCATTGTCGCATGACGAAGGTAATGTAAAAGCGCCATGATTATTCCCCAGTGTGGGTGCGCACTGCCGGCCGTCGGCGTCCGCGCCGCGCGCGCCGGCTTCCGCGCCGCTGCTGCCGCGCGGCTCGGCCGACGACCTCATGGAGCTGGACTTCTCCGCCAACTGCAGCCCGCAGCCCAAGGTCAGTACAGAGACACAGAATATATAATAGTACTAAGGTCTTCGATCAACAATAACACCTAGCTCTAGGATACATTGTTGGAGTGACAGATATGGCCGAGCGTATACTCCCACTTGAGAGTATAATTATAACTTTATAAGTAGATTATTTTGACTGTGTCAATAATACTAAGGTATTTCAAACTTGGAACGGTTCCTGTCATTTATAATGTAAGATCGTAACATTCGATACCTTTCTCTCCGTTTTCTCCGTTTAAAAAAAAGTCAGTCGGTGCCATGTTAAGTTTTCATTTAGTTCGTGAGCTTTCATCTAGTACTATTTTTGATCGAAGACTAAGGTACAGAAGACGCACTCGCAAAATAAAGTCCAATACCGGTCGCATTGTTTCGCTTACCGACTGTTATAATAACCTAAAGTTCGCGCATGTAAGCAAGAATGGATCTAAAAGTTACGCGCGAGAGTTTCTATTTCTATGAAAGTCTCAAACAGCTCGGTCGCTCGCACGATTTAGCTCCTTCGCACACGGGTCGTTAGCGTAGTCGCATCGTAAGCGTATCGTTAAGACGCAACGCGTACGAGACCTGCAGTGTTCTACAAACAAATCGTCCACTAGACGTATCGGTTTGTATGGTCTCAGTTGAAATCATAGCTTCAACAATAATATATTATATTAAATTACTTATTTGTCTAGTTCATTTTTAACGCTATTTCTGCCCAAGCTTTGTCCGTTATATCTTTCCTTGAATATTCGCATAATGAATGGTTATATAGACAAGGCAACGCTTCAACCAGTTTCACGAATTCAATCACTTATTCAGTCATATTGAAAAAATTAAAATTAAAAGTTAAAAAAATAAATCAGTAAAATTTTAATGAAAGACAATTTTTATGCTTCATTTTTTACGCCAGTACGCTACGACTATCGTAATGACATAATTTTTGCGCAAAAAAGTAAGCGTTGCGCGTGAGCAGTAAAGCACATATTAACCGAGCGGCGCACAACAACCTACTGAATATACCCATTAATGGGACGCGACCTTAGCGCGGCAAGTACTTGCAGCGTCGTACCTAAAGTGCGGAGTACGCCAGGCCTGACAGAGATCTATACTTGACGACCTTGTAATATCCAACAGTTAGTTCTGTCAATACGATCATATAGGAAAGTACACTTTATCGTCACCAGGTGATCGTAGCACGGACGCCGCCCACCGCCGGGTTCGCCGAGCCCCGGTCGCGAGCGAACACCGACGAATACGTCGACATGTCTCCCCGCACCACCTTCCTTCCCCCCGCACCTCCCGCCCCCACTTTACCCCCTGCCCTACCACCCCCGCAGGCGACCGTCCCCGACGGATACGTAGAAATGAACTACACACGAGCCCCCTCGCGACCAATAGCCATAGCTTCGAGGACAGCTGTCGCCCCCGCCCCGCATTCCTCACCCCCGCGCCTCGCCGCGTCTTCCAAAACCCCGCTTGGGTCTCAAACGATATTCCCCATATCCTTAGAATCGCCGGCGTCGCCTCCCGAGCTCGACGACCACGATATTTTCGATGAAGATGCCAAAGGTGAGTTTCAAATTCTTTTTCTTGGCAATAATTTAGATATGTTACAGTCAAAGCTCTCAACGTGGTTGAGAGTGGTTACTTTTTAATGAAATATTAGTCAAAAGTCTTCGTCTCAAAATGCATACAATAGGGGACCGAACTGTTTTTTTATAAATTGTTTTTAGAAATGTCAGAAACTGGTATTTATTTTCAAATATTTTACATAATTTCGAAGACAAAGTTTGATGCTTTAACTTCCTTATTAGACAAGAATAGTGCTAACTACGTGTGACGTCACACGTAGGTAGCGCCATACTCCCGCCATAAAAAAATCGGGGTTGGTCACAATTCAGCAGCTCCTTACTTGCTTGTTATCAAACAGATTAAACTTTTGTTCACTTTTGTTATAAGTAGGTACCTACTATGTTATATTTTTAAATGTCACTTTTAAGTATTGACATATCAATAACAGTCCGATCTCTTACTGGGTTCGATGTTTTTACTGTTCGCAGCCTATTTCATCTATTAAGAATTCTGGCCAATATTTCATTCAATAGTGGCTATGCCCTTTGAGTTTTGACTGTAACAGATATACTGGTAAACCTGCCTTCCATCGCTTGTATTATAAATGGTTAATAGGCAGGGGAATGATTTTTTATTAGCTACAATTTGTGACGCTGTAATTTGGGTCAATTAGTTATACGCGATCGGTATATATTTATATGTATTAGACAAGACACTTCAGTAAAATGACTCTCTTAACTTACAAAGAAATGAATGCAAGCTTGAGCTTTATTGCTACTTATTTACTTCGTCAACTCAAATCGATGTAAACATTATTTGTTATGAAAAACTATAGCACTATTTCTTTTACTCGTGTCGTCAATTTTACCAATAAGATAACAGACAAAACAGTACGTAGGTACCTAATGAAGTTGTACAATTGAATTGTTAAAAAATAAAATAATGAAAGAATTAAAAATTAAAGATGCAAAGATTCAAGACTAATTTTAAAGATACAAAAAATATAGAACAGATGACACCTTATTCAAAAGATTAATTGTTAAAATTCGCGTATCCGTTCATCATCCCATCCATCACAAACCGCAACAAAAGCTCTATCTGACCGCAACCATCTCTATTACCGCTAAGAGTCGTGGCGTTGCGTTGTGTCGCGCGCGGCGCGGGCGGGCGCGTGCTCCCGGCGGGACCCAGCCCAGACGATATTCTCGCTGTCCCCCGACACGCACCACCGGGACAAAGGTATCACAACACAAAGGGTATACACTAGTCAAGCAACAAATGTACTAAATTAGTTTTACTTTTTTGCAATTTTTATTATTGAAAATGAAATAAGTATAAAAAAATCCATCCCATCCTCCGCCGGGAATCGAACCTGGGACCTTTCACTGTCCGGGCGAATGCTTTGACCGCTGACTCGGACTCCGTAGCTCAGCGTTGTATTTTTCTAATATTTAATTTTCAATAAGAGATGTACTGTTAATGTGCGCGTACATGGGCATTTTTTTTTTTGCAACAATTGCCTGGCAACTGTAATAGATCAATCTGGAGCAATTAAGTGGAGCGATGTTGCTCTGTATTTCGTTGTATTGTGTGGCCGTATCTCAGCAACAGGTTGCTACATTTTGACATCGCCCTTGTTCATTTGCGAGAACATGTAAATAGGGCATAGTATCCGTTTATTTATTAAATTGTTGTCAAATTGTCACTGTATGTTTTCCAAATAAAGCATAATAAAGCAAAGTAAAATAATTAATTGCTTGATGTGGTCGTGACGTCATATTTGGCGGGGATTGACAGGAATTGCACAATTTTAGTTACCCGTGTAAACGCGCCTTAACACTGGTACTGGTTCTACAATAGCGCCACAGACAAAACATAGAATACACAAGTCAAAGTCGAAAAGAAAAGAAAAGTCTAAACTAGGGCGCCAAACATTGTAAACATAGATAATTTGGCCTTGAGTAAAATTATGTGTTGCAGACTTCGATCATATAAACACTAGATACAGCGTAAACGCACAGAAAGTGAAGCCGCCAACGAATGCTCCATTCGAAAGGGAGCATTAGATCGCTCTCAGTAGTCATTTGACCGCCCTGGGGCGAAACGATGCCTAAATGTGCTGAGAAGATGCGCAAAAACAATTCCAAAAAAGGAAAAAAAAGATATGTAATATCATATTTTCCGTCAGTATTGAACGTAAGTATTCTAGCGTCGGCCGACCATCTGAGCTTTCCATGTAATAAGATCATAAGTACTACCATGCCGACCGAATTTAAATCCAATTACTGTTGCTTAGGGTCGAATATCAAATGTGGTGACGGCAGTATTGGGAATCGAAATATCTATAACTATAACTACTAATGACAGCGCTGTTGGAATCACTTTTTCAAGCGCATTTAGTATGGAATTGTGTATCAAGGGTTTATATGATCGAAGGTTGCAAAGATACGATTCTTATTACAGACGTTAAAGTTATTGAATGAAAGCTATATTTTTCTAGCGAAAATCCAAATTTCGAAGTGGCCATAGCCGACATCTTTTCGACGCTACAATTGGTCTATCTGGTTTTTTTTTTGTTTTGAGCGTTCTGTTTCTTTAACAGCTAGGTACCTAAATCATAAAACAAATTCCATTTGCCAATTATTGGGTTAATGTCAAGTCAAACATTAACTCCATAAACCTTATAGCCTTGCAATAAAGTCCTTACTTTTAACGTGTGACATAAACTCAATCCAATGCCAATGCAATATCGGTCAACAGTAGGTAAGGCTCAACTCACGCAGCTCAGTCGCAACTGGCGCAGAGTCGAAGCGTCCCCTCCGAATCAAAATGTTTATAAGGGATCTGAGATTTCACATAGCAAATTCACCCTTATCTTTATAATGGATACGGCACATATTACGGAGAAAGAAGACGCGTTTTTTTTTCAAAAGAAATATGTGCACTACGTTTTGTAGAGATAAGAGTGAATTTGTTTTGTGAAATTTTAGATTGACTCGACTCTGCGCCATGCCAGTGTGAGTTAAACTTAATCGGGCAGATTCCATGTCGGTGAGAGCTCTCTATCTGTGCGGTACTCATGAACATATTAATTTGAGCTTGACTTGTGTACTCTCTTTATTTTGTGAAGTTTTAGTATCACTGGGGCGGATCCTTCACACGCTTGCTCTTAGTAGATTAGATGTATCGTATCACCACCATCCCTGTCTTTGTAATACGTGCGTGGAATGTCTTTTGTTTTGTGTTCGTTTTATTTTATTTCGCTATCCATTTTAGAAAATTGCAGTGCAGTCATCATTGAATTTAGAATAAGTACAATTTGGTATTTAATTCATAGTTTATAGATTTCATAAACACATCTTATATTTCTGCGCGAACTGTTCATTGAAATAAAACCCTTTTTGTACGGATTTACTCACGCGTATGCACATGCACACATCTTCTATATAAATAAAAATGTATGTTGCTAAGCGCAAAACTTGAGAAAGGCTGGACCAATTTCTTTTTCATAATAATATGTTCCTTAAGTACCACGGAAGGTTTTAATGGAGAGAAAAAACATAAAAGTTGCGTGGAAAATAGTAAAAGCAACACTTTTCTTTTCCCATACAAACCAGCTGTCAAACATTTGTCGTAAATCGTTTGTCCGTCTTTCACGTCAAAGCGGAGCAACGGATCTACGTGATTTTTGGTATGAAGATAGTTTGGGAGCTGGAGAGTGACTTACTTTTATCCCGGACAAATAATAGGTTTCCGCGGGATATCGTCGTGTAGTCCACGCGAGCGAAGCTGCACGCGGAAGGCTAGTAATTTATAATTTTGAATGGTGTTTTTAGAAGATACTTAGTTTAAATTTTTTTTTATCTTTGAAAACCAATTAAAATATTACCAATTATGTGTGATTACGCGTGATTAAATCCGTAAAAAAGTGGATTTTTTTCAATTTATAGCTTTCATTTATGTGATTAAATCCATGTTCATATTTTTTCCTTTTTAACGAAATTAATGCTAAAACAACAAAGTATTTGTCTAACATTTGTCAAGATAAAGGTGGCAGAATGTGACGCTCGTATTACTAATCTGTGGTAACGGAAATATAGTTCTCGCGAGCTAGCTCTGTAGTTGATACATAGTCATTTCATACATGAGAAAAATTCTGAACATTGCACGCACATTCATAACAATATTTCAGTGCATTTTCTCCCATTAAGGTAGCGCCACATCAAACAAGGAATATACGCGATGGAATTTATGTTCTATGGTAGGTACATTATAATAGTTCTATTGATTTTGGTTTACCCGAAGTTTCGGCACTTTTGGAAAGAGCTGCAGACCTACTCTAATGCAACGAAAAACGAATCATCGTTATACCCGTCCCTTTCAGTCTCCGGGGATGACAGAATCGAGTGAAAGCGGCGGGGCTAACGAAGTTTCGTTTTTCATTGAATTAGAGTAGGGCTTCTGGACACCTACTCTTATTTAACGAAAACGATACTTCGTTGGCCCCGCCGCTTTCACTCGATTTTGACATGCCCGGAAAGTGAGAGGGAGGGTATAACGAAGTCTCGTTTTTCGCTGAATTAGAGTAGGCCTACTGGTCTTTGAGCTGGCCTCGGACTCGGACAGTAATCCGGAATCCGAATAAGTAGCCAGAAGGAATTTGTTTCAATTCAAACAGATTGCTCTATTGTGCCAGATATAATATAATTACCATTCGATCGCATAGCTTCCGCAACAGATTTTCGACAAAGCCTGGCTGCACACGGGCCCCGACCACAATCACGAAACGCCGCCACCGACCTATTTCCTGTAGCTTCATACATATTATATGAACTCGCCGCACACGGTTGACGCCGGTAGTCGTCACTTGTTTCTTCCCTTTGTTCGCTGTATACCAGATTTGCAAAATACCAGATTCGCAAAACACCAGATTCTCAGAATACCAACTTTGCAAAGCATCAGATTCGTAGGTCAATAAGACGAGACAAAATATCTATACCTTCCTTTATATTTTTATACGGGTAGGCTTACTCGCTATTACGTTTGAAAGCAACAGAAGTACAGTCAAGAAATATAATTTCTAACATACCTAAGGTTT
The DNA here is from genome assembly GCA_949710035.1 of Crambus lathoniellus. Lineage (NCBI taxonomy): Eukaryota > Metazoa > Arthropoda > Insecta > Lepidoptera > Crambidae > Crambus > Crambus lathoniellus. Next base: position 27,822,692 of record OX453296.1, read on the forward strand.
AATTTCGTATAGCAAGCAAACTATCACATATACACCCGTTTGCACTAAACTTAAAAGTCGCCTAAGTCTTTTCCTAGCTAACTTAAGACATTCTTAACAAAAAATTTGTTAAGAATTGCACTAACCTTAGGACATTCTTAAATGCACTTTAGGCTATTCTTAACTTATGGGCCCAATATCGAGCACCTAAGGCTTAAGAAATACCTATATCAGTGGTTATTGTCTGTGGCATTGTGCGCAAAGAGTAGTGCGACAAGCTTTTCTGTTCCGGTGATTATCTTTGGAACTAAAACAGTTTTCATACGACAGTCCATTTTGACAGCTAATTTCGTATTGCAAGTGACTCCTCTGTCACGGCTGTCACCGGAACAGAAAAGCTTGTGGCTTTTGTATTCTTGTTTGTTAGATAGAGACACAACACATTGACATACGTCAGTCATCATTTATTAAAAATAAAACTGTCATTATGTATTTCTTGACAGTTGAGCTCAGTTGACTTTTTCTTTTCTCGGTGAATTACCCCTACCAAAAAAAATAGACAACGCCTTAGCTTTTGTCTCCTTTTAACTCACGAAGGAATCAATGAGAAGTTTCAACCAAAAAAATATCTAGTGACCTACTTTACCTCGCCAGTTTTAAAATCCATCATCATTTCAGCCGTACGACGCCCACTGCTGGGCATAGGCAATTAATATTTATCCATAAACAATTAATATTTGAATTTATTCATTCATTCTCTTAGCAAAGCGATGACTATATTTACGACGTAGTCTGTCAGTGCAAACAAAAATTTTAGCTCGGCTGTTTTAGGCTGTTCCTAAGCTAAGATGTATCTTATTTAGGACAAGCTCAACCCGAGTTTAGTGCAAACGGGCATAAGAGCTAGTTAGCATTCAATACTATTACTGAAATAAAATGTTCAACTTTAATGCATTGCGAATAGCAGATAGAATAATACCAAATATAATTTCTGATTTTTGTAATCACAAAATCCCCTAGACTGCTAAAATTTTTTATTTTAAGCATAATTTTTATATTAACATTTTCTTGTTGTGGTTATGTTTTGTGTGTGATACTTATCTTTTTTGAATCTGGTATTCTGAGAATCTGGTATTTTGCGAATCTGGTATTCTGAGAATCTGTTGTTTTGCGAATCTGGTGTTTTGCGAATCTGGTATTCTGAGAATCTGGTAGCCAGCGAACAAAGGGTTTCTTCTTCTAGCTTCAAGTGGCGGCGTTAGTGGCTGTCGCGTGTGGCTCGTGTGCGGCGACGTTTAGTGGCATCACTTGCTTTAAGTAAAGTATTGAGGCACATTGGATGATTGTTCGGCAGAAGAGCCGCTCGTGCACCCTCTGACGACAGTGCGCGAGATCTCCGAGGAGGGCGGGCGGCGCAGCCCCGAGCTCGCCGTGTCCAGCTCGCCGCAGTACGTGCGCCTCGCCGCCAACCCCACCGCCGCCAACACACTCGCCAGGCCGCCCCAACCCAGGGGTAACTACCACCGTCATCCTCCTATCTGTTGAACCTTCCACTAGGAAGACATAACCGATAACCGCTGGGGTAAACGTGTTCTCGTGTGGAGCCCGCGTATCGGGAAACGTAGTCTAGGACGCCTTCAGAAGCTGGCAAGAGCTGCATGAGAGTAGCCGCGGATCGTGCTCGATGGCGTGCACTAGGCTCGGAGAGGCCTAAGTCCAACTGTGGACGACAAGACGACGAGGAAGGCCTATGTCACAGTAGTAGGGGTATTAGGACATGCAGATAGGGATCACAATTATTTTGGTAACTTTCTCATAATGTTACTTTGGCCACGCGCGCTTTGGATGCCAATACGAAAACTTACGAAATAAGTTGTAGGAATTGATGCACGTATACTAACTCGCATCCAGTCTGCGCTTACGCATAGCACTTGTAAGCAGGGCTTGGGAACGGTTCGCAAAATACCGCTTAATATAAATCGTAAACAGGTATTTTAAAACGGTCGCTCGGAGCGGAATCGATTCGCGAGTGTTATTACCGCTAGGAGAAACCTGGTTATTTTCAAGTACAAAGGTACGTGCTGGTCTCCGCATGCCATTGTCTTCGCCTTTGCGAATCACGTGACTTCTGTTTTGTTCGAACTTAAGTTTAGTTCGTTATTTGTTTAAAGAGTCAGTGGGCGGGGCGACCGAAATTAGCGCGATAAAAATATCGGCATTTCGAGCAGGAAAGATTAATTTTGATCTTTGATTAGAATGATAGCCCCAATGATAATGTTCTTTTGAAATTGAAAGGAGTTTCTTGCAAACCTGTGCGCGAGTTTGAACCTGGTTTCCGAGCACTGTTTGTAAAGCTAAGATCAGTCGTACGTATTCGTCAAGTAAGATTAGAACGAATACGGGTTTAAAGTGAGCGCAGCCATAATTCTACCGATGTTTTTAGTTGACAATACAAAGCTATAAAAAGTGCGTGTCAGATAAGTCTGCGCGCGACTGGAGCGTTTTTGGCGCTAGTTACTGTACATTTTTCGTTATTATGATATGGTAAAGATTAGTTTTAGATTTTGACCGCGCGCAGACTTATCTGGTGCGCACTCTAGTTCTTCATTTAATTATTATACCCTCAGTTTGCAACTATCCTTAAAGATTATGTAGTAATTTTATTGCAATTGAGACATTGTAATGACTGAAGGTTGATATTATTATTCCCTTTATTACATTTTAAATACTTACAAAATTATATTTCTAAATATTAAATTTTTACAATGTATAACACTAAAAAATATAACATTTAAAAATACAAAAATGCAGTTCCCCAACGGTAGCAAGATCAAAAAAGCATATATTTCCTTGATAAAATTTCATTACCTACATCAAAATAAATTTAATTTTATTAACAAAAAAAAACATGCAACTAAAAAATTATATTTATAAAATTGAAATTTAATTCGTAAGTAATTGCTATTTGTTATACGTGACGGTTGATATATTCGTTTATTGTGGAAAATGAAAAATATGTACTTAGCTTACTTCCACAAAAACACAACATACAATATTAAACCGCCTGCCCGCCCGCAAAAAAATTGCACATGCACACCACGAAATTATTAGAGCATAATTAAATACTTGCATTTAGCAAGACAGCTACACATTTTGCAACTTCACCGATTAGACTACTCTACACGTTGTTTCGCCCCAACCCGGGGCATCCTCAGGAGTTAGTTCGTGCGAAAACCAGCACTGCTGGTTTTTCTTTTTTCACAATGGTTAGACTTCCGCCAGGTGAGGCCTGATTCAATCAAATACATATTCGTTTATAATTTTATCTACTCCCATAAAGTATAGTTATAAAGTTATAAATCCTCTATTATACACTCGCGAGATACTTTTGCTCGCGAGTGTAGTATCTGAAACAGTTAGCTTATAGCCAACATTAAAACACCCAGTGTCGTAACTACCCACTGGTTGCTAATGGTAACCATTATATCATCCAAACGGGTGTTATAATGTTGTACTGAATTTCAATATGCAACTCATTTTAAAAAAAGAACATTGTCAGGCACGCACGTTTTCACTACCACAGCCAAAGAATATATACACTTACGCGAAAAGAAACGACACTTAAGCATGTGTGCACGTAAAATCGCTTGCGGCTATGTGTGGGTGTATGGCATCGTCCTAATAGAACGCGATTACGCGATCATCGCGCGAGTAGGCGATGCGACCACAGCGTGATCGCGCGATGGCAAATACTGGGTGTCCTAATAGAACGCGATTACGCGATCATCGCGCGAATAAGCGAGTCATTTCATCGCGCGAGTAAGCGAGTCCTATCATCGCGCGAATTCACGACGCGACCGGCCGTGGAGTCCGTGGACAATAGCAGCGGCACAGTCGATACCAACAACCATGGACGTCAGAGACACTAAATTTTTGCTGTCGGGAAATATTTGGATGACTTATTGTGCGGGCTTAGAAGGAAATGAAAAAAAAACAACGTGGAGAGCAAAGTGCTTTGTTAAAAAGGAGACCAATTCGTGGCATATTCACCACGAATTGGTCTCCTTTGCGTTGAATTTGAAGCGTGCGTTGCGTCGTTGTCATGTCTACTCGGGATTTGACTGTTGTTGAAATGTAGCATGTCTACTCGGGATTTGACTGTTGTTGAAATGTAGATATTTAATTATGACATTCAGAAATATAACACTAGTGAATAACAAATGTGAAAAAAGAAATTCAATATGTATTATAACAAGCGAAATAAGAGCTACTTAATTGGGTATTTGACTGAATTGTTTTTATTTACTTAAAATGTTCATTTAACTAGTAGCAACACAACATAGGTATTTATTTTCAAATATCTTGCATATTTTCAGCGATATAGAGCATCAAACTTTCTAATTAGACAAGGAGAGCGCTATAGAAACGTGACGTCACGTTTCTATAGCGCCATACTCTCGCCATAGAAAATTTCGTTTTAGAAAGAGATAGCTAGAGTCACAATGAAGTAGCTCATAATTCGCTTGTTATAATACAGATTGAATTTCTTTTTTCATATTTGTTATTCAATAATGTTATATTTTCGCATGTCATAATTAAATATCTACATTTCAACAACAGTCAAACACCCAATTGTGACTATCTATCTCTTTCTAAAACGAAATTTTCTATGGCGAGAGTATGGCGCTATAGAAATGTGACGTCAGGTTTTATAGCGCTCACCTTGTCTAATTAGAAAGTTTGATGCTCTATATCGCTGAAAATATGCAAGATATTTAAAAATAAATACCTATGTTGTGTTGCTACTAATTAAATGAACATTTTAAGTCAATAAAGAAAACCTTTCAAATACCCAATTGTCGCGCGTGGCGTGAATTTCAATTAGGACACCTATTCAAATTCAATATGTTTGATCGCGCATTCGTACCAACTAAGTTCGCGCGAATAGATCGATCGCGTCGTGCATTTGTCTGTTAGGATAGGACACCTATTCGAGTTCGATATGTTTGATCGCGCGTTCGTACGAACTAAGTTCGCGCGAATAGAATTACAATTATTTGAGTCGCGCGATTGCGTCGTGGGTTTGTCAGTTAGGACACCTATTCGAGTTCAATATGTTTGATCGCGCGTTCGTACGAGTAAAGTTCGCGCGAACCCGCGATGATCGCCCATTCGCGTTCTATTAGGACGATGCCTATGGATGTGATCGGGGGTCGTGAGAGGCGCGCGGGGCGGGGAACGGGCCGTCGCTGAATGCCTTGGCCGAGGGCTGGCGCAATTTTCATACATTCAAATGGGAACTACTAGGAAGCCATAAAATGCGAAAGTTGTTGACAATATTATTGAGAGGACTAATTTTTATTTGAGCGATTATTGATTCACTCAAGCATAGCCGTCTCTATCGTCTTCTACAAGCCATGCTATGATACGGAACGGCAACATTGCTGTGAACCGGTTTACTCCTCTGAGTACTAAATCCTATGGAGGTGGCATACCTACGAAAAAGTGAGGTGTAAGTAAGTCACAATGTAAGAAAATCTTGGAATTCAATTTTAAACTACTTCTAATTGTCGTATTAATCGGTCCGTCAAAATCGGTCCAGCCGTTTCAGAGATTAGCCGGAACAAACAGACAGACAGACAAAAATTGAAAAACATCTCATTTTGGTATATGTACCGTATATTTAATCATATGCACGTAGTAAACAGCGGTTATTTAATGTTACAAACAGACACTCCAATTTTATTTATTTGTATAGATGTATAGAAGATATGCCATCTCCATAGGATTCAGTACTCGCGGTTTACTCGCTGTTTATCTGTCAAACGATGCAAACGGTGTCAAATCGGTTCACTTAAAACTACGTTGCCAACTTTATGCGCATGGCTTGTAGAAGACGATAGAGATGGCTGTGACTCAAGGCATAATCAGACGAGGGACTTTTGTCTCCGGCGGACAAAAAGTCCCTGTACGTCCAAAATATGCCCTCCGAGGGCTTGTCGCGGACTCAACGCATACGGTGTGCGGTTATTTGTTGCCTGGAAACGTACTTCACTATCGAGCGCTCAATGCAGACTAAAGTTCGTTGTGTGCGTTGTTGCGCCTAGTTACGTTCGTTCTATTTTTTTCGCGGACTACCGCGAACTTTTGTCCAGTCCAGTCTCTCGGTGTCCGCGGTACTTTTAGTTCCTCGTGTGCGTTCATCATCATCATCATCAGCCATTTAATGTCCCCACTGCTGGGGCACTGGCCTTCCTTATGGATGAATAAGGAGAATGAGCCATGACCCACCACGCGGGCTCAGTGCGGATTGGTGGGTATTAACGACTGCAAGTGCAGCCAGGACCAACGGCTTAACGTGCCTTCCGTCCGAGCACGTTTCGTGTGCGTTATTCGATACAATTTATAAGAGATCTAGATCGATGGACTAAAAAGTACCCGGAGGACAGTCCGTCGTCTGATTAGGCCTTCACTCATTGTTTCTGTCGCTAACTTAGTATTTCTTTCGGTCGATTTAGTATTTTATTCGGACACTTGGATTAACTGTATCCCACTGTTAGTAGCTCATTTTACGTATTTTAGTCATTCGTAAATTGTCGTTAGTTTAGTTAATTTTTCGCAAACAAAATATAACGCTGCTCGGTTTCTTATCTAAGTACTTCGATCAACAATAGTACTAGATGAAGGCTCACGAACTAAATCAAAACTTTATATGGCACTGACTGACTTTTTTTTAAACTGACAAAAAGGTTACGAATGTTACGATCTTACGTTATAATTACGTATGAACAGTCGTTCATATTTTTACCGACTTCCAAAAAAGGAGGGAGGTACTCAATTCAACCCGTATTTTTTTTTTATTTTTATTTTTTATTTTGTCGGAAGTATTATTATTCCCCATTTGTAAGGATATTTAATAAAAGTTCATTGAAAATTGAACGTGTCTTTCATTACCTAAATGTTCTTACTCAAGTTTACATTATTTCCTATTTGTAATCTTCTTTGGCACAAGTCTTATATTCCATTTAGGTATCAACCCTAGCGTCGGCTCAATGTCACCGGCGCTCGAACTCTCACGTACACGAAGTGTCACCGCTGTGCCACAGCACCTTGACAGATGGGACACATCCGCTATTTTGTCGAAAATCTCTGAGACAGACAACAGGATATGGTTTCAGAACCTTTGGAGGAATCATATCATGGATGTAGATAAAGTCTTGTATGCAACTGTACATAATTAGGTATTAAAACACTCGTGTGATACTATTATCTATCACAACCCACACTCGTGTTTTAATACCCCACATTATACAACAGTTGCATAAATACCTAATAACCAATTGCTGTGACAACCAGATGCGTGCAGCACCGCGACCGTAGTTGTGGCGGGCGCATGCCTGCCCCCCGCGCGGTTCGCCGCCTCCACCAGCGGCGCTCCGTCGCCCGCGCCGGCGCTGCAGTACGCGGCCCTGGACCTGCAGCCGCGCAGGGCTTCGCAGCCGCCGCCGCCGCGCACCTACACGCAGATCGACTTCCTGCGCAGCGAGAAACTACACGCGGACGCCACCTAGCCCGCGCACCGTGAACTAAAGTGACGCCAGTGACTGTGAACGTGAACGTGAATGCTGCTAATTCGTTAATAACTAGTGATTTTGTGCTACCGAGCGAAAGTTACGCCATCGGAGTGTTAGAAAAGTGTATATTTTGAGTGAACTAGCAAAATTCTGTATAAAGTATCTTAATTGGGTGGCGTAGCTTCCTTCAGACTTTTGCGAGTTTCAAAAACATGTCTGCTTAAGTCGCCGGTTCGGTAGCCGTGTAGTGTACTCGATGAGCGAGCCTCGATTATTGTACGATTTCTAAGGCGGAGAGATAATGTATGACATTCCTCCTTCCTTGCATCTTTAGGCGACATCTGTAGGCTAAATATAATTTTGTATCAAAAAAGGAAAACGTATACTATTCGAAAATACAATTAGTTCTTCTTACATACTTAAATATAATCTGTATTTTTGTTTGAGAGTGAAAAACTCAAAATAAAACCATATGTACAAAGGCGGCAACACCTCAAAGCAATATTGAGTACCAAAAACGACAGTCTTTCAGATTTATAGGTTAGTTGTAAATATGTTGCGAGTACTAGCATTTTTAAGAAATTGATACAAAAATAATAATTCTAGTGGACTATTATAAGGCACGTTTATAGGTATGAAAAACTAAAGTAATATAATTACTTGAACATCAGTTGCCGCCTTCCTGAATGATACGTTAAAAACTACTTTTCGTATATAATAATTTTATTATTATTCAGCAGTATCACTGCGATCATTATTGTTTGTGAGTTAGCTTGGCTCGTCGATACACGTGTTTGTACAGAAAACTGATATTTTATAATTATAATAATATGTATTATTGACATTAAGAGAATGAAATTATACTATGTCTTAACTCCAAAAATTTTTTATCTAAATTAACGTGTACATTTCATTGTGTATTTTATCTTCATACTATTTTAATTGCATATTGATGATTGAATGGTTATTAGTTCTACTTGGACTTTCTCATCTATCGTTTAATTGTACCTTCTGAAGTAGCGTGTCTCTTGTAGAGCGTATTGTTTAGTGAAAGCTATTTCCCGTGCACGAATAGTCCGCAAGTGGGCAACGTGTCGACCGGTGTACTTTTAAACTAAAAATTGTACTATTAGTAAACTTTAAGCGACGGTTGTGAGAGAGGCCTAAAGTAGTTCACTCAGATTGTTTTATGTTCCCCAATAATATACTACCTATTGTGTTCTTAGGATACTCTGTTCACTAAAGTACTGTGCAATTTTTACCAGACATTAAAAACGCGAAGAAGTTATTTCTATACTGTTATTGTTTGTTGGCCCCGCTCGGTTGCTCCGTTCGTGATTCCATTCAATCGAGTTACTATGATTGCTTTTATGATGTGTATTAATCTACAGTTTAGTTCTTGTTTCTGTGTTAAGTTTTATTATTGGAATCACGAAGGGTTACGGTAGGTCTGTAGTCATTGAGTATTAGTTGATAATATAGTTGCAAAAGCTTGATTGTTATGCAGCAAACGAAGGTGACTAATTGCCGGACCGCGCAGTCGGGCTGTGGGTGAAATATCACTTTGAGCTTGTCTTTAAAACATCGTTATTTTAAACATAATCAATAAATTTTAATATTTTATTTTGGTTCTTAAAATATGCTTTTTCTTCGTTATTTTATTACATGTGATTCTAAAAACAAGCTCACAAGTTGTATTAATGTACGTAAACTATGTGTTCAAGCAGAAAAGGTAAAAAATAAACTATTTCATATTAACTGTTTGATTACCCTATTGGGGTATACCTATTAATATTATGCAAAAATGTTGAGAATTTTTAAACGCAGAGGTGGATATTATAATTTTGATTTTCTTATTTATTGTAATAAATCGGTATAACTACTAAGTACTTTTATGTTAATATTACTATGTTAAAGTTACTGTGGATTTATAATATGATTCGTTATATTTATGTGTTATGTTACGCTATCATGTAGAACTGACTTCATTTTGACTAAAATATTTGTAAATAATATGATTGTTGTTATAATGAAAATAGTTCCGGAAACAATAGTACCTTTTCGTTTATTTACACCGCGTAAGTGCAATTACAATTCAATAGATGCCTCTAATATCTGCCGGACGTCGGAAGCTGTATTAGAGACATTTGTGCAGGAGAATAAACAAAATGGATGTTACATTCCGACACTGCAGCGATGTGACTAGTCTCGTGTGTTCAATCAAATACTTCCTAAATCAGTAATAGCTTAGTTTCATAATAGATTACGTGCTTTCGCCGCGCTCGAAAATGAATGTTGAATAACATGTGATGGGACCTGTATATTTAATGCCTGACTGAGTCAACACCAAATCTTTATATTAAAAAGTTATTTATTGAGAATCCTGCGTAAGCGCCTGCGAAATGAGAGGAAACGTGTCGCCCGAGAGGAGCCTACACTTTTCTCCCGTTCGAGTAATACGGTATATACCGTATAATCAAATAAAATTGTAAGCTTTAAAATTATGCCAGATTAAAGTTCAGCAAAACGGTTTTATTTTTCATAGTTTTAAATAGTGTTTATGTCGTGATAGTCGTAATGTTTTGTGTTAGAGCAAGCAAAGTCGGCATCAGATCGCGTGCGCAGCGGAGCTGAGTCCGGAGTGGTCGGTTGCCGCTACAGTCTGCAGTCGGGCGTCTTTGGTTGTCGTCGGTCTTCGTCAGTCGACGTCGGTCGTCGCGAGTCGACGTCTCGGTCGTCGTCGGACGCCCAGTTTAGTACAATTGGCTCAGCGACTGTTAATATTCTGGTTGATAGGTGAATTACTCTCGGCTCGAGCCTCGTGTGTTTGTAGAAGTTTCGTGCGGCTTTCATACACATTTAATGCATATGTTTGCTTTCATAAAATAACGCAATAGTAACAATAATAACGCATAAGCGTTAAAAATCATCCAGCGGCTTCCCGCGACCTTGACTAGATTGTCGGTCCACCTTGTAGGGGGCCTGCCCACGGAACGTCGTCCGGTACCTAAGAAGTCGCCATTCTGCCCCACCGGCCATCGGTTCTCCGCGCTATGTGTCCCGCCCATCGCCACTTCAGCGATGCAACCCTTCGAGCGATGTCGGTTTTTTCACTAAAATTATACACAAGAAAATTTTCATTTGCTTATTCGTTACTAACAACAAATTAATAAAATATATAATGCAATAGTAAGTGTGTATGACAGCCCTCGACGGGTAGTCGTTTAAATAGGCCATTACGCAGATAGTTAGTGCCACCTCGCAATTATGTAGTACCATGCTTAGGTATAGATTTATTATACGATATACACTTACTTTTATTCCAGTTAGTTAAGTCGCGTTGAGTTTAAACACTTAGCGTAAATATAGACGGGTACGGAATAAGAGCATAGTCTTAATGGTTACTACTTAGTAGAACGTTAAAGAATCTCCTTTTAAAATATGCCGCAAGTTCCGCTGCCAGTTGTTATCCAAATCGTGATGTATATTTTTATATGAAACACAAGAATTAGACACTTTTAGAAAAATACAATATAGCAAGGTCACAAAACAGGTTTACACTAAATTATAACATTTACAGTAGTCCGATTCAACTTTGTTTGAATACTTTTGTTCTTGTATACGAAGTTATGTTTATAAAATTATTCTAAGATTTTTATTTATAGACGATTAGAAAAGTCAAAATATAATTGTTAAAACTGTTATTGTTAATGACTTAATCTAATTTTCTGTTTCAAATACTGCTAGGCAGACGAATCGACGACTACTGTTAGATTATAATGTGGATTTATAATATATTTTAAAATGTGTAGGTATATGAATCAAACGCATATTCTAAAAGGAGCTTTCGGCTTCATTTACATTGGTCAGACTTGTATTCTGCGACATCGAAAGCTGGTGTGAATGCGGCCTTTTAAACGTATAGGATGATTATACAAATTACCAGACTCCGTATGATTATTAGGATCATGACAATAGGAGTTTTATGAAATCTATACTAGTCCGATTGCAAGTTAAAACAGATTTTTGCATAAAAATGTTCCTGTAACGGCGTAAATAGTGGTTTTTTTATAAGATTATTTGTAAGCTTAAGTATGTATGTCTAGATCAGATAAAGTAAACGATATGAATAGGTATTAGTGGCGTACGGTTGACTTGACACGCTATGCTGCGGGCTTACGGGCGCGCCTTCTGTGTGCGTCAGTCGCCACACGGCGCATCGTAGCAAGGGCTAAATTACTCTGCACACACAGTGTGCATCTACAGAGGGACGCGAGGAATTCTGTTGTGTTTGGAAAGAAAATTATATTTTTTTACAAATGGTGCTAATGTTTTGTGTTTTAGTCAATGATAGATTGATCGCTGTTGTACTGCCATTGTAGATATACGAGGAGTAACGGTGTACGCGTTGAGAACGAGCGCGCATATCACACAATCGGTCGACTTAGTGTATAGTGATCATCACCAATCCACAAAATACGATAAATTTAGATGTAGTTTAGCTTTTGTAACTTGCAAACGATGCTGTCGTCAAGAATTATATCACAATGTACGATCGTGTGTTGCATCACCGGGCATGGCGCGCCGGCCGTCCGGCGTTTCATTATTAAATTTCTAAATCTAATTTTTTAGTATGTTACATTTTGTTTACTTTCATATTACTATTATATTGTAAATAAAAAATAAAAGCTTTGGATTTGCACATTTGTTTGATTATTTCATCCCTTTCCCTTATTTATAAATCAATTATGTAGGGGGAGTCCCCTTGTTCTCTATAGGACTGCGCTATAAGCGTTTTACGACAGATTCGCATTACGGCAGATTCGCTATACGGCAGAAGTATAGCAGTCAACTCGTTATCATATCACGTGTTAAAAGCCGCTCATGCTAGGCCGGCAGGAACCACAACACCCCCCGCCATAATGAAAGTTTGCCCACCACTGGCTTAGGTTAAAATACTTGTCACCTTCTCAGAAACTAAGATCGCTTAGCAAATGCCTCCGAACCTACTGGCTACCAGCATTTTTTGTTGTTTGATGTTTTATTAACTTCGCTTTAGGGGCGTATACGTATAGTCTGTACACTAGCGCCGCCATTGAAAAAAAAATCATAGTGCGAAATTATGAATTATCTCTCTGTATAAATGTTTGGACATATGTGTAGCACGGCGATTTGAGTATTTGTTCAAAGCTTTGATAAAATACTAGATGATATTTCTACAGTACTTTGCAATGTCAGAAGGAAAAGTCTTCAATGTCTTTGTAGCAGTAGCAGCTGCAGTAGCAGCTCAGACTAGCGGGACGATGATTCTGAAATGAGTGAAATAGAAGAGGTGGAATAGCATTAGTAAGCATAAGTGTTTTGATTTACAATTGGCAGATTCACGAAAGGCGCCTCCCTGAGTGGCTTGATTGAATCGTTCCCCGTGATACCAATACCCGGCGCACCCTGATAACAGCTAGATTCTGCCGAATCTAACTTCAATCAACGTGCAGTATCTAGCTGGCCAATCCTTTTACCATGATATACCAATACAATTTTTCACTAGACCCCTAATTTACCAATTTTATTGTAAAGTTGATTATTAAATTATTTTCATAACTTGAATTCCTGTTTTATTTAAATAGGTACTTAAACTAGTAAATAGAATCAAAATTTAATTTATTCCGTGTTATTGAAGCAAAGTATTAAAGTACCCCGCAGAACAATCTATGAAAAAATGTATCACAAAATTTTAATTTGATTGAGATTCAAATTACCTGATCATTTTCGTAAAAGCATACTTTCATGAGTCCTATACTTTCCGAAACCTATTTATCTGCAAATTATTCATATGTTTTGGTTTGCACGAACATCATTATTTATCTTTAAGCTATGCATGATCAACCCCCTGATTCACGATAAAATTTCTTTTTTTGCACACCATACTGAAGTGAAGTGAAGTTAGTTTGACAGCACTTTGTTTGACAGCTTGACGTCACAACATGGCGGTGTCCCTATCCTATTCTTATAATAATCGCATAGTAAACATACATACAGATGCCCGCAAATATAAGTTTGTCAACGTTTTTTTAAATATAAAGAAGTATTTCCACAATAAAAGGTACCATATATGTTGTCGTAAATTATAAGTTAAGTAACAGACCTTCGATATTTTTGCGTCAATAGAAAATGTTCATCACGTAAAACAACTTTTCTTAAGACGCTAAGTTTGTATCTCTTATAGTTTAACCTGGCTGCTAGGGTTCCACATCAGTTGTACCAGACCTTCAAAATGTGTATGTCAATAGAAAATGCTTATCACGATTAACAATTTTCCTTAAGATGTTTTTTTATATCTACATAGTTTGGCTGGACTGCTATGGTTCCACATCAGATATTGCTATCTTCAAAATAAATTATAGCCTATATGTTGGCGAGGACTAATAGCTGTATAATAAAAAAGTTTCATCAAAATCCGTTCAGTAGTTTTGGCGTGATTAGCGTACAGACAAACAAACAAACAGACTAAAATGTTGTTACTTGTTTCTGATTTTAAGTCGCCCTGGTTGGTAACTTAACGTCTAGGTATTTGAAGAAAACAAAAACGCGGCAAATTCCTAATTCCTAGACTAATATTTTTTTTGTCGGAAAAGCAAAGGCATCAAGCTCATACGGCCTCGTCGGTTTTCGTAATTTTGCATATTCCTTTTTCAAAAATATGTGTAGTGCTTTATATACAAACTCAATGGTGTAAACACAGATGTAGTTCAGTAAAAATAAATATGTAGTTTAAAAACTAAACAAACACACTTTTATAGGAACAGACTAAAAAGTACAAAATAACCGTCTATTCAGTAACTGAAATTAAAAAGCGTGGTGCGCGTGGTCAATATTAAGTACCTACTTGAATGCATGCTTTGCAAAGGGCGCACCTCGCTTTTTAATTTCAGTTACTGAATAGACGGTTATTTTGTACTTTTTAGTCTGTTCCTATAAAAGTGTGTTTGTTTAGTTTTTTAAACTAAATATTTATTTTTTACTTTTTAGTTTAATAAATGGCAAGCTATGGATGGATGGTATGGTAAATAAAAAACCCTTACTTTCTCCCTGCTCCATCATCAGACCCTCACCACCACGTGTAGCGATTAGGTCTCATCAGAACGAAACAAATGAGCCTAAACTCGTGGGGTTTTCCTAGTGGTCATTAAGGAGCGCCACTGACTTCCTCCCTGCTCCATCATCAGACATTCACCCACCACCAAGTGTAGCGAATAGGTCTCATCAGAACGAAACAAATGAGCCCAAACTCGAAGGGTTTTCTTGTGGTCATTAAGGAGTTTCACTGGCTTCCTTCCAGCTCCATCATCAGACCCTCACCACCAAGTGTGACGAATAGGTCTTATCACAACGAAACAAATGAGCTCAAACTCGAGGGGTTTCCTATTGGTCATTAAGGAGTGTCACTGGCTTCCTTCCTGCTCCATCATCAGACTCTCACCACCAAGTGTAGCGAATTGGTCTCATCAGAACGAAACAAATGAGCCAGAACTCGAGGTGTTTCCTAGTGGTCATTAAGAAGTGCCGCAGGCTGCCTCCCTGCTCCATCATCAGACCCTCACCATCAAGTGTAGCGAATAGGTCTCATCAGAACAAAACAAATGAGCCTAAGCTCGAGGGGTTTTCTAGCAGCCATTGAAAAGTTCTATTGCTAACCTCTTGACTCCATCATCACATCAGCTCGATGGAAGCAAATTATTGTATTGTCATCCGATTCATATAGACTTGCAAAGTTTCAAATCAATACGACACTTAGAAGTAGGTTAAAATTGATCTCCAAGATTTTCTTACATTGTGACTTAGTTACAAGTGAAGCTAATAAAAGTGTGGTAATAAAGGAGATCAGTCACGCTTCATACATGTTTGGACCAAAAAAGTAAAAGTATCGGCCAACGCAAAAAAATTGCATATTACTATTGTAAACAGTGTAGCGATCATTTTTTGTTAGGGCGTCAACAGTGTACGATTCGGGTATTACCCGTGGTTACATTTTTTTTCGTTGGCCGCACTTTGCCCAAGCTGTATTCAAGTTTAAAATGAAGAAAAAAATGTCATTTTCAAACTTGAGTAACTGCTTGGCCGCTAATCGTACACTGTTGACGCCATAACAAAAAATATCGTTACACTGTTAACAATTGTTCCGGACGACAGATAAATTCCGTCTATAAAGTTTGTACAGTTATAATCGTGTTAGTATTTAGTATAATAGTTAAGTAAATAATTGTTTCGTTTGTAAGTTTTGAAATGTATACTTGTGTTCGTATTTAATAAAGATACTTTCTGATTGCCTTTTCATTAAAGCCCTGTGGAAACTTAGGTAGGTAGCGTAACGGCACCAATGATCGACACGTTTAGGAGGTTATGTGCTTAAAAAATATATAAAAAATATATTATTATACTTAGAACAGCAATGACGAGTGAAAATGATTAAATATACCCTCGAGAAGCGATATTCTGATTACTATTAACTATAAATATATAGTTTATGAGAAAACACAGAAAAAACAAAAATATTTAAAATCTCCATTAATCGACATAAAAACTCCAGTAGCCGACAACCAGTTATCGACAGTTACCAGTTATCGTAACCCAATTATCGACTATTACGACCTGCCACATCACCAAGTTTGAAGGTAAGTAGTCTGATTTGATACACGAGTCCGTAATTAAAAGTACCTTACGATTCAATAAGTATTCATTAATTTGTATTTTATATTTAAATACTCCCCTTCATACTTAATTATTACGAAACTTCCTATCGAAAACGTTTTCTTTAACTTAGTGACCTTTGAAGATGGAAGTATCTTTAAAGGCGAATTCTCTATGTCCGAGTTTATAGAATCAGGCTCATCATAACTAATATCACTTTCAGCGAACGAAATGTCCATATCGGACTCATAAGTCAATTTTTCTTGAATGATCATCTTTCTTTTAACTTTTGTCTTAGCTGTCTTTGATTTGTAAGTTTTATTTTTCTTTTCGTTGGCTAATTGTTCCTTCAATTTCTTGTTTTCTATTCTCTGTTTTGCACTTTCGTCTTTTTCTCGTTGTTTCTTATTTTTCTCAGCTTCTTTCTTCTCGTGATACTATTTCCAAGCTTTACTAGTCACTGTTGAAGGAATCTTTTCTCGCTTCATTTTCTTTTTGTTACTATCCAAATTATCGGGCCAAAACAGACTTCTCTCAAAAGGAGATGGTACTATTACTCCCAAAACGGCTTCGATAGACTTCTTGTGTGGTGTTGTGTCCTGTAGTACCACAGTACTAATTATAGGTTCTTGAGATATGCGGTCTTCTATTATTTTGGGCAAATCGGCAGAAGATGACGACTCCAGTAGTGGAAGTGATTGGTAAATTAATGTATCAATATTTGTGTTAATGTTAGGTTGTTCAACTATGAGATCTCTTGTTATTTCAGGTAAATCGGTCGGAAAAGAAAGTACCGCTAAAGGAAGAGGTTGGTTAATAACAGTAACAACTTTAGTGTTATAGTTAGGTTGTTGAGGTTTATGATCACCTGTTGCTCGAGGTATATCGGTAGAAGATAAGGACTCAAATGGAAGTATCTGTTCACCTAATGTGACTTTCCCTGCTATAGGTAAACTGCGAATCACGCCGACGACGGTAGCATCTACTGACTTTTCCGAGTTATGTGATGAGAAAACCCTTTCTATGACTGCATCTGTTGATGAATTTTCAGTCTGCACTCTGTTTTCAGTTACTGTTAGCACAGCGAGACCAGCACCTGACGAAATAGGAAGTGGTTCTTCGGTTAAAACTTCGTTCATTTGAGCAGGGATTATATTATTTGAGACTCTGTTAGTCTCTTCCAATGTGTCTGACGTTGAAGCAGCATCCGACGAATTCGAATGACACGTGACTTCGGATTTATTTTTGGCCCAAATGAAATATAAAGCCACGTCTTCATTAGGTATGTTACTTTCCAGTGTAGGTACTTCTATTTTCAAAGTATAATTTATTGAATTGATGTAGCTTATGAGCTGAAAAAACATTTATAATTTCGTTTTATAAATACTTCATGATTCATGATGATGATCATCTGTCTGCGCTGGATTAGTTTTAGTCTATAAGAACCAATTATCGACACATTTTAATTCCATTAATCGACATAGTGTCGATTACTGGTAACTTAACTTTGATTAACCTATTTTAAATATCTACCAATTCTGCAAAGAAAGGAGGACCGTATTCCTACGTCAAATGAAAAAGTAAAAAAAATAATATTATCGACACTTGTCGATAATTGGAGAAACTCAATTTATGAGAACCAGTAATCGACACCGGCAAGAAACATCAAAAAAGTATCCTCTAAATTTTTGTTATAATTTATATCGATACTATAATTCCCATAATACGCCGTAAAAAACATAAAATTTAAATAAGTTTCAATACAATAAGATAATGATCAAACATTTTACTCACTTTCCTAAAGATTCCGCTTAGAAAAACCGTTGTTTTGGGAGGAACACTAGCCGGACTCAGTTCTCAAGCGGCCATTTTTAGACAAAATGGCGGATTTCTTTCAAGTGTCACTGGATGATAGTAGGAAGCGTACTGGCTATGGCACAGTGTAGCCATATTAAGAAATCGGATTCTAACTCTTATTTTCTTTAATTACAGAAAAAAATGTCGATCATTGGTTCTTGTCGATTATTGGTGCCACTACGCTAGGCTAGTTAGGTCATAGACATTCAGATAAATAAACAAATAGTATAGAGACCTAGACACTAAATAAAGCTAGATAAAAGATAAAGTTAGGTAGTTAGGCACCAAACTTGAGACCTAGGTCATATGTCTATGACCTAAACTTAGATCCTAACGCCACGACGTCCGCACATGACTGAGCGGCGCGCGTCCCGTGCGCCCGAGTTTTGTACGGAGGAAGCGGGGGGCGAGGTATATTTATACCGAAAACCTGTTTTCCACTTTTTCTCACAAAATGAATATTCCACAGGCACAATAACATTACTATTGTATTATTTAGACATAAGCTAATTGTGTAACAGTTTAAAAACATAACAATTAAGAAATTCATAACAATTGTAATAAAATTGTAAGAGAGAGAAATAAAAATGTAAGAGTGAGAGGGCGATAGCCGCGAGAGTATAAATAACGAGCCGGATTTGTATGGAGCATGCACTCTTCAGCAAGCGCTCGGACAAGCAACAACCAACTCGAAGCTATCTCCCCTCAAGAACTCTGGCTGATTCAACCAAAAGGACAGCGTTTCATTTTGACGACAATCCCAGCAACAAATGTACGGCCGTCCCGTACATTAATGGTCCTTCTCAGCCGGATAAATCGTCACTAAGGAAAAAAGAAGATGCGAGTCACCAGATCAACGAAGGGACGTTCTCCAGCCCCAACTCCGGCCCCAGATACGGCCACGGCCCCGGCCCCGGCCCCGGGCCCATCAACCGAAACCGTACCTACGACCGCGCCGCCGAACGAAGAAGCGGCGTCCGAAGCTACCGCGACAGAATCCACTGCAAGAACTACGTCAACGGAAGCAACCACAGAAAACTCTACGGAAGAAGGCTCGGAGACCACACAGAAAACGAAGAAACCAGCGCCATCGAAGAGTGCCTCAAAGCCACGGCGCGCTGCCCGCCTCACTCGCGCCAAAGAAGAATTACTGAAACTGAAGATAGAACTCGCCGCCGCCCGCGTCGCAAGCCTCGAAGCCGAATCTGATAATGAAAGCGACGCAGGGACGGCCATCTCCGAACACGACACAACGAAGAAGGTCGACGACTGGCTAAACGAAAGCCAGCCCCGCCCCGCCGAAACGGCTGAAGAGCCCGCTGAGAGAATAGAAAAGCCGCCGCCGCCGCCGCCGCCGGCGACATTACCGCCGCCGCCGACGCAGTCACTGCTGCTACCGCCGCCGCCGCTGCCGTCACTGCGACCACCGCCGCTGTCGCATCCGACGCCAGTACAGAAAGAAGACAACCAAGAAAAGAAAGACTCCGTTACACCGAAGATGATAGGAGACATCGCGCCGTGCCCACAACAAATAGATTTGAAGGATTTGGCCTCCGCGATCGCCCTCGCTGCTAGAGGGACACCGCACACTCCTCGCTTCGCTACTGAACTACCGCCGTACGGAGGCTCGCATCAAGAATGGTTGTCGTTCAAAGCAGCATACATCGAAACCGCGCCGCTATTCTCAGAACTAGAAAACGTGTCAAGACTACGACGCAGCCTGAAAGGAAGAGCAAAAGAAGCAGTTGAGAACCTACTCATCTACAATGCGAAAACTGAAGAAATATTCAAAACACTAGAAGCCCGCTTCGGCCGTCCAGATAGCATCGCCATAGCCGAACTGGAACGACTGCGCGCCCTCCCGCGCCTCACCGATAACCCGAAGGAAATCTGCATATTCGCAAGCCGCATAATGAACATCGTCGCTACGCTACGCGCACTCAACCGTCAACATTACCTATATAGTCCAGAAGCAATCAGATCAACGGTAGACAAGCTGACGCCGGTACTCAAATACAAGTGGTACGACTTCGCCGCCGAACAATCTCAAGAGGAACCCGACCTACTCAAGCTATCAAGATTCCTCGAACGAGAAGCCGAACGCTGCGGCCCATACGCAGCGCCTGAAAACATATAGTGGTCTCGGGTTCGATTCCCGAACAAGGCAAATATTTGTGTGCATGAACATGTCTATTTGTCTTGGTCTGGGTGTTTACTATGTATATTAAGTATGTATTTACAAAAAAAAAGTATTTAAGTATATACTTATCCGTTATCAAGTTTTCCATGATACAGTTTCTTAATGAAATTAAAATGGGCTTAGATAATTGGTGTGAATGTAAGAAGTTATATACAGCGAACACGCACCGCTACGAAGACCACAACGCGCCTTCACTACAACAGACAGACATACCGGCGCCACTCAACAGAAATGCGCCGCCTGCGACGAAAATGGCCACAACATAACGCAATGCAGCAAGTTTAAGGCCGCGACTACAGATGAACGATGGGATACTGCCAAGAAACAACGACTCTGCTTCGTGTGTCTACGATACCGCACGAAAACTCACCACTGCAGACGAAAAAGATGCGAAATAGACGACTGCAATAAAACACATCATCAACTACTTCACTATGCGAAGAAACAAGAAACAGAGCGAGATAGCGCTATACAGAAGAGCGAGACAGTCGCGTCAACATGGACTGCGAGAGGCGTATCTTATTTGAAGATTCTACCTGTACACGTTTCCGGACCGGCGGGAGGAGTAGATACCTACGCACTACTGGACGACGGCTCGACGGTCACACTCGTCGACAACGACTTAGCAACAGCAACCGGCGCCAGGGGCCCATTCGACCCGCTACGCATCGAATCTATCGGCGACCAGCAAACAACGTCGGCGCGCTCACGCCGCGTCACACTATCGCTACGCGGCTCGTCCAACAAAGAATTCGAGATCCGCGCACGCACCATTTCGAACATGCAACTATCGCCACAAGCCATCACCGATGAAGAGCTACACGGCTGCGGTCACCTCAGCGACATAGAAAATCTTCTCAAATACGTCGAAGCGAAGCCACAAGTACTCATCGGTCAAGACAATTGGCACCTACTGTTGACTGAAGAAATGCGTCAAGGGCAGCACAATCAACCCGTCGCATCGCTAACGCCGCTTGGGTGGGTGCTACACGGGACACAGTCACGCACACTGGGGCAACAAACGCATCGAGTTAATTTCATCAACAACATCGAAGACAGTATGGATGAACAACTGAAGAACTACTTCGCACTCGAGTCGCTCATCGTCAACCCCAGCATGCCGCAAAACAACCCGGACGCACGCGCCTTAGCTACGCTAGAAAGAGAGGTCCGACTAAACAAAGAGGGAAGATACGAAGCACCGCTACTATGGCGGTCGGATGACGTCAACATGCCAAACAACTACGAAAACACGTTAAAGCGACTGCTCACCGTTGAAAAGAAAATCGACCGCGATCCGAAAATGAAGAAACGATATGAAGAAAATATGAACGCGCTAATAGAAAAAGGCTACGCCGAACCCGCTCCGAAAACGAAGAACGAACAACGAACATGGTACTTACCGCACTTCGCCGTGGTGAACCCGATGAAGCCCGACAAGATAAGGATCGTACATGACGCCGCAGCGAAAACAAGAGGAGTTTCGCTCAACGATCACTTGCTGCGAGGGCCCGATCTACTGCAATCACTACCGGGAGTACTCATGCGATTTCGTCAGCACCGAGTGGCCGTGTCGGCCGACATCAAAGAAATGTTTATGCAAGTGAAAGTCAGACAAGAAGACAGAGACGCGCTACGTTACCTATGGAGAGGCAGCCGCCGTGATGATCAGCCACCAGAAGAGTACCGAATGACGTCGCTAATATTCGGCGCTACGTGTTCACCTGCCATCGCTATTTTCGTGAAGAACATTAACGCGAACTCCGAACAATGGCAAGCCGACGCCCGATCAGCTGTCATCAAAAGTCACTACGTCGACGATTTCATACACAGCGAACGAACTGAAGACGCCGCCGTTGCCATAGCGACCGAAGTACACAAGATACACAACGCCGCACACTACGAGCTACGCCAATGGTCATCGAACTCGCAGCAGGTGATCGACGCCCTCGACCCGGGCGCTACAACGAAGACCGAAGTCGAACTTGACGCCGAACAGACTGAACGAATATTGGGACTCATATGGAAACCACGCACCGACGAACTTGGCTTCAACCTCAACTTGGCGCGACTACCACCGGGCATACTCGAAAAAACGCACCCCACGAAGAGAGAAACACTGAAAATACTGATGTCGCTGTTCGACCCGCTCGGCCTCGCATCGCCTGTAACAGTACGAGCGAAACAAATACTACAAGAAATATGGAGAAGAGGAACCGCCTGGGACCAACCCATAGACGCCGACCTGGCCCAACAGTGGGCCGATTGGACGCGCCACCTGAAAAGCTTGCAACACACCGCAGTACCAAGATGTTACAACGGCTACAGCGACGCCGACAAAATACAGCTACATATTTTCGTAGACGCCAGTGAACTCGCATACGCCGCCGCTATATATTGGCGCGCCGAAACAGCTGACGGACAAGTACATACGTCACTGATCGCCGCGAAAGCAAAAGTCGCACCGCTCAAGCTAACGTCGATACCACGGCTCGAACTACAGGCAGCCGTACTGGGAAGTCGCATGGCCGCGACTATTATAGAAGAGCACGATAAGAAGCCCAGCAGCAAGACGTTTTGGACAGACAGCAAAACAGTACTCACCTGGCTGAAAACCGGCGGGAGAGCTTATCGCCCGTTCGTCGCTCACCGCATCGCCGCCATAGAAGAAAATAGTACATTACAAGAATGGAGATGGGTGCCGACCAAACTCAACGTCGCCGACGATGCAACACGCGACGTACCCACGGACTTCAACTCAGCCCACCGCTGGTACCACGGCCCGAACTTCCTATACGAGCCATCATCAACATGGCCGTCCGAGTTACCTACGTTGCCCACGCCGACCGGAGAAGAAAAGGTCAACAACATCACCGTCAAAAACACCTGCAACATAAAAGAAGCCGTGCCAAAAATAGAACGCTTTTCCAAGTGGGAGCGGCTGATCGGAGCGACGGCGCGAGTACTACAGTTCATCGAACTCTGTCGAACGAAAACGACGAAAATCAACTATAAAAGAAATAAGAAAAATGAAGTTCGCGATCCCGACTGGAAAACAAAGAAAAATGACCCCAAGCCCCTAGAGAAGAAGGGTGAAAATAGAATACGAAAATTTTTACCACTCAACGGCGACTTAGTTAGAAAAGCTGAAAATTTGATAGTACGAGTCTGCCAACAAGATAGCTTCGGGGAAGAGCTCAACCACGT
The DNA here is from genome assembly GCA_949710035.1 of Crambus lathoniellus. Classification (NCBI taxonomy): domain Eukaryota; kingdom Metazoa; phylum Arthropoda; class Insecta; order Lepidoptera; family Crambidae; genus Crambus; species Crambus lathoniellus. Next base: position 27,846,197 of record OX453296.1, read on the forward strand.
CGGAAACAAAGGAAAAATGATTAAAAGCGACAAGTTGCGCTTATTATCGCTAGAATCGATAAATGGAATATTATCGATTAAAACCAGAATCAACGCTGCGTACGACGTAACAGAAGAGCAAAAACGGCCTCCGGTACTCGACGGCGATCACCACGCTACAAAGTTATACATAGAATATGTACATAGAAGGTTGCATCACGCCGGAGTCGAATGTACTATCAACGAGTGTCGAGCCCACTACTGGATCGTACGCCTGCGCCCCGTCACACGCATGATTATTCATCGATGCCTGCCCTGTAAGAAAAGGAAAATCGCGCCGCCGGAGCCGCCGACTGGTGACCTGCCGCACTGCCGCCTTGCTCATCACCAACGGCCCTTCACCTACACGGGGGTCGACTACTTTGGCCCACTGACCGTCACCGTCGGACGAAGCCACCACAAAAGATACGTCGCGCTCTTCACGTGTCTCACAACGCGCGCCGTGCACCTGGAGGTAGCCCCGTCTCTCACCACCGACTCGGCTGTGATGGCGCTGCGCCGCATGATCGCGCGCCGCGGCTGCCCGAGCGAGATATGGTCAGACAACGGCACCAACCTACGTGGCGCCGACAAGGAGCTGCGGCGGGCCATCGACGCGGCAACGCAAGACGAGGCGAGCCGAAGATCGATCAGCTGGCGCTTCATTCCGCCGGGCGCGCCGTTCATGGGCGGTGCCTGGGAACGACTGGTGCGGAGCGTTAAGTCCGCCTTGAACGCCGTGCTACACGAGAGAAGTCCGTCCGACGAAGTCCTAAGCACACTGCTCGCGGAAGCCGAACTCACCGTCAACAGCCGACCGCTGACACACGTGTCTGTGAACCCCGAGGATCCCGAGGCGCTGACTCCAAACCATTTTCTGCTGCACGGGCCGGCCAACATCACGTCGCCGGGCGCTTTCGACGACCACGACCTCACAGGCCGCACCCACTGGCGCGCCTCGCAACGCCTCGCCGACATGTTCTGGGCGAGATGGCTGAAGGAGTACCTACCAGACCTTCAAAACCGGCGGGAGCCCCATGGCCGTGGACCCGCACTGAAGACAGGAGACGTCGTGCTCGTGGTAGACAACACACTGCCACGCAACACGTGGCCAATGGGAGTAGTGACGGCAACTTACCCCGGCGCAGACGGCATCGTGCGAACAGCTGATATACACACCAAGGGCGGTACCCTGCGACGACCGACAAAGAAGCTCGTAATGTTCCTGTCAGCTGATCGTCCTACACCGGGTTGAAGTATGAATCGGGCTCAACGCCGATTCACGGCGGGAGAATGTTCCGGACGACAGATAAATTCCGTCTATAAAGTTTGTACAGTTATAATCGTGTTAGTATTTAGTATAATAGTTAAGTAAATAATTGTTTCGTTTGTAAGTTTTGAAATGTATACTTGTGTTCGTATTTAATAAAGATACTTTCTGATTGCCTTTTCATTAAAGCCCTGTGGAAACTTAGGTAGGTAGGCTAGTTAGGTCATAGACATTCAGATAAATAAACAAATAGTATAGAGACCTAGACACTAAATAAAGCTAGATAAAAGATAAAGTTAGGTAGTTAGGCACCAAACTTGAGACCTAGGTCATATGTCTATGACCTAAACTTAGATCCTAACGCCACGACGTCCGCACATGACTGAGCGGCGCGCGTCCCGTGCGCCCGAGTTTTGTACGGAGGAAGCGGGGGGCGAGGTATATTTATACCGAAAACCTGTTTTCCACTTTTTCTCACAAAATGAATATTCCACAGGCACAATAACATTACTATTGTATTATTTAGACATAAGCTAATTGTGTAACAGTTTAAAAACATAACAATTAAGAAATTCATAACAATTGTAATAAAATTGTAAGAGAGAGAAATAAAAATGTAAGAGTGAGAGGGCGATAGCCGCGAGAGTATAAATAACGAGCCGGATTTGTATGGAGCATGCACTCTTCAGCAAGCGCTCGGACAAGCAACAACCAACTCGAAGCTATCTCCCCTCAAGAACTCTGGCTGATTCAACCAAAAGGACAGCGTTTCATTTTGACGACAATCCCAGCAACAAATGTACGGCCGTCCCGTACATTAATGGTCCTTCTCAGCCGGATAAATCGTCACTAAGGAAAAAAGAAGATGCGAGTCACCAGATCAACGAAGGGACGTTCTCCAGCCCCAACTCCGGCCCCAGATACGGCCACGGCCCCGGCCCCGGCCCCGGGCCCATCAACCGAAACCGTACCTACGACCGCGCCGCCGAACGAAGAAGCGGCGTCCGAAGCTACCGCGACAGAATCCACTGCAAGAACTACGTCAACGGAAGCAACCACAGAAAACTCTACGGAAGAAGGCTCGGAGACCACACAGAAAACGAAGAAACCAGCGCCATCGAAGAGTGCCTCAAAGCCACGGCGCGCTGCCCGCCTCACTCGCGCCAAAGAAGAATTACTGAAACTGAAGATAGAACTCGCCGCCGCCCGCGTCGCAAGCCTCGAAGCCGAATCTGATAATGAAAGCGACGCAGGGACGGCCATCTCCGAACACGACACAACGAAGAAGGTCGACGACTGGCTAAACGAAAGCCAGCCCCGCCCCGCCGAAACGGCTGAAGAGCCCGCTGAGAGAATAGAAAAGCCGCCGCCGCCGCCGCCGCCGGCGACATTACCGCCGCCGCCGACGCAGTCACTGCTGCTACCGCCGCCGCCGCTGCCGTCACTGCGACCACCGCCGCTGTCGCATCCGACGCCAGTACAGAAAGAAGACAACCAAGAAAAGAAAGACTCCGTTACACCGAAGATGATAGGAGACATCGCGCCGTGCCCACAACAAATAGATTTGAAGGATTTGGCCTCCGCGATCGCCCTCGCTGCTAGAGGGACACCGCACACTCCTCGCTTCGCTACTGAACTACCGCCGTACGGAGGCTCGCATCAAGAATGGTTGTCGTTCAAAGCAGCATACATCGAAACCGCGCCGCTATTCTCAGAACTAGAAAACGTGTCAAGACTACGACGCAGCCTGAAAGGAAGAGCAAAAGAAGCAGTTGAGAACCTACTCATCTACAATGCGAAAACTGAAGAAATATTCAAAACACTAGAAGCCCGCTTCGGCCGTCCAGATAGCATCGCCATAGCCGAACTGGAACGACTGCGCGCCCTCCCGCGCCTCACCGATAACCCGAAGGAAATCTGCATATTCGCAAGCCGCATAATGAACATCGTCGCTACGCTACGCGCACTCAACCGTCAACATTACCTATATAGTCCAGAAGCAATCAGATCAACGGTAGACAAGCTGACGCCGGTACTCAAATACAAGTGGTACGACTTCGCCGCCGAACAATCTCAAGAGGAACCCGACCTACTCAAGCTATCAAGATTCCTCGAACGAGAAGCCGAACGCTGCGGCCCATACGCAGCGCCTGAAAACATATAGTGGTCTCGGGTTCGATTCCCGAACAAGGCAAATATTTGTGTGCATGAACATGTCTATTTGTCTTGGTCTGGGTGTTTACTATGTATATTAAGTATGTATTTACAAAAAAAAAGTATTTAAGTATATACTTATCCGTTATCAAGTTTTCCATGATACAGTTTCTTAATGAAATTAAAATGGGCTTAGATAATTGGTGTGAATGTAAGAAGTTATATACAGCGAACACGCACCGCTACGAAGACCACAACGCGCCTTCACTACAACAGACAGACATACCGGCGCCACTCAACAGAAATGCGCCGCCTGCGACGAAAATGGCCACAACATAACGCAATGCAGCAAGTTTAAGGCCGCGACTACAGATGAACGATGGGATACTGCCAAGAAACAACGACTCTGCTTCGTGTGTCTACGATACCGCACGAAAACTCACCACTGCAGACGAAAAAGATGCGAAATAGACGACTGCAATAAAACACATCATCAACTACTTCACTATGCGAAGAAACAAGAAACAGAGCGAGATAGCGCTATACAGAAGAGCGAGACAGTCGCGTCAACATGGACTGCGAGAGGCGTATCTTATTTGAAGATTCTACCTGTACACGTTTCCGGACCGGCGGGAGGAGTAGATACCTACGCACTACTGGACGACGGCTCGACGGTCACACTCGTCGACAACGACTTAGCAACAGCAACCGGCGCCAGGGGCCCATTCGACCCGCTACGCATCGAATCTATCGGCGACCAGCAAACAACGTCGGCGCGCTCACGCCGCGTCACACTATCGCTACGCGGCTCGTCCAACAAAGAATTCGAGATCCGCGCACGCACCATTTCGAACATGCAACTATCGCCACAAGCCATCACCGATGAAGAGCTACACGGCTGCGGTCACCTCAGCGACATAGAAAATCTTCTCAAATACGTCGAAGCGAAGCCACAAGTACTCATCGGTCAAGACAATTGGCACCTACTGTTGACTGAAGAAATGCGTCAAGGGCAGCACAATCAACCCGTCGCATCGCTAACGCCGCTTGGGTGGGTGCTACACGGGACACAGTCACGCACACTGGGGCAACAAACGCATCGAGTTAATTTCATCAACAACATCGAAGACAGTATGGATGAACAACTGAAGAACTACTTCGCACTCGAGTCGCTCATCGTCAACCCCAGCATGCCGCAAAACAACCCGGACGCACGCGCCTTAGCTACGCTAGAAAGAGAGGTCCGACTAAACAAAGAGGGAAGATACGAAGCACCGCTACTATGGCGGTCGGATGACGTCAACATGCCAAACAACTACGAAAACACGTTAAAGCGACTGCTCACCGTTGAAAAGAAAATCGACCGCGATCCGAAAATGAAGAAACGATATGAAGAAAATATGAACGCGCTAATAGAAAAAGGCTACGCCGAACCCGCTCCGAAAACGAAGAACGAACAACGAACATGGTACTTACCGCACTTCGCCGTGGTGAACCCGATGAAGCCCGACAAGATAAGGATCGTACATGACGCCGCAGCGAAAACAAGAGGAGTTTCGCTCAACGATCACTTGCTGCGAGGGCCCGATCTACTGCAATCACTACCGGGAGTACTCATGCGATTTCGTCAGCACCGAGTGGCCGTGTCGGCCGACATCAAAGAAATGTTTATGCAAGTGAAAGTCAGACAAGAAGACAGAGACGCGCTACGTTACCTATGGAGAGGCAGCCGCCGTGATGATCAGCCACCAGAAGAGTACCGAATGACGTCGCTAATATTCGGCGCTACGTGTTCACCTGCCATCGCTATTTTCGTGAAGAACATTAACGCGAACTCCGAACAATGGCAAGCCGACGCCCGATCAGCTGTCATCAAAAGTCACTACGTCGACGATTTCATACACAGCGAACGAACTGAAGACGCCGCCGTTGCCATAGCGACCGAAGTACACAAGATACACAACGCCGCACACTACGAGCTACGCCAATGGTCATCGAACTCGCAGCAGGTGATCGACGCCCTCGACCCGGGCGCTACAACGAAGACCGAAGTCGAACTTGACGCCGAACAGACTGAACGAATATTGGGACTCATATGGAAACCACGCACCGACGAACTTGGCTTCAACCTCAACTTGGCGCGACTACCACCGGGCATACTCGAAAAAACGCACCCCACGAAGAGAGAAACACTGAAAATACTGATGTCGCTGTTCGACCCGCTCGGCCTCGCATCGCCTGTAACAGTACGAGCGAAACAAATACTACAAGAAATATGGAGAAGAGGAACCGCCTGGGACCAACCCATAGACGCCGACCTGGCCCAACAGTGGGCCGATTGGACGCGCCACCTGAAAAGCTTGCAACACACCGCAGTACCAAGATGTTACAACGGCTACAGCGACGCCGACAAAATACAGCTACATATTTTCGTAGACGCCAGTGAACTCGCATACGCCGCCGCTATATATTGGCGCGCCGAAACAGCTGACGGACAAGTACATACGTCACTGATCGCCGCGAAAGCAAAAGTCGCACCGCTCAAGCTAACGTCGATACCACGGCTCGAACTACAGGCAGCCGTACTGGGAAGTCGCATGGCCGCGACTATTATAGAAGAGCACGATAAGAAGCCCAGCAGCAAGACGTTTTGGACAGACAGCAAAACAGTACTCACCTGGCTGAAAACCGGCGGGAGAGCTTATCGCCCGTTCGTCGCTCACCGCATCGCCGCCATAGAAGAAAATAGTACATTACAAGAATGGAGATGGGTGCCGACCAAACTCAACGTCGCCGACGATGCAACACGCGACGTACCCACGGACTTCAACTCAGCCCACCGCTGGTACCACGGCCCGAACTTCCTATACGAGCCATCATCAACATGGCCGTCCGAGTTACCTACGTTGCCCACGCCGACCGGAGAAGAAAAGGTCAACAACATCACCGTCAAAAACACCTGCAACATAAAAGAAGCCGTGCCAAAAATAGAACGCTTTTCCAAGTGGGAGCGGCTGATCGGAGCGACGGCGCGAGTACTACAGTTCATCGAACTCTGTCGAACGAAAACGACGAAAATCAACTATAAAAGAAATAAGAAAAATGAAGTTCGCGATCCCGACTGGAAAACAAAGAAAAATGACCCCAAGCCCCTAGAGAAGAAGGGTGAAAATAGAATACGAAAATTTTTACCACTCAACGGCGACTTAGTTAGAAAAGCTGAAAATTTGATAGTACGAGTCTGCCAACAAGATAGCTTCGGGGAAGAGCTCAACCACGTCGGAAACAAAGGAAAAATGATTAAAAGCGACAAGTTGCGCTTATTATCGCTAGAATCGATAAATGGAATATTATCGATTAAAACCAGAATCAACGCTGCGTACGACGTAACAGAAGAGCAAAAACGGCCTCCGGTACTCGACGGCGATCACCACGCTACAAAGTTATACATAGAATATGTACATAGAAGGTTGCATCACGCCGGAGTCGAATGTACTATCAACGAGTGTCGAGCCCACTACTGGATCGTACGCCTGCGCCCCGTCACACGCATGATTATTCATCGATGCCTGCCCTGTAAGAAAAGGAAAATCGCGCCGCCGGAGCCGCCGACTGGTGACCTGCCGCACTGCCGCCTTGCTCATCACCAACGGCCCTTCACCTACACGGGGGTCGACTACTTTGGCCCACTGACCGTCACCGTCGGACGAAGCCACCACAAAAGATACGTCGCGCTCTTCACGTGTCTCACAACGCGCGCCGTGCACCTGGAGGTAGCCCCGTCTCTCACCACCGACTCGGCTGTGATGGCGCTGCGCCGCATGATCGCGCGCCGCGGCTGCCCGAGCGAGATATGGTCAGACAACGGCACCAACCTACGTGGCGCCGACAAGGAGCTGCGGCGGGCCATCGACGCGGCAACGCAAGACGAGGCGAGCCGAAGATCGATCAGCTGGCGCTTCATTCCGCCGGGCGCGCCGTTCATGGGCGGTGCCTGGGAACGACTGGTGCGGAGCGTTAAGTCCGCCTTGAACGCCGTGCTACACGAGAGAAGTCCGTCCGACGAAGTCCTAAGCACACTGCTCGCGGAAGCCGAACTCACCGTCAACAGCCGACCGCTGACACACGTGTCTGTGAACCCCGAGGATCCCGAGGCGCTGACTCCAAACCATTTTCTGCTGCACGGGCCGGCCAACATCACGTCGCCGGGCGCTTTCGACGACCACGACCTCATAGGCCGCACCCACTGGCGCGCCTCGCAACGCCTCGCCGACATGTTCTGGGCGAGATGGCTGAAGGAGTACCTACCAGACCTTCAAAACCGGCGGGAGCCCCATGGCCGTGGACCCGCACTGAAGACAGGAGACGTCGTGCTCGTGGTAGACAACACACTGCCACGCAACACGTGGCCAATGGGAGTAGTGACGGCAACTTACCCCGGCGCAGACGGCATCGTGCGAACAGCTGATATACACACCAAGGGCGGTACCCTGCGACGACCGACAAAGAAGCTCGTAATGTTCCTGTCAGCTGATCGTCCTACACCGGGTTGAAGTATGAATCGGGCTCAACGCCGATTCACGGCGGGAGAATGTTCCGGACGACAGATAAATTCCGTCTATAAAGTTTGTACAGTTATAATCGTGTTAGTATTTAGTATAATAGTTAAGTAAATAATTGTTTCGTTTGTAAGTTTTGAAATGTATACTTGTGTTCGTATTTAATAAAGATACTTTCTGATTGCCTTTTCATTAAAGCCCTGTGGAAACTTAGGTAGGTAGGCTAGTTAGGTCATAGACATTCAGATAAATAAACAAATAGTATAGAGACCTAGACACTAAATAAAGCTAGATAAAAGATAAAGTTAGGTAGTTAGGCACCAAACTTGAGACCTAGGTCATATGTCTATGACCTAAACTTACGCCACGACGTCCGCACATGACTGAGCGGCGCGCGTCCCGTGCGCCCGAGTTTTGTACGGAGGAAGCGGGGGGCGAGGTATATTTATACCGAAAACCTGTTTTCCACTTTTTCTCACAAAATGAATATTCCACAGGCACAATAACATTACTATTGTATTATTTAGACATAAGCTAATTGTGTAACAGTTTAAAAACATAACAATTAAGAAATTCATAACAATTGTAATAAAATTGTAAGAGAGAGAAATAAAAATGTAAGAGTGAGAGGGCGATAGCCGCGAGAGTATAAATAACGAGCCGGATTTGTATGGAGCATGCACCAGGCTCTTCAATCTTCACCTATCGCTACTGGCAATCGTAGGAAAGCTATACTATCAGTTCTAGAAGTCAGCAATACTATTAACGTCACGAAGAGCTTCCGTCGTTTAGATTTAGCAGTATTGTAATTCAGTACTTCCGTAAAACTATTTCAGAGGGCGTTCAAAAGATGCTAAATTCAGTTTGCACTAACTATCTTAGATAATGATAGCGCTCAGGGGGCTTTTAATTGTAGTGGTGTTATTTTTGCGACGTTCCACATGAATTCTTACGATTTGGTAGATTTTGTAATTATCAGAGTCCTATAAACAATTAAGTCAAAATCCCAAATTCAAGGTACTTAAAAGAATTTTCAACTATTTATAAAGAATAGGAAATTATTACGATGTGATAGGTGTTTTGTCTGTTATTTACTCAAAGTAAAGGCGTTTCTATAATATTTATTATTTCATTACGGTATGAAATTATTTTAGAAAAATGGCAACAGTAAACTAAACCGTCATTGCGCGCGGTCATTCAAAATTGTTTTGATTGATAGTTTTGGTGCAGTGAATTTCTATCTTAAATTTATATTAATTCCCTGTGTCTTCTGTCGAGTTGAGAGTTTTCTCCTCCTAATAGTGCGGCTAGACAGAGACTCGTGGTTTAGTTTTAACTTTGGATTGAGACAGGACTTCAGGCATTATGTCGATGTCTAGGAAAAAGTGTTGTGTTCCTGGGTGTTCAGATTCAGCAAGTAAGTAAAGACCAAACTTTTCTTCAATTAACGCTCAAAACAACCAACCAACAACAAACCAACCTCTCCCTCTTTATTTCTAACTTTATACTTTACTAGTAGCGGCCGCCCGCGGTTTCACCCGCGTGGTTCCCGTTCCCGTGGGAATATCGGGATAAAAAGTACATATAAACCTTCCTCTTAAATAACTCGATCTATTAAAAAAAAACGCATCAAAATCCGTTGCGTAGTTTCAAAGATTTAAGCATACAAAGGGACATAGGGACAGAGAAAGCGACTTTGTTTTATACTATGTAGTGATGTATTGCAATAATTATTTGTGATGAATTATTTTTTATTTTTCAGGTTTGCATCAAACTATGCTATTATTCCCGAATCCAGCTAAAGATACGGAGCGTTTTAATGCCGATTTAATCGGCTAAGTAACATTGCAGGGCCTATTCTTAATTTGCCCAGGTTAGTTTTCATCGAACATTTGTTTTACAAATACTTACAAATATAGGTAAAAATTGCATTTTCTATCCTTATTATTAAATGAGATTAAATTTATTGACCGGTTGGTTTCAACTTATCATCATTTTTATAGATCCAGTCAGTAGTAACTCAACCAGTCAACCAACCAACCTTGCCGGCCAGAAAAAAGGCTGTGGAATTCAATAAAGGTATTTTTCATTTTTATTCCTCTCTGTTACTTATAGCTAATTAAATTATAAGTAAATAATAATTATCAAATGTTAGATTTTTATTTTATGTTCAGATTTATGTTACCCCTGTATTTACTTTACCCTTGTATTTATTTTATTTTAGAATTCCAGAGAAGGAAAGGTTCAGTTGCTTTCAAAGAGCATTATTAATAATAACAACTCCCGAAGACAATAAATTGCATAAGCTATTAACATTACTTAAAAAAATATAATGAAGGTGAAATTTGCAGGCCAAATCTTTAGCAGGACTGTTGCAACAAATATGAGATACCTTGCAGGTAATCTTGTGTAACACACTTAAGATTTTATGTTGGTTATTATCTATATATATAAAAATGAATCCCTATTTCCCTTGGTCACGACATCACGCGTGAACGACTGGACCGATTTGGCTAATTTTGGTCTTGAAATGTTCGTGGAAGTCCAAGGATGGTTTTAAGGGTGAGAAAATAGGGGAAGGAGGGGTAAGTAGGGGTAGAGTAGAAGTAGGGTAGGGGTAGGGTACGATAGGGGTAGGGTAGGGTAGGGTAGGGTAGGGGTAGGGTTGGGGTAGGGGTAGGGGTAGGGGTAGGGTAGGGGTAGGGTAGGGGTAGGGTAGGGGTAGGGTAGGGGTAGGGTAGGGGTAGGGTAGGGTAGGGGTAGGGTAGGGGTAGGGTAGGGGTAGGGTAGGGGTAGGGTAGGGGTAGGGTAGGGGTAGGGTAGGGGTAGGGTAGGGGTAGGGTAGGGGTAGGGTAGGGGTAGGGTAGGGGTAGAGTACGGGTGGGTAGGGTGGAGTAGGAGGTAGGACCACGGGAACGAAGTCGCGCTGGGTCAGCTAGTAATAATATAATAGGTATTTATCATCATATCAGATTATCTCCGAACGGACAACGATTTCAGTCAAGTGGCGATAGTTTGATCGTTCTCGGATTCAGTATAGAGTTAAATGGCAGTGCGCGCACTGACGATTAAAAATCGACCGATCAAACTATCGGCCGATAGTTGTTCGATCAAACTATCGCCAATCGCACAGCACAACTATCGGCCGGGTAGAAGGACCAGTGAGCGTGCGCACTGCATTCAACTAAACTATCGCCCATCTATCGGCCGACAGTTTAATCATGGTTTAATCACGATCGTCTTACGATCCCGACTAAACTATATCGGTCGACTAAAAATCAAAAGTGCCCGCGTTGGCTCTAAACATTGTTCGTCTTTGTAATACCTATCCAACGACACCAACTCATTGCTATTGGTACTAGCACAGCCTTAATACTACTGTGGTACTAGTCTATATAGTTTGTGGCTATTGGGTCGGGACCCAAAACGCCCTCCTTCTAAGAAATTATATTTTCATGTTTAAAAAGAGGTGTTTTTTGTTTTTCAGATAAAGAAATTCTGCCTAAAGAGTGCAATGCAACAGCAAAATCGTAAAATGGAAGTTTCATTAAGAAAAAATTGCAACGCCTCTCCTCGGACCCGTCACGCCAAAATCACAGCACAGCACCATAAAGTGTGGCACGATCACGATGCTAAAATTAAGTAAAAAAAAATGAAATTTGACGATGTTACTACAGGTAAATCTGAGATTGTACCTACATTTATGAAAATTTTGTGTGTATGTAAGAAAGCATCGTAATTCGTTTATAAAGGAAAGTAATGTTCATAATTTAAATACAAGAATTAAGAATAAGCTTGCTGTTCCAAGATTAGGTCGGTATTATAGAACAATACTCAAGTGGAGATCTCTTCTCAAGTAGTTAGAAAGGGATGCAAATACATGCAACGAATACATTCATCACTTGCCAACTATACTTGAGAAGAAATCTCCACTTGAGTGTCGTTTCCTAATTGAAAAAACTAAAGGCTCGTTTTTGGGGAAAGGCAGACTTCTATAATAAAGGTCCACAAGATGTAATTGAATTTATTCATGTTTATTATGTTTGGGTATGAGAACATATTTCTCTTAAATGTTATTTAATAATATTGTATAACCTGTGCATATGCTTTATGCAAATTGTTGTAATTTTAACGACATAAGTTTTTTTGTAAACTTCGTTACGAAACTGGCAAGTTTATTGCGCCTGTGTTTCAGTTAAAAAAGTCTTGAATGCGGTAGGAAAATGTTAACGATTCACAAGTACCTACATGTGTATTATTTTTATGTGAATAAATATGTTTTTGATCTTTTCATCTTATGTTTTCATTTTCAAACTAAGAATTAATAAATAGCTATCCTTGTTGTTGTTTAAAGTCATCCAACTGAACAAAGGAAATCTGCTAAAAATTAATAATTCTTAGTATAATGCCCCTTCTAAGTAAAAATAATAAAAATCATTAAAAACTAAATAGGCTATACGTGCGTATCCATAGGTAGTACGTATTAGTCCCAAAAAACAAATAAAGGGGGCGCTAGGTCCAAACAAAATAGTTGCCATTTTTAGCCGCCGAGAGAGGTCTCTATTTCCGTATATACAAAGGTACTTTGTGGCATGCACTCTTCAGCAAGCGCTCGGACAAGCAACAACCAACTCGAAGCTATCTCCCCTCAAGAACTCTGGCTGATTCAACCAAAAGGACAGCGTTTCATTTTGACGACAATCCCAGCAACAAATGTACGGCCGTCCCGTACAACAATAGTAGTGTGCAATTTTTTTTCGTTTTATTTTCGTTGGCCGGCACTTTTACTTTTTTGGTCCAATTTGACTGATCTCCTTTCGGTAAGTACCTATTCCAAATTTAAATCACATTCTCGTGCGCTACATCACGGCGCGGACCACTCTGAAAACCGCAATTCTGACTACATGGTCATTTTGTCCTATTTCTATCCCAAATTTTCAGAATTCGTCCTAAAGGGGACGAAAAGATATAAGCGATTTAAATGGTCCATGCCAAAGCAAACCTTCATTATGGCACGGACAGGCTATATTTATTGAACCATAACACCTAGCCAGGATCTGATTAGTATAACATTTTGTCCCTTTTTTATAGAACCCGCAATACCTGGAATCAAAACGAAATGAAGCGCCGTTCAAAAGATAGGAGTTTAGGAGATATTCAGTTTTTTTATATAAGTACAGTCACGTACAAAAGCGTACAGTAAAAATTAATCAAAACTATTCCGTTCCGTAATACGCAGTGTTCCGATTGTAAAACATTAAGAGAGTTATTGAAATTTTTACTTTTTTGCATTCACAAAACAAATAACCCTGTATACATGTAGACCTTGAGACCACCTTTATGCTCTACGTAATAAAAGCTGTTATAGCAGTTCAACTGTTTAACCTGATATGCTGTCGAGTGTACAATGTTTCAAGTACCTAGCTATTCCATTGAAGGAAGAAAAGTTTCATACAAACTTAAACCCATTTTCCCCCCAATCCCCACTCCACTATTCACTTCACTCCCACGGTGGGAGTCCCACCTCCAAATATTAATAATTTCGAAAGAAGAGCAATATAAGATTGAAATTGAACTTCATACATGACCTCTATCGAAATTATTTTGTACGCGACTGTACATGTTTTTGATATAGTCTAGGTGCCCAGGATCAAAATATCTCTTAAGAAAATATTTTTGTTTATGACTTAAAAATTAAGGTTTTGAGTTTCGAAAATGCATATAAGTTACGTATTACTTTACGTTATACTTTTGTGTTACTAATACACCTGTGCCCGTTTGCACTAAACTCGGGTTGAGCTTGTCATAGATAAGATACATCTTAGCTTAGAAACAGCCTAAAACAGCTGAGCTAAAATTTTTGTTTGCACTGACAGACTACGTCGTAAATTAGTCATCACCTTGCTAAAAGAATGAATGAATGAATTCAAATATTAATTGTTTATGGATTTTAAACCTGGCGAGGTAAAGTAGGTCACTGGATATTTTTTTGGTTGAAACTTCTCATTGATTCCTTCGTAAGTTAAAAGGAGACAAAAGCTAAGGCGTTGTCTATTTTATTTGGTAGGAGTAATTCACCGAGAAAAGAAAAAGTCAACTGAGCTCAACTGTCAGGAAAAACATAAATACAGTGCGCAACCTTTTCTGTTCCGGTGGCCAAAACTAGAACTAACGAGTTTTGTTTTTAATGTCATTTTGCTAATACTTTCATGTTTTGCTGCTAAACATAAGCGCCGCTGTCATGGGAACAGAAAAGATTGTCGATCTGTAATGTTTTTTTTAAATAAATGATGAATGACGTATGTCACATGTGTTGTGTCTCTATCTAGCAAACAAGAATACAAAAGCCACAAGCTTTTCTGTTCCGGTGACAGCCGTGACACAGGAGTCACTTGCAATACGAAATTAGCTGTCAAAATGGACTGTCGTATGAAAACTGTTTTAGTTCCAAAGATAATCACCGGAACAGAAAAGCTTGTCGCACTACTCTTAGCTCACAATGCCACAGACAATAATCACTGATATAGGTATTTCTTAAGCCTTAGGCGCTCGATATTGGGCCCGTAAGTTAAGAATGGCCAAAAGTGCATTTAAGAATGTCCTAAGGTTAGTGCAAAGCAATTTTTTGTTAAGAATGTCTTAAGTTAGCTAGGAAAAGACTTAGGCGATTTTTAAGTTTAGTGCAAACGGGTGTAAATTATTCTAACACAAACACGCAAAACAAGAACAAGTTACAAACATCGTCACTAAATAGGAAGTCAGCTCCTGTACTATAAAAACAAAATTTTAATTCCGATTATCTCCTAAACCAAAGGGGGACGAATTCTGTGGCTTTTAGGACGAATTGGGACGAATGTACACGAATAGTTTCCAATAAGCAGATTTTCTCTAGGTGACCTGGTTAAAAAGTCCGCGCCATGATGTAGATTAATTATGGCATGGACCAAATCATTCCTTTATATCTTTTGAACGGCGCTTCATTTCGTTTTGATTCCAGGTATTGCGGGTTCTATAAAAAAGGGACAAAATGTTATACTAATCAGGTCCTGGCTAGGTGTTATGGTTCAATAAATATAGCCTGTCCGTGCCATAATGAAGGTTTGCTTTGGCATGGACCATTTAAATCGCATATATCTTTTCGTCCCCTTTAGGACGAATTCTGAAAATTTGGGACAGAAATAGGACGAAATAGGACAAAATGACCATGTAGTCAGAATTGCGGTTTTCAGAGTGATCCGCGCCGTGATGTAGCACACCACATTCTCTCCCTAGCTAGAGGATGAATGAAATTCAGTACAATTTTCTTTCCCTGTTTTAACAGATTAAAAATGACTATTGTTATTTTCGCTTTTTGTGGCATAGAATGTCACTTTTTTGAGCAAGTGGTACGAAAAATATAATTATCGCCAGTAGCGGTTTCTTATTTACACATTTGCCGCCTGTAGGCTACATGTATCGCAAAGTCAAGTCAAGAGCTTTATGAATTGATCGTTCACCATATACGAGGTATATGCTACGCTGCTGCCCCCTAAACAGCCTACTCAGCCTATTGGTAAATCTGCCACACTGATTCTCCTTCTTTTTATGCAATGGCGGTTCCCAACTGCAACTGATATCCGCAGTCATACAATAGTATGAGGACCAATACGTCGAAAGGATCGTCGGCCGGCGGGCCGGAGTGACCGGCTGCGGGCCGTAGTTTGCATATCACTAGGGGTCACAAAACCGGTTTCACCGAAATCGAAAAAACCGAGTAAACCGGGTTTGCAGCTAATTTTTGAAACCGGGTTTAAGATTTGACAAAACCGGTTATTTCGATTTTACGGTTTTTAACTTTGGTCAACATTTTTGGCCAAAAATTCCCACTCTACCAGATTTCTGGAAATATGATCTAACTCGCAACACTGGTTTACGCAGCGCTCAAACAATTTTAGATCATCCCAATTCATAACCGCAGACTAAGTAGAAGAATAGAAAAAGCCTTCTCATCTGCCTGCTAGGTACTTAAAGTACCAAAGACCACATTCATACGCTGCGGCAAGTTATACAGAAGACCGAAGAGTAAGTACAACTTGCCACTTTGCCGCTGGATGCAGATAGCGCAGGACCGATCGTTGTGGAGATCCTTGGGGGAGGCCTATGCCCAGCATTGGACGTCGTTTGGTTGACATGATGATGATGAATATAATTTTAATTTGACTTTAAGGGATGTTACAAGAGGCACTAATTGTAATATTATTTTAACAAATGATTATTAAGGCTGATCAATTAAGAATATTCCTTGACATTCGATTTTTATTAACATTAAATAATAGAATTGAAATCACCGAAAAAACCGGAAAACCGGTTTTGTCACAAATTCAAAACCGTAAACCCGGTTTTCAAATATTTTTTCGAATTTGTGACCCCTGCATATCACTGACCTTGGCAATCTAGCGAGTTACAACCACCAAATGCTTATGATCTGAAGAAGTGGAGAATTAAATAAAAGATTGTCATCTGAAAATATTGTTTATTTTTTATCACAAATTGCTACTAGCAAACACAAATCATAAATGCAACATCTTGAAACCTTGAGCCGCTTACATGAAGGTACAGAATAAAATTAACGATCACAAGATCTCCAAGAAACATTTTTAATTCAACATTCAAAAAAACGCTGCAACAGTAAGTAAGTATTATGTAAAAGAATATTTACACATAATTAGCAACATTTACACTTTAACAAAAGTCTTAAATCATCATTGATAATAATTAACTTAAAATCCTTAACTTAAAACGATTGATTAGGTAGGTATACTTACTTAACGCCTTTAATTTTTTTAAGATAATGATTTTTTAACGTTCAGATTAAGGTTGATAAATTTTCATGGTAAAGTGGATACATTAAGCTTTGACAGCCTATGGAAAGAAAACCTACAGACATAGGAAAAAAATATTTACTGAGTATGAATTAGTATTCCGTAAGGTTTTGAAGTACTTGATACAAATAAGGCCTACCTCATTTGAAATGATTATAATTCAATAAGTATTAAAGGTTACTAATAAAAACATGGTTAATTAGCTTCTTTCATTCTTTAGTTGTAGGAATCTATGAAAAAATTAAACTGTTTCTAGTTGAATCTAAGCAAAATAATCGATATATTTTGGCCTTATCAAATCGGCTATACTTATTAAGGCCTATACAAATTTCAAAGTAAAAAAAATACCTTTGAATTGTAGTTAAATATGAAACAAAATTAAACAAACACAAACATTATCAATGAAATTAAATATGTACTTAAGTATTATAAAAAAGTAAAGATCTCTCAAAAATTTGTATAGCCATTGTAGGCCATATTAAAATACTTTTTATTTCATTCCTTTTTCTTTAGATAGGTAACGCGTAACAAGACGCTAGTGCACTCGGGCGGGTTATAGAGCGTTTGTGTATGTACGTGTCCATCTAGTATTTTCCCTGTTGGATTTATTTATCTAGGTTTTCTAGCGCATTACTGTATTTTAACACAAAAACAGGTAAGTACCTACTTTAAAGGTATAATGAATCCAAAACAGTAACATAACATTTATACAAGTATAATCATAACAAAACGTTCCTCAAAATATCGTAACTAAATTGTGATTTTTCTATTATTTATGTTTTTCTCGAATGACGTGTGATCGAACATTAGAATAGGTAACCGGACAAGACTGTTTTTTATGTTTTTGGGAGTAAGAAACAGCAACACAACACAGGTATTTATTTTAAAATATTTTACAGGTTTTCATCGATATAGAGCATAAAACTCTCTAATTAGATAAGTACAGCGCTACCTACGTATGACGTCAGACGTGCTTAGCGCTATACTCCCGCCATATAAAATTTCGTTTAAGAAATGATGGCTAGAGTCACGCTTGGTCACAATTCAGCAGCTCATTTCTTGTTTGATATTAAACAGATTTAATTTGTTTTTTCACTTTTGATAAACCTATTTCATTGTTGAATTTTTGAATGACACTATTAAATATTGACATTACAATAACAGTCCGATCCCCTATTTGTGTACACCACTTTTACCGACTTCCCCTCCGGCAATTCAAATTAAGCATTATGTTCTTCATAATGAAGATCATGATTGATCAAAATAATGGCATTTGTGTAAGGCCTGAATTCTTCCAAAAATATATGCAATTGGTTGTTCCTTAGGGACTTTACACATCTCTCTTGTGCCTCATCCTCGGTGGTGGAGTCCAGGCCTTATGGCAGCGGTCGGCAACCTGGCAGGCAAAGGGCCACATAGTGAGAAAACGGTAGACGCGGGCCGCACTTATTTAAGATAGACGCGGGCCGCACTTATTTAAGATAGACGCGGGCCGCAATTGTTAATAATTTTTATAAGAGATAGTTGCCTCTCTTAAGATAAAAGACCAGTGTTTGTTGCCAGACGATTTTTACACACTTTGACACTGGTCGGTTTGCCTATTAAGTCTAAAAAAACTTATACGACACTGCTACTCCAACCCAACAAAAGTATGAGTAGCCAAATATGGACTTAATATCGCGAAAGTAATGTAGATGCACTTTACTGCACTTCACATCAAGCTCGCTTACCGCGCGCTGTCCGCTATTTTATATTGTTACTGTAAAGTGCATCTACAGTGCATGATCCTCCTCCTCAGTCGGTCCCTCATTGCTGAGGATCGTGACCCCTGTCACTCGGTCGCATTACGGATCGCTGATCACCAGGAATGGCGGTTTTCCGCCAGATGCAGTTCTTTGTGTACCGACATTTTGAGCGTCTTGGTTATAAGGTCAAACCAACCAGCTGGTTCGACGGGTCGGGACGCGGTCTGCCCCCTTCTACCTTTTCTAGAAGAATGCATGTTTCTAGGCTTTCAGGGTTTTTCCGCGCCACATGGCCGAAGAACTGTAGAGATCTACGAATAACGGTAGAAGACAGTCGCTCCTTAATTTTTAGCTCTTCCAGTAGTCATTGGTCCGAAACTCTGTCCAGCTTAGGCGCAGCGCAGACGACAGACTATCCGTGACGCACTTTTTAGTCTGTGAAAATAGAACCTATGCAATTATATGCAGTAACGCACACGACACGCAAAAAGTCCGGCGCACAAAAAATCCGTGTAATTCGGGCAGACCGCGCCGCGCCGCGTCGCACAAAAGTGTGCGAAAAAAATAGAACGTTGCTTCAACGCGCGCTAACGCAGACGGCGCACACTTTTGTCTGTCCATAGCGTATTTCCATAGCGTCTACGTCCCTACAGGGGGCCAAGCCTGCTAACGTTAAGTCACAATCGTGTCTCAATCGTGTTTCAATTGTAGCTCAGTTGTAGTGCTTTTTTAAACACTAGTTACAAGAATTATGACAGTATGATGTGATGTGAATGTAGTGTGTGGTGTGACCATCAATAGAATTGTGAAAAAAGTACATATCTCTTGTAACTAGTGTGGAAAAAAGCAGTACAACTGAACTACAATCGAAACACGATTAAGACACGATTGTGACTTAACGTTAGCAGACTTGGCCCCCAGTTCAGCCGACAGAATGATCGAAGATGTGCGTCGTGTGCGTTGAGTCTGTGAAAAATCCGCGACCGACTTTTTGCGCGCCATGCAGACTTTTTGTGCGCCGCAGACTCGATCACACAAAAAGCGTGTCGTCTGCGCTGCACCTTACGCGCAGCATCCGCCGCCAGCACTATATCTCAAAAGCATCAATGCGTGACAAATCCTTCGCTTTCAAGGTCCATGTTTCAGAGCCATAAAAGAAAAAGATTTATTTTTGTTCGGCGTATTAGTATGTTGCAGCCTCTCTATTATCTTTGTTAGCTTCGACATTGCGTTCTTTTTGCTACTACAGTACAGGTGATCTGCTGTTCTTTGCCATCGTGGTTCGGCGTCAGACTTCTTTTTCACAAGAGTTGTTGCAATTGATGATGAAGCCTAGGTAATTGAACTCCTGCACAAATTCCAATCCGTCCAAGACACCAATCGGTTCCAGTTTCCCAGATCTGTCCACAAACATGACTTTCGTCTTGTTACGGTTAATGGACAGTCCAAGGTCGTCACTTTACAGTGTACGATATTAGGTCCATATTAGGCTGCTCATACTTTAGTTGGGTGGGAGAGCGGTGCCGTATAAGCGGGCTACGACTACGACCTTAAAAGCTTAAATTAGGAAATCTTTATTTAGAAAGGTGTAATAAGCCCACAAGCTCTAAACCACAAAAAAAAATATTTATACAGTCATACTTTTAATTTAACCTACAGGTTGCATTACAAATGATGAACTCGACGACCGATTTGGCGCAGGGATAGGCTACCTGCCCTGCGCTGAAGGTCTCGGGTTCGATTCCCGAACAAGACAAATATAGTGTGCATGAACATTGAAAATGTCTATTTGTCTTGGTGTTTTCATTTATATTAAGTACGTATTTACAAACAAAAAAGTATTTAAGTATATATTTATCCGTTATCAAATTCACGTAGATAAAGTACGTTTTATAATTTGGTGCAAAAAATAAAGAAAACAGTACTTATTACCATAATAAAACTCTATATTCACATCATGTAGATTTCTTTATTTGTTAACGACATTGCCGTTAATTCAAAACATGCTTTGACTGGATAGATATTTGTTTAACATTATTAATAAAAGTAAAAAAATGGAAATTGCTCTTACGTAAACATCAAAATAATTTTTCGAAGGGATGTTAGATGGATTTTTTTTTCACGTACTGGCAACACGCAGGCACATAAATATTTGTGTCGCAGGGGTGACAAACCTACTTTAACATGTGTGTGATTATTTGATTGATTTTGATTTGTATTTTGTTTACTTTACGTGGGCTCCTATCTGCTTCGCGTACAGTGCTTCTTTGACATTATTTCGTAGATTTCTTGTTGTTTCTGTTATTGTTTTTGTTTATTGTTAAGTTTGAACCGTTGTTACTTGTTACTATTGTGTCTCTACGATTACTATCTAACCCATTTTGCATTATCTTATGCGCTTTAACCCAAGATATAGTTCTTATAAGTAGATTTTAACAAAATCTGTAAAACCAAAACCTCACAATAAATTTGGTTTAAAAGAGGCATGAAGAAAAACGTTTACGACACCCTGTTGCCAAACTGAAATGTGAAAGTGACTTTTTTTTGCACCGAATTATAAGACGTAAGTACTTATTTTGTTAAGAAATTTACTATGGGCTTAGATAATTGGTGTGATTGTAAGAAAATATTTATTATTTATTTATTATAAATAGGGTTTAGGCATTCCCGGGATTTTATCATTCCCGGGAATCGGGAAAAAATATCTTTAATTCCCTTCAAGTTTGACGAAATTAATGGCCTTTTTCATTAAAACAACACATTAAAGTTATAAAATATATTTAAGTTCTTATTTAATTATCAGTTATTTAACCAAATTCGTACTTATTTTTTCAAAAACGTTCCTTTTTATAATCGACGTCGTTATTACATTATAATTATAATTAATGAACTACGTGTTTTTGTTGATCGAAGTTCATGTGGCAATGTTTGCATAGTAGGGCAGGCGTACCGGTTTTGGCCACTTTAAGGATTTTTTCACTTTTAACCGCTTAGTGCTTAATGATCTTAAGTATTTCAGAGAAAATTTATAATGTAGAGTTATAGATAATTTATCGACCTTTAAGGGTACAATCTACAAAGTAAAACAAAACAATAGTTTTTTTTATTTAGAACAAATTCTGCGGAGGGGGCCAAATACACCGTTTGCATTGGTTTTGGCCACTTTCATAAAATTACTATATTTATAAGTTGAGTTTATGCTTAATTGATGTCTTATTAGATTTCTGGACTAAAACACTACATGAAATAGTATTTCAATCACAGCTAGCTCCTTACTACAATTATATAAGTATACCTTTATCACTTGATTAAAAGAAAATTAGCGGGTTGAGGCTAGTGTAGGCTAGTACCTACACTAGCCTCTATCCGCTAATTTTCTAGTACGTTAGCAAACAAAACTGAGTTGTAAGTCTTTTAAAATAAATGAACTTTATGATAGGTTGGAAACTTTCTACTGATGCCAAAGTGGCCAAAGGTGGCACAATGCTAAAATTTCTAGCCCCACTTTTGGCCACTTATTGTTTCCCAACTTTTTGTAAGAACAGTGAAAAAACAACACTTAATCCATCTAGAAGAAACATATTCCAATATGATATAAAATATTAAATAACCATAAAATAGTTTTATTGTAGAAAAAAAATGATTTTACAAAACCTTTACCCTTAACATTTTGCTTAAGAATTTTACAAAATGTTAACTTTGAAACATAACACGTGTTTATTTCTAAAATATCGTACTACATAAAAAAAACTAAGTGCTGTAATTATTAACTAAAAGTCCAATCTTTTATTCGCCATTAATAAATATAAGCAATAATTATTTAATTCCTATTTATATAACTTTAAAGTGAAAAGTGACCAAAACCGGTACAGTGGCCAAAACCGGTACGCCTGCCCTACTTATATCTCTTCTGTGATAATGGTTAAGTTTTTTAAAAATCTTAGGTTTTAAAGTTAAAGTACGTTTTAAACCAACGTTAAAAAAAGACCTTACTTGAATATAAGTACTATTTTCATTATTTGTAAATTAGCATAAAATTGGGTTTTTCTACCACTAATTGTTAAATATTTTATCAAAGTAATATAATTTTTTCAGTTTAATATACTTACTTTATTTAAAATTAGCAAGACGTTTTAAAGATTTTTAATTTAACAAAAAGCAGCAAAAGCAGTACCTACGGCAGTTTGAACATTAAGCCAAGCAGTAAGATGTTTTCACACACATAGTTTGCGTCTAATCTTACTTATGTTGTTTTTAATACAAAATGTATTTCCCGGAATCCCGGCCTTATATTCCCGGGATCGCGGACGGCAATATTCCCGGGAAATCCCGTACCCGAGAACCCGGGACCGAAACTCTAATTACAAAGCGTAATAGGTCGAAAACAAGAATTATAGTAAAAAGCTTAAATTAGGAAATCTTTATTAAGAAAGCTTTAGCCTACAAGCTCCTCGGCCTACGATCGTCGAGGATAAGCAACTATCGCAATGGTCGGTCACGGGATAGGTGACCGAAATCTTTTCATCTCGAGGTCCTCCGTGATTTGGTAGGCACGCTAAGCCGTTGGTCCCGGCTGCATTTGCAGTCGTTAATACACACCAATCCGCATTGGGCCCACGTGGTGGTTCATGGCCCATCCTCCTTATCCATCCATAAGGAAGGCCAGTGCCCTAGCAGTGGGGACATTAAATGACTGGTGATGATGATGTGATATATTCCTAAACATTTATCATTTATTGTAATACAAACAAAGACAATTATTTAATAGTTACAAAGGCATGTTTTCTTACTTTAATTTTATTATGGAGATTATATTATTCACACACATGGTCTATCTATGCCATACAAAATTCATAATTACTTACACATTCGTCATTTAGGCGGTGATCGGCCGTTCACAATGGCAGCACTATCTTTCCATGATTTTGCCTTGGGTTGGACAGTAGTTACTTTCTTTTTGACTACCCTCTTGACTACAACTTCTTCATTGGAAAGAAGTTTCCTCTTTGGTTTAATTTTTTTCTCTTCAATAACAAATGAATCATCGAAGATATCCCCACTCGAATTGACAGATTCATTGTCTTTGGATAACTTTAGAGGTTTCTTATCCCCAATGATTTCACATATTGGGCTATCGAACGACACTTGTCTGGGACTGCGTTTGGGTCTCTCAGTTGATGTTTGTGTGGCTATGTTAGCGTGATTCTTTTTAATGGGTGGAGTGGCCTTAGGGGCCAGTTTAGTCTTTTTGACTTTTACAACAACAGCTGGTTCTGTAGATTTCCTCTTGTTATTTCTCCTTTTGACCACTTTCGGTTCCTCTATGCTTACTTCTTCATCAGGCTCTTCATTTTCGCAGTTGTCTGACAGTGGAGTTGTTTCTTGTAGCTTTGGTTTTCTGCCACGTTTGGTGACTTTCACCTCTTCACCATTAACTTTTCTCCTTTTGGCTCCATCTACTTCGTCTTGATTATCTTTAATGCTAATTTCTTGTTTTGCTGTTCTGCCTTTCTTGGCAGGCGAGAAGTCCATTTTGCTAGAACGAGATTTACCTTCGCCTTTGAGGTAGCTGTCGAAAAATTGGCGACACTTTGTGTAGTCTGGATTGTCTTTTGGTTTCAATGTATTGATGTACTCTAAGAATTTTATTAATGCATCTGGAAAAAAAAATTTTTTTATGTTAAATTATAATAATACGAAAGCCAGCTTGCTAGTGGAGTAGATAAAGTCATTACCCACCAGGTACATTGCTGTATTGCTTTGTAATGTTACTCCTAACATTCTTCATGAAAGATTCTTTCATATCTTGCACAGCTTTAGGCTGTTTGAGATTTTTCTCCCAAGGCAGCTCCCCAACAATCCACTGCAGCATGTTGTATCCCAAAATCTCCAAATCACCACGCATTGTGGGTACTGAAAATATATTATTCAAGAGTTGTGTTAACAAATGATTATTATTACTACTGGCAGCCTGCGTCTACAAACGCGTGCATTGATTTGTGTCTATGTCAAATTTAATCAAAATTGGTTCAGTCTGAATTTTTCCGGCGTCTACTCATTAAGACCTTTCTAACAATACCTGAACCATCATTTTAAACCCAATCTATGTATGCCTTTGTTGCAACGACAGAAGTAGGTACATACATACAACATAATAGCCATTAAGTACACAAAAAAAATATGAAAGCCTGCTATGATAATGATATTCAATCAATATGATAGCCTAAGAGCCCACGACGGCCAGACCTTCGTTATTTTATAAAAGCTGAAAGTTTTTATGTGCATGCCCCCTATACAGGTGAGAACGACCAGCGGATTACATGCTGTATGTCACAATACGGTATTTTACTGTTTTTTTTATTTCTTTAAAATGTTTTTCGAAATATTAGCTACACAAAACAAGTTTTCATTTTGAATTATCTTGAATATTTTCAAAGATATAGGACTTCAAACTTTATAATTAGACAAGGACAGGACGCTATCTTAGTGACGTCAGTGGGTTAGTAGCGTCATAGTCATGCCATAGAAGATTTCGTTTTAGAAAGAGACAGCTATAGTCAAAATCAAACAGACTATAATTCTTTTATTATAAAACAGATTCAAATTATTTTTTCACATTTGGTATTCTTAATTGCAATATTTTTTAACGTCATCATTAAATATCTACATTTCAACAACAGTAAAATACCCTATTGTCACAAACGCAATTCGTTACATACGCAGTTTGACATCAACGTTCTGATTTACTCAGTTTGTCACATACGCGTTTCGTCATGAACGCGGTTAGTCATTAACGCTGTACGTCTTAATTAAACGCCTTCTGTCATAATCGCAATTCGTCTTAAACGCGATTCGTCATTATTGCAATTCACCTTACCAAGAACGACCATAGAATTTGTACGAGATTGTTTAATTTTCTAACTATCTATCTATACTAATAATATAAAGAAGAAAGATTTGATTGTTTGTTTGTTTGCATCGAATAGGCTCCGAAACTACTAGACCGATTTGGAAAATTCTTTGACCATTAGAAAGCTACATTCTTACCGAGTGACATAGGCTATATTTTATCCCGATATTACCAGGGGAAAGGGTACCACGCGGGTAAAACCACGAGGATCTGCTAGTATTATAATAGGTCTTTACCTATGAAATTGCCGTTTTGTATGGAAATTTCTGTAATTATTTTTTTTCCATACTAACGTTTTTGTTATTATTTAACGACTAATATTAAGTAAATTTACAAAATTTTACACACGTATTTATGGACATTTTAACTACTAAATGACACATTCGTTAAGAGAAAAATTTTTTTTTTCACTAAGTTACTACTAATAAAGTACGAAATTCTGGAAACAAAAATAGTCGTAACTTTCGGAATAAGTTTTTTCTATGTAAATAATCAAATATGGTGGTTATTAAATTATCAAAAGTTGCTCGATACGGTCTTAATGTAACGCAATATTAAAGAAATTATATATTTCTAATATTATAAAAGTTGTTAAGTTTTATGTACAAAAGAAAAAAACGGCAATTTCATATGTAAAGACCTATTATAATTTAGTCAAATTATATTTTTGACAAAAGGACCCTAAAAATGCTTACATAATTCATATACTTACTTAACTAAGAGGAAATTTAAAAAATAAAATATTATAACGGGTGTCCCAAAAGTAGGTAAAGGATGATTTGTCTCAATAAAACGCGAATGGATTGGAATTTCTTCGTAGTTTTTATTTTATTTTAAAGAAGAGACTTGTACAATTTTATCTGAATAGAATATCTGCTAAATGGCCGCCACGGGCATTCTTGCTGTGTGCAAGTTTTTCATGACACTTTCACAGATTTCGCTGCTAATTTCACACATTTCGATACTTATTTCACCAATAACTCGGCGAATATTTTGTCTATATTGTCTATGTTTTGTGGATCGCTGGTGTAGACTTTATCTTTGACGTAGCTTCAAAGAAAGAAATCCAGTGGCATCAGATAGCAAGATCTCGGTGGCCATTTGACATCACCTCTTCTTGAAATTACGATATTTTTCGACCTTTCGACGAGTGTTTGTAATTGATCGTGAATTTTCGCTAAATATTTGTATAATTCAGAGATTCCGAGAGAGGGCGCCGTACAGTAAACAAAGCTTCCTCGAAATTATTTCTTAAAAAATATACTTTTAACAGTGAAAGTTTTAAATTCTTAACTTTGTTATTATAAATAATAAGCAGTAATGTTGGTGAAGTGAAAAAACGTCGAATTTGGTGACAAAAATACAGTTGAAAATTTGTATAGTGAAAGTGAAAGAAAAACAATTAAAAAAACATAAAATTGAAGAACTTTACAAAAATAATACTGAATTACCGTTATAAACTTTAATTATGATCAATAATTTACAAATAAATTAGTGAAAGTGCAAAACATTTTAAATCTTGAAATTTTATCAACGGTGCTTTTTCCACAAAGTCACAGTGCAAAATTATACTTTGAAGTCGTCACATGATCACAATGCTATAACAACATAAACCAACGTGAAAAGACAATAGAAAATTGATGTGTTTTTATGCTTTCATCTTATCATAACCTCCAAATAAGATAAGTAAAAAACAATTATCATTACAAAAATACTCGTGTCGCCATCTACAAGTGTTACCTTAAACCTACTTAAAAAATACAAGCATAGAAAAAAGCACACAAGCACACCAAAAAGCACCTTATACCTAACGCTTATAGTGAACACCGCTAGAGGGCAGCTACAAGTCATATAATTACGATGTCGTCGATTTGCGCAGGTTGTAATCAACAACTTCCTAGAAGAGAATACCTGACTTGTAAATACTGCAATAATAAATACGACCTCGATTGTGCAAATGTAAGCCAGCAACGTTTTTACAACACAATGACCCCAGAAATAAAAAGTGCATGGAAGTGTCAGGCGTGTTACTGTAAACAACCCAAACAGGACAACTCAAACACACCAATACGCCCGGTCGAAAAAAATTCTTTCTTACTAAATAACTCACAACTTGACAATGTCACGATCAGGAAAACTCCAAATACCCAGCATAACGACTCGATAAACTCGGAAGATATTAACCTACTAGGTGATACCATAATTTCTCAGAAAGATTCAAGTTCACAAATACAGATGAATGAAATTACTTTACAAACTCTGAGCGATCTAATACTTCAAAAATTAAAAGAAAACAACGCATCACTAATAAATGAACTACAAAGCACAATTCAATCAGAAATAAACAAAGCAATAAAATTACTAAAAAATGAATTTATGTCTGAAACAGAAAATCTGCAATGCCAAAATAAAGTAAGAAAAGAAGAAATATATAAAATAAATTTAAAAATAGAGAGTTTGATTACAGAAAATAATAAGCTAAAAGAAGACATACAATTATTGAGCAAGAAAATGGAAAACAAATATGAAAATACTACAGAAACAAACTACAAAAAAATCGTGCTATATCGACTTCCAGAACTAAATGAAGAAACAGATTTAAACCTATGCAACAGAATTTCACACATATTTAGAGATATAATGAATGTGGACCTTACAGGCTATATCGAAGACACTTATAGATTGGGCAGATTCAATAACTCGACTAGACCGTTGGTGATAGAATTGATAAGTAAGAAAATGACAAAATACCTTTTAGATCATAAACACTTATTCCAAGAGACCGGATTGGCAATCTCCAAATTCTACGATGAAAATACAAGGAAGCAAAACAAATTAATGAGAGAAGAAATGTTTAAGGCGCGCCAGAAGGGACTACATGCAGTAATAAGAGACAATAACTTATACATAGAAGGAAAAAAACATATATTAAGATATAGCCAAGAAGAAACTTCACAAAATAAGAATGTAATCAATAAGAATAAGCATATAGACAATACAGAAATAAACAACAAAAACATGAATATGGATAGGAACAGAGATTACTTTCGAAACCAACGATCTACCATTTAAAATACTCTTCCAAAACATCCACAGTATATTCAATAAACTACACATACTAGAAGATCTGATACAGAATTATCCAGATTACCAACTACTATGCTTTACAGAAACATGGTTATCGCCGGAAAAACTAGATATGATTCATCTAACAGACTATAAAGTAGCTGCATCTTACTGCCGAAAGTCAATAGCTGGAGGCGGCGTTTGTATCCTGGTGAAGAACAATATAGAATATATAGAATTAAAAGAAATTTCAAATATGTCAATTGAGTATGTAATAGAAGTATGTGCGGTTGAGCTTGTTAAAGAAAATATATTATTGTTAACTTTATATTATAATGGAAAGAAGGAAGATTTATTCTACAAACAACTAGAAATTATTCTTAACTACATAAATAACAAATATGTGAAACATAAAATAATTATAGGAGGAGATTTTAATATTGACATGCTCCCAAAAAATATAAATAAAAATAATTATAAAAAAATCAAGAAAAATAAACTTTCAAATTTAATGTTACAATTTAAGTTGCATCAACAAATAAAAGAACCTACGCGTATCACTAAAACATCGGCGACTTGTTTAGACTTAATTTTCTTAAACTTCAACTCAGATAATGTACAAACTACAGTTAAAGAGCTAGGATTAACAGATCATAGCAGCACGATATTACATTTAAACTTATCTAAACCCAAGAAACAAAAAAAGTGGTACACAGAAAAAAGGCAATTTAATAATAAAAACATGGAAAATTTCAGACAACAATTAGCATCAATTGATTGGTCGAATATGTTTAAAAACGATAAAGATATAAACCATAACTATAATATATTTCATCAAACTTTAATCAATATTTTGGATCATTGTATACCAAAAAAATTTATCAAATTAAAAAACACCTATAAAAAACATTGGCTGACGGTAGGCATCAGAAAATCATGCTATAACAAAAGATTGCTTAAGTTTCACGTCACAAGATCAAACAATGAAATACTAAGGACTTATTACAAAAATTATGAAAAAACATTGAAAAAAGTGGTAACAACATCTAAAAAAATACATTATATAAATAAAATCAAACAATCTCAGAATAAAATAAAAACTATGTGGCACATTGTTCGCGAACGTACCAATAAAGTAAATATTAAAATAAAATCAATTATTAAATTAAGTAAAAATAATAAAATTACTTCAGAACCAAAAGAGGTTGCCGACATTTTTAATAACCACTTTGCATCTGTCGGACAAGAAAATTACCAAAATGCCAAAGGTCTCCCTGTGCTCCATCCATCTGAAAACTCAATTTTCCTAAGCCAAGTAACATTAGAAGAGATATACAAAATACTAAAAAAATTAAACAACAAACTTAGCCACGGTGTAGATGAGCTTCCACCAACACTATTTAAACATTGCGCAAAAGAATTAGCATATCCTTTCACAATTTTAATTAATCAATCCTTCGAAGAAGGTATTTTCCCGGAATTATTAAAAAGATCTCTTATCAAACCTATTCACAAGAAAGAAACAAAAACAGATCCGAATAACTATCGCCCTATTGCTCTCTTACCGACATCAACTAAAATATTCGAAAAGGCTATGTACGACCGAATATATAAATTCTGTGAAAAATATAAAATCTTTAGCGAATCCCAAAACGGTTTCCGTAAAAATAAATCTACCATCTTAGCAGTATACAAATACATTCAGGAAATACACGACATTATAAATAATAAAAAATACGCAATAGGAATACTATTAGACATGTCCAAAGCATACGACAGAGTTCAGAATAACATATTATTAGATAAATTGTATGATATAGGTATTCGAGGTCCATGTCACAATTGGTTCAAATCATATCTCAACAATAGAAAACAGATAGTAGAAATAGAACACTTTAATGAAAAACTGCACAAAATAGAAAAGATTAGATCCAACACCATAACAGTTAACGCCTCCATTCCACAGGGCAGTGTCTTGAGCTGTCTCTTATTTCTTGTTTATATTAATGATTTTGCTGAAGCTCTGAATGAATCTTGCGTCATGTTCGCGGACGATATTTCTGTTCTCATACCCAGCCAAAACTCCATTAATTTAAATGAAAAAATTAAAAACATTTTAGAAAAAACAACAACTTGGCTATCAAAACACAATCTGCAAATCAATTTATCAAAAACAAAATTAATGACCTTTCACCCATACCAAAAACCCCAATTAGATTTAAATGTAAATAATGACAACATCACATTAGAAATAGTAAACGAACATACATTATTAGGACTAGTAATAGATAGACATGTCAATTGGAAAAATCACATACAAAAATTACACAGAAAATTAAGCAGCTTTATGTATGCACTACGTGAAATAAAAAAAACAACAGATGTAGCAACCGCAATAACAACTTATTATGCGTATGCTTACGCATGGCTAAGTTACGGCGTAATACTATGGGGTGGTAGTACAGAAGCTCCAGGCTTATTAACAATGCAAAAAAAACTCATTAGAATTATAGTCAACATAGAAGATACAGAAAGTTGCAAACCCTACTTCGAAAAATATAAAATACTTACATTACCCAGCATTTATATATTGGAATTATGTAAATTTGTTCGTAAATATCCTAACTTATATACTAAACGCGATGACCACCTAACAAAACGCTATCTAAGACCTAGAAATAAACTATTATTACCAGCCTCTAAAATGAAACACCACTCTTCTAGCCCACTAGCTATGTCCACAAAAATTTTCAATAAGCTGCCTGACTCAATAAAAAATATTAAAAATGAAAAACACTTTACAAAAAACTTAAAACAATTACTCACAAGAAAGTGCTATTATACTATATCAGAATATTTGGAAGATAAAAATTTATAAAAAATATAATATATAATATAGGTACACAACTTGACACCAAATAATAATTATGTAATGACTAAAATATCAGTAAAAATTTATAATAAATATATCATAATAAAGAATAATTAACATCCTAAAATATAATAAAAATGCTTTTAAAATATACTTAAATAATAAAGAAATTATGATATATATATTTTAACGTGTTATAAATGTAATAAGAATTAATTTAATAGTATGTAAGTTAAGTATTAATTAATTAAGACAAAATATGAATAATAAAGGTCTTCCCTCTCTCAATTGTTGTGCCTAGCAGGGCCCATAATTGTACTTACAATTTTATGTAACACCTTACACACTATTATGGAATGCAATAAAGATATTGAGTATTGAGTATTGAGTATTTAACTTCTATGCGCTGTTTTATTGTGAAACGCTCTACGATTAATTTTACATGTGTCAAGATGACGTATGTCAAATTTCAACCCGCCATCTTGAATATTTCGGAAATAGCGCGAAATTCAAATCCTATACGTACTTTTGAGACACCCTTTAGATGTTGTAAAACAAACTGCAAATAGAGCAGGATGTGTTCAGGTCAAGTGAATAGATCATAAAAAAATGGAAAAAAATACTTACCCCAATTTTTTTTATTACTTAATTTTACAAAAAATTCTAATATTATTTTTTGATATCAATTCAATATGTACAATACCAAACGTTTTATTAAAATTATTTCATTTTACGATGAAAACAAGTCATTTCAGAGCGCACGCGGGCTGGGCGCCGCGGTCATCAACCCCGGCGGTCCAACAGCTGATCCGCCAGCCGCTATAGCGATACTCCTACCGCGCTATTGTATGCGCCCAAATCCGCCCAATAGCTTCCGGATTATCGTTTACCTGTCTCGTGGTTAAATAAGTAAGGACATCAGGCACATATTGCCAAAAACTGTATAAGCTTCGTTATATTTAGGCACTATGCGCCACTGTGAACTTACTACGTGTACCAAAATAATTTTAAAGTCTTTCATTGTTTAATAATTAATTTGTGTAAAAACAAAAACATGACTATGAATTTATCATGAAACAAACATCTCTAGCCATTAAAAAAAACAAAGAATGTCAACCGTGTGTCAACCTCTATAAAAAATTTAAAAAAAAACCTTTGTTTACTTGTCAAAGTTGACAACAGTTGATAAAGACGTTCCGACGCACGCACGCTCGTATTTTATTTTTTTAGTAGATCATGTGAATCATGTCACAGAAACTGATGTAATTAAAATAATCACTACATAGTATAAAACAAAGTCGCTTTCTCTGTCCCTATGTCCCTTTGTATGCTTAAATCTTTGAAACTACGCAACGGATTTTGATGCGTTTTTTTTAATAGATATAGTGATTCAAGAGGAAGGTTTATATGTACTTTTTATCCCGATATTCCCACGGGAACGGGAACCACGCGGGTGAAACCGCGGGCGGCCGCTAGTAGTATATAAAAGAAGAATTTAAAAAGGATAAAATGAGTTAATACATAAATTAAAAGCTTGTAATCAAGTCAAATTGCTCCAATTTCAATATTATGGAAACACAATATTCTCTAGGTCAAAATAACGCAAGTAACGGAACGTTTTGTTCGTGTTGCTGTTTCAGTATCAGTGTTACCAAAAACAAAATATTTTAAACCTAAATAACTCGAACAAAAAAACACATAATAAAATTATAGGTATTTTTCGTGTTTTTTTGTGATAAACTTTAGCCATTCACTTCAATAGAATAGCTATACATTTTTAGGTTTTTTGTAAAGGAAATGTGCCTGATGTCATTTGTTTTTACGTTTGGTATTATGTTAAATATTGAATTGATATCCATAGATAATATTAGAATTTTTTGTAAAATTAAATTAAAATAAATTAATTTTAGGGATTTTTTTTCTATTTTATTTACGTTCTAAACACTTAACCTGACCACCCCCTGCTCGTTTTGCAGTTTGTTTCAAACCATCTTATATAAGTAAGTAGATATATTTTACACTACTTACTCGCACTTAGCAGTTTTTTCGGATAAGTAATTTTTTTTTCGGTAGTAATTTCAATGATATAAAGTTTGAAGAAATCGAGTGACAAACTGCTTATGTAACGAACTGCGTTTGTGACAAAATGCGTGTATGACGAATTGCGTGTGTGTCAAACCGCGTGTATGACAAACGGCGTTTGTGGCGAACAACGTTCGTGACATATAGCGATAGTGTCCAATCGCGTATTATGTCGAACTGCGTATGTGACGAATCGCGTTTGTGACATACAGCGTGTAATTCCGACCAGCGACTAGAGAGTTTGGGTTGTGGTTACTTTGGCAGGTAACAGGTAGGTAGTAAAGGTGTATAAAATAGTACCTAAAATTCGTTAAAGTATAAAGCTCAATTTTCAAAAATTTTCTTCAGGATAACTCTAGTAATCTCGTCATCCATTGCCGGACACTTATGATAGTTGCTACCCCCTGCCATACACCCCTAAACTTTAATAAATTATTCTTTCGTTATAGTATAAAAGCTAAATTTTATATATGTTACTTGGGGCCCCTTAAAAAAACGTTATCTCAATAGCCGGACAGTTTTATTGGTTTATATGTCTTGCCAGACACATTGAAAGTTCCCTTTAGGTGCGAGCGCGAGGTAACAACTGTTTAAGCGGGTGCGAGTGAGATAGGGCGCTTAGAGCGAGCGCATTTATAGTCAAGACAGCCTTAAGACAGCCTATTGCTTTACAAAGAATCACCAGGACCAGAACCTTTCTGTGGTATCTTAAAGAACCAGGCCAACCTTTGATGCAACCTGTTACCTGCCAAAGTAACCACAACCCAAACTCTTCGCTGGTCGTTCTTAACTGTATAGGGGGCATGCACAGAAAAACTTTCAGCTTTTATAAAATAACGAAGGTCTGGCCGTCTCGTGGGCTCTTGCTCTATGATGGTAATAGGCTATATTGAATAAAAAACAAGTTATTAATATATATTAGATAAGTACATATAACTTTTCATCATCACCTCCTAAATGTGCATCCCTGCTGGTGTATTCAATAGTCCCATTGTGAGCCGACCTGGGATCCGGCTTGAACTCCTTGTCATTGACCCGTGTGGCCAGGCCGAAGTCCACGAGGTATGCCTGGTTCTCTGTCCCCTTACGCAGGCCCATGAGGATGTTCGCACCCTTGATGTCAGCATGCACATAACCTCTACTGTGTATGTACTCGAGGACATCTAGCTAAAATAGATTAAATCAATCTTTAAGAGAAATAATTTTTCCAACTGCTATATAAACATTTTGCACATTACGTTCAGTTGAAAAATTATTTGAACAGTTATTTAATTTTCGGGTGGTTGTAAATTTACAGTAGCAGTAAAACATGAATAGTAATAAAAAGAAAATTTGGCGGTTGATTCATCCTACAATGAAGGCTCAAAAATTATTCAAGCAGTGTAATAAATGAATGGCCAGTAAAATGATGGAATGGGCAGATAGATATATAGTTTGGCAGTGCACGGTGAGCATATTAGTTGTGGAGATCTTTGGGGGAGGCCTATGCCCAGCAGTGGGCGTCGTTCGGCTGACATGATGATGATGATGATGATTATATTATTTCTAGATTTTTCACTTCTTTATTTTAAAAGTTAGAAGGTACCACTTAGGATGTGTCTTTCTTTCAAAAGAACTAATTTGAGAAAAATGGTTTAAGAAACCTTAATGCAATTTCTAAAGGGAAGTAGCTCCACCAGTGCGCCGGTAGTGAGCGAGTTTGCCTCGGAAGTCCTGTAGAACACGTGATAGGTTAGAATCTTCGCGATCGCCTTAAATTTCGTGGTTATTTTTTTTTGTTAAAAAAAACATAATGGATGGGTTTACAAAATCCATCTACCTACCTACCAAATTTCAACAGTGTAGTCTTAGAAGCTTCGGAATACAGTGGCTGTGACATACGGAACGGACGGACGGACGGACAGACAAGTAAACAAACATTTTACCGCTTTATTTTTTAAGAACTGCATAGAATGAAACGATTTGTTAACTGACCACTAGTAACTGCCCATTCAGTCAGATTACTGCTAAATTATTTATTTAACTGCCCAATTCAATAATTTTTACTAATCATTTCTATAGGAAAAAATGTGATAGTAAAAAACCACGAGACCTATAAGTAGCTTTCAGGCGGGATTCGAACCCGCGCCTCCGGGAATCCGGCCCGATGCTCTGACCAACTAAGCTACCGAAAGGCTTACACGACGGCTGTTTCATCTTAATCGATTGTTAAACATTTGTAAAAATGTTTCTTTCGGATGCGAGGGTTTCCTCGCATTGATGAAGCAACGCTGGCCTACAGCGTAACAAGTGATAGCAAAATTCGACGAGTCGTGTAAGCCTTTCGGTAGCTTAGTTGGTCAGAGCATCGGGCCGGATTCCCGGAGGCGCGGGTTCGAATCCCGACTGAAAGCTACTTATAGGGCTCGTGGTTTTTTAATATCACATTTTTTCCTATACTTACAGAATTGCATTGTGAATGCATTAAAAATAATTTAAAATCTAATCATTTCTATTTATTTTACTGCTCAGTTCTTACTGCTGAACTTGTTATTAAACATGTGTTTTGTAATTTTAAACTTACCAATTCTACAATATACAACTGCCGCTTTAAATCAATGCCAATAAATAATAATTATTAGGTATCTAAGTTACTTTTTATTCAATCAATAATTTTATCTGTTCTGAGGTCATCAAAATTAATGAAAGAGAAACTGTTCTCTTAGATATCCATATTTTCTAATACATTTTACAAAAGAAAGCATAACAAATATTATTTTACCATTTGCAAGCCCAATTTGAATACAGTAGCAATTGGAAATGACCGGCCACAGTCTTTGAAAAGGCTCCAGATGTCCTTGCCATATCTCTCTAGCACCAAGTACCTATACTTTTCTCCTTTGAATTCGTGAGATCCATTCCCATAGTAAGAAGGCATTCCGAAACTGCTTAGCTTCTTGGTTTTCATAAATTTTGCAACTAGAAACATGATTACCCATTATTATCATATTTGCAATTAAAAGATTGACTATTTGAATGTTAGTTAATTACCACATTAAGTAGTTTTGCCGTGGCATAACTAAAATGCCTTTAATTATTAAAGCACTAGCTGACCCGGCAAACGTTGTTTTGCCATATAAATTTTATTGGACATGAAATTCGTATCACCTGCCTGACACAATGTCACTTATTAAAAAAAAAGAAATCCTGAGCGGAAAAAATGTCAGTGATTAGGTACATACTCTTTGACATACCTTCTCTTTGGAAGCGGCTAAGAAATGACAGTTGTGTGAAGTATGACAGTTTAACGGTTTTCTATACAAAATTACTATTTTTATTTTATAATTTTCCTGGATAAAAAGTAGCCTATGTTACTCTCCAGCTCTCAAATTATCTCCATACCGAAAATCTCGTCGATCCATTGCTCCGTTTTGACGTGAAAGACGGACAAACAAACAAACAAACAAACAAATAAACAAACAAACAAACACACTTTCACATTTATAATATTAGTATGGATTATACAGATCAATAGGATTTTATTCCTTATTTATGTAAGATCTAAAACTCAAAATCGACCGTTAACGGCATTTTAGTTATAACACGGCAGAGTTATTAACGAATATAACAATTCAGATATTTTGTTGACTTGTAGGTACATAAATATATTGTTATTAAGTTTGTAAGATTACTTACTTTCATCTTTACTGGCATTCCTAATGTAAAAATGCTTCTCAACAAATAATGGACCATTCTCATGAGGTTCCTGTAAAAATTGTGTGAAATAATAAAAACGCAGAAGTGTGAGTGACTGCGAAAAGTAGAGACAGGCAAAAAATTTTAGCAACTCGTCAACTCGTCCCACATGTCTACGGCCCATTTAGTATGAGATGAACGTTTTTTTGTTTGGAATTTTAAGCGTTATTTTAAACGTTTGGTAATGTTAGTAAGACAAGTAAATTTCTTTAAAATAATATTTTTATTTTTGTGATCTGACAAAATTACTAAAAATAATATAGTCTTAATATTTTCAAGGATAACGATTTACTATGTTATTATACAAGAAAATGCCCAAAATTAATACCATGCGCATACATGAATAGAGTAATATAATTTTATTCTATTCAGTCTGACATTCCATCGCCTTAAAAAAGAAGATTAAGACCTTTAATTGAGCATGCTGTGCATAATCTGAATTGTTAACAAAAGTCTACTTATATAATTTGTTAAGTTGTGAAACAAAAGTGCAACAAAACAATCAAATCATGGGTCTTGTACATAAAATTAAATTTAATTGTGCAAAAATGTATGACAAAACAACGAGATAAATCACACAAAAACACTTTTAAAAATACAGACAAATTGTAATCATGATTAAACACGAACAGATTTACTAAATTTAAAATAGACATCACAAAAATAAAAAAAGCGAGGTTCAAGAAACAAAAAGTCAACCCCGATGCACCCCCATAACTGTTGATTATTATCTGTATGACTATTGCTTTGCTTATTATTTATAATTTTAACTTTAATATTAAACCTACATTTATGTAAGTATGTTTTATTTATCAAATTTGTGATATATTTTTTCCGAGGTTCTGTATTATGATGATTAAATATTTATTTAATCAAACAAATCACTTTTTAATATTTCCACACTTTTGGTGCAGATTGTACCATTTCTTATCGTATAACATTAAGCAGAACATTAGGCAACATATTTTATTATTGACAGATTATTAGAAAGTGTTATTGACATAGGTAGGTACGTTGGGTAATGAAGGCGGATGAGTAGCAGACTGAAATTTTGTATTTTTTATTTTATTTTATATGCTTGCTCTTGGTTTCACCAAGCTGGCTGGGCTGAACCATAGGGTTTAAAAGAGGCCTAAGATGGAGCGAGCTTGCCTAGAAGCAGCCTATTTACTCTAGCTTTAAAAATTATAGTGTTGTAGTCATTAGGGAAAACAGACGCAGGCAGGGTATTCCATTTCTTGGCGGTGCGCATCACAAAGGAAGAAGAAAAGCGCTTGGTACGCATCCGCGGGATGTTAACCAAGTAAGGATGAAAGCCTGCTGTGCGTCTAGATTCTCGGTGGTAGAACGGTTATCGCACAATGAGTTCATGCAGCTTATAAGCACACTCTCTGAAGTACAGCCTGTAAAATACCAACAAGCAAGCCACTTTAGTTAGTTAGACTATGGAGCTTGGTTTTTACCAGCTCATCGTCTCAGATTAATTGTCTGTTTTACGTTCCACTGAGTCAAGTGCAGCTAACTGGTATTTAGCTGAACCATCCCAGAGGTGAGAGCAATTCTCCATGCATGACCAGATTAATTAATTTAGATTTCTTTCAACTCGTACTAAGTGGGCCCTAGGCATGTGGGACGAGTTAAATTTACTGCTGCTGCTAACGGTACCCGTCGCGTAGCGCGGCAGGGTTGCATCGCGCGCGGGAACATCCGCGCATCAGGCCGAATAATCTGTATGAAGGGATGCGCCGCGCCTCAGCCCTATTGTTCATTCTACACTATCTGTGTGAACGCACACTAACGTAAAATCCATCTTAAACCAAAAGAACTATAGCCTTCATTGATATATTATACTTTTTATTTCAATGGTAGCCTTTATTTCTTTCGCCACCACCAAACAACACCAATTAATTGTTTGTTTATAGATTTGTACTTACAATTTTTACTACAAAAGGATAGTTGTTGCCCTTCTTGGGGGAGCCTTCATGGTCACACGCCGAATAAATCTCGCCAAAGCCTCCGACTCCAATGGAGGGACCAATACGCCACTTTTTCTTCGCTATTGTATCGTGAATAACTTCCCCCGTTGGGATAGGGGCTGGCATTTTATATCCATTTGCTTTCTTTGGCGCCCCTGATTTTTTACCTTTTCCAGCCATCTTTTTTACAGACACAGTTTTTGTTACCTTAAATTAATAAACTAACAACCAATAAAATTTTATATGTTACACATTTACAGTCTTTATTTAAGAAAATAACGCATAAACACAGAAATAAATATCAGCGCGGCTTGGTCGCGTCCATAGATAAATAAGACACTACACCACTACACAGAACATATATGACACTAGACTAGAGTTGAGACCAGTGTTGCCAGTGCCCTGTCCTCAAAAGTTACCTAAGAGTGTTAAAAAAGTTACGTTTTCCCAGAAAAAGTAACGCTTTATTAAATTTTTATATTTCAGTATAATAAACACATTAAAATGTTTTTTATAGACTGCAACTATCATTTTAGCAATTCATCTTATTTGAATGATTTATTATGTAGGGATTAACGAAATCGATGGTGTAATCCTGCAAAAATAAATACTAAGTATAAGTACAATAAAACTGTAGGTAAATTATTGTTGCATGTGATCATGCATGATACTCTATGATGATTCTCTCGATGATTTTCTATTGAACTCAAAAAAATTACGGTTTTAAAAGTCCAACCGATATGTAACGCAAAAGTAACGTTTTGTGACGTGTAACGTAAATGTAACGTGAAGGGGCAAAAAGTAACGTAAAACGTTACAAAAGTAACGTTCTGGCAACGCTGGTTGAGACGTATTTACTGGAATAAGTCTGGAATAAGTATTTGCTTGGACGTCTAAATACTAAGTATTGAATCAGCGTCCAACGCGTTTCGAGTATTTAGAAGTATCGACGCGTACTTTACTCAGCTACTCACACAAACTTATTAATATGAAGAGACTTCAGAGTTCAGACTCGTGGACGCGGACGCGGTCGGTCAGTACGCGTTCGATCTAAGTGTGAGTGAGTTTATTCCCATACATTTACGACCAACCTTAACGCTACGTGTTAGAACAGCTTTTTGCATGCAGTTATTTAGGCAAGCGTCCGACGCGCCGTCGTCATACGCATGCGTAGGAGTAGCGAATCCGAAGAGTTTCTGTCTCTTGTTCGCAGTTAGACAGTAAACTTTAACTGAATGTAAATAATGTCCATATTCTAGCTTGTGAGTGTTTATTCAATTTTGAATTATAAAATCAGTTGTTTCGCCATCTTGTATTGTTTACGATTTCTTTTTCGCGGATAAATAGTTACTCTTATTTTAACGTTTTTTTTTTTTTTTTTTATCCACAACGGTGTAGCAATTAGCGGTGATAAGGCTGAAGATGGAAGCGCACTACTCCCGGAATCCCCAAAAACTGAGGAACTGGCTATCTTATCTCTCACTGCCGGAACACAATAATGCTGAAAACATCATTGTTATGGCGTCAGACTTAGATAAGATGGTGGTAGCTAGCCAGGCGGACTAAGAACAAGTCCTACCACCAACCAAACCGAATACAATATGTACCCCCACTGGGAATCGAACCCGGGACCTTTTGGTCTGAATTCGGTGGTGTGAACCACTAGACCACAGAGGCGGTTAAAATTAAGGAGTTCTTATGAAAGTTAAGGAGATACCACGGAGATACCTACTTAATGGTGTTGGGATTTTGGACTCTCTTATTTAATTTATTGGGTGTTTTCGTATTGTTATTGGTTTGTTTGCCTTGCCCCACCATAAATACTCAAGTTGTTTGCCGACCTCTCTATGTCTTGTAATTCAGAATATTGCGCAGAGCGTATAAAAGTACAAACGTAATCAAAAAGATAGTATAAGTAGTATTTAAAAACGCATACTTCTAAATACTCGTGGAAAAGGTTTATGGAACAAGTATATTGGTGTACTCGTACTTGCAAGACTCAGTACGTGTTTGGCCTAGTACGTCTCATCTCTATATGACACTATCACATAAGCACAGATCACTACACATAAGTAGACCACAGACAGATCACTATCTGTGCTATCACTATGGCTACGTTTCGTTTTGCGCCAACAGCGATATTACTGCTATCGCGCTCACACATCGTTCCGATTTGTTGTGAGCGCGACAACGAAAGCAGTAATTACGTCACGGATGACGTCACTACCGCCGCCATTTTGCGATCACGTTGATCGTTCTCAAGCGATAGGGCGTTTGTGCACTACCACTGAATTTTAGCGAACCGGAAAAAAACGGATGCTTGTATTTTAATAATTAATCATTTATAATAGTAATTAATTAAATACAAGCATCCGTTTTTTTTCCGGATCGGTAAAATTCAGTGGTAGTGCACAAATGCCCTTAGCACTGGTTGCATTTACCAGAACTAATCGCTGACTAATCGATTACAAATAATCTGCTGAACGCACACAAAAATGCGATGACTGACAGCGGTTTACAGCAATCGGACGCCATTTTTTCCATCGCATTTGATTTTCGATGAGAAGCAGCGATTAGTTGCAAGTAGCTGTCAAACGTAGTGATTTTGTCAAGGAATTTATAAGTACTAGATTTTGTGTTTGTTGCTGTCATTCGTCATGTCAAAACCAGAAAAACGCTAAAGCGCGTTTAGCAGAATCTATCGAAAATAGTAATCAGACAAGTAATCGATGACTTAGCGATTAGTTCTGGTAAATGCACGGGTAAATGCAACCACTGTGAGCGGGCTGTCATATTTGACGTTTTGTTGTCAAACGTCATTGTTTGTTGTGGTTTTGTTTGAGTGATCTCTGCGTTTTAGGATTTATTTAGGTATTTTATTTGTTTATCCCGAAGCAGAAAGCCAGAAAAATGATAGTGCTTATTAAAGATGAGACGACGGGTAGAGACATTACTCTAAATGGATAATGGGCAGGAATGTATGGAGTGTGGTCCAACTAGAGTTGCCAACTCCAATTAACAGATATCCGGGACATGAGAAACTTTTATGCGGGACTTGGCCAAAAAAAGCGGGACCTACCTAAAAATGTGCAGAAACGAGAAAAAACGAAATATAGTTACTTAAATCAGCTTTCAAAATAATTAGTTTATATCAACACATCGAAATACTCTGAACAGTAATTAAAGCACTTTTCTTGATCAAATGAGCCAAATCACAATTAGTTTTTATTTTTGAAGGAGTACCTATTTTGTGATTTGGCACATTTACTTAATTATTTTTTATTTTTTAACACAGCTTTTAAACTCTGCAATTATTTTAAAGTTCATTTTCCCTTGTAGCTTGTAGCCTTTTAACGTATTCGACACTATTCTATTTCTTATATCGGTCCAGGCATTCCCACATAGTGAAAATGATCTTTCAGCAGCGGCGTTAGAGCTAGGAATTGATGCTACAAATTGAAATATTTTTAGTACCTAGTTACGGAGTATTTGAATATTTAAATAGCTCATGCCAAGCCTCATAAATAGGTCTTTTATCATTTGATTTTTTCGGTTTTGTTTCT
The DNA here is from genome assembly GCA_949710035.1 of Crambus lathoniellus. NCBI lineage: Eukaryota > Metazoa > Arthropoda > Insecta > Lepidoptera > Crambidae > Crambus > Crambus lathoniellus. The sequence goes on from OX453296.1 coordinate 27,889,008, forward strand.
TTTACAGTGCAAAATTCATTATAATGTTCATCCGTGATTTCCCAACCTATGAGTTCAATTAGTAATATTTTTTTAAAACACTTACCACCTTATTACAAAACGTGGACTAAAATAGTCCTGGTTTAAAACTGGTACTAAACTGGTGCTGTTCATTTTCCAAATTAAAGACAGAATAAGCATCAATTTTAAACCAGGTCTAACTTTAGTCCACGTTTTGTAATAAGGGGGTTAGAGATCATTGTAAATGTCAACGGCTGTGATGATCACACCGTTCTACTCGCGCATCGCTCTTGCTCCGCAATGTAGTCCTAATTTGATTTGAATAAAAGTTTTGTCTAACCGGCAGGCTTATCACGTAACTTGCAAAAGCCAAGCGATACCAAAAATCGCGCAATAATCGCTAATCGAGTTGAATCTACATAAAATACAAACCTCCATAGTACGAATTTGCGAGTTTAGAGCAATAATTGTGCGATTTTTGCTATCGCTTGGCTTTTGCAAGTTACCTACTTGACAAGCCTGCGGGCAAGGGGGTGGCTTTACCATAAAGCGGGACAATTAGCGTCCCGCACACATGTGTCGCGGGACGCATAATTTGAGCCGTGGAAACGGGACGTCCCGCCTGACGCGGGACGGTTGGCAACTCTAGGTCCAACCCTTGTAGCAATACATGCTATGTTGTTATAATATGTTCTACTCGTTGTCCTTAACATATATATGCACGCCGTTTTGCCCGCAGCGACTGAAGTTAAAAAAAAATCGATTGAAAAATAAAAACTTTATGACTTAAAATCTCATTATTTTGCATATTTTGTCTATTATTTGAAATGTAACGTGTATTACATACAAAATCACATAATATATCTGTATGTACTATGCGATTAATATAAGCATGAAGTTCGACTTAATACTGGTTACCTCAGAGTATTAAGTCAAACTTCATGAATATAAGAATAGGATAGAGACGCCACCATGTTGTGACGTCAAGCTGTCAAAATGCTGTCAAACTAACTTCACTTCACTTCAGTATGGTGTGCAAAAAAAGAAATTTATCGTGACTGATCATGTCATAGCTTACGATAAATAATGATGTTCGTGCAAACCAAAACATATGTATAATTTGCAGATAATAATTATACAAATCATTAACTTGATTTTTTCGGAAAGTATAGGACTCATGAAAGTATGCTTTTACGAAAATGATCAGGTAATTTGAATCTCAATCAAATTAAAATTTTGTGATATTTAAGTAACTGAAACTACAGTCGTCACAAATTAAGATTCCCGTTTTGACACATGGTAATGACCCTAGAACGTAACTTGTTACGAAAACCAAAAAATCAAATAAATGCTGATTACTTATCAAAGGTGATTGAAAATAATATGTTACATTTTTTAGCGCATCATAAATTAAGGCAAAGTGTATTCAGCGTATTATTTTTGCGTTTATTCTAAAGTAAACGCAGATTCGATTAACTACGAAACGTCTCGAAAAACAGTTACGTTCTCAGTCTTTATTTTTTTAAATACTAGTGTTGTAACCGTTGTGTGCAGGATTTCTCCAGCTTCATTCAGTTGACAACATTTCATAAAATTTATCATGTGTTTTTATTTGCTATTTAGAAATAACATTTAAAAAGAGGAGACTCGTATTTTTTCCTTTTCCAAAATTTTTATTTTTAGTCATTGTAAAATTAATTTGAAAACTTACTCATTCAAAAAGGGCCTAAGTCCAGGAAGAAGGCAGTTTGGTGGACACTGAGGGTGGACATACCATAGATCTATGGGACATACCTTTGCAAATTATTTAAAAAAATACATTGGTTCTGACGTCGTCAAGTCAACGTGACACAAAGATGGGCGATTGTTACTGATTCCAAAAATCGAATGGTTTGATACTACTAATTTTAACAATCGAATACCAAAACAATCGATCGCTAGTTCGCAATTTCGAATGAAACCGCTAGTTCATTCATTCATTTTGCCATACAAAATTGGTCTTTGTTTCTTGTAAATAAAGTCTACTTTTAATTGACATTCGAAGGAACTATCGAATGGTCTGGTTCTGTCTAGCGTTAAGGCGATACTCGGAAAAAATGTGCTGAAGCGAGATAGCAATGAGAAAACGACACGCGCGGGAGCGAGACCGATTTTGCAGATTAGGCAAAATAAACACAAAATCACTTCGTATTAAAAAACTACAGCGATTTAAAAAAAATGCTTCTATACGATCCTCAATATTATTGGTGTCCACTAATTAAACCAATTTCCAATAGTTTAAGTAACCCCATTTAAGAATAATCTTCACTTTTCGTATTTTTTAGAGGTCTTTTCGAAAATAAAAAGTGTCGAGGCAAAATCATAAAATCGTGTTTTTGAAACTATACGATTCTAGCTAAAGGTATGAAGAAATATATATCTTATTACCAGATTTTTAACAACTGTAACCGTCCTGTAGTTTTAAATCAAAAAGTCCATATTTTTCCGAGTAGCGCCTTAAGAAAAGGTCGTGCGTGGGTTCAAGTTCCATCGGAGCTAGATGTGAGACGGGTCGATTTTTTCTAATACTTCATTTTCAAAAATAAAAATTGCTCACTACCTACATAGACTTTACTTTGATGAGGTTACGGATATTCGAATATATAAAATAGTAGTAATGAAATTCGAATCGAAAGGAATGAGACGACGCTATACATATTCTTATTTGTTTTTTTCAAATTCGAATGATTTGTAAGGTTATTCGAATAATTCGAATGTCTTCAACAATCGAATAATTCGAATTATATCATTCACAATCGGTGACACTAATGACGTTTGTTGTCTGTTGTTGTTACGGTTTCTCGTTTGGTTTAGGTTGTTTTATTTGATGTTATTTCTCTTCATAACTCGTAAATTTAAATCAAAATGGAAAAAACTGTTCGTTAGATCCATAGATGTATTAGATCCCATAATTTTATGTGTAGTTCCTGGCTGCAAAAATACAGTTCTGAAATGCCCAAAAAAAACATTTTTTTACGTGCCCATGTCCACACATTCACAGTGGTGTGCTGCTTTATATAAAAACTAGCGGCCGCCCGCGGTTTCACCCGCGTGGTTCCCGTTCCCGTGGGAATATCGGGATAAAAAGTACATATAAACCTTCCTCTTGAATCACTCTATCTATTAAAAAAAAACGCATCAAAATCCGTTGCGTAGTTTCAAAGATTTAAGCATACAAAGGGACATAGGGACAGAGAAAGCGACTTTGTTTTATACTATGTAGTGATAAAGTACCATGTGGTAGTGTGTACTAAATTACAGGGATTGGATGGAGAATAAAGTCACAAGACCTCGACTAAAACCCCAAGTACCAAGAAGGCTTCAAAATGTTAATAAAGATCAGTCCGTGCACTTGTCTCCCCCCTGGTGTCTACCCCAGTAGAGACACGTCCAATTTTTTGTCGACTTGTCTCCACCGACCGGGGGAGACAAGTACACTTCAGAAAAATATTATTTTTTCATCCACTTGTCTCCACCGACCGGGGGAGACAAGTACACTTTAGATTTTTTTTATTGTTATATCCACTTGTCGCCACTTTATGATCGAAATAAATAAATAGAAAGAAAGAATAGAAATAAAATTACTCTGCGCATGGCATTGATTTCCGTCTAACTGTACCTACATAGAGTTCGTCTGTGCGCAATCTGCGCGCAACTCGTGCGTTTTTGACGCTAGTTACAGTACATTTTCTTCGTTCTAAGGTGGTAAATTATTAGTATTCAATTTCGACCGCGCGCAGGCGCACTCTAAAACTGTCAACTCTGATACCGAAAGACATTTATCCCACAAACTTATCTGACCCAGTGGTGGAGGCGCCACTAGCAGTATAAAATTATCGAAATGGCTGTCAGTTTTTAGGGTGCATACGCTACCTAAAACGGGTTTTATTAGCGAGTTGTTGATTGGTCGCCGCCCCACCACGATGGTTTAAGAAGTTTGCCCCACACTGTAAAGCTTTGCAAGTCAGAGACACGGTAGTCCAGCTCACGTCCAGCTCGCACACACTTTTATGATCGTAGTTTCAACAGTATTTAAGTGTGACGGTTAGTTTTTTGGTTCTCATTGCACTATTATGCATTAATTTTTGGACTTTAGTCTAAAACCCTAACCTCACTGGTTTGCTTAACGGCATGTGTCAGCTGCTGGTGACGCCTTTTCTCCAGCTAACATCCAAAAAAAACAACTCATAGTAACGAAGTTGTGGTTGTAACCAAAATTATTACTGACACGTTTGATTGCTTCTAATAAGCTATTTATTAGAGTATGCTTTTGTAGCCGCAGGCTACAACGAATAACGAACACCAAACATTTATTTTATGACGAAATATGTCGTAGCGAAACCGCCGCTCGAATAACGCAACAAGCGGATTTCACGTAACCACGGCTCTGAAAAGAGCTCTTATGTGAAACACATCTTCGTTCTTCACAAACACCGCAGCGAGTCAAGTTCGTCACCGTCACCGGAGCCCCGAGATGTCGTCGCGCACCGTGCCTCTTCGCAGCGTCAGTCGCCCCGCGCCTTCTCGCCGTAAGCCGTAATGTGCAGAGCGCGGCCGATCCCCGCGGTTTTGTCAGCGCGCGCCTCGTCCCGCGCGCGCGCCCCCGCATCGCGTGACCTCTGACCTCTCGCTCTCACGCGCGCCTCCCACTCCGCGCGCCGCGTGAACTCTGACCTCTCGCTCCCATTGTCGTGCCTCTCGCTCCGCGTGCGAGAGAGCGCGACAACTTGTATCTCTTTTTATGTGTAAATTTGTAAAATAACTAGTAACTATTTCAATACCCATGTTTGTAAATATAATTAAGCCTTTTTTGTAAATAAATCACACTTCTCATCACTCTCTGCGCGGGACGGACGTCTCGCGCCCGCCCTCTCCGCTCTCCTCGCACTCTCCGTATTGTGAGTATTCCAGTACACAGCGACCTTTCGCTTGTACTCGTCGCAAACATCGCTGCTTTGCGTTTGTATCAAAACGTAAAGTGGTTATTTTTGCTCGCGATTTGAGTTGGTGGAAACTTAACAGTGCCAACTAAGCCAACTTGAGCGCTCCCGGTTCGCTCTCTAGGCCTCCCAGGCCTAGGAAAACCGCAGTCCCGGACCCATTGCACTTTGGGCCTAGTCCCAAGGGAAAGGGAGCGAGTGGCTATCCATTAGGGATACCTGCTCACACGGCAGTCCCCCCTCCCCCCTGCCCCTGGCGGGGGGTGTCTCTTTTGCTCTTCTAGCATTGTTATTATCTCTCTCTTTCCAATTTCATTTTCGCCGCTATGGACGCGGCAACGTTAGATATCGACGCGGCAACGTCAGCGTTTGTTAAACGCCTCATGGCGATCCCAGGTATATTGGATACCTTAATTCCAATCGTCGAATCGGCTGCAAAGCGACTCGATTCGAATCCAACCACTTCCAATGAGATGGAGTTCACTCCCACCTCATTGAAGAGGGCCTCGTCTGAGAGGTCCCTTTCTTCGTCAGACATTTCTCAGGACCTCCCGACTGTTACCGTAAACAGTCTCCCCCGCAAGGGGAAAAAAGGGAAAAAAGCCAAGAATCGGCCCTTGCCGATTCCGGAGCTCCCGAAAACCCCTTCCCCCACTCTACCCCCGGTTGCTCAAAGCAAACCCACTCTCACTTCGCTGGACAAGACCGCTACCGCGGTCACAGCGCCCACCACGGCCAATGTGCCACCAACCTCCGCGCAAAACGCGCCAACCCGCCCACACACGCGGGCCGATCCCACTCCCGCCAAACCTAAGGCGCCTCCCCCGGTTTTCCTTCGGGCAAAGGACAAATGGACCGAAGTGTCCAAAATGTGCCTAGCCGCAAAAATTAACTACACCCGTGCGTCCAACACGGGTTCGGCCATTAAGATCGAGGTGTCCACCATCTCTGATTATCGTGAGCTAATCAAGCTGCTATCCACTTCTAAGATAGCCTACCACACTTTCGCGCTCTCGGAAGAGCGCAAGATCCGCGCGGTACTCCGAGGGGTACCCGTGGAGCTTCCCACCGATGAGATCAAAGCCGATCTCATCAGCCAGGGCTTCCCTGTCGAAGCCGTACATCCTATGTACGGCCATGGCAGGCGCCGCTTCCCTCTGGCGTTGGTCGCAATGACCAACACAGCCCAAGCCAAAGAGCTTTACAAGGCCAAAGAAATTACCATCTCCGGCCTTTCAAAAATCACCGTCGAGCCCCCGCGCAGTCGCGGGGTCCCAGCGCAATGCCACCGGTGCCAACTTTACGGGCACGCGGCGGCCAATTGCACGGCCCCACCAAGGTGCGTCAAGTGCCTTGGCTCACATTTCACCAGAGAGTGTGAACGCACTCGTGACACTCCTGGTCGGCCCGCGTGTGTCAACTGCGGCCTCACCGGCCACCCGGCCAACTGGAGAGGGTGCATACGCGCCCCCCGCCCAGATCCCAAGTCCCAGTCATATAAAAAAGGGCCAAACCGGCAACCTCCCAGGAGGCCGCAGGCGGGCCCTCCCCCCCTCCCACAAACAACACCCAAAACTTCCCCGATCTTCCAAAATCGGGAGGTAGGACAGCTGCACAGGCCACAAAGTCGGCCTGGGGTGGCTCTAAGACCTACACCCCTACCCAGGTACCCGCCCCCACAAATTGGCGCTCTGAAGCGCTCCCCCCGATGCAATCAGTCCTACTCTAAAGAGGAAGACCTTGATTACGTCCTCAATTCAATAAAAAATATTGACTTCGATGAGGTCTCAATCATAGCCCATAAGTTACGCAATGGCCGGACTAGCCGCGAGCGCGTAATAATAATGGCCCAACATAGTCAGTGTCTAAAAACACTTCAAAGTTTGAATTAAAACTTCCTCCCATTCAATAATTATTATTAATATTCCGCCAACCATCCCACGGCCAACCTGAGCCGCCTATTGGAGGCCCAGGAAGCCGTCTTAGCCCAGGACCCCTCTGGTCATACCCAGTCACTTTCACAGGACCCCTCAGGTCAGCCCCAGTCCTCTCAATCGGCGATTACCCCTTCTGGGAGTCAGTCGAATTAATTTCATTTCATTTCCGGCCACGCCCACTTTGGGCGTAAGCCGTATTAAATTCACACATGGCCGGTCAGCCCTTCAGGATGTCGGTCATTTTCAGTGCGCACTTCACTTAGGTGAGTGACGCCCTGCGCCACGCCCCTCCAGGGGCGTGGTCGCCTTCGATAAGCTGAAATACCCGTCCAGGTAACAGCAGATTTCAGGCAGTGTTTAGTCGGTAAGAGTCCGACATAACTATTACAGCCGGCTGTAATGGTATCCATGAGGATTCACTGCCTCCTTCCCTCGCTTCCCGGAAGGTTGCCGGATGAGCGATTGTTTCAATAGGAAACGGTCGGTCGTTCGACGCAAAAAAAAAAAAAAAAAAAAAGTAAATAAATATTCATTCACTCATTGTCACTTCTACAACCAACTTGGACTTTCATTCTGCAAGCAACAACCTTTGGAGTCAGCCTACCACCACTGTCTAAGCCTGCCAAACTTTGAATTTCTGTCTTAGGAGGAAGCTGATGACACACAATGAGCACGCGTGGTCTTTCGCCGCGCGCTACTTAGCTAGCGGTAGCGGTGCTCTTGTATATTGCTGAATTTACTAAGCGCCACGCGACTACGCGCCACGCGACTACGCGTCGTTATCACGCGAGACGCAGCGTACGCCCTTGTAGATACCAGTTTCAAATGAAACAGTATTTTCACTTTCAGGATATAACTTTATTACTATTTACACATGCATTTTCGGAGAAAAGCCGCTCTATTCTGTACATTTTATATAAAATGCAACAACTTAATTTCGATTAAGGCCAATATATGGTAGAAATAAACTATACAATGTATTGCTTAGCACATTATTGGGTTGGTATTAAGGAAAACATTTTTATCATTTCAATAAATAATACACTAGCTAAGCTACAATTTATTGTTTGAGTTGAATGAATGCCACTTAAAGTTGTATAAAAACAACACAATAGGTAGGGTAACCTAATCTTTTTACATGGAAAGTTTAATGACGAACATACAGATATCCTGATATTTAAGTCTAAGCAAATATTTTTTTGTACAAGTTTTCGTGTCCGACTGGTAGGTATTTCTTTTCATGTACTTACCTACTTAATCTAGAAACAAAACGTTAGTCAACCTCGTAAAAGTGTAACCAACACGCGAAAAATGCTCTATATAATGTAAATTGGATATAAATATCGGATGAGTAAAGTTTACGGTATGAACTCTGCCATAGACAACCCCAACTGATGTGTTGTATATGCGCTGGCTGTGGGCAGCACTTCCGGGGCGGGGCTTATCGGTGAATAGTTTACAAATGGCATTCATTAATCTCAGCACTGAAATACATATTATATTATGTAGGTACAGTCGTTTTATCTCACGAGCGCGGGTGAGCCACACTTGTAGTTGGCCAAAACTGAGCGATCACGAGCTGACGCAGGCAAAGACAGTGTGCATGTGGTGGCTCATCCGCGCTCGAGAGATAAAACATCTGTAACAAATTAAATGCACATACATAAAAGAAACACAAAAAGCGTGTTAAACAACAGAACAAAGACAAGACGACTAAGCAACGCTAGTACCTACAAACAGTCGGTTTCAGTTGCATAACGCCGCATTTCCACCTGCAAGTAAACTTCTGCAATAAATGTCCGAGAGGTCTGTCCGACAGCAACTTGCTAGTGTAAACTACGTCAGCTTGCCAGTATGATATGTCAACGATTTTGCAAGAACTCACGCAAGACTTCCGCAAGTTTACTTGCAGGTGGAAACGCGCCCTTATATTCACATATTTTAAAAGCTTGGAATATGCCTCTTATCCCATAAACTTAAACCTTACCTTAAACCATTTATGTACTTTCCACACTTAATTTGCAAAAATATCCTGTAAATCACAAATCTTTTGGGAAGTCAATAAAAGAATTTAATGTGTTTGTTGGCACTGTTTTCAGATTTACATTTGAAAGTGGTTGAACTGATAAAATAAATGATAAGACCAATCAAAGTCCAAAAATATCCTATTATTATTACAAATAATATGTAAAATCATTACAATATAAGCATTTATTGCCATGCTAAAATGATTCAAAATACCTAAATGTGTGTTCATGAACAGAATTAATAAAAAACATAATAATATTATGCTATCAGTGGTAAAGACATGCTTTTTAGGGTTCCATAGTCAACAAGGAACCCTTATGGTTTCGCCATGTCCGTCTGTCTGTCCCCAGTCTAGCTCATATACTCTTAGTACTAGAAAGCTGTAATTTGGCATGAATATACATATTGATCACGCCAAGCCAACAAAGTGGTGAAGTAAAATAGGGAAAAAAAATTTAGGTTACCTCCCCTACACATGAAGTGGGGATGTAATTTTTTTTTCTTGTCTTCCCCATAGTGTGGGATGTCATTGGATAGCAATTTAAAAATATTGCAGTTTTTTGTTTGAGGCATCCGTTTGTGAATTATTCAGCTTTAAAGTGCAAAATTTTGTTAGAGTCATGTGTACGTTAGGGTGCTACTCGGAAAAAATGTGCTGGAGCGAGATAGCAATGAGCGAGACCGATTCTGCAGATAAGGCAAAAAAAACACAAAATCACTTCGTATTAAAAAACTACAGCGATTTTAAAAAAATGCTTCTACATTATTCTAAATATTATTGATGTCCACTAATTAAACTAATTTTCAATAGTATTTGTAACCCCATTTAAGAATAATCTTGAATTTTCGTATTTTTAGAGGTCTTTTCGAAATAAAAAGTGTCGAGGCAAAAATCATAAAATCGTGTTTCTGAAACTTACGAATCTAGATAAAGGTACGAAGAAATATATACCTTATTACCAGATTTGTAACAACTCTAACCGTCCTATAGTTTTATATCAAAAAGTCCATATTTTTCCGAGTAGCGCCTTAAGAGGGTACTGTTATATCGGTATTTACATTGGCTACAATATAAAAAAAAATTGCTGAGTTTCCCATTGCATTAACGTCAATGCAATAGGAAACCTACTCGTCACCTTTTTCTAATTTATTCGATTTAGCTTCAGTTCCGATTGGACATTCGTCGGGCCTAGACATTTTCTATTGTTTTCTCCTAATATACTTCTTTTTTTTAAAACAAACTCCTGATCCACCCCGTAACAGTGGTGTCACCCTGTTGTTGTGCCCATGGAACCCTTCATGGGCGAGTCGGACTCGCATATGGCCGATTTTTTTATCTAATTAAAAGACTGATATTCAAAAAGTGTGTGCTTGAAAATATGACAAAAAATAGGTATAATTTGATAATGTGACTAGCATTGTGTTCATGAATACAATAAAAGGCTCCAAGCTGGAATAACGTAGAAGGCCACATCAACTGCAAAAGCAACTAAGCTCTGATATATTGGCATTTATTAATATTGCCTAGTATTTATTTTATATCATCTATTTAGCAACGTTTCTTAGATACAATTCTGATTTATATCTAAATTCAACATTAAATCTACTGCTGAACAATCTTAGAAGCATGGTAAATCAACATTTTTGAAGGCCTTATGACTAGTAATACGAAAATAATTTACATAAGTACTCAATATTTTATTATGAACACTTAACAATTTACTTGCAGTACATATTACTTTTTAAATCACATCTTTGAACCCTAATTAACATACTCATCAGATGACAGACTCAAATCTTGTTGGCACATTCCTGATACAATCTATGTTAAACACTATTGAAATTCAACTACCTATTGGCTATAAAGTTATATTGTCAAAAATTAAAAATGAAGTTTGTATCAAGAGATATCTTGCAAGACTACTGGAAGTTTAGGTCAAAATAATTTAATATTTTTTCAGCAATAACCAATTTAAAACTAAACTACATATCAATACCATTCTCTTTTAAGAATTCTTATTTAATTGTGATCAGCCTGAAGCCATAGTTAATGTTATGTACAGAAGTTGACCGCTGCGGCAGTCAAGTAGCTGGCTTTTCACTGTCTTCTTCCTCTTCTTCTTCTTGTGCCATTAACTGCCTTGCCAGTTGCAGTGCCTGGAAATTTGTAAAATAGAGGTTAAGGTGGTTCGATCAGCTCAGTAGCGCCACCAATAGAAATAAATCATTTACGATTTATCAAGGGTTTAGAATAAAAGTTTCGGTTTTTAGGGTTAAATTGGTTTAATTAGTGAACACCAATAATATTTAGGATCGTATAGAAGCATTTTTTTAAATCGCTGTAGTTTTTTAATACGAAGTGATTTTGTTTTTTTTTGCCTAATCTGCAAAATCGGTCTCGATCCCGCGCGCGTCGTTTTCTCATTGCTATCTCGCTTCAGCACAATTTTTCCGAGTATCGCCTTAAACCAAAAAAGCGTGGAGACACTTCATACTAGTTATTTTGTTTGCGAACTTCATTTCCCTAATTCTGACCGCGCAAAAGGAGTTTCTAAGAAAAATGCAGCCCCTACCCTATTATTACTGCAGCCAGAAGACTCATCTGGTACTCGTATTTACATCAAAATTTACTCAAACTGATAATAGCCTCTTAGAGTACTTGCAAATCTCAAACATCAACAGAAATTCCAAGTACAAGTACTTCACAGGTGTCACACTCAGTGCAGAAAACACAGATTTTAAGTGAAAATTCACCCCGGAAAAGGAAGTTGCGGCTTGACTTTAAATCAGAGGCTAAGAAACGAAGATTATTGGAATCGTCGGTAATAGGAAACCCCAAGTAGGCTGATATGTCACCTCTGCTAAAAAAAAATATTGATGCTCAAAAAGTATTTAAAACGAAAGTCTCAGGGAAACAGATATGACCAAGAGTATATAATGTTTGCATTAAATATATATTTTACCAGCCCGGTTGCTTACCGATTTACAATTTCCTTTTACGTGGTGTGTTGGCTGACAAAGGACATTGTCCACGATGTATAGGCGGTTTGGCTTAACATGCACATTTTTTAAGCTATAAAACTATATAAGTTTGGAAGTTAACACTACGAAGAAACTATTTATCATTTTTGTTTTGTGTCAATATAAAAAAATAATTTTAGAGAAACACTTGAAAAACAGTATTCACAATGCGCAAAACCACAGCCATCTCTATCGTCTCGATAGAGACGGCTGTGGCAAAACACAGTCTGGCGCAACTTCCATACAAAAAAGTGTTGTATGAAGTTTGTACCAGAAATATCGCTGTCTTGCTTTCACCTATTTGACTCTCACTCACTCTGACTGACAGTCAGCCGCCAGCCGCCAAATTTGACATTCTTGTCTTGTTGACTGTTTGTAAACGAAGCTTGATTTTAGTATTAATTGTGTGAATTTGTGCATTTTGTGAATTACTCGCAAAATTTCGCCCTATTTGTACGTTTTCGTGGTCCCGTGTGATCTGTTGAGAGATGTATTACAAAACTTGTGAAATATATTATGTGGTTTACGAGCCGGCCGGTCAGAAGTCCAAAAGCGAATATTCATGGCTAAATTTCCATTTAATGAAGAAAGGTAAGCATACATTCACATTTTGTTATAGCCATTACATTAAGGATTACGTGATTTACAAGTTTTCTATTAAAATTTTAAAAATTGAGAAGATAACCTGATAAATAGTGCTTGACATTTTTTTATCGACTATCGATAATTTTTTAACCGACTTCAAGAATTGAAAAGGAGGAGGTTATCTATTCGTCGCGTTTTTTTAAAGTAATTACACTAATTATTCGAAGTCGGCTGAACCGATTTAAATGATTCAAACGTTATAACATCAGGTTTTTTCCCAAGTTGGTCCAATTTTGAAATGCCTATTGCATAATGAAGTAAAGTCCGTTCGGTTAGATAGTGTCGGTACACCCGCACGGCATTGTTTTTTTTTTAGTGCATTCGTGCATGCAGTCGGGCGGGTCTAAACAAAAACACAAAAAATTGTAAATACATGTTTCACGCCTGACTTCAAAGTACTTACTTAAGTACGTATACTTAAATACGTATTAATTACGTACCAACGTGAATTTTTTAAGGCGGTTTGTATGATTTACATTATTTATTTATTTACATGCTATGCTATATTAACATGTTTCTTGTGAATATTTCAGAACCTTCAACTACAACTGCAAAAATAGCACCTGCAGCCCCTCGGGAAAGAAAACAGGTTTTTTTATAGTATCTTTATTGCCAAATGCATGTATATATATTATAAGTTCGATTAAATTAGACTTTGACTTTAATAATGGAGTTTACTTTTAGCCCCATTTGCGCCAACGTGAAATTCTTGTTAAACTTGGTTTAACTTTTTGAATGAAAATTGTATTGTCACATAACTCTTGTTTAATTTAAACCGAGAATTAACGTTAGCGTAAGTAAGGCATCAATTAGACCCTAAAGTTTGCAAAATGATAGGAATGGAATCCTGATATTTTTTAATATCGCCATCGATAAAAAATCCCACGACTGGTACATCACTATTTCGGTTATTATGTTGGGAACCCTGTACGTCATGTACGTCATAATTTCAGCTATGTGGTTGGTATTCCGTTTTAGTATAACTTCCATACAAAACGATAATTTACTTTTTTTCTATGAGAGACCCGTCTCTTAAACGTAGTGATTACATGCTCTTTGGCAAAACACAAAGCAAATAAGTCGCACAGCAAATGTCAGAACATAAAGAGTAAAATAATTATGTCAGAACGACACTATACAATACAGCAGCAGGTAGAGTGTGTGTCAGATAACTCTGCGCGTGACTGGCGCGTTTTTGGCGCTAGTTACAGTGCATTTTTTTGTTCTAATGTTATAGGGGTCGATCAACTTTTTCTTGTTCGAAGGCTGTCCCATGACAATGTGAGTGTTTACTCAAGAAAAAAATAATATTTTAACGGTTTTAACTATTCAAACTATTAATACGATAAACAAGCATTACATATACATACTAGCGGCCGCCCGCGGTTTCACCCGCGTGGTTCCCGTTCCCGTGGGAATATCGGGATAAAAAGTACATATAAACCTTCCTCTTGAATCACTCTATCTATTAAAAAAAAACGCATCAAAATCCGTTGCGTAGTTTCAAAGATTTAAGCATACAAAGGGACATAGGGACAGAGAAAGCGACTTTGTTTTATACTATGTAGTGATTCGTAATGTAATGTCGTATTTCGGAACGCCATTACATGTCCAATTTTTAATAGACATTGTTCACTTGACAGCTGCGTTTACACGTCGCCGCCGTGTGAATGCGCCGTCCGCGTTTTTTTTGCATCTTCATCAATATAAGGCTTGGCTGTAAGACGATTATCCTTCGCCTCGACCAAAGAGGTGAACATTTTGTAGTTTGACGTTTAGACTGACAGCTCTTTCATTTTGCTATTTTTTCCTCCGCCGCTGTTAGCAATGGCGAATTTATAATTTTCCTAATCTAATCCCACCCGTGGGAGCCGTTGTTTAAAAGGGCTTAAAAAGGCTTCTAAAATGCCTAACCCTTTAATCGTTTGGTGAGTAAAGGCGTATTTCCACGATTTCAGAAAACACGTTTTTTTGTTGGAATTACCAAGAATAACACTTGCGTTTTTTTACAGTGACGAATTATAATTATTTGGTTTCGTGATGAACTGACCATTGATATGATGGGCACATCTATCTAGGCCCAGGATTTTAATGAGAGACGGTAAGTTTCTTATTTTCGCAGAACCACGCGTGTTTTACCGTTTGCCTTATTTTGGACTAGGACTCGGTAGTAATTGTATGTTTTTTTTCAGCATTTCGCGTCTCTCTTTTTCTCAATTTAACTCAAGTACTCCTCTGCGTTGGCCTTATTTTGGACTGGGACTGCGCCCGGCGGTATTGTTGCCATGCTGACGCGATGATACTTAGAGGTATTTAGATGGCCTCAAATAAGGTTGGTTTTCCCTTATGTTACTATTAATTTAAAGAAATGCGGTGCTATATTCCTATATTCAACTAGGTATTAGTTTATCCTGTATTCAATCCTGTATTCAACGTTAAGCTATATTCATATATTCATCAATAATTTCCATTTCATGGATAGCCTATATTTAGTGCTATGCGATGTCCAATTATAAGTATATTCCACGGTAGTTTATCTTATGTTCAACAATAGTTTCAACCATAAGTATATTCAACGGTACTTTATTATATTCCACGTTAGAATCTGTATTCCTCAATAATTATATTCCAATGTATCCCCGTTTAAAACTAGTATTATACTAGCCATTGTAAAATGTTCGAAATAGTAATAGAAGTTTCTGTTTAATTATAAGTAAAAGGAAAGTTGGTTCAAGGGAGTTTAAATAAAAGAAAATGTTTTGGTAGCAACGCTTTTATTTTCAGCCACCTTGCCCTTAGAAAATAAAGTTTGATCTCTCCGCTGGATGTCCTGGGGCATTTAATTTAATTTATTTCAATTCGTTGGAGACACAATCCAACGTGGCGCCCGAATTAATTTTATTTATTTAGAGGTAAATTCATAGATATATCATTGCCACCCACACTGTGGGGAGTAATGTTACAATTGTCGCCTGCGACCAGGGACTTGACCTGACTTTCTTTCCTTTAATTAAAGGTATAGTTGTTTTGATTAACTAGTTTTATGACTTGTTTAAGACAAGCCTTTTGTTTGTTTGGGTATATAAAGTTTGCCATTTTGTTTTGTTTGAATATAGCACCGTGTATTTAGTAATTTTGTTATTGGAAATTTCCATAATTTGTTACAACTTTAGATGTTGACCTTATTGTTAACAATTGAGTCTATGAACAATTTGTTTGTTTGTTGGTAAAAATATGTATCACATTATTTAGTTTAAAACTAATTTTAATGGTTTTGTTTGTTAAGAATACATTATTCTTTAACATTTGGATAAGCTATTGTTAACTTTAACAATTAGTCTATATTTTGTTTTTGTCTAACTTAACTATACAGAAACGGGTTTTATGTGTTAAGTTGTATCTCTTAAGAGGTAATATATATTTAAAATTTAATCAAGTGTTGAACGGTTTACTTTAAGCTACAGTTACTTAATGTGAGTGAATAAAGCACCGATTTTGATATTTGAAATAATAGTTTACAGTTTAATAACTTAAATAAATTTGAACATTAAATTAACTTTAACTTTTAACATTAACTTTATTAACTTTTAAAATGGATAAAGCAATTCAGTGTCCGCCTGTTGACAATATTTTACCTGGTGACAGTGTTACTCTTAAATCAGCTGGTACCTGCACTGGTGATGACGGTAAGGGGTACGATTTGTTTGAAGTATGGATAAATTGGCCACCCATTTAAAATTTTTGTTCTGAAATTTTTTGGTATAGTTTGTTTATAGTGTAGCAGGTTAGGGGTCACTATTAGAGATTGTGAGGTATATGTTTTGGCTATAATGTTTCTACTAGTTTGAAAATTGATTAGGTTGCATTGATCTCCAGTTTTTAGTGAAACTATGGATGAGTCGGTGTGTAAAATTGTTGTTTAAATTTGTTAGTGATAAACCTGAAGGTACTTGCAAAATAATTTTCTGTTTGGTTAGATGTATTTTGGGACATAATAGTTGCAGGAGCATTATATGAGGCTCTTGGTCATTGAGAGGTTTAAAGTTAAAATATTTTCTAAAGTTATTTCAATTTATACTTACTTGGCTGATGGTTCTGCACAGACAGCTATAGGCACTTTTAACATTCTTATTGCTTTATTTCATACTATTCTATTTTAGAGAAAGTTTCCTACTAAGTTTAAAAATTTTAGAGTTGATAACAATACCTTATATAGATACTGTAAAAGTAAATTTGGTTATAGTAACCGTTTAGATTGGAAAATTGTCGTTCCAAAAGAACATATTTTAGATACTATTCGTTCTAATCATGACGATGTCAATTCTGGTCATCTTGGAGTTCATAAAACTTTAAAAAAGCTTAAACAACATTATTTTTGGAATGGGATGTTTAGAGACGTTCATTTGTACATTAAGTCTTGTGATGTTTGCACAGCTTACAAACATAGTACTTCTCCACCTTTTGGCCATATGATAAATCCTAAAAAAGTAGATTTTCCCATGGTTATGCTTTCAGTTGATATAATAGGAATTTTACCTAGAAGTTATTCTGGTCATAAATATATTCTTTCCGTCGTTGATGTTTTTACTAAATATTGTTGGATATTTCCTTTAGCTAAGGCTACTACTTTGGCAATTTGTAAGATATTTGAAAAGGACATATTTCTTAAGTTTGGTGTTCCCAAAATAATAGTCTGCGATAATGGTACTCAGTTTACTTCTAAACATTTTGTAGATTTCATGAAAAGTTACAACATTACTAAAATATTTTATAATACATTGTATACTCCTCAAAATAACCCTGTAGAGAGATACAATAAAACCATTGAAACTTGTATATCATGTTTTGTTAGAGATGATCAGCGAACATGGTCTAAGTTGTTGCCTCATGTTCAGCTAGCTTTGAATAGTAGTGTTAATCTTGCTACTGATTTTACTCCTAATTTTCTCATGTTTGGTAGAGAGTTAATTGTTGATGCCTCGTTGCATAGGTTTAGTTATTATTTTGATAATTTAGATGCAGTTAGTTTAGGTGAAAGAAATTCTTTTGCTCATTCTTTAAATTCACTTAGTGATATTTTTGTCAGAGTTCAGACTCAGTTGTTTAGGGCTTATAAGCGTAATGCGGCCTATTATAATAAAGGTCGCAGAACTATTTCGTTTGCTGTGGGTGATGTTGTTTGGAGGCGAAGTTTTGTTCAATCTAATGCTCCGGCTTATTTTTCGGCTAAACTTGCACCTAAGTTTGTAAAATGTAAAATTATAGAAAAAGTTTCAGATAACGTTTATGTTTTGAAGGATTTGGAAAAGTGTTACGTTGGTCGTTATCATGTTAAGGATATAATTAAATATTAAAATTTAAATCTTTTTGGAACCTTTCCGGCTCATTGTTGATGTCTTGTTTTGGGGACTGTACATTTGTTTGTGAAGAATGAGATAGATGTATGTGAGGATATTGTACTGTGTAAACCTTAGATGATGTATGATAAGGAAACTCCATGACGGATGTCGATAGAGTTTGTTCTAAAGTTTAACTTAGGTCACTTTGGATAGGAAGTAATTTCTCTGGTGTGTTTACCCATAGTAAATGATTTGTTTAGTTTGTTTGTACATTTTGTATAAAATTGTGTACTTTGTTTGTTGAACATTTGTTGTTTGCACTTTGTTGTCTACACTTAAGACTAAGTTGGTTTAGTTATTTGTAGGTGTTTGTGTTTAAACTTAATTTTGTTTATTTTGTAAGTTTTGGATCCATACCCGGATATGACTTTAGTTCTGACCAGACAATTTATTCTTTTCAGGAAAATTGCTCATTGGTACAGCTTTCTCTCTTTTGGATAACATTTTATGTTAGTCCCTGACATTTTGTTCCTTTTGGACACCCTTTGGTTGTCCTGGACAATCTCTCTTTTGGATACCACTTTTGTTGGTTATCTTTGGTTTTGCAGTTTTGGAAAACTCTTGGTTTGGTTTTCCTTGACTTTTGTTTTTTGGGGTTCCATTTTATGGTTACCATATTTTTGGGATGTGACGGACTTTCGTTCCGTTATGTTTTTTTTGTGCTTTGTGCCCGGTAAGTCGGATAGTGTTGCGCCGATCACAAATTCACTTTTGTTTGTTGAATTCTTTTCAGAATTTATTTTTGTTGACTCTGTGCCCAGTAAGTCAGTGGTGTTGTGCTGATCACAGATGAAACTTTCTAACATTTTTTCTAACATTTGGTTTTTTGTCGCTTTTGTTCGACATTGCCTTGCTTTGGCTGGGGCGTTTAGGGTCTGTTTGGACGCGTTGTAGTACGACGCGAGTTGCGATTTTGCGATCGTGGTGGATCGCAGGAGCTCTTGATTCGGTGACTGTTGTGTCCAACCGATATCAATTATGATGCTTTTGCTGGTCAGGAGGAATGTGCTTTTAGACTCGGTGATCTTAGTTGTCGAACCGATTTCTCCATAGTTTGAAGGAAGGAGAGTTTTAGACTCGGTGACCTTGGTTGTCCAACCGATATCTAGTGGGTTGTTGGAGGTTGTTCGATTTGGTGACATAGTTTGTCCAACCAATTCAAGAGTGGTAGAGTTTTTTCTTGGAATATCTTGTTTGTTTGATAATTACATTGTTGGTATTGTGTCGACCTTGGGGTCTGACCATGTTTTGACAAAAATTGGTTTTCTTTGTCAACGGTTGTTATGTATTTATTTGAATACATCTCTATCTCTGCTGCAGTGAGTTTGTAAACTTCTTGGCTTCTATCTTCGTCTTTTGTGTAGCACCCTGGGCCGTGCTACACAGAAGTGAGTCTTGTAGCGTTAGCTATAGAGGATTGAGTTTTTATAGCTCTTGTATTTTTATCTATCTCGGTTTTGAGCTGATAACTTGAGTGTAGTACCTTGGGCCGTACTACACGAAAGTGGGATTCACTCTTGGTGATGGTTTAGTTTGGTGTTGGGTTTTAAACACTTGTTGTTTAATTTATTTGGAAAAATAAGATTGGTGTTGGGTTTCAGATATTTGTATACCTGGTTTTGGGGTTTGTGTTGTGTTGTTTTGAAACTCCCCTGTGCTACTTCGGTTCTAGTGCTGGTAGAGTTTGGTGGTGTTTTGTAGAGCTTTTTAATAAAAAATTGTAGAGTCTTTAAAAATAGTTTTGTAGAGTTTTTAATAAAATTTTGTAGGTTTTGGTAGAGTTGGTCATAAAAGAAAATATCTTTTCTTTTATTTTTTTTAGGAGGGGACGGGTGTAATGTCGTATTTCGGAACGCCATTACATGTCCAATTTTTAATAGACATTGTTCACTTGACAGCTGCGTTTACACGTCGCCGCCGTGTGAATGCGCCGTCCGCGTTTTTTTTGCATCTTCATCAATATAAGGCTTGGCTGTAAGACGATTATCCTTCGCCTCGACCAAAGAGGTGAACATTTTGTAGTTTGACGTTTAGACTGACAGCTCTTTCATTTTGCTATTTTTTCCTCCGCCGCTGTTAGCAATGGCGAATTTATAATTTTCCTAATCTAATCCCACCCGTGGGAGCCGTTGTTTAAAAGGGCTTAAAAAGGCTTCTAAAATGCCTAACCCTTTAATCGTTTGGTGAGTAAAGGCGTATTTCCACGATTTCAGAAAACACGTTTTTTTGTTGGAATTACCAAGAATAACACTTGCGTTTTTTTACAGTGACGAATTATAATTATTTGGTTTCGTGATGAACTGACCATTGATATGATGGGCACATCTATCTAGGCCCAGGATTTTAATGAGAGACGGTAAGTTTCTTATTTTCGCAGAACCACGCGTGTTTTACCGTTTGCCTTATTTTGGACTAGGACTCGGTAGTAATTGTATGTTTTTTTTCAGCATTTCGCGTCTCTCTTTTTCTCAATTTAACTCAAGTACTCCTCTGCGTTGGCCTTATTTTGGACTGGGACTGCGCCCGGCGGTATTGTTGCCATGCTGACGCGATGATACTTAGAGGTATTTAGATGGCCTCAAATAAGGTTGGTTTTCCCTTATGTTACTATTAATTTAAAGAAATGCGGTGCTATATTCCTATATTCAACTAGGTATTAGTTTATCCTGTATTCAATCCTGTATTCAACGTTAAGCTATATTCATATATTCATCAATAATTTCCATTTCATGGATAGCCTATATTTAGTGCTATGCGATGTCCAATTATAAGTATATTCCACGGTAGTTTATCTTATGTTCAACAATAGTTTCAACCATAAGTATATTCAACGGTACTTTATTATATTCCACGTTAGAATCTGTATTCCTCAATAATTATATTCCAATGTATCCCCGTTTAAAACTAGTATTATACTAGCCATTGTAAAATGTTCGAAATAGTAATAGAAGTTTCTGTTTAATTATAAGTAAAAGGAAAGTTGGTTCAAGGGAGTTTAAATAAAAGAAAATGTTTTGGTAGCAACGCTTTTATTTTCAGCCACCTTGCCCTTAGAAAATAAAGTTTGATCTCTCAGCTGGATGTCCTGGGGCATTTAATTTAATTTATTTCAATTCGTTGGAGACACAATCCAACGTGGCGCCCGAATTAATTTTATTTATTTAGAGGTAAATTCATAGATATATCATTGCCACCCACACTGTGGGGAGTAACGTTACAGTAAAGCTCAATAAATGTACTTTTCATAAAAAAAATATGGTTACCCAGGGGATGAGACAGTGCCGTCCATACAAATTGGAAATGTCCCTTTCACAAATCAAAAACTTTCACGCACTGCGCTTTAAATATTGTCTATGAAAACCTCTAAATCAATAGTAGATAAAGTATTAGAATATTATAGAGTAACTAATAATGCTAATCATCTATTTATTATTTGTATACAACATTTTCAAATTTACAAAATATGAAACACCTGACTGTGTCCTCAATTGTTTTAATTATTAGTGTTCCCCAGGCAAACTATACCTAATGTGTGCGATTGTAAACGAGATAGCTATATTAGTAGGCTTGACCAATCAGGAAACAGTCTGAGGATCATACGATCGCGTTCAAGGCCGATGTTTCCTTGTATTCGCTCGGCCATTTCGCCTGCGGCTGGATTGGAGTAAACGTGTGTTTATTGTGTGTCCGCTGGGAGCCCCACCAAAAACTCGTACGTATATTTAATAATATGGTAATTTATATCTTAATGCAAGGTTATTTGTTCTAAGATAATAACATGATGAATTTTTATGCGTATTTCCTCAATTTCTTCCTTTATTTGATTATTTTATTGCCAAATGTCCCCTGGGTAACTCATCCCTTGAGTCACTCTAGCGGTGACCCAAGAGACTATTCGGTTACCCAAGAGACTACATTGATTTTGTTTCTTGCATTAACGGATAAATATGGAGATGCCTAATAATTTATTGATAATAAATAATGTCCAGACTTTTGTTTTTATGTTAATCAGGTTATAAACATCATTTTGTTAAGAAAGAGACGAACTCTTACACACTTTAATAATAATCTTAAACTCATTTGTTTTAGGTATAATGCCTTTAAGCAACGAAGAGAAACAAAAACGGTATAAAAAGAAATAAAAACAAGATCCAGACAAGTATGCGGAGTATAAAATAATAATAATATTAAGACTTTTTGATTTCCAAAACTTTGTTTATTTTTTTTTCATTTGAGAAAAAGATGACATTGATTCATCATCATCATCATCATTTCAGCCATAAGACGCCCACTGCTGGGCATAGGCCTCCCCCAAGGATCTCCATAATGATCGGTTCTTCGCTGCCCGCATCCAGCGGCTTCCCGCGACCTTGATCAGATCGACGGTCCACCTTGTAGGGGACCTGCCCCCGGAAAGTCGTCCGGTTCGCGGTCGCCATTCGAGAACCCCAACGGCCATCGGTTCTCCGCGCTATGTGTCCCGCCCACTGCCACTTCAACTGAGCAATCCTTCGAGCGATGACGGTCGTTTTAGCTCTCCTGCGTATCTTATCATTTCTGATTCGATCGAGCAGGGAAATACCAAGCATCGCTCTCTGAGCCTTCTTATGAGACCCATAGCAAAAGACCACGTCTTGCTTCCATAAGTCATAACTGGCAACACACACTGGTCAAAGACTTTCGTCTTGAGACATTGAGGTATTTTGGACGCGAATATATGCCGGAGCTTCCCATACGCTGCCCATCCGAGCTGGATTCGACGAGAGATCGCTTTCTCGAAGTTGGACTTACCTAATTTGATTGTCTGTCCCAGGTAGACATAGTGGTCAACAACTTCGAGTGCAATGTTCCCAACATTAACTGGAGCGGATGCAACATGGGCATCGGACATGATTTTCGTTTTATCCATGTTCATCTTCAGACCCACTCTTTGAGAAGCATTGCTGAGATCTTCGAGCATTGTGTTCAGGTCTTTCAAGGTCTCAGCCATGAGAACTACATCATCGGCAAACCACAGGTGATTTAGGTACTCGCCATTGATATTGATGCCGAATCCTTTCCAGTCCAGTAGCTTAAAAATATCCTCCAACGCAGCTGTGAACAGTTTGGGAGAGATGACATCTCCCTGTCTCACACCTCGCTGTAATTGGATAGGATTAGAGCTCTGGTTCTGTAATCGGACCGACATGGTGGCGTTTTGGTATAAGTACCTCAGCACCTCGAACACGATGTACCTGTAGTCTATTTGACACCTCTGGAGAAACTGCAGCACCGCCGAAGTCTGAATCGAATCAAAGGCTTTCTCATAGTCCACGAACGCCAAGCATAGTGGCAAGTTATACTCTTCGGTCTTCTGTATAACTTGCCGCAGCGTATGAATGTGGTATATGGTACTATAGCCTTTTCGGAACCCGGCTTGTTCGGGAGGTTGGAAGTCGTCAAACCTACGAGCGAAACGATTCGTAATGACCCTCGAAAACAGCTTGTAGATATGGCTCAGAAGCTAGATGGGTCGGTAGTTCTTCAAGAGAGTCTTATCACCTTTCTTGAAGAACAGCATCACATCGCTTCTGCCCCATGCCTTTGGCGAATTGCCCTTGAGGATGACAGAGATGGAGGACCTTAAGTATCGGCTTACGGCCCGCTCTCAGAAGTTCTGTTGTGATTCCGTCATCACCCGCCGCCTTGTTGTTTTTGAGCTGCTTGAGAGCCATTCTTATCTCGTACAGGCTGACGTTCGGGATATCTTCGGTATAGTGTCGGGTAAGCTTGGCTCCAGGTTCTGTAGCCTTATTTGCAACAGTGTTTGCGTGGAGTGCAAATGACATTGATGATGTGAATTATGTGATCTCAATTAATAATTAAGATATGTTTTTTCTTTAGATTTTGTTTATGTCTCATGTTCACATTTTGTGATATTGTAGTGTAGAGAATCGTAGCTTACTACCTCATTACGTTGGTAAAATATTAAGACTGTTTGATTTCCAACACTGAATGTTATATAATAATAGGTAGTACTAAGGATTAACTCAGTTCTAGGCAGCATTTTTTGATACTTAGTTTACTAATTAATTAAAGCAAATATTTATTAAATATGTATCAAATTACTTATTGTTTCATTTATCCATCTGCTTCTTCACATTCTCTGCTGTTTATTGTACAAAGTCTACAATTCTCAATAATAATTGCCTTAATACTGTCGCTTGAGTCACTCCATTTATCTCTTGGGTCACTTAGTGTCCCTCATTTTCAGAAAAGATGTTTACAAGGTTTTCTTTGTTTTAAAACTATTATCAAATTACTTTTTATATACAGAAATTACTTTAACATAGACTTTTAAGAGCTAAGTAAAACATTTTGAGTTCAGCAGCATGAACTGCAAATAACTGATAAAAAAAAA
Organism: Crambus lathoniellus; assembly: GCA_949710035.1. Lineage (NCBI taxonomy): Eukaryota > Metazoa > Arthropoda > Insecta > Lepidoptera > Crambidae > Crambus > Crambus lathoniellus. Next base: position 27,913,417 of record OX453296.1, read on the forward strand.
TAAAAAAAATAATAGTGGTTACCCAAGAGACTGAACATTGGTTAATTTCTAAAAAAAGTACACTAGCTTTTTGTATTATTTTTTAGTATAAGTAGTTTTAGAGGCTTATTGTTACAATAAAAGCAAAATACATAACAAAAGACCATTAATACAAAGAAAAATTGTTGTTTTAAAACTGGTTAGTAAATGGACAATGCTCGAGGAAAATCTTTGACTTTTAAGTGAAAACAATATTTATTCAAGTTTTACTTTACGCCTCATCATATTATCGAAATATTTAATAACTTTTTAATTTGTTAATGGAAAAAAAATATAATAAATTCAATTTACATATTTTTTTGTTTTTTGAACGTTTGATACAAGAAAAAGTTGATTGACCCATAGAACAGATTAGTATTCGATTTTTACCGCGCGCAGACTTATCTGACGAGCACTCTAGATAGATCTATAGGAGTGAGTGACAGTGACATTTAGAATGAGCTTTTTTCAACAATTGATAAAATATCGATTAAGGCGCCGATTCCCCAAAAAAGGGTATTTTAATTTATGGATTACTCGCAAATCACAAGTACTTAAGACTTGAAAAAAATATATGTTATTTTACAGTTATTTATCTAGTGCTTCCGACCGTTTTTTTTCGATTGGTGATATTTTACTGTGTCAAATAAAATCCCAAAGATCCGTCTAACCGTAATCCAAATATCGTATAACTTGCAGTATACGAGCGCGGCCGAGCAAGCGTTAGCGTGCCTATTTCGATCGGGAATCCTCGCCTTAAACTCAATTTATTTAGTGTACGAGTTGTTTGTTTCTTTAGTTTTACGTAAGGCAAACATATGAAATAATTACAATGATTTGGAAAACGATCGCAGAAACTATTTTATTAAAAAATTAAAATGTAAGTTGGCAAATTATTTTTAAATCCATTTTAATCGGATGCAACTGTAATATAATGACAGCACCGGAATTGAAATAGAAACCATTGACGGTATTAAAGAGACATATTATTACCCATAAGACTTTGTTTTATGATAAGGAAATCTCATCAAAAACATAAAATATGTGAAGTGAGAGCCAACTTCAATATTAGGAAATATGCCTTGGTTGTTGACTTCAACGACAAAAGATGTGAGATCTAAATGGGTGCCAAGTTTAACGGTCAGTCCTGAAAATTTAGTACTTACATAAAATGTTTTATAACAACTTAAAATATAATTTCTTCTTATAACTTAGGATAATATATTGAAGCCTAAGGTCTGACTTGGCTAGTTCTTGTATACGAATTATTATTAGGTACTTACTGATGAAACAGTCATGGAAGAGCCCTATGTTCATCTCTAGTTTCTAGTCTACCAGCAAGCCAAATTTTCGGAAGAAAATAAGAACTACGGCTTTAGAGCTTGCGAATTCGTATATGAAAACTAGCCAAGTCAGACCTTAGGCTTCAATATATTATCCTAAGTTATAAGAAGAAATTATATTTTAAGTTGTTATAAAACATTTTATGTAAGTACTAAATTTTCAGGACTGACCGTTAAACTTGGCACCCATTTAGATCTCACATCTTTTGTCGTTGAAGTCAACAACCAAGGCATATTTCCTAATATTGAAGTTGGCTCTCACTTCACATATTTTATGTTTTTGATGAGATATAATTACTTTTTGTAGAGAAATTATTAGTAGGTACTTATTCATAATAAAATTAATACCAAATGTTTCAGTATATTTTATTTGGTCAGTTATATTACTTTGCCCTTGTGTATCAGCTACTGACAATGAAACTAATTTTATGCTCGTGTTTGGTGTGGACGTAGAAATATCAATTTTAACACATTTTCCTATTTCCAACAGGTTCTTTTTCCTAGTCGTAATAGTGTATGGTGTTTTGCTTGACGAAGTTGCAGTAGGTATTTAATGTTCCTGAGCAGATATTGCATTTCCATTTGCGTTTTGATTCTGGTTTCATTAAGCGATAAAGCTTTCCGGACAAACTACGAAACTATGTAATTACTAACGGAATTACGGATCTTTACGAAACAGAACATAGCAAATAACAAATTTAACAAACAAAAGTATAATTGAGATTATTTGACATTATTTTCCATAAGTACACTTTACTCTCTTTAAGGTTTACTCTTCCATCAACTTTCAACAATATAGTATAGAAAAAAAGGATTTTTCTCTTCTTTTCTATACTGTGGGTGGGTGTATATGGAGTCATCTATCGTTGACTTTAGTGAACTATTTATGTGCAAAGTGTGCACCTACAGGGAGAACATAGCAACTTTCGCATTTTTTGGCTTCTCGTTAGTTCCCATTTGAATGTATGAAGATTGCGCCCCCTGGTGGTCGGGTTATAAGTACTATGCTCCGTTTTGACATGAAAGAAGGACAAACAAACAAACAAACACACTTTCACATTTATCATTACGACTCCGTAGCTCAGTGGTTAGAGCAGTCGCCCGGAAAGCGAAAGGTCGTGGGTTCGAGTCCCATCGGAGATGGTTGTGAGATGAAGGTCGATTTTTTCTAAATACTTCATTTTCCATTTTTCAATAATAAAAATTGGACTGTGAATGCAAAAAAAGTAAAAACTATAATAACTGTATAATTTATATTAATATTAATAATTAATTTAAGTGAAAGGTCGTGGGTTCGAGTCCCATCAGAGCTGGTTGTGAGATGAGGGTCGATTTTGTCTAAATTCTTTATTTTCCATTTTTCAATAATAAAAATTGGATTGTGAATGCAAAAAAGTAAAAATTTCAATAACTTTATAATTTATATTAATATTAATAATTAATAAATAATAATATGGATATCGTGCTAGATGGCGCAAGCTTGTTATTTATTTAACGCGAGGACAAAAAAGTATTTGGGTAATCTGGGGTTTGAACTTGGTTCTCTCGAGTCCGCAATATTGAATGGCCACTACGCCGTCGGCGCTAGCTGAACTTCAAGAGGTATGGCGAAATATTGGTATATAACAGAATAAAAACTATTACAAACTTATACGTGTACTTCATCTTATACAAGATCTTATACAGGATAAGTGCATAGGGAACGCAAATATAAGTTTGTCAACGTTTTATTTTAAAAAAATACTAGTTTCGGATTTTTTCCTTTGTATTCACCAGATTACCTGTCTACATGCCAAATTTCAGCTTTCTAGGTCATCGGGAAGTGGGTAAGAGTTTTGATTATAGGTGAGTCAGTGATAAAAATAACGATTTTTGGACGTAAATATCTAAATAACCGTTTGAGGTGTGTATATAAAATTTGGAGCACATATTTATCTCGCTAGTCTCAATACATAAACTAAATTTGACATGTTTCTGTGCAATAGTTTTTGAGTTATGAGGGGGTCAAAAGTGGCTCCAAATGGTTCGTGTTAAGATACACACGGTGCTGCTCGCCAGTTCTGTTTGCTTTTGAACTTGGCTGATACGCTGCCGCGTATCCAGATTTGATAAACTTTATACAACTATTAGGTTAGGTCACAGAAATTCGTCTAAAAATAAATAAGACTATTATAGTTAAATTGTTTTTTGCTGAGTACCTTGTTTTATGACACTGCCCTTTTTTGAAGTTCGAGTACAGGAATCGGTATTTTCAATTAAAAATATGCGTTGCGTGGTTTAAAGAAAGCTTACAAACAGACAGTCAGAAGCGAAGAGTGACTTTGTTTTATACTATGTATGTAGTGATAGCATGATGATGATTAAAGACAATTTTATTTGTTGGATTGATTTAATTTTTTATCAAATTAGTTAGTACCGTACGACAGGTGACATCGGTTAAGTTCTCGTTTCTGAAGATTTCAATACAAAGTACATTGTGACATTCACACGGCCTTTTGGCAATCGCTTTTGTGCTGAAAAATGATTGTTTTCGAACTTACCCGACATAATATAAACATACGTAAATAATAAATTGGGACGCTCTTGCAAAGTTATTTCGTGACACCCGCGACACGTGCCATCTAGTCGATATATTTTGTACCACTAGCACAGATTACTAAATAGTTACTATGTAACAGATAGTTCACTCCGCTAAGTCATTTAAATAAATAGCAACTCTAACTAAAACGCAATAAAGTCGAATTCAGCTTGTACGGCGCAGCAAATTACGAACGACCACTCGTTGTCGTTGCATCTCATTCTATCACATATATTTTAGCTCTTTTGCGGACCTAATTTCTATGCCATACGCCTGCCCGGCAGGCGCGCCGTCCGAACGTACCTAAACTGCGGAGTGACACCCCACTGCCACTAGCTCCGGAGTGCGCTACGGCGGATGTCATCCCTGCATCGTTGACGCACACATTTGGCGCGTGTACACACGTTATCTCAGTAATAACTAAATCTATCTATCTAATCTTCTAGACTATATAGTTACTCACCCTATTTTGATCACTGATAATAAAATTATAATATTGTGTCCTTAATGAAAAGTAAATACTTTGTCTAATTACTTTGTTTGCTTGTTGTTTGATAAACTAAACAGACAAATAGCAATTCTTCATTTGGATTCATTTATACTTGCCTGAAATTCATTGTAATGCGTCTTTCTTTTCTTCTCAAACTCTAGTCGACGTTTCCGCACCTCTTCGGGTTCCTCCATGTCCTCGTCGTCACTCTCACAGGTCTCCAGGCACTTGGGCGGCTTGTTCATGCTCGCCGCAAGCTTTGCCGCCAAGATATTGGCGTCCAACTCATCGGCTGGCTCCAAGTCGCCATCCACAGCTTCTGAGAAAGGCGTCTTAGGTTCATCTACTTTCATGTGTCCGTAATCTTTGTTCGCCGGGTGGAAGGTCTCAATTATATTAATTTCATCGAACCTCTGCTCCTTTGGCCTTTTGCTTGTCGAAGGCGTGCCGTCATGGCCATCAATACTTCTAGATGTTTTCAGGATGCCCTTCGAGGGCTTCTTCTGTAGATTCTGCGCCATATTCTCTCATTTACATCCACATTGTACAATTTAGTGAGAAGAATTTATTTAATTTTAAATGCAATCTTTTATTTTTCTGCAAATGACAGATGGATATGGACAGATATGGATGACAGGAAATTTACCATTTGACAGACAGCACAACACAAACAGTGACAGACAGACCATAGAAAGTACAAATCTGTACAAGTATTCGTCCTTTTCGGGACCGGCGAAGGTCTAAGCCATACTGCCAGTTCTTCAGTGTTGGTTTTGCAATTTTTTGTTAAGAATGTCTAGGTACCACAGCCGTCTCTATCGTCTTCTACAAGCCATGCTATGATACGGAACGGCAACATTGCTGTGAACCGGTTTACTCCTCTGAGTACTAAATCCTATGGAGGTGGCATACCTACGAAAAAGTGAGGTGTCAATGTAAGAAAATCTTGGAATTCAATTTTAAACTACTTCTAATTATTATTGTCGTATTAATCGGTCCGTCAAAATCGGTCCAGCCGTTTCAGAGATTAACCGGAACAAACAGACAGACAGACAAAAATTGAAAAACATGTCATTTTGGTATATGTACCGTATATTTAATCATATGCACGTAGTAAAAAGCGGTTCTTTAATGTTACAAACAGACACTCCAATTTTATTTATTTGTATAGATGTATAGAAGATATGCCATCTCCATAGGATTCAGTACTCGAGGTTTACTCGCTGTTTACCTGTCAAACGGTGCAAACGGTGTCAAATCGGTTCACTTAAAACTACGTTGCCAACTTTATGCGCATGGCTTGTAGAAGACGATAGAGATGGCTGTGCTAGGTACCCGTTTGCAATAAACTTATCACACCCAGAGGCCCCGGTTCCGGTCCCGATTCCCAGTGGGGGAACATATTGTATTCAGTTTCGTTGGTGGTAAGAATCGCCCAAGTCTTTTCCTAGCTAACTTAAGACATTCTTAACAAAAAATTGCTTTGCACTAACCTTAGGACATTCTTAAATGCACTTTAGGCTATTCTTAACTTACGGGCCCAATATCGAGCACCTAAGGCTTAAGAAATACCTATATCAGTGGTTATTGTCTGTGGCATTGTGAGCAAAGAGTAGTGCGACTGTGCGACAAGTTTTTCTATTCTGGTGATTATCTTTGGAACTAAAACAGTTTTCATACGACAGTCCATTTTGACCAAGGAATTTATAAGTACTAATCATAAACTTATTTATACTAGGGTACTAATATAAGTTCCTTGATTTTGACAGCTAATTTCGTATTGCAAGTGACTCCTCTGTCACGCACGGCTGTCACCGGAACAGAAAAGCCATGAAGCTCGACTTAATACTGAGGTAACTGGAGAGTGCAGTACGAACAATTTTTTGAATACCACAAATAACACAGTGGCTGTCTTCCGTCTCACCTACACTTTAAAAAAATACGTATGGTCATATGAGACAGCTGACAGCCACTACATACATAAATGTCAAATTTGCTGGCGACACTTTTTTATTCAGGGTGAGAGCTCCAGTTACCTCAGAGTATTAAGTCAAACTTCATGAGAAAAGCTTGTGGCTTTTGTATTCTTGTTTGTCAAGCCCCCAGTACACGATGGCCGATCATGGTCGGCGACCATGACCAATACATCGTACATTGACACTTTTGAAAGAACCTTTTTAAACTTGTTCGTTCAAAAGTGTCAATGTACGATGTATTGGTCATGGTCGCCGACCATGGTCGGCCATCCAGGGGGGCTAAGAAGCCGGCTACGAAATATGGATATGGGTATGGGCTTCAACTGTCATTTGAATTCCTTATCTTGATAGATTTTTGCTGCTTTGTTATGTTGAACGTTGCTAGCTAGTTATCGTTATACCCGACGTCACAAAACAAGGAATTGATAGCGGCTATTTTCTTTATAAAATTGACTTAAAGTTCCCAAAAACGTATGAAGTTCATACCCATAAAGTTACGCGGTAGCCCCCCTGTACTGGGGGCTTTAGATAGATACACAACACATGTGACATACGTCATTCATCATTTATTTAAAAAAAAACTGTATTATGCATAGATGTATTATTCCTGTCATAGATGTATTATTCCTGTAGATCACTGACCTCAATTTTAACGAGATCAGTGCTGTACATGAAGTTCGACTTAATACTGAGGTAACTGGAGAGTGCAGTACGAACAATTTTTTGTGACCACAAATTTCACAGTGGCTGTCTTCCGTCTCACCTACACTTTAAAAAAATACGTATGGTCATATGAGACAACTGACAGCCACTACCTGCCACCATAGAGAAAGATAAATATATATCCTGCCACACATACTAAATGTCAAATTTCCTGGTGTTCACTTTTTTATTCAGGGTGAGAGCTCCAGTTACCTCAGAGTATTAAGTCAAACTTCATGGTGCTGTAGATGGATCACAAAAATAAGCTATAACTCACCCATCCTTTACCCCTTCTAACACTATGAAATTGTCATAAGATAGAAAGAGACATACATGTTAATCTGTTGCGTCGCAATTAGTGAATGTCTCCATTTTGACTTTGCAATGCTAGATGATAATGATGCAATGATAGTGCTGTGGTTTTTTTTATAACAAGTTATCGATAAAAAATTTGAAAGCAATGCGATACATAAAGTTACAATAAATATGTATATATCGCAGGCGTATTGTATATTTCACCGTATTACATAGCGACCAACTGTATTGGAAAACAGCACCGCATTGTAATGCGGCGGATTCAAGATACGCCGTATTCAATACGGCTGATCGAAACTACGCCGCATTGAATAGAGCGCTTCGCGCTTTTCAATGCGGCTAGAGACTTAATGTAATTTGGCGGTTCATAATCCGCTTTTCTGTCAGTTTTTAGTACTAATCGTGTCCAAAGTGCTCACGGCCTTAGAATTTTGTTTATGCTATGAAACTTCGGCATAGGTCGAAATATGGCAAAAATTCCTTCCCTCCAGACAAAAGCGCACGCTCAGCTGATCAATCTAGTGTGGCAGAATATTTTTTTTATATTTCGACGTATGCTATGCTCCAAAGAGAAAGTTGTTCAGTTTCTTGGTCTAAGAAAGCCCTTTTAATTTTGAATCAGTGCCAAATATGAAGTAGGTACTATAATTATACTTGAGGAGATCGATGGCTCATTGGTACGCTCATTCTGCATCCGGTGGTTGATGTTAAGCAACATTCGTTGCGATTGGACATCTGAATGGTGACCCAAAACTTTATTATCTCGGTCTCCTCTGTGCTTCGGAAGGCACGTTAAGCCGTTGGTCCCGGTTGCATAAGCAGTCGTTGGCACCCTCACCCACCAATCCGCATTGGCTTCGCGTGGTGGGTTATGGCACTTATGGCCCGGCGTTCTACCTGTAGTGTTTTCTTGCACAGGGAAGGCCCAGCAGTGAGGACATTAATATGATAATGATGATAATTATAATATTTATACTAGGAGGTATAGTCGTAAAACTGAACGAGATTTCTAATCAATTTAATATTAAATAATCTGCTGAATAATATCAAGTAATAAAATACAGATTTCACGCAAATTTTTTATACTTTTAATGTATTCAATTTTTTTAGTATAAATCCACAATTTGCTTTAATAAGTGCATCGAGCATATTCTTGTTTGTTGCGAAGGTCTCCAATCGTCGCCTTTTCTTACGTTTCTTATTCACGTTTCCATTCCTTTACATCGACGGCGGCGCGACGGCGCTGTGGAAAATCTGTTTAGAATTGAGAAAAATTAAGTTTAAATACAAAATTGTTAACACTACAATTTTATCGATATTACTTAATAAAATCGGACTACAACACTATCAGGTTGGTCAAATGTCAAAAAATCTCAATTGGCTTTAAATTATATATTTTTAGCCTTGTACGTGACATAACCCAGGTCCCGAGAGAGAGCAAGCAAAACACACAACGTTTCAGTACATAAGAGTGTATTCAAGAGCTATATATTGAGGTTACAGCATGTGAGTGTACCGAACCTGCCTCGAAAACAATACATTTAACTTTAGTATAATTTGGACATACCATTCGATAGCGTGATTCAAAAGATAACAGCGCCATCTAGCCAATTAAATATAAAGAATGTTACTTTGCAGATTCTTGTTTATACGCACTAATGAGCGGTTTTCCTTTGACAGATAATACGTCAAAATTAGTTCCAAATCTTTTAATAGATGTCACTATTTCGAGTCAGCTGTCAAACCATTATATATTTTATGGTCATTGGTAGCCATAGATATAGTTTGGTTGTTTGGTAGCACAGTTTATATTAGCATATATATTTACTGTGTTGGTAGTATATAAGTAGTCTGTGGTTCTATCAATAAGACACAGAAATTTTATTATTTATTAAATAAAGATTGAGATTGCAGTTTAACATAAAAAAAGCATACAAACAACATAGATAACTAAATAAAAACCATGAACCTTTGCACAAGAATAGCTTTTTTGCCCGTAAGCTTCGCATTTCTTTTCTTCAGCTCTGCTTTTAAAGCATCGAGTGACCACGATCCGTAGTCCTTGTCCATGATGCACGGCACGGCCAATCCCGTTCAAACGTCTTGTCCAAATCGCAAATGCAAACTCAAAGTTCGTAGAATACGCCAAGGGTTTTTGTCTCCGCAACTATTTTGTCACTCGCATCAAGTCCAGGTTAGTATGAAAGTGCGCGCACGTAAGCCAAAGCGACGCGACACCCGGGCACAGAATAATGACCCAGCAGGAGACTTTCTGGTCCGCGGGTTCGAAGACAAGCCCGCGACGCAACTGTCTCCTTCTCTATTGGTTTCAATGCAAGTGCGCGCACGGCGACAAATAAGTTGCCAGTCGGCCAGTACTTAGCTACTCAACCGTCGCCCGGGGTGATAGCGCGGTGATAGTGTGTAGTAACGGAAAATCTACATACGCTTCCTACTATCGATCTAAAATATAGTTAACTAGTTTTCCGCCCGCGGCTTCGCCCGCTAGGACTACACGACGTTATCCCGCGGGAATGTAATATTTTTCTCACATTCCCGCCTCTTCAAAATCCATGTTGATGACTGCGAGCAAAAATTACAAAAAAGTTGTGTCGCTGTCGCTCTCGTGTGCGCATCTTTTCGCGGCGAAGAGACGGCTGGCGACAGTGACAATGGGCGATTTTCTGAAAGCTCAGTCACTAGATGGCGCTGTCCCACCTATGCAGTTAGAAGGAACGGAACGTTATAAATTTTACTTTGACGCTACTTTTTTAACGTAAAACGGAACGTCAGACAGATGTTATTTATTTACCTAAATCTTTAAATTTACCTATTTCGTTTCTGTTCCTCACAGTAGTACTTATTTAATATATTATTAGTTTCCTTTGGGTTTTTAAAAAGTAATTAATTTAAATATGTTTCATACCAAAATATACCATAGACATGTACATACTTATTCAACGCCATCTAGTGAAGCAATTGGAAGCTTTTTTTTTTTAAATGGCCTCTCAGAAAATCGCTCATTAAATTGCCGCGTAAGTAAGTCACCCGTGCGCGCTAGCCCTTATCTAATCATGCATAGAACAGTCGTCAGGACAGGCACCAGTAGGAAAAGCCAAAGTCGTCGGTTATAATAATCCACGGAAAATATAAACGAAAACAACGAACCACAAACAGAAGCGAACGAAACACACTGACTATAGTTTTTTTACCCTGTGACACTGACGAGACAAACAAAGACAAAATGACACAGAAAGCATAGATTATTTTTGCTTGAGGGTAATAAATAATAAATAGAGGTCAGTGCTTGAGCGAGTGAGCAATGTTTATGGTCTATAACATGCCTCTATCATTACCTTGTATAGCTTAGCTTGTATAGAATTTTTGACAGCTGAGTTTAAAATGCGACATCTATTGATGAAAAAACGTACTAAAATCTCTACCTGTCAGAAAAACGCTAATTGTCACAAGAATCCTTTCAGTATTGATTGATTTTAAGCTCCATTTTAATCATCTCTCAGATAGAATTATGATGACGAGGTTGGTTTGTTTTCATAACATCACTCGATAGCTGTCTGACGTGTGACAATGACAGTTGACGTTTGGCGGGCGGTTGACAGACAGATGCATTGACTCGCACAGACCAGTGTTCCTGTCTGGCGAGAGCGAAGATGCCTGGTTGAACTTTTAATTTTCTTTTATTATTACAAAACATTTCAATAAATGCGCAGCCTATAAATTAATGTGTTAAGTATTTTTGTTATCTTTGTTTTAGTTTGATCATAGTTAATTTGATGGCACCCTGTGTGTGTGCTCTGTGGAGAGGAGTTCAGAAACCACGATCGAATGACGTCCGTAGCTGGTGATCTTCTAGTGATTTTATTTCTATTTGTCTCCCGGGCCATTGTTTTAGAAAGGCATTGATTATTTATAAAGTAAATGGCCAATTTCGTTTTAATGTTTTATCTTTGTTGCGTTCTGCCAAGGAGATGTTCGTCTTTTTAGTGGAGACGGACTTGTGTTGTGGCGCGAGTCGTGAGTCGGAACGCGCCGGCGAAAGTGATTCGTCATCGCTTGTGTGGACTTTTCTTGATCTTCCGAAATGGAAATGCTCTGACAAAATGTTTTTGATTGTTTTAGGGCTCCATACCCCACCTGTAGCAGGGAGATACATGTGTCCACGGCCGTGACGTGGAATATTATGTGCGCCGTGTGAAGTTGCCGGTCTCATCTGCTTGCTTGTTCGGAATGTGATGGTCAATGGGTGTTTCAAGTTTGTTGACCTGTTTTGCCAATTCAGCAAAACTCAGGGACTCATTGAGGTAACCCGCGGAACTTAAGGTATTATTAAGCCATGCCGCTGTCCAACTATTTAACATAAATGCCATTGATAACCGGTTCATGTTCGTATGGCAGTGTTCATCTACCTGTGTCCCTTATGTATTAACCTCTAGTTTATTTTAACTCAACTTAGAGACCTTTATATATATAAGTAGTGAGAATGTGTTGGGTAGTGTCCTAAACAAGTGCTTGCTGATTTTATATGCTTGAGCCGGAGCGAAGGCCAGCAATAATGTGTGTATTCGTATGGGATATACCACGGACACGACGGGTCTCATTTACCTGTGGGAGTGCCTAGCTGGAGGTGACCGTTCCAGACTGATTCATATGCAGCTGGTCACTTTGCCGTTGAGTGGGTCCGTCGGGGCCTTGTGCTGTCCCCTTAATTGAGGTACCGTCCCACTTGTAAGGATGATGTTACTCGTATAACGTTTTAAGTAAAGCGACAATTATGTGTCGTATCCTGGTTAAGTCATTATAATTTATTTTACTATTATTATACCATGATACTGGTTTTGTATTAAATTGTATCAGTACCTATTAAATGTTTATTAATGCATCAAATATGAGTTTTCATTGAATTCACTTTGTTTCGATCTGGGGTTTTTTTAAATAAATTTTCAGATATTTTAGCACTTCTAGTTACCAGTTTAATACTTTTAGTAACTTGCATTGTGATTAATATCGACGGCGCCCAAGGTTAATTATAGCCCCAGATGTCTGAGCTACGCCTATCTACGACCCTAAGTGCAATTTGAGCTAGCCAAGTCGAAAACATCTTTCTAGGGTTGATTCCAGTGAGATCCCAACGGGTCCCCCAAATTCTCTAACGGGTACCCCAATTTCTCTATACCACCAAAAATTCTTATTACAGTGGCGCCCAACGTGGGGCCCGAAAAGTGAATTCAATGCTCGGTGCATTTATTTTGATAATTTTAAATTATTTTAATTAATTAATTTTCAGCCATAATGACTGAATATTATTGTAACGGTAATTCTTTGATTAAAGTGAAAATTTATTATGAGTTATCGATACTTAAGGTCCATTTAGGTATTTTGAGTATTTTAACAATTTTTAAATTATGTTAATTAATTAATTTGTAGCCAATATGGCTGAACTTAATTGTAACGTTAATTTCTTGCTAAGGGATGAACTTGAACACGAGTTATCAATATTTAGAGTCTCTTTTGATGAGAATAACAGTGTGGATCATTTGCGGAAACTTTTGAGAAATACCTGGAAATTAGTTCGTAGGGGTACTTTGAGAATTCCTTCTACGGCAGTTTCTCTTGACGGTGAAGATTCGGAAGTTTCGATTCTCAAGTTTAAGGCTCATTTGCTTATTCATTCCTTTAGTGATAATGATATTACGGATGCTACATGTTCACGCCTTATTGGACGCGCTCATTATATTCTTTCGAGGATCTCTAGAATCGCTAATCCTCCGGAGGAACTTTTTGTGTTACGGGGGAAGCTTATTAATTACATCACATTAAATGACGATTCTTCGGAATCTGAAACTGAGGATAGCCCTCCCCGCTCTTATGGTTGAACGGTGATTTATAAACCGGAGAAATCTTATAACGTGTGTTCCCTCAATTTAAAATTTAACGGTTTTACGTGTGTTCGTGCTTTCTTGTCTAGATTGGAGGAGCTGTGCGTTGCTAGGAGTATACCTAAGGAGGATGTGTTCACCGGGTTTCCTGATTTGATCGAGGGCCCTGCTCTTTATTGGTATCGAACAAGTAAGTGCAAGTTCCATTGTTATGATGATTTGGTTTCGGCGTTAAAATCCGATTTTGATCTTCCTGATTTTGATGATCGGCTTCTGGAGGAGATTAGGTCACGCACTCAGGCTAAGCACGAGTCTTTAATAGTATTCTTATCCGCCATTTTGGGAATGATGTCGCGTTTAAGTTTCGAATTATCGGACTTCGCCCGCATGGACCACAACCGCCTCTTCGAAATCTATGATGATGACTGCAGGCAAAAATTGCGAAAAAGTTGTGTCACTGTCGCTCTCGTGTGCGCATCTGTTCGCGGCGAGGAGACAGCCGGCGACAGTGACAATTTCTCAAATCCGGGCAACTAAGTCACCCGTGCGTGCTAGTAAGTATTAATGTATCTACAATCGTACAGATTAAGCTAAGGTTATGTAGTTTATTTACAAATAGTTTGTAAATAAACTACAGGACCTTAGTTTCAATCTGTAACTGCGTTTGAATTTTTGATACATTATGTACTTAACGAGCAATTAATAAAAACATGCGGATCCTCGCGGTTTTACCCGCGTGGTACTCGTTCCCGTGGGAATATCACGATAAAATATAGCCTATGTCAATCGGGAAGAATGTAGCTTTCTAATGGCCCTTTGACGATTAGAAAGCTACATTCTTCCCGAGCTAAATTTCTAAATCAGTCCAGTAGTTTTGGAACCTAATAAATTCAAACAACAACCAATCAAATCTTTCCTCTTTACGATATTTCTATAGATGAGGAAGCACTTGACGGCTCTACTCGCCTTACAGTTGTTGCGTCACAATATAGTGATCTGTGGTCTCACTTAGTGCCGAGTAGTGCCGGCACATAAATAGAATAGCACTACCCCCTCTCTTCCCGTGGGTGTCGTAAGAGGCGACAAAGGGAAAACTGCCATCAGGAGATGGGCAGTAGCGTCTTCAAGTTACAACAGGCCATACTGCGATCGCCAACCCGCCTGCCAAGCGTGACGATTATGGCAAACCCCCCCGAAAAATGGATACACACCCAAAAAATCGGCCCCCAGTCCCCGGCGGCCCCGCTATTCCTAGCTACGGTAGCGGCTATGGTAACGGCGGGGCAGGGGGTGCTAAGAATCCCCGGGTAGGCTCCGGCTACCAACACCGACGACTCGATCTGGCAACCTACAACACGCGCACATTGAAGCTCGACGAAAAGCTCGTAGAGTTGGAAGAGGCAATAAGTAAGTTAGGAACGTTGGGATATCATTGGGTTATCTGAAGTCCGAAGAGGGGGGGAGGACTCGATAACCCTGCAATCCGGTAACTTACTTTACCACCGGGAGGGCGACCAACAGTCCATTGGTGGTGTCGGGTTCATCGTCCATAAATCCCTTGTCAACAACGTGATCACCATCGGAAGTGTCTCGAGCAGGGTAGCGTACCTGATACTCAGATTATCGAAACGATATTCGCTGAATGTTATCCAGGTCTACGCTCCGACCTCGACACACGACGATGTCGAAGTGGAGGCTATGTATGAGGAGATCTCTAAAGCCATGCATAGCTATAAAACCCACTACACGGTTGTGATGGGGGATTTCAATGCAAAGTTGGGGCAACGTTGCGGTGATGAGCTGAGAGTGGGGCAATTTGGATTTGGGCAACGGAACGATAGAGGCCAGATGCTGGCAGACTTCATGGAGTGGGAGAACCTCTATATGATGAACTCCTTCTTTAGGAAGCCCGTAAGCCGCAAATGGACCTGGATCAGTCCGGACGGTAAGGTCAAAAGCGAGATCGATTTTATCATGTCGACGAAGAAGCACATATTCAATGATGTCAGTGTGATCAACGCTGTTAAGACAGGAAGCGATCACCGTATGGTGAGAGGCACATTGAATATCGATCTCAAGCTCGAAAGATCGCGACTGATAAAATCCACGCTCCGACCAATACCAGCTCAAATTCAAAACCCCGAGTGCTTTCAGCTAAGGCTTCAAAACCGCTTCGAAGCCCTTGAGAACAGCATAGACGTGGACGATCTTTACAACATGGTGGTGGATACTGTCTGCACGGTAGGGTCTAAGTACTATAAAACCCGCCGTCCCAATTTTAAGAAACTCTCCAGTCAGACTCTCCTACTCATGGATCAGAGACATGAAATGAAGCTGCAGAACTCAGCGGATGCCCATCGTTATCGACAGCTTAATAGACAGATATCTAAGTCTTTGACGCGCGACCTTCGCCAATTTAATACCGAGCGTATTAAAGAAGCCATTGAGCGGAACAAAGGCTCCAAAGTGTTCGCGAGAGATCTGTCTATCGAGCAAAGTCAATTGACGAGGCTGAAAACTGAGGAAGGTAGCATCATTTCGTCAACACCTGAAATCCTGAGGGAGATTGAGAGTTTCTATGGACAGCTATATTCCACACAAACACCTGTTGAAAGCAAGGCTACAGACCCTAGAGCCAAGCTTACCCGACACCATACCGAAGATATCCCGGACGTCAGCCTGTACGAGATTAGAATGGCTCTCAAGCAGCTTAAAAACAACAAGGCGGCGGGCGATGACGGAATCACAACAGAGCTTCTGAGAGCGGGCGGTAAGCCGATACTTAAAATCCTCCAGAAGCTTTTCAATTCAGTCATCCTTGAGGGCAAAATGCCAAAGGCATGGGGCAGAAGCGATGTGATGCTGTTTTTCAAGAAGGGTGATAAAACTCTCTTGAAGAACTATAGACCCATCTCGCTTCTGAGCCATATCTATAAGTTGTTTTCGAGAGTCATTACGAATCGTCTCGTTCGCAGGTTCGACGACTTCCAACCTCCCGAACAAGCCGGGTTCCGGAAAGGCTACAGTACCATAGACCACATTCATACGCTACGGCAAGTTATACAGAAGACCGAAGAGTATAACTTGCCACTTTGCTTGGCGTTCGTGGACTATGAGAAAGCCTTTGATTCGATTGAGACTTGGGCGGTGCTGCAGTCTCTCCAGAGGTGCCAAATAGACCACAGGTACATCGAGGTGCTGAGGTACTTATACCAAAACGCCACCATGTCGGTCCGATTACAGAACCAGAGCTCTAATCCTATCCAACTACAGCGAGGTGTGAGACAGGGAGATGTCATCTCTTCCAAGCTGTTCACAGCTGCGTTGGAGGATATTTTTAAGCTGCTGTACTGGAAAGGATACGGCATCAACATCAATGGCGAGTACCTAACACACCTACGGTTTGCCGATGATGTAGTTCTTATGGCTGAGACCTTGGAAGACCTTTAAAAAAAGCTCGAAGATCTCGGTAACGCTTCGCAAAGAGTGGGTCTTAAGATGAACATGGACAAGACGAAAATCATGTCCAATGCCCATGTTGCACCCGCTCCAATTAATGTTGGGAACATTACACTCGAAGTTGTTGACCACTATGTTTACCTAGGACAGACGGTCCAGTTAGGTAAGTCCAACTTTGAGAAAGAGATCTCTCGTCGAATCCAGATCGGATGGGCAGCGTTTGGGAAGCTCCGACATATATTCGCGTCCGAAATACCTTAATGTCTCAAGACGAAAGTCTTTGACCAGTGTGTGTTGCCAGTAATGACCTATGGAAGTGAGACGTGGTCTTTTACTATGGGTCTCATAAGAAGGCTCAAAGTCACCCAGCGAGCAATGGAGAGAGCGATGCTTGGTATTTCCCTGCTCGATCGAATCAGAAATGATGAGATCCGCAGGAGAACTAAAACAACCGACATAGCTCGAAGGATTGCATCATTGAAGTGGCAGTGGGCGGGACACATAGCGCGGAGAACCAATGGCCGTTGGGGCGGAAAGGTTCTCGAATGGCGACCGCGTACCGGACGACGTTCCGTGGGCAGGCCCCCTACAAGGTGGACCGACGATCTGGTCAAGATCGCGGGAAGCCGCTGGATGCGGGCAGCGCAGGACCAATCGTTGTGGAGATCCTTGGGGGAGGCCTATGCCCAGCAGTGGGCGTCGTTCGGCTGACATGATGATGATGATGATGTGGTCTCACGAGTGCGGTCGGGCCGGGCCAATGATTGTGTGCGTACATGCACAAACACATTGTCATAAAGAACTTAATTATGTGCAAATGTAGGTATAATTTAAGCACATTATTAAGTTTTATTATTCTACAATTCTATGTATATAATTAAACACTATAATTCCGTTTTAAATTATCGAGGTAATAAAATAACGAAACTTTTATAAAATATAGGGTGATATAGGTAGGTAGTCACAAAAATACTTGTATCTATAACTTCATCAATAAATATATCGATGTACAATAATAGGGCAGCACTACGGAATGGCGCCATTTTGGATTCTCGGCATGTGTAGTTATTCTGTGGTGTAGTGTAGGCTGTGAAGCCCTATATAATTTGTGGTGAAGCCTGTGAATGCCTCACTTTTTCATAGGTATGTACATAGATGTATTATTCCTGGGTATGTATGGCACATGAAGCTCGACTTAATAGAGTATTAAGTCAAACTTCATGGTATGGCATCTCCATAGGATTCAGTACTCAGAGGTTTTTATATACTCTTTGGCCCAGCCAGCCCAGCTGATTGTCATTACTTGTCACTTGTCACTTGTCTATAACATACAACTTTGCAACATTCTGTTTATTTTTATTTTAGATTTTATTTTAATGAATTAAGAGAAAGCAAAGCAAGCAAATGACTATTCAGTTTTAGGATTTCTAATCTATCTCCTGTTATTCATTTAAATTCATCAACGGTAAAACAGTAATAATAAATTGTAAAAGAGATTTTACATTATGGTTGAGGAATCTAGCGTAAACTCCAACAAACCCAAAGTATTTCACATCATTATTATTTAAGAATTACGCCATTTAGATACGCACGCAATGGGGACTAAAGTGCAACACAAACAACTGATTTGATTTCAGACTAAAACCACACGACCTAAGGCAGTGTACTTATGGACAGAAGCTGATGTTCAGAAATGGCTGCGGCGACATTGCAGTGATTATTACAATCTTTATTGGGAAAGATTTCATGAGGTATCACCATGTTTATTCTTTTCAACGATGCATAGATATGCATCTCTGTGGTTCACTTAGCAAATCACTTTTAAACCAATGTTTGTCCCTATAAAAGAGCCAATGTATTAATTCTCATACATTTGTTCTATCTGTTATATAAAAAAATGCTTAGACCCCAGTTCGCCGAGTGAAGATAACCGTTTATAATAATGACAATTAAATATTTGCACATGATTGTGCTTGTATGTTTGTATTTGTTTTTAGTGCACTGCAAACCTTACATACATTTAAGGTGGAGACAGACTGATCCCACGTACGCAACGTATGCAACGCATTATGAAATCTAAACCATTGAACTTGTATGACTAGAAACACACATCATACGCGTACGTGGGATACGTAAGTGTGTTTCTAGTCATACAAATTCATTGGTCTAGATGTCATAATGCGTTGCATACGTTGCATATGTAGTATCAGTCTGTCTTTACCTTTATACGGTTAAACTTTACATAGTGAACTGGAGTCACAAACCATTTATACGGTTAAACTTTACATACTGAACTGAATTCATAAACCATTAAATAATTTTTAATTATATGTTTTCTTTGCAGCATGATATCACTGGACGAGCATTAATTAGGATAAATGACAACACTCTGCTGAGAATGGGTATTACAAATCGGGAACACAGAGATGCTATATGGCGGGAGATTCTGAAGTTGAGGCTCAAGACTGATATTATGGAAATCAAGGATTTGGAACGGAGACACAATTACTTTAATGATGATTTGTGATTGTGATATAAGTTGCCTGATAAACAATAACAACAACTAAAATGTTAAAAATTGTACAACTGTATGCTCTTGGTGCCTTAATCAAATTATAATAAATTAAAATTAAAAACTAATTGTTACAGACATTTAAATGTTTCAAAAAGTGCATAATCAAACAAGGGCCCTCGCTCACGGCGACTATTTGTAGCGATGCTGTCGCATCGTTATTATTACGCGCGACAGCATCGCTACTAACGCGCAACAGCATCGTTACTAAGGGTGGTATTCCACTTATCAAAGATCTTTGTCCAATACTGCCTTTGATCAAAGGAATACCACCCTTATTACCATAGTACTAAGGGTGGTATTCCACTTATCAAATATTTTATCCAATTCATCCAATCCAAGAAATTGGACCCACCCTTAGTACTATGTTAATAAGGGTGGTGTATTCCTTTGATCAAATGCAATACTGGACAAAGATCTTTGATAAATGGAATACCACCCTAACGCGCGACCACCGCGCGACGCGACAGCATCGCTACTTATATAGCTACAAAAAGTACAAAAGGTACGAGACGCGCGACAGCATCGCTACTAACGCGTATCGACATATTTTATGAGAGTAGTTTTAAAAAAAATGTCAACAAAAATTACATTAGTTCCACTATTGGCCAAGAGATGGCGCTGACCTAAAACTGCAATATTCTACCCCAACACCGCACATTTTTTGACAAATATACCTAGCCTGCCTCGCTGATGAAAACATTAATTTTCACGTTTTATTTATTTATATTTATTACTAGCGGCCGCCCGCGGTTTCACCCGCGTGGACTACATGACGTTATCGCGAGGGAAAATGATATTTTTCCGGGATAAAAAGTAAAAGTCCCGTCAAAATCGGTCCAGCCGTTTCAGAGATTAGCCGGAACAAACAGACAGACAGACAGACAAAAAATGAAAAAAATGTTATTTCGGTATATGTACCGTATATATAATCATATGCAGGTAGTAAAAAGCGTTTATTTTAATATTACAAACAGACACTCCAATTTTATTTATTTGTATAGATTACAGGAAAAATAAAACGATGTCTCTAATAGTAAACTTTTTCAGAAATCGTCAACAAGAATTACATTGGTTCCACTATCGGTCAAGAGATGGCGCTGACCTATTACTGCAATACGAATATAGCCTCGCGCCATAGTATAAGATACCTACCTATAAGCACAGTTTAAGCAATCTTTCTATACAGTTGGACGACGCCCTTGAAGTTGGGCGATGCCGACGCCTGTATAGGTATTTACGTAAATACGTAAGGGTTGTCACTTTAAAATGTGACGGTGGACCTTTTACGACAACGGGTGGGTACATTGGTATTGCGATATTAAATTAATAAAATAATTTAATAATGCAAATGCAATGTCAAAATTATTAAAAAATTCAAGATGGCGGTCAACTTTTTAGTTTGTGGGCCGATTTCGATAAAACTCGATTTATGGTACTATTTTGACAAGAAAACAGCAACGCAATGTTAAAAATATAAAGAAATCCAAGATGGTGGCTAACTTTTTTGTTTGTAAGCCGATTTGTTTCTGGTACTATTTTGACAAGAAAACAGCAACGCAGTGTTAAAAATATTAAAAAATCGAAGATGGCGGCCAACTTTTTTGTTTGCAGGCCGATTTCGATGAAACTCAGTTTCTGGTTCTATTTTGACAAGAAAACAGCAACGCAATGTTAAAAATAAAAAGAAATCCAAGATGGTGGCCAACTTTTTCGTTTGTAAGCCGATTTTGATGAAACTTAGTTTCTGGTACCTATTTTGACAAGAAAACAGCAACGCAATGTTAAAAGTATTAAAAAATCCAAGATGGCGGCCAACTTTTTTGTTAGCAGGCCGAGATCAATGAAACTCAGTTTCTGGTTCTATTTTGACAAGAAAACAGCAACGCAATGTTAAAAATATAAAAAATTCAAGGTAGCGACCAAATTTTTTGTTTGCTGGCCGATTTCGCTGAAATTCAATTTCTGGTACTATTTTGACTAGAAAACAACAACGCAATGTTAAAAGTATTAAAAAATCCAAGATGGCGGCCAACTTTTTTGTTAGCAGGCTGATTTTCCTGAAAATCAGTTTCTAGTACTATTTTGACAATAAAACAGCAACGCAATGTTAAAAATATTAAAAATCCAAGATGGCGGCCAACTTTTTTGTTTGTGAGCCGATTTTGATGAAACTTGGTTTTTAGCACAATTTTGACAAGAAAACAACAACACCATGTCAAAAATAAAAATAAAACAAGATAGCGGCCAACTTTTTTTTTGTAAGCCGATTTTGATGAAACTTAGTTTCTGGTACTATTTTGACAAGAAAACAGCAACGCAATGTTAAAAGTATTAAAAATCCAAGATGGCGCCCAAATTTTTTGTTTGCAGGCCGATTTCAATGAAACTCAGTTTCTGGTTCTATTTTGACAAGAAAACAGCAACGCAATGTTAAACATATTAAAAATCCAAGATGGCGGCCGACTTTTTTGTTTGTGGGCCGATTTTGATAAAACTCGGTTTTTTGTACTATTTTGACAAGAAAACCGTTCTTAACACAATGTTAAAAAAATAAACAGTTGTTGTTTTCTTGTGAAAATTGTACTAAAAACCAAGTTTCATCAAAATCGGCTCACAAACAAAAAAATTGGCCGCCATCTTGGACTTTTTTATACTTTTAACATTGCGTTGTTGTTTTCTTGTCAAAATAGTACCAGAAACTAAGTTTCATCAAAATCGAATTACAAAAAAAGTTGGCCGCCATCTTGTTTTTTTTTATTTTTGACATTGTGTTATTGTTATCTTGTCAAAATTGTACTAAAAACCAAGTTTCATCAAAATCGGCTCACAAACAAAAAAGTTGGCCGCCATCTTGGATTTTTAATATTTTTAACATTGCGTTGCTGTTTTCTTGTCAAAATAGTACCAGAAACTGAGTTTCATCGAAATCAGCCTGCAAACAAAAAAGTTGGCCGCCATCTTGGATTTTTTATACTTTTAACATTGCGTTGTTGTTTTCTTGTCAAAATATTACCAGAAATTAAGTTTCATCAAAATCGGCTTACAAAAAAAAAGTTGGCCGCCATCTTGGTTTATTTTTATTTTTGACATTGCGTTGTTGTTTTCTTGTCAAAATTGTACTAAAAACCAAGTTTCATCAAAATCGGCTCACAAACAAAAAAGTTGGCCGCCATCTTGGATTTTTAATATTTTTAACATTGCGTTGCTGTTTTCTTGTCAAAATAGTAACAGAAACTGAGTTTCATCGAAATCGGCCTGCTAACAAAAAAGTTGGCCGCCATCTTGGATTTTTTACATTTTTAACATTGCGTTGTTGTTTTCGTGTCAAAATAGTCCCAGAAACTAAATTTCATCAAAATCGGCTTACAAAAAAAAAGTTGGCCGCCATCTTGTTTTTTTTTATTTTTGACATTGTCAAAATTGTACCAAAAACCAAGTTTCATCAAAGTCGGTCTCATTCTTCAAACAAAAAAGTTGGCCGCCATCTTGGATTTTGGAAATTGCCTTTTTTTTAATAAGCGAGATGAAGATTTGCACGCACTCACACTACATGTCGTATGCACCATAATATTAATTTAAAAATAAATTATACAGATAAAGACGTGATAGCCCTGGAAGACTTGTCCCGAGTTACTATGAACGGCGTTGTATGTAACTCGGGACAACCACTCCCCCGTCTCACCCCGCAAGCCCCGCACGATTGACCTGTCTAGACGTCTCCGTCGGCCTACTGTATGAAAAGTTGCTTATTCTTTGCTATAAGTATACTTTTACTACGTTAGTAATATTATAGTATTCTTTGCTTTTACTATGCTCGCGATGAAAACATTTTCAAGTTTATTTATTTATAGTTATGATGGTACGGAACCCTCCTCGGTGCGCGAGTCCGACTGGCTCTTGACCGTTTTTTATTTTTGAAGACATTATTTCAAATTTTGAAGTAAGTAGGTATTTCCATTAGTAGGTATTTCTAATAACAACTAATAATACCTACATCACTAGGTTTAAAGTACAAGAACAATGTAGCTTTGCGAAATTATCGTTTTGATTCTAAAGTAGGTACTTACCTACCTACCTACCTACCTAGTTATGGAGGAAGTAGTAATAGTGCATAGGTTTTTTTTATTTTATTTATTTTCATAGAAACACATTACTTATGTAAGTACTTATAACTACCGCCTCCATAGCTATCTTATCCTGATACTTCAGAATCCAAACGATTTTTTTTATCCACAACTGGGTTATTAGCATAGCACTTAGCATTCATCACACCTTATGTTAAGTGGTGACAAGGCTGAAGGTGGAAGCGCACTACTCCCGGGATCCTCAATCACTAAGGAACTGGCTATCTTATATCTAACTGCCGGAACACAATAATTCTGAAAACACCATTGTTATGGCGTCAGACTTAGATAAGATGATGGTAGCTACCCAGGCGGACTAAGAACAAGTTCTACCACCAACCAAACCGAATACAACATGTACCCTCACCACAGAATATATATTAGTACCTTACGGTACCCTCACTGGGAATCGTACCCGGGACTAGAGATCCGCGCCGCGCCGGCGCGCCGCCGCCGAGCTAACTCAGCGCGCCGCCGCCGCCGCCGGGTCAATGAAAATTTCGCGCCGACCTCACCTCTTTGAATTTGGTATTTTTTTATATGTAAAACAGGGCAGGCATTTGACCACCATCTTTTTAAAATTAACAGGATGTGGCCTAAGATGTTGCATGATTGCCCAGGAGATGCCTATTCACTCTTTTCTTGAAGAGACCAAGGTTGAGTTATCGGAGAACACATAAGCAGGCAACGCATTCCATTCCTTAGAGATTCGCATAAGAAACGAATTTGCGAAGCGTTTAGTGAGGACAGGTGGAGTGTCAACAACGTAAGGGTGATTAGCAAGCCTGATTTCTGGTGCCCCGATGGGGGAAAGGGGCTGGAGGAACAAGGTCGTGCAGTTCTCTCGCATATTCCCCAAAGAGTATACTATAAAAATCGATAGACAAGCAACTTTGCGACGGTGACTGAGGCTCTGAAGTTCCGCCGTAGCCAACGTTCAGTTTCCACTGAGCTTCCTGGCACGGTTTTCGATAGATTCCAGAAGTTCTAGCTGATACTTAGCAGAACCATCCCTTAGGTGATAACAGTACTCCACGCACGAACGATTCTGCGCTTTGTATAACAAAATCAGTTAGTCCGGCGTGAAGTAACGTTTAGCCCTAGAAGACGCCTATATTCTTGGAAGCACACTTTGTAATGGAATCGATGTACTCGCTATACTTCAGGTTGGATGATAATAATAATGTTCAGGCCAAGAAGTTCCAGATTTTCAGTTATCGGCAAGGATACACCCTGGAAAGTCGGAGTCAGTTGGAAAGGACTCCGTTTAGGGGTGAATAAACAAGCCCGCGTTTTAGTAGCATTGAAACCGACAAAAATGTCAAGTACTCTGATATATTAGAATCTGCTGAACCTAAAACTGATCTTTCTTCAAAAGAAAACCATGATAAATTGAGCAATATTGCTGGAAATATCTAGCCACCGCAAGCCCTTTTGATTAAAGATCATAGCCCACTTATACCGCACCGCTTCAACACCGCTCACACCCAACACCGTCCTAAACACAGGCGACAGCTAGCAGGCACCCAGCAGTCCACGCGGCGACAGCTATCAGGCACCCAGCTGTCCAAGCGTCGACTGCTATTCCCTCTATAGGTGCTCAGCGGCGGCAGCGCGGCGACCGCTAGCAGTCAGCGCGCGGTCACCGCGCGGGCCGCGCGGCGTCAGCGAGGCGTCAACTACCGAGCAGTCTGACGGCAGTAAGTTCATATTTGGCTGCTTTTCTGTTCATGAACTCCAGTCCATGATCAGTAAATTTTCTCAGGCTTGCACTTTGTTTGCTATGTCCATAAACGTCAGAACGACAGTTGTTCTGTCACAGGGAGTTGCAGCTCCACCTGCGACTTCACTAGACGGCGCACTGCTTGAGGTTGTTGATCATTTTTGCTACATAGGGTCAACCGTGTCGAACAATCTCTCGCTGAATGCAGAGATCGACACCCGTATCGGTAAAGAGGCGACCATGTTCGGGAGGCTCAGTACAAGAGTAAGGCACAACAAATATCTGACCTTTAAGACCAAGATGATCGTCTTCCAGGCTTGCATCTTGAATATACTTTTGTACGGAGCTGAAACCTGGACGTCATATGCGAATCAGGAGCGTCGACTTAACTCTTTTTATATGCGCTGTCTACGAAAGATCTTGGGCATAACGTGGCTGGACAGAGTCACTAACGAAAGGGTCCTTGAAATAGCACAGCTGCCTAGTTTGACTGCACTTCTCAAACAGAGGTGTCTGCGTTGGCTAGGGCATGTGCACAGAATGGAACCCTTTCGACTACCCCGACGCGTCCTGCTGGGTGAAATTGCGAATGCAAAAAGAGACGTAGGCCAATGCTTCGCTTTAAAGATTGCGCCAAGCGGGATATGATCGCCTTTAAAATAGATCATCGCCACTAGGAGGGGATCGCAGACAAGCGATCCGAGTGGCGTAAGCGTGTTGCAGAGGGTCGGACGTTGTGCGATGAGACCTGGTTCAGTACAACCGTTACTGACAAGTAAAAGTGTACCGTTTGCTGACAAGAGGGAGAAACGACACCAGGGCGGCGCCAATACATCAGCCGCAAACTTCCCCTGCCAGGCCTGCGGAAAAATCTGTCGCTCTCGCATCGGTTTATTTAGCCATCAAAACAGTTGCCTCTGAGGCACTGAGTAGATCGTCTGCATTAGACGTAAAGGCCATATGTATTTGGCTGCTCATACTTTGGTTGGGTGGTAGCGGTGCGTTGTAAGTGGGCATAGCCCACCTTTAGAAGACGACATCCTCAACTTCTTGAAAAATACATAGCCATAGCGCGTGGATTAGCGCGATCTCTACTGGCTATGACAGCCCCAAGCAAACCTAGTAAAAGAGTATGATCTCTGTGGCTGTGCAAGTCATAACTGCTAAACGATCGCTCTTGAATCCGAGCAAAATGAATAAAATTATATTCATATACAAAAATAACAATTTTCAAATGGTTTATTTAAACAAAAAAACTGGCAAAATATAGAGTTCTTATTTAAACTTTCTTAAAAAAAAACTCTCGCGCCGGCGACGCCGCGCCCCCTTATTCCTTGGAGATAACTACGGCCAGATAACTGGTTATCTGTAAAGATTTTTCTTCTTCAGAGATAACTAGTTATCTCCGAAGAATGTTTTTTTCTTCGCAGATAACTATTTAAAAACAGTTATCTGTAAAGAAAAATTTATTCTTCGGAGATAACTAGTTATCTCACAGGATTTTAAATTTCCTTGCAGATAACTGTAACTAAATAGTTATCCGGAAGGAAAATAATATTCTTCGGAGATAACTGGTTATCTCAGCCAATATCAATTTTTGTTTATTTTTTTATTTTTATCAACTCTTTATTGCACATAGGTACAGCAAAATGCGGATTTAATGCCCGTAGGTATTCTTTACCAGCCAATCGACAATATACAGGATGTTTCTTTTAAGATGTCAAGCAGGTGCAAGGTGACAGCTAAGTACCATACCTGTTGATTTTACCCCCATACATGTTCCGCGATTTTTCATAGTTTTGAAGTTTAAAAGTAATTAATTTTTTAATACAATACCTACATATTTATTGTAGTGTTATTAAAAAAATAATCTCATTATTTTGTCTCTCTCGCAGTTTGAGTTGTCCCTAAGGGCATTAAGTCCGCCGTTTGCTGTATGTGCAATAAAGAGTTGATAAAAAAAAACCTCTGAGATAACCAGTTATCTCCGAAGAATAAAATTTTCCTTCCAGATAACTATTTTTTTACAGTTATCTGCGAGGAAATTTAAAATCCTGTGAGATAACTAGTTATCTCCGAAGAATAAATTTATCTTTACAGATAACTGTTTTTAAATAGTTATCTGCGAAGAAAAAAACATTCTTCGCAGATAACTAGTTATCTCTGAAGAAAAAAATTCTTTACAGATAACCAGTTATCTGGCCGTGGTTATCTCCAAGGAATAAGTGGCCGCGCCGCGCCGGGTACGCACATCAGCGCACCGCCGCCGGCTTTAATGGCCACGGCGCGGATCTCTACCCGGGACCGCTGAAATCGGTGGATCCACTGATTTGGGGAATCATAGCCTTAACTTAAAGTTATTGTAGAGACTGGTACGAAGTGGGAAGTACGAAGGTAAGTACCTAACCCGTTTTACAGGTCGCCTAATGGCCTCTATTATTAAGGTAAGTACCTACCTACTTCTTATTATAGGTACCCAGAAAAGTGTTGGTTCCCGTGGTTAAAGTGGTTTTCTCTGTAGGTATACCTACCGTACCGAGCAATCCATACTAATGTTATTATACTTAAATGTGGAAGTGTGTTTGTTTATTTATTTGTTTGTCTGTATTTCATTCACGTTAAAACGGAGCAACGGATCAACGTGATTTTTGGGTAGGTATGGGGATAGTTTGGGAGCTGGAAAGTGACATGACTGCCTTTTTATGACGGAAAAATATCACATTCCAGCGGATCCAGCGGGATAACGTCCGTCGTGTAGTCCAAGCGGGCGAAGCCGCTGGCGAAAGGCTATATAGTATGAGTAGGTACGATATAAAACACATTTCATCAATTAAACAGACGGGTGAAGGACGTTTCCTATTTGTATCTTAGATCATAATTTTAGCTACATTTTTAGTCGATACCATAATACCTACATCAATCCGACAAATTAACTCATCCATAATAAGGAAGTTATGTGATCCCGATCTATACCGATGATCTCTGGGGCTCTGGGGGATTGTCTTAAGACTATAGAGAAGAAAGGTGACACGTAAAACCAACTGATAATGTGGCCACGGTAACACGTCGTCAAATTAACAGCTGCCATAATGCTAATCTATAGATACCTACCTACATGCACTGTGATCTCATTGTCGCGCCAGAAATACTTTGGTACAAGTGAACGACTTTCAGAAATTAGTTGGATCGTTTTTATTTTATTTTTGATTTTATCCACGGCGGGGTAGCGCTTAGCCTTCATCACCACATGATGTTAAGCGGTGATAAGACTGAAGGCATAGTAAAAGTTTAGCTTTTCAACGCTTTTTGTAAAGAAATAAGCAGCTCCAGCGAGAGTTGGTCAGTTTTTATACCTAGGTTGATTTTGGTGAGATTAGACTTAATGTGGTTCGATCAGCTCAGTAGCGCCACCAATGGAAATAAATCAATTACATTTTATTAAAGGCTTAGATTAAAAGTTTCGGTTATTTTGCGCAAATAAAAGAGTAAAATGCATTTTATAAATATACTATTCAAGAACTCAAACTTAAGCAATAAGTCGTGACTGTCGTGAGTTTCAATAGTGCCAAAAGTGGCCACATTTAGCAATATCGAAATCCATAACTTAATGCTCATATTTGAGGCCATGAGAAAATATTAAAAAATTGCACTTTACTCTTCTATTTGCGCAAAATAACCGAAACTTTTATTCTAAACCCTTGATAAATCGTAAATGATTTATTTCTATTGGTGGCACTAATTTCATCATCTGAATTTAGAAGAAAGCAATTAGTGTTGCCAATTTAGCATATAATATGCTAAATTTGGCAATTATGTTCGTTCTGTGTGGCATAACTTTTAAAAAACAACACTTAAATGACTGTACGTAGGTAATTTATAAAAATATGTAGTTTAAAAAACTATAAATACACACTTTTATAGGAACAGACTAAAAGTACAAAATAACCGTCTATTCAGTAACTGAAATTAAAAAGCGTGGTGCGCGTTGTCAATATTAAGTACCTACTTGAATCTTCGATCAACAATAACAAAGACTTGAATGCATGCTTTGCAAAGGGCGCACCACGCTTTTTAATTTCAGTTACTGAATAGCCGGTTATTTTGTACTTTTAGTCTGTTCCTATAAAAGTGTGTATTTATAGTTTTTTAAACTACATATTTATTTTTTACTTTTTAGTTTAACAAATGGCAAGCTATGGATGGGGATGGTAATCGATTTCACAGTCCATTCATGTGTCTGCCCAACCCGTAAACATTATAACTCAAACGCGTGATTGTATGTATTTAGTTTTACAAATGCAAGTGGAGTTATTTAGTTACCAGATGCGCGAGCCGAACCCTTACTTCCTCCCTGCTCCATCATCGACCCTCACCACCAAGTGTAGCGAAAAGTTCTCATCAGAACGAAACAAATGAGTCCATCTCGAGGGGTTTCCTAGTGGTCATTAAGGAGTGCCACTGACCTCCTCCGTGCTCCATCATCAGACCCACACCACCAAGTGTAGCGAATAGGTCTCATCAGAACGAAACAAATGAACCCAAACTCGAGGGGTTTCCTAGTGGTCATTAAGGAGTGCCACTGGCTTCCTCCCTGCTCCATCATCCGACCCTCACCACCAAGTGAAGCGAAAAGGTCTCATCAGAACGAAACAAATGAGCCCGAACTCGAGGGGTTTCCTAGTGGTAATTAAGGAGTGCCACTGACTTCCTCCCTGCTCCATCATCAGACCCCCACCATTAAGTGTAGCGAATAGGTCTCATCAGAACGAAACAAATGAGCCCAAACTCGAGGGGTTTCCTAGTGGTCTTAAGGAGTGCGACTGGCTTCCTCCCAGCTCCATCATCCGACCCTCACCACCAAGTATAGCGAATAGGTCTCATCAGAACGAAACAAATGAGCCCATCTCGAGGGGTTTCCTAGTGGTCATTAAGGAGTGCCACTGACCTCCTCCTTGCTCCATTATCAGACCCACACGACCAAGTGTAGCGAATAGGTCACACCAGAACGAAACAAATGAGCCAGAACTCGAAGGGTTTCCTATTGGCCATTAAGGAGTGCCACTGGCTTCCTCCCAGCTTCATCATCAGACCCTTGCCACCAAGTGTAGCGAATAGGTCTCGTCTGAACGAAACAAATGAGCCCAAACTCGAGGTGTTTCCTATTGGTCATTAAGAAGTGTCACTGGCTTCTTTCCTGCTCCATCATCAGACCCTCACCACCAAGTGTAGCGAATAGGTCTCATCAGAACGAAACAAATGAGCCAGAACTCGAGGTGTTTCCTATTGGTCGTTAAAGAGTGCCACTGGCTTCCTCCCTGCTCCATCATTAGACCCTCACCACCAAGTGCAGCTCATAAGTCTCATCAGAACGAAACAACGGAGCCTAAACTCGAGGGATTTCCTAGTGGTCATTAAGAAGTGCCACTGGCTTCCTCCCTGCTCCATCATCAGACCCTCACCGTTAAGTGTAGCGAATAGGTCTCATCAGAACAAAACAAATGAGCCTAAACTCGAGGGGTTTCCTAGCAGCCATTGAAGAGTTCTATTGCCCACCTCTTGACTTCATCATCAGATCAGCTCGATGGTAGCAAATTATTGTATTGTCATCGGATTCATATAGACTTGCAAAGTTTCAAATCAATACGACAATTAGAAGTAGGTTAAAATTGAATTCTAAGATTTTCTTACATTGTGACTTAGTTACAAGTGAAGCTAATAAAAGTGTGGTAAAAATAAAATAAGAACATAAATTGAACATAAACCAACAATCTCCTTTGTTTTGTGCAGTGATGAGACTCGAATAATAAATGATATATTCGAGTCGATTTGAATCACCCGTAAGATGTTGCGATTTTTTTTACAGTTTAAAAAATTCGCCACTTCTCTTCCAAATCGTCAGATTAAGAAATTGTAGCGTTATTAGTGTTTACTGAACAACAATACGGGGCGATTATTCGCTGCGAGCTTGCGGCACTTCCAAATCGTCAGATTAAGAAATTGGAGCATAAGTAGGGTTCTCTGAACATCCCCTATGAAAATATTAGGCGCTCGAGTAATTTTTTTTTCGATATTCACCCCTCCCTAGCCACCCCCATTACGCAAATCGTCAGATTAATATTTATATTTATATATTAATTCTTTGTTGCACATAGGGCAGGCGTATCGGTTTTGGCCACTTTAAGGATTTTTTCACTTTTAACCGCTTAGTGCTTAATGATCTTAAGTATTTCAGAGAATATTTATAATGTAGAGTTATAGATAATTTATCGACCTTTAAGGGTACAATCTACAAAGTAAAACAAAACAATAGTTTTTTTTATTTAGAACAAATTCTGCGGAGGGGGCCAAATACACCGTTTGCATTGGTTTTGGCCACTTTCATAGAATTACTATATTTATAAGTTGAGTTTATGCTTAATTGATGTCTTATTAGAGTTCTGGACTAAAACACTACATGAAATAGTATTTCAATCACAGCTAGCTCCTTACTACAATTTTATAAGTATACCTTTATCACTTGATTAAAAGAAAATTAGCGGATTGAGTCTAGTGTAGGCTAGTGCCTACACTAGCCTCAATCCGCTAATTTTCTAGTACGTTAGCTAACAAAAGTGAGTTGTGAGTCTTTTAAAATAAATGAACTTTATGATAGGTTGGAAACTTTCTACTAATGCCAAAGTGGCCAAAGGTGGCACAATGCAAAAATTTCTAGCCCCACTTTTGGCCACTTATTGTTTCCCAACTTTTTGTAAGAACAGTGAAAAAACAACACTTAATCCATCTAGAAGAAACATATTCTAATATGATATAAAATATTAAATACTTAAGTAACCATAAAATAATTTTATTGTAGAAAAAAAATGATTTTACTAAACCTTTACCTACCCTTAACATTTTGCTTAAGAATTTTACAAAATGTTAACTTTGAAACATAACACGTGTTTATTTCTAAAATATCGTACTACATAAAAAAAGCTAAGTGCTGTAATTATTAACTAAAAGTCCAATCTTTTATTCGCCATTAATAAATATAAGCAATAATTATTTAATTCCTATTTATATAACTTTAAAGTGAAAAGTGACCAAAACCGGTACAGTGGCCAAAACCGGTACGCCTGCCCTACTTACAGCAAATGGCGGACTTAATGCATTCTTTCAACTCTGCACTACCAATCTGCACTACCAGTAGTGCAGATTGGAATTTTTTGTCCTATCTGCACTACTGTACTACCAACTGTCAAACCGGTAGTGTCGTTAGGAATTATTTCTTCCCTTTTGCACTACTGTGTAGTAGTGCACAATGGAATTATAAGAGCATTACTTTTTCATTCCTAACCGCACTACCAAACAATTGTGTATGTGAACTCTTAGCTTCTACGGTTTTACATTATTTATGAAATGTCATGAAGAATTAATGAAATAAAATTGTATTTAGTTATCATTAAAATAATATGTTTATTTATTTATTTTACTTTAAAAACTATCATTTCAATTTGTCGACGATTATTATTCCTCGTTGTTCTATGTCGAATAATGTGCAGGATGCTTTGGGCGGAGAGTCGATAATGTAATAATATTAATATATGTAACAGTACCTATAAGTTATTAATACATTATGTAACATGTTAATATAAAACAAATAAATCACTCAATGTGTTTTGAGAATATAATTTGTTTTTATATTATAATAATATTCATCAGTACTTAGTGCAGAAGGGATAAAAAATCCAAATAACGTTAAATCGTAGAAGCTAGGAGTTCGCATAGGTACACAATTGTCTGGTAGTGCGGTTGGGAATGAAAAAGTAATGCTCTTTATAATTCCATTGTCCACTACTACACAGTAGTGCAAAATCCCTTTTGAAATTTCTTCCCAAAAATTATTCCTAACGACACTACCGGTTTGACAGCTGGTAGTACAGTAGCGCAGATAGGACAAAAAATTCCAATCTGCACTAGGTACCGGTAGTGCAGATTGGAATGATTATGATTATTATTATTCCCTTTATTACATTTTAAATACTTACAAAATTATATTTCTAAACATTAATTTTTTACAATGTATAACACTAAAAAATATAACATTTAAAAATACAAAAATGCAGTTCCCCAACGGCAGCAAGATCAAGGTCCCGGCTACCGATGGTTAAGGATCCAGAGACAGGAACCTTCTCACTATACGGGCCGTGTCCAGAAGTACTTACTGCCTTCTGCATCTGACTCCCGATCCATCCACCTAACGCAAGCCTTTTAAGGTGTTTATCGAGGCTCTTGGCTATCAGACCATGGGCAGATATGACTATCGGAACAATAATTGCTGAATCAATGTCCCACATGTCAACAATCTCGTGAGCTAAATCAAGATATTTGTTTTCTTTATCTTTTTCAGCTTTCACAAGGTTGTCGTCATGGGGAACAGTGACATCAACAATTATCGCGCGGCGTTCGTGTCGATCTATCAATACAATATCAGGCTTATTAGCTACAATAGTCCTGTCTGTAATGATAGATCGATCCCAATACAATGTGGCATGGCTATTTTCAAGGACCTGTTCTGGTGCATACCTGTAGTACGGCACCTCGGATGCTACATTCCATTGTCCACTACTACACAGTAGTGCAAAATCCCTTTTGAAATTTCTTCCCAAAAATTATTCCTAACGACACTACCGGTTTGACAGCTGGTAGTACAGTAGCGCAGATAGGACAAAAAATTCCAATCTGCACTAGGTACCGGTAGTGCAGATTGGAATGATTATGATTATTATTATTCCCTTTATTACATTTTAAATACTTACAAAATTATATTTCTAAACATTAATTTTTTACAATGTATAACACTAAAAAATATAACATTTAAAAATACAATTTCAAGGACCTGTTCTGGTGCATACCTGTAGTACGGCACCTCGGATGCTACATTCCATTGTCCACTACTACACAGTAGTGCAAAATCCCTTTTGAAATTTCTTCCCAAAAATTATTCCTAACGACACTACCGGTTTGACAGCTGGTAGTACAGTAGCGCAGATAGGACAAAAAATTCCAATCTGCACTAGGTACCGGTAGTGCAGATTGGAATGATTATGATTATTATTATTCCCTTTATTACATTTTAAATACTTACAAAATTATATTTCTAAACATTAATTTTTTACAATGTATAACACTAAAAAATATAACATTTAAAAATACAAAAATGCA
This sequence comes from Crambus lathoniellus, assembly GCA_949710035.1. Lineage (NCBI taxonomy): Eukaryota > Metazoa > Arthropoda > Insecta > Lepidoptera > Crambidae > Crambus > Crambus lathoniellus. The sequence continues at coordinate 27,947,821 of OX453296.1, forward strand.
GTTCCCCAACGGCAGCAAGATCAAGGTCCCGGCTACCGATGGTTAAGGATCCAGAGACAGGAACCTTCTCACTATACGGGCCGTATGTAAGTGAGTGTGAGAGTGTGTATATGTGGGCGCGCGCGCGCGTGTGTGTGTGTGTGTGTGTGTGTGTATTGTGTGTAGGCGGCTGTGTTTGTACAAAGAGGTTATTATAAAATTAAATTTTCGGTCTCATCGTAATTGAAAGATAGGAGTAACTCATGAACTATGGTTTTTAATTTGAATTTGGTTAGTGTATAAATTGGTTTTATTTTATGAATCCTATTATATAATTTAGAGCTGAGTGCTGAAAACTGGTTTTTAGCCCAGGTTGTGCGGCATTTGATTTGAGGGCAGACAAGAGTGCCGTGACGTCTGGCTGATATGACGTGGTCAAAGGGCAAAGTGGAGTGTTTCCGCTGGAGCATGTGGAGGATAGATAGTTGCCTAACTGTAAGTGTCTTGCATTCTGTGTAAAGCTTAGCAGTGGGATACCTTCGATCGAGGTTTGCATAGCATAACCTTGAGGATAGCTCGTTGGGCACGTTCTAACTTTAAGAGGGATGTTTTGTCGGTTCCTCCCCACAGAGAGATGCAGTATGATATAACAGACTGGCATAACCCAAAGTAAACCATAAAGGGGGTTTGCTTATCGGCCGAGTGGCGAAGATTATACTTTAAAAATGCATAGCGAGTAATAGGATATTTGAATTACGGTTAGACGGATGTTTGAAATTTTATTTGATGCAATAAAGTAAACTACCCCTCGTAAGGCCCAATTGCCTTTTAAAAGGTATACAAGTGTATAGTGGTACGGACCCAAGATGTTATCCAATATTATTAGGTTAACACCCAACCACCTTTTAAAAGGCATTCGATTTGTATGCGCCATAACTTTTTAAACGACGCGCCAAAAGTGAGAAAAAGTTTCTGAACACCTAATGGATATTATTAGGGTTAAGCAGGTGTGCCAATAGAATAAAAAAATCTGACAGTTTTGGCGAAATCTCATTCAAGATGGCCAGACGTAGTAGACGTGGTAAGTATATCCATGTTTATTAGCATGATCTTAAGGCTTGTTTTTAAAGTGTCATACTCTGTATACTAACAGATATATAATAATCACAATATCATAAAAAATTACACGAAAATAATGAATACGCATTTATAATATCCTTGCAAAATCCAAGTACCTATTAGAAGGTATGCGGGAATTTACATAAACTTAGATTTTAAAAGGTATGTAAGTAGTAACAACTAATCAATTGGATTTGTTTTAAAAAAACATGAATTTTGAGCGGTTTCTTCTCAAGAGGTAAAGATCATAAATCATAAATCATTTATTTCTATCATTATGTAGCATACAAAGGTCTTATAATAAATAATACTAGTACGATACATGAACCCGGTTTGGGCACAGCAGTTTAACATTTTTCATTTAATATTCATGAATATTAGATGGATTATACATTTCAAAATAACTAATAAATTTTACATAACGTTATACATATTATTTAAAAAAAAAATCTTTTTCAAAACTACCATATTGATTTTAAAAGGCATAAAGGCTGTTATCGTGTTTTTAGGTGTTTTTTGGGACTTGATACAAAAACTGGTCTATTTATGCTCTTATTCTCTTTTAAATGTGGAACGAACTGATTGAACTCATAAAGCATATAACATACGAACCTTTTAATAGAGTTAACACAAACAGCAATGAACATTTTGTATACAAATTGATTTTTCTAGACATTGCTAGTATTAGTAGCTACTTTTGTGGTCATAAAAAATATAGCAAGCATGCCATATTCCAAATATCTATGTAATTTTCTTTTTGTAATATAAATATACCTTAAAGCGTCAACTGTTACTCAATTAGCCTAAAAATACGAATTTTACAAAAATTGGTTTGGGTATACATTAAAGCCCATACCTATGCCTAAATAAAGGATGCTGAATTTGTGCTTTTTTAGTCACGTAAGACCTTCTACTGGTATTCATTTATATGCAAAAAAAAAACCCACGTTCTTAGGGAGATCCTAAGACACTTTTTTGAACATCGAAACTTCTGGGTCTGAACCATGTGAACCTATAAAAAGGCATCTGGGCTGCAAGCCCTTATTTGGTCAAAATGGCTTGGGCCTTAGGAGGTAGAAATTTAACTGTCTCGGTGTCACTTAACTAGATAAAAGACTGTAAAAGAACATATAGTTTTTCAAAATTGTTAGTAGGTACTTAGCTACTTGTGATTTGATTTGCGAGTAATCCATAATTTAAAATAGGTACCATATTTTCGTGAATCCTCGCCTAAAACATGTGGGTGTAGTGTAGGCAATGAACAGATTCTTTGTATGGAGACCCATACATTAATTCCTCAGTCGATGAAACTTTGCTGGGTTATAAAATAGCATGAGCCATAAACTTTTAAATGCTTATCCAAAAAAATACTCAAACGGAAGTTAGGTATTTATACCTAAATATACAAATATGTTTATATATTGAACCGAGTAATTTCTCAACCCAAATTTATTTTACCAAATGAGTTATTTATACTAGTATGTGATACTTGATAAAAATCCAATACTTTTTTCAAACATGAGTACTGCTTTTGAATGATAATTCCTTTTTTGACTCTCATTTTCATTGAAAAATTGCTCCGTCGTTTTTTTTTACTTATATGACCTTAGAATGTAACTTGACGTTACGAGTAAGAACATCCAAAAAAAAATTATTACCAATAATGATTTATTTTTAACTATGAATAATTCAATATGGAAAATTGCTCAGCATTATTTATCTTTAAAATTATGTTAAAAAGTCACATATACACACAAATCTAAAATATCCAAAAGAAATATCATCCGGAACACCAACATTTTGAAAGCGAAGATAAATTTATCCCCTGTTACGCAATAATGTACCGTCTTTCGTTACCAGTTGGGTGCAGATTAGCGTCCTCGTGCTAATAGTACGACCTTGAACGCGTGACCCTGTGACTGGGGGCACAACTGGGGGGCCGCGTTCGTGTCGTCGGTCGCTGTGTGATTCTTTCTTTTTTGTTTTCTTTGTATAGTCAGGGACAAATTCGGTGAACCACTTCCTGCTTATTTTTGTGTAGCTAGTGTGACTTCAAAAAAAAGTAGCTCCTCAGTTTGACCATATTATAGTATTCTTTGGTTTGGTTTGACTATGTTTGTATGTATGTTTGGCCGATTATCCCGCGTTTGGCTGAACCGATTTTATGCGGTTTTAAGAAAAGTATTTTTTACATGTAGGAGAAAGTTTTGGTATTTTAACCGCCTTCGAAGAAGAAGGTTCTCAGTTTGACTCATATGTTTGTATGTTTGTCTCTGAGATGCGGTTTTCAGAAAAGTATTTGTTACATTTAGGAGAAAGTTTCGGAGTTTTAACCGCCTTCGAAGAAGAAGGTTCTCAGTTTGACTCGTATGTTTGTATGTTTGTCTCCGAGATGCGGTTTTAGAAAACTATTTATTACATTTAGAAGGTTTTGGCATTTTAACCGACTTCAAAAAAGGAGGTGTTCAGTTTGACCCGTATGTATGTTTGTTTGACTTTGAGATGCGGTTTTTAGAAAAGTATTTGTTACATTTAGGAGAATATTTTCGAATTTTAGCCGACTTCAAAAAAAGAGGTTCTCAGTTTGACCCGTATGTTTGTCTTTGAGATGCGGTTTCCAGAAAAGTATTTGTTACATTTAGAAGGTTTTTGCATTTTAACCGACTTCAAAAAAGGAGGTACTCAGTTTGACCCGTATGTATGTTTGAGTTTGAGATGCGGTTTTCAGATAAGTATTTGTTACATTTAGGAAAATATTTTGGAATTTTAGCCGACTTTAAAAAAGGAGATTCTTAGTTTGAGCCGTTTGTTTGTGTTTGTCTCTGAGATGCGGTTTTCAGAAAAGTTTTTGTTACATATAGAAGGTTTGGTCATTTTAACCGATTTCAAAAAAGGAGGTGCTCAGTTTGACCCGTATGTATGTATGTTTGACTTTGAGATGCGGTTTTCAGAAATGTATTTGTTTCATTTAGGAGAAGGTTTTAGTACCAAAACTAGTTTTGGTACTAAAATCGACTTCAAAAAAGGAGGTTCTCAGTTTGACTCGTATGTTTGTCTTTGAGATGCGGTTATCAGAAAAGTATTTGTTACATTTAGAAGGTTTTGCATTTTAACCGACTTCAAATAAGGAGGTGCTCTGTTTGACTCGTATGTATGTATGTTTGACTTTGAGATGCGGTTTTCAGAAAAGTATTTGTTACATTTAGGAGAATATTTTCGAATTTTAGCCGACTTCAAAAAAAGAGGTTCTCAGTTTGACCCGTATGTTTGTCTTTGAGATGCGGTTTTCAGAAAAGTATTTGTTACATTTAGGAAAATATTTTGGAATTTTAGCCGACTTTAAAAAAGGAGATTCTTAGTTTGAGCCGTTTGTTTGTGTTTGTCTCTAAGATGCGGTTTTCAGAAAAGTATTTGTTACATATAGAAGGTTTGGGCATTTTAACCGACTTCAAAAAAGGAGGTACTCAGTTTGACCCGTATGTTTGAGTTTGAGATGCGGTTTTCAGAAAAGTATTTGTTACATTTAGGAAAATATTTTGGAATTTTAGCCGACTTTAAAAAAGGAGATTCTTAGTTTGAGCCGTTTGTTTGTGTTTGTCTCTAAGATGCGGTTTTCAGAAAAGTATTTGTTACATATAGAAGGTTTGGGCATTTTAACCGACTTCAAAAAAGGAGGTGCTCAGTTTAACCCGCATGTATGTATGTTTGACTTTGAGGTGCAGTTTTCAGAAAAGTATTTCTTACATTTAGGAGAATATTTTGGAATTTTGGCCGACTTCAAAAAAGGAGGTTCTCAGTTTGACCCGTATGTTTGTCCTTGAGATGCGGTTTTCAGAAAAGTATTTATTACATTTAGAAGGTTTTGGCATTTTAAATTACTTTAAAAAAGGAGGTGCTCAATTTGACCCGTATGTATGTATGTTTGTCTTTGAGTTGAGATGCGGTTTACATAAAATTATTTCTTTACATTTAGGAGAAGGTTCTGGTATTATAACCGACTTAAAAAAAAGGTTTTCAGTTTTGTCTGTTTCTTTGATCTGTTTGTATGTATGTTTGTCCGCGATTATGTCATGTTTTCTGAACCGTTTTTGATGCTTTTTTCAACAGGCTAGTATTTTTGATTGATGCGGTTTATGTGTACATCCTACTAACATAGCTATTTAAAATAATGCCACGAAAAAGTTAGAAATAATAGCTCTAATAGGTACTGTATTCACACCAAATAACGTAAGTACTTTGAAGACGGGCGGGATTAAACAAAAAGACCAAAACATGTAGGTACACTCGACAGCACATCAGGTTAAACAGTTGAACTGCGATAACAGCTTTTATTACGTAGGGCATAAAGGCGTCCTCAAGGTCAACATGTATAGTCTGATGTGCCGCCGTGTGAACATGTTTCACACCCAACTTCAAAATATTCGTACATTCATTATTTGGTGTGAATACAGTTTTTAGAAGTATTATTTCTAATTTTATTGTGGCATTTTTTTAAAGCGCTTTTATTTTTTTATAAAATATTTTTTTTACTATTTGGTTATTTATTAAACTAGGATACCTAAAACAATACATAAGCGATTAGGGAGAGTTGGGCGAGTTGATTTTAACTGTCTACGTTTACGAAAACTATTGGATGAACTGCTCATGTCGGTAAAGTAGTTAAACGACATGAATGAGATAGAGCGATTGTTTTCGATTACGAAAACAGTTTGCCAAACTCATACCAAGTTTTACTGGTTGTACGTGCACACAAAAATACAACGTTCCATAGCGAGCAACAACAACCGTAACGTGTATTATAAACGCAGAACAACCATTGACCGGGAGGCGACCGTCGGTAACCCTACCTGCTCGAGTATCATCATAAATAATAATAAATAAAATAATAAATAACTTCTTACATTCACACCAATTATCTAAGCCCATGTTAATTTCATTAAGAAACTGTATTATGGAAAACTTGATAACGGCTAAATATATACTTAAATACTTTTTTGTTTGTAAATACATACTTAATATACATAGTTAACACCCAGACCAAGACAAATAGACATGTTCATGCACACAAATATTTGTCTTGTTCGGGAATCAAACCCGAGACCACTGGCGCAGAAGGTGGGTAGCCTACCCCTGCGCCAAATCGGTCGTCATCATCAATCAATACATGCTCATTGTTAGTAGTAAGACAAAAATTACGTTAAAAATAGATTAGGTTGTCTAGTCGCAACCTGGCCCTCTTAGTACAGTCATGAAAAAAGTGCGGCTAAAATGATGAGAAAATATATTATCAGGTACCAGCATGAAACGCTGTTCATACGATCAGGCTTGATAGATAGACTAGAAAAATGTGGTCTGCCACGCTCCTTCTTGGCCACTTTGTCAGTGCGAGCGATTTTAGCGCCGGCTTGCGGGGTGGTTTTCATGTCATCTACCAGTATCAAACTAACGTCTTACTGTAACTTAGGCCAACCTACTACCAAAAATACTGGTCTGCCGACCCGCAGCCTGGCTGCCTTTTGTGTCCGAGCAATTTTATGTTTGTAATGTTACTGACATCTATTATATGTGGTCGTCCAAATCAAAAGGGACCTTGTGGCTCTCGGCACTTACGCCTTTATTGCTGTTGTTCGAATACAAAACAACAAAAATAAAGACGTATGTGCCGGCCGCAATAAGGTCCTTTTTGATTTGGACGACCACATATATTAATGTAGAGGGTTGTAGGGAAATTCGACCATAATATTAAAGGAGACTTATATTTTATATTAATAGTAATTAACCATTTCAGAAATATTTCACTTTAAATTTGATTTTTGCGAAACAAAACCTAAACCTTTACTGCTCTTAGTTAATTTATTTTTATTTCTTTTTCGCACTATTGAGTATTTGCTATTTTTGAGAAGGGGTGTATCAGTTAACAAAAATAAATAATGAAACTCGAAATAACTGCTCTCAGTTTTTACATAGTAACCGCAACTTTCAAGCACGTTGTTCGGATAAAATCGTATAAAATTAATCTGCAGATGAAATGCAAACACTTCAACATCTTTTTGGCAATCCAAAAAGGTATAAGAAAGAAGTTTGTTTTTGGGGAAAAGTGTAGCTATATTTAATAAAGTTCCACAGAATTTAGTAGAGCTGCCTTTGAACAAATTCAAATGTCATGTCAAAAAATCGCTCATGGGCGAAGCATATTATAAAGTAGACGACTATTTGAAAGACCGTAATGCATTATCACCCACATTGAAGAAAAGTGAAGTAAAAAGATGTATAATAGCTGGAATTAAAAAGTCGAAATACCCTGATGATATCGAATCAAGCGAACAATAACTGAGTGAATCCGCGCGCTTTAGCGGATAGGGATTATGGCAAGATAATGCAAAAATAACTCGAAAAAAATTATATTATTTTCAATTTATAAGCTATCCTGTTAAATTGCTCACCTGGTAACCTAAAGCACGCGCACATTAAGGGCCGACGCGAAGCTTTCAAGTTGGAAGAGGCGATTAGCAAGTTACAATGGGATGTCATTGACATAACTGAGGTTCGAAGAGAGGAAGAGGACTTGATTATCCTACTATTCAGCTTATACCTTGCTATACCACCGGTTGGGTAACCAGCAGTCCATTGGTGGTGTTGCGTTCATCGTCCACAAATCTCTCGTTAACAACGTCGTCACCATAGGGAGTGTGTCGAGCAAGGTAGTTACATACGCTACCCACCTACTCAAAATATAGAAACGGTATATGGTGCATATCATACAGGTCTTCGCTCCGACCTCGAAACACAACGATGTTGAAGTGGAGGCTATGTATGGGGAGATCTCTAAAGCCATTCAAAGCTATACAAAACCCACTACCCGTTTGTTACAGGGGATTTCAATGCAAAATTGGGGCATCGTTACGGTGATGAGTTGAGAGTGGGGCAATTTGGATTTTGGCAACGAAACGAAAGAGGCCTGATGCTGGCAGACTTTATGGAGCGGGGGAAAACCTCTTCCTACTGATGAACTCCTTTAAAAAGCCCGTAAGCCGCATCTGGACCTGGATTAAGCCACCTGTAAAGTTAAAAACAAGATAGATTTTATATGTCGACGAGGAAGCAAATATTTAATAATGTCATTTTATTCAACCTCGTAAAGACAGGAAGCGATCACCGCACAGTTAGAGCACATTGAGTTGAGTAACAACGTCAAGCTGGAAAGATCTCGACCAAAAAATCTACGCTCCGACCAAAACCAGCTCAAATTAAAACACGCGAGTGCTTTCCGCTCGAGATTCAAAACCGCTTCTAAGCCCTTCCATCCAAGCATCGATGTGGACAATCTATATACAACATGGTGGTGGATACTGCCCGCACGGAAATGTCCAGTTATTATAAAACTCGTTGTAAAAAATCAAAGAAACTCTCCGGCCACACGCTCTGACTCATGGATCAGGGAGAATTCACTGTTCAATGTTTAATTAAAACAACCGTCCACTGAACAGTTATTATAACTTATTTTTTGTTGTTCCATTTTTGCACAAGTTCACAGACACGTGTCTCAAGCAGATAGCACTCGCGCTCGTACACGACCGAGACAGACCGAGATATCATGTCCGTGAGCGGTATCTATGTGTGCGTTGCTCGAGCGAACTTTGTATGTAGATTGTCTTCTGTACCTATTTATTTTGTGCCTCTATCATGCTTCGAAAATTAAGCCATTTAATGATCATGAATGAATGAATGCAATTTTTATTATTCTTTGAATGTAATGTATAATTTTTTTCCTTTACATCAAACAATATATTTTTATTTTATTTGAACTTCAGATTTTACACAGTAAAACTGAAAACTATACACACAATCGTTAATTGTCTTTCAATTTCAATTTCAATCGCCAAACTGCATGGCAGTTTGTTGGCGAAGAAAAGCACTAATATCCATTATTATTGTGGTATTAAAGGTGCGCTATTATGTTATATTCGTATATTATAGCATATCGTTATGCTACATTAAAATATTAGGTTATTTTTAATAATAATATATTAGTATTAAGTACCTAATATAATAAATAACCTATTATAACCTATGTTAAACTAAAAGTAGTAATTAATGTTTTTTACACTACTTAATGATCAATTACTATTAATAAACCAATTCTTTATGCTTTTTTCCACTATTTTACAAATAACAACACGAATAAATTCATATTACGCTATTAAAAACAGAATTCTTAAGTAGTTTTTAAGCCCCGAGAGAGCGTGAGTTCGCGACCAAGAATTCCACAGGACAGCGCTAGTTAAATATTCTAATAACAGTAATAAATATTATAGCAGAAAAATAACATGTTCGTTCAAATCGCATGTCGTACGTGATTTATGATATTAGTCCTTATTGATAAGACATTAGAGTCTGTCTCAACTGTTTCAAATATAACGTGTTATTTGGTTTTCCAACTTTCAAAATTCAACTCTATTTCCATTTGATAAAGTTGAATTTTGATAGATTTGATTACCAAGAAAAGAGAGAGCAATACTTGCATCGCGTGCGGCTGGATCAAGAAGCAACACAGCTAAAATAACGGCTGGATAGAGAAGGAGAACACAGTTCATTCGTTCAGTTCTGTCATTTCATTTGTTCATTTCGAATACACTAGATGGCGTGCGGCACCCTGCTTGATATAATTTAATATAGCAATAGCAGAATAAGATATATTTTTATATTAGATGCGATAGTTATATTTTTATAACGTTATGCTATATGTGTTATCGAATATAACGCATACCTTTATTTGCTACACGTACGTCTACATTATGGGTATAACAATTTTATTATTGTAGAAGCAACAAAAGAATCACAATACTTATTATAACATATACATAGCCTGACATAATAATATATTAATACAAAAAAACAATTAAAGGCAAATTTAACATTCTGAGGCTAATTTCTCTAAAAGTGTAATCTTTTAACTTTGTTTTAATAACAGTCTTACACAATTTATCCTCTTCTTTTTACAAACTTATTTCGTTACATATCTATATTTTCTATATGTCACTGCTTTCTCTGTCAATACGTCTTTAGTTTAGCTACTTTACCTAGAGTGTTATACCTATTTGTATTTTTTTTATCCACAACGGGGTAGCACTTAGCCTTCTTCACACCTGATGATAAGTGGTGATAAGGCTGAAGGTGGAAGCGCACTACTCCCGGAATCCTCAATCACTGAGGAACTGGCTATCTTATCTTTAACTGCCGGAACACAATAATGCTGAAAACATCATTGTTATGGCGTCAGACTTAGATAAGATGGTGGTAGCTAGCCAGGCGGACTAAGAACAAGTCCTACCATCAACCAAACCGAATATAATATGTACCCCCACTGGGAATCGAACCCGGGACCTCTGGGTCTGAAATCCGTGGTATGAACCACTACACCACAGAGGCGGTTAAAAAAGGCGGTATTGCCAAAAAGATGTTAAAGTGTTTTCATTAATCTGCAGATTAACTTTCTAAGATTTTTTTAAAGTTGCGATTGCTATGTAAAAAACCATAATTTAAATAGTTACTATATGATAGCACTTATTTCGAGTTTCATAATTTATTTTTGTTAACTGGTACACCCCTCCTCAAAAAATAGCAAAAACTGTAACTTAACGGAGCTAAAAAAAAAAAAAAAATATTAAATAAGAGCAAAACTCAAAAGGTAGTGTATTGTTTCGATAAAAAAACTAAAAGAAAAATATTTCTGAAATGGTGGTACACCCCTCCTCAAAAAATAGCAAAAACTGTAACTTAACGGAGCGAAAAAGAAATAAAAATAAATCAAATAAGAGCAAAACTCAAAAGGTAGTGTAGTGTTTCGATAAAAAAACTAAAAGGTAAATATTTCTGAAATGGTTAACTTTTGGATATAGCACATTATTAATAACCTAAATAGTGGTGTCGTTTAATATTAAGGTCGAATTTCCCTGTTACCCTACATTCATATTATTGATGTAAGTAACAATACAAACATAAAATTGCTCGGGCACAAAAGACGGCCAGGCTGCGGGTCGGCAGACCAGTATTTTTTGTAGTAGGTTGGCCTAAGTTACAGTAAGACGTTAGTTTGATACTGGTACCCCATGACATGAAAACCACCCCGCAAGCCGCCGCTAAAATCGCTCGAACTGACAAAGTGGCCAAGACGGCGCGTGGCAGACCACATTTTTCTAGTCTATCTATCAAGCCTGATCGTATGAACAGCGTATCATGCTGGTACCTGATGACATATTTTCTCATCATTTTAGCCGCACTTTTTTCATGAATATACTAAGAGGCCCAGGTTGCGGCCGCAACAACTCAACTTTTTTAACGTAACTTTTTGCCATCTAACAATGAGTATGTCATTGTGGTACTCTATAGTAGGTAGAATTACCGACGGTCGCCTCTCGGTCTACCATTTATACAACTATTTGGTAAAGATAATGTCAACATAATTATTTTGCCTCGACGATTGATACGTGAAAATAGAATAGATCGCGCGAGCGGACGGCGGCGGCGCGGCGGCGCGGTGGCGGCGCGGCGGCGCGGTGGCGGCGCGGCGGGGAACCCGTCCTGTACGGCTCCCGCGCCCCGCTCCTACGCCTCGCTTCGTACTCACAGCTCCCGATTGCTGAATTAAGTTTTTCTATGTAAAATGCTTTTAGGTTTTGTTTTTTTTTTGGATATTGTTGTAGTTGAAAATAAAGTGAACTGTGTACTTAAATCAATAAATAAAACAGATAGAGAAATTTTTCACTGCGAGTAAAACGGCAATTTTTAAAATAGTTTAATTACATGGTTTATTTTTTAGATTTTCATTTTGTGGTTATAAAACTTCAATAAAATAGCATTTCCGTAAAAAAGTTCGACGGAGAAATTTTACGGTTCGAGTCACACCAAAAACACATAGGTATTTTAGTAAAATTTTGTGTTTCTGCTGGGATATTTATTTGGATATTTTATAAGTCATTTTAATACGTTACATGAATATGTATGGTGAAGAAAGTTTCAACGGAGCATTTTTCCTCAAAAAGATATCTATGAAATATGACTTTCATTAAAAAAAACCTAACTTCTATTATTATTATTCTTTGGAATTTAATACAATACTTTTAATTTATTGATACTTTATCACGTTGTAAAGTTTTTTCTGACTGACGAATTACTGTGGGGGTCAACTAGCTTTATTTCCTACACTAGTGTGTGTGTTACAAAAAACGTGTAAAATATAAAACAGTCCGCGTTAGTTTACAACTTGGTCCCGCTGTTAGTTTGCGCCGTAGAGCAGAATAATAGCTAGTTAGTAGCGCCAGTAGCGCTCGGCAGAGACGGTCCGAAATAGCCATTTTAATGACCCTCCTTTGTTTATTATTCTTCTTGTACCTACCCACCCCCGGCTGACAGATAACTTTATTTCGGGCTCTGAAAGATAATCTCCTATAAATTGTCTCAAAGTTAATTCTGGACGACAAGCACCTTTGAGTTAGCTAGAAATTATGAACGCTTGTGAACACTAGCTACGTAGGTACTATAGACTAAGCTCCCGTTGTACTAAACCCTACCTCATAAGGTGGCAGCTCAAAAATGTAATGCAGTGATAGATACTACTTAGGAACACTGGATTTTAGTAGGTTGCCGTCGAATATCCTGGAAGAACTTCTATTTTTGTTCGTCTTCAAATCGCTATTTTGATCGAAAATTACATCATAAGGTGGCAGATCGAAACGTTTACGCATCGAAAGAGACACATTTGGACATAACAACCCGCATAGGTTGCCGGCCCAAACCCTGGCAGGTTTCAAGGTCAGCCAAGTTTTATGAGCCCCAAAAATGGGATAAATTACCTCATCAGGTGGCACGCTGAAACTGATGCAGATCGATTGCCCTAGACATGCCATTTATTAATATATAGGGTTGCCTGCTTTCAGCGTGGCAGTTTTTCTGGTCAGCCACCTCGAACAAAGTAATACAAAATCTTGGAATAACGAGAAATTCTTGAATAGATGCTATGGTATGGTTCAGGGTATAATTTAGTAAAAATCGTGATATCAACTTAAACCTTGAAACCTGCCAGGGTTTGGGCCGGCAACCTATGCGGGTTGTTATGTCAAAATGTGTCTCTTTCGATACGTAAACGTTTCGATCTGCCACCTTATGATGTAATTTTCGATCAAAATAGCGATTTGAAGACGAACAAAAATAGAAGTTCTTCCAGGATAATCGACGGCAACCTACTAAAATACAGTGTTCCTAAGTAGTATCTATCACTGCATTACATTTTTGAGCTGCCACCTTATGAGGTAGGGTTTCGTACAACGGGAGCTTAGTCTACTAGGTACCTACCTACAATTTGTTAGACGATGGCGGTCAGTTTTGTAGCTACTCAACAACGTAGGTTACTACGGTGTAACAGCAGCAGTAAGCAGTGGCAGCGTTATCACTTTTTTGCACGCGTTTCATTGCTTGTGAAAACATCCGTTTTTTAATACCTAAAAATGAAAGTAGTTTCCCAGCAATTATTTTTACTGAATGTTTCTTAACATATTTGATGAGCACTATATTACGGCTTCGTTAAGCTTTTTTTCATACCCTGTATATACCTACAACTATCGTGAGTTTTTTCACGTACTTATCCAAAAACAACCATTTGGCTGGAAGGGCCCCTGTGGGGACACTTGACTCTATTTTTTTTTTGAAATTTTAGTTGACCACTTTGTTTTCGTGATTAATAATGTATATTCATGCCAAATTACAGTTTTCTAGTACTTACCTACCTACTAAGGGTCTATGAGCTAGGCTGGGGACTGACAGACGGACGGACATGACGAAACTATAAGGGTTCCTTTTTGACTACGGAACCCTAAATAGGAACAGACATATAAATTAACAAGCTATGAGCACAGTGACACAGAGAAAATAAAGGAGTGTGCATAATGTGTGCAGCCGGCCTAGCATGAGCAGCATAAATCGGCCAAGTGCGAGTCGAACTCGCCCATAAGTGTTTCGTACCCACTTAACGTACCGATTAGGAGCAGATGTTGTTGTTTATTGTGGTTTTTGCACAACTGAATCACAAATCAATCAAAATTCAGTTGTGCAAAAACCACAATAAACAAAAAAGTGTCGTTCCGCGTAGTGATACCTACTGTGAGTTTTGTGTGTCGCGCAAATTGTGAACAACTTCGAGTTGAGTGTGCAAACGAACGAGAAAGAGGGTAGACAGATTTGTCTGCTCCTAACATCCAACCCGCATTAACTTTATAGATACAGTTACTCCGTGATCGATCATGGCGTGTGCAACTGCGCCGAAATATCGGGGACTCGACAACAAATCAAAACATGGTAAAATCCCGCTTTTCATAATATTTACGAAGACAAGACTGTTTTAATAGGTACTGAGTTATGTCGTTAATAGTCGTTATGTGCAGTCGCATACACTACTTTATCTACACTCATAAATTTATATTATCATATATTTCAAACTTCGACCAACAATAACACCTAGAATAGTTCATTTCAAAACTAAAGCAAAAAAAATAATAATAAATTGTGGATTTGCGCCAAACTCTACTGAATAGGAGTCTACAGGGTGACATCGAAGTCGTTAGCATCCTTTTAAAATAAGAACATACTTATGATATAGTCTTTTCCATGAGGCAAATCCAAGATGTAAAATTATTTTTTTTAAATTCCTGAAAAATCCACGTACTTATTAACCGTGGCCCCACCATTTAGCCCCACTGGTGGGTCTACGGTTAATTTTTTTTCCGTGTAGACCCACTGCAATAGAGTTTTATATTATGCATTTCAATGTGTCAGTTTCCGTGGGTACACGGGTAATTGCTTCCCCGTACACCCACTGCACTAGGCATATGGCAAATAATATGCATTTTTCATTTATGCTTTTATGACTATAGTTCCACCGCCATGCCCCACTTAACATAAAATTAAATAAAAACAAAAATATAAAAACTTATTTTATTAAGTTAAAGTGTGGGATAAGTTTTAACCGCCGCTATGACTCGTATGCTGCTCATAAATGTAACTTCCGTCGTCGTGCGCACAAACAGATGTTTGGGAGAGCCCAAACGCGCGCTAAGATGCATTGTTTACGTAAAAAATGAGCCTGTAATTTGATACCTCTGAGCGTCGAGAGGTTAAACAAAATATAGGTTGAAAAATGGAAAATGAAGTATTTAGAAAAAATCGACCCGTCTCACAACCAGCTCCGATGGGACTCGAACGGGACACAGCCTTTCGCTAGCCTTTCGGCCGTGGGTTCAAGTCCCATCGGAGCTGGTTGTGAGACGGGTCGATTTTTTCTAAATACTTCATTTTCCATTTTTAGGTTCCGTAGCCGAATGGCAAAAAACGGAACCCTTATAGATTCGTCATGTCTGTCTGTCTGTCTGTCTGTCTGTCTGTCCGTCTGTCCGTATGTCACAGCCACTTTATTCCAAAACTATAAAAACTGCACAGTTTATACTTGGTAGGTAGATGTATTCCGTGAACCGCTTTACGATTTTAATACAAAAATAAAAAATAAAAACAAATTAAGGGGGGCTCCCCATACATAGAACTGAAACTGAAAAATATTTTTTTAATCAAATATATTCGTGTGGGATATCTATAGATAGGTCTTTAAAAATAACATGGAGGTTTCTCAAATCATTTTTTCTCAAACTCAATATTTTGAAAGATAGAGCCTTCCAAAGTGGTAAAATGTTTGTCCCCCCCTCTAAATTTTGAAATAAAAGAGTGAAAAATGTAGAAAAAATATATGCTGTAGATTTTAATATAAACTTTCAACGAAAATTGAATTGAACTATACATAGTAAGTACTTTTTGAGATATAACACATTTTCAAAAACCGCAAATGTAACTTTGTCATTTATACAAACACTATGAAAAACAAAGTTACTTTTTGCTGGCAAAAAACGAAAGTGTTATTTTGGCTTAGTGTAGGTAATAATGTAAGGAAGTGATCAGTAAATGTTAAAGAAATCAGCTTACGATGTGTACCGTATTTCTTGATATTGATATCGGTAGGTACAATTTGATGATGATGATGTATGTGTGTGCGTGTGCCTATGTCTGTTTGTTACTCTCTCTGTCCCGCAAGAAATACTGAACAACACTGATTTAGCTGATACATCGGAATAACACATAGCTTACTACAATTTATAAAGATTTGGTGTAATTATCATTTAAATGAATAACTTAGGAGTTACCGCAAAAAACTACTTGGTCTCTAACAAAAAATGGGACAGTAAAAAAAAGGAAACGGGACGGGATGGCAATTTTAGTGTTCGGTGTTTTAGAAGTGTGCCACATGTTGAAATGGCTGTAAATTGGTATTGACCTTAAAACAGTAAAAAAACCTTTGTCTTATGTTGAGAGCTTGGGTAGCCACCGTTTATTATTTGTCATTTGTTTCGATTTCTTTTCACGTTGTGAATATTTTTAAGTTAAATATAGAAGTCAAATGTAAGAGGCAGTGAAATAATCTGAAACAAAGTTTTATTATTTGAATTTTATCAAAAGTAAACGTTATTAGTCATTAGTTTTGATTTCATTTTACATCCGGAATAGCTTTAAAGTTTTGATTAAGGATATAGCATAGGTAAAAAAAATATCGTCGATGGCCGTTGCTTACAAAAGCGAGGGGGTGCTGGGATCGGTAAGACTCCGACCGCGGCACTCTCGTAGACTGAGAAATACGTGTAGACGCGGCATGCAGCGCGCATTCTATTTACATCTAAAATATCACATAAGTGCGCTTTTACTAAGGAAATTATATTATGTAGAATTATTATTAATATTTATTGTAAACGTCGGTTTGTAGGAAGAGTAGATCTTAAGATATTATATGTACCTATGTAGTAAAAAAAGCTTTTTTTAACAAAGATAGTCACTTCAAACGATTCTTCAAAAAGCAGAACACAGCAGCAGCTATTTATATTTATTTTCTATCTCTAGATCATTTCGATAATATATCCATTATCGAAATGATCTTCGCAGGCAAAACTACAACATTTGCTACAAATTACACTGAAAAAAAAATGTATACTGCTCTAACCAGTAGGTACATTTTCAGATTTATTCCAATCAAATTAATAAAACTTATAATTTAATATAAAAAAATATAAATAAGTAACTCATACTAGCCCATCATCCAATACTTTTTTACAAAATAAATCTACTTAGTTAATCAATATTTAAATAAGTATACCGTTTATATAAAATCACGCTATCAATCTATAATATAAATCAATATATAAAAAAAAACACTTAAATGAAAATATTGTTTAAGTACAAAAAAATAAAATAAAATACATATTATTCCAATACCAAAAATGATAATATCAAATAATACAATAACTTGTGTCATTGAAAATTGGAAGCAACGATCACATACACCCAGATACAAGAAAATATCTAAAAGTTAGTTTTCGACTTTTAATTCGCCAATGCCAGGCGGAGACTGAACAAACCAGTGCTGCCAACTAGTCTTAGCAAAAACGCGCTGTCAGAGCTATAAAAAAGCGCTAGAAAGCGCTAAAATGGCGTTTTAGTAAAAAGCGCTAGATTTCGCGCTAACTACAAATGGTTTCACTATTTGCCTATTTGCTCGTTAGGCGCCCATTAGACGATAGGTTTTGCTGTCAGTTTGCTCTCAGTCGCGATTCTTTAAGCCAATCAAAATGAACCATTCATAACGCTGCCCGAAGTTCCTCTATACCGATTGACTGATGGTTGCTCGACCGTCTAAATGTTTGCCTTACAATGAGGCTGCAACTGTGTGAACCGTAGGTCAACAATAAAGAGAATGTTACGTTACGAACGATCGTAGTGAAGTTCGTTACGGAGGCGGAGGAGAAAAGCAAAATAATACGCGGGGAATCCCCGAGACATAATCGTTCTCATAGATCTCTATAATGTGAGTAAAATCTTTCTCTTTTTTTAGTTTTTCAATGTTAGAGGAGTAGGTAGTAATCATTTTATTTATTATTTATTTATGTTTTGCACGGTAAGTAATATAGCTTCATATAATCTAAAAAAGCGCTAGATTTAGAGCTAGGCGCTAAAACGCGCTTCGATACAAAAAAAGCGCTAGATCTGGCGCGAAAAGCGCTAAGTTGGCAGCACTGTGCGAAACGGTGCACGATGCATTTTGGGATACTAGTTATTGACTATAAATATAACAAAAAAAAATTTTAGTAACTTCCCTAGATATGACTAAGAACTACTTACACAAAAAAAATTAGCTTGATTACTCAACTAGTTATTGAGATAATTGAGTTTAAGACGGAAAAAAGGGGTCTTGAAAATATTTTTTTTTAGTACATTGTATTTATTTGATTCAAATAAATTTTAGTATCTTCCCTTCATAAAGAAAAGATCTATCACATATTATATTTTGAAAGGCCTAGAAATGATACTTTGTCAGGAAATTTAATTTAAAAACATTGAAAATTCTGAGTTTGATCGCCGCAATAGCCTTAAGGTAGCATTTTTATATATTTATTAGTTTCGTGTTAACAACGACTAAAAGGTAAGTAGGTACCTATATGTTTTTTTTGGTTGCTGTTGGAAGGTTGCAATTGTGTTGGTTTGGTATTTTGTATGTAGTAAAATAGTCATTAAGGTCTACAAGTAATTTGATATGATAAATAAGTACCGACGAATAGTTTAAAAGCGTCATCGACACTTTGTGTGCGCTGAGAGCTAAAAATTGATTCTGAATATTGTAGAACCGTAATTTTTACCGTCTAGCCAGACATTATTATTAAGTAGGTACCTAGGTAGGTAGGTATATTAAGTTACATTTTGCTGACGAAAAATGATAGTAGAATTTTGGCTAGGCAATCGGTATGTTAAGTGGGTACGGAACCCTTCATGGGCGAGTCCAACTCGCACTTGGCCGATTTTTCTATCATAAAAATTGCATTGTGAATGCAAAAAAGTAAAAATAAATAAAATATAGGTTCTCCTTTATATCACAAAGAAAAGAAAAATCAAATTAAATAATTAGTGTAAGTTCGTAAGTAAAATATTATATAAATCCAAATTAAAATATACCTATTTATATAAAAATTATTATTATTATTCATACTTTTCCAAACATGACAACAGTGGGACCACGGTTAAAGTCAGTCTTGTTTCAATTCCCCATAGTCCCACTGTGAAACAGTGGGTCTACGGGGATTAAAAACTACCTATGTACCCACCAGTGGGTCATAGTGGTGGGGCCACGGGTAAAACCCGGAGGAATTGGGTATTTGAGCCAACATTAAAAAAGAAACGGCGGCGGGAATCATTTTCAGCGGTTGATTTGATAACGATACAGTTTAAATTGTATAATAATTATAAAAATGAGTTCTGACAATGAAACAGATACAGACATTGAATGTACTCCACCAAATTTGAGAGCAGAAGCAAAATTAATAACAGAAATCGTACTGCCAGCAAAATCAAAAGAAAGATATATCAAAAGTCAAAACCTAATTTGGAAAAGTGAAAAAGGGCGCATATGTTTTCGGAATCTGTGTTGTTAGCGTATTTTAAAAATCTAGCTAAATCCAAGCGACCGTCAACATTAAGGACGATTTATTTGATTTTTCTTACTTGCCGTCCTCGGCTGTAATGTACTATTAAATATCTTTAAAGTTGACTATGGCATAAAGTGTGTCATATACGTTCAGGTATGAGTTCATAATTTTAATATTTTATCATGAGTGTAGACAAAATAATTTTATCTATAAGTACATATAATAAAACAGAAACGGACAAAAAGTCTGTACATGAAATATTCAAAAAAAATATTACTGCTATGTGATGTGTACAGGATATAGACCCCAAAACGATAGATATTAAAATTGTTGTCTGTTTGTCTGTTTGTATGTTCGCTTTTCACGCAAAAACTACTGGACGGATTTTTACCAAATTTTGTGTAGTAATAGCTTATAACCCGGGTCAACATATAGGGTACCTTTTATTGCGGGAAATTTTCTTTATATTTAATAAAAAGCCCTTATTCCTACGGGAAAATACAAAAACTGATTCTTACTAAAATAGATGGCGCCACAAGATTATGAAAATACGTTATATTTAATCGCTGTCTCAATTAATAATGAATCATGTTATTTTTTTTACCTGCTTCAAAACATAATATAAATTAAAACCCATCCAGCCCCCCTAGCATGACCAACAAAATGGGATATGATATGATAAGTTATCCGGTTTAACTGTCAAAAGACTATGGGTTTTGACGTTTGAATGTCGATAAGTCGCTTTATCATTCGATACATATCGCGTTTTGGGTGGTCATGCTAGGCTTACAGGCTCATATAAAATCATAAAAATAATTTCATGTTATTTACGTCATTATATCTACTAAGCAATAGATGGCGCGAAGTCAGTAAGATTACGATATACCTCTCACTAAAGAACATTCGAATGATTATATTAATTAGGGTGAAAGCCCTCTCTGTTGCCACTTTAAGATGTTTTTCACTTCTTTTGCATTATAACTACTAAGCAATAGATGGCGCGGGAAGTCAGTAAGATTACGATATACCTTTCACAAAAGTACATTCGAATGATTATCTATATTAAGTAGGGTGAAAGCCCCCGCTGTTGCCACTTTAATTTTTTTTTCACTTCTTTCGCCTATGGTCTTAAGTAGGTATTTAAAATTGTCAAGAATGTATCTTATACTTTTCTTAAAATTTTTAAATTTACAATACAAAAAAACTACTTAAAAAATTTAACCGACTCCAAAAAGTATTTGTCAACTGAAAAGGAAAAATATAATATATATTATAATTAAGGTACCTTTTTGAGGTCGGTGCCAGTCAGTTTATTTTTTTAAATTACTATTTATTTCCTAAGTTTTAGTGTATATTGTACAATAACATACCCACGAAAACTACTAAACCGATTTTGATGAATCTTAGACTGTTCCCAAAGTTAGAATACACCTAATTTAAATCAAATAGAATCATCTAGATATGCCTTTAGATTTCGAGAAATTCGTGGACATACATAGTAAAAACATATAACTAAGTATTCATATACTTACGAAATTTAGTTTTATTTTAGTCAGTTTAAAACCTATTTTTTAAACTTAACATGTGCGAAGGGTGCCGATTGATGTGTTTTCTGTCAATCAAATTTTAAATATATACATCGAGAAATCAATACTTAACTAAGATAAAATAAAAGAAACACCTAATTCGATGTAAACTGAAAAGCGTTTATTGAATAATATTCCTATGTCATAAAGAATTATTACTATTGTTATTATGACTTAAAAGTCATAGATAAAAAGTATATTATCAAGCAAAAGTTATTAACGAAATGTCGGGGCAGTGGCCAAAACTGAAGTTCTCACCCTATTGATGTAAAATTTATATTTCGCATTTCCACTCGACGCTAGATGTCGCTACAGTAAGTATAGTGCCACAAATATATCTGAACCGGTGACAGTGGTCCTGGAGGAGCCACTAGCAACACAGAATAATATTTCTAGCAATACAAAATTAACTGTCAAAATGGACTGCCTGCAGCATGAAGCTCGACTTAATACTAGAATCAGAGTATTAAGTCAAACTTCATGGCCGGCAGTCAACAGTATATTTAGTACCAAAAAATAACCACTGTGTGAAATAAGTTTGTCGCAATGTAGACAAAATGTCACCAATGTAGTTTTGAAAAATTTGCTCAAACGCTAAGTGGCCAGTACGTAGTTACCTACACCTACAGTGCCACAAGCTTTTCTGTTCCGGTGACAGTCGTGACAGAGGAGCCACTTGCAATACGAAATTAGCTGTCAAAATGGACTGTCGTATGAAAACTGTTTTAGTTCCTAAGATAATCACCGGAACAGAAAAGATTGGCGCACTATACCTACCATTTTTTATGTCATTTAACCGGCTCTGGCTACTTAGGCCTTCAGCCGTAGGTACCATCCAATAAAATAAAGGAATATTAAAAATAGTTTTCTATCTAAATTATTTATTCATTTATTTACTAGGAAAGCTTACATAAGTGATGATTGATTAAAATTAAATAATTAAATGGTATATCATTACATTTTATACCTGTTACTTAAAGAAGAAATGTCTCCATATCAAAATACTAGCCTTCCGCCCGCGACTTCGCCCGCTCGGACTAAACGACGACGTTATCCCACGGGAATGTGATATTTTTCAGGGATAAAAAGTAGCCAAAGGCAGCCATTACATCCAGATCGCGATCACTGATCGTGATCTTGATCGCGATCGAGATTTACTTTGTAGATATTTTGCGATCAAGATCGCGAGCCGTCAATCACCTTCGTACACAGTCAATCTGCATCGCGATCATTGATCATTGATCATTGATCCAGATTGACTGTCTAATGGCTGCCTAAGTATGTCACTTTTCAGCTGCCATACTATTCCCATTCCAAAAGTCACGTCGATTCGTTGCACCAATTTTGACGTGAAAGACGGACAAACAAACAAACCCACTTTCACATTTATAATATTAGTATGGATACACACAATCTCTTTTTCATTTTATAGTAAAAATATGATTGGCCTGATATTATGCATTACTAAGTAAGAACTTCTGTTTGAATCGTGAAAGCGCGCATATGCGCAAAACGATAATACGCGCTCTAATCGCGCGCGGCAAGAGTGCGCTTCACCACTGGAGCTCCATAGTAGTGGTCGGAGTGGATGTGCCTCGTGCGATCCAAGAGCACCAAGAGAACAAATTAGATTCACGATCCATGATCCCCAATCTTAGATCGTGGTTGGCCAATCCAAGATGGATCGTTTGGTGTGGTTCAGTCTTATGAACCTCGCGTAGAATAGATCTATTGCCCGCTAGCAAAGTCGAAGAACGAAGAACGGCTGTACAAAATAATCGTTATCATTATACACTGTTATGTGTGATACATGCATTTTTGCGTATAAAAACCATATGAAAATATAGATAAGTTATCACAACTTACTGTAAATCGAGATTTGACAGCCTAAACCGACCTAGATAGCGGTTTATATTTAAATCGGGATCGGTAGCAACAAGTAGCTAAATGGGATTTAAAAGAAAATCGAGATCCAAGTGGCCCTTTTGAGTTATGAAGAAGAGAAGAGAAGTTTGTTTTTTTTGTCGCCTCTAAGGGATTGCAGACTTCAGTATTTAATTTGACATACATTTTAGCTTGATACCTCCCACGCATACTTGAGAAAAAGTTTCTTGACAGACGGACAGATCTTTGAATGAGGGCTCAACTATGTTCATGCAGCATATGATAACAACATACCATGTTCATATTCTAGCCTGCATATTCGATATTCTTTAGACCCTTTTAGTAGAGAATAGGACTTCAAGAAGAGCGTTATGAAATCTGAGCAACAAACACACATAAACTAAACTAACGCAAAAGTCACTACACCGCGCGTACGAAGTCGCGGGCAACAGCTAGTATATTAATAAACTATTACTTATATTTATTTTGGCAACTAAATATCTGCATTTGTATCGCAATTTCTTTTTTGTTATACTTACTCAATTCACGTTAGTCTGTCTGTACGTTCAGGAAACGACAACACACATTATTTATCAAAACCCAAAGAAAACTATTAATTTTGCTTGTGAAAATTCTCTATTTCTTCGATCTATAGTTTCCAAAAAGTCAGAATTGCGGAAAATCCGCAAGATGAGTCTGGCATTTTTCAAGAATTTTCAAGCAAGGTAAAATTATCCCACCAAAAACATTTTCTTGTAAGTATAATGTTGCCAAGACGAGACCATAATATGGCTCGTACCTACTATCAAAAAAATCGGATCTTATGTCGAACCACGCTTCTAACTCTACACACCTTAACTCAATGATTCATTGCCTTAACTTCACACACTCTACTAGGTACCTCCTTCTTCTTCATCGATGCACTCTTGACAGAGCGTTCGTGGTCGTCATCGTCATTAGTCTTGGAAGTAGAGGGAACAGACAGATACAGCACGCCACATGGTGCCTCACCATTTTTTTTCGGCTCGAAGTCATCCTACTGCACTAGTTAATGGACCCGCCCACTAGGTATAGACTTGATCATTGGGCCAATTCTGCTAACGTTAAGTCATAAATGTCATAATCGTGTCTCAATCGTGTTTCAATTGTAGTTCAATTGAAGTGCTTTTTTACACACTAAAATAAGTACGTTTTATAATTCGGTGCAAAAAAAAGAAAACAGTATTACCACATTAAAAATCTATATTCACATTCTGTAGATTTCTTTATTTGTGAACGACATTGCCGTTAATTCAAAACATGCTTTGACTGGATAGATATTTGTTTAACATTATTAATAAAAGTAAAAAAATGGAAATTACTCTTGCGTAAACAACAAAATAATTTTTCGAAGGGATGTTAGATGGATATTTTTTTCACTTACTGGCATCACGCAGGCACAAAATATTTGTGACGCAGGTGACAAACCTACCTACTTTAACATGTGTGTGATTATTTGATTGATTTTGATTTGTATTTTGTTTACTTTACGTGGGCTCCTATCTGCTTCGCGTACAGTGCTTCTTTTACATTATTTCGTAGATTTCTTGTCGTTTCTCTTATTGTTTTTGTTTATTGTTAAGTTTGAACCGTTGTTACTTGTTGTCTCTACTATTATTATCTAACCCATTGTGCATTATCTTATGCGCTTTAACCCAAGATATAGTTCTTATAAGTAGATTTTAAGGCGATACTCGGAAAAATTATGCTAAAGCGAGATAGCAATGAGAAAGCGACGCGCGCGGGAGCGAGACCGATTTTGCCGATTACGCAAAAAAAACACAAAATCACTTCGTATTCAAAAACTATAGCGGTTTTAAAAAAATGCTTCTATACGATCCTAAATATTATTGGTGTCCACTAATTAAACCAATTTTCAATAGTATATGTATCCCCATTTAAGAATAATCTTGATATTTCTTATTTTTTAGAGGTATTTTCGAAAATAAAAAGTGTCGAGCCAAAATCATAAAATCGTGATTCTGAAACTATACGATTCTAGATAAAGGTATGAAGAAATAAATTTATCTTATTACCAGATTTATAACAACTCTAACCGTCCTATAGTCTTAAATCAAAAAGTCCATATTTTTCCGAGTAGCGCCTTAACAAAATCTGTAAAACCAAAACCTAACAATAAAGGTTTAAAAGAGACATGAAGAAAAAGGTTTACGACACCCTGTTGCCAAACTCAAATGTTAAAGTGGTTTTTTTTTTGCACCGAATTATAAAACGTACTTTAGTTACAAGAAATGTGTAGGTACTTTTTTCACCATACCTACACTGATGGTCACACCACACACCACATTTACATCACATCATATTGTCATAATTCTTGTAACTACCTAGTAGGTATGTAAAAAACAATTGAACTACACTAAATTGAACACGATTGAGACACGATTAAGTAAGTATGACTTAACGTTAGCAGGCTTGGCCCACTGGTCTGGCTGGTGCCTTTTTGCCTTAGTTTTGAAATGCACTGTTTTATGTGTTATTGTTGATCGAAGCTCCCACTCGTTTTTTAATACCCCTCATTAATCATGTTGGTGGAACGATAAAAGAATGAGTTCCGAGTGTAATTTTTAAAACGCCGTGGCGGTACAAAGAGGGGTAAGGTAGGGTGAATACGCTAAACGTCGGCCCCCTTACGGATTTTCTCACTTTGGATCGCTCTGGCTCCATCAGTTTGGAACTAAAGATATATTGTGATGCGCTTTGAGACAGGTTGATAAATCTATTTTATGTTTCTAGGCATAAGGTTGACTTCTCTACTATAAGAAAAAAGTATTAAGGTACTAAAGCGTCGAGAACGAAAAAACCCTAAAGTCGGCCGTTTACTGCCTATAGTCGGTCGCGTTTTTCCCAAATGTCGGCCGGGTATAGGGTGTTTCAAATTAAGACAATGAAAAATATTAACATGATTAATTTTAGAAAAATGGAAAATATAGTATTTAGAAAAAATCGACCCGTCTCACAACCAGCTCCGATGGGACTCGAACCCACGACCTTTCGCTATCCGGGCGACTGCTCAGAGCAGGATAGCCGATTTCTATGATAAAAATTGCATTGTGAATGCAAAAAAGTAAAAATTTAAATAACATGATTAATTTTTTTAAGTAAGTATACTTACATATTTTGTTTTTGTTGTTTTTTACACTTTAACAATGTTAGTATAATTAAATTAGGTACCTATAGTTAAATAACAAAGTTAAACATCACAATAAAATTAAATAAAAGTAAATAACTAAGTAAGTACTTACCTATGTCATAAAAATTTGAATTTAAAACAGAATTTAATAATCAAAGAGGTTAAAAAAATACTAAGGTATATCAACAGTGATTGTTAGTTAAACTTTCACGTCACCGTTATAGTATTTAAGAATGATAAAATAACTATGACGTCTTCCTAATAGTATTTAAGAATGATAAAATAAGTCAGATAAAATAAAAATAAAGGTTTATAGTTTTTTTTATGCTGTGTTTTTTTAAACACAAAAGTAATCCTCCTGTATAGTGGCGGTCGAATTTGAGGATGGCCGACATTATGACCTTTAATATTTCTAAAGTCGGCCCCAGTTTAGTGTACCTTATATCTCGTGATTAAACTAATATCACCCCGGCCGGTATTTGGCTATTAAACGTAAAATGGATTTATTTACCTTAAGGCTTTGCGAATTCTCCTATTCAGCCAATGTGATTAGTAGAATTTTAATTTATAAAACAGACTGCATTTACTTTAAGTCGGCCTCGGCCGAGTATAGGGTTTTAAGTCAAAACTGATATTCTAATGGCGGCCCCCTATTTTTCTCATAATCCAATTATACAAAACGTTAAAAAACTATCTTAAAATATAGTAAAATTTACTTATTAGTGATATCAAAGCTTAAAGAAAAAAAAAAACGCCTAATAGGTGTAATATCAATCCCCGATGCGTGGGTATTCACAGCAAGTTAGCTACTTTCACAATGAACCTAGCGCTTCAACGACGGGATCGCTACTGACGCTCAGTGTGCGAAGAGCGAGAGACGTAATCGGATAGTAACCGTTTGTACGTATAGAGTATGAACTAAGGTTGCAATTCGAGTGGAAAAAATTCCATTTAAGTACCTTTTGAATGAACGCAATTTGAAAATGTGCAGACGGCCGAGGTTTGGGGGGGGGGGGGGGGCGACGTTTGGCGTAATCACCCTACGTGGTAAATCTTGGTAAAACCACAGAATAAAATATGGTAAAACCCCTAGTAACCTGTGAACCGGTCTTCCTACTTTTGTGATCTAGATGTTTTTTACTTTTTTTTCAGTCGGATTGGATTAAACTTAAGTTTAACATAACACTGAGTTTAAACTGCGATTAGGGAAACGAGAGTAGACAAGGCCCGGCCGGTAAAATCGGTGCGACGACGTAAACTAGGTACGATACTAACTCTAACGCGTTTTCTTAAACTCGGTTTCTATTGCAAACGGTCAAATCGGCCCTAAGAGTAAAAAAAAGTAATGAATTGGTTTAATGACATTTCGAAATATTTTTGAATTTCGAACCAATTAGCTAGATCCCCGTCATTGGAAGGTTTACAGTACCCCAGTACCCCTAGTGTAAGTCTTTTTGTCAAGCAAACGCAAACTATCGCGATTCCGTATTTATGTCAATTTGTATGAAAACTCTATCAGCGCCTCTAACGGCGAGTAGCGCGCTTATATAGTTTGTGTTTGCTTGACATAAAAACTGTATCAGCGCCACTAGCGGCGAGTAGCGCGCTTATGCAGTTTTTTTGTTTTTGAAGGTCTCATTTTTTTTCAACCCGATTTTAGGACAAACTAGTTTTTCCTAGGCCAAACTAGTTCATCGCGTTGACATTTCAGAGAGCGACTTTGCCTCGGAAGACCTGTAGATGTAGAACATGACACTTAAAAAAAAATAACCACCATTTTAACCAAGGAATTTATAAGTACTAGGGTAAAACCGCCTTGTATCGGCCACGTCCTGGTATCGGTCACTTCCTACGAATTTGATCAAAAACTATTTAATATTCGATATACTTGCACAAATTTTGCTCTATAATGAACATTATATTGTTGTCTTTAAATGAATTAAATGAGGTGGCGATCAAAGTTCATTTGACAGTTCAGTGGCATTGGATGTTGTAACCTGCGCATTCGTGTCGAAATTCACGCCATTTTCTAGTCAAAATTGACGAGTTCGAGGTTACGGGGGAAAGGGTTTGCAACTTATCTAGGAGGTTTAAAACGTTGATTTTTGCTTGTGAAGGTTAAAGAGATTATAACGCAACATTATTGATTAATTTTTTTGTGTTTTTTTTTAAATTTTAATAAAAAATCGAATGGCCGGATTTAGGGTTGATTATTTCATAAAAACGCCTGATATCGGCCGTTAAAAATGGTGATGGCCGATACAAGGCGAGTCAAAATCCTGATATCGGCCACTAAACATTAAGTCATGGACGATACAAATGTTACTTCATACAAATCTAGGTACACTAGATTAGATACTTAATTTAGGTACTTAATTATAATAAAAAAATATTGAAAAAATCTCGATTTTTTGTTTAGTTACTTTTATGTGGAAGTATCATTGTTGATGTGCAAACTGTAATATTAAATTTAAAATAAATTGTTAATAGTATTTGATTTATAGACTTTCCTTTATTAAAGTTTGTAAAATAATCTAAAATCTCTAAAAAAAAAAATCCGACTTCAAAATTTATTTGTTACTATTAGGTAAGAATATCTTTATGCAAGAAAAAAACTAAATCATATTTTTTTTTATTTATTCTAAACACGTTAAATTATGTTTGGATTGTTAAAAAAAAACACGGTATATTATGTATGTTTTTTATATATATCTATGTATATCTTTGTATATCTATATCTTTCTTTATTAATTCGAAGTATATTTGTATTGCTCATAATGTAAGCCTAGGCCGATACAAGGCAAACAGGTGGGCGATTTTTGGGCGCAAGTGGCCGATATTAGGGAAATTGGGTGTGTACAAAGAAAAACATCAATATATAAAAATGTTATTCAAATTTCAAATACTTTATTAGTTCATAGGAAAGTCAAATAATAACAGTTTATTAAAAAATACCTCCTAGAAAGCTAGGCTAATAAATGTGAGAATAGGAAGCAAATCAATGTGAAATATTGTTGAGGTGGCCGATACAAGGTGGTTTTACCCTACGTACAACAGGAAAGTGCACTGCTGCTAAAAAACGGTCCTCATGAGATAGTAAGAACGAGGTCAGTTTATCTCACTCCATTCCATTACGGCCTGGCCACGAACATGCGCGACGGGCGGCGGGCGGCGACGAGAGAATTGCGGAATCATTGCGCGCTCGCGACAGATGTCTAATCAATTAAGTCAATGAGACGCACCAACTGATGCGCAATTCGCTCGTCGCCACCGCCGTCGCGCATGTTCGTGGCTAGGCCGTTAGGGTGACCATAAGTTTTAAAAGAAAAGACTTGTTTTTTTTTACAATTTGTTATAATTGGTTAAAATTATAAATGCGAAAGTGGTTTTCGGTTGTGCTTTCACGCTTCACGAAGCGAACGAACACGTAGTGAACCGATTTTGATGAAATTTGATCCATGAATGAATTGTCATAAGATTGAATATAGGATATATTATTTTTAAAATACGATAGCATTCGAATATTTACGTAATACGGATGTATTAAACAACACACTTGATTACCAATACTAACAACTTGTATGTTCGTGGCATCACGTAAGGGCCCGTGCAGCGTATACGGTCGCACCGACTCGCAGCGACATGCGGCGTCCCGCGACTGGTGACCTCTGATAAACAGTCAGTGCCACCGACCGACGCCGACGTCGATAATAATTATTCTCTACTTATATTACCTAATTCTACGGCCCCATTTGGTCATTCCCACTGGCAGCACTCATTCACGAGCATGACGCATGAGCCAGCCATCGCTTCGCTTAACCATATTTTAGGGAACGTAACGATCCGCCTTACACGCCACCACCGCATTAGAAATAAAAACAAAAAAAACACATTTAAGGTAAGCAGAGAAGAGCAGACCCAGCCATCGCTTCGCCACTTTTTGGGCTGAATTCAATTTAAAAATTAAAAGGAAAAGTTTGCCCTACAGCGCTCTTTTATTGATTTTTTAAAAAACAGCTAGGTAACTTAATAATTTTTGTACCCTTTTGGAAAGCTTATGAAACTAGTTAGTCATTTTACTTATTTGTACGCCAACTTTCATACAGTTTTTAGGGTTCCGTAGCCAAATGGCAAAAAACGGCAAATGGCAAAAAACGGAACCCTTATAGATTCGTCATGTCTGTCTGTCTATCTGTCTGTCCGTCCGTCCGTCCGTATGTAACAGCCACTTTATTCCAAAACTACACAGTTGGAACTTGGTAAGCAGATGTATTCTATGAACCGCTTTACGATTATAATACAAATATATAAAAATTAAGTCTCCCCATACATGAAACTAAAACAAAAATATATTTTTTTAATCAAATATATTCGTGTGGGGTATCTATAGATAGGTCTTCAAAATTGCATGAAGGTTTCATAAACTATTTTTTCTTAAAGTCGATATTTCGAAAGATAGAGCCTTCTAAAGTGGTAAAATGTGTTGTAAAACTTTTGAAATAAAAGAGTGAAAAGTCTAGAAAAAATATATGCTGTAGATCTCAATAAAAACTTTCAACGAAAAATGGTTTGAACGAGATATAGTAAGCACTTTTTGAGATATAACATATTTTCAGAAACCGCAAATGTATCTTTGTCGTTCATATAAACACTATGAAAAACAAAGTTATGTTTTGCTGGAAAAAATTGAAAGTTTTATTTTGGCTTGGTGTAGGTAATAATGTAAGATAATGATGTAAGGAAGTGATCAGAAAATGGTAAAGGCATCAGCTTAAGACGTGTACCGTATTTTTTGATATTGACATCGGTAGATATGTACAATTTGATGATGATGATGTATGTGCGTGCTATGTCTGTTTGTTACCCTCTGTGTCCCGCAAAATATACTGAACAACACTAATCTAGCTGATACGTACATCGGAATAACACATAGCCTACTACAATTTATAAAGATTTTGTGTAATTATCATTCATATGAATAACTTAGAAGTTACCGCAAAAAATAACTTGGTCTCCAACAAAAAAAGGGGCAGTTAAAAAAAGAGAAACGGGATGCCGATTTTAGTGTTCGATGTTTTAGAAGTGTGCCACATGTTGAAATGGCTGTCAATTGGTATTGATATTGACCTCAAAACAATAAAACATAAAAACCTTTGTGTTATATTGAGATCTTGGGTAGCCACCGTTTATTATTTGTCATTTGTTTCGATTTCTTTTCACGTTGTTATTATTTTTAAGTTAAATATAGAAGTCAGTGAAAGGCAGTGAAATAATCTGAAACGTTATTATTTGAATTTTATCAAAAGTAAACGTTATTAGTCATTCGTTTTGATTTCTTTTTACATCCTGAACAGTTTTAAAGTTAAATGATAAAGGTGGCATTTTTATATATTTATTAGTTTCGTGTTATCAACGACTGAAAGGTAAGTAGGTACCTATATGTTTTCTTTTTGGGTGCTGTTGGAAGGTTGCAATTGTGTTGGTTTGGTATTTTATACCTATGTAGTAAAATAGTCATCAAGGTCTACAAGTAATTTGATATGATAATAAGTACCGACAAATAATTTGAAAGCGTCATAGACACTTTGTGTACGCGAGGAACCAAAAAAAATATTCTGAATATTGTAGAAATATATTATTCGTTTGGCTGACATGATGATGATGATTGTAGGACCGTAATTTTTACCGTCTAGACATTATTATTAAGTAGGTACTTATATTAAGTTACATCTTGCTGACGAAAAATGATAGTGGAATTTTGGCTAGGTATAGGCAATCGTTACGTTAAGTGGGTACGGAACCCTTCATGGGCAAGTCCAACTCGCACTTGGCCGAATTTTCCAATAGTTTAGGGCGAAGTTGGAGAAAAATGCAAAAAGTAAAAATTATTGTTGTACTGAAAATCTTTTATTTCTGAGATTATGTAAGTTTTGCGGAAGCGCTTTTTTAAAATGATCACTAATTATTCAGCTTTCAGAAAAGTATTGATTCAATGTTAAGAGTAGAGTAGTTTATTCACAATTAATGATTTTTGGTAACAATTCAGAAAAAATTTAAGAAATTGAAGAACCGTCACATCTCTGTAACCATCTAGTTTTGACCCCTGGTTCACTGGACTTAATTTGTTGCTAATGACCTCTAGTATAACCATTTTCAAGGAATAGGTCGAGTTTCCCCGTCAGCCTGTATCGGTTTCGTAGGCGGCCGAAGGGATAATAGTACCAAGGTATATGGTTAGAAACACACTTATGCAGTGTGACGCGACTCTTTCTGTCTCTGTCGTGTCCAAGTGCATGTCCAATTACTAAGTGCATGAAATAGACATTCTGGCGTCGCGCCACACCACTGAACTATGTTTCCGACTTTAAACTAGTAGGGATGCCAGGAAATAGGTGCCAGTAAATAAAATAAATAAATCATAATAATAGTTTATTGTTACACAGATGTTAAACAAAACATGATTACCTATACATTACTGAATAAAATTGTAAGATACGAATCAGAAAATAATTTTAGGTATAAACGTTTTATAGAATCAAATGAAAAGGAAAAGAATTTGTTGTCACCCTAATTGTTCCATAGTAAGAACTCGTGTCATTTTCAATAAATTCTATCTCACCTGTGAAAAGAAATATTGCAACCAGCAATTGTTTCATTTCCACAGCCCATAATTATTAACGCAACACCTTTTCACGATATTGCAAAAAACACCACTACAAAGCAAAATATTTACGCATAACCAACTTGACACAACGAAGAGGGAAGACGTCATTCAGCTTGTCATGTTGCCACTTTAACATTCTGAAATCTATCATATAAAAAAATTCTAGGATAAGCCGTAAAAAACTTGAACTTTAACTTATATAAGCGCGCTACTCGCCGCTAGAGGCGCTAATACAGTTTTCATACAAATTGACATTAATACGCATTCGAAATAGTTTGCGTTTTTTGACATAAAAACTTACACTACGGGCACAGTACCCCGAGTGTAAGTTTTTATGTCAAGCAAACGCAAACTATTTCGAGTACGTATTTATGTCAATTTGTATGAAAACTGCATAAGCGCGCTACTCGCCGCTAGAGGCGCCGATACAGTTTTCATACAAATTGACATAAATACGCACTCACGATAGTTTGCGTTTTTTGACATAAAAACTTACACTAGGGGTACTGATCCATTGTTATGCATAATACGCTAATACCTAAATTAATATACGATGTTTTATATTGACTAAAAATAATACGAAGCGAAAATTTTACGAAATTTTATTTTCATAACGAAAGTTGTGTACCATAAATCTACTAAACCTGTTATTTAAGAGTGCTGGCAATTTGAAAGAAAGGGACACCCTCACCTCCTTCTTGCGGTCTCAGCTGGACCGTTGACATTTTGTATTGAAATATAAACCTTATCTTTTAAAGTTAAAGTGTATTTTTAAATACACAAAAATACGGAGTGCACCTTCCTGTTGTAATATAAATTCCTTGATTTTAACTAATCACGTGTTCTACAGGACTTCCGAGGCAAACTCGCTCTCTGAAATGTCAACGCGATGAACTGGTTTGGCCTAGGAAAAACTAGTTTGTCCTGAAATCGGGTTTGGCCGGTAAAATATATACAGTATTATACAAAACTTTTAGCCCAAACAAAGTTCCAAAGTCAAAAATTGTGTTCCAAACATTTCCCTCTATATCTCTTCGTTGACTAGGCTAAACTTGATATAATATAATAAAAAAAAATAACTTTCGCCGTAATTCAATTCACATCTTAGATTTCTGCGCGAACTGTTCATTTAAATAAAACATTTTCTCGGATTTTGCACGCATTTATTTAACAACTTGGTTAAATTTGCTTGTTACAAAATAAAAAGAAAAATCTATTATTTTTGCACATTTTGGATAATTTTTTTATCTGGATATGGCAAGTCGGAATACTCTTTGGTCATGTCAAGAAACGTTGCTGTTTGATTTTCTTGATTGCTGTTTGGGTGTTTTAATACAATATCTATTGTATAATTAGTGCATATAAATACGTGATCATTGTTGGAAATTACTTATGAAACCTTGGATCTCGAAAGATTTGGATTCCCGAAGGAGGAACACTGCGTCAGCGATGGATTCGTGCGATACCTCGAGCCGACTGGGAGCTTACAACATCAGTAGGAGTGTTTAATAAACATTTTCGTGACTGTGATATAGTTAAAATAAAACAACCCTTAGTTATGTACGCGTATTATTTGATTTTAAGGCGCTATAATCAGGAATTCATCTCATCTCATGCATACAAGAAATTAGGATTAGTGGTGCGACATTGACATTTATGACGTTGCCAATCCGAGCAGCATGGCCTGTAGGAGCGCAAGCAGCCGAGAAATGATAGCGGGCCATGGCTTGACACATTGTCAATGTAAACCATAAAGTTATAATCAGCGAGCATTCAGTGAGCGCAATCTTCAGAGCGCGTGTCAGATAACTCTGCGACTGGGGCGTTTATGGCGCTAGTTACAGTACATTATTTTGTTCTAAGCTTATGGAAAATATTAGTATTCGATTTTGACCCCGCGCAGACTTATCCAGCGCACACTCTAAATTCAACTAGTAATCGAACACACGTCCCAACCCGACAGCCGATTTGAATTGGTAATTTGATAAAGAACATGAGTCCATGTCACATAATTGCTCAGGAGAGTCAGGAGACAAAAAAACTGTCTGTTAAAAAAACATACCAAGCAGTAAAAATGTTTGATGCAGTTTTGAAAAGTATGCAATAATATACTATTTACATAAATTTGAGATTATCAATAGTAGATTTTATAACGAGGGACTAAACAAAGCCATTATATACCAGAGGTGGTTTGGAATAGAATAGAATAGAATATTTATTAATTGCATTTCATGTGGTACATTTGAGATCTTAAACTAAGTTTTGGCGTCCGAGCGTGCGAGGGAGTCAATGAAACCGAGGGTATATTAAGTTGGCGTTTAGTCTCGAGGTGCAAACTGAACTTTTCACTTCGAGTGCGAGAAAACTAGTCAATTTAGTACAAAAACATTTAACAAATTCTGAAATTTTCGCGGTCAGTAGTAGTAGTAGTAGTAAAAATATTCGCCCTTTTGTAGGACAGGCCCATACTGCCAATTCTTGAGTATTATTAAATTATTATAGTTTCTTAAGTTTTCATAGGAATGTAGGTGTGTTACATTCCCATGCTCCTTGGAGTATTTGGCGTCAAGTGTGTCAAGCCAGCCTTTACGATAATTCTTGCTGAGGTAGTCACCACTATAATAAAACACTCGGCATCACTTTACCGAGATAGCGCCTGTTTTAATCATTCCACATATCTTCCAGTTGCTTAGACACTTGGGGCACAAAACTACACCTATCTTTAGTCACAAAGTCCACTATAAAACAAATTGCGGTAAATTAAAATATCCACTCAACCTAACCCGCCAAAATGGCGCCAAAAAGTCTCAGTCAGTTTTTTCCGCTAAACCAGTCACAAAACTTTTGCACAAAGCACCTTCCTTGCGGAAAAACCATGAAACAAAAAACGTCTTAACATTTTCGCAATGAAAATGGTCCACATTTCACAATTAATAGTATATTCACTGGCTGTTTGAGTTTATCTAATGTCACATGAAGGAAATTAAAAAAGTAGTTACATTTTACTCCCTAGGGACTAAAGTGGTTATTTAGTCCCGCTTCGTAGGGCTATATTTGCGTACTTTTAGAGCATGAGAAGTGAAAGTTATTATTATTTCTATTAAGACATTAATTTAAAGCCCCTGGACTTAGGCTTCTTCTCAATTACTTACTTAAAAAAAAAATACATTTAATTAAAAATGAAGTTTCCCTGTCAGTTACATACAGGCCACTCGAAATAGTTTTGAAGAATTTTTCGTCATTCTTTTGTGACAGGTACCGTTCAATTTTTTTCAAATCCAAGACCTTTTTTTGTTAATAGGTCTTTTTCTTTACAAGCCCGTTGCATTGGCAAATCCAGGTGATTTCTGTAAGTACCTATTTGATAAGAAAAAGTGATGTGATACAAGGCCTTGTCCAGTGATGTGATACATAGCCTTGGCCAAGGCCAGATTTGGTGTAGCTTTTTTGATTTGATTTGATTTTGATTTGGTACGAACGTGTGTAGCACGGATTATATTTGCTTTACAGCAAAGTTCATCCGCACCAAATCGGCGGTTAGGTCTGGTCTGGATGTGTGTAGCGGCTACAAGAACTATAGTGCAACAAGCTTTTCCGTTCCGGTGATAATCTTTGGAACTAAAACAGTTTTCATACGACATCGACAGTCCATTTTGACAGCTAATTTCGTATTGCAAGTGGCTCCTCTGTCACGGCTGTTACCGGAACAGACAGGAGTGTGGGACTATAACGAACGAACTATAAAAAGAAGCAAAAAACGCGAAGTTGCTATATTCAGACCATGACTTAATACCAGTATTAAGTCGAGCTTCATGATTCAGTGCCCGTAGTGTAAGTTTTTATGTCAAAAAACGCAAACTATTTCGAATGCGTATTAATGTCAATTTGTATGAAAACTGTATTAGCGCCTCTAGCGGCGAGTAGCGCGCTTATATAGTTTCGACAGTCGTGACAGAGGAGCCACTTGCAATGCGAAATTAGCTGTCAAAATTGACTGCCGTATGAAAACTGTTTTAGTTCCTAAGATAGTCACCGAAACAGAAAAGTTTGGCACACTATACTAGATGTCACTTTGAACATAAATAGTTCACTAAAGTCAACGACAGATGGCTCCAAGTTAGGTAATACAACCATAGTCTACCTACAGAAAAGAAAAATCCTTTTTTTCTTTATGACTGTATTATGTTTATCAACTTTGATAGAAACTTAAATGTGTCTTGTTCTTTAATACTTATTTTTGAAATACTTACTAAACTGAAAATCAGCGTTTGCTTGCGTTGTAAGACAAGTAATATGACGCTGAACTGCGACCATTGAGTACTGCTGCGGCACGGCACACACACATTTTTATTTGGAACTTTTTGTCTTATTGGGTCTAATTTTGTTTTTTCTATTCTTGTTCGTAATACAGTGCTACCTTCTCTTATACCTATGTGAATATGCCTTGTATTTAATGAATATGTGTGTGTCAGTAGTAAGAATCTACAATCTCTATTTGGTGGTAAAATATATTTGTGCTTGCAGACTTGATGCAGTTGAAGAGCTAAATTGTAATTGTTCACGCCGCGCGTGATTCATTCATTCACGTTCATTCGTGGGTGCGCCGCCAACCACCGTCCGCGCAACTCGCGACCAGTACGCCGTATGCAGCCGTGAGGCGAGTTTGTGTGTTTCGGTAGCGACGTGCCGCGCCAGTTACCTACCCGTATTGTGACCGAGATCCCGAGCGTTTGCACCTAGGAGCGCCCGGTCCGGGTACGGACTTGTGACCCGTGTGTGTTCGCTTTGAAAAGCGCCGGGAAAGTTTTAGCTGCCTATTAGGGCATTGTGTAGTTATAAGGTGTTAGCTATAAGAGTTTCCCATCGGGGGTTGCGTGAAGATCGTTTTGCCAGGCGCGCGCCGGCGAGACAGACATCAGCCCCCTGGATTACGGACACTATCTGCTAGTAAGGTAGGACTAGCTTAATTTACTTAATTTTGCATGAGAAACCTTCGTTTCAATAAACTGTGGAACACAGTCGATGGTCACCACAATTGTGCGGGATCATATTTTTGGTAGCAGAGCGTAGTTGATATAATTAATTTTCATATTAAAATTAACTACATAAAATTTCATAGTAAAAATAAAAAGCGTACCTAAAAAGAGTACCTAAAAATTATTTTTTTTTGTTGAAATCTCGAGGGTATTTGAAGATCCCGAGACGATTTGAAGTACTAAGAAATTGTTCTAGTAAATTCTCGAAGCGAATGTTTCTCACTTGGTGGATCCGATAATAGATAGACACTTATATAATTGTTGTCACATACTAGTGATTTGATACGAGTTTACTCGCCTAGATGTGTATATTTTTTTTTTGTGTGTCCGGATTTATTTGACGAATAGTTTCGTTCGAAAGTGTGTTTATTAGTACCACATACTAGTGATTTGGTACGAGTTTACTCGCCTAGATGTGTATATTTTTTTTTTGTGTGTCCGGATTTATTTGACGAATAGTTTCGTTCGAAAGTGTTGTTTATTAGTACCACATACTAGTGTTTGTTCCGAGTCCGCTTGCCTAGTTAAAAAAGTGGAACTAGTTTTAATTATTAGTAGTATTAAATTACGAGTATTATTATTAAAAATAGTTTTGTTTTTGTTTGTTGATAACGGTTTAGTAGTTGATTTGCGAGGTATGCCATACCGTTAATCCTATACGTTTTGTTTATACCGTTATATTGTTAGCCCTTGAAATTGGTAAGTTGCTAATAATTTATGAAAATAGTAGGGTCCGTGTATGTCGTCCGAATTTTAATTGTGTTTTATATTATCGTGACGCGACCTATTTCTATTGTTTTTTTTGTTGATGTTTACCACTTTTATATTTCTTTGTTTGCTTTGTTTATTAAACGGATTATAAATGGCTCCTACGAATCCGACCGCCGTATCCAGGGCTGGCATCCAAGGAGCTTTGCGTTGGCTTGCTTGTGCGGTCACATTAATAGACCGAGCCGACCGGGTAGGCGCGTTGCTAGCTCGGTATGGCGGGCTGGCAGCTCGGCTGCAAGACCTGGAGCGCCACGCCATGGAGTGTCGCGCGTATTATATGGAGAACCCCCCAGCTGATGATGCCGTGTCGGAACAGCTGGAGCAGGATGTAGCCCAGGCCTATGAGCTGGCTGACCAGTTCACGGAGGCGGCTGAGAGGGCCCTGGCTGTTCGGAAGGGGGAGCCGGTTTTGAGCGGGGAGGTCAAACCTACCCCGACGGCGTTGCTAGGCCGATTGCCTACTTTGGAGATTCCCACTTTTAATGGGGATCTGTCAGCCTGGATGGGCTTCATTAATTTGTTTGACAGTTTGGTGGATTCACGACGGGACTTATCCCCTAGCGAGAAGTTGGCCTATTTGCGCTCCTCCCTGCGAGGAGAGGCCAGCGCGGTAATCCAGCACCTGCTCATCAGTGACGACAACTACCAGGTGGCTCGCCAGCTTCTGGTTAGCAGGTACCAGAATGTCCGGTTACTGGCGGACACCCACGTGGCCACGATTTTGGCCCTCCCGCGAATCACGCGGGTACACCTGTTACGGAGGGAGTTGCTGAACCCGCTACTGTCAGCGGTCAACTCCCTAAGGCGATTGGACCTGCCGGTGGATCAGTGGTCCTTTATACTGCTGCACATAGTCCTCGCCAAATTGCCCGCTGAAATGAAGGGGCGTTTCGAGCAGAGGTACGGAGGCGACAGCGCCTCGTATCTCCCGCCCTTCGCGGACCTCCTTCGTTTTTTGGAGGACGAATGTAGGGTGACGGACCACCTGGAGCCCGCCCCGGTTCCAGGTGTTGGTCGTATGGTGGCGGCGAGGGAACAGCCCCGTCGCCCGACCAACCGGTATGCTGCCTTCCAGCAGTCCCCTCCCCCCGCACCGAGTGAGCGGTGCAGGTATTGCAGGGGAGATAGGCACGTGGTGCACGAATGTGCCAAATTTAGAGGCCTCCGCCCAGAGGGACGGAGGGCCGTTGCGAAACAGCGTCAATGGTGCTATAGGTGTTTGGGGGGACACATGCAGTCGGCGTGTCCCCAGACCGAGGATTGTCGTCTTTGCGGAGGGAGGCATCACCCCCTCCTTTGTTTGGACCGCAAGGACGCCGGGAGCGACCGGGGTTCGAATTCCTCGCGCACGGGCGGGGGCCCGGCAGCCCGGAACCGGTCCCCTAGAGATTCGGCGGGGCTTAGCCCCCCCGTTCAGTCCCCCCCGGAGAGGGGGAACTATAGGAGAGACGCCCCCGCCACGGGCGGGGGTAGGGGGGTACCACAAGAGTACGCCACGGTGGCGATGGGCACGGGCCCTATTTGCTACTCCCCCCCCTAATGGAGAGGCCTCGATTGGGGTACTATGTACCGAGGCACGCCCCACACGGGTATTACCCTGCACCTAGGAGTGCTGTTGGTCGGGGCCAGTATGTACCCGATTGGGACCCGCTCGCCCGGTACGAGCGTCCCACATTTGGCGCGCCGACTCAGGCGCGAGGGGGACAAGTACCCCCCCAAAATTTTTAATGGCGCCCCTGTCGGACCCAACCACCCCTCCGGAGCTTGTGCTGTTGCCAACAGCCTCCGTGAATGTTTGGGGACCTAAGGGCAATGTTGTCACGGTGCGTGCCCTTTTGGACTCAGGTGCCCAGGGGTGCATAATGTCCAGGTGGCTTGTCCGACAGCTGGGTCTTTTGCTTGTGCCGCATCACGAAGCGGTACGGGGGGTGGGAGACTCGCGGATCCCTGATCCGATTGGTCGAGTTGAGTTCTCCTTCTCCCCCCACTTCACGCCAAGGCCGAAGATCGGTGCTTCGGCGATAGTTTTTGATAAGGTGGTTGGACCACTCCCGCAAGTGCGAGTGCCGCCATCCACGATTGAGCTGACGTCTGGACTGGCTTTGGCTGATCCTTCCTTCCACCGACCGGGCCCAATACACTTGTTGATTGGTGCGGATGTCCTCGGTCGTGTACTGTGTGGAAGCAAGCGAGTTTTGCAGACAGCCGATCTTGTCGCCTTGTCCTCGTCGCTGGGTCATGTGGTGATGGGAAAGGTACCACAGACACCAGAGACCCCGTCGGTAGACCGCCAGACCATTGTCGGTTCTACTTTGTCCGACGTTCTCCAAAAGTTTTGGGAGGTGGAGGAACCCCCCACTGCCAAGCGGTTGGATCCGTTAGCCGAGGAGTGCGAATTGTTCTACCAGAACAACACTGGGCGCCTCCTCTCGGGTCGCTTGATTACCCGCTTGCCCTTCTTGGCGGTTCGCCCTCCTTTAGGGAGCTCCCGACCGATGGCCGAGAAGAGATTGTTGTCCATGGAGCGTAGGATGGCCAGGGATCCCGCATTCAAGGAGAAGTATATAGACTTCATGCGGGAGTATTTGGACCTTGGGCACATGTCCATCTCGCAGTTGGACTGGCGTAATGTGGAACATTACTTCCTGCCACACCACGCTGTTTTGAAGACTTCCAATGGGAAGATCCGCGTGGTCTTTGATGGTTCAGCGCCCACATCAACCGGAGTGTCGTTGAATCAGTGTCTGCATGCGGGGCCGAAGTTGCATCACGATGTCTGTGATGTTTTGACCAACTTCCGCCGGCACGCTGTCGTCTTTGTGGCCGATATCCGCATGATGTTCAGACAGACCGTGATTCACCCGGAGGATAGACGATACCAGCTCATCCTTTGGCGTGAGGATCCCCAGGATCCGATGTTGGCTTACGAGCTGAACACCAACACTTATGGTTTGCGGTCGAGCCCCTTTGTGGCGATCCGTTCGCTTTTGGAGCTCGCAGAGCGCGAACGGCTACGCTATCCCCGGGCATCTGCTCTTATTGAGGGGGGGGCCTTATTTGTCGACGATATCTGCACGGGGGCCTCGAGCTTAGATGAGGCTCTCGTCTTACGTGATGAGCTGATTGCGCTCTTGAGGGCTGGTGGCTATGAGTTGCGGAAGTGGCTGTCTAACTCACAGGACCTATTGGCAGATTTGCCTAAGGACCACCAGCAAGAGCCGCTCCTCTTTGAAAATCCGGAGATTCCAGACATGCTGTCTGTTTTGGGAGTCCAGTATCGACCAGTCCCAGATTTGTTCACATATAGATTGGAACTGCCAGACCCAAAGGTCTGGACTAAACGCACGGTGCTGTCTACTGTAGCCCGTACCTTTGATCCGAACGGTTGGCTCAGCCCTGTAGTGTTTTCGATGAAGTGCTTCCTACAGGAGCTCTGGGCTGCGGAATTGTCATGGGATGAGCCCCTCTCTGGTAGCCTCCTACGAGAGTGGGTGAGGTTCGTGTCATCCCTACCCGACGTCAATCGGGTTTGTATACCGAGGCAAATGCTGCCTTCGGGAAAGTTTAAAGCCTCCCTGCACGGCTTTTGTGACGCGTCCGAAAGCGGATACGCGGCAGCCGTTTACATCCGAACGGTGGATGCAGCAGGCGTTGTCGCCGTACACTTAGTTACGGCCAAGAGTAAGGTCGCCCCCCTTCGGACTAGGCTAACCATTCCGAAGTTGGAGTTGTCCGGCGCCACTCTCTTAGTACGGCTACTCAATCATGTTGCCGACACCTTGGGAAACGGTGTCGACTTGGAGTCGATATTTGCGTGGTCTGACAGCCAGGTCGTCCTTTGTTGGCTGAAGAGTTCAGTCCACACCCTTGAGGTTTTTGTGGCCAACCGGGTCTCACAAATTCAGACTTCAAAGGCCCCGTTGATTTGGCGCCACGTACCGGGCGAATTAAACCCCGCAGATTGTGCCTCCCGCGGCTGCGAGGCGCCTGAGTTAGTGGACCACCACCTATGGTGGGGTCCAGCATGGTTGTTACGGCCTGAGCGCTCATGGCCTGCCACCCCGGCTGTGGCCAGAGTCCCAGACCTAGGCATGCGTGTTCACGCCGTGGAGACGGTGGCGGCTCCGCAGATGGAGTTTTTGTTAGACCGCTACAGTTCTCTTGATAAGTTGCTCGGCGTGACTGCTTGGATTAGGCGCTTTGTGCGAAATTGTCGCCAGCCTCAGGAGAAATCGTTGTCTCCGGTCCTCGCCCCACAAGAGCGGCAAGACGCTCTGTTGCATTGGTTGCGAGTGACGCAACAGCGAGAGTTTGAACCGGAGCTGAAAGCCCTGCGCTCAAGTAAGTCCAAGTTGAAGGGACCCTTGGTGCGGTTGAATCCCTTCTTGGACAGTACCGGATTGCTGCGTGTCGGAGGTAGGCTCAGACATGCCAACCTGCCGTACGGATCACGCCACCCTTTGTTGCTCCCCAAGGATGGACCGTTAGTTAGACTGTTGATTACAGACCGACATGTAAAGAATGCTCATGCCGGTTGTAATGCTTTGACCGCGCTCCTCCAACGAGAGTTCTGGATTCTGTCAGCGCGGAGAATAATCCGATCCGTTATTTTTCGTTGTCTCCCGTGTTATCGTTTGCGCGCCGATACGATGCAGCCCCAGATGGGTGATTTGCCTGCCGATCGAGTGAACGAATCGATGCCCTTCTCAGGAGTTGGAACGGATTTTGCGGGGCCATTTACCGTTAAGACATCGCGGCTTCGTAATGCTAGAACGGAAAAGGCTTACTTGTGTGTATTTGTTTGTTTGGCCACTAAAGCGGTCCACCTGGAGGTGGTTAGTGCCCTCACCACAGAAGCCTTTGTAGCCACGTTGAATCGTTTTGTGTCTCGCCGCGGAATGCCGTCGTTAATCAGGTCCGATTGTGGAACCAATTTCAAGGGCACCGATAGGTATTTAAAGGAAGTTTGTGAATTTTTGGATAGGAATAATTTTGAGATCGGATCCACACTCTCTCGCAGAGGGGTACGATGGCAGTACTCCCCGCCATCCTGCCCCCACTGGGGAGGGATTTTTGAAGCAACTGTAAAGGCCGCTAAAACTCACCTTCGTCGCGTTATTGGGGAGACGGTCCTCACGTTTGAGGAACTCGCGACCGTATTTTGTAAGGTTGAGGCGGTCCTCAACTCGCGTCCGTTATGTCCGTTGTCTTCGGACGCGAATGATTTAGAGGCCCTTACGCCGGGCCATTTTTTGATTGGCAGACCGCTTACCGCCTTGCCGAAATATCCTTATTCCGAAGTGCCCTCCGGACGGCTCTCGCGATTTGAATTGCTCCAGCAGCTTACGCAGAGTTTTTGGCGCCGTTGGCATCTGGAGTATTTGCACATTTTGCAGCAACGCGTTAAGTGGTCGGATAGGACGACCCCACCCAAGACCGGAGACCTCGTGTTGGTAAAGGATCCAAACCTGCCGCCCCTCCGCTGGCGTTTAGGACGCATTGTTCAGCTTCATCCGGGGTCGGATGGTGTGCCCAGGTTTGCCGAGGTCCTGGTGGGGGACTCTGTTTTGAAGCGAGCGATCGCTACCCTCTCTCGCCTACCCTTAGATTGAGTTGGCGGACAGTTTGCTACTGTCCGGGACGGGGGGATGTTCACGCCGCGCGTGATTCATTCATTCACGTTCATTCGTGGGTGCGCCGCCAACCACCGTCCGCGCAACTCGCGACCAGTACGCCGTATGCAGCCGTGAGGCGAGTTTGTGTGTTTCGGTAGCGACGTGCCGCGCCAGTTACCTACCCGTATTGTGACCGAGATCCCGAGCGTTTGCACCTAGGAGCGCCCGGTCCGGGTACGGACTTGTGACCCGTGTGTGTTCGCTT
This sequence comes from Crambus lathoniellus, assembly GCA_949710035.1. Lineage (NCBI taxonomy): Eukaryota > Metazoa > Arthropoda > Insecta > Lepidoptera > Crambidae > Crambus > Crambus lathoniellus. Next base: position 27,992,490 of record OX453296.1, read on the forward strand.
TGAAAAGCGCCGGGAAAGTTTTAGCTGCCTATTAGGGCATTGTGTAGTTATAAGGTGTTAGCTATAAGAGTTTCCCATCGGGGGTTGCGTGAAGATCGTTTTGCCAGGCGCGCGCCGGCGAGACAGACATCAGCCCCCTGGATTACGGACACTATCTGCTAGTAAGGTAGGACTAGCTTAATTTACTTAATTTTGCATGAGAAACCTTCGTTTCAATAAACTGTGGAACACAGTCGATGGTCACCACAATTGTGCGGGATCAGTAATAAATTAACTAGCAATCGACTATGCAATAATGATGCATTAAATGAAATGAAGCGACTTAGAAACACGTCCAATAATAACTAAAAATACAAAAATAAATTATATTAAAAAAAACCTATTATTTAAAATCAAGCTTTTATTCGAATGTCCTAAAAAGAATAAAATAAACTTTGTATCAAGTCAAATCCCACAAATTTATTACATTAAACAAATTATATGTTTTAAAAGCTTGTCGCGAGATTTTATTGTTACTGGGCTTGCACTAAACACTGCTTTAACTTATATTTGACATATGAAATTAAAGCGACAAGCTTTTAAAACATATAATTTGTTTAATGTAATAAATTTGTGGGATTTGACTTGATACAAAGTTTATTTTATTCTTTTTAGGACATTCGAATAAAAGCTTGATTTTAAATAATAGGTTTTTTTAAATATAATTTTTCATATAATTTCTTACAACTGCTTGAAAGTTCGCGACTGACTGAGATGTCAAAAGGCTTGATTCCGCTGCCCCGCCCACATGCGACTTCTCACCCGTTTGCACTAAACTTAAAAATCGCCTAAGTCTTTTCCTAGCTAACTTAAGACATTCTTAACAAAAAATTGCTTTGCACTAACCTTAGAACATTCTTAAATGCACTTTTGGCTATTCTTAACTTACGGGCCCAATATCGAGCGCCTAAGGCTTAAGAAATACCTATATCAGTGATTATTGTCTGTGTGTGGCATTGTGAGCAAAGAGTAGTGCGACAAGCTTTTCTGTTCCGGTGATTATCTTTGGAACTACAGTCGTCACAAATTAAGATGCCCGTTTTGACACATGGTAATGACCCTAGAATGTAACTTGTTACGAAAACCAAAAAATCTATTAAATGCTGATTACTTATCAAAGGTGTTTGAAAATAAATGTAACATTTCTTAACTCATCATAAATTAAGGCAAAGTGTATTCCGCGTATTATTTTTGCGTTTATTCTAAAGTTAACGCAAATTCGATTAACTACGAAACGTCTCGAAAAACAGTTACGTTCTCAGTCTTTATTTTTTTAAATACTAGTGTTGTAACCGTTGTGTGCAGGATTTCTCTAGCTTCATTCAATTTTATCGAAATAATCGTTATAACCACTTTAATAGATTAATTTATAAAATTGATCTTTTTTGTGTGAAAACTAGATTGGCGCTTAAAGCATTAGTGAAATTATGAATTGGCAACAATGATTTCGATAAAACGGTTTCTAGGTAAACGCACACTTATCCAAGGAGAACGTTTCGAACGAACCCAATGAAAAAAATAAAATAAAGCCTAGACGAGCTTGCACACCTCACCATGTCGAATCGTCACGTTAACGTTTCTAGAGATTTCTTAATCCCCCAGTACAGGATGGATGGCCGACCATGATGGGCCATCATGTACAGGGGAAAGTTTGCGTTGCTCGCACACGGCAATCACATCCAAACGGGCTACCGGCAAAAAAACTGGATATGGGTACCTATGGACTTCAAGTGTCATTTGAATTCCTTATTTGATAGATTTTTGATGCTTTGTTTTGTTAAACGTTGTTAGCTAGCTATCGTTATACCCGACGCCATAAAATAAAAACTGATAGTTGCTATTTTTTCTATAAAATTGACTAAAAGTTCCAAAAACATATGAAGTTCATATCCATAAAGTTACGCGGTAGCCCCCCTGGCACTGTACACGATGGCCCATCATGGTCGGCCAACATGATCGGCCATTCTGTATTGGGGGCTTTAAAATACGTTTCGTTCGATGCGTTCGCATCGGACAAGCTTGCGTTCACCATAAGCGGCCAGTACACGTAGACCCAATCATTGGCCAATAGTACGTACATTGACACTTTCGAACGAACAAGTTTAAAAAGGTTCTTTCAAAAGTGTCAATGTACGACGTATTGGCCAACGGTTGGGGCAACGTGTACAGGCCGCTATAAGTAATGTACCTACTCTATAAGTATATGCTGTGTCTATAACTGAGCTGTAGTTAAAATACTTGCACTTTTATATAAATTATGCAACTTAAGTGGATTCGATTCAAGTTTATATACCATAAAAGGGGCAATTTATACTTTATTTATATGTTTATTAAAATTATAAGTAGGTACTTACCTATATAGTAAGTTTAACATTTTATAATAATAACTTTAGTCATAATACATATAAGTTGCAAACCTACTATAATCGATTAATTACTCAGTACCTTAATCGATAAATCGCGAGAATCGATCACTAACTTGTATGGTTACATGCCTAACCACGTCACTTTAGCATGTGTCAAAACGGGCATCTTAATTTGTGACGACTGTAACACAGTTTTCATACGACAGTCCATTTTGACAGCTAATTTCGTATTGCAAGTGACTCCTGTGTCACGGCTGTCACTGGAACAGAAAAGCTTGTGGCTTTTGTATTCTTGTTTGCTAGATAGAGACACAACACATGTGACATACGTCATTCCTCATTTAAAAAAAAAACATTACAGATCGACAATCTTTTCTGTTCCCATGACAGCGGCGCTTATGTTTAGCAGCAAAACATGAAAGTATTAGCAAAATGACATTAAAAACAAAACTCGTTAGTTCTAGTTTTGGCCACCGGAACAGAAAAGGTTGCGCACTGTATATTTATGTTTTTCCTGACAGTTGAGCTCAGTTGACTTTTTCTTTTCTCGGTGAATTACTCCTACCAAATAAAATAGACAGCGCCTTAGCTTTTGTCTCCTTTTAACTTACGAAGGAATCAATGTGAAGTTTCAACCAAAAAAATATCCAGTGACCTACTTTACCTCGCCAGGTTTAAAATCCATAAACAATTAATATTTGAATTCATTCATTCATTCTTTTAGCAAGTAAAGGTGATGACTAATTTACGACGTAGTCTGTCAGTGCAAACAAAAATTTTAGCTCGGCTGTTTTACGCTGTTTCTAAGCTAAGATGTATCTTATCTATGACAAGCTCAACCCGAGTTTAGTGCAAACGGGCATTAGTCTTTCCCAAGTCTTTCCATGTTCTGTGGCTGACATCTTACAAACAGTCATTTTTACAAGCTTTTATTTAACTTGCAGTGTATGTATGTATGTATGCATGTATGTCCGTTCGGGTCAAATCTTGCGAGCTAAATTTGACCCACTTTCCAATGTCCGATTGAGCTGAAATTTGGAATTTACCTTTAGTTCCGATGACAATGCAATTAAATATATAATCAGTATAGTTATCAATTCAGAATTCTTGCAAATTTTCAAGTACCTACTATATTCTTGTTTTGTTGTGATTGTTACTTGACACGTGCTTGACACATTGTCAATGTACCATAAAGTTATAATCAGCGAGCATTCAGCGAGCGCAATCTTCATAGAGTGCGTGTCAGATAACTCTGCGACTGGGGCGTTTATGGCGCTAGTTACAATACATTATTTTGTTCTAAGCTTATGGAAAATATTAGTATTCGATTTTGACCCCGCGCAGACTTACCTATCTGGCGCACTCTCTAAATTCAACTAGTAATAGAACACACGTCCCAACCCGACAGCCGATTTGAATTGGTTATTTGAGAAAGAACATGAGTCCATGTCACATAATTGATCAGCCGGCCTAGCATGACCGGCTTTTATCACGCAGTATGATATGGTACGGCATGCCGTCTTGCTTACACCTTAGTGGGGTAAGCAAGACAACTTGCCGTACCTCATATCGCGCAGTATAAGCCGCTCATGCTAGGCCGGCTGGAGACAAAAAAACTGTCTGTTAAAAAAACATACCAAACAGTAAAAATGTTTGATGCAGTTTTGAAAAGTATGCTATAAAATACTATTTACATAAATTTGAGATTATCAATAGTATATTTTATAACGAGGGACTAAACGAAGCCAGATTATATACCAGAGGTGGTTTGGCTCCCGAGCATGGCTCACTGCGAGTGCGAGAAAACTAGTCAATTTAGTACAAAAACATTTAACAAATTCTAAAATTTTCGCGGTCAGTAGTAGTAAAAATATTCGCCCTTTTGTAGGACAGGCGAATTCTTGAGTATTATTAAATTATCATAGTTTCTTATGTTTTCATAAGAATGTAGGTGTGTTACATTCCAATGCTCCTTGGAGTATTTGGCGTCAAGTGTGTCAAGCTAACCTTCTCGATAATTCTTGCTGAGGTAGTCACCACTATAATAAAACACTCGGCATCACTTTACCGAGATAGCGCATATTTTAATCATTCCACATATCGTCCAGTTGCGTAGAAACTTGAGTCACAAAGTCCACTATGAAACAAATTGCGATTAATTAAAATATCCACTCAACCTTACCCGCCAAACTGGCGCCGTCTTTTTCTTTACAAGCCCGTTGCATTGGCAAATCCAGGTGATTTCTGTGGGTATTTGATAAGAAAAAGTGATGTGATACAAGGCCTTGTCCAGTGATGTGATACAAAGCCTTGGCCAAGGCCAGATTTGGTGTAGCTTTTTTGATTTTTTTATTTGATTTGATTTTGATTTGGCACGAACGTGTGTAGCACGGATTACCTCTATGTTTGCTTTACAGCAAAGTTCGTCCGCACCAAATCGGCGGTTAGGTCTGGTCTGGACGTGTGTAGCGGCTATAAAAACTAACGAACGAACTATAAAAAGAAGCAAAAATCGCGAAGTTGCTTTAATCAGACCCTACTAGGTGTCACGACAGATGGCTCCAAGTTAATACAACCATAGTCTACCTACAGAAAAGAAATATCCTTTTTTTCTTTATGTATATATACTATGTTTATCAACTTTGATAGAAACTTAAATGTGTCTTGTTGTTTAGTATTTATTTTTGAAATACTTACTAAAATTTACAACTGAAAATCAGCGTTTGCTTGCGTTGCAAGACAAGTAATATGACGCCGAGCTGCGACCATTGAGTAAGTAGGTACTGCTGCGGCACGGCACACACACATTTTTATTTGGAACTTTTTGTCTTATTGAGTCTAATTTGTGTTTTCTATTCTTGTTACATACCTACGTAATACGTAATACAGTGCTACCTTCTCTTATACCTATGTGAATATGCCTTGTATTTAATGAATACTTATATGTGTGTCTATAGTAAGAATCTACAATCTGTGTTTGCACACTTGATGCAGTTGAAGAGCTAGACTGTTATAAATTATCTGGCAAACGACCATGCAATAATGATGCATTAACCTTTAACTGGCGACCTAGAGTTAGTAGTGCGTATTTGGTGACACGACGTATAAGAGACGTCAATGAAAAAAAAGGGTAAACAAAAAAGTGATTAACAGACAATTAATTTTAAGTCAACCATTTAATAATACATATATTGATATAAATAATAATTAAATATGGATCAAAACAAACAACAGGTTTTTTCATAAAATCAGTTTTTAATTTGTATGGAAGTTTTCTTTAAAAAATAGGAACAAACTTAAAATGGGCCTTCTGGCACCAAAAAATAAACTTTGTAACCTTTTTAACAATATTTTTAGATTATTTAGATACTAATCAACAAAACATAGTAGGTAAAGTTAGCCTTAGATACAATAGCAAAAAAACTACAAACATCAAACATCGATTACCAGGAATGGCTACGTATACAGACATCACATATTTGCTTACAGCTGTTTAGGCCCATAGGTTTATCAAAGTAAGTACATGAGAACCTAGTACGTCATTTTATACAGCTAGGCCAAACGGTACAAGTTTTTTTTAGTCCCAGGATGGTTTGGGGCGTGGCAGAAGCTGGTTTACGTGGTAAGTCGACAATATCAATTACTCTCTCTATAGTCGAACGCAGCTCGTGGGAGTAGTCTCTCATTATAATCCCGGTAATATGAAATATATTGTGAAATTGAGTCCTGTCCTGGCCGATCTTGAAAGTGATTGCGAGAACAATTTGAATCTTTTGCGCCCCCAGCAAGCGACAAGCTGGTGGCTCCCACTGTCGTTTGGTTGCTGTAACTCTGTGGTGCTTTTCATGGACGGCCCACCACTGTTGCTTGTACCCCCTGTAGCTTGTACATCAAGGTCTATTTCGGGTGGTCTACCCTAGTTCCTCAGGACGCTGTTCTTCAACAGCCGTGCTGTTGTTTTCGTCTCCAGATTGCTCAGATTTGCTATCATGCTCAATTTCTAAAACGAAGTCAGGGTCGTCTAAATCGTCATCAAAAATGCTGCACTCGACGTCAGTCTTTCCTAACAACTCTTGTGATATATCACGCTGCCTAACAACCCTTCTTCTTTTAGCAGAGCTGAGTTGTTCATCGTCAGACATTCTATATAAAAATACAACACATTACCACCGCTGTGACATTTCTCAGACACTATGAAGTTGTGTACACTAACAGTGAGGTGACGTACTACAGATACATAGGTAAAATATATATTAGTACTGACCTGACGTCTGTGAGACGGCGAGAGCTCCACACAGGTAACACGAGAGTCGCTGCGCGGGTGCGACTACTACTGAGCGAAGGTGCGAGGTGAATGCGGAAGGTACCGTGGCGGGTGGGAGGAAGCGGCAAAACGGCGAGGAGAAATATCAAAAAAACGAAACGCGGTGTCTGAGAGACGGGCAGGTCACCAGTTAAAGGTTAAATGAAATTAAGCGACTGAGAAACACGTCCAATTATAACTAAAAATACAAAAATAAATTATATTAAAAAAACCTTTTATTTAAAATCAAGCTTTTATTCAAATGCCCTAAAAAGAATAAAATAAACTTTGTATCAAGTCAAATCCTTCAAACTACAATTTATATGTTTTAAAAGCTTGTCGCGAGATTTTATTGTTACTGGGCTTAAATTAAAGCGACAAGCTTTTAAAACATATAAATTGTTTAATGTAATAAGTTTGAAGGATTTGACTTGATACAAAGTTTATTTTATTCTTTTTAGGGCATTTGAATAAAAGCTTGTAAGGCGCTACTCGGAAAAATATGGACTTTTTGATTTAAAACTATAGGACGGTTACAGTTGTTCAAAATCTGGTAATAAGATATATATTTCTTCATACCTTTATCTAGAGTCGTATAGTTTCAAAAACACGATTTTATGGTTTTGCCTCGACGCTTTTTCTTTTCGAAAAGAATCTCTAAAAATACGAAAAGTCTAGATTATTCTTAAATGGGGTTACTTACACTATTGGAAATTGGTTTAATTAGTGGACACCAATAATATTGAGGATCGTATAGAAGCATTTTTTTTAAATCGCTGTAGTTTTTCAATACGAAGTGATTTTGTGTTTTTTTTTTGCCTAATCTGCTAAATCGGTCTCGCTCCCGCGCGCGTCGTTTTCTCATTGCTATCTCGCTTCAGCACATTTTGTCCGAGTATCGCCTATTTTTAACCGACTTCTAAATAAAAAAGGAGGAGGTTCTCTATTCGTCTGTATGTATGTTTTTTTTTTTTTTTTTTGTGTATGTCCACCGATTACTCGAAGACGGCTGAACCGATTAAAATGGTTCAAACGATATTACATCAGGTTGGTTTCCAAGTTGGTCCCATTTTTTGAAATTTTGAAATCGGTTCAGTAGTTTTCAGGAAATCTTGAAAATACTGTCGTTTTCGTTACCACTTTATGTGAATTTAATACGTATCTTTCGGCATAACTCCTTTGTTTATAAACCGATTTAGATGATTCTTGTTTTGTTAAAAAGGGGATACCTCAAGGTATTTTAACCGACTTCGAAAAAGGAGGTTTTGAGTTTGATCACATACCTATTTACCAGAAAACACGCAAATTGCCTGCAAGATGCACTAAAAAGAGTGAAATAAAAATTATTTTTATAAAAAAATAAAACCGCCTTCTAAAAAACCACATCAAAAAAGTAAGAAATAATTCCTCATCAAATAAATAACGTAAGTACTTTGAAGTCGGGCGGGTTTTAACAAAAACAATAAAAATTGTACATGTTTCACGCCCGACTTCAAAGTACTTACGTTATTTATTTGATGAGGAATTATTTCTTACTTTTTTGATGTGGTTTTTTAGAAGGCGGTTTTATTTTTTTATTCATATTTCCATTTAATACTCACAAAATGTCTGAGAGAGAGACATGTCAAATCTAACAACGTTCGACTCGGAGTGTTTACTCAAAAGCCTTGTTATGGCTGCCCCGCCTAGGTACATGCGACTTCTAATGTCTTTCTATGTTCTGTCTGTGATCAGCCGGCCTATAGCATGAGCGGCTTATAACACGCGATATGATATAGCACGTCATGCTGTCTTGCTTACACCTTTATGGCATAACGAAATCCGTCAACTGGTGAACTTTTTTGTTTTGGAACTAAAGCTTATACGAGGAAGAATAGTCAAATTCATCACTCAATTTATCATAGGAATCGCGGAAGGTACGATACCTACCTACCTAGACCTACTTCATCTAGCATAAGGAATACAATACAACATCAGAAGCAAAATATTATGCAAATGTGATACCTATAGGAACCTATAGATATTTATGAACAATAACGGGCCGGTACATTAAAACCATTTGGCATGCTCCTGTTGCCAAATTAACTCCAAGGGAATGTCTCGCAAATCGCTCTCGTATGGTTATTACGAAATGTGCGTCGTCGTGCCGCTCGGCCAGTGTAAATGCTTGATTTTATTGTGTCAAGCCCGCCTTGATGCCGCATAGTTATCCGTTGTGCGCGGGAAACGGTCGCGCGCCTCCATGTTGTATTTTTCCCGCCGTGAAAGTTATTTCTTAAAAAGGCAAAGGAATCTAGTGTTACATCTGTCAATGAGGGATAAAAAACTTAAAATTAATGTTAGTGTTAAAGATTCTTGAAAATTAAATATTTGGTAGAAGGTAAGTTAACTTTTTAATTAGTAGGTAATTACTGATTAATCGATTACAAGTTACTTACTGTACCTACCTTAATGAGATTAAGAAATGAGTTTACAAGAGGACGTTGATTAATTAGGGAGTTGATGCAGAAATGATAAAAATTGTCGTATCACTACATTCACTACTCTACTACTTACCTACTTACTAATGTTATGTTACATGAATATGCGACAATTTATTCATCATTAAAGATCAGGAATGTCTAGATGAAGTGATTACAAGTTCATTATGGAGTTCTAGTGTTAGAATAAAGCTAAGCGTTACAATGAGATTATCAATCTTCGCTTATATTTATCAACAAAAAAACAAAACAATATTTTGTTTTGCATAATATTTTTTTCAAAATGTCAGCCATAAAGTAAAGCTCTATCAAGAAGCCAACATTCCAGCCCTCACTGCCACATACGATCGATAAATACAAGTCCAACAATAAGCCCATAGCCTTTAATAGCATGGGTGGTTAAAAACATTAATTCCTAGAAGTGCCTCTTGATCAATATACAATGAACGGTGCGTGGAGCGATACAGCGTGTTCCGAATGCGTGTATCTGCGAAGAGGTTGCGCTTTCGCATCCCATGATTTATGATGCGCTCGTGTGAGCACTTGGGTTAGACAGCCCTCAGATCAGAAGGTAGAGAAAAGCGATTTAACACCGCTTTACACCGGTCATTTGTTTGAACTAATAAATGTTTCATACTGCTAACAGCCAACAGTGCATTTGGACATCCAATTTTATATTACAATACGATACGAGTGGCTAATCTAGTACCGGGTCAGATAAGATTATACCTACTTTGTTCAATGTTGTTTCTTAACAAAGAATAGGGTGTAAATTGTCATAGCATAAGCTGCATAAAGATGTCAAATGCTGATTTTATTGAATTTTATTCCAATAGCATATTATTAGGTATAACTTTTTTGTTATTCCAATCCGACCAGCTAAACGGATCAACTAGTTGTTCCGATTGCGTGGTTTTCTTTCCATCAGCCAACTACTTAATCGAACCATAATAAGGTAATATTTGAAGACCACACGGAAAAATTAAAGAATGTAAAAAAAAACAACGAAGAGAAAAACAGTTTTAAAGTGTATAAGTATTTCTTTTATTTTATACTTTTTAACTGAAAATGCTTTGCCGTTAGTAGTTTACGTTTCAAAATCTGAAAACGTGCTGAAAACATAGTGTACTTAATGTAATTGACATTCACGTCAAAAACCGTCGTTGTTATTGTCACGTCCACGGATACTCAATATACTATATCTATGGACATTCATGTTTCGTGCGTGCCATGACCATGCCATGACTGCTTGCCATGGATGCCAAATACCACAGCCGTCTCTATCGTCTTCTACAAGCCATGCTATGATACGGAACGGCAACATTGCTGTGAACCGGTTTACTCCTCTGAGTACTAAATCCTATGGAGGTGGCATACCTACGAAAAAGTGAGGTGTAACTAAGTCACAATGTAAGAAAATCTTGGAATTCAATTATAAACTTCTTCTAATTGTCGTATTAATCGGTCCGGCCGTTTCAGAGATTAGCCGGAACAAACAGACAGACAGACAAAAATTGTAAAACATGTCATTTTGGTATATGTACCGTATATTTAATCATATGCACGTAGTAAAAAGCGGTTATTTAATGTTAAAAACAAACACTCCAATTTTATTTATTTGTATAGATGTATAGAAGATATGCCATCTCCATAGGATTCAGTCATGAAGTTTGACTTAATACTCTGAGGTAACTGGAGCTCTCACCCTGAATAAAAAAGTGTCGCCAGCAAATTTGACGTTTATGTATGTAGTGGCTGTCAGCTGTCTCATATGACCATACGTATTTTTTTAAAGTGTAGGTGAGACGGAAGACAGCCACTGTGTTATTTGTGGTATTCAAAAAATTGTTCGTACTGCACTCTCCAGTTACCTCAGTATTAAGTCGAGCTTCATGGATTCAGTACTCGAGGTTTACTCGCTGTTTACCTGTCAAACGGTGCAAACGGTGTCAAATCGGTTCATTTAAAACTACGTTGCCAACTTTATGCGCATGGCTTGTAGAAGACGATAGAGATGGCTGTGCAAATAAAAATCGAACTATAACCATACTATAACCCTTAGCACTATTATTTATTCTGTGCTATAACAGTGGATCAGTGGATACCCTGTGACCCTTTGACAGTGGATCGCACTAAAAAGCCAACAGATGGCATTCAAAAGTCAGTTTCGCAAAAAGGTGACATTCATTGTTTTTCCCGTGTGTCATAGAGAAAGATAAATTGCCGTGTGGTCTTCATTTTGGACTTATAAAACATTCCGAACGGAACAGCTGGGGAATAAGATTGTAGTGAAATAAAAATAGCATTGTAAATGCAAAAAAAAATATATCTCTAGTCTACCTGTATCCACCCGGCATGATTGTACTTACATCTAGGTGTGGCGGACCTTGCTGGACGCCTTGCTGGACCTTGCTGGACCTCCACCGCTGGACATAGGCCTCCCCGCCTATGTCCAGCGATGGACAGCAAATGACTAAGATAATCATTTTATGTTCAGAAAGTAAAAACGGCCTTACTACCTCATTTGTAAAGCAGTTATCCACTGCCAATAAACCAATTTATTTGTGAACTACCTATAGAATAAACTTTGTTTAGATTAAAAATAGTAAAGGGCCCAATATTGAGCCTTGGGGTACGCCCGTAATAAATAGGGGCTTCAGAGGACACAGTATTATTAACAATAACTTTTTGATTTCTATTCTTTCTATTACACAAATATCAGCATATCATTTTTAGAGACACCATAATGTAAACAAGTACTTACTAACTTCATTAAAAGGGTTTGGCAACCGAAAGCTTTGGAAAGGATACACCAATTACGTCCTGCTTACCCTTCCAAGCGTCAAGGATATGTTTAAGAAGTACAATTCCAGCATCTGTGGTATTTTTTATCTTTAGAGATTCCGAACTGATTTTATGAAGGATTTGATTTAATACCAAATAATCTACTCATTGACCGTATTCTTTTGAAAAATTTTACTGAGTGCCGGTAAAATTGATAGCGGCCTAAAGTTGGTGAGGTCACTTTTGTCTCCAGATTTAAAAACCGGAATTTACTATATATATTTCATTAAATCAGGAAAGACTCCTTCGTCAATACACTTATTAAAAATAAAAGCTAAATAAGGAGCTATTGCATCAATTATTTAGTTGATATACCCCAATAATCTTCCGTCCGATCTACTGGAAGTTATACCAACGCACTCAAAACACTCAAAGAATTTAAAAATAAAAATTTTGCAGTGTAGAATGTTGCAGTTTTAGGTCAGCACCATCTCTTGACCGATAGTGGAACTAATGTAATTTTCGTTGACGATTTCTGAAAAAGTTTACTATTTAGAGACATCATTTTATTTTTCCTTACATAAACTTCTATCACCTAAAATACCCTATATGCCCTAGTTAGCCTTAGTCTTAGAGTCCCACATACCTTCGGGATGCATTACCGCATTCCCCCAACTATAAAAAAAATCGGCCAAGTGCGAGTTGGACTCGCGAGTTCACACTAGGCCACAGCCACGGGGTCTGCCGTAGCGCCAACAGCGTGTGTAAGTGACAAAGTTTGCAACACGTGCTTAGCATTGTACAAAATAAACTATACACTCAATAAAGTCCAGTGAAAAAAAATACTACTTCGACAGACGACGTCTTCTTTGAAATGCACTTGTTCGACGGATCTCTATTTCGACGGAACATACTTACATACAGGTTAGGTATGTGTATATGTAACTATGTTTCTCACTTCAAATTCTAAATTCGTTACAAGCAAAATGAAGAGATAAAATGATTTTCAAACCTATTTGCCGGTCGTGTTCCAATTCCTATACAAACAGTATCACAGGCGGACGGTTTCCACTGATGCGAAGTATAAATAAACACGATTCCCTCTAAATTTGATTACAACAATAAGCTCCCCAACGAAAGATATATTCCACTTAGCTTGCCAATCTTTATAGCTCTCGAATAAATAAAGATTGACTATGCATTTTTGACGATTGAAAAAACTAAGCGACAGCCCTACATATCGCTCGCTCGGGCGGGCGGGGCTCGCAACGGCAAAACAATCGCGCATCAAACCGTGCGGGAGCAAACCGCCCATCTGCCGCAAGCCGCCGCCCGCCTGCCAGTAGTTGTGAAAATTGAAAATGCTTTTTATCTACACTCATGGTATAATATTCGAATTATGAACTCATGCCTGAACGTATATTGATACACTTTAAGCCATAGTCAACTTAAAAAAATAAAACTGCTGTATCAGGGTGTTGCATAATGACCATTATGAAACACCCGGATACAGCTGTCACTCATTATAAAACACTTACACCCGTTTGCACTAAACTTAAAAATCGCCTAAGTCTTTTCCTAGCTAACTTAAGACATTCTTAACAAAAAATTGCTTTGCACTAACCTTAGGACATTCTTAAATGCACTTTTAGCTATTCTTAACTTACGGGCCCAATATCGAGCGCCTAAGGCTTAAGAAATACCTAAGTATATCAGTGATTATTGTCAGTGGCATTGTGAGCAAAGAGTAGTGCGACAAGCTTTTCTGTACCGGTGATTATCTTAGGAACTAAAACAGTTTTCATACGACAGTCCATTTTGACAGCTAATTTCGTATTGCAAGTGACTCCTGTGTCACGGCTGTCACCGGAACAGAAAAGCTTGTGGCTTTTGTATTCTTGTTTGCTAGATAGAGACACAACACATGCGACATACGTCATTCATCATTTATTTAAAAAAAAACATTACAGATCGACAATCTTTTCTGTTCCCATGACAGCGGCGCTTATGTTTAGCAGCAAAACATGAAAGTATTAGCAAAATGACATTAAAAACAAAACTCGTTAGTTCTAGTTTTGGCCACCGGAACAGAAAAGGTTGCGCACTGTATTTATGTTTTTCCTGACAGTTGAGCTTAGTGACCTGACCCGACCCAACGGGCATTATGCCCGTTTGCACTAAACTCGGGTTGAGCTTGTCATAGATAAGATACATCTTAGCTTAGAAACAGCCTAAAACAGCCGACCTAAAATTTTTGTTTGCACTGACAGACTACGTCGTAAATTAGTCATCACCTTGCTAAAAGAATGAATGAATGAATTCAAATATTAATTGTTTATGGATTTTAAACCTGGCGAGGTAAAGTAGGTCACTGGATATTTTTTTTGTTGAAACTTCTCATTGATTCCTTCGTAAGTTAAAAGGAGACAAAAGCTAAGACGTTGTCTATTTTATTTGGTAGGAGTAATTCACCGAGAAAAGAAAAAGTCAACTGAGCTCAACTGTCAGGAAAAACATAAATACAGTGCGCAACCTTTTCTGTTCCGGTGGTCAAAACTAGAACTAACGAGTTTTGTTTTTAATGTCATTTTGCTAATACTTTCATGTTTTGCTGCTAAACATAAGCGCCGTTGTCATGGGAACAGAAAAGATTGTCGATCTGTAATGTTTTTTTTAATAAATGAGGAATGACGTATGTCACATGTGTTGTGTCTCTATCTAGCAAACAAGAATACAAAAGCCACAAGCTTTTCTGTTCCGGTGACAGCCGTGACACAGGAGTCACTTGCAATACGAAATTAGCTGTCAAAATGAACTGTCGTATGAAAACTGTTTTAGTTCCAAAGATAATCACCGGAACAGAAAAGCTTGTCGCACTACTCTTTGCTCACAATGCCACAGACAATAATCACTGATATAGGTATTTCTTAAGCTTTAGGCGCTCGATATTGGGCCCGTAAGTTAAGAATAGCCAAAAGTGCATTTAAGAATGTCCTAAGGTTAGTGCAAAGCAATTTTTTGTTAAGAATGTCTTAAGTTAGCTAGGAAAAGACTTAGGCGATTTTTAAGTTTAGTGCAAACGGGTGTTATATTTCTTAATTTTACTGTCGCCATGGCAACCGTAGGATTTACCGGCCCTGACTTCCAACTCTTTCAAGCCCTTCTTTAGCCGGCAACAATCAGAAACTTTTTAAAAATTAGAATTTTGAATTTAGAAGGCATGAAGCTCGACTTAATACTGATTAAGTCAAACTTCATGTTAGATAGAAGGAATAGACCGTATAGACTCCTATGAGAGGGGTTTGGCACCAATTCACATTTTATAATTAATATTGATTTGCTTTATTTTTGAAATATATAATAAATGTAATGAGTGTAGATAAAGTAGTGTATGAGACTGCACATAACTCGGTATTAAAACACTCGTGGAATACTATTAAAAATCCCACTCGTGTTTTAATACCCCTCCTTATGCGACAGTCACATAAACTACTATTACCACACTTTTATTAGCTTCACTTGTAACTAAGGTGGTCTTCTTCAAAGTATAATGATAAAAGTATGTATCTATCACCAGTTACTGAAGTAGAAGTACTTAAAATTATAAAATCTCTTAAAAATAAAAGTAGTTTTGGTGCCGACGAATTTCCACCGATATTAATCAAATATTGTAAAGAAGAACTTGTTAAGCCTATAACATACCTAATAAATCAATCTTTCTTTGAAACAACATTCCCTGATCTATTAAAGATTACCATTATAAAACCAATTCCAAAGAAAACTAACGCAACAGAACTACATCAGCTACGACCTATTGCTTTGTTATCAACTTTTGCTAAGATTTTTGAATCGGCCATGGCTTCACGTTTAACTTCCTTTTGTGAAAAAATGAATATCATCAGTGAAAATCAACACGGTTTTCAAAAAAATAAATCCACTATTACAGCTTTATGTGAGTTTATGTACGAAGTCTTAAAAATAATAAATGACCAAAAATACGCTATAGGTATTATGCTAGATATGAGCAAAGCCTATGATCGTGTGTCCCATGAAATCCTTTTGAAAAAATTACAATCTATAGGGATACGCGGTGAAGTTCATCGGTGGTTCGCATCTTACTTGCAGAATAGAGAGCAATATGTGCAAATGGAGTTCTATGACTCAGAAAACAATACTATAAATATTATTACATCAGAAAAAGAAAAAGTAGAACGATCTATACCTCAGGGTAGCGTACTTGGTTGTATCCTATTCTTAATTTACATCAACGATTTGCCAATGTGTTTGAATAAAAAAAGTATTTTATATGCAGATGATGTATCCATTTTATTTCCGTGTAAAAACAGTACTGATTTTCAAGAACAATGTAATTATAATTTAACTCAGATAACAAATTGGTTAACAGATCATAATTTAGAACTGAACATAAATAAAATGAAAATAATGCAATTTAAGCCAATACAGAAAAAACAATTAGATAGTCAACTTTCATTTCAAAACAATAATATAGACTTTGTGACATCATGTACATTGTTGGGAGTAGAAATTGATACTGCTCTTAACTGGAAACCACACGTTGATAGATTAGCATCGAAGCTCTCTAAATTTACATACGCGCTTTACGAATTAAAAAAAGGAACGGACTTAAAATCTGCCATGACCGCCTATTACGCTTATGCTAATGCTTGGCTAAGCTACGGAATTGTTTTATGGGGAAATAGCACTGACGCACATAAGCTTTTTACTCTGCAAAAAAGATGCATTCGTATATTAGTGAACATACCAGATACTGACAGTTGTAGACCTCACTTCACAAAATTTAAAATACTTACCCTAACCTCCATTTACATTTTAGAAATTTGCAAATTAGTACGCAAGAACAAATTTTCATATATACAACGTGATGATTTACGCTCTCTGACATGTACATTACGAAATAGAAATAGATTAGCTTTACCTTTTACTAAATTGCATATAGTTAGCTCTGGAACCTACCACATGTCCATAAAAATATATAATAAAATACCCAACTTTATTAAAAGTATTGATAAACTTATGTTTTACCAATAAACGGTTTGAATTCAATAAAACTGCGATCCTTTTCGATAAACCCAATTTATGCAATCTTAAATTCCCATTATTACAAAACCATGTATTTATTTCCAACAACAATATATTTTTCTCTCCGTGACGTTCCTTCTTCATTTGTTTCATCTTTCTTCTTCGGTCACAGTTTGAAGACGAACCTCTAATGAGGTTTTAACTCCAGGGCGCAAAGAGTTTCTATACTAGCTTATAACTTGGTTATACATAATCGCCCACCAAGACAAATATGACATTTGTCTTTAACCCTCCGTAGGTTATAACAATAAAATACACAAACTAACACATTACAACAAATCATACAAATAAAAAACAAAATAACAATCCGCTAAATAATCTTAACTATTATTGTCTATTCAATAAGCTACATTTATTTTGTCATTAAAGGCAGCATACACAGTTTCAAAACCGGACGTTTGAACGTCGTATTTTTCATACTCAGTTTTATTATTTATTCCACTAATTTGACCCGAAAGTATCCACCCAAAAGTAGTAGCCTGCGCTAATGGCACTCCCTGAGGACCTCTTTTTATTCTATCCAAAAGTATCTGATTGTAGACGCCTACCCCAAGCAACATATCGATGCGACTTGGAGTGTGATACTCTGGATCGGCCAATAAAAAGTTTTCAGATTTAACCCATTTTGCCGGTTCTATTTTACATGTTGGCAATGGAGTCGTTATAGACTTCAAAACGTACGCATCAATTTGTATTTTAACATTTGAATCCACACGTGATTCAATTTCGAAACTAACCATCGTTTTGGAAGTTGATTCGTGCTCGCCCAGACCCGACATCTGACTTAACGTAGATATTTTTCGTAATCCTAAACGCTGTACAGTAGACTCGGTTATGAAAGAGCATTGCGAGCCCTGGTCAAGAAGTGCTCGCGCAGTACTATTACTTGAATTCGTCTTGACTCTTACTACTGCAGTCGGTAGAAGAGCCTGACTGTAAACACTGCCTGACGAAAAACAAGATACTGAGTTTGCCGCTATATCAGAAGACACTGCTTCTTCCGGTACCTCTTGCTCTATAACTCCGGTGGTCTCAGGAGTAACTTCCCCACTAGGATGCAAAAGCGAATGATGTTTTCGTCTGCGAATACGACACCTTGCATTTGTACGACAAAACTTAGCAAAATGATTGCTACCCAGGCAGTTAAAGCACGCGTTGTTATTTTTTACGAAAGCTCTACGCGCATCGACTGTTTCTTTAGCAAATTGTTTGCAAAACGAAAGTGAGTGTGCTTCCAAACAATATAAACACCTAATATTGCTCACATGCAGAGCTTTGATTTTATTTACAACTGGAATAACACTATTATTTACGTTACTCCTTGTAAAGGTGGACCCAGAGTCCAAAAATTCCAAGGCACGATATCTATTGATTAAAAAATTCTTAAAACTTTCATATGTTGGCAACACATCTGCCGAGCTGTTATTGCTAAGGTTAAACTCCCATTGACGTTTGGTTTCTGAGTCCAACTTAAGAGTTAAAATATGTATAATAATTGCATCCCAACTTCCTACTTCGATACCTATACTACATAAAGAAGAGAGACAGTCATTAGTGGTATCAATTAAATGCTTTAAACTACTGGCCGATTCACTTCCTATATTCCGTTGGCTTAACAGTCTTTTCAAAGTAAAATGACACATATACTTTTTATTATTGTATCTGTCCTCTAATAACTTCCAACATCTATCATAATTCTCATTTGCAATGGGGATATGCCTTAAATATTGTTCTGCCTCTCCTGTTAAGTAACTTTTTAAATAATGCAACTTTTGAATTTTACTCATGTCTTGGTTTGAATGGATTAACGAAGTGTACAAATTTCTAAATGCTGTCCACTCAGAGTAATTTCCAGAAAATAATGGTATATTAATTTTTGGCAGTTTTATTTGTGGTAATGGCTTTAAATTTATTTGGCTATTAGTACTATCTGACATCCAAGGTACATACACAGTGAACAGTACCCCGAGTGTAAGTTTTTATGTCAAAAAACGCAAACTATCGTGAGTGCGTATTTATGTCAATTTGTATGAAAACTGTATCAGCGCCTCTAGCGGCGAGTAGCGCGCTTATGCAGTTTTCATACAAATTGACATAAATACGTACTCGAAATAGTTTGCGTTTGCATGACATAAAAACTTACACTCGGGGTACTGTTCTAAAATGCATTTTAAATCACTTGTATAGTCCAAATAACATTCTTCAGCTTTATCATAAATCTCATTTTTTATGTATTCAGAAGCGCATAACAATGTTTGATCAGAATTACGTCTTAATTCTTTATGTCCCGATAAGAATTCGCACCATGTTTGTTCAATTAATTTTAATCTTCCCTCTAAATATTGTTTCGTAATACGATCCTTAGGGCTCTTTTTAAAATTAATTGGAGCTTTACAAACGCGCTCATATAACTCCATTTGAAAGTTTAACAAAGCCTCCATTTTTATAAACAATAATTACAAATTAATTAGGACACAACAAAATCTTTAACGCAAATTATTTTATGTAACTATATACACACAATTTATTTCTAAGTTAAACTTATTTAAAGTCCCAATACCCAGTTATTGTGAAAACTTTAAAGTTGAAATCTTCTTATTAATTAGTTCAAAGTACTCACATTTTTATATACACCACACTATAATTGCATTTCATTTCTGTTGAAACTACCGCTAGTTTCTCCAACTAGAATGACTCTTCTCCTCTTTGTATCCAGTCCTGAATATCCTGACGCACGCTCCGACTTGCAGCAGCAAAGCGCCGTCCGAGGTCTACAATCTGACCCGTGATGTCCACTACGTTTACGACAGCAATTCTCTGTCCGTAGCGTCGATGAATGCAAATCCAAGATATTATACCACACTGGTATCCGGCTCGAAGGACCAATGATAAACTTATGTTTTACCAATAAACGGTTTGAATTCAATAAAACTGCGATCCTTTTCGATAAACCCAATTTATGCAATCTTAATTTCCCATTATTACAAAACCATGTATTTATTTCCAACAACAATATATTTTTCTCTCCGTGACGTTCCTTCTTCATTTGTTTCATCTTTCTTCTTCGGTCACAGTTTGAAGACGAACCTCTAATGAGGTTTTAACTCCAGGGCGCAAAGAGTTTCTATACTAGCTTATAACTTGGTTATACAAGTATAGACAATGATAAAATATTTTTTAAAAGATTAAGAGATTTCTTAGTGGAAAAATGTTTCTACGAGTTAAAAGATTTTTTAAATTGAACGTCGCTTTGTTATGTTTTATGTTATTATTATAATATTTTAAACTTGTTGTCAAAATAGTTTAATTTTAATTATTTAGTTTTAAGATTTGCGACACCCTTACAGGGTTCATATTGCGAACTGTATTATACTTAAGATCTATATGTAACCAATATGATGCAATAAACATTATGACTATGACTATGACTATGACTATGACTATGACTAAGTCACAATGTAAGAAAATCTTGGAAATCAATTTTAACCTACTTCTAATTGTCGTATTGATTTGAAACTTTGCAAGTCTATATGAATCCGATGACAATACTTGAGCTGATCTGATGATGGAGTCAAGAGGTGGGCAATATAACTCTTCAATGGCTGCTAGGAAACCCCTCGAGTTTAGGCTCATTTCTTTTGTTCTGATAAGACCTGTTCGTTACACTTGATGGTGAGGGTCTGATGATGGAGCAGGGAGGAAGCCAGTGGCACTTCTTAATGACCACTAGGAAACCCCTCGAGTTTGGGCTCATTTGTTTCGTTCTGATGAGACTTATTTGCTACACTTGGTGGCGAGGGATTGATGATGGAACAGGGAGAAAGCCAGTGGCAATCCTTAATGGCAAATAAGAAACCCTTCGAGTTCTGGCTCATTTGTTTCGTTCTGATGTGACCTATCCGCTACACTTGGTGGTAAGGGTCTGATGATGGAGCAGGGAGGAAGTCAGTGGCACTCCTTAGTGACCACTAAGAAACCCCTCGCGATGGGCTCATTTGTTTCGTTCTGATGAGACCTACTCGCTACACTTGAAGGTAAGGGCCTAATGTTGGAGCAGGGAGGAAGTCAGTGGCACTCCTTAATGACCACTAGGAAACTCCTCGAGTTTGGGCTCATTTGTTTCGTTCTGATGAGACCTTTTCGCTACACTTGGTGGTAAGGGCCTGATGATGGAGCAGGGAGGAAGTTAGTGGCACTCCTTAATGACCACTACGAAACCCCTCGAGTTTGGGCTCATTTGTTTCGTTCTGATGAGACCTTTTCGCTACACTTGGTGGTGAGGGTCTGATGATGGAGTAAGGAGAAAGTAAGGGTTCGGCTCGCGCATCTGGTAACTAATAGACTCCACTTGAATTTGTAAAACTAAATACATACAATCACGCCTTTGAGTTATAATGTTTACGGGGTGAACAGACACATGAATGGACTGTGAAATCGATTATCAACCACCCATAGCTTGCCATTTATTAAACTAAAAATTAAAAAATAAATATGTAGTTTTAAAAACTACAAAAACACACTTTTATAGGAACAGACTAAAAAGTACAAAATAACCGTCTATTCAGTAACTGAAATTAAAAAGCGTGGTGCGCCCTTTGCAAAGCATGCATTCAAGTAGGTACTTAATATTGACAACGCGCACCATGCTTTTTAATTTCAGTTACTGAATAGACGGTTATTTTGTACTTTTTAGTCTGTTTCTATAAAAGTGTGTTTTTTTAGTTTTTAAAACTACAAGTATTTATTACATACATCATACTTCGCGAGTTGCGGTAACGCGTCCGCAGCGGCCGCGGGGAGAAAACCAAACTGTGGAAGGAAATATATCACCCATTCTGTACCTACCTATACTCGTAGGTATGTTCTAAGTCATCCTCCCTACAACATACATACTGCCGTGCTAATTAAAAACTTAGTAAGGAATATTTTTTCAAGTATTGCGTTACGTATAGATTCGGAATCCTCGCGATAAGCTCTTTACATCATTTTGATTCTTATTTCTTTAGCTATCATCATCATGTCAGCCGAACGACGCCCACTGCTGGGCATAGGCCTCCCCCAAGGATCTCCACAACGATCGGTCCTGCGCTGCCCGCATCCAGCGGGGATCCATCCCGCATCTTTAGCTATACGGAATGTTATACTTTGATATGGCGTAAATGCAGTATGTCTCTTCGAAAAAAATAAATTCTAAAGAGAACCGCAGTTGCGTGTAGTACTGCTTTTTGCCGATCGGACTTTAGTAAGGTGAGATTTATTACTCAAATTAATAAAAGCAGTAACTTCGCTTACTGCTATTATAATTTGTGAAACAAAACAAGTAAAATGATCATAAATACAACTTTCAACTGCAGTAATAAAGGATACTGCCCTTTATTTTAGTTGTTTTGTAATTTGGAAGAACAAGTAGGTAATACTAATCTGAAGAGCAGTTTCATGTGCTTTTGAGTACAAATTATATTGGTTCATACTAAATACTTCAATATGAACCACGTTTTTAATATTAGATTTGTTGATTAATTTACATGTTTCGAACAAACATGCCAAAGAGTTATGTCTGTATCATAAATTCATAACTTAATATTTTTATTATAAACTGACTTTTGGATTGATATTTACTTATTTTTTCTATTTTGCCATGTTAAAACCTGAAAAATTTTAGAAATATAAGAATAGAAGTAAGTATAAGTAAGTAGATCAAATATTTACCATTTAAAAATATTGGTTAATGTTTCAAGATTATACCTGGATTCTTGTGGTTTATTTACTTTTTATCATAAATAATTGAATATTAAGTATTTATATTATTACATTTACTATATGTAGTTCGACCAAATACAACTATGTACATTACTTATAATAAACGCAGTAAATGTATAAAACTACAAGAAATGTTAATATTTGCTCATTAAAATACGTGAATCGTTAATCACTTGTCGTATTACTAAAAATAATGGAAATAATTTATGAAAATTAAATCCAGATGCCTTATTTTTAGTCATAATATAATTTTAAAATAATTTCTTTTGACTATTATACTGCGTTTATGATTAGTGAAAAATAAGATCATGGTCACAATGAATAGCTAACAATAAACGCAGTAACCCCCAATTACTAGTTATGAGCGCAGTAAGCCCGTACTTACTGCATTTAAAATTTGTAAAGTTCGCTTTTTTCACCAAAACCATGCTAAGAAAATATGCTTTTTATTAAATTAAAATTGCTGTGTTAGTTTAATAGTTATTTCAGATATTTTTTATGAAACTTTTTAAAAAACTTTAAAATAACGCCACAATATTAAAAACAAAAAAAAAAAAATATCGCCATTTACTCAAAAGTTGTCTAACCTTCCTTACTGCGTTTTCCATTAGCACGGCAGCATAGGTACTGATACTTGACCTAAAACTATTACTCCAACTGTACCCCAAGAACTATCCGATATTTTTGTAAAAAATTCAATAACAGGCCAAATTTTTGTAAACGGCCCTTAAATATAATTTTAAGAGACTATATTTTGGAATCCAACATAATATCGAATTGGAAGGTATAAAAAAAAAAGTTATACCCCGAAAATGGTGCAATTCTTTCAGCAAATATGCTATCACCAATTTTATCGTTAACATGTGTTTATGTTCACTATATCTAAGCACCAAAGTCGAAATCCATAAAGATATAAAACGGGAAACTAATACTTTAGGAAGAAGTCGGTTGTTTCTGATAGCATTTTTAACATAGGTGTAGGTAATGCCAATTTGAGTTTACATAGAGAGTTTTTTTTAAAGTTTATTTGTTTTTCATTTACAAATATAGGGGGATTATATACTTTTTCACACTTATGCTCTGAAATGTTAATATTATATTTGAGAAAAGAATGCAGTACGTGGCACTTTTCCGAGATAAACATTCTAAATTTGAAAATCACTGCAGTAATGGATTTCAGTAATTACTTACTGCACTGATTTTAGTGCAGTAAGTAAGTACTGAAATTCATTACTGCAGTGATCTGCAATGGTACTACCAACTTTTTTTCTTTATTTTTTCTTTCGTTATTCCTGTGTATAAAAACAGAAAAAGCAAAGGGACATTTGCACCATACAGCCACATTATTATTATTATAACATAATTAGGTTAACTTTTTTTAAAATACGGTGCGCATAGATTATATTACTTCGTATTGTACCACAAGCGCTATGTACCATTAGCACGAACATCAATCGAAAAAACAAAATGAGATTTATCATAGACAAAATATCCTTTACGAGTAATTTTGTATGGGAAATATGTACAGCGCCATCTACCGCCCAGAAGCGGGTATTGAAGTTGCGCATTTTAGTAGCAAGTAGTAAGTATCAATAGGCTGTATGACCGTTCCACATGGTCTCACAAGCCAATATAAAAACAAAAGGCAGGAATGATTTCTAGCGGTTGATTTGATATCAATACAGTTTATATTGTGTAATAAATTATTAAAATGAGTTCTGCCAATGAAACATTTACAGACATTGTAAGTACCTACTCCACCAAATTTGAGAGCAGAAGCAAAATTAATAACAGAAAACTTACTGCCAGCAAAAACAAAAGAAAGATATATGAAAACCTACGATCTGATTTGGAAAAGTGAAAAAAAGGCGCATTCGTTTTCGGAATCTGTGTTGTTGGCGTATTTTAATGATACATCATTAAAATAATATTATTATGGGCGATTTATACATAAATGTGCCCGGAAAAACAATAACATTTAGGTACATTTAATAATTGCCTGAACATGTGTTGTCATAGTTCTAATAAATTTTATTTAGTTAAACAGTTTTTTTATTTCCTCGCATTTCTTGCGAAAAGCACTATACAAGCCTTGTACGGTAAGTAAATTACCTTGCCTCGAATGATTAAAGCCCTCGCCTGCGGCTCGTGCTTCAAACCATCCTCGACAATGTAATTTCTTACTTACCTGTCCTCGGCTGTAATGTACTATTTCACACTTATGCTCTGAAATGTTAATATTATATTTGAGAAAAGAATGCAGTACGTGGCACTTTTCCGAGGTAAACATTCTAAATTTGAAAATCACTGCAGTAATGGATTTCAGTACCTACTTACTTACTGCACTGATTTTAGTGCAGTAAGTAAGTACTGAAATTCATTACTGCAGTGATCTGCAATGGTACTACCAACTTTTTTTCTTTATTTTTTCTTTCGTTATTCCTGTGTATAAAAACAGAAAAAGCAAAGGGACATTTGCACCATACAGCCACATTATTATTATTATAACATAATTAGGTTAACTTTTTTTTAAATACGGTGCGCATAGATTATATTATTTCGTATTGTACCACAAGCGCTATGTACCATTAGCACGAACATCAATCGAAAAAACAAAATGAGATTTATCATAGACAAAATATCCTTTACGAGTAATTTTGTATGGGAAATATGTACAGCGCCATCTACCGCCCAGAAGCGGGTATTGAATTTGCGCATTTTAGTAGCAAGTAGTAAGTATCAATAGGCTGTATGACCGTTCCACATGGTCTCACAAGCCAATATAAAAACAAACGGCAGGAATGATTTCTAGCGGTTGATTTTATATCAATACAGTTTATATTGTGTAATAAATTATTAAAATGAGTTCTGCCAATGAAACATTTACAGACATTGTAAGTACCTACTCCACCAAATTTGAGAGCAGAAGCAAAATTAATAACAGAAAACTTACTGCCAGCAAAAACAAAAGAAAGATATATGAAAACCTACGATCTGATTTGGAAAAGTGAAAAAAAGGCGCATACGTTTTCGGAATCTGTGTTGTTGGCGTATTTTAATGATACATCATTAAAATATAGTAAGATTGTACAACAAGTGCATAAAACGTACCATTTTTCCCGAGACGTATATATCCATCCGAGCCGTAGGCGAGGGTGGATAGTCAATTCGAGGGTAAAATGGGTTTTATCTACGAGTTATACACTCTGCTTTTCACTTCGAGTGTGAGGAAAACAAATAACAATATTGCAAAAAAGAAAAAATAAAGACGTCGCCATATTGGCGGGAAGACTTTCTTTTTTTTTATACGTAGCAGTGGCAGCACAGTGACTTTGGCATAGATCGTGGTCCATAATGCTCTTGAAATACTTATTTCTTACAAAACTCATTAATTTTGCCTAGTTTTATTAATTTAGTAAGTAATTTAACATGGATTGTGTACAAAATTAAAGAAACAATGAAATTACAAGTTTATTTAACGAAGTTTAATTGCGTGCGTGACTGTTTACTTGACGACCTTTGTCTTAGAGTCTGAGACTTAGACGAAGATTTTACTTTATGCACTAGAGCATAAAAAGCGATTTTATGCAGCCTATACCCAACATAAACACGAACTTTACGAGCATGAGAAGTGAAAATATTATTATGGGCGATTTATACATAAGTGTGCCCGGAAAAACAATAACATTGAGGTACATTTAATAATTGCCCGAACATGTGTTGTCATAGTTTTAATAAATTTTATTTAGT
Source organism: Crambus lathoniellus (assembly GCA_949710035.1). Taxonomy (NCBI): domain Eukaryota; kingdom Metazoa; phylum Arthropoda; class Insecta; order Lepidoptera; family Crambidae; genus Crambus; species Crambus lathoniellus. The sequence goes on from OX453296.1 coordinate 28,019,093, forward strand.
TAAACAGTTTTTTTATTTCCTCGCATTTCTTGCGAAAAGCACTATACAAGCCTTGTACGGTAAGTAAATTACCTGTCCTCGGCTGTAATGTACTATTACGAAAGATAATAATAAATGCATTCAAATGTAAAGTGAATAACACTTATACCATTTTTGCCTATTTTTTATAGATTTTTTAAAGCTTTGTACTTATTTGTTTTTTTTTTAATGTCGCTGTCATAAATATTGGTGGATTACTGATGAATTATTTATTAAACTAGATAATCTAATTTTCAATGCTATGAAATCACTGATATAGAATTATTGTTGAGTCTCCATAGAGCGAATTAGTTTGGCTCTCGGGCTACTGTAAAAAATCCGTCTTCGTAATGCATCGAGTAATCGAGTTCCGAACATAATTATGTTTAGTTAGACTTAAGGCGATGATTCCCGACCGAAATAGGGCACGCTAACCGCCTGGCCATGGGAAAGCGCGGCGGCGCGGCGGCGCGGCGGCGTGCGGCGGCGACCACCGAATTGCGCAATCATTGCGCGCTCGCGCCAGACGTCTAATCAAATAAGTCAATGAAACGCACCAACTGATGCGTAATTCGCTCGTCGCTGCCCGCCGCCGTCGGCGTCGCCGCGCTGCCTGTCCCGTGGCCTGGCGGTAACGCTTGCCCAGCCGCGCGCGTCGCGCGATACACATCCTTCACGCTATCTCTTAGTAGGTAGGTAAGTAGTCTGTGCTTCACGCGGACGCAGCGGCAGCGGCGGCAGTGAACTATGAACTCGCGAGCGCAGCGCCCACGAATCGATAACCACAAAAGGGAACTTGCATTATTTCATAAATGTAGTCTATCTGAAAGATTTAAGGATTGCATGAAGATATCACAAGCGAAAAAGTTGAAATATGCTTAAATTATTTATTTAATGCAAATCAAAAATTAACATTTCAAAGTCCGCGCGTAAACGCTCAATGGCCGGACGTGACGTCATTTCTTAGGACGTCAAACTTTTCAATGTGTATCTGAAAGGAGTGACAAAGAAATTTTAACAAATAACGACAAACGCTAAAAGTGAGTGACCAAAGATTTCAGTTTTCAGATAGGCTTCGCCAGATAGGTAAATGAAAGAAAACTTATGTTTTTTAGCGAAATCTTTACTAGAACTTGGTTTATCATCCGTTTCTCTAAGTACTTACCATACTTTTAGGGGTTGAAATTTTAATTTTTGTGAAAACGAAATTGACAGAATATGGCTACAATAATTTTTTACTGTTTTTAAAGGTAATTAAAAATTAAGTAAGCTTTACGTAAAACGCACTAACATATAAGTATTGAAAATATGCCTATTTTGCATTAGTCTAAAATATTGTGAACTCTAACATTGACAAAGGCAAAAATACTTGTTGTTGCTTGATTGATTATATTGATACTTGATTTATTTCTGCTGCACACTGGACCTGGAGTAAATATACTGTTACACTGTTATAAATATATTGTTTAATTAAAGATGTTAATGTTGGTAGAAAATATAAGTACTGAGGTATATTTACTACATATGTATATGTATCAGTCAGCAGGCAGGCCGGCTGCAGTCCTTAGTCGAACAGGCCACCTGATATTCGGTTTTTAAGTGCGCGCACTAGGCCACTTGCAAAAGTAATAACTGCAACGGCTAACTACAAAGTAAATACTGCCTTATTTCTATATAATTCTCCGGCACTATTCGGCCGGTCCGGAATAAAGAAATAAAGGAAATTCTTTTTTTTAAAAGGATATTTGAAGTTTTTTTAAAAGGATATTTAAAGGTTATTTACATAAGCCCTGGTGTAATTATACTAAAAAGTTTCAAGCTTTATTTAAATGTATTATTAATACTAGCTGTTTATCGCGTTAATTATAGCGATTTGGAGGCAACTTCGCAATTTCTTTCTATTGACAAAATTTTATGTAATCGTGTTTTTTTTTTTTTTTTTTTTTTTTATTTATTTGGACAACCAACGAGTACATACACCTTACTTGCTAACATTGCATTCATAAATTATCCTAAAAAGGTGCTGCCTCACTTAAAGGCTGCCACGGAAAGCGTAAGTTTAATAATGATAGTTGAGAGCAGAAGCGCCCACTTTTAAATAACAAGATAACAAACAAAATTTTAGGTTATTATAGCGAAACTATACATTTATAATAAAAAAATCCTAGTATTTAACAAAACAAATTAACATTAACACTAACAATACAATTGTGTACATGGTGTATTGGCAATCATTATGCTACCATTTAGTAACATAATGACTGCCAACTCCTCAGAAGGCAACAGTATCATAACACTAAATCGTTCGAACTTTGGACCTCGAGTAAACTTAATAGGCATTAAATAAATGGCTTGCTTTGAAGTTTGGTTTGTAAATTAACAATGATCATCATAAACGATGACGACCGGGGACCGCCGGCGCAGTACTACCGACTCGGTTTTGAAGGTCAATTAATTTATTTTTAAAGTTAGGAAGACTTAGTCGAAATATATCAATATATTCGTTCTTACTAATGGCATTATAATGAGCTTGAATCCTATTTAGTGGAGAATTAAGGCCAAGATTACTTTTAGATGATCTAGGTGAAAACAAAGAGTATCTTGACAGACGCGGGAGCTTTAGCGTGGTTTTGAAATTAAGTTTTTTTAACAATAGTGAGCAGTTTAAGTGACCGTTGACCAGTTTATGGAGAAAAACCAAATCCAAGACTTTACGCCTGTTCTTCAGTGAGGATAAATTAAAATGACTCAAACGATCTGTGTAAGACTGCAGTTTTTTGGTCATATTACATTTATAGGACAAATGGTATAAAAATTTCTTTTGCACTCGTTCAATTTTATTGGAGTGAACTTCGTAATAAGGGTGCCACCACAACACGCTTCCATATTCTAGAATTGATCTTACTATGCTATTATACAAGCGTTTCACAGTATTTACATTTTTAAAGTCTTTACTATTTCTCGTAATGAATCCCAGACATTTTAATGCTTTAGATACCATCCGATCGTAATGGTCCTTAAAAGTTAATTTTTTGTCTAATGTAACTCCAAGATCGCGAATAGTTTCGACTTCCTGAATAGGTCTATTCGATATGGTGTATGTACAAGGTAAATTAATATGGTTTCTAGTAAATCTAATAAAGAAACATTTATCTATATTCAAAAGCATTTTATTATCAGTACACCATTGTTCCAGACGATTTAAGTCATCTTGTAGCAAGTCTACATCATGACTACTTTTGATAGGTCTCATTAATTTAAGGTCATCTGCGTACAAGTATGCCTTACAATTTTTTAAAACCACTGCAACATCATTAATAAAAAGATTAAAAAAAATTGGCCCCAGGTGTGAGCCTTGAGGTACACCTGACAAGTTAGGATACGGGTCAGACGCAAAACCACCCACCACTACCTTTGACAATCTGTTGCTTAAATATGATGCACACCATTTGAGGAGACTACCCGCAACGCCAAACCGATATAATTTACTTAAAAGCATTTGATGAGGAACTCGATCAAATGCTTTCGAGAGGTCAGTATATATTACATCCACTGGTACCCGTGCATCAATAGATTCGGCAACTTCGTCAATAAAACTCACTAAGTTGGTGACAGTAGAGCGGGCTCCAACAAAACCATGTTGACACTCAGCAAGTATGCTTTTGGTGCGCCATGATATTATTGGACACAGAAGTGATTCAAGTACCTTAGCAAATACTGACAAAATAGAAATGGGCCTGTAATTTTTTACATTCGTTTTGTCACCCGATTTGTGAATAGGTATAATCAAACCCATCTTCCAAATAATCGGAAATGTACCAGACAATAACGACTCATTATAGATTAGAGTAAGCGGCAGTGATAACTGCTTAGCGCACCTATTAACAAAAACAGATGGTATACCGTCCGCTCCAGCTCCCTTATTACGATCAATCCTTTCCAAACACTTAAATACTTGCTCTTGAGAGAACGAGACAGAACATAAAGAGGTGGATGCTTGAATTAAATTAGTATTAGTATTATTATCGTCAAGGTAAGCAGTATTATTTGAGTCGTGAGAAGTTAAAAAAAATTTAGCAAGCATATTGCATATTTGTGGGCCAGTAGAGACTGTTTCATGATTATATGTAATTGAAGAAGGAAATGTACTGCTGTTAGTATTCTTTTGCTTGATGTATGACCAGAAAAATTTTGGATCGGATTGGATAGAACTTTCAATGAGTGATATGTATTTATTGTAACACTGTTTGGTTAATGCAGCGCACCTTTTTTTCAATGTTAAAAATGATAGGTTGTCTAACGGATTCTTATATTTTAAATAACGGATTCTATATTTGTTTTTTTCTTTAAGTATGCGTTTTAACTCACCGGTAAACCAAATCGGAGTTTTGTTTGAGGCAATGGGATAATTAGGAACAAATTTCTTAATGGCATCATTTAAGAGAATGTAAAACTTCTCCACCATAGAATCGACTGACGTGCATTCAGAAAAGACCCCACTCCACTCTATTTTGTCTAGATAAATACAAATTTCTTCATAGTTTGCTTTATGAAAATTCTTTTTGAAACCAGTCTTATTGTAGTTCAGTTTATTTGAATGTATGTCAAATTCAGTATAAAATTCCAAAGGAGGATGATGTAGGTCAATTTTACTGATAGGAATTGTGGGGGAGTTAATATTAGAAACCGATATATTTGTAAGAATTAGGTCCAAAGTGCGATCAATGTGGTTAGTTATACAATAGGGAACTTGCATTATTTCATAAATGTAGTCTATCTCAAAGATTTAAGGATTGCATGAAGATATCACAAGCGAAAAAGTTGAAATATGCTTAAATTATTTATTTATTGCAAATCAAAAATTAACATTTCAAAGTCCGCGCGTAAACGCTCAATGGCCGGACGTGACGTCATTTCTTAGGACGTCAAACTTTTCAATGTGCATCTGAAAGGAGTGACAAAGAAATTTTTACAGCTAACGACAAAACGCTAAAAGTGAGTGACCAAAGATTTCAGTTTTACTGACTAGGCTTCGCCAGACAGGTAAATGAAAGAAAACTTATGTTTTTTAGCGAAATCTTTACTAGAACTTGGTTTATCATCCGTTTCACTAAGTACTTACCATACTTTTAGGAGTTGAATTTTTAATTTTAGTTAAAACGAATTTGACAGAATATGGCTACCATCATTTTTTACTGTTTTTTAAGGTAATTAAAAATTAAGTAAGCTTTACGTAAAACGCACTAACATATAAGTATTGAAAATATGCCTATTTTGCATTAGTCTAAAATATTGTGAACTCTAACATTGACAAAGGCAAAAATACTTGTTGTTGCTTGATTGATTATATTGATACTTGATTTATTTCTGCTGCACACTGGAGTAAATATACTGTTACATTGTTATAAATATATTGTTTAAATGAAGATGTTAATGTTGGTAGAAAATATAAGTACTGAGGTATATTTACTACATATGTATAAATGTATCAGTCAGCAGGCAGGCCGCCTGCAGTCCTTAGTCGAACAGGCCACCTGATATTCGGTTCTTAAGTGCGCGCACTAGGCCACTTGCAAAAGTAATAACTGCAACGGCCAACTGCAAAGTAAATGCTGCCTTATTTCTATATAATTCTCCGGCACTATTCGGCCGGTCCGGAATAAAGAAATAAAGGAAATTCTTTTTTTTTAAAGGATATTTAAAGGTTATTTACAAAAATATATATATAACATAAGCCCTGCCTTATCTATATAGTGTAATTATACTAAAAAGTTTCAAGCTTTATTTAAATGTATTATTAATACTAGCTGTTTATCGTCGTCGTCGTCTGTTTATCGTGTTAATTATAGCGATTTGGAGGCAACTTTGCAATTTCTTTCTATTGACAAAATTTTATGTAATCGTGATTTTGAGTAATATAGTCACTAGTGTTAGTCCTGAAGTTTGCTGCATCTTAATTTGAAATTCAGTTTTTCATTAATATTGATATTACAGACGATCATGTAAAGCAATCTAATTTTCGTTGGCATATAGCGGGCCCTTAATGTAAAACTGTGGGTGTGTGGGCGAATGTGGCCAATGACAGGCCATTGCCTGCAGGTGGACTGATAGTCGGTTGCATTGCATCGCATCCTTTATACTTGCGACCGCATTCGCATTGCCTTGAACTTTCTCGTAAATATTTTCATAGTGTCCACACACTTGTGCACTCGCGACGTTTACCGCTGTGCTTCACATTCCAATATTTGTCGCATGACAGGATGGACAACAACGTTATAGCGGCATTTAAAATCCGTAAAAAAAAGTAATAAATGAGGGTAACCATCTGTCAATTTTGTTTTAACAAAAAATAAAAATTCAATCTCTAAAAGTATGGCACCCTCAGAGAAACGGATGATATGCCAACTTCTAGTAAAGATTTCGTAATAATTAATAAAAAACTAAAAAACCCGAGAAGTAAAGAGCTGGTTTTTTAATTTTTAATGGTAAATTTTTGCAGCCATGTTTTTAGTTTTTAAATATTACCTACGTTTTTATTTTAGACTTTATAGTTCATTGTCAATAAATCATCTTTTTCAAGTAAGAACTTACAAATTTAAAAATTCGTAAATTCTTTTCTTTTTTAGATAAATTAATACGGAGAGATTTACAAAACTGCAAGTTATAGATGTTTATGGAATCGCTATTTAAAACTCTTCATTTAATACCTAGGTACCTCACTCGATGAGATTTAAAAATATTTCTTTTACAATGCACAGAATAATATGCCAACTTAAAAGCCGCCATTTTGTTTTTGTTAATATTGATGTTCTATTTTCACTCGGGCTATTAAGACGAATCTGATGACGTATCAATTAACAAAATCAGTTTATCCGTTTAGTAGTTACGAGGGAACATAGGAACAGAAACACATACATTCAGGTCAAAAACGTAACACTTTTTAGGCTTCGCCCGCCGCAGTCAGGTAATTTTTGACTTCGCCCGCCGCAGTCAGGTAAATTTTGACTTCGCCCGCCGCAGTCGAGTAAAAAAACTTAAGCTTACTTTCATTTATCTATGTGGCGAAGCCTAGTCATTAAAACCGAAAACGTTGGTCACTCAGTTCAAACGTTTGTCGTTAGTTGTCAAAATAGATAAATTCCATTTATTATTAAACTATTAACGTTTGTACCATTGTTTCTTCATAAGGTGCTAAACAATTAGATATTTAAAGTAATTTTATGTATTTCTTTAGTTTACTTGCAAAATTTGAGAGATTCGATAATGCACAAATTGTATGAACTCAGTGACCAAGCTAAATTCTTTACTAGATTCGAATTTAAAAATAATTAACACACAATGCTTAATTACTTTGACAGGTGACAGTAAATTTTTAACAGTTGCTGAACTGAGTGTCCAACTCAGAATTAATACGAATTATTTGGAGTTTTGCTTAAGAATCAACAATTTTTTTTACTAAATTCAGAGAATTTAGTAAAAAAATGATTCCAATCAAAATGATTCCAATCAAAAATTGTTGATTAGGGTCTCAAGCTGTTTCTCTTGGTGGGCACTCCGTTCAGATGCACATAACTTTTCATGTCGCGTAAAGATTCTCTGATAGGCTCTCAACCTGTTTCATTTTTCGTGGTCAGTGGTCACTCCTTTCAGATGCACATAACTTTTCATGGCGCGTAAATAATAGGTCTTTACCTATGAAATTGCCGTTTTGTATGGAGATTTCTGTAATTATTTTTTTTCCATACTAACGTTTTTGTTATTATTTAACGACTAATATTATGTAAATTTACAAAATTTTACACACGTATTTATGGACATTTTAACTACTAAATGACACATTCGTTAAGAGAAAAAAATTTTTTTTCACTAAGTTACAACTAATAAAGTACGAAATTCTGGAAACAAAAATAGTCGTAACTTTCGGAATAAGTTTTTTCTATGTAAATAATCAAATATCGTGGTTATTAAATTATCAAAAGTTGCTCGATACGGTCTTAATGTAACGCAATATTAAAGAAATTATATATTTCTAATATTATAAATGTTGTTAAGTTATATGTACAAAAGAAAAAAACGGCAATTTCATATGTAAAGACCTATTATTATTTTTGTAAGACAGAATTAATTTATTTCAGTTTTATTTGACATACAAAAAAGTCAGTAAACGATACTTTATTACTACTACAATGGATAATTATTTTACAAGTAAAGCTAAATCTCACAAAATAGAGTGTGCAGTTTTAACTGTGCCTCAAGAGCCTAAACTTAGAGAAAAGTGGATGAAAGGAGCTATATAAGACAACATTCACCCTCTTCAAAATCTGCCTTGCAATGTTGTGAAGATCATTTTGATGTAAGTACGTTGTATTCGTAAAAATCATAACCTCGTTAGAGCTTACATCAACAGTGTATAAAGTAAACAGCAATCTCTACACTTGAAAAATTTGAATTTTCCATAAATAACCACCGCACTATGTCCATATAAACCTTAAGCAAATCTCGCGAGTCGAATTTAGTCAAGCCTTTTTCCATTTTGTAGATATTTTTAATGTTTTATGACATGATTTGAATGTATGATCACCTATATGTTTTTGAACTCAGCTTAAGTGACTAATGGAATGACGTCACTGCGCGCTGATTGGTGTTTCAAATCACGTTTCAATTTACGTAACTTTACATTAAAATATTTTGCAAAATAATAATAATTTTGGAATAAATCTTCCACGAATGCACTTTTAATGGCTATCATCATTGGATTATTAATATAATTTCTCAAAATAATTTTAATGCAAGTTCCCCATTAAATTGGCTTAGATTATTGTACGATATAAATCCAAAAAATATTGCGAGTTAGCACTACCGTGTAATACATTTGCTGAAAGAGGACTGCCGGAAGGGCCACACCAGTTAATGTTATTGAGATTAAAATCACCACAAATTAATACGTGTTTATATTTACTTAACACTATGTTTGCATTATTGCAAAAATGTTCCATTACATGTGAAGGTGTTGGTGAAGGTAAATAAACACCACATAACAGCAATTTTTCTAATTTATTATCGACTTTCACTTCGATTTCCAGCCACAAATCTTCACAATAACATTCATATTTTACAATCCTAAGTGAATTGATTTTTTTAGAGACGGCGATTAGAACGCCACCACCGTCAAGCTTTTTTTGTAAGGGATTAATTTGACGGTCTCGCCTGTAGATATTATAATCACAAGGAAATAGCTCTGAATCTTTTATACTGTCATTTAACCAAGTCTCACTTAATATAATAATGTCGTACTCATAGTTCATTGAATTTAAATATAACTCATTTGTTTTAGTTCTTAACCCTCTTACATTTTGATAGAAAACACTTAATTTAGCAGAGAATTTAACGTTGTAATTAAAATGGATGCTCTTCTTTAAACATGTAATACGAAAAAATTTACTTCAATTTTTCCAGCACTTCACTGTTGCGCACAAAAATTGCTTCAGATGTTTCCGTTTTGCGAAGGTACACACGGCCGCCGCGAACCCACACGTACTTGTAGCTATTGTCTTTTGCATGTTTGCGTGCTGCAGCGTGGAGGAATTTGTTTTCCGGCGACAAATTCTCTGTGACATAGACGGGACTAGCTTTTGTCGATGAAATTCCTAGATGAGCCGTGTTGAGTCTATTTTCAGGGTTATTTTTATTAAACAAAATCGCCGCCGCCAGAAAACCATCACGGGTTCGTGGTGAATCGAATTTAACCAAAACAGATCGTGGCCTGGGACTATCAACTTGTAATTTCGCTGTACGGGAACAGTAGAATATTTGTTGGTCTTCGACGTTAAATTTGATAGTTTTTCCAACTTGCTGAATTAAGTTAACTAAATTCTCAGCCTTATGTTCGGGCACACATTGTATTTCCAGGTTGTTTGAGCGAGATAGCTGGTCGAATTGGTTGAAGCGCACCTTCAGGGTTTGAAGCTCCGATTTTAAGGTTTCATTTTCTTTTTTTAAGCCTGAGATATCTAATTTGGCCGCTGATAAATCAGACTTGAAACTGTCAAAGCTGTCGCTTAAAAATACCAACGATTCTTTAAACTCACTCAGTTGATTTGATATATCACACAATTGCATCTTTAGATTTTTATTAAATTCAAGCATACATTCAGACATGAATTCCTTCATTACGCCTCGCATCTCATCGCGTATAATATCACGAACGTCCATGCATGTTTCTGTTGTAGAAGCGAAGTGTAAGTTTGGGTCGCTATCGGTTCTTGTTTGCAATTTACGCCGAGTGCCAACGAACGTCATGTCGGCCATACCAGTCGGGGTAGACGGCCGGACGGGATTATTAGAGTTGTCGCTTTTAGGCTGCTTTGTAAGACAAATAGGGCACAACCAACGCCTCTTATAGTCAGGTGCAGCTTTATCCAAGTCTTCCTTGTTGATATTTATGCAAAGGAGATGATATTTTTTATCGCATCTGTTACATTTCATAAAACACTTATCTTGGATAGTATCGGGACACGCCGCGCAGTGACTCATCTTGTTGGAATTTGGTACCTATCGGTCGAACGCACTTCACTCGATGTCGATTAGAAGGAGAAAGCAATTATTTGTTCCTGTCCCTTATCGTAAAGGTGAGGTAGGCGTCCCCGCGCTAGCAGATGTTGATCGTGGCCTTGAGTAAACTATCGATCGAGGATAAATATCAATGATTTTTGCATTCAACACTGCACACAAAACTCACTAAAACCGTAATCAATAACCAAAGAAGCTAAGCACACTTTCGCTTGAACTGTAATTGGTAATTTAAAGAATATCGGTGTACACGTCCGCTCGCAACTATGAACATCGGGCGAAAAAAGATTTTGAGTAACATAGTCACTAGTGTTAGTCCTGAAGTTTGCTGCATCTTAATTTGAAATTCAGTTTTTCATTAATATTGATATTACAGACGATCATGTAAAGCAATCTAATTTTCGTTGGCATATAGCGGACCCTTAATGTAAAACTGTGGGTGTGTGGGCGAATGTGGCCAATGACAGGCCATTGCCTGCAGGTGGACTGATAGTCGGTTGCATTGCATTGCATCCTTTATACTTGCGACCGCATTCGCATTGCTTTGAACTTTCTCGTAAATATTTTCATAGTGTCCACACACTTGTGCACTCGCGACGTTTACCGCTGTGCTTCACATTCCAATATTTGTCGCATGACAGGATGGACAACAACGTTAAAGCGGCATTTAAAATCCTTAAAAAAAAAGTAATAAATGAGGGTCAATCCATCTGTCAATTTTGTTTTAACAAAAAATAAAAATTCAATCTCTAAAAGTATGGCACCCTCAGAGAAACGGATGATATGCCAACTTCTAGTAAAGATTTCGTAATAATTAATAAAAAACTAAAAAACCCGAAAAGTAAAGAGCTGGTTTTTTTCATTTTTAATGGTAAATTTTTGCTGTCGTGTTTTTAGTTTTTTAAATATTACCTACGTTTTTATTTTAGACTTTTTAGTTCATTGTCAATAAATCATCTTTTTTAAGTAAGAACTTACTAATTTAAAAATTCGTAAATTCTTTTCTTTTTTAGATAAATTAATACGGAGAGATTTTTAAAACTGCAAGTTATAGATGTTTATGGAATCGCTATTTAAAACTCTTAATTTAATACCTACCTCACTCGATGAGATTTAAAAATATTTCTTTTACAATGCACAGAATAATATGCCGCCTAAAAGCCGCCATTTTGTTTTTTGTTAATATTGATGTTCTATTTTTACTCGGGCTGATGACGTATCAATTAACAAAATCAGTTTATCCGTTTAGTAGTTACGAGGAAACATAGGAACAGAAACACATACATTCAGGACAAAAACGTAACACTTTTTGGGCTTCGCCCGCCGCAGTCAGGTAATTTTTGACTTCGCCCGCCGCAGTCGAGTAAAAAAACTTAAGCTTACTTTCATTTATCTATGTGGCGAAGCCTAGTCATTAAAACCGAAAACGTTGGTCACTCAGTTCAAACGTTTATCGGTAGTTGTCAAAATAGATAAATTCCATTTATTATTAAACTATTAACGTTGGTACCATTGTTTCTTCATAAGGTGCTAAACAATTAGATATTTAAAGTAATTTTATGTATTTCTTTAGTTTACTTGCAAAATTTGAGAAATTCGATAATGCACAAATTGTATGAACTCAGTGACCAAGCTAAATTTTTTACTAGATTCGAATTTAAAAATAATTAACACACAATGCTTAATTAGTTTGACAGGTGACAGTAAATTTTTAACAGTTGCTGAACTGAGTGTCCAACTCAGAATTAATACGAATTATTTGGAGTTTTGCTTAGGAATCAACAATTTTTTTACTAGATTCTCTGACAGGGTCTCAAGCTGTTTCTCTTTTGGTGGTCACTCATTTCAGATGCACATAACTTTTCATGTCGCGTAAAGATTCTCTGATAGGCTCTCAACCTGTTTCTTTTTTCGTGATCAGTGGTCACTCCTTTCAGATGCACATAACTTTTCATGGCGCGTAAATATTATTTTTGTAAGACAGAATTAATTTATTTCAGTTTTATTTGACATACAAAAAAGTCAGTAAACGATACTTTATTACTAGTACAATGGATAATTCTTTTACAAGTAAAGCTAAATCTCACAAAATAGAGTGTGCAGTTTTAACTGAGCCTAAACTTAGAGAAAAGTAGATGAAAGGAGCTATATAAGACAACATTCACCCTCTTCAAAATCTGCCTTGCAATGTTGTGAAGATCATTTTGATGTAAGTACGTTGTATTCGTAAAAATCATAACCTCGTTAGATCTTGCATCAACAGTGTATAAAGTAAACAGCAATCTCTACACTTGAAAAATTTGAATTTTCCATAAATAACCACCGCACTATGTCCATATAAACCTTAAGCAATTCTCGCGAGTCGAATTTAGTCAAGCCTTTTTCCATTTTGTAGATATTTTTAATGTTTTATGACATGATTTGAATGTATGATCACCTATATGTTTTTGAACTCAGCATAAGTGACTAATGGAATGACGTCACTGCGCGCTGATTGGTGTTTCAAATCACGTTTCAATTTACGTAACTTTACATTAAAATATTTTGCAAAATAATAATAATTTTGGAATAAATCTTCCACGAATGCACTTTTAATGGCTATCATCATTGGATTATTAATATAATTTCTCAAAATAATTTTAATGCAAGTTCCCCATTAAAAATTGAATACTTTTGAATTGAATAATTTTTATTTGACTTTTTTTAGTGCATCGTACAGGCAATTTACGTGTTTTCTGGTAAATAGGTATGTGATCAAACTGAAAACCTCCTTTTTCGAAGTCGGTTAAAATACCTTGAGGTATCCCCTTTTTAACAAAATAAGAATCATCTAAATCGGTTTATAAACAAAGGAGTTATGCCTAAAGATACGTATTAAATTCACATAAAGTGGTAAAACTACTGAACCGATTTTAAAATTTCAAAAAATGGGACCAACTTGGAAACCAACCTGATGTAATAACTGGGATTTTATTGACACAGTAAAATATCACCAATCGAAAAAAACGGCCGGAAGCACTAGATAAATAACTGTGAAATAACATAGGTACCTACTTATATTTTTTCCAAATTTTAAGTACTTAGGTAGGTACTTGTGATTAATCCATAATTTAAAATACCCTATTTTGGGGAATCCCAGCCTTCGAATAAAATAAGAAACAAAGCAAATGAGTATGATTTGCGTTTATTTTGACGTGCACCAAATGTGTTTTGTCGCAGTTCGGAAACCGCGCTTATTTACACATTGGCACGTTTTCAACATTTGATTTAGGTAGGTAAGACTTAGCTTAGATTATCGCGGCCTAACGTCTCGGGATAACAACGAAATATCCTACTTATGAAATCTAAATTTAGGTCATATTTTGGAAAAGATTCATAGCAAAACAAACCTTAGAAAATCTTTTGTCGTAATGCTGAATCGGAGACTTATTCATTCTACCGAGAAACATGATGATAGATAATATAGATAATTTATTGCAAAAATAAGTGATAAATAACAGATTTTCTGTGGATTTTCTATTCTATCGTCGCAATGCAACCGAGACTTTTGTGAAAATCATGGAGCTGCGTTTTCAACTTGAAAGCATCCGAGTACCTATACCTACTACTCGTGTAGGTAGCTATTTTGAATAACGTTTTCTGCTGAATTTATTGTCAAAAGTAAGCATATAGGCAATGCTGAATAAAAATGTGTGCCTACTCACTAATATTTTAGTACCAATTTACGTTAGGTAACCAAAGAAATGCACATACACACTGCACATTGTCGAAACTTTTAGTCCGAGAATCAGAAAAAGTCTTGGACATCGAAACGCTTTTTCGTCACGTTTTCAGTCACTAATCGACTCACTCATGTTGATAATTTCAACGTGGCAGTTTTACGAAGCCCGTCAGTTTTGAAGATGCCATATTAAAATCATAACTTTGTTCTACATCTGGCTTAGTGCGGTCATAAAATGATTCTGTGATGTTTCTCTGCTGCTGCTTCCAGGAAACACCGTGACATTTCAGAATTACTAACAGAGCTAAAACATTCTTCATCTTTTAACTGGTAATCAATTTAATTAATAAAATCAAGTTATCTACACCTAGTTTTAGAACAACGACGATTAAACTCTTGAAATTAAACTAAATAATATTTTGCGTGGAAAGTTTTGCTTTAATCTCTACCGCCATTAACAAAACCCAATGACAAATGAGTACTTACTAAAAGAGCACCACGCTTCGTTTATTAAAAACAAAGCAAACTGCGGTTTTTATTTATACCACCCTGGCATTCTTGAGCTCAGATTTGATTCAACAGAATCGCGTTTCTGACGGCGACGGACGCGACCTAATTTTTATAAATCATCCGAGTCTCGTCTAATTAAACAGAAATAAAATTAAAATCCTACAACAAACCTCGTGACGGTCAATTTGCAGGAAATATTTTAGGACGATGTATGTTTCAGAGGTCAACAATGTTGAAAATATTTCATAATTTCCTTGTTCCTGTTGAAAGGTCAAGGACAGTATAAACTGTTCATATTAAAACATCACAATAACTACAAACAGAAATAGTATGCAAAGATAAACTACCTCACACACGAAGCTACAGAAGACATTTTCCAAAAACGTCGCATTACATTACCTACACTACACCTTTATAACCTTCGAGCAACGCGGGCCTTCCGTCCCGGAAACGGAAGGCCCGCGTTGCCTCGAAGCCTATGACAATAAGTCAAGATTATGGAAATTGTGTCAAACGTTCATATGGAGTTTACGGTAATGGCACAGAATAATATGTAATGGTAAGAAAATAAGACCGCCCATAGAAATAGCAACTATAGCACATTTTTAAAGCGATTGGATGGTTACCTAAAATCCTTTTACTAACTAAACTTATCTGAAATATTTACATAAAAACTTACCTACGACAATAATGGAGGGCAGAATAGTAGATTAGATGTTTAGCAAGGGATGTATGGCACCCATTACAGTCGAGTGTTTTGGTGCACGATCGAAGTGAGGGCGCCGATAGTTCGAGACTGTTATGGGTCCATACACCCGAAGTAAACACTCTACTTTTATTTCGAATATGTGGAAAGTAAAAATATATTTAGCAGCACGCTGGTTACAGTTGGTGTGAGACCTGTCACCGCCCAGCAGGCGGTTCAGACTTGTAAAGTCACTAAATACTGTAACACTTCTCTGACTTCAACGCTATCAGCTGAACAGGTTGTCCAGTGGATTCTTTGAAGCTGGAAATGTTGATGACAACCTTTGTTTGTTTGTTACAGGTGAAACTTGAACGATGAACAAGAAGGGCCATAAGAAAAAGGTTGGTGTTTTCTTTTGCACTTTTAATATTGAGATTACGTCAGTGCTTTAAACCTTTGTATAACTAATTGCCTTTTCGTCTCATCTCACCTATTGCTGTATCAGGAATTCAGGAGGGGTGGGCTATGGGCACCGCTAACGAACCAGTCTAAGAATAACTTTTCTTGATTGCCACAATAATCAGCAGCTGATCAGTAGGCAATCTAGTTCTTGAAAGCAGGGTTCTATCTAAATTTTGAGATGACGTTGCTAATGGTTTGATATTGACTTTATGATTTGCCAACATAAATCTATATCCGATCTCTCATCATCGCAGGGCAACGCACCGCAAATGGTTGACACAATTATCAGCTGTATGCCTCATAAATCGGTCGGTACGTCAGTTGTCACGAACGCATACCGTGCCGCGGTATCAATCAATGGCGGGAGCCCTGCCAGCGGCGCGGCATGCCGCCGATGCCTGCCGCGCCGCGATGCCCAGGGGCAAATTGCCGATAGCAAATTGTGCGTGACATCTTATATAGGCTAATTAAGACTTATATTTTACGTTAGAAAATCTAAAGAAAAAAAAATTGGAGACCGAAATGAGTCTAACTAAAGGGCTTATTTTATTACACTTGGCTAAATTCAGCATCTTATTAAGCATACATTGCTTTCTTTGAGCTCGTTTGTAGCAAGTGATGCAATCAAAACAAGCAATGTATGCTTAATTAGATGCTGAATTTAGCCAAGTGTAATAAGTCCTTAAGCCGCAGATTTTAAAAACGTCCTTCAGTTGTTCCTACACCATCTTGTGCCAGAAATCCATAGGTTACGAACAAACCTCCGCCGCCTTTAACCGCCTCTGTGGTCTAGTGGTTCATACCACGGATTTCAGACCCAGAGGTCCCGGGTTCGATTCCCAGTGGGGGTACTTATTGTATTCGGTTTGGTTGGTGGTAGGACTGGTTCTTAGTCCGCCTGGCTAGCTACCACCATCTTATCTAAGTCTGACGCCATAACAATGATGTTTTCAGCATTATTGTGTTCCGGCAGTTAAAGATAAGATAGCCAGTTCCTCAGTGATTGAGGATTCCGAGAGTAGTGCGCTTCCACCTTCAGCCTTATCACCACTTATCATCAGGTGTGATGAAGGCTAAGTGCTACCCCGTTGTGGATAAAAAAAACCACTAATATCTCATAGATGTAGAAAAATTTAAAAAACTTCCCTAATTGCTGACGATTTTCAGAAACCCGCGCATTTATAAAGACTAGCTTTCCGCTCGCGGCTCCGCCCGCGTGAACTACCCGAGACGTAGTCTCGCGCAGTCACGAGATATTTAAAAAAAAAAAAACAGCCTATTTTAGCTCCATCCAGCCCCCAAACTATACCCATGACAAAAATCACGTCGATCACGTTGCTACGTTCTGACGTGAAAGACGGACAAATAAACATACTTTCACATATATAATGTTAAAGTATCATTCACACTTTCACATGTATAATGTAATACCAGTATGGATTGCAGTATCTCCCCATTTAAAAGACAACCTGTCGTGAGGCTTCACCAGTAACACGGATCTCGCGTGACAGGTGTGGTTACACTCCACAAAGACCATGGCCCACCTAATTTGATTGCTCTGCATGCCCGGACTCCTGCACCCGAGAGGACGTCATGCTGGCTGCAGATAACGCCGTGAAAGTGGCACAGTTTTGGGTCAACAACATACGATTTTGTACTTGTCATTGACACGTTGAAGAAAAAGAACGAGCTAATATTATTTTTTTCACGTTTGGGGATGATGTTTCCTGGCAGCACTGAATCATATCATATCTACTGGAGGATGTTAATAGTAGATTATCAACGAGGGGATAAAGCACTGTATTATGTCACGGGCGCGATATTGAATCCTGAGCAAATGAGGGACTCCAGATTTTACTCCCGAGCGTAGCGAGAGTGTTACGAGTTAATTCCTGAGCGACGCGATGGAATTAAAACGGAGTCCTGAGTGCAGCGAGGGATTCAAGCTCGCCCAAGACGAAAACAGCTTTATCCCAAAGCAGAATACTCTACTTTTCTCACCTTTTGCGAGATAATAAAAAGCAAGGCTACTTACCAGAAACAACTTAAAACTGAAAATAGGTACCTTATTTAAAAAAAAAACGGACAACTTCAACCTCCTGCTAAATACTAAAGCGCTTTGCAACACTCGCGGCTTTTATTTTCTTTGTTTTGATATGGCTTGTAGCCAGTTCGATTTTCAAAAAGTTTTCGTTTTGCTAAATTCAAATCTCATTATTGACGAGGTCAGGGGTCATAATGTTGTACTAAATTTCATTATAACCCGCTGGTTAATAATGACTTACTTTAGGTGGGGTTTGCATGATATATAATAGGGCATTATCGAGCATAATATGTGGTGTGAAAATAATAGACATTACCTTCAAGGCATGTGTATATCAGAAATTGCAACGGTGCTCGGTCACAGAAAAAATCTAAGTATGATCAGAAGTTCTACTTAGTACTTAGTAAGTACCTAGTGCTGACGGATTTCATTGGAACAACATTCATTAATGTATTAACGCTTCTATTTTTAGTTATTAGGTTACAAACACATATAAAATAATATTGGAGATGCGCAGTTTAGCCCTTGAGATTATGAAGATAACGCTTCGGATTCTATTTAGAGTTGGCAGCCGTTGCACCGGGGGGGCGCCGGCGCAGGCGGGTGGCGAATGCGTGAGTTTGTTGCAAAAATTACGGCTGTTTGTTGCCAGATGACGCAATGATATATAGTTATTTTAGCAAGACAAATAAGATGCCGCCTACGATATACCCAGAAATGGCAATGTGATTTTACAGCAAAGTTTCAAACATACAGCATACCTACTTACCTACCTACAGCAATTTGAAATCGCGCGATTTTTTGATTTGGCGAATTTTCTTTATACGAACGAAAAGAAGGAAAAACGTCGTAAAATGCTAACAAAATCTGGCAAATCTTGGGCACCGAAAGCTGATTGCCGAATGATTACCTTGTGCTGTGCTGTGCCTGCAGCTTGCTACACACGATCTGTGGCTCTGCCTAAGTCTGAAAATTTCGTATTTTCCCATGTGAATAAGAGATTTAGTATTGCAAATATCGCAAATGAAGTATCATACCATGTTCATCATCATCGTCAGAACACAGAAAGATTTTCATCATCGTCAACAGCCATTTAATGTCCCCACTGCTGGGGCACTGGGCTTCCTTATGGATGGATAAGGAGAATGGGCCATGCATGACCCACCAAGCGCGAGCCCAGTGCGGATTGGTGTGTGTCTAGCATGTCTACAAGTGCAGCCGGGACCAAACAGCTTTACGCGCCTTCCAAAGCACGGAGGAGATGAAAAAGATTTAGGTCACCCATCCCGTGACCGACCATTGTAAAAGTTGCTTTACCTCAACGATCGCAGGCCGAGCGTGCTAACCACTGCGCCAATGATGCAGAAATGAATATAAATTTGAATTTGCATGCCAATAATGCATGAATAAGGGAATATGATGCTTCGTCAATTGGAAATTAGATTTTGATATTAATATTAATGGTTTACTATTTCTAAATAAGATAGGTACTTTTGTTGCGGAAAAAAATTATACAGGGCTGAAATTGAAATAGAAGGAAATGAGATAAGAGTTAATGGAAATCTGTAAAAAATCAGCCAGTAAAGATTGACGCGAGTCGTGTCGCTAATTTTCCGACGCGTCGGGCGCTGCGCGGGATTCGTGCCAGCGGTGCCAGGATCGCTATCGGCCGGCTGATGGGCAGTCCAATTAACAGAACCAACTATAAGATTAGCGGCACATCCGCTCTTGACTGGAAGCTTTTTAAGAAATCCTACGCAGGGCCTCTAAACAGAGTTCTTGAACAGGCCCACACAACGGTGGCTATGATCATGATCACGAACGAACATTTTTAGCTACGCTCAGTAGCTAAACTTGAACTCGCCAACTCAAGAAATACGTTTCGTTCTCTAAAATATGGTTGAGTTGCGAAGCGATGGCTGGTTCATGCGTCATGCTCGTGAACGGGTGCTGCCAGTGGGAATGGGTCTGCTCTTACATGCTTGTCTTACTTAAAGTGGATTTCTTTACCGTTTCACTCTTTTAATTTTGTTTTCATTATATGTACCTACCTATATTTGAAGCTATTTTGTATGGCGCAACATGCAGTGTATAGTAGTGATTTCGTAAACAGTACATTTTACGCTTTTTCTGTGATTGTATATTCACGAGAGTTCTTAGGTAATTGAAAATTGTTTACTGCTGTGATCGTTAGCTCACACACCTTGTATTTATCTTAATTTATTATGTAAGTAATTGTGATGGAAACTGACTTAACTGAGCCTATATACTACTACTATTTTAAGGTCATTTTTAGGGTTCCGTAGCCAAATGGCAAAAAACGGAACCCTTATAGATTCGTCATGTCTGTCTGTCTGTCTGTCTGTCTGTCTGTCTGTCTGTCTGTCTGTCTGTCTGTCTGTCTGTCTGTCTGTCTGTCCGTCCGTCCGTATGTCACAGCCACTTTATTCCAAAACTATAAAAACTACACAGTTGATACTTAATAGGTAGATGTATTCCGTGAACCGCTCTACGATTTTAACACGAAAATAAAAAATAAAAACAAATTAAGGGGGGCTCCCCATACATAGAACTGAAACTGAAAAATATTTTTTTAATTAAATATATTCGTGTGGGGTGTTTATAGATAGGTCTATGAAAATAACATGGAGGTTTCTCAAATCTAATTTTTTCTCAAACTCAATATTTTGAAAGATAGAGCCTTCCAAAGTGGTAAAATGTGTGTCCCCCCTCTCTAACTTTTGAAATAAAAGAGTGAAAAATCTAGAAAAAATATATGATGTAGATTTTAATAAAAACTTTCAACGAAAATTGGTTTGAACGATACATAGTGAGTACTCTTTGAGATATAACAAATTTTCAAAAACCGCAAATGTAACTTTGTCATTCATACAAACACTATGAAAAACAAAGTTATATTTTACTGACAAAAAAATATGGTGGAATTTTGGCAAGGTATAGGCAATCGGTACGTTAAGTGTGTACGGAACCCTTCATGGGCGAGTCCAACTCGCACTTGGCCGATTTTTGAATTTGACGACTCTGTATGAAATAAAAAAGGTAGAAAAAAATTAACCTTGACGAGTTTCTTGCCGGTTCTTCTCCATGGTCTCCCACTGTAGGGTTTGCGAACCGATGCTGTAGTTTCTTTGATGTTCACAAGTGCTGTATCAGCCTAGACTGAATAAAAGTTATTCATTTTCATTTTCAATAAAGACGAGAATTCGTATATTGCTATTAATACCTATTATCATTGCTAGCTTCGATGTTGCTCTTGTCTCTTTGATTTGAATCATCAACAATCCTAAAACACTTCATCGATAATTATATCGTACAACCATCCAAATAAACGATCATTAAGTTAGGTACGCCGATTTTATTTAAGGAGAAGTTTATTAGCAACAATATGATCCGCCTCTGTTATTTTTCTGACTTCAACTAGGACTACCCAGGATGATCGCAGAAATACGACGAATATTTGGTACGAGATAACTCTAGTGAGTTAAGTCAGTAATAAAGAGATAAGTCAGTAATAAAGTAAAAAAAAAAAACAAAAATGAACACAACATATTTCTCCAATATTAAAATCGTGCAAAAGTAATTTGAAAGTTGCAAATTAATGGTTTTGTCCCTGCCCACTCGCGGTCGGTCGGCGTCAATGAGGCGCGGGACTTGCTGACGACCTGTCAGTCCGCGGCTCGCTAAACTTTCGACGAAAGACAAATCATTACACCAAAATTAGCCATACTCTTTGGTCGGACGGCACATTCTTCATTATCTGGGCGAGTCCAGGCACTAGATGATACTTGAGTGACGGCTTAGGACCTTAGGTACATTTTAACAACTGGATTAGCATAATCTTTATTATGGCTAATTTACATGGGTCAGTGACTGCCGGCAAAATCGATGACAGTCCAGCGCTCTTCATGTACCTACATAAACAATTTGACATGCCAATCCAGCGCTGGCGTCAGGTCCGCCCTATGGAATAAAACAATACTGACTACTTACTGGACCAAAGGCGCAAGATTCGGATTCAGTAACTACTTCATGTAAACCAGCCGGCTACGTAGTGTTCTGTGGTGGTGGTAATAAAATTGTATTGACAAATATTTTTCTGTGGTATTACTAACCGCGTCGTCTCGTCAGTGCGCCATAAACGTGTTTTGTGTTGGTTTGGTATCTACATCGCTGGATCATACAAGAAGAGTTTATTGCTCGTACTCAGTGCTAAAGTTTCAGAGGTTAGCGGATCTATGAAACTTACAAGAATTATAAATACTTACCTAGAATGTGTTCAGCTTTTCTGAAACCGATTCCCTTTCTAAATAGGAACTCTGTTTAAAAAAAAACAGAATGTTCGATATTAAGATTGTTCAGTTAAAGTCCAAACAGATTGATCTGTAGTTTTATAAAATTATTTTAACGGAATAATCGTAATAACTCTAAAAGACGTTTATTATCAAGTACTAAATCTTCTAAAGTTCAACAACGTTCAAACGTTTGAATACTGGCCTAAACATTTCCTATCATCATAAAATCTGTGTAAATCAATCGGTGTTTGATTTTATGCGATCCGGAAGAACATTAGTAGGCACGTTGGTGATGTGCATGCAACACACATCAAAGATTTGACTTATTTTTTTAAGTACATCAGTACCTACATACATTTTATAAGGCGTAGTATCAGTCTTTTTTCATAGGCAAGTGTTTCGTTTTCCCATGGCATTCAACCTTTTCGCCCGACTCTCGTCACAAAAATAAGCGCGCTTTGAAAACAAACAAATTGTAAATAAAAAGGAAGTAACTTGCATTAGGTACGTTTCTTGGCTACAAAATAAAATCGATAATTTATGAAATGAACCAAGATATATGAAACCAATTTTTTTTCAGCCGTCACCGCTCTTAAAATGCGATTTGAACAGCATCCAACGATGTAATGATATTGGGTGTTGGATCTTTTGTTTAGCTTATTTTAAAAGACAGTTAACAAGCGACTGCCAAGAAAAACTGATAACAAATACGCAGCGCTACGAGACAACGCGGCTGAAAATAAACATTTCTAAATGTGGTGGCATTGTTGTGGTTGGGTTGCTGGGAGGATCCTTGTATATACAGGATAATTTTTTTATCAGTGCACAAATTTTTAGGATCGACTCAGAATCGGTAAGTGAACAACTTTCTCCTAGAAACATAGGTCGAAATATGACAAAAAATTTTTGACCTTTCATACAAATCGGACTGATCACGTGATCGAATTAGTATGGGAAGTCCAAAAATTTTTGTCGTATTTCGACCCATGTTTCTAGGAGAAAGTTATTCACTTATCGTATCTGAGACGATCCTAAAAATTTGTGCACTGATAAAAAAATTATCCTGTATTATTGGTTAGTTAGAAGAAGCCACCGTAACCTTGAGTTGAATAGCCTACAGAGAGTTACAACCAAAGCAACTGTTCGACTTGTGTGAACGGAAAAGATTAGACGCTTGTTTTAAAAGAAATTATTGTGCGAGATAACCCAAACATACTATTGTAAATCACTAAACCAGAAAATCTATGACTGAAATAATCAGGGTAATACATTAGCCCGTTATATTTCATGTTTACAGCTTTTACGTAGCTATAATTATAAAACGATTAGCAACGCAGAATTCGCAAGCTACTATACATAACGTAGCAGGTCCATCATAATGTAATGCTATTGATCTCCAGAATCGACGTTACAAGTGGTTTTCGGTCCATTACAGATATAACGTCAAGTGCTATTAATTAATACATATTTGCTCCTAAGAGTACAAGTTCATGGGCAAGACCATTCAAATTCCAGGGATGCCCATGAGGCTAGGCGTGATATAGACTATCAAAGATTAACGGCTGGATAAACCGTACGTATTATGGATCCAAAAAAAGCTTGAGTGCGGTAACCCATCGGATTTCACGGTCATGTATATCACTGGCATGGCAGGTTATGAAACAGATTTTTACATCGAGCCATTGGCACGACGGTCAAGTGGGGAACAAAAATATACCTAGACAACGCCTACCAGCTAGGAGCTCATTCATAATATCATACGTCAGTGCAGGTTCCCCAGTGGATCGGAAGCCGGTTTCTGGCCGTTCATAAAAAAAGTCTCGCGTCTATTTGTCTCCAAAGCGACGGATGTTCCGTCGTCTATTCTGTGTAAGCTTTCGTTCTGGCGTTTGTGTGATTTGTGACAAATTTATGTTGTTAATTGGTGGCGCGGACTTCAGGTAGGATTGTTGGTTTTGGAATAATGGATTGATTTATAGTGTTTTATTTAAAGCAAAAGAAGCGAGGGAAGGGAGATGGTGGGAAGAACAAAGAGAACATAGTGGAGGAGGAGAAGGAAGCCCAGGGGTCAGATGAGGCGCCGGAGAAACCGCCTGCGCCGGCGCAGGAGAATCTCTGTTATGAAGTGAAGCATTCGGATGTCATGGGGAGGTTCGTTTTAAATAAGTTTTATTTCATTTATTTATGTAAGTAGACTACGACAACTGTCTACAGTGAAGAATTCTTGAAGCTTTAAATATGATCTTGATACATAATCTTATACCGACATACGTTTGGATAACAACGGCGAAACAGCATTATTACGTCGCAAAAATAGAGTCTTTGAAATTTAATGAGACAGTAAAGACATAAATAACATTTTATCTTCATTTTCTGATCTGTATTTCACGGCTTTCATTCCACGGATGAAATTCGGATGAAGTATGAATAATAATGAATTTGTAACATTTATTACGAGAACATATACCTGCCTACTTACATTGATGGTGAATAAAAAGTATAACTACCTACCTACTAAGTTTTTTATAGTACTTACCTAATGTATTTGGAATTTTGGATGCATTAAGTAAGTAGGTAAGTAATTGAAAAGTAAAATAGATATTGTGAGTAAAAAAAACTATAAGTACTTACTTACACAACCTTGGGGTTGTGAGTTTTGAGTCCAAGTCCCAACCGAAAATCTACTTGTGAGACGATTTGTTTTTCCTCGCACTAGTCCGGTTATTTCTTGCTATAATTTATCTTGTACTTACTTAATGGCATTGTGATTGTCGTTTGAAGGTACCTTGTGGCATCCCGCGACATCTGCGCGGGAGAGATCATCCTGCAGGAGCCGGCGCTGGCGGTGGGACCCTGCAGCGGCTGCGGCCTCGTCTGCCTCGGCTGCTACCGGGAGCTGGACGACGCGTCGCTCTCTAAGTAAATATAGGCTGGAATGCAGAGATCATGGCATTGTAGATATAAGGTGCCCCTGCAGCGGGCTGCGGCTGCGGCCCGCTTTTGTCCTTATATGGGCATAATATGGGCTTCAAATGTCAAATGAAGCCCATGTCCATATCCATATTTTTTAGCCGGTAGACCGAGGATCACGAGCTCAATGCAAATTGGTGGGTATTAATGTCAGCATAATATGTAGCCAGAACCAATTTTATTACCATCACCACCGCTTTAGATATCTTCCGAGGTGATAGAGAAATAAATATTTTGCTCACCCATGCCTTGACTCAGCATTGCCAAAGTAGCTCAACCATCAACCGTCACAATAGAACAACAAATCGCCATCGCCATCTAGCTTTTCCTCCAATATTATTATAATAGTGATAATAAACAATCTACTTTCTTGTTGCCCTCCAGATGCCGCGGCTGCAAGTGGCCCATATGCAGCGGCTCCTGCCCCGGGCTGGGCAAGCACACGGGCCACTCGCGGTACGAATGCGACGCGCTCCGGGCTGCTGCGCCCGACTACGCTGATCTAGAGGAACTAAAGGACTGCTACCAAGCGCTGATGCCGCTCAGGTTATTACAGTACCTATTTAACGTCTTAAATGATGATTTTATATTATTTCTATGCATTCACAATGCAATTTTTGTAAGTATAGGAAAAATGTGATAGTAAAAAACCACGAGCCCTATAAGTAGCTTCCCGCCTGAAAGCTACTTATAGGGCTCGTGGTTTTTTACTATCACATTTTTCCTATGTCTTAAATGATAATGCTGATTGAATTAAACCATTCAAGTTGCTTTGCTAAGACTTAAGGTGTTTTTACTAGATACTTAAGTGTAAGGCTCGTAGGTATATCTGCTCTACCTAGCTCTGCAACAAAGTCCTCCAATTTATTTATGAATGTTTATTACTATTACTCCTAATATAAGCATTTATCAAAAACTTATTTTTAATGAAAACTATCGCAATTTCGCCAGAATAATTAAAACAAATAACCAAAATTTTTTAATATCTCCCATAGTCTTCGTTTCCAACTTCTCTCAAACGATATCCGGAATTAATTTCAGATGTTTGCTCCTAAAAAAGCACGATCCACCTAAATGGGAGGCGGTATCCGCCATGGAGGCCCACAACGAGCTGCGGCGGGCGCGGGGCGACATCTACCCCATGAACGAGAGGCTGGTCGAGCGCCGCCTGCAGGCGTGGAAGATGGGCTTTCAGGCTGAGGAGATACACACCGTCTGCGGCATATTGGAGGTCAGTTCCAGGGACTTTTGCAATTAAAGCAGAAAATCACCGGACTTTAAAACAGTGCTTAGCCCCAAAAAAGTCTTGTACTCGATCTGGAACATTATTTGAAAGTCCACCATGTTCATCACCGAAGCGAGAAAAGTCAATAATACTTAGGTATATGTACATTGTACAAGTACAAAGAGTTAGAAGTAGCCAATCGATGCAATTATAAAAGTTGATCGAACTGTGCAGCCACGTGCAGCTTAGTTTGCTTTTTTTTTACAAGCTTTTTATTAACTGGCCATGTAAGTTAGTATAGCTATTTAGGTATGTAGATAGTTAGTGGAGGACAAATCTTGCAAGCTTAATTTGACCCACTTCTTAGTATCCGATGGAGCTGAAATTTTGTATACAGGTTTGGTTCAGATGACAATACAATATTAAAGTACAGTCAGCAAAAAAGCTTCTCATAAAAATGATTTTTTACTAAAAACTTATTTGTTTTTTCGATTTTTGACGCTAGTGGTCAGAAGGAAATAAGAACTCGTTCCGTTCCTCGTTTGCGTTTCAGGTGAACGCGTTCGAGGTGGGCGGCAGTGGCGCGAATGCGCGTGCTCTGTACGATCGCGCCTACCTCCTAGCGCACGACTGCACGCCCAGCACCACGCACACGGACGCCGAGCGCGCGCCCGGCCGCCCGCTCAGCGTGCGCGCCGCGCTGCCGCACCGCAAGGGAGACCTCATCTCCCTGTGCTACGCGTACACGCTGCAGGTACAACGTACAACTCATGGATATGAAATAGTTATTTGTTATACAAGAGAGCAAAGTCATTTTCGCTGCGAGTGCCGACTTTAAATCACGAACTAGCGAAGTAGTCTAAAATTGAATCAAGAGCGTAGCGAGTGATTCAAATATAGACTACTGAGTACAGTGAGTGATTTAAAGGCACGAGACATCAGAAAAATTTGCTCTCGTGTTAAACATACAACTTTTCACCTCTACCAGCGAGAAAAGTGTTACAGGTCAGAAAAACAACATTGAAGGCAACCTTTTAACATAATAATAGGTATAATTATCTAATTTGTTATTTGATTTCATTAATTTTTCTTATTTTATATTTATACTAGCTGTCCGCCCGCGGCTTCGCCCGCGTGGACTACACGACGTTATCCCGCGGGATAGTGATATTTTTCCAGCATAAAAAGTAGCCTATGTTCCTTTCCAGGCTACAAAGTATCTGTTTCCCAAATTTCAGCCAAATCCGTTCAGTCGTTTTGGCGTGATTGAGTAACAAGCATTCAATATTAAAGTAGGATCATGCATGCGACCTCATTTCATCCATACTCTTTATTTCGAACCTTTGGTATTTGTATCCGTGTATTTATTTTTTATGCTTTATAATATCATGTCCAGCGACATAAAGCTATCTATCTATCCTTTTTGCACATATTTATTTTAAAAGCCTCATCCTTGTCACTCTATTTCTTTTTTCTTAATTATTTCAAAAGTGGTGTAAGAAATTAAAAAAGCACTTTGCCTCACGCTCGCAGCAAAAGTCGATTTTGCTGCGAGCGTGAGGCAAAGTGCTTTTTTAATTTCTTACACCAACCACAGAATAATATTTCACCAACTTTTGAAATAATCAAGAAAAAAGAAATAGAGTGACAAGGATGAGACTTTTAAAATTATTATGAGCAAAAAGGATAGATAGATAGCTTTATGTCCATGGACATGAAATATAAAGCTTAAAAAAGAAATACACGGATACCAAAGGTTCGAAATAAAGAGTATGGACGAAATGAGGTCGCATGCATGATATAAATATAAAATAAGAAAAATTAATGAATTCTAATAACAAATTATATAAATACGATTGTACTACTATTGCTTTTTATTAAACACGCAATATTTAAAATAAATAATAATATGAAGTGATCATTATTTCGCTTACTAATATCATGTTTGGTTTTCATAATAGCTGCTACACACGCTCCTATCCGACCACCGATTTGGTGCGGGTGAACTTCACTGCAGATCTGATCCGCGCCTACACACGTTCAAACCAAATCTGCCAGACCAAATCGGTCGGCGCTACACACGTTCCGATTTGGTCTGGCCGACCTCTAGCCGTTGTTGCAGTGTTGCCAGCCACTGCTAATCTCCCAATATTATTATTATTTATAAATACTGAAAACATCAATTTGCAATAAATAAATTAAAAAGAAAAATATTATCGGTTTTTAATGTTTTATTACTACAAAAAAAAAAACAATTTCATTATTTATTAATTTTCTGTTATTTTCATTAAAATACTAAACATGCTAAATATTTACTAAAAGCAGCACTTATTGATGAGGTGTTATGCCCTTTTTATATATATTTAGTTTTACGACAAATTGCTAGTTTTTAAACAAAATATTCTAAAAAAACAATTAGATAAATAGAATCTTTTCATAAATGGCCATATTTAAACCTTTCGTTCGTTCAGTCCTACGTAAAACTCATGAACGAGCATTAAATTGAATCCTCTGAAAATCCCTTAAACGTAATTTACCTGCTTTAAATATTTCCGCTTTTACATATTTTCTCCCTAAATCTAGGGGAAGACCTCCAAAATTGTCAACACTGCCAAGTTGGTCCGGTCGGAAGCCTACACACGTTCCGATTTGATAGGAAGTGAAGTTCGTGCGAACCAAATCCGGCCGACCGCGTCAAACACGAATATGGTCGGACGACTAAGCTACACACGTCCAGATTTGGTCTGGAGCAGACCAAATCGGCGGTCGGATCGGAACGTGTGTAGCGGCTATAAAAATTACATGCAGTGCAGTTTTTGAACGCAATGCAAACAGTTACCTTCAACTTGCATAATTGCACCAATTTCACTCATTAATTTTGATGTTTTCTTTATTGTTAAATGTTGCCTTCAATGTTGTTTTTCTGACCTGACACTTTTCTCGCTGATAGAGGTGAAAAGTTGTATGTTTAACACGAGAGCAAAATTTTCTGATGTCTCGTGACTTTAAATCACTCACTGTGCTCAGTAGTCTATATTTGAATCACTCGCTACGCTTGTGATTCAATTTTAGACTACTTCGCTAGTTCGTGATTTAAATTCAGCACTCGCAGCGAAAAATGATTTTGCTCTCTTGTATAACAAATAACTATTATACTCGTACTTGACTAGCTGTGACATACACCTATTATTCGCTCTTTTTCGACACATGAATACCTAGTATAAAACGAAAAGAAAATAAGTTTACAAATATTAAATTTATATTTAACACCAACAAAACTTACTATAGGTATAAATTAAAATGTTAAAACATATGGGTAAGACTAAGTGCAATCTTACTTGTACAGGGTGTTAGTTTCCCCAAAAAACACGGGTCGAAACGTGAAAAAATATTTTTGGTCTTCAATACAAACTGCACAGTTTTTGTATGAAGGGAAGGGACCAAAATATTTTTCAATTTCGACCCATGTTTCTTGGGGAAGTTGTTCAATTTTATTAGTACAAGCTGTGGTTTCGGGCTTGCAACTGACCAAACTCATCACTACATAGTATAAAACAAAGTCGCTTTCTCTGTCCCTATGTCCCTTTGTATGCTTAAATCTTTGAAACTACGCAACGGATTTTGATGCGTTTTTTTTAATAGATAGAGTGATTGAAGAGGAATGTTTATATGTACTTTTTATCCCGATATTCCCACGGGAACGAGAACCACGCGGGTGAAACCGCGGGCGGCCGCTAGTAGAATAATATTACTGACCAAACTAACACCCTGTATGCAGATTACATATACATATGTTTAGGACTTTCCGAATTGTTACATCCTTGTTCCCATCGCTAACTTAAAAACTCTGTATTTGGGCTTTCGCAGGGCACCCTCAAACGGCGCGAGCACATAAAACACAGCAAGTTCTTCGAGTGCGTGTGCCGGCGCTGCTCCGACCCCACTGAGTTCGGCACCAACGCGAGCGCGTTCCGATGCCCGCGCTGCGCCGGGCCCGTGCTGCCCACCGCGCCGCTGGAGCCGCACGCCCCCTGGGCCTGCACAACTGCCTGCGGGTATACTATGCCCGCTGCAGCTGTGCAGCTACTGCTGAAGAGGTTAGTATTCAAAAAGCTAAGACTAAATACTGAGGTAACTGGAGAGTGCAGTACTAACACTTTTTTGTGGCACTGCGGTTGTCTTCCGTCTCACCTACACTTTGAAAAAAAAAACGTATGGTCATATGAGACAACTGACAACCACTACATACTTAAATGTCATATTTGCTGGGCACACTTTTTTATTCAGGGTGAAAACTCCAGTTACCTCAGTAATTAGTCTAAGCTCTTTGTTAGTAGTAGTTGAGGTCGCGGTTCACCAGGCTTACAGGCAAAAGGATAGGCTAAGACCCACTACACGTCTTAATGTGGATGTGTAGTTGTTCTTCTTTTTCTTATTGTGCTTTCCACAACTGGCGATTAGCCGACAGCTCAGCGAATCCCGTCTTGAGTCAAGCGAAAATTGTTGAAAGTGGTCGAGACTGTTAGCAAAATATGCTTAACATTCACAACGGTAGAGCAAGAGAGTTGTTCCCACAGAACACGGAAAGATTTTTTTCTGTGGTTCTTCTACTAAACTTGCTAAACTACCATTCTATCTTCCAGGTTAACCGACGAGTACGAGCAAATTGACGCCAACGACGTGCCCGGGTTCGAGAGCTTCCTCCACAAATACCGGAACGTAATCCACAACACACATTATCTCTGCCTCTCTGCGATGCACTCCCTCAGCCAGCTGTACGGGAAGGTGGCCGGATACATGATCCACCAGATGACTGATAAAGAACTGGACAGGAAGATACAGATCTGCAGGGAACTAATGGAGGTGTTCGATGTCATTGAGCCCGGATATTCTAGATTGAGAGGTGAGGAGCGCTTGAGTATTAGATCTGATTCCTACAGCACCCACAGACTGTATCTGTCCTCTCCAGATACACTTATTGAGCCAGTTGTACGGGAAGGTGGCCAGTTACGAAGATACAGATCTGCAGGGAATTATGAAGGTGTTCGACGTTATTGGGCCGGGATATATTCAGGTTTAGAAGTGAGGAAGAACTTAATCGAAAGTTTACATCTGGTTCGTTGAGCAAACTTCCTGTGGCTCTGCAATACATTCGCTGAGCCGCGTACGGGAAACACACCGGGTGCACTTGCCAAAATTTGTCATTTCTATGACTATAAGGGTTTTAATTTTTTTTTATATTCGCAGGGGTGACGTTGTATGAACTGCATGCGCCTTTGATGATCCTCACAACAAGAGATTTTGAGAAAAAAGCAATAACGAAGGAAAATCTGCGAAATCGTTTAAAAGAGGTAAGTGATTTCAGTATCCAAACTTGGAACTGCGTAAGCAATCTTAAATATTATGAACGTCACTTTGTGGATAACAGCAGGCCTGTCTCACTTCCATACAAGCGGCGCAAAATCCCCGAGATATTTACCTACTATTCTGGAAAACAACCTAATTTCAACCTTTTGCGTTGCGTATAGCGTTCATTTCATAGTACAATAACTGTCTGCCGTCTGCGAGTGCCAGCCTATTTAGACTAGTCCGGTGACCGGATGCTTGCGTTTATCATACCTAAACTCGGGAGTGAAATTTCTGTACCGTAAGGTACCTACTAATATACAGGGTGTTTTTGAAGTCATTGGCATCCATTCGGCCCATTAATGTACTCATATAATAAATAAATAATAATAAATAACTTCTTACATTCACACCAATTATCTAAGCCCATGTTAATTTCATTAAGAAACTGTATCATGGAAAACTTGATAACGGATAAATATATATTATTTTTTTATTTTTTATTTTCTACAGTGATCAATTACCGAGTATTTTAAGCGATATTTCAGAGTTTAAAAAAAACATATTTTATGTCTTGGATTTGCCTCATATTTGGGAAAAAGACTAATCATGAGTATGTTCTTATTTTAAAAGGATGCTAACGACTTCGATGACACCCTGTATATTCTGTGATAACAGCCGCAAAATAACTTTATATTTTTTGCTTGCTTGATTTGTTTTTAGTTAAGTTCAGACAAGCAAGACTGAAAGAATGAAATACTTTCAATAAATAGTTGAAAGTAAGTACTTATTTCTTTCTTTCAGTCTTGTCAAGCAATGGGTTAAGAAAATCGGAACAATTAATTAATAATAGTAGGTATCTAGTCATTGATAAACAACTAGACAGAATTTAAGTGAGCTTAACCGCGAGGTTCTGTAAATGGCAATCTGTTATCTATTTAAACCTTAATGTTTTAAGTTAAGCAGTTGGTTATGATATGAGGATAATTCTCATCGCCACGTTTCTCATGGTCACCTTCGTGGAAAATTTTATTTTTGCTTCATCATCATCATGTCAGCCGAATCATGCTTTGATCTATTTGTAAAAATAGGAGCGTTTTACCTACTATTAAAACGCATATTGTGTCCGGAGCCTTATTCGAAGCCTAGGTAAACATATTTTGAGAAAGCCCTTTCCGTTTCCGTTCGACATCAATTTTCCTATTGGTCAATCTTACCAACGTGACGTCACTTCCGTAACGTCATCATAAGTCACGTGATACGAGTTCACCTTTTAGCAACGGCGGAAGATTTGTGTCATTGTAGTCTCAAAATCTGAAACACTTGACAACCATTAAGGATAAAATCTACACCAGGCAGGTCTTAAAGCTAGGCTTCGAATAAGGCTCCGGACACAATATGCGTTTTAATGGTATGTAAAACGCTCCTATTCTGTCCTTTCGCCGTTATTCGAAGCCTAGGTAAACATATTTTGAGACTCTGTTTGTTATCGCCTGGTGAACGAGGACGCCAATGTGACATGTATCAGCAATTATGACATTAATCTTATACCTTTTGACAAATTCGACAGGTACAAGGGGTACAAGAATTAATTGTTTAACTTTATAACTCAACATCACAAATTAAAACTGATATCAGAAACATTATGCTATTACTATCAAATATTCAAGTATTTCATACAATAGTACGTAAGTACCTATATAATGAAAATATGGAATAATATATATATATATGGAAAATATGGAAGCACGGAACATGATTGAAAAGAAAATAAAATGTATACTTATGCCCAATCTATCAAATCTTATTCATAAATATGTAAACTATGTTACATAAATCATTAACATATTCTTGAAATATTCAAAAACTGAAAAGAAACAAACATTACAATAATACAACTTGTGCTATCCCTTATATATTTTCGAAGCAAAAACATCTTCTCTTCTGATATACAATCGATACGATATGATCTGAAAACACATAATAAAGCAAAATATAAGTACAATATAATAATTGTAAAAACTTTCGGCACAAGAAACCATAAGCACAAGACTCTTATCTTCCCTAACTGTAAAATCATGTTGCTTTAAATTATTATGTTATACCTACTAGTGACACGCTAAACTCCCGAGCACTAGCATTGCTACGAAGCTGGCGACTGTTTCTCAGTATATCCTTTACCGCTATAGGGAAATTATTACTCATAGGAAATATACTAAAATAAATAATTTGGGGAATTTTAATATACCACTATGTAGCCCCAATCTAAGCAAAGCTTGATCTATGGCCGAGATGCCCAAGTCGTAATTCTTATGGTTCTGTAGGGTGCGAAGCATTAAGTCCACCTCCGACTGTAATTAGTGCATGAAGAATTAAATAAATAAATAAACATGTATTTTGTAAATACATGGTTATGTTACATACAAAACACTTCGATCAATTAAACATAATATTATAAAATATCGAACCCACGACGTTATTTTTGGCAGTTAAACTGTCGACTCACTACCTACACCAAATTCAAGAGAAAAGACATTATTCAAAGCTCTGTGCTAAAGAAGTCAACTATTGCTATGTTTGTGCAGTGCAAGATGCATTAAAGTTTGATTGCAAAAACTAACGTTAACATTATTCGAATAAATAGGATCGCAGATCGCAGGATGTTATATGTATAACATCCTAAACTACTTGTGCCGGCTTGTCTTACTGGTCTGACAAAAAGCGGGATCATGTATAAAAGTCAAGTAAATTTCTGAAAATAATGTAAGCTCATGCCTTATTTTACAAGATCAAAACAAAAGTAGTTCGTATATTAACTTCTTTAAAGCATCTGCTATTTTGTAACAAATCTCATTTGCATACAAATCGAATTAATGTAACTCTAAAAGATAAATTGCAAAAGATTTGCAATATTTTGTCATAACTTTATCTATCTTTATATATTGATTTATTCACATAGACATATAATAAGCATGTAGGTAAAGTCCGTTCGGTTAGATAGTGTCGGTACACCCGCACGGCATTGTGGCTCTTGCTATAAAAAGCAGATATAAAATAATACACTCAAGTTGGGTACCAAAGGCAGTTTTAATGAAAAGTTAAATAAGTGATTTACAAAAAATAATAATAATTGTAATATTTTTATATGATTATATGATAACTTATCATCGCTCGAATTGTCACAAGTCACAACCGTCGTTACCACCTGTATTTATAATAAACATAGATTATTTAAGTAAATATAATTTAATAAATGCCGAATCCCAAAATACAGTTCCATTTTCGGGTGTACGCCGCACGCGGCTTCTTTTGTTTATGCAGCGGCATCCTTTGACAAGAAGCGACACGTGCCAAGGCGGCGCGATCAAAGGGCGACACTATCTAAGCGAATGGACTTTTACTTATGAATCGTCAATATTTTCCTACCACCCATTCAAGACTTTTTAACTGTAACTATACATATAAATATAATAATGACAACGAAAATGACTGGTAATGGCCGATAATGACAGTTTCACTTCATATATTTTACCGACACGGTCCCAAGTTGCATTGCAGGACACAATTTTTTATATAGACTGCCATTCTAAACACGCGTTTCTCTTATTATTAATTACTATCGAACCAATGAAAAAACTCCGTTAATTACTGCCAATTTAGCTACACGGAACATCTTAAATAGTTATATCCAATCTAGCAAAGAAACATAAATATACACAATTAAAAAATTTCATTGAGTTATGGCTGATTATACCCATCCTTTTAGTAAAAATGGGTTAACCGGGCACATTATATAACTTCGTAATGAATACAAACAATTCTAACATAATGAACTAAAAAAATATATATATATATACACCACTAATTTTTTTTATTTTTTTCGCGACTCCATGGTTGGCCCCATAGTGAAAGTTGTTCATATTGATGGGCACTAACATCCCCTAAAATATTTATGCTAATTAAAATTTAGTGGTGTATATTAAAACTCACCAAAGACATTGTTTATCAGAAACATAAGAGACTTCTTTTCCTCATCAGGAAAACGAGCAACTTCTTTTAGTTGCCCTAATGCTTGCCCGAAGGGCATAATTTTGCTATTGTACAAGACAGTGTTCTTGTGGAGCGACTGTCAATCTGAAAACTCGTAAATTATTATCAATGATCTGATCTACTAATTTTACATTTGTATGGGTCCGTGTCCTTGCGAAATCAATCTCAGAAACCCATTTTTACTTATTCTTTCCAAAAAATTCATAATTTATCCAATTTATTCATTTTATGATAATGATTCATTAAAAGTATATAAAAAGATGTCTTTGTAGACCCTGTCAATCTCCAAACTGAATTCATTCTAGCCTGGAAAGGCGTAATTTTTCTATTGTTTAAGACACTCAAAATCATTTACGTACAAGTACTTTTGACTGAATACATGAATAGTTTATATCATGATAACAAAAGGTTTACATTTTCAACATCATTACATACACAATTACATGAGTTACATGAGCACAGGAAAAATAATATCGGTAACGGTGACTGCTATTGCCCATTGTAGGTTGATCTGTATTACAGGCAACAAAATATGGTATATATACCCAAGTTTTGCCATTTTAAAAGACCGTGATCGTCAGAATTCGTCTCACAATATAAATCTACGGTGCCATGGAGCAGCCTGCCATATTAATACATGACGATGAGTAAGCATAAACAATGCCTGTATCAGATGACTTCACTCTTCTAGACGGCTAAAATAACTATTGCCTATAAATTTTCTAAAACATTCTACTGATGAAATAAAGTAAAGTAATAATTTATTCGGTGTTCTACATTAACAATAGGTACACATTTACTTAATCTAAACTAAATTTAGGTAAGAAACAGTCGAAAGGGCAGACCAGATCGGCTCGTGCTGTTGCTTACAGCTATGTCAGACTGTCAGGCTCTTTCAGATACGCAAAACGCCAGACATGCATTATCAGAAATCGCAGAATGTCAGATTACACGAAAAGTCAGAATCGCAATATCCCAACTGGCTTTATAGCATAATTACTTTGACTGCATAGCTTCTAGTCTGTAGATACCTATTAATCGTTAAAATACTAATTATTGCTATCACTGGTGCCCATAGGGAGCCACCGCAGTATTTCAATCAATATATGAACTATTAGTGCCAAGCACAGCTTCCAGCGTGCCTAATACTAGCGGGGCTTGTTCGCATATAAACATGAAAGGTATGTGTAGTCGATATACCTATACCCCCCCTTTTTTACTTATATTTATTTGAATATACAGTTTCTACTTTCAATCATAATTATGGAATTGACGGCACTAATAATATCACGTAATCCAAAAAAAAAATAAAAAGATTATAATGCTTATTGTCAAAAACATTGCACCCTGATACTTGCGTAAGCAGGAAATGCCACCCGTTACTTGCGTAAGCAGGCTGTTTGTTTTTTTTTTCTTCATATTAATTTAATTATTTTTTTAAAATGTAACCACAGCTTAAAATCTGCATTGAATATCATATTAAAAATGTCAGGGATAATGAATCCAATTACGTATCCATTAATAAAACATTATCGAACCAATGGTAGGGGGGTTCGGGGGGGATGTGCACCCCGTCACAACAAAACCTCATAAAGTGACCACCAATGTGGTGGGTCACGTTAGATTAGAACTGTGACAAAAACAAGTCATCACTACGTTAAGTACGTACTTATACAGGATAACTTTTTTATCAGTGCACAAATTTTTAGGATCTACTCAGAATCGATAACTGAACAACTTTCTCTTAGAAACATGGGTCGAAATACGACAAAATTTTTTGGACTTCCCATACTAATTCGATCACATGATGAGTCCGATTTGTATGAAAGGTCAAAAAAATTTTGTCATATTTCGACCTATGTTTCTAGGAGAAAGTTGTTCACTTACCGATCCTGAATCGATCCTAAAAATTTGTGCACTGATAAAAAAATTATCCTGTATAAAACAGTATTAAAAAAAAATTCAATACCGCAGTACGCACAAAAAAAAATTTTTTTTATATCAAATCATTTGCTCTATGTTACATCACACGACCCACATAAACACTCCCTAAAAGGGGCAAGGGTCAACTGTAAAAAGTATTTAGAATAAACTTTTGCAACAACAGTATGTACTTTTAACATCATTAAATTAAATCCACTATTCCCTTTAAAATATTATTTGCCTTGCACTAGTTGGTTAGTTAATACATTCCCGCTTGTTCCCATTTATAATGCAGGTAGCACTCACATACAGACATGGGAGTAATAAAAGTATAACAGTACCCCTAGTGTAAGTTTTTATGTCAAGCAAACGCAAACTATTTCGATTCCGTATTTATGTCAATTTGTATGAAAACTATATAAGCGCGCTACTCGCCGCTAGAGGATACGGAATCGAAACTAAACAAAATTAGTACTATACCACTCGACTATACTGACATATTATTTTCGAACTGCAATAATACTTTTCCAATAGACATGATAACCATTAAAGAAAATGTCGGTACTTCAAAATGCTTTCGTAACAATAAATCGCCACAAGTCGGTACAAATTGTAAAATAGGATTTATAAACTAAACAAGAGAAAAGTGTGTCAATGTCAAGCACGGGCGACGACGGGAGCCGAGACCCACTGTATATTTCCCGATCCTTTCAAAATCCCTAAATCACATTGTCACTACATAGTATAAAACAAAGTCGCTTTCTCTGTCCCTATGTCCCTTTGTATGCTTAAATCTTTGAAACTACGCAACGGATTTTGATGCGTTTTTTTTTAATAGATAGAGTGATTCAAGAGGAAGGTTTATATGTACATTTTATCCCGATATTCCCACGGGAACGGGAACCACGCGGGTGAAACCGCGGGCGGCCGCTAGTATCACTATAAAAAGGAAATCTATTTGACATAAATGATTAAGATTATGATATAATCTCTCAGCGCAGATCGCAAAATCTCTCTACTAACTATCACATGAACAGATTTTTCATGGTGAGAAAATATAAAATTTCTTACTTGCTTGTGGGTAAGAAAATAAAAAATCAAAACTTTCACTGACCTGGCGAGGTGCTAAATTACCTCAATTCCTATGTGCCAATAAACCTGATACTCCATCTCGTCGTCCTAAATGCGTTGGATTTCCACGATAGGTACTTTGAAAATTAACAGGTGGACCTCGAGCCCGACCCGCCATGTTTTCGCGCGCTCACTCACAGGCACGCTCTTTTAAAATTCGAACAATTTTCATAAATAATACTTTATCCGAGAAAGTAAAATAAAAGAACCACTCGTACAAATTTTTAAATTTTAAATTTCGAACGCTAACAGCGTTTATGACTAGATGTGAACGGTTGCGAAAAATGGACACCAATGACACAAATCTTCCGCCGTTGCTAAAAGGTGAACTCGTATCACGTGACTTATGATGACGTTACGGAAGTGACGTCACGTTGGTAAGATTGACCAATAGGAAAATTGATGTCGAACGGAAACGGAAAGGGCTTTCTCAAAATATGTTTACCTAGGCTTCGAATAACGGCGAAAGGACACAATAACTTATAAAACGAGATTCGTTCGTAAATCAGTCAAATCGTGAGCTTCGTTTGGCAGATTCAACGTTTTATAGTTCTTGATCCACGAAAGTGACTCAGTAACTCTACAGCAACTATTTTTTCACAATTAACTCCTGTTTATGAGATATGTTCGTGAAATAACAATTTCATTTTTTTTCATAATTAAACCGTAAAAACATGATATCAGTAAAAAAAAATTACCGTAGGTCCAGCCAGACATTCAGCGAAATGTTCTTAAGTAAGTAGGTACCTATACTTACTGAATACGCTATGTCAATGAAAACTACCTACACAATTTTAGTGAAAAGTTTTTATTATAGGTAAACAATGCAATTAATTTAGATAACAAATAGGAACTTAACTGTGAGGTACTTCAGAATATAATATTTTTACTCTAAAAGATCCTGTTTATATAAATAAATAAATATTTTCTTACAATCACACCAATTATCTAAGCCCATAGTAAATTTCTTAAGAAACTGTGTCTACGTGAACTTGATAACGGATAAATATATACTTAAATACTTTTTGTTTGTAAATACATACATAATATACATAGAAAACACCCAGACCAAGACAAATAGATATGTTCATGCACACAAATATTTGTCTTGTTCGGGAATCGAACCCGAGACCTCTGGCGCAGAAGGCAGGTAGTACCCCTGCGCCAAATCGGTCGTCAAAGACAAAGATAATCACATTCAGACTGAATGTGATCTCAAAACTGAATGATTCAGTCACAGTCACGGGAGTCCACGTAGGTAGACGAAGTCGCGAGCGGAGCGCTAGTAATCTATAGCGCCTTGTGGCCCGTTTTCCCTGCGACGCGACGGTCGCCCGCGCGGGTGCCCGTGACTGGGCCCGCCAGCGGGCCAGCAGCGGTAGCACGCACGGGCTTGTTCAGTCAATAGCGCTATGTGATGCGGTTCCACGGAGCCCGCGCGTGTCCACGCGGCCCGCGCGCGTGTCTACGGACGACGGAGACCCGCGACGTGTGCCCGTCGCGGACGCCCGCTTTACTCAGTTTAGGCCCTAAGGCCTTTGTGCATTAAACTGAATTTTACCGATCCGGAAAAAAACGGATGCTTGTATTTTAATAATTTAATCATTTATAATATTAATAATTTATTTATTTCGTGTAGTTTCAATGTTTCGAACCCACGAAATTACACGAAATAAATAAATTCTATTATTTATAATAATTAATTCATAAAATACAAGCATCCGTTTTTTCCGGATCGGTAAAATTCAGTGTAGTGCACAAACGCCCTAAGAGCTAGCGCGCACGGGTGACTTGTCTCCGCAACTATTTTGTCACTCGCATCAAGTCTACGCGTTAGTATGAAAGTGCGCGCATGAGCGACGCGACTTTTTCATACAGCCGGCCTAGCATGAGCGGCTTTTATCACGCGATATGATATGGTACGGCATGCCGTACGTACGATATGGCTGGTGTGAGAGACAAAACAGTCACGGTGACAAAAGTCACCCGTGCGCGCTAGCTCTAAAGGTAATTACAGACGATTTTAGTATAATTATGTAACATACTGAAATTTGTTGATGCAGTAACCAAATGCGAGCAACGGGTCGTGTGACTCGTGTCGTGTGACACGACGACACGACACGATTAGAATGCGAATTATGGTCCCGTTTTTCACCTCTCGTGTTAAGTTTTGACGTTATTTTTGCTTCTATTACGACAAGCTTTATTTATTTTGTTTTATCCTTCGATTTACGAGTTCTGTTTCTAACGTATAGGTACCGTTTATAATATACCTTTATCTGTGTGTGTGTGTGTGACCATCGGAGTTTAGCTTCGATGAGATTTACCCATAAATTAATGTACTTAATCATTATTTATGTAAATGTAACTAAATATTGTGACTAAAGACGGCCCAGCAATGGCTTCTGTTCTGTGCCAGGAATACTCAAATACCGTAAACTATACTACCGTTGCACGAAATTTATGGTTTTTTGAAAATGTCTCTCCAAGTATTTATTATCTGTGTCCATGTTTACATTAGCGGTTTAATTGGAGATCTATGCTATATATCTTAAGGTTCATAACGCCGAAACTGCTGTTAAATTGATCACCAGAAAGCGTCAAAGTTGTAGGCAAAATTGTGATGAAATAC
The DNA here is from genome assembly GCA_949710035.1 of Crambus lathoniellus. Classification (NCBI taxonomy): domain Eukaryota; kingdom Metazoa; phylum Arthropoda; class Insecta; order Lepidoptera; family Crambidae; genus Crambus; species Crambus lathoniellus. The sequence goes on from OX453296.1 coordinate 28,060,695, forward strand.
CTCAACTCTGCCTAGAAGATTATTAGCAAAAATACGAGCCGCATTTAAAAACTGATCTTAATTATATAGAGCCATAAAGAATGTGTTACCATAAAGATGTGCATGGATTACCACAGAGAACCATCAATTCTGGCAAGCAGGCAATGTTGGCCACAAGCAGACAAACTTTGAGCAGTATCAGTAAATATTTTCATAGTAAGTTTTAAGCATGGTTAGGGTTGCTCCAAATAGAAAAACATAAAATTTAAAAGACTAGAAAACAATTAAAGAATTTTTGAACCATCATATGAAATACTCTTTTAACCAAAACAAACGTTATAATAGGGTCAATCAAACTAATTTGACAGGAATAAACTAGTTTTCTTTTTTTAAGTTTTAATGAGTCAAATTAAAATCACAAAACAAAAGTATCAAATAATAGTACTTATATTAATATGTACCTTACCTATATGCAACTATGGACACTAACAAAAGAAGTATAATTCTATATAATATAAATTATTTTCGCAAAAAGTGAAATAAAATGGTAAGTATAACAAAACCTACACGGACCAAGTAGGAGGTTTAATTAAAAGACTGGTGTACGCAGTGACAAAAATTGCCGGGCATGTATGAAAAGATTGATGGATGTGAATGAAGCGAAAGAAGTGTGCAAGGATCGTAGCAGTTGGCGATCCATAGTCTCTGCCTACCTCGTGGGAAATAGGCACCTAATAATAATAATGCAAATATATATTTTTTTTAACAACTAAACAAAACATACCTACATGTACTGCTAAAATCAAAACCCTCCAAATGCTTCACTGTAGTTGAGTAACTAGTGACAACCCTAGGGCTAGGCAAACTTGAGTCACTAAGTGACCGAGAAGCCTTCACAACATTGCCTACCATCGTTCTAGTCGTAAATTGATCACATTTACAAGAATAACTATTATAAACAGGAGAAAGAGCACATTTGCTTACCCCGTAAACACTAAGAGAGCTGAAATTCTCGATTTTTCCAATGAAAAACAAAAAGTTTTGCACTGACTTAAAAAAAGTGCACTCGGCTTGTGACCGTTGAAAGCTGACAGACAAAAAAGTAACGGTGTTGCCACTTCGAATAATAATGAAATGGGTTGCCAATAAAACGAAGGTTTTTCTCCAATTGTCAAAAGTTAAAAATAGATGGCGGTGGTGAAGTTATGTTACTTTTAATAGATTAGGCAAAGTTGAAGCTTAGGGGCAAAATTGCAGCAGTTTACTTTTAAACTTTCTTCTGCAGATTGTCGGGTACCTGTCGGAAGCAGCGTTGATCCTCGGCTTCGAGCCGTCACACTCGTCCGAAGGCCTGATGGCTACCGCGGCCAGGGATGCCCTGAAGAAGATCAAGACTTGGGAACAAATCATTGGGAAAATATCGTGAATTTATGAACTTGATAACGGAGGCTACTGGCGTGGCGAGTTAGCGATACCAATATAATTTATTGAAATATTTATTTTCAACACACTTGCTCATAAAGTGAGCCTTATTACATCGATCTTAGGCCCATAAACCGAACTATAACCCACGCGTGCATAATAATATTACAGTACTAGTTGCGTAATAGAATTATCCCTACAAAGTTAAGTAAGTACCTAACTGCAAATTATATGCGAGTAAACAGAGACTTTTCAATTTAACCGGGTAATACAGTACCCTACAAAGTTAAGTTAGTACCTAACTGCAAGTTATATGCGAGTCAACAGAGCATTTTCAATTTCAGCGGGTAATAGATACAGTTCTTTTTTTGTAACAACAAAGAGGTTTTATACGGCTGAAAATCCATTTACGTTTTTAGAATAAATAAATGTGTCCCTAATTAAGACAAAAAACATAATTAAGTATATTAGTATCCAATTATTTATAATTCACAATAATTTGTTATAAAACATTTGCATTTTATCACTATTATTATACTTAATTATTTTGAAGTAGGCTGTATGGCTGTATGTAATCAATCACCTCACATTTGGCGCGTGCAAAAAAAAAACTTGCGCGCTTTTTCCCTTAGGTTAATACATACAATATGTATGCAATAAATGTTTGTTTTTCCTCGCAAGTGTGTTGAAAAAGTGCGTATGAAACTCGTGAGCAACTTACTCACTAGACACTCGGCTGATTTACGCCCTCGCCTGCGGCTCGGGCTGCAACCCACAACCTCGTGTATAATGAGCAACCTAAGCTCACTTGTATCATAATATACTATTATAGATGTATTGTTTTCAGAATGATATTTTATGATGCAAAATTTTAATCTAAACAGCTAGTTTTACATTATATCCAAAACGTTAAACGTTAAATGTTAAAACTTCAAAATGACTGTGACTTTGAAATAACAAAATATGGTGATTTACATAGGTACTTTGTTACTTATTCCTTTATTAGTTGTAGGTACCTACTTATAAAACAAAAGTTTACCTAAACGGGTAAAACCAATTTTAAAACTTAACCAAAACAATGAAGAAGGTGGTGTAAGTAAATTATAATATTTCTAAGCAATAAGGCGTATTTTAGGAAAACTCCTGAAATTAAATAGACATCTCTCGCTATACGACATTTCTTCTTCTAGTAGGTATCCAACCGATGTTGAGTATAGGTACTTATTACAAGTAAGTTATTTAGAGTGAAAGTTGAAAGAAAGATGTTTCTTTACAAGTTACCACATATTTATTTTGTGATAAATCATTTAAATAACAAATCAATTAATAAGTTAGTGTTAGAGTTTTCGTAAAGGTGCTAGAAGAGTTAGCTTTTAAAATTTATTTGTAAGTAATTGTGTATAAATTCCTTCTAAATTTATTAATTCTTAAATGTGATCATTAATGTTATTATAAGTTATATTAATTTTAATTTATGAACTAATAAGTAACTACCTTAGTATATTTTTCTGAAACAATATCAGTATTTATTCGACTGTATTTTTTTAATACAACTATGTATTTTGTCGATCTTTTTAAAAATTCATTCCTTCTACTAAAAGACATTCAAATGTTTGTTGTTTGTTATGATACCTAAGTATATAAGGAAAATATTGGTGAGCAATTCTAATAAAACTCTTTCTTAGATTTTATTGTGTGGTTTTGTATCTAATTATCCTATGAAACACCACATCCTACTCCATTACGCAACATGCAATCACTGATTCCAAACTAAGTAAGACAACACATGTGTGATAGAAATGAAAACCACCATACACGAGACAATTGAGTTCCTAGATTAACTCGGTCAGGGATCGAACCCGGAATTTCGAACTTAGGTGATTCTCCCACTGCACCGCACACCGCCTCTTGTACGCGGTAGGGCTGTAGCATCTGGATTTGCATACAAAAGCCGCAGTGTATACCACATTCACGCCGCATCTCCGTCCGGTGGTGCGGAAACCGGCGACAGTGCTATAGATAATTTAGCAAATTAACAAAGACATTGCGAAAAAGAAGAGTGGGCCACAGTTCTTTTTAAGAAGATAGTCTTTATACAGCGACTTACTTGTGTAGTTAATACCTAATAGTAGATTGTACAACAAGAGCATAAAACGAGCCATTTTACCCGAGACGTGCATAAGTACAGGGTTATTTCGACCCATGTCTCTAGGAGAAAGTTGTTCACTTACCCATTCTGAGTCGAACTTAAAAATTTGGCCAGTGGTTTCAAAATAACCCTGTATAGCAACATATATATGTGGATGTCACGTCGAGGGTAATAATATATTTTTCATCCCATCGATTCGAAAAGCGATGATTGTTTATCTAATAACAGGGTCCAAAACGATTCATTTTTTACCTGTTATGACAAGAGGGTATAAATGAGATTTGAATTTTGAACAGCTTCATAACAGGGTCCAAAACGATGAGATTTGAATTTAGAACATAATTAAAGAAGCATTTGGTTGGATAGTAGCAAAGGGTGTGCAGTACTTAAAAAAAATTCAACTGATTTTGTATGACCGAGAAATTTTCAAAAACGCAATTTTATAAAATTGAGAATATCTCGTAAACGGTGAGTCGTAGCTAAAATCTAACAAAATTTTCAACCCCCCTACGGCATCCCCGGAGATACATATAAGGAATCTGATGGACATAAGTATATTTTTTTATTTCAAAACTCAATTTTTTTTTCTTGCCCGACTAGCGCTGTGATGTATCCGAACGACAAAGAAAGGTAGGTAGTTTGAGTTGTCTTTACTGCTTTACTTATAGAGGGGGATGAAAAGCAGAGTGTATTACTCGGCCGCAAAATTATTTTCACCTCGGGCGGCGTATATTGAATCCCTCGCTGCGTTCAGGATTCTACTCACTGCGCTCTGGATTCAAAATAGCGCCCTCGCCGTAAATATATTATTTTGCTCCCTTGTAATACAATCTACTATTATATTAGAAAATTCTTCGAACACTAGAAAGCTACATTCTTCCCTTATAACATAGTCTATATTTTATCCCGATATTCCCCCGGGAACGGTTGCCACGCGGGTAAAACCGCGAGGATCTGCTAGTATCTTTATATCGAGGGAACAAAACTGGAACTTTCCCTAGAGTCCTAAAGAGATCTCGATTTTGACTGCTCTACCTAAAGTTTTGGAGCGTAATCTCAATAGACTGATAAAATTTCTGGAAGATCACCAACTTCTCTCTAGTAATCAATACTTAGATATGGTTTTCGATCAAACCCCCTTGTTTGATCGAAAACCACGATACCACGATCATACCGGCAAAAAAATATGAATATATTGATATGGGCTTCATCTGTCATTTGAATTCCTTATTTTGATAGATTTGTACTACTTTGTTCTGTTGAACGTTGCTAGCTAAGTAGCTATTATATACCCGACGTCAATAAACACGGGAACTGATAGCGGCATTTTTTTTTTATATAATTTACTTAAAGTTCCGGAAAACGTATTAAGTTCAAATCCATAAAGTTGCGGTAGCCTCCCGAATCCACTTCGGATGCAGGCCATAAAGTTATTAAGTAAAAGCTTGTGTGCCAATAAAGGTTTGTTTATTAAAACACTGGTTGGATACTATTAAAAACTCACAAAGGCTCGTGTTTCAACCCGTATTTACGTGTATGTGACAGTCACATAAACTACTATTTAAAACAAAATGAATGTCAAAGATATTAACTTGATCTAGAACCTTACTATAGCTCAGATAATGATCTCATTCACTTTTAAAGAGAAAATCATGAAATCATAACAATCGTCAATAGCAAAGTAGGCACTTTCATAATAGTCATTTTATTTCAAGTGCGTAATATTGTCTTTAAAGACCTAAGTAAATAATCGTTCTGTATTTCACGACTTACTTAGGATAATGAAATAAACTAAGTGCACTTAGCACGTACTTTTCGCCAAATAGCATGCATTATATTATATTTTTCATATCGCTTAATTTTGATGCAACTCACTTTGCATTTACTACGGGTAAAGGGTGGATGCCCCGAATAACAGCCTTTTAGTATTATTCTGTGCTTTTATTTTAGGTGCTTTTAGTGCAAGTTTGATGTTTTCAAAAATATTCTGCATAAAGTTATAGGTCGAAGCTAGTATTTTTTATGTTATTTAAATTTTTAGTTTTTGCATTCCTAATGCAATTTTTATTATTGAAAAATTGTAAATTAAGTAAGTATTTAGAAAAATCACGAAAATCAGTGTCATACCAGCCCCTGGGGCTAGTAGGTAAGTACTCCATACATTTCGTGTAATATCTAATTTCAGCCCTATCAATTTCTACTAGCAGAAAAGGCAAAACTTATATAATTATTTACTGAGAAATTCATGCATTACAACAATATCTTATTCCATAATCTAAATTCTAAGGTAAGTAACCTTCGAATATTACGAATATTTTGAGAAAAAAAAATAACTCAAAACATTCGTGCCAAATTACAGCTTGCCTGGATTGCCGGCGGCGCGCGGTAGGCGCCTGGCGCATCGATCGGCACGCCCGCCGCCGCACGGCCGGCACCGCGTGGAACCATCGAGTGTCTTCTATGCGCGTTTATTTTTATCCGTATGCGCATGCGCAAGTCCGCGCAGGAGTCGCAAGACAGCCCGGTATCGCATCACGTTACATGTGCGCTGAAAATCAATATAGTTTTTACAGCTAGCATTTTCAGTTTTTTTATTGTGTTGTGTAATTTTATTAAATTGTTTTCGTCGCAAGGACTTCCATTTCCATAAGCTAAAATCTTTTCTGGAAAAAGGTAATTGCAGTGATTTCGTTTACTTCATCTGGATTAAAATTATATTAATTACCTACTAGCAGCCGCCGGCCGCGGTTACACCCGCGTGGTTCCCGTTCCCGTGGGAATATATAAAAAGTAGGTATCCTATGTGTTATTCCAGCCTATAATCTAATCAGTTTTATAAAATTTCATCCAGATACGTTTTGTAGTTTTTGCATGAATGAGTAACAAACATACATACATATTAGTAGGATTATCAGTGTTTTAAGAAGTATGTAGTACTAGCTGACCCAGCGCGACTTCGTTCCCGTGGCCCTACCCCCTACTCCACCCTACCCTACCCGTACTCTACCCCTACCCTACCCCTACTCTACCCCTACCCAACCCTACCCAACCCTACCCTACCCCTACCCTACCCTACCCCTACCCTACCCCTACCCTACCCCTACCCTACCCCTACCCTACCCCTACCCTACCCCTACTCTACCCCTACCCTACCCTACCCTACCCCTACTCTACCCCTACCCAACCCTACCCTACCCCTACCTACCCCTACTCTACCCCTACCCTACCCTACCCTACCCATATATCCTTCCTTGGACTTCCACGAACATTTCAAGACCAAAATTAGCCAAATCGGTCCAGCCGTTCACGCGTGATGTCGTGACGATTCATTTTTACCCGACTACGGCAAAGCAAAAAAAAAGGAGGGTTATAAGTTTGACCGGTATGTATGTATGTATGTATGTTTGTATGTATGTTCATCTGTTCCCGCATAAGTTCTAAACTGCTGATCATATATTCACAATTGAGGTATCATTGGAAGCGTCTTGATTGTCTGCTGGTTATAGGCTATGTCACGTCACATTAAATTGAATATGGCGCCCACTAGACGACATAAAGTTGTGAACTAAAAAATTTTTTTTTGAGAAGGATATCGTGTTTGGTATCAAATGAAAGCTCTTGGTGAGCTCGTTTCAAAAATATATATTTTATTAGTTGTTGCTAGCGGCTTTGCTTGCATAAATCGAATTTTGACTTTATCACGAAATTCATCAGCATCATATCGCCGAACGACGCCCACTGCTGGGCATAGGCCTCCCCCAAGGAACTCCACAACAATCGATCATGCGCTGCCCGCATCCAGCGGCTTCTCGCGACTTTAACCAGATCGTCGGTCCACCTTGTAGGGGGCCTGCCCACGGAACCGGTACGCGATGAGAACCTTTCCGCCCCAACGGCCATCGTTTCTCCGCGCTATCTGTTCCGCCCACTGCCACTTCAATCAATCCTTCGAGCGATGTCGGTGGGTTTTAGTTCGCCTGTGGATCTCATCGTTTCTGATTCGATCGAGCAAGGAAATACCAAGCATCGCTCTCTCCATTGCTCGCTAGGTGACTTTGAGCCTTCTTTTGAGACCCATAGTAAAAGACCACGTCCCAGTAATGACTGGCAACACACACTGGTCAAAGACTTTCGTCTTGAGACATGGAGGTATTTCGGACGCGAATATATGCCGGAGCTTCCCGAACACTGCCTATCCGAGCTGAATTCGTCGAGAGATCTCTTTCTCGGAGTTGGACTTACTAACTGGACCGTTTGCCCTAGGTAAACAAAGTGGTCAACAACTTCGAGCGTAATGTTCCCAAAGACTGGAGTGGGTGAAACATGGGTATTGGATATGATTTTTGTCTTATCCATGTTCATCTTTAGACCCGCTCTTTGAGAAGCATTACTGAGATCTTCGAGCATTAAGTTCAGGTCTTCCAAGGTCTCAGCCATGAATTACATCATCGGCAAACCGTATGTGTGTTAGGTGCTCGCCATTGATGTTGATGCCGCATCCTTTCCAATCTAGAAGCTTAAAAATATCCTCCAACGCAGTTGTGAACAGTTTCGGACAGATGACGACGTCTCCCTGTCTCACACCTCGCTGTAGTTGGATAGGATTACAGCTCTGGTTCTGTAATCGGATTGACATGGTGGTGTTTTGGTATAAGTACCTGAGCACATAGATGTACCTGTGGTCTACTTGGCACCTCTGGAGAGACTGCAGCACCGCCCAGCTCTCAATAGTATCAAAGGCTTTCTCGTAGCCCACGAACGCCTAGCAAAGTGGCAAGTTGTACTCTTCGGTTTTCTGTATTACTAGCTGCAGCGTATGAATGTGGTATTTGGTGCTATTAGCCTTTCCAGAACCCGGCTTGTTCGGGAGGTTGGAAGTCGTCGAACATCTTATAGCTCAGAAACGTGATGGGTCTGTGGTTCTTCAAAAGAGTCCTATCACCCTTCTTGAAAAACGCTTCTGCCCCATGCCTTTGGCGTTTTGCCCTCGAGGATGATTGAATTGAAAAGCTTTAAGTATCGGCTTTCCGTCCGCTCTCAGAAGCCCGCCCGCCGCCTTGTTGTTTTTTAGCTGCTTGAGAGCCATTGTTTTAAATATGAGCCGGTATTGCTCGGAGCGTGGATTTTATCAACCGCGATCTTTCAAGCTTAACATTGATATTCAATGTGCCTCTGACCATACGGTGATCGCTTACTGTCTTAACAGCGGTGATCACACTGACATCATTGAGGATGTGCTTCTTGGTCGACATGTTAAATCGATCTCGTTATTGACTGTACCGTCCGGGCTGATCCAGGTCCATTTGCCGGTTACGGGCTTCCTGAAGAAGGAGTTCATCATAAAGAGGTTCTCCATGAAGTCTGCCAACATCTGGCCGCTATCGTTCCATTGCCCAAATCCAAATTGCCCCACTCTTAACTCATCACTGCAACGTTGCCCCAACTTAGCATTGAAATCTCCCATCACGACCGTGTAGTGGGTTTTATATCTATGCATGGATTTCGAAACCTCCTCATACATAGACTCCACTTCATCATCGCCATGTGTCGAGGTCGTAGCGTATACATTTAGCGAATACCGTTTCGATATTCTGAGTATCGGGTACACTACCCGGCTCGACACGCTTCCGATGGTGATCACGTTGTTGACTAGGGACTTGTGGAATGTGGACAACACCTAGGGACTGTTGTTCGCCCTCCCGGTGGTAAAGTAAGTTACCGGATTGCAGGATAATCAAGTTCTCTTCGGACTTCAGATAATCCAATGATGTCCCAGTGTAACTTAATAAACCTCTTCCAACTCTATGAGCTTCGAGACAGTCCGCAAATATGCTCGTGTTGTAGGTTGCCAGGTCAAGTCGTCTGTGTTCTTAGCCTGGTCTTACCCGGGGATTCTCAGCACCCCCTGCCCCGCCGTTACCATAGCCGCTAGTAGATAGGAATTGCGGGGCCGCCGTGGACTGGGGGCTGATTGATTTGGTGTAAAACCCTTTGGGGGGGGGGGGGGGATTGCCATAATCGCCACGCTTGGCCTGCCAAGTGTTGACGATCGCAGTATGTCCTGCTGTTCGCGAAGCCTATTGGGCTTGGCGGGAGGGCTGAGCGCGGCGAGAGACAGACCTTGTCTGACTGAGTTCCACATACCGTTAGCGGTATACGAAAAGACTGTATTTGCCCTCACAATAAAAAAAATAAAAAAAAAAATATGTCCTGCTGTTACATGGAGATGCTGCTGCTCCTCTCTTGATGGCAGTTTTCCCTCTGTCGCCTCTTACGACACCCTCGAGAAGAAAGGGGGTAGTGCTATTATTTTTATGTGCCGGCACTACACAGCGCAAAATTATGACCCCAAAATAATGTAAATAAAAATTTAGTTCAAAAACTAAAACCCGACTACTGAAAAATCACGCTCTAAAAAGTATGAAACAATAAAATATTCTCATCTGAAATTGTCGTGGTCGTATGCCTACGACTATATAATAAAACAAAACAATATTTTCATTCTATGGAAAAGTGGCATACGACCACGGCAATTTCAGATGAGAATATTTTATTGTTTCATACTTTTTAGAGCGTGATTTTTCAGTAGTCGGGTTTTAGTTTTTGAACTTAATTTTTTATATATATAGATAGATAATATTCAACATTTAGGAATATAATCCACTTACAATTTTCTTTGTTTTTGTGAACCTGTGACTGATTAAAACGGATTTCAAACATAGTCATCATCAGTCTCTTGCTCTTATCCCATTTATAGGATCGAATCGACACAGTACAGTAAGTATGTCCTTTTCTTCCATTTATCTTAGTATAGGTACCTACTAATATCACAGTGTTAAGATATTAATACTGTGCTAATATTGTAAGGAGGAAAGATTTGATTGTTTGTTTGTTTGTTTGCATCGAATAGGCTCCGAAACTACTCGACCGATTTAGAAAATTCTTTGACCATTAGAAAGCTACATTCTTCCCGACTGATATAGGCTATATTTTATCCCGATATTCCCATGGGAACGGGTACCACGCGGGTAAAACCGCGAGGATCCGCTAGTTTCTATATACGTTTTCAACAGCTTTTGTACACCGTAGGTACACTATATCTACAGCGCTCAATTAATTTTAATAATATAAGTCCCATATTAAAATTATAGGACTTAACAAAAGTAAAGACATCCCTAAATTTTTTACCAGTAACCAATGTCGCCGAAAGGGTCGTGCGCGATATGTCTGTCCCCCGCGGAGCAGAAGTGCTCCGGCTGCCAGGCGGTGCACTACTGCACCAGGGAGCACCAGAAGCAGCACTGGAAGCTGCACAAGAACCAGTGCAGCCCTGCCAGGCTCAAGGAGGACCCGAAGGTGGGGCGGTATCTGGAGGCCACGAGGGATATACGCGCGGGCGAAGTCATCTTGAGGGAGGCTCCGTTGATCATCGGACCGGCACAGGTTGGTTAACTTTCTAGACAACCCACGCATACAGTAAATTTTGATAGTCGAATAAGATATAATATGAATGTTTGCTTCCAATTTTATAGTCTGTGTGTGGTGTGCTGTGTGCAGTGCACATCAAGCATCAACCACCTTAGTACGTAATAGGCTAGGCATGACGAATTTTTTTTTATTTTATGTTATCTATAATAAACTCTCAAAAAACGAAACACTGGTAAAATAATTATTTCGCTAGCATGAAAACTGCCCGAGATATCACAGTTTGCAGACAAATTGGACTCACCCAAAAACGCTCCATGGCTACAAGAGAGATATGAGTAACGTTACGCCTTGGTAATTTGTATGCTACGCGTAAAAAAATTGTGTTTATCAATATGTTTTCTGCTAGACATTTTACGGACTAATTAAATAATACGCACTCTAAAAAACCAAGAGGTATACAAGCGACTCAAGTTTAATATGTTTACGTGTTTTACTATATTGCCAGTCGTCATCCTCATCCCTATTGAAGTAGACATAATTTTAATGCAACTGGGAATAGTCTAAATAGAGATAATGCTTAAATAAGCATTTTAATAAATAAATAAATTTCTCAATATTTTCGAGCTTTTTCAAACTAATTTAGAGAAAAAAAATATTTTAAAATTTTGAAATCTGATAACTTTTTGACAGTGCGAGCCGTGTGGTCTCGTCTTGGCAACATTTTACATGAAAACGTTTTTAGTGGGATACTCTCTACACCAGATAAAATATTCCAGAATTAAATTTATTCTAACATTTCATCTGATTTACTTTTAGATTACCCCGCCTGTATGCTTAGGCTGCTACGAATTACTGAAGGAGGAGAAGATAGTTACCTGTGAAAAGTGTGGTTGGCCATTCTGCTCCAAAGAATGCACAACCATGGAAGTACATCAGCCGGAATGTCACTACACACAACAAATAGGAACCAAGGTATTTATTTTTGTACAAATTACAACATACAGCCATAAATTACTCACCCAAGACTTAAAGGTACTTCACCTCAGTTTTTTACCCGACTTCAAAAAAAAGGAGGTTCTCAGTTTGACCTGTATGTATGTATGCTTGTCTGCGATTATTTTAACTTCAAAGTATTTTTTTCCAGATCTCAATATCAACATTTGGCATGCCCCACCCAAGCTACCAATGCATCACAGTCCTCAGATGTCTGTACCAGCGCGACCACAATCTGAAACTATGGCAAAAGCTTCAGGCTCTCCAGTCCCACTGCGAAGAGCGCAAGGGAACTGACAAGTGGAATCACGATAAGAAAACGGTTGCCGATTTTATTTGGAAGTTCTTCAAATTGGAGGGAACCTTCAGTGAAGAGGAAATAATGCGATGCTGTGGAATATTGCAGGTGAATCAGTTACAGATTTGCTTTGTTGATTAGATCGAAGCCATAAAACACCTGCTAGACATTTCACGTTACCTTTACACAATATTGTTAAAAAAACATTACACTTTACTTCAAGTCACCCAAGTTAATCCTCAACAAATAAGCCATTTGAAGATTCATATGCAATTGTAAGTTCTGAAATGCCATAAATTAAATGTGCATCACATATTTGTTTTAGACGAGCCTTCTATAAACTGTTCCTTATCTGAAGTGAACAGAATAGTAATTCATGTTTTCTTGCTTATCACCGGATATTGAGATCTAGATTGTAATGTGTCAATCTTGGAAATATAAGCAATCGTACAAAACAAATTATTTTATATTATTCCCAAAACTTGTCTCCCGAAAATGTTTGTAGCCTACTAAATCAATAATCTAATGTGTTTTTCAGATTAACGGCCACGAAATACCTCTCCTGGAACCAGATTACCTGGCGGTGTTCGACCGCATCTCCATGGCAGAGCACAGCTGCCGGGCCAACTGCAACAAGAGCTTTACCTCCGACGGTGAAATCGTTAGTATTTTCAATAACTTATGACCAACAACGTAATAAAAGAACATAGGTATGACCAGACTTACTTTAACCTTATTTAACTATCAACTGTCATCCTGCTGCTGACATTGGAGAGATATAAATAAACGAAATTAATCAAGAGCGTTCAATCGGTTGTAGCAATAGAATCATTAGAATAGCAATTAAATAATACTTACCTACTATCAGATTTCCTAACCGCACCAAAATGTTTTATTTTTCCGCTAACTTTGCAAGATCCGCTCTATAACAAACGACAAATAAATGCATGTACTTACTTACGTACATACAGATGCAAAGGCAATGTTAATGTAACACGTGTGAAACCTTATCAATAAAATTATCTATCTTAATTTATATACGACATTTTCTATAATACCCATAGATCCTGAGTGCTGGCGTGAACATCAGCAGCGGCGCCCACATCTCGATCTGCTACTCGGACCCGCTGTGGGGCACGGAGGCGCGCCGCCACCACCTCGCCGACTCCAAGTTCTTCGAGTGCTGCTGCGAGCGGTGCTCTGATGCCACCGAGTTCGGCACTATGTTCAGCGCCGTTAAGTGCAAAAAGAAGTGAGTTTTATTAAACACCTTTGCCTTTGACCACGCGACAATTACCATGGATTGTTGGATGGTATGGGTTTTGGCCCGGGGCGCAGGCGTTCGGTGCGGGCGCTGCGCGAATAGTGGACGCAGCGCTATGTGAACTCATACAAAACCAACTGAATCCTTTGTATGCCGCGTACCTACAATGAACAGTCTTCCCTTGTTTATAAAATATAGGTAGTATCAGACTTTTTTCGCACTATGTTGCATCGTTTATTTTTTAGTTCCGTACAAACATTACAACCATCTTATTTTCTTTTCATTAGCTATATTGGTTTCAATATGTGAATTAAATACGAATTTTGGATTTTATCAACGTCACACACGTTAAAAACTCAGCTTAAAAGATAATATTGATGAAAATTCCATCACGGCTTCTAATATCATTTGCCTAAATTTATTCCAGAGACTGCAAAGGCTATCTTCTGCCTGAAACTTTCATCCTACCGATCTTGCACAAGACGATGAACCCTGACCCCCAAACGAGGAACTTGGACAACAAGATGTGGATTTGCAACAGCTGCAAGGACGCCGTGTCCGATGCCATCATACAGCAACTGCTGCAAGATATTGGGACAGAGATGAGCAACATGCCCAAAGGAGACCCTGATGCTTGTGAGAGGTATGTTGCATCCATATAACAAACTATTGTAGTGATAGACGATGGCGTCTGTTATTTGTTCCTATAACATATATTTTTTTTAAGGAGAAAGGAGCCTCCACCTTTTATACTTAAGCCTTATTGTATTTAGCAGATCATACTTTTGGTAGACATTCAAAAATTAACGGAAGGTCATCAATATCTTCTAAATTTGATGATGATGATTTAATGATGTTGCTATCTACTTTTATAACGTTTTCTTCCTCCGCATGGGTCGACAAAAACTGTTTATGAATCCTAACATTTGAAGAGAAAGAGATTTCAAATAAAGCTTTGAAATCCCTGTATTGCTACAAGTGTCTTGTATACACTTTTCTGGATACTTCGATATTTCCCCACAGATTCATCAACCATTGCAGCAGCTACCTGCACCCGAACCACCAATACATGACGGATGTGACGCTGGCGCTGGCTCAGATGATTGGCCAGGAGCACGAGCTGGGCCTGGCCGGCGTCACTGACGACCGGCTCATCCTCAAGACCCAGCTCTGCAAGAAGATCTCCAACCTGCTGGAGACTCTGGCTCCAGGTAAATAGATATTTTGTAGTATTGTCTGTTGTTTAATGATCAGCCAAGAGCACGAGCTGGGCCTGACCGACGTCACTGAGGATCGGGTTATCCTCAAGAGACCCAGCTTTGAAAGAAGATCTCCCACTTGCTGGAGACTCTGGCTCCAGTGACTTCGTTACTTTGTTTGGACTAGTAAGGAGGTAAACATCATAAGTCCACCTCTGCCAGCAAAGATCTCGAAAACTATACAAGACATCGAAAACTTGACAGATTAAAAGTTATAGCAAACTTAATCAGCTTTCATTTGCACATAGTGAGCATGTCACTAATGCCCGAATACTCGTATGCTACTTATCTTTGGGAGCGTCTCAAACATCGCCCTGTCACTTTAAATGTCAAACGTATGAAAGAGATGCCATGATGTTTGAGACGCTCCCAAAGATGATTTGCGTTTGAGAATTCGGGCGTAGGACACATAGTTTCTGAGATATAATCCAAAAACCAAAAAATGAGACCTCCATCCTTTTTTAAAGGCTTATGGGCTACGGGCGGGGACTTTTGATATGTTTACCTCCTAAGTAGTCCAAACAAAGTTACGAAGTCAAAAATTGTGTTCCAAGCATAAAAAAAATCAATCATCATGATGGTGATAATGATTGTTTTTTTTTAAATAGACCGATTTCATTATATACGGTGATATTCCATGAAGCATAAACATAACACTTTCACTAAACCTTAACTGAAATTATAATATGTAAAATTGTCCCCAGCGGAGTGCCGCGTGCGGGGCTCGGTGCTGTTCGAGCTGCACGCCGCGTTTGCCGAGACCGGCAGAAGGAACTCGCTTACCGAGGGGCCCATGGTCATGCTGGGGTACATCACGGTGAGAATCTCTTCTATCTCTCCCTTTCCTTAGCACTTATTATTTCCTTATGGTTCTGGGGTCTACTATCCTAGACATTATCTTTTTCTTTTCTCTATTGGACGCATCGGCTCAAAAACATTGAAAATATTGAAATCCTTCGGTTCTTTCACAATCATCATCATCATGTCAGCCGAACAATATTGTTGCCGAACTTTCACAATATTTGTCCATAATTATTTCGGTCTACCTCTTCTTCTTGAAGGCAGATTCAGATTCATTGGTCTTCAAAGTCGTATAATAAATATATGCTGGCTGGCACAAGCACTTGAGAATATCAAAGAAGCTACGATAGATTTTTATAATACCTACCTATAATACAGGATATTTTTTTCAGTGCACAAATTTTTAGGATCGACTCAGAATCGGTAAGTGAATAACTTTCTCCTAGAAACATGGGTCGAAATATGACAAAAAATGTTTGACCTTTAATACAAATCGGACTGATCACGTGATCGAATTAGTATGGAAAGTCCAAAATTTTTTATCGTATTTTGACCCATGTTTCTAGGAGAAAGTTGTTCACTTATCGATTCTGAGTCTATCCTAAAAATTTGTGCACTAATAAAAAAATTATCCTGTATTTATTAGTTTTCATTTCGGAAAATTATTAGGAAGACTTATCCCACAGAGTCCCATTTGATCCCACAGAGAAACAATAGAAAAAACAATTTATTGAATTGCAATAGTAGGTACCTAACCTATTGATGGTTCTGTTCTGGCTGCTGCAAGTGCACTTTGTAGATCGATCGTCTTGAAATTACATCAGATGCCGACTGAATAACATTGAATTAAACTACCTAATTAATGAGTTTCAAATCACTTTCAACTTAAGAAAACCCCTTTCACTGAGCCACTTAATTACAAGACTATTAAATCCCTCGGAGTTTATGCAAATTTCACATTCGAGTGTACCAAAAAACCGATACCGTGGCAGACAAGTGGAGCATGCGTCCAGAGCGCTGCCCATTTGACTAACTCGGCCTGATAAAGGCAATAAAAATAACAAAATTAAATCATAAAAAGTGGTTGTGATTTTGTGAGGGACCAGCAATTTTAACAAAAATCGTGAGTTAGCTTGAGAATCACTTATATTAAACAGATGGACAGTTTCAGCGTACGAAAGCATCAAAGGCATTTTAAAACAAACAAGCGCAGTAGCATAACTAAACTGGCAATAAGTTTTTATTACCCTAACTGCAAAGGAAGGGTTATGTTTTTTAGAAACTGTTTTATGGAAACTAGATAAGGGATAAATATATACTTCATCATCATCATCATCATCATCATCCATATAATGTCCCCACTGCTGGGGCACTGGCCTTCCTTATGGATGGATAATATATAGGGCAGGCGTACCGGTTTTGGCCACTGTACCGGTTTTGGCCACTTTTTGCTCTAAAAGTTTTCTTAACAACTTTTAGCCATTTTTGATAAAGGCAAATAAAATAAGGCATTTTAAGGTAATGATAACAATCGTTAGGATTCCTTATGTCATAAGATTTTTTTTCAATAAATTCCATTTTCTGTTTGAAAAAATGTTTTGTATGAAAATTTTAAGATGTTGTTATGGATGAAATACTTTAAAAGCTTTTGTTTTTTACAATTAAATTGTTGTTTTGCATTTGACTGGTTTCTAGCGCATTAGAATATATTGATTTTACCTGGGTTTGGTTTTGATTTTTCGCAATACTTACAAAAGTTTAACTATCAGTAAGTGGCCAAAACCGGCACATTTGGCACCTCTCACACATTGTGTGTAATATAAAAAAAACTAATCTACTTTTATAAATTTGAAAAATGTACCTTTAAAGCTAGATAAATTATCTATAAATTAAGATATAATTTGTGTCTTAAATACCTAAGACCATTTAGTACTTAGTGCTTAAAAGACAAAAAATCCTTAAAGTGGCCACAAAGGGTACCTCTGCCCTACTTATATGTGACTTAAATACTTTTTTTTCGTAAAAATAGTATGCTTAGATAACATCCAGACCAAGACAAATATACATGTTCATGCACACAAATATTTGTCTTGCTCGGGAAACGAACTTGAGACCTCTGGCGCAGAAGGAAGGTATCCCACCCCTGCGCCAAATCGGTCGTCAATTTCTTTACATATTTTATTTTAAAGTAACCTTCGGATTGAGATTTTAAATTTTTTTTATGCATACACAATGCAATTCTGTAAGTATAGGAAAAATGTGATTGTAAAAAACCACGAGCCCTATAAGTATTCCGCCTGAATGCTACTTAGGGCTCGTGGTTTTTTACTATCACATTTTTCTATAATCTTCGGATGACACAAGTCCAATGCTCCACTCATTCGAAGTATCCAACATACTTATTTAAAAAGTACTTTCTTGTTGCAGGAGTCCCGTAAAGTCCTGATGGAGTGCGCTAGCCTGCTGCGGCACGAGCCCGCCGAGCTGCCGGAGGGCCGGCTGGCGCGCCAGGCCAAGATCAACCTGATGCAGATGGAGGAGCTCATCAAGAACCTCTCCGAGTCGCTCCCGGCGCCATTATAGAAGAACCAGAGCGGAAGACGTTTAGGACTAGAAAGGCTTTGACTGTTGTACATACTTTAGAAGAGGAGACTTTGAGAATGAATGAGATATCGAGTTGTTCGGAAAAGATCGACGTTTCTGAACGCAACTCTAATGTCACGTCAAATTGACATTAGCTGTCACTTGAAGTTGACAGTGCCACTTGATTGAAATTCTAGTAAGAAAAAATGTCGGAATAATTTTGCTGAATTTGTTAAAAATCGCTCGCGTTGAATGTGCCTGCCATATCGAGTTTTGAATACATCTTAAATTATCCTGCCGATCCCGTGTTGTACGACCACGATTTTGATGCCATCCTGATTAGTGGCCGGTCGCGATGCTTTGAAGGATAATCATCCATCACACGTGTTGTTGCAGGGGCAATATATGTCTTGACAAAAGGCTCCTCCGTGTGTTATTGTGTATCTATTGTTGAAACGCCCAGTGTCTTGTGAACGCTGTTATTTGTGTTGTGAGTGAGGTCACTAATTGGTAAGGTCTGCAGAAGAAGACGAAGAAAGGACCCCAGGGGGCGCGCGCGCTCCCTTACACCACCTCTGTCTCCACTGCCCAGGATCACAGACAGTATGTAAAATCCTCCTTACTTCACAATATAGATTAAGCGCTGTGTATCGCAGTCCTATTGTTCAGTTACATCCCGGCTGAAACCAAGATTTGTCCGGAGTCTATAGTAATACCAGCTTCCACTGCGCTAGCCATTCCGCGGTCTAGGCAGGGGTGTACTGAACATTTCTTGGTAGCAGAGCGTAGTTTGAAGGCCTGAGAGGCCCACGCCAAAACTTTGTATTAATCAGTGCCGTTTGATGACCCAGTCTGGTCCGGACTAGATTAATTTGTACTTGTAAATGGTAATTAACTTGCATTTGAAAAGTAAAGGGCATTCCTTTGTTATTGGTTCCATGTCTTGTAATTAATTGTCATGTATTGAGGTTCCAAAATGTAAACAGATGCCTTTCTTTGTTCATAATAATTATTATTTAGTTTTGTCAGCAAATTTGAGTTGTGAATATTGACAAGTTTGTTGCTAAATAATAGCTAATAAAAGGTTAGCTAATAAGTTTGCACTCAATACTTAGTGAAACTTAAATGATTTAAGACATTGTTTACACATTGAAACTTATTGAAACTTGTGCTTTGAAATAATTAAAATCATCTTGTTGTATGTCGATATCCAAGTGAATTTCAATGGTCAGTGATTTGTTTGAACTGAATAACTTTTGACTTACAAAGTCAAAGTTAGTTTGTGTCTAAGTTATAACCTCTTGAGAGTTAGAGTTATAATTATATACTTGAGTTTTGTTGTTTTCTGATAACCTCCAAATATTTAAGAGTTTGTGTCATTATAAATACTTTGTTGTTGTAATATTGGAATTTTGTGGTTATCAATAACCTCAAAATATTGGAGATTTTGTGTTGTAGTGAATATTTTGAATTTGTTGTTTTTGTTGATAAATTTGTGACGTTACAATGACGGCCTCCTCTGCTAAAGCCAAAATACGTTCTGAGTTACGGTGGTTAGCGTCTGCAGTCGCATTGTTGGATCGACCTGATAGGACGGAGGCCTTGTTGAACAGATACGTAGATCTGCCCGTACGTTTGGCTGTTGTTGATGAACAGTATGCCTTATTTTTGGAAAGGACTGTTGAGGCCGATGTGGAAATGCGACAAGAAGTCGATTTGGATGTGGACCAGTGTTATGATTTTGCGGACAGAATTACCCAGGTGGCTCGGCCTTTGCAAGTGGCAAGAGAGAATGAACCGAGCCCGTCCCCGGTCACATCTAAAAGTATGCCCCCTCTCTTTGCTAGATTGGCCCCCTTAGACTTAAGGCGTTTTGCTGGTCGTCTAGAGGACTGGGAGGGCTTTATAAATATTTTTGATAGTCTCGTACATGCCCGGGATGATTTGACCCAGGGCCAAAAGTTGGCTTATTTATTATCCGTGTTGGAAGGGGAGGCCCTTGAATCGGTTCAACATTTGGCCCCCTCGGATGAAAACTACCCTATTGCTAGGGATTTGATTGCCCGTCGGTACCAGAACGTACGACGTCTGGCGGACAACCATGTTGCCGCCATTTTGAATTTACCCCGCGTTGCCAGCGTGATGCACTTGAGAGTGGCTTTGTTGAATCCGCTGTTGGTTGCCTACAACGCATTGAAAAACTTAAAACTCCCAGTGGAGCAGTGGTCGTTTTTGTTACTGCACATTGTCCTGGGAAAGTTGCCGGACTCTGTTAAGGTCCGTTTTGAGCAGCAGTATGGTGGGGATAGTGCGACTTATCTGCCACCCTTCTCGGACCTCTTGACGTTCCTGGAAGGAGAAAGTAGATTGGCAGATAATTCCTCTCTGGCCGGTCCTATGGGACCCGAACGACCTGTGCCACAGAGTAGATCCCCCACCGGACCCCCCCGTAGGGGGCGGATGGCCCCTCGCGCGCCCGGCCGCTATGCCGCCGTCCAGGAGACCGCCCGCTGCTTGTATTGTCGGGAACCGGGTCACAGCACGACCCGTTGTGATAAGTTCCTCGACCAGCGCGTCCAAGGCCGTCGAGCGATCGCGCGACAACGGACATGGTGCTACTCGTGCTTGGGCCTGCACATGCAGCGCGAATGTACCCAAGCGCACCCATGCCGCTTTTGTAAGGGCAACCACCATCCCCTCCTCTGCATGAACAGCCCAGAGGGCGGCGGAGCGCCGCAGCGCGTCGCTGCAGGATCACCGCGTATGGGTGGGGGTCTCGGACCCCCCGCGGTGTTCGCATCCCGCAGCAGTTCTAGTGGCCACCAGAGTGGCCCCAGACGCTCTCCGCCACGTTTTGAGCCTCAAACGGGCGGGGGTCCCAGGGACCCCCCAATGGGAAACCGATCCCCAAGGATGGGGATGAGTTATGCGGGCGTTGCCGGAGGTCGTAGAGGCCCCCCGCGACGTTTTGAGCCTCGCACGGGCGGGGGTCCCACGGACCCCCCAATGGGAAATCGGTCCCCAACTAGGGGGTTCGATTTTGCGAGCGTTGCGGGAGGTCGTAGAAGCCCCCCGCAACGTGTTGAGCCTCGCACAGCCGGGGGTCCCCGGGACCCCCCCTCTGAAAATCGGTCACCGTGCCCCCGCGACTATGGGGCGACGTACACGGTGGATGATAGGCACCGATTCTCGCCGCCGCTCGCCGAATACCCGCGTTTGGAGCGGCGCCCGCCCCGTCTTCAAGGGGCCGGGAGATATAACCCGCCTGATGCCGGGCGAATTGGACGTAGGCAGTATGTGGGAGATTGGGACCCACTGGATCGCTATGAGCGACCCCCTTACCATGGGGGGACGTCTGGGGACCCCACATACTAGCAATCAACGTGTTTACGGTCGATTGTAGCCACCCCTCCAGAGACCGTTTTGTTGCCCACGGCCTCTGTGCTTGTCAGGGGATTGAATGGCGACCTTGTGGAAGTTCGCGCCTTGTTGGATTCCGGTGCTCAGGGGTGTGTTGTGTCATCTTGGTTAGTTAGGCGGTTGGGCCTCAAGGTGCACCCCCACACGGAAGGCGTGAGAGGTGTTGGCGATGTGAAAGTCCCCGGGTTGTTAGGGCATGTTGACTTCACATTTACCTCACGTAATAAGTCCACGCCAGGCATTAAGACCTCGGCGATTGTGTTGGACACAGTTGTTGGCCGTCAACCTTCAGTTGACTTGGGACCGAGTATGTTGTCTTTGGTGTCTGATTCCCCACTCGCCGATCCAAATTTCTTCCGCCCAGGCCCGATCGATGCTCTCCTTGGAGCCGATGTCCTGGGGCGAGTTTTGTTGACGGGGAAGCGAGTTTTGCAGCCAGATGGCTTGGTAGCTCTGCAGACGACACTCGGTACCGTTGTGATGGGCCCTGCTCGCCGCGTTTTGGATTCCCTTGATGAGGATCGCGGTCTTGTTTTTAATGTGTCTCTCTCCGAAGTGGTGCAGAAGTTTTGGGAGGTTGAGGAACCTCCACCAGCCCCGCGGGTTGACCCAGTAGCGGATGAATGCGAGTTGTATTACCAGAATAACACTGGTCGCCTCCGCTCTGGTCGTTTGATCACCCGTCTCCCCTTTCGTGCCGGCCGACCTCCTCTGGGCGAATCCCGACCGCTAGCGGAACGTAGGCTAGTGGCGATGGAGCGTCGCATGAGCAAGGATCCGGTCTTCCGCCAGAAGTATGTTGAATTCATGCGGGAGTATGAGGAGTTAGGGCACATGTCCGTGAGCGATTTGGATTGGCGCTCCGTTGAGCACTTCTTTTTGCCGCACCACGCCGTTTTGAAATCCGGAAAGATTCGGGTGGTCTTTGACGGTTCGGCTCCCACCTCTACTGGAGCGTCCTTGAACCAGTGTCTGCATGTAGGTCCCAAGCTGCACACGGAGATCTCAGACATTTTGACCAACTTCCGGCGGCACCAAATTGTATTTATGACTGACATCCGGATGATGTTCAGACAAACGGTCATCCATCCCGAGGATAGGAGGTACCAATTGATTTTGTGGAGAGAGAGTCCTAGGGACCCCTTGTTGATTTATGAATTGAATACGAATACGTACGGTTTGGCTTCGAGCCCGTTTGTTGCGATTCGTTCTTTGTTGGAGTTGGCCGAGAAGGAGCGCTTGAGATACCCTCGCGCCTCCGCCATTTTGGCCAGTGACGTCTATGTGGATGACATTTGCACGGGCGCCTCATCTGTCTCAGAGGCGATTGTCCTGAGAGACGAACTCACCGCCCTTTTGAAGTCGGGAGGTTACGAGTTGAGGAAATGGATATCCAACTCGCCTGATGTACTGGTAGGTTTGCCCGAAGAGCACCAGCAGGACCCCCACCTATTCGAAAATGTTGATAATCCCCATGTGGTGACCGTCCTTGGCGTACAGTACAAACCGGTCTCTGACACGTTCACTTATTGTGTGGATTTACGACCACCGAAAGTCTGGACCAAGCGTTTAGTATTGTCTACTGTCGCACGCACCTTTGACCCCAATGGGTGGATTTGCCCCGTGCTGTTTATGGCCAAGTGTTTCTTGCAACGGTTATGGGCTTCGGGTGTGTCGTGGGATGAACCCCTCTCGGACGAGTTACTCCGAGATTGGTCGAGCTTCGTTTCATCCCTCCCCGAGATTAATGAAGTGCATTTGCCGAGGCTATTCCTCCCTTCTGAAAATTGTAAAGTTACTCTTCACGGCTTTTCCGATGCCTCCGAACGTGGATTTGCTGCGGCCGTGTACCTCCGCACCGTTACTGTTGACGGAGTTGTTGCTGTGCATCTGGTGATAGCGAAAAGCAAAGTCGCTCCCCTTCGGACTCGTCATACGATCCCGAGGTTGGAATTGTGTGGAGCTACCCTCCTAATGCGTTTGTTGAACCACGTATGGCTCACATTAGGTCGATCTATTAAGATACAAGAGGTTTATGCTTGGACGGACAGTCAGGTCGTCCTTTGTTGGTTGAAGGCTCCGGCGCACACCTTGGACGTGTTTGTGGCCAATCGAGTGTCGCAGATTTGTAATTCCGACATCGAGTTGATTTGGAGACACGTGCCGGGAACCATGAATCCCGCGGATTGTGCGTCTCGGGGTTGTGCAGCCCCAACCCTAATTAACCACCCCCTCTGGTGGGGCCCACAGTGGTTGATGCGGCCTGAGTCGGAGTGGCCGCCCTCTCCAGCGTTGTCGAACGTAGCCGTTCCTGATATGCGGGCATGCGTCCTGGAGACTAACCCCGCCGGGGAAAAGGATTTGTTGTTGGATCGGTACAGCTCCTTACAGAAGCTGCTTGGTGTTACCGCTTGGATCAGACGTTTTGTGTACAATTGCAGAAACCCACGCGCGAGGCGTGATTCGTCGGTTCTCACTCCGGACGAGCGTAGGGACGCGCTCTTGTTTTGGGTCCGGAGAGTACAAGCTGATAGTTTTGAGTCCGAGATTGAAATTTTGCGTTTAGGCCGTCGCAAGTTGAAGGGCGCGGTATCGCGATTGAATCCCTTCCTGGACGAGAGTGGGCTTTTGCGAGTCGGCGGAAGACTTCGAAATGCGAACCTGCCGTATGGAGCTCGTCACCCCCTTTTGTTACCTAAAGCCGGACATTTGACTCAACTGATAATAACAGATCGCCATGTGAATGCACAACATGCTGGCTGTAATGCTTTGTTGGCCATTTTGCAGCGTGAATTTTGGATTTTGTCTGCTCGCCGAGCCATTCGCACTGTGGTTTTCCGTTGCCTGCCTTGTTATCGATTGAAGGCCGCGACCATGCAGCCCCAGATGGGTGATTTGCCTGCTGATCGCGTCACGGAATGTAGAGCTTTTGCCGGAGTCGCCACCGACTTCGCCGGTCCCTTTACTGTAAAGGCTTCGAGACTGCGTAATGCTAAAACCTATAAGGCGTACTTGTGCGTGTTTGTGTGTTTGTCCACCAAGGCTGTCCATTTGGAAATTGTCTCGGAATTGTCTACCGAAGCCTTTGTCGCCGCCTTGAGCAGACTTGTTTCCCGTAGAGGACTGCCGTCATTGATACGTTCCGATTGTGGTACTAATTATAAGGGAACGTGTAATTATCTTAAGGAAGTAGTTAAGTTTTTTGTTGATAATAAAATAGACATTGGAACCACCCTCTCCCGGCGTGGGATAATCTGGAAGTTTAGCCCTCCAGCTTGTCCGACCTGGGGAGGAATTTTTTAAGCTTGTGTAAAGGCTGCCAAGACACACTTGCGTCGCGTGATTGGAGAAACTATTCTCACGTTTGAGGAACTTGATACGGTATTTTGTAAAATTGAGGCCGTCCTCAACTCGCGACCCTTGTGCCCGTTGTCTTCGGACCCGAATGACCTGGAAGCGTTGACCCCAGGTCATTTCTTGATCGGACAGCCCCTTTTGGCGTTGCCTGAATATCCGATTCAGGATGTAGGATCCCATCGTTTGTCGCGATACCAACTTTTGAGACAGATGTCCCAAAACTTCTGGGCACGTTGGTCGATGGAGTATTTGCATATCCTGCAACAGCGCGTGAAGTGGACAGATAAAACCACCCCACCCCAGACTGGCGACCTCGTGTTGATTAAGGATGCTAACCTGCCGCCCCTATGTTGGCGAAGGGGGCGCATTGTTAAACTCTACCCCGGAACTGACGGAGTTCCTCGTTTTGCTGAGGTTTTGGTTCGAGATTCGGTTTTGAAGAGAGCAGTTAGTGGGCTCTCCCGATTACCCGTAGATTGACGTACCGTTCTTAACGGTCCGGGGCGGGGGGATGTTCGGAAAAGATCGACGTTTCTGAACGCAACTCTAATGTCACGTCAAATTGACATTAGCTGTCACTTGAAGTTGACAGTGCCACTTGATTGAAATTCTAGTAAGAAAAAATGTCGGAATAATTTTGCTGAATTTGTTAAAAATCGCTCGCGTTGAATGTGCCTGCCATATCGAGTTTTGAATACATCTTAAATTATCCTGCCGATCCCGTGTTGTACGACCACGATTTTGATGCCATCCTGATTAGTGGCCGGTCGCGATGCTTTGAAGGATAATCATCCATCACACGTGTTGTTGCAGGGGCAATATATGTCTTGACAAAAGGCTCCTCCGTGTGTTATTGTGTATCTATTGTTGAAACGCCCAGTGTCTTGTGAACGCTGTTATTTGTGTTGTGAGTGAGGTCACTAATTGGTAAGGTCTGCAGAAGAAGACGAAGAAAGGACCCCAGGGGGCGCGCGCGCTCCCTTACACCACCTCTGTCTCCACTGCCCAGGATCACAGACAGTATGTAAAATCCTCCTTACTTCACAATATAGATTAAGCGCTGTGTATCGCAGTCCTATTGTTCAGTTACATCCCGGCTGAAACCAAGATTTGTCCGGAGTCTATAGTAATACCAGCTTCCACTGCGCTAGCCATTCCGCGGTCTAGGCAGGGGTGTACTGAACACGAGTAAAAGCATAACTATGGCCAATAAACAATAGTAATATACTTAAATATTGTTTTAGACTCACAAATAAATAACTAAGACAAATAAGCACGTTCAGTATTGAATTTGTTATGTGTACCTACCGATTGCATCAGGATGAAAGGCGAATGTTAAAAGAAAACGGTAGGTACCAGGCTACAACGCGAGCCTGTCGAGCTGGCGGAGAGGAGGCTGGTGTGCCAGGTCATGGTATACCTGGTGCAGATTTATTTATTTTCGGAAGACCTACAGCAAAATTACATAAATAGGTTAAACACATCACAACAGACGGAAATGATTAAAGATGGAGCAGCTTATCAAGTACCTGTCTGCGCCACTGCCGGTGCCGTTGTAGGAGGGCTAGGACTTGAAGATGACTGTATTGTAAATCGATAGGCATGAGGATAACAGATGAAGGAGACGTTTGGTAGAATTAATCTATTATGGATGATGATGATGATCCACTACTTGATTTCACGATCAACGAAGAACTGGGTGGCTACTGCGTAACTTTATGGATATGAACTTCATACGTTTTTAGGAACTTTAAGTCAATTTTATAAAGAAAATAGCCGCTATCAGTTCCTTGTTTTGTGACGTCGGGTATAAAGATAACTAGCTAGCAACGTTCAACAGAACAAAGCAGCAAAAATCTATCAGAATAAGGAATTCAAATGACAGTTGAAGCCCATACCCATATCCATATTTCTTAGCCGGTAGCCCCCCAGTTATGTGCAAAGTGCTTATAGTTAACTTTTCTATGGTGGTTCTGAACAAATTGTGAGATTTTTGAGCTGAGTTGCCGCTCTAGTCCGCTCTATAGGTATATCAATTTTAAAAAAAACTGTAGGGGTAAGGGTAACCGTTGTGGGACTGAGCCTGAAATAAATAGTTATTATTATTAAACAAGGATTATTGTTTCATTTTCACCATGGCGTTAGAGAATTTAGATCTAAGTACCTACTAAATAAAATCTTCACAAATATTATAAAAACCGGTCAAGAGCGAGTCGGACTCGCGCACCGAGGGTGCCGTAATGTTATCATTGGTGAAGCTATATTCGTCGAATCTTTGCGGTGTACAATATTGCAGTTTTAGTTCAGCACCATCTCTTGACCGATGTGGAACTAATGTAATTTATATTGACGATTTCTGAAAAAATTGCTATTAAAAGACATCGTTTTATTTTTCCTGTAATCCTTACATAAACTTCTATCACATAATAGTAGATTGTACAACAAGTGCATAAAACATACCATTTTACCCGAGACGTATATATCCACCCGAGCCGTAGGCGAGGATGGATAGTCAATTCGAGGGTAAAATGGGTTTTATGTACGAGTTATACACTCTGCTTTTCACTTCGAGTGTGAGGAAAATAAATTACAATATTGCAAAAAAGAAAAAATAAAGACTTCGCCATATTGGCGGGAAAACTTTCTTTTTCTTTTTTTTATACGTGGAAGTGGCAGCACAGTTACTTAGCATAGATCGTAGTCCATAATTTTCTTGAAATACTTATTTCTTACAAAACTCATTAATTTTGCCTAGTTTTATTTATTTAGTAATTTAACATGGATTATGTACAAAATTTAAGAAACAGAATGAAACAACAAGTTTATTTAACGAAGTTTAATTGCGTGTGTGACTGTTTACCTGACGACCTTTGTCTTAGAGTCTGTGACATAGACGAAGATTTTACTTTATGCACTAGAGCATAAAAAGCGATTTTATGCAGCCTATACCCAACATAAACACGAACTTTACGAGCATGAGAAGTGAAAAATAATTTTCAACACACTTGCTCATAAAGTGAGCCTTATTACATCGATCTTAGGGCCATAAACCGAACTATAACACACGCGTGCATAATAATATTACAGTACTAGTTGCGTAATAGAATTATCCCTACAAAGTTAAGTAAGTACCTAACTGCATATTATATTCGAGTAAACAGAGACTTTTCAATTTAACCGGGTAATACAGTATCCCTACAAAGTTAAGTTAGTACCTAACTGCAAGTTATATGCGAGTAAACAGAGCATTTTCAATTTCACCGGGTAATAGGTACAGTTCTTTTTTTGTAACAACAAAGAGGTTTTATACGGATGAAAATCCATTTACGTTTTTAGAATAAATAATTTGTCCCTAATTAAAACAAAATAACATAATTAAGTGTATGGTTATTAAGTTATTTATATTTTACAATAATTTGTTATAAAACATTTGCATTTTATCACTATTATTATTATTATTTTGAAGTAGGCTGTATGGCTGTATGTTATCAATCACCTTACATTAGGCGCGTGCGAAAAAAAAAACTTGCGCGCTTTTTCCCTTAGCTAATATTACCTAAGTTATTCTAATTATGTTATGTATTTAATAAATGTTTGTTTTTCCTCGCAAGTGTGTTGAAAAAGTGCGTATGAAACTCGTGAGCAACTTACTCACTAGACACTCGGCTGATTTACGCCCTCGCCTGCGGCTCGGGCTGCAACCCACAGCCTCGTGTATAATAAGCAACCTTAGCTAACTTGTATCATAATATACTATTATCTACACTCATGTTATAATTTTCGAATTATGAACTCATGCCTGAACGTATACTGATACACTTTATGCCATAGTCAACTTTAAAAAATAAAGCTGCTGTATCCGGGTGTTTCATAATGACCATTATGCAACACCCGGATACAGCTGTCACTTATTATAAAACACATATATTTCTTAAATTTACAGTCTCCATGGCAACCGTAGAATTTACCGGCTCTGACTTCCAACTTTTTCAAGCTCTTCTTTAGCCGGCAACAATCAGAAACGTTTTTAAAATTAGAATTTCAATTTAGAAGGAATAGACCTATGTATAGGTAGGTACCTATCCAAAATTTAAGCCCAATCTGATGTCAAAGAGTGGTTGTTTGTGTTATTCAGCTTGCAAGATTTGCCCTAAACAAACATACATACATTGCAATTTAAAAAGGTTGTAAAGAATATTGTGAAAAACACGTGGTAGGTCATGAAATATTGTAATAAAGAAAATTCTCAGACATAAATGTATGCTTGAAAAATGGAAAATGAAGTATTTAGAAAAAATCGACCCGTCTCACAACCATTTTTCAACCACAAAAATTGCATTGTGAATGCAAAAAAGTAAAAATTTAAATAATGTATGCTTACCATTCAGCCCTTGCCTTTACTAAGGATTCTTCATTTCTTCGTTTCCTTTTTTTATTTTTGAATAGTTTAGTTTTATTTCCCATAGTAACTAAAACATTTTTAATCGATTTAATGTAGTGTATAGTATAATATTACCACAAATTCATATAAATAGTATTAAAAAAAAATTACTCACAAAAGTACTAAGACGTGTCGGTTGCGCTTTATTAAACTACTAGCGGCCGCCCGCGGTTTCACCCGCGTGGTTCCCGTTCCCGTGGGAATATCGGGATAAAAAGTACATATAAACCTTCCTCTTGAATCACTCTATCTATTAAAAAAAACCGCATCAAAATCCGTTGCGTAGTTTCAAAGATTTAAGCATACAAAGGGACATAGGGAAAGAGAAAGCGACTTTGTTTTATACTATGTAGTGATTGATCACGCACAATTGTGGTGACCATCGACTGTGTTCCACAGTTTATTGAAACGGAGGTTTCTCATGCAAAATTAAGTTACTTAAGCTAGTCCTACCTTACTAGAAGATACTGTCCGTAATCCAGGGGGGCTGATCGCTGTCTCGCCGGCGCGCGCGCCTGGCAAAGATCTTCACCCAACCCCCGATGGGAAACTCTTATAGCTAACACTCTTATAACTACACAATGCCCTAATAGACAGCTAAAACTTTCCCGGCGCTTTTCAAAGCGAACACACACGGGTCACAAGTCTGTAGGTTTCCTGGCGCGGCACGTCGCTACAGGAACACACAACCAAGCCTCCCGGTGGCTTACGGCGAACTCAGCGCGTTGTTGCGCGGACGGCGCTTGGCGGCGAACACGAATGAATCCTACACCGGCCCGAGCGCGTTGTCCCGTGACCTTGACAATGACAACTGCCCGCTCGCAAGCGCGCGTGAACATCCCCCCGTCCCGGACAGTAGCAAACTGTCCGCCAACTCAATCTAAGGGTAGGCGAGAGAGGGTAGCGATCGCTCGCTTCAAAACAGAGTCCCCCACCAGGACCTCGGCAAACCTGGGCACACCATCCGACCCCGGATGAAGCTGAACAATGCGTCCTAAACGCCAGCGGAGGGGCGGCAGGTTTGGATCCTTTACCAACACGAGGTCTCCGGTCTTGGGTGGGGTCGTCCTATCCGACCACTTAACGCGTTGCTGCAAAATGTGCAAATACTCCAGATGCCAACGGCGCCAAAAACTCTGCGTAAGCTGCTGGAGCAATTCAAATCGCGAGAGCCGTCCGGAGGGCACTTCGGAATAAGGATATTCCGGCAAGGCGTTAAGCGGTCTGCCAATCAAAAAATGGCCCGGCGTAAGGGCCTCTAAATCATTCGCGTCCGAAGACAACGGACACAACGGACGCGAGTTGAGGACCAACTCAACCTTACAAAATACGGTCGCGAGTTCCTCAAACGTGAGGACCGTCTCCCCAATAACGCGACGAAGGTGAGTTTTAGCGGCCTTTACAGTTGCTTCAAAAATCCCTCCCCAGTGGGGGCAGGATGGCGGGGAGTACTGCCATCGTACCCCTCTGCGAGAGAGTGTGGATCCGATCTCAAAATTATTCCTATCCAAAAATTCACAAACTTCCTTTAAATACCTATCGGTGCCCTTGAAATTGGTTCCACAATCGGACCTGATTAACGACGGCATTCCGCGGCGAGACACAAAACGATTCAACGTGGCTACAAAGGCTTCTGTGGTGAGGGCACTAACCACCTCCAGGTGGACCGCTTTAGTGGCCAAACAAACAAATACACACAAGTAAGCCTTTTCCGTTCTAGCATTACGAAGCCGCGATGTCTTAACGGTAAATGGCCCCGCAAAATCCGTTCCAACTCCTGAGAAGGGCATCGATTCGTTCACTCGATCGGCAGGCAAATCACCCATCTGGGGCTGCATCGTATCGGCGCGCAAACGATAACACGGGAGACAACGAAAAATAACGGATCGGATTATTCTCCGCGCTGACAAAATCCAGAACTCTCGTTGGAGGAGCGCGGTCAAAGCATTACAACCGGCATGACCATTCTTTACATGTCGGTCTGTAATCAACAGTCTAACTAACGGTCCATCCTTGGGGAGCAACAAAGGGTGGCGTGATCCGTACGGCAGGTTGGCATGTCTGAGCCTACCTCCGACACGCAGCAATCCGGTACTGTCCAAGAAGGGATTCAACCGCACCAAGGGTCCCTTCAACTTGGACTTACTTGAGCGCAGGGCTTTCAGCTCCGGTTCAAACTCTCGCTGTTGCGTCACTCGCAACCAATGCAACAGAGCGTCTTGCCGCTCTTGTGGGGCGAGGACCGGAGACAACGATTTCTCCTGAGGCTGGCGACAATTTCGCACAAAGCGCCTCATCCAAGCAGTCACGCCGAGCAACTTATCAAGAGAACTGTAGCGGTCTAACAAAAACTCCATCTGCGGAGCCGCCACCGTCTCCACGGCGTGAACACGCATGCCTAGGTCTGGGACTCTGGCCACAGCCGGGGTGGCAGGCCATGAGCGCTCAGGCCGTAACAACCATGATGGACTCCACCATAGGTGGTGGTCCACTAACTCAGGCGCCTCGCAGCCGCGGGAGGCACAATCTGCGGGGTTCAATTCGCCCGGTACGTGGCGCCAAATCAACGGGGCCTTTGAAGTCTGAATTTGTGAGACCCGGTTGGCCACAAAAACCTCAAGGGTGTGGACTGAACTCTTCAGCCAACAAAGGACGACCTGGCTGTCAGACCACGCAAATATCGACCCCAAGTCGACACCGTTTCCCAAGGTGTCGGCAACATGATTGAGTAGCCGTACCAAGAGAGTGGCGCCGGACAACTCCAACTTCGGAATGGTTAGCCTAGTCCGAAGGGGGGGCGACCTTACTCTTGGCCGTAACTAAGTGTACGGCGACAACGCCTGCTGCATCCACCGTTCGGATGTAAACGGCTGCCGCGTATCCGCTTTCGGACGCGTCACAAAAGCCGTGCAGGGAGGCTTTAAACTTTCCCGAAGGCAGCATTTGCCTCGGTATACAAACCCGATTGACGTCGGGTAGGGATGACATGAACCTCACCCACTCTCGTAGGAGGCTACCAGAGAGGGGCTCATCCCATGACAATTCCGCAGCCCAGAGCTCCTGTAGGAAGCACTTCATCGAAAACACTACAGGGCTGAGCCAACCGTTCGGATCAAAGGTACGGGCTACAGTAGACAGCACCGTGCGTTTAGTCCAGACCTTTGGGTCTGGCAGTTCCAATCTATATGTGAACAAATCCGGGACTGGTCGATACTGGACTCCCAAAACAGACAGCATGTCTGGAGTCTCCGGATTTTCAAAGAGGAGCGGCTCTTGCTGGTGGTCCTTAGGCAAATCTGCCAATAGGTCCGGTGAGTTAGACAGCCACTTCCGCAACTCATAGCCACCAGCCCTCAAGAGCGCAATCAGCTCATCACGTAAGACGAGAGCCTCATCTAAGCTCGAGGCCCCCGTGCAGATATCGTCGACAAATAAGGCCCCCCCTCAATAAGAGCAGATGCCCGGGGATAGCGTAGCCGTTCGCGCTCTGCGAGCTTCAAAAGCGAACGGATCGCCACAAAGGGGCTCGACCGCAAACCATAAGTGTTGGTGTTCAGCTCGTAAGCCAACATCGGATCCTGGGGATCCTCACGCCACCCGCCACCCATCAAGCGACCCGAGAGGAGGCGCCCAGACACTGATTCAACGACACTCCGGTTGACGTGGGCGCTGAACCATCAAAGACCACGCGGATCTTCCCATTGGAAGTCTTCAAAACAGCGTGGTGTGGCAGGAAGTAATGTTCCACATTACGCCAGTCCAACTGCGAGATGGACATGTGCCCAAGGTCCAAATACTCCCGCATGAAGTCTATATACTTCTCCTTGAATGCGGGATCCCTGGCCATCCTACGCTCCATGGACAACAATCTCTTCTCGGCCATCGGTCGGGAGCTCCCTAAAGGAGGGCGAACCGCCAAGAAGGGCAAGCGGGTAATCAAGCGACCCGAGAGGAGGCGCCCAGTGTTGTTCTGGTAGAACAATTCGCACTCCTCCGCTAACGGATCCAACCGCTTGGCAGTGGGAGGTTCCTCCACCTCCCAAAACTTTTGGAGAACGTCGGACAAAGTAGAACCGACAATGGTCTGGCGGTCTACCGACGGGGTCTCTGGTGTCTGTGGTACCTTTCCCATCACCACATGACCCAGCGACGAGGACAAGGCGACAAGATCGGCTGTCTGCAAAACTCGCTTGCTTCCACACAGTACACGACCGAGGACATCCGCACCAATCAACAAGTGTATTGGGCCCGGTCGGTGGAAGGAAGGATCAGCCAAAGCCAGTCCAGACGTCAGCTCAATCGTGGATGACGGCACTCGCACTTGCGGGAGTGGTCCAACCACCTTATCAAAAACTATCGCCGAAGCACCGATCTTCGGCCTTGGCGTGAAGTGAGGGGAGAAGGAGAACTCAACTCGACCAATCGGATCAGGGATCCGCGAGTCTCCCACCCCCCGTACCGCTTCGTGATGCGGCACAAGCAAAAGACCCAGCTGTCGGACAAGCCACCTGGACATTATGCACCCCTGGGCACCTGAGTCCAAAAGGGCACGCACCGTTACAACATTGCCCTTAGGTCCCCAAACATTCACGGAGGCTGTTGGCAACAGCACAAGCTCCGGAGGGGTGGTTGGGTCCGACAGGGGCGCCATTAAAAATTTTGGGGGGGTACTTGTCCCCCTCGCGCCTGAGTCGGCGCGCCAAATGTGGGACGCTCGTACCGGGCGAGCGGGTCCCAATCGGGTACATACTGGCCCCGACCAACAGCACTCCTAGGTGCAGGGTAATACCCGTGTGGGGCGTGCCTCGGTGCATAGTACCCCAATCGAGGCCTCTCCATTAGGGGGGGGGAGTAGCAAATAGGGCCCGTGCCCATCGCCACCGTGGCGTACTCTTGTGGTACCCCCCTACCCCCGCCCGTGGCGGGGGCGTCTCTCCTATAGTTCCCCCTCTCCGGGGGGGACTGAACGGGGGGGCTAAGCCCCGCCGAATCTCTAGGGGACCGGTTCCGGGCTGCCGGGCCCCCGCCCGTGCGCGAGGAATTCGAACCCCGGTCGCTCCCGGCGTCCTTGCGGTCCAAACAAAGGAGGGGGTGATGCCTCCCTCCGCAAAGACGACAATCCTCTGTCTGGGGACACGCCGACTGCATGTGTCCCCCCAAACACCTATAGCACCATTGGCGCTGTCTAGCAACGGCCCTCCGTCCCTCTGGGCGGAGGCCTCTAAATTTGGCACATTCGTGCACCACGTGCCTATCTCCCCTGCAATACCTGCACCGCTCACTCGGTGCGGGGGGAGGGGACTGCTGGAAGGCAGCATACCGGTTGGTCGGGCGACGGGGCTGTTCCCTCGCCGCCACCATACGACCAACACCTGGAACCGGGGCGGGCTCCAGGTGGTCCGTCACCCTACATTCGTCCTCCAAAAAACGAAGGAGGTCCGCGAGGGGCGGGAGATACGAGGCGCTGTCGCCTCCGTACCTCTGCTCGAAACGCCCCTTCATTTCAGCGGGCAATTTGGCGAGGACTATGTGCAGCAGTATAAAGGACCACTGATCCACCGGCAGGTCCAATCGCCTTAGGGAGTTGACCGCTGACAGTAGCGGGTTCAGCAACTCCCTCCGTAACAGGTGTACCCGCGTGATTCGCGGGAGGGCCAAAATCGTGGCCACGTGGGTGTCCGCCAGTAACCGGACATTCTGGTACCTGCTAACCAGAAGCTGGCGAGCCACCTGGTAGTTGTCGTCGCTGATGAGCAGGTGCTGGATCACCGCGCTGGCCTCTCCTCGCAGGGAGGAGCGCAAATAGGCCAACTTCTCACTAGGGGATAAGTCCCGTCGTGAATCCACTAAGCTGTCAAACAGGTTAATGAAGCCCATCCAGGCTGACAGATCCCCATTAAAAGTGGGAATCTCCAAGGTAGGCAATCGGCCTAGCAACGCCGTCGGGGTAGGTTTGACCTCCCCGCTCAAAACCGGCTCCCCCTTCCGAACAGCCAGGGCCCTCTCAGCCGCCTCCGTGAACTGGTCAGCCAGCTCATAGGCCTGGGCTACATCCTGCTCCAGCTGTTCCGACACGGCATCATCAGCTGGGGGGTTCTCTAAATAATACGCGCGACACTCCATGGCGTGGCGCTCCAGGTCTTGCAGCCGAGCTGCCAGCCCGCCATACCGAGCTAGCAACGCGCCTACCCGGTCGGCTCGGTCTATTAATGTGACCGCACAAGCAAGCCAACGCAAAACTCCTTGGATGCCAGCCCTGGATACGGCGGTCGGATTCGTAGGAGCCATTTATAATCCGTTTAATAAACAAAGCAAACAAAGAAATATAAAAGTGGTAAACATCAACAAAAAAAACAATAGAAATAGGTCGCGTCACGATAATATAAAACACAATTAAAATTCGGACGACATACACGGACCCTACTATTTTCATAAATCATTAACAACTTACCAATTTCAAGGGCTAACAATATAACGGTATAAACAAAACGGTATAGGATTAACGGTATGGCATACACGGCACGGCCAAGTCAACCTCGCAAATCAACTACTAAACCGTTATCAACAAACAAAAACAAATCTATTTTTAACAATAATACTCGTAATTTAATACTACTAATAATTAAAACTAGTTCCACTTTTTTAACTAGGCAAGCGGACTCGGAACAAACACTAGTATGTGGTACTAATAAACAACACTTTCGAACGAAACTATTCGTCAAAATAATCCGGACACACAAAAAAAATATACACATCTAGGCGAGTAAACTCGTATCAAATCACTAGTATGTGACAACAATTATATAAGTGTCTATCTATTATCGGATCCACCAAGTGAGAAACATTCGCTTCGAGAATTTACTAGAACAATTTCTTATTACTTCAAATCGTCTCGGAATACCCTCGAGATTTTAACAAAAAAAAAATTTTATTTTTACTATGAAATTAGGTACGCTAACTAGGTACGCTCTGCTACCAAAAATATGATCACGCACAATTGTGGTGACCATCGACTGTGTTCCACAGTTTATTGAAACGGAGGTTTCTCATTAAGTTACTTAAGCTAGTCCTACCTTACTAGAAGATACTGTCCGTAATCCAGTGGGGCTGATCGCTGTCTCGCCGGCGCGCGCGCCTGGCAAAGATCTTCACCCAACCCCCGATGGGAAACTCTTATAGCTAACACTCTTATAACTACACAATGCCCTAATAGACAGCTAAAACTTTCCCGGCGCTTTTCAAAGCGAACACACACGGGTCACAAGTCTGTAGGTTTCCTGGCGCGGCACGTCGCTACAGGAACACACAACCTAGCCTCCCGGTGGCTTACGGCGAACTCAGCGCGGTGTTGCGCGGACGGCGCTTGGCGGCGAACACGAATGAATCCTACACCGGCCCGAGCGCGTTGTCCCGTGACCTTGACAATGACAACTGCCCGCTCGCAAGCGCGCGTGAACATTAATATTGATTTGCTTTATTTTTGAAATATATAATAAATGAAATGAGTGTAGATAAAGTAGTGTATGAGACTGCACATAACTCGGTATTAAAACACTCGTGGAATACTATTAAAAAACTCGCCAAGGCTCGTTTTTTAAACTCCCACTCGTGTTTTAATACCCCTCCTTATGCGACAGTCACATAAACTAGTATTCAGATTTTGCTCTTAGCCCCACTTCGAATTTTAAAGACCCCCTTTCAGTCTCTGTTGCAAAAAATAAAATAATTTTTATTTCTCTCTTAATTGCAGAATAGTTGGGCAATGAGATCATTGATATTAGACACAAAATCCAAAGTGCCGGACAACAGAAAACAATGTGTCAGCCTCATCGGGGAAGTCCATCTAAACATTTTTTTACTATGGCGACAAATGTTTAATACAGCCTTCTACTGTTTTTTTTTAAATTGAAAAATCGATTTTTAAACTTTTTGATAAAACGTGAAACTAACAGACTGTCTGAAACATAAATTATATGTCGTACTAATACATACGTAGGTCACCGCTTAAACTTATTTTTCACTAACGCAGTTAGTTTCACGTTTTATCAAAAAGTATAAAACATCGATTTTTCAATTAAAAAAACAGTAGAAGGAATAGCTGTAGACATTTGGCGCCATGGTAAAAATGCTTAGATAGACTTCCCCGATGAGACTGACACATTTTTTTTGGCCGGCGTTTTGTATATTTTGGGCCCAACTTTGTATGAAACGTGAATGATCTCCTTTCAAGTTGATAGCATTACTAGTTCTCGAGATATACAGTTGTGACAGACGGACAAAGTCGCAACATATGGGTTCCTTTTTAACATTTTGGTTCGAAACCCTAAAAAATATTCTTTAAAATAGAGAGTCATTTTGTTTAAACACTGACATTCGTACGCCAATCCAACGGTTTTATTTTATTTATTTTGGTGTACAATTATGTTGATTTTTGTGGTTATATCAGCTTGAGATAGTAACGGAATCTTGCTCGTAATAAATTCAGCAAGGTCGCGATTTTCAATGTCAACATAATATTCAACTTAGATTATGAGTTATTTTCAGTACTCGCTAGTGGCATTGTGAAATTAAAAACTTCCCACCAATATTAGGTACCTTGAGCAAGCCATTCCATTATTCCCGTATGAACTTCATTGAGTCTTTCGATCTAAATGAAATGAATCATTAAAGTTTTCGACATAACTATTGAATTTATCCAAATCTACAAGTTTACTAACCAAATTAGAACGTAGTCGCGATTTCACACAAGCGTGGTTATCATTCGCGAATCGCTCAACAACCAATGGCGGCAATGTGTGCTTTGAAAATCTCAATTCAAACAAAGGCAATGTCGTCGTACCGCCAACTAGGATGCCGTGAACCATCTTAAGTGAAGGAACGATCTTGGATTTTTCTCTACAGATGAAAGTGTGATGTGCAAAATCGTGGTGGCTGTTGAAATGGCGTACAGTGTGGCAGTTGACAAACGTTTTGAGGTTGAAAGTGCGATATAAATTATACAATTATCTGCGGATTTTATTCGAGTAAGTAAATTAAACTGGCACGAAAAGATCGTTATTTTTGTGACAAATCTGCGTAAAAAGCTTAGGTTTTGTAAATATTGATTGTCGACAGTTATTGCAGTAAGGTTTGTTATTTATGCGTCTTTTAAATTACGCCAACAATAACAACCTTACTTCACAACTTTCACCTAAGCATTAGAGGCTGGCAATCAATATAATAATATACAATGTCACCCTTTTCCCCATAGGGATGTTATTCAACCCCCAAAACTTTTCCATAAATATCCAACTCAATTTTTTTATACAATTTGAACACGTTCAATTTAAAAGATATTATGAATCGGTCGACTCGTTTTGACAACACATTGTGAAATAGGTACTTACGTATAAACTAATTCGCGAGAACTACCTATATGTTTGTTAAGAATAGTAGGTAGGTACGTAAAGAACTGCCAAACAATATTATTCTTATCAATATTTCTCTCATTGGTTCCTTTCAAAGGGATTTCATTGGTCTCTCCACTGATGGTGTTGGTCGTCCCCTGACCCTGACGTCCCTCTTGAAATAGTATTTCTAAATATCACTAGGGATTTCGTTGTTGTTTTCCTTCTCCACGATTTATAAGAACTGTTTTACATGGAGACACGATGGTTTAATCGTTCCACTTTGTGCATCCTACCTAATTCAATTAGAATGTCTAGAATTTTATACCGATAACATATTTTTTCCGCATACAATATTACGCAGCCCTTGATTGCTTCAAATTAACCAATTTCGGCGATAAAACAAATAAACGGTCCAATACGTACGGACTAAAAACATAGAATCTATTTAAATGAACCAAATGGGTACCAATAGTTTAATTAATGCAATATACCCCACCCAGTTACACCCCATCGATTTCAGCATTGTCCTTTCAGTGGAAAGGACAATGCTGAAATCAATGGGGTGTAACTTTGGAGTGTAAGCGTGTAAGTGCCTATAGGCCGTCAAACTTTGTTTGAAAAAAAAATTACTAATGTGTTTTTTAAAAAACACTTATTTACGCATAACATTTTATATTTAGTTATTTCTGATGCCAGCCATAGAAAAAAACTGCTTTCGCGATTTAGTGGCTGGGCTCTTAGTAAATGATGTTCGCATAATTTTTCCCCACTTAGGTTTTGTTCATGTAAAATTAAAGCTGTACCATCCACGGAACCACGAAAAAAAATCAGCTGTTCCATAGATTTCAGTCGAGTCGATATTGTAGATACTTTTGTATGGAGCAGCCGATTTTTTTTTCGAGATTCCGTGGTTGGCCCTTTAATAAAATTTTTTCGTATTGATGGACATAATCATCTCCTAAAATCTTTGTATTATTTAAAAATTTTGTGGTGTATAGGTACTATACCCATCTGATTTCGGCATTGCCGTTTCAGTGGGATATTCCTATTGTGCATTAAAATGAAACTGTTGGGAGGTACCCATTTAGTCCATAAAGTTTCTGGGTTTTGCGGAGCATAGCTCCAATCATTGATTTCAAAACTTGACGTGCGTGACCGACCATAATTTTGAATAATATATTATTTTGTGATTCTCTAATGCGCTCAAATGCATTGTATCACTTTATAAATGATATAACAGCACATAACATTCAAGAGCATTCACAGCTCATTACAAAAACGTGATACGGTGGGTACGTAGGCTATGCGTGGATGCTGGTTGATTGCGTTGCGTATAGATAAGCCTATCGTACTATAATATACTATACTTGTTATTGTTGTCCGTTTAGCGATAATTAGCTAAAACAACATCGGGTACAATGGTACAATATGAGCAAACAAAACGCACGTCTTGGAAAGAAATTGCCAGAAAGTTTAGTTAGTATTTTGATTTGACTTTAGAGAATATATTCAAAGCTATTAGGTACAAAGATACTTGCCGCTTACATATAACTGCAGTCTGCAGCATAAGTTAATTTACTATGCATTACTCAAACAATCTCTACAAATCCAATACTGTTAATGAACAAACTAAATCAACACTCATAAAATACAAAGGTCTTACAAATAAACGAAGATTAAGTTTAAACAAAGCACACACCAAGACTATTCAACAAATTACGGACAGCGTCACTATAGCTAAGCTAGCATCAACTGAATACCAAATCAGTGTTTCTCAAGGATCATTACTCGGCATTTTTCTCTTCATTATTATTTCGATAAGATTTTAATGGCGAATCAAAGAAGGTCGGGTGTTTAGACACATAATCTATTAATAAATTCGTCGTCAAGTAAAGCGAATGTGGCCATTTGGACAATGTCGTAAAGGTATATTGTACCCGCCACGCGAGCAGCGAACAACGAACGTTTGGAAAATGGCGAAAAAGTTTTCAGGAATGCAAAATTTAGGTATTTAATTTTTTTATATTTATATTTAGAATACTTTCGAATGAAATGAAATTTTATTCCCATGAGCCTATAGACACCACGTTTATAAGAAAAATAAAAAAGAAATAAGGAATAAACAACGTCGGCAAAATAAACAAACCTCATAAAGCAAACCTATGAAAACAAACGAGACCATGTGCTAAGTAACTATAATTATAAAATCTATACTAATAATATTATAACGAGGAATGATTTGATCTTTTGTTTGTTTGTTTGTAAAAACCTACTGAACCGATTTGGAAAATTCTCACATGTAGAAAGCTACATTATTCCTGAGTGACATAAGCTATGTTCTATCCCTACATTCCTACGGGAACGGGTACTACGCGCGTACAACTTCGCGAAGCCACTTGTTGTTTATACTTTGGCAGGTTGGCTGGTTGTTTAAGCTTTATTTTTCCTGTGGTTTCAGCAAAGCATGAATGATATGTTTTTGAAAAGCTACCTTTGGCTTCTGCTCTGCTACGCGCAGAACGCAAGCAGCAATCTGGTCGAAGACTACGGTGCGTTGTCACGTCACCTTTTGGCACCACCGGAGAGAACTGGTGAGATGCTGCCGGTGCTGTTGGGAGTCGACAAAACCTCAGGGTGCCTCTGCCGGGCTACCACGAAGGTTGAACTCATAGTGTGCTTCGGGAATTACGAGTGCAGAAGATTTCCGCAGGTACCTATGGTATTACTCTTTCTGAGATTGAAAAACATTGATTGTGGTTTTAAATGCAGTACTTACCTAATGTTATTTTCTTGGATTTTTTGAAAATGCATTTTAAGAAACTAAAAAACTTTAAGGCACAAAATTCTTTATGATCAAAGTCCATGTGCCTAAATTTTTCTCTCCTTTGCATAAATATCATTATCACATGACAGTTAGTTCTGAAAGATTAAAATTATAAAATCACGACTACTTAAAAAATGTATCAACGTTCAACCTAACTGTTATGATACCTTCTTTTTATTATGTCTAGGTTAGAGTAAATTCTAATTCTTTCAAATAATTCTTTTTTTTTCAGATCAAAGTGAAAAGTGATACCTTAAGAGTGAGGACTACAGTGATAGTGAAAATATTAAAAGGACAACTAGATGCTCTTTATCATTTAAAAGTGTTGGAGATTGAAGCAAATCATAAGTTGCAGTTCTTAGAACCTGGACTATTCAAGAACTTAACCAATTTACGCCATCTGTCAATATCTTATAATACACGTCTTCACACCATCGAACCCAACACTTTCGAGGGCTTAGTAAATCTCCAAAACTTAACACTAGTCAATAATGGTTTTAATAACATCATAGCTTTAACGCCAGCATTTAAACCTAGTATTCTACCATTCCTTAAATGGTTAGATCTCTCAGAAAACAATTTCGAAGCACTCCCAGAGATAACATTCAAACCTATGGCAGGGACTAAGCTGAAGAAACTTGACGTAAATTTGTGTAGGTTAGACTACATACATCCAAATAGTTTTCTTTCGTTGAAACAGCTAAAGGAATTGAACATTGGTGAAAATGACTTGAATTCTTCTCTTATAGAAACTTTCTTATCGAGAATGATTGAAGATGGTATAAATTTGACTAAACTTGATTTATCAGGTATGGGATTTCGGAGACATCCACCAAGAGCATTACTTGATATAATTGCTAGAACAACTATAAAAAGTTTGATATTAGCCCAGAACCAATTTGAGGTGATTCATGACGACACTTTCCCAAAAATGGAGCACTTGGAATTACTGGATTTGAGAAAAGTTCTAGCCCTTTCAATTGGACCTAATGCGTTTGATCCTTATAAGTTCCCAAATCTTAAAGTATTGTTGTTGGGTGGAAATAATTTACCAGGTGTACATAAAAAACATTTGTCTGACCAGTTGTTACTCATGGATATGTCGTCTAATAAAGGGATCTCCGCAAACCCTGTTTACTTTGAAATCGATAAAGATACATTTTTACAATGTAAAAAACTACGTATATTAAATCTATCTTTTAATAGAATTAAATCTCTATACAATTACACTTTTACCGGCTTAATCAATTTAGAAATGCTGAGTATCGAAAACGGCACCTTATATTTTCTAGGACCAAAAACATTTAAGCCCATGAAACATTTAGAAATTTTAAATCTAGCCAACAATCCCCTGGGTGTTAACCAAAACCTATCAAGTGTCCAATTTGAAGGATTAAACGCATTAAAAATGTTAATATTGGCAAACTGTGGAATTAGGCATTTATATGATGACGACAACATATTTGAAATGATGCCAAATGTAACACAATTAATACTTAGGAATAATCAGCTTTCATATATAACAGCGGAAACTTTGAAACCTTTGAAACTCTTAGAATTTTTGGATTTAAGTGAGAATTTGTTAGTATCTTGGTGGAGACCATTATTTCTAGCTTCAGGAGTAAAGCCGCTTCGAACGCATTTTACAAATAATAAAATTTCGCATTTCTCTATTAGTATGATTGAAGACATCAGTTATTTACTAGAAGATAGAGGCAATATGACTGTGGAAATAGATTTTATGAGCAACGTCTTCTCCTGCGATTGTGGTGCTATGTACAAAACATATTTATGGTTACAAGTTAATGGAACAAAAGAGCTTAGGCATTACTTCGACCAGTCCAAATTCCATTGCAGTAGCCCTGATCTTTGGGAAGATCGACGTGTCGCGGAGTACTTATCATCAATAAGAAATTTAAGATGTTTAGTTTACAAGAAAATCTCCAGCGTAATGCTATTAGTATGGACTGCTCCTTCATTAGTTAGTATAATTTTTGTAGCAATGATAGTAATAACTATCTTTAAATACAGAATTTATATAAGGTATTGGTTGTTCCTTGCGAAAATTGCATTAGGAAGGAAACTGATAAAAAAGTCATTGACCGCTGAAAACACAGCACCGAAGGGCTATAAGTTCGATGCTTTTGTTTCTTATTGTAATGAAGACAGGGAATTTGTTTCGGAAATGCTGTTACAGTTAGAGGCGTCCCCGCATAATTTAAAATTGTGTGTTTATGAAAGAGATTTTGAAATCGGTTCCTTTATATCTGAATCGGTATTGACATGCATTAATGAAAGTAAATACATCATACTAGTTATAAGTAACAATTTTGCAAAATCTCAGTGGTGCAGATGGGAGACCCAACTAGCGGAATACCACAGGTTGTTTCTAGAAGATGGTTCTACGCACGATCCATTAGTATTAGTCAAAATAGGTGATATAGAGAGCAAGTATTTAACGACGACTTTAAAATATTTATTGAAAACAAAAATTTATCATCCATGGGATGACAATAATCCTGAAGAGTTCTGGAAAAAGCTGAGATGTGTTTTGGTTAGACGATAGTTGCTAGTCAAAAGATGTGTTGTATGAATAAACAATTTGTGGGTATTTATTTGGATTATTATTTATAGACTTCTTGTTTGATTTCCTAAACTTCCAACTGAGACAAACAATCTACATATTTGGATATCACGGATATCACCCATGAATGTTACACTCTAAGTCCGTCATTGATTTAGAAAAAAAATTATTTAGCAGTGTTTTAAAGATGTACAAAGCAGTCTAAAATGTCAATATCTATATGCTAATGAGAACATTATTACAATGAAAGTTGCAATTTGAAAGTTTGTTTACAATGGCTTCCTTGAGAAAGTTAAATATTGAAAAAACGAAAGTGCATCCAAGATTATTTGTTCATCAGGCAACATCCAGTCAAGTTTCTCCAAGACTTT
Source organism: Crambus lathoniellus (assembly GCA_949710035.1). Classification (NCBI taxonomy): domain Eukaryota; kingdom Metazoa; phylum Arthropoda; class Insecta; order Lepidoptera; family Crambidae; genus Crambus; species Crambus lathoniellus. The sequence continues at coordinate 28,105,257 of OX453296.1, forward strand.
CTACTCGATTTGCGCACTAAAAGGAAAACGCTAATAAGTAGGCCAGCAGTGATATATACGAGACCATTTTCGCGCGAGTAAGTACTATTGATTGATGTTTTAGTCAACATAGACAGCCAAACGAGTACATAACTAACTGGGTGATCATTATTTATCAAAGACTTAGAAATCAAAAAAGTAAATTAAATATGCAAAATCTAATTAAACAAGCTTTTTTGTTCTAATTTAAATCAAAATTTCAGAACCCTTAATTTCTGGAAAGGGTGCTTCAGTTCACAATAGCTTTTATTAAATTGTAATTTCAAAACGTAAGGTTTAACCAACTTTTTAATTAGATTTTGTTATGTTGCAATAATTTGAATTAATATTTTTCAAAACACGTCAAAGGATCATGATGTAAGATGAAGATTCAAATAAAAATAATTGATCGACACTTGATCGATACTACCTACCAAATTAAGAACAGGTAGGTACTTCTACTACTATAATTAGTAGAGCTATGAGCTAAAAACCAAAAATAAAATGAAAGATCACATTATACTCTGCCAAGCTGAAAACATATCACTACTCTTTTTAACATTTGGACACTAATTAAATGCACTTAATTAGTTTAATTAACGCTCGCCTTTCGATTTCCAAGTGGCAGGTCAATCTCCAATGGGCGCTATTGTTTTGGCGCGAGAGAAAATGCCATCTTCATTCAAGATATCGTCGCGGGATAACGGTGTGGCGCACGCGCACACTACCCCTCTCTTTCTGACGATATTACACCAGACAGTAGTGAGAGAGACAAACGCAGACAGTGGCTGGCAAACGATTACTCGACTGACCTACTCAGTCGCTCACACTCTTTCTTGCTAGCAAGCGGAACCTAATTTTTATATCGTGTGAATTCATAATGAAACGCGATGCGTTTTAAATACAGTGAAATAATACAAGCGAACTAGAATGACTCAGAACTCAGAACCCGAAAGTTAGACAGGACAGCGCTAGAGTAATAAAACGCTAAAGCCACTCGTGAAATAATAGATGTTTTTTTCAAATGATTAACTTCCGATTAAATGCTACAACTGACATTAAATTAATTAATTGCTGGGAATCACAAACCCTGCTTAGTATTTACTAGAATTAATGGAGAAAAGTTTTTCTGTAAATTTATATCCAATAGTAATATTCTTCATAGGTAACTCTCCATGAATTTGGTCATAAATTTGTCGATAGGGCCTACGTATTGTAGAAAGTTAATAAACATAACAACACTATTTTGAAATATTTAAAAAAAAGAGTACCTATTAAAAACATAAGTATTAATGTAAAGGACGTAACGTTAGATAAGAAAGCAACAGACATAGTTCCAGCAGACGCACAGATCAATATTTATCTCGATACCGCGACGACACCGTTACCCACGTGCAAGTGGTTGCAACTGCAACTTTTCCCGCAGTTAAAAAAGTGCATTTAGTGCAATAAGTCCTTGGCCAATGCCAATGTTTGGCGTGGTCGATAGTTGTCGGTCGGCCGTGGTACGGAGCGGTTGTGACCACGATGTTCTGTCTCGCGACCACAGTGAAAGTTCGCTAGCCACTGAAATGCACGCGGTCGCCTTTCTGTTTGTGGTGAGTGCTCGTTCCGAAGTGTTGAGGGTGCTACATTAGTGGATATGTCTAGTGTGTCGTCCAGTTCTGGTGATCTATCGATGGTGGTATACTTAGCTTAAGTGTCAATCAACTTTACCCAGCAAGAGATAGACCTTCTAAAGATTTGTTGATTAACAATCAACATTTCTTGTTTCTGCCTGAAGTAATTGATCTTTTACATCAAGATACGATCTTAGTTTTAATACGGATCTAGGATTTTGGTGATACAGGTAATTATTGGTTAAAAAGATATCAAATTGGCAAATCTTCAAAACAAAATACAAAAATTGGCAAACGATCGATTACTTTAATGTAGGTATCGAGAAAATAGCGAAACCAGCTTTAAGAAACTAAGGAGCATTAACTGTACAATCTTTAAAAGGTATTTTAGCTTTTGATTGAAAACGGTAGAAATGTAAACCAAGAAGCATAGCTTTCTCTAGCTAAAGCCATTGTTTTAATAGCACATGTAAACAAGTACACGACTATTGTTAAACAATTTCCAAGAGGCCAGGTCAACGAACTGACCATATTAGAACCAAATGCCTAATGTTCATAGAAAGTTAATAACATGTAATGATTTGAACAAATAAATAAAGAATAACTAGCCAGCTAAAAATTAGACGATACTAAGACATTATTTTAAGACAAATTTGGTAACACCAATGTTTTTGACTGAACGTAAGAATGTTTTACAAGACCAAGCCTTATTATTTAATTAAATATTAATATTGATTATAATCAATGACAATAAGATGACAATTTAATGAAAAAAAACATTTCATGAACAATGGATGTACGACGCTGTCAAAAAATTAGATATTATTAGAAAACTTTATTATGAATTAAATTTGCAAAACCTCTACGTATCTGTACGCAAAACACCGCATCAAAACAAAAAGTGTGCATCACCTAAACTCAATGCGCATAAAAGACCTTTACGGCTTCTAAGGCATCAGCGATTCCCCTGACGGAATCAGGACGAGCGGTAGACGGGCGCGGCGTGGGAAGCGGGTCGGCTTTAATTAGTTTTTACACCGCCATCGCCAGCGCCCCGTCTCGTCGCCCCACATTTGCGAGGTGAATTCGGTCCAATTAACAGGTGTGTGATGTAATATACAATTGGTAAAGGGATCAATGAGCTGATTCAAAGCTACAGAAATCTTGCAGGCTTTTAGCTTCATTAGATGAGGGAACTGAATTGGATTAAAGGCGTTGTTTTTTGGCATTTTTGATGGACTTGCTATCAATCTTTTGAAGTAAAATTAAAGTAGGGTAGAGGCACCAATAAATGAACGATTAAGGGTATTTGACAACTTTGAATACCTTTTCCTCGGCCTTTTCGGGTTATTGGCGCTTGCTGTATTTTTATGTTTCCGAATCATCCTCAAGATTTTATAGTTCAAGAAAATAATTCCCTTAATCTACCAGTTTTTGCTAAAATGATTTTTATTTATAAAATTTATGGATTTACCCCTTCAGTTGAACGCTGTGTCCTAATTATGAACGTTTTGAATTGAACCCAATAGTTGAACTAACATTTGAATGGGAATAACTAAGTATAGAGTGTACGTTATTTTAATTCTTCAAGTGTCTATCTATTTTAGTTTGTTCAATTTGTAGATAAAGTCACTACAAAATGAATGATTAAAATCACTTGCGCGTTCAACTTAAAAACCAATAGCCAAATGTTGTACGTATAAAATTTGAACATCATTATTTGGTTCAAGTTTTGGACATGAATCCTAAAGTTGAAAAATGAACGGTTTCATACTAAAATGATAGTCTTAAAATTAACAAAACCTATACAAATCATGTTCAACTTCAACGTTAGTGACCTAACTTCATAATATATGTTAAAACTAATTTTAACAGTTTTGGCTTGCCTTCAAAAATGCTTTTATAGGTTATTGATGTCTTTAAATATTTGCACTTTCTCCATAAGTTGAACGCCGTTCATTTATTGGATCCAAATCCTTTACTTGAACAGTGTATTTCTCGAAAAATATAGTAAATTATGTAAATCTGATACAACGTAATACAAACTAAACATATCAAGATTTTATTTAAATCAAAATCATTCAAATATAGCTGTAATTATGTGTTTGATGTGACATTATGCTTAAACGTGGTGGCTACTTTCCTTTAGTAGGTTTCCATGGAAAACTGATTTTAGGCGGGAACAGCTTGCGCAGCAGCCGACTGTGAGAGCGTCCTTGACATATTTGTCAATATTTGAATAGTGTCGGACAGAAAGAATTTTCCAATCGCAACTTTTGTTAAAATTAAATATAGTATGATTATCGTCTGCGCATATGGTTATAACTTGGCAAAACTAAAAATCCTTTTCAGCATGAGAATTTTTGTGATAAAGTCATGGATGTATCACCTAAACATACTTCCATGGATAAAGTAGAGACAGCGCTGGATTACGCAACATCCGATAAGATCACTTATCGCGCTCTATCTAAACGCAAGCACATTCAAGTTCAACAAAGCGAATGTCAAAGCCAAGGCAGTTGATGGAGGCACAAAACCGAGTGACATAACGCAGGCACGTTTACATCACCATAGCCCCGATCTGCCGGCGAAAGTCACCGATTTCTCCTTGGTGCCACTGCCACCTCGTAACTTTAATGATAACCTCGTTCGACGAATCTAGCTCTATTTTCAATGGCATTACATACCTTTTCTTTCTTATTCTTTTAAGTTTCACATTACTGGCATCAAATAGAGGAGCTACCACGCTATCACTCTCAAAATGTAAAGTTATATTATTTTCTTTCCAGAGCTATTCATGTTCAATTTCTTTATATTAGAGTGTTTTTTATCCCGAATTTTCGTAGGTACAATGCAATTTTATGTATATTTTATGCAAATTGGGAATTAAAATAATAATTTCGATAAAGATGAGCAGTGTTTATTACCTAAGTTTATTAAACATCAAAATCAATCTGTTTACTAATGTTAAAAAAGGGATAATGAAGCTTACTTCCGCAAAAATGCGCCATTTTTATTTTTTTGCGGAAGTAAGCTCTAATAAATTTCTTATCTCGCATTGGGTAGGGTACAAGTGACGATTGATTAAATCAAATTTACTAACAAAAGAAACTAAATTCTGCAATATTCATAAGACCATAGCACTTCATTTTGAATGCAAAATACTTATGCATATTTCAGCAAAAATAGTTAAGATTAATAGATTTTCCAGACGCTTTTGTTTCGGTAATTTTGAATCCTTAGCTTTTTCGCTACCAGGGTGCTTACCATCAACTCTTATTGCGGTTTTGTTTAGGACCTAAACTGAACTGATTCGCTTATTCGTACCACGACAGCTTAATATCAATGACAGCGATTCAGTGATCGATCAATGACATTTCACAGCCGCTGAGCTGTCATCAACTCTTATTTGACTTATAACTCGGCCAAGGTAACATGACACCTGCAGGTTATACCCGTCCCTTTCACTCTCCGGGCATGACAGAATCGAGTGAAAGAGACGGGTAGAAGAAATAAGAACACAAATCGTTCGGTCATTCACATTTAGCAATTCATTTGCGATCCAGTTTTTAGAAGGTCAGAGTACGAAAGAAAGCAATTCATTTTAGGAACCTATTCTGCATCGCGCTATTTTTGAATCGCTGTCTTAAAGATGATGGTAGGCACCCTGAGCTCATTCAATTCTCAGAACACTTTGTGTGGTACTATAGATCAATTGGGTATTTGACTGATTTTTTTTATTGACTTAAAATATTCATTTAATTAGTAGCAACACAACATAGGTATTTATTTTCAAATATCTTGCATATTTTCAGCGATATAGAGCATCAAACTTTCTAATTAGACAAGGAGAGCGCTATAGAAACATGACGTCACATTCTATAGCGCCATACTTTCGGCATAGTAAATTTCGTTTTAGAAAGAGATAGCTAGAGTCACAATTAATTAGCTCATAATTCGCTTGTTATAATACAGATTTAATTTCTTTTTTCACATTTGTTATTCAATAATGTTATATTTCTAAATGTCATAATTAAATATCTACATTTCAACAACAGTCAAATAGAGATTTTATATTATTTTTATGCATTCACAATGCAATTTTTGTAAGTATAGGAAAAATGTGATAGTAAAAAACCACGAGCCCTATAAGAAGCTTTCAGGCGGGATTCAACAGTCAAATACCCAATTGCGATCATTAAAGATTCCGATTTTTTTAAACAATTTTTTTTCTGAAACCTATCATGAGTGGTATCTAATGAAAGGGCTTACTAAGCCAATTCTAAAAATGTATCACATCATTATATTTCATTCACTTGTTTTAAATTAAAATAACAATCATTTTCAAAACATACCAAGTTTGGGCTCCTCCAGATATGATACGGTTGAATCATTATTTGTAAAATATACCTTAAATGATTATTATTTATTATTATTATTATTTATTCAAACATGATCTTAAAAGCTAACAGATCTGTGAATCCAAAGCGCTTATAAGATTAGTCATATTCATATGATAAGCATGCAGTAATAATATTATGATATAATCACAACTTAAAAACAAACAAATAATACATTAATTAATCATGTCATATCTAGTGATAAAGTCTAAATACTAGCAATATGGTCAATATATTCAATAAGAAATTAATAATTAATAATGTCAAGACTACACAATAAAAACAATGATGTCAGAAATAAAATTATGTCGACTTAGATTATTTGAAAATTGTCAAGACTAGACAATACACATACTGTCAACACCGAGAAATATAATAATCAACAGGTACAATTTGAGTCAAATTACAAATGCCAGAGAATAAATATTTCAGTACTTAATGTCATTTAAATATTTCTTAAATTGATTATAAAGTAGTCCTAAACCATCGGCAAACAAATCAATTTCGTAGTGCTGAGCAAGTATGTCCCCAATAGTACTCAGTGCACGGTTAGTTGGCGCAAGCCTACCATACTGGGTCCGAGCCGCAGGCAGCGCCAGAAGGCGCTGCCGACGGCGCGGTGCAACCAGCCCCTCTGCGTCCCAAGATATGTTAGTCGGAACCAAAATACGGAATCTTTCCAGTATCTGTGGACTGTCGATCCTCTGGTGCAATATAGAAAAATAATGTTCTATCAAAAGCATGGCTCTCCTAAGCTTCAAAGTTTCCATTTCCGTCATACCGGATACAAATAGAGATGGATATAAATATGGGTAGTACCCGTAAACATATTTATAAAGCCATCGAGTAAATTTTCGTTGTACTTTTTCGACCAACATATTTTTCCTCATAAGGATTCCATACAATTGCACCGTAGGTATTCAAGTTTGCTGCGAACCCTCTCAAGTGACGGCGGCCATCTTGGCAATTACGCGTAAGTGACAGCCTACTTCCGCATTACTTCCGGTTTTGCTTCCAGCCTCATTTAAATGACGATTTCCATGAAATTTTGTTTGGAGACTATAAACAAAACTTATATCACTGGAATCATTATTAAATAACCTATCTGGCCATATATAATAAAGTATAATTTAATGCTGAATTAAAATGGTGAAAGTAGGTGAAAGCAGGAAAAGAGACTTTTTCCCCGCTTTTTGAATTAAATTAGACCATTCACGTTGACAAGGCGTAGGACCACCCACAAAAAAATGGCGCTCTTTTCATTTATTTGTGCATTGTGACACATTTTGTGGTGTTATAATCGCGTCTTTGTTCCACTCATATATTATGGCAAAGTATAAAAGAGATAGGAAATAATTTTATGAGCAAAATTCAACTCTAAACTATAAGGCAATAGAGTGACCTCCAGGAGGTCGCTTGGCACACATTGGTATAAAATTAGGGGCTTCCAGGAGGTCCGCTGGCACACAAGAGGTGGAGCATAAAGTACTTTTGCTACTGCCGCATTGTCAAATTGTGATGCTGTTCTTATAACAAAACCTAACATCCTGTGTGCCTTCTTGCAAGTATTTATTATATGCATGTGAAAATCTAATTTAGAATCTAATATTAAGCCTAAGTCTTTAATGTCATGTAGGTACTCTATCCATGGGAGCGTCAGATAAATTGTAACTAAGTATAGCTGAGCGGTTGTAATTTTCGCGTGTACGTTATTACTTTACATTTCTCCGTATTAAAAGGAAGATGATTGTCATGGCTCCATTGCGAAACAGCATCAATATCCCTCTGCAAGGACTCGGCATCCATTACAGTTTTGATGCCTAGACTAGAGATCCGCGCCGTGGCCATTAAAGCCGGCGGCGGCGCGCTGATATACGTACCCGGCGCGGCGCGGCGTCGCCGGCGTGAGTTTTTTTAAAAGGTTAAGTTAAAATTCTATATTTTGATTGACAGTGCCTTTATTTGTTAACATACATACATATACTCACGCCTGTTTGGCTGTTTCCCATGGGGGAAGGCAGAGACGCTTTCTTTCGCTTCATTCACATCCAGCAATTTTATCAATTTTGCTCGGATTCAAGCGCGATCGTTTAGCAGTTAAGACTTGCCTAGCCACTCTTTCTTTGGTGTGCTTGTGGCTGGGATAGCCAGTAGAGATCGCGCTAATCCAGCCAGGCATGGGTATGATTTTTTTTTCCTTTTCCCCAGAAGTTGAGGATGACGCCTTCTAAATCAGAAGAGCTTGCGGTGGATAGATATTTCCAGCACTCTTGCTCAACTTGGTCGTCCTCTTTAAGGAATCCTCTTCTTGAATGTTTTTTCGACAGTCTTTGGAGTAACATATCTTGATTTTCTTTTGAAAAAGGACCAGGGGAAGATACCGGCAAAAAATATGGATATGGATATTGGATGGGCTTCAACTGTCATTTGAATTCATATTTTGATAGATTTTTGCTACTTTTTCTGTTGAACGTTGCTAGCTAGCTATCGTAATACCCGACGTCACTAAACAGGGAACTGATAGCAGCTATTTATTAAATTGACTCAAAGTTCCAAAAAACGTATGAAGTTCATATCCATAAAGTTACGCGGTAGCCCCCCAGTTTTAGTTTCAGCAGATTCTAATATATCAGAGTCCTTGACAATGTTGTCTGTTTCAATGCTACTAAAATGCAGGCTTGTTTATTCACCGTAAAACGGGGTCCGTTTTAATTGACCCCGACTTTCCAGGGTGTATCCTTGCCGATAACCGAAAATCTGCACCGAAAATTTGCAACTGCTTGGCCTGAACTCATCATTCAACCTGAATTTTAGCGAGTACATCGATTCCAATGTAACGTGTGCTGCTTAGAATCTAGGCGTCTTCTCTAGGACTTAAGGCACTTCACGCCGAACCAACTGCTTTTGTTATACAAAGCGTAGATTCGTCCGTGCTGGAGTACACAGTTGTCACATATGGGATGGTTATGCTAAGTATTAGCTAGAACTTCTGGAATCTATCGAAAACCGTGCCAGGATGCTCTTGAAAACTCAACGTTACCTACGGCGGAACTTAAGAGCCTCAGTCAGCGTCGAAAATTAGCGTGTCTATCGGTTTTTCATAGAATACACTTTGGGGAGTGTGCTAGACAACTGCACGACCTTGTTCCTCCAGCCCCTTTCCACCATCGGGTAACCAAACGCAAGCTAGCTAACCAAACGCAGGCTAGCTCATCAACCATCATCAACGCTGGATTTAGATGTTTTTTATAAACTCTCCTTTTGGGCGTTTGTGCACTACACTGAATTTTACCGTCCGGCAGTCCGATTTTTTACGGTCCGATATGGCAGGCCATAGAATGTATATGTGCGCTTGTGCACTACACGGAATTTTACCGTCCGACATTTTACTTTTCCCCATTCCGGTTCGTTTTTTTCCGTTCCGAGATAACAGCAATGGAATACGTATGGGCGATTTTACCGTCCGGAAGAAACGGATGGTTGTATTTTAATCATAAATTATTTATAATACATAGTAAGAATTTATTTATTTCGTGTAGTTTCGGCTTTGAAACATTGAAACTGTGATATTAAACTGAAAACGTGATATTCATGAGGGGGAGGGGGTAATCACTGCGCTGCCCCGGCGAGTAAAAAGACGGACAAGTGCACAAGCCAATCATCCGTGTTTTTCATGCCACGCCGCCGGACCGTAAAAAAACGGACCGCCGAACGGTAAAATTCAGCGTAGTGCACAAACGCCCTTTCTGTAACACGCTCACTGCGCCCTTATTCCTCGTACATTACCAAGTTTGATAACTGGCTTTCTACAAGGAAAAATAATTCTTCCTAGCTTACCCGGTTTTCAAATAGGAATTTTTTTTCCTGGTAGAAAACCGTAATTTTATTAAGTTTTCTACGAAGAATTTTTTTTTCTTCTTAGCTTACCCAGTTATCAAAGGAGAATTTTTTTTTCCTCGTAGAAAGCTGTGTATTCAATTACAGCTTTGTACGTGTTGTTCTAAGAATAAGAATTTTTCCTACTTAGCCATTAGATCAGATAGACCGAATAATTACTTAGATTAAGTTTTACTTTAATAATTAGACCATCCAACCAACCGTTCCATCGGAGCTGGTTGTGAGACGGGCCGATGTTTTTCTAAAATATGTATTTCATTTTCAATTCTTCAATGATAAAAATTGCATTGTGAATGCAAAAAAGAAAAAACTTTAATACCTAACCTCTTTACTATTAAATCTGTATCTATACAAATAAATAAAATTGGAGTGTCTGTTTGTAATATTAAAATAACTGCTTTTTACTACTTACATGCATATGATTAAGTATATTGTTATATACGGTACATATACCAAAATATCATTTTTTAAAATTTTTGCCTGTCTGTCTGTCTGTTTGTTCCGGCTAATCTCTGAAACGGCTGGACCGATGGACCGATTTTGACGAGACTTTCACTGGCAGGTAGCTGATGTAATAATGAATAACTTAGGCTACTTTTTATCCCGATATTCCTAGGGAAACGAGAACCACGTGGGTGAAACCACGGGCGGCCGCTAGTAATTAAATAAAATAAAACTGTTGTTTCCTCAAAATTAAAATTAATCTAAGGAAATAATAAAGATGAATAATTATTCGGTCTTTCTGATATTCTGATCTAATGGCTACGAAGGGAAAATTCTTCTTCGTAGAACGCACAACACGTACAAAGCTGTGATTGAATTCACAGCTTTCTACGAGGAAAAAAAAATTCCCCTCTGATAACTGGGTAAGCTAAGAAGAAAAAAAAAATCTTCGTAGAAAACTAAATAAAATTACGGTTTTCTACCAGGAAAATTTAATTCCCATTTGAAAACCGGGTAAGCTAGGAAGAATTATTTTTCCTTGTAGAAAGCCAGTTATCAAACTTGGTAATGTACGAGGAATAAGGGTCACTGCGGCACTGAATTAGCTATTCTTTCCATTGGTGCGGTACGCGGCGTTTAAGACCTCATACTAAACCAGACATTGTGGCGGTACGAAGCGTTTTCGACCCCACCGAGATTCAAGAGACTGCAATTCCTTTTTTTAAGCGTGAAGTCAGAAACAATATGGATTTTAGTCTTGATAAGTGAGTATCTATACAATACAAAGAAGTTTTCATTATAGTTACGGCTGCGTGCGGCCGACGTCTGTCGTCGGCCGCACGCGTCTGTCGCATACCTCGGAAGCGGCGCTATACATTTTCATACACTGACTATTGTCGCATCAGCCGCGCGCGTTAGTCGCACGCGATCGATCGCGCGCGGCTGCGATCGGCCGCGATGCTCGGAAGTCAACCTTAAAATCTAACAAAATTTTCGACCCCTTATTATTATCTCCCGGAGATACTAAGGAGGCATCCGATGAACCTATAAAAAAAAATATTTTTTGTTCAAAAATGTTTTTTTGTTATTTAGAAACTTCATTTTTTTATAATGTTAAGTATTGAAAAAACAGAGAAGGCGAAGCCCCCTCCCACCTTTCTTTTATATTCTAGGTAGTTTTAGTTGTATATATTGCTTATTCTAAGAAGGGGATGAAAAGCAGAGTGTATTTACTTTCCTTAAATTCGAAATGAAAGGTAGAGTGTTTTACTCGGCTGCAAAATTATTTTCACCTCGGGCGACGTATATTGAATCCCTCGCTGCGTTCAGGATTCTAATTAAGCAAAATAGCGCCCTTGCCGTAAATATGTTATTTGCTCCCTTGTAATGTAATACAATCTACTATTATGTGACTGTTGTATAATGACGCGTATTATAACACTATTTTAATAGTAGGTACCTATCCCACAAGTGTTTTAATACCGAGTTATGTGCAGTCCCATACACTACTTTATCTACACTCATATACATCCATACTAATATTATAAATGTGAAAGTGTGTTTGTTTGTTTGTTTATTTGTTTGTTTGTTTGTTTGTTTGTCCTTCTTTCACGCCAAAACGGAGCAACGGATCGACGTGATATTTGGTAAAGGGATAGTTTGGGAGCTGGAGAGTAACATAGGCTACTTATTATTCCGGAAAATTGAGTAAAAATTGTAATTTTCTATGAAAAATCGTTTAACTGTCGTACCTTCGATACAAAACTGTCATTTCTTCCATTGCCGTTTCCAAAGAGTATGTAATCACTGACGTCTGCGCGGTCAAAATCAAATACTAATCTTTTCTATAACCTTAGAATAAAAAAATGTACAAAATACTAATCTTTTCTATAACCTTAGAATAAAAAAATGTACTGTAACTAGCGCCAAAAATGCCCCAGTCGCGCAGAGTTATCTGACACTCACTCTACTTCACAGAGTAATTTTTTATATGTAGGAAATAGAGACCAAGCTTGGGCCCCTTTATTGGTAGTGTGTAACTAGCGCTATCTGTTGTCTGGTGTAGGCAACTTTTGGTGTATAAACACACACACAAGATGTTGGTGACCGGGTCCACTATTATATGGCAAAACAACGTTTGCCGGGTCAGCTTGTATATCATATATAAAAAAAATATATGAATTATAAAATATGTATTGGCGCCATATTGGCGCTAAACCCTACCTTATCATATATAGGAGTCGATACCATGGAGCTAGACTACATACTGAGGTAACTGGAGAGTGCAGTACTAACACTTTTTGTGACCACAAATTACACTGTGGCTGTCTTCCGTCTCACCTACACTTTGCAAAAATACGTATGCTCATATGAGACAACTGACAGCCACTACATACTAAATGTCAAATTTGCTGGGCTCACTTTTTTATTCAGGGTGGAAACTCCAGTTACCTCAGTATTAAGTCTAGCTCCATGGTCGATACGGTCCAAACCTTCTAAATTCAGAATTCTAATTTTGAAGTTGCCGGCTAAAGAAGGGCTTGGATGGAAGCACACAGGGTAAAAAAAACTAAACTTTTGAAGAGTTGGAAGTCAGGGCCAGTAAATCCTACGGTTGCCTTGGAGATTGCAAAATTAAGAAAAGTAAGTGTAAGTATTGTGAATTCCAGATAACTCTGCGCGCGACTGGGGCGTTTCTGGCGCTAGTTACAGTACACTCTTGCGTTCTAAGCTTAAGGAAAAAAATAGTATTCGATTTTGAAACGCCTCAGTCGCGCGCAGAGTTATCTGACACTCACTTTACATAATAATTGACAGCTGTATCATAATAACTATTATGGGCATTATGTTGCAGTTTTATTTTTTAAATTTCTTTATAGTTGACTATGGCATAAAGTGTGTCATTATAAGTTCAGGGATGATTTCATAGAGTGTGTTTCATCGGATAGTACCTATGCCATTATTTTGGTTTTCCGAAAATCAACCTCAAAACAAAACGCAATAAGGAAAAAATATCAGCACTACCACCATAACCCCTCTAAGATAAGCAATAAAGACAACTAAAAATATCTAGAAAAATAAAAGAAATGTGGCGGGGTGCTTCGCTTTCTCTGTTTTTTCTATAATAGGTATATAAAAAAATTTAGTTTTGAAATAACAAAAAAAAATTTAGAACAAAAAAAAATGGTTGAATAAAAAAAATTTTTTTTTGACAAAAAAAAAATTTTATATGTCTATTGGATGCCTCCTAACTATCTCCGGAGTACCATAGGGGGTTGAAATTTTGTTAGATTTTAGCTGCGCTACGAGACGCACCGTTTTTGAGATATTCTCGTTTTTATAAAATTCTTTTTTCTTTTAATTTTGCAAGTCCCGTCCCCATACAAAATTAGTTGAAAACTTTTTCATTGCCGATGAGGTAACTCTATGGTTGACTGTAACCAAATTCAGAACTATTCTTAAAATTCATTTCCACCCTAGGGTGAAACAGATAGTTTTGGACCCGATGCTCAGTTTAAATATACATCACTTTCCGAATCTGAGAGATGAAAAGAAACTTCTGAACCGACCGAACCGAGTAGGTACTGTAAATTTTTCATGGGACCAAATTGAAACTTCGGTCTGTCTAATAAAAAAGAATTATCAGAAAAAATTGGTTCACAATTGGCGGAGCTATCGTGGAAAAGACATAAAAAAAACATTGACACGACTTGAGAACCTCCTCCTTTTTTGAAGTCGGTTAAAAATTGGTTTGAACGAAATATAGTACCTAAGCACTTGAGATATAAGTAAAAAACGGAAATATAACTTTTCATCCCTCATATTCGGAAAGTAATGTACTTATGTTTAAATTGAGCAGCGGGTTAAAAACTCTCCGTTCCACCCTAGGGTGGAAAAGAATTTAAAATAGAACTTTGTTTGGTTACGGTCAACCATAGAGTAACCTCATCGGCAATCATTTTTTTTTATATATTATTATAGAAAAAACAGAGAAGGCGAAGCAACCTTTACTTTTATTTTTCTAGGTAGTATTAGTTGTCTATATTGCTTTTCTTATAGAAGGGAATGAAAAGCAGAGTTTATTTACTTTCCATATATTCTAAATGAAAAGTAGAGTGTATTACTCGGCCGCAAAATTATTTTCACCTCGGGCGACGTACCTATAATGAATCCTCAGATCATATAATACTTATATGATCTGAGATTGAGCTGCGTTCAGAAATAGCGCCCTCTCGCCGTAAATATATTATTTTGCTTCCTTTTAATACAATCTACTATTGTCATTCATACAAACACTATGAAAAATAAAGTTATATTTTGCTGACGAAAAATGAAAATTGAAAATGAAGTATTTTAGAAAAATTCGACCCGTCTCACAACCAGCTCCGATGGGACTCGAAGTCGTTAACGACTCCGTACACAGACATATTATACTCCGTAGTAGACTCCGTAGTAGCTCAAAGGTAGCTTTTTTTACCACACTTTTATTAGCTTCACCTGCCTGTAACTAAGTCACAATGTAAGAAAATCTTGGAACTTATTTTAATTTTTAGTTTTTTGCATTCACAATGCAATTTTTATTACTGAAAAATGGAAAATGAAGTATTTAGATACTTATATCTAAATACTTCATTTTCCATTTTTCCATTTTTCAAATCTTGGAATTCAATTTTAACCTACTTCTAATTGTCGTATTGATTTGAAACTTTGCAAGTCTATATCAATCCGATGCCAATACAATAATTTGCTACCATCGAGCTGATCTGATGATGGAATCAAGAGGTGGGCAATAGAACTCTTCAATGGCTTCTAGGAAAGCCCTCGAGTTTAGACTCATTTGTTTTGTTCTGATGAGACCTATTCGCTACACTTGGTGGTGAGAGTCTGATGATGGAGCAGGGAGTAAGTAAGGGTTCGGCTTGCGCATCCGGTAACTAATAGACTCCACTTGAATTTGTAAAACTAAATACACACACAAGCACGCCTTTGAGTTATAATGTTTACGGGGTGGACAGACACATTAATGGACTGTGAAATCTATTACCATACCATCCATCCATGGCTTGCCATTTATTTAACTAAAAAGTAAAAAATAAGTATGAGGTTTAAAAAACTAAAAAACACACTTTTATAGGAACAGTCTAAAAAGTACAAAATAACCGTCAATTATTAACAAGGGCAACAAAGGGTCTATTCAGTAACTAAAATTAAAAAGCGTGGTGCGCCCGTTGCAAAGCATGCATTGAAAGTACTTATTATTGACAACACGCACCACGCTTTTTAATTTCAGTTACTGAATAGACCCTTTGTTGCCCTTGTTACTAATTGACGGTTATTTTGTACTTTATAGACTGTTCCTATAAAAGTGTGTTTTTTAGTTTTTAAAACTACATATTTTACCACACTTCTTCCTTCACCTGTGACTGTGTAACTAACTAAGTCACAATGTAAGAAAATCTTGGAATTCAATTTTAACCATAAAGTTAATATACCTATCGGAATAGAGGAACAACCACGAGCTGCCAAACGAAACCAAAATTTGATCGCATTTGTGTGTGTAAAATTGTTTATGATGCGTGTCAGTGATGTACGTCATGTCGCTTTTCAGATTAATATCGATATCGATAATATTAAATAGAAGTAATAAATAAATATAATATTGGACACGATCACATTAATTGTTCCAATACCAAGGTATAGTAGCTTAAGCACTAGTATTATGGAAATTGGAAATAACCACATACACCCAGACCCGAGGAAATATTGAAAAATTTGTTTTCAACATTTACCCGACCAGGGGGGCTACCGGCTAAGAAATCTAGATATGGGTATGGGCTTCAACTGTCATTTGAATTCCTTATTCTGATAGATTTTTGCTGCTTTGTTCTGTTGAACGTTGCTAACTAGTTATCGTTATACCCGACGTCACAAAACAAGGAACTGATAGCGGCTATTTTCTTTATAAAATTGACTTAAAGTTCCCAAAAACGTATGAAGTTCATATCCATAAAGTTACGCGGTAGCCCCCCTGGGGGGCTACCGGCTAAAAAATATGGATATGGACATGGGTTTCAACTGTCATTTGAATTTCTTATTTTGATAGATTTTTGTAACTTTGTTCTGTTGAACGTCGCTAGCTAGCTATCGTTATACCCGAGGTCACTAAACAGGGAACTGAAAGCGGCTATTTGTTTTATAAAATTGATTTAAAGTTCCTAAATTATATATATAGAAATTAAAAAACGTATGAAATTCATATACATAAAGTTACGCGGTAGCCCTGCAGGGATCGAACCCGGCACGTCTAGAGATAGCGGCACCTTGATACCGGCGCGTACACCATTCGGCCACGGAGGTCGTCTAATAATAATATATTAATATATACCTAGTAATATTATAAATATAACTAAAATAGGATGGGAAGGGATTTTTTAAGAAAAACTCCGAAGAGATTTTAAGTCATTTATTATACACTAGCGACCCGGCCATGCTTCGCACAATCCTTTGAACAATTTGTTGGTGCTTCCACAGTGATAGTACGTTTCACTTCTCGCGCCTGGAAATATTTTTCATCAAAATGTCCAATTGTCCAATTAGTCCATGTGTTTCTGGTATCCAAGGTAGTATGAAATCTGAAAGATTGATATTACTAATGATAGTATAGGTACCTATTCTAACAGTCAAAAACTGATAGGTACGTATGGATCAGTTAAGTATCTTAAATGGGATTACATTCCCAGGTAATTCATATCTAAACGTAATATAGGTACTTTAATAAGATAAGATAAGATAAGAAAAAGATTTATTTGCATCACAAACACACAAAAAAAAATACATTGAAAAATTAAGGTAAGTACCTATACAAAAACTAATATTATGATGCGTGGATTGTGTGTCACAGCGATGCAAATAGGCAAAAAGGCTCAGCGAAATATTTGCCCTGTATGAGCAAAACGCTGGTTTTCAGCCAATGCCCATTAGGAAGGCACTGAAATTATTAAAATGAAACAAACTGGGGTGTGTATTTACAAAAAATCATCAAATTATCATATATTGATAATAAAATAATTCCTGAATAATAAATTATGAATACTCATTATAATAATAATTTAAATAAAATATAAAAAACATCAAAAGTAAAAAAAAAAAAACAATAATTCAAAATAAAAAAATAAAAACTATAATATCATAAAAATAATAAATTTGTGCTTAACAATCAACCCAATATTTGAAAAGACTCAAAAACATTAGAAATCATGCAGAATTATACAATATGAAAGTCAATAAATAAGAAGAAACAATTACCTAAAATAAATAAATTCATCTTACATGACAGAAAATCCACAATCAAAGCAAACTATTCGTGCGTATACCGAAAGACTGATATTCCAGTAAGAGTGTTCTAATTTGTTTTTTAAAACTACCTTTCCAAGTAGTCCGTCTCATCGGGGGGGGGGGGGGTTATATTATTCCAGCATTTTGTCGTCTGATAGCGGAAGCTACCCGTAAAAGCTGCTGTCTTGTGTATATGTGCTGCTAATAAGGGACGTGTTGATCTGCATACTCCTGACCCATATTTATCATTGAAGGTTGGAAATTTTAATTTATTATACAGATATTCCGGACTTTTCCTTTTCAGTAAATCAAATAAAAGGAGCGCCAAATGCAGCCGTCTACGGGATTCCATATTAAGTATAGAGGCTCTGTTTAAAAATGGTGACACGTGGTGACGAGGAGGAATGTTAAAAATAAAACGAGCACAAGCATTCTGAACTCTCTGTATCATTCGCTGAGAACTGGAGAGCAAACGGGGGCCATACACCAAATCACCATAATTGAGAACAGATAGGACCAATGACTCACACAAAACGATACGCGTCTTCTCTGTTAGATAATTACGGATTTTATACAGAACTTTCAATCTATATAAACAGTTTTTGACTAGACCCAGCACATGTTTCTCAAAGCGCAGCTTATCATCAAAGAGAATTCCCAGATTCTTAGCCTCATTTACACGCTCGATATTTTTACCCTGAACTTGAAGCGATGGATGAGAACTATTGGTTTTATCAATTTGCTGCTTAGTCCCCATCACCATAAATTTGGATTTATTTGGATTCAAAACCAAAGCGTTGTCAGTTGACCAGGCAGCTATGGCATCAAGATCTTTATTCAGAAGCTGAAGAGCATCAGACACACGATCTGGTCGAGCAGATATATATAACTGGACGTCATCCGCGTAACAATGAAACCTACAATGCTTAATAACCGAGGCAAGGTCAGCAGAATATAGTAAAAACAAAAGTGGCCCTAGTATGGAGCCCTGAGGAACGCCCCGATTGACCGGCTTTGGATGCGATGTCACTACTGAACCATCCACCCCTTGAAGTCTGACAGCCTGATAGCGGTTGCTTAGAAAACTATCGAAGAACCGTATGGCGTCGGAGTCAAAACCATAGAATGACAGTTTAAACAGAAGCAGCGGAATATTCAAACTGTCAAATGCACGCGAAAAATCGAGAAGCGCTAGTACAGTAGCTCGTCCCAAATCTTGCTCAGCCAGAATATTATCGACCACATCAAGAAGTGCTGTCACAGTTCCATGGCCTTTACGAAAACCTGACTGAAAAGCTGGTAGTATGTGGTTATCTTCAACGAACCTCATCAGCTGATCATAAATTGCCTTCTCTAAGATTTTCGAGAGAAATGGCAAAATATTGATATTGACAGTACCTAATACATATTCATTTACCGCGTGATAGACAGTGGACACGAAATATCGATAACTTGATGCAGCCCTAGTGTAAAACGAAAATTATTTCTTTACACAAAATATTCGTAAATTCTGCATTATGTGTAATCAATATTTGCTTGTTACATAAATAAATGTTTATTGAAGAGCATTATCACACTTCGTGCTTTAAATTCGAAGCGCATTAGCAAAAATAAACCTTAGGAAGGGAGGTGTCGGTTTAGAATAATTTACCTGAGAAATGAACATTTTGCGGGATTATTTCATTGTGTTGTACAACAATCAATAACTGAGCAAGTCACCATGTTTCCATACCTATATTAGCTAAAAATATCTAAGATTGCACGTAAAATCCGAAAAATTTACAATACCTAAATTCTCAGCGTGATGATAAGTGCTGACGAACTGTCAAACAGTAGCCAAAAACGGTTCTGTTACGTCGTATCACGCATCTCCTTTTATCTCACAGTGTTGTTGCTAGTGACATCCCGCTCGCTCAGCCCTTTGTTGCTCTATTCCGATAGGTATATTAACTTTATGATTTTAACCTACTTCTAATTGTCGTATTGATTTGAAACTTTGCAAGTTTATAGGAATCCGATGACAATACAATAATTTGCTACTATCGAGCCGATATGATGGAATCAAGAGGTGGGCAATAGAACTCTTCACTGGCTGCTATGAAACCTCTCGAGTTTGGGCTCATTTGTTTTGTTCTGATGAGACCTATTCGCTATACTTGATGGTAAAGGTCTGATGTTGAAGCAGGGAGGAAGCCAGTGGCACTCCTTAATGCCTACTAGGAAACCCCTCGAGTTTGAGCTCATTTGTTTCGTACTGATGAGACCTAATATTCACTACACTTTGTGGTGAGGGTCTGATGATGGAGCAGGAAGGAAGCCAGAAGCACTCCTTAATAACCATTAGAAAACCAATCGACTTTGAACTCATTTGTTTCGTTCTGATGAGACATATTCGCTACACTTGGTGGTGACAGTCTGATGATCGAGCAGGGCGGAAGCCAGTGGCACTCCTTAATGACCACTAGGAAACCCCTCGACCTTGCGCTCATTATCTATACATATAAAATCCTTTGTCCTGACCTGAATCACTGACGGATAAACGCACAGCCTAAACCGCTGATCGTAGAGACCTGAAACTTGGAGGGTGTGTTCCTTGTATGATGTAGGCATCCGATAAGAAAGGATTTTTCGAAATTCTACCCCCAAGGGGGTGAAAAACGGGGGTAAAGTTTGATATAGGACTACGTGATTCCTTTGTCCAATCTTCTTCAAAGGAGATCAGTCAAATTGGACCAAAAAAGTAAAAGTGCCGGCCAACAAAAATAAATTGCAAATTACTATTGTAAACAGTGTAACGATATTTTTTTGTTTTGACGTCAACAGTGTACGATTAGCGGCCAAGCAGTTACTCAAGTTTTAAAATGAAATTTTTTTTTCTTCATTTTCAAACTTGAATACGGCTTGGCCAAAGAGCGGCCAACGAAAAAAAATCGCATATTAGTATTGTAAACAGTGTAACGATCATTTTTTGTTATGACGTCAACAGTGTACGATTAGCGGCCAAGCAGTTATTCAAGTTCGAAAATGGCATTTTTTTCTCTTTATTTTCAAACTTGAATACAGATTGGCCAAAGTGCAGCCAACGAAAAAAAAATGCACATTACTATTGTAAACAGTGTAACGATCATTTTTTGTTATGACGTTAACAGTGTACGATTAGCGGCCGAGCAGTTATTGAAGTTTAAAAATGTCATTATTTTTGGTATAAATACGATCGCAAAACGGATTGACTCACCACGTAAAATGTAATTCGTTTATCAGGAATATCAGTTATTACATTGAGATCCGTTCCTCGTCAACATTATAACTGACCTACGAACGTCCCACCTGCTGGGTACGTGAATCGACTAAACAATAATGAATAACTGTGCCCGTAGTGTAAGTTTTTGTCAAAAAACGCAAACTATTTCGACTCCGTATTTATGTCAATTTGTATGAAAACTTTATTAGCGCCTCTAGCGGCGAGAAGCGCGCTTATATAGTTTTCATACAAATTGACATAAATAGGTAGGGTGAATATGCCAAATACCAGCCCCCCCAAGGATTTTCAACTTTGAATGTCTGCTGCTGTTACAATTACGGTCTTAAAAATATTGTTAATACAGTTTTAGATAGCTTGATTAATCTTTCTTACGAAAATAGTACATAGTTTTACGTAGTCTTGTGGAAAAAAAAATAGACAAGCGTTTAAATGGACGACTCCAGCCGTCTTTGCCCTAATATCAGCCGCTTTGTTCCCTAATTCCAGCCGGGTACAGGATGTTACAAAATGAAACAACTATGTTTGCATAAAATTTAAAATTATTAATTTAGTAACTCTCAATAATGATAATAATGTCTTAATAAAGTACTAAAAGCTTTAAAATTATGATTCCCAAAACAAGTCTTTGACACACTGCTGGACATAGGCATTTGAGACTCAAAATTACAGTGATGGCCACTTAATTATAGATTTTGCTTTTCATACACATGAGGTAACTTTTAAGCTTTGGTCCTCATGATTTTCTGGAAACAAATTTTTTAAGTTATTTCTTAATTTATGTTTATAAAAACGCTTTTTAACACAAAGATAATCGTTTGCCAGCAATTTTTTTAAGTTTAGTAGACTTCGGCTTTTTCAAGTCAAGTTTAAACTAAATAACTCAAGTAGTAGTAGTTACCCACGAGTTTTCATAAAAATATCGAAAAATCCAGATTCCCGAAATTGTAAATATGTAGTTTTTCCGAGGTCCCGGGAACGTGAAAACCCTGGGAAATTCGAAACCCTACACGTAGCTAATAATATTAAATCCTACTTATTTGATAATAATAATAATATTTAAAGGAAAAAGAGGAAATAGATAGGAAATAGATTAGCAACGATTAAAAATTTCAGTCAGTAGGTAGGTATTAACAATACATAAGTATATAAAAAAAACATAACAATAAAATCATATTTCAGAACAACCTGTATATTGTCGTATAGTTTTGATGACCGGCTGGTGTTAGGTTCCAATGTATCTAATATCAGCCCCTAATTTGCAGAACAAATAACTTAGGAATTAAACATTATACACCCGGCTGTATTTGGGCCATTAGGTGCAGAAGTAGTATTTCTAGTTAATAGCATTACAAATTCCAACTTTAGGACGAGCAATCAACGATGTTTTTTAATTTATAAAACGAAAGCTAAATCCCCAACATCAGCCCCCGGCTGATAAAAGGAAGTTATGGAAAATCACCTAACCAAACTCCAGCCCCCTCTAATTTCCCTTAAATTTAAAATATAATTACAAATAAGTAATCTTAAAACGTTATATTGCTAATCTATTACTTGTATTAAAGCTAAAAACCATAAAAAATAGCATCATATCTTTGTAATCACACTTCCCAAAGTTCGCGTTGATCGTTCTTTTATGCTGTTTTTGAACACAGCCACTCTATACTCGGTCTCGGTGAACACCAATGCTCGTTGTGTGCTGTAGGTGACGTAACGGGGAAATAGTGATTTTCCAAC
Organism: Crambus lathoniellus; assembly: GCA_949710035.1. Lineage (NCBI taxonomy): Eukaryota > Metazoa > Arthropoda > Insecta > Lepidoptera > Crambidae > Crambus > Crambus lathoniellus. The sequence goes on from OX453296.1 coordinate 28,127,966, forward strand.
GTAGAGGATTAACAAGGGATGTGACTCCATTAAAAAGTTTCCGATTTTTATTGTGCTTTTAAGAAAGCAAAGCCAAAATGTATTGGGGGCTGACATTAGGGGGGGGGCTGGCGTTAGGCGTATCCACCCTACGCAATCGAAATAGTTTGCGTTTGCTTGACATAAAAACTTACACTCGGGGTACTGCTTGGCCGCTAATCGTACACTGTTGTAGCCATAACAAAAAATGATCGTCACATTGTTTACAATAGTAATGTGCAATTTTTTTTCGTTGGCCGCACTTTGGCCGTGCGGTATTCAAGTTTGAAAATAAAGAGAAAAAAAATGATATTTTCAAACTTGAATAACTGCTTGGCCATTAATCGTACACTATTGACGCCATAACAAAAAATGATCGCTACACTGTTTACAATAGTAATATGCAATTTTTTTTCGTTGGCCGATACTTTTACTTTTTTGGTCCAAACATGTATGAAGCGTGACTGATCTCCTTTTGCATAAGCATTCTTTAACAGAATTAATCGAAGATGTGTTTCATATTTCATTGAAACTCATCGCCTAACAGGGTTAAAAAGGAATAGAGAATTATTTTGGGGGTGATTTGCATCGAAGTTTATATCAATACTCCTTAGTGCTTTTGATTTTTCATTTCATTTCATTTTGTTTTGTAGTTTAACCCGGAAAATTTCACATTCCCTGAGGATAATGTCGTGTAGTACACGCGGGCGAAGCCGCGGGCGGAAAGCATACTTACACACAATCACGCCTTTGAGTTATAATGTTTACGGGGTGGGCGGGCAGAGACATGAACAGACTGTGAAATCCATTACCATCCATCCATGGCTTGCCATTTATTGAACTAAAAAGTAAAAAATAAATATGTAGTTAAAAAAACTAAAAAACACACAACACACAATTTCAGTTAGGTACCTACTGAATAGACGGTTATTTTGTAATTTTTAGTCTGTTCCTATAAAAGTGTGTTTTTTAGTTTTTAAACTACATATTTTTTTTTTTAGTTCAATTTTGGCAGTCGTCTGTTTATTTTTAAATGAGAATGAGAATTTTTTAATGAGTTTTTTATGACTGAAACCTGAAAAAGTATTTAGGTGTGAAGAGCATGTAATCACTACGTTCTTAAGTCAAGTCTACCATTCTAGGTATACAGTTTTTAAAATTTTGAGTAGACTTAGTAGCAGTACTGACCACACTCAAGTAGGGAATAGGAATCACAGTCAGAGCCGAATCTCAAAATCACAACCGGTTCTCTAAGTAAAACATCTACCTAGATCAAATCTGCCGATCGCAGGTCAAGAACATTAATTTGATTGAGCCGTCTCGAGTGTTCCGTACTTACTTCATGGCTAGAAACTAGTTCTCGATTTCCTCAATGAAGACGCTAGGATGCCATTTCCTTTTGAGTAATTTATCAAGTTATTATTGCTCATATCCTTGAACTGTCTAATAAAAGTACTTAATTGAAAGTTCAAATTGCAAATATGGATCATTCGACTAACGTCGAGGCATCGCGTAGTGATCCTGCGTATCTACCTACCTACTACCCACGCCAAATTTCGAGGGTTCAATCGAATTCCTTTTCATACAAAAGGAATGCATTGGCGTTTTTTTTGCCCTCGGGCAAAGAATATATACCTACACTCTCGGGTGCAATGCCGGCAGAGGTGATTTAAAATGACGGTTTCACCTAGAGTGCCTATTACTTTAACCAAGTTTACCTATGTTATAGGTTTATTAACTTAGTTGAACATTAAATTTCATCCCAGAACCCGAACCAGATTGCAGGTTTAATTCCATTATTGCAGTGATATATTGATGCTTCATATTACCAACATACATTCATAGATGCTACTTATACCGATTTATTACTTAGTGTTGTAAAAAGTTCATGTATTTGTACCTAGGTAGGTACTTACTCCTTTTCCGTATAAAACACAATTTGTAGGTATCCTAGGTACCTACCTATGCCTGTGCTTGCTTTAGCTTAACAACTTTCACTCGTTTTATGATATCTCTTACTTATCCTGTACTGTCTATGTTGTTGGAAATACCTATCTAAATTTTCAAATTAAGCCTGTGTAGCAGATTGGGCTTAGAAAAATGGAAAATGAAGTATTTAGAAAAAATCGACCCGTCTCACAACTAGCTCCGATGGGACTCGAACCCACGACCTTTCGCTTTCCGGGCGACTGCTCTAACCACTGAGCTACGGAGTCGATTTTTTCTAAATACTTCATTTTCCATTTTTCTATATTAAAAATTGCATTGTGAGTGCAAAAATTAAAAAATTAAAATAACCAGATTGGGCTTGTTTGATTTTTTCTTACCTACTAAACTAAACCAAGTTTTATCGAGGACAATATAGTAGATTTCATTGCAAGTGCGGAAAGCCTGTCATTGCAAAGAGTTCCGACAAATGTCTACCCGAGCCGAGGCGCAGCCGAAGGTGAGGGTTGACAGTCGGAACAAGTTGCAATGACGGTTCCGCACGTGTACTGAACAACTATTTTTAATACAGTTGCGAAAAAATTAAGCAATTTAATAAAATAATAAAACACAATAAACTCAACTAACTAATCGTAAAAGAATATAAGCAGAGACTTTTTTTTTGTTTTCTTCACCTATTCTGGGTTGGCAAAGGAAACTATGATCATACAGCCAAGGCTTCAGTAGAATTTTTTTATTGATATGAAATAAAAATTAAATTAAATGAGATGAAATGAAATGAAACCTAACAACAGCAATCCGAATCCTACAGGAGCGCCTTTCCTTATTTCTCTCTTTTACCACATCGTTTTCCATTAAAGCCACATTATTGCACTAATTCCACCATACTAAGTACCTACCACAATAAAAACCAGAAAAAACTAATTTAGAAAATTAAAAAATAAGGTCCCTCATTTTCTTTTCACTTACTTGCGCAAACTCCTAACAGCAGATACTATGGTAAATAGTGCACGTCATACCATATTTAGTAATCTGTGGTCATACAGCCAATTTTATGTATTTTTTATATTCATAAATTTAATGTGGCCGATACTAATATTAATTTAATGTATAATTAAAATTACTTTTAAATCTGATATTAAAACAAATTAGTAGCCTCTTTTTAGAAATATTTGCATGAATCATAAAAACTTCTATGATTTTTTTTTAGTAAAATCTTCGTGGTTGGTTTTTTCTTTTTAATAGACAATATTTTGACAGTTGGGAAAGAAAACGCACGAGTTCGGGAAAGGTAAAGAAAAAGTTCGAGTGTGTAATAGCCCACATCCCGAACGCTATACGTCCCTGCAATACGCCACTTTTTGAGCAACTGTATTAAAAAGATTATTTTTTATTGACTTGCCTTTGGAAGGCTTGCGCTTTCAAAAGATCTGTCTAAATGCCTGCCCATAGTGAAAGAAAGCTTTATGCAAAATTCCAAATAACTATAATCTCCAAAACGTATGTGGATACGTCGGTTATATCATTTACGAGTACGTAGGTAGGTACATAATCATCAAGATAATGGAGCTATGAGTTCTACCGTGAGATCATAGATCATTTCCATTGCTCCGCTTTGATGCTATCACTGTTTTCACTTGCATCACTGTCACGAATTAGTCCACGGAGTGACGTCACGCCACCTGCTTCCAAATACCATCAGTCACTTTCACTGCGAGCCCACCGCGACCGGCGCGCGGCGCCGACGCATCTACTTGTACGGCTGTTATGTGATTGCCAGAACCATTTGTGTTATGAATTGATGATACCTATCTGCCTATAGTTTGCTTATTATAAACTGCTGTGGTGATACCAAAGTGAAGAAAGTTAGGTATATTATAGATGCATGTAGGTAGGTACTACGTATACCTACCTACAAAGATATTTAACGAAAGACATCAGTTCAGTTTTTTTTTTCAAACGCTTATCTGATGATTGTAAAATTTGGTAGGTAGGTATCTAATAAATTACTTCTTAATATGGTTATGGTACATAGTTAAAAGGCAAAGGCCTTAATCAAAATTTGTCTTTGACCAAAGATCCATTAAGTGTGGCACAAGCGATTTCAGCGGAATTGCGCGAATTCGTTTGTTTTTCTAAAAATCAATGTAGATTCATCTCACTCAACGGTACTCCGTGCCCACACGTAACCGGCCTAAATCACGTCATATACGAGCTTTTTACTTGTTTAGGCACAGATTAACATCATATATTGGGTGATGGTGGAGTTGTGGTACCGCTACCCAAAAGGAGGGACGATGCAGGAATGCTAATTGTGTCCGTGCAAAGAATTTGGGTTAGGTACCAACCTGATGACATTTCTAGAGGGCGATTCAAGGACGGCGTAAATGACAAAACGGTAAAACAAAAGAGATTTTCATCTCTCAGATTCGGAAAGTGATACGTCATGTATATTTAACACCTTAACTGCCGCGTAGGTCACCGGTGACCGGAGTTTAAAAATTAGTTTGTAATTATTATTTTTTCCAGAAGGAAGCTGAATGTAAGAAGTGATATTGTATATTGTATCTGAAATTTTCTACAAACGTTTTTCTAATTGTTCATTTATTTTTAGTGTTTCATTCATAAATTATAAAAATAGTAGATTGTATAACAAGGGAGCAAAATAATATATTTACGGCGAGGGCGCTATTTTGAATCCAGAGCGCAGTGAAGGATTCTAGAGTAGAATCCTGAACGCAGCGAGGAATTCAATTTACGCCGCCTGAGGTGAAAATAATTTTGCGGCCGAGTAATACACTCTGCTTTTCATCCCCCTCTATAAGAAAAGCAGTAAAGACAATTCAAACTACCTACCTTTCTTTGTCGTTCGTATACATCATAGCGCTAGTCGGGCAAGAAAAAAAAAAAGTTTTGAAATAAAAAAATAAAAAAAATATATGTCCATCAGATTCCTTATAAGTATCTCCGGGGATGCCGTAGGGGGTTAAAAAATTTGTTAGATTTTAGCTACGTACGACTCCCCGTTTACGAGATAATCTCAACTTTATAAAATTCCGTTTTTGAAAATTTCTCGATCATACAAAATCAGTTGAATTTTTTTTAAGTACTGCACACCCTTTGCTACACTCCAACCAATGCTTCTTTAATTATGTTCAAAATTCAAATCTCATCGTTTTGGACCCTGTTATGAAGCTGTTAAAAATTCAAATCTCATTTATACCCCCTTGTCATAACAGGTAAAAAATGAATCGTTTTGGACCCTGTTATTGAATAAACAATCATCGCTTTTCGAATCGATGGGATGAAAATATATTTTCATTTTGTATGGGGCCGGGACTTTTTTCGGGACCGAGAAATTTTCAAAAACGGAATTTTATAAAATTGAGAATATCTCGTAAACGGTGAGTCGTAGCTAAAATCTAACAAAATTTTCAACCCCCCTACGGCATCCCCGGAGATAGTTATAAGAATATATTATTATGAACATATATTTTTTTTATTTAATTTTTTTTTTATTTCAAAACTCATTTTTTTTTCTTGCCCGTATAGCGCTATGATGTATCCGAACGACAAAGATAGGTAGGTAGTTTGAGTTGTCTTTACTGCTTTTCTTATAGAGGGGGATGAAAAGCAGAGTGTATTACTCGGCCGCAAAATTATTTTCACCTCGGGCGGCGTATATTGAATCCCTCGCTGCGTTCAGGATTCTACTTAAGAATCCCTCGCTGCGCTCGAGATTCTACTCTGGAATCCTTCACTGCGCTCTGGATTCAAAATAGCGCCCTCGCCGTAAATATATTATTTTGCTCCCTTGTAATACAATCTACTATTGTATGTGGCAGTTAAAGTGTTAAACTGAGCAGCGGGTCCAAAACTATCCGTTTCACCCTAGGGTGGAAATGAATTTTAAGAATAGAACTGAATTTGGTTACTACAGTCAACCATAAAGTTACCTCATCGGCAATGAAAAAGTTTTCAACTAATTTTGTACGGGGACGGGACTTGCAAAATTAAAAAAAAAAAGAATGTTATAAAAACGAGAATATCTCAAAAACGGTGCGTCTCGTAGCGTACCTAGCTAAAATCTAACAAAATTTTCAACTCCCCTATGGTACTCCGGAGCTAGTTAGGAGGCATCCGATAGACATACAAAAATAAAAATTTTTTGGTTCAAAAAATTTTTTTTTGTTCAAAAATATTTTTTTTTATTGCAAAACTTATTTTTTTTATATTCCTATTATAGAAAAAACAGAGAAAGCGAAGCACCCCGCCTCCTTTCTTTTATTTTTCTAGATAGTTTTAGTTGTCTTTATTGCTTTTCTTATAGAGGGGGATGAAAAGCAGAGTGTATTTACTTTCCTTATATTCGAAATGAAAAGTAGAGTCTATTACTCGGCCGCAAAATTATTTTCATCTCGGGCGACGTATATTGAATCCCTCGCTGCGTTCAGGATTCTACTTTAGAATCCCTCGCTGTGCTCGGGATTCTACTCTAGAATCCTTCACTGCGCTCTGGATTAAAAATAGCGCCCTCGCCGTAAATATGTTATTTTGCTCCCTTGTAATACAATCTACTATTTCGCATGAGGTCGCAAGCTTGCTAGGTACACATTACAGCTGGCTGCCCCGCGGCTCCGCTTTGTTTCAGAACACGGTGCCTAGGTGCCTACCATGCTACTTGCTACTAATATTATAAATGTGAAAGTTTAGATGTTTGGATGTTTGTATGTTTGTTACTCAATCACGCCAAAACGGCTAAACGGATTTGGCTGAAATTTGGGACTTTGTAGCCTGGAGAGGAACATAACATAGGCTACTTTTTATCCCGGAAAATATCACATTCCCGCGGGATAACGTCGTGTAGTCCACGAGGGCGAAGCCGCGCGCGAGCGGATAGCTACTCAACTATAAGAAAGCGATTCAAAACTGGTGCGTTCCAGAATAGGTTCCTAATATCAATTGCTTTATTTCGTACCATGACTTTCTAAAAACTAAATAATAAAATTTCTGTACAAACGATTTGTGTCCTTATTTCTTCTACCCGACTCTTCTACCCGACTCTTTCACATGGCAGAGTGCCTGATTTAACAATCGGTATTCAATTTGGTCTGGTTTGGCAGTGATCCAGAATAGAAAAGGATAGCTAGAGAATGGGACAGATGTAAGTCTTTTGAGGCCTTTATCGAAGGACAAGCTTTTGTTGGGAAACCCACCGATCACCGACAATAAGATTATTTTTTATTGATCGCAGCTAACATCTTTGTTAACTTATAGTGAGTAATATGTATTGTAGGATTTGTAGGTAAACTTAACAGCAATAAAGGCTTATTTTATTATAGCTCTCTTTGGACAAGGAAGTCCTTAGCTTATCGTCTTCGTAACCATTCGTAACCGCGTGCGTTTGCGCAACCACCCCCGAACGAACCGGAGGCGCCTACGTGCTTTCCGTATGGAGAGCGTAGAAAGTTGCAACTTGCAGCCGCAAAAGTGAAAACTAATCTCGACACAGAGCACCTACGAATTACATTTAATTTCAATTAAGTACTATAAAGATTCCTGCAGGTGCTAAGTGAACTAAAAAAATCAAGGAACACACATTACAATTACAACCACTTGGTGTTGCCAACTATTATACAGGGCGTCCCAAAATTAACTCACATGGAGGGAAAGTACCTTAAACACTGAAGATATAAAATTTTACTGAAAGGAGACTTCATTTTTATTTTAAAAAGAAAACGAACTGCATTCAAAGAATTTTAAGTAATCAACTGTCTGAACTAGGAATCGAACCCGCTGAATGTAAAAAAATATTTCTCTAATTTAATTGTACCGATCGAAAGACTCGATTATACCTAAGCATTTCTTCTAAATAACATAGCATCTTAAATAAAAGGAAGACTACGAAATTTAACATTTAATGTTACGCACTTTTAACGCAATTTAACGCACAGCAAGATTTTTTGTCGGTAATGAAAAAAAATATTTCGACTCTCCATACAAAATGTCCCGATAAGTTGCTAAATTTGTATGAAAAGTACATTTTTTTTTTCATTTCTGACAAAAATTCTTGCTGTACGTTGTTCAGCATGATGGTCTGAAGCCATGGTTAAAGTTTTTGCAAGGGTACCCCTAACACCCTGTATTTTTAAGTTAGTAGTAGGTACCTACAGTAAATTCGTGCAGTAGGTACCTAGATGCGCCTAGATCAGTGAAAGTTAATAACAAGTGGACGGAAGGTGAACGAACTATCCATAATCATAATGCGTCACAATATCACAGTACCTACATACATAGTTATTCTTCTACGTGATTATTGATCTTCCAAATACGGTGTTCAATCATTCAATTCACTTTTTTATATCCACTACGACGGGGTATCACCAGGCCTGTCTCACTCACGTCTCACTTCCATACCAGCGGCGCAAAATCCCCGAAATATTTACCTACTATTCTGGAAAACAACCTAATTTCAACCTTTTGCATTGCGTATTGTATTCATAGTACAATAACTGTCTGCCGTCTTGCTTCAATTTGCTAGGGCTGTCAGAGGTACTACTTTATTTGTGAAAGTAATACACGCGAAGCGAGACAGATGGCGACACATGGAGGATGCGTGCGCTGCGTGTGCGACAAGTCGAGCGAGTGCCAGCCTATTGAGACTAGTCCGGTGACCGGACGCTTGCGTTTATCATACCTAAACTCGGGAGTGAAATTTCTGTACCGTAAGGTACTAATATATATTCTGTGGTATCACTGAGCCTCCATCACACCTGGGCTGGGGGCCAAGTCTACTAACGTTAAGACATAATTGTGTCTCAATCGTGTTTCAATTGCAATGATGTTCAATTGTAGTTCAATGGTAGAGCTTTTTTACACACTAATTATAAGAAATGTGTACTTTTTTCACAATACTACTGATGGTCAGACCACACACTACATTTACATCACATTATACTGAAAAAAGCACTACCATTGAACTACAATTGAAACACGATTGAGGCACGATTATGACTTAACGTTAGCAGACTTGGCCCCCTGATGGTAAGTGATAACTTAAAGCTGAAAGTGGAAGCGCACTACTCAACCACGGAGGAACTGGCTGTCTTATCTCTCTGGTCTGGTGAAACACATCAATGCTGAAAACATTCGTTGTTAAGGCGTCAGACTTTAGTGGTAGCTAGCCAGGCGGACTTAGAACAAGTCCTACCATCAACCAAACCCTGGGAATCGAACTCGGGACCTCTGGGTCTGATATGTGCGTCATGCTCGTGAACGGGTGCTGCCAGTGGGAATGGGTCTGCTCTTATCTGCTTGCCTTAAAATGTGTTTTCTTTTGTTTTTATTCATTTTATTAAGAATTACATTTGAAACAAGTATGGGGCAACTTTCAGTATATAGTAGAATTGTCTTTTGTTTTAAACTAATATTAAAGCTTTAAGTAGAGTTCCTAAGTAACTGAAAATTGTTCACCGCTATGATCACTAGTTCGCCTATACTTAACTGTATTTATCATAACCCATTGTGTAATTGTGATGGAAACTGACCTTAGTCATACCATGTTAAGGTCATTTTTCAATTTGACGACTCTGTATGAAATAAGACAGGGAGAAAAAAACAACCCTTGGAGTTTCTTGCCGGTTCTTCTCCAAGGCCTCCCGCTGTAGGGTTTGCGAACCGATGGCGTAGCTTCTATGACGTTCACAAGTATTGTAAATAACAATCTAAATTGAATAAACAAATTTGAATCTTGAATCTTGAATCTTGAATCGGTGGTGTGCAGGTACCACTAGACCAAAGAAGCGGTTAAAATGAAAGACAAATCTTTAAAGTAGAACGGCAGTTATAGAGACACCTACGTAATTCCATATTCATTTTTGCCATGGTTCAACAGTGACGCCTATTGTTCGCATATTATTATGAAACTTTGTGTAGGTGAAACGTTTCTTAGAAAATAGTTATGCTTGCTTTCTCCCGCTACAAACAAATATTGCTCAGAAAAATTCCTACAAGTATTACTATGCCGTACTGCCGCCGTAGTAATACAAACATTATGAGGTAGGTACTTGATACATAGGATAATTTTTATTCCGATATTCCCACGGGAATGGGAACCACGCAGGTGAGACCGCGGGCGACCGCTAGTTTTACTATAAACATGATATCTAATAAAATGAATAAAATGCATTGTTTTAGGGTTCCGAATATCCCGGGAAACATTGAAAACAAAATGGTTAATAATATGTAAGTAAGTAAGTAGTTTAAAAAACTAAGAAATCACACTTTTATAGGAACAGACTAAAAAGTACAAAATAACCGTCTATTCAGTGACTGAAATTAAAAAGCGTGGTGCGCGTTGTCAATATTAAGTACCTACTTACTTGAAAATCTTGAAATGCATGCTTTGCAAAGGGCGCACCACGCTTTTTAATTTCAGTTACTGAATAGACGGTTATTTTGTACTTTTTAGTCTGTTCCTATAAAAGTGTGATTTCTAAGTTTTTTAAACTACTTACATATTTATTTTTTACTTTTTAGTTTAATAAATGGCAAGCCATGGATGGATGGTAATGGATTGTGTCTGCCCCCCTCGTAAACATTATAACTCAAAGGCGTGATTGTATGTATTTAGTTTTACAAATTCAAGTGGAGTTAATTAGTTACCGGATGCGCAAGCCGAACCCTTACTTCCTCCCAGCTCCATTTTCAGACCCTCACCACCAAGTGTAGCGAATGGGTCTCAGCAGAACGAAACGAATGAGCCCAAACTCGAGTGGTTTCCTAGTGGTCATTAAGGAGTGCCACTGGCTTTCTCCCTGCTCCATCATCAGACCCTCACCGCCAAGTGTAGCGAATGGGTCTTATCAGAACGAAACAAATGAGCCCAAACTCAAAAGGTTTCCTAGTGGTCATTAAGGAGTGCCAGCCTGTGCCACTGGCTTCCTCCCAGCTCCATCATCAGACCCTTACCACCAAGTGTAGCGAATGGGTCTCAGCAGAACGAAACGAATGAGCCCAAACTCGAGGGGTTTCCTAGTGGTCATTAAGGAGTGCCACTGGCTTCCTCCCTGCTCCATCATCAGACCCTCACCGCCAAGTGTAGCGAATAGGTCTTATCAGAACGAAACAAATGAGCCCAAACTCAAAAGGTTTCCTAGTGGTCATTAAGGAGTGCCACTGGCTTCCTCCCAGCTCCATCATCAGACCCTCACCACCAAGTGTAGCCAATGGGTCTCAGCAGAACGAAACGAATGAGCCCAAACTCGAGGGGTTTCCTAGTGGTCATTAAGAAGTGCCACTGGCTTCTTCTCTGCTCCATCATAAGACCCTCACCACCAAGTGTAGCGAATAAGTCTCATCAGAACAAAACAACGGAGCTCAAACTCGAGGGGTCCTAGCAGCCATTGAAGAGTTCTATTGCCCACCTCTTGACACCACCATCAGATCAGCTCGATGGTACCAAATTATTGTATTGTCATCGGATTCACATAGACTTGCAAAGTTTCAAATCAATACGACATTTAGAAGTAAGTAGTTAGGTGAAAATTGAATTCCAAGATTTTCTTACATTGTGACTTAGTTAGGTACCTACATGTGAAGCTAATAAAATTTAAGGCGCTGATTGCCGTCCACTAGCGCCGCAAATTCATTTATTTTTATTACTTATACTTAAACCAGATCAATATTTGAAAAAAGAAAACAACCATGCCCTCTTAAATTGTATCTAATATTTTTTTAATAAATACAACAGTTTTCATCCTTTCTGTAAGTTTTAAAATGGTTTTAAGCCAAAGGTGGCCACTTTCGGTTTAAAACCATTTTAAAACTAGTACAAAGAATAAAAAATATTAAAGGATTATTAAAAAAAATATTAGGAGACAATTTAAGAGGGCATGGTTGTTTACTTTTTCAAATATTGATCTAGTTTACGTATAATAAAAATAAATGAATTGGCGGCGCTAGTGGACGGCAATTAGCGCCTTAAGGTACGACTCAGTCCTTCTGTCACAGCTGGATATCTGAGAACTAATAATGCTACTTATCAACTTGGTGGGTGACCCACCAACTGCCACTTCAGCTGAGTTATCCTTCGAGCGATTACGCAGGGAAATACCATGGAACACTTTTAGTTGACGTTTGCTAAACTATTTTGCAAATAAGAGGGAAAAAAATATTTATTAATTTTTTTTAGCATAGCTTTCGACTTTCGATGTTTTTTTTAAAAAATACCCCCCCTCCCCCTTTATCCCTTTACAAGGGAGCAAAATAACATATTTACGGCGAGGGCGCTATTTTGAATCCAGAGCGCAGTGAAGGATTCTAAAGTAGAATCCTGAACGCAGCGAGGGATTCAACATACGTCGCCCGAGGTGAAAATAATTTTGCGGCCGAGTAATACACTCTACTTTTCATTTCGAATATAAGGAAAGTAAATACACTCTGCTTTTCATCCCCCTCTATAAGAAAAGCAATAAAGACAACTAAAACTACCTAGAAAAATAAAAGAAAGGTGGCGGGGGGCTTCGCCTTCTCTGTTTTTTCTATAAAAAAATTAAGTTTTGAAATAAAAAAAAATTTTTAAACAAAAAAAATTTTGTAATGTCTATCGGATGCATCCTAAGATTCCTAAGTATCTCCGGAGTACCATAGGGGGTTGAAAATTTTGTAAGATTTTAGCTACGTTACGACGCACCGTTTTTGAGATATTCTCGTTTTTATAAAATTCCCGTCGCCATTCAAAATCAGTTGAAAACTTTTTCATTGCCGATGAGGTAACTCTATGGTTGACTGTAACCAAATTCAGTTCTATTTTTTAAATTCTTTTCCACCCTATGGTGCAACCACAGCTTTCTCTAAGATAGAGATGGCTGTGTGGTGCAACGGATAGTTTTGAACCCGCTGCTCAGTTTAAATATAAGTACATCACTTTCCGAATCTGAGAGATGAAAAGAACTTTGTATGTCTTATAGTTACAGACTTCCCCGCTCTAAATAGGCCACCAGGTATATTATAATTATTACTCTGCCTCATCTCCAGGTGACATGGACAACAGGCCCCAGCGACGGCTACGACTTCGCGTCGGCGTGCACGCGGCCGTACCGGTCGAACCGAGCGCGCGGCTCGCCGGATGCGCCCTGCGACCTCTCCCAGCAAGGGTACTGCACCACCCCGGGCGCCGACTACCCCTGGCAAGCCATCAGGCGGTTCGTCAGAGATAATCAGGTCCGCAAATTTATCCAATTTATACAATTTATCCTAAGAAATTTCATAGGTATATGCAGATGACATTATCAGAATCTGAGCTATTTATATGCCAGTTTCATTCGAACGTCATTGTTCTGTGAAAGGATAGTTTAGTTCCGAAATGTAACAATAAAAAGTATGAACACAAAATACTAATTAATAATAGGTAATAAATAATTTATTTTGAATTCCAGGGGCTCATGAGACGAATGTACGGAGAGGAACGGCATATATCGGTGCTAAAAGCGGAACTAGACAATTTCATAGAAGACGATGATGATGTAGAAGAACCTCACGACTTCGCGGAAGACATCATCAAAACCAAAATGATGTACTCAAAGCGAGGTCAAGGACGTGCCATGAAAGACAAACCTCACTTCAGACCTATCCAAAATAACGACAAGAACAAGAAAGTAGACAATGACTCATTAAAAGTTAAGCCAATAGAAGTTAGCACTAACAGCACAAAACTCAACAGGGTGAACAACGTTAATAAAACAAACGGTAATCAAACACTGAACGACGATAAGGGGATATCATACAAAACACAGCTTGAAAGCATAGCACATATTGAGATTAACAACCTAGAGCCCGATGTAATAACATTAGACGCAGTAATAAAACAGAGCATTGAAACAAATAGTGTTTACCCAAACAAATCAGATACCTCTAAATCCGAAACTGTAGGTCCCAGTAAAAATAGCACAACAACAACAACAGCTAAAAACGTAACTGTAGGTACAGGAACTGCAGCGAACGTTTCGGAACCGTCTACTACTACTGCGGTATATGACGAAGTAACGACAGAATCCGATAAGGATGGATGGAAAGCTATGAATAACATTCCAGATGCATCCACCTTGCCGCCGACGGCGTTGTTTTCGGAGCACGAAAAAGCGAAAGTGGACAGAGTCGACGCGAAGCCGGGAGACAACAAGAAGGAAGAACCGCCTATGAAACCCGTCCAGTTCCAGGAGAAACGACCATCAGTTATTAAGTTACGAGGAGCGTAAGTTTTGCGTTGCTTTTGTAGAGAGATTCATCAATGAGTCTTGTAGTTTTTTAAAACGCTTGGTATTTAATTTTTGGGACATAAATCAAAAGTTATTTCTTATAAAATTAGTGCTTGTATTTAAAAAATAGAGCAGTTAACGAAAATGCGAGTGCTTGAATGAGATTATTGACTACTTTTTAAATGGCTATTACACAGTTTAAAAATTAACCATAATAATGATACAACGACTTAGCCCTCGGTTGCAGGAACGCGTGCGAGACGAAGGAGGAGCTGTTGGCGCCGTTCTGGGCGAACAACACGCGCGGCGAGAAGCTGGTGCTCGTCAACATGTACCCGTACGAGCAGTACATACATCTGGAGACCTGCGTGCACGAGCGCAAGCAGATGTACTGCCGGGAAGGGTGCAGGTAAACGTTGCCAGTTTGTTTTTTGTTATCCACAACGGGGTAGCACTTAGCTTTCATCACACCATAAGTGGTGATGAGGCTGAAGGTGGAAGCGCACTACTCCCGGAATCCTCAATAACCGAGGAACTGGCTATCTTACCTCTTTTTGCCGGAATACAATAATGCTGTAAGAAAACATCATTGTTAAGGCGTTAGACTTAGATAATATGGTAGCCCGGCTAGCCAGGCGGACTAAGAACAAGTCCTACCACCAACCAAACCGAATACAATATGTACCCCACTGGGAATTGAACCCGGGACCTCTGGGTCTGAAATCGGTGGAATGAACCACTAGACCACAGAGGCGGTTAAAATGTTGTTTAATGATAACAAATTTTATTTGGGAACCATGGACATAAGACGATTATACGATACGATTACTATGGAAAATTATTTATTATTTATGGAAATCTTGAGAATGGCTGAAATGATGGCTGTCTGATGTGATACATCATAGTTGATTTGAATGTGCTAGTTCATGGCCCGCTATTATTTCTCGGCTGCTTGCGCTCCTACAGGCCATGCTGCTCGGATTGGCAACGTCATAAATGTCAATGTCGTACCACTAATCCTAATTTCTTGTATGCATGAGATGAGATGAATTCCTGATTATAGCGCCTTAAAATCAAATAATACGCGTACATAACTAAGGGTTGTTTTATTTTAACTATATCACAGTCACGAAAATGTTTATTAAACACTCCTACTGATGTTGTAAGCTCCCAGTCGGCTCGAGGTATCGCACGAATCCATCGCTGACGCAGTGTTCCTCCTTCGGGAATCTAAATCTTTCGAGATCCAAGGTTTCATAAGTAATTTCCAACAATGATCACGTATTTATATGCACTAATTATACAATAGATATTGTATTAAAACACCCAAACAGCAATCAAGAAAATCAAACAGCAACGTTTCTTGACATGACCAAAGAGTATTCCGACTTGCCACATCCAGATAAAAAAATTATCCAAAATGTGCAAAAATAATAGATTTTCTTTTTATTTTGTAACAAGCAAATTTAACCAAGTTGTTAAATAAATGCGTGCAAAATCCGAGAAAGTGTTTTATTTAAATGAACAGTTCGCGCAGAAATCTAAGATGTGAATTGAATTACGGCGAAAGTTATTTTTTTTTATTATATTATATCAAGCTTAGCCTAGTCAACGAAGAGATATAGAGGGAAATGTTTGGAACACAATTTTTGACTTTGGAACTTTGTTTGGGCTAAAAGTTTTGTAAAATACTGTATATATTTTACCGGCCAAACCCGATTTCAGGACAAACTAGTTTTTCCTAGGCCAAACTAGTTCATCGCGTTGACATTTCAGAGAGCGAGTTTGCCTCGGAAGTCCTGTAGAACACGTGATTGGTTAAAATGGTGGTTATTTTTTTTTGTGTCATGTTCTACCAAGGAATTTATAAGTACTACGTAAATTCCTTGTGTTCTACATCTACAGGTCTTCCGAGGCAAAGTCGCTCTCTGAAATGTCAACGCGATGAACTAGTTTGTCCTAAAATCGGGTTGAAAAAAAAATGAGACCTCCAAACCTCTAAGACCTCTAAAGATACCTAATCATTTTGGCATTACAGATGTGAGCAACACTACCGTCTCCACCGCCTCCTCGCCTTCGATCCGCTCAACCCGTGCCGCGGGATTTTCTCCGACTGGTTCAAGTTCCCCGCGTGCTGCGTCTGCCGCTGCTACGATGTGCCTTTGGAGTTCCGCGCCCGCTCCCCGCGTGTGCTGCACCCCCAGTACGGCGACCAGGTCAAGAGTATCATCTATGAAGACGTCGCTAGGGACTGGTACTCAATGACGGCATACGGCGATGAAGATGAAGACGGATTCGTTTGAAGTAAATGACATGGATCCTTCTATAGCTTCTGCTACTTGTTAAGGTTCCCCGCCTGCTGCGTCTGCCGCTGCTACGAGGTGCCTCTGGAGTTCCGCGAACGCTACCAACGCGGCTCCAGGTCGGCGGCAAACAGGTCTATAGCATCATCTATGAAGACGTCGCTAGTCGCTAGGGCAGTCCCGCAGTACCAGTGTACTCGATGACGGCGTACGGCAATAAAGATGAAGACGGATTCTTTTGAGGTGAATGACATGGGCCTCTTTATACAATACAACGTGTTAATGAATAAGCGCAAAACCTCTTAAGTGGTGATTGTGCTCATGAACAACTTTTACTATGGGGCCAACTCTGCGAGGTATTCCAGTTACGGCACCACTTTGAACCGCACCATTTAAATGGCACCAAAAGCATTCCCATTACGGCACCATTTGGTGCCGTTCGAAAAATGAATTAAAATATTATTAAAGCAATCTTTATTATTTTTGAAGTCATTATTTGAAGGAGTTATTCTAGTAACAACAGAATAATACATTATTAAGGCGCTACTCGGAAAAAATATGGACTTTTTGATTTAAAACTATAGGACGGTTACAGTTGTTACAAAACTGGTAATAAGATATTATTATATATTTCTTCATACCTTTATCTATAATCGTATAGTTTCAAAAACACGATTTTATGATTTTGCCTCGACACTTTTTCTTTTCGAAAAGACCTCTAAAAAATACGAAAATTCAAGATTATTCTTAAATGGGGTTACTTACACTATTGGAAAATTGGTGTAATTAGTGGACACCAATAATATTTAGGATCGTATAGAAGCATTTTTTAAAAAGCGCTGTAGCTTTTTAATACGAAGTGATTTTGTGTTTTTTGCCTAATCTGCAAAATCGGTCTCGCTCCCGCGCGCGTCGTTTTCTCATTGCTATCTCGCTTCAGCATAATTTTTCCGAGTATCGCCTTAAGTATAAAGTACAATGTAGCTGTCCAAATTATTGTTTCGATTCTGAAGTACCAGGATAACATAGCTATAGAGGAGGTAGTTAAAGTACATTGGATTTTTTTCTAACCAGTCATAACAATAAATTATTATTTTAGATAAACATTGAAAAACCTTGTTAGTTTAGTAAATACAATATTAAATTTCCGATTAAATAGGTTATAATTTTTCGGTTAAAAATAAAAAATATGATTTTAACTATGTATTTATGCAGACATAAATAGTTAAAATCGTGGCCCAAATAACTCTCTTTCTAATATAAATTATGTATTCCCCCTTTTGAAAATGTATATGTAATATGGAAGTATGGCACCACAATATTAAAATTTGTCTAAAATCCTTTTTTTTGTCGGGGGTTTTTAAAATTTTATTTTTAATTCATCCTTTTTAAATTACACATAAAATTAAAAAAAAACCGCATTGAAATCGCAAATTTCAGCCAAACAAATCGGAGCAACTTAATTTTCGGCGGCCATTATTTTGCCGCCATTTTGTTTTTTTTATTGCTACCTAAATTTGCCCAGGGTGTACATTATTTTAGTCAAAACACCACGTCTGTATCTTTTTCCGTTTCGGCAGGCAGTAGACCATCGCCATAAATGGCAGGATGGCTTTTCATCAAACGTGGCTAAAAACCATCTCGATTAATATAGCTTTCAATTTAAAAAAAACCGCAATGAAATTACCTGATCCGTTTAGGCACTACGAATATACGTACAGACAGACAGACAGACAGACACAGGCCTCAAACTTATAACACTCCTCTTTGCGCTGCGTCAGGGGTTATAAAAAATCTATACACTATAACTACCTCCTCCATAGCTATGTTATCTTGATACTTTAGAATTCAAACGATAATTCGCAGAGCTACATTGTCCTTGTACTTTAAACCGTTACTAGAATAAGTAGGTACCTACTTCAAATAAAGTCTTTAAAAATAATAAAAAAACTAAACGGAGTTATCGATATTTTTTAGTTAGGTAACAGCTCTACTACGCCCTTAACCACTGGTGCCGTTACAGGAATGCTTTAATAATATTTTTAATTCATTTTTCGAACGGCATAATGGGAATGCTTTTGGTGCCATTCAAATGGTGCGGTTCAAAGTGGTGCCGTAACTGGAATACCTCAACTCTGCAACTCAACAAGTAAAATCAGCTGTTTCATACAAATTGTCAATATGTAGGTACCTATTACCTACTCGACCAGAATGTATGGAACAGCTAATTTTTTTGATGAGTTGCGGAGTTGGCCCCATAGTAAAATCGTGAGTACAATCACCACTTAAGAGGTTTTGCGCTTATTCATTAACACGTTGTATAGCTCCTCCGACTGGTTCAAGTTCCCCATGTGCTGCATCTGCCGTTTGAGTTCTGCACGTGCTCCCGCATTTGCTACACCCTTAGAACGGCGACCAGCCCCCCTAGCATGACCATCAAACAAAACGCGATATGATATAGCGCTTTATCGCGTTAAACTGTTAAAAGACAATGGGTTTTGACCATGGCCCGCTATTATTTCTCGGCTGCTTGCGCCCAGTGCAACGAGTGAGATAGAAGATGGCTTTGGTTTTGACTTTTGAGTGTCGATAAAAAGCTATATCATGCGATATATATCACGTTTTGGGCGGTCATGCTAGGCTTACTGGTCAAGAAATCATCTATGAAGGCGTCGATGGAGTACTGGATGACGGCGTATGGCGATGAAGATGAGGACGGTTGCTTTTGAGGTGGTCATGGACCCTTTTATGTAGCTTCACCGACTGGGTCAAATTCCCCGCTTGCTGCACACCCTGTACAGTCGAAGCATCATCTCGGAACACTACGGTAGAGTCTGTCTGGTACTGTTCGATGACGGCGTACGGCGATGAAGATGGGGACGAATTCTTTTGAGGTAATGACATTGGCTCTTTTTGTAGTTTTGACGGCAGTCTAAGATTTAGCGGTAGAAATGGTAAATAGGTAATAGGGACTCTTTGAAGGTTATATAAACCTTAACCGCCAAATTACATGTATCTCAATGGTACCTATACTACTTACTTAACGTTAGGGCAACTGAAAAGTAGGTAGGTACTCTGAGTTTTTCTTTTGATTTTCTATCGTCTGCAAACTATAAAAAGCCTGAAATTCAGCAACACGCATTAAAAATCAAACCTAATTACATGAACCTTACTCGAAAGGTACATAAAGAACATCTACTTTAAACAATAAAACGCTTTTCTGTTATTTTTCAGATTCATCTTACTTTTGGAAGCGCAAGATTTAAAATGGCATTTCGAGACCCCACCTATAAACTTCGGAGGTAGTAGCGAAGACTACGGTGCTACTATTACAAGTTTACAACAGCTACCTTATAATAATATTATAATAAATTGTAAAATTGTTAAGAACTAAATATCAAGTAGGTACCTAAGTACCTACGTTCGGTTAAAATTTTGTATGTTGTTGTAAGTTTCATAGTAGACTAGGTACTTACTTAGTAACAAAAAGTACGAACCCACAAGAGTAATCATTTTGTTAGGTAAACTTATCATGATCCATTACCATCATGATGAGATGATGAGTACTTACCTACTTGGCAACTTTTATTCGTCAGACAGGAACCCTTAATATAGTAAGCTAATACCGTAAGTAAATAACAATTATTTATATAAAAATACTTACATTAATTTAGTTTTAAGCATCTGATTAAGTTTGTTACTTAATTTAAGGCTAGTGAAAAAAAATTTAAAAATGGCATGTTAATGTTGAATATTATTTTGTTTTTATTTAATAAACATATTGTCGTTGGTTTATGATGTTTTAATCAGGGGGGTATCACTCCGCGCTTAATCTTTAATATTAGCCTACCTACTGTTCGCGGTCTCACGTGGTGGTCTCACTCAGTCGAGTCGAGCATGATGTTTTAATCAGGGGGGTATCACTCCGCGCTTAATCTTTAATATTAGGCCTACTGTTCGCGGTCTCACGTGGTGGTCTCACTCAGTCGAGTCGAGCAAATAAAATGTCTTTAAAATTTGTAAATAAAATTGGGTGCCGGCCGACTCGCGCGCTGTATAGTTTACATTAGTCGAGCATCTCGGCCTAGTGAACTGGGCCGAGTAACTGAGGTACCTTGTACTCGACTCGGCTTCCACCGTTTACATTAGGCAAGTAATTGGGCCCAGCAGGGTTGCCAGATGTACGATTTAAATCGTATTTGTACGATTATTTACAACATTGTTCGATCCCAAATTTTCAGAAATTTTTGGATTTGGTATGAAATACGATTATTTATTATACATATTATATAATTAAGCATTATTTTTTTATGTTTAATGTACGATTCTCGATTTTTTGCACCTGGCAACCCTGGCCCAGGGAACAACTCGGACGAGCAACTATGCTCCGCGCGAGACCACTCGACTCGCTCAGTACTCGGCCCAGTTTACTCGCCCTATCGTTTACATTGGTCGAGTTAGCCTGCTTTTTGTCCCTCGCTACTCGACTCGGCCGCCTACTCGACCAATGTAAACTATGCTTATGCGAGCGAGTCGAGCGACGACTTCTTCCTCCAGTCCAGTCCAGTCAGTCAAGTCAAGCGTCAAGCCACATCGTGTGGTCAAGCCACATGATGTGGTCAAGCGTCGAAGGTCGAATGCCAAAGTGCATTGCGTGCATAGCTGGCATAGCTTCGTTTTCTATTATCTATACATATAAACATATAATGAAATCGTAGACTTTCCGTGTCTGTAGGTACATTGAAGATATTTGCAAAAAAAATACCAGAGCATGTTAGAAATAAGCAATAGAGCGTATAAATCTCTTTTTTTATTTTTTGTCTGTTTGTCGGTTTGTCTGTTTGTCTGTTTGTTTGTGCCGGCATCACGCAAAAACCACTGAACGGATCTTTAAAAAAGTATAGGATACTTTTTGTCGCGTAAAAACCCCTTATTCCTACGGGAAAATACAAAAACTGATTCTTACCGAAATAGATGGCGCTACATGATTATTACATCTATGTGAAAATACGTTAAATTCAATCGCTGTCTCAATGAGCGATTTTCTGAGAGGCCATTTAAAAAAAAAAGCTTCCAATTGCTTCACTAGATGGCGTTGAATAAGTATGTACATGTCTATGGTATAATTTGGTATGAAACATATTTAAATTAATTACTTTTTAACAACCCAAAGGAAACTAATAATATATTAAATAAGTACTACTGTGAGAAACAGAAACGAAATAGGTTAATTTAAAGATTTAGGTAAATAAATAACATCTGTCTGACGTTCCGTTTTACGTAAAAAAGTCGCGTCAAAGTAAAATTTATAACGTTCCGTTCCTTCTAACTGCATAGCTGGGACAGCGCCATCTAGTGACCGAGCTTTCAGAAAATCGCCCATTAATAATGAATCATGTTATTTTCTTTTACCTGCTTCAAAACATAATATAAATTGAAACCCATCCAGGCCCATTATAAAATCATAAAAATAATTTCATGTTTTTTACGTCATTATTACTATAGATGGCGCAGGAAGTCTCACAAAAGTACAGTGCCACAAACTTTGCTGTGCCGGTGGCCAAAATGTGAAACTAACGTGATTTTTTTTAATGTCATTTTGCTGTCAAGTTGATGTCCAACCGTCCAACCATAGCTCTGCTGGCGGCTGAATGAGCGGTTTTCCTTTGACAGATAATACGTCAAAATTAGTTCCGAATCTTTTAATAGATGTCACTATTTCGAGTCAGCTGTCAAACCATTATAATATTTTTTGGTCGTTGGTAGCCATAGATATAGTTTGGTAGCACAGTTTATATTAGCATATATATTTACTGTGTTGGTAGTATATAAGTAGTCTGTGGTTTTATCAATAAGATTGAGATTGCAGTTTAACATAAAAAAGCATACAAACAACATAGATAACTAAATAAAACTATGAAACTTTGCACAAGAATAGCTTTTTTCCCCGTAAGCTTCGCATTTTTTTTCTTCAGCTCTGCTTTCAAAGCAGCGAGTGACCACGATCCGTAGTTCTTGTCCATGATGCACGGCACCGCCAATCCCGTTCAAACGTCTTGTCGAAATCGCAAAGGCAAACTCAAAGTTCGTAGAATACGCCAAGGGTTTTTGTCTCCGCAACTATTTTCTCACTCGCATCAAGTCTACAGGTTAGTATGAAAGTGCGCGCACGTAGCGACGCGACACCCGGGCACAGAATAATGACCCAGGAGACTTTCTGGTCCGCGGGTTCGAAGACAAGCCCGCGACGCAACTGTCTCCTTCTCTATTGGTTTCAATGCAAGTGCGCGTACGGCGACAAATAAGTTGCCGGTCGGCTAGTACTTAGCTACTCAACCGTCTCGCCCGGGGTGATAGCGGTGATAGTGTGTAGTAACGGAAAATCTACATACGCTTCCTACTATCGATCTTAAATATAGTTAACTAGTTTTCCGCCCGCGGCTTCGCCCGCTAGGACTACACGACGTTATCCCGCGGGAATGTGATATTTTTCTCACATTCCCGCCTCTTCGAAATCCATGTTGATGACTGCGAGAAAAAATTACAAAAAAGTTGTGTCACTGTCGCTCTCGTGTGCGCATCTTTTCGCGGCGAAGAGACGGCCGGCGACAGTGACAATTAAATTGCCGCGTAACTAAGTCACCCGTGCGCGCTAGCCCTTATCTTATCATGCATAGAAGAGTCGTCAGGACAGGCACCAGTAGGAAAAGCCAAAGTCGTCGGTTATAATAATCCACGGAAAATACAAACGAATACAACGAACCACAAACAGAAGCGAACAAAACACACTGACTATAGTTTTTTTACCCTGTGGCACTGACGAGACAAACAAAGACAAAATGACACAGAAAGCATAGATTATTTTTGCTTGAGCGAGTGAGCAATGTTTAAGGCATAGATGTATTATTCCTGGTTTAAGGTCTATAACATGCCTCTATCATTACCTTGTAAAAAAATAAATATAGCTTGTAATTTTTGACAGCTGAGTTTAAAATGCGACATCTATTGATGAAAAAACGTACTAAAATCTCTACCTGTCAGAAAAACGCTCATTTCATTTCTTATGCCCCCAGTACACGATGGCCGATCATGGTCGGCGACCATGACCAATACATCGTACATTGACACTTTTGAAAGAACGTTTTTAAACTTGTTCGTTCAAAAGTGTCAATGTACGATGTATTGGTCATGGTCGCCGACCATGGTCGGCCAACTTGTACTGGGGGCTTTAAGGCCCCAGTACAAGTTGGCCGACCATGGTCGGCGACCATGACCGGCGATCATTTAGTGACAGTGTTCACACGATCGCCGGTTTCATTCTGCGCAAAACGTAGTGATTACATGCTCTTTGATTCTGCGTTGGACTGGCCGTGAGGATGGATGTGTATGCAATGACGGCTTATGCAATTTACATTTACAGCGCTTTTAATTTATTACGAGAATGATTCTATATTAATAGAGTCTGGATCTTGTATAATATGTCTGGATAAATGTAATTATGCATTAAAGTAATAATAGACATATTTATCATAACACCCAGACACGGAAAAAACAAATACTTACCTAAATATTTATAGGTTTCGTTTACAGAGAGAGATCTAAGATGAATAGAATCCGAGAATTGTATACCCGTAGATTCCATTATCTGACCACGCTTTACATGCATGACTGCACATTTGTCCACACCAAATTCCATTTTATTGGCATTAGTGAAAGTTTCAGTAACCTTGAGTAACGCTGTCAAATGAGAACTGCTATTATTATTATTTATCATAACAGCCAGACACAGAAAAAACAAATACTTACATTAGGTATATCAATATTTCTTGGGCGGGGATTGAACCCAGTATAATAATAAAATAATAATAATATAATAAAATAAAAATTTATTCAATAAAACATACAATACAAAATATAAAAGTAAAGGCTAAACCTAGGTACACATCAAATCAATAATAATAATGAGCCTGAACTAGGATTCCCTGTGTTTCAGGCAAAAAAGAACTTACATAAATACTTTAATCATTAAACAATCTGTATAAGTATCAACGAGTAAAATTTAAAAAAAAAAAAACGGTAATAACAACGTGAGTAAACTTTATAAATTTAATTTAATTCTAAACATTTATTTTGTCACCAACAGTAATTTCTCTGTGTCCTCGTAGGACATTTTTTGGAGGGCTTCTTGTAGAATACTTTTCGTGCCATGATAGTTGATTGCATAAATACCATATTTGGCATTTAATCTATTATATAACATAGGCCCAAGAAACATGTAGAAGCTAGAAGAAAACGCATGTTTCATTCCCGTGTTTTGCGGGCAAACTATATCTTTTCGTCTTTTGTTAGTAATGTCAGTGCTATAGGGAAGTGCAGTGTGCTGTTTGAGGACTGTGTTAAGTATAAACAATTGTCTAACGGTTAATATATTACATGCCTTATAAAGAAGCTCTGTTGGGTAGAGGAAGGGACGAAAGGTAGCAACTTTTAGAACCGCTCTTTGAGCTCTTTCAATTGATAACAATAAAGTTTTAGAAGTGCCACCCCATGTCGTAATACAGTAACTTAATATTGATTGACACAAGGCGAAATAAACCTGCCGTATCAGTGCGTAATCAGTCAAAGTGCGTAGTTTTTTGAATATGTATATTAATTTACGTATTCTTCCACACAAAGCTTCAATATGAGGCTTAAATGAGAGTGTTTCGTCAATGACAATACCCAAATATTTCAAATTGTTAGTAACACCTATTTCTGGGCAAATGCAACTGTGATTAGTAGGGTCATTACAATGGTGGGCATACAACTTAGTGTTAATTAAGGTTGTCTTAGTTTTACGCATTGAAAAATATATATACTTAGTTTTGTCAGGGTTTAGCGTGAGTAGATGCTGATTTAACCAATTATTTACTACATTGAAGCCTTGTTGTGCATATTTATATACTTCATCTATCGAGTTTGCGGAAAAAAGTAGAGCAGTGTCATCGGCATATGAGATGATTGTTCCACAATGCATTTTTAGGTTACAAAGGTCATTAATGTAGACCAAAAATAGCGTGGGGCCTAATATGCTCCCCTGGGGAACTCCATAGGGGGTATTTGACAGATCACAGCTGACAACATTGCCTATTTTTACACATTGTGACCGCTCGTCTAGATAATTTGTGAATAGTTTAAGCTGAGTACCCCTTATACCTAGTGACTCAAGCTTTTGCAATAGGATGGGTATAGAAACGGTGTCAAATGCTTTTGCAAGGTCAAGGAATATTCCCAAAGTCTTGTTACCCTTTTCAAGTTCCTGTACAAGATAGTTAGTAAGTTGGTGCACTGCATCGGCAGTTGATAATTTGGATCTAAAACCAAACTGGTTCTTAGAAAAAACTGAATGTTTTTCCAAGTATTGGACAAGCCTGTTATTAAGAATCTTTTCTAATATTTTTGATATGGCGGGTAGTATTGAAATAGGTCTATAGTTTGATATTTGATCCTTGCTGCCGGATTTATGCACAGGAACAATAACGGCTTTTTTCAGGCATTTAGGGAAAACTCCTTGGGTTAGACACTTATGAAAAATGTGTGTAAGGGGTGACACCAAGATATGCTTGTAACGTTTTAGTATTTTATTTGAGATGTTATCCCAACCAACTGCCGAATCGTCCTTTAAACACATAATTATTCTTTCTACTTCAGCTTCATCAGTGTTTAACAGCACAAATGATCTTGATGCATTGACGGATCTATTTTGCAAGCTTGGGTGTGATTTAAATGAGCTAGTTTGAATTTTTCTTGCCAGACATTTTCCGATATTGACGAAGTAATCATTTGCGCTATTTGCTGATGACATTTGCGACGAGTGTTTTTTAAATAAGCTTGAAGATGACTCATGTTGCTTAGAGATATGTGTAACATTTTTTATTACCTTCCATACTTTTTTACTGTCAGTTCCAGCTTTTTGCAATTCTTTTTTGTCGTAACTACTTTTAAGTTTTTTCAAAAGATTGTTACAGAAGTTGCGATATCTTTTGTATGAAACTTGTAATATTAAATTGTCTGGGTTAGATTTGGCTTTCATGTGTAGTTTGTCTCTGTGCCTCATACAGCGGATAAGCCCCGGAGTGATCCAGGGCTTAATGTTATAATTTTTATTACTTAATCGTGTGTATATCGTGCTTTGCAATATGGCTTGCCGAATAATATTAACGAAGTTTGACATACACTCATCCGCGTCGGCAATATTGTAAAGTAGGTCAGAGTCAATGCTACATAGTGTCTCTTCAAGTTTATTTTCATTTATTCGTGATTTATGATTTTGCGTGCGTGTTAGATTAGGTAATTTACGATTTAAGGTTAGTAGTGCGGCACTGTGATCGGTTAATGATGAGTCTGTGATTAATGTTACTGATGGGTAATGAGATTTAAGAAATATGTGATCTAAACAAGAACCACTTTGGTGCGTTGGAAGCGTGTGCGCGGGAAGTAAACCATAAAAGGAGCATACATTTAAATACTTATGAGCTATGGAATCACAGTTGTTTGGCCGAATGTCGATGTTTATATCTCCTATTAAAATAACATTTTTATAAGGTGTTAATTTTTGTAGTGTGCAGTTCAAAGAGTCAATAAAGGTGTTTATATTTTTAAAGGAGGGTGGCCTATACATAGCTAATATTGCAAGATCTTTATTTATAGTTAATAGCAATCTATTGCATTCATCAATTATTGGCTCTTCCAAAGAAACATTTAAACTACTTTTAACATAAATTACGATACCATCGTTTTGGTTATAATTTACCTGACTGCTGTATGTTGTGTAACCCGGTAAATATGGCAAATTGCAATTGGTTCTTAACCAACACTCAGTTAAAACAATAATGTCACATTTAATGTTTAACCTTTGCTGAAATACACTAAAATTATCAAAGTTCTTAGAAATACTGCGGATGTTTTGTGTTAGTATCGTTATTGTGTCATTGCAAGACGTAAGATATTGTTTGCAACTTTCTACCTCACAAGCCCTTGACTCGGACACAGAGAAGTTATCTAAATCGGAAGTAATAGAATCAGACATAATAAAAAATATAACAATTAACAAGTAGCTCCCAAACTAAAAAAAGAAGAAACGGCGCTCTTAGGCGCCAACATAATCAATTGAGTTAATATACCTCTTTTCTGCAACTAGTTTAGCGGGGCATTCAGCATCTCCCGTCTTGTGATTACTGGGCTTTTTGAAGCGCAAGCATGTAGCGCATTTTGCTTCGTCACTTTTCTTAGTGCACTCCTTTATGGAATGCCCGACATCACCACAGTGCGCGCAGGTGTTCACCACTTCACGACAAGTTTTGGCTGCATGACCGTATTGCTGACACTTGTAGCACCTAGTTACTAAGGTGAAATCTCTCACAGGGCATGACGACCAGTTCACAAAAACTCGGTCGTTAGTAATTAAGGCCTTCCGTATGTCCGGGGAGACTTCGATCACATAATTGCAGGTCTCGGCATCCCTTTTTCCAGACTTATGGCTTAGTCTAACTGTGGTCAAAAAGCTCTCAAGTGTCCCTTGGGTCTTACCGGCTAGATTTTGATGGTATATGCAGTTCATAACGTCTGTTTCCTCCATACAGTTAGGAACGCCAATTATTACGATTCGCGGCTTTCGTTTCTGCGGTTCATCTACCGTAAGGCCCGAAGACAATAATTGAGCCGTCTGCTTCAACTTTTGGATGTCATCCTTGCTGTCAGTGCTTATGATGACCCCTCCGTTTCTTGTTTTGCGTAGGGCTCTTACATGTAATTGCATCTGGTCTGGTCTGATAATTTTTTGCACAAGGGTCTTCGTCTCGTCGCTGGACTTATTCTTGTCCGTAGGGTAAATAGCCACGGAGTTCATGTTGTTGGGCTTTATAAAGTTATTAGAACTTTTTTTTACCATGTCGGCGAAAGAGGTGGTTTCCGCGGTCGGCTTGGCTGACTCCTTTACAGTTTGTTGTAATTCGTAAAGTCTTTGCGAAAGGTCGTTCTTTTCTTTAAGGGCTCTAAGTGAATGATGGTCATGGATTGCTCTTTGTTTCAGCGATTGATACTGGATGGCCAAAGACGAAACACCACCTGCAATTTTTCGGCACAGGTTACTAATTCGCAGTTTCTGGTCCGAATTAAGCTTGCTCTCGGATGAAATACTGCACACTTCATTCAGATATTGTTCGATACCCGAAGTAAACCCATGGATTTCCGGTGTGGACACAACATCCGGGGGCTGATTTTCCTGCTGGGTGGGCTCCTGGGGCATGGGCGTGGGCGGCGGGCTTCGAGGCGTAAGCGCACTCCGATTAAACGGGCTTTCCATATTTAAAAATTACTAACTAACACTTAAACATTATAAATAAAATAATTCAACAAACTAACACGAATTACGAACTGACACAGATAGATTCACTTCCGTACAGTGTATAACTAGGTCACAGATTTACAACAGATTGTTTTATTTATTGCATTTAAATAATCGACACGTCCGATCTCATCAATATAAATCAATAAAAATGTATTAATAACGTTTTATTCATTTTATTTTTATTTACTTAATTTTAGATAACGAAACAGAATACTCCTATACATCTTTTGAATTTAAGTGTATTTAATTATCAGGCCATTTTGTGGAGCATATTACATTGTCAAAAATATCCTTGATGTTGTATATCTTTGATAAAATATATTTTTTATTCAAATGATAATAAAATACACTTAAATTCACAGTTCAAAGGAGTTGCTTCGCGTGCCTTGTTGCTGTCGGTCGTGTGTGTGCTCCGCTGACTCGTTCGCGTTGAGCACCGTCCCCGCCAAGTGCCGCGAGTGTAACTCCTAGTGCTATCGCGTCGAGCCTAGCTCCGCAGTAGTGTTCTGCCATGCCTAGTATCGTTAAACCATATTCAGTGTTTTCGTGTTCGCGCCAGTGACGCTTTGTGTTGTGAAAACTGTGTTTGTGTTTGACGAAAATCCGAGGGATATACTAAAAATTTTTATTGAAAAATTTACCAGTGTACTCTCATTCCGTTACCAATTCTAATCCACCCCTCCCAATAACCCAACACTGCATCATCCCTTCAACAAACCCGCATTAACTTTGTTAAAAAAAAAAAAAAAATTCTACCCTCACCCTTCCCAACAAAAATCATCTAACCAAAGTTAGTGGTAAAAGTGTGAGAACCTTGACTATTTATCATGAATAGTGACAAACATTTACCGCAGCGTAAACAACCGCCGGATCGCGGTGGAGGCGACCCTCCCGCGAGTGTGTCCGCGGCTATGTGCGCACCCACTACAACGGCGCGCCCGCGCTCGTCCTCCGTGGGAACGTCCGGGAGTAGGGTTGCTGGGCAACCCTCGCCCCCGCACTCACCCCTCGGAGAGCACCCCCGCGACCCCCGCCGCCGCCTCACTGATGACATTGGGGGAGACGAGAAACGTCCCCGTTTGGGGCCATCGCCCCCCAAACCTCACGACCACACCTACGCCGCGACTCCCTCACCGAGAAACAAACCTGTCGGAGACATTGAGGGCGGGATGGAGGAGCAACCATGCCCTCTCCCGCTCTCCAACACAGATTCGACGTCCTACGTCGAATTGGAGGTGAGTGAGAGCGCGCCGGCGCGGTCCTATGTCCAGGCATTGGAGACCCCGGCGCCGCCCCCACCTCCCACCCCGTCGACAAGCTCCCAACCCGAAGCCCAGCCGCAATCAACCGAGCCACGCCCGAAAGGGTACCCGCCTATAGTGGTCGAGTCGCTACCTAACTGGACCGACCACTTCAAAACACTGACGGCCAAACTTGGCCACACGCCCAACGCGCGCCCCTTCGGGAAGGGTGTTCGCTTCCTGGCGAAGTCACCGGAGGAGTATAGGTGTGTGCAAGCATACCTGACCGTAGCGGCTGAGGCAGATCACAACATAGCGTGGTATTGCTACTCGCCGCCCCAGGACCGCCCTACTAAGGTCGCCATCAGGGGCCTGCCCGCCGATACCCCGCCAGAACAAATTAAGGCCGCACTCGAGGAGCATGGCTTCCTCGCAAACCACTGCCGGGCCACGTTCCACGTGCAGCTGGAGCACCTGGAGCCCGCCGAATTGACCCGCCTCTACGCCATCACTGAGCTCCTGTACATGCCCGGTGTGATTGTGGAGGCCTGGCGCCCTCGGAAGGGGCCCGCCCAGTGCCACCGCTGCCAGGCGTTTGGCCACTCATCCGCCAACTGTCACCGCCCGCAGAGATGCTTGCGCTGCGCTGGTGACCACCCCGTAGCGCAGTGCGAGCGCAACAGGGCCGACCCGCCCACGTGCGCTAACTGCGCGCTACCGCACGCCGCCAGCGACCGGCGGTGCCGGGTGTTCCTGCGCGAGGCGAGGCGCATGGGGGCCAGCGTTCCCCCTCCCATGCCGAGAGGGGCCGAGCGCGCCCCCAGCCGCCCCCGCCCCCAGGCAAACGCCACCGCACCGCCAAGCGCTGATATGCACGACACGCTGGCTGGAGCTACCTTAGCGCCGCCGGCTAACCCACCCACCGAGCGTGGGGCACCCGCCCCCGCCACCCGCAGGCGCCCCCGCGGTGGCCGCCGACGCCGCCAACGCACCATGTCGCGGGCGGTACCCGCTCCCGCCACGGCCTCAACACCAACAGCACAGTCGGTTTTTCCGACGGGGGGGTCACAAGTACCCCCGACCGCTCTGAGAGCCCCACCATCCATCCCTCCCCTGGGAGCTACGAGGCCGACAGGCGCTGGCGCTGGCCGACTGCCACAACCCCCACCTCCCTTCAGGGAGCACCAACAACAACAACAGCCTCAACCTATTCACATGCAAACTCAGCACCAGCAGCCGAGACAGGGAACCAGCACCGCACACCAGAACCAACAACAGGGCCCACTTCGCCCGCTCAACCAGCCACCCGGCCAGCCGCAGACCATCCATGCGCTACTCAGTGTACTAATGGCGCTGCTGGCGAGCATACAACAGGGGGTGGATCCCCTCCAAGCCATCCAACAGGAGATCACCAAGCTCGCCTCTGCCTTCCATCCAGTACATTACGTATAATGTACTGGAACCCGGGAGGAATAACCAACAAGACCAACCAACTCCGCCTCCTCACCCAGTCGCAGGACATTCATATCGTCCTCCTGGGTGAGACACTCCTCACCAGTAGAACACAGCTCAAACTACCGAATTACCACACCTACAGGCGCGACGAGATTTCACCACAGGGCCGCGCGTTCAGAGGCACGGCGGTCCTAGTCAGGAGGGACATCGTCCACGAGGAGCTCCCATGGCCCGAGTTCATCAGCCTCAGGTCTATTGGCGTGAGGGTGCACGCTGGCGGCTCCGAACACAACATCTATGCAGCCTACCGTCCGCCGCAAACAGGTATACACCCCCCTGACCTCGCCGCCGTATTCGCGGACCAGACCCCCACCCTGCTGGCAGGGGACCTCAACGCGAAGCACCCAGCGTGGGGGTCCAGCACCACGTCCACTGATGGCCGCCGTCTGCTGGAGGCGACCTCCGACATGGAAATCGAGGTGCTGGGGCCAGACGCACCTACGCACTATCCGCCCAATGATGACCAACAGCCTAGCACCATCGACATAGCCCTCGCCCGCGGTGTCGCCAGCACAAACGTCGAGGTACTGTACGAAGTAGACACACCGCACCTACCACTCCTCATCACCGTGGCCACCGCACCCGATCTCGTGGCCCCCATGCGTCCGAGGCACAAGACCGACTGGGAGGCCTACAGGAAGTCGATGGAGGATGTGAGCCTGCCTGGCCCTCTCACTACAAAAGAGGAGATAGACACCGCCATCGAGACCCTCATCCACAAAATGACTGAGGTAAAGGCCTCCCACACGAGGATCAGACCGCCAACTCAACGCCGAGACGCCCTCCCCCGCTACCTCAAGGTAAAGCTTCAGGAGAAGAAGAGGCTCCGACGACTGTGGTCCCAGACAAGGTGCCCCCGTCTTAAGGCGTGCCTAAATACCAGCACCAAAGAGCTCCACGATGCGATCAGTGCCTGGCGTGGATCGACATGGGAGGCTACCATAGACCAAGCAGCCGAGCACCCTCCGAGCCTCCATCAACTAAACAGGTGCCTCACCAAGACGCCACAGCCTACATACCCGCTGATGGACGCAGACGGCCAGAGGAGGTACGCTGCCCTTGACCGGGCCCGTATCTTGGCTGAACACCTGGCCACCCAATTCTCACCACATCCAGCGGCCCCCGGAGCAGCCTCACATCACACCGCGGTGGAGCGAGAAGTGGCGGAGTATCTGGCCGCTGCCCCACCGCCACTACCGGGCGACACGTTCATCTCGTCAGCAGAGGTGAGAAAGGCTGCCCTCCACCTAAACCCGAAGAAGGCACCAGGCCCCGACAACCTACCGCCCATGGCCTTGTCAGCGCTCCCCCGAAGAGGCTGGGCAGTGTTAGCCAGGTTATTCAACGCTGCACTACGGGCCAGATACTTTCCGGAAGCATGGAAGAAGGGCCGGGTAATAACCATCCCCAAACCGGGTAAGGACCGTCGCCAGGCCGCCAACCACCGCCCCATCACCTTGCTCGACCACGTGGCCAAGCTGTTCGAGCGCCTCCTGCTGCGTCGCCTCCGTCCCTCCATCCCTCTGAGGGAAGATCAATTCGGCTTCCGCAGCGGACACTCCACCACGCTCCAGCTGGCACGCGTGCTCCACCACATGGCTGATCACAGAAACGCCAAGAAGTGCACCGTGGCCGCCTTTCTCGACATCGAGAAGGCCTTCGACCGGGTATGGCACCCCGGTCTAATCTACAAGCTGGCCAACAACACCGAGGTGCACCCGGCCCTTGTACAACTGCTGGCCTCGTTCCTGGATGGCCGGCATTTCAACGTGGCGGTGGAGAGCCAGGAGTCCGAGCTGCGCCCCATACTGGCGGGAGTTCCTCAGGGCAGCTGCCTTTCGCCCACGCTCTATGCCGTCTATACCAACGACATGCCCTCCGTCAACAATGAGCAGAATGAGGGGGAGCCACGGGTCGAGCTGGCGCTGTTCGCAGATGACAGTGCCTTTTTCACATCCCGTGGCCCATGGTCGCCGCTGCTAGAATGCAGGAACAGCTAAACCTGCTCCCGCCCTGGCTGGACAACTGGAGGATTGCGGTTAACGTGGGCAAGACTACCGCAATCCTTATCGGGGCCCAGCGGATCATGCCACCGAAGCTGGCGATGAAGGAGCAGGAGATCGCCTGGCAGCCTACCATCAAATACCTGGGCTGCCACATCGACCGCGGCCTGACTATGGCCACCCAGGTGGATCACGCCATATCGTCTGCCCGCGCCGCGCGGGCCATTCTACGCCCTGTCCTTCGCTCCAGACTCCCGCTGCGGGCGAAACTCACTATATTCAAGACCCACGTCCGGTCGCGACTCACTTACGCAGCGCCGGCGTGGTACTCTCTTTGCTCGCAGACGCAGAGGAAGAGACTGCAAGCCCAGCAGAACGTGGCGCTCCGCATCATCACCCAAGCGGGGCGCTACGTCCGCAACGAGGTCATCGCGCGGGACCTCAACATCCAGCCGCTGCAGGACTTCGTGGGGCAGCTGGCGCGTCGAATGTTTGACAGCGCCGATCATGGCCCCCACAAACACCTGCAGGGCATCGCACCCAGACGACGACCACCGCCGCTAGAAATTTATGACTCAGCAGCTCCTTCCCCCAACATTACCACAAACACCAGAGCCACGAAGAAATGGGCGCTGCCCCGCGATATTGTGCCCCCGCCACTTCCCCAGCCCACCTCACCCAATCCTCACATCCCTTCTAACACCCCTACCTAAATTATAGCCCATACCCCGTTTGCGCGCCCGCTCGCAGGCGCTAGCTGGGCCTCCCCCAAAGGGGTCTCACCCGGCTGGCTGACCGCGCCGAGGGCCGCAAACATCCGGCGGGGCACACCACCCGTCCCGAGGACGGCCGCGCAATGCGGCTCCAAACACCGTGGGGCAGTAGCCTCATGAGATGAAGCCCGGGGAAGGAGCAGGAAGCTCAAACCCGAACCCGCCTTCGTCGGCGGAAGAAATCCATGATGAAAAGGTTGTGGCACTGTACAGTGCCACAAACTTTGCTGTGCCGGTGGCCAAAATGTGAAACTAACGTGTTTTTTTTAATGTCATTTTGCTGTCAAGTTGATGTACAACCATAGCGCTGCTGGCGGCTGTAATTCTTAGAACTCAGGGCCGGTTAAATTGCTACAAAAAAAGAAAAACGTACGTAGCGCCGCTGTCACCGGAACAGAAAAGGTTGTGGCACTGTACGTAATATAAATTCCTTGGGGTACGTCGCACTGTACATTCGAATGATTATATTAAGTAGGGTAAAGCCCAGTCTGTTGCAACTTTAAGATGTTTTTCAATTTTTTCGCCTATGGCCTATAAAATACAAAATTTATTTCTAAAATTGTCAAGAATGTATCTTATAATTCTTTAAATTTTTAAATTCTTACAATAAAAAAGTACTTAAAAAAATTTAACCAACTCCACAAAGTAGATATTTGTCAACTGAAAAGAAAAAAATAATATTTTTAAGGTGCCTTTTTGAGGTCGGTGCCAGTCGGTTAATTTTTAAATTGCTTTTTACCACACTTTTATTAGCTTCACTTGTAACTAAGTCACAATGTAAGAAAATCTTGGAAATCAATTTTAACCTACTTCTAATTGTCGTATTGATTTAAAACTTTGCAAGTCTATATGAATCCGATGACAATACAATAATTTGCTACCATCGAGCTGATCTGATGATGGAGTCAAGAGGTGGCAATAGAACTCTTCAATAGCTGCTAGGAAACCCCTCGAGTTTAGGCTCATTTCTTTTGTTCTGATGAGACCTATTCGCTAAACTTGCTGGTGAGGGTCTGATGATGGAGCAGGGAGGAAGCCAGTGGCACTTCTTAATGACCAATAGGAAACCCATCGAGTTTTGGCTCATTTGTTTCGTTCAGACGAGACCTATTTGCTACACTTGGTGGCGAGGGTCTGATGATGTGATGATGGAGTTGGGAGGAAGCCAGTGGCACTCCTTAATGACCACTAGGAAACCCCTCGAGTTTGGCTTCCGTTGTTTCGTTCTGATGAGACTTATGAGTCGCACTTGGTGGTGAGGGTCTGATGATGGAGCAGGAAGGAAGCCAGTGACACTCCTTAATGACCAATAGGAAACTCATCGAGTTCGGGCTCATTTGTTTCGTTCAGACGAGACCTATTTGCTACACTTGGTGGCGAGGGTCTGATGATGTGATGATGGAGTTGGGAGGAAGCCAGTGGCACTTCTTAATGACCACTACGAAACCTTTTGAGTTTGGCCTCATTTGTTTCGTTTTGATGAGACCTATTCGCTACACTTGGTGGTGAGAGTCTGATAATGGAGCAGGGAGGAAGTCAGTGGCACTCCTTAATGACCACTAGGAAATCTCTCGAGTTTGGGCTCA
This sequence comes from Crambus lathoniellus, assembly GCA_949710035.1. Lineage (NCBI taxonomy): Eukaryota > Metazoa > Arthropoda > Insecta > Lepidoptera > Crambidae > Crambus > Crambus lathoniellus. The sequence goes on from OX453296.1 coordinate 28,163,997, forward strand.
TTTGTTTCGTTCTGATGAGACCTATTTGCTTCACTAGGTGGTGAGGGCCTGATGATGGAGCAGGGAGGAAGACAGTGGCACTCCTTAATGACCACTAGGAAACCCCTCGACTTTCGGCTCATTTGTTTCGTTCTGATGAGACCTATTCGCTACACTTGGTGGTGAGGGTCTGATTATGGAGTAAGGATGAAGTAAGGGTTCGGCTCGCGCATCTGGTAACTAATAGACTGAACTTGAATTTGTTAAACAAATACATACAATCACGCTTTTGAGTTATAATGTTTACGGGGTGGGCAGACACATGAATGGACTGTGAAATCGATTACCATCCATCCATAGCTTGCCATTTATTAAACTAAAAAGTAAACAATAAATATGTAGTTTAAAAAACTATAAAAACACACTTTTATAGGAACAGAATAAAAAGTACAAAATAACCGACTATTCAGTAACTGAAATTAAAAAGCGTGGTGCGCCCTTTGCAAAGCATGCATTCAAGTACTTAATGTTGACAATGCGCACCACGCTTTTTAATACTACTACATTCGAGAAATCAATACTTACCTAACTTAGATAAAATAAAAGAAACATCTAATGCGATGTAAACTGAAAAGCGTTTATTGAATAATATTCCTATGTCATAAGGAAGTCTTACTATTGATAATATGACTTAAAAGTCATAGATAAGAAGTTATTAACGAAATGTTTTAAGCTAAGTATGCACTCGGGGCAGTGGCCAAAACTGGGGTTTTCACCCTATTGATGTAATATTTCTATTTCGCATTTCCACTCGACGCTAGATGTCGCTACAGTAAGTATACAAGTATAGTGCCACAAATATATCTGACCCGGTGACAGTGGTGGTGGAGGAGCCACTAGCAATACAAAATTAACTCTCAAAATGTACTGCCGGCAGTCAACAATATATTTAGTACCAAAAAATAACCACTGTGTGAAATAAGTTTGTTTTGTATTGTAGCAATGTAGACAAAATGTCACCAATGTCATTTTGAAAAATTTTCTCAAACGATATTTGGCCAGTACAGTGCCACAAACTTTGCTGTGCCGGTGCGGTGGCCAAAATGTGAAACTAACGTGATTTTTTTTAATGTCATTTTGCTGTCAAGTTGATGTCCAACCCATGTCCAACCCAAAGATGTAGTATTAAACATAGATGGATACTAAAAAGTTGAACAACGAAACGATTTATCTTTCCTATCCTCCTAAATGACAGTTCAGCGTGCATTGAAAAGAGATAGCAATATAAAGCAACGCTCCGTATTGAAACCTAGCGCGCCACCAGCCGAGTATCTGTAGGCCAGAGTGGACTACATCAGTGTTGATCAGTGTTCGTGGTTTTTTATTAATTGTAGTTAATTTATGCAAGACTAGTGAAAAAAATCTTTCTGTGTGTATTGCCAAAACACCATGGCTTGTGCTGTAAACAGCTGCAAAAGTTCCTACAGTAATTTAAAGGACAAACTCGGAATAATATCCTTTCATCGGTGAGTGAACCTCCGTTTTTTCCAATTATTCAAATAACTAGGCCATTTTTGGTAAGCCTTTCTTTGCAAAAATACTGTAGAAAACTCTTATCTTTTATTTTCATACACGTAACTATACCTGATGATAAAACAAATAAATGAAAATCTTTTGTTAGATATCGATCGACATTTTGTTTGACATTTCATTTACTCGCCATTGGTCTTGTAGTGTTGGTACTTTGCAGATAAGATATCGATAATCGAATCAATATTTTTTCGTTCTCAGTATTCAATCATAGTACTTTTATTTTATGTCTGTAAGTACCTATTTTTTCGTTCGTATGGCAAATTTAATTTAACAACAATATGTTTAATTTTCATCTTTCCGTCAGACTCCGATTTGAAATTGAGGTGGTTGAAAATATAGGAAGAGCAGACTGGCTTCCCCCAATAAAATGCAAGAGTACCTATGCAGTTAGCATTATGAAAAAAAACGAGTGCTACAAACAATATGCACGGATTTATGCTGATACTGATTTTTAAAAATCAACCAGCAAACGTTCAGCAGGTAATTTTTGTATTCTGAATTTATGTTATCTATATAATTTCATTCTGTACCTAAGCTATTCATTTTAGAAGTGTACCTAAGTATATGATGTAGGTACATAAGTATGTATAGATAATGTATGATTATTTTATAAACAAGATTTTACAAAAAATACCCGTATTTTGTTTTAAGAAATAATAGTTATTTTTAGTAAAAAAAATGATAGTGTAATTGCTAAAGCGCCTACTGACATAGCCCGGAGGACCCATTAGTTTGCACAACTTTGCTACTTTGCATGGACGGCCGATCTTTTAGTATCCTTTATGTTTCGCTGTCGAACTAGGTGTAGCTTGGCACGTAGGTATGGGGTAGCTAGTAATAAAAAGTGCCTTCGTCTGACATAGTAAGGAACCTGCTCACATAATAGAACTAGAAAGGTTACATTTTTATACCTAAAATAAGGATTTTAGGTATAAAATGTAACTTTTTCCAATCCGGCACTTAAATATTTAAAAAAATCTTTCTGTTTTAACTAAGATCGGTTCTATTATCTTATGGCCCTCTTGTATTGGGCTCACTCACGTCAGGTTGACTGATCGTCACTAGAGTTGCAGTGTAGGTAACTGCAATTTTTTTGATTTTTGGTTAATTTTGTAACATGTTTTATACATACTTATGTCTAACTTTTTTCTGTTAACAGGAAACATAATGACACACGATCACGAGTACCACGATCAATGAGAACATTGACATCGACCATTTCGGAACCTACCAGATTTTCTTCACATAGTCAAGCAAGCCCCAGAAAGATTCTAATTCGTTTCTTATGAATAAAATTTTGTTAATGTTTGCTCACATACTCATTTTAATTTTATGTATTTTACTATTTATATTACAAACCTAAAAAGCGGACCCATTCAGAGAAAATTTCATATAATGTATATGTCGCAGGCGGATGGTTGAATCCGCCGGATGGTTAAGTATAGCAGCATGTGCCTCTCGAAAGTCCTGTAGAACACGTGATAGGTTAGAAATCTTAGGCAATCGCGAAGCGCAGCGAAGCGATGGCCTAAGATATTGCATAGCTTTTATCGCGGGCTTTGAGCGCGGCGACCGAATCAAAAAATTCCGTAACGAAAAAACCTAACACCCTCGGAGGTTAACAAAACATTGTTTATCTCTTTTTGACAATAGGGGTTTACATATATTTGGTCTCTTACTAACATTGTTTTGGTGAAAAGAGATAAATATACAAAAAACCTGTTGTTAAAAAGAGATAAACGTATTTTTCTCTTTTTGATTACATGTGTTTATTTTTATATAGGTCTAATTCGAACTAATTCGAATACTAATCTTTTCCATAAGTTTTTGAACAAAAAAATGTACTGTAACTAGCGCCTAAAACGTGAAGTACTGGCTGAAACAGAAATAATAAGAAAAATAAGAAAAAGCAGTAATCCACAGCCGTCTCTATCGTCTTCTACAAGCCATGCGCATAAAGTTGGCAACGTCTTTTTAAGTGAACCGATTTGACACCGTTTGCACCATTTGACAGGTAAACAGCGAGTAAACCTCGAGTAATGAATCCTATGGAGATGGCATATCTTCTATACATCTATACAAATAAATAAAATGTAACATATGTTTGTAACATTAAATAACCGCTTTTTACCACGTGCATATGACTAAATATACGATACATATACCAAAATGACATGTTTTTCAATTTTTGTCTGTCTGTCTGTTTGTTCCGGCTAATCTCTGAAACGGCTGGACCGATTTTGACGAACCGATTAATACGACAATTAGAAGTAGTTTAAAATTGAATTCTAAGATTTTCTTAAATTGCGACTTAGTTACAGGTGACGCCAATAAAAGTGTGGTAAGAAGCACTACAACTGAACTACAATTGAAACACTATTGAGACACGATTGTGACTTAACGTTAGCAGACTTGGCCCCTTGGTTTTATTGTTCAGACGTCCGCGTCGAATTTATTTTTGATATTTTTATAACATAGCTTAGCGACAGACATCTAGTGACAGAAAAATATAGTGAAACTTGTATTCATAACGCTGCGGCTACATTAGCGGCCGATAATTCGTGCGAGTTGTCGCGCTAAAATTATCGTTGTCGGGCATACGCGATGTTCTTGTCTACATTAGCGGGCGAAGCTTCGTGTTGCGTTGTCGCGCTAAGTATCGCGATAAACCTGTCAAGTGCAAGCGATATTTACTTATTTTATTTCTAATTATTAGTAGCACAGCCCTCTCTTACGTCTTCTACAAGCCATGCTATGAAGCGGAACGGCAACATTGCTGTGAACCGGTTTACTCGCTGTTTTACCTGTCAAATGGAGTGTAAATATTCTTCTTATTACCTATCTTATTATTTAAAATTATAATTAAAATTACCGGCATCTATTTATATTTAAACGTGCTTGTAAAGGTTTCAAAAAGGTAAATAAATATACATTTCATAAGAATCATGTCTAAATCGAGTGGACGCTTTTCATCTACGTGATAAAAGACGCTAAATGAATCAAATCGGGTTCTGCTGTCATTTTCTTCCAACTCTTTCTCGCACATAGGTTATGATGTATGGATTTGTTTCTCACTCGCACCATTGTCCGTCTATTACCCCTAGTATAAATAAGTTTATGGTGTAGTATGCCTCACTTTTTCGTAAGTATGCCACCTCCATAGGATTTAGTACTCAGAGGAGTAAACCGGTTCACAGCTTGTTGCCGTTCCGTATCATAGCATGGCTTGTAGAAGACGATAGAGATGGCTGTGAGTAATCTCAAAATAATGTCAAATTAATGTCACTTGTCAATCTCGGATTTTTATGAAAAAGCTAAAATAATATATTTTTGTAAAAGCAGTGCGATGATATGTTGAAAATATTGTTGAGGCAAGGTGTGTTGGTGAATCCGTGTAATAATTAAGTACCTACAATAGTGACACATATTACTGATTTGAGATGTGGTGTATGATGATCAACGGACTGCTCGTCACACAAATGTTTCCACTAAAAAGGAGCTTCGGATCAAACAAAGACTTTCGACGATTGTGCAAGTGCGAATTCTAAGAATGTTTGGACTTATCATCCATAATGCAAGCTCCTTGGAACGATTCGATTGAAGAAACAAGGAAGACTCAACGTTTTCGCGGCTGATCACCCACAAGATGATCAAGTCCATATCAAGTCCACAACCAAGCGTGCCCTTACAGAATGCACACGCAGTGCCACAAACAGAGAGATATAGAGGAGCATCGCCACAAAAGCCGCTACCAACTTAGCGGACCATGACCACAACCACTCCGTCAACCTTAGTATTAGAAAAAAGATGTATATAATTAATACAAACATATATAATTATATATACAATAGGTAATAAAAATCCAAATCAAAACTGGGTGTTTTATTTTTATCGCCAACTCCTTAAAATCACTAGAACTACGATGGCTGTCCTTTCGCTAACTCAAATGAAAGTGGAAATTACATCCACTTTTCATTTGAGCTAGCGAATAGGGCCATAGGGCCAGCTGGCAGCTGGGTAGCTTTAGTACAGGCTATTATGATGACACCAATTTACAGAGAGCAGCACTGTCGACAAGATGGCGGACATTCAAAAAATTCGACTTTTCATAAAAATTTAGCAACTAATCGGGACATTTTGTATGGAGAGTCGAAATATTTTTTTCATTTCCTGATGGCCTGAAACCATGTTTAAAGTTTTTGCAACGGTGCCCCTACCCCTAACACCTTGTACACCTATATATAATCACTAGCTGACCCGGCAAACGTTGCTTTGCCATATAAATTACTAGCTTTCCGCCCGCGGCTTCGCCCGCGTGGACTACACGACGTTATCCCGCGGGAATGATATAATTGGCCGGGATAAAAAGAACCCTTGATCCTCTCCAAGCTATAAAGTATCGTTTTCGTATCACCATTATTAGACAGATGAAAATAAAAAATCACGAAGTACATAGACTTACCTACGTGACAGATAAGTCTGCGCGCATGTGCGTCTGGGGCATTTTTGGCGCTAGTTACAGTACATTATTTTTGTTCTAATCTTATGGAAAAGATTAGTACCTATTCGATTTTGACCGCGCGTAGACGTGGAGGCGGCCATGGAATAAATGACAGTTTGGTATCGTACGACAGTCAAAACTGTTATCCATACAAAATAACATTTTTATTTTATAATTTTCTGTAATAAAAAGTAGCCTCTGTTACTCATCAGCTCCCAAACTATCCCCATACCAAAAATCACATCGATCAGTTGTTCCGTTTTGGCGTGAAAGATGGACAAACAAACAAACAAACAAATAAACAAACAAACAAACACAATTTCACATTTGTAATTTTAGTATGGATTCTTCATCTATACTAAGAGGAAAGATTTTAATGTTTGTTTGCATCGAAACTACTGGACCGATTTAGAAAATTCTTTCACCGTTAGAAAGCTACATTCTTCCCGAGTGACATCCTACTAATATTATAAATGTGAAAGTTTAGATGTTTGGATGTTTGGATGTTTGGATGTTTGGATGTTTGTTACTCAATCACGCCAAAACGGCTTAACGGATTTGGCTGAAATTTGGTACATAGATACTTGGTAGCCTGGAGAGGAACATAGGCTACTTTTTATCCCGGAAAAATATCACATTCCCGCAGGATAAAGTCGTGTAGTCCACGCGGGCGAAGCCGCGGGCGGAAAGCTAGTAGGCTATATTTTATACCGATATTCCCATGGGAACGGGTGCCACGCGGGTGAAACCGCGAGGATCCGCTAGTTATGTATATAATAGAAACCATTAAACCAAGCACGTGTACTTTTTAGTAGGTACCTTTGTTTTTGTGTATAGGCACATAATAATTATATCATAGTGGTATAGGTAATATACATTAATACCGCGCAGCGCAGAGAAAGTACCTACCTATCTGATATTATATCTATACTTATAAATGTTCATCGCGCGAAATTCGGTGATCAAACTCTTAATATCGTTTTTTTTTTGTTCAAATTTTTTTGAATGAATAATTGTTTTGGTGTGTAATTACACTATTTATGCAATAGCTTTACCGCGGCAGTCCCCGAGTGCCACACGTGTTTTTTTTTAATTTCTTTTCTTTTTCCTCTACATCTCCTATAATAAACTGATACACAAATTCACCTTTGCATCGTTATTTTTATCCAAAAAAAGGTTTTAGATTGTAGAAAACTAGCTGCCCTTCCGCTTGTAATTCCCGAGGAAACTCTTGAAATTTCCGGGATAAAAGACAGTCTAAGAAATGACTAACTAGCTACGAGGTCTTCATTTTGTTAACTGATAAAATGAAGTTATCGATACTTTTCATTACGAATGGTGCATCACTATAGCTCTATATCATAATAAGTAAGTATGTATAGACAAAACGGTGCCACTTCGATATTAAGTAGCAACAAAGCTACTATGTTTGTCTCTTTTTTCAAATGACTTCCATAGTGAGTTAAAAAGAGATGCAACCTGCATTGTACATTTCACTTTCTACTATCCATCTACGTTTATTAGTACATCTTTGGTCCAACCATAGCGCTGCTGGCGGCTGAAGTTCTTAGAACACTGTACAGTGCCACAAACTTTGCTGTGCCGGTGGCCAAAATGTGAAACTAACGTGATTTTTTTAATGTCATTTTGCTGTCAAGTTGATGTCCAACCATAGCGCTGCTGGCGGCTGAAGTTCTTAGAAGTCAGGGCCGGTTAAATCACTACAAAAAAAAGAAAAACGTACGTAGCGCCGCTGTCACCGGCACAGAAAAGGTTGTGGCACTGTACTTATAAATTCCTTGACGTAGGTACAGTGCCACAACCTTTTCTGTGCCGGTGACAGCGGCGCTACGTACGTTTTTCTTTTTTTTATAGTAATTTAACCGGCCCTGACTTCTAAGAACTTCAGCCGCCAGCAGCGCTGTGGTTAGACAGCAACTTGACAGCAAAATGACATTAAAAAAAATCTAGTTAGTTTCACATTTTGGCCACCGGCACATCAAAGTTTGTGGCACTGTACTACGTACAACCTAGAGCGCTCGCCAGATAACTTTGCGCGCGGTCGAATTTGGAACTAATTTCAAATTTGGCAGGTTGCCATGGTATTTGTTGTGACAGGACTAGTCTATATAATTTGTGGTGACAGGCGAAATGAGTGTGTCAAGTGTCATTGTGTTTTATTAGTTTATTTAGTAATCGTCATGCCAATAGTTATCAAAAGTGCTGGAAGAGAGATTGTTTCACAGGTGAAATGTGCTTGCGAAATAAAACAGGACAATAACAGGCTACTTAAACCATTTGCTAAAGTGCAAGCGCGGATTGCTTTCTTGACAGGTTATTTTTAGGGTGACCATTATGTGATATTTTGCTTTCGCTTGGGGTATTTTAGTTACTATTATTCTCTACTCTATAGTTACTTAATAAAATATTTGAAAATATATTTATTTTGTTGTTATTTAATTCCTAAATTACAAACAATTTTAATAAACAATATAAAATCTGTCTGTTTATAAAAGTGTTTTAATGTCTTACAGTTTTCTATTGCTATTATTGATGAAAGTATCTAGGTATTTACTGTATTCTCAATTATAGCAACCGGACGAAAGCCAGTTAGATTTTTTCCTCGTCTACTCGTGATGGGAAAATTATTTACAACTACTGGCAACATTAAATACGCCACCAGTCGCGCGCAGACTTATCTGGATCGCACTCTAAGATAAGTACCTAGCATTTTTTATGCCATTTAACCGGCCCTAGCTACTAAGGCCTTCAGCCGTAGGTACCTACCTACTTACCCAATAAATAAAATAAAGGAATATTAGAAATAGTTTTAATTCTAACTTATTTATTCATTTATTTAAGCTTACATATATGATTTTGTTTAAAATTAAATAATTAAATGGTAGGTATATCATTACGTTTTATACCTGTTACTCATAGAAAGTTAATTACAAGCTCTCACAAATAGGAAATTTCTCCATAAATATCAAAATACTAGCCTTCCGCCCGCTATTTCGCCCGCGTGGACTAAACAACGACGTTATCCCGCGGGAATGTGATATTTTTCCGGGATAAAAAGTAGCCTAAGGCAGCCAATACACAGTCAATCTAGATTGCGATCCGCGATCAAAATCAATGATCGCGATCCAGATTGACTGTGTACGAAGTTGATTGACGGATCGCGATCTTGATCGCAAAATATTTACATAGTAAATCTCGATCGCGATCAAGATCACGATCAGCCTTAATATAAGTTGTCCAGCCAGGGCAGGAAGAGGTCCAGCTGTATTTGCATCCGCGCCGCAGCAGTTCTGGGCCACGGGGGGGAACAGCGCCGCTGTCACCGGAACAGAAAAGTTTGTGCCACTGTACAGCATCTGTACAGTGCCACAAACGTTGCTGTTCCGGCACTGACCTCTATTTATTAGTGCTAGCTACCAACGTTCAACAGAACAAAGCAGCAAAAATCTACCAAAATAAGGAATTCAAATGACAGATGAATGAAGCCCATATTCATATCCATAATTATTTTTTAGCCGGTCGGTAGCCCTGAGGTAGCCCCCAAGGAATTTATAATACAACAGGAAGGTGCACTGCTGCTAAAAAACGGTCCTCATGAGAGAGTAAAAACGAGGTCAGTTTATCTCACTCCATTCCATTACGGCGGCCACGAACATGCGCGACGGGCGGCGGGCGGCGACGAGCGAATTGCGAACTTGACACAACGAAGACGGAAAACGTCATTCGGCTTGTACTGTTGCCACTTTAACATTCTGAAATCTATGGGATAAGCCATAAAAAACTTAAACGACCTAATACATTTTTATGCTTAATACGGTAATACCTAAATTAATACGCGATGTTTTCTATTGACTAAAAGTAATACGAAGCGGAAATTTTACGAAATTTAATTTTTATAACGAAAGTTGTGAACCATAAATCTACTAAACCTGTTATTTAATAGTGCTGGCAATTTTAGAGAAAGGGACACCCGGGACCATAGATGTATTATTCCTGTAGATGGAGCATAAAAATATGAACGATTCCTTCTATAATCGACTCTCGTCTCTCAAATGCGACATTTCGTGTGTTAAAAAGAGATAACAATAGCCCAACGTGTGCGTCTTAATGAGCCGCGCGCCACTTAAAAGTGAACGTCATATTTGTTTGTTAACCAGCTGGTTACAAATGCTTCAGAAAGAAAATCTTTTTTTGTAGTAAAATATAGAAAGATTTGATGGTGTGGTGCGGTAAATCTGTTGTTTGTTAAGAATGGCCTGTACTGTTCCGAGTTATTCAAGCATAGTGAGTGTTTTGAAAGAGAATAATGAACAAATATCATTTCAGAGGTAAGTCACACTCATTGTTTTGTGTTTTTGCGAACACATTTTTATAGCTTACTGGTCCGTATTTGCAAAAACTAAATCGCTGTACGTGTATACACAGTTTAACATTGACTTGGTTGAAGAAAATCGGGTGTTTTTAGGCTAAAAATATATAATTTAAAGCCAAATGGGATTTTTTGACATTTGACCAACCTGATAGTGTTGTAGTCCGATTTTATTATGTAATATCGATAAAAAATTGTACTGTTAACAATTTTGTATTTAAACTTAATTTTCTCAATTTTAAACAGATTTCCCACCGCCGGCGCCGCGCCGCCGTCGACGTAAAGGAAACGTGAATAAGAAACGTAAGAAAAGGCGACGATTGAAGACCTTCGCAACAAACAAGAATATGCTCGATGCACTTATTAAAGCAAATTGTGGATTGATACTTAAAAAAATTTATACATTAAGAGTATAAAAATTAGCGTGAAATCTGTATTTTTTAGTTGATATCATTCAGCAGATTATTTAATTTAATAAATTGATTAGAAATCTCGTTCAGTTTTACGACTATACCTCCTAGTATAAATAGTATAATTATCATTATTATCATATTAATGTCCTCACTGCTGGGCTATAGGCCTTCCCTGTGCATGAAAACACCACAGGTAGAATGGGCCAGAAGTGCCATAACCCACCACGCGAAGCCAATGCGGATTGGTGGGTGAGGGTGCCAACGACTGCTAATGCAACCGGGAACAACGGCTTAACGTGCCTTCCGAAGCACAGAGGAGACCGAGATAATAAAGTTTTGGGTCACCATTCAGGGGGGCAATTGCGTAAGATAATCGTATTAATTTGACAGTTGATATCGTATTCAATCGGCTGCAATTTGTATGGAATGACATTTATTATGATACAATATGAACTGTCAAATGAATACGATTGACTTTACGCAATTCCATAGCAGATGTCCAACCGCAGCGAATGTTGCTTAACATCAACCACCGGATGCAGAATGCGCGTACCAATGAGCCATCGATCTCCTCAAGTATAATTATAGTACCTACTTCATATTTGGCACTGATTCAAAATTAAAGGGCTTGCTTAGACCATGAAACTGAACAACTTTCTCTTTGGAGCATAGCATACGTCGAAATATAAAATAAAATTCTGCCACACTAGATCGATCAGCTGAGCGTGCGCTTTTGTCTGGAGGGAATTTTTTTTTTGCCATATTTTGACCTATGCCGAAGTTTCATAGCATAAACAAAATTCTAAGGCCGTGACCACTTTGGACACGATTAGTACTAAAAACTGACAGAAAAGCGGATTATGAACCGCCCAATTACTTTAAGTCTCTAGCCGCATTGAAAAGCGCGAAGCGCTCTATTCAATGCGGCGTAGTTTCGATCAGCCGTATTGAATACGGCGTATCTTGAATCCACCGCATTACAATGCGGTGCTGTTTTCCAATACAGCTAGTTGCTATGTAATACGGTGAAATATACAATACGCCTGCGATATATACATATGCATTGTAATTTTATGTATCGCATTGCATTCAAATTATTTTTAAATCTTTTATCGATAACTTGTTATAAAAAAAAACCACAGCACTATCATTGCATCATCATCATCTAGCATTGCATAGTCAAAATGGAGACATTCACTAATTACGACGCAACAGATTATCATATATGTCTCTTTCTATCTTATGACAATTTGATAGTGTTAGAAGGGGTAAAGGATGGGTGAGTTATAGCTTATTTTTGTGATCCATCTACAGGAATAATACATCTATGCCCGGGACACCCTCACCTCGTTCTTGCGGTCTCAGCTGGACCGTTGATATTTTGTATTGAAATATAAACCTTATCTCTTAAAATTAAAGTGTATTTTTAAATACACAAAAATACGGAGTGCACCTTCCTGTTGTACGTAGTACTTATAAATTCCTTGGTGGCCCAGACATGGGGTGCATTCCGTCCGATTCACGCTGTCAGCGATGTCATCGCGCTGATTTGCGTACTGAATCACCGTGAGCGCGACAACGACATCCTGTGTGACGTCATTGATTGCGTCATAACATCCGCCATCTTGTGATTACGCCGCCCATGGTCCGAACAATAATCACTGTGAGCGTCCTGTCAAAACTGACAGTTTTTTGTTTATACTACAGCAGGTGTATTTGTTATTAATAATTAGTTAAAAAACCGTATCCAAGTGCGAGACGGAATTGGCGAGTACAAGATACGTCCTCAGTGTCAATGTTTCTTCAACATTATCCATCTTCCGTTAAATTCTAATATAATAAAGTGGTCGGAATTTGAGGTTATTCAGTAGTAAGTGTTAAGCCTCCAGTACAGGTTGGCCGACCATGGTCGGCGACCATGCATGACCAATACATCGTACATTGACACTTTTGAACGAACAAGTTTAAAAAGGTCCTTTCAAAAGTGTCAATGTACGATGTATTGGTCATGGTCGCCGACCATGGTCGGCCATCCTGTACTGGGGGCTTTAAGGAGCCCACAGACGGTCAGTTCGACTGTCGGCCTAGAACGGATCGGCCGTCTGACGTACCAGACCTCCATCGGCCACACACTAGACCGGTCATTGCCTGTCGGCAATAGTCGAAAGCCGGCTTTGAGGCCACACACGAGCAGTTGATAGCCTTCAGTTTGAGTACTAATCGGTAGTTTCTGTCCGGCCGATAACTGTCAATATTGTCCGCGGCCACACACTATTCCTGCGCATTAGCCGTCAGTTCTAAACCTTTTACGAAACTGTGAGTGTGTGGCCGATTGCGGCCAATGAGAGATTTTCTACAAGCAAATAAAAAAAAAAAAGTTTATTTATTAGCTCGATAGATGGCGCTGACCTTTCATGAATCCACTCACCTCTATTGTTTATTACCACACAGAGATGGGCCTATTTCTCGAAAGATACAAGTTTACAAGTTCACAAGCTTCGAAATGTAACATGGACTTGTAAATTCTGTTTCACGAAGTAAATAACAAGTGTTTTTTACGGTAACAAAAAAGAGTGGCATTGGAATGCCTAATGACATATAAATGCATTGGCTGATAAATATTTTTCATCTCTCATATTCGAAAAGTGATGTATATTTAAGGCCTAATCAGACGAAGGACTTTTGTCCCCGTGGGACAAAAAGTCCCTGTACGTCCAAAATATTTCCTCCGGGTACTTGTCGCGGACTCAACGCATATAGTGTGCGGTCATTTGTTGCCCGAAGACGTACTTCACTATCGGGCGCTCAATGCAGACTAAAGTTCGTTGTGTGCGTTGTTACGCCTATTTACGTTTGTTCTATTTTTTTCGGGGACTACCGCGAACTTTTGTCCAGTCCAGTCTCTCGGTGTCCGCCGTGCTTTCGGGGACTTTTTGTCCGCGGTACTTTTAGTTCCTTGTGTGCGTTATTCGATACAATTTATAGGAGATCTATATCGATGGACAAAAAAGTATTCGGCAGACAGTCCCTCGTCTAATCAGGCCTTTAAACTGAGCAGCGGGTCAAAACTCTGCGTTGCACCCTAGGGTGTAAAAGTATTTTTAAAAATAGAACTGAATTTGGTTACAGTCAACCATAGAGTTATCTCATCGGCAATGAAAAAGTTTTCTACTGATGTTGTATGGGGTGGGGGGCCGGAACTGTTTCAAAAATGAATTTTATAAAAATGAGAATATCTCAAAAACAGTGCGTCGAAGCTAAAATCTAACAAAATTTTCAACCCCCTATGCTACCCCAGAGATACATAGGAGGCATCCGATGGACATATAATTTTTTTATTTTTTGTTTAATTGAACTTCAACCTTTTTAAATATAATAGAAAAAATAGAGAAGGCGATGCCCCCCGCCACCATTCTTTTATTTTTCTAGATAGTTTTAGTTGTTTTTGTTGCTTTTCTTATATAGGGGGATGAAAAGCAAAGTGTATTTACTTTCCCTGAATTTGAAATGAAAGTAGAGTGTATTACTCGGCCGCAAAATTATTTTCACCTTGGGCGACGTATATTGAATCCCTCGCTGCGTTCAGGATTCTACTTTAGAATCCCTCACTACGCTCGGGATTCTACTATAGAATCCTTCACTGCGCTCTGGATTAAAAATAGCGCCCTCGCCGTAAATATGCTATTTTGCTCCCTTGTAATACAATCTACTATTATCTTAATGTCAATGTCACTGACATTACACTCGTAATGAGGGAGTTTTTTTTGACGTTTCATCGTTAGTTCAAAAATTTGTACTAGATGGCACTACCCCACTATAGCGACCTAACTTTTTCTGAAGAACGAAAAAGTACCTAATAGAAAATAACAAAGAAAATAGTCTGTCTGTAGTAAGGCGTACATTAGACGGTCATGCAACCATCAGTCACCACCTGGCCACGGGAAAGCGCGGCGGCGACCAGCGAATTGCGCAATCATTGCGCGCTCGCACGCACCAGACGTCTAATCAAATAAGTAAATGAAACGCACCAACTGATGCGTAATTCGCTCGTCGCCGCCGCCGCCGCGCTGTCCTGTGGCCAGGCGGTCAATTCCATCACTCATAACTATCTAACCAATCGGTATAGAGGAACTTCGGGCAGCGTTATGAATGGTTCATTTTGATTGGCTAAAAGAATCGTGACTGATATAGCAAACTGACAGCAAAACCTACCGTCTAATTCACCATCTTGCCTGCGTGAGGCGACGGACGGCGGGGCGGCCTGCCGTGGATGGGCCGCTTAAAATAATTAATCATCGACCAAAGAGTACATTATTATCCCACAGATTAGATAGAACAAATACGCTCACAAAACACCACCAACACCAACGCATAGAAGAATGCGCGTCAAATAAGGATACGCTCACAAAACACCACCAACACCAACGCATAGAAGAATGCGCGTCAAATAAGTCTGCGCGCGGTCGAAATCGAATACTAATCTTCTCAATAATCCCAGAACAAAAAAACGTACTATAACTAGCGCCAAAAACGCCCCCGTCGCGCGCTGAGTTAACTGGAACTCACTCTAGAAGCAAAGCAATCCGCAGCGCAGATCTGACAGAAGAAAAACTTTACCACTGACAGGTTAATTTGACAGTACCTACAACCGACCGACACACAAGTCTTTTTTAGGCTCAATGAACTAATCCTTTGCCATAAATGCTGAAAAAAGGATGTTGTGTTAGGGTTACAGCGCCATCTAGTGCATCGAAAAATAACTGCAGGAAACTCTCCCATTATAGTGAATGATTTCTTCTAAAATGGCCGCCAACTTGTGATTCTGATGTTCTACTAGAGTAAAAATACAAGTACTTGAATGAATGAATGAATGAAAAACATTTATTGACACATCACAAAAACATACAAGGGTAAAATACAATAATAACATTAAAAAATACAGTGAGTTTTTTTACCCTGTGGTGACGTGCCAATCAGGACCCTGCCTCAGCATAAGTTGTTTCAGGGTGAAAGGTCACCCCACAACAACGCTGGTATTCTGGCAGGGCCTGTGCGAGCAACGTTTACACCAGAAAATGAAGTGCTTAAAGATAAAACAAAATACAATCTTTAATACTTATCTTAAACAAACATACATAACAATAATAGATTTAAGTACTTAATAAATATTTTACATTATTTCTGTTCTGTTTACGTTTGACAGCATGCCTGAAGCCAAGGACCATAGATGTATTATTCCTGTAGATGGATCACAAAAATAAGCTATAACTCACCCATCTTTTACCCCTTCTAACACTATCAAATTGTCATAAGATAGAAAGAGACATACATGTAAATCTGTTGCGTCGACATTAGTAAATGTCTCCATTTTGACTATGCAATGCTAGATGATGATGATGCAATGATAGTGCTGTGGTTTTTTTTATAACAAGTTATCGATAAAAGATGTAAAAATAATTTGAATGCAATGCGATACATAAAATTACAATGTATATGTATATATTGCAGGCGTATTGTATATTTCACTGTATTATATAGCAACTAGCTGTATTGGAAAACAGCACCGCATTGTAATGCGGCGGATTCAAGATACGCCGTATTCAATACGGCTGATCAAAAGTACGCCGCATTGAATAGAGCGCTTCGCGATTTTCAATGCGGCTAGACTTAATGTAATTGGGCGGTTCATAATCCGCTTTTCTGACAGTTTTTAGTACTAATCGTGTCCAAAGTGCTCACGGCCTTAGAATTTTGTTTATGCTATGAAACTTCAGCATAGGTCGAATATGGCAAAAATTTCTTCCCTCCAGACAAAAGCGCACGCTCAGCTGATCGATCCAGGCTACGTTCCGTTTGGCGCCAACAGCGATAATATTACTGCTATCGCGCTCACAACAAATCGGAACGATGTGTGAGCAACAACGAAAGCAGTAATTACGTCACGGATGACGTCACTACCGCCGCCATTTTGCGATCACGGTGATATCGTTCTCAAGCGTTAGCACTGTGAGCGGGCTGTCATATTTGACGTTTTGTTGTCAAACGTCATTGTTTGTTGTGGTTTTGTTTGAGTAATCTCTGCGTTTTAGGTTTAAGTAAGGTTATTAGGTATTTTATTTGTTTATCCCGAAGCAGAAAGCCAGAAAAATGATAGTGCTTATTAAAGATGAGACGACGGGTAGAGACATTACTCTAAATTTAAGCACGGATCACTATCATCATCGCTGTCCAATAAAATAAAACGTTTACTAATTGACGAATATCCATACTAAACCGGTGATTATTTACTTACAAATTCAAATCAAAACAACGCTCGCTCGCGATGCGTGCAAATAGCCGTTCCAAATTGAAATCGCGTCAACAGTGTTGTCAGCGCGATAATCAAAACGGAACAGCTTTTAGCGCTCACAGCGCCAACAGTACTATTGACTCAAAACGGAACACGGCCCTAGTGTGGCAGTTTTTTTTTTATATTTCGACGTATGCTATGGTCCAAAGAGAAAGTTGTTCAGTTTCATGGTCTAAGCAACCCCTTTAATTTTGAATCAGTGCCAAATATGAAGTAGGTACTATAATTATACTTGAGGAGATCGATGACTCATTGGTCGTACAATCTGCATCTCGGTCGTTGATGTTAAGCAACATTCGTTGCGGTTGGACATCTGAATGGTGACCAAAACTTTATTATCTCGGTCTCCTCTGTGCTTCGGAAGGCACGTTAAGCCGTTAGTCCCGGTTGCATTAGCAGTCGTTGGCACCCTCACCCACCAATCCGCATTGGCTTCGCGTGGTGTGTTATGTATGGCACATATGGCCCGTTCTACCTGTAGTGTTTTCTTGCACGAGGAAGGCCCAGCAGTGAGGACATTAATATGATAATGATGATAATTATACTATTTATACTTACTAGGAGGTATAGTCGTAAAATTGAACGAGATTTCTAACCAATTTATTAAATTAAATAATCTGCTGAATGATATCAAGTAAAAAAATACAGATTTTTCGCTAATTTTTATACTTTTAATGTACCTATTCAATTTTTTAAGTATAAATCCACAATTTGCATTAATAAGTGCATCGAGCATATTCTTGTTTGTTGCGAAGGTCTCCAATCGTCGCCTTTTCTTACGTTTCTTATTCACGTTTCCTTTACATCGACGGCGGCGCGGCACGGCGGCGGTGGGAAATCTGTTTAGAATTGAGAAAATTAATTAAGTTTAAATACAAAATTGTTAACACTACAATTTTTTATCGATATTACATAATAAAATCGGACTACAACACTATCAGGTTGGTCAAATGTCAAAAAATCCCAATTGGCTTTAAATTATATATTTTTAGCCTAAAAACACCCGATTTTCTTCAACCAAGTCAATGTTAAACTGTATATACACGTACAGCGATTTAGTTTTTGCAAATACGGACCAGTAAGCTATAAAAATGTGTTCGCAAAAACACAAAACAATGAGTGTGACTTACCTCTGAAATGATATGTGTTCATTATTCTCTTTCAAAACACTCACTCTGCTTGAATAAACGGGAACAGTACAGGCCATTCTTAACAAACAACAGATTTACCGCACCACACCATCAAATCTTTCGATATTTTTGTACAAAAAAAGCTTTTCTTTCTGAAGCATTTGTTAACCAGCTGGTTAACAAACAAACATGACGTTTACTTTCAAGTGGCGCGCAGCTCATTAAGACGCACACGTTGGGCTATTGTTATCTCTTTTTAACACACGACATGACGCCATTTGAGAGACGAGAGTCGATTATAGAAGGAATTGTTCATTTTCTTATGCTCCATCTACAGGAATAATACATCTATGCCAAGGACAGTTACAAATTTTATAAAAAAAAAAAATATACTTCACTAGCTTTCTTACATAATTGTAGACTTGTAAAAATGGGTAAACAGGGCCCTTGCCAGCAAATTAAAAAAAAGCAAACCCATGTCTGATGAACGCCATCTGTTGAGTTTTTTGGAACTAACTTTTTTCTTTTGTAATCATCTGTCAGAAAATCCCTCATTGACAGGCCGTTGCCGACTGGCGAACTGACCATCTGTGGGGCGCTTTATGAGCGCGATTACGAGCGTTCCGAATCGTTGAGAGGTCCCAACTGTTGGACAGTCCCACAATCTTTTTTGGGGGGCAACCGCGTAACTTTATGGGTATGAACTTCATATGTTTTTGGGAACTTTAAGTCAATTTTATAAAGAAAATAGCCGCTATCAGTTCCTTGTTTTGTGACGTGTCGGGTATAACGATAACTATCTAGCAACGTTCAACAGAACAAAGCAGCAAAAATATATCAAGATAAGGAGTTTAAATGACAGTTGAAGCCCATACCCTACCCATATCCATATTTCTTAGCCGGTAGCCCCCCAGGGGGGCTACCGCGTAACTTTATGGGTATGAACTTCATACGTTTTTCGGAACTTTAAGTCAATTTTATGAAAAAAAAAAGCCGCTATCAGTTCCTTGTTTTGTGACGTCTGGTAGAACCATAACTAGCTAGCAACGTTCAATAGAACAAAGCAGCAAAAATCTTTCAAAATAAAGAAATAAAATGACAGTTGAAGCCCATACCCATATCCAGATTTTTTAGCCGGTAGCCCCCCGCTACCGCGTAACTTTATGGGTATGAACTTCATACGTTTTTCCGAACTTTAAGTCAATTTTATAAAAAAAAATAGCCCCTATCACTTTCCCTGTTTATTGATGTTGGGTATAATAAAAGCTAGCTAGCAACGTTCAATAGAAGAAAGCAGCAAAAATCTATCAAAATGAGGAATTCAAATGACAGTTGAAGCCCATACCCATATCCATATTTCTTAGCCGGTAGCCCCCCAGTTCCTTGTTTTGTGACGTCGGGTATAACGTTACCTAGCTAGCAACGTTCAACAGAACAAAGCAGCAACAATCTATCAGAATAAGGAATTCAAATGACAGTTGAAGCACATACCCATATCCAGATTTCTTAGCCGGTAGCCCCCCAGAAAAGTTTGTGGCACTGTATGCCTGTTATCGTCATGAAGCTCGACTTAATACTGAGGTAACTGGAGAGTGCAGTACTAACACTTTTTTGTCTCCAAAAATTACACAGTGGCTGTCTTCCGTCTCACCTACACTTTAAAAAAATACATATGGTCATATGAGACAACTGACAGCCACTACATACATAAATGTCAAAGGTGATGTCCAAAAATGTATGAGGTCTGGGCCACGTCTTTGTACAGTATACCAAAAAAATTATAAAGATACGATTAACAGTTTCTATTTATTCAATTTCTATAAATTCGCTTTGTTTTCTGGAAGGAACATTAACCTCTCAACACTCAGGGGTATCAAATTACAGGCTAATTTTTTACGTAAACAATGCACTAAAGCGTGCGTTTCTGCTCTCCCAAACATCTGTTTGTGCGCGCGACGACGGAAGTTACATTTATGAGCAGCATATGAGTCATAGCAGCGCATAAAACTTATCCGACACTTTAACGAGATGTTTTGTTTTTATAATCATTATTCAAACTCAACTTTTGTGTAAACAAAAGACCATAGTGCGGTCCCTTCGAATTTTTTTTTTTTCACATAGTTATCGATGAAATAACATATAAAAAGTATATATACATTTAGAATTTACATAAAAAAAACCTATCGGATAAAATTATAATATATGGAAAACTAACAATATTTTATTTTACTAAATTTATTAAAAAATCTTTTTTTTTTAGATTTGCAAATTTGCAAGAATTTTTTATCTAGTGACTTAGCTTTCAGAAAATCGCCCATTGACTTGAGTTCTATTCTACTCTGCTCTGTGCTGTGGGTTGTTGTTATGGGCGATTTTCTGAAAGCTCAGTCACTAGATGGCGCTGTCCCACCTATGCAGTTAGAAGGAACGGAACGTTATGAATTTTACTTTGACGCGACTTTTTTACGTAAAACGGAACGTCAGACAGATGTTATTTATTTACCTAAATCTTTAAAGTTACCTATTTCGTTTCTGTTCCTCACAGTAGTACTTATTTAATATATTATTAGTTTCCTTTGGGTTGTTAAAAAGTAATTAATTTAAATATGTTTCATACCAAAATATACCATAGACATGTACATACTTATTCAACGCCATCTAGTGAAGCAATTGGAAGCTTTTTTTTTTAAATGGCCTCTCAGAAAATCGCTCATTACAGAGACACGGACAGTTTTTTTTACGAAGAGTTCCCATATTTGACGCCTTATTACGAGTAAAAAAATATTGATTTGTTATTTCTAATAACCATTTAACCGTGCATTCTATAAAATTATTTATATTTTTCTCAGAATCAGTAAATATTTCTCTATCTTTGGGGATGGTGTACATAGACGTGGCCCATATTGGGACATGTCCTTTGCTGGGTACACTTTTTTATTCAGCGTGAGAACTCCAGTTACCTCAGTCGAGCTTCATGGTTATCGTTGTCTGTCAGCGATGAAATTGATTGTATGAATCGGAATGCACCCATGGTTGTCGCTTGCTTCACGCTACGTTACGTTTCTTTTCACTCAATACTTAAGATCATCGATTTTGTATTTGAATCAACATTTGAATAATCATTTTAAATTAAGATAGATCTGATAACTAATAGGTACGGATCAAATAACTTGAGCTATGTAATGTTAATGTAGTATTTATTTTACTTAATAACTTACATAATATATTTATTTTCAGTATGTACACTGCACAAGTTCCACGAAGTGAATAAATCGGAACGTTGGTTGGTTAAAAAAAAAATGGCGTTTGTATTTGTTTGAACGAGCGAGAAAAACGTCGTCTTGACAACAACGAATTTTATCGTGTAAATGAATTTTTCGATTGAATTTACTATGAGTTTGATAAATTATGGATGATCCTCAAAACAGCTCGTCACAAACAAATGAAATCAAGGTATTTATATAGCACTTACTTTTCCCTTTCAATAGCGCGGGATCAAACTATCGAAAAGATATTTTTAATCGTCGCAACTGGTCGCAACGTTAAAAATAGTACAGAAATGCACACCTGCACCACTTCAGAATAATATAAGTAGTTAATTTAGTTCTCTAAAATCTGCTTTTGGATTTAATTCAACTATGGATGTTACTCTAAATGTTTATTGTCGAACCATGCATTCCATCACAAAGTAAATAAAACTTATTTTTCAAATAATTTGTTTATTTTTAGAATGCTCTTCCGGATGTCGTACATTCCCAACAGATACCCACAGTAGCAGTAGTAAATGCGGAACCAGAATCGACCGAAAACGACACAGAAGATGGATTAGCAAGTGGAAATTCTATCCACAATGTTCAGGACACAAGCGAAACTGAATCTATTTCAGAGCATTTGCCATCGAAGTTGGCGGAATCCCTATCAGAGACTGACAATGTTACTTACACACACAGATCAGAAGATTTACTCAAGGTTGAAACAGACAAAGAGAAAATGACAAAAACAAACTCCTTAAACATTCCAGTAACCCATTCACCAAACAGCGAGAGCCCTAGTATACAAGACCCCAGTAAACAGAGTTCCTCCTGGCCAATAGATGTTAATGCTGAAGCAGATGCTCATAATATCAGTGAGGAAAGTCCTGTAAATTTAGCTTTATCATCAGATTTTTCTAGGGATGTGCTTTCTCGTGAAAATGAATCTCTACCTCTACCTCAAATTGATGACATAGGTTCTCAAGAATCTCCTATGAGTGATAAGTATGATGACTCTTTGAATGATTCTGTTAGAAAATCTTTAGAATCGGAATCATTAAAATCCCTAGAACAAGTAAGTAGCTCCACTAACACTAAAGATGACTTTCCAAACCCAGGCAGTTCAGGGTCTGAAGAAATAATTAAGCTTGATATAAGAGGCCAAGGTGCTCCTAAATTCTCCCTGCCAACTGCCAAAATTATATTTGGGCCTCCACCACAAGGCAGCACAATTTTAGACCCCAACATAGAACAAATTCCAGTATTCCAAAACTTGCTTTCGCCCTTTCTTGTTGGTGGTGGAGATAGTTTTAAAGTTGAGGAAGTATTTGATTTTACTGAGCAATCATATAAAGAGCCATTTCTACAAAAATCCCCTGATGTATCCTTGGGGAAGTCCAATGACATTTCATTAGAGAAGAGTTCTTCAAGTGACAAAAGTGAGCAGAATGATTTGTTGGTTGAAGAAATTACTGTTGATGAGGTGATTGAAAAGGATGATGAGAAAAACGATGTGCCATCACTCTCAAATCAGCCGAGGTCTATGGCACCTGAAGAGACTATGTCTTTTAGCACAATGACCACAGACTATAAGACTATATGTGAAGAATATCATACTAAGGTACTAGCTCTGGTTCACAACCTGTGCTTCTCTCTGCATACTTTACACGGTGGCGCTGCTTTGCATAATAACACTGCTTATACTACCTTTAGTATGCTATGTGTTAATATTTTATAAGATGCACTTTCTAATTTATGACAAAGTTCTGAATTTCCTTTTATTTTTAATATAAATAGTGTGTATAATAAATACTTATGATGATTTCCTAGTCATCTTATTTCTTTAAAAATTAAATGTTTCAACCTATTTTAATTAGATTAGTGAATCAAAAAGAAGTGGGGGTACATATTGTATTCGGTTTGGTTGGTGGTAGGACTTGTTCTTAGTCCGCCTGGCTAGCTACCACCACCTTATCTAAGTCTGACGCCATAACAATGATGTTTTCAGCATTATTGTGTTCCGGCAGTTAGAGATAAGATAGCCAGTTCCTCAGTGATTGAGGATTCCGGGAGTAGTGCGCTTCCACCTTCAGCCTTATCACCACTTAACATCAGGTGTGATGAAGGCTAAGTGCTACCCCGTTGTAAAAAAAAAAATGTCAAATGTTTCTACATATTATTATAACATCAATGTTTTAAAACATTTTATAAAATAGTCATTATCTTGTTGACATTAAAAGTATTTTTTTATTTTTTGTCATAAATGTTTCAAGTTCAATTAGGTGTTTTATGTTATCTGCTACTGCACTGTTTGTCGCGTTTTAATAAAATTTTGCTTTATTTATTAGTTTTGTACACACAAAAGAAGTATCATGTGACAATGTATACAGAATTAAATTGTACAAGGTCACAGCTTATTAAAAACGGAGAATATTTTTTATCTGTGTTACAACTTTTCATTTATGCATGTCCATCTCTTTGTTGAAAGAGAGTATAATAAAAATTGTTTACAAAATCATGAAACACATGGAATTGTATTACTTACTAAAATGTTACTGAAAATTTTAATTTCATTTAGACATGATTTCTGTGAGTGTTGCATGTTTGTTTCAATTTGAATGTATCAATAACTGAAATACACTATTCAGTTTACAAGCTCATATGCTTTGGCTGCTAAATGAAACTCGTTTACTATTTCAATCAGTTTCATTACAGCAGCAGCCTTGTGAATGTTCTATATGTATTCAATGCTTTCTGTCCTTTCAGCTTGTGCACTTCGAAGATGCTATCAAACAACGCGATGAATTAATTGAAGAACTGACAATCTCATTACAGCGCTCAATCCGTGAACGCGACGATCTTACAGCTGAAAATGACCACCTTACTAGTGAGGTTCACCAATTACAGCATGTTGTCGGAGAGAGATCCTCCTCCGAACATGACACCATTAAAGCTCAACTGTCTGACTTTGTCAAGTACCAGAGCATGGTCAAAGACGACAGTACTAAGTTCTATTCGGCGTTATTGAGTGGGGGATCCTCATTGCAGAGTTCAAATGGCGAAAAAGACATGGACCGCGAAGAAATCACTGTCAACTATTCAAGATCTGATTTAAAATCTTCCAGTTCCTCCGACGAGTTTCAAACTGGCTTTGAAAAGAAGTTGAATACAATCATCAGCAAGTTTGAAGACAGCATTGAAGAAAACCTGAGGAATAAGTTGAGGGAGAGTATAATCCAGGTTTTGTGTGATGAGATATGCAAGATGCGGATCGATTCAGATACGGAAATCAAAGAGCTGGAGACCCAAATGCAGCAAGATAAACAGACTTACACCATGGAAACTAGGAAGCTCAGAGAGCTGCTAGCGTCCGTAAAAGCAGGCACTGCTGACATAGATGCTCTACGACAAGAGTTATGTGTCAAACATGAAAAAGAAATGGAAAATTTGAGGACTTATTTTGAAAAGAAATGCACTGATATGGAAAGAAGGTAGATATTTTAAGAATAACTTTGGTTATACAAATAGTGATTTTATAATTATGTTTTTGTTTCTATTTTCTTGCTATCAAGGCCAAAGAGAAGGTAAGAATTTATAACTTTACAAAAACACTTAACGGTCATTTATTAGTCCAATAATTTTTTTTTCTGTCTGTAAAGTTTATTTTCAGTTTGGATGGTTTCAGAAGTAATTAATGTTTCTGAATTGAAGAGCTTCATTTGTATGTACATATTTATAAAAACATACTTTTGAAAAAGTATGATATTATTTCGTTACTTGATTGCCTCTGATGAAGTCAATTGCCTCTAGTAGAAATACTATTGAACCTTACCTTACCTTTTTTGTTTTTGGCATTGCCAGTTATTCAGAAGAAGTGTGGCGTGGTCGCACGGGCGCGTGGTCGCCGGGCGGGTCGGAGTGGTCGCTGGAGGCGGACGCGGCGGGCGACCACCCGCGCCGCCGCGCGCGCTCGGCAGACCTGCCCTCGCTCACCGCCGAGGTTAGTTCCTATAGTCACGAACAACATTTTACTTTTTAGGGTTCCGTACCCAAAGGGTAAAATCGGGACCCTATTACTAAGACTCCACTGTCCGTCCGTCTGTCTGTCTGTCACCAGGCTGTATCTCATAAACCATGATAGCTAGACATTTTTTACTGATGATGTATTTCTGTTGCCGCTATAACAACAAATCTCTTTGTGCGCGAGTCCGACTCGCACTTGGCATATTTTTTTATACACAATGGGATATCACTCTTAGCCTTCATTGCTCCTGATGTTAAGTGAAGATAAAGCTGAAGATGAAGTGCACTACTCCCAGAATCCTCAACTACTGAGGAACTGGCAATCTTATCGCTAACACAACAATGCTGAAAAAATCGTTGTTATGGCGTCAGACTTAGATAAGATGATGGTAGTAAGCCAAGCGGACTCTGAACAAGTCCTATCACCAACGAAACTGAATAGGTAATGTACATACATATGTACCCCAACTGGGAATCGAACCCGAAACCATTGCGTCTGATACCGTTGCTGTGTACCAATAGACCACAGAAGCGTTTTTTTACTTCAACTCATACATACATTTAATAACGCCTTTCTCCCACAGAAGTACAGCTCTATTTAAACTTTTTGGCTTGTGGGACATTGCGCAATACACAATTTAGAGGCATGCGGGTGGTAGAGGCGAAGTTGCGGGGTACTCTATTGCGCATACCACTGATTCACGACGGCCAATAAGATTGACTCGCACTGTACCCTTTGCACTTGCCAAAAACCTTAATTTATCGTACCCGAAGATCTCTCCAGCACGTTGACTGGAATTGTCGAAGTAAATTGCTACTATAATTATGATTGATTTAGATAATATCAAACAGGTAGCCCCGCTGGACCAAACCCCAAAGCAATCTTGCCGCAAGCACGAACAGCAAATAGAAGATCTCCGAGCTGAGCATGCGGCAGCCATCAGCGAAATGCAGGAGCGGCATGTCGCCAAGCTAGCAGCTCTCGAGGAACAGGTGAGACACATACAAGCACTTTACATAATGGGTGTCCACAACCACTAAACATAAGTGGCTATCCATTAATCAAGGGCTATTCGCGCCATGTACAACCTCCGATCGAGAGATTCTTTAAGAGATCTATTTAAAGAAATAAACATTTTAACTGTTGCAGGACAATATATATATGAAAATATAATTTATGTGAAAAAGTATTATAATACATTTGTAAAGCAGAGCGATATTCATCGCTTTAACACAAGAAATAAAGATAAACTTGTCAACTCCCAAGTTTAGGCTAGAAAAATCCAGAGCCTCATTTCTGGGGAAAAGCATAGCCTTTTTTAATAAAGTTCCACAGCATATAATTGAACTACCATTTCATAAATTTAAATGTTACATTAAAGAGTCGCTGATGAGCAAAGGATACTATAAAGTAGACGATTATTTGAATGACCGCAATGCATGGTCATGATGTAACACATAACATAATCACTGTTTAATATGATGTATTTTTATACTAAGCAATTGTTGTATTAGTAACGATATGTTTTTCTTTTTTTGTAAATGTCGTTACCTAACTAAGAAACGCTGGCATGTTTCTTGCGCCCATTCTTCTTGTCAGTTAAAAAAGTCTTGAATGGGTGGTAGGAAAATATTGACGATTCATAAGTACATAATTTTTATTATGTCTAAGTGAATAAAGAATATTTGTTATCTTTTTATCTTTATCTTTTATCTTATCACGTGAGGCCCAAAGAGGCGATGGGGGATCCGGGAAAAATCAGCAATTATCAAGGGGGGAGGGGGTGTCATTTGTCACATTTGTTATAATGTTGCAAAATTGCGTGAAACTGATAACGCTAAACACTGCATCTTATCGGTTGTAGATTCGCAGTGTCGCTGTCGTTTCAATTTTCACGCCATTGCGCCACCTAAAGTATATAAAAAAAATACGTGATCTTAGGTGTGGGGGGGGGGGGGGGAGGATAGTACAAAACCTCACCACCTATCATCAGGGGGAGAGGGGTCTAAAAAGTTGCTAAAAAGCATCACGTGATTAATGGAGAGTCCCTAAGAAAGATGTTAGGTGTAGCCAGACCCCTTTGCTCAAAACAGCAAATCTACAATACAACTTCTTTTTTAAGTTGTCATAGCTAGCTAACTAGCTAGTTTTCGATTCCGCGCTTCGTTCAGTATTAAACGGTCCATGACATATGCTCCCTGAGCTCACTGAGAACCTACTCAGTAATGGCTTCTTATTTTAAAGACCGTGTGCCCTGGCGAAAACTACTTAAACTCAACAATTTGAAGTACGTTTTGCCAAGGCACTTTATTTGTGTGGTTGCGGCATCTTAGCTTTCAGACTAATATACTTACTGAATTTGATCCTGTTTTTTTTGCTTGAAAGCCACTCCAAGCCTGTCTCAAGTTGAAACTCTGTGAAAAGTCTTTATAAATAATGTTTCTTAAATTATTGTGCACCGATGTTATTTTGGCCCATAGATAATCCAACTGAAAGCTCACATCCAATCGTCAGAGCAGCCAGAAGCCAACGTCTCTCTCTATCAGCAAGACATCGACTTGGAGCTAGAAAAGGTAAGCCAATACCGTAGTCAATGATATAGCTTAAACATAACACCTGTAAATAAAACCTGACATATAAAAATTTAGGGATTCAACCATTTTTTAGCGAGACTCGATATAGAGGTCTTTTCATGAGCAGTTTAAGCAACTGAAGCAGCAAAATAAAACAATGTGGTTATACGTAACCCAATGACGCCGGACCGGCCGAAAAGGGCCAGAGAATTATATAAAGTCCTTCTTAAATAGTACACATAATTTTAAGGGGTCAATATACTCATGCATACAAACAACTTTTACTATGGTACCAACATTGAAATCGCGAAAAAAAAAATCAGCTGTTCCATACATTTTGATCTATTCGATTTAAAATGTTCTATGGAACAGCTGTTTTTTTTTTCGCGTTTTCAATGTTGGTACCATAGTAAAAGTTGTTTGTATGCGCGAGTACATTGACCCCTTAAAATAATGTGCACTATTTAAGAAGGACCTTATGATGATGATGTAAAAAACGGTGGTAAATTTATAATGTGTTCTAAATAATGTATATCATGCACTCCAAGCTTTTGATGTGTCTATTAATATTTCTAATAAAAATAATTAATGAAGCTGTCAAATATGTTTCGTAATAGGCAGGCACCTTGTTAACAAAAAAAGCAATCTACTTTTCTTTTATCTATTTTGGAAATGCGTGTGCAAGGTTCTGGCCCATTTAACGATATTTTTTGTCTTTATAGAGTGACATAATCAAAAACTAATGTGTTTGTTGTATAAAGTATGAACTAATGATGCATGCAGGCAGGGGAAGAGACCGCATACCCTTCTGATAAACTTAAGCTTTGGTGGTTGTGCTCATTATAAATCTCATTTTTTACTAAAAATCTATCTATAATCTATCGCAAATAAAGCAGTGAAAAGTATTGTAAATGTAACTGAATACTGTGAATTTACTGTCCCTTTAGATTCTGTAACCAAACGGATTGCTGGACTGTTTAGATTGTCATTCCCAAGCCTGCAACGATGACAATTAAAAATACTTTCCACAAACTCTTACTCGGGTCTGTACTTCACAGGAAACAGTCTTAATTATCGAAGTGTAAATAAACATCAACCTTTCTTTCCTTGTTGTACATGAATCTATACTTCACAGGAACCAGTCTTAATTTTCGAAGTGTAAATAAACATCAACCTTTCTTTCCTTGTTGTACATGAATCTAGTAACTCCTATCGGGTCTCTTCGGCGAAAGTTAATCTTCGCACAAAACCACACTAAATGAGAGGCCACAAAACAGTTCTTTTATCTCACGAAGGCGAATTTAACGAGTTTCGACTTTATTGCTTTGCTTTAAAACCCTTTACACAATCGGACTTTTTGCGGCGAATTTTTTTGTGTTCGATGCAAACACGATGATCGGTCATCAAACGCTCATTTGTATCGCTACAAAAATTCGCTCTGTGTAAGGTGCATAAAGCTACGCTCACTTTGAACCTATATGCGTACGAATAACTTGTGATCCAAACGTGACATTTACTATGGGTACACGCATACCGGGTGCGAGTTATTCGTACGAATACGTAAGTCAGTTCGTACGACCTCTTTCGTACTATTACGTATTCGCACCCAAAGTGAGCGTAGCCTAAGATCTACCTTAGTGAGATAAAAGATGTATACCAGTCTCATGCTGTCGTTTCTCCTGCATGCGGAATGCACTAACCGTGTGGAATAACCCGCATAGGATCAGCGCTTCCAGCGGCGGCTCGACGAGGTCCGCCAGGAGGTGATTCAGCAACTTCAGGAGCAGATACAGGTGCGTACTGTGTGGATTTGATTATGTTTTGAACCTTAATTATGTCTGTATAATAAGGACGGTAAATGATTAAGCTGAACAAATTCTATCTGATTCTAGAATTGTGATACTTTTGAACCTTATGTCTGTGCAATAAGGACAAGAAACTGTATGACGTTAATGTAAAATGATAGCTTGTTGTATATATTTTACTTTGATTGTGGAAAAACGTCGGTAATTAATAAGACTGCAAGATTTTTTCATTTATTTAAATAGTGTTTTATGTTGTTCAAAATCGTTTATACGCAAAAAATCAAATATGCCTACTGTCAGATCATCGTCAAAAGTCATAATGACAAATACCTACGCATACGCATACGTAATTTTTGCCATAACATGGTTTTTACCACAGAATATATAATAGTACTAAGGTACAGAACAGAAGTAGAAGGCGCACTCTGCAAACTCATTCAAATAAAAATAAATCTTTCTGCATAGGGTTGCGAGCGACTTGCGAGTTCGGTTTTGTTGCTTCTTTTGTTTTTTGTTTTATTTAGGCACCCGTAAACACATCAGTATATACGGATTATAAGAACGTTTACTAGTCATTGTTCGGTGCACAAAAATCACAGAAATGATCGATCGTTCGATCGTTTAACGCGTAACGTGGAGCGTACGAGGCGAGCGGCATCCTTCTGCCATACGCCTGCCCGGGAGGCGCGCCGGCCGAACGTACCTAAACAGAACTGCCCCCCTGTTTTTACATAAGTGTGAGTGACCGCGAAAAGTAGAGTCAGGCCAAAAAAAATATTGAAATACAAAGTTAAGTTATTTTAATTGATGATTAAAAAAATCGGCCAACTGCCAGTCGGACTCGCCCATGAAGAGTTCCGTTTCCGTACCCTCATAACGTACCAATTACATACACGTAGCAAAAAATACCACTATAATTTTTCGCCAGAAAACATTGAAAATGAAGTACTTATTAGAAAAAAATCAACCCGTCTCACAACTAGCTGCGATGGGACTGATTATTTCTAATACTTCATTTTCAATACTTCGATCAGACAGACAGATTCGACAGACCTAGGTGTTATTGTTGATCGAAGTTTCAATATTAAAAATGCATTGTGAATGCAAAAAAATTAAAAAAATTTACTTATCCATATAAATAAAAATGAATCGCCGAAGCGCATAACTTTAGAACGTCTGCACCAAATTAGATACTTAATTCTTTTTTGTTGTGTTTGGTATTATCAGGAGAAGGTTTGTATATAAGAAAATTTATAGATGGCGCCATCCGTGCGAAGCCGGGGCGGGGCAGCTAATATAACATAAAGTAACAATGGATTCGGTTGAGAAAATTAAAATTGTTAAAATTAATAAATAACAAAATAAAATAAAATAAAAAATAACAAAAAATAATACTATTTTCTTATAATAAAATCTACGTTTATGCTGCTTGCTTTACCCGTCTCGGTCGCGTCCGCAAGCGCGGCAGGGTTGTGTAGCGTCGCGCGCGTGACGGCGCCGCCGGCGGCCGCGTATTTGGCCGAATAGTATGAAGGGGTGCGTCGTACTTCAGCCCTATTTATCTTCTAACTATCTGTGTGAGTGCACATAAATGCAAATCTCCCCGTTACTCACACCGACAATACACATACATACTCATATTATTGGTTTCTAGTACTTTTGTGTAGATAAAGTGACGAAATTATTTACAGTCAGCAATGTTGTAATAACGGTTCTTGCGGCTTGTCCATATCACAACGTCACGACGAGACGTCATCAACGATACCATGTTGTAAAAATGTAACGTAATAAATTACAAGAAAAAAAAAAAAAGCGCGGGAAAGGCGGACGTGTTTTTCTGGCTCTTTAAATTTTAATTAATTAATTTCGATAGTATTTGGATAGTGAGTGTAAATATTGTGTTATTAAGTGTATAATATCGAATAATTTTGTATATAGTTATAGTTTTGACCATAAATAAATATGGACGAAAATAATTCTGCTGAAGGGAGTGATGACAGTGATACGAAGATTTTAAAGGAATGTGAGGTCGAGTTAAATCAGATTTATGAGAAAAGAGTAAGCCAGATCTCGGAATTAGAGAAAGAATATATGGATTTATCGACCCAAGGTTCTGATTTTCGACCGGAAAAAAGGAAAGAACGTGAAGATGATTCAAACAGTGGAGACGGATTTGTGGAAGTAAGAAGGAAAAATAAACGTATTGTAAGAAGTGAGTCCCCTAAACAAGCTGAGAAACATTTTACCGGTACTCAGTCCATTCCTAAGTATGAGGTATGCGTGACATCCATAAAAGAGTTACCAAAACAAATGGCTTTAGCCAGATTATTAAGAACTGAAAATGTTTCTAATATAGACAAAATAAAATACAAATCTCCTTTTAAGGTTCTAATTTGGTTTGACAGCCATGATGCTGCTTTAAAATTAGTATATAACGAAACATTAAAAAAATTGGATTACAACTGTCGCATGACCTTAGAAACTACTATGACATATGGATTAATAAGGGGTGTAGATTTAGAATTTACCGAAGAAGATATTCTTAGCATTGTAAAATGCGAAGTTAAGATTTTAGCTGTAAAACGGCTGAAACGTTTGGACTTTAATGGCAAATGGGTTGAAAGCGAAAGTGTGAGATTATGTTTTGAAGGTGAAACACTACCCCCTTCCGTATATGCGTACGAATATAAATTCACTGTGCAAAATTATACCTTTCCAGTAACTCAATGTTCAGGGTGCTGGAAATATGGACATATGCTTAAAGTTTGCCCGACAAAGAAAATATTATGTCCAAAATGTGGAAGCAATGAACATAACAACTGCGAGTTAACAACATTTCGATGCCTCAACTGCAAAGGCCCTCATTTTGTTTTGGATAGATCTTGTCCAATGTATCGCAAGGAGAAAGAAGTACGCTATGTTATGAGTAAAAAGAACATTCCTTACAAAGCTGCTCTTCAGTCGATGTTAGACGACAATCAGAAAAGAGAACAGCCGTTAAACTTTGAGCCCCAACCATTAAAAGAAACTGAAACGAAAACTTATGTAAACAATTATTTAAGCGGCCCAACGTACAGCCAGGTGGTTGCTAGTGCAGAGGTTCATAGGGAAGCCACTCCAGTACGAAACACCAAAGTAAAGAAGGTTCAAACGGAAAAAAAGAAAGGAATTAAGAAGAGAATAAAAAAGCCGCTTACATCCAAGATTGAATGGGCGGATGAAAATACAATGGAGAGTGATGAATCAGAAAAAGATTCAATAAGTGTATCTGGTTGTGAAGAAAATGCAGCAAAAAAGTTTGAGTTTAAGAAGTTTTTGTCGAAAGTCTACTCCATTTGGCTTTCCAAAAAGACGCTGGAGAAGAAAATAAGTGCAGTGTTTGTAGCTATATTTCAAGAAGTTAAAGTGTTTGTGAGCAATCTTTTATCAAGGCAAAACATATTTGAGACATTTATGAACGTTTTTAATACTAATTATGAATAATAGGGATTCTAATAAAATTTGTATTAATATTCTGCAATGGAACGCGCAAAGTCTGAAACCCAAGTTATTGAGCTTTGGAGAGCTTCTGATAAAAGAAAAAATTCATGTGGCCATATTGAGTGAGACTTGGTTGGACTCCGAGGATAGGGTAAGTGTGCGAGATTATAATGTGTATAGAAAAGACAGAAATGATTCGTATGGTGGTGTAGCAGTTATTGTGCATAAATCCATTCGAAGTGAATTAAAACTCGTACAATTACGCCAATCTAGTATAGAAGTTATTCATGTGGCGATATATAATTGCCATCATGTACAAAATATCGTATCAATATATTGCCCATCCTCTGTTAGAACGCAGCCATCGGATTGGGACGAATTATTTACATTATTTACAAATAAAACTATAATAGGGGGAGATTTTAACGGTCATCATGTTAACTGGTCGACTAGATCAGATGCAAGAGGGGGTCAGCTATCTGATTCAGCTTTAGAAAACGGTTATATTTACCTTAACGATGGAACACCTACTAGGATAAAATTAGTAAATGGAGTTTTGCAAACGTCGGCACCAGATATTTCATATGTATCAAACGACATTGCTATTAATTTTGATTGGCAGGTTATGAACGAAAATTTGGGTAGTGATCACTTGATAATCAAATTTAGTACTAACATCCCCAAATGCAATATTCAGTTACGGAAACGTAATTTGAAAAAAATTTGTTGGCCATCATATAATGACAGCCTATCAAGTTCATTTAGTGAAGAAAAACTAGTTAAATTTGATATAACTGATGATTCACATGTTCAAACAATGTATGATTATTTGGTGTCTCAACTTAACATTGCCATTGATGCTAGTGTTCCTCGAATAAAAATATGCACTGATCCTGAATCTAAATTTAAACCACGGCCTTATTGGAACCAGTCTTTGTCACTGGCAGTAGCTCAAAGAAGATTAGCCCTCAGTTCATTCCGACGCAATCCAACTCCTGATAATTTGACGCGGCTGGAATTAAAAACTCAAGAAGCTAATAAACACATAAGGCAAGCCAAATCATCTAGTTGGTATCATTTTTGTGACACACTAGATGAAAACACTACAACATATGAAATGTGGCGTAGAATGGGCTGGATGAAAGGTATTAATAAACAAAGACGCTTTGTTCCATTAGATAAACAGGAAACATTACTGACCTCTCTTACTCCAGATTCGGCAACAAATAAACCTCCCAATTTCACATCTCAAAACCATTTATTAGAAGTGGATTTTACGATCGAAGAGCTCGAAAGTTGTATAAAAAGAAAAGATACTGTACCAGGGGATGACGATTTTACTTACAGCATGATTTATAACCTCCCTGACGACGCGAAACGTTTTTTATTAAAGTTATATAACCTGATTTTTCGTTATGGTAAGATACCAGAACAGTGGCGTTCGGTTCTTATTCTACCGATACCAAAAACCTCTGATCTTAGTTCAATCGATTCTAAATTAAGACCTATATCTTTAATGACATGTATTTGTAAAGTTTTCCATTATATGATGCTAAAACGGTTAGAATGGTTTGTGGAAAGGAATAGGATATTCTCACCTTACACGGTTGGTTTTAGAAAATCTCAGTCATGTATGGATTGTCTGACTCGCTTGGTGACATACATTCAAATAGGCTTTACACAAAACACACCAACACTGGCTTGTTTTCTAGATATCGAAAATGCCTATAACAATGTGTCTGTTGAAAGTGTTTTGACTATTTTGGATGAATTAAAAGTAGGTAGTAAGTATTGTAAATATCTTTGGTCGTTCCTTAGCGAAAGATACCTAAAACTAAGGTCAGAAGACGGAGAAAAGGTAGTTGTGCGACGAACTGACAGAGGACTAGCGCAAGGAGATCCAATCTCACCGTTTCTTTTCAATGTAGCCACATTCAAAATCTGCCAATCTTTTGTACAAAATGTATGTATAGCTCAATATGCTGATGACTTTGTCATCTATGTTAAAGATAAGAGTATTGAAGTATGTGCTTCATATCTTCAGGCGGCGTTAAATGATATTGTACATGCTTTGGATGAGTTAGGTCTCCAGATATCAAGTAACAAAACAAAATTATGTCTATTTAGTCGAGGGAATAAGCGTCATTTACCATATGTAACTATAGGTGGATCTTTGTTGACCACATCAGATTGTGTAAAGTATTTAGGCATATGGCTAGACAGAAAACTCCTGTGGTCAAAACACATAAATAAATAGCTCAAAACTGTACCAAATTTCTTAATCTTTTAAAAGTATTGGCTGGCTCATCTTGGGGTGTGCATCCAACACATATGCGTCTGTTGTATATAGCATTAATTCGGAGTAGGATGGATTACGGTGCTTACTTATTTGACAATAGTGCTAAATGCCATGTGTCGAAACTCGACAAAGTACAAAATCAGGCATTGCGAATCATGGGCGGATTTATCAGAAGCTCTCCTATTCACGTAATGGAAACCGAGTTATGTATACCTCCATTGTTTATTCGGAGACTATTTTTAGCGTATAAATATATAGTTAAAGCATTATCTTGGACGGATAACGAAACAATTAAACTGTTACGTGAACTTAGCACGTTATGCCAAACTAGGTATTGGCTGAAAATTAAAAAACCGCTGTTAGTGAATGTGTGTAATAAAACAAATGACATTGTTATCTACTCTTCGCAAGTTCTTGATATTTTTACAGCTCATTCATGGTTTTCTAGATTAGATATTAAAAATATAGCTATTAGTGAATTAGATTGCCTCATAAATCCTAAACACTATTACACTAGTGATCAACTGTATTGTTTGGTGATTGAGGAACTCCATACAAAATATCATAGCTGGCATATGATCTTTACAGACGGATCAAAGAGTAAAGAAAAGCAAGGAGTGGCTTTTTTTGATCCGTCTTTAAAGGAACAGGGGAGTTTTAAAGTTACGAGTGGTGTTTGTGTAATGACGCTGGAACTCCTTGCAATCTCTAAAGCACTGACGTATGCTGAAAATCAAAATTGGGATAAGATCGTCATCTGCTCTGACAGTAAAAGTGCTATACAGCACTTAGCTCGATGCGCCTCCGGTCACATAGGTGTACCGACAGCTTTTACTGTACTCCAACAAATAGTACAATTCATGTCGCGCAACGTCAAAATTATTTTGCAATGGGTCCCAGCGCACATTGGTCTTAAGGGTAACGAGGAGGCGGACAGATTGGCTAATGTTGCTTACTTAAATGGAATAGAGTGTAACATTAGACCATGCTATTCAGAAGTGTTTTCTATGTTTAAATTAGATTGTCAAAAAGTGTGGAAGGAGTTTTTTGATGAACGATCGAAAACAAAAGGCATCTGGTATAAAACATTACAAAGCGAACCTCCTCGTATACCATGGTTTGTAAATAATAATTTAAGTAGATTACAGGTAAAGATAATAATGAGAATTAGGTCTGGCCATATTCCATCAGGGAAGTTTGCCTATATGATGAAAATAGTAGATACACCTAATTGTGAAATATGTGGAAAAATTGAGGATGTGTATCATCTTTTGATGGAATGTGAGCGGAACCAAGTACAAAGACAACAGTTTGTAACTAAATTTAGAATAAATATGCTGGATGTAGGGATCGTTCAGAGCATTCTAAGCAACCCTGAATCTGAGGTCGCTTTGGGCTTGTGTGGGTTAGTGGCCTATTGCCAGTAGAGTACAGAAGGACAGAGCTTTTTATATTAATAAATATAGATTTATATAGATTATTAAGACTCATATTGTAATTTTGCCTCGATGGAGCTGGCATGTCATGAGACAAAAGCTCCAAAATAAATAAAGATAAAAAAAAAAAAAAAAAAAAAAATTACAACGTCCACGTCCTTAAGGCGCATTTGGTCCAATTCGCGATTGGTCCAATTCACACTACTCGCGACCAAATGCGCATTAAGGGTCCACGTCGACGACGACGACGTCGTGACGTGGATGTATATAAGCCGTAAGATTTAACCATAAAAACACAAGCGCAACGCATCAGAACTCAGATTTTGTCAATTTTTTTATGTGATAAGCAACATAGTTTATTGCTAGAGTAAACCAATTGTTATTGAAAATGAAGTACTTATTAGAATAAATCGACTCTTCTCACAACCAGCTCCGATGGGAATCGAACCCACGTCCTTTCACTGTACGGTTGAATGTTCTGCCGTTTTGGATGAAATTGTCTGACAGTGAAAGGTCGTGGGATCTCGTCCCATCGGAGCTGGTTGTGAGATGGGTCGTTTTTTCTCAAATACTTATGCATTTACAAAAATTTTAATTGCATTGTGAATGCAGAAAGTAAAAATAACTAAATGTTTTTGCGCAATGCTCTAAACTAATATAGGGCGAACCACTAAATATACTGCCAACCAAAACACCGATGAAAGTTTATGAATCCCAGACGTAATGACTGCATAAACTTCCTATTTCACGTAAGTCGCCTATAAACTATAACATTAAATTTGCCTCCTCGTTACGCGAAATTGATTCAATTAGGACGAGCGTTTAGTTAGTAGTAGTAGTGTAGTAGTGAAAATATCATTAAATCTGAATCATATAAACTACACTCGCGAGCAAAAGTATGGAATCACCTAATTGGAATTGACTCCGCGCGATCTTGAGTACTTAATAACTAGTTAAGAATAATAAAAATGGTACCATTTTAAAGGTTACACTGTTAACTTTAAATTGATACCAAATTCATTTAAATCACATCGGTATTTAAGGAGCTATCCCGGATTAAGTGAAGGAGTAAGGAAAAAGATATGTTTCAATTGTTTGATACGTCGCGAGTTGCGGCCTATTGACCCCCTATAAAAGCACGTGTTATAACCAGCCACATATACATAAGCCAGTCCTGTGTTTCGAAAGTTTATAAACGCTTTCGGGAGACTGGTGGCTTTATCCCGAGACCAAGATCTGGACGGCGCCGGTGCACATCGGAGAGGGATGACCGTTTTATCGTGTCAACCTCTCTCCGAAATCGGCATTTGACTGGTGTCGACGTCCAACAGGACCTCGTAAATATTCGTGGGGTAGCTGCCAGCGAGTGGACAGTTCGTCGAAGACTTAAACAAGCTAATTTGACTCCAAAAAGGCCTGCCACAGGCCCGAAACTGACGGCAGGTCACCGACAAGCTCGCCTTCAATTTGCTCGCTCCCATCTTGATTGGGAGGTTGAGCAATGGAGGCGAGTCCTGTTCTCCGACGAGTGCAGAATGTGTTTGCACGGCAGCGACCGAAGGGGTCGGGTCTACAGGCGGCCTGGGGAGCGATTTGCGCAGTGCTGTTTCGCTGAGACGGTGGCTTATGGGGGCGGTTCTTGTATGATGTGGGCCGGCATTTCCTTCGACGGTAAAACGGAGCTTGTTTTCGTTCCTGGCGGGGGACGAGGAGGCGGTCTAACTTCAGACCGCTACATTTCCGATATTCTGCTGGAACATGTCGTTCCCTATGCGGGATATATCGGTGATGACTTCCTCCTTATGCACGATAACGCTCGTTGTCACACTTCCCGTGCCACAACTGAATACTTCGAAGAAGTCGGTATCGCCACATTGGACTGGCCAGCGCTCAGTCCGGACTTGAATCCCATTGAGCACATGAACTGAAGAGGAGGGTTCGTTCCAGAAATCCTGCTCCTTCAAGTGTGAATGAGCTGAAATCTGCTTTGATAGAGGAGTGGGAAGGTATCCCGCAAGAATCGATACAGAGGCTGATTAGGTCAATGAAGAACCGTCTTCGAGCAGTTATTAGGGCGAGAGGAGGGAACACTAAATATTGAAACTTGATTTTAAGGACAAATAAAAATTTTATTAGTAAATTTTTGTTGTTTTCTTTATTTATTATTTTTTCATATTCCTTATGTTTTCCTTACTCCTTCACCTTATCCGGGATATCTCCTTAAATACTGATGTGATTTAAATGAATTTGGTATCAATTTAAAGTTAACAGTTTAACCTTTAAAATGGTACCATTTTTATTATTCTTAACTAGTTATTAAGTACTCAAGATTGCGCAGAGTCAATTCCAAGTAAGTGATTCCATACTTTTGCTCGCGAGTGTAGTTGTTGTAAGGCTTGCTTGCTTTGGATTCACCTACCTTCTACCATCTCTCGACTCGATGAATCTGACAAAAGAAATGTGAAGAACTTGGAAGATGAACATACATAGAAACCTGTCTATTAAAGGCAAAAGCTCTAAAAATTTAAAACTTCTTATTAATTCTTTTGTTTACTATTAAATATTAAGTCGATGAAGAAAGAGGGTCTGAAAAATTTATTTCGCTTAGATAGATTAGATCCTGTATGATCCTGTATGTACGATTGCCACCTTAAGATAATGATAAAAAATTCTAGAAATACTCTTTAAAAAGTATAATAATATTAAAGTTTGTATGAGGAACTTGAAACCCAGTACCTACGGACAGATAATTTAACGGGCGACTGCTATTAAAATATTTCGTTCCCACTCGAAAAATTTACTCGCGCAATGCCTTTCGATTACACAAATAACCTTCCCAACCAAAACATAAACAACACTACCGATTTAAACGGTCCATTTGCTAAATTTAATAATTCATGTTTGCTCCAGATTTCCCACCATTTTTCACGTCGCTCTTCCATGATTTGTAGTGTAGCATTAATAACGCTAGTAGGTACAATTTTTAAGCGGCTCGAGTCCCTTGGGCTTTGGCCAGGAGCCAGGGGATAAGTCCTCCATTACCCCAGCTAGTCTCAATGGCCGATCATCTGGAGCAAGGTCCCGTAGTCACTACCGTGATGCGCAGGAGAAAGCTCTGCTCGGTCTTACGCACGTGTGACATGGCCTTTTGTTGTGAAGTTTTTTTATAACTGATTGGTTTTTCAATAAAGTGCATTGACGTGTGGTGTTTCGTGTTGATATTGACAATGTTCAGGAATGCCAGATCGTAATCATTTACCGTTTTATAAGAGGAGAGTAAGTTTTTATTATTTTGACATGATTTTTCATTAGATGCCGTATTTGGAATTTGGATGGATTTTTGGACATTAAAATACGTTATGCACCGTCACCGCATTTAACATATAAAAGTTTCTTCACATATGTATCAAAATACTTGAGGCCATTCACGTGTGTCAAAAGGTGTCATCAAATTCTCGTGTCATAGTATTAGTTGCCATATTCCTTCGAAACGGCTTGACCGATTTTGATGAGATTTTTATATGTGGGTATTGTTATGAACTCAGAACTGTATAGCGAATCACCCTTCGCCGATATCCATTTTGTATTCCAAAATCCACGGGAGCGAAGCCCCGGGGCGCAGCTACTAATGAAATAAAAATACCGTGAATAATATTGGCGTCGAAAATATTAGTTACTTACTATTTAATTATTATTGTAACAAATGCATTATACTACATGAAGCTACCACAACATCTTTCTGGTATTTAAAAAGGAAACCAAAACTTTGGATTTTCCGTAGCAATAAGTACTTCAAATGTAAACAAACATATTTATTGTAGAAATTATACTTAATGTTCTTGACATATATTATCTAATATATAAAATTCTCGTGTCACAGAGTTAGTTGCCATAGTTCTCCGAAACGGCTTGACTGATTTTGATGAAATTTTATATGTAAGTAAGTACGGTAGGTCTGAGAATAGGTCGTTATCTATTTTTTATCCTGAAATCCCACTGGAGCGATGTCCCGAGGCGCGTCCGTAATGAAATACATAAAAATACCGGGAATAAGTTTGCCGTTGAAAATGTTAGCTACTTAATTGTATAGGTACATAAAGCTACCACAACATCCTTCTGGTATTTAGGAAGGAAACCAAAACCACCAAAACTTTTGATATTCGGTTGCAATACTTCTAATGTAAACAAAAATAATTTAATGTAGGAATTATACTTAACGTTCTTTAAGACAGATAATATGTTACCTTTACTACACATTCTCTTTAGATATAGCTTTTCTAGGAGCAATATTATTCAAAACTGAAAGCAGAATATGTCACTCACTTCGTTAAATATAGGAAAAATGTGATAGTAAAAAACCACGAGCCAAATAAGTAGCTTTCAGGCGGAATTATAGGGCTCGTGGTTTATTACTAGCATTTTTCCTAAACTTACAAAATTTCATTGTGAATGCATAAAAATAATTTAAAATCTCACTTCGTTATAGTTAATAATACAAGCTAGTTTGTACGTGATCTTCCTAAGATATCATATTCAGAGTTTTTCGGTCTTGCAATAAAGACGTGGTTCAAGTACCGGCGAGTGCGCATAATCGTGGCACCGTCCGGTGGGTCATCGCCATTTTGAATTATTGTCACCGCGGACTGGCCGCTTGCCAACTGATAGAGGACACTTTTCGCGCTGCTGACCCCATTCTTTAAGCTCCACGTTGTCTCGCTTTTTCATATTTCCTCTTTTGCTTTTTGTGGCGATTTCCATGTAGTTATGAATGACTTAATGTCATGACATTCTTGAGGTGGAGCGTTAATCAAATGGTGCTAAAACAACGTTAGTAACCAAAAGCTTGACCTTTAAAGTTTGTATCTACAATCTATCGGATCATCCGGTCGTTGGTCTCTGCTGCATTTGCAGTTGTTGACCCTGCACTAACAGTGGGCCTCTCTATCAAAAACAACGAAGGTGTGATTAAGCTACTTGGCTAGTGCCCTAAAAGAATGAATTTTTTTAAAAATAAGTTTACTCAAATGATTGTAATTATGTATTTCCTCTTCATAATATTTAATGCGTGACATACCGAACCAAGCATCCTCATATTATCCTTTTACTAAGTACAATTTATAGGTTTGTTGTCTTTTTTGTTTAATTTACACATTCAAAATTGCTATTAGTAAATGATGTCTCTTAGTAGATTTGTTTTCCTCTCCCGACCCTTACCTGTAATATCGTTGTTTATGAGCCCAATAAAAGCGTCTTAGCTGTCCAGTAAACATATTTACCTAATGATGTTTATGATGTCTCCGTTTTATATTGGCTGTGAACTTCATTATCAGACAGTCTGCTGATAAGGGCCGTGGGTCACACTGCTTGCGGACCCCAATTGTTTCTCTCAGTGTTACTTCGACTGATGTCTGGAGTGATCAATAAGTGGTTTGAAGTGATTCTGTGATTGGACTTCTATGAAGGAAAATTGTGTTTTGTTTTGTTTGTGCTAAAATGGGTGACATACAAGTAAGTTTACTTGTTCAGCCAGGTTTTGCTGTAATTTCGTATATCTGTGCATATAGGCCCTTGATCAGAGCTTTTGAATCCTTGTTGAGTAACTATTAATATACCCGTAATCATATCTTTAATAGGTTTGTATCTTTATAAATACTTTTGTACGCACTGATACATTTCTTTTGTAACGATTTTTCTGAAATCCTTCAATTCATGATCTATTTTATCTGGTTTGAAAGTCCGAATGAGAGCAACGCTTGTGATTTATATAAGGTCCTTCTTAAATAGTGCACATAATTTTAAGGGGTCAATGTACTCACGCATACAAACAACTTTCACTATGGTACCAACATTGAAAACGCGAAAAAAGAATCAGCTGTTCCATAGAAAATTTTAAATCGCATAGATCAAAATGTATGGAACAGCTGTTTTTTTTTTCGCGATTTCAATGTTGATACCATAGTAAAAGTTGTTTGTATGCATGAGTACATTGACCCCTTAAAGTTATGTGCACTATTTAAGAAGGACCTTATATTCTTTCGTAAATAAACTGCTTTAGGTGCTCCAAATTAAATTACATGTAAGTATGTATTTTTTCGAAGATATTTTATGGTATTACAAATGTTATCTTTATTGTACTGCCCTTTTCAAATTCATATCGTAAATAATTATTAATGTCATATCACAAATTAACATTTTTTTTAAAACAATACGTTACCATTTAATTAACAGAATATAAAAAAAATATTTATTTCATTTTGAAGATAGCTAAAATTGCTATTATTAGTAGGTATTTCGTTATTTTTATAACAAAATACTAATAAAAACCGAAAACATATTAAACTTTTACCCCCTTATTACAAAACGTGGACTAAAGTTAGACCTGGTTTAAAATTCATGCTAATTCTGTCTATCATTTGGAAAATGAAAGTGACAGCACCAGTTTAGTACCACTTAGACCAGGACTATTTTAGTCCACGTTTTGTAATAAGAGGGTTTGAGTCTCTTGTATATCTCTTGGTTTATATATTGCGTTTTATTAGTTTTATGACCCTTCAAAGTTGGGTGGGCAGGTCCATTTAAAAAGTATAAAAATTAAAAAAACAATACCTACCTTTAATTAGTTCGTAAAACATATAAGCAAATTTGTCTAAGAAACCATTTTGATAAACACAATATTCAACAGACAGGCAGACAAAAAATTATGTTTCGTTTAAGAAGACCCCTGCCTGGAGGTATTTTTTTCAATTTCTTTTCAATGTACAGAATTGGCTCGTTTACAGCACAGAATAATAATAATACTATACTAGTTTTACAGTTTTATTATAATGTATTATGATACGGTTAAAGATGGGTGTGAACATAAACTTAAGATTAGCCGGCTAAACTTAAGTTTATGTTTGACGAGAGGCTAATAGTCTAGAAGAATTTTTGAAATTTACGACTTTGAACGGCATGGAATGTAACAGTTTGACACCGGGTTTTTTTAGACTAATTCGACCCCGCTGAACTCGATTTTGCCCGGTGACATTCCAATTTCCCCCCCCTTCCCCCCTTTTTCATTGGAAATATGTCCCTCGCCACGGTTTTCTCCGTTTTGTACAAAAACTGTTAGAGTTAGAAGAAAACTCTCAATGACAAAATTAATCTACATTAAAGTACCTACCAAACGGTGTTTATTTTATTTTTATAGCACTTATAGTTTTTGGGTAATACTGTCCCAAACTTTGTAGTTTTTCCAAATTTTGAATATTATCTTTATTTATGCTATATTTATAGGGAAATGGCTAAATTTGGATGAAAATAATGTATTGACTTATTAATCCTGATAGATTTACGTACAAAACAAGACGTCATTACGAGTTTTTATTTACATTCTGCAGTTTGAACGGCAAATCTATAATTACGTATTTGAGAACACACTAAACTTTTAAAGTTATGTAGGTATGTTAACTTTTAAAGGTATGTTTTTCTATTTTCTAAAGCCACATCTCCTGAAGCACTGCCACCAACTTCAGATGCTGCTCACTTTCATATCCGTCGAGCGTATTACCAAACTTTTATTTGGAGAAATGCACATGTTGGAGAATTAGAACTGCTTTCTCCAACGGATTACGGCTGGCAGCAAGAAAAGGATAAGCTCACGCCCATTCTTATAACCTTAGAGGCTGTTCCCAAGGCCTGCAAAGACCTCCTTACA
This sequence comes from Crambus lathoniellus, assembly GCA_949710035.1. Taxonomy (NCBI): domain Eukaryota; kingdom Metazoa; phylum Arthropoda; class Insecta; order Lepidoptera; family Crambidae; genus Crambus; species Crambus lathoniellus. The sequence goes on from OX453296.1 coordinate 28,208,916, forward strand.
TGCGGCTGTAATGCAGGGTGTAAAACGGCAGCTTGCATTTGCCGCAGAGACGTGAAGCAACCTTGCACATCTGGCTGTTTCTGTCGGGGAGTATGCCATAAGAATGTTACTGCAAATGTGCAATAATTGTAATAATAATTTTAAGTCGGAAATTTTATAATTTTTTTATTATAATCAAACAATAAACACAATCTAATAGGTCTTTACCTATGAAATTGCCATTTTCTATGGGGAAATTGTAGGAAGTTGGAATCGGCATACAAAGATATTTGGGGGTTTCTTGGACATGTGAACTCCGAATTCAACGAAACTATCGAGATATGATCAGACAAAATTATTCTAACTAGTTATTGCCTATAATCACTTTGGACTGTCTTAGAATAAAAAAAACTGTTCAAAGCTGTCAAATTGACGACAACCAAAGAGCGGTACTTTGAAGCAGTTATAAAAAATTTGGACGCGTGTTTAATTATTCTTTTCTTAGATGTTTAACATGACGACATACTCTATTTTCGAAACTGACTATTAATTTTGATATATTGATATTAATTAAAAAATTAGAGACCAATAAACATGTGAGAAAAAGACGGCAATTTCATATGTAAAGACCTATTATGACGATTAAAATATACTTTTGTCTAAATTGAGGCCTCTTTTCTTTACAGATCCCTATACTTGCACCAAAACTTCTTTCTCAAACTCAGTAGCGCCGCCAATGGAAATTAATCAATTACGTTTTATTAAAGGCTTAAATTAAAAGTTTCGGTTATTTTGCGCAAATAAAAGAGTAAAATGCATTTTATATATATACTTTTAAGAACTCAAACTTAAGCAATAAGTCGTGAATATCAATAGTGCCAAAAGTGGCCACATTTAGCAATATCGAGATCCATAACTTCATACTCATATTTGAGGCCATGAAAAAATACTTAAAAATTGCACTTTACTCTTCTATTTGCGAAAAATAACCGAAACTTTTATTCTAAACCCTTGATAAATCGTAAATGATTTATTTCTATTGGTGGCGCTAGTAAGCTGATCGAACCACCTTAAGTGTTTTCGATTTTTCATAACATGTTTTATTGGATTATAAATAGTTAAATATTATTAAGACTAAATTTAAGTACCTACATAACTTTAAAAGTTTAGTGTGTTCTCAAACATACGTAATTATAGATTTGCCGTTCAAACTGTAGAATGTAAATAAAAACTCGTAATGACGTCCATGACGTCTTGTTTTGTACGTAAATCTATCAGGATTAATAAGTCAATACATTATTTTCATCCAAATTTAGACATTTCCCTATAAATATAGCATAAATAAAGATAATATTCAAAATTTGGAAAAACTACAAAGTTTGGGACAGTATTACTCAAAAACTATAAGTGCTATAAAAATAAAATAAACACCGTTTGGTAGGTAATTTATTGTAGATTAATTTTGTCATTGACAGTTTTCATATAGATTTAATAGTTTTTGTACAAAACGGAAAAAACCGTGGCGAGGGACATATTTCCAATGAAAAAGGGGGGAAGGGGGGGGGGAAATTGGAATGTCACCGGGCAAAATCGAGTTCAGCAGGGTCGAATTAGTCTAAAAAAACCCGGTGTCAAACTGTTACATTCCATGCCGTTCAACATGAAAAGGAGAAGGCTTTTCAGATTATTCTTCTAGACTATAATGTTAATTACACCTATCTTTAGCCGGCTAATTTTTAGTATAGCCGCAGCCCCTTGGTGATGAAAGCTAAGTGCTACACCGTTGTGAATAAAAAAAAATGTAGAAGCAAATGAAAAGGAATAAATGTAAAGTTTTAAAATCAAATTAGTCACGTCATTCATTCATTTCATTAGAGATACTTCGGTATTCAAAATAAAATTAAAATTTAAAAACATAAATTTTGTAAAAATGTCAATATTTCGAAAACGGTGCGTCATAGCCAAAATTTAACGAAATTTTCGATACCCTTTTAACAACCCCGGAGGTATTTGACATCAAACAAATGCTATTATAAATTTTTTTTGGTAGGTTAGGCTTAAATTATTTTTTTATTTTACAAGTTCTGAATTTTGTACAAATGGAAAAAAAACAGAAGCAGGGCAAACCCCCCGCCACCCAAAAAATCCTAACTGTCGTTTTAGGTTAGGTTAGGTTAGGTTAGAACAGTGACCGAAACGCCGCGCGAGCCGAGCGAGAGGTTATTTTTTATTTTCACAACCCTTACTTCAAAATAAGTAAACGTATTATGTTTCAAGTACATATTTAATCGATTCGCTTCGGCTAAGGTGCAGTTTAGCCGGCTAATGATAAATAACTTGACGCAAATAAACATTTTATCGAACATTAGCTTATGTTTGACGAGCGAGTAGTCAAACATAAACTTAAGCTTAGCCGGCTAATCTTAAGTTTATGTACACACTCATCTTTAGCCGTAACATATAGATTGTCCACACCCCTTGGTGCGCGAGTCCGACTCGCTTCTGACCGGGTTTTTGAGAGGTTTCTATTATATAACATAAAATAAAAATATTGGAGACAACCTTAAGCGCGCTCTTATAGCTTACATAGTGCAGTCACTCTTCTTGTATTGTAAACAGACCCTATGCTGCGGCTATGACAACCGTTTTTATGGTGGACGACGTGGACGTAGGCAGACCGCTGCCTGGATTTTGAAATAAAATGCAGGATATACAGGTTGGAATTATTTCATGATAACTGGAGGAAAAGTACTCGAAATAATAGAGATAGCAAGTTTCACTGAAGAGAACCAGTGCTTTATTTTAGACAAGAAACAAAACTGCATTTACAGATTATAAAAAAGCTGGTCTTTTCCACTCAAAAGTACAAACAGACTCGACTCCACATCGATTCCATGAAGTCTTTTTAACCGACTTCTAAATCAAAAAGGAGGAGGTTCTCTATTCGTCTGTATGTATGTTTTTTTTTTTTATTTTTTTTTGTATGTCCACCGATTACTCGAAGACGGCTGAACCGATTGAAATGGTTCAAACGTTATTACATCAGGTTGGTTTCCAAGTTGATCCCATTTTTTGAAATTTTAAAATCGGTTCAATAGTTTTCAGGAAATCTTGAAAAGACTGTCGTTTTCGTTACCACTTTATGTGAATTTAATACTTATCTTTAGGCATAACTCCTTTGTTTATAAACCGATTTAGATGATTCTTGTTTTGTTAAAAAGGGGATACCTCAAGGTATTTTAACCGACTTCGAAAAAGGAGGTTTTGAGTTTGATCACATACCTAATTACCAGAAAACACGCAAATTGCCTGCACGATGTACTAAAAAGAGTGAAATAAAAATTATTTTTATAAAAAAATAAAACCGCCTTCTAAAAAACCACATCAAAAAAGTAAGAAATAATTCCTCACCAAATAAATAACGTAAGTACTTTGAAGTCGGGCGGGTTTTAACAAAAAAAAACAAAAAATTGTACATGTTTCACACCCGACTTCAAAGTACTTACGTTATTTATTTGGTGAGGAATTATTTCTTACTTTTTTGATGTGGTTTTTTAGAAGGCGGTTTTTATTGTTTGCCTTTAATTTAATTTATCATGTTTCTAAAAGAGATTTGGTTCATGGGTTACCCTATCCGCTAAATTGCTAGCCGACAACACCGGGGTCGTTCTTGGTAAGGTTAATTGCAATGATGACAAATCGCGTTTATGTCGAATTGCGATTATGACAAAAGGCGTATAAGACGAACTGCGTTGATGACAAGTCGCGTTCATAACAAATCGCGTATGTGACAAACTGAGTAAATCAGAACGTTGATGTCGAACTGCGTATGTGACGAAATGTGTTTGTGACATAGGTATTTATTTAAAAAATAAAGGAATGTTTCCTTTGCGCGAAATTTGCTATATGCATTATTTAGAGAACTTTCCGTCCAGCCCCCCTAGCATGACCAACAAAATGCGATATGATATGATAAGTTATCCGGTTTAACTGTCAAAAGACTATGGGTTTTGACGTTTGAATTTTGATAAGTCGCTTTATCATGCGATACATATCACGTTTTGGGTGGTCATGCTAGACTTACAGGTATCGTGAAATATTTTTATCCTGTGTATTGTGTTGACTAGACGGTAACGTTATGTCGTGTGACAGGTGCTGCTTTCGGACCCTGACGCGGAGTTGTCCAGCTGGCCGCTGGAGCTGGTGGCGCTGCGCGACAAGATCCAAGGCGACGCGCGCACCATCCACGAGAAAGAGGTAAATGAACTCAATATATATCACCGGTATCAGATCCAGAGGTCCCGCGTTCGATTCCATATTGTATTCGGTTTGGTTGGTGGTAGGACTTCTTCCAAGTCTTCCTGGCTACCTACCTCCGTCTTATCCAAGTCTGACGCCATAACAACAATGGTTTTAACATCGTTGTGTTCCGGCAGTTAGGGATAAGATAGTTCCTCAGGTAGAGGATTCTGGAGGTTCCTGGAGTAGTGCGCTTCCACCTTCAGCCTTATCTTCACTTAACATCAAGTGTGATGAAGGATTAGTGGTTTAAAAAATTACTTACGAAAAGAATATTATAACTCTACTAGTTGAGCATCGTGCGAGACCTTACGCCAAAACAAATTAAGTTAGAATTGAAGAGACATGGTACAAAGGGACGTGTGCACTGTGCAGGTAAAACATTAGGACTTTCTTGCCTTCAGCATTTCTTTTATAATACCTCTGGTCACCATTTTCCATAGTACCTACAAGCGCTACTAATATAAAAATTGAAACTGATTGGCTGTGTCAAGAATTGCTTGTATTATTGTATTTCAGAATCTTCAGAATCATTATTTTTGTCAGAAATCCTGCATCGATACTTTTGAATGCTTTTGATCGAGAATGTATATTATGTTTCTATTGGGTATTCAGGTCGAGAACCCCATATCCGCTGTACGAATAGATAGCGGCGTTGACAAACCGATCACGTATCGCTAATTTTGTTTGAACAGCCCAGCCCTAATTAATTTGTTGCTAGATAAACATTAAAGTCGTACCCGGAATTTTGGATTCGTATTCAAATCGAGTGCAAGAAACGAGACGATTTTATGTAGAATTCTTCCAAGCTTCGGAAGTCGCGTTTGGCTGTAGGTCCCTGCTGCGTTTGCAGGCGTTTATACGAAACAATCCCTATTGGGTAAAGGAAAAATTATAATAGTAAAATACAACTAGCCCCGCGAGTAACTTTCAGGCGGGATTGGAACCCGCGCCTCCGGGAATCCGGCCCGATGCTCTGACCAACAAAGCTTCCGAAAGGTTTACCTACAAGACTCTTCGAATTTTGCTATCACTTTTTAACGCTCTAGGCCAGCGTTGCTTTATCAATGTAATGAAACCGTCGCATTCAAAAGAAACATACAAACAAAAGTTTCTTGCCTAAAAAAATGTTTAACAATCGATTAAGCCATTAAAATTAAGATTTTAATTTATTTTTATACATTCACTTATATTCAATGCTATTCTGTAAGTAAAGGACTTTTTTAGTATCAAAATTTTTCCTTTACTTACAGAATAGCATTGTGAATGCATAAAATAGTATAAGTAAAATCTTAAATCTCCATTGGGCCCGCAGTGGGGACATTTAAAAGGTTAATGATGAATGATAAATATCCTTCGTTACTACAAACAAATCTGTTAAAATATTTTTTATAAACAAGAGTAACGGGACTCAACGCGGCATTTATTATGTAGTACATATGTACTTACAGCTTGACGTTTCGGCTATGTTGCTATAGCCGTAGTCACAAGCAGACTAGCGGTGCGCGGCGTCGTCTGTTCGGGCGGGCTTGGAGATCTTCGGCCACCCTCAAATTGTCACTTTTTTTGTTTTTATTACCGCTAGTGATGTCATTACGGCACACAACACTCACAATATCGTGGTTTGTTTTAAACGGTATAACTCCATGCTGATGACAATTTAAACACGTCCTCCCGATTGAAATTTTTATACTTCTTGATTTCAATCGCTTCTCGTACCATCCTAGTATGATAATGACGATCGATGGAGAGGATTTTCGGATCATGTAACTCCATCCAATGATTAACTCCAGCTTCTAGGAGATGTTCAGCTACAGCGGATTTACTCGTCTGTCGATTTTAACAGCTGCGATGTGTTCCTTGACACGTTCTACGATGGTCCGCTTTGTTTGTCCAATGTATGAAGTGAACTACCACAGCTACAATCGATTTTATAAACACCCGGAGTCTGAAAATGTATTACGTCCTTTGGCGATCGCAGTTGCTTAGATATTTGACATAACGGAGTATATACAGTCTTGATGGAGAATTTTCTGAGCACTGTTCCAATTTTATCCGTTACGCCTTTGATATATGGCAAAAATGCTGCCTGACTACTCACGGCCGGATATTATTCCCTTTTCTTTTGCCTATTGCATCGCTTCGACATCTTGTATCCGTTTCGTTTTAGTACCTTTTGAACATTAGCGAGCTCCGACTGAAGATGTTCAGGGTCACACAAATTATGAGCTCTGTTGGTCAACGACGTCATCACGGATTTTTATCTCACTCTGTTTACCGGAATCCTACACACCTACACATACCTACACACCTCTTCTCACCATCATCCTCGGCAACTTCAATCCATGATGACGTCGTTGACCAACAGAGCTCATAATTTGTGTGTGTGAAAACTTTTGCTTTTATAATATTAATAGCAGTAAGATTTAGCAAAAATGCATTACAATGTCAGATTGAAGGAATATCGCTAAATATCATTCTGTACCATTAATGTTTGTGCACCTGCAATATTGGCAATGCTCAGTGTTGACTCTCATTTAGGGATTTACGCAAACATATTTAATTTTGTGACATATCTCTTTAGATGCAACAGTGGTGTTAATCTTATTTGGCATTGCGTGTTTAATATTACTTCTCAATCCCTCTCTTAAGATCGTTTCCGCACTGCGTCTGATCCGAATACGAAAATTGAGTCTGTAGCATTTTTATGCGTTGACGAAGAAATGGTTGGTGGTAGGAGTTGTTCTAAGTCCGCCTGGCTATCTACCACCATTATAACTGAGTCTGACGCCCTAAGGCTTAGCACGCACTGCGATTAAGTGCTAACGGTTTAGGAATAGCTGAAAATGCAAAACCGCATGCAAACACGCACTGCGGCTGGCGTTTTGCTTCATTTTATATCAGTACCACCATGGATTTCTGGCGAGCATCGTGTGTTGTGGCTTTGGTTTAAAATTAAGCAAAAAAGATAATAAGTTTGTGCATTTTTATTATTATTATTGTTATATACTTTATTCAGAGTCAACAAGGGACCAATTTACAAATGATACTTAAATTATTACAAAATAGATAAATTAATTAAAAATTAAAACTCACTTGGCCGCAAAATAATTTTCACCTCGGGCAACGTATATTGAATCCCTTGCTGCGTTCAGGATACTACTTTAGAATCCCTCGCCGAAAAAAAATCCGATGTCCGTATCTATAGATCAACCTCTCATACAAATACTGAAACTTGCTACATCAGAGCAATCCTTTTTGGGTTCGGATATAACGATAGAGCAATAAGTAAAATATTTGAGAAATTAATTTATGCTCAACTTTTAGAATATTTTAAATTAAATAGTATACTGCATGAGAAACAGTTTGGTTTTTCAAAAGGTAAAAGTACAACTGATGCTGGGGTTGCATTTCTAAAACATGTACTTGATGCCTGGGAGGACAAGCAGGATGTAATCGCTATTTTTTGTGACCTTTCCAAGACATTCGATTGTGTTGATCACCAAACACTATTAAGGAAGTTAAAACATTATGGTGTTTCTGAAATGTCAGTAAGCCTTATGCATTCATATCTGTATGAAAGAACTCAGAAGGTAGTTATTAATAAAACTGAGTCTACCGGAGCTCCCATTACTATGGGCGTACCCCAAGGATCAATATTGGGCCCGCTGTTGTTTTTAATATACATAAATGACCTTCCTTACTACGCGAAGAATTTATGTGAGACGGTGCTATTTGCCGATGATACATCTCTAGTCTTTAAAGTAGAAAGAGGTGATGACTGTTCTGACGAAGTAAATAGTGCTCTTTCAAAAGTGTCACATTGGTTTAATAGTAATAATTTATCATTAAACTCAAAGAAAACTAAGTGTTTAAAATTTTCGTTACCTAATGTAAGACAAGTTGATTTTCATATTAGACTAGACGGCGATACGGTCGAATTCATTAACAATACAAAATTTCTAGGTATTATATTAGACTCGCGACTACAATGGGATCCTCATATCGAAGCCTTGGCGAGTAGACTCAGTTCGGCTGCATTCGCAGTTAAGAAAATAAGGCTCTTAACCGATATTGAAACGGCTAGAATAGTCTATTTTAGTTATTTTCATAGTGTTATGTCCTACGGCCTTTTGTTGTGGGGCTCAGCCGCTAACATCCAAAGTATATTCGTGCTCCAAAAAAGGGCTATTCGCGCCATTTACAACCTCCGATCGAGAGATTCTTTAAGAGATCTATTTAAAGAAATAAACATTTTAACTGTTGCAGGACATTACATCTATGAAAATATAATTTATGTGAAAAAGTATTATAATACATTTGTAAAGCAGAGCGATATTCATCGCTTTAACACAAGAAATAAAGATAAACTTGTCGTTCCCAAGTTTAGGCTAGAAAAATCCAGAGCCTCATTTCTGGGGAAAAGCATAGCCTTTTTTAATAAAGTTCCACAGCATATAATTGAACTACCATTGCATAAATTTAAATGTTACATTAAAGAGTCGCTGATGAGCAAAGGATACTATAAAGTAGACGATTATTTGAATGACCGCAATGCATGGTCATGATGTAACACATAACATAATCACTGTTTAATATGATTTATTTTTATACTAAGCAATTGTTGTATTAGTAACGATATGTTTTTTTTTTTTGTAAATGTCGTTACCTAACTAAGAAACGCTGGCAAGTTTCTTGCGCCCATTCTTCTTGTCAGTTAAAAAAGTCTTGAATGGGTGGTAGGAAAATATTGACGATTCATAAGTACATATTTATTATGTCTAAGTGAATAAAGAATATTTTTATCTTTATCTATCTAACGCAGAGCTCAAGCGCTCTTAATAGTACTTAAAGTATCCATTCGTCAATAATAAAATAAAAACAGCGTCAAAAGACAAGAGATTTTGTCGTGGTCGCATCGTCCATGCCGATTCTGCTTAGTCAATCGATGGTGGTGCTATAAATACGGGCACCCTCGGATTCATTGCGCGTGAGTGGCGCCCGTGGCTCTTAATACTACACATAATAATGTCTTTTGTTTTTTTGTAAGCTGTCAACATGGTGTTTTTGTTTAGTACTAGGTCTTATGGAAAAAAAGCTGCACTTTGTGATAAAGGAAAGCCGCTTTGCACAGTAATACTAGGGACAAAAATAATCGATTTCACCCGCAGCAGCGAAAGTTTCATCCCTTAGGAAATTCTACAAGCCAAACCACCGCACCGATTTTGATAAACATGGTGTCAAATGAAAGATAATTACATAATCTATCAAAGAAAAAATATATTGTAAAATAATACATTTAAACATGCCCAAATATTAGCTTTGCTTGGAAGAATATTGAGAAATTTGTCGGATTTTACTTAATTTCATAAAATAATTGTTCCGTGGGGTATCTTTTAATCCACTAATATTGTTGACGATTTAATAGAGTATTTGATAAGAAAAACTGCTTGTCGATATCTTTAATAATTATGGAGATATAAGATTACTAATGAGGGCAGTAATTGCTCGGGCGCACCGATTTCAATGATCTATGTATGAAACGACTTTTTTTTGTCTTTATGCATATTGCATATTTCTTATATGCATTTAAAAATATATTTTAAAAAGTATGTGAAAGATTATTTTTGTGAAGTTTAAAAAAAATATGTCACAAGTTTTACTTTAGAAATACCTAATGCAAGTAAAATACATAACAAAATAATTTTATTTAATCGTAATCTTCTTTAAAACCGACGATGGTACTGTTTGAACTGAAAAAGAAACAAAATCTTATTATTTAGGTAGTGCAAAATGCAATAGTTTAATGATTTTAATTTAGATAAGTTTCTACTCAATGATAAAGGTAATTGTTAAATTTTATTGGAAATAATTTTGAATTGTGTATCTTTTATACATTAACCTTGGATTTTCACAGCCACTATTACAAAATTTGCACTGTAGAGTACATGGTAGGCCGATGCATCGACAGCTACCAGCGCATAGTATTGCAGGAAGTTCTGTACCCGCAATAGTCGAGAAGGTTTAATTTTGACCCTACTAAATCGGCGTAGCAGTGAACCATTTAGGAGTCCATCCCGCATGTGAATTTTTGTGCCATTCTCAAGACGATGGACATGGAATTGAGGCTCTTAAATTCAAAGCGTTACCCCATATACGGTCTGCTTGGTAAGCTGCACGCCGCAAGGCATGTTTGTTGAGTGCGGCTAATGTTGGGGGTAGGCTTGTCACTAGCCTATTTTTGCTATAGGTGATTTCGGCGATTTGGCTTGAAATGCACCGACTATGGAAATGCATACATACTAATATTATGAATGTGAAAGTGTGTTTGTTTGTCCATCTTTCACGTCATAACGGAACAACTGATTGACGTGATTTTTGGTATGGGGATAGTTTGGAAGCTGGAGAGTAACATAGGCTACTTTTATTTACGGAAAATTATGAAATAAACATGGTAATTTTATAATATAGAAAAAACTGTCATACGATACAAAACTGTCATTTCTTCCATGGCCGCTTCCGCGTCTGTGCGCAATCAAAATCGAATACTAATCTTGATTAAAACAAAAAAATGTACTGTAACTAGCGCCAAAAATGCCCCAGTCGCGCATGTGCGCAGACTTAGCTGTCACGTACTTATAAAACTTCTTCGTGATTATTTATTTTCATCTGTCTAATACGTTTTATAATTCGGTGCAAAAAAAAGAAAACAGTATTACCACATTAAAACTCTATATTCACATTCTGTGAGAACATTTCTTTATTTGTGAACGACATTGCCGTTAATTCAAAACATGCTTTGACTGGATAGATATTTGTTTAACATTATTAATGAAAGTAAAAAAATGGATATTTCTCTTACGTAAACAACAAAATATTTTTTCGAACGGATGTTAGATGGATATTTTTTTCACGTACTGGCAACACGCAGGCACAAAATATTTGTGACGCAGGGGTGACAAACCTACTTTAACATGTGTGTGATTATTTGATTGATTTTGATTTGTATTTTGTTTACTTTACGTGGGCTCCTATCTGCTTCGCGTACAGTGCTTCTTTTACATTATTTCGTAGATTTCTTGTTGTTTCTGTTATTGTTTTTGTTTATTGTTAAGTTTAAACCGTTGTTACTTGTAACTATTGTGGCTCTACTATTACTATCTAACCCATTTTGCATTATCTTATGCTCTCTAACCCAAGATATAGTTCTTATAAGTAGTTAACAAAATCTGTAAAACCAAAACCTCACAATAAATTTGGTTTAAAAGAGACATGAAAAAAAAAGGTTTACGACACCCTGTTGCCAAACTCAAATGTGAAAGTGACATTATTTTTTTTTGCACCGAATTATAAAACGTACTTTAATATTGGTGATACGAAGTACTATATTAAAGTATACTATAATTAATATGGCAAAACAACGTTTGTCGGGCCAGCTAGTTTCCTATAAACATGGTTATTGACAATGTATTGGAAACTCACTTGTTCTATTGCTTTGATAGGGTAGGGTAGGCTCAAAACAAACTTTTTTAAATAGAACTGTATGAAATAATGTTTCCATAATTATTTATCGAAAAAGGCCGAGGAAGAGAATTATCTAGTGTTTTTGTATATTTACGCTAGAAGTGTCCACGCATGGATTGAGAGCGCGGCCGGCGGCTGCGGCGCGGGCGCGGGTGACTGAACCGCGTCTAATTATACCGGCTAACATTTATTTACTATGCGCACACGCATTGTCTGCGCTGAAATGTCGCGTGCTGGGGGTTCCTTACGGATTTTAGTTGCGGTATGGTTAGGAACATTTCCTATAAAAAATCTTTAAATGACCTAAGTATAGTAATAGTAACTTATAGTTTGTCACTATCGAGTAACTACCTTCTGAATCAGATAAGACATCTAAAATTCGATCATGCGCAAGGCTATATAGATAGGTTTTTGTCTCGAAAATAAATCTTACTAGCTTCTTTGTGGTTTTACCCGTTTGGTACCGGTTCCTGTGAGAATATCGACATAAAATATGACGTATGACACTCGGGAATAATGTAGCTTTCTACTCGTGACACAATTTATAAAATCGGTTCAGTAATTCCAGAGATTACATTAAACATCCAAACAAACTTCACTCTTTATAATAACACTGTAGATTAAATTAAGTTACCCAATCTGAAATGTGTCATACGGCACATTTCGTGAAGTTTAAATCATAAAATAGCTAATAATAATAATTAATTATTTCTTCTAATTAATTCGTGGCCGCTGACAGTACTGCTAGTGCATCAGGATGTGTAACTCTAATTGGGAGCCGTTTGTTAGTGTTATTGAGGGGTAGCGATCAGCAAATTATTATAATGTCCATCTATGCTATACTTTTATACTATCTTCCCACGGGAACAGGTACCACGCAAAACCGCGGCGAGCAGCAGTTTCGTTTTGATCATGGATTTACGAATATAAAATGCAGCACTGTAACAACAATGCCAGCACTGCCGATTAATTGTCCGTTCTAGGATAATTGCATTTTCTACAAAGAGTGGGTCTTTTTTCATTTGGAGATATAGAATAGGACTTCGCTCGGTAGAATAGAAAATTCCTGAGCAAATGACATTCATATTGTATCGATTGCATGCAATGGGTTGCGCAAAATGAAACTTTTTAAATCACTAAAGCGCTCCTAAACTTTCTTAATCGTATCTGGTCCACTTGAAGCTTCAAATACCAATTATTAGGTCGTGCTCACGTAATAGATGTAAGGGTTTTCGATAAGTTTAATTTTAACATCATTATCTGTGCTACTCGATTTATTTCATTGAGAAAATCCATTAGTCGGGTCAGGGGGCAACCTGTGCGCTATCATGCGCAATCGCGCATGCACGTAATAGCTACAGACTTATATTGTGAAGTATTATAGCTTTAGAAAGCATTAAGGTTAATGGAATATTAAAAATTTGCTACAGTCCGATTTTAGGTCTATTTAGATGTGAGTCGTATTGCAGAGTTTGTGAACTAACTGTCTGCGCGGTCAAAATCGAATAGGTACTAATCTTTTCCATAAGCTCGGAACAAAAAAATGTACTGTAACTTGTGTCAAAAATGCACCAGTCGCGTGTGCTCGCAGAGTCTAACTGACATGTAGTCTACTTCACAGAAAAACTTGTTATATTTAGGAAAAAGATTACCAATCTTGGGCCCCTTTGTTGGAACTGTTGGAAGTGTATAACTAGCGCTATCTGTTGTTTGGTACATGCAGTTTTTGGTGAATAAACACACATATTAGAAATAATATGTAGTCTTCTTCTTATATTGGCAAAACAACGTATGCCGGGTTAGCTAGTCCTACTAATATTATAAATGTGAAAGTTTAGATGTTTGGATGTTTGTATGTTTGTTACTCAAATCACGCCAAAACGGCTGAACGGATTTAGCTGAAATTTGAGACACATATACTTAAAGCCTGGAGAGGAACATTTATCCCGGAAAATATCACATTCCCGCGGGATAACGTCGTGTAGTCTACGCGGGCGAAGCCGCGGGCGGAAAGCTAGTGGAAAATTAAATGGTGTCAAAGATACAAACTTCCGCAGGCTTGTTGCATATGATTGTTTGGTTGAACATGCAGATAATGAAACAACAAAAAACAACAAGGTTGTAAACAATCCTGCGATACGTCCGTAAGTATTCATAGGGCAGGCGTACCGGTATTGGCCACTGTACCGGTTTTGGTCACTTTTCACTTTAAAGTTATATAAATAGGAATTAAAAAACAATTGCTTATATTTATTAATGGCGAATAAAATATTGGACTTTTAGTTAATAATTACAGCACTTAACTTTTTTTACGTAGTACGATATTTTAGAAAGAAACACCATGTTTTGTTTCAAAGTTAACATTTTGTAAAATTCTTAAGCAAAATGTTAAGAGTAAAGGTTTTGAAAAATCATTTTTTTTCTATAATAAAATTATTTTATGGTTATTTAATATTTTATATCACATTAGAATATGTTTCTTCTAGATGGATTAAGTGTTGTTTTCTCACTGTTCTCACAAAAAGTTGGAAAAAAATAAGTGACCAAAAGTGGGGCTGGAAATTTTAGCATTGTGCCACCTTTGGCCACTTTGGCATTACTAGGAAGTATCCAACTTTTCAAGCTCATTTATTATAAAAGACTCACAACTTATAAACTTTTAAATTAATAATGTTTAGGTTGTTCGCTGTCACGGTAGTGGAGCGGAGTGAGTCAGCAATGCAGAGCGGAGACGCAGACTGTTTCTGCTTCGGAATCATTAGTATTTGTAAGGGGCACTTTTCACTTAAAAATTCATATAAATCTCCGTGCTTTATAGTGACACGGTAGAGGAAGTGGAGCGAGCGAGTCGAGTGGAGAAGTGGAGTCAGGATGCTTGCCCCGCTTGGCTCTCTCTCTCCGCTTCTCTGCTAGGTTTCCACACTCCGCTTCTTTTAGGGTTCCGTACCCAAAGGGTAAAAACGGGACCCTATTACTAAAACTTTGCTGTCCGTCTGTCACCAGGCTGTATTTCATGAACCGTGACAGCTAGACAGTTGAAATTTTTACAGATGATGTATTTCTGTTGCCGCTGTAACATTAAATACTAAAAACAGAATAAAATAAATATGAAAGGGGGCTCCCATACAACAAACGTACTTTTTTTGGCGTTTTTTTCGATCTTAAATATAGTGTCAAATGTTGTATAGAATAATATTGTGCCTACGTTATAAATAGTGTCTAAACTTGTATAAATAATGGTACAGAACTCTTCGTGCGCGAGTCGGACTCGCACTTGGCCGGTTTTTTAATTCTTCTGTTTCTAGTCCTACTAATATTATAAATGTGAAAGTTACATGTTTGATGTTTGTTACTTAATCAATCACGCCAAAACGGCTGAACGGATTTGGCTGAAATTTGGTACATAGATACTTTTTAGTCTGGAGAGGGACATAGGCTACTTTTTATCCCGAACAAATTTCATATTCCCGCGGGATAACGTCGGTCGTCACGGGCGAAGCCGCGGCGAAAAGCTAGTGTTTCATAAAACCCTTGTTTTGCTACCTCGCTCCTCTTGGCTACCTAACTCCTTTTAGCTCCGTAAGGCTGCCTGTCCGCTGAAGTAGAGGGATTGGAGGGGAGTTGCGTCTCCATACTAATTGAAAGTAGAACCTCAATGTATAAAATCACAGCTCCAGTCCGCTTTATTATTTAAAGTTATAAAATTTTCCCATTATAGGTAGGTACACACGGCGGCACATCAGACTATACATTTGAGACAGCCTTTATGCACAAGGTAATAAAAGCTGTTATCGCAGTTTAACTGCTTAACTTGATGTGCTGTCTTGTGTACTTCGGATCGGAATGAGTGTTTAAGAATAAGGTACAAGTTCATAGCAGACTCCTTGGAACTTCAAGTGTCTCTTAAAGTTAAGCGACACTCACTTGAACTTGACGTTGATTGCATCGACGTATTTCTGATATCAAAGGTAGAAAAAACCTCGTGGTCGAGTGCCACTTAAAGCTGGGTAGCTGAAACCACCATAGTACTTAAATGCCCCTTAAAGTTAAGTGACACTCATATTAACGTGAAATCGGCGTGTTTTGATGTAAAAGATGGAGACAACCATAGTAGTTAAATGCCCCTTAAAGTTAAGTGCCCCTTAAAGTTAAGTGACACTCATATTAACGTGAAATCGCCGTGTTTTGATGTCAAATATAGAAACCGCCATCGTAGTTAAGTTTCCCTTAAAGTTAAGTGACACTCATATTAACGTGAAATCGGCGTGTTTTGATGTAAAAGATGGAGACAACCATAGTAGTTAAATGCCCCTTAAAGTTAAGTGCCCCTTAAAGTTAAGTGACACTCATATTAACGTGAAATCGCCGTGTTTTGATGTCAAATATAGAAACCACCATCGTAGTTAAGTGCCCCTTAAAGTTAAGTGACACTCATATTAACGTGAAATCGGCGTGTTTTGATGTCAAAGATGGAAACCATTATCGTAGTTAAGTGCCCCTTAAGTTAAGTGACACTCATATTAACGTGAAGTCGGCGTGTTTCGATGTCAAAGATCGAAACCATCATCGTAGTTAAGTGCCCCTTAAAGTTAAGTGACACATATATTAACTTGAAATCGGCGTGTTTTGATGTCAAAGATGGAAACTACCATAGTAGTTAAGTGTCCCATAAAGTTAAGTGACACTCATATTAACAACAAAGATACAAACCACCATAGTGGTTAAGTGCTTCTTAAAGTTAAGTGTCCTTCAAAGAAAGATAACTCTTATCTTAACTAAACGTGACGTTGACGTGTTTCTGATGTCAAAAAAGGTAGAAGACGCCGTCATGGATAAGTGCCTCTCACTGAACGTGACATTGACTGATTTTAGAGGTAGAAGACAAAAGATCAAATTCAAGTGTCCCTTAAAGTTAAGTGACACTTATCTCATCCAAACATGACATCGACGTGTTTCTGATGTCAAAGGTAAGAGGCACTATTGTTTTATTGCCCCATCTACCTAAATTAGCGAATTGAAGCTAGTGCCTACAACACTAGCCCAAATCCGCTAATTTTCTTCTAATCAAGTGATAAAGGTATACTTATAAAATTGTAGTAAGGAGCTAGCTGGGATTGAAATACTATTTCATGTGGTGTTTTAGTCCAGAACTCTAATAAGACATCAATTAAGCATAAACTCAACTTCTAAATATAGTAATTTTATGAAAGTGGCCAAAACCAATGCAAACGATGTGGCCAAAACCAATGCAAAATGGCCAAAACCGGTACATTTGGCCCTCCCTGCAGAATTTGTTTTATATAAAAAAAACTATTGTTTTTTTTTTACTTTGTAAATTGTACCCTTAAAGGTCGATAAATTCCCTATAATTCTAGATATAATTTTTTTCTTAAAGACCTAAGATCACTAAGCACTAAACGTTTGAAAGTGAAAAAATCCTTAAAGTGGCCAAAACCGGTACGCCTGCCCTACTTAGTCATCAGATGATGTGCGATTGTCAAGCTTTTAACAGCTTTACCAAATTTCAGTTCTTTAGTGATGAAACATTTTTTTGGAAGCAAACTGACAGTAGCAACTGTTTTTTTTTTCCAAAAGGCGCGGAAAACTCACAAACTTTTTAACTGCCATAATAAAACTAGATTCCATAACATTACGTAATTCATGGCACGTTTAACGACGTGCACGGCGATTCTGATGTGTTGGTTTGACGTGTGTCCTGATAATGTTGTTTGTTGTCTCTGTCTTCATCTAACTTGTGAGGGAGTGGGAAGACTATAATTCGGTACCCGTTACTTCCTTGACGCATAAAAAGGTATCTTCCGCATATTTTAGAAAGTTAATAAACGTATTATGTAAACACATGGATATTTATTGAATAGGTAGGTACTAGTAGCTGTCCGCGATTTTGTTTGCGTAAGCAGTCGCAGTGATAGTGTGGTATTAAGGCGATACTCGGAAAAATTATGCTAAAGCGAGATAGCAATGAGAAAACGACGCGCGCGGAAGCGAGACCGATTTTGCCGATTACGCAAAAAAAACACAAAATCACTTCGTATTCAAAAACTATAGCGATTTTTAAAAAATGCTTCTATACGATCCTAAATATTATTGGTGTCTACTAATTAAACTAATTTTCAATAGTATATGTATCCCCATTTAAGAATAATCTTGATTTTTCTTATTTTTTAGAGGTATTTTCGATAATAAAAAGTGTCGAGCCAAAATCGTAAAATCGTGTTTCTGAAACTATACGATTCTAGATAAAGGTATGAAGAAATATATATCTTATTACCAGATTTGTAACAACTGTAACCGTCCTATAGTTTTAAATCAAAAAGTCCATACTTTTTCCGAGTAGCGCCTTAAACATTCAACGATACTTTTCGTTTAAAGAATTCGACAGGTGAGTACTTGCAGAGATAAATTTTAACATAATATTCCAACCTTCAGATACATATTATTAAACTTCTTACGTTCACTATTCTTTGGCTTCAAACAAGATCAGACTACAGGGAAAGATAGTGCCTTTAGGCCGTTCACCAGCAGTCGCTTATACGTTAACCGTCGGTTAACCCATACGATACGAACACCAATCACGTTAACTAACTAAATAACCAAGGGTTAACGTAACCGACCGTTGCTGGTGAACTGCCTCCTTAGCCTGCCTTAAATTGCCTTTAACACATAAGTTAATGTTGTTTAAGGAGATGAAAAAAGGGTTAAAAGTTTGCAAGCAGATTTGAAAAATTTTTAAACTTACTTCTACAAGTCTTAAAGTAATGATATTCACGAAACGTTTTGTTAAATTATATTGTCTCAAAGCCCTCTACTAACAGCTGCGCGAGTTCCGTGTTATATTTTTAAAGTGCCGTGTTTTGTTTACAAGGGCAAGTCCCACTATCGACATGAGGCGACATTAGACCCCTCGAGTGCGTTCAGTAGATACGGTCCAGCCAGAGCAGTCCCATCCCAGGTGAATAGATCGAATAGATTTCCGATAGGGAGAGTTGATCGAGCCCCAATGCTGTAGGGTTCAGTATAAGTTAAGGCACGATGTATTAATGATTTAAAATTTGGATATAAACAAAAGTGAATCTACGTATAATTGTCAATATTTTCTGTAGAATAAAGTGTATAGTAAAAAAGCCTGCTGAAAAGGTCCTACGCAGATTACGGACCGTCTAGCAATAGAATCCAATCGTCTCAAAAAAACATGTCTTACTTTGCTTCTTCGCTAATCATTAAAAATGTCCAAATGATTGCATGTTTGCTGTTCTGCGTCAAAACCGCATCGAAGCTCTAGGAATTGGCACTGTAGATTTGTTGTTGGAGAAATGTGATACCGAATTAGTTGCATTCTGTGGGCTTCATTGTTTTGATCTGACCTATTATGATTCGGTGTCGGGTTCCTCATTTCTTATTAACGTTGAGATAAACAAGCTGGAACCAATCAACAGCTTACATTTGATTAAATTCAAAATATGTACCTATGTCTTCTAAAATTACTGTTTTAAATTAAATGTAATATACCAAGAAGCTTTTGACATCATTAAGATATTGCTGTTTTAAAGTCTTTTTCTTTATAAGTATAATTATATCCAAGTAACTGTTAGCTCCCGCCTTTTTCCGCGTAAACTAAACGATGTTTTCACGCGGGCATGAGATACTTTCCCGGGTTAAAAAGCCTATATGCTATTCTAGACTATAATATATCGTTTCGTCGTGATTGAGAACAAAGCATACAAACTTTAGCATTTATAATATTAGAAAGATTTTCAATTATTCTTTTCCTAAAACGCACACCCCCTTATCAATAAACGTAGAGTAAGTTTACACCTAGGCTTAACCAAGAAATTTGCTTAGGAATATGACGCATTGAAACGTCAAACGTAAGTAGTAATATTGCTAAGCAACATTTTTGGTTAAACCTAGGTGTAAACTTACTCTTTGTTTATTAATAAGGCTGACATAGACTACATTTCTGAAAAGAAAGTCCTTTGACCTAATTGCTTTCTTTCTACGTTCTAATCTGTGCCACAGGATATAAAGATGCTGTGCTATGTGGTGTCCAAAGTTGGGGTTACCGCGGCAAGTCAGTCTGCAGGATGTCGTGATTATATTTAGACGCCCCACGAGTTTATGGCACGAATCACTGCCACTGATACAGGATAAAGAATGCCTCAGGTTCGCGACCAAAAGGTGCAGGGCTGTCTCACTGCCTTCTGTCCCGTTGTTGGTAATGCAATATAGTAAACCAAAAACACTTGGGTCACATCTAACCCTCCACCTCGTTATTTTCATACAAACCTGCTCACTTTGCGACTCTATAGATAAAAATGACAATATATTTCTGCAAAGATCTGTATGCAAATGTTTATGTTTAGGAGCGTTCGACTTTTCAATTAGCATTTTGAATGAGTACCGAAACCAATGCATTTGGCCATAAAGGGAGAACAATAATGCTTTATCGCATTTCATATAATGTTATTTGGCAATAAAGTAATGCTTTCCTTAAACAAAGATTAGGAAACGGGAAGAGGTTGAAAGTGCTAATTGGACAGTCGAACGCTACCTAAACATTAGTAGACAGATAATTGCAGAAATATATTGTCATAGCATGTTTGTATGAAAATAACGGGGTGGACGGTTGGATGTGCCCCTGAGTGTAGATAGCTTGATGTATTTCGAGATATAATAGTCATAAATATAAATATCGTTGTTTGGGACAGTTCACACAACACCATCTAGCTCCAGAATACTTCACAACGATATTTATGTCCTGTGGGAATCGAACCAAAGACAGCATGATCGGTATAACAACACCAAAACTTCAACGTTTTAACCAGTGCACTAAGCACCAAGCCGTTGTCAGAAAGAAATGATCGATTAATTAATTATAAATCTCTAATTTAATTAGCTAATAAGTCTGCCATGGCATAAAAATGCATCTAGGTTTTGTATCGGAGCGTACATTTTATAAGAACACTTGAACGCTTTATATTTTCCATTATCACAATCAATATCTGGGAAAGAGAGGATTTTTTTTTGTCATATTATGTCAATCTGTAATTGTAACAGCCCTACTGAAATAGCCAACGCAGGAGACACGCGTGTATCCGCGTTGGTAATTATGGCTTTGATTCCTTGTAAATCTACGGCTTTGTGGTTCTCGGTTGGCTAAATTTAGACGCGCAGGGAGTGTTTGTAAATAAATAAAGATAATCGAGAAGCCCGTGGTGCAGTGGTTAGCGCACTCGGCCTGCGGTCGTTAAAGTTTAGTAACATTCGCAATTTATTTTGTCGATGCTTCTGGAGGCACATTAAGCCGTTTGTCCCGGCTGCGTTTGCAGTCGTTTATAAACACCAATCCGCATTGGGCCTTCGTGGTGGGTCATGCATGGCTCATTCTCCTTATCCATCCACAAGGAAGGCCTGTGACCTATATGGCTGATGATGATTTAAGGCGATACTCGGAAAAAATGTGCTGAAGCGAGATAGCAATGAGAAAACGACGCGCGCGGGAGCGAGACCGATTTTGCAGATTAGGCAAAAAAAAACACAAAATCACTTCGTATTAAAAAACTACAGCGATTTTAAAAAAAATGCTTCTATACGATCCTCGATATTATTGGTGTCCACTAATTAAACCAATTACCAATAGTGTAAGTAACCCCATTTAAGAATAATCTTCACTTTTCATATTTTTTAGAGGTGTCTTCGAAAATAAAAAGTGTCGAGGCAAAATCATAAAATCGTGTTTTTGAAACTATACGATTCTAGATAAAGGTATGAAGAAATATATATCTTATTACCAGATTTGTAACAACTGTAACCGTCCTATAGTTTTAAATCAAAAAGTCCATATTTTTCCGAGTAGCGCCTTTATCGAGATATTGAAGCTTGTCGGTTGTTTGTCGCTGGTCTACATATTTCCTTCCGGAGACATGAGACGTCAGAGCATAACGGACCAAATATCAATTAATTTTGAATTGCTTGATAGAGCAGCTTTTGACTACCAATAAAAAGGTCCAGTTAAATTCAATTATACTTTAGTTAAAGTACCCCAATTGCATTTACAACCACTAATGGTCCAGTTCACTAACCCAAGTTCTATGTCCACAAACTTTCGTTCGACGCATCTCGTATTAACAAACTAACAGCGTCGTAAACAAGGAGACTTAATCAGCAACTAGAACTGAAAACAAAAGAAAGTTACGCTTATCGTCCAATGCGCCATTTGTTTATAGTTGCCTATAAATTAGTGGCATGCGAACGTCAATGTATGATGCACCCAATATTGTGGTTCGGTCCCCATTTTCGGAGTAGGCGACGTTAGGTCCTGTGCCGTGCGTCGCTGCGTGCATCCCGCCCACGCCCAGCCCAGTGCTCCTGGAGCCGTCGGACGCTGCGTACACGCCGCTTGTCGTGACGTCATGGGCGCGTAATTCGCAGATGCGAACCTTGTGGCGCACTAAAAACCGTTGAAACAAATCTCGAAGTGTGATTGGCCAAAGAATAACATTGGACGTTATCAATTAGTGCGATTCGTCAAAAGTTTGTGTTTTCAATGCATTCATTGCTATTATTAGTTTTTGGATCGTGTACTGAGGACAAATTTACAATGCATTGTACTCTGAAATGTTTTTTTATTCATCACTGTACAATACCTACATACATTTTAATTTAGTTTTTTCAGTGACCGCAAAACCACAATTCTGCTTTTGTTCACAATAAATTATTGTTCGTGCATTTTCCCGGCACTTACCGCTCGTAAATATTATGTTTAAAAATAAACAAGGATAAATAAAAATTACTTGAAATCACCGCTCACAAATTCGGTTTGTTTACGTGACGACACAGTTCAGTATATTATTATTTATTCTTTCCATCTCCTAACTTGTCAGCGTTCGCCCTAAAGTTAGTACAATGCCGTCACTGAACAGGCCATTATAACAAATCATAAAACGTCTACTAAATCACAATATTAAAAACCCTAGTTGTTTGTGTTTCAATGCGTCCATTCAATTTGACCTGCACACTTGATTTTGTTCGGTTGCGAGTTGCGACTAACGGTTAATTTTATTAATTGAATCATTTCTGTTTCGATGTAAAATTAAAGATTGATATGTTATAATATTTGCATTTCTATTTCTTCTGTTTGCATACTTACGTTACTTTATAGTCCATTCGCTTAGATAGTGTCGCCCTTTTATTTGTAAATCACTTACTTAAATTCCTTTTTTATAAAAATATCCAAATTTTCATAATTAATTGACTTTGGTACCCAACTTGTGTGTATTAGCGTATTAGTGATTTCTGCATTAGTAAGGATTTTATAGCAAGAGCCACAATGCCATGCGGGTACCGCCACTATCTAACCGAACGGACTATACTATCAACGTCAACTTTAAAGCACACAAAATATAATGTCACAGATTTTATGACATTATATTTTGTGTGCTTTAAATATGTAGCAATTATTATTATTTACGATAATTTTTTTTTACTTGAATCAATATTTTCTTGTTTTATGTCGTTATCTCATAGATTCAAAGATTCAAAAGCATACTCTCCTAACATCTGTCTTGTCAATTCGTGCTAATTGCTATCCTAATCATAATACGAGTTGAAAAATGGAAAATGAAGTATTTAGAAAAAATCGACCCGTCTCACAACTAGCTCCGATGGGACTAGTTGTGAGACGGGTCGATTTTTTCTAAATACTTCATTTTCCATTTTTCTATTATAAAAATTGCATTGTGAATGCAAAAAACTAAAAATTAAAATAATACGAGTTGTTTCAAATCCAACCAAACTCTGTTATACATTACTCGTCAAGTCTACTCTCACTCTTATTTCTAAAACTACAGTGAAAAGCAACCCTTATTCTGTTAGTAGTAAATGGCACAGATTCTTCATGTCCCTACCATGTCGCGTACACACGTGTTACTCGTCCGGTGTTTTTTCTATATACATTTTATTTGTGTGAGCAGCTGGTTTGTTTTGTTGCGCTCATGTGGGTAGTTTCGTTGCGCGTCTACTTACTATACTATTGTTGACAGAAAGCTTTTTCAATGGCGGCATGTAAAAAAAATATTGAGGTTAAAAGATCATGTAAAGAAATAGTATTGCTTTTATTTACAGTCGAATTGAGGTAATTGAATAAAGAAACGGCTTAAACTATCCAATGTGATCGGATTTCTTAGTTAAATCTTCCAGTGAGTGCTTTATAGAATGTGCATATGTTGTGAACTGTGGGAAGATAACGGTAAGAAGTAATTCATTAATAATTCGATAAAAATGCCGACGATCGATTTATTACCGTCAATTCTTAAATAATCGTGTTCTGTTTACAATTTAATGGTTTATTTTGGCGTTTATGTGGTTTAGCGGCGTCTGTTCTATGCTAGTTTTTACCTGTTGTATATTTGTAGATGATAGCAAATAATATAATGGAAAACTGTTTGGAATATTGTAATTGTTGCGATTAAAGTGTTTTTGTGCTAATATGAGACTGGACAAAGATGTAGTGCTTAAAATGTGACGTTAGAACCATGGTGATGTTGAAAAGATTTATGGTACGTTATCAGTTGAACTTATAGGCAAGGTTAATTATGATATGATAGTTTTATTTTAAGAATTTCTTTAAAGTTGACTATGGCATGAAGTGTGTCATTATACGTTCATTATACGGTACGAGTTCATACAGTGATACAACCTTTTCTGTTCCGGTAACAGCGGCGCTACGTACGTTTTTGTTTTTTTTGTAGCAATTTCACCGGCCCTGACTTCTAAGAACTTCAGGCGCCAGCAGCGCTATGGTTGGACATCAAATTGATAGCAAAATGACATAAAAAAAAACACGTTAGTTTCACATTTTGGTCACCGGAACAGAAAAGTTTGTGGCACTGTAATTCGAATATTATAACATGTGTGTAGATAAATTCTTTCATCAGTAGAAAGCTACATTATTCCCGAGTCACATAGGTGTATAGTGATATTTAAAATGTCACTATACATACACCTATTGTAATTTGTCATTTTTTCCCGATATTCCCACGGGAACGGGTACCACGCGGGTAAAACTGCGAGGAGTCACTAGTAAATGTATAAGTTCTGAATGGATTCGCCCATCCCAACACATTTGTGCTGTCTTGCAACTCAGAGGTGGGCACCGTTTTTTAAAGACTCCCTTGTCACTCTAGCCACAGGTTCGCCTTCATCATCATCCGCCATTGATAATGTCCCCACAGCTAGGACACTGCTAATAAACACGCTCACCCATTGAGTGTGTTTATTAAAGGACGATGGGACAAAACATCCCCCAACCAAAACCCATTTCCGACCAACAGATTTGAAATGTATCTCAGGTGAAAGATATGAATATAGTGACAACTTTTTACTATGGCGACATCCCTCAAATGTCTGGGAACCGTGGGAAATTGTAGATTGTACAACAAGTGCATAAAACGTACCATTTTATCCGAGACGTATAAATCCACCAGAGCCGTAGGCAAGGGTGGATAGTCAATTCGAGGGTAAAATGGATTTTATGTACGAGTACACTGCTTTTCACTTCGATTGTCAGAAAATTAATAGCAATATTGCAAATAAGAAAAAAGTGGCAGCACAGTGGCTTTAGCATAGATCGTAGTCCATAATTTATTTATTTATTTTATTTTATTGAATATGGTACAATAACAGAATACAAAATATTACATTGCAGTCACTATTCTACAGAACACATTATAAATCTATATACCAATAACTATTATACACAGCATTTCCAAAAAAAAAACGAAAGTAGTAAACAAGTTTTAATAATTATATACTAACTAAACTAAAATTATACTTAAGGATGAAACAACACACAAACTTAACAAAATAATTTAAAATAAAATAAAATAAATAAGTTAAAATTTAACAAATTAATTTAAGTACATAGATCTCTAAAAAGAGACAATTTAAATGGGTTTATACTACAATTGAAAATATCCTTATTAGAACATAGATTGTTATACTCTTGACACATGCGTAAGAGTGAGTGGTGCACTTTTCGATACATTGTTGTTAGTGCAAGGTACACTGAATAATTGAAAATTACGTACTGATAATTTGGTTTAAAAGTTCCTCACAGTATCCATAATTTTCAATTTTATGCAAAACACATAAATCATTAACTAATCTACGCTTCTCCAAACTGAAAACTTCGTAAGCCTATCAATATAATCTGGTAAACTGCGTCTCAGACCAAGCCTAGTGCATATACTTCTTAAAAAGCGGCGCTGGATAGCTTCGATTCTATCAATGTGATTGCTATAGAACGGTGAAAAGACACTAGAACAATATTCTAGGATAGCTCTTGAAATACTTATTTCGTAGAAAACTCATTAATTTTGCCTAGTTTTATTAATTTAGTAATGTAACATCAAATATGTACAAAATTGAAGAAACAGAATGAAATAACAAGCTTTTTTTTACATAGCTGTAAGTTTTCGTGCCGTGTAGTGTCGGCACTGTTTACCTGACGACCTTTGTCGAGTCTGAGACTTAGACGAAGATTTTACTTTATGCACTAGAGTATAAAAAACGATTTTATGCAGCCTATACCCAACATAAACACGAACTTTACGAGCATGAGAAGTGAAAATATTATTTTAATATTGTAATTTATTACAAAAGTAACACCAAACTTAAAAATAATATTTTCACTTCTTATGCTCGTAAAGTTCGTGTTTATGTTGGGTATAGGCTGCATAAAATCGCTTTTTATGCTCTAGTGCATAAAGTAAAATCTTCGTCTAAGTCACAGACTCTTAAGACAAAGGTCGTCAGGTAAACAGTCACACACGCAATTAAACTTCGTTAAATAAACTTGTTATTTCATTCTGTTTCTTCAATTTTGTACATAGTTATAATCCATATTAAATTACTAAATTAATAAAACTAATTATGCAAAAATAATGAGATTTCCAAGAAATAAGTATTTCAAGAGCATTATGAACTACGATCTATGCTAAAGTCACAGTGCTGCCAGTGCCACCTATAAAAAAAAAGATAAAGAAAGTCTTCCCGCCAATATGGCGAAGTCTTTATTTTCTTTTTTGCACCATTGCTATTTATTTTCCTCACATTCGAAGTGAAAAGCAGAGTGTATAACTCGTACATAAAACCCATTTTACCCTCGACTTGACTATCAACCCTCGCCTACGGCTCGGGTGGATATATACGTCTCGGGTAAAATGGTTCGTTTTATGCACTTGTTGTACAATCTACTATTTACTTCTCATGCTCGTAAAATTCTTGTGAGACATGTCGATTTTTTCTAAATACTTCATTTTCCATTTTTCTATAATATTGCTATTTATTTTCCTCACAATCGAAGTGAAAGCTGAGTGTATAACTCGTATATAAAACCCATTTTACCCTCGACTTGACTATCAACCCTCGCCTACGGCTCGGGCGTCTTATTATATATATATCGTCTCTTATAATATGGTACGTTTTATGCACTTGTTGTACAATCTTCTATTTGATTTTGACATTGAATATAGCTATCTATATATCTCGTATACTTCGATACGTATGAAATTGTCGACACACATAAAAGATATGTTGGAGGGAGGGGGGGGGGGGGGGGCACCATTGTTCTCCGGCCCTGTTCGGCCGGTCAGGCTTAATAGGTTAAATTATGATATTTGCCGTCATATACGATCAAATATCGAGCTGATATTCGAATTAAAATTTACAGGCCAGTCAGATTATAGTTCTCAAAATACTTATGTCTAACTTTGTCGACAGTTGTCGAGCTTGAAGGACGAGTTGTCGGGAGGCGAGGACAAATGGAGGCAACGGCGGAACCTCAGCTTCGACCAGAACCGGCACTTGGAAGAGGTCACTAAGGAGAGGTGAGTTTAAGCAACAATTTTAAATGTTATCGTTCAAAGAAACTGTCATCTTGAGTAAGTAAGAGTTTACTATTTAGGTCGACCTGTAAATTGTTTATAATTTATATCTATTCATTTTGTGCCAGTATGAAAAATCTTTTTTATAACAACCACAAAATATTGAACTTAGCTAATTCAAGTAAGCTAGTTTGTCTCCCAACAAAACGTACGCCCAATAATATGTATTCAACATAGAACTTTGTCACATTGAAGTGTTCCGAAACAAAACTATGTGCCATAGAAGTCATTCAACATTGTAATTGGACATAGTCCTATGTTGATTACATATTATTGCTGGTGACTGTACATTCGTTATTTCGTAGAGAACAGAAAATTGGAAAGTAACAATTTAGTTACCTTATATTGGTAATCGATAAATGAATCGAACTTAAAACTTGCAAATCAATTCAGAGTTTTGCAGATTAAAGATTAAATAAAAAAGCATGCTCGACATTCCTTTAGCTCTCTCATCTGTATCGTTTAAAGCCCTCAGTACAATTTCGCCGACCCAGATGGCCAAGCATGATCGGCGATCGTGTACAGGGGCAGTTTGCAAAGGTTTGCCGTTGCAAATGCACATAAACTAGCCTTATATACGATCGCTGATCATATACGGCCAACGGGTTTGACGATCCTGAACTGGCTTTACGTTGTACGACAAAATGTTTAGTTATGCTATTTTCCGCCGTACAATCGTAAGCCTTGCTCCATGCTAGTGCTACAAGTAGATTATTCTTTCCAGGGACGGGTTGAAGCGAGTGGCGGTAGGATTGCACCGCGTGGTGGGGCAGCTGGTTGCGTACTGCGCGCGCGCGGAGGACGAGCTCAACCGGACAGTGCTCGCGCAACTGCTCGCCCGCCTCGCGCCCGACCACGACGAGTGAGTAGCTCAGTCTGTAGCTGTAGGTGGTATAGCAACTGGTCGCGGACTGCGCGCGCGCGGAAGACGAGCTCAACCAGACCGTGCTCGCGCAACTGCTCGCCCGACCACGACGAGTGAGTAGCTCTGTAGCTGTAGGTGGTATAGCAGCTGGTCGCGTACTGCGCGCGCGCGGAGGATGAGCTGAACTGGACCGTGCTCGCGCAACTGCTCGAAGGATGGTTTACCCGTGTTTGGCCCGAAACTGCGTTACGCGGACGCCTGCGCGGGGACCCGTCCCGTGTAGCCACTAAATATAGTATTATCTGTGCCACTATACTGATAATTAGCGCCACCACGCAACCACGGGAGCACACGAAGGAGTACTTTTGTATGAAACCACGCGGACGTCCGCTTAAGGGCACGTACTTCAAAATTATCGAAATCAACCAATTTTTTATTCAAAAGTAAACAATCAAATATTCTTTATTATGAGCTGATAAAAATATAATGTTGAAGTTTCATAAGCGATCTTGATTATTTTGTGGCTAGAAACACGATATTCGTATCGTAACTCGACAATAAAAAATGTAAAAAACAAAGAAAAATGTGTTTTTTTAAATATTTTTTTGGATTTATACTTAGATTATTAATCTCTAATTCACGAATAATATATAGAAAAATAGGTATTTGCTTAATGACATATTGTAGACTATTCTCAGGCTACTTTTTCAAAAAGTAAATTTATGCTTAAAATAACAACAAAAACATTGAAAAAATGAAAAAGTGAGGTTATTTTCATTACTGTTCACACGTAAGGAAAAATACAAAGACAGAGTTTTTGGAAGATCCTGCCCTTAACGCAGTGATTGAGGATTCCGGGAGTAGTGCGCTTCCACCGTCAGCCTTATCACCACTTAACATCAGGTGTGATGAAAGCTAAGTGCTAAGCCGTCATGGATAAAAAAAAAATCTGCCTTAAGGTCTGTCTTCACATATCAGGGCCGTGACCAGGACGTAATCGGTCAAGAGGCGAAAAAAATATTGTTGCGTTCATTTTGTATGAACTCGTTAGCACACGGATTGGCGACCGATGGAGTTCCAGTGCCAGGACACGGAAGAAAAGAACAAACCTATTCTAATTGTTTTGCCTCCTGGAACATCGCGCGAGAAGATTCGCTAACACACTTTAGAGGCGGGTGGGAGAGATGAGGTTACGGGGTACTCTACTGCGCATAGCGGCTAACATCACAACGATCAATAAGATTGAATCGCAGAAGGGCGAGTGTTTACAGCAGGCTAGCAGCAGCGTTAGCAGCAGTAACCAGACAAGCGGCTTATTTGTTGACCATAATAGTCAAAGCTCTATATATTTCTTGTGTAAGAGAGATCCATTCCCACCATTCTGCTATACTAGAATGGTCTCACCAAGCTTTACCACCATCAAAATTCATACTTCTCATTTAAGGGAAGTAAAACCGCGGGCAAAAGCTAGTTAATAAATAAAAATATCCCACACCATCACACATTATACTGAAAGTTGTCTCGCTATAACCTTTTGAACCGTGTTGGTTCGCATTCTTCAAAATCAAATTTATTATTTTAAGATTTGCATGCTATTCTAATGGCTGATTGAGCTGAACTTTATTTCACATGTGTGTTATCTTAAACAGAGTTCTGGCAGCTTTGGCTGTAATAAATGATTTCATATTTTACTCGCTAAAATAACATAAAAATATAAACAGCAACGACAGGTATAATTGGCAAGTTGACACGTTGCCATCGGCTTAGACGCGGCGGAGACGGTTCTGCGCCGGTTACTCACCGCGATACTTCAACCGTTATTGAGCGTGGTGTTTATTTGAGGAGTCGTCTGCTGCTTGATGGAGATTGACGCCACATTAACGTCTTATTCAGTCGAGCTGGTCAATAAACTCAGTACGCAGAATCGGAAGAGAATGATAGTAAATAAAATCAAAATTATAATAGGATGTTTGAAGGAAATTATCGCGTCAATCGAGGCCAGAGCCGATCACGTCAATGTTAAAATGCAATTCGATTTATAAGCAGAAAACAACGTTGTTTTCGTAAACAACATAATCATGATAGTAAGTAAAAAGTATTTATCTTGAAATTAATATTTCCCATTTAATTTTTTTTTGTTTGTTGTAAATACATAAACTCCACCTTATAATTTTACTTCGATTTAGAATATCACAGCTAATATATCAGTTGTCGCGCCGCTTCTGGGCGGTTCGCAGAATCCCCGCGCGTACAAGCGTCTTATTGGGGCTGAGACGTTAGTTTCAGGAACGGTTTTAGGAATTGACAGTGACGGGCGACCGGTCCAATCCTTTATATCACCCCATTCGTTATAATAATAGTTCATTGAAGCTTAATTCTGCCAGCACTGGTTACAGGTAGTTTTACATGTAATTTGTGTGTGACACATCATCAAATGTCTTTACAAAAAAAAAAGAGCTTATTTGTTAGGAAGTACCAGGAACTGCCTACTACTGGTTTTAGAATTTAGATGTGTATTAATTTTTTGGAAAGGTAAAATAAAACTGAAAAAGTTTGTTTTGATAATACAGAAATCAATTAATATAGAATATCGTATTGTTAGGCCCCCTACAAGGTGGACTGACGATCTGGTCAAGGTCGCGGGAAGCCGCTGGATGCGGGCAGCGCAGGACCGATCGTTGTGGAGAACCTTGGGGGAGGCCTATGCCCAGCAATGGACGTCGTACGGCTGAAATGATGATGATGATCGTATTGTTAGCCAAAGAAGTCGAGTCCGAGTTCATATGATAAGCCCCATTGTAATATCAACGGTGTATGCACACTCTATAGTTACTGTGTTTTAGGTAAATCTAAAGTTGGCAAGCTTGCGGCCGTCTCCCGCTACTCGCTACTAATCGCACCTATGTATTTATATTTGCGTGGGGTTACACGAAAATTTAATATCGTCCTGGACTCTGGACGGGTGCCAGCAGTTGCCCTTTCGATATTATAAACGCACCGATACCGCAAAGCTTGCCGCGTGCAATTAGCCACAGAGCACTTGTTTGACAGACTGGTCTGTTTACGTCTCCTCATAAAGATTTGTCATTTCGCGTTAGAAGTAACGTTTAGTCCTTTAAAACGGACGGTCGGACTCGACACAGCTGTTGTGTTTAATTAGTGATGCAGACGCGAATTGCTTTTTATTTTTGAGAGACTATTTGCGATGTCTGAATGTACTGTAAAGGTGGTTTTAAATATAAGTTATGAGTCATCGTCGGAGTTTGACCGTCTCTGTCAGTATTTGAAGATTTTAAAAAATAAATGTAAAACACTGCTGTTTCATAGCTATAACAGACAAACGTGACACTTTAATTAAACAGATATCAGTCTACGAAGTTCAAGTCAATTTAAAGATAACATGCGATTCAAATGTGACTTTGAAAATGAAGTATTAGAAAAAATCGACCCGTTTCACAACTAGCTCCGATGGGACTCGAACCCAAGACCTTTCACTGTCCGGGCCAATGCTCTAACCACTGAGCTACGGAGTCGAAAAGCGTCGAATTAATCCAATACCTCTTACGCGTTTTTTTTCTAATATGTACTTCATTTATTATAATAAAAATTGCAATTTGAATGCAATAAAGTAAAAACAATCTCATATGTGACGGTTTGTTCAGTGAACTTATAGCATTTAAGTTTTCTACACACCGTATTTTTTTGTATTAGCTATATTTGCTTACCTATATTTTATCTAAGTACATCTATCAATTCAACTTATTCAAATTGTGTTGTCTTCCAGATCCTTCGTACTTGACGTTTCCCGCCCCTCAAGCCCCGAGGGGTCAGTAGAGTTGAACTCAAGCGCGGTATCCCGTCGCGTGCACTTCGCACCCGAGCTGCACTTCCTAGGCGCAGAGGCAGAAGCGGAGGCGGGCGCGGACGCGGACGAGGCCAGCGTGTTGAGGTTCCTGCAACAACAGCGGGACTTGAGTGCTGACATCAAGCTCGAATTGGAGAAGTCTTTGAGGAGGCTAAGGAACGAAGCAACTTCGTTGTTGGACCTTTCCGCGAAGCTTGCAAATAGTAAGTATGATTCGTGTATGTTAATTGATAAGAAGGTAGGTAAAGCGGATGCGAGCGCGGATGCAGACGTAACCAGCGTGTTGAGATTCCTGCAACTTGTTCAAAATTAGTTTAATTTTCTTGTACGAATTATGTTAAGTACTGATCTTACGAGTTACGAGTACAAATATAAACTTAACGACGGTTTTATAATAACAAATAGTAAAATACAGACACAGGAAAATATGCAACGTGTTTCCTTTGGTAGGATCCCTCCTAATCTCTGTTCAACGGCGCACGCACATGTCAACCGGCTGCGGTTCATTGAACAGAGTTATGACCGCTCCGTTGGCGCAGAAGTCAACCACCAAATGGGCCATACGACCTGTTAAACTACAAATCCTGTAATACTATGATGACATTCCAGAACGCCATGACTCCAAGATGCTGGAGTCGAGTCAAGTGCAGATAACCGAGCTGGTGCAAGATTTGGACTCGAAGCAGAGGTCGTGTGACAACTGTGAGCTGCATCGGAAAGTAAGCAATTTTGAGGCATTAATTTTATTTTATTGGATCTCTCTCAGAAAGGATTAAGGCCCCTTTTTCTGTCCATAAAAAGGCCTGGTTCGATGGTTCCCACATACTTTGAATTAATTTCATCATTATCGACCATTGAAACCCACTACTAGGGCCAGGCCGTTCTGGCGGATGGATGGATAAGAAGAATGGGCCATGTATAAACCACGTGGACCCAATACGGATTGGCAGGTATTAACGACTGCAAACGCAGCCGGGACTGAGGGCTTAACGTGCCTTCCGAAGCACAGAGGAGCTCGAGATAAAAAAAAAATGGTCACCCATCCCGTGACCGACCATAGCGCTAGTTGCATAACTTCAACGATCGCAGGCCGAGCGCGCTAACCAATACGCGACGGGCTTCTCATGAATTAATTTGAAATGTTTTTGTAGCTTGTGTTATGTATAAAAATAAAGTTCATAAGTGTCCAAAAAAATCTTAAGCTTTGTACGCGGAAAATAGTTTGAACGTTTTTTAATTTATTTCAGAATATGGAAGAAGCGATGGCAGAGTGCTTACAGCGGGAGGGCCTACTGCGGTCGGACTTGGAGTCGGCCATGATAAAGATAGCTCAGCTTATGACCGTCGGCGACAGACTCAATTCTAGCGATCTTATAGCTGAAGGGTGGGTTCTCATGCTAGTGTTAGTTTTGTATTGCATTTAAGTTATATGTGGTAATATGTATTAAGTTAGTTATTTAAAAAACATAAATATTTATAGGAAGGAGCGCCTATTTTATCGCAGGTCTATCGTATTAACCACTGTGTTGACATTTTTTTGCGGCTTTCAGTATCGGCTGATAAACTATTACAAGACTCATCGTTGCGGGCGGTGTCTAAGCCTGTTATTACAGTATGATACTTGCAGAGCACTAGTATCTGATACAGATAATAGGAGTCGACTCGCCGAGGCATATTTACCCTTCTAAAATATGCCCGTAAATTGACTGTCGCTCAATATAAATGTCGACCTACACGAAACACAACCACAGCACATCGCAGCGACAAAATATGTGTGAATAGTGTCGATGCAACTTTTGCAGTTGCATTGTGGTTGTGCGACAAAATGTCGCTGTCGCTAGTAATTGTGAGGGAGATTTGGCCGGCCGCTAGTTCGCAGGCTCGTCGCTGGTGGTTGCGTTGTGGCCGGTATCACCCACGCGGTTGATAATGACTGCAAAATGTGGTACGTGTGAATTGAATATTCATTTCCAATACAAAATACGCCCCGCCCACGTGGTGTGGTTGTGGTTCGTGTGGGTTGAGCCTAAATTACAGTTTTCTGCACTGTTCTTGTAATTTTCGTAATGTAAGAACGGGCTAAGATTTTGTATCGGCCGATATAGTTTGAGCTAAAGCGTTGGACCGTTCCCCCACGTAGCTGCGGCTTTCCAATGAGCTGTACAGCGCTTGCGGTCAAACAATAGTTTGATGAGGCTCATAAACAGTATGGATTAGAATTCGACACCGAATGGTTGTAATATACATACTTTTTTAATGTTTTCATATTGATTATTAGATAACTGAAGTACGTAGTGTGGTGTGCGGGGGTCTTAAAATAAATAAATAAATATTGGGCACCATCACATACATTGTTCCAATACCAAATTATAGTAGATCGCGCACTAGTCACTACATAGTATAAAACAAAGTCGCTTTCTCTTTCCCTATGTCCCTTTGTATGCTTAAATCTTTGAAACTACGCAACGGATTTTGATGCGTTTTTTTTAATAGATAGAGTGATTCAAGAGGAAGGTTTATATGTACTTTTTATCCCGATATTCCCACGGGAACGGGAACCACGCGGGTGAAACCGCGGGCGGCCGCTAGTACTGTATATAGAAACAACACCCAGACCCGAGAAAATATTGAAAAGTTGTTTCAATATTTACCCGACCGGGGATCGAACACGGGACCTCTCGAGATAGCGGCACCTCCAAAACCGGTGCGTACACCACTCGGAGTCATAATTTTATTTTTATTTATGTTACAATTACAGACAACAGACTGCGATTAAATTATCTGTGTCCAATTACAAAAGTGCACAGCACTGACCATTAACATACCAAATGATTTCAAAGTAAAAGATTAAGTTAATTTACAAAAATGCACAAAAATAAACTAATTGAACAAAATGATTTTACTTTTTGCATTCACAATGCAATGTTTATGACTGAAAAAGAAGCATCGAAAAAAACTACCCGATAATGTTCGTATCAGATACGGCACAGGCCAGAGTGTGGGCGAAGCTCCCCGGGGGCGAGGGCCTACCCCCGGCGCGGGCAGCGTGTCCCTGGACGGGGCGGGCTCCCCGCGCGCGGAGATACAGGCGCTGGCCAGGGACTTGGAGCTGCTGCAGCGCGACCGGGACGATCTGCATCAGCAGGTATAGTGTTCTTGGACTATTATAAAACGCCTTTATTTATTTATTTATTTGATATTTTTCGGAAGACCAACAGCAAAATTAGAAGAGTAGGTTAGACACAACAACAGAAAGCCAATTTACAGGTCTTAACCAATAAACAAACGAACAACACTGAGAGATAACGAATGATACGCGAACTCATTTTTGCTCCAACGCTGCTCCTGCTCCAGTCGCCATCTGATATATCGTAGCGGGCGAGGTCCACAAATATTTCGGAGAATAATTAAATTTCAATAAATTCGTTACACTGAATGAAGTCAATAAAAAAAAAACTTACAATCACACCAATTATCTAAGCCCATGTTGATTTCATTAAGAAACTGTGTCATGGAAAACTTGATAACGAATATACTTAATACTTTTTGTTTGTAAATACATATAGACCGGGCGGACACGACAGTTAGAGGTGTAATAGTACATTACAGCCGAGGACAGGTAAGTAAGAAATTACATTGTCGAGGATGGTTTGAAGCACGAGCCGCAGGCGAGGGCTTTAATCATTCGAGGCAAGGTAATTTGCTTACCGTACAAGGCTTGTATAGTGCTTTTCTCAAGAAATGCGAGGAAATAAAAAAAACTGATTAACTAAATAATATTTATTAAAATTTATATCACACATGTTCGGGCAATTATTAAATGTAAATGTTATTGTTTTCCCGGGCACAATTATGTATAAATCGCCCATAATAATATTATTTTAATGATGTATCGCTAAAATACGCCATTCCGAAACACAGATTCCGAAAATGTATGCGCCTTTTTTTCACTTTTCCAAATCAGATCGTAGGTTTTCATATATCTTTCTTTTGATTTTGCTGGCAGTAAGTTTTCTGTTATTAATTTTGCTTCTGCTCTCAAATTTGGTGGAGTAGGTACATACAATGTCTGTAAGTATATGTTTCATTGGCAGAACTCATTTTGATAATTATTACACAATATAAACTGTATTGATATTTATTCAACCGCTGAAAATCATTCCCGCCGTTTTTTTAATATTGGTTTGTGAGGCCATGTCGAACGGTCATACAGCCAAGTGATACTTACTACTTGCTACTAAAATCACAGAATAAATAATAGTGCTAAGGCACAGAAGACTCACTCTGCAAGCTCATTCAAATAAAAATAAATCTTTCTGCGTGGAAATAAAGTCCAATTCCGGTTGCTTTGTCATCGCTTGCCTACTGTTATAATAACCTAGAGTTCGCGCATGCAAGCAAAACTGTGTCTTATAGCTACGCGCGAGCGTTTCTATTTCTATGAATGTATCAAACAGCTCGCTCGCTGGTTAGGGTTGCGAGCGACTTGCGAGTTCGGTTTTGCTGTTTATTATGTTCTTTCTTTTATTTATACACCCGTAAACACAACAGTATCTTATATACGGATTATAAGAACGTTTAGTAGTCATTGTTCGGTACACAAAAATCACAGAAATGATCGATCGTTTTACGCGCGAACGTGGAGCGTACGAGCCGAGCGGCATCCTTCTGCCATACGCCTGCCCGGCAGGCGCGCCGGCCGAACGTACCTAAACTGCGGAGTGACACCCCCCTGCTAAAATGCGCAACTTCAATACCCGCTTCTGGGCGGTAGATGGCGCTGTATATATTTCCCATACAAAATTACTCGTAAAGGATATTTTGTCTATGATAAATCTCCACTACCATCTATTCCTAGACCCACCCTACACGTCTCCCCCGGGTGGTGCAAAACGAGCAACGTCGCCGAGTCTCGGGCGGCGGTAAATAACCCGACTCAGCTTGCCTAATAATCAGGTTCTGCAGGTTGGAAGTAGGAAATGACCTCCACAACCCGTAACCCCATGGTCCTACTATGGAAACGGGGGCATTGGCTTCACCGCCCGTGTCACGAGGTAGAAAGCCTCTCTAAAAATTCACCCTAATCCTAAGGTGGGACACGCGCCGAAAGGATGTATGGCTTGCAGGTAGCAAGTTCCTAGCGTCAACCTCAACGGACCCGGCTAACGTTGTTGTATGGAGCCTTCTTGAGGGAATAGGCGTCAC
This sequence comes from Crambus lathoniellus, assembly GCA_949710035.1. Classification (NCBI taxonomy): domain Eukaryota; kingdom Metazoa; phylum Arthropoda; class Insecta; order Lepidoptera; family Crambidae; genus Crambus; species Crambus lathoniellus. The sequence goes on from OX453296.1 coordinate 28,246,618, forward strand.
CCTTCAAGCGACGATTTATTTCGACCTTACTCGTGGGAACAATATGAATGAAAATAATCCAAAACCAAATATGATCCAACAACAATTTCACAAAAGCATGTTCATCAGACATCGTAGTAACAGTCTACCATCAGCTGGAGGAACTGACAATACAGTTCATAACAATGATACAGAACAACCTATAAATCATCCGGAGAACACCTCTTCAACTCCGTGGCAAAACGACAAAGTACCTATAAGACAAAAAAGAAAAAAAACTAGCCCAATATGCAGTGACAACACAAAGAAATCAAAGAACACATTAAATTTCGCAGTCCCTTCTCACAACAAATTCGATCTGCTTAATAGCGAAGAAACAGAAGAACCAGTTAAAACTACTGAGTACATACCTAAGCCAGAACCTATTTTTGTGACAGGAGTTATGGATGTTACAGCACTGAAAGCTACTCTAAATAAAATTGTTGACTACAAATTATACAAAATGACTACTTTAAAATCCGGCCATATAATTAAATTAATACCTAATGACATACAAACCTATAAAACAATTAGGGAGCAATTTATAGAAAACAATATTTCACATTACACCTACAAATTGAAATGTGAAAGAGCATATAGAGTTGTAATACAGGGGCTACACTCTACAGAAGATACTACTCTGATAAAAAAAGAGCTGAAAGAGCAAGGACATGAGGTCAGACAAATAGTAAACGTCTTACACAGGTCTACCAAAGAGGCATTACCCATCTTCTTCGTGGACTTAGAACCTAACCCGAATAATAAAGAAATATTTAAACTGAGATACCTAAGCCAGATGAGAGTGACGTTTGAAGCTCCTTATAAAAAAAAAGAAATAATGCAATGCAAAAGATGTCAGAGGTTTGGCCACACTAAAAACCAATGCTTCAGACCATTTAGATGTGTGAAATGTGGTAACGAACATTCAACCTCTTCTTGCACCAAAACATCTGATACAGACGCTACATGTGCAAACTGTCAGGAAAGACATCCTGCAAGTTACAAGGGTTGCGCAAAATACAAACAATACAAGGAAAAAATACTAAAAACTAAACCAGCCAATAAAGAAAACCACCCAACTCGGAATACAAAAGAGATCAAAACACCAGATCAAACAACAAAACAAAATACAAACCAAATTAATCCCACTGAAAAAAGAAGCTACGCAGAGGTAACAAAAGACCGACCACAAATTGAAGATCTACCTAATTCTGAAAACCTTCCAGACAGATTAGAACTAATGTTCGCTAAATTTCAACAAATCATGATCAACATGATAGACAAAATGATGGATCGTATGATCCAACTAGTGACAAGCCTAGTTACCAAATGAATAATATACTCAGAGTTGTCACTTGGAATGCCAACGGCTTGACAGAACGTCGTCAAGAACTCCAAACATTCCTCCAATTAGAAAAAATTGACATAGCGCTAATATCCGAAACAAGATTCACTGCCAAATCCCACTTTACTATACAAAATTACACGGTTTATACAACAAATCACCCATCAGGAAATAGCCATGGAGGAACAGCAGTAATTATAAAAAATAATATCAAACATTACGAACTGGAAAAGCACCATACAAATAAAATACAAGCAACATCAATAAAAGTAATGGTAAATGAGAAAACTGAAACCACTTATTCTGCAGTGTACAGCCCACCCAGACACAAGATAACTAAAGAGGACTACAACAAGTACTTCTCTTCCCTTGGCTCCAGATTTATATGTGGTGGGGATTGGAACGCAAAACACACATACTGGGGCTCACGATTAATTACACCCCGTGGAAGAAACTTACTTGGTGCAGTCCAGAATCTGAGACTCGAGTGCATGACCACACGCAAACCAACATACTGGCCAACGGATCCAAATAAAATTCCCGACCTGCTTGATTTCTACATAACTAAAAACGTGAGTCCAAACTATATGACTATTGAAACCTGCACAGACTTATCCTCCGACCACTCGCCAGTCATATTGAATGTAAGCTCGACAGTGTTATTAGTGAAACCAGCAGATAGACTCTATAACAAAAATACAAACTGGGACATGTATCAAGACACAATAACGAAAGGGATTGGTCTTATTAAACCACTGAAAACACCGGAAGACATAGAAGAAGCTATCGAGAACCTAAACAAAATCATACACAGAGCATCGACTATTTCCACAAAAACAAAAAAAATTATTCCTCGATTATTTAACGAATACCCGAAATTTATCAAAGACAAAATACTAGAACGTCGTAGTCTAAGAAAGGTGTGGCACGAAACTAGGTATCCAGCAGACAAAACAGCATTCAACAGATCTTCGAATGAATTGAAGGACCTCATTAAAAACTTCAAAAACGATAATCTCCAAACGTTTCTCTCTAACTTGACTCCAAGCCTAGACACAAATTACTCTCTATGGAAGGCAACACGAAAATTAAAACGCCCCAATAGTCATATTCCTCCTATCAGAAGAAACAACGGTAATTGGGCCAGATCAGACAAGGAGAAGGCAACAATCTTTGCCGAACACCTTAGCAATGTTTTCCAACCATTCCCTGAATCAAAACCTGATCATGACAATAAGATAAAACACTATCTTGAAAGTGCACAGCAAATGAGTCCTCCATTAAAGTATACGAGTCCAACCGAAGTAGCGAGAGAAATAAAACAGCTTAAAGATGGAAAATCTCCGGGATACGACAACATCGACAGTGTTCTTCTGAAAAATCTCCCAAAAAAGGGTATAGTAGCAATCTCAAATATCTTCAATGCTTGCTTGCGTCTTGACCACTTTCCATGACAGTGGAAAATAGCGCAAGTAATTATGTTACCGAAACCAGGAAAACCACCAAATGAAGTTGCTTCGTATCGACCCATAAGTCTTTTGCCGTTAATGGGTAAACTCCTTGAAAAGATGATACTTAAAAGGATGAAGGAGCATTTAAATGAAATAATTCCAAATCACCAATTTGGCTTTCGGGAGAATCACGGAACGACTGAGCAAGTTCACCGCATCGTCGACGTTATAAGCAGATCCATAGAAGGAAAGAAATACTGCTCAGCCGTCTTTCTGGACATTAGCCAGGCCTTTGATAAGGTATGGCACGAGGGCCTACTTTATAAAGTTAAGAAGATGCTTCCTCATTCATTCTACCAAATAATAAAGTCATACCTCAATAAGCGATGCTTTGAAGTAAAATTTTACGATGATTTATCCAATCTTTATGAGATCAAATCAGGAGTACCACAGGGAAGCATACTGGGACCGGTTCTCTACACCATATATACTGCTGACCTACCAACAACAGACAAGACTACGGTTGCAACATATGCAGACGATACAGCTTTACTTTCGTCACACATAAATCCAGAAACTGCAACAGAATACCTACAACAACATCTTGACAAAATTGAGGAATGGCTTAAAACCTGGAGAATTCAGGCAAACCAAAGCAAGTCAACACATGTGACATTCACTCTCAGGAGAGACACGTGCCCGCCTGTAATTCTTAACAATGACAAAATTCCTCAAGACGACAACGCAAAATACTTAGGCATGCATTTGGACCGAAGGTTGACATGGCAAAAACATATATGGACAAAGCGAAAGCAGCTAGATTTAAAACTACGCAGTATGTACTGGTTAATAGGACGCCACTCACAAATGAGCACGCATAGCAAGCTGACAGTGTATAAATCCATCTTAAAACCAATATGGACCTATGGTATCCAACTTTGGGGTACAGCCAGCAACAGCAATATTGAGATATTGGAACGTTTTCAAACTAAAACACTTAGAGCCATCTTTAACATCCCGCAATACATAAGTAATAAACACATATATAATGACCTAAAACTACCAACTGTTAAACAGGAGATAATGAAATATAGCAATAGCTACCAGATAAGACTCTCAAAACATAAAAATGAGCTAGCCTTTAGTCTGAGCGGAGATAAAGGCCTTCAACATAGAAGACTTAAAAGACACAGTGTTCCTACTCTGAAAGATAGATTCGTCAGGATGGATTGAGACATCAACATAAGAAGTGTCTCACCAAGCTAAAATGCCCAAAACAGATACAAGTGATCAGATAAAGTGGTGGCCTATTGTTGTGTTCAACAGATTGCCACGATGCAGAAAGAGAGAGAAAAAAAAAAAAAAAAAAAATGATAAATCTCCTTTTGTTTTTTCGATTGATGTTCGTGCTAAGCATGAAGCTCGACTTAATACTGAGGTACCTAACTGGAGTTCTCACCCTGAATAAAAAAGTGAACACCAGCAAATTTGACATTTAGTATGTAGTGGCTGTCAGTTGTCTCATATGACCATACGTATTTTTTTAAAGTGTAGGTGAGACGGAAGACAGCCACTGTGTAATTTGTGGTCACAAAAAATTTTTCGTACTGCACTCTCCAGTTACCTCAGTATTAACATAAGTCGAGCTTCATGGTGCTAAGGGTACATAGCGCTTGTGGTACAATACGAAGTAATATACTCTGTGCGCACCGTATTTAAAAAAAAGTCAACCTAATTAAGATATAATAATAATGTGGCTGTATGGTGCAAATGTCCCTTTGCTTTTTCTGTTTTTATACACAGGAATAACTAAAGAAAAAATAAAGAAAAAAAGTTGGTAGTACCATAGAAAATCACTGCAGTAATGAATTTCAGTACTTACTTACTGCACTAAAATCAGTGCAGTAAGTAAGTACTGAAATTCATTACTGCAGTGATTTTCAAATTTAGAATGTTTACCTCGGAAAAGTGCCACGTACTGCATTCTTTTCTCAAATATAATATTAACATTTCAGAGCATAAGTGTGAAAAAAATTTTACAGTATGGAAATTTGCGAGAACGTTTTAGACGACGACATATGTAAGCACTATCAAAATTAGAATTTTTATCCCTGTGCATCACACTTGAAATTGAATTTTTAAATGTACTTATACTAGAAATGTTATCGGTACATCAATTTGCATACTGAAAAAAAATTGTTTTAGAGCCGAATATATAACAATTTCGTTGTTACATTTAAAAATTAAATTTCAAGTGTGATGCACAGGGATAAAAAGTCTAATTTTGATAATGCTTACAAAGGTCGTCGTCAAAGACGTTCTCGCCAATTTGCGTACTGTAAAAAAATTGTACCCCTCCAACTGTCGTGTCCGCCCGGTCTAATACTTAATATACATAGAATAACATCATAACGTACAATTTGCCATAAGAGCAGCGACTTTTCAATAAATCACAGAGTATTCACGCAGACAAGGTAATCATAAAGATCTAAACGTTTTAGGAAAACATTCCTTACGTCTGTACTGCCTAGTTTACACGTATTAAGTAAGCAAGTGATTAACTTAATTTTTAAGTTAATTTTAAGTAGTAAAGTGTTTACACGTGTTATAACTTAAATTCAATTTAGTTTGGTCACAATGGACGAAGATACTTTCCTACTTCGCTAAATTAGTGCGTCCACATGCGAACTACAAGCAAATTTAGTAAAGACCACGCCTACCGGGGAATACGCGCGGTGCGGGAGGTGGGGTTACTTAAGCAAAAATAGACTCGATTCTATTCTACTTACTCACTTATTCACTAAATCGTTTACTTAGCACTTGTGACTAAAGAGCTGTTAAGTGACTGTTTACACGCGTGAATTTAGTTAAAATTAACTTAAAATTTAGTTAATTACTTCGTCACTTAATACATGTAAACAACCCATACCACACAGTTTAAATTATAACTTATAAATTATAACTTAATGCCGATTTACAATCGTTGTCAAAATCGTTTTCGGCATCTTAAATGTGAAAATGATAACAAACTGTGTGTTCCAGACATAAGGTATATTTTCCTTTAAATTTAAATGTTTAAGTATATCTTTATGTTTTATATCTTTATGATTGTAAAATTTGGAAACAAATACGATATAAATACTTGCGTTGTAGTATTCTCATACCGGCATAAGTACTTGACACACCCTATACATATCTATCAAAACCAATTAAATTAATTAAATTAATTGGTTTTGATGATACACTCAATTCAAACTACAAATTTATTAAAACTTTGTATACAACTAACAGTATAATTTGGTGTATCTATTTGATATTCTTATATTGTATGTAAGATATTAATATATATTACATTTTGCAATATGCACTTCGCACGCGCAGCTAAAACGGATGACCGATTCACCTGTACATAAGATATGCTGTGAAAAGGTAAAACTGCATGCCCGAACATGTATATATGTCACAATTTATACTCACTTTAATATTATATATAATAAGTTTATTTAATGTACCAATCGTATGTTTATAATTATGTATTATGAATGGCTTTTGTATAGTCTTATTTTTTATGCGATTTACTTTTTATATAATTCAGCTTTGTAATGGTCACACCCATTTTAATTAGATACTGAAAGATAATTTATTTAATAAAATCTCATACCATTCCTAATAATAATATACTATACGAAGATTCTTATAATAAGCCCCACTGCTTTTTTTCTTAATGGAGTTTTAGTAAGTTGTCTGTTTGTTGTTGTCACATCTACATAAGTTAAGTTGAAAAGATACATATCAGCCATATCTTTGAAATTATTTTAAGCAATGGCGAATGTCTTGAAAGTTGTAAAAAGATATCTCATGATGGGATGCCTTTATTTGGTGTTCCTTTTGGCTTTTTTAAAAGTAGTTATAAAAGTCAAAATATAAAGCAATTACATTTCAATTATTATAATGTATGTTACAACAAGTGATTTGTGTTTAAACATCGAATTCATATACGCAACGAGTAGAAAAAGATAGTAAATCAATATTTTTGATATTTTATCGGTTTTTAAAACTCCAAAAGCACAGTAGTTATAACTCCAAATATAATATAGCTGGAAGCGGCAAATCGTCAGCTGCGCTCGACTCGCCAATTCGTTGAAGAGCAAGCGAACGAGCGCGAACAGGAGCGCGACGAGTTCGCGCGACGGTTACAGGATTTGCGCGACGACAACCAGCGGCTGACGGCGCGGCTGCAGAACAACGCGAGAATACTCAATGAGGTTTGGACATGCACGTTTCTGTGTTGAGGCTCGTTCTGTTTGGGTTCCGTTTAATGAGAGAGACAGAATGTGAAATGTCATATGTCTATTCACTTTACCTGACATTATAAAACTATATCAAATCGATAATAGAAGATTATTGTAAGTCCAAAGAGCATATATTTATATTAAGAACGCATCAAGATATTTTATCTTTTGATTCACTGAATGGTATTTTGGACTTTATGTCTGGCGATACGTAATGCAAGAAATATCTTAGAATGTTTGAATCTTTACCCGATTAACTACCGATTAACCCTTTACCTAAAGCATGGCGTATCTCTACAATTTCCACTAAAAATATTTAGTTAAACATTAACTACATTGAGCGAAATTTGATGCTACGCTCCAAATTGTTTTGAACGCTACTAAATGTTACAACTGTGACTGTTATTTTATTTTTGTTGCACATAACCCGTCGCACTTTTGTGGTGATTGTTGTTATTAATTTGCCTGTTTTTTCTGTTTATATTTCGAAATAATAATGTTTAGTATGAAGTTTCACGTCAAATCTCAAAGAATATAAAGTATTTTTAAAACCACTTTTTATAATAGTAAAATTTCGAAATATAACTTGTAGATAAATGCCCGAACATTGAAAGTAACCCAAAAGCTTGCCCAATAAGTAACCGTTCCGTAGCCGCTACAGCTTTCCGTAGCCGCTACGCCAATGTTCGGGCTGGTAGCCACTAACCCGGTGTGTGTACAGATGCACCGCCTGCGCCTCTCACGGTGCGACTGTCGCGCCTACCACATACGAGTAAGTCCGCTTGCTTTTTATGTTGCTGTATGTAGTATAAGGCTTCTGTATCTAGGTTGTAAGTACCTACTTAGGAATAGTTTTTATTTCAGGTAAGTTTTGTAGATCTTTGTATAGTGGTTTATGTGTACTTGAAGGACCAATATCATCCCAAATAAATAACTTAACCAACACAAATAGTCTACTCAACAAAGCAGGTGTAAAGTGCGTGAGCTGGGACCTCAGCAATTTCTTCAGGAATTTGCTCAGGATGCTTAGAGAGTAAATATAATGACAATCCCCACCTCTAGGAGGGGCGCCGGAGTGGGGCGAGGGGTTTAAAGTTCCCTCTTTTGAGTTTTTCGCTAATATCTTTAAAACGGTACGTCGTAGAGAAAGAGTGTCTTCTACGTAATGAAAGCTAGTAAAATTTCCTACAACTTTTATCATATCATATATCACTTTTCCAGAACGTGTAGTTCAAAAATGGTTAGGAATCCGAAAAATTGTGTAGGACAAGAGTTGTAGGAAATTTTATAAGCTTTCATTACGTAGAACACACTTTTTCTCTACGACGCCGACGCACCGTTTTAAAGATATTAGCAAAAAACTCAACCGTGGGTACTTTAATCCCCTCGCCCCAATCCGGCGCCCCTTCTAGAGGCGGGGATTTTCATTATATTTACTCTCTAAGCATCCTGACCTGAGCAAATTCCTGAAGAAATTGCTTAGGTCCCATCTCACGCACTCTACACCTGCTCTCTATTCTTTGAGAGAACTAAAACGATTTTTTTTATAAGAAAAATAATTTAACCGGTTTTTTCATAGACGAGCTTCAAAATAAGATATTAGTCCGAAGCCTTATTTTTTGTAGTTAGTTTTAACACTTAATTGCATGTTTTACACTGTAGTTGTCACTGCAATCGACACGTATACCTAAGTTAGTTTAAATTTGTTTCTGATATATCAAAATAGTCGTCTCAACAGCAAGATGATACTGGTATCTTAAATATGATTAATATTATGCTTACTAAACATAAACCATCTAAAGGATCCTTTAAAATATTTCCTTAACGGGTGGCAGGGAAAAGTGTTGGACGATTCGAAAGTATAACAATTAAATCTTTTTTAATAAAACTGTTGACTATTTACTATCTTACAGGTCGAACAACTAGAAGCTCAAACCCGCGACATGAACCAAATAATCGCGGACTTGGAATCCCGCAAAGCATCTTTAGACGAAGAACTGAAAGCAAGAGACGAGAAAATAACGCTGCTAAGAGATATCATAGCCAATCTCGAGAGTCAGTTGGAGCAGAAGTCTACTCATGAGACGGAGATAGTTGAGCAGCTAGAGGTAATTATAACAATTTATTATTCGGTATACTAAAAATATGTAATGAATTTCGGTGATACGTAACAACAGAAACACTGAAGATAAATAAATAAAATGCTAATCTATTGACAACTTTTGTTAGAATCTGTAGGAGAGTAATTGTGGAGATACACATTGTGGGTACAGAATCAACGAAATGTTAGTTTAGCTAAAGTGTTTTATTAAGTTACTAGCGGTGCCTCGCGGGCTTACCCGCATGGTTTTCCTTCCCAGAGGACTACAAGGATAAAAAATAGTTATTGGGCTACACAAGAATATTATCAACCTCTGTATCTTCCTTTCGTGATTGAGTTGCAAATATTATTCAATCTATCCAAAATTTTTCATTTTAATTTTAGTATTGTAGTTGAAAGTAGAGCAAAAGATCGAAACTGAACAATTATAGTTTGCCATTTATTTACTTAGGTAATGAAACAGACTATAGACGACAGAGACAGCAAGATGCGCTCTTTACTAGGAGAGTTAGAGTCACTCAGGAGTGAGAAGGCGGAATTAAGTCACGTGGTGTGCGTCAACTGCGCGCAGGAGGATGGGAACCAGAATGATCTGCTCGAGAAGATTAAGGAACAGGTTGGTGAATTTTATAAACTACGACTAAATTAATTATTACATTTTCTTTATGATTGAGTTATTGATTCCGTAGTCGGAGATGTTTCCGAAGGTTCCCGAATAGTCAAACTGGTAATTTTAGTGTTTTCGTAAATAATATTCTGGCTTAAAACACGAGTGCCTGATTCATCATCATCATCATCAGCCATTTAATGTCCCCACTGCCTGATTACTTCAACATAATTTTTTGAAGCGTTATTCTTTATTTTTGACTTGAATACGTCTTTAAATTTGCTAGCATAGACAGGCAATACAAAACCTAATGATAACAAAATCGGGCTATAGGCACAGTTTGGCTACATTTTAGTTTCTAATCTATCGTCTACATACAAAATTCAATTAGATCACTGGATAGCTTAAGGATCAAAATATTCATTACGATAAGAGAATAAATAATATCAAAAGTATATAATATTAACATTTTATGAAAAAAATTTAACCCGTTCTAAAAGTATTCACGTACAACATTACGGCCTGTCCATTACACAGCCACACCCCATTTTATTGTGTTATAGATTGTGTATTAGTTGTCGGTTTCAACATTCTATTTGAGAAAATGAATAGAAGCTTTATTTTTTTAAATAGTAACGAATAATTATTATTCGTAAGCTTCACTAACACATAATATGTTTACCCAGTGCCGCTGGTTAGAAGAGCGTATCCATCGAAGGACGCAGCGCTTGGAGCGCTTGCACGAGGTGTGCTCTACGTCTTGCAGTGAACCCAGCGAGGACGTCTCGCTACGGGACCAAAAAGAACCACCACAGGCATGTATCTGCTCATTTTTATTCTTGTAGCTCTTTTATCCAGAAGGCACGTAAATACATTATATAAAACTAACGACGCTGTAAAAGTTGCGTTGCATTAAGATTAAGAGCGTTGACTGAACATTTCTTAAGATAAACTATTTATAGTTATCTAGCAGCCGCTCGCGGTTGCACCCGCGTGGTTCCCGTTCCCGTGGGAATATCGGGATAAATAGTATCTTGTGTTTTAATCCTGGCTAGCTACTATCTGTGTGCCAAAGGAGGATGCCAATCCTGGTCTCATCTTCCAATAGCTATGTGTTTGACATCGTTGGATTGGTATTTTTGACCACTATGTTTACCTAGGATAAACGGTTTAGTTAGGTGAACCCATCTTCGAGAAAGACATCTCTCGTCGATTCCAGCTCGGATGGGCAGCGTTTGGGAAGCTCCGGCATATACTCGCGTCCGAAATACCTCAATGTCTCTCCCCTCATAAGAAGGCTAAAGTCACCGCGATGACGACCGCGTACTGGACGACGTTCCGTGGTCAGGTGGACCGAAGATCTGGTCAAGGTCGCGGGAAGCCGCTGGATGCGGGCAGCAAAAGACCGATCGTTGTGGAGATCCTTGGGGGAGGCCTAAGCCCAGCAGTGGGCGTCGTTCGGCTGGCATGATGATGATGTGTTTCTAGCTATCTCTTTCTAAAACGAAATTTTATATGGCGGGAGTATGGCGCTACTAACATCTGACGTCACATGTGTCTAGCGCTGTCCTTGTGTAATAAGGAAGTTTGATGATCTATATCTCCGAAAATATGTAAAATATTTGAAAGTACCCTGTGTCGTGTTTCTGATATTTCTAAAAACATGTTAAACTAATAAAAAACAATCAGTCCGATAACCTATTCAAAGTCAAATGTTATTGCGAAACTAGTGATATTGAATAATGTACCCACGGTGTTTACTTTAAGATCCAGTAATAACACAAACTGGCTACGTGCATCGCCGTATAGATGTTTACCCGTCAACCGGAATTTAAAAGCTAAACATAGTAAATGGTAACAAAAGCAAAAATACTTGCCGCTCTGAAAAACTAATATTGCCTAGATTGAATGATTGCTTTTTTATAGAATACGTTGTTATTAAACTCGTAGCAATGAAAGTAATTCGAGCTACTTGTCCTCAGGCGAAGTCCCCAGTAAGCGAAGACAGTCCCCGGCCAGACCGCTTAGTGGAGTTGGTGGGCGTGTGGGAGTGTCTGCAAGCCCACGAGCGGGCTGAAGACGCTGCTCTCAAACGAGTGCAGGATCTGGAGATGCAGCGGGCTCAGCTCAAGGATGTGGCACAGGTCAGTGGACATCAAATGAAATTGCAGGTGGCTACGAGAGGGCACGCTGTATTGTTGATTTCTTAAATTCGGCCACCAACTCACATTTAACTTCGCTCTCTACTTTAATTTGTTTGTTATGAATTTGACATAAAGATTCGTGTTCGAATGCTAAATTAATGTGAAGTGACGGCGGAATGTCCTTACAGAATCGTACCCCTCCCTGCCGGCCTAGCATGAGCGGCTTATAACACGCGATATGATATGGTACGGCATGCCGTCTTACTTACACCTTAGTGGGGTAAGCAAGACAACTTGCCGTACCATATCATATCGCGCGATAAAAGCCGCTCATGCTAGGCCGGCGGGGGGGGGCCTTACTGCAAGCTTTCAAACAATGTTATAGTAATGTTGATTGCAGGGCAAAGATATGCACTGTTTATAGCGCCGTCTCGCTTACAATATTACTATAAACTTGTTTATATTTAATTGAATCGGGCGGCACCTGGCAGAAGCCCCTAACCAATGTGAAAGAAGAACTATATGTAGCTTACTTCCGTAAAAAACACAACATGGAAGATGCCCCGCACGCCCGCCCGCAAAAAATTGCACACGCACCCAATTCGGTGCTAGTTTTCGCACGATCTAACTCCCGAGGATGCCCCAGGTTGGAGCGAAACACGCGTAGAGTAGTCTAATTGGTGAAGGTGTAAGGTGTGTTGCTGTCTTGCTTATTACTGTCGTGGCATTGTGCACTGATATTTTCGTGGTGTGTATGTGCAATTATTTACGGCGCATCTTGCATAATGTGTTTTTGCGAAAGTAATCCTACTAATATTATAAATGTGAAAGTTTGGATGTTTGTATGTTTGTTACTCAATCACGCCAAAATGGCTGAACGGATTTGGCTGAAATTTGGGACACAGATACTTTGTAGCCTGGAGAGGAACATAGGCTACTTTTAATCCCGGAAAAATATCACATTCCCGCGGGATAACGTCGTATAGTTCACGCGGGCGAAGCCGCGGGCGGAAAGCTAGTCTAAATATATTTCTTTTTCACAATAACATTGTTTGACAGTTCGCAGTAAGGCCCCTGGTCCGGATCGTAGTTTGTATGCACACACATCCAAGTCGTTTGTGGGTGATTGAGTAACAAACTTTTCTTTTAACAATAATAATTATGATTTAGTAGGATCTATAGGGCTCACGTTAAAGGTCTAGTGAAAACCAGATAAAGGCGCTGTCATTACGGGCATACGGGCTCACACGTTTAATGAAACGCGTACACAAACATGCTGTTATGTGACGTATTCGCTCTAACCGGTGTGTTACTAACAATATGGGTCTCGTGGCTCGCGACATGTCTCGAATGTTTATTCTAGTCGCCTTACAATGCGAAATATAATAATATTATAGTTACTAATAAAAACGACACAACGCAAAATAAACTAACATGCCAAAAACACATCAAGCATTCTGTTTTAAAAACGTTAGACTACATCATTATTGGAAATGCGTAATACTTCTAATCCAGAAAAACTGGAACATTGTAGATCATTTATCGAAATCTTATTTATAGGTTTCCTGAACTTACAAACGGGCAATATAATGGTATATCTTAAACTAGCGGCCGCCCGCGGTTTCACCCGCGTGGTTCCCGTTCCCGTGGGAATATCGGGATAAAAAGTACATATAAACCTTCCTCTTGAATCACTCTATCTACTAAAAAAAACGCATCAAAATCCGTTGCGTAGTTTCAAAGATTTAAGCATACAAAGGGACATAGGGACAGAGAAAGCGACTTTGTTTTATACTATGTAGTGATACTACTGTACTAGAATATAACGTAAATAAAAAGTGAGGTGTTAATTTATTTTATCTTAAACTAGCCTTCGGCCCGCGGCTTCGCCCGCGTGGACTACACGACATTATCCCGCTGGAAAACTTATTTTCCCATGGCAATGAGCCTCATTCCCGCCGTATAAAGTAGCCTATGTCCTTCCTAGGGTCTCAAACTATCTCCAATCCAAATGTCATCAAAATAGGTTCAGCCGTTTTTACGTGAAAACGGAACATACAGACCGACAGACCACAAACAAACATACACATTTTCACATAATATTATTATAGGTATAGTAGGGATATTTGAGAACCTGAGATTCTGTTTGCGTTTCAACTAAGCTTATGGATGGTTAACTCTATGGATTCAACATTAGCGGATAACCTTACTATAAAATAAATTCGCAAAGCAAAATTCGCTTAGTAACGAAAACAATAGAAAATGTTAGGATGAGAACAGCGGGCGGCGCTAACTAGAGCCAAGCGTAGTATTTAGGAGTTGGCGCGGCGCCCACGCGAGTACATCGGGTTCGGGAAACTAATGGCAGTTCGAATGACATAATAGCAGGTGGAAAACTATCACAGCTAAGTAGGCTCTACAAGTTTTGAGATATATAACACATTTTCCAAAACCGCAAATATAACTTTGTCATTAATACGAACACTATGAAAAACAAGGATATTTTGTTCTGGCGAAAAGTGATAGTGGTATTTTTGCTAGGTGTATGTAATCGGTACGTTAAGTGGGTACGGTTGTTCCGTTCACGGGCGAGTCCGACTCGCACTTGGCCGATTTTTTACATACTGTAAGTAGCGTTCTCATCTCAAGAGATGCTCATCCAAATTTAAGGGTTCGTGGTTGTGTGTCCCCTGGTGTGTGAGGCTTCCGTGGTGGGAAATCCCAAATCGGCTGTATAACAGCCGGTCGACTTAATTGAAAATCGGGTGCTTCCACCACAGGGGCGTCACACACCGGGGGCCTAATCGACCACATGTCTTAAATTCCAAAACTCATTAAGTAATACTGTGGTACAGTGACATTAGATTTATGATCTAATGCTAAAGAAATTTATCGCCTATTTTTCAACAAATCACATATTTTATAAACCCAATCCCACGTCTCGAAACCTTGACGACGTCCATTGATAATTGGCACCAGTCCAACGGTTATTTTGATATTGCCTGCGTGTTTTTTGGTGTTCGCAACGCTGCTGGAGAAAGGACAAGGGCATTGATGGATCGTGCTGAAAAATACGCGCTTTGTTGTCTCGTTACAAATTGCGAGGAGTATGTATTTATGACTCACGAGATTGTTTACTTTTCTTCAACTTTGTACCAGATTTTATACTACAACGACATTCTTAGAAAAAATGTAACTCTGATTTATATTGAATTAATTATTTTACCAATGTTTGACATGCCCATAAAATGTGTCGGAGGCGATTCTCAGATCTATAGAGATATCTCAAACTCGACATAGGTTAAACTCGAATACTAATCTTTTCCATAAGCTATGAACAAAAAAAATGTACTGTAACTTGCGTCAAAAACGTCCCAGTCGCGCAGAGTTATCTGATACTGAAAATGTTACAAAAATGAATATAGACTTTAAAAAAAAACCGCCTTCAAAAAAACCACATTAAAAAAGTAAGAAATAATTCCTCACCAAATATATAACGTAAGTACTTTGAAGTCGGGCGTGAAACATGTACAATTTTTTGTTGTTTTTGTTAAAACCCGCCCGACTTCAAAGTACTTACGTTATTTATTTGGTGAGGAATTATTTCTTACTTTTTTAATGTGGTTTTTTTGAAGGCAGTTTTATTTTTTTATAAAAATAATTTTTATTTCACTCTTTTTAGTGCATCGTGCAGGAAATTTACGTGTTTTCTGGTAAATAGATATGTGATCAAACTGAAAACCTCCTTTTTTGAAGTCGGTTAAAATACCTTGAGGTGTATCCCCTTTTTAACAAAACAAGAATCATCTAAATCGGTTTATAAACAAAGGAGTTATGCCTAAAGATACGTATTAAATTCACATAAAGTGGTAACGAAAACAACAGTATTTTCAAGATTTCCTGAAAACTACCGAACCGATTTCAAAATTTCAAAAAATGGGACCAACTTGGAAACCAACCTGATGTAATACCGTTTGAACCATTTCAATCGGTTCAGCCGTCTTCGAGTAATCGGTGGACATACACAAAAAAAAAAAAAAATACATACATACAGACGAATAGAGAACCTCCTCCTTTTTGATTTAGAAGTCGGTTAAAAATACAATTTTACGCGCCATATTCATGTCGACTGACATTTGCCACTCGTTGCAAGTCGAGCGCTGAGCGTAGACATTTCTTTATTGTGACTACGCAAATTCTGTTTCAATCGACAACCGCCATTTTATTTCGACAGTACACGCCATTTACTTGGCGTTTGTCAATATCTGGAACTAAAATTATGACATGGGAATAAGGCTTATTTTCTGACCAACCACGACGATCAGCGCCCTCGATGAATGCCAAGTTATGTGGCGCGGACTATCTCTAATGCTGCGTCCACACCGCGCCAACGATGAGTGAGCCACGCATGTCAGAGTGTTACTTTTCTAATCTTTTAGGTGACTTTTAGCTCCGTCAGGTTACTTCTAAACTAGAAGCACAGATAATATAATACCTAGAAGTAACCTGACGGAGCGGACGGTGAAGAGTCACCTAAATGTAACCTAGATCTAGGTTACGTTTAGGAGATTTTTCAGAATGTTTTATTGTTAAATTTAAATTCCTTGTTAGGAGGGTCCCAAAGACACGATTTTTCTTTGTAAAAATCGATCAACAAAAACATTTCATCATTACTCCACTCCACTTTGCTGGAATATTTATAGGTTAAGACCTCTGCACGCAATGCTCTCTCGCTTCCACTGCGCGTTCCTTCGTTGGCGTTCGGCCACTGTCCACACCGAGTTCGATCTAATGACTCGATTCCTTTGATGTCGCCGCCACGCCCCGGTTCGCCGGCACACGCCAACGAACGATCGTTGGCGTTCGCAAAACCGTTCAAACAGGACCAACAAAGGCCAGCTAAACCCAATCGTTGGTATTCGTTGGGGCGGTTTGTACGCAGCATAATTCGACCTCATGTCTATGGCGCGAGAATCGCCCCCTGTACTTTTGTGGCAAGATTTTTTGTAAAATTATATTGTTTTCGTTTTCTTACGAAGTCTAACTAGGTGGACTTTCGTATGGCGGTATAAGCAGCCGTGGACATGGACTAAAAGTTCAAATGGACGAGATTTGCCCCATGAAATTCTCAACTTTTACTCTTAAAATTGATTCTGACGCATCACCTCCGACTCAGATATCTTTATCATTCAATGACTAGAAAAATTACAAGCACACATTATTGGTCAGCGTTTATTTTCGGTACTTTTGTTTGGCAAACGCTCTAAACGCCGCCGTGATTTCACTGTCACTAATTTTGCTAGCAACGCATACATAAACAATGAATGTCGACTGCTACCAAAAACAAAGAGGCGCTTTCCTCATTTATAGCTTAGCTAAAAGATTTACGTTTCGAGTCTTTCATTCTTGGAGTCACCGTGACTATAAATTCAGCACTTTTCCATTTATACAAAGCGGTCCCTTATCTCCTTTATCCTAATTTCGCTTAACCTCTTTCTTCATTAGACCCGCGCAGCAGTTAGTAACTTAATTTGAAATGTAAATACGGCAATCTGTCATTTTATTTTGACAGTATTTTCGTCTTAATTCGTCTGCGTGGACCCCCTTTTATACCCCCCTTAGAGTGGCAATTTTCAAAAAGTCTCTCTTAGTGCTCCCCTACACTCCCCATGGAACATACATGCCCAGCTTCTTGCGCCCAGTAGTTTTGGCTTTGCGTTGTCTTTGTCTGTCCGTCAGTCAGTAATGCAAGAGTTTTATATATATAATAGATAGTAGATTTGGTTCTAAAACTGTATCCGTCTAGCAACTTCAACATTATGTATGATCTGAAAATAGTTCATTTTATTTCCTCTTCACACGTCCATAAGATCCTGATTTACGTCCAGAAGTCCCCGGTTTAATGTCGCACCTGTGGAGTCGTTAGTAGTCGCGTTACCGCGTGATTCACGCCCGTATATACTCGGTTAGAGTCGGAATGACTCAGGACTTCAAAGGACGCCAGACGTGAATGACTACTAGGAACTGCATCTTACCTTTCTATTTCGTCACACGGGCTATTTGTGAATGTAATCAGTTAGTTGGAAGGTGAAACTTACATAATAAATAAAAATAAAATGTTAAGTATTGTACTTGCCATCAGTCTCTTGCTTTTTATCATTTATCTTGGTTTTAATCCCTATAATTTGAATGTTTTTATGAAAAAATTATATGCAGCAGTCAGTTTTTAATTACTTTAATGTAAGAATCTTTTACATTACAAAGCGAGTTTGTTTTATTACACAGGGTCACTTGTACATCAACAACCTCGCAGGACTAGATAACTATCATCATAAACAACAACATTTGTTTTACAACTTTCCAAAAAACGAAAATAAATTTTCGACATTTTCATATAAAATGTCCGAACACCGGATCGAGTTTTGTATGAAATGACGAAAATTTATTTTGTGTTTTTTGAAAAGTTGTAGAACAAACGTTGTTGTTTATGATGTTAGTTATCTAGACTTGCAAGGTTGTTGATGTTTTACATGTGACCCTGTATAAACAAAAACACAGGCGGACATTGTAATGTTGGAAAATTAACTCTATAGTTTCCATTTCCGTTCCCAACTATATTACGCAGAAATCTTCACAAATACACTGTAACTAATAGTCGTGTCGACAGGAGCGTTTAGAACACGTGTAATAAAATTGCAAGTACGTTCGGCTTCGAGACGAAACGTTGCGAAACTCTAATGTTTGGTTCACCATTAAACTCAACGGCGATCTCAGTTTAACGGCGGGACAGTCAGCAGTCAGTAACCCACTTCCACGGGACAGCCCAGGAGTTGCACAAGCGGAAGATAAACACGCGAGTAACCGCCAACTTCGCCAACCCTGTGTCCACCGCGCTATGACTATTATGAGATTGTGTACGAGATAAATATAGCTTATATTGAAAGACACGGCCGTGAGAAACTTGGATGCGCCGCGAATAGTACTCAGTGAATGAATAGTAAATATTTTTTGTGTTAAGGTAATATGTAAAATTTCGCGTGTTGACTGTAATACATTAACATTTTTTAGATTAGAGATGAGAACAACACTAGTTCTTTGTACCTACAGTATTTATTTATATCTTTCGACAGCATCTGACAATGCTCTTTTAAACTGTCAGGAAATAATGGTGAAAGCCGCTAAACTCAACGTATCTTTGTGAGATAATAGAACTGTTTGATTTAAACTAAAATCATATTGCGATAATTTGTATCTTAATTGGTTAAAACTCGTCTCAGAAAAAATCTCAGTCAATAATTTTATTAAGAGCTCTTATAGGTTTTCAGAGTCCTAAATAGTTTAGAAGTTTTTTAGTTTTGTAATCTGATCGGTTGAATTAAGTAAGTTGAATTTTACTGGATTTACATGTTGCCGCATCCATTTGGAAACGCGTATTTTGCATCTGTGCGCTCACGCACGGCGAACAGCTGTCCGTGCATTCGTCTTCAGTCAGTCTCGATGCTTCAGAGTGTGTTTTGCTGCCGCAAGGTGCTGTAATAATCGCCGTCACAACTTACGTTCACCGCATTCATTGCATTCTCATTGTAAAAATGTAAAAAGTATATACCCCCCGCGACGCAATGTAGTGTAGTGTAGTGATCATATCGCAGCGTCATTGTCATAGCCCAATGTGTGATGTTTGTGTGGAATTACTTTAGGAAGTACTTGGGAATGGGGCTGCCCGATCTGACGGTGAGTCTGTCATGCTGCTGCGCATTATTTCACTGAAGAGTTCTCTAATTTAAATAATAAATAGTTGTTATTTATTAGATTTTAAGCCATTAATTCCTTTGATAATTTTATAAAGTTGACTAAAAAATTTGTTATTGAGGCTGTCTTAAAAATTTGTATAGGTTGCGAATAATTATTTGTACGTATAATAAAATAAGTAATATAGCAGATTCAGTTCCTACCAGAAGCCGACATTTGGACATTCTTTGTTCATATATTATTTTTCATCAAAGTTACTTTACTTGATCGATTATTTAGAGAATTGTACTTAGAGTATCGGAGTTAATTGAACTTTTGAAAACTGTAACGATAAGATAAACGTAAAGATGTTTTATGTTTTACATAAGTTTCACTTTGGAACTGCTGTTTAATACTAAATCCAGATTAGATTCTACTAAAAACATTACCCTTTTTTAAAACATCAGCAACTGTCTCTTTTTTGCGTTTATAGGCATCAATGCAGATTTGATCTTTGAACTTTTATTAAGTGACTTCAATTGTGGCTCCACAGTCATAATGCTCGGGCTTTATGCATTCTTAAGGTCTATGCTTCAGTGCATCTTTGTGCTTATCTACGTCGTATAAAACTCAAACTTCAAATAAACAAAGCTGATAAGTTTCATGCGCCTTCTCTCCAGCATATAAGGTGCCCTGTAAATTAGTATCAAATATTTTCAGGGCCTAACATACAAGTCATACTAAATAGGTAGCAAAAATGGGGAACTCTTTGCAGGTTTGTTTGCGAGATAATATGACAAACAACTTGGTTATCTAATCACAAAAATATCAAAATATCTTGGCACTCATTGTTTCATAGTTATAAGAGCAGTCAGACTGTTCAAAATTACCTAGGCAAACAAAGCTCTCAAAATATCTGTGCATAATGTAGTACAACACCATAATGCACAGATAACTTTGAGAGCTTTGTTTGCTTAGATAATTTTGAACACTCTGACTGCTTATATAAATATGAAACAATGAGTGCTAAAATATTTTGAACACCTTGCGTGCTTACAACAATATGATGATTCGAACTGCGTAGATCAAATTGGTTTTATGTTTTTCAGATGATTTTGACTAGGTACTCTAGACGCTTATATCAATTTGACGCTGACTGTACGTAGAATTTATTTCTCTTTTGAACATCGAAAACCGCGTTCAAAACACATAACAATTGCAATAGTTACAAAAAATAATAATGGGGGTAGTCGCAAATGGCATCATTTGGTGCCATTCGTCTTCGAGAGGTGTTCAGCCCTTAAAATATTTGACACTAATTACAGGGCACCTTATACAGTGGCACAATCTTTTCTGTTCCGGTGACAGCGGGCGGCGCTATGTACGTCTTACTTTTTTTAGTTGCTATTTAACCGGCCCTGACCTAAAAGACCTTCAGCTGCAAGCAGCGCTATGGTTGGACATCAACTTGACAACAAAATGTCATTAAAAAAAACACGTTAGTTTCACATTTTGGCCACCGGAACAGAAAAGTTTGTGGCACTGTATATATATCTCTCTCAGTCTCTGCAGTTAAAGAAGATTTAATTTAAAGGCATTTGACTTTTATGTGAATTTGAATGTAATATAATATGGTCATTTTGACTTTGAATTTCTTTAGTTTGTATGTAGCTCAATGTTCGACGACGCTGGGTATTAGGCACCAATTTTTGTAACAAACAGAGTACAGAGAGATATAGTTGACCAATTAGTTTACATTGTTTTTTGTTACCCAACCTAACGAATCATTTAATTACTGTAACAACTCGCGGAAAAAATATGTCTTCTTGATTTCTTGAAACTGGCATAATATTTTTGATAGTTGAAGGCTTTGCACATCTATCTAGCGTTCTTATAAGTAAATGAATAATAATATCTACTATTCATTAATGGCTGAAATTTCACTATGTAATAGGTAGGTAACCATTACCCTTCCCATTATTGTATCCGTACAAAAGTGGCACAATTATTATTACTCCGCGTGCCGACTGATCGGACAGACCAGACTATAACACCTTGTTTTACAACTCCCCTCGCACTATGGAAGCTATCAAGTGTGTTTGTTTAAGTGCGAGAGTTGTCAGTTAAAAATAAATATTTCCCCCTTCCCAGCCGGGTGTGAAAATATTGTTGTCTTCTAATTTTATAACGTAACTTTAATATCTTTCTTAATTGCCCGTTTGCACTAAACTCGGGTTGAGCTTGTCATAGATAAGATACATCTTAGCTTAGAAACAGCCTAAAACAGCCGAGCTAAAATTTTTGTTTGCACTGACAGACTACGTCGTAAATTAGTCATCACCTTGCTAAAAGAATGAATGAATGAATTCAAATTTTAATTGTTTATGGATTTTAAACGGCGAGGTAAAGTAGGTCACTGGATATTTTTTTGGTTGAAACTTCTCATTGATTCCTTCGTAAGTTAAAAGGAGACAAAAGCTAAGGCGTTGTCTATTTTATTTGGTAGGAGTAATTCACCGAGAAAAGAAAAAGTCAACTGAGCTCAACTGTCAGGAAAAACATAAATACAGTGCGCAACCTTTTCTGTTCCGGTGGCCAAAACTAGAACTAACGAGTTTTGTTTTTAATGTCATTTTGCTAATACTTTCATGTTTTGCTGCTAAACATAAGCGCCGCTGTCATGGGAACAGAAAAGATTGTCGATCTGTAATGTTTTTTTTTTAATAAATGATGAATGACGTATGTCACATGTGTTGTGTCTCTATCTAGCAAACAAGAATACAAAAGCCACAAGCTTTTCTGTTCCGGTGAAAGCCGTGACACAGGAGTCACTTGCAATACGAAATTAGCTGTCAAAATGGACTGTCGTATGAAAACTGTTTTAGTTCCAAAGATAATCACCGGAACAGAAAAGCTTGTCGCACTACTCTTTGCTCACAATGCCACAGACAATAATCACTGATATAGGTATTTCTTAAGCCTTAGGCGCTCGATATTGGGCCCGTAAGTTAAGAATAGCCAAAAGTGCATTTAAGAATGTCCTAAGGTTAGTGCAAAGCAATTTTTTGTTAAGAATGTGTTAAGTTAGCTAGGAAAAGACTTAGGCGATTTTAAAGTTTAGTGCAAACGGGTGTTAGATTCCTAAAATATATAGTTTAGATCACTTTTATTTCCATCTATCGTTGTTGCACTTAAGAGTGTCTGAAACGTTTTTTATGCAGTTAGATACAAGTAAACTTAACGTGAACGGGAGATAATCATACATGTCATTCCTTAATTAATTTGTACTTCATGATTGTTCGGTATCCTTTCTTTTCAAAGTTTTAAATATAAGACAGCATTACATATTGATCTGATGGTCTACTCACTGATGGAGCAAAATGGAGAAAGAGTGGTCCTTTATGAGCAAGCTATCGACAAGTGGTTTTTATAATAATCAACTATTTTATTTAAACTTAAACACTATAAAATACGAGGTTAACACCCGTTTGCACTAAACTTAAGAATCGCCTAAGTATTTTCCTAGCTAACTTAAGACATTCTTAACAAAAAATTGCTTTGCACTAACCTTAGGACATTCTTAAATGCACTTTAGGCTATTCTTAACTTACGGGCCCAATATCGAGCACCTAAGGCTTAAGAAATACCTAAATCAGTGGTTATTGTCTGTGGCATTGTGAGCAAAGAGTAGTGCGACAAGCTTTTCTGTTCGGGTGATTATCTTTGGAACTAAAACAGTTTTCTTACGACAGTCCATTTAGACAGCTAATTTCGTATTGCAAGTGACTCCTCTGTCACGGCTGTCACCGGAACAGAAAAGCTTGTGGCTTTTGTATTCTTGTTTGTTAGATAGAGACACAACACATGTGACATACGTCATTCATCATTTATTAAAAAAACACTATAATATGTTTTTCTTGACAGTTGAGCTCAGTTGACTTTTTCTTTTCTCGGTGAATTACCCCTACCAAATAAAATAGGAATTAGTGAGAAGTTTCAACCAAAAACATATCCAGTGACCTACTTTACCTCGCCAGTTTTAAAATCCATAAACAATCATTCTCTTATCAAGGCGATGACTAAGTTACGACGTAGTCTGTCAGTGCAAACAAAAATTTTAGCTCGGCTGTTTTAGGCTGTTCCTAAACTAAGATGTATCTTATCTAGGACAAGCTCAACCCGAGTTTAGTGCAAACGGGCATAAATGTTTATGTTTATTATCAGTACACTGTATTTTAAGGTCAGTTTATTTAACCTAACATAATATACTAAAATAATTGTAGGCGGCTGATATTCCGTTGGGATGTGCGAATTTATATTTGACCCTGTTTTAAATCAAGGAAATAAGACTGTAGATAATACAGTCTTATTTCCTTGATTTAAAACAACATTGTCGATCTGTGGATGACAACTATGTCAGTAGAGTCCGCACCACATAACTTGACATTTGTCAGAGGGCGCTGATCGTAGTGGTCGGTAGGAAAAATTTGCCTTATCACCATGTTATAATTTTAGTTCCAGATCTTGACACGTGCCAAGTTATGTGGCGAGTATATTGAAGTTTATTTGTAAACAAATCCTATGACGTCATAACGTCACATCATGGTCGATAGTGTTTTCATCAGTTCAAATAAAAAATAAGACTATGTATTTTTCAAATTAATTTTACTTATCCATCTTGCACTTTTATTTCATGATATCGCTATATTACGCTTTCCTAAGCCAAGTACTAAAGGAAATATTCATTCGATGTATCAAATTTCATTCTTAATTTGATTTGTCAAGTAGCCTATTATGTTCCACTTAGGTCACTTGTATCGTAATGTACTATTATAATTAAACAATACTTACTTTTACAGTGATGCATGTTTGCGTGTCATATGGCTACTGATGATGATGTTGTGAATCAAATCAGACAAATCTACAGTCAACAGCATATTATGCTATTACAAAATTCACAAATTTAAACGCTCCTTAAAGGATTTTTTTCTCAGGAGCAGTCATTGTTGCTGTTTCACTAAGGCTGACTGATCTTTATATATGATTTAGTAGTATACTTACTTTATTCGAGGAGAACCACTTGTATAACAGTATAACCGACATTGAGAGTTTCATGGTCAATTAGAATGGTGACGTAGTTATTTAGGTGGACGTATGTATGATCGTGCCAAATTGAAATCAATTGATGTCGATTGTTTATGATCGTTCTACCTTATTATTATCGTTAAATCAACAAATATGTAATAATACAAATTACACAATTAAGGTCAACATGAAATAACAAGAACTCTGATACTTGAAACAATGATACGTTTTATTGCAATAGCCGCGTACTGACTGAGCGAGCAACTTGTCGCGTTAGGCATATCCTCGATCGTTCAGGATACTCAGCGCACGGAGCGTACCTCGCCAGAGGTAAATGTACGCGCTGCCTCTAGTGCGCCGTGCGAGGCTACTCGCTCAGTCAATACACGCTTATTAAACAGTACGCGTGAATTTGCAATTTCGTGCAATAATCTATATATATAAAAATGAATCCCTATTTCCCTTGGTCACGACATCACGCGTGAACAGGACCGATTTGGCTAATTTTGGTCTTGAAATGTTCGTGGAAGTCCAAGGAACACATCTTAGATTTCTGCGCGAACTATCCATATAAATAAAACACTTTCACGGATTTTTTCACGCAATTTATTTAACAACTTGGTTAAATTTTAGTTGTTTTTTGAGATTTTTTGGTTTATCCGACGTTTCGGCACCTTTCCAGGGGCCGTTCCAGTTTAAATAAATTGCGTGAAAAAATCCGTGAAAATGTTTTATTTATAAGTCCAAGGAAGGTTTTAACGGTGAGCAAATAGGGGAAGAAGGGGTAAATAGGGGTAAGGTAGGATAGGGGTAGAGTAGGGTAGGGGTTGGGTAGGGATAGAGTAGTGGTAGGGTAGGGGTAGGGTGAAGTAGGGGGCAGGGCCACGGAAACGAAGTCGCGCCGGGTCAGCTAGTATGTTATAATTTTACAGGAGGTGCGAGCAGAGCGCGATGTCCTCCAAGCGCGCATGTCGGAGCAGGCGCTCAAAATCTCGTCGCTGTCGGCGCGCCTGCAGCAGCAGCGCAACGACGCCGAGGCGCTGGCGCACCACGCCAACAGCCAGCTGTCCGTGCAGCTGCACGATGCGCGCGCAGAGGTATACACATATAGAATAGAAGCTGCACACAAAATGTTTGTTTTAATCCACAACGAAGTAGCACTTAGATTTCATCCACACCTGATGTTATGTGAAGATGAAGCTGAGGTGGAAGCGCACTACTCCCGGAATTCTCAACCACTAAGGAACTGGAAATCTTATCTCTAACTGCCGGAACACAACAATGCTGAAGACATCGTTGTTATGGCGTCAGCCTTAGATAGGATGATAGTAGCTAGCCAGTTTGACTTAAAACTAATCCTAGCACTAACAGAGAGATTATTTTGAATGATTCTTTAAAAAAAAATCTATATCTTGAACAAGTTATGTATCCGTCTCATAGTACCAAGTTTTTTCCTTGGCATGCTTCTTCTTTATCAGATAGCCTAAAGTTCAGTTACCAATGAAGCCAAAACACCTTTAACATTGTAAACCTTAGTTTTTTTCCATTCATACTCACTATAAAATATTTCCAGGTTGAAAAACTGAAAGAAGACCTAGAATCCAAAGACAAACAGTTGCTTCGTCTCAAACAGACGCTGGAAGAAAAGGATAAGTTGAATGAACAGCACCAATCGTTATATGGGAACTCGTGTAAGTTTACACATTTATGTTGCACATTTTCAACAATATGTGACATTAGACCTTCGTTAGTACACAAAAAAAGGGGATAGAAGGAGCATCCCATTTTGTTCTGAATAAAGCGTGGAATCTATTGCCATGCGTACTTAAAAAAATCTAAATCGTACAAGGGCAAATTATATGGAGGGTTTGCTATTCAGAGCATATGGTTTTCCACGCGTGCTCCGCGCACTTACTACTAATTACATTTTCCTTATGCTCTGTGGTTTACCTACTCTTCTTTGTGTAAAAAAATCGGTTTGTGTTCAATTTCAAAGCACTAATTTTTATGCGCTGGCGACAAAGATGCTTATGACTTTTAGGTATTTGATTGAATCAGGCGTCACTTGGCGAAAGTCCCTAACAATTATTGTGCAACAAAAATATAATATGTAGCTTACTTCCGCAAAAAACACAACATGTTAGATGCACCGCTCGCCCACCCGCAAAAAATTTGCACATGCACACCACAAAACTATCAGTGCACAATACCTGCAGCTAGCAAAATCCAGTACCGAATGAAACATTTCATTTGCTGCTGGATTTCGCACGATCTAGCAAATCCTGAGGATGCCCCGGGTTGGGGCGGAACAATTGTTGAGTTGTCTAATCGGTGAAGGTGCAAGGTGTGTCGTTGTCTTGCTAGCTGCAGGTATTGTGCACTGATAGTTTTGTGAACTGATAGTTTTGTGGCGTGCTATTTTTTATTAGGCGGGCGAGCGTGTTTTTTGCGAAAGTAGCCTAAATATATTTATTCTTTCACATTGTCTAAATATATTTTTGCGTAGGGCCTAAAGTCGGATTTTTAATTAGACGAAGTAATCTGACGTTTACTGGGTTGCCAGGTTTTGACAAAACATAAATAGTGACGCGGCAAAGTGAATGAATGAAACAAAAATACTATAATTATTTATATAAATATCACGTATAGTTCTTTCGGTAGCTTAAGGTGTGGTTAGAACCGAACCGATATCGAGTCCCGGGTTCGAATCCTAGTTGTGCTATATAGGAACTTTTTATTTGTGGGTCGATTTTGATGGAACTCGGCAATGTTAAAAATATTTAAAAATCCAAGATGGCGGCCAAATTTTTTTGTTAGAGGGCCAATTTTGATAAAAGTCGGTTTTTGGTGCTATTTTGGAAAGAAAAAAGCAACGCAATGTTAATTTTTGTTTTCTCTTTTGCTGTTATTAAAATATTACACGCTTTTATTTGGAAGCTTAAGACAGTGACAAGTACTTACACAAATATTTAATAATAAATTAGGTTTTAGGTTAGGTTTTAAAAATGTGTAAATACTTATTTAAATTTTTACTTTCTTGCATTCACAATGCAATTTTTGTGGTTGAAAAATGGAAAATGAAGTATTTAGAAAAAATCGACCCGTCTCACAACCAGCTCCGATGGGACTCGAACCCACGACCTTTCGCTATCCGGGCGACTGCTCTAACCACTGAGCTACGGAGTTGTTACGAGAAGCGTCGAATTTATCAAATACTTCTTACACGCTGTATAGCCAGCGTTAATTTCATCAATGTGAAGATATTACTACCCCCACACGCGAAAGAAATACCTTTCCAGTTATTTGAAAATCGCTAAAGAAGAAATTACTATGGCAAGTTATTTAAATTTTTACTTTTTTGCATTCACAATGCAATTTTTATTTATTTATTTATAAAAATTAAATAGAAAATAATATGATTGTAAATATATAACACAGAAGATATCGACAAATTATATTAAAGTAATCATTAATTATCATTCATTCCTGTGAATGAACGAATAGAACACATCACTATTACATTGAACATGGCAGCATTATTTCACTAAGTGACATTAGCAACTGTCAGATTACTTCGTTTAATTAAAAATCCGATTAAGTATTTTTTGCAATTTAGGTACGTTTTTGTAAGCAAAATTTTGTATTTCATTGATGTACTTCTCGATACCCTAGTAAATGATTCGATATATTTTTTTGTTACTCATAGGTAACCCAAAAGACAAAGTAGTGATTCTAGAACGTGAGCTGTCTTCCGCCCAAACACGTATAGCTCAGCTGGAAACGCTCGCCAAAAGCCTGGAGGCGGACAAAGACGCGCTCAACGCTAGTATGAGAGACTTGCAACGAGCGCTGGCGGAGAAAGATGAACAGCTGCAGGAGTTGCTAGGTATGGAAAATAACATCAGCTGCTTTAAAGTTTCCCGTTTCGTCCTCTTTATTCACAAACCTTCGCGCGTCGGAAACGTTCCCGACAGCGCAAGGTTTGTTTGCACATTGTCACTGTCACGCACTTCAGAATAGGCTAAAACAAAAAAAAAACAGAATTCGAATCCAATCCCCTTTTCGAATGATTGTAAATCAAGGGAGGGGTCTAAAATTTGTTGTATCTTTAGTGTTAATGATAACGATAATAAAGAAAAAACATAATCGTTTGTTCCGTTGCGTACAGTCAATATAATAGTCGAGTAGCTATTCTACTCGACTGTTATGTTGTGAACAGTAGATCTCCTTTACCGAGTCGGTCGGTCTGGTCGTTACTGGCGTTATTTGTGGTGTTACATTAGCTCTCACTCTAATTTATTACAAAGTGCACAACTGTGATAATGAACACTCGAGCAAGTGCCACTTTTCCTTAGGGAAAAACGGCACATCAATCATATTATTCAAGAGTTAAGTTGTGCTTATATTTATCTACGGGCATTTAGTTATGGTATAAATTAGTTTTGACTACTGCATTGTGTACGGTTACAGTGACAAAGTGAAATTAAGTTGAAGTGTCTCATAAACATGTTGGAAGTATTTCAAACTATGCATTGATTTAGTATGCCTCACTGTATTTATTGTTTATTGATCAATCGCCAAATGCATGATCGAGTACAAATTTTTGATTCGGTATGAAATTTTTTGTGCCCAAAAAATAATAGTATTCAAATATAAAAAAAATAATAGTATTCAGAAAATGTATTACTATTACTATTTCCCTGCTTTCAGTTAAGGGTAAATAATATTTCTAATTTTTTCCTCCCTATAGCGTTAAAACTGGACGACGACAACCAACAAGACAGGAGCGAGATCCTAGAAGGCGTGAAAACCTCCGCTCGAACGCTCAGCGATATCGTTTCTATATCAGAGTTCGACGAGCAAGACTTGCAAATGCGACGCGCAGAACTACGTGGCCACAACACTAGCTTACAACCCCCTCACTTTACACACGCCACTTTAGACAAACTACAGAGGACATTGCCCCCAGATATGAGCTCCCTTCATATCGAATACATAGACCACTCCGACGTACCACACTGCTCGCCCCGAGCCGATTCCTTACCAGCACACCTCACTTCGACCCAAAATAAAGAACCCCTCCGCCCTTACAAAAGAAACGTCAACGAGACGATGCTCTTCGGCATTGAAAACAAACAAACCATCCCGGACAACTGCTCGATGTACCCCAACCGCGATATCAGCGACAGCAAGAACGTCAGCGTTGAGCCGAAGGTCATTGACTTCTCGGTCGAGCCCTCCCAAGACAATAGGACCCAAGACGAATTCACATCCCTCCGTGAACTAGGCATCAGTCTAGATATCAAACAACAAAACTTCCCCGACATCCTATCGCAGTTGAAGCACGAAATTAAGAAATCTAGATCTGAGCTCGAAAATTGCAAGTCTGAATTAAAAAATGCTGAGGAACAACTCTGCGAATTCCCCGCTTTAAAAGAGGAAGTCGAGGAGCTGAAAAATCTCCTCGAAAGCACAATGGCGACGATGGAAACAGACAAAAAGTTTTACGAAAACCAACTGGACAATTTCGCCACAAATAGGAAAATGCTCGAGCAACGGTTGACGGAGTTGACGCAGGAGGTCGACGACAAATCTAAAGATTTGCATTTGCTCAAAGAAGATATTTTAAGGCGAGAAAATATGATCTTGGAGTTGGCTAAAGAAAAGCGAAACTTGACTAGTAAAATGGCGGAACTCGAAGTCAAAATGAACGAGCTTCAAAGTAGAAACACCGCTTTAGAAAATGGCGAAAGTGAAAGAAGACAAATGAGGGAAAAAATCCAAGAATTAGAGAAGTTGAAACAACTCGTCTCCGAAAAGAACCACCAGATCGACAGCTTGAACCAACACCTGGACAGGTTAGATGACCTCCAAAGGTGTTTGGACGACAAATCGGAGGAACTAGAAAACCTAAAAGAAGCGTTCGAAGAGAAATCGAATGAACTATTCCAGTTGCAAGACACGATGGAAGCTTTGAACAGAGATGTAGCGCGACTGACTGAGGATAATAACGCGCTAAATACCACAAATAAAGACTTGAAATTGAAGCTTTCCAAACTAGAGAAAGAGCAAGAGAACGCGTCTTTGAAGCTTCAGAACAGCGAAGGCGAAGTCGAACGGTTAAACTCATTGAACGGGGAGTTAACATCTAAGATAGAAGATCTAAAACTACTGACTGATAAATTGAAGGATAAAGAAACTGAGATAGAAATCTTGAATGAAGATATTAACGCTTTCCACGAAGAGATAGCTTCTTTAAAAGAGCAGTTAAAGATGGTGTCTCGTAGTCCGTCGCCGCGAAGCAAACCTGGTGAGGATAAGAAGACTATGGAGAGACGCGCTGGTGGAGATATGAAGCAACTTATGAAGATACGGAAGCAGATCTCTCTGATGCAGCATGAACTCGACTTCCATAAGAAGGAGCTTAATGATAAGGTCAGTAATTCAACAAAACCATCTTCTTTTTTTATTACCTACTATTTTTAACAAAACAATTGCCAGTTTCTTTTCTTAAATGCATGCATGATGCAAATGCATGATGAAAAAGTCCAGGTAAGTGTTTTTCTAGTATTAGTATTTTCTTGTCCTAGAGCAAGTAGATAAAATCACTAAAATTGATTTTTAATGTTCCACCAGGCTTTCGAGCTTGCCAAAGCAAAACTGGACGTGACGGAATTAAAGAACAACCTAGGACAAGCTAACAAGCTGGCGGCTGACAAGGAACTGGAAGCGGACGAGCTGCGTTTGCAGCTGCAGCACTTGGCAGCCCAGAAGCAGCAGCTTGTGGAGCAGTTGGAAACTATCAATGGGAGGTTGGTATTAGCATTATAAATCACTAGCGGCCGCTCGCGGTTTCACTCGCGTGGTTCGTGTTCCCTTTGCGAATATCGGGATAAAAATTATTGTATGTGTTATTTTAGCCTATAATATATCTCTGTTGCAAATTTCATCCAGATTTGTTCAGTAGTTTTTGCGTGTAAGGGCCTGTTTCACAATGTCTGAGTAAGTTCTGATAAGCTGTTACTTGACAGATAGGCCTTACAAAACTGTCAGTAAACTGGAAAGTATCTCCTAATCAGACATTGTGAAACATGCCCTAAGAGTAACAAACATACATGCATACTCACAAACTTTCGCATTTATAATATTAGCAGGATAATCAGCAATTTTTGTGTCTTCATTGCAGCAGTGGGCATAGTTCTTATAAGTGCAATTCACTTTAACTTACTATAGCAGCAATGCATAATATAATATAGACCGTTAAGAAAACAGATTCCAATAAAATTGTTTTTTTATGGTTTCGTAGAATCAGGGAGGAGTCGAATGTCTCGGAACTGAAATCTAAATTGCGAGAAAAAGTGGAACGGTGTCAGGAACTAGAAGGCGAGCTTCAGGACATGAAAGACTTGGTTGAAAGGTAAATGGTGATTTTATTTCTAATTTTATTATTTTTAACCCCGACTGCAAAAAGAGGGATGTTAAGTTTGACGTGTCTGTTTGTCTGTCTGTCTGTGTCATCGTAGCTCCTGAACGAATGGACCGATTTTGATGCGGTGTGTTTTGTTCGGAAGCTGACGTGACTCGGCCACTGGTGAGGGAGTGACAGTTTAGATCGAAAAATACCTACTTTAATTTGTATTGAGCGTACACACACACTAATAAACTGTCTTCAAACTACCTACAGACGTAAACAATTCTTGTACCCACTTTGATAGACCAATATTAACTATATCGTTTGATTCTCAGACAGACAGAATAAAACCATAATACTTAATAAGTTTTAAAAATAAAAATCCGTCCGATTTCCACCAGGTTGCGCAAGGCGGAGCCGCCAGTATCGGAGCGCGCGCTGGTGGTGAGCGGCAGCCGGTCGCCCACCGCTGAGCTGGAGAGGGCGGTGAGAGATCAGCTGGACTACTCGCACGCGCTCGACGACGACATCATGGAGCAGGTAAAATATATCAGCTAAAAGATGTCCTCAACGGGTGGTAGGAGAAAAATGTTGGACGATTCAAAAGTATTTCATTTTGTAAATTTATTTGACTATAAAGTTTTTGATTTGACTTTGACAGGTGGGGCACGCATGGACATATTGTCATTATCACACACAATCGACAACAAACAATCACACACTGTTTTCGAAAATGAAATATTGCTTTTCTTTTCAGATACTGTCAGCAAGTAGTGATGAGCGCGAGGATATTCCACGTCTCACTTTGAACACATCAAAGTAAGTATTACGTGTAAACTATAGATTGTAATAGTCCGACGGCAGGGGAGGTCCAAAAATAGCATTCATAAAAATATTGAAGACCGAAGCTATTTTCGGTCTTCAATATTTTTAGATGAACCCCCATGATCCTTCAAGAAAAGTTTTTGACTGAAGTTATTTCAATGAATGTGTTTTGTTTGATAAGTTGACTTGTTACAACGGTAACTTACGTTGTGTTCGTTATTCCCGCTAAAACCCAATAACGGCTTGGCCGATCTGATATTTTTTCGTGTTTTTTTCGCTACAATTTAGGGGTGGTTAATTAAAATAATAATGGCGAAAAACCTAAAAAAAGGATAAAAATATTGTAAAATATAAATCGTAATTTTGTATGGAAAATCGTCTAACTGACGTGCTATACAAATCTGAAATTTTGGCCATAGTCGCTTCCAAATATTATTAACATACTGATCAAATACTGTACGGTCTATACAACCGCACAATAGCGTCATGGCGCCGATTCAGCATTTACTTCATTTTATTATAATATTCATTTTGTAACTTTAGTACGCATTCGATCGCCCCGATGTTTACTCGTATCAATTAGCAATTCTATCAGTTATCAAAATAAATTCATATTCATCAAGACTTAATTTTTATCATTTCTATCAAATTAAATATCGTACGAGAGCAGCTCGTACAAATATTCTATGGAATACATACTCGTTTTATCATTAAATATAGATAGACAATCTTTTCTGTTCCGGTGACAGCGGCGCTATGTATTTTTTCTTCTTTTTGTAGCAATTTAACCGGCCTTTGACTATATCGTCTATGACCTTCAGCCGGCAGCAGCGCTATGGTTAGACAACAACTTGACAGCAAAATGACATTAAAAAACACGTCACTTCCAGATTTTGGCCACCGGAACAAAAAACGTTGTCGCACTATACAACCCTTTTTTGCAGTAGGTCGTCGTCCTCTGCGCACTCATCGTCGTCAGACCGCATACGCCGGCTGCGGCAGGAGAATGACAAGCTGCAACTGCAGCTCAGCCACCTGCAGCTGCGCCTGCGCGACAAAGATGCGCTTATTGCCGAGCTCAACAGGTGAGTTATACTAGAGTAGCAGTGCTGTATACAGTTTTTACTTGTTTCAGTACCTATTTCCTTAAATTTTTTGTCAATATCTTGACTAGATTCTTTTCTCAAATCAACTTTATACAAATATCCATCTGAAACTGAAGCCAATAAAGATTTTATTATTATTATTTATTATAGATTTATGTTGTTTACAAACCTATACTTTTTTAAATTTAAACTAAAGTGTCAAAAAGTAACGAATAAGACGGTTCTTTTAGTTTTGGATCCCTTGAAGTTTTGAATTGAGTGGTATGTGCTTAAACAGAATCCGCGACAAGTTGACCAACGACTGGCAGACGTCCCAGCTGCGCTGCGAGGCGGAGCGCGACAACTCCGCGCGCCTGCAGCTGTTGCTGCACACGCATAAGGAAACTGCAGACAGTCTGCAGGTAAACATATACAATAAATAAATAATAAACACTGGACACCATCATCGACATTGTTCCAATACCAAACTATAGTTGCTTGAGCACTAGTATTATGGAAATTGGAAAGAACGACGGGTAGTACGGGGTCAATACTTCAAATCCGCTTACATAGCTTTAAGGCGGGTACAGATATGTATCACTTGCGACCGAACCAATCACCCTATCCGAATCGGTCGCATTTTGACAAATCGGCGTATCATGGCTCGTTCAAGTATGGGGTCATGCATGATATGCGTTGGCGATAGGTAGGTATACGGTGACGGGCAAGTGATACATATCTGGACCCGCCTTTAGACGGTCCCTAATGATTTCTTTTATTGACGATAACAAAGTTCAGTCTCTTGTTTTTGCTGTCTATCCATTTGGTACACATCAAAGATTTTCCCTGTTTGATTTTCACACGAAATCTTATAAACGAATTTCGAGATAATTGTTCGTAACTTGAGTTTAAAACCGGCTTTTAAATTCCTTTCACGTTTTCAAACACGATATTTTATTATCTTTTATTGTTAGCGCTATATAAACCATTTTTTATCTAGATTTTATATTATTTTTATGCATTTACAATGCAATTTTCCTATACATTTTTTATCTCTTATGATACAGAACCAGGACTCGAGCATGATTCAGATGCTAAAGAAGCGTCTAGAGAGCGCGATGCAGTCGGAAGTAGAGCTGCAGCAGCAGTTGCAGCAGGCGCGCGGCCGGCTGGCGCACCTTCAGCGGCAGGCCACTACCGGCGGGGACGACTCGCTGCGCAT
This sequence comes from Crambus lathoniellus, assembly GCA_949710035.1. Lineage (NCBI taxonomy): Eukaryota > Metazoa > Arthropoda > Insecta > Lepidoptera > Crambidae > Crambus > Crambus lathoniellus. The sequence continues at coordinate 28,281,932 of OX453296.1, forward strand.
GCAGCTGCAACATGAGGTCGGCCTTTGGCACAGAATATATAATAGTACCTACTAAGGTACAGAAGGCGCACTCTGCAAACTCCTTCAAATAAAAATAAATCTTTCTCATGAAAATAAAGTCCAATTCCGGTCGCTTTGTCATCGCTTGCCTACTGTTATAATTATAGATCGGATAATCGGATGCATATTTACCTAAAGTTAATATTTGGCTAGGAAATTAAGGAAGCGGCTTCTTAAAACATGATTTTTTTATATAAAAAAACCCGGGATCCAGAAAATTCGCGAATGCAAAATTAGTCAGTAGCATGGTGTGGAAAAGACGTCTTTAGCATGAGGTATTATTTAAAAAAAATCGATACAAAAGTGCATTCCATAACAGCTAACACCTCAACTTTAGGTAAATATGCATCCGATTATCCGATCACTGGTTATAATAATCTAAAGTTCGCGCATGCAAACAAAACTGTATCCAACAGCTACGCGCGAGAGCTTCTATTTCTATGAAAGTCTCAAACAGCTCGCTCGCTGGTTAAGGTTGCGAGCGACTTGCGAGTTCGGTTTCTTGTTTCTTTTGTTCTTTCTTTTATTTAGGCACCCGTAAACACAACAGTATCTTTTTCAGTAAGAACGTTTAGAAGTCATTGTTCGGTGCACAAAAATCACAGAAATGATCGATCGTTTAACGCGTAACGTGGAGCGTACGAGGCGAGCGGCATCCTTCTGCCATACGCCTGCCCGGGAGGCGCGCCGGCCGAACGTACCTAAACTGCGGAGTGACACTCCACTGGCATTGGTCAACAATACAGATGTAGCAACTTTCCATGACAATAAAATACGACTGTATTGCACTCCCTCAAGTTGAATAAACATCCAAAATGAGGACTTTATTGCAAGGCGATAGGGTTTACAGATTTAATGTACGGTCGCCAGCACGTCGGGTTACAACAAAATGTCAAAATTTATTAATTGAAACTGACCTCTATCTGTTGGACATAAGGTTGAATTTTTTTTAAAGAAATTTGACAGTTTGTAGTAATCTGACGTGCTGGCGACTGTACATACATGGAAATTTCATTCCAGCAAGGCGGCATTTTTGTAAAATGTTTTCAATCAGATTTACAAATGTTCGCCTAGGTTTCCCGTTCCTGCACCTATCTGCCTCATCTCCTTTCATTCATCTTTTCTTTATAACCAAACTATTTGCCATCTGATCTGACAAAACAATATTACTTGAAAGTTATAGTGAAATGATAATGATAATTCGAGGGTGATAAATTAAACTGCCCGTAGGTATACAATCCCGTTATTGCACTAACTTTATTTTCATAAATTCGTGGCGCAACCTTCGATCAACAATTACACCTAGGGCGCAACGCCTACATAAAATCGTGACGTAAGCATACGTCAATGAAGTGCATTATTTCGTGAATAAGTAAAGTGTAACATTAAATTGTACGGTTCCGTACAATCATATTAGTCAAGGCTACAAGATTTTATTGTATATTACACAGTTGGAGAGCAACGAGCGGTTGCGCGGTGAACTATCGGTGGTGAAGTCTAAGCTGGAGGTGGAGCGGACTAGGGTCGGCGACGCCAACGCGGCGCTGGAACACTGGCGGTTGCGGACCCAGAGGGAGGTCGACGCCGCCAAGCACGCGGCCAGCGCGCTGCAGGCGGACCTGGCTGATGCTAAGAGGTACCACTCTACTGCTGCTGAACCCCTATCATTGCCAGCCATTTAATATCTAAGCTGGAGGTGGAGCGGACTAGGGTCGGCGACGCCAACGCGGCGCTGGAACACTGGCGGTTGCGGACGCAGAGGGAGGTCGACGCCGCCAAGCACGCGGCCAGCGCGCTGCAGGCGGACCTGGCTGATGCAAAGAGGTACCACTCTACTGTTGCTGTACCCCTATCATTATCAGCCATTTAATGTCTAAGCTGGAGGTGGAGCGGACTAGGGTCGGCGACGCCAACGCGGCGCTGGAACACTGGCGGTTGCGGACGCAGAGGGAGGTCGACGCCGCCAAGCACGCGGCCAGCGCGCTGCAGGCGGACCTGGCTGATGCAAAGAGGTACCACTCTACTGTTGCTGTACCCCTATCATTATCAGCCATTTAATGTCTAAGCTGGAGGTGGAGCGGACTAGGGTCGGCGACGCCAACGCGGCGCTGGAACACTGGCGGTTGCGGACGCAGAGGGAGGTCGACGCCGCCAAGCACGCGGCCAGCGCGCTGCAGGCGGACCTGGCTGATGCTAAGAGGTACCACTCTACTGTTGCTGTACCCCTATCATTATCAGCCATTTAATGTCTAAGCTGGAGGTAATCGCGAAATGACTACATAGTCAACAATTGACCGATTCTCAAAATGTACAATTCTCTAAACGACCAATTCAACAAATGACCGACTAATTACCAATTCGCGAAATGACTAATTTGATTGTATGAAAATAGTATTTTTGTTAGGAAATTTAGGAATATGGCAAATAAAATGCAATGTAATTAATAACGAATCATTTATTTCAAACAGTTTTCGTTATGCTGCGGCTACATTAGCGGGCTACGGCGAAGTATCGTTATATCTTTCTCTTTCTAACTAACCGGTAGTGGCGTATGGAAAGATATAGTAGACAATTATCGTCCGCTAATGTAGCCGCAACATTATAAACACAGCTTTTTTTTTGTTAAAAGGAGTTTTCTTGTCTAACCACGCCCAATTATTACTATATCTAGCGTCTTTCTATTTTTTTGGTGGTTAGAACACTTGTGTAGCGTGATGTTGATCAGCTGTGAACGCGCTGCTTTGTTGTTTAGATAGTGTAACTAACACACTTTATTTTGGAAATAGAGCGGTGTTGATCCTCCATAATCTGTATCACCGCTTATTGGGCAATTCACAAACACTTCATTATTATTTATTACACTGGCTCACCGTCGAATGAGTGTATTTTGAAAGAATTTGACATGTTTAATAGAAGTATTAGGTTTTTTAAGTGATTTCTTTCAATGATAACAAATATAAATTGATGCTCAGCCCCTCTAGCATGACCAACCAAATCGCGATATGATATGATAAGTTATCCGGTTTAACTGTCAAAAGACTATGGGTTTTGACGTTTGAATGTCAATAAATCGCTTTATCATGCGATACATATCGAGTTTTGGGTGGTCATGCTAGGCTTACAGCAATCAATTCATATCCGTAAAGAAAGTAATTTAATGTTTTCATTTCCTTAGATTAAAACACGAAGTTGGCGTAGAGTTGCTGCGTGCCAAAGAGCTGTTGACCATACAGAGCGAGACCATCTGCGAGCTGGAGAAGAAGCTCAAGTTGAGCGCTAAACAGAAGCCTTTCGCTGATGCTGTGGTAAGAGTTCGTCACATTGTTAGTAGCAACAAGGATTAATAATCTTAACATTTTTTACAACTTTAATATCCTTGTTTGCATATAAAAATAAAAGCATAGATCTTATTCAATGATTATCATGACGGCTGAAATGGCGACTTTTGACCGAGACCCCAGTTTGAGTCGCCATGTCATCCATCATAGTAGTAGTTATTAATAACAAAATCGTATAGTGCAAAGAGATGCTATTTTTGAATGAATCATTGGAACAATGACTGTCCATGAACATTTGTTTTAAATAAAATTTCCAGTAGTGTATTAAATATAACTCAGGCAGTGTTATAGGAAAAATGTGATAGTAAAAAACCACGAGCCCTATAAGTAGCTTTCAGGCGGGATACTTATAGGGCTCGTGGTTTTTTACTATCACATTTTTCCTATACTTACAGATATGCATTGTGAATGCATAAAAATAATTTAAAATCTTAATCAGGCAGTCTTTATAGTTTGTGGCGAATCAGCGCCGACAAGTTCCGACCTGCTTGTTGGCGCTGGTTCGTCAAACATCTGATCCGATAAGTGCTGGCTTATCGGCGCCGGTAGTCAGCCTTCTTCGTGGACTACGTGTATACGCCCTCAGTATGCGTCCTGAGAGACGGCGAACCGCGCAGGGCGGATTGCGGAACGGATTTGTACATGTTCTTAATGCACGTGAGAAAGTGCGCGCCCGCTCGCACTCCGGGCAAGTTCAAACGTGACTAACTTTTGTTTAATGCGCCGCAATCCGATATACACGGTGCGCCGTCACTCAAGACGCACACCAAACAACGGTACAAAGGTAAGTCCAAACGAACGCAATTTAGTGAGTCGTGAGTCGCAGAATTTCGGTCGCAGAAATTCATAAATCCTATTTGACTCGCACGGCGACGCAAAACAAGTTGTCTGCCGGCTCAATTTTTTCTATGAAACCGAATGCAGGACCGAAATTCTGCAACTCACGTACTCACTCAGTATATTACGTTCGTTTCGCCTCACCCTTATAGCGGAAGGAAATACACGGTTCACTTTTGCCTTTCAATTTGGATGAAGCAACCAAATTGAACAATGTAAACGTAAAAGTGAATCATTCAATGTCAATGTTACCAAAGTGAACCAATTTGATTGAACCGTGTAATATAAGCATTATAATGTACATCTTCTCGTTCGTAGACGGAGATAGAAAATCAAAAGAACGAGTTGGCGCGTGAGATCGCCGCTCTGCGCAAACTGACCGCAGTGGCGTCGCCCGCGCCCGCGCCCGCGCCGCAGCCCGACCGCGACCAGGCCGTGAGTACGCAGCTGATATGTTCACATCCACAGAACACAAAAAAGACGTCAGAAGGACCATGTTACGTATTTTGTATTTAATGAAGCAAGGAATAGAAGACAAGCTAGTTGCCAGGTCACCTTGAAGAAATTCTAAATTGTACAAAATCAAGTCAAAAATCAAATCAAATTTTTTTATTCAGGTTAGGTTGTGTTGTACTGACAACACTTTTGAACGTCAAAGAAGCTACGCCATCGGTTCGCAAATCTTGTGGTGACGAACTCTGACCGTATAGTAACGATAAAAACCGGCAAGAAACTCGTCAACGGCTATTTTTTTTTCCCTGTTGCATTTCGGAGAGAGACGTCAAATTGAAAAATTACCTTTACACAATGTTAAAATGTATGGAGTATTTACTGTTTTTAGCAAAGGGTTTTCCACGGGCGCCACGCCCACTTACCACTTCTAGAGTCTTTCTTGTGTTCTGTGGTTGCCTCTTCGTCTACTCCGACGTTTCACATAGGGCACCTTCTATCCTAGTGGCTCATATTTATGTTCTGTTACTTTCATGTCACTAAGGCACGATCTCTGTCTCATCTGGGCATTGAATATGAAAAAAGAAACCGATAATTTTTATATGTACTTCTAAATCTTTAAATAATAAGCACAATAATGGGCTTTAAGGGCCGGCGGTAAGTGAAAAGCGTAAAACAGCTTTCAGGGTTTTAAACTTTGAACATAGAATTAACGACAGATATTACTTTAAAAAATATGATAGTGAACAGGAATAGTTACTCTACAATAACACCGTGGAAAATTTTAAATATTTTACTCACGTTAATGGCAAAAAAAACGCAAACTTCACTAAAAACAGTGAAATAAACGTTTTTTGTTTTAAAGATATTGTTAAAGAAAAATAATCTTTTTAATAATATTTAATGTTAAATTAAATGACAATGAAACATAGAATTGATTCACCGCGCCATATTTTCCGTTTTTTATATAAATTGAGAACAATCTGGCGTCAAAGATTGACAATTTTGAAGCGCGCTTCGCTCATACATTTTCGTATAGAACGCGAAGATAAATAAAACATTGTTTATATACAAGCCGCCCTAGCAGCAAAATTTAGTAAGCCCGCTGATTTCAAGGTGAGAGCACGTCGCTTTTTCTCAGCTTCTGACACTCGAAATCAGACTATCTGTACACAAACACTTTGAGCGGTGGTAAAGAAAAGGTAGGTAAAGTAAAATTTCCAAAAATCCGGAAAGCGATACAAATATCAGGACATAATTAGTTTTCCACTCAACAATTTGTTTGATACGTCATCACATCAGATATCTGGTCAAATGCTGGAGCCAGGAAGTGGCTGATGGAACTACTCACCAATTCAACGTACGTCACCACTTTGAATCGTCTAGATGAAAACTCTTGTGCAAAGTAGTTTCGAAAGTCTGATGCTGGAGTCAGGAGGTGGTTGATGGAACTCTTCAACGATCCAACGTAAACACTTCGAGTTTGGGCTTATTTGAATAGTCTTGATGAGAACTCTTGTGCCAAGTAGTTTCCAAGGTCAAATTCTGGAGCCAGTAAGTGGCTGATGGAACTCTTCATCAATTCAACGTAAACACTTCGAGTTTGGGCTTGTTTGAATAGTCTTGATGAGAACTCTTGTGCCAAGTAGTTTCGAAAGTGTGATGCTGGAGTCAGGAGGTGGTTGATGGAACTCTTCAACGATCCAACGTAAACACTTCGAGTTTGGGCTCATTTGAATCGTCTTGATGAGAACTCTTGTGCCAAGTAGTTTCCAAGGCCAAATTCTGGAGCCAGTAAGTGGCTGATGGAACTCTTTATCAATTCAACGTAAACACTTCGAGTTTGGGCTCGTTTGAATTGTCTTGATGAGAACTCTTGTGCCTAGTAGTTTCGAAAGTCTGATGCTGGAGTCAGGAAGTGGTTGATGGAACTCTTCAACGATCCAACGTAAACATTTCGAGTTTGGGCTTATTTGAATCGTCTTGATGGAAACTCTAGTGCCAAGCAGTTTCGAAGGTAATGCTGGAGTCAGGAGGTGGTTGATGGAACTCTTCAACGACTCAACGTAACCACTTCGAGTTTGGGCTCGTTTGAATCGTCTTGATAAAAACTCATGTGCCAAGTAATTTCCAAGGTCAAATTCTAGAGCCAGTAAGTGGCTGATGGAACTCTTCATAAATTCAACGTAACTACTTTGAGTTTGGGCTCGTTTGAATTGTCTTGATAAGAACTCTTGAGCCAAGTTGTTTCCAAGGTCTATTGCTGGAGCCAGGAAATGGTTGATGGAACTCTTCAATGATTCAACGTAACCAGTTTGAATTGTCTTGATGAGAACTCTTGACAAGAAAACAGGAACGCAATGTTAAAAAATTTAAAAAATCCAAGATTGCGGCCCACTTTTTGTGTGTGGGGCCAATTTTGGCAAAACTTGGGTTTTGGTACTATTTTGTCAAAAAAACAGCAACGCAATGTTAAAAATATTAAAAAATCCAAGATGGCGGCCAACTTTGTTGTTTGTGGGCCGATTTTGATAAAACTCGGTTTTGGGTATTATTTTGACAAGAAAACAAGAACGCAATGTTAAAATTATTGAAAAGTCCAAGATAGCGGCCAACTTTTTTGTTTGTGGGCCGATTTAAATGAAACTCGGTTTTTGGTACTATTTTGACAAGAAAACAGCAACGCAATGTTAAAAATAATAAAAAATCCAAGATGGCGGCCAACTTTTTTGTTTGTGGGCCGATTTTGATAAAACTCGGTTTTGGGTACTATTTTGACAAGAAAACAGGAACGCAATGTTAAAAATATTATAAAATCCAAGATGGCGGCCAACTTTTTTGTTTGTGGGCCGATTTAAATGAAACTCGGTTTTTGGTACTATTTTGACAAGAAAACAGCAACGCAATGTTAAAAATAATAAAAAGTCCAAGATGGCGGCCAACTTTTTTGTTTGTGGGCCGATTTAAATGAAACTCGGTTTTTGGTACTATTTTGACAAGAAAACAGCAACGCAATGTTAAAAATATTATAAAATCCAAGATGGCGGCCAACTTTTTTGTTTATGGGCCGATTTTGATGAAACACGGTTTATGGTATCATTTTGATAAGAAAACAGGAACGCAATTATAAAATATAAAAAAATCCAAGATGGCGGCCAACGTTTTTGTTTGTTTATGGGCCGATTTTGATAAAAGTTGATTTTTGGAACTACTTAAACATGAAAACAGTAAAATTGACTCCAGACGAGAAAGCTCTTCAACAGTCAACAGCACTGACACGAAATTTTATATATGCAAGTTATTTAAATTTTTACTTTTTTGCATTCACAATGCAGTTTTTATCATAGAAAAATGGAAAATAAAGTATTTAGAAAAAATCGACCCGTCTCACAACCAGCTCCGATGGGACTCGAACCCATTTCCATTTTTCTTTATATATACATTCAATTATGGTGGGTGATCCTGCACGGTGCACCTAAGGTTGGCCCCGGACGCGAGAACTCTGCAACGGTCAATAGCAATGCCATGAAATTTTCTATAAGCAATCCTTTATGATGGCCTGTTAAGTTTCTGTTGGTCTCGATTTAGTTCAACAGTAAAAATTAAATAATTATAACTAAAAAAATTAAATAAACAAAAAAAATATACAAGCTTTTATTAGTTAAAACTAAAAAGTTTAAAAAATATTTAATTCAGATTGGAAATATGCCGTTTTATATTTCTAAGTCACTAAAGCTCCTTCGTCAATATCAAAATAATCCCATATAGCAATTACATATTTTATAACCCTGAAACTTTATAAGTATCATTTACTTACTGTGCCCGCGACTTCGTCCGCGTGGTATGGTGACTTTCGGCAGCATTTTTTATTTTTTGGCATATTATTTTGCAAATACACTTAGGCATATTGCCCGTTCCCCCACATACGCTGCGCTACGCCGCCGCCGCTCATTGTGTATGGTGCGCGGCGTTTGGAAAGTTTCTTACTTCCGTTAATTTCAGTTTCACATTTTGTAATGACTCCGTAAATCTTTGTTTTTCTATTATCATTTTATTTTGTGGGCCGTAAGCTTTTTGTCGACGTCATTACACAAAAACTTTCATTCTCTATTTTTACCACCTGCTTAGTTTTCAATATTTACAGTAATTTTGCTCCACCAATTTTAAATTAAAAGTTAGAATCGCACCAAGTTTCATCGAAATTGACCCACAAACAAAAAGTTGGCCGCCATCTTGGATTTTTTAATATTTTTAATATTGCGTTGCTGTTTTCTTGACAAAATTGTACCAAAACCCGAGTTTCATCGAAATTGACCCACAAACAAAAAAGTTGGCCGCCATCTTGGATTTTTTAATATTTTTAATATTGCGTTGCTGTTTTCTTGACAAAATAGTACCAAAACCCGAGTTTCATCGAAATTGACCCACAAACAAAAAAGTTGGCCGCCATCTTGGATTTTTTTATATTTTTAATATTGCGTTGCTGTTTTCTTGACAAAATAGTACCAAAACCCGAGTTTCATCGAAATTGACCCACAAACGAAAAAGTTGGCCGCTATTGCGTTGCTGTTTTCTTGACAAAATAGTATCAAAACCCGAGTTTCATCGAAATTGACCCACAAACAAAAAAGTTGGCCGCCATCTTGGATTTTTTTATATTTTTAATATTGCGTTGCTGTTTTCTTGTCAAAATAGTACCAAAAACCGAGTTTCATCTAAATCGGCCCACAAACAAAAAAGTTGGCCGCCATGAAGAGCTCTCATGAAGACAATTCAAACGAGCCCAAAAATGAACTTGTTACGTTAAACCGTTGAAGAGTTCCATCAGCCACTTCCTGGCTCCAGCAATAGAGCTTGGAAACTACTTGGCAAAAGAGTTCTCATCAAGACAATTCAAACGAGCCCAAACTCAAAGTGGTTACGTTTATTTGTTCAGGAGTGCCATCATCCACTTCCTGACTCCAGCATCAGACCTTCGAAACTACTTGGCACAAGAGTTCTCATCAAGACGATTCAAACGAGCCCAAACTCGAAGTGTTAACGTTGAATTGATAAAGAGTTGCATCAGCCACTTACTGGCTCCAGAATTTGACCTTGGAAACTACTTGGCACAAGAGTTCTCATCAAGACGATTATAATAAGCCCAAACTCGAAGTGTTTACGTTGGATCGTTGAAGAGTTCCATCAACCACCTCCCGACTCCAGCATCAGACTTTCGAAACTACTTAGCAGAAGAGTTCTCATCAAGACTGTTCAAACAAGCCCAAACTAGAAGTGTTTACGTTGAATTGATGAAGAGTTCTATCAGCCACTTACTGGCTCCAGAACTGGACCTTGGAAACTTCTTGGCACCAAAGTTTTGATCAAGACCATTCAAATGAGCCCAAGCTCGAAGTGGTTACGTTGAATTGTTGAAGAGTTCCATCAACCACCTCCTGACTCCAGCATCAGACGTAGGAAACTACTTGGCACAAGAGTTCTCAGCAAGACTATTCAAATGAGCCCAAACTCCCAACTGGTTACGTTGAAATGTTGAGGAGTTCCTTTGACTGTCTGTAAGATGCTGTATCAGCCCCCAGATGTCAAACATGGCAAATCAAACGCATCAAATACGTAAAGTTACTTTCTGACAAAAAATACAGTTATTACTTTTTTAATTTTCTGAATTACATTTTTTCGTGCTAGGGCGGAGAAGTTTGTGTGAGTGAAGGCACACATATACAAATTAGCTTCGTCAATACCTACGCGCTGGCTTACAGCCGGCCCTTAAAAGTGAATTTAGAGAATTCTTGAAAACTTCACCGCTAGACCAAAGCTCTTCAAGCAAAGGAAACAGTAAAAAAAAATGTTTTAAGCAGTAGTCCACGCTCGACATAAGGCCTCTTCTTTAAACGCCACAAAGTGCGGTTGTTTTAGTGTATTTTTATAATTGGATGAAAGATAATTATGGACCGGGTGTTTTTATCTCATTCAACAATAGATTCTGTTACCACTATTAGGTGAACTACCGAGACGTGGTTAGTGAATGCAGTCTGAGCAAGCTAGAAATAAGTTGTTTTATTTATTTTTATTTTTGGTAGTGCAGTGTAAGTAATTAGCACAATTAAAATTAGATCATAACAATGACGCAGTTTTATTTTTTGTACTGGGTTTGAGCATTATCGAGGTATTTTAATAATTGAAACGAAATGTGAACGAAGTGTTTAGGCTTCTTGATATTTAAAGATATTTCGAAGTCTAGATTGAATTCGTTTTATTTTTCTTTATACCAAATATGCTAAAGTTATTTGTAGTTGGATAAAATACCACAATTTATATTTTATACCAAATATGCTAAAGTTATTTCTAGTTGTATAAAATACCACAATTTAATTACATTGCTGCTGAAATTCAAGTATGACATCCCATGCAAAAATGCAAAAAGAAATAAATACCGTTAAATATAAATAACCTTTAATAAAATAGCAATAAATTAAATCACAAAAGTGTTAAAATCCGACCCGTATAAGGTCTAATAAACAGTCCTGCCTAATGTTTGAGGCTAGTATTCGTCTTGCTGGAACTATCATCATAATTAGTGACAATGACTTCGGACCCGTCGTCGGGGCAGAGCGGTTCTATGGCCCAAATGGCGGCGGCGTGCACCCCGTACAGCAGCCCGTATACGGTGTACAGGAGGCCCGTGGCGCAGGCCAGGGCGATGGGGCACACGCGGTGGTTCATGTCTTGCTCGGCCTTCCACGAGTCCTCGGTCCAGGTGCGGAGGTATTGGCAGAGTTTCCTGTTAGAGGATAAAGGGGTGATTGTTTATGTCAAAAAGGATATCGGTTAGTTGTAAAAAAAAATTGGTTGGTCTTTTTTACTACCTGATGTTAAGTGGTGATAAAGCTGAAGGTATCTTATTTCTAACCGCCGGAACACAGCAATGCTGAAAAGATCGTTGTTATGGCGAAATCTAAGAACAAGTCCTACCACCAACCAAACCGAATACAATATGTAACCCCACTGGAAATCGAAACCGGGACCTCTTAGTCTGAAATCGGGGGTGTGAACCACTAGACCACTGAAGCTGTTAAAAACTTTACGGTCCACTAAACTATATAAGAAAACCCTAATCAGCCCCGGCACCCTTGCAAGTGTGTGTAAGCGCATAGGAATACAATCTTGCTACAAAAAACCTGAAGTTGATTGTACAATGCTAAACGTTATATCAAGCTTAAATAACGCAAAAGCTATATTGCTATTTATAGCATAACTAGCGTCCCGCCTTGACTGCGCACTAGTGCTGTGTCGATGAATTATACATATAAGCTTTCTCTATTCTATACTAATGTTATGAGGAGGAAAGATTTGATTTCTTGTTTGTAATGGATGAACTCCCCGCCAGACCGTGTAAAAATGTATTGAAAACGTGAGTATGTGTTGAAAACGAACTTTTCAATATTTCCTCGGGTCCGGCTGTATGTATCCGTCGTTGTTTCTAATTTCCATAATACTAGTGCTTAAGTTACTATACCTTGGTATTGGAACAATGTATGTGATGGTGTCCAATATTTATTTATTTATTTTATCTAGTATATTTACCTATGCCAAACAAATCAGGATATCATTGCACCACACTACTGCCATGTTTTTATAAACATGGCAGTAGCGTTTATACGCTCGCAAACACGTCCACACACGTCAACAATTGATAAACAGATGTTGGCGCTCGTCGGGCGAGAACTTGTCAACATGCCGTTATCAACTCTGCAACACGCAGTGTTGCCAGCAACATGTTGACAGCAACTCCGCAACATGATGATTCAGCTTTGTTGCTAAACAAATGTTTACCATGATTACGAGGCTTTAGTCTTATGCCCGAGCTTCACCTGCGTCTAATGCCATTAATAAGCGCGCTATTTGATATAATACGCAGGTGTAGCCGGATCTAAGCGCACTAATTTGATACAATTAGCACGCTAAGACGCGCATGCCGTTATTAACGCCGTTAGGTGTCACGCAGGTGAAACCCCAGCATTAAATAACTCAGTCTATTGATGAAAATCTCATCAAAGTTCGTTGCGTAGTATGAAAGATCCCCATCCTCCATATAGCCCTACCGCCATATCCCCCCTGGTAGGGATACTTGGACAATTTGTTCATCTATCGCTACCGGTTGGGATATATCTTCAATCTATACCTACTAATACGTACTGGTAGGGATAGATGGAATTTATTTTTCCATTTATCGCTACCAGGGGGGATGGGTAAGAAAAAATGTTTTGATTAATTAATTGTTGCTAAATTAAGTACTTACTTACTTCTCATATTGTAATCATCTCTTTACAATTATTGTGAAGTAAGTAATTTCGATGTTTTATTGGCCCAGTTTCTTTTCTGTTGTTACGGAGTTGGCATCATGTTGCGGAGTTGGCGTTTTTTTTTTCATTTTAGAAAAACTGCAACTATTCCATATTGTAATTATAATACACAATTTTAATAAAACTTTACATGGAATGTTTAGGTCTATACAGTCTACTATTTTTAGACGGTATCAATACATTCCCTCGTAGTCACTGCTAGAAGTAGATAGCAAAACTGCTAAAATAGTTTGTTTTTTTTAATCAAAAGTTGTTCAAAAACAGCTAATTCATCATAGAAAGAAACCCTTAAAAGCTTTTTCCAACTGGTAGCGATAAATGGAAAAAAATCGCCAACTATCCCTAGAAAATTGGCAACGTCATAAAATAGAAAAAAAATGCGCTTATAAAACACCGAAGTTACTTCACAATAATTGTAAAGAGATACTTACAATATGAAAAGTAATTAATTAATCAAAAAAGTTTTTTTTTACATCTATCCCACCTGGTAGCGACAAATGGAAAAATAATCTATCCCTACTAGTGCGTATCAGTAGGGTAGGGATAGATGTCAGAAAAGATTCCATATATCCCAACCGGTAGCGATAGATGGCAAAATTTGTCCAAGTACCCCTATCAAGGGAGATAAGGCGGGTGGGCTATGTGGAACAGGAGATCTAAGTGAGCAGACGGCGGGGAGCCATTTTATACTATGTAGTGAAGTGAAGTGTCGTGTAGTAAGCATTAGGTAGTTACTTGAGTGCAGGCAGCGCGCGCTCGAGCAGCGCGGCGATGCAGTGTAGTGCGTGTGTCAGGATTAGTACGCACACCCACACGCACAGCAGGTACGGGGGCCATCGGAAACTGCCCATCGCCGCTGTACATCAGATGGATAAAATATAAGTTGGTCAAGAAATTAAATAAGGCATAGTAAACAGTGAAAAAGGCGAAAAAGCACCTTTTTCACTGAGGACTACTTATAACTTTCTGTCTGGAAATTATAAATCACTAATGATCTGATGATGATGATGAAAGGAGTGACTGCAGAGGTGACTGCTAATAGAGACAAATAGACGAAAGAGCATGCGTCGCCGACCCATAAATGGAATAAGGCCATTTTCTTCGTTAAGGCCATGAGAATGATCATCTGAGAAATTATTTGCCTAAACCAGAATTCGAATTAGGTGCATCATCTATTACTGGAATCGGCTATCTAACAATACAAGAGACTGTCGTTATTTTTACTTGTCTTGTACAAACGCATATATACGATCGCATTTGATCGTTAGTCTGCCAGAATTTACAATCGATTTTCTATTTTATCTGGCTTGAATGGCAGTGAAGTCTTTTTTCACACCAGCTGTGCTTCCTTCTTCGTACCCATTTCTATTACATTTGACACGACTGATAGAATCAGCTGACAAATGCGTATAAAACAACTCTGCTTGGCACCTGTCTGTCTCTGCGTGAGCAAGATATAAATAATCAAAAAAGAAAAGCGTACCCTGTAGCATGGCCCGGTTATCGGGCACGTCGGTGTCGGTTCTCGGCACGGCCTCGAGCGAGCGCACGCGGCGCCGCGCCTGCAGCGCGCGCAGCCCGTGCTCCGAGCCTGCGCCGCCGTGCTCCGTGCGAGATGACTACAAAGAACGAAACCATACCGATGTAGGAGATCAAACATTATGTCCGCCACAGACGTTCAAGTAGTTTCATCAAATCGGCATGCATGTCTGTGATAAAATTTGATCAAAGGAGTAATCAAATGGCTTGAAAAATTATTTCGTATTTTTATTAGATTAAATAATTTGAACCAGCCTTTTTGATCAAATTACTTGAACGTCTATGACGACCATAAGACTACCCTGCCTACTAAAGGCTTCAAAGAAAACTAATGGTTTAAAACTTTTAATTATTGTATCTTAGTAAGTCTTGAATTGGCAACTGCTTTATCGAGAGCGAAACGACTAAGAGAGAATCTTCTAGTAATACGTAAGAAGGTCGAAATAACAAGGAAAGAAAAGAACAAAGTTTAATCTGGCACTAACACTTGACCCATTCGAATAATTCCAATAAAGAAATCAAAAAATAAGTGAACTTTAATTTGCATCAATATTCTAATCCTAAAACAATACAAAACACTTTCTCATACTGTGGGGGTTATTCTAGCATAGGTGACGGGCGTCCTCTCTCGCTGCCTCTCCTTCTCCTCTAGCCTCGCTTCCTTCACGTTCAGCTCCGTCTTGTTGAAAGAAGGATGGTCACCGCACATGCTGTGATCAGAGCAATACAAATCAGTTATTCTACCCCTACATCAATTGATTAATCATGATTTATTACTGCAAGTTCTTACAGCGACCTTAAAACAGATTTCGTGAGATCTAAGTATTTGTTGTATGCATAGTTATTACAAGTTTTGGATCAACACTCGTTGCGTGACATATTTTCTTGTTTATACTAAGTATGGACTTAAAAGGTTACACAACTTACTTAGTAGGTACTTACTTTTTTATGCTATGATTGCTGTAGTAATAAGTGACAGAGAGCAGTCCACGAACAGCAGCGTCTTCTAAAATATTAGATACTGCGAACGCGAACAGAATTCACCTTACACTACAATATCGAAACTATTGCGGTTGATATTAATGATGAACTTATAAACCACTAGCGGAACCTCGTCGCGATTTCACCCGCGTGGTACCCATTCCCGTGAGAATATCGGGATAAAATATAGCCTATGTCACTCGGGAAGAACGTAGCTTTCTAATGGTCAAAGAATTTTCGAAATCGGTTCAGTAGTTTCGGAGCCTATTCGATGCAAACAAACAAACAAACAATATAATCTTTCCTCTTTATAATATTAGTATAGATGACTGTGTTTGTTTATTTTGAAGTTTTGTACTCACATCATGTCGGGAAGTTTAGGCGCGTCGCTGCTTGGGGTGTCCATGGTGCTTGGTCCGTCGCTATATTATCATTATAACCGTTGGTTATGCTGTTGATATTGCTCTGTTTATGCGGGATCGTAGCGGTCTCGGTGCATCGGTGTAGGGATCTCGCGGCCAACTGTCAGATGAACGTGTGTCAGTTGACATGACTCGGCGTTCGATGTTTGAACTTTTTTGATGTTGGCCTTCAAAGAGTTTTGAATCTTTTCGTGATGCGTTCAATACTTTTTTGTAAGATGGTATAATTTTTGCTCGCATTTTCGTGGCATTTTCGATTGGAGTATCTCGTTTCGTTTGAATAAATCTAAGGAATAAATGTACGGGGCAAACTGTATTCATTATTTTACTACAATTTCAATTCAACGGCGTATTTAGCTCACCACTAATTTATCTACATTGAAAATGCAAAAATATCAACGTACGTGTCCCTAGTAACGTGTCTAATCGATTTTGACGGAGTATTGGCGATACTTTATAAGTGCGTTTCTTTCAGGTGCGCTACCTACACGGCCGTTGCCTACGGCTGGAGAGCTGTCGCAAAGCGCTAGTTTGGCAGAAGCGCTACCTACAACGCGTGTTGGTCGGGTACGCGGCGCTGGAGCGCTCGCTGCGGCCGCACCACGCGCCTCCAACCCCGCCCAAGCGACGGTTCAAGTCAGTGGTTCTTTTATAAGGTTATTTTACCCGCGTGGTACCCGTTGAATATCGGGATCAAATATAGCCTATGAAGAATTTTTAAAATCGGTTCAGTAGTTTTTGAGTTTATTCTTATACAAATCTTTTCTCTTTATAATTTTAGTATGGATGACCTAAAAAAATTACAAATTATCGTAAAAAATCGACTTAAAAATCAAGTAGATTTCGGACGGAACTTGAATCCACGGCCTTTGGATATTCAGTCCCTCAGATTGGTCGACTGCTCACACTCGATAAGTTGAAACAGCCATATAATTCAGAGATCAGTGGACTGGATATGCGGAATCAAGTACCGTCCGCAATCTACTTATGAGACTAGTTTTTATTTTCATTTATATTTTATCATTTTTTTATGAAAATCGCTCGAATTTGCACATTCTAACTAAAGTGAATTTTAAGTATACGGCAATCTATAAACTTTCTTCTCTGCGGGATATTCCTTACTCAATAAACTTGTAATCAACAGATGCGTGGCGCTAGCAGTAGTGGTGGTACTTCGCATGGAGTTCCTGGTGCGGCGCCGCCACCACGTGCGCGCGCTGTCCGCGCAATGTATATTACGCACATCCAGGGAAGATGACCTAAAGAATACGTGAGTTCACACAATTTTATGTCTTTTAAACAACCAGTGCTGACCTTACATGAACTAGCATTCGATGATTATTAGTACAGTCTGATTTAGATACAATATAGACTCTATATTGTGATTTAGATGTACGCGGGTGGGAGAACTGAGGTTGCGGGGTACTCTACTGCGTAAGCGGCCTATTTTACGACCGCCATTAGTACTTTAACCTTTTTCTTTATTATTCAGAATATGAATATATCAGGAATATATCTATTATTACATTATTTGTAAGGAAGATTTTAGTTTGTTACGTTGTGTTTGTGTTGAGTTTTTGTAACATTTATTATTTGTACTTGAACGGTTTAACACAATGTATAAATAAAACATAGGGAAAAATTGAAAATGAAGTATTTTAGAACAGCGAGTCCGTTGGGAAAAAATCGACCCGTCTCACAACCAGCTCCGATGAGACTCGAACCCAAGACCTTTCGCTATCCGGGCGACTGCTCTAACCTCTGACCTTAACGACTCCGTAGCACAGAGACGGGTCGATTTCTTCTAACTAGGTACTTAATTTTAAATTTTTCAATGATAAAAATTGCATTGTGAATGCAAAAAAGTAAAAATTTTAGTAACAAACATAGGGAATCTATAAAAAGATAGCTAAATTCGCCATTCCATCCTGCAAACTATTGTGTATTGTTTGAAAAATGGACGAGTATGAATAAGATTAAATCGTATTTACAGCAGCGCGAGTAACTTCGGCGGCAGCCCCGCGGCGGGGCGCGACGCGCGCGCGAGGGACCTGCGCATTCCGCTGCCCGCTTCACCGTTGAGTTAGTACTTGCTTTACATACTTTAGTTAGTTCAGAACTAGTCTACAATTATTGGTTGAGTAAAAATTGCAACCGCATGATGATTCTTATTCGATTCGAATTATGTAAGTATGTGCTATTGATTTCGTTTTTACAACGGAACAATAGATATATTTTTTTTTATTATAGGTATACAAATTATATAAATTTTTTATGCTTATCAAATTAAAATAGCTCGAGGTGGTCGCGCTGCACAGCATCACGTGTTTTTTGTCCAGTGTTATGCATACACTCCGCTGTCGGGAACGTTTCCGATGGTTTGTGAAAAGGGGGTTGAACCTTTAACATAATTTTATGTTTGCAGTCGGTGATTTCGTACGGAGGGCGCCATACAACATCAGCTCGCCCCGTGAAGAACCTTTTATACTAAGGTAAGACCCTTTTTTAACTGCATACCTAAAACTTTTCAAGTCCTCAAGTCGTTAAAGTACTACCTGTTTTGAAGTTTATCTGCGTTGAGTAAGTACTGTAGTTTAATATTTTTTTAATAACTTTGTAAAAACAATGTTTTCGACAGCCCTCGCGGTGAAGGCGCGGCGTTCTGCAAGCTGCAGCTCGTTGGGCGCGGCCTGTCTCGCGACCTGCCCTGAAACGCTGCGACATCACACTGGTCACTCGCCCGACTCCTTCCCAGGGCATACTCACTGGATGTACATCATACTAGCAGGCCTAGCATTCACACCTCGAAAAAATTTGTCGATTCTTAACAGAGTGTCAACGTGATTGTCCCTTTCACATATCAGCCCCCTGATTCACAAACAGTCAGGATTCGGATTCGAATTATATGCTTTGTCTTTGTCTATTCTGAAGTGAGTGACAGTGACAGAGCATGCATTCCGCTGTCGGGTACGTTTCCGACGGTTTGTGAAGAGGCAGAAGGTAAGCGAGACAACACGCGCAACACGCGCTGTCGCGGATGAGAGGAGACAACATTTTCTTGTGGTGCGCATGTTATCCATGCTGGACGTGGTCGACTGACTGAGTCTCAGCTCGGCCGATTTTTACTTAATCGATTTGGGTACATTACTGTGATATTATAAGTATTTGGAAAGGTGTCAAGATGCTCATGAATTGGATTTAAATTGTAGCTCAATGAACTACACAGTCGTGTACCCAAATTTGCGTTAAAAGCGATGATATAAGATATTGAGATGATATAATTCTTGTGTTTATTGATACATTTTGATAGTATATTTACAACGATGAGTATTCAGCGATCGACGCGAATGTCGCATTTTGATTTTTTATGCATTTCCTGACGATTAGCCATGACTAGTATTAGAGTAGTGCCAAATTCGCGTACCTTCGTTAGTTAATTTGTGTTACTTAATTTATTTATTAGTTCGTGTTAAGGTTTAAATTTAAGCCGGAGTACCCAATTCCATGTTTCTGTTCTGAATGTAGCCACTCCGCCTATTTTTTTTTTTTATGTTTTTTTTATTTTTAATGTTTTGGTTATGAGAGGTGCCCAAATGTCCTGGTGATAAGAAAACTGATGTAAATTTTAGTGTTAAAAAAGCGACGTGTCGTCCAACCTTGCCTTAGATATACCGATGATATTTATACCGACCGATTCGCCTCACGTTAGAAACAGATTGTAACCTATTTTTGTCAGTTATTTATATATTGTATAGAAGTAATTCTTGGATGTATTTTTATATTACCTGACGAGTCCTTTTGAATTTAGTATTTATGATTCATTTACGCATCAATAGTTGATTTAAAATTCGTTATCTTAATAAAAATTAAAGACTCATTCATATCATGCAATTATTCAATAAAAATTAGTTATCACACTATAAGGGCTGATTTTTCAATCCTCAAATAATAAGTATCAGTCAGGTAAATTAATAACCAACCAAAATAAATGTCAATCGAGAGATATGAATGACAATTACTTTTCAATTTGGAGATATCAGACGAATAACTTTTATCCAGCCATTGAAAAATCGGCCCTTAGGTATGTAGTTATCTAGCCTTCTTTTACAACATTAAATGTGTGCACATAATTATTTAAAGCACATGTCTCTTTACAATTTTTTCAACTATTGACACGTAAAATGCTAGTTTATTAACTGTTTAGCACAAAGTCATGCCATCTTTATTCGTAGCCATTAAGTTAGTATTTGAATAATTCGACACGACAGAGTACAAGTTAGTATAAGTTAGTTAAGCGGCCGCGATACGAAGTCTCGATCGAACATTCTCGAATATTATGAAGCTATTGGTACAGTCGATAATGGTCGTAATAACTGTTTAGTACAATTAATAAAAATAAATAGATTACTTATTTATTATGGCGTCTATGGCAAACCCATGGTGCTACTTTATATTTATTACATCCCACCCACCGTACACAACTTACCAAAGAAATAGTGTACAAATAACGTATGAATATAACGCATAGTATTGTGACAAATTAGTTCAAAAGCAATCGACTGTACCGTGGCTAAAGCTGGAAAGCAGTTGGTATTATATACTAGACGAAAATGAACTTGATTATAATACGATATGGTTGGAAATTAATATGACATCACATTTAATATAAATTACGAATATAAGTTTATATAAACAGTCATAGAATACCAACTGCTGCAACTATAGACAATATTGTAAGCCAAAGCAAACGAAGTATTATGAATGCTGTGGTCGGATCAATTCCATTTTAAATTCATCTTTGATCGGCACATACACTGTGAGGTGACGTAAAATCGCACTCGCTAGCGTATTTACAATAATTACACTTAAGACTTTCTACACTCAATGTGACCAAAGATTTAATTTAATTTAGTAAGTGCTAGTTGTATTATCGATATCGAAATTTAGCGTTAAGTTAGAACACACATTAGGACGTATCTAAAACATTTTATTGCTGTATTTTCACAAATGAATTTGACATGATCACTATCCACCACATTCTCTAGTCACAATCTGTCACTCGTGCCATACGAACGCTCTCTACGTTTATAAATAAAATAGACAAAACACGTTCTAAAGTTGAGATAAATAAATTATAAATATTTTGTAAAGCTTGTTTCATTTGTCACGGCTTGAGGTCGCAATGGCACCGTTCCGTCTTGCACGGCACCGCCAGCGGCGGCAACTGGACGTCATCCTGCAATCATTTTACTTTTTCCATTAAATAATTATGGCATAGACACAATGCGAGAACCGTAGATCCCTCAGTAGCAGTAGCACGAAAACTGCCATAGTAAACATACCATCCGTCAAAAGCTTTCAAAGTGCTGCTGTCATATATCTGTTGCAGCCAAATGGTTGAATCCGCCATTCAATTAAACGCCTAGGCCGATAATTTTTCTGTAAGTTAAATTATCTTCCCATAAGTTGTCGGAGTCACAAAAAAAAAACACGAAATTTAAGACGATCGCTTTGCTGAGCATATTTTCTTTTTTGTGCGAACTCATTTTTCGGTATTTTTTATATTTTAAGGTAAACTTAATCATATATTTATAACGGCTATACTATCTTATAATGGAAATATAGTAGAAAACGCCAAAATATTAGCTTTATTTAAAGATATACGTAAACAAAATGGAACAAGTCGTGTAATGCTATCCGTTATGTGACTATTTTTAAAGACAAATAAAAAAAAAGCTGCTGTTATCAAAAAAATATTTATTTATATTAAAATATATGACATATATATAAACAGAAAAACTCCAAAACAGATCTCTTATTTGCAGAATCCTAAAAAAATGTACTTTGTTTATCAGTTTTGTGACTTTTGGTACTTTTTCTTGTGTAGTTTTTTAATATTTATTAAAAATATATTTCTTTTTGCGATTGCAATGCCACTTATTTCAATCAAATTAATGTTTACATTAAGTGATACTTAATACTGTACCCTAAAACCAAAATAAATTGAATAATTTTAGTTTTTCTCTTTCCGAAATTAAGGGACAGTGACAAAACTGAACGTCCGAAAACGGTAAAGGCTTGTCTATATGGCACTATTTTCAGAGTTATTTTTTATTTTAACAATTGACCTTTTAGGTAAGTAATTAAGTATCTAATATCTTAGAACTATCAAATAAACCGGCTAATGGTAGGTATTTCTATTTATTACAGAAGTAAAAATAAGTAGGCAGGTAGGTACTCAAAACTACAAGCACAAAGTAACTACGCGGGCGGGCGGTCGCCCTAGCAGAGAGTCCGCTTAGAACAAAGTGCCATTTTCGTCACGCACACATAGACGTCACATATACAGGCAAAATGGGACAGTTTGGGACAGTACTCAGTCGCGAGTATCGCTAAGAGGTCAGTGATCGCAAGTTCCAAAGAGCATTTAATTGATCACTTCACGTCCGCGCCGCTACGTGTCACTGTGACACTTATATACCTATTTTACCATTAATTAACAAAAATTAATAACCAATATTATTACAGTTGCAGTGTATTTGGTTGTCTAAATACGACTAAAAACTGTGCATTCACGTTTTTAAATTTCCAAACGATATTGAAAGGTAAGTTATGTCAAACTGTTGGTAGGTGAGTGAGTATACCTAGGTACTTTTGGGACTAGCCGCTTTGATAACGACGATGAACCATACACATTCATCTTATAGTTAGCTGGTTGTGGTAAAACGCCAGTAATTGGGTTCTATGGTCCTTATTTAGATGTTATAGTATTCTCAAAACTTCTTGGCGGTTCAGCGAACACAGCCACAAGTCATGTTGACGAATTTTCAAGTAAAAGTTGTCGTTGCATTTTCTTTTATTTTAGCAGTGTTATGAAATCCTACTTACATTTTAGAGACTTCAGTCATTAAACCCCAAATAACATTTTACTTGCAGTATTTTTTTTCATCTAAGCGCACGGCAGTGTGCCAGCCAAGTTCAGGAAAGGACGCCAATCAATAAATCCCAAATAACATTTCACTTGCAGTAAAGTTTTCTTTGACGCACGGCAGTGTGCCAGCCAAGTTCAGGAGAAAACGAACCACGCACGATTATGCGTATACCTATTTATTTTAACGTCTTAATCGTAGGAGTGCCATAGGCTATTTTCGTTGCAAAACTAACTAGTTCATTTTAAAAATCAGATGATTTTTTTTTCAGACGAACCTTATGGATAAGTTTAATTGATCGAGAAGATGTACGCAACAAATGGTCAACATATCTTCGAGTTTGTGAGGCCCATTTCGAAACCAATTCTATAATCAAGACATCGAACCGAACTGTCCTGAAAAAGGCATTAGTGCCTTTTTCAGGACAGTTCGGTTCCCAAACTTTTGCTACCTGTCAAAAAAAATTTAAATGAAGAATCGCAAGCAACTGTGGAGACTAATGAATCTTGTACACAATATGAAAAAGTTAAATGTGACTCAAATTCACAAATAGCAACTCACGTTTCTGCAAATTCTCCCAGAAAAAGAAAGCTGAAAAACGATATTCTTGAGTGCAAGAAAGGACTATGAAGAACAGCTGCGCCAGAAACAAATATGAACCTGTTTACATCTCGATAGCGTAGCTTCTATGACGTTCACAAGTATTGTAAAAACCAATCTAAATTGAATAAACAAATTTGACTTTGACTATTAAACTACTTATATTTTTTTATTTACCTATATACGATAAAAACACAACATAGGTATTTAAATACACTTTCTTGTTTTCAAAATAGTTACCACTATTGCTTGATACAGTTCTTGCGTTATAAAGGTTTTTCAATTTTTGAAGATGACAAGTTATAAATTCAACATTTAAGAAAATATTAATTATTTGAAGTTCTTGAACGAAAAAATTTATGGAACTTGTAACCCATTTAGATTTCAACTATTTTTCGCTGAACTTGGCACCTTTTTTACCTTTATGTTTTCGTCGAACTTACTTACTTAGTGCCTTTTTCACGTTTATGTTTTTAGTGGGATAACTATCATACCATATTTATATCTTGTTCATAGAGTACATTATACATATAGGAATGGAATACATTACAACATAATAGGTACGGTATAGGTACAATAGGATCTTGTCTTCGTCGTGTCGTGTGCGGCGTCGGGACTTTAAATGGATATTAGATGCTCTGTTTACCATCTAAGCAGCATCTAAGGCATGTAAACTTGTTACGATGTATGTATAAACGAATTTATTTATGTATGATTGTTAACTTTTACTACTTACTCCTTTTTAAATTCAGAATCAATACAGAAGCAACCCTAGTAAGTCAGACAAGGATAGGTATAGATTTTCAAAAATGGTGGGAGCGGTCCTTCTGTAAACTCTTTATTTTGTGCTACAAGTATTTATAAGTAGCCTAACTTAGTCGTTATTACATCAGCTACCTGCCAGTGAAAGTCCCGTCAAAATCGGTCCAGCGGTTTTAGAGATTAGCCGGAACAAACAGACAGACAGACCGACAGACAAATATTGTAAAACATGTTATTTTGGTATAATATGTACCGTATATATAATCATATGCATGTAGTAAAAAGCTGTTATTTTAATATTACACACAGACACTCCAATTTTATTTATTTGTATAGATCATATTATGTAAGTATTATATAAACATTACGTGAAAAAATATCTTAATGATGGTGAAAACTGCATTATAATCCTTTGCGTAATTTACGAGGAATTAGCGGGTAAACGTACAGACAAACAGACGCGGAAAGCGATTTTATTTTATACTATTTAGAGATTTTATATTTGCCGGTGCTAATCTTTACTGTCGTTATAGCTACTATTCGCTGCTAATGGAGTGGTGAACAGTTTCCACTTCTTTGACATGAAACTTAGAAAGTACCTACTTAACGTCTTTGTGAACGAACCTTTATGAGGTCAGTCATATAGTGACTTTTAGTTCAGCCCGTATGTGACCAGCAAAATAGTCACAAAACGGAAGTCACATATTTTTACCCACATGCATTAAAAATTAAATAAAAAATTATGTATCGTGCCTGGCCTTTGAAATTTATAACTACCGAATACTAAATTGAATTTACAATAACGTGTAAAATTATTAGAAATGTAGAACAATTCAAAAACAATGAATTAAAGACACAAACCTGAATTAAAAATCCGTTCGTCCGTAACGTTTACTTCAACACGTCTTCTTTCGAGCTGCACTAATTTGACACTAAATTCAAAATAGCGTTTTTGGGTAAAGAAGCATTAAATGTTACCATTTTAAATAGAATTATTCATATTAGGGGAGTTTTTGTAGTTAAAATACGGTGACAAAACTGAAAGTTCCGGATTGAGCAGAATTTTAAACTCGTCAAACTTTTTAATTTTAATGAAATATCTCTAAACAATTGAGAAAACTTGAGCATGTATATCTGCTGTTGATATTTAAGCATAAAATGAGCCAAACACATTATGTGATTTCTACCAAAACATTTATTTTTTCATAATAGTAAAGCATAGTATTGATGAGGGGACATACGAAATCAGACCATATGGATCACTTCAATGGTCGTTAATTTAATTATGCTTGATAAAATGGAAAAAAATACTTTTTAATTACAAAATAAAATATGTGTGAATGCATTTTAGAACAATAAATGTTAAAATATATTTTTTCTTGTAGGAGAAAAATTAAGTCAAACCTGGGGGACAGCCATTAAAAGGGGTTGGCACAAAAAAAAAAATACGCTCTGCTGCGCTTCGCGATCGCCTTAAATTTCTAACCTATCACGTGTTCTACAGGACTTAGGGTTACATGCTGCCATACTTAACCAACCGCCTGCGACATATCTATTGAATTTTAGTTCCTTATACGGCCGTTAGAGGCGCTGCTCTGGTTTTCATACAATAATACGATAACGAGAGCTTTTCATTCTAAGGGTACTGAACTCAAAAAGACGTTAGACGTAGCAAGTGGGCGGGGCCAACGTAGAAAAAACCCTTTGCTCAAAACAGCAAACCCCATACATATTACCTATGTACGTTATAGAATTTCTTCAAGTTGTCATGTCATGGCATGGCATGAAGTGTGAATCGAAAACAATCCATGTTTTCGATTCCTACTTCATTCAGTACAAAATTCGCGATATTGTTAAGCTTCTTCTAACCTCTTTCTTTTTCTATTTTGCACAGAGAGACATAGAGGTATCAGCTCTATCTGTGTTGTGTACTAATCGCACGCTTAAAACTAGTTATAAAATAGTAAAAAAAAACTTTTTTGCGGTAGTAAGCTACTTATAAGTATAAATTTCTTTTTTCACAATGGTTAGGGACTTCCGCCAGGTGAAGCCTGATTCAATCAAATATTTTTAATAAAAAGTTAAAGATAAAGGATCCCCCAACTCATCTACCTCAACTAGTTGATAATATAGTATATTTCATTACGAGTGCGGAAACGAGCGAGTTCCGCACGTGTACTGAACAACTATTTTTAATACAGTTGCGAAAAAATGAAGCAATTTAATAAAATAATAAAGACACAATGAACTCAACTAATCGTAAAATAATAGAAGCAGAGATTTTTTTTGTTTTCTTCGCCCATTCTGGGTAGGCAAAGAACTATGCCTAAACAGCCAAGTCTTCAGTAGAATTTTTTTATTAAAATGAAATGAAAATGAAATTAAATGAGATGAAATGAAGTGAAACCTAACCTAACAAAAGCAATCCGAATCCTACAGGAGCGCCTTTCCATATTTCTCACTTTTTCTACATCGTTTTCCATTAAAGGCACATTATACAGTACCACAATAAAAATCTGGAAAAACGAATTTAGAAAATTAAGAAATAAGGTCCGTCATTTTCTTTTCACTTACTCGCGCAAACTCCTTTAAGCAGAGACTATGGGCGTTTGTGCACTACACTGAATTTTACCGATCCGGAAAAAGAAAGTTCAGTGTAGTGCACAAACGCCCTATGGCAGTGCACGTCATACAGCCAACTTTTTTATATTTATAAATTTAATTTGGCCGATACTAATATTAATTTAAAGTTTTAATTTTAATTAAAATTACTTTTAAATCTGATATAGAAACAAATTAGTAGCTTCTTTTTAGAAATATTTGCATGAATCATAAAAACTTCTATGAATATTTTTTAGTAAAATCTTCGTGGTTTGTTTTTTCTTTTTAATAGACATTATTTTGACAGTTGGGAAAGAAAATGCACGAGTTCGGGAAAGGTAAAGAAAAAGCTCGAGTGTGTAATAAATAGCCCACATCCCGATCGCTATACGTCCTGCAATACGCCACTTTTTGAGCAACTGTATTAAAAAACTTTATTATTTACTTTACTATTCACACTTAATTCTTATATTTTTCGAGGAATCCAAATATTTTGGTTTATTATCAATATTAGTATAGATTTTTATAACAAATCATCTCGAATCAATTCTGAAACAATTTTCATGAATTATTCTGGTAAAAGAAAACTAAATAACGGCTACCTTTTGTGGCAAAAAATAAAAAGTGTTATTAGAGTGCGATAGAGTCACGAGCAATAATAATATGTTACAACACAGAACCATGTCGTATTGCAATATTGAATGACTTATGTGACACTTTATAGTTTTCTTTGAAACGCTTCAATGTATACTTAAGATTATTATTGCTCGTGACCGTTCCCTATACTTTGCTTCGTGGTACCTAAGTCTTGGGCCACACTGGAGCGGCGCGTCTTGCGTCCGCGTTGAGCGGGAAAAACAAATATATTGAGACGGACGGGACCCCTCCCGTCCACACTGGCGCGTCCGGCGGTTGCCGCGACCGGCGGAGGGAATATTACGTGTTCGCGCGTCCTGCGGATCGCCCGCGCCCCGCGGTCGCTCCAGTGTGGCCCACGACTGAGGTATTTCGCGTAAGCGACAGCGGGCACGAGCAAATTTTGACGCCTTTTGTTTGTTTGATTGTTGCTCGGGCGCGCTAGCACTTAGCCTGGCCGCACACGGGCCACCGATCAGAACCACAAAACTCCGCCACAGATTTATTTCCTCTAGTTTTCATACATATTATATTATTATGAACTCTCCGCACACGGTTGACGCCGGTAGTCAGTCAGTCAGTAGTGGCGGCGTTTGTGGCTGTCGCATGTGGCTCGTGTGCGGCGACGGTAAGTAGGTACTTAGTCAAGGGCAACATTTAGCAAAACGCAAAACCTTCAAAGTCAACATACCGCATCGGGACGTCGCTGCAGGCCGTTGGCGCGGCCCGCGCGCTTGTAGTCCGCGGGGGGCGGCCCTTCTGCCCGCGCTGGCGCCACCTGCTGGGCTAACTTAATTAGAATGGGATTCTCATTGATAAGAGCAGACATGAGTTTATTAAAAACTTAATTTATCTCTATTCATTTAAAGTTATAAAGGAGAATAGATGGAAAAATAGAAATCTAGGAACGTAATTTTATTAATTGAATAAAAAATATCTAAATAAACAAGGTAAGTAACATTTCCTATTTTATAGATAGAGGTATTCAAAAAACGGTAAGTAAAGTAATGTTAAACCTTAGTATCTAGTTGCATACCGTTTCTTTTGCCGTAGGTGCCTTCTGGTGGGCTGCCAGATGTCGCGGGGCTTGTTGCGCGCTCCAGATGGTGGCAAAGACGGCGTCAGCTCGGATGCCTTTACGTTTATTTACTTTACCGTACCTTAACATCCAATTGCATTCCATTGCTTTTCATTAGATGCAACAGACTAGCAGTCCCGTTGCGGCAGGGGGAGGGGAGAGGCTCACGGTAGTCGATTTCATAACGTAGTTTCAATAGTACTTCTGTCTAATGGTTGTAAAGTTGTATTAGGTACCTTGGCGTCGAGTTAGGTACCTTTTGGGTGCCATCAGAGGGATTGACAGGTACCTACCGCATGGCTCGTTTCAGGGTCTTCAGAAGCTTATCGGTCGGGCGGCGGCGATGGGTCCGATTACGTTTACGATACTACTTTACCGACCTTAATATCCAGTTGCATCCCATCCCTTCTGCCGAGGGTGCCCTCTGGGAGGTCGACAGGTGCCGCATGGCTCGGTTCAGGGTCTTCAGAAGCTTATCGTTCGGGCAGCGGCGATGGCTCCGATTATTTTTACGATACTACTCAACCGTACCTTAATATCCAGTTGCATTCCATTCCTTCTGCCGTGGCCGTGGGTGCTCTGGGGGGTCGACAGGTGCCGCATGGCTCGGTTCAGGTTCATCGGGTGCGTCGGGCCCCCTGTCGGGCTGCGGCGGCGTGGGCTCCGATTATTTCCTTTGTTCGCTTTATACCAGATTCGCAAAATACCAGATTCGCAGAACACTAGATTCTCAGAATACCAGATTCGCAAAACACCAGATTCTCAGAATACCAGATTTGCAAAACACCAGATTCTCAGAATACCAGATTCGCAAAACACCAGATTCTCAGAATACCAGATTCGCAATACACCAGATTCTTAGAATACCAGATTCGCAAAACACCAGATTCTCAGAATACAAGATTCGCAAAACACCAGATTCTCAGAATACCAGATTCGTAAAACACCAGATTCTCAGAATACCAGATTCGCAAAATATTTGTAACGCAAAACTCCAGATCTAATCATATATTTGGACAAAAATAATATAAACTAAATAATAAACATAACATCATTCTGCTTGTCTGCAAATCGCATATTTAACGTAAACTTATATCACATCAGAAATACAATTACTAGGCAAGATATTTAAAAAAAATTACAACATAACAATAGGTATGTAGTATTATTAATTCTCACCCTTAAAATAAACAGACATATTTTATATCCTTAAAACAAAATCAAAATATTCTTAAATAAACAAAAAAACTTCACAAAACCGCAACAAGAAAATGCTAACATGCATTTTACAAATGTTTGTTCCGAACAAGATAATTTTTTCATCACCACCTTCATCAAAGAGGTAAAAATTTTCAACGATATGATTCGGTAACTTGACATCTTTCGGGTTAGCGAAGGACGTCTGCTTCAGATTAAGGTACCGCTTACGACAACGATATAAAGTGTCTTTTTTGGCATTAAATACAGGAATTTCGTGTATCGGTAGATGAACTTGGTTTTCGCTGTTCAAAAAATGTTCCTCGAAAATTTTTGGAATCGCATCAAAATTTGTACATACTTTTTGTTTGCATATATCCATTGCAGCATCTATAGAATTCCGCACATTATCATTAAGACATGAATGGCGAGCTTCCTTCAAAACAGAATTATCCCTGTTTAATGTTATGGACGTTTTGCATTCTTTCTGGTTATGACATCTCCAATTAGTTGTGCCAGATTTATTTTTTAAACAGAAATTGTACCTGTAGCCTCCACGTAACAGAACAGGCTTGCCTTTTTGGCTTGTAATAAATTTTATGTCGTTATCCATTATGTATAATATTTTCTTTGAATAAAATGTAATACTTCCATGAATAAAATACAGACGTTAATGACAAGAAAATTTTATGACATTAGTGTCAATTGTAGATAAGACAAAAAATATTCCAGCTTGCCAAAACATCAGATTACTCAGGTACTTATATTAAAAACTTTTTATCACGATACCCTACATACATAGACTGTTAGTCTGCCGCCTTGTAAAAAAATATGTTCAGTCAAGAAATTCAATGCAATTCAATGCCCTACCCATTTTGATGAAATGTTTTTAGACATTCGTAATGCATCAAGGTCAAAATTTCTATTTTAGTAATAGTATTGAAAGGGAACTGACTTCACTACTGTTGTTCTCGAACGTAATAGCCGGTAAGCCCACCCGTATATTAATAAATAGGAAGGTATATATAATATATATAATATATATATATGTAAATATATATATATATATATATATATATATATATATATATATATATATATATATATATATATATATATATGTAAATATATAATAGGTCTTTACATATGAAATTGCCGTTTTTTTCTTTTGTACATATAACTTAACAACTTTTATAATATTAGAAATATATAATTTCTTTAATATTGCGTTACATTAAGACCGTATCGAGCAACTTTTGATAATTTAATAACCACGATATTTGATTATTTACATAGAAAAAACTTATTCCGAAAGTTACGACTATTTTTGTTTCCAGAATTTCGTACTTTATTAGTTGTAACTTAGTGAAAAAATTTTTTTTTCTCTTAACGAATGTGTCATTTAGTAGTTAAAATGTCCATAAATACGTGTGTAAAATTTTGTAAATTTACATAATATTAGTCGTTAAATAATAACAAATACGTTAGTATGGAAAAAAAATTATTACAGAAATCTCCATACAAAACGGCAATTTCATAGGTAAAGACCTATTATATATATATTTTGTTTAGTCTTATTTAGGCTTGCGAATCTGATGTTTTGCGAATCTGGTATTCTGAGAATCTGGTGTTTTACGAATCTGGTATTCTGAGAATCTGGTGTTTTGCGAATCTGGTATTCTGAGAATCTGGTGTTTTGCGAATCTGGTATTCTGAGAATCTGGTGTTTTGCGAATCTGGTATTCTGAGAATCTGGTGTTTTGCGAATCTGGTATTCTGAGAATCTGGTGTTTTGCGAATCTGGTATTCTGAGAATCTGGTGTTTTGCGAATCTGGTATTTTGCGAATCTGGTATAAAGCGAACAAAGGGATTATTTTACGATACTACTTTACCGTACCTTAATATCCAGTTGCATTCCATCCCTTCTGGCGTGGGTGCCCTCTAGGGGGTCGACAGGTGCCGCATGGCTCGGTTCAGGTTCATTGGGTGCGTCGGGCCCCCTGTCAGGCGGCGGCGGCGTGGGCTCCGATTATTTTTACGATAGGTACATTGTACCGTACCTTAATATCCAGTTGCATTCCATCCCTTCTGGCGTGGGTGCCCTCTAGGGGGTCGACAGGTGCCGCATGGCTCGGTTCAGGTTCATTGGGTGCGTCGGGCCCCCTGTCAGGCGGCGGCGGCGTGGGCTCCGATTATTTTTACGATAGGTAAATTGTACCGTACCTTAATATCCAGTTGCATTCCATCCCTTCTGCCGTGGGCGTGGCTGCCCTCTGGGGGGTCGACAGGTGCCGCATGGGTCGGTTCGGGTTCATCGGGTGCGTCGGGCCCCCTGTCGGGCGGCGGCGGCGTGGGCTCCGATTATTTTTACGATAGGTACATTGTACCGTACCTTAATATCCAGTTGCATTCCATCCCTTCTGCCGTGGGCGTGGCTGCCCTCTGGGGGGGTCGACAGGTGCCGCATGGGTCGGTTCGGGTTCATCGGGTGCGTCGGGCCCCCTGTCGGGCGGCGGCGGCGTGGGCTCCGATTATTTTTACGATAGGTACATTGTACCGTACCTTAATATCCAGTTGCATTCCATCCCTTCTGCCGTGGGCGTGGCTGCCCTCTGGGGGGTCGACAGGTGCCTCATGGGTCGGTTCGGGTTCATCGGGTGCGTCGGGCGGCGGCGGCGTGGGCTCCGATTATTTTTACGATACACTGTACCATACCTTATTATCCAGTTGCATTCCATCCCTTCTGCCGTGGGCGTGGGTGCTCTCTGGGAGGTCGACAGGTTGCCTCATGGGTCGGTTCGGGTTCATCGGGTGCGTCGGGCCCCCTGTCGGGCGGCGGCGGCGTGGGCTCCGATTATTTTTACGATACACTGTACCGTACCTTAATATCCAGTTGCATTCCATCCCTTCTGGCGTGGGTGCCCTCTAGGGGGTCGACAGGTGCCGCATGGCTCGGTTCAGGTTCATTGGGTGCGTCGGGCCCCCTGTCAGGCGGCGGCGGCGTGGGCTCCGATTATTTTTACGATAGGTACACTGTACCGTACCTTAATATCCAGTTGCATTCCATCCCTTCTGCCGTGGGCGTGGGTGCCCTCTGGGGGATCGACAGGTGCCGCATGGGTCGGTTCGGGTTCATCGGGTGCGTCGGGCCCCCTGTCGGGCGGCGGCGGCGTGGACGGGCGGTAGTCGGCGTCGGGGGCGGACGTGTCGCGCGGCCGGTAGCGCCCGTAGTGCTCCTGCAGCGACGACGGCAGCTCCGGCATCGGGTACAGCCGGTGCATCTTGCAGTAGCGCTACAACGAAAATCGTATAAATAAATATACAATAAATGTTAATACGATAACCGAAACTGTCAAGATAGTTTGTTCAGAATCGATAGTGAATTTGATTCCACACATTTATGTAAGGGTTAAAATAAAAAAAAATATTTTTCATTTTTTGTTGTGTTAAATTAAAAATGTTTATGTCTACTGCCTAATGAGTGACAGACTCGTCCCCTTTTCATTGTGAAAAAAAGAGATAGGTATATGTACAACTCATGCGAGCTAACATGACACCTGCAGGTTATACCCATCTCTGTCACTCTCCGGGCATGACAGAATCGAGTGAAAGAGAAGGGTATAATTTGCAGGTGTCAAGTTAGCTTGACCGAGTAGTAGCTTACTTCCGAAAAAAAGATGCATGATGCACTGATCAGTGCTGGACTTGAAACTGTCTAACAACTCCTGGGGATGCCCCAGGTTGGGACGAAATACGTGTAGATTAGTCTAATCGGTGAGGGTGCTGAGTGTGTCGATGTCTTGCTATCTGCAGCTGCAGGTATGGTGCACAGATAGTTTCGTGGTGTTTATGTGCACTTTCTTGCGGGTGGGTGGGTAGTGCATCTTGCATGTATTTGCGGAAGTAAGCTATAAATAGGTAACATCTCTTTTTGTCACAATGAGTAAGTAGGTAGTGACTTCCGCCAAGTGACGCCCGATTCAATCAAATCCTCGCCATTTCGTTCAAAACGTGACCTTTTTAGACGGTATAACTTATGCTATGATGAATGCTCACATCCACAGTCCTGAGTATGGGTCGCTCAGGGCGTCCATTGGCGCGGGCCTCTTCGACGAGCGCGGCAGCATGAGTCAACAGCTTGTTGTCGGCGTGCCGCAACTTCTGCTCGGCCAACTCGCCGTAGAAGTAGCGACGTTCGGCGAGCTCGCGAGCCTCGCGGTCCTCGCGCTCTTTCTGGAAGGGAAGTGCAAATAAGAGAAGGTAAAAACACTTTATTGCACCTTAAAAAAACACATAAATAAAGAAGAGACATAGACACGCAAATAATAAAGAAGAGACAATATAAAGAAACACACTTAATGCGGCCTTATTTGCAAGTAGCAATTTCTTCCAGGACAGGATGTTTCTTTTAAACAATACTTTGCATCGATCGAACTTTAATAAGTAGGTACTTTACTAGTTTACTGGAGTGTAAGTACGGTCGCCAGCACGTCGGGTTACAACAAAAAGTCAAAATTTATTAATTGAAACTGAACTCTATGTGTTGGACATAAGGTAGAATTTTATTTAAAGAAATTTTACAGTGTGTAGTAACCTGACGTGCTGGCGACTGTACATCTGTAAAATTCAAAATCCTGTTAACCGTACGACAAAGGACGATTTCAAAAATCTAAATCTCAAAAATGTCTGTTTCTCACTTACCCACAGCTTAAGGATATCTTCTCTATACTCTTTAATCTTGCGGGCCTTCTCGTTGCGCAGGTTCTCCTGGAAATCTTCGTAAAGCTCTACGTTCTTGAACCTGAATGCAATAATAATGTTAATGAATTGACTTACAGAACTTTACATAGATACGACATAGACGTATTTTATTAGTAGCATCTACCTAAGGGTCGCGGACCACATCTTGCAGCACGAAATAGCAGTTATGCTGCTAAAGTGCTGTGCCGTGCTGCCAGATGTTACCATTATCTTACATCACGTATTTTAAAATCAAGTAAGTACCTACCTACCTAGGTTATTTATACTGGGTTTAGTTGGAGCTCGAAAACATCATATCACAACCGCGTGAACTTCCGCGGCAAGATTTCAGCTAGTTCGATTAAGTAAGCGCAATTATATTGAAAATGAATAAAAGTAAAAATGTTTATTTTAAAAATGTTTATCACTATCGAGGGCCTGGATCAAACACATGCTTCGATATCCCAGTGGTGCTGCAACCAAAACACTGTCTTGCCTGTTCATGATGTCCCACTGGCGCGTGGTGTTGAGGTCCTGCAGTCGTTGCTTCTCGTTGCGCAGGAACTGTTCGCGCATGTCGGTGCGCTGCTGCCGCAGCTGCTCGCGCTTGTTCTGGTCCGCCTTCCGGCGGGCCTCCGCACTGTAAACAAAATACAACTGCAGTAAGTACAGCAAACTTTAAACTGGTTGTCCGGGAGTAGGTACAGGCCGCATGCACACGGTAAATATCAATAGTTGTGTCGTATATACGGACCAATCCGCTTCGCTGTGAAACCAAATTGTCTTTAGACGATTTTTGATAAAAAAAAGATAAGATCATCACGGTGAACAATTACTATGATTGTTGGAACACAGAATTAGTTTACTGAAATGAGAAAACCGGCGTGCATAGGTAACTCACATGGTCTCCTTCTCCTTGATGGCCTTGTCGAGCATGGCCTGTTCTTTAGCGTCGCGCGCTGCGTCACCTGACTCCAGCTTCTGGCTGATCAGCTCCAACACTCGCATCTTCTCCTGCTTTATCTGCAGTACAAGAAGGCTTGCATCAACTTTTAATAGATATAAATAATGTTAAGATGAATACGACAACATCAAGCATAAGAGCCTATGCAAACTACAACTTTTTATATTGTGTGTAGCGCCGTAAATATCGCTCGTTGACGGCGCACTTTTCTCCTGCAGAGTAAGTACCTACCTACTTAGTTGGTTTGCGTTTGTATCAATACTTGATACGCGTTGAGTAATTCAGCCCCCCTGATTCACGAACCATCGGAAACGCTCCTGACAGCGGAATGTAGGCACTGTCTCTGGCACTCACTACTTATAGAATAGACAATGACAGAGCACAGAATTCGAATCCGATTCCGTTTCCGTTTCCGACATGTTGTGAATCAGGGGGCAGGTGTGCAAAGGTCTGCAGGCTGAGTGTGACTTGTGTGCGAATCGCGGCTCGCCAAAATGTTTGACATCCACTCAGCCGTAAATAGCCTTTTCCTCCCTGTGCCCTGTGCGAGCTTCTATAGCTGCGCCCTTGTTTTTTTTTAGATATTATAGGTACCCTAGAGCAATGCTATGTATAGGCCTACTTTATTTCATTCAGGGTGATAAATAAAGCACAACAGGAACTTGGTGTTGGTGGACCAATTTTGTAATATATTGTAATAAAAATCAATTTTTTTAAAGAACTGATGTGGGTAAACAAACAGACTAGCCGTCAGAATTTAATAGACGTTTTTGATGATACTGGCATGTAGGTACGTATGTGTTGGAATCGAGCACGAGGGGCGCAGCGGGAACTTATCAGGAGCAAACCGAAAAAAGTAATACTTGGTCCTGCCTGCGGTCTGGCCAGTTAATTCCTCCGCCCCCCAGAGTCTACGCCCTGTGCCTGGGCACCGGTGGCACCGCCCTATTTACGGCACTAAGTATACTCACGTCCTTCTCAGTCTGCTTCCGTCGGGCCTCGACGCGGGCCCGCGAGCGCAGCAGCACGTCTATCAGCTTGTCGTCGAGCGCGTCGCGCGCCGCCTGCTCGCGCCGTCGCGCATCGTTCTCCTGCTTCGACTTCTCCATGTCGGTCCAGATGCGGTTCTTTTCTGCTGCTTTCTACAAAAAAATAAGTTGACGTTGTTGTTTTCAATGATTGCCATAACACGTTTGGGATTGGAACAATTGATGGTCCCAACATTAATGATTTGATTAGGTATGTAGGTATATTTTATTTTACTTTAGCTGGGCCAGCGGATGACCAGCACACCATGTGTAAAGAAAGGATGAGCATCAGAGGCTGAATATGATTATATTAATGTACCTAGAAGAAAAGAACAGACATTAGGTACGATAAGAAATAATGTCTGAATACTGAAACAGCTAAGACCTGGTGAAAACTACAGTAATAAGTAGAAGGTAATACCTATCGTTACTTCTCACGCATGCTAAGTTCGACCTTGCTTTAAAGTACTAGCATCGCTTCTTTCTTCTTTATACTCACATAATCATCCTCAAACTGCTTGATTGCGTCCATTTCTTGCTGGGCTTTCATGTTATCTAGCTTTTGCAGGTTGAGCTCTGTTTCATGCTCGATTCTACTACGCTCTGCCACCTCATGAGCTCTAAGAAAATTACAGGTTATTACTTATTATTAAAACTAATCTACTTATCATGATAGGGCTATAAAAGTATTGAGTAAAAAAAAACCTTGTGAGATTACACGAATGCTGACGCAGGTAGCTACAAACTTACTGATCAAGGATTTCTTTCTGATGCTGTTTGTTGACGTCGAAGCGCCGTCCTTTTCTTTCCTTGTTTAGCGCGTGCCACTCGTTCGCCTACAAAACACAAGTACGTGGTAAGTACATAATTTTAAGATAATTATACTTTATTAAATTGATAGGTAGGCATAGCTGAAAGTTGCAGAAAACGCTCTGAGCAGACTTTGGTAGTGCAACCATTACCTAATACGGACTTTTGTCGGCCGATAGGTTTGATCGCGCCGGGCCGGGCTCGAGATAAGTTATTTTGTATTATTTTTGTTTGTTTGTAACGGTAAAATTTCGAAAGTGGTTTTAAAAATTCTTTAGACTTTTACAAAGCTACATTATCAGGGAGTAACAGGCATTTAAATAGGAGCGTTTTACCTACCATTAAAACGCATATTGTGTCCGGAGCCTTATTCGAAGCCTAGGTAAACATATCTTGAGAAAGCCCTTTCCGTTTCCGTTCGACATCAATTTTCCTATTGGTCAATTTTACCCACGTGACGTCACTTCCGTAACGTCATCATAAGTCACGTGATACGAGTTCACCTTTTAGCAACGGCGGAGGATTTGTGTCATTGTAGTCTCAAAATCTGAAACACTTGACAACCATTAAGGATAAAATCTACACCAGGCAGGTCTTAAAGCTAGGCTTCGAATAAGGCTCCGGACACAATATGCGTTTTAATGGTAGGTAAAACGCTCCTATTGTGTCCTTTCGTTATTCGAAGCCTAGGTAAACATATTTTGAGACCTTGTTTGTTATCGCCTGGTGAACGAGGACGCCAATGTGACATGTATCAGCAATTATGACATTAATCTTATACCTTTTGACAAATTCGACAGGTACAAGGGGTACAAGAATTAATTGTTTAACTTTATAACTCAACATCACAAATTAATACTGATATCAGAAACATTATGCTATTACTATCAAACATTCCAGTATGTCATACAATAGTACGTAAGTACCTATATAATGAAAATATGAGCACGGACTGAACATGATTGAAAAGAAAATAAAATGTATACTTATGCTCAATCTATCAAACCTTATTCATAAATATGTAAACTATGTTACATAAATCATTCACATATTCTTGAAATATTCAAAAACTGAAAAGAAACAAACATTACATTAACACAACTTGTGCTATCCCTTATATATTTTTGAAGCAAAAACATCTGAAAATCTTTTGGCTAAGTCTCTTCTGATATAACATCAATACGATATGATCTGAAAACACATAATAAAGCAAAATATAAGTACAATATAATAATTGTAAAAACTTTCGGCACAAGAAACCATAAGCACAAGACTCTTATCTTCCCTAACTGTAAAATCATGTTGCTTTAAATTATTATGTTACACCTGCTAGTGACACGCTAAACTCCCGAGCACTAGCATTGTTACGAAGCTGACGACTGTTTCTCAGTAAGTATATCCTTTACCGCTATAGGGAAATTATTGTTCATACTAAAATAAATAATTTTGGGAATTTTAATATACCACTGTGTAGCCCCAATCTAAGCAAAGCTTGTCCTATGGCCAAGATGCCCAAGTCGTAATTCTTATGGTTCTGTAGGGTGCGAAGCATTAAGTCCACCTATGTACTGTAATTAGTGCATGAAGAATTAAATAAATAAATAAACATGTTTTTGTAAATACATGGTTGTGTTACATACAAAACACTTCGATCAATTAAACATAATATTATACTTAAAATATCGAACCCACGACGTTATTTTTGGCAGTTAAACTGTTGACTCACTACCTACACCAAATTCAAGAGAAAAGACATTATTTAAAGCTCTGTGCTAGAGAAGAAGTCAACTATTGCTATGTTTGTGCAGTGCAAGATGCATTAAAGTTTGATTGCAAAAATTAACGTTAACATTATTCGAATAAATAGGATCGCAGATCGCAGGATGTTATATGTATAACATCCTAAACTACTTGTGCCGGCTTGTCTTACTGGTCTGACAAAAAGAGCGATCATGTATAAAGGTCAAGTAAATTTCTGAAAATAATGTAAGCACATGCCTTATTTTACAAGATCAAAACAAAAGTAGTTCGTATATTAACTTCTTTAAAGCATCTGCTATTTTGTAACAAATCTCATTTGCATACAAATCGAATTAATGTAACTCTAAAAGATAAATTGCAAAAGATTTGCAATATTTTGTCATAACTTTATCTACTACTTATATCTATCAATCAATCAAATATTGATTTATTCACATAGACATATAATAAGCATGTATGTACTTATGAATCGTCAATATTTTCCTACCACCCATTCAAGACTTTTTAACTGTAACTATACATATAAATATAATAATGACAACGAAAATGACTGGTAATGGCCGATAATGACAGTTTCACTTTATATATTTTACCGACACGGTCCCAAGTTGCATTGCAGGACACAATTTTTTATATAGACTGCCATTCTAAAGACGCGTTTCTCTTATTATTAATTACCATCGAACCAATGAAAAACTCCCGTTAATTACTGTCAATTTAGCTACACGGAACATCTTAAATAGTTATATCCAATCTAGCAATGAAACATGAATATACAAAATTAAAAAATTTCATTGAGTTATGGCTCATTATACCCATCCATTTAGTAAAAATGGGTTAACCGGGCACATTATATAACTTCGTAATGAATACAAACAATTCTAACATAATAACATACATACATATATATACCCATATTAAAACTCACCAAAGACATTGTTTATCAGAAACATAAGAGACTTCTTTTCCTCATCAACGAAACAACGAGCAACTTCTTTTAGTTGCCCTAATGCTTGCCCTAAGGGCATAATTTTGCTATTGTACAAGACAGTGTTCTTGTGGAGCGACTGTCAATCTGAAAACTCGTAAATTATTATCAATGATCTGATCTACTAATTTTACATTTGTATGGGTCCGTGTCCTTGCGAAATCAATCTCAGAAACCCATTTTTACTTATTCTTTCCAAAACATTCATAATTTATCCAATTTTTATGATAATGATTCATTAAAGGTTCATAAAAAGATGTCTTTGTAGACAATATCATTGTTGTAGACCCTGTCAATCTCCAAACTGCATTCATTCTAGCCTGGAAAGGCGTAATTTTTCTATTGTTTAAGACAGTCAAAATCATTTACGTACAAGTACTTTTGACTGAATACATGAATAGTTTATATCATGATAACAAAAGGTTTACATTTTCAACATCATTACATACACAATTACATGAGTTACATGAGCACAGGAAAAAATAATATCGGTAACGTTGACTGCTATTGCCCGTTATAGGTTGATCTGTATTACAGGCAACAAAATATGGTATATATCCCTACCTAGTTTTGCCATTTTAAAAGACCGTGATCGTCAGAATTTGTCTCACAATATAAATCTACGGTGCCATGGAGCAGCCTGCCATGTTTATACATGACGATGAGTAAGCATAAACAATGCCTGTATCAGATGACTTCACTCTTCTAGACGGCTAAAATAACTATTGCCTATAAATTTTCTAAAACATTCTACTGATGAAATAAAGTAAAGTAATAATTTATTCGGTGTTTTACACTAACAATAGGTACACATTTACTTAATCTAAACTAAATTTAGGTATGAAACAGTCGAAAGGGCAGACCCGATCGGCTCGTGCTGTTGCTTACAGCTATGTCAGACTGTCAGGCTCTTTTAGATACGCAAAACGCCAGACACGCATTATCAGAAATCGCAGAATGTCAGATTACACTAAAAGTCAGAATCGCAATATCCCAACTGGCTTTATAGCATAATTACTTTGACTGCATAGCTTCTAGTCAGTAGGTACCTATTATTCGTTAAAATACTAATTATTGCTATCACTGGTGCCCATAGGGAGCCACCGCAGTATTTCAATAAATATATGAACTATTAGTGCCAAGCACAGCTTCCAGCGTGCCTAATACTAGCGGGGCTTGTTCGCATATAAACATGAAAGGTATGTGTAGTCGATATACCTATACCCCCCCCCCCCCTTTTTACTTATATTTATTTGAATATACAGTTTCTACTTTCAATCATAATTATGGCATTGACGGCACTAATAATATCACGTAATCCAAAAAAATAAAAAGATTATAATGCTTATTGTCAAAAACATTGCACCCTGATACTTGCGTAAGCAGGAAATGCCACCCGTTACTTGCGTAAGCAGGCTAATTTAATTAATTTTAAAAATAAAAAGATTCATAATGCTTATTGTCAAAAACATTGCACCCTGATACTTGCGTAAGCAGGAAATGCCGCCCGTTACTTGCGTAAGCAGGCTATGTTTTTTTTTTTTTTTTTTTTCATATTAATTTAATTAATTTTTTGTTTTTTTTTTTTTTTTATGTAACCACAGCTTAAAATCTGCATTGAATATCATATTAAAAATGTCAGGGATAATGAATCCAATTACGTATCCATTAATAAAACATTATCGAACCAATGGTAGGGGGGTTCGGGGGGGCTGAGCACCCCATTTTTCAATATCAAATCATTTGCTCCATGCTACATTACACGACCCACATAAACACTCCCTAAAAGGGGCAAGGGTCAACTGTAGAAAGTATTTAGAATAAACTTTTGCAACAACAACAGTATGTACTTTTAAAATCATTAAATTAAATACACTATTCCCTTTAAAATATTATTTGCCTTGCACTTGTTGGTTAGTTAATACATACATAGCGACGCTTGTTCCCATTTTTAATGCAGGTAGCACTCACATACAGACATGGGAGTAGTAATCACACACTATGTGCCGGTATAGATACATGATCAAAAACAAAACGTTGAAACAAAAGCAACTTAACAAAATTAGTGCTATACCACTCGACTATACTGACATTATTTTCGAACTGCAATGATACTTTTCCAATGGACATGATAACCATTAAAGAAAATGTAGGTACTTCAAAATGCTTTCGTAACAATAAATCGCCACAAGAAGTCGGTACAAATTGTAAAATAGGATTTATAAACTAAACAAGAGAAAAGTGTGTCAAGGTCAAGCACGGGCGACGACGGGAGCCGAGACCCACTGTATACTTCCCGATCCTTTCAAAATCCGTAAATCACATTGTATCACTATTAAAAAGAAATCTATTTGACATAAATGATTATGATTATGATATAATCTCTCAGCGCAGATCGCAAAATCTCTCTACTAACTATCACATGAACAGATTTTTCATGGTGAGAAAATATAAAATTTCTTACTTGCTTGTGGGTAAGAAAATAAAAATCAAAACTTTCACTGACCTGGCGAGGTGTTAAATTACCTCAATTCCTATGTGCCAATAAACCTGATACTCCATCTCGTCGTCCTAAATGCGTTGGATTTCCACGATAGGTACTTTGAAATTAACAGGTGGACCTCGAGCCCGACCCGCCATGTTTTCGCGCGCTCACTCACAGGCACGCTCTTTTAAAATTCGAACAATTTTCATAACTAATAATATTAGTTTATCCGAGAAAGTAAAATAAAAGATCCACTCGTACAAATTTTTAAATTTTTAAATTTCGAACGCTAACAGCGTTTATAGATGTGAACGGTTGCGAAAAATGGACGCCAATGACACAAATCCTCCGCCGTTGCTAAAAGGTGAACTCGTATCACGTGACTTATGATGACGTTACGGAAGTGACGTCACGTGGGTAAAATTGACCAATAGGAAAATTGATGTCGAACGGAAACGGAAAGGGCTTTCTCAAAATATGTTTACCTAGGCTTCGAATAACGGCGAAAGGACACAATATACCGACATTCCCACGGGAACGGGTAGCACGCAGGAGAAGCCGCTCGGAGCAGTTCTTGTATGTAGGTAGATAATACTGATTGTCGTCAAACCAACTTAAAGATCATCTTTAAAACGCTCGAGCAGACTTTGAAAAGTGAAATCCTCTCGTATCTTATTGTAAGTAGGTACCTTGCGAATGATGTCGTCGTCGTCCTGCCGCTTCCGCTCGGCCTCCTCCTGCCGCTGCCGCTCATGGAACTTCAGCTGCTCACTGCGCTCTTTCTGGACACACGTCTCAATCACAGCGCTGGAATTAGATTATGAGCAGTCAAAGAAGAACTGAAAAATTCGTTTACTTCCTTTTCAACCTTGACGGTGCGCCACAACAAAATATCGACTGAGCTATATGTACCTATGACTAATAGTTCTGATAGTCATGGTGCTTGGCATGGCAGAACTTGTTAGTTGTACTGTACCTGACTGTGCAGAGTGACATCTCACTTCTCACATCGCGGTTATTTTAAATAATAATAAAGCCTCACCCAAGTAGAAGCTTTAGGCGCGTCCTTGTTCTTAGATATGAAAACCCGTGCGCTGATCATAAGCCGTTTCTATCCCACTCCTTCTTGCGCTTCACGTAGCCTTGTAGAAGGGAACACTAAGTGACATAGAAAGTGCTTAACCTTCTATGTCATCATCATCATCATCATTTCAGCATGTTGCAGTCAACTGCTGGACGTAGGCCAGCACCTCCTTAAACTACCTCCCCCAAAGTACGCCACATTGCACGTTCTGTCGCCTTTCTCATCCAGCCACTACCTGCTACCTTCTTAAGGTCATCGGTCCATCTGGCTGGGCGTCTGAGGAGCGCTGTACCTACGTTTAGGTAAGTACCGATGCGTGGTCAACAATCGATAACGTCTACTTCATATCTCGTCGGTTCTGAGTTGAGACATATGTGGCAAGCTCACTGCCACTTCAGCTTGCTACATTTTAAGGACAGGACCCTATCTCGGCCATGTGCTATAATTATGTGCTGTGTTTTTATTTACCAAAAAAGCCTCACCCAAGTAGTAGTTTAGGCGCGTCCTTGTTCTTGAATATGATGTCCCGCGCACTGAACATTAGCCGTTCCTGTTCCTCCTTCTTCCGCTTCACGTAGCGCTTGTAGAAGTTGGTGTTCTTCGCTTCGGCCGCCTCAAGCCGAGCGCGACGCTGCTCCTCGTTGCGTTTGTTTACGTTCTGACGAGACGAGTTAAAGACATTACAATGGTCTGGACTTTTCTTTGACAAATAAAATTAAAGTTGGGTAGGTACCCAACTGTTTGTAAGTAGGTAGGTACCTACTTACA
Source organism: Crambus lathoniellus (assembly GCA_949710035.1). Classification (NCBI taxonomy): domain Eukaryota; kingdom Metazoa; phylum Arthropoda; class Insecta; order Lepidoptera; family Crambidae; genus Crambus; species Crambus lathoniellus. The sequence continues at coordinate 28,326,354 of OX453296.1, forward strand.
AACAGGGAGAAATTCGGTGAATCACTTCGTAATTCTTTTCTTGTAGCTGGCATCTCGCCGTTCATTGCAGTCCCAATAGTAAACTATGCATAACCAAAATGCCCGTGAATGGCACCAGCCACAAGAAAAGAAGTAAAGTAGGAAGTGGTTCATTGAATTTGTCCCTGACTATACCTATGCCGTCGAGTTTCTAGGTATCGCTATAAGTGCCGCGTCTGAGAATCGGGGTCGAAAACTAACTTCGATTCGATTTTTTTTTGTCTGGGTGTTGGGATGTGATGGTGTGTTCTAGTCTAGCAGTCGTTTCTTATGTCCATAACACAGGTGGTTGTGTTATAAACTAGGGTAGTACAATGCACTAGCAACATACGGATAGGGACTGCAGCTGAACAGTGAGACGCCAGTAGCCACACGAAAAGAAGTAAGGTTCACCGAATTTGTCCCTGGCTGTACCTCGAGTGAATTGGGGCAATGCCGACTGTAGGTACCTCTAGTGAGTTGGGCCAGGTCTTAGTCATAGCATTGCTGGTGGCGTCCAAGTAGCGCACGTACTCGCGCCGGCGGACTGTCTCAGGGTCTTCCTTGTCGTGGTCCGCCCACCGCACGATGCGGTCCCACTCCTGTTTGTGCATAGCTATTGGCATGGTTGAACCTGATCAAAGAAAGGTTATATGGCGATATGCGCTATTCTGACATCAACCTATTTATAAGTGCTATCGCGTGTATGTACCGTGCTCATTGGTGTAGGTACCTACCTACAAGTTTGACGTGATTTCAACTGTACCTACCTAGTTACCTATTTAAAAAAATATAGAAGGGATAACGCATGACCTTTTCTGCTTAGATTATTAATAAACTAGAAAATATGGACTAAAAATTACGACCGTGTTTAGTATATATAATACCGAGGTACAAAAACTTACAATATTCGATTCCCAGTTGTGTTAATTAGTCATGTGTAGTGATATCACCTATTTAAAAAGCATGAAATCTTCGAAATACCTACAAAAAAATTGGCTCTATCTTACTTTTCTAATAAATAATGATAACTTTTATGTTATTCTAAAGTTACATTTACAACAACCTTTTGCGAATGTGGACAAGCACATGTCATGATGTCATGTTTATATTCTTAATTTTTTTAGGAGTTAAAAAGAATAGTGCCAGAATTTTTGGAAATTTTGTAAATATCAAAATAAATAAAAATACCAAAGAAACTAAAAATACTGGAACACTAGACACGAAATTTACAACATCGATACACGTTGCTAGGGAAATAAATAAATAAACTTTGATTTTGTAGGATATTACCTACATAGATCTCGTTGCGTTGAGGTAATTTACATTATAATTTTACAATATTTACAATCATTCAAGTGAATAGTTTTATGTTTTTTATTTTTGTAGTTTATGTTTTTATTCATATCAAAATGCTAAATAAATGAAATCTTTATTTTTTTACTGGCAATAAGCGAAACGTCAACGTCAATATGTCACGTCACGTCAGTGCGTCAGTGTCAATGTCAAATCGGAATTATTTACGTCAGCCACGTTGGAACTGCCAACTTGGTGTTTTTATGGTAAATATTAAATTTTTATTGTGAAATCCAATAAGATTTGCCCCAAAAATGCAACTATAGCAAGTAACTAACAATCAGCGGTAGCTTTGGTCAGGGTTACTCTAGTAGTTTATTTGTGAGACTCGTTCCAAAAGTGTGACATAATTCGGTTTTCTTTCGGCAGCAGTTTTGAGTGTTTACTTGTTGTGTTGTGTTTAGTGAAGTATCGAGTGGAACATGAAGCTAAAGGAGTTGAAGAGGACGGTGAACGAGTGCTGGTCGCCATGCGAGCAGTACCCGGTGATGCTGGCGACCGGCTCGGCGGCGCAGCAGGTGGACGCCTCGTTCAGTTCCACATCACTGCTGGAACTGTATGGCCTCAACTTCGAGGACCCCGGAGTCGATCTTGAGTTGAAATCCAGTGTAGAGACACAAAATAAGTAAGTATTACGAGACCTCTTCGGTTGGCTTTAGAAACCGCCTGCATTAGTAGGTCGGTATCTGTGTAATTTTGATAAGTACTAACATAATCTAGAAGCTTATTTAGTTTATAAATTAAGATATTTCAATCTTAATTTTAATGAGGTTATTTCCAAAAAAAAAAAATGTGTGTTGAGAATTATAAGTTGGTTAATTTCGACCTTTTATCACTATTGCTATGCATACAGTCATACATACCATCCATAATTAAATCGGATGCCAGTTTTAGGGATTCTACAAAAGATAAATAAATCACTCTAGGTAGTAGAGTAGTATTGTTGAGAAGTAAGTGGTACAAAAAATTGTAAGTAGACTAATACTTATTTTAAATTAATTTGTTACTCATTTTCAGATTTCACAAACTAGTGTGGTCTGGAGCTGGTATCTTAGTGGGAGGCTGTGACGGAGGCCTTCTGGAGTTCTATAGTGCTGACAAATTGCTGAACAATGCTAGTGATGCACTCCTCGGAAGCAGTACAAAGCACAGCGGTAATACTTTAATTTAAATGTTTTTTTCTATATTTTCCTATTCCTATTCCATAGCTAATTAAATTAGGTATGTACTTAATTATTATTTTAATAAAAGGCCTGATATTTGCTTTCATCAACAATGAAATTACTTATTCAAAATTTAAGAAATGAATAACATAGAAATTACATAGGTACAAACAAGTATTAAAACATTTTCTACAACAAGCAAAAATAATTCTTGTTTTTAACCTGTATGATCGGATAAGGAACACAGACGTCCTAAATAAAATATTGACATATTACTCGGATACATAGATAGGTACATGTGCCTCCTCAGCCAACCACTCGAAAAATGATGTTACAATGTAATTAAAGTTTAAATTTCGATTTCCCCACCACAAGTTCGAGACTGACGGGTGTCAAATTGTTGATGGACTTGACACATCTCCGAGCGTACAGGTTAAACTATTATTTTATTTACCTACATAACAAAACAACAGCCAACTCCAAAACAATAATAATGAAGTTTCTTATATGTTATCACAACAATATTTATCTAGCCCATGGTAAGTTTAATTACAATTGATCATAGACATCATAGTATGTGGGGTTGTAAATTAATGACTTGGTTTATATTGCTCCCCTGTTTATCTGGCTGACGCTGACCTAGTTACAGGAAGTCAATGGCCTATGTATTTAACTTTGAATCACACACTGTTTATTTTTATCTTCTGTCTCAGCTTCCAATGGTTATCAAATGAAGATATTATGAAATGGTTACAGTGAAAATATTTTTTTCCTGATTTTGAAACAGCGCTCATTATACTTTGTGCTATGTAGCATGGGTCCTGTGACAATGCATTAGTGCAAAGCAAAATGTTGCTCCTGCACAACAAATAGCATCTAATTTCTTAGCATGAGCTGCATTAAAAATGTCTAATGCTGCTTTTCCTGAGTTTTATTTCAATATCACAAATAACTTTATCTATCTACCTACACTCAATATTCGAATTATGAACTCATATCTGAACACATCCTAAACATAGTTTATGACACACTTTAAAGTTGACTTTATGCCAGTCAACTTTAAAGTAGTCAACTTTAAAGAAATTTCAAAAATAAAGCTGTATCGTAATGGTCTTTTCGACACAATTGCTCATAAAGCGAGCCTTATTACATCGAACTTAGGGCCATAAACCGAACTATAACACACACATGCATAATAATATTACACACTAGTGTGTAATAGAATTATCCCTACAAAGTTAAGTTAGTACCTAACTGCAAATTATATGCGAGTAAACAGAGACTTTTCAATTTAACCGGGTAATACAGTATCCCTACAAAGTTAAGTTAGTACCTAACTGCAAGTTATATGCGAGTAAACAGAGCATTTTTTATTTCACCAGGTAATAGGTGCAGTTCTTTTTTTGTAACAACAAAGAGGTTTTATGCGGCTGAAAATCCATTTACGTTTTTAGAATAAATAAATGTGTCCCTAATTAAGACAAAAAAACATAATATAGTATATTATTATCAAATTATTTATAATTCACAATAATTTGTTATAAAACATTTGCATTTTATCACTATTATTGTAATTATTTTGAAGTAGGCTGTATGTAATCACCTAACATTTGGCGCATGCAAAAAAAAACTTTTTTTTTTCTTATTGTTATTTCTAACTGCAATCAGTTTCCACACTATAAGCAGTTTTGAGAGGTGACACATGTTTTGTAAGGCAGTACTCCCATTGGAATACTCTTCCTATACTTAAGTCACTAGGTTTTATTCCCTCTGTTCCAGTTCATCAATAGCATAACGCTTCAGTCTCTTCATATCATGCGATGTGTCGGTCAGTGCGTGCGCCAGTGTGTTAGTATGGGACACAAGGCGTTTCTTATATCGCTTTGAAGACAAGTTTATTTCTTCCCTTACAGAGTTCATTTCCAAATATTCGTGTAATTCAGAGGTTTTTATAAACCACGGAGCGTTGAGGATAGTGCGAAATACACTGTTTTGAAAGCGTTGCAGTATTTCCAGGTTGGAGTTGCTAGCTGTTCCCCACAGTTCTATGCCGTAGGTCCATACCAGCTTAAGTACACTTTTATGTATTAAAATTTTGTTGTTTAGTGAGAGCCTAGATTCGCGACCAAGCAACCAAAGCAAAGTTATTTTAATTTTTAGTTTTTTGCATTCACAATGCAATTTTTATAATAGAAAAATGGAAAATGAAGTATTTAGAAAAAATCGACCCGTCTCACAACTAGCTCCGATGGGACTCGAACCCACGACCTTTCGCTTTCCGGGCGACTGCTCTAACCACTGACTGCTCTAACGACTCCGTAGCTCAGTGGTTAGAGCAGTCGCCCGGAAAGCGAAAGGTCGTGGGTTCGAGTCCCATCGGAGCTAGTTGTAAGACGGGTCGATTTTTTCTAAATACTTCATTTTCCATTTTTCTAACCAAAGCAAAGCCTTGTATCGTGCGTTTAGTTCATCACGTTTCTTTTTTATATGTGTCTGCCATGTTTGCCTTCTATCCAGGTGTATGCCCAAGTATAGCACTACATCACTGTGTGGTAATAATTCATTGCCCATTTTAACAGGCGTGCAGTTGCCAGTCTTCCATAAAAAAAAACTTGCGCGCTTTTTCCCTTTGCTAATATTAGGTTAGTGTATGTGTGCAATAAATGTTTGTTTTTCCTCGCAAGTGTGTTGAAAAAGTGCGTATGAAACTCGTGAGCAACTTACTCACTGGCACTCGGCTGATTTACGCCCTTGCCTGCGGCTCTGGCTGCAACCCACAGGCTCGTGTATAATGAGCAACTTAGCTCACTTGTATCATAATATACTATTACATCACACTCCTTTTTATATTTTACAATCTTCATGGTAACCAAAAGATTTACCGGCTCTGACCTCCACCTCCAGCCAGCAACAATAACAAACAATTTTGAATTCAAAAAGGTATAGACTGAATAGACTCCTATGCGTTGGGTTTGGCGCCAATCTTCGTTTTATAATTCATATTTTTTTTATTTTTGAAATACATGATAAATGTAGTGTACAGAGACTGCACATATCTCGTCTCGGTATTACAACACTCGTGGGATACTACTAAAAATCTCACCAAGGCTCGTTTTTTAAACTCCCATTCGTGTTTTAATAACCCCTATTCTTAGAATAGTAACACTCTAAGCCCCTATTATGTGACAGTTATGCTTTGGACGAATGAGCTGTCATAGTACTCAATACTACATTGTACAAAGTAAAATGAGCACTGTTAAAACATTAGGAAAAAATATCTTTTACTTATATGCCATAATGCTACATTGTATAAACAATTTAAATTTTTACCATATATATAGAATCAGCAACATGCATTCTAGGCTTCGATCAACGAACTAGGTGTTATTGTTGATCGAAGATTCTAGGCCTTTTTTTTCCTTACATAGATAGGATTATAAATTTCAAGGAATTTACATAGAGATAGATGTGGGATACTATTTCTAACATGGATTTTTACTTTGAATGAATCCTAGCATACCAGTAGCTTTGTTCGCAACAGAGTTGTGTGGTTTAAATGTAAGAGAGCCATCTAAGAGGACACCAAGATCACGAATTTCCTTGACCTCCTCAAGTACATCTTCATCAATACGATAACTAGTTTCTAGCGGCGTCTTTTTCTTTAAAAAATGTATGTGGTAACATCAGCGGGGGCAGCGGGTAACACTTACAAGCCAATAATGGCATTTATATCCTACTAAAAAGCGTATTCATCTTCTACCGAATTTATGGTTTCTTATAATTTTAGATCATCAGCATATAACAGCAGCATAGGTTCTAGATGCGATCCCTGTGGTACTACTGAGCTGGCGATATAGGTGTTTGATGTTAACATCCAGAACCATTAACAACCACAGTTTGAGGACGGTTTAGGAGATAAGACTCAAACTATTTCAATTATGGGCCTCCTATACCTAATACACTTAATTTCTTTAAAAGAGTTGAGTGGTTGAACTTTATCAAATGCGCTACTGAAATCGGTATAGACAGCATCTACTTGGTTACCTCTGCCAACCTCCCGTGATATGTCTGAACCGAAATAAATGATACCAAATTAGTTTGTGCAGAACGGCCAGATAAAAATCCATGTTGAAATTCGGAAAGCTGGCTATAGAGTAGTTTGGTAATCACCGGGTAAATGAAGCATGCAAAAAGCTTGGCAAAACACGAAAGAATCGAAATAGGCCGAGATTTTTTAATAGAATTTATGTCGCCCTTCATAAGCACTGGAACAATTCGGCATTTTTTCCATACAACGGGAAAAGTATCAACTTCGAGAGAAGGATTAAATATAAGCATTAAACGCTTTGCGATGACTCCCACACAACTCACAATTCTTGACGAATATTGGAGGAAAAGAATCTGCATTTGAGCTCTCTAGTATGTTTCACTTTCAATGTCCTCGGGGATTAAGCTAAATTTTCTTTAACTTCTCTAGACTCTATCAATGTTTCCAATGATCAGGTCAAGTGTCGTCCTTGGACGTGAACCCGTACCAGAAGAATCTGCTGGCATCGGGCGCGTCAGACAGTGAGATCTTCATTTGGGACCTGAACAACACCGCCGTGCCCATGGCCCCGGGCAACCGCAGCCAGCCGCACGACCATGTCCAAGGCCTGGCTTGGAACCAACAGGTGCATACACTTGGGCTGTATCTTATTCGTAGCATTAACGGCGTTGAGGCCATTGCATCCTAAAGAGATACAGCACTTACTGTCCTCATCAACTGAATGATATTCAGTTGATGAGGACAATTCTAGGAATAGAATTGAGAAAATGAAATTTACGAAGGCGAAAAACGGTAAATATAAGATTACACTTTTGAATAATGCAGTTATTGTATGTTCTTAGTAACAGAAATAAATTGAGAAACAAGTCATGCTATCAACAATCTAGAATTGGATTAGTAACATGCCTTCAAGTATTACCTAGATTTAAACATTGACACGCGACTTTCAATTTGAAACTGAAATCAATGTTTGTTTCAGGTTCAACACATTTTAGGTTCAACTTTTGCCAATAGATGTGTAGTTTGGGATTTGAGAAAAAATCAACCAATCATGAAATTAAGGTAAAAAATCAATGTTGATATTCTGTAATTAATTTGTTCCAAAATGAGATTTTGTTCATATTAATTTGTACAATAGGGGACCGGACTATTATTGATATGTAAATTTAGCTAGCTAGTTATCTCTTTCTAAAACAAAATAAATGACGAGAGTATATACTCACTTGTGACGTCACATGTGTCTAGCGCTGTCTTGTCTAATAAGGAAGTTTGATTTGATGCTCAGTATCTCCGAAAATATGTAAAATATTTAAAAATAAATAACTATGTTGTGTTTCTGATATTTCTAAAAACATTTTAAACAATTAAAAAGGAATCTGTCTGGTCCCCTATTTTGATGTAATTGTCAACAAGAATAAGCAGATATAATATACCTCTCTCTAATCTAAGAGCTTGGCTCTTATCGGTGGAGTATTTTCCAGGCTTCTCTTCTTTCTGTCAGTGACTTGACCTCTTGATACGACACAACATTTAGGGCCTAAACTGCGTCACGCGGACGCCCGCGCGGTTCCATACAAAAGTGCTCCGTCGCGGGCCCCGTCGCGGGCACCCGCGCCTTGTGGCCCCGTTTCCCCGCGACGGTCGCCCGCGCGGGTGGGTGCCCGCGACGGGGCCCGCCAGCGGTAGCACGATAGCACGCACGGGCTTGTTCAGTCAATAGCGCTATGTGATGCGGTCCCACCCGCGACGGTTGCCCGCGCGGGTGGACACGTGCGCGGGCAACCGTCGCGGGGAGGTGGGCCCCGCGCCCGCGCCTTGTGGCCCGTTTCCCCGCGACGTGTGCCCGTCGCGGGCGCCCGCTTTACTCAGTCTAGGCCCTTACCTTTTCCTTTAAATATAAAGACATTCCCACAACTTCTATTTTCCAGATTTGTAAAGTATAGTCCATGAAGATGGTCAGTTTACCAAAGACTTTAGACTCTAGTCTTAAAACCTGACAAATCTATAGTACAGAGACTGATAAGCTTGCTAATTTATGTTCCCTAGCAATTTACCTAGCAAACCTATTCACTAAGGTAAATTTTCAGTGACTCGCAGTATCGCATGCTTTTGCGAGCACTGGCATGGCAGTCGGTGGCCACACAGTTATGCATGCTAAATGTTCCCCTCGTTTATATTAATTAAAATTTCGTTACCAATGTCTCATAATAGCGCTGGACCATAGCCGCGAAGTGAGTACGTATTAATAGACCCCCAGTCTGTAGTAAATAAGGTCGCTTTTCTAGTGACTCACTCGCCGGTACCCATACAGACATGCATGCTAATATGTTCCCTAGCCCATAGTAAACAATGTCGCTTTTCCAGTGACTCGCAGTCGCGCACGCGGTGGCGCGCGCTGGCGTGGCACCCGTCCGTGGCGACGCAGGTTTGCATCGCGTCTGAAGATGACCTGTCGCCCGTCATACAGCTCTGGGATCTGAGGTAAGCCTGGCCGCACACGGGCCACCAACCACAACCACGAAACGCCGCCGCCACCGACCTATTTCCTGTAGTTTTCATACATTTTATATGAACTCGGCGCACACGGTTGAAGCTGGTAGTCGCCATTTGTTTCTTCTTCTAGCTTTAAGTTGCGGCGTTTGTGGCAGACGCGTGTGCGGTGACGGGAAGTGTATTCACTGAGAACACGGCAAATCGCATTCATATACTTACACAATGCAATATTATATATTTTATTTGAGATAAAACCATAATTTCGTGTCACTTGTTAGTTGAAATGTCATTATAAGATTATAGATAGACTATAATAACTGGATGTGAGTCGTAAATAAAGGATGTTAGTCTTGACTGGTGTTTAAAGGGGTTTAAGATAAAATATGTCCGTTGATAACTATTTATCAGAGAATCATCCAATAAATTATCAAACAGTCCAGCAATCCTTCTTTAACTGGAATTACATATAAACATTTACGTTTAAAGCAAGTGGTTAAGTAAATAAAAATTACTTTTTACAATCAAGGTAATCTTTTATTTAGTTTTTGTCCATGTTACGTGACTACCAACTTACAAACTAAAATATGATAATATACTACGTGAGTAACCCAAACACATATTACTCAGTTAATTTGAGTGAAATTTCCTTTATCAAACTTAAATTTAACTAGATGATTAATGTTCAAGTCTGAACATTTATGATTCCAAATCCAACTTAAATCTGTAGTATTATTCTCAGTTTGTTGATTGAACTATTTAAAAATAAATATCAATGTAGATGCTGTGTCATTACCCTGTCGATTTCTAAAATCTGATTGGGCTAATCCAAATGAAGAAAAACATCGTATATTGCTGCTGCAATCGCTGTCAACTGGTCAAAGTACTTGACTACTGGACTAAGTAACTTTTTGAGGTGTTATTGTAGATCGAAGTTTTTGAGGCCATTTTTCATTTTCTAAAGGCAAGTTGTTCCACCACACCATAGGAGAGGTATCTCTAAAATGTTCGCCAAACATATATTTAGGAAAAGGATTTGAGTTCGTCATCATTACCATTATAAAGGGCAGAAATCGTTGATCAACTCCATTGATGTATGCGAAGGCTTCTTCCTTCTCCTTCCGATCAGTCTTTAAATTTTTTCCTTGGAATCTTCGGTATCTAATGCATGCATAAAATAAATTGCATTTTGAATGCAAAAACAGTTAAATTAATTTCCTTCACCGAATGCCCCTGACTGTACCACTCTTGTAGGCTAGCGGCGTCCCCCCTGATGACTCTGGAAGGCCACCAGAAAGGCGTCTTGTCATTAGCGTGGAGTCCTCACGACGAAAATCTTCTGCTGTCGGCCGGCAAGGACGGACGGGTCCTGTGCTGGCAACCAGACCACACCGTGCCGGTACGTTGAATACCAATTAAAACTTCATTTTCAGCAGTAACAAACTATTGGCAGTCTTCTAATTCCTCCATTACTGAAGAACTGGCTATCATACACAAGTATTGTAAATAACAATCTAAATTGAATGAACAATTTTGACTTAGGCTGGGTTGCACCATCTTGATTTAACCTTAACTTTAACAGATACAAACTTATCTGACTCGGTGAGCGTCGCTGTCGTCACGCCATAGCGTAACCTAGCTAGGTAACAATATGTAATAATAACACATAATTCTACATTTGGCCACTGCTGACTCAAGATAAGTTTGTGTCTGTTATAGTTACGGTTAAAGTAAGATGGTGCAACCCACCCTTAGACTTTACCTCCAAATTACCTTACACGTATATTAGATGGTGGTCGCTAGCCAGACGGATTTTTAACAAGCCCTTCCACCAACCAAACCGGATACAATGTATACCCCCACTGGGAATTGAACCAGGTACCTCTGGGTCTGATACCGGTGGTGTGTACCACTAGACCACAGAGGCGGGTAAACGGTTTAAGGTCGTAGCCCACTTATACGGCACCGCTCGCTCTCACCTAATCAAAGTATGAGCAGCCAAATATGGGCATATTATGCCCATATTTGTGCAATGTAGATACACTACAGTAACAATATAAAATGACAGACAGCGCGCTGTAAGCGAGTTACTAGAGTGCATGATATTAAGTCCATATTTGGCTGCTCGTACTTTCAAGATTCAAGATTCAAGATTCAAATTTGTTTATTCAATTTAGATTGTTATTTACAATACTTGTGAAGGTCATAGAAGCTACGCCATCGGTTCGCAAACCCTACAGCGGGAGGCCTTGGAGAAGAACCGGCAAGAAACTCCAAGGGTTGTTTTTTTCTCCCTGTTTTATTTCATACAGAGTCGTCAAATTGAAAAATGACCTTAACATGGTATGACTAAGGTCAGTTTCCATCACAATTACACAATGGGTTATGATAAATACAGTTAAGTATAGGCGAACTAATGATCATAGCGGTGAACAATTTTCAATTAAGTACTTAGGAACTCTACTTAAAGCTTTAATATTAGTTAAAAACAAAAGACAATTCTACTATATACTGCAAGTTGCGCCATACATGTTTCAAATGTAATCTATATATATAAAAATGAATCACTATTTCCCTTGGTCACGGCATCACGCGTGAACGGCTGGACGGATTTGGCTAATTTTGGTCTTGAAATGTTCGTGGAAGTCCAAGGAAGGTTTTAGCGGTGAGAAAATAGGGGAAGGAGGGGTAAGTAGGGGTAGAGTAGAAGTAGGATAGGGGTAGAGTAGGGTAGGGGTAGGGGTAGGGGTAGGGGTAGGGGTAGGGGTAGGGGTAGGGGTAGGGGTAGGGTAGGGTAGGGAAGGGTAGGGGTAGGGGTAGGGGTAGGGTAGGGGTAGGGTAGGGGTAGGTAGGGGTAGGGTAGGGGTAGGGTAGGGGTAGGGTAGGGTAGGGGGTAGGGCCACGGGAATGAAGTCGCGCTGGGTCAGCTAGTTCTTAATAAAATGAATAAAAACAAAAGAAAACACATTTTAAAGCAAGCAGATAAGAGCAGACCCATTCCCACTGGCAGCACCCGTTCACGAGCATGACGCATGAACCAGCCATCGCTTCGCTCAACCATATTTTAGGGAACGTAACGACCCGCCTCACACGCCACCACCACTTTGGTTGGGTGGGTGCGGTTGTTGGAAAACAGGGATTCCGTCCGAATTTATGCCCATTAATAACTACAGTGTCTTTTGTGCGTGTGACAGGCTGTAGAACCGCTGGAGGTGTGGTCGCAGACAGCGTGGGTGTTCTCTGTGTCGTGGAGCGGCCGCGTGCCCGGAGTGCTGGCCACGGCTTCCTTCGACCAGCAGTTGGCGGTCCATGCGCTGTTGGCAGCAAGTCGCGATCAGGTTTGTGGTGTACTATGGCCAGAACTCTGTGTTTAATATTATCAATGTTTTTTTTTATCCCAACGGGGGTAGCACTTAGCCTTTATTACACCAGACCTGTTGTCTTGCTTACCCCACTAAGGTGTAAGCAAGACGGCTTGCCGTACCATATCATAACGCGTGATAAAAGCCGCTCATGCTAGGCCGGCTGATTTTAAGTGGTGATAAGGCTGAAGGTGGAAGCGCACTACTTCCAGAATCGGAAGTTACTGCGGAATACAATAATGATAAAAAAATATTATGGCGTCAGACTTAGATAAGATGGTGGTAGCCAGTCAGGCGGACTTAGAACAAGTCCTACCACCATACAAAAAAAAAATGAATTATGCCTTTACTTATCTACGTTCTCTTTAACTGTTTTTCTTCTTTTTGTATTATTTCGTAAAGAGTTTTATACTTATTTTTACGAAGTTTATATAACTATTTGAAAATAAATCATCTGCATTTCCCCCAGTCGTCGCAATCGACTCGCAACATAATGGATTCGTTCGGCGGCGCGGAATCGTTCAGCCAACTGCCGGCGGTGCAGGCCAGCTCGGCGCCGCGCGCGCCCGCGCCGCAGCCGCCGCGCGCGCCCGCCTGGCTGCGCCGCCCCGTCGGAGCTAAGCTCGCGGTACGCATTGGTGACGGACGATATCCGTGTCCGAGTGGTGTATGCAAAAAGTTTAGACTACATACTGAGGTACCTGGAGAGTGCAGTACTAACACTTTTTTGTGGCACTGAGGTTGTCTTCCGTCTCATCTACACTTTGAAAAAATACGTATGGTCATATGAGACAACTGACAGCCACTGTCTCACTTCTATACAAGCGGCGCAAAATCCCCGAGATATTTACCTACTATTCTGGAAAACAACCTAATTTCAACCTTTGGCATTGCGTATAGCGTTCATAGTACAATAACTGTCTGCCGTCTCGCTTCAATCTGCTAGGGCTGTCAGAGGTACTACTTTATCTGTGAAAGTAATACACGCGAAGCGAGACAGATGGCGACACATGCGGATGCGTGCGCTGCGTGTGCGACAAGTCGAGCGAGTGCCAGCCTATTGAGACTAGTCCGGTGACCGGACGCTTGCGTTTATCATACCTATACTCGGGAGTGAAATTTCTGTACCGTAAGGTACTAATAAGGTACAGCTACTACATACTAAATGTCAAATTTGCTGGGCACACTTTTTTATTCAAGGTGAAAACTCCAGTTACCTCAGTATTTAGTCTAAGCTTCTTGGGTGTATGTGTCGCAGTAAGATAGATAAAGCCGTGATATAGTTGCCGCAGCCGCCGCGCGCGCCCGCCTGGCTGCGCCGCCCCGTCGGAGCTAAGTTCGCGGTACGCATTGGTGACGGACGACATCCGTGTCCGAGTGGTGTATCTCTAGCTATCTCTAGACAAAGAGATTCAACCAAGGAAACTGCAGATAGTAGTACTAACACTTTTCTGTAGACTGTGGCTGTCTTCCGTCTCACCTATAGGTACTTTGAAACAAAATTTTATTATTTATTATTATATGAGACAACAGGCAGTCACTACGTAGTTAAATGTCAAATTTGCTGGGTACACTTTTTTATATATATACATATTATTGCTCGTGACTGTACGTCCCCCGGTTCGATTCCCGGTCGGGTAAATATTGACAAGGAATTTTTCTATATTTCCTCGGGTTTGGGTGGGTGTATGTGGTCGTCGTTGTTTCCAATTTCAATTATACTAGTGCTCAAGCTACTATAGTTTGATATTCGAACAATGTATGTGATAGTGTATATTTGTTTTTTTATTGGTAGTTGTTCGTCACGCTCGCGATCGAAATGATGACGAATTATTCTGAACACATATTAACCAATCGCTCTGTCTTAAACCGAACTATGACTTGATATTTTTTTCTGTGCAGTTCGGTGGAAAATTAGTGACGTTCGAGAAATGCCCGGCAGAAGCGGGGCCACAGAAACAGGTCTACATTAGTCAGGTATAATGTTATAATTAAAATAGATTACTACTATTATTTATACTTTTTAATAAAGCTTAACGTCGGTCGGCCTTCTCTCTCAGGTCGTAAGCGAACCAGAGCTGGTGGAGCGAGCAGCACAGTTGGACATGGTATTAGGTTCGAGTCTCAGCAACGACCTGAATGCCTCTGAACAACTCGCTGAGTAAGCAAAAACTATTAAAATTTAATTAACTTTATGTAAAACACTATAATATTGGAGAGTTAATTGACCATGCCAATTAAATCAACCGTTGTTCAACCAATAAAACAAATGTGATCTCGAGAACAGATGGTAAAACCTTTATATAAATTCCTTCTTGTTCTTTTAATAGATCAAGTAGGAATTCGTTGTTCTATTCGATTGGTAGAACAAATGTTTTTTTTTGTCCTGTATATTTTACTGATATAAGGAACAGTAGAACAGATGGTAAAAACCCCGATCCTCTAGCGTAGACCCACCTTAACATGTATAACTCGTTCGGATAAAGAAACCATTTGTAAATGTTGGCCATGCATTAAGTGTGAGCGCGATTGCATGACCCATCCACGTAGTATACATGCAGCATGACGGTATGTGTGCGCGAGCTAGCATGGCGGCCGGCCGCCATTTAGCCGCCCATTAGACGATAGATCTTGCTGTCAGATTGCTATCAGTCACGATTCTTTTAGCTAATCAAAATAAGCCATTCATAACTTGTATTTAATGACAAGTTGAGTTTAAATGTATGTATGTTAGTCTGTAAGGTATTTATTATATGGGCCTGATTTTGTAAAATTTCATTGTGTTGCCTGAAATAAATGATTTATTTATTTATTTATTTATAACGCTGCTCGAAGTTCCTCTATACCGATTGGTTAGATAGTCATGAGTGATGGAATTGACTGATGGTTACATGGCCGTCTAATGTACACCTTACAAATTGTTTCTTTATCTGCACGAGTTATACCTACGTATCCCGCAGGTACTGTCGGCAGCGCGGCGACGCGGCCACTGAGCAGTCGGAGCGCTATACGTGGTTCTTCCTACGAGCCAACTTTCTGCCCGCCTTCCGTACAGAAGTACTCAACCTGCTAGGTGAGAGGCTGGTCAGGCGTGCTCAACATTTTGAGGATGCCAACATTTTTTGTTGTTTAATTATCAGTAGTAAATCTGAATAAGAAACTGTTCTTTTATATACAAAAAGTGAATCCCAAAAAAATTGTTTATTGTTTTTTTTTTAATAAGATAAAGATAAAGATAAAAATATTCTTTATTCACTTAGACATAATAAATATGTACTTATGAATCGTCAATATTTTCCTACCACCCATTCAAGACTTTTTTAACTGACAAGAAGAATGGGCGCAAGAAACTTGCCAGCGTTTCTTAGTTAGGTAACGACATTTACAAAAAAAAACATATCGTTACTAATACAACAATTGCTTAGTATAAAAATACATCAATTTAAACAGTGATTATGTTATGTGTTACATCATGACCATGCATTGCGGTCATTCAAATAATCGTCTACTTTATAGTATCCTTTGCTCATCAGCGACTCTTTAATGTAACATTTAAATTTATGCAATGGTAGTTCAATAATATGCTGTGGAACTTTATTAAAAAAGGATATGCTTTTCCCCAGAAATGAGGCTCTGGATTTTTCTAGCCTAAACTTGGGAACGACAAGTTTATCTTTATTTCTTGTGTTAAAGCGATGAATATCGCTCTGCTTTACAAATGTATTATAATATTTTTTCACATAAATAATATTTTCATAGATGTATTGTCCTGCAACAGTTAAAATGTTTATTTCTTTAAATAGATCTCTTAAAGAATCTCTCGATCGGAGGTTGTACATGGCGCGAATAGCCCTTTTTTGGAGCACGAATATACTTTGGATGTTAGCGGCTGAGCCCCACAACAAAAGGCCGTAGGACATAACACTATGAAAATAACTAAAATAGACTATTCTAGCCGTTTCAATATCGGTTAAGAGCCTTATTTTCTTTACTGCGAATGCGGCCGAACTGAGTCTACTCGCCAAGGCTTCGATATGAGGATCCCATTGTAGTCGCGAGTCTAATATAATACCTAGAAACTTTGTATTGTTAATGAATTCGACCATATCGCCGTCTAGTCTTATATGAAAATCAACTTGTCTTACATTAGGTAACGAAAATTTTAAACACTTAGTTTTCTTTGAGTTTAATGATAAATTATTACTATTAAACCAATGTGACACTTTTGAAAGAGCACTATTTACTTCGTCAGAACAGTCATCACCTCTATCTACTTTAAAGACTAGAGATGTATCATCTGCAAATAGCACTGTCTCACATAAATTCTTCGCGTAGTAAGGAAGGTCATTTATGTATATTAAAAACAACAGCGGGCCCAATATTGATCCTTGGGGTACGCCCATAGTAATGGGAGCTCCGGTAGACTCAGTTTTATTAATAACTACCTTCTGAGTTCTTTCATACAGATATGAATGCATAAGGCTTACTGACATTTCAGAAACACCATAATGTTTTAACTTCCTTAATAGTGTTTGGTGATCAACACAATCGAATGCCTTGGAAAGGTCACAAAAAATAGCGATTACATCCTGCTTGTCCTCCCAGGCATCAAGTACATGTTTTAGAAATGCAACCCCAGCATCAGTTGTACTTTTACCTTTTGAAAAACCAAACTGTTTCTCATGCAGTATACTATTTAATTTAAAATATTCTAAAAGTTGAGCATAAATTAATTTCTCAAATATTTTACTTATTGCTGGTAGTATGGATATAGGTCTAAAATTTGCTGGGTCACTTTTGTCACCAGCTTTAAACAGAGGAATAATTTTACTATTCTTCATTAAATTAGGAAAGACCCCTTCACTTATACATTGGTTAAAAATTATTGCTAATGATGGAGCTATCACATCAATTATTGATTTGATGATACTTGTAGATATGCCCCAGAGATCTTCTGTTTTCTTAATATTTATTGCTTTGAATGCTTTAATAATATCTTCGGTAGTGACATAGCTAAAACTAAATGTTTCCTGGCACTTGTTCACACTAGATTCCATAAGAGAGACAGCGGTGTTGGGGCAAGAGTTAAGTCTGCTAGTAGTTTCTAACGGAATTCGAGCAAAGTAACCTTCAAAAGCACTAGCCACCTCAATATCTGATTCAAAAGTCTGATCACTAATTTTTAAGTTAAATGAATTAATTTTGCTTTTTATTTTGCCAGTTTCTTGGTTTATAATACTCCAGGTAGCTTTTATTTTATTTTCAGATGATTTAATTTTATTTGAAATATACCTAGATTTTGCCAGAGCACATACTTTCCTAAATGTTTTTGAATATTTCTTGACATATTCAATGAAGCTAGGATCACAGGAAGTCGTTTTTTGGGCATAGAGTTCAAATAACTTTCTTCTGCTATTATAAATACCAGGTGTGGCCCAGTCACTGAACTTCTTACGATCATTACACTTTATAACTTTTTGTTTAAAATTGTTACTAAATTCTTTTTCAACAATATCAAATAATGATTGATAAGAGTTATTAGCGTCAGCAGAAGCTGGCAAACATTGAATTTTATCTTGTACATTATTTCTAAATTTAGTAATACCACGTTTCGGTATTGGCCTGCAAATTACTTCGCGTTTAGGAGTAACATTATAGTGCTCAAAAGAAGCTAGTTGTCCACTGTGGTCGGATTTAATAATATTAATTACCGAATTCTCAATTAAGTTACAGTTGGAAAAGATGTTATCTAAGCAAGTAGCCGATGTTGGCGTAATTCGCGTTGGTTCATTAAAAGTGTGAAGCAAATTAAATGATTTAAAAAGATTAAGGAATTTACTGGAGAGTTGTGCTAATTTAATATCTAAGATGTCTATATTAAAATCTCCACAAACTACAATTTTTTTATTCTTACGACAGCATATTTTCAAAACATCCTCCATAGTGGACTCAAAGACTGTGTAATTTGCTCCAGGGGGGCTATATACACAGATTATAATCATTTGTTCAAGTTCCACGCATGATATCTCACAAATTCGTTCAACAGAGAGGGATACTATATCCTTTCGCTCTTTATATTGTGTGTTATTAGGTAAAATTATTAAAGAACCCCCCCTTACTGCAGTTTTTCTATTGAATGAACTTACAACACTATAATTATCCAAATTTAACAATAATTCATATTCTTTTAACCAATGTTCAGTAACACATAACACATCAATATTTTCACAATTTAAAAATAAACTTATTTCTAGGTCTTTGCCAGCAGAAAAGCCTTGGATATTCTGGTGTACTATTTTTAAACATTTAGGCCTTCCTCTTGTCAATACTGGGCTAGAGTATGCCTCCGTTGTCTCTAATGGTAATTTAAATTAACCATGTCAGTATTTGGATTCAAAAGAATCGAATTATTTGGAACAGATTCCAAAGTTGAATTAGAAATGTCACATTTTAGCTGCTCAAAAGAAGCAGAAGTAAGAGTAGCCAGATTTTTGGCTAGTTGATTAAAATAAAAAGATAGCGATAATGCTATTTGTCGCTTATGATAATTATGCAGATAGTATTTATCTTTCGTCAAGTTAAGATTACATAACAGGGTATTTATGTCAATTATTTGTATCTGACTATTATGAGATGCTATTGTGCTTAATGTTAAATTAAGATTATATCTTAATTTATTCTCTAATTGTGAAAACCCTTGACTATAGGGAAATGTAAACATAACAACTTTTCTAACATTTAGAGAGCATAATGAGTTACAGTATGATATTAAATGGTTTTTGTTTATACTATCTCTATTCCCGATTAAAACAATCAAGTTTGTGTTTTCACTATAAGATTTTTTTACAATTACTTTCATAATCTCATTTATGCTTGATCCAGGCATACAATAATTAGTAACACTTTCCTTAGAATGTTTCTGGATTAATTGGCCCAAGCCCTTCCCAATCTCATCGCAGAACATAATTGTTTTAGCGTTACTTATTCTTGTAGGTGGGTTATTTTCATTATTCAGTAATATACTATCGGGTTTGTTAGAGGTGTCAGAGTTTGTTGGTATATAAACCTCCTGAGCAGCCCGACCTAATGTATCAGTTTTACATAAATTGTTGCTCACTTTGGTACAATTGCAGCTGCGTTTTTTACCTAGCGATTCAAACCGGTCTGAATTAAAATTACAAAGATCAATCATATCATAGGCAGCCATTTTTTGATTATTAAGTTGCTTGTGAGAAAACTCACACAAGTTAGTGTACATTTCCCTTAGTGATAGTTCCAAATTGTCAATTTTGTTACCTATTTGACTACCTATCATTTCACTTTCTTTATTTTTATTACATGTTTCCATGTTTATCATATTTAATTGTTCTAAAAGTACCTTACGTTCTCTCTTTAAGTGACTGTACTTATTATAATAATTTTGTCTTTTAATTAACTTTTGTGTTTTCCTAATGTATCTATTAATTTTAATATATTTTTTTAGTTTCTTTCCGCTACTAAAGCCACAAATAGTATCATTACTAAAGAATGGTTTATCCACATAGTTGACACATTCCGAGGTTGAATTATCAAGTGCTGCCGAATTACATAGCGTTAACTCACTAAACAGGCTTTGAGAATGCTTATCTTCTAATATACTTTTATTTTCTTTTTCTAAATCTAGTACTGTTTTCTGGGCAAGGGAGAGACTAATTTCCAGGTCTGTTATGCGACTCAATGCCTGTTCATGAGTATCAGAACAAGCCCTAAAAGACTCAATAAAGTCTTGCATTTGGTTACACTTGTGTACGACTTCTGAGTATTTAATGTGAAGTTCAGCGAGTTCATTCTTAAGCTGAGTATTGCGGGTAATGTTCTTGTAAATCTCCTGCTCACTTTCCTCTCTTTCCCTCATTAAAGATTCATTGAGATCTTTGGCTGCCTTCAGATCCTGCAGAGTATTCTTAAGTTGTAGCTCCACATCCTTTGCCGTTGTCCTCCGGGTCATCATAATTGTTTATTAAGGTTCTAGGTAACTACCTCTGAAATATATACAAATGTGATCAATAACTGATTACAGTAAAGCTTTGAATTACAGATTTATCTATCTTAATAATTAGTAAAAGGTAATTTTGAACTACCTTTTCTATTTATTATTTTGTATACAATGAGCGGTTAAAAAAATTAAATAATAATTAAGAGTGTCAGTTGTAGTGAATAACAATAAAGTTATTAAAGAATGTTAAGTAGATATAAATGTCACCATCAACTTTAATTTGTGCAATATAAAGTGATGTTATAAGTAGTAGCTACTGGTGACAGCTGATGTCACCATAAAATTAACTTTTATTAAAGTAGGTTGAGGTACTTAAGCCTTTCTGTAGTATTCTGTTAATTTATTTGACCATGTAGAAATATCTTAAGATTCAAGTTACAAACTAGTTTCACAATCTTTAATTGAAATGATTTGGATGTCTCTGTATAGATGTAGTGTTTGGAAAGTGTAGCAGTAAGGTGAATGTCTGTGACAGTAGTGGTCACCGTCAGCTTTACTTCCACAGTTTGTCAAGTAAAGAGAGGTTGTCAACAATGCCAAATCGTAATGGATTGTGACGTTGCTCACTGAAAGTGAGCTCTGTACTAGTAATGAAAATTAGTGTACAGTGAATGTGAAACCAATTTGGCATTCAAATCTTGTGTGTTAGTTGAGTTTAAAAGTAATGATCAATACCTAACTAAAATAATAACAAAATATGAGGGTAGGTATTTTGAACTCAATTAAGGTTTCAAAAAGTGTTCTTTATAGTTTTCTCACTTTATTGCAAGAAATTTAAATACTGCAAGTAGTAATTCAGGCTGTAAGGGAGATGGCAAAACCTGTAATAACTTAGTCTAATTTATGTCAAACATTAACTACCTACTTATATATTTTAAAAGATTGACTGTTAACTATAGGTAACACAATGCAAACAAATGATATTCTTAATCAGAAAACACTTGTTGTTGATAATAGCATATAGGTAAGTTGTTGGTCTAACAAATTATTGAAAATTAACAACTAAGTACAAATACCTAGTTGATTACATTGAGTTATAAGTTGGTTAGTTAGTTTCTTATCAAGATTGTCAAGATGTATTTGTCGGTAATATATGTTTTATTGGTCTGAGAATGCAATGTGAGTGATGTAAATTATGAAAACAATACTCCCCAGGTTTAAGTAGAAGCAGTCCACAGTATTTATATCTTTTCAATTTGAATTAGTATCGTCTTCTTGATTGACAGTTGGGTCAATTTTTCCTCGCTTTTAATTCAAAAGTTTGTTCATTAAACTTGCTGATAACACTTCCACTTGTTATTTAATACGTAATTAAGCTAATTATAACAAATTATTTGGAAATTTAAAGAGAATTACTAATAAAATTAATTAATTAAAATTACACAGCAAACTTTTAAGTGTTGCTGCCAGTGTTGCCAGCACAAAAAAAAGCAAATTAGCTTAGTTAAGCATGGATAAAGCAAATGAGTCACATTCACATTTACTACTCCATCCTTTCTTGTTTAAAATCAGTACTCATTTTATATTGCAGCATCTCTGAATTGTTTAGTAAAATATAATCATTTCATTTTATTTGAATGTTATTGTGGCATGTCAATAAATTTTGAAGTCAGAATATCTGTAGCAATACCATTTTATGCCGGTCTAGGATTCAAGCAAGACGAGATTCCTTCGAAATTCAAGAGCGCCGTCTCACAGGGCGACTCCGCCCGACCGGAACTAGCTGCGTTAAGTAGGGTGAGTATTACAGTTTGACAAACAAAATATCACACAAATATATTATTAATAGCACTTATTTGTGAGCCCTAACTTTTCTGATCTTGTCACATAATCTTTTATTGCGCTATATTGGCGTTGCTTTTACTAAGACAGACTTTAACTTGTGTAACCTGTGTGAAATATAAAATTGATTTATTTGCATAGTGGAAGATATTGTCTGTTCCGTTAAAAAATATTGATTAACTAATATGTTGGCAAATTGTATCCTAAAACCAATTTTATAACGATAACTTGTGGCGCTAGTTTCTATGATAGGTTAATAGAAACTGTGAACTTATTGCCATTGCTCTGTTTTATGAATATATGATAGAAACACGAACCCAAAGCATTTAGTGGAATAATACTTTACAAATAACAATAATTACCGGATAGTTATTTTTTGAACAGTACCTACTTCTAAAAATGCTATAAGTACCATTATACACAAGTTATTTAACTTTTCTCTATAATAACATATCTGTGGTCAAAATTCCAAATTTCCCTATTTTCACGGTGCCTTTCTCTGACTAACGCACACCAGGGTGAGTCCACGGAGACGGAGGCGGAACTATCCACGGACACGAGCACGGATCTGTCGGTAAGTAATGACTCGCAACGTAACATACTTTTTGGGAACATTTGCTGTGATTAATATAACCGCACGCGCCGGCTTATTAGCAGTCTACACACCAAGCCCGGCAACACCCGCCGACACAGCCCGGCGGCTTGAGTCGGCAGCTTTATTACAAAGAATCTTGTCGGCAACACATTTGCCGAAAATGTTGCTTTTTTTTAGTATTAAATTTACTCTTGACTTCCATCTCGCCCAAGGGCAAACATGAGGTCTAAGGTAGTGTGAGTTCACCCAGAAGAAGCCTTTTCACTTGCACCTTGAAGAGGTATGGGTTAAAGTACGGTAAAACAGACGCCGCCGGCAGGGTATTCCATTTCTTGGCTGTTTGCATGTAAAGGAGGAGCTATACATATTACTTTACAAAATGCTTGTACAATTACATAGCATTTGTTCACAGGATGCGCACACACTGATCGAGAGAAAACTAGCGAATATCGATTTGGACGGCCCCACTGTTTCTAACGTTGTGATTCCCAACGGTGAAGGTATGTCTACAAGTCTTTTATATTATTTTGCAGTTTCAGGTTTTGCAGGTTTGTTAGTGTGCTCAACGGCAGAACAAGTTATTTAATGACAAGTTGAGGTGTCATTTTATGTATATACTAGGGTCTCTCCGCTCTCATACCCGTTCCCGTGGGAATATCGGGATAAAATATAGGGTTCTAATAGTGAAAAGCTATTTAAAATCGGTGTAGTAGTTTTTGAATTTAACCATTAGAAACAAAAAACTAAATAATCTTTTATATATTAGTAAAGTAAAGATATTTAAAATCATGGAAAACGGAAGAGAATGATCGGCCACTTGATGAGACATGACAAGTTTAGTACAAAAATTATACAAAGAGAAATAGAGGGAAAGAGAGGAAGAGGAAGACCAAGAATAGCCTACATGGAACAGGTCAAAGAGAAAGTGAACATCGTGTCATATCAAGAAGCCAAGGAAGGTTTTGGACAAAAACGAATGGAAGAAGCTTCACAGACAAGACCGTGGCTCTTAAGTTAAGAAGAAGAAAGTAAAGATTCTTACTAATATTATAACTAAAAAAGTTTGTTGATCAATCATTCGTAAGCGCCTGAACGGATGTGGATCAAATTTTGCGTACAGTTATACCATGATTCGGAATACCTATGATACATTTTATCCCGAGATTCCGGGGGAAACGAGAAATACACGAATATATCTGCGAGCGACCTTTAGTTTAAAACATCCTTGTTGCTTTGATATCTAATAAGATAATCCTACCACAAGCAGCTTAAATAATTTCTGTGGCATTGTTTTAGACCCAACGAGTCTGATCTGCCGCGCGCTCGTGTGTGGCAACTTGGAGGAGGCCGTTGAGTTGTGCTTGGAAGCCAAGAGGATCGCCGACGCTTTGGTCATAGCTTCACTTGGTAAGTATAATCTTCATCTCGTTTGAGATGTGTAAGATGTAGATTGTAAGATGTACGTTGATTTGTAAGATGTAGGTCACATTTGTAAGATGTAGGTTACATTTGTAAGATGTAGATCAATTAAATTAAAACATAGGTAAAAAAGGAATCCTTAAGACTCAACTCACAATTGCGCAGAGTCGAAGCGTCAATATGATGTTTCACACAGCAAATTCACCCTTATCTCTACTACCGATACGGCATATATTTCTTCGACTCTGCGCCAGAGTGAGTTGAGCCTAAATAGATCATAAAAAACACATTTACTATTGTGCCAATCAGTATTTTTTAAGTCAACTTAGTATTTTTTGTATGATTGGCGTTTAAATACATCAACATAAACAAAGGTCTCCCAAATCAATTCACAATATTTTCATAAAGTGCAAATCAATAGGATTTGAAAAATGCCTTTTGTATTTGATACCTAGCTCTTCAGCTTCACGTCGACTTGGATTTGGTATAAATGGCATCTCTGGACTAACTATACGCAGGGGACTTACAGCACCCTCCGTGTCCAATACAACAACGCGCTCAGGGTGCTGATGGGGTTGCCGCGTCGCTGCAGCGCGTCGGGCATGTTCGCCGATGCGAGGACGGACGGCTTCCATGCCATAATCCGCAAGCGATGTGCCTCGCTGCTGAGTCGCACGCGCGCCAGCCCCAATAGCATCCTGTGTGCGTTGACAGACCGGTGGGAATCTCCACTCCTGCAGCATTGGGTGGCGCTTCATGTGCCCCAAATTAATAAATATAAATATTGTTTTTAAATAAGTTAGGTATTGTTATTAACTATAAAAAAAATATGGATGTAATTCTGAAATAAATGCTTATTATTATTATTATTATTATTATTATTATAAGGATCTATTTGTTTATCTCCATCACAGGCAGCCAAGAGCTTCTGTACAAAGTTCAGAAGTACCACTTACGTCACACGGCGCATGACCCAGTATCGCTGGTGGCCGGCAGCTTGCTGCAGTCCAAGTGGGACAACCTAGTCCGCTCCGCTGCGCCCAGGAGTTGGCGGGACACTCTCGCGGCGCTGGTCACGCACTGCGACTCGCCTTCGCTTGCTCATTACTCTGGTAAGTTACACACGTTTGTAGCTCGGAAGTTAACTTGTATTGTACGGTCACGGAATCTGACTGCTTAGCAGGTTGATAAGCTTCTTAAATTTGCAGTAATAAGGACGACACATGCTACACCGTAGGTACGGGGTCCGAGCCGAGCTTCGGCCGTGGCACAGGTCACCTAATATTACATAATTATATTTTATATGGATACACTCACCCTATACCGAGCGGCAACCAGTGACGACCGAGCAACGTATATGTAATGTTAGTTAGACTCTCGACGCTCGGCTCTGACACGGCACGGTGTAGCGTGAGACATGCTTTATACTCTTAACATCACATGAGCGATGTCAAATAATGACATGCCTATGCTCGTGAAAAAAGTTCATTAAAAATATTTTTGAAAATCAGATGTTAAATTTCGAGCTGTAAGACTCTAGATACGAAACTTCGTAATATCATTCGTCATCATCAGGTATAATACTACCAATTTACGTAATGACTCAACATGCTAAACATTCCAATTTCGCGCTTATACTTTAAATTTTGTGTTGTTTCGGTTCTCAAGTCTCTTTCGTATCTATGATTCAGTGTTCTTAAAGTTTTTGAAGACGAATATATATTATTTCAGAGATATTGTTAAATGTACCGTCAAAACTACCAGGGTGGCTCTTTATTATATTCGTGTTTCCACAACAGAAATGCTAGGCGACAAGTTAGCATCCGAATCAGACCCGTCGCTCCAAGAAGCCGCAACCATCTGCTACTTATGTTCCATGAGCGCCGACCGCCTGGTGGCGCGATGGGCTAAAACTGGCAAGAGAGACGCGGGAGCGTTGGCAGCGCTTACCGAGAGAGCGCTGCTCGCTCGCCGCGCCGCTGCGGCGAGGGGGCGAACCATGCAGGTACAGTCGTCATAATCCATAATCTATACTAATATTTTAAAGAGGAAAGATTTGATTGTTTGTTTGTTTGCATCGAATAGGCTCCGAAACTACTGGACCGATTTGGAAAATTCTTTGATCATTAAAAAGCTACATTCTTCCTGAGCGACAAAGGCTATATTTTATCCCGATATTCCCACGGGAACGAGTACCACGCGGGTGAAACCGCGAGGATCCGCTAGTAATATTATAAATGTGAAACTGTGTTTGTTTGTTTGTTCGTATGACTTTTGTTATGGGGATAGTTGGGGGGCTGGAGAGTGACATAAGGCTACTTTTTATTCCGGAAAAATTCACAATCCCGAGGGATTGTATGCAAAATCGTATAATTGACGTGCTAACGAAACTGACATGCTTCCAAAGACTATCTAATCACTGACGTTTTAGCTGATTTGGAATACTTTTAGTGACATTTGTGGCAGGCAGTGTTTAAAGTTCTTTGGTGAATGAAAATCTTTATTAGATCGTAGATGTAGGTGAAACGAAGTTCACCGGGTACACTAGTTAGTCTATCAACGTCTACTGCTGGACATAGGCCTCTCTATGAGTGCTCGACATCAAGCACGATCGGCACCCACTCTCATCCAGCTCTTGCCAGCCACCTTGCAAAAAAAGTAGCTTCACCTAATCTGAGGGCGTCCTATACTACGTTTGCCGATACGCAGTCTCCATTTAAGAACTCGTTTAATACTCAATATCTTAATTGCCTTCCATAATAGTGGTAAATTTTTACTCCATCTGTTATCGCTAATGCGTCTAATATGGCCGCTCACTCTCATTTTAGTTTGCTAATCCAGTGGGCTATACGTTGCTGCGTTGTGCACATTATAACATTATACATTATGTTGACATTATAAACTTTCTTCTGTATTGTTTTGTCAATTACCTGATTGATTTACTAACAAACACTTTTAATATTATCAAATACTCTACTGTACAGGAAGGCAGCAAACTAGAAACAGTCCTGAACGAGTACGCGTTCCGGCTGGCCGCACAGGGCTGCCTACAAAGCGCTCTGAACTCACTAGAGGGCTCCACGCCCTCGGAGCTGAGGCAGAGGCTGAGCAAAGCTCTGGGGCTGCTGCAGGAACAAAGACAAGTAAATAATTGTAATATTAGGCTTAGTTACTGATAGGTAAAAGATAGTGCCCGCTAATTATTAAAAAGGCTAAAAATCCTTTCGTGCCGCGGTTGACAACAACTGCATGCCTCTTACCACGAAACACGTCGATAGCGAGAGATAAGCGGCATCCGCCATACAGATTTCGATAATTAAGCGAGTAACGCTGTTTAGAGATGTATCGTAATATTGATCAACAAGAGTTGATCAATATTATGAGGCGAACATGCTTTAGAGGCTCTAAATTAGAGCTAACAAATGCAAATAAATTACTGATGATGAATGAGAGAAAAAGCTCTGCGAGTGTTCCGAGTATGAAACAACGTTTTCTCTATGTTAATGAAAAGCAATGTGATTTACCAACTCCAGGAAACAATATAGAGGCAATGTACTCAGACGATGACGGCGGCGAGACTGTAGAAGCAATTTTGACCCTATGTTGAATCCGACACAAAAAAATTAATAAATCATAGATCTTGGGCCCATTTCATAAATAACAATAAACTTAGCTGAAATTGTATTGACAGCTCCTTTTAATTTTACCCTAGAATTCGCTGCGTTACTGTAGTTTTTCGAATAAGTTTTATTTTAGTATGTTTTACAGCAGCCACAAGTGACCCAGTTCAACCGCAACCGAACGTTCAGCGCGCAGTCGCACAAACGCGCTTCCGTGCCACACGCTGAGAATACTTACAGTACAGGTGAGTTTAAATTTAAGACGAAGGAGGTTCATATTCGCTTGACTTTTGAGATTTAAGATGTTAGACTTTAAACCATCCATACTAATATTATAAATGTGAAAGTGTGTTTGTTTGTATATCCGCCTTTCACGACTAAACGGAGCAACGGCGTGATTTTTTGTATGGGGTTAGTTTGGGAGAATGAAAGAGGCTACTTTTTATCCCGGAAAAATATCATTTCCCGCAGGACAACGTCGTGTAGTCCACGCAAGCGAAGCCACGGGTGGAAAGCTAGTATATAATATTTATTGAGAAGCATTATTATTTATTTAGTAGTCTCCTTTAAAAATATCTAATGATTAGTTTCACCAGATCGCGGCCCATTTTATAATTTTGCAGTTTGAAGCTCTTGTTTGATAACTAGAAACTCACTTATGAGTTATCGCATGTAGATGTGACGTTTACTTGACGACCAGCGACTGTCGTTTTTGCTGACAATATCACTATATTTGTTAGCTATTTCGCAACTAGAATTGGTTAAAAGAAACTGAATTTAACTAAAACCTACATTTTTCTCCCAGTATCGGCCCCATACGAGCAACAGCCTTGGCAGCAATCATCCGTTCCAGCGGCCGCCTCCTTCCCCCACCAAAACAGCTTCCCGCAACCCCTGATGCCACAATCTCAACCCCTTCAACCTCAACCTTTACAACCTCAACCCCTACAGCCCCAACCCTTACAACCACAGACTCAACCCCCGCCGCGGCCGGGTAGTGTGGGCCCACAGTCTGGTGAGTTTACTCTTATGTATTAATCATGTACTAACCATGTATTTTATTATTTTAAATGGCTCATTGGTATTCATATTAGCATTTTCGTACAATTTCATTACAGTAGTTTTAGATATGGTCGGTAAGTAGGGTGGTACAAAACAAATAAATAAATAATTCAGATTATATTTTCGACTTTTTTGCATTCACAATGCAATTTTTATTATTGAAAACATTGAAAATGATGCACTAGAAAAATTGTGAAACAGGTCGATATTTTCTAATGCTTCATCTTCAATATTAAAATAAAAACCTTTTTTTTAATAGCAATTTACTTTACGTCATTATGATTTTAAATAACCATTGTTAGCTTAGGAGTCGCTCTCAATGAAGCTTTGTATGACTTCGATGATTTAAATTTCGTTTATGTAAGTGTTAAGCTAAGTATAACGGAATCAGCCCCCTTGGGCTTTGGACTTAGATTGAGTCAATGTCAATCGTCAAATGAAAGGACTTTATTAGATTTTTTTCCAAGAGTAAGGGGCCAGATCTATGTATGTATTGTTGTTTTTCATTTCCTTATTATTTACTGTGCAGGTGGTATAACAAGCAGGTCCAAGTACAAAGTGGACCCTTCAGTAGCTTCGGCGCCGCTGTACAACCAGTACAGCTTCAACAATCAACAACAACCGAACTACGGGTATAACAGCCCGCCGCCCGACCAGTATAAGTGAGTGCTAATCCTACTTCCTACTAATATTATAAATGTGAAAGTTTAGATGTTTGGATGTTTGAATGTTTGTTGCTCAATCACGCCAAAGCGGCTAAATGGATTTGGCTGAAATTCTGGACACAGATACTTTGTAGCCTAGAAAGGAACATAGGCTACTTTTTATCCTGGAAAAATATCACATTCCCGCGGGATAACGTCGTGAAGTCCACGCGGGCGAAGCCGCGGGCGGAAAGCTAGTATTTTATATGTTAATAGAATGGTCCTTTTCAATCCAGGTTGATATTAAAATCTCTTGATTTTTCAATGCTAAAATGAAACCTTGTTTCCAGCACCACCAGCGTCCCCAACTCAACGTTCACCCCTCTGAACAACAACATAAACCCGGTCCAAATGAACCCTGTCAACCCTGCGGCGCCGGTGAACGGCTACTACGGCGCGCCCGAGCCGGCCGCGCAGGCCGAGCCGGCCAAACCCGTCGCGCCCGGCTGGAACGACCCGCCCGTGATATCTTCCAAACCAAAGGTGGGTTAATATTTATATATTTTAGAGTTTATAAATTACTAGCCTTTCGCCCGCGGCTAAGACTACACGTAGTTATCCCGCGGGAATATGATGTTTTTCCGGTATAAAAATTAGCCTTGTCCATTCCCAAAGTCGACTCTATATCTTAAGACTACGTTAAAGAAAGTTAAATGGCTTAATAGTTCTTTCAAAATCTTGTCAGCTTATATCAAAGGGATGAAACCGTTTATTACAACAATTTTTATTCCCTTAAAAAAATATTATTTTTAATACAGTTGCTCAAAAAGTGGCATATTGCAGGGACGTATAGCGTTCGGGATGTGGGCTATTACACACTCGAACTTTTTCTTTACCTTTCCCGAACTCGTGCGTTTTCTTTCCCAACTGTCAAAATATTGTCTATTAAAAGAAAAAACCAACCACGAAGTTTTTACAAAAAAAAATCATAGAAGTTTTTATGATTCATGCAAATATTTCTAAAAAGAAGCTACTAATTTGTTTCAATATCAGATTTAAAAGTAATTTTAATTATACATTAAATTAATATTAGTATCGGCCAAATTAAATTTATGAATATAAAAAATACATAAAATTGGCTGTATGACCACAGATTACTAAATATGGTATGACGTGCACTATTTACCATAGTATCTGCTTAAAGGAGTTTACGCAAGTAAGTGAAAAGAAAATGAGGGACCTTATTTCTTAATTTTCTAAATTAGTTTTTTCTGGTTTTTATTGTGGTAGGTACTTAGTATGGTGGAATTAGTGCAATAATGTGGCTTTAATGGAAAACGATGTGGTAAAAGAGAGAAATAAGGAAAGGCGCTCCTGTAGGATTCGGATTGCTTTTGTTAGGTTTCATTTCATTTCATCTCATTTAACTTAATTTTCATTTCATATCAATAAAAAAATTCTACTGAAGCCTTGGCTGTATGATCATAGTTTCCTTTCCCAACCCAGAATGGGTGAAGAAAACAAAAAAAAAGTCTCTGCTTATATTCTTTTACGATTAGTTAGTTGAGTTTATTGTGTTTTATTATTTTATTAAATTGCTTAATTTTTTCGCAACTGTATTAAAAATAGTTGTTCAGTAGACGTGCGGAACCGTCATTGCAACTTGTTCCGACTGTCAACCCTCACCTTCGGCTGCGCCTCGGCTCGGATAGACATTTGTCGGAACTCTTTGCAATGACAGGCTTTCCGCACTTGTAATGAAATCTACTATTCATAAGGCTTAAAAATCCCCTCAGGTTTTTTCTTCACACGAAATAACGATTCATTAATAACCAATGGTATAGTCGATAGACACGGGCGACATGTCGGCGCTGCACGCCGGCACGCGCCAGTGGGCCCACATTATAGAGCACCGGCGGCACCACGACGAGGTACCGATACCAATATCGATACCGAGGTACGATGCATGCGGAAGGCTACTCTATTACTATGAATAGAGCATATTGATGTCGTGCAGGACTGGCGAAGTAGCAATGCCAAGCGAAAGTCAACTTTGATTGCATTTTATATGGTTAAAATTTCACTGATTAGCTTGCAAAATCTGAAACTTTAGTAGTGACAGAATCGAGTGAAAGGGGAGGGCCCTTTTACTCGATTCTTTCCCGACTAGTGATAGATACGGGTATACCGAAGTTTCGGATTTTGCGTTTCAGAGTAGACCCTCAGGGTACGACAACGTATATTCTACAACTATACGAAAAAGTAAAAAAACATCGACTTTTCATACAAAACTTCATCAGTTCGAAATTTTGTATGGTAAGTCGTTTTGTTTGTCATTTGGAAATGTCATAGAACAAACGTTGTTGTTTATGATGTTACTAATCTTCTCCTTCGAGGTTGTTGGTGTTTTACAAATAACCATTATAAGTTATAATAGCGTCACTTAAAAATAGATAGATAGATAAACGTTTATTGTTGCCAGACACATAAACAAGCAAATTCACACAAAAAAATATACAATAGTTGTAGAAATATCGTTAAAATGCAACGTGTGCAGCAGCACAACGGTCCAGGCGCGGCAAAAATATTCACCAAAAGTTAAATGCTGATTTTCAGCCATCACCCTAAGCGACGTGCGAGGGTTGACGCGTTTACTACTAGATAGTCACAGACTCACAGTCGTTTACAAAACTTATTTAAGTAGGTGGGAAGGTTACTATAATTAAGAGGTCAGAGAAATAGAAGAAATATAACAAAATATAACTTGAATAAACGTATTATGGTTAATAAACATGCACGGTTATTAAAAAAAGATGCAAAATACAAAACCATAGAGATTAGAAAAAAACTTAGCAA
Source organism: Crambus lathoniellus (assembly GCA_949710035.1). NCBI lineage: Eukaryota > Metazoa > Arthropoda > Insecta > Lepidoptera > Crambidae > Crambus > Crambus lathoniellus. The sequence continues at coordinate 28,358,804 of OX453296.1, forward strand.
TGCTTTTGGAGCTCTAAGAGAAATAAGCGAAATTTAAGTTTCAATGTTATTATGGATTGAAGAACTCTAAGCGGAGGTGGTAGGTCATTCTAACATTTTGTAGCTTGAAAACGAAAGCTTTCCTTGAATGCTGTAGTGCGGTGGTGATAGTTGACGAGGGGAGTACGTGTGGACTTAATGCCACCATACCTGTCATGAACAGTAGAAAATTAAAGCTTTTTGAATAGGTATGTCGGTACGGTACAAGATATCTGTTCAGTGCTACAGTTCTCAAAAATAGAGAAGTCCTTCTGTGTGTATCTGTGTTGTGGAGTGACTTAGTGCCCTCATGTTAAAGATTTTTAAAAAGCCAATTAATTGTATAATCACTTCTAGTTTTTCCTTTTTAGGCATGGTTTTTTCTCCAAAGCGGTCATTGTCATTAGATTTCAAAATATGAAGTTATCATGAACATGATAATTACAGCATCAAAAATTACAGCATGTATTGTTTTGATTGTTTTTATCCATATTTTGAAAGTGTCACTAACTAAATGCTTATTTTTTGTCAAAATTTTAACATGAATTTGCTGTTTTCCTCTGAGTGGATTTGGTGTTTTTTGTCAACCAGAATTTAAATAGACAAAAAAAAGACTTCGCGGCGTCTTGTTAACGCAATTGATGACTAATTTTACTTAAATAATTCCTTGAAGTTAATAGGGTCTTTAAATAAATAAAATTGCCGTTTTCTATCGGGAAACGTCAGGATGTTAGAATTATCATACAAAGATATTTGGGGATTTCTTGGACATGTGAACTCCGAATTCAACGAAACTGTAGGGATATAATCAGACAAAATTATTCTAACTATTGCCTATAGTCTCAGTTAAAAGCTGCCTTAGTTAAAAAAAATCTGTTCGAAGCAGACTAATTGACACTCTATGTTCGAAACTTACTATTAATTTAGATATATTGATAATAATTAAAAAAATTGAGATCAATGAACATGTGAGAAAAATCGGCAATTTCATAGATAAATACCTATTATTTGGGTTTACTATCAGCTGTCATAGTATGTAAAATGTAAGCGTTATCATCTCAAAATGTACCAACCGATATTCGTTTATTATAAGTACATATCTGTTATGATGACAATGACATGTCTTTGCAAACTCAACAAAATATTATTCAAACTAGCAGGGTTGTTGCCAGGCCAAAATTTTCTCGTAACGATGAGTTCAGCAAATTGTTTCATGTTTTATAATGAACATTCATTAACGTCATAAAACTAATTTGCAGTCTAAACACGAAGTGCCAGCGCAAGCTCCCATCACGCACCCCCTATTCGGGGTAGAACCGCCACAACACGTGCCACTGTCCGCGCCGGCGTACGGACAGTTCCCGCAGCAGCAGTACCCCGGTCAAGCTGCCCCCTTCCCCGGACAAGCCCCGCAATACCAGCAGAATCAGTACCAGGGACAACAGTACCCACCACAGTACACGGAACAGATGAACCAGCAGTATCAGCAGCAAGGACGGGTAAGGGTAATTCTTACAAATGAGCTTTAACTCAATAGTTAGGTTTAGGTATACGAACAGTTCCCACCGCAGTATCCCGGCACAAAATAAATAGGTACAGAAGACAATCTACATACAAAGTGCGCTCGAGCAACGTACACATATACCGACACCTCCTACGTATTAGGCTGTATCTGCAGGGCCACCTGTTACAAACGTATTTTTATACGTTTACTAGGTTGGTTCTAGCCTCGGATTATTGTTAAGTAACTTATTGTGTATGAAATAAAAAAAAAATATTTTTATTAGTTTTATTTATTATCTGCCAGATACACGAAATCGGTTGTTTCTGAACATCACACTAAAGTTTTACAGTTAATTTATTGCCGAGCTTACGCAAAGACAGTGTGCATATACATTTACACACACAAGCGTGGCTCACCCGCGCTCGTGAGAAAAAACATCTGTACATATTCAAAATGTTGAACAACAATTTGCAACACCCCAGGAAAGCCCGGCGGCCCCGGTAGCACCGGTAGCGCCGCCGCCGGTGGTGAAGCAGCCCATCCCGGAGCAGTACGCGCCCATGGTCAACGTGTTCGAGTCCCTGCGGACCGAGTGCTACAACAGGGCCGCGCAACCGGTAAGTCAACAGTCAACACTTGTCAATTAATAAGCAAGGAATTTTCGGTCTGTCTCTTTATTTTTATTCATGAACCTGACCTATGCTGCATCAGCTTTGAAGTGAGATTTCTGAAAGTGAAAGCTAAAAAAATGCAAAGTTCAAAAGTAAAAAATAAACAAGTGCTGTTGTAAATAATTACTATACTTTTTAAATTTTAGACAGTAGATTTTAAATTGCAAATGAAAAAGACCTTTTTTATAAAAATATAGTTTTATTCATGTAATACATAATGTGTTTTAATTTTTTTCTACTTTTCTAGCAAATGAAGAGAAAACTGGAAGATGTGCAAAGAAGGCTAGAATCATTATACGACTTGCTGCGAGAAAATAGGGTAAGCATAAGCAAAATAAAGAAAATTATTTTATATGGATTTTGCCATTGCAATTATATATACTTATTACAATAATAAATCTGAAATCTTAAAAAATACAAGCTTTCTGCAATAGTCTTGTTCGATTTACTTGTATTGAACACATTTTTTTTTCTAATACGAGAATAGAAATCATTACCTCTTGTCTTTTTCCCCCAGTTATCAGAAAACGCTCTATCAACCCTGCAGTCGTGCGCTGGTTTCGCATCTCAAGGCGATATGTCCAACGCGTCAGCCGCCGCGAGTAGCTTAGCAGCAGGAGCCGAGTTTGCTGCAGTTGCGTCATTCTTGCCCGCGCTAAAAGGATTGCTGCAGTTGGCCGCGCAGCTGCAGGTGTACGCGCATTAGAGGGTTGACTGGGGTCTACTCTCGATGTCCGTTAACGAATTTTAAGTTATATACAAATAATGTCAATACATACAACTTCTTATCCGATAATTTTCCATTGAATTTGATGACGCATGAAATAATCTTTCGTATCATTCTATTTGAAATTAGTTATTCTTTCACACAATCTGTCACACATCACTGGTGATGGTGACACTTCTTGTCATAACAAAGAGAGAGCGTAACTGCGATATTTATGCACCAATTCAAACTTTCCAGAAAGTAATTGCTCACTGCCGATATGCGTACCCTGAAGTCTCGAGAACATCTGTACTCGATTTGGCACAGCACTTATACTTGTAACAGATGTCTACAATCACTTTATCTTAAATCTATTGCTCTAATGATCATTTAAGATAGGTAGTATTTAGGAAATACATGCAAATAGTTGGTTCTTGACATGAAGTATATACGATGAAAGAAAAGGCGATCAGTCAAATTGGACCAAAAAAGTAAAATTGTCGGCCAACGAAAATAAATTGCACATTATTATTTTTTTTACACATTGTTATGATCATTTTTTATTATGACGTCAACAGAACAGTGTACGATTCGTGGTCAAGCAGTTATTCAAGTTAGAGTTTGAGTCAGTGTCAATATTGTACCTACAGTTAGTCTAAGGCTACGCTCACTTTGAACACGTATTCGTACGAATGTTACTCGTGAGAACACGCACGAATGCTCCAGACCTTTCTTACTACAGCGCGAAGGGTGCGCGCAGACTGGGTGCGAGTTATACGTACGTATACGTTCTCCTTATCCATCCATAAGGAATGCCTGTGTCCCAGCATTGAGGAAATTTAATGGCTGATAATGATGATGAAAATGTTAAGTGTACGTCTATTCATACGACCTCGTTCGTACGTTTACGTACTTGCATCTAAAGTGAACGTAGCCTAATAGTTACGATTTGTATAGTTATTACAGTTAGATCATTTTCGCATTCATTAGAAATACTATTTTTAATTTAAAACTTTAGATTGACAAGGTTTGCATGTATTTGTTGAATTGGCGTTTGAAATGGATTAATTAAATAACGTATTCTCAAACGCAGTAACGTTTCATGTTAAATATGAAGAATAAGACATCTCTGTACTTATAAATTGTATTTAATTAAAGAGTAGTCTTAAAATTGTTATCAAAACTCTGTAAAGAAATTGGACATGAATATGAAATAAAATTAACAAAGATGAGAATAATTTAAAAGTAAACATAGTATTTGTTCTATGTAGTTTTAATTCAATTTTAATTATCTTGGTAGCATAAATTTTTACGCAAAAAAGCATTTGTAATAATAAATTGTTTATTTTAGTTAGGATTCAAGAAATGAAAAAATATGTTACTTATGCGACTTCCATATGACTTCTATATGTATTTTTGCTGTGTAGTATAATAATAATTACAATAACTTTCGTATTTAAATTAACAATTATGTTATAGAGCTTATGAGTTAATAACTATGTTTGAAAGTGCCTTCATATTTGTTATGAGAACAATAAGCTTTCATGGCGCACGAAATACACGGTACATATTTGTATTTGTGATTATTCGAACTATAACACGAATGATGCCTAAGCCAACAGCTAAGTTATCTTACGGCTCGTTCAAACACCGACGTATCGTCATTTTCACGAAACGTCTTTTTGACATGACCACTGGGCAAAACAAGACATTTTTACCCCTTTTTTCCATAGAATTACACACTAGCTCTTCACCCGAGTCTAACATATTAGAACAAAATGGGAATTAAATAGGTATTTTTCCGAAATATTCCATGATAATATTATATGGCATTTATAATAACAACTTTTAATGATTAGCGTTGAGATCTTATTTTATTTGTTCCACAGAACAATTTGAAAAATATAAGTTTTATTATATTTATGTTCAATAGTAACTCATACAGCCTTATAAAGAAAGAGTAAGTTTACACTTAAGTTTAACCAATAATATTGTTTAGCAATATTACTCTTTTCACTTCTCATGCTCTAAAAGTACGCCAATATAGCCATACGAAGCGGGACTAAATAACCACTAGTCCCTAGAGAGTAAAATGTAATTTCTTTTTTAATTTCCTTCATGTGACATTAGACAAACTCAAACAGCCAGTGAGTATACTATTATTTGTGAAGTGTGGACCCCATCTTTGTTTTTTGTTTCAAGGTTTTTCCGCAAGGAAGGTGGCGCCATGTGTTTTAAATTGTTAATTTGTGACTGGTTTAGAAGAAAAAACTGACCGCAACTTTTTGGCGCCATTTTGGCGGGTTAGGTTAAGTGGATATTTTAATTAATCGCAATTTGTTTCATAGTGGACTTTGTGACTCAAGATAGGTGTGGTTTTGTGCCCCAAGTGTCTACGCAACTGGACGATATGTGGAATGATTAAAATAGGCGCTATCTCGGTAAAGTGATGCCGAGTGTTTTATGATAGTGGTGACTACCCCAGCAAGAATTATCGAGAAGGCTGGCTTGACACACTTGACGCCAAATACTCCAAGGAGCATTGGAATGTAACACACCTACATTCTTATGAAAACATAAGAAACTATAATAATTTAATAATACTCAAGAATTGGCAGTATGGCTAAATGTCTTGGCCTGTCCTACATAAGGGCGAATATTTTTACTACTACTTCTACTGACCGCGAAAATTTCAGAATTTGTTATATGTTTTTGTACTAAATTGACTATTTTTCTCGCTCAAAGTGAAAATTACAGTTTGCACCTCGAGACTAAACGCCAACTTAGTATACCCTTTCAAAGCAAAGAGCTTAGACTAAATACTGAGGTAAGTAACTGGAGGGTGCAGTACTAACACTTTTTCGTGGCACTGTGGCTGTCTTCCGTCTCACCTACACTTTGAAAAAATACGTATGGTCATATGAGACGAACTGACAGCCACTACGTACTAAATGTCAAATTTGCTGGGCACACTTTTTATTCAGGGTGAAAACTCCAGTTACCTCAGTATTTAGTCTAAGCTTTTTGGGTAAAACCTAGGTGTAAAGTTACTCTTTGTTTATTAATAAGGGGGTTAAGGTACTTACTTATAATTACATAAAATCATTTCATATAACGTTCATTTCGTATAATCAACGAATGATATAAATTAGAAATATAGAATTTTAAACCGTATAATTTGATCTAAAAATGTTTATATAAATAGGTAAACATTTACCATAAAACTTTCTATTTATTTAACTTACTTATTTATTTATTTAAAATACTTATATACTTAAGTTAATTCTTTAGCATGCAGTATTATTAGCTGTATTTTACCTATGAACTCTTAGTTTCGAACTGCATTAGAGAAAAAAATGTACAACTACTATTTCTGGCGCTTCGCCGGTCGCTGACGGGGCACGCTCGCATCGCTCGCTCGGCTCGCGCTTTGTTTGGTCACAGTTCTAACCTAACCTGACCTATCAACAATTGTTTTGTCACCATTTACGACGTAAGATACGTTTTAGCAAGTAAGTTTTATATAAAATATTTTTATATAAAATGAGCGTTATGTTAAATGATATTATATAAAATGATGATTACTTATAAATAAACATTATATAAAAATAAATTAGTTGAAGTGTATGTATGACTAGCGTTTATTATGTCATAGGAACGTTATTGAAATGAAATTATATCATTCATTACCCACCCCAAAATAAGAAAAAAATGTTTTATTTTGTCTAATAACGTCATTTTTTTCGTTCTTAAATTACGGATACGTCTTTCCTATACTTTCGACATTCGTTTTTAACGATCCTGTGTGAACGAGCCATTAGATAATATTAATAAAATTCCAAACGTCACTTAGCATCTTTAATAAAACACTTAAATAATGTAACAGCTCAAAAAAATGGTTGTACGATATTAGACTCTATTATAAATCTATGTTAGATAAATGTAAAGTAACAATACTAAATACTAAATACTAAACTTAATAATGTATTACATTGTTTCTCTTGGTCTTGCCAAAAGACAAGATACTGAGTTAAAAAGAGACAAATGATCGATTATGTAACGTTGAATATCTTCGTAAAATGCAAAATATTAAGTACATATTAACTTATTCATGTGTTGCTTTAATAACACTTACCCGAAGTGACTGATTTCGGTTCAGAGTTTTTAATTTATCGCTAATTATATTAATATATGAATTATATATATAGATAACAATGTATTATAGGTATGTTATATTGATTAAATTATATTTTTAGAAATTAATATATTCGTTTTTTAATAATAATAATTATTACTTGTGCTTCAACCAATTCTGCTAGGTAGCTATTGTCAATGCAATGGTCGAGGGTATTATTCGTATTTAATGAATTAGGCCCAATGCGGATTGGTAGGTATTAACGAATGCAAATGCAACCGGAACCAACAGCTAGGTGCTATCTTCGGATGATCGCCGGAGAAGCTCGAGATCGTAAATTTTCGGTGTTGGTCATTTATCATGTTGTGACTGTGATTGACAACTGCGAAAGTTGCTTAACTTCATCGATCGCAGGCCAAGCGCGCTCACCACTGCGCCACGGCCTCTTCACCGGCGGCGCTACTAAAGTTTTGTGCAGCTCTACCACAGAATAAATTTAGTACCTACCACAGCTTAAGAAGGGAAATATACATATAGACTGTGATAGTACACTGGTACAGAAACTTCACTCCGCTAAACCATTTAAATAAATAGCAACTCTAATTACAACGCAATAAAGTGGAATTCAGCTTGTACGGCGCAAATTACGAACGGCCACACGTAGCATCTCTTTCTATCGCATATATTCTAGCTCTTTTGCGGACCTAATTTCTATGGATTGCCGGTGCGGGCGAGAGTAGCGCGCAAGTACATCGAGTGAAGCCGCCTGGCTCTACCATTTGAGCTGTGGCCCGTAGTACAAAGAAAACCGGCTAAAGTCCGTACCTTAGCAGATTTTCTTCTTTTTCTTTTTTCCGCGACCGTTCGCGGAGCACGAAGAATCTCGTACAATGACATGTTATTTCCTGTTCCTGAAATATGGTTGCGCCACGCCGCGTAAATATGGGTGCGTCACGCTTGCACAGATGCAATGACCGCCAGCCATGAAGCTCGACTTAATACTGAGTTACCTCAGAGTATTAAGTCAAACTTCATGCCGCCAGCCGTCTCAATCAGACCGTCCGATCAGGTGCAAGCGTGACGCACAGTCAGTTGTTTCGTGCTCCGCGAGAGTAATTTATTAGTTAAAAATTTTCAGGTGCACACCATTATTGACACTATCATAAGTTCTTACGACAGAATTTTAAAGCTTATATTACTTTACGCCTCCTATAACCATTCCCTTTTTTAAGATCGCAACTTTTTTAATCGCGCTTTCAACTCGCCATTTACATTTTTTCGAAAAATGCCGGTTCGAATCGTTTTCCATATTGCGCTAAAACATTTCCATCTGCATTACTTACGCGTTTTACAAGATTTTAAACGCGATCGTAAACGGCGCGGCTGAACACGGGAACGCACTTCAGTAATTATCGGAATGGCTGGAACCCGTCGCCTGCGGAGCGGTGCAACGCTGGTTTTTAAAACTAGGTATATACCCTCCTAGGTTTATTGTTTTGATACTCAGGAACTCGACATACTGCACTGTACGGAACAGTGTAGTATGTTGATGTAAAGGCCTGCGCAGATGAGACTTTTGTCCGTCTCGCCGCGAATTCAACGCATATCGACGGTTATTCCATTCGTGAAGGTATAGCGAGGAATCAGGAGTCGCTAGATAGCTTCATAAGCAGAATAACTTTAGTTTTCGTTGAATTCGCAGCGACTTTTAGGTTATGTCGGCGGACAAAAGTCCCTCGTCTGCGCAGGACTTTAATGTCAGTCAGAGTCCAAAAGATTCGTGCCCCACTTTGAGCGCCAACCTACTAACTTAATATGTGAAAGTTTAGATGTTCGGATGTTTGTTATTCAATCGCGCCAAAATGGCTGAACGGATTTGGCTGAAATTTGGGACACAGATATTTTGTAGCCTGGGAGGGACATAGGCTACTTTTTATCCCGGAAAATATCACATTTCCGCGGGATAAGGTCGTGCACGAGGGCGAAGCTGCGGGCGGAAAGCTAGTACAATTTTCCTCGGCCTTCGGCCGGCCGGCACTATCATTGATATGCAACGGGCGCTAAATGCGGGGCGTGCGGCATGCCCCCGCCGATTAGGGACAACCCTATTGGAAAAATCCAGACATAGTACAGTAGGAAACAGTAGGAAAGATTGCTTTGAAAAAGTGCTAGTGTTTTTTAAATTAAAATTGATTGTTTATCTTTTCGGCTTGTTCCACTACGGACTTTGTTTTACCTAATTTAATGAAAAGAGCGATGGATACTTCTTTAGGGCTAGGTATGATACTTTAACTAGCTTTTGAAAAGAGCAAAAACCGTACCTAGCGTGCTACTTACTAGTGCTTGGCTTCCTCTGCATCAGCCCAGTCAAGAGGCTGTCAACAATTCGAATATTAACAGTGTGCTTATATTCATAACACCATTATTAACATAGTACCTACGTAACATCTGAACAGTTATATAAGTTTGAACAGTTTGAAGGTGTACCTACCTAATGTCGCATCGTGGTTATGTGTTCCGGCTTAACAGTATATACTTAAGTAAGTACTTAGTTTAATTTAACAGAGCCTTTTAAAGGTTCGCTCTCATACTTTTAGGTTTGTTGTGTGTTATCTCTCTCGGTACCTACATGTGTATGGATGGAATTATGGAGACACGCACTGACTGCCCTTCTCTATGTTATTATCCTCTCACGGGCCTGCTGGAAGAAGTTTCAATATGAAAAAGGCCGTAGTGCCCCTGTACAATACTCTTGATCAAGTAAGTACTTCTTTCTTTTTATTAATTTTATGTGTGTACAAAATATGCAAATAAAATCTCATAATTGAAACTGTATTACCCACCTACCCACAATATTTTTATCAAAAATGAATATGACCTACGAACTGTGTTGTTCTAGGCTCAAGCGGCTAGAGTCTAGCCTATAGTACGTTAGTAATATATATAGTATTCTTTGCCTATAATTTCTCCTGATCAAAATATTGAATTGTAATATTGATATATATTTTATTTAACAAATCAGCTAATTAATGTTATCATGTTGATTTTTGTAAAAAATGTGATTTTTAACCGACTTCAAAAATTGAAAAGGAGGAGGCTATCTATTCGTCGCGTTTTTTTTATATGTAGGTATGTACACCGATTACTCGAAGACGGCTGAACCGTTTGAAACGATTCAAACGTTATAACATCAGGATTTTTGAAATATTGAAATCGGTTCAGTAGTTTTCAGGAAATCTTAAAAATACTTACTATTATTTTCGTTACCACTTTATGTGAATTTATTTTATTACGTATCTTTAGGCATAACTCCTTTGTTTATAAACCGATTAAGATGATTCTTGTTTTGTTGAAAAGGGGATATCTTATTTTAACCGACTTCAAAAAAAGAGGTTCTCAGTTTGATCACATACCTATTTACCAGAATACCCGTAAATTGCCTGCATGATGCACTAAAAAGAGTGAATTAAAAATTATTTTTATAAAAAAATAAAACCGCCTTTAAAAAAAAAATACTTAAAAAAGTAAGAAATAATCCCTCACCAAATAACGTAAGTACTTTGAAGACAAAAATTGTACATGTTTCACGCCCGACTTCGATCGAAGTACCTACATACGTTATTTAGTGAGGGATTATTTCTTACTTTTTAGGGTTCCGTAGTCAACAAGGAACCCTTATAGTTTCGCCATGTCCGTCTGTCCGTCTGTCCGTCCGTCCGTCTGACCCCAGTCTAGCTCATAGACTCTTAGTACTAGAAAGCTGTAATTTGGCATGAATATACATATTTATCACGCCAACAAAGTGGTAAAGTAAAATTTTGAAAAATATTTTTTTTTAGGTTACCTCCCCTACACGTGAAGTGGGTATGTAATTTTTTTTTCTTGTCTACCCCATAGTGTGGGATGTCGTTGGATAGCAATTTCAAAAACGTTGTGTTTTTTGATTGAGGCATCTGTTTGTGAATTATTACCTAAGCTTTAAAGTGAAAAATTTTGTTAGAGTCAAGTATCCCCCCCCCCCCCCCACCAGCCAAATGGTTGTTTCTGGATTCGTGAAAAAATTCACGATAGTAGTACATATGACGAAGTTAAAAGGAAAACTATCACAGCTAAGTAGGCTTTACAAGTTTTTGAGATATAACATTTTTCGAAAACCGCAAATACTTACTTAGGTATAACTTTGTCATATAACTTGTAAACAAAGTTATTTTTTCTGGCAAAAAATGACAGTGGTATTTTTGCTAATTGTACGTAATCGGTAAGTTAAGTGGGTACGGAACCCTTCATGAGCGAGACCGACTCGCACTTGGCCGATTTTTTGATGTAATTTTTTTGAAGGCGGTTTTTTTTAAATAATTTTAACAAAGTTACTGACCCATTTTTTATTGTGTTTGATAGTAAACCTTACATTGATTGACGTAAAATCGACTTCGAAGTAGGTACCTACACCGCAGGAATTTGAATCTTATTACAAGTTTCAAAAGGGCGGTGTTTTGGTGAGGTGTGGGGTTCTTAAAGGGATTACAAACGAAATTTTCCAAGACGTAAAGATTAGAATTGATCGTAGTTAAATACGTGTGCAATCTGTTACAGTCACAGCCTGTAGGGATTCATCGGAACTAATGATGAATTATTTTGGGCTGTATTCGTTCGGTTAAAGTTCGGTTGTTTGGGCTCAATTAGATAGGTATGGATGAAATAAATAGAGACTTTATTTAAATTGAAATAAAACACCTTTAAGGCTCCTGTACACGGGTAGAGTAAACGGTAGAGTACTAAGTATCCTCCTAACTATACTAATGTCGACATCATTGGTAGAGTAGGTACTGAAATTTGGTAAAGTAGAGTAGTTAGCACCGCGGGCAAGCTACTCAACCGCTCTACTCTACCGTTTACTCTACCTGTGTACAGCAGTCTTTAGGCATAGCACACATTTTTTTTATGACTAACTGACTGACTAACAAATTAATTTGTTGGTTAGGCATGCATATAGCTTTAATAAATGGCAGTATAACAATATAGTAAGTACCTAGGTTAAACCATTAAATTCAAGGTTTTATAATAATGACAGTATCTTATCTCCATGACTCAAAAACAATTTCACACATACCTATCTATCTAGGTACTCCAAACGTTCCCATAATATTGTAATGTAGGTAGGTACCTAAATTTATCCGAAATGTTAAAAACCGTAGAGTAATACCTACACTTATATCTACTTTCGAAAAAAGTTTCACAAAATAAAGAACAGGGGGCCGATTCTCAGGCAATCGAGAAAAGTTCACATTTATAGCTCGAAATTCAAATATAACACAGTTTTTGTATTGTCAGAATTTCACAATCGAAAAAGTTTGATCGAAAACCAGTCGAACGCTACGAGTGGTAAAAACCAATAGATGTTCGTATACGAACTTAGCTGTCAAAATGAATTTGTTGACATGTGAGACAGCTTAGTTTGTTTCAAACGTTCTAACTTTTCAATACAAACCACAAACAAAATGTTCGACATACGAATTACCACACTGAAAAAGTTCGAATGCCTGAGAATCGGTCCCCAGAACATTTGAGCAGAGAAATCAAGGGCATAACTCGAAATTAAAAAGCAGGTAGATACCTAATACCGCCCGTATTAAATTAGGTACCAACTGATGGAAACAGATCACAACACAATCTTATCTTTTGCATTGCAGTTTAATCTTCAGCATAGTCATCCCCACTGGGAATCGAACCCGGGACTTCTGGGTCCAGAGGCGGTATGCGTAATGCGGTATGCGGGTTTTGAAAATGTGTTATAAACTGCCGACTGAAAGCTGATGAGTTTTTTTCGCCTGTTTTTCTTGTCAGTTAAAAGATGTCCATAACAGGTGGTAGGTAAAAAAATGTTGGACGATTCATAAGCATTAATTTTATTTAATCTATATGAATAAAAATTTATTGACTTTGACTTTGACTTTGACTATATCTCGTTCAAAGCAATTTTTCGTTTTAAGTGTTTACTGAGCTGTACAGCATGCATTATTTTAGATTTTTCACTCTTATTTGAAAAGTAGGGGGGGACAGACGTTTTTAGTCGGCAGTTTTTTGAGATAAAACACATTTTCAAAACCCGCAAAAATAACTTTATTCTTCATACAAACTCAATGAAAAACAAAGTTATTTTTTGCTGGCGAAAAATGGCAATGGTATTTTTTAATACTAGTGGCCACATTTTGATGGCAACCCTATAGATATATTATTATATTCTCCTAATTATAAATATACCTACGTAAAAATTAGGTTCACTAATTTGCAGTGGGATCTCGTACTATAATTTTCACCCTTCTACCACCAACCCTCATTTTTAGGGTTCCGTAATCAACAAGGAACCCTTAATAGTTTCGCCATGTCCGTCTGTCTGTCCGTCCCCAGACGTCCGTACGTCAGACGGACGTCTGACCCCAGTCTAGCTCATAGACTCTTAGTACTAGAAAGCTGTAATTTGGCATGAATATAGGTACATATTTATCACGCCAACAAAGTGGTAGGTAAAGTAAAATTTGGAATTTTTTTTTTTAGGTTACCTCCCCTTCACGTGAAGTGGGTATGTAATTTCTTTTTCTTGACTACCCCATAGTGTAGGATGTCGTTGGTTAGCAATTTCAAAAACGTTGTGGGTTCGTAAGAACAGTTTTTTGATTGAGGCATCTGTTTGTGAATTATTAAGCTTTAAAGTGCACAATTTTGTTAGAGTCAAGTGTTTTTTTTTGTAAATACATACTTAATATACATAGTAAACTCCCAGACCAAGACAAATAGACATGTTCATGCACACAAATATTTGTCTTGTTCGGGAATCGAACCCGAGACCACTGGCGCAGAAGGTGGGTAGCCTACCCCTGCGCCAAATCGGTCGTCAAAAACACATAGGTACAATAAGTTAGTTATTTTCGATTTATTTACCAAAATATTCAGAATGATGACCGATTTGGCGCAGGGGTAGGCTACCCATCTGCGCCAGTGGTCTCGGGTTCGATTCCCGAACAAGAAAAATATTTGTGTGCATGAACATGTCTATTTGTCTTGGTCTGGGTGTTTACTATGTATAATAATAAGTATGTATTTACAAACAAAAAGTATTTAAGTTGGTAATATATTTTACCGTTATTAAGTTTTCCATAATAAAGTTTCATAATGAAATTAACATGGGCTTAGATAATTGGTGTGAATTTAAGAAGTTATTTATTTATTAAGTATATGAATTTGTATTTTCTATGGTAAAGTCGTTCACAAGAAAGTTATAAGATGAGTCCTCCCTCGTCAAAGTCAACATAGGAAGGAACTCACAAGTTCTTCACGTGAAAGAGCGGTGCCTGCGCGATAAAAACCGGAAGACGCTGGTATTATTTTTAATCCGCTGTACGGCAAACGTGGAGCACACAACTAATCCGACACGAGCCGAGGGTGCGTTTCCATTTCACTCTTTCGGACGGACGACAAAAAAAAAGTAGGTACCAAACTATAAATAACAAATACATTATTTGATTAATATGATAAGTAAATAAATATTAGAAACCATCACAATGACATGCATTGTTGCAATACCAAACTTAGTAGCGTAATGTTATGGAAATTGCAAACAACGACCCGGAACCTCCAGAGATAGCGGCATCTTGAAAACCGAATCGTACACCACTCGGCCACGTAGGTCGTGGAGGAGCCATGATGTTTTGACATCGTTGTGAGGCTCCCGGGCTCGATTATCGGTCGAGTGAATGTAGAAAACAAAGTTTTTTTTAATGTTTTCTCGTGTCTGGGTGTGTGTGGTATGGTAACCCGTCGTTGTTTCCCATTATCATAACGCAAGTGCTCATGCTCTGCATGAAATAGATGAATTGGTGATGGATTCCAAAAATTCTCTCTTTGTGCTCCCCTACACCTACACTCCCCAAGAAACACAGCTTATTGCGCGCAGTACATCCGGCTGTGCTGTGCGTTGTCTGTCAGCCAGTCACTAGGTAACGGAAGAGTTTTTTTTAATTAAGTATATTGATTTTATTGTCATCAGCTTACATTTATATTGGCTGGGTGCACGACGACAGCGCTAACTAGCGGATGTAAATAAGATGGACTTTTAAAATTTCACTTTAATAAGGCACCGTAAATCATAACTTTTTGTCTGAAGCATTATGGTGCTGCTTTTTTTGGATAATTAGAAAAAAAAAACATTCTGATGCAGTATTTAAAAAAATAGCGCTAGGGATTTTTTTGTGTACTTCACAGTAACATGTATAATATTTTAATGTCAATTATAAGTGAAAAATGGAAAATAAAGTATTTAGAAAAAATCGCCCCCTCTCACAATCAGCGTCAATTATAAGTTTAATATGAAAATTCGTAAAACGCTTTTTATTAAGATTAATTTAAAATTTTGTTAACTTCGAACAATCGTATAAACCTTATTACTTTTTTCTATGAAGAAGAAATATCAGGTGAACTCATACCACAAATAAAAATCACCAAACACGATTGGAAATGAAAAAAAATAACTTATCAACTGATTCAGAAACTGAATGCGAAACCGTTTTCAGAACCATCGCTTCCGCATTCAGTTTCACTGCCAAGCAGAATCATACGTTCTAAAGAAAATAGTTTAATGATTATTACCGTTTTATTACTTTTTGCCTTATCAAAAGGTATAACTTATTTTTGCCGGAAAAAAATATGCAAAATACCTACATACAAAAACACTGATATGACAGTTTACCTGAGGCCCACAAAGTTTCCATGTATCGCGCGCTCTCTGCGATCGTTTTGACGGTTCCCATCCCACCACCCACATGCACATAACGAATATCGAAATACTTAGGTACCATTTTAGTAATTGTATAAAACCACGTCGTGGTGCAATGGAACAAGGCCGTCAAGAAACAGGGCGGCTGCATATCGGTGCACCTTGCTTTCGCCCGCATCCCATTACTGCAGCCCTATGTGAAACTGCAACGACTGACTGACGGTTTTGCATACGAAAGAGTTTCTTGTAATGCCATAAAAAGTTGCGAGTTAATAATAAAATTTACTTCCTCTAAATAAAGTAACTACATAACTACATTGATATCAAATGTAGGTAGCATTGCGTGTTTCCAAACGTTTTAGCGACGACGCTTAATCTTCTGTTTATTAATTTCTTTAACACAGTTCGAAGCAGTTTGGAAGGTTTAAAAAGTCTCACAATTTTGTGAAGTCTACATACAATAGATTTTTTTTATAAAATGTAAGTTACGGCTATGATCCTATAAATGCGGAAGACAATAATAGCTATCTCTTACTACTAATATCTAATTTCTAAAACAATTTTTTCTTTGCCCCTCTAAAAACTCATGAAAGACCAACTCAGTAAAGACCAACTCTACAACAAAAGCAACAAAGTATCGAACTTTCAACTGACACAAACAGGTCTCAAATAATAAACTCAGCTAAATATCAGTGATAAAGGCAGCAATTCAATAAACCCCCGATCTATCGGCGAGTCAGCTCATTCCAACTTAACCGTTTCGTTTTCGCTTCTTCTAAGTAAGTAGTAGGTATACCTCGCGTAGTTGTGCAGTTGTGCCGTCGTCGTCGAACTTCGAACAAAGACGGATTGAAATGTCTGAGAGTTTTGTATCGAGCGGGCGCCGGGCGGGCCGAGTTGTGATTAAATATTATTTCAAAATGTGTTTAAAATTTTAAATTATTTTTGAGCATTCTGTAAGTAGGTAAAGGGAAAACTATGATAAGAAAACAAACACCAGCCCTGCAAGTAATCCTGCAAATTATCCCGCCTAAAAGTAACTTGCTGATAATGCAAATTAAAACAAATTTTAATAATTTTAATTAGGTAAGAATAAGTTAATGTTAACTTTGACAATGATGTGTCTTGCAAGTTGGTAATTTAAAGACAGGGCAAAAATAACAAAATTTACATTAGGTACATAATATTACATGATGTCGCCCGAGCAGACAGATTAGGTAGGTAAGTACTCGTAGGTACATACAAATTGTAAAATGAAACTGATACCCACAGTACAGGCCACGTACGCTTTGCCTATTTTGGAGCCATTAGACATACTTACTACTGGCACTGGCACTGGAAATAAATTATCTTTTAATGTTTTTTATTTACTTAAGTACATTTAATTTTCCCAAAGAATCTGCTATTCCGCGAGACGTCCTTACCTATAGAGTTTGTGCGTCATTACGTGGAGGCAGTAAAATCGTGGAAAATAAGGGGCGTTAATTTACTCCACCGTTACAATACAAGTGAGGGAACGTTAAAAACGCGTCGATTATTTTTACAACGCCTTTTGTTTATTGCCAGTCATTTCCTTTTTTTTTGTTTAAGTAGCTAAGTGATGTTTGCTACATTTATTAATATCAATGGTTTTCTAATAATTTACTGACATTGCATGGTAAATCAGAGGGAAATTCTCAACAATCATAATGATTTGCTGGTTTCACTTACATACATTCGTACCCGTCTTTGACTGATGATGGTAATGTGGATGCGGAATTTAGTGCTTCTGCTGAGAAGCCGAGACACCAACACTTTATGCAGAGCACTTTGGAAACGACAGTCATCTCCTCACGCCGAGTAGGTTACTTATTTGGTATCCGTGATGGTACAGACTAATCTCCAACGCGTAGGTCCTTTCACGTGTGTTTCTGTAGCCATGTCATCATGTGTATATATATAGTTACGTTAGTACTATTATATATTCTGTGGTATAGTTAGTATTTTTTTAATTATTTAGCTACACCGTGTAGATTCACTGCACAGAAAAAAGGTTGATGATTTTCAGATACAATTTCCTCTTTACAGGCAACTCAATGAGTGTGTCTAACCTTAGAGAATGTTGCCAACGAGGAAATGATATCAAAAACCAAAATATATTTCCTCAACTTCTGTAGGAAAGTTAAAAAACAACAGAGAAATCGGCTTATTCGGGACAATCAAGGCGAACCCTTTGCGGCTAGAGATATTCGCACAAAAAGAGAGTTTCTTTTATTCGAGGATTTAAAAAACACAAGCGTAAAATTAAACTCGCAATATTACTCGCGGAAGCGGAAATAATTCCGCTGCCTTAGGCTGTTTTAGCGGAAGGAACAAAGGCAACGAAGGCTTTGTTTCGGCCGTGTGTTGATGTATTACGAGGGGGGAGTGCGGACGTCTTGGGAACAAGACATGGGGAATTGCACGGCTTTAGACGTGGTTGTCAAAGAGATATTGACTGTAAAAATTCGTATAACACGACTATGATTAGCAGTTGCCTACCTGGGATTTGAGGCGAGGGCAAACCGGGACAGATAATACGAGAATAGGTATTTGACAACTTTTCTGCATCACCTCACCCATCCCAAGGTAATTTATGCTATCTTATCTTGTAAGATGGACTTTCGATAAGATACGGTATTATGCAGATTTATGCAATCTCTTTTCATGTCATACTTATTACCATAAAACTCAGACCAAACCATAAAAGATTCCAATTGAGTTATGAAACGTTGTGCCATAGAAATGACTCTCACTCACCAAACCTTGACGGAATTTATCTAAAAATTCATTTGATATAGGTGCCAGCCAACAGACGGAATGCTCCCAACCGTCCACATTTAAATATATATTATAACGGCGAAAGTGTCTGTTATCTTTACACACTGAAATCACTGAACCAGTTTCAATTAATTTTTGGATAGGTACTTAGATAAATTATATTAAACTTGTAGAAGGACGTAGGCCGCTTTTGTTGCAAAATATTAAGATATCTCTTAGTAGCATGATGTTACCGGGAGCACAATGTTACTCTCTCTCCAGGGAATTAGGACATTGGACCTAATGTCTGAGGATCATGGTCAGTATGAGGGTCGCATTTGGAGTGGATGATCTGCTTTCAATGCTTCCTCCGGTTTCGGTCCATTGTGTAATAGTTTGTACTACGACGACTCTTTTATTTGATCGGTCCATCTTGTTAGAGAGTAACTGTGCGATCCTTTGACTTCGGTGCTTCACACCAGCGCAATCAGTTTTTCTAGATTTTCGTCGCCTTGTCGCCAGCCTTTTACTGTTATGGGTCATATCCTACTGACTCAACCAGAGCTTGCCACTTCTTCCTTCGGCCTTCTCCAACGCAATGCATTAGATGTTCTCCGAGAGAGATAGTAGTTTCGGAGAAAGGTTCTGTTTCGAACGCTGAAAGGTATTGCCCTACCTAGGAGATCGACAGCGTCGCCAGATAGTCCTGGCACATAGGATATCGCTCAACCCCTCGGAATAGTCTTGCGAGAGACTTCTTTCAATAGTGAATTCTAACAAGTCTCTCGCAAGGACTTAGGTCCATGAAGGTGCTATAGTTATTTGGAGTGGCGTCGATGGTGCGAGTTCTGTTGTCAATCGATTGACAACAGAACCCGCACCATTAGTTGCGAACTTCTCCCATTGCGCCTTGTGGAAGTTTAAGCGCCACCGGAACGGAACAGTAGTGGGTTGAATAACGGCACTTAGGTAGGTACTTCACAGGAGATGGGTCTATGTTGGGTGCGGGGGATCGGCCGACCGACTTGTTTCCGGCACTGAGAGCCAATGTTTGCACTGACGAAGATTAAGTCCGCATTATATCCATTTTCCATCTTCCGCTATTAAATGACGCAAATAGTTTTGGATTGTGGATCAGTGCAAGATTGTTGGCTTCGCTCCATTACTCAACGGCCTCTCCATTCCCATTGCGTTGTAGCCTCATTCAACGCTGTGGCTGGTAAAATCGCCAATGATTATACTTGTGTTCGTAGTACCGTAGTTAGGTGGCGCTGTGAAATGGAATGGGCAGTTGGGTGGTTTGTACACAGATGTAACAGTGGTGTCAGTCAGGATTTCAATGTTATTGCTCTCTGTCAGATAGGCAGACTTCACATGCGTGCCGGGTCTGGCATATATTGCGCTGCCGTACTTGTGATGAAGTCGCTCGATAATTCGCGTCATGGTAGGTATTTCTGGCCTCGGGCCTTGATGCGTTTCTTGTACGCATAATAAAGTCATACTTATTAAACTTCTCTTATGGCACAGCTCAGCAAGTATAGTTGCTTTGTTTTCGGAAAAGCCCTCGATGTTAAAGAGCATTGTCAAGGCGGGCCTTGAAAAGGACCTTTTATATCGAGCTTGGTTCTTAGAAGTAGCCATCATGGTAAAGAGATTAGTCAGTCTACTGTTTCATTGCTGCTACAGTAGCTACTTCCGGGGCACGCCAGGTGCTATAGATTAGTGTATAACGGAGCACCACACGGGGAGGCTCTTTTCATGTCCCCCCTTTCACTTCACTCATTATCAACACCAGTCGAAACCCTAAAAAATATCTTAAATTAATTAGACTAAATCAGTCAGGATCGTTTTCAAATTAATATTTTGTTCGAGTGCATTCTTTGATATCTTCCGTTACTTATTAATTATTTCATTCAAATCAAGTGCAAAATGATAGCACTATATTGCTTTTGCACTGCACTTATTGAACTTGCACTTGTAAGTATATATATTTCACTTTTTTATTTTATTTCGCAGTGCACATTTTACATAACAACAAAATTATCGCAAACAAAAGATGAGAGCTCCCATTTTATTCTTTTTAATTTACTTTCAATTCCACTAAAGTCTGATATGGTTTCAGAGTTTAGACTGAAAAAGTTGATGCACGTATTCAATACCTTTTTCGACGAAAACGACAACGGCTGTGTTGAAGAAAACGATATTGTGTTAGCTTTCGTGAAGTTCGCTGGTATACGAGGTTGGGCTCCAGGAGACGGGATCTATGAATTCGGGAAGGAAGAATTCATGGGCCTATGGGTTGGTATGCAGGAAGCCACTGACGCCAACAATGATGGGAAGTGTTGTATTTCAAAAAAGTAATGATAAAAATAATTAACATTATTGTAGTGCAAATTGTAATTATGACTGGCAACACTTTTAAGTTTAAAGAAAAATTGAGAGAAAGCGCCGCCATGGCGCCACTGTGTTTTGAACGGGGATAGACAAATTGGTGGAAATCTACCCGTAGGCGGACAGTCAATTGTGTTCGAGTTGTCGAGTCGAAAGGACGTTGACCAGTGATTGTACGAAGGGAGCATGAATAAATGGATGCCTATACTGCTGAGTTATTATTTCATCACAATTCAGAAGTGGCAAAAAACAACACGCAAAGAAGTTCAGTTATAAGGTACGTGCAATTTTTCCCTAGAAGTTTTAGAAAATCAGTTTGATCAGTTGACCTTATTCGCCTTTACAAAATATTTCAAATTATTTCCGTCTTTCTGTGAAAATCGGCACTTTATTTAATAAGCTGTCTTTTTATGACTCGGAGTCAATCAACCCGGACGTTTCAAATCTTTTACAAATGTTCAAATGAAGATTGAAAACATTCGAAACCAAAAATAGATTTTATATGATACGTGTTCAGGAATATTAGAAATGTAAATGCTATGATTGCGTAATTGTACTCAATATAGTAAATAAAGATTATTTAACATAGACAAGAATGCAAAAAGGGCGAGTGAGATTATATGAACAATACTCAATTCTTTGTATTCTATTACTATACAACTAGTTTGTTGAGTTAGCCATGTGTGTCGCTTATATTAGACCATGTGTGTCTAAGCTTGAGTAGTAGGTAGTGGCCATTTGCCGTAAAGTTATTAATGGATTTAGACAGTTTGAAGTTTAATTTTGCAGACGCTTAACAAAAGTAATAGGTATCAGAAAAAGGACATGTGTGCCTATTGCGTAGTTGAGTCGCCATGTGTGCCTATAGCCTAGTTTAGTAGCCATGTGAGCCACGAGTCAGCCATGTGTCTCGCTTATAATTGGACTATGTGTGTCTAAGCTTAACTAGTAGTGGTCATTTGCCGAAAGGTCATCAGTGCATAGATAGTTTGAAATTAATTTTGCAGTCGCTTTACAAAAGTAATATTAGAAAAAGGGCATGTGTGCCTATGGCTTAGTTGAGTAGCCATGGGAGCTATGAGTCAGCCATGTGTGTCTATGCTTGAGTAGATACTAGGCTACATGGCTAGATGCGCCAACAGTTTATAAGGCTAGATGCGCTTACAGTTTACTAGGCTAGACGCGCCTACAGTTTATGTGGCTAGATGCGCCTAAAGTTAACAAGGCTAAATGGGCCTACAGTTTACTAGGCTAGACGCGCCTGCAGTTTGTGGCTAGATGCGCCTACAGTTTACAAGGCTAGATGGGCCTACAGTTTACAAGGCTAGAGGCGCCTGCAGTTTGTGGCTAGATGCGCCTACAGTTTACAAGGCTAGATGGGCCTACAGTTTACAAGGCTAGAGGCGCCTACAGTTTATGTGGCTAGATGCGCCTACAGTTTACAAGGCTAGATGCATGGGCCTACAGTTTACAAGGCTAGAGGCACCTACAATTTACTAAGCTAGACGCGCCTACAGTTTACAAGGCTAGACACACATACCGTTTACATGGCTAAATGCGACTACAGTTTACAAGGCTAGGTGCGTTCCAGTTCATAAGACTATGTGCATTTAGATACAAGGATAGAAGCGCCTTCTAGATTAAAAATCTAGGTGTATACTTATGTTAAAAGGCTACACGCGCCTTCTAGATTAAAAATCAAGGTGTATATTTAGGTTAAAAGGCTACACGCGCCTTCTGATTACAATGCTAGAAGTGCCTTTAGTTTGTCAGGCTAGACTCGCCTATATACGAGCCTTCAGCTTGTAGGCATATGTCTTATTGTTAACAATACCTAAAGCTGATTGATCAAATGTATTTGTGGTTATTGTAGGTCGAAGACCTTTAAGTAGCTATATTACCATACTATTTTGTCCCTTGTTATCATAAAAAGTTAATTTAATTTTATATGCAGTTATAATAGACAAGTGCATTAGTTTCAGAATGTACTAAGTGTCTTGACTTGTTGAATTTGATAAATGACGAAAGTTTCCCTATACTAAGTATACACTTTTTAATTGATTGGGCTATGTGTGTCGCTCGAACATAATTATGTGGCATACAATTATTTCAGTTGGACAAGTTAGCCATTCTTATTTAAGTGTACCATATAAGAATGTTAACATTATTAAATAATTCTGTGAATTTTCTATAGAAGTTTAGCTTTCTGAGTATTTTTACTGATTAACTAGATTGACAAGAAGGATAAATAAAACACCATACACTAATATCATTTATTTGTTCTAATGTTTGCGAGGTCATGAAACGCAAACAAGTCATTGAAGGAAGAAAGCGACGGCCCAATAGAGGAACGCAGATCACCATCCCGTCACTGATGCCTCGTTGGTGGCGCCACGCCGGCCGCTGTGTCTCAAGGATTTCAGAGCCGTCACCTTGGTACTACTTGGATCGTCGAAGTGATTTCAGAATATCAGTTGGTTTCATCTTCATCCCGAAACGGGAGGAAGGGCGGAGTGTGTATGTAAATTAATATCGGCATAAATTATTAGAACTTGATTGTGTAAATTCGTTACTTTCAAATATTGCATTATTTTACTCTTCGATTCAAACTTTGCTAATGATGTGACTGTAAATGTTTTAAAGTCCAGTTTTGACATACCTTCCTACTTATTTAAAAAGATGCTAAAACTTTTATCAAAAAGACTATTACTTACGAGTAGGTACGAACAGGGAATTGTCTTAGTTGGCGACTTTAATATTTATATTCTAAATATAAGGCGATACTCGGAAAAAATGTGCTGAAGCGAGATAGCAACGAGAAAACGACGCGCGCGGGAGCGAGACCGATTTTGCAGATTAGGCAAAAAAAACACAAAAACACTTCGTATTAAAAAACTAAAGCGATTTAAAAAAAATGCTTATATACGATCCTCAAGATTATTGGTGTCCACTAATTAAACCAATTTCCAATAGTGTAAGTAACCCCATTTAAGAATAATCTTCACTTTTCGTATTTTTTAGAGGTCTTTTCGAAAATAAAAAGTGTCGAGGCAAAATCATAAAATCGTGTTTTTGAAACTATACGATTCTAGATAAAGGTATGAAGAAATATATATCTTATTACCAGATTTTTAACAACTGTAACCGTCCTATAGTTTTAAATCAAAAAGTCCATATTTTTCCGAGTAGCGCCTTAAGTAGCAGAAATATGAAAAACATCACTTTTTAATTGTAATGATAACTTACCAATTACTTACCACGACAAGCTTCCTAATTATGGAAACCACTTGAATAACACCAATATCATTGACCTATTTAGAAATTATGTTATCAAGCCTTAGATAGATAAGGTAAAAAGTTGTGCACTTTGTCCTCTCGGATCATTCAGCTCAATCAGAGATTTGATACTAGTACTTTTACAAAACAAAAAAATGGTTGTTTGTAAATTTATTTTCTAGATCGCATTCTTAACTTTGTTTTGCAAATGTTTTCTTGAATAATAAGGTAAAAATAATAAAGCGTATAGAGCTTTCACTAAAATAAAAGAGACCGAAGTGGCAGTAAGGTACTTACATGAAAACATAACTTAAGGGGTAATAAAATTATAGAGTAATAGCACAGTAAATATATATGCTATGGTAATAGGTCGTATAAATACAAATATATAGTTTCGTATTATGAAAAGTACTGTTAGTTAAAATCCATCATTCATCCAGCATAGTGGGTTTAAAACAGGATTTAGACCTACTACTACCGAGCGAAACAGAATCTGTATAGATAGACTTTGAAACCAGTCAGCCTCAATGTTTGTGTTAGTGACACTGCTATTGATGGCCGATGGCCGAAAGCCATAGCCAAGACATATAGGCACTTTTGGTGACTAGTGGTTACTGGTTAATTATAGGACTAAAGAAGGACAAATCTTTAACTGTAGGTACTGAACTGTAATAGTATTTATTCTAAGGCCCGTGGGTTCTGATAGGTTTGATATAAATTGTACAGGATTGAGTTCCGAGTGGAGCGGTGATGTTTCGGTGTTCCGATGCATGAAATGTAATTGAGAAGTCTATCGATACATTATGTGCGCCTCTTTTATAAATCGTTAATTTTAAGTTAGAGACGCGAGTATTCGCAGGTTTAATAAATGAGCGACATACAGATAAACTATTATTTACAAATAATGCATGGAAATTTCCAATGCTTGATTTTTGAGAAAGTAATCTTTATGACCTTTACGTATCTTACAATTTTACCGTTACTTACTGACATAATAGTACATAAAAAAAAGCGCAATTAACAAAAGAAACGCCTCTTGTAGACTTATTCATAGACATGTTTGAAACTTTTGAGGATGTAAGTAGCTGGTCACGTACTGCACAACCGACTGAATTTAACGGAATACGTAGTATTACATTAGAATTATTTAAAAGTGATTTTCAAACATAGAATAATGAACGTCTGATGTGCGTAGTTAATCCCATGAATATTAAATACATTCAATTTGGTAACTTCAGATGTGAATTGTTGAACTTAATAATATATGAATCAATCAAAAAATAATAGAAATAATGAAAATATTACTTGGTATATCTATATAGACACTCATTTAAATTGGAAATCTTGTTGTTATTTATAATATCGATACAAAGATTTCAATCTATTGTTACGCTTTAGGTATATCTATTTTTGCTCAGAATAATTGCTTATGTCGTGTAGTTTAATAGTTTGTGTCCTCTTTTAACTTAAGGCGTCATAAATCGTAACAATTCTGTAAAAGTAAATGTTGTAATGAAAAATTCAATTCAAAATAGTAATGATAAAAATAATTAACATTATTGTAGTGCAAATTGTAATTATGACTGGCAACACTTTTAAGTTTAAAGAAAAATTGAGAGAAAGCGCCGCCATGGCGCCACTGTGTTTTGAACGGGGATAGACAAATTGGTGGAAATCTAGTAATCTACCCATAGGCGGACAGTCAATTGTGTTCGAGTTGTCGAGTCGAAAGGACGTTGACCAGTGATTGTACGAAGGAAGCATGAATAAATGGATGCCTATACTGCTGAGTTATTATTTCATCA
Organism: Crambus lathoniellus; assembly: GCA_949710035.1. NCBI lineage: Eukaryota > Metazoa > Arthropoda > Insecta > Lepidoptera > Crambidae > Crambus > Crambus lathoniellus. The sequence continues at coordinate 28,384,858 of OX453296.1, forward strand.
CAGAAGGTAACTGCTGCAGAATGGATCCAGATGTGGAATGAATTCGCGAAAGACCTTACCAACCCTCAGCTATTTGCAAATCAGTACCTACTGCAAATTCACATTCGAAGCTTTAGACGAGAACGCTGATGGTGAGATTACTATTGAAGAATTCGCATCTCTTTTCGAGAATTATGGATTAAAGAAAGATGACTCTATTGCAGTTTTTAAGAAGATTATGGGTGAAGGAGCTATAAACTGGGAATTATTTGAAGAGTTATGGATTGACTACTGGGCTTCAGATGATCCGGAGGCCTTGGGCAACTACGTCTTTGGAGGTTTCATGTGCTAAAATTGTAGCTGAATATTTACTATAAGATGTAAAAAATATTTTTTTTGTAAGTAGGTACTTATAAGTATTCACAATGCAATTTTCATTATTGAAATTAAAGTATTAGAAAAAAATTGTCTCGTCGCTCCGATGAGACTCGGACCCACAACCTTTCACTTTAGTTATGAGACGGGTCGATTTTTTCTAATAGGTCCTTCAATTTCAATATGGAATCACGTATGGAATGTAATTTAATATAACATTGTATATTGAGATATTATATGCTTCTAATATTAACGGATCGAGTTTTACTTTTATAACAGTAGTTGTTATTAAATAAATTGTTTATCTAACTAACAGTACATATTGTCGTAATACGACTTCACTGACACACGATTTTCTACTTTGAAAGTAAGTACCTATCTTAGAAAAAATATTCTTATTTAATGTGTATTGTGAACTATGAATGTAAAAGATTACAAAACCTCAGCTCAGTTTGTGACTAAGCGATTGTTATGAGTAGGGCGGTTTATTCTTCGTCATACTTAGTATCAATCAGAATCAGAGATAATGTTATCAGAAAGAGAATCATTAAATTGCACAAATCCCAGGTTAAAGATTTTGTTGATATTATGTTACATTGTTGTATTCTCTGATATGTTATGTACAAAATTATCTTAGCGTTCAAACCTGCCTAAAGTATCTAAAGATTTGACAAAAATCAACCTTATCTCGAAACGTAAAGATGCATTTTCATTTGTTGTTTTAGAACGAATGACAACAAATGACACACCTTAAAGTATTTGAACAAATTTTTGTCAAATCTTCAGATACTTTTGGTAGGTTTGAACGCTTAGATAATTTTGACGCTGACTATACCTACCTATTTATAGCTTTAGGCATTCATCGCTTTTCGAAGAAAAAATATTATCGGTGTCTCATAACAGTTTATTTAACTGAAACTGTATGAATAGAAATTTTAAATAATTCCTATTTAAAATAATGAGCTCTACAAGAATACATTCTTGAATATTTTAGGGATCTCTTTGAAAGAAATAGCGAACAAGAATGTATAGATGAGTCAGGTTAGCAGTGCACTCACAGTACATTGAAACATTTTTCTGTGTTAGCATTTGTCCAGTTTAATGTGAAATTCATGTCTCTACCTATTATTTATAGATGCTGTGTTTTTTTTATCACACAATGGGGTAGCACTTAGCCTTCAAGACACCTGATGTTAAGTGGTGATAAGGCTGAAGGTTGAAGCGCACTACTCCCGGAATCCTCAATCACACGAGGAACTGGCTGAACGAGGATCTTATCTCAAACTGCCGGAACACAATAATGCTGCGAACATTATTGTTATGGCGTCAGACTTGGATAAGATGGTGGTAGCTACCCTGACGGACTAAGAACAAGTCCTACCACCAACCAAACCGAATACAATATGTCCCACTGGGAATCGAACCCGGGACCTCTTGGTCTGAAATCGGTGGTGTGAGACCACAGAGGCGGGTGTTGCCTGGGTAGGAATGGAAATGCGGTTTTAGTACTTCTTTACGGTTGAAAATCAGTGTATTTGCCTCCGGGAAAACAACTACACGCCTTGGCCCAATTTGCTGCTACGTACAATTCTTTAGTTTCGTAATAATATCACATAATATGTACCTACTTCCCTGTTCTATTAGGTAATTATTAAATTTTCTTTGTCTCCCTTGCCTTGCGTTTTTAGGGTTTTTATTTTTAATGTTGACCTTGTTTGAAATTGTATGTGTGTGAAATAATCAGCAAATAAACGATCTATCTATCTATCTATCGATACAGTTTATCATAAGCCAAAGAGAAGAGGAATTAACAGCTAGTATCAAATTAATTTCCAAATCTACATTCTCGGTGCTAAGAACGCAGACATACCATCACTTATCAAGGGGAATTACCGCAGATAGTAATCTGTCACCGGACATGTGGGGAATAGGCGCATTAAGCTGCACTCAGTGCTCCATAAAAAAATTCTATGATCCCGGACAATTTGGCAAATGAGTGACGCCCCCCACGCTCCCTGCCGGGCGCCACAGTCCTTACAGCATTAGTGTGAAGCTCGTGTGGAGGATAGATATGGGAAGGGCAAGCATTTTATGGATGCGTTAGGTTATGAGTTTATTAAGGTTTTAAGTCTAATTTTACGGCTGATAAAATTTTAGGGGCTAATGATGAAGTTGTTAAAAAGGGATGAAGGGTAGAATATTTTGTGTGTAATAAAGTGTTGCGTTTTGATTGATAAAACTAGTTTTTACTCTTTCTTAAGGAGAATAGTACAGGCACAGAATAAATAATAGTACAGGGTGGAAAAAAAATTATGGGCCCTCGATGGAAATCCTGTAGTTAGCTATTACTGTAAAGAAACATTCTTTAAATTAAAAAAAAAGGAACATTTCAGCATTCACAGATAAAAATAAAACTACTTTTCCATAAAAAAGTACAACATAACTCGACTCGAAATCGAATCCATGTCTTTCATTTGTTAGAGATATTTGATCCTTATGGTTGGCCTCACCGATTGATGCGATAAAACTAAAGGATGTTGTTTTTTTCTAATTTTAGCCGGTTTGATTTCGGCGGTTTAAGAGTTGAATGCACTTTTGTTTATTTTTAAAAATAAAAGAATGTTTCCTTGTGAGCTAACAAGGTTTTAAGGCAGTTTCCTTCGAGGGCCAAAAATGTTTGCCACCTTGTATGATTTTAAATGTGTAATTTTTCTTTACTAACTTTATTACATCTTTTTATAACGAGAGCGCTTACAACCGACTATGTAACCTCAACCATCAGGAGACATAGGTATTAGACATAATAATGTTGCGTGTATACAATAAAACGATACACAACACAATAAAAACTACAAAAATAATAATAAACTGCCTTGTCCATTGTGTCTAGGCATCACGGCGGCGGGCGTGCACGCGAACATGACGGATGCATCGTATCCGTCATGCTGCAGCCACGACTCGCGCTCTGGGCTAGAGTATGTTTTGCAGTATAGGAGGATAGAGTGGATAGGGGTGCGTTCCTAGATTACTCCATGTAAGAGCAAGCGAGCAGTGGGTAGTGATACTCTGTAATAAAATGGCGTGTTCACTGTGTCACCGTACCATATCCGTATGTTTACTGTGTCACAGCAATTCACGGTCTGGGCTAGGCCAGAGCATGTTTCGTGGTAGGGGAGGATAGCACGGACAGCCGGCGGCGGGTTGCTAGATTGCTCCATGTAAGTAAAGAAAAGCGAGCAGAGTGATACTGTCACAGAACACGGAAAGATTTTTTCTCTCAATGTTCTGTGGATACTGTAATAAAATGACACGTTTACTGTGTCTAGGTCTCATAGCGGCTGAGCCGTATCCGTCACGCTGCAGCCACGATTCACGCAAAGATTTTTTTCTGTGACAAGTATCCGAGGAGCCTCCGTGTCTCGGCCTATATTTTTTCTTAGCAACCGTAGCAATCCCACTGTATTTCGCAGTTGTGTAATCTCGCGCGGGATTGGCCACTGATGGGTGCCTATGGCGATCCTTCACCTTGATGATAATAGAGGGACTACAATGAGTCTACTGGTGTTTTTGTCCACCGTACATCAGTGCTGGTAATGAAGACGTCAGTATGGATGGGCAGGGCGCAGGACTCGTGTAATGTTTTACACGTACATACTATTGTACGCGATTGTTTGTTTAGCTCTCCCTTTAACTCACTGTGAGATTTTTATTTGATTGAATTTTGCTAGTTATTTATTTGAATGTTATCAATTATTGTCCAGCTGTTTTCGCCTGTTTTCCCTATAGATTTAATTATTATTTCGTTCAATTTGATAAGTTTAGGTAGGTTCGGATGAATATACCTACCTACATTCTTGGAATATCCATGGAGGACGGTGATTTATCTATTAAAAGTATTTTTAAGCAAATATGAACAAAACGGGGCCTTCACCTATGATTATCTGCTGGTGTACCTACTAACTTACTGAAGGTGCATGGCTGTGGCGAGTTTCTAAACTAAAATTGTGCTAAATCATAATAATATTTATATTAACATCAAATGAAGTTTTCTCAACCTTTCATTCCTTTTTACAGAACCCATTTACTTATAGAGAAAATTTATAATAATAGCTCAATCTTCATTCAAAATAACATGCAATAATTAAATCATCGATGTTTATAAAACGACATTTAATTAGCAACAGGAACATCGCGGTAACAATGCGTTGTTTTGTCTGACAACATCGCAATGTTGCCCGAGTTGCTCTCTCGCCGGAAACTTAACGATAATATTTATTTATTCTACCAGTAGAAACCCCAATAACATGAGAACGGGTTAATTTTAATATTGTTATACGGGGAAAGTAATTATTAACATTATCGTCGTATCTATTTGATTAGAATGTGACGAAGAACCGTAAAAAAAACAATATTCCTACACATTCTAATTTAATTTTACCTGTAACATAATTTAGAAGAGTTTTAATTAAAATAAAACACCGACCGGCGACTAACGTTTGGCTTATTATTTTTTTAACAAAATACGTCAGCGTATCGCGCTCTCTGCCGCTGCATGATTCATGATGGTCTATCTTCAATAAAATGCGGTTATAGCGTTACTTTTACAAAACTAGTGGCTCCCTGCGGTTTTTCCCGTTTTCCCCTGTTCCCGTGGGAAAATCATGATAAAATATAGCCTATGTTACTCGGGAATAATGTAGCTAACTAGGTACTGGTCTAAGAAATTCTCAAGTCAGTCAAGTAGTTTTTGAATTTACCCATTAGGTAGAAACATACAAACAAAAATATGAAAAACATCAAATCTTTTCTTTTTTTAATACTAGTAAGACATAATAATATAGCGTAGAAAACGAACAAGAAAGAGGGTAGAGTAGCCGGATGTGTCTGCTCCTAACATCCACCCGCATTAAGGCGCTACTCGGAAAAATATGGACTTTTTGATTTAAAACTATAGGACGGTTACAGTTGTTACAAATCTGGTAATAAGATATATATTTCTTCATACCTTTATTTAGATTCGTATAGTTTCAAAAACATGATTTTATGATTTTTCCTCGACACTTTTTCTTTTCGAAAAGACCTCTAAAATACGAAAAGTCAAGATTATTCTTAAATGGGGTTATTTACACTATTGGAAATTGGTTAAATTAGTGGACACCAATAATATTGAGGATCGTATAGAAGCATTTTTTTTTTATCGCTGTAGTTTTTTAATACGAAGTGATTTTGTGTTTTTTTGTCTGATCTGCAAAATCGGTCTCGGTTCCGCGCGCGTCGTTTTCTCATTGCTATCTCGCTTCAGCACGATTTTTCCGAGTATCGCCTTAACTTTCTTCAGTTACTCCTTGATCATATTGTGTGCAACTGCGCCGAAATATCGGGGACTCGACAACCAATCAAAACATGGTAAAACTCCCGCTTTTCGTAATATCCGTTGTAAACACAATAATATAAAATAATTTAAGTTACTTAATTAATTTAGTACAAAAAAACAAAAAGAAAGGAAGAATGTCAAGATTGAAGAAAAACTTGATGATATCTTCATAAAGACATGATTAAACGGACCTATGAATCTCGGTCCGATCGGTCTCACAGACCGCACGCGGGTAATACGTGTACCTACCTACCTAATGCTATTTGGCGCGGGTATAGGAAGGTTAACTAGATGATATCATTTAACTCAAAAACGTCTAATCTATTTTTATTATTAACGACGACGCTTGATGTCATCCTATCACATAATTGCTCCGGTCAAACCAAACCATTTCCAAAAACCTGTAAACTAAGTCATTAGTCTAATCTGATAATGTACAAGACAGTTAATCACTGTATGCGTAATTATTAGATACGGTTCTTACGCAAACAGTGAAATCAGCAACACCCCGCAATGCAGCAGATACCTAGTGACACGTCAGTCGAGATTCCCTCACATCTGATAAACTTATCAATAAACGCAGTCTTAGACGGCCTATATAAAGGCTAGCGGGCGTTCTATACAGCATTCACTCAACTAAAACCTGTCAAAATGGTGTCCGACTTCAGAAAGAAGAAGCTTCTCCATGTCTTCACGGCGTTCTTCGACACCAACAAGAGCGGCAGCATCGATAAGAAAGACTTTGAGCTCGCCATTGAAAAGACCTCCCAGCTGAGAGGATGGAAAGTAGGTGACGTCACCTACAAGCTGCTTCAGGAGACCCTTCTAGCTGTGTGGGACGGTCTTCAAAGCGGTGCTGATGCCGACAAAGATGGAGAGGTCTCAGTAGACGAGTGGATCACATTGTGGGACAACTACTCCAAGAACCCAGCCGAAGCGGCTGATTGGCAGAGGCTGTATGCCAAATGCATTTTCCAGCTTGAGGACGCTAGCAACGATGGTGCTATTGACAGCGAGGAGTTTTCTTCTGTCTACGCTTCTTTGGGTTTGGACAAGTCCGAGGCGACGGCTGCCTTCCAGAAGCTGGCCCAGGGTAAGGATAAGATAACCTGGGAGGAGTTCCTGGTCCTGTGGAATGAATACTTCGCGTCGGAGGACCCCGCTGCCCCGGGAAACTTTATCTTTGGCAAAACTAGCTTCTGAATTTATGAGTAATCTGATGGTGGACTGACTTAAATTGTTAATTGTGATAATGTGTGATTGAAAGGTTTTTATGATATGTTGTTGGCTAATATATTTTAATTATATTTAATTATGTTTTTTAATTACCTAACAAATTTAACGAGCTGGTTAATTTTAATATTGATTATTTCATTTTGAAGCACATTTTTAAATAATTTACTTTCCCGTAAACACGTAAGTATTTAATGGTTTTACACATATTTTCTCTTTTAACTCGGGAAACCTGTGCAAATGACATGAGAACTTCATGTATAAATAATGGTTGTATTAATTGAAAAAAAAAGAGTAGAATACCAATAATACAATTACTAAAACAAACATAAAGAAAATATTCGTTCTAAATAAAATTACGAAATTGCTTTAAAACTAGGTAACGAGTACCTGTACGTATAAAATTTAATAGTAGTTTATGTGACTGTCGCATAATGAGGGGTATTAAAACACGAGTGGGAGTTTAATACTTTTTAATAGTATTCAACGAGTGTTTTAATACCGAGTTATGTGCAGTCTCATACACTACTTTTACATTTATTAAATATTTCAAAAATAAAGCAAATCAATCTATATATATAAAATTCAAAGTCCTGACTGACTGACTGACTGACTGACTGACTGACTGACTGACTGACTGACTGACTGACTGACTGACTGACTGAGATATCAACGCACAGCCCAAACCGCTGAACCTTGTTATTGGTCCCCTAAGTATTTTCTCGAATGTCCACGCGGACGAAGTCGCGGGCGGAAGCTAGTATTAATTATAAAATGTGAATTGGTGCCAAACCCCACTCATAGGAGTCTATACGGTCTATTCCTTCTAAATTCAAAATTCTAATTTTTAAAAAGGAATTGTTACTCAGTATCTGGCATGTCGCTGATAATTCTGCCACACACTCGTACAATAAAAACATTACCAAGTTTTTAGACATAATAAGCAATTACATAAATTAAACATAGGTCACATAGGCACAATCCATTACATATTTTATAATAATTTAGTGGCTTCCCACGGTTGCATCCACGTAGTACCCGTTCCTGTAGGAATATCGGGATAAAATGAAGCCTATGGCACTCGGGATGAATGTCGCTTTCTAATAGTGGAAGATTTTTTATAATCGGTCCAGAAGTTTTTGAGTTTGTCCATTACAAACAAACAAACAATAAAAACAATCAAATCTTTCCACTTTCTAATATAAGTATAGATTCTGGCCGCTTTGTATTGTATTGTATTACATTAGCGGCAATTTTACAAAGACTGCTGTCACTAAAATATACTGTAGAACAGCTCTTTCTTGACAGACAAGTGTAGTAGGTATCATTTAAACCTGGGACTTTCTAAATAATGTACTTTTCATTTAATATTTTTACTGACGTAATTATTTATTTTAATTCTTCTTCAAATAAAGTTATCTTCATTTGAAGTAGCGAGCAAATAATCACGGTTCATTTTAAGTACCTAAGTGATAAAAATATAAGCGATTAAAAGATACGACTAGTTGCTATGTATGTTATTCTGGAAAATTAACTTATCATCACCTTATGTTAACTACAAATAGAATTATAAGACCTTTATCGCAAAATTTAATGTAATTAAATTGTTTTGTCACGAAATAAATACTGTTTCTGTTAAGTTGCATTCTAAATGTAAGTAGGTAAGTATTTTGTTTCTAGCTGGACGGTAGCAATAGCTGATGATGTGCGAGAAAGTAATTAAAGGAGAAGGTTTTTCACTAACATTTAAAACTGACTGCTTCAAATGTAATTAAAAATGTGCTATATAAAGTAACTGATGCTGCAGTTTTATTTCAAGAATAGTTAATTTTCGTCTCAACCGATTTTTTATGTACATTTGACCGCCATTCTGCTTAGCAAACGATGCAGTCTATGGTGTAGCATGCATGAGTATTTATTACGATTATTACTCGCCTTTGTATTAATAAAGAACTTTTCATTACCATAATTTTTTGTACAATATTATTCGATTTAAAACAAGTATAGGGTATAAGGTAAGTAACTCAGATTATGAATTATACGCAGACGATCTAAAGTTATTTAAAAAAAATTGTAAACAACTTACAGGATCAAATTCAGTTTCAGGAAGATATAGACAGAATCGCCGATTGGTGTCAACGTAGTGCACTGTCACTTAATAATACATACACCTTAATACATAATACCAATAAATGTTATCATATAAAACTATTATAACGCAAAAATGCAAACGCAAGGAATTTTCATAACTGATACAAAGTTAATGGAGTAGTTTTAGCAAAAGTTGATGAAGTAAAAGATTTAAAAAATACATAAGTACCTATAATTAAAGCACCTAATGTTGTTGTTTTTTATAGTAATTATTAAGATTTCATGTAAGTATGTGTAAAGTTGGTACTTATGCCTTTTATATAAAATTAAAAACAAGTATTAGTGTAGTCTATTTTGAATACAAATCCCGTGTCTTGTTCTTTAATTCTGTGTTTTTATTGATTTTTATACAAATTACTTAGGGTTTTAAAAATAAAAATAATTACTGCATTGAAGTTACATATTACATTCCACAGATTCCATTTAGTACATTTATTTAATTATATTTTGCATGAAATCGTTTTCATATAGCCTCCTTAGCCTTACACCAACTCGAACGGAAACCACTGAAGGGTTACACCAGAAACGTTTCAGCTTCAGGGCCTCTTGTGAGGGGCTCGAGCTCAAAGTCCTCCAAGTCTTATCATTATCAATACGTTTAAATTCCACGTTGCTATTTACATTGCCCGTGCAAACAAATCGCGCTACTTACTGATAATTATTATAATATAATTTATATCAGGTAAACTTAACTTAAATAAATTTTTAGGCTGCCTAGTATTACGGAATACTTCACTGCTAGAGTGTGAGTTAGTAAGTTCGCATACTACCACTTTTGAGAGAAATTTTGACAGATAGATTAGATAGATAGATTAGATAGATGTACTATAATGTAAAGAAATAAAATCTAGAATATAATTCGTAATTCAAACGTGATAGTAAAACGTTTACACTACAGAACACGAAATAGTATATTTTAATACAGTTGCTCAAAAAGTGGCGTATTGCAGGGACGTATAGCGTTCGGGATGTGGGCTATTACACACTCGAACTTTTTCTTTACCTTTCCCGAACTCGTGCGTTTTCTTTCCCAACTGTCAAAATATTGTCTATTTTAAAAAGAAAAAACCAACCACGAAGTTTTTACTAAAAAAAATCATAGAAGTTTTTATGATTCATGCAAATATTTCTAAAAAGAAGCTACTAATTTGTTTCAATATCAGATTTAAAAATAATTTTAATTATACATTAAATTAATATTAGTATCGGCCAAATTAAATTTATGAATATAAAAAATACATTAAATTGGCTGTATGACCACAGATTACTAAATATGGTATGACGTGCACTATTTACCATAGTATCTGCTTATAGGAGTTTGCGCAAGTAAGTGAAAAGAAAATGAGGGACCTTATTTCTTAATTTTCTAAATTAGTTTTTTCTGGTTTTTATTGTGGTAGGTACTTAGTATGGTGGAATTAGTGCAATAATGTAGCTTTAATGGAAAACGATGTGGTAAAAGAGAGAAATAAGGAAAGGCGCTCCTGTAGGATTTGGATTGCTTTTGTTAGGTTTCATTTCATTTCATCTCATTTAATTTAATTTTCATTTCATATCAATAAAAAAATTCTACTGAAGCCTTGGCTGTATGATCATAGTTTCCTGTGCCAACCCAGAATGGGTGAAGAAAACAAAAAAAAAGTCTGCTTATATTCTTTTACGATTAGTTAGTTGAGTTTATTGTGTTTTATTATTTTATTAAATTGCTTAATTTTTTCGCAACTGTATTAAAAATAGTTGTTCAGTACACGTGCGGAACCGTCATTGCAACTTGTTCCGACTGTCAACCCTCACCTTCGGCTGCGCCTCGGCTCGGGTAGACATTTGTCGGCTCTCTTTGCAATGACAGGCTTTCCGCACTTGTAATGAAATCAGATTTCGATTTCGATTTTCGATTTCGATTAGACTATTTCATTACAAGTGCGGAAAGCCTGTCATTGCAAAGAGTTCCGACGAATGTCTACCCGAGCCGAGGCGCAGCCGAAGGTGAGGGTTGACAGTCGGAACAAGTTGCAATGACGGTTCCGCACGTGTACTGAACAACTATTTTTAATACAGTTGCGAAAAAATTAAGCAATTTAATAAAATAATAAAACACAATAAACTCAACTAACTAATCGTAAAAGAATATAAGCATATAATTTGTGATATAAGCAAAGAATTTTTTTTTTGTTTTCTTCACCCATTCTGGGTTGGCAAAGGAAACTATGATCATACTGCCAAGGCTTCAGTAGAATTTTTTTATTGATATGAAATGAAAATTAAATTAAATGAGATGAAATGAAATGAAACCTTACAAAAGCAATCCGAATCCTACAGGAGCGTAAACTCCTATAAGCAGATACTATGGTAAATAGTACCATTTTAGTAATCTGTGGTCATACAGCCAATTTTATATATTTTTTATATTCATAAATTTAAGTAATTTGGCCGATACTAATATTAATTTAATGTATAATTAAATTACTTTTAAATCTGATATTGAAACAAATTAGTAGCTTCTTTTTGAAATATTTGCATGAATCATAAAAACTTCTATGATATTTTTTTTGTAAAAACTTCGTGGTTGCTTTTTTCTTTATAATAGACGATATTTTGACAGTTGGGAAAGAAAACGCACAAGTTCGGGAAAGGTAAAGAAAAAGTTCGAGTGTGTAATAGCCCACATCCCGAACGCTATACGTCCCTGCAATACGCCACTTTTTGAGCAACTGTATTAAAAAGATTTTTTCGTGGTTTACACATTGACAATTTTAAACTTGGGGTACCTACGGTTTGGTACAGGTCGCGGTACCCAACTACAATAATAGGTAAATATTTTTGAAGAATGAAGAAAAACTGACCCTTGACGAGTTTCTTGCTGGTTCTTCTCGCAAGGTCTCCCGCCGTAGGATTTGCGAACCGATGGCGTATCTTCTTTGACGTTCTTAAGTGTTGTTACCTCAACCTAATTTGAATAAAAAAGATTGAATTTTGAATTTTTATTTAAATAAAAATAATATGATAGCGTTGGGAGAAAACATACGGCTTTCTGTTGTAATTTTCGTCATAATTACGAAAAAAAAATCGTCGTATTTTTGCCGAAGTAAGTTATTAAATGAATAATGCATACGAAAATCTGAACATAATTACATGAAATAGGAAATCGATTTACCAAAGCCGAAACAAGTTCCATTCAGTTATCCATAGTAATTAATTTGTAGACGCACCTTTGTGTGAGCCAAATGAATTTGTAATATGATTCAATGTAAGCGTAAAATTTCACAAAGAGACGTTTAATTTAAATAAAGCTTTACCATAATTAAATTTCCGGTATTTTCATTACCTACTCACTGAATGTCTGTTAAACCACATGCAATAAAATAGTACCTAAACGCAACTGTGTATATTTTTGCTGTTCATCTCTTTTTGACGACCGATTTTGGCGCAGGCGTGGGATACCAGCCTTCTGCGCCGGAGTTCTCGGGTTCGATTCCCGAACAAGACAAATATTTGTATGCATGAACATATCTATTAGTCTTGGTTGGTCTGGGTGTTAAAGTATGTAGGTATTTACAAAAAAACCTACTTATATAGGTATTTATCTTATCTAGTTTCAATTACTTACACAGTTTCTTAAATATAATTGGTGTGATGTGATTGTAAGAACTTTATTTATTATTTTCATTATTTATTTTTAAGCAAACCTTTTTAAAGAAACGTATTAAAAAGAGTACTTATTAAGTAAGTCACGATTTGTCGTCGTATGAAAAAAATAATATTCGTGATCACGGATGGCTAAAATGTGCTAAAATACATAAATGGCTGATGTTGATCAAAACGCATTAAAATCCGTTGCGTGAAAAGCGGGAAGCGACTTTGTTTTCTATAATATCAAATTCTATAAATTCTTCTATAATATTAAAGAGAAAAAAAATACAAAGGTAAGGGCAGGAAATGACTTTTAACTTGATCTCCAAAGGCTATTAAAATCTGAGCCTGAGTCTGGGTGCCACAGACGAATTGCATGGGCAGTGAAGGAGTAGGAAAAAAGTTAGAGGAGTAAGATTTCAAGGAGAAGGCTAAAGGGTTAAAGGAAGACCGCAAGGTGCTATGTACAGAAGAAGGGCGAAAGGAGAAACATTCTGTAAGGTAAGAAAATAATAGGATAGGGAAGTTTTAGAATGTGTAAGCCCCTGCGCCGGCGAATAGGGAGCCAGTTGAGTTTATTACGGACGTGTTACAAGTTAAGTTTATTAACTGATTTGAATAGACCATTTGCTCCATTTCCCAAATCAGTTCACTGTTTACTTACCGTAAATATTCAGGTGGTCTTACCCGAGATGTTAATCATTACAATTTATGCTGAGTAAGCAGAATTCGCCTCCGCTTAACCAACGAAATATTACAGCTTGGTTTTATTTCTACCCGTTTAAATGTTACGGTCAGGTAACACAGATTATTGTGGGAGATTTAACATCTTGAATTTTTTAAGACAACTTTACATAAGCGAAAAAAAATAAATCTTATGTCAAAGTCAAAAGTTCCGCCCGCTGTTTCGTATGCGTGTACTACACGACGTTATTCCGCGGGAACCTAATATTTTTCCGGGATAAAAAGTAACTTATGTCACTCTCCAGCTCCCAAACTATCCCCATAACAAAAATCACGTCGATCCGTTGGTCCGTTTTGATGTGAAAGACGGATAAACGATTTACTTACTTAATATATGCATTATAGGTACAAGAAGGTAGTACTTACAGGCATAGACATTTATAGTTATTTTATAACCTAACTAGCGGCCGCCCGCGGTTTCACCCGCGTGTTTCCCGTTCCCGTGGGAATATCGGGATAAAAAGTACATATAAACCTTCCTCTTGAATCACTCTATCTATTAAAAAAAAACGCATCAAAATCCGTTGCGTAGTTTCAAAGATTTAAGCATACAAAGGGACATAGGGACAGAGAAAGCGACTTTGTTTTATACTATGTAGTGATACTCTATTAGCTTTTTACTGTCACATCTATATTTTGATGGAATCATACACTTATTAGATTATCAAGTCCTTGTTCAGGCTCTGGATTAACACAACGCTTCAAGAGCCCCTTGGATTGATACCTTTGTTAAAATAACCGAGGTCCTAGTAACTTAGTGGACCGAACAGTAACGGAACACCTGTCTGTAATGTGCTGTCCAGTGCGATGCACACTATGCACGTCCCATGTTTAATATTCGAACATACACGAACACATATACGAATATTATACAAAAACCCTCGGTCACGTGTTAAGTGTAGAATGAAAGCTTTGAGCTGCAATGAGATCTACGTAACTTTGAAACCAAAGCACAACTCTTATGTTTGTAAAAGTTTTAACAAAATGCATTGTTAGGTTCTTTTCAATTTACTTTTTAAGAACGTAATTCACAATAATTTACCCTGTAATTAGCACTCGTTGTCCCAACAAAAAGTCCATTACTTATATAATCACAACTTGGTTGGATATTCTGTCTCATCTCCATTACAATGTGACAATACATTATATAGTAGTGTTGTTGGTGTGGTGATAAGGCTGAAGGTGGAAGCGCATTACTCCCGGGTCCTCAATCACTGAGGAACTGGCTGTCTTATCTCTAACTGCTGGAACCACAGAACACGGAAAGATTTTTTTGTGGCTGGAACACAATAAAGCTGAAAACATCATTGTTATGGCGTCAGACTTAGATAACATGGTGGTAACTAGCCAGGCGGAGCTAAAAACAAGTCCTACCACCAAAAAAACCTATAAAGCTGTAACCTTCTGACAAAAAAAAAATGCTTGGAAAAAATTCAAATATTAAATCCTTAACGTAACCGACATTTTTATTACAAAGATTAAGGATAACATAAAAACACGGTAGCCACGATTAAGTGGTAATTAGCTATAAATTACTAGATTAATTAGTTAGGGTTAGACCTCGACAATTTTTGGACAAAGAGTCAAGATAGCGAGATTAGGGTTGGTTGTAAATAAAAATAATGTGCCGAAATAGGAATAAAAGTGGACATTTTGTTGGGGCGACAAGTGCTAATTACAGGGTAAATTATTGTGAACTGGCTTGCTTAAGGCAGAAGCGGTAGCGGTGAACGTGCATCTTAGGTCTTTAATTTTGTTTTTAGGATTACTGTAGCCGTACGTATACATCGGCGAGGCACACTAGCAGTTCGCCTGCAGGCAACGGTCTGTCAGTTAGTCGCAATCGGCTTTACACACAGTTTTATATAAAAAACTGAATGTCGATCGAGGACAGGCGGACTGCTTGCGAACTGATAGTGTAGTGTGTGACCCTTAACGTCATTAAAACGAAGTCTGTGCAGACTGACAAAATAGTGGTGTTACCTAGAGTGCGTGCCGAGAAGTCGCGGTCAAAATCAAAAGCTAATCCTTCCCATAACCTTTGAACAAAAATATACTGTAACTAGCGCCAAAAATGCCCCCAGTCGCGAACAGAATATCTGACTCGAACTTTAGAGTGCTACTTGATATCGTAATATCAAAAAGCATCGTTTATGGACAACTGGAGCAATTTGATTGCTTTGTGTGTTCGTAACTCATTGTCAGGAAAACGGGAATTACAAAGTACGTTTTCATTATTAAGTAAATTACAACAGTTTTATTGACGGTATTAAATTGATAACATTTCATTCTTCATCAGATTTATATTATACTAGCAGTGCCGCCACACCCGCGTGGTTCTGTAGTTAAAAAGTAGCCCCCCCATGCTTTTTGGGTCTATGATCTATCTACATACGAGTATATATAGGCCTCTATATACATAGTTACTAATGTAATTAGGTACATACCTAATTACATTCGGACTTATGGGGATCTGCCCCCTTACTCTTGAATGAAATTGCATTGGTATAGGTATTGGATTGAGTTAATGTCAAACGTCAAAAGGATTACTTTATTGCAAGGCGATAAGGTTCACGGATTTAATGTTTGACATTATTAACGAAATAATTGGCTATTTAATTTTTTTCAAGAGTAAAGGGGCTGGTTAGTAATTTCACTGTAATTGAGTTACATGAATCCCAATATCTATCCAAACAATTCGCATTAAATGGTTTTCAACCCGCTTCTGCTTATACCTTCGCCCACCACCGTAGCTTCTGACCTGGAGAGGGCTCGCGATATTTACTGCGGCTGTTATTACAGTAATCGTCGGTAAAATCTTCTCCTTCATAATATGATCTCTAGTCGTTTACCTGCAAACGAAACTCTGACCCCTAAGGCTGATTTATAGGGGCGTTTTACTCCAGTAAAGTACGTTTTTATTTACAACGTTTGGTAATGAGTGGAAAAATCCTTGGAAAAGGACCACGCAAATTAGCGTCCCCACCTACCAACTTAAAACAAACTTATCTCCGTTTATGCGTCTTGGCACGCTGATGATTTTTTTGTTTTGGTGCCATTTACCGCAGGTTTGGGGATTTCACACAAATCGAATTAGAAAAGTTGTACCTTGTATGGATATAATTTGGCACACTTTGGTATTTGTTGTAAATGTTCATTGTATTATTATACTAGGGTGTAAAAACGTTAGCTAGTGCGATAGTATATGCCAGGATGCAACACAAAAACAAAACTATTTATCTTCAATGTTTTATCTTATTTTTTTATGCCATAATTTAATTTATAGGTACTCTAGCAATTTCCAATAGATTTTTTTCACCCTATTATAATTCATACCTAATTAGCATTTAAAAATACAAAAGTGTGAAAAATTAATTCCTTACTAATTATGTAAGTACCTGTTTTCTAATTTTATTCGTTTTGAACTTGGATGCGCCATACCAAATAGTAGTCAGCGTGGCAAGACGCATAATTACTGAGATACGTTTGAAGTCTGTTGGTGGGTGGCGACACTCCCCATAGTAGGATTTGCGTGGACCTTTCACAGCATTTGGAAGGTTAACTTGTTGTTAACTATTGGATTAACAGAAGAAATAACTTAGTAACTGTCATTTTTGATCTTCGATTTTTACAAAATGAAGTAAGTATTAGAAAAATTTTACACGCTTCACAAATTAGCTCCGATGGGATACGATGACACGATAGATAGATAGTTGTGAGATGGGTCAACTTTTTCTAATACTTAATTTACAATAACAAAAAAAAAAATACAATCAATTTGAATGGACTGAATCTTTATTCCCTCGTTTAAGCAATCATACAAATACAATAGTAGATTGTATTACAAGGGAGCAAAATAACATATTTACGGCGAGGGCGCTATTTTGAATCCAGAGCGCAGTCAGCGAGGGATTCTAAAGCAGAATCCTGAACGCAGCGAGAGATTCAATATACATCACCCGAGGTGAAAATAATTTTGCGGCCTAGTAATACACTCTACTTTTCATTTCGAATATAAGGAAAGTAAATACACTCTGCTTTTCATCCCCCTCTATAAGAAAAGCAATAAAGACAACTAAAACTACCTAGAAAAATAAAAGAAAGGTTGCGGGGGGCTTCGCCTTCTCTGTTTTTTCTATAATAGGTATATAATAAAATTGAAGTTTTGAAATAAGAACAAAATTATTTTTTTTTATATCTATCGGATGCCTCCTAAGTATCTCCGGAGTACCATAGGGGTTTGAAAATTTTGTTAGATTTTAGCTACGCTACGACGCACCGTTTTTGAGATATTCTCAAATATTCTCTTTTTGATATATAAATAAAAAATAAAAAATCGTTTTTATAAAATTCATTTTTTTTATTTTACAAGTCCCGTCCCCATACAAAATCAGTTGAAAACTTTTTCATTGCCGATGAGTTAACTCTATGGTTGACTGTAACCAAATTTAGTTCTATTTTAAAATGAATAATAATAAAAAAATAACTTCTTACATTCACACCAATTATCTAAGCCCATGTTAATTTCATCTAGTATAGTATTATATTATCTGTGATTTCATTAAGAAACTGTATCATGGAAAACTTGATAACTGATAAATATATACTTAAATACTTTTTGTTTGTAAATACATACTTAATATACATAGTAAACACCCAGACCAAGACAAATAGACATGTTCATGCACACAAATATTTGTCTTGTTCGGGAATCGAACCCGAGACCACTGGCGCAGAAGGTGGGTAGCCGAGCCGACCCCTGCGCCAAATCGGTCGTCGAAAATTCTTTTCCACCCTAGGGTGAAACGGATAGCTATGGTTGGACCCGCTTCTCAGTTTAAATATACATCACTTTCCGAATCTGAGAGCTGAAAAATACATTGAGTCTTTTCCTACTTCGTATAAGTTCAGCTGTAATATTAGCTAGAAATCCCGTCCCGGGTATGATTCCAGGTCGGGTAAATATTGAAAACGAACTTTTCAATATTTCGTCGGGTCTGGGATGGGTCTGGGTGTATGTACCTGGGCCCCGTAAAACCCGTCGTCGTTGTTTCCAATTTCCAAAATACTAGTGCTCAAGCTTAGTAGCTCAAACTGTAGTCAGTTTGGTATTCGAATAATGTATGTGATGGTGTCTAATATTTATTTTTTGATTATTTCTTTATTAAGTATTTAATAATAATCATAATCATAATCATCATTTATTCCGACTTTAATGAATAAATAATAAATTTATTCATTAAAGTCGGATCTTAAAACTAAAAATAGTTCCACTGGCTTCCACCATTACAGGCGTTACGCAAAAAAAAAATAAAAAAATAAAATTCGTAATAAAAAAGAAGTAAAATTGTACATAAATAAATAATAAGAATAGGGATGTTAAAAGATAATGTCAATAAATATTATGTCACTGATAATAATAAGAAAATATACAAAGTCAAATTATAGAATCACATTTTTTACATTCTAAAAATTCTTTTATACTATAAAAATTGTGGGAAATAAGCCAGCTGTGAAGTTTTCTTTTAAATAAACCAACATTACTAATAGATTTTAATTCTTGTGGAATTTTGATGTAGACCATGACACAATATACAGATACAGCTCTTACTATATTTATCTGATTTTGGAATACTTTCCAGTACAATTCTGTGTGGGTCTCTACGTTGCATATCATTGGAAGCTTTTTTAAATATATTTTTAGTTCAATATTGAAAAATTTAAAATGAAGTATTTAGAAAAAATTGACCCGTCTCACAACTATCTACGATGGGACCATCGTCCCGTAATAATAATAAAAATTGCATTGTTAATGCAAAAAAGTAAAAATTTATAGTACATTGTTGCATCGAGCACTCTAGCGAGGTGCGTAATCTACTTTTTCACTTCTCATGCTCGTAAAGTTCGTGTTTATGTTGGGTATAGGATCGCTGTGCATAAAATCGCTTTTTATGCTCTAGTGCACAAAGTAAAATCTTCGTCTAAGTCTCAGACTTAAGACAAAGGTCGTCAGGTAAACAGTCACACACGCAATTAAACTTCGTTAAATAAACTTGTTGTTTCATTCTGTTTCTTAAATTTTGTACATAATCCATGTTAAATTACTTACTAAATAAATAAAATTTGGCAAAATTAATGAGTTTTCTAAGAAATAAGTATTTCAAGAGCACTATATGGACTAAGATCTATGCTAAAGTCACTATGCTGCCACTGCCACATACAAAAAAAAAGAAAAAGAAAGTCTTCCCGCCAATATGGCTAAGTCTTTATTTTTTCTTTTTTGCAATATTGTTATTTATTTTCCTTACACTCGAAGTGAAAAGCAGAGTGTATAACTCGTACATAAAACCCTTTTTACCCTCGAATTGACTATATATACGTTATATATACGTATATGACGTCGCTGGGTCGGGTTGCCTGGTCTGGTCTCGTTGTCAGGATGGTTGTGACGAGGGATCCTCAAAATAATAGTCTCTTCTTCAATAACAAACGTCTTATTCTTCAATCACAATCGATATGGCACAAATAACACAACGATTCAAGTGATGTAGGCGGATGAGTTTGGTCCAAAGCTGCCATCTCTCTGTATCCAATTCACCCAAGTGCTTTCCGCAACGTTTAAACTGACTCAACTAATAGTTACAAAGCAACAAAATAGATGACGCTAATAATTTTAGTCGATAGTTACAAAATAACTCGATAGATGTCGTTATAACTTAAATTAAAGTAATCGATCGTGCTGTCCTAGAGGGCAGCACTGCGCTCACGCTCCGACACGGCCATTCTGACGTGTCACATGTCCTCATGTGTATCTGGAACAAAATTACTTCAATGGAGCTAATTCCGCTCGGCTTAACCTGACTAAAAGGTTAGTAGGTACACTATAGATAAGGAAGAAAGTATGCCTCATAGTAAGTTACAGTAATCACAATATTATAATCAAAGTCATATAAACAACACACATCACTAACAGTAGCTACACATTAGGTGGCAAGGATTCCTACATGGAATCGGTACACTCAATGTACATGGTCATCGTAATGACATAGTCTCCCATGAGACGGATTCCCACATTGGAATCGGTATGCTCAACATACATGGTCATCTCATAATGACATAGTCTCCCATGAGACGGATTCCCACATTGGAATCGGTACACTCAATGTACATGGTCATCGTAATGACATAGTCTCCCATGAGACGGATTCCCACATTGGAATCGGTATGCTCAACATACATGGTCATATCATAATGACATAGTCTCCCATGAGACGGATCCCCACATTGGAATCGGTACACTCAATGTACATGGTCATATCATAATGACATAGTCTCCCATGAGACGCTAGATTGCCACAGCCTCAGCTGCACCGCGCCCTGTACAACCCTATCGAATCGCAGTTACGACTACGACTGAAGCGTGCGGATTACCAAATAAGTAGCCATGTCAGTAAGTGTTTGCACATAGTTAGACAGGCCTTCACCGGCACTGTCCACACCCGATTCAACATCACAAACATTTAATTCTGAGGATACATCACTTTGAGACATCTTTCTGAGCTATTCGTTAAGTCTTTAAAAACTTAGTTTTAACAACTTCAAAACTATTTTAGGGCAAACGTAAAAAATATCATGTTTCACTAATAACTCACTTCGTAAGTTTACTCATGAAAATTCATTTCCACTTTATCTTGGCGGAGTTTGTACTAAATTCACCATAATGTATCTGTCAGAACTCTACAGTTTAAAGTAACTTTCAATGACTTATCCAGTGATCGTAAAATTTTGTGCTTTACTAGCACTCTGCAACTTAACCAGCGATCACAAAACTCAGTGCTTTGGTATCAGTCCAACAAAGCTCAATACTCAAATAAATCTGTCACGTAGCAGCTGATAACTGCTTGTAAATAATGTTATTACTTAAAGCCTTTTTGAAAAATAAAGCTCTCAACTAGTTACGTCTAAATTACTGAACTGAGTCACAACGCGTTTTAGACTGACAGCTTGGAACAACAACAAAACATAATCTTTTGGTACATACTACAAGTGTTTCCACTCTACCCTTTTTACCATCACGGTACCACAACAACGTGCCGACTCATTCAGCCACGCAATAAAACAAACACATCATCAGCACTTCTTTACTAATGATGTGGTAAAACACCAACTAAATATTTAGTTCTCTGAACCAAATCAAATCATGTTCCCATCTGTCAATCTAATACGAACTCTTATTGTTACTAATCCAATTTAAATCAAATTCCACATTAACAATCATTGTAATCCTAGGTATGAACTAGTAAAGTGCCAAAAACTGTTCAAAAGAATGTTCATTGAACGGTAAAGTGCATTTCAGTGCTGTTTGCACAAATAATGACAAAATGAAAACTGCTCACCAAATTGCGATCATATGATATGCGATGCCAGTAGATCTCTCTCTACACTATCGCCACCAGCGCCGGCTACTTGTCTGTTGCGTTGCGCCACGACGCCACCGCGCCGCCGCCGCACTGCCATCGCCGCAGAATCGCACCATTGCACCACTGCACCGACCGACGCCGATGTCGCGCCGACGAACGGCTCACCATAGGCAGCACCTGCATAGCACCACCACAGGCACCACCATGCAGCGCTTGTATTCAACAAACAGAAAAATACACGAGGTAAACATTTACAAAGAGCAGTACAAGATATTAGACGACCTTATCGCTTAGTAGCGATCTCTGTCAGGCAATTTCACTATCTGACAGGTCATGTTATAGGCACCAACTTTATATCAAGAGTTACAATGACACAACTATCTCGTATGGTATCTGTACCCCGAGTGTAAATTAGTCAAAGTGCAAACGTTACTATCGCGTTCAAATTCAAATTCTATTCTAGATCTTATTTCTTCTCAACGAAGTACAATCTATCCGACAAAATTTCGCTCAAACACAATGGCATGCGAATTTACCAACTTAGACTCAGCTCTGTACGTTAGTAAAATTAGAAAAATGTTTCTCGCTAAGTTTTGATTTAGGTAGTTGACAGTAAAATCATAAAACATTCTTGGTTCCGTTAGGAACTATTATTACAACGAATCACTCACAAAGAAATAAGATTTACTTTCTTACGGCTTCACAAAATAAAAAAATATGAGAGTACCTCCGTTTGTCTAGATACAGACAAACCTATCTATGAACAAATCCTTATGCTCCAGCCAGGTTACGCCAGCACATGAAACATGGTCCAGTCTTGCCGATGAACTTCCTTTCAGCGCACCGCTCATCACCAGCAAAAGATGATTTTCACAATTCTCTTCTTGCAAATGAAATGCCGCTAGTGAAACGGCAGGGCGCCTTTTTTCATCACACGTTCAGTAACAAAATCTCGAAAAACAGAAATACGGGTATTTCGTTTTCAATCCACTTTTCATCTGTGGCACGGGCTGCATCGCACTTCTGATGACGTCGCTGGGGTGGGTTGCCTGGTATGGTCTCGTTGTCAGGATGGTTGTGACGAGGGATCCTCAAAATAATAGTCTCTTCTTCAATAACAAACGTCTTATTCTTCAATCACAATCGATATGGCACAAATAACACAACGATTCAAGTGATGTAGGCGGATGAGTTTGGTCCAAAGCTGCCATCTCTCTGTATCCAATTCACCCAAGTGCTTTCCGCAACGTTTAAACTGACTCAACTAATAGTTACAAAGCAACAAAATAGATGACGCTAATAATTTTAGTCGATAGTTACAAAATAACTCGATAGATGTCGTTATAACATAAATTAAAGTAATCGATCGTGCTGTCCTAGAGGGCAGCACTGCGCTCACGCTCCGACATATATATACATATATATACGTCTCGGGTAAAATGGTACGTTTTATGCACTTGTTGTACAATCTACTATTCTTTCAACTACCAATGTACCTACCGTGCCGTGATAAAACATATTCTAACCTAACCTAACCTGAAACGTCTATTACATTTTGTTGGATGGCGGGGGGCTTCAACCCCAAGCCCCCTTGGCAGGGGGACTATGCCCCTGCGTCCTCTCTTCTCTGTTCTTTCAATAATATATAAAAAGTATTGAAAAACAAAACAATATTTTTTTATACGTCCATCGGATGCCTCCTATCTATCTCCGGCGGTACCATAGGAGATCGAAAATTTTTATTAAATCAATTCTTGAAAATTTCTAGCTCCATACAAAATCAGCTGTTTTTTTTTAAAATTCCTGCACACCCTTTGATACACTCCAACAAAAAACAGTGCATTAATGTAAAACAGTGCAATAATGAGATTTCATACAACATTTCTGCACTGTTTTGTTCTAAGCAGAAAAGAAGTAAGTACTTTGTGATCGGTTTTGTAGTGAATAATGAGATCATTACGCGTAGTTGGAAGAAAAATTAATTATTTAAATTTTTACTTTTTGCATTAACAATGCAATTTTTATAATTGAAAAATGGAAAATGAAGTATTTTCGAAAAAATCGACCCGTCTCACAACTAGCTCCGATGGGACTCGAACCCACGACCTTTCGCTTTCCGGGCGACTGCTCTAACCACTGAGCTACGGAGTCGTTACGAGAAGCGTCGAATTTATCCAATATGTCTTACGCGCTATATAGCCAGCGCTAATTTCATCAATGTGAAGGTATTACTACCCTCACACACGAAAGAAATACCTTTCCAGGTATTTGACGATCGCTAAAGATGAAATTACTATTGCAAGTTATTTAAATTTTTACTTTTTTGTATTATCAATGCAATTTTTATAATTGAGTCCCATCGGAGCTAGTTGTGAGACGGGTCGATTTTTTCGAAAATACTTCATTTTCCATTTTTTTGAAAAATTAATTGTTCAATATTGTCACAACAATTAATAGGTCTTTACATATGAAATTGCCGTTTTTTTCTTTTGTACATAAAACTTAACAACTTTTATAATATTAGAAATATATAATTTCTTTAATATTGCGTTACATTAAGACCGTATCGAGCAACTTTTGATAATTTAATAACCACGATATTTGATTATTTACATAGAAAAAACTTATTCCGAAAGTTACGACTATTTTTGTTTCCAGAATTTCGTACTTTATTAGTTGTAACTTAGTGCAAAAAAATTTTTTTTCTCTTAACGAATGTGTCATTTAGTAGTTAAAATGTCCATAAATACGTGTGTAAAATTTTGTAAATTTACTTAATATTAGTCGTTAAATAATAACAAAAACGTTAGTATGGAAAAAAAATAATTACAGAAATCTCCATACAAAACGGCAATTTCATAGGTAAAGACCTATTATTTAACTTAAAGAAATAATTAAAAAACACTATAATCTAGAACACGCAATTTCCAATGTCCAATTATTGAATGATTCATTCAAACGCAAAAAATATTGCTTACAAGTTAAAAATACGGTGACACTACGTGCTTAATGGGTCGAAAAAACGCAGAAATATCGTTCGTTCGGACGTAACGAGCCAAACTAAAAAACGTCTGCCTCTCGTGACAGTTGGCGCGGGAGTGCCTGATTTATTGATGGTTTTTTTTTATAACGGAGTGGACAATGGTAGCATTGAAGAAGTGTTTGACCTCTTTCGAGGGTTGTTCGGTTTCTCATTAAATGTCAATTTAGAGCTGATATTGCAAAATTGTGTAGCAAAAGAGCAGTCACTACGTACTACCAGTTACCACAGAATAATATGTATTACTATTATATTTTGATGAATGAGAAACTTAGTTATTAAACTTACCATCCGCCAAAAGCTGTCAAAGCACTGCCGTTAAATATTTATTGAATTTTTGTTCCTTATACGACCGAATGGGGAGCTACTCTGGTTTTCATACAAAATATTAATATAAAATATCTATAGGTACATACAAATAAATAAAATTGGAGTGTCTGTTTGTAATATTAAAATAACCGCTTTTTACTACATGCATATGATTATATATACGGTATATATACCAAAATATTTTTTTTTTACAATTTTTGTCTGTCTGTCTGTCTGTCGGTCTGTCTGTCTGTCTGTTTGTTCCGGCTAATCTCTGAAATGGCTGGACCGATTTTGCCGGGACTTTCACTGGCAGGTAGCTGATGTAATAAGGAGTAACTTAGGCTACTTTTTATTCCGATATTCCCACGGGAACGAGAACCACGCGGGTGAAACCGCGGGCGGCCGCTAGTTATAAATAAATTATAAAATATTCGTACTAGGGATATTGTAGTAGCTGCGGTCAAAAGTTTAAACTGTTTTAATATCCTAGTGTGTGTGAAAGTAACCTTAAAGAATCAGGACAAAATGAATAAAATATATATTATTTCTAAATAATTATATCAAAACGACATTCTATTAATTGTTAGAATAATAATAAATTTATAAACCTATTCTTAATTTCATTAATCACATCGACTGGTTTTTTGTTGCCATGACATTGTTTTATATGTCACATAAGGATCACGTTTCAGGGAAACGTGATCCTTATGTGATAACGATCATAATAAACAAATAAATCAGTATCCGAGGTATAAGTGCTGTGCATCTAGTTGACTGTTGCACCGGCTGATGCAGCGCCATGCGACACGGATTGCCCGCAACACCAGGGGGCTACGAATCAAGGATGCGGTATAAGAATTTAATTTACATAAGATAAGAATCATTAGCATTTTGCCATCATATTTTGCAATTTGTAAGCAGCAAATTACCGCGTACAGGTTTTTTCTTAAATATTTGAAGTTTATCTAAATTTGTGGCCGCATCATCACGCGACACAACACAACATACTGTTGCCGCAATGACGAAGTTAGATTACTTTATTTATACGATTACTTTATTGCTAGTACTAGGACAGCTGTGCATGATTTAGTTATAGTCTTTTGAGCCGTATCCATATACAATACAGTGATCGTTTCATAGTTTATGAGTGCCCACAATGCGGCGTGGTTGGTCGCGCGTGCCAGTGGCGGGCCGGCCGCACCAGAGACAGACACACATTGTTTTCGCTGTGATGAAAGATTGCCTGGTGCAAATAGTTAATAAGTTATCATGACTACTACCTACTAAGGTAAACGGCCCATTACTCGTCAGATTCGAAAAAAGTTGACTTTGCAGCCCTCCCACGTAAAAACTAGTTGACTACCTAATAAAAAAAAATTGCATGGCGAGGTAAATAATTTATTCGTCCTTTTAGAAAATATTGCATTATTATCGGTGAAACACAGCAAAAAATTAGATATTTAATCAATTAAAAAATGTCAAGACACGTGGTCATATTTACGGAGATTTGAAGATAAACCTGATAGGTACAAAGGTTTTGCAGATGCTCTAATTTATCGAGTAACTTCTCAGACAGATCTGTGTAGCAGACATCAGCGTAGTCAATAATGGACCTTATGACGTAGTCAATATAATACTGTGCCGATATTAGGTGCAGTTTGTCATGCATGTCCCAATTACCGTCATTTTGTAGTAATTTTGTCGGTAAAAATCTTAAAATAAGTCGCCTCGCTAGGGTTTTTTAGGAGGTGGGAGAGGGAGAGGAAGGTCAGGGGACCCCCCTTTTCAAGTTCCACCTGCCGGAAATGCGTAGTTTTCGAGATATGAGCGATAGAAGTTAGTATGAAAATCATTACTAGTCGCCTCAATAGGGGTTTTTTGGGAGGGAGGAGGAGGGGGAGGGGGAGGTGACCCTCCTCTTCAAACCCCACCTACCGGAGTTGCGTAGTTTTCAAGTTATAAGCGATAGAAGTTTAGTATGAAAATCGCTGCCGCTTATTAGTTTCCGAGATAATCGACTTTCGAAATTTGCTCGAGAGTAGGTACGACGCATAAAGTCGTTTCTGGCGCTTCGCCGGCCGCTGCCGCGGCACGCTCGCTTCGCTCGCTCGGCTCGCGCGCTGGGTTTTTGTCAACCTAACACGCTCGTCGCTACGCTCCTCGCACATATCACGTGACCTACGGTCTACGGTTTCTAAGTCCCAGCCCCATAGTGCGCCCTTCAGGTGCAGAATGAAAAATTACCACGATGAAAATAACACGAGTTTGAGTACTTAGCACATTTACACTAATAAAACATAGTGATTATATGCCTACTCTTGCCTACTGCACACGAAAAGCAACGGAATGAATGACGCAATCTGTCTAATGTTATGTCAGTCAACTAATCAAAATTGTGGTTTTTGTTTTACGTTTCGTTTCACGCAAAATTTAAGTTAAAAAACATATTTCATAAAATGCAGTACATAATAAAATTAACGTTTCATTTCACGTATTTTTTTTTAATATAAAAAAAATGACTTATTTCCGGCACCTAAATTTGCTTTGAAGCATTTTATGCGAAGCCCAAAAACACCTTCACAGCCTCAATTAACCTCAACGAAGGCGACTTGTTTTAAGATCCAACCCATTTTGTCGAGTACTGGGTCAAACAAGGTTTATGAAGAACGGAACACAAATAATATCTAACATTAAATCAAGACTTTTTATCCTACTAATATTATAAATGTGAAAGTTTAGATGTTTGGATGTTTGGATGTTTAGATGTTTGGATGTTTGTTACTCAATCACGCCAAAACGGCTGAACGGATTTGGCTGAAATTTGGAACATAGATACTTTGTAACCTGGAGAGGAACATAGGCTACTTTTTATCCCGGAAAAATAACACATTCCCGCGGGATAACGTCGTGTATTCCACGCGGGCGAAGCCGCGGGCGGAAAGCTAGTAGATTATAATCGTTAGAAAAATTACTTAACTATTTTACAAAACAATCACACTTACCACACAGCTGATAGTTTCTTAAAATAAGTGAAGTCAAACTGGACAACTGGGTTACACTTGTAGGAGCTGAATTTAGATTATTTACTAGTTAAGGTATCCTCAACTTTTCAAAAAAAATATTGTCTGACGGCATTGCAGCTTATAACTAAGTACTGCCATTTTAATTGTGCATTAGATTACCATGAATATGTTGCCATAAAAAACGTTTACTAATATGTAGGTAGAAAAATATTAAAAAGCCTTTAAAAAAAAACTACGAGTGTTGGGGCGCTGTCGACATTAGGTACCAGCGTATACCTTACATTCATGTACCTACTACTACATTTTTTTATACAGTGATCGTTTCATAGTTTGATGAGTGCCCACAATGTAGCGTTGGTTATGAACGCGCGTGCCAGTGACGGGCCGGCCGCACCAGCCGGCCGGACACAACGTTGTCCCTGATGACGAACTTTGATTGCTGTTTGGTGAAATGCAGCCTAAAGCACATAGCTCATAAGCTATCATTACTAAGGTTACCATAGACTAGATGTATATACGTATGACATGTACAGTCGAACCATTGAATCGTGACCCATTTTCCTTCCAACAGCTATTAAAGTTTAATAAGGTCGAAATTTAAGCTTATTGACATTGTCCTTTATAATTTTGACGCTTTAAACAAATTACTTATTAGCAAAATTGGTTATGATTCAATTTGTTCGACTGTACATTATAATATACTGGTTCTTCAAGAGATATCCATTTCTCCAACTATCGTTTTATAGCTAAACAAATTAGATTATTGGTGTTATAACTATTTTTTTTTGACAATGGATTTTGATGCTAAACTTACTCCACGTAAAAATCCAAAACCGCAAAGTAGTCCCTTTACGAAGCATTATAATTCGTATAAGAATGGGGTATATTTGTAGGTACCGTTTGTTTAGTATGAATTGACGCGGGAGTGACAGTTGAGGCGGTGCGCGCCCGCTCTCTCGCCCGCTCAAATATTCATGAACTTATGGAAAACGAGGCCATGTAGAAAGCGATTTAGGGCGCTAGAACGCTATACCTAGTATTCAAAATTCAATAAAAAGAAATTTCAGAAATGTCAACCATACTATACAGTTACCTTATATCAATATGTAAGCTATATGGCTATAAGTAATAAAAGCTAGTGGGTTAACTTAATTTATATTCTTAATGCTCAAGATTTTATCTTACCTTGTCGCAATCATAGAATACACTGAAACAGTATAAGCCGCATAGCAAACCATTGAAAGGTTCAAAATATAGTGTTCAATCGAATTTTATGTGCATAATAAGTAACATAATTATTATGTTGACCTTATGATAAGGCGTCAGCTTAACAAAATAGTTTCGGGAGGACTGAAAGTTAATAAATAATAAATATTGGACACTATCACATAATTGCCTTACCCCAAGCTAAGTATCATAAGCGAAATTTCGTGGTAATTTTTTTGTTTAACAATCCATTGGTAGTATTGATTTGGAGTGTAGTGGAGTAGTTTGTAGTATCTAGACTCCACAATATCTTCCCTAGTGGCTCCAAGAAGTTGTAACTACTAGTTCCAACGGCCACACTCCGGTAAACCACGAAAGTGGGCTAAACCTAGGGAAGGTGGCTACATCTCGAACATCTGTATATAACCTAATTTGTAGCTAACGGTGATCCCCGTATATTTCTCCATTGATGTGGTACTAGTAATTTACCATCGATGCAAAAAGGTAATGTGGAAAACCTCAAGGGCGTTTTACCAGGATCCATCGAGCGGTTTACGGCCTTTCACTGCATCCCAATCCCTGCCGATCGTACCGGTCTTCCGGTCCATTGGAATACAGGGGGCGGGACGAGAGAGTGGACTTATGCCAGCGCAACGATTTGTTCACTTAAAATAAATTCACGCGCTGATGACCCTTGCTATTTCTACCGGACTTTGAGCATAAAAGACCTGCGGCGATGGGGTGTTGGCAGTGGGGCTAAGGTAGCTATGTACCGAAGCTTTAGTTACCACCTTGCACGTAGGCGGTCAGGGGAGAGTGGTCGCTCTTGGAGTCGATTGAAACGGGACTCTGGGTTCGGCAGCACACCTGGCGACAAAGCAGCCCTATTTAGGAATGCTCTGCTTTCCTCTGCACGGAGGAGGGGCCTAGAAAAGGTGGCCTAAAAATAGTCCGTTTCATCCATCATACAGGCGTCAAACCGCGGGCGCTTGTACATCGTCTAATGCGGTCGAAAGACACAAGAAAAAAGTAAATACTTTAACATGAAATGCAAACAACTTTGCATTGCCACATGGAACGTCCGTACGCTACTAGACAATGACCGTAACTTGTGCCCGGAAAGAAAAACTGCACTTATAGCAAGGGAATTGGCCCGGTATAGTATTAATATAGCCGCAATCAGCGAAACCCACTTGAGCGAAATTGGAGAGCTTTGTGAACAACTAGGTGGCTATACGTTTTACTGGAGTGGACGTCCTGCTGTTGAGAGAGCAAGTAGCGGGGTGGGCTTTGCCATTAAGAACGGGCTAATAAGAGACCTGACAGAACTACCTAAGGGATTTAATGACCGACTCATAACTCTGCGTCTCCCAACTTCGAACAACAAAATGCCCCAACACTGCCCTCGCCAGACACGGATAAAGAGGCATTTTACCAAAATCTTCGCCAAGTCCTTGCATGTGTTCCGAAGCATGATAAAATTGTTTTACTCGGTGATTTTAATGCTCGTGTCGGCACTGAACATGAACTCTGGAATGGTGCCCTCGGCAAGCACGGAGTTGGCAAGTGTAATGATAATGGATTGCGACTTTTATCGTTGTGCGCTGAATTCGATCTGAGTCTCACAAACACCTT
The DNA here is from genome assembly GCA_949710035.1 of Crambus lathoniellus. NCBI lineage: Eukaryota > Metazoa > Arthropoda > Insecta > Lepidoptera > Crambidae > Crambus > Crambus lathoniellus. The sequence continues at coordinate 28,415,980 of OX453296.1, forward strand.
CTTCCGACTTGCCGACAAATATAAGACTTCGTGGATGCACCCTAGGTCAAAGCATTGGCATCTATTGGACTACGTCATCGTTCGCCGAAGAGACCTGCGGGACGTTCTTATAACGAGAGCGATGCGTGGGGCAATGGGCTGGACTGATCACCGATTGATAAGATCAAAGATGTTACTTGCAATCAAAGCTCCACGACGGGCATCACACACAATACCAGTAAAACTAGCTTCCGCAGAACTTATCGCCTCTTCGAAGCTGGGTAAAGAGTTGGATACGCTATTCATTTCTGGGCGTCCGCAGACCGAGTCCGAATGCAGTTCTATAGATGATGAGTGGAAATCTTTTGCGAAACATCTTCATGACTGTGTTTTACAAACTGTAGGAAAGTCAAAAAAGAAAAACCAAGACTGGTTTGATGCCTCGGACCCGTATATCAAGGCCCTAGTAGATAAACACAGACATGAACTAAACACCAATTCACTGGACGCACGCAGTAAGAGGGAAACGTAGCAGAAATTAAGATCCATGGTCCGAAAACTAAAGGATAAATGGTGGAGGGACAAAGCTGCTGAACTACAGCTATATGCCGATACACACCAAGTTGGTAAATTCTTTGAAGGAATACAAGCTGTATCCGGTCCCCGAGTCCGAAAAACTGCTCCAATGTACTCTAAGGACATGCAGCACCGAGTTACAGATAAAAATGCCGTACTAACGCGTTGGGCAGAACATTTTTACGATGTGTTGAACCCTAATGCGCTCAGCGTTGACATGTCTTACGTGGATTCACTTGACGAACTGCCGATTTTCCACTATTTAAACGACCCACCAACATTTGAAGACTTTCTGAATGCAGTCAACCGTCTCAGGAACTCAAAGACACCAGGAATGGACCATCTCCCTGCTGAAGTATACAAATACAGTGGCAATAACATTTTACATCAACTCTATCATCTTGTCTTGAGAGTATGGGACAGTGAACAGGTTCCTCAGGACTGGCGAGACGCAGTGATCTGTAAGCTGTACAAAGGGAAAGGAGATGTCTCCGATTGCAGCTCGTATCGAGGAATATCGCTTCTCGCAAGTGCTGGTAAGGTCCTAGCACATATTATTAACAACCGCCTTAGTGAACTAGCTGAAAAAAACCTGCCCGAAAGTCAGTGCGGCTTTCGTCCTGGTAGAGGTACAGTGGACGCTATAAGTGTAATAAGGCAACTCCAGGAGAAAAGTCTAGAACAACAGCGCCCTCTCTTCATGTGCTTTGTCGATTTAGAGAAAGCATTTGATAGAGTTCCACGTGAGGCTCTCTGGCTTATTATCCATAAGTCGGGGTATCCGAGAAAGTTTATTAACCTAATACGTCAATTCCATGAAGGTATGACAGCCAAGGTTCAGCATGAAAACGAACTTTCTGACGAAATCCCAATCTCCAGTGGAGTAAAGCAAGGTTGCGTTATGGCTCCTACTCTCTTTGCCATATACTTCGCATATGTTATGAGAGATGCACTGAAATCCTGTAGCGACCAAATCCAGCTTAACTTCAGGACTGAGAGAGGTGTGTTTGGCATCTCGAGGTTTAAAGCGAAGTCTAAGGTACATCGTACATCTATATTAGAGGTACTATACGCAGATGATGTTTGCCTCATGTCTGACAGTATGGTTAGTCTCCAAAGCTATGTTGACGCACTGCATCGATCTTGTCAACGATTCGGCCTGGTTATTAGCGCTTCCAAGACCCAAGTAATGAAACAGCCGCCAAGGGGGTTGCGGTGTTGACGCAACAACTCTGAACCTCAATGGGAAACCACTAGAGGAGGTAACCCATTTTAAATACCTAGGAAGTAATATCCGGCATGATAACACCTTGGCTTCGGAGATACCAACACGTATTGCAAGTGCCGCCGCCAACTTCGGACGACTCACAGACCGTGTCTGGAATTCCCATGATCTCAAGCTAGAGACGAAACTAAGTGTCTACAGGGCGCTTATATTACCCGTCCTTCTATATAGCGCAGAGACGTGGTGCCTCTACAAAACAGACATAAGAAAACTAGACACGTATCATCTGAGGTGTCTAAGGTCTCCTTAAGATCAATTGGCAGGACCGAATACCAAATACTGAGGTTCTTCGTCGTTCCGGAATGGTTGGTATGGAAGCTCTTATCATGCAGCGCCAACTAAGATGGTGTGGTCACGTTCTTCGCATGGATGACTCCCGCCTTCCCAAAATTGTGTTTTACTCTGAATTAGCCAAGGGTAAGAGGAAGCTCGGCGGTCAATATCTTCGCTATAAAGACGTGTTTAAAAGACACCTGAATGCATGCGATATTGATGTCACCAACTGGGAGAAGCTTGCTTCTAGAAGATCTTCTTGGCGCTGTACCATCCACAAAAGAACTCGTAAGTTCGAGGACAGCCGTCTCGACATGCTTGACATGAAGCGCCACATTCGCAAAGAACATCCTAAGCGCTCCTATAACTATAGTTACAACTCACAAGGCCAACTATATTGCAACCTCTGCGGCAGGATATTCAAAACGAAATTTGGACTTGCCAGTCACATAAGAGCTCACCTTAGGCAGGATTCCTAGACGAGTTACATATTTAATTTAAATAATAATAGTCGGGGTCGCCGTCATCGAAATCGATGAGGAGGACTATATATATATATAGTATTGATACAAAAAAAAAACACGAAATTTATGGCGATCGCTTCGTTGCGCTTCGCGAACGCCTTAAATTTCTAACCTATCACGTGTTCTACAGGACTTCCGAGGAGTACAGGACTTTTCTACCAAACGATTTAGGTAAACTAATTTTAGGAACATTGTTTATAGGAATTTAAAGTTTTAGCTTTATGAACTTCAGTAATATAACCATTTGACATTTTAAACTTTAGGTATTTTGAATGTAAGTGAAACAAACCATTAGGTATTTTGATTTTAGGTATTTTTAGGTTTTTAATTATAGACATTTAAATACGAACCCCATCTTAAGCACCTGTATTATGGCAGTTGGAAACAACGACGGGTATTACATACACATACACCTAGATATGAGAAAATATTGAAAAGTTAGTTTTCAAAATTTATACCGGAACCGGGAACCCCGGGAGCCAGGAGATAGCGGTACGATAAACCTACTCGACAAATGGAGATCAAGGAGATTGCACCAAGTTTGAAGATGATTGAAAGATGTTTGGTTTTTCTTCATGTCCTAGATCTTTCATCACATCAGGACTTCAGCTCGTATGTAAACAATATTGTTAAAAGATAACTATTTATTTATTGATGACCGATCTGGCGCAGGATATCCGTTATCTAGTTTCCATAACACAGTTAATTGTAAGAAGTTTATTATTATTAAGTGCCTGTATATGGTGGCGTCAAATGTTTTTTTTTTTTAGTTGAGGACACAATACTTCGTAGTCGAAAAAGTATTTGCCGGCACTCGCTGTGCTCGTAGCCGCACACACCAGCATGTCTTGCCAGCATTAGCCTTGGAAACAGAGACAAAACGTCAGGAGTGCCGAATAATCGCTGAATTTAACATGTTGCCTCTCAGGGTGCGAGTGCATCAGGCAGCGAACTACGAATTTAAACGGCATTATACATGACCTTTTACTTTGCCCTTAATATTTTTTCTTTGTGAATGAGAAGTGACCTGCTTGCCCGGAAATTGGGAGTTATGATTATGAGTTGTGTTCGCTAGAGTTCGAATGTACAGTCACAAGCAATAATATATGTAAACAACATAGAACTATGTCACATTGAAGCTTACATACTATTGCTTGTGACTGTACATAGAAAGTTACCTATAACCAAGTAGTTAATCTATCTTCTATCTATACTTATAATAAATCTGTAGAGAGGTCAATTCTGTACATAAAATATATTTCCAAAATAACTATCAGGATGTGATTAGGGATCGATATTGATGCCAAAAATGCAATCAGTAAAATTTTTGTCTGTCTGTCTGTCTCTCTGTCTGTCTGTCTGTCTGTCTGTGTGTATAACCGTTATAGAAACAAAAACTACTCGACGGATTTTAACGAAACTTGGTACAGTTATTTTTCACACTCCTGAGCTGGTTATAGTGTACTTTTCATCACGCTACAATCAATAGGAGCAGAGCAGTGAAGGGAAATGTTGGGAAAGCGGGAGCGGGTTACTCCATTTTTTAAGCTTCCGTCGCGTGTGCAACCTTCACGGTTAAAGCTACACAGAAATCATGTATGACAGAAATGTTCTCCTTAAAATTATATAAAAAATATCCCACGACAGCATATGTCTATCTTTTATGGTAGACTCCCAACAACACGTGTAACTCCCGATAGCTTAGCAGTTCGAAGCTTCGCTCGACGCGTCTCGCGGCCGAAGGTATAAAAAGGCGGGGCGTCCGAGCGCGAGCTTCATACAATTTTTGCCTGTTGATGCGAATTAGGGCATGCTCCCGGGAATTCCCGGTACCGATTTTTTCCGGTATTTCCCGGGAAATTGGCCTTTTACGCAGTACCGGTACTGAGACTTCATTTCCCGGGAAATTCGGTACTTTCGGTACTTTTGTTATAACTTAAAATTACGCCAATGTTAAGCTCCGTGTTTGCAATATTGAGCGTCTATTAGTTTAAAAATGACCCTATTTTCCGATGAGAACAAAATTAATGAATGACGCGCGAAGTAATTTCATTACTGATTTCTTTTTATATTATGTTTTGTGTTCGTTTTATATTTAATCGCTATTTCGCTCACTTCGTTATCTATACATATAATAAAACAGAAACGGAAAAAAGTCTGTACATGAAATATTTTTTAAAAATAATTACTGCCATGTGATGTGTACAGGATATAGACCCCAAAACGATAGATAATAAAAATTTTGTCTGTTTGTCTGTTTGTATGTTCGCTTTTCACGCAAAAACTACTGGACGGATTATTACCAAATTTTGTGTAGTAATAACTTATAACCCGGGTCAACATATAGGGTACCTTTTATTGCGGGAAAATTTCTTTATATTTAAAAAAACGTTAATAACGACTGTTTGTATGTTTGATTTTCACGCAAAAACTACTGGACGGATTTTTACCAAATTTTGTGTAGTAATAACTTATAACCTAGGTCAACATATAGGGTACCTTTTATTGCGGGAAAATTTCTTTATATTAAAAAAACGTTGAAAAACTTATATTTGCGGGCGTCTGTTTGTATGTTTGCTTTTCAGGGAAAAACTACTGGACGGATTTTTACCAAATTTTGTGTAGTAATAACTTATAACCTGGTTCAACATATAGGGTACCTTCTATTGCGGAAAAATGTCTTAATATTTAAAAAAAACGTTGACCAACTTATATTTGCGGGCGCCTGTTTGTATGTTTGCTTTTCATGCAAAAACTACTGGACGGATTTTTAACAAATTTTGTGTAGTAATAACTTATAACCTGGTTCAACATATAGGGTACCTTTTATTGTGGGAAAATTTCTTGACATCTTATAAAACGTAGACAAACTGACTCACATTTTGTATAAAATTAACTACAAATGTAAGTTTGTATTCGTTTTTTTAGTGATTAAACTGTAAATGACCATTATTTTTTTACCTTTATTTGTACTGTAAGATCTGAAGTTTGCCAAATTTTATAATTCTAGGTCAAAAGTTTGTAAAAGTTTTTTTCTGTGATATTACTTAGACATATAACCAATTTTAGGATATTTTCCTTTATTTGTATAATTCAATAATGTACCTAATACCATGCTTAAGACAAATAATGAATTAATGATAATGATGGAACCCTTATGGTGCGACTAAGTCTGTCTGTCTGTCACAGCTGGATATCTCGAGAACAACTAACGATATCAACTTCAAATTTGGAATACTTTTAGACGACGTTTGCCCAACTATTTTGAAAATAAGATACAAATAAAAATATTTATGTCTTTTCTTCAATAGGGGCTGAAAGGGGGTCTTAAAAATTTGAAGTGCGGCTACTAGGGCATATAGGGTATCATATAATAGAGCGCTGCTTGCACACTCAATATTTTTTCTTTTTGTATTAAGCCCCATAGTTTTTGAATTATGATGAAAAATGTAAAAAAAATACCATCCCCCCCTTATTTCCGATGTTTGCATAGAGAAAAATCTGAAATTATTTTAGGTGATAAGTAGAAGTTTATGTAAAGATTACAGGAAAAATAAAACAATGTCTCTAAATAGTAAACTTTTTTAGAAATAATCAACAAAAATTTTATTAGTTCCGCTATCGGTCAAGAGATGGAGCTGACCAAAAACTGCAATATTCTACATCGCGAATTCTCGGACGAATATGCCACGCCGATGAAAACATTTTTACGTTTAAAATGTCCTCCTTCCTACATACTCGCAGGTCGCTTTGGGTGAAGCACAGTTGTAGTTTTTTCTATTTTATAAAAGAAAAGATGGTACGGAACCCTCGGGGCGCGAGTCCGACTGGCTCTTGACCGGTTTTTTCTTAGTATATTTTATACCGGTACCTTCTAGACTGTGTACGGACCGGCGGCGGGCGGCGGCCCCACGAACGCCAACGAACGACATCAGGCATTGCTCGCTTGACGTTTCTGGCCTTTGAAGATCAATCTAAAGTTAGGTAAAGGATTACTGGGAGCGATTCCAGTTCACATTCGGAGTTTCTGATCATCTGATTGAGACAGAGGGGAAAACAGAACATCTTTGATGACGTTCGTTGGCCTTTGTTGGTCAGGTGTGTAAGTACGCAGCATTAGCACAGAATATGGCATTAGGCAAGCGCGATTCATCGTAAATCGCATCAACGAACGCTTAGAGGCGTGATAGCGGACAAGCGCTTTCCTATCAATCAATAAAAAAAAAACTACTCAGTTTGTTATCACTACAAAGCTACTAACATGATGGCTTTTTACGTGCTTTTCTGTTGCAGTGATAATCTTTGGAACTAAAACAGTTTTCATACGACAGGACAGTCCATTTTGACAGCTAATTTCGTATTGCAAGTGGCTCCTCTGCCACGGCTGTCACCGGAACAGACAGAAGTGTGGGACTATATTAAATTGCTTACTCTTGACGGCTAACACCCTGAGAAAACTCAGTTATGGTGATTTTAATGAATAAAAAATACGTAAACTATACTTGAATTAGATTTCGATTTATTGATTTGTAGATCAATTTGAATTGTTGGAAAACGGACATTGATTATTGTGATTTGCTTACGATTATTGTTATTTGAAATACCTAGAAAAAAATTAGTAATTTATCGCAAGGCTCTAGGTCAGCTAAGAGGATGAGGTTACTTCGTGCTTTTGAAACCGATGTGGACCATTAAGCTCGGTTAACAAGCAATCGCAAGCGCAACACTGAATCCCGCGCTTCCGAGACCTATATACCTTGCGGTCACTGGAAGGAAGTGTAGATTACACATAAAATAAACAAATACAAAAGTCACTTTACCGTGCGTACGAAGTCGCGGGCAACAGCTACTTTCAAATATAAGTCTAGTCTCTCCGACAAGGGTCTACATCTAATAGTATATAAAATAAGTTACCCTACCTATACTATTATATATGTTTTCCTTGAAAAATTAAATATGAAGTATTAGAAAATGTCGACCCGTCTCACAACTAGCTCCGATAGGACTCAAACCCCATCCGATCATTAAACTTTCATAAATAAAAATTGCATTGTGAAAGCAAAAAAAAAAAAAATAACAATTTATTATTATTAGGTATTTAAGATCTCTTTGAAATGTCTTAAACGAGCTCCTAACATCTCTATTCTATTCCAATGATCAATAAGGCGGCACCAATGAAATTATGTATCGTTAGTGCTTATGAAATTAGAAATCACACTGCCACAGTTAAATGTTACTTAAAACAAATTGAAATGTATTTATTATTATTACAGCTATGTCTCATCGTCCACAAATCAATCAAATCATCAAATCAATCCACCTTACAAAGAAAGTAAAATAAAAGTAGGTATATTCGTTGCAAAACTTTGCAGTAGCAATGACAGTTCAATAAATAAATACAACTAGCAAAGTAGAATATAAACTGTGTTATCTCATCATTTCTGATTTCCTTGCTCGATCGAATCAGAAATGATGAGATCCGCAGGAGAACTAAAACGACCGACATCGCTCGAAGGATTGCTCAGTTGAAGTGGCAGTGGGCGGGACACATAGCGCGGAGAACCGATGGCCGTTGGAGCGGAAAGGTTCTCGAATGGCGACCGCGAACCGGACGACGTTCCGTGGGCAGACCCCCTACAAGGTGGACCGACGATCTGGTCAAGGTCGCGGGAAGCCGCTGGATGCGGGCAGCGCAGGACCGATCGTTGTGGAGATCCTTGGGGGAGGCCTATGCCCAGCAGTGGGCGTCGTACGGCTGAAATGATGAGTTAATAATAATAATAATAATAAACACTTTATTGCACACAAACAAATGAATACAGAAAGAAAACAATCACAAAAAGAGAAGTATACAAAAGGCGGCCTTATTGCTAAGCAGCAATCTCTTCCAGGCAACCTTGAGTGAAAGAATAAATTAAGATCTAAGGACAAAAGGGGAGTCGGTGCGTTTTTTAAAAGACAAGTGTAATACTATAAATACTTAAAAAAATAAAATAAATATATGTATACAAAGTATATGAAAGATAAGGTAAGATAGAATTAGGAAATAAAAAGGATGAGTTGTATTTGGTGTTTATGAATCAGCAAAAGTTCTACTCCATGAGCATGGTGCGAGATGATGATTAGACTACTCTACACGTGTTTCGCCCCAACCCGGGGCATCCACGAGTTCGATCATGGGAAATCCAGCACCGAATTCGGTGGGTGGGCGGGTGTTACCACAGAACACGGAAAGATTTTTTTCTGTTATTTTCCATGTTCTGTGGATTTTTTTCATGTTGTGTTTTTGCGCAAGTAAGCTGCATATATTTCTTTTTTCACAATGGGTAATACTTACGTGAAGTGAGTGACGCCTGATTCAATTAAATGCATGCAATTTTTTCGAAATAATGCAAACAAATTAAATCATGTTAAAAATCCCGTTTTTCATAATAGGTACAGGAAAAGTATGTTATTTATAGAACTAAAACTGAATGTCAGCAAAGCGGCATTTCTTCTTATTATAATCTATACCTTCCATCACAAGAAGTGTCTCGGTAACGGTGCAATACTTAAATTAGTGCACTTCAGCGAGGAGGAGCGTCCTGAGTTTTTCTTTAATCTCGCGGCTGTTTTCTCGGGCGCCTTTGCTCTTTCCGTCCGAGGGGTCATCTTGTTGTGTGCGGACTCTTTGAGCTCAGTCCTTTAATTTGTCAAGGAGTAAGCTAAGCTAATTTACAGCAACATTGACTAAGTTTAATTGGTATAATGTTTTTGTTTAGAACTATTATTTGTTGCATGTATATTTTTTACTCGCTGATACATAAGATTTGGGACGGTGAACATTAATAATAAGCAGGTTGTTAAAATTTTGTAGCTCCATACAGTTTTCTAACAAAACTATGTTTTTGTCAAAATATATTTATTATATATAATTTTCATATTAGGTATTATCTATCATAAAATTGCAAGGAAACAATGAAACTACAAGGATACAATATTGATATTCAATCATTACTTAGTAATCCTCGCTATATTTTTACACCATGGCATAGAATTTTAGTTTTCGAGACAAGAACCTATTTTTAATTACCAAAACCGCCTTCAAAAAAATCACTTCAAAATAGTAAGAAATAATTCCTCACCAAATAAGAAACGTAAGTACTTTGAAGTCGGGCGTGAAACATGTACGATTTTTTGTTGTTTTTGTTAAAACCCGCCCGCCTTCAATGTACTTACGTTATTTATTTGGTTAGGAATTATTTCTTACTTTTTTTATGTGATTTTTTTGAAGGCGGTTTTATTTTTTATAAAATTAATTTTTATTTCACTCTTTTTAGTGCATCGTGCAGGCAATTTACTTGTATTCTGGTAAATAGGTATGTGATCAAACTGAAAACCTCCTTTTTTGAAGTCGGTTAAAATACCTTGAGGTATCCCCTTTTTAACAAAACAAGAATCATCTAAATCGGTTTATAAACAAAGGAGTTATGCCTAAAGATACGTATTAAATTTACATAAAGTGGTAACGAAAACGACAGTATTTTCAAGATTTCCTGGAAACTACTGAACCGATTTTAAAATTTCAAAAAATGGGAACCAACTTGGAATCCAACCTGATGTAATAACGTTTCAATCATTTCAATCGGTCCATCCGTCTTCGAGTAATCGGTGGACATAAACAAAAAAAAACATACATGCAGACGAATAGAGAACCTCCTCCTTTTTGATTTAGAAGTCGGTTAAAAATAGTTGCTTACCGCGGTTTTCGTTCCCGTGGAACTATCGTGACGTCCCGGACGGAAGACCCGCGTTGCTCGAAGATCGTGATATATGCGGTGTGCCATTCGAAAATAATGTAGCTTACTTTTGCTGAAAGAATTTTGAAAATGGGTTTAATAGTTTATGATGTTATCCGTTGTACAATCAAAATTTAGGTGTTATTGTTGATCGAAGTCTTTACCCTTTATAATATTAGCATAGACACTTACTAGCTATCATTGATTTCTATCAGTACTTTATTTTAAGATTTAAGTAATTTATATTTATCAGCAACCGAATAAACCCTCTTTACTAATGAAACCAGTTTTTGGCATAAAAAATCCTTTCACAGTTTGATTTATTAAAAAGTTAGAGCTTTTTCAGTCGGAGCCATTAAGTTTCATTAGTACCAATCTGGGCGAGTGATTTTTCATCAAAACATTAGGCTGTCTGTTCATTGATAAAGAGCTAGGTAGCAGAGCGGAGCAAGCCAGTACATACACTGTTTATCCATTGAGGCGAAGTTAGGTAGCGATGCGAAGCGAATGAATTAAAACCCTTTATGAAAATATTGTGCCCGTGTTTGTTATTTAACTCCTTCGAAACAGCTTGAACGCTTTTTATTATATATTTTAGGCTGAGAATAGGTCTGAGGCTATTTTTTATCCCGAAATTTCACGGGAGCAATGCCCCGGGGCGAAGCTAGTATATTATAAATGTGAAAATGTGTTTGTTTGTCTTTCCCGTCAAAACGGAGCAAAGGATTGACGTGATTTTTGGTGTGGGGATATTTTGTGAGCTGGAGTGGAGAGTGACTTTAGGCTACTTTATGTCCCGGAAAAAATAACATAGGATAACGTCGTGTGGTCCACGCGGGTGAAGCCGCGGGCGGAAAGCTAGTTTAACATAATGTATTCAGTCAAAGCTGTAAGTAATAAGCACTTGTGATAGTTTCAAAGAAGCTACGTCGCTAAACTATGCTAGTTCTTAAAGCCCTGCAGCAGGGGAAGACATAGATGCCCGCGAATTCAACTTCATATTTTTGGTTCCATCGCTTATAAAGTTATCGGTTTACAGATTGACAAACTTAAAGATATACGGAGAGACAGTTACTTTCCCATTTATATTATTACAATGGAAGTATGAATATAAGTACAGTTCCGCTCCGCTTCAGTGGACAGGCAGCCTTACGTGTTGGCAGGCCTCAATGGCTTGTTTAGTTTAATATCTAAATTACTTGGCCCGAGTCGAGATTTAGAGTCAATCTGAAAAGGTCCTTTTAAAGTCTTGTTGAAAAATCAGCTTTTTGGAAGTTAAGTGTAAAACGGTTTTGCTTAAGAATGTTGGTTTTTCGTAAATATATTCTGTTCTGAAACTCTGTTTTTAGATTTGTCATGATTTTGCTATATGTGATGAACATTATTGTTCATCTGTAGGAATGGACAAATGATGAATCCAAAAAATTAATCGACCTAGGTGTTATTGTTTTGTTGTTGATCGAATGATTTTTACCGTATTTTAATTGGCGTGTCCAACGCCGCCAAAATATCGGGAACTCGACAACATGGTAAAAATCTCGCTTTTCGGAATATCGTCACATACATTCATCAGATTTCTTGTGGGCGTCTCGTTCGGCTGACATGATGATGATGACGGATATTTCCAACGAAGGTATTACAATTTTATGTGCTAGATAATAACACTTAAATATGGAACAAACCATATGTAAATCACATGTAAATGTTGCTCCAGGAAGGGTAAGACTTCTAAGTAGACCTTATAGTAAGAACCTAAGACTTCTAAGTAAGATGGACCAGTACCTACCCACTGCACCATATGAGTGAGACAACAATCAATATAATTATCTTTCTAACGAAAATATTATTACTACTCCTATCAAATAAAAATCAGAAGATGAGACATTGAACGCCCAGAACCATTTTCCCCTCAAATCGTTCAGAATAAATGCATGCCTTAATTTCTACGTTCATAGAAGAGAATGGGTAGGTTGCGCGGTGCATACTGAATGAGTGCATCTACAATATGCAGCGGGGTGCATATTGTTGACGTACAAAGTCAATATGCAGCATCTTGGAATAAAGGTTATGGGTTAATGTGGACGATGTTACAATGGTTGCATTTACCAGAACTAATCGCTGACTAATCGATTACAAATAATCTGCTGAACGCACACAAAAATGCGATGACTGACAGCGATTTACAGCAATCGGACGCCATTTTTTCCATCGCATTTGATTTTCGATGAGAAGCAGCGATTAGTTGCAAGTAGCTGTCAAACGTATTGATTTTGTGTTTGTTGCTGTCATTCGTCATGTCAAAACCAGATAAACGCTAAAGTGCGTTCAGCAGAATCTATCGAAAATAGTAATCAGACAAGTAATCGATGACTTAGCGATTAGTCAGCGATTAGTTCTGGTAAATGCAACCAATGATGTAAATTGACGGTTTGAAGAAGCGGTCAGTTACTGAGAAAATCGTGACGTGAAGGATCGAGGGTTCGGTTCTTTGTTGGTGACAAACGTTTGTTCTAACTGAAGTATTTATTTAGCCGTCAGTTAAGTATTATTAATATCTTATTCTAGCTTAGTGCGATCTTTTATAATTGTAGTCTCTTATAGTCTTCAAACAAAAATGTGCAACAACTATTCTAAACATCCTCCGTGACGTGTTTTTACAAGCTTTTTTATTAACTTGCCATGTTAGTTAGTTAGTGGGGGACAAATCTTGAAAGCTTTATTTGAAAAGAAGCTTGTCATACAAATGAAATTTTTAATAAAAACTTATATAATATGCTATCATTGCCTGTGTTATCATTCAAAGATTGCGCAAGCGAAAAGTGAAAAAAAAATGCGGTTCACATAGAACTCGATGACACTCGATAACACGGAGGCTTTTAACTGTCAAGAATCAAAACCAATTTCCCAATACCACAGAATACTAAATAGTACAAGTACCAATACGTGAACTAAAAACATCGTAAAATATACCTAATTGTAAAAGTAGACCTATTGCCTTATCAATTACTCCTAACCGTAACTGTAACTTGTAACTGAGTTGAGATAAATTATAAAACGAGGATGAGTTTAATCTACCGTACATTTGCCAGGCAAGTAGAAGCAGTGATCTGTAATTGGCGGAACGATTCCTTTGAAGTTGCCGCCTCCGGCCAGATCAAAGGCGGTGGCTGATTACGCGTCAAATAACTATCTCAGCACTCTTAAAGTTTTGGAATTCTTTGTTTTTTCAGTCTTCTGAGGAACGGTGTTATATTGATTTTGTAAATTGCTATCGAAAATTGAATATTGGAGGTTTTGCGATTGAGACGCCAAGACAAGTCTTTTAAGGTTATTATTTTCTTGCCCCGTCTTTCTGTAATTTCTTCTAATTTATCATCAACAATTTTTATATCCCTGCATTTAAAACTGATACCTACACGATGGTGTAGGCCTTCCGTATGGACAGATAGGAAGAACGTTACGTTATTCAAACGAACTGTTATAACCGTCAAACGTAACTTTATTCATATTTTTAATACGTTCACAAAACTCCATCATGAACCATCCAAAACTGCGTTTTAATTAACTATAACACGCTTTCCATCCGTTCAAACTCATCTAAATAAAAAGTGAGTTCATGATACGGTCTGTTCGTCAATTTCACTTTGCGCAACGCTACAAAAGCGACGGCTCAGCTAACCGAATTATAACCTTCCACTCTGAAAAAGCGAGGCCTCGATGTACATCCTGTGTTGAACCATAGCACACAGTTTAAGCTAAGACAGTAACACAACTTCAAAAAAATTGCTGACACGAGATACACTCAACTAAAATATTATAGTATCGTATAAGGTTACAGAAAGATAAAGATAATGGCTAACATTTTGTAGATACTTGTATTTCCTGTTGTTAAGTTATAATTAGTTGATAATTCCACTGGGTCTTCCAGTAAGGATCCATATCAAAGTTGCAAAGTTGAGTTTTTAATTACGACGTTAGTGTCGAGTCAAAGCAAATCAGTAGACACCGTATGACTATGATGCCTAGCTACTGCTGTTAGTCTGAGACTGCACCAGGCGGCTGAGGTTGTTCTCACATTGACGGCGCACCCTACCGCAGCAGAGAGAGAGCAGGCAGTAGCCGCGCTGTACCTACTGGCTTAGTTATATACTGTGGTGGTAGTGAGGAGAACTGACAGTCAGTCGGATATGAGATTAAGGGTGCATAGAAATGACGAAAAGGTTTTAACTTACAGTGCAATTTGTGAGTTTCAGTTTTGAAATTGTTCAGAATTCCTTCAATGCTGTAGGTATTGTTATTAGACTAAGTTGATGCAATAAACATTTTTTCATTTTCATTTTCATTTTTTCATTATAAATTCTAGCCAGTGTTTACTTCTGAGCGGTAGTAACACAGCGGCAACTTTTATTTTTGAATTGATTCAACATGTTGATGTTTTTTAAAGCAAATCCTTACTTATATTATAAAGTATTTTTATATTTTTCATAGTTTGGCTGGACTGCTATAGTTCCACATCAGATATTGCGATCTTCAAAATAAATAATAGCCTATATATATTGGCGATAACCAATAGCTATATAACAAAAAAGTTTTATCAAAATCTATTCAGTAGTTTTTACCTGGAAAGCGGACAACAGACAGACAGACGGACAAAAAATTCAAAAACTATATTTTTGGTATCTGTTTCGTGTAAGAAGACCCCTCTGGAGGTAGGTATTTTTTTATATTTCTTTTCAATGTACAGAATTGGATCGCTTACAGTTTTATTACTTAATAAAAAAATAAAGATATTAAACGAACATTACAAATTTATATCACATAGCCTTCCGCCCGCGGTTTTTCCCGCGTGTAGGTACTACACAACGTTATCCCGAGGGAAAGTGATATTTTTTCGGGATATAAATTAGCCTTTGTCACTCTCTAGTTTTTAAGCTACCCACATGCTATTTATAGGGGGGACGCCAGCGAAGCCGGATGATCAGTCACCGGTCGGGACCATTTCACCCAAACCCACATATAGGTACTAAAAAAAACATCCGATTCGTTGCTCCGTTTTGACGTGAAAGACGGACATACAAAATAAACACACTTTCACATTTATAATATAAGTATAGATTGTATGTCAAAAGAAAATACTTATCACACTGAACAATTTCTCTTAAGATGCTATATTTGTATCTCTTATAGATTAGCTGGGCTGCTAGGGTTCCACATCAGGTGTACCAGACCTCGGATATTTTTCCGTCAATAGAAAATGTTAGTTACGTTAAACAACTTTTCTTAAGATACTATGTTTGTATTTCATATAGTTTAACCTGGCTGCTAGGGTTCCACATCAGGTGTTCCAGACCTTCAAACTTTGTACGTCAATAGAAAATGCTTATCATGTTTAAAACATTTCCTTAAGACAGTATTTTTATATCTCTCATAGTTTGGCTGGTCTGCTATGGTTCCACATCAGATATTGCGATCTTCAAAATAAATTATAGCCTATATGTTGGCGAGAACCAATAGCTGTATAACAAAAAAAGTTTTATCAAAATCCGTCCAGTACTTTTTGCGTGAAACGCGGACAACAGACAGACAGACAGACAGCCAAAAAATTCAAAAACTATATTTTTGGTATCTGTTTCGTTTAAGAAGACGCCTGGAAGTATTTTTTTCTATTTCTTTTCAATGTACAGAGTTGGATCGTTAACAGTTTTATTTTAAATTATTATTATATTATATTATTATATATAAGTATAAGTATAAGTATAAGTATAAGTATAAGTATAAGTATAAGTATAAGTATAAGTATAAGTATAAGTATAAGTATAAGTATAATTATAAGTATAAGTATAAGTATAAGTATAAGTATAAGTATAAGTATAAGTATAAGTATAAGTATAAGTATAAGTATAAGTATAAGTATAAGTATAAGTATAAGTATAAGTATAAGTATGAGTATAAGTATAAGTATAAGTATAAGTATGAGTATAAGTATAAGTATAAGTATAAGTATAAGTATAAGTATAAGTATAAGTATAAGTATAAGTATAAATGCGTCTCTGTCTGTCTGTGTGTTACACAATCACACCTAAACTGCTGAACCGATTTGAATGAAATTTGGTACAGAGATAGTCTAGAGCCTGAGAAAGGACATAGGCTACTTTTTATTCCTAAAAAAGTTCACCTTCCCTCGGGATAACGTCGTGTAGTACACGCGGGCGAAGCCGCGGGCGGAAGGCTAGTTTTTTATAATTATTTGTTTAAATTTGGTTAATATTGGTCCATGCAGAAGGATGTGGGAAGGATATACGAGTAGATAGACTAAATAGAATAATGACATTGAACAGTTAATCGTCGTGTAACAACCGGTTCTTGTATTTAAACTTCGAGCAACGCGGGCCTTCCGTCTCGGAAGACCCGCGTTGCTCGAAGTATTTAAACACAAAATAAAAACGATTAATTCCTTCACGTGATTCGAAAAAACTAAGGCAATTTATAAGATTGCGTCTGGGTGTAAAAGGACTGATCATGTCGTGCGCACGCGGCACCGACAGACGGATATTGGATGTTGGACTGGCGAACAAGGATTTTCATATGTAGGATTCTGGTGCAAGTTATGAGTGGTGAGTCAATAAGTTTGTAGGTTTTTATGCATTGAAATCATTTGTGTAAAGTGTTGTATGGACGCGCCAGCGCTACTACTATCTAAATAGCTATAGCGTTTACAGCTATTGCAATTTTAATTTTAACACATCTATTTTACGTTACGATTCGCCGAATATTTCAGATGTGACTTATACACATAACTCTACTACAGATTTGAACTTTCTTTCAATAGGTAAACCATGATAAGCGTCAGGTATATTAACCTACTAACACGTCTACTTTCTGAATGTCTTTGTACTTCTACACAATTTAAATATGCTCTTTCTGATTTCTTAAGCACATAAAATTGTTAGCAGCTTGTATTGGCTGTTTCATGCTCAAATTGTCAACTACCCTCGCTTCCACGTATAACCTATACCATTCATCATAATCTGCCGATTATTTATTGGATAGGACAAAAACTGGCGGCGCGTCCGGTGACGGAAAGGAATGTCTTTCTCCACCGGACAGCCGCCGGACGGCCGCCGAAATCCTATTTGTTTTAACGAACCCCAAACCGGACCGGACGCGAGCCGGTCGAAAAACGTCCAGCTAAGTATTTTTTACGTTCCGCTTGTCATCGATCTGCCATGATCTGCGTTGGTGGTTGGGTGAACTGGATTTTTTAATATGTATTTTTTTTGGTGGAAAATAAGTAAGTACTTGGCCTAGAAGAGAAACGGTAAAACTAGCTCGGTACAGAGGTTAGGTATGTTGTGCATTATACCTCTATCTCCAACGCTCCTGCTAGTATTTTGGAGTACATATTCGGTCTATGAAAGTTTCATTTCATAAATGATCAATTTAGTTTTAATATTAAAATTAAAAAGTTTTAAAATCCATTTTTTGTTAAGTGATGTAAAAGGTGCCCTGTAATTAGCGTCACATATTTTCAGGGCTAAACATATAAGTCATAGGGGGCGTCCATGAATTACGTAAGGCATTTAGGGGGGGGAGGGGGTCGAGGCGAATCTCATCTAATCTCACGTGGGGGAGAGGGGGGGGAGGGTCTCGCTCGGCAAATATCACGTAAGTAACAGTGTAAATTTGTGTGAAAATGAGGTTGCAACTTGCAAGCTTATCGGTTTGATTTCGGCGAGTGTGCAGTAGAATTGCACAACCTGATACCACCATCTCACTTCTTCCATTGGACAACTAGACACACGAATCAGCGCCCCCAGTTTTTGGTGGATATTCCAAAGATACGGACTTGGGGTTTTGTTTCTAATTGTATCATGCGTACCGCTCGAGAATCCAACTCCTTGCCTTAATAAGTCCTGAAACTATTACCTTAAATATGTTTTAAATATATAAAATATGTTGGTTTATTTCCATGAACAATGCTTACGTGCGTTTAAAATATGTAAAGTAGGTATATTATAAATGGTTACCAATATGATTGATTGATTTATTGATTTGATTAATAGTTAAGTGAGCATTAATTTCGCTACCTAGTGGTTTTTTTTAATCTATATTAATTGAAAATATTGAAAATGGAGTGTTCGAAAAAGTCGACCCGTCTCACAACTAGCTCCGATGGGACACGAACCCACGACATTTCACTGTCCGGGTTAATGCCCTAACCACTGAGCTACGGAGTCGATGGTATTTTTCTAATACTTTAATTGCATTGTGAATGCATAAAAGAATTTTTTTTTATTGTTTCTGAAATTATTTCTCTTCATATTTTCATTAATTGTGAGATGTGAGAGATGCAGAGCGATTTGATACTACAAACTTTGTAATTTTCGGTGAGTGATTTATTGAAATCCCTAACCAAATCTTATATGTATGATGACAAACGACAGATATGCTTCTAATCGGAAATATCTCTACGTGACGGTTCACTGAGTTTATAGGCGGTCCTGGAAACTTTTCCGAGGTGTTCATTATACTTTCCCAACTTTAACGAGCTCGGTAAAGCCACCTGGTTACATTAACCGATGGACGTGGAAGAATAAGTTATATTATTACTGTCGTGGCTTCTAATTGACATCAATATACCTTCTCACTTCTATCTATCACAGTATATAGGGGGCACAGTCACGAGCAATAAATGTAAATAACAAAGGACTATTATGTTATATTATAATCAAAACGCAAAGCATAAACAGTTTTCGGAAGGCTTCAATGTGACACAGTTCCATGTTGTTCACATCTGCTCAAAGTTCTGCTCACTGAAGCACGAAAATCTTAGGAAAAAGTTTGATAGTCATGAAAATTAATGTATGAAGTACGTTTCAGAAGTCAAGATCGTACTTGTGCATGATTTTTTGCAAAGACTTATGAGGAACTTGATATGTAGGTACAAAATATGATGCTATCTTTTTTTTTCAGGTGACATGTTCCTTATTTTGTGCTTCTGTGCTTGGAGGAATCCGTGGCGCAGTGGTTAGCACGCTTCGGCCTGCGATCGTTGCATTTAAGCAAATCTCGCAATGGGTGACCAAAAAATTATTATCTCGAGCTGTGCTTCGGGGGGCATGTTAACCCGTTGGTCCCGACTGCCGTTTGCAGCCGTTAACACCCACTAATTTGAGCCACCGGTTTGGGCCCACGTGGTGTGTCATGGCCCATTCTCCTTATCCATCCATAAGGAAGGCCTGTGCCCCAGCAGTGGGGACTTATAATGGCTGATGATGATGATGATTCTGTGCTTCTATCGGTAAACAGACTTCAGCTAGGTAGGTCTGATGAAATTACTATAGATAACAGTACCTAGTGATGGTGACAACTGTATCAGATGGTAGTTAGTGGTCGTAACTCAGTTCACACGAAGGCTCCAATCAGCCGCACTGAGAGTGGTGCCAAAAGTGCCAAACCGCGTAGGATTGTCCAAACCACGCGCTAGTGAAAACTTTTGTGAAAACAAAATGTTTTATTTCACACCAGCTTTTGCCCGCGGCTTCGCCCGCATGCGATTCCGAGAACGCGTACCTTCATTTTATCCCGTTAGAGGATGAATTTTACAAAATCTTTTCTTAGCGGACGCCTACGTTATAATATCTATCTGCGGGATCCGTCCAAGTACTTAGTTTGAGCTGTGCGTTGATAGATCAGACAGTCACCTTTCGTTTTTATTTAGACAGATTAGCCTAGAAATAGTGGATATTGAGGTGCGGTGGTTAGCGCGTTTGGCCTGCCACTGTGGCAATTGACCAACTTAACACAAATCCTAAAACTATTTAATTTCTTATATTATGTTTTATGCTGTAGGTACCAGTTTATTAATGAAAATAAGTTCAAATATTTGATTCTGTAAGGTGTTCAACCCAAGGGTACGACAGTAGGTTTATCGGTATTATGTGACGTTGGTCCATATTCTACATCGGTAGATATGAACCAACGTCATATAATTGCATTGTAGTAATCGGACCACAATGCGTTATGAGTTGTTTTATCGCTCATTAACCGATTCTTTACTTGGAGCGAAAATTATACCTACACCAGGCACCTCTGTCAATAGTATACGTTTAGAAGTTAGAATAACAATATCACAAACAAACGACTAAATCAGAAACCTCTTTTTTCAAGTCGGTCAAACCAAGCCTATCAATACTGCTGTAATTGTTGTATCACCTATAAATCTATAAATCGATGGGTATCACACAACAAAACAGCGTATAATGCAATACATTTTTCTCCCCCGTCTGATCGTTGCCCCACTTTCAGCATTCAATCCGGCATTTTCACTAAAAGCTGGAAGCGTGACGAGTCTGGGCGAGGCTCCAATGATAAATTAGTACAATCTTTCAACTGTCACAATGCATCCTATCTATGTTGCGACACAGACTAAAAAACACAATGCAAACAAACCCCCAAAGCAACCAGCTTCTAACATCCTCCTTTCACTATTTCTTAGCATGTGGCGCAATGCTCTACAAACTAACCATACGGTATCTTAAAGAAAATTGAGACTTATTTCTATATAAATAAGATATGTTGTTCGTGTTAGATCTTAGACGAAAATTGTTTACACAGCAGCTGTTTTAGATAACGCTTGAAATATATGATGTAATAATATTAGTTTGCAATAGGGAAGTCTGGGCCATTAAATATCGAATGTCAAGGAGCTTTTATCTTAGGTACTTAAGTAAAAAAAAAGTTGAGTATAAAAGTATGTATTATTATTTCTGCTTTAATGTATTTGTACATTTAAATTAAAGGGAAACACGTTAAAGCAATTTGGAATTCAGTAATTTATTTAGATTTTCCAGTACTTATCTATATTTTCTTTTACATATTTAACAGGTAGTATGAATGTAAAATTTTGATCTTAAAATAAAATATATCAAAGTCCCAAGTAAAACTTCCATTGGCAAGACTGGGACATGTCATTTTAATCGTAATAAATTTAGAACCTCTTTACCTACATGTATACTAGAGTTGTAAACTAGATGTTGTAAACTAGAGTCCGCGTCAGATAACTCTGTGTGCGTTCTGGGGTGTTTTTAGAGTTACTAGCGCATTACATTTTTGGTAAATGATTATAGTTCGATTTTGACCATTCCCAGGTTTATCTGGAACGCAATCTATCATAAATAAGTTGGAGAGAGCAAACAAAAATACTTCATTGGATGAGCTATGACCATGACCCCTCCAACTAAAAAATAGCCAAATGCTTAACGTCACTTCAGAAGTAAGGATGAGCTTGGAATAAATTCGCGATGTTATAGTTTCGACGGCCGTACAGCAGCTTATACCCAGGCTCAGTGTGATTTTTTGCCCTAAAGCAAAAACGCTAATTTTCAGCTATCAGTTGTCTGCCTATTTTACTTTCTTTTTGTAAACTGTGGATCAAAAAATTAGGAGGGAATAATGAGTTTGAGTAGACAAACTCATTATTCCCTCCTTGTTCTGCAGTTTCATTGGTCTTTCCATTTAAAAATTTGCCTGCCAAAATAAATATAAAAACAAACCTTTTGTTTACTATTACTAATCACAACATTGGGTTGCTCTTCAATCAAACTGCCGAATCCTTAGGTTGAAATAAGAGGGAAACCTAAATTGGTTTTTTATTAACTAAACTGAGAAAGAGTGCTAACTTAATTTAATTTTTACTGTTTTTAGCAGTCTGTCAGAAGTAAAGATATAAGTAGTCAGGCTTTTCTCTCCGGAAATCCTTATAAAATAAACCGAATCTTATCGTTTTCATATAAAAAATGCGAAAGTTTGTGAGAATGGATATTTGTAAACACTGTTTAACGCTTAAAGTACTAAATCTATTTAGGTAAAACTTTACAGTACTTACTGTAAAGATTGTACATCAGTTTAACACATAGGCTACTTTTTATCCTAATACTCCCACGAGAACAGGTAGAACAGGTAGGCAGTACTACGTCGGTAAAACCGCGCGGAATATTTAGTAGTAGTATAAATGTATTAAACCCGAAATTTTAAGAACTTAAACTGATAACTACTAAACAAGTTAAAACTTAATCCATTTCACTCAAGATATTATCAAATTACGCAACCAAATCATCTTAACCAGCTTCATTCAAGTTGCACCCCAGTGGAAATTAAACGCAATCTGATCCCGCAATATCCTTGACATCCTCGCGCGATGCGTGTCGAAATATGACTGACGGGTGACGTGACGCGCGCCCCACGAGGTAACCTCGGTCCCCCCACCCTTGTCACTCAACTGATATTAAATTCCGGGGACTGATAAAGGGTAAGGATACGGTTCCTACGAATCTTTTATATTATTTTCGGATAAAGGCGATATTGAATAAGTGTTATTGTAGTTTGTTTTCGCTTGCGATACAGTTTTGTTTATGTTGTTCTTTCCGGGTTTTGTAAATTGTGTCTAATTGAGTGTCTCAGTAAATGAAGTGCATTTTTGGAATGGATTTTCAGTGCGTTAAATAATAGAAATAAATAGTGCAACCTGATGATCCGGACATGTGTCAATTTTAGGTTTTATTGTTGATCGAAGGTCAATTTACTAAGATTTTTTAGATAACAGATGAAATAACCATCCCCACACACGAGCCACAAACGCCACCACTTGAAACTAGAAACAAGTGACGACTACCTGGCTTTGGCGTTCTTAAAATGTATGAAAACTACAGGAAAGAGGTCGGTGGCGGCGTTTTTCAGTGGCCCGTCTGCGGCGACAGACGCATAGGCAGCACATTTTGACTAATTGCGCTAACTATATTTTACTAATTATATTATATTAATTTCTTAATATATTATACTAGCCAACCCGATAGACTTTGTCCTGTCATAACCATGAATTTAGAATTGTAATTGATATAATCGTCTAAAGAAATGATTTTTTTTCACTGAAATTCCAACTGATTTTGTTTCAAACGATTCCTGTAGCACGCATTTTGCCAATCGCGTCAAGTGTCAAACAACTGACAGTTATATCAAAAGACATCGCTAGCGGTTACATTAGAAAAGTTACTAAGGTTGTTCAGTTTTCTTAAATTTTCATATTTTCCACGCAAACTTAAAATGAAAAATAAATGTAGATTTTGTATGGAAAATCGTCTAACTAACGTGTAACAAAACTGTAATTTAGTCCATGGTCTGGTTACTTTCAAACGACCGTTTTAGTTGCAGCTGCTCCGGATTACTTTTAATTTATTAGGTAGATGACGTTGTGGCAGGCTGTGTATAAATCTTCTTTGGTGAATTTAAGTGTGTTTCGTTAGTATTTATTTTTATTTGTTATCCATACTAATACTAATATTATAAATGTGAAAGTGTGTTTGTTTGTTAATTTGTTTGTTTGTTTGTTTGTTTGTCCGTCTTTCACGTCAAAACGGAGCAACGGATCGACTCGATTTTTGGTATGGGGATAGTTTTGGGAGCTGGAGAGTAATATAGGCTACTTTTTATTCCGGAAAATTATAAAATAAAAATGATTATTTTGTATAGACAATCGATAAACTGTCGTACTATACAAAACTGTCATTTCTTCCATAGCCGCTTCCAAAGAGGTATGTCAAAGAGTATTGTAATCACTGACGTTTTAGCCGCTTTGGATTACCTACTTTTTAATAAGTGACATTTGTTGCAGGCACTGTATAAAACTTCTTCGCGATCATTTATTTTCATCTGTTTGGTGATACGAAGTTTACCGGGTCCACTATAATTAATATGGCAAAACAACGTTTGCCGGGTCAGCTAGTCTTTAATAAATGTAGGTGACGTAGTTCACCGAGTCAACGAAAAACCAACTTAAAATAATTAAACAATTAACATAAACGATCGCTTCTCAAAACTATTTAAAAAACTTTTAAACTGAAAACTAACAGAAAACATAAATCTTGAACCAACATAGCTGTCTGTGTGTTAAAGTGACATAAATAAGCAACTTATAACGAACAGAAAAATATGGTCTGCAAAGTTAAATGGAAAAGCGACGGTGAAATATCCAAGTTTGGTGTTACGCCGCAACACTGCAACATTCAACCTCGTACGGTGAAACACAGACTCGTACGGGGCGAATATAGTAAACTGAAACTGATACCATACTGGTGAACAATAATCGAATCTTAAACGGTTTTACATTATTAGTACCGCCAATTCTCGGCAACTTCGACTATATTGTCAGTATTGGAACATTTTTTACTGGGTGTATTGGCTATTCGCGAAGTTGTTAAGGCTCGTTCGGACTGTGTGATGGAGGCAGTAGTGGCAGTGTTGCAATTTCGGACGGATGGAGGCAGTAGTGGCAATGTTGCAATTTCGGACGATTTTT
This sequence comes from Crambus lathoniellus, assembly GCA_949710035.1. Taxonomy (NCBI): domain Eukaryota; kingdom Metazoa; phylum Arthropoda; class Insecta; order Lepidoptera; family Crambidae; genus Crambus; species Crambus lathoniellus. The sequence goes on from OX453296.1 coordinate 28,440,748, forward strand.
AACCATGTTGAAGGGATGGTAAAGAGTTAGATAGCATGAGGTTTCTGAATAATTCAGATATAATAAAATTGATATTGACCGTAAATCATAGGTACCATTTGGCACATGAAGTCGTAGAATTCGGTAGGAATCAAAACTAACTTAGAGCAAGAACAAAGACCCTATCGTCGATACTTTTAGTTGTCATTATATTTTTAATAGCGATAATTTAAATACTTACCGAATTTTTGTGGATTTAATAAAAGTACAGTTCGAACTGGGATCTACAAAAAAGTTAGACTGGGAACTAAAAAAAGTCAAGACCTGTCCATTATTTTGATTTTAACACTCAGTCCGTCTAAGCCTTAAGGGTTTTAGCATTGGTAAAACCTAAAGCCCTACCACGAGCTCCCATAGCAGTAACGTTTCACTTCTGGTATATCTATCCATCCATTAACACTACTAATATTATAAGTTCAGTTTCAACCGCGTCTGTGGTCACTAGACCACTAGGTTCACACCACACCGTCGCCGGCTTCAGACCCAGAGGTCCCCCGGGTTCGATTCTCAGTGGGGGTACATATTGTATTCGGTTTGGTTGGTGGTAGGGCTTGTTCTTAGTTCGCCTGGCTAGCTACCACAATCTTATCTAAGTCTGACGCCAAAAAAATATGTTTTTAGTATTAATGTGTTACGACAGACAGAGATAAGATTCTATCCTCAATTACTGAGAAACTGCCTATCTTATCTCTAATTCGAATGGCGTCAGACTTAGATAAGATGGTGGTAGCCAGCCAGACGGGCTTAGAACAAGTCCTTCCACCTGCCAAACCGAACACAATATGTACCCCCACTTGGAATCGAATCCGGGATCTCTGGGTCTGAAATCGGTGGTGTGAACGACAAGACCACAGTGGAGGCATTAAGATTGGTTATAAATAAATAAATAAATAAATAAATATTTTCTAACATTCACACCAATTATCTAAGCCCATAGTAAATTTCTTAATAAACTGTGTCTATGTGAACTTGATAACGGATAAATATATACTTAAAAACTTTTTGTTTGTAAATACAGACTTAATATACATAGAAAAACGCCCAGACCAAGACAAATAGACAAGTTCATGCACACAAATATTTGTCTAGTTCGGGAATCGAACCCGAGACCTCTAGCGCAGAAATATGCGGCAAAAGCGTGAACTAGCCGTATTTATTACGGAAGAAGTCACGTACGACTACTAGTTGCAAGAGCCCATAGTAAGGCTTCTGGACTGGCGCCAAAACTAAACGCGTCCGAATTGAGATTTGTAGAACGGGATCGTTTCGCCTTCCAATTGCTAGTTTTTTTACTTATTAAGGGCTTGATTGGATTCCCAGCCGTTATCTCTTGGCCGGGGTTTATTTTAAATGAAAGGTTAAATGAAGAGAAATGTGGGTGAAAAGGATTTTAGGCCATTTTGTTAATTCTCAAAATGTAAAGTCGCTTCCTGCTGCCGTCTGTCCGTAGCACGAAAAACTTTCGTTATGATAACCGTTATCGTGATCGTATTATATTCTGAGTAGCGCCTCTTTCTAACAATTTACTCGCCCCAATCAGTTACAGAAAGAAGGAATTACCATAGCGATATCTATATTACCTACAATATCTCCATACAAATATAGTCACGAACCGATGCACCTTAAGGGGCGTGGGCATGACAAATAGCTACAGGATGCTCTGTTATAATTCGTTTTTAACCGCCGCACGTCAGCAGCCCATACGCTCGAGGATTATGAACATTTAAAATCTATATTCGCTTGCACTCTGTTCTGACTAGTGATGTACCGTGCCCGGGCACGTTCCCAAGGACTGGAAATTTTGCCGGCAGCGTTGCCGGCAGTGTCCCAAAGTTCCCAGCAATATTCCCAAGCAGCATTTAGTAGATGAATATTTTACCATGCAAGAAAATTTTAAATAAGACTTTAAAACTGTTTGATTATATTGAATTACGTAATAAATAGCCACCAACATCAGAGGTAAGCACATATGAAATGAAAAACAGTTTGATATAAAATATTTTATTTTTTTATTCAACAAACTAAGAAAAAAAAAAACAAAATTATCTTGCCATAATTATCAACAAATTATAAAATTGTAAGACACAGAAGAAAAATACATTATTTATTTATATAATTTACCAAAACGACAAAAAGTCTACTGGAAATTTTGGGCAATATTCCCAATGTGCCCGGAAATTTCCCGGGCACATTGGGAGTGGAAAATTGCCGGCAGTGGCAATATTCCCAGGCGTACATCACTAGTTCTGACTGTGCCTACGGTACAGTACCGGAAGCGTTGACTGTATGCAAGGGAAACTCGTCTCGAAGTGGTTGAACGGAAAATTCTACGATCGTACCTGCGCCAGCTGTGATGTATCGGGTGTTCTGTCTCCCTGATCTTAATATATTAGTGCCGTAACAAAGATCGGATAATATGATAGTGACACGTTGACGGCATTTCTAATATTATTTAAATTTTAAATGTTTGAAAGTGTGTTAAGTGTTACTAAGGTTTAGACACTTACAAATGTACCTCACCCATAGTCTTTTTTTCCATAATTCTAGTGTTCAAGCTACTAAAGTTTGATATTGGAACCATGTGTGTAATGGTGTCCAATATTTAATATTATATTAATCTTTCCATATTTATCTAGGAATTAAAACATAAAATTAGTGACAACTTAATGGAATTAAGTTCCATTAAGTTGTCACTAATTTCATGCTGAACAACGTACAGTAAGAATTTTTGTCGGAAATAAAAAAATATTTCGACTCTCCATACAAAATGTCCCGAGTAGTTGCAAAATTTATATGAAAAGTCGTTTTTTTTAATTTCCGACAAAAAATTCTTGCTGTACGTTGTTCAGCATGATGGTCTGAAGCCATGGTTACAGTTTTTGCAACGGTGCCCCTAACACCCTGTATTTTCAAACTCATATAATCGCACTACACATTCTCTAGTAAATACGACAAGAATATCTGGATCTAAAAGGAGTATTTCACTATACGTTACCGGTCACTAAAGTATCAAACTTACTCGTACAAACTATACTGTTGTTATGGCGGTTCTCAAACTAAACCGCGCGCACCGTCGCCTCGCGTAGCGCGTGATAGCGCGAGATTTCAAAGTATGCATCTACATAAATCAGTATAGAAAACACGCCTAGTCCAACACATAGAACACGCGACGCGACGCGGCAGCGCAGTATGAAGAAAATAGCACTCCGCGAAGGGGCGGATTGCCAGTGTTAGAACTGCCTATATCAAGCTCATCTAATCGCACTACAAATTCGCTAGTAAATACGTCGAGAATATCAGTATTGATATCTAGTCGAAGTAGGTATTCCACTATACGTTATCGGTCACTAAAGTATCAAAATTAACCGCTCCAACTATACGCCCGTGGCTTGAGCAATGGCCGTCGAACACGCGATCCCTTCATTTGCCATCCCCTACGAGATGATACCTCCAAAGTGAATGTTGTTTTTAATCAAGTGTTATTACAGAACTATTATTAATGGTTTTAATTGGACAACAAAATTTGTTTGTTTAACTTATTTTTTGGTGTCAGTGAAAAACTGAAAATGTGGTCAGATTTTTTGTGGTGGAATTAGGTTAATTATCTACTTGGCACGTTATTGGCTCGTGTTTGCTGTTTTCCATGAAATCGATTTTAACCAACGAAAAAAATAGGAAATTATTATGATTATTTATTTGGTGACTTAATTATTTTAGTTTGCTACGCTAGTAGCACAAACTTTAAGAACACATTCGATCTATTGGGTTAAAACTATCTTTTCTTTTAGGCTTAAACGGATTGAAAAAATAACCATCAGGTTTTAGCCTGATTTCACTCTAGTCTGATTGTCATAATCAGGTCTCCGTGCTCGAGTGGTGTACGCACCGGCTATCAAGGTGCCGCTATCTCTGAGGTCCCGGGTGCAATTCCCGTTGGGCAAATGTAGAAAACTAACTTTTCAACATTTTATCATGTCTAGGTGTATTGGTAAAACCCGGCGTGGTTTCACATTACCATAGCACATGTACTTAAGCCACATAATATAGTATTGAAGCAGTCATAGCATTTTAGCAATTTATTTAACTTTGCTCGACAGATTAACTCGCTTCACACATCATCTTCACATCACAGCTTCGCCCACAGACAAGTGGACGTGTACCTTAACATCGGCACGTACCTCATCTGCTACAAGTTACGCTCTGGGCCGAGACAGGAATGCATAATTTGTTGCGTTGCTTAAATAAATAACGATCCGCAGGCACGCGTGGACGACTTCAAATCTATCTGACTTTTGAATGGCACTGCCAAGAATATGAGAGGGGAATGGTAACAAGGAAAAATACATTTTTTTTTAATACATCATTGGTGTAGCCCGAGTTGTTCTAGTTTATTATAAGTAATTACTTGAAGAGCAATGTTATCGAAATTTAACCTGTGACAGTATCTAAATTAAAAGTATCTTTCTTACTTTTCTGAGTCATGACATCACTTATCTGAATGCAATCAAATCTTATTTATTTTTATTGTAGTTAGGTAAGCGCTTGCCCGCTATCTTGCCTGATGGTAAGCGATGATGCGATCTAGGATGAATCGTGCTTGCCTAGAATATACCTATTCACTCGCGACTTGAAGCCAAAAGATTGTACTATCGGGATACACAGACTCAGGCAAGGAGTGTGGATGATACAATTTGAGGCAAACCACTTAGTTCTCGTTTTAGCAATATTTACCAAAAAACGGTGGCGCTGATACTGGCTGGTCAACCGATGATGGAAGAAGGGAGATGGCGGAATTAGGCTATGCAATTCCACTGCACACTCTTCGAAATGTATCAGATAAAAACAGATAAGCTTGCAACCTTGAGTCTATGCTCAAGGCTTTAGAGCTTTTCATCGAACAGGCTCTTCCTGGCTCTCTGTTCAATAGCTTCAAGCGTCTGGATCTGGTATTTGGCGTAGCCATCCCAAAGATGGGAGCAGTACTCCATACACGATCGAACTTGTGTTTGGTATAGATAGAGCAGCTGTTCCGGCGTGAAATGAAAATTGAAAATGTGTGTACAGTGTGCTCTCTTTGTATAATGTGAGAGTGAGAGGATGTGTACTGTACATAAAAGGATAAATAGTGTTTCTGTATGATGATTATTTTGTAAATATTTATTAATAATAATAAACACTTTATTGCACACAAACAAATGAATACAGAAAGAAAACAATCACAAAAAGAGAAGTATACAAAAGGCGGCCTTATTGCTAAGCAGCAATCTCTTCCAGGCAACCTTGGGTGAAAGAATAAATTAAGATCTAAGGACAAAAGGGGAGTCGGTGCGTTTTTAAAAGAAAAGTGTAATACTATAAATACTTAAAAAAAATAAAAAATATATATGTATACAAAGTATATGAAAGATAAGGTAAGAAAGAATTAGGAAATTAAAAGGATAAAAAATAAATAAATAGCTATAAATCAGTGGAAAGGAAATGATTTCGAGCTCTATCGCTAAAGGACCTTAAGGATTGGGCCTTCCTGATATCCTCAGGTATACTTTGTATTAGTAGTATTACTAAATTAATTATAGAACTAAAATGTGTTACTTAAATACAAAATTAACAGAAGATTTTTAACAGAACTTTAGTATTTCAAAATATAAACATAACAGACAACATTACAGAGGTACCTGCAGAATTTATTTTAAAATATTATGTAGCTTTTCTTCTGTTTAGCATAATATGAATGAACATATGAATAAGTATGAATAGATATTATGAATATTTACTAAGAATAGGATTGCTTTTTATGGATTTCTGGCAAATGACAAAGAATAATTTACGATAAGATTAGATTTTTTTATGATTTAAATGCTTCAATAATTGTCAACAAAACCTCCGTTTCCCTGATATCCCGGCCCACAGACATGTGACCGGTTTACAAAAAGGTTGAGGCGCGAGCTGGCTGGATGAGCGCGTCTTTGATCAGCCTCGCGCAACACCGGCCTCGTTCAGAGTAGGGGGACGCTACGGAGCCTGGGATAAAGATACCTTTATGAAATTACCATAGGAGAATATAATAAACAATAATAAAGATAAAGATAAAAATATTCTTTATTCACTTAGACATAATAAATATGTACTTATGAATCGTCAATATTTTCCTACCACCCATTCAAGACTTTTTTAACTGACAAGAAGAATGGGCGCAAGAAACTTGCCAGCGTTTCTTAATTAGTTATCGACATTTACAAAAAAAAAACATATCGTTACTAATACAACAATTGCTTAGTATAAAAATACATCATATTAAACAGTGATTATGTTATGTGTTACATCATGACCATGCATTGCGGTCATTCAAATAATCGTCTACTTTATAGTATCCTTTGCTCATCAGCGACTCTTTAATGTAACATTTAAATTTATGCAATGGTAGTTCAATTATACGCTGTGGAACTTTATTAAAAAAGGCAATGCTTTTCCCCAGAAATGAGGCTCTGGATTTTTCTAGCCTAAACTTGGGAACGACAAGTTTATCTTTATTTCTTGTGTTAAAGCGATGAATATCGCTCTGCTTTACAAATGTATTTTAGTACTTTTTCACATAGATTATATTTTCATAGATGTATTGTCCTGCAACAGTTAAAATGTTTATTTCTTTAAATAGATCTCTTTAAGAATCTCTCGATCGGAGGTTGTAAATGGCGCGAATAGCCCTTTTTTGGAGCACGAATATACTGTGGATGTTAGCGGCTGAGCCCCACAACAAAAGGCCGTAGGACATAACACTATGAAAATAACTAAATAACTCTAGCCGTTTCAATATCGGTTAAGAGCCTTATTTTCTTAACTGCGAATGCGGCCGAACTGAGTCTACTCGCCAAGGCTTCGATATGAGGATCCCATTGTAGTCGCGAGTCTAATATAATACCTAGAAACTTTGTATTGTTAATGAATTCGACCATATCGTCGTCTAGTCTTATATGAAAATCAACTTGTCTTACATTAGGTAACGAAAATTTTAAACACTTAGTTTTCTTTGAGTTTAATGATAAATTATTACTATTAAACCAATGTGACACTTTTGAAAGAGCACTATTCACTTCGTCAGAACAGTCATCACCTCTATCTACTTTAAAGACTAGAGATGTATCATCGGCAAATAGCACTGTCTCACATAAATTCTTCGCGTAGTAAGGAAGGTCATTTATGTATATTAAAAACAACAGCGGGCCCAATATTGATCCTTGGGGTACGCCCATAGTAATGGGAGCTCCGGTAGACTCAGTTTTATTAATAACTACCTTCTGAGTTCTTTCATACAGATATGAATGCATAAGGCTTACTGACATTTCAGAAACACCATAATGTTTTAACTTCCTTAATAGGGTTTGGTGATCAACACAATCGAATGCCTTGGAAAGGTCACAAAAAATAGCGATTACATCCTGCTTGTCCTCCCAGGCATCAAGTACATGTTTTAGAAATGCAACCCCAGCATCAGTTGTACTTTTACCTTTTAAAAAACCAAACTGTTTCTCATGCAGTATACTATTTAATTTAAAATATTCTAAAAGTTGAGCATAAATTAATTTCTCAAATATTTTACTTATTGCTGGTAGTATGGATATAGGTCTAAAATTTGCTGGGTCACTTTTGTCACCAGCTTTAAATAGAAGAATTATTTTACTATTTTTTATTAAATTAGGAAAGACCCCTTCACTTATACATTGGTTAAAAATTATTGCTAATGATGGAGCTATCACATCAATTATTGATTTGATGATACTTGTAGATATGCCCCAGAGATCTTCTGTTTTTTTAATATTTATTGCTTTGAATGCTTTAATAATATCTTCGGTAGTGACATGGCTAAAACTAAATGTTTCCTGGCACTTGTTCACACTAGATTCCATAAGAGAGACAGCGGTGTTGAGGCAAGAGTTAAGTCTGCTAGTAGTTCCCGCTTGTAGCTTCTTAATTTATGCTATCTACACTAGTCTAGTCTAATTTATTTAAATTTTTATTTTTTAGCATTCACAATGCAATTTTTATAATGGACAAATTGAAAATGAAGTGTTTTAGAAAAAAAACGTAAAAACGGTAAAAGTAGTCTAGCCTAATTTAAAAAATCCTCTAAAACATTTAGTAATGTGAGGCCGGAAAATATTAAGCTGTATTAATTTTTTATAGTAGTTAAGGCTGTAATACTTTAAGAAGGATGTGGAATCCAAACTACTATTATAAATGTGAAAGTGTATTTGTTTGTTATTCCATCTTTCACGTCAAAACGGAGCAACTAATTTACGTTATTTTTGTAGCACGGGGATAGTTTGGGAGCTGGAAAGTGACAAAAGCTACTTTTTATCCCAGAAAATATGATATTCCAGTAGGCTATCGTCGCGTAATCCACGCAAGCGAAGCCGCGGGCTGAAGGCTTGTCTGTTATAAGTATTGAAGTGTGGTCCCCCTACGTAGGGTTCTCCACTGACCCGGTGCGCGGGGCGCGGGCACGCATCAGTCTTCCACGCAAGGGTAACGAGGTTAGATTACCTGTGCACTGCTGTGGCATGTGAGAGATAGAGGCTTCTTAGCTAATTGCAGAGGAATGATTTTATTAAGTACCTAATAAGTTTTTAAATATTTTTATTTATCAAATGCGTCGATAGGTAAGCCATGTTGAGCTTAGCTTACTAAAACTAAACAATTTATGCTTTTTAATGAATCTTAACACAATATATAACACATTGCTTTACAAAACATGCATATAGCATGAGGGCGAAGACAGAGCGGTTTGCTAGTGTATTTATAAAACTCATGAAGCCAGAATGCCAGTGTTGCATGCAATAGTGGGGAAAATAAAAGACAAACCGAATGATTAATTTATGATGAGAATCATAATATCCGAATGTGAACAAGTTTTTTAACGTGGCAATTAATTGAAATACTTTTTCATTGATAATATAATATTTGAAATATAAACTAGATTTGAACGTACCTACTCTAGAATATTGCTGCTAGAGTTACAAAGTTAGAGTTAACAACATTGGACACGACAAAGTACACTGTACATTTGACGCGATATTGGATACGACATAGTCCACTGTATTATGTTTTTACAAGCTTTTAAAACAAAGAATAACCAGACACAGTATCGTTTAGAACAAAGCAGCATTCAATTTTACGAGGGCACTTCTTTCACAAAAGTGGGTAAGTGGTTGTTTTACATACTTAACTTATGACATTTACATTTTTCACGGGAGCCTCACTATATTTTACGAGAATATTCGTAGCGTCGTAGCGCCGTAGTACCGTAGCTACGAGAACTCGTAGAATTTTAAAGGTTGTTTCTAACAGCTAGAAACTAGTCTCTGGCTGAGTGCCTTTTAGGGTGTATAAGATCTTGAGTCTTGATCATACGCGATTCTTTTCATACTAAGTAAAATTTACTTTTTTTATGGCCCGAGTTCACCAACAGTTTTTTGTTTGTTTCTATGTTTGTAATGGATAAATTCAAAAACTAGCGAACCGATTTTAAAAACTCTTCTTTATTAATTATAGCGGTCAATGCATAATTTGTGCTTTATTAGTTTAAACATTAATAAAATAACAAAAACATAGTACTTATGCAATTTTAAAACAACGCTAGAAAAGCAAAAACTGGCCATTATTTCAACAGTTTTTCATGTCAGTTAAATTATACGCCGCAGTAAACTGAGCTCGCTAACACTTTATGGGATAACTACTGTCATTTGAATAATTGTGAGCTCTTTGTACTGTGACCATTATCACATTTTTCATGTTAAAATAATGTGTATGACTATTTTTTAAATCCACAACCTTTCTACTTTCGGAATCCTAATCCACAGAGGAACTGGCTAATTTATCTAAAAGTACCGGAATACAACAATGCTGAAATAGTAGATTTCATTACAAGTGCGGAAAGTCTGTCATTGCAAAGAGTTCCGACAAATGTCTACCCGAGCCGAGGCGCAGCCGAAGGTGAGGGTTGACAGTCGGAACAAGTTCAGTAGAATTTTTTTATTGATATGAAATGAAAATTAAATTAAATGAGATGAAATGAAATGAAACCTAACAAAAGCAATCCGAATCCTACAGGAGCGCCTTTCCTTATTTCTCTCTTTTACCACATCGTTTTCCATTAAAGCACTAATTCCACCATACTAAGTACCTACCACAATAAAAACCAGAAAAAACTAATTTAGAAAATTAAGAAATAAGGTCCCTCATTTTCTTTTCACTTACTTGCGCAAACTCCTTTAAGCAGATACTATGGTAAATAGTGCACGTCATACCATATTTAGTAATCTGTGGTCATACAGCCAATTTTATGTATTTTTTATATTCATAAATTTAATTTGGCCGATACTAATATTAATTTAATGTATAAGTAATTAAAATTACTTTTAAATCTGATATTGAAACAAATTAGTAGCTTCTGTTTAGAAATATTTGCATGAATCTTATAAACTTCTATGATTTTTTTTTGTAAAAACTTCGTGGTTGGTTTTTTCTTTTTAATAGACAATATTTTGACAGTTGGGAAAGAAAACGCACGAGTTCGGGAAAGGTAAAGAAAAAGTTCGAGTGTGTAATAGCCCACATCCCGAACGCTATACGTCCCTGCAATACGTCACTTTTTGAGCAACTGTATTAAAATATCATTTTTAATTATATATTAAATTATTATTAGTATCGGCCAAATTAATTTTATGAATATAAAAAATACATAAAATTGGCTGTATAACCACAGATTACTAAATATGGTATGACGTGCACTATTTACCATAGTATCTGCTTATAGGAGTTTGCGCAAGTAAGTGAAAAGAAAATGAGGGACCTTATTTCTTAATTTTCTAAATTAGTTTTTTCTGGTTTTTATTGTGGTAGGTACTTAGTGTGGTGAAATCAGTGCAATAATGTGGCTTTAATGGAGAACGATGTGGTAAAAGAAAGAAATAAGGAAAGGCGTTCCTGTAGGATTCGGATTGCTTCTGTTAGGTTTCATTTCATTTCATCTCATTTAATTCTATTTTCATTTCATATCAATAAAAAAATTCTACTGAAGCCTTGGCTGTATTATCATAGTTTCTTTTGCCAACCCAGAATGGGTGAAGAAAACAAAAAAAATGTCTCTGCTTGTATTATTTTACGATTAGTTAGTTGAGTTTGTGTATTATTATTTTATTAAATTGCTTAATTTTTTCGCATCTGTATTAAAAATAGTTGTTCAGTACACGTGCGGAACCGTCATTGCAACTTGTTCCGACTGTCAACCCTCACCTTCGGCTGCGCCTCGGCTCGGGTAGACATTTTGTCGGAACTCTTTGCAATGACAGGCTTTCCGCACTTGTAATGAAATATACTATTTTATAGCGTCAAACTTGGATAAGATGGTGGTAGCTGTGGTAGCAAGTCCTACTACCAACTTAATCGAAAACAATATTTACCCCCCCTGAGAATAAAACCAGGGATCTTTGGGTCTGATACTGGTGGTATGTACCATTAGAACACGGAAGGTGGTTAAAATAAAGGAATTATATTGCTATTAAAGGGAATATAAATTGAAATAGCTGGGCCGCGTGGTTTAACTCACGTACTTCGTTCATATTTTTATTATATATTTTTTTTTACTTATAAATTTTACTTATAAATCGTCAACTTTTTCCTACCGCCCATTAAAATTTTTTGACTGACAAGAAAAACATTATAGCTATTTAACTTCAGGCTATGACCCTAAGTAGACGCAATCATAGTCCTGGGCAGCCACTACTCATGTTATGACTTTACTACGTATAATTTGAGAGTTCCATTTAACTGCAATAAAACTTAACTTTACTACCAACGGGGGTAAACTACAATTTAATTAAGTTGACGTTGTAGAAGATTGTTTCGGGAATTATATATTTATGTGTATAGTGTTGGTTTTAAGCAACGTTTTTTTAATACTGACATAATTAGTTTTACGACTGACATTGTTACGACGAAGTGATAGTCGGGATGACTGCAGATTTTACTGATGAAAGGAAAGAGACAATACTGCGCCGACCCTAAATAAGTGAGAAAAGGGCAAGAGAATGATGATAATGTTGATGACGGGTAGTTAACAAATAATTATAAAAAAAACTCTTCTGTTCATTATTATCAATCTCTGTGACCTTTGCATATAAGGGGTTAAATAAGTATGAATTGTCCAGATTAAACAATTATATACTTAATTAAAACGAAACTCTACTAATTATATTCAAGTAGTTTAACTTTCTTGTATACTTAGCAGAAAAAAGCCTTAGTGTAAGGGCAGCTACAGACGCATTGATCAACCTATGGCAATGACCGTAGACGGCATTGCAATTGACCACGTGTGAGACGAAACCAGAACTTCCTTCCCCCATCCCGCTTCCGCTTACAACTTTTCCAACTGTCAGATCACCCGTCTCGCTTCAGCGTGGAAAACTCTAAGGGTTGATTTAAACAACCTCAGTTACCGTCGCGAGAGCGCGGCGATTGCACGTTTCTGGGGTCGCGATTTTCGCCCTCCGTACGCACGAACAAATTTGCATGCGGGCGTAAGTTTTTAAACTTTACCGCGTCAAGGCCTAGCTGCATTTCGATACAGCTAGGGTTTACGCGCCATCTGTTTATCGTGAATCTGTGACCATGTACGGTAAAATATAAGAGAGTTTTGCATTCTTAATGTGATTTCGATTCGTAACTACTGTGTCGTGTGACTTGTGGAACGTAAAGTTGGAAAGCATTTTAAAACAAGTAATAAGTAAGTGTTTGTGTGTCATAGTGTTGTGACTGAAAACGACGGCTTTTGACCTGTTCGTTCATAGGTAAGTAATTTTGGTATCGAAGTTGTTCAACTTAGATTAGTTCGGTGAAATTATAATTATGTTTGTTCAGCTAGGAAAGTTCCAATTCATTGTTCGAGTTATCGTTAGAAAACTTTTGCGTGTTATGTATGTACTTGCCTTTTTCTAAATAATCAGCACTTTAGTAGTTCTAAGTACCTAAAGGAATTTGTAAATTATGAATTTGTACTTAAATGAAAATAAAAGAAGCCATGTAATAGTGAACTACATTTTTTTATTGAGGAAGGATTGCAATAAATTATGCTGAGTTGAACATATTAATCTTATTTTTAAGAGTTAAGTTATTTTAATACTCTAAAGTTCATATTATAAATGTGGAAATGTGTTTGTCTGTTTAGTTATTTGTCCGTTTTTCGCGTCAATACGGAGCTACGGATCGATGTGATATTTGACATGGGGATCGTATAGGAGCTTGAGACTGACCTAAGCTACTTTTCATTCCGAAAAATATAATATTCCCGCAGCATAACGTCGTGTAGTCCACGCGGGCGAAGCCTCGGATGGAAGGCTATTTGGACATAACATTTAATCCTGAACTCCACAATCAACATTTTTTCAAAGCTCCTGAATTGAAATACGGTAATAATATACTTGTTCTGTTGTAATTATCCATAGATGATACACACATTGGAGAACGTCCATACGTTCAAATATCTAGAAAATCATACAATGTTCATTGTTATCTAGTGTCCGTAACACAGTTTCCTAATGAAAACTACTTAAGGGTGTGATTGTAAGAATATTATTATTATTATGAAACGTCACAATTTTCAACATGCCGTGCTGTGAACTGCACAGATACAAAAGTCCAGAAATTCGCAGTCAAGGTCAATGACCGCTTCTCAGAGTTCCGCAGTCTGAAATCTAAATATATTGACCACTGATAATATAGCACACTAGCGTTCCACTCGCAAATTTACCTGCGTTTAATACGGTTTTATCGTGATAACTGTTATATCTGACTCCCAAAGGATCACTTCTAATTTTGGCGACAAAATACAGCCTATGTCCTTCTTCAAAGATTTATATATTTCTTTCTGCCTGGCATAGCAGTCAGGTAGATCTGGGCGTAAATGCTTAATGCCAAAATTCATCATCATCGGCTTAGTGTTCAGCCGTTTGGCGAGAAAAAGTGATAGATAGATATACTGGAACTTATAATAATAGTATGTATTACAAACACTGAATATTGAAAATGAAGCACCTATTACAAAAAACGACCCGTCTCACAACTAGCTCCGATCCCTCCGGAGTCGCTCAGTGGTTAGAGCGTTTGCCCGGACAGTGAAAGGTCGTGGTTTCGAGTCCTCAACACGATCACAACCGAACCACGACCTCACAACTGTGAGACGGGTCGTTTTTTTCAAATACTTACTTCATTTTCAATAGTAAAAATTGCACTGTGAATACAAAGACAAAGTAATAGTAACACTGAATATATTAAAATAAAACTCAAATTATTGGTGCCATCTCGTGACAATGGGATGTGGGAAAACTTTACAAAATACCAGAAAAACTGTAAAAATATATCACCAAAGTAGTTCTATAATAGTCAAGGCTTGACAGTCTAAACAAAATACAAAATATTATCATGAAAATTAAAAACCTGAAACCATCCGATACTTTACTTCCGCTGCGCCAGACAAGCTTGCTTTGTTAGTTTCAAACTATTTCCTGTAATCTTTATCCATGGTTAATCAAATAATAGTTTACCCGTCGACTCTGCTTTAGTGCACCAAGCGATACCCAATACGGAAGCCTTATACTCAACCCTTCCACACTAGCTATAGACAGGATATAGTATGTTGTAGGGTGCAACTTAGTCTAAAGCTTTAGTGCCTTTGACGATTTCTGCGTTCGAGTGGCGTTTCCAATCTCTGAAGTCTCGGGTTCGATTCCTGGTCGGGTAAATGTCAGAAACTAACGTTTTGAAATTTGAAATCGGGTCTGGGTGTAGGTATGTATTAATAATCGTCGTTGTTTCCGATTTCAATAACACAAGTGGTTAGGCTACTTAGTTAAGTATTGGGACAAAGTATTTGATTTTTTTAATCCACAACGGGGAAGCACTTAGCCTTCATCACACCTGATGTTAAGTGGTGATAAGGCTGAAGGTGGGAGCGCACTACTACCGGAATACTCAATCACTGAGGAACTGGCTATCTTATAGCTATCTGCCGGAACACAATAATGCTGAAAACATCATTGTTATGGCGTCAGACTTAGATAAGATAGTGGTAGATAGCCAGGTGGAATGAGAACAAGTCCTACAACCAACCAAACTGAATGCAATATGTACTCCTACTGGGAATTGAACCCGGGACCTCTGGGTCTGATACCGGTGGTGTGTATCACTAGACCACAGAGGTATGTATCACTAGACCACAGAGGCGATTAAAAGGTTCAAGTGACGGGCGGTCTAGTGATGATAACCGCATTAAAATCCTTTGCGTAGTTTGAAACATTTAGGGCCTGTTTCACAATATCTTAGTAAGTTCTCATTAGCTCTTACTTGACAGATAGTCCATACAAAACTGTCAATTAAACTGGAAAATATCTCATAATCGGACATTGTGAAACAGGGTGCCTACCATCAACTTTAAGACAGCGATTCAAAAATAGCGCGATGCAGAATAGGTTCCTAAAATGAATTGCATTCTTTTGTACTATGACCTTCTAAAAACTGGATCGCAAATGAATTGCTAAAAGTGAATGACCGAACGATTTGTGTCCTTATTTCTTCTACCTGTCTCTTTCACTCGATTCTGTCATGCCCGGAGAGTTAGAGGGACGGGTATAAGCTGCAGGTGTCATGTTAGCTTGGCCGAGTTATAAGTCAAATAAGAGTTCTTGACAGCTTAGCGGCTGTGAAATGTCATTGAATGATGACTGAATCGCTGTCATTGATATTAAGCTGTCGTGGTACGAATAAGCAAAGCAGCTCAGTTTAGGTCCTAAACAAAATCGCAATAAGAGTTGATGGTAGGCACCCATATGCGTATAAACGGCAGGAAGCGACTTTTTTGTATACTATGTGGAGAAGCATGAATTGTAAACACAAAAATACAAGTCTGTACTCGCAAGTAGACCGTAAAAAAACCTCATTTTAATATTTCTCCGATGTACATCGACCGGTGTAATAAAATAATGGAGGTATTGCTCAGTGGGGGAGCGGTCTGGGTTCTATTAGCTGCACGCATTTGATTGGAGGTATCGATTCGATAGACGCGAGTTTTTGACAGTCCAACGTTTATTATACAATATTTATTAACTTGGATGGTACAATGACATATTTGTAGATATTTATGTTTAACTTGGTAGATTGTTTCGGAACGCAAATGTCATGAAGTGTTTTTATTCTTTGGCTCTCTAAGGGCACGCGCACACAGGTAATTTTTTTTTCACTAAGGCAGCGTCCATTTATTACTTGACAATTTTTCGCCTATATGGTAAGCGAATGATGCGATCTGCGATGAATGGCGCTTGCCTATAATAAAAATATAGGTACCTGTTTTCTCGCGATTTGAAGGCTTCCAGATTGTACCTACCGGGAAAACTCAGACAAGGGGTTTTATTATCTAGTCCGTGTCTTTAGAATATTTGCCAAAAATGGTGGCGCTGATTTGTACGCCGTTGTCATAATTAATAATAAAAAAGAGAGAGTTTATCTTTCAAAAATAATGACAGCAGCGATTCTATAAGAAACGTACCTAATTAAAATAAAAGTATTTAAACTAGCTTTCCGCCCGTGGCTTTGCCTGTGTGGACTATATGACGATATCCCGCGGGAACGTGATATTTTTCGGGATAAAAAGTAGTCTTTCTTCAGTTCCCAAACTATTCCCATATAAAAAATCACGTCGATCCGTTTTGACGCGAAAGACGGACAAACACACAAACAAACACATTTTCAGATTTAAAATATAGTATGGATGTCGCCTCCCAAGTACAAAAAGATGTCACCTTTTGTGCCTTTTGTGTCAATAAGAGTATTTCTTTTAATATGAAAATGATGTCTTGAAGACGTCGTGGCAAAGGAATCTTGTACATTGTGCCGTGTGATCGATATTTATTAATAACGCACGCAAAATATTTGAGAGGGAACTTGGGCTGTACGTCTATATGCCCTTTGCCTAAATGAATTTGAAAAATGTATGTAGGAAGAGGGTCTTTTTGACGGGAATATTAAGTCACTAATGGAACCAAATGGAAATAACAACATGTGTTACTAACTGCGTAAGATTTATTATTGATTTAAATAGCATTTATGTCCTGGTTTATACTACAACTATATATTGCCCTTGGTTGTGTGATAAATGTAGGAACTGACGACATGTAATTGATAACACGGCTTCTTGATGGTTCTTGATGGTGTGTGTATCAAAGTAAAACTTGTATCACATTATAGTTTAATTTGACCAACAGTACGACACGAACGCTTTAAACAAACTAAATGTAGACAAACAACATTTAATTTCAATGCATAGGTTTTGCGTAATACTCATCAAAATGAGAGATAGATCAAACTTATATATTTTATAAATATATTTTGCTTTTTTTTTAATAATACAAATGTGCAGACTAAAACAACATCATGCGAATTCCATTCTCAACGTTGATATGTAATTCGCCACAATATTTGCGTTTCGCCCAGATATAAAATCCCAGCCATTTCCCGAGCAGAAAACACTATAAATCCGAGATTGTCTAATTAAAAAGTCAGTTTAAACAATTGAAAGGTTAAAAACAGGCATCAAAATGAAAAATGCCATCGCATTAATGTGTTCCTAAAATCACAGTCTCAAATATATTTTTGTTGGGGTTTTCGCAACTGACAACTCATTTCGGACCGACCCGTGGGATCACCGCCATTTTTCATTGCATTCGTCAATTTGAGCGGCAATTTTATATGTGCCCTCTTGTTTTGAGTTCGAAGTTTAAGGTTTAACTTATGTTTTAAAAAGAGTTCTAAGTACCTAGCTATTAAACATGCACTAAGTCTTTTTTCAAGATAATCACACCACACGTCAAATACAAAGATTTCACGGAAAAGAGAAATTCTTTTCTAAGACAAATTGGTAATTTACTTTTAAACCCTTAAAGCAATGGATATGACATCACAAATGAATAAGGAGGTCAACATTTTTACGAGTTTAACAGCAGGTAGGTAATCAATTGAAATCTCTAGTGTATGATTGCTTAGTCGAGTTTACAGTTTTTGAAATTAAGGGATGAAAATGTAACATGTACCTATAATAATATGCTACACGTGAGTCTTCTCGGGATTTATAATAGGTATTATTTTGTTGAAATTCGAGAAGCTAACGTGCAGACTCTACAAGAATGGCGCAAGCCTTGCATTGCGTTACCGGATTCCAGCTAGAAATTATATACTTCCTAATGTTTCTCTATTTCGAACGGGAAGAATATGCCTGAACTAGGTTTATTTGAAACACAATTTCCATGAACAAAACGTCAATAATCGTCCATTCACTCTCTAATCAGTCGATAGTAACATTGTTCACCCGACAAATAATAGTTTTGATCCCATCAAACTCTCATTGATATGTTTGATCAATGGCCCGTTAGTTCCGCTTATATTGGAATGTTCTGACCATAAATTTACATAGGGGATTAATGTAAACAATCGGTACGTGATGTGTAAACAAAGTTGTAAAATTCGCGCCAAATTGCCGGTGGGACGGTCCGAATTACGTTGTGCGATTTGAACGGTAACTTTTTAATTCGTACGTTGGTAGTGATTTGAGGGGCATGTACAATTGTTACATTTGATTGAAAAAAGTAATGGTATTCCAATGTAGTCGTAAAAACTTTAACGGATTAAATTATGCCACTATTACTATTTCAATTATTCTATTTATGCTGTCAAACAGTTAAAATTCAAGTTCTATATATATTATTTTATTATTTTGTCTTTCGGAATGCTGTTTATAGTATCTACTTATGTTTTTCAAAGGGGAATGCCCATTACTATGTGAAAAAATGTCCCAACAAGGACAAAACAAATATAAATTGGGGAAAATCAATTGCAATGTCCATAATTTTTGAATAACTTGGTGGATTGCAGTTTCAACATGCAGTTTCAAAATCGTAAGCTACAGTTAGACATACCTACACGTACGGATACCTACCATCAACTTTAAGACAGCGATTCAAAAATAGCGCGATGCAGAATAGGTTCCTAAAATGAAATGCTTTCTTTCGTGCTATGACCTTCTAAAAACTGGATCGCAAATGAATTGCTAAATGTGAATGACCGAACGATTTGTGTCCTTATTTCTTCTAACCGTCTCTTTCACTCGATTCTGTCATGCTCGGAGAGTGAGAGGGACAGGTATAACCTACAGGTGTCATGTTAGCTTGGCCGAGTTATAAGTCAAATAAGAGTTCTTGGCAGCTTAGCGACTGTGAAATGTCATTGAATGATCAATGAATCGCTGTCATTGATATTAAGCTGTCTTGGTACGAATAAGCGAAGCAGATCAGTTTAGGTCCTAAACAAAACCGCAATAAGAGTTGATGGTAGGCACCCTGATCTGCGTGACAGATCTGCCAGACAGACTGAACTGTTGGTGTATTTTTTTTTATCCACAACGGGGTAGCACTTAGCCTTCATCACACCTGATGATAAGTGGTGATAAGGCTGAAGGTGGAAGCGCACTACTCCCGGAATCCTCAATCACTGAGGAACTGGCTATCTTATCTTTAACTGCCGGAACACAATAATGCTGAAAACATCATTGTTATTGCGTCAGACTTAGATAAGATGGTGGTAGGTAGCAAGGCGGACTAAGAACAAGTCCTACCACCAACCAAACCGAATACAATATGTACCCCCACTGGGAATCGAACCCGGGACCTCTGGGTCTGAAATCCGTGGTATTAACCACTAGACCACAGAGGCGGTTAGTATTAGTGAGAACGCGACCGATTTGCCCGTCCGACGCCTGCCCATCGCCCATGATCAAATCGGTCACGGGGAAGGTATCCCAAGCGGGTCATCGGGCTGATAATCTCAACTGAAGCCTGGATACATGTGTGGTGGACTGCCTCTGTGGTCTAATGGCACACAGTACCTGTATCAGACCCAGAGGTCTCTGGTTCGATTCCAGACATACTTTATTCGGTTTGGTTGGTTTTAGGACTTGATTTAAGTACGCCTGGCTAGCTACTACCATCTTAACTAAGTCTGACGCCATAACAACGATGTTTTGTGAATTATTGTGATCCGGCAACTATAGATAAGAAAGCCAATTTTTCAGTGGCAGGTGTAAGCCAGGAGTAGTGCACTTCTACCTTCAGCCTTATCATCAAAATCAAAATCAAAATCAATTTCGTTCATTCAAATTAACTCGCCCTTTGAGGCTATTTTCTTTTCTCTCCCTCACTCAACATCAGTTGTGATGAGGGCTAGGTACAGTGCGACAAACTTTTCTGTTCCGGTGGTCAAAATGTGAAACTAGCGTGTTTTTTTATGTCATTCTGCTGTCAAGTTGATGTCCAACCATAGCGATGCTGGCGGCTGAAGGTCTGAAGTCAGGTCCGGGTAAATTGCATTATACAGTGGGTGGCCAAATTATTAGGGACAGTGCTCATATTTATGTAATTTATAGTTTGTAATATTAGTTTCTGTAAATTATGTTGTTTTTTAAAGTTTATTTTGTTTGATATTACTACTGGTATCTTTATTATTGTTTTTGGCAAGTGGCTACACAGGATATGCGATTCGTCTGTCGGTAATGTGATATTTTTTAAAAAAAGCGCGGTTTTGTAGTGTTTTTGTTAGTTATATTTTTTATTACTTTTAACCGACTTTCTTGTCCTAAATAACCATATTGGGTAACTAATTGTTCATAAAACAACATTCTTGCTGTTTTGTCTATGAATTTACATTGTATTAATGTCTACTCGACGCGATAACTTTAATTTTCTAGTTTTTTTGAAAAGTTAAGGCTGGATTGTCTCCAAGAAAATGTAGAGAGATACAAACGTTGTCACAGCATTCTACACATTCCCAAAGAGACATAGCAGCTATTGCTGAGGTTTCAAAGTCTGCCGTTAATATAATAAAAACTAAAATTTACAACAGAAAACCTCTAGAAGCAAATCGCGATGGCAAATGTGTTAGGAAAATAATCACCACTCTTCATACTGATAGAAAAATCAGAGACATCTGCCTCAAAAATTATAAAAAGAGCGTTGCTTGATTGACCATGATGATGAACGACGATGGTGTAAATATTTCGGAAAGGACAATACGGAGGCGGTTGGTCGAACAGAATCTGATGGGTCGGGGCGACCTACCAAAAATCCACGCCTAAGTCCTAACCCATCCTATGAAAAAGAAAATACTGCACTGGGCTAGACAACATCAAAATATAATTGTTGCAGGTTGGAGTCGAATAATTAAAACTTTTTTGAGTAGTTTAATGGGTCTTTAACGATTTTCTTCTATAAATTCTGTAATTTTACAGGTGTGTTTTTCCGACGAGTCAACATTTCAAGTTTTGGTTGACGAAAGTTCTTTTGTGTGACGACGACGCCCTGGGAAAAAAATCCACGCAGATTGCCTAGTGGAGAGTGGAGAGGGTTAAACACTCGGTAAGTGTCATGGTGTAGTCTGGCATCTCAGCCTAAGGCATGGGGCGCCTATACAATGTTAAAAGGACCATGAAAGTACAATGAGTTGCTTGTACTTACTGGTCTTGGACCAGTACAAGCAACTCATAGAAACTCACCTACTGCCGTAGGTTTTTTAATGGTTACCTGATAACTACTACATCTTTATGCATGACTCTACATCTTGCCATAAAGCCAGAAGTGATGCCAGACTGCATTCTTGGATAATAGAAATTTCTCTGTTTTGCCACGGTCTGGGAAATCGCCAGAAATAAACCCCATAGTTCTCTATGTGGGAACTCACCAGACTGGTGATGGCGAAAGAACTAATTTACACCAAGCGGCAGTTGATAGAAACTATCATCCGAGAATGAAAAAACAACCCCACACTACAGGAAAATGCAAAAGCGTGCATTAAGAGCATTGCAGCAAAAGGCGGCATTACAAAATACATATTTAAACTTACTTTAGTTACGTCTATCAGTATAATATATACTTATACAAAGAAACTATAACAGTTTTGTATATTTATTATTAGTTTTTATGATCTCAATAGAATACAAAATCATTTAAAAAATACATAAGAGACCTACAACCAATCATTTGTTACAGAAATTCAACTGAACTGTAAAAATAAAAAATCTCAGTACTGTCCCTAATAATTTGGCCACCTATGGTAAAAAAGAAAAACGTACGTAGCGCCGCTGTCACCGGAACAGAAAAGGTTGTGGCACTGTAAGTGCTTATTAAAAAGAAACACAGATTGGATCTGAGTCGCGCCCGACGGCTAAATCTGTGCGTCATGTGTATATTTCTTTTTACTATGTCAAAATTGACACCAAGTCAAATTATATTAAATACGTATCACAGCATAGCCTCCTAAAGACAATAGAGAAAGCTCTGGTATTAGGTAACTCTACGCGTAACAACTGGGGCGTTTTTGGCGCTAGTTTCAGTACAATAGTATTCGATTTTGACCGCGCGCAGATTTATCTGGTGCACTCTTTGAGAATTTTATTTGGTTAAATGTCACGCAATATATTTTTTTAACCTTATCTATATATAATATAACATAATGTAATATAATATATCTATGCTGCACAGTGTCAACTATGAACGAATTAAATGAAAATCAGGTTAAATATTTTATTATTAGTTACATTTATATGCCCTAGTTAAACAGACTTAAGAATAGTTTAATTGTACATACTTTTTTCTACATAGGTACAAGATATGAGTTTACTAGTTTTTGTCTATCTCAGGCATTTACTGGGCATTCCCCTTTCAAACAATAATAAAGTGCGAACCTGATTTAATACCTCAACTAAGGTACCGACCTAATAACAAATCTATACCACAGGGTAAAAAAAATTACTACGTATTAACTACGAGCCTCACGTCAATCTCTGTTTTAACAAAAATTGTTAAAACTCTTTATTAAATAATCCTCTTAAATAATTCGATCTCGACATACAATACGGTATTTAACTGATTTTTTTTTATTTCTTTAAAATGTTTTTCGAAATATTAGCTACACAAAACAAGTTTTCATTTTGAATTATCTTGAATATTTTCAAAGATATAGGACTTCAAACTTTATAATTAGACAAGGACAGGACGCTATCTTAGTGACGTCAGTGGGTTAGTAGCGTCATAGTCACGCCATAGAAGATTTCGTTTTAGAAAGAGACAGCTATAGTCAAAATCAAACAGACTATAATTCTTTTATTATAAAACAGATTCAAATTATTTTTTCACATTTGGTATTCTTAATTGCAATATTTTTTAACGTCATTATTAAATATCTACATTTCAACAACAGTAAAATACCCTATTATAAATGAACTCGCAGCGAGTGTGTAGGTACTCTAAAGTTCTACACTGATAAAAGTTTTTTAAGTGTCGTTGTCCGTTTTAGCCAACTTGAATTGGGTTTTTATTGATGTCTTTAGAGGCAATTTAAGGAGGTTCTTTTTAAGTGCCACTTAAAGTCTTCCCCCATTCGTAATTTAAAGTTTTCAGCATCAAATGTATTTGTACCTGGGTAAATTATTACGTTGCTTTATGGGTAGGACCTGATTCATGTTTAGTAGACATTTTTTTCTTTAAATAATTTTTTACTTTTTTAACTATATTTCGTTTCAATTAATTTAAGCTTTGTTTTTTTTAAGTTCATACTATTGATTGGATTTAACATATACATACTTACTTAAAAGATAAGATAAGATAAAGATAAAAGTAAAAGATAGCAGTATCCTTCTGAAAAATTTCATGATGGTAGATTGCTGATTATGGTACGAGTATTTTCATCTTCGGTCAACAATAACACCATTTTCATAATTATTTATTATTTACATTCATGTTTGTGAAAAGACAAACATTCGTAACTTTCAAACGAAAAAATGTTTCATACCAGTCCGGGACCGTCAAATGACCGCTTGGCCACCGCCAGAAAGCCAATCGCTGCTTCTAACAGCATTGTGCCCTGGCACATTGCCAATTCTCACTTCCTTCATACCCTGGAATTTCCGCCAACCTCTTTCGAGTCTTAAGAACTGTTATTTGACTGCAGTCCAATATAAACCGTCATTGTATGAGGAAGTAATTTTATTGCTGGCTACTGTTATTTTTCAGAGTTTGAAACTCGGTGTAACCAAGGTTCCCTTTCACATGTCAAAAATCTTACTCAAAAACAAATGATAGATATGTATCGCGGCCAAGGTATCATTGTAGAAACGGTTTGGTCTTCTTTTATTTTTGTTACTTTTTGGCGTGTATGTCAGTTTTTGTGTATTTCTACCTGCATATATTAAAAAATATATTTTTTTTTGAAATAATATATTTTATTGCTGTAAGACCTCTTATTCTCACGGAAATGGCAAAATATACTGATTCACGCATACAACACTGAACGCAGCCAAGTTCGGAGGCATTCATTAATTAAATATAGTAATAAACAAAATAATAAATAATTAATAAAAGTACTAATACTCATAAAATGATATGAAAATTCCGATAATCTTACCAACCCCAATTGTTTTTAATGAAATCCGCTAAAATAAACTATTTTTCATTATCAGCTGGAGGGCAGCGGCTGTAATAGTTTCCGGTCGGGCGGGCTTATTGCGTCTTCTTCCAGCCGACTGGTACCGGTGAACCATTACCCAAGGCTAATTGGATACATCTCACAATCAATTTTTCTGCCCATTAAGTCGAGAAACAATAATGTTGTTTTTCTGATTATTGCAGAGATTTGTGGTGTAATTGTTTTATATTGGAAACTAGACGTGGGTTACGTACGACATCTGTCGCCTTCGTGTGAAGATGTTAACTATAATACAATAAGCCCTTTTTTAGGTTACGAAACTTGTACTATTCGACGTTATTAGTGTGCGTGCCACTATACAAATGAAAGGGAGATAGGCTTCGGCGACTCATCTGGGTGACAGGCATATTATGATACCAGGTTGTACATCTATCGTCTGTAAGTACCCCCCCCCACCCCCCTCTGACAGTACTATAAGTCCTTGCATCAATACCAACTATCAAATGACTAACTCCATCAGTGAGTGCACCAAAAAATATTCTTAATTAATTACTTACTTTTAACTAATTCGATCCACTATGCAGTCACATAATAATTACCCCAAATATGCAACACCAAACACATACTAATTCGCGCTTCAAGCCTTATTGATGTCACTTTACGCTTACTGTCAACAAAATTTAAGCTCAGTGTAAGCAAATTTGATCAAAGTTTACGTTCCGTGTAAACAAGCTGCGATTGGCGAACTTAGCGCTCTGATTGGTTGTAGCCGCAGCTATTTGCGAACATAGTTGGAAACGCGATTAAACATCATTGTTATTATCCCTAAATAGAGTGGAACAATGCCGCTTATCAGGGAGGGAAATTTTAATGTAGGTATATTTTGCACGATGGAGTTTTATGGCAGCTTTCCTATTATAGTCGTTTGGTAAAGTTAGTAACGCCATGTTGGTGCAATGATATTCGTCGTCAATAAGTAATTTGTACAACGTGTTATCACACAATTTTGTAGGCTTTTTGTAAGTAAAATAATTATATCGGATTCATTTAAGAGCTGGACAAAAACTTCAAGCCATTTTTAAACGAGGCAATTTAGCTATAATTGTAATTATTTGATTGAATCAGGCGTCACCTGGCGGAAGTCTCTATAAATTGCGAAAAATCTTCCGCAAATAATCACAATAACGTGCACCTTCACCGATCACACTACTCTACATTTGTTTCGCCCCAACCCGCGGCATCTTAAGGAGATGTTTGTCCGTATGAAATCCAGCACCGAATGACAAGCAGTGGAAGAAAGCTGCATATATTTATTTTTCACAATAACTGTAATTGTTTTCGTGAAATGAATATCAATACCTAATAATAATAATAAGTAAGTATTGCTGAAAAAAGTATAATAATGAAAAATGGAAAATGAAGTATTTAGAAAAACTCGACCCGTCTCACAACTAGCTCCGATGGGAGCTAGTTGTGAGACGGGTCGATTTTTTCTAAATACTTCATTTTCCATTTTTCAGTAATAAAAATTGCATTGTGAATGCAAAAAACTAAAAATTAAAATAAGTATAATAATGTTGAATCAATTAATAGATTCAGATGTCATCTATTGAAATCCCTATCCAAAAGTAAAAGAAAAACGTCTGGCTCCCTACGAAAGAACTCACTGAAAGTGTTGGCACTATCTTAGCATTTGCTTATAAGGGCAAATATATGATTATTTTATATGAAGGAAATCCTTGATTAATAGTTGACTGCTAAATCATACTTATAAACCTAGCTAACAAGTGTAAATCACATAGAGTAAAACCAACATACATTACAGTGTTTGTTTCACCAATAAGATGACTTATAGCGTAAAAAATATCATGTTTTAGAAAAAAATTACTTGTCTCGTTAATCTCTCAGTAGCTGAACTGTAAAAATAAATATAAAATAAAGTTTGCACAACTATATCTCCAAGACTATTTGCCACCTCGTAACGCGTTACAATATAATATTAACACGTCATCTTCAATCGCGTATAATCGTCAAAGGGAGATCGCGGCACGTTCGATCGCGCTCAGAGATCTCGGAATATGTTCCTTTGATCTGCGTACTAGAACATTACGCATTATGTATATTTTGCTTTTTGATGATTGTGCCCCAAGTTGGAAACTTCAGGTTCTAGAGAGTCTGTTAGTTATCTCACACGCGCAATGCTCTTTAATAATAAGTCATGAAATGATCCAACGCGCGAGCGTTTGACCATTTACCATTTTAACACAGATAATATATATAATATATAGTGATAAATATTTATTTGGGTGGAGTAACACAACAAATATTATTAAGAATTCTTTGGTTCAGTAGCCGTAACACAAGTGCTCAAAACAACTTGTCTTTAAATCAGACGTAGGTAAGTAATTTTATATGTCGTGAACAAAATGGTGTTGTAATTGTACAAAATCATTTAAGTAAGCTACTGAAAACCTTTTAACTAGTAAAGTTTCTAAAGTGAAAATTGTGATAGAAAAGACCCACCAACCCTTCTGGTGAAACGTGAATCCACGCCCCCAGGAATCCGACCCGATGCTCTGACCAACCAAGCTACCGAAAAGCTTACAAAACGACTCGTCGAATTTGGCTACCTATCACTTTTCAACGCTGTAGGCCAGCGTTGCTTCATCAATATTTCTTTCGAATGCTGGAGTTTCTTTACATTGATGAAGCAACGCCGGCCTGCAGCGTAAATTTGGTGATTTAAGATTGGGGTTATTCGTTATACTTACATTTTTACAAATGGGTTTTATGTCTATTGCCAACAACTAACTAACTACAACTAGATATAGATAGATACTCCAGCAATTAAAGAAGAATGAATTCACTCTAAGCAAGTACAGCATAACATATAACTTTAATCTGAGCAAGACTGCCACTACTCGTGGTGATGGATTGGATAGATACCGCGGTCCCTCCTCTCTCGGCACGTAACTAGTCAATACAATAGTTGCAACTTGAAATTGTTGATGTGCTATAAGTCGTTTTGTATGTCCTGACTAAGTTAGCATGAACCGTTGTGAACCGACAATACCTGTATCGTCAATTCAATGACAAATAAAAACAATAAACTGTGATGAACATATTGAAAATGAAGTATTAGAAAAGTCGACCCCTATCACAACTAGCTCCGATGGGATTCGAACCCATGACCTTTCACTGTCCGGGCGAAAGCTCTAACCACTGAGCTACGAAATCGTGAAAAAAGGTCGTCGGTGTTAATATTTAATATAATTCATGATTTTTTATAATTTTTATGCATTCACAATGCAATTTTATAAGTATAGGAAAAATGTGATAGTAAAAAACCACGAGCCCTATAAGTAGCTATCCCGCCTGAAAGCTATCTATTTCAGGCGGGATAGCTACTTATAGGGCTCGTGGTTTTTTACTATCACATTTTTCCTATAATATTATTCATATTAAAAACTGCATTGTGTACTTATGCAAAAATAAAAAAAAACAATAATTTTAAATTTACTTATGTGACTAGCATTATTATTTGTTTTCTGTTATATGCTTTAAATGTATATCTGTGATTCCTCAGTTTGTCTTGATATTTGCAAAAAATTAAGCCTATTATTTTGGAATCAGATCAGTGTGCGAGTATTTATGATATTTAT
The DNA here is from genome assembly GCA_949710035.1 of Crambus lathoniellus. NCBI lineage: Eukaryota > Metazoa > Arthropoda > Insecta > Lepidoptera > Crambidae > Crambus > Crambus lathoniellus. The sequence continues at coordinate 28,469,019 of OX453296.1, forward strand.
AAACTCAAAAAGATACTCAGTGCACTAGAAGCTACACTCGGCATACAGATAACTCTAATCGGTGTAAGACTGTGCCACTTCTCGTGGTGATGTATGGACAGCGAGTCCCATATACTCGCGAGTCCAGGCACGTTCCCGGCCAATACTGTGGAAGTGTTCTGAGTAGGTCTTTTAACGTTTTACTTAAAGTAACTGTGAGCCAGCTTAGGTCTAAAAAAGTAGATACATTTATCTCGCATTAAGTGATAATGTTTTTAGATAAAAAAAATTGACAAGGACTATTTGAGTTGAACAAATAAAATCACAATAATAAATCGAGAACAAACTTTAAATAGGTACAGTTTATTTTGTTTATTATATAAAAAATTTGTCATGCGCGGTCAAAATAGAGTCACATAATAATAAATACACTAGCTGCTGATAGAATTTCCTAAATAGGTAGGTACAGCTAATATCTGTTTCTTCAGAACTTTGTTGGTGGTGCCAATGTTGGTGCCTCCTAATATCAATAGTATAAATTATAATATTAATTAATTCACATCTACATTTTTTCATTTACCATCTTACGTAGACAATTATTCCGCTTCCTGATTTAGAAATCGTCGGAAACTCCCGACAGCGGAATGTATGCATGTTTCTGTCACTCACTATAAAAAAGACAAAGACAAAGCACAGAATTCGAATCCGATTCCGTTTCCGACGACCGACGGTTTGTAAATCAGGGGGCTGGTTTGACAATTTGAGTAGTATCTTTAACACTAAAACCATCTCTATCATTGTGTAAAGGAAATATTAAGTATTTTTTTACCCTTAACGTAATAAACGCTTGTTTTCCATTCGCTTGTTAAACAACCCACTACCGCTCCTGCCTTATACCATACAAACACATCGACAAACACACGCGATATGAATATAAATGGGTCATATTGAGGCGTTCATGAGAGTGGCCCACTCAAAGATTTGTTCAAGTAACTACTTGATAACTACTTGATAGTGATTCTAATGCTGTATCGATAGTGTTGTTGTTGTCGATAGTTTCTGCTGCGAAAGTGTTGAACAGTAGCATTTTGACGGATGGTATAGTTTACTACTTCCAACACAACAAGAGTACGGTCGCGAAGCATGAAGAATCCCGTACAATGACCTGTTATTACCTGTCCCTGTCGCTCCCGCGTAAATTTAGTGAGATCCCTTGAGACGACGGTCATTCCTTAGAGCACTTGTACACGGTGCCCAGTAGCTGGAGCTAGTAAAGATGCGGGTTACACACGTGAGTAATATGCGCAAGCTACTTGTTCAAGTTACTCGCTTGTATATCACTGGAGCAAGTAGAGACACGGGTTACTTGCGCAAGCAGTACGCACAAGTTAGTCAAGAGCTACAATGTGCATGCTATTCGAGCGGCAGTAACCTGTATTACTATTCAAGTAACATGCGCGAATGACCCGCGCGAGTGACCCGCGCACGCCGCAGAGCACGCGGATAAAGGTCACAGCAGACCTATCAACTCGCAAAGGGATCGACACAGTAACGCTTTTAGCCTCGCGGTCAACCAGGCGTCAACGGCGTCAACCTTACTTAAGCACTAAGCACGTAACCAAACCGGTACCCCCAGTATGAGTTTGGCAAAGTGTATTCGTAATCGAAAACTATAGCTCTATCTCTTTCATGTCCTTTGACTGCTTTACCGACATGAGCAGTTCAACCGATAGTTTTCGTAAACGTTGACAGTTAAAATCAACTCATACTAAGGGCACTGAACAGCGTCGGTACGTCGACTCGGCTACGGCTAGGCGACGCCGCGCTTACGGCTCGCTGGTCCCGAGTTGATACGTTTACGTTCCGTTTACGAGTTGATAAGTATGCTGTGACCTTAAGTTACGCGCATGGCTCGCTTTGGTACATGCTCGAGTCGCTAGACCCGCACATGGTTTTGAACGGTAAGTTTAACTACGATGCATATAACACGGTCTCTCGCCCTAGGACTTTGCGAACCAATAGCGTAGCTTTTTTGACATTCTCAAGCGTATTAAACAGCCAAAATTATATGCATTTGAATCTTTAGAATAGTAATTTGATGAAAGTAATGTTTTTTCTATCCATCAGATACATTTGAAATACTTTTGTTTGTCCTGACATCCGTAACACAAATGCTTATTATACGTCTTTCTTGGAATTAGTTAAAAATAAGTGATGATAAGATTGTTCGTTGAATAAATTACCGTTTTTTATGTTGAGAATTTTCATTAAATAAAATCTAAATATGATAATATAAAACGAGTAAAAGTCGGAAAATTTTCTTTCATTACAACTTAGACTACTACTTATGTATTGGTTAACAATATCGATATCAAGTTTGTCCTAACATCCCTTGCGATCAAATAGACAGGTGGTTAGTATTCAAAAGGCAACGTGAATATAGATCGGGTTATTCTAGCTCGTTATACTTAAATTATCTTTCGGTTTGATCGTCTGCTCTTTGATAGGTACTCATCCTGTGATTGAGGCCCCTTAAAGCAGAGCAATAACTAAATGATTTTAAAAACTACCTACTAGAGCAAAAACAAAAAAACTTGTAGTTTTTTAGAAAAAAAAATTTGTTTATCACTCGCGTTAAATTCGGGGTCGTAGGCCAGTCTACATAAATTATAAACCATATTCTTAACTATTTCCTTATACAAAATTTGGACTCAAGTATCATCCCCTTAGGAAAAATGGTTTCTAAGCGGATGCCGTAGTAATAAATATGTGCATGCCAAAGGACAATGGGCGTTTTGGTCCTCATGTCTATGGTGGAAAGGTCTTCTCTAATGAATCATTATTTACCTTGACGACTTTCACCAATTCGCAGGTACTTGCAAAGTTATCGCAGCATTACCACGACTGATTACCTAGGTATGTTGAAATAGAAACGATAAGGGAGATTTGTTCCTCCCTCATGTTTAATAGCAACAATTACAGCTAATTAGTAAAATTCTTCGTAAGTAATGTTTCTTTTGAAAATATATTTCCAATGAAACTACAAAATATTATTTAGGCCACCAGGTTCAATACATTTCTGCCTATCATTCTTTGAGCGCAAATTAGTACAATTGTTTATATCAGACATTTAGTAACGGTTGCCTTTTTGCATACGAAGAACAATGTTTAAAGATAACAATAATTTTGGGAAATGTACGGAGTTTGTTATTATAATTATGAAAGTTAGTTAAATTGATGAATAAACTAGCCCCTAATTATTATAATATTCGTTTCAAGTAGTCCCGAATGTAAAGTTATCATAGTTATCATATAATAAAGTTAAATTGTCTATGTTCTTCTTAGAGCCCTATCTAGGTTTTCCTCTATACTAAAATATAGACAAAACAGTCTTAGGTTCTCCATAGACCAATATATTTTAACCTAAATTAGGTTTAGTGGTTCTGGCTTAAAGTTTATAACGGACAGATATAATTTCTTAAGTCTTGTTATTTATTGTCTCATCATGTCTTATTAACAATTTTATTAATTGTTTATACTTGATCATTTTGTTTCCTTTTAAATTGTAGTTATTACAATTTTCGGGGTTCTTTTTTAATTCTGACAGAAAAGTTAGTACTTACGTAGAGTCCGTGTCTGATAACTCTGCGCGTGACTGAGGCGTATATGGCGCTAGTTACAGTATATTTTTTGTTCTAAGCTTATGGAAAAGATTAGTAACCGATTTTAACCGTGCGCCGGCTTATCTGGCGCGCACTATATTTTTAATCTGTAACCAGTAATTATGGCCACTCACAAAGTAACTATGTTTGAATGTACTTATACCTTTCTAAAAACTTCTTTTTCATCCTATGCATGAAACAGAAACTCCTTGAATAATCTAACTTGAATAGTCAAACTACAAAAGCTTGCGTGTTCAGTATTCAATTTGGCGATTTGTAACGAATATCTGGGAGCCAGCGACTCTCTAAAAGTTTGATGACGCCTGCATGCGGGCACGCAATCGATGCACATCGGTGCAGCCTGTAGCTCCTCGGTTGATGGTGTAAGCTTTTGTTGATAGTGTTAACGAGAGAATAGACTAAAAATTTTAAAACTTGTAAGCTTACACAGGTTTACACGTTTACACACGTTTGAGGTTACAATAACCTCAATTTTTATTGTTGAAAAATTATTGAAAATGAAGTATTAGAAAAAATCTACCTATCCCATCGTAGCTAGATGTGAGACGGGTTGATTTTTTTAAAACTTAATTTTCAATATTTTCTTTAGTAGAAGTCATCATAAATCACAACTTTTCTTATTGGAACTAACCCTGAACCCTATTTGCAAAGAGTAGTCTTATATTTAGACATAAAATAACTGTATGTAATCGAATATCTATGATTTTGCACGACAAAAGAGACAAGCCCATAACTCCAAATATGTCTAGATCTTTGGTGATTACAGAAAAAACATAAAAGAGACTGTCACTAGGATTCTTAAGAATGAAGATGCATGTCCACAAGTTGAATGGCTATTAAAAAGTATTTGTCATTTAATTGCTCTATTCTTTAGATGCTAAGATAAACTTTTTATGGCTAACCTTGATTTTCCAAGCATTGTGGTTAACAATATTTAAGGTAATATATTTTGGTATGTTTTTATCGGAACATTTCTAATTTAAATATGAAAACGGCTTTTAAATAAATACATCAGAACGTTTTAGACTTCTTAATAGTAAATTTAATATTACCTAACAAAATTATCAAATAATTTCACTACACGAATTGGTTAAAGTTAGGTACCACAGACACATTAAAAAGTCTATCACATTCTTCAGCTGATGTTGCGGAATAGTTCTAGTTTTACGACGTCTACGGGACTGCGGAGGTTTTATTACGCGGTTGTTTCATAAACTCGTCTCTTTTCCTCTCAAAAGAAATAAGAAGAATAAAGCAGGATGGACGTACATATCAGGTGAAACGTAGCCTTTTTACGGCGTAGGTTTTACAGTTCATGATATTTTATTCACTGTGTAAACTCATGAATTTTTAACATGAATTGCCTTTTGTTTGAAATCGAACGTGTGAGTGTGATATGATAAGGGAATTTTGTATGAGGAAGAAGGTTCCTTTCTTTTTGATAAGGAGGGGTAAAATATAAATTTGATTGCAAGTCACATAATATATGGCACAGGTGATATTTATATCAAAGCTTTTGGTAGTGGTGCATAAAATAATATTTTGTAAAAAACCTGAAGATTTATATGAAATAATACAGCTGTACAGATACATACAGTATTTAGCACCGTTTTCTAAGAGACTTTCTTCATGCAAGAATAAAACGTATAAACTTATAAATATGTAAGTAATGCGTTTTTAGAATGTTGTACCTATAAACAAAATAAATAAGGTAAAACGTATAACTTCCTTCTTTTTGAAATTGGTAGTCAGTTACAAATGATGCGGCTTCTACCTTCGATCAACAAATAACACCTAGTTAAATTAATAAATAATTTCTTACATTCACACCAATTATCTAAGCCCATGTTAATTTCATTAAGAAACTGTGTCATGGAAAACTTGATAATGGATAAATATACTTTTTGTTTGTAAATACGTACATAATATTATACATAGTTAACACCCAGACCAAGACAAATAGACATGTTCATGCAAACAAATATTTGTCTTGTTCGGGAATCGAACCCGAGACCACTGGCTCGGAAGGAGGGTAGCCTACCCCTGCGCCAAATCGTTCGTCGAACTTCCAACAGATTATTTCGATACCAAATGAACTCGATCAGGATTCGAACTTTTAGTCTCTGAAGCGCAACATATTTAATTGAACGCTATAACTTCACGATCAAATAAATCTTTAAGTAGGAAACAAATTAATATTTACTCGACAAGTCTCAAACGTTCAAAATCACACGCGAAACGAAACTCCATACAACTTTACATGTTTTTCTTGGAGTTCAGTTTACGCAATGCGGTGAAAACTTGCCCGCAACTTTAACCGACCGGTAACCGGAAAAGTTAATGTAAAACCGTTTTAACAAGTAGGTAGGTACTATTTAACTTTAAAACAGTGCGGGGACTAATTGTATCCGGATCTTTCGTACCAATTAGGATATTCGGATGTTTCGAGTTGGAATTATGTTGATTGAGTTCACGACGTTTCGGTACTAAATTGGAAGTGAGGTGGGTGTACTATTTATTGAATTACTGGTTGTAATGAAGTTAGAGGACGATCTCTTAAGTTGTACGGTTTTCCGTTCCGTTTAATTGTGAACTAAGCGACTTGTAGGTACATGGATAATGAACTGATGAACTGCGTTTATTAGTTTTTTTTATCAATTTAATTCAATTCATTTATTAAATCGGATTACATGATTCATTTTTTTTTTGTCACAAATGTACATATAAACTATGTTAGTAAGAAAAACAAATCAAACACGTATTAAAATGGTTTGGTTGCAGAATATATTACTTAAACTATAAACTTTATTATCTCTTTAATCGGACTTCATCAGATCAGTATAACAACGTTAAAATACTTTATAATGCCTTTAAAATATACAGCAAAGCCCGCCATAGCTGCTGTGTCTAGGAATAAAATTTAATATTAATTTAAAGTTCGCCGCCTCGGTTCGCTATTACAAATAATTTCTTAAAACTATCTTACTTCGTCGCTTTTTTATAAAAACTAAAGTTAAGGCTTATACAGATTTGTCTTTAAGTTCTTGACAAAAAAACTCAATGATATAGTCAGCAATCCAGTGGGCTAATACTATAGCTCAATTTCATTCCAGAATCTATTAGATTTTCGTTTAACAGTAGTTTAAACATGTTGTTTGTACAACTCTTCAAAGACTATCCGACCTATGGAAACAATGAGATAAATTAGAAACCAGTTAATTTCTATAACTAAGCTATTTAAATATTTATAGTTGGTGGTAGGACTGCCGCCTGGCTAGCTACCATCATCTAATCTAAGTCTGACGTCATAACAACGATGTTTTCAGCATTATTGTGTTCTGGCAGTTAGCGTAAAATAAAACAGCGATTCCTCAGTGGATGAGGATTCCGGGAGTAGGTATTGCGCTTCTACCTTCAGCCTTATCACCACTTAACATCAGCTATGGAATTGCGTAAAGTCAATCGTATTCATTTGACGGTTTAGTGCGACCCCATAGTGGATAAAAAAACATCAAAGAATTTCACAAATTCTCTCCTCATAGGAAACATTCAAATCTTTGGCGCATTATTAACTACCACAAAGCTACCACAACTCCAACTAACAGTCAACTTTTAGTACCCACAAAAAAGATACCAAGAAAAAGAAGTTTCACATTTAGAGCCCTGTAAAACTAGACTTTAAAATACGGTTTAATCGTAAATGCTCCTTAGCACCAGACCTAGTTAGATCGTGTGATACGAGTAACGTTCCATTCGCCGTAACGCTAAATTCTCATCGCCCATTACTTGCAGTGCCACATTAATTGTGTCATCGGCAGTACGTAAGGTTGGGAGTACACTGACAGTAAAACTTTACTTTTTTACAGCTAAACTGCTAAATTGGTATTTACGGATTGCTACGGAGATTAATAGCGATTCATAAGTTTTGGTGAAAACGGTCATTGTGATTACGATATTAAAATTTTGTACTTGCAGAAGATCGTGATGTTGCCTTATTTATTTATTGAAACTGTTAGAACTAATAGTATTACAGTAGAATTAGTGTATTGTCTTAGTTTCAACCCTGACCTTTAGGTGGAAAAATCAGATATTATTTTTTTGGCAAATTCAGATAAAAGAACTTTTATATAAGTAGGTACTAATGCTGATACTAGAAATTTAATAAGTAGTTTAAAAAACTTGATTGAATATTTTCTTACACGTTGTATAAATCTTATATTCTACACATTAAATGTAGAAATTACAGTTGTAACAATATATTAAATCTTGTCTTGATTTGAAAACTAACAGTAATATCAATCAGTGTGCCCAAACCCTTACCCATAAGATAGAACCGGCGTATCTTTTCAATTATCTCTTTCCCCTGATTAACTGGCCATTGGCGGCAGTAATTAATACCTTCTATCGGCTGAGACGCGGCAGAAACCGTGTTATTTTCCCACCGCTGGGATTAAGGAAACTCGAGATCAGATCAAACCAAAGGTTGTTTGTTAGGAGAAATGGTATTTGTTTTATTTGCCTTTGAATGTGATATGTTTATTGAATTTCAGCGTACCTTTAAGTTATTTTAGGAAAAAAGTTATCTTTATTAATTTAATTTTAAAAGACTTTACACATGCTGCGAGCTGGCTAACGAGCCGAGTGATGTGAAGTTTCACCTATTTTCTTACTTCGATTCGTTAGTTCGCTCGCCAGCTGGCAGTGTGTCTTCTTCTATTTATTTCAGGCAACTAATGGCCCATACAATAGATATGTACCTTATAGACTAACATACATACATTTATATAAAAAGTTAGCCTTCTTCTTGATGTACTCTGTCACGTCCCCCAACGTGATGGGTGAAATAGAACAATGCCACCCCGTCCCACAAGTAGATTTCGGACGGGATTCGAACTCGCACTCCTGAACATCCGGTCCAATGCTCACATATTTAACTAATTGAGAGGTTGGACAAAATTTATATTTTGCCCGATACTGGTACTTACTATACAATTGGAGAAAAAACATTCGAAATTAAAATCAAAATTTACCGAACCAACATTCTGAACCAGATTTTAAAACTGATAATAATATCTCTGTGTCGATAGTCTTTAGCAATCCCTAATAATAGTAAAAAGTTATTTTCTGAGAGTCGAGCCACCGCCATCAGCAAATTAATTTGAAAATATTATGCTCAGCCTATACGAAGATTTTCAATTTATCACTAGATATTAAACTTTATAGACGTGGTTTTAAAATACATAATCATTTAAATTATTTTCCATTTCAGTCTGAAAAGTTACTTTACTTTAAAGCATTAAAGTAGCGATAGTTTTCTTAAGATAAATTTATGACTAGCGGCCGCCCGAAATTAAATCAAAACGGCGATGTGGATTTTTTCGGTTCCTTATCTTTCTTCCCTATTAGAAATTATTTTCCCAAAAAAGGAAAAGCGTCCTTTTTCACCGTTTAATCTGCCTTTATATTATTTTGTAAATCCTCTTAGTTGGTGGTTAAAAGTCAAAGTAAAGGCAAAGCTATTTGTAAAAGAAATATGCATGGTCACATCACAATACTCATACTTCATCACTAATAATAGTAGATTGTATTACAAGGGAGCAAAATAATATACGCCGCCCGAGGTGAAAATAATTTTGCGGCCGAGTAATACACTCTGCTTTTCATCCCCCTCTATAAGACAAGCAGTAAAGACAACTCAAACTACCTACCTTTCTTTGTCGTTCGGATACATCATAGCGCTAGTCGGGCAAGAAAAAAAAAATGAGTTTTGAAATATAAAAAAAATATAAAAAATATATGTCCATCAGATTTCTTATAAGTATCTCCGGGGATGCCGTAGGGGGGTTGAAAATTTTGTTAGAGTTTAGCTACGACTCACCGTTTACGATATATTCTCAATTTTATAAAATTCCGTTTTTGAAAATTTCTCGGTCCCGAAAAAAGTCCCGGCCCCATACAAAATCAGTTGAATATTTTTTTAAGTACTGCACACTCTTTGCTACATTCCAACCAGTGCTTCTTTAATTATGTTCTAAATTCAAATCTCATTGTTTTGGACCCTGTTATGAAGCTGTTCAAAATTCAAATCTCATTTAACCCCTCTTGTCATAACCGGTAAAAAAGAAAATAAGAAATCTGATGGACATATATTTTTTTTATTTTATTTCAAAACTCAATTTTTTTTTTCTTGCCCGACTAGCGCTATGATGTATTCGAACGACAAAGAAAGGTAGGTAGTTTGAGTTGTCTTTACTGCTTTTCTTATAGAGGGGGATGAAAAGCAGAGTGTATTACCCGGCCGCAAAATTATTTTCACCTCGGGCGGCGTATATTGAATCCCTCGCTGCGTTCAGGATTCTACTTTAGAATCCCTCGCTGCGCTCGAGATTGTACTCTAGAATCCTTCACTGCGCTCTGGATTCAAAATAGCGCCCTCGCCGTAAATATATTATTTTGCTCCCTTGTAATACAATCTACTATTATTTAGACATGTCCTCATTTTTGCGTTTGGAATTGCTATCGCCACATTTGTATACGTTGAAATATTAAACAGTTTTTTTCTTGTTTAACCCGATATTTTGTATAGATGTGGGGAATACTCGGGTTTTACTACACAAACATTTGGCACAGCTTTTTTAACATTAGCCGCTAATAAATACCAAAATTACTACCTACCCAATTGCTACCCAATTACTTACCTGCGAGTACGTCGCATTAAGGCTGCTGCTGATAAATTGGTGTATAAGTAGTTCATGTTATTGATAAATTAATTAAATAAATTAGCCTTAGTAAAATACTTCTCCACTAACAGGTTCTGTCATAATGCGAACGATTTGTCCGTATCACTTTAATTCAATTATTCGATCCGTAGGATGGACGCGCGATAACGAGGACGGAATAAAATGAAAACTCGCATCAAGTAATGAAGTAAAACCGATTCCAAAATGAATGTACCATTGGAATTCACACGACACTTAATGCTGTTGGGTTGGAATGGATGTGGCCCATAAATAGGCTTTTCCCCGTGAAAGGAGCCGGTTAATGATTTTACTGTACCTAGGTATATTGATTGCGTAAGCCTCAAGTTTGTATTTCAATACGGTTTTTTTATATTCGTAGCTATCGTTTGATTCCGTAGCATAGAAATTATGAATACAATTTTCACTTTATAAGATAATATACTTACAGATGAACATTTCAAAATCTTGGCAACTGTTATTTCTTTTGCGGAAAAGTCCCCTTTTTAAAGAAGATCCATATAAAAAATTTGCTCTTTAGCTGTTAAAAATTATGAAAATAATGAGTTGATTGGTCTATTTCAACAAAGCATTCTATTATTAGCTCTTTGACGTCGTGTTAAGTAAATTCAGAATAAATAAACTGTATTCTATATTATTAAGATTAGACATTTTAACCGTCCGCCTGATGTTCAAAAAAAATATTAAATTCGCTTATGAATGTAAATGCTTTTAATGAAACTGGAGTTTATCTCGTTTGACGAGTTGTGAGATATAAGCGCTTTATTTATGAGATTCAGTATAAAAAAATGCATTGGATAGAGGAATATTTCATTTTAGTTTCAGCCTTAGATTTTGTGTAGTTTCAAAGAGATTTGGGCTTGATTTTTAAAATTTATATTGCTAGTAGTAGTTGAAGCGTTCGTTTTATCTCGGCTAAGCTTGTTATTAAAATAATAATAATCGAAAGTTTTGTTTTGATCAAAGGAGTTTTTTTTATTTCTAATATCATTAATAATTTTCTTACTTCATATTCATATTTTTTTTATTATTTTTTTTTATCCACAACGGGGTAGCACTTAGCCTTCATCACACCTGATGATAAGTGGTGATAAGGCTGAAGGTGGAAGCGCACTACTCCCGGAATCCTCAATCGTCTAATTAAACCAATAAGCGTGGTTAGTCTGAGATTTCGGTTGTTAAAACCTTTCGATTATAGTCCTAGTTTGAGTGGTTAAATTAAGTATGATTCGAACCCGTTACATTGGCAGTAGCTGTTGCACCAAATATTCTCGTAATGGTAATCGTGTAGTTAACTACAGAAAATTTTTACATGTACGATACAAATCACGTACTGCAAGTAATAGGATATTTGGATTACGATTAGACGGATGTTTGGGATTTTATTTGTCACAGTAAAAAATCACTAAATACCTATTTTGGGGAATCCCTGCCTTAATACCTATCAATCTGCCTTAGGCACGCATCGTGGGTTATGATGACCCATCTTTCTGATTTCTTTACCTGTGAGGCAGAAACATGAAAATAGCTGATATAAAATCATTAAAGTATTGCCTAGGCAATCGGTATAATATATGAGTGAGTAACGCCAGGGTTGCTGTATCAGTCGCCATAGGACAGTCAGTTCAAATATCGGTACCCCTACCATGAAAAACTATCGTGATGGTAATCGAATAGTAAACTGTCAAAAGCTGTCAAAGTGGTGCTGTCAAAATATTCATTGAATTTCACTAACTATACCGTCCGCCTTCTTCAAAGTGCTGCTGTCAAATATGCATTGAATTTCACTAACTATACCGTCCGCCTCCTTCAAAAGCTGTCAAAGTGGTGCTGTCAAAATATTCATTGAATTTCACTAACTATACCGTCTGCCTTCTTTAAAGTGCTGCTGTCAAATATGCATTGAATTTCAGTAACTATACCGTCCGCCTCCTTCAAAAGCTGTCAAAGTGGTGCTGTCAAAATATTTATTGAATTTCACTAACTATACCGTCCGCCTTCTTCAAAGTGCTGCTGTCAAATATGCATTGAATTTCACTAACTATACCGTCCGCCTCCTTCAAAAGCTGTCAAAGTGGTGCTGTCAAAATATTCATTGAATTTCACTAACTATACCGTCCGCCTTCTTCAAAGTGCTGCTGTCAAATATGCATTGAATTTCACTAACTATACCGTCCGCCTCCTTCAAAAGCTGTCAAAGTGCTGCTGTCAAAATGCATTGAATTTCGCTAACTATACCGTCCGCCTCCTTCGAAAGCTGTCAAAGTGCTGCTGTCAAATATGCATTGAATTTCACTAACTATACCGACCGCTTTCTTCAAAAGCTGTCAAAGTGCTGCTGTCAAATATGTACTGAATTTCACTTCCTTATAGGTACGACCGAAAGAATGAGGCGCTGTTCTGGTTTTCATACAAAATAATACGATCACGATAACGGTTACCATAAGGACATTTTTTCGTGCCAGTATAGTCATTGTAATAATGATTTACGTAGCTATAGCTTTGTGCACACAAACAAACAACTGACGAGACATGGTAAAATAAAAAGGAATACCTATTTCTTATACATAACAGCCCCGATAGTTTCAAAGGTAAATTATACATAAGGTAGAAGATCGCTTCCTGTCATTTATGACGTAAAATCGTAAAACTCGTAACCTTTATCTCCGTTTAAAAAAAACAGTCGGTGCCATAATTATAACCTATATATGCGTTTTGTTTTAGTTCGCGAGGTGTTATCTAGTTGTATTTTTAAACAAAGAAGTAGACCTGAAGATACTTTGTGTAATGTTTATTTAATGAAATTAACATGAAATGGGCGATCGATGTTACAATGTGAATTCGTGACTGGAATACATTCGATGGACCTTGCCAGAGTGAGATCGTGCGTGTATTTCGGCCTAATTGATAATGGTTCGAAAGACAGGGCCCTTACACAACATGCAGATTCCAAAATGTAAAAGTTCAAGTAACAATTTCAAAAATGGCTATTAATATATAATTTTCTTGACTTTTTCCCATTTATTTGGGGCGCAGTGTTCTATAAATTAACTACATTATTAAGACCGTATTTTTGAAATTCGTATGAATATAGGTAATAGCGTTTATTTTTAATATTTTTTACAAACATGAAAACTTAAATTAAATTAGTATACATTAGGTAATTATCAAACTAATTTCAGGCATCTGTTGCCATACTAGACCGGAGTCTGTACATACGGTCTACAGCGCCAAAACCCCAAGAACAATCTGAAATATGTAGTATTTTAACATAATAGTTTTCTAAGTTTAATTTACATATAATTCAGACTTAACAAAAAGAAAAATAATTGTATACAGTTTTTTATGAGTAAAGTTAATTATTAACTTATGTGCTAGTGATGTTCCTCTCGGTGTGTACGGTGTAAGTGTGTGAGTGTGTGTGAGAGGTTGTGTCAGTTTTCTTAAATTTTTATAAGTATTTTAATCTACTTACTATTAAGGTAAGGTACCTATCTACTTGAAAATTACAGCGCCTAACAGTAAAACTGATAGTCACATTATATTTGTCTTCAAAATAACAACGGTTACAGCGTTGTTGTGCACCAGCAATTGATATATGTTAGCCAGTTCATCAGTGGTTGATGACTCCAGGAGAAACACACACAAACAAACCTCTGCGGCCGAGTGGTGTACGCACCGGTTTTCAAGGGGCTGCTATCTCTGGAGTTCCCGGGTTCGATACCCGGTCGGGTAAATATTGAAAACAAACTTTTTAATATTTCCTCGGGTCTGGGTGTATGTGGTCGTTTCTAATTTCCATTAAACTAGTGCTCAAGCTACTAGAGTTTGGCATAAGACCAATGTATGTGATTGTGTCCAATCACCCCACGCGGCCACTGGGTAGTTGACTACCCAAAATTATATGCGCAAACGCGCAAATGTCCGCGTTATCATTACATTTAAACCCATACGTCCAAGCCTTCTCTTAACAATTCAGTATCCCAGTCAACCATAAGTGGCGACCCAGCATGCGGGCTTATCCGGCTATTGTAACGCCCGTATTGTCAACAGACCATGCTGCCATGGCGTAAACATCATTAATTGAATATTAGTGCGCTAACTGGAGAGGTTCAGTTTACCAGTTAACCAGTTTAACCCTTGAACCGTACCCTGGGGTACTAACAAATTTTGTTTTTAGAAATTGTCTATTATTTGTTCGTTTCGCAACGGATTTTTTTGCGTTGCACGGGGTGAGGTTACGCGTCGATGCATGAGTCAGGCGCATCAGTCCTGTTTTTGCGTGGTCGTGGCGAGGCGTTTGTGGGGTGCTGCAGTACCCCAGGGTCGATACATCTCCAATTAATTATTGTCGGTTTATTGGAAAAAAGCGTTCTTCTGATGCTTTAGCCCCCTCAGATACGAAATCTAGAAGTAATTCAATTTGTTTGTTCTAGGTCAAAAGATCGTACATCACACACTCGAATAAAACATGGTAAGCAATATGTTTAGAGCACCAAAAAAGATTTGCAAAAACTAATTAAGTTATGTTCCTTTTATATACTATTCAACGGAATAGATCTTGTTGTATTATTTCAGACAAAATAAGTGCAATAAACGTCTAGGCAAGTTGAATATTTGATAAATGTTTATATTAATGTAAAAAAAAAATATTAACCGGAGTAGGTACTCCAGTACCCCTGGGTACTGTTTATTAAAGTCTAATATAGGTACGGTTCTAGGGTTAACCTCCGCAGTATATTGATAATAGCGCCGGTATCGGAGGCAGTGGTACCAGGTTTGATATCCAATGAAGGTAGGTAGGTGGCAATCTTGAAGCTCAACTGACAAAAATACATGACAAGATGCGCGAAACTGCAATGTCGGAACCGTCGCCGTCGTCAAGGTTGTAAAATAATGTTGCTACTTCTGTAACAGTAACTACCTTCAACACAATGTGACACTAACTCTATAAATGTAAACAAAATGTGTGTATAACTCATGCGCTGTGTATTGAGAGCAAGTCGAGCGCTCGGGCGCTCGGGTGCACAATACGCGCGGCTGACAAACAGACAAACTAGCCGACGGCTTCATGCCGCCCATGAATAATGTATGCGCCGTCCCGGATCGCTCACATTACTCCGCGTATTCCGTAAAGCGGCTGTTATGTATCTGTGGAAGGTAGAAGGTGGTTGTAAAGCTGTGGCTAAATACGAAAAGGGTGCATGCTAGGGTATTATATGGCAGACTTGATGAGACAGAGTGATACTGTACCCCTAGAATGAGGAACTTATGAGGAACTATCGATAATGTAATCGAATAATGAACTATACCTCAAAAGCTGTCAAAGTGTTGCTGTTAAACATTGTATTGAATTTCAAATTCTTATAACTACGACCATCATCAAGGAAAGACTGCTAGGAGGTGGTGGTCACGACCCTCAGACATGAGGAATACGACGCGAGGAGGAGGATAACTACGACCGAAAGAAGCGCTGCACTGATTTTCATACAAGATATACGATCACGATCGGTTACCATAACGACAGTTTTTCGTGTTAAGGCTAGTGACCATACCTTCTGAGTTACGTGGCGTCGTCGTCGGTTCTATCCTCGCCCGAGACTTAAATTGGTGTGATAAAAAATATACATAGAAAGAAAGAAAGAAAAAGAAAGAAAAAGCTATTATTTTAAATAAATATATTATAATTAAAATTATCATTTGTTCCGTGGTGTTATTATTAGTTAATGCATGTATATTTATATTTAGTTATAATACTAACATTTATTCTAATAACCATAAAACAAGTGTACATCACGTACATAACACCACTCAATGACAGTGTATTTAAAACAAAAGCATTCATACAATTTGTTAGTAGGTACCTAGGTACTTATACGTTACACTCTAGTATAAATGCACAGAATCAATTCGAATTTCCTTTATCGAACCCAGCATCCCACTATACCAACGGCATGCTTGGGACAGTAGCCGCAGCATACATAATTTATGAGCTGCCCAATAAGCCCACGCGTGAACTTATAAAAAGCTTGTGCATTCAATCAGAGGCGTAAATGCAGTCCATTGAAAATGTTGATGGTTTATGCTGACATGTGAAATTGTTTTTCAACGATGTGCATTTTATAGTGTTTTTTTTTCGTAAAGTTCTTGTATGATGAACGTAAAAGACCAAACGTAAATTAAAAAGTATTTTTAATGAGAGCTTTGGTGTTTGTCTGGCTTTCGTTGCAAACAATAAAATTGTGGTGTACCTACTAAGAATTTTGATAGTCTTTTGTCAAAGTATATATATACATAATATGCTATTTGTTGCTTTTGCCGAACGTAGGCACATTTATAATATAAATATTTGTCGGCGCCTGGCCGATATCAATAATTAGGTTCATAAAAACGTGCAAGTTATTTTTATTTATTGCCTAAAATATTCGAGTGCTACGTAATAGCTCTTGTTGGGTTTTAAGAGTAAGTGTTAAAATATTGATTTGACGTTCTGGGAACAAACGGTGTTATAACACACTGATTTATGAGACATTTATAAAAAACTAAGGGATGCGAACTTGATGCATCTGAGCCAGGAATCTTGGCATTCGGTTTACAGACGTTGCACGGTTAAAGCGTGGCTCACGAACTCGTTACTCGTTTCCTAAAACCTAGTCTTAGAAATAATGTTAATAGGATATCTAGATCGTCACTTAAATTCAGTGTTAATCGCAGTTACATTAGATTTGATTATTATCAACCCTCTTATTAAGCATTCGCTAGCGCTTGCCTTTGCCCACAATCATAAGCTCGTAATAAATAATGGTAACCCATCCTGATGCTGTTCACGAGCCTCACGCTGCGACATATTTATACCTATGTATGAGGTAAATTTATGTAATAAATATTATTATTTCAAAATTACGCTCTAAAAGGGAAAAATGTGATGCTTGCGTTGCTTCATCGGTGTAAGCAATGCTGGCTTACAGCGGTTTTGTAAGCCTTTAGTAGCTTAGTTGGTCAACGCAATCGGGCCAGATTCCCGAGGGCGCGGGTTGGAAGTTACTTGCAGTGCTGGTGATATCTAAAACTTTTCCTTTTCTTACATAATAGCATTAAGAATGCATAAAAATAACTTAAAAATATTAATGTCTAAAAGTCAAATATACTTTTTATATAATTTTGTAGTTTATTTACTTTTTTTTATTTAGCTTAACTTAACTTTATCTTAAACAAAAAGCAAAAAACTAGAAGAATAATATGGCAAAAAATAAACACAAAGGATAGCCGTTAACGTTATGAAAACAAGCATAATAGTATAATACTGTCCACTTAAATAATACCGATAAACGTTCGTTTGCTTACCGGTTACCGTGCGATCGTAATGACCGTTATTACAGTGACAGCCGACTTCAAACGCTAACATTGCTCAGGATAGTCCTTTACAACGTTAATTCTGCTTGTTTTGTTCATTATTCAACGCTAGGTATAGCTAATGTATGGTATTTTAAAGCTTCATTTTTAATGAGAGGCTTGTTGTTTATAGGGTATCGACTTTGCTAACGTTAAGTCATAATCGTATCAAAATCGTGTTTCAATTGGTAATGTTTTTTACACACTAGTTACACGAATTATGACAGTATGATGTGATCTGAATGTAGTGTGTGGTGTGATCATCAGTAGTATTGTGAAAAAAGAACACATTTCTTGTACAGTGTGGGACAAACTTCTTGAACCATCGTGGTGGGGCGGCGACCAATAACAACTCGCTAAAACCCGTTTTACGAGTTGTGATTGGTTGTTTGCCCGCCATGATGGTTCAAGAAGTTTTCTTCGAGGTATAAATAGTTTGTAAAAAAACATTACTTACAATATGATTAAAACACGATTTGGGTTCGATTATGACTTAACGTTAGCAGAATCGGCACCCTGGTTATTCGGCTATAAATTCAAATTCAAATTCAAATTCAAGATCGTTTATTCAATTTAGGTTTGTTTAACAACACTTATGAACGTCAATGAAGCTACGCCATCGGTTCGCAAATCCTACGGCAGGAGGCCTTGTAGCGAGAAGAACCGGCAAGAAATTCGCCAAGTACTATTTTTTTCTCCCTGTTTTAACTTATACAGAGTCGTCAAATTTGAAAAATGACCTTCACATAATAGTAAGGTTACTTTCCATCACAATACAGAATACCGCTTAAATTAAGTACAATTTTGCTTATTACCTAAAACAGTAAACAATTTTCAACCAAACAAGGAATCAAATATAGTTTAATGAACACACTAATCTTAATCTTATTCACATTATATTATAGGATTAATAAAAAGGAAACTGCAAGCTGCGCCGCATATTCAAATCTATAAGTATTAACAAATAAAAGGAATTTTTGAATAAATAATACAATTATTAGAAAAATTGCTGTAACTGTAAGACACGGGTACCAAAATTACCATGAGACACACCAGCTCGCTCATAAAACTATATAATACTATTATAAACCATATCCCGAACACCTTTAACACAAGTACACATGAGCAGACCCACCCCACTGACAGCACCCGTTCACGAGCATGACGCATGAGCCAGCCATCGCTTCGCTCGCTTCGCTATATTTTGGCTATAGGTTAAAGTTTGAGAAGATTTGGATTATCTTTTGTTTTCTGCGTAAGTATAGAAATTTGCTACATAACGAATCAGAGCATATTTTCTGTTCAATCGTTTTATCACCAAAATTTGTCGCTAATTGTCCAAAACAAACAAGCATAGGTACTCCAATAGTTTTGTGCTTGTTTTGTTAGAACAACACCATTATGTCATTCTGAACTCAAAATTTTCTACATATAGAATAAACAACGGCGCGAGAATTGCATCAGGTGATATTAAATTTCATTACAGAATGTTACGTTGACGAGTTTAGTTGATTAATTGTCTGAATGATATTATTTGACATGTGTTATGCTTTTTAAGAATATATGATAATATATCATTTCGTCACAAAGCGCACCGTCATCGCGTAAAAAGAAGAGTAATTAACAGCTGTTCATAGTTTGCCAACGAAAAGGTATAGTTGACCTATATACATTTTACATCAATCGTTATTCTAATATATATTAATCGTCCTATGATAATATGACTTATTCCAACCTTGACACTTTAGCAAGATTAAACCGTTCCGACTGTAGTAAAATATATTTATATTCGCGCAAATTGAATTTCCCTCAAAGATATTAAGGAAAAATACGTGATAAAAAGGAATGCAATTCAACATCGAGATCCACAACGTTAATTTAAAACGAACGAGATGATAACCTTTTAAATAATTCATCAAAAACATTAATGCTCTTAATACGCGTTATAAATGACGGGGGACATTTCGCGGCCCCCAAGAATTATGAAGACTTCCTAACTTCATTAAAGAACGCAATTCTCCACTCAAAATTCCTTTTTCACTCGACTATTCCGAAGATTACTCGCGGCCCTTAACAAATGACCGTCAATCTATGACCCTTTCGAATTATTACATTAAAGGGCTGCTTAAAATCTAAAACAGTCAATTTGGGAGCCCCCTCGCGAGCGGCGTCGTATTGTGGAGCGATCTAAACTAATATACGACTGAGTTCGCGATTCTAATTGTGCAATTAAGCTGTGCTATTTTCGGTAAATGGAATTATTATTCGTCTTGCGTTTCCAAAGACTTAGAGGTGCTGAGCCAACTGAGCCAAGTATCGTGTTTGATTACAACCTAGAACATAATATCGATGTAATAAAGTTTTGTGATAGTTTTGTGTATTATTATATCTGTCGCAGGGATTTTGACAAAGTCGTGATATTATAATTCCACTAGTGAAATTATAATTTCACGTGATATTATGAATAGACAGTACGAGACATTATGCACAAGGCTGCGAGCCTCGGAAGTCCTGTAGAACACGTGATAGGTTAGAAATTTAATTTCGTGGTTATTTTTTTATTGTTACAAAAATACTGTCTATTCATAATTAAACTAGTGGAATTATAATATCACGTGAAATTATAATTTCACTAGTGGAATTATAATATCACGACTTTGACAAAATCCCTGCGACATATCCACATAATGAAAAGTTTCTTTATTTAATTGAATCGAGATCGTAAATTACTTCCGCAAAAAGAAAAAAAAAACATGCTTTATGCCCACAAAAAAATGCACATGCACAACACGCAATTATCAATGACTAGCGGTTCCTCGCGGTTTCACCCGCGTGGTACCCGTTCCCGTAGGAATAAAGGGATAAAATATAGCCTATGTCACTCGGGAAGAATGTAGCTTTCTAATGCTCAAAGAATTTTCAAATCGGTCCAGTAGTTTTGGAGCCTATTCGATGCAAACGAACAAACGAACAAACAAACAAACATACAAACATACAAACATACAAACATACGAACATACAAACATACGAACATACAAACATACAAACATACAAACATACAAATATACAAACATACAAACATACAAACATACAAACATACAAACATACAAACATACAAACATACAAACATACAAACATACAAACATACAAACATACAATCATACAAACATACAAACATACAAACATACAAACATACAAACATACAAACATACAAACATACAAACAAACAAACAAATAATCAAATCTTTCCTCTTTACAGTATAGACAATACATGCAGCTGCAGATAGCAAGACAGCGACACAACTTGCACCTTCACTGATTAGACTACTCTACACGTGTTTCGCCCCAACCCGAGGCATCCCCAGGAGTTGTTAACCGTGCGAAATCCAGCACTGAATGAGTGACAAGACAACGCCCGCCGCCGCTACTGTATTTATTGCTTCCTACTCCCCACTCTGCTATGACATGAGCCGAGTGACTTGACTCAATCAGTTTTGTTTTTTTTCGCAAGTAAGCTATGTTCTCATTTTTCACATTTGTTTCTTTCTTTGCAGGAGGAATGGAGAGCTCCAGGCTAGAGGCGTAAAAGAGCAAGATGGAGAGAAGAGAGGAGTTGCATAGGCACGGGTGCAGCGTGGCTAAGCAGACCATCCTGACGACGCACCCGAGCGGCTTGCAGACCAGAGTGTCAGTCGAGCTTGCGAACTTTGACGCACTTTGCGTGCATTCAGAGTGCAAAGGCAGTCCTCTGAAAAGACCATCTAAGGCCATGTTTGAAGGAAGCCCTTTCACTAACAGACGAGGATTATTGGGCGGAGTTTCCGCTCATGGAACACCAGTCTTGGGTAGACGGAGCGATGCCGTCAATGAAGGCAGGCTGTCCCAGCAGTGTACTCCTGTTATGAGGAGACGAGAACTGATGGACAGTCCTGGAGGCTCTCCATTACCTTCGAGAAGGGGGGATAGCGAAGAGTTCGAGGAGGGGTGTGAGGTAGACAACAGTGTCATCAGTGGCTGGCTAAAGTTTCGAGACAACAAGCGGGTGAGTCGTAGCTTATTTTTTTAACGAATTGCTTTATATAATAAGAATGAGAGAGTTTCCTCTATATTTTTTGTGGTTATTAACTGGATCAGAAGTAGTGACGCTCTTCTGAGTTCTATCTTTAGCCGATAAATAACGTACCTGCACCAGTATTTGTGAGAGGCTCGTTTTTATAGGTCTGGATAACCTTAATAGTCTGATAACGAACAGTTATTATTATAAGGTAAAACATATTTTATTTATTTGGACATCCTTCGAACAGTATCTACGATCATTGAGATTTAATATTTACTATACGATTTAATAATTATATTCTTTAGTTCAAATTTTCGTCTAGTATTCCTAAAGGAATATTATAGATACAGTATATTAAAGAAATATTAGAGATTATTATTTAATAATAACAATCATTCATAATATCAGAGTTTCTCAAAAACCTATTAGAAATTACAGAGACTAGCGTATTCAAACATTGTTAGTTACGCGCTGCACATGTTATTACTAACTGAAGGATTTCCTAATTTATCAAAGTATAAAAAGATGTGAACCTTTTATATCACGTTTTGATAAAAGGCGAGCCAAGCGAACTTGGCATGTAAGCTTCTGTCTAACTGAAGCTCAGAACCTCATACAATAATAAAAAGTTTAGGTACATATTTTAGCGGCATCATATTTCATGATACCTAATTAGTCTTACAATAGTCAGTTAGACAGTTACAGCAATGCAGCAGCCAATTTTATAAGACATTTCAAAAATGAGAACTAAGCAAACCTTATAATTTTATCACCCGCACTGCTCGAGAAAGGAACTCCCACCGAACACGGTTTTTTTTTTCTCTGGAACTCCTTAACTGAGTCTGTGTTTCCTGATAGGTACAATGTGGTGGCCTTCAAGTCACGAGTGAATAGGTATTGTGTATTGTGTCTTCTAGGCAAGCGCGATTCATCCTAGATCGCATTAAAGCTTACTATCAGGCGAGATAGCGGGCAAGCGCTTGTCTGTTGTTGGCGAATTATTTAGGGACTGAATGGGATACGGACGGATTCAGCTTGCCTTGTGAATGTTTTTTTTGTGATATGTTTTGTTTTCTACTATTTGGGATTTTAAGAAGTGTTTATTCAAAGGCTGATAAAAGGATACTCATTCAGAAAAATATAAATGTTGTTTTTAAAAAGAAAGTACCTATTAGAAAAAAATCGACCCATCTCACAACTAGCTCCGATGGGACTCAAACCTTTCACTGTCCTGGCGAATGCTCTAACTAACCGCTGAGATTTTATTTCATCAATACCTACATGTTGTTATTATGATAATTTTGCTGAAGTGAAATTTTATTCCTTCATAAAAGTTTTTTCTATTAATGCAACCCATGCATCATCGCCTGAAGGCAGCCGATTTCTTAAAATTTAGCTATTGCTGCCTACAGATGTAAACTCAAAAAGTAAAATACTGAAGATACCTACAAATGTGTATCACCATTACCAACCACGACAGACGAAATAAAAATTATGTTCCTACTTTTATTGGTTTCGTATAAAGTTGTAACAAGATTTCCAACTTGGAAGAAAAAGCCTTTTCTTCAACTCCACATTCATCAATTTGACTCGTGAAAGGTCATTGACCCGCATACCGCAGTGCGTCGTTTCGTTAATTACTTCCTAGGTCCTACCTCCGGTCTACCTTCAGGTAGAGGCAAGGAGCTATAAAAGTATCAGACGGTGTCGAGAGCTCGCTCCGCAACTGGGCTAAGGGCTTTCCAGCAGTTAGGGGTGGCGTTAGTCGATGGAGTTGTCGATAGAAAGTGGGGGATTTAATAAGTTTGCATTTACGACTGTTGTCAACTCAACGATCATGATGGGACAGTAAAAAATAACCAAAAACGCTCACATTTGATTACAAATTAAGGTTTCCCCTTACTTCCGCTCTGAGTCGTCCTGGTTATTACGTGCTAAATTATGTTGAATTGAAAATTGATAATAGCATAAGATCAGTTATTGATTTCGCAATTGAAGGCTGAATTACACGAAGCAAATTATTGCATACAATTCGTTGTAAATTGTTATGTTAGGTTGAACATTGGTTTGTAACTTTAAACTTACATAGCAATGTACTGCAAATCGTGTGCAATAATCAGCCTTAAGTAATTAGAAGGTAGCGGCGCGTCGTAGTATGCCTACATTTTTATTTCCTTAGCATTTTTTTTAAGAATCAACAATACATTTAACAGCATAATAAAGTGGTCAAGTTTTTTTAGTTCCATAATAGATAAACATGTATTTTCTCAAGCTGAAAATGTCAGCATGCTCACTATTTCATCAGCACAAAAGTAAGCTAGCAGTACCTACTATCGACATAACTCGCTTCACTACAGCATCAAAGTAATGGGTGCAAGCGTTTTGTTCTTGAAGTACCCCGTGCTTGGGTACATACCTGCAATTTTACGGGAGTCCTCAGCTTGGACAATAACTTACATTCTTTGCTTTGCATTTATCTAAACTAATATTTTAAAGAGTTTGGTTTTTTGTTTGTTTCTATGTTTTGTAATGGTTACTCAAAAATAACTGAAAGGATTTTAAAAATTATTTTACTAGTAGTAAGCTACCTACATTATTTCAGAGTAACATAGGATATATTTTATTCCGCTATTCCCAAGGGAACGGGAACCACGCGGTTAAAACCACGGGGAGCCACTAGTTTTACATATAAAGGCATGTGTCCATTAAAACATACCATAGCTTATATGCGCTTTACCATAACACCCTATCATCATCATCATCATCAGCCATTTAATGTCCCCACTGCTGGGGCACTGGCCTTCCTTATGGATGAATAATAATAATTAATTATACCCTATAATGCTAGCTAATTGCTATTACGCATAGTTCCCATATCAAATATTCTGAAATAATACTTCATGCAACAAAGTAAGTATTGCCACAGATAATATAATACTATACTTAAAATTCTTTCATAAAACTCCAAACTTTACCTACCTCTCTAAAATATTAGTTAAGAGTTTATTAATTATAAAACAGCTCCCAAGAGTATGTCTTATGATTTGGTTGAAATTTGGCACACGGATAGTAGATAGCCTGGATTAAAACAAAGAATACTTTTTATCCAGATATTCCCACGGGAACAAGAACCAACATGGTGAAACTGCGGGCAGCCGCTAGTTTTATATAAAGGCTGATTTTTCCCCATTTAAACCCTAAAATGTATTCCAAAGTTAGCTGAGCACCGTTAATTGATTTGAAATCCAGATAAATGATAAAGGAAAGAAAAAGTTCAAGTCTTAATCAATGAAAAGTCACTAAAGTTTGCTCTAGATTTCCCATTCGTTTCTTTCTTAAAGTTAGAGACAGAGTTTCTTCTTTTGTTTCTTCTTATTTAAAGTTTAAGTTCATACCTATTAAGTAAACTAACTTCTAGAATGAAATGCATCCCGAAAGTAGAAATGCTTTCACCAAAGCAGCAAAAAGAGAAGAAAATCTCATTTTCATCATTTTTTTTTTCTTTTAAAAGATCTTAGGTATTATAAAATAATATCTGCCAAATGTATACCGTGTAATTATAGTTAGTAAAAAAAACACCGAAACAAATCGAAAAGGTTGTAAAGCCTGTGTCCACACTCTTCAGCACATAAACATCGGCAAAGACAAAGTGGGAAACAAAAAACAACGCGTTTTATCAGTTTTTTGTTTTCTCCGCCGTTCTAACTGATGACCACACATTTGCCATGAGCCAGGACAAATGGTGGACAATCCCGACGTCATCAGGACGTGTCCGAGGGGCATGCGTCATGTGGACCCCTATAAACAAGGGAATTCGACAAATGAACGCGATTTGTTAAAATTGTCAGGTATATTTTTTGATTGTCCCTTTTTATGTGGTGGTGAAGGTTCGGCCATAAGTGGGAATGAAAGTGACAATTTTGGTTGTACGTCATATAAATGATACTAACGTGCCAAAAACTTGTATTTTACCTTCTAGTGTACACTAGTGACTCGGAAGTTTTGGAAGTTTTTGTTTTTTTATTAATTTTTATACTAAAGACTCAAAGTAGGTAATGTTTAAAATTTAAAAAGGTCTGTGTGTCATACTCGTTACTAATGCATGATCGTATCTTTGTATTTTATGACGATCTGCGTAGTTGAGCGGCGTGCGCACCGGTTTTCAATGTGCTGCTATTCCTGAGATCTGGGTTCGATTCCCGTTTGGGTAAATGTTGGAAATAAACTTTTTTTTATTTTAGCGTGTCCGGGTACATGTCTTACCATAACAGTGGTGGTGTTAGAACAATGTATATGATGGTTGGTGCCCAATACTTATTTGAAAGACGTCTGTCTGGCATTTGACACAATAATGAGACAAAAGAAGACAATTTTCGTGGCGTTTCGTTCTGTAACTCGTATAATTCTAGCAGTATTTATGGCGGGTCATTACACTGCCTCCGCGCTGGATCGACGGATTATTTCAATAATTCAGGCACAAAACGCAGGTAATTCGTCCTTCCCAGGGTGTGGTATAAGTCATAACTCATAAGAGTTTGAGCATTGTAATCATAACTTAGCGTCGCCACACATGGGCCACTTAAAAGCGCCGCCACCGACAACTTTCCTGTAGTTTTCATTGATAGTTGTCACTTTGTTTCTTATTCTAGCTTCAAGTGGCGGCGTTTGTGACTCGTGTGCGGCGACGGTTACTCAGAATAGTAGAGGCATCTTCTTTCAAATAGTAATATAATTCTGTACAATTTAAAACTTAAAGATTTTGCATTTTTGTCACAGAACTTGTAGCCATATAGACTTCACTTTACACAATACAATATGGGTCTTATTTTTAGAAAACCGTAGCCATATCTAAGTACAACTTATTTAAAACCTTGTGTTTTAAATACTTCATTTTCAATTGCAAACAATTAAAAATCTATATAACTTGTGTTTTAAGTTAATTGTTTGCCATAATAAAGCTTTGTAATATATACCTACATGAAAAAGATTTCAGACAACTCATAAACTTCTAATTTTTAACTCTTTTATTTTGTTGTTAATTAGTACACAAATTATTTGGAATTACAAGATTTAGCTGGCATATTCTTGCGCACGATGGACTGCAGTAACCAATCGGAATCACGAGCGACTATTTTGTCTCGACGACTCGTTTGCGACGTTCTATAGCGTAGAATTGGCGGATTTTCATGGCACACAGAACGCTTAGTTATCTTCGAAGCGCCGCGAAGAAAATGGGAGGTCAAAAACGATAGTTGACAATAGTTTCTTATTAGATCATTTAAGCCGCAGATGCAAGCACCAATCCCTTATAAGCTACTTAATTGCTACTGTTGCAGAAATAAGCTGCACTGACCTTGAAGACTTCCGTGGCCGAGTGGTGTACGTACCGGTTTTCAAGGTGCTGCTGTCTCTAGAAATAACGGGTTCGATTCCCGGTCGGGTAAATTCCTCGGGTCAGGGTGTATGTGGTAATAACCGTGCGTCATTGTTTCCAATTTCAATAATAGGTACTAGTCTACAGTTAGGTATTGGAAAAACGTTTGTGATGGTGTCCACAAAACTGACCACTCACTGTCACAAAATAGTTTGCTTCAAAAGAATCGCTAGAGCTTATGACTCGCGCGGTTCCCCGAAAGCGACGTATTTTTACGTCTCGTTCGCAGCGCTCTGCAGCGTGGAATTGGCGGAATTTTTCATCGAACACAGAACGCTTAGCGATCTCAGAGGCGCCGGAGCCTCCCATCCACAATGGTGGATTGTATAGAAAATGGCAGACAAAAACGATTCCGCTGTTGCTTTGCTTCGGAATCTACGTGGTATTGGCTCTGTTTGATGCCAATACCACGATACAATATTTATTACGACCTTTAACAAATACAATTTTTTTTTTTTCTGTGTGATTATAAAAGGCACAAGGGTAAAATTAAAAGTACCTACCTAAAAGAAATCGGTGTTGTTTCTAAGGATGTATTACTGTTTGGCCAGTCATTTAAACATTAATCGATGTATATAAAGTGTAGTAAGATTGGAAGATGAAATAGGACAAGAATCAAGGACTTGCAGATCTTCTGATGACCTCCGTAGTCGAGTGGTTAATGGTTTGGTGCCGAAATATCTAACGTAACCTGTACACGCCTATTATTAGTGTTCACATCGGATATTTTAAGGTCGCTTTTTTTTAAATTGGTATGTTTCTCAATGTGTCCACTGTTGGTGTGTCTTATCCAAATAAAATAAAATAAAACGTTGATTCCGGTCGGGTACATGTCGAAAACTACCTACCTTTTAATTTTGTCTTGTCTTGGTATACAGGCTGGATTTTTTTCACGACACCAAGAGGGAAAGTACCTGCTGAAACTATGGAGATAGTAAATTCCACTCAAAGGAAAAATAGATTAATTTTTATAAGAAACAAAACAGCTTTCAAGGATTTTAAAAAAATTACGCTTTCTAGTACTCAGTCTGGTACTCAGGAATCAAACCGGATTAAATAAAAACATTCTTTAGTTTTATCGCATCAATTGATGAGGTTGACCCTCCTTATGGATCAAATCTCTCTAACAAACATGATACGTTAAATGAAAGTAAAATAATTAAAGATCGTGGATTCGATGTCGAGTCAAGTCGATGTTGCACTTTTCAATGAAACAAAAAAAAATACGAATGCAGTTTTGTTTCTTTTCAAAATTAAAAGAATGTTTTCTTTGAGTGAAATTGTCTATCTCCATTGCATCTAGAACTTTCCCTTCAAGTGGCACAAAATAATTCCACCCGGTATCATCGTCATCATTAGCCATTTAATATACCCACTGCTGGGGCACTGGCCTTTCTTAAGGATGGATAAGGAGATTGGGTCATACATGATCCACCACACGGGCCCAATGCGGATTGGTGGGCTCAACGTACCTTCCGAAGCACGGAGGAGCTCGTGATAAAAAGATTTTTTTGTCACCCATCCCGTGACCGACCATTGCGAAAGTTGCTTAACTTTGACGATCGCAGGCCGAGCGCGTTAACCACTAAACCACAAGCTCCTCGGAAAAAATCCACCTGTATATGGCAACACAAGTGGGTAGGCATTTTTTGGTATTAGAACAAAGTATAATTGTCATACATATTATTCTTCTCTCTAGTATAATATTATATTATTGCTCTTATATAAAATAAATATTGGTCACCATTACTTACTTGTTCCCACACCAAACTGTAGTAGCTTGAGCACTTAGTGTTATGGAAGTAATATGGACCCAGACCGGTCCCAGACCTGAGAAAATGTTGAAAAGTTCGTTTTCAATGTTTACCCGACCGGGATTCGAACCCAAGACCTCCAGAGATAGCGGCACTTTAAAAACCGGTGCGTTTACCACTCGGCCACGGAGGTAATCATATTTATTTATTGACAGGTCTAGGAAGAAGTTAGAACATCGATTCGATTTGTTTTAAGTGCTATTGAATTTTATAGTCCTTTTTCAAACAGGAAAGAAGTTTTAAATTGTTCTAGTGTTATTTAAGTACTTATTGCCATCAAAAAGCCATTCAAACTTAAATAAAACAAACACAGTTAAGGGAAATTACTTTACACTATATTTACTGCACTTAAATCGACCGGAATGAAATAGCGTCTGTACATACTATATTTTATGGCACCCAATGCCACTTTTGAAGAAGCTTGCTGACCTTGAATTCCACTTTATGCCTTCGCATTAAGGTTGTCAGAGACGGCATGAATAAAGGGTTCCGGGAAGGCTCCCGGGGGAGCTACCCGCGTGTACCGGTGGTTTTATGAATCATTTATGAACAGATGCTGGATGCGACAAATAGAATTAAATTGATACAAACTTGCTGTAAAACTTGAACAGCGGACTGGTAAGTCTTCTTAAAATCTTTGGACACGTTAAGGATATGTACGTTTTGATAGGCAGAAAACAAAGCTAGGCAAGAAAAAACTACATAGACTTGTGGTGAAAATAACTTCATTAAAAATACTTAAGTTCTAAAACCTAGTGATGAAAACACGTTAAGCCGTTGGTCCTGGCTGCGTTTGTAGTCGTTAACACCCACCAATCCGCAATGGGCCCGCGTGGTGAGTCATGGCCCATTCTCCTTATCCATCCATAAGGAGGGTCTGTGCTCCAGCAGTGGGAACTTTTAATGGCGGATGATGATGATGATGATATTTAAATTCACATTTCTTTTTCTATGAGGTTATGATATAATATACTCGTATTATATTATTTTTAAAAGTATCGATACCTATTAAGTATTTTTGGACCCCATAAGTGAAAAATAAAAGCTATAATCATTGTTATCTATCCCCTCGTCCAAAAATAGACACGTCTCTGTCAAGCTTTACAACTTGGGCTAACAACAGCACCCATCACAAAGGATTTACCCTGTTTTCCGGCATTTAGGCAAAAACCTCCGCCGTGAATGTACAGATCGTGCGAAACCGTGTCCGATGACCCAGTGAAAAGTAAATGCCCGCGAAATGCGGGCTTGTAACAAGATGGCGCACGCCATAGACAACCGAATAGATCACGCGTCAACGAACTTTAATATGAAAACTAAATTGCTAAAAGGTGGCGTTAATCGTTAATTGGTCGGTTATTTTCAATTGATTAGTTCAAGGACACGTTATTTAGTTTGAGATGGCGAAATTGCCAATAAAAATGCCATTTGAATGAGATTGTCCTGCTTCACATTGGCGCATGCATATCCCATTAACCGCATTCATAATTCATTTTACTAAGTTACTATAAAAAAGTGATAAGATATTTGTCTTGGTTCTTAAAATATTCTGTGCCAATGACCCAGTGAAAAGCAAAATGCGCGTGAAAACGCGAGCAGCTCGAAACAAGATGGCGTTCGGTAACGTATTGCCGCCTTTTTGCGCGGACATTGACGGAGCGGTGAGACGCGTTCCGATACACGCTTTGCTACTGACTAATTTAGTTTTTTATACCGTGATGTATTTAGTGTTTTTTATCCTGTGCTTATTTTTATTAGGTATTGGGTTACTTTTCGCCTAGCGTCTTCTCCGCGTTATAAGTTTTTCATTTGGAATTTACGAATAATACAAGACATGTTTAGACAACGGCCGTAACCTATCAGTTAGATCCCCAGCTCACACAACAACATTAACCGTCCCCGCACAGGAGCCACAAACGCCGCCACAACAAGAAACAAGTGACGACTACCAGCATGGGTGTTCATATAAAATGTATGAAAACTACAGGAAAGAGGTCGGTGGCGGCGTTTTTTCAGTGGCACGTGTGCGGCGACGCTATCCCTTGTCTGTCCCGAGGCCATTTTGTGGCGTTTTGCAAAATGTCCCATCTGTCAAGACGAGAAAATGGAATCGACCTGATATATGTTTATCAGCGTATTAGCTTTGTTTAGTTTAGCTCGATTTCGATACTCTAACCTGTGGTGTGCTTTGTATAATCTGTAGATAAAATACAGATGCCATTTATATCCCAAAGATTCAAAAAGTTGGTTTAAAGAAATTGAAAGCCTGTTATTTTACAATTATTCATTTTTAAACGTTTGATTACAGTACAACAACAGTCAAAATTCCGTTTTGTAGCCCGTTTTTACGTTTATGAACCTCTAAACTCAACCAAGTTAATTTAAGCCCTTAAAAGAGGGGATTGTTTAAAAAGAGTCCGGATTAGCGAGCGACAAAACGCCAATACAAAGGTTGTCGCCTGACAAATCGGCGGGCGTTCGGAGACGACAGTGACGGAGCGACGACGCGACGCGCGCCGCAGCGGTCTGCGGCTGCTGGCGACAAGTTAAATGCTGGCTTATTGGACTAGGTGGTAGGAACTGTTAATTGGAAAGTCTATTTCCAATATATTATTGTATATTGGAAGTTCTACGAACGATTTGACGCAGGGGTAGGATACCTGCCTTCTGCGCCAGAGGTCTCGGGTTCGATTCCCGAACAAGACAAATATTTGTTTGCATGAACATGTCTATTTGTCTTGGTCTGGGTGTTTTCTATGTATTTACAAACAAAAAATATTTATGTATATATATCCCTTATCAAGCTTTCCATGACACAGTTTCTAAACGAAATTTACATGGGCTTAGATAATGGGTGTGATTGTAAGAAATTATTTATTTATTTATTTATTATTTAGCAGAATAGTCCTAACCATAACGTGTAAATCATTGTCGGCAGTGCAAGAAATGATATCACACGTAGTTGTGAAGATAATGTCTTTGAAATCATGCCTTTCTCCCGCAAGGGGTATGCTTAGATCGCCTAGTTCCACTTGCTAGAATTATTAATGCTTTGCGTTCAATATCCCTGTTCATATTTTTTGCTTGCCGATTTCCGGTTCTTGACATTGTCATTCATCTATTTATACTCGATGTGATCGAAACAGGTTTTCTAATGTTTCCCCTGTCGCACATTTGTAATTTGTACCCATTCTCTTCTCTTCTCTCTCAACTTCTCAAAATATAGATTATATTGGTTCAAATAGTTCATTTAACTGTTTGATAAATTTGAAAGTTAAACTTCCTACGATTATTCCAGTAATTAACCAAACACAGAAATGTGATAAACACAATATAAATCCAATTAGAATAACAATACAAAACGGCGCGATTTTAACCAAATCACGCGAAAGCGCACGTAAATCACTGCTTCATTCGGCGCAATCTCAAACGAATGAAAATGCACCCTGAATTTAGAGAGATAGAGTTTGATTTCTCATTGCTGTTTTGCTCATTTAAAACAATGTCGCATAGTGATATGGCTTAACAAATGAATTATTTATTCAGCAAGGGAATTAACATATCAAGAGCATGCGGGTGGTATTGTGTCTGAGTCGACTTTGGATTCTATTTGGATGCAAAGAAACAGAAACAGGGAACGAGATGGCGATATTGTATTCTTAAATAAGATTTATTTGTGATTTCTGAGTAGCCATTCTTGAATAAACAACTCGGTATCTGTTTTAGAGTCCCCAATTTAGACACTGTTTATTTATCCATACGCTACTTACGTACGTATTTTTCTAGTATAGACCTTATATTATTTAACAGTAAATTCCGACCTACTTTTTTGATCTTGTACAAATCTTGAGAGTTCAATCAAATGGGTTTTGATTGAACTCTCAAGATTCGACCCTAAAGCAAAAAGTGCCCATTGGACCTCATTTAAAGTACCCATTCGACCATCCCAAAATATTATTTTTGAAGCACCCATTCGACCTCTGTTTTGGTACCCACTGGACCTTCATGATTGTTCTCCACTATTGCCAAATATTTCTGTCGTGACATGGCCCGCTATTATTTCTCGGCTGCTTGCGTGCAACGAGTGAGATAGAAGATGGCTTTGGTCGTAACCAATGATGTTTTAAACGTCATCGGTCTTAACAAACAGACGTGCTCATTCTTCATTATACCAGTTTGTCTGTTATTAATGCCTTTAAAATATGTAAATCATAAGTTCTTAGAATTTTTATCCGGTATCTTCCTACTATTATAAATGCGAAAGTTTGTGAGTAAGTACGGATATTGTATGGATGTATGTTTGTTACTCTTTCGGGCAAAAACTACTGAACGGATCTGGATCAAATTTGCAACAGAGATAAATTATAGGCTGGAATAAAACATCGAATCCTTTTCATCCCGATATTCCTACGGGCGGCCGCTAGTAATAATATAAATGAAAAAGTGTGTAAGTATGGATGTTTGCTACCTACTCTTTTACGCAAAAAGTACTAAACGGACTTGGTTATTTGGCACACAGAAAGGGCGTTTGTGCAGTACACTGAATTTTACCGATCCGGAAAAAAACGGATGCTTGTATTTTAAAAATTAATCATTTATAATTGTAAGAATTTATTCATTTCGTGTAGTTTAGGGTTTAAAACATTGAAACTACACGAAATAAATAAATTCACAATTATAAATGATTAATTTTTAAAATACAAGCATCCGTTTTTTTCCGGATCGGTAAAATTCAGTGTACTGCACAAACGGCCATAGTAGATAGCCTGGATTAAAACATAGGCAACTTTTTTCCCGATATTACTTCGGGAACGAGACCACGCGGGCCAAATCGCGGGTGGCCGCTAGTCTTGAATTTCAAAGGTATTACTAACTTTCTAATTAGACAAGGAGAAAACGACTAGGTACATTTGTGACGTCACCAAGTCAGTAGCGCCATATAAAGTCTCCCAATAGAAAATTTCGTTTTAGAAAAAGACAGCTATAAATAGTAAAATTTAGACAGCTACTAATTCGCTTGTAAACTGATTAAAAATATTTTTTTCACACTTGGTATGCTTGAATGTTATATTTTCAAACTTCACCACTAAATATCTACATTTCAACAACAGTTAAATACCCTATTCATATAATTGTAGGGTTTTTAGCATATATTTGTGTAGAATACTAGTTACAGGTCTATCCCAAATCCGTCTAAGGTGCGGTCCGACTAAATTGAAATGTGCTGTCGTCTCGTCCGCCCCGCTCGCCGCCCGCCCGGCGGTTGTGGCGCGCGGTATGCTGCGGCTTATATATGTTACAGTCAAAACCCTTAACCAGTCAAAAGCCTTATTGACTGGTAAAATCTCGTTTTGTCAGATAAAATCAGTCCATAAGGGTTTTGACCGACACCCTCAGTCAATAACCTTATTGACTGATTTAAAGAACAAGTATGAGCGA
The DNA here is from genome assembly GCA_949710035.1 of Crambus lathoniellus. NCBI lineage: Eukaryota > Metazoa > Arthropoda > Insecta > Lepidoptera > Crambidae > Crambus > Crambus lathoniellus. The sequence goes on from OX453296.1 coordinate 28,503,575, forward strand.
ATTTGCCTCGGAAGTCCTGTAGAACACGTAATAGGTTGGAAATTTGAGGCGATCGCGAAGCGCAGCGAAGAGATCGCCTTAAATTTCGTGGGTTTTTTTGAAACGCAAATTATGAATTGTTTTCACAAAAAAATAACCACGAAATGTCAACGCAGCCGTGAGCTTACCGTCACGAGACGCTTGTTAATTGATTTTTGTAGTCAAAACTGTTTTTGACTACGGGGTACTATTATGTGCTATATATTCTGTGCTACGGGCATCGGTCAAAACCACTTTTGACTGTTTTCTTTAAGTCAAATTTGACTGGGCACGTTGGTCAAAACCTCTATTGACTGAATGTATGGTCTTTAAATCAGTCAATAAGGTTATTGACTGAGGGTGTCGGTCAAAATCCTGATTGACTGATTTTGTCAGATAAAATCAGTCGATAAGGGTTTTGACCGACACCCTTACTCAATAACCTTATTGACTAATTTTACCGGTCAATAAGGTCTTTGACTGGTTAAGGGTTTTGATTTGACTGTAACATATACAGTATACCTACTGATTTTGTATATCAACTGGTTTTTGATCGGATGATGCAGAAAATTCAGATTGTCTAAAATAATATTTATACTTATTAATATTATAAAAAGGAAATATTAGATTTTTCTTGTTTGTATGTTTGTAATGGATAAACTCAAAAACTACTGGACCGCTTTTAAAAATTATTTCATTAGTTGATAGCTACATTTTTCCCGAGTAACATAGGCTATTCCCACGGCAAAGGGAACCACCTGGGTAAAACCCCGGGAATACACTAGTTTGATACAAATTCAAAATAGTTGGTGTCAAAATAGTCAATAAGTTAGCCTAGTACCTAGTACGATTTAACAAGAATAGTAGATTGTACAACAAGTGCATAAAAGGTACCATTTTACCCGAGACGTATATATCCATCCGAGCCGTAGGCGAGGGTGGATAGTCAATTCGAGGGTAAAATGGGTTTTATGTACGAGTTATACACTCTGCTTTTCACTTCGAGTGTGAGGAAAATAAATAACAATATTGCAAAAAAGAAAAAATAAAGACTTCGCCATATTGGCGGGAAGACTTTCTTTTTCTTTTTTTTATACGGGCATTGGCAGTACAGTGACTTTAGCATAGATCGTAGTCCATAATACTCTTGAAATACTTATTCCTTAGAAAACTCATTAATTTTGCCTAGTTTTATTAATTTAATAATTTAACATGGATTATGTACAAAATTTAAGAAACATAATGAAATACGTTAGGTATTAATAAAGTTTATTTAACGAAGTTTAATGCGCGTGTGACTGTTTACCTGACGACCTTTGTCTTAAAGTCTGAGACTTAGACGAAGATTTTACTTTATGCACTAGAGCATAAAAAGCGATTTTATGCCGCCTATACCCAACATAAACACGAACTTTACGAGCATGAGAAGTGAAAACGTTATTTTTATTCTATAACTAGCTTTCCGCTCGCAGCTTCGCCCGCGTGGGCTACCCGACGTCATCCCACGAGAATGTGATATGTTTCCAGGACAAAAGTAGCCTATGTCAATCTCTAGCCACCAACTACCCTATACCAAAAATCATTTCGATCCTTTGCTCAGTTTTGCCGGCGGACAAACAAACATACTTTCACATTGGTGAAGACCTGTAATGCCTGTATTTAGCGTTCAGTTGTTATGTATTCAAACGTCTCTTGTAATTTAGCTTTTGGTCTGGTGCAAAGTAAATTATTATTAATAGGTAATTATTATTTCTTTCTCAGTGATATTTAATGGAAGGAAAATTTTCTATATATTCCTCATAAATAATTAAACAACAAGTTTGTTTAAACGTCGAATAATATTTTCTGTGCCAATAATACAAAATAATTTAGTACCAAGACGGCGAGCAACGTAAACATATTTAAAATACTGCGGTTTGTTGTTTGATACATGCATAATTAAGGATAATATATAAATATAAGGATAATATTTATATGTCAATATGATGCTTATTCTATCTTATTTCTTGTTGATAAAACATTATAGATCTTTATGTATTTAATACAAATCAAAACCTTATATAATTGATTTTAAACATACCTACCTAAGCTTGTTTATGTCGTGGTCATTGAATTGATCAATTCATGAAATCGTTGGGCATTTCATGAAATTGTCGTAATTCATGAAATATCAAAATCCGCTGGTTATATCATTAAACATTACATTTATCAAAGTTACACTGTTTTTTAATTTAAATAATGACCGTATTCTTTGTACCTATGTATAAATAAGTTAGGTAAAAGTTTCTTCGCATTTAATATGAAAACTCAAGACATTTTTCTCAAAGTTCATTTACATTTAATTACAGTACATATGCTCGATGACTTTCTGCTATCTTGTAGATAGTGACATGATCCCGTTGCTGTAGAAATGTTGGAACTTCTGATAAAAAAACGCGACAAATAATTTTGGCAGTTCTCTATTGATGTTAACCCGAAACTGCCTAGATAATTCTGGAGAGACCGAAACAGGTGGAAATCTGAACGTGCAAGGTCACGGCTGTATGGCGGATGCATTAACACCTCCCAGCCAATTTTTGCTGAATGTTTGCCTAGTCATTCGAGAAGAATGTAGCTTTCTTATAATGAAAGAATTTTAAATCGGTCCAGTAGATTTAAAGTATACTTATCCATAACAAACATACAAAAAACCAAATTTTTCCTCTTCACAATATTCGATGGATAGAAGGCTTTTAATTGCGCACAGTTAAAGATGCGAGTAAAAAACCTAGGATTCTGATTCTAGTATAAACGTCTCAAAAAGGAGCACAGTATATAGTATTTGATAGTTTTTCATTATAGGGGTACAGGAATAAATATAACTGAACGCTACGTCGACCAAGTCGCGGGTGGCAACAGGAGTGTTTTTTTACCTTTTAATCTTCAATGAGCTATTTGACAAAAAAGTATGATATCAAATTAAGAAAATACCTTTTTTTCACCTGTGACTAACATCGTTAAAACAGAAGTTGAACTACCGCGCGAACCTCCCAGTCATGTTGCCGACTTTAATTGTGATGGATGGCCGGAGTTTTGCCATCAATGTGGCTAATTTAATTAACTTATCAGTTTATACACAACTTTGTGCAGATAAATAAATTATCTAAATATTTTGTTTTACTACTACTTTTGTAAGTGCTAATACTAGGTGTTATTGTTGATCGAAGATGCTAATACATAACACCACTCACAAAACAAATATGAAATAAGGTTTTTCTTTTTTTAAACTAGTAGATTTTTTCAGTGTTTTGTATAGGTATTGAAAAAGTCTTAAAATCCGTTCAGAACATTCTGAAAAGTTCGCTTTTAATTGCAGTCATTTCATAAACCAAACCTGTCTCATCCTTTTAAATTAACTATCCAATACTCTTTTGTTTATCCGTCAATATTGCCTAATATTCGTCAAAATAATCCTCAAGCCCATTTAGCGTATATTGGTATCCGCAAGGGATGCACCCCGCCTAATATCCGAAATATGGCCGCCATATTGTTCCGGCCCGCGTGCCGTGTGTGGACGTCATTATTCCCAGATTCTGTGCCGTAATTAGCTTTATAATAAATCCGGTTGGCGCGGCTGCCGTGACGTATCGCTGTACCTAATGAGAGTTTGGAGGGAAATTCAAATTTAGAATGCGGTTTTGTTTAAAATGTGTAATTATATTTTTAATTTTGAAACAAAAGGTTGCTTTTTGGATTGGTTGGATTAGTACAGAGTTGATATTATATTTTTATCTACACTCATGTTATAATTTTCGAATTATGAACTCATGCCTGAACGTATAACTGATACACTTTATTATGCCATAGTCAACTTTAAAAAATAAAGCTGCTGTATCCGGGTCTTTCATAATGACCATTATGCAACACCCGGATACAGCTGTCACTCATTACAAAACACTTATATTTCTTAAATTTACAGTCTCCATGGCAACCTTAGGATTTACCGGCCCTGACTTCCAACTTTTTCAAGCTCTTCTTTAGCCGGCAACAATCAGAAACGTTTTTAAAATTAGAATTTTGAATTTAGAAGAAATAGACCGTATAGACTCCTATTGAGTGGGGTTTGGCACCAATTCACATTTTATAATTAATATTGATTTGCTTTATTTTTGAAATATATAATAAATGTAATGAGTGTAGATAAAGTAGTGTATGAGACTGCACATAACTCGGTATTAAAACACCCGTGGAATACTATTAAAAAACTCGACAAGGCTCGTTTTTTAAACTCCCACTCGTGTTTTAATACCCCTCCTTATGCGACAGTCACATAAACTACTATTATTTGACTGTTTATATTTTACCGTCGTCACCGCACGCAAGCGACAGCCACAAATGCCGCCTGCCGCCATTCATATAAAATGTATGAAAACTACAGGGAATAGGTCGGTGGCGGCGTTTTGTGGTTGTGGTGGGTGGCCCGTGTGCGGAGAGACTTAGAACTGTAGTGACAATAGTGCATAGTAAATATTATAGTATTCTTTAGTAAGTATAGCTTTAATTCTCTTGTTTTACACAACCATCAGAAACCTGGCAATAGGTAAGTAGTGGCTTTAAAAATGAATTTTTAAAAAGCTAAAGCTGTAAATACTTATTATCATCATCATCATCATCATCATCAGCCATTTAATGTCCCCACTGCTGGGGCACTGGCCTTCCTTATGGATCCTTCCTTAAACTTCGGGCAATTACCTTACTTTTTCGTTGCCACTTTTTAGTTCAGATAACGTATCTACATATAAAACATCATTGTGTGATGAAGGCTAAGTGATAACTCGTTGTGGATAAAAAAAATATTTGAACACAATTTTATGTCAATCTTTACACTTTAACAATTTAAAATAATTTTAATGGGTAAATTAAACGTTAGAATTGACTGTTCATCTTTCCGAAAACATGAAATAAAAGCGTTATTATGGCTGCTAATAAAATAAAATTACGGAATCAATGAATTATATCCGTTCATCCAGTGTGTGAACGAAGAGTTTAATTTTGATTGCCCTCCCGCTCGGAATCACGCGGATAAAAGTACGTTAAAAATTATGTACCTACGGAAATGTGTACCTATATTTGTTACATTGTGAGGCGGAATACGCGAGCAGATGTTAGGCGTTCAAAACACTGAGATGGTTCTGCTACCTGCTATCACGTGCTACCGCGCGCTACCTCAACGCCGAGTACCTACCTACTCCGTGCCGTCTACCATCTGGTCCTGCGCGCCTAACCGCCTGGAGTCCGCACTGTCCCGGCCTACCGATCCTAGATACTCCTCGATCCTCGATACTCACTAACGTGAGTATTAAAAAGGAAAAATGCACAATTCCTCTCCCTCCGCCCCCGCCGCCATATTGAAAAAATTGGCAATTTCTTCTGATTTTCGCTTATAACTTCGTTTAGATGCATTTTACCCAGAAAAGAATCTTCACAATGTCGTAGAGAGATAAATTTCCTATTATTAATTTTTTAAATTTAGTTGCTAGGACAGATAGTGATAAAAAAAAATATTCCGGAAAATGAGATTTTACTAACATAACTTTCCGTCCACTCTAAGGGCGTTTGTGCACTACCACTGAATTTTACCGATCCGGAAAAAAACGGATGCTTGTTTTTTAATAATTAATCATTTATAATAGTAATTAATTAAATACAAGCATCCGTTTTTTTCCGGATCGGTAAAATTCAGTGGTAGTGCACAAACGCCCTAAGTAGATCTCCGTCGTCGGAAGAAGATCTACAGGTTTTGTTAATTTGCTGGCAATCGATGATTTCATACGAAACGGCGTACCATATTCTGACGTCTTCCTTTGGTTCAGGTATTACTTATAGGTGAATTGTAACTGCTGCCTGCTGCTGCGGTTGGGTTAGAAATCATGGCATGACGCCGCCGTGACGTGAAGTCGTGATACGTCGTCCGGATCCAACTCGTATGTAACTTTATGCATGATTTTCACTGGGGCAGGTGGCGTTTAACAGCGCGTCCGTCCCGCCCGTCTGCGTTAGACAGGCACTCCACACGAGCGTTCCCCGCGCCCCTCGTTTGTTTTACCACTCGCAATTAAGCCGCCTGAGTGACGCGGATTGTCGCCCAGCGCGAGCAACTCGACATATGTACGCTTTTTATTGTGTGATGAAATAGTATTCTGTTTTGCCCTTTTCTATGTACCTACTCGTACATTCTATATTTAGATATTATTACATTTTCAGGCTAAAACTAAGAATGATATCAAATGCCACCATAGAAAAGCTAAGAAAATCTACTAGCGCCTTCGTACGGCGTTGCGTGGTTACTCTTGTATTGTGTGAAAAGTGCATCACGCGACTGAGGCCAGTTTCCACGAAACCTACTCTTTAGGACCATTATGCATTCTTTATTACCAGGTACGGTATACATTTATCATAACAACATTTAGCATTGCAAAGTAGTCATAAGTTATCTTACCTACAATTTCTGGAAACTTCACTTAAACAAAATCATGCAAAATACGTGTGACACAAATACTTAGAACACAGACGTGCATTCGGTAAATATTAAACAGGATGAATTTTGTTCGCGTCCCGACGCTTGGAGATTTCCCTGGGCAATACATACATTGTTTGTTTGTGCCATTTTGGCTTTAGATTATTTGCTTAGACACTAGTTACCGCAAAACGGAGGATTAGCTGTGTTCGTTTCTTGCTTCAGTTTTGTTGAATGATATATGATTCTACGAGGGAACGTGAATCGAGTAAGTTAAGTCTATAGCTTAAGTTAAGTGTAGGTACTCATTTGAAACACACCATGCTTTATCAACCGAGATTATATCGTTGTCTTATTTTAGCTATAACAATATTTCCTTCGTATTTTTAAATGGACATAGATACCGACAGAAACCTTTAATTTTGAAATTTACGAATGAATGCCTGCTTGTCTGGACTTTAAATGTTATATCTCTATGTCTTGCTTTTCTGTTTCTTCGTTCGCTTCTCACACTAACACTTATCAACAGATTTGTGTTCGCTTTACCAAAATATCCCAAGGGTATCTTTGGATTATCTGGTCAATAGAAAGGAGGCCATTTCATAAGTTGCACGCACATAAATAAACTAATAACGTTTCAAATGATATAAAAGGCAATTTCTCCACCAAGGGGTAAATTGATTTATATCTTACTCAGCGCACAAAAGAAATGTCCGGGCCCTCAAAGCTATCTAAGATCCCTTTTATAGAAAACCTGCAGATATTTCATGGATTTACCTTCTGTAATAAACAAGCTTTTGCTTTAACTGAAACGTTTTTTCTTTTTTTTTATTATTTATCTGGAGTCTCTATTGAGGTTAAGCAACTTTCGCAATGGTCAGTCATAAGATGGGTGACCGCAAATTTATTATAAATGGAACTCCTCCATGCTTTGGAAGGCACGTAAAGCCGTTGGTCCGGCTGTATTTGTATTCGTTAGCACCCACCAATCCACATATGGCCCGAGTGTTGGGCCAAGGCCTATTCTATTATCTATCCATAAGGAAGGCCTGTGCCCCAGCAGTGGGTATATTATACATACAGGCGATAGCACATTGAACATAATAGTTGTATTATGAAGAGTGTTAAAATATATATTTAGAAAAACTTGTACACCTAAGTAAACTTTTTTACAAGCTATCTTTTCTAAGCTACTAGTTGCTGCAAATGCTCTCGCGCGTTGGTAGGTTGGTTTTCATTTTATATGTCAACACTTTTAAGATCTGGAATTTGTGTAATGATAATTATGACTATGACTAAGTATAATGATAATTTGAATATATTATATGTAGGTTATTTCGTACGGCTGAAATGATGATGATGATGATGATGTAATACCATCGTTTCTAATATTTATATTACTACCTTCTTTTAAAGCTAGGTAAGTACTTAAAAAAACAAGTTAAAACAAGAATCTACAAGTCACGACTTACTTAAAAATCCTCGTTAGAAATCTAGAAATCTTTTTCGAAAACAACTAAAAACCCTCTACAAATCAGCCATGAATCATTGTGAAGCAGACAGAAGTCGTCTAGTTCTCCTAGTCTTTGGAAATAATCCCATTTGTGCTCATGGGTGCTCTCATTATTTTCCCTCAACCAGCTACGGAACGTTTCTGTAGTCGTCACTATAAAGTACTTAAAAGTTACCATGACAACCATGACAACTAAACAAATTTTAAATAGTACAAAGGAAGACGTAAGAATAGCGACGCGTAACAACCTACTTACTTATTTCTGTGTTTTTTGGGAATGACGAAGAAAATTTTGTAATATTTTTTTTCTGAATGAACAACATTTTAAATACTAACAACTTTTGGCTTCACAATTTGTAAAATTTGAAAGCTGAAACAAATATCTGAAATAAAAATAACTACATTCACTTTTCCGCTTAAATATTTCCACAAAAAATTCAGAAAATTAAAACAAAAAGAACCTCTACAAATAAGACATGAAACATTGCGAAGCAGACAGAAGTCGTCTAGTTATCCTAGCCTTTGGAAATAACCCGATTTGTGCCCTGAAAGAGAGCCCTCATTATTTTCCCATAATTAACCAGCCACGGAACGTTTCTGTGGTCGTCACTTCTGTAAATGCGGAGTGGCAAAAACTTTCAGCTATGCATTTGAAAATAAGTTACGTCTGAGAAGTCCGCTTCCACGGCTAATTAATTTATAGTAAATTTAATATGATCTTTGAACATTCAAATAAAATATAATATAACCTCTATCTGCCTTCAGATGGACGTAAAACTTAGATACTAAAATCTATATATAATCTATATATATATATATATATTATCATATTCATTTTACCATATTAATCATCATGCAGAGACGTTTCTGTGGTCAACACTTCCGGAATGGGAAGAACATTTGGCTTTGCATTTGAAAATACCTAATGATTATTATAACGGAACGTTATTTAATTAAAGAATCAACTTTTGCATTAATTATGCTGATACTTTCTATTTAGATGTTATTTTGAAACGTTTAGTCTGATAAAGACTAATTCACGAAATGGCACTCGCGTCTGGAAAGGACCAGTTCGCAAACTGGCTAAATTCTCAAAAGGACAACTTTTCGAAATGGCCAGTTCTCAAAAGTACTAATACGCAAAATGGCAAATTCTCAAAATGCCCTATTCGCGTAATAGCCTTTCTCAAAACTACTCGCGAAGTGAACAACTTTTATCAATGCACTTATAATTTAACTATCGAAGTAACGGGGACTCGAAAACGAAATTAAACATGTTATATATCCCGTTTTTCATAATAGTTATAAATGTAATTATCAGAATATATGATTGTTCATATATAATATTCCAATCATATAAAGATACAGGATATTTTGATATTCATCAAACATTTTAGCATATTTTCGAATTCTGGTAAATTAAATAATTAAAAAAATTGCACATTCACACTACAAAAATATCAGTGCGCAATAACTGCAGCTAGCAAGACAGTGACATACCTTGCACATTCACTAATAAGACCATTTACTATACATGTGTTTCACCCCAACCAGGATCCTCAGGAGTTAGATCGTGCGAAATCCAGCACCGAATGAGTTACAACGCTTACCGACACCGTATTTATTACCTACTACTTCACACTCACTATTCTTCAAAGGTTGCTAATCACTTGGTGCGTAGTGGGGACTAGAAGGCGATAAATACTGGGTCAGTAGAAGTTGTAACTCATTCGGTTCTGGATTTCGATCAACGATCTAACTCCTGAGGAGACTCCGGCGAGAAATCGCCATTTTGCGTGTAGGTCCTTTTCAGAATTAGCCATTTCGAGAATAGGGTCATATTAGAATTAGCCATTTCGCGAATTGGTTCTTTCTAGACTCCATTTTGCGAATTGGGCATTATCGGACAAAATGTATTTTTTAAACGTTTAAAATAAATAAATAAAATAGATTTATTTTCTTTCACAAAAAGGTCTTAAATTTAGTATAAGAGCTTCCAGTTAAGCAGAGCCTTTAGTCAGATAATGCAATAATCCCACTGACTATTCAGATATATGCATTACGGAACAATCGGAACATGCACTCACAGTCAAATAAAATCTACACATTCAACATATTGATAAGTCTTGGCTTATTGGCTCAAAAACTTCGATCAACAATAGTACGTGTTATTGTTGATCGAAGCTCAAATACAAAAAATTGTGGGTTCATGGCCAGCTTAATTAAAACAGAAGCCATTTTGTTTTTCTCTAGTACCTACGCAACTTCAGTTATATATGGGCTATTTTCTCATAAATAGGAAACACTTAACGTTCTTTTTAATTTACAATGCTTTGTTACTAATATTTTATATGCGAAAGTTTTTGTCTAAACTACTTTAACTTAAAATGCCGTCCCGAGGAGATTCCACGACCTTTAATCAGATTTGACTGTCAAAAACCTTTCTGTAAAGATCTCAATATTATTTTTCAATTAATACGTCAAACTTCTACTTTAGCAGCAACTTTTGAATTCGTATTATTGTTCAATTTACATTCTGATTTGATTTGAAAAACTAATTTAATATTGTCGAATTTTCTTAGTACCTAAATCAAAATCAAAAATCAAAGTCAAAAATCATTTATTCATTTTAGGCTGATACAGCACTTGTGAACGTCAATGAAGCTACGCTATCGGTTCGTAAATCCTACGGCGGGAGGCCTTGTAACGAGAAGAACCGGCAAGAAACTCGCCAAGGGCTATTTTTTTCTCCCTGTCATATTTCATACAGAGTCGTCAAATTGAAAACTGACTTTAACATAATATAATATGTAAAGTCACTTTCCATCACAAATTAATCTTAAGTTTAAAAACAAAATAAAAAACCCGGTAATCATAGCAGTAAATAATTTTCAATAACTAAGAAATAGACATCCAAAAGGTAGTTTCTTTAAAATACACACCAACCAAAAACGTAGCAAATAAAATAATAAATATAAATGCCAAACAAGGGTAATAAAACTTTGAATAGTTTAAGAACATAAGAATTATGATTAAGAAGAAGAATAAACAGTGCCATACAAGCCACGATAATATAAAACTAATAACAATAAAATATTAAAAATCTGCATATTTTGAGACAAGAAGCCAGGAGCAGACCCATCCCACTGGTGGCACCCGTTCACGAGCATGACGCATGAACCAGCCATCGCTTCGCTCAACCATATTTTAGGGAACGTAACGACCCGCCTCACACGACACCACCGCAGAAATGTTTACAGAGAGCATGACATACTCAAACTTCTCTATAAAAGCCCAATCTACAATATTGATATTAAATCATGTTTTATTGTACCAAGGGTAGATTTTCAGTAATAACCAATAATTTTACCTACTTAGAAAAGTGAAGTATATTTGCTTAGCTAAAATAAACTTGCAATTACGTAACGGCCAAAGTAAAAATTTGGAGAGCCGCAGCGTCATTGAGATTTTCTTCTTCCTTATAAGTTAAGTTAGTTATAAGTTCTCTATTTAGAGATTTGATGATTTTAAAGTCCATAGTCTGAAGTTATCATCATTCATATACCTAATTATATTTACGAATAATATATTATTAACGCAAATAAGAGATATGACAAACACACAACACGTTCGTTATAGTGTAGAAAATGAAAACACTGATAAAAAAGCAGCCTGCAAACAATAATTGTTCTTTCCAAGTCTTTACAGCATGGTTAATTCTAAGACGTCAGAGAAAGCTTGCCCCGTTAGTCCCGTCTATCTCGCCTGTCCCCATAATCCGATTTGTCCCTCAAACAGCCGTGAAGTCTCATCTCTCGTTAATTAACGGATGCTCCAAGGATCAAACTTGGGTCCCGGTAGTTTCTTACACTTTTATAGAGCTTGTTTTTTTTATTGCTATTAGGAAGTTTGTGCAGATCTTGGAAGTAGTTTATTGATGATAGTGTAACGTTGTCGTTGCAAATAACTATACCTACGTTATTTTATATCTTTATGCTATGTAGGCCACCTCCTTTGTGGATTTAAAAACAATTTGTCAAATTTATATGCGCCCGTTCTGAGAACTAATGATTTGAATGTTACGTTGGTTGTCATGGATAGTTATTTGGTTTATATTCAGTCTTTCAAAATTCTTCCTTGAAATAACATTGTTTTTATCATACTATTATTGTGCTGAGTAAACTTTTAGAAAACCTGTATCCTGTTTAGGTAAGTTTAATCCCTTGGGACATCTGTGTGTAAACATTTCGAGTTGGATTTTTTTTATATTGATGTAAGTACCTATTGTTTTTGTTCTTTTAGATTTTTCTACACTATTTTTATTTAAATTTATATACTATAACTGTGAAACTGGCGTTTTACTGGCTACCAGTCCGCAATAGGATGGCTCTTAAATTTCACATTTAATTTTGATGATTTATTTGTTTTTGCTTCATAATTGGAGAAAAATGTTAGTTAAAACACTGTAAGATACTGACTAATGTTCTATATTATAATTATTATTAGCTAAATAAATTTTTAAATAACAAAACTTTGTTTGGTTCTTGTGCTCGAAACACAACCGCAGCGTTTCAATTCAAAATAAGAAAAATGTTTGTGAATTGTAATTCATAATAATGTAGGACTTTATAAAAATATACCTGAAAAAGATGTTAGGGAAAAGAAAAACTGACTATTGAAAGTATCTAAAATGATAACACATACGAAACACGTCTACCAAATTGCTGACAATAACCCATAATGACGCTTCAAACTTATAATAATTATCAATGACATATTTCCACGCGGGCGAGTCGCAAAGACCATAAATTGCCGATAGTCATCAAAGCGATTGTTACGTGTTAAAAACTAGCAATTCCGATCAGGGGACAATTATTTCCACTAACGCAGTGGGAGGGTTAGGAAATGAGAATTGCTTCCCCTCTGAGTGAAGATTTTTAGGGTAACTTAGTTATACTTAGTTGGAAAAAGAATACGGCTAAGTCAAGGTGCCTACCATCAACTCTTATTGCGGTTTTGTTTAGGACCTCAACTGATCTGCTTCGCTTATTCGTACCACGACAGCTTAATATCAATGACAGCGATTCAGTGATCATTCAATGACATTTCACAGCCGCTAAGCTGTCACACGCCCGAATTCTCGAACGCTAATCATCTTTGGGAGCGTCTCAAACATCATGACATCTCTTTCATATGTTTGACATTTAAAGTGACAGGGCGATGTGTGAGACGCTCCCAAAGATAAGTAGCGCACGAGTATTCGGGCAATATACTCTTATTTGACTTATAACTCGGCCAAGCTAACATGACACCTGCAGGTTATACCCGTCCCTCTCACTCTCCGGGCATGAGAGAATCGAGTGAAAGAGATGGGTAGAACAAATAAGGACATAAATCGTTCGGTCATTCACATTTAGCAATTCATTTGCGATCCAGTTTTTGGAAGGTCATAGTACGAAAGAAAGCAATTCAATGTAGGAACCTATTCTGCATCGCGCTATTATTGGATCGCTGTCTTAAAGTTGATGGTCTGGGTGCCTACCAGTGGTTAGAGCATTCGCCCGGACAGTGAAAGGTCGTAGGTTCGAGTTCGATCGGAGCTAGTTGTGAGACGGGTCGATTTTTAATAATACTTAATTTTCAACAATAATTAGGTACTTACTTACTCAAAAATCAATACATATTTCAGACTACTTACAAATCAGAGCTCGTCTAGGCCTTCAACTCACTAAAGGAAAAAGCTTTGTCCACCAGTGGACTCTCACAATCAGTAAACGACCTTATCTTCCCCTAAGAAATAAAAATAGTTACTTTCCCAAAATACTATTAAGTGAATCTATTAAATTGAATAGATCCCAAAGTTCCCCTTTAAAGTCATTGAAATACCTCACATCAATGCAATAAGGGCTATGATTCGACGAATCTACAAAGATTGATGAGTGACAAAGATAAATATACTGGGGACATGCTGAGCGAAAAGGATGGTGGTCTAATGACAAATAGAAACTTGGTTTCCTTTTACTGAGTTCCGAAGTGTATTTTGGAAATAAGGTTCTGCATAGGTACATATAAGAAGATCAAAAAAAAATAAACGAAGTAGATACAAAGTTCTTAAAATTACAAAACACATAGTAATCTGTAAAAGTATATCATTTTAATAACTAAATACCTACAGAAATATTAGATAATAATAATATTATTTTTTTTATTTCTTCTCCACACAATAATACATCATGATTCACAGTGTATCAATGAAGTAGTAATTTAAAGTAGATAAGTATTAAGTGGAGACTGGTGCCTGATAAAAGCATAGGAACCCTAGTTATTTTCTTGAGCTTAATTAAAGCAAATGAACTAATTATGAAAAATAATAAGATTAAGTGAATTGGTTTAATAACTTAAGTTTTTGTTAAAATTAAAAGAATCTAAGTATTATTTTTTACAGCACTGATCATTAAAACAATTGACATAATGTAAAATAATCCATAACAAAATGATTCTTATTCAAATTCTACTTTTTTTCTTTTTATTTGCAAAACTATTTTCATTTCACAAATATATCCAATAAGTACTAGTAGCAAGAAGTTAGTTCAAATGAAAGACAGGTCGTATTTTTCTGGCACTTATTTATTTTGTTCGTCACTCAAAAAGGAAATCTCAATCTGCACGGATCCCTAAAATTGCAATGAAAATTCCCTCCAACACCCGCGCTGCGGAATCAAAGAGCATTGTGACGCGGGGAGAGCCACGGCATTTACATTTATATGAAGCCGATGTTGAACGAGTTCAAGAAAACGCACTTTCTGCTAGGGAGGATGTACAATTAGCTGATTTGTACGGACTTTTTATATTTTCTTCTTCTGCATTCTATTTATTTAGGACTTCCAGAATTCTATTCACGGTCGGGTAAATATTGAAAACGAATTTTCAATATTTCCTCGGGTAGGGTGAAACCCGTCGTTGTTTCCAACTTTCATAACGTTAGTGCTCAAGTTACTAGAGTTTGGTATTGGCACAATGTATGTATGAGGAGCCCGTGGCGCAGTGGATACCGCGCTTGGCCTGCGATCGTTGAGGTTAAGCAACGTTCGCAATGGTCGGTCACGGGATGGGTGACCAAAAACTTTTCATCTCGAGCTCCTCCGTGCTTCGGAAGGCACGTTAAGCCGTTGGTCCCGGCTGCACTTGCAGTCGTTAATACCCACCAATCCGCACTGAGCCCGCGTGGTGGGTCATGGCTCATTCTCCTTATTCATCCATAAGGAAGGCCAGTGCCCCAGCAGTGGGGACATTAAATGGCTGATGATGATGATGTATCTACCTAATTAAGTAATGTAAGGTATGGAGGAGCGGATACTCCTGGTACAGGTATTATAATACATACCTTAAAGGAGTACCCAATTTCTAGCTTAAGTTTGTATACCTTTTAAAGAAATAAAGATATTTTATTTATTTTATTTTATTTTTATGTGACAGCACAGCACAGGTCCAATATTTATTATTTCGTTAAAAACCATTATTAACCGTTAATACAGTCATAAAAACATGCAAGCAGTATAAGCGATTATTATCCGCAATTTCATTCCATTTTTAGTTAAATGTGTTGTAAGTTTGTAATAAATTTGATGATCACGAAACTAACCTAACGTAACCCACAAAAACATTAAGTTACTCGTAGCACCTAAAAATACTGAAATTGACACTTTGCGTGCATTTTAGTATTAAGGCTGACACAAACCAAAAAGTGCCGCAGACACTGCGTCATTGCGTCTGCGTGCGTCATGATTTTGTAATATTTGAACTTGTACGCGTAGGTTCACACCGACAGTGTTGCATCGCAATTTCGCAATGCGTTTGCAACACCGTTTGCATAGTTTTTGGTGTGTGGCAGCCTTTAAGGTGCTTAATTAGTATTTTTTGTGGCTCAATTAATTATGTATCGGTTATAATAAGTATGTACGTTTGTTATTTATATTTGTTTGTCTGACATTTTGTTTCTGCAAAGGTGCCCAATGCGTTAAAAATATTCTGTTAAAGTTTTTTACAGAAACACTTTTTATAGTATATTATGAAGAAAATAGCCAAATTCTGCATATATAAGCATTATTCAACCCAGAACAACAGTAAACATCAAACACATCAATTCTAATGTCGATATACCCTGCAATTTAACCCTGTGGCGTGTCCATTAAATTGCGTTACCAAAATTACTGCATACCAATATTAAAGGACCGGGCGTCATATAATTTCAGCCGGTGCCGAAACCAACACTAATGTATTCAAATTGCCACCATTTTGTTAGCAAGATTATAATTTGGCCATTTATAAATACGTATCGGGCCACTCTTAATGAGTTCTTACACGAGCTGGAATATGATTTGATTGGATTGAACATGGAAGTTGGTGTATTGCTTTTGAGGTGGACGTGTGGTGTAAGCTCGACTCGTATCCGTCGCAACGACACATGAGTAAATATTCATGTCGCAACGAGTCGCCGAGATGTATCTTCCATTTTATTACTACGCTACCGGTATCCTACCTGTCACTCAATTCCAATGACTGGTTTCCGTGACTGGTGTAGAATACTAGTTGATTGTAAGCATAGATAGCCTGTAGTAGCATGGTTGTTAAGTGTCGTAATATAAAGATGGGACATGACGACAGGATTAAAATTACGAATGAATGTATAATTGAAAGTTTGAAATTACAATTACAATAGAAATAAGTGAAGACTTGGTACAAAATCATGTTTGGTACCGACGTGGCTAGAACAAGTGATTGTGCTCATGAATATGAACAACTTTTAGTATGGGGCCAACTCTGCAACTCAACAAAAAAAAACAGCTGTTCCATACATTCTCGTCGAGTAGGTATTGACAATTTGTTCATATTCATGAGCACAATCAACACCTTAGAGGTTTTGCGCTTATTCATTAACACGTTGTATAAAATGACAGCAAAATAATGTTGGCGTGGGCACTACACTCACAATCAGTTTTTACCACATTTAACCAGTTGCAAAATTAGTCCTAGGTTTCACAATATATTTTTTTATCCCCATTTTCTGTTCATCTCCAAAACCACAGATAATCACGGGCAAGCAAAAATAAAACTGTCACAAACAAATTCTTCACAACAGTTAACATTGCAATCAAAAGCGTTTTCCGTCGCTTCCCGCGCTTGACGACGGTCAAACAACAATGGACAATGTGACATATAAATACCGCCTTTAAGACCATAGCAATACGAGCGACGTGACCGCAAACATAACTTTGTTCAGCGAACAATAGTTGTTGCCAATCTGAAAAATAGCCAGGGTTGCCACTGTCGAACGTAAACAAAAGTTACACCGTTCCCTTGTTTTGTTTTGACGTTTATTGACAGCTTCCCTCTGTTATTAATGCCGACAAGGATTTAACGATTGATGCGGTGTAGGGCGATATGTTAGAATTCCGTATGCGTTTCGCAAAGTTATCGTTCTATTTGACTAAAATTTGTACTGAAGGTTTAGGATTTCTTTAAAATTATAGTTTGGCTGACACAATGTAGTTAGTAAACTGGTTTCATTACTAGTGCAATGTAATGCATGCTAGTGCAAATATGATTGTTTTTTAAAATTGTTGTATTTTTAGGAACAAAGACACAAAGGGTACACACGTAGTAGAGCCATTACTGCAATTACTGATAATGTTTTTACATAATATTAAATAAATATTCTTGTATGTACAATAAACCAATTATGGCATGGCTGGCAGAGAATGCTTTAGGCGTTAATTCCGCCTATTGTACTTTACTGAATGTGTTTTGTGCAATAAAGTTATCTAAATTAGATAAAAATTTAATAAATAAATTCGCAGCTAGAATATACGCTTGGTAATTATCATTATGAACTACCAACCAAATGAATTAGCTCCAATCACACATTTTTTCTTATCATAATGACTTCAATCAGCAGCTTTCGATTTAATTTGCTAATTATGCAAAGCTACCAACCCTACCGCATATGAGCGGCCACCAAATGACAGATCAACAATGGGAGATGACCTCAAATGGTTTACGCGACAACTGATGAGGTTTTTGTCCGCAAAAATTATCATGGCGGTGGATCCACAGATTAACCAAAGAGTATGCGTATACGAATTGTGTATTTTTAATCTGTCAACTTTTAGCAAAGGTTTAATGTGAGATGAGCATGTTGATAGCGGACCTTTTTAATATGTAGCCTTTTTAATAAAGCCTTGTGTTTGCTGTGTGGGGCCAAATGTTTCGTTTTGTTTGACAGGTAGTCTTCGGTTGTTGTAACTGTACATATACGGGGTTGCCTAATCATTTGTTGTTTTTGTTCAGTAGGTTTTTTATTGTTTATTTACTAACTAGCTGCCTTTATTTTGGTCTCACATCCAAATATCCTTAGCTACCCAACTTCTCAAGCCTTTCTTAACTGCAAAAAGATTGAAGTGGAACATCATGAGACTATTGCCTTGCGACTGATTGCCGATAAAAATATCTGTGAATACTATAGTGGCTCTTCGCGATTTTACCCGCGTGGTACACGTTCCTCTGGGAGTATCGGAATAAAATTCTATGTCATTTGGAAAGAATGTAGCTTTCTACTGGTGAAAGAATTTTCAAAATCGGTCCAGTAGTTTTGAGTTTATTCGTTACAAACAAAAATACAAATCTTTTCTTTTTATATATTAGTATTGATATAAACTAACTTGTGCCGTGTAGTGCCGGCACATAAATAGAATAGCACTACCCCCTCTCTTCCCGTGGGTGTCGTAAGAGGCGACTAAGGGAAAACTGCCATCAGGAGATGGGCAGCAGCGTCTCCAGTTACAAAAGGCCAATACTGCGATCGCCAACCCGCCTGCCAAGCGTGGCGATTATGGCACAACCCCCCCAATGACAACACAACCAACAAATCGGCCCCCAGTCCCCGGCGGCCCCGCTATTCCTAGCTACGGTAGCGGCTATGGTAACGGCGGGGCAGGGGGTGCTAAGAATCTCCGGGTAGGCTCCGGCTACCAACACCGACGACTCGACCTGGCAACCTACAACACGCGCACATTGAGGCTCGACGCGAAGCTCGTAGAGTTGGAAGAGGCAATAAGTAAGTTACATTGGGATATCATTGGGTTATCTGAAGTCCGAAGAGAGGGGGAGGACTCGATAACCCTGCAATCCGGTAACTTACTTTACCACCGGGAGGGCGACCAACAGTCCATTGGTGGTGTCGGGTTCATCGTCCATAAATCCCTTGTCAACAACGTGATCACCATCGGAAGTGTGTCGAGCAGGGTAGCGTACCTGATACTCAGATTATCGAAACGATATTCGCTGAATGTTATCCAGGTCTACGCTCCGACCTCGACACACGACGATGACGAAGTGGAGGCTATGTATGAGGAGATCTCTAAAGCCATGCATAGCTATAAAACCCACTACACGGTTGTGATGGGGGATTTCAATGCAAAGTTGGGGCAACGTTGCGGTGATGAGCTGAGAGTGGGGCAATTTGGATTTGGGCAACGGAACGATAGAGGCCAGATGCTGGCAGACTTTATGGAGAGGGAGAACCTCTATATGATGAACTCCTTCTTTAGGAAGCCCGTAAGCCGCAAATGGACCTGGATCAGTCCGGACGGTAAAGTCAAAAACGAGATCGATTTTATCATGTCGACGAAGAAGCACATATTCAATGATGTCAGTGTGATCAACGCTGTTAAGACAGGAAGCGATCACCGTATGGTAAGAGGCACATTGAATATCGATGTCAAGCTCGAAAGATCGCGACTGATAAAATCCACGCTCCGACCAATACCAGCTCAAATTCAAAACCCCGAGTGCTTTCAGCTCGAGCTTCAAAACCGCTTCGAAGCCCTTGAGAACAGCATAGACGTGGACGATCTATACAACATGGTGGTGGACACTGTCCGCACGGTAGGGTCTAAGTACTATAAAACCCACCGTCCCAAATTGAAGAAACTCTCCAGTCAGACTCTCCTACTCATGGATCAGAGACACGAAATGAAGCTGCAGAACTCAGCGGATGCCCATCGTTATCGGCAGCTCAATAGACAGATATCTAAGTCCTTGACGCGCGACCTTCGCCAATTTAATACCGAGCGTATTAAAGAAGCCATTGAGCGGAACAAAGGCTCCAAAGTGTTCGCGAGAGATCTGTCTATCGGGCAAAGTCAATTGACGAGGCTGAAAACTGGGGAAGGTAGCATCGTTTCGTCAACACCTGAAATCCTGAGGGAGATTGAGAGTTTCTATGGACAGCTATATTCCACGCAAACACCTGTTGAAAGCAAGGCTAAAGACCCTAGAGCCAAGCTTACCCGACACTATACCGAAGATATCCCGGACGTCAGCCTGTACGAGATTAGAATGGCTCTCAAGCAGCTCAAAAACAACAAGGCGGCGGGTGATGACGGAATCACAACAGAACTTCTAAGAGCGGGCGGTAAGCCGATACTTAAGGTCCTCCAGAAGCTCTTCAACTCTGTCATCCTCGAGGGCAAAACGCCAAAGGCATGGGGCAGAAGCGATGTGATGCTGTTTTTCAAGAAGGGTGATAAAACTCTCTTGAAGAATTATAGACCCATCTCGCTTCTGAGCCATATCTATAAGTTGTTTTCGAGAGTCATTACGAATCGTCTCGCTCGCAGGTTCGACGACTTCCAACCTCCCGAACAAGCCGGGTTCCGGAAAGGCTACAGTACCATAGACCACATTCATACGCTGCGGCAAGTTATACAGAAGACCGAAGAGTATAACCTGCCACTTTGCTTGGCGTTCGTGGACTATGAGAAAGCCTTTGATTCGATCGAGACCTGGGCCGTGGTGCAGTCTCTCCAGAGGTGCCAAATAGACTACAGGTATATCGAGGTGCTGAGGTACCTATACCAAAACGCCACCATGTCGGTCCGATTACAGAACCAGAGCTCTAATCCTATCCAACTACAGCGAGGTGTGAGACAGGGAGATGTCATCTCTCCCAAACTGTTCACAGCTGCGTTGGAGGATATTTTTAAGCTGCTGGACTGGAAAGGATGCGGCATCAACATCAATGGCGAGTACCTAACACATCTACGGTTTGCCGATGATGTAGTTCTTATGGCTGAGACCTTGGAAGACCTGAACACAATGCTCGAAGATCTCGGTAATGCTTCGCAAAGAGTGGGTCTTAAGATGAACATGGACAAGACGAAAATCATGTCCAATGCCCATGTTGCACCCGCTCCAGTTAATGTTGGGAACATTACACTCGAAGTTGTTGACCACTATGTTTACCTAGGACAGACGGTCCAGTTAGGTAAGTCCAACTTTGAGAAAGAGATCTCTCGTCGAATCCAGCTCGGATGGGCAGCGTTTGGGAAGCTCCGACATATATTCGCGTCCGAAATACCTCAATGTCTCAAGACGAAAGTCTTTGACCAGTGTGTGTTGCCAGTAATGACCTATGGAAGTGAGACGTGGTCTTTTACTATGGGTCTCATAAGAAGGCTCAAAGTCACCCAGCGAGCAATGGAGAGAGCGATGCTTGGTATTTCCCTGCTCGATCGAATCAGAAATGATGAAATCCGCAGGAGAACTAAAACAACCGACATCGCTCGAAGGATTGCATCGTTGAAGTGGCAGTGGGCGGGACACATAGCGCGGAGAACCGATGGCCGTTGGGGCGGAAAGGTTCTTGAATGGCGACCGCGTGCCGGACGACGTTCCGTGGGCAGGCCCCCTACAAGGTGGACCGACGATCTGGTCAAGGTCGCGGGAAGCCGCTGGATGCGGGCAGCGCAGGACCGATCGTTGTGGAGATCCTTGGGGGAGGCCTATGCCCAGCAGTGGGCGTCGTTCGGCTGACATGATGATGATGATGATGATGAAACTAACTCTACGTGTGAATATAGGGATAAAATATGTCAATCAGGAACAATACAATGTGTTCATGAATAAGCGCAAAACCTATTAGGTGGTGATTGTGCTCATGAATATGAGCAACTTTTACTATTGAGCCAACTCTGCCAAATCAACAAAAAAAAAACAGCCGTTCCATAAATTCTGGACAAGTAGGTATTGACAATTTGTATGAAACAGATGACTTTTTTGTTGAGTTGCAGATTTGGCCCCATGCTAAAAGTTGTTCTTATTTATCAGCACAATCAGAGGTTTCAATAAGACGTTGCATAGCTATCTACTGGTGATAGAATTTTCGAAATCGGTTCAGTATGCAGTAGTTCCAAAGATCTCAAACATTACCTCTTATTTTTACTTTCCTTTGCATTCCCAATGCAATTTTTATTATTGAAAATGAAGTATTGGAAAAAATCGACCTGACTCACAACTAGCTCGGATGGGACTCGAACCCACGACCTTCAAACGTTTTTAACAATTTGGAATCTGTGCAAGTGTTGGTAAATGCAGCCGTTTTTGGGAATCAAGGAAAAGCTATTAAAATCACTGTGCCGCCGCGCCGGGTATGCCTAAATGCGGCAATCGCTAGTACGTTATCAAGCTCTTCAGTATATAAGTGGCTTCTTCAAACCTTTAACTCTATTGTTACTTAATAATTAACACTAACAATTAGTTCCAAACTTGCCTATTACTACGGGAAACCATATGCTGTATAATAATCTAGCACAAGTTACCAAGTTGGATCAGTGACCAAAGGTAACTTAAGGTAGTTAAGTTAACTGCGCCCTGTAACTTAGGCCAACTTCAGGTGACTTCCAGTCAAGTTGCTTGTCACTTTGGGAAGCGTAATTTAATAGTTGTGATAGGGCTTAGTGTGTGAAAATGAAGCGTTTTGGTTGGTCATTAATTTTCACTTGAAGGTTGGTAGGTAGTTTTGAAATGCGTTTTACATTGATTAGGTTGTTTTCTGTGAGGTTTTATAATCAAGAAATAGGTATCAAACTACAAAATAATATTTTTTGTTCTATTTCCGAGATAAGTTTCAAATGTTTGGTTGTTACTTGATTCTCTTATTACCTTCCATTTGTGCAAGTTGGAGTCAAGTTATTGTTTTATACAGACAACATACAATAATGCTTGTCTGCTTCTAAAACAGGGATCAGCGGAAACGGAGATCACTTTTTTCTCAATTGTTTGGTTCCTTACAGAGTTAATATCTGTTTTGTTTCCTTCTCTCTCGTTATATATTATTCTATATTTTTTATACATGCTTACCGATACCGGGTACTTTTTTTTCTAAGTATTACGGTTGTAAATGGGCGATCATACACCGGGGGCTGTTGCGCGCTTCTTCACTAGGCACGGACGAACTAATTGAATCATCATATTTTGCTAATAATCTGTTTGAAAGCGTCAAAATTATAAAGATCAGTCAATGTTTTTGATTTGTCAGTTCTTCAGTAATTGAGGCTTCCGGGAGTAGTGTGCTTTCACCATCAGCCGACCGGGACGGTGCATGGCAAAGGATTTATTTTTTTACTAATGGACATTCCAACAAATCATCGGTATAGAAATACGACATAAATTTGCTATGCTTTAAAATGATACGTGGCATCCCTTTCGATGCCTATTAAATCCCTTGCCATGCCGTCCCGGTCGATATGCTTTTATCATCACTTAACGTCAGGTGTGATGAAGCTTAACCCGTTGTGGATTAAGAAAACAAGTTTAAAGGATATTTTTCAGTTTTGTATGGAGCCTCGGCTAGGACTTTTAAACTATACTATAGGCAAGCAAAAGATAAATATAATAACTGAAAACTAATTATATCACAATAAGCTCACGCGTTTGATGGTACAAAAGCATTATCTAGTAATGTTTCCGAACGTGATTTAAATATGGTTGCCAGTGTGACCATGGATGGCAAATATTTTTTATTTTAAAGTTTATTTTTGTACCATTTATCCAGAAAGACGATGAGAATTTTAATATTTTATATGACTTAACTATATTTTTTACTATTAGTACGAATAGTGTACAAAGTTCTAGCTGAAAATGAAAAAAATCCTTTTAACTTTATTGAATTTTAATATATGTGAGGAACCTTGGTAGGTCACGATTCAATTGTTTCGACTGTACATTAGTGGGACGCTGTGGTGTGGACGGTGGAGCCCACGCGCCACCCACACGTGTGCAGCGAGACCCTACTATATACTACTTTACTCTTTGCCCTACTAATCTATGAAAAACCGTGTAGGTTAAGTTTTACCATCCTTCGTTACCCACCTTACTACCAGACCTTACTACTGGTAGTAAAGGGGGCAACTTTTACTACCCGCGTTACAACTAACTGCTATAGAAACTAGTAATACGGGAGATTTTTCATCCCCGCACAGAGTCACAAACGCCGCCACTTGAAGCTAGAAGAAGATACAAGTGACGACTACCTGCGTCGGCATTCATATAAAATGTATAAAAACTACAGAAAAGACGTCGGTGGCGCCCTTTTTTCAGTGGCCCGAGTGTGGCAACGCGGTCGAGTGTTCATGTGTATTTTGAGTAGGTTCTTTAATAATTTTAATCTCCTAACTTGGACCGAAGTCGCCTAATTTACGTACCGGAGACAGGAATAGGAGCTGCCCAATGCAATGCAAACTTCTTGTCCATTACACAATTAATCCCGAAACTTGCTTGAACAAGTTAAGAGATAGATTTAAAGTGGGACACTCTGGGGAATCGTTTGGTAACTAAACCTAATTGTTTTCTTTTGATCTTGTTGAAGTATTTAAATACAGTTAGAAAGTGAGTTACTTAACGATAATGTTTTACTGGTTCGCGTTTTCTTAATAGGAACATGGGGCGATACTCTTCCATGTTTTGTTTATGTATCGGCTGAAGATCATCTTTAAAAGGTAATCAGGCATCTTGTTAAACAAAAAAGGATTTTGACTTTTTGGTAGAATACAATTATTGTACTTTATAATAATGATAAGAAAATATTTGTATACTTTTATGTACATAACTCTATAATGCTTTTAATTTATAATTCATTTAGAAAGAAGAAAGAAAGAAAAAACATTTTTTAACTAACACACAACGTACATGACACGAGACAAAACAGTGATAGAAAATATACAATCTAGATTAAAAGCGCAGAATAAAGAAGTAAAAGGAAAACAAAATACATAACGAAGTACAGAGTGTGAAGCAAGGGCCACCTGTCTAAGCACAAAGTCTTCTGGGTCATTCGTAGATGTTCAGAATGACCCAGAAGCGCTGTTATTCTGACAAAACTTTTAACAGCACGGATACCACAACGACGAATACAAAAGCAAAACAAAACAAAACTTTTATACAAGTAATATATATGTCACCGGAAAATAATAAAAACCGTAAATTTATAAATTTGCGGTTCTTATTATTTTCCGGTGACATATACTTACAACAACAAGTATCAAACTGGTACATAAGAAACAAATATACCTCCTAAAAATATAAAAGTAAAAAAAACAAGAAACAAATCATCAATTATCAAACAAATTAGTGCACAAGCCTAGCCATTACCTTTTAAAAGCGTAGGATTGAGAATTTCGACTAAATAATTGCTGTGCTTTTTTAACCAGTGAGAGCAAAATTTTCTAAATAAATTATTTGAATTCATTTTATCGTCATCTTACACGAGCCACTGAAAAACGCCGCCACCGACCTCTTTCCTGTAGTTTTCAAACATTTTATATGAACGCCGACGCCAGTTAGTCGTCACTTGTTTCTTCTTCTAGCTTCAAGTGGCGGCGTTTGTGGCTCGTGTGCGGGAACGGTAACACAGTTTTTGTCATTGTTATGAAAAAAAACTCTCATACAACAATTAACGAACAGCATATAACACAAGGACAATATACAAGAAATCTTTATTATAATTATATACTCTTTATTAAATGCTCGAACGATCGACAACAATCTCCAACAACTTATCCTAGTCGTCCCAAACGTCGCAAAAGCAAAAGTAATAAAAGTAAGAGAAATCGGGAAGTAGATACAACAATTTCACGTGAGCACACTCGTCGGGGATCGAACCCGGAACATTCCGGCAAACAAGAGGTCGGTGAGGACACTCCAAGTAATAACCGAGGTGTGCGACTGTAACCACTTCTGTGCTTTGGCTAGGGTTGGCAGTGAGGGGCAAATAAAATGTAGAAGGATATCAAAGCGGGTGAGCGAATAAATTTAATGGGGGTGCACGTACTCATAATATTTAATTTGTCGAAGACACGCATAGAAATAAAAAATCAAAATGGAGGATCATATGGGAGGATAAAAAATATATAAGTTAATGGGAGCTCAAATAATCACACCGCAAGGCAAAAATCTCGCACGATCCAATTAAAGCATCATATTTATTTGTTTATTTTATTTCCTTTCATGTGACATCGCTATAAAAATAACATCCAGAACATACAACAAACAAGAATCTGATAAAAGTTCCCGTAAAAAGACAAATGTCTCTGAAATCAGTGCACTGTAATTCTCCACATCCACCTGCCTTGCGACAGCCCTACAGCCAACCACTAGAACTCCCTCACTCCCTCTTCAGTACCCGCTCAGGGATCTCCTTGCACTGGTTCTTCTTTGTATGATTTATTTGCTACAACTGTCAGTGGCCCGCCGCGGTTAGTTTTGGACCCTTTGTTAATAAGTCACTGGAGTGCTTGAGAGGGCGGTAAATTCTAATACTTTGGGAATCTTTGTGGGGAGTGCTGATGAATTTTATTGGTGTGACTTTCGTTTAATAATATGTTGTCTTGAGATATTGTTAAACAAGTAGATATAACACCGTTCGTTAAGAATAGTAGTTTTACTTTTAAAAGCTTTTGTGGTGAAGAGGGTATTTTTAGGGTTCCGTACCAAAATGGTAAAAAGGAACCCTTATGGTGCGACTCAGTCTGCCTGTCTGTATGTAGTGCTAGCACAACTTAAGCGCGACTCGAGTGAGAAAGAGTCGCAGGCACTTTCGACCAATCAGATCGCTCGTAGATACGTGCTGATTGGTTGGAAGGAGCGCGACAAACTATGTCGTTGCCGTCATGCTAGCCCCGCTGTCTGTCTGTCTGTCACAGCTGGATATCTAATGCTATCAACTTGCTATCAATTGGAATAGTTTATATGACGTTTGCCCAACTATTTTTCAAATAAAAGAGAAATAAAAATATATTTTTTTTCGGGTCTGAAAGGGGGTTTTAAAAATTCGAAGTGGGGCTAATAAGGCATATGGGGTATCATATGAAAGAGCGCTGCTTGCATATTCTCACTTTTTTTCAAACTATCCCCACACCAAATATCACGTTGATCCGTTGCTCCGTTTTGACGTGAAAGAAGTACAAACAAACAAACACACTTTTACATTTATAATATTAGTATGGAAATATGTATAATATACATATAATATACATTTCTTCAGAAAAAATCAACCCATCTTACAACTAGCTCTGAAAAACTAGACCTTTCACTGAGCTACGGAGTCGTCTTCTGAGAACTATCGGAGAACTTACTTCATTTTCAATATTTTCATTGATAAAAATTGCATTGTGACTGAAAAAAAAAAAGAAAAATATTCTGATGTTATTGTCTTTATTTTAGTCACAGCCATCTCCATGACGATAGAGAAGGCTGTGTTTTTGTGTAACGAATTTATTGAAATTTAATGATGCTCCGAAATATTTGAGTACCTACCTCACCCACTTCAATCTGATGGCGACTGTATTTAAATCATTCTTTGACAAATTATCTTTAGCCCGAGAGCCAAACTAATTCGCTCTATGGAGACTCAACAATAATTCTATATCAGTAATTTCTTAACATTGAAAATTAGATTATCTAGTTTAATAAATAATTCATTAGTAATCCACCAATATTTATGACAGCGACATTAAAAAAAAAACAAATACAAAACTTTAAAAATTCTATAAAAAACCGCCTTCAAAACAAAACTGCAAACAAAAACTCATTTCCCAAAAACACGTAAAAGTGAAAAATAAATTGAATCATTCAATTCAAAGTACGAAAGTGCGGGACTTTTTCTAATTAATCTTGAACTTACTGATCTGATTGAAGTCGGTGTCAAGCCAAATAGATATTAATATTAATATGTATTTGATAGGTTACAATTTACACCACTCTGCGCATGAGATATTGTTTATTATTGTTTCACTATTTTGAAATGAAATGAAATTGAATTTTAAGTATTCGTTCTTGTTACTTTCGGCTTGACACCGACTTCAATCAGATCAGTAAGTTCAAGATTAATTAGAAAAAGTCCCGCACTTTCGTACTTTGAATTGAATGATTCAATTTATTTTTCACTTTTACGTGTTTTTGGGAAATGAGTTTTTGTTTGCAGTTTTGTTTTGAAGGCGGTTTAATTTTTTTTGAAAAATTTTGTTTATTTTTCCTTTTTTAGTGTAAGAAATCTACTATAAGAAACCGCATAATGAGCAAGGGTAGCTCAATGTGCAACGACTATAGCCCATATCTAAATTAGAACTCAGACAAGCACCACCCTCCAACTCTTAACTGTTATGCAGTTTCCTTCCAACATCAGCTAACCTAAATTACTTGAAAGAATACAACCTAAAGTTCTATTGGCGCTTGTAGTACTTAAAAACATACTTTAACTCCTAAGCGTTAAAGAGTTTTACCTTCCATCATCAGCTTAACTAAATAACCTGAAAGGTAACAACTACAAATATTTACGTATCAACGATATTTAAAGAATTATCCTCCAACTCCTAACTATTGAGGAGTTGTACCTTCCATCACCAGCTCATCATCGTGAGATGATGACTACCAGTCGCAAATACTTGAAAATTACTTATGAACCTTAAAGGAATCGTATTGCGCCCGTAACATATTTAGTATTTAATTAATGTTTTCGATGGCCATATGTGGTCTTCATCATCAGTTACGCTTCACCAAATGGTGCTTACCGAAAGCAAATGCACGAGTTACTTAAGAAAATACCAAAATCGCTATAGGTGTGCCTATAATATTTGAAGAGTTCCCTTGATTTCTCTAGGATGCCATCATCAGATCCTGACCGTATAACAATGGGACCAATTTGTAACTATATGCTTTCAAACCAAAAAAGAATTTCTAAAATCGGTTTATAATTGACAAAGTTATGAGGTAACAAACATTAAAAAAAAAAAAAAAAAATTCAACCGAACTGAGAACCTCCGCCTTTTTTTGAAGTCGGTTAAAAATAGGCAAAAATGGTATAAGTGTTATTCACTTTACATTTGAATACATTTATTATTATCTTTCGTAAAAGTATATAATCCCCCTATATTTGTAAATGAAAAACAAATAAACTTTAAAAAAAACTCTCTACGTAAACTCAAATTGGCATTACACCTATGTTAAAAATGCTATCAGAAACAACCGACTTCTTCCTAAAGTATTAGTTTCCCGTTTTATATCTTTATGGATTTCGACTTTGGTGCTTAGACATGGTGAACATAAACACATGTTAACGATAAAATTGGTGATAGCATATTTGCTGAAAGAATTGCACCATTTTCGGGGTATAACTTTTTTTTTATACCTTCCAATGCGATATTATGTTGGATTCCAAAATATAGTCTCTTAAAATTATATTTAAGGGCCGTTTACAAAAATTTGGCCTGTTATTGAATTTTTTACAAAAATATCGGATAGCTCTTGGGGTACTTTTTGAATTCATCATTTCATCATCATTTCAGCCGTACGACGCCCACTGCTGGGCATAGGCCTCCCCCAAGGATCTCCACAACGATCGGTCCTGCGCTGCCCGCATCCAGCGGCTTCCCGCGACCTTGACCAGATCGTCGGTCCACCTTGTAGGGGGGGGGGCCTGCCCACGGAACTTAGTCCGGTTCGCGGTCGCCATTCGAGAACCTTTCCGCCCCAACGGCCATCGGTTCTCCGCGCTATGTGTCCCGCCCACTGCCACTTCAACTGAGCAATCCTTCGAGCGATATCGGTCGTTTTAGTTCTCCTGCGGATCTCATCATTTCTGATTCGATCGAGCAGGGAAATACCAAGCATCGCTCTCTCCATTGCTCGCTGGGTGACCTTGCGCCTTCTTATGAGACCCATAGTAAAAGACCACGTCTCGCTTCCATAAGTCATAACTGGCAACACACACTGGTCAAAGACCTTAGTCTTGAGACATTGAGGAATTTTGGACGCAAATATATGCCGGAGCTTCCCAAACGCTGCCTATCCGAGCTGGATTCGACGAGAGATCTCTTTCTCGAAGTTGGACTTACCTAATTGGATTGTCTGTCCTAGGTAGACATAGTGGTCAACAACTTCGAGTGTAATGTTCCCAACATTAACTGGAGCGGATGCAACATGGGCATTGGACATGATTTTCGTCTTATCCATGTTCATCTTCAGACCCACTCTTTGGGAAGCATTGCTGAGATCTTCGAGGATTGTGTTCAGGTCTTCCAAGGTCTCAGCCATGAGAACTACATCATCGGCAAACCGCAGGTGTGTTAGGTACTCGCCATTGATGTTAATGCCGAATCCTTTCCAGTCCAGTAGCTTAAAAATATCCTCCAACGCAGCTGTGAATAGTTTCGGAGAGATGACGTCTCCCTGTCTCACACCTCGCTGTAGTTGGATAGGATTAGAGCTCTGGGTGTCTACCATCAACTTTAAGACAGCGATTCAAAAATAGCGCGATGCAGAATAGGTTCCTAAAATGAATTGCTTTCTTTCGTACTACGACCTTCTGAAAACTGGATCGCAAATGAATTGCTAAATGTGAATGACCGAACGATTTGTGTCCTTATTTCTTCTACCCGTCTCTTTCACTCGATTCTGTCATGCCCGGAGAGTGAGAGGGACGGATATAACCTGCAGGTGTCATGCCAGCTTGGCCGAGTTATAAGTCAAATAAGAGATCTGACAGCTTAGTGGCTGTGAAATGTCATTGAATGATCACTGAATCGCTGTCATTGATATTAAGCTGTCGTGGTACGAATAAGCGAAGCAGATCAGTTTAGGTGCTAAACAAAACCGCAATAAGAGTTGATGGTAGGCACCCTGGTTCTGTAATTGTTCTGTAACTGTAAATCTTTTTGAATTAGACTAAGTTTAGTTTGACCTCTCGTGTTTATGTCCAGTCGAGCCAATTGAACCGTGACCAATTTAAGTTCATTTTGTAACAGATATTTTAATTCAGGGAGATTTAAATTTAAACTTTTTGACATTGACACTGACCCTTATAGTTTTACGCTTTCACCCAAATTATTACCGAAATGGGTCATGATTCCATTGGTTCGACTGTTCTAAATTTGATTTGTTTTCGGTATCAGTATCATCGTGTTTGATTTCACAAAACATGGTAGTCTTAATGTCAAGTTAAATCAAACTT
Organism: Crambus lathoniellus; assembly: GCA_949710035.1. Taxonomy (NCBI): domain Eukaryota; kingdom Metazoa; phylum Arthropoda; class Insecta; order Lepidoptera; family Crambidae; genus Crambus; species Crambus lathoniellus. Next base: position 28,534,943 of record OX453296.1, read on the forward strand.
GACATTAAGACATTACAATCGTATAATGTTACTTAATATGTTTTAACTCCTCAAAACTCATTGTTATAACAATACATGTTGCTTGTAGACAACAGTATTATATACCTAATAATACGATTCTTACATTTTGTTCGGAGCGGGAAAAGCTTTACGAATTGTGGGCTTAGAATGACATTTTTCCTGTTGTTTTCTTGTTTACAGGTTTTTGGGCTTCTTCCGTTTTAATTGTGACGAGCCCCGACAAGGGCAATGGTCTCTCACGAGGACGAGAGAAAAAGAATTTTTCACAAGAGTATATCTTGCGCGCATTCAATGAAATAAGACAACTGGGTGCATACCATCAACTCTTATTGCGGTTTTGTTTAGGGCCTAAACTGATCTGCTTCGCTTATTCGTACCACGACAGCTTAATATCAATGACAGCGTCATTGAATGATCACTGAATAGTGATCATTCAATGTCATTTCACAGCCGCTAAACTGTCAAGAACTCTTATTTGACTTATAACTCGGCCAAGCTAACATGACACCTGCAGGTTATACCCGTCCCTCTCACTATCTGGGCATGACAAAATCGAGTGAAAGAGACGGGTAGCACAAATCGTTCGGTCATTCACATTTAGCAATTCATTTGCGACCCAGTTTTTAGAAGGTCATAGTACGAAAGAAAGCAATTCATTTTAGGAACTTATTAGGCATCGCGCTATTTTTGAATCGCTGTCTTAAAGTTGATGGTATGCACACTGTTACCTCCTAGCACAATAAACTAACCTAAGCGTAATAGTTATCAAGGTCGTATTATTTTGAATGAAAACTAGATCGGTCATATAGAGAACTAAAATTACCATAACAGCAGTTTTTCATGCTACGGCTACTGAAAATAACTGTCGCAAGCCCCTTACTTTACGTGTGTTAATTATGACCATAAGTTTTCAACCGTGTTACTATGTTAGTAAAGATTATCATAATTTAGGATCTGCTTGCCCTTGAGCTTCTAACGTTCTGACCGATTTGTTTGGTCACTTTATGTAACGTACTTTATGTACGAATGTCTTTACAGGGCTCATGCTCAGGTATGCATGTAAGATCTCATGTACCTACCACATGAAATGCAATAAATAAATATTCTATTCTATTCTAAAAAAATACTAAACATCCTATCCTACTAATAATGTAAAAGTTTAGATCTTTGTATGTTTGGATGTTTGGATGTTTGTAACTCAATCGCGCCAAAACGGCTGAACGGATTTGGCTGAAATTTGGATTGGGACACAAATATTTTATAGCCTGGAGAGGAACATCGGCTACTTTTTATCCTGGAAAAATATCGCATTCCCGCGGGATAACGTCGTGTAGTCTACGCGGGCGAAGCCGCAGGCGGAAAGCTAGTGCTTCATATTATACTCGTCTACGTTTAAATATACGCAAAGAAACTTGTACAGTGGAACTTATTGAATCATGACCCACCTTTACTTCAGTTTCTAACAAATAATGTCGAAAAACAAATTTGTTGACCTATGACACGGTCCTTTATAGTTTTGACACTTTCGAAGCTTCGCTCTGTATCTTAGTGTGTATCTAGTAGGGTTCTTAAAATAATCTTGAATTTTCTTAGAAAAAAGAAGACGGGGTAACAGTAATCATTAGAATCCCGCAGTATACAGGGTGTTAGGGGCACACTTCCAAAAACTTGAACCATGGCTTCAGGCCTTCATGCTGAACAACGCACAGCAAGATTTTTTGTCGGAAATGAAATAAAATGTTTCGTCTCTCCATACAAAATGTCCCGAGAAGTTGCTAAAGGAGATCAGTCAAATTGGACCAAAAAAGTAAAAGTGTCGGCCAACGAAAATAAATTGCACATCACTATTGTAAACAGTGTAACAATCATTTTTTGTTATGACGTCAATAGTGTACGATTAGCGGCCAAGCAGTTATTCAAGTTTGAAAATGAAATTTTTTCTTCATTTTCAAAATTGAATACAGCTTGGTCAAAGTGCGGCCAACAAAAACAAATTGCACATTACTATTGTAAATAGTGTAACAATCACTTCTTGTTATGATGTCAACAGTGTACGATTAGTGGCCAAGCTGTTATTCAAGTTTGAAAAGGTCATTTTTTTCTCTTCATTTTCAAACTTGAATACAGCTTGGCCAAAGTGCGGCCAACAAAGATGTCATAATAAAAAATGATCGTTACACTATTTACAATAGTAATGTGCAATTTGTTTTTGTTGGCCGCACTTTGGCCAAGCTGTATTCAAGTTTGAAAATGAAGAAAAAATGACATTTTGAAACTTGAATAACTGCTTGGCCACTAATCGTACACTGTTGACGCCATTACAAAAAACGATCGTTACACTGTTTACAGTAGTAATGTGCAATTTATTTTAGTTGGCCGCACTTTGGCCAAGCTGTATACAAGTTTGAAAAAAAAGAAAAAAATTGACCTTTTCAAACTTGAATAACTGCTTGGTCACTAATCGTACACTGTTGACGTCATAACAAAAAACGATCGTTACACTGTTTACAATAGTAATGTGCAATTTATTTTCGTTGGCCGCACTTTGGCCAAGCAGTATTCAAGTTTGAAAATGAAGAACAAATGACATTTTTAAACTTGAATAACTGCTTGGCCACTAGTCGTACACTGTTGACGTCATAACAAATAATGATCGTGACACTGTTTACAATAGTTATGTGTAATTTATTTAAGTTGGCCGCACTTTGGCCAAGCTGTATACAAGTTTGAAAATGAAGAAAAAAATGTCATTTTTAAACTTGAATAACTGCTTGGCCACTAATCGTACACTGTTGACGTCATAACAAAAAATGATCGTTACACTGTTTACAATAGTAATGTGCAATTTATTTTCGTTGACCGCACTGTGGCCAAGCTGTATTAAAGTTTGAAAATGAAGAATAAATGACATTTTTAACTTGAATAACTGCTTGGCCACTAGTCGTACGCTGTTGACGTCATAACAAATAATGATTGTTACAGTGTTTACAATAGTAATGTGTAATTTATTTTTGTTGGCCGACCATTTTACTTTTTTGGTCCAAACATGTATGAAGCTTGACTGATCTCCTAAGTCGATTTTTTTCCTTTCCGACAAAACATTCTTGCTGTACGTTGTTCAGCATAATGGTCTGAAGCCATGGTCAAAGTTTTTGCAAGGGTGCCCCTAACACCCTGTATATAAGAGCATGAATACCACTTACACTCCTACTTTTTTTGATCAGCCGTAATGACTCTCTCTCTCTCTCTCTCTCTCTTTTCTTAGCATTATCATTCCCGTCTGATCTACTATCAGAATAGAAGTGACGAGTAAAGCAGACCCTACGGTCTGCTTTACTCGTCACTTCTATTCGACGCATCTGTTTCAGAAACGTTCCAGTCTTTAAAATCTTTGGCGGTAATATCGATCTTCCTCTTCTTTTTGATTCAGGTATATTCAGACTCATTACTACATCAGCTATAATGTCAAACTGTCGACTCTAGACTCAAATGTCTATAAAATAGTTAAGAAAACACAACACCCAAAGTAAATCACTCCCTGCCACTTCACCTCCTGTGCCCGTAGTGTAAGTTTTTATGTCAAAAAACGCAAACTATTTCGAATGCCTATTAATGTCAATTTGTATGAAAACTGTATTAGCGCCTCTAGCGGCGAGTAGCGCGCTTATATAGTTTTCATACAAATTGACATTAATACGCATTCGAAATAGTTTGCGTTTGCTTGACATAAAAACTTACACTAGGGGTACAGATGGTCCGTGTCGTAGAGTCAGCAATTATTTGTCAATTTTACGCGGCGCTTATTGTTAGTGCTCGAAATATGTCACGAAAGAGTAGGGCGGAATTTGACAAAACTGTATTTATTTTGCTTGTTTGTTAGTAAGATTATTAGTAAGAACATTTTACTGGTGCAATGACGCAGTGGTTCAGTTCGATTCAAACTTAATGACTTCTGTGAAAATCGCGCGAAAAGCTGCATAGTACACAATTTCTTTAGGAAAGGTGAGGTTGCGGGGTACTTTACTGCGTATAACGACTAACTTCACGACAGGGCCAAAAAGATTTACTCGAACTGTACCTAATGAAACTGTACCTACTGATCTCGTATTTAATATTTTTAACGCAAGTGTTTACAAAACCTAACAACAAGATTGATTCACCCATACTCCCTAACACTTCACCTACTGATGGTTTGTGTCGCAGAGCCGGCAATTATTTGTCAATTTTACGCGACAAGCCGACGACGACGCAGCGCTTATTGTTAGTGCTCGAAATATGTCACGGAAGAGTAGGGGGGGAGTTTGACAAAACTGTATTTATATTGCTTGTTTGTAAGTAAGATTATTAGTAAGAACATTTTACTTTTGCGATGACGCAGTGTTTGGGCGTTTGTGCACTACACTGAATTTTACCGATCCGGAAAAAAACGGATGCTTGTATTTAATTAATTAATCATTTATAATAGTAATAATCGTTTATTTCCTGTAGTTTAGGGTTGAAACATTGAAACTACACGAAATAAATAAATTCTTACTATTTTAAATGATTAATTATTAAAATACAAGCATCCGTTTTTTTCCGGATCGGTAAAATTCAGTGTAGTGCACAAACGCCCTTTCAGTTCGAAATTCAAAAGCTGCGTAGTAGACAATTTCGAGGCGAACGTGTTTTAGGAAAGGTGAGGTTGCGGGGTACTTTACTGCACATAACGACTAACTTCACGACGGCCAAAAAGATATACTCGAACTGTACCTACTGATCTCGTATTCAATATTTTTAACCCAAGCGTTAACAAAACCTAACAACAAGACTGAATCACCCGTACTCCCTACCACTTCACCACCTGATGGTTCGTGTCGCAGAGTCGGCAATTATTTGTCAATGTTACGCGACAAGCCGACGACGCAGCGCTTATTGTTAGTGCTCGAAATATGTCACGGAAGTTGTTAGCAATCGACGAGTGGACTGTAGAAATCTATACAAATAAATAAAGTTGGAGTGTCTGTTTGTAATATTAAAATAACCGCTTTTTACTACATGCGTATGATTATAATATACTGTACATAATAATATACCAAAATATTTTTTTTTTTCAATTTTTGTCTGTCTGTCTGTCTGCCTGTTTGTTCCGGCTAATCTCTGAAATGGCTGGACCGATATTGACAGGACTTTCACTGGCAGGCAGCTGATGTAATAAGGAGTAACTTAGGCTACTTTTGATCTCGATATTCCCACGGGAACGAGAACCACGCGGGTGAAACCGCGGGCGGCCGCTAGTCGTAACATATAATATTATATTATGCCACATGTAAGGGAAGTGCCATAATTACTGTAGATATATTTTTAAAACAAAACGAACTGCATACAAAGAAATTTAAATAATCGCCTGTCTGAACTGGAAGTCGAACCCACTAAATGAAAAATAAAATTACGTATCTAATTTTACTGTACGGATCGAAAGGCTCATAAACATTTATTTCTTCTGAAATATAGCACCTTTAATAAAAGGAAGACTACGAAATTTTACATTTAATTTTTAATAACAAGTATATTAGCATAAATTATAGGTAGCCTTTTCTAAAAAAGAACTCAATTTACTTAAATTTTGTTTGTTTTGTTTTTAAAATAAAACTGAAATTTTCCTTCAGTAAAATTTTATATCTACAGTATTTAAAGAACTTGTATATGATCCCCTAATAATCTTTTACTATGGGAAAAATGTGATAGTAAAAAACCTCTAGCCCTGTAAGTAGCTTTCCGGCGGAATTTGTACCCGCGCCCCCGAAAATCAGGCCCGATGCTCTGACCACCTAAGCTACCGAAAGGCTGTCGGAAGCTTGGTTAGTCAGAGCACCGGGCATTTTTCCTATACTTACAGAATTGCATTGTAATGCATAAAAAATATTTAATATCTCGATATTTAGTCTAATCAAAATTTAGTGGTGTATTATTTGTAATAACAACAGAAACAGAAATTGAGGTGGACATGCCACATGTTACGCGATAAACTGGATAAGTGGAGTAGAAGAGTCCCAGAATGGTACCCAAGAGATGACCTAAAGTTGACAGCAGGTCCTAACTAGAGCAGGGTTGCCAAAGACAGGCAATAATGGAAGTCGTTGGAGAAGGCCTATGCCAGAAGGCACACCGAACTAAGAGACTTTTTGTAGTTTTCTTCTTTAGTATCCGATACTTAAGTTTGAATAAAAGTCTTTATTATTATTATTTGTAATAGTTTCATTGCTATAGTTCTAGTATTGTGTATTATGACATTAGATGCGTTAAAAGCTAAACCGCCAGCGGCTTAAAATTATCAATTTAATGACGGCACAGGTACTCACTTGCCCAAAATGCCGTAGAACGTTCAAAGCCAAAATTGGCTACAACAGTCACATACGACCGCGCAGAGTGAGTGACACCACCGCGCGGAGCAAGGAGGGAGACAGACGCCACTTAGCTAAGCCTACCCAGCAGTCGCTGTAGCCGAAATTGGCTTAGATTATTATTGTAATAGATCCTTGCATAAGATAATTAATATTTTAAAATCGGGATGATGACGTTATGACAAGCTTAGTAAAAACACGCTTGAATATGCTGCATTCAAATATTACTTTGATTTTTAAAGTATAAACATGCTCCATTATGCTCGGAATTCAATTCGGATCCTTAACAATAATTGTACAAATTATCACACCACTAGATTGTCCAGTTGTCAATTGACAAGTCACCATTCACAAAGTCCGAATGGCTCTTTAATATAATCAAAATAAACCACATTTTAATTAAATCAATTCGCTCATCCGCTGGAGCGAGAACTGACCAACCCCAATTTAATTATAGCGCCAACTGTCGATTCGCGTAGGAGACACATTTCGTCGAACAAAAAACTTTTTTTAATAACATCTAGGAGGCAGAATTCAAATTGAAATGTCATCGCGCACCGTCAGGGCTGGCGACGCGACGGCGACGTGGAATATTGCACAAGGCCTCTTGCAAACAAACTTTTTATCACAAACACATTTTAAAATAACGCCTCTATTTCAACGAAATAAGGTCGGGAGAGCGTGCAACGTGATTTGGCCTATCTTTATTCCTATTAGTGCAACGGTCCGTGCAGCGAATAATCGCTTTTTAATGAAAAGATTAGTACGCTCTCAACTGCTGGCATTGTCGCACAATCAATGGGAGTACGGACACTTCGGGAATTTTCCAATTTGGCGCTCTCGCTGCGACACCGGGCCGGTTTAATTCCTATCTTAGGTCGGCTTTTGTTAGTTTTATCAACAACTGTTGCATGCACTTAGCGGATTTGCTGTGATTTTGAATCCGGGTATTACCCGTGGCCCCACCGCTATGACCCACTGGTGGGTTCATAGGTAATTTTTATTCCCCGTAGACCCACTGCTTTACAGAGGGACTACGGGGAATTGAAACAAAACTGACTTTAACCGTGGTCCCACTGCTTTTATGTTTGGAAAAGTATGAATAATAATAATAATTTTCATATATATTTTACTTTGTATTTATATAATATTTTACTTTGAAAAATGGAAAATGAAATATTTAGAAAAAATAAATACTTAAATACTTAAATAAAGCGTTGCGGTGGGACTACAGTCAAAAAAGGATAAAAATATTATGCATACTTGGCATATGTTTAGTGTAGTGGGTCTACGGGGAAAAAATTACCCGTGGTCCCACGGAAACTGACACATTGAAAAGCATAATTTAAAACTCTATTGCAGTGGGTCTACGGGGAAAAAAAATTAACTGTAGACCCACCAGTGGGGCAAAACGGTGGGGCCACGGGTAATACCCGTTTGAATCACTTTGTAGGAGTCAAGTAGTTTTCCGATTGTTGTTATAGGTATAACTAGTGCCTGTCCGCTACTTTAATAGCAGTTCAGTTCAACTTAAAAGTTTTCTTTTCGATTGCGAATCAAATCCAATTTAAATTAAATTTCATTTAATATTTCCGTGACTTTGAGTAGCCCAGAATTTTTGAAAGTTCTTTGTATACCTACTTAGGTAATTACTTTATTTCATAAAAGTGCATTATTAAGGTGAGATGTAAAGCAAAACCTTCAAAAAGTGACACTTTGATATATCGGCTGTTTGCAGTCGAGTGAACCCTAAACTATTAGTAGGTACTATAAAAAAAACCAAATAAACCGAGTACGTTACCCTGTGGTCCCGCTTTTTCAATAACTTTTTTACTTTCGTCAATGGTTCGCCGGTGTCTGGTCTAACCCATCTGCCTTATTTTCTCCTGGCTGGGTGCCAACATCTCTGTGAAACTGTTACAAATTATGAACTGAAACAATCGGTAAAATTTAAAAATTTAATGCTCTCGTATTAACTGGCTTCCATTAAATTTCGTCTATAGGTATGTACGTTTTGATGACAAATAAAAACCAACCAAATGGCAGTTCCAAGGCACAAATACAAATTCACATACAATATTATATATCTAATCTAATAAAATGTAATCGTTAATCCTGTCCACTCTATTTGTCAGGACCATTAAAAACCTTTCTGCGGTAATACAATTATGACACTCCCCAATAACACTCAAAAAGTCAAATTACATTTCGACAATTAACGTTACTGCAAAGAGCGTGATTGCAATCTGCGTTTCAAAAACGACGATTAAAACAAAATGGCGGCTCTTTGTTGGCGCTGCCTTCGTCTCTTAACGCGGCAAAACAGAAAAGTTCGTCAATGGAGGCTGAAACAAAGATATCAAAGAAATCATTGACGAACGTCCCCAGTTAACAATGGCGGTCCGATTTTCTTAATTAAAAATGCCCACTATCGCAATAATTGTATGAGGTGCTTTAGAGCTGGCGATACGATTGGGCTCTAGCAATTGGGGGAGTTAATGAGAAAACCCTTGTGAAGAAGCTGATTATGATCGCGACGAGCTCATTAGTGATTGAGGATATTGTTTCTGCTTCCCTTTTACTTATGTCGGATTTCTTCTTAACCTACTTTTGGCATTTGCTAATTTTAACGTGAGGACTTACTTAACATTTGTTTTATGATTCTTTGTCGGTAATTACTTAACTTAAATTTACTTACGCGAATTTTATTTTCTTATTTTTAAAGGAATGAAAATATCGTCGCTGCGATGCTAGTGCGAGTGAAAGAGAGGGCAAATATTTAAGCTTTTCCAAACGCGGATTTGCTTTGCGCAGCCGTGTGAACGGCGTTTCAACTACTGAAACATTATGACTTGCAAGATGCTCGTCTTGGGGTTTCCGGCAAAACATAAGTCCAAGCATATCGGTTGATTAGACTTGCAGTATAATCAATATTATATCACTACCATTGAACTCCTAAAACTTGTTCGCGCTATTATTTAGTAGCTCGGTAGGTACTAATCAAATATAAAAAACATACTAATTTAAATAGACTTTTAATGTTACAAAAACCACACGGCCCCAGGAACTCAGATTTGTTCCACTCAAAAATCCATCGGAAAATACTTTCTACCCAAAATTTTACCTACATCTTTAAAAACACCCCTAATTTGTGTGGAATCACTACAACCTGACGGCATTGACTTATCGATGGAGTTCGATATCATTACGATCGCTATCTCTGTACAGACTTCTGCCACAGGAATACGTAGCAGTTTTTTTTACCCTGTGCTTCTACCCCAGCACGATAAATCGTATCCACCAATAGTACATTGTAAACATCACCAGGTGTTAGTATTTTTAATTAAAATGTAGGTGCTCCAGTCATTGTTGGCGTTCGTTCAGTTATTCTGGATCCCCAGAGCTTTACACTGCACGAGTTATTCCATAATCATTTCACTTTTGTGCGCCCGAAACAAGTTTCTAAACTAAAATGGATTGCGAACATAAATTTTTAATTTTATACTCCATCAAAAATTTTCAGCGGTGCACTCTGAACACTAGCTTTAATAATATTAATGCCATTCCGAATATTTCTTTTTTATTATTTTCAGCAATTTTTAGACCGCTTCGCTTTTACCAAAATTTTTTTTATTGAATTCTTTGAATTTTATTATAATTTTGGGTTTATCCTACTTAGATTACAAATGTTTGTTGCATATGTGTATCTGTGCTCTTTAATGCACATTACATGAAAACAAATTTTATCAAAACATGTGAGAAACACTGGCTAAATAAGTTAGGTAAACAAGTACTTTTTTAAACTTCAACAAAAAACCTGCTACTGCCATTCCTTGATAAAATATGGCATTCAAACCAGCCAAAGAAGAGTATTTTCGTAATACTCGCATTTCACAGTTAATAAAGGCAAATAAAGACACGCCCGGAGTCGCCAATCTTGTTATTTTGGAGCGAGACAGTGCTGCAATAAATCTCAATCCTGCAACATTTTAACCTTCCAATAAACGTAGCCGTGATCACATTATTCCTGTTATGAGATAAATACTCGGTGGACTAAATTCCGAAGTTGGAATCAGCACAGCCTAGCTTTGTACAAGTTTGGAGCAAGATGTGAGAGATTTATTTATTTTATTATCACTTTTATAAAGGAATGAAAAGTGTATTACAAGATCGCTCTAATAATAGTAGAGAATGAGTCGAAAAAAATATGATTTTGAAGATAATTTTTTAATTATATTAGCTCACAAAGACAATAAGTAGTTTGCTAGATTACAATAACACATTGCAAGACCTTAACGTAATCAGTTTATAACGTCATTTTTGTAAACTATTTTTTTCTGTAAATTAATTAAATTCAGATATATAAACAAATCACACTTTCTATTGTGACTATTAATAATTATTCTCATAATTGAATGTATACTAAATATACTAATTGTAGATAGAACATCAATAAAAGTTCTGTTATGAAAATCTGAAATTATATACCTTTTTAAAACCAGTTTGTAGTGACAAACAAAAAGTGGTGTACTATAGTCATGAAACTGAAGCACCGCACCAAAAAAACGATTCTTCAAAGATTATACTGATCAAGATAATAACTGGAGATGGATTCATAATCTACAGTATTATTCGCGGATAATGCTGAACTGAGGCCGAACTAACAGTACGCGAACCTTAAGCCACGAGCTTATAACTTGCTACCCAGAGTCGAAGTTTTAATCCGGCGTCGACAGGGCATTGTTTGGTCGCCAGGCGGCTGATTACCACGACACTGCCTGACGCTTACCAACCATCAACCGAACTACACCCTTAAACCCAACCATTAGAACACAATTTCAATTGAAAGAAACACTGAATGAAGTGACAAAATTATCATTGTACAATGCATTGTGGGTTGGCATTTGCGAGTGCTAAATTTACTGCTGTAATGATTATATTCATCGTAATGTTGTTCGTAACGGCCTTTTTTGAGTGTTAATAAACTGTGAAATAAATTTAAGGAAAGTAAGGTTTTATTAATCTGCGGATGAAGTATAAATAAACACAGCAACATAGTAAATTTAGTCGACCCGTCTCACAACTAGCTCTGATAGGCCTTGGACCCATGACCTTGCACTCCGGGCGAATGCTCTAACCACTGAGCTTCGACTAGCGACTCTGTAGCTCAGTGGTTAGAGCATTCGCACGGACAGTGAAAGGTCGTGGATTCGAGTCCCATCGGAGCTAGTTGTGAGACGGGTTGACTTTTTCTAATACTTCATTTTCAAATTTTTTATGAATATAACTTTCAAACTTGCAGAGTAATATAAGCTCAAAGTGAAACATTCTGAATATGAAAGTTACAATGTAGTCAAATAATGTCTTGCAAAGTAGTTCACCCGAAGAACATAGTTCAAACACCATGTTTAAAACAATTCATCAAGATGCTAACTATGATATACGAAACCAAAAAGTACCGCCAACTTTATCGTTGGTTGCAAATAATAACAGTCAGGAACTTTCCGCGCTGTGTGCCGAAGCATTAAATTTATAGGAAAACTTCCCTGGGCCTAAGTGTCTAAGAAAACTTGCCTATTAAGTAGTTGCTGAAGCCAATATTTTACATAATCAAACTTGAATACTATAGGTTCAGTCATTATGTAAAGCTATGGAGCTTAGCCGAAAGTGTTTTTTGGAGTTCAATAATTGTTGTGTTGTTGCATGGCGCATTATAATATTCATATAACCTCTCCAAAACTCTTATTGCCGACGTCTCCCAAAAAGCAGCAATGCTGAAATATAACTAAGACCGCTGGGCAAAATATGGCCACCAAATGGATCCCAACAGCTAAACGTTCACGTGGTAGACCGAGACGATGATTGCGATGGCGGGACGATCTTGATTTGTATTATGACTATTATGAGTGACTGGTATTATACAAATACACAAATTTGCACCCGCGTAGTGCTATCTCAATAATATTGTCGTGATAAAAAGTGTGAGTCATGATCTGGGTCATAAACTACAGATGTACTTACGCAAAAGATCAACCAATGTTGCTTAGCCATTAACGCGTAGTAGAATATTTATTTTATTATATTGGTGGTAGAGTATCAAAACAAAAAACTTCCTATCTTATTAGCAGGATACGATAAGAGAAGCCATAATTAAAATTTGATAGACGTCAATCTATATTTAATAACATAGAAGCCATATCTTAGGACTGAACGCCATTCATTTTCTTTCCAGTTTACCACATTTTAAGTTGAAAATGAGTAAGGGTGAGTAAGAGCTCAATTCCCGCTACAGGTTTATAGAGCGGTAGAAACTAATTTAAAATTCTAACCGACGACTACCGCAATGTTGTTAAACTATTGCACCTGTTTAATGAAGCCTGGACAAGGATCGATGATTTAAACGAGCAATGTATACTAACGCGAAATAATTTTGCGATATATTTAGTAGACGGGATCCAATCACCGAACAACTTCAGCTATAAGGCAAGTTCGTCTCGAGTTTGATGAAAAACTTTGACACGTGTGTACAAACTTCCCAATTCGTTTTACGCGGCATACGCAGACTGCGCATAATTGCTTTATTGACCAAAGGCATAGTAGCAAATTATTCGCATAGGGATAGGGATAAGATATTTTCTGTTGCATATTATAGAAAAGTGAAGGAGATAAAGCAAAAGTCAATGTCAATATTTGTGTGTAAAACAGAAAAAAAAAACTACGTACAGATATATCCATAGAAACAGTAAATAATGGTAAGGAAGTGATAAATAACACAAAAGGAAATCAAAACTAATAAATTCTGAAAGGGTTAGACAAATGCAATTTCTTTTCCCCAGTAACAACTTAACTTATTTAAGAATTATTTTGCTCCATCAAAACCAATGTCCTCATAGTTATTGCTGATGATTTTAATAGCTTGCCTTACTTCAAATAGGGTATAAGACTTATTCCGCTCCCTTGTTCCTGAGTATCCTATCCGATTGCGGTTGAGTGGAATCGTTTCCATTAGGATCCCTTTTATGAGTTTATAGGTGTTGAATTAAATGAGTTAAGAGTATTCTAAAGGACTGGTTTTGGATTTTAGGGGCGATATTTTATTAGGATCCATGAACTGATAATTACTTAAGACTTCTTATTAATCATAACTATAAATATCCGCTAATAATGAAATTTCAAAAACATTCACAAATTGTTCGATAGTATTGAAATTTCGAAGTATCAAAAATCACAATTAGATCGCGCAATAAATAACCTATTCCCTTAGTTATGCAAAGTTTGAAATTTAGTCTTTGTAGGTATGTATATGTATCTCGCTGATAGAGAATAATATGAACTGTACTAATATTTTGCATCATCATTATCATTTCAGCCGTACGAACTTTGACAATATTTTGCATATTTCATTGAAATTGGTATACAAAAGGGAGTTAACTACTACTCAGTGACAACGAAGCAATCTTAATATAACGGCCAAATTAGGTCCTTGGAGTTCTGCCAGATTCCGAAATGAAGTTTACGGATTTAAACGCCGGCCGAAGTTAGCTAAATGCCTATTTCGTGTCACAGGCGTCCTTTCTATGATACATTAATGTAGTGTATTTAGATGACATTACTGTGTTTGCTACGTCATATAAATTGCTAAGGCAAGATTTAACAGTAGGTACAAGAGTAAAACGTTTGGTGAATGTTGGATAAATTGCTCAGTCAACTTTATAGCTCCAACTTAAAGACAGCTGACATTTGCCATTTATAGGAATAAGCTTTTAAATTTCTCTAATTAAGAGTCGGGATTTATTCAAACCGTTAAATCCAGGAGCCGGGAAACAAAACGTGATTGCTCGTAGACTTATAATTTAATGCAATTTCCTCTTCTATTGTTTGGCCCAAATACAAACTTCCAGCGGTTTTTAGAAAGTTCCAAAATATACTCATAGGATTGTGCCAAAAATAAATAGACATTTATTAGAAAACGTTTATATAATTAACGTGCTGACTTTCCTTCACGGTAATACAAATATAATGATTGTTTAACTTATCTTTACAAGTAAGATGTTTTTGGTTTGTTTTGGTTTTTGGATTAACTACCATAAGTCCAAAGTGGCAATACAAACATGCATTTCGCGAGATCTAATCCGTCTTAGAGCAAACTTTTTTCACTTAGACCACCACTTGAAGGGTGCAGAATCCTCTTATTGCAGTTCGCTGGACTGCTATGATCAGTCCCCTATTTCGTGGGGCCTACGGGAAACCGGGACCCTTCGTTAGCGGTAATACTGAGGGCCGACGTTTGCACTTTTCGGCGTGAGGTCTCTATGTATAGGCAATATTGCAGAGATTTTTAGTGTCAGGTAGCTGTGGGGACTTAAATTGCGTCATAAAGCACTTGATTTATTTTTGCATAAATTTACTGTGGGACTAAAAGGGCGTGTGAGGAGGAGTTGCATTATTAAGATATGTAGGAGCCTGTCTTACTCTATCTTGTTATTGAAATGATGTGTTGTTTTGCATTTGTTTTGTATAGGTATAGGCACTACGACATCGTTTCTCTACCATATCGAGTCTATTATCAGTTAATCATAGCAGAAAATAATTTCACACACAAAATCATGTTGTTTCTATAGAGTACGGTGGGGCGGTAGGGTACCTGCATGTAAGGCAGAAAGGAATTTTAATCACATCACTGACATCCAAAGCGATCTTTAGATCATTCCAAATCAAAATTATTGCTCTTATTTATCATTTTCGTGTCGTAGCATAAACGAAAATGCTTATGTAGGTATCACTTTATTTGCACTTATCTAAGTTGACGGCAACCTTCGTATTTGCTAAATGTTAACAAGGTTCTTATTGTTTTCTCAAGTTCGTTACAATACCCGTCATTTAAAATGTCCAATACAACAGTTAGTAGTTTGATTAAAACAATGCAGTGTTCCACTCCTTTTGTAAATCTCTGAATAAACTACTGTAGACTAAATATGAAATTGCAGAGCCTAAGGCCAAACTTGGCCTTACTGTAACTGAAATGCATTACGGGACTCTGAAAAAAAAAATCTGGAAAACTGTGTGTTTGGTCCGCAGCGTTCAAATTTTTGTAGGTATTGAACTGACAATTTCTTGAAATGGTTGGTCATGGTCATTTTCATAAAATAGTCGTATTTCATGAAATTGTCAAAACCCGCTGGTCATATTATTGAATAATCAGCGTTTAACGATATTATAACAGCTAAATGCATGGTCATTCACGAAATTGTCACGAAATGGATAATCGTCAGTGATCATATCGTAAAATAGTAACAATGTGCTCTAGACTGCTAGAGGCGATGAAGCCGTTTTGTTTGTTGGTTCATGCTGAACATTTTTTTGTTACAGAAGTTAATAATAATGATACCATTGGAGATAGAATTGCGTTAGACATCAGTTACACGCTAATTCTGGCGTCAGTTCAGTCCATCATTCTGGTCAGAATGACGAGAGAATTATCGTGTAACCATTCAGACTGACAGACTGATAGTCTGGGGGCCGATTCTCAGGCAATTGAGAAAAGTTCACTTTTATAAGCTCGAAATTCAAATAAAGCACAGTTTGTGTATTGTCAGAATTTCACAATCGAAAAAGTTCGATCGAAAAGCAGTCGAACGCTACGAGTGGTACAGACCAATCGATATTCGTATACGAACTTAGCTGTCAAAATGAGTTTGTTGACATGTGGGGACAGCTTAGTTTGTTTAAAACGTTCGAACTTTTTCAGTGTGGTAATTCGTATGTCGAACATTTTGTTTGTGGTTTCTATTGAAAAGTTAGAACGTTTCAAACAAACTAAGCTGTCACACATGTCAACAAATTCATTTTGACAGCTAAGTTCGTATACGAACATCTATTGGTTTTTACCACTCGTAGCGTTCGACTGGTTTTCGATCGAACTTTTTCGATTGTGAAATTCTGACAATACAAAAACTGGGTTATATTTGAATTTCGAGCAATAAATGTGAACTTTTCTCGATTGCCTGAGAATCGGCCCCCAGGACTGATGAAAATTCATAATATTTGTCAGTCCGTTCCGAATGACAGTAAACTGACAGGAGACTGAACTGACGCCAGAATTAGCGTGTAACCGATGTCTTAGAGTGTAGCAAGGGGGTAAAGTACTTAAAAAACACGGGTTGCACTCCGGGAATGCCAGCAGAAGTGAAAAGGGCTCCTTAGACTTTAACACAAAAAAAGTATTGTGACAACAAAAATTAAAAAAATACGGACTAGATTTGAACCGAGGTCTTCTGGCTTCAATGCCGCCCGTTTTCTAACCTGAGCTATCACAGCTTTGTAAACGGTGGCGAAATTTGCCTTCGTATTCTAATCACTTTGTAACAGTGGTCACGTGCCCGTCTTACGAATTTTCGGTCTGACGGTCACGTGATCCTGACGGGAGTTTAACATTTTTTACCCATCACAAAAAGTGCGCAATGCCGCTAAAGAAGTTTTCACTTCAAAAATTAAGAACCCTTATAGTTAAAAAGGTAATCTTTGGTTAGGTTAGGTTAGAACAGTGAATAAAAAACAGCGCGAGTCGCGCGAGTGAAGACAGCGTATCGCGGCAGCGGCCGGCAAAGCGCCAGTATACAAAATCAAAAAGAATAACTTTGATTTGATTTTTATTATACTACTAATCTGGTCGCTTTTTATATATACTCACCTAAGGGTGAAAAACATCTCATTCCTAAGGTAATGAGATATTTTCCCCAGGCAAAAAGTAACTAATTTGCTAATTAATATTCGTGACCATATTCTATGTCTGTGCCAAATTATATCCAGGTTCGTTCATCAGCCGTTGCACCGTGATTTAGTAGCAAACACACTAAACCTTTAAACTTTTACGTGTATAATATTATGAACGCCTTCTTCCTTGCCTTCATTTAACATTTTCAATATAATATTTTAAGCTCATGAAGTCGACAATGTTGTCATGTAAAATAATATTTACTTTATCATATCCTGCTCGGTTTATAACTAGCCGATTTGGTGGTGCATCAATGAGTTTGTATGAAAACTTACATCCAACAGTGTTCAGTGTGCTGTATTGTGATTCATTCACAACGAGTTATGGGTTAATAAATATAGGGTATTATACTTACCAGTTTATATTGCATTCCTTATCGTAATGCGTGCTGACAAAGTCGATTACGGACGGCATTATATAATGCGGTAAAGAAAATTGAAATGTTTAAACAGAAATTTCAGTTCATATAATATCGGAAATACATGGTTCACTTTTGCCTTTCAATTTGGATGAAGCAACCAAATTGTACAATGTAAACGTTAAATTGTATCATTCAATGTCAATGTGCGCCTGTATTTCTGCGCCTTTCAACCAAAGTGAAAGCTGCACTTTGCTAATCGCCGCAGTTCGCTTTCCGCGACGACGCGATCGTCATTTTACAATTTTAACATGAGACTGAAAATCGCCGCCACTGACTTCTTTCTTGTATTTTTTATACATTTTATTGTCCAATTTGGAGATAGAATTGCAGTCAAATGTAGGTTAGAGTGTAGCAAGGGGGTGCAATGCTTATTTTATATGAACGCCGACGCCCGGCGCCGGTAGAGCCACAAATAGCTCGTGTGCGGATAACAGTTCATATTAGCTGCACTGCTCATCGCCGCGCCCGTTCACAGCAAGGAACCGTTTTCCCGTGCCGGGCCGGGCCGGGCCGATGCGCGCCGGGAGGTGTGAAGCTAAGAGTTAGCAACTGTCTGCGAAACTAGTCTAGCTTTTAGTTTGGTGTTAGCTGATAACATAATGGTTTTAACTTCGTTTCAGGTTCCAGACGATACGCCATACGACAAGCCAAATTGATAACAAACTTAAAGTTTTTTTAAATGCTGTCGTGTCGAGAATGTGGCGTTGCACTATCTTGAAATGTCTGAAAAGTTATGTGACACAATGTTTTGAATGTTTTCTGATACTCATAGTTTATATTATTGTTAACCTGCTTGGCGCAAGAATAACGATTCCTAGATTCTGCTAAAAGGTTGCGGTCGACTCACGCATAAGACGAGTGTTTGTGTGCAAGAACATGTCCTTTATTTGAAAGTATGTTTTTCATTATCTTTAACTAATGTTATAATTTTTTTTATTAGTATAAGCTAAACATGCAGCTGTAACACTTAAAATTCCTATATCAGCTATGTAACATTTAAGAATAAACTAAGTAGTAGGTCCACCAAAACTTCACCAATATTCCCAAAAAATACAACACCCGAAAACCGAACCTCGTTCATATCACGTCGCGTCGTGTCAGCAAACTTTGTAAAGCCTACTAATTAGCATTCCCCACGATGTCCACAAGAAAAATCCCATTCAACACCCTAATAAGAAATTCCTGGCCCCTTGTTATGGTCGGATCATCAAATTTTCCTTGTTTTAAACGTTCGGGACAATAATGGACATTATTATTTTGCTTAATATTCATGACGTCTCGCTTTGTTAGGGGAAGTCAGTAGCTGTTACACTCGAAGTGAAAGCTTGACTGTTAAGGGATTGTTATCTGATGGAGTGTAAGTGTGAATAGTTAAACATTTCAACTGTCATATTTCCGTAATAAGCATTGGGCTTCGATTTTTTGTAAATTGTTGCATCCTTTTTGGTACATACCTTCTTATGATTTAGAGGCGACTGTTACAGCAAACCCCTTGACCAACCGGCGACCAGACAGCAAGTAGTATGGGGTTTAAAGAGTAATCTCCCATTCTGTCCCCCCATCAAGTCCTTGTTGCTGAATGGGGGCCAGAAAGCGGCTAGACAAGTCCCACATAACTACCCTCCACACTGTGTTTGACTTGTGTATGCGTAAAGGCATTCCCCTTATAATAAAAATGGCCTTCTTATGATTGAAAAACAGTTGGGATTCATGGTATTACCTACAGCGCAGTATCGGTGGATTTTAACGACTACAAATAGTCTGTGTCACACATACTTCCCCATGCTTTACCATATCCAAAGTTGCTCAATGAATTAGCACCGAATGTGTTATAGATCTTCTTCACTGTAAAACCTTTGAGAATAAAATTTTTAAGGTCACAATGTAATTTCAATGTTTCCAGTTAACCTAAACAATAATAATAGGTCTTTACCTATGAAATTGCCGTTTTGTATGGAGATTTCTGTAATTATTTTTTTTCCATACTAACGTTTTTTAACGACTAATATTATGTAAATTTACAAAATTTTACACACGTATTTATGGACATTTTAACTACTAAATGACACATTCGTTAAGAAAAAAAATTTTTTTTTTCACTAAGTTACAACTAATAAAGTACGAAATTCTGGAAACAAAAATAGTCGTAACTTTCGGAATAAGTTTTTTCTATGTAAATAATCAAATATCGTGGTTATTAAATTATCAAAAGTTGCTCGATACGGTCTTAATGTAACGCAATATTAAAGAAATTATATATTTCTAATATTATAAAAGTTGTTAAGTTATATGTACAAAAGAAAAAAACGGCAATTTCATATGTAAAGACCTATTATATATCTGCCGGCCTAGCATCAGCGGCTTTTATCGCGGTAAAGGTTACTGAAATCAGAGCACCCTAATTCGAAGTCAATTCTATGGGAATCGAAAGATACTTTCAGATTTAATTTTTTGTTATACTCAATTTTTGTCTCATCCCCTTCAAGATGGATCTGACAAATACTTAGACAAACGGAATTATCCCGGCAAATGCTCTTGTAATCTTAACTTGAAGACGTTAAAAGGGCTCTTGACATAACAAACTATGATTCCGTATGACATTTTTAATAGTTGTAACTTTATTATATAATTTTTTTGTGGTTGAGAATAGACCATACACCACTGGTAATGAGATGTTTTTTACCTTTGTATAGATTATTTGATAAACTTTTTATCAGTCCAGCTCATTCAAAATATCTTGGCTTCACTTACTTACAATAAGACAAAAAAAGTTGATTGTTTCTATGAATTAATAACTTGATGTTATTATTTTGACTCGTCCCAAAAATAAACATGGTATCTTAAAAAAGGTTCATCTAAATTTAATCTTAGAAAAGCTAATACGCTAATATGTTTACAAACAAAGGAATTAGGTCAAACGTGTGATTGTGATTTAACAAATCTGACGTTTAAAAGTGCTACGCTTAAGTTAAAAATTATCTGAAAAAAGGTCAGACACGTGTAGATATTTATTTTTATCTTGTAAGTCAACTAATACATCTCCGTAATATTTTGCCACCCTATGCCTAAAATATACATTGCTAGCTTTCGTTGGGAGTATGCCAATATTTTCAGTTGAATGGTTATTTTTATAAATAAGGCATAAAAGGTTTTGATTAAGACAATGAACAATATTTTTATGATTTACATTGGTCCTGCACAGTGGCGAGGCGAGTGGCATGCACGTACAAGAACAGTATGGCGAGTGCCGAGCGCCTCGCGACTCGTTACTCGCCGGTCGGTTTGCACCACTGTACTTACGAGTATTTACATCGTTTAACACTAACCTCATGTAATTTGGCGTTGTCTACTGCATTCATCAGTCTATCTTAACTATGTCGCAAAGTGTACTGTTTGTCTACGGGGCAAACATTTGCGTATTTCGGGGGAGGGGACACGCTAGGGGGCGCTTTATGGTGCAGCGAAATCCAATTGAGCGGCGACAGAACCGGCAATATGCCACCGGCTTATGTTTGTTTTCAGCATTAAATGAGTCGCCACTCGCTGTGTGCATAAAGGATTCAAGTGATTTAAGAAGCTGAGACACTTGCGCTTTTAAGGGAAAGATTGATTGTTTTGGGTGGAAATTCGCAGAAAGTTAGTTTGTCTATAAAATTAAAAATTTGTCTATAAAACTATGGACATATCCCGAGAGTTTATGTGTGTTCAATTATATCAAGTTTTTAGTAGATACAGAGTTAATTCTAAATTCTAAATTTGGCAATAAGAAGTCTTGCATTAGGTGGGCAATTTTGTCTAACAATGAACTAAGTTCGCGGGTAGAGACGCTCCAGATGTCTTTTACGGCCTTTTGGTGCATTGGAAGTGATTCTGCCTACCTAGTGCTGAAGAGTGCAGGTCTGAAAGAGCTGAATCAATTTATTCATTGATGTTTAAATCAGTATAGTAAAAAGACACTATTATTTGTTTAGTCACCATAGCACAGGTTAAAATTAATTTCAGCAAATTGATCAATACCAGTTTTTCAAAGCCTATTAGTTGTTACTTATAAAAGAAAGAAAGGAGAAATATCAATTGACTACACACGTAGTTAAAATAGCATGACCTTTCAAAATATAGCATATTGTCAACCCTATTCTCAACATAATATTGCAGCGACAAGAGTCTTCTATTTCAACGCTGGTATTCTTATGACTAATTTTAAATCTAATTACTAAAATTTAATGACCCGAACCTGCTCAACTTATCATTGTCACAGCTGACTAAACTTCTCATAAAAAGATATTATAAAACGGTTTCCCGTCAACTTGACTCATATCCCGGACCCATCGCCTTGTATCGGCGTTCACAGACCGGTGCCGCGGACCCCCAATAATACGCGCGCTCAGGTCGAAAGATAAACGCCATTGTCGACTTCTTCAATGGGCAAACGTGAATTTCCTTGGCTCCTTTTTAGAAACGTCGATTTTATGCTGTTGTAATAGTGAACAATTTGTCTTGGAAGTTTCAAGTTGCTTTCAATCCGGCTCGAAGGGCCGAATGTGGCTCGTTGTGTCCAGTATTGCTTACTACATCAGGAAGTGACTGCTATGGTTAAAACAAAATATAGTTTAACCTACATAAAACTACTTAACAATCAAGGTGTAGTTGTATAACAATAAATAACATTAAATTAACTCAAAAATATTTTGAGAGTTGTCAGATCTTTTCAAAACTATATCGTATTTATAGTGCATAAAAAGTATTATTATTATACACGTTTAGCCACTTGTTTGACCATTTGATACAATAAACATTTTGGTTTTATATATGTACCTACCTAACTGTTCTTCAAAAATATTGTATTAAGAAAAAAAGAAAAATATAGGTATGGGACATACAACAATCGCTTTACGCTTTAACTCTTTGACGACTAGGCAGCCAATCAGCGTGTTTGTCAACAAAAATATAAAAAAGGAGGAGAATGACTTCCCCCTTCCTTAAACGATTCCTAATAAAATGCGCGTCCAGGTGGAAAGATATCCCTTTTGTTGACTGAACTAAAGTTTGGGCGAAATTGTCTGTTTATGATTTTTTTATAAATGCCTGTGTGTATTTTTGCATTGACAATGCAATTTTTATTATTGAAAATGAAGTTTTAGAAAAAGTTGACCCGTCTCACAACCGATGGTTCCAGTCCCATCGGAGCTAGTTGTGAGACGGTTCAACTTTTTTTATTACGTCTTTTTCAGTGTTTGTTTATATTTCATAGAAATTTCATAAAACGGTATTAAATTTAAAAAAATAGTTACGAAAAATGGAAAATGAAGTAAGTAAGTATTTAGAAAAAATCGACCCGTCTCACAATCATAACTTGCATAACAATAGTAGATTGTACAACAAGTGCATAAAACGTACCATTTTACCCGAGACGTATATATCCATCCGAGCCGTAGGCGAGGGTGGATAGTCAATTCGAGGGTAAAATGGGTTTTATGTACGAGTTATACACTCTGCTTTTCACTTCGAATGTGAGGAAAACTTAATAAATAACAACATTGCAAAAAAGAAAAAATAAAGACTTCGCCATATTGGCGGGAAGACTTTCTTTTTTTTTATACGTGGCAGTGGCAGCACAGTGACTTTAGCATAGATCGTATTGAAAGGGGCATTAATTAAAACACCATATACATTCGTCAATGGCCTTATTATATTTATTATTATTAATCATTGTCATATTCCAATAGCAAAGAACTCCACTGAGAATAAATTACATCACAATTCCAAAATGTCACTCTAAACAAAAGAAGTCTGAACAAAACCATACCTTAATCATGTGGCATCAATCCAGCAAAATTATAATATGTTAATATCGGTTTTACATATTTAAAACAATAAGATTACAATTAAATAATTGGCGTATGTAGTGGCGCGCTTTTTATATTTCTTAGGAGCAATAGTTTTATCAACAGCCCTTCAAGCGACGCCACTTCTCCATAACTTTTTGCGGAAATGATCAAGTACATATCTTTCATAATTTAATATTAAATAATTAATGGCAAAAACATTCGTATTACTTTTAAAGTTGACAATAAATTTACTATTTAATTATTCACGTCGTAATTAGATAGAATGTATGCGGATCATTTTGCGACCTATCACAAATATACATTCATGAGCACGGGCATTATATTATGTCTGTGGTCATGATCCTATTTACGTACTATTAAATAAAAACTATCCATCAAGTAGGTTACTAATTAAGTTTATAATTTATAGGTATCCTTACAGTATATAGTCGATATAGTCCATAATGCTCTTGAAATACTTATTTCTTAGAAAACTCATTAATTTTGCCTAGTTTTATTAATTTAGTAATTTAACATGGATTATGTACAAAATTTAAGAAACAGAATGAAATAACAGGTTTATATGACGAAGTTTAATTGCGTGTGTGACTGTTTACCTGACGACCTTTGTCTTAGAATCTGAGACTTAGACGAAGAGTTTACTTTATGCACTAGAGCATAAAAAGCGATTTTATGCAGCCTATACCCAACATAAACACGAACTTTACGAGCATGAGAAGTGAAAACATAATTTTATTACTAAGTAAGTACTTATCTATACTTATTTGTTATATGTTTTTGTTTTCGTTTCATTTGATTTTTGGCGAATCTAGAGAAAAAAAAAATTTTTGACTAAATACAACCGAAAAGGATCCCTCGGTCTTCAAGAAAGACTTGCAAGTTTGGGTTCTGACTGCAAAAAGTTCGAAAATAAATAGTACTTAGGTAACAACAAGGGTGGAACTTCGTCATGGTTCATAGTTCTATAAGTTATAGAGCGTCAGTATTGTCTCGTTTGATTACTTTTATACAACCCTAGATTGGCCAGTTTTAATGGTGTCGCGCACGCAAAATCCTCACTACGTATATAAGTTAAAGGTTGACTTCCGCGGATCGCGGCCGATCGCAGCCGCGCGCGATCGATCGCGTGCGACTGACGCGCGCGGCTGATGCGACAATAGTCAGTGTATGAAAATGTATGGCGCCGCTTCCGAGGTATGCGACAGACGCGTGCGGCCGACGTCTGTCGTCGGCCGCACGCGGCCGTAACTATAATGAAAACTTCTTTGTATTGTATAGATACTCACTTTTCTGTCATCTTCCCATGGAAGTGTTAGTTTAGGTCATGAAGTTTGACTTAATACTCTGAGTTACCTCAGTATTAAGTCGAGCTTCATGGTTTAGGTAATACTTCCATGCATCTTTCTTAATTTAATCTCAGTTTTGGTTGTCTGTCACTGTTAGAAAATTTATGTGTCAACGCTGGATTGAGATGATTTTTATAAACTCTCCTTTTGGGCGTTTGTGCACTACACTGAATTTTACCGTCCGGCAGTCCAATTTTTTACGGTCTGATATGGCAGGCCATAAAATGTATATGTGCGCTTGTGCACTACACGGAATTTTACCGTCCGACATTTTACTTTTCCCCATTCCGGTCAATGATGTTTTCCGGTCCGTTTTTTTCCGTTCCGAGATAACAGCAATGAAATACGTATGTGCGCTTGTGCACTACACTGAATTTTACCGTCCGGAAAAAAACGGATGGTTGTATTTTAATCATAAATTATTTATAATACATAGTAAGAATTTATTTATTTCATGTAGTTTCGGCTTTGAAACATTGAAACTGTGATGTTGAACTGAAAACGTGATATTCATGAGCGGGTGGGGCGGGGGAGGGGGTAATCACTGCGCTGCCCCGGCGAGTAAAAAGACGGACAAGTGCACAAGCCAATCATCCGTGTTTTTCATGCCACGCCGCCGCCGCCGCCAGTCTGTAAAAAAACGGACCGCCGCCGGCCGGACGGTAAAATTCAGTGTAGTGCACAAACGCCCTTTCTGTAACACGCTCACTGCGGCACTGAATTAGCTATTCTTTCCATTGGTGCGGTACGCGGCGTTTTAGACCTCATACTAAACCAGACATTGTGCGTACGAAGCGTTTTCGACCCCACCGAGATTCAAGAGACTGTAATTCCTTTTTTTAAGCGTGAAGTCAGAAACAATATGGATTTTAGTCTTGATAAGTGAGTATCTATACAATACAAAGAAGTTTTCATTATAGTTACGGCCGCGTGCGGCCGACGTCTGTCGTCGGCCGCACGCGTCTGTCGCATACCTCGGAAGCGGCGCCATACATTTTCATACACTGACTATTGTCGCATCAGCCGCGCGCGTCAGTCGCACGCGATCGATCGCGCGCGGCTGCGATCGCCCGCGATGCTCGGAAGTCTACCTTAAGCAGTACCGCAACTACGAGTACATAGAAACGCCCGAATCAGTGCACGCGCACTCACAGAGACATGAATTATTACTGCCGCAGAACACAAAAAGTAAAAAGTAGTAAGAAGGTGGATTGCGTATGGTAAACGCTTTGGTACAAACGGCAAACTATCCATTAATTTTACTTTTGCATGCTTCCTAATTTCTTCGGGTTGTAATGGAAACTTGCCTGTTTTCGTTTCCAAACTTTATGAAATACCTACTAAATGCACGTCCTGCACCTTTTAAACTCTTTCTTGTATTTTGTGGTTAAGTACGTATATTATATTAAGTACTGGTTATGTAACAGGTTATTATTATGCTGAAAAGAAAACTTCTAAAAGAAAACGTGTTATGAACTGTAAATGTACGCCCCGTGATTCTAGACCAGAGTTGCCCCAGTATGCTATTCTGCTCGCATGAGTTAGTTACTGAAATTTTTTATTTACAGTGCCCTTCGTCATTCAGCCTGTAAACCAATCTCTGGCGTTAATATGCAGTAAAACTCGTTATGACGCAACTTTGTATATTAACTCTCTTTTATATGGTCATTAGGGGCAATTGCCGATGTGGCGCATTTACGTATGAAAGATTTCCATTATTTTTATGGCACAATTTTTATTCTATTTATGATCTCGAGTTTGATGAGGCTGCCAAATAAATAGACATTACGTGATCGATAATTTCAAAAATAGAATCAATTTAAATTTTAGGAATTTATTACAAGATATTGAATCGTTACGTTAAATATTAATACCCCATTTAGATTTTATTACTTTGTTTTCCCACATTAAAGCAGGCAGGGGCTGTTGATGCAGCATGAGTCGTGACTAATTAGCGCAATTTAAATATGTATTAGCTCAGAAATTAAACGCACTGTAATCAATAAAGGTGCCTTTTTAAGTTAAGCCCAAAATAAACTTCCAATCGCCATTAAATTTACTAACTTTTTTATTTTAGAAACACTAATCTAAACATTTGATTTTCGTTTATTCTCAGTAAGGCGACAGCTCAAAAAGACTTCCATTTACTTGGCTTCGAATCTCTTCCACCGCTGTAAACCTATTTTCTCCGAGTCACCGAGTAAATAGCGAGAAAAATAAAACAACAGATTGATGAACATTTCGAGTGTTAACCCTTGTCACGGTGACGGGGGCCGATAGGACCAGGTGCGTTTGAGTCGGCCATGACGTCACTATTTACGGGACCCGCACCAAATAATGGGTTCTGGTGCCCATTACGGTTTTAGGGTTCGAATAATAGCTTAATCTGGCACTGTGGGTGTACCCTCTTATTTTTTCTGACCTCTCCTAAAAATAAATGGTAAAGTAGATAAATGATCTTGCTCATATTGAAAACTTGTAAGCCTTAAAATTCCTTATTTTATTGTTACTACAATAAATTGCCCTATTATTGGCACATATCCTGTTACGGGCACCCAAGAGTTTAGCTATAAAAAACAAGGAAACATAAAGTACTCTATTACGGTATGCATTTAAATCTATAGCTACTAATATTTTACTTCTTGTATATTTGTAATTGTTTGTTTGTAACGGATAAACGGATAAACAATTACTTTCAAAATTCTGTCACCAGTTGAAAGCGACATATTATCGACATTTTATCACGCTATTCCCATGGGAACTTGAAGTACGCCGCCGCCGGTTAAACGACAGGAAGCCACTAGTGTGAAATAATAATATTACCTACTATTGTACAAACTAAATATTTTTATTTTTTTTGAGCTTAATTGCAGGGTACCATACCAATACCACAGTCTATATTATATTTCCTATATATTAATAATAAGATGGGAACCCACAATTAGGGCAGTTTACTTTTTAAGCAATTTGATAGCAATAATTTACGATACTTTGGAAACAATGATAATAGCTAAAAGACCAGTCTTAACGAAATAAACTTCCGAAGCAACATTTAATCGCAAACTAAAAAATTCAAGACATGAATTTATAGGTATCGCATTTTCTATTCGTGACACAGTATATTCAGTGCATCTACCTCCACCAAGATTTATGATCCCGCTGGGACTACACCGGTGCATTTCTTTCGTACGTGCTCATTTTGCACGCATGCCAAGAGATATAATGAGACAACGTTTCCTTGTGCATATTTTATTCGCTCGGTCTTTCCAACCCGGTGTAATACTAATGGCTATTTGAGGGTTAAGACATAAGTTTAATTTGTTATATTATTTTGATGAGATAAATTTTAATTCAATCGTCAAATATCAGTTTATGCTCAAATCTAATAGTTTATTGCTCTAACGTAGATATTATTTAACTAGAAACTAGGGTATAACTTTTCGGTTGGTGGAACTTCCCTCAAGAGACAAAACCTACTTCAAGTTTATAGAGTCATAAATTATTTGGCATCATACATATGCAAAATATCCCCAACGGGGTAAACAAACATAAGCAATAACACTCTTATCAGCCAAATAACAAGATTAAGCAAACATGAAGCTCCCGTTTTAGCAAATGTAGGGTTAATAAAAATACATATTTGAGCTCAAAGTCAAAAGAAAATGGAAACGAACCGTTCGAGTTGTAGAATTGTTATTTTTTGCTACCAACGACAATATTGACCTACACTGGAATCCATACTAATATTATAAATGTGAAAGTGTATTTGTATATTTGTCCGTCTTTCGACGTGATTTTTGGTACGGGGATTGTCTGGGAGCTGGAGAGTGACATGGCTTCTTTTTTTCTGAAACATATCAGGTTCCCGCGGTATACCGACGTGTAGTTCACGTGGGCAAAGCCGCAGGCGGAAGGCTAGTAACCCTTAACTTGAGCAACATTATATAAAATAGGATTACTTCATCATTTGGTGGTGGTAGGTAAAAAAATGTTGGACGATTCATAAGCATTAATTTTATTGAATCTATATGAATAAAAATTTATTGACTTGACTTGACTTGATTTGTTGGATTTGTGTGTTTTCACCAACCAACCACCAACACTGAGGATGCTCAGACCCATCCGTATTGGGCCCGTTTGGCGCGTGACCTATCTTCCTTGCCATGCCTAATATGCCTATCCATACGCCAGACCTGTGCCTCAGTAGTAAAGATATTTGCATGGTAGATGATGATAATTATAATTTATCAAAAAATCGATACACAATATTAGCAACCAAAAATAATCTTAGGTAGGTACTGCATGTGGAGATAGGTAAAAAGCAAGTAAAAAAATTTACTGCTATAATTACCAGATTCTATATTTTGGTGATGGAAAGTGACCTTACATAAACAGATATATGAAAGGCACTTTCCAAAATAAGACAGGGAGAAAAAAACAGTCCTTGGCGAGCTTTTAGCCGGTTCTCCTCGTTAAAATTCTGGCTTACCGCCGCTGTAGAATTTAGATTTGCGAACCGAAGGCGTAGCTTCATTGGCGTTTACAAGTGCAGTATCTGCCTAAAATGAGAAAATGATTTAAATTTTCAATATTTCAATCGAACTATCATAAAAACTAGGTGAAGCACTCCGTTCTTTCTCGCAAGCCTACATTTCCCTGCGTAGGGTGTTTATAGTGAAAATATCGCCGGTGTTTGGGCGCCGGAGCCAATTCGCTTTGTCGCCGAGAGCTCTGTCAATATTGGCGCTTGCCCTTCTTGCGAGTCAAGGCGCGGGCGCGAGCGAGTATGCTAATTGAATGAGCCTGTGATTCTTGTGTAAACACACGCCGTTTATTCCATTTGCATGGGAATGGGAGTCAAAGAAGAATGAGTAGGAACACTACTTTTAGATTGGTTACTAAGATGGCATTTAAAATGAAGATTTCAATCGGAACTTGTAGTAGTAAACCATTCTACTACAAAATAGTTTCGTCTTGTTACGTTACGAGTTTTACCGGATACGCTAATGAACAAATGGATTTTTGTTTTCAAGGGATTTTACCAAAGCAATGATTAGCCATGAAATATGTATGAAAGCGCCCGTCAGTAAGCAGAAGAAGTTGACAATGACACTACTCCAGACTATTATTTATTTGTTGAGTAAGGAATATCATTATTTTTATTGTTTTGCATTCACATACAATGCAGTCTTTCAAATAGTTTATTGCAACGACTTCGTAGCTCAGCGATCAGAACATTCGCTCGGACAGTGAAAGGTCCCGGGTGCGGTTCCCAGCGGAGCTAATTGGAGTGTGGGTCGTTGTTTTTCTAGTACTTCACTTTCAAGAGTAAGGAACCTTTTTAAACAAGCCTGTGTGCTATTCCATACTTAAATATATATCTGTGTCAAGCATCCATATCCGTTCAGACGTTCTGGTGTGATTAAATAACAAACATCTGCCCAATCTTTCGAATATACTCACAGTAGGATATCAATAAAATAATTAAGCAAATAAATACCAATCTACAGGGTGTTAGGGGCACCCTTGCAAAAAATGTAACCATGGCTTTAGACCATCATGCTGAACAACGTACAGCAAGAATTTTTTGTCGGAAGTTTTTGCAACGGTGCCCCTAACACCCTGTATACTAATATTATAAAGAGGAAAGATTTGATTGTTTGTTTGTTTGCATCGAATAGGCTCCAAAAGTACTAGACCGATTTCGAAAATTCTTTGACTACTAAAAAGCTACATTCTTCCCGAGTGACATACCTAGGTTATATTTTATCCCGACATTCCCACGGGAACGGGTACCACGCGGGTAAAACCGCGAAGATCCGCTAGTCGTTTATACACAGAATTTACTGCTACCACTATCCACAATACTGCATTACTGCAATAAACGGTACTATGCCCAACTTACAGTAGTTCAGTCCACAAAGAACATTCTAACTGCAGAACAAACGCAGTTGCCCGCTAACTGCGGTGGCTTGGAGCCTGGACCCTAGAGCAGCTCTCAATGTTGGAATTGCCGAAGTTTTTATACAACTGCCGAGTAGATAAAGTGTTTTATGTAGAGTGAATGGCGTCTTTTAAAATGGTTAAGAGATGTGTATTAATACTTATACTCTGATAATGTTTTTTTTTTAATTTTCAATGGCCCATATTTATATTTCGTAAATGTGTGGTGAATCAGATGTTCCTAGTTTGGAATTAAAAAGCTCTTCGACTATAACAATCAACTGTTATTGATGTCACCAATGTTCTCTTAGAATAAATTAGAATAGGCCGTAGTCACGCGTTCAATGTTGTTAGCCTACCACTTAATCGAGACAAATTTTAAGTTAGTAATTAATAAGTTAGCTAGTAATTTTGATCCCCCATCCAATAATCCGACCCAGATGTTAAGTAAAACTATAGATTTTCGCTATTGCAGGCTGGACACCTTGAACACACTTAGCGACTAAGCTACTCTCCTTTATTTCACTTATTATAATAATATTAAATAAAGTCAAAATCTCTTAGATACGAGTATAAAGTAATTTATGTAAGTTAAATAATTATAAGTACCATTTAAGTCTAGTAAGATGATAAACGTCTTACAATAAATTAATATCGTACCTGTAAGTTGGAAATAACCGCAGAATCATCGGCCTAGATCGATATAGATTATGTTCCACTGAACAACCTCCGCCGTTGAATATTAATAAACTTTCCCGGAGTCTTGTCGAGGAATTTTAAAAGTTTTAACTAAAATAAACAACTACTTTCATTAAATATTCAGTGAAAAATAAGGGTAAAACAACTAAAATGTTTTAAAGTAAAAGTCGAAAAATAAAAATCCATGTTCTTCTTCTAAAAAAGGTAGTTTTGTAATATTACATCAGCCTATACAATTAAAGCCTAAGAGACTACAAGATTTAAGGAATGCCTACACATATCAGGGTGCCTACCATCAACTTTATGACAGCGATTCAAAAATAGCGCGATTCATAATAGGTTCCTAAAATGAATCGCTTTCTTTCGTACTCTGACCTTCTAAAAACTGGATCGCAAATGAATTGCTAAATGTTAATGACCGAACGATTTGTGTCCTTTTTCTTCTACCCGTCTCTTTCACTCGATTCTGTCATGCCCGGAGAGTGAGAGGGACGGGTATAACCGGGTTATAAGTCAAATAAGAGTTTCTGACAGCTTAGCGGCTGTGAAATGTCATTGATCGATCACTGAATCGCTGTCATTGATATTAAGCTGTCGTGGTACGAATAAGCGAAGCAGATCAGTTTAGGTTCCTAAACAAAACCGTAATAAGAGTTGATGGTAAGCACCCAGGGCCCTGGCCGGGCCATGATCCGTCCGCCAGTCACTAGCGGCGAAGCTTCAGTGCCGTGTCCGGCCGTCCTTTAATTGGCTACTAGGTAAATACCTAAATGCATTCAATGCTTCCTCTATCCAAAACTCTATGACACCCAAGAAGACCCGACAACGTTACACAACATCGCGCGATGATGCGACGACGGACAGTGCCCTCCACCATCGCGCCAGCATGCAACAAGAGGCGTCAAAACAATATACCCGATTTATTTACGATGCTTTACAATATTCTTCAATAAAGGCTATATCTATGAGAACAGAATCAAACTATGTACATTGATTCATACAATGGCTTCCTCTAAAACCTTTTCATTTGTAATCGTCAGAATTTTCAGTAATTAAATCACAGGTGGCAGCTTAATAAGTGTAACATGTATTATAGTAATAATCACACTCTGCTATTGTATGTATGGAAGACTCTGTCCTGTCTTGTTTCTTATATGCCTATAGGCAGAGTAAGATAGACGCATATTCCTGTCGGAATTAATTATAAAAGCTTATTTGCCGAAAAACACTGTATCAAATTTCAAACAAGACTACATTATAATTTCTAAGAATTCTGTTTATCTCAGAATGATTCCCAGTGAAATTGAGTTTTATTGTAATGCTGATAAAGATGAAATTACTTACCTTCTACAGTAAAAATATACATGTTTATTCATAATTAAGTAGGGTACTACTTATTGAAATGAAATGCCAAAATGCTAAAATGTTCAAGTAAATACCTTAGTAAATAAAAAGAAGCACATCGGTGTGCCAGACTTAATTATGTTAATAAATAAGTAAAGTTAGCATTTTATAGTAACAAGTCTTAAGTATTACTTTTAATAAGGTAGCTTCTTTTTATAATGTACTACTAAAATTACTGCAAACTATTTTTATAAGAAAAAAATTGAGAATGATTTGCTTTTAAACAAATAAAAAATTGAATATTATGATATTGCTTTATTAACTCAACTAAGCTTTTTATATTTTTTTTAGATCCGATGATTGCTTGAGTGAATGTTTTGACTTTTTTGATTTACAATGCAATTTTCATTAAGTATTAAAAATGAAGTATCGAACTCCTTAACGACTCCGTACCTCAGTGGTTAGAGCATTCGCCCGGACAGTAAAAGGGCGTGGGTTCGAGACCCATCGGAGCTAGTTGTGAGACGGGCTGATATTTTATATACTTCATTTTCAATATTTTCAATTATTAAGTGATCTTTGGACTACTAGCTCCTTTCTGTTATATTATAATATAACTCAACCATTTTAAAACAGTTAACTGCTTTTGTAATGAAACTCATCAACTGTGCTTATTTACTCCCAAAGCCCGTATAAGAAGTCACACATTTTATCCGGCTCGAAGGACCAGAGACAAAAGCCATAAAAACCGCAGCTAATCGTCATCCGGGCTAATCACCCTCAAAGGCAAGTCGTGGAGGTCGTTAACTCGAAGAAGATAGAGATGCCGATAACGCCCGGATTTTGGTAGAATTTTCCAATTAATCCTTGTGTGGGCCTGTAATTATAACGATTAAGATAGGTAAGAATAGGACCTAGCGAATTCAGGATGTGTGGTCTCGATTTGGCTAGCTTTAGCCTTTGATTTACGCTGACGGAGTAAAGCCTGTGAATGTTGGTTTGATTTGTAATATCTTTACTCCATTTATATGAAACTTCCGTGCCTTATTTTGGCTAGTTTATAAGTACTTGGAAAGGTTTCAGAAAACGATTGCAATCTAAGACAGATAACTACAATTTTATTGCACTAACTAGCGCTCCGCTCGCGACTTTGTCTGCGTGGACCCCCTTTTATACCCCCTTCGAGGGGGAATTTCCAAAAATCCTCTTTTAGTGCTCCCCTATACTCCCCAAGGAACCTGCATGCCAAATTTCAGCTTCTTGCGCTCAGTAGTTACCGCTTTACGTTGTCTGTCAGTCAGTAACGCAAGAGTCCTACTTATAATATTAAAAATGTGAAAGTTTAGATGTTTGGATGTTTGTATGTTTGTTACTCAATCACGCCAAAACGGCTGAACGGATTTGGCTGAAATTTGGGACACAGATACTTTGTAGCCTGGAGAGGAACATAGGCCACTTTTTATCCCGGAAAAATATTACATTCCCGCGGGATAACGTCGTGAAGTCCACGCGGGCGAAGCCGCGGGCGGAAAGCTAGTTTTATATATAGATTAATCATTTAACTAGGTAGTTTGGTTTAGATTCATACCATATGTCGAACGGCGTTGACAATGTCTTAGTAATAGAATTATTGTAATTATTATTAGACTTTTGTGTTTGAAAAAGCTTTCTGCGTTGGTGTAGCTTCATTGCGTAGCGTAGACTAATGAAAGGTGTTTATTAAATTATTATCGCGCGTTACACTACCTCCACAACGATATTTAAATGTTGCCTCATCTTACTACATATATTTTCGCACATAACGTGAGCATTACAACAGCAGCATTACTCCACATTACTTTT
The DNA here is from genome assembly GCA_949710035.1 of Crambus lathoniellus. Taxonomy (NCBI): domain Eukaryota; kingdom Metazoa; phylum Arthropoda; class Insecta; order Lepidoptera; family Crambidae; genus Crambus; species Crambus lathoniellus. The sequence goes on from OX453296.1 coordinate 28,569,565, forward strand.
GCCATAACTCATACTATATCGGTGATATTAGCGATACTGTGTACTACATATATTTGACTGTATATGTGAGCGCATACATCTCGACAGACAGCGCTATTTATTTACTTTGCGGAGCGATCGATCTTAATCTTGAGGGCAGTGAGGTAGCGCCGTGGCGATAATGGGGCATTCACATAGCACCAACGAAATAGAATTCGTGAGTTTCTTGAAGAAACAGTTTGCTGATTTTACGTGCATAGTGGTAGAAAAATAAGCTTTAAATCTTACGGAAATTTATTTATTTTAAGTTGCCTCTTTCTTCACTGTAAATCATATAAGGACAAAGAAATTATGAAAAAATTGTATGTGCAAAGTAATAAAACATGTAGTAAACATTCTGACATACTATACCAACAGTAAAATAACAAAAATTTACCTCTACTTGCCTTAGAACTGTTGGTTACTTAAAAAAACTTTTAAAAAGCGCTGTGCAGTAATTTGTGAAAACTCTTTGGTATCATAATAAGTACATTATACGAACTTTTGTCTAAAAATGTCAGCCATTTCTACACTTAAATTAGAATTATTATTCAAATCAACGAAAGCAAAGGTATTTGAAATACTGATTGTCCATGATTGACACGACGAGCACCAAGAACGGTAAATTGAAGTTCATGGTACGTTTAACATTATTTAAATCACATCAAGCGCTGATTGGATGCAGGGAGACGAAGACGTTGCAATCCAAATCAATACACCGAGATATTGAATCAAACTATCAAAAGCTTATGTAAAGCTTCTTACTTTGGGTACAGTACTTATCCGTACTAGTTGAAATAAATATGTATTGTTACATATTTTTTATGTCATATTTTATTAATTTGATTTTTTGATTTTCTGATGTTTCAGCTCTGTGTCAGGTAAGTACCTTAGTTACGAGATATATGCCCGAATACTCGTACGCTACTTATCTTTGGGAGCGTCTCACACATCGCCCTGTCACTTTAAATGTCAAACGTAAGAAAGAGATGCCATGATGTTTGAGACGCTTCCAAAGATGATTAGCGTACGAGAATTCGGGCGATAAACTTATATTTTTTAAATATGTTGTCACATTGTGTCATCATCATCAGCCATTACAATGTCCCAACTGGAGAAGAGGCTTTTCTTAGGCTCAACTTACACTGGGGCAGAGTCGAAGCGAAGCGACGCGTAAATTTTTTCAACGAGAAGTTTTCTTCGAGATTGTGTATGGCATTGTGGTAGGCGTCGGACGCGTTACGGCGTCCGAGTAATGCACGTCGACGCGCGTCTGCGCGCGAAGCCGCCCGACTCCATCCCATATTCCCATAACATAAATTTGTACCTTAAAAATAGAATAATAGAGGTGAATATGCTATAGGTTAAAAACATGACGCGTCGCGTCGCTTGCCAGTGTACGTTGAGCCTTATGGATGGAGAAGTGACTTCGTTTAGTCACTATCAAATCAGAGGCGAAATCACTTTATTTTTAAAGAAAGTCTAAAACTTCTTGGATTTGTTGGAAAATCAACCTTCACTTAAGTAACTAAGACGGTGGTGCAACAACACAACTCAGCAAGAAAAACACCATCAGTTCCGCAGTGAATGTGTCGCTGGCTGACTAAGCACCCTATTCTGCATACTGCATTTCAATGCGACCGTATCGAACGCTAAGCTTGACAGCGCTGTTTCGCTGTAATGTAATGTTACTGCCCTTCCGTAATGGGAATGTGAGAATCTAGCGGTGTTGCGCTTTGCGCGTAACTTTTTACAGCATTAGCTAGAGCTTAAAGTTTTGTAATAAAATGAGGCTACTTTGTCTAAGTTAGAAAATGCTTTGATGGGCAGTATAAGTTTTCATCAAAGGAAATATTAGACGCTATCAAATACTGTTTTGCCTTTTTTTAAATTTTCGTCTGTCGTGAAATACGGTTATATCACGCTGCCAGTTTTATTTAGACACGCTCATTGTCCTTCCCCAAGGTCAAATCTATTTTTATGCCAAAATTCATTAAAATAGTTGAGAAATAACAAACAGACTTTCACATATCTAATTTTAGTATAAATAGTACCGATGCTTGGGAAAGATACTATCTAGTCTGAATACACCCTTACTACTAAAAATAAATAGGGAGCAGAGCGCATTAGTGGCTGTAACTGAATCGGGTGGCGCTAATTCGTCTTGTATTGTGCCACGACTAATGTGTTCCACTATTGGAGACGTTATTGATAGTGTAGAAGGGCCTTAAGTAAATTATCCCTAAATGACAACTTGGTATCAGTATCTAAAAACTAGTTTTGTCTTTTTGAGTGAAGATCCAGTAAAACGTCCAGCAATTCTTGGTATGTTGTATTCATATTAATTTATTAACTACCTATTTGTTTGTTTCTGATAAAGATCAAAGATCAATGCAACTAACTTCAAAGGCTTTTCATAAGGATTTTTTGTTGTACAAATATAAATATATTGAAATGTATATCCTATTTTACATAATAACGTATTTAGAGAAATTGATATCTAAAAAAATTATAAATCCTTAAAAAAACTATATATTATTTCAATCTACCGCGATTAATAAATCATCACAATAACTCATAGGAATCGATAATTTTTTCCGCATGTACCCATCAAGACCCTAGCTATCAGCAATACGACAAATTACTTCACATTCTTCGTCCATTTATCACCTATTACTTGTATTTCGTTGTGGGCGATCCATCACTGGCAGGGTGACGTTTTCAATTGGTGTGTCTTGGTCGTTAGCTTGTAAAAATGTTGGTTTAGTTGGTCAGCTTCTTGAGTATAGCTTTTATTGTAACAAAGCTGATGGTTGTGTTGAGGAAAATGTCGCGCTTCTCGACCTTTATTTTGAATACAATAAAATTCACAGTGTTGAATTCCCAATAAGCAATTCATTTACCTTGAAAATGGTATTATATATGACACAATTTACACAGCAAGCATGGAAGCATTTCACAATGTTATTATTAACTATAGTGTTAAAAATTGGTTACAATAAATTGATGTGTATTCATTCATACTTTGTGTCTATGATTGGAAGTTAACTTTATGTAAGGGTTTATCACTTTTTGTTAATCGTTAGTTCCACATTTTTAAACAAATTCTAAGACATTCCAAGCTTTCCAAGGTTTGATCATCATCATCATCATGTCAGCCGAACGACGCCCACTGTTGGGCATAGGCCTCCCCCAAGGATCTCCACAACGATCGGTCCTGCGATGCCCGCATCCAGCAAGGTTTATATTTGTAATTTATTTTAATAAATAGCCATTTGCTTTTGACTTTAAAATATTATCCAATTAATATATACCTTTCTGGTTCTTTACTAATTAATTTAGTTCTAAGTAGTAACTATCATTCATTTCCAAGTTTCTGCAATTAGTGGACTGTGACCACTCCATCATCAGTGCCCGTAGTGTAAGTTTTTATGTCAAAAAACGCAAACTATTTCGATTGCGTATTTATGTCAATTTGTATGAAAACTGTATTAGCGCCTCTAGCGGCGAGTAGCGCGCTTATATAGTTTTCATACAAATTGACATTATTACGCATTCGAAATAGTTTGCGTTTGCTTGACATAAAAACTTACACTCGGGGTACAGTATCGACAATGTTATTGTTATTGTCACCAATCGATGCGTGAGTCCCTCTCAGTTTTCAAATCATTTACCTCATTCTATGATGGAGTTTTATCCTTCGATTATTCTTTTCATAGTTACTGGTAGGGGAGTTTATTACTATCATGATTTATGTGATATGCGATGTCATATTTATAATGTTATTGTGAATATGATGTGCTTACTTTATCATAAAGTTGAAATGGTGTTTTCATATTTTGCTATAATAACTAGTTTTTTTAAACAATTAGAGTCACTACTTCATTTATCGACACATTATACTCGCCTTAAAGATTTGAAATTAATGACATCCAGTGCTTGAAAAGTAATTTGGTAAGAAAGTTGAACGCTTTCAGATGGTTTACATTCTAACCCATTTATGATAATTCGTGTTCTCCCAAACAATTTGGATCGCTTAACATTATATTACAAGTTATCATGTAAGTAAACCGAAACTTTAACTCCAAATGCGAAGTTTGTAGTCAAAACACCTGTGATAGAATAACAACGGGCTGAGTGACGACGTTGGAGAACTCCTCACGGAGTTTCTTCAGGTATCATCCATGATAATGCGTTGAGGGAACTTAGTGTTTATGAATATGAGTTGTGAATGTTGTGATGAAACGCAGTTATATAAATTTTGACTAAATCTGTACACATTAAAGGCACTCGTTGATTGACTGATCTATCACCGCACGGCTCAAACTACCGAACGGATTGCGCTGAAAAGCACGCACATAGTTAAACGTAGGGATCCGCTAAGTAAGTAATTTCAAAAATTCGTCTCCCATCTAAGGGAATAAAGCGAGGGTCCAAAGTTTTAATGGAAAAATAGTTGAAAATATTGTAAGCAATTAAGTTATTGAAAGTTTTGTTATCATAGAAAAATAAGCCTCAGATTGTTTTGTTTTATAAGATGAGTTTCCGTTTCATATCATCAATTTTCCCACGTAAACACGTAGCAAAACAGTCTTAGTAGCCAACTACCTTAATTATAACTAACTTCATTGCAAGTTTGTAAGACCGAACAAAAGCAATTGATCAAGTACAATTGAATCGCGAAAGTTTGTAAGTTTTAAAATAATTTTAAGTATCCCATGTTGAACGTTAATTAGATTTGTGCTTATTTTGTCTGATTTTAAAACGTGGTCTGTAAAGAATTTGCATATAAACAAAGGTAGAACTTCGAAATTGCTTTGTTCAGGAAGTTATTAATTCTCATAAGCAACTTCTATCGCAGCGTCGTGTTTCGGGTCATATGTGTTTTCGGTATCTTTGTTTTGTTACATTTTGTTTTGTTTACTTCCAGATATTTGTTTGTGTTCAGAATCGATAGCATTTGTTTACCTTATTTTCAGGTTTGCGCTTGGATTTAGATGCTGTGTTTATAAAACCCAGTTCGAAAGAAAATGTATAAACACTAATTTTAATATTTAACATGGAAAAGTTAAATGTTTGTTATAGTACTAAATAAACTGATTCCTTACTTTAGATATTGCTTACGGTTGTATACGAAAGCGTTTTTTTTTCGGTTTTTATTAACGAGACAACACACAGTTCAAATAAAAAAAAATAAAAAACAGTAGTAAAAGTATCTTCATATATTTTTTAATTACCTTCCTCCTAATCCTCACAATTATGTATTTTTGTATACTGTGGTTTATTGTATTCACACTTCAATAATAAATAACTGTACTAACTACCATAGTTTAGCATTCAAGGACACCGTTTCACCGTTTACTCAAACCTTATTAGACTACCCCGATGCAACAAGAACGTCAACTCATCGACCACTGGAGACTTATTGGGTTACAGCTCACAGCTCCAGTGCAATCGATTTAAGTGCAGGTTCAGTGTCAGGCCATGCATATTCATACATGCATGCATTAGAAACCCCATGACATTTGGAAATGCGTGCGTTTTTCGGTTTTGGTATACCGGTCTACGATATTTTGTTCGCCGGGGGGTCACGCCATTTTTATACAAATGCTCGGTAGGATCTTATGACTCACCGGCGAACATGATTCGCGCGCGTACAAAGACCTCTTTATACTCTTATTCCTCCTAATCTCTAGTATTCGTGTATGAACAGCTTTAGCTCATAGACAAGAAGGTTAAAATTTGCAGTGGTACCAACAAACAGAAAATAAAAATTCTTATAAGATGTTTTGTGAAGTGGGTCGTAAAATTTTTTGTTTATCTTATCGGCAGCCATTAAAATGTCAAGTACTTAGTCCTTGTAATTTCACACCTATTGAAATTCGAAGCCTAGACCGAGGATTATTTCATGTGTTGTAAAATGATAATTGACAAGGTAGTTATTAAAGAGCATTATTATTTATTCTGTGATTAAAACATATTTATTCGAGTGTAATGCCCTAATCTTTGTATTTCTAACAAGCTACAATAGTTTCTTAGCCAAGGTTACTGTTCATATAAATCCTATTACCCTACTGAACGTCAATTGATTGTTCTCCAGGGACTTATTGCGATATAGCTCATAGCTCCGGTGCAGTTGATTTAAGTGCAGGTTCGATGTCCGGGCATGCATATTCATGAGAGAGCCAATGTGGTGACGGCCTTACTCGGTTACTCACATGGTGGAATATTATTAATTGTTCTGACGTATGTTAGTGCGTTTCATTTAGTTGGGATTAACTAATGAAGCTTACATTATTATGCTATTTTCTATCATTGTTTTCTTCTAGAAAAAAATAAATACATTTTCATAATATCTGGATTTAATATATTTTTAATTTTGAATCTTTTACATATTAAGTTAAAGCAAGCACACTGTCGATACGAATAATTTTAGATTTTGTTTAAGTACTGAGAATTTTCATTTTATGAATGATGATATTTTTTTTAGTAAATACATAAGTACTCTGTGGTTGGTGGATGATTTGTTCTAAGTCCGACTGGATAGCTACCACCATTTTATGTCTGGCGCCATAATAATAGTTTTCAGCATTGTTGTGCTTTTGCAGTTGGAGATAAGATAGCCAGTTCCTCGGTAGTTGAGGATTCCGGGAGTAGAGCGCTTCCACCTTCAGCCTTATCTTCATTTAAAATCAGCCTTGCGAACTTAGAACAAGTCCTTCCACCACCCGAATATTAATTAGCTAATAATTTTCTTTTGACGATTTAGTATTTTATTCGGACACTTGGATTAACTGTGTCCCACTGTTAGTAGCTTACCTATTTTACGTATATTATTATTATAGCCTTTATTATTCCTCAATAAAAAAACTACATGCCATTTTAATTACAAAATTTGTATAAAAATTGTAAATTGATATAATTTTTCAATGTTATTTTAGATTTAGAACTTAAGTTCTCAATAAAAAAATCATTGATCAGGAAAAATATTAGTTTCTTTACCATACAGCATTAACGTAAGCTTAAAATTTAAATCTGCGATATCGCTGAAAACTTTACCTCGTCCTGAATGATTTATTAGAAAAAAATTAAGTAAGTAGGTACTACATCAAAGTTGACTCTATTACTCAAATTTTGCATTCGGCACGGAATAATTTCGTCACATCTGTCGGAGTGGGGGTTGAAAAAAACCTGATTGTCTTCGAATTTAATAACAAGTCTGAATGACCCTTCAGCACCCTTCAGGCTCTCAACTTTCTCTCAGTGGGGATAAGGAGAATTCAATCGGTTAAGCTGGTGATGCAACGAGAGATTTAACGGAAATTTAAATTACCCTTGTTTTACCTTAATAAACGCATACACAGTTTTGTATTTCTTAAAAATTACTAGTAAGACTTTGACGTAAAAAAATGTGAGAAGATAGACAGAGGATGATTAAGTGTAAAACTTAAATGTTAATCGAGTGTCTTATACGTTTTATTTTTACAAAAGATTTTTATTGCAAGCTGATGTTTAAACAATGAAGAAGTAAAATATTTATTTGCAATTAACCTTGGGGGAGGCCTATGCCAAGCAGTGGGCGTCCTACGGTTGATGATGACATGTAACTACTACAGAATGTGTAAGTATAAGCTAATTTCTTGTGATTCAACAAAAAAATCACTTTTACGATTACTATTAGGTACTAAATAGCTATACTTAGATATTACATTTGTGCAACATCCGTTAGCCACGCAATGTCCACGCAGTGTGCCACGAACTTTTCGTCAGAATGGTTCCATCAAATTATTTGGTCATCGGTTTTCGGAGACGCGGCGAAAATCTCATTTGGACGGAACCACAATTGAAAGAAATGGATAGGTTGAGGATCATGTTATTATTTCCTTTTCCTTACATATTAATAAAAAACTTACAACTTTAGGTAAGTGTGCCCTATAACATGAAAAGCAACTTTTAAAGGTTTCTTAATCTTGCCAATTAGAGCAAAAATAAAATAAGGTAGTATTTCGTACCCTTATTATTTGAGGACAGGTTTTTGCTTTTTGTAACAGTAATTTTAGTATTTTTTTGATGACTTTGATGCGATTTATTCTAAAGGACATAGTTATTACTTTTCAATTAAAATGAGTTGTTTAAATATGATGCCCCCTTATTAAAAGAGCTTCATCTAGCCAACTACTAATTAAATTAAAAGATGTCGCCAGGAAAGGTAATCTATTTATGAGCTACGTCAGGCATACTTTAATAACTTCAAAACGGACTAAATGAATAAAAAAACGAGGAAAAAACACAGTCGGCCCAATGAGAAATGATATTACTTGGGTAAATATTAAATTTGTTTAATTTTATTCGTAATTCGTGAAGCAAAGGGCTCGGGCAACGTTGTAAAAAATCAAGGAGAATTAACGAATAAGTCTGTAGTACAATTCATCAAATGAAGCGGATTAAAATACGAATCTGGAATATGACGAGTTTGGAAAATAACCAGTTTCGAAGGCGACGAATCAGAATCAAATCAAAATAAAGGAGTTTTTAAATGTAAACATGACTAGCCGCTCACAATTCGGTGATGCACAGACTAGTCTGTAAGTATAGAAAAACTGGTCTGGCAGTAGAAAGCCTAGTCTGACCAACGAATTTTTTTTCCAGTTGGCCAGATTCTGGCAAATACATAAGAAAGTAACACCAAAGTAAAAACAGTTTTGCATTTTATTATCTTAAAATTTTATCTCAGGTGTTCTAAAAAACTACCAACAGTCAATTCTACTATTAACATCCAGCCATCTGGCGACCGAATTGACGAACCGAGCGATGTGACGTTTCGCCTATTTTCATACTGCAAGAGAGAGAGGCGAGCGACGTCGCTTGTGGTGTGAACTGAAGTACGAAAAGGGTTACATCGTGCATCGCTCGGCTCGTTAGCTTGCTCGCAAGCCGGCAGAGTAGCTTGCGCTCTATCAATATAATCATTACCCCGCTGGTTAAAATAATTATTATACTAAAACAACTCACATAGATGTGTAAGTAAAACAATATTAAGCTCCATCCTTGCTTATTACAAATCGCTAACCGCTCATAACTAAAGCCGCGTCGCAAAGCAGCCCTTTAACATTTTTTCCCAAAGAGCTAAAACTTTACCTAGCAAGCTTTCTACTGACCTGGCAGTGCCATTTCAGCCTTTTCAGGGCAAGCCCGGTCCTGTTAATTGGATCTGCTTGTTTGTGCGAAAATTTCGCTGATATGCTTTTATTGAATTTTGGATGGTTTATGCTTACTTTTTGTTTGGTCTTTACCAGTGGACGTCGAAAATACGCTCGATATTTCGAAAATTGATTGAATACAATACAGTGTTTCTGTATTAGCGCTTGCTCTAGGTTTGCTCTCATTGTCAGCAATTTTTTTATTACTGTAAAGGAAAATATGGGAATGGTTTTAATCAATTCGTTGATGAAACAACAACACAGTTCTATTAAAAAATAAAACGTACGGATTTTTGAAATGTAATCAGATCTATGGCTTTGTCCATGTTTGCTTCTAACTAATAAATGTCTATAGGTAGATATATCTAAAAATTTGTAAACGTTAAAATGATTTTGGCTCCGACTGTCTCTCTTCTGTTAACTTAGTTCTTTTTTAGTTTAGTGTAGAGTCATTTAAATATAACTGACAGCTATTACGTCATTACAAATTTGAATACTAGGCCAGTCATCTAAAACATTCTAGGTCGCAAAATATCGCCAGGTCCTGATATTTTGGGATGTTCGTATAGATACCAATAGTGGAAAACCAAATTTACAACCTCGAAAGACCTGTGCTAACTTCGTGGTGCTCAAAAAGCCTCGAAATTTTCGTACTTTTTTCAGTGTTTGGCTTACAACTTCTAAAACATGCCTTTTACAGAAAGTCATGTATGAAATTTCAAAAGAAAATAAAATTAACGACAATTTGGGCGCAACGACAGCTCTGTGTATTAAACAGATCCCGAGATATTATTATAACACTTCAAACCTTCAACGTGAAATTGGCATAAATCTACGTATTTTAAATAAAAAAAAACATGTAAATCTATTTCTATTACGACGAAGCTAAACTACTACCAACAAAATAGCTCTTGATTCAATTTGGTCTTTTGTACTAAGTAACAGCATTTTGTCAAGTTGTGTGTGTCCGATAAGCTTAATTGTGTTTTTCGATAGCAACCGATCATGAGATGGGGTCATTAGAATCCGTCAGACAGACCGGCCGACGTAATCCTATTATAGTAACAGACGCAGGGGCAAATTTGTGTTAATTTAGGTAGTGTGCTGGGTTTATTTTTGGAACAAATTATTGATTCGGGTATTTATGAGACGGTTGTTCAATTAATTTATTTGCACAAATATGAGTAGGTACATTAAAGGTCACAAGAGATACAATATTGAGTCCGCCATACATATTTAAGCCATAATGGGTGTGCAAAACAATAATAATAACTGATTAAAACAATATCAAATAGAATGTCAGCAAATTAATTAATATTATATTATTATAATGTCAGAAAAGCAATTTTAAGTTTTAATGTCAGAAATTCAAAATAAAATTATAAAATGACAGAAGTGGATTGTTGAAGTGGATGGCATCATAGCTTATATATGTCACAGGCGGATGGTTGAATCCGGCGGATGGTTAAGTATGGCAGCATGTACCCATCGGAAGTCCTGTAGAACACGTGATAGGTTAGAAATTTGAGGCGATCGCGAAGCGCAGCGAAGCGATCGTCTTAAATTTCGTGGTTATTTTTTTTGTGACTCCGTCAACTTATGGGAAGATAAAATAGCTTATGGAAAAAATCATCGGCCTAGGCGTTTAATTGAATGGCAAATTCAACCAGTTGGCTGCGACATATACTGGGACATAGGTAAGCTAGAATTTATTGTAGGTTGGTGGTCTTGATTCATCTCATGTCTAATTTATGATTGAACTACGACACTCAGGAATAATGTATCTACTGATGAAAGAATTTTTTAAATTAGATCATTAGTACCTAGGTTTACTTCCTACACACCTACGAGTTTAATCTTTACCCCTTGACATTATGTTACATTTACGTTAAAGTCACTTTTCAATTTGACGACTTTGTATAAAATATGACAGGGAGAAAAAAACAGCTCTTGGCGAGTTTCTTGCCGGTTCTTCTTGTTACAAGGACTCCCGCCGTAGGATTTGCGAACCGCTGGCGTAGCTTCATTGACGTTCACAGGTGCTGTATTTGAATTTTGACTTTTGACAATATTAGTGACGACAGCAAATTCCGTGACTTAAAAAAATAAACAATCAGACTTAATAAGTTTTTTGTAAAAATTTAAAATTTATGACAAGCTTTTTTGCTGACTGTACTTTAATATTGTATTGTCATCTGAACCAAAACTGTATACAAAATTTCAGCTTCATCAGACACTGGGAAGTGGGTCAAATTAAGCTTGCAAGATTTGTCCCCTACTAACTAACTAACTTACTAACTAAAAAACATGGCATTTTAATAACAAGCTTGTAAAAAGTAGCGGCCTCCGACCGCATGTGTCTACTAACGGCCACAAGAGTCTGTCACGCGCTTCAGCTACCTTTGTAGCCGCTTCTAGCTTCAAGTGGCAGCGTTTGTGGATGTCGCGTTTGTGGATGTCGCGTGTTCCTCCTGACCGGCGACCGTAATTATTATTATTATTTATTTATTCAATGAAAACTTTTTTACATTAAATGGATAGCAAACAATCATTGTCTCACAAAACCATTCTAGATGGTTTGACTGCGGGATCGGGAGACTCAAAAACTAGACATATAATTTAATTTCCTTAAATTAAACTTGATTTGGAATTAACAATATTTTATATATATCAACGAATGTAGTATATATATAATAAACTAACTGTTTATAAGCGTACGCAATTGAAACGCCCCGCTTTACAAATGACATTTTAAACTAAATCTAACTAACTAACATGCCAAGTTAATAAAAAGCTTGTAAAATAGAGTGTCTGTCAGATAACTCTGCGCGTGACACCTCGTAGAGATCGGTGGGAGCCACATGGCTCCCACCGATGCTCAAGTGGCACTTTATTTTGTAATTATTTCAATTTTTATGTGTTTTGAACGCGGTTTTCGGTGTTTATAAGAAAAATTAATTCTATTTACTATAAAAATACAATATGATATATGATCCGTAACAAAAAAAATAATAAAAAAATCTTGAAAATTTGCAACGAAAAAAAAAAAATTTTTTTTCGAAAAATATAATATTATTGGTTTTCCATATATTATAATGTTATGCGATAGGTTTTTTCATGTACATTCTAAATATATATATACTTTTTATATGTTATTTCATCGATAACTATGTGAAAAAAAAATATTTCGATATTGTATTTTGTTTACACAAAAGTTGAGTTTGAACGTCGATTATTAAAACAAAACATCTCGTTAAAGTGTCGGATAAGTTTTATCCGCCGCTATGACTCATATGCTGCTCGTAAATGTAACTTCCGTCGTCGTGCGCACAAACAGATGTTTGGGAGAGCCCAAACGCGCGCTATCTTAGCGCGCGTTTGGGCTTTACGTAAAAATTGTTTACGTAAAAAATGAGCCTGTAATTTAATACCCCTGATCGCCGAGAGGGCGTTTTTGGTGCTAGTTACAGTTTTTTTTTGTATGTAAGTAATAATGATTAGTTTTTGGTTTTGACCGCACGCAAACTTATCTGGCGGGCACTCTAGAATAAGTTAAGTTATATTATCGAAACTAGAGTCCATGTCAGATAACTTTGCGCGTGACTGAAGCGTTTTTGGCGCTAAATACAGTAAATTTTTTTTTGTTCAAAGGTTAAGGTAATAGATTAGTACTCGATTTCTACCGCGCGCAGACTAATTCTGGCGCGCACTCTAATGACATTTCTCTAAAGTAATTCTTTCAACTTTTTGATACCTGTATACTACTAAACTTACTTCCCAGCGTACAAAAAAAAACAAAAATCTAGTCACAATGCATACTTAGTTTCAGTAATAAACTCTTTAACGTGTGACCCCTGTATTTCAGTGCACAAAAATCCAGGCACCAAGTGCCAAACTTTATAGTGGAGGGTGAACTAAATTTTATTTTAACACTTCACCCATAGTAAAGGGAGGAAAAAAACCGGGCGCATAGACTCCTAGATTCAGTGTAGGACTGCAGTGGAGGCAGGCTCGGTTGTACGCAAAAAACTACCAATTGAATAATACATTTTGATGAGGTTCGAGTGACAGGCGCTAGCGGTAGGCTTATCAAAAATTTTTGAGTTGCAATCACAATGGTGTTTTGAATATAAGTCCGAACCCCGTTTGAGCATGTTAGAAATTAACGTCGCCCATAGTTAAGATAGGAAAAGAGCCGGGCGCATAGACTCCTTGATACAGTGTAGGACTGCAGCGGAGGTAGGCCGAGGCTCGAGTGAGATGCAGTAGTGGGTGACTGATAATATGTATTTGATTTTTATAAAATTAAACGTAAAAAAGCTTTCATTTACACTAGCTTTCCGCCAGCGGTTTTGCCCGCGTGACCTAAACTTTGTTTTCCCGGAGGATGAGGTAATTTAACGAGGAAAAAGTAGTTCATATGCTGTTCTAGACCATACTCTATCTGGGTGCAAAATTTTATTCAGATCCGTTCAACTGTTTCGCCGCAATTAAGTAACAAACATCTAATCATTTGCATTTATAATATGAGTAAGAAATAAGATAATATTATTAAGATGTTTTGTGCAAGTGGGCAAAAGTCTTGAAGCTTATAACTTGTACCACACAACACTGACATACACGCCATATGGCGAAATTTATATGCACTTTATCTCCTCACTACACTGCTCACTCCATAATTGATTATGACTAGCAGAACCACGCTGGATTTTGTCTTTGATTTCAACAACGTTGAGCGTATCGGTAGTTTTCGATAAAAACCTCAAGTTCGAATTGCCACGCCCTGGATCCAGTAGTTTTATTTTATACACATAGGTAATTAGTTAACCTTCTTGAATAACTTAAATTCTGACTATTGATGAAAACTATATTAAAATCTGTGGCATAGTTTAAAAGATTTAAACGAACAAACGTGACGGTTGGGAAGTGAATTTGTGTATTGTTTGAAACTAAACCCCTTTGCAGAAAAACGGACATGCTGTATTTTTATACAAACATGCTTACTGCACAGTCTATATTGCATATCATCTAGCACATCTTAGATTACTGCGCGAATTCATTGAAATAAAACTATATTTACGGATTTAATCACGCGTAGGTATATTGCACACATAATATTGTGCTCGCTGTTTCTGTACACTATCACTCTTATCAAAATGCAAAACGGCTCGTCTTTCGAAATAGATAATATACATAGCTCTCGATTTGGAGGTCAAGACAATCCTCGGGGCGCTGAGAAATCGGAGTAAGTAAGTATGATGATGAAGGGGTATAGGATGAAGGATATCTAAAATAACTATTTTAACAACCACAGACACTACCGGTATATATGTCGCAGCCAACTGGTTGAGTCCGCCATTCAATTAAACGCCTAGGCCGATAATTTTTTCCGTAAGCTATTTTATCTTACCATAGGTTGACGGGGTCACTAAAAAAAATAACCACGAAATTTAAGACGATCGCTTCGCTGCGCTTCACGATCGCCTTAAATTTCTAACCTATCACGTGTTCTACAGGACGTCTGAGGGATACATGCTGCCATACTTAACCATTCGCCGGATTCAACCATCCGCCTGCGACAAATACACCCAAAGGTCCCAGGTTCGATTCCCAGAGGGGTTACCTATAGTATTCCTTTTGGCTGGTGGTAGGACTTTTGTTCTTAGTCCTACTGGCAAGCTACCACCATCTTATCTAAGTCTGACGCCATAACAACGATTTTTTCAGCATTGTTGTGTTCCGGCAGTTAGAGATAAGATATCCAGTTCCTCAGCAGTTGATGGTTCCAGGAGTAGTGCATTTACACCTTCAGCCCTATCATCACTTAACATCAGGTGTGATGAAGGCTAAAGTGTGACCCAGTTGTGAATAAAAAACAACTGGTTGCACTCCGGGATTGCCGCTGTGAAAAGGGCTCCCTAGACTTTTTCACAAAAAAAGGTATTTGACAAACAAAAGAAAAAAAAACGGACTGGATTTGAACCGAGGTTTTCTGGCTTCACTGCCGCCCGTTTTCTAATTGAGCTATTACAACTTTGGCAACGGTGGCGAAATTGACATTGTAACAGTTTTTCGATCAGGAATTTTCGATCTCACGGTCACGTGTCCTGACGCGAGTTTAACATTTTTTACCCATCACAAAAAGTGCACAACGCCACTAAAGAAGTTTTCACTTCAAAAATAAAACCGCCTTCAATTTCTTTTTGATGTCATTTTTTTGAAGGCGGTTCTATTTTTTTATAAAAATAATTTTTATTTCACTCTTTTTAGTGAATCATGCAGGCAATTTAGGTACGTGTATTCTGATAAATAGGTATGTGATCAAACTGAGAACCTCTTTTTTGAAGTCGGTTAAAATACTTTGAGGTAAGTATCCCCTTTTCGACAAAACAAGAAACATCTAAATCGGTTTATAAACAACGGAGTTATGCCTAAAGATACGTAATAAATTCACATAAAGTGGTAATGAAAACGACAGTATTTTTAAGGTTTCCTGAAAACTACTGAAACGATTTCAAAATTTCAAAAAATGGGACCAACATGGGAAAAAACTTAATGTAATAACGTTTGAATCATTTCAATCGGTTCAGCCGTCTTCAAGTAATCGGTGTACATACATATAAAAAAATAATATATTCGCGACGAATAGATAACCTCCTCCTTTTCAATTTTTGAAGTCGGTTAAAAATAACGCTTATTACTTTTACCATACAACGCTAACATAGGCCATATGGCGGGTCGAATAAATACATATGCACTTATCTCCACACAACTTGCCCCAAAATTGAATATGACGCCTAGCACTGAGCTCGAAATTTGGGCTGGCATTAGCGTATTAGAGTAATTGGTCGCAATAATGTTGAGGAATTTTGGTCAATGCGGTTTATTTTATTAGGATTAGAACAGATGGCTAGTTGGGCAATGTTCATATTGGATTGTTGATAACTAGTTCCAATAGTTTTCATTAATATTTAACAGAAATACTCCGCTCATTTCATCCACACAAACAACTTTTACTAACGGGCCATCCACGCAATCGTAGAAAAAGAACAGCTGTTCCATACATTTTGGTCGAGTCGATATTGATTTCATTTTTTTCAAGATTTTGTGGATGGCCTCATTGTAAATGTTGTTTGAGTTAACGGACACCTTCATACCCTGAATTATTTGTACTAAAACAATGGAAAATGAAGTATTTAGAAAAAATCGACCCGTCTCACATTCTTCTTCTAATTTTTTTCTAAATACTTCATTTTCCATGTTTCAGTAATAAAAATTGCATTGTGAATGCAAAAAACTAAAAATTTAAATAACTTATTTGTACTAATAAAAAATTCATGGTGTACAAATATCAAACATCAGCTACATCGAATATTATTAAGCTACTTAGCTACATTGAACTGACTGGCGTGATTCTGTAAGAATATTAATTTGCTGTCATTTCATATTTATCTCGTATTCGAATACGAATCATAATGTCTATTATTCATAGACCTTACATTTACATTATTTATATTATCATTCAAAACAAACAAACGACGATTTTAGAAAAATGACCTATAGCTTCTAATCTGGAGACTCAAAAAATACTCAACTCAATTTATCCTCGTTGAATAGGCTTGATATTATACACAGCATCAAAATACACTAGGAAACATTGTAAAAATTGAAACCGATATGAATTTAGCTTACAATACTTAAATACCAATCATACGTCTGCACAGCCAGTGAAAAGTCTCTTTAATGATACAAAAACACGATTTTGATAAAACGATTTCTATCTGCAAAGGAATATTCAACGAGAGAGAATATCCCAACTTTAAATTGAACAATATTCGAATGGAAACAGTCTGTAAGTGAATTTAATAATCCAACTTAGGAGGTGCCTTTGTTTCGATTCTCGAAGAAATAACGAGATGGAGGAAGCTTCTTCGAGGGTTCCTTACTTGGTATCGATGATTTGACTTATAATAATGTCTATTTTTAATGAAAGCTAAAAAGCTGAAAGCTCGCTTTGTTACTTTTGGAGCCAACGTTCAAGTTAAAGTTCGATTTCTGTGTTACAAAAGTAAATAAAAGTTTTCTGTAAATATTTTTCTACAAGAAGGAAGTTTTTGGACAGCTTCACAATATCATGTAAGACGAGATAGCGCAGTTCCATACACTATACAACAATATGACACTCAAAACGGTATACAAAATAAGTGTTTTCCGCTCATTGGATATTGAAAAATATAGTGCACTAATTCAATTGTAAGGATTCGTTAGCTTTACTTTCGTTAACTTTATAATAACAAATAGTTTCTTGTGAAAAGTCTAGTCTTATCTACTTTCATCAAAAGTACGTTTTATACAATAATAAGCCATGCGAATTAAATAAAACTTATTTTACTAATTTACACAAAAAAATTGTTTCTACAACAAAATATTCTAGTATTAGGAAGATGTCTACAAAAATTAGTGTCACCTTGTATACCCGTATGGTACCCAAACTACAGTCACTTTATTAAATTTTATAGTAAAAGTGAGGCATATAAACTCTAATGTAAGCAAATCTGTTTAGCAGCGACTATAGTTTGATATCATATGTTTCTCACTCATGCATGGATATGTTTCTCACTCTCTTCCTCTTTCTAAAATTAGGCGTAGCAAGTCTGTTGCTGATTCCTAATTGACAACGTCTTATACAACAAGTTAAATAGAAATCTGTTGAAAACTATTCAACTCCATTTATAAGTCCCCAGTATTTTGCTATTAACGGAAGAAGCCAAGTCCACGTACAACTTAAAACTAGTTCAACTCGAGAGAAATAAGTTGAAATGACCGCCAACGCGATTGTTTGAGGCAGGAACGAAGTAATTTACTGAGTACCGTCCGATGAGAGTTCAGTGTTTGTTTTGTGTGAGATATTGGTGCATTCAACAAATTGTTACTTGTAAATTAACTTGGCTGTTTACTGAAGTTTTGTCGAGCATAACAGCTGTTGTAAAGAGTTGCAGTAGAGCTAAAAAAGGCTTTGCGTGTTTGCAAAGCCTTTTTCTAAGACTTAAAGAAAGAAAGAAAGGGGTGAAATTAGAAATCAAACTTAAAAAGAAGAAACGTAGAAAAATACATTTGGGAAAATACAAAATAATTAAAGGACACAATACATTTTTGCCTTATGTCCAAAACGGTCCCGGCTCAAAATAATGCTTGGCTTGTGACCAGCGCTGATCTCCCGTTGGAACCGTAGTGGTTGGGCTGAAAGACACACAAAAACCACAAAGTTACATAAGCATGATGGTCTAAAAAAAATTACTCACCAACCGGTATATAAAGTTATATATTACATAAAAAATGCCAGTACGTTATTGACACTTATAGGTTTTTTGGTCGTATCGATGTACATTTAAAAATTTCAAATAAAATAATAAATTATAATACAAAATGAAAGTGAATAAAGTGACATGCCTCTGAAGATCGAGGTTCAAAGATAATTTATCCATAGTACGGGGATAGCTTGGGAGCTGGAGAGTGACATATTATGTATACCACGCGGGCGAAACCGCGGGCGGAAGGCTTGTTTCCAATACAGACATACACTACACTTGCAATGATAATATAAAATGTTACATTTAGTTTAATCTTACTTATTGCTACTTTTGGGACATCGGATATAACAGTATTTATTAATTAGAAATAAAAACTAGCTAACTATTGATTTGATAAACGAAACAGGCACGTTTATAACTTTTTACATTTACAGCGGTACAAATAAAAACTTGCTTTTTCGGACCTTATACTCTGAATAGTTATACTTAGAATAAATGAAGAATAAGGATGTCATAATTTCTTACTAATAAACTTGGTATAACGTCGATGTAACTATTCTCGCGCTATGCTTCAGGCACAGAGCGGCAACGTCGTATTTCATAGACAAAGTTATGAAATAAGTAGGAATTTGTCTATGATAGCCTTGGTGCTGTCATTTTGACGCTCGTTTGACGTTTCTCTGAGATTGAGAGTTGAGTTGAGTTTGCTGTCGAGGTTAATCATTTCATACGTTTTGTTAAATATTGGAAAAAAATAATTCAACTAAATATGCAGAATAATAAAAGAGAACGCTGTATTAATTGGGAGAAGGAGGAAAAGGTATGTAGAGTTGTGTATATTTGTTGAAACCTATAAACATGCGTGGTAATTTCTTTGCTTTGGTATTTAAATACCTATCATGTTTCTTGTTTCTGTTTACAGCAACTGTTTAGAAATGTCTTACGACCCTATCTCACTATTATTGAAAATAAAGATTTAACCACAAATACGAATAAGGAAAAAACAAAGGCTTGGGACGAAATAACAGAGAAGTATTGTGGTATTTTTTATATTACTTTACTTAGCTTAAAAACCTTATTGTAATCCAAACATGTGTTATTTTCAGATTTAATCTAGCAAATGTAAGAAGCAGAGATAAAAAGCAATTGATAAACCAATGGAAAGTACAAAAATTGAACTCAAAAAAAGAGTACTCATCATATCAGCGAGAGACAGTGAAAACTGGGGGCGGCCCAAAACCTCCATCTCCTTCTCTAGACACAATAGAAGTAGTAGAAATGATACCTCAAGAGTTTGAAGTTACCTATAACGAATTTGATTGTGATGGTGACAAGGTAAGAAGTTAACTTAAATGCTGTTGTTTTGTTTAGATTACCTAGTTAATAGAGCATTCCGGAATTGGTTTAAGCTTGAAAGAATAGGTATAAAGCATTGGAGCCTGTAGTGTTGATATTTTGTGTGACATATTTCACCACCTAACTTGGGTAATGATGATGCTTTGTAAGCTTCAATCAACAATGAACTAGGTGTTAATCACGTCATGAGTTAAATTCCAACCTAAATGTGATATTAATGGGTGTTATTCATTTCAGGATATTACAAATGAAATTATGGTGGAGTCCATAGAATTTGTTGAACCAAATACACGAGACAATATTGGGAATAGTAAGGTAATTACCATTTTTTTACGCTGCCATACTATCATACAATATTCACATACCTACAACATTTTGGCAAGTTGTTCATGACGATAATCCCTGGGTGGGAACAGATATGACTACCAAAATTACAATATATTTCTAGTTGTAGGCTTCGGTCAAGCGACATAGTGGTCACGATCACGAGTCAATATGCTACATAAATATGATACTAGTAGTAAGTAACTGGTGTTATTCATTTCAGGAAATGATGAATAACAATGACATACTCTATGTGGAACCTGCAAACATTGGGTCTGGCAAGGTTATTGTTGACAAGGTAGCAGAACCAGAACTGGACTGTCCAACAACAACTCCCAAAAGATCCAAGAAAAAAACACCGGTAATATATCTATCTTAACTTTTGATTTAGTTTCTATTTATTTACATTCAATATCTACTTACTTATTTTCAAAATGTTTTTTTTTATTCCAAAGTTCATCATGTCATAGGTAAGACATTATTAAATGTGAGATAACTAAACCTAAATTTTTGTAGCTATTTATGGACAGAACTTAAAATTTAAGTAGATATTAATAAATTTAATTTTAGTTTTTTCTTGTTTGTTACAGAAAGCAAGTCAAGATAATTTTAAATTTGCAGAAGCTTCTTTTAATGACATGCACAACTTCAGGGTACTGGAAAATGAGCGCCTACAGAAAGAGCATGAACTACGGATGACGCAAATGGCTGAAATGCACAGCCAAGTAATGAAAAATTTAATACTACAAAATGAAATTCTCTCGAAAACTTTGGAGATAAATAAAAATAAGTAATAGATTTTTCGTTTTATTTATATTTTATGTATTTACATATGAAAATAAATCAAAAATTTTCTTCAATAAAAGTGGCTCGTACTGCAGGTCCACGCAATGTGTTGTGGCCTGAGGGTACTGTTGTTGGTTGAAGAGGGATTTCTGCCTCATCATCATCGTCATCAGAGATAGGTTCCTCATTTAGCTCAATGGCTATATTGTGCAATATTGCCAAAGCGACTATATACATTTTGGTGTTCTCTAGAGCTGTTCTGAATCCTGATAGTAAACTCCTAAATCGGCTTTTCCAAACACCAAAACATCTTTCTACACTATTGCGAGTTCTTATGTGGGCATAATTGTATGCTTCTTCTTTCTGAGTACAAGGATTTAACAGGGGTGTAAATAAATAAGGAGTGCAAGCATATCCAGAGTCTCCTAGTAATCTACCATGAATCTGCGCCCTCTCAAAACTTTGTTTAATTCTGCTTTCATTGAAGATGCGTGAATCGTGAGTGCTGCCACGCCAACGAGCAACAATATTCATTATTTTTAATGTTGCATCACACACCACCTGAAATTAAATTTTTATGTGAGTCGACCGTATAGAAATGATAGGTTACATATAGATAGGTTTCATGCAGTTGGATAAAAAATAGCAATTGTACATACCTGAACATTTAAGGAACTGTATCCTTTACGATTTATGTAATATTGACCACTAGGTCCTTGGACTTTTGGAATTTTAATGTGAGTGCAGTCGATGGCACCAACCACATTTTTAAAGCCAGATATGGATTCAAATTGCTGCATAACCTTCAACTGGTCATTTAAAGATACGGGCATTTTAATATACTCAAATCTTTTCTCTAATATTGCCTTTGCTACCCGACGGCATACAGTAGAGACTGACTGCTGAGTTAAGCCGTGAATATCAGCAGAATCATCTTGCATCTGAAAGTGAATCATAATATTTAGGTAGGTAATTAGCTTACACCACAAACTGTGCAAGGATACTTACTACCTACATACATGTAGGTTACTCTACAAAGATGTTTAGATAAGAAAAAATATTATGTAGGTGCCTATCCATAACTTGTGGAATTCACTTACTTGGTTGCGACCCCAACATCTCAAAGCTATCAATATCTGGAGAACAGAAGATAAACCACCACCACGTCTGTCTTTAGATAGAGAGTTGCCAAATAACTGGTCCAAAAACATAACTCCAGTCTTAGAAAATCTATATTTTCTACGAAACTTTTTATCACTATACAAAACAAACGGGTTTTTCCTAATTTCGTATGTTTTAATATTTCTTACATTGTCCATTTCAATAATTAAATTATTAATTTGCTCAACTTCTTCTATTGCTCTCATTGCCATTTTGGAATTTAGACTGAAAATTGCTGAAAAAATCAAACTTGTAAAACAAAATGCACCAAAAGATAGGTTATGTCGGTTTATGACAGACTTAAACTAGGGTGGCGGCCGGAATAACCACGAAATAACACTAGTATGAATATTTATTACGACGTTATACTAGGTATAAGTTATTACGGGTTTATTTGTGTATTTTTTCCTTATTCCTAGTTTATTCTTGACATAAAATGTTATAACTAGTTTATTTGTACCGCTGTTAATGTTTTTGTCAGGTAAGAACTAACTTCCACGACTCGAGACAAAAGTCGTAACATTTTCTTCGTTTTTTTGGCGGAAAATTAGCTCGCGATCCAGATTCCAGATGCGATAATGAAATGATTGTTCTTTGTTGGAAATTGGGTTTCCGAACGTCGAGATAGAAATTACGTGAGAAGAATCCATTTAGGCCTCATTCCGTTTGCGTGGGCTGAGATTTATTGCCCGACTGTGTTATATGTTTGCCCACTGTGCGGTTTATAATATATTTTCTGCAGCTTTGCGTAAGAATTTCGAATACTAAGAACATTTGGCTCAAAAAGATGTTCATTTCAGTTCTAGTTTGTAATATCGGTATCCATACTATATTATGATATTGTCCAAGTATGTATGTTATGCGTTTGTTTAATGTGCAGTTGCTAATATATATATTTGCAGCTTTTCACCAGTATGTTTGGTTATTCTTCAAGATGTTTTTGGCTAACATTAGAGTTCAGCGTATCATTAATGGCGGTGGCTTTGGGAACTTACTCAGAGAGAGCGAGAGAGCTTTTTGTATTTGTTATAACTTGAATTGTAATTTTTCAAACTAAAGTTATTCTTTGCCCCTCGACTTAAGAAATTTATGAACATATTATGGCTCAAAAAAGAAGTTCACTTAAGTGCAATTTTAATAAAGTTCCATTTTTTTATTAGTATGTCTTATTTTAAAAGTAAAATATCTGACTTAATATTGAGTAGTATATCTGACGTAATTCCGTATTATAATTATGTTTGCTCACTGGGCGGTTCCTAATAAAATTTTGCACTTTTTATATTTTTGCATAATGCTTAGTCAGTAGGTACTTTCTTTTTGTTGTTACGTGGTCCAATTCGATTTTTGAACTTTCTTTATAATATTAGTACTTAGAGATAGACGTGGAGTTAAGCCAGCAAGTCAATGTTTCTTAATATGGCCGTGTGTTTTCATTTTACTTTGTAAAGTCAGTTAAAAATTACAATGCAGATCAAAGGACTCTTTACAGAACTGGTTATATTTTAGGGTTTTTTCTTCTATGGGAACCCTAACTCATTTATAATAATATGACCTCTTTCACTCTCCTCTAGATTACAAGAGTAAGTTCCAAGTTCGCGCAAATCTTGTACATTACCGGCATATTGAGAGCTTGATTTCCGCAACTCAAGGAAAGAGCATTTCGTTGTAACCTGAATATTTGATGAACCATTCAATTCGCAGAAAAACGCTTTTCCGATGTACTGACAACATCATAATCAAACTGGGTGTGTATCATTTAATATAATTACAAATGAACTTATTTCAATGAAAATAACGTTCATTGAATATAATTTTTAATTAATCTAAATACACTCACTATAATAACATTACCTATAATATACATAATCGATAAAAACTTTTTCTATAAAACTATAATATTGATATAATAATCATATTCTATAATTTCATTTGATATAATTTTTACTTAATTTATTATATTATTTTCTATAAACAAGTGTTTTGACCTTGAGTTTTATTGATTTAAAATACTTTCTTACACAGTCAAAAAATTGTGGCACAGAATAAAGTAACAGAAACGAATCGCTGCAAAACCGAGGCGATCGTGAAGCGCAGCGAAGCGATCGTCTTAAATTTCGTGGTTATTTTTTTTAGTGACCCCGTCAACCTATGGTAAGATAAAATAGCTTACGGAAAAAATGATCGGCCTAGGCGTTTAATTGAATGGCGGATTTAACCAGTTGGCTGCGATATATACACCCGGTTTCACTAACTTTAACTGGAACCGCCTAACGATGGGTGTTTTCGTAAGTATATTAAATTCATCTTTCCGCTCGCTGCTTCGCCTGCGAGGATTACACGATGTTATACCTCGGGAATGTGATATTTTATCGGGATAAAAAAAAGCTTATGTCACTCTTCAGCTCCTAAACTATTCTCATAACAAATGTCACGTCGATCAGTTGATCCGTTTTGACGTTTGAAAGATGGACAAGCACACTCTAACAAACAAACAAACAAACACACTATAATAATAGTGGTATGGACTATTTGTATATTAATTTAACTGGCCCTAATTTATGCAAATTTAAGCTCATTTTACAATTTGACTCTGTATGAAATAAAATAGCCCTTTACGAGCTTTTTGCTGGTTCTTTTTTTGTAGAGTCTCCCGCCGCGGTAGAATTTGCGAACCAATCAATCAATTCTATTTATTTCAGGCATAGCCCATAGTAGAGAGAATGGTGTAGCTTCTTTCACATTTTTAAGTGATGTGCAATTTCAAGATGTTTCAAGGTGCAAGTATTGTGTTTCTTTTTTTTTTGATGAATGTTTTTGTATGACTGTTCCAAAACATTGTGAAAAAAATATATGTAGCTTACTTCCACTATAAGAAGGGGCGTAAGCTACATATATTTTTTTCACAATGTTTTGGAACAGTCATACAAAAACATTCATTGAAAAAAAAAACAAATACATTTACCGTTACTTCCAAACAAAGAAATTAAATCGTCGAGAACAACGGAGGTCCCCACGAATGATTTCCTCAATTCCTTCAAATAATGCTGCGAAGGTATGATCCAAAGTACTTCGGATTAGGCCTTAATCCGGCCTCCGTTTATTGCTATGTACGATTGGGGATCTATGGGGGCCCGTGGGGGCCCGCTTTGTCCCGAGGGTCTCAAACTATGCCACTATAAGAAGGGGCGTTTAAGAAAGACTTCTAAGGAAGAATTATAGCGATCGGAGGGAAATCTTAATCTGTCTCGGCAGTTTAAAAAATATAGTTTATTGTTTTTTTTTGCTCAAACGTATTCTAGTAAGGTTAATTGTCAATAAGTTTTCAAAAATGATAGCATCAAAGAACTTATTCAATATTAGTGTTTTATATGAAAAAAAACGATTTATTTATGAAATTGAAATTCCGAACCAATCACCTAATAAATGAAATCAAAGTGGCCAGTTTGACAAAACGCTAATTTCATAGGTTTCTACTACTTAATAACATTAACTGCCTCTATAGTCTAGTGGTTCACACCACCTATTTCAGACCAAGAGGTCCCGGTTCGACTCCCAGTGGGACTACAAATTGTATTCGGTTTGGTTGGTGGTAGGACTTGTTCTTAGTCCGCCTGGCTGACTACCACCATCTTATCTAAGTCTGCCGCTGACGCCATAACAATTATGTTTTCATCTTTATTGTGTTCCGGCAGTTAGAGATAAGATAGCCAGTTCCTCAGTGATTGAGGATTCCCGGAATAGTGCGTTTCTACCTTCAGCCTTATCACCATTTAACATCAAGTGTGATGAAGGCTTAGTGCTACTCCGCTATAGATAAAAAATCATAGTCACTTAAAGTACTTATTTCGGAATCAGATCAAAGTATATGATAATATAGCATATAAATTAAGCAACTTGCTTTTTAGTAGGTACTCGTATATTTGTGTAAGTATTAAAAAGAAATTGTCCATCATAAAATTGGAATATCCAATTATGTTTGTTACCGAACAAAACGGTCTTATTGAGCGTTTTAATTATTTGTTGTTCCCCCCAATAAAGATACTAAGACAGATTAAGATAAATGTCGGCAGTTGCTCCAATAAATCCAGGTCTAATTTTCATTGGTTCGAGTAAGTATTTGTGTAATTTCCAATTAAGCGGAAACTCGCTGTGTTAGCCATGTTTGGTTGGGCCGTGGTTACTGGTTCGGTCCTTTATTGGTTCAAGAAGTTTTGCTGTGTTTCTTGTGTCTTGTTTATGGGGCATTACGATTTGGTTTGGTCAGTTATTTGTTTACGGGGTTGAGAAAAATAAGTTTTTAGTAAAAATTTCATTTTTATGACAAGCTTATTTGCGGACTGTGTATTGTATTGTCATCTAACCAAACCTGTATACAAAATTTCAGCTCAATCGGATACTGGAAAGTTGGTCAAATTAAGCTTGCAAGATTTGTCCCCCACTAACTAACTAACATGGCAAGTTAATGAAAAGCTTGTAAAATAGTAGCGCATGCGCCATGCAACTTTTGTAGAGAATTTTAATATTATTATTGACATCGTGCTATAAATAATTCTATCAGCATATATGTCCATATTTGCTAGTCCAAACAAGTCAGTACTCAGACGTGAAAAGTATATAAAAGAATTTATTATTTACTAGCTGTTGCCCGCGACTTCGTACGCGCGGTGTAGTGACTTTTGTGTTAGTTTAGTTTATGTGTGTTTGTTACTCAGATTTCATAACGCTCTTCTTGAAATCCTATTCTCTACTAAAAGGGTCTAAAGAATATCGAATATGCAGGCCAGGGTATGAACATGGTATGTTGTTATCATATGCTGCATGAACATAGTTGAGCCCTCATTCATAGATCTGTCCGTCTGTCAAGAAACTTTTTCTCAAGTATGCGTGGGAGGTATCAAGCTAAAATTTATGTCAAATTAAATACTGAAGTCTGCAATCCCTTAGAGGCGAGAAAAATAAATAAACTTCTCTTCTCTTCTTCATAACTCAAAAGGGCCACTTGGATCTCGATTTTATTTTAAATCCCATTTAACTACTTGTTGTTACCGATCTCGATTTAAATTTAAACCGCTATCTAGGTCGGTTTAGGCTGTCAAATCTCGATTTACAGTAAGTTGTGATAACTTATCTCGTTGCTTGCTAGCGGGCAATAGATCTATTTTACGCGAGGTTCATAAGACTAAACCACACCAAACGATCCATCTTGGATTGGCCAACTACGATCTAAGATTGGGGATCATGGATCGTGAATCGAATTTGTTCTCTTGGTGCTCTTGGATCGCACGAGGCACGTCCACTCCGACCACTACTATGGAGCTCCAGTGGAGCGCACTCTTGCCGCGCGCAATTAGAGCGCATATTATCGTTTTGCGCATATGCGCGCTTTCACGATTCAAACAGAAGTTCTTACTTAGTAATGCATAATATCAGGCCAATCATATTTTTTCTATAAAATGAAAAAGAGATTGTGTGTATCCATACCAGTATTATAAATGTGAAAGAGGGTTTGTTTGTTTGTCCGTCTTTCACGTCAAAATTGATGCAACGGATCGACGTGACTTTTGGAATGGGAATAGTTTGGCAGCTGAAAAGTGACATACTTAGGCAGCCATTAGACAGTCAATCTGGATCGCGATCCGCGATCAAAATCAATGATCGCGATCCAGATTGACTGTGTACGAAGGTGATTGACGGCTCGCGGTCTTGATCGCAAAATATGTACATAGTAAATCTCGATCGCGATCAAGATCACGATCGCGATCTGGATGGACTGTGTAATGGCTGCCTTAGCCTTGTCGCGGGCGGAAGGCTAGTATTTTGATATTGAGACATTTCCTATTTGTGAGAGCTTGTCATTAACTTTCTTTAAATAACAGGTATAAAATGTAATTATTTAATTTTAATCAAACATCATTTATGTAAGCTTTCCTAGTAAATAAATGAATAAATAAGTTAGATAGAAAACTATTTTTAATATACCTTTATTTTATTGGATCGTACCTACGGCTGAAGGCCTAAGTAGCCAGAGCCGGTTAAATGACATAAAAAATGGTAGGTAGGTGTAGCTATCTACGTACTGGCCACTTAGCGTTTATGAGCAAATTTTTCAAAGTTACATTGCGACAAACTTATTTCACACAGTGGTTATTTTTTGGTACTAAATATACTTTTGACTGCCGGCAGTCCATTTAGACAGTTAATTTTGTATTGCTAGTGGCTCCTCCACGACCACTGTCACCGGGTCAGATATATTTGTGGCACTATACTTACTGTAGCGACATCTAGCGTCGAGTGGAAATGCGAAAAAGATATATTACATCAATAGGGTGAAAACTTCAGTTTTGGCCACTGCCCCGAGTGCTTACTTAGGTTAAAACATTTCGTTAATAACTTTTGCTCGATAATATACTTTTTATCTATGACTTTTAAGTCATAATAACAATAGTAATAATTCTTTATGACATAGAAATATTATTCAATAAACGCTTTTCAGTTTCGATCGAATTAGATGTTTCTTTTATTTTATCTAAGTTATTTAAGTATTGATTTCTCGATGTATCTTTTAAAATTTGATTAACAAAAAACACATCAATCGGCACCCTTCGCACATTTTAAGTTTAAAAATAAAGTTTTTAATTTACTAAAATAAAACTTAATTTCGTAAGTATATGAATACTTAGTTATATGTTTTTTACTATGTTTGTCCACGAATTTCTCGAAATCTAAAGGCATATCGAGATGATTCTATTTGATTTTAATTAGGTGTATTCTAACTTTGGGAACAGTCTAAGATTCATCAAAATCGGTTTAGTAGTTTTCGTGGGTATGTTATGGTACAATTCACACTAAAACTTAAGATATAAAAAGTAATTTAAATAAAATAAACTGACTGGCACCGACCTCAAAAAGGTACCGTAATTTATAGATATTATATTTTTCCTTTTCAGTTGACAAATACTTTTTGGAGTCTGTTAAATTTTTTTAAGTAGTTTTTTTGTATTGTAAGAACTTAAAAATTTAAAGAAAAGTATAAAATACATTCTTGACAATTTTAGATATAAATTTTGTATTTTATAGATACCTACTTAAGACCATAGGCGAAAGAAGTGAATAACATCTTATAGTGTCAATAGCGGGGGCTTTCATCCTACTTAATATAATCATTCGAATTTACATTTGTGAAAGGTATTCGTAATCTTACTGACTTCCTGCGCCATCTATTGCTTAGTAGTTATGATGCGAAAGAAGTGAAAATCATCTTAAAGTGGCAACAGAGGGGGCTTTCACCCTAATTAATATAATCATTCGAATGTACTTTTGTGAGAGGTATATCGTAATCTTACTGACTTCCTGCGCCATCTATTGCTTAGTAGATATAATGACGTAAATAACATGAAATTATTTTTATGATTTTATATGGGCCTGGATGGGTTTCAATTTATATTATGTTTTGAAGCAGGTAAAAAAAAATAACATGATTCATTATTAATTGAGACAGCGATTAAATATAACGTTTTTTCATAATCATGTGGCGCCATCTATTTCAGTAAGAATCAGTCTTTGTATTTTCCCGTAGGAATAAGGGATTTTTATTAAGTAAAAGGTACTGTGGTATCATATTGTTAGGATATGATACCTCCTTGCATTGTCTATGGTTGATTTATGTTTAAATCAGTATTCAAAATATCGAATGGATTGTCATTACCTACGCGAGTAGTTTGTTTTAGTCTAGACGATTCCGCGGGCGCGTGTTGTAGTAGATATAGAATATATCGGCCATGGTGCCGCAGTAAAGATTTATATCGAAATTACATTTATTATTGAATAGAATCCCAGTGTAGGGCTTCTCATGGTGTTAGGCGCAAATCTTCGCAGATCTATACTGTAGTTTCCATGTTTCAGACCCTTTGGTGAAGATGGAACCAAACAAATATGACGGAATACGAGGAAACGTCGAGGAGTTCCTCCGGAGCTACGAAGTCATGGCGGCTCTTCAGAAGTTTGATGACCCTACCAAAAAGCTCGTAGTTGGAGCATACTGCACGGGCCCGGCGCTCCATTTCTATACAAGGATCGTCGACACCGCCAAGGATTACAGCGAGTTTAAAAAATTATTTATTATAGAATTCAAAGGGCTATCGAACCCGATAGCCGCGTTCTATTCGAGGAAACAAGAAAGTAATGAGAACGCATTAGAATACTATTATGCACTGGATGCGTTATCTGCTCGTGCAGGGGTTTCAATTACTGACGAAATATTCGTCCAACAGTTCCTGAGGACAACGGATTATGTCACCAAAGGAAAATTAGCCCCACAGATCTATAAAGATAAAGCACATTTACGGGATGTGGTCCGTCAAGTGCATAATTTGGAAGAAACCCCAATACCGATTGAAACCCCCACCAATTCTTTCACGTATGACCCGCGTCTAAGACGTAACATGATGGAATATGAGAAAGCTCCAGTTCCAAATCATATTGCCTCTCGCACGCCAACCGAAAACCCCACCCCACGAACATTCTTCTCCCGCTCTAATTATAATTTTAGACCAAGACCAGCAGTCCCCATGGCAAGCAGATCAGCTTCAGTGCCACAACTGGACCAGCAGTCTCGCCCAACCAACTCAAGACCAACAAGAATCCCGATGTCCCCAAACGCCAGGAGGCGGCCGATGTAGACGGTGGAAATCGACCAGCCGTAATCCAAGACGTCCACCTTTCAAGTAAGCAAAATCCGTTTATCAGTGTTGAATGTAGGGACAGAATAATCGTCGCGTTATTGGATACAGGCGCATCCGTATCTGTAATATCCGATGTGCTCATAAAGCCCTTGAAAATAAATGTCGTGAAAAGTGATATGAAAGTGAACAATGTGAGTGGAAAAACGCTTGCAACTGTAGGAAAAACCGAACTAAATATTTTAATAGATAACGTCGTGTTTAAACAGGAATTTTTAATTGTAAATAATATTTGCCAAGATATGATCTTAGGTTGTGATTTTTTGTATGATAATGCTATTAGTATTGATTTCTCGAAGTCGCGTTTATCCTGTAAGAGATTCGATTTAGATTTTTATCCCCGGAAAAAAATTGTTCGGATAAACGAAAATGTAGAATTTGTACAGTCGGATACAGAAGTGTTAAAGAAAAACGAGTATGCGTTTTTCCATGACCTAGTTGTTAAAAATGAAAATAATATGTATGAAGGATGCATGGTAGTGGAAAGTAAACCAGAATTTAATATTTCCCACTCGGTGTCTGTTGAACAAAATGATCTTTTGACAACATTATTACACAAATATAGATCGCGATTCGCATTTAATAAGAATGAATTAGGAAAGTGCGGTTTAGTCAAAGTGGCCATAAAAACAAGTGACGATATACCCACGCATCGAGCCCCGTACAGAGTATCCGGTGAGCAACATAAGGTGATTAGGGACCAGATTGAAGAAATGTTGGAAAATGGGATTATACGTGAATCCAAGAGTCCCTATGCATCTCCGGTAGTTCTGGTGAAGAAACCGGATGGTTCTTGGCGTTTCTGCGTGGACTACAGAAAATTGAATAAAAAGGTGATCACAGATTCGTACCCTTTGCCAATAATCGAGGATTTGATTTCACACCTAAATGGAGCAAAATATTTCGCTGATTTAGATTGTAATTCAGGATATTGGCAACTGGAAATAGAAGAAAAAGAGAAACACAAGACGGCGTTCATCACACCGTCAGGTCTGTACGAATTTAATGTTTTACCCTTTGGTCTGAAAACGAGTGGTGCCATTTTTCAGAGAACCATGGATAAGGCGTTAGCAGGGATTAAATACAAGAACGCCATCGTATACGTGGACAATATCATTGTCTATGGGAAGACGTTCGAGGAGTTTCACGACGCCATGGATCAAGTTCTGAAGCGGCTGGAAGAAGCCAACTTAACGTTGAAACCATCGAAGTGCAGTTTCGCCTATGAAGAAATTTCAGTACTCGGTCACAAGATTTCTGGCCGTGGTATTCTACCAGATGAAGAAAAAATCAAGAAATTGAAGTCTATTAAAGTCCCATCAAACACTCGAGAACTGAAGTCAGTCCTTGGTTTATTTTCGTATTATAGGAAATTTATTGATTGCTTTGCGAACACAACTGTACCTTTAAATAAATTGTTACGAAAAAATGTGAAGTTTGAGTGGTCAGAAATACAACAGAGGTCGTTTGACAAAATTTTGTCTATGATCTTAAATCCTCCGTTATTAAAACATTTTGACAACTCGGAAAATGTCATAACAAGATTGAATATCGACGCGAGTGACGTAGCCCTTGGAGCATGTATTTTGCAGGAAGAAGGTAAAAACATGATGCCAGTATCGTTCGCATCAAGGAAATTGTCCGCAGCAGAGAAAAAATACTCCATTACGGAAAAGGAGTGCCTCGCATTAGTATGGGCACTGAATTATTTCAGACCATATTTACATGGTCTAAAGTTTCAGGTCGTAACAGACCACAAGGCTTTATGCTGGCTAAGAGAACGCCGAGACATGAATGGGAGGTTAGCAAGATGGGCGTTAGCAATACAGGAACATGATTTCGAAATAGTGCATTGTTCGGGAAAACAGAACGTCATCGCGGATTTCTTGAGCAGAAATCCCTTGAAGGAGGATGATGAGGAAGAAACCACGGTCGCTCCAAGGACACAAGTGGAGGATGGACTACACTTGTATAGCATCGAAGCAACACAAGTCACGATGGCTCAGCAAACGGACGAGTTCTGTCAACGACAAGAACGAGAGCTTCGACAGAGGCGAAGGCCGATATACAAAGGATTCTTTATTCGAGATAATGTGTTGTATAAAAAATATACTGTACATGGTGTAAATAAAAACTTATTAGTGGTTCCTAGTGTATTATTTAATGAAGTGATGGTTGACATACACGACAATCCTTTTATAGGAGGACATTTAGGTTTAACTAAGACTTTGGATAAATTTAGGTCTAGGTATTTTATGTATAAAGCAACGGAAAGGATTGAGAAGTATATAAAAAGCTGTGTTCAGTGTCAAGAGAAGAAGAAGAGAAATATAGTGGTTCCTTTACGACCCATTATAGTCGATAGGTTATTCCAAGCTATAGAGATAGACATTATCGGGCCCTTAAATAAATCTTCGCGTGGCAAACAGTATATCATCACTTGTATAGAGTCAATGTCGAAGTATGCGGTGTGTAAACCAGTGCGTAGGGCTACCGCGCGAACAGTTAGTAATTTTCTCATTCAGGAAGTGTTTTGTAGGTTTGGTGCTGTTCAAACAATTATCTCAGATAGAGGTTCAATTTTCACTTCAGAGATAGTAAGGGAAACTATAAGGCGGTTCGATTCTCGCCACGTTACAGCCACCACTATGCATCCGCAAACAGTAGGTTTAATAGAAAGATTTAACCAGACTCTATTACAGATGTTATCAAAGTATAGTGATCCATTACAGAGAAATTGGTGTATGCATGTCCCAATGGTGACACATGCATATAACTGTTCCAAGCAGGCCTCCACAAAATTTTCTCC
This sequence comes from Crambus lathoniellus, assembly GCA_949710035.1. Lineage (NCBI taxonomy): Eukaryota > Metazoa > Arthropoda > Insecta > Lepidoptera > Crambidae > Crambus > Crambus lathoniellus. The sequence goes on from OX453296.1 coordinate 28,603,268, forward strand.
TTACTTTGTAATGTTTTTAAAAGAACCCGAAAGTGTGTCGGACAGGAGTCTAAATATTAATTTTCCTGATTTAAGTTTGAGACAAAGGCAACGTATTAGACATAGCTGTGTTAATAAGGTTAATGAGAATTTGCGGAAGGCGCGTTTGGTTCAGAAGGTTCAGTATGACAAAAAGGCTAGACCAGTAAGATTTGCAGTAGGCCAATTAGTTTTGTTATTTTGTCCTAAAAGGATAGCAGGCATTAGTAAGAAGTTGAGTAGACCTTATAAGGGACCTTATAGAATAAAAAGGGTTAGGGAGCATGATAATTATATTATTAGTAAGCCCCATACAAGTAGGAAAATAAAAGTACATGCAAATAGGCTTAAACCCTTTAGATTGAGACTTTGATAGTTAATATGTCGATTCATTAATAATCCATGATCCATGCCAGCAAATTCCATATCTTAGGTCATGATGATTCCATGATCATAAGTCTGAAATAATTTTCATTTGTGACAATTTGCATTTAATTGTGACATCAGGTTACAAATGTGACATGGACTCGGTTGTCAGTCATAGTGATGACATTATCTAGTGAACCAAAAAGAGTTTGTTTTATTGTGGCGTAAATAAATATTTTTAGTAGTCACAGATCAGATTAAAATAACGAGTTACAGTTTGATTTTAAATGATAACTATGTTTTGGATTTTGTGGGCAAGAATTATTTGTAGTTTGTTAGGAAAGTAAAACTGCTAAAGTTAATAGTGTTATAATAATGGTAGGTTTTCGTTCATGAATTGTTTGTATTTTATAGAAATAAGATAGGATTTTAGGATGTTTTATAATAGTGATTGTTAGATAGTTGAAATGTATAATTGTGTGATTTGTATTAATATGTGTTTCTTTTTCATGTACGGAAATACTGCACCTGAAGCCCACGAAGTGTCCTGTGGTCCATTTATGATGTACTTATTTAATTTTTTTTTAATGTTTAATTTAATAAAACAATTATTTTTTTGCATTTTTACTAATTAGTAGACATCGTGTCGTGTCTCTTTACCTTCATGGGATAGGGCAGGAGGATGACCTATTATCTAATTAGGTGTGAGAATCCTCTGACCTTAACTTATGTTGATATTGACATCACGTTTCGTTAATGATCTGGACCACAAAAGTAACACTTCTGTGTTTCATTTTATTTCCGTTTTAGTTAGTTTGTAAGTTTTTTCGATGTCACTTAAGGAACGAGGTGACGTCAACATTTGTTGGTGAGGGGGGAGGAAACCCTGATGGTCCAATAAGGACCAGGGTCATATCCTGTTTGTTGCAGGATCCCTCTAACCCTGACTGGCAATGTTGTCGACACCACGCTACATAAACTGTGGTGGCCCCTAGTAGACAGTCTGCTTGAGGTTACCACAGGTTTATGAAGTTCCAAGCTTGTTGTCGGGCACCTTTTGAGATGAGGGTTATTTTTGGGTAATTTCGTAGTCAATATATTATTGGTGCTTGTCCGACATGTTTGATCTTGGAATTTCGACTTAGTTAATGCTTAAATGAGCTAGGGTTAGCTTTGATTGTAACTACATATGATGTATTAAGGTTAGGTTTAAGGCTGGGCAGACCTTTTCCCTTGGTTTTGGTATGTCAAGCCAATGCAATGGTTGGTTTGTTTTGATTTCAAGAAATTAATAATTATATCGACCATTGTCCTGGCTGTCCGTTAGTGAGGACCAGTCTTATTGATGTGATATCGTTCCAAGGTAGGCAGGGCCTTCGCTTTAGGGTAATCCATGTAGGAAAAAACATTTCTTTAGTAAGAAAGGTTTTTTTGTTGCGGCGGCGGCATGTGGTATCATATTGTTAGGATATGATACCTCCTTGCATTGTCTATGGTTGATTTATGTTTAAATCAGTATTCAAAATATCGAATGGATTGTCATTACCTACGCGAGTAGTTTGTTTTAGTCTAGACGATTCCGCGGGCGCGTGTTGTAGTAGATATAGAATATATCGGCCATGGTGCCGCAGTAAAGATTTATATCGAAATTACATTTATTATTGAATAGAATCCCAGTGTAGGGCTTCTCAGTACCCTATATGTTGACCCGGGTTATAAGCTATTACTACACAAAATTTGGTAAAAATCCGTCCAGTAGTTTTTGCGTGAAAAGCGAACATACAAACAGACAAACAGACAAACAGACAAAAATTTTAATATCTATCGTTTTGGGGTCTATATCCTGTACACATCACAAAGCAGTAATTATTTTTTTAAAATCTTTCATGTACAGACTTTTTTTCCGTTTCTGTTTTATTATATGTATAGATAAGATTAAGGTGTATCGATGAGCTCAGTGGCGCCGCCAATGGAAATAATTCAATTGCATTTTATTAAAGGCTTGGATTAAAAGTTTCGGTTATTTCGCGCTAATAGAAGAGCAAAATGCAATTTTTAATTGTTTTTTCATGGTCTCAAATATGAGCACCAAGTTGTGGATCTCGATATTGCCAAATGTGGCCACTTTTGGCACTATTGAGATTCACGACTTATTGCGTAAGTTTGAGTTCTCAAAAGTATATTTATAAAATGCATTCCACTCTTTCACCTGCGCGAAATAACCGAAACTTTTAATTCAAGCCTTTAATAAAATGCAATTGATTTATTTCCATTGGCGGCGCCACTGAGCTCATCGATACACCTTAACTATACTTACTACTTAATTGGCAAAATGTCAAAATGTAGCAACCTGTTGCCGAGATACGGCCATACAATACCACGAAATATGGGGTAACATCGCTGCACTTAATTGATCCAGATTGATCCATCCATTACAGTTCCATCCAATCAGTTTCAGTTTCCAGTTGCCAGGCAATTATTGCCAAAATAGACCGTGTACGCGCGCCTTAAGAACAAAAAAGAGAGTACAAAAAGTACATTAGTTTATAAAACATGATATTGTATGATATTTGAACCACTGACCTCTATTTATTTATTTGAACCGAGTTTGAGCCCGTCAGATTATATTGTATCGTAGAACCACAGTCTATATAAATTTAAAACTCTATGCGTGATGTACTACGATGACTCGACTACGAGACTACGAAACTCGATGTGTCTGCTACGAAAAAGCTTTAGTCATCTCTACAATACATCATTAGTTATTTTTTGAAGCGTTTTAATCGCGCACATTTAGTAACAACATGCCGGCCGACGTCCGATTTGGCGCTGGGTTACGGATACCTGCCTTCTGCGCCAAAGGTCTCGGGTTCGATTCCCGAACAAGACAAACATTTGTATGCATGAACATGTCTATTTATCTTGGTCTGGGTGTTTTCTGTGTAGAGTAAATATGTTTTTACAAACTAAAAGTTTTTAAGTTAAAATTTATCCGTTATCAAGTTTTCCATGACCAGTTAAATGACACCAAAATGCAAATGATGAAATGCAAACACGAGTTTCCTGCACGCCGGTTTTAATGCAACTGATTTGAAATGCCTAGAAGTTGCCGTTCCGTTACTTTTGCGTTTTACCGTGTGTTCTAGGCCTTACCGAAGGTAGTTTGAGACCTTCAATTCTAGTTTAGATGTCGTTTGAAAGGCTTAAATTTTTTTAGATAGATCCCGGCAAAAAAGACCTACAAATAAAACTCCTCTCTCATTATATACATACAACCCTATTATAACACCCCTCTTTTTGCGGTTGGGGGTTAAAAAAAAAGAGACCTGTGTTCCTTTTTTTATCCAACTAAAAATAAATCGCATTTGACCGTCAAATACAACGGGCATCGACTAGTGATAACTTGTATTTTATCTTATGCCATATGTTTTCAGCTTATAAGTAAATAATAGAAGCGGCTAAAAACCATAACGGCACTACTTTAGTTCAGGCAAAAAAAAAAATACAAATTCATAATACCGCTCTGTTGCTACTGTTTTCCAACACTGTGCAGCTGTTAAATCAACCATTTGCATCGTTTATGCCGGTTGGCGATCTTCTCGTAATATCTTTGAGCGAAGGTAATCGGGTTAAACAGCCTTCTTTGTAGTAAAATACATTTTATAAACCGACCCATTGTGGCTGGTTTATTCTTCGGTGTTAATAGCTTATTTTTGAATTGAGAACACAATAAGAAGGAGGTTTTTTAGAATTGTTTTGATTTACTGTAGGTAAGCTTGTTTGTGATGATTTCAATATGAAATATCAAATATTGTTTTAATATGAAAAAAAAACAAAACGTTTAACTAATCGCAAACCAATTGATAAGTAGTACCAAAGATGCTTTAAAAACAAACTCTTTAGAATGACTATTGACTGAGTGGTTCGTGATTGCATAATATAGCTGAATTCCACTTTGACGCCACGGGTAGCCAGTAATAAATAAACAAATTATGCACCTAGTAGCTGCATAAAAATACCTGTGCATTGAATAAAATGCCGTTATTTCCCTGGCGCGTTCGGCGGCGTCAGCGCAACGCTGGTTGATGTCCTACTGCCCGCGCAACAATGTATGCGTAAATAAAATAGCTTTTATTTAAATTTCCTTTTTTATTTGTTTTAGATTATAATGTAACATTTTCTTGTTTCAGGTAAGACACCATAATATTATTTTAGGATCGTAAAGTGAATAAACTCAAGGAAACAAACACGAAGGTATTGTAAAAGTTACTTGTGAAAATATATAGATTCTGTCATATTCTACCAAAACTATCTGAATTCCCACCAGGAATACAGACGACATTCGTGCGTCGTTACATTCAATCAAAAACGACCATTAAAATTTTCAATGTGTGCTTAAAAGCCGCTTTGAATTTTTAATAAAAACTCGTTGTTAGCGGTATACTCGTAAATTTCGACACGCCGACGTCATAAATGAAATAGCACGCAAACTGGAACATATTATAATTGGAAAATTATTACGGATGCGGTTGGACCAGTGATATATAGCCGAGGGCCGCGAAAAAAATAATTACGTGTATAACCTTTTGTTGGTTGCGGTGTGCGTTGTGATTTAGTGCGCGATATTTTGTCCGCAAAAAAGAGTTGTGAGCACACTGTGTAGTGCTATCTGTGGGTGGGAATTGTATTTATTTCACTGTTGTTTAAACTTCACTGGGGAACTTATTTGGTGCTTTATTGTGAGAAGTTGTTCAGTAAAAAAAACAATTTGATACGAATTTAGTTTCATTGTATGTAGTTGGCATATTAAAAGTCTTCATTCAGTACCCCAAATATTTTAATAAAATTATACTACGAACTTTAATTAAAATATGCATTTGATTTTATTATTTATTATTCAAACAGGATGTTGAGACAACTAATAAATGCCTGTATGCAATTACATTGCAATAGAAATATTTTATTGGAGATAAACTCGACAAACAAAGCACACAAATTCTAAAGTACATACCAAAAAATATCCATTTAATTATTTTTGCTACAAGAACTAAAAAACAGACAATTAGCTCACTCAATCAAATAAATTCAAATAAATCTGTTACATAATACATAGTAATTACTACCGTTGTTTTTTCCATCCGAAAATTAGTTAACAGATTCAAAGATTTTAGCCACATAAAGTTGAATTAGGCAGAAAAATAGTTAATATTTGTCTGGTTTCCGTCTTTCAAACTATAGATGTTTTTGTGGATTAAAGATTGCAACTCGTCCATTAGTTATCGGCCGGCCAGCCGAAAAGCAAATAGCCTCCTTAAAAAAGACTCAGCTACCCAACAGCAAATATTTGATATGTTAATAAAATATCGGTTTCTAAACTAATTAAGCACATCCAGTAATAAGATGTATGAGCAACAATCTATAAAAATCATTGTAACTTGGCTTGAAAAAAACTCACGCACACTTTTAGGGTTCCGTAGCCGAATGGCAAAAAACGGAACCCTTATAAATTCGTCATGTCTGTCTGTCTGTCTGTCTGTCTGTCTGTCTGTCTGTCTGTCTGTCTATCTGTCTGTCCGTCCGTCCGTCCGTATGTCACAGCCACTTTATTCCAAAACTATAAAAACTACACAGTTGATGCTTGGTAGGTAGATGTGTATACCGTGAACCGCTTTACGATTTTAATACAAAAATAAAAAATAAAAACAAATTAAGGGGGGCTCCCAATACATAGAACTGAAACTGAAAAATATTTTTTTTAATCAAATATATTCGTGTGGGGTGTCTATAGATAGGTCTATAAAAATAACATGGAGGTTTATCTAATCATTTTTTCTAAAACTCAATGTTTTGAAAGATAGAGCCTTCCAAAGTGGAAAAATGTGTGTCCCCCCCCCTCTAACTTTTGAAATAAAAGAGTGAAAAATCTAGAAAAAAAATATACTGTAGATTTTAATTAAAACTTTCAATGAAAATTGGTTTGAACGATACATATTGAGTACTTTTTGAGATATAACACATTTTCAAAAACCGCAAATGTAACTTTGTCATTCATACAAACACTATGAAAAACAAAGTTATATTTTGCTGACAAAAAATTATGGTGAAATTTTGGCAAGGTATAGGCAATCGGTACGTTAAGTGTGTACGGAACCCTTCATGGGCGAGTCCAACTCGCACTTGGCCGTTTTTTTTTGTTCTTTTAGCGACACAACTTCGCTGAGCATTGTCCGGACGCTCACTGACGCGACAATTCGATTGTTTAAAAACTCATAAAAATCCCTGAAAAATTAAAAATACTGGTTTTTTATAAATATAGTAAAGTTTTCTTGGTAAAGGGTTTTGTTTCCGCATTGGCCGAAAACCAAAGGTGGCCGGAATACCGGCCAAACCACCCTATCATTATTGTTACTGCTGCTTGCTGCTGCGGTTGGGTCCCAAATCATGGCAGCGACATGACGCCGCGATGTGAATCCAGGATCCAACTCGTACCTTAAAAATTACACTTCCTATACCTAATTAGCATTCGAAATTTATACCGATGAAAATGTTATTTAATAAAATCTCTTTTATATTTCATAGACAAGTATGTGTGTTATAAATCAGTACACTCTTTAATAAAGTTGTTCATTATAGCTGCACGACTAGCAAATAGTTTTCTATAACAAAGTGTTGGCAACCCTTCCTCACAAGGTAACAACCGCAGCCCATTCCGACCAGAACTATCGACAATAGTGCAATCAAGGAGGGTCCGTCGACCAATTTGTGGCCAATATTGCTCAGGAGGTGACTTTGTTATTGCTGTGCACCACAGCATATCCGATAAATCAGTAACTCAACTGCATACAGACCTCTCTGGAGAACTTAAACAACGATAATGTCTTATCGAGGTTGGGTCGTTACTTCAATCATAATGGTTTGATTGGCCCGATGATGGTGATGAGTACTGATCATATTGATTTGTGGTCAATATTGCTCAGGAGGCGATCTTTTTATTACGCAGTACCACAGCGGTGCCGCGGCAGCGGCCGGCGAAGCGCCAGAAATAGTTATTCGTTGATTATACTAAATGAACGGTACATGAAATGATTTTATGTTATATAACCATTGCCTTTCGGGGGCATTGCGCTCCCGAAATCCGCCATAAAAAGCCACAACGGTGACAAAACAATTGATGATAGGTTAGGTTAGGTTAGAACTGTGAACAAAACAAAGCGAAGCGTGCCGCGGCAGCGGCCGGCGAAGCGCCAGAAATAGTTATTCGTTGATTAAACTAAATGAACGTTATATGAAATGAATTTATGTTATATACTTAACTATTATGTGTTTTAAATATTAAACAATGTAAGTGTTATAGTAAATGTTTATTTTATGAAACGTTTTTATATCAAATGTTCAGTATACGGTTTAAAATTATATATTTTGAATTTATATCATTCGTTGATGAACGTTCTAATAACGATGAATGGTTCTAAGTAATGTGTTGTTATATTTTGTGAGTATTAACTATACGAAATGTTGTTATATCATATATTACACACCCCCTCTGGAGCACTTAAACACTCTAGTAATTTAAACCAATATTGCTCAGGTACCACAACTCATCAGGTAAATCAATAGTCACAATTGCGTAATGATTGAAAGCTGCAGACAGTCTCACATATCAACCCAGCCGTATGCCTGGCAGAGCCCAGAGGTATGCTTTGGGTCTGATGCAAGGACAATCAAATATTGCTTCGTCTGGTTTATTTTGGCAAGCCCTGTTAAATTATGTTGAAATCCTTAATGAGATTATTCGAACGGTGATAGAGTCAAATAATTTGCGTTGTAGGTTGTAAGTTATTTTCGAATTATGAAATCAAGTTTTGAGTTGAGCCTAGCCTTGCTGGGCATTTGGTACCCCTAGCATTAAAAACTATTGCTATAGCTATCGTCATCGTAATTATATTGTACGAAAACTATAGCAGCTCCTCTTTCGGTCGTATAAGGAACTAAAAATTAACAACAGCACTTTGTTAGCTTCTGACGGACAGTATAGGCCTAGGTATCTGGCCGCTGCTATCAGATTTTCCGCATACTGTACAAGCATCTAGCTTTGCTCCCGCCGTATCAACCTGTTACGCACGGCTTTTTAGTAATAAATGTTGAATATGAGAATCTTGTTGTGTTCGCTCGCAGTGTTCTTGTGGTTCGCGTTTTTTTTTGCAAAGAGCATAAATAAAATCACTATTGTACTTTTTTTTTCTCTACATCATAGCACAAAGATGTTTTGTCTCTTGTAAAAGGGTTCGACCTTTTGGACGGGCGAAGACATCAAGCCATACTGCCAAAACTTGTATACAGAAGAGCACTTTTTTATTTTTATTGTAATGTCAATCTTGTTCAAACAGTGTCAAACTCAAACTTGTACAGAGCAGATAAATGTGAATGCGACGCGCGCAACACACAGTACGGCACAGATTAGATAATAGATTTTGGTGGTGGTAAAAAATCATAGATTGTTTTATATGTGTGTGTGTGTGTGTAATTAATTATTATTATTTTGCATTTTATGCCGGCTTTGGTTTGTTACACACTCATTGTTTTGTTTTTGTATTTTTAAGTAATTGATTTTTGTTTTTTTTTGTTGTTTACATTTTTTTTTTCTTTTAGCTTTAAGTTTGCATTTTTTTTGTATGTTAGTGTAACCGGATAGGCTCCCCCAGAATACCAGCGTTGCGGCGGTAAATTTATTTTTTGCCGTTGCAACATTATGCTGAGGTGGGGGCCTAGTTGACTACACACAATAAACTGGCTGTAGTTTTGTTTAGAATGTTATTCTGTATATATTTTATGTTTGTGTGAGTCAATAAATTATTCTTATTCTTCTTATTCTTATTCTTATAGATTTTATTATTTATTACGATAACCATTACGACAGTTTTTGTACTATGGCTACGGCAAAAGAAAGGAGCATAGGTGAGATACTGCTTAAACTGTAATATTTACTGTGGGTACAGGCAACAACCTCAGTTTAGTTGTCACACCACGTATAATGCTTGCTCAGTATTTGCATCCCTTCTTTATGAACGCAATAATTAGCATGATACGGTGGTAAATGGCTCCGTAATTCCGAGGACGACCGTACCTGTACTACCTGCACAAACCACAACTCGTTTGCAGCCCACGCCACGACAACTATCAATAGTGATGCTGTTAATCTATGTCGATAATTGACAGTTTCTAATTACTGTTACGAACAGGGTTGGTAGCATTGCAAATCGTAGTCAGTATTTCCTCGCGATCGGGAATTGAACACAGGAATTGACCTGGACCTCTAGAAATAGCGGCACCTTGAAAGCCTGTACGTACACCTCACGGCCCCGGAGCTCGTCTGAATAAGTGAAAAAGTGGTTATCATCGAAATATTTGGGGCTGGTTTGCGGCCGCTAGTTTATTAGACGCGTAATGAAATTATGCATTTTTCTGAACGTTAACGAACAAGTGCTTACATGTATTGTTTATTAGAAGAAAGTTGTGTGAATGCAAATTTATTACGGAAATATATCTGTGACGTGATATTTTATACGTAAATGCGAAATTTTGTAAAAGTTTTCAATAATTTTCCTAAAAAATAAAGAAAAATCTTTATCGAGTTTTGGCCTACCAACCATTTTGGACTCTTTTAAAAATTCTATTGGCAACTTTCAAAATCGAAAAAAGTAAGACAACATAGCTTAAAACTTATATGCACTTAGGCAATATTTGAAGACAATTATGCGATGAAAACAGGGAAAACTTTAATAAAAAACTAGATATAAAATGAAAACGAGCTAAGGCATGTTTAGAAACTACGCAGCACCTACTTCTGGTTATTTTGTTTATAAAGAAAACAAAACACAATCATTTTCAACCCTAAAACTAGAAAACAAATATCCAATTACTCGCCACAAATTCACAAAGAAACGTCGTCGTTGTCAATATTCCCTTCTGCATTAAGTTCGCAAATCAAATCAAAGTCTCAACAAAAAACAGAATGCACATACGTCATTGCATTAAGTCCCCTAGGTTTGGGGATGCCCTGCGTTGTGTCATAATCATAATAATGAAATGTCAGATTATGGAGCGTAGTCGGAGCATTGAGTTCAGAGTAAAAAAAAGAGAGAGTATAAATTGTAACATAAAATTTAAATTCTTTTTTTTTTTGTTAAATACTTGACGTTTGAAATGATTTAGACAGATTTAACTTTCGTGTTGAAGTTTAATCTTATTAATTATTATCAAAATTCCTGTAACGCTATAATCAGCAAATGAAATAACAGCTCTAAAAGACTTCAGTTTTAGCTTTTGTGTAATTTTTTATCATAAAATTGAAAAATTTATTTATTAATTGCCATTCTTTGCCAAAATCAGTCCTCCTAAAAGCAAAAACTATCACTGTCGCCCCCTAGCGGTCGGAATGAAACACTAATTTGAGATTGTGCCGTCACAAAGCCTGTAATTGAATCACGCGATTATCGAATTATTTTTGTGTTCTCTGCGGCGGCGGTTATTAAATGAATATGTAAAGTGGACTTATCTTGATGGAACATGGGGACGGATTTTTGTACGCCATTGTTGTTTTAGTTTTGATAGAGTTATTTTATACTATCGGGGGATCGATTTATTATTTAGCGGTGATGGTGAGAGAAATATAAAATATATATTTTTATGAGGAAATAGAAGTTTTAGTTTGCATTTTCTTTTAAGTCGGTCGCACTTTTCCATACCTATGTTATAAAGAACAACGATTTTTTTTTGTAATGGATAAAATTAAAAACTTTTTAACCAATTAAAATAAATCACCACTAGAAATCAACATTCTTCCTGAATGACATAGACAATGGAACAACATGGGAACAGGTAACACGCGGGTAAAACCGCGCGTAGCTCTTGTATAGCATTAATCATAAGAGCTGTTTTTGTAGGTACTGGAACAGTTCAGTTCATCTTTTTGTGCTTTCGGCTGTTCACATAATAACTAATATAATATTTTAGTTTTGATATTGTTTGAAAAAGCTCACCATTTGGGTGTGCTTTTTAGTGTAAACCTGAATCCACTCAAGTTACTCCTAAAGGTCATAGCCCATATACCGCATCGCTCCGACCCAACCAAAGTATGATCAGCCAAATATGGACTTAATATCGTTCACTGTAGATGCACTTTACAGTACCTAACAGTATAGCAGACAGCGCGCGGACAGCGCGCGGTAAGCGAGCCTGCCGCAAGCTAAAGTGCATCTACACAGCACGACATTAAGTCCATATTTGACTGCTCATACATTGGTTGGGTGGGATCGGTGCGGTATAAATGGGCTATGACCTTAAGATTGCTAGTTGTTAGTTACTTGAGTGCATTCAAGTTTTGTATCAAAATAATACTAGATTTAAAAATAATTAATTTAAAATATAAATGGAAGATCATGTAAAACAATTAACAAAGTATCTCATCTCATTTTATAAAGTCATTGCTATGTAAAATTTTCTTTAACAATCACTACAATTACAAAGATTTAAATTACACTCATAACAGCAGCAATGAATATAATCTATCTCGATTTTCCCGGCCCAACATTCTTTCATTCACAATTATCCTTATTAAATTCCCGAAAAGAGGTAATGCATACATTTTAAGCCTTTATGATATCCCATAAATAATTTAGAATGGAAATAAAACAAAGGGGTTTCCTGGCCGGTTGGTGGCAAAAAGCGGACAAAAAATGGCCACCTTCAGGTTTTCATTTCTTTTTGCTGTCCCTCGGTCACCCAAGGCTACCCTTTTTATTTGAACCTCTGAAATGTCACCAAAAGGGTTGCCTCTTAATAAATAAGTTTTAGGAAATTAATATCCTCCGTCTGCTGATTGAAAATTCGGTACTTATAGAATGCAGTCCTTAGCTTTTGCGCTAAAAGCCGACGATCAAGGCACCATAACATTATACACCCTGGTACGTTACAGGCATATTATAAGATACCTAGTGTACACTACTTAGTTACTTAGGTTTATATGAGTACATCTAATGCTATAGGTACTGTTATAATGAACTAGAACGAAAATCTTGTAATTTTATCTAATTTGAAAGTTTTTATTGCATTACACGAGCTTCTTCAAATACAAAATTATTAGTGTAGTCTACACTACCATTATGAAGAGGAAAATTTGATTGTTTGTCTATACTAATATTATAAAGAGGAAAGATTTGATTGTTTGTTTGTTTGTATGTTTGTTTGTTTGCATCGAATTGGCTCCGAAACTACTGGACCGATTTAGAAAATTCATTGACCAATAAAAAGCTACATTCATCCCGAGTGACATAGGCTATATTTTATCCCGATATTACCACTAGAACGGGTACCACGCGGGTGAAACCGCGAAGATCCGCTAGTAATAAATAAACTCATAAACTATTGGTCCGGTTTTTTTTAAATAGGATACAACATTATTCCTGGGTGACATTGGCTATGTTTTATCCTTATACATATTACTACTGGAAGAGGTACCATGTATATAGGTAAAACCACGGGTAGCAGCGGAGTAGTCTAAAATAATATATAATAAACACGCAAAATATCTCTTTAACCATACAAATATTATAAATGTGAAAGTATGTTTGTTTGTTTGTCCGTCTTTCATGTCAAAACGGAGCAACGTATCGAGTACGGGGATAACTTAAAAGTTGAACAATGACATAGGCTACTTTTTTTTTCTGGAACATAACACATTCCTGTTGGATAACGTCGTATAGGTATTTCACACGAGGCGAAAGGCTAGTTAAAATTATAAACCACAATTCAAATCACGATATTCACGTCACCGACACAGATAAACCAAACGCATCGAATTTCAACTTCACAATACGTTCTGAAGCGACAATACCCGTCGCGCTCCGCAACACGTCACGTGACACCCCTAGACCGCGACCCGGGTAGCGGGTGGAGTGAAATCTGTCGCGGGTAACTCATTTAAAATGATTAATTAGAAAACTTTGTTCAGTCCTGAATGAGCGGCCCGAGTGATATGCCCTGCTGTAGGCTCGATACAATATTTGGGTGAATAGGTATTCTCTTCATTAGTGGAGTTGTCAAGGACAGTTTTTATGCAAGTTATACTTTAACGGGTACAAGTAGATTTAGTTTTAAATGTCATTTGTAAAGGGGCGTTTCATTTGCGCACACATTAAAGTCGCCGCTCACGAGCCACACGCGTCATCCACAAACGCTGCCACTTGAAGCTAGAAGCGGCTACAAACGTAGCAGCCCGATCGCGGTAATCCTATGACACATTAGTCAGGTGTACGTGCAGTTGACGAGCAAAACCGTTTTTGATAACGCGCGGCTTTGACAGTGCGACAACGTTTTCTGTTCCGGTGATAATCTTTGGAACTAAAAGAGTTTTCATACGACAGTCTATTTTGACAGCTAATTTCGTATTGCAAGTGGCTCCTCTGTCACGGATATCACCGGAGGAGACAGGATTGTGGGACTATAAGTTTGCATGATGTGTGCGTCGTTATGTTATTAAGGCAATACGAAGTCAAACGTCAAGACGCAAACGTGATCTAGACGCGCTGCATAGAATTACCGCGATCGGCCCCCTCAAGCGCGTGACAGACTCTTGTGGCTGGTAGTAGACACTTGGGGTCGGAGGCCGCTACTTTTTTAACCCAGTTGCTTGAACTATTTTGTGTCGGCGATAAGAAGCGAGTAGCGACGATTTGCAGCATGTGGCGACCACCGGCAGCGCCGGCGTCACCGTGTGCGGTGAAATCATAAAAAATGTATGAAAACCAGAGGAAAGAGGTCGGTGGCGTTTCGTGGTTGTGGTCGGTGGGATAGACTACATAGAAGCGAGTTTGAGACATAGAATTCTAATTCTGGTATCGTTTTAAACTTCTCAAAAAGGGACACAGTACAACAACAAAGCAAATGTTCTAAGCGCGATATAATCTAATTTTACACGGAAGCAGTTGCGGGCTACTACTACATATTAATACACTAGCCTTGCGCCCGCGGCTTCGCCCACGTGGACTACACGACGTTATCTCGCAGGAACGTGATATTTTTCCGGGATAAAAGTTGCTTATGTCATTCTCCAGCTCCCAAACTATCCCTATAACAAAAATCACGTCGATCTGTTGCTCCGTTTTGACGTGAAAGACAGACAAAGAAACAAACAAACACACTTTTACATTTATAATATTATAGTATGGATATACAGAATATTGTGATCAAATAATTTTATTAATTTTGCACGTTTTTTTTTACTGCTTGTCATTTGATGTCTTTTTTCTACTGGATTTCCAATGGAGAAGACCGTATTCAAAATCCAAATTATAAACAAAAAATCGCACGTTTGTCGCGAACTTCACCGACAGCTCATTAAAAGTTTTCTTTGTTTTTCTATTTTGTTTCGCCGGCTCATTGCCGCCCTTTATTGTGTAACACCTAACAAAGTTCTTTTAAATACTTTTTACGGTTCTCATTTTGACCGGACTCAGTTCAACTTAGTCAAAATACTGTTTATAAGAGTACCTATAATTATAAAGTGCAACAAAAATGACATATATTAAACGGGCCATTTTTGTTTCTATAAATTTAAGTTTATCTTACATTTATGCGCGCGCACTTGTCATTGAATTTAAATAGTTTGCATTTTCATATAAAATACTATAACCACCGGTTGCACCAAGTTTTTTTTACATTATACTTTTACTTTTACAGGGTTTATGGTTTAAAAATGTATGGGATTTGACAGTTTTGACAGTAAAATTCAGTAACTTTTTACGAATTCGTAAAATGAATATTTTGGTGCAACCGGCTGTAAGTTTAAGTTTAGCTTATGTGATTAGCATTTTTGAGATTTGAGCTTAAGAATCAGCCTGTAACTTTATATTAAATAAATAAATATTGGACACTATCACATACATTGTTCCAATACTAAACTATAGTAGCTTGAGCACTATAATGGAAATTGGAAACAACGACGGGTATAACCACATACACCCAGAAAAAAAAAGACCCGAGACCCGAGTAACTTACGTTACCCATAATAAACGAGTACCAAAATTTTGGCACTCGCTTATCGTAATAAGATAGTAGTGATAGTACCTATCTTGTTTTAATAGAATTATATACTTTAATAGATGTAAATAAAATAAAACGTGTACTGATAAGGAAGCAATTTAGCAGAATCTTGTCATTTTGTAGTATATCTACAATGTAGTTTTTTTAAAGTATGTCCTAGAGCCAATAAATTTCATATACTTACCAAACAAATATTTAAATCCAAATGTCGTTTTTCACTTATACTTAGTCGTAAGTTTAACAGATACAAACTTTGCAATTTGAATAGACTAATTACTTGGAGTATCCAAGCGGATTCCGTTAGATATAATGCAATAAATCTGGCAAAATACAATTTGAGTTGAAACAAAATTTATGGTGCCTATTGTTTCACTGAAACTCATTTGTAACCAAGTTTTGACACCTTTTGGCTTTAGCTATGGTTTTGTCTCGTGAAAATTTTAAGTAATTTTAACTTACTAATCAAAGCCAAGGTGGAAAATTGTAGGTAAGTATGTAAAAAACCTGCAAAAAGCTATTTCAAATTACTTAGTTGTTTTTATTTTTCTGCATTCACAATGCAATTTTTATGATTGAATTTTTTGAAAATGAAGTACTAGTATTAGAAAAACATCGTCCCGTCTCACAACTAGCTCTGATGGGACTCAAACCCATGACTTGTAACGAATCTGTAGCTCAATGGTTAGAGCATTCGCCCAAAAAGTGAAAGGTCGTGGGTTCAAGTCCCATCGGAGCTAGTTGTGAGATGTGTCGACATTTTTTTGTATACTTCATTTTCTATATTTTCAACGTACTTACTTCCGGTTTCTAGTTTTAAAACTTTGGTTCTCTGTTTAAATAAAGTGAACATACCATACTGACTAAGCATTCTTAGTTCTGCCTTTACTTCTAATACAATGCAGATTAATACCTACAATAAACAAATCCACAAACAAAACACCATCGTCATACCTTAGTCCATTTTCTAAAGCCGTGACTTTAACCTGACGCGTCACTTCCTCCACCATCAACTCGCCAGGGATTCATGACGTCAATCACGGGACGCCCATTGTCTATACCAGTCGCCATGTGTAAATCAACTCAAAGAAACTGTAACAGACCTAAATAAATTTTATTATTAAGTGGATAGAGTCTATCTTCATTTGTTAGTTCGATAACGCTTAAATGCAGATGTGGTAAACTGCTTCTGTTAGTCAAACAGTACAACCTAACAACCGTCCAATAAAACTTCGACTTTAGGCTTAATTGGTTAAGGTTGGTTTTACTAGTTGAAGTATTGGTTTGCATGTCTGTTTGTGTATTTGGTAGGCAGTTGTGACAAGCATTGTTCAGATAATATTCGCGTCAAACGCTCCAGTCGCGCATTATAGACGATTAGCTTTTCACACATTGTGTTGCGATTCCATAGGATGTTTAAGCTTATTATTATGTATTTCAATTAGGTGTCTGTAATGCTTTGAATTAGCATTAGTAGCATGATGGTTAGGAGATATTAAAGTGTTAAATACATAATATAAAAAAGAAAAAAACACATGAGTTGTTCATTTTGTTAAGTATTTATGTGTTTACGTTGAGTTGCCACAAAAACCAGTGAAGTGCATTATCCAAAAAGGTGGAAAACCAATTTGTGGTACTTAATGTCACGACTGTGTACTAATTGTCAGTAGACAAAAATGACATAAAATTATGCTTATGTGATTTATAGTATGTCCCTCGATAAAGTTCAACCTCGAAAAGATTATTATTTATCGACAAAAATAAAAAAAAACAGTAAAAAAGTTATTATTACAAAAAACTAAGCTTAAGTCATTGTAGTTACTTTTATCGAGCTATTTGTTCTTTCACGATTACTACTACTTTTTATTTGATTGAAATAGTTCCGCTACTTTTGAAGTATTTTTTTACATGGGGTCCTTAAACCTAGATTTTTTTTTTGTCAATAATTAATTTATCAAGAGACACACTGTATTGTTATGCTCTTATGGTTAGTTTAGATAATTAAGTTGAGGCTAAACTGATAGCTACCTTTTAACAGGTTCACAGTCCTAGCCAAATCGTAAGATAGTAAGTGTCAGTTTAAAGTTTGCCCTATCAAGTCCACTTTTGTAAACTCCAAACCTTATGAGTCTCACCTCACAAAAAAACATAGAAAGTGTACAGCTAAACAGTGAGCGTCAAGATGACGGGTTAAGGTCCCCAATTTGAAGTGTGTCACATATTAAAGTTTTGAACGGACGACAACCTACTATGTGCTGCGGACTGGTGGCTGTGGATAGCCTACAGCCCACATGTAGGCTGTAGACTGTGAACCTGTTAAATAAGTTTATTAAGACTACTAGTGCCATATCTCCATAATTCTACATCCAGTAGGTACAGCCAATGCAGTTAGTAACTATTAGTTACAAATTGGCGGCATAGCATGCAGTGATTGCATTACGCGTCTGACTGTACGTCACTCCGGGGACTGTTTGGTTTGATGAGCGGGATACTAAACTTGTCATAGTTATAAGGCTGCGTTCCCAGTAGGCAAACAGTTTGCCGCCGACTGGTTAGCGGCGTATCGGCTTAGTACCTACGCCCTTCCATATATTTGAAATGGAGTGTTCACAGTTAGCTAGTTGTGCGCGTATCGGTGCAAACTGCGTAGAGTGAACGCAAAACTAGCAAACTGTGAACACTCCATTTAAGCCATGAAAAGATGTTAATTCGACGAATCGTGTAAGGTAGGTTAGGTTAGTCAGAGCATCAGGCCGGACTCCCAGGAGCGCGGGTTTGAATCCCGCCTGAGAGCTACTTGCAGGGCTCGTATACTTACAGAATTGCATTGTGAATGCATAAAAATAGTATAAAATCTCAATTTAATGACTATTTCATCTTAATCGATTGTTAAATATTTATAAAAATGTTTCTTTCGGATGCGAGGGTTTAATCACATTATTGAAGCAACGCTGGCCTACAGCGCTAACAAGTGATAGCAAAATTCGACGAGTCGTGTAAGCCTTTCGCTAGCTTAGTTGGTCCAGCTGGTTGGTCAGAGCATCGGGCCGGATTCCCGGGGGCGCGCCGGGACTAGCAGGGCTACTACTTGCAGGCCTCGTGGTTTTTTATTATCACATTTTTCCTATACTTACAGAATTGCATTGCGAATGCATAAAAATAATTTAAATTCTGAAAATAATATTAAAATTTGTTGTAATAGAAGTTTCATTAGTAAACCAGAGTTTAATTTCTCCCGATATGATATTGTTACATCGTTCGGCGGCACGCTAGTCCCGGCAACATTATGTGGGCTATTTAATGACAGCAATAACGCTTACAATCGGGAACGAATAAATGTTGTAATTTATGGCCCTTGGATGTGGACGCAATTACGACCGTATGGGGTACGGAATAAGGATGGGCGATGGAGAATAACGTCGATGGATTTGAGGAATTCATTTTAGTTTTTTGTTAGCGAATATAAAATTTGTTTTAATGTGTTTTCATTTATATAAATACAATTATGTGATTATGCAATTAATAAGTTATTTAAAAGTTACTAATCTTATTAGCTTTGCGCTATTTCGCTTTGCTTCGTCATCTGATTCACTTGCAACTAACGGCATAAAGCTATTTTACCATGCTTTTAGTTTATGTAAACTAGTTTATTGATTTTACTACCAAGCTTCAGTAACTACCAAACTCTTTAGAAGACTATATGATAAAGTCGGATAATAATTTCCGCGTCTAATCCGAATCGAAAAATTCTATCGATAAAGCACATATCCCATCCCTTCAAAACTTTACGAATATTCCCATCCTATTGTAGAAAATGCTAATGATTTCCTCCGTTCGCACTGCACCGCTTTAAAGGTGGCTCTCTAAATTTAATGAATTTTCCCTAAATGCCAGAATGGATGGCCCGATAAATCCTTTGTTCGTACACTTTAAAAGATTTTGCTTTTTCAAATTATCATTGATTGTTTTAAAAGCCATCGAGGTTAGGCGTTATTTAATGTCTTTTGTGTGTTTTGTAATTAAAGGTCAGTGGTTGGACCTTCCTAATTCGACCTGACACATCGACATTCTGTTTTTTTATTGTACTTCGGTCATTCTCAGCAGGCCTGGTTTTTGAGCGTCCATACAAATATCTGACTAGTTTGTAATATTTTGGAGCTGAATTTTTTTTTGGGACTACCTCTAGCAATTACCTTTTATGAATTGGTGTTATTTACACATAATTTGGTTAAAAACACTCTAAGTTGTTCTCCTAAGCTCCGTTCGCGGTCCAGAACCCAGAATTAAGCTTTCTTCCTTCAACAGTAGCAAAGTAAGCTACGATTGGTACATTTCAGTCTATACAATTGGGAAGTTAATAAATACATTTTATTATTCCCAAAAAATAATCTGTTTAAATAGTACTTATATTTTCTGAGATAGAAGGAAAAATATGTCTGTCCTTTCATTATACATAGTTTCCGTCACTAGTTAAAAAGTAGCGACTATCTCAATAACAGAGCAAGCAATTTCCATCCCTACCGCAACGTTGTCTTTCTTCAGTTAGTGTCACCTGTTCCGCTGGCGAGCTACGACTGTAAATACCTAATTTGCCTCATGCTTGAACCAGTATACCGTTTTACTTACCAGACGACCGATCCCGTCCCGTCAACGATCAATGGAGACGAATGTTTTATACCTACTTTAAAAACATTCATCATCATCATGTCAGCCGAACGACGCCCACTGCTGGGCATAGGCCTCCCCCAAGGATCTCCACAACGATCGGTCCTGCGCTGCCCGCATCCAGCGGCTTCCCGCGACCTTGACCAGATCGTCGGTCCACCTTGTAGGGGGCCTGCCCACGGAACGTCGTCCGGCACGCGGTCGCCATTCGAGAACCTTTCCGCCCCAACGGCCATCGGTTCTCCGCGCTATGTGTCCCGCCCACTGCCACTTCAATGATGCAATCCTTCGAGCGATGTCGGTTGTTTTAGTTCTCCTGCGGATCTCATCATTTCTGATTCGATCGAGCAGGGAAATACCAAGCATCGCTCTCTCCATTGCTCGCTGGGTGACTTTGAGCCTTCTTATGAGACCCATAGTAAAAGACCACGTCTCACTTCCATAGGTCATTACTGGCAACACACACTGGTCAAAGACTTTCGTCTTGAGACATTGAGGTATTTCGGACGCGAATATATTCCGGAGCTTCCCAAACGCTGCCCATCCGAGCTGGATTCGACGAGAGATCTCTTTCTCAAAGTTGGACTTACCTAATTGGATTGTCTGTCCCAGGTAGACATAGTGGTCAACAACTTCGAGTGTAATGTTCCCAACATTAACTGGAGCGGGTGCAACGTGGGCATTGAACATGATTTTCGTCTTGTCCATGTTCATCTTAAGACCCACTCTTTGCGAAGCATTACCGAGATCTTCGAGCATTGTGTTCAGGTCTTCCAAGGTCTCAGCCATAAGAACTACATCATCGGCAAACCGTAGGTGTGTTAGGTACTCGCCATTAATGTTGATGCCGCATCCTTTCCAATCCAGCAGCTTAAAAATATCCTCCAACGCAGCTGTGAACAGTTTGGGAGAGATGACATCTCCCTGTCTCACACCTCGCTGTAGTTGGATAGGATTAGAGCTCTGGTTCTGTAATCGGACCGACATGGTGGCGTTTTGGTATAAGTACCTCAGCACCTCGATGTACCTGTAGTCTATTTGGCACCTCTGGAGAGACTGCAGCACCGCCCAAGTCTCAATCGAATCGAAGGCTTTCTCATAGTCCACGAACGCCAAGCAAAGTGGCAAGTTATACTCTTCGGTCTTCTGTATAACTTGCCGCAGCGTATGAATGTGGTCTATGGTACTGTAGCCTTTTCGGAACCCGGCTTGTTCGGGAGGTTGGAAGTCGTCGAACCTGCGAGCGAGACGATTCGTAATGACTCTCGAAAACAACTTATAGATATGGCTCAGAAGCGAGATGGGTCTATAGTTCTTCAAGAGAGTTTTATCACCCTTCTTGAAAAACAGCATCACATCGCTTCTGCCCCATGCCTTTGGCGTTTTGCCCTCAAGGATGACTGAATTGAAAAGCTTCTGGAGGACTTTAAGTATCGGCTTACCGCCCGCTCTCAGAAGCTCTGTTGTGATTCCGTCATCGCCCGCCGCCTTGTTGTTTTTAAGCTGCTTGAGAGCCATTCTAATCTCGTACAGGCTGACGTCCGGGATATCTTCTGTATAGTGTCGGGTAAGCTTGGCTCTAGGGTCTTTAGCCTTGCTTTCAACAGGTGTTTGCGTGGAATACAGCTGTCCATAGAAACTCTCAATCTCCCTCAGGATTTCAGGTGTTGACGAAACGATGCTACCTTCCTCAGTTTTCAGCCTCGTCAATTGACTTTGCCCTATAGACAGATCTCTCGCGAACACTTTGAAGCCTTTGTTCCGCTCAATGGCTTCTTTAATACGCTCGGTATTAAATTGGCGAAGGTCGCGCGTCAAAGACTTAGATATCTGTCTATTGAGCTGCCGATAACGATAGGCATCCGCTGAGTTCTGCAGCTTCATTTCGTGTCTCTGATCCATGAGTAGGAGAGTCTGACTGGAGAGTTTCTTCAATTTGGGACGGCGGGT
Organism: Crambus lathoniellus; assembly: GCA_949710035.1. NCBI lineage: Eukaryota > Metazoa > Arthropoda > Insecta > Lepidoptera > Crambidae > Crambus > Crambus lathoniellus. The sequence continues at coordinate 28,625,363 of OX453296.1, forward strand.
TTTATAGTACTTAGACCCTACCGTGCGGACAGTATCCACCACCATGTTGTATAGATCGTCCACGTCTTTGCTGTTCTCAAGGGCTTCGAAGCGGTTTTGAAGCTCGAGCTGAAAGCACTCGGGGTTTTGAATTTGAGCTGGTATTGGTCGGAGCGTGGATTTTATCAGTCGTGATCTTTCGAGCTTGACCTCGATATTCAATGTACCTCTCACCATACGGTGATCGCTTCCTGTCTTAACAGCGTTGATCACACTGACATCATTGAATATGTGCTTTTTCGTCGACATGATAAAATCGATCTCGTTTTTGACTTTACCGTCCGGACTGATCCAGGTCCATTTGCGGCTTACGGGCTTCCTAAAGAAGGAGTTCATCATATAGAGGTTCTCCCTCTCCATGAAGTCTGCCAGCATCTGGCCTCTATCGTTCCGTTGCCCAATTCCAAATTGCCCCATTCTCAGCTCATCACCGCAACGTTGCCCCAACTTTGCATTGAAATCCCCCATCACAACCGTGTAGTGGGTTTTATAGCTATGCATGGCTTTAGAGATCTCCTCATACATAGCCTCCACTTCGACATCGTCATGTTTCGAGGTCGGAGCGTAGACCTGGATAACATTCAGCGAATATCGTTTCGATAATCTGAGTATCAGGTACGCTACCCTGCTCGAGACACTTCCGATGGTGATCACGTTGTTGACAAGGGATTTATGGACGATGAACCCGACACCACCGATGGATTGTTGGTCGCCCTCCCGGTGGTAAAGTAAGTTACCGGATTGCAGGGTTATCGAGTCCTCCCCCTCTCTTCGGACTTCAGATAACCCAATGATATCCCAATGTAACTTACTTATTGCCTCTTCCAACTCTACGAGCTTCGCGTCAAGCCTCAATGTGCGTGTGTTGTAGGTTGCCAGGTCGAGTCGTCGGTGTTGGTAGCCGGAACCTACCCGGGGATTCTTAGCACCCCCTGCCCCGCCGTTACCATAGCCGCTACCGTAGCTAGGAATAGCGGGGCCGCCGGGGACTGGGGGCCGATTTTTTAAGTGTGTATCCATTTAGTGGGGGGGTTTGCCATAATCGCCACGCTTGGCAGGCGGGTTGGCGATCGCAGTATGGCCTGTTGTAACCTAGAGACGCTGCTGCCCATCTCCTGATGGCAGTTTTCCCTTTGTCGCCTCTTACGACACCCACGGGAAGAGAGGGGGTAGTGCTATTCTATTTATGTGCCGGCACTACACGGCACAAAACAAAAACATTACCTTTTCAGAATTCTCTGAAAAACTTTTTCTCTACTAAAGTTAAATACCTACTCCCCATTATCAACGTTATAAAGCACATACGTCATTATAGGGAAGTCAAACAATTTGTTATTTGCTACACACACGCCAGATGTTGCGACTTGACAAATGTTAGCGGGCTCGTCCTAAAGCGTGTTACTCTAGATTAAATACAGCATCCAACCAAATTGATCCAGACAAAATCATGAACACCTTATTACCAAGACATAAGGTCTAGATTCGCGTGGTGGGTGATTCAAAGTATTAAGGATGATATCGCTCTTAATACGGCTGAAATACAGATGAGTTTCAATTTCGTGTGAGATGAGGATGCGAGTTTTTAGTGTTTTAATGTTGGAGGTGATTCTTTAGCGGTAATTGAAAGAAAATGTAAACTTTGAAAATTAATAATTAGAAAAATCGACCCGTCTCACGACTAGCTTCGATGGGACTCGAACCCGCGACCTTTCACTGTCCAGGCGAATGCTCTAACCACTGAGTTCAATGATTAAAGCCTTGTTGTAAATATTACCTAAGGTAAATGCTCCTATTACGGTCATAGTCAAAATCGACTCCTATTACGGCTCTATTTTTTATTTTCGTGTTTCATGCTGTTTTAGTAAATTTAGGTACACTAAAATGGAATTTACTCATTAATAGTCTTTCACTTCATCACATAACGGACGTATACAATTAAAACACAGAGGCAAGTTACAAGAATTAATCAGTCAGTGCCACGGGGCGGAGATGGGGCAGGTTTGTCATACAAACGCGGAGCGACTAAGTTAAGTGCACTCATATTTTATATCTATGTTTTTTATAATAGTATATTGCTCAAATTTGTGAATAAGCGATTTATAGCTTTTGTCTATAATTCTACTCACTACATATGTAGGTTTTATCCTATTTGTAATTGATTTTAAACCTAAAAATCTCAAAACAAAATAGCGCCGTAATAGGATAAAAAATTTAAAGGTTAACCCTAATTCGGCCCTATGGTCTGTAATAGGAGAAATATTGCCTCTTATTTATTGGCTTATAACTGAAAATATGATAACATAATTAATTAGTTATTAGTTTACTTCAAATAATGATTAAACACTACAGTGCACGCGTGGCCTACTATAGTAGACCAGGGTAACTTTTTTTGTAATAACTTTTCAGTTTAGCACGTTAGGAACTAGCGATTCCAGTTAAGCCTCGTCTGGTATATTTGTGAGAGCCTCAACACCCTTCGTCAACCCTGCGTCTACGCATGTACAAGCATTTTGGCGCCAAAAGTGCGGGCCTACTATAGTAGTCCGCGCGTGTATTGGTGTACCAAAATCAGGTAGGTAACTTTTGATGTGTTTTCGATTTATTATGCTAAAATCATGTTCTCTAGTTGAAAATAGTGAGTTTAATTACGTATAGTTAATATACGTAATTGGTATTAATTAATTTGTAAAAAAATGGAAAATGTTACTTTTTCTTTTTTTTCTTTGATAAGCGGATTCATTACGTCATGGGTGATTTACAAGTAGAAAAGTGGCTGCATCAGCACGGTTCTGAAAAGGAAATGGTAGTTGTGAGTGAAGATTATGAAGTTCAGCCAAAACCAGACTTACAAGCTCTAATTCTCAAGCCGAAGACTCCAAGTAAATGACGAATCTTAATTTTGTGTATCTGACGAAACATCCGTTTCACATAATACTCGACTCTGGCAGCAAGTAACCAAAAGACGCAGTCAGTTGTATAAATCAAACACCAGAACTGTTTGGCACTAAGGTATTCCACCAGCAGCAGTCTAAACATTAGGTTAAAACCACCAGCTCCAAAACGAGTGGCATCTAGGAATGCTAAAGATACTTTTTCCTATTTTGTAATGTTTTTCACTGAAATCATATAATTACCCTTCCCCAACATTTGAAATTCAGCATAGCAACACTTTTAGGCAGCACAGCTCAAGAAACTAAAGAGTATCAACCCGATTTGATTTCATAAATAAGACTAGTTGGTCGATATGCACTCTACTCGGAAGGCCGAAATCAGTCGGCCAAAAACTAGTCAAGAAGTGCATCGAATGGATTCATCTCGATCACAATGTTGAAATATATCCTCAACATTACAAAAATAAAGAAAATAACAATAAAGTATACTTTCGGTAAAAAAAAGTTAGTTCATCTCAGATATGTGATTATTAGACCTTTTTTTATAGATTTTTACTAAATTGTTGATTGCTCAGTATTTTAAATAATTTATATAATAAGTATGGTTTTAAATATTAGAATAATAAATACTATTTACATTTCACTTATTGTTTTAATGAAATTGCTACAATAATACAATTTATTGACATTTTAAAATGGCCTACTATGGTAGGCCACGCGTGTACTCTTGTTAAGAAAAGGGGCGCGTGTACTGTAGTGTTAATATCACAAACTAAAAACCTATTTCTGTGCTATGCTTTATCCTCTAAAAATCTTATTTAAATATGAAAACCATTGAGTGCAAAATGACGGTTTCTTATAAAGGTAAAAAATAGAAGATATATTTTAGTTAATCAAAAAGCAGTCATATAGTATAGCTTTTGACTTGAGTCTTACATAATCTTAACCAAAATACAGTTGTCATTCGATTGAGTTACCTTCACTATTTGTGTATCTAAATTTTGATGGGTCAGAAAAAGGATTATTAAAACACGGACAGTTCTCCTATTACGGAGTTAGGATTTCAAGGTAGCTCCGTAACAGGCTCTATGAGCTCCTATGGCGGTGGCCATGGCTCCGTTACAGGAACTTCATAGTGCCTGTTACCACAGTCTACTTACTACATACAGTCGTTCATCGGAGGCGTCTAGACAGAGCAGTCGTTCTCATCTAGCATACAAAATTTTGTTAGCTAGATTGGATTGGAGCTTTGCGACAGGGCTTTCGCAGTTGATTTCAAATATTGAATTGAAAAAAATATATTGGTTTTATGTAGGGGGCTTTTATGTGTGTACGATTTTGGAATACAAGATGGCAGCCGCGCTTTTTTTTAAATTTTGTGATGTTGGTGTTATATAAGGGGTTTTTTAGAAATGCTAAGCTCGATTTTGATGCGAGTTTTGGAATCCAAGATGGCGGCCGCGCTTTTTTTTCAATTTTGTGATATTGGTGTCATGTAAGGGGTTTTTAGGGATGCTAAGCTCGATTTTGATGTGAGTTTTGGAACCCAAGATGGCGGCCGCACTTTTTTTTCAATTTTGTGATATGGGTGTCATGTAAGGGGTTTTTAGGGGTGCTAAGCTCGATTTTGATGTGAGTTTTGGAATCCAAGATGGCGGCCGCGCTTTTTTTCAGTTTTGTGATATTGGTGTCATGTAAGGGGTTTTTAGGGATGCTAAGCTCGATTTTGATGTGAGTTTTGGAATCCAAGATGGCGGCCGCACTTTTTTTTCAATTTTGTGATATGGGTGTCATGTAAGGGGTTTTTAGGGGTGCTAAGCTCGATTTTGATGTGAGTTTTGGAAGCCAAGATGGCGGCCGCGCTTTTTTTCAATTTTGTGATATGGGTGTCATGTAAGGGGTTTTTAGGGGTGCTAAGCTCGATTTTGATGTGAGTTTTGGAATCCAAGATGGCGGCCGCGCTTTTTTTTCAATTTTGTGATATGGGTGTCATGTAAGGGGTTTTTAGGGGTGCTAAGCTCGATTTTGATGTGAGTTTTGGGATCCAAGATGGCGGCCGCGCTTTTTTTCAGTTTTGTGATATTGGTGTGATTTTTGTGATTTTTGATATTTTTAGCATGTCGTTGCTGTTGTCTTGTCAAAATAGTACCAAAAACCAAGTTTCATCAAAATCGGCCCACAAACAAAAAACTTGGTCGCCATCTTGGATTTTTATATTTTTTACATTGCGTTACTGTTGTCTTGTCAAAATAGTACCAAAAACCGAGTTTTATCAAAATCGGCCCACAAACAAAAAACTTGGTCGCCATCTTGGATTTTTTTATATTTTTTTACATTGCGTTACTGTTGTCTTGTCAAAATAGTACCAAAAACCGAGGTTTATCAAAATCGGCCCACAAACAAAAAACTTGGTCGCCATCTTGGATTTTTTATATTTTTAACATTGCGTTCCTGTTGTTTTGTCAAAATAGTACCAAAAAACCAAGTTTTATCAAAATCGGCCCACAAACAAAAAACTTGGTCGCCATCTTGGATTTTTTATATTTTTAACACTGCGTTACTGTGTTGTATCGTTGTCACTTTTGCATTTCTAATTTGTTAGACGGAATATAATTTATCGTACGGAACCCCAATACATACCTCTGATAAGGAACACAGACGTCCTAAACAAAATATCGACATATTACTCGGATACATGTGCCTCCTCAGCCAACCACTCAAAAAATGACATTACAATGTAATTAATAAAGTTTAAATTTCGATTTCCGCCACCACAAGTTCGAGACTGACGGGTGTCAAGTTGTTGATGGCTCCGTATTAGGAGCCTACTAGCGCCGTAATTGGCTCTAACCTTAATCATAGCTCCGTAATAGGGAAAATCGACTTATGCACTAAAATGTTATTTTTTTATATTAAATTCCTTAATAACAAACAAAGTGTCATAAGAAATATAAAATTTAATCTCCATTTTATACAGAAGAATATTTTTATGCCTAACTTAATGCTTACAAATGCTTATTTTTGATACTTACTTTCAAATGTTGCCATTTAACTCCGTAATAGGAGCATTTACCTTACTTCTAGGTTCAGTTCTGTGTGTTTACTGTTAGATTGTTGAAGTTTGATAAACAAGACAAACGGACGCCGTCTGCTTGGTAAGTCACTTTGCTTGTCGAATAAAGATTTAAAATTCATAAGGACAATTTTATAACGTAAATTACTATTTTTAATAGTCTACGTTACGGCTCAGTTTAAGTTAGCGAAACCATTTTCTCTGCCTGTTCTTCGTTAATCTGTAAGACACAAAGATCACTCTTAGAATCTCCCTCACGCTGATTTAGGTAATTAAGTGTAAATAATATCATTGTCCCGAAATCACAAACTGTGACTGACGTATAAGTCATCTCTCTCTCTCAACCATACAACCTGATAGAGACAGCAAGACCGCGGGACAGTAGTTCACATTAGGGTGATTAATGCGTGCGTGTAATTGCCATCGGTTGCAATTGATCTGCGCCGACGATTAATTGTACTCGCGAGTGCGGAATGCGGGTGTATCGATCGGGGACGTCTTTAGCAAGCAAATTTCTTTGCGCCCTTTGCATTGTGACTTTTGCAGCGATACAGCATCTATGCAAACGCTATGCAACATATCCGGGCTGTATCAGTCAAAAATGTCCACCCGCCTTACTAAAAGCAGCGATGCCATCATGATGCAATGCGTTTGTATCAATACATAGAGTCGCAATGTTTTTACTACCTCTGTGGTCTAGTGGTACAGTACACACCATCGATATCCGATCCAGAGGTTGCGGGTTCGATTCCCAGTGGGGGTACATATTGTATTCGGTTTGGTTGGTTGTAGGAATTGTTCTTAGTCCACCTGGCTAGCTACCACAATCTTATCTAAGTCTGATGCCATAACAATGATGTTTTTAGCATAATTGTCTTTGGCAGTCAGTTAGTGATAAGATTGCCAGTCTCTCAGTGATTAAAGATTCTGGGAGTAGCGCGCTTCCACATTTTTCAATGTGGATGTAGTAACAACCAGTATCATAAGTTTATGTCGCTGCCATGTATGATAGCCTAGCTACTTCTTGGTTGTTGGCAGGCAAACGTTTGCCTCTAACATTCAACTAAATAACACTCGTAAGATAAAAGTCCCAGTGAATGACACTATAAGAAGGAAACTCGCACATTTTTAGGAAAAGCTACTCAACTATTCAACAGACTGATAACCACGTATGCAGATATATACCTAAACCGGTTCTTCTTTTATGCTAGAGGCACAATAGTAGATTGTATTACAAGGGAGCAAAATAATATATTTCCGGCGAGGGCGCTATTTTGAATCCAGAGCGCAGTGAAGGATTCTAGAGTAGAATCTCGAGCGCAGCGAGGGATTCTTAAGTAGAATCCTGAACGCAGCGAGGGATTCAATATACGCCGCCAGAGGTGAAAATAAATTTGCGGCCGAGTAATACACTCTGCTTTTCATCCCCCTCTATAAGAAAAGCAGTAAAGACAACTCAAACTACCTACCTTTCTTTGTCCTTCGGATACATCATAACGCTAGTCGGACAAGAAAAAAAAAATAATTTTGAAATAAAAAGAAATTTAATAAAAAAATATATGTCCATCAGATTCCTTATTAGTATCTCCGGGGATGCTGTAGGGGGTTGAAAATTTTGTTAGATTTTAGCTACGACTCACCGTTTACGAGATATTCTCAATTTTATAAAATTCCGTTTTTGAAAATTTCTCGGTCCCGAAAAAAGTCCCGGCCCCATACAAAATCAGTTGATTTTTTTTAAGTACTGCACACCCTTTGCTACACTCCAAATTATGTTCTAAATTCAAATCTCATCGTTTTGGACCCTGTTATGAAGCGGTTCAAAATTCAAATCTCATTTATACCCTCTTGTCATAACAGGTAAACAATGAATCGTTTTGGACCCTGTTGCTAGATAAACAATCATCGCTTTTCGAATCGATGGGATGAAAAATATTGTACAATATTTATACCAGTACTTAATTATTCCAGTTTTCCGCAACCTCTGAAATTGTACCAGTGGATAACAAGCAATAATGAAGATAGTTCTAAAATAAAACAAGCACCTACCTACATAAAATCAAATATTTATTATCTCTTTGTTGGACTCGCCCATGAAGGGTTCCGTACCCACTTAACGTACCGATTGCCTATAGGTACCTAGCCAAAATTCCACTATCATTTTTCGTCAGCAAAATGTAACTTAATATACCTACTTAAAAATAATGTCTAGACGGTAAAAAACACGGTTCTACAATTTACAGAATTAATTTTTTAGCTCTCCGCGTACACTAAGTTTCTATGGCGCTTTTAAACTATTCGTCGGTACTTACTTATCATATCAAATTACTTGTAAACCTTGATGACTATTTTACTACATATAAAATACCAAACCAACACAATTGCAACCTTCCAACAGCACCCAAAAAGAAAACATATAGGTACCTACCTACTTACCTTTCAGTCGTTGATAACACAAAACTAATAAATATATAAAAATGCTACCTTAATCATTTAACTTTAAAACTATTCAGAATGTAAAAAGAAATCAAAACTAATGAGTAATAACGTTTACTTTTGATAAAATTCAAATAATAAAACTATGTTTCAGATTATTTCACTGCCTTTTACATTTGACTTCTATATTTAACTTAAAAATATTCACAACGTGAAAAGAAATCGAAACAAATGACAAATAATAAACGGTGGCTAACCAAGCTCTCAACATAACACAAAGGTTTTTATTTTTTATTGTTTTAAGGTCAATACTAATTGACAGCCATTTCAACATGTGGCACACTTCTAAACCACCGAACACTTAAATTGGCATCCCGTTTCTTTTTTTTAACTGTCCCATTTTTTGTTGGAGACCAAGTAATTTTTGCGGTTACTCCTAAGTTATTCAATTGAATGACAATTACACAAAATCTTTATAAATTGTAGCAGGCTGTGTTATTCCGATGTATAAGCACAGAATAAATAATAGTGCTAGTATAAGCTATATTAGTATTGTTCAGTATATTTTGCGGGACAGAGAGAGTAACAAACAGACATATGCGCGAATACTCGAACGCTACTTATCTTTGGGAGCGTCTCAAACAACGCCCTGTCACTTTAAATGTCAAACGTATGAAAGAGATGACATGATGTTTGAGACGCTCCCAAAGATGATTTGCGTTCGAGCATTCGGGCGTTAGGCGCACACATACATCATCATCATCAAATTGTACCTATCGTTATCAATATCAAAAAATACGGTACACATCGTAAGCTGATTTTTTACCATTTACTGTTCACTTCCTAACATCATCATCTTACATTATTACCTACACCAAGCCAAAATAACACTTCCATTTTTTTTGCCTGCAAAAAAACTTTGTTTTTCATACTGTTTATATGAATGACAAAGTTACATTTGCGGTTTCTGAAAATGTGTTATATCTCAAAAAGTACTTACTATATCTCGTTCAAACCAATTTTCGTTGAAAGTTTTTATTAAGATCTACAGTATATATTTTTTTTTTATTTTCACTCTTTTATTTCAAAAGTTAGAGGGGCGAGGGGGGGGGACACACATTTTACCACTTTGGAAGACTGTCACCCACTTGCAGGAAGCTCCATTAAAGTTAATGCTTCATTAAGTCTATTGCTGTCACTTTTCGTTGTCAAGAAATAAAAAGTGACAGTAATAGATTTAATGAAGCTTTAACTTTAATGGAGCTTCCTGCAATTGGGTGTTTATCTTTCAAAATATCGACTTTAAGAAAAAAAATTGTTTAAGAAGCCTGTATGTCATTTTTAAAGACCTTTCTATAGATACCCCACACGAATATATTTGACTAAAAAATATTTTTTAGTTTCAGTTTCATGTATGGGGAGACCCCTTAATTTTTATATTTTTTTAATTTTTGTAATAAAATCGTAAAGCGGTTTTTAGAATACATCTGCTTACCAAGTTCCAACTGTGTGGTCTTAATAGTTTTGGAATAAAGTGGCTGTGACATACGGACGGACGGACGGACAGACAGACAGACAGACAGACAGACAGACATACAGACATGACGAATCTATAAGGGTTCCGTTTTTTGCCATTCGGCTACGGAACCCTAATTAAAAACTATTCAATGAATCGATGAAAGGTTCGTTATGATTCCTAGATAACATTAGTAATCAAATGAACCTTGTTTTTAGGTTATATAAATATCCATTTTCTTATTTTTCGAAATAAACTGCGAAAAGTCATACATTGGGTCAATGTCATCCTCTCGGACTTTTACCGCAATTTTATATATTTTTTTTATTTATCATTGCATGTGCGATTCAAAACTAGCAAATTCAAACCCTCAATTCCGCTCTTACTCACTGTATAAACATAGCAATTCCTAAAAATCAAATAACTGACCTTTTCAAATACACAAATGAAACGTAAACACAGTTCTGAAAGACTTTTTGGGCAAGTTACCGCGCCGTTTGGCGCTGCACTGAATTTCAGCCTTTGAAAAGAGCTCTTTAGGTAATTACCGGTTTGGCGGATCCCTTCAAGTTAGTAAAATAAATTTCATCTGGAAAAAGCATTAATTGAGACGAGGGAAATTATTGCAGCGCCATTTTATTCTGTTCTAATTGAATTTTCTTTGGTAGGTTCTTGTTTTTGTCGGTTTAAGTATCGTTATGGAGAAAGTTTTTTGCAGTAGCTTTATTATTATACGTTGAAGTTGGTGGTTATAATGTGAGTAGGTGGATAGCTATAATATCTCTCCTTATCTACCATGTTTTTATTTTTTATTTATTGTTTTGGTCTCTTCCTCTCTTCTTCTAATGTTGGTCACAATTTATCAATTCATCGTGTTATTCTACATTTAGTATTAGGGCAGAGGTACCCTTTGTGGTCACTTTAAGGAATTTTTGATGTTTAAGTACTAAGCACTAGATGGTCTTAGGTATTTAACACACAAATTATATCTTAAATTATAGATAATTTATCTAGCTATAAAGGTACATTTTTCAATTTTTAAAAAGTTAAATAGTTTTTGTATATAATACAAAATGTGTGAGAGGTGCCAAATGTACCGGTTTTTGCCACTTACTGATAGTTAAACTTTTGTAAGTATTGCGAAAAATCAAAACCAAACCCAGGTAAAATCAATATATTCTAATGCGCTAGAAACCAGTCAATTGCAAAACAACAATTTAATTGTAAAAAACAAAGGTTTATAAAGTATTTCATCTAAAACAAATTTCTTAAAATTTTCATACAAAACATTTTGTTCAAACAGAAAATGGAATTTATTGAAAATAATCTTATGACATAAGGAATTCTAACGGTTGTTATTATTACCTTAAAATACCTTATATTAATTGCCTTTATCAGAAATGGCTAAAAGTTGTTTAGAAAACTTTTAGAGCAAAAAGTGGCCAAAACCGGTACGCCTGCCCTACTTATTGCAATGCTCAAATTTAACTATTTTACTGTTTTGTCACCGTGTTTTTATTTCTCTTGTATTGATATTTATTGAATGTGTGTTTTGTGGACAATCAATGTATTTCTTTCTTTCTTCCTTTTAAATTAGCAGCATTCTACACTACACTCCTAACTGTGAGGGGCCCCTGTTGCCTACAACAGCAGTCGCCGTTTTCAATGATATGTGTTCTATGCATCTACTCTTCCATTTGTGTAATTTGTGACATTAAAAACTTTTAACTTGTTATAATTATATATTTATGCATAAGGAATGCCTGAACCCCTGCAGTGGGAAATTAAATGGCTGATGTCATCATCATCATCATTGACAATGTTTATTTCAACACTATCAATATCAGTGAGGACATCAAGGTTCTAGTACTTCAATTAGATAAAGGAAGTCTAAGTGAGCAAAGGTATTTCAATCTATTTTCACCTTTTTTGAATTCACAATGCAATTTTTATTATTTAAAAAGGAAATTTCAGGAAAAAATCTACCCGTCTCACAACATTTAAGAGCACTTACCTGGGTGCCTACCATCAACTTTAAGACAGCGATTCAAAAAAAGCGCGATGCAGAATAGGTTCCTAAAATGAATTGCTTTCTTTCGTACTCTGACCTTCTAAAAACTGGATCGCAAATGAATTGCTAAATGTGAATGACCGAACAATTTGTGTCCTTATTTCTTCTACCTGCAGGTTATACGGGACGGGTATAACCTGCAGGTGTCATGTTAGCTTGGCCGAGTTATAAGTCAAATAAGAGTTGATGACAGCTCAGCGGCTGTGAAATGTCATTGAATTATCACTGAATCGCTGTCATTGATATTAAGCTGTGTCGTGGTACGAATAAGCGAAGCAGATCAGTTTAGGTCCTAAACAAAACCGCAATAAGAGTTGATGGTAGGCACCCTGGACAGTGAAAGGTCGTGGTGTTTCATCGGAGCTAGTTGTGAGACGGGGCGATTTTCTGCCTACCCCTTTATCATGTCCATTTAACATCATCATGTAGCATGTCTATCTACGCCATAACCTTCGTTGTTAATGATTTGTTTTTTTAAGAGGATTTTTTTTAAAACGTGGTAACCTTTAAAGAATACCCCTTACACCTAATAGTAAGTGCAAGAATACCCAAAAAGAATATCTTAAATAAAAAGGACATGCCTACTAAAAACATTATACGTATTTCCCAAGAATCTGTCAAAAGGCATATTTTCAGCAGTTCATGTGAACAGACAAAGCTGACTTAAAATGCCACAAAAAACCGATTTGACTGCTATCAAGGGACCGCCAACAAAAAAGTCCCGTCTTTCCTTTCGTTTCCCGTATCACCATGACTGGTATTTGTCCTTGTTTTTTCCTCCCCCCTTTGGGGAGGGGGTAAGATTGATTGCGTACTTACGCACAGACAGCCATGAGAGACGGTAATTAAATATAACGATTGCGAGAAATATCTATGTGTCATTTTTGTTACCTTTCTGGGTATATCCGTATATGTAGGATATGGAACCCTTGCAAGAATTAAGATGTTTTTTAACTATGTAGTTTTAGTTATTACCAAAAAACAAAATAATGCTATTACTAATGTAAATTCAAACCAGGAAAGTGTAAGTTTAGTAGTTTCGTTGACAATTCCCATGCATTTAAAATGTCAGATAAAGCTAAAGCTCAGTAAGTGTATAATATATTCTTTGGCTCAGATGTGAGTGACATTTTAATATCGTCATCCACTAAATGACAAAGTCATCGATAGAAATTGTTACTTTCAAAGAAAATCGGACCTTATCGAATTTTAAAACTAAATACTGCAATTTCTTAATCGAGTTTATTATTTGCTTTTAGGAGTTACGTGGAGTTTTAGGAGTTATTTCTTTGTAAATACTTTTCTTAAGTTTATCGCTTTTTAATAGCCGTCATCTTGGGGTTACTAACTTTGTCTTATCGGCACACACGCATCAGGCCGTCCTCTTTAAACTAAACCAAGTGTCATCAAATATAATGAAAACCTTTCACGCTCATAAAACTAAAATAAATAAAAGTTTGTTTTTAACGTGAAGTCTATAATTCTATTTTATATGGTAAAGAGAACCGTTTGCTCAAATTCGTAAAGCCGTCGTTTCTCCGTCATTGAATCTGATATTGCTTTCAACAATTTTGTTTCTTTGTGAAATATGATGCGTGCCAGTGTTTATTTATTTGAAAGATAACTTTTTGTATAGACATACTTTACATGTATCTTTCTATAGATATAGGGTTAAATGTACCTAGCTAGTGTTATTTCGTTATTTTCTAAGCGGGTAGTTATATTATATAGTGATAGTTGTTAATTATTGTGTTATGGATATTTTTGTTACTTAGATTGCTTGACCCAAAATGTGTTTATTTATTAAGGAACTGAATAAGTATCGCGTATTTTTTTTCTATCTACATTAAGTAAGTTAAGTAGTGAAAAGTCTGAAAAGTGAAGCGCACTACTCCCGGAATCCTCCCTCAATCACTGAGGAACTGGCTAGCTTATCTCTAACTGCCGGAACATAATAATGCTGAAAACAACATTGTTCTGGCGTCAGATTTAGATAAGATGGTGGTAGCTAGCCAGACAGACTTAAAACATGTCCTACTACCTTCGATCAACAATAGTACTAGATGAAGGCTCACGAACAAAATCAAAACTTTTTATGGCACCTGTAAACGGAGAAAAAAGGTTAATAATGTTACGATCTTACGTCATAAATTACAGGAACTATTTATAAATATACGCGCAAGTGGCTCAAGTGGGCGTATGTTTGCTCCGCCGTGTTTGTCACTCCAACTATGTAGGTTTCTAGACCTAGGTGTAATTGTTGATCGAAGCCTACCACCAACCGAAAATTGTATATTTAAAACAAATCGTTATAAAACAATCTACATGCCCTCTAAAGCTGTAAGAAAAGTTTGCAAGATATTAACGCCTTTATCGGAAAGACAGAAAGAAAATTCATTTATTTTGACAGCACAAAACAAATTCACTAGTATAGATTTAACTTTTGTAGAAATATTTTGTGTAGATCAATAAAGTTATTTATGACCTGAATCTAAATAAGTGCTAAGTGCATAAACTAATCATTAGCATAAATTAAAAGGCAGAAGATTAAATCCTTAAAAAAACATTGATGTAAATGCATTGTAAAATAAAGGTACGAAATATAAATAATACATTGAGGTACCGTCAATCTCACAAATTGTCAAAGTTATTTTTGTAAATTACAAACGATTGTTTTCGTATTTCTTCTGAATTGCAATCAATGTTATTTTTCTTCTTTGTTTGAAGTGTCCAAATTGACACGAATTTACAATGGCCGTTTTTTCAGCACGGTGAAACTTTTCTTATAAAGAAAAACAGCCTTTCTTTAAAGAGGACGCCTTCCAACGACCTTCAGACCAATCAAGACTAAATTCAGGACACAATTTTATTAATAAAAACATTTTTGCCTAGAACACGTTTTGTGGTGATGATTACAAAGAGTTTTAGTTCGTTAAAAACATATTTTTAATACAATAAAGTTGTAAGTAATTCAAAAAGATGTCTTGTAAATTTTAATATTTTTAATTTAATTGAAGATTAAGTATAAATATTTACAAGCCAACCAATTTTATTGTTGTAGGTAAATCTAATAAAAAAATAAACATTACTCGTTTAGATGTCAAGTCAAGAATTTGATATTTTTCTGTACGAGTAAATTCTTCGGTAAACTCAATACAAAACAATTTTTTGTTTGACCTTGCCGTTAACCTTGTAGGATAAAGGTCAGATTCTACAACGGAAAATAAAAATTGTGTTTTATATACCATAACGTGCTAATAGGGGGAAAATCATCATAAGGGCCAATAAAATCATTATCTATCGCTGCCAACTGCGTTACAGACATTGTTCGTCGGCTTATGGCTGGAACCCCAATGTTTACTTTTGCGGCGTTTTTATTTGTTTAAGGGAAGCCCGTGGTTGTTATTGATGGAGTTGGGCTAGGATTAGACTTAAAAGGGATAGGTTAGAAGATAAGTGAATAGTATTGGGACTTTATACTTCAGGACAGGACTTTATACGTCCGGACATTTCGTCTCAACTCACAGCTAATAGTTGAAATTTGAGCTAAGACGACCCAAATTCACATTTTCGCATGTTCGTATATTTTATTAAGTTTAGCACAAGTAACAGAAAAAAAGTTATTAATATTTCTTTTAGTAATGCCAAATAACCATAAAAATACGATCGCGATACTTTAAACTCAGTACGATAATGAAATACTTATTCCACGAAAGCAAATTACCTACATGATATCTTTATTCCAACCATTTAATGGTTTATTTGACCACACAATAGAATTTTTTCCTACCCTCACAGCTCTGTCCCTATCTCGCCCCACATGATCAGACACGCTTAAGGCTGGACAGGGCCGCATTACTCATGACCTGGCGACAGTTGCCACGCCTAAAATGTTTATCTTATTGCACATACATTATACCTGGAAAACGAACGAAAAAGTTTCGTTAATCAATCACTTCTTTTGTTGAAAAAAAAAAAGAATCGGTCTCGAAAAAGGATTCATTGGAAAGTTTCAAAAGTTTGTTTCATCAGATGAACACTAAGATAATTATGGTAATTTATTGTCTTTCTTTTTTGTATTTGCTAAATTGCTATACCAAAAATGTAATGCAATCACTAAATAGTTCAATTAACTATCTAAACAAAATCATTAATTATCGACTATCAAGGAGGAGCACGTGGCGCAGTGGATAACGCGCATGGCTGCGATCGTTGAGGTTAATCAACTTTCGCAATGGTCGGTCACGGGATGGGTGACCAAAAATGTATTATCTCGAGCTCCTTTGTACTTTGGAAGGCATGCTAAGCTGTTGGTCCCGGATGCATTCACCATGCACCCACTAACCCACATTAGACCTGCGTGGTGGGTCCTGTCCCATACTCCTTATTCATCCATAAGGAAGGCCCCAGCAGTGGGGACATTAAATGGCTGATGATGACAATTACCAACATTAAAGTTATTGATATTTAACAATTATCTACATATTACGTCATTTAATGAAAATCAATAGACAAATGATCTAGTTATCCCTTAACTTAAACTCCCCAAGTTCACACAAAAAGACGGAGCAATAAATGTTTGGAACTTTGGCTTAGTATAGACTTAGAGGCCACTGACTAGTTTGTGTGTTTTTAGGTCACGCAATTTGTTTAGGATTGGGATATATTTTCTTATTGAGGAAAAAAATACTAATCATGGCAATTACATCAAGATCCAAGACAGCTAACAACAAAAGTCTTGATAGAAATTAACATCTGTCTGGCTTATTACGAACACAAAGGCGCGCCAATTCGCCGCCCGCGCGCCACTCACTACAAGACGTTTTTCTTTATTCATTCCTACTTTTTCATAATTTACGTACTTCCTACATAGGTATATCTATACTATGTTTGTCGGCGATTGTTTTGCTCCGTGGTCAGTTTTATTTTGGACTTTATTACGCTGACGATAGGGCTGGTTTTCCGTGTTAAAAGGTTGTTTTGCGTTTTGAATGGATAGGAATAAGTGGTAATTCGGAATGAATGGACAGGCTTTAGTTGTTATAAAAAAAAGGTTTGGTAATACAATTGGTAAACTTCATATTTTTGCGTAAAATATGTACTTTTTCTTTGCTAAATGTAGTTTGTTGTGAGGTAAGTATGAAAAAATGAAAGTTAAAAAATATATATTCTTAAAGGCTCTTAGCACTAAAAGTGTAGTGAGGAAACGAAATTACATGGAATGCCATTCTAGATAGCACAATAGGGTATTTTACTGTTGTTGATATGTAGATATTTAATGATGACGTAAAAAAATATTACAATTAAGAATACCAAATATGAAAAAATAATTTGAATCTGTTTTATAATAAAAGAATTATAGTCTGTTTGATTTTGACTATAGCTGTCTCTTTCTAAAACGAAATCTTCTATGGCGTGACTATGACGCTACTAACCCACTGACGTCACTAAGATAGCGTCCTGTCCTTGTCTAATTATAAAGTTTGAAGTCCTATATCTTTGAAAATATTCAAGATAATTCAAAATGAAAACTTGTTTTGTATAGCTAATATTTCGAAAAACATTTAAAAAAAATAAAAAAAAATCAGTAAAATACCGTATTATATATTTAGTGGTGACATGTATTGATATTGTATGTTATAGTGTGCGTTACTACAACTAAACCCTCGTAGCCCAAACAAACCGCCCGACCGAGATAGCTAGGGTCGCTAGTAAAATAGGGTGAATAAAATCAAAGAGTTTAAGCATTGTTTACACACATGCCTGTAATACAGTTTTCAACACACTTGCTCATAAAGTAAGCCTTATTACATCGATCTTAGGGCCATAAACCGAACTATAACCCACGCGTGCATAATAATATTACAGTACTAGTTGCGTAATAGAATTATCCCTACAAAGTTAAGTAAGTACCTAACTGCAAATTATATGCGAGTAAACAGAGACTTTTCAATTTAACCGGGTAATAGATACAGTTCTTTTTTTGTAACAACAAAGAGGTTTTATACGGCTGAAAATCCATTTACGTTTTTAGAATAAATAAATGTGTCCCTAATTAAGACAAAAACATAATTAAGTATATTATTATCAAACTATTTATAATTCACAATAATTTGTTATAAAACATTTGCATTTTATCACTATTATTATACTTAATTATTTTGAAGTAGGCTGTATGTAATCAATCACCTCACATTTGGCGCGTGCAAAAAAAAACTTGCGCGCTTTTTCCCTTAATTAATATTAGGTTAATACAATATGTATGCAATAAATGTTTGTTTTTCCTCGCAAGTGTGTTGAAAAAGTGCGTATGAAACTCGTGAGCAACTTACTCACTAGACACTCGGCTGATTTACGCCCTCGCCTGCGGCTCGGGCTGCAACCCACAGCCTCGTGTATAATGAGCAACCTAAGCTCACTTGTATCATAGTATACTATTATCACACTGCAACAAAATCAAGATACTTGGGGATACCTATCAAAATATTGACAATACCTACCACCAAACTATCAAAAAAAGGTGAAATCAAGTGCACTAATTTATACTGATACAACAGCCGTTGTTTCTTCGAGCGATAAGGCCAGCCCACTGTATTGATGTTATATGTCGGTGACTTCAGACAAACTTTTACCTTTTTGCTTCTCCAAGGCAAAGTCCTTTGCTAAATTATCGCCTACAATTTGTCTAGTAAATCTTTTTGAGATCGCCATCTCTACGCTCGATAATAGCTTTATTGCGCCGTAGACAAAGCCGTAAACAAAGCCGAGTGCAGATAAGTGCGCATTGGACGCGTCCCGTAATCCCAGCCAATGCGATTTGATGGAGAGGAGCGGTTGCCTTAAGCAGATCCTGTGACAATCATAGAGATGTTAATACCCAATTGGGAAATTAAAGTTTAAAAAAAACATCTAAAGTTAATGTGTAGATGTCGATATTAAGTTAAGAGTAATGTATGACTGAATTGTACTTAGGAATTTCAATATGCTAATCATATAAATTGTTTTTGATACACGTTTGCACTGAAAATTCTTGTAAAAAGGAAGTGATGCATGCTCATGAAGGATGCATTTAAAATGCATATTTTTTTTTTTTTATTTGATTTTTTGATTGAAAATGAAGTTTTAGTAAAAATAGACCCTTCCACAACTAGTCTCTCCCAGTCCTATTGGAGCTAGTTGTGACACGATTTTTTCTAATACTTCATATTCCAGAGAAAAAATCTTTTTAAAAATATGACTCAAACACGAGTTTTTATGATTTTTAAATACAGCAATCTTGCAAGTATTCTAGCCACCATCAATCTTACCATTGTTTTATCTCACGAGCGCGGGTGAGCCATACTTGTAGTTGTCATGCGTATAGACACGCGCTCCTGCCTGTGTCGGCCGGAAACTTGGCCAAACTTAGCTTACGCAGGTAAAAGTCTGCCCCCCGGTCATTGGTTACCGTGGCCAACCTGGAAGTCTCTGAATAGACTTAGGATCCAGGTAGGCAGATATAAATTTAATCTTTGCCGGTGGGGTTATTCCTCAAATGAAAGATGTGAATGTGGTGGTGCCTCTCCTCTTCCCAAACCATGTCACACCTTTTGTCCTGCTCAGCGTGCCCTTCATCTTGCACACGCGAGGACTTCTAAAACGCCACTGAAAACGCTATACGTGTGGCGCAATTTTGGTCTAACAAGATCTAAAGCCGAACGATCGACACGCTAAGAAGAAGAAGAAGACAGTGTGCATGTACATTTACACACTCAAGCGTCGTGCTCACTGGCGCTCGTGAGATAAAACATCTGTACCAAAAATCATCTGTACCAAAAATCATCTCTATAGAGTTTCTCTCCCCGTAAGAAGTTGGCGAGATCTGAAGGCGGTGTAAGACCCTTTTTCGGCCGTCTCGTATAAATTGGAGGGCCCCGGTGCCTTCGAATTACTTTGCGCAGAATTATCAGCAGCCAAAGCCAAGGGCCACTCGTATGTGCTTATTATTTGAACCCGGAACTCTGTTGAAAAGTTGAAAGCCTTTGATTGAACATGTGAACCCTTAAAAAGGTTTTTGAGTTATATCATATCAATGGTGATGCTGTAAACATATCAAAATAACAATGTAATGTCAGATAACGTGTCATTCATTGAAGTGATACCGAGATAAGAGACTTACGCCAGAATTATCGAATGTTCAAACATCTCTCTCTCTCGTCTCTTTCATACCTATGACACTTATGCGACAGGACGATGTTTGAGACGCGTTGAGTAGCGTTGGAGTATTCGGACGATAAGCACTTAGATTTGTCAACCTCCTCGGGAGAGTGGTGTTCGCACCGTTTCCCGGGATAAAACGTAGCCTTTGCCACTCTCTAGCTCCCAAACTATCCCTATACCAAAAATCACGTCAAGCCGTTGCTCCGCTTCGACGTAAACGGACATACAAACAAACAAACACACTTTCCCATTTATAATATTAGTAGGTATAGTATGGATTATCTTAAAATAAATACATTTACAACATTTTGATTCTCAATTTTCATTCGCTGTAAACCCTTACTCTTAATTATGGTTCATGTTTAACATTCAAGTGTTCAGACAATATTTTGAGTCTGGCAGCAAATAACATGGCAGGAAAAATTTAGTTAAAACATTTTTTTTGAATCCTTTCGTTATCAACATTCGATTTGAAAACAAATGTACTGTAGACGACACATCTACCGTTAATACTAGTTGCGAAAACCGCTATTAAACCATATGCCGGTAGTCATTATAACGTGCAGGCACATAATTAAATAGATTTATGTAGATAACGCAAGTATCAGGATTTGCATTGAAACCAAGCGTGTCGACTTTTTAACACCTACTGTGACGTCACAGCTGTAATTTAGTGACGGGAAATCCAAACTGAAATCATTTTCGGCTATTGCAGTTAATTATCACGCAACGAGGCATTCTTTTAAGTTTTTGTGGCCATCTGGCTGCAGCATCAAACGTGCGCGGACTGTAACTTATAGATCGACAATCTTCTGTTCCAGTAACAGCGGCGCTAGGTAGTTGTTTCTTCATTTTGTAGCTATTTAACCGGCCCTGGCTCTTACGACCTTCAGCCAGCAGCAGCGCTATGGTTGGATAGCAACTTGACAGCAAAATAACATTAAAAAACACTTTAGTTCCAGGTTTCAGTTTCTGGCCACCGGAACTGAAAACTTTGCACTATAGCGGCGACCATCCTTGACGTTTGGTCGGGGTTCGGACACGCGAAGTATATGCATTTGTGTTGTCTAGTAAATTCTATATCTATGCGTGCAGGCATCTACTAGTAATAGAGATTTTTTAAACATTCACCCCCATAAACCACGCTCACTTTGGATACGAATATGTAAACGTACGTACGAGATCGTATGAATTGAGGTACGCATACCTACGCGCAACTACCTCGCTCCCACTCTGCGCGCACCAATAGCACTGGTAAGGTTTGGATCATACGTGCGTGTTCGCAAAAACTCGTACGAATACGCTTTCAAAGTGTGCATATCCTAAGGCGATGGAAACGGAGGTCTAAAGTTATTAGGAAAATATTGTTTACAAAGAGCTCCGCGCTGTTTTACCCGCATGGTACCCATTCCCATAGGAATATCGGGATAAAATATAGCCCATGCCATAAACATTATATTAGCCTATATTATAGCCAACCTATAGCCTATGTCACTCAGGAAGAATGTGGCTTTATTACAGTGAAAGATTTTTAAAATCATTCCAGTAGCTTTTGAGTTCATCCATTACAAACAAACAAAAAAAAATAAACCTTTCCTCTTTAGAATATTAGTAAAGGAGTTCTACACAGTGAATTAGGTTACTTACCTCGTTTTAAATGCAAGTGGAACCTTTACAAAAGCTATGACTGGATGAGGATGAGTTACAAGGTAGTTCAAAGCTGGATTCGTTGTTCTCAGTACGTCGAGTAGTAATAATAAAAAGCATAGTTTACGCGGGCGGGACACGCTCCCGTCACCCTCACTCGCTCTGTACGTAGTCCTGAAGGTTTTATGATCGAATTTCACTATTCAGTACAGTTCAAATTTCGAAATAAAGTTTCGAGTTTACTTCTGTAGTAAACGAATTTGCTTGTAGTGATTGTTGTATTTTATGGAGAGACTAGTTGCTTGCCTATGACTTTGCTCTAGTTAGCCTTATAGGTACGTAGCGCAGCGCCTTTTTTATTTAAAGAAAACCTAAAATTTTATGAACATTTCATTTGTCTTTGTGTTTTTGGATGGTTATTTGTTATTGATATCATTTAACAAAAAAATAACCTTTTTTTCATCATACTTACCTACTTAAATTTGAGTTACATTAATCTTGTAACGTACAGTTTTTCTTTTTATTTTAACCCTTAACATGACTTTCAAAAGCCAGAGTGACCGTGCACTAAATACTACTATGGCTGATTTTGACTTAAATCTCTATAAATCACGTATCGAGTCTTTCTTACACTTGACTGGAAGGGGTTATTTAACAAAGAGAAATATCAGAAAAAAGGAACAGGATATAAATTTCTTGCAATCACACCAATTATCTAGCCCATAAGTAGTTATCATGAAGAAACTGTGCTATGGAAACTAGATAACGCATAAATATATAATTATATACTTTTTTGTAAATAAATACTTAATATACATATAACACCCAGACCAAGACAAATAGACATGTTCATGCACACAAATATTTGTCTTGTTCGGGAATCGAAAACGAGACCTCCGGCGCAGAATTCAGGTAGCCTACCCCTGCGTCAAATCGGTCGACGTCGTCCGTCGTCGTCGCACGGTGTTTCTTAAAATCGGTAGGATATGACGTGTGTAATGATTGGTATACATTTTACAAGATTTTTATTAACTTGCCATGTTAGTTAGTTAGTGGGGGGACAAATCTTGCAAGCTTCCCAGTGTCCGATAGAGCTGAAATTTTGTATACAGGTTTGGTAGATGACAATATATTTAAGTACAGTCAGCGAAAAAGTTTGGCATGAAAATGAAATTTTTACTAAAAACTTATTACCAAGTATGCGCAATATTGGCTTGAAGTTTGAATATTTGAGATCTTATACAAAGTAAGTTTTGAGGAATTGAAATCTGATACTCAATTTACGTGCCAAGTTCGTCGTTTGATTAGACGTCTTTACGAGCACTGGAGCGTAAGTGTATAGTTCTCCTTCTACCAAAACATATACGATCGTCTGTAATATGGCAATTAGTTCTTTATAAATCTATACATACTTATGTATAATAAAACAGAAACGGAAAAAAAATCTGTAAGTACAAGTAATAAAAAAAAACTGCTGAATGATGTGTACAGTACAGTACAGGGTAGGTACCCCAAAACGATAGATATTAAATTTTTTGTCTGTTTGTCTGTTCGCTTTTCACGTAAAAACTACTGAATGGATTTTTACCAAATGTTGTGTAGTGTTATCTTATAACCATGGTCAACATAATTATAGGGCTTAAGATTTCTTGACATCTTATAAAACGTTGACAAACTTATATTTGCAAGCGCATGCAGTCATTTTGTAAGAAATGAACTACAAATATAAGTTTGTAATAGGTTATAGGCAGGCATAGCAAAATTAGTATAGCAGCTCACCGATATTAGTATAGCGACCACATCACATGTCTAACTGTAAGGGCGATTTTACTGAAAATGTTGCCCTTATGGTAGCTCTTATGTATGTTTTGATTAGTCCCAGAACGGACGTATTGCACAAACGTAACCACAGGACTGAAGCTTGCGAATTTCATTCGCAATGCCGCATAATTTTTTTTTTATCATCACGCAAAAAAATTCTGCCCGTTAAAGGGAATGAGTTTGTTTGCTCTACCATGGCCTCTTTCAAAGAACGGACTTTCCCACTGCTGGATTTTGCGCTGGATAAATACATATCTTTCTGTGACTTTGCTGTCGTCAGCGTACCCAACAATTCCGGATAGACGGACAGATCTATGAGGGCTCAACTATGTTAATGCTGCATATTTATCAACATAAGTACCATGTTCATGTCATGCCCTAACCTGCTTATTCGATATTTATCAGCCCCTTTTAGTAGAGAATATGACTTCAAAAAGAGCCTTATGAATCTGGGCAATTTATAGCAACCAACACGCATAAACTAAACTAACACAAAAGTCACTACATAGTATTGCTAAATGGCATTTGTAGTAAAATCGAAAAAAATAATTCCGTGAAATCTCGATATAAAAGTATTGCTGCAAGTGGCCCTCAGAAGTATGATTTTTTTCTGGGCTCTGAGAGTGCAGACTTGAGTATTTTATTTGATATAAATTTCAACTTGATACTTCCACGCATTCCTGAGAAAAAGGTTCTCGACAGACGGACAGATCTATGAGGGCTCAACTATGTTCATGCAGCATTATCATAACAACATACCATGTCCAGTCCATACCCTAGCCCGCGTATTCGATATTCTTTAGATCCTTTCGGTAGAGAATAGGACTTCAAAAAGAGCTTTATAAAATCAAGACAATTTAAAGCAATAAACACACATAAACTAGCCTAACACAAAAGTCACTCTCACTGCTTTATTTTTCAAACACTTTTAAATCAACAATCCTTAAAAGGACTCCAATTATCACAAAACAATCTGGTCATGACATTTCGCGGGGCCACCTACCGATCATTAAAGCGAGCCACGTCTCAAAGCGCAGTTGAAAAATAACCCATGCAAAAATAACCGGGGTTTCTTTGAAACGCCGCAAAAACTTCTGGTTTGTTGGTGACGCGACAGATATACCGTGACGAGAATACACAATGGAAAAAGGGTGAAGATAAAATACGGGATTTTTTTACAATTCTAATTGTAACATGAGGGCTTGAAAATGGTGTGCAGTGAGTCGATTCTCTAAAATTTACGCTTATCAATTTGCTGTTTCATTCTCCTGTACAGACGTTTTATCTCACGAGCGCGGGTGAGCCGTACTTGTACCTAGTTGTAATGCGTATAGACACGCGCCCCTGTGGGCGTTAGCCGCCGACTCAGCCAAAACCAGGGGGCGCAATCTTCATACATTTAAATAGGAACTACTAAGCCAAAAAATTCGAAAATCAGGCCCTAGGTGCCACTTTTCATCAGTATAAAATGTGTTTATGTGTGTGTTTGAACGCCAAAAGCTGCTTGCACCAGATAACAGATAGCGCTTGTTATGCACTTCCGATAAAGGGGCCCAAGATTGGTCTATTTCCTCTATAAAAAATTGCTCTATGGTGTGCATTGACACACACAAACGCAGCTCACCCACACAAGCGTGGCTCACCCGCGCTCGTGAGATAAAACATTTGTACCCCAAGCACGTAAAGCTTTTGTTTTCATAGTCGCAAATGATACCATCACATCGGTCAAAATGCTGTCAATTTCCATTCCGTATCTGGTTTTTCATGTATTGAAGCGGCGCTGACGATGACGAGCGTTTCCCATGCTTACCTATTGTTTGTTGCGAATTCGACAAAATGTGTGTTCGAATGCGAAGTGATAGTGAAATCACGGCGAAATAGTTTGTTCTTAGTTTTATTTATATTCTTTCATATAAGAAAATGTTAATGAAGCTAGATCGGTACATACTGCTAATATTATAAATACGAAAGTTTGTGAGTATGGATGTTATTTACACTTACACACAAAAACTACTGAAAGGATCTGGATGAAATTTGGAACAGAGATAGATTATAGGCTGGAATAACACATAGGATACTTTTTTACCCTGATATTCCCTCGTTAACGGAAACCACGCGGGTGAAACCGCTGGCAGCCGCTAGTATAAAATAAACTACAAAAATCTTTTATGTCTACTTAGCAACACTAAACTTAGCAACTTTGTCAGCGTTGTCGGTTACTGTCATCAAATCACTCTGTGCAGGTGCCAGGGCATGAAGGGCACGAAGATAGATGGGCCATCGTATGAACTGCACTGCATATTATGCAGTTTATGGAGCCACCCGAAAAACTCCACCTGACCATGTTTTCCTTGCTTCGGCCAGTCTGAGTCCGAAGCCTATTTAAAGACCAGGGTGCCTACCATCAACTTTAAGACAGCGATTCAAAAATAGCGCGATGCAGAATAGGTTCCTAAAATGAATTGCTTTCTTTCGTACTCTGACCTTCTAAAAACTGGATCGCAAATGAATTGCTAAATGTTAATGACCGAACGATTTGTATCCTTTTTCTTCTACCCGTCTCTTTCACTCGATTCTGTCATGCCCGGAGAGTGAGAGGGACGGGTATAACTTGCCGGTGACATGTTAAATCGACCGGGTTATAAGTCAAATAAGAGTTCCTGACAGCTTAGCGGCTGTGAAATGTCATTGATCGATCACTGAATCGCTGTCATTGATATTTAAGCTGTCGTGGTACGAATAAGCGAAGCAGATCAGTTTAGGTCCTAAACAAAATCGCAATAAGAGTTGATGGTAAGCACCCTGGAAGTCATGGCAAATTAAGGCCAATATGGAAGTCCGACCCTATCTATATATTATCTTATCTTTTAAGTGACTAGAATAGACCTAAACATTAGAAATCTTAGACCAAAAGCCACACAGGAAAATTCACAGGCGCCTGCAAGACTTATTAATACTAGGTTTCTAAAGTAACTAAACTGGGACTGACAGACAATAAAGTAATGTGTAAGATTAACCAGTGCACACTCTCTTATCAATCAAGATGTCACAACCAAACGCCGTGTTTGCTGTCACCTAATTTGCATCTTAATCAAGATACTCAATCGCTACTGCGAAATGTCTCAATTATGTGACATATTGTATAATTAAGTGTACGCACTTACTCGGTTGTCGCACGCTATAGATAATACCTGTAATCAACGAGTATTAAGGTTTTATCGTATACAAGTCTTGCTCGCAGCTTAATTAATGTCCCCACTGCTGGGGCACTGGCATTCTTAATGGATGGATAAGGAGAATGGACCAT
Source organism: Crambus lathoniellus (assembly GCA_949710035.1). Lineage (NCBI taxonomy): Eukaryota > Metazoa > Arthropoda > Insecta > Lepidoptera > Crambidae > Crambus > Crambus lathoniellus. Next base: position 28,652,363 of record OX453296.1, read on the forward strand.
GACCCACCACGCGGGCCCAGTGCGGATTGATGGGTTTTGACGACTGCAAATGCAGCCGGGACATTGGTCCCGTGCTTCGGAAGACACGTTCAGTCATTGGACTGAACGTGCCTTCCAAAGCACGGAGGAGCTCGAGATGAAAAGTTTTTGGTCACCCATCCCGTGACCGACCACCGCAAAAGTTACTTGACCTCAACGATCGCCAGGCCGAGATAGTTAACCACTGCGCACAGAGGATGCTTAGATTATAATAATTAATTAATTAGTAGAAAGGCACGCAGATCATAATAATTATGATCTGCGTGCCTTTCTACACAACCGTTCAGTGGTTCGAATTTCGTGTTGTTAGATTAGTCAGTGTAACGGCTTAGATCACAGAACATAAAAAAAAACTTTTCTTTAGATTTAGAATTTTTAAACATTAAGGTACTTTACATTACGTTAAGGTAACGATTTCGCTTGGAGAAAGGATATAAAGGTAGGTAGTATTTTTATTTAGTAGTTCGTTTGGATTCATGTCAAAACTTTTATTCTTATCAAATAATACTATAATATTACCTACTACGTATAACGACCTTGTTTTGTTTTTATTTTGCTTCCAATGGAGTCTAACTTATGAGTACAAAGTATGGCTTAACTCGATCGCAACAACAGAATACTATGTAAATGGGATGCTTTACTGAAAACAACTCTGGAGACACACGAAAACGTCTAAGTGACACATAAGCTGCGATAAGCCTGTGTTTTCATCCCCCTAGGACTTAAGGGGAGCATACACTTACAATTGTCTCAATTAAGTTGTGTAAGTCCGGTGGGATAAGCAGGGTTGCGCTTTTACTAAAGCTGTTTAAATGCTGAGAATAACAGCAATTGTAGATTATGGTTTGGTGTGATATTATTAGAATTGCTTTAATACCGTTTAATTGCTTTCGGTTTTAGAGTGCTACCGATATCAAAACAAATTAATATTAAATAACATGTTGGAACCAAAAAAAGTTATGACATAATTAGCAATATCAAACAGATAGTTGACAACGACTTACATAAACTTCATCTTTATAAGATATTTTACTGTTTTTTTATTACTTAAAATGTTTTTTGAAATATTAGCGACACAATATAAGTATTTAAATATTTTGAATTATCTTGAATATTTTAAGAGATATACTCAGAGCATAAAACTTTCTAATCAGACAAGGAAAAAATGACAGTCTTTGTGGCATCGCAAGTCAGTACCTTCATAGTCTCGCCATAAAAGATTTCGTTTTAGAAATAGATAGCTATAGATTAAACAGCTCATAATTTTATTCGCTTGTTATACATAAAGCAGTTATTTTTATTTAATAATAACAAAATGTAAAAATTCACACACTGCGATGGTTACATCTCAACAAGAGTGAAATACTCTATTATGAATATATGTCTCGCTCACGGATCGAATCAAGACCCTTGGCGTAATATGCATGATCAGTCACTGCGCTATCGGGTTCTAAAGCAAAATATCATCTGTACCTGTTTTAATAGGTAAACCCAGATATTATACTTATACCTCATAAAGTTATCGCATAGTATACTTCGTAAAGACGCGTCAGCTAATCCTACGTGGGGTGCAGTTGGTGCGTTAATAATTTATTAAAAAATCTTCTTACTGGCGGCTGCGGGCTCACCGAGAGGCCCGGATTTGGAATTAATAATGTATTTAAGCAACTGTTCCTTTTAATTGGACGGATAGGTTGCTGTGAGCTGTTGGGGTGAGTGGGTTAGGGATTTTATAGGTAACATTGGTTAAAACTAACAACCGCCCAAGTGTCTGCCTGCTAAAACTAAGTGGCGTATCGTAGCTGAAAGAAACTGAAATAAAACAAACTTTAACGTATAATAAACGCGCGTCTTATTGTTACTTTTAAGTATGTGTGTAGAAACATAAGATGTACAGAAAGAAATTCTTGCGTTTTCATAAGGTAGTGAGAGATTTTACCCAACTAAACTATAAGTTTTGTATCATTAGTACCTACCTATTGACGTGGGTAGTAAATTAATAAAAAAAAACAAATATTGCGAAAAAAGTTCAACATCTATTTGCTTTGGTGTTTATTTCCCGCACTTTTTCTTTATTGATGACGAAATAGATATTATTCCTTATATTTCAACTATAGGTACACCAGTAATAATCATTATTCATTTATTTATATACTACTCCTAAGTATTTAAAGAAGGAATAACAAAAACCTCACAACTTTATATTTTATATCACCACAACTTACGTTATATATCCCAACCGTTTGTTGTAACACTATCGTAAAAATAAAAACAAATTCCACGTAATCCAAAGCACACAAAGCACCTAGATATCCGGACTGGGCCCACCTCTATAAATATCTGCGGGCTCTTCAGATAACTCGTGTCGTCCCTTCCGAAGGTACAAAATAAAACTTGTCCTTTTGAATGGGAAGTTTTCACAAACTGCGACGGCTTAGTGAGCTTTTCCTACGCTGAAGTCTTAACAGGGTATTTCACTGTTGTTGAAATGTAGAATTTAATGATGAAGTTAGAAAATATACCTAACTCTTAAGAATACCAAATGTGAAAAAATAATTTAAATCTGTTTTAATAACAAGCAAATTATAAGCTTTAAGAAAAATGTGATAGTAAAAAACCACGAGCCCCATAAAGCCTTCAGGCGGGATTCGAACCCGCGCCTCCGGGAATCCGGCCCGATGCTCTGACCAACTAAGCTACCGAAAGGCATTATGGGGCTCGTGGTTTTTTACTATCACATTTTTCTTATACCTACTTACAGAATGGCATTGTGAATGCAGAAAAATAAAAATCTCGAATTATTAAGGCTGCTGAATTTTGACTACAACTGTCTCTTTCTAAAACGAAATCTTCTATGGCGAGGCTACGATGCTACTGACTTGGTGTCGTCACAGAGATAGTCGTTCTCTCATGAAAAACTATCGTTATTGTGATCATTTTATTTGTATGAAAAGCAGAGCGGTGACCCTATCGATCGTATAGAAAACTAAAATTCAATTTGATAGCTTATAATGGTTGAGTTTAATAATTTTTTACAGTTTTTTTGTGCGAGGGGTACTGTAGAATACTGATACTAACAACCCTAAACTGTAAATATCATGTTTAAAATTCTTTAGGCGAAAAAAAATGGCGTAAATACAAGATGGCCCAGTAAGTAGTGTTACCATTTGTATTGTTAATAATTCAAAAAGAAAATCTAATTATTTGCTGTCAAGAGTTAAATCGTTAAATTTGTACTTTAAGAATTTATTTGGATCACTTCTTGAAGACAATATCGCGTAAATGGTCGCCTTTACAGCGGATGGCGTAATGAGCTCGTTTTTCAGCATTTTCCATGACCTCACGAAGTGGTGCGTGCTCTACGGCGGCTATTTTACGTCGAATGATGGCCTTAAGTTCTTCTAAAGTTTGTGGCTTTTTGATGTAAACTTCGGACTTCAAAAACTTTGCAATAAAACCGGTGCCGTCAAATCAGGCGATCTCGGTGGCCAGTCAAAGTCACCGTTCTTGGGAATTAGGTTGTGGCGCCATCTTGTTGGAACCAGAAGCGTCTATGCCGTGTTCAGCTAAAAATGGTAGCAAAATATTCGTTAACCGGCAGCGACTCGATGTTCGTGGTGAGGTCGCAACTACAACCCGTACGGTGAGGCCCGTAACAGCCTCAATATTCTGATCGGATCGTCTTGTGCGCTCTTTCCCCTTGATAACTGGCATTGCCAACATTGCTGGTGTCCATAAATTTTTGGTAATAACGCTAAATGGTCATGTGAGAAGGCGCGTCTCTCACATTGAATTTTGAACGGTACCCACGTTGCGTTTTCACAATTGAGAAATTGTTTTGAATGTTAATGTACTGCTCCATAGGAAAATTCGCAAAAACTAAATCGCTTCGAACGCGCGCTTTTACAAGTCCATCTGACAACTGGTGTCAAAGTTACCAGGGGTTGCCAGATGCAAACACTTTTAATGGGCCACCCGTTACAAAGATTTTATTCATAGTTTTTATGTCTACTGTCTGTTCCAATTAGCTTATCGTGTTAATTGTTATTTTTCTTGTTGCAGTGGAAGTCGCGATGGGGGGTCGTCACGAAGCTGTCACCCGCTGCAGGTAAGTTAAAAAGCTGTTTAATACAAAATTATAGTGGAAAAGAATGTTGAAAATTGGATTCAACGGTTTTTTTATTATGTTTGTTGATTGTGATTGTCAGATTGTTGCATTTGAAATACACCTGGCGTTGGCGTACGCTCAATGTTAAGATGTACATTATGTATGTGTGTAAAGTTAAATTATCTGTTAAGGATGACTCACGCTAGATCGAGCCGAGCGTCGGCCATAACACGGATAACTAATATTACATAAACATGACATACTATTGCAACGCTGGTATTCTGGGGGAGCCGAGCTTAAAAATAAAGAAACAAAAATTATAATAATAATTGGGACGCATCACTCTTGTACACATAAAAACAAAAAAACATGAAAGCATAGGTAACATTAAATTCAAGACTTATCTATGCCAGTGTTGGCAAAAAACTAACGATTAAAAAGTAAGTCGTGCGTGACTAACGATTAAAACCAATTAGTTGTTTTCATAATTTTGATAATAACGATTATCAATCGTAATCGTTAAAATATCGGAATATAATATAGGAAGTGGCTCCGCTGCCGGTTAGTTACTCCACAATGTCAGTAAATCTATTATGCTAACTAGAAAAATCCTTCCCCCTTGTTTCCCAGTCTATCGCTTCACCCTTTGAACCTCAATGTTCAGATAACGCCCGCATTCCAACAGCAATTAACGTCAAGATACCATCGCTGAACGAGTAATGTTTGTGAATCGCGCTATTAAAAACTTTTCTAAACGGTATAGGTAATTCAGAGCGGGTTTCAAATTTTCAATTTGCACATACCTACATATAATAATTGAGTAAAATTTTCAGTTATAAAATGCTCTGTGCCCGTAGTGTAAGTTTTTATGTCAAAAAACGCAAACTATTTCGACTCCGTATTTATGTCAATTTGTATGAAAACTGTATTAGCGCCTCTAGCGGCGAGTAGCGCGCTTATATAGTTTTCATACAAATTGACATTAATACGCATTCGAAATAGTTTGCGTTTGCTTGACATAAAAACTTACACTACGGGCACTGAGGTCTCTGAGTTCCAAATGAAAATTAGTGTAGTGAGTGCAGTGAGTGAGTAATACCGCAGGGCTTTGACACAGAAGGCTTTGAATCAAATACTTGAAATAATGTGATGAACGATATACAATCAACATATTGATACTTATTTAAATTTTTGCTTTTTTTTCATTCACAATGCAATTTTTATTATTCAAAACCTCTGACTTTGTAGCTCAGAGGTTAGAGCAGTCGCCCGGCTAGCGAAAGGTCGTGGGTTCGAGTCCCATCGGAGCTGGTTGTCACACGGGTCGATTTCAATGTTCAACTTCATTTTCAATGTTTCAATATCGATCCTTTTATTCGATACCTACCGTATCATCGGTGGACGACCTCCGTGGCCGAGTGGTATATGCACTGCATATACCACTCGGCCACGTAGGTCGATGCACCGGTTTTCAAGGTGCCGCTATCTCTACTAGAGGTCCCGGGTTCGATTCCCGGTCGGGTAAATATAAAAAACGAACTTTTCTGTATTTACTGAAACCTGGGTGTACCTATGTGGTAATAGCCGTCGTATACTAGTGCTTAAGCTACTATAGTTTAGTATTGGTACAATGTATGTGATTGTACCGACATCGCTTGAAGGATTGCATCATTGAAGTGGCAGTGGGCGGGACACATAGCGCAAAGAACCGATGGCCGTTGGGGCGGAAAGGTTCTAGAATGGCGACCGCCCGTGGGCAGGCCCCCTACAAGGTGAACCGACGATCTGGTCAAGGTCGCGGGAAGCCCTTATTCCTCGTACATTACCAAGTTTGATAACTGGCTTTCTACAAGGAAAAATAATTCTTCCTAGCTTACCCGGTTTTCAAATGGGAATTTTTTTTCCTGGTAGAAAACCGTAATTTTATTAAGTTTTCTACGAAGAATTTTTTTTTCTTCTTAGCTTACCCAGTTATCAAAGGAGAATTTTTTTTTCCTCGTAGAAAGCTGTGAATTCAATTACAGCTTTGTACGTGTTGTTCTAAGAATAAGAATTTTTCCTACTTAGCCATTAGATCAGATAGACCGAATAATTACTTAGATTAAGTTTTACTTTAATAATTAGACCATCCAACCAACCGTTCCATCGGAGCTGGGGGGCTACCGGCTAAGAAATATGGATATGGGTATGGGCTTCAACTGTCATTTGAATTCCTTATCTTGATAGATTTTTGCTGCTTTGTTCTGTTGAACGTTGCTAGCTAGTTATCGTTATACCCGACGTCACAAAACAAGGAACTGATAGCGGCTATTTTCTTTATAAAATTGACTTAAAGTTCCCAAAAACGAATGAAGTTCATATCCATAAAGTTACGCGGTAGCCCCCCTGATTGTGAGACGGGTCGATGTTTTTCTAAAATATGTATTTCATTTTCAATTCTTCAATGATAAAAATTGCATTGTGAATGCAAAAAAGTATAAATTTAAATAACCTCTTTACTATTAAATCTATATCTATACAAATAAATAAAATTGGAGTGTCTGTTTGTAATATTAAAATAACTGCTTTTTACTACTTACATGCATATGATGAAGTATATTGTTATATACGGTACATATACCAAAATATCATTTTTTACATTTTTTGCCTGGCTGTCTGTCTGTTTGTTCCGGCTAATCTCTGAAACGGCTGGACCGATTTTGACGGGACTTTCACTGGCAGGTAGTTGATGTAATAATGAATAACTTAGGCTACTTTTTATCCCAATATTCCTAGGGAAACGAGAACCACGTGGGTGAAACCGCGGGCGGCCGCTAGTAATTAAATAAAATAAAACTGTTGTTCCCTCTAAAATTAAAATTAATCTAAGTAAATAATAGGTAAAAATTAATAATTATTCGGTCTTTCTGATATTCTGATCTGATGGCTACGAAGGGAAAATTCTTCTTCGTAGAATGCACAACACGTACAAAGCTGTGATTGAATTCACAGCTTTCTACGAGGAAAAAAAATTCTCCTCTGATAACTGGGTAAGCTAAGAAGAAAAAAAAATTCTTCGTAGAAAACTAAATAAAATTACGGTTTTCTACCAGGAAAAATAATTCCCATTTGAAAACCGGGTAAGCTAGGAAGAATTATTTTTCCTTGTAGAAAGCCAGTTATCAAACTTGGTAATGTACGAGGAATAAGGGGCGGGAAGCCGCTGGATGCGGGCAGCGCAGGACCGATCGTTGTGGAGATGATGATGTGATTGTGTCCCATATTTATTATCTGTCTTAGGATATCGATAAGTACTTGTATCGAAAGTACTTTAGTAAGAAATGTTGATGATGAATATAAAAATTAACATAAACATCTTTTCTGAAGTGCTACAAAGAACAATTATATTTCAATTACCAGTAATGTTCGCGGCCGCTTACTACAACAAACTCTTTGTCACTGCATTTGTAGAGGAAAATATCGCGTTGCAAAAACCGATCTAAATTAAATAGGTACAATCAAAGTAATTGATTCGTGATCCACCATATGTTCATTTTCTAATAGATAATATATATTATTCAATAAGTTCGAAATTCAAACTGGTTGACATTGACAGTATTGACACTGACCTTTATAGTTTTGACGCTTTCATAAATATAATATTAGCGAAATGGATCATGGTTTAATTGGTTTGACCGTACCACCAAATGTGCAAGTCTAGATACGCGGAAGCGTATCAAAGCCAAGTTCAAAAGCAAACAGAACTGGCGAGCAGCACCGTGTGTATCTTAACACGAACCATTTGGAGCCACTTTTGACCCCCTCATAACTCAAAAACTATTACACAGAAACATGTCAAATTTGGCTTATGTATTGAGACTAGCGAGATAAATATGTGCTCCAAATTTTATATACACACCTCAAACGGTTATTTAGATATTTACGTCCAAAAATCGTTATTTTTATCACTGACTCACCTATAATCAAAACTATAACCCACTTCCAGATGACCTAGAAAGCTGAAATTTGGCATGCAGACAGGTAATCTGGTGAATACAAACGAAAAAATCCGAAACTAGTATTTTTTTAAAATAAAACGTTGACAAACTTATATTTGCGTTCCCTGTGCACTTATCCTGTATAAGATCTTGTATAAGATGAAGTACAAATATAAGTTTGTAATAGTTTTTATTCCGTTATATACCAATAATTCGTCATACCTCTTGAAGTTCGGCTAGCGCTGACGGAGTAGTGGCCATTCAATATTGAGGACTCGAGGGAACCAAGTTCGAACCCCAGATTACCCAAACACTTTTTTGTCCTCGCGGTAAATTAATTACAAACTTGCACTATTTCTAGCACGATATCCATATTATTATTTATTAATTATTAATATAAATTATAAAGTTATTGAAATTTTTACTTTTTGCATTCACAATCCAATTTTTATTATTGAAAAATGGAAAATGAAGTATTTAGACAAAATTGACCATCATCTCACAACCAGCTCCGATGGGACTCGAACCCACGACCTTTCGCTTAAATTAATTATTAATATTAATATAAATTATAAAGTTATTTAAAATTTTACTTTTTTGCATTCACAATCCAATTTTTATTATTGAAAAACGGAAAATGAAGTATTTAGAAAAAATCGACCATCATCTCACAACCATCTCCGATGGGACTCGAACCCACGACCTTTCGCTTTCCGGGCGACTGCTCTAACCACTGAGCTACGGAGTCGTAATGATAAATGTGAAAGTGTGTTTGTTTGTTTGTTTGTCCTTCTTTCACGTCAAAACGGAGCATAGTACTTATAACCCGACCACCAGGGGGCGCAATCTTCATACATTCAAATGGGAACTAGAAGCCAAAAAATGCGAAAGTTGCTATGTTCTCCCTGTAGGTGCACACTTTGCACATAAATAGTTCACTAAAGTAAAGTTCAAAAAACGATAGATGGCTCCAAGTTAATACACCCACCCACAGTTTAGAAAAGAAGAGAAAAATCCTTTATTTCTATACTATAGTAAAAGTTGTTGAAAGTTGATGGAAGAGTATAAAATTTAATGAGAGTAAAGTGTACTTATGGAAAATAATGTCAAATAATCTAAATTATACTTTTGTTTGTTAAATTTGTTATTTGCTATGTTCTGTTTCGTAAAGATCCGTAATTCCGTTAGCAATTACATAGTTTCGGTGCTCGGAGTACCGCTTTTTGAGAAAAAGAGTCGTTGGTGTTAAGTGTGTATATAGAATTCTTTGGTGATGTGCTGTGTTTGAAAAAAGATTTCTTTGAACATTGTTAATGCCTTTAGTGATTCATATTTGTTGTTTTATTGTTAATAAAGGGTGCAGTGTTAACCTATGTTTCATTTACACTAAGTTTCCTTATAAATAAATATTATGTATACTATGCCTATGTGTGTGTCTGTGTTTATATGCCTTTGTAATTTGCATATGTGTGTGTTTATACACCAAATGGAGTGTGAGACTATAACTGCTTCGATACAAAACTGCAAAACTGTCATCTCTTCCATGGCCGCTTCCAAAGAGTATGTAATCACTGACGTCTGCGCGCGGTCAAAATCGAATACTAATCTTTTCCATAAGCTTAGCATAAATAATGTACTGTAACTAGCGCCAAAAATGCACCATTCGCGCATGCGCGCAGAGTTATCTGACGCGCACTCTACAGAGTAATTTATATATGTAGGAAGTAGAGACCAATCTTTGCCCTTTTATTGGTAGTGTATACCTAACTAGCGCTATCTATCGTCTGGTGTAGGCAACTTTTGGTGTATAAACACACACATAAGACATAGTCTTCTTACGAGTATTATTTATTCTACTTTAGTCCACTATAATTTATATGACAAAACAACGTTTGCCGGGTCAGCTTAAGCTAGTTAGCAAATAAAGAATCAATAAGCAAGATTAGATGTCAACAAAAACGGCTACATCCATAAATTGTCAAGAGATAGCGCTAAATGATAAATGTAAAAGACAAACTACTGCTATATACACTGATCTCTATTATTTACACACTGGACTGGCTGACATAAAATATTGTCGACTGCGGTAATTATTGTGTCAAAATTAGTTCTCGGGACACTCGTAGTGGCGGCGCTTTAAATTGCCACACAAGATTAGCTGTAATTTGTATGGAGACAGCCTGTCCAGTGTATAAATAATAGAGGTCAGTGGCTACGTAGTAATAATTATATAGTTTTCCTTGCTACTGCCAAGGATTCTATATTAGTGCATTGTGCGGCAAAAGATAAGAGTTTGTCCGGAAAGCTTTATTGCTTAATGAAAACAGAATCAAAACGCAAATGGAAATGCAATATCTGCTCAGGAACATTAAATACCTACTGCAACTTCGTCAAGAAAAACACCATACACTATTATAGGCTAGGAAATAGAAACTGCTGGAAATAGGAAAATCTGTTAAAAATTATATTTCTACGTCCACACCAAACACGAGCATAAAATTAGTTTCATTGTCAGTAGCTGATACGCAAGGGCAAAGTAATATAACTGACCAAATAAAATATACTGAAACATTTGGTATTAATTTTATTATGAATAAGTACCTACTTATAATTTCTCTACAAAAAGTAATGATATCTCATCAAAAACATAAAATATGTGAAGTGAGAGCCAACTTCAATATTAGGAAATATGCCTTGGTTGCTGACTTCAACGACAAAAGATGTGAGATCTAAATGGGTGCCAAGTTTAACGGTCAGTCCTGAAAATTTAGTACATAAAATGTTTTATAACAACTTAAAATATAATTTCTTCTTATAACTTTGGATAATATATTGAAGCCTAAGGTCTGACTTGGCTAGTTTTCATATACGAATTATATATATATATATTTGTTTATAAAAATAAATTCTTTAATTCTTCTTAATTCTAATTCTTTAATATATTAAAGCCTTCGCAAGCTCTAAAGCCAAAGTTCTTATTGTATTCTTCCGAAAATTTGGCTTGCTGGTAGACTAGAAACTAGAGATGAACATAGGGCTCTTCCATGACTGTTTCAGTAAGTACCTAATAATAATTCGTATACGAGAACTAGCCAAGTCAGACCTTAGGCTTCAATATATTATCCAAAGTTATAAGAAGAAATTATATTTTAAGTTGTTATAAAACATTTTATGTACTAAATTTTCAGGACTGACCGTTAAACTTGGCACCCATTTAGATCTCACATCTTTTGTCGTTGAAGTCAGCAACCAAGGCATATTTCCTAACTAGCTGTGCCCGCGACTTCGTCCGCGTGGAATAGTGACTTTCGGCAGCATTTTTAATTTTTAAGGCTAATAAGCTATTTTGTTTTTTTTATTTATTTATCCTACTTATCCTACTAATATTATAAATGTGAAAGTTTAGATGTTTGGATGTTTAGATGTTTGGATGTTTGTTACTCAATCACGCCAAAACGGCTGAACGGATTTGGCTGAAATTTGGGACACAGATACTTTGTAGCCTGGAGAGAAACATAGGCTACTTTTTATCCCGGAAAAATGTCACATTCGCGCGGGAAAAGGTCGGGAAGTCCACGCAGGCTTTTATCCCGGAAAAATGTCACATTCGCGCGGGAAAAGGTCGGGAAGTCCACGCAGGCGAAGCCGCAGGCGGAAAGCTAGTTTAATATATATTAGTACAGCGCTATGAATGCTATGATACATATTAGCACATTAAAAATTTACATAACATAACCTTCCGACCGCGGTTTCGCCCGCATGTACTACACTACGTTATCCCGAGGTAAAGTGATATTTTTAGTCTATGTCACTTTCTAGCTCCTAAACTACCTACATCCCAAAAAATCACGTCGATCCGTTGCTCCGTTTTGACGTGAAAGACGGACATAAAAACAAACACATTTTCCTATTAATAATATTCGAGATAGTATGTCAAAAGAAAATACTTATTACGCTAAACAACTTCTCTTATGATGCTATATTTGTATCTCTTATAGTTTGGCTGGGCTGCTAGGGTTCCACATCAGGTGAACGTGAACCAGACCTTCAAACTTTGTATGACAGTAGAAAATGCTCATCACGTTAAATAATTTTCCTTAAGCCGGTATTTTTATATCTCTCATAGATTGGCTGGACTGCTATGGTTCCACATCAGATATTACGATCGTCAAAATAAATTATAGCCTATATGTTGGCGAGGACCAATAGCCTATACAACAAAAAAAGTTTCATCAAAATCCGTTTCGTAGTTTTTGCCTCAAACGCGGACAACAGACAGATAAACAGATAAAAAATTCAAAACTATATTTTTGGTATCTGTTCCTTTAGACCCTTGGAGGTATTATTTTCTATTTCTTTTAAATGTACAGAATTGGATCGTTTGCAGTTTTATTATAAGTATAGATTATTTTATTTATTTATTTAATATATATTTGTACAGTGGTATGATACAATATATTAACACATAAAAAAATAATATCACATAGCCTTCCGCCCGCGGTTTGCCCGTGTGTACTACACGACGTTATCCCAAGGGAAAGTGATATTTTTCCGGAATAAAAACTTATTTTAAGCTTACTAAAGTCACTCTCTAGCTCCTAAACTACCTCATAGCACATACTAAAAAACACGTCAATTCGTTGCTCCGTTTTGACGTGAAAGACGGACATACAAACAAACATACTTTCACATTTATAATATTAGTATAGACTGTATGTCAAAAGAAAATACTTATAACGCTGAAAAACTTCCCTTAAGATGCTATATTTGTATCTCTTATAGTTTAGCTGGGCTGCTAGGGTTCCACATCAGGCGGACCTTCGATATTTTTCCGTCAATAGAAAATGTTTATTACGTGAAACAACTTTTCTTAAGACGCCATGTTTGTATCTCATATAGTTTATCCTGGCTGCTAGGGTTCCACATCAGGTGAACCAGACCTTCAAACTTTGTACGTCAATAGAAAGTGCCCATCACGTTTAACAATTTTCCTTAAGACGGTATTTTTATATCTCTCATAGTTTGGCTGGACTGCTATGGTTCCACATCAGATATTACGATATTCAAAATAAATTATAGCCTATATGTTGGCGAGAGCCAATAGCTGTATAACAAAAAATGTTTCATCAAAATCCGTTCAGTAGTTTTTGTGTGAAACGCGGACAACAGACAGACAGACAAAAAATTCAAAAACTATATTTTTGGTATCTGTTTCGTTTAAGAAGACCCCTGGTGGTATTTTTTTCTATTTCTTTTCAATGTACAGAATTGGATCGTTTACAGTTTTATTATAAGTATAGAGTATAGATAGATATAGATAGATTGTATCTCTTATAGTTTAGCTGGCCTGCTAGGGTTCCACATCAGGTGTGCCAGACCTTCGATATTTTTCCGTCAATAGAAAATGTTCATTACGTGAAACAACTTTTCTTATGACGCCATGTTTGTATCTCATATAGTTTATCCTGGCTGCTAGGGTTCCACATCAGGTGAACCAGACCTTCAAACTTTGTACGTCAATAGAAAGTGCCCATCACGTTTAGCAATTTTCCTTAAGACGGTATTTTTATATCTCTCATAGTTTGGCTGGACTGCTATGGTTCCACATCAGATATTACGATATTCAAAATAAATTATAGCCTATATGTTGGCGATGGCCAATAGCTGTATAACAAAAAATGTTTCATCAAAATCCGTTCATTAGTTTTTGTGTGAAACGCGGACAACAGACAGACAGACAGACAAAAAATTCAAAAACTATATTTTTGGTATCTGTTTCGTTTAAGAAGACCCCTGGTGGTATTTTTTTCTATTTCTTTTCAATGCTCAAAATTGGATCGTTTACAGTTTTATTATAAGTATATAGATATATAGATAAGTATAGATCGATTGTATCTCTTATAGTTTAGCTGGGCTGCTAGGGTTCCACATCAGGTGTGCCAGACCTTCGATATTTTTCCGTCAATAGAAAATGTTCATTACGTGAAACAACTTTTCTTATGACGCCATGTTTGTATCTCATATAGTTTATCCTGGCTGCTAGGGTTCCACGTCAGGTGAACCAGACCTTCAAACTTTGTACGTCAATAAAAAGTGCCCATCACGTTTAACAATTTTCCTTAAGACGGTATTTTTATATCTCTCATAGTTTGGCTGGACTGCTATGGTTCCACATCAGACATTACGATCTTCAAAATAAATTATAGCCTATATGTTGGTGAGGGCCAATAGCTGTATAACAAAAAATGTTTCATCAAAATCCGTTCAGTAGTTTTTGTGTGCAACGCGGACAACAGACAGACAGACAGACAAAAAATTCAAAAACTATATTTTTGGTATCTGTTTCGTTTAAGAAGACCCCTGGTGGTATTTTTTTCTATTTCTTTTCAATGTACAGAATTGGATCGTTTACAGTTTTATTATAAGTATAGATATTGAAGTTGGCTCTCACTTCACATATTTTATGTTTTTGATGAGATAAATATTTTCAAGTAATAATACTCGTAGTTGTTTATGATTTGTTGTGAAGTAGAATCCAACCTATACCAAGAACCTTAATGTGCTAAAACAGTAGTGTTTATACTTGTTTTATTCCAGCGGAAACTTCCAATCGTTGAGGAAGGAGCTTGGTATGATTTACCGATGTACTTTCCGTCTATAAAAATGTACCGTTTAATTCGGCACATTAACGGCCTGCGCTTACTGCCAGATTTTGGGGGAGATATGGGGAGTAAGTTTTGGAGATGGTTTAGAATAGAAGACATAGCGATTCTTAAGATAAACTGTTCAAATGCGTAGGTAGGTATTTATCAGATTAGTTACAGAGAAAGCATTGATAAAAACTAAGATTGGGATAATGTCACTAGAAAAGGCGATCTCGTTTTTACAAGCTTTTTATTAACTTGCCATGTTAGTTACTGATAGTTAGTTAGTGGGGGACAAATCTTGCAAGATTAATTTGACCCACTTCCCAGTGTCCGATGGAGCTTAATTTTTGTATACAGGTTTGGTTTAGATGACAATACAATATCAAAGTACAGTCAGAAAAAAAGCATGTCATTAAAATTAAATTTTTACTAAAAACTTATTGAATGTTGAGTTGATCAAATGTCTACCCGGGATAAACATTTTTAGATTTGTTCTGTTTTGATGGATCAGAATGTCATGTATGAAACATACATAATACTTATCTTGGAATCAGATCACTGTCCCTATTAGTTACCCCTAGCACGAAAAACTATCGTAATCGTTATCGTGATCGTTTTATATAAGTGGGTAAATAGTTAAACGGTCTTGACTCTTTTGCCAACTACTTAATACGCTTAGCGCCAGTGTATAGGTACTATAGTATACACACCCATGCCTTTTGCCCCAGGTCTGTGTATCCCTGGATATACACCACAGGTGACATAAATTGGGGATTAAAACGGTTTGGGGGAGTGGGGGGGAACAACTTCACATACTATTTTTAGTGCCAATAGATGTATGTAATTTCTCCAATAAAAAAATGTTAAGTCCAAGCCTTTTCCCGGCGGAGAACTTGTCGCTAAGCGTGTTAAGTTAGGTAGAAACAAAAGAAAGACTTTAATCAGTAAAACTAGTAGTAAGTCATTTATTTCCAATGGAAACTCGCTTTAATTTTGTGACTCAAACGCCATTCCAATGACCCACAAAATATTGTTAAAATTACTTTTGATCAAATCTTTTGGAAACATCGTGAAATGTTAACAAAACATTATTATAATAGTGTACAACAATAAAACGATAAAATGAAACAACTTTTATTTACTTTCTTAGTAATAAGGATGTTCTTAAAACTGTTTTAATTAGTTTCTCGCGCGAGCTGGAATTAAAATATCTTAGTGAAGTCACGTAGTGAACCCGGTCGGACCTAGGGTTCCGTAGGGATGTAAGGTCATAAATAACGGGAACAAATTAAAAAGTCAGTATAGGTACGTATAGAGGAAGTGCGGTGTGGGGGAGCAATGTAATTTATTCGGGTTTTAATGTGGTTAATGGGTGATGCAAAATTATTGTGTTATATTGGTATACTAGCGATCCCGCCTGGTTTTGCACGTGCTTTGCTATAGATAGAACGTGGCGTTTCGCTGCAAGGGATTTTTTTAGGTTATGTGTAATTTTAAATCTGTGATAAAGTCTAAAGACGATTATTTTTATCTAAATTAAATGCCCAAGGTAACTAATATACAAAGATAAATACTGATTAGGAGAAATATTAGCTTTGCAAATAAAGTAATATTTTTAATTTAATTACGTAAAGATAAAAATGGTTATTGTGACTTTAGGAGAAACATATGCTATCGCTGACTTTTTTGTAGGCCTTTTTATGATAGGTATACATTTCCGTATACATTATTTTGATATATTTGATTGAATCAGGCGTCACTTGGCGGAAGTCCCTAACCACTGTGAAAAATAAATATATGTAGCTTTCTTCCGCAAATAATCGCAAAACTTGCACCTTCACCGATCACACTACTCTACACGTGTTTCGCCCCAACCCGGGGCATCCTCAGGAGATGTTTGTCCGTATGCAATCCTTCGGTATGTATCAATTCGGTGCTGGATTGCATACGGACAAACATCTCCTGAGGATGCCCCGGGTTGGGGCGAAACACGTGTAGAGTAGTGTGATCGGTGAAGGTGCAAGTTTTGCGATTATTTGCGGAAGAAAGCTACATATATTTATTTTTCACAATAATTATTTTGATATATCTGATTTAGCCAGCGTTCGCCATGTAAGCGCTCAAAAAACATTTTTTTTGACGACTTCATTACAAAACATTGAATTTTTTCTTACAAATACACGAACGAATACAAATTCTTTCTTTCAATTTGACACCGTTCAATCATATCAGTAAGTTCGAAGATTAATACGAAAACGTCCCGCACTTTCCTTCTTTCAATTAAATGATTCGATTTATTTTTTGTTAAAAAATCAGACGGCCTGCAGAAATTTCTCGGGTTTAAAAGTCGATTTAGTAAAACTTTATTTTCCTTTCTACGTTACAATTTTAATGTGAAAATTGCACAAAGAATTTACAACAAGCGGAAAGTAAACTCAAACAAATCTATATCTTGTGTCCGCGTATTCTAAATCTTTTCTATCCCGTTTGTAGCTGTTTCACTGCCAAATCGAACAGGATCTGCTCTCAAACAGATTCTTATGGATTTCCGTACGTCTGACGTCAAAATTCCTTGGCACATGCGCTATAACATGTACATCAAAGCTTAGGAGAGATAAAAATGTATTAAATCAAAGAAACAAATGTGCGATTTTGGCGTCGAAGTAAACAACCTAATGCAGGCACCTTTAAAATTGTATTTCTTTAGTTATGTTAAAGTCGATTTATGTGCAAGTAATTTTGTCCCAATCCATAGTGTAATTACAAAATATTTAACTGATTTTGAAATCTGCAGTAATTTTACCCTTTGTCTTTGAATTCTGTTTAGTATTTTCTGAGAAATTCGACCACCATTTTTTTGCCACGTTAAAAGGCTATTCAGTAATTTCTGAAAAATTCGAGTAGGTACTATCTTTTTTTAGCCATGTTAGAAACGGATGCCATAAATAAAACTCCCCATATACATTACTATCCCCAAAGTTCCGGTTATGAGTAACGAAATCCCATAAGACCCTAGGAATTCAAATTACACATTTTACGAGCAAATCTGCCTAATGTCAGCGAGGGAGGGGTAACGGAGAAAAATTATAGTTTTAAGGGACATCAAAAGTCATATTGTAAAATTTAACAGTTAAGCGCTCGTGGTTTTTACTACTACTCGAAAAAAAATCTTTATTTTTATACTTTGAAAGTTAAGAGTTTTTTAAATATTAAGTAGCTTAATTAACACGTTCATGAATCATTTATGATCAAATTTAAAATTAAATTAGCAAGACAGTCACATTTTTAGTATCGGGACGTGTGTCGAACATCATCTTAAGTAAAAAATTAAAAAAACTGGTGTGATTTGTCAAAAACTTATAAAATCTTAAAAATATTAGACTGGTACATATACGATATCATCATCATCATCATGTCAGCTGAACGACGCCCACTGCTGGGCATAGGCCTCCCCCAAGGATCTCCACAACGATCGATCCTGCGCTGCCCGCATCCAGCGGCTTCCCGCGACCTTGACCAGATCGTCGGTCCACCTTGTGGGGGGCCTGCCCACGGAACGTCGTCCGGCACGCGGTCGCCATTCAAGAACCTTTCCGCCCCAACGGCCATCGGTTCTCCGCGCTATGTGTCCACTGCCACTTCAATGATGCAATCCTTCGAGCGATGTCGGTTGTTTTAGTTCTCCTGCGGATTTCATCATTTCTGATTCGATCGAGCAGGGAAATACCAAGCATCGCTCTCTCCATAGCTCGCTGGAGAGCTTGCCAGCGAGCAGCGAGCGAGCATATACGATAACAAAAAGTGAATTGTATAGGGACAGGAAACCTGTAAATATCGAATACAAACCTCGAAAGGAATCACACCGGTTACTAAATTTTGTTATTATAAATTTTTAAAATACTCTATGTTGGCGGTGATTTTTTTGTTTACGTTTGAATAGTATATTTTAGCTGTTCTTATTAAACAAAAACTTTTTACTTAATTTCTAAACGCTTACCTACTTGTTTTTTGAGATTCTTTTACTCGTTTTGCATAACAATATTAAATGGCACAAAGTAATTGTGCGGGACAGATTATTACGATTTATTATGTTTAGAAATAAGATGTATATAAAATTCCTTGAGTTGACCGTTGTACAATAAAATGATATTTTTGTGTGTATTTTACTCCCTCTGCTAGGTTGAGATAAATTAGATAAGTTTTTTGTGTTGTATATAGATCGTTTATAATATTGAAATAATTTGTAAAATGCAAAGGGCTCTCGATACGGTATTGCCTCGACGTACCTAAGGTCCGATTCGCTATCTCGCTCACTCGCGGGATATGCTCTTCTAGCACAACCGCGCCTCTAGCGGCACATCTCGGAACTCCCTTACACGCAGACTGCCACAGTTCCGAGAACTAATTTAGCGTCGCGCGTGTAAGTAAATTCCTTGAATTCTTTTGTGAGAAAATACGCGGAAACAATTAGAGTCGTTATAAATATCGCGTGCCCTCGCATTAAGATTTCATTCGCATCCAGATATTGTAAGAAGAACAATAAAGTCACTCTGCCCGAACGAGCATCAACAACCAGTGGTTTTCTTCACCGTCCGGAACCTCTCCGTCTCCGCACAGTTTATGTACACCGGGGCTGCTACCGCTCATAAACGGCCGGTCCCGTACATATTGGTCCTTCGTAACCGGATCAGAAGATACCTACTGAAGACATAGAAAACTACAGTCAAGATGGTGCTCACTAGAAGTGAAAAAGAAAGAAGAATCGCCGAGCGAATCACCCACGAAGAACCTCCTGTTTCCCCGTCACGAGGACGCGTGAGGGAGCCGCGTCAAGAAGCCTCGCCGCCACGTCGCCACGCTTCACCGCCGAACCAACGCGGCTCACCTCAGCGCCCCGACGTCTCGCAGCCACACCGACGCGTCTCATCACCGAACCATCAAGCACGCCCAGACGAACCTCCGCAACGACGAAGCCAGCACAGCCCAACGTCACGCCCGCCGCCGAGGCGCCACGTTTCAAGAAGTTCATCGCTTCACCGAGAGCTGCGCCAACCGGTGCTCCGTCAACCTTCGCCGTCTCCGCGTCGCCATGAGTCGCCACCACGCCGCTACGAGTCGCCATCACGCCACTATGAATCACCGCCACGCCACGCGTCCAGCACACAGAAAAAGGAACAGGAGCAAAGAAAACCACCGTCACACCGTCGCACCGCACCGCCCAGCCGAGCGACGAGTACGAGGGAGTCGCGCGCCATCACCACGAAGTCCGAACGAGCGCGCCTCCTCGCAGAAGCCAGAGAAGAGATAGCCGAAAAAGAGCTAAACCTCGCCAAGGCCCGGTTAGCAAGAATCGAAGCCGACAGCGACGCAGAATCCGAAACCACGGAACTAAGCCAAGACGACGAAGCGGAAGCCAATTCCAGAAACAGAACAGAAGAATGGATACAAGCCACGAAGCCGCTCACAACCACCGAAGACGTCACGAAGGCGCCAGCACCGTCTCTACATACCACGCCCGCTGCCGGGGCGACACCGAAGAAAGAGACGGCAATAGAAGTGAGCGAGCTAACTGCGGCGATTATGGAAGCAGCCAGAGCCTTTCAACCGAAGACTGAAGTAATCAGACACAGTTCGAGCGTCGAGTTACCGATCTTCAACGGCGCACACACCGACTGGCTGAACTTCAAGATGGCTTACGAAGATTTAACAGTCTACGGCTCCGCGAGAGAAAATACCGCCCGCCTACGCCGAGCGCTACGGGGAAGAGCCAAAGAAGAGGTCGAAGACCTACTCGCCGTCGTATCGAAACCGGAAGTCATAATGAAGGCACTTGAAAACCGTTTCGGCCGACCGCAAGTCATCGCAGAACTAGAACTCGAGAAAATCGAAAATATTCAACGAGTGACCGACGCACCGAGAGACGTCTGCGCCTTCGCCAATAAGATACAAAATGCCGTGACCGTGCTCTACACGTTGGGGGAAGAAGGGTACTGCCAGAACCCGAAAGTACTCAAGACGCTAGTCGAGAAACTTACGCCGAGCCTGCGATACAGATGGTACGACTACAAAACAAAAACAGCGAAGAAAGCAAGTCTCGACATGTTCCGCAAGTTTATCGTCGCCGAAGCCGAGAACTGCAGAGAGTTTGCGCCGCCCGAAAACATCACGTCCGACGAACGCCCGTCTACGCGTCAACCGCCGCAACCAACGCACCGAACTCGCCCGCAACGCACGCATCAGTCAACACAGCGAACACACCCGGCGCACCGAACAAACACAGCAACCGAAACAAGCGCGCCAGAGAGACAACGAACCTGCGCTGTGTGCGCGCAACCTAACCACTCAGCCTACGCGTGCGAAACTTTCAAGAGGGCGAACAACGACGAAAAGTGGAGACTGGCAAAGGAAAAGCAACTCTGTTTCCGTTGCCTAGGGGCGAGAACTTATTCACACCGATGTCAACTACGACGCTGCGGGGAAAACGGCTGCACTAAGACGCACCACCGACTTCTGCACTACGAGAGGCGCACCGAGGCCGCGCCGGCACCGCCGCCGCCGCCGCCGCCGCCGCCGCCAGCTGCGAACATCGAACCCGAGATAGTTGCAACCACGAAGTCACGCCGAGCCACAAGTACCTACCTGAAGATCATACCAGTACGAGTCACCGGGCAGAGCGGGTTCATTGACACGCATGCACTCCTGGACGACGGGTCTACCGTCACACTGATAGACGCCGCCATCGCCGCAAAAATAGGAGCCGACGGACCCGCCGACATACTCGCTATCGAAACAGTCTCAGGGAGAGAAGAGGACAGAAACTCTCGCCGTGTCACTCTACAGCTGAATGGAAACAACAACGAGTTCAACATTCAAGCTCGTACGATCGAAAAATTGAAGCTGGCGCCGCAAACAATCACGAAAAACGACGTAGTCAACGCGCCGCACCTACGTGACATCGAAGCCCACGTATATTATGAACGAGCCACGCCGACGCTACTTATCGGTCAGGACAACTGGCACCTGTTAGTCGCCGAACAAATGAGGAAAGGAGGCGAAAACCAACCGGCGGCTTCTCTCACGCCGCTGGGGTGGGTACTGCACGGCGCCACCACTCGAAGCCTGGGACAGCGAGTACACTACGTCGCTCACGTGAACGTCCGCATCGAAAACGAAAACCGAAACGAAAATGCAGATCGCAACACCGACGAAGCAATGAAACAATTCTTCTCCCTCGAATCGCTCTGCATACAACCGAAAAAATCGAAGTCCGACCCCGAAGAGCTCGCGCTTAAACAACTTCAAGAAAACACAGTGAAGAGAAACACCGACAGCGGCTACGAAACATCGCTGTTATGGAAAGATAGCGTCGCGTTACCGAATAACTACGACGGCGCGCTGAAAAGGATGATTTCGACCGAGCGGAAAATAGATAAAGATGAGACACTGCGCAGCAAGTATCAAGAAAACATAGAAGCGCTCCTGAGGAAAGGTTACGCCGAACCAGCCCCGCCGGTCATTGACCCCGGCCGCACCTGGTACCTACCTCACTTCGCCGTGTTCCACCCAGCGAAACCGGGAAAAGTACGCGTCGTGTTCGACGCCGCCGCCCGTTACTCCGGTACTTCGCTCAACGACCACCTGCTCAGCGGCCCCGACCTCCTCCAGTCACTGCCGGGGGTACTTATGCGCTTCAGACAACACGAAGTCGCCGTCGCTGCCGACATAGAAGAAATGTTTCTCCGCATCGGCATACGCAGCGAAGATCGAGACGCCCTACGGTTCCTGTGGCGCCATGACCGGCGGGAGGGCCCACCCGAAGAGTTCAGAATGAAGTCCGTGATCTTCGGCGCCGCCTGCTCCCCGTGCACCGCGCTGTACGTGAAAAATCACAACGCCGAACTACACCGCGAAAAGTGTCCCGACGCCGCCGACGCTATCGAAAAGCATCACTACATGGACGACTACCTACAAAGTTTTCCTACCGTCGAAGAAGCGATTCGAATAGCCACCGAAGTTCGAAACGTACACCGAGAAGCGAATTTTAATTTATGCAAATGGACGTCAAACAAGAAAGAAGTTACCGAAACAATGGCGAACGAAAAAGTACATACGAATAACAGCGACATCACACTCGCGAGCGACAGAGAAGAAAAAGTACTAGGGCTCAGCTGGCGACCCGCAACCGACACGCTAAGTTTCAACTTGAACTTCGCGCGCGTCGCGCCCGAGCTACTCGACGGTCAACGAACTCCAACGAAGAGAGAAGCGCTGACTACCGTTATGTCACTGTTTGATCCGCTGGGCTTCGCTTCGCCAGTTACGATTCAAGCCAAACAGCTGTTACAAGAGACTTGGCGCCACGGAACAGGATGGGACGAGCCGCTCCACGAAACCCTTCAAGAACGCTGGCACGGATGGGTGACCGACCTGAAGAAACTAGAAAACGTCAGCGTGCCGCGCTGTCACCCGCACCTGACCGACGCCGCCCGGCGCCAACTACATGTCTTCGTGGACGCCAGCAACGTCGCCTATGCCGCCGCCGCCTACTGGCGCGTGGAAACAGAAGATGGCCAAGTACACGTCTCATTGGCCGCAGCCAAAGCCAAGGTCGCGCCGCTGAAGTTGACCTCGATACCGCGTATGGAGCTACAAGCCGCCGTGCTGGGCAGCCGCCTGGGAAAATCCGTCTCCGAAGAGTACCAGACCAGTTTCGACAGCAAACACTTTTGGAGTGACTCGAAGACAGTGCTCGCCTGGCTACGCGCGGGACCGCGCGCGTTCAAACCATTCGTCGCCCACCGAGTCGCCGAGATCGAAGAAGAAACCGCCGTGAACGAGTGGCGGTGGGTACCGACCCGTCACAACGTAGCCGATGACGCAACCCGCGGCGTACCAGCTGATTTCACCGCCGCACACCGTTGGTTCACCGGGCCACCATTCCTGTACCTACCCGAAGAGGAGTGGCCGCAAGAAACAATAACGAAAACCGAAATAACGGGCGAAGAAAGAACAAACGCCGTCGCCATAGCAACGCCAGACGCCGCAAAAGCGTTACCCGAGATAACACGCTTTTCTTCATGGCAGCGACTTATCCGCACTACCGCACGAGTACTTCAATTTATCGAAGCACTGAAAACGAGAAAACAACGTGTCCAGTACAAACGGACAAAACCGCGCGCGGAAGCCGATCCACAATGGCGAGCTAACAAGAGTCACAACAGAATAAGCTCCGCCCAGCAGAAGCCACGCCCACTGACGAACGAGTGCGCGTTCAAAACATTGAGCGCTGATTTTATCCGTCGCGCCGAACAGCTGTGGGTGAAGCAATCGCAACACGATTCGTTTGAAAGAGAGATCGCCGCGCTACGAACAAAACAAGTTTCACCGACCGACAGATTGAAAAAACTCACCGTTTACGTAGACGAAAACGAAACTCTACGACTGAAGTCGAGAATAACCGCCGCCGCCGATATTAGCAGCGAAATTAAAGCGCCCGCCGTGTTGGACGGCGACCACCCGTATACGAAACTCTACATAGCGGCGGTTCACCGACAGATGGCGCACGGGAGCACCGAGATAACAATAAATGAAGTGAGACAGCGATATTGGGTGTTGCGCCTTCGACCTACGACGCGACAGATAGTGAAAAGTTGTTTGGCGTGCCGAATAAAGAAAACGAAGCCCGCTGCGCCACCGACCGGTGATCATCCTTACTCTCGCTTGGGTCATCATCAGCGCCCCTTCACCTATGTGGGGCTGGACTATTTTGGCCCGATCACCGTGACCATTGGCCGCCGCCATGAGAAACGCTACGTGGCCCTCTTCACCTGCCTCACCACCCGAGCGCTGCACCTGGAGGTCGCCGCCAGTCTGAGTGGGGACTCCGCCGTGATGGCCCTGCGCCGCTTCATAGCGCGGCGCGGCTGCCCCGCCGAGATCTACTCAGACAACGGGACGAACATGCACGCCGCCGATCGTGAGCTACGAGACGCCGCTGAAGAGGAAGCATCGCGACGTGCCATCCGATGGAAGTACATCTGCCCCTCCAGTCCATTCATGGGGGGATGCTGGGAGCGGCTAGTCAAGTCCGTGAAGACCGCCCTACAGAAAACCCTGACCGAGCAGCACCCGACTGAAGAATGCCTGCACACGCTACTGGCCGAAGCTGAGTACGTGGTCAACAGCCGCCCGCTCACCCACGTGTCCGTCGAAGCCACCGACGAAGAGGCGTTGACCCCTAACCATTTCCTGTTGGGGGGATCAGCGCGCACACCACCGACGGGCACCTGCACCGACGCTGACCTGAGCGGCCGCGCCACCTGGCGCCGCGCACAGCGCCTCGCCGACCACTTCTGGGCGCGCTGGGTGCGCGAGTACCTGCCCGAGCTTCAACACCGGCGGGAGCCCCACGGCCGTGGGCCGGCCATCAGGGTGGACGACGTGGTCCTCATCGCCGACGGCAACCTGCCCCGCAACGTATGGCCCAGAGGCCTAGTCACCGAGCTGCACCCGGGACCCGACGGCGTGACGCGCGTGGTCGACGTGCGTACCCGAGGCGGCGTGCTACGACGGCCTGTGAAGAAGCTCATCGTGCTACCGACGGCGCCCGCACCGGATTGAACTACATAAGCCGCCGGGCTTATGTACGGCGGGAGATATGTGCGGGACAGATTATTACGATTTATTATGTTTAGAAATAAGATGTATATAAAATTCCTTGAGTTGACCGTTGTACAATAAAATGATATTTTTGTGTGTATTTTACTCCCTCTGCTAGGTTGAGATAAATTAGATAAGTTTTTTGTGTTGTATATAGATCGTTTATAATATTGAAATAATTTGTAAAATGCAAAGGGCTCTCGATACGGTATTGCCTCGACGTACCTAAGGTCCGATTCGCTATCTCGCTCACTCGCGGGATATGCTCTTCTAGCACAACCGCGCCTCTAGCGGCACATCTCGGAACTCCCTTACACGCAGACTGCCACAGTTCCGAGAACTAATTTAGCGTCGCGCGTGTAAGTAAATTCCTTGAATTCTTTTGTGAGAAAATACGCGGAAACAATTAGAGTCGTTATAAATATCGCGTGCCCTCGCATTAAGATTTCATTCGCATCCAGATATTGTAAGAAGAACAATAAAGTCACTCTGCCCGAACGAGCATCAACAACCAGTGGTTTTCTTCACCGTCCGGAACCTCTCCGTCTCCGCACAGTTTATGTACACCGGGGCTGCTACCGCTCATAAACGGCCGGTCCCGTACAGTAATCTTTTAACAAGCTAAATAAGATGAGTCAAGGTTCAAAGTAGCTTCCAGCTTTAATGGGGGGGATGCATTTTTACGAGCGCAACCGAAACCCTTCTGAATTATCATCCGTAAAACGAGATCCTGTCGCCGTCCCTGTCTCGTTTAAGGTGACAAAGCGGGATGGAGTGTGCCAGGACAGGACGAGTAAGGATCTTGGTAAACACTGTCAATTGTTTATGGACCTGGCTCATTGGAATTTTATTCGGTTTCTCTGTACAAAATATAATGAAAAAAGAAAGTTTATTGTTGTGTACAATAAACTTTCTTTATTGTATTCAACAATAAACAGAGGATTACCTATGACCTTATTATTAAAATTCAAAATTTCCTTATTCATTTTAGGTTGAGCCACAGATAAGGTTGAGCTAACTTCACTTGTGAACGTCAAAGAAGCTACGCCATCGGTTCGCAAATCCTACGGTGGTTGACCTTGTGAGAAGAACCGACAAGAAACTCGATAGAAAAATAATCTATATATAAATAAATTCGATCTAGTTTTCCTCATAAGATCAGCTACATGTGTGCATTCATGGTTCAGGTTTGTACGAAAGCCTTTGCTATCATATCATCATCATAAAGTAAGTGATTATTTAGAATTTAATGAATTTATTATTATAGAATGTTGGCTTTTTTAAATAAGTTAATAAAGTATTTGTTTTAATAAGTAAAACTTCTTCTAATTCAGTCTGTGATGGAATAATCATCAATCAGTCAGTTATTCGATTTGATAGGTACATTTACAACCTTTGTTTAGTAAAGAAAGGAATCACTTCATAGTATTATACAAAGTCTGTTCCCACCGTATGTTCGCTTAGATCTTTTAAGCTAAGCATTGCGTTTTAAAATATTTTTTTGTAAAAAAAACATAATAGTTTAATACGATACGCATATAAAGCCAAGACAGGAAGATCGCTTGCTAAATATAAAATATAAAAATGTCATAGTCCCACTTGTCCCAACCGCGTGGAGTCTCCAGCTCTTGTCATGATTTTAGAAGGTTTTTCATATTTTTAAAAGGCAACACTGGTAATGCCGTCTCTTGCCGCCATTTTGTTAAGTTTAATAGGCTAATCTGTGGTAAATTCGGTGGGGATAGCTAGACTTGAGCCCGACTAACGAGCAAAGAGGGATCATTCTTCAAACTAGCCTCGAGGGGATAAGTTCACTAAGACGTCGACTGTATCTATATTGTTATACCTGTACTATGCCTGTACCTGTAGGTTGGATCAATAATTATATGAGTGTTATCTGGAGTCTGCATTTTCTTCATATTTCAGAAGCGGTAAAGTACCCACGCAAGTTTATTTCTAAACCTGATAATAAGAATAATTTGCTTATTCTGTGCTATAGTAATGCCAAACGAGTTATTTTATTCTCTTCACGCAGAGAAAGGATAAATATTCCAGATTCCATGTTAATGCGTATTTTTTTTTATTTAAATACCTTTGCGGTGGATTGTGTTTCGTACATGGTCGGGGCTACTCTCCGACGGAACGGACATAAACTAAATCGCATTTGTGTTTTAATTGATTGTGTTCGTATACGGTCGGGGCTACCCTCCGACTATACTAACATAATTTAAAAATTTTATAATGTAGCTTAGTACTAAGATTTTACTAATTCGTGTTCGGGGCTACTCTCCGATCGTGTTGGTTAAATCTAAAGCGTTAAAATTGGAGTATTTGTGTGGCGGATTGTGTTTCGTACATGGTCGGGGCTACTCTCCGACGGAACGAACATAAACTAGACACACTTTTATTTGAATTGATTAATTGTGTTCGTGTACGGTCGGGGCTACCCTCCGATTATACTAACATAATTTTAAACGCGGGTATGTAGTAGATATTTTCGTATGGCACGATCATAGCGTACCATGAATCTGGCATAATATCTTGATTGTTGTTGTTTAATTTACATGATGTATTAAATGTGGATTGTACAGAATTAATGGAGATGATTGGCATTATTATATTATTAGAGTACTTGCTGTTTATGTTGTTTATAATCTTACACATGGAGCTAGAACTGGCAGTTTTGGCTGTGTACCTACATGTAATGTTCTAAATAATTAGTGCTAGATTGGAGCTAGTTTTTGATAGTCTTTACTGTTGCACAGAGTAAATTCAGTTACGATTACCAAATTTGATAGCTTTACTGTCGTACAGAGTAAAATCACTTATGGCTACTAAATCTTGCATACAATCCATGTTTTAACGTGGTATCTAATACCGACAGTGAATAAAAGAAAATTATAAGTTATGGGGCTAGTAAGAAGTAGTAAAGAGTAAGAATAATTTATGATTGGTGGCTTACATTTCATTTATTTTTATGTTGTTACAATGGGTGATTACAGATTTTCCTTTTGTTTTTAATGTATTGAGCGAACGTGTTGTTCTCTGGGTTGAGTGAGTCATGTCATGTATGCTTACTGGTTACCTGGTAAGATTGGTTTAATAGGTACGTATTACTTACTTACAATTGAATTCTGGCTTTCTTTTTATTGATAAGTATATTAGTTAATTAGTACAAATTTTGTGGATTCAATTAATATGAACACCGTCAATAGCAATAGGTATAAATATCTTGAACTATGAATATGAATATTTTGAACATGAGTTTAAATACAAATATTCTTAATATGGATATATTTCAATATGAAAGTCTTTATGTGAATTTGGAAAACTTTAATAAGAATATGAATATCTTTAATTTTTAGTGTTGAGCAAACAAACGGGTGTTCACTGGGTTGAGTGAGCAAGCTATGCATGCTCACTGGTTACAAGAGATACATTGAATTTGCTTGTTCAAATGCAATCAATTTAATTTGATATTAGGGGGCGATGTATGTATGTTGCATACACTCGTCGGATATTAGGGGGCGATGTATGTATGTTGCATACACTCGTCGGATATTAGGGGACGATGTATGTTTGTGGCATGCACTCGTCGGAATTAAGGGGGCGGTATATGTTTGTGGCATACACTCGCCGGATTTTAGAGTACGAACGATGTATGTTGGTGGCATACATTAGTCTGAATATGTTTAAATGTTGAGTACGTTTCTCACATACTGGTTAAGTGAGTACTTATATTTCATACTGGTTTACTACTCGTATGGCCACTTTTAAGGTTATTAGATTGAAATGAAACGACAACAGAACAAAGATATTATCAAAGTTTTTATTCTTGTTCTTACAATACTCATTTTATATTTTTGCACTAGATCAGTAGCTCTTAATAAAAGAAATGGTTTTTGTAAATAATAAAGGATGTAGGTAGCTAGTGCACAGTATAAATGATGATTTTTCCTGAAGGGCATTTTGTGTTAATAACCCAATGATTTTATTATAGAATGACACGGAACGATCTCTTGCCGATGAGTGATGTATACATTCCAAGGTAAATAGTATCTGAGGACGAATACAGCCCGCGCCGCCTGTTGCGCCGCTTGGTAGGCCTCCAGGGTGACGTGGCCGGCCAAGGGAGTCTTGAGCGAAGGAGGAATACTTTTTCTTCGTAGCTGAATCTGGTCAAAGAGGATTTGAGATGATGTAGAGCATTTTGTTTATGGGAAAGTTTTGAAGTTGTTTTGATTAAAAAGTTTACTTAATGTTTATTTATTTGAATATCGAATTTAAGATTTAATTTTCACCTCGCATAACCGACTAAATTGATGGTAACACCCCCTTAAATAAAGTTTGTACAGGTTTACCTAAAACAAAACTATATAAAAACTTCTCTTTTCATAGAATCATTTAGATGTTATCAAAATACCCTTAGGGAAGAATGAAAAGTCTTTTAAATCTACAGTTGCCTACATACTTGAAATACATCTTGATAGACATTGAGTACCTAGTAGGTACCACAGCTATCGCAGTAGAAACCTTTAAGTATTATTGTTAATATGCGCTCTAATTATCACAACATAGTACCACTTACTTATAAGGATATTTATTTACTAAATTATGTTTGCATCATTTCTTTTTCATTGCATAATAAGTATCTACATGCATCACAATTTGAGTAGGGATTATTGTCTCACCTAGTTAATATTTTTATAATTACCTTAGTCTCCATTTATACGAAATCCATACCATATCTTGATTCTTATGATTGGTCAATATCCATTAGCTAGGTTAGTTTTTCTATGCCTAGGTCTATGCCCAGGTGACCTTTACGCAGAACTGGATGTATTTCTCATCTTGATAAGATTGGACATGATGACGATTCACTTTTGAATAAGAGCGAATTTAGTATTCCAAGATTGCAATTGGGTAATACTTTTATAAACTGTGATCTGTGTCACTTAGATTTTTATAAACCTTTTAACTATGGAAACAATATTAGTTTGTGGTACTAGCTTAACGACCTCCATGGCAGTAGTGTAGAAACGGTGTACGTACGCATAGGTTTTCGGGGTGCCGCTGTCTCTGAGGTTCCGGGTTCGATTCCCTGTCGGGTGAATGTTTAAAGCGGACTTTTCAACATTCTGTCCGATTGTATGTGGTAATCCCCGTCGTTGTTCCCAAATGCCATGACACAAGTGCTTAAGTTATTTAGTTCGGGATTGGAGCTATGTGGGTATGCAAAGATATCCAATATTTATCATTTCTATTATTTATTTTAATTTTTGTAACTTTGTTCAAGTGAACATTTCGTCTATTATTTTTGTTGGATGTAGCTTAATTTGAAAGAATTCACTATGCTTGACTTTTAAAATTTGAGTTTAGTGGCAAACTTAATTCTCAAATTTAATTTAAATTCAAACTGAATTGTGGATGAGTGCTAGAGAAAGTTTATCAGGAACATACTTTTCTTCTACATAATTAGACAATAAAGCCATAAGACTGAATAGAAATAATCATTCGTTACATTTTTCCTGGAACGTCAAAGATTCTTTATTCTTTCTTTATTTGTACACAATATTACAAACGGAACAATCACACAGGAAATAATAATAATAATACAAAGATAACAAATTGTAAACCAAATGGTGGCCTTATCGCCTTACTGCGGTTTCTTCCGGGCAACTCTGTTTTGGTTTTAGACTGATGGAAAATTTTACAGCCAAAATCACTAGAAGCTATTTTGCTATTAGTGCGTACTGCTTAGTGTTCTAGATCTCTCTTAATGATTAAAATGCAAATCAAAAGCAGAAATCCTTAGTTGCTTAGACAGCACTGCAAGAAGCATCCACTGATATCTATTCTAGTTGTTTTCATTAACATAGTGATGAAATGATGTTTCTAATGCAAAAACATGTAAACATTCCATGGTGCATTTAAGTAGATCGTGTTTATTACACTGTCAAGTTGTAACTCATGTTTTCCTAATTAAGCAAAATAAAGTAAAACGATTATTGCTCAATCACATCTTTTATTAAAATTATTATTTTATTCAATTTATTAAAATGTTCTATACAGCTTCATGCAAACATTTTAATTCATGTTTTAAACTTGTTCCAACAAATAAAGCCACAAGTAACCACTGCTGTAGCATACCAAGTTAGTTTTGCCGTGTTTTTGTTGTTATTGGCGGTGTGATTTAAAATTAGTAATTAAGGATTTTAATACTACCGTCCTTGTGTACGTATTGACAAAATATGATTTCAAATTATGTGAATTTAATTTATTGTGATCTTATTGAGAATTAATATCTTTATTAAACCATAAATCAAGTAGATCTGTCAAATTTACCGTCTCATTTAGTAGGCTCGTGATACTAAAATTCTTAGCAGTTTACCATTCTCACGAACATTTGAAGTTCCTTCACATATTCTGTAGTAATCATTTCCATATTTTTTTAGATCTGGTCAGTTGAACATTTGTTTCTACTATGGTTGAAATAAGTACCTTCTAATGTTTATAAAAGAATATGAGAATTCATACACTTACATTTATTTCTATTGATTCATTACCAGATAAATCTATTTCTTTTGAATGATTAATACTATGTGTGTTGTGAGTTTACTGCTTTCAGATACCAATTGTAGCATCCAGTAGGTACTTATCATGAGCTAGCATCAAGTTAAGATAATATTGAGGATCCCGCTACCCTTGAACGTACGAACCAACACGGCATACATACATACTGGAGGTAGCAGAGTGTACGTGCTTTAGTAATGAGAGGAGATAATATGATACTGAAGGTGCAGATCACAGGGTGATCGTTGTTGTGATGATGGTGATCATCGTGGGCTGTGGTTGTAAGTCGGATATTGAGACTAGTGGATCGCTGATACTGGAGTTGAATTATATTGAAGTATATATCATTTTCATGTATCTTATCTCATTTTACTAATATTATGATTGCAAAAGTTTGTATGTTTGTTCCCCAATCACGGTTATCGGCTGGACGGATCTTTAGAATCTCTTGTCTCTAGAATAGCATATTGACGACTTTTGCCTCCGAGAAGATATTTTATTCCCACGGGAAATCATCGTGTAGTTAAATCGCTTGGGTGGAAAAGCTGTTCATGATTTTATTTGTCCTATTTCTACCCATGGTAATCTACTTCTTCATATCCCAATTATAATTAATAAATCTATTTTCACTAATATTATTCATAGTAATATGAATATTTGTTGATAAGAATGCAGGTGATGCTCGTATGAGGATACCTTGTAGACATTTTTAAGTTTTGATATTAAATTGCGAACTTGTTTAAAATCATTAACTTATTCATTTTTAATTTATAATGGATCAAGTTGTCTGAAATAAATGATTAATAAAAAAAAAATTAGAAATGATAATAATATGATCTTTTGATTTTCATGTACGGAGTGGAACCATGTATTGTACTATTCTAACAGAGGCAAAGAATAGATGCATTTAAGATTTGGTGCTGGAGAAGAATGCTCTGGAAACCTTGGACAACTGGTTGACCAGTTGAAAAAGCAAATTGTTGCTGTGACGGTTCAAATTGTACCTACGGCATCTTCATTATTAGTGTAACTTCCTTGTAAGAATATTTAATTTAATTGGTAATAATGCCTATTAAGAACATGCCTTTAAATAATTCCTTTAGTTGTCCTAATTCATATCTTGATTTAATACAAATTGTGCACTAATGGTAAATACGTATCTATAACTTGGTTTGTTACTCATATCTGGGTAAAAATTGGTAACTGTGCAGGGGCCTACAGTTGTTGTTGTAAGGACTAAACTATGTCAAACATAGGGATAGTTAAATTTATCTAATATTAGGTATTTGATCCTTTCATGACTCTTAGTTTCTTTTTCCACTATTTGAGTGAAGTGATAAGGGTTTCTAGTTATCAGGCTAAAGTTAAATTCTGTACCTACCTATTTCTAATATAACATTATTAGAGATTTTGCTTCTGGCATCATCTAATATTCTTGAATGTAGCTCTTGGCAATGCATTGATGTAAACTAGTACCAAGCTAATCCATTTTTCTTTAATTACCCATGACTAATGCTTATAGATTATAACTAGACTTTACTTTAATCATTCCATATACTTACACATGATTATGTATTATGTAACAAGTATAGTTTCAAAATAAGTTTTCAAAGTAATAATAGTCGCTTGTTAACGAATGTCATGATTTTGTTATTTTATACATTGATTCGAATAGTTTGTTGTTGATAATTTATTTTATTTGATTATGTATTAATTTACGATTTACTAAAACAATATTATTACGATAATATCTATATTCTAAACAAGTCATCGGCGTCGTTAAAAGTTTATTGTTGAGCATTGGTAATATAATGTATTTGTTTCAATTATGTTTTAACTTAAGGTTTTTGTCACTCTAAGATTAACCTAAATAGGTACATAGTTGTAAGACTTTACTATTGAGAATAGTTGTGTATCAGTATATTAGCTGTATACTTACCTAATTAATTGATTCTAAATATTTTTTTATATGTGCGTCGGGAGACAGCACGTTATCAGATGGCCGAATGTCATGATTTTAGAAGGTTTTTCATATTTTTAAAAGGCAACACTGGTAATGCCGTCTCTTGCCGCCATTTTGTTAAGTTTAATAGGCTAATCTGTGGTAAATTCGGTGGGGATAGCTAGACTTGAGCCCGACTAACGAGCAAAGAGGGATCATTCTTCAAACTAGCCTCGAGGGGATAAGTTCACTAAGACGTCGACTGTATCTATATTGTTATACCTGTACTATGCCTGTACCTGTAGGTTGGATCAATAATTATATGAGTGTTATCTGGAGTCTGCATTTTCTTCATACTCTCTAGTGGAAGTTTTCTCGTCTCATTTGCTGAATTTATAGTTCCACGCGGCCTATCCGTTTCGCCGCGTCATTTGCGTAATGCCACTATTATGGTACGTGATGCTGTAAGCAAAGATAAACTTTTAGTTTTCAGCATCACGTTAAACTTCTGGGTATATATTATTAAGACATCTCTAATATATTATTTAAAATCTAGCGTCATTGGAGAATAAGCTTATAAATATTGAAATTTCAAACCAAAATATATACCTAGCTGTTTTCTGTAACATCCAAGATACGACGTGGTAGCCCGCCCGCAAAGAATATATATCACTACGTTTTACCCGCCCGCCCGTGATGCAAAATCAGTGTAATTTGATACTACGATACGAACTCATAATTGCATCAAATATTTTCTTAAAATTTTGTTACTTCCATCAAAATTATTTATTTTAATATTTATAATGTGACGTAAGTACAGACTTTAGATTGGGATAGTTGTCAATTTAACAACATATATGATGCCAGGTTGGAGGTAAACCTTTGGTTAAGTAAAAAAAATGCATAACAAAGTAGACAAACCATCTCTTATTGATATGCATATAACATCTATTATTAAAAATTAAAAATAATTAATTATAACTTGCCATAAAATAAAAGTTAAAAACATTCTAATAAAGACTGTTGTGCAGAGAACTTCAAAACACAAGACCATTCTCTAGAGATTAGAGAGACTTGTACAAAAATAATTTAAGTTGCAGTTGTGCATTAAAAATGCTAGCAAAAGGCACCCCTGTCGGCGTCTAATTAAAATTTTAGTCAAAACGAGGCGGAGTATGTAAACTATAATCAACATTGCGCCATAGAGTAGCGGAACGCAGTTTAGTAAATTGTAAACTTTAAGCAAAGCGCAAAGTGGAATTATTAAAATAAATTAGAATGAGCGGATTGTTAACTGTATTTATTTATTCAAAGCAATTTGATTAATTATCATTGATACTTTAACAATATTTTCTTTTCCACTTTATATACTTACTCACTACTTTAAAACTGACTGTTCAACAAACTCCTTAGTTACTGTGCGTTTATATAAATACTAGCCTTCCGCCCGCGGCTTCGCCTGCGTGAACTACACGACGTTATATCACGGAAACCGCGTGAACTACACGACGTTATATCACGGAAATGTGATATATTTCCAAGATAAAATTAGCCTATGTCACTCTCCAGCTCTCAAACTATCCCTTTACCAATCATACTCACATTTATAATATTAATATGGATTTAATCAAAAAACCACTTAAGTACATTGAATTATTTAAAAAAAATTGTGCTAAGTTGTGCTAATTTGTGCTATCATAGGAATTTCGTAATATAAAGCGCACTTCGGAATTTCATAAAAACCATTGTGAACGAAAGTATCAGAAAATGCAGAATATTATGTATATATTTTCTCTTTCGGTGCCAGCCCACCCAGCCATCTAGCCAGCTTTATTATTTCACTGGGCATACTGGCTTTTTTATCATGTAGAAGAGTATTATTAATTAAATCACGGATTTGTCCCGAGCAGTCCCGTTTATATGGTCGACTTTATCTCTGGTTCGATTGTATTCTCCGGACGTCGGCGGTTTGAATATTATATCATTTTTAGTGCCACTGCCGTTAATATTTTGGACAAAAGACACACGCTGGTCATGAATAAAGACTTTATATATTATTCATGAGCTTATAATTATTGAACTATCTCTTCAACTGTTTATTTAAACAATTAGTTTATTAGACCTAGACAAATAAATTTCATAGTACTACTAAAATAATTAAAAACTATTTCTTTTTTTACTTTTATACACTGCAAATTTTCTTTTCTTTACTTTTAATCGAGTAACGACCAAATATTTAAGTTTAAAACTTATTTCAGACATGCAAGATTTTGACGAATAAATGTAACGACAAACAAAAAAACATCATTCGAGTCCTTTCCTGAATCAACAAGAAATCACTACTCTAGATATGATAATTATCTCAAATTAATTAATTTAATCAAGTCCCTCCCTCTAGGTGACGCTGGCAGCCGTGAACCTCCGCGCCAACTTATGCTAATGCAAGCGGGTGCATTTATATGCACTCGATTTTTAGTCCCCGTCACTTTAGAATTATGGCCCTATTACTTAGCGCATTCTTTTTTGCTGAGAAATTATTGGAGATTTTTATTTCATAAAATTGTAAAGGTGAAATTGCAAGTGGGGTTTAATAACCAAAATTTTTACTGAATGGATCTATTTTGTTTGGTTGAGTCAAAAACTCTCATGAATTATTTAGCTTGTTTGCTTATATTAGAATTTCCTATGCTACATTATAAAATCCTTCTATACGATTTTTTTAACTACGTTCTAGCTAGACTATAAAAAAAGAACTTTAAATAATAGCTGTGACATAGATGATATAACTATTCTTTAAAGTATTTAACGGTAGACCGTATCTATATAATTATCTACCTTTAGACTGACATACCTATTCTAGAAGAATACGTATGTTTAACAACGTACGTATTTATACAGAGGAATTCCCTTGAGAATACAAAATCAAATTATTTTTACTTTTATTATGTTATTCATTTTTTTACTGAAAATGTAGTACTTACTTTTTCCATTTTAATGAATCAATATCACTTAAAAATAACATATAATTTCCCTATGTATACCTTACTGCACCTACCCCAGTTTATTATCACAATCAGTTATAAAATCAGCTGCTCACTTCCCAACAACTATTGTCTCAAACTTTCACATAAATCTTCCTTTGTTGGCAAACCAACAAAAACTGGTTAATACTAGAGTTCCATCCAGACACAGTTTATTTATAGTGCAATATTGTTGAAGATTAAATTGCCACGTTCCAAGTCGATATTAGTTGACAGTGACTGAAGCACTGCTCTATGGTTCTTTCTCTTTGGTTGTGTGCTTAGCTGTGTAACGCCATTTTTCTGTTTAATAAAACGAGTTTATTTAATTAAATTCTTTTAATTACTACAGGTTATGGGTCCTCCGCAATCTGTTTGTAATAGTCAGTACAGGAAAATTAGTCAGGAAAAATTATACAAACCAAAAATAAGGTCGCCGGTCTAAAAGTGATACGACCAACATTCTGACAGGTACTGAAACAAAAGAACAATTTTTTCACTAAAAGATGTCTTCAAATACAATGGCTCTTATCGAAAAGCTAGTTGGTCGAGATAACTACAACACATGGAAATTTGCCGTGCAAACGTTTTTGCAACATGAAGACCTCTGGTGCTGCATCGAAAATGGTGATAAAGCAGTAGATCCCAAGCTCGACCTGAAAGCAAAAGCAAAAATAATATTATTGGTAGACTCGGTGAACTATATTCATATTCAGGAGGCAAAAACGGCAAAAGAAGTATGGACCAACTTACAAAAAGCTTTCGACGATAAAGGGTTGACACGTCGTGTTGGACTATTGAAAGATTTAATAACTACAACGTTAGAAAATTGTCAGAGTATTGAAGACTATGTAAACAGAATAATGACAACGGCACATAAACTCCGAAATATTTCTTTTGAAATTGATGACGAGTGGCTCGGCACTTTGCTCCTTGCTGGATTTCCAGTAGAATATAAGCCGATGATAATGGCCCTCGAAAGTTCCGGTGTGTCAGTTACAGCAGATTCAGTGAAGACTAAGCTCCTGCAAGAAATAAAGGGCTCCGAGTCAATGGCACTATATGCTAATAAAACTAATAAGTATAATAAACCAAAGTTCAACAAAGGACCACGTTGTTTCAAGTGCAATCGATATGGTCACCTCGGTAAGAACTGCAGAACTAAAAATAAAGAGACAGAAAAAGGAAAAGAAACTGGATATGTTGCAGTATTCTCAGCCTCAGTAGCAGCAAATAATAGTAATAGCTGGTATGTTGATTCAGGGGCATCTATGCATCTCACTATGAAGCAGGACTGGCTATATGATGAATCATTACCCCCGGTTACAAGCATCCGTATCGCAAATGATAAAATGCTTACTGTCAAAAGCTGTGGAAAAATTGATCTGTCTGTTATAAGTAGCAGTGGAAAAACACAAACAATACAAGTAACTAATGTGTTATATGTACCAGAGTTAGCAAGCAATCTTCTATCTGTGAGTCAGCTCATAAAGAAAGGGTGTTCCGTACAGTTTGATAAAGATGGGTGTAAAATACTTAATAAATGCAAAGAAGAAGTTGTAGCTTGCGAGTTAATAAATAACATGTATCGTCTGAACTTACAAAGTACACCAGCGTTCATGTGTAATACAAATGAAAGTGACAGCTACATATGGCATCAAAGGATGGCCCATCTAAACTTTTCTGACCTGAACAAACTGACCAAGTGTACAGAAGGTGTAAAGCTGAATGAAAATAAGTTGAGTATGGTATGTGAATATTGTCAAGAGGGAAAACAATTCCGACTGCCGTTCCCTAAAGAAGGTTCCCGTGCGAAGAAGGTTCTGGAACTTATACACTCCGATGTATGTGGACCACTAGAAGTGAAGTCATTTGGAGGGGCACGATACTTTCTTACATTTGTGGATGATTATACCAGGAAAGTATTTGTCTATTTTCTTAATAACAAATCTGATGTGTTCAGTAAATTTAAACAATTTAAAGTACTAGTAGAAAATCAACTTGATTTAAAAATTAAAAGAATAAGAACTGATAATGGTAAAGAGTATCTAAGCAATGAATTTAAAGAATATTTACAAAACTGTGGCATTATACATGAATCTTCTAATCCATATACTCCACAACAAAATGGGTTGGCAGAACGTATGAACCGGACCTTGATGGAGAAAGCACGCTGTATGTTACTTAATGCTAATTTTCAGAAATGCTATTGGGCAGAGGCAGTGGCAACAGCGGCTTATATAACAAACAGATGTCCAACAAGATCAATTTTGTACGTTACCCCCGAGGAGTTATGGTCCGGGAAGAAGCCTAATTTGAAACACCTTCGAATTTTTGGATGTGAAGTTATGGTACTTATACCCAGCCCAAAACGTCACAAACTGGACGCAAAGGCGAGTAAAATGTTTTTAGTTGGTTATTCAGAAACTACCAAAGGGTACCGTTTGTTAGATACTAAAGCAAGAAAAATAGTTATCAGTAGAGATGTTGTGTTTATGGAAAACTCTATAAAAAGATCTGAGGTTCCATTAGCTGATAATGTGAATAATAAAGAGAGAAATTTTTCTTTGGTTCCACTACAAGTACTAGAAGAAAATATTAATAATAATGAGAACTCTAGTGTAGTAATAAATGGAAGTATAGAATCAGAAAGTTCAGATATACTAAACACTCAGATACCTTGTGAGTCCACAGTAACTTCATCAAATGATAATGAAATCTTTGATGGTGATGACTCCGAGTATGTACCTGAAAAAGAAATAAAAACAAATGTGATAAGTAATATTACTACTAGATCTAAAAGTAAAAGTTTAAAACAAGCATCTAATACTTACCTTTGTCAAGGTGGAGATCAACTACCCGGTGACACACCAAAGACTTACCGAGAAGCGCTGTCATCTCCAGATAAAGAAAAATGGGAAAAGTCTATACAGGAAGAGCTGAAAGCACACAGTAAGAATGAGACCTGGGAGTTGGTGCAGAAACCTGATGGAATAAAACCAATCAGAAGTAAGTGGGTTTTCCGAATTAAAGATGAGTTATCAGGGACACTATATAAATCAAGACTCTGTGCCATGGGATGTTTACAGAAGTATGAAGTGGATTATTCTGAGACTTTTTCGCCAACTGTCAGGTATGATTCTGTAAGAGTATTGCTTTCTAAAGTGTGCCAAGATAATTTGAAAATGATACAATTTGATGTGAAAACTGCTTTTCTCTATGGAAATATAACAGAGAATATTTATATGATTCCACCAGAAGGCTTAGAAGTTCCTGAAGGATTAGTCTGTAAGCTGAAAAGATCCTTATATGGCTTAAAACAAGCACCTAGGTGTTGGAATAAAAAATTTGATTTGGTGCTGAAGAAATTCGGTTTTACTAATAGTCACTCAGATAAGTGTATATATACTGGTGAGTTAAGTGGAACTAAAGTATATTTAATTCTGTATGTAGATGATGGATTAATTATTTCAAGAGATAAAAGTATATTGGATAAAGTAATTAGTGATTTAAAAGAAAATTTTGAAATAAAAGTATGTGAACCTAAAAACTTTGTAGGGCTTGAAATAGAAAGAGGTGAAAACTTCATATTCTTACATCAGACTAAATATACAGAGAAATTACTTAATAAATTTAATATGACTAATGCAAATGGAAACTGTATACCAGTAGATCCAAACATCAAGTTAAAAAAAAAATACATCAGAATTAGATAGAGAAATACCATATAGAGAAGCAGTCGGCTCTTTAATGCATCTAGCTATAGTTAGTCGTCCTGACATTATGTATGGTGTTAGCTTGCTGAGCAGATATCTTGATTGTTTTGATCAGAGTCATTGGAATGCAGTTAAAAGAATGCTTAAATATCTTAAAGAGACTAAAAATTATGGCCTGTACTACACACCTCGAGAACAAAATATAGTAGAATGTTACAGTGATGCTGACTATGCAAATGACGCTGAAACAAGAAGGTCAATGACAGGATATGTTTTCATAAAGAATGGTGCTGCAATAACTTGGGCCAGCCAACGTCAACAAAGCATTGCATTGTCAACAACAGAAGCAGAATTTATGGCTGCTTGCCATGCTACCAAAGAAGTGATTTGGTTAAAGAAACTTTTGTTAGACATAAATGAATATAACCAGGAATCTATAAGTCTAAATATTGACAATCAGAGTGCAATTTCAGTAATTAAAAATGAAAATTACCATAAAAGATGTAAGCACATTGATGTAAAATACAAATTTGTTAAAGAAAAGTATGAAGAAAAAGAGATAGATTTGAATTATATATGTAGTAGTGAACAAAATGCTGATATGTTTACAAAACCATTGGTTAAAAGTAAATTTCAATACCTTAGAAGTAAAATTGGTATTTCTAGGTTGTAACTAACAATGTTTTTGTTTTAGTATAGGTGTGGCGTATGTGTAGTAGGTACAAGAAATTGTTTCTCTTTTAATTTTAAAAGTTTTAGTAAGTTAGCAAGTAACATTTTTTTTTGTACTAACTAATAACTTTTTATGAGTGTTTGCTGAACATATTTATGTAACATACATTCTGATATATTGTACCTACCTACTGTAATGTTAGAAGGTCATTTTTAATGTTTATAGGAGAACGTTGCAATTTGGGGGGAGTGTTGAAGATTAAATTGCCACGTTCCAAGTCGATATTAGTTGACAGTGACTGAAGCACTGCTCTATGGTTCTTTCTCTTTGGTTGTGTGCTTAGCTGTGTAACGCCATTTTTCTGTTTAATAAAACGAGTTTATTTAATTAAATTCTTTTAATTACTACAAATATTCGCGAGCGCGCTCGCGGCACACTATCTGTCTAGATCTGGTACTCATCCGCGAATAATTATTAGACCTGTCTTGCTTTGTAAGTTGATTATGCTAAAGTAGGATGGTTTATTTGGGAATTGTATTGTTAAACTAGTTAGGATTGCGGTTAATTGAGTTATCGAAATAATGTTATGTTTTCTTGAAGGTCTGTGATAATATTATGTCAGATGCACAAATAGCCGTAGCATGAAAATTTTCGATAAAGAAATCGTAACTGTTGCCAAATAACTGTCGCAGGCGGATGGTTGAATCCGCCGGATGGTTAAGTATAGCAGCATGTAAGTACCCCTCGGAAGTCCTGTAGAACACGTGATAGGTTAGAAATTTAAGGCGATCGCGAAGCGCAGCGAAGCGATATCGTGGTTATTTTTTTTTGTGACTCCGTCAACTTATTGGAAGATAAAGCTTACGGAAAAATTATTGGCCAAGGCGTTTAATTAAATGGCTGATTCAACCATTTGGCTGCGACATAACTATTAAATTTTAGTTCCTTATAGGACCGAAAGAGGCGCTGCTCTTGTTTTCATACAATATAGGTCGTGATACATGATTACGATAACGATAAAGAGAGTTTTTCGTGCTAGGAGTAGATTTCTTTAATTATATTTTATTTGATAAAGCTGTCAAATACAAAACTAGTGGTCCTATCCTACATTTTCCGATTTCGAGAAAGTTTACTCAGTTACAGTTATAAATATGATGGTGTACTTATTTTCACCTAATGAATAAAATAATTCAGCAGCATATTTCATTTCACCTATGAATATTCCGATCAACACTAACACCTTCTGTGAATAGCTCAATATACCTAAATCTCATTCCTTTTACTACATAAAGGTTCTTTTTTGTTTTTTTTTTCTGACCATATGTTACAGAATTAATGGCACAAAAATCAAAGGAGTGCTTATATTAGCTTAGCTAAAATCACAGTTCCTTTACCGCGTACTGTCACAGTGAATTTTCCTGGCAAGCACGTGATATTATATTACAAAGCAGACCTCGATGAAGCGGCTCAGCGCAACCATACTGCGACACGGCGAGGAATGCAACGCAGTATGTATGCTGTCCAAGCTATAAGCGGGGAGCGTTTTATATTGGTACTGTCACAGTGAATGTTCGGGGCACGCACATGTTATTATACAACAAAGCAGTACCCCTAGCAAGCACGAAAAACCATCGTTATCGTAATTGTATTATTATTGTATGAAAATCAGAGCAGTGCCTCTTTCAGACAGACAACAGCACAGAAAACTGATAATTTTGACAGATGGTATAGGTAGGTACTTAATTTCGATTACCTTAAAGACAGGGAGAGGCGAGCGATGTCGCTTACGGTGTAAAAGAGGTAAAACGTCTCGTCGCTTGGCTTGTAAGCTCGCTCGCCAGCTGACAGTTGGGGCTTGCGCTTTATAGTGAAGTTTTTCACAGTTTTTCTCTCATTACTTGCACCACACTCGTTGTGAAGCGCCCAAGATCCTCTTGAGCACAAAAGACGGCTAGATTTAACCGCAGGCTTATCAAGTTTTACGGCGGTTCCTTATGTCCGAGATACCTTAACTCTCAGTTTGCTCTATAGCACTGTTATAGCACTATTATAGCACTGCTTTGTGACACTTTTGTGCTACAGCGGTTGTTTACATGTAGTAGCTTAACTTGTTTGATTCAATGTACTTAAGTTTTGTATGAAACCCTTTATAGGATTTGTGGATCAAAGAACATTGGTGTGCAACAGGAATAAATAACATACTTATAACTATGTTATGCTTTTTATTTTATTTTTTTTATTTTGTACTAACATTAAACAGCCAAGGCCAATACAAATGTACACAGCGACAATGAATAATTACAAAACACGAGTAAAACAAGTT
This sequence comes from Crambus lathoniellus, assembly GCA_949710035.1. Taxonomy (NCBI): domain Eukaryota; kingdom Metazoa; phylum Arthropoda; class Insecta; order Lepidoptera; family Crambidae; genus Crambus; species Crambus lathoniellus. The sequence continues at coordinate 28,696,040 of OX453296.1, forward strand.
AAAACAGTGACAAGCAAAACAGTAAACATATTTAAACGTTAATAAGCTTTGTTTATCAAATGATATTATATATTTATACTGACGGGGCTGAGGCGGTGGATCGCGCGAGACTCATGGCGGTGTCACAACCAGAGTCCGGTGCGTGGCTGCAGGCACTACCTTCGCCTCACATAGGTACTTTGCTCGACGCCGACTCCCTGCGGGTGGCAGTCGCCCTCCGCTTGGGCTGCGATGTATGCGAACGGCACATATGCATCTGCGGTACCATGGTGGGGGCCGATGGCCATCACGCGTTGAGTTGTCGTCGTTGCACAGGAAGGCATCCTCGCCATCATGCCCTCAACGACATCCTACAGCGGGCTCTCACGTCAGCTGGCATCCCCTCCGTCCTTGAGCCGCCGGGTCTCAGCCGCACCGACGGTAAGCGGCCTGATGGCCTAACGTTAGTGCCGTGGGAAAAGGGGCGGTGCTTGGTGTGGGATGCGACTTGTGTCAGCACATTCGCTGCTACCCACATCTGTCGCACCTCACGCGCGGCCGGAGCGGCAGCTGAACACCAGGCGGTCGTGAAGCACCCGAAATATGCCCCGCTAGAACAGGGCTACATTTTCATCCCTCTAGCGGTAGAAACGGCGGGTTGTTGGGGGGCAGAGGCAATACAATTTGTTAAAGATTTGGGGCGTCGGCTTAGACAAAAAAATTGTGACCCCCGCTCTGGGTCGTTTCTGGTGCAAAGGTTGTCCATTGCCATCCAACGCGGCAACGCGGCCAGCGTCATGGGCACATTTGCGCCGGGGACTGCTCGGGGCGGTCTATTAGACTAAGTAATATTGTTTAATATTGCTGTTATTTAATAAGGATTTATAATTTGATCTTTGTAATTGTAACAATAAATTTATAATATCTTTATATTTATAATAAATATTTATAATATATATTTATATTATGATTCTAGCTATCCGCCCGCGGCTTCACCCGCGTGGAGTACACGACGACGTTATCCCGCGGGCGGGCATGTGAAGGTTTTCCGGGATAAAAAGTAGCCTATGTTCCTCTTCAGACTACAAAGTATCTGTGTCCCAAATTTCAGCCAAATCCGTTCACCCGTTTTGGCGTGATTAAGTAACAAACATCCAAACATCTAAAATTTCACATTTATAATATAAGTAGGATTATCATAAAATATTTTATCTACACTCATGTTATAATTTTCGAATTATGAACTCATGCCTGAACGTATACTGATACACTTTATGCCATAGTCAACTTCAAAAAATTAAGCTGCTGTATCCGGGTGTTTCATAATGACCATTATGCAACACCCGGATACAGCTGTCACTCATTATAAAACACTTATATTTCTTAAATTTATAGTCTCCATGGCAACCGTAGGATTTACCGGCCCTGACTTCCAACTTTTTCAAGCTCTTCTTTAGCCGGCAACAATAGAAACGTTTTTAAAATTAGAATTTTGAATTTAGAAGGAATAGACCGTATAGACTCCTATGAGTGGGGTTTGGCACCAATTCACATTTTATAATTAATATTGATTTGCTTTATTTTTGAAATATATAATAAATGTAATGAGTGTAGATAAAGTAGTGTATGAGACTGCACATAACTCGGTATTAAAACACTCGTGGAATACTATTAAAAAACTCGCCAAGGCTCGTTTTTTAAACTCCCACTCGTGTTTTAATACCCCTCCTTATGCGACAGTCACATAAACTACTATTTTGAGTAGTCTCTTGTTATTTGGTTTTCTTATGATCGATACGATCCTCTTTACGCAAAACTCACTCAACTCAAAAACACTGACTAGAGTGTGTGTCAGATAACTCTGCACGTGCCTGGCGCGTTTTTGGCGCTAGTTAGAGTGCATTTTTTTGTTCTAATGTTATAGACAAGATTAGTATTCGATTTTTACCGCGCGCAGACTTATCTGACGAGCACTCTAACTGCCGCACTCAGAGACGTCAATTAACTTTAAATGACATTAAAATCTTATATAGCTGTCTCTTTTTTATGTCCAGTATTGAATAAAGCATGAATGATAATTTAATGCCAATTAAAGTCAATTGACGTATCTGAGTGCGGCAGTTTGTGTAAAAAAAGCCAGTCATCCAGTGACTACATAAAGCCCCTACAAAGGTGCCGAAAAGGTAGAAAACCAAACAAAATTTACAGTAAATACCTATATCTATACAATATTATAATTTGAATTTATAATCATAAACGAAACACGGCAATAACATTAAGGCTGGCATTCCCCAAAATAGGGTATTTTAAATTATGGATTACTCGCAAGTCACAAGTACTTAAAATTTAGAAAAAATATATGTAATTTTACAGTTATTTATCTAGTGCTTCCAGCCGTTTTTTTCGATTGGTGATATTTTACTGTGTCATATAAAATCCCAAACATCCGTCTAATCGTAATCCAAATATCGTATTACTTGCAGTATACTTACTTGGTTTTAGTTAATGAAAAATATACGAAAATAATTGTTTTTGAATAGCCGAGGGATTACGGCCGTCATAAGTTAAAAAAAAATATGATTTGATTTTTAATTGAATTTTAAGTGGTTTTCGATTCGCGGGGCGCTCGCGAGTTCACAGTTCACTGCCGGCCGGCTGCCGCTGCGACCGCGTGAAGTATATCGCGCGCGGCCGAGCAAGCGTTAGCGTGCCTATTTCGGTCGGGAATCATCGCCTTAATATTATTGAAATTGAAGTACCTACCTATTAGAAAAAATTGACCTGTCTCACAACTAGCTCCGATAGGACTTGAACTCACGACCTTTCACTGGTCGGGCGAACGGCGGACATTGAAAGGTCGCAAAAAAGTAAAAATAGTACCTTTAAGTATTTTTTTAATTAATGTATATCATCTATAAACATAACAAAACTGCCACTATCAGTACTTATAAATAATAAAAAAGAAATGCACTGGTTTATAGGTAAGTGTATTGTATCTGGTTACATACAAACAATAAAGTGATTGTAGATAGCAGTAATATACCTAAAGCCACTGCCTCTTGTATATTTAACTCGCTTCGTTTTCACCCCGATTAATAATTTACAGTGCACGTGGGTAAAATGTAGTAGAAGTTATGCTTTAGTATTTTCAACTTTGTTGAGGTAGGTGTAGAAGCTTAAATCGCTTGAAGTAGCAAAGAATTACTAGACAGTTTTGTACTCAGGATCAAGAAAGAAATACTCCACATTCTGTTACCAATTTATTGAAAAGTATTTTTTTTAAGAATTAGCCATCGTGTTTTTTATATTAATACGTTTTTGCAATATTTATAGGTACCTACTTCCTTGTACAAACAAAACCTAAAATTTTCACAAACTTGAAATATTTTAAAATACTAGATAATGAAGCTATGTAAAAAATGGAATATTTAGATATGTTTTACATGTTGATAGTTTTGACTCTTGAACCCTAAATAAAATAAAAATAAAGTATTTGAAAGTGTCAGTAAAACTAAGAAAAAGGGGTCACATGTTTCGTCTTTTCCTGTACATAATGCAATTTTATTGACAACATCTCTGACCGCTCACCATACCACCACCGTTTGTTTGTCACCTCCTCCATACCTCCAGGCTATGTGTACCCATATGCAAGTCAAACCAGACACTTTGCTTTCGAAAGCGCTCTTATGTCACTCATTTTAAGGTTGATTTTCGTAATTCAAGTGTCAACCACATGCTGTTGATTGTACACAGGGGGACGCGTAACCTATTGCCTCTTCATAATGTAATGCTAACAAGATCTGCGTTATGATATTTTTTATTAGACGACATACAAGATTTATATTACATACGAGCTTGTAAATTTAAATTGAACCTTTTGAGCTTTACATATTTAAATTTACTAGTGTCCGCCCTTGGTTTTACCCCATCCATTTTTATTTTCAACTTTTATTTTGACCTGGGTGCCTACCATCAACTTTAAGACAGCGATTCAAAAATAGCGCGATGCAGAATAGGTTCCTAAAATGAATTGCTTTCTTTCGTACTATGACCTTCTTAAAACTGGATCGCAAATGAATTGCTAAATGTGAATGACCGAACGATTTGTGCCCTTTTTCTTCTACCCGTCTCTTTCACTCGATTCTGTCATGCCCGGAGAGTGAAAGGGACGGGTATAACCTGCAGATGTCATGTTAGCTTGGCCGAGTTATAAGTCAAATAAGAGTTGATGACAGCTCAGCGGCTGTGAAATGTCATTGAATTATCACTGAATCGCTGTCATTGATATTAAGCTGTCGTTGGTACGAATAAGCGAAGCAGATCAGTTTAGGTCCTAAACAAAACCACAATAAGAGTTGATGGTAGGCACCCTGTGCTTTTTTGACGCGTTTAATCCAGAGTTCTAGGTCTTAAGCTCTATTACTACGCATAAAATAGTTTAAATAGTCTTGAATTATAGGATACAGGGCTTCCCACGACTATGCCATATGGACGAAACTAGGTACCTTAAATATTGAGTGTGTATAGTGAAGTAAATTAAAAAAAATATATGCAGTTTTATTTCAGGGATGGTTCTATTCCGTTAATTTTTTGCAACTATATTTTAGGTCTTTCTTTCCATTTGGCATATTCGTAGGACGCCCTGCATATAGTCATAAAATATATCATTCTTGAAATAAAAATAAAGAAGTTGTACAAATAGGAGTATTTTATTTAAAAATAATTTTCGATTTAACATACACTTTTTACATTCAAAACGAACGACAAATTTATTTTTACCTTTTTTGCATTCACATTGCAATTTTTATTATTAACATATTTAAAACAAAGTATTAGACAGGTGTGTGAGACGGGTCGATTTTTTCTTATACTTACTTCATTTTCAATAACTAACGACTAATTGAACCCATTCAAGTTTCGTTTAAAATCCAAAAAAAAATAAATTTCAGACCGTAAATATGTTTGATTATGCACTATCGTGTAACGTGCTTGCAGTCTGAAATACAACGCAACACGTCAAGTTTCAAAGTAAAATGGAAGTGCATTGTTTTTAATGAAGTCGTTTTTCATTAAAACAACGCTATTGTTAATCCAACTGAAGAGTGTTACATGCCCAGCACTCATTTAGTTCCAAGAAATCTGAGGGCCTACAACGAAAACGAATCACAATTAATAGTTAGACGATATTCGTAGTTCAGTTTAAGTATATTTTCGAGTTCATCATCATCATCAGCATCATGTCAGCCGAACGACGCCCACTGCTGGGCATAGGCCTCCCCCAAGGATCTCCACAACGATCGGTCCTGCGCTGCCCGCATCCAGCGGCTTCCCGCGACCTAGACCAGATCGTCGGTCCTCCTTGTGGGGGGCCTGCCCACGGAACGTCGTCCGGCACGCGGTCGCCATTCTAGAACCTTTTCGCCCCAACGGCCATCGGTTCTCCGCGCTATGTGTCCCGCCCACTGCCACTTCAATGATGCAATCCTTCGAGCGATGTCGGTTGTTTTAGTTCTCCTGCGGATTTCATCATTTCTGATTCGATCGAGCAGGGAAATACCAAGCATCGCTCTCTCCATTGCTCGCTGGGTGAATTTGAGCCTTCTTATGAGACCCATAGTAAAAGACCACGTCTCACTTCCATAGGTCATTACTGGCAACACACACTGGTCAAAGACTTTCGTCTTGAGACATTGAGGTATTTCGGACGCGAATATATGTCGGAGCTTCCCAAACGCTGCCCATCCGAGTTGGATTCGACGAGAGATCTCTTTCTCAAAGTTGGACTTACCTAACTGGACCGTCTGTCCTAGGTAAACATAGTGGTCAACAACTTCGAGTGTAATGTTCCCAACATTAACTGGAGCGGGTGCAACATGGGCATTGAACATGATTTTCGTCTTGTCCATGTTCATCTTAAGACCCACTTTTTGCGAAGCATTACCGAGATCTTCGAGCATTGTGTTCAGGTCTTCCAAGGTCTCAGCCATAAGAACTACATCATCGGCAAACCGTAGATGTGTCTTCGAGTTAAGTAATCGAAATAGCTTGACAGATCTCAGCTGAATTGAGAATGCATTGAAAACATTAAATACATTGAAAACTGATGACCTCAAAATGATTTCAGAACGGTCACTACGAAAACGTTTCGTGAGCCATACATGGTTTTGTTTACAATCACCGAAAAAAACTAGGGTAACGTGGAACTATCGTCGGTCGTAGAGATTCTCGTGAGAGAAGAGAAGCAAAGTCAAAGTCATAAATTTTATTAAGATAGATTAATTAATAAAGTTAATGCTTGTGCATCGTCCAACATTTTTCACCTACCTACCTACCATACCTACGTTATGAACATCTTTTAACTAACGCGAAAAACGAGCGCTCACCAACTTTAACAGACGCAACGCGTTTTTTTTCAAAATAATTATGTAGTAGTTCAACAAAATGGTAAGTACTTACAATAATAAAAAATATAAAAATAACTAATGCTGAAGGAAGCCTAGAACTAACTATCGTGATCATGGATCGAACTTTGCCCTATAAATCGTAGTTAAGTTTTCGTAGTAGACTGTCTAGACGAGAGGTGTTTTTGTCAGCTTATGCAACATTATGAATGTTTGTTAAAGAAATTGTTGGTGTATTACCTTGGAATGGCATTTTAACTGGCTTCATTATTTCTTTGAAATACAGTTGTAAATGCTAATCTGTTTGTTTTCAGCAAACACTTGTTTCATGGATATTCGAAATGTTCTAATGACTTAAGGCTATTGCTGCGATCAAACTCAGAATTTTCAATGTTTTTAAATTAAATTTCCTGACAAAGTATCATTGCTAGGCCTTCCAAAATATTATATGTGATAGATCTTTTCTTTATGAAGGGAAGTTACTAAAATTTATTTGAATCAAATAAATACAATGTACTAAAAAAAATTATTTTCAAGACCCCTTTTTTCCGTCTTAAACTCAATTATCTCAATAACTAGTTGAGTAATCAAGCTAATTTTTTTTGTGTAAGTAGTTCTTAGTCATATCTAGGGAAGTTACTAAAATTTTTTTTTGTTATATTTATAGTCAATAACTAGTATCCCAAAATGCATCGTGCACCGTTTCGCAGCATAATTATTCAGTCTCCGCCTGGCATTGGCGGCGTTTGGACGTGGAGACTGTATCGCTCCGATTGCGCCAAAATTGAAAAAAAAAACTCACACTAGGAACCTAATTTTTTTCAATGATGCTTATTTTGCTAGGAAATATTGAAATAGCGCTTCAGGATTGGGTATAGATGAGTGCTTTGCCATTTATTGCATAACCATAGACCTATGTAACCTAGGACAAGTTATTTTACTCTTTACCTAAAGCAAACATCAATAGTTTGAAATAAAAGTGTCGGATAATATTGCCTAAGATACTTAAGAGCCCATAAAAGTTGTACCTATTTGAGTACCAATATTTTGTTGTGTTGTAGGTACATAATTAGTCTAAGTTTCTAACTTCTACTACTGTATATTAAATTTATGTTCGTTTTAGGTTCCTCAAAATTGAAAATGTGAGAAAGTTAAGATAGGTAGGTGTAAAAAATTGCATCAAGAAATAAGAAATTCGCTTGTTGAAAAAGTTTTTTACAGAGACATAATGTAAAAGCAATTCTTGAAATAAAACCGACGTAAGAATTTTATATACCTAGTTGATCTAATATCACCATTACACCAATTTTATGAGACTGTGAGAAGTCCAGCTTCTTTCCTTTGAATGAGGAACATAAACCGCACCATTTTGTGTAAATTTCAGGTTCAAAACATTATATATATATATATATATATATATATATATTATATATATTAGCAGTATACATTATTTATTTTTTTCAGTGTAATTTGTAGCAAATGTTGTAGTTTTGCCTGCAAAGATCATTTCGATAATGGATATATTATCGAAATGATCTAGAGATAGAAAATAAATATAAATAGCTGCTGCTGTGTTCTGCATTTTGAAGAAACGTTTGAAGTGACTATCTTTGTTAAAAAAAGCTTTTTTACTACATACGATAAATATCTAAGATCTACTCTTCCTACAAACCGACGTTTACAATAAATATTCATAATAATAATTATTATAATTTCCTTAGTAAAAGCGCACATAGGTGATATTTTAGATGTAAATAGAATGCGCGCTGCATGCCGCGTCTACACGTATTTCTCAGTCTACGAGAGTGCCGCGGCCGGAGTCTTACCGATCCCAGCACCCCCTCGCTTGTATAAGCAACGGCCATCGACGATATTTTTTTTACCTATGCTATATCCTTAACGTTTTGAGCAGGTTTATAAATGCGTGTGAATACAACTTACTTTATTAATAAGGTTTTCTATACTGATATAATTCCAAACAGTAGTATGGCATATAAGGTATTGAATAAACCACAAATATATTTTTTATTATAATAATGTTTATTCGTTTTTTTTTCACTTACATTGCTCTTTAGGCCGTGAGCACTTTGGACACGAATAAGCATCGTACGTAAACGTAAGTTCGGTGGTCGTACTAATTGAGCGCACACACTGCATAAGTTTTTCTCCGGCAAATAGGTACATCACATTCGTGAAGTGCAGCCATCTTGGTTTCAAGACTTAATATATAATGAATGGTGACGTACGAATCCCACAACCATTTTATGTTCGTAAATTTATACTCTATGACTGACATGAAATTTTTGTTTTCTTCTACTGACGAGTAGTCTGACAGACGTGTATTTCAGACCCTGATATTTTAAAACTATACATAAATGTGGTTCTCTCTTGTTTTATATTATTCACCTGTATTATATCGCGGGAAGCCGCTGGATGCGAGCAGCGCAGGACCGATCGTTGTGGAGATCCTTGGGGGAGGCCTATGCCCAGCAGTGGGCGTCGTTCGGCTGACATGATGTTATCATAATTATGACGAAGAGCAAAACTTTTTAAAATAAAATTCATTTGAAATTGAGCACAGTCATCTTAAAAATTTAAAAATAAAGTTATTTAGTTTAAAATTAAAAGATTCTAGTTTATATTACCTCCTTCTAGTTTAAAGTAAATAGAATACAAAAATTTCAAAATTCGTTTGTGTAATTACATAGATAATAGCATTTAAATCTTATGCTCGTGAACGGGTGCCACCAGTGGGATGGGTCTGCTCCTGGCTTCTTGTCTCAAAATATGCAGATTTTTAATGTTTTATTGTTATTAGTTTTATATTATCGTGGCTTGTATGGCACTGTTTATTCTTCTTCTTAATCATAATTCTTATGTTCTTAAACTATTCAAAGTTTTATTACCCTTGTTTGGCATTTATATTTATTATTTTATTTGCTACGTTTTTGGTTGGTGTGTATTTTAAAGAATCTACCTTTTGGATGTCTATTTCTTAGTTATTGAAAATTATTTACTGCTATGATTACCGGGTTTTTTTTATTTTGTTTTTAAACTTAAGATTAATTTGTGATGGAAAGTGACTTTACATATTATATTATGTTAAAGTCAGTTTTCAATTTGACGACTCTGTATGAAATATGACAGGGAGAAAAAAATAGCCCTTGGCGAGTTTCTTGCCGGTTCTTCTTGTTACAAGGCCTCCCGCCGTAGGATTTACGAACCGATAGCGTAGCTTCATTGACGTTCACAAGTGCTGTATCAGCCTAAAATGAATAAATGATTTTTGATTTTGATTTTGATTTTGATTTTATTTTTTGTTATAATTTACGCTGAAGCTGTTGACTCAGGCTTATTTGGAAGAGGATGTGACATATCACGCGTCAAAACAAGACGTTAGAAAAAGTAATGTTTTCTTCTAAATATCTAGATATAAAATTACACGCTTACTCTTCAACAGTTGATCACCCAACTAGTTGAGTTGCTTGTATCGCTTTTAACAATAAACTCAAAATTAAACTTCTCAATCGCCAAAACCTCAGAATTTGGAGCTACTTACTTGTTCCTTATCGAGGCAGTGGTAAACTCCCACACACAGTGCATTAACACTCGGTGTTTTTCTCCCAACACGCTCGCGGTCACGCCATCCGTCGATTACCGTTAGATTACAGTGCTAATACAATGGTAGGTTTAGGGTCCTAGTGACAGCGTTTAGCGGGTAATTAATGAAACGATTAGGATACGATCAAATTAGCGACCTGTGTGGTAGAGTGGTAAACTGGTTTTTAAGGTGCCGCTATCCCTGAGGTCAAGAAGAAAACTTACTTTTCTATATTTTTTCGTTTCTGGGTGCATTAATTAGAATACCTTTCGTTATTATAAGTTTCAATAACACAAGTGTTTGAGCTAATAAAATTGGGATTATTTTGGGATATAAAATACAGTTTAATGTGATCAACATAATGTAAAATTTGAGTTAGTTTAGACTGTGCAAATATGAGTGACAGAAATTTGCAGTGAGACATCGTTGAAAAAGTCAAAGAAAAATATTCACACATTTTCATAATAAAATAAGTATTGCAGTTATGTTCTGCCTCTTCATTACCAACTTCAACAAAAAAGAGGGAGGTACTCAATTCGACTAGTTTTTTTAGTAACAAAATCATTATAATGTATTTCTTAGCCAGTAAAAGCGCTCCGCTTTGTCCCCCGCTCCGCTTCTCGCTGTTATTGCAGCCAGACCTTTACGCTATTTGGGTTTGCAACTTGGCATCTGACGTCACACGGCCGGCCCTCGAGCCACGATAATTTTGGCCCCAATTATGTTAAAAATAAATAATTGTTGTGAGAATTGACTACGTTTATTATTGTTCTGTCTCATGGGATTATTAATGTAAACATTGTTATGAATACGAATACGTAAGAACCTAGTTAAAGTTATTTCTCCTTATATTTAAAACAGGTAAAATATTAGTCGCCGCGTTAAAATATTAGGATAATATGTATGTAAGAGTATGTATAAGTTTGTAAAGTCTTAGATAGATAGATAGATAAGATAGATAAGATCATTTATTTGCATCACAAACATAACATGCACATAAACAAAAGAAAAGGAAGGAGAAGCAAACCAACTACTTACTGACTAACAAAGCAGGTATATAATTAAGCAGGTATATGTGTGCATGTTTGTCACAGCGACGCAAAGAGGCAAAAACTCAGCGTATATTTTGCCCCGAAGGAACAAAACACTAGTTTTCAGCTTTCGCCCGTAGAAAAACGCGAGGGGACGCATTAACAAAATCGGACGCCCTTTTATTAATTTAAAAATATGATCTATTTAACAAAATTTATTAAAAGATAATAAAATATAAGTAATTAAATTTGATAAAATTGAAATTGAATTAGTAAGTAAAAATGAAAAATTTCTAAATAATAAAATAAATCAAATAATAATAAGCCATTTAGTGTAATATAAATAAAATATATTATCATGCCTTGAATAAATAAAATAATTTTCACACTTATGCTCTGAAATGTTAATATTATATTTGAGAAAATAATGCAGTACGTGGCACTTTTCCGAGGTAAATAATATCTTATTAACTGATATGTTTGGAACGTGCGCACATGTGCGAGAAAAATAATAGAATTCAATTGTTGTAGTTTAAGATGCGAGCATAAGAATAATTAGGTAGGTACTAAGTTTTAATAACTCCAACTGAAAATATTCCTAATTTCTCTGAAATAATATTTTCAAACCGAAAGCTAAAGCATCTTCTAATGATTTAGTTAAGAAAGCTTCCAATTTTTGTAGGTCGCCCCTCGTAAGTTTATTCAGCGTTCAAATATTTGCTCATTATTTGATTGAGCAACTACAAACAGCCGCGGGCATTTGGAGAATATTCAATAAGCCTGCAAGATGTTAGTCAACACTAATGATATGATTGGGGGGAGGGGGTAATAACAAAATATTGCGTTTAAAGTTTGATGACTTTGTTTTATTGAATTTAACCTCTGGCATAAGGCTCAATCTTAGTAATTTTCAATTACACACACTGAGAAAAACTAGTTTGTGGCTTTGAATTCATTTTTTTTATATATTAAAAAATTGGAGCCCGTGGCGCAGTGGATAGCGCACTCGGCCTGCGATCGTTGAGGTTAAGCAACTTTCGCAATGGTCGGTCACGGGATGGGTGACCAAAAAACTTTTCATCTCGAGCTCCTTCGTGCTTCGGAAGGCACGTTAAGCCGTTGGTCCCGGCTGCACTTGCAGTCGTTAATACCCACCAATCCGCACTGGGCCCGCGTGGTGGTTCATGGCCCATTCTCCTTATCCATCCATAAGGAAGGCCAGTGCCCCAGCAGTGGGGACATTAAATGGCTGATGATGATGATGATGATATATTAAAAAGGGGCAAACGAGCAGACGAGCCACGTGATGGGAAGTAGTCATCGTCGCCCATGGACATCTGCAACACCGGAGGGTTGCATATGCGTTGCCAGCTTTTGTATTTTATATTCCAAAATAGTATTTTATTGATTTATTTCTGTTATCTTTTTAAACATCTTAAAAAGAAACACAGGGTAAAAATCGACGATAAATTTATGTTGTAAATCAAAATCAAAATTTTTGGTAAAACAAAATCAATCAAGAACTAAGAGGACAGTAATAACAACACTATTATCGTAGAGAATACAGATAAACATAGTTGGCATACATGAATGATCACCACAGACATAATAATACAGGTGAAATAATATATAGTCACTGAATAATAAACTGGTTCGTTTCAATTTTAGTTGAACCGCTTAAGTACATACTTCTTATATAATAAAATTCTGTTTAAAATGGTTTCAAAAGAAATCCCACTTAAGCATAGCTAGTAAATAAATAAATACTACAGTACTACGAAAATCATACTGGCTACGTACTACGTTTAGCAGCATGAGTCTATACTCACAAATAAATAGATATATCTTCATTCCGCGCGTACGAAGTCGCAAAGGGCAACTAGTTTAGTAAAGCCACTTACTAGGTACTAATATACATATTCTCATTAAAAATTCTTTCAAAACAACTCCAAAATACAAGTTTTCCTACCAACTAAATCAACGCCAGTATAAATAATAAATACTGCTCTGCTTCTACGAAACTCGTAGCAGCTACGTGCTACGATAATTGCGTAGCAGCAACGAAAATTACAGGTTAGCATAGACTCACAATTTCGAGTGTACAGTCGAGGAATCAGAATATATCAGTTTAGCAGATGAGCTTTGTATCAGTATTATAAAGTCAACCATATCTATCTGTGGAAACGTTTAATTGGCCCTCTATTAATTATGTCATCGACTATATTATGTACTTTTAAGTAGCTGTAAGTTTTGCTAAAATTTCTAAAACAAAAATAGTAAAATAAAAACCTTCAACGTCACACGAGCGATTACATGATATGCCTATGTTCGTGAAAGGAAAGAAGAACCCTATTTCAATCTCTGTCATTCCGTGTATGACATCAGAAATGTCTATTCGATTTATTTGGATTTGGAATTCCTATATGAACATTTGAGCAATATGGATGGAGTTCATTAAAATATAAATAAATATTTTTGAAACTAGAATGTTCTATTGAGACTCTTAGATACTTGACATCATAATATCGTTCTTCACGTCATCAGTCGTTTATCATCGAGAATTGTAATACTGCAAACTTACCTAGTGTCTCTACTTGCTAAACATGCAAATTCCGCGACTGTACATGATTGGCTGTTTAAAACGTGTGTCGGTCGATTTTCAGTTGACATCGATAAGTTATTAATATCTGTTACAATTATACGGCTCTTTTATCGATTTGAGACACATTATTATTAGGCTGTCTTTGTCCGACTAGTTTGGTCAAAGAATAATATAGTTTTAATTTCGTTCAACTCTATACTAGTTTTTGTCTGGTAGAAATCGCTAAATTAAACGATAAGGCCGCCCCATTATTTCACTATATTCTTTTGTAAACATTTTAAATAAATAAAAAATCTATTTATTCACTTAGAAGTCTGTTGACGAAGATAGTTTTTAGCTTTGTTTATATAGAATATAATCCATATTATAAAATAATATAAATTCCATCACAGATACAGTAAAATATAATCAGTTTATGGGCTGAATTCTTTTTGAAAATGCTCCTTTTAAGTTTTCGTTCCATGCACTGCACACAGAAAACTTCCCCTCGAAGCCAGAATAGATTTACTATCAACCCCATAAAGAAACATAGTATGTATGACATCAAAATGTAAATATGAGTCCCGTTTTACAAGTCATCGGTCACGTAAACATTACAGCCCCTTACGGCGTCTTACGGAGCCATTTCTGCCCCTATGCGCACTTTCAGATGCATATTTTATGGAAGGGCATCTCTCCATACATATGCCATGACGGCTGTTAATATTCTGCAAGACATATAGTCCAGTCAAAATAAAGTTTGGGGTCACATTAATGGCACCTTTAACAAATTTATTTTTATATAATAATATTGCCTTTATTTTGAGCACTCATCGTGATTTTGTAGGTATACTGGTGTCCGTTCGAGAGAAATACCTAAAGTTGTGTTTTGGCCGTTTATAATTAGACAAAAAAGGCACTTTAGGTGAATATTATAATATAATCTATGGATACCCTTTAAATTATGTTAGGCAAGTAATCCCTGACGTGAGCACAATATTCTGCACATTACAACGTTTTTTCAGTCACGACGTAAAAAAGGAGACTTACAAAATCGCACTTTCAGAGATTTTACTACTAATACACTATAAATAAAAACCTCGAACCAATTTTAAGTTTTCACCTAGGTGACTTTCTTGGAACCTGGTTAAAAGTGGTTTTTTTGCGTTAAGTCGGTTATACATTAAAGTCACTTCAGTTTTTATGTAAGATTTCCATTAACATATTTATTTTATATATAAAAAAATCATAATCCCCTGATAACATGAAAAAGATTCCTCAAAATATAAATAAATGCACAATCACCGCAAAGTAATAAAATAACTCATTCAAAATCCAAATTACGCGTGACCTTGACGGAGCGTCCGCATGGCCAGTCAGTGTGCGAGAGAGACGGAGTTATCGGGCGTGAAAAGGATGGATAGACGCGGCGCGTTGTAAAATTGATTATGTGAAAGTTTAGATGTTTGGATGTTGTTTGTTACTCGATCACGCCAAAACAGCTGAACGGAGTTGGCTGAAATTTGGAATCTAGATACTTTGTAGCCTGGAGAGGAAAATTTTTTAGGCTTGTTATTTTATTTATTACACAAATTCGCATCTTATTATCTAAATTTCAAAAAAGTTTGCTGCGTATTGTGCGCAGACTAGCCGGAGTAAAATTATTGATACTTTAATTGCGGATGTGATTTTTTATTACAAGCTTTTATTTAACTTGCAGTGTATGTATGTAGGTATGTATGTCCGTTCGGGTCAAATCTTACGAGCTAAATTTGAGCCACTTGCCAGTGTCCGATTGAGCTGAAATTTTGCATATAGGTTTGGTATGGATGACAGTACAATATTAAAGTAAGGCCAGCAAAAAAGCTTGTCACAAAAATGTTTTTTTTTTACAAAAAACTTATTTTTGTTATAATTAGAAAGATCATATAATTATTTAAGTTTTATAACAAACTATTTTTATTTTATTTTTTTATTGCAATTCGGGTTTTGGTACTATTTTGACAGGAAAATAGCAACGCAATGTTAAAATATTAAAAAATACAAGATGGCGGCCAACTTTTTTGTTTGTGGGCCGATTTCGATAAAACTCGATTTCTAGTACTATTTTGAAAAGAAAACAACAACGCACTGCTAAAAATAAAAAAAAATACAAGATGGCGGCCAACTTTTTTGTTTGTGGGCTGTTTTTGATGAAACTCGGTTTTTGGTACTATTTTGACAGAAAAATAGCAACGCAATGTAAAAAATAATAAAAAATCCAAGATGGCGGCCAACTTTTTTGTTTGTGGGCCGATTTTGATAAAACTCGATTTCTAGTACTATTTTGAAAAGAAAACTACAACTCACTGCTAAAAATATTAAAAAAATCCAAGGTGGCGGCCAACTTTTTTGTTTGTGGGCTGATTTTTATCAAACTCGGGTTTTGGTACTATTTTGACAGGAAAATAGCAACGCAATGTCAAAAATGATAAAAATCCAAGATGGCGGCCAAATTTTTTGTTTGTTGGCCGATTCTGATGAAACTCGATTTCTAGTACTATTTTGACAAAATAACAACAACGCACTGCTAAAAATATAAAAAAATCCAAGATGGCGGCCAACTTTTTTGTTTGTGGACTGATTTTTATCAAACTCGGGTTTTGGTACTATTTTGACAGGAAAATAGCAACGCAATGTTAAAAATATTAAAAAATCCAAGATGGCGGCCAACTTATTTGTTAGTAAGCCGATTTTGATGAAACTCGATTTCTAGTACTATTTTGACAAAAAAACAACGACGCACTTCTAAAAATATAAAAAATCCAAGATGGCTGCCAACTTTTTTGTTTGTGGGCCGATTTTAATGAAACTCGGTTTTTAGTAAGTATTATTTTGTCAAGAAAACAGTAACGCAATCTTAAAAATACAAAAAAATATTCAAGATGGCGCGTTTTTTTTGTGGGCCGATTTTGATGAAACTCTGTTTTAAGTATTATTTTGACAAGAAAAGAGTAAAGCTAGAAACACATTTCGCTGGCGCAGCGCAGCACAGCGCAGCGTCGACCCGGGTGTGCACACTTTACTAGCGTGGCGCAGCGTTTCCTGACGAAATTTTTGATCAGTGTCAATCGAGTCGTTGCCGAGCTAACATCTGCATTATGTTTTCTTCTAATTTTGAAAACAATTTCTGTTCTTACTTGAACATATTAAATCCAAAAAAATATGTCGATGATTACGATGGTAATATGATGATGAATGAAGACGAGATGCAATTTATATCTATACTAATACTATAAATACACTTTGTTTGTTTGTAATAGATAAACTCAAAAAATACTAAACCGATTTTAGAAATATTTAGTGTAATTTATTTTCAAATCAGAATTATACATTATTTTTGTTATAAAATTAAAAAGTATAGTGTACTAAAAACACTTTAATACTGTTTTAACAGTATAATTAACAACCCTACATGATAATGAATTGGTGACTTTTCTAAACAAAAACAATCTTTTTTAAATTGGCCCATTATTGACGGAGAAATCGGAGAACATAAGTAGTAAAAAGCAAAATGCAGAGCTCCGCTGCGCAGTCCGCTACCGAGCCATCTGACGATACAATGCTAGAAAGTGGTGGGGGGCCTGGCGCAATTGGAGCCGACCGGATACGCTGCGCTGCGCTGCGCTGCGCTAGGGAAATGTGTATCTAGCCATACTAAATGTATGAAACCGATCGCGCTGCGCTGCGCTGCGCTGCGCCAGCGAAATGTGTTTCTAGCTTCACGCAATGTTTTTGTCTGTCTGTCAGTCAGTTTCATCAAAATCGGCCCACAAAAAAGTTGGCCGCTTGGTTTTTTAATATTTTTAACATTGCGTTACTGTTTTCTTTTCAAAATAGTAGTAAAACCGAGTTACATCAAAACCGGCCCACAAAAAAAAGTTGGCTGCCAGCGTGGTTTTTTAAATATTTTTAACTTTGCGTTGCTGTTCTCTTACTGCTGAATGGAAAAATATTGATAAACTGTGTCTTAGCCTTCGATGCTATTATTCAAGAATATTAACATAAGAAAGGTTGACACTGCGAGTAGTACCTATTGAGAAAACTAAAATAGCGTTTGAGTATTAATAGAAAATAGCCTAAAAGACTTAATATAAACCTATTACTAGAAAAAATCGGCCAAGTGCGAGTTGGACTCGCTCATGAATACTCAATACTCAATACTCAATACTCAATACTCAATCATTTTATTGCATACCACAATGTAAATTAAGATGGTTGTAAGCGATGGAGAAGGTCCGTAAAAAAAATTTGGTGAACATAAAAAAAATATCATTATGGACCCTGGCGGGCACGCAATAGGGTGTTAGAAGAGAGGAGGCGTTTCATTGAAAGTAAAGTTATATAATATTAAAAAAAAAAAAACAATAATAATAAAATAATTGTAGTAAAAGTAAATTTGGTTGGGAGATTAAAATTAAATTATGTTACATTTTAATTAATAATGTCATGGGTGTATTCATTTAAACTGTAATTAATAAATTATCTTTTGTTTTAAATATTAATGATGTCATTGAAGTATTCATTTAAATTGTAATAGCATTTATTTATTAGAAATTTTTTTAATTGGTTAGTAAACAAAGAAAATTTATTTTCATTAATTATTGAGGGAGGTAATTTATTATATATTTTAATAGATGAATGTAATGTACTATTAGATGTTAGTTTTAATCTGGAACTTGGCAACATTAATTTATTTTTGTATCGTGATGGATATTTAGATGGAATATCTTGTCGTTTTGTGTAAAATTTCCTATGCTTGCGTATAAATTTGCAAGCTTCGTAAATATACAAACACGGCAGGGGTAGTATTGAATATTTTTTAAAATACGGTTTGCAGCTTTCAGTTTCTTCGATGTTGGCTATAATGCGGATTAATTTCTTTTGCATGGTGAGTAGCACCGCCGCGTCCGTACTGTTGCCCCACAGCACCACTCCGTAACTCAACCAAGCGTGCGCGTAAGCGTTATAGGTAACTATGGCCGTTTCTATATCGGTGGTCTTTTTTACTACGCGCATCGCGTAGGAAAAGCTCGACAATTTCGATTTAATTTTTTGTATATGGGCTTTCCAGTTAATATGTCTATCTATAGTTATACCAAAGAAGTTATAGTGAGAATTCCTCAACACATTCTAGTTTTGTACCGTTATAATTATAATTTATATTTAATGCTGCTTTTTGATGGGGATGAAATGTCATAATTTTAGTTTTGGTAAAGTTAATATTTAAATTGTGGTCGTTTAGCCAGTCTGATGTTTTAACAAGTAAGCGATTTATGTTTTCGTTTATATTATTATTGTTAGTACATGACGTAAGTAGGGAGATGTCATCAGCAAATAAAATGCAGGTCTCCTCTATGGTTTTTGGCAGGTCGTTAATGTATACTAAAAATAAAAGACAACCGACGACGCAGCCCTGCGGTATCGAAGCGTTTACAATTTTACAATCGGAGCGTACCCTGGTGGTACTTCCAGTATCATTATCGAAATATTCTATTTCCACGAATGAAGGGTTCCGTACCCACTTACTGTACCGATTGGTTATACCTAGCCAAAATTCGACTATATTTTTTCGTCAGCAAAATATAACTTTGTTTTTCATAGTGTTTGGCGGTTTTTGAATATGTAGTATATTATATCTCAAAAAGTGCTTACTATATCTCGTTCAAACCAAATTTCGTTGAAAGTTTTTATTAAGATCTACAGCATTTGTTTTTTCTAGATTTTTCACTCTTTTACTTTAAAAGTTAGAGGGGGGGGGGGACACACATTTTACCATTTTAGAAGGTTCTCTCTTTCAAAAGGTAGACTTTGAGAAAAAATGGTTTGAGAAACTTGCATGTCATTTTTAAAGACATATCTATAGATACCCCACACGAATAATAATATGTTTGATTAAAAAAATATATTTCGGTTTTAGTTCCATGTATGGGGTGTCTCCCTTAATTTTTTTATATTTTTTATTTTTGTATAAAAATCGTAAAGCGGTTAACAGAATACATTTAACTACCAAGTTTCAACTGTGTAGTTTTTATAGTTTTGGAATAAAGTGGCTTTGACATACGTACGGACGGGCAAACGGACAGACAGATATGACGAATCTATATGGGTTCCGTTTTTTGCCATTCGGCTACGGAACCCCCCAGATCCTTGGGGGAGGCCTATGCCCAGCAGTACGCGTCGTCGTTCAATCTATACAGATACCTGATAATGTTTACTACTATGAAAGTTTCTTTTTGTATTTTCAGTTTGGAAACAGTTATAAATGGTTAAAGAATTTATTCATATAAAAGATCTTTCTTTTCTACATTCTCTAAATATTCCTGCGATGGTGTCGTGTGAGTCGGGTCGTTACGTTCCCTAAAATATGGTTGAACGAAGCGATTTGGCTGGCTCATGCGTCATGCTCGTGAACGGGTGCTGCCAGTGGGGTGGGTCTGCTCGTGTCAACTTGTGTTAAAGGTGTTCGGGATATGGTTTATAATAGTGTTATACTCGTAATATAGTTTTGTTAGCAAGCTGGTGTATCTCATAGTAATTTTGGTAAGTACTCGTGTCTTACAGTAACAGCAATTTTTTCTAATTATTGTTGTAAGTACTTAATATTTATTCAAAAATTCCTTTTATTTGTTAATACTTATAGATTTGAATATACGGCGCAGCTTGCAGTTTCCTTTTTATTAATCCTATAATATAATGTAAATAAGATTAAGATTAGTGCGTCCATTATAGTATATTATGATACAAGTGAGCTTAGCTTGCTCATTATACACGAGGCTGTGGGTTGCAGCCCGAGCCGCAGGCGAGGGCGTAAATCAGCCGAGTGTCTAGTGAGTAAGTTGCTCACGAGTTTCATACGCACTTTTTCAACACACTTGCGAGGAAAAACAAACATTTATTGCATACTTGTATTAACCTAATATTAAATAAGGGAAAAAGCGCGCAAGTTTTTTTTGCACGCGCCAAATGTGAGGTGATTGATTACATACAGCCATACAGCCTACTTCAAAATAATTAAGTATAATAGCTAATAGTGATAAAATGCAAATGTTTTATAACAAATTATTGTGAATTATAAATAATTTGATAATAAAATACTTAATTGTGTTTTTTGTCTTAATTAGGGACACATTTATTTATTCTAAAAACGTGAATGGATTTTCAGCCGTATAAAACCTCTTTGTTGTTACAAAAAAAGAACTGTATCTATTACCCGCTGAAATTGAAAATGCTCTGTTGACTCGCATATAACTTGCAGTTAGGTACTAACTTAACTTTGTAGGGATACTGTATTACCCGGTTAAATTGAAAAGTCTCTGTTTACTCGCATATAATTTGCAGTTAGGTACTTACTTAACTTTGTAGGGATAATTCTATTACGCAACTAGTACTGTAATATTATTATGCACGCGTGGGTTATAGTTCGGTTTATGGCCCTAAGATCGATGTAATAAGGCTTACTTTATGAGCAAGTGTGTTGAAAAACTATTTGATTCCTCGTTTAGTTGAAAATTGTTTACTGTTTTAGGTAGGTAATAAGCAAAATTGTACTTACTTTAAGCGGTATTCTGTATTGTGATGGAAAGTAACCTTACTATTATGTAAAGGTCACTTTTCAAATTTGACGACTCTGTATAAATTAAAACAGGGAGTAAAAAATAGCCCATGGCGAGTTTCTTGCCGGTTCTTCTCGTTACAAGGTCTCCTGCCGTAGGATTTGTGAACCGATGGCGTAGCTTCATTGACGTTCATAAGTATTGAAACAAACCTAAATTGAATAAACGAAATTAAATTTAGCTTTTTTTTCTATGTATTTCAGAAACTATGGATACAGTACTTTGTGCCCATACAAACTTTTTTAAGAGAATAGAAAAATCTAAGAAATGCGACTATTTTTTGAGGTGGCCGCGTAGGCTACCAATTTGCCCATTGCCCTTTATACAATAAAATATTATGGTCAAAATAATACAATATGGTTAAGTATACTAAAATAAACAAATACTTGTAATTTTATAGTGCGACCAAAAAATCTTGAGCATGAAATATTAATTCGTAGGTATAGTTGTTTAATATTTTCGCTATTATCCCTGATTTAATTTTAGACTTTTTTTGTTTGTTTCAGGTTTATCACAAAGTACAGTTTGCAGAATTGTAAAGTTTGATAATCAAAGTGGTGGAAAATTCATGACTCCAGCTAAACATTTTACTGCAAAAACGTCGAATATAGGAATTCTGCAAAGATTTCAGAACAGTGTGCTCAAAACACTAGTGAATGCCCCATGGTTCACAAAAATGGAAGAAGTCCATGAGTATCTGAATATACCAACCGTCAAACAGCACATAGCCAATGGCATTAGTTCGTATAAACTGGCCCAGTGTCTTATTGAACCATTGCAAACAAGACACCTGAAAAGACTGCATCCTTGGGACAGCATACAATAACTATACCAGTTAGCAAAACACAAAGGCATCCTGACACTGGAAAGGCATGCCTACACGTCTGCATTAAAACCCAAACCATTTGCTTATGGTCTCAAGACCGATCGCATGTTTGCAAACAAGTACAAACGTATTATATCGAAGTCATCTAAATTTTTAGGAGTGTTTAGCTGGAGTCGAGAATTTTCCACCACTTTGATTACCAAACTTTACAATTCTGCGAACTGTACTTTGTGATAGAAACAAACAATAACAGTCTAAATTAAATCAGGGATAATAGTTTTCAATACCTACAATGTTTTCTACAAATTAACATTTCATGCTCAAGATATTTTGGTCGCACTATAAAACTAAGAGTATTTGTTTATTTTAGTATAACTGGTATAACCTCTTAAGTTAGGATAAAAGTATTAAAAATGTACCTATGTGGGGTAATTCTTAAAGGACTAACATCCAGGATCAATATAATTCTTTGTGAATACGCGTCGTGCAACTTACTTACTTACCCGTGAAATCGGTGCGTTGGTAAACATCGTCGAGACTACGAGCAACTTTCCTGCTTGGAACTCCGCCAAACATGGTAAAAACACCTAGAAAACTATATCACGGGCACCGCCACGGATTACCTTATTCATAGTTATGAAATTTCCAATTCTCTTCTACGAAATACAATAAACAAATAATACTTATAAATAGTCATAACTTTAAACTTTTTAAAAGGCATTCTTATGGCCGTTTTCACCAAACGTTAAGACGTTCCTAAGGCAATGCTTATCGTTAAGCGATTCTTAAATGGAACTTTTACGTTTCACCACAACTTAAGAATGCCCTAAGTAGTTAAGAAGCTCCTAAAGTTAGGACACAGAAAACAGCTAATTGTTAAGGATCAACTTAATCTCAAATGAAACGTCAAACTTGACTTGAGTTAGCTTCGTAAATCTTGAATAAAGTTTAAAATAATCATGAATTTGTATAATAAAAAATGAATGTGTAAGATTTGTTTGAATTTCTGAATTTCTTTGAAATTTTTGACGACGATGAAGGATATATTTGTACGCATAAAGACAACGACGGATAACGCCAATACACACGAAGCGCTCTCATGCTGTGGAAATATACGAGAACTTGTATCTACATTACGGAAAATGTTGGTTTCCTAGAACTTTCAAGACTTTCAAAGGAACTTTATGGTACCTACCTAATCTATGCTAGAATTCATTTTTCAGAAGTGACATTCTATAGAGAAATTAAACTTAACTAAGACGTTCCTATCTAGGAATCTTTTTAGTAGTTTTGGTTGGTGTAACCTAACAGTATCATAAGGTACTGTTTAAATTAAGATATTCTTAGCTAAGAAATACCTTACGAGTGTTTGGTGAAAACAGCCATAAATTTTCAAAATTACTTATTTTGCTAAGTATACCTACTGAGACGCACGGGGGTCCCACCCCACTGATAATGCGATGTTCTTCAAATTGTATCTGCGGTTGGGAATTCTCGCCTTAATGACGCGCGCGCCTCACTTCATTTGCGTTTTTGATAATAATTATAATTAAATAACTATAACATATTGGTACGGGATTTTTATTGTTTTGAGTTTATATAAATTATTTATACATGGATTACTAAAAAAATTCGAGGTGACTTTAATGTGCAAACTTTAAAATCAAATAAAACTGCATTAAAAAAAAAGTACCAGAGTCACCTTGGTGATAATTGGTATACTTATTAGTATTATTTATATACATGCTTTGATTAAATATCACTCGGTGTGCCATTATTGTTATAAAGTTAGAAATAATTTGACATAGTATATTCGAAATACACTCAATTAATCGACCTAGACGAGAGATTATTTATTCCTTAATTAAAGCATTCTAAAAGACTCTAAAATGAACAAAATCACCAGTTTTCCATTTTTTGTTCACACCCAAATTATTTTTTCTTACTTTATTGATTACTTAACCGACAAGTACGAAGTTAATATCAGAGATTATTCTGATTTCCGGTTTTTCAAGTATTCATTTATGTTATTCCAAATTATCACCCAAAGTGCTAATATTGCAACCTACTCCATACAAACACATTTATTTTGACTGGACTAATAAAGATATGCTATAAAGTCGTGACGTGGTTTGTTATTGGCTTTTTTTGGAGGATGGGAAATTAAACATGGAGTTGGAGGTAAGGGCCCCTTTTGCTTGAAGTAGAGATGTAATTTAAGTGGACCTACTCTCAGGAATATGGTGGGTTTTTTAGTGGTAAAAGAAATTTCAAGGTATTTTCTTAAGATCACAAAATAGTACAAAAAATATATTCATAAAATCACTCGCCAAACTTTAAAGTTTGATGGGGAGATGCGCTTATTTTTTAAACTATCTTAAACTACCCTCCCCCACAGTTCTTTCACAAAGAATTTGTAGTAAATATAATTATTTAAGAAATTATGTTTATCTAATCTAACCTATCTAGAAATACATACTTACTTCGGTCGGTCAATCGGTACAGTAGTTCCAGACTTTGCTTACTACATACACACTTACAAACTTTACCTCATTTTATTAGTTGTTACTCATACAAGCAGTTTTCGTAAAAAATAAAATTTTATAAGAAACTAAATTCTATACTTGCATAAAATGTTTCGTCATTTCAAACTAAACTTAAAATGGTATTTGCAGCATAGCAGGCTCCGTCCCAAATCATCCATTGCATTCGATTTGTCACGAGTGCTTGCAATCGTGACGACGACGACGTGGTACTTATGTTGCGACAAATTTATCGTAAATAAGTCCCGTTGGAAATTTTATTTCACTGTATTACAAGAGTGTATGCGGAGGTTTTCCAGGAGAAAACGCAAGTTGGAAAACTTCACGTTCTGGTGAAGGTTTTTTTAGTTTATGTTATAAGTACTTTGTTATAATATTTGGTAATATTTGTTCAAGAGTTAGTGACAGTTTCTTTAAATGCATTGCAGACTATAGTACATGGAAATCGTACCAAATAAGTGGTGTTGCCTTGCATTAAATGAGGTAGTTCTGATTTGTTTATATGTTAGTAGTGATGAGATAGTAATGACAAATCCAAGTTTTCCACCTCGAAAGCCCTCCGGATCTTTGTTAAATATTTAAAAATCCAATAAATTTTCAGATTTTTTTCAGTTTTTGTAAATTTTTACCACCAAGGATCTGAGTCACGGCAAATATTACTATGCACTCTTTAAAGTAGACTAAATTTGCAATAAAAAAAGAGTAATTGGGTTTTTGTAAGCCAAATAGTTTTTAAGATACGGCTATTTTAAAATTTGCAAAATCACAAAAAAGGAAGTATTACAGTTTTTTTATTTTTCGTCAAATTTGACCCCCTAGTAGTGGGTTTATGGCCAAACTTTTTTATTAGTTATTAAAGTCCATTAAATTTCCAACAAAATGAGATTAATTATGTCGATTTACACCAGATAGTTCCTAAGACACAGCTGTTCAAAGTTATAGAGGTAGGTAAATAAACAATTATGTAATAGAAGGCTTTGCAAAAGGTAGTAAGCCCTAAAGGAAGAAGGATCTGGAAGACGTTCCTGTTCTACCCTGTTAATGACACGCAAACCTTAATCACCTTGAAAGCATACCAAAGATGTAAGGTTGTACCAGCAGATGTGGTTGCAGGAAAGCAGAACTCAAATGTTCGGCTGTTTGCAGCTACTGCATTGGCCAATCATGCGAGAACATACCAGACCTGATGTGTGATGACATTGATGAACCATTGATTGATAACCCACCATCAAAGGACGATTTTGACCTTCCTGAGCAGTTCGATGAAGAAATTATACCTCAGCAAGCTGCCCCCAAAAAGTGTGCTGTGGATTCAGAGGACGTGCCAGGTCTATCAAAATTATACATACAATGTACATAGGGTATTTTACCGTTGTTGAAATGTAGATATTTAATGATGACGTTAAAAAATATTGCAATTATGAATACCAAATGTGAAAAAATAATTTGAATCTGTTTTATAATAAAAGAATTATAGTCTGTTTAATTTTGACTGTAGCTGTCTCTTTCTAAAACGAAATCTTCTATGGCGTGACTATGACGCTACTAACCCACTGACGTCACTAAGATAGCGTCCTGTCCTTGTCTAATTATAAAGTTTGAAAATCTTTGAAAATATTCAAGATAATTCAAAATGAAAACTTGTTTTGTGTAGCTAATATTTCGAAAAACATTTTAAAGAAATAAAAAAAAAAAACAGTAAAATACCGTATTGATCCCACCACCTCCCAGATCCTCCTTCCTTTATGGCTACTTCATTTTGCAAACCCTTCTATTGCATAATTGTTTACTTACCTCAATAACTTTGATCAGGTGTCTCAGGAACTATCAAGTGTAAGTTGATATTACTAATTGGTCTCATTTTGTTAGAAATTTAATGGACTTTTATAACTAATAATTTAACTTTTGCCATAAACCCACTACTATGGGTCAAAAATGTCGAAAACTAAAAAAACTGTAATACTTCCTTTTTTGAATTTTTGCAAACTTTTAAATTGCCCCATCTTAAAAACTATTTGACTTACAAAGAACCAAATTATTCTCTTTTTATTGCAAATTTAGTTTACTTTAAAGCGTGCATAGTAACTTTTGCCGTAACACAGGTCCTTGGTGGTAAAAATTGATAAAAACTGAAAAAAATCTGAAAATTTATTGGATTTTTAAATATTTAACAATGATCCGGAGGGCTTTCGAGGTGGAAAACTTGGATTTGTCATTACTATCTCATCACTACTAACATACAAAAAAATCAGAACTACCTCATTTAACGCAAGGCAAAATGTACGATTTCCATGGACTACTATGCAATACGGTAAGTACAACTGACAGGCTCTCTTTAGAAGATATAAAATATACCTTTGCACTGCTCATGCTCGTAAAGTTCGTGTTTATGTTGGGTATAGGCTGCATAAAATCGCTTTTTATGCTCTAGTGCATAAAGTAAAATCTTCGTCTAAGTCTCAGATTCTAAGACAAAGGTCGTCAGGTAAACAGTCACACACGCAATTAAACTTCGTTATATAAATCTGTTATTTCATTCTGTTTCTTAAATTTTGTACATAATCTATGTTAAATTACTAAATTAATAAAACAATGCAAAATTAATGAGTTTTCTAAGAAATAAGTATTTCAAGAGCATTATGGACTACGAGTACGATCTATGCTAAAGTCACTGTGCTGCCACTGCCACGTATATAAAAAAAGAAAGTCTTCCCGCCAATATGGCGAAGGCTTTATTTTTTTCATTTTTGCAATATTGTTATTTATTAAATTTTCCTCACACTCGAAGTGAAAAGCAGAGTGTATAACTCGTACATAAAACCCATTTTACCCTCGAATTGACTATCCACCCTCGCCTACGGCTCGGATGGATATACACGTCTCGGGTAAAATGGTACGTTTTATGCACTTGTTGTACAATCTACTATTTATCTTTGAAATAAGAAACTATGCATCAAACAATACGGTTTAAGTATTTGGTTAAAGTATTCAGTAATTTATTTGTTGAACACAAAAAAACATCACATAACATAACTAAAGTACCACTGCTTATTTGGGCCATATAAAATATGTTTTTAGATTTTTATTAAGTCATAAAAAGTTGGTAAGATTAATTAAGTTTCGAAGTAAGTATTTTAATCTAGTAAGTTTAGAACAGCAAATTAATAAAATCTTAACCAGACACCAAACAGAACATTTGTAACGCATATTTAACTTATAAATTAATCTAAATCTGAAATAAAACTTCTAATTTTCATTAGATAAGCTCCTAACTTCCAAAGAGACCCGTCTAACTTACGCCGCAGCCCTAATACAATTTCTTTCTAAACCGACTAAGCCAGCAGCCGTGTATCTCAAGGCTGTTTACCCAGCCCGTCTGCTGCGCCGCTTCTGATAAAATTTGTCTTAGCTCCAGACGCCATTCAAATGTTAATGCGAGCAGACGCGTATTTATAGGGCTTTGTGATAGAAATATCGGATGAACAATGCAATTTGTTAGGATTGAGTTTTACTGAATATGTACTCAGAGACGATCTTTAAAAGTGATTTAAGCGTAGTTCAAATTAATTAGCGGAAGGCGAAATTATAAAGCTAGAACAAAGTTTTTAGTATTACCTACTTCTGACTTTATTTGTGTAGTATTGTAATCAAAGAATCACAAATCTATACGATTGTAATTTTAAAGCAGCCACATTGGCAGCGAAATTTCAGTTAACTGTTTAAAAAATACTTTTATTTTATTTATTAAGCATTCAAAACGCTAATTTTTATTTTTCCAGCGTAAATTGTGAGAAAATTGAAAGTTGTTGAGGAGTGAAGTGGTTTTTATAGTTTACATTTTGTCCTACAATAAGGATAAATTGTGTGATTAGTTCCAACGAATAGTACTAATTATACAATGTAAGTAAAACTAATTCATTTCACTAATAAAACTATTCGCATTTTACCCCACTAAATTCCAACCCCATATTTATTTACATTATACTCATTTAAATTTTTACTTTTTTGCATTCACAATGCAATTTTTATGGTTGAAAAACGGAAAATGAAGTATGTAGAAAAAATCGACCCATGTCCCATCGGAGCTGGTTGTGAGACGGGTCGATTTTTTCTAAATACTTCATTTTCCATTTTACATTATACTTACTTAATAATTTTACAAAAAAGCTATTAAATTTAATTACCCAAAAGTTTCTACAGAAACTACGGAAATATTTATGATTGGAGTTTATTTCACCAGGGGCATCTCAAAAAGGTTACATCCGACAAAGTTTAAATGTCTGCGCCTAAGGCAACTAACAGCCAACAGTTTGGGAACCTGTGACCGACGCTTCACTTTGAGGGGTTTGATTACCGAGTTTTAATAGATTAGATTTTATTTTATGTTGAACTGAGGCTCAAAAGACTGTTAAAATAAATCAATTCAACTTCTTAGCAAGAGGGTAATATAAATGTATTTATTTACTTTAACTTATTTGAAAATCTTATATTTAACCAATATTTATAACATTTTAACCCTTGTCAATAAACTTTATAAATAGGACCTTCGATAGACTTAAATTGTGAATAAATACTGTTAGTGCTTGGGGGCAACCCAAATATTCTTTTTCAACGAAAGTTCATTTAAAAATAGCTTATATCCAGATTTAGGTTAAACGTACATTAAATCATCCAAGAATAATCAAGAACCACAATTAAATTTGTGCAAACTTCAATTACTTATAACCGTTTGTGCTACTTACCTTGGTCGAACATTGGCGATCCATCTTCATTTGCGGACCCTACGGATGAACAACTTATTAGGTACTTACGTTTCTCTTTTTAATGAATAATTTGTGATCACATTAAATTTTAGCGGAAAACAGAAGTCGTCTCCAAAGCCAAATCTATCTCTAAATTCAATCAAAATTGGTTCAGTGGTTTAAGCGAGAAAAATGTAATAGATAAACAGATATATTATTATAGACAGATTTATTTTCGCATCCCTACTTATATTAAGAATGTGAAAGTTTGTTTCTTTGTTTGTTTGTCCGTTTGATTTTTGATATGGGGACAATTTCGAAGCTTAAATATTCGTGTTAAAATATTCCAGTAAAATATCAAATTCTGTGGGATAAGATCGTGTGGTCCACGCGGGTGAAGCCGCGGGTGGAAGGCTAATTATTATTAAAATATTAGTATAGATGGATCTGGTTAACAGACCTAAAAGTGACCCATTTCAAATTATTTTCACGTTTTTGCATTCACAATCACAATATGCGTTGCAATAATTTTATCATTGAAAATTAAGTATTAGAAAAATTTACAAATTCGACGTCCGGGCGAATGCTTGGATTCGCCTGTACAGTGAAAGGTCATGGGTTCGAATCCCATCGGAGCTAGTTGTGAGACGACAGGGCAATTTTTCAAACACTGCAATTTCAATAAGTGTCCCATTTGTTGTAAGTTTTTATGTCAAAAAACGCAAACTATTTAGATTCCGTATGTATGTCAATTTGTATGAAAACTGTATTAGCGCCTCTAGCGGCGAGTAGCGCGCTTATATAGTTTTCATACAAATTGACATAAATACGGAATCGAAATAGTTTGCGTTTGCTTGACATAAAATCTTACACTAGAGGTAGATATATGTAGAAATAAGACATCAAAACATTCAAGAAAAATTTTTAACCCCCTTTAAATTCGAAACATCAATTACTTATAACCACAATCGTCTGTGCTAATTACCTTGGGCGAACATCCGCGATCCATCTTCATTTGCGGACCCTACGGATGAACAACTAATTACGTTTCTCGGGACTTGATTATATGTGGCTTTTTTAAGACTGATCGTGTTTTGGGGTGTTTACATTGCTGGATGTGGCTGGGTAATTTTGCAGTGGAAATTTTGTTTTGGGTAGAAAATAAGTAAGATTGATAAAAGAGACGGGTCTGTTCCACCAGTATGATCCGAACAATTAAAAACAATGTTTTGCAGCTATGGGAAACTAAATGTACTTGTAGACACATTTTGGAGTGAATATCTCAATAAATTTTAATAAAGTTTATTAAAAAGTTATAACTAAGTACTTACTTACTTTAAAATTTTAGAAAAAAGGAGTTTATTTTTCTAGCCCTGCCGTTTATCGTTAAAGCCGCATTTAATTTTAAACATAAGAATAAGAAATACCACTTTTATTATTAAATATTATTACTTATACATTTTTTTTACAATCCCAGATAATTTTAGGGATTTTTCTACTCACGAAAAAAATCTACTTTTATTATTAGACAAAAACTAAAATCGCGAAAAAACAGCTTTTCCATACGTTTTGATTTAATATTTATGCACTTTTGTATGAAACAGCTGCAACAAATAATCCAGGATGATAAAAAATAACCCTGTACAGCTGTTGTGGTTTATAGTTAGGTATTACTTATAAATCTTATTATTAATGTAATACTAAAGCATTATTATTACAGGCCTATGCCCAGCAGTGGGCGTCGTACGTCTGAAATGATGATGATGATGATGAAAGCATTATTAACAATAAAAAAACAGAACCATGTATAATAGATATTTACAAGCTCATTCCAATACTTATATTTTATTAATCCATCATTTAGCTATTTTAAACATCTGGAGGACATAATTTAAATATCAAATGTAAAACATATAAACAAGCGATAGCTGCAGGCCACAATTTGTAAGGGCCGCGACCCTTCCTCTCAGTTTGAACACGTCGCTTTACCACCGTAGCCATGCTGACACCATAGAGCTATGTATGTTTAGACAGCTGGTATAGTTTTATTCCCCTTAAAAATATCGGTAAGAAATATAACCTACTAGCCTTCTGCCCGCGGTTTCGCCCGCCTGCATTACGCAACGTTATCCCGCGGGACTGTGATGTTTTTTCGGGATAAAAAGAAGCCTATGTCACTCTTCAGCTCCCAAACTATCTTACCAAACATCACGCCGATCTGTTGCTCCTTTTTGACATGAAAGACAAACACATACACAAACCCACAAACACACTTTCACATTTATAATATTAGTATGGATGTCACTTGGGAATATTGGAGCTTTCTACCAGTGAAAGAATTCTCAAAATTGGTTTAGTTGTTTTTAATGGCATGCAAGCAAACAAAAAAAAATAGAAGTCTAGACTGGCGTCTCGCCCGGGCTTCGCGCGGATTTTACACATTAGTTTTCCTCTTGAATCGCGCTGACTATTCATTTGTGGAAACCTGAAGTAAGTAAAAATGAAGTATTAGAAGGAATCGACCCTTCTCACGACCCTTCTCACAACTAGCCCCGATGGGACTCGAACTTTCTAATACTGCATTTTCAATAATAAAAATTGCATTGTAAATGCAAAAAAGTAAAAATTATTTAAATAGCTCAATTATTTCATCTATATCGATTGTCAAATATCTGGAAAGGTGTTTCTTTCGACTGTAAGTGTAGTTTTAACTTCACATTGATGAGATAAACGCTGGCTAGACAGCGCGTAAGAGGTATTGGATAAATTCGACGCTTCTCCTAACGACTCCGTAGCTTAGTGGTAAGAGCATTTGCCCGGACAGTGATAGATGTGGTGAAAGGTCGTGGGAGTGAGTCCCATCGGCGTTAGTTTTGAGACGGTTCTTTTTTTAATACTTCATCTATAACCATCTGTAGCGCAGTTTGGAAGATCTAAGTGTACGTACATAGAGATTATGAGATTATGACAGAGATAGCGGTGAAGAGCGACTTTATTTTATACTAATAAGGATGTTTGTAAGAAGAAAAGAAGATTTATAATAAGTAATATTATGTTCTCCCATTCTGATACTGAAATAAAATTAAAATAAGCTTAAATCTATAGCTTCGTTCAGCTGTACTTTTATATGCCTTCTCAGCTTAGTACTTACTAAGGATGCGTAATAACTTTATTACGCCTGCTTGTAAATTCAAATAACTGATGAGATGGTGTAGTTATCAGTACTGTCTGCTGCGAACGATCTTTATGAAGCGAAAGTATTTATTTAAAATATCTGTCTTATAATAACTAGATCTATGACCTTCTACCGACAAAGCAGTGTAACCATACGCTGGTAATGCAATGCAAATACCTCAAACTTGGTGTCGCAAGGCGGTGTACTAAGTGCTCGTTTTTTATTAGCCTTGGGGGCGACACCGACTTATTTTTCTTCCACTCGAAACTTTTGAAGTGACAACCACAGTGTGTATCTCGCAAGTTGTGTCTGCTTCTTAGTGAAGTTTCGGGCGTGGTGGGTTTGTCAATATTTTTACGCTTCAGCATGTAGAATATTTATGTTAAGACGTTTTAGGGCTAAGTTGTGGCCGTCGTAAACAGTCATTATTATGACGTGTGAACTTCGATCACCAACTAGGTGTTATTGTTGATCGAAGCGTGTGAATGAAGTTTGTTATAGCAAGCACAATAATGCATGGTTGGTAGATATGATTGCAAGTAAATCTTTTTTCTCGTTTAGTTATTTTTGTTTTTCGATTTCAATGATTTGACACTCTTGCAGGGCCGTTGTCATGAGACGGTTGATCACTCTATCAGTCACAGATTTCCCCGGTTTAACTCGCGTGATACCCGTTTCCGTGGGAAGATCAGAATAAAATATAGTATAATAGTTGACCCGGCAAACGTTGTATTGCCATATAAATTATAGCAAAGAATACTTTAAATTGATTATAATATACTATGTACTTTTTAACACCAATATTAGACAGATGAAAATAAAAATGACGAAAAAGTTTTATAGGTACGTGACAGATAAGTCATGCGCGACTGCGGCCTTTTTGGCGCTAGTTAAGAGAGAAATAAAAATATATATAGTATTTTTTTGCAACAAGGTCTGAAAGGGGAACTTGAAAATTCGAAGTGGAGCTACTAGGGCATATGGGGTATCACATGGGAGAGCGCTGCTTGCACATTCTCAAACATTTTTTCTTTTTATTTTAGTCCGCATAGTTTTCAACTTTTAATGAAAAATGTAAAAAAAATACTGTTCCCCCCCCTTATCTCCGAAGTGTGCATAGAGAAAAATCTGAAGTTATTTAATGTGATAGAAGTTTATGTAAAGATTACAGGCAAAATAAAACGATGTCTTCAAATTTATAGTAAACTTTTTCAGTACCCCTAGTGTAAGTTTTTATGACAAAAAACGCAAACTATCGCGAGTCCGTATTTATGTCAATTTGTATAAAAACTGCATAAGCGCGCTACTCGCCGCTAGAGGCGCTGATCTAAAACTGCAATATTCTACACCGCCAATTCTCTGACGAATATAGCCTCGACGCCGATGAAAACATTTTCACGAACTCTCGGTGCGCGAGTCCAACTCGCTCTTGACCGGTTTTTTACTATTGTAGTTAAAAGTTGTAGTAGAAAAGTTCTGTATACTAAATCACTCACAGCACATTTTCAGTATAAAACTCTTTCCTACTCAAACAGATCACACGTCGTACTCCAAAAGTTTCCCAACATTCCCAGCTCGCAGCCAATGTTGGGAATACCAGGCAGTAGTTGGGAGAGGGAAGCTCCGGCCTTGCCGCCGGGAATTCTCTGGAGGTCGGGACACTTTGCATTCCTTTTTTAATTGGTGTAGTTTCCTTGTTAGATAATGTGACGGGAATGGTTGGGGGTTGAATATGTTGTTGAGATTTCTAAGACTTCAACTGTAATTTAGTTATCTAGTGACTTGGCTCGGCTTCACACTGGAAGAAGGTGGATTATACTATTATTATACTAGTATTAATATTACTATCAATAATATAAACATTTCTCTTAAATCAATTCGTTTAATGATGAAAACTCCCGGATTACTCCATTACTGAGGAGTTGGATATCTTATCTCTAATTGCCAAAACATGACAACGTTGAAAACATCGTTGTTATGGCCTCAGACTTACATAAAGTAGTGGTAGCTAGCCAGGCGGACTTTGTTTGAACAAGCCCTACCACCAACCAAACCGAATACAATATGTACCCCCACTGGGAATTCAACCCGGGACCTTTGGGTCTGATACCGCTGGTGAATACCTCTAGACCACAGAGGCAGTTAAAATCTCGGTATCTCGAGTCGGTTTCTCGGTCGGTTTCTCGAGAAGACACTCAGGTTTATTTCACGTTTCAACGTCCTATAAAGACTAGATGAAATGAAATTGCGAAGATTTTCTTTTGGCAAACTGGAGAAAACTAAAACCACTGAGTCCCAAAGAATTCTTCCAAAGTATTCCAGATAAAACTGCTATCACTCCGACTATAAATAGCAGAGGACAGACTGAACAAAATCTCGTTACAAAACTTATATTATATTATCTAGAAAATGCAAATTTCGTCATAAAAATGCAAAGTTTAACTGCACGTAAATCCCGTGCTCGGCTCAATCCCATCGCAATCCCCGCAAACGTTATGAGACGTCTGTCCCGTTATGGGACGTGAAGTCCCGTCTGTTCCCCTTTCTTCCCCTTTCTTGGGACAAATTTGG
Source organism: Crambus lathoniellus (assembly GCA_949710035.1). NCBI lineage: Eukaryota > Metazoa > Arthropoda > Insecta > Lepidoptera > Crambidae > Crambus > Crambus lathoniellus. The sequence continues at coordinate 28,731,145 of OX453296.1, forward strand.
GAGTTATCAGTCAACTTTAAATTTCAAGTGCTTTTTGATGGGCTGTTCTTGAGTTTCTTGTTCAAATGTTTTATTGAACGGTAAATTCCATTGTTATACAGTGTTTCTAGTCATTTATTGATATTTAATTAAAAACAGATGCAAAAGTCGTAATTAAAGCTGCCACGAAAGTTTATTGATCATTCATTTATTAAGCTCAAACTATTGATTGGACATTGGATTTAAAAGACATTAATGTGCTTGTCCCTACTACGCATTTCTAACATGGTATGAGTTAACTTATTTCTACATTCACCAACAAAAAAAATGTGACCAAAATGCCCGCTAAACTTGTGCATATCGTTCACAGCGGTGGTATTTTTATTCTTAATCGAAGATACATGTTATCTTTTTCTTCAAATCCCCTCGCGAATTGTAAAATTTCAAAATAGTGTTACCCCAGTATGCGCTAAAATAGCAAATTCTTTTTATGTGTACCGTACCGTGGCTGCCTTTGCTTTTACACGCTGATGTAGAATAATAATATTACTATTAATGGAGAAGGAAACTGAAGAGGGTCGTAACATGTACAACTTCAGTTTACGATCAGGAAAATGGTTTTCTAGATCTTGATTTTCGCTTTGAGTCAGGTAAATGGAGAGGGTGAATTCAGTTCTTAAATATTTTGATAGCCAATAGGTTTATGAAAATATTCATAAACTATTATTAATCAAGAAATCCTTTTTAACATTTTAAATCATTTGTTATATTTCTTACTTCAATAAACATATTATAATTTCATATAAATTAGCACTTTTTTTTGTTTTTAATTACGAGTGCTTAACAAAACCAACAAAATGAAACCTCAAGAATGAATGTAGGGATGACCCAGAGTATTTTATCGGATCCTAAGTCGGAGACAGCAAAAGATTTATGTAATTTATTCAATAATCTTAGATAAGTAAGTTTTATGTTTCTTTTTTCTCTTTTTAGTAAGTAAGTAATATATTAACTTTGTGTTAAATGTTTTGGGTACGATGGGGTTGCCATATCAATAGTGATAAAACCCTTTAAAAAAGTTAAGCAAAAAAAATAACCTTAAGAAAACCATGCATTCTACTTACGTACCTACCGTAAGTAACCGATGCATTCTACTATGTAGAGTCATTAAGATTCAATATTCCTTGCAATCAACGTATTTTTCAATTAACCCGCTCTCCTTATGAGCCATTTACTCTTTGTAACGACTATAAGATAGTTCCGGTGTAATAACTGCTTTAATAAAGAATTTCTCATTTTCTTTCAAACGAAAACTCAAGCCAAGTCATATTTTTGAGCAATGATGTAACCGACTCATGTACAGCCACGAGCAGTAATAGTAAATATCAGACGATTATGATATTCAATAAATGTCTAAGTGTGTTTTTTGTTGTATATTCCGCGGGGATGTGATATTTTTCCGGGATAAAAAGTAGCCTTTGTCACTTTCCAGCAACCAATCTAACCAAATACTAAAAATCACGTCAATCCGTTGCCAAGTTGACGTGAAAGACCGAAAGGACACAAACACTCTTCCACAGTTATAAAATGTAGAATTATTATTATTTACTCAAAATACTAGAAAACAAAAAGTTTAAAAACAATGTTTAATGCTAATGCTAATTTAACTTGTGAACAGCTTTAAAATAAATCTGCGGTTGCGATCCAATTTTGGTTTAGTAATGCAGTCGTTACGATTTCAGAGGATTTCAAGAACGCAGTAAAACCACAGGATATATAAATAGTACTAACGTAGTAAAACGTGTCTTGCAAGCTTAACAACAGCAAATAGAGCATTCTTTTATGATATCCAAGTCGACAACGGTGATGCCAAATAAATTGATTCTTGTACGCCATCGTGGGTTTGTGTGCTAGGTAAAGTATAATAAGTAATTTTAAAAACAAAAAAATCTCCTACTTCCTTTGAGGTCGAATAGTAAAAAAACATACTTACAACGATCTAATCTTACAATCTAACAAAGGAGCATGTCCTGCGTTTTGTTTTGAATGAAGCACGAATAAAAAACAAATAAGTTGCTATTACCACCTGAAGAAATTCGAAATTGAACAGAGGTAAAAAGTATGGTAGGGTAATTGCAGTTTTGAGCCATGGGTGCTCCGTTCGCCCAACTCGCTTACTATCTCAAACGCAATTTTTGTGTTCTATCGAGTAACAATCATGTCGGTCGGTCCATTTGAATCAATGACAACAACGACGACTTCCTCCGTGGCTAACTGGTATACGCACCGGTTTTCATGGTGCTGCTTTGTCTTGAGGTCCCGGAAATCGAAAAAATTCGGTCCGGTAGGGTAAATATTGAAAAAACGGACTTTTCAATATTTCCTCGGGTTTTGATGTATGTGGTGTGCTGTAATACCCGTAATTGTTTCCAATTTCCATAATACTAGCGCTCAACCTACTATAGTTTGGTATTGGAATAATGTATGTGATGGTGTCCAATACAAAAAAAAACTGAAAAATTGAAAATGAAGTATTTAGAAAAAATAGACCCGTCTCACAATCAGCTCCGATACTTACATTTATTTATCTTCGGATACAACTTTACTTATTGAATAGTAGTTATTATTTACATATGCGTAACCAGATATGTAGTACGTAGTAATTTGTTTAAATCTTTCTTTATTTCACTGGATACTTTGTATAATTCAGTGTTTATGGACAAATAACACAATTTAGGTGTTTTGCATTTCTTACATCTACAATGCATTCAAACTTTAAATTGCAAAAATACGTGAAAGTTTTACAGCTGGCATCTAATACAAATGCATTTGCTTGCATTTAAATAATGCATTCGTTTATTCTTTTAAGAGGGACTATTTATTTGCGAGGGTGGTAATCCGTGCGTAAAAGTAATTTAGTTTTCAAATTGGGAACGTCCTATAGTCTAGACGTACTTCTATAGAAATGTTAAAGTTTTAAGCACAGTATTTCTTTAAGATTAAGAGTTAATACTAAATAGATATTTCTCTCCAAGACAAACATTTGAAAATATATTTTTATGTCGTTTTGTCGCCAAGCTTATCAAATCTTAGCAAATACTTCACCAAAAATTCAGTAGCCACTAATTAAAAATTAATAACCTTAACCTTTAAATTAACGTGAAGTTGAAATTTAATATTATGTTATAAATAATCAATTGTATATTTAGTAGTCCACCCGTTGTCATAAAACAAATATTTATGACCTTTATCTCACACTGTTAACGCAAAACTTAATTAATATATCTGTTTTAGTGAAATTTATTATGAAGCAATAATTGTTTTACCATTATACTGAACCATTCCAAAAATAATGTCCTATGAATCACATGAATGCATTTAAAATATACAATAACGGACAAATTGGGTGATTCGGAGTCAATGGCGAACGAACGAGATACAATGATCAATTTTTACGTACATACCATCCGATAGCCAGAATGTATTGTTTTTGTACAGTTCATATTAAAACTGTGAGGCAATAAATATAATTTTGTTTACATTTTTATAAGATTTCGTTAATGTTTTAAAGTAACATTATTTTTTACGATTGATCTAAAGTATTATTATAAATGCCACCAAGTGCCTCTGTGGTCTTGTGATACACACCACCGTTATTAATCAAACACTGATGTCCCGGATTAGAGGGAAGCGCATTACTCCTAAAATATTTAAAATTATTTTTCTCATCCTTAACTGGAACACAACAATGCTACGAACTTGTTGTTCAGTTTAATATATATGAACTTCTGTTCATTTTGACCATAAATGAATTAAAAAAAAAACATTGTTCCTATAGAGACAGAGACAGACTTACATATAAGATAGTAATAGTTAGCGAGGCCTGGCAGGGCAATTTAGAACAAGCTCTACCACCAACCAAACTGAATCCAAAATGTAATAGGGTATTTTACTGTTGTTGAAATGTAGATATTTAATGATGACGTTAAAAAATATTGCAATTAAGAATACCAAATGTGAAAAAATAATTTGAATCTGTTTTATAATAAAAGAATTATAGTCTGTTTGATTTTGACTATAGCTGTCTCTTTCTAAAACGAAATCTTCTATGGCGTGACTATGACGCTACTAACCCACTGACGTCACTAAGATAGCGTCCTGTCCTTGTCTAATTATAAAGTTTGAAGTCCTATATCTTTGAAAATATTCAAGATAATTCAAACTTGTTTTGTGAAGCTAATATTTCGAAAAACATTTTAAAGAAATAAAAAAAAAATCAGTAAAATACCGTATTATATCGACTGTAAAAAAAATATTTGTTTACTTCCGCAAAACACGCAACAAGCAAGGCGCACCGCCCGCCCATCCGTAAAAAATGCACATGTACACCAAGAGACTACCAGTGCAAAATACCTGCAACTGCAGATAGAAAGACAGCGACATACCTCGCACCTTCATCGATTTGACTACTCTACACGTGTTTCGCCCCAACCCGGGGCATTCGCAGGAAATGTTAGATTAGAATATGCAAAATCGACCAGGGGCCCGATTCTCAGGCATTCGAACTTTTTCAGTGTGGTAATTCGTATGTCGAACATTTTGTTTGTGGTTTCTATTGAAAAGTTAGAACGTTTCAAACAAACTAAGCTGTCTCACATGTCAACAAATTCATTTTGACAGCTAAGTTCGTATACGAACATCTATTGGTTTTTACCATTCGTAGCGTTCGACTGGTTTTCGATCGAACTTTTTCGATTGTGAAATTCTGACAATACAAAAACTGTGTTAAATTTGAATTTCGAGCTTATAAAAGTGAACTTTTCTCGATTGCCTGAGAATCGGCCCCCAGGCGGCCGATTCTCAGGCAATCGAGAAAAGTTCGACATACGAATTACCACACTGAAAAAGTTCGAATGCCTGAGAATCGAGAAAAATTTCACATTTATAGCTCGAAATTCAAATATTTTACAAAGATAACACATTTTGTGTATTGTCAGAATTTCACAATCGAAAAAGTTCGATCGAAAAACACTCGAACGCAACGAGTGGTACAGACCAATAGATGTTCGTATACGAACTTAGCTGTCAAAATGAATTTGTTGACATGTGGAACAGTTTAGTTTGTTTGAAATGTTCTAACTTTTCAATAGAAACCACAAACAAAATGTTCGTATACGAATTACCACACTGAAAAAGTTCGAATGCGTGAGAATCGGGCCCCAGCACCGAAACCGGTGCGGTGGTTTCGGTTCTGGATTTCGCACGATATCGGGACATCCGCCAGGTGACGACTGGTTCAATCAAAAAAGTTTTATTGATCGAACTCAATCGGGGCCTCTGTGTCTGGTACCGGTAGTATACTAATTACCTACCACTTTAAGTTATAAAGTGCGTCACAAAATTCACAAAAGTCAAAAGTCACAGAACTCCTCCTAGGGGCTCGAGTTCGAATCCCGCCTGACTGAAAAGCTACTTACTTTAGCTTAGGAAAAATTGTGATAAAAACACCATAAGTAAACCTACTTATGGTGTTTTTATCTCAATTTTTCCTGTAAGCCACAAAAATTAAAAAACCTTAATGTGATATTGACTGTTCCAAAACTTTATCAACTCATTAAATAATTTTACCATTTAATAACTGAGGCTTAACGGCTGCTACAAAATATTTATCATCATAACATGAAGTCGAAACTGTATTTTTTGAGTCCATTGTTTTCTCGCGACAATAACCATGCATCATTCGTACACTGGAGGCCGTGATAAATAGCACATTTGCGGATTTATCAATAAATTCTTCTGACGATTCAGAGTGGATGTTATTATTAAAATTTTATTTCATTTCGAAGTCGATTTTTGCGTAAAAATGAACAGATATCTTTGTTTCAAAATCAAGTATTTCAATATTACAATACTTAAACTTTAACTTTTAAAAATTATAGTTGCACAATATAAAAACCACCCTTATTATTTTTAGTAGGTATGCTGTAAGAGCGTGCTTAATATAAGGTCAACATGTACTTAACGTAAATTTGTGTACTATTGACTTTACGTTGGCTAATAGAGTAAAAAAAGCGCTTAAAATTATTTCACTTAACACATCAGGCATAACTTTTATCAATTTTAAAACCGATCCTTTCTCTTGTCAATTTGAAGTTATAAAAAGACTAGCTTTCCGCCCGCGGCTTCGCCCGCGTGGACTACACAACGTTATCCCGCGGGAACGTGATATTTTTGCTACATAAATGTAGCCTATGTTCCTTTTCAGACTACAAAGTATCTGTGTCCCAAATTTTAGCCAAATCCGTTCAGCCATTTTGGCGAGATTGAGTAACAAACATCTAAACACCCAAACAGACCCATGACGGCTTATGCCGCGGATCTGAAGAAAAAAAAGAGTAGGGGACTCTTTTTTTTCTAACTATTGCAGTTTTTTGATTTTTTGAATGCGGTTTTCGATGTTTAAAAGAGAGATAAACTCGTCGTACTGTAAAAATAAACTATAATATGTGATCCGGAAGAAAAAATAAATAAAAAATTTTGAATTTTGTTTTTTTTTTCAAAACGGAACCTAATTAAATTTTTGAAAATTTCAAAAATAACAAAAACATTATTTTTCCTTTTATTATATTCTTATTCAATAGGTTTTTTCATGTAGATTCTAAATATATATACTTTTTATATGTTATTTCATCGATAAGTATGTGAAAAAAATTAATTCGAATGGACCGCACTATTGTCATTTGTTTACAAAAAGGTGGAGTTTGAACGACGATTATAAAAACAAAACATGTCGTAAAACTGTCCATTAGCTTAACTTTATTACTTTTGCTAATCAGCTACTCGTAAATGTAACCAAATACCTCTTAAGTATAACCATATGTTCGGGAGTGCGATAGCGCGCTCTTAAGTGCTTTGTCTACATAAAAAATGGGCCATATAAAATAAGATTATAGTAGGACAATTTAGTTAAATGCTGTTACAAATTCTAGAAGAACCGCGATGGAGGTTAAAGTATAAAAATAAATAACAACCCGCAAGCATTTTTACAAAACTTCAAGCTGTTGTGGAAACGAAAGAAAGTTCCAGAAGCATTTTCCAGATGTATTCCTTCCAGTTGCCAGCTGTGTACGCAGTTTCCCGCCTTTTTCACGGTCCATAACGCAGTCGTCTCGTCGCCATTTTTGTAAGAGCGTAGAGGATTATGCATTTATACATATTATAGGTAGGTATAATACTTCTTGGAACGATGCGATGGCATATATTCTTTGGCGATGGTCTCATGTGAATTTTGCGTGTAATCGTTTGTGCATTGTTTTTGCGAAATTTGATACTTAAAACTGAAACGTTACTTTTTTCTCTAGGTAAGTATAGAAACTTTTTGTAGATTGAAAACTTTTTATTAATAAATTTGCTTTGTGCGTTATTTTTAAGTAGGCATAAGTTGCTGCAGTACAATTTTAGGATTTTTTTAAAATTAACTTTTGGAAGAACAGCAACCTTGCGTTATCGTATTTTATCGAAATCATCTTTTAAGATTTGTTTTAAACGTTTGCAATGCTATAAAATGTTTAATTTTGTTTCAGGTAAGCACTACTGGGATCATGAATGCGAAGTCACAACGTCATATTATTAAGGTAGCTTAGGAGTGTAATAAAAATGTTAAAATTTAACAGTTCCGAAAAGTTATATTTTTCAACACAGTTTCCATCCCTCTACTATTAGTGCGCTTAGAGAGGCTTAATGCACTCCTGGTTTAAAGACTAATTAACAGGTCGCAGTCAAATTGTGAGAATACATAATTTCTAACAGTACAAGTACACAATGCAAATATGTGATCTTGGTCCCACGTTGTTCCTGCTTATTATTAATTGTTTATGTGAAATGGTGGTCCCCGGCGCAGATACTATTATGTTTGCAGATGACACCGCAGTGTTGTTTCATGGTAAAAGATAGAATGGAGTTAAAAAACAGCTGAACTAGGACTATATCATATTATCACGTCATGGCTAGAAGAAAATCTTGTTACACTCAATGCACAAAATGCGAAATTCTTGTGTTTTAGCAAAACAAAAGCAATGCAATGTTAATCTTGCCTTTCATACTTATCCGTGTAATCAAAACATCCAACCGAACTGCAACTGTCCAACACTATTACGAGCATTAGCAATTAAATATTTAGGCGTGACCGTAGACGATAATATGTAGTGGCATCAACATATAAGCGTTGTATCAGCTAAGACTCGTAACCTCATCTTTGCGTTCAAACAGATACTTATTGCTGCAGATCAAAAGCTTTTCATGTCAACATACAACGCTGTGTACCGGTGTCTGCTGGCATATTGCATTACCTACTGTTTGGGGAAATGCAGCAAAAACGCACATGATTCAAGTAGAAAGAGCACAAAGAGCTGTTCTGAAAGTTGCACTAGGTCTTCCGTTTCGCTACACAACTGCTGATTTATATTAACATGCCGTAGTCCACCAGTTCGAAAATTGTACATCTACTATGCTGATTCCACAGCAAAGTAGCTCCTTACACACCTCTTATAAAAAAAGGATCCTAAAATAAATATAAAAAAAAAAATTCTTACATTCACACCAATTATCTAAGCCCATTTTAATTTCATTAAGAAACTGTATCATGGAAAACTTGATAACGGATAAATATATACTTAAATACTTTTTTTTTGTAAATACATACTTAATATACTTAGTAAACACCCAGACCAAGACAAATAGACATGTTCATGCACACAAATATTTGTCTTGTTCGGGAATCGAACCCGAGGCCACTGGCGCAGAAGGTGGGTAGCCTACCCCTGCGCCAAATCGGTCGCCAAAAGTAGCTATAGCCCTTTAACTTTTGCAAAGCGACAGTTCAACTATTTTGCATTCTGATTGGACATAAAATACCTACTTTTGTCAAACAAGAACCGTTAACAGTTCAAAGATGAACCTTTAGAAAATTTGTAATGTATTGATTGGATCAGTTTGGGTATGATCGTTTGGAAGAAATGATTAGTGGAACAATAAGTTTATTTTTACCTACAAAGAAGAGTGTAGGGTTTTATTCCTACATATACTGCTATGCTGATGCTAAATGATAAAATATGCTAAAATGATAGATGCTAGAAGTGATGCTAATTCGCGGACGGGAAATGCTGGAAAATGATAAACCTACCGCGATGATTGAATGCGTTTATTGCACTGCTATATATCTACAATATGAATAAGTTCATAATTGAGGGCAACAGAAATGCCTGCTTGCAGTTTTAGAGTCACCGATCAACGCATGATATACCTAATAAATGATTTTACATACATGTGCGATGCGATGGCTCGTACATATTGGCCTCTCAGAAAAAAGAGAGTTATCTGCTAACTTAAGACTAAAAATATATGTATTGCAGAATGATGATGATAAATGCTGATGCTGACAATGCGGAACTAGAATAAATGAAGTTACTAAACTAGGTTATTAGAATGATGATGATTAGTGCTTGATCGTGACATTAATTTACAGAAAATTATTGCTTATATTTAATATGCTAATTATGCTATAATAAAGTATGATACCTAATGATAAATGCATGCAATATTAGTAATGATTATGATATTAAATTGCTACAACTAAATTGTCTGTCTTTGTCTATATGTAATAATTGTCTTTTCAAACACCACACTACACTTCACTGTTTACTATGGGTACTACACAAAAGATTCACTTTCACACCACCACACTCACTAATCACTGCCCTAGCCATGCCGCGCTATACCGGCGGCCGGCGGAGCCTCCCGGCCGGCCGGCTCACAGAACTGTGGGCCGGCTGCCCGGTGCGGGTGGGTGCGCGCGCGCGCCCCGCTGCTACTGCTCTTCAGCCACATACAGGCTAACAATGCTCTTTCGATGATAATCATGGCCAGTGGCGATGATGCTGTAGTGATGAATGTCGAGTGTAGTAAGATCTTTCACTTTGCTGTTCTTTATGCTTACAATCTGCGTCTTACAGGTAGCCCAGTGTCAATTTCGGATACAGTGCTAGTATTGATCATGGAGTTAAAAATTTATATTTGCGGAATTTCCAAAAAAATATGTTCTTGCTTTTTGATCTGATTAATAATTATAAAGTTATTGTGCGAATATATTGTAACCATAAATCATATTTCAATGCGCAACCTTGACTTAATGCGATAAGTAGGGCAGGCGTACCGGTTTTGGCCACTGTACCGGTTTTGGTCACTTTTCACTTTAAAGTTATATAAATAGGAATTAAAAAACTATTGCTTATATTTACTAATGGCGAATAAAAGATTGGACTTTTAGTTAATAATTACAGCACTTAGCTTTTTTTTATGTAGTACGATATTTTAGAAATAAACACCATGCTATGTTTCAAAGTTAACATTTTGTAAAATTCTTAAGCAAAATGTTAAGGGTAAAGGTTTTGAAAAATCATTTTTTTTTCTACAATAAAATTATTTTATGGTTATTTAATATTTTATATCACATTAGAATATGTTTCTTCCAAATGGATAAACTGTTGTTTTCTCACTGTTGTCACAAAAAGTTGGAAAATAACAAGTGGCCAAAAGTGGGGCTGGAAATTTTAGCATTGTGCCACCTTTGGCCACTTTGCCATTAGTAGGAAGTTCCCAACTTTTCATAAAGTTATTTTATTTTATTACTCACTTTTAAATTACTTATGTTTAGGTTGTCCGCTGTCGCGGTAGCGGAGCGGAGCGAGTCAGCAATGCAAAGCGGACTGTTTCTGCTTCGGAATCAATAGTATTGGTTAGGGCCACTTTTCACTTAAAAAGTTATACCTAAGTATAAATCTCCGTGCTTTATAGTGCAACGGTAGAGGAAGTGAAGCGAGCAACTTGAGTGGAGAAGCGGAGTTAGGAAGCCGTGCTTGCTTGAACCGCTTGGCTCTCTCTCTCCGCTTCTCTGCTCGGTTTCCTCACTCCGCTCCTTTTTCATTCTTCTGTTTCTAGTGTTTCATAAAACCCTTGTTTTGCAACCTCGCTCCGCTCGGCTACCTCACTCTTTTTAACACCGTAAGGCTGCCTGTCCGCTGAAGTAGAGGGAATCGGAGTGGAGTTGCGATTCCATACTTTTGAAAGTAGAACCTAACTCCACCTTGAAGTCAAATGTATGAAAACACAGTTCCGCTCCGCTTTATTATCACCCCACGCGCCCACTGGGTAGTTGGGTACCCAAAATTGTATGCGCAAACGCGCAAGTGGGCGCGTGAGTGCAATGAAAAGTTACAAAATTTTGTATGTATGTGTACCTACTAGGTACACACGGCAGCATATCAGACTATACATGTTAACCTTGAGAACGCCTTTATGCCCTACGTAATAAAAGCTGTTATCGCATTTTAACTTGATGTGCTGTCGAGTGTAGGTACTTCGGAATGAGTGTATAAGAATAAGGTTTAAGTTCGTAGGACTTCTTGGAACTTCAAGTGTCTCTTAAAGTTAAGCAACACTCACTTGAACTTGACGTCGATCGAATCGACGTGTTTCTGATATCAAAGATAAAAAAAAACCTCGTGGTTGAGTGCCCCTTAAAGCTGAGTATCCCTTGAAATTAAGTAACACTCAACTGAACGTGACATCGACGTGTTTCTGATATCAAAGATAGTAGATCTTATCATGTTTAAGTGTCACTTAAATTAAAGTGCCCCTTAAAGTTAAGTGATGTGACACTCATATTAACATGAAATCGACGTGTTTTGATGTCAAAGATAGAAACCACCATAGTAGTTAAGTGGCCCTTAAAGTTAAGTGACACTCATATTTACGTGAAATCGGCGTGTTTTGATGCCAAAAATAGAAACCACCATAGTAGTTAAGTGACCCTTAAAGTTAAGTGACACTCATATTAACGTGAAATCAGCGTGTTTTGATGCCAAAGATAGAAACCACCATAGTATAACTACTATGGTGGTTTCTAACCTACACGACGACACCTAACGGTGTCCTTTAAAGTTAAGTGCCCCTTAAAGTAAAGTGACACTCATATTAACGTGAAATCGCCGTGTTTTGATGTCAAATATAGAAACCACCATCGTAGTTAAGTGCCCCTTAAAGTTAAGTGACACACATTTTAACGTGAAATTGCCGTATTTTGATGTCAAATATAAAAACCACCATCGTAGTTAAGTGCCCCTTAAAGTTAAGTGACACTCATATTAATGTGAAATCGGCGTGTTTTGATGTCAAAGATCGAAACCACCATCGTAGTTAAGAGCCCCATAAAGATAAGTGACAATCATACTAACGACAATGATACAAACCACCATAGTGGTTAAGTGCTTCTTAAAGTTAAGTGTCCTTCAAAGAAAGATAACTCTTATTTTAACTAAAAGTTACGTACGTAAAATCAGCGTGTTTTGATGCCGAAGATAGAAACCATCATAGTAGTTAAGTGTCCTTTAAAGTTAAGTGCCCCTTAAAGTAAGATACTCTTATCTTAACTGAACGTGACGTTGAATGACGTGTTTCTGATGTCAAAAAAGGTAGAAGACGCCGTCATGGATAAGTGTCCCTCAACTGATCCCTCATTGACTGATAAATAAATAAATATATATTTTTCTAACAATCACACTAATATCGCACATAGTAAATTTCATAAGAAACTGTGTCTACGTGAACTTGATAACGGATAGGTAGTTTACCCTTGCGCCAAATCGGTCGTCGTAGATTGATTTGATAGGTTGATTTTAGAGGTGAAGACTACATAATGTTTAAATGTCCCTTAAAGTTATGTGTCCCTTAAAGTTAAGTGACACTTATCTTATCCAAACATGACATCGACGTGTTTCTGATGTCAAAGGTGGAGGCACTATTGTTTTATTGCCCCATCTACCTAAATTAGCGGATTGAGGCTAGTGCCTACACTAGCCTCAATCCGCTAATTTTCTTCTAATCAAGTGATAAAGGTATACTTATAAAGTTGTGGTAAGAAGCTAGCTGGGATTGAAATACTATTTCATGTAGAGTTTTAGTCCAGAACTCGGATAAGATAGCAATTAGGCTTAAACTCAAGTCATAAATATGGTAATTTTATCAAAGTGGCCAAAACCAATGCAAACTGGGTGACCAAAACCAATGCAAAATGGCCAAAACCGGTGTATTTGGCCCCCTCCGAATATTTTGTTTTATGGAAAAAAAACTATACATTTTTTTAAACTTCGATAAATTCTCTATAATTTTAGATATAAATTTTCTCTTACATACTTAAGATCATTAAGCACTAAGCGTTTAAAAGTGAATCCCTCGCTGCGCTCTGGATTCAAAATAGCGCTCTCGCCGTAAATATATTATTTTGCTCCCTTGTAATACAATCTTCTATTTACTTACCATGTTCTGTGGATCAATGCATACAAACAACTTTTACTACGGTGCCAACCACAGAACACGGAAAGATTTTTTTCTCTTGTTCTGTGCTGCCAACATTGAAATCGCAGAAAAAAACAGCTGTTCCATACACTTTGATCTATTCGATTTCAAATATTCTATGAAACAGCTGTTTTTTTCGCGATTTTAATGTTGGTACTATAGTAAAAGTTGTTTGAATGCATAAGTACATTGACCACTTAAAATTCCGTCGACTTTTTTTACAACACCTTATTTTTGTATATATCACATACATTGTACCAATACTAAACTATAGTAAGAATTTGATTGAATCAGGCGTCACTTGGCGGAAGTCCCCAACCATTGTGAAAAACGAAATATATGTAGCTTACTTCCGCAAAAAACACAATATGCAAGATGCACCGCCCGCCCGCCCGCAAAAAATTGCACATGCACACCACGAAAACACCAGTGCACAATACCTGCATCTAGCAAGACAGCAATACACCTTGCACCAAATGGTGTTGGTTCTTCGCACGAACTAGCACGAACTATCTCCTGAGGATGCCCCGGGTTGGGGCGAAACACGTGTAGAGTAGTCTAATCGGTGACGGTGCAAGGTGTATTGCTGTCTTGCTAGATGCAGGTATTGTGCACTGGTGTTTTCGTGGTGTGCATGTGCAATTTTTTGCGGGCGGGCGGGCGGTGCATCTTGCATATTGTGTTTTTTGCGGAAGTAAGCTACATATATTTCGTTTTTCACAATAAACTATAGTAGCTTGAGCACTAGTATTATGGAAATTGGAAACAACGACGGGTATTATCACAAATGCCCAGATCCAAAGAAATATTTGAAAAGTTTTCGAAGCCGACCGGGAATCGAACCCGGGACCTCCGAGATAGCGGCACCTTGAAAACCGGTGCGTACGCCACTCGGCCATGGAGGTCGTCAATACGTCACATAAGAGAAAACTGAAATTGTTGGTTTCTTTTAATAAAAGTCTTTAGTACCTACCTGAATTCATTACCTGGAAATAAAATAGCTAGGTATATAACCATTATATACTTTACACTTAAACTCGGAAGAGAACTAGTCTAATGACTAGATTTTAATTCTTGTCAACTATTTCAAACTTTACGTTATTCATCAGTATTATCATTCTACTACATAATACATACTAATATAAGGAGCTCCAAGTTCTTGTCCAAGTTGGCAAACTCCCGTCATAACTTAGAATTAGAAGCGGCGCCCGCGTCTACTCACGCCATTAATACCGATAATGCCCGCTAGATGACGTTGGGCAATATGTTAACAAATATGGGGATGCTGACCATATTTGAGAAAGTGTTTGAAACCACCTAAGCACCTACCTAATATACCTAGCCCAAAATATTCAATACCATTTTTAAATACTACTATAATGTGTAAAAAATTGTGTATTTTAAAATCCTACTCGTAGCTATTTCCTGGACATCCCATTACCCAACTAAGCTATTTTTTTGTATTGAAAAAATGTATGTGATGATGTGCAATATTTCTCTTTTTATTCAGGTAAGTTGTAGGTAGATATAAATTAAGTTAACTTCGTAAAAAGCTGGCGTCACCGAATGGAATACATACGTAACGTAATATTGTGAGAATAAGTTTATTTTGCTTTGCATTTAACTAACTATACACCATTTTATTTGTGCCAAGATTATAGGGGATGATAGTGGCCATCAGTATGAACAACTTTCACTACGGGGTCAACCACGGAATCGCAAGAAAAAAATCAGCTGTTCTATACATTACAGTCGAGTCGATATTGTACTTTTCTAAAGGTTGACTTCCGAGCATCGCGGCCGATCGCAGCCGCGCGCGATCGATCGCGTGCGACTGACGCGCGCGGCTGATGCGACAATAGTCAGTGTATGAAAATATATAGCGCCGCTTCCGAGGTATGCGACAGACGCGTGCGGCCGACGACAGACGTCGGCCGCACGCGGCCGTAACTATAATGAAAACTTCTTTGTATTGTATAGATACTCACTTATCAAGACTAAAATCCATATTGTTTCTGACTTCACGCTTAAAAAAAGGAATTGCAGTCTCTTGAATCTCGGTGGGGTCGAAAACGCTTCGTACCGCCACAATGTCTGGTTTAGTATGAGGTCTAAAACGCCGCGTACCGCACCAATGGAAAGAATAGCTAATTCAGTGCCGCAGTGAGCGTGTTACAGAAAACGTGTACAGTGTTTGTGCACTATACTGAATTTTACCGTCCGGCGGTCCGTTTTTTTACGGACCGGCGGCGTGGCATGAAAAACACGGATGATTTGCTTGTGCACTTGTCCGTCTTTTTACTCGCCGGGGCAGCGCAGTGATTACCCCCTCCCCCTCATGAATATCACGTTTTCAGTTCAATATCACAGTTTCAATGTTTCAAAGCCGAAACTACACGAAATAAATAAATTCTTACTATGTATCCTACTAATATTATAAATGTGAAAGTTTAGATGTTTGGATGTTTGGATGTTTGGATGTTTGTTACTCAATCACGCCGAAACGACTGAACGGATTTGGCTGAAATTTGGGACACAGATACTTTGTAGCTTGGAGAGGAACATAGGCTACTTTTTATCCCGGGAAAATGTCACATTCCCGCGGGATAACGTCGTGTAGTTCACGCGGGCGAAGCTGCGGGCGGAAAGCTAGTTATAAATAATTTATGATTAAAATACAACCATCCGTTTTTTTCCGCACGGTAAAATTCAGTGTATCTCGGAACGGAAAAAAACGGACCGGAATGGGGAAAAGTAAAATGTCGGACTGTAAAATTCCGTGTAGTGCACAAGCGCACATATACATTCTATGGCCTGCTATATCGGACCGTAAAAAATCAGACTGCCGGACGGTAACATTCAGTGTAGTGCACAAACGCCCAAAAGGAGAGTTTATAAAAATCATCTCAATCTAGCGTTGACACATGAATTTTCTAACAGTGGCAGACAACCATAAATTAGAGATTAAAATAAGGAAGATGACAGAAAAGTGAGTATCTATACAATACAAAGAAGTTTTCATTATAGTTACGGCCGCGTGCGGCTGACGTCTGTCGTCGGCCGCACGCGTCTGTCGCATACCTCGGAAGCGGCGCCATACATTTTCATACACTGACTATTGTCGCATCAGCCGCGCGCGTCAGTCGCACGCGATCGATCGCGCGCGGCTGCGATCGGCCGCGATGCTCGGAAGTCTACCTTTAAGGAACATATGATTTTTTTTCGCGATTCCGTGGTTGGCAATATAGCAAAAGTTGTTCATATTGATGGACACTGTCATCCCCTAAAAGCTTTGTAGTAATTTAAAGGAGATCAGTCAAGCTTCATACATGTTTGGACCAAAAAAGTAAAATGGTCGCCCAACAAAAATAAATTACACATTACTATTGTAAACACTGTAACGATCATTATTTGTTATGACGTCAACAGCGTACGACTAGTGGCCAAGCAGTTATTCAAGTTTAAAAATGTCATTTATTCTTCATTTTCAAACTTGAATACAGCTTGGCCAAAGTGCGGCCAACGAAAATAAATTGCACATTACTATTGTAAACAGTGTAACAATTGTTTTTTGTTATGACGTCAACAGTGTACGATTAGTGGCTAAGCAGTTATTCAAGTTTGAAAAGGTCAATTTTTTTCTTTTTTTTCAAACTTCTATACAGCTTGGCCAAAGTTCGGCCAACTAAAATAAATTGCACATTACTATTGTAAACAGTGTAACGATCGTTTTTTGTTATGACGTCAACAATGTACGATTAGTGGCCAAGCAGTTATTCAAGTTTCAAAATGACATTTTTTCTTCCTTTTCAAACTTGAATACAGCTTGGCCAAAGTGCGGCCAACAAAAATAAATTGCACATTACTATTGTAAATAGTGTAACAATCATTTTTGATTATGACATCTTTGTTGGCCGCACTTTGGCCAAGCTGTATTCAAGTTTGAAAATGAAGAGAAAAAAATGACCTTTTCAAACTTGAATAACTGCTTGGCCACTAATCGTACACTGTTGACATCATAACAAAAAGTGATTGTTACACTATTTACAATAGTAATGCGCAATTTATTTTTGTTGGCCGCACTTTGACCAAGCTGTATTCAATTTTGAAAATGAATAAAAAATGGCATTTTCAAACTTGAATAACTGCTTGGCCGCTAATCGTACACTATTGACGTCATAACAAAAAATGATCGTTACACTGTTTACAATAGTGATGTGCAATTTATTTTCGTTGGCCGACACTTTTACTTTTTTGGTCCAATTTGACTGATCTCCTTTAGTGGTGTATAGTTAGCGGTGTGAAGTGTAA
Organism: Crambus lathoniellus; assembly: GCA_949710035.1. NCBI lineage: Eukaryota > Metazoa > Arthropoda > Insecta > Lepidoptera > Crambidae > Crambus > Crambus lathoniellus. The sequence continues at coordinate 28,748,845 of OX453296.1, forward strand.
AATAAAAAAATAAAATAACGAACATGTTATCATTTAACTTTATTTAGGTGCATCCATTAATAAGGTAGGTAGATATTCTTGAATCCGATACATGTGACACAACACAACGAAGTTCACCTACCAAGTTACTTAAGACTATACCATCAATTCAGCTTAAATTTTAGACAATTTGCGGATGCGTTGGCCCGCGTTGACTTGGCACTTGCACCACCTGCCTCGTATACTTGCATTAGCAACATTAATCAGGGGCAAGTGCCAAGAACGAGCGGTTGCAATCAAGAGTTACGTCACGTTTGCCAAACGGATACTGAGCTGAGGATCAACATCAATTGGCTAGCTTACGTACATTGCGGAGGATTTGAATTGCTAAATTGCGTTAATCAACTCTTTTATTAGATATAAATTAGTCCCTTCTTCTTTTGTCAATTCGGAATACATTTTGAATGTGATTATATGCTTAAATGTACGAAGAAAGAGCTTATTATTGCACATTGATACAAAATTTTAATTGAAGTGTGAAAGTAAATAAATACACCTTAAACTTTATACTGTTTTCCAGAGCAGAACGCATTTAGGTACCTACTTATTTTTATAAAAATATATCAAACGCAATTATAAAATAGTTAGCCTTTATCGAACCTGTTATTAAAGTGAAGATAAAGCTGAAGGTGGAAGCCCACTACTCCCGGAATCTTCAACAACTGGGGAGCCCATCAAATCTCCAGAAGCCGGAAACAACAATGCTGAAAACGTCATTGTTGTGACGTCAGACTTAGATAAGATGATGGTAGCAAGCCACGCAGACATAAAATAAGCCCTACCACCAGCCAAACCAAATACAATAAGTGCCACCACTGGGAAACGAACCCTGGACCTCAGGATCTGATACCGGTGTTGTGTACCGTTAGACCACAGAGGCTGTTAAAAATTTGGTATCAATACCCTACACATAACATAAATCTTTTTCTTCTCAATAAAATAGACTGTTACAACTTAATTATTCATAACACCATCATACAAAGTCAAGCTCTCGGTGTGATCGATGGCGAGCTAACGGGATCGCAACTCGGCTCATGCTGAGTTATGACATTGATTAAGCAGAGATATATGGGATCAACGATGGAGAAGTTTAGCTGTAGTACCGAGATGGTTAAGGGCAACTTTACCCTTAGGACTTAGTAGCTCCAATTGTTATTAAACGGTTGAGTTTTAAATAAATCTATCTATAAAAATAAAAATGAATGTTGCTAAGCGCGAAACTCTGGAACGGCTGGACCAATTAGGCATATTTATTTTTCATATGTTTCTTAAGGTCCACGGAAGGTTTTTATGGAGAGAGAAAACAGAAAAATTGCGTGACAAATAGTTAAAACAACACTTTTCTTTTCCCACACAAACCAGCTGTCAAACAAATCGTCACCGCCAATCTAAACATAACACATCTTTGTAATTTTTTGTAGTAAAATCAAATTCGAAAACGTCGTGTAGTAAACGCGGGTGAAGCCGCGGGCGGAAGGCTAGTAAAAATAAAATTAAAATCATACTTCTAAAATACCTAAGTATATTTTTTCGGTCTTGTTTAAGGTATTTTTTTAGTTGCATCAATCTCAATACAATAAATAACACTACTCTTAGTTCTATATTAGTACATTAACGAATTCTTCTACGATCGTTGATAAACTCAATAAACATTATACCGGTATTATGAACAGTAACGATAGATGCATTGTAAGCTTCGCTTACACTACATATTAGCACCACAGCTGCTATGTGATTGAGCTAAACACAGCTTTCGGAGTGTACCGTGTGGCTACACTACAAATCGCAGTGCCGTGGTAACAAGTAACAAGCCCCGCTTTGTTTCGCGACAAATGACGTCACAACTAGCTCCTCTTTTGTTTTGGCACAGCAGCGTATTATTGTTTACGCCGCGGCCGTGTTGGCTGTGAGCGTTTGCATGCAGTTTGTGTATGCTGTGGCATTTGCGGACCTTACGAGTTTCAGTTGGAATATACTAATTGGTAATTTATTGGTTTAAGGGGTTGCAAAATGGTGAATAGCAATTTAAGTTTTTAAGATAAATTATACTAGAAAAAGTTACAAGTCTCCTACAGAACCTCAGGCAGTTAGTTCCCTTCCAACCACTATATGTGGCTGAAATACTCACAGTTTTTAAGGCCACTGCTTTGTTTAGACCACAAGTTACACACTAGAAATTCCAGTGCCGTTGTAACAAGTATCACCAATGCAAACACCGTTTTGGTGCAATACATTTACATGACTTAGATCATCACAGCTGTGGTAGTGAGCCTTAACACAGTTTTTAGGAGTTACCGCCCCAACTTATACATGTACCGTGTAGCTACACTACGGATTCCAGAGCCGTGGTAACAAGTAACAATCCCAGTTTTGTTTTGTGACAAATGACGTCACAACTCGCTCCTCTTTTGTTATGGCTCAGCGCAATTATTGTTTACGCCGCGGCCGCGTTGGCTGTGCACGTTTGCATGCAGTTTCTGCATGCTCGTAGTATTTGCGGACCTTGCGAGTCTCGGTTGGAATGGACTAATTGGTGTTATTTATTGATTTAAGGGATGTGTATGCTTGTGTTTACAAAATTATGCTCTAATAGAGATAAAAAAATTAGGAGATTTCAGAGGCCATTTTTATTAGGCTCAATCAATGACGTTTTATTAATAGACACGTTACACTCGAATAGATTGCATTTTAAAATGGCGAATTTGTTTTTCATTACGTACTACGCTTTATGAGACAAAAAACAAACACATGTTGTCAAAATATATTTATCTCTTCCTAACAACAGGCATTTCCGCATATCTATCTCTTTTTCACCAAATAATGTTAGTAAGAGACATATATACACAAACCTTCCACTGTCAAAAAGAGATAAACAATTATTGCAAGCACTGTCTTGTGTGCCAGTTTTCTGTCTCTTTCATGCGTTCACAAGCATCTCGCTCATGCATGTCGAACTGGCAACAGCGCAAATGTCATCACTAATTATTTAATTTTTAATTTAAATTTATATTTTCAATAATTACGTATGAAATAAATCAATTTTCTTGTCTTATAAAGATCCGGCATAGTTTTTGCAACTTCTCTAAACACAGGAAGGCATTAAATTCATTATTTCAGGCGTAATCGAGAAATTGTCACAGCGCGTTGACACGACAAGGGTCTGTGTGTGACTAAGTAAACTTCGGGCAATTACCTTACTTTTTCGTCGCCACTTTTTAGTTTCAGATAACGTATCTACATATAAAACATCATTGGGCTCAATATTTATATTAGGTAAGCGAAGTTCCTAAAACATGACGAAAGTGAAAGATTGCTGTAACCTATCTAATTATAAAATAAAACGGTCTATATCAACTAAGTTCGATTTCGTTTTACTAAAGGGCAAATTATGTCAAAGTCAAGTCAAAGTCAATAAATTTTTATTCATATAGATTAAATAAAATCAATGCTTATGAATCGTCCAACATTTTTTTACCTACCACCTGTTATGGACATCTTTTAACTGACAAGAAAAACAGGCGAAAAAATCTCATCAGCTTTAACAGAAGGAAGGATTACTTCCTATGCGTATCTACATTAATCTTTATAATGTAGATACGCATAGGAAGTAATCCTTAAAAACATAATTTCTGAAAAATATTCCTAATTAAGTTAGGTAATAAATTGCATTAGTTTCGCATAATAAGGCGAGGAAGTATGGCCACAGATACATACACGACATTAATTAAAACGCAACACACAAAAGATTAAAATCAGTGCATACGGGCAACAATTCCGACAATTAATACACTGCTCGTGGGCTTTATGCCAACGCGATAAGAGTCTGGCAACAGCCGCAATGGATGCCTCCGTGATATTTAAATACGCAAATCGTAAATTGTAAAGCTTATTTTTAACAAACAACAACAACAAGTAACAACTGTGGCAATGCAACTGACTCCATCATACTTTTGCTTATTATTTTGTTAACTTAGCTTATAATTACTTGAAAATGGAGTAAATAATAACATTATTTTACTTGACCACTTTGTAGGCATGATTAATATGTATATTCGTGCTAAATTACAGCTTGGTAGTACTAAGAGTTTATAAGCTAGGCTGGGGACGGACAGACGCACATGGCGAAACTTTATGGGTTCTTTGTTGACTACGGAACCCTAAAAATGAAAACTAGAGGAAAGAGGTCGGTCTTTCGGTTGCCCGAGTGCGGCCAGCCTTACTACGTACTGCACCATCAAGCTCTATAAAATATATTTATTTAAATAAATTCTATGAATTATTAAACCCTGTCCGCCATAACAGATAACCAGGAACTAGCGTGGTGTGTTCATATTTATAATATTTGCAGCGACTAAGTGCAAGTATGATACGAGTGAGTATGTGACGTGTGGCGTGTAAGTATCCATCGCGACTGTTGCCAGACTCTTATCGCAGTTGGCAGCGAGTGCGACGCTATATTAATTGCTTGCATCGCGCGATGTATTGTTGTGTTCACTTGAGCTCAATATAATGCATCGTGCTTAAAATAAACGTGAGTTTACTAGATAGGTATTGTATAACTTGTAAGTTTTTATATTTTTTATTTACTTCAACTTTGCGTTGATGTAGAATGTAGTCATAATAATAAAGCTAGCGTTTCATACAAGCAGAGATAGAGTCACACCAACACATCAAAATATGACAAAAAAAATGACTGCATTTAATGCGCGTACTTGTGCAAGTAATAACAGTTTTTGTTTCATCGAAATCTATCCAGGATTTCCAAAGTTACAGCGTTGCAAAGTTTCACCAGCTTTTGTAAATTTGCTTTCCTTGCGCGCTATTGCGATGACGTCATGTCGCAGTGACATCTCCGATTGCGGCTGCTGCGGGTGATTTCCGTCCAACTGTACCTACATAGAGTCCGTCCGTGCGCAATCTTCGCGGAACTAGTGCGTTTTTAGCGCTAGTTACAGTACATTTTCTTCGTTCTAAGGTTATGGTAAATGATTAGTATTCGATTTCGACCGCGCGCAGCCGCACTCTAAAACTGTCACCTACTGTCCATTTGACGGCTTCGTGTTATTGTTAATCGAAGTTTGACGGTTGCTATTTATATTGACAGAATAACGCCCGCCATTACGAAAGTTGATTTAATTTATTAATCACGAAAATACAACTTATGTATTAGAAGGTGTTTTTTCACATGGGCTCAATACAAAATTGATCATTGATCGATTATAAGAAAAATAAATAAATTTATTACGAAACCCTGAGATCGCAACTATTTAGCCAAAGGAGAATATGAAGGGCCAACTCGCGATGTGACGTCACACGTTAATGCCATTGGTTCACCCGAATTTTCCTCGGAGGCCGTACTTTAACGTTCAATTTCTCAGTAATTTTTGAAGATAGGAAAAAAATAAAAACATATTCTTTTTTCTCGAGTAACATATTTTTTAGATATGCTGATAACAAAAATCATTGGTGTAACTCACGTTTAGAGGAATTGTCGACCCGTCTCACAGCTAGCTCCGATGGTACTCTAACCATGTTCTAATTACTGAGCTACGGAGTCGTTCGTCACCTTTCACTGTCCGGGCGAATGGTCTAACCACTGAGCTACAGAATTGTTCGTCAGTCACAGAGTGCATTCGCCCGGACAGTGAAAGGTCGTGGGTTCGAGTCCTATCGGAGCCAGTTGTGAGACGTATGTTTTTTGTCTAAACCTTCATTTGCAATAATAAATAATATCAGTATTTTTACACGACTGCCCAAGGAGTGTATTGTGTTTAGGGTTAAATATATAGGTATGTGTATGAATGTGAGTTTCTTTATTCTACAATAACTTTTGAATATCATAATGGATTTTAATGTATGATGATGGTAGGTATCATTACTGATGTCATATATTCGTAACATCCTTTATTAGATAAAAAGTGCTTCATCATCAAGGCATATACGTCCATTGCAACTATTCCGGCGTGATTTTTTTTATTGCAATTTCTTCGTCTTCCCGTTTTAACCATCCCAAACCACAAATACAACCAAAACAGTCGCTGTCGAACAACTACTATTCATTAAAAAGCCACCCTGTAAAACATCCTGCAACCTTTGCGACCCATTCATCTATCCAAATGCGCTGCGCAAAAACAAGCCACTGTTTAACCCCTCTCTGCGTTAAGCTTCGGCATTATTCTCGCTTAGTTCATATTTTTTTCTGAGCAACAAGCTAATATTCAAGTTGTATAGACAGTTGGTCAAGTGTGAGTTGGCAGTTGGAGAAAAGGTTGAGAGTGAAGCTCGTTGGAAATGCGAGGTTCATTATGGTTTTATAATAAGAATATGATATTTTTGGAGATCAAAAACAAAGCAATGTTAAAATGTTGCCACATTGTTTTATTTTACGCTGAATAATAATTCGACAAACGGAATAATGAGGGATTTTCTGACAGATGATTAAAAAAGAAAAAAGTTAGTTCCAAAAAACTCAACAGATGGCGTTCATCAGACATGGGTCTGCTTTTTTTTATTTGCTGGCAAGGAGTCTACGTTAAGACACTCAGTTTAAAAAAAAACACTTGCAGAAGGAAAATAACATTTGCAGGACTGAAAAGGCTTATCTACAACTCGCGGTATGGTCGGTATGGTATTGCAACGCAAAACAAGAGGAATAGAATTATTTGACATTTCTTTTCTTCCGTCAACGTCAACTTTTTTTTGGCCTTGCACCTTCTTGCACAACTTTGAAATACAAGTGTAGGTTAGATCCAGATGAGATACATGTCTGGTCAGCGCCATCTATCGAGCTAATAAATAAACTTTTTTTTTAATTTGCTGGCAGAAAATCTCTCACTGTCACTTCGGTACAAAAATTGATGTTAACATCTCTGTTAGACTTTATGACTAAATATTTTTTATAGAAGTGTATAATTATATAGATAGAGTATCAAAACTTTCAAAGATTAAAAACAAACTAATTATGTTATCATTTGATAAAAAATCGTATGCAATTAAAATGCTAAGTATCTTTACCTCGAACAATTTTTTAATAAGTTTTTTTAATGGCATTAAGAAAACAGGTATTAGACGCATAAACATAGCTGTTTAACACCTACCTTTTTCCGACGTTTCGATTTCGTTTCATCGGCCGTGGTCACGGGCTGACTCAATCAGGTGTTAAATACCTATGTTTAGTTTTAACGCGTCTAATACCTGTTTTCTTAATGCTATAAAATGCAACGCAAAAGTTTGAAAGTGTATAATGTTTTTTTAAGGTTTTACATGGAACCCTAAAATTACGGTGTACGTGGAGCGAATGTTACCTACTCCACTATGTCAGCGAGCGAGCTGGCCTGAAAGCTGGTTTAACTTTTTTGTCGTAATTATCGAAGTGAGTGCAGTTTAAGTTTTCCATATTTCTTTATATTCCCTCCCCAGAGTCGGTTATTGTTATGCACCGTAATATCTCCGGGTATCCTTTTTACTGCAACTTTATGCAGTCAGTTATCTTTTAATTGAAGAAGTTGTTCTGGTTCATGTTCGTATTGTGAATGGAATTGCAATATTGTTGGAGAGATTTTTTTATGTAATGATGTTTGAGATTTGCTCTAAGTGGTTAAATAAAAGAAACGTTATATTATAAGATTGCTATGTTAATTTTAAGCTGAAGACGGTTTCACATATCGATAGTATGGGTTCATGTTAAAGAATTGCATGTATGATTTTGATTTAAATTGTTTATCCATAATAATATTACAAATGTGAAGGTGAGTTTATTTATTTGTTTGTTTTTCTGTCTTTCACATCAAAACAGAACAACGGATCGACGTGATTTTTGGCATGAGGATAGTTTCGGAGCTGGGAAATGGCATAGGCTACTTTTTATCCTGAAAAAATATCATATTCCCCGGGGATAACGTCGTGTAGTACCTACACGCGGGCAAAGCTACGGGCGGAAGGCTAGTTTGTTATATAGTTAGAAAGGGATCTGTTGGAAGGTAAGTGCCCCACACACCGTTATATTTTCCAACTTACTTAAATGAAATTCAATGATAAAAGGAAACCAATCAATTTAAAATTATATTTTTTTTATATTGTTTTTATAATGTATGGCTAGTAAGCAATACATTATTAAAGCTCATGTAATAATATTCGAATTATGAACTCATACCTGAACATATAATGACGCACTTTATACCATAGCAATAAAATTTAAAAATACAACCTGAATCGTAATGGTCTTTAAGATACAGCTGTCATTCGATAAAAAATGATTAAATAGCACACTTCTTTTTTAAATTTAACAATCTCCATGGCAACCGTAGAATTTACCGGCCCTGACTTCCAAGCCAAGCCCTTCTTGACCCGGCAATAACAAGAAACTTTTAAAAATGAGAGTTATATACTCCTGTATGATTCGGCGCGGTTTTGGTTTGGCGCTAATCTACATTTTGTTATTAATATTTTTTTGCTTTATTTTTTGAAATACTACTAATATTATAAATGTGAAAGTTTAGATGTTTGTATGTTTGTTACTCAATCACGCCAAAACGGCTCAATGGATTTGGCTGAAATTTGGGACACAGATACTTTGTGGCCTGGAGGAGAACATATGGAACATATCACATTCCCGCGGGATAACGTCGTGTACCCGTCGTGTACACGTCGTGTCGCCCCCGGCGGGCGAAACCGAGGGCGGAAAGATAGTATATGATAAATGTACATGAGTGTAGATAAAAGTATTGTATGAGACTGTACATAACTCGGTATGAAATAAATATCTCCTAACATGTGACAGTTGCATATTAGCTATTATACAACATGAAGTTATTACGTTGACAAAGTAATTAGCCCCATTATTTATCCCCAAGCACGTTATCGTGTTAACCATAACTTATTTAACAACGATATCGTAATTATGGTGGTTCATAAATGTCTTATAATTGTCTCAACTGTCACTGTGGAACACCTACTTAATTTCGCACGTTAATATATTATAGGAAAAGACACACAAAGTCCCATTAATTAAAACCAACAGACACCTATATCGCATTAAATGTAAATTAAATTACACGACGAAAACGTATTTGGGTGGGATTGTTGTGACAGCGGTTAAATTTGGTCTATTTTACCATAGTTTATGAGTTCATTTTCTAAAATACTTTTCGCGTTTGCCGTCAAAACATCTTCCATGGATGAGTAATTGACGCATCGGTTTCCAAAGTGCCAATATCTCTGAGGTCTCTCAGGTTCAATTCCCGGTTGGGTAAAATGTCGAAAACTAAGTGGCTCGAGGCAAAATTTCATTACAATTTTTTTTTAAAGAGTATCTTGGTAAACATTATGCACGATGATTTGAATTATTGACTAATTAATTAATGATCTATACTATGTTAATAACTTCAATTTAGTTATTGACATTAAATTGTGATATTGTTATTAATATTTTTTTTAAATTTCTATAATATAATTATGATTAAGTATCCTATATTATTCTATTTTGGAATTGTTATTTGTTAAATGCAATCATAGTATTAATGTCTATTATATATATTACATGTTAGATCCGGCTAAATGTGATGAACTACCAATTTGAATTTGTACACCTTTATGTAATCTTACTTCATGCAATAAATACCTTCATCTTTATTTTTCGATCTTTTGTTTCTGATTTACTTAACACAGAGACGTTTAAATATTATATATATTACGAACATATAATGTTCACGTGAACTATCCTATCTTCTATATATATAAAATCCTTTGTCCTGAATCACTGACGGATAAACGCACAGCCTAAGCCGCTGATCGTAGAGACCTGAAACTTGGAGGGTGTGTTCCTTGTATGATGTAGGCATCCGATAAGAAAGGATTTTTCGAAATTCCACCCCTAAGGGGGTAAAAAACGGGGGTAAAGTTTGTATGGGACAACGTGATTCCTTTGTCCAATCTTCTTCAAATTTTGCATAAACATTCTTTGACAGAATTAATCGAAGATGTGTTTCATATTTCATTAAAACTCATCGCCTAACAGGGTTAAAATGGGATAGAAAGTTATTTTGGGGGTGATTTTCATCGAAGTTGATATCAATACTCCTTAGTGCTTTTGATTTTTAATTTCATTTTGTTTTGACACATGTTTGATTACTAAATCCGTTTTTCGACGTACAGTGCCACAATCGCTTCTGTTCCGGTGGCCAAAATGTGAAACTAACGTGTTTTTTTAAATGTCATTTTTCTGTCAAGTTGATGTCCAACCATAGCGCTGCTGGCGGCTGAAGTCCTTAGAAGTCAGGGCCGGTTAAATTGCTACAAAAAAAATAAAAACGAACGTAGCGCCGCTGTCACCGGAACAGAAAAGATTGTGGCACTGTACCTCATTTCCACCAAAGAGTGTTATATATTAACTAGCGTATTGCCATTATATTATGAAGGAGAAAAAAGCTTCGCTTTGCACGAATGAGCTGTCATAGAACCCATGCCACGTTAAAAACTACCTTAGCGAAGTATTGACTTGATTTTTTGCATTTTGGTAGTTCAAGAGTAGGAGAATGTCCGAATATTATTCATATACGAAAGTAGCTGTAAAGTATCTGACTTTCATGTTTGGCATAAAGTATAGGTAGCGTCATGTAGCGTTCTCGGCCTGCGATCGCTGAGGTTATGTTGATTTTCGCAGTGGTCTTTCACGGGATGGGTGTTCAAAAATATATGGTGCTTCGGAAGGCACGATAAGCCGATGGTACTGGCTGCACTTGGATTGGTTAATACCCCATAACTGCAATGGGCCCGTGTGGAAGGTCATGGTCCATTTTCCTTATCCATCAATATGAAGGACTGTACCCCAGCAGCGGGAACATTAAAATGGATTTATGATGGTGCTGATGAAGCCTTAGAGAACGCCTATCTACCTACTTTTTGACATGAAATTTTGCGATGTAGGTACATAATTAAATTACTCACGGACGGACGTAGTCGCGGCCGCCAAATCATATTCATATTTCTACTATCCCTAATATTATTATAAATGCGAAAATTTATGTTTGTTTGTTTGTTTGTTTGTCTGTCTGTCTGTATGTTCTGTTTTTACGTCAAAACCGCTGAACCGATTCAGATGAAATTTGGAATGAAGATATTATGTGACCTTAGGAAGGACTTTTTACCGCGGGAATAAGGATCATTCCCATGGTAAAATGAGTTTTAGCACGGGCATAGCTGTGGAATGGAATTGGTATTTAAGTTGATAGTTTAAGTTAATGGATAGGATTATAATTAGAATAGAGACAGGTTAAGGCACTGGGAAAGACAACACTTTTTACCGCGGGAAAAATCTCAATCCCATACGAAAATCATTTTACTAATTTGCAACCAGAAATTGGTACCTCTTTAAGTAAATAGTTTGAGACCCTGGGAAGGATTATAATAGGCTACTTTTACTATTTACCACAAGAAAGTATCATATTCTCACGGGAAAACCAGTAGGTAGGTATTATTTGTTGGTCCGTCTTTCACGTCTAAACGGAGCAACGGATCAATGTGATTTTTGGTAGGTCCGGGGGTAGATTGAGAGCTGGAAAGTGACGTAGTTTATCCCGGAAAATATCATATTCCCTGAGGATAATGTCGTGTATTACACGCGGGCGAAGCCGCGGGCGGAAAGCTAGTTATTATTATAAATCTGAAAGTTTAGAGGTTTAGATGTTCGGATGTTTGTTGCCCAATCACGTCAAAACGGCTGAACGGATTTGGTTGAAATTTGGGACACTGATACTTTGTAGCCTGGAAAGGAACATAGATTATTCCGGAACTTTTATTCCGGAAAATATCACATTCCCGTGGGATAACGTTGCTCGTTTAGTCTACACGGGCAAATCCGCGGGCGGAAAGCTATTTTAAATTAGTTTAAAAGTCCTCATTAGCGGACTTGGATTTAATTTCGACTCCAAGCTTCATAAAAACCTGCAACTAATTAACATCGTAACAATAATAATTAAAACCCCTTAAACCGCTGGTGCGCTAACCGCGTCCTGAGTCCCTTAAATTTATGCTATGTAGAAACGAAAATTTTAAGTCGCAACTCGTGTAATTACGCTTAATTTTGTACCTACTGTGGGAAACGACAGGTGTTTCAATAGTATAAACGTGCTAAGCTTCACAACACCTAAAATCTGTACGTACATTCATATAAGATAGACAACTATGGTAAAATCAAGCTCAAATCCAAATCTGCCCTTGAAATGAAATGTTCATTACGGAACTTTGATTGACTAAAACAAAGGCAATCAAACAGACACCAAAGGCAATAATTATTATTATATTTGTTTGATTTATGTTCACTTTGACTGGATTTGAACTAACTAAGTGGTGACCACACAACTATGTAGGTACTTATATTATTATGCGATATCTCTTATTGAGGAAATGCCTCTCAGATGTCCGGATCCAATAGTATAGTAGGTACCTAGACTATATCAAGTAACTTTTTATATTACTTTAAATTATATTCTTTAGTGATTTTCTCACGCCTCATAGAATACAGATTTCAGTCATTTTTGATTTTGAAATATCGATAATTACACTTGGAAGAACACAGGGGCTACATTTTGAGTTAAAAACAAATATAGAAAGGTGTTACCTATAGTTATTTTATTAATGTAATAATATGTGTCATACCTAACTTAAAACACGTATATAAATACCATTTCCTTTTTGTTATTATATTAATCTTCTTGAAGCAAACAAAGGTGAAATAAATGACATCAGGAATATATTTATGGTGTGTTCTCTGTCACAGAGTACTTTTTTCTCCATAAAATACGTTCCCGTAGCAAATAAACGTTTTTAGCTATTATTGAAGATTTTAAAAGATTCTTTGGAATCGGAACGTGATGTTAGGTATTATCATTATAAGTAGAAAAAGGGGTTCGGCCGTGTTCCTATGTTTTCTTTTTTATATATACAGGGTGATCCATCGGGACGGGTAAGTATGGAAAAGTTTGAAACTATACGAGATAGAGATATTTGTTCTAAAGAACCATGTCGTCGATTTTAGAGTTAAGAACACTACATTTAAAGATTTTTAAAAAAACTCATGCAACGCTCGGGAATCGAACCTTGTCAGTTTTCAAAACAAAAATGTTATATCATTTTATTACGAAAGTTGATTGTGTACGTTGTTAGGAATAAATTCTATTATGGAACCCGATATCTACAAATAAAAGAAAATGCTGCATTTTACTATTTTATAAGTAAATGTTCAAAATGGCAGCTATTTTTGATGATGATTTGATGGTAGGTATTGTTTGACGTTTGACCGGTAACAATTTTGTTATTGTGTTTTGTATTTTCAAGTGGTTAATGTGCGGTAAAATGGTCTCTACTGCTGCTGTTAGTTTTTTTACGGTGTTGTGGAAAGAGTAGAGTAGTTAGAGTTGTGGCTGGTTTTGTAAACTTCGTCTTTTACGTAACCCCACAAGAAATAATCTAGTAGGGTTAGATCTGGCGACCTCGCAGGCCATTTGATAGGGTCATATGTCAGCTAATAAAACTCATACTTTCTTTTAAATGTAGACATCGGGTTCCAAAGTAAAATGTATTCCTAACAACCTACACAATCAACTTTCGCAATAAAATAACAACATTGCATGGTCATGCATGAGTTTTTAAAAATCTTTCAATGCAGTTTTTCTTAACTCTAAAATCGACGACATGGTCCCTTACAAACAAATATCTCTATCTCTTATAGTTTCAAACTTTCCCATACTGACCCGTTCCGATAGATCATCCTGTGTATCCTGGCTAAAATTGTTTTCTGAATGTTTGAACACGGCGGAAAATCTGGTAAATTTTTAGGATTTGAAGCTTCATATCACTAAAAATAATTTATCTATTAAAAAAGGAAAACATAAGGACATGCCAAGAGTAGCCATAAATGTTTTGGAAAAAAAATATATTGATCTACTGGGATTATCCAGGAAGGAATCATGGTATTACGTGTTTATGAAAAACGGCCCTTGTGATTCGCTCCTAATAAAACTTTTCTCTTCTCTCTATGTAAAAAAAAAACTATTGTAGCTATCGGAAAATTCTATTCCTAAACTTCGTTGTAGGTAGGTATTTAAATTTGACCTCTCTATGTGTTGCATCATATCAATTTTAATTGATTCAATGTGAGTAACTATACTAAAATATTTACATCTTTCTGACCAGATTTAAAGCAATAAATGATTCTATCACAACCATATTTATTTCTTAACTAGCCTTCCGCCCGCGGCTTCGCTCGCGTGTACTACACGACGTTATCCCGCGGGAAGGTGATATTTTTCAGGAATAAAAAGTAGCCTATGTCCTTTCTCAGGCTCAAGACTATCTCTGTACCAAAATTCATTCAAATCGGTTCAGTAGTTTAGGTGTGATTGTGTAACACACAGACAGACATAGACGCATTTATAATATAAGTAAGGATAAGGATAAAATTCTACTAAAAACCCATAAACAGCATTGTTAAAAGCCTATTAATTAAGTCTTAACCCATTAAGCCGACCGACCGATACATGTGTTTTAAGAAATGAAAAAAATAAGCATCATTGCTTTATTAATTTGAAACAGGTTTTTCATATATTTAGAAACTAGCTGTGCCCGCGACTTCGTCCGCGTGGAATAGTGACTTTCGGCAGCATTTTTAATTTTTAAGGCTAATAAGCTATTTTGTTTTTTTTATTTATTTATCCTACTTATCCTACTAATATTATAAATGTGAAAGTTTAGATGTTTGGATGTTTAGATGTTTGAATGTTTGTATGTTTGTTACTCAATCACGCCAAAACGGCTGAACGGATTTGGCTGAAATTTGGGACACAGATACTTTGTAGCCTGGAGAGAAACATAGGCTACTTTTTATCCCGGAAAAATGTCACATTCGCGCGGGAAAAGGTCGGGAAGTCCACGCAGGCTTTTATCCCGGAAAAATGTCACATTCGCGCGGGAAAAGGTCGGGAAGTCCACGCAGGCGAAGCCGCAGGCGGAAAGCTAGTTTAATATATATTAGTACAGCGCTATGAATGCTATGATACATATTAGCACATTAAAAATTTACATAACATAACCTTCCGACCGCGGTTTCGCCCGCATGTACTACACTACGTTATCCCGAGGTAAAGTGATATTTTTAGTCTATGTCACTTTCTAGCTCCTAAACTACCTACATCCCAAAAAATCACGTCGATCCGTTGCTCCGTTTTGACGTGAAAGACGGACATAAAAACAAACACATTTTCCTATTAATAATATTCGAGATAGTATGTCAAAAGAAAATACTTATTACGCTAAACAACTTCTCTTATGATGCTATATTTGTATCTCTTATAGTTTGGCTGGGCTGCTAGGGTTCCACATCAGGTGAACGTGAACCAGACCTTCAAACTTTGTATGACAGTAGAAAATGCTCATCACGTTAAATAATTTTCCTTAAGCCGGTATTTTTATATCTCTCATAGATTGGCTGGACTGCTATGGTTCCACATCAGATATTACGATCGTCAAAATAAATAATAGCCTATATGTTGGCGAGGACCAATAGCCTATACAACAAAAAAAGTTTCATCAAAATCCGTTTCGTAGTTTTTGCCTCAAACGCGGACAACAGACAGATAAACAGATAAAAAATTCAAAACTATATTTTTGGTATCTGTTCCTTTAGACCCCTGGAGGTATTATTTTCTATTTCTTTTAAATGTACAGAATTGGATCGTTTGCAGTTTTATTATTAGTATAGATTATTTTATTTATTTATTTAATATATATTTGTACAGTGGTATGATACAATATATTAACACATAAAAAAATAATATCACATAGCCTTCCGCCCGCGGTTTGCCCGTGTGTACTACACGACGTTATCCCAAGGGAAAGTGATATTTTTCCGGAATAAAAACTTATTTTAAGCTTACTAAAGTCACTCTCTAGCTCCTAAACTACCTCATAGCCCATACTAAAAAACACGTCAATTCGTTGCTCCGTTTTGACGTGAAAGACGGACATACAAACAAACATACTTTCACATTTATAATATTAGTATAGACTGTATGTCAAAAGAAAATACTTATAACGCTGAAAAACTTCCCTTAAGATGCTATATTTGTATCTCTTATAGTTTAGCTGGGCTGCTAGGGTTCCACATCAGGCGGACCTTCGATATTTTTCCGTCAATAGAAAATGTTTATTACGTGAAACAACTTTTCTTAAGACGCCATGTTTTTATCTCATATAGTTTATCCTGGCTGCTAGGGTTCCACATCAGGTGAACCAGACCTTCAAACTTTGTACGTCAATAGAAAGTGCCCATCACGTTTAACAATTTTCCTTAAGACGGTATTTTTATATCTCTCATAGTTTGGCTGGACTGCTATGGTTCCACATCAGATATTACGATATTCAAAATAAATTATAGCCTATATGTTGGCGAGAGCCAATAGCTGTATAACAAAAAATGTTTCATCAAAATCCGTTCAGTAGTTTTTGTGTGAAACGCGGACAACAGACAGACAGACAGACAGACAAAAAATTCAAAAACTATATTTTTGGTATCTGTTTCGTTTAAGAAGACCCCTGGTGGTATTTTTTTCTATTTCTTTTCAATGTACAGAATTGGATCGTTTACAGTTTTATTATAAGTAATATAGATATAGAGTATAGATAGATATAGATAGATTGTATCTCTTATAGTTTAGCTGGGCTGCTAGGGTTCCACATCAGGTGTGCCAGACCTTCGATATTTTTCCGTCAATAGAAAATGTTCATTACGTGAAACAACTTTTCTTATGACGCCATGTTTGTATCTCATATAGTTTATCCTGGCTGCTAGGGTTCCACATCAGGTGAACCAGACCTTCAAACTTTGTACGTCAATAGAAAGTGCCCATCACGTTTAACAATTTTCCTTAAGACTGTATTTTATATCTCTCATAGTTTGGCTGGACTGCTATGGTTCCACATCAGATATTACGATATTCAAAATAAATTATAGCCTATATGTTGGCGAGGGCCAATAGCTGTATAACAATAAATGTTTCATCAAAATCCGTTCAGTAGTTTTTGTGTGAAACGCGGACAACAGACAGACAGACAGACAAAAAATTCAAAAACTATATTTTTGGTATCTGTTTCGTTTAAGAAGACACCTGGTGGTATTTTTTTCTATTTCTTTTCAATGTACAGAATTGGATCGTTTACAGTTATATTATAAGTATATAGATTATTATAAGTATAGAGTATAGATAGATATAGATAGATTGTATCTCTTATAGTTTAGCTGGGCTGCTAGGGTTCCACATCAGGTGTGCCAGACCTTCGATATTTTTCCGTCAATAGAAAATGTTCATTACGTGAAACAACTTTTCTTATGACGCCATGTTTGTATCTCATATAGTTTATCCTGGCTGCTAGGGTTCCACATCAGGTGAACCAGACCTTCAAACTTTGTACGTCAATAGAAAGTGCCCATCACGTTTAACAATTTTCCTTAAGACTGTATTTTATATCTCTCATAGTTTGGCTGGACTGCTATGGTTCCACATCAGATATTACGATATTCAAAATAAATTATAGCCTATATGTTGGCGAGAGCCAATAGCTGTATAACAAAAAATGTTTCATCAAAATCCGTTCAGTAGTTTTTGTGTGAAACGCGGACTACAGACAGACAGACAGACAAAACATTCAAAAACTATATTTTTGGTATCTGTGTCGTTTAAGAAGACCCCTGGTGGTATTTTTTTCTATTTCTTTTCAATGTACAGAATTGGATCGTTTACAGTTATATTATAAGTATAGATTCTTTTCAATGTACAGAATTGGATCGTTTACAGTTATATTATAAGTATAGATATAGATATAGACTTTAAAAATCTACGAGAAAAAAGAGAGACCGTTTTGTCTTACAAATATTTACTATCCAATCCAAGCGGTTTTTCTCACAATACTTGACCAACACACTCCTTAAATAGGCTTCAACAACAGAAGCTCGGAAAATTCTCAAGGCATCCCAAGCCGCAAGCATATTTATTTGTTCAACAACATTCGAACAAAACTGCGATTTCAGGCATTCTCGGCGCGCGGCTTATGTTTGCAATGCGTCGTCGCAGTGCGCTCAGCTTTGCAGCGGGAAAGCGCTGCAGGGGCAGCGATGCAGCGGGAAAGCGTTGTAGCGGTGTCCCTTCGTTAGTGGATATTTATGTGGACAGGTGCTAACTGGCCTTCAGTTTGATAGGGTTGCGTGGTGTTGGAAAATAGTAGTTAGAATCAGCAGCTGTAAGCCTTAGAACGAAAACTGCCGTTAAGAGCGGCCAACCCGTTTTACATTTCATACAAACGCTCGTGCGTGATTATGGCGTTGTAACAGATCTTTCTAGGTAGTTATCTTGTGCACTATATCTGGGTTTCTATTAAAACAAAAAATTTGGAGAAACAAATCAGAACAAGCCTCCAAAAATCTGCTTTTTAGCACAAATTTTACCTGAACTTTGTGAGTTCATAATTTACTCGTAAATTATTAAAGTTTAGAAAATATTTTCATAGAAACCTTGCAAATATTTCTAGATAGATTCTAAATGAAATAAAAAATGACAAACATTTATTTCACAAACTTGTAAGGCTTACTGAAAAACACGTATTTCTACTATTAATAAATGTAAGTTGTGGCAGGCAGTGTATAAAACTTCTTCGCAATTATTTATAACATTATGCTTTTATTAGCTTGATAATATGTAACGGAATCTTTCAACTTAATGTTTGCCAATATTTAGACGTCTGATCGGTTTGAAAATTTGTAGGTACAAGCGTAGATGACAAATATGACAATACAATAATTTCATAGTGTTGTTCTGATGTCCTGACTAGGATCATCAGGATAAAAATAATAAAGATCTGTTTTATCATTTTCATAACGCGCTTCTATGCTCGTTTGGTTTTTCAGTAGGATTTCTACAGTATTTTACCGAGAGACTGGACTGAACAAAAGTTCGCGGTAGTCCCCAAAAAAAATAGAACTAACGTAACTAGGCGCAACAACGCACACAACGAACTTTAGTGTCTTTAGTCTGCATTGAGCGCTTGATAGTGAAGTACGTTTCCGGGCAACAAATGACCGCACACCGTATGCGTTGAGTCCGCGACAATTCCTCGGAGGACATATTTTGGACGTACATGGACTTTTTGTCCCACGGGGAAAAAGTCCCTCGTCTGATTAGGCCTATAGTAAAAAAGTGTGGGATGAATATCAAGTCTTAAATGTTACAGTTATTTTATTGATAGCTAAGTATTTGTACCCTACGCTTTTTTACTCTAACTGAATTACTTTAAAACATATTTTCTTCTTTTTAGTTATGTTTGCTATTAATATGATTTTTCCGTTTTTTTCGTCTACCTTTATAATAATTATGTTGGTGATACGAAGTTCACCAGGCCCACTAAAATTTATATGGCAAAACAACGTTTGCCGGGTCAGCTAGTATGTTATATAAAATACTTAAAAACAATGAAATACTTAACAGCTCTAAAACTTATCGGTAATGGGTAATGCCGGAATTACGAATACATCACGAAAATACTCGTACCTTTATTAATACTGTGACCGTGATTACCTACATGATACTAGTTTCTCAAGCCAGAATTGTGATGCTAGCAAGCTATTAACTCTAGCTTATTAGTGTATGCATACACAATGCTAGAATAATTGAAACTAGTTTTGTTTACAACAGTGTTACTTCCGGCATCAGGACTAAAACTTGCTTATTCTTAATCGTTTTCCATAAACTAACGTAAATTGAATTTTATTTCCCTGTATATGGTATCATTCGTTGGAAAGTGTGTTTCCCAAGTTGTGTGGTTTACGGCACAGCGCTGCTGTCTGCGGTCGGCGCCGACTGCTCTAGCTAGCGTTGATAAATGACGCCTTACGCCCTTATTTATAACAGAAATTAAAGTAACATACCCATATTGTATTTCCATTATAAGATGTACCTATATAGTCGTCATAAAAATGATCTGGGTGTTCAAACTCACCAAAAATATCTGAACATTTGACAAAAATCAACCTTAACTCAAGACGTAAAGATCCATTTTCATTTGTTGTATGAGAACAATTGATAGTACCTACATCTTAAAGTATTTGTGCTAAGAGTTATTTTCGTTAAATCTTCAGAGACTTTTGGTAGGTTTGAACGCTTAGATCATTTTGACGCTGACTGTATGTACCTACCTAGTCAAATTCTATTATAATGTACCTATTGTGTTTATAATGCGATTAGTCAGTACATCATAGAAAATATAGAGCATCTTACAGTACACCTCATGTTTTAAAGTAATATATTATTTAGTATCACAAACTCTAGTTATTTTAGGTCCAATTAGTACTACTAGTCTTACAAAGTTTATTTAATCATATTACGTATTCTGAAGTAACAAGGTTTCAGTCTGGATATTTTAGTATTTTACAACATGTAGTTATAACAACACAATATTATTGAATTGATATCTTACTAATATTATAAACGCGAATGTTTGTTTGGATGTATGGATGTTTTTTACTCTTTAAAACAAAGCTACCGAATTGATTTTAATGATACTCTACAAAAATATAGCTTATACATCAGAATAACACATGGACTACTTTCTATCTCAATATAGAAACCGCGCAGAGCAGCTAGTATTATATATGTGAAAATTTGGATGTTACTCAATCCCGGCGAAACGGCTGAACGTATCTGGATGAAATTTGGCTCAGTGGTAGATCTATGATTTAAAATTGCATTTAACCTATTTTTTAACCCCGATTTGATCTAGCTCGTGCCGGCAAAGCTATAAGCAAACGCTAGTGAATAATAAAAACGTATAATGTTGTAAAATCCGATCCGAGAATGTGATAAAAAGTCTACTACGATCGTTTATGACGCTATAACTTAGGAAATGCAAGCCACAGCCACGTTAATACCGTTAATATGGGTGAATTTCTAAGAGGAAATAGCAAAGAATTGATTTTGAGATTTTAAATTTATGCATTCACAATGCAATTCTGTAAATATAGGCAAAATGTGATAGTAAAAAACCACGAGACCTGCAAATAGCTATCATCACGCCTGCAAGCTACGCGCAGTGCTCGTGTTTGATTTTATTAAAAACTTACTTACTTTTATGAAAAAGAACCGCCCGTCTCACAACTA
Source organism: Crambus lathoniellus (assembly GCA_949710035.1). Classification (NCBI taxonomy): domain Eukaryota; kingdom Metazoa; phylum Arthropoda; class Insecta; order Lepidoptera; family Crambidae; genus Crambus; species Crambus lathoniellus. Next base: position 28,770,081 of record OX453296.1, read on the forward strand.
CTTCTACCATCACTACTTTTTCTAATACTTACTTCATTTTCAAAAATAAAAATAGCATTGTTAATGCAATAAAGCAAAAACAAAAATAATTGCTTGTTATTATTAGTGCCCGCACCTTTGCCTGCTAAGACATCTGCCCTCAGCATCTGCCTATCATCTGATACAAATAGTTGTCTCATTGGTGTGCATCAGTAGGAATATTCGGAATTTTCAAGATAATTAATAAGTGATTTAACGCAATGAAAAGTATCTTATTGTTGAGCCGGTTGATCCCTACAAAAAATACTTTAAAATATCTGTTCAATAGTTTAAATTTCTATGACAGACCTACATTAGTGCTGGCGATATATAAAGCAAATTTATTTATTGAAAAAGATATGCCTACTTGCCTAGACCCGAAGGACCAAAAAGTAGCACACAGATTAATTTACAAAATAAGATACTCATTTTTATTACGTCTAACATTTCTCACGAAGCTTAAAAAAGAAATCTAAGAGAAAAAACATTATTAAATCTGCATAAAAGCTCTGCACTGGAAATAATGCTCTTAACTATTCCGTATGCAACATTAATTTTACATCTAGAAAACATCAATTGGAATTCACCTTTTGCTTTTTTAAGCCCGATGTAATTTCCTTGCAGAATTTTGTATTCGCCACAGACGTCGTCGGTCTGGTTGGACCCTTATTCAAACTGATTAATATTGCAAGCGTCCACTTAGAAATTAAATCTAACGCTGGCAAGGAAATTAAATGGCGGGCCGTTTATGTTAACGGGTTAAACGTTTAAACTTTTGTTCTAATCAGATTTTTGAATGAATGGATTTAAGTGCGTTTTAGTTAAAGAAGTGATGCAAAGTTTTCAAAAACAAAAGTACATGTTATGGGCTCGTTGAAGGTTGTAATATATTTTATGTACCTATTACTAGTGGCTCCGCGCGATTTTACACGCGTGTTCCCGTGAGAATGTCGAGATAATATTATGTCCTACCTGTGACACTCAGGAAGAAAGTTATAGCCTTCTAATGTAAAAGATATTTTAATTTCGGTCTAGTAGTTTTGAGCTTTTCCATTACAAGCATACCAATAAACAAAATCGAATATTTCCTTTTTTTATATTTGTACAGGTTTGGTCGCTTTTGAACACTTGGCGATAATCTTGTGATATACCCATTTCAGTTAATATTACGACAGTTTTTGTTTGCATGACATAGCACAATCTCTTTTCTTAGAATTCTCCCCTAGGTGTGATCACGAGTGTGGTGTCAGTGATCACGGTGCAATAACACTTATTCATAATAGATTGTGTCTCGGTTCAAGTGAGTCATTGTAGGCCATGGAATAAACGATAGTAGTCTTAAGTTTTAAATGTAGTATTTCTATATACAAAGACTCGGTTCAACCAAATGATTGCCAATGAAACTAATTTTGAACATTATTAGTGCAACTAAGTTCCTAGGTATGAATCCCAAAGGAAATATTTCTGTATTGTACATCATTAGTTGTCAAGTCATGGTTGTTTAAGCTTAAGGTATTAATGTTATCAAAAAGAACTGTAATTTATATCAAACTAACGTCCAAACTAGTAGTAGTGTGTATTCCTTTTAGTGTGTTAGCTTTAAAAAAAAAACAGTAATGAGATTTTTTAGTGCGTTTGATTTTAAGTACTTATATAAAAAAAACTAAGTTAACTTATTAAACCTAATTAATAGTTAACTAATAATTAATGTTAACAGTAATCTGATATAAAAGGATATATTGCAGCACATACTCAATACAATCCCTGACAGTTGTTTTACAGAGAAAATGTCTTTAGTCTGCTTTGAATCGCTATGTTTGTGGCCACATTTTGAAACGATATGATGGCGCCAACACTGTCTACGTTTACGTCCTCCACGCTCAGGATGACATCAGCACCTAGTGGGAGGTTTTCCTGATACAAAGGAAACATATTGTATTCGATTTGGTTGGTGGTAGGGCTTGTTCTTAGTCCGTCTGGCTAGCTACAAACATCTTATCTTCGCCATAACAACGATGTTTTCAGCATTGTTTTGTTTCGGAGTTATAGATAAAACAGCCAGTTCCTCAGTAACGGAAGATTTCAGAAGTAGTGCGCTTTCACTTTCAGCTTTATCATTGCTTAACATCAGAACTGATGTGATGAAGGCTATGTGCTACCCCGTTGTGGATTTCGCGTGCAGGAAAAAAGCGTGCCTTCGACGCGTGTTTTTAACGGCACTGCAAAAAGCACAGTTTGTACAGGCTCTTAACTAATACAAACAATCGCGGCATCACTGGCTCTCTCAAGCTCAGCCACACATGCCTCACGCGCGCTTATTGCCGCCCGATATCCGCGGAATGCAGAACGCTATGCATATTGCACATGCAATATGCAAGGGTGTTAGCTGTGTTAGCTGTGTAATTCCATTGTATTAGTGTTTAAGTGCGTGAGGGTAAGCGGTTAAATATTATTATGAAGAGTTAAATAAAGTTGACACAATATTTCCATTTTGACTGATATGTAAATAAACTTAAGTTATTAAAAAAAGCTTAATGTCCAAACTCAATTTATTCGCGACAGAGCTTCTTTCACATTATTTTCATCCATTTTTAGAGGTTTGGTTGAAATAAAAATAGGTGATTGAAAGATGAAATACAAAGAAAACTTAATTTAGATTACCTAAGTAGGTACTTGTACTTTTTCAGAAACAGGTATTTTAATTTCCTTACATCTTAGATAAGGAAAATAGTATTGATCAGCCATATTAAGAAGTTGATTATATTCGAAAATATAGTATTTAATTAAAGTAATCTTAAATTGTGTTTCTCTGCTTGATCCCAAGACTTTACAAGCTTGTAATATCGCTTCACAGTCATGTACGCAATACAAGAAACTCAATTTTCTATATCCGTTTTCGAGTTTCTGTTGCTTATTGAACACATATAAATTGTATCGCAATCCTGCTGGATAGAGTTGTGTAGTCCACGCGGGTGAAGCCGCGGACTGAAAGCTAGTACATGTTTGATAATATAAAAAACAAACACTCTGTTTCAATGATTGAATGATTATTCAAAGAAGAAGCACACCCACTCTAAGAGCATTTTTAAAAAAAAGATGATCTGTCTAAAAAATCTAATAAACATTAAAATTTACAATCTAATAAATACACTAAGTAATGAACAAACATAATAAGTGATCGTAAAAAAGATATGCAACGGTTAATGGCTGTTTTGTTCGCTAAAAATCTACATAAACTTACATGGCAATCCCATCATCGTTATGAGTTCATGGTGTCATTTCAGTAAAATGTGCACTAATGAGATTATCATTTTCTTTGTGTTTATGCGTCTAAGGTACCGTCAACTATTTTACTTTTCGGTTTTATATTATAGGAAAATCAAATCTTTTCTTACAATTACTAAATATGACAATATTATAATTTAATTTATGTACCTACATAAGTAATATATTATTTATTATTCGTGGTTTGTAACAAAATTATTGTATTTAATTTGGTATAAAATTATCTAGAATATTATGTTTTATTATTATTGTAGATGAAGTAAATTCTATGCTATCTTGGCAGTCGATCATGAGCTCAAATATTACAAAGTGACAGCAACTAACATTTTCTACTTACCATTATTATAATTATGAAGTAAATGATTTTACTCATATGTTTAGATGTGTTGCACGGTTTCCCTTTCCGAAGGAATATTGTGATGAAATATAAACTCTTTCAGGAAGAAATTTAGGTGCCTAAAATTAGTTCTGTCGTTCCAGAGTTTCCTTCAAATATACGTACAAATTACAATAGAAGCACTAGAAAAATAAATGAAGTGGTGAATAGAATATTACCAGATGTTTCAATATGATCAGAGAACCAAAATATATCCTTGTGTTGGATCTAGTTAGAAACTACTTTAGAAAACAATTTTCCCGGAGCACAAAAGTCTGGATTCCCGTTTCTGCCGATGCATTCGACACAGCTGATATTGGATAGGGTTCGTAGGTATACGACGGAAGTATCCGATGCCAGTGGACGCACTGAATACTTGCAATTGGAAGTTTAAATCGGAGTTATGTTATGAAGTTATAATGAGACCTGAATTTCTGTAAGATGAAGTACTTCAAATAGTTTATAAATATTTTGATTTAAGTGTTTGCATTAACATTTCAATTTCCAAAATAAGTTTGATTGTAAGAAAAAACAGTATTTCAGAAAGTTCCTAATCTATTTATGCATTTTGGTTTAATTCAGAATATCAGATACGAGTGTAACGCGAGCTATTATGGTATATAAACTAAGCAAGCAACGGGTTAAGTAGTCTATTAAACTTAAGGCTAGAAAGGTATTTTTTAGTACTTGTGAAGTAATTTTTTGTTAGTTTACATCATAATACAATCAAAATAATGTCTCTGCCTAGAAGACCGCATTTAATAAATCGTTATTATTATAAACGTAATCCTTTCTACGGTAACAGGCATCATAGAGTAAGTATTTCAAGTGCATAGGTATTTTATCACTTCATTGCAATTTCCTTTCTAATCCACACCAATAATAATACTACTAAAAGGAATCCCCCTGTTCCCGTAGTACCAGAGTTTATCACCAATATATCTAACGCCAATTATCATCGCCAGATGGCGGCATAATGAGCCGGCATATATCCGCACTAACGGCGCGGTCCGAATTAACGCGCCATATTAGGAGCATAATAATTTTGATTTACCGACGATGTCTGACGCTGCCCGCGATGGGCGTCTGTAGTTTATTAGTGGAGCAGTTGACGGAGTTAATCATATTCTGATCTAGAGTGGAGGGTTGTGCCACATGTAGTACAGATATTGGCTAATTGTTCCTTGACGGTCAAGCATTTTAAATGTTGAGATAGCGTAGTTCAAGGCCCATTTTAATAGAAAAATTAAAATGGGCCTTGAACTACGCGGGCGTAGGTGTGTATAACTGCTAATGCAAATGCTGCCAGAAGCTACGGCTTAACGTTTTCCTGAAGTACGGAGGTGCTTGGGATGATACATTCTTGGTCACCCATCCCGTGACCGAACATTACGAAAATTTCTTATCCACCACAATCGCAGAATTTACAGATAATTTTGATAAATTTGCTGACTTACAGCGCCAAATTAGGAGCATAATAATGTTTATTTACTGGTGATTTCTGAAGCCTGCCATGGGTATCAACAGTATATTAGTTGATAAAATGAAATTATATTCTGATCTAGTGCCACATTTGGTAATTAGATGAACATTTGAAACATTCTAGTGTCGTAACACATGGTAGGTAATCCAAATAATAAAAAAACAACAATATTTATATTAACAAGCCACGATCATATTTACTCAGAAACTGTATATGTTATTTTCTTCTAATAAACATAATGGGAAGTATCTTCATAAAATTGGTTTACATCTGGCTTTAGCTAATTTGTTTTCGTCTTGGTGCTCCTAAAGCTCCCGATATTGAAATTCACGTCTTAAAACAATAGTACGACGGTTTGGTTTCCTAAAACACCTTTGGTGACCAAAATGTCTGGCCAAATCAGTAGAAACTATTCTGGGGTTCTCTCCATGGAATGAGGTTAGATAATTAATTTACTTGTTCATAAACAAACGACGGCGATTTTGTAAACAGCCTTATATTTGTTATCCCTCCCTTTGAACTAAACGAACAGTGATAAAATTAATTTGAGCTTTCCATTAACTCAATTTGGGTTTGGCGGAATTAAGTTTAGAATTAGTGGAAAACCATAATTATGTAGAGGTACACCTGATTCTCGGAGTGGAAAAGGGCAGCTAAAGGTTTTCTTGGGATTAACACAAGAACTAATTGGACTCAATTTCGCTTTTTAAGGAAAACCATGTATTTAGTTTAGTTTATCCACTTTCAAGAAGGTAAAGATGTTCTTGACTAGACAAACCAAATGCATTGTTCGTAACAGGGATGACTCTTGAATGAAATAACGAAATACTAATAAAAAACGTAAACATACTAAACTTTTAGAGTCGCGTGTATACTTCTTGGTTTTATATATTGCGTTTTATTAGTTTTATGACAATTCAAAGTTGGGTGGGCAAGTCCATTTAAAAAGTATAAAATTTATCAAAATAAATAATACCTTTAATAATTATTAGTCTGTAAAATGATAGCACTTTGTCTGAGCAACCATTTTAATAAACACAATATTCAATATAGCTGCCGAGAAAATTTCTTACGCATTGTACTGTACATGAACTACCTAGGCGCGACGTCACAACAAGGTAGCAGTCAGTATGGAGCGTTTTTGGGTAAGTCCAATTTGTGTGCATTTCAAACTGTGATATCTCGGGCAGTTTTCATACTAGCGAAATAATTACTTTACCAATGTTTCCCTTTTTTACAAGCTTTTTATTAACTTGCCATGTTAGTTAGTTAGTATGTTAGTTAGTGGGGTACAAATCTTGCAAGTTTAATTTGACCCACTTCCCAGTGGAATTGTGTAAAGTCAATCGTATTCATTTGACAGTTCATATTGTATCTTATTAAATGTCATTCCATACAAATCGCAGCCGATTGAATACGATATGAACTGTCAAATTAATACGATTAGCTTACGCAATTGCCTTTGCCCAATTTGGTTCAGATGACAATACAATATTAAAGTACAGTCAGCAAAAAGCTTGTCATAAAAATGAAATTATTACTGAAAATTTATTATTATTAGTCGTCATGCCTCTACGAGCGATCATCTTATCACACGTATTGATCACATTTCGATAAGGCAGTCAGTTGTCTCGCTCTCTTTCTAAGCGAGGTTGCGGGCAATAGCTTGTCTAATATATTATCGATACTAATTTATTATAAATGTAAAAGTATGTTTGTTTGTTTGTCCGCCGCCAAAATTCAAAATGGGTAAGTATAACCATTTATTTGAGATAGGTGTACTCTTTATTCAATATCGATTGACATTGTTACAACTTACAACACTACCAATATAATTGTCTAATAATTAATTTAGAACAACTAAACCTCATTGTTTACCACTTGTTTACCAATTTACGCAATTAGACTGGCCCATTATGGTAATAAGTGTGCGCTGATTGGTCGCACATTGGCATTAGTCGATTGTTTTGCTGTCAAACGCTTATTCATATTTTATGATGCCGGAATTTGGCCGGAATATGGAACAATGTTGCAATGCGTGCGATGTTTTAAATTCGATGCAGTTGAAATTTTGCTGGATTTTAGGCTGGACAGAGAGCATTGTCTAGGGTTGAGTGACGTAGTCTCACCTGGGATATTTGTTCTTTGTTAGATTTATTATATGTTAGGAAACATCTTGACTCATTCAGTTAACATACTGATGTTCATAATTTTGACACAAGAAATAAAAGTAAGCTTGACGTTCCAAGATTTAGACTTACAAATTAAAGTTTAAATTCAACCACAAGTAAAAAAAGAAACATATATTTTATACAGCATAACGCTTAAAACTACATACAAGGTTAGGCTAGTAGTAACATTAATGCACTTTTGCAGACAAGGCTTATATACTAAAACGAAGTACCTTCCGGTTCCTCACTAGGCAAGCCTGTATCGAGGTAACCTTTAATCGATTAGGGTCAGCACAATTTAGCCACTTTACGATAGGTACGGAAAATTAATACATAATTGTATAAAACAGGTAATTAAGTATTGGATAGGTACTAGCTAAAGGCTCCGCGAGGTTTTACCCGCATGGTACCTGTTCCCGTGGGAATATCGGAATATATGGTCATTATGTCACTCAAGATGAATGTAAGTATAGCTTTCTAATGGTGAAATAATTTTTAAAATCAGTCTAGTAGTTTTCAAGTTTATCCATTACAAACAAAAAAGAATTATATAATGCAATTTTTTTAAACCTTTGCAATACCTACGAACAAAATTGCAAAAAGCCAACTTGAAATCATATATAGAAATAAACTTGACTCGAAACTCGCGTAGTTTTATCACTGCCTTGTATATAAATGTATAGTAACGGTTCTCCCATATAATGCATCCTATCCTTGTATAGTCATTTATGGGTCATTAAACGGAGATCGGCAGTAATGGTAGGAACCAGATGGTTCCGTACTTGAGTAGTGTATCTACCAATACTCATCTGGATAGAATAGTTTTATTTCAGTTTCAGTGTAGATTTACTTGTGTAATAATAATAAAACCCGGTGGTATAATAAATGGTACGAGTATTGTAATGATAATATTTTCTTCCTTTCATGTACCTACAATGAATATATAACGTTTTTTATAAAAAAAACTAGATTTTTCCCGCAGCTTCGCCCCCGTGCCTTTCGGGGAACGCATGCCTTCGTTTGCCTTCGTTTCATCACCTTAGACGTTGTTAACCGACTTCAAAAATAGGAGGCGGTTATACGTACGTCTGTATGTATGTTTTGTTTCTATGTATGTACACCGATTTCTCTGTCAAAGGTGGTCAACTCGTCAACTCCTTTGGTGGTCCCATTGTCACCAAGTCAGGATCTGATGATGGGATCCTAATGAAATCGAAGAACACCCTCAAATTTATAATAATTTATGTATTTTTTCTAAAGCTTTTCAAGTATTTGCAACTGACATGAGTTGATGATGGAAGGCACAATTCCTTAGCGGTAAGAATTTGGAGAATAATTCTTCAAATTGTTCATACGTTTCATACCTTTCGAAAAAGCGCGGACGTTTTTTTTCGCGATTCTGTGACTGGCCCCACAGAAGTTATACTTAGTTAAAGTTGTTTGTATTGATGGTGTATAGGTAGATAGTTTAACAGTAACCAACACAAGATTTTCATTTTATCCACAAATGAATGGGATGAGACATAGGTACTTACAACAGTCACGAGTTTTATTGCGTCGTAAAGTCAGTCGTTGCAGTGGCGCTCCGTAACCCAATAAACCGTTAATGGTTCATACTTTACTTAATAAACAGAGGATGCTAGGCCTTTATTACATGATTGATCAAGTAATGCTAAGAGATTACTCATTACATGATTGATCAATCAAATGTCATACATACCTATATAACGTATTAATGAATAAGCGCAAAACCTCTAGGTGGTGCTCTTGAATATGAACAACTTTTACTATATGGCCAACTATGCAACTCAAAAAAAAATCAGCTGTTCTATACATTCTGGTCGAGTAGGTATTGCCAATTTGTATGAAACAGCAGATTTTTTTTGTTGTATAGGCCACATAGTAAAAGTTATTCGTATTCATGAGCGCAATCACGACCTAAGAGGTTTTGCGCGTTGTATTATGTTACCGGCCAAACCGATGGATGTGTCTGATTTCAGGACAGACAAGTTTTTCTAGGCCAAATCATCATAATAATATAAGCGATTGTATTACAAAATCCAGGATTGTTTCACAAAAAAAAAACTTCTAACCTATCACGTATTCTACAGGATTTCCGAGGCAAACTCGCTGTCTGAAATGTCAACGCGATGAACTGATTTTGCCTAGGAAAAACTAGTTTGTCATAAAATCGGGTTTGGCCTGTAACATATACATAAATATACTCACGCTTGTTTCCCATGGGAAGACAGGGACTTTGGATCGCCACCTGCTACGATCCTTGAACACTTCTTTCGCTTCATTCAAATGCATTAATCTTTACAAATATTGAAAAGAAAGAAAAAAGATTTGAATGTCATGTGTATGAAAAGACGACATTTTGTTTAGGAGGCTCCCAAAATTGAGTACTTAACGTTCGAGTATTTTGAAGCTAAACTACTAAAGTTGTATCGAGAAACAAAAATGATAATACATATACACGACTACTAAACTTCTATCACTACACTACTATTCTTTTCTGTATATTCATCATCATCGTCAGCTGAGATCTCTAGCCGTAGCATGAAAAATAATCGAATAGTAAACGATATCTACCGTCCTTCAAAAACTGTCAAAGGGCTGATGCAATAATGTATTGAATTTTAGTTCCTTATACGACCGAAAGAGGCGCTGCTTAGGTTTACATACAAAATAATACGATCACGATAACGGTTACTATAACGACAGTTTATCGTGCTACGGCTACTGTAGGATAAAGCGTTAAACAAATCATACGCTAATTTACTATCTGATGAAATTCCATATTATGAAGCAAAGAACTATATTTTCATCTCTCAGATTCGGAAAGTGATGTATATTTAAACTGAGCAGCGGGTCCAAAACTATCCGTTTCACCCTAGGGTGGAAATGAATTTTAAGAATAGAACTGAATTTGGTTACAGTCAACCATAGAGTTACCTCATCGGCAATGAAAAAGTTTTCAACTAATTTTGTATAGTGACGGGATTTGCAAAATTTAAAAAAAAAATAATTCTATAAAAACGAGAATATCTCAAAAACGGTGCGTCTCGTAGCGTAGCTAAAATCTAACAAATTATTCAACCCCCTATGGTACTCCGGGAATAGTTAGGAGGCATCCGATAGTCATATAACAAAAAATTTTTTTTATTCAAAAAATTTTTTTAGTTCTAAAATTTTTTTTTGTTGTTTCAAAACTTAAATTTTTTAAGTTTTGAAATAACATTTTTTATAGAAAAAACAGAGAAAGCGAAGCCCCCCGCCACCTTTCTTTTCTTTTCTAGATAGTTTTAGTTGTGTTTATTGCTTTTCTTATAGAGAGAGATGAAAAGCAGAGTGTATTTACTTTCCTTATACCTATTCGAAATGAAAAGTAGAGTGTATTACTCGGCCGCAAAATTATTTTTATCTCGGGCGACGTATATTGAATCCTTCACTGAGCTCTGGATTCAAAATAGCGCCCTCGCCGTAAATATGTTATTTTGCTCCCTTGTAATACAATCTACTATTCTTTCCACAAAAAAAGTGCAAGATGCATTATCATACCTACCTAGTTAAAATTACCTACCTACCTTTTTGGAATGTGTGTGTAATCAAACATCAAATCACTTTTTTCTAGACTCGACATTGAAAGCTCCATAAACAAAACCTTAAATTATAAACCGAATTGCTTATTATTAATCCGACCGTGTACATAGGCTGTGTGCTCTTAACTATAAACATTGACACAATATCACATTCGGGATTTAGTGGGCAAATATAAGTTTCAATAATAAACGTTGTCCCTAGCCGGCCTATCTCCCGTTAGACGGTATTATGTTCCATTGATTGTCTTGTGGTATGTGATAGGGTGTGATCCTAGCACCAGCGGTTTATGGTTTGACGTCAAAGACAAAGACGTTTTATTCAAATTATCTTTTAACTAAGTGACTTTGGATCGTCCAATCCTTTTGAGGAAACTTTAAAAAAAGGAACATTGTTTATTGCATGATTATTAAAAAAATAAAGTTTACCAGGCCTCATAAAATGCCAGATAAACAAGCATTCAGTTGCAAGACGTTGCTGAGTAAAAAATGCAAAAGTGATACTTGTGCACAAACACTACCTACATTCATAACTACATATTTTTAAGATACTCGTAATATAAAAATTCTTTTAATATTAATGGGATCATGCTTTTAAATTCTTTCTGAAATGCTTTATATTCTATTTTGTAATTAAGTTTCATTTTTTTTATCTACAGCGGATGCGTAATTAGCCTTCATCACACCTGATATTAAGTGGTGATAAGGCCTGATATGAAGGAGAAAGCGCACTAGTCCCGGCATCCGCAATTACTGAGGAACTGGCTATCTTATCTGGAACACAATAATGTTAAAAACATCATTGAATGGCGTCGGACTTAGATGAGATGGTGGTAGCTAGCCAGGCGGACTTTGAACTACTTAGTCCTACCTGCAACTAAACTAAGATAACTAATTTGATTACTGAAGCAACGTTTTGGTACATTTTGCCCGAGAAAGTGTTTCTAATTATTATTATCCTAAAAAGTCTCTCTAACGCTATCACTGCGACCACGCACCCAATATTTATATAAAGTTGCGGTCACAGTGCCGATCGGAAGGCGATTACGAAGGACCGACGTTTATGTGGGTCCCTTAATTGTTAATACAATCTGAGGATCAATGGGGCGGCTTTTAATTGTTAATTAGGTCCCTAATAAGACCGCGGCTTATTCTGGCTGATTTTGCTTACGGGTTTTGATAAGCATGAGTTATTAAGACATAAAAAATCGCTTAGCAGGTTTTATAAAATAAAAATTGCAGTAACGTAAAAATGAACATTTAATTTTTTTAGTTTAAAGGTTATGTTTTATGATTCATCCATCGCTGATGGATAATACATTTATGTAGGTAAGTGAAATGTACGCGATGTTGTCTGATACTTAAATAAATCATTACAATACTTAAAATAGAAAATTGTGAAAAACGCTTAAAAATATGCGGAGAATCGTAGAAAAATACAGCCATCTTAAAAAAGACACCCAAAATTCCACCATCGATGTTTTAATGGTTATTCAGTTTGTGGGTCACGAGTTTTATTCCCGGGAATGTTTTAATCTAACGAGGCCCTCAAGTCGCGGCACTCGTCTCAATAATCACCACTCTGCCATCGGGAGGGACAAATAAACATAATTATTTTGTTTTCCTATTCTACGTAGTTTAAGTTGAAACAGTAATGTAAATACATGTTGTGCCAGTTAAGCGCTAAGTACTTAACTTTAAGACCATCTTTAACACCATGGCGTCTCTTTCATACATTTGGCATTTAAAGAGACAAGACGATAGTTGAGACGCTCCTAAATTTGAGTTTCTTTCGACTATTCAGCCGTTACTCTTTCAATAACTGTTTGATAATGAGGTTGGCCAATATCGGACACCATGATACATTACGTCAATACTAAATTAAGTGGTATGTTATGGTAATGGGAGAGTGACACTGACAAGGTTACATAGCCATGTACACCTAGCTAGACACAAGAAAATATAGAAAAGGTAGTTTTTCTACATTTACCCGACTGGGAATCGAACCTCAGAGATAGCTCAGGCACCTTCAATACCAGTCCATGACCGGTGCGTAGGGCACTCAACCATGGAGGTTGTCAGTAACCTTTCACACAGCTCAGTGAGTATAGAGAGGGTTAATTACTTTTGAAGCAAGGGTCAACTTGTACCATGCATTTCAAAACAAATAGGAGGAGTATTATACCACTTTTGGTCCCCAACCTATAACTGATAGTCGCGTAGCCGGAAAAATATTACATATGATAATTCTAATAGTTTCCATTTTTGCTGAGCGTATAGATTATGCGGATTGTGAGCTATTTTTGAAAAGTTAAAAGTTTTATGACAGTGCTTTAGGTGTGGTATAGGTATTTCGTAATATTTCGTGTAACGTATGTAAATAAAATTAAAGTTTGAAATGTTTAGTGTTTCATAATAAGAACTATCTTGGCTTCATTTTGTAAAATTATTTGAAAGTTAATATATGTGTAACTGCGTAAATCAAAAAATCACTAATTTGTCTTTGAATAAAATTTTATAGTTTCTGAAATCATATTTTAAGACTTTTATTGGTGTGATGTATCTGCTGAACAAAAGTTTAGAAATATGAGTAGTGTGCTTTATTAATAGTTTCATTTTTCTTTCGTAACAGACGCAATAATGAATTAAAATTGATAAAATCGCTCTTACATGACCTTTTCAATCCGCTTATATAGGTACTACACAAAAAATTAGAAACATAATATAATGTGCATTTTGTTTAATTTACGGATTCATTATTGCGCTAACATACGAATAATGCGAGATGCGGGCGGGTGCAGAGCATAAACTTATTTATACTAGGATGGTGCAGAGGGGCCGTCGACTGCAACGCGCCGCGCGCCGCCCATGTTGTTTGGAGAGAGTTGTTTAGTATCATTTTGGTATGCCTTTAAATTATATTAATTTTCGACGATACGAAAAAATTTTATTAAGTGGCTTAAGGTGATTCGAACGATTATGATTGATAATCGTAATCATCAAAATTATGATTACGACTAATAAGTTTTAATCGTTAGTTATGCATGACAAACTTAACCATTAATTTAAAATGTTAATCTGATTAACGACTATATAACATTTTGCCAACACTGATACATAGATTAAGTTGTTAACGGAAGCGTTAGTAAATTTCGGCATCTATTTAAAGGCGTGCTTTGACTATGCGCGTAAGCGTCTCGGCTGGAATACCAAAGGTATCAGGTTCAAATCTCTGACCGCACTACTGTTTTTGAACTCGATTTCCAGTAGGTACAGTGCATGTCCATGAGCTGGAAAAATATAGCCCACAAAGTAACATTTTGTTCATTTTATAATTTCAATTTTTTGTATATATTGGAGAACTTTTTGATATTTATTTTCCGGGATAGATAAACAGAGGAAATGATAAGATTTCCACTTTTTGTATAGTACTGGAAAACTTTTGGATATTTCGGGGATAGATAAACAGAGGAAATGATACATTTTCTACAATTCGTGCAGTTTATAAATTCATCGCTTCCATCAGAATCTTCATTTGTGCAACAACCCCATGATAACTGCGACATTTTGGTATCTAGCTAGCTTTTATTAAGTAAGTATCTCTTATTTCTTCAAAAATTAAAAAAAATTAAAAGATGTCTCGTTTAGGCCCGATTTCACCAATGATATTTAAACGCGATTAACGCTAAACGTGTTTAAAACGTATTTCTGTCCCTGTCACATTCAAACAGATGACAGTGACAGAACTATGTATTAAACACGTTTAGCGTTAATCACGTTTAAATATCAGTGATGAAAGTCGCCCTTAATGTGTAATAAAGTGTTGAAAAGAAAAGAAAAAGTAAAGCGCAAAGAGCTCTAATAGATTTGCAACCTGGATCCCTATCGACTTATTTTTGTAATGAGTCTGTGACAGTACATGCCGAGCTGTTAACGCATTGCTATAGGCGATGAAAATAAGGATCACTTCATGGGTATATTTTTTTTGTAAACAAGAAAGATTTTATAAAATTGTCACCTTTGCAACACACGCGACGCGACCCGATCGCTCGTGGGAAGAACGGCAACGGATCGAAGTATAATCGGCGAGCTGGCAACGTAGCCGCACAAACCACAAACAGGTGCCTACCATCAACTTTAAGACAGTGATTCAAAAATAGCGCGATTCAGAATAGGTTCCTAAAATGAATTGCTGTCTTTCGTACTATGACCTTCTAAAAACTGGATCGCAAATGAATTGCTAAATGTGAATGACCGAATGATTTGTGTCCTTTTTCTTCTACCCGTCTCTTTCACTCGATTCTGTCATGCCCGGAGAGTGAGAGGGACGGGTATAACCTGCAGGTGTCATGTTAAATCGACCGGGTTATAAGTCAAACAAGAGTTCCTGACAGCTTAGCGGCTGTGAAATGTCATTGAATGATCACTGAATCGCTGTCATTGATATTAAGCTGTCGTGGTACGAATAAGAGAAGCAGATCAGTTTAGGTCCTAAACAAAACCGCAATAAGAGTTGATGGTATGCACCCAGAACTAAACCACTAAACTTTCAACTAAGTAGGTAGGTATGTTCGGCAGATAGGCATAGAGAAAAAAAATACTAGTGAGGTAGGTACGTTAGAGCTAGGTAGTTTAGAGTCACACATAGGGCGCTTGTGCACTACACGGAATTTTACCGTCCGGCAGTCCGTTTTTTTACGGTCCTGCCTACAAAATTGGACGGCCGGACGGTAAAATTCCGTGTAGTGTACAAACGCGATATAGAATCATAAAAACACCATTTCATGATAGGAAATAGGAGTCGTCTCGGCTCAGCCGAGCGCGCAACTTGACCTAACCTACACAATTCGCGCGCCAGTAGGGCTGTAAAGGCGGGCGGCCGCCCTGCGCTGCGCGCCGCATAATAAATTCGTTAATTAAACAAAATGCACATAATGTGTGTTTCTAATTTTTTGTGTAGTATAAAAGCGGATTGAAAAGGTCAATTAAGAGCGGTTTTATCAATTTTAATTCATTATTGCGTCTGTTACGAAAGAAAAATGAAACTATTAATAAAGCACACTAGTCATATTTCTAAACTTTTGTTTAGCAGATACATCACACCACTAAAAGTCTTAAAATATGATTTCAGAAACTATAAAATTTTATTCAAAGACAAATTAGTGATTTTTTGATTTACGCAGTTACACATAAATTAACTTTCTAATAATTTTACAAAGTGAAGCTAAGATAGTTCTTATTATGAAACACTAAAAATTTCAAACTTTAATTTTATATACATTACGTTACACGAAATATTACGAAATGCCTATACCATACCTAAAGCACTGTCAGCAAACTTCTAACTTTTCAAAAATAGCTCACAATACACATAATACGCTTAGCAAAAATGAAAAATTTTAGAATTTTCAAAACTTTTGAATGGAATTTAATGTCCCACGACCGGACTATCGTTGTGGAGAACCTTGGGGGAGGCCTATGCCCAGCAGTGGGCGTAGTTCGGCTGACATGATGATGATGATGATGTCCGGACTATGACGCCAGTCCCTCATGCTAACTTCCGCAATCAGAGACAATACTCAAGCCACTGCGCACTGTGGCATCGAGCTCCTCTGAACCATACCGGAAAAGTGTCTCAGTCGATATACTGATGCAGCTGTTAACTATGTATCTAGGTAAGACGAAAGAAAAAGAATTAAGCAATTTTCGCTCATACAAGTAGGTACGATTTTTGTGATTAACAAATTAGATTTTAAAGTTTTACATTATTTTTATCCAACACTTATTTATTATTTACTGTCAAAGGCTTTGTTTTTTTTGGACAGACAAAATAACTGATATGCTTGATTTATTTTTCTTATTAACTGGTTATTTTATAGTCCATGGAAATCGTACATTTTGCCTTGCGTTAAATGAGGTAGTTCTGATTTTTTTGTATGTTAGTAGTGATGAGATAGTAATGACAAATCCAAGTTTTCCACCTCGAAAGCCCTCCGGATCATTGTTAAATATTTAAAAATCCAATAAATTTTCAGGTTTTTTTTCAGTTTTTATCAATTTTTACCACCAAGGACCTGTGTTACGGCAAAAGTTACTATGCACGCTTTAAAGTAGACTAAATTTGCAATAAAAAGAGAATAATTTGGTTCTTGTAAGTCAAATAGTTTTTAAGATGGGGCAATTTAAAAGTTTGCAAAAATTCAAAACAGGAAGTATTACAGTTTTTTTAGTTTTCGACATTTTGACCCATAGTAGTGGGTTTATGGCAAAAGTTAAATTATTAGTTATAAAAGTCCATTAAATTTCCAACAAAATGAGACCAATTAGTAATATCAACTTACACTTGATAGTTCCTGAGACAGCTGTTCAAAGTTATTGAGGTAAGTAAACAATTATGTAATAGAAGGGTTTGCAAAATGAAGTACGCCATAAAGGAAGGAGGATCTGGGAGGTGGTGGGATCAATTATGTACATTGTATGTATAATTTTGATGGACCAGGCACGTCCTCTGAATCCACAGCACACTTTTTGGGGGCAGCTTGCTGAGGTATAATTTTTTCATCGAACTGCTCAGGACGGTCAAAATCGTCCTTTGATGGTGGGTTATCAATCAATGGTTCATCAATGTCATCACACATCAGGTCTGGTATGTTCTCGCATGATTGGCCAATGCAGTAGCTGCAAACAGCCGAACGTTATCTGCTGGTACAACCTTACATCTTTGGTATGCTTTCAAGGTGATTAAGGTTTGCGTGTCATTAACAGGGTAAAACGGGAACGTCTCCCAGATCCTTCTTCCTTTAGGGCTTACTACCTTTTGCAAAGCCTTCTATTACATAATTGTTTACTTACCTACCTCTATAACTTTGAACAGCTGTGTCTTAGGAACTATCAGGTGTAAATCGACATAATTAATCTCATTTTGTTGGAAATTTAATGGACTTTAATAAGTAATAAAACACTTTTGCCATAAACCCACTACTAGGGGGTCAAAGTTGACGAAAAATAAAAAAACTGTAATACTTCCTTTTTTGTGATTTTGCAAATTTTAAAATAGCCGTATCTTAACAACTATTTGGCTAACAAAAACCCAATTACTCTTTTTTATTGCAAATTTAGTCTACTTTAAAGAGTGCATAGTAACATTTGCCGTGACTCAGATCCTTGGTGGTAAAAATTTACAAAAACTGAAAAAAATCTGAAACTTTATTGGATTTTTAAATATTTAACAATGATCCGGAGGGCTTTCGAGGTGGAAAACTTGGATTTGTCATTACCATCTCGTCACTACTAACATATAAAAAAACCAGAACTACCTCATTTAATGCAAGGCAACACCACTTATTTGGTACGATTTCCATGTACTATTACTTGATTGTGTAGGTATGCTTTATGTAATTTAACGAAGCAATAATGTTGGGTTTAAAACTGGTACATAATATTATGTTCATTTATAAAAAAATATACTTATCATCTTACATGTTTCGTAGCCCCAAGAAGAGCGATGAATCGGTGTCTTACACAAAACTTGCAGCATCACTTAACTGCACAAAACTGCATAACAGCCTAATTACAAAAGCGGTTGAACAAACCGCGTCATTATTTCATCCCAATAAAGAACGCTCGGCCAAACCCCTCGTAATTGGCAAATGTTTAAATAAAATAATGAGTTACTTTACTAAAGGAAAAAGGACTTTTTGGTAACAAAAATAAGGCAGAGAACTCCTTATTTAGGGAGGTAGCTCGTTAACACTAAGTAAATATTTGACAGCTGCTGCTTGCAGACGGTATTGACGTATCGTGTTTGAGCGCTTCGCGTCGAGAGCCGAAGCGCTGCGAAGTGCAGCGAAGCGATGCAAAGCGAAGCCGGTAAGTGTGTCGAACTGTCGATGTCGTGCTGGTGTGTCGGTGTGCCTTTGAGTGCAGAGCTTACATGGGCAAAGGGATAACTTTGATATTGTAACTTGTATAAACTTTAAACTTTGAGATCGCTTTTTAATTTAAAATTTAACATTGTATGTTGAAAACTGAAGTTAACTTTATTACAGTTAGCTATTTTAATGGTAAAAATGAACAGAGTTATCGCTGACTTTGTTATAGACATAGAAAAATGATATTCTTTGGAGGAGGCCTGTAAGAGTTCCATATAAAATCACTTTAATATTATTAATAAGCAGCTAATCTAAATATTTCAATGAAGCAATTAACAAACTTAAAGCACGATTGTGCAACTATACCTAAGTACTTGTTACATAAGCCATCCAGGACTCCTGTTGATCACACCCACGGGTATGATCAGCGGGCCAATCGCCGTAATTCTATGCAGCGCGTCTTCATCGCGTTTGGGTCTTGACGTTTGACTTCGTATTGCCGTAATGACATAACGACGCACACGTCACGCAAACCTATAGTCCTGCAATCCTGTCTGATCCGGTGACATCCGTGACGAGGAACCACTTGCAATACGAAATTAGCTATCAAAATAAATAGACTGTCGTATGAAAACTGGTTTAGTTCCAAAGATTATCACCGGAACAGAAAACGTTGTCGCACCGTCAAAGCCGCGCGTTATCAAAAACGGTTTTGCACGTCAACTGCACTTCAACTGCACGTACACTTGACTAATGCGTCATAGAATTACCGCGATTGGGGCCCCAGTACTACTGCGCTAAATGGCCCGTCAATAAAAAAGCAATGGATTTTGCTCAAGACCACCGTGTTAATTAATAACATTTTCTGTAAATTAATAATTATAGTAATCTGTGTAAGGCTTTCGAACATCTCAATTAAGTTAAAAACATTTCGCATAAGCTAAAGTAAAATAAGGTGAAAAGCACGATTTCATTCATCAATGCAACTAACTAAAAAATTTTACCTACATTATTATCTATCAATCTTATGCCGTGAGGACCCCTTTCACTTTCGCTTCCGCAGCCTTCTAGCTAGCCTTACTTTAAAAAAACTCTAAATGCTTGCGAGAAATATATAAAAACTATCCGCAATTCCGCAAACTTCCCGCAAACGACATGGACGTCTCTGTCTAGGTGCATGCTGAATTTTCCTGAAAACACGCAGAGATACAGCTGATCGGGAGGATTTTTGGTAAATCTCAACCTGATTGCAATTTGCAATACGACTTTTTAACGGATAAATTATAGACGCATAAGTATTTGTCTTTTTGTCTATAACCATTTTATGTCTAAGTCTTAGTTAGTTTAGCATATTGGAATTTGGGGAAATCTGCTTACTTACCTAAAAAATATGTTACCAAAATACGGTATTTTACTGATTTTTTTTTATTTCTTTAAAATGTTTTTCGAAATATTAGCTACACAAAACAAGTTTTCATTTTGAATTATCTTGAATATTTTCAAAGATATAGGACTTCAAACTTTAAAATTAGACAAGGACAGGACGCTATCTTAG
This sequence comes from Crambus lathoniellus, assembly GCA_949710035.1. Taxonomy (NCBI): domain Eukaryota; kingdom Metazoa; phylum Arthropoda; class Insecta; order Lepidoptera; family Crambidae; genus Crambus; species Crambus lathoniellus. Next base: position 28,790,442 of record OX453296.1, read on the forward strand.
TGACGTCAGTGGGTTAGTAGCGTCATAGTCACGCCATATAAGATTTCGTTTTAGAAAGAGACAGCTATTGCCAAAATCAAACAGACTATAATTCTTTTATTATAAAACAGATTCAAATTATTTTTTCACATTTGGTATTCTTAATTGCAATATTTTTTAACGTCATCATTAAATATCTACATTTCAACAACAGTAAAATACCCTATTATGGCGATCTCAACCCTTAAGTGCCTAAAGACATAATTTATTTCACAATTAAAGAACAATTTTAATTTAAGCCTTATATAAAAGCATTTTTGAATAAACGCACCGTTTTTACCCCAATTCAAAGTTTTGCATAAAATCACACGAAACGAATTTAAAAACAAATGCGCACTAAAAATTTCTGCTCACTTTATGGACTCGCCGCCGAAGTGTGCATTGTGCCAATGTTACCGCAAACTGCAAACTTTTTCCCGCATTATTTTTCACGGGTTGCAGCTATTTTCTTTATTTTCATTTTTGTGAAGACATGTAACTTGTTAAAACACTTTGGGTAGGTATCTACATACTTTTTACCCAAAAATATTTTATTACATTGTTAAGACTGATATCAAAGCTGTGAACAGACCTTATAGTTATTTGTTTTCTTTAAAAGTTTCGTAAAAATGAACACTTTAGTGAATTCATGAAGAGTAAGCTAAATAAAAAATAACTTTGCAAAGTAAAAAAAATACTCGCAGTTAAAATAATTGTTAGAGTAATCCTTAAATGGCTTCAAATTGTATTAATATTTTCTTTCACGCATAACTACAGTCATTCTGATATTTTTTTTGACTTGATAATTATTTTCTCCCATTGCTTTAATATTGTCATTTTTTATAAAGATATTATTATTGTCTACTTTCAAAAATAATTCCAGATAGAAAAATCTTGGATTCCCGTGGATGGCGTCAAGTAGATGTGTGCGAGATAAGGGATGAGTGGTTGTTTACTCTTTTATACAAAAAAATGGGTCAAGTGGGAGCCAGCCACTAGGGGTTTTGTATGTATGTCAGTATAGCCATCACTGCCTTGTTAAACGAAACAACAAATTAGAAGTCTGCAATTACTTATGTAAAAAGTGACAAATGACAAGTTAGTTTAACCATAACCAACCTTACAAATATGTAAGAGTTTTATTTTACATATTATTTGTAAAGTGTAATGCTGTTTAACCAACGTTAAATTTGTAAAAATTGCCTGTAGATTACAATTATTCTAAAATTGCATAAGTATACTTATCTGAATTCTAAGGTAGATTTAAAAAATTTAATCATGATCAGACAGTATAAGTCTCCACTGATGGGGCACAGACCTTCCTTAAGGATGGATAAGGAGAACACCACGCCACACCACGCAGGACCAATGTAGATTGGTGGGTATTAACGAATGCAAACGCAGCCGGGACCAACGACTTAACGTGCCTTCTGAAGTACGGGGGAGCTCGAGATAATACATTTTTGGTCACCCATCTCGTGACCAACCATTGCGAAAGTTGCTTAACTTCAACGATTGCGTGTCTGAGCGCTTTTACTCCGAGCTCCTTCATTTTTTTAGGTAGTATGAGTACATTTTTTAAGAGTACTTTACTGTTGTTTTAATGATAAACATGAAAAACTAAGAATTTAATAAAGTCTTGTTTAAGGCTGCTTCACACCAAAAAGTATCCACGTTCCACCACGTGTCGATTCTATTAAAGTTTCAATTGTAGTGCTTTTTTACACACTAGTTAAAAGAAATGTGTACTTTTTTCACAATACTACTGATGCTCACACCACACACTACATTCACATGACATTATACTGTCATTATTCTTGTTACTAGTGTGTAAAAAAGCAATACAAATTGAACTACAATAATTAAAACACGTTGGAGGCGCGATTATGACTTAACGTTAGCAGAAGGGCGCTCTCAGGGCGTCACATGACTTATGTATGCTACATGGTGGCAGTGGTGGGTCAGTTGTTTTGAGCACGACAGTCACAGAAAAGGCTATCCATTAGAACGATCTGGGTGCCTACTATCAACTTTAAGACAGCGATTCAAAAATAGTGCGATGCAGAATAGGTTCCTAAAATGAATTGCTTTCTTTCGTAATATGATCTTCTAAAAACTGGATCGCAAATGAATTGCTAAATTTGAATGACCGAACGATTTGTGTCCTTATTTCTTCTACCCGTCTCTTTCACTCGATTCTGTCATGCCCGGGGAGTGAAAGGGACGGGTATAACCTGCAGTTGTCATGTTAGCTTGGCCGAGTTAGAAGTCAAATAAGAGTTGATGACAGCTCAGCGGCTGTGAAATGTCATTGAATGATCACTGAATCGCTGTCATTGATATTAAGCTGTCGTGGTACGAATAAGCGAAGCAGATCAGTTTAGGTCCTAAACAAAACCGCAATAAGAGTTGATGGTAGGCACCCTGCACAAACTTGTTATTCAATAATAAATTTAATTTCGTAGTCTCCCTTTTATTTAAGATGCTATGTCACTAAAGAGAAATAAATGCTTATAATTATTGAGCCTTTCGATCGGTATAATAAATTAAAGATTTTTTTTCACATTCAGCGGTTTCGATTCCCAGTTCAGACACGCGATCATTTGAAATTCTTTGAATGCAGTTCGTTTTCTTTTTAAAATAAAAATGAAGGTATAGTTTTGGGACGCCCTGTATAATATGTAGAAAAGAGTTAGACCTCCATTTTCAAAGCGAGAAACATCGATTGATTCATGCAAGACCGATCGAAGGATATATGTACAATGAGGCCTGAATCATCCCATTTAAGGTCACAGCACATACATCAACTCGGAAAGGGATCGACACCGTATCAACTCGAGCGGTTCAGTATTCTTTGTATGAAACCCCCTACTGCAAAGCACACTAATCGGAATCGTAAAGTAATCGCCTCGCCTCGGGACCAGGGTGCCTACCATCAACTTTATGACAGCGATTCAAAAATAGCGCGATTCAGAATAGGTTCCTAAAATGAATCGCTTTCTTTCGTACTCTGACCTTCTAAAAACTGGATCGCAAATGAATTGCTAAATGTTAATGACCGAACGATTTGTGTCATTTTTCTTCTACCCGTCTCTTTCACTCGATTCTGTCATGCCCGGAGAGTGAGAGGGACGGGTATAACCTGCAGGTGACATGTTAAATCGACCGGGTTATAAGTCAAATAAGAGTTTCTGACAGCTTAGCGGCTGTGAAATGTCATTGATCGATCACTGAATCGCTGTCATTGATATTAAGCTGTCGTGGTACGAATAAGCGAAGCAGATCAGTTTAGGTTCCTAAACAAAACCGTAATAAGAGTTGATGGTAAGCACCCAGCTCACGAACCGCTTTGCGGGTCGCTCAACTTGCTATCCTCGCGCTTAGCGCTAGTCGTCCACGCGCTCACGTCTCTCCGTACCCGAGCTTACGGCTCTACGGACAGTGGTCTGAAAATTAAAATGAACATCAGTTTTTTTATAATTTTTTTTCTTTTTTTTTGACATATTTTTTTTCATTCTTTGTCTTTTTTTTATCATTTTTACTCTCATTCTTTTTTTTATATGGAACCGCTGTGCGGCGAGCCGTAAGCGCGGCGTCGCCTAGCCGTAAGCGCGGCGTCTTCATTCAAACCTACATTCTTTCACACTGAGAAGACTAACACGAAAAACACTTATTATTATTTATATAATTAAAACATTACAATTATTGTATCTCTATGGTATTAGATCTATGCTAGAAATTAAGACCTAGTTTTATCTTCATTAAATTGGCAAAAATGAAAATTTTGTCAAAAAACTTGTTCCAATTATAAAAAAGTACATTTCTTTGTTCTAGGACTGAGTGAACCACATTATGTAGTCATAATCGTATATCTACCAAAAAGTACAATACAGGCATGAAAACAAAAGAAAAAAAAACCATTTTTGAGCTTAGTTTTTCTTAAAATTCTGTTCATCCATGACTTTCTTTCTTTGCAGGTAAGCAACAACTCGAATCTTCAAAAAGTTCGCCACGAGGGGGCGCCACACGTCCAACTTTACGGGAGTTCCGGGAAGAATTATAACCGTGAAAAAATCCGGATTCAATCTCGATATGTGGCGACGTTGTACACAGGTTTATTAACTCGACTGTACGAGGTTTGTAAAGTTTGAATTAACTCTAAACATGACTTTTTTAATCCTTTTTGACACATTTATTCACTTACTATAAATATTGAAAAACACAGTTACTTTTATATGACTGAAGCCATTGCGACGTCTTACGAAGAGAGCTGCCCCTTAAGAACTGTGAGGGATAGAAGAGTAACATGGTGGAACAAAAAGCTCGATGTTTTATGAGAAGAATTAAGCACTTGAAAAGGGAAATCCACAGTAACTGCTCGGCTAGAACTAACAGACAAGATTAAAAGGGCTTTGGAAGACAAACAGATAGCCCTTTGTGCTTTCCTTGATATTGAAGGAGCATTCGATAACGTTACCATAGACGCCCTCTCCAAAGGAATGAGGGTATAATAAAAAAATAAAACCGCCTTAAAAAAAACCACATCAATAAAGTAAGAAATAATTCCTCACCAAATAAATAACGTAAGTACTTTGAAGTCGGGCGTGAAACATGTACATTTTTTTGTTGTTTTTGTTAAAACCCGCCCAACTTCAAAGTACTTACGTTATTTATTTGGTGAGGAATTATTTCTTACTTTTTTGATGTGGTTTTTTTGAAGGCGGTTTTATTTTTTTATTAAAATAATTTTTATTTCACTCTTTTTAGTGCATCGTGCAGGCAATTTACGTGTTTTCTGGTAAATAGGTATGTGATCAAACTGAAAACCTCCTTTTTCGAAGTCGGTTAAAATACCTTGAGGTATCCCCTTTTTAACAAAACAAGAATCATCTAAATCGGTTTATAAACAAAGCAGTTATGTCTAAAGATACGTATTGAATTCACATAAAGTGGAAACGAAAACGACAGTATTTTCAAGATTTCCTGAAAACTACTGAACCGATTTCAAAATTTCAAAAAATGGGACCAACTTGGAAACCAACCTGATGTAATAACGTTTGAACCATTTCAATCGGTTCAGCCGTCTTCGAGTAATCGGTGGACATACACAAAAAAAAAAAAAAAAAAAACATACATACAGACGAATAGAGAACCTCCTCCTTTTTGATTTAGAAGTCGGTTAAAAAGGGATTGACGAAACAACTACCCGTTGGATCGAATCTATGCTTCTCAATAGAACTATCAGTGTAACTTTATACGGAACCACAAAGAGCTTCAAAACAACTAAAGGCTGCCCACAAGGAAGCGTTTTATCGCCGCTTCTATGGCTGCTTGTTGTTGACTAATTGCTGGTCGAAGCCTCTTAAAGAGATTAAGATGTAACAGAGCTGTGCTGATGATGTGGTGGCTTGTGTTATCCGCCCCTGCCAAAGCATGGTATTATTTATAGTACAAAGATCTCTAAACACCATTACATTACATTAACAAATGGTGCACAAAGAACAATTTATCGGTTAACCCGAGCAAGACTACAATAGTCCTCTTTACTAAAAAGCGAAAGTTTAATAAACTTGTAACGCTTACCATAAAGGGGACTCCTATTCCATTCTCCAACGAAGTCAAATACTTGGGCGTAACTATTGACCACAAACTGACTTGGAACGCTCACATTAACAATGCGATCCAAAAGACTAAAATACCTTTAGAAATGAGCTGTCTCTTAGCACTTGGCAGATACGAAATGAGACCTAAACCCCAAAATACCCCTGTGGATGTACACTGCTATAGTCACCGTATGCCTGCTTAGTATGGTGGAGGAAAACAACCCTAGTGACAATCATTAACAATCTTAATATCTTGCAAAGATTTCCATGCCTTATAGCAACAGGGGCCATGTATCTACTACCCCAGGAGCTGCTCTAAATGCCCTGCTGAACTTACCGCCAATCACTTATTTATTGTGAAGGAAACGAAAGCTGGCATGTATGGAATAAACAGCACTGGTAAAGTAAACTGGCACTCTCAAGCACAGAGATCTCTACGCGAATCAGTGCTTCAACACGACCAACTTGCAACGACAATGTCATGCTTCCACAATGTAATTTCCCAAGGAATTACTTAGTGGAACTGCCGAGCAAAGAGGACTGCCAGACAAACCCATTACCAGCAAGGCTGGAAGCCTGATCTGGTTTACAGACGGTTCAAAAATAGGTATGAATGAAAGAGAATGAAATTCAGCAAGTGCATGAATCTAGGGAAATATGCCACTATATTTCAAGCGGAGTTAACTCCATTATAGAATGCGCGGATGCCAACCGTCAACGAAACTACATGAATCAAACAATTCTGATTTTCTCAGATAGCCAGGCAGCTCTTACCGCCTTAAACTCGAATATCATAAATTCGAAATTGGGAAAAGACTGCGTAACTAAATAAAATACTACGTAAATAATAGTCTATCATTCAATAAGCTAATAAAAAACTTACATTGCATAAGTATGTACCTACCTTACCTAATTAGTTTTATAATTACCACGTACCTACTAGAAATGCAGAAAAATAAAATTATTATTTAAATCCTATTTGAAACCCGTCGCTTTCCTTTCTTAGTTCAGATTTTAAAAGTTAAACTTAACATTACGGCTTTCTGACCCGCTAATATCTAAGCATACAACCCCCTCGTAATAAATTAAGCGTAACTATGCGCGCGGCGCAGATTAAATTTTATTACGAGCGATTTAATTATCGTGTCTCCGGGGATATAAAGGGCCCGATCGTCTCTTGTTTAGACTTTGTGAGCAACTCAACTCAACGCAGTTGGATTAGCAATACCCAGTTTTCCTGTCAGTTAAAAAGTTTTGGATGGGTAGATATGGTAGGAAGTTTTGGCGATTCAAATGCGTATAATTACCAAATCTACTAGATTGAGAATTTGTTCTCTGGAGTTGTATTGTCACTGTCTGCGATTTGTTTTATTATTAAAATTTGTGTGACCGGTTGGCGCCAGTAATAGGTATGTATATCAATTGGTTATGTTAATCGAGAACTTTGCATCCTACTAATATTATAAATGTAAAAGTTTAGATGTTTGTACATTCCCGGTGGATAACGTCGTGTAGTCCACGCGGACGAAGCCGCGAGCGGAAAGCTTTTTTTTACATATAAATAAGATGTTGTAGGTACTTCAATTAAAAGTACCAATGTAAAAAAAAAATAGCGCTACATTTATTGGTAAAAAAACAATCATCCCAAAATTTAACTTAAATACTTAACCAACAAATAATGTCTAAACCTATAACATTACGTTTAATAATGATTTATGAACTCTTTCCCATAAGATCGCACACAAATAACAACATGCTTATAACCCCACTCAAGAAGTTTTTACACCCGGTCACGTTAATACCCGGATAATACCGGTTACAGGATAAACGGTTAACTAGTTCCGGAGACAAATCACTGCGGTCGGAGAGACCCGAAAAAGTTTATTATTACCAAAAGTTTGCGGAACGACCCAACAAGTTTCATGGTTTACTTATGCGAATCATTTGTAGTAATACTTGTTTTTCTAATTTATCAAGTAAATGATCGGCAATAGTTCAACAGTAGTGACAGCATTGAACAATAGATTATTGAAAAAATATCAGAATACATCACATACATTGATTATTCCGATAATGAATGGTAAGGTAAGGTACCCAGACCCAGTGGTCCCGGGTTCGTTTCACAGTTGGCCAGTGGTACGACTTGTTCTAGGTCCGGCTCATCTGAGTGTTATGCCATAACAACGAAGTTTTTAGCATTGATGTGTTCCTGCGGTTAGAGATAAGATTCTCAATAACCGAGTATTCAAGGATACTTTTCAAGACACTTGCTTATAAAGTGAGCCTAATTACATCGATCTTAGGGCCATAAACCAAACTATAACACACGCGTGCATAATAATAATATAGTACTAGTTGCGTAATAGAATTATCCCTACAAAGTTAAGTAAGTACCTAACTGCAAATTATATGCGAGTAAACAGAGACTTTTCAATTTAACCGGGTAATACAGTATCCCTACATAGTTAAGTTAGTACCTAACTGCAAGTTATATGCAAGTCAATAGAGCATTATCGATTTCACCGGGTAATAGATACAGTTCTTTTTTTGTAACAACAAAGAGGTTTTATACGGCTGAAAATCCATTTATGTTTTTAGAATAAATAAATGTGTCCCTAATTAAGACAAAAAACATAATTAAGTATATTATTATCAAATAATTTATAATTTACAATAATTTGTTATAAAAAATTTGCATTTTATCACTATTAGTATAATTATTTTGAAGTAGGCTGTATGGCTGTATGTAATCAATCACCATAAATTTGGCGCGTGCTAAAAAAAAACTTGCACGCTTTTTCCCTTAGCTAATATTAGGTTATTGTATGCAATAAATGTTTGTTTTTCCTCGCAAGTGTGTTGAAAAAGTGCGTATGAAACTCGTGAGCAACTTACTCACTAGACACTCGGCTGATTTACGCCCTCGCCTGCGGCTCGGGCTGCAACCCACAGCCTCGTGTATAATGAGCAACCTAGCTCACTTGTATCATAATATACTATTTTAATTTATTATTTCCATAAGCAGAACTATAATAAATCACGTCAAGCTTTATATATACACCTCTAAATTTTAATTACAAAGATTTTAGGGAATGATAGTGTCCATCAATACGATAAATTTTTACTATGGAGCCAACCACGGAATCGCAAAAAAAATTTGCTATTCCATACATTTCAGTCGAGTCGATGTTGTAGTTTTTGTATGGAATACCTGATTTTTTTCGCGATTCTGTGATTGGTCCCATAATAAAAATTGTTCGTATTGCTGGACACTATCATCCCCTAAAATCTCTATACTAATTAAAATTCAGTTGTGTAGGTATATGAATATGAAAATAATTAAAATAAATTAATATTCATCTAAATCTATGAGTGCTTGTCACTTTGTCAATCAACATTCGAGGTTGTTGCAGTAGTACACACACGAAGTGTCCAGTGTCACATAGGCCAAACACTGGCCAATATCTCGTGTCGGCCATACGCTAATGGAATTCCCGTCTAGCCTTACTTTTTGGGGGTGCCTGGGGACATTTTTGTTTGTTTTCCCGATTTCCCGGTAATGGGATGGGGATCGGGAACGGGCTTTCAGCTATCAATTTGGATTGAGAGCACTAGCCGCTAAATGTGAAGCGCTTTATGGGTTTTTAATGCTTCGGCGTGTGAGTGATTGAAACTGTTTCACGCATTATTTGGGGACATATTGGCTGGCACGTGTGGATAAACATAAAAGGTTCCATGGATTTGGTCGGAATTTCTCTAAATGCCTTAAAAATCTGTTCGATATAGAGTCGGTCGCGGGATGGGTAATCAATAACTCTTTATCTCGAGCTCCTCCTTGCTTCGGAAAGCACGTTAAGCCGTTGGTACCGGCTTCATTTGCATTTCCGTGTGCAATTGCATTGCTACCGGTATTTGCAAATAAATCGATTTGATTTGACTTGATCCTTATCCATCGATAAGGAAGGCTAGTGCCCCAGAATGGTTGACTATGATGATGACACAAAACCTATGAAATACTTCTTCCACCTGCTTCGACGAACTTGCGCTTGTACCCTACTGAGTCAGTGGTCATTGATTACATTTTCACCAGATTAAGTTTGTAAATTTCATTCAATCAATAAATTAAATAAATAAATAAAAAATCAAAATAAAGCTATATTTAACTTAAAATATTATTAAAATTTCTTAAATTACAAACATTGAAAAATAATTATAAGAAATATAAATCAATTAATTGTTATAAAATTATTAAAGTACACGCCAAGACCTAAACACCATCTAAGCAACCCCAGGATAATTTGGTGTGTTTCGTTCAGATTCGCCTCGACCGACGCACAGATTGTGCGCACGCGAGGCTCGTGATTAACGACCTCTTGTCCCGCGCTATTATAACGTAGTGTGCCTTTGATACTGTATTTTGTATCGCGATTGAGATTTTTTATGATGTAATAATTACGTTTAGAATGGTTGTTGTTTATTATTTACCCGCTGGCTGCAGTCGTGTTACCTTAAATTTGGAATTCACGATTTAGGTAATGATTTGGCGACATGTAGAGAAATGACGATTACTACGTTATGTGATGCTGTTGAAAGGAGTTAAACAAATACACCGACACCACCATATTACTTAGATCGTGTTTAAAATAAGCATGACGAATGTAGAGCCAATACAATCACGAAGATAACTGTAAATACATAATATGCAAAACGTGAAAATCACTAGAAATTACTTACTTTTTTCAGGTTTTGCTAAGGAAAAATAGATGTAAAATTTTCTTCTTCTTATGCACTTTTCTTTAGCTAAGAAAACATACGTAAATGAAATCATGGGTGGCTATTAGTTACCTATTAAACAAGATATCAAGAATTCCGTCATGATTCAGCCGCAATATAATACGAAATACAAACAAACAGAGAACAACTCTAATAAATATAATTTCCGATTCACAATCCTGGTGCAGAGTGCAAACTAAATAATTAATATGACATTTGTAGATTTATGACTACAAGTATAAACTTAATATTTGGTAGATACAAATATTCGAAACTAATCGGAGCAAATCATAGTCAAAGTCAAAGTTCTAAAACTTTTTATTTTAATAGATTGATAGAATGAAATAGGTACTTTTGAATCGTCCAACATTGTTTACCCTACAAAAACAACTCATCAGCTTCAACAGAAGCATGTACTTGCTTGTACTATTAATACGTACTACACAGGATGTAATACTATTATCGTACAAAAAACGCAAACATTTAGACCAATACAATAATTGGCGTCACATAAATGTAATTGTATCTCGTAGGATGTCCATTATGGTTCCTGCATTAGATACGGAAACCTCTATTTTATAAAATATGCCAGATGAAATAGATATTCCAGATAAATGTGATTAGCTATCTTTATAATTGATGTCATGTGGTTATCTTCTTCAAATTAAATTAGCCATATCAATAACTTAAATCCAGTTGTGTCATCCCTATAAATTAGGAGTACGAGCCACTTTAATAAGTACAGAGATATTATCTACGTACGGACAGTCACCGACAAAACACCCTCCGAATAATGCAAATAGGAGGAAAGCATTTATTACGGATGCCATTGTTCAGATAGATTAAAACAAAACAATTAAACCTGTATTTGCATAATATCACAATTAAAGGGTGACGCCGTGTATGTCGAATGCTAATTGGTGTGTTTTTTATTCTTTTTTTTTGTTTTATAGGGGTACAAATGATGCATGGTGACGTGGTGTATCTGTAGCATTTGTGGAAATAATTTTTATATTGCAAAATTTTATACCTTAATTTTAATTGCATTTACGGTACTGATAGTGTCTTGTCCTTGTGTTCTTAAACTTGTATCGGTAAGCATAGATGGCATTTGCCAGATAATTTTTTTCCAGTAGGAAACATCATCAGGGTTTATTCAGTGATCATTACATTTATTCTTTGGCTTCCCTTACTCTCACATACCTCAACAATTTTAGCGCCTCTTAGTCTTAGTAGTCTAAAAAGTATATTTTATTTATCCACATCGGGGTAGCACTTAAGCCTTCATCACACTTGGTGTTAAGTAATGATAAGGCTTAAGGTTGAAGCGCACTACTCCCGGAATTCTCAATAACCTGGAAAACTGGCTATCGTATCTCTAACTTCCAGAACACAATAATGCTGAACACATCGTTATTATGGCATTAGACTTAGATAATATGATGGTAGCTAGCCAGGCGGACTTTGAACCATCCCGCCCTACCACTTACCAAACTGACTACAATATGTAACCCCACTGGGACGATATCTCTGGGTCTGATTCTGATGCCGGTGGTATGTACCACTAGACCACAAAAGCTATAAAATATATATTCATTGATATCAAGTACATACTTTTGAACTCATTTTTTTTTTAAGTATTAAACCTGATTGAAAAATTTTCGCTTTAGTTTTTCCCGCCCTCGAGTCCTCTTAATTTAAGGAATTATTTCCTTATTTCAATTAGAACAAAAGTACGAGTAAAATGAGCTGACGTAACATTTTAGAACTAAATCCACCGCACGACACTTCAAGCGTCGAATAAAAGCACACAAAAGCAAACAAAATAATCGACAGGGAACTTATTCCTCCACGAATGGAAGCTAAAACATTTGTTCCCATCTCCTCTGTATCTGTTTCGTATGAAAATTTCATTACCCGCGTGTGTGGAGCGGACCGTACCTAGCCTAGTGAGCATTCGGGTTGATGACTATAGGTTAGATACTATTTAATCATGTGTCTAAATTGTAGTACTTTTTTGGATAATATTAATGTTAAGATTAAAGTATGTGGAATGAAGTTTGCCTAGTTCTAAAAAGAAAAAGGTAGGAGTCAATGTATGTTCGTTCAGTCCCCTAATACACACACCGACGGAAACGGAATCAGATTCGAATTCTGTGCTTGTCTTTGTCTAGTGTGTCTATAGTGAGTGATAGAGACGGTGCATACATTCCGCTGTCGGAAGCATTTCCGACGGTTAGTGAATATGGGGTCAGGAACGTGATAAGCCAAAAAAAAATACAGCTAAAGATTATTGGCGTCAATGATGTATTAACGTTGACTATATGGCTCTAAAAGTACACGGCGTCGTCGCTAAAATCCAAATATATAAATATATTTAGTGTTACAGTGTTTTTTATAAATTATAAAAATCTTATTTGTCTTACGTTCTAACTCTTGTGACTTGTCTTGACATAAAAATAACTTATGCGAACGCTATTTGCGCTCGTATGACAAGCACTTCGGGTAGCAGAATGTATTTCTTTTCTATTCTGACAATCGTATTAGTACCAAAAATCATAGGATTTTTGGTTCATTTTCATTTCATCAGTGCCAGTGTCTAAACAAACTGTCATCAACGGGAACCCGCCCGGCAGCAAAGGCGGGCGGGTACAAATTCGTGTGCTGGTAAATTAGTCGAGCCGCCCGATTTGAATCCAATCTGGACATTATGCAGCACGCCCGACTAATGTAGTAGTCAAACTGCACCAGGGCATCTTTAATAGCTACTTTTTTATGTTCTTATACTTGTTAAGTATTCAGACTCGATATTATGTTACAGTTCAAACATTTAAGTAACAGTTATATTTCGCAGCTGTTATATCAGTTAAAAGACTTTACTTGCACAAAACTCGTGTGGTAGTAAATAAGTCAAAAGACTAATGTAGCAGTCAATCTGCGCTAGTGAGTGAATAGGTAAATACACAGAACATAGAGAAAAATCTTTCTATGTTCTGTGGGTAAAATATTTTTGCCCTTTTTATTAGTTATTCTTTATATAGTAAGCGCATCATGGCGTAGTTAAATTTAACTTTTATTACTCTATTGTAACACATTAGAGCTCATGGTAAGATGTTAAAACCTATAAATAACTACTGAATAAAACTAAAGAAATATTGAATCCCGGTAGTTTCAGATTATAATCCATCTATACAAAAAACTCTTTCATTATTTTATGTTTATTGCATTCACAATGCATTTTTTATTGCAAATGAAGTACCTACTTATTAGAAAAAATGTACCTGTCTTACAACTATCGGAATTAATTTTATTGTGAGAAGGGTCGATATTTTCTAACACCTACTTAATTTTTTAAAATAAAAATTTTGTCACTTAATCTAAAGTTAATGATACTGAAAAATGATATTTAGTTTACGATCGCAATTTCCTAATCATAAAATATATAACATAGTCTACACTATCCTATAATAGAAAAATGTAAGCTGCTCCAAAATGGTTTTAAGTTTATTAGTTCCGAGTTAAGCCGCATCCGAGAAACGAAGCCAAAAATAGCCTCTAGCAAAAATACTACAATGGCAAATTTTAACCCAAACTCTTGACAAAAGGAACATTGTAAATGACAACCCTCTTACAAAAGCCTCAAAAAATAAGAAAACAGTGGCAAGAAAGAATAAGAATACGCTGAGAAAGTTATGAATTTGTTAGAAAGCGTCGGGCCCTAATTCTGGCGTCTTTGCGAGTTTTACCCGCTAATGACACAGCAATGCACTTAGCTGGGCTGGAGCCAATGTTCTCGGATCACAATCACACCGAAGTGTAAAACTGGAGAGTATTGAATGTCAAAGAAGCTACATCTTAACATTTCCGAAAGCCCTACAGCGTGAACCTTGTTACGAGAAGAACCGGCAAGAAACTCTTTCGAGGCCTGTTTTTGAGAGACCTGTCTTACGATAACGTAAGACAGGTAGAAAAAATATCCGGATCCAGCTAAAATTTGCCACGCAGATTGTTATGAAAATAAATACAAAATACAGCGATTTGTTGATTGACACAATAATTTCCAATTTTCCAAGAAATGAACTTGTTATTCTAACTTGCCCAATGCCCACTGGTACACTTTGTTGTAACAGCCAGTCTTCACAATTCCTCGCTTCGTTTCAGCCTCGTCCCTCAGACCACCTGCAGTTTCCCAAGGAAATTATTCTGGAAAGAGCCGAGAAAAATGTAAGCTGCTCCAAAATGGTTTTAAGTTAATTAGTTCCGAGTTAAGCCCCGTCCGAGAAACGAATTGTGGATTAACTCCATTTTAATTGATTAAAGTGAAGATTGCGATTGAGTCAAGTCATTTTGTGATTGATTGGATTTTAGGAGTAATAATTTGAAATTGTTTACGCAAAATTTTTTGGGAGCTTTATTCGCAATGATTGTCAGAGTTTAGGAGTTTCCACTCAGTCAATTTCACTTTTCAGCGGATCAGATAATAGGCTGTTTAATTGTATAACAGGTTGTATCTCAATAGGTTTCAGGGACCTTCCTGCGAACTGTCAAACAATGTTATATTAATATTGTAAGCGATATGGCGCAAAACGCAGTATTTAAATAGCTCCGTCCTGCAATCAACATTACTATAGCATTGTTTGACAGCTGGTAGACTTTCACTTAGTTTGCGAATGCGTGTCATAGGAACTATGTCATTATCAATCAATACTTTTGTAGAGGTAGGATATTTCGTTATAAGGGAAAAACTTCCTCCGAGCTAGGTATCTGAGATCGAGGACCGCGGCTCTCTGTAAGTAGTTGGAAATTGTATTTATGCTACGCAGCTGGGAAACTCTGTAAGCGCGATTCATGTTTCCATACTTAGATTTTTTTAGTTCTGTCTGACGTACTTAGTGTGTGAGGTCAGGCTTGCGTGTCGATGTGATCTTGCATTCTTTCATTATAGGGAAGTATCAAATCCACTTACATAATTATGTATGCAATACATTAGCACTTTATGCCCATAGTTTTATTTCATATTAGCTTCTGAACTGGTAAACCAACTTCTATAAATGCATGTTCCCAACTTTTTGTTCCAGTTGAACGATTTTGCATCATATCAGTAAAATTGTGTAACTACTGAAGATGTAAAAAATATTATTTTTTCTGTACAACTATCATAGCAATCACCAGAAATGAATTGTACGAGTATGTAAGTAGGATTAGGGTAAAAAAATAATCGCAACGGCGCTCAGCGCCACGCCGCCATAACTCACGATTTTTACCCGATCCGATCCGACACGGTGCCAGAGCGTTGGATTCAGTGTAGGTTGCAAACAACTAGTAGGTTCAGATGGGACACTATTCTGATACATGCTGATTACATTGGAGAACTCTCAGAGTGTTCCTACTGATAACAGGCTGGATGACTTTGAAATAAATATTATTTTTGAAAGATGCTTTTACAAGATGCTTTTAGATGCTTTTTTTTGTAAGTAGGATTTGGAAGGATCAGTAGCTTTTTATTTTTGGCTAATTCGGCTGATGATAAAAAGCTCGTTAATTTATTATCAAGAATTTTCAAATATAGTATTCAAATGACTGATTTCTACTGCCGAACACATTTTTTTAATCTTTTAAAATATATTTCAATTGTGAAATACATTTTAAGAAGTGCTCACAGCTCTCACAGCATACTTTATTATCGAACAGCTAAAAGTGGAGCTTATGATTTAATTTTTAAAATCTAGATTCTAGAGTATTCTAGAACTTTTTGCACCTCTGGCGTCGCCTATTCTATGCTCATTACCCTTTCGATTCCAGACGCCCGGTCTTCCCCAAATTTATGCGTTCGCTGTCTGGCCTCCCCGCTATCGCCGTAGTAATTTTACTGCAGTAACACCATGGTATTGACTTTATAGGACAGTTATATATTATACATTTTATTTTATACTTAAAATCACTCAAATTATTTTTCAACACAATTACATTACTTTTATAAACACATTTTATATCGCTTTTATAGCTCTAATTTAGAATAAACATGTATTTTTTTAAGTCAACGCATTCTACTGCCAATTTGAGTTATCTAGCACATTGCACCTTATATTGGCACAAGTTGATCTCTTTTAAAAATAAATTAAACCGGAAACCAATTAGTTCTTTAATATTACTGGAATAGTAATTTTCCTTGATTTAAAAAATATCCTTTATCAAAATCCTTCCATTCCAGTACACATGGCTACCCTAATTTTAACAAGCCATGTACAAATTGAAAGGCCTATTGTCATGTGTTCCGTACTGCAAGTGGGGGCATCCTCCACGGTTTTTAGCGGAACCGACGACAGAACCCTAATTTTATTTATGCTCCTGACGCGTGCCTTTGTTTACCATCAGTCCTGGGTGCATACCATCAACTTTAAGACAGCGATTCAAAAATAGCGCGATGCAGAATAGGTTCCTAAAATGAATTGCTTTCTTTCGTACCATGACCTTCTAAAAACTGGATCGCAAATGAATTGCTAAATGTGAATGACCGAACGATTTGTGTCCTTATTTCTTCTACCCGTCTCTTTCACTCGATTCTGTCATGCCAGAAGAGTGAAAGGGACGGGTATAACCTGCAGGTGACATGTTAGCTTGGCCAAGTTATACGTCAAATAAGAGTTGATGACAGCTCAGCGGCTGTGAAATGTCATTGAATGATCACTGAATCGCTGTCATTGATATTAAGCTGTCGTGGTACGAATAAGCGAAGCAGATCAGTTTAGGTTCCTAAACAAAACCGCAATAAGAGTTGATGGTAGGCACCCTGGTATGTTGAATGCAAGGGTCATCGTTTTTAATCTGATTTTGACGTTAATAGTTTTTATGTGAGTCTGATTTATAATAGAGGGTCCGCTTGGAGAGCATTGCTAATGGGCGCTAATCTTGTGCTAATGATCTTTTAGTCCTAGATATATAAATATATAATTACATATAAGACATCGGCACACACTGATTCAATTCTAAATGTAGTAGCTTAAGTGTAGTAGCATTTCTTAATTATTACAGATAAAATATAACAGACGTTCGTATATTATACAAAAAAAAACTGACTTACAAGTTAATACAAGTGAATTATTCAAGCCATTATCAAATCCCACACTAGGTTCCAAATTACTGGAATGTGTTAATACGCGTCGTTACATTAGCAATACCGCGCCGCAGTAATGGCACTTCTTAGCAGACGTTAGGCCCTCGCCCGAGTGAATTAAAGGTTTTTGCTTTCGAGGAAAATAAGTAGATTTTGTAGGGATACTAATTTGTATGAAAAATATGGTTCAATCAATTAAAGGGATATTTTTTTCAGAAAAAGCTTTATTTAGGTATTGTTACAGTATACACTCTTTTTTACCCATTGGTGAAAGGTTGTAGTAAAGACCTTAAAAAAAATATGATGATTACATAAAACTTAGTTTTTGTTTTAGTTAACTTGAGGTAACGCGACTTGTTCAAGTAATGGCCGGAAGCAAAATCTGCCGTTGGATTTGGTCAAAGCTTTGATATTACTTACTTACTTACTATGTGGGCGCAGCGACCCAAAGTGGTTCTTGGCCTCCGATAATAAGAGTTTTCGGTCTGTCGTGTGCTGCCGCCCTCCATTCCTGGACCTGGAGCTCGTGCAAATTCCGCATGACCTGGTCTTCCCAGTGGTATCGGGGCCGACCGACTGGTCGCCGGCCGCCCGGTCGTCCCAAATACGCGCGCTTGACGGCCGATCGATCACACCCTATTCTCTCCAGGTGACCGAGCCAGCGAAATTTGTGTGCCTTTATTTCGCCGATTATGTTGGGCCCGGCCATCAGTTGCTCAACTTCCTCGTTTTTCCGTCTTCGCCATGTTCCCTCTGTCGGCCGTGCACGTTGGACCAAGAATCTTTCTCAGCACTTTTCTTTCCGAGTTAATGTCTTACGGCCGGTTTCCGAAACGCCAATTAAAATTAAATTACCTAATTCCCAATTAATCTCCAATTAATAGTAGTTTGGGTTTCTGAAAGAAAAATGTGACAGACTGTCAACAGTTTGTCAGTGCCCATACAAATCTAAACCTAATTGTGAGATAATTTTCGTTTCAGAAACCCAAGGTGCTTTTAATTGGGAATCAATTGTGACAGTCTGTTAGCAGTCTGTTAGCTAACTTTAATTTTGATTGGCGTTTCAGAAATCATTATCATCGTTTCATACATAAGTATGGGCCGTGTGACTGTCTTCTAGACACGGATCTATGTTCGCAGGCTGAGAAGCTTGGACACCTTGGTCACCTTGTGCAATGCTGCACAGCAACGGAGAGAGAGCAGTGCAATAAACGCATTCAATCATCGCGGTCGGTTTATCATTTTTATAGCATTACCCGTCCGTGAATTAGTATCTATCTTTTTAGCATATTTTATCATTTTAGCATCAGCAGTATAATATAATATGTACGTTAATCGTACCCCTACAAATTCTGACAACTAAAACTTGTGCGGTAGTACTTATATCTATTCTGTGACTTGTGTCAAACCCGTGAGAAATAAAAATAACACTAAATTATGCATTTACAATGCCATTCCTTATGTACATAAAGAAAAAAATGTGATAGTTAAAAACCACCAGCCCTACTTTTTAAGTATCCCAATTTTTCCTTTAAAAATAACACTTTAAGAATTATATTTTACACTGGATTTGAAATATAACCCACAACCTTTAGAAGTTAGGGCGAAGCTCTCTTCTCTGCAACCGAGGTATTCGAATATATTTTCTCATAAATCTCTCCATTGTATCTCCAAGATGGAATTAGATAAAATTACCCTCGCATTTCACCGCCGCGAAATCGTACGAGTAATAAGTTTTTTCGTAATGAATTCTCATAAAGATGATTGAAGAGGTAATCTAATGAATATGGGAATGTTGCGTTATTACTCAGTTCTCGTGTTAAAACTCTTGTGAGCGTAGGAATGACGGAAAGGTTTTAGGTATCTTGGTGTAAAATTGAGTTTCCGATTCTAATTTTCTAAAAATATCTTAAAATAAGGTTTTATAATCGGTACCGGTGCGTGGTGCAATGTGTTTTATGTAGGTGTATGTAGATAATTTATCCATATCCATTGATACAGCTCAGAAGAATTGTATAGCAAATGCTGCCTTATTTCTTTCAGTTTGGCCCCATTCGGGCGGGCTGGCGTCATAGGGTGTATTTTTATGAATAGCGCAAATATCTTTTATAGATATTAAACTAGCTGACCCGGCGAACATAGTACCGCCTTATCGACCGCAGTGCCACCTACCGGGTCCAGTTGTATTTTCAAACCATCCAGGAACCCATTGAAATACGCATACAAGATTTCAACCAATCCGGTCTAGCCGGGTATGCATTTAGAAGGAATTAGGTGATATAAGGATACTAGCTGATCCGGTGAACTTCATACCGCCTTATCGACAGCACGCCACCTACCGGCTCCAATTGTAAATCTGAACTATTCTCGAAAAATTTCATCAAAATCGGTTCAGCCGTTTAGGAGGAGTTCTGTTACATACACAAGCACAGAAGAAATATATTTATAAAGATTAGCTGTTGACTACCCCCAGATCTAAGACAAATTAATAATACTTAACAAAACATCTAAAAGTATTTTCAAACAAAATTATCAGCTCATTAGCGTATAAATCTGCGAATTATGCTAATGATTTTGTTTAACTTGAATCTGAATCCATTCCATTTATTTTTCCGTTCAGAGTCTTAATCCTAGCCTAAGTTTTCTAGAACAAAAAGTAATCTGACAAAAACAGTTCTCAAAAGTAAGAAAAAGTAAAAAACATTGACATCCTGAAAGTTGTTACTGACACAGTATGAATAATAGAACAGTATAGTTTGTGGAAATTAGATATTTACCCGAGGTTTAAAGTCTACGAGCTATCCCAGACTATGATCTACCTGTGAGCTTCATAATATATCTAGTTTCATTCAGCCGTTTTGCAGTAATTGAGTAACAAATATCCACAATTTAGCATTTATAATATTTGCGTAACGCTACAGTTCGTAGTAAAAAGGCACAGGTGAGAATGTTCCATCGTCAGCCATTTTATGCCCTCATTGCTGGAGCACAGGCTTTCCTTATGGAAGGATGAGAACAATAGGCCATGCCCCACAACGAGGGCACAATGCAGTTGGATGGATAAAGACCGGATCCTTTAAGAATGACCCTTCTTCTTCTTCTTCAATCGGTACGGGCGTTTTCCGCAACTCGACGTCTTATTGCGCCTATTTTGCGTGTGGAGGGTGTGCAGCCGGATTACTCCAGCCAACCCAGCTCTGCCAGGAAAGCACCGAGCGCCCTCACGTCGGAGACCGCTTCGTGGACGCTTCCCGGCGAGCCGAGGTACCTCGCCCGGTAGGGGGCCAATCCATCCCAAGAATGACCCAATGATCGACAAAGATTCAAAATATACTACTGCTTACTACCTTATTCTGTGGCACTGATGAACGATAAAATATTCCGGCCCATTCTCGGCCGTTTGTCTGCGGGGTTAGATCTTTTTATGGAAATCTAGAAGCGGCATAGCGGGCTAATGGCTGCCGGTAATGTGAAATAGATTGCCGATGAGGACCTTGACACGTAGATTATTTTATGTTTTAGATATAATCGGACGAAAGTTTTTTTTTAAGTCTACAGTAGAAATAATTCATATGTACAATTCTGAAACATGAAACGGTTGGAGTTACACCTAGTTTTCCTGGATAGATATCAAGACATTACCTTTAGCGTTTTTTCTATGAGCGAGAAATATATAAAGTGAATATTGTGATTCTCGTCGACGCGACTTTATTACACTTGTGACGTAATTAATACATACTTACATAGTGTAACAAAAAACTATAATGAATTATTGTAGTTAACTAGTTAAATTTTAAAGTTCTTGCGTATTGACGCATTATTATTGACTATTGAGTCAAAAAATCTTGTCAAAGTAAGAAAAGCTGACATGGATGATGGATCTAGAATCTCGTCAAGCAAGACAGTGTTGTGCCCAATGTGCCAAAATGAATAAGACCTCGGTCAATAATGCGAAGATATTATTATTGTTTTGTATTTCATCCCTTTTACGGTGTCCCAAAAAAGACATTGTCAGTAACACCACAAAGATTAATAAACAATTCAGAAAAGGCCTCCTTCCGGCTGGGAACGTTAACAAAACATCAACACTTGTAACAATAAAAAAGGCTTTTTCCACATCCTTGTCACCTATATCTTGGAGGTTCGCTTTTTACGAGCGGAACCGGAAACCGCTCGAGCCTTCAGGAAATGCTCGCGTGTTTTGCGCTAAGGTCGCCGTTGTACTGGGCGGAATGGCGGCATTTCCGGCGGGAAAGCGAGAATTTGGGGAAGAATCGAATTACGTGTTTTTTTGCAACAGATAATATTTCTTAAATGTTTATTTGGTTTTGATTTGGTAGTTGGAAAGTACGATTAGCTAAATAGAAGCAAATTATCTTTATGAAATAAAGAGAAATTGTTTTGAATTTCTACTTCGCTTTTATAAGGAGCCTGCATACACAATTTTTAATCTTAAAATTGTTAAGTCAGATATAAATTGTGTTACCCCCGCTTAATACTAGCGATAAGGAAATCAGAAACAACAACGGTGCTACCATTACCTGAGACGTTATTGAAAACCGGACTCATGTCTACGGATATTGTAAAAATGGTGTTACCACCATTACTTTGAATTAAACTGTGGGTCATGTAATTTTACTTTTTGAATTTACAATGCATTGAATTTTTATTCCACAATTATAGTGAAATAAAAAATAAGCAAACAAATCCTCAGTGTGCCCCCAACCTCCAAGTGCCGTGCCCACGGCCCCACATTTCGGTCGGAAACGCAAAACTAATGATTTTGTTAGCGCGTTTTGTTGGCGCTATCTGCCGTCACTATCGCCGCTGTTATTACTTCTTTTCGTGTTGTACCTGAATTTATCGCTTACCACTGAGTCTTAATGAGTACTCTCTCCTTGACTCGGAATAAAATTATTCAACACTCGTCTTTATTTAGTGTTATTTGTTTTAAATGTAGTTTGTTGTCGGTTTCCCGTTGACAAGTTTTAATATCGTATAATTTTCATTATCATTACTTTATTACACACTAGCTTTCCGACCGCGGCTTCGCCCGCGTGAACTACACGACGTTATCCCGAGGGAATGTGATACTTTTCCGGGATAAAAAGTAGCCTATGTTCCTCTCCAGGTTACAAAGTATCTATGTCTCAAATTTCAGCCAAATCCGTTCAGCCGTTTTAGCGTGATTGAGTAACAAACATCCAAACATCTAAACATCTAAACTTTCACATTTATAATATTAGTAGGAAGTAGGATAGCTTTCCGCCCGCGGCTTCGCCCGCGTGGACTACACGTCGTTATCCCGCGGGAATGTGATACTTTTCCGGGATAAAAAGTAGCCTATGTTCCTCTCCAGGTTACAAAGTATCTATGTCTCAAATTTCAGCCAAATCCGTTCAGCCGTTTTAGCGTGATTGAGTAACAAACATCCAAACATCCAAACATCTAAACATCCAAACATCTAAACTTTCACATTTATAATATTACTAGCTATCCGCCCGCGGCTTCGCCCGCGTGGACTACACGATGTTATCCCGCGGGAGTGTGATATTTTTCCGGGATAAAAAGTAGCCTATGTTCCTCTCCAGGCTTCAAAGTATCTGTGTCCTAAATTTCAGCCAAATCCGTTCAGCCGTTTTAGCGTGATTGAGTAACAAACATCCAAACATCCAAACATCCAAACATCCAAACATCTAAACTTTCACATTTATAATATTAGTAGGATAGTAGGAATAGGATTAGTAGGAAGTAAGATTAGTCGGATAATCATCATGAGCCATTTAATGTCGCCACTGCTGGGCTCGCCTTTTTTATGAATGGATAAGGAGAATGGGCCATGACCTACTACGCGGGTCCAATGTGGATTGGTGAGTCTTAACGACTGCAAATGCAGCCGGGACCAACGGCTTGCCTTCCGACGCACGGAGGAGCTCGAGGTAATAAATTTACTGTCACCCATCCCGTGAGAGACCGTTACGAAAGTTACTTAACTTTGTTGATCGCAGGCCGGGCACGCGAGCCACTGCACCACGGGCTCCTTATTTTATTGCACAAAAAGTAATAAAATACAGAAATCTTAGATTTTTAATTAAAGGTTGGATGCGTCTTCTGGTTGTTTTGGCATATTTGCAGCTGCCAGCCGTGGCAAACGCAAACAGCTGTATTCTGACATGGTAAAAAGCCATTTTAATTTAATTTATTCTTCTTCCTAATGCGCCTCTTCCTTCACCCATGATAATGTTGGCCGCTAGTATCCCGAACTCTTCTTGTTCAATGCGAGGCAAAATATTTTTTCGACGTACCTACTTGATCCCAGTGAACTCTCGAAATTCCGCAGCAACGATTTTACTTACGTCCAACGCGCCTTTTCCCTTTGATTTTTTCTATGTAAATAAGTTGATGCAGACGGTATTTTTCATGTCTAAGCTCAATTTTATTTAAAACAATAAATTTAGAAAGAACCTTAATATAGGATTCTGTCTATAATACCCATGCCTGAATAGTACACAGTGGTACGAAAATATCGAAATTTCAAAGACACTTAACCCAAAGGGCTTGCACCTTTAATATTGAAAGATGTTGAGTGACGGTGCGCGCCATATGTGCGAAGACCACGACAAGGATTTACACTTAGCCACCTGCGAGAGGTGATCGATCGGAGCGATTGACTAGTGCACTCTTGAGGTCTTGAGTATTAACTGGTCCGATTACGCAGTGGGTCGGAGCCTACTCGGGTATCAGTCATAGGTTTGAGGTCCACTCAATACAAACAAGTCCTGTAATAAGAATAAGAGTTTATTTCGTATATTAATGTTTGTACCCTCACTTATATGCGAGTCAACACGGTTTAAAATATCACCACCACCAATGTAAGTGGCGTTGTCTTTTGTGCATTGATTTACTTGTGACTTAGGGTAGTTTTTATTAACAAATAAGTAAATATCTATCATGATGATCATCAGTACCTATTATAAGTTGCCTATTATTGCTGCTGGGGCACAGGGCTTACTTATTCCACCCATCCCGCGACCAGCCATTGCGAATGTTGCTTAGCTTCAACGATTGCAGGCCGAGTGCGCTAACCAATACGCCACGGGCTCCTCAAATTTCCGCAGAAGCCCCTTTTTGGCCACTGTACCGGTTTTGGCCACGTTTTGCTCTAAAAGTTTTCTAAACAACTTTTCGTAATTTTTGCTAAAGGCAATTAAAATAAGGTATTTTAAGGTAATAATAACAACCGTTAGAATTCCTTATGTCATAAGATTTTTTTTCAATAAATTCCATTTTCTGTTTGAAAAAATGTACAAAACATTTTGAAATGATCATTTTGATGAAAATTTTAAGAAATTTGTTTTGGATGAAATACTTTATAAACCTTTGTTTTTTACAATTAAATTGTTGTTTTGCAATTGACTGGTTTCTAGCGCATTAGAATATATTGATTTTACCTGGGTTTGGTTTTGATTTTTCGCAATACTTACAAAAGTTTAACTATCAGTAAGTGGCCAAAACCGGTACATTTGGCACCTCTCACACATTTTGTGTGTTTCTCACACATTTTCTCTCATACAAAAAACTATTTAACTTTTTAAAAAATGAAAAATGTATGATCACGCACAATTGTGGTGACCATCGACTGTGTTCCACAGTTTATTGAAACGGAGGTTTCTCATGCAAAATTAAGTAAATTAAAACTAGTCCTACCTTATGGTACGAGATACTGTCCGTAATCCAGGGTGGCTGATCGCTGTCTCGCCGGCGCGCGCGCGCCTGACAAGTAGGTCTTCACCCAACCCCGATGGGAAACTCTTATAGCTAACACTCTTATAACTACACAATGCCCTAATAGGCAGCTAAAACTTTCCCGGCGCTTTTCAAAGCGAACACACACGGGTCACAGGTGGCGAACTGAGCGCGAGTTGCGCGGACGGTGGTTGGCGGCGCACCCACGAATGAACGTGAATGAATGAATCACGCGCGGCGTGAACATCCCCCCGTCCCGGACAGTAGCAAACTGTCCGCCAACTCAATCTAAGGGCAGGCGAGAGAGGGTAGCGATCGCTCGCTTCAAAACAGAGTCCCCCACCAGGACCTCGGCAAACCTGGGCACACCATCCGACCCCGGATGAAGCTGAACAATGCGTCCTAAACCCAGCGGAGGGGCGGCAGGTTTGGATCCTTTACCAACACGAGGTCTCCAGTCTTGGGTGGGGTCGTCCTATCCGACCACTTAACGCGTTGCTGCAAAATGTGCAAATACTCCAGATGCCAACGGCGCCAAAAACTCTGCGTAAGCTGCTGGAGCAATTCAAATCGCGAGAGCCGTCCGGAGGGCACTTCGGAATAAGGATATTCCGGCAAGGCGTTAAGCGGTCTGCCAATCAAAAAATGGCCCGGCGTAAGGGCCTCTAAGTCATTCGCGTCCGAAGACAACGGACACAACGGACGCGAGTTGAGGACCGCCTCAACCTTACAAAATACGGTCGCGAGTTCCTCAAACGTGAGGACCGTCTCCCCAATAACGCGACGAAGGTGAGTTTTAGCGGCCTTTACAGTTGCTTCAAAAATCCCTCCCCAGTGGGGGCAGGATGGCGGGGAGTACTGCCATCGTACCCCTCTGCGAGAGAGTGTGGATCCGATCTCAAAATTATTCCTATCCAAAAATTCACAAACTTCCTTTAAATACCTATCGGTGCCCTTGAAATTGGTTCCACAATCGGACCTGATTAACGACGGCATTCCGCGGCGAGACACAAAACGATTCAACGTGGCTACAAAGGCTTCTGTGGTGAGGGCACTAACCACCTCCAGGTGGACCGCTTTAGTGGCCAAACAAACAAATACACACAAGTAAGCCTTTTCCGTTCTAGCATTACGAAGCCGCGATGTCTTAACGGTAAATGGCCCCGCAAAATCCGTTCCAACTCCTGAGAAGGGCATCGATTCGTTCACACGATCGGCAGGCAAATCACCCATCTGGGGCTGCATCGTATCGGCGCGCAAACGATAACACGGGAGACAACGAAAAATAACGGATCGGATTATTCTCCGCGCTGACAAAATCCAGAACTCTCGTTGGAGGAGCGCGGTCAAAGCATTACAACCGGCATGAGCATTCTTTACATGTCGGTCTGTAATCAACAGTCTAACTAACGGTCCATCCTTGGGGAGCAACAAAGGGTGGCGTGATCCGTACGGCGGGTTGGCATGTCTGAGCCTACCTCCGACACGCAGCAATCCGGTACTGTCCAAGAAGGGATTCAACCGCACCAAGGGTCCCTTCAACTTGGGCTTACTTGAGCGCAGGGCTTTCAGCTCCGGTTCAAACTCTCGCTGTTGCGTCACTCGCAACCAATGCAACAGAGCGTCTTGCCGCTCTTGTGGGGCGAGGACCGGAGACAACGATTTCTCCTGAGGCTGGCGACAATTTCGCACAAAGCGCCTCATCCAAGCAAACACGCCGAGCAGCTTATCAAGAGAACTGTAGCGGTCTAACAAAAACTCCATCTGCGGAGCCGCCACCGTCTCCACGGCGTGAACACGCATGCCTAGGTCTGGGACTCTGGCCACAGCCGGGGTGGCAGGCCATGAGCGCTCAGGCCGTAACAACCATGATGGACTCCACCATAGGTGGTGGTCCACTAACTCAGGCGCCTCGCAGCCGCGGGAGGCACAATCTGCGGGGTTCAGTTCGCCCGGTACGTGGCGCCAAATCAACGGGGCCTTTGAAGTCTGAATTTGTGAGACCCGGTTGGCCACAAAAACCTCAAGGGTGTGGACTGAACTCTTCAGCCAACAAAGGACGACCTGGCTGTCAGACCACGCAAATATCGACTCCAAGTCGACACCGTTTCCCAAGGTGTCGGCAACATGATTGAGTAGCCGTACTAAGAGAGTGGCGCCGGACAACTCCAACTTCGGAATGGTTAGCCTAGTCCGAAGGGGGGCGACCTTACTCTTGGCCGTAACTAAGTGTACGGCGACAACGCCTGCTGCATCCACCGTTCGGATGTAAACGGCTGCCGCGTATCCGCTTTCGGACGCGTCACAAAAGCCGTGCAGGGAGGCTTTAAACTTTCCCGAAGGCAGCATTTGCCTCGGTATACAAACCCGATTGACGTCAGGTAGGGATGACACGAACCTCACCCACTCTCGTAGGAGGCTACCAGAGAGGGGCTCATCCCATGACAATTCCGCAGCCCAGAGCTCCTGTAGGAAGCACTTCATCGAAAACACTACAGGGCTGAGCCAACCGTTCGGATCAAAGGTACGGGCTACAGTAGACAGCACCGTGCGTTTAGTCCAGACCTTTGGGTCTGGCAGTTCCAATCTATATGTGAACAAATCCGGGACTGGTCGATACTGGACTCCCAAAACAGACAGCATGTCTGGAGTCTCCGGATTTTCAAAGAGGAGCGGCTCTTGCTGGTGGTCCTTAGGCAAATCTGCCAATAGGTCCGGTGAGTTAGACAGCCACTTCCGCAACTCATAGCCACCAGCCCTCAAGAGCGCAATCAGCTCATCACGTAAGACGAGAGCCTCATCTAAGCTCGAGGCCCCCGTGCAGATATCGTCGACAAATAAGGCCCCCCCCTCAATAAGAGCAGATGCCCGGGGATAGCGTAGCCGTTCGCGCTCTGCGAGCTCCAACAGCGAACGGATCGCCACAAAGGGGCTCGACCGCAAACCATAAGTGTTGGTGTTCAGCTCGTAAGCCAACATCGGATCCTGGGGATCCTCACGCCAAAGGATGAGCTGGTATCGTCTATCCTCCGGGTGAATCACGGTCTGTCTGAACATCATGCGGATATCGGCCACAAAGACGACAGCGTGCCGGCGGAAGTTGGTCAAAACATCACAGACATCGTGATGCAACTTCGGCCCCGCATGCAGACACTGATTCAACGACACTCCGGTTGACGTGGGCGCTGAACCATCAAAGACCACGCGGATCTTCCCATTGGAAGTCTTCAAAACAGCGTGGTGTGGCAGGAAGTAATGTTCCACATTACGCCAGTCCAACTGCGAGATGGACATGTGCCCAAGGTCCAAATACTCCCGCATGAAGTCTATATACTTCTCCTTGAATGCGGGATCCCTGGCCATCCTACGCTCCATGGACAACAATCTCTTCTCGGCCATCGGTCGGGAGCTCCCTAAAGGAGGGCGAACCGCCAAGAAGGGCAAGCGGGTAATCAAGCGACCCGAGAGGAGGCGCCCAGTGTTGTTCTGGTAGAACAATTCGCACTCCTCGGCTAACGGATCCAACCGCTTGGCAGTGGGGGGTTCCTCCACCTCCCAAAACTTTTGGAGAACGTCGGACAAAGTAGAACCGACAATGGTCTGGCGGTCTACCGACGGGGTCTCTGGTGTCTGTGGTACCTTTCCCATCACCACATGACCCAGCGACGAGGACAAGGCGACAAGATCGGCTGTCTGCAAAACTCGCTTGCTTCCACACAGTACACGACCGAGGACATCCGCACCAATCAACAAGTGTATTGGGCCCGGTCGGTGGAAGGAAGGATCAGCCAAAGCCAGTCCAGACGTCAGCTCAATCGTGGATGGCGGCACTCGCACTTGCGGGAGTGGTCCAACCACCTTATCAAAGACTATCGCCGAAGCACCGATCTTCGGCCTTGGCGCGAAGTGGGGGGAGAAGGAGAACTCAACTCGACCAATCGGATCAGGGATCCGCGAGTCTCCCACCCCCCGTACCGCTTCGTGATGCGGCACAAGCAAAAGACCCAGCTGTCGGACAAGCCACCTGGACATTATGCACCCCTGGGCACCTGAGTCCAAAAGGGCACGCACCGTTACAACATTGCCCTTAGGTCCCCAAACATTCACGGAGGCTGTTGGCAACAGCACAAGCTCCGGAGGGGTGGTTGGGTCCGACAGGGGCGCCATTAAAAATTTTGGGGGGGTACTTGTCCCCCTCGCGCCTGAGTCGGCGCGCCAAATGTGGGACGCTCGTACCGGGCGAGCGGGTCCCAATCGGGTACATACTGGCCCCGACCAACAGCACTCCTAGGTGCAGGGTAATACCTGTGTGGGGCGTGCCTCGGTACATAGTACCCCAATCGAGGCCTCTCCATTAGGGGGGGGGAGTAGCAAATAGGGCCCGTGCCCATCGCCACCGTGGCGTACTCTTGTGGTACCCCCCTACCCCCGCCCGTGGCGGGGGCGTCTCTCCTATAGTTCCCCCTCTCCGGGGGGGACTGAACGGGGGGGCTAAGCCCCGCCGAATCTCTAGGGGACCGGTTCCGGGCTGCCGGGCCCCCGCCCGTGCGCGAGGAATTCGAACCCCGGTCGCTCCCGGCGTCCTTGCGGTCCAAACAAAGGAGGGGGTGATGCCTCCCTCCGCAAAGACGACAATCCTCGGTCTGGGGACACGCCGACTGCATGTGTCCCCCCAAACACCTATAGCACCATTGGCGCTGTCTAGCAACGGCCCTCCGTCCCTCTGGGCGGAGGCCTCTAAATTTGGCACATTCGTGCACCATGTGCCTATCTCCCCTGCAATACCTGCACCGCTCACTCGGTGCGGGGGGAGGGGACTGCTGGAAGGCAGCATAGCGATTGGTCGGGCGACGGGGCTGTTCCCTCGCCGCCACCATACGACCAACACCTGGAACCGGGGCGGGCTCCAGGTGGTCCGTCACCCTACATTCGTCCTCCAAAAAACGAAGGAGGTCCGCGAAGGGCGGGAGATACGAGGCGCTGTCGCCTCCGTACCTCTGCTCGAAACGCCCCTTCATTTCAGCGGGCAATTTGGCGAGGACTATGTGCAGCAGTACAAAGGACCACTGATCCACCGGCAGGTCCAATCGCCTTAGGGAGTTGACCGCTGACAGTAGCGGGTTCAGCAACTCCCTCCGTAACAGGTGTACCCGCGTGATTCGCGGGAGGGCCAAAATCGTGGCCACGTGGGTGTCCGCCAGTAACCGGACATTCTGGTACCTGCTAACCAGAAGCTGGCGAGCCACCTGGTAGTTGTCGTCGCTGATGAGCAGGTGCTGGATTACCGCGCTGGCCTCTCCTCGCAGGGAGGAGCGCAAATAGGCCAACTTCTCGCTAGGGGATAAGTCCCGTCGTGAATCCACCAAACTGTCAAACAAATTAATGTAGCCCATCCAGGCTGACAGATCCCCATTAAAAGTGGGAATCTCCAAAGTAGGCAATCGGCCTAGCAACGCCGTCGGGGTAGGTTTGACCTCCCCGCTCAAAACCGGCTCCCCCTTCCGAACAGCCAGGGCCCTCTCAGCCGCCTCCGTGAACTGGTCAGCCAGCTCATAGGCCTGGGCTACATCCTGCTCCAGCTGTTCCGACACGGCATCATCAGCTGGGGGGTTCTCCATATAATACGCGCGACACTCCATGGCGTGGCGCTCCAGGTCTTGCAGCCGAGCTGCCAGCCCGCCATACCGAGCTAGCAACGCGCCTACCCGGTCGGCTCGGTCTATTAATGTGACCGCACAAGCAAGCCAACGCAAAGCTCCTTGGATGCCAGCCCTGGATACGGCGGTCGGATTCGTAGGAGCCATTTATAATCCGTTTAATAAACAAAGCAAACAAAGAAATATAAAAGTGGCAAACATCAACAAAAAAAAACAATAGAAATAGGTCGCGTCACGATAATATAAAACACAATTAAAATTCGGACGACATACACGGACCCTACTATTTTCATAAATTATTAGCAACTTACCAATTTCAAGGGCTAACAATATAACGGTATAAACAAAACGTATAGGATTAACGGTATGGCATAACGGCACGGCCAAGTCAACCTCGCAAATCAACTACTAAACCGTTATCAACAAACGAAAACAAAACTATTTTTAATAATAATACTCGTAATTTAATACTACTAATAATTAAAACTAGTTCCACTTTTTTAACTAGGCAAGCGGACTCGGAACAAACACTAGTATGTGGTACTAATAAACAACACTTTCGAACGAAACTATTCGTCAAATAAATCCGAACACACAAAAAAAATATACACATCTAGGCGAGTAAACTCGTATCAAATCACTAGTATGTGACAACAATTATATAAGTGTCTATCTATTATCGGATCCACCAAGTGAGAAACATTCGCTTCGAGAATTTACTAGAACAATTTCTTAGTACTTCAAATCGTCTCGGGATCTTCAAATACCCTCGAGATTTCAACAAAAAAAATTTTTATTTTTACTATGAAATTTTATGTAGTTAATTTTAATATGAAAATTAATTATGTCAACTAAGCTCTGCTACCAAAAATATGATCACGCACAATTGTGGTGACCATCGACTGTGTTCCACAGTTTATTGAAACGGAGGTTTCTCATGCAAAATTAAGTAAATTAAAACTAGTCCTACCTTATGGTACGAGATACTGTCCGTAATCCAGGGTGGCTGATCGCTGTCTCGCCGGCGCGCGCGCGCCTGACAAGTAGGTCTTCACCCAACCCCGATGGGAAACTCTTATAGCTAACACTCTTATAACTACACAATGCCCTAATAGGCAGCTAAAACTTTCCCGGCGCTTTTCAAAGCGAACACACACGGGTCACAGGTGGCGAACTGAGCGCGAGTTGCGCGGACGGTGGTTGGCGGCGCACCCACGAATGAACGTGAATGAATGAATCACGCGCGGCGTGAACAATGTACCTTTAAAGCTAGATAAATTATCTATAATTTAAGATATAATTTGTGTCTTAAATACCTAAGACCATGTAGTACTTAGTGCTTAAATTCAAAAATTCCTTAAAGTGGCCACAAAGGGTACCTCTGCCCTACCCGAGGGCTTAAGGTCATAGCCCATTTAGACCGCATCGCTTCCACCCAACCAAAGTATGAACAGCCAAATATGGACTTAATATCATTCAATGTAGAAGCATTTTACAGTAACAATATAAAATAGCGGATAGCGCGCAGTTCGCGAGCTTACCGCCGTCAAACTGCTCGGTAGTTGACGCCTCGCTGACGCCGCGCGGTCTGCGCGCTGTCCGCGCGCTGACTGCTAGCGGTTGCAGCCGCGCACCTATAGAGGGAATAGCAGTCGACGCGTGGACAGCTGGGAGTCTGCTAGCTGTCGCCGCGTGGACTGCTGGGTGCCTGCTGGCTGTCGCCTTCGTTTAGTGCGGTGTTGGGTAGGAGCGGTGCGGTATAAGTGGGCTATGACCTTTACTCTGAAACGCAAAACCCGAAACTTCGGTATACCCGTCCCTGTCACTCTCTAGTTGGGATAGAATCGAGTAAAAGGGGCGGGGCTAACCGAAGTTTTGGATTAGCGTACGGATCAGAGTACGGTCCCTGATATTTACCATACTATAAAAAACTGTAAAATAAATAAATATCAGATCCATCTCCATTCCCTTTTCACTTCAGGTAGTCAGAATACTTTTGTGCGTCAAGTTGGGTGAATAATGTCACCAAACCATTAATTCACTGTGACATAAATCTGATCAGGGTCTGACGCTAAAGAGTTACAAAAAATCAAGCGCTTAAAAGTCATCGGCATAAGGCAGCCTGGGGTGTCACTGTCCATGATCCATCAATTAAACAGACTGCAGCTAAGTGCCGTTTTATTCAGGGCTGGCACTAAGTGACAGGTGTAACTAATGGGCGGCAGGACAGAAAATTTGCATTATAAGGTGATGGGTCATATAAGGGTTGAGGTGGTTTGTAACATGTAATCAATTAATTTGTAGACTTTGATAAAGTTGGTTCCTACTACAAATAACCCAGAAGTTGGTGATTACATTTGAAGTAATACTACCTCAATACTATTATATATATTGTGGTAAGACAAAGCACAAATAAATGAGCCGTCTCACAACTAGCTTCGATGGGACTCAAACCCACGACCATTCACTGTCCGCGCGGATGCTCTAACTGCCTAGCTACGAAGTCGCTAATTACCTACTGTTTGATTTCTGTTATTCGATAATTATTTTTATTCATTCGTTACTTTTCAAACATCATACTAACTCGATCAGTTCATAGATTGGGACCGATTTCCGGGAATTCTTTCTTATAAAAGATTGCTGACCGCCTTTTAATCCCTAAGTTTGTAGATAGGAAAACCTTCAATAACAAAGTGGACTAAACAATAAGTTTTCTCAGTGATTACAGTTTTTTTTTCGCTGCTGATACAGATTAACCAGTGAAACTACCCTAATTGCCGTCCCCGTACATGAGTGAGGATAGAAGAAGAAACAAGTGACGACTACCGGGGTTCGCGCACATTCGGATCGCAGCGGAGAGGAGCGAATTTATCGCTTACCAGTAAGTCTTAATGAGTACTCTCTCCTCGACTCGGAATAAAATTATTCAACACTCGTCTTTATTTAGTGTTATTTGTTTTAAATGTAGTTTGTTGTCGGTTTCCCGTTGACAAGTTTTAATTATCATTACTTTATTACACACTAGCTTTCCGACCGCGGCTTCGCCCGCGTGAACTACACGACGTTATCCCGCGGGAATGTGATACTTTTCCGGGATAAAAAGTAGCCTATGTTCCTCTCCAGGTTACAAAGTATCTATGTCCCAAATTTCAGCCAAATCCGTTCAGCCGTTTTAGCGTGATTGAGTAACAAACATCCAAACATCTAAACATCTAAACTTTCACATTTATAATATTAGTAGGAAGTAGGATAGCTTTCCGCCCGCGGCTTCGCCCGCGTGGACTACACGTCGTTATCCCGCGGGAATGTGATACTTTTCCGGGATAAAAAGTAGCCTATGTTCCTCTCCAGGTTACAAAGTATCTATGTCTCAAATTTCAGCCAAATCCGTTCAGCCGTTTTAGCGTGATTGAGTAACAAACATCCAAACATCCAAACATCTAAACATCCAAACATCTAAACTTTCACATTTATGATATTATAGTAGGAATAGGATTAGTAGGAAGTAGGATTAGTAGGATAATCATCATGAGCCATTTAATGTCGCCACTGCTGGGCTCGCCTTTTTATGAATGGATAAGGAGAATGGGCCATGACCTACTACGCGGGTCCAATGTGGATTGGTGAGTCTTAACGACTGCAAATGCAGCCGGGACCAACGGCTTGCCTTCCGACGCACGGAGGAGCTCGAGGTAATAAATTTACTGTCACCCATCCCGTGAGAGACCGTTACGAAAGTTACAATACAGATTAACCAGCGAAACTACCCTAATTGCCGTCCCCGTACATGAGTGAGGATAGAAGAAGAAACAAGTGACGACTACCGGGGTTCGCGCACATTCGGATCGCAGCGGAGAGGAGCGGGCCACAGCGCAGCGCAAAATGCTTACTTAGCACATCAGTGACGGGCCGGGACACATCGCATTGATGGATTTTCAGTATAGTGTACTGTCAGACGCCCCGGCATAGTGTGCGATAGTTCCTATAAAATATATACGAGCGATTTGAGCGGAAATTCGAGCTGCGACCCGACCCCCTGTGCCCCGACATAATGTGCGTGAACCTTTAAAATATATAAAAACTACAGGAAGAGATCCTGCTTAAGGTGCATATGGCATAGAACATAGTTTCTTGAGCGCAAACTTAACTATTTTGTAGATTGTTCGAACTAAAATTCTACCACGTACGGAGATGAAATAATATTTATTTAAATAAAGTTTAAAAAAAGCAATTTTGTATTTGTATCGTCAGTTTTGCCCTACCACTTTTAACTGACAAGAAGAACACGTGCAATACTTACTAGCTTTTTTATAACCACATTGTGGTGTGTCAGGTAGTTCATACACAAACAAGCTTAATAATTTCTTAGTTTGTTTCTATATGTCATAAGATTAAGGTAATTAAGATATTAGTAATTTAATTTAAAATTACTAAAAATTTAAATAATAATAATAAGATTGATGAATTTCAATGAAGCGAAAGAAGTGTGCAAGATCGTAGCAGGTGGCGATCCATAGTCTCTGCCTACCCCCATGGGAAAGAGGCGTGGGTAAGTAATGTATGTATGTATGTAATTTAAATATCATAGCATATAATTATTTCATGATGGTAACGATGCGATGTATATGTTACACTAACGTACAAAATGATATTTAATAGTAATTGAGATAATTCAACTAATTTCATCAAACGATTAGTTAGAGTTTCTGGCAAAGCGTATTGTTAATGCCGCAGACCACAGTTTAAATAATTATTTCCAATACCTCATTAAATTAAATGAATAGGTGGATTGAGAGCAACGCTCAAACGGGCACATGTATTTGAATTACTTGTTTGAAATTTATATGATTGGATTGGATTTCCCGATATATTTTCAAGACGACTTATTTTGATTAAAATTATACAATTTATAAGCACTGTAAGCTGTTAGTAATTCTTATTCATCTAGTCTTCAACTATGGTGCGTGTCGAAATATTTTATGATGCTGAAAGCAACTTTTGAGAAACACACCAAAATGTGACCAAAACAAGAAGAGAGACTATAACATTATCGACATACTCAAAATTCACATACCAAATCAAAAGAAAAATATATGCAAATTCAAAAATTCCTAACTCTCTAAGCTTAAAATAAAACCCAATTTAATAAAGTGAACAAAATCACTTCTAAAACACTCGTTCCATTCATCACTTTCGCGTACAGTAATTCTCGTGATACGAAAAAAGATAAAAGGAACATAATTGGACGAGCGCTTAGAGTCAACTTGTTAGGTTTACATTGAATTAATTTAACACGCGAGGGACAGCGGACAGCGGGACAGTAACGTCACGCTCCGCATAATTAACAAGCGGGCTTCGCGTGCTTTTTGCTCGCGGGACGTCAGATTTGAGTGAGTGTTTCACTTGCAGTGCGCGGTTTAGGGCTAATGTTTTGTTGTGGACAATTTGAAGCGACAGCTCTAGTTTTACATGCTACGTGCAAGGATATAGATGATTTAACTGCATTAACACTAGAAGCGCGGAACATTCTGACACCCCTAGAAGCGCGGATGGGTCAATATTGTCCATTTTATGTTTGCTACCGTAATATGGAAATATATAAGCAATTTATATAAGAAAATTATAGCTGTTGGTTTTCCGAACATAATAACATAAAAATAAATTAATAAATATCTTAAAATAAATGTTGTATAATAATGTTTTTATTATACGGGTCACTTGTAAAACATCAACAACCTCGCAGGTCTAGATAACTAACATCATAAACAACAACATTTGATCTACAACTTTTCAAACAACACAATAATTTTTCGTCATTTCATACAAAACTCGATCCGCTGTTCGGACATTTTGTATAAAATGTCGAAAATTCATTTTTGTTTTCGAGTTCGTCCAGGTATTTCGTTTGGTATATTTATACGAGTACTAGCTTTCCGCTCGCGGCTTCGCCCGCGTGAACTACACGACGTTATCCCGCGGGAGTGTGATATTTTTCCGGGATAAAAAGTAGCCTATGTTCCTCTCCAGACTATAAAGTATCTATGTCCCAAATTTCAGGCAAATCCGTTCAGCCGTTTTGGCGTGATTGAGTAACAAATATCCAAACATCTAAACATCCAAACATCTAAACTTTCACATTTATAATTTTAGTAGGATAAGATTTTTTCCTGCTATTTGCATATGGCTATATGGCTCAGCTAGTTCTTCTCCTAAAGTAAGATTAACTTCCTTCTGCTGATGTTTTGTCCATTTAGGTCACGATACAATATCCAAGAATTTATGGCTGCTAAGTGTAGCAAATTATAAAAAGTGTGAACTAGCCAATACCTAGATGGGGCATTGACAGAGTATTTCCGAGCCACTTGATCCACAACATCTACCCCATACTTGGAACGATTGTAAAATGCTACTACATCTGGTTTCTTTTTGTACCAGTTTGTATTTGAACATCTGGGTGCATAGTGCTCAGGAGAAGAACGTTTTTTTGTGCTTTCCTTGATATACTGTCAAAGTGATATCATCTTTTTTCAGTACCACGGTACTGTACAACTCTTCTTTTGCTTGTTTGACGCAAGCAGGTATTTCCCGACGAGCTCTGTTTATTGTACCAACAATACTTGTTCTGTTTGATTTTTGAGTTTCGGCAAAGGGACAGAGATGTGAAGAAGTTATCACAAGTGACATTTCTTCCTCTCTTCAGGTAGTGCTCCATATTTTTTTTACTACGTAATCTCCAATCTGATCTGACGTCGTCCTTGCCTAGGTACGGAAATACGTTTATTATATATTTAGAGTCCTTATCTACAGCTAGTATAGTATTATATTATCTGTGCTACAGCTAACCCGAACTTATGTTATGACATTTTGAAGGGAAAAGTTGTTCATCAAATTGTTATGACGTAGGGTCCTGGCGTATAACAACTTTGAGCATTAGAAATCAAATTATACCTACCACACTTCAGATATCTATCCAAACTTGTCAGTTTTTGTGTTCTTGTAGATCTCAAGTCGAATCTCAAAAACTTCATAATCTCCCGAAATCTATCCCGAGACTAATGTTTTATATGGCGCGTTGGTACCTACATTGACCATTCAACGACATTTTGATTATCTTTGAAGAAAGATAAACTTAAACTCTAACATCCATGACTGGGTCAAAATTGACCCAACCGCGCTTAGAGATAAATTTAGATTTAAAAAATTGTTTATCGCGTTTACGTGGTTGACATCTCGTTTATATAATTATCGCCATATTTCATGAAAAGTCATAAAAATAGACGATTGTACGCGTAATAATATATTAACTAGAACAGGAAGAACATCGAAATGGGTCAAATTTGGGACGCCCGCGCTTCTAGTGTTAAGAGATTTAGACGTTGTAGTTATAGAATACGTAGTATGCATCTGATACAAATTCTTTTACCAATTGAAAGCAACACAATTCTTTATAATATAACCGTGACCGAACCAAGATTTTTATAACCGTTTGTAAGGTTGGGTATTTACACTCGCTACTCTATCTGCTTGGATAATTCTTACAACTGATTCACAGCAGAGCTGTGTTGTTATAATAATGCAATTGTACCCCTAGTATAACTTTGGAAAACTGTATTCGTAATCGAAAACTATCGCTTTATCTCTTTTGACTGCTCTACAGACATGAGCGGTTCATTCGATAGTTTTCGTAAACGTTGAAAACCCATTGGGTCAGTTATCTATACTTATATTAAAAGACGGAAAGCTTTTCTTTTTTATTTGTTTCTATGTTTGTAAAGGGTAAGCCCAAAACTACCTACTAAACCGTTTTTAAAAATTCTTTCACAAGTAGAATGCTAGGTATATTATTCTTGAGTGACATATCTCGATATTCACACTGAAATAGGAACCGCGCGGCTAAAACCACTAGGTGTCATTAGTGATAAATATATCTTATCTCCGTACTCTGTAGTCTGTAGGTACTGCCTTCAAAAATACGTCTCCTGTATCCTTTAAAAAGGTTTGTATAACTGTGTGGTGTTAATTTTTTTTTTAAGAAATATGATATGGTAAAGTTGTCTTCGGATCAGATTAAGAATAATACAGACAGACGAAATAACACATAGGGTAAAGAAAGGTATATTGATGATGTAAGTAATTTGGTGATATTTTTTTAAACGGATTACCACAAAGTTGCCTATGCGAGCTCATTCGTGAGACAGCGCTAGCGAGTTCCTACGAGTGTGAGGAAGATAGACATATATTACGCGCTATGCTTCTTCGATCCTGTGTTTAGTAAACCATGTTGATTTAAAATATCACCAAATTACTTATGGTATCATCAATAGACCTTTCTTTACCCTACATATATTTAATTGATGTCATATACCTATCGCATATTTAGACACGACACTAACGACACGACAAGGTAATCATGTAATTACATTATGAATGTAGCAGAATTCGTTAACACGTAATTCGCCGTGTCTAGCGATGATGGTTCATTAACCAGTGATTACTATCCCGGGATAGTGGTTGTCAACACAGGATCGCGGAATGCTCGGATTAGTTGATTGAGTCCCGTCAAGCATTAATTATTTATTAGCGGGAGTTTTTAGGATTCTAACCCGAGGTTCGGGTTTTGAATACGAGTATTTCTGCCGTGGAAATGTTAATACATTCAATACTATGATGCTATAGTTCCACCAGTGATGTTTCCGCGTGAAATTCGTTCATTTTCATATCGTGCTCTTAGGCCTCAAGCAGCATCTGAGTTGGTCCAATAACTAAGCCGTTAATCTAGCTACCTATATCTTAAGCCGTTCTTAAATTTCCGCATTTAAGTAAAAGCTTTTATAGTTATTGAAATTTTTACTTTTTTGCATTCTTAATTCAATTTTTATTATTGAAAAATCTAAAATGAAGTAATTAGAAAAATTCGACCCGTCTCACAACCATTGGTGGTTGGTGGTGGTTGTGAGAATGGGTTGATTTCTTCTAAATACTTCATTTTCAATTTTTCATCTTTTTATAGCTTTAAATTTACTTGACGTGCATCTCGGCTGCAGAGGAGCGAATAGTGTTACTTTAATGGCGTTACGTTTTTGGATCAAGCGGGAATGAGTCAGGCTGGGAATTCGAACCCTTGACCCCTGGTTCAGCAGGATTGATCAGCTCCATTACACAATCGGGCCAGATAAGTCAAACGACTTCTCATATTCCACTACAATTTCATCATCAGCCATCAATAGTAGTCCACTGCTGAATTTAGGTGTTCTCCATCGTTGAAATTCTCAAATAAAAAAATTTAAGTTTACCATAATGCGCGACTGTTAGCTATGAGTTTTTGCTCCTTGAAGTGAAATTGGTAGCGTTAAAGCCAATGCTTTAACGCTACCAATTTCACTTCAAGGAACAACCACAAGTACCACGTCCCACCTCGCGTCAAGCTGTGTTGTAACTCACCAACTCGACAGCAAACATCCTCAGTCATTTCCAAGTTGTATTAATACAGGGCTCTCGGTCCGACTGGGAGTTGTTCGCGAGATTTAGTGGCCGTCAGCTGAGCGTATAATCTTTACTTTAATCACGTTACGTTTTTGGGTCAAGTGGAAGTGAGTCACGGTTGGGAAGTTGAATCCTCGACCCCTGGTTCAGTAGAAATGATCAGCTCAACTGCGGCATCGAGCCCGACACATCATAAACAACTTCTCATATCCCACTAGAATTTCATCATCAGCCATTACAAAACAGTATTCCACAGCTGGACATAGGTCTCCTCATTCCATTGCCACAATGCGCGACTGGTGGACTGGAATAAATAGGGTTTAACGCCACCAATTTCGCCTCGTGCTGCAACCACAAGTACCACGGCCCACCTCACGTCAAGTTATACTGTAACTCACCAACTCGACAACAAACATCCTCAGTCATTCCCAAGTTATATTAATACAGGGCTCTCGGTCCGACTGGGAGTTGTTCGCGAGATTTAGTGACCGTCAGCTGCAGGGAGGAGCGTATAAAGTTACTTTAATCACATTACGTTTTTGGGTCAAGTGGAAATGAGTCACGGTTGGGAAGTCGAATCCTCCACCCCTGGTTCAGTAGAAATGGTCAGCTCAACTGCGCCATCGAGCCCGACACATCATAAACAACTTCTCATATCCCACTAGAATTTCATCATCAGCCATTACAAAACAGTATTCCACTGCTGGACATAGGTCTCCTCATTCCATTGCCGCAATGCGCGACTGGTGGACTGGAATAAATAGGGTTTAACGCCACCAATTTCGCCTCATGGAACAACCAGAAGTACCACGGCCCACCTCACGTCAAGTTATGCTGTAACTCACCAACTCGACAACAAACATCCTTAGTCATTCCCAAGTTATATTAGTACAAGGCTCTCGGTCCGATTTGGAGTTGTTCGCGAGATTTAGTGGCCGTCAGCTGCAGAGGAGCGAAGAATGTTACTTAAATCGCATTACGTTTTTGGGTCAAGTGGGACGTGAAGGAAGCTATTTGTTTTGAATTATAATGGTATTGGGTGAGATGTATTTTTTTCTAATTTTTTGCAGGATTTTTAGTGATGGAGTATAAATAATTTGAAATCTTAAGAAACTTTAGACCATTTAGCATCTAATAATAAGCGTAATGCATCGCCTTTTTAAAGCAACGAACTCGGCTGAATGGTATGATGACTATCATTTGATAAATCGCCTTTCCTTACTTTAACTAAAACAGGAATTCATCGCCATGCCTCATACAGCCAGAAAGCATAACACACTTTACAACATGCACTTGACAATTGCCTTTGCCACCTCAAACGTCCCGTATAGGAACCGAACTACTTAGTTCTTCAGGTTGAAGTTTAAACAACGATGTTGGTTGTAAGTGGATGTTCAAGTTGGTTAATACCGCCGGGACACGGAGCGACTCGTTAGCAACCAGTGTGATGATGGGATATTACGGGAACGTATTGCGTATTTGTTAAAATAATCTATTTGTATACTTAGACATAATAAACACGTACCTATGAATCGTCAACTATTTTAACTGACAAGAAGAACAGGCGCAATAAACTTGCCAGCGTTTCTTAGGTTTACGACATTTTTATAACATTTCAAGTGATTATGTTATGTGTTACATCAGGACCATGCATTGTGGTCATTTAAATAATCGTCTACTTTATAGTATACTTTGATCACAAGCGACTCTATAATGTAACATTTAAAATGCCAAGGTAGTTTAATTATACAAGTATGCTGTAGACTTTATTAAAAATCGGCCATGTGCAAGTTGGACTCGCCCATGAAGGGTTCCGTACCCACTTAACGTACCTATTGCTTAAACCTAGCCAAAATTCCACTATAATTTTTCGTCAGCAAAATATAACTTTGTTTTTCATAGAGTTTGTATGAATGACAAAGTTATATTTGCGGTTTTTAAAATGTGTTACATCTCAAAAAGTACATACTATATCTCGTTCAAACCAATTTTCGTTGAAAGTTTTTATTAAGATCTACAGCATATATTTTTTCTAGATTTTTCACTTTTTTATTTCAAAAGTTAGAGTGGGGGGGGACACAAATTTTACCACTTTGGAAGGCTCTATCTTTCAAAATATTGACTTTGAGAAAAAATGGTTGGAGAAACCTTTATGTTATTTTTATAGACCTATCTATAGACACCTCACACGGATATGTTTAATTAAAAAAATCTTTTTTAGTTTCAGTTCTAAGTATGGAGAGCCCCCTTAGTTTCTTATTTTTTTTTATTTTAGTATCAAAATCTTAAAGCGGTTCATAGTATACATCTATTTATTAAGTTTCAACTGTGTAGTCTTAATAGTTTTGGAATAATGTGGCTGTGACATACGGACGGACGGACGGACAGACAGACAGACAGACAGACATGACGAAACTATAAGGGTTCCGTTTTTAGCCATTCGGCTACGGAACCCTAAAAAGGCTTTGCTTTTGCCCAGAAATGAGGCTCTGGTTTTTTTCTAGCCTTAACTTTGGAACGACAAGTTTATCTTTATTTCTTGTTCAGAAAAAGAGTAGTTTAAAAAGCTACGTTGGTTGTAAGTTGATGTTCAAGTTAGTTAATACCACTAGTAACAGGCATATCATTAGGATAAGTAGTACGATGATATTGAGATACTACGGATTGTATTCGCTAATTTTTGGGACGCGCAGCGACATTGAGTAGGTGCGTGGCGTCTTCGATTCAGAGCGTTACAATTTCCATAAGTATGTCAGTCATAAGTCTGAAATAAATTGTTTCAAAATGCACACGTTGACATAATTATACGTAATATTTTATTAAACAAATGATGATTGCAATATTTAGGCCGATGATTTAGCCAAAATTTAAGTAGGCAAACTTGCAAAAACACGGACACGGGGAGGCTCGTTAGCAACCAGTATGATAATGGGATTATACGGGAACGTGTTGCGTACTTGTTGAGGCACAGTTGTTTAAGCAGCGATGTTGCTTGTATGTAAATATAAGTATACATATATATTTCAACAAATAGTTTTTTCATAATGTAAGTTACATTTTACGAAATAAAAAACGCAGCGTACAAGCTCAAACTACAGGTTCGTATGTTTTTCAAACCAAAATTATAAGCGCGGCTATTTCCATGTGTATGAAAGTTCCCTAGTCAAAGCGGGCTGAGACAACTTGCTCGGCCCCGGCTGTTTTCTCAGTAAATGTTACGGAAACTGACTTCATACTAACTACCCTCAACTGTAAAGTTCATAGCTCATATTAACCCTCAACTCTGTCCGTACTTAACTTATTTGTGCGCAATAAAGCAATGTTTATTGTGTGGGATTCAGGGTAGGACTACATCTAGCAGCTTGGAACAGCACGTTCCTATGTTGCTATCCTTTTCTGTCTCTCAGAATTATCATTTGCTAGAACGAGAAAGAGCGCGGGTATGCGACCGCTTCTTCCGCATGCTATAGCATTCCAGCTCTCTTTCTCGCTCTAGTTATTAACGGTTCGGTGCGACAGAAAAGGATAGCAGCATAGGAAAGTGCTGTTCCATGCTGCCAGATGTTGTCCAACCCAGGCTTTAGTCTAAGGTTACAAATGCTACATTTAAAGTACGAAAGTGTTATTCTGTAGAAATTCTGTCTTTAGGAACCAACCCTCTGCACATTTTGGCAAATCAAAAAAATAATTATGACATTGATAACTAGAAAAAAACTGTTTTTTTTTTTATTTGCTGTCAATAGTATAGTACCTACCTACCAAACACGAATAGAAAATAAAAAAGTTGTTATTCTATCTCAATCATAGCATATAATTCAGTTAGATTATAATATATATGTAAAATCCTCCTAAAATTGTAAATCGTACCTCAAATTCAGCCTCCCAGTGACAAAAACAGCTTTTTTCTGCCAGCCTTAAATAAATAATTCTTTTTTTTAATTAAACAGGCCCGAGTAGTGAAGTTATGTTCCCTTTTATGTCCTGGGATTATGTTCGTAAATTCAGTTTATTGTTTCCCGGGACAACGGGAAGAGATAACTTGTGCTACCGCAGCGTTGAGTTTTTATCTAGTTTGCTTTGAAAGTTTGGATTTGCTTAGGAAATTCATGAGTAACGTTAACACTTAGGAAAATATTATTTATTAGGTAGGTACTTTACTAATTTATTTTACAATTATTGAAATACCAGAAAGAAACGACTTCTCTCCCAATTAACGCCGGCGGGATTCGAACCCGACCTTGTCAGCCTGTGTGCGTATGTGTAGCTCAGCGGTCCGAATAATAAACGGGACAGTGAAAGGTTACAGATAAAATTTAAAAGGAAAAAACGGGAATTATATTTTTTTTGTAAGAAATATTTTGTCCTGTTTTTGCAACATTTTTTATTAATGCTCTGCTTCTGTTAGTCGTAGCGTGATGTATT
The DNA here is from genome assembly GCA_949710035.1 of Crambus lathoniellus. Classification (NCBI taxonomy): domain Eukaryota; kingdom Metazoa; phylum Arthropoda; class Insecta; order Lepidoptera; family Crambidae; genus Crambus; species Crambus lathoniellus. Next base: position 28,835,258 of record OX453296.1, read on the forward strand.
AGCCTTTGCCTTCTTTGATAAATGCACTATCCAACACAGAAAGAAATTTTCAATTTGGTCTAGTAATTTCTGAGATCAGCGCGTTCAAACAAACAAACTCTTGAGCTTTATAATTTACTTTTTTAATTAACTGTGACACTAACGAACTTTTACGACGGTGATATTAATTTTGCAGTTGGTGTATATCATACTTCAATATCTGAATAACTATTGAACTTACGTTTTTATTTTATTAGCCGACAGAGCAGGGTCAAGGGCATATTGAAATAAGACAAAGCGAAAACTCCCATATGTGACACTCAAGTGTCACATATGGGAGTTTACGTAAGGACCGTCGAGCTGGTGATGATGATGTAACTTTGAATAGTTTTTTTGGGTAGAAATCTCATTAGTTTTAGTTAGGTATATCAGTGAGGTGTATTTACAATATCAAAGCTTGTTTTTATTGCAAACTGAGCCAAGAATACTGATAAGAACATGAATTTTTTAAAGATGATAATATTATTTTAACTTTTCGGGAAGGTCACGGCTGGATTACAGAAAAGTAGCAAACTGAAATAAATATTCAGGGTCCATACAATTATAGTTGTTAATATTAAATAAACAAATCCTACTAATATTATAAATGTGAAAGTTTAGATGTTTGGATGTTTGTTACTCAATCACGCCAAAAGGGCTGAACGGATTTGGCTGAAATTTGGGACACAGATACTTTGTAGCCTGGAGAGAAACATAGGTTACTTTTTATCTTGGAAAAATATCACATTTCCGGGGGATAACGTCGTGTAGTCCACGCGAGCGAAGCCGCGGGCGGAAAGCTAGTAAAAAATTAAAATAAGAAGAATTTAGCATAAAAACATTAGTTCGCTATTCGACCCAGATTTCTGAATCATCTTGCTTTTCTCGCAATATGCCAATTGGATCCATTCAGCACTCAAACCGCTGACTCAGCGGAACAGGCTCCAATCAGGGGATGGGATGAATGCACCAATTAACGGATGGCTTACTGAGCGGTTCGGTACACTAGTCACATCACTAGTTGATGCGAGATCAAAGCTGAGATGCGAGTAGTTCTACTACACTGGGCGGTGACTTTGAAAACTTTTCGTATGAGATGAGTTTTAATTTTAAACTAAGTCCAAGATTTCAAGAATATGGATAACATAGATCTATGTTTGTTAAATAGTTTGATATTTTAATCTTAGCACTTAAATTTCAAAAAGCTTATAAAAAGAGTTGCCATATTTCAAAACTCCAGGGTCGAAAACAAAACAATTTTTTTCTTAATTTTATGAAATAAACAGTCCAAATACTCGTTGTTTACAACTGTGTTTGTTTTTTTTAGTTTATTTTTTTTAGTTTAGGGCATTATTTTAAATTAATTCGACCTATAATGTTTTATTTCTAGACTAGATCTTTTCACATTCGCCATAGTAAACTAAATATTTACAAAAAACGATACATGGATACATTTATTTTATGTTGCGTAAGGCGTATCTCTAGTCAATACTGAACGCTTGACATTCACCCTGTATGTTCTATTAAAATTCTATAAATATAAATAAATTTAATTAAAATTATCTTTTAAAAACCAACATTAGTTACTAATGTTGGTTTTGAAATGGGCGACTCTAGCGGGGCTATACCGGCTGGGAGTCACCTATGAATCGTGAATGCTATTCCATGAATATAATAGGGGACATCCCAATATTTGGGGTATTAAACGTGTGATAAAAAACACGGTTTAACTCAATTTAATTTAACTTAATTCTATGGATAGTTTATTATTACTAAAAGGTCTTCATAATGGTAAAGAACCACATAAGCCGTGGAGAGGTCCCATATTTTAAAACTTCGCTTCAATCGAGAGGCAGTGCTAACCTACTGCCGAGCTCGAGAGCCCTTTAAGAGTCTCGATGAGTTGAGACTCGACGTCAAGTTAAAAAGAACGGTTTTGAGACATCTTCAGTTATTTTAATATGATCAAAACAAATTGTTTAAGTAAAATAAAAGTGCTTTGGCTAGTCGATATAAAATCGTAAAAAAACTAAGTACTGTTTAATCTTAATTTAGAAATAATCGGAAATCTTAAATTATTATCTTTAAATAATTTAATGTATTGAATCCCTTTGTATTTTGATGTAAACCCTTCGATAACACTAAATAACTCGTTACGAACTAAAACTAAACGCAAATATGGTACCGATTGCATTTTTAAACGGAGAATATCCTATTTATTAACACTTTATTATACACGCAGATTGCAATTCAGCTAGAAAAAAATATACAAAGGAGACGTCTTATATGACAGGACTATAAGAAATACGAGCGCACTTTTGAAGTGCGCTCTTATCCGCTCGACCGTTTTTGACAACCCAACCGGTAATATAGTGGTATTTCACTCGTTAAATACGACGAGTTGCGTAATATAAAAGATCCAACCGCACAAACGGCGGGTAGCGATTTTTAATTAAAATAATATAGTGTTATTTAACAAAAACAATAACTTTGTAATTTTCAATCAAAATAAAACAAAGAATTGACATGACACAGATTCAAATGTTTATGGTATAATAACTTCGATCATATAATATAATAATTAAGATTTGGTAATTATTAATAAAAAAATGTATTGGACAAAATATGTCTACCATCACGACCGCAAAACAGATATCGATTCTTTCATCAAAATTTTAATCACTTTTTGGCAAAATTACAGTTCTATTTCGTCGTCACGTTACGAATCGATGAGATTTCGATATAAGATTTATTGTTATCTAAATTCTTTGTATATTTCTTTAATAAAAAAATAAAGTTCTTGTTGAAAATGCTTTAGTATCTAGAGATAGCCATCGAAGTACTCGTATTATTAGTTCACTGAAGTTTCTTGATCACTTCTTGTAAAGACAAAAGCGATTTTCATCGCGCGATTAATTTTATCGTCGGCTAGTTCCGCAACTTTGACCGTTGAGATTTAATATCTTATAGATTCTTAGAACTTTTCTGTGTTGTTTTACAAACTATTTTGTTTAAGTGACGGAAAAACGATTTGTATCTAAGTGAAATCTGTTGAAGTGTGACAGAGATTTTTGTAGACTTGCCAAACTCTATCATGCTTTCTGTGCCACGAATTTGTACTTTCTATTTCTTAAACTGTATCACTTTTAGCTATAAAAGTGATACTTCTGCGCAGATAAAAATTTTATTTTATTTATTTTTATTTTATTGGTTTACTAAGAATTGTTACACTAACGCCCAAATTCTCGAACGCAAATCATCTTTGGGAGCGTCTCAAACATCATGGCATCTCTTTCATACGTTTGACATTTAAAGTGACAGGGCGATGTGTGAGACCATGGCCCGCTATTATTTATCGGCTGATTAACGAGTGAGATGGAAGATGGCTTTGGTGAGACGCTTCCAAAGATAAGTAGCGTACGAGTATTCGGGTGATTAGGCAAGTGTACAATTAATTACAGGTAAACACCACATGCGTTTTTAAACTATTACGAAAAATACAAATAATACGTAAAATAATTTATGCTCTATCTCTCTTTCACACACGCACACACACACACACACACACACACATAAACACACACACGCACACACACGCACACACACCTATCTTAAAGCTATCACAATGTTTTCGAAACGTGTTTAAGGTTACCGAGTGGATATCGCTGGATTTTTTGAATATAGCTTTATAGAGAAAAAATATGTTTTGCTTTTGCCCAGAACAAAGAATTATTTTCAATTACCTAATGAAAATGAAATAGGTATTAAAAAAACGGCCCATCCTCCAAGTAGTTTCGCAGAGATATTTTTTCTAATATTTCATTTTTCGCTTTGGCGAGCAAGAAAGTTATAGAAATATTAGCAATTTAATAAGTAGATACCTAAAATTTTGTTAAGACGGGTAAACCCAAAACAATAAACAAGCCATGAGTATAAACATGAGCCCTCTTTAATTAAGGTCTATAGCCGGAAGCTAAAAGAGTCGAGGGTCCAAAATCAAGGGTCCCGTAGCACAAAAAATTTTTCGCCTTGAAACACCACTACAATGCTCTTGACTGTGGAAAATACTTTATATGAACCCAGCGTCACTTGCACTTCTAGATGTGATTGATAGTTAGGTTGTTTAGTTTTAAGAGATTTGCTCGAAATATATTGCATTTTAATTTATTCGTGAATATGTTTTTAGAATAATTTAAATCTTATTTTTTTACTATTAGCTTTAGAAAATATTATTTGAATTTATAATGCTTCATACACCTCGTCAAATCTTAGAATAATCTAAGCGTCAAATGTATTCTGTAACTTTAAAATTATCGTAATCTAAAGAAGAGCGGGGTTCTCTGGCACGGGTAATACCCGTACTAAACAATAAAAAGCAAATCACAAGCACTAAATAAAACAATATATTTATAGTTGCTGTATAAAATATTTGTATTTGTATCTTAATGGAGCCTTTCCTTATATACTGTTTGTTACAAAATACCAAAAATGAAATACCAAAAACCTTTCAAGCTTTTACAATAAAAAACAAAGCGTAAAATTTTAATTTTATTTTCAATAGGCATATTATCCAAATTGCATAAGCTTGGAAAGGCAACCCGTATAAAAAAAAACAAATACTTTTTAAAGAGAAGATTCTATCAAAAGAGAATTTCAGCTCGTATGTGAAATCGAATTCAATTACCATTACCAATACAGATGTACATTATTGTGAATTCAGGTTATTAGTATGCCGTGTGAAGTTAGCAACAAGACGAGTGCAGTTAAGTGGCGCCCTCTACGTGTGTTTGTCATTCATATCTGTGCCTCGGATTTGCATTTTGAATATTTGAAGGAAGTTGAAGCGAGAAAAAATTTCGAGATGCTTCCTTAAAGCACGATTGGTAAGAGATAATCTGTAGATACGTGTGTCGAATATGGGGTGGTGTTTTTTAGATCGATGGCAGCAAAGTAAAGAAAGACGTCTACGAAATCGCAATTTTACAGGAGAGCACATTTAGTAAAAAATTGTGGTCATTTTGAGAGTTATTAAACGAGTAACATGAAACTGTGTACGATGCATTAAAATAACATTATTTTTTGGTTAAATAACAGATTATATCTGTATATTGTTTTTTACTGAAATAATGCAGGTCCTGTTCACTCCTAAAAAACTATGACGTAAGTACAAGAAGATATCTGCCAGATATCTGTTTATACGTTGTAGTAGTTGTAATATAGATTTGTAGATAAGGTTTATTTAAAGCTGATTTTGAGAAAAACATTTTTTCAAAAAATGTATATATCCGTACCTACTTTGCTGCCATCGAAATATTATATGGATTAATTATGGTAGAATGCGTTAAACTATATGAATTTAATAAAAAGGCACGATAACACATCCGGTACACCAAAGAATGGGACAAGTGACAGATGTCTTTGTAGACTCACAGACCCGGCGGTAAGGCGCAGGTCTTCGAGAGGAGTTTAGTTGGTAGTGGTGCATCCTCCTATTCGCCCCACCTGGCCTGCCCCCACGAGCTGGTAGCCACGTGGGGAGCTGGGGAGGACGCTTCGTCTTCCTGTCCGGCCTCCTCTCGAGCTTTCAAGCTCGTTAGTAGGCGGGGCAGGGGTGAGAACCGCCCAGCCCTGACGCGAAGCCTATTAGGCTTGGCGGGAGGGCTGGGTGCGGCGAGGAACATGCCCTCGGTGTGACCGAGTCCAACGTGACGTTTGGTATGCCTTAAGATCGCATTCTCCTGTTGATAGAAAAAAAAATCCGGGACCTGTGGGTCTGATTCCGGGGTGGTGTGTACCACTAGACCACAAAGGCGGTTAAAAGATGTAGAGTTAAACTAGAAACACAATAAAAATTAATTCATAATACACATTCATAGTACAAATTGTCAAGGCATTTTCACCATCATTATATTTTCGTCATAAGCCGAGTATTTTTAAGGACATACCCTATTATCTCCAAGGAGGTTTCTGCAGGATCTCAGCTAAATTTGGAAAGGCAACGCTCCACTAAATCGAGGGTGAGAGGTACAATTTTCTTTGAGTTATTAATGGCACCATTATTATAATGAAATAAATTTTGATTATTTAATTCATGACGTGACTTAACTTTTTAAATTTTAACAGTCGTTTAAACTTTACAAATAGTTAATCAAAAGTTTTTCAACTTGTTTACTTAGCCATGTATATCCACTTCACATTTGGCTTTAACCTTTTTTATTTTTTTTACGTTTATTGGGTATTGTTGGTAAATGTAAAAATATATATAATATAGAAATATATTTTGGTTATCATTTTTAAAGATCTAAGTATTCGTGTAGTGTAAAAATATAAGGTGTAAAATGTAATTTTAGCATATTTTTTTAGTTCTTTATGATATTTTAGGTACTAGAATATTATTTAAGCTGTAATTTGACATAGTAAATAAAAACCGGCCAAGTGCGAGTCGGACTCGCGCACGAATGGTTCCGTACCATTATGTACACAACATTGGACAATATTTTTGATTATCTACTTTTTTGCGTTCACAATGTTTTTTTTTATTGAAAATGAAGTAGGTTAGTGTACGGATTTTTTTTTATGATTTAATTACAAATGTATAATTTTCAGATTTTTTCCTGTAGGTAGGTACGTGTGGTATAAGAAGATATTACTTGTCAAATGTACACAATGTACAAGTGTATGTCAAGTGTACTTTAGTAGTGCTGAAACATCAAAATATTTATTAAGAAACAAGGGAAATCTGCCTGACAATATACATATGTACTCCGATCAAACACCATCACAAAAACAATATTTACAACATTTAAAAGAGGAACTACGAAAGCGGCTCGAGAATGGCGAAAAAAACCTTATTATTAAGTACATAAAAGGGAAACCTTCTATCATTGCCAACACAGACAATAAAAAAAACATGTGAATTCTCCTATACATAATGGAAAAAATACAGATAAAATATGTAAGTACATTAAGTCACCACATAGTAAACAAATATGAAGACATTGCTTTTCATCCATCGTGCTTAAGATTTTTTTATGCAAACTTACGCAGCATTCGCAAAGCTGGCAAGTTTGAGGAAATTGAATGTGTACTGAAAACTATACCGGTGACTACACACATTTTAATATTTAGCGAGACATGGATAAACTCAGACAGTGACGCTAACTTGTACAAACTCCCCGACTACGAGCATGCATATAGTTACAGAAAAAAAAGGAGGGGTGGCGGCGTTTCTATATACATTCACAACAGTATAAAATATGAAATAACAGAAGAACTTTCGGAGGATGGAAACCATTATTTGTGGATTCATATAAATAAACTGTCATTAAATATTGGTGCAATTTACAAACCGGGAAAATCAAATATAAGCAACTTCTTAGAAAAGTACTCTTCTCAATTAGAACGGAATAAAAGGTCGGTGGTTTTCGGCGATTTCAACATCGACTTGCTTACCGCAGACAGCGACGTGACGAAGTACCTACATGAAATAAAAGAGGCTGGATACGAAGTTTTAAACAAAATAGACAAGAAATATAGCACTCGTCAAACCAGCACAACGGGACTATTTTAGACGACGTTTGTACAAACATATATAATCACACATTTAGTATTTCAATTATTGAATCATCACTTTCCGATCACAAACAGCTTTATGTAGAAATCGGCCAATTACCGTTACAAGTGTCATGATTTTAGAAGGTTTTTCTTATTTTTTAATAGCAACACTGGTAATGCCGTCTCTTGCCGCCATTTTGTTAAATTTAATAGGCTAATCTGTGGTAAAATTGGTGGGGGTAGCTAGGCTTGAGCCCGATTAACGAGCAAAGAGAGGTCGTTCTTCAAACTAGCCTCGAGGGGATAAGTTCACTAAGACGTCGACTGTATCTATATTGTTATACCTGTACTATGCCTGTACCTGTAAGTTGGATCAATAATTATATGAGTGTTATCTGGAGTCTGCGTTTTCTTCATATTTCAGAAGCGGTAAAGTACCCACACAAGTTTATTTCTAAACCTGATAATAAGAATAATTTGCTTATTCTGTGCTATAGTAATGCCAAACGAGTTATTTTATTCTCTTCACGCAGAGAAAGGATAAATATTCCAGATTCCATGTTAATGCGTATTTTTTTTTATCTAAATGACATTTTAAATACCTTTGCGGTGGATTGTGTTTTGTACATGGTCGGGGCTACTCTCCGACGGAACGGACATAAACTAAATCGCATTTGTGTTTTAATTGATTGTGTTCGTATACGGTCGGGGCTACCCTCCGACTATACTAACATAATTTAAAAAGTCTATATGCGTAGCTTAGTACTAAGATTTTACTAATTCGTGTTCGGGGCTACTCTCCGATCGTGTTAGTTAAATCTAAAGCGTTAAAATTGGAATATTTGTGTGGCGGATTGTGTTCCGTACATGGTCGGGGCTACTCTCCGACGGAACGGACATAAACTAGATCACACTTTTATTTGAATTGATTAATTGTGTTCGTGTACGGTCGGGGCTACCCTCCGATTATACTTACATAATTTTAAACGCGGGTATGTAGTAGATATTTTCGTATGGCACGATCATAGCGTACCATGAATCTGGCATAATATCTTGATTGTTGTTGTTTAATTTACATGATGTATTAAATGTGGATTGTACAGAATTAATGGAGATTGGCATTATTATATTATTAGAGTACTTGCTGTTTATATTGTTTATAATCTTACACATGGAGCTAGGACTGGCAGTTTTGGCTGTGTACCTACATGTAATGTTTTAAGTAATTAGTGCTAGCACTAATTGGAGCTAGTTTTGATAGCCTTTACTGTTGCACAGAGTAAAATCACTTATGGCTACTAAATCTTGCATACAATCCATGTTTTAACGTGGTATCTAATACCAACAGTGAATAAAAGAAAACTATAAGTTATGAAGCTAGTAAGAAGTAGTAAAGAGTAAGAATAATTTATGATTGGTTGCTAACATTTCATTTATCTTAATATTATTAAAATTAATTATTACCAATTTTCCTTTGTTTTTAATGTATTGAGCGAACGTGTTGTTCTCTGGGTTGAGTGAGTCGTGTATGCTTACTGGTTACCTACGTTACCTGGTAAGATTGGTTTAATAGGTACGTATTACTTACTTACAATTGAATTCTGGCTTTCTATTTATTGATATATTAATTAATAGGTACAAATTTTGTGGATTCAATTAATATGAACACCGTGAATAGCAATATAAATTGCTTGAACTATGAATATGAGTTTAAATACGAATATTTTAATATGGTATCTTTAAATATTTAAATATGAAAGTCTTTATGTGGATTGGGATATCTCTAATGTGAATATTTTTAATTTTTAATGATGAGCGAACAAATATAAGTTGTTCACTGGGTTGAGTGAGCAAGCTATGCATGCTCACTGGTTACAAAAGATACATTGAATTTGTTTGTTGAAATGCATTAAAATTGAATTTGATATCAGGGGGCGATGTATGTATGTTCCATACACTCGTCGGATATTAGAGGGCGATGTATGTATGTTGCATACACTCGTCGGATATTAGGGGACGATGTATGTTTGTGGCATGCACTCGTCGGAATTAAGGGGGCAGTATATGTTTGTGGCATACACTCGCCGGATTTTAGAGTACGAACGATGTATGTTGGTGGCATACATTCGTCTGAATATGTTTAAATGTTAAGTGAGTACGTTTCTCACAGGCTGGTTAAATGAGTACCTACTTATATTTCATACTGGTTTACTACCCGTATGGCCACTTTTAAGATTATTAGATTTAAATTAAACTACAACAGAACAAAGATAATTTCAAACGTTTTATTCTTGTTTTTACAATACTCATTTTACATTTTTGCACTAGATAAGTAGCTCTAAAAGAAATGGTTTTTGTAAATAATAAAGGATGTAGGTAGCTACTGTAGCTAGTGAACAGTATAAATCATGAATTTTCCTGAAGGGCATATTGTGTTGATAACCTAATGATTTTATTATAGAATGACACGGAACGATCTTTTGCCGATGAATAATGTATACATTCCAAGGTAAATAGCATCTGAGGACGAATACGGCCCGCGCCACCTGGTGCGCCGCTTGGTAGGCCTCCAGGGTGACGTGGCCGACCCAGGGGAGTCTTGAGCGAAGGAGGAATACCCTTTCTTCGTAGCTGAATCTGGTCAGAGGATTTGAGATGATGCAGAGCGTTTTGTTTATGGGAAAGTATTGAAGTTGTTTTGATTAAAATGTTTCATGTTTATTTATTTGCATATCGAATAAAGCTATTTAAGATTTAATTTTCATCTCGCATAACCGACTAAATTGATTGTAACACCCCCTTAAATAAAGTTTGTAAAGGTCTACCTAAAACAAAACAAAACTATAAAAACTTATCTTTTCATAGAATCATTTAGATGTTATCAAAATACCCTTAGGGAAGAATGAAAAGCCTTTTAAATCTACAGTTGCCTACTTGCTTGACATTGAGTATCTAGTAGGTACCACAGCTGTAGCAGTAGATACCTTTAAAGTAATATTGTCAATATGCGCTCTAATTATCGCAACATAGTACCTACTTACTTATAAGGATATTTGTATACTAAATTATGTTTGCATCATTTCTTTTTCCTTGCATAATAAGTATCCACATGCTCCACAATTTGAGTAGGGGTTATTGTCTTACCTAGTTAAGATTTTTATAATTACCTTAGTTTCCATTTATACGAAATCCATACCATATCTTGATTCTCATGAGTGGTCAATATCCATGAGCTAGGTTTGTTTTTCTATGCCTAGGTCTATGCCCAGGTGACCTTTACGCAGAACTGGATGTATTTCTGATCTTGATAAGATTGGACATGATGACGATTCACTTTTGAATAAGAGCACACTATTAAAGTCGCGAATTTAGTATTCCAAGATTGCGATTGGGTAATACTTTTATAAACTGTGATCTGTGTCACTTAGATTGTTATAGACCTTTTAACTATGGAAACAATATTAGTTTCTGGTATAAGCTTAACAACCTCCATAGCAGTGTTGTAGATACGGTGTACGTACGCATAGGTTTTCGGGGTGCCGCTGTCTCTGAGGTACCTACCGGGTTCGATTCCCTGTCGGGTGAATGTTTAAAGCGGACTTTTCAACATTCTGCCCGATTGTATGTGGTAATCCCCGTCGTTGTTCCCAAATGCCATAACACAAGTGCTTGAGTTACTTAGTTCGGGATGGAAGCAATGTAGGTATGCAAAGATATCCAAAATTTACTATTACCTATTACTAATTTTATTTTTTGTAGCTTTGTTCAAGTGGACATTTCGTCTATTATTTTTGTTATACGTAGCTTAATTTAAAAGAATTCACTATGCTTGACTTTTTAAATTTGAGTTTAGTTCTCTTGATGTTGAGTTTAGTTTGACTTAAATCTCAAATTTAATTTAAATTCAAACTAAATTGTGGATGAGTGCTAGAGAAAGTTTATCAGGAACATACTTTTCTGAGTCTTCTACAGAATTAGACAATAAAGCCATAAGACTGATTAGAAATCATCATTCTTTACATTTTTCCGGGAACTTCGAAGATTCTTTATCTAAGTACCTAGTTTGATAGATACATAGATTAATTCTTTATTTGTACACAATATTACGAAATGAACAATCACACACGAAATAATAATAATAATACAAAGATAACAAATTGTAAACCAAATGGTGGCCTTATCGTCTTACTGCGGTTTCTTCCGGGCAACTCAGTTTTGGTTTAGACAGATGGAAAATTTTACAGCCAAAATCACTAGAAGCTATTTTGCTATTTGTGCGTACTGCGTAGTGTTCTAGATCTCTCTTAATGATTTAGATGCAAGTCAAAAGCAGAGATACTTAGTTGCTTAGACAGCACTGCAAGAAGCATTCACTGATATCTATTCTAGTTGTTTTCAATAACATAGTGATGAAATGATGTTTCTAATGCAAAAACATGTAAACAGTCCATAGTGCATTTAAGTAGATCGTGTTTATTACACTGTTAAGTTGTAACTGATGTTTTCCTAATTAAGCAAAATAAAGTAAAACGATTATTGCTCAATCACACCTCTCAATTTATTAAAATGTTCTATACAGCTTCATGCAAACATTTTTAATTCATGTTTTAAACTTGTTCTAACAAATAAAGCCACAAGTAACCACTGCTGTAGCATACCAAGTTAGTTTTGCCGTGTCTTTGTTGTTATTGGCGGTATGATTTAAAATTAGTTTTTGAGGATTTTAATACTACCGTCCTAGTGTACGTATTGACAAAATATGATTTCAAATTATGTGAATCTAATTTATTGTTATTTTAATGAGCATTAATATCTTTATTAAACCCAAAATCAAGTAGATCTGTCAAATTTACCGTCTCATTTGGTAGGCTCGTGATACTAAAATTCTTAGCAGTTTACCATTCTCACGGACCTTTGAAGTTCCTTCACATATTCTGTAGTAATCATTTCCATATTTTTTTAGATCTGGTCAGTTGAACATTTGTTTCTACTATGGTTGAAGGTACTAAGTACCTTACCTACTAATGTTTATAAAAGAATATGAGAATTCATATACTTACATTTATTTCTATTGAATTCATTATCAGATACATCTATTTCTTTTGAATGATTAATAAAATTGATTTGGTTACTATGTGTGTTGTGAGTTTACTGCTTTCAGATGCCAATTGTAGCATCCAGTAGGTACTTATCATGAGCTAGCATCGAGTTAATATAATAATGAGGATCCCGCTACCCTTGAACGTACGAACCAACACAGCATACAAACTGCTGGAGGCAGCAGAGTGTACGTGCTGTGGTAATGCGAGGAGATAATATGATACTGAAGGTGCAGATGACAGAGTGATCGTTGTTGTGATGATGATCATCGTGGCCGTGGTTGTAAGTCGGATATTGAGACGAGTGGATCGCTGATACTGAAGTTGACTTATATTGAAGTATATATTATCATGTCATGTATCTTATCTCATTTTACTAATATTATGATTGCAAAAGCTTGTATGTTTGTTCCCCAATCACGGCTATCGGCTGGACGGATCTTTGAAATCTTTTGTCTGTGGAATAATAGCATATCGGCTTCTTTTGACCCCGGGAGGATATTTTATTCCCACGGGAAGTCATCGTGTAGTTAATTCATTTGGGCGAAAAGCTGTTCATGATTTTACTTGTCCTATTTCTATCCATGGTAATATACTTCTTCATATCCCAATTATAATTATTAAATCTATTTACACTAATATTATTCATAGTAATATGAATATTTGTTGATAAGAATGCGGGTCATGCTCGTATGAGGTTGAGACATCTTTAAGTTTTGATATTAAATTGTGAACTTGTTTAAAATCATTAACTTATTCATTAGAAATGATAATAATATGATCTTTTGATTTTCATGTACGGAGTGGAACCATGTATTGTACTATTCTAACAGAGGCAGAGAATAGATGCATTAAAGATTTGGTGCTGGAGAAGAATGCTCTGGAAACCTTGGACAACTGGTTGACAAGTTGAAAAAGCAAATTGTTGCTGTGACGGTTCAAATTGTACCTGCGGCATCTTCATTATTAGTGTAACTTCCTTGTAAGAATATTTAAATTAATCGGTAATAATGCCTATTACGAACATGCCTTTAAATAATTCCTTTAGTTGTCCTAATTCATATCTTGATTTAATACAAATTGTGCACTATGGTAAATACGTATCTATAACTTGGTTTGTTACTCATATCTGGGTAAAAATTGGTAACTGTGCAGAGGCCTACAGTTGTTTTTGTAAGGACTAAACTAGGTCAAACTTAGCGATAGTTAAATTCATCTAATATTAGGTCTTTAATCCTTTCATGACTCGTAGTTGCTTTTTCCACTATTTGAGTGAAGTGATAAGGGTGTGTAGTTATCAGGTTAAAGTTAAATTCTGTACCTACCTATTCCTAATGTAACATTCTTAGGGATTTTGCTTCTGACACCATCTAATATTCTTGAATGTAGCTCCTGACAATGCATTGATGTAAACTAGTACCAAGCTAATCCATTTTTCTTTTATGACCCATAACTAATGCTTATAGATTATAACCAGACTTTACTTTAATCATTCCATATACTTACTTACACATGATTATATAACAAGTATAGTTTCAAAATAAGTTTTCTAAGTAATAATAGTCGCTTGTTAACGAATGTCATGATTATGTTAATTTATACATTGATTCAAATAGTTTTAGATTAGTTTGTTATTGATAATTTATTTTATTTGATTATGTATTACTTAACGATTTACTAAAACAATATTTTCACGATAATATCTATATTCTAAACAAGTCATCGGCTTCCTTAAAAGTTTATTATTGAGCATTGTGTAATATAATGTATTTGTTTCAATTATGTTTTAAGTTTTAACTTAAGGTTTTTATCACTATAAGATTAACCTAAATAGGTACATAGTTGTAAGACTTTACTATTGAGAATAGTTGTGTATCAGTATATTAGCTGTATACTTACCTAATTAATTGATTCTAAATAATTTTTATATGTGCGTCGGGAGACAGCACGTTATCAGATGGCCGAATGTCATGATTTTAGAAGGTTTTTCTTATTTTTTAATAGCAACACTGGTAATGCCGTCTCTTGCCGCCATTTTGTTAAATTTAATAGGCTAATCTGTGGTAAAATTGGTGGGGGTAGCTAGGCTTGAGCCCGATTAACGAGCAAAGAGAGGTCGTTCTTCAAACTAGCCTCGAGGGGATAAGTTCACTAAGACGTCGACTGTATCTATATTGTTATACCTGTACTATGCCTGTACCTGTAAGTTGGATCAATAATTATATGAGTGTTATCTGGAGTCTGCGTTTTCTTCATACAAGTGAATAAAAAAATTCATTACAAGGCGCTAGATTATGACAAATTACTCTGCAACGCTCTGACAGCGGAATACGATAACGCCACAAATGACTATAGCTACCTAGAGAGATCAATTACAGAACAGGTAAATAAGAGTAAAATGGATAAAACGAAGTATCAAAACCCACCCCGCAAAGACTGGATAACTAAAGAAATTATAGATTCTATAAATGAACGGAACTTTTTATGTCAACAAACCAAAAGTAACCCAACGGCTGAAGATATACAGAAGTTTAGACGACAACAAGATCAGGTGAAGACTCTAATCAAGACACAAAAAGAAAATTATTATCTTACATTATTTCGTAATAACCAAAGTCAGCCAAAAAAGATGTGGGAGTTAATTAACAACTTAGCTTCTAACAAAGTCAAAAACAGCGGCGCTCCCTCAAAACTGTTATCGGGCTCTGGACTCAGCGTCACGGACGGCAATGAAATCTGTGAGTTGTTTAATTCCTTTTTTTCTACAATAGGTTCAGACTTAGCATCGAAGATACCAAAATCGTATCATGAGAACGCCGCGAATACACTTATGTTTGAAAATAATTACACCCATAAGGAAACGTTAAGTGAACTAAGGCCTTGTACCACAACCGAAATAACTAAAATTATTGACAGTTTAGACAGTAACACGAGTACGGGCCTGGATGGGATTAGTACCAAAGCGATTAAATGTTTGAAAGGCGTAATTGTTGATAGGTTAACTGACTGCATTAACGACTGTTTAGTGCGCGGTGTTTTCCCGGATTCATTAAAAGTTGCAAAGGTCAGCCCTATTTATAAATCCGGTAGCAAGTGTGATCCCAGTAACTATAGACCGGTATCGGTACTACCTGTCATTTCAAAAATTTTCGAAAGAGTTTTATATGACCGTTTAAACACTTTTGTCACCGAAAAAAAATTGTTAATAGAACAACAGTACGGGTTCCGTCCTAAATCAGGTACCTTAAATGCTGCAGTGGACTTAGTTACGAAAATAAAAACTAATATTGATCAAAAGAACCTTGCTTTGGGCGTTTTCATTGACCTAAAAAAATGTTTTGACACAGTTAGTCACAAAAAACTTTTACAAAAATTAAATAACATTGGTATAACGGGGGCAGCATTTAACGTATTCTCTTCATACTTACAAAATAGGCACCAAGTAGTGAAAATAGGTGATTGCATTAGTTCTTCAAGTCACGTGACTTATGGCATTCCACAAGGGTCAATAGTTGGCCCTTTGTTATTTTTAATTTACACTAACAATATAGCTAAAATAGGACTACACGGACATATAACATTGTATGCGGACGACACATGTCTTTTCTATTTCGGAAAATCCATACACGATATCACTAAGACGGCTCAAAAAGACCTCGATACCCTAAATGAATGGTTTAAGCATAACTTGCTAACGATAAATGCGTCTAAAACTTCTTATATTATATTTTGCCCTAAAAATAAAAAAATACCTGATTTCACCCCCCTAACCATAAACAACGTAACAATTCAACGATCTAACTGCGAAAAATATCTCGGACTATGGTTAGACGAACAACTCACGTGGAAATGGCATATTGACCAGATCAAAACGAAACTACGGTCATTACTGGGTGCATTGCGTAAAATAGCGAATTACATTCCAAACAAAGTAAGAACCATCATTTACAACTCCTTGGTAAAATCACATTTAGAATATTTAATTCAAATATGGGGTTCGGCTGCTGCAACTTATATAAACCCGTTGCAGAGACTACAAAATAAAATAATTAAAACCCTGTTCTGCTACAATTATCTAACCCCAACAAAACAATTATATGAACGAACTAAACTATTTAATCTTAAACAACTATATACATACTACACATGCATTCTTGTTAGGGATTTATGTACAGGTTCCATACAATCCAACATATTAATACATAAAAAAGTAAATAAACACAATTTAAGAAACGCGAACAAACTTCAACTCACTAACGTGCGCACTAACTACGGGAAAAAGACAGTACTTTTTGAGGGAGTACAGCTGTATAACAACCTGCCGAACGACATAAAGGAATGCAATAGTAAAAATATGTTCAAGAATAAACTAAAGAATTTTGTACTTAATCTGTAACCTTATAGCAAGTTCAACTTTATTATTTTTGATTAGAAAACAACATAATTATATCATATAGGTAATTATAACTTGTATTTTTCTAATAACATAATCTTCACATTTGTTATTAGTATGTGTGCCGAGTATCCGATGTTTAAAAATAGCCACTAAGAAAATAATCTTAAGTAATACTTGTTTTCTCATTTTAAGTAAACTTTGTGTTTTTATGAGAATAAATTCTATAAACCTAAATTTCGTAGTTCTAGACTAGGTTAAGAAGAAGTACTTACCCTATTAATTTTGATTCCCTTGAGAGTATCGAAATATGCGTTTTTTGCGACATAAATGGCCGTATCTTTTTTTTAGTTAACTGAGAAGTTTGATATTTTCACAGCTTCAAGGGACTGTAAACCTTAGTACTTGCATGATTTTAATTTCAACTCGATACCTCCACGCGTTCCCGAGATAAAGGGTCTTGACAGACAGATGGACGGACAGACAGACAGACAGACGGACAACAAAGTGATCCTATAAGGGTTCCGTTTTTTCCTTTTGAGGTACGGAACCCTAACAATATCTGTGATACCTCCTTCGATGGTGACATCTGTATTGACACAAGAGCGTAATCACCTTACCTCTGAATTAGATTTATTTGCAATGATTGTTGACTAATTTTGTTTTACATTCTTAAAATCTGCCACCGATTATCAGACGTGGGCGAGGGCCCTTAATAGCGTTTTCTTACATTCTCTAGCTTTCTTAAGCAACATAAAAAACCACTGCGAAAAATGAAATACTTATGTAGCTTACTTCCGCAAAAACACAATATGCAAACAACATGCAACAATGCAAACTCCTGAAAATGCATCGGATTGGGGCGAAACACGCGTAGTGTAGTCTAATCAGTGATTGTGCAACGTGTGTTGCTGTCTTGCTAATGCAGATATTGTGCACTGATATTTTCGTGGTGTGCATGTGCAATTTTTTTGCGGGTGAGCGGGCGGCGCAGCTTTCTTTTTGTGTTTTTTGCGGAAGTAAGCTACATATTATATTTCTTTTTTCTTATCATTTTTTGGCTATGGTAATCATTTTTGATCGTTGAGTGCAGTTTAACGAGGGCCATTTTAAACATTGTGTCCAATTTAAGTACTTATTTGGAAGGACGTCGGTTCCCAAACTGTCGGGTTCGGCAACTCCTGCGAAATTTAATTACACGATCGGACAGTTTTTAACTGTTTTATTAGGTACCAATGTTTTGACTAGTTGTCTTGTTTTATTGGTTTTAAAAATTTAATGGTGTTTTATTAAATTATAATATAACCATGCAATTGAAACTAACTGATAAGTTGATAATTCTTCTATCATGTGATGGTGTTGACAAATGGTTTTGATTTAATTTAATTTCATATTATTTTAGTAACTGTTGTATTGTACCTGTGTCATGTTAATCTGTATCAGAAAAATGTCATACATCGATCTCAATCCAAGGTCTTCCTAACCTTATTCCAATTCTATTTAGGGTCAGCACCTGCTTGGACATTACCGCGGTAAGGTTTGGCAGACTTTTATGGCCGGTCGCCTGCCTGACACCAACCCTCCTTGGGAATGCAATAGGGGATTGGACTGTTATTGATATGTAAATATTTAATAGTAACATTTAAAAATATACCTAACATTGAAGAATAACAAAAGTGGGAAAAAAATCAAGCTATTCATTAACCCTTGAACCCCGTCGGGGTCATGTCACGCATATAGCTGTCAACGTTCACTCAAACCCGGGGCGGCCAATATTGACCAGGCGCCGGCCGGCACAGATTACATTTTTTTACTCCATAAAGGAGTCTATGCGTGTATGGGACACTTGATTTTATATGGAAGCTGCATACATTGTCTATAGGCTGTAAAATTCATATCCCTCTGCATGTTTCCTTCGAATTGATATAGAAAAAAGAAAGTCTCATTTTTTTCGCTCTGCCTCTGCAAATGTTTATAATATTTTAAAATATGTGTAATCTTATTATTTCGAAGCAAAAAGCAAGGTAAATTGTGTTTTACTGTTATAAAAAGTGTTATTTTAGTGTTTTACAGAGGAAGTTATAGGAATCAAATCTAAAATAAATGTCAAAAAATTTCCAAAAAATTCTTCAAAGAATTCAGTCAAATAGCTTATTGCTGCACTTATACCATGTAGAACTAATATATTACTATAGTAATATAGTATAATTTAGTACCTGAAAATAGATAAAACATTCATAAGCCAAACACACTTTACATAATGAAAAAATATAGCCTAATTCCTAAGTTATCAGGTTTTTCGTAAAACACGGCTATTTTTTTATTTACTTTTCCATTTTTTTCGATTTTACCTAGTAGCGCGGGCGGTGCGTTCGTTTATAGTAAGATCGGCCCAGGGCTTGAGTGAGTGAGCTTGAGGCAAGCAAGTATGAGCTGCTGAGTTGTGACAAACTGTGTCTATAGCTATCTCTTTCTACAACGAAATTTTATATGGCGGGAGTATCGCGCTACTAACATCTGACGTCAAATGTATCTAGGCTGTCCGCGTCTAATAAGGAAATTTGATGATCTATATCTTCGAAAATATGTAAAATATTTGAAAATAAAGACCTGTGTCGTGTTTTTGATATTTCTAAAAACATTTTAAACAAATAAAAAAAATTGGCCCTATTGTTTGTGATTCTAGCTCCCGCGGCCATACGGGTGCTCCTACGACACCCACAGGACGAGATGGGGTAGCCTTAAGATCCCGCCACATTTTTGTGGTGTGGTGTGTTGTGACGCTATCCGTTTCATACATTTAGTATGGACACGACAGAGACAGAGAGAATCGCTCCACACTGCATAAGTGATTTTCTAATCATACTAAACGTATTAAACGGATAGCGTCACAACACACCACACCAAAAAATTTGGTTACGCCTTTATTCTTACTTACCCGGGGACTACACGGGCTCTCAATCAAGGTCCTCAACCAATCATCATCGATCTCAATCTAATATAACAGAATATTAACAACTAAACACAGAACAAAGGCAAATTCACAATGTTCATCACTTAAATGTCAGCCTGATCACTCCTACGCGCCATTCGATCACGTAGATCATCCCTCATTGACCTTTTTGTTGATCTCCGTTGTTCACGCCGCGCGTGATTCATTCATTCACGTTCATTCGTGGGTGCGCCGCCAACCACCGTCCGCGCAACTCGCGCTCAGTTGGCCGTCCGCAGCCGTGAGGCAAGTTTGTGTGTTTCGGTAGCGACGTGCCGCGCCAGTTACCTACCCGTATTGTGACCGAGATCCCGAGCGTTTGCACCTAGGAGCGCCCGGTCCGGGTACGGACTTGTGACCCGTGTGTGTTCGCTTTGAAAAGCGCCGGGAAAGTTTTAGCTGCCTATTAGGGCATTGTGTAGTTATAAGAGTGTTAGCTATAACAGTTTCCCATCGGGGTTGACTGAAGATCTTAGCCAGGCGCGCGCCGGCGAGACAGCCATCAGCCCCCCTGGATTACGGACAGTATCTGCTAGTAAGGTAGGCCTAGCTTAAGTAACGTAATTTTGCATGAGAAACCTTCGTTTCAATAAACTGTGGAACACAGTCGATGGTCACCACAATTGTGCGTGATCATATTTTTGGTAGCAGAGCTTAGTTGATATAATTAATTTTCATATTAAAATTAACTACATAAAATTTCATAGTAAAAATAAAAAGCGTACCTAAAAAGAGTACCTAAAAATTATTTTTTTTTGTTGAAATCTCGAGGGTATTCCGAGACGATTGAAGTACTAAGAAATTGTTCTAGTAAATTCTCGAAGCGAATGTTTCTCACTTGGTGGATCCGATAATAGATAGACACTTATATAATTGTTGTCACATACTAGTGTTTTGATACGAGTTTACTCGCCTAGATGTGTATATTTTTTTTTGTGTGTCCGGATTTATTTGACGAATAGTTCGTTCGAAAGTGTGTTTATTAGTACCACATACTAGTGATTTGATACGAGTTTACTCGCCTAGATGTGTATATTTTTTTTTGTGTGTCCGGATTTATTTGACGAATAGTTTCGTTCGAAAGTGTTGTTTATTAGTACCACATACTAGTGTTTGTTCCGAGTCCGCTTGCCTAGTTAAAAAAGTGGAACTAGTTTTAATTATTAGTAGTATTAAATTACGAGTATTATTATTAAAAATAGTTTTGTTTTCGTTTGTTGATAACGGTTTAGTAGTTGATTTGCGAGGTATGCCATACCGTTAATCCTATACGTTTTGTTTATACCGTTATATTGTTAGCCCTTGAAATTGGTAAGTTGTTAATAATTTATGAAAATAGTAGGGTCCGTGTATGTCGTCCGAATTTTAATTGTGTTTTATATTATCGTGACGCGACCTATTTCTATTGTTTTTTTTGTTGATGTTTACCACTTTTATATTTCTTTGTTTGCTTTGTTTATAAAACGGATTATAAATGGCTCCTACGAATCCGCTCGCCGTATCCAGGGCCGGCATCCAAGGAGTTTTGCGTTGGCTTGCTTGTGCGGTCACATTAATAGACCGAGCCGACCGGGTAGGCGCGTTGCTAGCTCGGTATGGCGGGCTGGCAGCTCGGCTGCAAGACCTGGAGCGCCACGCCATGGAGTGTCGCGCGTATTATATGGAGAACCCCCCAGCTGATGATGCCGTGTCGGAACAGCTGGAGCAGGATGTAGCCCAGGCCTATGAGCTGGCTGACCAGTTCACGGAGGCGGCTGAGAGGGCCCTGGCTGTTCGGAAGGGGGAGCCGGTTTTGAGCGGGGAGGTCAAACCTACCCCGACGGCGTTGCTAGGCCGATTGCCTACCTTGGAGATTCCCACTTTTAATGGGGATCTGTCAGCCTGGATGGGCTTCATTAATTTGTTTGACAGTTTGGTGGATTCACGACGGGACTTATCCCCTAGCGAGAAGTTGGCCTATTTGCGCTCCTCCCTGCGAGGAGAGGCCAGCGCGGTAATCCAGCACCTGCTCATCAGTGACGACAACTACCAGGTGGCTCGCCAGCTTCTGGTTAGCAGGTACCAGAATGTCCGGTTACTGGCGGACACCCACGTGGCCACGATTTTGGCCCTCCCGCGAATCACGCGGGTACACCTGTTACGGAGGGAGTTGCTGAACCCGCTACTGTCAGCGGTCAACTCCCTAAGGTGATTGGACCTGCCGGTGGATCAGTGGTCCTTTGTACTGCTGCACATAGTCCTCGCCAAATTGCCCGCTGAAATGAAGGGGCGTTTCGAGCAGAGGTACGGAGGCGACAGCGCCTCGTATCTCCCGCCCTTCGCGGACCTCCTTCGTTTTTTGGAGGACGAATGTAGGGTGACGGACCACCTGGAGCCTGCCCCGGTTCCAGGTGTTGGTCGTATGGTGGCGGCGAGGGAACAGCCCCGTCGCCCGACCAATCGCTATGCTGCCTTCCAGCAGTCCCCTCCCCCCGCACCGAGTGAGCGGTGCAGGTATTGCAGGGGAGATAGGCACATGGTGCACGAATGTGCCAAATTTAGAGGCCTCCGCCCAGAGGGACGGAGGGCCGTTGCTAGACAGCGCCAATGGTGCTATAGGTGTTTGGGGGGACACATGCAGTCGGCGTGTCCCCAGACCGAGGATTGTCGTCTTTGCGGAGGGAGGCATCACCCCCTCCTTTGTTTGGACCGCAAGGACGCCGGGAGCGACCGGGGTTCGAATTCCTCGCGCACGGGCGGGGGCCCGGCAGCCCGGAACCGGTCCCCTAGAGATTCGGCGGGGCTTAGCCCCCCCGTTCAGTCCCCCCCGGAGAGGGGGAACTATAGGAGAGACGCCCCCGCCACGGGCGGGGGTAGGGGGGTACCACAAGAGTACGCCACGGTGGCGATGGGCACGGGCCCTATTTGCTACTCCCCCCCCCTAATGGAGAGGCCTCGATTGGGGTACTATGTACCGAGGCACGCCCCACACGGGTATTACCCTGCACCTAGGAGTGCTGTTGGTCGGGGCCAGTATGTACCCGATTGGGACCCGCTCGCCCGGTACGAGCGTCCCACATTTGGCGCGCCGACTCAGGCGCGAGGGGGACAAGTACCCCCCCAAAATTTTTAATGGCGCCCCTGTCGGACCCAACCACCCCTCCGGAGCTTGTGCTGTTGCCAACAGCCTCCGTGAATGTTTGGGGACCTAAGGGCAATGTTGTCACGGTGCGTGCCCTTTTGGACTCAGGTGCCCAGGGGTGCATAATGTCCAGGTGGCTTGTCCGACAGCTGGGTCTTTTGCTTGTGCCGCATCACGAAGCGGTATGGGGGGTGGGAGACTCGCGGATCCCTGATCCGATTGGTCGAGTTGAGTTCTCCTTCTCCCCCCACTTCGCGCCAAGGCCGAAGATCGGTGCTTCGGCGATAGTTTTTGATAAGGTGGTTGGACCACTCCCGCAAGTGCGAGTGCCGCCATCCACGATTGAGCTGACGTCTGGACTGGCTTTGGCTGATCCTTCCTTCCACCGACCGGGCCCAATACACTTGTTGATTGGTGCGGATGTCCTCGGTCGTGTACTGTGTGGAAGCAAGCGAGTTTTGCAGACAGCCGATCTTGTCGCCTTGTCCTCGTCGCTGGGTCATGTGGTGATGGGAAAGGTACCACAGACACCAGAGACCCCGTCGGTAGACCGCCAGACCCTTGTCGGTTCTACTTTGTCCGACGTTCTCCAAAAGTTTTGGGAGGTGGAGGAACCCCCCACTGCCAAGCGGTTGGATCCGTTAGCCGAGGAGTGCGAATTGTTCTACCAGAACAACACTGGGCGCCTCCTCTCGGGTCGCTTGATTACCCGCTTGCCCTTCTTGGCGGCTCGCCCTCCTTTAGGGAGCTCCCGACCGATGGCCGAGAAGAGATTGTTGTCCATGGAGCGTAGGATGGCCAGGGATCCCGCATTCAAGGAGAAGTATATAGACTTCATGCGGGAGTATTTGGACCTTGGGCACATGTCCATCTCGCAGTTGGACTGGCGTAATGTGGAACATTACTTCCTGCCACACCACGCTGTTTTGAAGACTTCCAATGGGAAGATCCGCGTGGTCTTTGATGGTTCGGCGCCCACGTCAACCGGAGTGTCGTTGAATCAGTGTCTGCATGCGGGGCCGAAGTTGCATCACGATGTCTGTGATGTTTTGACCAACTTCCGCCGGCACGCTGTCGTCTTTGTGGCCGATATCCGCATGATGTTCAGACAGACCGTGATTCACCCGGAGGATAGACGATACCAGCTCATCCTTTGGCGTGAGGATCCCCAGGATCCGATGTTGGCTTACGAGCTGAACACCAACACTTATGGTTTGCGGTCGAGCCCCTTTGTGGCGATCCGTTCGCTTTTGGAGCTCGCAGAGCGCGAACGGCTACGCTATCCCCGGGCATCTGCTCTTATTGAGGGGGGGGCCTTATTTGTCGACGATATCTGCACGGGGGCCTCGAGCTTAGATGAGGCTCTCGTCTTACGTGATGAGCTGATTGCGCTCTTGAGGGCTGGTGGCTATGAGTTGCGGAAGTGGCTGTCTAACTCACCGGACCTATTGGCAGATTTGCCTAAGGACCACCAGCAAGAGCCGCTCCTCTTTGAAAATCCGGAGACTCCAGACATGCTGTCTGTTTTGGGAGTCCAGTATCGACCAGTCCCGGATTTGTTCACATATAGATTGGAACTGCCAGACCCAAAGGTCTGGACTAAACGCACGGTGCTGTCTACTGTAGCCCGTACCTTTGATCCGAACGGTTGGCTCAGCCCTGTAGTGTTTTCGATGAAGTGCTTCCTACAGGAGCTTTGGGCTGCGGAATTGTCATGGGATGAGCCCCTCTCTGGTAGCCTCCTACGAGAGTGGGTGAGGTTCGTGTCATCCCTACCCGACGTCAATCGGGTTTGTATACCGAGGCAAATGCTGCCTTCGGGAAAGTTTAAAGCCTCCCTGCACGGCTTTTGTGACGCGTCCGAAAGCGGATACGCGGCAGCCGTTTACATCCGAACGGTGGATGCAGCAGGCGTTGTCGCCGTACACTTAGTTACGGCCAAGAGTAAGGTCGCCCCCCTTCGGACTAGGCTAACCATTCCGAAGTTGGAGTTGTCCGGCGCCACTCTCTTAGTACGGCTACTCAATCATGTTGCCGACACCTTGGGAAACGGTGTCGACTTGGAGTCGATATTTGCGTGGTCTGACAGCCAGGTCGTCCTTTGTTGGCTGAAGAGTTCAGTCCACACCCTTGAGGTTTTTGTGGCCAACCGGGTCTCACAAATTCAGACTTCAAAGGCCCCGTTGATTTGGCGCCACGTACCGGGCGAATTGAACCCCGCAGATTGTGCCTCCCGCGGCTGCGAGGCGCCTGAGTTAGTGGACCACCACCTATGGTGGAGTCCATCATGGTTGTTACGGCCTGAGCGCTCATGGCCTGCCACCCCGGCTGTGGCCAGAGTCCCAGACCTAGGCATGCGTGTTCACGCCGTGGAGACGGTGGCGGCTCCGCAGATGGAGTTTTTGTTAGACCGCTACAGTTCTCTTGATAAGTTGCTCGGCGTGACTGCTTGGATGAGGCGTTTTGTGCGAAATTGTCGCCAGCCTCAGGAGAAATCGTTGTCTCCGGTCCTCGCCCCACAAGAGCGGCAAGACGCTCTGTTGCATTGGTTGCGAGTGACGCAACAGCTAGAGTTTGAACCGGAGCTGAAAGCCCTGCGCTCAAGTAAGTCCAAGTTGAAGGGACCCTTGGTGCGGTTGAATCCCTTCTTGGACAGTACCGGATTGCTGCGTGTCGGAGGTAGGCTCAGACATGCCAACCTGCCGTACGGATCACGCCACCCTTTGTTGCTCCCCAAGGATGGACCGTTAGTTAGACTGTTGATTACAGACCGACATGTAAAGAATGCTCATGCCGGTTGTAATGCTTTGACCGCGCTCCTCCAACGAGAGTTCTGGATTTTGTCAGCGCGGAGAATAATCCGATCCGTTATTTTTCGTTGTCTCCCGTGTTATCGTTTGCGCGCCGATACGATGCAGCCCCAGATGGGTGATTTGCCTGCCGATCGAGTGAACGAATCGATGCCCTTCTCAGGAGTTGGAACGGATTTTGCGGGGCCATTTACCGTTAAGACATCGCGGCTTCGTAATGCTAGAACGGAAAAGGCTTACTTGTGTGTATTTGTTTGTTTGGCCACTAAAGCGGTCCACCTGGAGGTGGTTAGTGCCCTCACCACAGAAGCCTTTGTAGCCACGTTGAATCGTTTTGTGTCTCGCCGCGGAATGCCGTCGTTAATCAGGTCCGATTGTGGAACCAATTTCAAGGGCACCGATAGGTATTTAAAGGAAGTTTGTGAATTTTTGGATAGGAATAATTTTGAGATCGGATCCACACTCTCTCGCAGAGGGGTACGATGGCAGTACTCCCCGCCATCCTGCCCCCACTGGGGAGGGATTTTTGAAGCAACTGTAAAGGCAGCTAAAACTCACCTTCGTCGCGTTATTGGGGAGACGGTCCTCACGTTTGAGGAACTCGCGACCGTATTTTGTAAGGTTGAGGCGGTCCTCAACTCGCGTCCGTTGTGTCCGTTGTCTTCGGACGCGAATGATTTAGAGGCCCTTACGCCGGGCCATTTTTTGATTGGCAGACCGCTTAACGCCTTGCCGGAATATCCTTATTCCGAAGTGCCCTCCGGACGGCTCTCGCGATTTGAATTGCTCCAGCAGCTTACGCAGAGTTTTTGGCGCCGTTGGCATCTGGAGTATTTGCACATTTTGCAGCAACGCGTTAAGTGGTCGGATAGGACGACCCCACCCAAGACTGGAGACCTCGTGTTGGTAAAGGATCCAAACCTGCCGCCCCTCCGCTGGCGTTTAGGACGCATTGTTCAGCTTCATCCGGGGTCGGATGGTGTGCCCAGGTTTGCCGAGGTCCTGGTGGGGGACTCTGTTTTGAAGCGAGCGATCGCTACCCTCTCTCGCCTGCCCTTAGATTGAGTTGGCGGACAGTTTGCTACTGTCCGGGACGGGGGGATGTTCACGCCGCGCGTGATTCATTCATTCACGTTCATTCGTGGGTGCGCCGCCAACCACCGTCCGCGCAACTCGCGCTCAGTTGGCCGTCCGCAGCCGTGAGGCAAGTTTGTGTGTTTCGGTAGCGACGTGCCGCGCCAGTTACCTACCCGTATTGTGACCGAGATCCCGAGCGTTTGCACCTAGGAGCGCCCGGTCCGGGTACGGACTTGTGACCCGTGTGTGTTCGCTTTGAAAAGCGCCGGGAAAGTTTTAGCTGCCTATTAGGGCATTGTGTAGTTATAAGAGTGTTAGCTATAACAGTTTCCCATCGGGGTTGACTGAAGATCTTAGCCAGGCGCGCGCCGGCGAGACAGCCATCAGCCCCCCTGGATTACGGACAGTATCTGCTAGTAAGGTAGGCCTAGCTTAAGTAACGTAATTTTGCATGAGAAACCTTCGTTTCAATAAACTGTGGAACACAGTCGATGGTCACCACAATTGTGCGTGATCATCCGTAATCCAGTAGTCCTAACACGAAAAACTGTGTGTATGGTAACCGTTATCGTGATCAATATTGTGTGAAAACCAGAGCAGAAACTCTTTCGGTCGTATCATCATCATCATTTCTACTTTTTTTATTATATATACTTTATGGAAATTACTTAATCACTGCATAGATAGCCCTCCACTCTTATCCATGTTAAGCCTTCGTGTTCTTAGAAGATATCCTAGAAACAGAATTACTCCCCGTTCCGCACCTTTGCGAAGGACAGTTCACGGGTCCAATTCGCCTATTCCCCGATTCTGCAGAATTGTGAACAACTACAGTGACATGGTTGACTTTCATTTCGATTCGCTCAATGGTCTCCTTAAAATTAATGCTGATAGCAATTTTTTTTTCTAATCATTATCTTTAAAATTGTTTCTAAATATATTTAAAATTCTATTTAAAATTCTTTATTTATGTAATTTTTAATTTAAATGCATGTTGAATTTACCTTAAGTGTTTGTAACATTTAGCTATACTTAGATATAGTATTATTTAATATGTAATAATGTAAACAAACGTTGGTAAATCTTCATAAATGAAATAATAAATAAAATCATCATCATTATCATGTCAGCCGAGCGACGCCCACTGCTGGGTATAGGCCTTCCCCAGGATCTCCACTTTTTTATTTATATACCAATACCCCAAAAACTACTGAAACGAATTTCATCATCTCCATCATCATCCATCATCGGTCGTTACATCATCATCATCATTTTAGCCGTACCTACGATGACCAATGCTAAACTTTTTTTTACACTTTTTCGGTCGTCTAAGGAACTGAAATTCAATATTATGTTTGACAGCAGCACTTCGACAGCTTTTGAAGGATTTCATCTAAAGTTTACTGTTCGAAGACTATTTGGTTGAAAATATTGAAATTGAAATATTAGAAAAAGTTGACCTTTCTGAACCCTCACAACACTGATTTGTTGGTCACCCATCCCGTGACTGACCGTTGTGAAAGTCGCTACTTCAATGATTGCAGGCCGAGCTTGTTTACCACTGCACCACGGGTTCCGCAAATCCTCCTAAAACTTTTATTCAACCTCAATGACAAAAGCAGAAATTCGGATCCGCGTCCATTCAGGGCGAACAAAAACATAATATTTTCCATACAAATTGCGAGTCGGTCGGCACGTGCTTGCGCTATCTCAAACTCAAACAATATCTTGCTCTCGACCTATGGATTCGTATGTTTGACGCCGGCTAAGGATAGGAGAGAATTTTTGTGGTTCCGTATTTGTAATAAGAGTTCAAATGGTACGGTATAATTATAATGTATTAAGGGTAAGAACACATCTGCTGAACGTACGGCGCCGAAAGTTCAGCGACTGACGTTTTTTTCAAGCGACGTAATTTCGGCTGATGTCTCTTAGGGAACTTCAAAAACACCGCAGATGTGTCGCGACACTTAGTGCAAATTCCATATTCTGTAATTATTTATACCATACTACAAACGGTACTATTTTACGTAGCGCGAATTTAATAAATATTAGGGGTTAAAGTATCAAATTGCCGTTTTGTATGGAGATTTTTGTAAATTTTTTTTCTTATACAAACGTTTTTGTAATTTATTCAATGACTAATATTATGTAATTTTACAAAATTTTACACACGTATTTATGGACATTTTAACTACTAAATGACATATTCGTTAAGAGCAAAAAAAAATTGTCACTAGGTACGTTTCAACTAATAAAGTACAAAATTCTGGAAACAAAAAATAGTCCTAACTTTCGCGATAAGTTTTTTTTATGGAAATAATCAATTGTCGTGGTTATTAAATTATTGAAAGTTGCTCAATGCGGTCTTAATGTAACGCAATATTAAAGAAATTATATATTTCTAATATCATAAAAATTGTTAAGTTATATGTACCAAAGAAAAAAACGGCAATTTCATACTTTAACCGCTATTAATAAAAATAAACTTAGCCATTGTAACTGAAAATGTATAACTTGTTTTATGATTGTTAGTAAAATTTTATATAATACAGTAACATCGACATACTAGACAAATTCTAGTAGTTCTGTCGTAGGGCAGTTAATTTAGCGAGAATGAGCAATTTTTTTATTAATTACTTGCTATCCAGCATGTCCACACTTATGATAGCCAGGGTCGTGGGTTTTTTCCCCACCAGAAACTAATATTGCTAATATTCTCGTGATGTGATGTGTCAACGTTGGTTAGTTTCGTATCATACTACGAGTATTATCGAAATACAAACTAACTGTTTTTAGAACGGTGAATGTAATTTCAAGCTTTTGTATGAATGCATGGGATGGGAACATAATAATGGTTTTTTCCTGATGTTTACCGATCTCTAACGCGGCGTCCGCCTGCATTATTAAACGCATTATCACGTCACGTCCAAGCTATACTTTGCACCCGGGTCTACCCTTCTTTGAGTAATATGCCATTTATTATACAAATGTGAATTATGGAAAACGACGATTATTTAAATTTATTTTTTCATTATGGAAACCAAATTAGTTTGTGATATCGCATCAAAAAATAATATGTAATATAGTTTTTTTTTAACTCATACTCATAAATGATATGAATATTGTAGGTATACAATGTTTATTCGAAATGTTTAGGTTTGCTTTCATGAGTGTATTAAATAGACTACTACTTTATTTAAATATAATGTGCGATATAAGCCAGATCTGCTCAGTCTAAACAAAGCTGCATGAAATAGATTCATAGATTATATTAGGTTATATAGTCTAGAATACCATATACTTAGGCTTCTTTTTACGCCGGGAAAATTTTATCGCAACATGATTTAATAAATTTCTTCTGGTGGTCAATTTTGGAGTGGCTATTTTAATGTGAACTCGTCCAACAGATTATCTCATCACGTCCCCGCTATACGTTAGGTGTCCGCTATTCACGGAATTATTCGAGTCCTTCCACCCCTGGGCATATTAATAAAGGAATATGGATGACCAAACAAATTAAAATATTCACCGGCCGTGTGTCACGAGATATCTGGACCCTATAGGAGAATTTCGTAATTGATTGGCTTTTGTAGGTGACTGTACTACGTGATTTGAATTTGGTTATGGGTTTGGGAATTGATGGGTTTTTTAGATCTTTGTGAATATATTTCATAATTATTTATCGGTTTCTGTAGATTACCGCTACTAGAAAACATGGAATGTCTTTGCATGCTACATCTACTACTTACCATTTGTAAATGTGATACTTACTATGTAGTTTTGTCTTTATGTCAGTCTGCAGCCTTAACGCGCGTTGGCATAACCCTTGTAGTATAGGTAACCCCACAGAACACGGAAAGATTTTTGGTAACCCCTTGTATAGGTCTGAATATAAATTTAATAGCTGTTGTTTGTTATAAGTACTTTAATTATTATAAACAGCATTTCAACTGCGAATTAGTAGTGAAAGTTATTTATTTGGATATTGAGTAATCGTAAATACTATTTAACAGTTTACATTTTTAAAAATGTATTTACTTTTATTTAATCTCTTATTTAATGAGAACCAAAATAACGTAAAATATTTTTATGTGGAGGCGCTGACAGCTGTGGTAGTTCATCTCTGAAATCTTTTATGCACAGTTTATGTTGTAACACTAAAAAGTCAAAAAACTTTTTCATAAAGAAATCTTAGAAGATGATAACTCAGTAACTTAAACAGATATGACTTAGCAGTTACCATAATAAATATAAAGAAACCACAGTGGTCTCATAAATATTACCCCTAATTACCATTTGACCCCAAAGTAAAATGAATTTGATTAATCAACTCTGTATTTTGAGAAGGATAATTTTCGCGTCAAAGTTAACTTCGTAATGTTCAGTCGTGCCTAATTATACAGTTTAATTAATTCAAAGGCAAATGATGGGGAGACAGGGCTAAGCTGCATTTTGGTTGCACCGAAATTATGCAAAGGCGGTATTATGGAAATGCACGCACTCGAGCGGGGGCTTGGCGCTCCTTTGTTTAATGTGTCTCTTTCAGTTTGAATGTGTCAGCAGTGGTAGTAGATAAACATTTACTTGTTACATTGTCAAAGTTTTGGGCTTTTTTGGGGATTAACAGGGAACGCTTGTAGTTTCGCCATACGCATTCATTTGTGCTCTGCGTTTCAGGCTCAGATACACTTCTAGTATTATAAAACTGTCATCCTGGTACCTACATTATTTGTGTAAGAGCGATTGTATTGTGCCAGTCTGTATCGCGATGCTTATTGCTAAGGCCTAAAAATTTGTTCACCTACGTATGAAAGTGGTTCATTTTGATGAAATTGGGCATCATCATCATCCGCCATACGACGCCTACTGCTGGGCGTAGGCCTCCCCAAAGAATCTCCACATGGATCCTGCACTGCCCGCATACAGCGGCCTCCTGCGACCGCCACCAGATCGCCGGTCCACCTTGTAGAAAGAATTACCAAGCATCGCTCTCCCCTTTGCTCACTGGGTGACCGACCTTAGGCATTAATTAGACATTATTGAATTGATTACAACTTGAAAAAACAGTTAAGACTCCCTTCCCATATTTGCTTAAATAAACAGAGTTATTTCATTTCACTTCACTTCATTCACCGCCTTTATACTCGTATCAAGTTCACACCGCAAACATCAAAGATTTACAATACTATCCTAACTAGCGTTTGTTACTATCGGGAACATTTTATGTCATAAATAAAAAGCTATTGTTTGTAATCAAGCAACGTGCTTTTTGAATACTAAGTCCAAGTTGCCTGTACAAAAAACGTTTTTGAAAAAAAAAATGTAACCGCCTTCAAAACGGATCTTCAAACAAAAATTAACAAACACTAAAAAACGAAAAAAATAATAAGATTTTTTTATTCAAAGGACGATGATACGTGACTTTTTCTAATTTATCTTGGTACTTACTGAACTGTTTGAAGTCGGTGCCGTCTTATACGTATTGAGGTAATTACGTCCTACACCTCACGCTTGGGACCGGGGTTTTTTTATATGTTAATTATTTCACTCAGTATATTTCGTTCTTATTCTTTTTGGTTGGCACCGACTTCAAACAGTTCAGTAAGTACCAAGATAAATTAGAAAAAGTCACGTATCATCGTCCTTTGAATAAAAAAATCTTATTATTTTTTTCGTTTTTTAGTGTTTGTTAATTTTTGTTTGAAGATCCGTTTTGAAGGCGGTTACATTTTTTTTTCAAAAACGTTTTATTTTTCGATTTTTAGTGAAGTAGCATAAGAAACTACATGGTGATTATGATAAATTGTTGTAAATATCCTATCCGTTACGGAATTCAGCTTCCCATCTTTAGCTACTTAGATAACTTGAAGGAATACAACTGAAGGTCCATTCGTGCATATGGTATTTATAACACATCATAATATAACTCCTAACTGTTGAGGAGTTTCACCTCTCATCAGCAGCTCACCCTAATAACCTGAAAGAATATAACTATTGGCCCATACGTACGATTAATACTTAAAGAAATATTCTCCAGCTCCTAACCGTTAAGGAGTTGTAGCTTCCAATACAGCTCATCACTATGAGATGATGACTACCAGATGCAAATACTTGACTAACTTCAAAAATAAATGGAACGCATAAGGCTTGCCTATATTTGAGAATTTCTCTCAATTTTCCTGGGATTTGATCCCCTGGTCCTGACTTGGTGAAAGTAAGATCAGGTCAGAAGTACCAACTTTCGAAAAATATAAAAATTTGAAAATGATCCCCAATTTGATGAAACTATGAAATCGTCCATATACCCAAATAAAGTCTGAATACACATTATTCAGGATAACTCCTGAACTTCTTGCCAGTTCTTGATAAAATTTGAATGGGACCACACGAGAAGCGTCACCTTTTAAATAAAAAAAGAATTATCCAAATCGGTTCATTAACTAAAAAGTTCTGAGGTAACACACATAAAAAATAAAAAAAAAAATAAAAAAAAAAAACATACAGTCGAATTGATAACCTCCTCCTTTTTTTGAAGTCGGTTAAAAACAATAAAGGCTGCATCTCGTATTCCGCGCTATTTGTGGCTAAGCCAGAGAACTTACTACTTGATAAACAATCAAAACAATAACTCGAACGTTTTCGAACTAGTCAGCTCGCCATAATAACATTGCTTGCACTGGCCAACTTCATGCCAGTTCAGTGTATGTTCGCAAATATTAGTTGTAGAATGTTGTTGTATTCTATACTTCAAGTATTCATAAAGATTATCTGTATATCTTATTGGAAAAAGGTTTTCAAATTTACAATGCGAAACAAACTGGTTTTTCCTGTCAAATTTTGCTGCGTTATTATTTTCCCGACCACTTCACAACAAAATAATGGACTAGAATGCATGTCACGATACAGCTTACAGCGCGTAAGAAGTACTTATTGGATAAATTCGACGCTTCTTCTAACGACTCCGTAGCTTAGGGGTTAGAGCTTCGCTCGGACAGAGAAAGTTCGTGGGTTCGAGTCCGATTGGAACTAGTTATGAGATGGGTAGGTTTTTTCGAATACCTCATTTTCAATAACAAAAATTGCATTGTGAATGCAAAAACTACCTAAACATAATTTGAAATGTGAGTAATTATAATTTCGTCTTCATCTTTCCAACTACAGAACTCAGCATAACAAGAAATCCAAATTTGAAGTATATCTCATTCCCGAATGTCAATTAGAGTCGTAATGAAGTACCGCGCGCGTCACGTGTCGCGTCCGCGCGGGCGCCGGGCTCACGGGATAAATCACTTCTCGTTGCGGGAAATTGCTGACTTGCACTCGAGGATAGGGATGTTTGGGTAGCGATATCGATATTAAGGGCTAGGTGTAGACTCTAGGATCAAAAGGGTTTTGCTGGCTGAAGGAAATACAATACAGTTGAAGAAGGAATTTATCACACACACACACAGGAATGAGTCCCGAATATCAAATAAAGTTTATAATCAAGTACCACACGAAATGTGTTAACGGCCGTACGGGCGCGACTCTTGAGATAAATAACTTCAATACCCTTTTATGTTTTGATTGAGGGGAATGCCATTAATAATACGCTGTGGCTGCATCATCACTTTTAGTGGTGCTCTATGCGTCGCTCTTACTGGCTCGCAACCTGCCACGCTGCAGCGATTTAACAGAAATGTGTAAAAATTATTATCGTTATTTTGTAACAACATTTCTGTCAATTTCGATATCTCAGCGTATCCATCACAAGTGTTACGATGTGAGAGCGTCATTTTTGTGGCGCTCTATACGTGTCGCTACTAATCGTCACCGCACATGAGCCACACGCGACAGCCACAAACGCTGCCACTTGAAGCTAGAAGAAAAAACAAGTGACGACTAGCGGTGGTGGCGAGCGTCAACCGTGTGCGGCGAGTTCATACAGAATGTATGAAAACTACAAGAAATAACCTAGGAAACGATGAATTTAAAGAAACATTTGTAACAACATATCTATCGATATCGAAGTTTACCCCCACTAGTGATGCTCTGTGGCTGCGTCATCTAATTTCCGTGGCGCTCTATGCGTCGTACCTAACGGCTCCCAATTCGCCACGCTGCAGCGATTCAATACAAAACTGTTATCTTGTCAAGCCAAGGTGGAATACTGAACATAGGTGTAAAGTTATTTTTTTCAGTAGTGTTGAAACGTGAACTGGTACTTTACATATTAGAAGATTATCAATTCACCAAAACAAAAAAATTCAGTCTTTACATAGATCTAGCATGATTTGTTGAATGAGGTCTACGCTGCGGTAGCGACCGATCGCAATAATTAGTTCTGTGACGAATATTAGTCATTTGTGGTAAAATTACGCGTTTTGCTTTTAGTACACCTAGCTTAAGAAAACAATTGTTTCTATTATAATATTTTTATGTGGTGTTATAATAAAATATTGTCTATGTACGTGTCCGTTTAGGAATGTGACACGTCGCGCCGCACTGCGCTCCACGCTGCCGCCGATGCGGAACAATCAGTCAAGCTGCTATCTTGTTGGATCTCTATTACATCGTTACGGATACGATGAGTAGCGATCGAGCGTAGTAATTAGTTTTGAGACGAGTTTTGGTACTTCGTTGGTACAGTACGGGAGAGATATATTGATAGATACATTGTAAGTATTTGATTGAATCAGGCGTTACTTGCCGGAAGTCCATACCCATTTTGAAACATGAAAAAATACTTACCTTACTTCCGCAAAGACACAAGGGAGTTGTTAGATAAGTAGTGCTGGATTTCGCATGATCTAACAACTCTTGAGGATGCTCCAGGTTGGGGTTAAACACGTTTAGAATAGTCCAATCGGTGGAGGTGCAAGGTGTGACGCTGTCTTGCTATCTGCAGATGCAGGTAAAGTGCACTGATAGTTTCGTGGTTTGAATAGGTATGCCATTTTTTTGCGGGCAGGCGGGCGGTGCATCTTGCAGTTTTTGAAGAAGTAGGTAAGCCACATTATACTTCCTTCTTTTTTCATTATAAATAAGTTCATTGTAACTAATTAAAACATGTAACAATCTTGAAATTGTATTCTGAGTACTGACATCTTCATCCAACTAAATGGAAGGTTTGCTGACCTATTTTAACCCAGCTGGTGATGCTGACATACCTTCATTAAGGTCATTTTTTTATTTTTGTTATTTTATGTTATGAATCAAGCTCAAGAAAAACCGCTAGACTACATAACGTATAACTTTTGTTCAGATTTCGATTATGCTTAACAGTTTAAAAATATATGTTTTTACATTGTTTATAAAACTGTTCTTCGATGTAAGGTGTAAGTTATATTATCAAAGCGTATCGCTGCTTTACACTAAAACCTCTTCATAAAGTGTCGCTCCAAAACTCCATGTTTTCACTACACATTCTATCCGCTGCTAACGATGCAAATTGTTTAAAAGTGGCGTGATTGTCGCTAACTCGTCGTGCAGGTAGCGTGTTCGGTTCCCGGCGGTTTTCCTTTCAGAAGTTTGTCGAATGTGCGCCGCACAATAGGCTCATCGCGGGAATTTGAATAGCAAATGGTTTGCTTCGGAAGGTGTTATGGAAAACGGTTTTTATTAGTACTGGCGCATACCGATACGTTATGTGCATAACAGTAATCGAAACAATATTTAATAATAAAAATAAATGTTTTAAACATACTATTATAACTATAACCTTGCTGAAATCACAGTAAAAATATTATGTTATTGGTTATGACATCTATTTCCTAACTTCTAAAAAGGTAAATTGGAATATGATTCATACAATATGGGTAATGGAAAATGAAGTATTTAGAAAAAATCGACCCGTCTCACAACTAGCTCCGATGGGACTCGAACCCACGACCTTTCGCTTTCCAGGCGACTGCTCTAACCACTGAGCTACGGAGTCTAGCAGTGGTTAGAGCAGTCGCCCGGAAAGCGAAAGGTCGTGGGTTCGAGTCCCATCGGAGCTAGTTGTGAGACGGGTCGATTTTTTCTAAATACTTCATTTTCCATTTTTCTGTAATAAAAATTGCATTGTGAATGCAAAAAACTAAAAATTAAAATAAATATGGGTAATGTTTATTTGTGAATACATAGGGATATACTGTCTCACTAGGATAATACTATCTCTATATTTGCTACAAGCAACAAAGAATGCAGGGCATACTGAGACTATCGCCTTATAAGATTGATCATTTTCTATGTAGGTAAAGGAACTGCGTTGCTCTTACTGCGTTTGATATTACAAGCGAAGTAAAGATAACTCATTTCTCATCTTGTAATGTCAAATGTATGAAAGAACAGCACCGTGAAGCTTCTTTTGATTTAAAGAGATTTGATTAAAGTGATAGTAAAAACCACCAGCCCTATAATATGTACCTAACTTTTCACTTTTTCTCTGAAAATAATAAAATAGTAATAATTAGTAGATTGTATTACAAGGGAGCAAAATAACATATTTACGGCGAGGGCGCTATTTTGAATCCAGAGCGCAGTGACGGATTCTAGAGTAGAATCCCGAGCACAGCGAGGGATTCTAAAGTAGAATCCTGAACGCAGCGCGGGATTCAATATACGTCGCCCGAGATGATAATAATTTTGCGGCCGCGTAATACACTCTACTTTTCATTTCGAATATAAGGAAAGTAAATAAACTCTGCTTTTCATCCCCCTCTATAAGAAAAGCAATAAAGACAACTAAAACTATCTAGAAAAATAAAAGAAAGGTGGCGGGGGGCTTCGCTTTCGAAATAATAAAAAAAAACTTTTGAACAAAAAAAAAATTTTTGAATAAAAAAAATTTTTTGAACAATAAAATTTTTTTTTTATATGTCTATCGGATGCCTCCTAACTATCTCCGGGTTACCATAGGTGGTTGAAAATATTGATAGATTTTAGCTACGCTACGAGACGCACCGTTTTTGAGATATTCTCGTTTTTATAAAAAAAAAAAAAATTTTGCAAGTCCCGTTCCCCATACAAAATTAGTTGAAAACTTTTTCATTGCCGATGAAGTAACTCTATGGTTGACTGTAACCAAATTCAGTTCTATTCTTAAAATTCGTTTCCACCCTAGGGTCCAACGGATAGTTTTGGACCCGCTGCTCAGTTTAAATATACATCACTATCCGAATCTGAGAGATGAAAAATATTTTTCCTCTTTACGTGCTTACGTGTAGGTACTCCTGTCCTTTTGAGTATCTGTCCTTTTGAGAATCTGTCTTTTTGAGAATCTGTCCTTATGAGATAAAAGGGTAGCAACTTCCTTCAGTCGATATTTCTTCAGCTATCAGACGGGAACCAGTGTTTTATTGCGGCGCGACGATTACTGCGCCTCAACAAACGAGGAGACTATTGGTTAAAATTTACGGTTTGTAATGCGTTCGGTCTGGGATTGTGGCGGTTAAGCAAGCTTTGCAGTGGTCGGTCACAGCATGGGTGACCAAAAATATTGTATCCAAAGGCAATTCAAGTAGTTGCTCCTTGCTGAATTGGCAGTCGCTTATACCCACCAAACTCCATGGCATATTCTTTTGTGAGGTAGGCCTGTGCCCCAGCTGTAGGATGTATAATATGTATGTATACGATACGAATTATGGAAATATATTTTTTATATTTTAAGGGCTGATTTTTAATCCTCAGTTAAAAGTTAAATTAATAACCAACCAAAATAAATGCCAATCTCAAAACAAGAGGGATATGAGTGTCAATTTTATTGCTTTTCAATTTGGAGGTAT
Organism: Crambus lathoniellus; assembly: GCA_949710035.1. Classification (NCBI taxonomy): domain Eukaryota; kingdom Metazoa; phylum Arthropoda; class Insecta; order Lepidoptera; family Crambidae; genus Crambus; species Crambus lathoniellus. The sequence continues at coordinate 28,874,072 of OX453296.1, forward strand.
TAAATGGTATCAGACGAATATTTTTTATCCAGGCATTGAAAATTCGGTCCTAAAAAAACAAAAAAAAAACAAAAGAGTGATAACCCTGTCTTCTTTTAAAGCTGTTGGAAATTTACCTTCATCGAAGGTAAATTTCCAACAGCTTTAAAAGTTTCAGTAGTGAAGCCTCTCTTCAAACGTGGTGATAGGCATGAATTAAACAATTACAGACCCATAGCACTCATTCCAATATTGGCGAAAATATTTGAAAAGGTCATGCATTCAAGACTTACGTCATTTTTAACGAAGTACAATATACTCACAGAGGAACAGTACGGATTTCGAAAAGGAAGGTCGACTGCACTTGCATGTTTTTCTCTGGTCAAAACTGTATCAACGTTAATGAACAGAAAAGTCCCTGTATCTGCAATACTATACGATATGAGTAAGGCATTCGATTTTGTTAACCACTTGACACTTTTGGCTAAACTCGAGCTGTACGGCATACGAGGACTTGCCTATGATTGGATCAAGAGTTACCTTAGTGATAGGAAGCAATATGTGGAAATCTCGAAATTGAATGATGAACACTATACTAAAATTTATAAATCAGAAAATAAAATAAATACATTAGGAGTTCCTCAAGGAAGCATATTGGGGCCAATACTATTTATTTTATTTATAAATGACCTGCCAAAATGTATTGATTACCCACTCACTCTCTTTGCTGATGACATATCTGTGGCTATACACAAAAAGAATAACATTGACTATGCAAATGAGATTAATTCACAGCTAGATAAAATAGCAAACTGGTTAGAGATTAATAATTTAAATATCAATGTCGCGAAGACAAAATATTTACAATTTAGTAATAAAAACTGTGTACCTTTACCATTGTCCATCCACCATCGCGGTGAGCCTATTATGGAAGCTACATCTGCTACTTTTCTTGGCATTGTGGTAGATTCAAAACTAACCTGGCAACTTCATGTTGATATGGTGTGTCAGAGGATAAACAGATTTATTTACGCTTTATATCGTCTTACGCAATTAGCTAATCAAAAGACAGCCTTGATGGCATATCACGCATATGTAGGTTCCATACTCAGGTATGGGCTGATCTTGTGGGGAAATGCAACGAACACAAACCGTGCTTTCATATTACAAAAGAAATGTATCAGAAGTATTTGCGGAGTAGGGCAACTTGAATCGTGCAGACCTCTTTTTAGAAAGTTAAATATACTTGCATTGCCTTCGCTATACATATTTGAGGTATTAATATTTGTCAAAAAAAACTTACACCTTTTTAAAAAGAAACACGAGACGTGCAATTTTCGAACAAGATATCCAAACAAGTTATGTATACCCCCTTCAACAACAAACTGTTATAGTAGAAATAGTAACAATATGTGTATTTCAATATTTAATTTACTCCCAAGCCTTATTCAGAATCTTCCGATCGTACGTTTTAAAAGGATAATGTTTAGAGTGTTGGTTGAGAACTGTTTTTATGACCTGAATGAATTCTCAATTTTTTGTCGTAATGGTACTTTAAATAAAATAAAACTTTGACATTTGTTTTTGTGTGAAATTTTTATGATAGTATACCAGAATTCTACGTTTTATATTTTGACATTCTTAGATTTCATTTGACATTACTTTCTTAATTGTACGTTTTATAATTTGACATTCTTAGATTTTATTTGACATTACCTTCTTAATTTGTTTTGACGTACATACTTGGACATCGTTTTGTTGACATTTTGTTTTTGTTTTTGACATTGTAACTTATTCTATGCAAGACTGGACATTTTGATTTTAATTTGTGTAATTTATATTAATTTTAATTTTGCTTTATATTATTAATTTCTTTTATTAGTTGGATATACCTATAATACTGCATGACGACTGAAATGTTTGCATATCGCTAGTGCGGTAAAACATGTACGAACTTTATATGTTATCAAGAACTTAAATTGTACCGTGTTTTTTGCGAATAAACAAATTCTATTCTATTCTATTCTATTCTATTCTATTCTATTCTTAGTTTTAATCCTATACCTACTTACATATTTTAAACAAAATTCAAAGGCACAACTCAATTAGCTAATGAGAGAATTTTGACAGCCCTACGTCTGGCTGCCATTTTTACACTCCAAGACGTTTTAATCTAATTTAGGTACTGGTGTGCATATAAATTCATTTTGTGCCTTTGTTTGTGGATAAATTAGAGCCAGGCCACTTGTGCATTTGTGTCGTTTTTAAGTCAAAGTCAAATTTTTGTAATCAAAAAGATTTACAAAAAGAGATGCCTATTTTTACCGTTAGGGACATCTTTTTTAGTTAAGAGTTATCTTTTTTATTTAATTTTATTTTATTTATAAGGCACAGTAACAAAATACAATTCAAAGCTTTCATAAATTCTCCTTATAGCTCTTAGCGTTTATCTTGATAAACTTAGGCGGTGAAATTTTTGATGTTTTACTTATACGATGTTATCTATATCATTGTAAATGTATTATGTAATTATTTATCCGTTAGTATGTTTCCCATAACAAATATTATCCATAAGTTTCATAATGAAACTTATTGTGGACTTGATAAGTGGTGTGAAAATAAATACTTGAAACATAAAAGTTTCAGCTGATTTAAGGTTTGTTTTCATTTTACATATAAAGTACTATCAGTACAATCACTGAAAAAAATCCCGGGCGCAGGTTCAAATCCCGTCTGAAAGTTACTTGCAGGGCTGGTGGTTTTTTACTGTCACAATTTTTCCTTTACCAACAGAATAGCATTGTGAATGCCTAAAATAATTTAAAATCATGACTGAAAAATTTAAAATTATGTACTTATTCGAATAGTTGTTCCTGGAAACGTTACAAACAGCCAGCTATTTCTTCATGTACGTATACTAAAAACAGAGATCCATTATCCGTCTGACCGTCCGTAAAAAACTGTTAAGTCTTCACATTTCATCATGGTCGGCTGCAGCTTTATCCCTTGTTATCCCGGGGTCAACACTCTCAGGTCCCAGGCCTGGATAAACGTACCTTTTTGTCCCTTTGACTTAGTTGCCGACGTGTCCTGGCGAAGCACAAAGGGCTTACTGAAATTGTTAGAAGAAAAATCTATTCACCATCTTGGATCTTGTTAAGTTTCAGTTTGTTTCGGGTGTCGCGATAACAAGCGTGATTGGGATTTGTAGGTATTTTCATTTTTGGTATTCGATATAGGGGTAAGTATTTATTTAATTAAATTTTTAAAATCATTGTCGGCTATAAGCACAAACAATGTGTAAATAAAACAAACTACATTAAATATGGTATATATGAAACGCACCAGATAGTAAGTCAGATATTAAAGTGTAAACGGAAAACTTCTGAAGTGTCTATATAATTGATATATGGCCATTGCTAAAAAAACTTATCATATTTATAAATATAATATGACAGTGAAGTTAACATTTTGTTATTGTTTTAAAAAAAATCCAAAGCTTTATCACATCATTCAATGTGCTTTCGAATCCATAACACAATCCCTTTCCAATACACTATATTAGCAAAGAATATAATTATATACTTATGCTATTAGACCTAAATTGCTATATATCGTCAATGCAAATTGAAAAGCTCGTATGAGTGTTTCGGTCAAAATTTTTATGAAAGTTGAAAACAAACTATCTGATGAACTCGAAACATTTGATTAAGCGTCTACAGAATTGTAACAAGAACAAACTAGCGTCAAGTAAAAACTGATAAAAGAAAGAAATGGAAAAGTTTCCGGTAATCTACTGAGTCGAAATGAGCTTCGAAATTACTCGCTCCCCGTACACTTGCAAACAGACACTTCACAATAAGTAATTTCCCGACAAAAGATGTGGGAATGAGGAGACGTTACGGGAATTCCGCGAGTTGTTCCGCTGAATTTACCTATTCAATTTACGAGACAAAACCTTCTGAAGACACCTATTTATAGGTGTTTTTAGGCAGAGAGATGAACAAGATAATTTGTTTGAGAAAACATTGAATAACAATTCATTCAATGGACGGACTTTTTTGCAAAACGGATAATACAATAAATAACAAACACCTAGCCTTTTTTTCTCCGTATTTTTCAACTTCATTCTTTTGAATTAATTAAAACAAAACTTATAATTCTTGTCTGTTGCCTTGTTGTTTTGTTTTTCTTCCACTGCAGTTTTAGAGGACACCTTCTTAAAAACTTTTATAAATGATTATAATTACCAAAAACACCTAAAACTCAAAACAATAAAGTTTTCTTCTTTTTACTCAAACTCACTAAAACAACATTTATTTATTTTAGTACTTACCAACCATTTTTTAGGGTTCCGTAGTCAACAAGGAACCCTTATAGTTTCGCCATGTCCGTCTGTCCGTCTGTCTGTCCCCAGTCTACCTCATAGACTCTTAATACTAGAAAGCTGTAATTTGGCATGAATTTACTTACATATTAATCACGCCGACAAAATGGTAAAGTACAATTTGAAAAAAATTTTTTTTAGGCTTTCTCCCCTACACGTGAAGCAGGTATGTATTTTTTTTTTCTTGTTTACCCCATAGTGTGGGATGGCGTTGTATAGCAATTTTAAAAATATGGGTTGGTAAAGACAGTTTTTTTATTGAGGCATCTGTTTGTAAATTATTAAGCTTTAAAGTGCAAAATTTTGTTAGAGTCAAGTCCCCCCCCCCCCCCCCTGCCAGCCAAATGGTTGTTAATGGTTGTTATAACACATTTTCGAAAACCACGAATATAACTTTGTCATTTATACGAATATCATGACAAACAAAGTTATTTTTTCTGGCAAAAAATGACAGTGGTATTTTTGCTAGGTGTACGTATTCGGTACGTTAAGTGGGTACGGAACCCTTCATGAGCGAGTGCGACTTGCACTTGGCCGATTTTTTGTACTTGTATTGGTAAGATCATCAAAATTTCATCCAAAGTCCAATATGCCAATAAGGGGCGTCCCGGTAAGCCCGCCGTGTGTTCCAACCATTCCGCGACATCGAGGTTCCGGGTTATTTAGATGAAGGTAAACTGTTTGAATGTTTCACAATTGAGTTCCAATATACAGCTCGTTCATTTGAAGTCCCATGACGATTTAAATAGTAGTTCGGATAAGTTTGTTGACAATAACATGTTTTAGAGAAGAGCCCGTGGCGCAGTGGTTAGCGTGCTCGTCCTGCGATCGTTGACGTTAAGCGACTTACGCAATGGTCGGTAACGGGATGGGTGACCAAAAATTTATTATCTCGGGCTCCTCCCTGCTTCGGATGGCACGCTTAGCCGTTGGTCCCGGCTGCATTTGCAGTCGTTAATACTCACCAATCCGCACTGGGCCCGCGTAGTGGGCCATGACTCATTTTCCTTATCCATCCATAAGGAAGGCCAGTGCCCCAGCAGATGATGATGAAATGTTTTAAAAATAACGTCTCGATCTTGTTATTACTACTTCTTTTTATTGTACAATTAGTTTCACAGAAATTAAAACATCCAATAATAATGTTGTTCCATCTAAAGAAAACATTCAACGTAAAGTGTTCGTTGAAAAAGCAAGTAATTTTCTTCAGTTGCTTCTAGTTAACGTGAGAGACGTTTTAGATTAAATAAAAACATACCTACAAAGATAGTTTTTTGAGACCGATTCTTTATACTCGTAACTCGTAACAATTGACAATGGAAATGTACTATGATTATTTGTAATTATAGTAGTAATTTTAATGATCGGCTCTCTTGAGTTCAGATTACTTTACCCGCTGCGGCCCAACTTCAACTGCCTCTGTGGTGTAGTGATTCACACCACCGGTATCAGAACCAGAGGTCCTGGGTTTGATTCCCAGTAGGGGTAGATATTGTATTTGGTTTGGTTGGCAGTAGGACTTGTTTCTAAGTCCGCCTACCACCATCTTATCTAAGTATGACACCATAACAACGATCTTTTCAGTATTATTGTGTTCCGGCAGCTGTCTGCCGGATAAAATAGCTCTTTTCTTAGTACAAATGGGTGGAAGGAAAATATTGACGATTCATAAGTACATGCTTATTATGTCTTTGTGAATAAATAAATATTTTGATTTGATTTGATTTGAGTGGTTTAGGAGTCCGGGAATAGTGTGTTAGCATCAGGTGGGATGAATGTTAAGTGTTACCCTTTGTGGATCAAAAGAATTCTACAGGGTTCACAATGAATCCTTTTAATCACGTATTTACCATTATTGTAAAACGCATCATTGAAAATATTGAAAATGAAGTCTTCGAAAAAGTCGACCCGTCTCACAACTTTTTCTAAACTAAATTTTCAAAATAGCATTGTTTATGCAAAAAAGTAAAATTAAAAATAACACGCATCATATTGAAAAATATACGAAAGCCTTCGACAACAATTAAAATCAAACACAATTCCCTAATCTCGATCGTCGAAAAAAAGAAAAAACATATTTTATTACGAATGGATTTTCATCTGGAACGCCATAAATAAACGGTGCCCTCACGACTCCCTCAGGGAAGCTTCCTTGGTCCTGACTTGAATTTGCATTCACTGTTTTTGAAAGCCTTGAAATTGTGAATTCCTTCGGAGCTTAGGGAGTCGACGGGGTATCGGCGTAGACGTGAAAACTTTCTTCTTGCTCTTGTTGGACTTTGAACAAATTTAGTATGTAATAATTTGATTAAACGTATAATGTTTACAAGAAATATTGAGATCGTTTTTATAGTTGCTTTGAAAAGCGTTAGGTACTAAATTCGTATCGGTTTCAGTGTAGCTATTTACAAAATCTTTTATAGGCTAAATTAAACACTTACAGGGTGCATACCATCAACTTTAAGACAGCGATTCAAAAATAGCGCGATGCAGAATAGGTTCCTAAAATGAATTGCTTTCTTTCGTACCATGACCTTCTAAAAACTGGATCGCAAATGAATTGCTAAATGTGAATGACCGAACGATTTGTGTCCTTATTTCTTCTACCCGTCTCTTTCACTCGAATATGTCATGCCAGGAGAGTGAAAGGGACGGGTATAACCTGCAGGTGACATGTTAGCTTGGCCAAGTTATACGTCAAATAAGAGTTGATGACAGCTCAGCGGCTGTGAAATGTCATTCAATGATCACTGAATCGCTGTCATTGATATTAAGCTGTCGTGGTACGAATAAGCGAAGCAGATCAGTTTAGGTTCCTAAACAAAACCGCAATAAGAGTTGATGGTCCCGCAAATGCGTACTAAGCGCTTTTCCTCTTCCTTTGTGATGCGCACCGCCAAGGAATGGAATACCCTGCGTCTATTTTCCCGAATGACTAAAATTCTATAATTTTTAAAGCTAGAGTGACTAAAATTCTATAATTTTTAAAGCTAGAGTGAATAGTGACACTATCATACCCAAATCTTTGTACTTATTAAATTTTAGAGGTGTATTATGGTATTTGAATTTTCGTCTGTCTGTCTGTCTGTAGTCCGCGTTTCACGCAAAATGTACTGAGCGGATTTTGACGAAACTTTTTTTGTTATATAGCTATTGGTTCTCGCCAAAATATAGGCTATAATTGATTGTGACGATCGAAATTCCTGATGTGGAACCTAGCAGCCCAGCCAAACTATAGGTTAAATAAAAATACCGTCTTAAGGAAAATTGTTAAACGTGATGAGCATGTTCTATTGAGGTACAAATTTTGAGGGTCTGGTACACCTTGTGTGTACCCTAACAGCCAGGTTAAACTATAAGAGATACAAACATAGCGTCTTGACAAAAGTTGTTTAACGTGATGAGCATGTTCTATTGACGTAAAAATATCGAAGGTCTGATACACCTGAAGTGGAATATTAACAGCCCAGCTAAACTATAAGAGATACAAATATAGCGTCTAAGAAAAGTTGTTCAGCGTGATAAGTATTTTTATTGACATACAATAATCTAAAGTCTGGTATGTACGATTTCCCAAAGAGCCCAGATGAAGCTTAAGAAATACGAATATAGCGCCTTGGAAGGTTGATCAGCGAATGACCACTATCCGCTTACGTATTACGCAGCGTGATACCTATCACAACTGTTACTTTTTACAAACTTACTATAATTTCATGAGCGTTTAAAAATTTTTTTCTTAAGAATTGATTGGAGTTCATGGATGCATGGAAAATAAAATTGGTAAATACCAAAAGCTTGGAGGACCCACACGGTGAAGGTGGAAACAGTTTAAGTACCTACTGCCTAAAACTTTCATTTGAATACTATCTATTTAAATGCCTTCGGGCTTCGTCATTCATTTGGAAAATGTAGTTTTGAAGTTTTTATCTGTCCAGGGTGCATACCATCAACTTTAAGACAGCGATTCAAAAATAGCGCGATGCAGAATAGGTTCCTAAAATGAATTGCTTTCTTTCGTACTACGACCTTCTGAAAACTGGATCGCAAATAAATTGCTAAATGTGAATGACCGAAAGATTTGTGTCCTTATTTTTTCTACCCGTCTCTTTCACTCGATTCTGTCATGCCCGGAGAGTGAGAGGGACGGGTATAACCTGCAGGTGTCATGTTAGCTTGGCCGAGTTATAAGTCAAATAAGAGTATGTGACAGCTTAGCGGCTGTGAAATGTCATTGAATGATCACTGAATCGCTGTCATTGATATTGAGCAGTCGTGGTACGAATAAGCGAAGCAGATCAGTTTAGGTCCTAAACAAAACCGCAATAAGAGTTGATGGTACGCACCCTGATGTACTTAGAGACATCAGGGTGCCTACCATCAACTTGACAGAGATTCAAAAGTGGTGCGTTCCAGTAGAGGTTCCTAAAATGAATTGCTTTATTTCGTACCATGACCTTCTAAAAACTGAATCGCAAAGGAATTGCTGAATGTCAATGAACAAACGATTTGTGTCTTTATTTCGTCTACCCGGCTCTTTCACTCGATTCTGTTATACCCGGAGAGTGAGAGGGACGGGTATAACCTGCAGGTGTCATGTTAGCTCGACCGAGTTATAAGTCAAATAAGAGTTTATTGACAGCTAAGCGGCTGTAAAATGTCGCTGAATCGCTTGTCATTGACACAATATAATCTCGATCGCAGTTAAGCTGTCATGGTACGAATAAGCGAAGCAGATCAGTTTAGGTCCTAAACAAAACCGCAATAAGAGTTGATGGCAGGCACCCAGTTGTCCGCGTTTCATGCAAAAACTACTGAACGGATTAAATTAAAGCCTATAATGTTGCCGAGGAAAAATTACAATATAAAAAAAGTTTAAACTTTTTTTATATTTATTTTGAAAATCGAAATAACTGTTTTTCATCTCACAAATTTATTTAACTCCCCGGGATGACCTTGTGTAATCGTCCACGCGGGTGAAGCCGCGGGCGGCAGCTAGTTCAAAATAAATTTGGATGTAAATACAAAAAAAAAGAATTAAAAAAATAGGTACCTAAGACGTCTGACTATTGTTAATAGTTCTCTTCAATTGTTGTGGCAAAAACACAAAACAACAATGGGCAAAATAATATTTAAACCCTTTCAAGATGTCAGCGAAAGTCACAGTGAGAAGGATCAAGGAGTGTCATTCTTCACGCGGTATTATTATGGTTAATTCCACCATTGAGCCTGGACCCACGGAATGACTGATGACTGAAAAAGGATCGACCTTTTACACCATACGATATCGTCGTGTCGTGTGGTGAAGTTGTTTCATACTTATTTTTATTAGTTATTTTTCAATAACAAGCTGTTGTCATGAAAATAATTCAAGAAATATTTACACGCATGGTTTAATGCCTATATTGTATAGCTACGAACTAAAACTTACTTGCCCTATCTCACATAGCGTCTCGGCTTGGTTGCTATGCCAAGCTGCTAATATAATTGGCATTGCCGCTGGCGTTCTAGTTTAACATGGCCCTAATTTAATACAGAAAATAATGAAAAATAGTACAAAGAGTCGGTTCAATGTTTCAAAGAAGTAATTGTCAGGTTCTGTAAATACAGTGCATAAAATCGTATCGAAGAATCTAAAAACGTTATTTTTATTGTTGTACATACTCAAGTGGAGAGTGAATTTCTGTGTTACAGACTGACTTAAGCTTTTTACGAGGAAAGCTGGACAATAGACCCGATACATTATATCGGAAAGGGTTAGGTTCCTTGATGCTGTTATTATGGTAATAAAAAGCAAAGTACAAATATATTGAGTAAAGTAGACTTTTATTGGCGAGACAAGTAAGCGTAAGTATATACTGTTTCGAAAAAAGATTAGCCCAAATAAGTCTTTGACAATGATTAGCATTAGTTATATAAACACTACTGAGAAACACTCCTAAACGCGTGAAACTGCAAAGATGTATTTAAGTTGTGTAATTTTTAGAATTATCCTAATTATCGGCAATAAAATTTAACATATTGGGATATTTGTAAAATTTGTTCAGTTGCAATCATCATCATCCACTACCACCATCTTATTTTAGTCTGCCGCCATAATTACAATGTTTTCAGCATTGTTGTCTTCCGGAAATGGGAGATTAAGATTCCAGCCAGTTCTTCAGTGATTGAGGATTCCGGGAAGTTGTGTGCTCCCACCTTTAACGTTATCTTTAGGTACTTAGTGGTACCCCGTTGTGAATAAAACAATTATAAGAAAGTTTATATTAAACGTAGGTATACACTGTCTTATTTCTATAATCTCAAACACGTCACAAGAGGTTAAAAAAGCGTTTTAAATGAAAAAGGGTAAATTAATGAAATTCAGTATAATTTTTTTGGTCAACAAAACGGAAAAGGAAACATGGTTAGTGAAAAACCATGAGCACTATAAGTAGCTTTCAGGCGGGATTCGAAACCGCGCCTCGGTGATCCGGCCCGATACTCTGACCAACTAAGCTACCGAAATACCTATACGACTCGTCGAATTCTACCATCACCCGTCAACGCTGCAGGCCAGCGTTGCTTCATCAGTGTGAGGAAATCCTCGCTTCCGAAAGAAACATTTTTACAAATGTTTAACAATCGATTAAGATGAAACAGCCATTAAATTGAAATTTGATTTTATTTTTATGCATTCACAATGCAATTCTGTAAGTACTTATAGCTAAAATGTGATATATTTTGTATTTTTTTTTATTTTTAAGGGTTTTTTTTTATATAAATGTGATCGTAAAAAACTACGAGCCCTATAAGTAGCTATCAGGCGGGATTCGAACCTATAAAACCTCAATAAGTACTAATTTGTTCATATCTTTAAGTGAGTGAAATAAAAGGTTTCTCAATATGACCACAGGCAACTTCTGGCAATCTGTGCCCACCTGAACCGTCTAAACGTCTCAAAACAGGCGTGACATGGTCATTTTCCACTCCAGTGCAGGAGAAAATCGAAGCCGATCTCACGGGCCATTCCATTTGGTACAGTTACTTGGCCTGGGACATTTATAGTTTCTTTTTGTAATCCTTTTGTATTATTTTACGTTTATATGTAGACATTATAATTTTTTACATTATTATCATCAACACTACCATATAACGTCCACTGCTGGGCATAAGCCCTCTAATAAAATCAAATCCAATCAAATATTTATTTATTTCATCATCATCATCATCATGTCAGCCGAACGACGCCCACTGCTGGGCATAGGCCTCCCTCAAGGATCTCCACAACGATCGGTCCTGCGCTGCCCGCATCCAGCGGCTTCCCGCGACCTTGACCAGATCGTCGGTCCACCTTGTAGGGGGCCTGCCCACGGAACGTCGTCCGGCACGCGGTCGCCATTCAAGAACCTTTCCGCCCCAACGGCCATCGGTTCTCCGCGCTATGTGTCCCGCCCACTGCCACTTCAATGATGCAATCCTTCGAGCGACGTCGGTTTCGAATGTCTATGTTTATTTATTTACATAGACATAATAAGCATGTACATATGAATCGTAAATATTTTCCTACCACCTATAGTATCTCAACCGACTCGCTCTGCTCGAGACTTCGTCTGCGTGGATCTTCTTTTTCACCCCCTTAGATGGGGAATTTCCAAAAATCCTCTATTATTGCTCCCCTAGTTTCGGCTATGCCTTGCTTGTCAGTCAGTCAGTAACGCAAGAGTTATATACCTATATATATTTACTAGCTGACCCGGCAAACGTTGTTTTGACATATAAATTTTATTGGACACGAACTTCGGATCAACTGCTTGACACAATGTCACTTATAAAAAAAAAAAGAAATCCTAAGCGGCAAAAATGTCAGTGATTACATACTCTTTGACATACCTTCTCTTTGGAAGCTGCTAAGAAATGAGAGTTGTGTGAAGTATGGCAGCTTAACGGTTTTCTATACAAAATTACCATTATAGAAAAATGTGATAGTAAAAAACCACGAGCCCTATAAGTAGCTTTCAGGCGGGATTCGAACCCGCGCCTCCGGGAATCCGGCCCGATGCTCTGACCAACTAAGCTACCGAAAGGCTTACACGACTCGTTGAATTTTACTATCACTTGTAACGCTGTAGGCCAGCGTTGTTTCATCAATGTGAGGAAACCCTCGCATCCGAAAGAAACATTTTTACAAATGTTTAACAGTCGATTAAGATGAAACAGCCATTAAATAAGATTTTAAATTATTTTTATGCATTCACAATGCAATTTTTGTAAGTATAGAAAAATGTGATAGTAAAAAACCACGAGCCCTATAAGTAGCTTTCAGGCGGGATTCGAACCCGCGCCTCCGGGAATCCGGCCCGATGCTCTGACCGGTTTTTTACTATCACATTTTTCTATACTTACAAAAATTGCATTGTGAATGCATAAAAATAATTTAAAATCTTAAAATTACCATTATTATTTTATAATTTTCCTAGATAAAAAGTAGCCTATGTTACTCTCCAGCTCTCAAATTATCTCCTTACCGAAAATCGCGTCGATCCGTTGCTCCGTTTTGACGTGAAAGACGGACAAACAAACAAACAAACAAACAGATAAACAAACAAACAAACACACTTTCACATTTATAATATTAGTATGGATGTAAGCTGAACTTTGTTTGAAACTTCAATTTGATGACTCTGTATGAAATAAGACAGATAGAAAATAACCCTTGAAGAATTTCCTGCCGTATCTTTTCGTGGCCGTCGCCGCAAACGAGCCACATGCGTCAGCCACAAACACCGCCTCTTGAAGCTTGAAAAGAAAACAAGTGACGACTAGTGGGGCGGCGGGCGCTAACAGATACGTAGTATTTTTTTGTCCTCTGTGCTAACAGTGTGCGGAAAATTCATATAAAATGTATGAAAACTACAAGAAATAGGTTGGTGGTGGCGTTTTGTGGTTGTGTTTGGTGGCCCGTGTTTTAGATACAAGGTCTGCTGCCTTAGAATTTGCTTGCCGATGGCTTAGCTTCTTTGACGTTCACAAGTGTTGTATTATGCAAGAATGAATAGATGTTTTTCTACAAGATTTTTTTTTCCGTGTTCTGTGGTTTTTCATTTTCAAGCAGTCAATACAATCATCTAAAACGAATATCAAAATCATCAATTTCAAAACGAATAAACATAACGTCAATTGACCTTCAGCGATATGAAACTTCTATGATACTTTGTCATAGTCCCAATATTATTGCTCCAGTGTTCCCGATCCTTTCGCTAATAGACCGTGAACAGGGTCCGGCGTCCATGTTTGCTGATCGTCCTACTTTATTAAATCGACAGAGGATTCGTTCAGTTGGAACTAATTGGAGGATTGGTTTTTATGTTTGTCGTATTTGTTTGACCATGTACCTTTCAATCAGAGGTTACTTTACGAGTATTTGGTTGGTTACTTTGGTTTCTTAGAAATGAAAGAATAATTTAGCTTTTATGAGCCCGAGGTATTTTATGTACAAATAAGTTTTCAAATCATTACTTCACCTTCTTCAAGATTTGATTTTGCGAAAAATACTGCCTGTAACATTAATATTTTATTACATATTTATTTTAATAATATTTAAATGTACCTATCAAATCACGGCGCCGGCGGTCGAGATACATAATTTTTGTCCACCCACACCATGTTCCTAGAGAAAGTGCCTTAAACTGCTGTAAGGTCGACATGCTGCCGATAGAGTCATGAAAATCCTCAATCTAATATAAAAAGATTTGACAGATTTATTTTATACACTTTGTGGCAATAAACTTCTTCCCCCTAAAAAACCTACAAGCAAAAACCCCTAAGAACGTGTAAATCCACTAAATCCGCAGCGTGACATATGTTCCCGCTAATCCGCTGAACAATTCTCCCACATTTGTCTGAACAAACACACAAACACTCGAGATTAACTTTTCAGCGCTGAACAAAACCGTCGCGATTATTGACACTACATCGCTCCCATTTGCAAAGCAAACAGGTTGTGTGGGACTGTACTGACGCTGATGAAGCTGTATTAGATATTTTTTTATTTAGATGACACATGAATAATGTTATTTTGTTTGCTTTTAAAGGCCCTACATAACAACACGCCAATTGCTGGTGTCCACGCCACATGTAACTAAACAGATGACGGTAGACGCTGTTCATCGTGGTCGGTCGGAAAAATAAGCCTTGTTTTTATTAACATAATTTTAGTTCCAGATATTGTCGAGTGTCAAGTTATGTAGCGCGTTCTTATCATAGTTAAAATAAACGTCTTAAACAGATAAAAAAATACATTTACTGGTTACTTTTACGTCTCTAAGGCTCAACTCACACTGGCGCAGAGTCGAAGCGTCAATCTGAAATTTCAGTTTCAGTGATTTTAAATCGACCATAATTGTATGTACTTATTTTAAAGCTCTTATTTCAATGTGAAGTCTTCATATTTTGGGATAATGTTTTTTATGAGGCACAATAAAATATTGTTCATAACTTAGAAAATCATATTGTGTTTTATAGATTAGATTTTTTTGTTTTACACATTAATAATAATAATAAATAATAAGGCAGTACTTCTGGACACGGCCCGTATAGTGAGAAGGTTCCTGTCTCTGGATCCTCAACCATCGGTAGCCGGGACCCTGATCTTGCTACCGTGGGGAACTGCATTTTTGTATTTTTAAATGTTATATTTTTTTAGTGTTATACATTGTAAAAATTTAATGTTTAGAAATATAATTTTGTAAGTATTTAGAATGTAATAAAGGGAATGATAAATAATAATAATAAATAAATAAATTCTTACATTTACACCAATTATCTAAGCCCATGTTAATCTCATTAAGAAACTGTATCATGGAAAACTTGATATTATATTATTTCTATAGTGTAATAAAACTGAAACCCGATAGACAAAACATTTGCATTTTTCACTGTCAAAATACACGCACATGAAAAGTTTGGTTTGCCTTTTTTCCAAAGCCTTTCAGATATTCACAAATACGAACTGGCCATCTGCGCAGAACCCTCTTTTGATTTATGGTAATCTGTTTCATCGCCACGGTCCCGTTAAGTTTCCAACTACTCGTATTGTTGTTCTGATCCTCTTTTCGAATGTTTTATCTTTTGGAAAGCCGTATGAGTATTTTCAGATTATATTTGACAACCGAAAAGAGTCGACATTATTATTTTATGTCATGACTTAAAAAATATTGTGTAAATAGCTTTGGACCTAAAATGTAAGCTTGTGAGATTCCTTTAGAAATGGCGATTTACAAAATTCGATCAACAATAACACCGACCGGCCAGAGTGCCCGCTCTGGTTGAGCGTCGGGCGGGGCGGGGCGGGCAGCGTTCATCATTTGGTTGCCGACGCTCCGGCCGCTACTCAGGACACCACTATGCGTTAGCATTTGTTTGTCATGAACGCTGCCCGAGCTCGACGCTCAACCAGAGCGGGCACTCTGGCCGTAGGTACACCTAGTTCTAGATCATGGAACTGTACAACAACATACAAATTTCTTGTTCTAGATACATAAAACGAAGTGATTATATACTCTTTGGATACATAGTTGGAGCAAAGTTGGAGTGACAGACATGGCCGATAAGTAGAATATTTTGACAGTGTCAATATTTCAAACTTGGAACGCTTCGTCGAAACATTCTTAAAACCTTTTTTCTCCGTACCTGTACAGTGCCACAAGCTTTTCTGTTCCGGTGACAGCCGTGACAGAAGAGCCACTTGCAATACGAAATTAGCTGTCAAAATGGACTGTCGTATGAAAACTGTTTTAGTTCCAAAGATAATCACCGGAACAGAAAAGTTTGGCGCACTATACGCTCGGATCAGGCACACAGAACGCCCTAAAAATTATATCGCGCTAACTCGGATTAGGCACACACAGCAAACCACTCGTAAAGTGATGTTACAGTGTAATTAATACAGTTTAAATTTCGAATTCCGCCACTACAAGTTCGAGACTGGCGGGTGTCACGTTGCATCAAATCTCCGAGCTTACCGGTAAAAAAAAGTCAGTCTGTGCCATCTTCTTCTTCTTCTTCTTCTTAACAATACGGGCGGTTTCCGCAACTCGACGTCTATTGCGCCTATTTTGCCGCCGGAGGGTGCGCGGCCAGATCACTCCAGCTAGCACAACTCAGCCAGGAACGCTCCAAGAGCTTTCACATTCGTGATCGCTTCCTGGACGCTGCCCGGCAAGCCGTCGCCATATAAAGTTTTCATTTAGTTCGTGAGCCTTCATCTAGTACTATTGTCGATCGAAGTTTACAAAACTACAAAATCAAAATTCAACTAGCATGATAATATTGTTTTATTATATCTGGTTGTCTTCATGGACTTTGAAAATCCAAAGGAACATATTCTGTTCTTAGAATAGCAAAATCTTTGGCTAAATTCAAATGATCATATCAAAGGGTAATTTCCTTAACTTTTTTTACATCGTACGATTGAAGTCCCGATCTAAAGGGTTGTCAATGATCCATATTAGGGGCGTTTACATAGTCGCCGGGCTGAAAACATCCTCTCAACCATGCGTAAATTTACATAACCCTACGCTTTAGGCTTGTGTAATAAGGGCTATTTTTGAGATTTTCGACAAATTTAAAGGTCTAACGCATCGTCCATTTGGGGTAGTGACCCTATTTACATACTTTTGTCCTGTTATCGTCTTCATTCAATGTTTGAGGATGAGGTTTTATGGGACATTTTGGATGCCAAAGAGTTTACCAATTTCTGAGTCGAGTATTATGTACATCGCGATGTAATATTATGTTTATAGTCCTTAAAGATATGTGAAAAAAATATTTTCAAATATAATTGCTGTTTTATAAGTATAGAAATGAAATAGGTAATGAAAAATTTAAAAAGAGTGTTTTTCTCCCCATTGTGGAATCAGGACCGAAAATTTTATAATGAAGCTGTGGGTGTTTTTTACATCATGTAGAAAAGTTTAATTTAAATATTAGTATTTAAAATGTTTTTGCTTATAATTATTAAGAGTGATTGTCAACATTCTTGCGTTACCAAAATAGCTTGTTTTATGTGTCACCTTGAATGGAGTAACTAACTTAATTGCGCAATACATCTTCGAAGCTTGTAGGCTTTAAATTAATTTAGGCTGGTTCATTATCTTACATTTGAAGATTATATTATTCGGTCGGAGAGGAAGAAAGTCAGAATTTCCAACGCAGATGGTACTATAATCCATGATTTAAGTAGGAACATTTCAGTAAAATTCTATGAGCTATTAACCCGTCGCGTGCACTTAAGCACAATAAGTCGTATAGCGGTAATATAGCAGTTGGGAATGGACTCGCGAGAGCTTTTGACAGTCCATTAGTCAAAGCGGGTTTTGTCGAGTCAGCGACGATCTCACTTGCCCGATGGTTTATTGCTGGCTTTATCGCTTGCTCTGTTCAGATTTACCGCCGTAGATCTTATTTAGTTTTATTTTATGACTTTTACATTTTCTTGTTTTTTCTTTTGAATTCCTGGCAGTTACACTACTAATATTTGGTGATGTTGACATTTTTATTCTTTTGTCACTCTCGGGATGAACTGACTAACATTTAATAAAATTTAAATATTACACTTCCTAAGATACGAGTAACTAAGAAGAAAAATATCTATAATTATTGACGTACTGCTCAAACCGTTGATTAATATTAGGGAATAGACAGTCAGATGTCTAATATTGATAATCAGACTAATCATCTAGGGCTTAGGCACATAAGCCTAATATGGATTATGCTATTGAAATTAGAGCTAAATATTGGTTTCTCTAAAATCATCTTATAATTTTCGTGGTACAAATCGCTATTAAGCGATAAAGCCACCCCTTTATTCACTATATTCCTCTGTAAACATTTCCATATATGTTTGTTCTGTCTTTATGTGTCCAAATATTTTTTTTTTATCCAAAACGGTGTAGCACTTAGCCTTCATCACACCTGATGTTAAGAGGTGATGAGGCTGAAGGTGGAAGCGCACTACTCCCGGAATCCTCAATCACTGAGGAACTGGCTATCTTATCTTATCATAACTAATCTAATCTAATAATTTTTCAGTTTTGTGCGTAAACCTGCATGTTGATAAAAAATCTCAAGAAAAAGAAAGTGAGTTCTTTTCCTAATGATTTGAAAAGATGACTACAAAACTGGCCAGTGACAGTTGATCTGTCAGCCGTAAATAATGAAATTAGAATATTTTATCTGTGCCGCCGGCGCCAACAATGGCGAACAAAAGCTGCAGGGTGAAAAGTTATGTGGGATGCGCTTTTGTAAGTTGTGAATTGTGTTAGAATCTGTGGACAGGCGACAGAATAGGCGGCCGCTGTGAATGGACAGCTTTTTGAATCATGATTCAATTTGAAAAGGGTTTCTACACCTCCTTTATATAATCTGCGACTAATAAATAAAATGTCGTAGATTATATACTAAGTACTTAGTAGCTAATGAAATAGATTTGAATTTGGATACATTAAAATTTGATTAAGTTCTAATTAATTCTAATTCATTGGTCTGGTTCACATCCAGGTCCTCAATGATTGAGGATTCCGGGAGTAGCGCGCTACTACCGTCAGCCTTATTTATCACTACTTAACATCAGTGTGACGAAGGCTGAGTGCTAACCCGTTGTAGAAAAAAAAAAGAGTTGCTAATTGAATATAAACTTAATGATATTTATATGAAGGACATTGTTAAGATTGACTATTAGATGACTTATGAAAGATATAGCTAAACTCCCACACGAAAAGCAGAAGAAGTAAGGTTGAGAAAAAGTAACGATATAATATCTTATTAATATTATAAACAAGCGGCAGCCCGCGGGAACGGGAAATCGCATGGTTCCCGTTCCCGTGAGAATGTTGGGATAAATATTATCATAATTATGTTTTAAACCAGGCTATCTACGATCTGTGTGCCAATTTTCAATCAAATCCGTTTAGTAGTTAGTGCGTGAAAGAGTAACAAACATCCATACAATTTATCGCATTTATAATATTAGTAAGATGCGAAAGTTTGGATGTTTTTTACTCAATACGGCAAAACAGATGGGAAAAGAGATAAATTACATATTGAATAGCCTATAAGCTACTTTTAAACCCAGGGAAACATCTCATTCCTACGGGAAAACATCGTGTAGTTCACTCGTGAAAAGCAGTAGGCGAAAAGCTAGTTTGTATGTAAAGAAAGTCAAATACAATGCAGCCAATTTGAAAATACGAGGGTACCTACATAAAAAAATGGTATTTATTGCAAAGTAGATAAAGTTGAAACCCCTGAGTAGAAGGGGAGAGTTTTATCTTTATTGGTGATAAAATAAATTAAGCAATTCGTTCTAAGCAATGCTGACAGCAAGACTGTTCAATCAAAAAACAATATTTTCTTGACAGTTAATTTGATTGTTAATTCATTGATCGTTATATTCCTACTCTTATAAATACTACGCCATGCCCACGAATAATTTCAAATAATAACGTTTTATTTTATAAGCAAAATATTGTAATAAATACTATAATTAAATATACTTACATAAATTAATGAAATTGAAGTTTCATTTTCAAATCAGACGTTACAAGGCATCTTCGAAATATTAATTTATTTTCTAAACGAAAGCACTAAAATATCAAGTGGATTTGTTAATTAAGGATAAAATATGTAAATTCATGTTTCAAATACGGATATAATTGTGCTTTAATTCAGTATCTTTATTGATATGTAGTTGTAGTTTTTGGGACGACTACACAGGTTTGTCAAATTTCACAGCTTACTTATACTTATTTTGAACCTTTGCAGCGTAATCATTTTTTGAAAGATTGCATGCTAATTATGGTAAGGATATCTCACTGTATATCGCGAAGGAGTAGGTATGTCATTATTGAAAATGAATTATTGGAAAAAAAGACCCATCCTCCAACTTTGCTCCGCCGCCGCCGCACCGGGAAGCTCAGCTGTCTGAGTATTCGCCCGGTCAGTGAAAGGTCCGGTTCGTCTACGTTATACATATTGGCGTAATAATCGATTCTCAACAGTTTAAAATAATGTATTACTCTTTTGTATGTACAATGCTATTTTATTGAAATACCTACTAGAAGAAATTAACCCGTTCACCCGAATGTTTTATTCTAGTATTTCAATAGAATTCACAACAATTGATAAAAAAGATAAAGAATTTTCTCCATCGCCGGGAAAACTGTTATTACGACCATATAATAAAATATCAATAGATATTATTCCATCATTTCCGCTTCTGAGATATAAAAAAGTTTCATTTGCCGGTGAAGTGGGTTTATGGGAAGCATTATGGCGGTCCAATGATATTGTACTGGAGTCACATTTTGTTGCCCTGTATACTTTATTCGGGTTATTACCGATTCATTGACTAACAAAATGTTGGGAAACTAAGTTTGACTCAATGAAAGTTAATTTTATAATGAAGGTTTTTTTACTTTTTGTTTATTTCAACTTATTTATAAAAATCTACTTGGGTATAATATGATACGACGAAACTATTGCACTTGCTATTACTTGCCCTCTGATTCACAAATTGATTTGAATTCTGTGGTTTGTCTTTATTTATGCTATTATGAGTGACAGAGACAGTGCATACATTCCGCTGTCTGTCGGAAGTGTTTCCGACGATTTGCGAAACAGGCGGCTTTGCAACAAAAGTTTGCGTGCGACCAATTAATTTCGGTAAAATGATGATGATAAAAGTAATCTTAATCATAATATTTTTTTTATTTGATTGTCTTTGGGTCTAATCCTATCTAGCCCACTGATAGAAACTCTCCAATGTATCAGATAGCTTAAAACTTGTGCAAAATTTTCAGGCTTTTCAGCTCTAATCGACATCAACATTAAGCCTTAACTTATTCGAACGCCAAAGGCGCAAACTTGCTCCACAAATTACACGTAAAAGGGCCGAAATTTGGGTATTTTCTCCGAAAACGAGGAGAGCGGTAAAAATTAGCCAAGTTTCCCCAAACTTGCCACCTGTTTTGTGGCATTATTCCTTATGCCACTCCGTGGGATGGCAGTTTTGAGGCTTTAGGTTGTAGCACAGTGTTTAGATTAGCGGAAAGTAGACATTATCAATGCCATCTAAAACGTATAGCAAATACAAACACAAATAGTTTATTGATTAATTAAGAAGAAGATACAATTTGCATACATACAACAAATTGTTTAGGAAATATGTAAGACGGGGGGTACACATTTGCGAATATATTACCTAACTAATTTATTTTCGCTCACCAAACGAGCGAACGAGAACTAAACTACCTTCACGAGTTTGCGGAAACTCGTCAAGGTTTTACGCAGCAGCGCAGCAGCGATCGCGCGCCCTCAGTGTTCAGGCGCAGCGAAGGTTTGACAGTGTATGCGTGTGACGCAAACGAACCACCAAAACTATGAACTGTTACATTGAGGTTATAACGATTTGGAAAGTTATTGTGTCATTACTCAAAAGTCAAATGTTTTGATAAAAAAATGCCTTGAACATGCGCATATTTTACTCTCTCATAAAATAACGATTTTTCTTAAACCTTTCCGCTACATCCAATGCTTTACATAGCAAACCTTTTCAAAAGGATCTGTGCCAGAATCAAGTTCTTTTCATGAAACTGTAACGCCTTAACTTCAACCGTCAAACTCAATTTTAGCACAACTTACGTCCCACCCGCCGCATATCTGGCAAAAACGCTATATCAATTGTTAAAGTTTGTTTTAAAGTTATAACGTTATAGCTGTATAACATTATAACGTTAATTTAATGAACCGGTGCTCCCCCGTGATCGCTTAATTACGCCGCAAAGGTGTCCCGTGTCACCTATTTGCATAATAAGTTGTTAACAAGCTTTAACTTGTTTGGTTTTGATAAAATCTTACTTAGGAGTTGAAAGAGTTGACAGTATTAAGAACTTTGCGGTTTTAAATATTTTGTGTTTAAATAGACACATTTTTATATGAGCTCTTTTTCTCTTCGATATAGTAATACATATTATTATCAATATTAAAGGAAACGTAGAAGCTACAAAATGTATGGACTTAAAACCCAGAATCTATATAGGTACTTAATGAGTACCAAATAGTATAATTATAATTCACAAAATACCCCACTGTAAGTGTAATTCCGAAATCGATGGGGTATAAATGAGCTATAGACCATTAAAGTTCGTATGAAAAAATCTTGTCTAACTAGGGCTTTTTGTAAAAGCACATAATTTGACGCAAAATATTTTAGTTTTAGTTATTTCAGGTGCCAACTAGGTCTAAATGCCTTAACACACTAGCCGTTAACGAGCGCACAAAGCGGAGAAGGTGCGCAGCGAATACGCCGCGAGTGCGCAGCGAGGACGTCGCGAATGCGCAGCGTGTTCGCTGCGACTAGCGCCGTAGACGCCATTTTGTACACTCTAGTACAAAACTATAGTTAAAGTAATTACGAGTCTTTACGTTTTAAGACAAGTTTGAATTAGATGCAAGAACTTATAAAATTTAAGTCTTGATATTCGCGCGTAGGAACGAACATTTTTAGATTATTTTTGACTCGTTAGTAGTCGCTCTCTTGTAGTCGATTATTTAAAAATGGATGCTTAATTTGGTTATGCTTCAGTTTTCGTTCAGTGAGTCTTTGAAGTAACAACGCTAACAGAAGCGTTTACTCGTTGGAGTCCAATTTTTACTAAGCATATTGTACGTCGACAAGACGTCGATAAGACGCGGATTATCTAAACATAGCATACGATGTAGGTATATCAAAACCCGTCTAACTCGCGCGTAGTTCTGGACAGGGTTTGAATATGTTCGCAAACCACTTTAGTCTGATAAAGCTATAAGAATACTGATTTAGCTGAAAAAAAGTATTGCTCGAGTTGGTATTAAAGGTAGAATATTGGTGAAAGTGAATGAGGTTGGTATTAAAGGTAAGGTTAGAATATGTAGAACAGTATATACCTTCCTATAGCATGTAATACTATCGTATTGGTAATCGAATAGTAAACAATACTTACCGTCCTTCAAAAGCTGTTAAAGTGCTGTTGTCAAATATGTATTGAATTTCAGTTTCTTATACGAACGAAAAAGGCTCTGCTCTGGTTTTCTTTCAAAATAATACTATCACGAATTGTACGTAAGATATGTGCCTGCTTTTAAAAAAAACCTTGTTAGTCAAGATTTTTCATACAAACTTTGACGGCTTGTAGCTCATTTACCCCATCGATTTCAGCGCTGCCCTTTCAGTGGGGTATATTGTGCATTACAATGAAAAGTATTGGTACCCATATAGTCCATATAGATTCTGGGTTTGTTCGGACCATCTCCTTTAAAGGGCATTTGGAGTTGTCAGTACAGGTAAAACATTTCAATTCAATCTAAAAACAAGTGATACCATCGTTTTATCGTTAGTCAGTCGTTTGATATATAAACGATAAAACATAATTTAACTGTACCCCTAGCATGAACAACTATCGATAAGCTAATCGAATAGTGAACCATACCATTCTTCAAAAGCTGTCAAAGTGCTGCTATCAAACATACTTAATTTCAGTTTGATAAACGACCGAAGGAGGCGGATCGTGTCTCTGTCTTGTTATTAGCAGGTATTGTGCACTGGTAGTTTCGCAGTGTGCCTTTAAATTTTTTTTGGGCGGTGCATCTTGGATGTTCTGTTTGTTGCGGACGTAAGCTACATCATTTCAGCCGTACGACGCCCACTGCTGGGCCTACGCCTCCCCCAAGGATCTCCACAACGATCGGTTCTGCGCTGCCCGCATCCAGCGGCTTCCTGCGACCTTGACCAGATCGTCGGTCCACCTTGTAGGGGCCTGCCCACGGAACGACGTCCGGTTCGCGGTCGCCATTCGAGAACCTTTCCGCCCCAACAACCATCGGTTCTCCACGCTATATGTCCCGCCCACTGCCACTTCAATTGAGTAATCCTTCGAGCAATGTTGGGAGTTTTATCGGATCTCATCATTTCTGATTCGATCGAGCAACGTAAGCTACATACACACCCATTCTTATTTTTTCACAATGGTTAAGGACTTCCGCCAAGTGACGCCTAATTCAATCAAATACATAAAATCTAATGCTGCTCTTTATTTAAATTAAGTCATAATTTTCAAGGATATTTTTTCAAAAGAAATACTATAAAATAATATCAAAGAATTATTCGTGAACGAATTGATCAGAAATTGTAATTTGCATTACGTTTGCGGTGCCTCTGAATAGGTCAAATTAAAAGCTTTTGATCAGCGAGCCATTTTTGCAGGGTCTTCCAATTACAGATCTATTGGTAACTGAATATAATTAAAAACATAGATCTCCTTTTTACAAAAAGCGGCAAAAACCAAATAAATATTTACCCCAAAAGTCTAAGACTCTGGCGTTTACTGTGTAACTCGTTAATATCGCAAACCCTGAAAAGAAATGACCGTCTGTAACCTAAAGTCTTTGATTTATTTATTATGCAATACGGATTTGTTTTCTTTATTGTTGATATGAATTGCAAGTTGTTTCAACTTAAAATGTAGCAAAGTTTCCAGCTTTTAACCATGTTTAGTCTGGAAACTAATCATGAAACAGTATCGTACAAATATTTTAAACACATTGGCTCATAAAGTGAGCCTTATTACATCGATCTTAGGGCCATAAACCGAACTTTAACACACACGTGCATAATAATTTTACGACACTAGTGATGACTAGTGTGTAATAGAATTATCCCTACAAAGTTAAGTTAGTAACTAACTACAAATTATATGCGAGTAAAAAGAGACTTTTCAATTTATCCGGGTAATACTGTACATACGTACAATTCTTTTGTTTTATATGTACTTTCCTGTTTTATATGTGTACTTTCCTGTTTTATTTATCATAATTTTTCTTTTCTCTAAGTAGCCTTTTTGTTTTTATATTTACCTTCTCTGAAGTTGCATATAGGTGTGTGAAATAATTCAGCAATAAACGATTTATCTACCTATCTATCTTTAAGCACTTCTGAATTGTAGTTATTTATCAAAACACTACTTTATGCTCATCAAACTGAAGACAGGTCTCAAGGGATGTAAAATATAATATGATATTTCTCTCGCTATTAATTAATCTATAATTATGGTTAAAAGTAGGAGTTTTTATTGGTTAAAGCGTTTAAATAATTTTAAAAGATGGTACTTATAATAATATGATGAATGTGTAAAATTTTACAAACAAATGGCGTCGAATCAAAAGAGTACCTAGGTAAACTTAACTACTACTGTTTTAAAAAAATGTGTTCTTCTATTTGCTCTCCCAATCTTATAACAGCCGAACAACCTAACGTTAAATCATTTCTATAAATTACAGCATTACATTGAACTGTCTAAACAGTGAGCGCTCTCTTTTTAAGTGGCAAAAGTAAACTCCATAATTCCGTTTGTATTGAACAAGCCAATTCTATTCATTCGCGAATTAACTTCGTGTTGCTCAAAGTATACTCGTTTCGTTCAATTTACAAACGCTCAAAAGCAAAATTACATCGGCCACTCAGAACAGTGCGCCTGATAATCCACAATGGCCTAAAACTGGGGGGAGACTCCCCACTTAAAGCACAATCGGGGATGTAAATAAAAACGCACTCAATTGCAGACCCTTCGTCTGCGCCGGAAACCACTTCCCAACTTTAGTGTTGCTTGTAGAGATTACAAAACTATCGATTATGTATTCACAGTGCCGTTTTGGTCAAATTGTGTAATTACTTACATACAAATATTATAACAGTAAACATTAAATCTGGATTGTTTGCAAGTTGACAATTTTGTACTCAATTAAATGGCAAAAAACTTAATCCGAACTATTATTTGTTTATTTTTCAGTAGAGCTCTGTATACCTCTGTTTTTTTTTAAGAAAATATAAACAAATAAAAGCTGTGAGAATATATTTTGTAAAAATAGCTTATCTGCTATAATAGTAAACTACCATTGTGAATGTGAGGATTTAAAACAATAAAGTATACATTTTTCATTTATATCTAGAGAAAACCTACACCCACAGACGGAAGAAATCTTCATACTTACACAAAATATTAATTACAATTCAAAATACGCAGTCATTTATTAGGTACACATTTGGATATATTATAAGATTATATTAATGCTTAATTTGGGATTCTTTATACTCTCTTATCGATAGAAAACTCGATTAAGTATCCCATCCCTAGATACGCCTGCTTCTCGGCGCGCCTCACACTTCGTATGCATTCAGGGCAATAATATGTGCGAATTGAGTGCGTCGAATGCATTAGCTTTTCAGTTGAAAGACCGTAGTAGAACCTCGCTAGCTGTGTTTTGTACTGCTTTTATTTTTGAGGCTGGATTGAAAAGTGTGCTGATGACTACTTTTTGCAGTAACGAGCGTATCATAAAAGCTGACTTATGGAAGTAGGTACAGTCGTAAAATGACTGTCAATAGTGCTTATATAAGTTGGCGACTTCTAACACCTACGTTCCAATAGCCACATTTTTGCACTGGAGTAGAGAAAATTATAATTATAAACGAAATCGATATTATTATGATAGCATAGAATACCAAACATTTTCAAGTTATTAGCAAGTCGCTTCATTTTAGTGTACCGCGATGCCTGACAGTCGGCTCGTACCCAAGGCAACATCATTTCGTCGCGGAAATTGTGTTCGATTTAACATACCCAGTGTATCCTGAAGGAGCGGAGGGTGTCAGTACAGGAAGCGCCAATGTATTACACGTAATAAAATAAACAAAGATAAATATGATATCGTGCATGTGCATGTTTATACACCTTAAATATTGCGATATCGTGAAGCTAATTACGAAGACTGCAGCCGATGGACTTAAAAAAAACTAAAATTATTTTAATTAAATTTAATAAAAATAAAAATTACAATTTAAGTTAATTCTAATCGACCCGATCGATGTTAGATACAAAGTGGAGGTCGCTGGCAGGCACGAGGCGAAGGCGGCGGCGCGCGGGGGGACACGGCGCGGCGGCGACGCAAACGCAGCGGTCACGTTCTGCAGACTCGGCGTTTCCGCCATATTGCAATATTTATTGGGTATGGCGGCGTCAGCGATCTTCAT
Source organism: Crambus lathoniellus (assembly GCA_949710035.1). Classification (NCBI taxonomy): domain Eukaryota; kingdom Metazoa; phylum Arthropoda; class Insecta; order Lepidoptera; family Crambidae; genus Crambus; species Crambus lathoniellus. Next base: position 28,901,536 of record OX453296.1, read on the forward strand.
AGTGCCAACATATGTAATTTCTCCCCCCTCAGCTCAGCAACTATTTGAGAATTTTGAGAGCAAATGTTGCTGGTGTGTCCCGGTCTTCAGATGTTCCAGGCTTCCTCGGTTCTGGGGGTTCTGGCGTGGCATATTGATGATAGCTGGTGTTGGCTGGATCTGTGGTTTCCTTTTTCTGGCTTCGTAGTCTGTAGCGTCGTAGTATGACTACGATCGTAAGTGCGGTTGCACCGAATAGTACGCCGTAGAACGGTATCGTAGTATGGTACAATGTTGCAGATTCCTGTTGCTCGTCGATTTTGATAGGAGTCTGGAGAGATATCTTATCTTGGATGCTGTGAAGACTTCTCAGGTCGATCGAATGTAGACTGATGTGAGTGGGATCAACGTTCCTCGTATCTAAGTCAGGAATGTTCATTATCTTGAGGGGTTGGCCTTTGACTTCGTCATTGCTGTTCGTTATAGTGAACTCAGGCGTGCGTAAGATGCATTTCAACGGGATGGTGACTAAGTAACTTCCACGGAGCTGGGTGTAGTCTTCGCTTCCACAGGAAAGTTGTACTTTCGTTTCTTGTGGCAGGGATATTGTGTAATGTTGGTCATCTAATTTTTCCATCGCCTCTTTGAGTAGTGTGACGGATGATAGTTTGCACGTCTTCTCCAGAGATTGCCTCGAGATGAGATGTTGGATGCAGTCAGGTACGGTACGAATTTGATGGTTAACTCCTTCTTCACAAAGATAGCCGTTACTTAACTTCGGGCATTCAGCCTCTATATACACGAATGCGGACTCGCTAGTTGCCATAAAGGGATAGGACGGGATAATGGTTTGCAGATTCCTATTAGGTACTACTGCTAACTTATAAAGATTATAATTTTCTTCAGTAACGATCGGGATCCTAAAAACTAAAGTTATATCTTTATCTATGTAATAAAAAGCTGGTTTTATGATTTCATAGAACTCTCGCAACTCTATATCTAATATACTATCTTGACTATATAATTTTCTTAACCTATCTAACATATTATGTAAAATATCTATTTTAAGCATTGCATGATGCGTACTCGATGCACGTATGAACGCTAATATATTCTCTATACTAATTAATTCATTGCAAATGTCTTCTACATTTTCGCTAATGATAGTTAGCAACTGAGCGAACTTTGCATATTTAATAAGATTAGAATTACGGAGATAATCTTTATCTAGCAATAAATGTAAAGTATTATTTATAATGTTCTGATTTTCTACTATTTGAGAGATAATACCAAGTCATCCATTCTTTACTGTAACTTATATGATTATTTAATTCAAATGCCAATTTTTCTTCGTTACTATGTAAGGTTTTAATCGCGTTGTCATACTTTAATGCGTCATCGTAATCTAAGTTACCGGTTATGCTCTTTATTACAGATCCAAAGGCATTTACTAGACCTCTTTTAGCACGGCTTGGCTCTAAACTAGCTAACTGTATAAAAGACTTACTTATCTTACTATTCAGGTAATTAATTTGGATTTCATAAAGTTGATACGTATCGTTAGGAAGCCTAGTTTTGAAAGTACGTATTTGCGTCTGTAGCACGGTATCACTTAATTGAATGCGCTGTAGGAAGGTATGGTAGTGAGTTATGAGTTTAGTCGGCCCTAACTTGAAAGGTAAGAGTCCAGGTCCGTCGTCGAGTGTCTCAAGTCTTATCTCTTGTGGGCTGGCCGTCTGGACCAGGAGCATCAGTACCCTGTAACAATTTAGCATTCATGGGTACCCGTTTCAATCTAGATTTAGCCACGGGGCCACGTTTCTTAGAGGTGTATATGTGAATTGGTAAATCTGCTAAAACGGTGTCTTGAGTATACCTAGGAGCGACTTTCTGTCTAGAAGCCTTGGGATTTTTTATGAATACCTGTTGCTGTGGGGTGTATTCTATTTCGGATTCACGGTTTTTATTCCTGTTTTCTATCAAAGATGTCCGATTTTCTAAAGATGTTTGGTTAATTAATTCGTAAACCGTATTCATTTGTGCCTTATGATTTTGAAGGTACTGTTGTAATAAATGTGGAATAGGATCAATATCTATGGGGTCCCTAGGGTCGAAGTGACCTGTTATCAAATCAAAAGGCTTACACTTAGTAAAACTGTGAATGGATGAGTTATAGGCAATGATTGCGTATGGCATCAAATTCACAACAGGCTCGTCCTTATGCTGTAACTTTAGTATGCGAAGGTGTTCGAGTAAAGTCGAGTGAAATCGCTCGATATTACCGTTATCATTCGGTGCGTGTGCTAAAGTCCTATGATGGTTAATCTTATGAAGTCGCACGAATTCAGCGAATAATTGATTCGTAAACTCGGTTCCGTTATCTGTGACTATAGTGTAAGGAATACCATGATGTGTAGTGAACTGCAATAACCCTTGTAAAATGCTAATTGCTGTTCCGTCTCTTAATAAATATGCTTGACCATATTTAGTAAAGACATCTATGAAAGTTAAGTATTTTTCAGTCTGGGCAGTAAATAAGTCCAAATGTATCGTTTCAAAAGGTCTGGTTGCCGGAGGTACTATGTTAAACTGCTGTCTTACCGGGTTCCTATCATATTTTGCCTGACCACAAATAGTACATTCACCTATAAATTTTGCTATGTGTTCTTTCATTTTGGGCCAAAAGTATTTCTTTGAAAGAGCTAAGTAACACTCGTTAATACCACGGTGGTTTGTTTTCCCGTCGTGATAACTACGAATTATTTCTTGCTGTCTAAGATATTCTTTAACGTTTTCGATCTCTGATTTTACTAAGATAAGGTTCATAGATGAACTTTTAAATTTTTCTTGTACTATCGGAACGATAGAATACATAGCAAGAAGTGGATTTAATAGCAATGCCGTTTTAACTTTCGGACTTACATACTCTTTTATGGCAGTAACTACATCGTTTTCTAAGTTGCATTCGCTCACCTGTATTGAAATACGAGTGTGCGTATCGAACGGTTTCGTCATCACGGTTTTACGTCTGGTACAATAGTGATGTGCAACTGTCGATGAAATTTATTTAACGGCTCGTCAGTTATCGGAACTTCTAAAATAGGATTTTCGTGACTGGTGTGTACGGTTTCGGTTTCAGAATTACTCAGCAAGGATGGTGGTTTCTCTGAGCAATTCGCGAATACAGAACTGATCTCCTCATTGTGAATTTCGATTCTAGACAGGGCGTCGGCGTTGGTATTATTTTTGCCTTTTTTATATATGACGGTAAAATCATACTCGCTAAGCTTTAACCTCCATCTAGTTAATCGCGAATTCGGTTCTTTCAGACTCATCATCCATTGCAATGGCTTATGGTCTGTAAGTATTTTAAATTTACGACCGAACAAATATGGCCTAAAGTATTTCGTTGCCCATACGATGGCCAACAATTCCTTTTCTATCGTACTATAGTTCACTTCGCTGTCGTTGAGTGTTCGCGACGCAAAAGAAATAGGTTTATCCGATCCTATTGGTCCCTGAGATAGTATAGCTCCTATGGCAACGTTAGATGCGTCTGTCGTCAGTAAAAACTCGCGGTTAAAGTCGGGATACTGTAGGATAGGATCGTTGGTCAAAAGTGTCTTACATTTCTCAAATGCATGTACGTACTGAGAGTCTAAAGTAATCTTTTTACCTTTCTTTAAGCAGTTGGTTAACGGTTTAGTTATGCGGGCAAAGTCGGGAATAAACTTGCGATAATATCCGATGAGACCTAAAAATTGTTTAATTTGTTTCGTGGTTTCCGGGATCGGGTATTTTTCTATGGCTGAAATTTTATCGGGGTTAGGTTTTATACCTTCCCTTGTTATGACGTGACCTAAGTAATTAGTTTCTAATTTAAGAAATTCCGATTTATCCATTTGGATTTTAAAGTTTGATTCCCGTAACCTTTGTAAAACTTTCTCTAAGTTGTTAATAGCTTCCTGTAAAGAAGTCCCGAGGACCACAATATCATCCAAATATACTATACAGATTTCATTTTGGAGGCCTCTAAGGACGTCATCCATCACTCTCTGAAACGTAGAAGGACTATTCTTGAGCCCCATAGGCATCCTTAAGAATTCGTAGTGCCCGTGCTCTACGTTAAAGGCAGTTTTAGGAATATCACCCTCACTCATTTCTACTTGGTAAAATCCCGAAGCTAAGTCTAAAGTAGTGAAGTACATGCATTTACCTAACTTGTCAAGGATGTCAGTTATGTTAGGAATAGGGTATTTATCGTCTATAGTCTTTTCGTTCAACTTACGAAAGTCTACCACTAAACGCCACTTTTGCTTGCCCGATGCGTCTGATTTCTTGGGCACTACCCAGATGGGTGAGCTCCAGGCGGAGGTGGAAGGTCTAATTATCCCTTGCTCTAACATCTTAGCTATCTGATCGCGAACTTCATTACGATGTATAAATGGATAGCGGTAACTTTTCGTATAAATAGGAACTTCATCAGTCGTATTAATGCAATGTTTTATTTTATTCGTAAAAGTTAATTGTTCTCCTTCTAGATAAAATACGTCGGCGTAACGTGAGCATAAAGCCTCGATATTAGCTTTTTCCTCGGCGTTCATATGATCCGTCCGCAGGCGCGATAAAACGTCGCGTGCGCGTGACGTAGGCGGTGGTCGAGTGGTTGTGCACTCGATGTTCAGAACCTCCGCTTGCGCCGGTCGGTCCAGAGAAAATATTAAGTCATTATCTGTCAAATTATAGATTTCCAGTATGCCGCGGCTATTCTTGACCGAAGTAACGCATTCCTGGATGAGACAGTTACAGATAGTTTGTTCTTCGACTAACACATCGCCGTCCGGGGCGTTAATAGGGATTCGAACCATTTTAGATGAACGAGCCGGTATAATATCTTCGTAAAGATTTACGTTACATGAGTTATATAATTTGATAGGGTTGACAGCGTACTGTGTGGCTAACGATTGAGTTTTTAAATCTATTTTCGCTTCCCATCTCGTGAGTAAATCTAAACCTATTAGGCCGTCGAAATAGTCATGAAAACGGTACACGAATAATTTTATAGAGTCTTGACTGTTAAATTCGGAAAAACACGGAAGCGTTATAGAATATTCGTTACGACTGGAACCATGTACATTAGTGACCTCAAAGGGATCGTAGTTTAACGGATAATTATTAAAGTATTTATCTACGCATTCTGGACTGATAAACGATTGGTTAGCGCCCGTGTCTATTAATAACTTTAAAGGAGGATTTGCTTTCTGAATGTATGGTAACTGTCTTTGCGTTTGCAAATTGAGCTCTATTTTAATTTGCTTGACGGGCCACTCTTCTGAAAATCCGACTCGGTATTAGAACATGACGCTTGCGGTTCGTCACTCGACTCTGCGTTCGTGATGGGCTCGTAAAATTGAACTCTATCGTCATAGTCATACGTCGCGTCATAGTAATTGTTATAGTCACTTACGTCATTGTAATACTCTGGATCGTAGCTGTCTTGGTAGTAAAAATCATCGTACGCGCATTCATTTAAATTGACTTCTCGCGATTTAAAATAATTGTTCGGAGGCGGGTTCCCGAATTTGCGCCAATCGTGTCCCGACATAGTAGGGGGTAAAACCTTAGGTGTAAAATGTTGTACGCCACTCATAGGTCGCGGGTTCGAATACTGGGTTTGATTCCTAGGTGGCAATCTAAAGTTGTTACTTTGGGGATTATAACGCGGTGGCGGGGCACCGAACATTTGCTGCGTGCGGGATGGCATTCGCTGTTGGAAATTATTATTAAATTTAAATGGTTGTACTTGCGGTTGCATGGGGTAGCGATGCGCTGGAGGCGGCGGCGTAAACCGCTGCATCGGCTGATTCGCTATGCTATGCATGGGTACATTAAAATTACTAAGAGGTTTGTGCATTGAGAATCCTATAGGTACGGCGGGTTGTGGGCGCGGTCCCACTTGTGGTCTTGGTAGATTATCAGTACGTTGCTGTTGATAAAGAATATTTAGTTCTTCTTGCACGTACTCTAGAGCTTTCTCAATGGTTTCTGGCCGCATGCATCTAATACGGGATCCAAGTGGTTCCTTTAGACCTCGCACAAATGCCTGCATAGTGAGTTTTTTATACAGCGTTCGTTTAGCCTCAATGGTAGTCGTTATTGTTTCGTGCAGCGTTACATAAGTCATTATCGTGCTGAATAAAGTTTGGCACTGATCATAAAATTCCTGGGGGCTACTATTGCCTTGCCTGGCTAAAGTAAGGTCGTTGTACAGAGCGGTTTCATCCCTCTGGTCCGCGAAATTATTGACAAGGGTATTTCTTATGCCTTCCCAACTTTCGGGGATGCCATTTGAATTTATAATGGTTGCGGCAGACCCGGTTATTTTATTAAGTATTCCGTTTAATAAAAGTAAATTAGATAACTGAGAAGCTGGATTTTCGATTAAATAGTCTCTACACAATTGGTCGCAAATTTTAATAAATCTAGTTAACACATTTGCGTTCCCGTCGAAATCGGGAACAAGGCGTAAGGCCTTGTGGATTGTGTCTGGGTTGATTTCCATATTACTTTCTGGAATACTTTCTAAACTAACTCTATGACTATCTGCTAATATTCTCCTGCGAGACTGCTGATGTGAAGCAGTAACGCTGGACCCAGAGTTTCTCGGGTGAAAAATGGTGGAAAAAAAAAGGGAACTTAAGAATAAAATAGGAGGCAACACGAGAACGATTCAAGTGTACTCACATGAACATTTCGGCGTATCGATGTCTGGATACTTGAAATCTTGGCTGCACCTTCAGGTTCGGATTTTCGTGCGCGACTTGATAGCCACTCGGGGGCTCGTGCGATTACGGAAATCTTCCTGGATGTAGCGCGAACCCGACCGCGAAAATCCTACCGACTGCGCCAATTACGAAGACTGCAGCCGATGGACTTAAAAAAAACTAAAATTATTTTAATTAAATTTAATAAAAATAAAAATTACAATTTAAGTTAATTCTAATCGACCCGATCGATGTTAGATACAAAGTGGAGGTCGCTGGCAGGCACGAGGCGAAGGCGGCGGCGCGCGGGGGGACACGGCGCGGCGGCGACGCAAACGCAGCGGTCACGTTCTGCAGACTCGGCGTTTCCGCCATATTGCAATATTTATTGGGTATGGCGGCGTCAGCGATCTTCATAGTGCCAACATATGTAATTAGCTAGTAATAACTTATTGTTAGTATTATTTGTTATGTATACGTAATTAATTGAAAATTCTTAGCTATATAGCTTCAATAACTGAATAAAAGTTAATAATATTATAAGAGAAGGAACTTCAGTCGGAAGTTGGTTTAAAAAAATATATAGATTTAAAAGAAATGAGAAAGCTATGCTCTAATAAGTTTGATATGAAAGCACAGCGTTCTACGACTATATCACCGATCCTGAATCTCAACAAATCCATCTCATTTCAGTATCTCTTGAATTTAAAGTGATCGTAGTTTGGGAAAAAATGAAATATCGATACGGGCCGGGTGCCGCTACACGAATGATATTGGGGCTCTGCAGATGCCGTGGGCTAAGGTGCGCCGTCTATTGAACTGATAGCTCAGGTTTTGGTAAAATTTTATACTTAGCTCACCTCGGCAAATCAGCGATACAAGGCGCCGCCGTAGTTCTACGTGTAAAAACAGGTAAGCTCACAAGAGTTGTGGTTCAGTTTCACGGCGAAGATGTTTAATATTTATAAAAAAACAGTTAAGTTCGTTTCTTGAACTTGGTTGTTATAAATAACTTTTGTAGTAACGTTATGCTACTCTTATTTAGATATTTAAACTGTTTTAATATAATAAATATGTTGCTTAAATGCTCCTATTACGGAGTTAAATGGCAACATTTGAAAGTAAGTATCAAGAATAAGCATTCGTAAGCATTGAGTTAGGCATAAAAATATTCTTCTGTGAAAATGGAGATAAAATTTTATATTTCTTATGATACTTTGTTTGTTATTAAAGAATTTAAAATAAAAAAATAACATTTTAGTGCCTAAGTCGATTTTCCCTATTACGGAGCTATGATTAAGGTTAGAGCCAATTACGGCGGTAGTAGGCTCCTAATACGGAGCGTAGACTAGTTAACCTGTACGCTCGGAGATGTGTCAAGTCCATCAACAGCAGAACTTGACACCCGTCAGTCTCGAACTTGTGGTGGCGGAAATCAAAATTTATAAACTTTATTAATTACATTGTAACGTCTTTTTTCGAGCGGTTTGCTGAGGAGGCACATGTACCTATCTATGTATGCGAGTATTATGTCGATATTTTGTTTAGGAAGTCTGTGTTCCTTATCCGATCGTACAGGTATGTATTGTGGTTTCGTAAGATAAATTATATTCCTTCTAACAAATTAGAAATGCGAAAGTGACAACGATACAACACAGTAACGCAATGTTAAAAATATAAAAAAATCCAAGATGGCGACCAAGTTTTTTGTTTGTGAGCCGATTTTAATGAAACTCAGGTTTTGTTACTATCTTGACAAGAGAACAGCAACACAATGTTAAAAATATTAAAAATCCAAGATGGCGACCAAGTTTTTTGTTTGCGGGCCGATTTAGATAAAACTCGGTCTTTGGTACTATTTTGACAAGACAACAGCAACGCAATGTTAAAAATATAAAAAAATCCAAGATAGGGACCAAGTTTTTTGTTTGTGGGCCGATATTGATGAAACTCGGTTTTTGATACTATTTTAACAAGACAACAGCAACGCAATGTTAAAATAATAAAATAATAAAAAAAGCGCGGCCGCCATCTTTGATTTCAAAACTCACATCAAAATCGAGCTTAGCATCCCTAAAACCCCTTACATGACACCCATATCACAAAATTGAAAAAAAAGTGCGGCCGCCATCTTGGATTCCAAGACTCACATCAAAATCGAGCTTAGCATCCCTTAAAACCCCTTACATGACACCAATATCACAAAACTGAAAAATGCGCGGCCGCCATCTTGGATTCCAAAACTAACATCAAAATCGAGCTTAGCACCCCTTAAAACTCCTTACATGACACCAATATCACAAAATTGAAAAAAAAGCCCGGCCGCCATCTTGGATTCCAAAACTCACATCAAAATCAAGCTTAGCATTTCTAAATGTAGTTTTTCTTGTCAGTTAAAATATGTCCATAACAGGTGGTAGGTAAAAAAATGTTGGACGATTCATAAGCATTAATTTTATTTAATCTACATGAATAAAAAAATTATGACTATGACTATGACTAAAAACCCCTTACATAACACCAATATCAAAAATATTTAAAAAAAGCGCGGCTACCATCTTGAATTCCAAAAATCGTATTAAACACACTTAAAAGCCCCCTACATAAAACCAATATGTAAGTAGTAAATAGACTGTGGTAATAGGCACTATGAAGTTCCTGTTAAGGAGCTCATAGAGCCTGTTACGGAGCTACCTTGAAAACCTAACTCCGTAATAGGAGAACTGTCCGTGTTTTAATAATCCATCGAATACATAATACATCGAATGACAACTGTATTTTGGTTAAGAGTATGTAAGACTCAAGTCAAAAGCTATACTATATGACTGCTTTTTCTTTTTTTGCTTTTTTTATGTCTATTCAGTAACTGAAATTAAAAAGCGTGGTGCGCCCTTTGCAAAGCATGCATTCAAGTACTTAATATTGACAACGCGCACCACGCTTTTTAATTTCAGTTACTGAATAGACGGTTATTTTGTACTTTTAGTCTGTTCCTATAAAAGTGTGTTTTTATAGTTTTTTAAACTACATATATTTTTTTATATCTCATGTTAGTGCCGTTCATCTTTTTTACATTCTCGTATTTAAACCTCTTTTATAGCTTCAAAGCAGCATAGACACCGAGCTTTACAGATCGGATTCGATATGAATCCAAGCTTAGCTTTATGAATGGCACGTGTCACCGGTCGCCGTGCCTACCGACAACGCATATGCTGGCGTGCGCCCGCACAGACTGGTGGCTTGTGGGCAAACCTGGGGCAAACTAATTACAATGATCGCAAATTGTCGTTGAAAAAATGTGGTTGTTTTGGTTGGTGGTAGGACTTGTTCTAGGTCCGCCTAGCTAGCTACCACCATCTTATCTAAATATGACTGACTGTAGTAATTTAATTTATTTTACTTCTTATTATATTTTACTTCAACACATATTTTTATGACATTCATTAATCTTAATTCTAATTTATCTTAATAATATATTTTTTTTAACAAATTTTGATAGTTTTGGCTGAACTGACATTGAATTGTATATAATTTGCATGCTTAGATAGGCGAAACATGATATACCTACATTATCAATTTTGTTGCTATTTCCACATTTATAACCTTGTTTGTTGCAAATAAATATATTTGTATTTGTATTTGTATGTCTTAAAATGCCTATATTTATTATTAAATAATAATTTAAAAAACTTAAAAAACCCGTCTGCGGTGCAAAAAACTAAAAAGAAAAAAACAAGCAAAAAAAGATCGATTGTGGATTGAATATGTTCTTAGTTCTTACTAGTAAATTGTATGCAGCGTTATATATATTAGTATTAAGTGTAAGGATACCTATAATTATAAACTTAATTAATAACCTACTTGATGGATAGTTTTTATTTAATAGTACGTAAATAGGATCATGACCACAGACATAATATAATGCCCGTGCTCATGGATGTATATTTGTGATAGGTCGCAAAATGATCCGCATATATTATATCTAATTACGACGTGAATAATTAAATAGTAAATTTATTGTCAACTTTAAAAGTAATACGAATGTTTTTGCCATTAATTATTTAATATTAAATTATGAAGGATATGAACTTGATCGTTTCCGCAAAAAGTTATGAAGAAGTGGCGTCGCTTGAAGGGCTGTTGATAAAACTATTACTCCTAAGAAATATAAAAAGCGCGCCACTACATACGCAAATTATTTAATTGTAATTTTATTGTTTTAAAAATGTAAAACCGATATTAACATATTATAATTTTGCTGGATTGATGCCACATGATTAAGGTATGGTTTTGTTAAGACTTCTTTTGTTTAGAGTGACATTTTGGAATTGTGATGTAATTTATTCTCAGTGGAGTTCTTTGCTATTGGAATATGACAATGATTAATAATAATAAATATAATAAGGCCATTGACGAATGTATATGGTGTTTTAATTAATGCCCCTTTCAATTCAGAAGTGGGATAAACGAGTAATTTCCTCGAGAATACTCGCGTATCCTGCCCGCTGTGTATGTTTTATTTTTATGAAAGTGCTATTTCTTATAATTTTAACATGTCATAATTAAAGAACTCCACTGATTGATGCATATTATAAGTGAATTGAGTGATATCATTAACATATTAGATAAAGTTAAAGAAAATTATTGATTTTCATGTTTTTTTTTTCGTTCCATAAAGGAACTAGCTAAGGTTTATGACCATACAGCCTAGTCATTAGGTAGTTGGTGAAATATAAGATGTTGAATTATTTTATTTTAGATGTTAGTTTTTTTTCTGTGATATCGCAATGCACGAAAAACTATTCAGCCTATGTCAATAAGGTAGCCATTATTACAGCGCTGCGTTTTTTTTTTCTCTATTCCTAACAAGTAACTGTTTGTTAGTGATGATGATGATGATGAATTGTTTTTTTTCACAAACTTTGCAAGACTTCTCTTACAACTTATTATTTTTCATATAAAATGAATAAGTACCTAGTGGTTTTAAATTTGTGATGACAATTGTTTGGTTTGACAACTTAGAAGCCAGGGCCGGTAAAGATGCCACAAAAAAAAACGTGATATTTATTATTTATTTGTCCGAATTTGAGGTTTTGTACATATTTGACATTTACTAATGATAATTATTGATACGCTCTTTTTTATTATTTTTGAATCTATTTGGATTTTGAAGTCTTTAAATTGCAAGAAACGCTTTTAAAACTTCTAAGTTGATTTATTGTTACGGCTACTTTGGAATATGAATACTAATTTTACGCGAATGAGTTTTCTGGCTACACTGAAGGTATTTCAATATATTTGTTTATTAATATTTTGCGAGATGTGTACGTCTTATTAACCTTTATTTTTGAAACGAAATATATTTATACAAAGATGAGAAAAAAAAATACAAAAGTTTTACTTATGTTATTGGGTTAATATAAAGTATTTGATCACACAAAGGGCTGTTTAGGCCAGTTTTTGTATGCTAAAATAAAACCGAATCACGTAACCCGTAATTTTATCCCCTTGTAAATTCTTAAAAGAGGGATGGGCTGATAAAAGTTTGACTTGTCGGTGTTACAGTGTGTCTTTTTGTATGGACCAAATTATTATGCGGTTTATTTTTTCTGAAAGCTTACGTGATCGAGATGGTTCTTAGCAACAATTTGTTATGTATACCTAACCTACTGATCGCTGCATATATAGGTAAAGTAAAATGAAATAAAATTTAACGATAAATTATTGATCTTATATTGTCCGGAACAGTGGGACAGACGTGCGGTCGCGACTACTATTTGGCATCAAGTAAACATTACGATTTGTTTATATATAAATGGGATTAAGTATAACATGATTGCATTTGGTCGGATTACCGATTCTAAACACACTGCTTTATGGCTTCGAGTATACTCAAAGTAGCGTTCTATTACCTATCTATGCCTTAATTTTGCGTCTGAATGAATGTGGGGTTGAAGGTAATACTGAATATTGATAAATTTGATGATACTGAATTAAACCATTGATTATGAAACATTGTCCCTTACTTCAGTTTTTATTTTCATTCACTTTTAATTTTCTTCTATTTGGTTAAGTTTCATTGACTATTGATTATTGGTGGTTTTATTTGCTTCACTATGAATCCATTATTATCTAACGTTGTCGAATTGACATAAGTTTGTTCGTGTAATAAATATTATATTTATCTTGTTAATGTACTGACTGGCTAAGTAATATAAGCAGCTATAAAATTTAAAATGAATGATAAATAAATATTTAGAACTGTGGTGCTCTTTCTCTATTCTTATTTTCATTGATGAGACAATTATATAAAAAGAAAAATAGAAAGCCCTTTTGCATACTGTTAAGAAGCTCTTAATTACCTAACTCCTTAAAACTTAAATAAACTATTAAGTGGAGGAGATGATTTATTGATTATTAACATGAAAGAATGTTGTTCTTATTCTTTCTGTAGTAAAGTCCTTTAAATGAAATTCGGATTAAAACGGCATGCCATTTTGCTGTCCTTCTGGAAATATTTATGTATAAGAAATTTTAAGGAATATGCGTAATTAACAATACCTACCCTTCTTGTATATCGTTTACTATGTGAGTGGTAATTCCGGCACATGTGAATAAAAGCTTTAATATTATGTGGCTCGGGTTAATAAATAAAACTGGCCTGTTACCCTATTTTTGAAATTCTTATCCTTGCTGTATAAACAGGATTAAACGATAAATGTACTTATATCGATAAAAAGAAATTCATGATTTGTTGGGTTGTTTTTCATCAAATCAATATGTAATTGGATTAGTAAATAACTCCCAGCAGTAACTGGTGTCGAATACTATTTCCCCAGGCAGTGAGGTTGCTTTTATTTACCGTTTGTTATTAAGTTGTACCTACCCATTTTAATGTTTGTTTTCTTGTAATACCTACTAGTGTGTGGAGAAATATATTTTATTGCGACTCCAACTGGTGTGCAAGAGTAAACTAGTAGGATGAGGGAAGTAAGGAAAGTTTGAGCTCTCTTAGGGGGCAGCTACATAATATAATAGTTGTAACCATAATTTATTATTCAAGAAATTACCATTAATGAATATTACAAATTATATATTGAACTGTTTACATTCCAGCATAATAGGATTTGATATTTTGATAATAAATAACGATAATAAACGATGAGATGAGATCAAATAATAACTGGAAAGAAATATAGTGAAGGTATATAATTGAAATGAAAACATATAGAATTTGGTTCCGATGATATAATTATTATAGGTGTATCATTTTCTTTAGTTAATTGCAACATTATATACAATATAAGTTTTAGGTACATCCACAACATAAAGTTCTTAATTGAACTAGACAGTTACTTTGGACTACTTACATCAAAAGATGTACTTAATGATATGAAAATTGTTTAAAGATTTTACGCTTTTGAATATGTAATGTTACCGAGATCAAAATGATCTCGTGCAGGCTAGAGCTGCAACGGGGCGTATAGCACAATGAATTATTAAGTACTAGCGGCCGCCCGCGGTTTCACCCGCGTGGTTCCCGTTCCCGTGGGAATATCGGGATAAAAAGTACATATAAACCTTCCTCTTGAATCACTCTATCTATTAAAAAAAAACGCATCAAAATCCGTTGCGTAGTTTCAAAGATTTAAGCATACAAAGGGACATAGGGAAAGAGAAAGCGACTTTGTTTTATACTATGTAGTGATATAGGTTATCCTTTTGGACATTGGTGGCGAGTCAAAATAAATAATTGGAATTCATATAAGTATTTATTGTTTTAACATTTTACTAAGATCACGCTGACTTGTTTTTAACGGTTACTATGGAAACTGTATTGGAAAATGTAGGTCTGTATGGACTTTATCATGGCCAGTGGCGTCTAGTTCCCCTAAAGAATATTGAAGAATTAAAAGAAAAGTTGTCTCACTCTATGTGTAAACACTCATAGCAAAATATTGAATAACTTTAAATGTACATATTTGAAAAAGAAATAATTAATATAGTTATATTTTTTACATTAAAATTAAAATACAGTATTCGCATATAAATAAGTATGTTAGGTTGAGACAAATAAAATGCAATGTGGTTACAATGAATTGATTTAGTTTTGGCGTAATTCAGTTACAGATATTGTGATTGTGCTTAACTTTGCAATGCATTTCTAGGGCTCATGCCTTAAAAAAATGGTACCTAATGAAAAAAAATTATGAATGAAAATGAAAAAAATCTTTAAGTATTGGTTATGTTACTTAGCATATTCAGCAAATATAAATCACAATATTCTATCTTGTGTACCACATAAAGCAAATAACGATTATTGTTAACGATAAAGCAAATAAGTAAAAGACAGCCGTAGTCGTTTTTATATGATGTGTTGAGAGCTTCGAATCGAAGGTTGAGAGATATCGCGATGCTAGGAACAACTAGAACGATTCACATTCGTAAAGGAAAGGATTTATTA
This sequence comes from Crambus lathoniellus, assembly GCA_949710035.1. Taxonomy (NCBI): domain Eukaryota; kingdom Metazoa; phylum Arthropoda; class Insecta; order Lepidoptera; family Crambidae; genus Crambus; species Crambus lathoniellus. The sequence continues at coordinate 28,916,743 of OX453296.1, forward strand.
ATCATCATTGTCAGGAAATTGAGTTGTTAGGGGCTAACAATTCTCTGACGTTCCAATTTGTATTTCCGAATTTGACAAGTAAAGTCGCTGATGAAAACGATATTTGTAGCCAAGAAGTTGTGCCTTGTGATGCAAACAATTTATTACGCCTCTAAAAATTATAGTTTTGGTAAATTTGGTATGAATGTTAAAGAAAAACCGAAATATTATTTCATTTATACACCTATATTATTATGTTGTCTGTTATCAGGCCGAATCTTCCTGATGTCCTGTAAACGAATCTTTCAAGATTAAGATAAATAATACATCTAAGATTTACGGATCTTGGTATTCCGTATCGTTAATATGCGATCTGTAACTCTCATTCAATATTAAAGTTTATTAAACTAACATGCGATTAAGTATTTGTTGTGTGCAAGTTTCAGTCATGGCGAATGGCGTAAGGCAAACGAATTCGAGGTTTGAAATAATTTTGATGATATTGATACTTGATGACTGCTGAATGACAACAAGACGTGAGAAACTTCTCGGAGAAACCCCATGAATCACGAGTATGGAATAGATACTTAAAACTAGAGTTTGAGACCCGAGCGAGGGAGCGGAATGGAGCTTGAGAGTCAGGCAAAGCCGCAAGCGCGTGTAGTGTCGTGACGTGACGTACAATATAAAGGTGACAGACGTGGCTGTGAGAGCGTAAAGCGTCATTGATGAAAGATGCTGCTTTGAAAGCGTAAGGCATCCTTTGAGAATAAGACGCTGCTGTTAGAGCATAAGGCGTTCTTAATGTCAGTTTGCTACAAGATAATACTAGAAAGTGAGAAGAGGAGCGACGTGATTTACAACGCGACCAGTTGTTCGAAGTCCTGTGCTCAAGAAGATCAAAAGAAAATCAGACAAACTTAATTTTAACTTAAGTAAGCGCTATTATCCCCGATATTGAACAACATAACGCCGATGTGACTCAGATGAGTTAAATGACAGTTAACAAAATAGTTATTCAAGTTAAAATGAAGTAAGTCATTCCTAATAAACTAGAAATGTCACATCGACCTATGTTCACGCAGCAAAATACGGGGTAATGCAACTAAAAACAACACATAAAGAATGATATGTCAGCATCTGAAATAATTGCACCTGAAATATTACAAATTTAGATACTTACTTATTATATAAAATGATTGCATTATATTGAATTGGTAGTCAAAGTATTCAGGAAAGTTCTACGAATGTATTAAATTATAAAATATTTTTACAAAGTTAAAAAGCAAGTTGTAAGAGCTTCTAGCTATCTAGAATGTACCTATGTATTCAGTATGCGATGCTGACGTTTAGTATGTGCAATGAAATTAAGGAATATACCTTGATTCCTATTTGTTACTATCCCACTTAAATGCTGTAAGCATTGTCAGTCACAGGTGAAGGGTTTTATCTTGTTAATGTAAGATGTACCTAAAGTCGAAGAGTAAAATAATTAACCTAAAGTATTGTGAATTCTGTAAAATTATATTATTGTGACTAAACATAATTTTGATGTAACTGCAGGGCTATTATTGACGCGACCTTTGGTTAGCTATGTCGGCCTGAAATCCGAAGTAATATAGAATTGAATGACGATTACCTTAAGAATATTAAATTACTTAGAATTAAAACGAATTATTTTACTTGCGTAATAGTGTCAAAGGCTGTGCTGTGTTCGTAAATACTTAAAATTTGTGTTATCAAATTGTTTAATTATTTTGCTGCTATTATTTTATTATTGGTCCAAAAAAAAATTTTTTTTATTAAGAACAAGCATTCTTAAAACTCGATGTGAATAATTTAATTTAATTTGATACTTATTTTATTTAGTTAGTTTTAATACAACTATTTTAATATGTGGGTTTTCCGAATTAATGTGAAAATTGTATGGTAAAAGTTGTTTTTTTTTTCACGCGAAGGGACCGAATTAATGTGAAAATGGTATGGTAAAAGTTGTTTTTTTTTTCACGCGAAGGGACTCGCTTGAGCAGGATGGCCGACTGTAAGGATACCTATAATTATAAACTTAATTAATAACCTACTTGATGGATAGTTTTTATTTAATAGTACGTAAATAGGATCATGACCACAGACATAATATAATGCCCGTGCTCATGGATGTATATTTGTGATAGGTCGCAAAATGATCCGCATATATTATATCTAATTACGACGTGAATAATTAAATAGTAAATTTATTGTCAACTTTAAAAGTAATACGAATGTTTTTGCCATTAATTATTTAATATTAAATTATGAAGGATATGAACTTGATCGTTTCCGCAAAAAGTTATGAAGAAGTGGCGTCGCTTGAAGGGCTGTTGATAAAACTATTACTCCTAAGAAATATAAAAAGCGCGCCACTACATACGCAAATTATTTAATTGTAATTTTATTGTTTTAAAAATGTAAAACCGATATTAACATATTATAATTTTGCTGGATTGATGCCACATGATTAAGGTATGGTTTTGTTAAGACTTCTTTTGTTTAGAGTGACATTTTGGAATTGTGATGTAATTTATTCTCAGTGGAGTTCTTTGCTATTGGAATATGACAATGATTAATAATAATAAATATAATAAGGCCATTGACGAATGTATATGGTGTTTTAATTAATGCCCCTTTCATAAGGTAGTAGGATTCGGCGATGTTCCAAACAACTTTTATACAATTACAGCATGGTTTATTCCAATTCAGTGGACAATAATAATTATAAATAATCTAATTTGTTATCATGACATTTCGTGGTGGGAAAAACTGACATCGCTCCTCATATTCTTTTGTTATTCTTTTTTTAAATTGTCGTTTCGAACTACGGAGGTTTTACACCAGAAGCCAGTACAAAGTTTATATACATTTGTAATGGTGGCGTGAACGCATTTAATATTAGGAATTTATAAAAGACAACAAAAGTACATTATGAATCTACAAATATAACCCAAAGCTATTTATCAGTCCAACAGCTCGGCCATCCTAATTAAGACGTGTCCTCGCGTGTTAAATACTATGTCAAACTAAGGCTACTCAACGTTGGAGTAAAGTTAACTTTTGACTGAAATGGTATATTTTCTTTGACAGCTGTCGAACTGGAAATCTCTCGGCGGTCTTAGTATAGAAGAACGAGCATTAATAATACATTTTATATTTTGTATAGGTACCTACTTATGTATAAGCAGTGCATTCTCATAGCTCCAAGTAATAGGGAACTTGCATTATTTCATAAATGTAGTCTATCTGAAAGATTTAAGGATTGTATGAAGATATCACAAGCGAAAAATTTGAAATATGCTTAAATTATTTATTTAATGCAAATCAAAAATTAACATTTCAAAGTCCGCGCGTAAACGCTCAATAGCCGGACGTGACGTCATTTCTTAGGACGTCAAACTTTTCAATGTGCATCTGAAAGGAGTGACCAAGAAATTTTGACAACTAACGACAAACGCTAAAAGTGAGTGACCAAAGATTTCAGTTTTACTGACTAGGCTTCGCCAGATAGGTAAATGAAAGAAAACTTATGTTTTTTAGCGAAATCTTTACTAGAACTTGGTTTATCATCCGTTTCTCTAAGTACTTACCATACTTTTAGGGGTTGAATGTTTAATTTTTGTGAAAACGAAATTGACAGAATATGGCTCCATCATTTTTTACTGTTTTTTAAGGTAATTAAAAATTAAGTGAACTTTACGTAAAACGCAATAACATATAAGTATTGAAAATACGCGCGTGCCGGACGACGTTCCGTGGGCAGGCCCCCTACAAGGTGGACCGACGATCTGGTCAAGGTCGCGGGAAGCCGCTGGATGCGGGCAGCGCAGGACCGATCGTTGTGGAGATCCTTGGGGGAGGCCTATGCCCAGCAGTGGGTGTCGTTCGGCTGACATGATGATTGAAAATATGCCTATTTTGCATTAGTCTAAAATATTGTGAACTCTAACATTGACAAAGGCAAAAATACTTGTTGTTGCTTGATTGATTATATTGATACTTGATTTATTTCTGCTGCACACTGGAGTAAATATACTGTTACATTGTTATAAATATATTGTTTAAATGAAGATGTTAATGTTGGTAGAAAATATAAGTACTGAGTTATATTTACTACATATGTATATGTATCAGTCAGCTCAGCAGGCAGGCCGCCTGCAGTCCTTAGTCGAACAGGCCACCTGATATTCGGTTTTTAAGTGCGCGCACTAGGCCACTTGCAAAAATAATAACTGCAACGGCCAACTGCAAAGTAAATGCTGCCTTATTTCTATATAATTCTCCGGCACTATTCGGCCGGTCCGGAATAAAGAAATAAAGGAAATTCTTTTTTTTTAAAGGATATTTAAAGGTTATTAACAAAAATATATAAGGTCCTTCTTAAATAGTGCACATAATTTTAAGGGGTCAGTGTACTCACGCATACAAAAAACTTTTACTATAGTACCAACATTGAAAACGTGAAAAAGAAATCAGCTGTTTCAAAGAAAATATTAAATCGAATAGATTAAAATGTATGGAACAGCTGATATTTTTTTTGCGATTTCAATGTTGGTACCATAGTAAAAGTTGCTTGAATGCATGAGTACATTGACCCCTTAAAATTATGCGCACTATTTATAAAGACCTTATATAACAAGCCTTGCCTTGTCTATATTATTATAGTGTAATTATACTAAAAAGTTTCAAGCTTTATTTAAATGTATTATTAATACTAGCTGTTTATCGTGTTAATTATAGCGATTTGGAGGCAACTTCGAAATTTCTTTCTATTGACAAAATTTTATGTAATCGTGATTTTGAGTAACATAGTCACTAGTGTTAGTCCTGAAGTTTGCTGCATCTTAATTTGAAATTCAGTTTTTCATTAATATTGATATTACAGACGATCATGTAAAGCAATCTAATTTTCGTTGGCATATAGCGGGCTCTTAATGTAAAACTGTGGGTGTGTGGGCGAATGTGGCCAATGACAGGCCATTGCCTGCAGGTGGACTGATGGACTGTGGATAGTCGGTTGCATTGCATTGCATCCTTTATACTTGCGACCGCATTCGCATTGCCTTGAACTTTCTCGTAAATATTTTCATAGTGTCCACACACCTGTGCACTCGCGACGTTTACCGCTTTGCTTCACATTCCAATATTTGTCGCATGACAGGATGGACAACAACGTTATAGCGGCATTTAAAATCCTTAAAAAAAAGTAATAAATGAGGGTAACCATCTGTCAATTTTGTTTTAACAAAAAATAAAAATTCAATCTCTAAAAGTATGGCACCCTCAGAGAAACGGATGATATGCCAACTTCTAGTAAAGATTTCGTAGGTAATAATTAATAATAAACTAAAAAACCCGAGAAGTAAAGAGCTGGTTTTTTTCATTTTTAATGGTAAATTTTTGCAGTCGTGTTTTTAGTTTTTTAAATATTACCTAGGTTTTTATTTTAGACTTTTTAGTTTATTGTCAATAAATCATCTTTTTAAGTAAGAACTTACTAATTTAAAAATTCGTAAATTCTTTTCTTTTTAGATAAATTAATACGGAGAGATTTACAAAACTGCAAGTTATAGATGTTTATGGAATCGCTATTTAAAACTCTTCATTTAATACCTACCCCACTCGATGAGATTTAAAAATATTTCTTTTACAATGCACAGAATAATATGCCGCCTAAAAGCCGCCATTTTGTTTTTTGTTAATATTGATGTTCTATTTTCACTCGGGCTATTAAGACGAATCTGATGACGTATCAATTAACAAAATCAGTTTATCCGTTTAGTAGTTACGAGGGAACATAGGAACAGAAACACATACATTCAGGTCAAAAACGTAACACTTTTTGGGCTTCGCCCGCCGCAGTCAGGTAATTTTTGACTTCGCCCGCCGCAGTCGAGTAAAAATCTTAAACTTACTTTCATTTATCTATGTGGCGAAGCCTAGTCATTAAAACCGAAAACGTTGGTCACTCAGTTCAAACGTTTGTCGTTAGTTGTCAAAATAGATAAATTCCATTTATTATTAAACTATTAACGTTTGTACCATTGTTTCTTCATAAGGTGCTAAACAATTAGATATTTAAAGTTATTTTATGTATTTCTTAAGTTTACTTGCAAAATTTGAGAGATTCGATAATGCACAATTGTATGAACTCAGTGACCAAGCTAAATTCTTTACTAGATTCGAATTTAAAAATAATTAACACACAATGCCTTAATTACTTTGACAGGTGACAGTAAATTTTTAACAGTTGCTGAACTGAGTGTCCAACTCAGAATTAATACGAATTATTTGGAGTTTTGCTTAGGAATCAACAATTTTTTTACTAGATTCTCTGACAGGGTCTCAAGCTGTTTCTCTTTTGGTGGGCACTCCTTTCAGATGCACATAACTTTTCATGTCGCGTAAAGATTCTCTGATAGGCTCTCAACCTGTTTCTTTTTTCGTGGTCAGTGGTCACTCCTTTCAGATGCACATAACTTTTCACGGCGCGTAAATATTATTTTTGTAAGACAGAATTAATTTATTTTAGTTTTATTTGACATACAAAAAAGTCAGGAAACGATACTTTATTACTACTACAATGGATAATTCTTTTACAAGTAAAGCTAAATCTCACAAAATAGAGTGTGCAGTTTTAACTGTGCCTCAAGAGCATAAACTTAGAGAAAAGTGGATGAAAGGAGCTATATAAGACAACATTCACCCTCTTCAAAATCTGCCTTGCAATGTTGTGAAGATCATTTTGATGTAAGTACCTTGTATTCGTAAAAATCATAACCTCGTTAGATCTTGCATCAAAAGTGTATAAAGTAAACAGCAATCTTTACACTTGAAAAATTTGAATTTTCCATAAATAACCACCGCACTATGTCCATATAAACCTTAAGCAAATCTCGCGAGTCGAATTTAGTCAAGCCTTTTTCCATTTTGTAGATATTTTTAATGTTTTATGACATGATTTGAATGTATGATTACCTATATGTTTTTGAACTCAGCTTAAGTGACTAATGGAATGACGTCACTGCGCGCTGATTGGTGTTTCAAATCACGTTTCAATTTACGTAACTTTACATTAAAATATTTTGCAAAATAATAATAATTTTGGAATAAATCTTCCACGAATGCACTTTTAATGGCTATCGTCATTGGATTATTAATATAATTTCTCAAAATAATTTTAATGCAAGTTCCCCATTGTTAATACCTAACAGAACACTATAATTATTACACGATGAAGTCCATTACTTTACAAAAAAAAAAAATAACCTTTACATTACTTACAAGCATATTAACTTAAACCAATAATGCTATGAAATCAATTTTCAAAAATCGCTACAAAACATGTTCGTTCATAATAAATACAAATCAATGACCACTTATTAGTAAAATGAGACAACTAATCATAATACATACGTCCTAAATTAGATTTTAGAATAAATATTTTTTTTTTTGCTAAAAATAAAGGTACAGTATTTGTTAATAAGTATCGTAAAGCCTATGTTAAGTTTGTAGTATATGTAGCCTACAAACATGCAATTATTACATGTTAACTAGGTACTTTATCTTATTAACATCTTGGAAATCGTGAAAAGTATAAAATATGATCTCACATTGAGATAATTTAGTAAGCAACAAGTATATTTAGTTTAAGGGAGTATTATATTAGTTTATTAAAAATAACTGAGTAGATACATTAAATTTACACATCGCATCGTTTACACCCTAAAATATAAGCACAAAATTAAATCGTTACTTACACCCTGAATCATGCACAGAATAAGGCGTAACTTCTTTATATTATCTATCTAAACTATCATAAAATTTGCAATCTACTGGATTAGTAAACTGAAATGGCAAAGGGCCGGTCATATTAGCAGCAGAACCGATAATCGCAGGGGTAAACTACTTCTTCAGTGGATACCGCGTATTGGCAAACATAGTGTAGAACACTCTGAGACTGGGTAGAGCGACATCTTCGTAAGGTAGCTGGCAGGAGCTGGGTGAGAGCAGCTACGGATTGTGCTAGAAGACGTGCACTCGGAAAGGCTTACGTCCAGCAGTGGACGTTGCAACAGGTTGATGATGATTCAATTTTTCACACACATCCTGAAAATCATGTAAGTATGAGTTTAAACCATAAAAGTCGTATAATTTATAAGTCTTGACTGCTTTATATTACTTGCACACTAAAAATCATGTGAGTAATAAGTCGTGACTAACTACTTTATGCAACTTACACCCTGAAAATCATGTAAGTCATAAGTCGTGACTGCCTGATATCACTCACACCTTGAAAATTATGTGAGCAATAAGGCCGACTCTCATGTAAGTAATAAGGCTAACTACTTAATATAACTTACACCCTGAAAATCATGTAAGTCATAAGTCGTGACTGCCTGATATCACTCACACCTTGAAAATTATGTGAGCAATAAGGCCGACTATCATGTTAGTAATAAGGCTAACTACTTAATATAACTTACACCCTGAAAATCATGTAAGTCATAAGTCGTGACTGCCTGATATCACTCACACCTTGAAAATTATGTGAGCAATAAGGCCGACTATCATGTAAGAAATAAGGCTAACTACTTTAAGTAACTTACACCCTGAAAATCATGTAAGTCATAAGTCGTGACTGCCTGATATCACTCACACCTTGAAAATTATGTGAGCAATAAGGCCGACTATCATGTTAGTAATAAGGCTAACTACTTAATATAACTTACACCCTGAAAATCATGTAAGTCATAAGTCGTGACCGCCTGATATCACTCACACCTTGAAAATTATGTGAGCAATAAGGCCGACTATCATGTAAGAAATAAGGCTAACTACTTTAAGTAACTTACACCCTGAAAATCATGTAAGTCATAGGTCGTGACTGCCTGATATCACTCACACCTTGAAAATGATGTGAGCAATAAGGCCGACTAGGTACCCCACGTAATAAGTTCATGAACGATGCCAAATAATTTTATTGTTCTAAATGGTTATTCTTTCTAAATTATGTTTATTCCATAAGACGTTCCTCGGGTATGTTTGCTTGTTCCTCTGCTTTTTTGTAGTAAAGACTTCAAAATCCTATACTGTGCATACGTTCGCCGTAAGTTAGAATACACTTCGCAAGTTTGTAACACCAGTTATGATATCTATGCTCAAAAACATATTTCTTATGGTATTATCCCATAAATGTCCAATTTTTTTTTTAACCTCTCTAAGCTCGCGAACGTATGGGAATGATTTACTTTTCCTACATAAAGTTGAAGTGATCTATTGGAACACTTTTCAATCTCAGTACCCTACAAGTTACCTAGCCATCCTATGCGCGGTCTACAATCATGCACCAATCTGGTGCTCATGCCCCTTTAGCAACCAAATGTGATGCTTTCGTTAAAATGACATTAGTAAAAATAATTTGGACATTTCATTACTCTTCGCGGTTTTTTTTTCTCGTATCAAAGTACATAAGCCTGCATGTATACCATTGAATTCAAATAGCAAAATGACATTTCAGTTTCGTTTTTTTTTTAATAATTATTTAATGATGATTTCATGATAATGTTCTTATTGTTGATTTATTTTAATTTGACTTATTTTTCATATTGATAATTTTGTCATAAATTGTATTTCTAAGGCTACTCTTGTGTCACCTGTACATGTGTATATGTATCAAAACAATCTTTAGTTTAAGAAAATAGGTAAGTATAATGACAATTATTATTTTTAATTTCTCTCAAAAATAGAAACATTGGTAAAAGAATTATTCCGCCAGCATGAAAACTTCCTAAGACATCACAGTTTTGAAATGCAAATAAATTGGACTCACCTCAGAAGGCTCCATACTAACCCACCTACTAATTTACTAGGCTACCTAAGTGACGTCATGCTTTAGTAGTTTGTATGCACCGCGTAGGTAGATATCTACTCGGCTAAATGTGTTAATTAAAATGGTTTTTTAAGTATTTCCTAAGGTACAAGGAATTTATTATCTATTTTAATATATTTTTTTTCTAAATGGACTTGCCCACTCAACTTTAAATGATGATATTTTATTTTACTTATAAGAAACTCAACCAATATTATTCACAACTTACGAGCCATAGAGGCTCTTAGTTAATTAATCTTAAGCTAATTACAGAGTTTCCCAACATGATCAATTGTATCCAAAGAAAACGACAAGAAACAGATTATATGTTGTCCATAAATTTATGTGGCATCAATTTATGGAAAGATAGCAAGCAACAAAAAAAGAAAAGGACAGGAACATGGCAAACTTCAACGCTAAAGAACTGATAAAGAAAAATAAAATCCAATTCCTCAGTCATTATCCCTATTATGAATGTGTTAACTAAACATACATAGGTACCTACTCTGCTAGAGTACTTTGTATATAAGTCTTGAAAGAATTCAAAAGAAATGTCTAAAATATATTTACCGTTTCGTTCTCGGATTCATCTCTCTAACTATATGGCAAAAAATCTCAAATTTTTTTTTTTTTTCTACGAAAGTAGAAATATTTCTGATTTATCCATAATACCTCTTTGGTAAAGCAAGCGGCATCGATAGACCGCTCATTATATAAGACTACGCGCTAACTCGATCGCGCCCAGAAACTCCAGCTTACTGTGTTTGCCGCATGCAAAAATTAACTATAGGCAAAACGTATTTTTGTAAGAGCTGTGTGCTAATGTGTTTCATTTAATACTTTAGCAAACGTAAATGCTCATATTATAATGCTCATATTATCCACATAAACAAACTTATCACTTCGGTTTCTATGTTAAAACATTTACTAAATTTTAATGATAACTTCCTTTTAACTGTAGTCAACTTATTCATTTTTTTTTATATATTTTTATAACACAACTGTATTTTTTTAAAAATATAGATTAACTATATTTATCATCAACAACTTTTTTTTTTTGGTCTCGCCTTTTAAAACTTTCTTGTGTTATAATAACTTAGCAATGTAGGTACTACCTGTGGAAACTTGTAATAAGCCCTCGAGGGAATATTAGTATAGCTGAGTATATGAAATTTACGCATACATAAGTCGTTTACATCCTGAAACTTATGTAAAGAACATTTAAATCGGTACTTACACCCTGAAAATTGTGCAAGTTACAATTGGTAACAGATAAGCGTATTACTTACTCAAAATCATGTAAGTAATAAGTCATACTTCGTTACATTATTTACACCCTTGGCCTGTCTGATCGGCGACTGTGGCGTCGATAGAATTCCCTCGACGATTGTGGCAGCGACTTCGACGTGCTGAACACGTCCCTCGAAGGGCGCGGCGTCGACATGCAAGCTCCTACATCAGACTGCTCGTCACCCTCAGACTGCTCGTCACCCTCAGACTGCTCGTCACCTTCAGACTGCTCGTCACCTTCAGACTGCTCGTCACCTTCAGACTGCCCGTCACCTTCAGTTGCTTGACCGCGGCTAAGGTGCGGAGAATACATAATACGCCTCGACCCAGCTTGCCTCCGATCCCGGTTAGTACGCCGAGATCGCCTTGGCCTTGTGCCGGGGTCCCTGGTCTTATCACTTGAATTAGACATCTGAAACTGCCACAGGTTATTAGCATTGTTTTCTTTTTATTAATAGCTCTTCATAATCTTAAGCTTAGCACAGTTAACGGAATTATTATTAATGATGTGATATTTTTATTTTATTTTTATTAGTGTTTTCTTTTTCAAAGGCTATACTTTTTGTACCTTTTAAATAAGAAACAAAAAGGATAATAACGACATTAATTTTTTTTTTTTAAAGATTTTCCTTATATTTTCTTTCAAAATTATATTAACCTCTTACACTAAGCAAATAAAAGATTTAAAAAAAAGTAAGCAGGTAAGTACACTTTCTTGAAATAAAAAAATCACTACATTGTTTTCAAAGGCAAACAAAATTATATCAACAAACTTGATGCTAATAACTCCAAGAATCATTGGAATTTAACACAGCTACAATCTTTTAAAAAAACTTAAGAAACTATAAAAATATTTAAGAATTGGCAGTATGGCTTAATGTCTTCGCCTGTCCTACAAAAGGACTACTTTTAATTTTATTTCTTTTACTACTACAATTTTCTTTACAACTAATTTTCTAACAACAACAACATTTCTTTTACAACAAAATTTTACACAAACTTTTTACTTTAATAATGTTCGAGCCATTTAATAACAAATAAGTAGTGCTTAACTACATAAAAAAAACAACGAAAAAAAACATTTATTTATACCGCCAAAACGTTTCCCTTGACCAAACTTACGTACCTACGTAGCAAATTTCTTACAATCACTTGTTAAATATATTTCTCAAACAAAAGAAATCAATAATTATTTTTTCATTGTCTTTAATGCATACTTTTCTAGCATAGATGTCGATACAATAAAATCTGGATAAAATTATGTTACTTATCTTTACAATGTGAGCAACTGGTGGAGCAAACATTTCGTTGTATTAACGGATTTTGCTCTTCGTCCCTCTTCTGAAATATTAAGGTAGTAGGATTCGGCGATGTTCCAAACAACTTTTATACAATTACAGCATGGTTTATTCCAATTCAGTGGACAATAATAATTATAAATAATCTAATTTGTTATCATGACATTTCGTGGTGGGAAAAACTGACATCGCTCCTCATATTCTTTTGTTATTCTTTTTTTAAATTGTCGTTTCGAACTACGGAGGTTTTACACCAGAAGCCAGTACAAAGTTTATATACATTTGTAATGGTGGCGTGAACGCATTTAATATTAGGAATTTATAAAAGACAACAAAAGTACATTATGAATCTACAAATATAACCCCAAAGCTATTTATCAGTCCAACATTAGGTACTTAATACAAATTTTAAGTAAGAGAATTCTCGGAAGCAAGCGGGATGCATTTTGCGTATAAAATCTATAAAAATATCATGGATCCGCCTGCTTCCAAGAATTCTCTTACTTAAAATTTGTATTAAGTACCTAATATATATAACGCTGCATACAATTTACTAGTAAGAACTAAGAACATATTCAATCCACAATCGATCTTTTTTGCTTGTTTTTTTCTTTTTAGTTTTTTGCTCCGCAGACGGGTTTTTTAAGTTTTTTAAATTATTATTTTTTTTTTTTAAGCTTTTTAGTTAAATCATAAATGTTCTATGTACATGAGCAAGACCTCGCAGACGTGTCAATTCTTGTAGGGGAGTTTTGGTCGTTAACTTCACGAAAAACCAAATTTTATACAACTATTATTATCGCCTAATAAATAAACCAAAGAAAATAAAACTTCTAATAAACCAAAATTCTAAACAACTCCTATTATCACGTCATAATCCGTTCCGTCATATAGGTAGGTAAGTAAGTAGGTACTAAACAAGTATTTTACTTTAACATCGCAATTCGTATCCCATCATTATTGTATTGTATCACAATCACATCAATCCAAGTTATGTCAATTTATTTAAATTTTTAAACTTTTAACAGTATTTTATGTTTGCCAAACGTTAGCGCGTTCTCATCGACTATCAGCGCCATCTAGCCGTGACCAAAGAAAATAATATCTATATAAAATTCAAAATGAATGTTGATAAGCGCAAAACTCGAGAACGGTTAGGCCAATTCGGCTAATTTTTTTTTCATATGTTCTATAAAGCACGCGGGAAGGTTTTTATGAAGAAACTGCGTGGAAAATAGTAAAAACAACACTTTTTATTTTTCCCATAGAAACAATTAGCACTTATTAGTCGAAATTAGTTCAAAACATATCACATATTTATATTTTCGTCATCGTCTTTGTAACCTCCTCATTTTTGATACCCCACTCGATGGGATTAAAAAATATATTTTTTTACAATGCACAGAATATATCGCCTTAAAGCCGCCATTTTGTTTTTTTTGATAATTTTGATGTCCCATTGTCACTCGGCCCGTTAAGACGAATCTGACGACGTATCATTTATTAAAATCGGTTCATCCGTTTAGAAGTTACGAGGGGAACATAGAAACGGACACACATACATACAGGTCAAATACATAACCCTTTTTTGGCTTCGCCGCAGACGGGTAAAAATGTAGTAGTACCACAAGTAAAAATTTATTTCCCGTGGTACTACTGGATCGCTTGGTAGTACGACGGGTTTTACTTTTACCCGTGGTACTACTGGTAGTAATTCAGGTAGTACCACGGGCAATAAATTGACTGTAGAACTGTCTATTATATCTCTAACTGCCCGAACACAATAATGCTGGAAAATCGTTTTAATGGCGTCAGACTTAGAACCGAACGATGCTTCCAGCATTGTTGTGTTCAGGCAGTTAGAGATAAGATAGCCAGTTCCTCAATAGTTGAGGACTAGTGCAGTGTGCTGACGATAATGCTGAAGTTCCACCTTTAGCCTTATTCACATAACATCAGATGTGATGAAAGCTAAGTGCTACACCGTTTGTTGTTTGTATTTGCCAGAAACACAATGGAATAAACTTTGAAGGAAAATCTGCATCTAAACCAAGTGCAACCAATTTATTAATACAAAAAAAAACGTTCAGACTTATAGCAAAGCATTCAAATTTTAGCTCATTATCACCAAAATATAGTGTAACCTATATTTTTATACTTATACTAGCTGCGCCCCGGGGCTTCGCTGCTATGGAATTTCGGGATAAAAAATAGTTTACGAACTATTCTCAGACCTACTGAATATACACAAAAGAAAAACATAAAAATCGTTCAATCCGTTTCGGAGGAGTTTGGTTACAAATACTGTGATACGAGAAATTTATGGATTAGATTATAATTTAAACTATATTATTTTATACTAGCTTCCCGCCCGCGACTTCGTCCGCGTGGACATTCGAGAAAATACTTAGGGGACCAATAACCAGGATAAAAAGTATTCTATGTTTTAATTGCATAAAATCCGGTCAGCCGTTTTTACGTGATTAGGCGGGTCCTCCGTCACCAAGCGAGCAGCCTCGCGAGGCAGAACGTTTGCCACGTGCGGCGGGACCTCGCACGAGGCTGCTCACTTGGTGAGGGAGGACCCGCCTAATCACGTAAAAACGGCTGATCGGATTTTAATGCAATTAAAACATACAATACTTTTTATCCTGGTTATTGGTCCCCTAAGTATTTTCTCGAATGTCCACGCGGACGAAGTCGCGGGCGGAAGCTAGTAAATAATAAGTGTCTGTTTCACAATCAAAAAGTTAGTTCTGAGTAGCTTAGGTACCAAGAACTTTTAGGGTACTTAAGATGATTTAGGTTTCTATACCCTTATTTACCCCCTGGGTTTGATTTTCGGAAAACTACGAAATGGGTTGCCTATTTGTTTTAAGAAGTAAGCCTACAAAGTTTCAAGTTGAAGTGTCTTTTTTACCCCCTGATTTTTCATTCAAAAATTTCACCCCTATTTCAACCTTTTAGGGGTTGAATCATGTTCAGCGTGTTAAACATCAAAATAAATGCCATTTTTGCAATCATCATCCCATAAAACCTCAATAACGACATCCATATCGATTTTTAGGTTTATTTATCCCATTTAACCTCTAAGGGGTTGATTTAAAAAAAAAACACGAAATATGTGTTTGCTTATTTGTTTTACTTTCCGACCATAAGCCTAAATAATAAATTTAATGAAGGACTTTCCAGATACAACATTTCATCCCCATTTTCACCCCTTCGGGGGTGGAATTGTCAAAAACGCTGACACAGGTAAATATTTATTTTCAATTGCCAGTCTAAATACAAAATTTGAAGATCCTAACTTCAAAACTGCCGGACTTTCATACAAACATTCATCCCCTATTTCACCTCCTTAGGGGTGGAATTTCCGAAAATCCTTTCTTAGTGGATGCCTACACTATATAACGTATCTATGTGCAAAATTTGAAGTCTCTAGGTTCAGCGGTTTGGGCTGTGCGTTGATATCTCAGTCAGTCAGTCAGTCAGTCAGTCAGTCAGTCAGTCAGTCAGTCAGTCAGGACTTTGAATTTTATATATATAGATTTTATTAGTCTTAGTACCTACTAAATTATCTGCCGTATTTTCCGTCATAAGTTTTATTTTTACCGAGAAACAACTCGTTTTCGTAATTTTAATTTCGGTAGAACCAGTTTTTTTGTAACATATTAGATTTAAAGTTTTCTATGATGGACTATAACCGACTAGCGAGCATCTGTTCTGTTTTCGCGCCAAATAAAGACGATCCCTATATGTTTCTTTTCATTGACGTTATTTTATCGCTATCCTGCCCTCAAGTGGGTAGGTACATGTACGCCACTAGGGCCCTTTCAGGCGTTAGTTAAAGGCGTTAGTTAGTTTTTGTTTTATGGTCCTAATAACGCCTCATAATGAAAGATTTTGATTTGAAGTTTTTGATTTTGACCGCACAGACGTATCTGTCGATTCTTTTGGTTTTAAAGTGTAGAGGATAATGAAAACTAAGTTCTTCCTTAACCCTATACTCCGCTCCCTCCACAGTCCACCCCCATTCGATTAATGTTAATAACACGAAATATTTAAGCGGTAGCAATAATCTGGACCCGCACTGTTTCCATAGGACGTGCCTGATGAACTCTGTAGACTGATGAATGTGATAGATAGGCAACTAAGGAAATAAAAAACCACATCAAAAAAGTAAGAAATAATTCCTCACCAAATAAATAACGTAAGTACTTTGAAGTCGGGCGTGAAACATGTAAGTACAATTTTTTGTTGTTTTTGCTAAAACCCGCCCGACTTCAAAGTACTTACGTTATTTATTTGGTGAGGAATTATTTCTTACTTTTTTGATGTGGTTTTTTTGAAGGCGGTTTATTTTTTTTCATAAAAATAATTTTTATTTCACTCTTTTTAGTGCATCGTGCAGGCAATTTACGTGTTTTCTGGTAAATAGGTATGTGATCAAACTGAAAACCTCCTTTTTCGAAGTCGGTTAAAATACCTTGAGGTATCCTCTTTTTAACTAAACAAGAATCATCTAAATCGGTTTATAATTAAAGGAGTTATGCCTAAAGATACGTATTAAATTTACATAAAGTGGTAACGAAAACGACAGTATTTTCAAGATTTTCTGAAAACTACTGAACTGATTTCAAAATTTCAAAAAAATGGGACCAACTTGGAAACCTACCTGATGTAATAACGTTTGAACCATTTCAATCGGTTCAGCCGTTTTCGAGTAATCGGTGGACAAACACAAAAAAAAAAAACATACATACAGACGAATAGCGAACCTCCTCCTTTTTGATTTAGAAGTCGGTTAAAAAGAGGACGATTATGAAAAGAACTTATTATTTTTTATGAAGTGATCTTAATGTTTGATTTTTTAAGTATTTGCAGTTTTTGTAATATATTAATTTTAGTATATCTTTAAATTAAATAAATAAACTGAATGCATTACATATTTGAACATGAACCAAATATCTTGTTGTTAGGTTTTTACAATTAAATTACATCGTATTTTAACGTGTTGACAATTCACTCATTTAAAATAAACTAGCCTTGTACCGTTACACAGTCTTCAGTTGAATCTTTAGTACTATAATGAACTGATTCGGAAAGCATAGATTATATCCTAAAAAGCACGTATTCCTAGCCAAAACTTAATTTTAATAATTTGTTATTGGTAATTTAGTATCCTCACTTATCAACAGGCAATGTATTTGCTATTCCATACTTCTTTCAGAGTTACCAGCTTTTAAACTTATTTTAACGTGTACAGTCTATCACATTTCAGGGTCTATGGTAAATCCTGTCAGTTTAGCGGCTAAGCACCCTCGAACACTTGTACCGTGTATTTGCACCTATTTGAATATCATCCCCTCTTATAAATATTTATGCCTTGCCTTCTTCATTTCCTTCATTTTCTTCTGCTACTCAATCCGTTCTGAATGTATTTGCCCCCCTTTGAATAGAATGTATACATATGTTGGGTATAAAAATGCAATGTCTGTCTGGTACCTATCTGAGGAATGCTTTTATGAGATAAGAGATTTACGCCCAAATACCATTACCAATCTGTAGATAGCGGTCGGTGTAGGTAATTTAAAAATAATATTTTTGATTTTCGTACAAAAACACCAATTTATTTAGCTTATAAGTCGGTAGTTTTCTTTTAGTAACGGAAACCAGTTAATGGATCAATGTATACTTATATACTTTTTGTTTGTAAATAAATCTATATATTATAATAAAACTGTAAACGAGCTAATTCTGTAAAATGAAAAGAAATAGAAAAAAATACTCCAGGGGTGTTCTTAAACGAAACTAATACAAAAATTATGATTTTTGAATTTTTTTTCTGTCTGTCTGTCTGTGGTCCACGTTTCACGCAAAAATTTCTAAGTATTAAAATGCAAAATATGCAAAAATATCTAATTTCTTTCTATTTCTATTTTGTTATAATAGAGCTATTGATCTATATTACATATATATAGGCTATAATTTATTTTGGAGTTCGAAATACCTAATGTGGACCATAACAGTCAAGCCAAACTATGAGAGATACAAACATAGCGTCTTAAAAAAAGTTGTTTAACGTGATGAACATTTTCTATTGACGTAAAATATCAAAGGTCTGGTACACCTGATGTAGAACTCTAGCAGCACAACTAATCTATAAGAGATACAATAATCTTAAGTCTGATACATCTGAAGGAAGGAATATATAATATAAGGAAGATTGTTCAGCGAATGAGCACTACCAGATCTGTTTACATATTCCAGATATTGAGAAAGATAATGAGAACTATGCTACCACACAACACAGCGTGATATGACAACTGTTACTTTTTACAGCAAATAACAATGTTGTATACCAAGATGAAGCAACGAGTTACTCTATATACAGGGTTAATTTTTGAACACCATCCAAATTTTTAAGCTCGTCTCAGAATCTGTAAGTAAACAACTTTCTCCTAGAAACATGGGTCGAAATATGACATAAAATTTTCGACTCCTCATACAAATTAGACTGGCTTAGTATGGGAAGTCTAAAAATTGATGCCGTATTTCGACCCATGTTTCTAGGAGAAAGTTGTTTACTTACAGATTCTGAGACGAGCTTAAAAATTTGGATGGTAGTAAACAAAGCTCAGGGACAAACCATTGAGTCGTGTTGGTGTAGACCTGCGGAAGCCCTGTTTTTCATACGGCCAGCTTTATGTAGCTTTGACACGAGTAAGCAAGCCACAAAACCTGTTTATAGTTACTGACACACCGGAAAAACTTCTAATATAAATTAAGAATATTTTTTATAGAATAATTAATACTAGCTTTCCGCCCGCGGCTTCGCCCGCGTGGACTACACGACGTTATCCCGCAGGAATTTGATGTTTTTAACCGACTTCTAAATCAAAAAAGGAGGAGGTTCTCTATTCGTCTGTATGTATGTTTTTTTTTTGTGTATGTCCACCGATTACTCAAAGACGGCTGAACCGATTGAAATGGTTCAAACGTTATTACATCTGGTTTGTTTCCAAGTTGGTCCCATTTTTTGAAATTTTGAAATCGGTTCAGTAGTTTTCAGGAAATCTTGAAAATACTGTCGTTTTCGTTACCACTTTATGTGAATTTAATACGTATCTTTAGGCATAACTCCTTTGTTTATACTTAAACCGATTTAGATGATTCTTGTTTTGTTAAAAAGGGGATACCTCAAGGTATTTTAACCGACTTCGAAAAAGGAGGTTTTCAGTTTGATCACAAACCTATTTACCAGAAAACACGTAAATTGCCTGCACGATGCACTAAAAAGAGTGAAATAAAAATTATTTTTATAAAAAAATTAAACCGCCTTCAAAAAAAACCACATCAAAAAAGTAAGAAATAATTCCTCACCAAATAAATAACGTAAGTACTTTGAAGTCGGGCGGGTTTTAACAAAAGCAACAAAAAATTGTACATGTTTCACGCCCGACTTCAAAGTACTTACGTTATTTATTTGGTGAGGAATTATTTCTTACTTTTTTGATGTGGTTTTTTTGAAGGCGGTTTATTCCGATAAAGTGTCGTAATGGTAATCGTAATAGTAAACCATAGAGAAAGATAAATATAATAAACTAAACCATCCATCAAAAGCTGTCAAAGTGCTGTTTCATACTATTGAATTTTGTTCCATAAACGACTTATCTTATGCTCTTCTCCAGACTACTAAGTATCTGTGTCCCAAATTTTCAGCCAAATCCGTTCAGCCGTTTTGGCGTGATTTAGTAATAATAATATTAGTTAGAATTTAATCCATACATGCGAGTATAAAACTCTTAACGCGCCAATTTCGTACATTGAGAAGAAATACAAAAATTACGTCCAGTGGTAGATAAAGGTAACAGATGCCAAAAATGGGGTTTAGAAGATTTTGTGTCTGTCTGTCAGTAATTGTCCACGTTTCACGCAAAAACTACTAAACGGATGTTGGTGATTTTTTTTAAATATAGTTTTTGGTCCTCGGCAACATAAGTATCGTTAACTTACAGTTTGCCTTATCTACACAACTTGAATGACTGTTGATTTTCTATTCAAATTAACAAAATGTTTTTTGTTGCAGGTAAAAGCCATTGTAGCAAAAGTATCGACCGTGTCGTAATTTAATTTAAATAATTAAAACAAGCTTCTGCTTAATCAAAAGTATCTATTAAAAAGTTTTTTTTGTTTTACAAGGATTACTCTTATTACGCAAGTAAAATTTTATTTAACCTAGATAACTATATTAGGCTATTGAAAATGAAATATTAGAAAAAAACAACCCGCCTCACGTCACGACTAGCTCCGGTGAGAGTGGGACTCGAACCCACGCTCTTTCACGATCCAGGCGAATGCTCTGTCTGACCACTGAGCTATGGAGTCGTTAACATAATATCATAATATTATCATTCAAATATAACTTTTCATTTTGCATTTATGAATGAAAATTAAAAAAAATTGTACTAAGCTAGTTAATATTACAAAGGATCACTTAGATTGTAACTTTTCAGCTAAAAGTTCAAATGTTTGTCAATAATTTGCACTTAGATAACATGAAAATGTTCTAAAGTTACAAATTTACCTCTTCGTGGTGTTAAGGTCCTTAACCGTTTAGAAACTATTCAAATCCTGAGTCAATTAATTCCAAACAACTAATCTTTTAACCATCCTTACTAATGGGATAGCGGTGTTACGTCCGGTGTCCGCTGTCCGGTGTCCGGCGCACAAACAGCATCGGACAAACACTGTTACGGGTGGTACTTGTTGGAACTGAATTAATCAGGATTTCTGTGGCGAAGGTATTCATGGGTCCGTACCATAACAAACCCGGAAGTGAAAATGTGTTACAAATAAATAATGAGATTTTCCTTCTTGCAAATATTTTTCGTATCATTTTAGGAATTCATTTTCCTATAGCTTCAGTTTGCAAACTGTCTGGGTATAAGTAAAGTGCGCGCTGTTATATGAGATTTAAATTATTTTATTTTTATGCATTCACAATGCACAAATTTTGGTACCAAGATAAAGTTATAAACAAAGTATCATTAAATATGCTATTTTCCCTGTAGTAAAACCTTTCTAACAAAATGAACTTTGAATAAATGAAAGAGGGCCGCTTTCGTTTATACTCAGGATCTCAGAAAGATCAGGAAACAATTCCTCCAAGCTGCACTCACTAGACGCAACAAATGAAAACATTTATTAAACTTATTGACAAAGCCTGAAAGACATTGCTGCAACAGACTTTGTCGATCAGTTTAATCGCCAGTGACACCGCTAACAGACTCGAGTGACGAAACTAACAAGTGTCTTCCACACTAGCGGGTGTGGGGTAAGTCACAAACTTTACAATCGAAGACAGCAGTGAGTGAGGTGAGTAGAGGGTAATTTTATTAGTTGTTAACTCTACGTTTTTTTTCAATAAACTAAAATATAATTAAATAAATATTGGACACCATCGCATTGTCCCAATACCAAACTATAGTAGCTTGAGCACTAGTAGTATTATGGAAATTGGAAACAACGACGGGTCTAACCACAAACACCCAGACCCGAGAAAATATTGAAAAGTACCTTTTCAATATTTTCCCGACCGAAATTGAACCCGTGACCTCTAGAGACGGTGACGACACCTTGCAAACCAGTGCATACACCACTCAGACACGGAAGTTTTAAATTTTTGTTAATATTAAATAGGTATACATCATACCTACATAACTTATATCATAAAATATTTACAGTGGTTATGTCGTGTATTCACTGACCAGATGACAAAGTTATAATATACCTACTAAACCAGAGGTTGTGGATATGGTTTGGAATAAAAAAATACACTCGTGTCGTGTTGTGTCGTGTCAATAGTGTTTGACCATGTTATCTCTAAATGAGATCATTGTGTATGTGATGTTGTCTTTTATAAAGTCATTAGTTTTTGTCTAAAGGTTTCACCACGTAGATCTTGCTCTTAGTAGTTTTCTAGCTGTCTTATAAAACGCGAATTGCACGCCAAGCTGTGATAGCTGCTCATTACTCGCAACTTAAATAAAGTGTCTTCGGGTTTTTCTCACTGTCGCCTATAAATCAAGGCACATACTGTACTGTACAGGCTGTGAAAGCCGCTCATTACTCGTAACTTATAGTACCGCCGATCAGCTCACGCAACGACTTGATGCCACTGTAAGCACGCTAGGCGCATAACTGCTAGTTTTCATACAATTTCTAGAAGCGCATTCGCATCGCCACTGTCGTGACACTCGTCGACGTGTGTGGCCTGGCCAAGTCTCTAATTTGAAGTTGACCTTACTGGTTTTTCTCGCTGCCACTTTAAACTCAGGGCACATACTGTGCAGGTTGTGATAACCGCTCATTACTTGCAACTTGTTGACACAGCCAATCGGCTTACGCTATCAACAACACTTACAATTCAAATTTAACCCTCCAACAGCTTCCTCAATGCCTTCTTAAGTTTCGGCATCATACCACGCAGGCTTTGAAAGTCGTTCATTCATTACCAACAACTTGTAGACAGAGCTGAACCTTCTGTGGCTGAACGGCCTCATGCAATCCAAACCACATATGACTCAATTTAAATGTGTTATTGGTTTTTTCGCTGCCTCCTTAAGCTCGGGCTACACACTGCGCAGGCTGTGAAAGCCGCTCATTACTCGCAACTTGTAGACACAGCCGATAGCTCACGCAATCACCTCGCAATCAGTAGCGGCTCTCAGTTGTTTGAGGAACTGATTCGGACCCATTGTGCCATAAGCTCGTACTGGCTCGTAGGGGCTCTGCAGGCTAAACTGTGGCCTTTTATTCTTGTCAGGATAAGCTTTATACGTCGAAAACAGATTGTTCAATCAATTCTGGAATGTGTTTCCACAGCACAAATTACTGAAGACTTTTATCTTAAAGATGAAAATCAAAGTCGTTCATCATCATAATCAGCAGCAGTGAGGCCAGTGAGTCACTCACTGACCTTCTTTATAGATGGATAAGGAGAATGGACCTATGGACTGGTGGGACACCAGTCCCCACCACGCGGGCCCAGTGCAGTTTGGTGGGTACTGCAAATGCAGCCGGGAACAACGGCTTAACGCGCCTTCCAAAGCACGGAGTATCTTGAGGTGAAAAGTTTTTGGTCACCCATCCCGTGACCGATCATTGCGAAAGTTGCTTAACCTCAACGATCGCAGGCCACGCTCTCTAACCATTGCGCCACGTGCTTAAAGTCGCTCAATTAAAGTCGTTACGGATTATAAAACCTGAACAGGATGGAATCAGGATCCTGATTATTATAGGTACTCACATACTCTCATAGGTATTATCCTGATACTTACCTAGGCCGCAAAGGAGAGAAACACAAATCGCTACTTGCAATTTGAAATAGCAAGGTCTAACAACTTCTAAAGGTAATCTGAAGGAGTGAAACACGTGTAGGGCAGAAAGTAAGGGTGCGAAGTGACGCTGTTTTTGCATTTTTATTTATTTTCCGTTTATACCTTTCCATTTTATATGCAGTTCATGTTTCTTAGAAAACAACAAAGTCATGTTTACAAAGTGCCTTTAAACTATCATTAAAGTTGTCACTAAGGTATTTGAATGTAAGCTGCGTGATTAAAAAGTCTGGTCTGGTAGAAATCGCTTTAAGCAATAATCCGCCACTTTGTTCACTACTTTGTTTTGTAAATATTTCCATACTAGCGGCCGCCAGCGGTTTCAGCCCGTTCCCGTGAGAATATCGGGATAAAAAAATCATGTGTGTTATTCCAACCTTTAATCTATCTCTGTTTGCAATTTCATCCAGATCCGTTCAGTAGTTCTTGCGTAAAAGAGTAACAAACATCTATACATCTATCCATACTAACAAACTCTCGCATTTATAATATTAGTAGGATATATATTATGTTCTGTATCTATGTGTGCAAACAAAGTTTTGTAATCTAATCAAAGCCTCAGCAAACGTTTCGGTCGTTAAAAATTAGGGGTGTCAGGTAACCAGTTATCGTTTTT
Source organism: Crambus lathoniellus (assembly GCA_949710035.1). NCBI lineage: Eukaryota > Metazoa > Arthropoda > Insecta > Lepidoptera > Crambidae > Crambus > Crambus lathoniellus. Next base: position 28,941,226 of record OX453296.1, read on the forward strand.
GTAAGTATAAGGCTACAAAGTAGGTATTTCTTTACCTATGACTTTTTATAAAAAAAGCACCCCGGGAGTGCCGGCAGAAGTAAAAGGGCTCCCTAGACTTTTTCACAAAAAAAATTACAATAAAATAAAAAAATACGAACTGGATTTGAACCGAGGTCTTCTGGCTTCAATGCCGCTTGTTTTCTAACCTGAGCTATCACAACTTTGGAAACGGTGGCGACGTCATCAGTTCACGTGTCCGTCTTACGATCTGACGGTCTCGTGATCCTGACGCGAGTTTATCATTTTTTTCCAATCACAAAAGTGCACAACGCCGCTAAAGAAGTTTTCACTTCAAAAAAGCATGAAGAATAAAACTTGATTGTAAAGTTTTATTCTCCTTCTTTCTAGAGCCCACATACGTGAAGCAAAATAGTCTTCGCAAAAATGTTCGCTAACACACCGCGAAACCGTTACCAAAATAGTATATTATGATACAAGTGAGCTTAGGTTGCTCATTATACACGAGGCTGTGGGTTGCAGCCCGAGCCTCAGGCGAGGGCGTAAATCAGCCGAGTGTCTAGTGAGTAAGTTGCTCACGAGTTTCATACGCACTTTTTCAACACACTTGCGAGGAAAAACAAACATTTATTGCATACATATTGTATTAGCCTAATAATAACTAAGGGAAAAAGCGCGCAAGTTTTTTTTTTGCACGCGCCAAATGTGAGGTGATTAATTACATGCAGCCATACAGCCTACTTGAAAATAATTAAGTATAATAATAGTGATAAAATGCAAATGTTTTATAACAAATTATTGTGAATTATAAATAATTTCTCTAACCCCTGAGCTACGGATCTGCTTCGCTTATTCGTACCACGACAGCTTAATATCAATGACAGCGATCCAGTGATCATTCAATGACATTTCACAGCCGCTAAGCTGTCATGTAGGCATTTGACTTATAACTCGGCCAAGCTAACATGACACCTGCAGGTTATACCCGTCCCTCTCACTCTCCGGGCATGACAGAATCGAATGAAAGAGACGGGTAGAAGAAATAAGGACACAAATCGTTCGGTCATTCACATTTAGCAATTCATTTGCGATTCAGTTTTTAGAAGGTAATAGTACGACAGAAAGCAATTCATTTTAGGAACCTATTCTGCATCGCGCTATTTTTGAATCGCTGTCTTAAAGTTGATGGTAGGCACCCTGGTGTAAATCTGTTGTTGTCTCTGCCATAGTTTTAGACAACATAAGGGACAACGACAGATTCACATATGGTGTAACTTTAGACCACGATTATTAGTAAATTATTAAGTACTTTGGTCACTATCATTTTTCGCTGCATTGATTATGCGAAATCTTTTAAATATTTTAACCCGTTGTTTCCCCGTCAACGTAATAATATCAAACCAGATAATTAACACGGCGATACGTACGACCCCTGGGGGACCAAACCGGGATATGAACCCGCGTCCAACGAATTATTGGTCGGGTTTCGGGTCCAACCTGATTGATGGGCTATTAAAAATGTAATCGCTGTGACATGATTGCAGTCAAACTTGCCCTGTGGCGCATTGACAGCTTCTGAGCCAGGGGTCATAGATTCGACACTCACTAAAGATAAGTTTCGTGTAACGCTTATATGTGTTTTTTCGAGTTAACGGTCATGTCTACTACGCCAAAGGTTTTTTTATATCACACCGGATGTTAAGTGATATACGGCTGAAGATGAAAGCCCACTACTCCCGGAATCCTAAAATACTGAGGAGTTCCTCAGTATTTTAGGATTCCGGGAGTAGTTGGCTTTCATCTTCGTGGGCTTAGCCAGTTGACTATCTTATCTCTAACTGCCGGTACACATTGATTCTAAAAACATCGTTGTTATGGCGTCAGAAATAGATAAGATGGTGGTAGCTAGCCAAGCGGACTTTGAACAAACCCTACTACCAACCAAACCGAATAATATATACCTACTTCCCCACTGGGAAAAAGGGCTTTCGAAAGAAATACAATCTACAATTTGTCTGGAAATCCTTGGAATAAGGATCAATTAAACCTAATAGTCCCATAATGAAATCACACACGAATACATGCACGTATAACAGAAGTTAAAAACGAGAACAGACGTAGTATCTATAAATTATTCCTGCACGAAGAATGAGTACTTATATTAGATGCGGTTGCAGCAGAGGGCATACATCACATACATAATTATTTTGTAGAAAGTTGTATTCGAGTCTCGCGTTTCGTCTAGTCCAGCATTTTGTCTTCTAATCGTAATAGACTACATTTTATTTTGATAAAGTAATGTATTCGTATTATTTCTACTTTTTGGCATTCACAATGCATTTTTCATTATTGAAAATCTTGAAAATTAAGTATTATTTATAAACGACTCCGTAGCTCAGTTTAGAGCATTCGTCCGGATAGTGAAAGGTTGTGGGCTCAAGTCCCATCGGAAGTTGTGAGACCGGTAGATGTTTCTTTGTACTTCATTTTCAATATTTTTAATGTAATTCTTTCTTTTTATTAGTTTCCATCCCAGTCTTGGTAGAATTTATATTCCCTTTCGCTAAGAGGTACAATGCGTGCCACAAAAGATGAGACCTTGGACATCTTGTGCAGTAGACGATTTTATTATAGCCCATACTCTTCGTATGCTGAAGTATTTTTTAGACAGAGAAATAAAAATGTACTAAATGGTTAGTGTATGTTTGTATGAAAATATAGTGCTGACTGTTTATTTTTACTACATAGTGTTAGCTTACATAGTATGGCATAAGGATATTCTGATAGAATAAAATTATAATTCATATTTAGTACATATTTATAAATAATTAATTAATGTAAATTGTATGAATTGGATATATTTTAAAATAATATTTATAAAAAGCGTAAACTGAAGTATTTTAATTTAGTTAATAAACTAAATTAAAAATAATTAAGACAGTGTAAAAGCTGTTTGAGCGTATATGCCTCAGCGCAGTTGGTTAGAATAAAAAACGATTGTCAATTTTATTTTTGTCCGACAGGCCATGAAAACTCAAGACAAATAGTAGATACGAAAGCAAATAAATATTGTAAAAGGATAAAATAACAGTTTTATTAAAATCCCGCGCTTCCTGAACTTGTAACCCATTTTAGTGAATATCCAAAGAACTTATATCCAATAGTAACAAACCAATTGACATTACAAACAAGATTTATACCTTACATCAATCATCTACATACCGTCCGTCGCAAACTATCCAAAATTCGCCAAAGTTGCTCACAATAAAGTTTTATTCGTGCTCCTAAAACGCTCAAAGAATTCGCATAAAAGTTGGGCGACTTGTCTAAACAGGCCATACGTATGAAGATCACGAGCTAGGCATATCTCCGTCTGACCCGATGAGATTACAGCAGCCATGAGCGTTTGAGCCGTAAAGAGTTTTATTTTAAAAGCCGTCGAACTCAGATGCCTAAATATAGGTAGTAACTACAGCTTTTATTCTGTAGAAAGGCAGTTTAATTTTTAATACTTTTAAATTATTACTGCTTATAGATACCTACGTTGGGAGGAAATTTCTTCGCTTTACAGACCGTGCCAAGCGGGACATGATCAAGAGTGGCATAAACGTGTTGTAGAAGTTCAGATGTTGTGTGATGAGACCTGGTTCAAAACAATAGCTGCTGCCATTTTTTTTATACCCAATGGTGTAGCACTTAGCTTTCATCATACCTGATGTAAAGTGGTGATAACGCTAAAGGTGGAAGCGCACTAATCCCGGAATCCTCAATCATTGAGGAACTGGTTATCTTATCTCTAATTGCCGTAACACAATAATGCTGAAACATCATTGTTGGCGTCAGACTTAGATAAGATGGTGCCGGTTAGCCAGGTAGCCTAACAACAAGTCCTACCATCAATAGTAAGTAGTAATTGAATAGTCTGCAATAAATGCAAAGAGTTTGACTACTTGTCATTTACTAAGACTGTGTTCATCATTTAGTTAGAATAGTTATTTATTATGAAACTTCACTCATTCCATTGGCATAGTTTCAGAGACAAATCAACAGAATTTAATTTAAAAACCAAGTCGAGTCTCATAATTAAGCAGCTAAGTATCTTCATACAACTAGTAATAAGACCGTAATGCAGGAAGCGGGGTAGACTCGTCTGCGGCGCGTCAAGTCTCATTAATTTCATCAGAGCCCGTTGTTCGGAACTGCATTAGTCTGCCCCTCGGACATCTCACCATTTTCTATTGCATCCTAGCCTGGGCACTGATAAATAGGAGATTGGAATTTAATTTGAAACTTTTTTGGAATTTATTCTATTATATTTGTCATGCGGAGAACTTGAATAAGTATTTAGATTACTCTCAAGATCTTTAAACACTCGTAACTACCTGTTTGTGGAGCTATATATCTTCCCTTCCTACGAGTAACTATATTAATGAAAGTGACATACAACTATATTTTCATTCTTATTTTCAACTATGTAGTTGTTCCCGCGCGCTAACTCGCGTAGTACTCGGTAGCTTGGGAAAATCGGGATAAGACCTAGCTTATGTCACTGAGGAGCTCCGTGGCGCAGTTACCGCAATTTCACGCCAGATTCAGGTCTTCCGTCAACCGTTGTACGTCGTATTCTCGGTATATACTGGCCCGACACGATCTCTGACGTTCAGCTGCTAGAACTGTGCCATGAATCTCCGATCGGTCATACGCCCCGGAAAGATTTCGATCATATTTCTTAGCAGGTACTCTATCCTCGACAAACATGCGACCAGCATAGGAAAAACGTAAAGCAATTGAAACGCCGCGGTCGACCGCGTTGGAGATCTGCTGTGGACGCCCTTTGCCCTATCCAGGGGACATAAGATATTAAGTCAAGTAAATATTTATAACAATAGTGTAAATTAGACTATAGAGAAACTTAAATCACATGATTTTAACACTATGGGATACATTAACGTCATTATAAATACCATCACCCCATTTTACTAGCGTATCACATATGGCAACTAACCTATCCTAACCATTAAACTAAACCTATAGGCATTTGCGGTCATAAAATCAAACGATACTCCCATACCCTTCACCGTGCGCGATAACTGTAAATCGATGGTTCGTATAACAATAAAAAAACATCGCGCGGCAAAACAAATGACGGCCGGTCGCGCGCGACAGAGGCACGTCAACAAAGTCGCCTGCGACAAAACAATTTGTCGCCGGCCGATGGGCAATCACTGACGCACGGTTTGCGAATAGCAATCAGTTATGAATAGAAGGTTTTTTTTTTCACTTTTGTAACTCGAATAGTTTTGGTACACAGTTGAGCAATTTTGGTGTAATGAGCTGTAAAGGAGCAATGGTATTACTAGGTAAGTACTAGTGTAGATTTACAATTTTATGTTGCCTTATTGAAAAAAAACGAACATTTTATCAATTACAGTAGTCAATAAATGTCAGAGGTATTTTGTGCCGCACATTGAGCTACTAGTTGCCACTACTAAAACGAGTTTTTATACACTTTGAACACGGCCACTCGAACGTTCGGTTTGCGCCGATAATGTACAAAATGTATGAAAATCTCGTCCGCTGGTTGTGGTCTCCTTTAGTGGCGGCCACTAGTGGCTTAACTACTTACCGCTGATCATACATATTTTGTCAAAAAATAGTAAAACGTTTCAATATCAAGAAGTGCTGTTCATGATGACATTGTAAAAACCACACAATGTAAGTATCTAAATCATTTTAAACATTGATGAGACTTTGTGCCCCTACCTCATCATATGCCAAGTCAAAATGATTTACATTCCGCCCAACATTCTTCGGCAGTGTTTGCTACCCGCACCTCAGGTTTAACGACCTGTCAGTACACTTGAAGTAGATAACAAACATCACGCGGCTCTCGAGGGATGAATGAGATGACGCGAACGATATGCGTATCTTCAAGCCTCACTGGCTCTTTGACAGGTGTAGGGGAGAACTCCGAAGCACTTGATAAACCAAAAACAACACTTATAACTACTAGCATAAAGCATAATGCCCCACGTGTACCTGCTAGTGCGATTCAAGAAACGATATGGAATGTATAACGTAAGACTGATACGGTAAAGTTGATTTCTGCTTAAGCTGTTTTGGTTGAGTGAAGAATTTCATTAATTCCGTCAGAAGTGCCTAAAAGGAATAACAAAGTTGTTTCAGGCTTGAAATAGTTTGTAGTTTAGTCCGTGTAGAAAAATTCGCTTAACACACTGAAAAAAGATAACATGGGCATACATTAACACTTAGGATACACGCCATTTACAAAAAAACTGAAGCGACATAAAATATGCACAGTAAATATAATTATAATGGAAGCTGACATCTAAATTCATGGCAAAATATTGCGTAAATTTTAACTATGACGCGGAATGCCATTTGCAAAGTCAAAAGGCATCTAAATGAACTTTTAAAAATGCCATTTCATGTTCGTTCAACTGCCATCCTCCGCCAAATGCCAGTAGCTTGGCATTTTGATGTCCGATCACGTCTTTCATCGTCCGAACGATGCATATCTTTATTTTCACGAAGTTAATTGATGGATGCGCTGTTTTCATTTCAAAGCTTTTTGCGAGGTTACTGTGATTACAAGGTATATTGGTAGAGATTATGTTGCTTAAGGTATATTGGAACACTAAAATTTCTGCAGATTTTCAAGGGTTGTTTATATTGGACAGAAGCAGTTGTTTGCGAATCGTGGACTGGCTGCATTTTGCCATGGGATAAAGAGTCTTATGCGATAAGCAAAAAAGTTGAAACAGTTAATCTGTTCTCATAATTTTGTATAATCCGTTTAGTATAAACAAACAGTCTTAAAATTAATAGACAATTTATCGAATGTTAAAATTTTAACCACTGCTGATTCCCTGGCTACAAATATATTAGGTGTGTAACGGTTTTACTAGTGTATAAGTTAAACGGTATCTCGTAATTTCAATAAAGTACAAGACATATCAAGATACCTTTTTAAAATGAAGCAGTAAATGGTGCTGTCTAACACAAACCTAAAAATAAACTATAATAAAAATTTATTACTGTTTTGTAACAGTAATTATCTACAAGTCACAAAATAACGCCTTCTTTGATACAAATTTTGAGTAAAAACACTTTGAACGATACTTCTCCTTTTATTACAACAAAACCGATCGCCTTTCAACTTAACTAAAGTTGACGTCCAAATATAACCTTAAGCTACGCACATGAAAGCAGAAAATTCTTAATTTTCCGAGCGCCGGTATCATCCGGGAAGTATCTGCATAATTTATAAATTTTCAGACGTTTACTTAGCTAAATTAAATCGTTCATCCCGTGGGGGGTCCAAAAATATCGGAAACTTTCCTGTGAGCAGAATGTTTTCATGTCTTCTCGAGCGTGCCGTTTGGTTAAAGGAGTAAAATCGATGTTATGACGGAACTTACTTTGAGAGCGGCATTCAATGTTAGGCAAGACTTGAAATAATTTTAAGCTACTTTTTGAAATATTCATTGGACTTCTCTGCAGTATGATAACATTAAAATAAAACCAGTTCTCTAAAGAACCTAGACAAGTCGTATTTGATTGAAGTCAAGCTTGGAACTGACATAAAGTCATGTGGCCAACTATTGCTTGAGAAATGGACCAAATACATTTAATCAGCTTTAGTAGATAGATATTCATGATGATACCTTTAATTGACATTCTTATAATGTAACTATGTTACTATAATATTTATTAATTAAATTAAAACCAGCTACGAATACTCCGGTATCTCTACCTCATAAAACTTTAAACCCAAGTCAGTTTTACGGCAGTTGAATGTTTTGGCTTCCTTGTGCTATTTTCCTTACAATATTTTCAAAATGACCGCCATTTCACATCTAATGTCTAGAAAATAACAGATGGCGCCACTGAGTCTAGACCATGTCCGACTTTATCATGGTCTTTTAAATGCCACAAACTTAAAAGTGCCATCAAATCAGCTTCTATTCCTTTGCAACAGGGTTGATGTTCGTCAGTTGTGACTGTAAAGTGAAGTTAAGTATGTGTAAATTCCTGAACATTGTCGCATGCATTTTACATTGCGTTTGTGACGGTCGGATGAGCAGACGATTTATTGTAGTGACATAGCAGCGAAGATGATAAACAAGCTATGGTGGCTGCTTTGAACGGAGTATGGTATACCTAGGATTTATGTCATGTGCCACCAGTATGAACGTTTAGGCTAAAGCGGGAGCTTAAGTTACTAAAAAGGCTATGCTGAAATTTATCGGAATTTTATTAAAATAATACTAATAAACTTGACAGCCCTACTTAGATTTTAAAGTTTTTAGTAGCCATGTTCTATGAGTAAAACCTGTGTCTCGTTAATATAAACAATCGATAGGTGTAATGTAATGTAATGTAATGAAAAGTAATGTTTAGTTTTTTATCCCTTAGCCTTCATTACACCTGATGTTAAGTGATGATAAGGCTGAATGTGGAAGTGCACTACTCCCGGAATCCTCAATTACTGTGGAACTGGCTAACTTATCTCTAACTGCCGGAAAACAAAAACGCTGAAAACATCATTGTTATATGGCGTCAGACTTACATAAGGTGTTGGTAGCTAGCCAGGCGGACTTTGAACAAGCCCTACCACCAACCAAACACCATACAATATGTATCCCCACTGGGAATCGAACCCGGGACCTCTGTGACTGATACTGGTGATGTGTACTAGACCACAGAGGCGGTTACGTTAAGTTAGTCTATTATAGAGTTTTGTCGTGAACACATCTCTAATTAAACCTCTTCTCTTATAACAAACTTAATGATTAGAAGAATCGATCATGATGTCTGCTGTAGTTTCTGTTAAAAACTTTGAACCGGGGATGTAACTTTTATATTTTTCACAAATAAGTTTCGTTGCCATCTAATAAAATGATCTATTTATTCACAATTTTCTTTTTTAAAAGTTTTCATACTGCTGCAACACTGAGCCTATTTCGCACCTTGTTTATTAAATTAGCTGGTTAGTTATCGAAAAACGCCACACAGATGTGGCAATGGATGAAAAACGAGCCTCCTAAAGGTGCAATTTATTACATAAAATATTCAAAATAAAAACGAATTGTAAAAATTTACGAATTGAATAACCGAACAACAAAACTTTATCAAGAAACATTTCCAATCAGATACATATTCCATATGATGAGTTTTTCCTTTTTTAATCAAAACCACAGATAGCTGAGTCAGAATATCTCCAACCTCAAGTGCAAGTAGAAGGCGATTTCAATCTAGTTGTTCATTTCCTTATTCTACACATGTTCCTTCCACTAGGTTGTTCCATCGAGCCACTTTTCTAAAGTGGAAAAGAAAATACAATGCTTGCATTGTAACACACAGTATACCGCAGAATGAGTGAACCTTATGCTACTTGACTTAAGAAATAGGTTGCGATGTTGAAATTAATCTTTGGAAATGCAAGCATTATACCGAAAAATAATTTGAGTGAAGAAGCTCTTAAGTGTTTTTAAAAGTTAGACGACATTTCTATGTTATTCCAATTCAAGTAGGTATAAAATCTGTAGCATATATAATTTATTTGAACATTTTTAAGGGCCATTAAAATGCAAAGCTCAGAATAAATAAATTATTCAAGACAAGTCATCAAAACGCAATGCCATAAACTAGGCATCTAGTTTACACTAAACTAGATGCCAAGTTTATGGCATTGCTTAACACTAATATTATAAAGGTAAAGTTTGTTTTAGGTAATTTCTGGAAGTACTGAACCGATTTAGAAAATTATGTAACCCGTAGAAAGCTACATGATTCATAAGTGACAATAGCTATATTTTATCTCAATATTCTTACGGAAACAGGTTCCACGTGAATTAACTCGCGGGAAGCAGCTAGTCCAAAATAAACGAATTTATTTACTTGTAAACTAATGATATGCCTCAGATTGAGATTACCACAAATCGTAATTATTGATCAAAGGGCAGATCAGATAGCTTTACAATATTCATAGGTTGAGGCTCATGAGGATTCCACTTATTTTCCTAATATTCTACGTGATCTCGTTTTTGAAACAGTACTAAACTGAAAGGTCGCGAATTGAACGTAATGTTTACGCTGAAACAAGTATCCGTATAAAATGAAAGTTTTGATGGTTGGATGTTTGTTACTCAATCACGCCAAATCGGCTGAACGAATATTTCTGAAATTTGGGACACAGATTCTTTGTAGCCTGGAGTGGAACAAAGACTAATAAAGATTATAGGAAAAATGTGATAGTAAAAAACCCACGAGCCCTATAAGTAGCTTTCAGGCGGGATTCGAACCCGCGCCTCTGGGAATCCGGCCCGATGCTCTGACCAACTAAGCTACCGAAAGGCTTACACGACTCGTCGAATTTTGCTATCACTTGTTACGCTGTAGGCCAGCGTTGCTTAATCAATGTGAGGAAACCCTCGCATCCGAAAGAAAATTTTATACAAATGTTTAACAATCGATTAAGGTGAAACAGCCTTATTGAGATTTTATATTTTTCCTATACTTACAAAATTGCATTGTGAATGCATAAAAAGAATATAAAATCTCAATAAGGCTGTTTCACCTTAATCGATTGTTAAACATTTGTACAAATGTTTCTTTCGGATGCGAGGGTTTCCTCACATTGATGAAGCAACGCTGGCCTACAGCGTAACAAGTGATAGCAAAATTCGACGAGTCGTGTAAGCCTTTCGGTAGCTTAGTTGGTCAGAGCATCGGGCCGGATTCCCCGAGGCGTGGGTTCGAATCCCGCCTGAAAGCTACTTATAGGCCTCGTGGTTTTTTTTTTTACTATTACCTTTTTCCTATACTTACAAAATTGCATTGTGAATGCATAAAAATAATATAAAATTTTAATAAGGCTGTTTCACCTTAATCGATTGTTAAACATTTGTAAAAATGTTTCTTTCGGATGCGAGGGTTTCCTCACATTGATGAAGCAACGCTGGCCTACAGCGTAACAAGTGATAGCAAAATTCGACGAGTCGTGTAAGCCTCTCGGTAGCTTAGTTGGTTAGAGCATCGGGCTGGATTCCCGGAGGCGCGGGTTCGAATCCCGCCTGAAAGCTACTTATAGGGCTCGTGGGTTTTTTACTATCACATTTTCCTATACTTACAAAATTGCATTGTGAATGCATATAAATAATATAAAATCTCAATAAGGCTGTTTCACCTTAATCGATTGTTAAACATTTGTATAAAATTTTCTTTCGGATGCGAGGGTTTCCTCACATTGATGAAGCAACGCTGGCCTATAGCGTAACAAGTGACAACAAAATTCGACGAGTCGTGTAAGCCTTTCGGTAGCTTAGTTGGTCAGAGCATTGGGCCGGATTCCCGGAGGCGCGGGTTCAAATCCCGCCTGAAAGCTACTTATAGGGCTCGTGGGTTTTTTACTATCACATTTTTCCTATACTTACAAAATTGCATTGTGAATGCATAAAAATAATATAAAATCCTAATAAAGATTTCCGGAAAAATTTCACATCCCACGAGGTAACGTTGTGTAGTGCACGCGGGCGAAGTCGCGGGCGCAAAGCTAGTAAAAAATAAGGAGAACTGACCGGCGGTTTTACCCGCGTAGGTTGTTTTCCTGTTGACTAATAAAAACTGTAAATTATCCGCCCTTTTACAGCAGCATCTTACAAAAGAGTTTAACTTTTCAACGGGCGCAGACAATTTTTAGCTACCTGGGCCATAGATAAAAAAAAAAATCTTACCGTGTTCTGTGCTTCTTACATTTACACCAATTATCTAAGCCCATTTTAATTTCATTAAGAAACTGTATCATGGAAAACTTGATAACGGATAAATATATACTTAAATACTTTTAAATACATACTTAACAAACATAGTAAACACCCAGACCACAAAAATATTTGTCTTGTTCGGGAATCGAACCCGAGACCACAGGCGCAGAAGGTGGGTAGCCTACCCCTGCGCCAAATCGGTCGTCAAATTCATATTCATCGGTCGTCAATTTATAATACCATATTAGTATAGAATAGACAAAGTATTTTGAAACAATGAAACGATCGATAAAATATTAAAATTATTCAACTTTGAAAAATTTACATGAATTATGTGGTATTTGACTGCGTCATTCACACATTCTAAATAAGTCATATTAATTTAATTCATTTTGTTAAATCCAGTTGTAAAACAATCCTATTTGCAACGTTAACACACCAGAAGTTTTAAATTGCCTTATGTCACTTTACTGCAAACTGCATCACTCGACATTGTAGCTGAAGTTTATGGTTTGATGTTGACTGCATCGAGTAAACTTGGATTTAATTAGATTTAGTTTGGTTTCTTGTGGCAAGTTGTAAGGAATTAGGTTTGAAAAGCACTACAGTGCCACAATCTTTTCTGTTCCGGTGGCCAAAATGTGAAACTAACGTGTTTTTTAAATGTCATTTTGCTGTCAAGTTGATGTCCAACCATAGCGCTACTGGCGACTGAAGGTCTTAGAAGTCAGGGCCGGTTAAATTGCTACAAAAAAAAAGAAAAACGTACATAACGCCGCTGTCATCGGAACAGAAAAGATTGTGGCCCTGTACCGTCGCCACCATGAAGTTTGACTTAATACTCTGAGGTAACTATTAAGTCGAGCTTCATGGTCGCCACACAAGGGCCACCGAAAAACACCGACGCCCCGCCACCGACCTCTTTTCTGTAGTTTTCATACATTTTATATGAACACCGACACCCCGAGGCTCGTGTGTGCGGGGACAGTTAGTAAAGGAGTTCAGCTTTTAAGGCGGCCACCTAGCTGCCACATACCAAAAACGCACGCAAGACGTGCTGCATTGCGTCTGTGTGCGTCATGATTTTATAATGTTTGAACTTGTACGCGTAGGTTCACACCGACAGTGTTGCATCGCAATGCGTCTGCGACCTGTAAAAGGTGCTTCCAACAAGCTAGAACTGCGGTCCAACAGTATAATGTCAATACTCGTGTGTTTGCATTAGTAGCCCTGGCACAATTTGGTGTGCTACGCTACTGTCGTTTTAAAAAGCAATGAAACGTGTGGAATTCAGAGCAGCGCCTGTTTCGATCGTTTAAGGAACTGAAATTCAAAAACATATTTGACAGCAGTACTTTGACAGCTTTTGAGTTGAATGTCGGTATAGAACATAAAGTTAATATTCCGATAGGTCACAGCCATCTCTATCGACGATAGAGACGGCTGTGGATAGGTATATTAACTTTATGGTATAGAATTAGACCGTACTATTTGCTAACCATAACGATAGTTTTTCATGCTACAAATATTTGTCGCTTTAGTTTCTTTTAATAAATATTATACATTTCAATTTATTCTAATAAAATAACTATGAATTATCAAAACAACTATATCAATATTTAAGTACTATATCAAATTTATAATTTCACATGCATTAAATTGTTACATAAATTTATTTAGCTAAATGTCATCGAGAGAACTTAGTAACGAGGCGAAATCGTCGAAGTCATGCATGTCAGTCAAATGTTGAATTAAGGAGATCGACTAACTAACCGCGTTCCAGAGGGCCCACTCTGAAACGCAAACGCAAAACTTCGTTATACCCGTCCCTCTCATTCACCAGGCATGACAGAAACGAGCGCAAGGGACGGGGCTAACCGAAGTTTCAGATTTGCGTTTCAGAGTACGGTCGCTGGCGAGTGACGTGAGCTATGCGCGGTCTGCACGTCATGTATTACCGCTCTATTTGAAGCAACGGAATGTTGTTTTCTAATTAACTTGGAACTAAAGGATTTTGCATGCTCTAGTTTCGAAAAGAGAAGATGCCTCATAGAAATAGTATATTTCATTACGAGTGCGGAAAGCCTGTCATTGCAAAGAGTTCCGACAAATGTCTACCCGAGCCGAAGCGCAGCCGAAGTTGAGGGTTGACAGTCGGAACAAGTTGCAATGACGGTTCCGCACGTGTACTGAACAACTATTTTAATACAGTTGCGAAAAAATGAAGCGATAAAATAATAAAAACACAATAAACTCAACTAGGTAACTAATCGTAAAAGAATATTTAAGATTTTTTTTGTTTTCTTCACCCATTCTGGGTAGGCAAAGGGAACTATGCCCATACAGTCTTCAGTAGAATTTTTTTATTGATATGAAATGAAAATGAAATTAAATGAGATGTAATGAAATGAAACCTAACCTTACAAAAGCAATCCGAATCCTACACGATCGCCTTTCCTTATTTCTCACTTTTACTCCATCGTTTTCCAATAAAGGCACATTATTGCACTAATTCCACCATACTAAGTACCACAATAAAAACTAGGAAAAACTAATTTAGAAAATTAAGAAATAAGGTCCGTCATTTTCTTTTCACTTACCCGAGCAAACTCCTATAAGCAGAGACTATGGCAGTGCACGTCATACAGCCAACTTTTTTATATTTATAAATTTAATTTGGCCGAGACTAATATTAATTTAATGATTAAATTTTAATTAAAATTACTTTTAAATCTGATATTGTAACACATTAGTAGCTTCTTTTTAGAAATAATTGCATGAATCATAAAATCTTCTATGATATTTTTTTTGTAAAAACTTCGTGGTTGGTTTTTTCTTTTTAATAGACATTATTTTGACAGTTGGGAAAGAAAACGCACGAGTTCGGGAAAGGTAAAGAAAAAGCTCTAGTGTGTAATAGCCCACATCCCGAACGCTATACGTCCCTGCAATACGCCACTTTTTGAGCAAAAGTATTAAAAACTAACTTTTCAATATTTCCTCGGGTCTGGGTGTAGTAGGTATGTGGTAATACCCGTCGTTGTTTTCAATTCCTACAACACTAGTGATCAGGCTACTAAAGTTTGGTATTGGAACAATGCATGTGATTGTGTCCAATATTTATTCATTTATTCAGAACGCTACATAAAGATTGAAAATGAATCCTGATTTAAGGATATTGCATAGGTAAAAAAAATATCGTCGATGGCCGTTGATTGCACAAGCGAGGGGGTGCTGGGATCGGTAAGACTCCGGCCGCGGCACTCTCGTAGACTGAGAAATACGTGTAGACGCGGCATGCAGCGCGCATTCCATTTACATCTAAAATATCAGCTATGTGCACTTTTACTAAGGACATTATATTATGTAGAATACAAGAAGAATTATTATGAATATTTATTGTAAACGTCGGTTTGTAGGAAGAGTAGATCTTAGATATTATTCGTATGTAGTAAAAAAACCTTTTTTTAACAAAGATACCTAGTCACTTCAAACGATTCTTCAAAATGCAGAACACAGCAGCAGCCATTTATATTTATTTTCTATCTCTAGATCATTTCGATAAAATCTATTATCGAAATGATCGTCGCAGGCAACATTTTTTTCAAAAAAATAAATAATGTATACTGCTCCAACCAGTAGGTACATTTTCAGATTTATTCCAATCAAATAATAATAAAACTTATAATTTAATATGAAAAAATATAAATAACTCATACTAGCCAATCATCTAATACTTTTTTACAAAATAAATCTACTTAGTTAATCAATATTTAAATAAGTATACCGTTTATATAAAATCACGCTATCAATCTATAATATAAATCAATATATAAAAAGAACACTTAAATAAAAATATTGTTTAAGTACATACATACATATTATTCCAATACCAAAAATGATCATATCAAATAATACAATAACTTGTGTCATTGAAAATTGGAAGCAACGATCACATACACCCAGATACAAGAAAATATCTAAAAGTTAGTTTTCGACATTTACCCGTCCGAGAATCGAACCCGCGACCTCAGAGATAGTGGCACCTAGAAAACCGGTGCGTACACCAATCGGCCACGGAGATCGTCCAATTTGTTTAATCAATCAATCAATCAATTTATTTATTTCAGGCAGAGCCCATAAAATTTGTTAGTAACAATAACCTTAAAATAGGGTTAGTAAAGTACAACTACTTACACAGAAATAAACTTAAAAATCACGATAATCAGGTTGTGTGTTTCTGCACCCAACCCTGTAGAAGAGGTAATTCCCATCTATCAATGAATACCCCGAGGATACCACTAGAGCTGCTGCGTAGGCGTGACAGCGCAGATGCACACCGTTTCCGCATAATAGCAGTAAAGCCATCCACTCTAGCTTCCGCAAACATGTTGGAAGCACTGCACCTCCACGGCAGCCCCAGTAGCACCCTTAGGGCATTGTTATATTGGACACGTAGGTCACTGTATGCCCGCCGCGTGTAGTTAACCCATAGGCTGCACGTGTAAAAAGACTGGCAATACGCTTTGAATAGAGTAACTTTGACTGATGGAGTACAGCGTGCAAACCTACGAGCCAGCATATTGCAGCGAACAGCCAATGACCTACGTTCCCTCTCAATATCATCATTGTCCTTCATGTCTTCAGTAACCCAGTGACCCAAGTACTTAAAGGACTGGACTCTTTGCAGCGGCTTTCCACATATGGAAATAGTCGGTAGGTTACTGTATGTATCCGACCCTGGTGACTTAAAGAGTATCCATTGACTTTTGCTGGTATTATACGTAAGTCCATGGGCCGCCGCATATTTTTCGCATATAGAAAGGAGCCTCCTCAACCCGTTAACAGACGGGCTCAATAGAACCATATCGTCCGCGTAACTAAAGTTATTCATGCATACACCGTCTACATGACAGCCAACGCTGGAACCATTAAGCCCGCCTATCAACTGGTTCACATACAAATTGAATAAGCGAGGAGAGCTCAACTCTCCCTGCCTTACACCACATTTTTGAAAGTATATGTCAGAGTTACATCCTGCCCATTTTACAGAGTTTCGCTGACTACCATACCAAAATTTAAACAGGTCAATAATTTCTTTAGGTACATCTGTTTCCGAAGAAAGTTTGCTCCATAATAGGTCGTAATTAACAAGGTCGAAAGCCTTAGATAGATCCAAAAAACAAGCCCAAATAGGCGTTTTTCTGGCAGTATAGTAATGGACAGTCTGTTTTAAGGCCAAAATAGCACTCTCTGTCGATAAACCCTGTCTAAAGCCAAACTGGTTATCATGAACTTGTATGTGGTCAGCTAAAATTTTGTCCAGTAGACTGTCCAATACTTTCGCCACAACAGCCGCCAGAGAAATAGGCCTATAATTACAGATGTCAGATGCATCCCCTGTTTTATTCTTAATTACTGGTATTACAATTGTCCTAGTAAGTTCTGATGGTAGATAACCATGACTCACACACAAACTGAAAAACATTGCAAGCACTCTCGACAAATGCCCACCCGCGTACTTCAGATGCTCAACGCTTAATCCATCATGCCCAGGGGATTTACCCCTAGTCATCCGTTGTATTAAAGTTGCAATGGCTTTAGCTGAAAAGGTGATAGGATTACTGCTGGCTTCCGCGCTACACATTCGAGCCACGTTAACCGTAGGTGGTGTAACCCGAAAGTGCCTGCTAAATGCATTGGCTATTTTAGTTGGCTCATGCACACCCGCCACACTCACTGGGAGGCCCACCCTATGGTTCAACTTATTGGTAGATTTCCAGAACCTACCAAACTGCTTGTTAGAATGACACTGAGCTAACATATCCATTTTAATTTGCTGTTGATTACACTGAACAAATTTTAATTTATTTTTAAATATTTTCCTAGTAGTACACATTTTTTCGTACAGGTAACCTGCTTTGGGTTTTCCATACAGTAACCAATTCTTAAAGTGTAATCGAGCCACACAATGAGCCTGGCGGACGTGCCTGTTCCAACCTAATAAGCCTTTTTTGTATTTATGACAATTCGACTTAGACACATATGAAAGTTCAGCACCCTCCATAAGAATACATATTAAATCGCTATACATTTTGTCCAAAAGTACCAAATGACCCGCATTATCACATAAGTTGTTAGCACATTTACAACATTCCATAGGGAAATCAATCAGGCGTAATTTACTGTTACAATAGTCGTGGTACTGTTTGATTTGATCTTTATCCCGTTCACCCCAAGTCACTCTACTACAACTGACAGACGCTGTTATAATTTTGGGTCTAATTAATTTAATATCGAACTCAATTAATACCGGAATATGATCAGACATGTAAACACCGTATAATACAGAGGCATCAACCACTAAGGGCCTAGCAGCACTAGTCACAACACAGTGGTCCAGCCATCGAAGCGAACCATTAGCTGAACTCATGAATGTGTATGTATCAGGTGGCAAAAGCTCAATGTCAACGCAAGACCACAATTGTTCAGCACAAATAGTAAACAACTCACTTGAGAATCTGGTACCCGGATGGGCATTGTAGTCTCCCAGCATGATTACACTTTCCACATCACTGCTCTCAATTATCGAAATAATTTCACATTGACACTCAGTAAATTCTACGAGATTTTCAGCACTATCAGTTGGCATATATATCGAAAAGACTAATAATGGCCGATTGTTTAGTTCAATTTTGATGCACACTAATCTATCGCTCCGGCACGGTATAACAGTAACTGACGGAAACACTAATTTATTCCACAGCAAAGCTACTCCACCGTAGGGTCTTCCTTTTAAAATGCCAGTAGATGTATCCACCGCTGATTTTCCCACATAAGAAAAGTCCTTGTCAATGCTTCCCAGGTAGGACACGTCGTGCGGCAGGAGCCAGGTCTCCTGAAGTGCTATGACATCAGCCATTGCACATAACTTTCTTACGCAGCCAGTCGAGCTTATGACATTTTTACAGTTAAATGTTAAAAGTTTTATATTTTTGTCACTTTCCATTATAGATTAGGTTGTTTGTTTATTTTCTTCAAGCACAGAATTATCTCTGTTTTTGTTATTTTTAAAATAGATAAAACGCCTGAACCTTATCCCTTCAGGCCATAGTTTGTCGTCTAAAAACATATTTGTTTTATGTTTGGTAACAAAAAGTTTAAATGCGTTATAGGGCCGCTCGGAGTTCATGTTATTTTTTTCCAACTGCACTGTTTCATTCGTCTTTTCCCGGATGTATTCACTGATATCATTCTCCGTGGTCTCCTTACACACATTCGAGATAAACAGAGGAATTTTGGTATCAGCTGCTTTAAAATTACCGGTCCCCGCAGTGATTGCCGTTCCGGTTTTCCCATCAACACGATTCTTGTATCTTTTACGTTGAACCGTTTCCCACTCATTATCTTGTTTATTATTTTGCCACTCGCCCTGTTTAAGCACAGTCGCTATCGATGGTTTTACATATTGTGTATCTGACACGCTGTTGGTTGAACTAGCGTTTTTCATCACAGATGTTGTGTTAACCGCCTGGGAAGGCGAGATGTGTTTATCTCGCCCAGCGGTAATACTGTGAGTGTGTGTGCGAGCGAGAGAAGGATATTTCGGTGCAGTGTCAACATCACTATCTAACACTGTGTCGCTCTGTGCTGCTTCCTCAGGCGTTAACGGTTGCAAACCAAACGGCCCGCTGTCCATATGATACCCTCCTCCTCTAATTTTATTTACGTTTGGGTTAAATACCGGATTACAAAAATCATTTGATACCTTTTCCATGGATGTTTTCAGGAATTCTTTAGTTACATATTCGTTTTTTATCTCCATAATTTCGGCCCGCAATACCAAAATATCTTTTAACAATTTAGTAACGTCGATATGATCGAAGCTTACGGGGGGTAACTTATGTAAGTTATAAGCCACAAAAACAGGCAATTGATCCGGATCTATTACTTTAAACACGGTTAACATATCTTCCAAATCCTTTTGCTTTTTGTCTTTACGCCTGGATACCATCTTCTGACCGGTCTTCGTCGTTGTAAACAATAGCTTTTTTGCTTCATCGATCTCTTCTTCGGAGAATGCCGATACACATAATCTAATTAGACTTTCACTATCCATGACATCGTGTCTACTTCGCATAAATGCAAGGATTTCCGAGATCACAACATTGCAACTCGCACACTTAATCATATTTACGGACATTTTTGCACGGTGACCGCTCGCTATACGTGCGCGCACGGGACTGACAAAATGTAGCGCAACTGAAATAATTGATACTTTGTTTACTCATGTAAACTTGCCACGTAAGGTTATAAATCAGCCACTTTAAAGAAACTTTTTTCATTACTCATTTCAAAATATCCTTATTTTTCACTGTCACTATTTTTCGCCATGTACGCATCATATCTCTTGTGCTCTCAAAATGGGTAAAAAACGTAAAAACTTGCCTAACGTCAGGTTCTTTTTTCTGTTTAAATATTATGCGATATGCTGAAATATTTGTACGAATTAAAAATTAA
The DNA here is from genome assembly GCA_949710035.1 of Crambus lathoniellus. Classification (NCBI taxonomy): domain Eukaryota; kingdom Metazoa; phylum Arthropoda; class Insecta; order Lepidoptera; family Crambidae; genus Crambus; species Crambus lathoniellus. The sequence continues at coordinate 28,961,535 of OX453296.1, forward strand.
TACCGAAGCACAACTATATGTTAAAATTTTGTCATATTCATTAACATGAATCTCAAGACAATTTTGTGGTATGTGTGACATGACAACCAAAGGCGACAGCAAAAGAGACAATAATGGGTGCATCCATTGCATTGTAAAGTGATTGACTGATATTCGGAAAATTCTAAATAGTTAAACAATGTTTTGAACCTGAAATTTACACAAAATGGTGCGGTTTATGTTCCTCACTCAAAGGAAAGAAGCTGGACTTCTCACAGTCTCATAAAATTGGTGTAATGGTGATAGATATTACATCAACTAGGCAAGTATATAAAATTCTTACGTCGTCGGTTTTATTTCAAGAATTGCTTTTACATTATGTCTCTGTAAAAAACTTTTTCAACAAGCGAATTTCTTATTTCTTGATGCAATTTTTTACACCTACCTATCTTAAGTTTCTCACATTTTCAATTTTGAGGAACCTAAAACGAACATAAGTTTAATATACAGTAGTAGAAGTTTGAAACTTAGACTAATTATGTACCTACAACACAACAAAATATTGGTTCTCAAATAGGTACAACTTTTATGGGCTCTTAAGTATCTAAGGCAATATTATCCGTCACTTTTATTTCAAACTATTGATGTTTGCTTTAGGTAATGAGTAAAATAACTTGTCCTAGGTTACATAGGTCTATGGTTATGCAATAAATGGCAAAGCACTCATCTATACCCAATCCTGAAGCGCTAGTTCAATATTTCCTAGCAAAATAAGCATCATTGAAAAAAATTAGGATCCTAGTGTGAGTTTTTTTTTTCAATTTTGGCGCAATCGGAGCGATACAGTCTCCACGTCCAAACGCCGCCAATCCCAGGCGGAGACTGAAGAATTAGCTGAGAAACGGTGCACGATGCATTTTGGGATACTAGTTATTGACTATAAATATAACAAAAAAAAATTTTAGTAACTTCCCTAGATTTGACTAAGAACTACTTACACAAAAAAAATTAGCTTGATTACTCAAATAGTTATTGAGATAATTGAGTTTAAGACGGAAAAAAGGGGTCTTGAAAATCATTTTTTTAGTACATTGTATTTATTTGATTAAAATAAAATTTAGTAACTTCCCTTCATAAAGAAAAGATCTATCACATATATTATTTTGGAAGACCTAGCAATGATACTTTGTCAGGAAATTTAATTTAAAAAAATTGAAAATTCTGAGTTTGATCGCCGATATGCCCTTAAGTAATTACAACTAATTAAATGTGATTATTCTAAATCTAAATTCTAAATTTGGAATTCACATGATGTATCATTAATCACTGTGAGTTAATTAAGGCATTGTGAATTAACAGTTATGTTAATGAATGCTAAGAGAATAATAAAGACGAATTATTTCCTTAATAGTCAAAGTCAATTACTTTTTATTTACATCGATTAAATAAAATTATTGCTTAAGAATCGTCCAACATTTTTTTTTGTCTATTAAGTTTTCCCCTTATTAACAACAAACGTTACATTATTTCACTAGTACCTATTTTTTACAAACATACCTTTGTTTATGATTAACTAAAATAAATCATGTTGCCAAAGTCGATAAAGCGAGTTACTTGACTGTTGAACATTGCGCTTCCATAATTCAGTTAATCTTTTGCTAATTTAACTTCTGAGCGACGCATTTAAACCGCAAGACGTTAGTAATATTATAGTATTCTTTGCCGCAAGTCTGTCTCGCGCTGTCTTGATTTGACTAGAAAGCTTTAATTGTGATATTTTATTTATACAAATATTTAAAATACTCAAGAAATAGTTCAACTTTCTGTAAATAATTATACAAAACTAGCGGATCCTTGCGGTTTTACCCGCGTGGTACCCGTTCCCGTGGGAATATCGGGATAAAATATAGCCTATGTCACTCAAGAAAAATATAGCTTTCGAATAGTCCAAGAATTTTCAAAATCGGTCCAGTAGTTACGGAGCCTTTTAGATGCAAGCAAACAAACAATCAAATCTTTCCTCTTTATAATATTAGTATAGATATATGAAGTGGTAAAACAGTAGATGTAATATTGTAGCAAAAATTGACATCATATTTGCAAAATTAACAATGCTGAACTGATCGAAACCGTTTTGTAAAAAAGTCAGTCTTCTAGGTTGGGCCGAATCGGATCTTCTTTTACATCAATTAAAAGGCGCTTTCTAATCAATTTTAAAATTAACACCCTGCTAAGTGTAAGTGTTTAATTTTTATTCACACTTATACCAGCGAGTGCAAAATAACACACCACGCTCATTGCGTTTTTATTGCATTGTATCCTTTTATACATTTAGTACAAAGAAACAAGAGTCATTATGGCCTAGGCGAAACTTCTACTATTTGGATTTGTTAATTTTCAATCCACGTATTTTATTGCATGCATATGACTTTACTTCCCGAGACTGTGTTTCCAGACCGCAACCCTCCAGCTGCTACACTGTATTCCACTGCAACGGCCCCAACGCGTGCGGTCTCGCCGGCTCGGCGCCGCATCCAACACGTCCCATAATGAAACCAATTTTTGCAACCCTCGCCTGATGATGCCACATTTGTCCTCAATACTTGCTCATTTGCCAGTCCAAGTTGACCTTTATACAGTTGTAATAGAGCTGGGGATGTGAATGATGTTTGTGGTTAGGAAACGTGTTTAAATCAGATAGCGTAAAACGAATTTAAATGCTATCTCTGTATCGTTATTAAACGTTCGTTGAAGTTGTTTGTTTTTACTTTTCTGTTCTATTACCTACACATTATTATTAAAAAAGCATTTGCTTTGGTATATGCCATATATTTTTATTTTCTCTATAATATAATTTCCCTTTTACAAAGAATCTACCCGTTGCAGTGCGGCCACGATTTTGAGTGGCGTGCGTTTAGCATGGAGATGTAGGCGATCGTTTGGTGTGCCGGATGGAGGCATTTGTAATCGTTATATGGAGGCGATGGTGTTTTTGTGTGGGTACCGGATGGAGGTTACCTGTGTTGTATTGTAGAGTGTTGCATACTGCTTTTATTGTCTTGTTTGTACAGCTACGTGAGTTTTGTTGGACTTAAACCTTAAGCACTGAGTTTTGCTACGGCTTGTCAAAACGTCAAGAGTGAGATAAAGAGTACTGTGCATTGAGTTTTGCTATTGCTGATTAAGTTGTAGTTGCAGAGTGCTAGTAAAGCACTAAATTTTATGATCGCTGGATTAGTTCATTGAAAGTTACTTTTCAACTGTAGAGTTCAGGCGTTATGGTGGATTTAGTACGAACACCACCAAGCTTTTTGTTAAGGTGGAAATAGATTTTCATGGGTAAATTGATGAAATTAATTTGTGTAAAATGATATTTTTAACTCTATTTCTAACTCTCTCTCTTAATTTCGTAAATTCTAAAATAAAGTAACCTCCTTGACAAGCTCCACCTAAAACCGACTATCAAGTATGCAAATCTAACCCTAAACTGATGGCTCACAATCAATTTGTAACATATCATTTTTTTAATATGTTACATTCATAATAAACTATGATAGTACTAACCTTCATTCCTGTTTTTTATCCTATATTTTGTACCTTTACACAACACAGTTTTTATACATCCCTTATTGCAAAGTACATACATTCTCATTAACTCAATTCCAAACAATAATTGCTAATTTTTACATCTTAGGTACACTTATATTTGTCAACAAACATCCATCACGTCTGACGTTTGACATTTAATTTTATCAGAGTAAACATCATAATTTTTGAACCACTGGCTCAATCTTGTGAGGAACAGCAGAACTATTTCCACGAGCAATTATCCAGAGATATACGTCTTCTCATTCTTGCATGGATGTCCAGCTATTTCCATCTCTTTTTCTTATAAAGACACCTTGCGTTGAGAGTCCACACTTCATCAAACTTTAGCGCCATCTGGTGTCAAATAGTGGCAAAGTATGCCGCACATATATTGTCATCTCTCTCACACCTAAATGCATAGCCATCCTGTCATCTCGTTCATGCAACAGCACCGAAACTGACATCTGGCGTAGAGTAGCTCTCTTGCTTTAATAATTGAACTTCTACATATTGAGTCCAGATTATCTATGGTACCTAAAAACTTTTATCAATAACATTATGAATATCTAATTTACAATGAAAGTAATTAGTTATTCATAATCTACAAATCTTCCTTTATTTGATTTTATATAATTCTTCATTTATCTTTAGCTAATTTTCTTAACCATAGACTATATTCGGATCATTCTAGAAATGTACAAGTGAGCATTGTCTATGCTACTTACCTTGGAAAATTCGAGATTGATGGTAAAGCAATATGAATTAAAAACAAGATTCTAGAAAAGTCGTGGCAGAACATATAAATAGGGCCCGTCTCGCCCCAGTGTTTTTTTCTCTCGATAACCTCTACTTAACTGACTGTGAAAAAGGTGTGAAGCAAAGTCACTGTGAACTGTTATTGCATAGACATTTTTTTACCTACGTAGTTTTTCCCTGATAAACCTAACCGTCCTAAGCTGCATCATTGTGTGAACACTGCAATTTTCTTGATTCGTCCTCGATCTTCAGCGTCCGGGTAAGTCGATCTGCTAAATGGCAAACAAATTACCAACATCTCTTTATGTCACTGCTTTGGCATAACGCTGTGTTTTCTTCTTCCTCGACGGTTCTTATTATTGACTGGACTACCTGTCCGGAGCGAGCACCTGCGAAGCTGATATCATACCGGCGAGCCCTCGTTCGCTGACCTTAGGCCTTGAGAGACCGGCGTTCGCAACCCCTCCTCGGAATATTAATCTCAGGTGTAATCGTTTTTATATCTTTATCTCTTAACTACATCTCTCCATACTCTCTTCGTTTATGAGCTGTTCATAAACGTGGCGCCCATTAATTGTCTCTAATCTTCTCCTCTCTTATAAGTTTAACTTAACTACATACATATAAGTATTACCTACCTACCTTTCAATTTTGTAACACTCCCAACTTGATTTAAACTACACTTGTGAACTTATAAAACGTTTAATATTGAATAACAACCATATTTTAATTTGTGTTTGTATTTGTATATCCAGTCTGACACGTTGTAAACCTATCTTAAGGATAGCGATAGCCTAGGTCTCCTATTCACGTAAATTTCTTTTGTAACCTTATTTGTCTAGTGTAAACTTCATTACCTGTCTATGTAATTTCCAACTCAGTAAGAATATTGTAATTTAAGTCCCTCTGACAGTGCAACAAGTGAGCTGCAAAGTAGAATAATTATCCCCACGCCCTGTATTTCTTGTAAGGACCTAATTTTACATGTTATAAAAATAAAACTTCACATTTCATTATATTTCAACTTCTTTTATTTTACATCAAAACCTATAGTTAAAAACTGTAGTTACATTTGGCGCCCAACGTAGTTTGCACTCAATTCTTTGTTGACAGTTTCTGACTGGGTTTCTACCTCTTTTATATTTATTTGTTGTATCTCTCTCTCAAATTGTACCTGTATCAATTTCAGTGATGGAGCATACTGCGTTCTACGGTCTCCTCAAGGACGAGGTCAGCTATGAGCTCAACCTGCGGGGAGTGGAACACGAGCGTGGTGCCACAGCGGAGACGTTGGCTGCCCGGCTGGAGAAGGCTGAACCGGCCGCTGTAGAGGTCGAGGACAAATTTATTGGTTCCCTTGATACGGGAATAGAAATAGAGGTATGTGCACGGAAGTTGGCCGAACGAAGCGCTCTTGTCCCCAAGTATTCTACCACTACACATTTCCAAAAATGCTGGGCAAGGTTGACTCACGTTATAGACCGACTAGACAGACTGACCGGGCAGACCAGGGAGCAAAGGCGTATAAAATCTTCGTCACTGGAGGAGTTATACAGACTCCGCTTTTGGATGTCAGATAATCCACCGCGCAGTAGAGGTCCTTCCCCGTCAAGACAACACCTACATCCGACTGCTTCCCGTGATGAAGAAAACCGCATCACAGACGTTCGGAAGAACGGTGTCGATGGGGATGTACACTCTGAGGGAGCATCTATCCCTGTCCCTCCTCCTCATCCCTCTCACTCCTCTCCTTTTCTCAGAAATTCTCCTATATTGAAGTGGGGTGTAACTTTTGACGGACACACCTGTGTCTTAGAATTTATTACTAAAATTAAAGAATTAGTTGCCTCATGCTCTGCCCAAGACCATGAACTGCTCTCAAACTTCTCACATCTGCTTACTGGTGATGCATTGGTGTGGTTCCGCGGTTACAGGGACAATATAACTTCTATGTCTCAACTTTTTGATTATCTAAAAGAGGAATTTATACCTGTTGATTATGACAGACGACTTCTACTGCAAATAAAAGGCAGATTGCAAGATAAATCTGAAGACATAAAAATTTATATCAATCTCATGCTTTATGAGATGTCTAAACTATCTAAACCACTCTCTGAAACTGAGAAGTTGGATATAATATTATCAAATATGAACACTTTTTATATTGCAAAATTAGCTCTCCATGATTTCTCTTCGACTGCGGAACTCAAATCAGTGTGCTCCAGGCTAGACATAGCAAAGCACAGATGTGAGAATAGAGGTGCCTTAAATCCTGGCAATACTGCTATTGTTCCCGGTTTCACAGTGAAATCTAATCTTACTAAATCGGTAAATCAACCGTTTATTAAACAAAAACCTTTATCGGGAAATGTTGCTACCATCTCCCATAATGCTTATAATTCCGCCATGCTACAAAAAGATAGTGTCACTTGTTTAAAGTGTAGTGGCAAACATCACTATTCAAAGTGTAATGTATACAAAACACCTATATGTTTTAAATGTAAAAAACCTAATGTGCTTACTCGCGACTGTACTTGTTCAAAAAACTGAATAAACGGTCAGTAGCATGTTCTCTCTCTCTTAAACCTGAACCTTCAAAACTAACTAAACATACTACTGACCGGGAATGGCAGGAATATCTAACTTTCTTAAAAAACTTTTTCTCCTCTCAGAAGATAGCTCCACTTTTTGAGTCAAACTTGCCTGACAACCGTGCGTTTATCAAAGTCAACATTTTGGGAACAGAGTGCTTGGCCTTGGCCGATTCTGGTGCATCAACTTCTATACTCAGCAATGATGCGCTAGGGACGCTTAGGGAATTAGGTCTACAGACTCATCTTCAGCCATCTTCTAAAACTCTTAAAGTTGGCAATAACGCTAAACTTAATATTTTGGGATCCATTACGATACCTATTACTTACAAGTCCAATCTAAGACTAATTACTCTCAATGTATGCACAGATATCAACAGTCCTCTTATTTTAGGTGTAAATTTTCTTAGGGCATTTAACCTATGTCAGGATATTCTGGAATATACGACCGACTCTCAGTGTACTTCTGCTTTCAACTCTTTAATTGACACAAACACACACTTACATGCTTATGAGGATCTGTCGGTTGTACAAAAATCTCAGATTGATAACATTATCACTGATTTTAAAAATATTTCTGCTGATTCTAACAACTTAGGTCTCACTGATCTTGAAGAACATGTCATTGACACTGGTGATCATCCCCCAGTGAAACAAAAATACTACCCTATACCAGTTCACTATAAACAGCGGGTCGAGGCTGAAATTAATGATATGTTAAGAATGGGTATTATTGAAAAAAGTAATTCACCTTGGAATTCCCCTCTCTTAGTAGTTCCCAAACCTAACGGAGACTTAAGGATCTGCCTAGACAGTAGAAAACTGAATAGTGTCACCAAAATAGATTCATATCCTATGCCGCGTATCCAAGACATACTTGATTCTCTTAATAATGCTAAATTTCTAAGCTCTATTGACCTGAAAAGCTCATTTTTTCAAATTAATTTACACCCAGACTCGCGGGAGAAGACTAGTTTCTCCATTCCTGGGGTTGGGGCTTTCCAATTTTGCCGCATGCCTTTCGGACTTGTCAATGCATCTGCTAGAATGATGAGACTTATGGATAAAGTCTTTGGACCAGAGTTTGCTGGCCGTCTGTTTACCTACGTGGATGACGTAATACTGGTCAGTAATTCATATGACGAACACGTCGAGTTATTGAAGCGTGTCTATCAACGTTTAAAAGAAGTAGGTCTCACCATCAATTTTGACAAATCAGTTTTCTGCAGATCTTCCCTTAAGTTTCTAGGGTTCATCGTCGACCGACACGGACTACGCACTGACAGTGACAAGGTAAAGGCCATTTTGGAATACCCTGTCCCTACTAACCAAAAAGAAGTCAGACGTTTTCTAGGCATGGCATCATGGTATAGGCGTTTTATCCAAAACTTTTCTTTAGTAACTGCTCCTATAAACAACCTAATTAAAAAACAGCCCAAGGGCAAAGCTTTTAGTTTTCCGCAGGAAGCTCTCCTTGCCTTTAACGAGATTAAGCAACGTTTGGTATCTGCACCCATTCTTTCTATACCTAAATTTGATAAGCCTTTTATCATCTCTACCGATGCCTCTGATTTAGGTCTCGGTTGTGTCCTCTCTCAAAAGGACGACGAGGGTAAAGAACATCCTGTCGCCTTCGCTAGCCGTTCTCTTACTAAACCAGAAAGAAACCATGCCACTACTGAAAAGGAACTAAATGCTTTAATCTTTGCTCTAGAAAAATTTAGGGGTTATATTGAAGGCTCTCCCTTCCCCACTACGATTTATACAGATCATAGTAGTCTGAAATGGCTTGTCAGTCTTAAATCTCCTACAGGAAGATTGGCGAGATGGGCAGTCCGGCTTTCTCAATTTAATCTTAAAATTGAGTATCGTAGGGGCTCTGATAATGCCTTGGCCGACGCTCTTTCTCGTTCATTTCCCGTAAATGTCACTTCTGATGACGATCCATCTCAAAACTCCCCTTCTTCTTCTTCTACTACCAAAGACTCTTGGTACCTCAAGAAAGTACAAGACGTCAAATCTTCTCCCCACAAGTTCTCTGATTGGAAACTAATTTCTGATCGTCTCTATAAAAGGATGAAAAATTCCAACCCTCTCTCTGCTGACTGTGAGTGGAAACTCGTGGTTCCTTTCGAATCGCGGCATGACGTCATAGCTAAATGTCATGACCACCCGAGTGCAGCCCATTTAGGCATCTTTAAGACTTTGAAACGTCTTACTCAATCTTATTATTGGCCATCTCTACATAGAGATGTCAAGAAATACATCAAAAATTGTCAAGTTTGCTTGGCGTATAAGAGCACGAATGAAGGTCCCCCAGGCATCATGAAAAATCCCAAACAGGTCCAACGTCCCTTCCAAATGATATCTACAGACATAATGGGTCCTTTACCTCGATCTTATCAGGGCTACAAATTCATTCTAGTAGTTACTGACGTTTTCACTAAGTATACATGCATATTTCCTATGAGGAACTCACTTGCCAAGACAGTAGTTTCCATTATTGAAAACAATATATTTATGAAATATGGGATTCCTCAAACAATTGTCATGGACAACGGTCCCCAGTATATCTCTAATGCCATGAAGGATTTAGTTGCGAAGTATAAAGTTCCTAATTCTTTTTATAACTGTAGGTTCCTGCCACAAAACAACCCTTCTGAAAGGACTAATCGTGTCATTGTCACTGCCATATCTTCCTATGTAGGTACAGACCACAGAAAATGGGCTGAAGAATTACCAAAAATTGAGTTTGCAATCAACACAGCCGTTAGTGAATCCACTGGTTTTAGCCCATACTTTCTAAATCATGGCCGCGAAGCTGTACTCTCTGGTGACTGGTACCCTAACTCTCCACTTAAAGAAGAAGATATTTTGTTTACCGACAGGACTTCATACTCATCTACTCTACCTCATCTTAAAGACATTTTTATTAAAGTAAACTTGAACATGTCCAAAGCCTACTCCAAATATAAAATTCATTACAACAAAAATAGGCGTGATATTGAATATCAGGAGGGCCAGACTGTATGGAAGAAAGAATATCCACTTTCTGATGCTAGTAAATTTTTCACTGCAAAACTTGCTAAATTCACTAAATGTATTGTGAAAAAGAAGATCTCTCCTCTTACATACATTCTGAAGGACTTTCACACATCCAAGGATTTAGGCACTTGGCACATTAAGGACATTTTAAAATCTGTACCTATATAACTACACCTATATTTTGCTCATTTCATTTTATTTATGTATGTGATTATCTATATGTATTTTTCTCTTTTCTCTCTTGCTCTGCATCTAGGTACTATCTCCTACTTACCTTATCCGTATGGTTGCCGGAGAAAGAATAGTACCATCGCTCTCCCCTTGCGCGTCGTAAGAGCCGACCAAAAGTCCCATTTTCCCATCCCATATTTTCCTTCATCATGACACCCATTCCCTTACCTTATCCGTATGGTTGCCGGAGAAAGAATAGTACCATCGCTCTCCCCTTGCGCGTCGTAAGAGCCGACCAAAAGTCCCATTTTCCCATCCTATATTTTCCTTCATCATGACACCCATTCCCTTACCTTATCCGTATGGTTGCCGGAGAAAGAATAGTACCATCGCTCTCCCCTTGCGCGTCGTAAGAGCCGACCAAAAGTCCCATTTTCCCATCCCATATTTTCCTTCATCACGACACCCATTCCCAAACCCTATTATATATTCTTTTATGTACTCTATTTTTTTTGTATGGTTTTTATTATATATATATTAATTTTATAGTATCTAGTTTATTCTATGGGACGGCTGGTAATCCCATAAATGAAAAATCAAAAGCCTTACTACTCAGAGCGGATTGTAACTCTGTATAAATATGCCTTAACGACAACAGATTATTCTTATCACACTAGTATATTATACTCATCTATATATCAGAGCGGCTGCGACTCTTAAAATAGGCCATCGGCACTCCATTTATTTATGTATATCCATATTTATCTAGTATACGCACACCTTAAATTTTCGGCAAGGGCGCATGGTACATAGGCCAGAAGTAAGACCCACCGTCGATATCAATTATCTGTATTGTTTATGTATTCCGTTTATTTATATAACTTATTTGTTTACAGCTGGCATGTAGTATACGTATATTGATTATTTTTTTGTTGTTTTTGCTTTTGTTTCCTTTTGCCCTTTCCTTTCCTTACTTGATACCCAACCTACAACTTTCTTTACTTTCCCACTCTACTATACCGTGCTATCCATTCCTTCTTTCTCTACACAACCTTTTCTTTCTCTACACAACTTTCCTTTCTCTACAATTTTTTTCTCCTCTTGCTCTATTCTTGTTTTACCCATTCCCTTCATGCTTCCTCACGCTTTCGCTTTCTTTTCTTTACTGTGTGGGGATAGTGACCTGTCCTTCACTCACCTCATCCCAGTTCCTTTCTTTATTATTTTTTTTTTCTCAACTAATGAGGTATTGTAACATATCATTTTTTTAATATGTTACATTCATAATAAACTATGATAGTACTAACCTTCATTCCTGTTTTTTATCCTATATTTTGTACCTTTACACAACACAGTTTTTATACATCCCTTATTGCAAAGTACATACATTCTCATTAACTCAATTCCAAACAATAATTGCTAATTTTTACATCTTAGGTACACTTATATTTGTCAACAAACATCCATCACGTCTGACGTTTGACATTTAATTTTATCAGAGTAAACATCATAATTTTTGAACCACTGGCTCAATCTTGTGAGGAACAGCAGAACTATTTCCACGAGCAATTATCCAGAGATATACGTCTTCTCATTCTTGCATGGATGTCCAGCTATTTCCATCTCTTTTTCTTATAAAGACACCTTGCGTTGAGAGTCCACACTTCATCAAACTTTAGCGCCATCTGGTGTCAAATAGTGGCAAAGTATGCCGCACATATATTGTCATCTCTCTCACACCTAAATGCATAGCCATCCTGTCATCTCGTTCATGCAACAGCACCGAAACTGACATCTGGCGTAGAGTAGCTCTCTTGCTTTAATAATTGAACTTCTACATATTGAGTCCAGATTATCTATGGTACCTAAAAACTTTTATCAATAACATTATGAATATCTAATTTACAATGAAAGTAATTAGTTATTCATAATCTACAAATCTTCCTTTATTTGATTTTATATAATTCTTCATTTATCTTTAGCTAATTTTCTTAACCATAGACTATATTCGGATCATTCTAGAAATGTACAAGTGAGCATTGTCTATGCTACTTACCTTGGAAAATTCGAGATTGATGGTAAAGCAATATGAATTAAAAACAAGATTCTAGAAAAGTCGTGGCAGAACATATAAATAGGGCCCGTCTCGCCCCAGTGTTTTTTTCTCTCGATAACCTCTACTTAACTGACTGTGAAAAAGGTGTGAAGCAAAGTCACTGTGAACTGTTATTGCATAGACATTTTTTTACCTACGTAGTTTTTCCCTGATAAACCTAACCGTCCTAAGCTGCATCATTGTGTGAACACTGCAATTTTCTTGATTCGTCCTTGATCTTCAGCGTCCGGGTAAGTCGATCTGCTAAATGGCAAACAAATTACCAACATCTCTTTATGTCACTGCTTTGGCATAATGCTGTGTTTTCTTCTTCCTCGACGGTTCTTATTATTGACTGGACTACCTGTCCGGAGCGAGCACCTGCGAAGCTGATATCATACCGGCGAGCCCTCGTTCGCTGACCTTAGGCCTTGAGAGACCGGCGTTCGCAACCCCTCCTCGGAATATTAATCTCAGGTGTAATCGTTTTTATATCTTTATCTCTTAACTACATCTCTCCATACTCTCTTCGTTTATGAGCTGTTCATAAACGTGGCGCCCATTAATTGTCTCTAATCTTCTCCTCTCTTATAAGTTTAACTTAACTACATACATATAAGTATTACCTACCTACCTTTCAATTTTGTAACACTCCCAACTTGATTTAAACTACACTTGTGAACTTATAAAACGTTTAATATTGAATAACAACCATATTTTAATTTGTGTTTGTATTTGTATATCCAGTCTGACACGTTGTAAACCTATCTTAAGGATAGCGATAGCCTAGGTCTCCTATTCACGTAAATTTCTTTTGTAACCTTATTTGTCTAGTGTAAACTTCATTACCTGTCTATGTAATTTCCAACTCAGTAAGAATATTGTAATTTAAGTCCCTCTGACAGTGCAACAAGTGAGCTGCAAAGTAGAATAATTATCCCCACGCCCTGTATTTCTTGTAAGGACCTAATTTTACATGTTATAAAAATAAAACTTCACATTTCATTATATTTCAACTTCTTTTATTTTACATCAAAACCTATAGTTAAAAACTGTAGTTACAAATTGGCCTTAAGTACCCCCATCAGAGTTGATAACTGCCCTCATTAGAGGACAGTGGACGGGCATCAGGGTTAACCCTTCTGACAGGAGTCAAGTGTCAGCTCTGGCTGAACGGGCATTCATTAGTTAAGGGTGATAATTAAAATCATTTTGACAGCAGATTGTATTTTAAGCTTGCTCCATGAAGTTTGACTTAATACTCTGAGGTAACTGGAGCTCTCACCCTGAATAAAAAAGTGTCGCCACCAAATTTGACATTTATGTATGTAGTGGCAGGTAGTGGCTGTCAGCTGTCTCATATGACCATACGTATTTTTTTAAAGTGTAGGTGAGACGGAAGACAGCCACTGTGTTATTTGTGGTATTCAAAAAATTGTTCGTACTGCACGCTCCAGTTACCTCAGTATTAAGTCGAACTTCATGGCTTGCTCAGATTGTTTGTAAAGTGACTGACGAGGCTTTTTCGACACCATTTTTATGTCAAGCATTATTTTTTAAATATCTCCTATTTGATGGTTAGAACAATCAAAAATTCACACTTTTCTTCGCCTAAACGAAAACCTCTGTCAAAAATATAGTGCACACAATTTTATTTTAAAATTGTGAGCATAGAGGAACGAATTACATAAAACAGGATCCTGAGCAATATCTTTAAAAAATAATGACTTTACGTAGTCTGTTTCTAATTATTAACTGTGCATAGTAGCTTAGATTGCTAAAGTCTTACAATGCGTCAAAGAATTGAAAACTCGATAGCAAGGGCGTAATATACGAAGAGAGCTAGCTGCCAACGACGCTGAACTGCCAGCGCTTATCAGAACCAGTCGACACAGGTAGTAGGCAAGGGAGTCTCTATACTTTACTGTTCCAGTGCCTGTAAGCGCCGAACGTCGCCGACAAGGGGGGCTACCGTCTAAAAAATATGGATATGAGCATGAGCTTCGTTTGAACCGGTCGGCACAGGTAGTCGGCGAGGGTATCTCTATACTTTAATAGAGACTCCCCGTTCGGCGCTTACCGGCGTAAGCGCCGAACGTCGCCGACAAGGGGGGCTACCGACTACCGGGCGGGCTACCGTTTGACTTCGAATACCATATTATATCCATATATGGGTATCATATTGGTCTTCAAACGTCAGATGAAGCCCACGCTCATATCCATATTTTTTAGCAGGTAGACCTCTAGTTCCGACCCGGGGGGTAATTGTCTAACTCAACATCAATCGCAATCGCATTCAGTTTGAAAGATATTGTACGGCCATTGCTGCATTCATATAAATAATTTTGTCAACTTTCTTCAACAACAAGTGATGGATGTCAAACTGAAAGCGATTGGGATTGATGTTGAGTTAGACAATTACCCCCCTGCTTATCGGCGGGTTCGACACAAAGTATTAGATAGATACTGCTTGCGCGAACCGGTTCCTCCGGTTGTATACGTTTTAACGACAACTAAGCTGTCCGCCAGCGACTCAAATATGAGTGTAAGAAATCAGACAATGGAACACACAAATTAACTTTTAAAAGTTTCCTTCAATTCCACACCATAATTCACTAAGCCACCAATTACAAACAACCAAAGTCATTCCGCCAACTCGAAAGTTGCCCAACTTAATATCCAACCAAGCAAAAGTCGGATATTCAAATTCGGAATGAGACACGAGTTATCACCCAGCCACAAAGCGATCGCGACCCGTCAGCAGGAAAACGAGGAAATCAATTCGCATTTTCTCACTTCCTTCACCCACTTTTCGGGCGAAAAACTTTTTTTATTTACCACCCGAGAGCGACTTTGACGAAGGGCCCGAGTTTAGAATAAAAAAGTTTCGTCAAATATATCTGGAGGGATATTTATGCGCTCGGTTTCCGGGTTAGTTGTGTGTCAATGTGGCGGATTTTTTTTAATGCATTTTCCGGATTGAAGTCGCGTCAAATTTAACTTTGGCAGCAATGTGTCTGAAATTCAGGAAAAGTTTTGCAAACAAAAAATGTGATCCCCAGCATGAAAAACTCTCGTAAGTGATCGTATTATTTTATACTAGTGGCTCCCCGCGGTTTCACTCACGTGGTTCTCGTTGCCGGGGAATTTCGGAATAAAAAGTATCCTCTGTTTTAATCCAGGGCAGCCAGGATATCTACTATCTGTGTGCCAAACAACCAAATCCGTTTAGTAGTTTATGCGTGAAAGAGTAACAAACATCCATACATACAAACTTTCGTATTTATAATATTACATAGTAGGATGACAATCAAAGCAGCGCCTCTTTTGGTAATTTAAAGTAAAATAGCAGCACTTTGACAGCTTTGGTGTACGGTTGGTATAGTTTACTACTATCTATCTATACGATTACCATGACGGTAGGTTTTTGTGCTTGCGGTAATGTTTCTATAATTTACTACTATCTAAACGATTACCATAACGGTAGTTTTTTGTGCTTGCGGTAATGTTCCTTAGTTTGTTGAACGAAAAACGGAGAGACAAAAATATACCTACAAAAGGACGTTGCAATAATTCGTTGTAAATATAACCCATGACTTCGAGAACCTGTCAGTTTAATGTGATTGTTACAGGGTGCCTACCATCAACTTTAAGACAGCGATTCAAAAATAGCGCGATGCACAATAGGTTCCTAAAATGAATTGCTTTCTTTCGTACCATGACCATCTAAAAACTGGATCGCAAATGAATTGCTAAATGTGAATGACCGAACGATTTGTGTCCTTTTTCTTCTACCCGTCTCTTTCACTCGGTTCTGTTATGCCCGGAGAGTGAGAGGGACCGGTATAACCTGCTGGTGTCATGTTAAATCGACCGTGTTATAAGTCAAATAAGAGTTCCTGACAGCTTAGCGGCTGTGAAATGTCATTTAATGATCACTGAATCGCTGTCATTGATATTAAGCTGTCGTGGTACGAATAAGCGAAGCAGATCAGTTTAGGTCCTAAACAAAACCGCAATAAGAGTTGATGGTAAGCACCCAGTATTGTTAACAGAAATGTGTCAGACCAAAGATGAAAATCACAATTTCGTATCAGGAAATTATTTACGCCATAGCTTTTCCTACACTATCGTCCCATCTTAACAATGAGCCAAACTTTACAATGTGCGTCAAGGAAATTAAACGTCACGCTATTGTTAAGCCACAGTGACGGAACGAAGATTGCAGTTAACTTTGAATTAAATTATAACTGAATATTACTTCGCTGACATAACTGTTTGATGATTTATAATTCATTATTATCAGCCATTTAATAGCCCCGCTTCCAGCAGTGGCCCCAGTGTGCCTCAGGGCACAATATGCCTTCCTTATGGACGGATAAGAGAAAGGGCCATGAACCATCACGCGGGCCCAATGTGAATTGGTGGGTATTAATGACTGCAAACGCAGCCGGGACCAACGGCTTATCGTGCCTTCCGAACCTTCCGAAGTACGGAAGAGCTCAGGATAATAACTCTTTGGTCACCCATCCTGTTCAGGGTGCCTACCATCAACTCTTATTGCGGTTTTGTTTAGGAACCTAAACTGATCTGCTTCGCTTATTCGTACCACGACAGCTTAATATCATTGACAGCGATTCAGTGATCATTCAATGACATTTCACAGCCGCTGAGCTGTCATCAACTCTTATTTGACGTATAACTTGGCCAAGCTAACATGTCACCTGCAGGTTATACCCGTCCCTTTCACTCTCCTGGCATGACAGTGTCGAGTGAAAGAGACGGGTAGAAGAAATAAGGACACAAATCGTTCGGTCATTCACATTTAGCAATTCATTTGCGATCCAGTTTTTAAGAAGGTCATGGTACGAAAGAAAGCAATTCATTTTAGGAACCTATTCTGCATCGCGCTATTTTTGAATCGCTGTCTTAAAGTTGATGGTATGCACCCAGGTTGGTTGCTAAGCGACGGGAAAATTTTCTAACACGATTGTCACATTGAGAAATTTTATGGTGAAATACATTTTCTTTTAATTTTACCATTTTTTTATTAAACACCTTACCGAGGACAATGGAGCCAGGTCCTCAACACATCACGGGATGTGCCATGTGGGATCGGCCACGGGGCCGATCGTCAATTATCTTTAACAATCGCACGCAACCCCGCAAAATACCGATTGGCATAGATTAATAACTCTTCGTTTAATAACGCCGATTGGACTAAATACCTAATGTTTAAAATGTCTAATAGCTATAGCACCAAAGTTTGATTCACACACATTTTAAATACCAAATGGTCAAAATACCTAAAGTTGGCCTAATATTTGAGTAGCTCGGAAGTCCTTTAGAACACGTGATAGTTCAAAAATTGTATCAATACAACCTATGGATTGCATTGATACAAAACATATTATATTGTGTTTTTTTATCAATACAACCTATGGATTGTTTCACAAAAAAAAATAACCACCAAATTTAATTTAAAGTTCTTACCTATCACGTGTTCTACAGGACTTACGAGGAATACAGAACTTTTTTACCAAATGTTTTTAGGTATTTTGAATTTAAGTGAAACAACCATTAGGTAAACCAACTCTATACTTATTAACACCAAGAACTAAACATTCCAACTTCAACCCCTCATACAAATGATCTGAGTCATCGTGAACATTTAATTTTATTGTTATTCAATTAAGTCCATGCTCCAACTGGACAACTCTCGTTCTGAGACCGAAGGATAGACAGAGTTACTTCCGAATTTAGCCTTTTAATGTCCCCACTGCTGGGCACTGGCCTTCCTTATGCATGGAAAAGGAGAATGAGCCATGACTCCCCACGCGGGCCCAGTACGGATTAATGGGGTATTAACGACTACCTTTCGAAACACGGAGGAGCTCGAAATGAAA
Organism: Crambus lathoniellus; assembly: GCA_949710035.1. Lineage (NCBI taxonomy): Eukaryota > Metazoa > Arthropoda > Insecta > Lepidoptera > Crambidae > Crambus > Crambus lathoniellus. The sequence continues at coordinate 28,979,666 of OX453296.1, forward strand.
AGTTTTTGGTCACCCATCCCGTTACCGATCATTGCGGAAGTTGCTTAACGTGAACGATCGCAGGCTCAAAAATTCCTGAATTTATAATTCTCGTATTATTTTAAAAAATTATATTGAAATTCTCAAAATCGACGATCTACATTCCCAACAGTGACAATGAATACATTCCGTGTCAAGAATGTTTTCGGTGGTTTACTATTTAGCCTAAGTGACAAAGTCCTAAGCATTCCAGCTATAATAGCCCCTCATACAAAGGCTCTCAATCAACATGAACTCATTGTTTTTCTCGCAAGTCCATTCTCCAACCGGGCAGCTCTCGTTTTCAGACAAATGAACAGAAATTCTCCCAAATTTATGATATAATATGTATTGATTCTACTTCGTCATCCATTATAAGTTCCCACTGCTGGAGCGCTAGCCTTCCTTATGAATGGATAAGGAGAATGGGCTAATGTTCCACGATGAACGCGGGCCCAATGCGAATTGGTGGGTAAAGTATTGCTTGAATAAGGTTAAATCCTGCATAGTTAAAGTAAAATCTGGTGTGCTAAAATCCAAAAACTTTCCAGCTATAACTCCTCATACAAAGGCTAAACGTGAACATTCGTTGTTTTTCAACGAAATCCATGCTTCGTTCTCATTTTCCAGTTACTGTTGGAGTACTGTATTGTAGTATGGGGTGGCGTTGCAAAAACCGATCTCCTCGAGGTGGAGAGAGCACAACGTGCTATTCTTAAAGTGGCCGCTGGTCTTCCTTTCCGGCACCCTACAGTAGACCTCTACAGAGAGTGGAAAGTACTCACAGTCAGAACACCATCTTAAAAAAACACACTCAGTTATAATATGATCCTGATTTGTTAAAGGACAAGCGTAGAAAGGGCAGCGTTTGTCCAACATTTTCTCTAAGGATAGCTACCTCGCACAACTTTTTTGTTTTTATGGGTAACTACCTTTATAATAAGTTAAATGGGATTCTTAACATCTATCCCCTCCCCAGAGCCAGGTGTAAAGTAACGCTCACAAACTACCTAAAGGAACAGGACAACCAAAAGACTGAAAATTTACTTATTCCTCTAATATAAAAACTTAAATTACCTACCTACACAAAAAAAAAGTAATAAATGTGTATATAAAAAAGAAATTATAATTAAAAACTTACTGAATAACATTGGCTTATCCTTTTGACTCGAGTAATAATCGGCAAATATAATAAAATTGGCTCATACACAATCACACATCACACTCACTCACACACACAAGCACTCATACACAACCACAAAATTCTGCTAATATTTAAATTGTTTAGTACTTACTAGTTCTATATTTATCTTTGTTAAGTTTTCATTTTAAGCAATAATTAATACCACCTTTGCTAGCTCTTCACATAGGTCTACAAATTCGTTTAGTTATTAACTCAATTGTATCCTTTTGCGGGGGTGGCCTGGTGACCTGTGTAACCGGTTTTCTTTTAAAACCTATTGCGGGCACCAGCTTCTCACACTTCAGGTCATAGATTAAAACACTCAAATATGTTCTAGAGTTACGTAACCTATTGTGTGATAAGGAAATAAATGATTTATTTATTTATTATTTCAGACAGTCAGACAGACAAAGTGGCTTTCGCATTTATAGTCTAGGGATTGATAAAATCCTAAAATTTCATCTTTATTCCCTCATTTAACCATAACTGATACGAAGGCTCTTAATCAATGTGAACTCTCGTTGTTTTTCTCTCGTCCATTCTCCAACCGGACAGAGCTCGTTTTGGTTTCACGCGGTGCCGCCTCCCAGAAATTATTTATGAATGAACAATATCCGCCGTTCGATGATATCCAATTCGCTTTCATTCCGCTTTACACTGTTTTTTGTGTGAGGTTATTTCACTTGATTATCAATGGCTTAGAGAGTGAATATTGGAATAAAAAAATTGTAAATGCAAGGCTATAAACACCTATTTGGAAATAGTATAAGTGCACAGTAAAAATCCCTGCATGAAAAAAAGTAAATATCACAAAGTAACTTTTTTAATAAAATACCTACTTTGTTACCCTTTTTTCTCTAATCATCACACGTTATATTTTGAGTAAGTAGATTTTTTTTACCTTTCACATTCTTTACAAAGTCATCCTATAACGACTATGACGCGCGAAAACCTAATAAGTTTTATATCTACTGTAATTTAAATGAAGCATCTAACAATTTATATGTCTCTTTCTCTCTGTTTGTATTTATCCTTAGGTATTCTTTATCTGTTTGAGTTTATGTAACATTATTTGCTCAAACACAGCCCAAGTGACCCAGATGTGCAGCTAAAATAACGGATCACTCGAACCCTTGGGGCCCTGCGCCCAATCTTATCGCGTCGGTAATTATTTCTAATATTTTTAATAGGGTCCAGTGCCTGCGTGCCCCGGGGCCCGCAAAATGATTTATCTACTGAAATTCCGGCTTATTTCTTTTTGTCTGGTGAACCCTTTTAAGTTACTGTGGAAGCTTATGCGAGTATTAATATTAAGTGCCATTTTTACAACGAGATATTGCTAAGATATTTGCGATTGCGAAGCTAACCTAGATTCATAAACTAATCAAAATAAAGTATCATCATCATGTCAGCCGAACGACGCCCACTGCTGGGCATAGGCCTCCCCCAAGGATCTCCACAACGATTGGTCCTGCGCTGCCCGTATCCAGCGGCTTGCTTTAATAATACTTTATTAAAGCAAGAAAGATATGAAAACTTTTGCATAATAATATAGTTAGGTATACTTACCTAACTATATTATTATGCAAAAGTTTTCATAAATCCAACTGATATCCGAGTTGCAGAGATTAGAGCATTTAAAACTACAAATTTTTACCTTCGTTTATTATTAGCAACATAATATAACGGAGGTAGGTATATAATTTAAGTGATATTCGTTTTATTTCTCATCCTAAAAAACTTCTAGAAAAAATGCCTTGATTTTAAGTTTTGTTTGAAGATAGGAACTCCAAAAGCGGCTCTATTCTAAAACTAATATTTCTATGTAACAAGAAATCTTGTTGTGAAAAATGAAATATATATAGCTTACTTCCTTAAAAAACACAATATGCAAGATGCACCGCCCGCCCGCCCGCAAAAAATTGCACATGCACACCACGAAAATACTAAGTCTAATCGATGAAGGTGCAGTGTGTATTACTGTCTTGCTAAATGCAGGTATTGTACACTGGTATTTTAGCCAAGTGACGCCGGATTCAATCAAATATGAAATCTTGTTTTATTTTCCCATCACACAATAAACTAAGCACAACATTCCACTTTCTTTGACCCCACAATTTACGGTCAAAGTCTAAACTAACCTCGGTTATCGAACCCACGATAGAGCAGGAATGCAAACACTCGCCTTATTAAAGTGCTCAGAAATTACTCAAAGCATCCTCTCTACCCAGGAATGGGGGAAGGGGCAGTAAAACTTGTTGCCAACTTGCGCGTTATCAATAAAATCAGTAGCTTGTGGTGTAGCATTCTTCCTAATTTCGAGGTTGTTGCTGGCTGGAGTATTTTATGAAGATATTTAACACATCTAGTGTTAAATATCTTTTGAATTTTATTCTGCACATACAAATGCTGTATTCAAGACAAGCTACTATGTTCTATTTGACTTTTATAAATTAACTAGCTGACCCGGCAAACGTTGTTTTGCAATATAATAGTGGACGGTCACCAACATCTTGTGTGTGCGTTTATACACCAAAAGTTGCCTACACCAGACAGCAGATAGCGCTAGTTACACTCTACCAATAAAGGGGCCCAAGCTTGGTCTCTATTTCTTACATACAAAAAATTACTCTGTGAAGTAGAGTGAGTGTCAGATAAATCTGCGCGCATGCGCGACTGGGACATTTTTGGCGCTAGCTACAGTACATTTTTTTAGTCTAAGCTTATGGAAAAGATTAGTATTCAATTTTGACGGCGCAGACGTCAGTGATTACATACTCTTTGGAAACGGCAATGGAAGAAATGACAGTTTTGTATCGAAGGTACGACAGTTAAACGATTTTTCATAGAAAATTACAATTTTTACTCAATTTTCCGGAATAATAAGTAGCCTATGTTACTCTCCAGCTCCCAAACTATCCCCATACCAAATATCACGTCGATCCGTTGCTCCGTTTTGACGTGAAAGAAGGACAAACAAACAAACAAACAAACAAATAAACAAACAAACAAACACACTTTCGCATTTATAATATTATTATATTATATATTATATATTATATTATATTATATTATATATATAGTATATAGTATAGTATATATAGTATATAGTATATAGTATATATAGTATATATAGTATATAGTATATAGTATAGTATAGTATTATAGTATAAGTATATAGTATAGTATATTAGTATGGATTCCAGCAAGAATAACATTCCATAGCTAGTCAATCAGCCAAACGATCCTTTTTGCACTGTTAGAGCAGTATCAAATTAGTATTCTGACTGAGGTGACAATATATGTAGCGTATAGCGCAATCTTTAAATAAACATTAATTAGTTATACCTATTGTGGTTTTTAAAAAACGTTTGCATTGTATTACATTCTAAAAATATTAACATAAAAAACTGCATACTGAAATTCACTACCCAAAAACACTGATCAAAATTTTAACATTTAATTCCTATGACGAAAATGCGCGATTTTTTCCTAATTAATTTTAAACTGATCTGTCTGAAGTCCGAGCCAGAAGAATCATTCAAAGTGGTTAATAATTCGCGAAATGGATCCTATCAGTCGACAATACTATATTTTTCAGGATTGTGAAAAAACTTAAGAACCATTACTGTTAATTAAAAAAATTAAATGTAAATTTTTCATGGAACAAATTTAAAACTTTGGTCTATCAGAAAAAAAGGAAATATCTAAAACAGTTTACAAATCGTGGAACATACATAAAAAAATTTGATGACTTGAGAACAACCTCCTTTTTGAAGTCGGTTGAAAACGATCATCCATTTAATGTCACAATAATGGATTGAAAGAGATTTCTTCAAACGTATTTTTATATACTGTAAGTACTCATTTTGTTTAAATAAATTATTTTAACTTTTTTGCGTTCACAATGCAATTTTTATCATTGAAAGTATTGAAATATAACATAACATAACTCTAAATTTCAAGTGCAAACGGTTATGAGTCTTTTCTAGATTCTTAGTATCTCCGTAGAGTTTAATTAATGTAACCAAGAAAAATTTATGGCTATTTTATGACAAGAAAAATAAAAGTTTAACCGCAAGAAATCATAGAAGATTGTAAATTATTTTTATCTCTCATCATAGAAGATTGTAAATTATTTTTATCTCTCTCTTCTTTAAGGCCAACGATAAAAATGCAATATGGGGTGCGAAGGGTAACATTTTCGGTTGTGAGGTAATCATAATGTTTATTATTATAAACTAATTTTTCAATATTATCTAGAGTCTGGGTGTATGTGGTTATTCCCGTCGTTCTTTCAATTTCCATATTTAAGGTCGTGACCTTGACGATTCGGAGCTCGCATATTCTTTTGCCGACGTCGCCGCCATCTAGCGGAAATGTTCGGTACTGCTAAGAATAGTTCAATGACTAGTAAACTGCAGAGGGAATAAGTATTATGTTCTGGAATACTGCCTATTTTATATGCGCATCTCCGAGTCATGCGTGTCTTCGGTGTATTGTGGACGCCAAGACAGTCGTCGGCCGAAATTCATATTACTTTGGTACATACAAGCTTTTATTTTACTCACCCATTTAGTATGTATGTATGTGTATGTAAAGCATGACCAGAAAATGAAAAGGAAATGTAACGAACTAAATTTTTCTATTTTGATATTTTGTACCAGTGAGGAGGTGAAAGTGGCGCCTCAAGCCAGGTTTTTTTTTCTAGTCAGGCTTTATATTAAAATTTAATAAGTACTTAAATCGTAAGTGGCGGATTTAGTTTTTTTTTAAATCCCTTTAGACTATTCTTTAGGTTTAGAAGTGTTCCACGTCATGTACCCGCCAAGTCTTGTAAGTACCTACTCCAATTCAAGAACTAGGTATAAAACAGTGGTACCAGTGCGTACTAGCTTTGATATGTTAGTTAAAAATGCGTACTTACATATAAATAATAATAATTTTCATTAGGTAATTCAATTGACGAGCTTGTTATGTATATGTTTTTTCAAACATAATGAAACGAAATATACATTTATATTCGGCGAGTACAGAGCGACTCTTCGATTAGGAAAAAACCGGCCAAGTGCGAGTCGGACTTGCACACGAAGGGTTCCGTACCATCAAAAACATTACGTTTGTTGTATTGGAGCCCCCCTTAATTTATTTTACTTTAATTTAATTATTTATTTTTAAGTGTGCTTCACTTAAGTGAATAAGTGTAGGTATATAACTAAATATTCTGTGAATATATCAAGCGTCTACCTGCTGCCGTTATTAATGTCGAGCAGAAAACGGCAAATAAATCCCGTTTGTTGTATGGGAGCCCCCATTAATTATTTATTTTATTTTGATTTAATTATTTATTTTTAAAGTGAAAATACTTTCAACTACATTATTCTGTGAATAATTCAAGCGTCTACCTATTGCTGTTATTAATATCGAGCAAAAAATCACGTTTGTTGTATGGGAGCCCCCTAAATATTTATTTTATTCTGTTTTTAGTAAGTATTTGTTGTTGTAGCGGCAACAGAAATACATCATCTGTGAAAATTTCTACATATAGCTATCTAGCTATCACGGTTCATGAGATACAGCCTGGTGACAGACAGACAGCCGGACAGCGAAGTCTCTCAGAAGTTTTTACCCTTTGGGTACGGAAACCTAAAAACTACGCAGCCCACGAGAACGGCAGAAGTTGGACCTATGTGAACCTTCGATGTACCCCAAAAATTTATCTTTGTTTTAAAAATCAATGAAATCTACCAGGCTAATAAATCACTAAGCTTTTCTAACACAGAGTGTGCGTTACTCCAGCACGAAAGAAGCTTCTAAAGGGAAACGAGTTAACTGAACAGTTCGTGCTTAAATTTTCTGTAAATGTGCATCTACACTTATACTATACTTATAACTTTTATATTATATATAATAATAATAGGAAAGGTTTGTATGTATTCATGTATGTAACGAATAAACTCAAAAACTACTACACCGATTTCAACAATTCTTTCACTTTTAGAATGCTATATTATCCCTGATTAACAAAGATGTAAAAGATGGCTCCTGCTGGGATCTTGCTAATGAATAAAAGAAACTGATAGTTGTGTGATCTGTGCAGGTGTGAGAGCTCAATTGTTAGGACACACCAGCATCAGTTTTAACCCCCCTCTCTTCTTAAAAAAAGTATTAGAACAATAATAATTCTAATCTTAATGACCCCAATGTTTGGCTGTTTGTTGTGATCGACTAAATGGTTAGGACACTACGTTGTGTAATTTTTTGTTTCAGTATCCCATAGATTCTTTTTAATAAGGTATGTTCAAAGTACAATGATAACAGAGACGCTTAATCTTATAGCTAATTACCTAAAGCAAGCTGAAATGAATTATAAATATATAAATACAAATAAATAAATAAATAGTGTTAATTAAGCATGACAGTGGATAATAGTTATATTTTAAATAGGTAAAGAAAGAGTTAAGTGTAAATAAGTATAGTGTTTGTGGATAGGAATTTTAGGATAAGGATAGGGTATAGTGAATCTAGGCCCAGGCTAATACCCTGATGGCTTGTGGCCCAGGGCATTGCCCTGGGGAGCTACGTCCAACCTCCCCTCTAGCTCTTTCCGGTCCCAGTCCAACGCAAACGAGGCGCTCAAGTATACTTAAGCACAACAGTGGTGCAGCAAAAGAGAGTATAAGGCAAAGGAATGTGAAAACCCAGTTTCAACAATCAGTTAAATGGAAAAACATCCAGTTTAACAAATGCCCACTCCAGTTACTGCCACCAAGTACTCATAAACAGATATTTCATATGCAATTCTTAGAGCGTCTATTCAGAACATATCTAAGAAATTACAGTGTTATGCATTGTCGGATTGCGTACAATCAGGACAAAGATGTAAAGCGTCACAATCTGAGCATGAAGAGGATGGCGTAGCCAGAGCCTTTCAGAAATGTCTCTCCTTCCACCGGAGTGGAGATCTTGGAGGCAAGTCCTACTTGTCTGGGACGCAGATCCTATAGTCTTCAGCCAGAAGGGAACTGTATAGTGTGCGGGTCTCGGCAAATGCAGAGGTGAACTGTCTACATAGGGCTTACTTCACCAAGATATCCTCCTCTGAATAGTCTCAGGATCGTAGGACAGAGCTCGACTACTCAAGCAAAAGACAGGGTGTTTCACAACGCATAGCGGAGAGAAGAAGAATAAAGATTATAGTGACTCGACGAATCAAGCCACTTGTTGTATAGTTTTATGTAGTGTATATGCTTGTGTAGGCATATCTGTTATGAGACTCAGCGCTCAGCACATGAAATGGCATCCATCAAAGAGGATATTATGTTCAAATCCATGTTGAACAAATAAATAGTTATATTATATTTCAAATATAAACTGGGTCTTCTCAAATGAGAGGTAGGGTTTGGATAAGACAATATTAAATTGTCAGGAGTTAAATAAAACACTTTGCACAGTATTCATTTACTCAACCAACCGTGTACCAATGCTATGAGTTTCCCATGGTGTGAAAATTAAGTCAGAGACTTATGTGTGATCCAACATATGGCTTCAATATAAAGAAACACAGGAGGACTTTTGTCTTTAATTGGTTTTACCCAACAGTTATGAACTGAAAGGTATCACAAATCAAAAACGGTAATCCGGATATCGACAAAGCCAGGAAACCAACAGGACATCTGGTAAGGTGAATGACCAACAATCGTGCGAATCAGGCTGTGGGTGGAGTCCTTAATAGTGCGTTGTCCCCAAGCCGCTCGGCTCGTAAGATTACACTACTAAGGGTCCAAGCAAAACATCCAGACGACACCATAATTGGCCAAATTAGTGTAAAATGACACTAAGGCATTTGACCAATCAATATACCATGATCAGCCAACGGCCCGTAGTGTGATTTAGTAGATACACAGCTTCAAATCCTAACACGGTCTTTTGACTTTGGGAAATGAAGAGTGTTTACCGTACTACCAAAACGATATCCTTGAGAGACCTATAGTAAAACACATTTTGTTGAAGTCATATTCTGATCACCCATAGTCCATTATAGACTATAAATTACTTTAGAAATCACCATCAACTCACAGCAAATTCCACATTATCTCATCACTGTAGCCAGACGTCAACCAGAAAACTAGGTGAGTCAGACCACAACGGCAAGTTACCTCACTCTTCGAGCTTCAAGCCAGCGGTAAAGCTTCAATCTATCCACTCTAGAGCTACATAAAACAACCATTACCTGAGTTGTGTATGGATAGTGTGAACTGATGTAAGTATGTGTCTGTATAATATAAATATTAATACAGTAAAATAAATCATACATAAGTATGATAAAATAGCTTTTGTATGAAAGGCTACGGTCTCTCTATAGAATCTGTGATGGAATTATAGTCAAAATTAGACTATAATAGTTAATTATGAGAGTAGAACAGCAGCCTGTTCACACAACAGCTGTAATAAATAAATAAACATGGTTTGGATGAGGCGCTGCAGAATTCCATATATCAAGACTTTGATACTGATCAGGATGAGAGGTCATGTTCAAATAACATCAGATTTAACTAGTTAGAGTCTAGTAGAGACTTCTGACATAAAAGTTTCACTCTTATGAGGATAAAACCTCTTTTCCAATTTCAGTACCAAAACATATAAACAGAATTCTACTTGCACAGACATGCAAGCAAATGATAATATAAGATGAGGGCAGATCTTACAAGTACTAGAACTTGTCTATCAGACATTGTGCCAAGCTTCAGCTTTGAAACTTCTGAAAGTTTCAGGAATCAATTTACTGGGACAGAGAGTATCTGTTTCCAAGGAATTTAGTGCTGAGTCTAGCTAAAGTCTGACATCCAAATTACCTTATTTCCTACACTCACCCTTGCTAGATTTCAGATCAAATCTAGCAATAATCCTCACGAACCAAAGCACGACACTTCACTTCATATGAAACTCTGTATGGACCAAATTCCCTCTTTAAGTTATACAAAGAGCTCAGATAAGCCTTTTTTAAATAACAACACACATCACAACGTGTGAAAAAGTTGTTTTAGATAAATTTTAAGAGGAGAATTTGTTTTCAAACAGATTTTCACGATTAACACACACTTTAACACTTTCGCGGCGTGTAAATCAAACAAATCTTATATCGAATAAGCGATTCGACGATTAGATCACGAAATCCGAATTTAATACTGACGGTATGGTAGCAATATTAATTCAAAAGAATTTAAAAAAAATTCTGAAATATTCAATTCTTGCTTTCAAATATAACTGGTCGAAGTTTTGACACGTGACAGCCTTCAGACCCCCATCCAGAGCAAACATTCCCACAAGGAAAGTATTTACCCAAGAGAAGATCGGAAATGCCATCATGAAACCTTACTGAAGAAATACAGATCTGGCCAAGAACTGTAAATCATCATCAGCCTCTTTCAAAACTCAGTCCAGACTCAAAAATGAGGATTCCAAGAAAATAATGGAGATAAATTAATAAAGCTTACCACCCACAGATTTGAAACACAATAATTAAAGAAAATATTTAAATTGAAATAATTTTGGGCAGAGATTTCTCTTAAATTCACTATTAAATACTTTTCACTAGTAAAATACCGAATCGCGATCGGGCAGAGCTTCGGCCTGCATTCCCGATAAATTCTCCCGAACTGTTTTTCTAGTCCACGAACCTCGCTCTTTTATATCTCGTCTCTAGAACATTCTAGAACTCCCCTGACATGTCGTCCAATACTTCTCCACGCGCTTCCTCTTTGGGATTCCCCCATAAGAATAATTCAGTTATTCTGATATGTTGCCATATCTCGATTTAGGTATAAATAATTATTTACTTGATAAAACTAGATTATCTAGTTCTATCTTGAGAAAATAAGATATTACTGTAGTAAATCTTATTCCTCGATCCAAAATCAAGTAAATTTCCAATTTTCGCGGCTTCAGATAAACTCATTCAAAAGTTATTCAAGTGCGAATTTCAGAAAATTTAAATACTTGATTTAGATTAAATTTGATGCATAAATATATGTTCAGAGGTGTCGAAATCATGAGAACCGTATGCGAAAAGTGTTCATTCCCTTCCATCAACGAGATCTCAAACAATTTCATATCGACGTGTTCAAACTCTGTGGTTTGTGTACACTTCATCGCAAAACTGCTCCTCCAGACTTCAATCATCTCCAACATACAATATTCAATCAGTTTGTAGCAAAATTCTAGGTCTAAATAACGAAATATTTTAATCTAAATAAATCGAATTAGAGGTATAAATTCCCAAATTTTCCCTATAAAACGGGTAATCGTCAGAAAGTGGCCACCTTAGCAAGTCTTCACCATAGACAATCTAGACTGTAATAAAATCTGTATTCTAGTCTATGGTTCTATTGTTTTCTCTAAATAAGAGACCCTACAGACGCACAAAATCATAGTTTCATTATAGATGACAGCACTGTCGCTTAATAAATTCAATATTTAGCTGTAATAACGTAGTTAAAATCTAGCCAAATAGCAAAACAATGCCTGCGCTACAGAACTTCTATATGAAACTAAACTAAGAAGCTATAATTCGTGTCATTAGTGCACAAATATGTTTTGTGGCTCATGTCGGACAGAATTATCAGACTTCCATATAGTGTAACTAATCGAATGATCTAGAAATGTTTTTATCATCTTTCCGCTATGTATCAACTATGTATTACATAGCGCAAAGGTACATTGACTCAAACAGATTTTGTTCAATCGCTCCTTGCACATTGTGAATAAGGCATTAGTTGGCAACATGCAATGGCGCGTAATTCAAAATTCTAAAATTTGATTTAAATATTGAATTTAGTGTATTTAGGCTAAGTTTTATTAATAGAAGATTAATTAGAAATCCCTAATATATATCTTGCTTAATTTTATTTATGTTGAATCATGGTTTTAAACCCAAAATCGACTTTAGGTACTTATTTCGTTCTTTAAGAGATTTTGTCTCATCTGTGACACAAACTGACGTTTGTAAGTTATAAATAAACAGTTAAGTATATTTATTAACAAAATAAAACCTTTTCTAATATCTTAGTGTGCTCATACCTAGCCTAAACTAACTCTGAACGTGACTCTATTTTCCAGGATTGAATTACTTAAAACACTATTTATGAAGCTTTTTAAACAGACAACTTCTACTAGAAATCTTTCAAAAGGTGTTATCCCAAAAATACCAAGCTCTCAGGTAAATATATCATCATTATATGTACCTATAAAACACATTCAATAATGTAGTTTTTTAGAAATAACCTTTTGTCATTTTGTATATTTTACAACTTGAAATTTACAATGTTTATTACTTCTTTAAGTAATAAATTCTATTATACTATAAGGAGGACACTTTGAAATTATCTAATTTATATCAGAATTATAAATCCAATACATACTATAAATGTTATTGACCTTTTAGAATTTACCCAAAATTTATCAAATTTTGCAACGTTGAAATTCCATATTTAGTGATTTCTTACAATTGACAGAATGTTCTGAGCTAATTCTAGTTTTAAAATTATGTACAGATTTAGGATGAACAAAGAAATAACTATTCATAACAATAGACACACATTCTATATTATTTTCAGGCAATAGTCAGTTTTTCAACTGCGTTGAAAAACTCAAAACATTTAGTTTTGCTTATTTCAAATTATTTAAGCAAAGGATTTACTCTAAATCAATTTATCTTTCATCAGCATAATTAGTATACTAATTTATAACTAAATTAATTCAATTTCCAACTTGTATTTTTAGATAAATTGAGAATATTGAATTTTAGAAATATTCATTTTGGTGTTTTGAATTTTCAGGATTACTTCATAACTCAAGGTTGTAGACACCTATCTATCTATATTACCTTTTACTAAAGACTTCCTAGATGAAGAAATTTCTTCAGGATAAATTTTAATCAAGAATTTCAGGAGAAATTAATATATTTGCATGCTTGAAGAGACATAATGGTTTTCCTACATTTAACCCTAAACCAAGCTTTTGTAAGTAATATTAAAATTATTAGTTTATTACTCATCATGCTGCTAAGAAGAATTAAGAAGAAAAGGATTAAATAATGTTATTTTCATAAATGATTTTATTTAAAATTTTCCAAGTCCACTAGCGCCATCTCGTAACGAGTAGCAAAACTTCTCAGTACTATATCAAAGACATGCTATTAACTCCGCTACTTGCCGCTGCGCAGCATGGCGCTGGTTTTTCACATAGTACTAAAACTGATTAATAGATATCGCTTCTCTTGACTTCAATTCAAACTTAAAAGTTTTTAAATTATTTTTTTATCTATTATTGTTAATTGAAGATGTAGAATATACCTGTTCGACTTATAATTGATTTAAATATGTTTAATAACTATTCAAAAGAAAAGAAAGATGTTTTTAGTAGGAAAAGGAAATAAATAATACTATTTTATATAAATATATATTTTTTTTTTTTTACTGAAACGTTTTCAGATTTCAGATGTGTCTGAAACATGAAAATGTAGTTTCAGGATGTAACAGTTATTGAAAATATGGAAAATCGGTTTTTCAGAAAAGTCGAATAAAATTAAAAACTCCTGTGGCTAATTGAAAAGCAATGGTGACGTAGGTTGGACTGTCACAAAGACTATAGAAAATTTAAAAAAAGTTAAGGATCCGTATGAAAACTTCGATAATGTAACTAAGAAAAAAGATACCAAAAAATCCATACACTGCGTACGCTGTTGAAACTATTGACAATAGAGCAAAGTAATGTAGGTACTACAGTTTTATAGAGGACATCAATATCTAATCTACAAAAAGTCTGCAATACTATATGTCTAACTATTACAGTTACGTCATAATAACTACTTGTTCATGTTAAAATATGATGTACAAACTAAGTCAGATTATTCGTACCTTGGTATTATCCTTATCCAAAATTATTAATAATTTCATATTCAAGGCCATTTCAATACCTGTAGATTACTCTTTGAATTGATGAAATTGGTATAGTCGGAGTCGGAGGAGTCGGTATCGGAGCGCGGACCGAAGTACGAGGGGCGTGTGCACATTGTCATGTTACATTTCTTCATTCCCACACAACAAGATGGCGTCAAACAAACTTTCTATCAGTAATTCCTTCCTTATGTAATCCAGCACCCCAGGACTGATGGTAAACAATCTTAAACTCTTGCTTTGTCCGGGGGACACCATACTCCGATGCTGAATTCGCCGTTGTGGGAAAGAAAAAATTTTACCTTATCTCTATAGAAATAAATTTTCGAAACGATTTTAACTATCCGCTAATGTTCATCCTTAATATGTAGGTATGTTATTTGTGTAACTCGATTTGGTTCAGTCCAGTTTTTTCGAGAACTGTTTGACGCGGGAAATTGGTTCGGGTACCGTTTTAAAGATTTCGCGGTCGGACACTGAACATAATTATAACTGAACCAATTTTTCAAATTATTTTTACTTTTCTGCGTTAAGTATGTAATTGTGATGGAAACGACCTTTATCATAATATATTAAGGTCATTTTTCAATTTGACGACTCTGTATGAAATAAAACAGGAAGAAATAACAACCCTTGAAGAGTTTTTTGCCGCTTCCACTCCAAGGTTTGGTTGTTTGGTTGGTGGCAGGACTTGTTCTTAGTCCGCCTGGCTAGCTACCACCATCTTATCTAAGTCTGACGCCATAACAATGATGTTTTCAGCATTATTGTGTTCTGGCAGTTAGAGATAAGATAGCCAGTTCCTCAGTGATAGAGGATTCCGTGAGTAGTGCACTTCCACCTTCAGCCTTATCACCACTTAACATCAGGCGTGATGAAGGCTAAGTGCTAACCCGTTGTGGATAAAAAAAAAAAAAAGGTCTTCCGCCGTAGGGTTTGCGAACAGATGGCGTAGCTTCTATGATGTTCACAAATCTTGTAAATCGCAATCTAAATAGAATAAACGAATTTGACTTTGAGTTTCCCAAATTGGTCATTATCCGACTAAATGGATGTTTTTAGCATTTGTTGTGTTCCGGCAGTTAGAAATAAGATAGCCAGTTCCTCAGTAAAGGAGGATTCCGGGAGTAGTGCCGTTCCACCTTCAGCCTTATCATCACTTAACATCAGGTGTGATGAAGACTAAGAGCCAGCGCGCACTTGTGATTTTTAATCGACCAATAGTTTAGTCGGAATCGTAAGCCGATTGTGATCAAACTGTCGGCCGATAGTTGGGCGATAGTTGGGCGATAGTTTAATTGAATGTAGTGCGTGCGCTTACATAGTCCTTCATGCACATTACCGACCGGCCGATAGTTGTGCTGTGCGATAGTTTGATCGAAAAACTATCGGCCGATAGTTTGATCGGTCGGTTTTTAATCTTCAGTGCGCGCACTGCCATTTAACTCTTTACTGAATCCAAGAACGATTAAACTATCGTCCGATTAAAAATCACAAGTGCGCGTTGGCTCTAAGTACTACCTCGTTGTGGATTAAAAATTCTTATTATTTCTTTTCTTAAAAAAGAAAAGTTAAATACCCTATTATATCGTTGTTAAAAGCTACAAAAGTTGCTCAGTTTTAGTTTAATTACTATTATAGTGAAGAATTTCTGAAAGAAACTTATTATTAACCTAGTTTTTTTTGTTTTGTTGTTAGTAAAATATTTCAGAAAAGTGAAAGTCTACATTTTCTTAATTAAAAATTAATTAAGAAATTAATTCAGTTTCTTAATTCAATTTTAACTTCGTTTGAATTCACCAATTGTTAAAAAAAAACTTCATTTTATTAAGATTTTAAATTATTTTTATGCATTCACAATGCAATTTTTGTAAGTATAGGAAAAATGTGATAGTAAAAAACCACGAGCCCTATAAGTAGCTTTCAGGCGGGATGAAATAAAACAGGAAGAAATAACAACCCTTGAAGAGTTTTTTGCCGGTTCCACTCCAAGGTCTTCCGCCGTAGGGTTTGCGAACAGATAGCGTAGCTTCTATGATGTTCACAAATCTTGTAAATCGCAATCTAAATAGAATAAACGAATTTGACTTTGAGTTTCCCAAATTGGTCATTTTATTGTTTTTTTGTATGTATGTAATCTTTACTAATATTATAAAGAGGAAAGATTTGATTGTTTGTTCGTTTATTTGCATCGCATCCGGCTCCGAAACTACTGAACCGATTTAGAGAATTCTTTCACCATTAGAAAGCTACATTCTTTCCAAGTGACATAGGCTATATTTTATCCCGATATTCCCACGGGAACGGGTACCACGCGGGTGAAACTGCGAGGATCCGCTAGTAATGTATAAAAAAAATGTAAATAATAATAAAAATAACTTGTTTTCATTTAAACACTTCTGATGCTTGCTTATATTTTTACCGATAATATCTTTTTCCTACGGGCTAAATTTTTAATCAGTGCATACATTTTTATGATCGACTCAAAATCGGTAGAAACATGGGTCGAAATACGACAAAAATTTTTGGACTTCCCGTACTAAATCAATCACGTGATCAGTCCGATTTGTATGAAGAGTCAAATTTTTTTTGTAATATTTCGATTTGACATATGTTTCTAGGAGAAAGTGGTTCAAAATTTGTGCACTGATTAAAAATTTATCCTGTACAAACTTATAATTTACCCCAAGAGGCATACTTTTCTATGCCCTACTTACCTCCCAATATAATTTTTGAGGTATTGAAGGTAGCTGGTATGCTGACTAAATAAAGAGGTAAGAATAATGAATCAGACTATCTATTTCAATGTTAATGCACTATTTACCCATGCTGACCAATGAAAAGATGAAAACGCATGAAAAGAAACGAACGCGACTGTATGATTTTTTTTACGAACTACAAATATTTTGTTGTCATTCCGCATTGTTCGGTTTATCAACTCGTTTTCCTGTAGAAGCTACTTTCCTGCTGGAGTAACGCGCACTGTGGTGAAGTGGTGATGTATGAAAAAAAGTTAAAAGCTATTTATTTTACCAGTAGGTTTCATTGATTTATTAAAATTAAGATAAATACTTGTACATCGAAAGTACACATAGGTTTTTACTTTCCGCTCATGTTCATCCATAATGTATGTTATTTGTGTAGGTACTCCTAACTCGATTTGGTTTTTCGAGAACGGTTTGACGCGGAAAATTGGTTCGGGTACGTACCGTTTTTAAGGTCTTGCGGTCGGACACGTATAATTATAACTGAACCAATTTTGATGAAGTTTGGCAAAAGATACACTTTAATTTTTTTATCATCCCGGATAATTTTAGGGTGTAAAAAAAATTTGGTACTTTGTATAGCCTAACTCGCCACATGCAAAGTAACTAGGTACTGTTATTCCACTATACTGCACTTACATTTTCTTTGGAGCACATCCCAAGAAAGAAATCACTAACTCTGACATGAGCGCGACTGCATCATGTCGGCTCGGCGCTCAGTCCAAAGGACAAAAAATATGTCGTAGTGTCGTCTAATCTCAACCGTCTAGTCATATTTTTTCTATGATTACTTAAAAACAATAATTTAGCATAAAAACAGTGTTTACAGTTATTAACCTAAAGATATCAACTGAACTAAGTATTTCTATTAATATGTACATGTAAAAATGAGTGTAAACTCTTCAAAATCTATAGAATTATTTACTGAAGTCGCTCCGAAACCGGCGCGCAGTCCACTCTCGATGAAATACCGAAACTGACTGGCGGCAGGGCTCGCGGGTGATTACAGGGCGACGGAGCAGGCACTCTCGTGCGAATACACTCCAATTTTCGTGTTAAAATTACTTTTCACCAGTTAAATACGGAATAATAATAAAACTCTCAATTAAAATTATTCGCATCGTTAAGACCTTTCGATTGGTATAAAAACTAAATGAAAAGCTTGAGCCGATTTAGAGAAATTTTGCAATTTATGAGTGAAATAGGGATTCATTTGGGATTTTTTTTATAAAAAGTGGTTTAAGAAAATACAATTTCTTTCAATTAAAAGTGTTTATTAGGTAGTCGTTCTTCATTGACAATTTTTATTATTTGAATTTAATAGACAGATATTTAGATATTTTGCTTCAAACATGCCGATTTTTAGGCATTTGACCCCTCTTAAAGCCTTAAGCAACCTTCTTAGTTTGGCATTTGGAAAAATTTAATATAATAATGATGTGCAGTTTATATTATTACTGGTGGCTTCTCGCGGTTTTACCCGCGTGGTTCCCGTTCCCGTGGGAATAGGGACATAAAAGTAGCCGATGTTCTTCAGGGAAAATGTAGCTTTCTACTGGCTAAAGAAGTTTTAAAATCGGTCCCTTAGTTTTTGAGTTCCAAACATACAAACAAACAAAAAAAATCTCTTCTCTTAAAATATTAGTGGGTATATTATTTATCGTTCAGATAAATCGATTAGTGAAGTTTTGCTGTAGTCTAAACGCGATGTATCAACTGATGTTTTTCATTATTTTTATAAACCTACATCCTTTTTACAACAATGTATGTTACAGTGTACAATATTTATTTATCACTAGCTTTCCGCCCGCGGCTTCGCCCGCGTGGACTACACGATGTTATCCCGCGGGAATGTGTTATTTTTCCGGGATAAAAAGTAGCTTATGTTACTCCTTATTACATCAGCTACCTGTCAGTGAAAGTCCTGTCAAAATCGGTCCAGCCGTTTCAGAGATTAGCCGGAACAAACAGACAGACAGACAGACAAAAATTAAAAAAAATGATATATTGGTATATGTACCGTATATATAATCATATGCATGTAGTAAAAAGCGGTTATTTTAATATTACAAACAGACACTCCAATTTTATTGTATTTTAAAAAAATCATTGCCAAACTTTACTCATAATCCACTCCACAGTTTCTAAAATACATTTCAAGTGTGAAATGTATTTTATTTGGAGTGCCAAATCCATTGAAATCTCGTAAAACGGGGATTTCACCGTGATACCCGCAAATGTAACTTGTTTCAAACACGGTTACTCCCACTCCCACCGAAATCGAACCCGCGCCCCTCGGACAGGCGATTGACGAATTTTGATGCATTCGCTACATGACTGCTAATTGCTTGGACTTGAGAATTTTACTTAACATATATTTTAAAGCATTTAAAAAATATGTTTATTTTTAATAAGCAGACTTATGGAGCTGTTGGTGTCTAAAATAGTTTTGCAAGTTACTAGCTTTATTCTAGAAGTAGATAAACATAATCATAATCTTCACTGTTGAAGAAAGCAATATATAGGTAATTTTCATTTTCGTTAGTTTGTCTAGAAATTTACCTCTCCTCTCGTAGAGGTCGCAAGAGCTGAACAAGAACAAGAATACTGAAATCTTAGAGATAGTTAT
Organism: Crambus lathoniellus; assembly: GCA_949710035.1. Classification (NCBI taxonomy): domain Eukaryota; kingdom Metazoa; phylum Arthropoda; class Insecta; order Lepidoptera; family Crambidae; genus Crambus; species Crambus lathoniellus. Next base: position 28,999,217 of record OX453296.1, read on the forward strand.
CACAAAAAGTACTTACGGGAAATATGTTTAAACAATGAGTTTACTTAACTAATATTCGAGTTTGTTATGGCATATTTCAATGGTCTATACTCAACTACAGGTTTAAAGGCTATAGCTACCACATACTAGGCAAGAAAATTGTGTAAATAGATAAAATAATATTAGTTGCTTAGTAACGTAACCAATATAGGCCTTATCTCTCTAGGGATTGATTATAGAAAGGTTTCAAAGATTAATAAAACCTAAGTCCCTAGTAACCAATATAGCGTCATTAAACAATCCGTATGGGTATTTATTGTAACCTAAGTACTTATAGTATGACCGTTAGGTCGTCAGATTCTGAGGCGTCTGGCCATAAATCTTTCTATCTCGCTCGCACACATTGGGCTTATGATGGAGCGCCATACTGGGCCCCAAGTCTGCTAATTTACAAATGGTTCAATTGAATCTTAATTGGATCTCAATAGCGGTTTTTGACATTTTTGGTATTCTGCTACTAACTTAAGACCAATGGTATACGACTGAACTGCCATTGAACTGCCATCGGAATATTTGCTAGTCTGCTCTTCAATCGTATTACAATCGTATTCTACTCTCATTTGACATTTGTTTGACAGGACTCTCAATGGGGTATGTATCATAATAACTAAGGTCATTACGACTAAGACCCAGGTAATTACAGACCAATATCTATTTTACCCGCCTTGAGCAAGATCTTTGAAAAAATAATACTGGAGCAATTATTAACTCATTATTTTTACTTTAAATAACCTCTTGCATAACAAACAGTTCGGTTTTACGAAGGGTAGGTCTACTACTGATGCCGGGGTTGCACTTCTTAAGCATGTCTTTGGGGCCTGGGAGGGGTCGCAGAATGCTCTTGGCATATTCTGCGACTTGTCCAAAGCTTTTGACTGTGTAGATCATCGGACGCTGCTGTTGAAGCTAAATCATTACGGTGTAAAAAATAATGCCCAAAAACTATTACACTCGTATCTTAGTTCCAGAACTCAGACAGTTGATATAAATGGGGTGAAATCAATGGGTTTTGATGTAAAGCTAGGTGTACCTCAAGGGTTTATCTTGGGCCCTTTCTTGTTTTTGGTTTATATTAACGATTTACCTTTCTTTGCAAATAGCTTATGTGAGATTGTCTTGTTTGCTGAAAATACTTCCTTAATATTTAACATTGACAGAAATCAATCTAATTTTGACAATGTAAACAAAGCACTCTCGGAAATACTCACTTGGTTTAGTTTTAATAATCTACAGCTTAATGCAAAGAAAACGAAATGCATTCTATTCTCTTTACCAAATGTACAATCTCCACCCGTAGAAATTGTAATAAATAATGAAAAATTAGATTTAGTTGAATCAACAGTCTTTCTGGGTGTAACTATAGACAGAAAACTTCAGTGGCATTCGCATATTGCTGCATTAGCTGGTAAGCTCAGCTCTGCAGCTTACGCTATTAGAAAAGTTAGACAGTTAACTGACATAGAAACTGCTAGGACTGTATACTTTAGTTATTTTCATAGCATCATGTCATATGGCATTCTTTTGTGGGGATTAGCAGCTGACATTAATGCTATATTTATTCTGCAAAAACGAGCAATAAGGGCCATTTATCAACTAAGCTCTAAAACTTCTCTTAGGGAGAAGTTCAAAGAAATTGGTATACTGACAGCTGCATCTCAATTTATATTAAATTGTATTATTTTTGTGCGTCGTAATATTAACTTGTATACTAAACATGGCGTTTTGCATGGTTACAATACAAGAAATAGGGATAAACTTTCAATGCCTCGGTACCGATTAGAGAAGGTACATGGGTCTTTCATGGGTCAAGGTATACACATCTTTAACAAGATTCCAAGTGATATCTTGGAGTTACCCTTTGAAGAGTTTAAGAATCATATAAAAAATTGCCTCATCAAGAAGGGCTACTATACTGTAAGTGATTACTTAAATAACAAAGCAACTTGGTCATAAGCTGAGAAGGATTTTTTCTCTAGTTAATTGTGAGTCGTGTTTTACAAAATTAGAGTCTCAATTGAATATCAATAGAATCTTATTTAAATTAAAATTAGCAGACTTGGGGCCCTGATCTGCGTAATAGTAACGAGTGAGTATCGAAGTAACTATGTGATTAGACGGGTCGGGCTGCCAGATTCCGATATTTGTGTTTTTATTCGGACCACTGTTTGTTGCGCTGCTTAGCCCACAAATAAATGCTGCATTTTCTCGTGTCTTATTGAAATCAAACCGAAATTATTATTCCAAGGTCACTATTAACTTTATTTAAAAACAAAAACACGTTGTTAATTAACAGTGCGATTTTGTAAGTTAATATTACATTTTATTTTTTTAAACACCACGTTGGCGAATAAATTTTTCATTGTGGACAACTATCGAGGACGAGTCGATGTGAGACAAAAGATAGTTAATACAATAGTGTGAATTTAACAATTGCAAAAAACGACCAATCCGCGTACTTTAGCTCTAAGACCGCGCGTAAGTAGGTAGGCATCTATTGATATTTTGCAAGTTTTCGCCACATTCTTTTACTATTGCTACCGACGTTTATGGCAGGACGACTCAGATGATAACAGCCGTACTAACTGTAGTACAGCTCCGGTACGGTATCGGTTACTAAACCGATACTTATAGCATCATAAGTTCGCCCTGATGGGTTACCCATACGTAACCTAAGTCCCTAGTAACCGTGGTCGCTCACCTGATCGAGGGGACATCAAAATGTTTTGCGGTCGGTTGGAGGGTCGACGACCTCGTCAATATTTAATTATACACCGATATACCGTTAATGGCACTCTTGTATCCATAATGAAGTGGAATAGAAATGTTCGTACATACTTAAATATATACATAAATAAGCTTACATAGAAAAACGGTTACGAAATAAAGTAGTTTTAATCACTTGCCTAATACAAACTAATCAAGATCAACTTAATCCATATTCTAATATTACAAGTGTGAAAGTGTGTTTCTTTGTTTGTTTGTTTATCCGTCTTTCACGTTAAAACGGAGTAACGGATTGATGTGATTTTTGGAATGGGGATAGTTTGGGAGCAGTTTTTCAATTTGACGACTTATTCCGTCGCCAAGTGGATAAACACCGTTTTTCAAGGTGCCGATGCCGCTATCTCTAGAGATCCCGGGTTTGATTCCCAGTCGGGTAAATATTTAAAAACGAACTTTTCAATATTTACTCAGGTCTGGGTGTATTGTATGTGGTTATACCCGTTGTTGTTTCCAATTATTATTACCACAATACTAGTTTAAGTGCTCAAGCTAAACTATAGTTTGGTATTGGACAGATTGGAACAATGTATGTGATGGTGTCAAAAAAACTGTCACCGTCTTTCGAAACATTTTTCTGTTTGATTTTCATCTCGTACAATATCATTTTACGCTCCCTGCCAGTTCCTCAGCGTCCTGTCTATCAATAAACTCTTCATACGCTCACGGAGAACCAGACTCCGATCGGGGTTGGTTCCCTGGGGAGCACAGCCTCAGACTGGGACGATAATTGACAGGTTTACCTCCAGACATGAGACTGTGTGCGAAACGAGACGTAGGCGTTGCCGTTGGCTTGGTATTCAAATGATTTAAGGTTTTCGGAGCTTTGGTTTAGTGAAAAATCTATATATGTTTAGCACTCAGAAGTAGTTAAGGTAAGATTTTACTACATTTAACAGCACACAAAATAATCAATTAATTTTATCTTAGTTATATTGGTAAATCTTGTCATTAGCTGAAACGAGACACTGCCGTGGACAATCATTAATTATTCTTTTATATTACTTGTTTATGTATGTAGATTTCTAAATTTTATCGTTTTTATTATGATGCATGAGCAGTAGAAAGTGTAACTGATACCGATTTTCATTATTTCAAAATGTATATTTTTATCCACAACTTAGTTTTTATCACACCTGGGTGTTAAGTGAAGATAAGACTGTAGGTGGCAGCACATTACTCCCGGAATACTCAACCATTGAAAATACTCAAATCAACAAAAACCGACAAACATAGATTACAGTTTTATAAAAAAGACAAAAAAAACACAAGCATCCTAAAGCCACCCTCTTGTCAATCTAGAAGAAAACAAACACGCATAAATTTACGTTTTAATACAAAAGAAAACCAATTTCTGCACACCTTACTTGCAAATCATTCTACGCTTTCTCAACAAAACACGTTGTCATAAAATCGTCTCGGTCCCCGGCAGTTCCCGGGCCCAAACAGACGGGTCCCCACGGGACCAGTCGGGGCAGATCGGTGATATTTCCCCAGGGCATCTTTGTTTCCGATAACCTATATACGGGCCTATTGAATATTATGAATACGCCGCGGCTCGGCATGAGCAGAAGTGTAAAGTTATTTTGATTGCTGTTTAGACTTGAAAAATAACTAGATAATCTACGAGTTTACACTCCTTGCTCGTTTCCTTCTAACCTTTTTTACATTGGTATTCATCGTTGTGAGGAGCCCGTGGCGCAAAGTTAGCGTGCTTGGCCTGCGATTGTAGAAGTCAAGCAACTTTCGCAACGGTCGGTCACAAGATGGGTGACCAAAAAAATTATTATCTCGAGCTCCTCCGTGCTTCGGAAGGCACGTTATGACGTTGGTCCCGGCTGCGTTTGCTGTCGTTAATAAATAAAATCCACATTGGACCAGAGTGTTTGGTCAGTGCCCATTCTCCTTATCCGTCCATAAGGAAGGCCAGTGCCCCAGCAGTGGGGTCTAATAATGTCTAATGGTGATTAACAATAATTAGAAATTTCATTTCTTTATTTAATTTACTAAAAAAATGAATAAGCACAAACTTATATGAAGCTGAATAAACGAAATGTTTTTTTGCACTGCATTACTCTATACCTAATTTCTGTAGAGCGCTGTCTATGATAAAAAGACGCAGAAGGAACTGAAAAGCGAAACTAGTTGGGTTTGCTTTGCTGCGCTCGTCAAATTCATTATTAGTTAGCTTCGATCAACATAATGCATCAGCTAGAGAAGTCTCATTTTCTTCCCAATGCGGCTGACGTTTAAAACTTCATATTTATTCGTGCGCTCCTTTAATTTCGGCGACGGAAGCTGACACAGCAGTTACTTTCAGGTATAAAACTATATCTACAAAAGTCAATTTTACCTTTTTCGCCATTGTTAGCAATTCTCAATTCTCCTTCCAATGCAACCGCAGCTGTCCAAATTTCCAAATTAAAAAGCAGGAATGTCCAACAATAGGCGGTAATGAGACCTGCGGAGGACCGCGAGCGCCGAATCAATCGAGAATGGTAAATAGATCCCGTTCTTTTCCCCGGCGATGCACAGATTTAGACTTTTTACTTTTGCTCGAAATTCGGTTGACGGTCTGTGAATGAAGGAAAAAGAAAAAGAATTAACTTTTGAGTTGAAAGTGTCTATACGTTACTACGGTGTCATCTGACAGATGAATCTATACTTCTATTTCTTTATTAATAAAGAGGAAAGATTTGATTTTTTGATTGTTTGTTTGTATGTTTGTAATAGATAAATTTAACCCCTTCAGACTTCAGATAAAAGACTTCTAAACCGATTTAAAAATTACAGTTTAAAGCCACATTATTCCAGAGTGACATACCTAGGCTATATTTTATCCCGATATTCCTACGGGAACGGGAACCACGCGGGTGAAACCGTGGGGAGCCCCAGTATAGTAAACGATGAATTGGTTATGTCAAAGAAAAAGTTGTACCACACGGTTGACGAAAGTGATTTCCTTTCTTGTGGGATTACCAGCATAACATAATATATTCTGTCCCATTACGGGCCCATACACTATTTATATTAATATGTAAAACGACATCACCCGTTCATATTACAATCTAGGTATTCTAATATTATAGGGAAAAAAGATTTATTGTTTCTATTTTGGATAAATTCAAATACTACTCGACCGATTTTAAAACTCTTTCACCATTAGAAATTTCTTAATGAAATTTAAATGGGCTTAGATAATTGGTGCGAATGTAAGAAGTTATTTATTTTTTATTTTTTTTATTTATTTATTAGAAAGCCATAATGTTTATTGATCGACATAAGCTTTATTTTATCCCGATATTCCCAAAGGAACGGGTACCACGCGGTTAAAATCGCGTGTAGCCTGTCATACATAACCAGTGATCGGATAATCGGATGCATATTTACCTAAAGTTAATATTTGGCTAACTAACTATGGAAGCGGCTTCTTAAAATATGTTTTTTAAATATAAATCCCGGGATTCCAGAAAATTCGGGAATGCAAAGCTAGTCGATAACATGGTGTAAAAATAAATATGTAGTTTAAAAAACTATAAAAACACACTTTTATAGGAACAGACTAAAAGTACAAAATAACCGTCTATTCAATAACTGAAATTAAAAAGCGTGGTGCGCGTTGTCAATATTAAGTAATTACTTGAATGCATGCTTTGCAAAGGGCGCACCACGCTTTTTAATTTCAGTTATTGAATAGACGGTTATTTTGTACTTTTAGTCTGTTCCTATAAAAGTGTGTTTTTATAGTTTTTTAAACTACATATTTATTTTTTACTTTTTAGTTTAACAAATGGCAAGCCCAGGATGGGGATAGTAATCGATTTCACAGTCCATTTATGTGTCTGCCCACCCCGTAAACATTATAACTCAAAGGCGTGAGTATGTATTTAGTTTTACAAATTCAAGTGGAGTCTATTAGTTACCAGATGTGCGAGCCGAACTCTTACTTCCTCCCTGCTCCATCATCAGACCCTCACCACCAAGTGTAGCGAATAGGTCTCATCAGAACGAAACAAATGAGCCCAAACTCGAGGGGTTTCCTAGTGGTCTTAAGGAGTGCCACTGACTTCCTCCCTGCTCCATCATCAGACTCTCACCACCAAGTGTAGCGAATAGCTTTCACCCGAACGAAACAAATGAGCCCATCTCGAGGGGTTTCCTAGTGGTCATTAAGAAGTACCACTGACTTCCTCCTTGCTCCATCATCAGACCCACACCACCAAGTGTAGCGAATAGGTCACATCAGAACAAATCAAATGAGCCAGAACTCGAGGTGTTTCCTATTGGTCATTATGGAGTGCCACTGGCTTCCTCCCAGCTTCATCATCAGACCCTCGCCACCAAGTGTAGCGAATAGGTCTCGTCAGAACGAAACAAACGAGCCCAAACTCGAGGGGTTTTCTTGAGATCATTAAGGAGTTTCGCTGGGTCCTCCCAGCTCCATCATCAGACCCTCACCACCAAGTGTAACGAATAGGTCTTATCAAAACGAAACAAATGAGCCTAAACTCGAGGGGTTTCCTATTGGCCATTAAGGAGTGTCACTGGCTTCCTTCCTGCTCCATCATCAGACCCTCACCACCAAGTGTAGCGAATAGGTCTCATCAGAACGAAACAAATGAGCCAGAACTCGAGGTGTTTCCTATTGGTCATTAAGGAGTGCCACTGGCTTCCTCCCTGCTCCATCATCAGACCCTCACCACCAACTGCAGCTAATACGTCTCATCAGAACGAAACAACGGAGCCCAAACTCGAGGGGTTTCTTAGTGGTCATTAAGAAGTGCCACTGGCTTCCTCCCTGCTCCATCATCAGACCCTCACCATTAAGTGTAGCGAATACGTCTCATCAGAACAAAACAAATGAGTCTAAACTTGAGGGGTTTCCTAGCAGCCATTGGAGAGTTCTCTTGCCCACCTCTTGACTCCATCATCAGATCAGCTCGATGGTAGCAAATTATTGTATTGTCATCGGATTCATGTAGACTTGCAAAGTTTCAAATCAATACGACAATTAGAAGTAGGTTAAAATTTAACTCCAAGATTTTCTTACATTGTGACTTAGTTACAAGTGAAGCTAATAAAAATGTGGTAAAAACGAAGCCTTTAGCATGTGGTATTTATTTTTATAAATTCCGGGATTCCGGGTTTACTTACATTCATACGTATTTACTTGAAGTTTAGTTAAGTTCCCAATGCGATTTATGAGTATGTAGTGTTAGAGGAAAAGTAGTGAGTGTTAGTTTAAATAAAACAATAAGTACTTACTTACAATAATACTTTATGGGTATATATACCCTTTTCGGGTCGCTACTTGCACACAAGCAGGTATATGTATAATTTGCCGTCCCACTCGCATTCATTAAGAAATACCATAGCCTTCTCTATTGTTTGCACAGACGTATCCATACGCGTCAGAGTTAGAAACGAGACACGCCGTGCTTCCGCCCGCACACCAACCCCGGGCAGGCCCCAGTCAGGGCGTTTGTGCACTACACTGAATTTTACCGATCCGGAAAAAAACGGGTGCTTGTATTTTAATAATTAATCTTTTATAATAGTAAGAATTTATTTATTTCGTGTAGTTTAATGTTTCAAACCCTAAACTACACGAAATAAATAAATTTTTAATGATTAATTATTAAAATACAAGCATCGGTTTTTTCCGGATCGGTAAAATTCAGTGTAGTGCACAAACGCCCTCACTCGCTCAAAGTCACGCGTTATGTGCCTACCGCTAAGTAGCTCGTAACCGAGCCGATCATCAGTGGGCTGTCGCACGCGTTTCCGCACAAAACGCTGCGATACAATTTTATTACGTACCTATATAATAATTAAAGATAAAATCTTGACTAACGATACGATGGTTATTTATTGTAAATTGTTCACACAATTTAGAATATTTTCGCTAGTAAAATTTAATAACCGTGAGTTCAAAGATGGAATAAAAAATATAGATCATTTTATAAAATTAAAGCACATTTAATTCAATCCATTGCATTATTCATAAATAGTAAAGTTTATTCCACTTCAGCCATCTTGTTTAATTTATGTTCTTTGTACAACCTTGACGATTTCGCTCGATGACGTACTCTCGCGAAGTACGCGGGAATCTCGACTCTTGGAGCGCGTCCGTAGAATATGTTTCTTCTTGCAGCGGTTCTGCAGCGGTTTTTGTAGGCCAATATAGCGTAGGTATATTAGCTTTTGTATAGATAGAGGGATTTATCTGTTACGTAGTAACTATTTTCTAATCTTTCCCCGGGCACACCTGTATTCGTCTACTGCGCAGCATTCCGCGCGAACTTCAGGGCCGCCAAGTTATTTTGCGCGTACTGTACAAGCCGAGCTATGGAAATCTAGCAGCGTTGCACGTGAATTGTCCATTTCTATTGACAACGCCAATGACAATTTAACAAATTTAAAAAACAAGAGAAAGCCTACAATACTTACCAATGCCTGACAGCCACTGAAAAGATTCCAACTTTTATATGGAGCCTGGCATAGGTACCTAAAGTTCCAAGTACCTTACCTACCTAAAAATGACAAGTTTTAATATACTAAGTTTTATTATACACATTCAAAGTGAAATATTTCAAAAAGTACATCATTTACGACTTTTTGTCAAAGATTATTTGTAGTTTAAAAATGTTTTCTCTGTTAATTGGTGTATGTTTTATAGGTGTACACCAAAATATGACGTTTAGGTACATACGTACTTGCAACTTTAAGTATGCCAATGAGTTACGTTCGTGGTAGGAGGCAGTGAAGTTACATAGATACTGTGTATCTTAAACATTCAACTTACTTAGTCCTTTAATACGATAGGTAGGTACAGGTACTACTGTTAGTTGATCGCGGGATTTTATTGGTGATGCTGTTTTACTTTAATAATCAAGAACTTGAATGGTTTTTCTTTATAATTTCTTATTTATTATTCGTTTGAGATATGTTTCGAAACTTGAAAAAGTATGTGAAGAAATGTAAAATTATAAAGGAGTTATTATTTTTAGATATATTTTTGATACAAAAGTGCATTCCATTTTAGCCAACATCTGAATATATGTAAATACCAGAATTGATTCTATATAACCAAAACACTATATTTGTCAATTGTGACATCCCGGGATTTTTCGATACAAAAGTGCATTCCATAACAGCCAACACCTCCACTTTAGGTAAATATGCATCCGATTATCCGATCTCTATACATAACATACATAGGAATCACCAACTAGACCAAGAAGGAAACAATCAAATAACGGTAATGCTAATAGTCGTAGTAGTTCGTAGATTTCTCGTAGCTACGCCAAGTCGTCACAATTCCTAGCAGGCCGTGTTGAGTTGAGTAGAAAGGAAAGACGTTAAAATTTTAATTGTATTTATTACATATATTTATAAATGGACTGACAAAGTATAATTTCTTTTTGTTTCAGGTATGAACAACATTTTTCACAAACATTTTTCACGCATAGAGAGGTAAAAATTTTGTTAGCTTAACTTAAGAAACAGTTACATTTTGAATATTCAAATATAAAAAATACTCAGGCATATTATTATATCAACAATATTTTTACAATAAATAAAACCGCACAAAACCATATTTTCCCTATGCACAACGAAAGCAATAGTCCGTGAGACCGCTCCAAGATTGCCTACGTGATATGACATCACGATATAATTCATTCCCGACGGTCAAAAAAGTTGTGCGAACGAGGATCAGAAGATTATCGAATATAAAATTGGCCGGAACATTGAGAAAATCCTTCACTTCCGGGAAAAACAATTAAGGCTATGGGTATATTTTACGTCAGTGACATCAGTACGAGACACGTGAGATCATTTAGCACTAATCGTAGAGTCAGTAAATAAGTCAGTTCTTAAATGGCCGGAAGTACTTGACAGTAACGGTACTAAAGTCGACCACCGGATACGTTTTCCTACGTCATTGACATCTTGACAAAAAAATAAAACCGCCTTCTAAAAAACCACATCAAAAAAGAAAGAAATAATTCCTCACCAAATAAATAACTTAAGTACTTTGAAGTCGGGCGTGAAACATGTACAATTTTTTGTTGTTTTTGTTAAAACCCGCCCGACTTCAAAGTACTTAAGTTATTTATTTGGTGAGGAATTATTTCTTACTTTTTTGATGTGGTTTTTTAGAAGGCGGTTTTTTTTTTTTAAATAATTTTTATTTCACTCTTTTTAGTGCATCGTGCAGGCAATTTACGTGTTTTCTGGTAAATAGGTATGTGATCAAACTCAAAACCTCTTTTTTCGAAGTCGGTTAAAATACCTTGAGGTATCCCCTTTTTAACAAAACAAGAATCATCTAAATTGGTTTATAAACAAAGGAGTTATGCCTAAAGATACGTATTAAATTCACATAAAGTGGTAACGAAAACGACAGTATTTTCAAGATTTCCTGAAAACTACTGAACCGATTTCAAAATTTCAAAAAATGGGACCAACTTGGAAACCAACCTGATGTAATAACGTTTGAACCATTCCAATCGGTTCAGCCGTCTTCGAGTAATCGGTGGACATACACAAAAAATAAAAAAAAAAAAACATACATACAGACGAATAGAGAACCTCCTCCTTTTTGATTTAGAAGTCGGTTAAAAATTATATTAAACCTTTTGAAATAAAAGTGTCTCTCTTGAAAGCAACTCAACTTTGGGAGCATCTATAACATCATGCCATCTCTTTCATACCTTTGACTTTTAATGCGACAGGGCAATGTTTGAGACGCTCCTAAAGCTGAGTAGCATTTGAGTATTCGGAAGTAAGAATAAATAAGTCTGAATTAGTCTAACTGCCGCACTCAGAGACGCCAGTTAAATTTAATTGGCATTAAATTATCGTTCCTACTTTATTCAATACTGGACATAAAAAAGAGACAGAAAGAGATTTAATTGTCATCATCATCATCATCATTATTAGCCTTTCTCGACCCACTGCTGAGCATAGGCCTCTCTTAATTTATGCCAATGGCTACGGTTCTGAGCAATTCTCAGTCATGTGCACCACGCGGTCTTGACAATATCGTCGACCCATCTTGCTGGTGGACGACCCCTATTTCTTTACCCGTGTCTCGTTCTCCACTCGGTAAGTGCCTTAGTCCATCTGCCGTCGCTCTGTCTCGCAACGTGTCCCGCCCAACTCCATTTAATAATTAATTAACTTTAATTGTCAATTAAAGTTAATTGGCGTCTTGTTCGGGAATCGCACCCGAGACCTCTGGCGCAGAAGGCAGGTAGCCTACCCCTGCGCCAAATCGGTCGTCATAGAAAAAAGAAGAATAGAAGATAAGACATTATTTCAAAGAAAAATAACTAGTGCTTAACATTTGTTTTAGCTTACTTGAAGGGGTGTTGAAAAGGTCTATCATATTGCTTTGCCACACCATTAAAACACTTGCTGGTTCTAATAAAGAAAGGATTTTGCTCGGCCTGCGATCGTTGAAATTAAGCAACTTTCGCAATGGTCGGTCACGGGATGGGTGACAAAAAATTTATTATCTCGAGCTCCTCCGTGCTTCGGAAGGTACGTTAAGCCGTTGGTTTGTAGCTCAGCTGCGTTTACAGTCGCTAATACCCACCAATCCGTACTGGGCCCGTGTGGTGGGTCATTCATGGCTTATTCTCCATAACCATCGATAAGGAAGGCCAGTGCTTTAAGCAATGGGGACTTGTAAAGGCTGATGATGATATAAATATAATTATGTTACTCCACAAAAGTGAACATATCGACGAACTTTGTAATTCCAAACTAGATAATGGCATTCGTAAAATGTAGGTATAACTTATCAAGCCAATTCATTACGTAGGAAATCATATCCGGTGGTCGACTTCAGCACCCTCTGTCAAATACTTCCGGCCATTTTAAAACTGACACATTTATGCATGAAGCTCGACTTAATACTGAGGTGCTCGACTTAATACTGAGGTAACTGGAGAGTGCAGTACGAAAAATTTTTTGTGACCACAAATTACACAGTGGCTGTCTTCCGTCTCACCTACACTTTAAAAAAATACGTATGGTCATATGAGACAACTGACAGCCACTACATAATAAATGTCAAATTTGCTGGAGTTCACTTTTTTATTCAGGGTGAGAACTCCAGTTACCTACCTCAGTATTAAGTCGAGCTTCATGCATTTATGTTTACTGCACAATGTTGCCACGTGTCTAGTACTGATGTCACATGACGTAAATATAGCCTTAATTTTTTTACTACCAGCGCTCAGAGATTTGATGCAACTTGACACCCGTCAGTCTCGAACTTGTGGTGGCGGAATTCGAAATTTAAACTGTATTAATTACGCTGTAACAGCATTTTCTGACAGACGTCTGTGTTCTTAATCCGAGCGTAGTTGTTCCGGCCAATTTTATAAACGACAATCTTCTGATCCTCATTCAGCATAACCTTTTCAACCGTGTGCCATGCATTTTATCGTGATTAGGCAATCTTTTTTTTTTTGCTAATAATGGCTTCTTCCGTTTTTCACAGAAATTCCGCCAACGTCCCGTAATGAAAATTAGGCAATCTTAAAGCGGGCTCACGGAGTCACGGACTATAAATGCATAGCGCGCCATCTAACGACATTTCCCTAAACTCTGTCGATCCAAAGCGCCCTCTGCTAACTGCTTACTGAAAACAGGCTTTTCCTAGCTACCGGGGTGACGCGATGCTCTGAAATGGACGCGAATAGTATTGTGATTCGCCGCTAGGTGAAATCATATAGAAAACTTTTTGTTACCTATGAAATTGTACCTACTAAAGCAATTATTTTTTTTATTCTTTGCACAGCAAAATATTTTATATAATATTATTTAAAAACACTAGAGGAACGTAGATATCAATAATAACGCCATCTATTAGGAAAACAGAAAACTAAAAATATGACTTTTCGTAGCCGCTACACACTTTTCGATCCGACCGCCCCGATTTGGTCTGCTCCGAACCAAATCTGGACGTGTGTAGCGTAGTTAGTCGTCCAACCATTATTATTATTGTAGTTGTTTGACGCGGTCTGACCGGATTTGGTTCGCATAAACTCCACTTCCTACCAAATCGGAACGTGTGTAGGCTCCCGATCGGACCAACTAGGCAGTGTTGACAATTTTGGAGATTTTGCCTAGATTTAGGGAGAAAATATGCAAATGTGGAAATATTTAGAGCAGACATAATACGTTTGAGGGATTTTCAGGTAATTCAATTATTTAATTCTCTTGCATGAGTTTTGCGGAGGACTGAACGAACGAAAGGTTTGAATCTGCCCATTTAAGCAAAGATTCTTTTAAAATATTTTATTTACTAACTCGCATTTTGTCGTAAAACTAAATTTATTTGAAGAAGGCACAACACCTCATCAATAAGTGCTGCTTTTAAGTAAATATTTAGCAAGTTTTAGCATTTTAATGAAAATATCAGAAAAGTAATCAGGAAATTTAATTCTTTATAACATTAAATAGGCAAAAGTAAATTTAAATAATATTAATATGCGGAGATTAACACTGCAACTACAGCTCGGTGCGACCAGACCAAATCGGAACTTGTGTAGCGCCGACCAGATTTGGTGCGGCAGATTTGGTTTGAACGTGTGTAGGCGCGGATCGGATCTGCAGCGAAGTTCGTCCGCACAAAATCGGCGGTCGGATCGTAACATGTGAAGCGGCTATCAGATTTTCAGCGAAGTTCGTCCGCACCAAATCGGCGGTCGGATCGGAACATGTGTAGAGTCTATTAGAGCGCCATCTAGGAAAATATTCATGAAGCAAACCGGGTCGGGTCTCGGCTTAGAAAGCAAGCTATTCAACACTGCATCAAGTTTGAATTTATTTAAGGTTGATAGATGTCACTACTCGTTTTACAAGAGATAAACCCATTACCTTCTGAAGGTAATGGGTTTATTATTATGATAAAAGAAAAATTTAAAGCGCTCCATAATCCATTCAACGCCGCTAAGATTTTGTGTAACCTTACCTTAAATATATGCTAAATAACATTATTCTATATAAAAAACATAGTTAAAAAAAATACCTTAATATCTTAAATATAGGTACTCTTATTTTTAGGGATGCACCGACTAGTCGCCGACTAGTCGGAAAAGCCGTCTATCCGGCTATATTTGTAGTCGGCGACTAGTCGGCAAAAAGTGCCGACCAATCGGCCTAATATTTAATTTGTATTTCTATGCTAAAACATGACAAATAAAAAAACAATTAGTCAATCATCTTCATCATAATAAATTACTACTTTTATGGAATACTCGTACGCTACTTATCTTTGGGAGCGTCTCAAACATCGCCCTGTTACATTAAATGTCAATCGTATGAAAGAGATGCCATGATGTTTGAGACGCTCCCAAAGATGATTTGCGTACGAGAATTCGAGCGTAAGTCACAGAATATTATAATAGTACCAAGGTACAGTTTGCAATTTAATCCAGAAATTCTTTGAAAAATTAAAAAAAAAGAACTGCAACAGGAACACGAGTTTTGTTCGTATTTTTTTATTTATTTCCATAATAACTGTTTAGTGAGTACTTTAGTATGAATTGATACACGGGTAAAAACCCGTTTTACAATTGTTTAAGTAGATATAAATTTAGAACGGTTAATTGTTTAATTTTGCGTCTTGTGATTGTGTGGGTTTTGTTTGAATAAAATCATCCATTAGTTATTTTTACCTAGGTGCCAGTGAACGCACTTCATATTTTCTAACAAAACACCAGTTATACAAATTAATTGTTATAGCTACCTGTTCATTAAAAATGACTAAGCTTCTAATTTATCAAAAAACAATAGTAAAAAACTCGAAAAAACATTGATTTTTAATAATAAACGTTTATTTCTCTCATCACAAACTTACATTATTATTAACACTTATTCTAACTATAAGACACAGAGATCATTACTTATTACAATAAATTAAGTTTGTGAGAGACTGATACCTGAGCTAGATAAAAATCTGAGTTACTTTAATGCCGAAGTCTTAGGAAAAATCGACTTACTAAAACAGCTCAATCTGCAATAAAATTGTCTATGAACGGATTTGACAGATAATAACAGTATTGTTACGATAAAGGGAAAAATTCTTTAATTGTATTGCCAATGCAAGAAAAAATACTTTTAAAAAAATATCTGAACAAATTCGATAAATGTGATGGTAGTGCCAAACGCACATGGTGAGTAAACGGTACCGTTACAACTTTTTTAAAACGCACATTGTGCGTTGACGGACTTGAATGTGTTAAATATGTATAAACACGTGATCACGGGATCAAATTAACTGTTTGAGTAATCAAAGAATTTTACATTATTACTAATTTATTAATATAGCTGTGACACAAATCATTCAACATTTAATGCATAATAAAAAGCTTCGCTTCTTTTATCTCGATTAAATAAGAGCTTAAATACTTACGAGTCCGCGTGAAGTTGTTCCGGATTATGTTAATATCCGGCCGGAATGAGCGGCTTACTTCAGGGCCTACTTAAACTTTGTGTGTTCGAATTTGGAATTCATGCGTTGTTCAATTTGATACCGAAGTTGTTTGAGAAAAAACGGTTACGTGTTTTTCTTGATTTTTGTATTTTAGCATACATTTGGTAATGATTAATAACTCATGTTGTTGAGTTGATGATTGACGATTCATAAGTACATATTTGTTATGTCTAAGTGAACAAAGAATATTTTTATCTTATCTTATCTTATCTGAGTGTGCCTATTTATTTTGTCGAAAGAAAAAAAATACGTTAATAAGCCACGCACAGACAGTCGCATGCAATTAGACAAAACAAATAATACAAAAAAAAAAAACAAAAATTAATAAAATGAAAAAGGTTTAATCGATGAATTTACTGAGAAATATTCAATACAATATCCATCTTCTGCTAAAAAATTTAAACACAGCTGAATTTACTGACCCTTTGCCAAGTGATGATTTCTCACACATAGCTATGGCTTAGATTTTTAGTCTGAATTTTTTATAAGTTCCTTGGATTGTAATCAGTATAAAAACGAAATTACCAATAATTTTTGACACCATTCTTTTAGGATTCCGAACCAAAATGGAAGGTAAAAAGGAACCCTTCTGGTGCGACTCAGTCTGTCTGTCTGTCTGTCACAGTTGGATATCTCGAGAACTACTAATGCTATCAACTTGAAATTTGGAATACTTTTAGTTGACGTTTGCCGAATTATTTTGCAAACAGGAGAGAAATAAAAATATTTATATTTTTTTCGCAACAGGGACTGAAAGGAGGTCCTAAAAATTCGAAGTGGAGCTACTAGAGCAAATGGGGTATCATAAAATAGCCCCCCCCCCCCCCCATTATCTCCTAAGTTTGCATAGAGAAATGAAATATCTGAGATTATTTTATGTGATAGAAGTTTATGTAAGGACGAGTATCATCCAGCCGATGAAAAAATTTCACGTTTTATTTATGAATATTTATTAATGATTGTACGGAACCCTCGGTGCGTGAGTCCGACTCGCTGTTGACTGGTTTTATTTCTTTTTATTGACAGAAAAAGGCTTTACATCATTTTACATTTTACTCTTCACTCTTTGTTCACTTCCACCTTCTCTCAAATTCCTGGCGCACCCGTTAGTCGTTTGTTTGTCCCAATGGAACCGTCAGAATCCCAAGTGCTTGTCCCGCCGTGTGACTTAATTGGCTTAATTTGACCTTCTGACCCAACTCAAATAATGCCAGACCCAATTTGGACTGGATCAGGTGGACTGCGCGAAATTTAATCAACAGCCTTGTCACCCCACTAGATACGGGTATCAGCGTGTTTGAGTTTGGTTGATTGCTGTCGATACCGCTTTTTAAGTTTATGTTAAAATCGGTTTCAGTTTTTAAATGTTAGAAAACAAGCGTTTCTCACGCAACTTTTCCCATGAGAAATTCCATCTAGCGTGGTAGATATACTTCAAAATTTGGCGACAGAAACTAGGTAGCCTATGAAATTTTCCAAGGTATCTATGCCAAAGTAGCTTAGATGCTCGGTAGTACTCTGGGTGTGATAATAAATAATCAATAACACTACGTGGATAGCAAAAACTCTTGTTTTTATCATGATCATTGACAGATATTCTCCGAGGACTACGGCAGCGTTACGAAATATTGTAGCAGTGGCTAGATACACTCGTAGCCGCTTCGTAGCTACGTCGTAGCAATTTCTCTTAACTATAATTTTTGCGGGCCTAATTTTGGTGATTGTCAATCTATAAACTTGTTAAAGCACATTTAATGACAAATTTTTGGAAACGTCCTTAGTTATGAGTATAGCATGCATAGTATTTTAAGTGCAGCTTGTTTGATCTTGTGTCCTAAGGCCGCGTTCAAGGACGCATGACACTTCAATGGCGGCAGATGCGGCGGCAACCACGGCGTTATGGTAAATCAGATTAAAAAAAAATGATTTGACATAATGCCGCCGTCGCGGCACCACCGCGGCCGCCACCACGTCTGCCGCGCGTTTCGGCAAAAACAGCCGCGGCCAGCGCCGCGGCTGCCCGTCGCGTCAGCCACGTGAATCGCGAAGCCATCGCGGCCTGACAGCTGACAGTGAACGAATTAGAAAGTTTTACGGATTTGATTCTGTTAATATCAAGAAGCTTAGAATTCAAAAACAAACTCCTTAAGTGAGTAACGTGCATAAATATTATGAGCTGCTATTGCTTTAGGCAGTTCTCTCGCCGCGGAGCTTGGCGGAGCGCAGATCGCACCACGCTTCCACGCGTGACAGCGTTGAAATACTGCACCGCGTTCATGTACGAAAACCGTCAGGATACTATGGAGCTCAGAATCCTCGCGATCGCACCGCGCTTGCGCGCGTATTGGCAGATTCGGCTAACGGAACGCGCTCCCGCGCCGTGTCGATGTCTCGGTGTGTTGGATTGGACTAGGCGTGCTACGAATTGATGTAAACCGTGCTCCGCGACGGGTCGCGGTGCAGTGTGAGAACTGTCTTTACTGGTTTTTATAATAAAAACACAAAAAAAACTTAAACCGTGTTCCCTTAAACCGGTAAACTTAATTTACCGGTTTAAGGGAACACTTAAAATATTAAACACCCAAATCCCCTCTTGCATTTAAACCTTAATCGCCGATTCCAAAACACAAATCCACCAACCAACCGCCAACTTTCAACGTTATGACTTATCATCTCGCAAATCCTTGCCATAATTATGGGAATGTCTGGCCTTGGCATAAAAACGGCATTTTTCATTGAGCAACGACAACAGAGCAAAAAACAAGGAAATCCCTTGCAGAGCCGAGCAGCCATCGTTAAAATCTCATCATCTGGTGACGTTAATACGATCCCTGATGTACAACGTATATATCGCTTATTTCTAGCGCGAGTTTTCCCCTTGCAAAAGAAATCGACGGGAAAATTACTCGAACTGCTACTTTTGGAACTCGAATCCCGATCATGAATCGAGTTTTACACTTTATTGTTTCTATTAATTTAATGATAGAGGTATACCCATCGATCCATCTATTCTCCTTATTAAACCACAAATACCTTGAAATATTTATTTGCAACAAACATGGATAAAAAGGTAGGAGGTGGACTGGTAATGTAGGTACATCATTTGTTTTACCTCTAAGCATGCAAATTAATGTAAAACTCAATACAATGTCAGTTTAGCTAAAACTATTAAAAAAAATGAAAAGTATATTAAATTAGTATTCTAAAATAAAATAAAATAGATAAAATTAAGATATCATTTATTGGGGAAATCATTTATGTCAAAAATCTCTTCAGTCGTCAACCATCTAATCTAAATAAACACGTTTTATACGAAAAAAAAGGGAAGTCCAGTGGGTCTATGAAAGAAGCTTATGATGAACATTTATACCTTCTTCATCATGATGAATGATACATTTGGTAAGGATTCTGCCAAGTATGCAAGAAATCATAGGATTGTTCCTCACCTGGAATTAACGGATGTTCGAGTATCTTTTGATATTGTCAAAATAGATAATATAATGTCTACTTGTATGCAAATTTTAAGCAATTTGATAACTAATGCAGTATCATTAAACGCGTCATATCGTAATTGAATTTTAAAGCTATAACAAATAAATTACAGTAGAAAAAAATTATGCCAATATCCATACTAACAATAGTCGCACTCTACGTAGGAATCAGTGCTTTAACACTTCGCTGTTTCGTGAGTCAAAGTCAGTATGATAGGACATTTGAGTTACACGCTTCTTTCGATTATTCGATGAGTACCCCTAGTAACACGCATCTCTAGATCCTCCGCCGCGTAATCGCTCGCTGGCGACAAATTCGAAGTTTATTCAAATCGCAGCAGTTTGTCTCCGCGTAATGACCGCTGAGTTAATTTATTTTTGTTTGGGACGCGCCGATGGATCATGCGCCAGTGTTTGTGACCGCTTTTGGGTCGCGAGATATGACTACTTTTGGTGGCGGATAATCGTTGTGCACGACGATTTTGTGGTTTACTTTATTTGGTGGCTTTACTTAAACTAAATTGAATTTTGGAATAAACTTGTTTTTTTACTTTGTAAAATATAGTACTAATGTGTTTCTATTTCAAAGAATGTCGATTTATAATTTTTGTAAGCCCTATTTTTACCCGGCAGGCAATGTTATAGTAGAAATATTGTTTTGGTAGTTACTATGTTAAATAGTATACCCAAATTTTGCTTTCCATCGTCTGTTACATACATTCTGTACGTTAAGATCTTTTAAACTAAGGATCGGTTTTCATCAATAGACGAAGTGAATCAAGTGGAAGGTTTTTATGTAAGTGCGAACATAGAGCGGGTTACTAGTGAAGTATTATCTGCACGATATGAAATTCCACCTTACGTGTTAATTACTAAGATTGGTGTACTATACAAACTGTTTAATTTTCCTCAGCGAAATAGAGAAACCCCGATAGTGATACTGCTAAAAATGAACAGCTGCAATCAAAATACTTCACCACGCATCCTATTTACGCGTTGGGTCCAGTGGCAGCTCTGCAGCGGCGAAGAGGCAGTATCTAGTGGAATTTCAAAAATTCCACGCCTGAATGGCTCGATGGGGCTCGGATTAGAATGTAAGGTTGCCACTACTGATGATATATAATATTTACAAGTTACGGTGTTAAAGACATCAATTGAATAGCTCATGTTTAAGACCAGAAATCATTATTATTTTACCTATATTATAACTCCGCCGTCAGTTTTAGGCACACCGAGACTGTGGGGAGGCCGAACCACAGAGCACCTAGATGTCCATGGGATGAAATGCGATATGCTTATGAAGCATTTGAGTACACTCACCGTGGTCGTCTCTGTAAAAAGAAGTTAGGAAAACATTTAAAACTATATAAATATTCATATTAGACCCGACAGCCCTAGGGCCTTATACATAGGGTGTGTACACACGCCTAACGCTCGCAACCCGACTGCTGTCTGCTTTCAATATTCACGAACTAGCTTACAATACTAGACCGGCCAAATCTGACATGAGGTCCAACACCCAAAGCTCCATAGCAAAATCACCCTTAAAACAAAATAAATAAAGTCGACAAATTTCAAAAAGGAATCTTAGCACATGTAATAATAACTTTGTGGATACTGAAAACATACACTGCGTCCCACAAGTTTTCCAACAAGGGAATTGAAACCGAAACTGTTTGTTGTTAAAGTGCATAATTGATTAACAAATCTGAAGGATTTCCGATCTGGTACGTAGCTCGATATCGTTTATTTTACGAGTAATGAACTTTAGTTTCGATACAATAATTAATTTGTGTTGCACGATGGCTCTTTTCTTGGTATTTTTTTAAAAGACTCTTGTGATATGATATACTAATAGTACAAACCTAAGGTATAAAGGTGTAAAGTGTTTATACCTTAGGTTTGTACTATTCATAACTATCTGATTACGTCTATCCGAAAGTACAAATACATTGTTTTAGTGCGTTAATTAATTCTTAAATCCGTAGTTAATACATTTAGTTTTGTAACTTAATATTATAAATGTGAATGTTTGAATGTTTGTTACTCAATCATGGCAAAACGGCTAAACGGATATAAATAAAAAAATACACATAGATAGAACTTGGTGTAGGATAGCATATAGGCTACTTTTTACACGACTGCCTAAGGAGTGTTTAAAGATATGTAGGGTAAGGTTGCCACTATTGGACCACTTAACTTTGAACTGCCACATCATCAAAACTATGACAGATTAGGGTGATGTGATAAATCAGTATCTAAGGCCTTATTACCAAGAACTCACTGCTGTCATTACAGATTTTTTGCTTTAAGAATAAATGTATAAAATACAAAAAATCATTTTTGGGATGGTTGCCTTGTTTGGACTACTGCCTCCTTGATTGAACCATCTAGTTGCTATAATTGGACTTCGTAAATTTTACCGACTGGTCCATTCATTGCATCCAAGAATGAAAAATAAATAAACCATGTCTAATCACAGCCTTTATTTGTTTTCACAGTCTATTCACATAGTAATCAACTATAATAACTTTTAACATATAATTATTTTTTTTTACAACTACACCACCACAATCAACCACTTAACAAACTAGAAATATGTGAAACTTTGCTTTTTCTTTACCAAACAAATGACACAAAATCAACACATAACGCAAAATAACAAAGTAATCGGTAATTAGTTAGGTATAGTGTGAGATCCTCTTCTGAACCTGCTTCTCCACTTTCGCTTTTGAATTTTTTCGTCAAATGAAGATTTGACGAAAAAATTTACCATTGTACCAAAAGCAACTCTAAAGAGAAGTCTTTAGAGTTGCTTTTGGTACGCCATAATCATATTCTACTAGCTTCGTTTAGGCCAACTTCTTGCTTACTCAAAGTCATCCTTGCTAATTTAATGCTCTCTTCATTCCAGCTATAATACTGGCCTCGCTTTGCCATGCTTAAACAAAAAAATAATAATTTAAGTTTTAGAAGTTGCTTTGATTGGACCGGTCCAATGGTAGAAACTTGCATAGGACCATTGATGGCAACTCACTGCGATCGCAGTAAAACTTAAATTAAAAAAAGGCGTAAATATTTTGCTGTTTATCATTAATAAGTTAGCAGCACAGATAAATATGCCATGCAAGTACCAAAAACTTCAAGAGAAAATCCTTAAGGATCTTTACTTACATGGTAAAGAATGGCGCACCAATTTTACATCGGGAGCTCGTGAAACACACCGACGTACATCCTTCCTCAATGAAACCCGTGGCGACACTGGCGGTTGAGGAGCAGGGTGTGGGGTCAAATAGAAGGCGATTCGTCATAACAGACGATTTTTACAACTGCCCGTTTTCGAAAAACCTAAGTGGTCCAAACAAAGCGCTGGTCCAATGATTGCAACCTTACCCTATGTGATTTTCTGCATGCCACAACAACTTTTGAATGCCTTGGATTTAGATGTATATGAGAATCATTAGAAATGTAAATATGTAACACTGAAAAACAGAATTTTTACTATGTAAAGTATATTGAAGGTATCTAGGTAAGGTACACACTGATTTAATATTTTACACAAGAAGAACAACCTGTAAAAAATAATTATGTCTAGCTACTCAAAGTATAATAATGATGATGACAATAGTATATTACTTTTAAATTTAAGTATTTCACAGCTTGGTACTCCGACTGCAAACAGAGCATGTTTCTTACTTTTTAGTTAGATTTTGGCAGACGTGTTTTTTAATTTTTCAATTAATTTTACTCTGTAAAAATAGATCATTCCCTTGAGAAAACACCGTCTAATTCACGCGGGGAAAGCCACGAGCTAAAATTTATATACTATTGTCATTTTTATTATATATTTTGAGTAGCTAGACATAATTATTTTTTACAGGTTGTTCTTCTTGTGTAAAATATTACTTAAATCAGTGTTTGCAATTCAATCATCACGAAATGCTGCGCGATTGTTTCTTGAACATAAAATATTAAGCAAAAGCTTTTAAGTAATCGATTAGCTATTTCTGTCACCTTAATATAATCACTATTTTTTTAGGGCGCGTTCAAAGAGTCGCATGGCCACACCTCTAAAGAGAAAAAATCTTTCCGTGTTCTGTGGCCACACCCCTCGACGAGTGTCAGGGACAGTGGCGATGCGAATGCGCTTCTAAAAATTGTATGAAAACTAGCAGTGGTGCGTCTAGCGCACTACCAGTGGCACTAGTGCAACACTTCCTCAAGTCTTTCAACGGCTTCTGTGGTCTAGTGGCACACACCGCCAATATCAGACCAAGAGGTCCCGGTTTCAATTTCCAATGGGGGTCGTAGGTACATTGTATTCGATTTGGTTAGTGTAGGACTAGGCAGCCTTTGGGAAGCTCCGGCAGCATATATTTGCGTCCAAAATTCCTCAATGTCTCAAGACTAAGGTCATTGACCAGTGTGTGTTGCCAGTTATGACTTATGGAAGCGAGACGTGGTCTTTTACTATGGGTCTCATAAGAAGGCTCAAGGTTACCCAGCGAGCAATGGAGAGAGCGATGCTTGGTATTTCCCTGCTCGATCGAATCAGAAATGACGAGATCCGCAGGAGAACTCAAACGACCGACATCGCTCAAAGGATTGCTCAGTTGAAGTGGCAGTGGGCGGGACACATAGCGCGGAGAACCGATGGCCGTTGGGGCGGAAAGGTTCTCGAATGGCGACCGCGAACCGGACGACGTTCCGTGGGCAGGCCTCCTACAAGGTGGACCGACGATCTGGTCAAGGTCGCGGGAAGCCGCTGGATGCGGGCAGCGCAGGACCGATCGTTGTGGAGATCCTCGGGGGAGGCCTACGCCCAGCAGTGGGCGTCATACGGCTGAAATGATGATGATGAGTGTAGGACTTGTTCTCAGTCTGGCTGGCTAGCTACCTCCATCTTATCTATGTAAGTTTGACGCCACAACAACAACGTTTCCAGCATTGTTGTATTCCGGCAGTTAAAGATAAGATAGCCAGTTCCTCAGTGGTTGAGGATTCCGGGAGTAGTGCACTTCCACCTTCTCAGCCTTATCATTATCATCACTTAACATCAGGTGCGATGAAGGCTAAGTAATACCACGTAGTGTATAAGAAAAGCCTCTTATTTGAAGCTGTTTATTTTATTACCTACGATAAAATCGAATGAAGCTGCAAAAGTTTTCAAAGGGTTACAAAACTAGGGTTTAAAAAAAAGGCAGAGAACGTAACTGTTTAAGAGACGTTTTGTAAGTATTCGAATCACCCTTAAATAAAACTACAAAGCGTTAATTGAATTTTGAAGCACTATTAAGTCCTCAAACAAGTAACAATCAACTCTCACTTACTGGCAACCGCCACACATTCCTGCAATCGGGGCTCGAACCTGCGACCGCGAGTGTTTGCGCAGCACTCCACGCGCGCCGTTAGAAATAATGACCTCACCTACGCTCTAGGGCTTTTAGTGGGTAAACGTCAAGGTGAGTGAGAAGCGGTAATTAAACGGCATTGAAACGATATTTGATACGTGGTCGTACAAGGAACCATTGTGTTTTTACAATTGATTATTTTGATTTTAAGAGCAAAACTAAACAAATTATGAGTGTAGTAAGTGATTGATTACATGTCAATATTACTTGGATAAACACATTAATATTTTTTTTATTGTACCACATTGCTTGTCTCGTTTCTCCCAAAAAGCATTAAGCCCCCCTTTTGTACCCTACTTTATTAATAAATAAAAAGCACTTTTGCGGCTTTACTTTAGTAGCTATTTTAATAATAGCTAATAATTTACTTCAATTGTGAATTTACGAAGTGCCAGTATTTTAAAAAGCAATTTTAAAAAAGGGATTTTTGGAAAGGGGTCGTCTGAAAATAAAGATGCCAACTTATAAATGATTGTTATTTCACTGCAAATCATTATGCATTAGGTACACAACTACTTTTATATACGAGTAAGTAAGATGTTTTACAACAAAACATGCTACTTCTACAGCTTTTGCTAGGTACCTGAAACAAAAAACAACTTCAAACATCCTTCCAAACCAACGATGGTAAATGAAACCATCAGCAAACTTTTGGGATTCATCCACATTGTTTCATTACCGTAACTCCGCATACCCGCCGTATGGCAGCCGAGTCGAGGGCCATTCACAGAAACTGATTTTGCTAACACTCGTTATTAACGTCTTCTTTCCGTATTGCTGAGGCTGGGATAAGAAAAGGAATTCGAAAGGGTTAGTTTAGTATTGATCGTCCTTGTGGACTAATTACCAGTATGTTATTGATTTCATTTTCAAAACTACAGATTTTTCTGTCGATATAGGTACCTACCAAATAGTGGCCCGAGATTATTGTGCTCTTCGTCTTGTATGGAATTACTTCAGCTACCAATTGAGGTACCTAGGACTGAACTAGGTAACTTATAAAGTGTGGGAAAGACATTTGAAATTAAACTACAATCATTGTTTAACTATTTCTTTCATAATTTTTACCATTGAAACCGTAACGGATTAATAAACAAATCTATTTAGTAGTAACACGCTAAAAACCAACAGCCAAACGAAATAAATGTACTTAATGAGATTAGCAACAAACCGACTGTTCATTTAACTGTGAACAAAATAAATACCTACTAGTGGCAGGTCACACGCGTATTTTCACAGTTCCCTGTCATTTAAATATCGAGTAGGTTCGTTTCGAAAATCATTGCGGTGTAACGCGGACCGCGAATTTAAATGTGTGAATATTGGGCAGACTAGATCTAGCGGGCTGTGGCTTGCAGAATAATATTGTTTTTTTGTTAAAAAGCGCCATCTGGTGGACGATGATGCGGTCGCGACTAGCCGGACGTGAAAAGCGCGGCTTTAGATTGAAAAATGCAATTTCACGGTGGCATCAGCTAGTCTGCGGGAATATGGTTTGGTTTTCTATTATTTTTCATTAACTATGATGCCCGTGGTGTGCTAGTGCTTTGGTATTCATATCACAATCACTGTCTTTGCCATAAAACTTGCACTGCGGTTACTTTAACAAAAATAAGTATCTGACTGCATTACGTAATAAATAAATAAATACATTCCTACATTCACACCAATTATCTAAGCCCATTTTAATGTCATTAAGAAACTGTATCATGGAAAACTTGATAACGGATAAATATATACTTAAATACTTTTTGTTTGTAAATACATACTTAATATACATAGTAAACACCCAGACCAAGACAAATAGACATGTTCATGCACACAAATATTTGTCTTATTCGGGAATCGAACCCGAGACCACTGGCGCAGAAGGTAGGTAGCCTACCCCTGCGCCAAATCGGTCGTCTAATCGGTCGGTAATATTCATCAGCCGGCCTAGCATGAGCGGCTTATAACGCGCGATATGATATGGTACGGCATTCCGTCTTGCTTACACCTTAGTGGGGTGAGCAAGACAACTTGCCGTACCATATCATATCGCGCGTTATAAGCCGCTCATGCTAGGCCGGCTGATTAAGGTATGATCTGAGGTAGGTAGATAGTATTAGCGTAAGCATTTGAATTAATGGTAAAAATTACAATGAAAAGGGTGGAATTTTTTCATGTCACCTGCCTGATTCACAAACCATCGCAAACGCTCCTGATAGCGGAATGTATGCACTATCTCTGTTACTCACTATAGAATAGACAAAGTCAAAGCACAGAATTCGGATCCGATTCCGTTTCCGGTTTGTATATCAGAGGGCTCGCAAAAATGGAGATTGCAAATTTTAATGAAAGGAAACATTCCTTTAATTTTGAAACGACACAAAACAGCGTTCTTGAAATTTTTCTTTGCCATGAAATCAGCCGGTCCATTTAAAATTACAACATCCACTCGGCTCAAAATCGAATCGAATCCATGATAAATTCATTGCTCTCCTATCATTTAATTTAACATGCTTGTGTAAGAGATTCGATCCTTATGATAAACCCCATCGATAAACTATTGAGTGTTGTTTTTTCGAATTTTTACTAGTTCGATTCTTGTTGGCGGGAAGCGTGTTTTTAAACTGTTTTGTTTCGTTCCTCAAAATAAGAGAATGTTTCTCCTCACTGAAATTTATTATCTCCACTGTTGCGAGTACTTTCACTCCATAATATTAATTTAAGTGAAGGTAGACTTTTATCACCATATTGTACATAAAATAAATTATTTGCTCATTATTCACTTAAAAAAGCTTCGCTATGTCTATACTTATATGAAAGAAAAGGGTCCAGCCTAATATTTATTCTATTAAAAACCTACAGATTTATTAATTTTCCATTGAAAGTAAATGGCACGGTCCACTCGTCCAATTAACGTTCAATTACGAGCGGACAAACTGTTGGTGTTTACACATCGACGCGTCGGTTCCGGTGCGCCGCCTGGCGCCGCTGTTCACGCGTCGATGGAAACGGTACGCTCATTATCACTGCTGAGTGAGCTTGCGGGGAAATTATGTTAATTAAAAAATATACTAACTTTTTTATACGAATACAACTTTTTTATTCTTTTCTCGTGGAGCTGAAATAAATAATTACATATTTGATACCATCACATACATTATTCCAATACCAAACTTGAGCACTAGTACCTATTATGGAAGTTGGACACAACGACGGGTATTACCACATACACCCAGAGCCACGGAAATATTGAAAAGTTCGTTTTCAATATTTACCCGACCGGGAATTGAACCCGGAGCCTCAAGAGACAGCGGCACCTTGAAAACCGGTGCGTACACCACTCAGCCACGGAGGTCGTAACATCTAGCAGAGCAGTTATGGTGGCGGCGGTTATGGTAGTAATAACGCATCTCCCGGAGCCCTTAACCACAGAGACGCTTAGATTAGATGGTCGTGGTTTCTAGTAAGATGAGGCGTTCTTATAATAAATCCTACTACCAACCAAACCAATCGAACTGAAACCTGACTGTAAGTTAAGCACGAAAAACTGAAGGTTACTCTAATTCAACGAAAAACGAAACTTCTTTGGCCCCGCCGCTTTCACACTCGATTTTGCCATGTGAGGGGACGGGTATAACGAAGTTTCAGCAGGCCTCCTGTCGTCATGGTAATCGTATAGTAAACTATACTATCGGTCTTAAGCTGTCAAAATGCTGATGTCAAATTTCTATTGAATTTTTGTTCCTTATAGTACCGAAAGAGATGCTGCTCTGGTTTTTATACAAAATAATACGTTCGCGATTTCAATTACAATACCGATAGTTTTTCATGATAGGGGTACTGATACTGGTGGTGATACCACTAGAACACGCGGAGCGCACTATCAAATATTTTTTATTGTAAAAATTTCATTTTTATGACTAGCTTTTTTTCTGATTGTACTTTAATATTGTTTCGTCATATAGACCAAACCTGTATACAAAATTTCAGCCCCATCGGACAGTGGAAAGTGAGTCAAATTAAGCTTGCAAGATTTATCCCTCACTAACTAACGAACTAACTAACATGGCAAGTTAATAAAAAGCTTGTAATAAAAAGAAAGAAAAACACTCTTATTGACGACACACTACAGGCACTTAACACATATCATTACATTATTTATTTACGTGATACAGTCACGAGCAATAATATATAAGAAAGATAGGAACAGAAACATCATTTTACAAAATTTTATGACTTTTTTGGCACATTTTGTTAAATTTCGGATCGCTTCAATGTGACAAAGTTCTATGTTCTATCCCCTTTTCTCCTAGCTATTTATTTTTTCTTTCACCCAAAGTTGTCTGGAAGAGATTGCCATTAGGCAATAAGGCCGCCTATTGTTTGTTTTCTATATTTTATTCTGTCTTCTTGTAATTGTATTTCTTTCGTTGTGTGCAATAAAGCTTTTTTTATTTATTACTTTATTTATGTTGTTAACATAATTATTTTTACTCATGACTGTACATATCCTTAAAATTCTTATTTGACTTCACTGATGTACGTTGCAATACGTCAAGTTAATATCGCACCCATATCCCATCGAAGGCGAGTTTCAGTTTCAACTAATCTCTCTAACCAATGACAAAGTGCGATCTCTAACCCCGATTGCTATCTGGTATGCAATATCTTCATCCCGCCCCCCTCATGTATGGTCCTTTTCAACTCTATGTGTAAGTGGTTAAGGCAGAATTTCGAATAAGCTAAGTTCCAGCATAGTAAGGTCTGCATATCAAGAAGCATCCCGCAATGGCAGCAATATTGAAATTCTAGAATTTATTTGTCGGATATTGTGGTCTTTGTTAAACTGCACTTACTTTATGATTTTAATTTATTGCATTCATAATGGTGTTTTTGTAAGATAAATTATTCATACTAATTATAAATATGGAAGAGTATTTGTGTGTTTGTTTGTTTGAATTTTTGTCTATCACTTCTAAACGGAGCAACGGATCGACGTGATTATCGGTATGTAGATAGTTTGGGAGCTGGAGAGTGGCAAAGGCTACTTTTTACCCGGAAAAATATGAAATTCCCGCGGACTAACTTTGTGTAGTCCACGCGGGATAACGTCGTGTATTCCACGGGCAGAAGGCTAGTACTACAGAAATCTGGATAAATCTAGTCTCCAAGATCTTCAGTTGGGACTCGGATTCGCAAGTTGAGAATTCGAACCTCTGCTTCTAATTGGGCTACCGAGACAATAGGGAAACCAGCCCTCTGATTCACGAACCGTCGGGAACGGAATCGGATTCGAATTATGTGCTTTGTCTTTGTCTATTCTATAGTGAGCGACTACTTATACATACTTTCCGCTGTCGGGAGCGTTTCCGATGGTTCGTGAATCAGGGGGCAGTAGACCGGATATCATAAGGTTGTGATAAATTTATACGCTCTGATCAGTAACACGCGACCGTATGCTGAGCGCGCGCGCACCGGACTGATATGGTACTGTGGTATCATATTGTTAGGATATGATACCTCCTTGCATTGTCTATGGTTGATTTATGTTTAAATCAGTATTCAAAAATATCGAATGCATATTACGCCGCGAGTAGTTTGTTAGAGTCTAGACGATTCCGCGGGCGCGTGTTATAGTAGATATAGAATATATCGGCCATGGTGCCGCAGTAAAGATTTATATCGAAATTACATTTATTATTTAATAGAACCCCAGTGTAGGGCTTCTTATGGTGTTAGGCGCGAACGAATTACGTAGAACGCAATTATACGGTGTTTATGTGTTGCAGATTCCCAAGATAAACTAGGAAGACCATGGAGGTCTTATTGTTCGACGGCATCCACGGAGATGTCGAAGTTTTTTTTCGGAGCTACGAAATAATGACGGCTCTGCAAGGCTACGAAGGCGAGGCCAAGAAAATCGTCGTCGGAGCTTTCTGCACGGGCGCAGCCCGCTATTTCTACGATAAGATCGTCGATATGGTGAAAGACTACGACGAAATGAAGAAGGAGTTTATCAGGGAGTTTGGTCTTGTATCGGACCCACTTGCTGAATTTTTTGCGAGAAAGCAGTATTTCAACGAAAATTCGTTGGAATATCTGTATGCGTTGGAGATATTAGCCGCTCGTGCTGGGAACGCAATTACAGAACAGTTGTTCATACAACAATTCCTGCGGACAACCGACGTTGTCACACGCAGCAAATTGATGTCGCAAATATACGTCGACAAAACGCATTTAAAAAAAGTAGTGAGACAGTTGTATAACCTTGAGTGCTTCGAGGAATGTGCCCCTAATATGTGTGATTCTAGCAGTGGTGATAAATCTAATCAATGTGTTTATTTTGTGCCGGAGTTAGAGAATGTGCCAACTCCCAATCAATGTGCCTCTCGCACGCCAAACGAAAAACCCCATGATTTTTATGATAAAAATGAATATAATTATTTTAAAGCTCAAGCCCCGATGATGCCCATCACGACATCATCTTGGAGGACGACCGAGACGTCCCCACAATCTGTTGATAATATTGTTGTAAGTAAAGAAGAGGATTGTATGCAGCTGACGTTGGTGCAGGACAATCACAACACAAGTAAGCGTACTATGCGATTATTATAAGAATAGGACGGGTTGTTGACAAACTTCACTCTGAAAAGGTACAGTTCGCAAGAAAGTACAAAACAAAATGAAAATAGTTTTTTTTTATTTTGGCAGAACATTGTTTGAGTATTGCCACTTTCAAAACGAAGTTTTATTTTATTTTTTTAATCCACCTACTCGTTATGCCAGCGCCAGACATAGCACAAACATTTGAATAAATGTTTGGACACATGTGTAGCACGGGTATTTGTGTATTTGTTCAAAGCTTTGATAAAATACTAGAGCATATTTCTACAGTACTTTGCAATGTCAGAAGGAAAAGTCTTCAATGTCTTTGTTGCAGTAGCAGTTCAGACCAGCGGGACGATGATTCTCAAATGAATGGAATAGAAGAGGTGGAATAGCATTAGCAAGCATAATGTGTTTTGATTTACAATTGGCGGATTCACGAAAGGCGCCTCCCCGAGTGGCTTGATTGAATCGCTCCCCGTGATACCAATACCTGGCGCACCCTGGTAACAGCTAGATTCTGCCGAATCTAACTTTAATCAACGTGCATAATCTAGCTGGCCAATCCTTTTACCATGATAGACCAATACAATTTTTCACTAGACCCCCAATTTACCAATTTTATTGTAAAGTTGATTATTAAATTATTTTCATAACTTGAATTCCTGTTTAATTTAAATATTAAACCAGTAAATAGAATCAACATTCAATTTATTCTGTGTTATTGAAGCATAGTATTAAAGTACCCCGCAGAACAATAAGTATGAAAAAATGGGTTCAGCAGTTAAATATCACAAAATTTTAATTTGATTGAGATTCAAATTACCTGATCATTTTCGTAAAAGCATACTTTCATGAGTCCTATACTTTTCGAAAAAATCAAGTTAATGATTTGTATTTATCTGCAAATTATTCATATGTTTTGGTTTGCACGAACATCATTATTAATTTATCGTAAGCTATGACATGATCAGCCCCCTGATTCACGATTTAAATTTCTTTTTTGCACACCATACTGAAGTGAAGTGAAGTTAGTTTGACAGCACTTTGACAGCTTGACGTCACAACATGGCGGCGTCCCTATCCTATTCTTATAATAATCGCATAGTACGCCGTTTTTATCTATTGAGTGTCGTGGTCAGAAAATAGACGCCTTGGTGGACACCGGTGCGAGTGTGTCGGTAATATCACAGACGGTAGTAGACAGTCTAGGTCTCAGTGTGGACATGGTGAACGCTGAACTACGAAATGTGAGTGGTGGAAAACTTTCAATAGTAGGGAAAACTAATGTATGTTTCTTGATAGATAACGTGTTGTTTACACAGCGATTCGTTGTTGTAAGGGACATTGTACCAAACATAGTGTTGGGTTGTGATTTTATTAGCAGGAATAGCATAATTTTGAATTTTGAAAAATTTTGTATAATTTACAAAAAATTTAATTTTGAATTTAATGTTGACATGAATTTTATGTTGACATCGATTGACATTGATGACAATGAGTCACAACAGTCACAAGTGATAGATGTCTCGAATGACGGATGTCAAAGTAATTTTCGAAAAAGTAATATGTCAGAAAAAAGTTCGCATGTCATTCCTAGATTAAAAAGTTTTTTTATGAATAAAAATAGGAATGACAGTAAAATGAAGAAAGGCGCGAAAAAGTTTGAAAAGTCGAATATGAATAGGATTTCGAAATCCAATATAAGTTCGTTATGTAATATTAGTTCTTTACGAAATAAGAAACGTTTGAAATTTGTAACATATAAAATTAAATGTAAAAATAAATTTTCTTTCATAGATTCATTTTATAATAGGGATAGAAATAGGATAGGATTTTAGGATGTTTTATAATAGTGATTGTTAGATAGTTGAAATGTATAATTGTGTGATTTGTATTAATATGTGTTTCTTTTTCATGTACGGAAATACTGCACCTGAAGCCCACGAAGTGTCCTGTGGTCCACTTATAATATGATGTATTTACTTAATTTTTTTTTAATGTTTAATTTAATAAAACAATTATTTTTTTTGCATTTTTACTAATAAGTAGACATCGTGTCGTGTCTCTTTACCTTCATGGGATAGGGCAGGAGGATGACCTATTATCTAATTAGGTGTGAGAAACCTCTGACCTTAACTTATGTTGATATTGACATCACGTTTCGTTAATGATCTGGACCACAAAAGTAACACTTCTGTGTTTCATTTTATTTCCGTTTTAGTTAGTTTGTAAGTTGTTTCGATGTCACTTAAGGAACGAGGTGACGTCAACATTTGTTGGTGAGGGGGGAGGAAACCCTGATGGTCCAATAAGGACCAGGGTCATATCCTGTTTGTTGCAGGATCCCTCTAACCCTGACTGGCAATGTTGTCGACACCACGCTACATAAACTGTGGTGGCCCCTAGTAGACAGTCTGCTTGAGGTTACCACAGGTTTATGAAGTTCCAAGCTTGTTGTCGGGTACCTTTTGAGATGAGGGTTATTTTTGGGTAATTTCGTAGTCAATATATTATTGGTGCTTGTCCGACATGTTTGATCTTGGAATTTAGTTAATGCGACTTAGTTAATGCTTAAATGAGCTAGGGTTAGCTTTGATTGTAACTACATATGATGTATTAAGGTTAGGTTGAAGGCTGGGCAGACCTTTTCCCTTGGTTTTGGTATGTCAAGCCAATACAATGGTTGGTTTGTTTGATTTACATTAAATAAATAATTATATCAACCATTGTCCTGGTTGTCCGTTAGTGAGGACCAGTCTTATTGATGTGATATTGTTCCAAGGTAGGAAGGGCCTTTGCTTTAGGGTAATCCATGTAGGAAAAAACAATTTCTTTAGTAAGAAAGGTTTTTTTGTTGTGGCGGCGGCATGTGGTATCATATTGTTAGGATATGATACCTCCTTGCATTGTCTATGGTTG
The DNA here is from genome assembly GCA_949710035.1 of Crambus lathoniellus. NCBI lineage: Eukaryota > Metazoa > Arthropoda > Insecta > Lepidoptera > Crambidae > Crambus > Crambus lathoniellus. Next base: position 29,033,971 of record OX453296.1, read on the forward strand.
ATTTATGTTTAAATCAGTATTCAAAAATATCGAATGCATATTACGCCGCGAGTAGTTTGTTAGAGTCTAGACGATTCCGCGGGCGCGTGTTATAGTAGATATAGAATATATCGGCCATGGTGCCGCAGTAAAGATTTATATCGAAATTACATTTATTATTTAATAGAACCCCAGTGTAGGGCTTCTTAGTACGGCATGCCGTCTTGCTTACACCTTAGTGGGGTAAGCAAGACAACTTGCCGTACCATATCATATCGCGCGTTATAAAACGCTCATGCTAGGCCGGCTGGTATCGCTTAGATTATTTTGCACCTTATTATTTTGCACCTTTCCTTTCAACAGTAATTGTGTATAATGATACCTGTGCCCGTAGTGTAAGTTTTTATGTCAAAAAACGCAAACTATTTCGATTGCGTATTTATGTCAATTTGTATGAAAACTGTATTAGCGCCTCTAGCGGCGAGTAGCGCGCTTATATAGTTGTCATACAAATTGACATTAATACGCATTCGAAATAGTTTGCGTTTGCTTGACATAAAAACTTACACTAGGGGTACAGTACCCCTAGTGTAAGTTTTTATGTCAAAAAACGCAAACTATCGTGAGTCCGTATTTATGTCAATTTGTATGAAAACTGTATCAGCGCCTCTAGCGGCGAGTAGCGCGCTTATGCAGTTTTCATACAAATTGACATAAATACGTACTCGCGATAGTTTGCGTTTGCTTGACATAAAAAACTTACACTATATATATATCTAAGACTAACGGCCAGTTTCTGAAACGCAAATCAAATCTAAAATTAGCTGACAGACTGTCACAATTAATCCTTAATTAAAAGCACCTTGGGTTTCTGAAACGAAAATTACCTAAAAATGTTGTAATTGACTACGACTTTGTATTGTTTGTTTGGCCATCTTTAATCAATAAATAAATAAATATAAATATAAATAAATCTTTTTTTTTCTATCTCACATAGACAGTAAGTATTACAGTTTAGTATACAAAGTAAGTATATAATTGGAAAAAATCTATGCGAGAGACTGGTGTCTGTACTCGGAGACCGGTATGACAGATAACCAGTCCCTCCCATTCCGGACCACGTGAATGAAACTTATATTTAAGTAATAACAATATGAACTGTTACTGTATCTTTATAATTACATCTTTTGGATTATTGTGGTAATATATATAAACAAATGGGAAAACGTATAATGTGTGTGTGTGTGTATGTGTGTGTATGTATGCTTTTTAAGTTGTGACCAATAGCAATTTTTCTGTGGAGTCATAATCTAGTGTTTTTAACCAAGCTGTAGTTACCTTTTTACATTTGAACTTTGGGAGATGATAAATATTAGTTTTCTCGTTTACTCTGTTGTAAAAACCACCTAAATACCCAAAGAATTTCATTGCAAATGCTGTGGAACATTGCACATTTGAGCAGACTTTGTGTCTGATACGCTTGTGAGCTAATCGAGAAGGATCATAGTTAGTGAGGGAGTGTTGCTAAAGGACAACGTTAAGAATGAACAGTTGTCGAACTGTTAAAACATCACTTACAGTATAAAGATCTGTAGTGGGAAAGAGAAAAGGCAGAGAATGTCCAACCTTTAAGATTGCTCTCTGAGACCTTTCTACTGTTAAGAATTTGGATTTACAAGTACCACCCCACACGGTGATACTTAGGATAAAATAGATTGGCAGAGAGATTGGTAAATCAGTTTTATGATGTTTTTGTCAGCTATATGTCTAAGGTTTTTAAAAATGTAGATGAGCTTGCGGGTTCTGGCAGAGAGTAAATCCAAATGGCTATAAAAGTTAAGATTGCTGTCAATGACAACACCTAAATACTTAATATCTGTGGCAATAGTAATGGTGTCACAGCAACATATTTCATCTTGTGTGCAGAAATGAGCTACAAGAGAAAACTTTTCACGAGTAGAAGATGGTACACTTTTGATTGTAGTTTTTGAGCCATGATGTAACTTGGTTGAAACCCAGCTGAGCAAGCTGAAAGGCCTCTTCCCAACTATCACCATGGAAAATAAGCGCTGTATCGTCGGCGAATGTAACAATTTTGCTATTATGTAATTGGAGATTACAAAGTTCGTTAATAAAAATGAGGAATAGCGTAGGACCCATAACACTTCCCTGGGAAACACCATTAGTGATCAATAAGTTATCACTAGTTAATTCACCGACCCTTACTCTCTGTAGTCTATTGATTAAATAACTTCTGAAAAGTTGGTGCTGAATGCCTCTTATACCCATTGATTCAAGCATGCTTAGCAAGAGGGGGACAGAGACAGTGTCAAAAGCTTTAGCTAAATCTAGAAATATAGCTATAACCTTTTTTTGTCAAGACTATTAACTATGTGGTCAGTTAGTTCGTGAACTGCATCATTGGTAGAGGAACCGGTTCTAAATCCAAATTGTGAACGTGTAAGTAGATTATTAGAATTTAGGTAATTTATTAGTCGTTTGTTAAGAAGCTTTTCTATTAATTTTGAAAGAGTAGATAATTTAGAGATAGGTTATTAGTTATTGACACTGCCTCTGTCACCACTCTTGTGGATGGGGACTACTTCCGCAAGCTTAAATGCGTCTGGAAAAATACCAGTTGAGAAGATGAGATTAAAGATGTGAGTTAATGGTGAGACCAATATTTGATGATAGCGTTTTAGAAAAAGTCCAGTAATATTATCACGGCCAGCAGTTTTATCTTTTTTTAGGTTCAGTATGCAAGAAAGTACCTCAGACTCATTAATTGGATCCAAAACAAACGAATAAGGAGTGCGAGATGCATGTACTTTAGAGTTGGAATTTGTGTGCTGATAACGATTTGCGAGGTCCTTTCCAACGGAGACAAAAAATTTGTTAACATTATTAATAGAGTCTTGGGGGCTAACAGATGAAATGAGATCAGTAGCAGGGTTTTTATTTTTTTTGGAATGCGTTAATTGCTTAATGGTATCCCACAAAACTCTATTATTAGTGTTAGCTGCACTTGCAAGAAGATCCCTTTCGTATTCCTTTTTTATCTTTTTAAGTAGCCAGTTACAAAAGTTCCTGTACCGTTTATAGGTAATTGAGAGTACATCATTGTTGGGGTCTCTTTTTAGTTTTTGTTCTTTTTAGTCTCAATCAAATTCAAGTGAATGAATGACTGACCATTCATCATGCATTTATTTCTCGTACAGCGTTGTCTCTGCATGTCTGTCTTTTTGACATTAATGTCTGACAGCTATGACAGCGCAACTTTTTTTGAAAATTTTTTGTTGATCAAAGTAGGTAGCCCTGTCTTTTAATGCCTTCAGCTGAGTCTTGAAAAACAGGGAACATTTAACTAAGCTCACTGGGATAAAGAAAATACTAACTAAGTATTTTTTTAATTCCTAGCACGGCCTAACGTGCCTTCCAAACACAGACAATTAATTCACTGGAATAACGTAAATACTTGGTGAATTATTTTCACTCTCAGTTATTTGGCCGAATTTCACCAATAAATTTTTCAAGCGTTGACAGTTTTTAAATCATGTGGATATGCCTTCGGAAACCCAAATCTATATATAATTTGAGATTTGTATGGGCTCTGATAGACTGTTAACAGACTGTTGACAGATTGTCACATTTTTCTTTCAGAAACCCAAACTATTTTTATATAACACTGGGCAGGCATTTGACTACCACATTACGTAATTTCAATTTTAATTTGCGTTTCAGAAACGGGCCGTAACTTTTATAAAGAAATAAATTTATTCTCTTAATATCTCTTATCTTAGCACTTAAACTTTTCCCGGTTTAATGAGAGACTCTATGTGTTACAGACAGACAGATCGTGTTGATTTATTAATCGTTTGACCGTTGAAAAATGGGTATTATTCCTTGGGGTAAGAACCCTTTCTTTAGAAGCTTTTGTTGTCAAAGTTTCCAGTTTTGTTTTCTATTTCCAAATGATTTATCACTCTTTGAAATAAATATTGCGATAAATGATATTTTCTCAACAGTAAAGTTTTCAGTGCCTTCTGAAAGAAAAATGAATGCAAGCGGTTGCATTTTTTTTATCTTTCTCTTATTTTGTATCATGGACGAATTTTGTATCTAACAATAGTGCTGAACCAAGATTTCTTTCGTATGTAATTATGTATTTCAACTAAAGGCCTCCTATACAAAACTGCAAATTCGCATCGCATCCTTCGATCAACAACACTACTAGATAACCGAGTGTCAAAAACGGCCAAGCGATTAAGAGCGCACTTCTAAGGTGAGCTCTTATTTTATATGGATTCCTGTCATTCTTGACGTAACAATGAACATTCGTAACCTTTTTATCCGTATGGAAAAGACATTCGGTGCCATATTTGCGTTGTGTTTTTGTTCGTGAGTGAGGCGTCATCTAGTGGTATTGTTGGTCGGAGATCGCATAGCAAAAATGTCAAGTGTCAAGTATTTGACAGGCAATAAGATTTTGCGCCTCATTTTTTTTGTGGGTACCTTCGATCAACATGAAGACCCCACAAACATTTTATGGCTGAGAAAAATGGTTAATAATGTACGATCTTATGTCATAAATGACAGGAACTAGTTATAAATATAGGCTCAAGTGGCTGAGTGGGTGCATATTTTCTCAGTCGTGTTTGTCACTCCAACTACCTATGTATTTAGACCCAGGTGTTATTGTTGATCGAAGGTGGGAGCCCTAAAAAGTAATCAAAAAAATAAATACTTCGATTTTTGAAGTTATTAGGAGTGGACGAGCATTTATTTATAATTTTATAAGGTTACAATGATAAATCTGGTAGTTTGGTAGAATTTAAGCCAAACATGAAAATAAGCCATCATACACACGCAGAGAACAAAAACATTATCCTTAGCAAAACGCGCGGTATCCCACAGGAAATGAGTTCCTGGCTTAGACGAACAGTCAACGATTCATCAAGCTTTACATTATGTACTACGAAAACCAACGCTATTTGCGAGGAACATAAGGCTGATCTTAAGTTCACAAGTAAGAGTGTGACTTGCTGTCGTGTGTACAACATAATATGGCGCGTAGGTATCTCCTGTGCATTATTATATTGTACATCTGTACATTCATAGCGGAAATTTGAGTGCCAGATTCTTCCGACATATTGTACATTAATTGAATAGTCGAGGATAATTACTTGGGACCTTATTGACACGCGTGAACTGCAATAATTAGTTGGCTTCGATGTTTATTATTATTGGAATTCCATATTAAGACATGAAATTCGTGTAATGTTCACGTATGTAATAGCAATATAATGAATTAGCTATACTTGGTACATGTATCGCTCCTTGCAACGGTCATATGAAAAAATGGAAACTTAAAATTCATACCTAAAAACAGAGTTTCATATTTTATTTTCATTGTACATTTCGTTCCCGAGTGTTATTACGTTGATAGTAAGCAGTTTCTCTGCACCAAATTTCATTCAGATCCGTTCAGTTCTTCTGGCATAAGTAATTGACAAACAAACATCCACTTATCTCAACTTTCGTGTTTATTATACTAGTTTGGCTAAGAGCACGGAAGAAGAAATCAAACAGCTCGTAACAATCTTCTATGTATTGAAGATGAAGTATTAGAAAAAATCGACCCGACTCACAACAAGCTCCGATAGGACCTGACCCACGATCTTTCATTGTCCGGGCAAATGCTAACCACTGAGCTACGCAGTCAATGAAGTTTGACGACCAATTTGGCGCAGGGGTAAACTACCTGCCTTCTGCGCCAGAGGTCTCGGGTTCGATTCCCGAACAAGACAAATATTTGTGTGCATGAACATGTATATTTGTCTTGGTCTGGGTGTTTTCTATGTATATTAAGTATGTATTTACAAACAAAAAGTATATAAGTATACATTTATCCGTTATCAAGTTCACGTAGACACAGTTTCTTAAGAAATTAACTACGGGCTTAGATAATTGGTGTGATTGTAAGAAAATATTTATTTTATTTATTTATTTAATGAAGTATTAGAAAAAACAGTTGACTGAACTAGTGCTACTAATATTTTCACTGAACCGTTATCGTTTCCACATTGTGTAAACTGGAGATAAGTGAGACAGTACCTATTGAGTTGAGAGTGTGCTCAGTCTACAAACTGACGCTACAAATTAGTAACATTTTTAACCGCCTCTGTGGTCAAGTGGTTCACACCACCGAGTTCAGGCTCAGAGGTCTCGGGTTCGATTCCCAGTGGGTGTTAAGGCGCCGATTCCCCAAAATAGGGTATTTTAAATTATGGATTACTCGCCAATCACAAGTACTTAAAACTTGGAAAAAATATGTTATTTTACAGTTATTTATTTAGTGCTTCCGGCCGTTTTTTTTCGATTGGTGATATTTTACTGTGTTAAATAAAATCCCAAACATCCGTCTAATCGTAATCCAAATATTGTATTACTTGAATGTACCGAAAATGATTGTTTTTGATTAGCCGAGGGATTCCGGTCGTCATAATTTAATTTTTTTTATTAGGTAAATTTTAATTGAATTTTAAGTGATTTTCGATTCGCGGGGCGCTCGCGAGTTCACAGTTCACTGCCGGCTGCCGCTGCGTCCGCGAGAAGTGTATCGAGCGCGGCCGAGCAAGCGTTAGCGTGCCTATTTCGGTCGGGAATCCTCGCCTTAAATAATTATTGTATTCGGTTTGGTTGGTGGTAGGGCTTCTTCTTAGTCCGCCTGGCTAGCTACCACCTATCTTAGTCTGACGCCACCATAACAACGATGTTTTTAGCATTGTTGTGTTTCGGCAGTTGGAGAAAGATAGCCAGTTCCACAGTGATTGAGGATACCGGGAGTAGTACGCTTCAGCCATATATCAGGGATGATGAAGGCTAACTGCTACCCCGCTGTGGATTAAAAAAACGTGTGACCTCACAAAATTCACTTCGAAAGCAACTACACTTTTGGGTATTTTTTGTGTTTATGAAATGGAAGCTCTGTGAAAGTAAAATAATAAACGGTTTGCATAAAACGCGCTAACATTAAACTCCACTAGGAATGCGTGCATCCCCGGGTAGGAAGCAACGGATACTGGTAGGGGGACCAAAACTTATGGCATTTTAATTTATTTATTCAGTAATATTTTTTAATAGTTTAATAAGATCTCGGTTATGGCGCAAACATTCTTGATTGTTCGGCAAAATTTGATTGATTGAGATTCAACTATGACACAAAGTGAGTAACGAGCAATAATACATGTATATGTCGTAGCCAAATGGTTGAATCCACCATTCAATTAAACGCCTAGGCCGATATTTTTTTCCGTAAGCTATTTTATCTTCCCATAAGTTGACGGAGTCACAAAAAAAATAACCACGTTTAAGACGATCGCTTTGCTGCGCTTCGCGATCGCCTTAAATTTCTAACCTATCACGAGTTCTACAGGACTTCCGATGGGTACATGCTGCCATACTTAACCATCCAGCGGATTCAAGCATCCGCCTGCGACATATAGATACCTACATCATAGAATTATGTGATACTAGCGGATCCTTGCGGTTTTACCCACGTGGTACCCGTTCCCGTGGAAATATCGGGATAAAATTAACCTATGTCACTTTGGAAGAATGTAGCTTTCTAATGGTCAAAGAATTTTATAAATCGGTCCAGTAGTTCCTGAGATTAGCGCGTTCAACCAACCAAACAAACAAACTCTTTAGATTTATAATATTAGTACTTATAGATAGATTACAATATCAAATGGCTTTGTTTGCACAGACGGTTTTGTTTTGGAACGTTTTAATGTGACAATTTTCTACGTTGTTAACATAGTGTAGCTTGTTACTGTACAGTGCATACAATGTAGGTAGTTACCCTTTAGTTGGTAGTGGTGCCTGCTCTCGATCGCCCCATCTGGTCAGCCCACCTTGAGTGGGTAACTTTATAGAGAGATTGTGAGGAGGCTCCCTCCCTCTGTCCGGCTCCCTCTCAAGCATTCGAGCTCGTTAGGGGGCCGGGGCAGGGGTTAGAACCGCCCAGCTCTGAAGTGATCCCTATTAGGCTTGGTGGAAAGGGCGCGGCGGGTGACTGGCCACAGGGCCAGTCACTCGCCGTGATCAGACACAGGTCTGGCTGAGTTCAACATGCCGTTTGGTATACGTAAAGACTGTATTTGCCTTCATCATCATGACATGACATCATCATCATATCAGCCGAACGACGCTCACTGCTGGGCATAGGCCTCCCCCAAGGATCTCCACAACGATCGGTCCTGCGCTGCCCGCATCCAGCGGCTCCCCGCGACCTTGACCAGATCGTCGGTCCACCTTGTAGGGGTCCTGCCCACGGAACGCCGTCCGGTACGCGGTCGCCATTCGAGAACCTTTCCGCCCCAACGGCCATCGGTTCTCCGCGCTATGTGTCCCGCCCACTGCCTTCAATGATGCAATCCTTCGAGCAATGTCGGTTGTTTTAGTTCTCCTGCGGATCTCATCATTTCTGATTCGATCGAGCAGGGAAATACTAAGAATATTTGCCTTCACTTTATTAAAAAAAGGTAGTTACCTTTTTAATCGTATCCGGTAACCTAACCAAATGTCAGTTTTTCTCTCACTTCATCAGCTATTATCAGTTATGAAATGGGTAGGGAAGGACAATAATATTATCAGATTTCAAAGTTTAAGCAACAGAAAACAGGCTAAGGCCAGAGTTAAATTTTGATTTTGTCTTCTAGATTTTCAAAAACATTTGAAAATTTGTTTGCTGCCCACTCAAACAATCAGTAAAGCCACAGCCTTCTCTAGTAGAAGACGATAGAGAAGGCTGTGTTAAAGCAATTTTTCATAAAACAAAAAGCAGCCATGTAAGGAAATTTATAACTTGTTTGAGATTTACAGAATCCATACTAATTTTAAAGTGTATTTGTTTGTTTGTCCGTCTTTCACGTCAATACGGTGCAACGGATCGATGTGATTTTTAGTATAGAAAAAGTTTGGGAGCTGGAGATTGCTACTTTTTATCCTGGAACAAACATCACATTCCTGTTGAGTAACGTCGTGCAGTCCATGCGAACGAAGCCGCAGGCGGAATGCTACTAAAATATAGTTGGTAGGTGGCTAGTAGAATATTTTTAACTATCACCCACTAATTGGCTCTAACATAAAAGTAGCTTTTACAGAAATCCACACAATGATAACCGTTGCTTAAATTACGAAACCTTTTTTATACCTATTAAACCCATTATTTTCTTAAGGAGTCATCGAACGAACCGTAAAACCGTGACCTATAAACTTCTTAAAAGTTAATTATCCTTAAAGATATTAACATCATCATGGCGACCCTTTCCCATCTCGTGTTAATTTATATTTAGAGCAAAAATAATTTAAGCTCGCCCTAAAACTGCTCCTTATACGGCACGATCGGTCGTTAAAACCTCAGTATCATTAGCACGGAAGACTATCGTTATCGTAAATGTTAACATGATCTTATTATTTTGTTTGAAAAGCAGAGTGGCACCCCTATCGGGCATAGAGAGAACTAAAATTTAATACATATTTGACTGCAGCACCTTGACGGATGGTAGGTATAGTTATACGATTACCATAACGACGGTTTTTCGTGTTACGGGCTAACAAAAACTATCGTTCTGGTTATGGTAATTGGAAACGATACCGTCCGTAAAATTTGTCTTTTTCTATTCTGAAAAAAAAAATACACTAGCAATAAATAGATTCTTATTACCTTGGAAACGTTTTCGAATGTTTGCGAACTGCCCATCTAAAGTGTATTGTTTGCGTCGTAAATTATTAACTTGATTGCAGACGACATCGGGGATTAATATAACAAATCGCATCACGTGAAAACGACCAGGCTGACGAGCTGGCGAGGAGGGGATCGGACAGGGTGATAATAGGCACCGAACCGGTTGCACCCATTTCAGCGATCTGGTTTGCTGGTAAGATCAGTGAACACACTGCCCTTACGCACCAACATGAATGGAGCTCACTGGAAACATGCAGGAAGGCGACTAAATGCGACTAAATGGCACTACCACGCCTGGACGCCCGTTTGTCCAGAGCTCTCATTAAACTAATTAGATCACAGTTACGCCTTGTGACTTGTGCTATTATAACAGGACATGGAAATTTTAGCAAACACCTTTTCAACTTAGGGCTAAGTAACAGCCCCCCTATGCAGAGGTTGCGTGAGGGCCGAAGAGACAGCTGCTCATGTCTGGTTGAATGTGTCATAGTGGTGCTATACCGGTCGAGGTACCTCGGCTCACCGGGAAGCGTCCATGAAGCGGTCTCCTACGTGAGAGCGCTGGGTGCATTCCTGGCAGAACTGGGCTGGCTGGACACCTTCCTTACGCGAAATAGGTGCAATGAGACATCGAGTTGCGGAAAACGCCCGTATCGAATGAAGAAGAAGAAGAAGAGATTTGTCGTTACGACAGAATCAGATCGTCCCGTATAAGGAGACCTCAACGTGAAGTTTGCTCGGCGATAAGCCAATAATGTTTTAATTTTTTGCTCGTTGTTCTTCGTGGAACATGGCTTAATCCAGAAAATATTGCCCTCGTTGGAAACGAGGAAAATTTCCGAATGTACTAATAAGTGGCGTATCCTGTTTGGGATCTTAAATTGGGTTCATATCTTTATTTATTTATTTTTGTTTAAAAAGTGTCTTGGATCTCATAGTTAAGTTAAAAAGTTTGTCGATTTTTGGATGACATGTAATTATTGTAAACCTCTTTTTATCATATACCTAGGTTCATAATATAAATAAATAAAATAAAATGAGTACTTACCTAAGCAACCCGGCAAAGTCGTTTTTATATCTGTACTTTACGTTCTGTAATATACTTTTCACACTTATGCTCTGAAATGTTAATATTATATTTTTTATTTTTTTTCTGCAAATTATTTGTTATGTGTTTAAGTTAAGTTTTAGTTTTTATAGTTCGAGGTGGGCGCTAATAACTGCAACTCAGTCTATGACTAACGTAGTTATTAACGTTGATTATGTTGCTGTATAACTATAATTTTAGACACTAATAAATATTTTTGAATTTGAATTTTTGAATATTTGAGAAAAGAATGCAGTACTTGGCACTTTTCCGAGGTAAATAGTACTTACTTACTGCACTAAAATCAGTGCAGTAAGTAAGCACTGAAATTCATTACTGCAGTGATTTTCAAATTTAGAATGTTTACCTCGGAAAAGGTACTACCCAAAGATATGATTACCAACTTTTTTTCTTTATTTTTTCTTTCGTTATTCCTGAGTATAAAAACAGAAGAAGCAAAGGGAAATTTGCACCATACAGGCACATTGTTATTATTATTATATAGGTAATTATTATATCATAATTAGGTTAACTTTTTTTTAAATACGGTGCGCACAGAGTATATTACTTCGTATTGTACCACAAGCGCTATGTACCCTTAGCACGAACATCAATCGAAAAAACAAAATGAGATTTATCATAGACAAAATATCCTTTAGGAGCATGGAAGTATTACCTAAATAATACTTCCATGTTTACGAGTAATTTTGTATGGGAAATATGTACAGCGCCATCTACCGCCCAGAAGCGGGTATTGAAGTTGCGCATTTTAGTAGCAAGTAGTAAGTATTAATAGGCTGTATCAATGACCGTTCCACATGGCCTCACAAACCAATATTAAAAAAACGGCGGGAATGATTTTCAGCGGTTGATTTGATATCAATACAGTTTATATTGTGTAATAAATTATCAAAATGAGTTCTGCCAATGAAACATATACAGACATTGTATGTACCTACTCCACCAAATATGAGAGCAGAAGCAAAATTAATTACAGAAAACTTAGGTACTGTCAGCAAAATCAAAAGAAAGATATATGAAAACCTACGATCCGATTTGGAAAAGTGAAAAAAGGCGCATACGTTTTCGGAATCTGTGTTGTTGGCGTATTTTATCGATACATCATTAAAATAATATTATTATGGGCGATTTATACATAAGTGTGCCCGGGAAAACAATAACATTTACATTTAATAATTGCCCGAACATGTGTGATATAAATTTTAATAAATATTATTTGGTTAAATAGTTTTTTTTTTTTTCCTCGCATTTCTTGAGAAAAGCACTATACAAGCCTTGTACGGTAAGCAAATTACCTGTCCTCGGCTGTAATGTACTATTACATTATTTATTATATGTTAGTACATGAAAGTAAACCACTCAACATTGAAGACATAATAAATGGGTCTTTACATGAAACATTAAAAATGATTGATTATGTTGCAAAGTAAAAAGATATAAATACGTACAAAGAGTATAGATTATCATAAATCCAAAGAGTGGGCCTTTGCATTAATCTGTCTGAAGGCCGACATCGACATTCGATCGGAAAAAGCTGAATTAATTGATGTGACTGTTGCGAGAGGGCCGACAAATTGCCTCCGCCACTCCGCCACTCCGGCGCGAATGGCTAGTTCCGACAAAATACGATTTTTGTTGACCACTCACTTTTCGAATCATTTACAAGTGCCATTCGGAATGGCACGATGGGCTGGAAAGAATAGCTGTGGTTTATTCAACTTCTATTTTAGTACTTACTTCAGCTGGGGTTATTGAGGTTTTGCGTTAGGTATTGTTCGATAAATGTTGTATAGAAATTTGTAACTTAAAGAACGTTGTTATTTGTATAAGAAATCACATGTTGTTATATCTCAAAGCTGTACTTTTGTGGAAATCTGAAACAATATCCAAACACAGGACAAAAAAATGAAAATTATTTGTACCTATGTACCTACATCGATCAGGTAGAAATGAAGCAGTATTTTAGAATGTTTTTGAAAACTGAACCCAATGTTTATTAACGAACTAAACTCTGGTTCAAATTAATTTGCCATACCTACTAGCACAAATGACTACACGGGTTAAATTCATACCCAAATATGGATTACATATCTCATTTCAATTTGCGTAGCGGAAACGTTCCGACATGGCTGAATCACACTTCTAATCTGGAAGCTCGCCGGATCGATTAATTTAATACCTTCAAAGGGTTACGGTTTTAATAAATCCCGCGTCTGCGGTTATTAAATCAAAGAATCCCGGGTGCACGGGATTCGGCTGGGATGGATGGAAATAGTGTAAGTGAAAACAAGATAACAAAGAATAAAAACAGAATAAGCTTCTTCAAATAGATAAATGAAAGTTGATATCTTAGCTCTTAAAAGTAAAATGATGTCAGTTGCTTAATTTTTTAATTACATTCTGCTGATTTAAGAGCTAGTTTCTTTTTTCTCTTATTTATAAATTATTCATAATAACTTATGCGCCAGCAACAAGAATCGTAATTTCTTTTTTCTCACACATACCTACCTTTTATGCCAAACAACACACCTACAAGTTCAAATATTGTGATGTCTTTAATGTACACTAGGGGACTTTGACGGTTTTACCTGCATGGTACCTGCTCTAGTGGGAATAATGGGATAAAATATAGCCTATCACTCCGGAAGTAAATTATCGTAAAATGTCCATTCTAAAATTCAGGTTTTTTACTCCGCATGGAATAACTATCGTAAGTCAATAGATGGCTAGAACCATACTAAAACCGTATACCATTACCTTGTTTTCCTGCAGCAGAGGCACATTCTCATCGCTCATAGCTCACTGCTCACCGCTCGCTCTGCTCGCTGAAGAGATTTTAATCCCGCTGTGAAATACGACTGGCGGGACTCCAGCTTTTATTTGTAATGGAGTACTTTAAAACGTCACCGTTGTAGGTAACACGATTTTAGATAATAGTGCTTTGTTAAAGTACTTAAAGCATTATATTTTTTTTTACAATTACGCCAACACTTGAGGAGCCCATGAGTGGCAAACGCACTCGGAATACTATAGTTGAAGTTAAGCAACTTTCGCAATGGTCGGTTACGGGATGGGTGACCAAAGATGTATTATTTCGAGCTCCTCCGTGCTTCGGAAGGTACCTTAAGCCGTTGACCTCGGCTGCGTTTGCAGTCGTTAATACCTAACATCCGCTCGCGGATTAGGTTCGCGTGGTGGGTCATGGCACATTCTCCTTATCCATCCCTAAGGAAGGTCTGTGCCCCCGCAGTGGGGACTTATAATGCCTGATGATGATGACACCAACTATCTACTATGCAATAGTCCAAGGTAAGTTTGTAAATACATTTTTGACTTTTTAAGATAAGTTTCATCAAGACCTTGTTACAAGCTTTTTACCATGTTAGTTAATCTTACAAGCTTAATTTGACCTACTTCCCAGTGTCCGATGAAGCTGAAATTTTGTATATAGGTTTGGTTTAGATGACACAATATTAAAGTACAGTCAGCAAAAAAGCTTGTCATAAAAATGTTTTTTTTTTACTAAAGCTTATTATTATAGGAAAAATGTGTGATAGTAAAAAACCACGAGCCATATAAGTAGCTTTCAGGCGGGATTCGAACCCGCGCCTCCGGGAATCCGGCCCGATGCTCTGACCAACTAAGCTACCGAAAGGCTTACACGACTCGTCGAATTTTGCTATCACTTGTTACGCTGTAGGCCAGCATTGCTTCATCAATGTGAGGAAACCCTCGCATCCGAAAGAAACATTTTTACAAATGTTTAACAATCGATTAAGATGAAACAGCCATATTGAGATTTTATATTATTTTTATGCACTCACAATGCAATTTTGTAAGTATAGAAAAAATGTGTGATAGTAAAAAACCACGAGCCATATAAGTAACTTTCAAGCGGGATTCGAACCCGTGCCTCCGGGAATCCGGCCCGATGCTCTGACCAACTAAGCTACCGAAAGGCTTACACGACTCGTCGAATTTTGCTATCACTTGTTACGCTGTAGGCCAGCGTTGCTTCATCAATGTGAGGAAACCCTCGCATCCGAAAGAAACATTTTTACAAATGTTTAACAATCGATTAAGATGAAACAGCCATATTGAGATTTTATATTATTTTTATGCACTCACAATGCAATTTTGTAAGTATAGGAAAAATGTGTGATAGTAAAAAACCACGAGCCATATAAGTAGCTTTCAAGCGGGATTCGAACCCGTGCCTCCGGGAATCCGGCCCGATGCTCTGACCAACTAAGCTACCGAAAGGCTTACACGACTCGTCAAATTTTGCTATCACTTGTTACGCTGTAGGCCAGCGTTGCTTCATCAATGTGAGGAAACCCTCGCATCCGAAAGAAACATTTTTACAAATGTTTAACAATCGATTAAGATGAAACAGCCATATTGAGATTTTATATTATTTTTATGCACTCACAATGCAATTTTGTAAGTATAGGAAAAATGTGTGATAGTAAAAAACCACGAGCCATATAAGTAGCTTTCAGGCGGGATTCGAACCCGCGCCTCCGGGAATCCGGCCCGATGCTCTGACCAACTAAGCTACCGAAAGGCTTACACTTACTACAAAGGCTCGTGGTTTTTTACTATCACACATTTTTCCTGGTGGTGTCCAATATTTATTTATTTATATTTCCACTCAAAAGAGTGCAAACACAGAATCTAAGAAAATCATAGTATTTTAGATTTTAGTCAGTTAAAATGCTTTTCGACTTTAAATGAAAGGAAAAACAATAAAATTTGAAGTCACGACTCGTTAAAAACTACAGATATTTTTTATACTTTTGACATTTTGTGTTTTTGACGCATTGACAAATAACGGATCCCGTGTAAATGAAGCTTTACTTGTATTGTTGGTATCCCCCTAAACCCCTTGACAAATACTAGAAAAAAAAACATCTACGATTGCCTCCGTCAGTAGATCGGCTAACGAGGCTCCGTTCCGCTGCGAAAGGAAGCATTGTTACCTCACTTATTGCTGAAAAAGCAAAATGCCTTTCGAACAGGTAAGCAGAATAGATGGATAAGGCTGTATGCTGTAACTGGCAGAATGTTATGAGTCTGATATACAACAAATCTGCTTCAAAAATGTTTTGATAAGACACTTTGGCTTGGTATTAAGTATTTTATTTAAAGGCAATCTAATCTGGTTCGATGTTAGATTTTATTTTATTTAAATTATTTGTACAATACGACAGAACAATCTATCAAGTTGACAAATATAATAATACTCTAAGTTCCTTCCAAGATTTTTATAACAACAACTACTTACAATTTGTTTCTTTTACTTATTCATGAGAAAAGGTAGTTTTGTTTAAAGAATGTAAGTAAGTTTCTAAACAACGGCAATTTTTTTTAATGAAACATAGTTTAATATACTTAATCAGTTATTTTATTAATGAATCTGCTGTATTACTAATTACTAATTTTATTTTAGCTTATTTATAGCAAACTATGCTAAAAATCCTTTTTGAACATAAAAGCTGAAAAGTTTCTTAAACTTAAACCTAATGTTTTCTATTCGTAATAAAATCGATTCATTTTATCGAGTGATTTAGGCATAAGTCATCCGTCACAATCAACGCGCACAATTGCCTCAGCATCGAGGTCGCTGGATATCTCATCCGCTGCAGCGCTATCTTCATACTTCATTTGGCGCCACTCAATCGATTCAAGCGCTGTTAACGCTGCAATGTCTGATTCATTGACTGTGTTTTAGGTTATATCGGGGTTTGTGAAAGTTAGATTAAATATAAAACATGGTAAAATCATTATACCTACATGTACATACCTTGGTTTAATCCGATAGAAGTAGCTTGAGCACATAATGTTTTACAAATATGACGGTATTTATCTCATTGTATTTATAGCTAAAACATCTCATGCGCTGCAGCGCTGCTAACTTCAAACTTCATTTGGTGCCACTTAATCGATTCACGTGCAGTAAATGCTAAAATGTTTGATTCATTGACTATTGGTTGGGTATCAACTGTGTTACTAAATATTACATTAAATACTTATAACCGATCAAAACCACTTTTCACTGTTAAAATAAGGCAAAAGTAGTTTTGACCGATG
Source organism: Crambus lathoniellus (assembly GCA_949710035.1). Lineage (NCBI taxonomy): Eukaryota > Metazoa > Arthropoda > Insecta > Lepidoptera > Crambidae > Crambus > Crambus lathoniellus. The sequence continues at coordinate 29,050,902 of OX453296.1, forward strand.
CCCTCAGTTAAAAACAGTTTTGAATAATTTTCGCAATCGAAAGTGGTTTTAACTAAGCATGTTGGTCAAAACCACTTTTAACTGCAAATTTTTGGGTAATAGGCAGTGAACGAATTAGTTATATTCGTTCACTGGTAATAAGCATTTTTGATAAAAATGACAAAACCAACAATGGTATTGTATTTTTTTTTCTCATATATATATCAAAAACCGTAGTCAATCTAATAGGTACAGTTGAACCAACCGATTCGTGTCCCACCGTAAGTTCATTTGCTAAAAGATTTAAATAGGTATCAATAAGGTCAAAATTCAAACTTGTTGAAATTGTCACTGACCTTTATAGTTTTGACGCGTTCAAACAATTTTTTTTTGCAAAATGGATGATGATTCAATTTGTTCGACTGTACAAAACATACTCTCTACTTAATTTTAATGAGTATAGAGATTTTAGGGAATGATAGTGCCCATCAATAAACAACTGTTATTGGGACCATTCATGGAATCGCAAAAAAAATCAGCTGTTCCATAGAAAAGTACAACATAGACTCGACCAAAATGTATGCAGCAGCTGATTAATTTTTCGCAATTGGCTGGCCCCATAGTAAAAATAAAATCCCACCACCGCCACCCCATAAAATCTTTAAAAAATAATTTAATCTTTCTTATCATACTAATTAAAATTTAGTGGTGTATAGACATACTACATTTAATTAAAAACCCACAATGCACTTATTCACAAACATCACACACGCTCATATTTTGTTCTCATAGAGGCAATCGCTGTGCTTCCCGCGCTACACCTCTGGGTGACGGACGACGGCTGAAAATCGGTGTTTTCAGCCGTCGACCGAGTTTTACCGACTGGCAAAATTACGTACCGAGCCTTGAGCCTTTTTGCTGCTGTACAGATATGCATACCCCTTTATTTTATTTAGATAGTTTGCTCATAGCTGTAAGTTGATTCGATGCCTGTTCCTTTTATTTGTTTTTTTATTAAATGACATGTACGTGTTGTAGTGAATAAAACTTTTTCTATTTACCTTCTATCTACATACCTATTTTCGGCTCAATCAAGAACATTTACTTAAATGGATTTCGCTAGCAGGGTTAACTGTGTTTGTTGTACTGTGATTAACTTTAGTACTTTGTGACGCCTTAATGACTGAACAAATTTTCATAATCGTCGAAATTTTCATAAATTTTCATAAATCGGTAAAGAGATAAATTTGTCTTTCAGAAGTGCGAAATAAACGGATTCCATACGGGAAAAGTCGCAGACGGAACGCTAGTGTTACATACATTCCTTGCCTTCAAAACAATTCATCATTAAGACTCGCATTATGTATTATGTTAACATTAATTAATCATTAAGCATCTCGTGTTGTTTCATTAATCATAGGCATCGCGCATTATCGTCTTATCCACATTATCGTATGTTGAAGACAGTCGTGAATGTACCTTACACAATACCATCCAATCTGTGCTTTGGATATATTTCTATTTGGGAAAACAACAAGGATACTAAGGGTTTTATTCCACTGTGACGCCATGCCGTCGTCGCCGTGCACGAGCCACAAACTCCGCTACTTGAAGCTAGAAGAACAAACAAGTGACGACTCGGTAGTCGTCACGGGGCGCGCCGCGGCGTCGACATTCATATGAAAACTACAGAAAAGCAGCCGGTGTTGGCCTTTTTCGGTGGCCCGTGTGCGAACATGCGCGACGGGGCGGTGGCAACGAGCGAATTGCGGAATCATTGCGCGCTCGCGACAGACGTCTAATCAAATTAGTCAATGAGACGCACCAAATGATGCTCAATTCACTCGTCGCCGCCGCGGCCACAAACATGCGCGATGGCGGCGGCGACGAGCGAATTGCGGAATCATTGCGCGCTCGCGATAGACATCTAATCAAATAAGTCAATGAGACATACCAAGTGATGCTCAATTCACTCGACGCCGCCGCGGCCACGAAAATGCGCGACGGCGGCGGCGGCGAGCGAATTGCGGAATCATTGCGCGCTTGCGATAGACGACTAATCAAATCAGTCAATGAGACGCACCAAATGATGCTCAATTCATTCGTCGCCGCCGCTGTCTTGCATGTTCGTGGCCAGGCCTTACGACCTTACGGCTATTAACTCATCGCCGCACACGAACCACACGCGAAACGGCGCCACTTGTAGCTAGAAGCGGCTACAAAGTTAGGTAGGTGAACGCGACAGACACGTCTTGTGCCTGTTAATAGGCACTTGCTTAGTAATAGGGTCCCCCTATTACTAAGACTCCCTGTCCGTCTGTCTGTCACCAGGGTGTATCTCATGACCCGTGATAGCTAGACCGTCTGTCTGTCACCAGGGTGTATCTCATGACCCGTGATAGCTAGACCGTCTATCTGTCACCATGGTGTATCTCATGACCCGTGATAGCTAGACCGTCTGTCTGTCACCAGGGTGTATCTCATGACCCGTGATAGCTAGACCGTCTGTCTGTCACCAGGGTGTATCTCATGACCCGTGATAGCTAGACCGTCTGTCTGTCACCAGGGTGTATCTCATGACCCGTGATAGCTAGACAGTTGAAATTTTGACAGATGACGTATTTCTGTTGCCGCTATAGCAACAAATACTAAAAACGAAATAAAATAAATATTTAAATGAGGCTCCCATACAGCAAACGTTTTTTGCCGTTTTTTGCACGATATTAATTATTGCAATAGGTAGTCACTTGACATATTCACAGAATATTTAGTTGTATAGGTATTCACTTTAAAAATAAATAATTAAATTCAATTTAAATAAATATTTAAGGGGGGCTCCCATACAACGAACGTGATTTTTTGCCGTTTTTTGCTCTACATTAATAAATGTACGTATAAATAATGTTACGGAACCCTTCGTGCGCGAGTCCGACTCGCACTTGGCCAGTTTTTTTAACCTATTTGCTCCCAGCATTTTGTATTGGCGTTAGTGGTCAGTGGCGACCACAAACTATAATTTGTATGAAAACTACAGAAAAGAGGTCGGTGGCGGCGTTTTGTGGTCGGTGGCCCGTGTGCGGCCATGGTAAAATGTATGGTCACTGGCGGCTTGGCGTCGCAACCGAGCAACCACCAAGTAGGATAGGGCTATTATCGAAAGCTAGCGACGCTGCTGGTGTCCCAGTGTATGTAATAGATAACTAATACATTATAACAATAATAGGTCTTTACCTATGAAATTGCCGTTTTGTATGGAGATTTCTGTAATTATTTTTTTTCCATACTAACGTTTTTGTTATTATTTAACGACTAATATTATGTAAATTTTCAAAATTTTACACACGTATTTATGGACATTTTAACTACTAAATGACACATTCGTTAAGAGAAAAAAAATTTTTTTCACTACGTTACAACTAATAAAGTACGAAATTCTGGAAACAAAAATAGTCGTAACTTTCGGAATAAGTTTTTTCTATGTAAATAATCAAATATCGTGGTTATTAAATTATCAAAAGTTGCTCGATACGGTCTTAATGTAACGCAATATTAAATAAATTATATATTTCTAATATTATAAAAGTTATTAAGTTATATGTACAAAAGAAAAAAACGGCAATTTCATATGTAAAGACCTATTATTAACTATTAGTTATTTATTTATTTATTTGAAATCTTAATGCACCATTTCTACAATGGCTTACTATTCTCTAACAGTCAACCTTAAGGTGATATGGAGACTTTTATGTGGTAGGGTGCACATTGCACAACCAGGGTAAATACGCAACATAAGAAATAATATGATATAACTACATAGTCAAAATAAAATACTCTATAATTACTTACTAGAAATAAAATATATAATAGCATACATACATACTGATATAAATACAAATATATATATATTTAGATATTACATAAAAATAATTATTAATATTGTATACATATAAAAGTTATTAACGAATATCAATACTATTATATTGATTATACCTAAACAAACATACCTACATAAAGATATTCTGAGACTTTACATCAAACCTTTTCAAGTTGCTCTCAACGATTTCTATGAATATAAATTTGAAATATTGATGTTCTATTTTGAGCTGTCCCAATCTTCAATTTTACTTTAGGTTGGCTTAAATGAGAATTAAAATGTATTGTATTAAAGTTTGTAAGTCAAGAAGTTACAAAAAGCAATTTTAAACCAATTGAGAAACGCCTTCGTCAAAATAATTACTTAAATTAAACTTCACCAGGCCACATAAAGATGTTACAAGTGTGCTTATAGTTTGTAGTAAGTATATAAATTAAATAACTACTTATAGATAACACTATTATGTACTTATAGAGATAGTTTCATTAATCTCGGTCAACCGCAATAACCATTTTATGCAGTTCATCATAACCTGAAATTAATTTTTAATTTCTATTACCAAAGTAATCATCGAAAAGAATACATCTGAAGTCTTAATAAGCCAACTAATTTCTTCAAATATTGTTCGCGAAACAAGCAACAAGATGAAAACTCGATTCCCAAGAAACTGGGCGAGGGGAATTAATTTATATTCAAGTTTGTGGCTGCAGACCAAATTTTATTTGTTTAGTAATTTCAGTAATAAAGTGAGATTTATGTGACGTTACGACTACACCATGTTGAATGTGGCAATTTAGAAATAGAAATAGGTACAGTAACAGCCAAAAGAGAACCGTTTAAATGACAATTACTTTATTCCTACTAGTGGTTTTACCCGCTGCTACCCGTTCCCGTGGGAATATCAGGATAAAATAAAGCCTTTGTCACTCAGAAAGATACAAGCTTTCTAACGATGGATTCAGTAGTTTTTGAGTTCATTCGTTCAAACAAAAAACACAAAAATATAAATATTTTCTCCTAATATGTATTAGTATGGATTAGTCCTTTACAAACTTAAGCTACACAAAGGAGTAACCGAACTGTTTCTTAGTTTAAATTAGACTTTGTATAAAGCAAATAATATCTCGGTTAATATCGGAATAAATATTTAAAGCCGCAATCATAAATACAAGAATTTATTGATAAGTAAAAAATACACATAATATTATTAAGAACTAAATATGAAAAAGTTCTTTCTTGGCGAGGTTTAAGAATTGAAAAAAAAAACACATGTATTTGATTATATAAAACAGGAAATGTACGAGAGTCAGAGTAACGCCACCATGTCGGTCCGATTACAGAACCAGAGCTCTAATCCTATCCAACTACAGCGAGGTGTGAGACAGGGAGACGTCATTTCTCCGAAACTGTTCACAGCTGCGTTGGAGGATATTTTCAAGCTACTGGACTGGAAAGGATTCGGCATTAACATCAATGGCGAGTACCTAACACACGTGCGGTTTGCCGATGATGTAGTTCTCATGGCTGAGACCTTGGAAGACCTGAACACAATGCTCGAAGATTTCAGCAATGCTTCCCAAAGAGTGGGTTTGAAGATGAACATAGATAAGACGAAAATCATGTCCAATGCCCATGTTGCATCCGCTCCAGTTAATGTTGGGAACATTACACTCGAAGTTGTTGACCACTATGTCTACCTAGGACAGACAATCCAATTAGGTAAGTCCAACTTCAAGAAAGAGATCTCTCGTCGAATCCAGCTCGGATGGGCAGTGTTTGGGAAGCTCCGGCATATATTTGCGTCCAAAATTCCTCAATCAATGTCTCAAGACTAAGGTCTTTGACCAGTGTGTGTTGCCAGTTATGACTTATGGAAGCGAGACGTGGTCTTTTACTATGGGTCTCATAAGAAGGCTCAAGGTTACCCAGCGAGCAATGGAGAGAGCGATGCTTGGTATTTCCCTGCTCGATCGAATCAGAAATGATGAGATCCGCAGGAGAACTAAAACGACCGACATCGCTCGAAGGATTGCTCAGTTGAAGTGGCAGTGGGCGGGACACATAGCGCGGAGAACCGATGGCCGTTGGGGAGGAAAGGTTCTCGAATGGCGACCGCGAACCGGACGACGTTCCGTGGGCAGGCCCCCTACAAGGTGGACCGACGATCTGGTCAAGGTCGCGGGAAGCCGCTGGATGCGGGCAGCGCAGGACCGATCGTTATGGAGATCCTTGGGGGAGGCCTATGCCCAGCAGTGGGCGTCGTACGGTTGAAATGATGTACGAGAGTCAGCAGAAAAACTATTTATGATGAGCTCATCACCTTCTGCAACATCCTAAAAAAAATTAGCAATATTGAGCATGAATTAAATCGAGTTAAAAACAAACTGCTAAATATCAAACTCATATAATATGTTTAATTCGTAAAACTTGATTGGCCTCATAATTTGTTCCAACTACTATTACCATCAATTTCGACTATCAAGTTTGCATGCATGATTGATGTATCAAAATTTCATATGATAATTTGCTCGAACCGCCCAGTATAATGGAATGCAGTCAGCTTTATTTGCTCACAATCATTAACAGTTCTTATTACAATATTGAAGTTTGAACTGTAATTGAAATTCTTTTCAATAGTAACAAGAAATGCCATAAGGAATGCAATCCGAGAAATTTATTATTCAGACGGTGTCATCGCGGATCGATTATTGAATATCGAATAAAAAAATATCAATCGCGTCGTCACCGGAACCGATTGTCGGCCGGCATTGAAGTCGGCAATTATTCGGAACACAATGCGAAAATGTATTCGGTGAATCGATCTTCGGAATGAGATCTCGAGATATCGGGTTCTCGATTCCGCCCCACTGAGCGATCGCGAATTTGAATGCGACGAGAAAATTGTTCTCGGAAAGTGGGAGCGTTTTTGATTTGTTTGTTTTTTTGCGTTTTGTTCATTGGAGTTTTCTTTTTAGGTTAGATGTACGTAAACCAGATCAATATTAAAGAAAAGGAAACAGATATGTCCTCCTAAATAGTCTCTGATATTTTTTGAATAACGCTTCAACAGTATTCCTGTAAGTTTTAAAATCCATTTCAACCAAAAGTGGCCACATTTGGTATAGATGGATTTTAAAACTATTACAATAATAATAATAATATAATAATAAATAACTTCTTACATTCACACCAATTATCTAGGCCCATTTTAATTTCATTACGAAACTGTATCATGGAAAACTTGATAACGGATAAATATATACTTAAATACTTTTTGTTTGTTAATTAATATAATTATAATTACAAAGAATGAAAAATATTAAAGAGTTGTCAAAACAATATTAAAGACAATTTAAAGAGTGCATGGTTGTTTTCTTTTTTTAATATTTACTTGGTTTACGAGTAATAAAAATAAATTAATTGGCAGCGCTAGTGGACCAATGTTAGCGCCTTAACTATAGGGTTGCTTGGATTTAAAGCACTTTACATGTGTAGTGAATGTCAAATGTGAATAAAGCAGTATCAGTTGAAATATGCTATTACTGAATTATTATAATTTTTTAACACAAATGTAAAAAAGCTGTTTCACCATTAAAAAGTTAATAAATCAATAATAGTTTCATAACTTATGTATCATACCTATATGAGAAATCTCTGTAATAAGAAATTAAGTAAATTTCTATTCTTTTGTTTTCTAAGTAAGTATTTATCTATACTAATATTATAAAGAGATAAGATTTGATTCTTTATTTGTTTGCATCGAATAGGCTCCGAAACTACTAGACCGATTTCGAAAATTCTTTGACCTTCTCTGACTTTCTTCCCGAATGACATAGGCATAGATATATTTTATCCTGATATTCCTACGGGAACGGGTACCACGCGGGTAAAATCGCAAGGATCCGCTAGTCCAAAATAAAATTATCTGCGAGTACTTATATGAACCCACAAGAGCGTTCCACAAAAAAGATTTTACGGTAATTCTGGGACACTCACTCAGAGATGACATTTTAATCAGCGACACCATTACAGTAATTGACGATCGCCAACAATGGGCCGGCGGAGTGCCATTCGCCGGAATACATTAATTTCTTAGATCCACAATTTTGCTGATGAAATAAAAATAATGCGGGTTCACTCAAGACATTAGATTACATAAACAGTACCAAACGTATCTAAATAAAACCTACTCGTACAATGGTACTTTGATAGAAAAAATTTGATGTTTAATTGTATCCTAGGATAGGAATTAACGTACTCTATTGTCGAGTGATAAACTCGTTGGTTTTCATCTCTGACGTTACGTTCATTTCCCGGTCGGTAAAATTCGAAAGCTTACTTTTCGAAATCTTTTCGTGTCTGGAAACAATAACGTATTATATCATGCACCCAGATACGAGAAGACTTTAAGAAGTAAGTTTGCTTTAGCCTTTAGGTAATGCTAGCTCGTACGGCTGACTGATGATGATGATGAATGCTACTAAATTCGAGATTGGAACAATGTGATGGTGTCCAAGTAGATAATTAAAACAAACAGTAACAGTGCTTCTTGCAGAAGACAGTCGATGAAGACGTTTTTGAAGAAGCGACTCATGTCTGTCTATTCTCTTTCGTTTCGAGGCGACATTTTCCAATTTGATTCGATTGAGTGGGATGCGGCGCGCTGCAATTGTGACCTGTGATTACCCCCCTACCCTCCCCCCATTTCTCGTTCGTATCCAATCCCTCTCTTTCATACGTTTCTTCCATAAAATTACTTTATTGAATCGTCGTCGACGTGCGAACATGAAAAGCCAATAGTTATGGCAGCTTATTATAAGATATTTATTTATAAGCATGCTAGGTTTTATATAAATTTATTTCAGAATACTTTTATTCCATGATAATATTTTGAAGTTATCTCAGATAAAAATAGTAACACTAATAACAATATTTGGTCATTTAATAATAAATAAGAACTTATGAATATCAAAGGATAGCAGTTTAGACTGTGAGTTTAGACATCGGTAGCGGTCAAAGAATTGTAGAAAGTACTTCTAACAGAACTAAACTATCTGCTAGAAGTAAAAATACAATGAAAATAACCTCACAGTTTGTCCAAAGCCACCGTAGATCCGAAAAAGAAAACACGGCGAGGAGCGAAATATATTTCAGTTTGTTTGGTCCAAACTCGCTTTGTGCGGGAAATTTGATTTGTTCGAGTAAACTAAATAAAGCTATAGAAGGAGTGACGGCAGATTGTTTCGGTATAACGCCTGTTCGCGGTAAAGGGGGGATTACAGGTTTCGGATCTTGGAACTCGACAGGAGTGCCAATTGATTGATTCAACGCAGTATTGTGGAGAAATTGAGTTCTAAGTAATCGTGTTTTGTTTTGGATTTCGTCTTATGACTTAAACTATCTTATATTCAACTATAATTTCATTTATAAAGAAATATATTTTTCTGTAAAATGGAATTAAATTGATCCCAACATATTATATAGCGTTACATCTACAAGTTATTCAAATATTTGGATGACATTGCTTTCCTTTCACTTACATACGTTGTTACTTAAAAATATTTTTATCGATAAAAATAATCCAGTTGCCGCAAGTGACGTTGTAATAAATATATGAAGCGGCTGATGGCTGGCTTCTTAGAAAGCTTTATCCAAAAAGGCTTTAACAAAGCATTTCCACGTCATCCCATCAAGGCTACAAGATAAATTGCCTTAGGCCCGTTCTCGTAACAAATGACACTGACTCCCACTCTCCAATCGCGTGTAAGAAACTCCTATCGACTAGTCATTACGCCCGGCGCGAACCGTCTAATTATCTTCACGCGCCATTTGCCGATTACCAATTTGCCGGAGGTACCCTAATGCGCATTGTGCGGAACCCTTTGTTAGCGGTAGCACGATTTGTCATGGGATGTAGCGGCTTAGAGAAGCTACGTCTTCGGATGATTTGGTGATACATTTTTTTTTGTTTTATCGAATTTCTTTTTGCATCTAAACCAGTTATATCATCATTTAGATAGCTTGTAATAATTTGCGTGCAGTATTGTAACAAATTGCAGTTGTTATACGGATGAACATTTTATGACTTGCTACCAGACAGATTACAAACATTGAGAAAGGAGGTAAAAGAAACAAAATCACAATATTATTAGTAGTTAGTAGTTTATACTTATAGTATTCTTCATGCTGCATTTACGTCATCAAAATCTAATGTGAAATGTGTCTCTCTGAGCGCCATGTTGCCTGCTTGAGCAGTGTGTCTCAGCTATTACCGCGGGTGTTTCGCGAAGGAAATATGATATTTCACGTAAACGTCGGCGTCGCGTCATCGTTCCGTCGTCGTCCCGTCGCCGGACAGGTAGCTAAGCCGGCTGTAAATTGTCAGGCGCAGCATGTTGCTTAAGGAAACTGATGGACGTTTTGTAGCTTCGGCTTACTGCTCCTGACTTTTAGTCGAGCGTGTAGTCGTGTACTGTCTAATGCAGGTAGATATTTGGTTACGACGTAACGAAGTTTGGTTACAACTTTAACCTTGTGGCTTTCAGTAATAGACAAAATTGGGTTAAACTAATTATAAGGACGATTTTCTAAAATTATTAACGAAATTTAAAATAAAACAGTTGGTTTATGTTTTAAAGATAGCTTAATGTGACACACAAAAATATTATACGATTTATAAAAAGCAAATTATAAATAGGTAAGTATATCGGAATTTTTTTCATCTTTCATTAACATTTAACCAATTGAATGCGCGTATGGTGGTGGGGACAATACAGGTTAAATCCATATTTTACAAGCTTTTATTTAACTTGCAGTGTATGTATGTATGTATGCATGTATGTCCGTTCTGGTCAAATCTTGCAAGCTTAATTTGACCCACTTCCCAGTGTCCGATGGAGCTGAAATTTTGTATACAGGTTTGGTTTAGATGACAATACAATATTAAAGTACAGTCAGCAAAAAAGCTTCTCATAAAAACTAAATTTTTACAAAAAACTTATTTATTTTCTAATTACTTGCTTGAAAGGTAGGTAATAATCTTAATTTGCTTAATAATATAATAGTAGATACAACTGTGTTTCTGGAAGATCCTAAAATAATTACTATTATTTCACTTTATAAAAAAATAAAACCGCCTTCTAAAAAACCACATCAAAAAAGTAAGAAATAATTCCTCACCAAATAAATAACGTAAGTACTTTGAAGTCGGGCGTGAAGCATGTACAATTTTTTGTTGTTTTTGTTAAAACCCGCCCGACTTCAAAGTACTTACGTTATTTATTTGGTGAGGAATTATTTCTTACTTTTTTGATGTGGTTTTTTAGAAGGAGGTTTTATTTTTTTATAAAAATAATTTTTATTTCACTCTTTTTAGTGCATCGTGCAGGCAATTTGCGTGTTTTCTGGTAAATAGGTATGTGATCAAACTCAAAACCTCCTTTTTCGAAGTCGGTTAAAATACCTTGAGGTATCCCCTTTTTGACAAAACAAGAATCATCTAAATCGGTTTATAAACAAAGGAATTATGCCTAAAGATACGTATTAAATTCACATAAAGTGGTAACGAAAACGACAGTATTTTCAAGATTTCCTGAAGATTTAAAAAAATGGGACCAACTTGGAAGCCAACCTGATGTAATAACGTTTGAACCATTTCAATCGGTTCAGCCGTCTTCGAGTAATCGGTGGACATACACAAAAAAAAAAAAAAAACTACATACAGACGAATAGAGAACCTCGTCCTTTTTGATTTAGAAGTCGGTTAAAAATACAAGACATCTATTCGTATAAGATGACAGGTTCTGCGCGCATCCCCGTCTCCCCCCGTGTTCCAAGGCAAGTTCCTAAGCCAGCGGCAGCGGTGAATTGTTGTACGCGGTCGGTTGACGGCAACAGACGTCTTGACGGGCGGTGCGCCGGGAAATTAAAATGTAACTGCATTTTAGGTAGCGCAGCGTGTACGCGAAGAGACGGTATTAGCAGAATAGTTGGGTATTGTTTACAGGAATTATTTAGTTGATAAATCGTAAATAAATAAATTTTCTAACAATCATACCACTAATCTAGTTCATGAGTAGTTTTTATAAAATAATCGGTGTTATAGAAACTTGATAATGGATAACACCCAGACCAAGACAAATAGACATGCTCATGCACACAAATTTGTCTTGTTCTGGAATCGAACCCGAGACCTAGAAGGCAGGTATCCTAAAAAAAAATGGTATCCTACCCCCGCGACAAATCGGTCGTCAAAACGTCGTTGATTCAAAAATGGTTTTTGATTAATAAATACATAATGAGGGGCAATAGGATTATTTGGAGGGTGTGGTTGTAGGTTGACGGCAACATTAGTCTTGATTTTGCGTTGCGTTGACAAATTGAAAGGTCCGAGGATATTATTGGCAGCATGGATGCAAATTATTTATGTTGTATATTGCTTCGTAGATTCCAAAGTGTTTTGTAATAAACAGGTACCTAACTAGTAATAAGTATACGTATTTGTCTGTCTGTTTAATGTACCAAACTCTATTAAAATATACCAATTTTGGACGACCAAGTTCAAGAGCTATAATTCTGGTTCCGGTATATTTTTAAATGCGTGTCCAATAGGATTGTGTCCAATTTTTAAACACGAGTTAGTTGTGAGCATTTTCTTGAGCACATTATAAAATCGCAACAAAATTTTGTCATGCCCAAAATTCTTCTATTAATTTCATTCTGAAGAATTTTTTTCTTTTATTTAACATTCTTACGAGGGTTAAATAAAAGGTTGAGGATATCTTACGAAGACTCTTCAGAGTACTGTTGTGGCATTTTGTAGAAATTGATTAATATGCTTAGGTACTACTTATAAAGGTATTACGATAGTTAACCTAAACAAGAGTTACTTAAATTTCGTAGTAATTCAAAATCTGTTTATTAAAATAAAGTTCATTTTTTATAAAAATTATACTTGGTGATTTAGTTCCTTCCGGACATATTGTCATCGCAAGTATGTAAACACAAAGCAGAGCCCGTCACGGCACTCACGGCAGATCTGCTCGGAGCTTTAGACTCAGGAGATTTATCTGTTCAGCCCGGGACAGTGATGGGCCAGGTGGGATTAAGGGGGTAGGCTACCGTCCCGCCTATTAACCGGACTCGAGGTGGTTATGCCGGATACTAAGTTTAATAATTACTAGCCCTGCCCAAAGGTTTTATCCACCTTGTTGGTTGCTATTCCAGACTATGAATCTCTGTGAGTTTCATCCAGATCCGTTCAGCTCTTTCGGCGTGGTTGAGTAACAAACAACTACCTACAACGATTATTTACACTTTTTAATAAGTTACAGTATTTTTAAGCTATTGCATAGCTTTTATCGCGGGCTTTGAGCGCGGCGACCGAACCAAGAAATTCCGTAACGAAAAAACCTAACACCCTAGGAGGTTAACAAAACATTGTTTATCTCTTTTTAACAACAGGGGGTTTACATATATTTTGTCTCTTACTAACATTGTTTTGGTAAAAAGAGATAAATACACAAAAAACCTGTTGTTAAAAAGAGATAAACGTATTTTTCTCTTTTTGATTACATGTGTTTATTTTTATATAGGTCAAATTCGAATACTAATCTTTTCCATAAGTTTTTGAACAAAAAATGAACTGGAACTAGCGCCTGAAACGTGAAGCACTGGCTGAAACAGAAATAATAACAAAAAGAAGAAAAAGCAGTAATCTCAAAATTATGTCAAATTAATGTCACTTGTCAATCTCGGATTTTTATGAAAAAGTATGGAAAAAGTTAGCTGCTAAAATAATATATTTTTGTAAAAGCAGTGCGATAATATGTTGAAAACATTGTTAAGGCAAGAGTGTGTTGGTGAATCCGTGTAATAATTAAGTACCTACAAATAGTGACACATATTAACTGATGACGATGATTTGAAATCACAAATTCTGGAAGTTGCACAGACCTAGGTATTATTGTTGATCTCAAAAGACGAGCTTTCCTAACCTAACCAGATCAGCCTTTGAAAAGTTAACGAAGATAATAATATGGAAAGATCGCCGCACAATCAATAACACCAAGGTTCGATACACGAAAAGCTTACTATTTCCTATCTTCTTATACCTATGGAGCTGAAACATGGACGCTCCAACAAAAGTACCACAAGAAGATTGAGATGTGGTGTATGATGATCAAACGGACTGCTCGTCACACAAATGTTTCCACTAAAAAGGAGCTTCGGATCAAACAAAGGCTTTCGACGATTGTGCAAGTGCGAATTCTAAGAATGTTTGGACTTATCATCCATAATGCAAGCTCCTTGGAACGATTCGATTGAAGAAACACGGAAGAGTCAACGTTTTCGCGGCTGATAACCCACAAGATGATCAAGTCCTTATCAAGTCCACAACCAAGTGTGCCCTTACAGAATGCACACGCAGTGCCACAAATAGAGAGATATAGAGGAGCATCGCCGCAAAAGCCGCTACCAACTTAGCGGACCATGACCACAACCACTCCGTCAACCTTAGTCTTAGAAAGAAGATGTATATAATAAATACAAACATATATAATTATATATAGGTACAATAGGTAATAAAAATCCAAATCAAAACTGGGTGTTTTATTTTTATCGCCAACTTCTTAAAATCAGTAGAACTACGATGACTGTCTTTTCGCTAACTCAAATGAAATTGGAAATTACATCCACTTTTCATTTGAGCTAGCGAATAGGGCCATAGGACCAATGATGATGACACCAATTTACAGAGAGCAGCACTGTCGACAAGATGGCGGACATTCAAAAATTCGACTTTTCATAAAGATTTAGCAACTAATCGGGACATTTAGTATGGAGAGTCGAAATATTTTTTTCATTTCCTGATAGCCTGAAGCCATGTTTAAAGTTTTCGCAACGGTGCCCCTAACACCTTGTATACCTATATATATTCACTAGCTGACCCGGCAAACGTTGCTTTGCCATATAAATTACTAGCTTTCCGCCCGCGGCTTCGCCCGCGTGGACTACACCACGTTATCCCCGCGGGAATGATATAATTTGCCGGGATAAAAAGAACCCTTGATCCTCTCCAAGCTATAAAGTATATGTGTCCCAAGTTACAGCCAAATCCTTTCAACCGTTTTTGCGTGATTGAGTAACAAACATCCAAACATCTAAACTTTCACATTTATAATATTAGTAGGACAGAGTACTTCGTAGTCACACCAGTGTGACAAAACGGTGTGACAGCGAGTCCGTTGGGCATTATTAGACAGATGAAAATACGTGACAGATAAGTCTGCGCGCATGTGCGTCTGGGGCATTTTTGGCGCTAGTTACAGTACATTTTTTTGTTCTAATCCTATGGAAAAGATTAGTAGGTACCTATTCGATTTTGACCGCGCGCAGACGCGGAGGCGGCCATGGAATAAATGACAGTTTGGTATCGTACGACGGTCAAAACTATTATCCATACAAAATTACCATTTTTATTTTATAATTTTCCGTAATAAAAAGTAGCCTCTGTTACTCTTCAGCTTCCAAACTATCCCCATACCAAAAATCACGTCGATCAGTTGCTCCGTTTTGGCGTGAAAGATGGAAAAACAAACAAACAAATAAACAAACAAACACACTTTCACATTTGTAATATTAGTATGGATTCTTCATCTATACTAAGAGGAAAGATTTCATTGTTTGTTTGTTTGTTTGCATCGAAACTACTAGACCGATTTAGAAAATTCTTTCACCATTAGAAAGCTACATTCTTCCTGAGTGACATAGGCCATATTTTATCCCGATATTCCCACGGGAACGGGTGCCAGGCGGGTGAAACCGCTAGGATCCGCTAGTTATGTATATAATAGAAACCATTAAACGAAGCATGTGTACTATTTAGTGTACCCTTCGAGCAACAATAACACCTAGTTCTAGATACATAGTTGGAGTGGCAGACATGGCCAAGCGTCGAACGCTCACTTGAGAGTATAATAATTATAAGTAGATTATTTTGAAATAGAAATAGAAATAGAAATAGAAATATCCTTTATTATAATAAACATTTTTAAATGTATTTTCGAATCGTCAGTTTTGCCCTACCACCCATTCAGGACTCTTTTAACTGACGAGAACATGTTGAACATGTTGAACATTTTGACAGTGTCAATAATACTAAGGTATTTCAAACTTGGAACTCTTCTTGTCATTTATAATGTAAGATCGTAACACTCGTAACCTTTTTTCCCTGTTTAAAAAAATGTCAGTCTGGCCATATAAAGTTTTCATTTAGTTCGTGAGCCTTCATCTAGTACTATTGTTGATCGAAGTAGGTAGGTAGGTAGGTACCTTTGTTTTTTGTGTATAGGCACATAATATATAATAGTGGTATAGGTATAGGTAATACACATTAATGCCGCGCAGAGAAAGTACCTATATCTGATATTATCTATACATATAATAAAACAGAAACGGACAAAAAGTCTGTACATGAAATATAAAAAAAAAAAATTACTGCTATGTGATGTGTACAGGATATAGACCCCAAAACGATAGATATTAAAATTTTTGTCTGTTTGTCTGTTTGTCTGTTTGTCTGTTTGTCTGTTTGTCTGTTTGTATGTTCGCTTTTCACGCAAAAACTACTGGACGGATTTTTACCAAATTTTGTGAAGTAATAGCTTATAACCCGGGTCAACATATAGGGTACCTTTTATTGCGGGAAATTTAATTATTCCTACGGGAAAATACAAAAACAGATTCTTACTAAAATAGATGGCGCCACATGATTATGAAAATACGTTATATTTAATCGCTGTCTCAATTAATAATGAATCATGTTATTTTTTTTTACCTGCTTCAAAACATAATATAAATTAAAACCCATCCAGTCTCACATAAAATCATAAAAATAATTTCATGTTATTTACGTCATTATATCTACTAAGCAATAGATGGCGCAGGAAGTCAGTTAGATTACGATATACCTCTCACAAAAGAACATTCGAATGATTATATTAATTAGGGTGAAAGCCCCCTCTGTTGCCACTTTAAGATGCTTTTCACTTCTTTCGCATCATAACTACTAAACAATAGATGGCGCGGGAAGTCAGTAAGATTACGATATACCTTTCACAAAAGTACATTCGAATGATTATCTATATTAATTAGGGTGAAAGCCCCCTCTGTTGCCACTTTAAGATGCTTTTCACTTCTTTCGCATCATAACTACTAAACAATAGATGGCGCGGGAAGTCAGTAAGATTACGATATACCTTTCACAAAAGTACATTCGAATGATTATCTATATTAAGTAGGGTGAAAGCCCCCGCTGTTGCCACTTTAATTTTTTTTCACTTCTTTCGCCTATGGTCTGAAGTAGGTATCTAAAATTGTCAAGAATGTATCTTATACTTTTCTTTAAATTTTTAAATTTACAATACAAAAAAACTACTTAATAAATTTAACCGACTCCAAAAAGTATTTGTCAACTGAAAAGGAAAAATATAATATATATTATAATTAAGGTACCTTTTTGAGGTCGGTGCCAGTCAGTTTATTTTTTTAAATTACTATTTATTTCCTAAGTTTTAGTGTATATTGTACAATAAAATACCCACGAAAAATACTAAACCGATTTTGATGAATCTTAGACTGTTCCCAAAGTTAGAATACACCTAATTTAAATCAAATAGAATCATCTCGATATGCCTTTAGATTTCGAGAAATTCGTGGACATACATAGTAAAAACATATAACTAAGTATTCATATACTTACGAAATTTAGTTTTATTTTAGTCAATTAAAAACCTATTTTTTAAACTTAAAATGTGCGAAGGGTGCCGATTGATGTGTTTTTTGTCAATCAAATTTTAAAAGATACATCGAGAAATCAATACTTAACTAACTTAGATAAAATAAAAGAAACATCTAATTCGATGTAAACTGAAAAGCGTTTATTGAATAATATTCCTATGTCATAAAGAATTATTACTATTGTTATTATGACTTAAAAGTCATAGATAAAAAGTATATTATCAAGCAAAAGTTATTAACGAAATGTTTTAAGCTAAATAAGCACTCGGGGCAGTGGCCAAAACTGAAGTTCTCACCCTATTGATGTAAAATTTATACTTCGCATTTCCACTCGACGCTAGATGTCGCTACAGTAAGTATAGTGCCACAAATATATCTGAACCGGTGACAGTGGTCCTGGAGGAGCCACTAGCAATACAAAATTAACTGTCAAAATGGACTGCCGGCAGTCAACAGTATATTTAGTACCAAAAAATAACCACTGTGTGAAATAAGTTTGTCGCAATGTAGACAAAATGTCACCAATGTAGTTTTGAAAAATTTGCTCAAACGCTAAGTGGCCAGTACGTAGTTACCTACACCTACAGTGCCACAAGCTTTTCTGTTCCGGTGACAGTCGTGACTGAGGAGCCACTTGCAATACGAAATTAGCTGTCAAAATGGACTGTCGTATGAAAACTGTTTTAGTTCCTAAGATAATCACCGGAACAGAAAAGATTGGCGCACTATACCTACCATTTTTATGCCATTTAACCGGCTCTGGCTACTTAGGCCTTCAGCCGTAGGTACCATCCAATAAAATAAAGGAATATTTAAAATAGTTTTCTATCTAACTTATTTATTCATTTATTTACTAGGAAAGCTTACATAAGTGATGATTGATTAAAATTAAATAATTAAATGGTAGGTATATCATTACATTTTATACCTGTTACTTAAAGAAGAAATGTCTCCATATCAAAATACTAGCCTTCCGCCCGCGACTTCGCCCGCTTGGACTAAACGACGACGTTATCCCACGGGAATGTGATATTTTTCAGGGATAAAAAGTAGCCAAAGGCAGCCATTACATCCAGATCGCGATCGAGATTTACTTTGTAGATATTTTGCGATCAAGATCGCGAGCCGTCAATCACCTTCGTACACAGTCAATCTGCATCGCGATCATTGATCATTGATCATTGATCCAGATTGACTGTCTAATGGCTGCCTAAGGTCCGGTTGCTCGTACATTTAACTTTTGTTAAAATTGACGAAAGTTAAAATTTAACTGATGTCAATTTTGACATCGGTAAAAGAAAAATACATTGGTTATTTTAGGGTTAAAAGTGTTGTCTGTACTATTTTATTAACCTTCCCTTAATTACTAATGGCAAAATTTAAACCACCCCCACCCTGTCGGTTATTTTGACCGCCGTTAAATCTGTAATTTGACTGCTCGTTAAAGTAACCGCTGCTTCAACAACGCTTTTTAAATTTGACCGCCGGTTAATTTTACTTTAACCATAATTTAACCCTAACCAAGCTTCGAGCAACCGGACCTAAGTATGTCACTTTTCAGCTGCCAAACTATTCCCATTCCAAAAGTCACGTCGATCCGTTGCACCAATTTTGACGTGAAAGACGGACAAACAAACAAACCCACTTTCACATTTATAATATTAGTATGGATACACACAATCTCTTTTTCATTTTATATTAAAAATATGATTGGCCTGATATTATGCATTACTAAGTAAGAACTTCTGTTTGAATCGTGAAAGCGCGCATATGCGCAAAACGATAATACGCGCTCTAATCGCGCGCGGCAAGAGTGCGCTTCACCACTGGAGCTCCATAGTAGTGGTCGGAATGGACGTGCCTCGTGCGATCCAAGAGCACCAAGAGAACAAATTAGATCCATGACCCCCAATCTTAGATCGTAGTTGGCCAATCCAAGATGGATCGTTTGGTGTGGTTCAGTCTTATGAACCTCGCGTAGAATAGATCTATTGCCCGCTAGCAAGCAACGTCGAAGAACGAAGAACGGCTGTTCAAAATAATCGTTATCATTATACACTGTTATGTGTGATACATGCATTTTTGCGTATAAAAACTATATGAAAATATAGATAAGATATTACAACTTACTGTAAATCGAGATTTGACAGCCTAAACCGACCTAGATAGCGGTTTAAATTTAAATCGGGATCGGTAACAACAAGTAGCTAAATGAGATTTAAAAGAAAATCGAGATCCAAGTGGCCCTTTTGAGTTATGAAGAAGAGAAGAGAAGTTTGTTTTTTTGTCGCCTCTACGGGATTGCAGACTTCAGTATTTAATTTGACATACATTTTAGCTTGATACCTCCCACGCATACTTGAGAAAAAGTTTCTTGACAGACGGACAGATCTTTGAATGAGGGCTCAACTATGTTCATGCAGCATATGATAACAACATACCATGTTCATACCCTAGCCTGCATATTCGATATTCTTTAGACCCTTTTAGTAGAGAATAGGACTTCAAGAAGAGCGTTATGAAATCTGAGCAACAAACACACATAAACTAAACTAACACAAAAGTCACTACACCGCGCGTACGAAGTCGCGGGCAACAGCTAGTATCTATATAAATGTTCATCGCGCGAAATTCGATGATCAAGCTCTTAATATCGTTCTTTTTGTTTATATTTTTTTGAATGAATAATTGTTTTGGTGTGTAATTACACTATTTACTTATGCAATAGCTTTACCGCGGCAGTCCCCGAGTGCCACACGTGTTTTTTTTGATACAAGTCTAACAGTTTTGGGTGTTTATTACACTGCTTGCGAATTCAGCTGTAAAATGTAAGTCCACTACTAGCATAAGTGTTTTGTGATAGACACAATAAGCTACTTTGAGCTATATTATTTGCCAAAGACAGTGTGAAATTAATGGTCTACATAGAGTTTTTTAGGTGGGCTCGAGGTAAAGAACGGCCCAGAACTGCTGCCGAGAGGTACGGGCGCGGCAAGAGACACAATAAGTCCAAGCGAGGAAGGTGAGCCATTCTAACATGCCTTTTGGCATACCTAACATGAAGCATTTGCTCTCACTCTAATAAAAACCTGGATTAGTTGTTGTTCCCGTCAAGTGGGCTCTGTGTTCAGCGAGATGTAAAAGCCAAGTAAAAGCTAAACCCTGGTGGTATTGTTATTAGTTACCTGGCTTGTGACTTCAGCGATTAGTTAGAAGTCCACTGGTAATGAACCTCCTCTTGATCATCGCAAGAGCTGCTTTGAGCTATATATATTAACTAACTGGCTAAAGAGGAACATTTCACGCGGACTTAAAGTGGTTACAGCGGATGCCATGTTTAAATACGAGGTGTAAAAGCGGTTTTAGACATTGTTCCATATTGCCAGTAACATCAACCAACCGCACCTAGTCTGCTCAGCTCTGGGCTTACAAGTCCATGTTGATAACATCACAGTTCAGTAGCTGTGATGTTAACAACATCACAACTACCGAGAACTAAGCGTTGATGAAATTGCTCATAGAATTACTAAATTGTTTCATTTAAATTACAGGTCAACATTTAAGGTATTGTCACCGTAGGAACCGAGCAGTTTTATATTTTTGTATGGAATTTCCCACTGCAAAACGCATTCTAATCGGAATAATCACCTCAACCAGCGGTCGGTCGGCGAGCTGTAAACGCGGTGTTGCCTATAGGCCGAGTCGACGTGCTCAACTGCTCATACGCGTTGATTACACAAGCTTACCTTAATTTTACCGCCTTTGTGGTCTAGTGGTACACACCACCGGTATCAGACCCAGAGGTCCCGGGTTACATTCCCAGTGGCGGTTATTGTATTCGGTTTGGTTGGTGGTAGGGCTTGTTCAAAGTCTGCCTGGCTAGCTACCACCATATTATCTTAGTCTGACGCCATAAAAACAATGCTTTCAGCATTGTTGTGATCCAGCAGCTACAGGAAAGATAGCCAGTTCCTCAATAATTGAGGATTCAGGGAGTAGTGCTTCCACGTTAGGTATGGATTAAAAAATAGATTGACCCCTGTATAGGTACAGTGAGGCGAAAGGCATGGGGAAAGGCGATACGGTGACGATCATTTCTTCGAATCTGTATGTGTGCTAAGACCCCAAGTAATAAAATTGAATTAAGATTATTCAAAACTATTAATGGAAAAATAAATCGCTCCCATAAATATTTTATTACCATCAAAACTATAAAAGCGATCCCCGTCCCACCGATAAGCAGTATTTATCCATATCCAAGGCCCGTGTCCCGAACCTCAATAAAAATCTGAAGGCCATCACTTTTTATGAGCGCCATCTTTTTAACGAACATCAAAAGTTTCGATCTCTTCAGGTAATGCCCTGAAAGTTTGCGTGACCCAGAAGTGGAGCACGCGTTTATTTTATGGCTGAAAGCTGGCCCGAAGACTTTGAAGGAGGTCGTGGAAAACTTCTTGTGACCTTCACTTTGAATCTTGTGGATTCATTATTTTAGCAAAAAGTTTTCCAACAACATTTTTGCTTTTATAAGCTCTTAAAGTCATTATGTAGCTTTTTATTGTTCTTGAACTATGTTTTGTCAGGTAATAAAATAATACATAATTATACCTACAGATACTAATAAGCTGGGCATGATATTGATAAAAAAAATAATAAACAACAATAACATAGAAAATACACTATTCATCTACTATTCACCAAAAATAAAACTCAAACTTTTTTATTTAATTTAGTCTACTTTAATCAGTGCATTACATTTGTAACATTTGCCGTAACTCAGATCCTTGGTGGTAAAAATTGACAAAAACTAAAAAATAACCGAAAATTTTGTGGATTTTTAAGTATTTAACAATGATCCAAAGGGCTTTCGAGGTGGAAAACTTGGATTAGCTTATTCATTATTATATGTCAGTTTAAATTCTTAATTATTTAATTAGAATGGAAACCGTTATCGCGATCGTATTATTTGTACGAAAACCTAAGGAACTGAAATTCAAAACATGTTTGACAGCAGCACTTTAACAGCTTTTGGAGAACGGTATAGTTTTCTATTCGATTACCAGAACGAAAGTTTTTCATGCTAGGGGTAGGGCATATACACGTACACAGTAAATAGTTCCCTACGCACAAACGATAATATCACACCCTGAATAGTTAATAAAGTGACATGAATCACTTAACCCAAGCTCCATTCGCACAGACCCAATAACGGCCACATGGCAACACAACCCAGGCAGGGTTAAGCCAGTGGCCGAAACCTGAGCGAGTGATGCTATGAATTTAATATAAGATGTGGCCACTCACATAAGTAGGTATGTAGCGTATTAATTTGAGCTAGTTACTACAGACAGTATAGTTTCTTTGATTGACCGGGTTAAAACAAATGTTTTTTTTTATTACCTAATGTAAAGGATTATTTATTTCAAGTTTCAAGAGCCAGTTTAGCGCCATTAGTGTAACTATGACGATTGAAAAGAAAGGTTTTAGTGGATTTCATTAATATTACCACAGTACAAAATAATGTAGCAACAGTAACAGTACCTATGTCTTTCTTTGTAAGGCTGCCACAACCAAAAACCTACGCGTACAAGTTCAAATATTACAAAATCTTGACACATGCAGACGCAATGCAGCACTTCTTCGATACTTTTTCGTATGTGACAGCCTGTATCACTCGTTCCCGCCGCCCGCTACTTCAGTTTAATAGGAAATGGGAATAATATGTATATAGTCGTTTCTGGCGCTTTGCCGGCCGCTGCCGCGGCACGCTCGCTTTGCTCGCTCGGCTCGCGCGGTATGTTCATGTAAACCTAACATGCTCGTCGCTTCGCTCCTCGCACCTATCAGCAATACAGTCACGAGCAATAATTTGTATACAACATAGGACTATGACATATCATATTACAATATTGAATGACTTCTGTGACACTGATCGTTTTCTTTTGGAACGCTACAGTGTGACAAAAATCTATGTTGTATTGTATACATAATAATATTATTGCTCGTGTCTGTATATGAGTGACTATTTTTAAACTTAATAAACCGTGTAGGTGAGTTGACCGTAGGTGAAATGACGGTAGGTGAAATGACCAGTAGTTCAATCAACCGTAGGTGAAATAACCGTAGGTGAGTTGTTCGTAGGTGAGATGACCAGTAGTGGTTACGTACGTTAGTTATTTTAAAAATAGGTGTAACGACCAACAGTTATTTTGAACAGTAGGTCTTTTGACCGTAGTTATTTCGACCATAGTCGAAACGACCGTAGTTATTATGATACATACCCGCGAGGAAACCCCTTTGCTTATAATAAATACTAATATAAAAAATGTGAAAGTATGTTTGTTTGATCATCTTTCACGTCAAAACGGATCAAAGGATCAACGTGATTTTTGGTATAGGGATAGTTTGGGAGCTGGAGAGTGATATAGGCTCCCATGGGATTGCGTCGTGTAGTGCACACTTTATTCAGTGCAAATGCATGACATGATCGTTCATGTACTAAGAGGACTGTGTACCAACCGGTCGCCATACAAACGGTGATAACGTTTTCCACTCTCTAAACCTTAACATACAGCAATGAACTTTTGGTATGTTGTTGAAATGCCTTTTTTAAATATTTATCATAGATTTAAGAGGGTGGAAAACGCTATCGCCTTTTGTAGGAGACCGCTTGGTACACAGTCCTCTTAACAAATTATTATGTGCTATTACCGTGGCACATTTCTTGTAGTGAAATTACCTCTACTAATTTGGTGCTTAATTATGTTTCGTCTTGTTTCAGGTAATTGCTGGATTCCTAGAATTCTGAAGACACGACACAAATGTAGGCCAAATAACGTCTGAGATTAATTAATAAACTGGAACAGTATTTTTTCATTTCGCACAATGAAACAATTATTTCTTCGTATAATTTTAATTCTAAGACACAATGTTAGATTTCATTAACGATACTAACTAGAAAAGAGTCAGACAAAAACAAAAAAAAAACCTCCAGGTTAGTAAAAAAACGTCGTGTAGTCCACGCGGGCGAAGCCGCGGGCGGAAAGCTAGTACTCAATATATTCTTTTTTCTTTCTTCTTGAAAAAAAACTTAAATACTTAATGTAGAGAAAAATTTTGACCAATAATTTTTCTACCTATAAAGAGTCTTTATAATTCGTTGCTCCAATATTATTTCGACTGAATTGCTCATTTTATGAAGCACCGACACCATTTCGTCACGTCCAGCGCTGTCTTTAAATGATACCAAAGGCTTTTTTAGATAAAGGCCAGCTTTTTGAAAGGTAAATAGCTCAATCTTCTCCGGCGTGATTTCCCGATGCTCATTGGACGATCGGTTCAGAAATTCTTCAGTCAAAGGTTCCTTACAATAACTGGGATCCAAGACGATTTCTTATTCCCCAAATTACAGTTTGTAATGGCCGTCAGTTTTTTCGCGTTTCCTTCGCGTATTTCGCTTGATGTTTCGCCATCAGTTCTGTAATTTTGCTCCTATAACGAAGTGAAAAGGAAATTTATTTTTTTGTTAGTACTTTGATGTAGATTAAGTATGAGCGATGATGCTGACTGCTCGCTTATTTCTGGTGTAAATGGGTCTGTGGGGTGTAAATTTTCTTTGCG
This sequence comes from Crambus lathoniellus, assembly GCA_949710035.1. Classification (NCBI taxonomy): domain Eukaryota; kingdom Metazoa; phylum Arthropoda; class Insecta; order Lepidoptera; family Crambidae; genus Crambus; species Crambus lathoniellus. Next base: position 29,076,175 of record OX453296.1, read on the forward strand.
TAAAACTATCACTAAGTTGCCAACATTAGTTTATGTAAGTATTATGTGAATTATGATTAAGGCTAGGATTCCCGACCGAAATAGGCACGCTAATGCTTGCTCGGCCGCGCGCGATACACTTCGCGTGGACGCATCGGCAGCCGGCAGTGAACAGCAGTGAACTCGCGAGCGAGCGCCCCGCGAATCGAAAATAGCTTGAAATTCAGTTAAAAATTAAATAATAAAAGAATTATACTTATGACGGCCGGAGTCCCTCGGCTATTAAAAGACATAAAAGAATAAAATATAAGATAATAATTGATTATTTTTAAGTAAATTGAATGCAACTAATATAGTAGGTAGGTATTTGTAAACGCTGACTACACTATTGAATTAGGAACTTTCCTGTAAAGATAGATGTATTGTGTGTATTAAATAAAATAAATATAAAATTTTTAGAAAGAAAGAAAGAAAAACTCATTTATTTGGGACATCACGAAAATACATAAAAATAAAACAAAAAACAAAAAAAAGCATAGTATGTCACAAAACGGTCCCGACCATAATGCTTGACTTGTGACCAGCGCTGATCTTCCGTCGGAACCGTCTTGGTGGGGCAGCGAGCTAGTTAACACAATATTTATGAAAACTACTTACAGGGTGCTTACCATCAACTCTTATTGCGGTTTTGTTTAGGACCTAAACTGATCTGCTTCGCTTATTTCGTTTCGTACCACGACAGCTTAAAATCAATGACAGCGATTCCAAGTAATATTATAGTATTCTCTGTCGATTCAGTGATCGATCAATGACATTTCACAGCCGCTAAGCTGTCAGGAACTCTTATTTGACTTATAACCCGGTTGATTTAACATGTCACCTGCAGGTTATACCCGTCCCTCTCACTCTCCGGGCATGACAGAATCGAGTGAAAAAGACGGGTAGAAGAAATAAGGACACAAATCGTTCGGTCATTCACATTTAGCAATTCATTTGCGATCCAGTTTTTAGAAGGTCAGAGTACGAAAGAAAGCAATTCATTTTAGGAACATATTCTGCATCGCGCTATTTTTGAATCGCTGTCTTAAAGTTGATGGTAGGCACCCAGGGCCCCAAGTCTGCTAATTTAGAAATGGTTCAATTGAATCTTAATTGGATCTCAATAGCGGTTTTTGACATTTTTGGTATTCTGCTACTAACTTAAGACCAATGGTATACGACTGAACTGCCATTGAACTGCCATCGGAATATTTGCTAGTCTGCTCTTCAATCGTATTACAATCGTAGCTCGCTTGTGGAGTTAATCGGTATTCTACTCTCATTTGACTTTTGTTTGACAGTACTCTCAATGACAATTGGGTTACAGCCACCGTATTTGAATAAAAGTGTTTTATCATCATTGTGTTATGTTTTACTAACAATGCCCTTCATCGCGGACAATTTTAATTCTATTTGATTATCTTAAATGATACAAAAACCTTTATTTTAATCAAAACTATCGGTCATTCATTAATTTAGTCTCTTAGTAGATTTTAGAAGGCAACACCATTAACTATCCAACTGAGACTCCATTACGATTCAATTACGATTCAATTGCGATTCTATTGAACTGACGTACAAGTTTTTACAGAATACCCAATTTGTTTTAATCGTAATGGAATCGTAATTGAGTCTCAATTGAATATCAATAGAATCTTATTTAATTAAAATTAGCAGACTTGGGGCCCAGGTCGGTGGCGGCGTTTTGTGGTTGTGGTCGGTGGCTCGTGTGCGGCAAGGCTTAAGGTTTCTTGTAGTTTCTTGTTGAAGATTTAAAGAGAAAATAAATCTGTCCCAATGTAACTGAGTACCTATATCTGTCGCAGGGGGATGGTTGAATCCGCCGGATGGCTAAGTATGGCAGCATGTACCCCTCGGAAGACCTGTAGAACACGTGATAGGTTAGAAATTTAAGGCGCTCGCTAAGCGCAGCGAAGCGATCGTCTATCGTCGTCGTCGATCGTCGGTTATTTTTTTTGGGACTTCGTCAACTTTTGGGAAGATAAAATAGCTTACGGAAAAAAATATCGGCCTAGGTGTATAATTGAATGGCGGATTCAACCATTTGGCTGTGACATATCCAATGGGACATACACTTGATGTGTATGTCAGTCAATTTACATAAACATCAAAGCGAGTGCACCCTTATCGTGTACCTAATTGGACAAGTTTATATATTGCAACAACCGTATGTCAGCTGTCGACAATAAATGAAAATTGTACAGCATGGCGTACACTAGTAGATTGTACAACAAGTGCATAAAACGTACCATTTTACCCGAGACGTATATATCCAGTCAATTCGAGGGTAAAATGGGTTTTATGTACGAGTTATACACTCTGCTTTTCACTTCGAGTGCGAGGAAAATAAAAAACAATATTGCAAAAAAGAAAAAACAAAGACTTCGCCATATTGGCGGGAAGACTTTCTTTTACTTTTTTTTATACGTGGCATTGGCAGCACAGTAACTTTAGCATAGATCGTAGTCCATAATGCTCTTGAAATACTTATTTCTTAGAAAACTTATTAATTTTGCCTAGTTTTATTAATTTAGTAATTTAACATGGATTATGTACAAATCTTAAGAAACAGAATGAAATACGTTAGGTTAGGTTAGGTTAGGTTAGATATTAATAAAGTTTATTTAACGAGGTTTAATTGCGTGTGTGACTGTTTACCTGACGACCTTTGTCTTAGAGTGTGAGACTTAGACGAAGATTTTACTTTATGCACTAGAGCATAAAAAGCGATTTTATGCAGCCTATACCCAACATAAACACGAACTTTACGAGCATGAGAAGTGAAAAAATCTTTTTTATTTTATAATTCCCGGCAGTCACAAACGGAACTAATTCAAAAACATGATCCAACTCAACAACATGGCTGCAACCTGATGACGTCCCGATTCAGAAACAAACAACAAACTCATCTCGTCAATATCCAATCCAAGTTGGACATTCATAAAGTCCTGAATGTCCCGAATGTACCGTGTTTTTGTTGCGTCTCGCTGGAACCGGGACTTTTACACGGGTGACGTTAACATGGTAAATAAAAAAACTCGACGCTTGGCACTACTTAAAATAATGGCAGTATGCAATTTGTTTATTATGAATACTCTGTTGTTATTTTTGTTCGAATTGAATTCTGACATGTTACAGATTGCATTCTCATCTTTAAAATATAGCTTTAGACCTACAAGGTAAAAAAAAAACTTTTCTGCACGTACCTGTACTGTGAACTGTACACGTACTGCTACAGAATTTTGATTGTTCAGGGTATTTAGGTGGTAGTTTAACACAAAAAGTAATTTCTCTCAAAATCACATACTTACTAACTAACAGCTTGCCGGCTTGTCAGCCAGCTGCAACTTCAGATTATACTCGGTGACGCAACAGATCACTCACTCAGTCACTTTCATGTTTAGGACCACAGATCATCTGTACATAGCACAGTTATGTGCTAGGACTGACGGCTAATGCGCCGCTGGGTGAAAACTATTACAATACTAATTTTTGTTATGACTGGCATTGTGCCTACAAAACTTAATTAAAAATTAGGTACCTATATCATATAATTTGACGTTGTTACTTACTATTTAATTTTATGCATAGGTTTTATACCGCCCGCTGCATTATTGTGCAGCTGTTCCATCTGCATCGTTCGTACGGATTTAGGTGCGTCGTGATATATTCGCGAGCAAACAATCGTCATGTGCAAACTGCAGCAAAATGTGTTGCAGATTACCGAGTATTACTTTGTCCTGGAAAGCTATGTGATACTTTGAATTAATTTACATGTCACAAAAGAGAGAATTTATGAGGTCTCGTTACTAACATCCGCTTCAAAAGTCGTTTTATTTCGCGATTGTCTTTATGTATTTTGTACTAAAATTCATCAAAATCAGTTTTTTATAATAATATATACGTAACCCAGTTAATTAAAACTTCAAAACTAACAAAAAAATTTCGAAGAGTTTGTCTTACTTATTGTATTACTTTTTTAGTTAAAAAAGTCCATAAGTTTTATTGCAGTAGGTAATTTTACTCATATGGATCCTGTTAGGATCCAAATGGACGGACAAGTAAGAAATATGAATTGTTATGTTGCAATTGTATCGCTATAATTTTTTTAATTTAAACTAGATATTACAGTTTATATTATAATTATGCAAACTTTATTCAGTATCAGCTTATTATAACAACTCAACTATTGATGTGAAGTACTCTCCCATTTGACTACTTTTCTACCTTAACATTCAATAAAACTTCTCGCAACTCCCAAAAGTACTCTGTAATAACGCTTATAAAACCCTTACCCCGTTACGTCCCACGCGGTCCACAAACACCCACAAAAGTATAGAAAAAATTGTAATAAACCACATCACGTACCGCTCAGATTCCTCGACAAGTAATATTAAAAAATACTTGCCCATCTACTTACTGATATTTAATAATTCGGCAAGGGTTGGAATAATATTCGGATCTTTTGTACCCTCTGGGTCTAACCGACCGCCGGTCGATGGGGCCTGAAAGGCCTTTCGCTTCTAATATAGGGTTAAGAAATATCGTGAAGGAATATTTATTTCTTATTGAAAATGAGGTTGACTTTTCCTCAGAGGGTTATTTTATTAATTGACCGTATACGCAGTTTATTTCGGACTTAATTTCGGAAATATTTGTTTATTTATGTTTCTTGTAATATAAGGTTTTCATGAAAAAAACTTATAAACAATTTTGTTGGTTATTTTTTTTATAACACTATTACTATAAATTCTTCAGATATCATCGCTAAATTATCTACTATTAAAAAGGAACTTAATCAAGAATACTACAAGTCTTCTTACAAACAGTGAACACAAAAAATATTCAATTCAGAAAAGTTTAGTGTTGTATGTTCTCTTTTAATCTTTGTAAGTATCCATAATATTTTAAGAATAATATTTACGATATAGAAACCCAGATTACAATATTTTTTGACAGATTCAAAGTTATTCAACGATTTCTTATTTAATATAATTGTTTTTTAGAATGATAATTTGAACGTCTGTAGATTAAGTACTTAGTTAATAAATTAAGGCACGTTTCTTAGAAAAAAGTTTTAACATCTCGCAGCTGTTGCACATAACAATTGGAAGAAAAAAGATACACTTCAATCTCCTTAATTCAATTCTTGGCCGGCCAAATATTCGTGAGTCGGAACTCGATAAAAAAAGACCTTGTGACGAGACCGGCGCGATTAGGTAGTCTTTCATTTAATTAAAAAAAAGTTAAACGAACCTTGCGTCCCTTGAAATGAAGCAAAATCAATTTGAAACTTTGAGGACCCTTCAGTGTTTTTTTTATTTGGGAATAAAACGTCCGAATCGGTCCGCGATTTATGAGAGTTTTTGTGGTGGTAGTTAGGAGAAACTGTGTCTCATTAAAATGGATTCTAACAACTTTTAGCCGCATCATGGTACATTTTAAATTAATGTTGTGTGTATAATTACAATTAACCTACTAATATTTTAAATGCGAAATTTTGTAAGTACTTATAGATGTATGTTACTCTTTTACGCCAAAACTACAAAACGGATTTGGTTGAAATTTGGCACACAAATAGTTAATAGCCAGGAGACGAACGAAGAGATAAAGATAGTCGTTACGAGTGCGCAAGAATGAAAACACAATCTACCTGCTTCGTGTGACCATCCTAATGGTGCGCTAACATGTTGGTCTTGGCTCGGCGAGCGTACACGAGCCAATGCCAACATGTAAACAAAAGGTTCACAAAGGCCGAGCCATGGCAAGCTATGACACATGCCTGCCATTTACATGCTGGTCGCTCGTGATGGCTCGCCTAGGCTCGCCCAACGTGTAAACCCACCATAATAGTAAACTGTTTCATTATTTAAACCTTTGCAGTGATCAGTTTTGCAAAACATTTTACTTTATTAAATAAAAAGAATTTCTTCTACATGGTTAAAAAAACTACTAGGTAAAAAACATCAAATGACTCTGGTTGCGAAAAATATATCAAAGAAAGCTATGTACCGTTAGAAAGCTCAGAGATGTTTTTGAAAAATCGAAAGCTTTTAGTTTTTTTTAATGCAAAGCAAAGTTGACCCTTTTAAATCTTTTTGGTGTTGGTTTTCGCACGAAGTATCTCCTGAGGATGCCCCGGGCTGGGGCGAATCACGTGTAAAGTAGTCAAATCGGTGAAGGTGCAAGGTGTATTGCTGTCTTGCTAAATGCAGGTATTGTGCACTGGTTTGCGTAAGTGTATATATTCTTTGGCACTGGTATGTTCGTGGTGTACATGTGCAATTTTTGCGGGCTGGCGGGCGGTGCATCTTGCATATTGTGTTTTTTGCGGAAGTAAGCTACATATATTTCGTTATTCACAATCTTTTTTTATGTTTGAGAGTTCATAAGTTTGATTCTAGCAACAACCTGCATCAAAAATAGCTAAAAATAATTTAAAAAATCAGATCTGTACATAAAGAAAAAAGTTGCATGGGTATGAAAGTGACGAAATTCCAAAAACTTAAATAAAATAAAAATTATACTATGTAATAAAAATATTATACTATGTATTATACACATAAATACTATATAATGTAAGTGCTATAGTAAATGTTTTTTAAATGAAACGTTTTTACATGAAATAATCACTAAACGGTTTAAATTTATATATTTTGAATTTATATCATTCGTTGGTTATACGAAATGAACGTTATATGTAATGTGTTGTTTGATTTTGTGAGTATTATAACATATTACACACCCGTTTTCAATATTTACCTGACCGGGATGTCGAACACGGGTCTTCCAGAGATAGCAACACCTTGAGAAACCGGTGCGTACACCACTCGGCCACGGATGTTGTCAGAAATACCAGACACATTAAGTGATTTGATCCCAACATTATAATAGCTTAAGCCTTGTGTACAAACATATCAGCACCAACAAAGGTATTACAAACATATGTTTTTTAAATACGCAGACACGATATGAGGAGTAATACTATTTCTCATGAATGCACGACCCCTGACTCAGTAGGAATTACCAGTGCCACTGCAGGTACTGATCGGTCCATTCAAAATTGAAGGGTACAGGGGCAAAACAAGAAATGTCACAAACAGGTTTTTTGTTTTTTGTTTTCTTTTTTTCTTTTTTTTTATTTTTGTCCTGCACAATTACTTTTTATTAATTTACTGATAGGAACCTAAGTTTACTTTACAAAGATCGGCTGTAAATACAAATAAACTTTTGACAAATGTTCACAAATATACTTACATTAAAATGTAAATTACACAAAAATCTGTTTTGTGACATTCCTTGTTTTGCTCCTGTACCCTTCAATTATAATAGTATCTTTTAGAATTCTTTGCTCACCCTGATCTTCATCCCCAAAAGCCCTATTTTAAATCGCAGCACATTCAGCTCAGCTGATTGACGCTAAGCTCAGTATAATGGGCACCGGCCCTTATCCCAACAACTGAATTCATCCATAATGATGTTAGCTTTTTCTCAGCATTTTTTCTTACGAACCGAGATAACTTTTCTTTTGTGATACGTGTCAGTCAAGTTTTTGTGATAGACACTGACAGTTCGTTGAGATAACTGTTCAATGTGGCTAAGATACTTTTTTAGGGGTAAAAATATAGGTTTTGTTCGACAAAATTCTTTTAAGCTCTATTTCTAGAGTATATTGTTTAGGTTACTGATATGCTTTATCTTAAGTGATACCCATATGTAACTTAGATACTATTTCCTAATGTATTATATACGAAAACATATCTCACATACGTGATGACGTCATATAAATCGATGAACGCCGGCTGCAAGCACGAAAAAGGATGTTATTACGATGTTGATACTTGTTTCAATTATCAAATTAACTGTAAAGATTATCGGTAACATAATTTTATACCATGTAAATCAAACTAGAGAAACAAAATTAAGTGTCACTAGTGGCACAATGCCTCAACAAGCATGTAAATGAGATGTGTGATAGAATGTCTATAATCTCGTCGTATAAGTCTATAATCAAGTTGACGATAGAGGTCGCTCGTAAGGTAACCTACTTCGACATGATTTTTCATCAATGTTTTCTTATGACGTTATCCAACGTTATTACGTAAAATTATCATCGTCCGTAAACCGACTTTAGAGACAACCAGTTTTTAGGGTTCCGTACACAAATGGTAAAAACTCAGTCTGTCTGTCTGTCACAGCCGGATATCTTGAGAACTACTAATGTCCGATATAATAATGTTCATGGTCACTTATTTGGGTTGAAGTTAAAGAAAAGACATGTTGTTAGTTCCATGGTTGGTTGTATATTGTCAAAATTCAATACAATTACATTTAACTTATTCTAATACTATTTTATGCTAAGTTAACATTTCTTATGTTGTAGTCATAATACAAATAATTATGTTGCGGTGCAACCATAAAATCAGTATACTTCAAATGCAATCAACTTGAAATTTGCAATAGTTTTAGCATATGGGGTATCATATGAAAGAACGCTGCTTGCATATTCTGAAACATTTCTTGTTTTCTTTTAAGACCGCATAGTTTTTGAGTTTTGATGAAAAATGTAAAAATTTACCTCCTCTCCCCCCCTTATCTCCGAAATTTGCAAAGAAAAAGTTTGAAATTATTTTGTGTGATAGAAGTTTATGTAAAGATTACAGAAAAAAAAAAGATTTCTCTAAAATATAAACTTTTTCAGAAACCATCAACAAGAAATTACATTACTTTCACCATCGGTCAAGAGATAGCGCTGATTTAAAACTGCAATATTCTACACCGCTAATCCACTGATGAATATAGCCTCTTCGATAAACATTTTCACGTTTTATTTATTTCTATTTATGATGGTACGGAACCCTCGGTGCGCGAGTCCGGCTGGCTCTTGATCGGTTTTTTATTTTACTGTTTTTTGGTATTACCTATACTTACTAAGATCAAATCAAATTGAGCATAGTTTTATTGTTTATCGGAAAATGTTAATAATGCTCAAAAACAAACAGTTCCTTGACAAAAATTGCAAAAAAGTTATTATAATAGTACCCACTTTTACTAATATTAACCATGCTTTTTGACTGTATGTATGGTAGCCTCCCTTAAAAATAAACCATCTTCGTTTGCAACTTTCTTTCTACTCAAAAATAAACATAACTTTTCCAGATAAACATTTTAAAGAAAGTCTCCCTGAAATCTCTATCAGCAAAACTACTAACAAGGAGACTTTTAAACATTCGCGCCACAAAGGACGCACGTAACAAGTGTTCGGTATCAAAGGGCGCCGCTCCAAATGTTTTATGTCGTGCCGCCAACTTCGAGAGACGCGAGTAAAGTATGTTTTCTTTTCTTTTGATTAAAAAAAAACTTCGAACTTTTGTCCTTTTTACAAGCTTTTTATTAACTTGCCATGTTAGTTAGTTAGTTGGTGGGGGACAAATCTTGCAAGCTTAATTTGACCCACTCCCCAGTGTCCGATGGAGGTAAAATTTTGTATACAGGTTGGGTTTAGATGACAATACAATATTTAAGTACAGTCAGCAAAAAGCTTGTCATGAAAACGAAATTTTTTAAAAACTTTTTTATCCACAACGGGACAGCACTTAGCCTTCACCACACGTTGTCGTTAAGTGGTGGTAGCGCACTACTCTCGGAATCCTCCATCACTGAAAAACTGGGTATCTATCTTTAACTGCCGGAACACAAAAATGCTAAAAACATCGTTGTTTTAACGGATAAGTTGGTGGTAGCTAGCCAGGTGGACTAAGAACAAGTCCCATAACCAACAAAAACTTACTTACTTAGTAATATACACTCTAAAATTTTCTAAAATAAAACTGCCTATAGCTTTTATTTTCTAAACCGTTGTTAGTAAGGCGAATTGAAAAAAAACAAGTCCCATTACCAACAAAAGCTGACTTACTTAACTTAGTAATACTTAAGATTTTAAATTATTTTTATGCATTGTGAATGCATAAAATTAATTTAAATTCTTATTTAATGGCTGTTTCATCTTAATCGACTGTTAAACATTTGTAAAAATGTTTCTTTCGGATGCGAGGGTTTCCTCACATTGATGAAACAACGCTGGCCAACAGCGTAGCAAGTGATAGCAAAAATCGACGAGTCGTGCAAGCCTTTCGGTAGCTTAGTTGGTCAGAGCATCGGGCCGGATTCCCGGAGGCGTGGGTTCGAAATCCGCCTGAAAGCTACTTATAGGGCTCGTGGTTTTTTTACTATCACATTTTTCCTATACTTAGTAATACTTAATACATTCAATTTTTTTCCAAAAATAAAACTGCCTATTAGCTTTTATTTTCTAAACCCATAGTTAGTTAGGCGAATTGAAAAAGAAAACTAGTTTTTCTGCTTGTAACTTGTACCGTAAAACGGAAAGGATGGAATAAATTATGAACAACTCTTTTTAAAACTTTAACATCAGTTAGCTTTGCCATAAACTTCAGTCAAAGCTGAAACTTTAAACATCACACCAACCGTACTCACTATAAAATAAAGCTTCCGAGATATTGTTTACCTATTTGTTACGTTGTCTGAACATTCGCAACAATCCCAAGCATTGCGTTATCGCATCCTTGATGTATGCAGTTTCCGAAGCCTCTGCTGAGCTATTGGTCCAGTTTATATGGTTGACTGCTGTGCAGATGCAGTCATGTCAGTCGAGTTACTACAACCCGAAGGCTACTATCACAACTTTATGATACTACTAAGACTATGAAGCTTAAGATTTGTATACAGAGATGTTGAATGTGGATTCACGAGATAAAAGTTATTATAACAAAGACCTAATTCTAACGCAACAAAGATTTTAGTCGCAATAAGTGAGAGTTACGTGACTTGAAAGTGCTAAAAACATCGTATTGAAGTAATTTAAGAATTAATACAATAAAGAACCCATTATCTTTATACAACCTCTAAACGACACTAAAATGGTCAATACGACCGCTACTTGACTCTATTACGACACTGAGTCGAATAAAGGCCGTTTTGCCGTGACATAACGTTAATAGTGACGTCGCAGCGACCTACAAATGTATGTTGGGAAGTTCTCTACGCTGAGAAGGCAACAGTTGTTGCATCAAGTTGCAACAACTGTTGCAGTAGCTCTAACGCCTAAATACAAGAAAGCTCCTCAACTTGCACTTCATCAGCATCATGGCCATTCATGGCATCTCTTTCCTTTGACATTTAAAGTGACAGAATGATGTCAAAGAAGCAAACTTATGAGAAGTGTTTGAGTATTCCGTCGTAAGATGCCAATAGCTGCTGGATAAATCCACTAATTATTTCAGGAATACATGCCAGCAAAGTGGACGGATCATAACCAATACCATCGTCAATTGCTGATTAATGGTAGCTGACAACTATTTAAAATTTTTGAATAAAAATCGACCAAGTGCAAGTTGGACTCGCCCATTAAAGGTTCCGTACCCACTTAAGGATATAGCATAGGTAAAAAAAATATCGTCGATGGCCGTTGCTTTACACAAGCGAGGGGGTGCTGGGATCGGTAAGACTCCGGCCGCGGCACTCTCGTAGACTGAGAAATACGTGTAGACGCGGCATGCAGCGCGCATTCTATTTACATCTAAAATATCACCTATGTGCGCTTTTACTAAGGAAATTATATTATGTAGAATACAAGAAGAATTATTATGAATATTTATTGTAAACGTCGGTTTGTAGGAAGAGTAGATCTTAGATATTATTCGTACCTATGTAGTAAAAAAAGTTTTTTTTAACAAAAATAGTCTTCAACTAGACTTCAAACGATTCTTCAAAATCCAGAACACAGCAGCAGCTATTTATATTTATTTTCTATCTCTAGATCATTTCGATAATATATCCATTATCGAAATGATCTTCGCAGGCAAAACTAAAACATTTGCTACAAATTACACTGAAAAAAATAAATAATGTATACTGCTCTAACCAGTAGGTACATTTTCAGATTTATTCCAATCAAATTAATAAAACTTATAATTTAATATGAAAGAATATAAATAACTCATACTAGCCCATCATCCAATACTTTTTTACAAAATAAATCTACTTAGTTAATCAATATTTAAATAAGTATACCGTTTATATAAAATCACGCTATCAATCTATAATATAAATCAATATATAAAAAAACACTTAAATAAAAATATTGTTTAAGAACAAAAAAATAAAATAAAATACATATTATTCCAATACCAAAAATGATAATATCAAATAATACAATAACTTGTGTCATTGAAAATCGGAAGCAACGATCACATACACCCAGATACAAGAAAATATCTAAAAGTTAGTTTTCGACATTTACCCGTCCGAGAATCGAACCCGGGTCTTCAGAGATAGTGGCACCTAGAAAACCGGTGCGTACACCAATCGGCCACGGAGATCGTCGAATTTGTTTAAACAAAATGTAGCGCAACTGAAATAATTGATACTTTGTTTACTAATGTAAACTTGCCAGTTTTTTAATGTGGTTGGTTATAGTACTTGAATAAAATTTTGTGTGAATAGATTCACCCAGAAGATGCCTATTCACTTGCGACTTTAAGAGGTTTGGGTTGTAGGTACTCGGGCAAACAGAAGCCGGCAGGGTATTCCAGGCATGATGAAGGAGTACTTAATTCTCTGAGCGTGAGTTTAAAGGAGAGGGCGGAATGAGGTTATGCAACTCAGATGCACACTCGTTAAAGCATATCTGACAAGTGACTCAGGGGATGAAACTCATAGCTGAAGTCCCCCATCGACAGTATGGGAGTGCTTATTCGCCAGGCCAGATAAAGAGGTACGCACTGTGTATCAGACTAACACCAGTAACATAGAGATCCTTACTACCGAACTTAGTAACTGTACGGTCACTTCAGTCTACAAACCTCCCAATGCACCGTATTACTTCAGCTGTCCGCCGAACTTTAACGCCCATCCGGTTAGATTTGTCCTTGGTAATTTAATAGCCATAGCGAGAACTGGGGATACAGAACCAGTGATGACAACGGAGTGAAGGTTGAAGAATGGGTTGATGGACACATACCTACACTATCTTTGATCCATGATCCAAAACTTCCGTCATCATTCAACAGCGGTCGCTGGAAAAGGGGTTAAAACCCTGATCTAATCTTTGCCAGTGATCACATAGATCACCAGTGCGTGAAGACAGTAAGTGGTGCAATACGGAGGACCTAATTATGTGCCAGGCCTTACGACCTGAAGGATAAAATAATAAAATAAAATAAAAAATATCTTTATTCAACTTGACTTAAGAAATAAGCTTTTTTGAATCGTCAATATTTTCGTTCAAGACTTTTTTAACTGATAGGGAGAATAGGCGCAATAAACTTATCAGCTTTAAAAATTGGAGTAACGATATTTCCAAAGATTTATATCGTTAACTTTTACAACTTTTTCATTATAATATTACATTAGTTAAGCTAAGGTTGTGTGTTACATCAAATCCATGCATTACGGTCTTTCAAATAGTCATCTACTTTATAATATCCTTTCCATCCATGAGCGATTTTTTGCCATGACTTTTGAATTTTTGCAAAGGCAGCTCTACTAAATTCTGTGGAACTTTATTAAAACTAGCTACGCTTTTCCCCAAAAACGAACTTCTTGTTTTTTCAAGTCGAATCCTTGGAACGGCAATCTTATTTTTATTTCTTGTTTTGATTTGATGTATATTGCTACGTTTTACAAATGTATTGAGATACTTCTTCACATACACCATATTCTCATATATGTGTTGTCCTGCAACAGTTAATATGTTGATTTCTTTTAAAGAATCTCTTGGCCGAAGTTTGTATATGGCGCGAATAGCTCTTTTCTGATGCACAAAAATACTTTCGATGTTAGCTGCTGAACCCCAAAGTAATAGGCCGTAGGACAATACACTCTGAAAATAGCTAAAATAGATTAACCTTGCCGTTTCAATATCGGTTAAGATCCTTATTTCTTTAACAGCAAATGCCGCAGAACTGAGTCTACCGGACAAGGCTTCAATATGAGGGTCCCATTGAAGTCGATAATCTAATGTTATATCTAAAAATTTAGTACTGTTAATTAATTCGACTATATTGTCATCCAATTTTATGTGAATACCTGTCTTACATTTGGCAGTGAATTTTTTTTCACATTTTGTTTTTTTCGAGTTTAATGATAGTGTTCACGCCGCGCGTGATTCATTCATTCACGTTCATTCGTGGGGTCGGCGCCAACCGCCGTCCGCGCGACATCGCGACCAGTTGGCCGTAAGCAGCCGTGAGGGCTCCGGTCGGGGTACGGACTTGTGACCCGTGTGTGTTCGCTTTGAAAAGCGCCGGGAAGTTTTAGCTGTCTATTAGGGCATTGTGTAGTTATAAGAGTGTTAGTGTCATTCCAATGTGACCAGAAACCAGATCGCTCACCACTTACTCCAAAATGGGAAAGCTTCCACGAAAAGTCTCCAGAAGAAATTTACACGAGACCCTGGTAAAGAGGTTAACCACTTGGACGAGGCTTTTACAGAAACAGAGCTCAAGTTTGCCCTTGATAAGCTCAAAGAAGGTAAAGCCGCTGGCTTTGACAACATCAGGGTCGAGCAGCTGAAACGGTTTGGTTTCGTACTACTTATACAAAACTGTCATTTCTTCCATGGCCGCTTCCAAAGGGTATGTAATCTAATCACTGACGTTTTAGCCACCTACTTTTAATAAATGACATTTGTGGCAGAGAGTGTATATAAAACTTCTTCGAGATTATTTATTTTTATGAGTTTATTATCTTTGATATAATATGTTAGTCAGTTTAAAGTTAGCCCGCCATTTGTTTATACTTTGTGCAATGAAATTTAAATAATGAAATAAATATTCCTCCTTCGGAAGTACTTGTTCCTATGCAATATTTCATTAGAGTATCAAAAATTTTACTCCGACTATGCAAGTCTCCTTACAGAACTCCGCAAACTTATCTGACGCGGTGGTTAAATTTGAGAGTTAAAACTGTCAATACAGCTGACAGACTTTTCATTCTTTTTTATTGCTACTGGCGCCTCAAACATCGGTTTTAGATATTGTTGTGGGGATTTCGAATTTCAAATTTCAAAACCGCGAGAGCATTTCTTGCAAGAAATTGTATGCATGCTCTATTTTGTACTAATAATGGATAAGAGAATCAGTAATAAAAATGTTTTGAACCTGAAATTTACACAAAATGGTGCGGTTTATGTTCCTCACTCAAAGGAAAGAAGCTGGACTTCTCACAGTCTCAAAAAAGTGTAATGGTGATATTAGATCAACTAGGTATATAAAATTCTTACATCGGTTTTATTTCAAGAATTGCTTTTACATTATGTCTCTGTAAAAAACTTTTTCAACAAGCGAATTTCTTATTTCTTGATGCAATTTTTTACACCTACCTATCTTAACTTTCTCACATTTTCAATTTTGAGGAACCTAAAACGAACATAAATTTAATATACAGTAGTAGAAGTTAGAAACTTAGACTAATTATGTACCTAGAACACAACAAAATATTGGTACTCAAATAGGTACAACTTTTATAGGCTCTTAAGTATCTTAGGCAATATTATCCGTCACTTTTATTTCAAACTATTGATGTTTGCTTTAGGTAATGAGTAAAATAACTTGTCCTAGGTTACATAGGTCTATGGTTATGCAATAAATGGCAAAGCACTCATCTATACCCAATCCTGAAGCGTTATTTCAATATTTCCTAGCAAAATAAGCATCATTGAAAAAAATTAGGATCCTAGTGTGAGTTTTTTTTTTCAATTTTGGCGCAATCGGAGCGATACAGTCTCCACGTCCAAACGCCGCCAATACCAGGCGGAGACTGAACAATTATGCTGCGAAACGGTGCACGATGCATTTTGGGATACTAGTTATTGACTATAAATATAACAGAAAAAAATTTTAGTAACTTCCCTAGATATGACTAAGAACTACTTACACAAAAAAAATTAGCTTGATTACTCAACTAGTTATTGAGATAATTGAGTTTAAGACTGAAAAAAGGGGTCTTGAAAATATTTTTTTTAGTACATTGTATTTATTTGATTCAAATAAATTTTAGTAACTTCCCTTCATAAAGAAAAGATCTATCACATATAATATTTTGAAAGGCCTAGCAATGATACTTTGTCAGGAAATTTAATTTAAAAACATTGAAAATTCTGAGTTTGATCGCCGCAATAGCCTTAACGTACCGATTGCCTATACCTACCTAGCCGAAATTCCACTAGCAGTTTTCGTCAGCAAAGTATAAATTTGTTTTTGGAAATGTGTTATATCGCACTTTTTAATGCTTACTATACAGGATGTTCAGCAAAACGTTGAACATACAAAAATAGATGGGGTGGTCTGCTACCTAACTAGCTCCAATGATTTTACCTAGGTCCAAAGTATTTTTTATTTTTGAGAATAAATGGTTTGTGAAACATTTTTAAAGACCTATCTACAGACTCCATACGAATATTGTTTTTTATAATTTTTTATTGTTTTTATTTTTGTATTTAAATCGTAAAGCGGTCTACAGACTACATCTACCTATCAAGTTTCAGCTGTGTATTTTTAATAGTTTTGGAATAAATTGGCTGTGACATCGGCTACGGTACCCTAAAAAAGGATTTTCTAGCTTCTTCAATAACCCAAGTGAGCTAATAGTTTGAGAAAATAGGTTGAAGAAATTTGTTTCAAGTTGGAGTCTACTCAATTTAACTTCTTTAGAGTTTTCTGTTTTACCAATAGATATTATTAAAAACCTAAGAGTCTCCGACGCTAGATAGTTAACTATAATGCTTCCTTTACAAACTTCCTTTTAAACCGTTTCATGTGGAATGCTCCAAACACAAACAAGTAACCAGCAATGACATAGCACTATAAATCTTGTCGAGTCAGCTCTTAAACTTAGTTAATTACCGAACATGAGCGCGGCCGGACCGCGAGATAATCCGGAGACACTCGTCCCTTAAAATCTTAAGATTTAATTAACTTCGGCCCGTGTAGTGTTTTGCAAGTAGGGCGACAATGATTTTTTAAAGGTTTAGGGGATTTTATAGAGTCTTCATCAGAACTACGAATTTTACACTGCGTTTTCAATATTATAAAATATGCAAATCGTTTAAGTTATACCTACTTTGTTACGTGTTAAGGTTAAATGTTTAACCGCCTCTGTGGTCTAGTGGTTCACACCACCGATTTCAGACCAAGAGGTCCCGGGTTCGATTCCCAGTGGGGGTACATATTGTATTCGGTTTGGTTGGTGGTAGGACTTGTTCTTAGTCCGCCTGGCTAGCTACCACCATCTTATCTAAGTCTGACGCCATAACAATGATGTTTTCAGCATTATTGTGTTCCGGCAGTTAGAGATAAGATAGCCAGTTCCTCAGTGATTGAGGATTCCGGGAGTAGTGCGCTTCCATCTTCAGCCTTATCACCACTTAACATCAGGTGTGATGAAGGCTAAGTGCTACCCCGTTGTGGATAAAAAAAAAAAAAAAAAAAAAAAAAATGTTCTTTTTTGTAAGTAGATACATTTTGTTAACTTTGTTTAATCGGCATTACGATTACGTTTGTGTTATACCTAATATAAGAGAGGTTACAGTGTTCTACGATAATAGTTTCAGTGTAAAAATTTAGGAGCACATAAACATTTAACAGTTTCTAATAACAATTGCTAGCATATGTTAGCATATTTATAGCATAGAAGAAAGGACGTATCTATTTTTTTTTCTAAATTGGGTTAAGTACATATTCGCAATCAGTAAAAAAAGACGCATCTACTAGTATTTTTTTCATTTCATATTTGTGAGCGCAACCTTAAAATTTTCGCTGATAAAAAAGACGTATCTGCTTCAAAACACAATGTTTAGGAAGTAGAAAAGTCGGTACTGACGCACAATAGATAGAAAAGACGTATCTGAGTAGATGCGTCTTATTACTCTATGAAATATTGGTCTAGAGTCCGCACCACATAAGTTGGCTTTTGTCAGAGGGCGCTGATCGTCGTGGTCGCTTGGAAAAATAAGCCTTATTCCCATGTTATAATTTTAGTTCCAGATATTGACACGTCCCAAGTTATATGGCGCGTACTTTAGTCATAAAATGAAAATACGTATCTGCACGGTCATAGAAAGAAAGAAAGCTTCTGCGTAGATGCGTGTTTTTTTGTGATTGAATCTGCGATAATAGCGTCTAAGGAATCAAAACAAAGTGATATTTCATTACTAAGGCTGCTCATAATTATAATATTTAAGTACAAATCAATGTATCCAAAGAGGTTTTTGGAATATAAATGTAACAAAGGTTTTTATTAATTATTTTTGTTATTATTGAACAATATTAAGTCTGAATCTAATATTTTGTGTTATAATAGACATATTATAAAAGACATATTGACAGATTGATATTATAACTAAAATGTAAAAAGAGTATATCACTTACGATGAAACGCAAAGACTGATCAGTGATCATAGAAAGAAAGGACGTTTCTGCGTAGATACGTCTTTTCATCGTAGTATCATGATTTACTCAAAAAGGAAAATCACATTTATATAGTATATAATATAAATATTATTAAAATTTTAATATGTCAAAAAATAGCTTAAACTATGATAAAATCTTGCATACTAGAATTTAAATCTTTTACCTTCACTTTAGCGTGCGGATTTCTTTCTAAAAAAAAATCCAAATGTTTTTATTTCTCGGTTGGACGGAAAAGGTAGATACGTCTTCTTTCCTTATGGCGGCAGAGTAATTGTTCTGATACTACAAAATTTTAGTAAACTCATATCTCAATCTCCACTATTGTCACAGCCACCCTGAGTCCAAGAGACGCCTAATAAGGTCCCTAAGTGCGTCCGCGTCCGGTCACTAATTGTCTCCGATCGTCAAAGGCATCGCGCCTCTCATTGAACGCATTATGACAGATTTAAATTAAGTTGACAAGCTGTCTAGAATCGGTTATGTAATGTTTTTTTTTTTTTTTTTTTTAATTTATTTGATCTTAAGAAAACCAACAGCGTTTACAATATATTATTACATCAAGTATTATCTATTATGTATAGCCAATTACAGGTTTCCCTATATTATTATAATTATGCACAGGCAAAATATAAAAGAAATAGAAGTCCATTTTTACATGTTTTTTTTATTGTTAATTTTGGAATTGCTACTTATCGTGTTTTATGTGTGTGTGTGTGTTAAAGTACATAATATTATTTGTATACAAAAATAATGAAATAAGTATAAAGAACAAATACATTATACATATACGTAATCTACAAATTAATAATAGTAAGTGCCTGATTCACAAAATCCTACCACATAACGGGTAATTTCATACAAATTCTGTTATTATCCTTATAATAGATTGCGAAATAGGCACTAAGTCATTATCTGCCATTTATCGATAATTAATTGAATAAGTATAGTTTATTGTGACCTTTGTAATTTTTTAATAATATGTTTTTTGAAAGTATTTTTGGAGCATGCGAAAATATCAATGTCATTGAAACTCTTGTTATATGTACGGGAAATACGACATAAAACACTGTTTTTAGCGTACTTAGTGTGTGATTGAGGCACGCTGAGCAACGGTGTGTGGCGTGTGCGATAAGTGGGTGTACAGAAGCCGATTTGGCCCAGAAGTTCGGCACAGTCTATATTTCCACGGAGGATGTCGTACAAAAGGCACATATCTAGAAGCGACCGTCTATCTTCTAATGTAATCATGTTGAGTTTTCTACAATTTTCTTTATATGAAGTAGCTGAAATGCGAAGGCGATAATTAAGATGATTAACAAATTTTGATTGGATTTTTTCTAAAGATGCTTTGTATATTTCGTACTGTGGGTTCCATATACTGCTAGCGTATTCCAAAACACTCCTTACATATGCGTAATAAACAGACTTTATAGCGGCGGGGTCATTGAACGGCTTGCAAGCACGTATTACAAACCCGAGGTTTCTGAAACCCCTGTTAGCAATAGTATCGATATGGGTTTGGAATGTTTGTTTGCTGTCGAAAAGTATTCCAAGATCACGAATAACATTGTTCCTATCAATTGGGGTACCATTAAAGTTGTAAGTGTGAATTATTGGTTGTGTTTTTCGTGTAAAGCTAATGCATTGACACTTTGTGATATTAACTGTTATCCTGTTACTGTGGTAGTAATTATATAAATTATTTAGATCAATCTGCAGATTTGCGCAATCAGTATCATTCCGGATTTTACAAAATATTTTTTTGTCGTCTGCATAAAGTAAATGGCTAGCAGATGTAAAACAGTCAGAAATATCATATAGATATGCATTATAAAACAATGGGCCCAAATGTGAGCCCTGAGGTACCCCTGTCGGAATAGATGTGAAGTCCGATCTAAAACCTCCTACAACGACCGATTGAGAACGATTGGACAAGTAGGACTTTACCCACCGAAGTAGATCGCCGCGAATACCCAATGAATAGAGTTTGTCGAGCAGGATGATATGATCCACACGATCGAAAGCCTTTTCGAAATCTGTGTAGATCACATCAACCTGCCCCCCCCGATCCATATTTTGGCTGAGGTAGTTCGAGAAACACGCTAGGTTACTTAAGGTGGAGCGTTGTTTAAGAAAGCCATGTTGTTTATCTGTTAATCCTTGTTTGATGATGGGATATATAGCTTTGATAATAATTTGCTCGAAAATTTTACCGCAAGTGTTCAAGATAGATATACCTCTGTAGTTTTCTACCATTTTTTTCGGCCCTTTTTTATGGATTGGCACAATGTGTGCCCGTTTCCAGACGTCAGGAAACACGCCCTCTCTTAATGAAAGATTGAATAATAAGGTTAGTGGAGGAGCAAGAGACTTTGCGCAATTTTTCCAAAAGAGAGGAGGTATCCCATCACTTCCTGCACCCTTTGCTTCGTCCAGGCCCTCCAACAACTGCTCAACGGAACCAACATCGATCTGCAGGGTAGATATAAAATTAATACTATCATCTGATTGTCTATTTGTATTATGTGCACTTAGTGGTTGGCCAAATACACTTTGAAAAAATCTGTTAAAAGCTTCACAGATAAGTTTACCGTCAGAGTAGCTATCACGTCCGTATGTTAATGTTTTAGGGTAACTAGAACTACCACGCATATTTTTTACATAAGACCAAAAGGCTTTCGGTGACTTTTTAACCATATTTTCAATATATGAGGTATACCTATTAAAACACTCATCTTCAACGCGATGTTGTCGCGCCCGCAATACCGAAAAATCGTCGTAGTCTCGTGCATTTTTATATTTTTTCCATCTGGAGTGAGCTTTAGTTTTCTCCCTGATTATGTGTATCAGTGCCCGACTGTACCACACCGGATAGACTCGGCGACCCGACCCGCGTTTGAGTGGAACATATTTTTCGATACATTCGTATAAATGTATGTATAATAAGCTAGTAACTTCTTCTGTAGAACGATTTTCAAAAATTGAAAGCCAGTCTATATTATTAAAAGTTTTGTTTATTTGAGAATAAATACCACGCCTAAAGGCACGCTGTGTATGGGGTGCTTCGGTTAACGGCACAATTATTATTTCGTAGATGTCTAATACTAGTGGCGGGTGGGCCGTATCTATTTTAACTATAGGAGATGAGCAAGTGTTAATATTAAGGTCTAAATTCGAAAAAGCCAAATCCAATGTATTTTTAGACTTGTTAGTAATAAAATTATATTGTGTTAGCCCCATCAAACTTAAGTTTTCCAATAGATAAGAAGCAGCGTTTTGCATGTCTATTGAACCGTGTTTAAAATATATAGGTACATTAGTAGTGTCCCATTTGACGCATGTCAGGTTAAAATCTCCGACCAATAAATAGTTCTGAGAAGGATTCGTGTTTACAACATGCTCGGTGACCCGCACTACGTTATAAGTATTTTCTTTAATGTTCGCGTCGGGTGGCACGTACGCAGTGCCGACGTACAAGTCCGGCACGGAGGGGGCGCGAGTGCCGGCGGGGGGAGTCTCGCTTCTGCATGCTGGGATGTCTTGAATTGCACGGGAGAGAGCCCGTGCCGGCACCCGAACCCATAGCTGCTCGGACTGTTCGGGGTGTTGGATCACAAGTAATGTGGGATCTAAGTTTGTTTTGATAAGCATCATGACACCGCCTCCCGTTTTTTTTCTGGTTGCATCCAGATTTCTATCTCGTCTAAACACCGTATACCTATCGTCAGCTAGCTCGCGATCAAATATGTCATCCTGTAACCACGTCTCTGTAAGGATTATAATGTCGTAGTCATTGCGCAATACACCCTGAATAAAGTCTAAGCACTTCGTCCTTAGCCCACGTACATTCTGATAATATATACATAATTGTTTATTATCTATTGTTAAGGAAAAAACTAACTATTCGTATTATTTTTTGTACATTATTATTATGTGTACATGTGCTAAGGACAAATTCTGTGAATTTACCACTATGTAACATTGATATGACGCAGCTAAAATATGAATATCTAACCCCTATCGTAATAATAATCAGAAAACACTTTATTATTAAAAGCAAATATATCGTACTATTTAATGTCTTACGACAAAATATCATAATCTCAGTTTGAGTTCGTTTTAAGTAGAAACAAATAAATTTATGTGGGTAAGCTATTAATAAACTGCGAGTAAACGATTGCGGGACTACGATGCAATCGCGTTCGCGTCTAAACTGTATAACAAAGTACGATAACAGGTTCGAAAATAAAGAGTAATATTTATTCTGACCGGATATTTCGCATATTACAGAATAAAAACATAGAACGATTATTAGATAAATGGCAAATATGTTTTTGTTGTACTTATCAGGACAGAGCTTCACAGAAAATATGAATATAAAATGGTCAAATAAACAATATAAAATATCAATTTGTAGCAAGATAACATACATAAATAAATATTGTAAGATACAGTAAGAAAACACGTAAGGTAATGTGGTACTTACAATGGGCATTGTACGTTTTTACCACACTTTTATTAGCTTCACTTGTAACTAAGTCACAATGTAAGAAAATCTTGGAATTCAATTTTAACCTACTTCTAATTGTCGTATCGATTTGAAACTTTGCATGTCTATCTGAATCCAATGACAATACAATAATTTGCTACCATCGAGCTGATCTGATGGTGAAGTCTAGAGGTGGGCGATAGAACTCTTCAATGGCTGCTAGGAAACCCCTCGAGCTTAGGCTCATTTGTTTTGTTCTGATGAGACCTATTCGCTTCACTTGATGGTGAGGGTCTGATGATGGAGCAGGGAGGAAGCCAGTGGCACTCCTTAATGACCAATAGGAAACACTTCGAGTTCTGGCTCATTTGTTTCGTTCTGATGAGACCTATTCGCTACACTTGAAAGTGATGGTCTGATGATGGAGCAGAGAGGAAGCCAGTGGCACTTCTTAATGACCACTAGGAAACCCCTCGAGTTTGGGCTCATTTATTTTGTTCAGACGAGACCTATTCGCTACACTTGGTGGCGAGGGTCTGATGATGGAGCTGGGTGGAAGCCAGTGGCACTCCTTAATGACCACTACGAAACCTTTTGAGTTTGGGCTCATTTGTTTCGTGTTGATAAGACCTATTCGCTACACTTGGTGGTGAGGGTCTGATGATGGAGCAGGGAGAAAGCCAGTGGCACTCCTTAATGGCCAATAGGAAACCCTTCGAGTTCTGGCTCATTTGTTTCGTTCTGATGTGACCTATTCGCTATACTTGGTGTTGAGAGAGAGTCTGATGATGGAGCAGGGAGGAAGTCAGTGGCACTCCTTAATGACCACTACGAAACCTTTTGAGTTTGGGCTCATTTGTTTCGTGCTGATAAGACCTATTTGCTACACTTGGTGGTGAGGGCCTGATGATGGAGCAGGGAGGAAGTTAGTGGCACTCCTACATGACCACTAGAAAATCCCTCGAGTTTGGGCTCATTTGTTTCGTTCTGATGAGACCTATTCGCTACACTTGGTGGTGAGGGTCTGATGATGGAGCAGGGAGGAAGTAAGGGTTCGGCTCGCGCATCTGGTAACTAATACACTCCATAGCTTACCATTTATTAAGCTAAAAAGTAAAAAATAAATATGTAGTTTAAAAAACTAAAAAAACACACTTTTATAGGAACAGACTAAAACGTACAAAATAACATTCTATTCAGTAACTGAAATAAAAAAGCGTGGTGCGCGTTGTCAATATTAAGTACTTACTTGAATGCATACTTTGCAAAGAGCGCACCACGCTTTTTAATTTCAGTTACTGAATAGAATGTTATTTTGTACGTTTTAGTCTGTTCCTATAAAAGTGTGTTTTTTTAGTTTTTTAAACTACATATTTATTTTATCATAGTTTTGCGCGCGAGTAGCGTAGCGATGCAGTTGTTTGTCCACTGCGTCAAAGAATATAGAAATGCAGACTGGTTAATGACTTCTATTACTTTTAACAAAAGATGATTATAATATGATTTTAACAAGTTTTCACAATATTTAAAGAAGAGGTGAGCACTAGTCAGCGCAGGCCACATTAAATGATCTTCTTCAGGTCTTCTTCTTTCAAAATCGCAAGTGCCGGTGACGTGTCGTTTTTGCGCACATAAATTCTGCCGTTTTTTGCCCAGGTATATTGATAATTCTTATTCTTTGCATAATCCTTTGTTCTTTTAAGAAGTTGTTTATTTTGTTGCGTTAGGTGTTCAAAGACAGTAATGAGTTTGGATTCTCCTGCCATGCCAATATCCTCAGTAGTAATACGTTTCTTTCGAGCTGATGACAGAAAGTTATCTTTAATTAAACGGTTACGCATTTTGGCAATGATGACCCTGGGACGACCCTGCAGCTTAACTCTTGGCGAGACCCTATTGACTTGTTCGATATCGTTGATTGATATTTCTACTCCAACAAATTTTGCTATCTTTGTAATCGTGCAGATTAGATCTTCGTTTTTCAGTTCTGGTATTCCGACAATCTCTAAATTCAAAAGTCGCTCCCTTTGTTCATTGTTATTAATTACTTGTTTAAGTGAAGTATTTTCTGCCTTAAGGTTCACAATTTCTGCTGTTGCCTGAGAGATTGTTTTCGTATTTTCATCTGTCTTCGTAGTAAGGCTTTCAGTTTGGTTAAAGTTAAATTGTACAGATTCTTTTAGAGAATCTATCTCTTTTTCGATACCAATGTATTTTTTTCTAATTTCTTGGACATCTTTTTTTATTTCTATGAAGTCTCCTCTCATCATATTTATTTCAGTTTTCATTTCTACTGTTGTTTCTGCCAATTTTGAAATATCTTCTTTGATAACACTGGTTATGTTATTACTAATTTCTAACATTTTTTCGTTAATATCAGTTTTGAAGATATTTATGTTCGCCATAAGTTCTTTTGAAAAAGACTGAAAAGTCTCCGTGAAGTCGTCTCCATGTTTACGTTTTCGCAATGTGACGCTTGGCATGTTTTCTGTACTTTCTTGTCTTGAGATGTCGGGGTCGGAACTATATGGCTTGCTTGGAGAGTGCCACATCTTCAATGCTTAATCTTTGACGCTTGGTTACCGAGTAGCAAGGTGCGAAAAGGATTCACTGCAACTGCCTTGTGTCGCAAGCACGCGATGTGTGCGCGACTGACCACAATAACACTGAGTCGATGTG
Source organism: Crambus lathoniellus (assembly GCA_949710035.1). Taxonomy (NCBI): domain Eukaryota; kingdom Metazoa; phylum Arthropoda; class Insecta; order Lepidoptera; family Crambidae; genus Crambus; species Crambus lathoniellus. The sequence continues at coordinate 29,101,873 of OX453296.1, forward strand.
CGCGAAATTAGACTCTCTTTCACTAGCAATACAAGTCTGGTGACTATTTTAACTATTTTGTCCTATGCGGCAACACGATACACGTCCACTCAGGACGGCGCTCGGCTTACGAAAAAAAAAAAGGTTTATTTTCATCATCATCATGAGCCATTTTGAGTCCACTTCTGAACAAAGGCCTTCGCCTTTGAGCGTCACATAGAACGGCTGTGGGCTATTTGCAGCCTGTGGCTTCCCGCAACCTTTACCAGGTCATCGGTCTACCTTATAGAGGGCCGCCCTACGTTGCTTGTTCCAGTTCGTGGTCGCCACTCTAGAATCTTCCTTCCCCAACGGTTGTCAGTTTTGCGAGCAATGAGCCCTGCCCAGCGCCACTTCAACTTCGGTACTCTGAGAGCTATGTTCCTTACGAACCCTATCACGTAGGGAGATACCAAGCATAGCTCTCTCCGTAGTTCCATGTAATGAGCACTTTAGAAATACTAAATTAAAAAAAAAATAGGTTGAAGCGACATCGTTTCGATATCAGCGCTTTTCTTTAAAACAAAAAAAAGTAATATTTCCTGTGTGAGGGTAGTATATCTTCACATTGATGAAATTAACGCTGGCTACACGGAGCGTAAGAAGTAATTCGACAGTTCTCGTAACGATTCCGTAGCTCAGTGAAAGAGCAGTCGCCCGGATAGCGATAGGTCGTGGGTTTGAATCCCATCGGACCTGGTTGTGAGACGGGTAGATTTTTTCTAAATACTTCATTTTAAATTTTTTAAAGTTTGGGTGCCAATTCTAAGATACCATTGCTAACACAAAAAATCGAGTAGGTAGTTACCACATGTTGTAGTAGTGTCATATATTATCGATATCACACTGAATTTTTAAATAACACTTAAATCTGTATCGTTTCCAAAGCAATTAGTTTACATTAGTAGCCTTAAATTAGTTTTGAAGTCCGTCCTTGTCCCTAATTTGTTGAACTTGCATTGTCTTTGAGCAGGACCCTATTAGCGCCCTGACAATGAAGAGGCATAATTAATCATCATTACCTCTTATTACACTGTCGTCCATATTGATTTTCAGGGTCATAAGTGAAGTTTGATCTGGATGATAAATTTTAAACTCGGAAATTTTGACAAGTGGTTTTAGCACGAGATTTTATCTCTAAATTCTTATTGGCATTTATCTCATTTTTTAAATCAAATCTCATTCTAATAACATTTGTTTGTTTTGCTACTGACTGTTTTGATTGCGTTGTCAAATGCCCTGCTTGTTTCATAACCTTATTTATGATACATATCTATCAAAAACTATTAAAATTGCAAACTAACATGGACTGAACATACGACCGGAAACAATAACAGTGAGACATAACCAAATCTGCATGTTGGAACGGTGATTAAAACATCACACCCTCTATAATCTCACGATGCATACAATTAGTCCGACATCGCTACAAACTTTTAACTTGACCTCTATGATGTTGGCTGTAAGGTTCGCTCATAAGCATGAGATAAGTTGGCTAAGGCGAGTGTTGTTGGACGTGTTAACAGTCCACGAATTAAGTCTTAATCAGAATGCTCGGATGCAGATTGCGGAGATGCAGCGGATTTGCGGCTGGCGCCGGATTTCTACGTTCCTAGGTTGAGAGCTAGAGCTACTAAGATTTACCGTTTAGACGTTCCTCTTTGGACGGAGGGGTTATTGTAGGTCCTGTTTAATAAATTTCGAATGGTCTTACGTTATGAGGATATAAATGTCAACAATATGACTGTTTTTTGGCCATGCTCTAGAAGCTACTAATTATACAATGAAATGTTAGCATAATTATTAGCCCTTGGAGCAGCGGGTGATAAAGTAATTGTCATAGGTCGGATCACATAATAGTTGGTAAGATTCCATTACTTATATTATTAGTAACTAGCGCTCCGCTCGCGACTTCGTCTGCGTGTACCCACTTGTTTACCCTCTTAGAGGAGGAATTCCCAAAAATCCTCTCTTATTACTTCCCTACACTCCCCAAGGAACATACATGCCAAATTTCAGCTTCTTGCGCCTAGCCGTTTTGGCTGTGCTTTGTCTATCAGTCCGTCAGTAACGCAAGAGTTTTATATATGTATACAGATGGAATCTTACCGAACACTAAACAGGACGAAATAAAGTGCAATTTTCTAGTTCATCAGTAAAAAGTCACTCACAACAGTGTAATAGTACATTACAGCCGAGGACATGTAATTTGCTTACCGTACAAGGCTTGTATAGTGCTTTTCTCAAGAAATGCGAGAAAATAAAAAAAAAACTGTTTAACTAAATAATATTTATTAAAATTTATATCACACATGTTCGGGCAATTATTAAAATGTAAATGTTATTGTTTTCCGGGCACACTTATGTATAAATCGCCCATAATAATATTATTTTAATGATGTATCATTAAAATACGCCAACAACACAGATTCCGAAAATGTATGCGCCTTTTTTCACTTTTCCAAATCAGATCGTAGGTTTTCATATATCTTTCTTTTGATTTTGTTGGCAGCACCTAAGTTTTCTGTAATTAATTTTGCGTCTGCTCTCATATTTGGTGGAGTAGGTACATACGATGTCTGTGCCCTTAGTGTAAGTTTTTATGTCAAAAAACGCAAACTATTTCGATTCCGTGTTTATGTCAATTTGTATGCAAACTGTATTAGCGCCTCTAGCGGCGAGTAGCGCGCTTATATAGTTTTCATACAAAGTGACATAAATACGGAATCGAAATAGTTTGCGTTTGCTTGACATAAAAACTTACACTATAGTGTAGTCAACGAAGCTAGTTGACCCCCACAGTAATTCCTCAGTCAGAAAAAACTTTACAGCATGATAAAATATCAATAAATTCAAAGTATTGTATAAATTTCCAAATAATAATAATAATAGAAGGTTAGGTATTTTATAATGAATTTCTTATTTCATTGATATCTTTTTTAGGAAAAATGCTCCATCTAAACTTTCCTCACCGGACATATTCATGTAACGTATAAAAACAATAATATGAAATATCCAAAAAAATATCCCAGCAGAAACACCAAATTTTAATTAAATAAATGGGGGTGACTTGGACCGAAAAATGTCTCTGTCGAACTTTTTTACGGAATTATACCATTTTGCCAAGCGTACTCGTGTAAGAAAAAAGTTTTTGATTTTTATCAAGTATCACAAACTAGTATAAATAACTCATTTGGTAAAATAAATTTGGACTGAGAAATTACTCGGTTCAATATATAAACAGATTTGTATATTTAGGTATAAAATACCTAACTTCCGTGTGAGTTCTTTTTGGACAATCATTTAAAAGTTTATGGCTCATGCTATTTTATAACCCAGCAAAGTTTCATCGACTGAGGAATTAGTGTATGGGTCTCCATACAAAGAATCTGTTCATTGCCTACACTACTAGGGGTACAGTATTATGTTTCATTGGCAGAACTCATTTTGATAATTTATTACACAATATAAGCTGTATTGATATCAAATGAACCGCTGAAAATCATTCCCGCCGTTTTTTTAAATATTGGTTTGTGCGGTCATGTGGAACGGTCATACAGCCTATTAAAACTTACTACTTGCTACGAAAATGCGCAACTTCAATACCCACTTCTGGGCGGTAGATGGCGCTGTACATATTTCCCATACAAAGTTACTCGTAAAGGATAAATATACTCGTTGTCTATGATAAATCTCATTTTGATTTTTCGATTGATGTTCGTGCTAAGGGTACATAGCGCTTGTGGTACAATACGAAGTAATATATTCTGTGCGCACCGTATTTTAAAAAAAGTTAACCTAATTATGATATAATAATTACCTATATAATAATAATAATAATGTGGCTGTATGGTGCAAATATCCCTTTGCTTTTGCTGTTTTATACACAGGAATAACGAAAGAAAAAATAAAGAAAAAAAGTTGGTAGTACCATTGCAGATCACTGCAGTAATGAATTTCAGTACTTACTTACTGCACTAAAATCAGTGCAGTAAGTAAGTACTGAAATTCATTACTCATTTCAAATTTAGAATGTTTACCTCGGAAAAGTGCCACGTACTGCATTCTTTTCTCAGATATAATATTAACATTTCAGAGCATAAGTGTGAAAAGGTACATTGTCTGTACCTATTAATTATTCTATCTAATCTAACTTGTTACTTAACTCAAAGCATGAAGCATCAATATCCAAAGAAGGTTTATTTTTTACCGCAATAACTTCAAACGGAAAACAAAAGGCAATAGATTCACCAAAACATGCATACACGTGCCCCCGCAAACCACGCACCGTTTTGAATCTCAATTACATCAAAGATTTTCCTGGTTCCCAGATCATACGCAGAGATATCCTCGAAACCGCGCCCGGATTAAGCCGACCCACTGAAAAAAAGGCACCTCGCATTGTTGTGGTGCTCAATCCGAATCCAATCTGGATTCGATTGTCTTCGAGCACAAAGAAACGTCAGATTAGAGGAGCGACACGTCTCCTTCAAATCCCCGTTTGTTTTTTTTCTCGACGCACTTACGAGAGCGAATCGTAAGGGAATTTGGGAAATCTTTCTTCGGCCGAAGGATGTTGTACTTAATATCGTTTCGATTTTTCTTTGGCGAGGAATTGACCTCGTTTCCATGCAGTGTATTGAAATTGATGGATTGTTAAAAACAAATATGAATTTGTTTACAAGAGTAAGTATGTGATTAAATATTGGATTCTAATCCCTTATTTAACTTCTATACATATTTTTTATTCTATAAAATGCGACTGAAAATGTCAATATTCGATTCCTAAAACATTACTTTGACATCTGATAACTCCCTATGGTAATAACTTAATTTCATAAACTGAATATTATATTCTGATTTTGACTTCAACCACCATTATGTTTCACGCTATAAAAAAAACTATGCTCTAGTTAAAAGCTTTCGTTTCACTCAACTATAAAGCTCAATTTTGGTACAGCAATAAAATGTGATGTGACCTAATCTAGATTGGCAATTTGTTTTGACAAAGAATTAAAAACAAACAGTCGCACCCCACTGCGATTAAATTCGCCCCTCGAGCGCATAACTGTTTTTTTATATCCGCCATTTTGTTTATCAACGGATCAGCTGCATCGAATCACACGCCGGATTAGTTTCATACATCAAACATAAATGTCATTCTGAATTGTGTATCAACCTTATTCGAAGCGAATAGGATTTTGTTTAGTTTGGCTAACGTAGCTGCAGTGTTATCGGCTATAAATAGGTGATAGAGAACAGCTTAATCTATATGTTAATAATAAATGTATCAGATTTTGATTAGGACAAATATTTGGAATAGTGATTTTCTGCTACGTGTTAAAATAGGAAAATGACGTTAAATGAGACAAAGTAATTCACTCTTGAACAAAATTGCATTGGAAAATTCTTAAGTAATTTATTACTGTCAAAATCAAAAGTAAGATCTCTATTGCAACGCAGTTCACATAGGTATTTAATGTTTGACATTAGTGCAAAAATTGTTTATTGCAATTCAGTAGCCCACCAGTATCCCTAGCACGAAAAACTATCGTTATCGTATAATTTTGTATGAAAATCAAAGCCGTGCTTCTTTCGGTCGTAAGTATCAGAAGAATTGGTTATACTGTGCCAGCACTTTGACAGCTTTTGAAGGACGGTATAGTATGGTTACTATTCGATCACCTTAACGATAGTTTTTCATGCTACATCCTTATACGAACGAAAGAGGCGCTGCTCAAATTTTAATACTCAATATCTTTTTCGCATTTCATACACAAAATAATACGATCATGATAACGGTTACCAAAACGACAGTTTTTCGTGGTAGGGCTACTGTTCATAAGGGCAACCAAAATGGTCCCTCTCGACAGAGCAAATCTAGCTCATTTGACCAAGTTCCTTACCCCACATCAGGTAAATTATCACCCTCCTTTAACTTAGTTGACTGCTGAATTTTACAATCAGTCAAGAACCTAGAGGAGTTCCAGTCACGATCAGTTCCACATATAAGCGAGACTTGCCCAAATTGCCCTAGTTTCAATAACGACATTAGACCGGGAGCTCGTTTACTATTCAGGTTAAAGATAACTGGAGTTAACTTCGGCTGCGTCTAGCTCGTGCAGTTGCTGCTTTATGAATATCATTAGCCGCGAGATGAGTTACAGCCAGTTACTTTGAGAAACGTCTTGTAGTACTAGTGCTGTATAGTATAATTGCTTCAATTACAAGGATAGAGAAGTTATGTAAAGATTCATTAATATAATCAATGAGTAAATTATATAGTGATTTGTTGCAACACTATAAACGTGACGTTTTGCACGGAAAAAGTCATTAGCATCAAAGTAAAGCGGAAATTGTAAGTATATAGGAATTTATCTATCTATACATATCGATACCTTCCGGCTCAAAGGGCGTAATCACCAAAACACGACTTTTCAGGAGAGCCAAAAATATAAAATTAAAATTTTGTATTTGTCACAACTTTGCTGTTATTGATCCTATAAATAAGATTCTCACACCAAAAGTCGTAAATTTTTGTGATGCATAATATCAAAACATAATGTTTTAAGTAATATCACAGATAAAATAATACTATACTAGTAATTTATAATTTAAAAGTTAGCTGGTGAATACGCCTCACAAAATCAAGCATGTATGTCTTTTATGCCCCATAAAATGGCTGCTGCGTTAGTAACGCTGTCTTTTATGCCCAAAAAAAGACTGCTGCGTTAGTAACGTAAGGTGTAACCACCAACTTTCAAAATTAAAACTGTAGTTTTTATCGTTCTGTTATTAGTTATAGAAAGTGTGATTCCTATGTCATAAGAAATTCTTACTACCTATTGTTATTATTACTTAAAAGTCATCGATAAAAAGTATTTTAAAAAGCAAAAGTTATTAACGAAATGTTTTAAGCTAAGTAAGCACTCGTTGCAGTGGCAAAAACTGAAGTTTTCACCCTATTGAAGTAATATTTCTATTTCGCATTTCCACTCGACGCTAGATGTCGCTGCAGTAAGTATAGTGCTACAAATATGTCTGACCCGGTGACAGTAGTGGTGGAGGAGCCACTAGCAATACAAAATTAACTGTCAAAATGGACTGTCGGCAGTCAACAGTATATTTAGTACCAAAAAATAACCACTGTGTGAAATAAGTTTGTCGCAATGTAGACAAAATGTCACCAATGTCATTTTGAAAAATTTGCTCATAAACGATATGTGGCCAGTACGTAGATACCTACACCTAGAATACCTTTTTATGCCATTTAGCCGACTCTGGCTACTTAGGCCTTCAGTCGTGTACCTTCCACTAACCCATTAAATAAAATAAAGGAATATTTAGAATAGGTAGTTTTCATTCTTTAATTCTAACTTATTTAATCATTTATTTTAGTAATAGGGAATCTTACATAAATAATTTTGATTAAAATTCAATAATTTAATGGTATATCATTACATTTTATACAAAGAAAGTTAATTACAAACTCTCACAAATAGGAAATGTCTCCATATTCAAAATAATCATTATCATTATACGCCGTTATGTGAGATACATGCATTTTTGCGTATAAAAACCATATGAAAATATAGATAAGTTATCACAACTTACTGTAAATCGAGATTTGACAGCATAAACCGACCTAGATAGCGGTTTAAATTTAAATCGAGATCGGTAACAACAAGTAGCTAAATAGGATTTAAAATAAAATCGCGATGCAAGTGGCCCTTTTGATTTATGAAGAAGAGAAGAGAAGTTTGTTTTTTTTTTCTCGCCTCTAAGGGATCTCTAAGGGATCTCTAACTCTAAGGAGCCCGTGGCGCAGTGGATAGCGCGCTCGGCCTGCGATCGTTGAGGTTAAGCAACGTTCGCAATGGTCGGTCACGGGATGGGTGACCAAAAACTTTTCATCTCGAGCTCCTCCGTGCTTCGGAAGGCACGTTAAGCCGTTGGTCCCGGCTGCACTTGCAGTCGTTAATACCCACCAATCCGCACTGAGCCCGCGTGGTGGGTCATGGCTCATTCTCCTTATTCATCCATAAGGAAGGCCAGTGCCCCAGCAGTGGGGACATTAAATGGCTGATGATGATGATGAAGGGATTGCAGACTTCAGTATTTACTTTGACATAAATTTCAGCTTGATATCTCCCACGCATACTGGAGAAAAAGTTTCTTGACTTAACATCAAGTGTGATGAAGGCTCGACTAAGTTCATGCAGCATATCATAACAACATACCATGTTCATACCCTAGCCTGCGTATTCGATATTCTTTAGACCCTTTTAGTAGAGAATCGGACTTCAAGAAGAGCGTTATGAAATCTAGGCAACAAACACACATAAACTAAACTAACACAAAAGTCACTACACCGCGCGTACGTAGTCGCGGGCAACAGCTAGTATTACATAAATCTGTCTGTAATGACTTAGACATTGTTTAACCACAACGGCGTAGCATTTAGCCTTCATCACACTTGATGTTAAGTGATGAAAAACCTGAAAGTGGAAGCGCACTACTCCCGGAACTCTCAATTACTGAGGAACTGGCTAACTTATCTTAAACTGACGGAACGCAACAAAGTTCAAAACATCGTTATTATGGCGTCAAACTTAGATAAGATGGTGGTACCCAAGCGGACTTTGAGCAAGCCCTGCCACCAACCAAACCGAATACAATATTATCTAATCGAACCCGCGCCCTCTGGGTCTGATAGCATAGCGGTAGTGTGTACCACTAGACCACAAAGGCGGTTCCAACACCCGTTTGCACTAAACTTAAAAATCGCCTAAGTCTTTTCCTAGCTAACTTAAGACATTCTTAACAAAAAAATGCTTTGCACTAACCTTAGGACATTCTTAAATGCACTTTTGGCTATTCTTAACTTACGGGCCCAATATCGAGCGCCTAAGGCTTAAGAAATACCTATATCAGTGATTATTGTCTGTGGCATTGTGAGCAAAGAGTAGTGCGACAAGCTTTTCTGTTCCGGTGATTATCTTTGGAACTAAAACAGTTTTCATACGACAGTCCATTTTGACAGCTAATTTCGTATTGCAAGTGACTCCTGTGTCACGGCTGTCACCGGAACAGAAAAGCTTGTGGCTTTTGTATTCTTGTTTGCTAGATAGAGACACAACACATGTGACATACGTCATTCATCATTTATTTTAAAAAAACATTACTGATCGACAATCTTTTCTGTTCCCATGACAGCGGCGCTTATGTTTAGCAGCAAAACATGAAAGTATTAGCAAAATGACATTAAAAACAAAACTCGTTAGTTCTAGTTTTGGCCACCGGAACAGAAAAGGTTGCGCACTGTATTTATGTTTTTCCTGACAGTTGAGCTCAGTTGACTTTTTCTTTTCTCGGTGAATTACTCCTACCAAATAAAATAGACAACGCCTTAGCTTTTGTCTCCTTTTAACTTACGAAGGAATCAATGAGAAGTTTCAACCAAAAAACTATCCAGTGACCTACTTTACCTCGCCAGGTTTAAATTCCATAAACAATTAATATTTGAATTCATTAATTCATTCTTTTAGCAAGGTGATGACTAATTTACGACGTAGTCTGTCAGTGCAAACAAAAATTTTAGCTCGGCTGTTTTAGGCTGTGCCTAAGCTAAGATGTATCTTATCTATGACAAGCTCAACCCGAGTTTAGTGCAAACGGGCATAAGCTTTTGTTTGCACAGGGTTATTATTATAATTTTTGAATGTAAGGGCCTATGCATCTCCCGTAGGATATGTGGTCATTGCGACCTAAAAGATCTATTGTGACTCGCCACCTTGTTAAAGTAACTCATTTAGCCTTTTTTTATAGTGAGGGGAATGCTTTGGAGGCTTCCAAGAAGTTTCTGCACAGGGTTAAAACAATGGTTATTTATTAAACATTATCTTTCTATAAAATATCAAATAGGTACTTAATAAAATACTTACCATGCATTAAGGATATCGTAGTACTATGTACTAAATCAGCTAAACCAAACTAACAAGAACTAACAACCCACAATCCTTATCGACCCTACACTTGTCGAATTACAAGACAAACGAAGAAATCCCGGGAACACTCGACGCAAACAATTTGCAATTCAGCTCGAATCCGCACTCGGATGAGAGCGCCTGATGTTCATTACAAAAAGTTTGCTAATAAGAACATTTAGACAGTTCCGACTGAAGATAATTGTCTCCGAGATGTCACCGCTCATATACATTAAAAGTTTCTTTCGAACGAACAAATTTTATTAATTTACTCGAGTATATTTGAAGTAAATTGCATATGTTCAATATAAACAGCCGTCAGTTGATGGAGAGTATGAAAGGTTAATATTAAAATTAACTTTTTAGAATAAACTAAGATACCAATTTTATTTTCGTCAGTTATAAAACTTACGCTACTTAACTTAAAATAATCGCCCTGTCGCTTTAAATTTCAAACGTATGACAGAGGCGCCATGATGTTTAAAACGCTCCCTAAGTTGAGTAGCGTTCAAGTATTCTGGCGTTAGATGGTCATGATGAAAATAATTATGTGATTTAAACAAATGCACCCGCATCGCAATAAACATCATCAAACAATTATTTGTAATTAATATTACTAAATCTATCATCTGGGTGCTTACCATCAACTCTTATTGCGGTTTTGTTTAGGACCTAAACTGATCTGCTTCTCTTATTCGTACCACGACAGCTTAATATCAATGACAGCGATTCAGTGATCATTCAATGACATTTCACAGCCGCTGAGCTGTCATCAACTCTTATTTGACTTATAACTCGGCCAAGCTAACATGACACCTGCAGGTTATACCCGTCCCTTTCACTCTCCGGGCATGACAGAATCGAGTGAAAGAGACACCCGTCTCTTTCACTCAGAAGAAATAAGGACACAAATTGTTCGGTCATTCACATTTAGCAATTCATTTGCGATCCAGTTTTTAGAAGGTCATAGTACGAAAGAAAGCAATTCAATTTAGGAACCTATTCTGCATCGCGCTAGTTTTGAATCGCTGTCTTAAAGTTGATGGTAGGCACCCTGGTCAATTTTAACCACTTTTTCTGATAAGCATCAAAATATAATAGTTTAATGTTAGCCAGATGTCTTAGTTAGAATTATAGTGCTTCTTTTTCAGTATTAACATCACTGTAACATTGATGAAATAGCAAAATTTTTCATACCAGTACCGAATGAAAGAAGAAATCTTAAAAATATTGAAAATGAAGTAGGTAAATGAAGTAGGTATATACTAGAAAAATGTCGACCCGTCTCACAACTAGCTCCGATGGAACTCGAACGAAGACCTTTCGCTGTCCGGGCGAATGCTCTAACCGACTTTTTTCTGATACATCATTTTCAATATTTTCAATAATAAATAAAATAAATAAAAATAATAAGAAGAAATCTTGCCCAACGTCACAAAATAAGACAAGTATCATACCGTGAGATGCAAAACGGCGTATTGCGTGCGAAAAGTAATTAGCAGCAGCATCCCTACCGTACTTTCCCACGGACAAATCACCATGGTATTTCAGCATAACATCAGAAATTATTCTTATGTAACTTTTGTTTACATAGGCCTGAGGCTTTAGGCAGTTTATATGAACGTTACCTGGTATGTATGTAATTCTAAGGTAAATTCGAGGTAAGATTAAGTTTGCGCTGTAAAATTAATTAAAGTTTTTCAAATATATTTATTAATTTTCAAATATATTTTTTAATTTGATAGATATTTGGTAGCAGCACTCTGACAGCTTTTGACTGATGGTATAGCTATTACGAGAGGGTTTCGTGCTACAGCTACAAAATGCTAGAATGGATATTTATTAACCTTTTCTCTACGGGTGGCAACTATAGTTTGATTTACGAAAGTCACTTTGTAATACGGTATTATAGTAATATAGTTGATTTTGCATACTTAGATATTTTTTAATATTTTTTAAAAATTCTGTGTCCATGGTAACGCTGCTTTATCCACAGATAATGCAACAAGAAGACATAAATAAAATACTATCGTAAAAATAGATGTCTTTGCATTGAAAAAAATGGATTTAAACAAAATTAATTTATTCAAAACCACCAGCAATTGTTCTAACAACAAAAATAACCTTAATAGTAGGTAGTTTTCGTGACCACTACCCCTGGAAAAGTGGCGAAACGTCGGAAAAACTAAATATCTTTTAACTATTTACCAATTATGTGTGCAATAATACGTGTGATTGAATCAGTAAAAAGTGGTTTTATTTCAACAAAAATAACTTTTCCCATTTATCATCATCAATGCTCAGTAGTCCACTGCTGGACATAGACCTCCTCCTTAGAGCGTCACTATGAGCAGGTGTGAGCGACTTGTTGGCAACGGCTGTCCTTAACCTTCACTAGGTCGTTCAATTTCTCATTGTAAAAGACTACTATTTTAGGTAATGCGACATCTAAAATATCAAAAAAATTGCTGTAAAAACAATGTAGGTACCAAAAAGAAAAACAAAAAAATCTCAACGCCGAGTTTCTATAGTCGAGCAAGTTGTACCTTAAGTCGACTATGAGGGGTGTAGTTTAAAAGTCGATGTTCAGAACTTGTTCCGGTGTCGTGTTTATAACAAATTCAGTTCCGGCTTATGTAAAGTTGTAAAATTAAATTTTCGTCTTATAGGCAGAAGTTTGGGTTAAGCTCTCCTGTAATTTCGTTTATATTTTGCTTGAACGAGATTTAGTTTTAATTCGTCAATTTATATGAAACCTATATAAATGTAAATTTGATGTTACTGGCTTGAATAATAACCTAATGGGATGGGATTTACTTAGTAATACTTGGCGCAAAAGCTGTGTATAGTTATTGATTTTTAGCGTTCCATAGCCGAATGGCAAAAAACGGAACCATTATAGATTCGTCATGTCTGTCTGTCTGCCTGTCCGTCCGTCCGAATGTTACAGCGAGAAAAAAAACTTTCCGTGTTCTGTGGTCACAGCTACGTTGTTCCAAAACTACTCTTGAAACTTGGTTGGTAAATGTAATTAATAAACAAACCGCTTTACGAAATTTCATGCTAAAATAAAATATAAAAAAATAAGGGGAGCTCCCCATACATAGAACTGAAACTAAACATTTTTTTTTGTTTAAACCTGTTCGTGTTGTCTAGATAGGTATTTAAAACTAATATAAAGGTTTCTATAAGCTTTTTTTCTCATAGACACTATTTTGAAAGATAGACACTTCTAAATTGGTAAAATGTATGTCTCTCTAACTTTTAAAGCAAGAGAGCTTCGATCAACAATTACACCTACCTACGTCTGTATTCATAGTTGGAGGGACAAACACGGCCGAGCGATTATACTCACACTTGAGCCACGTGCGAGTATATTTAAAGTAGTTCCTGTCATTTATGTAACTAAAATCGTAACATTATTAACCTTTTTGCTCCGTTTCTTTAAACTGGGTGCCTATAGAAAGTTTTGACTTAGTTCGTGAGCCTTCATTTAGTAATATTGTTGATCAAAGTAAGAGGGTGAAAAATCTAAAATAAATATATACTCTAGACCTCAATAAATACGTAGGTATAACGAAAATAGGTTCGAACGAGATATAGTCAGCAGTTTTTGAGATATAACACATTTTCAAAAACGCAAAATATATAACTTTGTCCTTTATACAAACACTACCTACCTATGAAAAACAAAGTTATATTTTGCTGGCGAAAAATGATAGTGGTACTTTGGATAAGTGTATAATAATCGGTACATTAAGTGGGTGCGGAACCCTTCATGGGCGAATTCGACTCACTCACTTATTTTTATAGTATAAAAATTATGAAGAGACACTCGAAAACGCATTAAGTTTTAATTGTTGACCTATCTTCTTGCTTGTCACATTCAATATATACAAGATTTAATAAATAAAATTAAAACAGTAACATTTAAACTTACATGGTCATTATCACTAGGTATAACTATAATGAAAAACGGGATTTTACCATGTTTATTTTTACCATGATCACGGATGAGATCAACTGCGCCGAAATATCAGGAACTCGAAAACAAATTTAAACATCATTTCTCATAATAGTTAAAGTAACGAAAATGTACAGTGAACGAAACTAATAATCATTATTGCTGACGTAAACATTACGTTCCAAATTATTTTTTTTCCTTTATTTGCGTTTCATTCCTAATGTTACCACGAACAATCCTTTCAGCTAAATTGCGACAGAGCAAATGTATTACCAACAAAAAATATCAAAGGTCAATTACTCGGGTTACCCTACGAAGCACCCGTACCGCATCGCATTTGAATATGTAACAACAATAGTCCGGGTCCAAAGTTACCTCCCTGGGTTAGTCCGTTTTACTGCTCGGAGATAAGGTGCATTTTCGCAAAGCACCCCTAAATTCTGGGTAGTTAGACCGCAATTACATTACCGTGTCAAAGGCGCTCGGACTTTTTCCTACGTATCTAATGAGCGGGCATAATTTACGGTCATTTACGAGCGTTTCCGCATTTCTGGCGTACGACATGAAATGCCATATCACTATCGCAATATAACTTTATTCACAGACATTCTTTAGATATCCAGGAAGAGGTAAATCCGCTGTATAACTATGAAATCAAACATTATATATAATCTGGTTTTTACGCTGAAAAAAGAATAATATTTTAATTTAGGTTGATGTTAAAGAATTCACATGGGTGTAACCGAATTTTGGGCCTTAAACCAGCTTTGATCAAATTGTAAGTCGAACGTGTTGTAATGAATATAGCCTTAGTGGTGGAGAAGATTAAATTTTATTGTCTATGATCTACCTACTTCAAATATATTTCTTCATTTTTATATATTTGTTCGATGTTTAACACTGATGAAATTGTGCTTAAAACAATAATGAATATCAAAAAGTTGAAGTTTTGTTCAGACAAAAGCCCACGAGTTTGGGAAGCAATCCGTGGGGCTGAAATCAACATGTGCAAGCTAATAATTATAGATCCTTCGAATTTAGGAAAGTATTGTAAGAACAAAGATCCCGACAAATAAAGATTCAGAAAAGAAATTGTGGAGATGGCTAGCAACGACTTTGGGTAGGCTCGTTCAAGATAGATATGGGAAATAGCGAGTGTCAAAGTTACTGCTTAATAAGTAGTAGAGTCGCACAGAATGTAGTGAGAATTGAGTCAAGTACCTTGTGCACAATGTAAGTTACTTAGGTAGTGAACGCCGGATTGAGTAAGTTGTCAAAATACTTCGGCGAATTCTTTATAATTATTTATTGCTTAAATGATTTGCCTGGGTGTTAATTCTGGCATTCAAGGTGTGTTTTTAGTTAGGGTCAACTGAGCAGAATAAGCCAGAATGATATGTGGTAGTCTTTTATTAGGGAGCATTGCTTGAAAATCGTTTACAAAGGGAACGATAGGAACGAACTAGGCCACTCTAAAATACTACAGACACACATTTACCACACAACTTTAAAAACAGACCTATTCTTAGGCTGAATTTCACCAAACTCTTATTCCAAGAATAAGGCTTACTCTCAGATACTAATGTCAAACTAGTATGGTGTTTTGACATTACTATACGAGAATAATATTAATATTCTTGGAATAAAATTGTCATATAAAATATTACTATTAGATAATCTAGTAGGGAAATTAATGTCTGGGACGAATAGTTTTGATACAAAATAGATAGTAGATGTATATTCATTTCAATTAGAGACGACTTACAAGGCCTGGGTTCAGCGTTGAGTCACAACATTCATATCGATATAAGCGTTTATAATTTAACAACATTGTGCATTAAACCATCCAATCGCGTCAGCTCCCATCTTACACCTGAACTGCATATGAAATGAATAACCATTTCACAGAAATGTGTGGGCTCGATATTAAAATTGATTTCACAAGCCCCGCTTTATTGCTGCGAACTTTTCACCAATTGCTCGTTTTGTCCTGAAAAATGGTGATGGCGCAAATTGTTTGGGGCTATCTGCGATCCGAAAGTTCAACATTCGTGTATGGACGATTTCGCCTTTTATTGCTGTTCATAACACTTCACTCGTTTTGTTGGGGCTTATCGTGTTGCATTGCGCTTTGCTCTCACTTCTGCTGCGTCGTGCAGTTTTTACATCTAATAATGTAAACAGTTTTCATTGCGAAAGCTAGACAACATTATTTAATATATGAAAAGTTAGGATATTGATGATTTTTTAAGTATTAATAAAATCTATATAAATTAAGTCCTTTGTTAATTGGACTACATACGAGTATGAAGAAACGAATAAAGCGTTACCAGTGATGGTAAAAAGTTTAACGTAAATCGTTTTTCGTGAACATTGTCATACTTCACAGGCCTAGAAATGCGTATAAATAGGTAAAAGAATATTGGTTTAACCCCAAAGGTGCGTGGAACTACGCCTGTGAATAATATTCCTTCTTATGTACCGCAGGCGGAATTGACTGGCGGCTTACGAGGCTCCGGGAATCGGGGAATAAATCTGACGTCAGCTCCGCCATTCAAAATATACGCCGTTTTATTTTGGCTGACAACTCTCGGAAGCGCGGTGCTCAGTATTCCTCCATTGTTAGTGTTTGTTTGGTGTTTGGTTGAACGCCTTCGTGATTTTGTGTAAACCTCTCCGAAGTTTTTGTTGTTTGCCTCTTCTAAGGAAATAACACCATTTGTCAAGAATTCCGATTCTTAACTATTACAGATATTTTGGTAGCCGAAGATGTTGACAAAATTATCAGTATTTAATGTCATTTATTATTTTCTTTTAAAAAGTTATCGAAAATTAAATTCCTCCACGTACTAGTATTTAGTTATGGACTTCAAAAAGATGCTAACAAGTTGTGACTCAGCAAGATTCTTGTTAATTTTTAATTATATACTTCAAGTCTTCAACAGTTTGGCAAAAAAACTCTATAACTTGAACCGTTTACTTTGCAAGCGCCGCCTACTAATGATCAGCGCCGTTAAACAACTTAAGGAATTTCACTTGTTTCGGCTTGTTCGGAACTTATAAAATAACTTTCATAATAAACAGTGCACAATCTTAGCTCAGGGACGGAACTCAAGAACTTGTTTCAGTTTTATTTTTCTTTAGTCTAATGTTTTTCATCTTATTTTCGTAAAGAATTTTCATTTTGACTGGATATATTGAATTTTTTTGCTAAAGTTAGATGAGAGAGAATTTATTTTTACTTTTATTATAAAAGAGCGCTTCGTAACGCTTTTCTTAGTAAGTGCAATTATTTTGTATATTTTTTTAGTTCTTGTTGATGCGTGCTCATTGATTGCGTGAATTTTAAAATGAACCCTTTATCTAAATGTTTCATAGATTATAAGTAATAATATTACAAGATAATTTGAAAATTTGCAGAAGACTTAATATACAATAATTATAATGGATCACTTTAAGAAAGATTAGATAAACATTTGTTGTATTTAGTACCAGGAAAAAAAATTTATAGACATACTCTACATTTTTTTATTAAAATTGGTAACTTAGCTTCGTTCAACAAGAAAAGACTATTATCACCATTATTCAAATAAGTAGAAAGCCAACAGGTGTTAACACTACATCGAATGATAAAATTCTGGCAAAAAGGCAGTCTTGTGAAAGTTCAGATTGGTCTTGTAAAAAGCTTTAGGTGGAAAAAATTAAGAGGAAATCCCCAAAGCCACAACTAAGGGAGGGGTAATGAAAGCGCGAAAAAGGCGCCCTATTATTTTATCCACATTTTTACCCTTATTTTTTCTTAAGGTCCTTATTTGTGGGGAAAGTGATAAGAAGATGGTGTAATATGATTAGGGAATTGCTGCTTTGCAGAAATTCGTTGTCGTTTCTGATTACTTCCTTAAGAGCCAGAGAAGATTATAATATATCGCATTAATTTTGGATGGTATTGTATAACGTGCAGGCTTGACAAGACTATTAATTTCAAAGATATTAACTATTTTTCTAAAATGCAGTGGGCTCTGTGGGGTCGTCGTACTTGCAACACTTTGGTGCCCAAAATATTGTTTTTTTTTTTAATTTTTGTCTAATCTAAATTTACAAATAAATTGTGTGTATTTGTATTTGTATAATCCTGTTATTAAGGACGAAGGGGTAGTTCTGTTAAGTGATCTATTTAATCTTATCGCTTATCTCTTTATCGCTTTATCGCTTATCTCCACATACGGTTTGGATCGGGAATTTTGTTATTGGTATTACATTATTGTCCCAGAATACTGGCCAAGTTTATTTTAATTTTAATACAGCGAATTTTCTCTATTTGCTTTCACCCTTGAAAGATATTAATTTCGCCTTACAATTCTTCTGTCTAATCCTAGTTTTATTCTATTCAGTGATCCATTTAATCTTATCGCTGATCTCTTTCGTCTCGCCCCACATACGGTCGGCACACGCCCCGGATTAGAGCGCGTAGATTACGCTGCGTCGCACGCCCCAACTTTTTGAACCTCGTTACGCGTAATTGATGTTACCTTATCCGGTTTATCATACAATTCATAAGAGAACGGGTTTTTGTTATCACCAGCATTGCAGGTTTCTCTGGTGATTAAAAAAAATTAGGTGTTAATGGTGACTGGTGATATTATCATTATGTTACCTCAGGTAATATTGAAAAATGAATCATTAGACGGTTAGGGTTAAAATTCATTTTACTTAACTTGTAATTAATTATGTAAAGGCAATCTTCTATCGTATAGTTCCTAAACATGTAGGTACACATACTTTGAGCAAAGTTTAGTCAAAAACCACTCCCACACTCTAAAAGTTTGATAACTAACCGAGTTTGAAATTCTGTTCGTCAAAGAAGTCCTCTGGTGTATTCGGTATTTATTTAATGTACATACTTACAAAACTACAAGCTCTTTGAATGAAAGTGGACATTATTCTGTAACAAATTAATGTGGATGGAGTCCCAAATTCAAATGTGTTAATTTCATGTGTGCCCACTGACCGATGTCGATGTGCACTCGAAAGCACTTACTAAATCGCTTCAATGCACAAATCACTAGTTCCACGGACAGGCAGACAGTCTGACAGCCAGTCAATTGAAACATTTACACGCATCGACGGAATTCCCATGGGCATTGAATGGAATGCTCACATTTTTAATACCACTCATGTAAACCATGTTAATTTTCGGAATCAAACAATCGCTTTTTGGTGTTACATGATTGGTGCTTTGTTACACGCGTTTTTGAAAGGAAATGTTTTTAAAATGTATGGTGAAATAAGGACTCTACAGCGGATTGATATTATAAAAAGTATTTTACTTTTGTAAGTGACTTTTTTCACGTTTCATTTGAGTGTATTTTAATGTGCTTTGTTTAATGTTTATGTGTAGAGTAGTTTTAAGTGATATTTATGGGCTATACGTGATAACGTTACGCACAAGTGTATTTTTTTTGCATCACAATTATTTCTTGACAAGTGGTTTTACCCGGTTTAACCGACATGGCACACGATCCCGTGCGAGTATTGGATAAAATATAGGCTATGTCACTTGGAAATAATGAAGTTTTCTAATAGTGAAAGAATTTGAAAAAATTGTCCAGTAGTTTTTACTTTTATCTATTACAAACATACAAACAAACAATAATCAGAGCTCTCCTCTTTGTGATATTAAGTATAGATAACTTTATGTTGCAGTAATTTATCTTGCTTAGCAATTAAGTACTCCGTAGCTCAATAGTCAGAGCATTCGCACGGACAGTGAAAGGTCGTGGGTTTGAGTTTCATCTAAGTTGTGAGACGTGTCGGTATTTTCTAATACTTCATTTTCAACTAAGTACCTGTTTTTAGAATATGGGATTCAGTTACAAACCAATGAACAAAATAAGCAAATTACATTGCAAACAATTTATTATTAAGCCCTAGGCATATTTCTGCCTCAAAGTAATGAATAACCTTGTTCCTATTATTTTTTAAAACGAAAATTAAAACAATAAACACCATCTCCAAGCAAAATCATCGTTGAAAACTGTACGAAATTTCTGAAACAAAATAATTGAAAAAGAGCTCCACCTTGCTGTAAACGAGTTTCACCCAATTTGGGGGCACTTCAAAGCGAGTCGGGACAAACGTAAATATCTTGTAAACAGGGTAATCCAATAAAGGGCTGAGCCGAGTATCCCGAGATGGACGAGAGCAATAAAACGTCGGCCCTTAAATACGGTGGTGATATGTGGGCTCTTGTACGAGGCTCCCGGAATAAGCTTGAATTTCATTCTAGCAGCGGCCGATGACTTAGTTTGCAAACAATATTTATTTAAAACGAATATTTTTTGGCGTTTCTATTGTTTGAACAAATTAAATAAATGAGGTAACTAATTCGACCATTATTTATATTAAAGTGGATATGTATTTGCCTCATCCATCTCCTTTATGTTTATTGTAAATAAGGGGTTTTACAGAAACATAATACCTATACCATTTTATAAGTGAATGTTTAGCTCAAATTTTTCGGTAATCCTCATGACTAAACTTAGCAATTATTGTCCTGGTAAAATTTATTTGGCTTGATAAAATTACATCTAGTTATTACAAACTTTTTAGACCAAACAAACTCGATAGTTTGGGCTATCATTGGTTCTGTCTACAACCGCCAGTGGACTGTCTACAATTACTCGGGTTTCAGACCAAACAGCTGCTTAAAATTCCTCCGTCGTTTGAAAGTGCCTTGATTGGCCTCTGAATTACTCTCACGAGGGACATAGTGCATTTCCAGACTTATTTATATTGTTTTTGCTGTAATGCAATTTACATGTAACGCGACTTAATAGTCTAGTTAACGAAGTCATTAATCCTGTGATTTTAAATTGAGGCACTCTTTGGTGATTTTGATACAACAATATCTGATATCAGTCAAGGTTTTTAAAGCATAAACGACATGGCTCCATCTACTTTGGTTTTGATTTGAAAGAGGATGATGGGATTAATGAGTATGTTTATGATCATACTTTATGGTGGTCTAGATGTGTTTAATAGAAATATTGACGATTACAAATTACCGATAACCAATATTTTTGTTGTTATTATACACTATATACCCATGGCATTCTTGATCACTCTCATCATCGCCATCCTATCCTACTAATATTATAAATGTGAAAGTTTAGATGTTTGGATGTTTGTATGTTTGTTACTCAATCAAGCCAAACCGGCTGAACGGATTTGGCTGAAATTTTATCCCGAAAAAATATCACATTCCCGCGGGATAGCGTCCTAAAGTCCACGCGGGCGCGAAAGCTAGTTTTTGATAAAAGCACTTTTGTTGTTTTACCTTTAACACATGTTACGGATGTCTTTAATCTTTTCCGGCAATAAATCAGCCAAGCTCAGCCACTCAAGTTCACTCACATCATAAAATCAGTAGTGATGAAAAAGAAAAAAAAACCCCAATAAAAGTTGCCACTGTGATCATCATCATCATCAGCCACTATAAGTCCCCACTTCTGGGGCACAAGCCTCCCTAATGGATGGATAAGGAGAATGACACTGTGACAGCCACCAGCAAAAGGGCAAACAGCCAAACAGCCGTACTCGCATAACTTCAGCGAACATCTCGAGAAATTATAATTCACTTAGATCAAAGAGGCCGACGAGTCGCCCGACGATACAGAATACCAATTGGGAACTTTATCAATTACAAAGTTTACGCTAAAATTAAGGGTCAAATTAATGGATGAACTTCTTTAACGAATAATAGAAGCAATTACCTCTGTTTTTAGTGATCTTAAGTTTTATTATTTAAAAGTGAAATTAAAGTCTTATAAAGTACTTACAATAAGTAAATATCTGATAAAGTCGCTGTAATTTTGCCATATGGCTTGTCGAATTTATTTGTTTGTATACCTATTTGACTCTTTATTTTTTACTTTGATATAAGCCACATCACAACACCAACTTCGCAATCATTGAACACATTATTGGTTCTTAACTATTCTTTCATCATAAACGGGATAAAAGGGATAATTCGTTTTGAACGCATTTTGCATTTCAAGTTACTAACGAGCAGGCAGACCAAAGTATATAATAGCGCGCAAAATATTCGGCGAATTTACCCTTTGAAGTTGCGTTTAAAAATTGAAACTTCAGCTATTTGCATTTAGCCTTTGTGGCGAAACAAAACGTTTTGATGCCATTTAAAATTAATATATGTACAAAAACTAAGCTAAAATAAAATGAAAATTTTAGTGACGCTATGAAATGGCAAAAAATTTGTTGATAGTTTTTACAACTTTATAGAATAAACACTCTGTTTATTATTATTTTAAAAACAAACGCGACATAACTTATTTTGGTAACACCTACTTTCTATACCCATTTTCTACGGTAAAAAAAATATATGTTATATTATAAATGTGTAAA
Source organism: Crambus lathoniellus (assembly GCA_949710035.1). Taxonomy (NCBI): domain Eukaryota; kingdom Metazoa; phylum Arthropoda; class Insecta; order Lepidoptera; family Crambidae; genus Crambus; species Crambus lathoniellus. Next base: position 29,124,265 of record OX453296.1, read on the forward strand.
ATTGTTTGTTTGTTTGTCCGTTTTTCACGCCAAAACGGAGCAACGGATCGAACGTGATTTTTCGTATTTGGATAGTTTGAGAGCTGTAAAGTGTCATAGACTCCTTTTTATGCGGGATAACATCGACGTTGTCGTGTGGTTAAAGCGGGCGAAGCCGCGGGTGGCAGGCTAGTAAATAAATAAAATGTGAACACTGGTCAGTAAAAATTTCCCACTCATCAGGAAATAATTAGGTAGGTATACTGAATGTGAAGAAAATCAAATACACATTACCTCCTCCAAGTATTTTATAACTTTTTACGGCTGTTGTAACAGTGAGCTGACAATATCAAATTGATCGATGTGTGAGTCGGTGGAAGCCAGAATGGGTTTCAAAGTGAAATTCGATACTGATATATGTAGTAACGACACTGATAGCACGAACGTGTTACATAAATCCTAATGACTACGTACACTTGGCTGAGCAAATAAACTCAGGTTTAGTATTAACGGGACTTGATTTAATAACTGGATAAATATTATAAATATTACATCATAATTATTATGATCATCATCAGCCATTAAATGTCCCCACTACTGGGGCACTTGCCTTCCTTATAAATGGATAAGGAGCATGGGCCATGTGACCCACCACGCGGGCCCAGTGCGGATCGGTGGGTATTTACTACTGCTAATGCAGCCGAGACCAACGGCTTAACGTGCCTTCCAAAGCACGAAGCTCGGATTGAAAAGTACTTAGATGACCTATCCCGTGACCGACCACTGCGAGAGTTGCTTAACCTCAACGATCACAGGCAGACCACTGCGCCACAAGCTCTTCTACTATACAAATAAATGAAGAATAATGTTAGAACAAAGGATAATTCTTAATGTTTTTGGTTTGATTGTACAGAGGAAAAAGGATAATGCTCTTACAAACCTTTTGATTTTTCAGCAAGTATAGCACTCTGCTGGACCGCAAGAGGGCACACCTCAGATCATATGATACTATTTAGTATTATATGATCTGCGGGCACACACTCTTCACGGTATTCGAAATCACAATTTTGGGGTTGTGTTTAGTGAAGTAAACAATTATTTTAAAGCGACTTATAGATAAATAAAGGATTAAACCTTTTTAAAAAGTCAAGCCCTTATTTTCAAAATGTCGATGAATTTCACTAACATAAATCTAAGTACAAATAAAAAAATATTTGGTTGGCTTCAAAAGGAAGCTCTTACCCATAAATTATCCAAGTCCATATTCACACACCGCAGAGGGTCAACCGTCGGCGTCGCAGCACATCTTTATGAAACCCGTGCAATAATGGGGCTGACTCGGGCGCGTGGCTCGGTCTACCCGGTTAGATCCGGTTTGAGCCGATTTTAATCCGTCCCGATCCGGTTGACGTACAAGGTTTTCTTGCCGGTATTAAGATATGATTGTGTTGGTGTTGTACCTAGCTTATATATATTTTATTGCTTTACATTTGCTTACTGGTTTCAGAATAAAGCTAATATGACATTAAAGCATTGGACCACAATGAAAGTTTAAAGCAATGGTAAAAACATAGTTTGACTATTTTACCCTAGGTCTAGTAGTTCAGGGATAAAACAATCAGAATAATGTGTCGTAATGAAGTCTTTCTAGTTATAAGTTATTTAATTTATTTCCGGGGTGAAAAATAATCTATGTGCTATTTCTAGATCATATATCTCCATGATAAATTTCATCCTGATCCGCTTAGCTGTTTCACCGTGATCCAGACAAACGTCCAAACTTTTGCATATAAAATATTAGTAAGATAGTTTTATACAATACTACATTGTAGCAAGTATCAAATTCAAAACTCAAAGTTATCACTGTCATCAAACAATTTTTCAAGCAAAATCACACTGCAAATCTCCTGTTTCGAAAAAATCACCGCTAAAAAAGCAACGAAACGAATTTGTCTAACCGTTTTTATGCGCACAGAGTTACCCGGTCCGACAGGAATTAATTAATCCTTCAACAAAAAAGCGTCTTGAGAATTATTTCACTTTATATCGCGTCAAAAGAGAGGCGGCGATGGTATCGTGGTGTCCCGGGGGCGGCCATTAATATCGGTCAAAAACATTGTTTGCGGAGGATCGTGCGATTTGTTGTCCCCCCTGTCTGAAATGAAGAGCCCGCGGCGCAGTGGTTAGCGCACTAGGTTTGCGATCATTTATGTAACTTCCCCAATGGTCGGTCGGTCAACATGGAATGGGTAACTAAAAATGTACTATCTCGAGCTGCTCCGTGCTCCGGAAGGCTCCTGGCTGCATTTCTAGTCTTTAATGCCCACCGATCCATATTGGACCCGCGTGTTGGGTTATTCTTCATACCCATCCATAAGGTGCCTGTGCCCCAGTGGGGACATTAAACGGCTGATGATGATTAGTGCTCAATGACACATCAAAGCGTAATTTTAAACGTAGTTCTAAAATAAAGATATTTGAACTCTGTCCCCCTTATTCCAAAACAAGGACTAAAATAGTCCTGGTTTAAAACTGATACTAAACTGGTGCTGTCACTTTCATTTTCCAAATGAAACACAGAATTAGCATTAGGTTTAAACCAGGTCTAACTTTAGTCCACGTTTTGGAGGGGGTGTAGGTTCAAATAAAAATTATTACCTTTAGTATCATTCGGTTAATCCAATAACCATCGTCATGTAGGCCAGGGGTGTCAGACTGATTTTTCTTAAGGGCCATTTATAAGATTTAAGGTCACAGCACATTACATCAACTCGGAAAGGGATCGACACCGTATCGCCTTATTGCCTCGCCGTCAACCAGGCGTCAACCTAACGCAAGCACGTAATACAACCGGATCAGCGTCGGTACGTCGGCTCGGCTACGGCTAGGTGACGCCGCGCTTACGGCTCGCCGCTCAGTGGTTCCATATAAAAAAATATATAAAGAAATATACTTATATAAAAAAAATTAAAAAAAACAAAAAATATATAAAAAAATGTGATGTGGTTAGTTCATTTTCATTTTCAGACCACTGTGCGTAGAGCCGTAAGATCAGTGGCCCGATTCTGCTAACGTTAAGTCATAATCATGTCTCAATCGTGTTTCAATTGTTGTGCTTTTTTACACACTAGTTACAAGAAATGTGAACTTTTTTCACTGATGGTCACACCACACACTACATTCACATCACATCATACTGTCATAATTCTTGTAACTAGTGTGTAAAAAAGCACAACAATTGAAACACGATTGAGACACGATTACGACTTAACGTTAGCAGAATCGGGCCACGGGTACGGAGAGCCGTGAGCGCGTGGATGACTAGCGGTAAGCGCGGGGATAGCAAGTTGAGCGACCCGCAAAGCGGTTCGTGAGCTGAGGCGAGGCGATTACGTTACGATTCCGATAAGTGTGCTTTGCAGTAGGGTGTTTCATACAAAGAATACTGAACCGCTCGAGTTGATACGTTTACGATCCGTTTACGAGTTGATATGTCTGCTGTGACCTTTAGGGTGTGTTAGCGGGCCCGACTCAAAATAAAAAAACTCAAATACTTACTTAAGCATGTATTTGAGTTTTTTTATTTTGAGTCGGGACTCAAGTACAGTCGTACTCAAATACATACTTAAGTATGTATTTGAGTTTTTTTAATTTGAGTCGGGCCCGCTAACACACCCTAAAGGTCACAGCAGACATATCAACTCGTAATTGGATCGTAAACGTATCAACTCGTACGTTTAAGTAAATTTTCATACAAAGGTAATAAAAAGGATTTATCTTGAGCTTGAGGATCCAGATACCAGAACTATTTTATTTTTGATAAACTCATTGATCTCTGGTGTCATTTGAGGTAGTTAGTTTCAGAATGGATTGGAGAAGTTAATCAGTAAGCCTTGAACAAAATTTGTTCTTATTTATTTTCCATAAACCTTCACTGAATAGATTCTGGTCGCGGGCCGTATTGAGATGGTTTGCGGGCCGGGTGTGGCCCGCTGGCCGCATCTTTGACATCCCTTATATAAACAACTAAAGCGATGGATGAAAGAATATTGCATGCAACTAAGATGCAAATGTTGAGATAGTTATGTATGACCACTAAACTCATTATATTGATGTAACACTGTTCTTAACTTCTTCCAATCTAATAATTTAATTACTATAATTTATTACATGATATTAATAGGGATAAGTATAAACTCGATAAGAAAACTCGATTTTTAGGGTTCCGTAGTCAACAAGGAACCCTTATAGTTTCGCCATGTCCGTCTGTCCGTCTGTCCGTCTGTCCGTCTGTCCGTCTGTCCGTCCGTACGTCTGACCCCAGTCTAGCTCATAGACTCTTAGTATTAGAAAGCTGTAATTTGGCATGAATATACATATTTACCACGCCAACAAAGTGGTAAAGTAAAATTTTGAAAAATATTTTATTTTAGGTTACCTCCCCTACACGTGAAGTGGGTATGTAATTATTTTTTTCTTGTCTACCCCATAGTGTGGGATGTCGTTGGATAGCAATTTCAAAAACGTTGTGGGTTCGTGAAGTCAATTTTTTTATTGAGGCATCTGTTTGTGATTTATTAAGCTTTAAAGCGCAAAATTTTGTTAGAGTCAAGTGTCCCCCCTCCACCCCTACCAGCCAAATGCTTGTTTCTGGATACGTGAAAAAATTCACGATACGTACATATGACGAAGTTAAAAGGAAAACTATCACAACCATGTAGGCTTTACAAGTTTTTGAGATGTGTTACATTTTCGAAAACCGCAAATATAACTTTGTCATTCATACGAATACTATGTAAAACAAAGTAATTTTTTTCTGGCAAAAAATTACAGTGGTATTTTTGCTAGGTGTACGTAATCGGTACGTTAAGTGGGTACGGAACCTTTCATGAGCGAGTCCGACTCGCACTTGGCCGATTTTTTAAATTAATTCAATGAGCAATAAATTACTTTTAAACGAACTTTTTTTTAACAATTTATCACAATGTATTGCTAACGAACCGTAACCAAATTCACAGTAATGACACCTAATTAGAACCATGAAAATAATTTAAAGCTCGAAAATATTGAAAATGAAGTCTTAGAAAAATTCGACCGGTCTCACATGTTTTTTTTTCTTTTTGTAAAATATATTCACTTGATTTACTTGACTTGCCATTAATATAGCCTTCCGTCCGCGGCTTTGTCCGTGTAGATAACACGACGACGACAACGTTATCCCACGAGAGTGTGATACTTTTTCGGGATTAAAAAAGTGGCCTATGTCACTCTCTGGCTTCCAAACAAGAATTAAAAGTAAAAAGTAAGAAGAATAAGAATAAAACATGTTTAGTTTATTTTACTAGAATAACTATCTAAGTAAGGATATGCAATACATTCATTCAAATCTGATGTAACTATGGTCTAAAATATTGGAGAAAGCGGGAACCACTAAGGCCTCCTAGGCTAAGGCAAGGGATCTAAAAATGAATTCACATTTGAAAACAAAAAATTTATGAATTTAATTATTATTTATTTATTACATCTGTACCCATAGCACCAAAAACTATCGTTATCGTAAACGATATCGTGATTGTATCATTTTGTTTGAAAACCAGAGCAGCGCCTCTTTCGATCGTGTATAAGAAACTAAAATTCAATCACTTTATTGATAGCTGCACTTTCACAGCTTCTGACGGATGCTATAGTTTAGGTACTTACTATTACGATTACAATAGCAACAATTTTCGGGGCTCTAAAATACAAAAAATATCGAAATTAAAAGGAAAAATATAAATAATCACTAAGTAAAAGAGGACACAGCCAATATATCAGACTCTTAATTTCCGTAATGTTCAATTTGTAAAAATAAGTAACATCAAATAACTACTTTTATTTAGATCTATATTAGACCGTGCTGTGGGCGGGCCGGGTCGTGCACAAGGTACAACGAGCCACTGATTTGAAACGTTACATTTACATACATATTATAAGAAGCAGAAATCCGTTCCTAGCAGACACTATAGTACATACGAGGACACCTCGTGTACGGTCAGATCCGCGCCCGGCACGTTCTTATAATAAATCATTACTATTATTGAGCCCGCTCCACCCCCATCACTCACACCACACCACCATGACGTCTAAGCGTTACTTGTCTTCTAGTTAAAGTTCCTCGCGTAATTACTCCGCCTCTATTGTGGCGCTAACTAACGTTTGAGCAAATGGAAATGAGGTAACATGGAGAAAGGGAGCGGCTTTGGGTGAATCATTCAAAAGGGGACAAAGTCAACGGAACGTACAAGTGATAGTGAATTTAGTATTCGTATTGTACCTCCATTCAGCTGGTTTGGACACTGAAACGTGATAAGTGCATTTTGTTCGAAGTTCGTTTTTGTGTAAAAAGTTTTAAGTTGATAGGCTTTTGTGATCATGATTCACCTAATAAAAATAAATCTTTATTGAAAACTGATCTACACAGCTGCTCGTGAAAATGAAAATAAACTAGGTATTTAGTATTTTTAAACTTATCTAGTTTATTAAATCTACTTTAACTCAGAGCGAAATAACCCCGGTGGGCAAATCTGTCGGCACCAACATAAAAATAAATGTCGCTTCGTTAAAACAAATTTACATTTCGTCCCTTCGACTTTGTATCGCTATGCTGCGGGGTACTTCTTAGGGTTCCTTAGACAAATAATGGTTTACTTTGCCCACAAAGGGAGGTACTGTTTTATCTGAGGTGGGTTAAACGGTGCAATTTGAAAACGTATTTTTAGTAGATTACTTACTTCTTATTTGGCAAATTGCTCTACTTATTGTTTTAAGAGCTTTGCTCTTGTCGGTGAAGTACTCCGATTTCTATCAATGGCTCTACCTACTATACCTACTCGTATTGACGAACAACTAGTTTATTTTTTTTCACTTATTTAGATCTTATTTTAAATTTATTTATTTTAGCACTAGCGAGGAGCAAGCAGTAGATTTACACTGACACCTAAAGAACACGACATTAAACATCACACGAAAAGATTGAAGAAGAAAACATCGTTGAATAAATATCAATTGGGGAACCTTAATGTCATAAGCAGGCAACTCTTAACCGATTTATTTTTTCTTTCACGCGGACGCCGGTTTATTGGAAATTTATAAATTATTCCCGTTCGTTTTAATTTGATCACCGAGTTTTCTATTTCGTTCCCGATCGTGAATCACTTGTTTTTTATTTTGTACCGCTAAATAATGTCGGTAGCTAACTTTTTTAATATTTTTTATTTTCCGCTTTGGTTAAGGTTTTTAAACGTTCGCCGAGAACTTCACGCTTCAAGAAATATCACTGTGTTATTTTGTATTAGAATCTCATTGAAGTAGCCAATAGGAGTTTAGAATTTGGATGTAAGTATTTTCTTTTCTTTGATATTATTTTAAAATCTGTAAATGCTCTCTTTTTGGTCACGGTAAAATGTTGTATCAAAAAATAAATTGTAGAACAAAATGAACCGTTTTATCATAATTTTTAAATGCCTACTTGTTAATCGTTAGGTGAAACGATCTTTAAAAAACAGTAAAGAGGTATATTAAATTGTGTACTACGTTTAAATTAAATTGTTAACAGGTTCCTGACGTTTAATCTAAAGTTTCCTTCAAAAGTATGAGGTATTTTTAAACTCTTTTTCAGTTTGTAATTTTACTCTTCTCCATACTCCTTACTATAAGAAAAACAGCATAATAATTTATTTTGGCGGCAAAATATGTAAGTACATCAATGAAACTTTGTTTCTAACTTTATCTTGGCACTAGAAATGGGAATCTGCCTAGTCCTACCAAAATTTAGGGGTACTTCTCCCAGAATGTATGGGCAGAAGAAAAAAAAATGCAAATTTCACACACTATGCAAGTGAGGTGTCATTTTCTTTGTATTTTTTGCGCTGAATCGAATGAGACCATACCCATACTTATAGGATTGATAGTTCGCGAGTCAAAATTGAATCATGACCCATTTTGAAAGTGTCAAAATAATAAAGGTCAGGGCCAATGTCAACAAGTTTGAATTTCGAGTAGGTATATTGCATTTTTATATCTCTTTAAAAAAAATAAACTTACGGTGAGTCACGGTTCAATTAGTTCGACTGTACAAAGGATGGTATAGCACAGGACGCATAATGCCACATGTATTAAGAAAGTTGATTTTTTTTTCTAAATCACATCATAAGTTACTACCCTATACTACCGAAACAAGCATTAACATTATTTCCCAATCACATAAGTAAGTCATGAACTGACCCAAACCGTAGCCCAGAGTAAATCATACCCAGTTCAAGTAAACAACATACAGATAGTCCGTGTTGCGCATATCAAATTGAGGGACAATCGAGCGTGGATTATGCCCGAGCTAATCGATTCACGACCACTCGGCTCGAGTTATGTTAATAATCCCGGTTATGAATAGGACACAGCTTTGGAGTACATACTAATATAATAAATGTGAAAGTGTGTTTGTATGTTTGTCCGTCTTTCACGTCAAAACGGAGCAACTGATCGATGTGATTTTTGGTATGGGGATAGTTTGGGAGCTGGAGGGCTAAATGGGAAAATTATCATACTCTCGCGGGATAACGTCGTGTAGTCCACGCGGTTGAAGCCGCGGGCGGAGCGCTTTTTTCGGATTTGTTCTTGCGTTTTAGAGGTTCTTTGTCGAGTAATTTTGATTAGATTAGTTAGAGTAATTAGGAAGTTTAGTTCATTCCATGCTCAATAAAACTTTTTGATTGCTGTTTATTATATAATTATGTCTAAAACAGATATACAAACTTAAACATTTTTTTTCAACCATAGCTTTAATCAAATATACTATCACTCTATTCCAAATTACCATTACCGTTGATATGACATAATTTAGAACAATACCAACCAGGGACGAACCAATGGTTCCCGTAAAGGGTATTGGGTCCTTTCGAAGTGAATCTCTCTAATCCATCATGTGCCGGCCCATTAAGGAACAAGGTCCATTCACAATGGCCTTATGACATATCTTCTGTTAAAGATAACATAGTCAACGGTAGTCGTATAATATTGTCATATCAATTGAATTAGGGTGTTAACGGTAACCGCACGTGATCATCACAATGGAAAGGAGTGGGTACTTTGTTTCATTATACATATAGGTTTACTAGTGGGCCCAATGAACTTCGTTTTACCTGAAACTTATAGGTACCTAAAGATTTTCGTTCACCAAAGAGGTTTTAAACTCCCACAAAACACTGCCACAAAATAAATCCAAAGCAGCTAAAACGTCAGTGATTAAGTACTTACTCTTTGGAAGCGGCAATGGAATTAATTACAGTTTTGGTAACACGTCAGTTATATGATTTTCCATACAATCCCGCGGGATTGTGATATTTCTCCATGTTGATCCGTTGCTCCGTTTTGACGTGATAGACGGACAAATAAACAAATAAGTAAACAAACAAACACACTTTCACATTTATGTTCTTAGTATGGATTATTATTGACTCTATGAGATGCCAACTTTAGCTTATGTTAATAGTTTAGTGATCAGTTAAATAAAACTCAAAATAGACTTTTTGTGAACGAAGCCACGGTTATTTTGGAGTGGATTTTGGGATCTTATTGCAGAGGCGATATATCTGATCGGTGGTTCACAGAGAAATCTAAGCAGACAGAAAAATAACTCCATCTCAGTTTATATTTAACTTGTTGTACCAATGGAAAAAAACGAAAAAAAAAACCTTATTAACCAATGACCTGTAAAGTTGAGCCCTTATTTTCTAGAATTATGGTAATGACAAGCCGTAGGTAAGAAAAGGAAACCTAACCTTTACTGATACTATTTGGTAGGTAAAATAAGTGCTGAAAATATTTATCATGGTCCAAAAAAATCCATCATAATAACACAAGTGCTCAAGGTATCTTGCAACCAAATCTTTGTTTTATGTAGGTACCTACGTATTTTTTTAATAAACAACAGTTTAGCACTTAGCCTTCATCACACCTGATGTTAAGTGGTGTTAAGGCTAAAGATGGAAGCGCACTACTTCTGGATTCCTCAATCACTTAGGAGCTGGTTGTCTTATTTTTAACTGCTGGAACACAAGAATGCTAAAAACATCATTGTTATGGCGTCATTTTATTGGTATAATTCAATAAATGTTTGTTCTTAGACTTAGCCTCTTGCTTACACTGATTTGTTTTACTACGATCCAAAAAAATATTAGTGCTGCCTCACATTGAGCCACTGGTGGTCGCCACTAGACGCGACCATACAGACTGACGTGACGACAGACGAGATCTTTCATACATTTTGTAAAGAATCGGCGCCAACTAAGCGTTCGAGTGGTCGTGATCGAAAAGTATGAAAAACACGTCCACAGCTTATGGTCGCGTTTAGTGGTGGCTACCATTTGCTCAAAGGTTAAAAGTCGATTGCGTAATCTATTGATTAAAATGTATTGTAAGGTTCGCACAACCATCGAATTTTCTTTCAATTGAATTATGTAATCAACGGATATCTTCACTTGGTGAACTGTGAAGATCCCAGTCTACGAAACGTTGGCTCTGTCTTACTACCCTGTACTGCTCTGTGGTGGTTCGACACGACAGTCATTTGTCCCGATTTGGCGGCTGCCCAGCCCGGTCTGTAGCTGCTGATGGTAGGAATATTATGACTATGATGGAATATCACCCAACTCCCGAGATAGGACACGACTTTAAAAAATATTGCCAGGTCTAATTTATGATTTTGAAGTGTCGTATTATTTTTAAATTTTCAGTTGAAACTTTAAGGGTTTTTTTTATTAATTTCAACGGAGTGTTGCAGTTTTTGCAAGATATGGCTTGTTTCAAAAATGTTTGTACTTAAGATAATACGGTTAATTTATCTCGTAGCAGTAGCAACGACAAATTAGTCAATCAAAATAGCTGCTAATTGATGAATATCCACATTCTATAGTATAGCTATTAATATTTGTTAATTGATTCGTATTTAATTTGTGCCGTGTAGTGCCGGCACATAAAAAGAATAGCACTACCCCCTCTCTTCCCGTGGGTGTCGTAAGAGCCGACAGAGGGAAAACTGCCAAAGGAGATGGGCAGCAGCGTCTCCATTTACCAGCAGGCCATACTTAGGAGATTCTTGCCCGCCGCCAAGCGTGGCGATTATGGCAAAACCCCCCGAAATGGCTACACACACTAAAAATCGGCCCCCAGTCCCCGGCGGCCCCGCTATTCCTAGCTACGGTAGCGGCTATGGTAACGGCGGGGCAGGGGGTGCTAAGAATCCCCGGGTAGGCTCCGGCTACCAACACCGACGACTTGACCTGGCAACCTACAACACGCGCACGTTGAGGCTCGACGTGAAGCTTATAGAGTTGGAAGAGGCAATTAGTAAGTTGCATTGGGATATTATTGGGTTATCTGAAGTCCGAAGAGAGGGGGAGGACTCGATTACCCTTCAATCCGGTAACTTACTATACCACCGGGAGGGCGACCAACAGTCTCAAGGTGGTGTCGGGTTCATCGTCCATAAATCCCTTGTCAACAACGTCATCACCATCGGAAGTGTTTCGAGCAGGGTAGCGTACCTAATACTCAGAATATCGGAACGATATTCGCTGAATGTCATTCAGGTCTACGCTCCGACCTCGAAACACGACGATGTCGAAGTGGAGGCTATGTATGAGGAGATCTCTAAAGCCATGCATAGCTATAAAACCCACTACACGGTTGTGGTGGGGGATTTTAATGCTAAGTTGGGGCAACGTTGCGGTGATGTTTTGAGAGTGGGGCAATTTGGATTTGGGCAACGGAACGAAAGGGGCCAGATGCTGGCAGACTTCATGGAGAGGGAGAACCTCTACATGATGAACTCCTTCTTTAAGAAGCCCGTAAGCCGCAAATGGACCTGGATTAGTCCGGACGGTAAAGTCAAAAACGAGATAGATTTTATTATGTCAACGAGGAAGCAAATATTTAATGATGTCGTTGTGATCAACGCCGTAAAGACGGGAAGCGATCACCGCATGCTTAGAGGCACATTGAATATCAACGTCAAGCTGGAAAGATCTCGACTAATAAAATCTACGCTCCGACCAATACCGGCTCAAATTTAAAACCCCGAGTGCTTTCAGCTCGAGCTCCAAAACCGCTTCGAAGCCCTTGAGAACAGCATCGATATGGACGATCTATACAACATGGTGGTGGATACTGTCCGCACGGTAGGGTCCAAGCACTACAAAACCCACCGTCCTAAATTAAAGAAACTTTCCAGCCACACTATCCAACTCATGGATCAGAGAAACGAAATGAAACTACAGAACTCAGCGGATGCCCTTCGTTATCGACAGCTAAATAGGCAGATCTCCAAGTCCTTGACAAGCGACCTTCGCCAATTTAATACCGAGCGTATTAAAGAGGCCATTGAGCGGAACAAAGGCTCCAAAGTGTTCGCTAGAGACCTGGCTATAGGGCAAAGTCAACTGACGAGGCTGCAAGCTGAGGACGGTAGTATCATTTCATCAACACCTGAAATCCTGAGGGAGATTGAGAGTTTCTATGGACAGTTGTACTCCACGCAAACACCTGTTGAAAGTAAGGCTACAGAACCTAGAGCCAAGCTTACCCGACACTATACCGAAGATATCCCGGACGTCAGCCTGTACGAGATTAGAATGGCTCTCAAGCAGCTCAAAAACAACAAGGCGGTGGGCGATGACGGAATCACAACAGAACTTCTGAGAGCGGGCGGTAAGCCGATACTTAAGGTCCTCCAGAAGCTCTTCAACTCTGTCATCCTTGAGGGCAAAACGCCAAAGGCATGGGGCAGAAGCGATGTGATGCTGTTCTTCAAGAAGGGTGATAAGACTCTCCTGAAGAATTACCGACCCATCTCGCTTCTGAGCCATATCTACAAGTTGTTTTCGAGAGTCATTACGAATCGTCTCGCTCGCAGGTTCGACGACTTCCAACCTCCCGAACAAGCCGGTTTCCGAAAAGGTTATAGTACCATAGACCACATTCATACGCTGCGGCAAGTTATACAGAAGACCGAAGAGTATAACTTGCCACTATGCTTGGCGTTCGTGGACTATGAGAAAGCCTTTGATTCTATCGAGAGCTGGGCAGTGCTGCAGTCTCTCCAGAGGTGCCAAATAGACTACAGGTACATCGAGGTGCTAAGGTACTTATACCAAAACGCCACCATGTCGGTCTGATTACAGAACCAGAGCTCTAATCCTATCCAACTACAGCGAGGTGTGAGACAGGGAGACGTCATTTCTCCGAAACTGTTCACAGCTGCGTTGGAGGATATTTTTAAGCTACTGGACTGGAAAGGATTTGGCATTAACATCAATGGCGAGTACCTAACACACCTGCGGTTTGCCGATGATGTAGTTCTCATGGCTGAGACTTTGGAAGACCTGAACACAATGCTCGAAGATCTCAGCAATGCTTTCCAATGAGTGGGTCTGAAGATGAACATGGATAAGACGAAAATCATGTCCAATGTCCATGTTGCATCCGCTCCAGTTAATGTTGGGAACATTACACTTGAAGTTGTTGACCACTATGTCTACCTAGGACAGACAATCCAATTAGGTAAGTCCAACTTCGAGAAAGAGATCTCTCGTCGAATCCAGCTCGGATGGGCAGCGTTTGGGAAGCTCCGGCATATATTTGCGTCCAAAATTCCTCAATGTCTCAAGACTAAGGTCTTTGACCAGTGTGTGTTGCCAGTTATGACTTATGGAAGCGAGACGTGGTCTTTTACTATGGGTCTCATAAGAAGGCTCAAGGTTACCCAGCGAGCAATGGAGAGAGCGATGCTTGGTATTTCCCTGCTCGATCGAATCAGAAATGATGAGATCCGCAGGAGAACTAAAACGACCGACATCGCTCGAAGGATTGCTCAGTTGAAGTGGCAGTGGGCGGGACACATAGCGCGGAGAACCGATGGCCGTTGGGGCGGAAAGGTTCTCGAATGGCGACCGCGAACCGGACGACGTTCCGTGGGCAGGCCCCCTACAAGGTGGACCGACGATCTGGTCAAGGTCGCGGGAAGCCGCTGGATGCGGGCAGCGCAGGACCGATCGTTGTGGAGATCCTTGGGGGAGGCCTATGCCCAGCAGTGGGCGTCGTACGGCTGAAATGATGAATTGATTCGTGGGTGCCTTTTTCACATTTTAAATAAACCCGTAAAAAGATATGCGTGATTTCTCGTAGATAAAAGAAAAATAAAATGAGCTCTCCAATACTTTAATCAATAAAAAAGGTTCAGAATATTGTAGCATCATAGAAGCCATTACTTTAAGACAAGTCTTTTTGACGCAACATAAATTTACAATTTGCGAATCAAATTCAAAAGGAATGAGCTGAGTAATTTCAATAATTGATTCATTCGCTCGAGAACAAAATCAATCGGCAATTGGAAGGACGAAATGTTTCCAGATGCGATAATTCCGTATTATAATTTGTTCACAGTATGAGCTCTATTCCATTAGAAAGTCAGCGGTTGAGAACTTTCGGTATTTAAAAAAATCGTATCTCTACCTCACTTGGCGGCGACTTGGTTGTCACGCTAAACCGAATGTCCATACGTTTGACAGCTAGCGCTCCAATTCAATAGAGCCGATTGACTCTACTCTACTTGTAGTTATTCAGGGCTGCCGCGTGATGGCCGATTATTTTCTTATTTAAATATGAAGCGGTTTGAACTTAATCAACAATAACACCTTTGAATAATCGACGCGATGGCTTTTCTCGCTGATCGCTTGATAAACGATCTGCATTTATGCTTTCGACAGAAATCATACATTTGACAGCTGGAGTTCCAATGCAATAGAGCCTTACTTGTAGGTATTGAGGGCTGCCCCGTAATGGCCGATTGTTGTCTTTATTTAAATTTAGAGCGCTTTGAATAAATCGACGCGATGGCTTTTGTCGCTGATCGATTGATAAACGCTGTCTTAATGCTTTTGACAGAAATATAATTTTCGCACCAACAATGATCTGTAGCGTCTGCTCAGACTTCGTATCTAGAACACACACACTCATTGTTTGTATCCAATTGACGCTACATCAAGTGCGAGCTGACGCTACAGTACCCCTAGTGTAAGTTTTTATGTCAAGCAAACGCAAACTATCGCGAGTACGTATTTATGTCAATTTGTATGAAAACTGCATAAGCGCGCTACTCGCCGCTAGAGGCGCTGATACAGTTTTCATACAAATTGACATAAATACGGACTCACGATAGTTTGCGTTTTTTGACATAAAAACTTACACTAGGGGTACAGATCCTTTTAAACATTACTTAGGGCCTTATCACACTAGTGGGTTGCAAGCGAGTGGAAAGCGGGGCGATTGCGCAACGTGCTCGCCGCGAGTTCGCAATTGTGTGGGCGGCGAAGACGCTAAGGGTGCGCAGCGCTGTCGACGCTATTATACAAGCTTTTTAATTAACTTGCCATGTTATGTAGTTAGTTTGTTAGTTAGTGGGGGACAAATCTTGCAAGCTTAATTTGACCCACTTCCCAGTGTCCAGTGGAGCTGTAATTTTGTATACAGGTTTGATTTAGAGGACAATACAATATTAAAGTACAGTCAGCAAAAAAGATTGTCATAAAAATGAAACTTTTACTAAAAGCTTGTTGTACATTAACTTGTGTTCAGTCGTATCTAAAACACGAGTGTGAGCGGGTAATAGTGATAACAGTGGATATAGAGTTATTAACAATGGAAATTCAAAATCGTTTCCTTATATTATGGGATCAAACAAAACGAGAGTACAGTAATCATTTTACGAAATTTTTGAGGATTATTTTTAATTCGTTTGCAGAACAGCATATAGAGTCTCTCCCAGTGGATTACCTACTTGATAATGGATCCTCCCATATTCGTCGTTTTATCTGCTTTTGTTTTCGTTTCCGTCTTCCAAGTAACAAAGCTAACAGCAGTCTTTCCTCGTCGGAACGGAATCCATTTTGGCACTGAATGTACAGGATCGCACGCCGCGGACTCGCTGCCCACCCGTGACGTGTTCACCGCGCGCACATTGCGACTCGCGGCAAGCTCGCTGCGCACTCGCCCCGCTTCCTAGCCCTACTCGCTCGTAACTCGCTAGTGTGATAAGGCGCTTAAAGTTTTTCCCCCTTATTCCAAAACGTGGACTAAAATAGTCCTGGTTTAAAACTAGTACTAAACTGGTGCTGTCACTTTCATTTTCTAAATGAAAGACAGAATTAGCATCAGTTTTAAACCTTTTTAACTTAAGTCCACGTTTTGGAATAAGGGGGTTTAGGTCTTAACCCTAGAAAGATAATCTTATTTTGTTGTACGTTAAGGTTAAACACATGTCTTAAAGACGTGTTGTATTTGCGGAGTACATTACATAATTGAATACAAAAGAATACAAAAGCCACAAGCTTTTCTGTTCCGGTGACAGCCGTGACAGAGGAGTCACTTGCAATACGAAATTTGCTGTCAAAATGGACTGGCGTATGAAAACTGTTTTAGTTCCAAAGATAATCACCGGAACAGAAAAGCTTGTTGGACTACTCTTTGCTCACAATGTCACAGACAATAAACACTGATATAGGAATTTCTTAAGCCTTAGGTGCTCGATATTGGGCCCGTAAGTTAAGAATAGCCTAAAGTGCATTTAAGAATCTCCTAAGGTTAGTGCAAAGCAATTTTTTGTTAAGAATGTCTTAAGTTAGCTAGGAAAAGACTTAGGCGGTTCTTAAGTTTAGTGCAAACGGGTGATAGTATCGTAAAGTGACATTTAACCATTACTAAAGTGATAGCGAAGAAATGCTTTGTTATGAAAAATTGCGTATTTATCACTGTCAGCCATTAGAAAAATCAAAGTACCATTTAATAATTTCCTTGGCCAATGTTTAGAAATTCCTTTGATTCCAGTCCTGGTTCTGTTGTTGAAAGTGGAACAAATTGTGACAACAATAAGAACGGCTTTGGATTTGGGCGTCTTTCATTTGTTTCGTTGCTGAAACCACACCCACAGGCAAAAGATAGCGGCAGTAAATCAAGTTAGTATCATAAGTAGATAAATATCTGCGAACTGCGAATTGTTAGATAATCAATTTGTAAGATTAAAAGATGACATATTTTTAATCAAAAATATATCGTATCACTTCATGATTGCACGGTAGGTATAACAACTCCTGAAGATGTTCTTTGTAGGGGCAAAACACGTGTGTAGTAGTCGGTAAAGGTGCAAGGTTCATTCATCACTACTGTATGAAACCATTGTATTTACAAGCGCGGACGGGGGAGCATTGTTCATCGATGCAGCTTTTTAACCGCCTCTATGGTTTAGGTAGTGGTACACACCACCGATATCAGACCCAGAGGTCTCAGGTTAGATTCGCAGTGGGGGTACATATTGCTAGCTACCACAATCTAACCTAAGTCTGTCGCCATATCCGGTAGTTAGAGGTAAGATAGCCAGTTCCTCAGTGATTGAGGATTCCGGGAGAAATGGGATTTGGTTGGTGGTAGGACTTGTTCTTAGTCCGCCTGGCTAGCTACCACCATCTTATCTAAGTCTGCCGCGATAACAATGATGTTTTCAGCATTATTGTGTTCCGGCAGTTAGAGATAAGATAGCCAGTTCCTCAGTGATTGAGGATTCCGGGAGTAGTGCGCTTCCATCTTCAGCCTTATCACCACTTAACATCAGGTGTGGTGAAGGCTAAGTGCTACCCCGTTGTGGATAAAAAAAAAATGTGCATCCCTTCAGCATTATTACCACTTAATTGCAGGTGTGATGAAGGTTATGTGCTACCTCGTCATGGATAAAAAAGCTTGCATGTGTTTTTAAGCTTGCATGTGTTTTTGCAGAAGTTAGTTATTTTTGTTTTTGACGGTTTTATTTTGTAGCTGTGCGCTTTAAAGTAATCTACTGTCGTCACGTGCCTTACACAAGTTCGGTCGATGGTGGAGTAACTAATTACCAGAGCTCTGATTGTTCAATCGCCTCCTACGAGGGATCGCAGATTGGATATAAATAAAGGCTTTAATTTGTAACGCCTTTGTCGGATCCGACTTCGTCCACCCGAAGGAGAATGTCCTTTGTTTTTATTAGGAGACCAATTGGAATTTTGATTAATCCAACACTGTTTGTTTTTGGTGGTGTGATTATCTTTTGGGATGAACATTCCTAAATAGAAGCAAGAAACCGAAAATATAACTCTTTAAGTATTATAATCTAATATGTTATATATATGTACTAGCGGCCGCCCGCGGTTTCACCCGCGTGGTTCCCGTTCCCGTGGGAATATCGGGATAAAAAGTACATATAAACCTTCCTCTTGAATCACTCTATCTATTAAAAAAGAGGCATCAAAATCCGTTGCGTAGTTTCAAAGATTTAAGCATACAAAGGGACATAGGGACAGAGAAAGCGACTTTGTTTTATACTATGTAGTGATTGTTTGTCCCATAAAAACATTGTCGTGTAAAATGTTGCAAGAGACGAGACCCTTATGACTGATGAAGATGAGGGCCCATGAGGGTGATAGAATATCAAGTTTTGACATTGATTCAATTTAGTATTTATTACACCTAAATCCATTAAATTAATTTTGTGGATAACATCGTACCTTATTTATCGTGTTTTCATTAAATTGTAGTTTGATTTGTGTCGGTGCCATCCGACAACAAAGCGATATGATATGGAGTTTTGTTATTAATCTCATATAGTTATTTTTACATCTAAATTCATTATATTGATTATGGAGATAACATTTTACTACATGTATCCTGTTTCTAATAAAAAGTATTTTGATTTGTGGCGGGGCCAACCGTCAACAAAGCATGATCAAGCAATTGTACTTTAATTTGCCTATAAGTACTGAATGATGTGTATAAAATCATGTTATTACTTTTAATATTCATATCAATTAATTTATTACTGAAATGTAATGTATAAGTATCTAAGTAGGTAACGTAACGTGTACTTTTACGTTGGTACACGTTAATTTCGGTTGAAAAGAAAACAAATAGATAATTATTGTAATTATTGTATTTATAAATAATGTTATGTAAAATCATTATTTGATTTTGGAATACTTTTTCATAATTGTTATGTTTATATTGTAGCATTTTCTGTAATTTTCACGGATTGAAATTTATCACTTAAATTGGCGGTAGACGCTAACATTTATAAGGCGAGGCCGCCATTGTAGCGGGTTAGTCTGGTTCGAGCCGTGAGAGGTGTACGTACAAGTTAAGTAACTATTCCGTTGTTTCATATTTCTCATTCCTTGTTATTTCTTGCTGTTTAATGCTGATGTATTGTCTAGTAAATATTGCTGAAGATTTGCCCTTGTTCGAAGGATATTCGGTAACGGTTAAATGTAAATGTAAATGTTGATAATATTAAATTAAAGTTGTCCTTATCGGTTTCGAATAAATTATGTGAGTACTGAAATAATATAAAGTAACAGATTATAGAAAATGCTTGATGATATTCGTAAATGTTGTTTAATCTTTTATCATGAAAAGTAATGTTGTTGTAAATGTTGTTAAATGTGTTGTATGTTCAACAACGACATGATAATTTGTAAATGTCGTTGTTTCTGTTAAAGCTGGTGAGTTTTTTTCGCCCGTTTTTCTTGTCAGCTCAAAGATGTCCTTAACGCTGGTAGGTAAAAAAATAAAAGGACGATTCAAA
Organism: Crambus lathoniellus; assembly: GCA_949710035.1. Classification (NCBI taxonomy): domain Eukaryota; kingdom Metazoa; phylum Arthropoda; class Insecta; order Lepidoptera; family Crambidae; genus Crambus; species Crambus lathoniellus. The sequence continues at coordinate 29,143,934 of OX453296.1, forward strand.
AGAATAAAATAGTTTATTAGAGATTTGAGATTTTTATTAATCCTGACCTTATTGAAATAGAAGCTTAATAGTTTTGTTTATAGTTAATTGTAGTGCCGTGTAGTGCCGGCACATAAAAAGAATAGCACTACCCCCTCTCTTCCCGTGGGTGTCGTAAGAGCCGACAGAGGGAAAACTGCCAAAGGAGATGGGCAGCAGCGTCTCCATTTAACAGCAGGCCATACTGCGATCGCCAACCCGCCTGCCAAGCGTGGCGATTATGGCAAAACCCCCCGATATGGATACACACAACAAAAATCGGCCCCCAGTCCCCGGCGGCCCCGCTATGCCTAGCTACGGTAGCGGCTATGGTAACGGCGGGGCAGGGGGTGCTAAGAATCCCCGGGTAGGCTCCGGCTACCAACACCGACGACTTGACCTGGCAACCTACAACACGCGCACGTTGAGGCTCGACGAGAAGCTTATAGAGTTGGAAGAGGCAATTAGTATAATAATAATAATAAAGTTTATTAATCCAAAACCATAATTTACAATGTAAAGGTGACACAACAGAAACTTACAGCTATATGGCAACATCAGTGTTCTGTGTAAGTTGATCCCCTGACTTTCGTGCTAGGAAAACCTGTGTTAAGAAAGTCAGTGGTTCGGCTCATATAAATAGTGCTTCAATATAGCTTATACATTACAAATTTTATTAAGTTTGGTTTGGACCAGGAACAACACACTACGTTACATAACAGTAAGGAAAAGTAAATAAACCGAATTTTTTTTTTTAGTGTGTGTGCGCGTGTCTGTGTGTGTGTGTGTGTGTGTATGTTTGCGTGTGTGGTGTGTGTGGGTGGGTGTGTGTGTATGTTTTAAATAGCAATAGACTATGTGCGTGTTTGTTTATGTCTCATAAATTAAGAGATTAAGTTAACAAAGCTTCAGTATCAGTATAATCAAGATCCTGTAAATACAATCTTAATTTTTTCTTAAGGTCATAACTGTTTAATTTATTAATGTTCAGGATTTTCTCCAGCTTGTTATAAAGCAAAGGGCTTAAGGAGAACATCTGTCTTGTTGCGAAAGAGGTTTTGGTGGTTGCAACCCGACAAGGTGGTTTCTGGCGTCGTCTTGCCTCAACGTAAGGGTTCAAAGGTACATTCAGATGTAGTCGCAAAGTGGAGCGGAAGACATGAAGTTGTCTAACCGTAAGCATATTACTATCCCTATACAGTTGTGTGGTAGGGTATCTCCAAGGCCACCGGTACATAACTTTTAACACTGCCCTCTGTGCGCGTTCGATTTTAATGAAGTTAGTCTTGGAGGCACCCCCCCACACTGGGATGCAGTAGGTTAAAACTGACTCGCAAAGTGCGGAGTACACGGTTCGAAGAGTTTCAATATCCGCTGAATGGCGCAGAGTTTTAAAGAGGAAGATTAACTTGCGTATGCGGTTTGCTACAGATTCCACCTGACTACCCCAGTTTAGGCAGCTATCTATTTGGATACCCAGATACCTAATAACATTAGTACTTTCCAGTTTGGGACAGTCACAGCAGGGAGACCCGTTTGAGCAGCTATTGTGAGCACGCATTTGAAAGTATTCTCTAGGAGGTTGAGAAGAAGGTCTTATAGAAAATGTTACCACTTTTGTCTTGTCTACATTCAAGGTCAGCAGGTTATGGTTTAGCCATGTCATAATAACTTTAAGGTTGTTTTCTGCTAGTGTTATAGTTTCAGACCACTCTTTGCCAGAAACAACGAGAGCTGTGTCATCAGCATAAGCAAGTATGCGAGAGTTAATTAAATGCAGATCACAGAGCTGGTTAATATATGCCAAGAACAACGTAGGCCCCAAGATGCTGCCCTGAGGTACGCCAAATTCCACGTTTTCTTGTTGGCTGACAAGTGTTCCTATCTTAGTACATTGCGTTCGTCCAGATAAGTAATCAGAAAAAATGTCCAGGGCACTCCCCCTAACACCCAGTGCTTCCAGCTTATTCAGCAGTATAGGGACAGAGACTGTGTCGAACGCTTTGGAAAGGTCCAGAAAGATACCTAAACATTTCCTACCATCATCGACTTCCTTAGTCACATGTTCAACTAATGAGGCAACTGCGTCTTCGGTCGACCTTCCCCCCCTGAAGCCAAATTGATTTTTGGAGATAAGATTATTAGCTTCCAAAAATCCAACCAGTCGACGATTTAGTATTCGCTCAAATATCTTAGACAGGGTTGGCAAGACCGAAATTGGACGATAGTTATCAACACAGCCTCTGTCTCCGCTCTTAAAGATGGGGTGTACAATGGCCTTCTTTAAAGCAACAGGAAAACTCCCAGTAGATACCGCCAGGTTACACAAGTGAGTAATGATGGGAATCAGAGTAGGACTTGATTTGAAAAGTCGGGCAGGTAGACCATCCCATCCTACAGCGCAATCATTTCGTAGGGTCATAACAATATCCTGCACTTCTTTTTCGTCAATTTCTAGAAGGGCCATAGAATGCGCAGGGGAGTTCTGGCTGATTGTGGGTAAGTCATTGGCTTCAGAATTAGATTTGATTTTGCTCGCAAAGTCTTTTCCAACGTTAGCGAAGAATTTATTAACTACATTGACAGAAACTTCAGCGTCATTGTGCAAATCTAAAAGTTCTAAGGGTGGTACACTAGCTTTCTTGGAATATGTGATATCATTAACAATCTCCCAGGTTTTTTTAGGATTATTTTTAGCCTTTGCAAATTCAGATCTTTCGTACTCTTTCTTTAGGTGTTTTAATATATTGTTGCAAAAGTTTCTATAACGTTTATAAGTTTTTTCAATTATTACATTATTTGGATTAAGTTTGACCTTTCTGTGCAAGTGATCCCTATTTCTTATACATCTTAGCATTCCTGTGGTTACCCAGGGCTTTAATATTTGCTGCTTGCACGGTATTTTGTACGAAATAGTGTTACTTTTCATTATAGATATCAACATGTCTAGGAACAGATTGGTCGCCTTGTTGACATCATTATAGCTTAATACTTTTGAGAAATCAGTTTTTTCAATTTCCAGTGAAATTTGAGAGAAATTCGTTTTTTTTAAGATACGATTTGCTTGATGATGTGGAGGCTTTAGATTTAAATTTAAAAGAACGGGAGAATGATCACTTAAGGATGTTTCCATAACTAGAGTCGTAGATTGCAGTCTTGTTTTTAACATGACATGGTCCAAGCAGTTTTCCAGTCTGGTTGGGATCTGATGTGCTGGCAACATTCCATGGGAGGCCAAAAGGTTTAAGTATTCATTAGAGTTAGGGTCGCAGTTATCCATCTTAATGTCAATATTTATGTCTCCTATTATAACGATGTTATTAAATGCTGATAGCTTGCTTAATGTATTATTAAGGCTATCAATGAAATTAACAGTACTTCTGTAGGAAGGGGACCTATATAATCCTAATATGGCCAATTTGTTGTCAATAGTACACACTATGCCATTTGCGTCATCAAAGTATGGTTGATAAATTTTATGTGTAATGGAGCTTTTAATGTAGATCACCACGCCCTCATTTTGATTGCGAGTAAGGTCAGCTGAGGTGTATGATATATAGCCCTCAAGTTGAGGCAAGTTTGGGACTTTAGACAGCCAACACTCTGAAAGAACTAGGACATCGCATGTTATATTCAATGAACACAACAGCAATCGGAATTCATCAAAATTTTTATTAATACTACGAATATTTATATGCAAAATTAACAACGAATTAAGGCGATATTTAATAAAAAAATTCACATTATGAGGTGCACATTTAAATGCTTGAGATACAGATAGATCATCAATTTGATTATTTAGATCATTGTTATTAGCCATTTATATAATGTTGGTTCACCATATTTGAGAAACAATGAGTAATGACCATTTTAAATACATAACGTTTGTAAGCTCTATAGAATGTATTTTGAGATAACCTAACTGTAGCAAAAAAATTCAAAAGTATCCCGAGACATTTAAGATAAAAAATGAGTGATTGTAAGCAATATAAGTAAGTTATAAATTGTACTTGTGAATGTGGGTGTGTGTGCAGTGTGTATAGATATGATGTGTATAAATATGACATGGGTGATGTGTGTTCTTTGTAGATATCGTTTATGTAGATAACAATGGTATGGTTTTCAAGTTGTAACAAGACAATAGCAATAAAAAATACTAAAACTAGTCATGCGCTCTTCTGCAGCTCCATTAGGGTTTGTTCCGAGTTTACTATGATGTAATTGTCTCCATCCTTCTTCCTCAAATGTATCACACCGTTCGAGGTCCAGCAATGACCATACCCATTGGTTCTTGCGAATTCTTGTGTGCGGAAGAGAAGCTTTTTCGTTTGTGAGGACAGGAGTTCTGATACATATATAGGCATTTTGGTACCCGGGATGCCAATTGATTCTGTGTTCAATTTGTTTTGTTTATTGGTTGCCTTCTTGTTATATTTTCTTATACCTGTGATAAAATTAAGTTTAGCGTCGACTTTGGTGAATTCGGCTATAATCGGTTTAGGTATTCCTTTCTTCCCGGGCACACGACGGACATCCCTGAGGTCTGCTGGAGTTACAGTTATATCAATTGCTTTGCCAATTTCGGTTACAATAGACATCAAGTCATGGTGTGTTTCATTTACTTTAGCAGGAGCATTTCTAATTTCAATGATCGAGCTACGGGAACGAAGCTGTAGATCCCTGACTGCGATTCCGAGCGTTTGGACTTGCTCTGAGAGAAATTTATTTTCTTTTTCCAAATCCAAAGTTTTCTTTGAGACCTCATCGTATTGAGAACTAATAAAATTGACAGATTTTTCAACTTCAAGAAAAGATTTTTTTAATTCGCAGTTCTGTGTTTTTACCTCACTTATCTCAGACTTCATTTTGTTGAGAATAGAAGTCTGCTGTTGCTGTAACATTTTAGACAATTCGCTTGTTTGTATACTATTCCAGGAAGCAAACATAGACTCGATTTCTTGTTTCAATTCTTGTTTAAAAATTTGAAAATCGTTCACTGGGGAGTCGTCGCACCTGGGGCGTTTATTTCGTGGATTCGTATTAACTTTAGCCTCATTATTAATCTTGCTCCGCGCCGCAATGTCAGGGTCCGATTGTGACTCCGTTAACGTATTCGGCGTGGTGGGTGGTGTCCGTGGGATCTTCGACATGTTTATATTCCAATAAGTGTATTAGGAAGGATATACACTTCAATATACCAAAGTAAATACTTTAACTTTCGTGCTAAGTTTCAAGGATATTGTTCACTTTTAAGCAATTATTTTAAGCAATTATTAGTTCAATCGGCACTAACTATAATATTGCAGGTATAATAACACAAATACGGACTGTGTCCGTCTCACAATAAAACACCAATCAGTTACCGTAAGTGTAAAAAGGAGCCACTGATATTGTCACCGTCCAAACGTTGCTTCAGTAAACAAAGATAGATATACAGAAGACCGAAGAGTATAACTTGCCACTATGCTTGGCGTTCGTGGACTATGAGAAAGCCTTTGATTCGATCGAGACCTGGGCAGTGCTGCAGTCTCTTCAGAGGTGCCAAATAGACTACAGGTACATCGAGGTGCTGAGGTACTTATACCAAAACGCCACCATGTCAGTCCGACTACAGAACCAGAGCTCTAATCCTATCCAACTACAGCGAGGTGTGAGACAGGGAGACGTCATTTCTCCGAAACTATTCACAGCTGCGTTGGAGGATATTTTCAAGCTACTGGACTGGAAAGGATTCGGCATTAACATCAATGGCGAGTACCTAACACACCTGCGGTTTGCCGATGATGTAGTTCTCATGGCTGAGACCTTGGAAGACCTGAACACAATGCTCGAAGATCTCAGCAATGCTTCCCAAAGAGTGGGTCTGAAGATGAACATGGATAAGACGAAAATCATGTCCAATGCCCATGTTGCATCCGCTCCAGTTAATGTTGGGAACATTACACTCGAAGTTGTTGACCACTATGTCTACCTAGGACAGGCAATCCAATTAGGTAAGTCCAACTTCGAGAAAGAGATCTCTCGTCGAATCCAGCTCGGATGGGCAGCGTTTGGGAAGCTCCGGCATATATTTGCGTCCAAAATTCCTCAATGTCTCAAGACTAAGGTCTTTGACCAGTGTGTGTTGCCAGTTATGACTTATGGAAGCGAGACGTGGTCTTTTACTATGGGTCTCATAAGAAGGCTCAAGGTTACCCAGCGAGCAATGGAGAGAACGATGCTTGGTATTTCCCTGCTCGATCGAATCAGAAATGATGAGATCCGCAGGAGAACTAAAACGACCGACATCGCTCGAAGGATTGCTCAGTTGAAGTGGCAGTGGGCGGGACACATAGCGCGGAGAACCGATGGCCGTTGGGGCGGAAAGGTTCTCGAATGGTGACCGCGAACCGGACGACGTTCCGTGGGCAGGCCCCCTACAAGGTGGACCGACGATCTGGTCAAGGTCGCGGGAAGCCGCTGGATGCGGGCAGCGCAGGACCGATCGTTGTGGAGATCCTTGGGGGAGGCCTATGCCCAGCAGTGGGCGTCTTACGGTTGAAATGATGATGATGATGATAGTTAATTGAACAGTTTAATGATTTTATCAGAATAGTTATTTAAATTTATACTTTTATGCATTCACAATGCAAATTTTATCATAGAAAAATGGAAAATAAAGTATTTAGAAAAAATCCCATCGGAGCTGGTTGTGAGTCGGGTCGATTTTTTCTAAATACTTTATTTTCCATTTTTTTTTATCAGAATAGTTCTATTTCTATATTATCCGCCCTAAATCTATCAAGGGCGTAAGGTAAAAAAGATGTTTACTAATCATTACATGTCTGGTAAACGTTCATTGTTTATGTAAAACTTATTATGATAGTTTTTATTATAATAATTAGCCAATCAATAACCACAATGTAACAACTAAATTTAGAATCGAATAACCTCACCCAGCTTAATTTAAATGTTTATCATTAAACATAAAACCGGACCAGAAAGGACCCGCATAATCAAATTCCGATCAGGCATAATAAAATTCAGTCGCAAAATTGAAACTTCAATTGAATGTGCCAATGAATCCGCAGCGGATGGACCGCCATTTAAAGCCCTCATATTTCCGTCCAGCTGACTATATGATTAGCAATTTCGGTAATAAATAGCTCAAACAGATCCTATTGGCGATTAACTGGTGTTTGTTGCCCATTGTACTGATATCCTGCATGATGGTTGATTGTGGCGGCTTTGATTGTGAGAGCAACATTCATATGAATATTACCTGTTGATAAATTTGATTTGCGCAGTTTCTATTGGAAGGGATTCCTCAAAAAAATCTTACAAATAAGCTGTTGCTCTGCCAATAAAAGAATAAACTAAATTGAAAGTATCAATAAGCAACCCTTATATCATGTAAAAAAAGGTTAGGTACTATATTGTTTTCAAACAATTGCATGAATAAGCAGGACTCGAGTGTTAGTTAAATTATAAATACTCTTGGTACCTTTTTCTAAAATTAGTACCTACATTTTATTCCTACTTGAAAAACCAAATCTAGATTTCACCATTGTTTATAGAAGGAAATAATATTGCCGTGTCAGAAGGTAACACAGAATTAGGACCACGATAGTGATCGTCAACACACAATCAAGCTCGTCAAATTCTGAATTTGCCTTCCAATTCCCAGGATGTTGAAATGCGAAATTCCCGATTACTTGATAGGCTTTTGAACTAAAGCCTCAGCTTTTGTTCAATCGCCATACTATGATACTATCGAGTTGCGACGGCCCAAGCCTCTCTGCTCACGCGTGAAACGGGCGAACACGTCTGTTCACAATGTTTGCGCATATTGATTGATCGCGGCGTTGTTACCGGTATTTGTTCATTACGGTGCGGTGTGATTGATGATCCTGGCTTTAAATATGAAAAATGATGGGAAGGATTTGTCCCGAAAGCCTTTTCAGATCCGATTCGATTTGCTAATGTCACGGTTTGGTAGGCACGGGTATTATCTTTAGCGATAGCAAGGGAAATGTTGTATTCATCTGTCTTTCTTATATTAATATAGTTATTACTATGATACCAATTAATCATCTTAATAATGATTATAATCATATCGTTATTTAATTAAAAGTCAAATGCGCTGCAAAAATGTCTCAAAACCTGTAAAATGTATTGAATATTTTAACGCAAGAACTGTATCAGAGCTGAGTTGCTATAATTAAAGATGTCTATAATTATCTGTGTATATTATTATTATTACGTTCCGTGGGCAGGCCCCCTACAAGGTGGACCGACGATCTGGTCAAGGTCGCGGGAAGCCGCTGGATGCGGGCAGCGCAGGACCGATCGTTGTGGAGATCCTTGGGGGTGGCCTATGCCCAGCAGTGGGCGTCGTTCGGCTGACATGATGATGATGATGATGATAATTATCTGTAAATTTCTTATGGTGGAATTTCATAGCAGTTTTGTTAGAATCTATTAAAAATGCACTGACGAAAATCGTGAATTTATAATTTTTGTAGATCGCTCATGGTAAGTAATTATTTTATTTCTCTTTAAAAAAGATTTTAAAATATCGTTTCAATATTAGGAGAACTTTTTGAAAGAGCAAAAGAAAACTTCTGTGGGATCCCTAAATATTTTTTTTCAATTTAACAGCTTTAGAAGGTTTGTTTTGCTGTTTGACTACTAATATTGACCTGAGCGTTCAATATTCAATATACAATGAATATAAGGTTACACCACGTATGAAGATATTATAACCTTAACAATGCAAATCTATTTCAAATATAATTTTATTATTCCATCCATTGATGCTGTTAGAATTTATTACGTGACAGTTGCTTTAATAAAAACTAATTTAATAATAATGAATTGAACCTTAAAATTTGTCCCTATTCAAACTAAAAGGCTTGAAGTGAGGGAGAATTATCACTACCAACCACAATAATTCCTTTCCGCACAATTGCAGAGTTTTGGCCGGTTAAACAGGGTCGCCATTCAGGGCTATGAATAACAATTTCCTAGAAACAATTTTACTGAACAAACGATCATGGGTTACTGTACCATTAGTCACAGCTACAGTTTGGTCTTTCGCCAACCCCCCTCGCCTTCGGGTACAAACGACCGGCCAATGTGTTGCATGGGGTTTTTAAGATACTCCCGTGCCAAATGCCGGTGGAGGGTGCCAAGAAACTGCGGGGTTAACATCGCCTCTAACATATTTTCGATCGAGGATTTTGTAGCTGTTTTATTTGGAAATGTAGTAATAAATAGCGTTTATATATTTCTGAGCGCTCTTTCACTCCAGCCGCAGAAAAAATACAATAATAATAATGATAATGACATCGATATTGTGTAAACTAAAGTATGATAACTTGGCTACTTAAATACTAAAGTCAATGTAGAGTATATTTACTTAATCGATTATATTTACTTTTATCTACACTCATGTTATAATATTCGAATTATGAACTCATGCCTGAACGAATATTGATACACTTTGAACTATAGTCAACTTTAACAAATAAAAGTGGTCATTATGATACAACCGGATACAGCTTTCACTCATTATAAAACACTTATGCCCGAATACTCGTACGCTACTTATCTTTGGGAGCGTGAAGTTTGACTTAATACTCTGAGGTAACTGGAGCTCTCACCCTGAATAAAAAAGTGTCGCCAGCAAATTTGACATTTATGTCTGTAGTGGCAGGTAGTGGCTGTCAGTTGTCTCATATGACCATACGTATTTTTTTAAAGTGTAGGTGAGACGGAAGACAGCCACTGTGTTATTTGTGGTATTCAAAAAATTTGGAGCTCTCACCCTGAATAAAAAAGTGTCGCCAGCAAATTTGACATTTATGTATGTAGTGGCAGGTAGTGGCTGTCAGTTGTCTCATATGACCATACGTATTTTTTTAAAGTGTAGGTGAGACGGAAGACAGCCACTGTGTTATTTGTGGTATTCAAAAAATTGTTCGTACTGCACTCTCCAGTTACCTCAGTATTAAGTCGAGCTTCATGGTCCCACACATCGCCCTGTCACTTTAAATGTCAAACGTATGAAAGAGATGCCATGATGTTTGAGACGCTCCCAAAGATGATTTGCGTTCGAGAATTCGGGCGTTATTTTTCTTAATTTTACAATCCCCATGGCAACCGTAGGATTTACCGGCCCTGACTTCCAACTTTTTCAAGCCCTTCTTTAGCCGGCAACAATAAGAAACTTTTTTAAAATTAGAATTTTGAATTTAGGAGGTATAGACCTTAATAGACTCCTATCAGTGGGGTTTGGCGCCAATCCACATTTTATAATTATTAATATTTTTTTGCGTAATTTTTGAAATATATGATAAATGTAATGAGTGTAGATAAAGTAGTGTATGAGACTGCACATAACTCGGTATTATGCGACAGTCACATAAACTACTATTTTTGCATTCACAATGCAATTATATTATTGAAAATAAAGTAATAAAAAAAGACCCGTCCCACATCTAGCTTCAATGAGACTCGAACCCATGACCTTTCACTATCCCTGTGTGTGTGAGAGCATTCACCCGGACAGTGAAAGGTCGTGGGTTTGAGCCCCATCGTAGCTAGTTGTGAGACGGGTACTATACTTGATTTTCAAATACTTTTTTATAACAGTAAATTTCCATTTCATTAAAGAAATATAGCCAAGATTTTTTTTATATCGTTATCAAATAAAAATCTTACGACGAGAAAAATACACTAATTCAGGTGAACGATTCTTTGAAAGTTTTGTACAAATCATATATGCCGCTACGTTTCTTTGGGCACCCTAATTTGACTCACGATTCACAAATTACTGGGTAGAAACCCCCTTTCAGAGTTTGGTGTCAAAGCTACGCAAACCGACGCGCGATGGCCCCACACCATGAAACCTAATTTACGAGTCAAAGGGTTGAGATTTAAAACGAGGAACGATATCCAAAACCGCTTTTAAACAAGCTTAGTCCAATGAGATTCCTTTCAACGCAGCAACGGTAGTGCTGTTTAATGAAACAGATCCAAAGGTAGGATCGAGTCAGTGTTCGGGAGCCGTGTCGTCTTGAATTTGTCAGTTTTGTAGCTCCCGAAAGCTAATGTATTCGCAAAGTTTGACAAAGCCGACTCATCGGGTAGTCTCGCAGGAAAAACGGGGTGTTTCTAATGGAAACAAGTTTGGAATTCGTCGATGGATTACTCGGGGACAAGGTGACACAGGACGGCTTCGAGAGGATTACACGACGGATTCCCTTAATTATTTGGCTGAATCAGTAAATAGATTTGTGCGTGAGTTGAATTTAACTTCGCGTTGATTGGTCATTTTCTGGGGGCGATTTGGACTGGATTTATTCACTGTTTCGCTTTGTTTCTAAGCAGATCTTTATAAACGTAGTACGCCTACTCAGTTTTATTATTAGTTTTGTGGCCACCTTTGTGGTCTATTAGTACACACCACCGGTAATAGACCCAGCAGTCCCGGGTTAGATTCCCAGGGCGGGTACATATTGTATTCGGTTTGGTTGGTGGTAGGGCTCGTTTTTAGTCGACCAGCCGGCCTAGCATTAGCGACTTTTATCGACTATTGACGCATGATAAAGAGCATATATCTTGCTTACACCTTAATGGGGTAAGCAAGACAGCATGACGCATCATATCATATCGCGTGTTATAATGATGGTCATGCTAGGCAGGCTAGTTAGCTTAATCTATCTTATCTAAGCCTGACGCCATAACAACTACTTATATTTTCAGCATTGTTGTGTTCCGGTACAGATGTTTTAATTTACGGGCGCGGGTGTGTAAATGTACATGCACACCGTCTTTGCCTGCGTATGCTGGCTAGGGAGCGCTCATTTTTGGCCGAGTCGCCGGCCGACGCACACAGGAGCGCCTGTCTATACGCATTACAACTAAGTACAAGTATGGCCCACCCGCGCTCGTGAGATAAAACAAACTGTAGTAAGAGATATGATAGCCAGTTCCTCTCAGTGATTGAGGATTCTGGAAGTTGTGCGCTTCCACCCTCATCCTTATCATCACTTAACATCAAATGTGACGAAGGATAAGCGCTACCCCGTCGGGGGTAAAAAAAGTTAGTTACAGTTTCTACAAACTATCTCGTTTTAAGCTTCCACTAATATTTCTCATGCAGTTTAAAGAGGCAATTTAACCACACTCTAAATGTAACTTTAGTCATAATAAACAGAACTAATATTTCATACTGCCGCAAGGTATCATCATGGGTCGTCTTTTGTACTAACACTATGCGTACATACTTTCAACTAAATAACTCATATGGAAACAACAGTTTCTCTTATAAATGATTCAAAATGTAATACGGGATGGTAAGAGGAGTACTGTACAAAGACAGGGGGTGTTTGCTGTACCCCAACTGCCTCGAGGCAACACCTGTCTACGTGGCCAGTTTTATTTTCAACTCATTCAGAGGGCGCTTCGCAATTTAAAGGGTGTTTATTTTAAGCGTTATATCTACATAAGGCGTTTACATAATGCTACGTTTTGTTACTCAAACATTAATACGTTGTAAATTGTTAAGCAACTGAGTGGAAAATAAAACGTTTCAATCTCGTTCTGTATTTAACGGGGTGACTGGTATTATGTAAAATGATTTTTACTGTTTCATTTCATGTTGATTGAATTATAATGCATTCGAATTTTTTAGCACAATAATGGTTTAAACAAAATTGTTTTTTACCGAAAAACTGAAAACTGTCTGTTATGATAAAAATACTTAACTGTGTGGATTTGCTATTTTAAAGTTATGTAAATTTAAAATTTTATTGTAGCAACAAAAATAACCTCACTGTAGGTAATAGTACATTACTATGCGATTATTATAAGAATAGGACGGGTTGTTGACAAACTTCACTCTGAAAAGGTACAGTTCGCAAGAAAGTGCAAAACGAAATGAAAATAGTTTTTTTTTATTTTGGCAGAACGTGGTTTGAGTATTGCCACTTTCAAAACGAAGTTTTTTTTATATTTTTTAAATCCACCTACTCGTTATGCCAGCGCCAGACATAGCACAAACATTTGAATAAATGTTTGGACACATGTGTAGCACGGGTATTTGAGTATTTGTTCAAAGCTTTGATAAAATACTAGAGCATATTTCTACAGTACTTTACAATGTCAGAAGGAAAAGTCTTCAATGTCTTTGTAGCAGTAGCAGTTCAGACCAGCGGGACGATGATTCTCAAATGAGTGGAATAGAAGAGGTGGAATAGCATTATCAAGCATAATGTGTTTTGATTTACAATTGGCGGATTCACGAAAGGCGCCTCCCCGAGTGGCTTGATTGAATCGCTCCCCGAGATACCAATACCCGGCACACCCTGGTAACAGCTAGATTCTGCCGAATCTAACTTCAATCAACGTGCATAATCTAGCTGGCCAATCCTTTTACCATGATAGACCAATACAATTTTTCACTAGACCCCCAATTTGCCAATTTTATTGTAAAGTTGATTATTAAATTATTTTCATAACTTGAATTCCTGTTTAATTTAAATATTAAACCAGTAAATAGAATCAACATTCAATTTTTTCTGTGTTATTGAAGCATAGTATTAAAGTACCCCGCAGAACAATAAGTATGAATGGGTTCAGCAGTTAAATATCACAAAATTTTAATTTGATTGAGATTCAAATTACCTGATCATTTTCGTAAAAGCATACTTTCATGAGTCCTATACTTTTCGAAAAAATCAAGTTAATGATTTGTATTTATCTGCAAATTATTCATATGTTTTGGTTTGCACGAACATAATTATTAATTTATCGTAAGCTATGACATGATCAGCCCCCTGATTCACGATTTAAATTTCTTTTTTGCACACCATACTGAACTGAAGTGAAGTTAGTTTGACAGCACTTTGACAGATTGACGTCACAACATGGCGGCGTCCCTATCCTATTCTTATAATAATCGCATAGTACAGCCGAGGACAGGTAAGTAAGAAATTACATTGTCGAGGATGGTTTGAAGCACGAGCCGCAGGCGAGGGCTTTAATCATTCGAGGCAAGGTAATTTGCTTACCGTATAAGGCTTGTATAGTGCTTTTCTCAAGAAATGCGAGGAAATAAAAAAACTGTTTAACTAAATAATATTTATTAAAATTTATATCACACATGTTCGGGCAATTATTAAATGTAAACGTTATTGTTTTCCCGAGCACACTTATGTATAAATCGCCCATAATAATATTATTTTAATGATGTATCAATTAAATACGCCAACAACACAGATTCCGAAAACGTATGCGCCTTTTTTTCACTTTTCCAAATCAGATCGTAGGTTTTCATATATCTTTCTTTTGATTTTACTGGCAGTAAGTTTCCTGTTATTAATTTTGCTTCTTCTCTCAAATTTGGTGGAGTAGGTACATACAATGTCTGTATATGTTTCATTGGCAGAACTCATTTTGATAATTTATTACACAATATAAACTGTATTGATATTTAATCAACCGCTGAAAATCATTACCGCCGTTTTTTTAATATTGGTTTGTGAGGCCATGTCGAATGGTCATACAGCCTAGTGATACTTACTACTTGCTACTAAAATGCGCAACTTCAATACCCGCTTCTGGGCGGTAGATGGCGCTGTATATATTTCCCATACAAAATTACTCGTAAAGGATATTTTGTCTATGATAAATCTCATTTTGTTTTTTCGATTGATGTTCGTGCTAAGCATGAAGCTCGACTTAATACTGAGGTAACTGGAGTTCTCACCCTGAATAAAAAAGTGAACACCAGCAAATTTGACATTTGACATTTAGTATGTAGTGGCTGTCAGTTGTCTCATATGACCATACGTATTTTTTTAAAGTGTAGGTGAGACGGAAGACAGCCACTGTGTAATTTGTGGTTACAAAAAATTGTTCGTACTGCACTCTCCAGTTGTTACATAGCGCTTGTGGTACAATACGAAGTATTATACTCTGTGCGCACCGTATTTAAAAAAAAGTTAACCTAATATGATAAAATAATAATGTGGCTGTATGGTGCAAATGTCCCTTTGCTTTTTCTGTTTTATACACAGGAATAACTAAAACAAAAATAAAGAAAAAAGTTGGTAGTACCATAGAAAATCACTGCAGTAATGAATTTCAGTACTTACTTACTGCACTAAAATCAGTGCAGTAAGTAAGTACTGAAATTCATTACTGCAGTGATTTTCAAATTTAGAATGTTTACCTCGGAAAAGTGCCACGTACTGCATTCTTTTCTCAAATATAATATTAACATTTCAGAGCATAAGTGTGAAAAAATAATTATCGCACCACCCAATAATGACAAGTCCAGCGTTAAAATCTCCTTCCCACGGGATTCGAATGTTAAAGGCATGCTCTGCAATCACTGTAATGCAGTCTCCTCACGTACCTCTTTGAGATAATCGTCCCAGGTTCAATTCCCGACTCTGGTATTTGCTCCTTTGTCCTCTAGTGCAGTATCTAAGCTGTGGCATAGTAAAAGTATATAAGTAAGCGGACTCGAGCCCTAAGCGAGCGATAACAGGGTAAACACGTAGGGCTGTCGCTTAGAGTTTATTCAATCATCAAAAATGCATAGTCAACCCCTATACAAAACAATTTTCCCTTGTAGGTGGGCGTCAGGAATCTATAATTCAAAGTTTTTAATTATTTTTGTACATAGACTAGGGGCTGACTAAAATTTTTTCATTAGGTACCTACGTCGTCATGTTACCAGGGGGCCAAGCCTGCTAACGTTAAGTCATAATCGTGTCTCAATCGTGTTTCAATTGTAGTTCAATTGTAGGGCTTTTTTACACACTAGTTACAAGAATTATGACAATATGATGTGTTGTAAATGTAGTATGTGGTGTGACCATCAGTAGTATGGTGAAAAAAGTATATTATGACAATATGATGTGTTGTAAATGTAGTATGTGGTGTGACCATCAGTAGTATGGTGAAAAAAGTATACATTTCTTGTAACTAGTGTGTAAAAAAGCACTACCTTTGAACTACAATTGAAACACGATTGAGACACGATTATGACTTAACGTTAGCAGGCTTGGCCCCCTGTTTAGTGGTTTGAAAAATTACGGTCGAAATAGGATAAATTAAAACGTGGCTTTACGGAATCATGTATTTATTAAAATAAAATAAAATGTTTAACTATGAAATTGTATTTCTACTAGTATTATTTACTTTTTGAAATCTAAATCATTTTTTTATTCAATTTAGGATTCTCTGGTATTTTCGTGGTGTGCATGTGCAATTTTTTGCGGGCGGGCGGGCGATGCATCTTGCATGTTGTGTTTTTTGCGGAAGTAAGCTACATATATTTCGGTTTTTTTCACAATGATTACGAGTTTATTTATAATTATTATTTTGTGTTAAAAAATACTGGTTGCGAGTCTATACATTAACTCCCGGTACACAAACTCATAGGAGCACAGGATTAGGATTAAACTTAGAAGGTTTATATAAAAAAAGACTGGCTCCTGGTCTACAGGTTTACCTACTCCCCGCATGCTAAAGTTTGTTTCTTTTTTTATTTCCCGCAACAAGGTAACACTTAGCCTTCATCGCACCTGATGTTAAGTGGTGATAAGGCTGAAGGTGGAAGCGCACTAGTCCAGGAATCCTCAATCACTGAGGAACTGGCTATCTTATCTCTAACTACCGGAACACAATAATGCTGAAAACATCAGACTAAGTTCTGCCATCAATGAAACCGAATACAATATGTACGCCCACTGCGAATCGAACCCGGGACCTCTGGGTCTGAAGTCGGTGGTGTGAATCACTAGACCGCAGAGGCGGTTAAAAATTTATATTATGCTCCCAGTTTATTAATCTAATCACATACTTACCTATACATAGGATTACAAGTTACAATAATTTTGTATTATAAATGTATTTGTTTCTTCTTTCTTTATATTTAAAAATTACACTACAAATTGGTATCTGGTCAACGTATGATAATTTATAGTAGGTAGATTGTACTCACCGTTCTTGTTCGCTAGGTAATGCGAAGAAAGACAATTCTGGATAAAACAAACCGCTATTCAGACATCCATATACGTACACTACAATATTTTCTACTGCTACTCGAATTGGCGGTAGGTAGGTAGGTACACGCACGAATTATTATATTATGCGCGGTCGCGGGCGGCAGGCGCGGCGCCGCGCGGGCGCTGCCACGCAAGCCTGTCGCCCCGTTATCACCGATAAATTTTGTCAGTGTGTGCGTGCGACGACGCATACGTACGGGCGCGGTCACATACAAACCGTTTGTGGTGCCTGTCTAGGCAGTCAACGTACTTATTATACTTTTACTATGGCTGTGGTATCGGTATCAAAGGAGCTTCTGGCTCCGACTTGATATTATTACACTAAGTAATGGTACTTCATTTAAAGGTTATTAGTTTAGGATTTCGGTTCTTGTGACAAACTGGAATAGGTATTTACATTACGTTATTAAATCGAAGAATTATTAATTCGAAGTATGTAGGTATATAACTTGCTATGTATTGAACTTCAAGTTAAATACTTAAGTAAGTAATACACATTCTTCGTGCTTGAGAAATATACTAAAATACGAATTATAACTATGATAGATAATAGATCCTCCTACTTATTAAAACTATAAAAAATTGGCTGTCTGTAAAGTCGGTTAATGGATGATAATTTTACGTGACAATAACAATATGCCGCTGTCTCTCTTCTACTCGGACGCATCGGCCGATGGAGAGAGTAAGAGAGCCGAACGCTTAGGCCGATCGTGTCTCTCTATCGCTTCTTCCGCTCTCTCACTTACACGCGGAACGTGACACATTTCGTGCATGCAGCCGGCGTTCACGGATTTATAAGACGTTATCACGTAAAAAAAATGTCCGAATCCATTGTCCTAGGTGAACGCCCAGTGCGCCAACGCGACACGCCACAAAAATAATAAGTAAAGTTGACTTATGCACACACCAGCCTTCCGCACTACACAACGTTATCCCGCGGAAATGTGATGGGTTTCCGGGATAAAAATTAGCCTATGTCACTCTTCAGCTCCCAAACTATCCGAATTCAGATCGATCCGTTGCTCCGTTTTGACGTGAAAGACGGACAAAACATAAACAAACACACGAAAAAAAATCTTTCCGTGTTTTGTGAAACACACTTGCACATTGATACTATTATTAGTATGGATGCATTAAGCTGTGCTCACTTTGTGAATATATTACCGTACGAAAGAGGTCGTACAAATTGACCTATCTATAGTTACGTACGACACTCATGGTAATTCTGCGCGCACCTATAGCACTTCTAAGGTTTGTACCAATCGTGCGTGTTCGTACGAGTAAAAGTCGTACGAATACGCGTGTAAAGTAAGCGTAGCCTATTAAACACGGCTAACGTTGTCGCGTTAATCGGTTTGCGCTAATCTATTGGTCGCATCACGCCACGTCACGTCGCGTCAACCACCGAGGACGGTGGAAACATCCAAAGGGCAATTATAAGGCAAAATTGTGCTTTAATCATGGACACATACCTAGTTCCTCTTTGTTCTCAAATTCTGACAACTAATTTCAATTACGCTTGAAAGGTAACAAGTCTCCATTCAAATGGAACTTGAAAAGTTTCAAGCATCAAATTCATTAGCTGCGAGTTATTTAAGCATTTTTAATTCCTCTCAAATTCGTAATTAGAGCAGAAACTCCTTGCTTAATATCCTTTCAGTGAGGCTCAGTAAATTAAAAGAAATATCAACAGTCTGACGGCCGAATACAGAAACGTCTCTCAAATATTTGACGGCTACTTAAATGTTTAAGCAGCTCTTAAACACAAAATTCGTATTCTCAAACGTGAATTTTAAGCACGTGTCAAATTTAAGCGAATCCCAAATTGAGTTGCGCTCAAACACCACTCAGTGTAAAATTGGTATACCGGAAAGCAACTTTATTTTATTTATCTATGAAATGAACTGTCAAAAAGGTTTGAGCACGTCTTAGGGCGACTTTCATCACTGATATTTAAACGTGATTAACGCTAAACGTGTTTAATACATAGTACTGTCTCTGTCATCTGTTTGAATGTGACAGGGACAGAAATACGTTTTAAACACGTTTAGCGTTAATCGCGTTTAAATATCATTGGTGAAATCGGGCCTTAGATCTGAGAGTGATTCGGAGCCGAATTTAACGGCTACTTAAATGTATGAGTAGCTCTTAAACACAAAATGTGTTAAATTCAAGTTAACCCTAAATTAAGTTGCGATCAAAAGCTTCTCAGTGTAAAATTCGTATACAGGAATGCTACTCAATTTTATTTAACCGTAAAATGAACTATCAAACGGACTTTAGCGCCTCTTAGATCTAAGAGTGGTTGAGAGGTTTCCGGCCGAATACTGAAAGGTCACTCAAATCATCCACTCAGCCAACAGCGTCTTAATTTAAGGAGCCCTCCTATTTTGAGTGGTATTCACAAACACCATTCAAGCAAGTTGAGACCTTGATCAGCTGAGAAGCTCCTAAAATATTGTGAACTGGCAACATTCACTGAAAAAAGTTTTTTTGATTACGTAAAATAAATACAGATCGACAATCTTTTCTGTTCCGGTGACAACGGCGCTATGGTTGGACAGAAACTTGACAGCAAAATTACATTAAAAAGAAAACACGTAAGTTCCAGTTTTGGGCACCGGAACAGAAAACGTTGTCGCACTGTTTTTCATTACGTTTATTTAATTTACGTTTTGTTGTATGCTGTTTATCATAAGTATTTCCAAATTAAACTATCGGTATTGTTTAGTTAAACTTAAAAACTCTGCTAGTTAGATTAAATTAAATATTTTATTGCGTATAAACTAACACTTTTCAGCTTCATAATGTGAAAATTACCGTTAAAATAAAATAAAATCTCTGAGGTGGAAAGTTATATTGGTTTAAAATGAAACGTATGTAATTTATGAAGAAATTTGTCATAAGTTCATATCTGTCACTGTCAGTGTCAATAATCAATAATCTACCAAACCATGATAATGTTTATCGAAGACCAAAACACGCATTTTGTGATCCCTACAAATCACAAATCTTTCCTTTATATCCATCACCTCGTTAAGGAAGAAAAAAGAAGCGAGGTAGCAATTATAGAGCGGCCGAAAAATTTACTTTATTTGAACATATTAATAAGTAAGTAAGTCTTGATTACTTTATTGTTCATTGGAATAAGTTCAGCTGCTTCAGTTTGTGTTTGATTGATGTTTAGTTTGTTTCGTATAAAGTGCCGAAACGTAGAGAAATCCAAAAAGACTCTTAAGGCGCCGATTCCCGAAAATAGGGTATTTTAAATTATGGATTACTCGCAAACCACAAGAACTCAAAATTTGGAAAAAAATATATGTTATTTTACAGTTATTTATCTAGTGCTTCCGGCCGTTTTTTTTCGATTGGTAATATTTAACTGTGTCAAATAAAATCCCAAACATACGTCTAATCGTTATCCAAATATGATATTACTTGCAGTATACTTGGTTTTAGTTAATGAAAAATATACGAAAATAATTGTCTTTGAATAGCCGAGGGATTCCGGCCGTCAAAAGTTTAAATTTATTTTTATTTAATTTTTAATTGAATTTTAAGTGATTTTCGATTCGCGGGGCGCTCGCAAGTTCACAGTTCACTGCCGGCTGCCGCTGCGTCCGCGTGAAGTGTATCGCGCTCGGCCGAGCAAGCGTTATCGTGCCTATTTCGGTCGGGAATCCTCGCCTTAACCATACTAAAAAATAGTAGAAAATGAAATCTAAGGACGCCCAGGCCCGAAACAAGCGGGCGCCTGCGGCGGCCACACGTCGCGTGTCTCCGCCCGTGGACACGCGCGCGGTCTACGTGGAAGAAATGTTAGAATCTCACGCGTTCAGTACTCCATGTCATTGTTTTTTTTTTACAACTTTGAATATCTGTACACACTTTCCCCACTGCTAAAAGTGGAAA
Source organism: Crambus lathoniellus (assembly GCA_949710035.1). Taxonomy (NCBI): domain Eukaryota; kingdom Metazoa; phylum Arthropoda; class Insecta; order Lepidoptera; family Crambidae; genus Crambus; species Crambus lathoniellus. Next base: position 29,164,930 of record OX453296.1, read on the forward strand.
CATTATAAGACCATATATTTATACTCTTCCTATAATCTAATCTACTACTAGGTTTCCGCGACCCTCGAGTAAATCCACATTTAGCATCATGGGCTACTCTATAATGTTTGGCTTGAAATTAAAATGTCTTACATTACAATTGTAAAACTATATTAAAGGGCTTGCTTATTGTAAATTTTTTAAGGCGCTACTCGGAAAAAGTATAGATTTTTTGATTTAAAACTATAGGACGGTTATAGTTGTTACAAATCTGGTATCAAGATACATATTTCTTCACACCTTTATCTAAAATCGTATAGTTTCAAAAACTCGATTTTATGATTTTGCCTCGACACTTTTCTTTTTGAAAAGACCTCTAAAAAATACGAAAATTCAAGATTATTCGTAAATGGGGTTAGTTACACTATTGGAAATTGGTTTAATTAGTGGACACCAATAATATCTAGGATCGTATAGAAGCATTTTTTTTAAAAATCGCTATAGTTTTTTAATACGAAGTGATTTTGTGTTTTTTTAGCCGAATCTGCAACATAGGTCTCGCTCCCGCGCGACTCTTTTCTCATTGCTATCTCGCTTCAGCCACAGAATAAATAATAGTGCTAAGGCACAGAAGACTCACTCTGCAAGCTCATTCAAATAAAAATAAATCTTTCTGCGTGGAAATAAAGTCCAATTCCGGTTGCTTTGTCATCGCTTGCCTACTGTTATAATAACCTAGAGTTCGCGCATGCAAGCAAAACTGTACCCAATAGCTACGCGCGAGCGTTTCTATTTCTATGAATGCCTCAAACAGCTCGCTCGCTGGTTAGGGTTGCGAGCGACTTGCGAGTTCGGTTTTGCTGTTTATTTTGTTCTTTCTTTTATTTAGACACCCGTAAACACAACAGTAACTTATATACGGATTATAAGAACGTTTAGTAGTCATTGTTCGGTGCACAAAAATCACAGAAATGATCGATCGTTTTACGCGCGAACGTGGAGCGTACGAGCCGAGCGGCATCCTTCTGCCATTCGCCTGCCCGGCAGGCGCGCCGGCCGAACGTACCTAAACTGCGGAGTGACACCCCCCTGCTTCAGCATAATTTTTCCGAGTATCGCCTTAACAAAGTTATCAATTTATATGTTTTTATCTAGCTAACAACATTATAAAATTTCAGAGAAAGCAGTATGATGATAAAGCAAACATACATTTATTATAAAAAGGCTTCAGATAATAAGGTATGTAAAAATGAACTAGGCACTTTTACACATTTGAAGCAGAATAAATTTACGTTGTGCTTTAATAACTTAAAACTTTATTCTTTTAGAAAGAAATAACTCGCACTGGCGGCGGTGGGGCGTACAAAAGTGTGCTCACAGAGACAGACTATGCACAGGTTCTAGCAATAGTTGCTTCTCAAGTGCAACCGTTGAAGAATACTCATGACGATGCTGCATTATACTTTGCTTAGCTTATTGATAACTAGCAGATCCTCGCGGCTTTACCCGCGTGGTACCCGTTCCCGTGGGAATATTTGGTTGAAATTTGGCACACAGATAGTAGATAGTCTGGATAAAAACATAGGATACTTTTTATCACGATATTCTCACGGGAATGAGAACCACGCAGGTGAATCCGCGGGCGGCCGCTAGTTTTCGAATAATAAAAACTGCATTGTGAATGCAAAAATGAAAAAAAATATTTGAAATCTGATTATTGTAAACTTTTAAGACTGTAACCGGATTTTGTTGGTGATTACTAATTATAAATAAGACTTCGAGTATTTTAGTGGAACAGCCGTTTCAGTAGAAATGGGTCTATTGCCGTCTGCTTGTCTTAACGTAGGTATACTGTGCCGTGTTAAATCTATACTAATATTATAAAAAGGAAAGATTTGATTGTTTCTTTGTTTGTTTGCATCGAATAGGCTCCGAAATTACTGGGTTCTTTCTTTATCCTCATTCTTACATGCTAATTATATCATTTAAGTTCGTGGTCGCCTTAATGACCCCTACTATTTTTATGATAATTCATCTTACTTTAAAACATAAACATTTTTGTAGTAAGCATTATCTTGCTATCATTCATAATAAATAATTTCATAGATATATTTAGGTACCTACTTACAGCCCTCAAGTCTTTCTTATTTTCCAATACTTTAAGAAACTTAACTTTAACTTATTGGCCGTTGAGAGGCACTAATTATTTTTATCATTCTTTGTTATTTTTCCTTTTTACATTATAGCGTTGACTAACTCTAAGCCAGTGCTAATAGCCGATTGAAAGGGTGTTTACTCTTAAAGTCATTTTTAGTTTGCAACTAACGTAAACGCCTTACACATCAAGCTCGTTACTGTCCTGTCTAGCGAAGCTTACTTACTCGCTTTTAAATTCTAACTAAAGTTTGATCTTGAGGATCTGATCTTAAACAGTAACATGATAATTATTGCATTCAAATTTGTTCCAGTGTTTAGTACTTACTTTAACGGCTTAGCGATATTAGCACTTCCTTTGTTTTATCATAACTTTATGCAGCTCATAGAAGTCACGCACCTTACTTACGAGGAAATGATCACATGCCTCACTCAAATTGAGGCTATTATTAATTCTAATGCATCCATATCATCATCCATCCATGTCATTCATCCATTACATCCATCCATCCATCCATCCATCCATCCATTACTTCATTTCAACCATCCATTAACCAACTTTCATAAGATCCTTCGGACCTCCCCCCTCCACTCCTGCTCACCTAATTGGACGACCACTTGCATCCATAACGCTTCGACGATAACATCACTCGCCTTGACCGCTTCATCTACTGACAATACTCTTCCTCCCCCTGCGGTCGTCAGGAAGAGACGTCAGGGGTCCCTTGGAGTGATATGACGTCTTGGTAGCCGAGTTGAAGACCAAACAAGGGCTCGTTCATTCGGAGGACATGTTTTGACATCTGTCAATTTTCAGAACCTTGAAGCCTTCTTCAACAGCAGCCTTCAACCCGGGGAGCATGTTTGGGACCGGTCTACTACGCACGGGAGGAGGCGTGCGGGAGGGGCCCGATGACACCGCTGCGAGCCCACACGCCACGGCGGCACCTTTTTCTTGCGCTACGACCACTGCCTCGCATACACGTACCAGCCTATTCCCCAACCGCGGATCGCCATTTTACTGTCACCACGTCACGTAGTACCGCGAATTATAATTATTGTAAATCTAAAATAAACCAGCATCAACTACAGTCCACTTCTCTTTTTATTACGTCCCCATTAGGACCCTTCACATTGGTACATACCAATGTGAAGGGTCCTAATGGGGACGTAATAAAAAGAGAAGTAATTATAATTCGCGGTACTACGTGACGTGGTGACAGTAAAATGGCGATCCGCGGTTGGGGAATAGGCTGGTACGTGTATGCGAGGCAGTGGTCGTAGCGCAAGAAGATGGTGCCGCCCGTGGCGTGTGGGCTCGCAGCGGTGTCATCGGGCCCCTCCCGCACGTCTCCTCCCGCGCGTAGTAGACCGGTCCCAAACATGCTCCCCGGGTTGAAGGCTGCTGTTGAAGAAGGCTTCAAAGTTCTGAAAATGAACAGATGTCAAAACATGTCCTCCGAATGAACGGGCCCTTTGTTTGGTCTTCAACTCGGCTACCAAGACGTCATATCACTCCAAGGGACCCCTGACGTCTCTTCCTGACGACCGCAGGGGGAGGAAGAGTATTGTCAGTAGATGAAGCGGTCAAGGCGAGTGATGTTATCGTCGAAGCGGTATGGATGCAAGTGGTCGTCCAATTAAGTGAGCAGGGGTGGAGGGGGGAGGTCCGAAGGATCTTATGAAAGTTGGTTAATGGATGGTTGAAATGAAGTAATGGATGGATGGATGGATGTAATGGATGAATGACATGGATGGATGATATGGATGCATTAGAATTAAGAATAGCCTCAATTTGAGTGAGGCATGTGATCATTTCCTCGTAAGTAAGGTGCGTGACTTCTATGAGCTGCATAAAGTTATGATAAAACAAAGGAAGTGCTAATATCGCTAAGCCGTTAAAGTAAGTACTAGACACTGGAACAAATTTAATTGCAATAATTATCATGTTACTGTTTAAGATCAGATCCTCAAGATCAAACTTTAGTTAGAATTTAAAAGCGAGTAAGTAAGCTTCGCTAGACAGGACAGTAACGAGCTTGATGTGTAAGGCGTTTACGTTAGTTGCAAAATAAAATGACTTTAAGAGTAAACACCCTTTCGATCGGCTATTAGCACTGGCTTAGAGCAGTCAACGCTATAATGTAAAAAGGAAAAATAACAAAGAATGATAAAAATAATTAGTGCCTCTCAACGGCCAATAAGTTAAAGTTAAGTTTCTAAAAGTATTGGAAAATAAGAAAGAGTTGAGGGCTGTAAGTAGGTACCTAAATATATCTATGAAATTATTTATTATGAATGATAGCAAGATAATGCTTACTACAAAAATGTTTATGTTTTAAAGTAAGATGAATTATCATAAAAATAGTAGGGGTCATTAAGGCGACCACGAACTCAAATGATATAATTAGTATGTAAGAATGAGGATAAAGAATGTAAATGATTTTTATTTATGTATGGGTTTTATGATTTAAGAATGGCATACTCATCTGAAAATATTATGTTTTTTTAAGAATTATTACATCAATTATTTTTTAGTTGAATAGAATAAGATGACTAATTTATTATTTTATTATGTTTATTTTGTAATTTACGAATAAATATTAAATAAGTATGCCATTGAAAATTGCAATGATTTAAAATTAGATTTTTTTATGAAAAAGCCACTCACTACGTCATCAAGACTAATACAACTAAGGCAAGTAAGCAACTAACTACGTTAGCATGGATGATTATTGTGCACTACTGCAGAAGCAACTAGGTAGTTCAGGTAGAACTTGTTTCTCATTTTGTTTTTAGAATTCAATAAGAATGAAGGGCATGACTATCATAGGCCAGAATCGCTGATGAGATCAGCCCTCAGCCCGCGAGAAACAAGATCCGCCGGACTGTCGGCCGATGGTACGTAACTCCACGTGTGACGCTCCGTGCTCTCCTGGATTTATGAACACGGTTTATACGAAACTGTCAAGTTTACTAGGTGGAGTTTATCACCAGTGTAAATATATATTAGTATTATGGCAGAACTTTTGTCATAACTAGCGTATCCTCGCGGTTTCACCCGCGTGGTACTCGTTCCCGTGGGAATATCGGGATAAAATATAGCCTTTGTCACTCGGGAAGAATGTAGCTTTCTTATGGTCAAAGAATTTTCCAAATCGGTCCAGTAGTTTCGGAGCCTATTCGATGCAAACAAACAAACAATCAAATCTTTCCTCTTTATAATATTATTATAGATATTGTTATGCATATCAACGGATAGCAGAAAACTCGTTTCGCAAAAAATCGATGGGCACACACTCATCTAACATACATTCAAAACGCAGAAAGTTTCTAGACATAATTGTCTTTTGGCATAAATTTCGTATCTATAATAATTAAATGGCAGAACCATCATTTCGCAGAAAGTTCAGTCAGAATCGTCTTTTGGCATAAATTTCGTATCTATAATAATTAAATAGCAGAACCATCATATCGCAGAACGTTTACAGTTAGAAACTTGTTTTAGCATACATGTCATTTAGCAGTAAATTAAATTAGAATGCAATATTTTCTTTTTGTTTACATTTTGCACGAAATAGATCTCTGAATTATGGTCATATAATGTGTTTATTATTTCTTTATAAGAAATTTCACAAACCTGCAAGCAGCAAGCAAATAAGTATGTAAGCATGCAGCATGCAAGCAAGCATGCAGCGTGCAAAGCAAGCTAACACCGTGCAAGCAAGCATGCAGCATCCAAGCAAGCATGCAGCGTACAAATAAGCATGCAGCGTTCAAACAAGCATGCAGCGCTCAAATAAACATGCAGCGTGCAAATAAGCATGCAGCGTACATACAAGCATGCACCATGCAGCAGGGATGGATTCTGTCACGGCTCCGGTGCTGCGGGGTTCTGGAGGTCCCACGCGAGCTTATCGTCGCAGATGGTTTTTGCTCACCACTGCAGCTTAGGCTTGTTGGCTAAGCCGGCGAGCCTCAGCCGCTGAGGTGAGCATTCAAACCACCTGCTCCTCAGCCCGCGGGCCGCCTCGCTCCTCCGCGCTTACGCCGGCTTAAATTACACTCTAGGGGTAGGGCATACAAGACTACGTGGAGTCGGTTTTGCAGCGATTCGTTCCTGTCACTGACTTTAGTAGCACAACATTTCAGAAAACACAAGCAAGTTATAATGACTTTATAATACAATCATCATCATCATCATGATTGTATTATAAAGTCATACAATCATGATGATGATGATGATGATGATTGTATTATAAAGTCATTAAATTGCTTAAATAATAATACAATAATTTTATAAAATTATTCCGAATTAAATTCTGCCATGTTCGAAGTATGACAAATGAAATTATACCAAATAATCGTAGCACCAAATGAACATTATGCTAAACGAAATTCTGCGAAATTCAAATTATGCCAAAGGTAATTATACCATATAAAATTCTGCCATCTAAATAGTATGCTATTGGGAATTCGGACAAACAAGCATTCGGACAATCAATAATTATGCTTTATGTTTTCTGCCTTACAACTATTCGTCGAAAGAAAATTATGCCAAATAGGTTTCGAAGCATCGAGATTCTGCTAGATATATTTAACCCTTCCAGGAGGTACTCTATAATTAATCTTATTTTGATGGCTAATAAGGATAAGGGAAAGGAAGAGACATACTGCGCCGACCCCAAATAAAAGTGAAAAGGGCAAAATTGTGAATACGTTTGTCTTTATGTAATTACTTAGGTAGTTAAACATTGTTTACTGAGTTCTATGTCATGCTCATGATTTTCAAACATAGGTACCTACTTATTTGAAAATAAAACAATATTAATTTAAAAAATGTGTATTTATTAAGTCCTCAATAAAATGTTGATTAGTTTCAACTACATCTGCCGCATCATCTTAGGGGGTTCTTCAATACCCGTATTTTCTTGCAACATTTCATCTGCAAGGGATGTTCTCAATGTTTAGACGAAGTCCAGTTTGCAAACATGGGAATCTCGTTTTAGAACACCGAAAAGCCCCTCAATGCGATTTCTTCTACTTATTTGGGCCCGATTGTAAGCTTCTTCTGCAGGGCTTCTGGCATTCAATATCGGTGTCAATAAATAAGAGTGACTTGGAAACCCACTATCACCTAACAGCACCAGATTCCCAAAATCTCCTAGCTCCAAATTGTGCACACAAAGGTGAGTCATTAGCAAATAGTGCTGTCATGCACAGAACCTGGCCATCTTGCAATAACATTGCGTATTGTTAATTGTGCATCACTCACCATCTGCACATCAAAGAGCATGTAATCACTGCTGCACATTTTGGAAACATATTCTTTTCTATTTCTGAATGTTTCAGATTGTTGTCCACCTGCAAATTAGAAAATACCAATGTAGTTACAAAACATGGTTAGGTAACACAGAACATTTTTATTTACATACAGTGGCGGTCAGGTAATTAAAGACTACAGTTGATTTTCATACAAACGAGGTGTCTTTGAAGGCTCGTTTCTCCGCCAAGCATTGGCCTAGCTGTGATCTAATGATGGCCATCCAGGGAGTGAATGGAGGAGATTCAGTTTGCTGAACACAAACAACTGATCTGATCAGCGTTCTAAGGAGATATAAGAATCGAGAGTTTTTAGTTTCTGGATTTCCAAACAATTTGATGCAAATTTTGCGGATTTTTTAGACATATCCTTTAGAATGCTGATCAGAACAGTTGGGTGTGTATAGCGATCTGAATCTCCTCCAATCACTCCCTAGAGTGCAATCATCTGATCACAGCTAAGTCAATCTCTGGCGGAGAACCAAGGCTTCAAAGTTACCTCGTTTGTATGAAAATTGACTGGTGTCTTTAATTATGTGACCGCCACTAAGTACATACAACTATTGAGTTATTATAAAATATTATTTTGATGTAAAGTAAGTACTACTAAAAAATAGAATACCTGGTGAATTGATATTGATGTGGGTACAATCCACAGCAGCACCCAAAACTGGGAAAATCTGCTATACTGTAGAACCCATGCTACTTCTATACGCTCTTGAAGAGTTGAAGATGGAAATGAAGAATGAGCTCAACTTAGCAATTTCGGCGCTTGGGTACTCGGTGTACGACTCGGTGAACTGTCGGTTGCTGCACATTGAAGGTCGGCTTCTTTTGGTAAGAGCACAGATATTTTTGCCAAACAACGAATCCAAAAACAGGACGGTTTCTTTCGAGAGGCGGAATCTCATTTTGAATTCCACATCGTCGTACTTCTCGAATGCGTTCAACCTTTCCTCATTTCTGCGATTGCTCCTTGAGTCCATTTCTTCGTCCGAAAGTGAAGACAACGACGAGAAGGACATTATTTTCACAAGAATTATAGCACTTTTCTAGCTTAGCTTAAATTTAAGATAGGTCCTGACCACTCTCAGATCTAAAGGCAGCTCAAACGATTTGAGAGCTTCTCAAACAACCTGACAACCGCTGATTGTCGTTCAAGAATACCATTTTTTCACGATTTCTCCTAAATTTTGGGAGCTTCTCAAATCAATGTAACGACGTCTCAAATAAATAAGCAGGACTTACATTTTTGATTGACGTGGAACGTCAAAGGACAACGTCTAAAGAACCCCACAGACGATGGGGGGCTCGCCCGTCGGCAACGGCCTGTCAGTTGGCCGCAATCGGCCACACACACAGTTTCGTAAATGGTTTACGGAAAAAACTGACGGCTAATGCGCCGGTATAGTGTGTGGCCGCTGGGGGGCGTGGCCAATGTTGACAGTTATCGGACGGACAGAAACTACCGACTAAAGGTTCGTGCACATTATGTCGGGGCGCAGCGGGTCGGGCCGCAGCGCAAAAATCCGCTCAAATCGCTCGTATGTATTTTATATGAACTATCGCACACAATGCCGGGGTGCAGCGGGCCGCATAGTCCGCCGCGGATATCCCGACATATTAGTGTGCTATAGCAAGCGGATTTTTCTCTTACAACTCGGTCGATTTAAATGTCACCTGCAGGTTATACCCGTCCCTCTCGCTCCCCAGGAATGACAGAATCGAGTGAAAGAGACGGTTATAACTTGCAGGTGTCATGTTATCTTGACCGAGTAGGACGTCTGGCAGTACCTACACTGTACTTAAAATCCGTCAATGCGCTGCGGCCCGGCCCGTCACAATCTGCTATATACGCATTTTGCGCTGCGCAGCGGCCGCTCTGCCCCGCTTAATGCTCCGCTCCGCTCAGCATAATGTGCGCGAACCTTAATACTAAAATTGACGGCTATCAACTGCAAGTATGTGGCCCTAAAGCCGGTATTCGACTATTGCTGACAGGCAATGATCGGTCTAGTGTGTGGCCGATAGAGCTCTCGACCGTCAGACGGCCGATCCGGTCTAGCTAGGCCGACAGGCGAACTGTGGCTCGATTCTGCTAATAACGTTAAGTCATAATCGTGTCTCAATCGTGTTTCAATTGTTGTGCTTTTTTACACACTAGTTACAAGATATGTGAACTTTTTTCACAATACTACTGATGGTCACACCACACACTACATCCACATTACATCATACTGTCATAATTCTTGTAACTAGTGTGTAAAAAAGCACAACAATTGAAACACGATTGAGACACGACTTAACGTTAGCAGAATCGGGCCATTGATCGTCTGTGGGGCCCTTCATGAATATTTTACGTAATCGAAAACAAACTTCATTCAGTGAATGTTGCCACTACGCAATGTTTTCGGAGCTGCTTAGCTGATCATGGTCTCAACATGCTTAAGTAGTGTTTGTGTATACCACTCAAAATAGGAGGGCGCTTAAAATTTAAGACGTACTTGGCTGAGATTGAGATTTGAGAGACGTTTCTGTATTCGGCCCTGAGACTTTTAAATTAACTCCGAAATAGTCAAAACTGAAAACCAAGTCTACGTTTCGTTTAAAGGCGTTAAATAAAATTATGTTACTCAGAGAAATATATTTTTTAAACATGTTTGTATTTAAATACCAACAAAAGCATCACCCATACCTTTAATCCTAGAAAGATAATCATATTATTGTGATGTACGTAAAAGATAATCATGCGTAAGTTTGACGCATGTGTTCTATCTAGCAGTACGTCGAGGTTTATTTATTAATTCAAATAACCAATTGGTATTAAATATTTACATACAAATACGAATAAAAATACTAAAATATATTGATTTCCATTTCTTTATTTATAAAATAATATAACTTAAAATTTCTTCTAGAATTAACCAAGAATTTGTAAAACTACCTTCCTTTTCTAAGGATTTTTTTTTAACCATTATAATCAGATTTTTATATTATATAAATGAAATAACAAGCAATCTTATGTTTATTATAGGAATATACAGATACTTATAAGTCAGCCAGAAAAAGCTTTCTCACACATCAACATTATGCTCTCAAAAAATAACTTTTTTGTTCTTTTATTTTTTCAAAATCGGTGACGCTTATCTCATTGACAAGCAGGTCTAACGGAAGTTCCAATCGACGAATGAGATGTCCTAAACGCACAGCGACCGATTCACGTTATTGAGAAAGAGAGAACAAAATTTCGAAAACTCATGCGTAAATTTTACGCAGATTATCTTTCTAGGGTTAAAAGAATACTATGAACGATACACAGCACGTCTTTTTATACAAACTGTCACATTTTCCCGTCTTAGCAATTTTTCATTATTACTTAGCATAGGTAGTTAAACTTAACTTGTTTGTCATATCGATGCATTTTATATTATCTCCTCAATTTTGACACGACTGCCCAAATAAGTTTAATGTGTTTAGGGTTAATGTATGTATATGTGTATGTATGTACTTATGTGATTTCTATATTTTAGTTTCAATTCTCATAATTGTTTAGCTAGTATGAGTCCACTACACAAGGTTTTTACGATCATCATAAAGCTGACCCAAAAAGAATTTTTAGTAGGTATAATACCAGTCGTTGTCTACTGACAAATTCAGATTTTCATTATTACATGTTTCATTAAAATAAAATAAATCTCATAAAACTAATAACATAAAAATAACTGTCAGCACCGCGAGCAAGCACGCCAGCACACCCCTCGGGCTTCGAGTTAATTAATCAAACTTTGGGACGAAACTCGTCGATTCCGACTACTAATTATACTGAAAAAGTCAACTCCTCGTAGTTTTTTAATACTTCGTAGTGGAGTTGGTATACATTTTTTTTACCACAAGTGACCGTTAATTTAACTTATCAAAAGTTTTATTTAAACGTTTAATTAACTACAATTTTCAGCTACACGTGTGAAAGATCATTGCTATTTATCAGCTTCATTAATTTGGTAATATTATCGAGTAACTTTTAAAACTCCATATCTTTAGAAAAAATAATCATATTTATATATATATCACCGGAAAATAATAAAAACCGTAAATTTATCCTAAAAAAAGTAACCACGAAATTTAAGGCAATCGTTTCGCTGCTGCGCTTCGCGATTGCCTTAAAATTCTAACCTATCACATGTTCCACAGGACTTCGTAAATTTATAAATTTCCCTTGTTATTTTCCGGTGACATATACAAACGAAAGGTGACTGATTGATCTATCAACGCACAGCTCAAACTACCGAATCGCGATATTATGTTACATAAAAATATAGCTATAATAGTCAACCCAAAGTTCATCCATCTCTATCATTCAAAACATCATCTTTAAGGAGCAACAAGCTGAAACTTCAAAACAAATCTTTATACAACTTCCGAAACTTTCATATAAGTCTGAACTCGAAAAACACACAGCGAACTTCGTGTGAGTATGTTATTAATACCAAAGGCGAGGATCCTTTGAAGAGCTATGCGTAGAATATAATATTGAAATTTGAACAAAGTTTGCCCTCGCAGGATACGTTAAAATATTTATATCGAAAGCAACGCTTTAGAAGGGTACCCTCTTAATATGGAGGTCTTTATGTAATAAGTAGGTACTAGAGATAAAAGTGAGAGGTAATAATAATATGGGCTGCATAATCAGGGACACTGATTTTAGTTATAGCCACCGCCAATACTTGTCATCAGATAGAATTAACTATTGAATAAGTACATACATAGGACTCGCTGAAACTAGAACTTTTTCTTGAAAGTTCTATTGCAAATAAAAACAAATAACTTCGAGCACTGCAAATATTTTTAGGAATCGCTTTATATTATGTACTTATATTACATTATGCACTTAGTTATAGTTTCTCAAGTTCACAAAAAATAATACTCAAAATAAAATTTGACAAAACAACACAACAAAAGAAAAAAACTCATATAAGATAATATTTTTTGTTACTTATTACGGAAGCGGTTCATAAGCGACATATGAGTGAGTCATGCTCCAAAACATTATTATCGAAGAGAAAATGACAGAGTCATCTATTTCAATAAAGAAATAACAAAAATTGATACACCTCCAATTTTTACGACCCTAAAAGCAGCATTGACTCGTCATCTCCCGATAAAGACATTATTCTCAGACGGGAGTGAGTTATGATGTTCAATAGACGCATATTATTAACGGATATTGCCGAAAGCTGGTAAAAGCGGTGCCGTGTATGGCGCCATGGGTCGGCAAGAAAGGGCTAACTACTTTGAGGCTAAAATATTATGTATTGTTTGAGAGATTAGAGCAACAATGTTTTAGTTAAAAGTTTTGTTTTGATTACACCAATGTCAAAAAAAAGCAATAAAAAAACAAAAACTGGGATTGAAATATAAAATCTTTTAAGTTTTTTTTCAAAAATTTTTCTTTGTTTAAATAAGTTTTTATTACGAGCTTTTTTGCTGGCGGTATTTTAATATTGTATTGTCATCCAGACCAAACCTGTATTCTAAGCTCAATCGGACACCGGGAAGTGGGTCAAATTTAGCTTGCAAGATTTGACGAACGATCATACATACACTGGAGTTTAAATATAAGCTAATAATAAAGTCAGCATGGTTGAAGTTATATTACTGAAGCCTAATGTATCAAAGCGTATTTCCTGACAAACTGTTACACCTACTAAGGTCTTTACTAATGACATGTACGTACAGTATCTAAATTTACGTTTGACAAATAAAGCATAGGTACTTTTATTAATAATATTGTTTGTGGCTAAGCATTCGATGAGAAAAACAATAACCCTAAACTACCCTGAGTGTGCTAAGCCCTCTTATTAACAAGAGTTTAGCTATGCCTCTGTAGTAGGGATCATTAAAATACCGCTGTTGATTCTTATAGAACCTGTTCTCTTTGTTCCAGATTGCCTCCACCTCCAGTTGTACCGAGACCCAAAAGACCGGTACAAGAAAGGCCAGACGAAAGCCTCCCTTTCGCTCCAGCACTTCTTAGGCTTCGAATCGGGGTTCACCCTGGACAAGGAGTCCAACACTATCGCCATCATCTGCCAGGATGTCACCGTGGTGCTGGCGTTTGAGACCAGGGAGAGGCTTATAGCTTGGCAGGTTAAGGTAAGCATAGGTTTTTAGGTTCTGGTTCATAACATGTCTCACTAGCTAGGTATGGATGTTTATCGTTACTCCCAGCTCTCAGTCTGTGGGTACCGTAAGAGAAAGTACTTGTAAAGACTTCTTTTAGTAGCAAAAGACATTATTTGCTCACTAAACGTAGGGAGTTTTTGAGTGAGGCCTATAAGTTATGATTATAATATCACGCGTCATAAACAAGAAGTTTGCTACAACTAGTACCTACACCTTAAATAATATGGCGACATCCGATAGCAAGATTTTAGAAGTGACAGAGCTGCTCATCTTTTCCATGCCATGTCTCAGTTTACACTTCCAACACCCAGGATTGTGTCAGGCAGCCATTAGGCGTAAGTTTGAAATACCACTAGTAATAAATAAACTGATAAATCTTGAACCGTTGCTATTTCAGTTGTCGCAGTGGCTGCCAGAGTTTTTGCGTAAAATAAAATTAATATCTATTGAAAATTAAAATATAGAAAACAACGACACATTCCCCATTTAGCTCCACCGGGAATCGAACCCGGGATCTTTCACTGTCCGGGCGAATGTTCTAACCGCTCTAATGCGCAACCGAGTTGTTAGTACAGTAAGATATTCTAATTCATAAATTCATTTTCAAGAATAAAAATTTCATTGTGAATGCAAAATAATGTAAAAGTAATTTAAAGTTAATATTATCTATTTATCACGTAATTTTGGTTCCAGGTCGGAGGGCAATTGGGGTCTTCCAAAGAGTTTCTGGTGATGGTTGGTGGCGGGTCGAGAAAGCTACCGGCAGGACCTGCCCGGCTGCACCTGCAAGGGAGGAGGTTTGCAATCACCAGCGGAGTGCCACCTCGTCTGCTGGGGTTGTGGGAACTGGCTCATTTAAGGTGAGTGTCAACGCATACAATAATAAACTTACCGGCACTGAAATTTAGCCAACACACAATCTTATACCAAATGCCCTTATTTGGGAATTAACTTCCATCTCTGCAATGATTTTAACGACAAAGGTTATCCAATTATACCATCACAGTTTCAAATATCTTCTTAAAAAAATTACCTTGAAAAATTAAAACCAATCAATTGGAATTCACTTTATAAATTGGACTTAATTATTTATTTTTGGGAAAATTGAGGAATGTTAAAACTATTGATAGTTTTTATTTAATTGTATCAATAACGATTGGTGCAATAATACAGGAGGAGGAGGAGTGTGATACTCATGTGATATAACTATACTATACTGAAAGAAGTAATACTGTCCAACCGATTTCTGAAACTTACTTATTTTTTATCTTGTCGTATGTCCTTTGGCAGACCGTTTAATAAATATGGTAGGCGTTTTCTTAATGTCCTATCACCATAATAGTTATTGACTTTGGGCACCAAAAATCTGCCCGAGGATACAGATTCTGAACACGTTTTTACTCCAGAATTAAAGAAATTTACCCCCATTGGAATGGTTATTTACCCCTAACAGGTATATATTGTGTTTTACGCTAACTGGCATAATTTTACAAATGTTAAATAATATTGTTTAGTCTCCTTTTCGCCGCACACGAGCCACAAACGTCGCCGCCACTTGTATAGAAGAAGAAACAAGTGACAACTACCGGCGTCAGTGCGATTAAGTCTTATTACGAGGTTAGAGAATATGAAATGTGGATTATTTTGCTACGTAGGTTTTTTGCAATGTAGGTATTGATAGCCGGACAGTATAAAATGTATGAAAGTGGTCAGTGGCGGCGTTTTTCAGTGGTCTATGTGCGGCGATGCTTAGTATCTTTACAATTAGGGTAATGGCACCAAAAGATGCCTGCTTTCAACCGCCCCATCTGGTCAGCCCACCCGGAGTGGGTAACCTTATGGGGAGATTGGGAGGAGGCTCTCTCCTCCTGCCCCGCCTCCTGTCGAGCTTTCGAGCTCGGCAGAGGGCGGGGCAGGGGTTAGAACCACCCAGCCCTGACGCGAAGCCTATTGGGCTTGGCGGGAGGGCTGAGCGCGGCAAGAGACAGACCTTGTCTGACTGAGTCCAACATACCGTTAGGGGTATACGAAAAGACTGTATTTGCCCTCACTATAAACAAAAAAAAAAGTGGCACCAAAAGATGAACGACCTCCAATAGATGTACGTCTGATCGAAATATTAAGAAAATAAAAAACTGCCGCGTACTTTTGTGCAATATTTTATACTGTAATATGGTAACACCATTCAAATATTGACACATATGTCAAGGACGCGCTCACAGTCGGCTGCTGCGCAAGCTGTTCCCACCAAAAATCAGTTTTCTATGGAAACTTACCTAAGGAAAGTAGCCTCCAAGTTTAAGCATAATGTCACATCAAACACATAATTACAGCTATATTTTAATGGTTTTGGTTTAAATAAAATCTTGATATGTTTAGTTTATATTACGTTGTATCAGATTTACATCATTTACTATATTTTTCGAGAAATATACTGTTCAAGTATAGGATTTCATTTTGTACGTTGGATCCAATAAATAAACGGCGTTCAACTAACGGAGAAAGTGCAATTAATTACAGGCATCAATAACCTATATAAGCATTTCTAAAGGAGTGTGATACCTGACTTCGAAAAATGGAACACCGAATACCACGTCCCCGTAAGTTTACTAATACGAATCACTTAACAATACGAATCACTTGAATATAATTAAAAATATTTAGAAAACAAGGAAACTATGGATTTACCACATTTTTAGATGGTCTTACATACTTGTGTTACTTTAAACGATAACTTTACATTTTGAATTCATATGTTTTTCCTTTCCTCGAAATTGTTATTTAGTTGATTGTCAAATGAATAAATAGTTTTTGTTGCATTTAGTTGGTTGTCAAATGAATAGGAAGTTTTAGTTGCAAAAAATTGGATGTTTATTGTGTGGCGTGCATTCGTTTTCAATCAATGAATTAGAGGTTCTGTTATTCGAGATCGCGTGGCTTCGGTGCTAAGTTTTTCGTGGTGGCGTGCATTCGTTGTTAAGTGATTCGTATTAGTTAACTTACGGGGACGTGGTATTCGGTGTTACACTTTTCGAAGTCAGGTATCACACTCTTTCTAAAGGCAAACCAAAACGGTTGAAATTAGTTTTATAATATATTATGAAGTTAGTTACCAAAAGTTGAACATAATTTCTCTAGGTTTTTGTTAATTTTAAGGCTACATATTAGTATGAAATCGTTTATTATTCAACTTTAGGATTCATGCCCAAAACTTGAACCAAATAATGATGTTTAAATTTTATACGTTCAACATTTTATTGGTTTTTAAGTTGAACGCGCAAGTGAATTTGATCATACATTTTGTAGCGACTTTATGTACAAATTGAATAAACTAAAATATATTGACAGTTGGACACTTGAAGAATTAAAATAACGTACACTCTATACCTAGTTTTTACAGAGTTCTTCCCATTCAAATGTTAGTTCAACTATTGGGTTCAAAACGTTCATTATTAAGACACAGCGTTCAACTAAAGGGGTAAATCCATAATTTAAAAAAAACATTTTAGCAAAAACTGGTTGATTAAGGGAATTATTTTCTTGAACTATAGAATCTTGAGGATGATTCGGATACATAAAAAATGACAGCAAGCGCCAATAGCTCGAAAGGCCGAGAAAAAGGTATTCAAAGTTGCCAAAAACCCTTAGTCGTTCATTTATTGGTGCCTCTACCCTATTATTTTCAGTTTATTTATTATATATATTTTATATATATTTATTCCATTCTATGAACCAAGCTCCCAAAGGAAATTGTCTGTGAGCGCCCATTGGTTGATGCACGGGACTTTCAGTAGTAGTAGTTTATAAGTAGGGTTGTATTTTTTAATGTTTCATTTTCAATACCAAATCTTCCCTTATTCCTTGGAGATAACCATAGCCAGATAACTGGATAGGTATATGCAAAAAAAACATTCTTCCAAGATAACTAGTTATCGCTAAGGGATAAAAGTGAACTCTAGCAGCGCGCATTGACCAATGACCTGCGAGTATTTTGGTTCCCTAGAATTTAAATTCGAGAACCTTCAACCAAGAACCAAGAAAATCTTTCTTCCATTATCAAAATTATTAATGAGAAGGTTGGTGGGTGGTCAACTGTAAAAAATGTTTACTCCAAAGGTCAAACAAGTGTGACTGGTAAAAAATGTACTCGTACATTATTGCTACTAAAACTTAATTAAAGTCGCTGAAATTTTTATATACCTACATAGGTACTTACCGGCAGTGATAAATATTAAAATTTATAATATGTAGTAAAAATCAAGTCACCATTTAAACTCATAAAAATATGGAACTCGTCGGTTAATTGAAAAGTTTAAAGATTATTTTAATTAAACATTGAAATATAATTAGGCTTTTATTATGTATTATATTATATAATAATATATATGTATATATATATTTATATATGTATATATGTGTATATTCACATTTCATTCACCACGGTAACATAGAATACTATTAATTTCAAATTAGAATGTAATCGCATATTTAAAGAGCTTTTACAATTTTAATGTATGATACATAAAAATTGTAAAATTTTCGTGCCGAAATGATAGAACCTTTAATAAGTACCTAGTCCTTTTTATCAAATAACTCAATAACATAAAATAGGGCAGGACCCTTTTCCAATTAAAGAAGCTATTAACCGGTTCTTTGTGCATGGAAATGAAGTATAATTAAAGGCTTTATGTATTTCATCTTAAATTAAGATAAATTACTTCACTTGCAAAAAAACTAGTCTCCAAGAAGGCACGCTCACATTCCGAAAACCTTTTTCAGGTTGACAAATCCATTCCTTTATTTAATACCTTTCGAAACTAATAAGCAGACAAGTATATATAAAATTATTCTATTATAGTTATTTAAACAAGGTTTAAAATTGTATACACCTTTGACCTACGTCTAATTTCATAATAAACATCAAGTTTTATGCATTTATTTAACATTTAAATTTTGTTATGGTCTATTTTTTTGTCAGTGTCTGTCAGTGTCATATTATTTTTTTTGTAATTCTAAACTCAAAGATTTCTTACAATAAATATTTACCATAGCAACTATATCATGGCAACCTATGTTGTATGGTTGTATGTTAAAAGCAAGAAATTTGTATGATGGTTAAAAGTTGACGAACTGAAAGACTGACATTGCAACGCGTCACATAGCTTGGCATTAGTCAAAGGGCGCTGATCGACGTGGTTGGTCGGAAAAATAAGCCTTATTCCCGTGTCATAATTTTAGTTCTAGATATTGACACGGGCCAAGCGCGCGACATGGCGCGTACTTTAAACGCCATGCACAATCGGTAAAGCAGACCCTATTGCTAAGAGCAAAGAAAAATAGACCTTACAGTGACAAATCTTTTAATAATCAGATGGATTTGGAAACTAAGGTAATTTATTCTAGTGTAACGTACTCGTATCTCAAAAGTTGCAATGTAAATGCAAATATAAATATATCATAATACCTACATACATTATTTAAGTCAGTCTTTGATGTGTACCCGAACAATAAAACTTTTATAGCTATTCCATAACACATGCAATTCGTCTACGCTGTTTTATGCACATTGGGTCGTGAGGGTAACCTAATGGCTGCCGCATCCGTTTCTGGCGCTACCATCTTGTCGACAGCGCCATTTTAGTCGCGCCACCATTTCGAGCCTGCGGTTTGCCAACTGTACGGAACGCCCTTAATGCGTTAATGCAGTGCTGTATTCATGTTGCAATCTTTTCAATTTCTCGGAGAAATTTGGCACAACGTTCGAGAGGCTTAAATTGTTTTATCTTGCTGAGCTGTAAACGACTTCCAAGATTTTCTTATAGGTACAGTAATTAATTGTTATAAATATTCTTTTATGTACTCTTATTTTAAACACTTGTTAATAATAGATTAAGTCAATGATAAATTACTTGATTTCCTTCCATTTAACGAAAAAAACAAAATAAATTACCATTTACATAATCTTTACCTACGATCATTAGAGAAAGCCTTACCTATAAATACTAAGATTTTTCTTTAGCAAACATGTCGCTAACTCTATTCATTAGCAGTTGTATTTTACATGCGACACAGATTTGCCACTGGTCGTGCACAAAGCGAGTATAATTAGTAAACATTCAACATGCGACTGAAATTTTAGTCGCATCCAAAGCGAATTTAACAAGTTAGGATTTATTAACGAAACTGAAACGGTTTTTAGTGAGAAGTAGAGGCGAATGCATATGAGTTGGCAAACCGCAGCGCTAACGCGTCGTCGCCGCTCAAACGCGCTCTGGAAACTACGGCTTGGGAAGTCGAAAGTTTATTTAATGTTGTGATAAGTCACTTCTCGTTTGTGTATTGTAAGGCGCTTTTTGCACACATGTTGTAGAGAGATAGGAATGTGATTGTAAGAGAATATTTATTTATTTATTCCTTGAAACGTACCTAATAAATAATACAAAAGTAAGTAAGTGGGAACTAGGTGTTAATTGTTGATCGAAGAAGTGGGGTTTGTAAATGTTAATATAAGTATTATTATACCTAATTAAATTATTTAATTTATGCAGGCGGTATGGAGTAATGGACGGCAGATTTTGCTTTGAGGGTGGTTCACATTGCGGAAAAGGTGAAGGACTCCACCTTCTCATCACTGACCAAGCTCAAAATATCACCGACGCATTCGACATGGCAGCGCGAGGTAACTTGTCTTCGCCCAGAACACCGGTTTCTAGAAAAAGTAAGCATATAGAATACACCAATAAACAGCAATAAATCAAAGATCGAATAGTTTTAAATCTTTTACGTTTTATTGCAGGTGCAGAAAGAGGTAGCAAATCTAGACCAAACACGCGACTATCAGACCTAAACACAATTGATCAGTCAAGAGCAGATACAGCCAGTGGATTGTACGAAGAAAACTTCTTTACAGAAGATCGAGATGGTGTTGCACCTTTCTGGCTATCAGATGAAAGGCGCAATTATGACGAACATGACATTAAATGTATGAATGATGTGAAAATAGGTACGAGACCCCCTTGGTGCGGAGCAGATCACATAACTTTAGAACGATGCAACAACTGTCTTACAAAACTTGGAGCTAAGTCGCATTCTTCAACAGTTGCTCTTACACCTACAACACACTTCAATCCAGAGTGGACTATGGAAGCAGTTCCCGAAAGTAATTCTGATAACTCATCTAATAGTACTGAATACTTGACACCTAGAGCAATCAGAAAAACATTAGAAGCGTGCCATTGTAAGGAAAAGCCTCCAGTGAGACCTCCTAAGCCCGCCCATATGGAACAAAAAAAGCCCCCAGTTCAACTACCACTAAGCGAATGTCCATGTATGTCAAATGATAACTATTTGAATAACCCTAAAGTAGGTCCTTATGAAAATTATGACGTCCCAAAAACTACTCATACAGAAGTAAGTTCTTACATGTATAGAGCTAAATAAAACTTTTATGTTGAGTTTTAATGGCAATAAATATGTTTAATATTATTGTTTTTTATAGGTTGACAATGCCGAATACTACGACACTCCAAAAAGGATAAAACAAGCATTAGCTGATGACCTATTTCAAGTTACTGACAAATCAGGACCTGGATCTCTAGTCCTTCAGAAAAATTGCGGATGTATACTGAAATTTGGATCTAAAAAGAAACCTGTAATAGTTGAATGTGATGACAGCTTACAACCGGTTGAATGTCCATGTGTAAAGGTCACAAACTGGGCAAATAATTTGATTAGTCTACCCTATTGCAAGAAAAGTGTTAATAGTGAAGTCAACACTGAATTACTAACGAACAAAAAGTCAGAAGAAATGGCAATATACGCAACTGTAGATGTGACACGAAAAACAAACAGACAAAGTGGAACTGGAGAGAAGCCACCAACACAAGAGGGAAATGCTGACACGAACTACACCAATTACCAAAATATTGAACCAAGCCATGAAAAAGATTTTGAAGGACCATACGCAAACTACGAAAATTTAGAGTTCGCCCTATCATTAGAATATTATGAAAATGCTAAAGACCTATTGAAAAAGGCAGGAGTTACTCAAAGCGAACTGGATGCGTTGAGTGCTAATATTGAATTAGAATCAATTCAACTTCCTAAAAAGTCCCGTTTATGCGGTAAATGTGGACATTCACAGAATGAACTACACAAACATAATGAGGCAGTGAAAAACAAAACAGATGAATATCTACTAATGGAGCCATCCCCAGAAAGAGCATCGTGTAGTCGAATGCCAGGGCCTAATCCAGGTTATACTCCTATGTCACCAAACCCTAAATGGTCACAAAGTCTGAAACATCCCATCCACAAAATGCATCGAGTAGATATAGAAAAATCACTTAGTATTCCAACTTTGAATGGAAGCACAAACCAAGCTCAAGGTTTTGATCCGACTGTAGCAGGAAATAGAGAGGCAATGCAAAAACGGTCGAGTTCTGTTGACTCGGCAAGGCTACTTGAAGATTTAAAGGAATTTGACAGTAGTATTGGAAGCCATGCAACATCTTCATCGCTAGAAACACTAAGAAACTTAGCAATAGAAAATAGAAGAACCTCTTCACCTTGTGAGGATGAAAGGGAGTGTTACGAGTGTTGCAAATCATCTGGATCTGAAAACAAAACATCAGAAGAAAGTTCGATCAAAGAAGTTCCTCATTTGAGGAATAAACTGATGGACAACGCTCAAATAAAAAGGTCTTCGAGTGTGCCGTGTAAATCAGGGGGAAACAGAGATTCTTCTAGTTCAAATGACTCGGGAGTTTCTAGTTGTTCAATGAAACATGGAGCAGGAGAGTACAATGAATTTGAAATGCCGCTCACGTCTGCACACTCGAGATATCAGTACATGATTCACAGGAGAATGAGAGGTCATGCCATTGGATGTCTTCACTCGTCTTTACCGAGAAAGTCGAAGTCTTCAGATCCACTGAGAGACCTTTCAATGCAATTGCACAAATCTAATGTTCCTGCCAAGTCATCGTCTGCGGAAGCAGAGGTCCCTGTCTTACCTCCTAAACAATTTAAAGGTATTCTTAATTCTTCTATGTGTTTACAAAGGACAATGACCATTTTTGTATGGCAGCTGGCGTCTTTTTTTTTTTGCAGCCATCAACCAAACTTTGAAATATAATTATTTAGAAGCACTACAGACAATATTTGCAAAGAAAGTATACCTGTAAACTCAGTCCGAACCGAGTGAGACCAGCTAGAACTTAACTTTTTTTTTCATAGTGTTTGTAAGAATGACAAAGTTACATTTGCGGGTTTTTTTTTAAATATTCTATATACGGACGAATAGTTCTAACTTGGTTCTGACTGAGTACTAATACTGTCTTGGCAAATATTGTTTGTTATACTATCAAGAATTGATGTTCAAACATTTTGTTGATGGCCGCGAGACAATAAAAAAGACGCCAAATTTAGGCATTGCCTTTTATAATATTTCATATGCTTTAATTCATATTTTGTTTTAGGAGTGATGGATACGCACAGCACGTCAAGTGGAACGTCGGATATGTCAGATTATATAGAAACTCTTTCTTTGACTTCATCACATTCATCTTCAGATACTGCACCGGGCTTAAGGTTAATAAATGAAAATTTAACATAATATTTCCTTAGTATAATAATAAAGTAATGGTGAATTATATAACCTACAAAGGGCTCCTGAAATTGATGCCGGGTAGTACCTACACCACCTCCACGAAACTTTAGTAGCAACGCCGCTAAACGGACTGCCGCTTCATACAGCCTACAAATACGTGCGCCCTACAACCTTTTTTTATCCACAATGGGGTAGCACTTAGCCTCTACCACACCTGATGTTAAGTGTTGATAAGGCTGAAGGTGGAAGCGCACTACTCCCGGAATCCTCAATCACTGATTTTTTTGACTATCTCTAACTCTAGCCAGGCGGACAAGAACAAGTCCTACCATCAACCAATCCGAGTACAATATGTACCCTCACTGGAAATCGAACCCGGAATCTCTGGATCTGAAGCCAGAGGTGGGAATCACTAGACCAGAAAGACAGTAAAGTGACAACTTGGGCGGGCTCGCTCATTCGGCACCTCTACTTTTTGAGCAGCATGAAGTAGGTAATAAATATATTTATTAAATAATCAACATGCAAACATAAGTATTATTTGTATGATGTAGTAATGCTCACCACAAAAGCTACTTAATTCAAGATTTAACAGGTTTTTTAGGGTCCCTGTTTAGTGCTGCCAGACGTTTACATGCTAAAAATTAATCGTATTTTTGTTGCAGAATGAGCAGACAGGCCACCAGCACCTTGCGCCCGCGTTCCGGCAAAGAGTACCACAACCTCGACCCCATCCTAACCTCAATGTATAAAAGTGGAAAAGAACTCGCCAATTACACTAATCTACCCTAAGCTAAGGTTTCAAAAGACTTTATCGACGTAATAAAAGTTACCAGCTCGGTGTAACCTCTAAAGTGATAATTATAGTAATCTAAGAAATCTTAATTCTATACCTAAATTAATTTAAATGTGTCTGAACGCAAATGGTGAAAGTTTCGAAAGCAATTTACAGAAGCTATCAATAAAATAAACTTTTATTGAGGAAAGCCGATACGTTTTTGGCTTTCACGTTTACTTGGTGATAAAACCATTTTGTCATTTCGCAAATAGTAATTAAATGAGAAATTGCTGTGCATTTCGAAAACTGGTACTTTGAATTCGCCGTCAGTCGTAAATTATGAATCGATATCAATATTGGTTTCTGTCAGTGCAGCTGCAATCAGATATGCAATTTTCGAGATTTTATATTAATTGTTACCGCTGATTCTGTTGAAATAAACTTTACTATATTATTATTTTGTACTTCTTTTATAGCTTCGTTTTATGCAGTATTCTTTTCGTTTCATTGAACGATAAGACTGAACTAATTTTCGTAAAAACAGTGTTTATTTTACAAATCGAATTTATTCTAGTCATGACTCCAGATGAAGTTGTATAGCATTTGTATGTAAGTCTAAGTGTACTAGATTATTTACGGTGTATAGTTGTAAAAAGTTTGGGTATGATAAAACAACGATAACTAAGCAGTTTATAGTCACTAAAGTGTAAAAACACATTTTATACGATGTTTTATTATTCAGTATTTACCGCATTGTATAATTTATATCCTTAAGGTAACCTTCAGCAATAAGATAGTTCCCTGTGTTCGGTAAATATTTGGCAAGTGGAAGTAGCAGAAGTATGGTATCGTTTTTCGTGGATTGTGTCAGTTCTGTGGCCAAAGTAGTTTCATTAATAAATACATATCGACTTATCAACTAGTTTTGACAGATATCATCCTTATAGACTATCTATACCTTGTAACATATCCGCAATCAGTGAAATTGTACTTTTGTAATTATACGTAAATATTTTTGTAAATTTGGCCACGGATAAGTAATTGGTAGCAAACGCTTTCAATAGAGGAAGTTTATTTTATTGACATATTTCAATCTTTTGATTTCATTTGTAAGATGTATAACTTTTGTGTGCAATATGTTATTTATCGTTCTAGTCTTATTTAAGTTTATTATGTTGTAACTGTAGACAAATGTTTTGCTACTATTTGTATCAATACTCAATACTAACATTGAAGTCATAATTTGGAAGGCAGCGAATGAAATGTCTTAGGCAAAATACTTGTATCGATTGAAATATTTAAAAATTGTCTATTAATATATATTTATATTATGTCTATGCTGGAATTTGAAAAATAGTGGCATGGATTTTTTTTCTTTATTAAGTAAGTAGTTGTTGTTTTCTATAATTTCATTCGCTGTTTGTCAGAGTTTGTCTGATATCAAGCCCTGGGATGTCACGTGCAATACGGCAGGAGTGTAGAGCGCCACGACCCGTGTAATTGTAGTTATATCGCTAGTTACATAACCCACTGTATCTCATCCTCGATACCTATGTATACCTTCATATACATATTGAATAAACTCATAGTAATTTGTAACAAGTTTTTCATTTATAGGTATAAATTGCAACAATTTCATAAAATCAAAATACTTGTAAATGAGAGATCCCTGGTACCTAAGTAAAAAAAGCAACACAGATATGTCTATATAAGTAGCATGGAACATTTTTATGAGGCATATGGGAAAAATAGATAGAAGCATAAAGAATATACATAAGAATCGAAGCAAGAAGAAAGAAATAATATATTCTGCCTAGCCCTGGGAAAAAGGTAAAGTTTTATGTATGTACGAGTTAGTATGATTCATTGAAATTTGTATTAAGACTTCAGAGGTGATAGTCAAAAATTGCTAAAAATTCATAATTTTACGAAAAAGTAATTTGAAAAATTCAACCGACCTCAAAAAGTAACTGTCAACTGAAAAAGTAAAAAATAATATATTTAAAGTACCTACCTTTTTGAGATTGGTGCCTTTTTCTGGCTTTTTCTTGCTCTTGCCTGTACCATGCTACCATGACTGTACTTTTTAAAGCCGGTTTAATTTTTAAAGTTTTTGACTTAAAAGGGTACAAGGGAATAACAGATTTTGCCACATGATTAATGAACTGGGTGCCTACCATCAACTCTTATTGCGGTTTTGTTAAGGACCTAAACTGATCTACTTCGCTTATTCGTACCACGACAGCTTAATAACAATGACAGCGATTCAGTGACCATTCAATGACATTTCACAGCCGCTAAGCTGTCACATACTCATATTTGACTCATAACTCGGCCAAGCTAACATGACACCTGCAGGTTATACCCGTCCCTCTCACTCTCCGGGCATGACAGAATCGAGTGAAAGAGGCAGGTAGAAGAAATTAGGACACAAATCGTTCAGTCATTCACATTTAGCAATTCACATTTAGGTTTTAGAAGGTCATAGTACGAAAGAAAGCAATTAATTTTAGGAATCTATTCTGCCACGCGCTATTTTTGAATCGCTGTCTTAAAGTTGATGGTAAGCACCCTGAGCTCAGATCACTGTATAGTACTATAATTATAATCTGATCTATGATCGAGAATTAAAAGTTTTATTTAATGCTAAATAAATTATCATCATCATCATGTCAGCCGAACGACGGTCTGCTCACGGAACGTCGTCCGGTACGCGGTCGCCATTCTAGAACCCTTCCGCCCCAACGGCCATCGGTTCTCCGCGCTATGTGTAAACAAATTATACGTAGTGTTTAATAGTGCTAAATAATAAATACTAATATTGTTAATAAACATTTTTTAATTAAGTATCTTAACATATTTAGACAACACAATAAAAAATATTACAAAGTCAGAAATATCTGGGTAAAAACTTAATTACCTAAATGACATTGGTAAAAAGAAGCTTTGTCCACAGCAATCAAGGGAAAAACAATCAAAATTATCCAGTGCAATAAAATAATGCAATAAAATATTAAGGGAATTAAATTTAAGTATATACAAGTAAGTACTTATTGAGTTCAGAATTATTTTTCTTTCGTATTTTTTGCCATTCGGCCATAAGGCTTAGGGCCACAATATTTTGACAGTGACTGTATATCCATATAGCCTTGCTAATAGGTAACTAGCGTAGCACTGGTTAGGTAGAACGTAATGATAAATTAATTTAAAATATAAAATATGTTTAAATATATTTTATACTAGCTTTCCGCCCGCGGCTTTGCCCGCGTGAACAACACAACGTTATCGCGGGAATGTGATACTTTTCCGGGATAAAAAGTAGCCTATGTTCCTTTCCAGACTACAAAGTATCTATATCCCAAATTTCAGCCAAATCCGTTTTGGCGTGATTGAGTAACAAACATACGAACATCCAAATATCTAAACATATAAACATCTAAACATCCAAACATCTAAACTTTCACATTTATAATATTAGTAGGATTTTAACGTACATAATTAGAAACTTTCAAAAATATCATAAGTAGGTATAGGTAATAAATTATCACAAAAATACATAAGCATTGATAAAAATTACAATGGTCTAAACTTGTTTTTTCCTTGATAGCCTTGGACAATACATATGTTTAGCCTATGCGTACATTTTAAATGTCGAATACCTATTAACAACACCTTTCAACTTTTGAGTTTGTTTACAAATCACGACGCGCTAATTTGGCAGAAGTCCGAAGCAGTCCCAATCGTAACTGCATCGCAATTTTTATTTGTCTCGTAATTGTGTCACTTAGCAGAATCGGGCTTGTGACTACAATAAATAATCTTCCCTTGTGTGAAATAGCATATTAGTTGTACTCTAGCGAACTGCATTGTCAGAAAAAAAAAACATAAAATGTGTATTTAAACCTGCTATTTCCTTGTAGGTACCCTTCTTTTTAGTGCAGATTGTACCATCATATTCCCATATCTCAAAAACTATTGAACCGATTTTGATGAATCTTAGACTATTCCCTTAATTTCTAAAATAATGTAATTAAAAAAGAATCATCTCGATACGACTTTCAGTTTCCGAGATATTCGTGGATAATCATACAAACATACATTCATTTACGAAATTTAGCACACGTGCTTGGAATCCTAAATAGAAGTTGTACTCAAATATTATCCAATTCCAATTTTATCACATACATAGAAGTCAAACTAATAACCACTCCGTAGCTCAGTGGTTAGATTAGAGCAGTAGCTCGGATAGCGAAAGGTCGTGGGTTCAAGGCCCATCGGAGCTGGTTGTGAGACGGGTCGATTTTTTCTAAATACTTCATTTTAAAATTTTCAAATAACCTCCTTCTTTTTTTGAAGTCGGTTAAAAGATAGTTATTTAAAAATTTCACAAAAAGAAACTGTCAGCTCATCACGAATTTTAATTCCACAAAAGTATATATTTTTCAATAACTCCTGCTCCCAATACCTGGCGTAGTTGAGCGGAATTTAAAGCGGTTTATTTTGGAGGTACCCGGTTTTCTCCAGTGATGCAGTCAACAAATCGGATGCGTCGGCTGCATGCATTAGTAGCCGATATGCAGGCTTAGACGCTGACGCGACGTGCACTCCGGTGCACTGATCTGGTTTGGGCGAGATGGATATTTTTATGCAATAACAAGATGAAGGAGTAGTCATAGCTTAGGCTAAAATGGCTTGAGAGTTGATGTTTTATCCGTCAGACGTACCTACACGTGACCTGATCGAAAAACTGTTACAATATCATTAGACAATTTCGCCATCTTTTCCAATATTGTGATAGCTCTGGCACCTCGGTTAGAAAACAGGCGGCGCGCGGCGGCAGAACGGAAGACCTCAATCCAGTCCGTATTATTTTCTTTTTTTTGTCCAAATTCCTTTTTTTTGTGAAAAAGTCTAGGGAGCCCTTTATCAACGCATCTAATTCATCTCTAAGTATATTTTCTAAAAATCAACGGGTTAAAAATTTTAAGAATATCAAAAAGGCACAACTTTGTTATTCAAGTTTTCACTTCTGCCGGCACTCCCGGAGTGCAACTCGCTGTTTTTTGTTTGAATAATCATATTAATATTATGGTAACCTTCAGGTTAGCCGTAGCAGAAAAAAATTTGGTTAGGGCAGCCGTTATCGTGATCGTATTATTTTGTATGAAAACCTGAGCAGCGCCTCTTTCGGTCGTTTATGGAACTGAAATTAAATACATGTTTGACAGCAGCATTTTGGCAGCTTTTGAAGGATGGTATATTTAACTATTCGATTAAAATAAACATAGAATTTCAAGCTAGAGGTAATATTATAGTATTCTTTGCTAGAGGGTACAGTTCAATAATCAATAAATAATTTGCAACACAAAAGTGTTTAGAGTAAGTATGTCCTATTTTATATCATTACACAAAAACAACTTGTTTCATTTTAATGGTTACCTATACACAAAATTTCACGAAATCTTATTAATTTATCATACTAATATTAAAAAAGTCATAAATGAAATTGCAAATACAATTTTGATTGCAAGGGCCTTACAGCGAGCTGCCAAACTATGTTATAGTAATGTTGATTGCAGGAAGGAGCTATACACTGCGTATAGCGCCATCTCGCTTATAATATTACTCTAACATTGTCTGACAGTTTGCAGTAAGGCCGCTGAATATCAATATTCAATTGATGAGAAAATAATTTATTTGTATTCAACGTATTTTTTTCCAGTGATCATTACGGCCAACAATATTATCGCAACTCCAACATAACTAATCCTATTATAGAATGGTAATATAGTAGACAATTCAATCACCAAAAATATTTTCCGGTGAAATGACATCGCAATCACTCCATAAATAATTTACTGCTTTCCGAGATTCCGATTCAGTCCCGGCGTAACACTTTGACCGCAATATTCATCACACCTCAGAGGTAAAAGAGTTTAATAGTAAAACAATTTATTT
This sequence comes from Crambus lathoniellus, assembly GCA_949710035.1. Taxonomy (NCBI): domain Eukaryota; kingdom Metazoa; phylum Arthropoda; class Insecta; order Lepidoptera; family Crambidae; genus Crambus; species Crambus lathoniellus. Next base: position 29,194,914 of record OX453296.1, read on the forward strand.
ATCATTTCGTTTGTTCCAAACCCTCTCATTGTTTTCACTTCCAACAAAAGCAGAGCAATAAAGCAAAAGAATTGTAATGCTAATGGGATGCAAATACGGAGTTGGGAAGGAATTATTAAAAAAATTTAAAGCTTCAGCGTAAAACTGGAGCGCTGAATTTATGAGTCGACTTCTGGGTAATAAAAAAGTGAAATATCTTCAGAGTGAGCCGAACGAGACTTAATTCGGAGTCGTTTCTTTATATCTTTGTGTTGGACAGTGTCATTCGCTATCAGTTGAAAATCATGATTTTGTTCAGCGCTTTGAATGACGTTTAACGCTTGTTCCTCCAATTTTGTTTTAGGGGCTAGTATAACAAAACGAGGCTTCGAAGCGGCACAGTGAACACAGTGAATTAAAACGCTAGGTGTTGCTGTTTTATGGTTTTGCAACTGAAACTTTTTGATTTTAAGTTAAGGTACGATTTGGATTCTTCACGTTGCAGCGTAATGTTGCTACCTCATGGTAGATTTCGAAACCGACCGTTAGCAGTAAGCAGCAGCTAGTTACAATTTACCTATGATACCTAAACCAAAGGAAGAGGTCAGATAATACTGGATGGTGCACCGTTGCGTTATAGATTGATAGCATATTATGAAGACCTGTAGGACCTTCCCATGATGTGGATGCACTTAGAGTGCACGGAAAACTATGTTGCTGAATGGCTTAACTACAGTCGATCGGCCATGGTGACTATATTCACCAAAATGGTTTTGCGTTCGTAAAAGTTCGTTTTGTCTATAGAATAAAGATTAAATTGGTTTACCTTGATTTTTTTTATAATATTGTAATATATTCCCCACCATTTTAACTAAATCAATACATTTAACAATCCGCCATTTTTTTTACCGAAATTTTGTTTCCGATGCCCGCCGAGGTAGAGTCATAAATAACGTTTTTGTAAACAAAACACGGCGCGCCAATAGGTGTCGAATGACATGGCCGTAGATAGGCACCCTGGGGTGAGCGCCGTCCCTATGAGCGGATATAAAGAATTCATAAAATAATATGCATTGATTACTATCGCCGTAACTCGGATTAGGCACACATGTGTACCTCAGCAACCACTCGAAAAATGCTGTTACAGTGTAATTAATACAGTTTAAATTTTGAATTCCGCCACTACAAGTTCGAGACTGATGGGTGTCACGTTGCATCAAATCTACGAGCGTACAGCTAAAAAAAAAGTTACATTGTAATTAATACAGTTTAAATTTCGAATGAGATGATGATGATGATGAAATTTCGAATTCCGCCACTAGAAGTTCGAGACTGATGGGTGTCACGTTGCATCAAATCTCCGAGCGTATAGCTAACAAAAAAAAAGTTACATTGTAATTAATACAGTTTAAATTTCGGCTGAGATGATAATAATATAACAGCTAATAACTTATTTTAACTAATTGACTTTGGCAAAAATTACAAAAAGTTGTTTAAGAAATTTTTAAAGCAAAAAGCGGCCAAAACCGGTACATTGGCTAAAACAGGGGCTCATTTTGGACAGATAAGTCGTTAATATGTCACGGATTTACGTTTAAATCTATGAGCTACGAAGTAGCCGCTACGGAGTGACTCCGTGGCTCCGTAATACCATGTTTACATAACGAAGTTATAGAGGGCCGAAAATGGCCTGAACTGCTTCGAGAAAAGGATTGTACGGTGCGGCCGGCCGTGCCGCTTTTTGCTTGACTTGGCGGGGGCACTGCCGTGCCCCCAGATTGTCTTAGATGACTGGCTTATTGGATTCAAGTATTGGCTTCGTGTAAATGCTGCTTATCACCATAACTTGTAGATCCTACTTTCCTACATAATAATATTTTATATGTGACTAGCTGTTGCCCGCGACTTCGTACGCGCGGTGTAGTGACTTTTGTGTTAGTTTAGTTTATGTGTGTTTGTTGCTCAGATTTCATAACGCTCTTCTTGAAGTCCTATTCTCTACTAAAAGGGTCTAAAGAATATCGAATATATGAACATAGTTGAGCCCTCATTCAAAGATCTGTCCGTCTGTCAAGAAACTTTTTCTCAAGTATGCGTGGGAGGTATCAAGCTAAAATGTATGTCAAATTAAATACTGAAGTCTGCAATCCCTTAGAGGCGACAAAAAAAAAACAAACTTCTCTTCTCTTCTTCATAACTCAAAAGGGCCACTTGGATCTTGATTTTCTTTTAAATCCCATTTAGCTACTTGTTGTTACCGATCCCGATTTAAATTTAAACCGCTATCTAGGTCGGTTTAGGCTGTCAAATAATAATATTTTATATGTGATAGTTTAGATGTTTGGATGTTTGTTACTCAATCACGCCAAAAGGGCTGAACGGATTTAGCTGAAATTTGGGACACAGATACTTTATAGTAAGGGGAGGGACATAGGTTTTATCCCGGAAAAAATATCACATTCTCGCAGGAAAACGTCGTGTAGTCCACGCGGGCGAAGCCGCGGGCGGAAAGCTAATGTAGATAATTCTGTGAATTCGGGCGAAGGCTGCGGTCATGGCCTTGATTGATGAAACAGACCTCAAGCCTGTTTGGGCAACCGTGGACAATGGTCGTGTGTTTAATTTAGGCATTCCTCACCGTAAATTACAATTTCCTACGAAACATTACAACCGTAACGTTGTTGTTACAAGATAACATCGTTTTTAATTATATTTATTACTAGCTGTTGCCCGCGACTTCGTACGCGCGGTGTAGTGACTTTTGTGTTAGTTTAGTTTGTGTGTTTGTTGCTCAGATTTCATAACGCTCTTCTTGAAGTCCTATTCTCTACTAAAAGGGTCTAAAGAATATCGAATATACAGGCTAGGGTATGAACATGGTATGTTGTTATCATATGCTGCATGAACATAGTTGAGCCCTCATTCAAAGATCTGTCCGTCTGTCAAGAAACTTTTTCTCAAGTATGCGTGGGAGGTATCAAGCTAAAATGTATGTCAAATTAAATACTGAAGTCTGCAATCCCTTAGAGGCGACAAAAAAACAAACTTCTCTTCTCTTCTTCATAACTCAAAAGGGCCACTTGGATCTCGATTTTCTTTTAAATCCCATTTAGCTACTTGTTGTTACCGATCCCGATTTAAATTTAAACCGCTATCTAGGTCGGTTTAGGCTGTCAAATCTCGATTTACAGTAAGTTGTGATAACTTATCTATATTTTCATATGGTTTTTATACGCAAAAATGCATGTATCACACATAACAGTGTATAATTGAACAGCCGTTCTTCGTTCTTCGACGTTGCTTGCTAGCGGGCAATAGATCTATTCTACGCGAGGTTCATAAGACTGAACCACACCAAACGATCCATCTTGGATTGGCCAACGACGACCTAAGATTGGGGATCATGGATCGTGAATCTAATTTGTTCTCTTGGTGCTCTTGGATCGCACGAGGCACGTCCACTCCGACCACTACTATGGAGCTCCAGTGGTGAAGCGCACTCTTGCCGCGTATTTTTACTATAAAATGTAAAAGAGATTGTGTGTATCTATACTAATATTATAAATGTGAAAGTGGGTTTGTTTGTTTGTCCGTCTTTCACGTCAAAATTGGTGCAACGGATCGACGTAACTTTTGGAATGGGAATAGTTTGGCAGCTGAAAAGTGACATACTTAGGCAGCCATTAGACAGTCAATCTGGATCAATGATCAATGATCGCGATGCAGATTGACTGTGTACGAAGGTGATTGACGGCTCGCGATCTTGATCGCAAAATATCTACAAAGTTAATCTCTATCGCGATCAAGATCACCATCAGTGATCGCGATCTGGATGTAATGGCTGCCTTTCATCATCATTCATCATTTCAGCCGTACGACGCCCACTGCTGGGCATAGGCCTCCCCCAAGGATCTCCACAACGATCGGTCCTGCGCTGCCCGCATCCAGCGGCTTCCCGCGACCTTGACCAGATCGTCGGTCCACCTTGTAGGGGGGCCTGCCCACGGAACGTCGTCCGGTTCGCGGTCGCCATTCGAGAACCTTTCCGCCCCAACGGCCATTGATTCTCCGCGCTATGTGTCCCGCCCACTGCCACTTCAACTGAGCAATCCTTTGAGCGATGTCGGTCGTTTTAGTTCTCCTGCGGATCTCATCATTTCTGATTCGATCGAGCAGGGAAATACCAAGCATCGCTCTCTCCATTGCTCGCTGGGTAACCTTGAGCCTTCTTATGAGACCCATAGTAAGAGACCACGTCTCGCTTCCATAAGTCATAACTGGCAACACACACTGGTCAAAGACCTTAGTCTTGAGACATTGAGGAATTTTGGACGCAAATATATGCCGGAGCTTATGGCTGCCTTTGGCTACTTTTTATCCCTGAAAAATATCACATTCCCGTGGGATAACGTCGTCGTTTAGTCCGAGCGGGCGAAGTCGCGGGCGGAAGGCTAGTATTTTGATATGGAGACATTTCTTCTTTAAGTAACAGGTATAAAATGTAATGATACTCCATTTAATTATTTAATTTTAATCAATCATCACGTATGTAAGCTTTCCTAGTAAATAAATGAATAAATAAGTTAGATAGAAAACTATTTTTAATATTCCTTTATTTTATTGGATGGTACCTACGGCTGAAGGCCTAAGTAGCCAGAGCCGGTTAAATGACATAAGAAATGGTAGGTATTGTAGGTGTAGGTAACTACGTACTGGCCACTTAGCGTTTGAGAAAAATTTTCAAAACTACATTGGTAACATTTTGTCTACATTGCGACAAACTTATTTCACACAGTGGTTATTTTTTGGTACTAAATATACTGTTGACTGCCGGCAGTCCATTTTGACAGTTAATTTTGTATTGCTAGTGGCTCCTCCAGGACCACTGTCACCGGTTCAGATATATTTGTGGCACTATACTTACTGTAGCGACATCTAGCGTCGAGTGGAAATGCGAAATATAAATTTTACATCAATAGAACTTTAGTAAGAACTTTAGTTTTGGTCACTGCCCCGAGTGCTTACTTAGCTTTAAACATTTCGTTAATAACTTTTGCTTGATAATATACTTTTTATCTATGACTTTTAAGTCATAATAACAATAGTATTTAATAATTCTTTATGACATAGGAATATTATTCAATAAACGCTTTTCAGTTTACATCGAATTAGATGTTTCTTTTATTTTATCTAAGTTAGTTAAGTATTGATTTCTCGATGTAAGTATCTTTTAAAATTTGATTGACAAAAAACACATCAATCGGCACCCTTCGCACATTTAAGTTTAAAAAATAGGTTTTTAATTGACTAAAATAAAACTAAATTTCGTAAGTATATGAATACTTAGTTATATGTTTTTACTATGTATGTCCACGAATTTCTCGAAATCTAAAGGCATATCGAGATGATTCTATTTGATTTAAATTAGGTGTATTCTAACTTTGGGAACAGTCTAAGATTAATCAAAATCGGTTTAGTAGTTTTCGTCGGTATGTTATTGTACAATATACACTAAAACTTAGGAAATAAATAGTAATTTAAAAAAATAAACTGACTGGCACCGACCTCAAAAAGGTACCTTAATTATAATATAAATTATATTTTTCCTTTTCAGTTGACAAATACTTTTGGGAGTCGGTTAAATTTTTTGAGTAGTTTTTTTGTATTGTAAATTTAAAAATTTAAAGAAAAGTATAAGATACATTCTTGACAATTTTAGATACCTACTTAAGACAATAGGCGAAAGAAGTGAAAAAGAATTAAAGTGGCAACAGCGGGGGCTTTCACCCTACTTAATATAGATAATCATTCAAATGTACTTTTGTGAAAGGTATATCGTAATCTTACTACTCTCGGGGGAGCCTTACCCTAGAGAGCGCGTCCCCAAGGTGGTGGATAGGGGAATGCCCGTCGCTAGCCCACAGCTGGCGAAGGGTAGAGGGGAAATAAAATACCCTCCGCGAACCAAGAGGCCGGAGAAATAACTTCGTAACCAACCCCGACACTGGAGCTTCTTCGACATATTCGGAGCGGAGATCCAGAGTTGTGATGGGTGCTCAGGTCGGAGTGCTCATTAGAGATGGCGGCGAAAGAACCCATGAAGGGTCAACGGTGGCGCTCGAGTCTTCCAGGAAGATCACGACCTTGGTGTCAGGTGGCAACCGACCGTAAAACATAAGCCAAATTTTATATTTATCATGAAAAGGCACAATATGAGAAATATGAGAAATATTAGGGCGTCCCCCTTAAGCGACGTTGGCGATGGAATTGCGAAAAATACTAGGGCGTCCCCCAAAAGCGACGGCAGAACTAAACATAAGACCACTGTGATAATGTCCGAACTACGCATTGCAAGTTGGAACATTGGCACAATGACTGGACGCAGTGCTGATCTTAGCTCCATTTTGGAACGACGTCGCATCAATATCTGTTGCGTACAAGAAACAAAATGGAAGGGTGCAAAATCGCAACAAATTGGGAAGGGATATAAACTTTTGTACTATGGTAAAGAGAGTGGGAAGAATGGGGTGGGGATAGTTTTAGATCAACATCTGAGTCAAAAAGTGATAGAGATAAATAGAACGAGCGACCGTATCATGTCTGTCAAACTAGCCTTAGAGAATCAAGCCTGCCTCAATATTGTCAGTGTCTACGCCCCGCAAACAGGATGTTCTGAAACAGATAAGCAAGATTTCTGGGAAGATTTAAACACACACCTAAATGCGTTACCCGCAAGCGAACAAAGGCTCATCTGTGGAGATCTTAATGGACATGTGGGTAAGGATGCAGACGGTTTTGAAAATCATCATGGGGGCTTTGGCTATGGAACACAAAATAAAGAGGGAGCCACAATACTAGAATTTGCAGCAGCTTTAAATTTAGTTATAATTAATACATTTTTTCAAAAGAAAGAAGAACACCTTATTACTTATAAGAGTGGTAAATCCAAAACACAGATAGATTTTATAATTACAGATAGAAGAAATCTTAAGCAAATCAAAGGCTGTAAAATAATACCAGGGGAGCCGCTCACCTCACAACATAGACTTCTTTTAGTAGCTTTAAAACTTAAACGAGAAATTCATTATAAAGTACCAAGAGTTGAACGAATTAAGTGGCGAGAACTCAACTCAGAAAAAGGAAACACTTTCAAAGCTAGCATCAGCGCATATTTGAATAACAACCACGCATCTGACGATTCGCCTTCAATACACTGGTCGAAATTCCAAGATACTTGTATTGCCTTAGCAAGATCTATACTAGGCATATCAAAAGGTCCTCTGCATAACGAGAAAGATGCCAAGTGGTGGAATGATAACACCAAAGCCACTGTTACTGAAAAGAAACGCTCGTTTAAAAAATGGCAGGAAAGTGGTACAGAAGAAGATCGTGCACTGTACAAAGAGGCGAAAAAGACCGCAAGAAGATCTGTTGCGATTGAAAAGGAAAATGCAGAGTTTGAGTTATATCAGCAGCTGGAACAGGCCTCGGACACAGAGATTTATAAATTAGCGAAACAGAGACACAATAACACCAAGGATTTTAAGACTACAAAATACATCAAGGACGTCAATGGGAGCCTACTTACCTCAGATAAAGATATCTGCAAAAGATGGTACGAGTACTACAACACACTGCTAAACGAGGAATTCCCTAGACAGGCTGAAGTTGAAGAACCTAGGATGCAAGGACCCTTGGACCAAATTACCATCATGGAAGTCAGACAGGCAATTCAGAAAATGAAAAATCGTAAAGCCTGCGGTCCTGACGATATTCCGGCTGAACTTTGGAAATCTCTTAAAGAGGATGGGGAAGTTTGGCTAACAAATCTATTTAACAACATCCTAAGTAGCGAAGAAATGCCAGATGCCTGGAGAAAAAGTACACTCATCCCCTTTTACAAAAGCAAGGGTGACGTGAGAGAGTGTGGGAACTTTCGGGGCATAAAACTTACCTCACATACCCTGAAGATCTGGGAGCGTGTGATCTGTAGAAGGCTTGCATCTATAATCTCACTTACAGAAAACCAGTTTGGTTTCACAGCAGGAAGGGGAACCATGGATGCTGTTCATGCCGTAAGACTAGTAATGGAAAAAGCTAAAGAAAACGGCCAAAACCTATGGATGGTGTTCATTGACCTCGAGAAAGCTTTTGATCGTGTACCTAGGACCGTGATATGGCAGGCGCTCAGGTCTCACAACGTACCAGAATGTTACATCCGCATTATAAAGGACATGTACAGCAATGTCCACACATCTGTTAGAAGTCCAGCTGGTCTATCTGACAGTTTCGATATAAAAGTCGGCGTACATCAAGGTAGTGCATTGAGCCCTCTGCTTTTTAATGTCGTCATGAACTATTTGACCGCAAAAATCCAAAAACCAACCCCATGGAATCTCATGTACGCTGACGACGTAGTTCATATATCCGACAATGTACAAGTATTACAGGAAGACCTAGAAGAATGGAGAATATCGTTGGAGCAAAATGGCTTGCGTATCAGTAGGTCAAAAACAGAATACATGTTTTGCAACCTAAACTCCAACGACCAAGCTAATCCAGGCATTACGCTAAGCGGCACGGCCCTCCCTAGAGCTAAAACCTTTAAGTACCTTGGTTCAGCTATCTCTGAAGATGGCTCTATAGACGCAGATGTGATTCAGAGAACAACTTCAGGTTGGGTGAAGTGGCGTGCGCTCACAGGGGTGTTGTGTGACGCAAAAATGCCGATAAGAACAAAAGGCAAGGTGTACAAAACGGCAGTGAGACCAGCTCTATTGTACGGCAGCGAAGTCTGGGCAGCTAAAAAAACACACGAGCAGAAATTGCACACCACCGAAATGCGTATGCTGAGATGGGCGGGCGGAGTGACACTAAAGGATAGAGTACGCAACGAACACATAAGAGGAAGTTTTAAGGTTGCGCCCATCAGTAACAAAATTTGTGAATCAAGGCTCAGATGGTACGGTCACGTGATGAGAAGACCTAACAATTATGTCGTGAAAAAGTGCCTTTCTATGGCTACAAAAAAAAGGGGAAGGGGAAGACCACCCACGACCTGGTTGACGAATGTCCAAAGAGACATGAAGATCCTCGGACTCAAAGAAGAGGATACCAGCCAGCGGACTACATGGCGCCGCATGATAAAGAAAGCCGACCCCGTGTAACGGGATAAGGCGAGGACAAAGAAGATATCGTAATCTTACTGACTTCCCGCGCCATCTATTGCTTAGTAGTTATGATGCAAAAGAAGTAAAAAACATCTTAAAGTGGCAACAGAGGGGGCTTTCACCCTAATTAATATAATCATTCGAATGTTCTTTTGTGAGAGGTATATCGTAATCTTACTGACTTCCTGCGCCATCTATTGCTTAGTAGATATAATGACGTAAATAACATAAAATTATTTTTATGATTTTATATGAGCCTGGATGGGTTTTAATTTATATTATGTTTTGAAGCAGGTAAAAAAAAATAACATGATTCATTATTAATTGAGACAGCGATTAAATATAACGTATTTTCATAATCATGTGGCGCCATCTATTTTAGTAAGAATCAGTTTTTGTATTTTCCCGTAGGAATAATTAAATTTCCCGCAATAAAAGGTACCCTATATGTTGACCCGGGTTATAAGCTATTACTACACAAAATTTGGTAAAAATCCGTCCAGTAGTTTTTGCGTGAAAAGCGAACATACAAACAGACAAACAGACAAACAGACAAACAGACAAAAATTTTAATATCTATCGTTTTGGGGTCTATATCCTGTACACATCACATAGCAGTATTTTTTTTTTTTTTTAATTCATGTACAGACTTTTTGTCCGTTTCTGTTTTATTATATGTATAGATAACGACATGCACATAGCCACGAGTTTCCATCAACAATACCCTTCGAGCAACGCGGGCCTTCCGTTCCGGGATGGAAGACCCGCGTTGCTCGAAGACAATACCACTATAGAGTTATCAAGTGGTATTGTTTTCAACGGTGAGCAGTCGCTTTAACGTGTTTTCGTAGTTGTTTGGCATGGCGGCGCCATAGTAGCGGAGCTTCGTATCTTCCCTCTTTGTTTAGTCGGACATCTCTTTCTAGCGTCTCCAATCGGTTACGGTTCGAGTGTCAAAAACGGCCGAACGAATAAGTGCCTTTTCACATGTATACGTGTTAAAAGGCCCAAAAAAATTATTAAGTTCACCCAAATTTTTCGGATTTTTTTAAGGCATTATTGTGGGTAGTGATACTATTAGTTTGGTAGAAATGTATGAGCTACATAGACAGCTTTCACATGGGCACACACGGTCACAGCACGGTCGCCGTGTCGTCGTATTTAGCTCATACATTACTAATTAACACGGCACGGTGCCGTGCCGTGACCGTGTGCAAGTGAAAAGACACTAAGGGCGTACTTCAAAGGTAAGCTCTTATTTCTTATCGCTTCAGTAAAAAAATGACAGTCGGTGCCATATTTGAGTCATGTATTAGTTCGTGAGGCGTTACCTAGTGGTCGGATAGACCACTAGAAAATAAAAGTTAGTTTTTGATATTTGCTCTTTTTTTCATCGAACCCGAGAGAGAGAAAGATTGAGAGATTGCGCCACCTTGAAAACCAGTGAGTACGCCACTCGATCACGGAAGTCATCACTAGTTCAAAGTGAACGTGCTAGACGTGATGTGCAGACGACAGTCCCTTAAATATTTGAACTTGAAGCTTTACTTGCGTGTCAGATAAGTCTGCGCGTGACTGCGCCGTTTTTGGCGCTATTTACAGTAACCTTTTTAAAAAGATAAGTATTCGATTTTTACCGAGCGCAGTCTTATCTGGCACACTTTAGGTACAAACTAAGCAGATTATTTTTTTTCTAGTATAAAAGCAACGGATAATGTAGTGCTCAGTGTGTGGCAACACTGTTCTCAAATGTAACGTAACGAGACGCAAATGGTTTGCGCGAGTTAAATGATCCAGCTATTATATTGGGAGAATTGGGAAGCACCAATTCAATAAACAAACACAATGGGAGTTTTATGTGACGATAATGCGGCTGTTTATTTTACAAGGTGTACTGGTTTTAGTGGTTTTGTTCGTGTAATTTTGGAGTATTATAATATTTCATTTATAGCGTTATGGTACAATAATGGGCTAAATGATGCGATTTTAAGTGGATTTTTAAGTGAAAAGTTTTATTAATACATCCAGAAGTAAGCATTTAAAATTAAACATACAAACTCTTCAGATATTCTAATTTTTTTTCAGCACTGTGTTAATTTCTATTCTGTTTTTCGATAAATTGTATCATGCCCCTTCTCTTATTTCACCATAATATCAATTCATAAACAAAATTATTAAGAATTATTTAAAATAAATATTTCGGAAGTGATTAATGTGATAATTTTAAGAATACTTACATAATTTTTAGCTTAAAAAGCATTAAAAGATCTATGTCATCATAAAATGATATTTAACAGTTTTATATCTGGCAATAAAAGCTGTGACGTCAAGAGTTATTATTGCAAACGTGAATTTTAAGTGACATTTTTATTTATTTATAGTTAAAGAATTCAGGGGAATTACAATATATTTATCATCTGGAATATGCATTTTTAAAATAACTTTTTTCAACAACACAATAGTTAAATAAAAATAAATACATACTAATAACTATCCAATGAATAGATAAGTATTCATTTTAAAATATCATTGTATTTTTTATATGATGTACTACCTTAGTAAATCTTATTTTTTTTTTCTCTTGAAGTACTTATTACGCAGAAATCCGGTGCTCTCAGCTATTTAACAAACAACAGGCCAAAAATCTTTGGCTAAAACAAAAAAGGCATTAGTTCTCTGTCCACGGTTAAGATATATCGTTTCCTCGGAATGTGCTCCAAGGGCGTGGTACACTGAGTACTGTACAAACACAGAATGAGCACTATGAGTATTCCATCTTTGTACAAAAGGTCGGAACGAGAGTAGTTTGTTGTAGTTGTAATAATTGTTATAATTGATTTCGGAATCATCCGTAGTTGTTAGTAACATAGGTTCGTAATTCTAAGTTATGTAGTAAGGGAAACATTCAACAAAATTTTTACAAAAAATAGCACCTTAAGTGTAGATGATGCACCGCTGCTATGTGTAGATGTTTCCTACGCAAGCAGCGGCGAGTCCCAGCGTTCGCTTAATACACGATACTATTCAGGCTGGCGCGCACGCGCATTATTTCTTAAAAAGAATATGACTGTATGCGCTTGGGCAAACATTGTGGATACACTACAGTATCGCATCAGCCCGAACAATATCCTGAACGCGTTATTATACTGGACGCACAGTGCGCTATATGCACGCCGCGCAAAGTTAACCCACAGGCCACACGTGTAGAAGCGTTTAACAATAAGCCTTGAATAGCGTTAGCTTAACCGTCTTGCAAACCTGCGAGCCAGCATGTTGCAACGCACACTCATCGTCCTGACTACGTAGGCACTTAAATTGACTCATCACCTGAAACTCGGCATGATCGTGGATGAATCTTGGTATACACTTTATACAAAACCTTATAATACCATACCGAGATCGGAGCGAGTGTCATGATTCAGACCTTTATATGAAGGCTAGCGGATGCTCGAGGTTTTACCCGCCTGGTACCAATTCCCGTGGGAATATCGGTATAAATATAGCCTATGTCATTTGGGACCAGTAGTTTTGGAGCCTATTTAATTCAAACAAACAATCAAATCTTTCCTCTATTAGTAATAAGTTTATATAGAAACAGTATTCCATATCATACCATTAAACTGTTCAATACATTATTCATTCTATGGTACATCATCATCATCATCAGCCATTTAATCTCCTCACTGCTGGGGCACATGCGAGTGGATGGATAAGGAGAATGGACCATGACCCACCACGCGGCCCCAATGTGGATTGGTGGTATTAACAACTGCATATGCAGTCAAGAGCAATGGCTCATCGTGCCTTCCGAAACACGGAGGAGCTCGAGATAGTAAATCTTTGCTCACCCGTCCCGTGACCGACCATTGTAAAAGTTGCTTAACATCAACGGTCACAGGCCGAGCGCGCTAACCACTACGCCACGGGCTCCTCAAGCTATTTGCTACTATTTGCTAAAACTGAACTTTTGCTTCTATGGTACAGTACAATGTATCTTTGCAAGTTTTCCGATAAATGTTACAGAGTAGAAGTCTTTAGAATTATGGGTACGGTTTGAGCAATCAAATAAGGATTGGAACAGTTACAATTTTATGGATTGGTATTGGACAAAGTTGATATGGGAAGAATGAAAAATGCAATTTGTTATTTAAGTAGATTTTGTTTACACAAACATTTTATTTACTGCAATTCTTTTACGACTGGAGTAACAAAGAGCGAATAAAACTAAATAAGTTAGACCTAGTAACAATGTTGAAGAAAAATTGCGTTGAAACCCGCACAAAACCGTGGGATCTGCTATCACAAAAAAAGTAAGCCAGTTTTTTGTCTTTGCTATAAAATCAGTGATCGGGTATGCTGCGTAGGTTTCTCTTCTATAAAGCTCAGTTTGTTTGCGTAGATAAAATGTAATGAATGAAATGGCGAATTACAATTTGAAATACTTAAAATAGCGAAATAATGGACAGACTTGTTATTGTTGATCGAATTGGACAGAAGTAAAATTTTGTGCGTATAGGAAGATGCAAATTTTGAATGTGACAGATATTTATAGTAACCTAAATTAAAACTTCAATTTGGGGCTCCTACTTTGAACCTGATTGGTCTAACGCACGGATCGTGAAGCCAATGTACGGCTGCTGCAACGTTCCAGTAGACGCAGTTCATCAATGGTCTTCCATCCGAACAGTCAGATAAATTACAATATAGCAGTAATAAAATAAAAATATTTAACTTTTAAATTACATATTATAAAAAAGAGAAATATTTATGTAGTTTACTTCCGCAAACAACACATCATGCAAGATGCACCGACCGCCCGCCCCCAAAAAGAAAATTCACACCTAATACTATAAGTAAAAGAAACTATACTACTTATAAGTAATAAATATAGCCTACTATATTCAATTACACTTTTCTGTGATTTGGAAAATAAAACAATCGCCCAAAAGCCAGTATTAAGTAAAAATGCCGTAAACGCAAACGCCATAGAACCCATTTAGTTATTCCGCTCACGATGGTCCGCCAATCAGTAAAATAGCTTGGCGGCTCTCCAGCCAAACGAACTGATTGCTGGGCTGTGGCGATTTAAAAACCCGGTTCAACTACATCTCGAACGGTTCTAAACTACATCTAAAGTGCCCCTCGGAACTCGATTATCGAATGATTTGAATCGATCCTTTTAATGAATTTAATTAAGCACGATCGCTATCGTCTGTGGAGTTATGAAGTTCTTAATTCTGGTTATTAGGGCGCTTTTCTCTATGTAATATTATATTGTACCTATGGTAGTCCTTATATTTAGGGTTTCCCTGAAAGGAGAATAGTATGAATATTTGTGATGTGGTATTGCATAACGTTGTGCATTTCGATTCGAAATACCGATTTTTGTTTTACAATATTTTCTGCTTTTCTTTAGGAATTTCGCCACTATTGAACTAAAGCAAACATAACAAAAAAAAGTATTGAAATTGGTCAAGCCTGAGTTTTAGCAAACAGTAATTAATTTTTATTTATATAGATATCTTTGTGATATACATTTCATTTTGGCTGATCATCATGTTGTTTGTCTAACCTGAAAACTTCTTTGTATGAAACCTTCCTTGTTGTGACGATGTATGTGACTGTTTGTTACTCTTACACGCGCAAACTACTGAACGGATTTAGATAAAACTTTACAATAATATGGCTTATAAATAAGAATAACACATACGCTACAATGTTTAATGTTTTGTGTAATTTGGCCATTATTAATACCTATAATGATAAATGTCCAGTAAGCCGGAAAAAATCCAGCCTAGATGTCAATCTGCCACGCCATACCCCCCGCTGTCGTTCGGTCGGGCTGTGCATCCGTCCCGGGTGATAAGTAGCTAGCGCGGCAGACGCGGCGCCTCAAGCAGTACATTGATGATCATTGCAAGATTGATCACTGACATCAAAAACCGCATCAATATTTACATTGCACCTTGCACTCTGGCTAGTGTTTTTATATGTTGGACACAACAGGCGGTTTCAGCTCAACTGTGAAATGTATGGAATCACAGCTCAGCGCCGCGCAGCTCCTCCTCTATGGAAGCGCACCTTTATGACCTACTTTACACAAGTCTATACCTATCAAAGTCTGTATACGTTGTGTCATTATCAGGGAAATGGAAAAGTTCAATAATTGTATCAAAATTTGGTCTATTGGTTCGAAAATTTAAATTCATCATTGCTATCATCGGGTATTTTATATCCACGCTGCTGGGGCACACACATTCCTTAGTGATAGATAAAGAGAATGGGCCGTGATTGGTGAATATTATCGACTGCAAATGCAACTGGGACCAAAAGCAATGCAAAGGCTCGTCTGTGCTTTCCCAAGCATAGACGAGCTTGAGATAGATAACCCATCTCGTGAACGACCATTGGGATAGTTGCCTTTCTAGTGCATCATGCCAATCACGCCGGGGTCCTCGAAAATTGACTTCTTGTTAGTTAAATTACAAATACCTACTGATTTCAAGTAAACCAATCTTGCTCCGATTCAACACCGATTGCAAATGGAGCCAATAGATTCAACCAGCAGAACATTAAGCACAACTAGTTGCCGACTTAAACGATTATTCAGTAGTTAGTTGAGTACTTGCCGAAATTTAGTTCGACAGTAATACGAATTAATGGTTGACAATTAATTGCGTGACTCGCAAATTGTTTAGTGATTTCAGATTTATAACTGTATTTGATATTGCTATTGAATTACTTCCAAACGGTTGTATATTGACTTTTTTATTTTGTTCTTACTTTACTTAGTTTCATACTTTTTGTTTTTAATGTAAACACCACGATAACATAAACATAGATAGAAAACTTGTAGTTTGAGAATCTTTCTGGCAGAATAAGAATACTATTTCAAAGAAACAGAAGTAATTTAAAAGCAACATAACGCAGATATTTGTATTATTTTATATTGGACACCATTAGATACGTGCATATATACCACCATCGATACGAGCACTAATGTTATGGAAATCGGAAACAACGAACTATTAAAAACGAAAAAACGAAACGGGTCTGGGCCCATAGAAGTATTAAGAAAATAGTTTTTAATATTTACCCCTGACTTAGAGAGAACCTTGAAAACCGGTGCCACCACTCGGCCACAGAGTTCGTCAATGACTGACTTACTTATCCGCAATAGCGTCGTCTACGTATATGTATCTTCATAAATCATTTATCAGCCTGATTCACACACACCCATCACTCTAAAGATGTCAAATAAATGCACCTATCTCTCTCCCCTTTAATATTATCTCCGCCATAATAATAACCCCGTACGGAGATTTCGTGCGATACGGGTACTCGGTTCGTCCTAATTTGCAGTGGCAGTTTGCATAAGAAGCTTATCAAATATGTGCAGTCTTATTTTATTCACGAATATTAAACTAAGAGGTCAGGCTTAAATTCTTTACAATTAAGTGCAATACAAAGTCTGACACAACTTGCGATTAAATTTTAGGGAGACTTTAATAGTAAAGTTTAAGCCAAAAAAAATCTTTCCGTGTTCTGTGGTTTAAGCATTGCCTTAAACAGACAATAAGGAGAATTCTTCTTATGAAATAAAGGCGTGCGTACACGAGTAATATTTTTGGCAATAATTGCCTGGCAACTGTAATGGATCAATATGGAACAATTACGTGGAGTGATGTATTGTTGCTCCATACTTCGTGGTATTGTTTAGCCGTGTCTTAGCTTGCTACATTTGGACATTTTGCCATCGCCCTTTGCTTGATGTGGTCGTGACGTCATATTTGGCAGGGATTGACAGGAATTGCGCAAATTAACTTGCTCGTGTTAGCGCGCCATATTACGTTTAATCATCAATCAAAGCCATATTTCTAAAAACGCTGCAATTAGGTATACATTTCAATCAACAATACCGCTACATAGCCGGTTGGAGTGTACAACGGCCGAGCGAATAAGAGTGCTAAGGTGCAATCTTATTTCCTGTAATTTTTTACTGTTACAACCCAGGGACGGCCGTGGTGTTTATGCACTCGCAGTCCCCGAGGTGCATTCTACTCAGCAGCTCAGATAGGCATGAGACTCGGGAGAGGCTCGTGGGTTGTACCTTGGATGGCTGTTACACTCGGAAAGAAAAAATTGGGATTAGGTCACTGACTCTACGTTCTAAATTCTTATTTCTAAGGGCGCCACCAACACAGGAGTGTTGGGAAAATTAAACAAGAAGATAGGTTTCTATTACAAACAGTATAATCTTAAAAGTTTGAAACAACTAATTCTCCCTTCTACATAAAGATACATTAGGTCCTAGGAACCTGTACTAATTCTTTAAAATATTGTAGATACAAAATATAAGTATTAAATGTTCTAGGCTACATTACATGTGTAGTATGTTCTGGTCATGACCTAGAATCAGGAATAAGTGGAAGCGTCCTTCCATGTAGCTTTTCTTTATGGAAAAGTATAAAAATACAAACGTTAAAACTTAAATTAAACTAAATTCTATATGAATTCTTAGCTCAGAAAAATGTGCTGACAGTCCGGCATGATGACACAAGTTTGAGGTTAAAATCACAAAAAACGTACGGAGTTTGTGTTGCTTATCCTTAATCAGCCCTCCAAGGTGTTAATGGGTGTGCTTCCCTCGCGTGCATCAGGAAAGTGTCCTCAACATTGGTGAAAAACCAAGGGACGCCATGCGTCACGTGTCATAGCGTGTGCGCATCACTTCACGAGCAAAAATTTTCTAATAAAAATATGGGAATCCTTATGAAGACCACATGTAGGTGAAATACATAAACTAAAAAGAAGAGGCGGCGCTCTGCAACAAACAAAAGAGCACCATATAACATTTGGAGTCGACTTTGAGAAGCTCGGACCAAAGCAGCAGCAAAACATTATAAAAAATCTTACCTGCCGCCTCTTGTTTCTTACAATAAATACATATCGGCTCTAAGCCGTGTCGAAGAACACCGTCAGGTTATTAAAAACATTTCCATAGCTTTTTAAAGCTAAAAAGATATTCTCGCGTCTTGCACTTCGGAGCGAAAAAAGTGAAAAGTCACGCTAGTATGACCATTGACAACATAGAGCGAAACCAAAGACTATATTGCTAAATTCTAGAAAATTCTTCTACCATAACTGGATTGATTTTATTATTTTCAGACGAATTAAGATATTTTATTAAATACTGAAGACATTCTGTAAATAAACTTCTATGATTCTAAACTTATCAGGATTTTGAATAAATATAAAAATGAAGACTATCAAAGTGTGGCTGCAGGAGTATTCCACCGCTCCGGGGAGCGTATCAACACTACAAACTGAAAGGAAGAACACCGTCAGCCTGTCATTGAAACGTCAACGTCATTTGTCACCTGTCAAAATCACGTCGTTTTTCAGGTTATACAAACTATTGAAAACAATGAAACTAATGTTTAAAATATGCACAAAAGCTGAGAAATGTCATTGTAAAATGAACGGCGAGACTAATCTACATGCATGTTACATATGGTGAGTGACTAACTCCGAAAAGTGTTGCAAGACAAGGTCATAAACCAATACGTTTGGCGATGTTGTGTTCTATGATCGCTTCTTGGCTTCACTGGTGCTAATTTCAGCACACGACCTGTGTTCAGTACACCCCCGCCTAGACCCGCGGAATGGCATAGCGCAGTGGAAGCTGGTATTACTAGTATAGACTCCGGACAAAACTTGGTTTCAGCCGGGATGTAACTGAACAATTGGACTGCGATACACAGCGACTTATTGTGAAGTAAGGTGAATTTTACATACGGTCTGTGCTGTCGAAAGGCTCCTGGGCTGCGGAGAGAGGGCGCGCGCCCCCTGGTAGTTTCTTCTTCAGACCTTACCAATTCGTCACCTTACTCACAAAACAAACACGACACAGCGGTCCCAAGACACTGGGCGCTTCACCAATACACAACGACACACGCGGGGCTTGCTTATTAAGATATATTTTCCCGACAACAACGCGTGTGGTGGCACTCTTTATTTCAAAACGCCGCGACCGGCCCGATCGTCACGATGGCGTCAAAATCTTGGTCGTACAACACGGGATCGACAGGATAATTCAGGATTCAATTCAAACTCGATATGCCAGGCATATTCAACGCGAGCGGTTTTTAACAATTCAGCAAAATTAATCCGACATGTTTTTCTACAAGGAATTCCAAATCAAGTAGAAGTGTCAACTTCAAGTGACAGCGAAATGTCAATTTGACGTGACATTAGAGACGCGTTCAGAAACGTCGATCTTTTCCGAACATCCCCCCGCCCCGGACCGTTAAGAACGGTACGTCAATCTACGGGTAATCGGGAGAGCCCACTAACTGCTCTCTTCAAAACCGAATCTCGAACCAAAACCTCAGCAAAACGAGGAACTCCGTCAGTTCCGGGGTAGAGTTTAACAATGCGCCCCCTTCGCCAACATAGGGGCGGCAGGTTAGCATCCTTAATCAACACGAGGTCGCCAGTCTGGGGTGGGGTGGTTTTATCTGTCCACTTCACGCGCTGTTGTAGGATATGCAAATACTCCATCGACCAACGTGCCCAGAAGTTTTGGGACATCTGTCTCAAAAGTTGGTATCGCGACAAACGATGGGATCCTACATCCTGAATCGGATATTCAGGCAAAGCCAAAAGGGGCTGTCCGATCAAGAAATGACCTGGGGTCAACGCTTCCAGGTCATTCGGGTCCGAAGACAACGGGCACAAGGGTCGCGAGTTGAGGACGGCCTCAATTTTACAAAATACCGTATCAAGTTCCTCAAACGTGAGAATAGTTTCTCCAATCACGCGACGCAAGTGTGTCTTGGCAGCCTTTACACAAGCTTCAAAAATTCCTCCCCAGGTCGGACAAGCTGGAGGGCTAAACTTCCAGATTATCCCACGGCGGGAGAGGGTGGTTCCAATGTCTATTTTATTATCAACAAAAAACTTAACTACTTCCTTAAGATAATTACACGTTCCCTTGTAATTAGTACCACAATCGGAACGTATCAATGACGGCAGTCCTCTACGGGAAACAAATCTGCTCAAGGCGGCGACAAAAGCTTCGGTAGACAATTCCGAGACAATTTCCAAATGGACAGCCTTGGTGGACAAACACACAAACACGCACAAGTACGCCTTATAGGTTTTAGCATTACGCAGTCTCGAAGCCTTTACAGTAAAGGGACCGGCGAAGTCGGTGGCGACTCCGGCAAAAGCTCTACATTCCGTGACGCGATCAGCAGGCAAATCACCCATCTGGGGCTGCATGGTCGCGGCCTTCAATCGATAACAAGGCAGGCAACGGAAAACCACAGTGCGAATGGCTCGACGAGCAGACAAAATCCAAAATTCACGCTGCAAAATGGCCAACAAAGCATTACAGCCAGCATGTTGTGCATTCACATGGCGATCTGTTATTATCAGTTGAGTCAAATGTCCGGCTTTAGGTAACAAAAGGGGGTGACGAGCTCCATACGGCAGGTTCGCATTTCGAAGTCTTCCGCCGACTCGCAAAAGCCCACTCTCGTCCAGGAAGGGATTCAATCGCGATACCGCGCCCTTCAACTTGCGACGGCCTAAACGCAAAATTTCAATCTCGGACTCAAAACTATCAGCTTGTACTCTCCGGACCCAAAACAAGAGCGCGTCCCTACGCTCGTCCGGAGTGAGAACCGACGAATCACGCCTCGCGCGTGGGTTTCTGCAATTGTACACAAAACGTCTGATCCAAGCGGTAACACCAAGCAGCTTCTGTAAGGAGCTGTACCGATCCAACAACAAATCCTTTTCCCCGGCGGGGTTAGTCTCCAGGACGCATGCCCGCATATCAGGAACGGCTACGTTCGACAACGCTGGAGAGGGCGGCCACTCCGACTCAGGCCGCATCAACCACTGTGGGCCCCACCAGAGGGGGTGGTTAATTAGGGTTGGGGCTACACAACCCCGAGACGCACAATCCGCGGGATTCATGGTTCCCGGCACGTGTCTCCAAATCAACTCGATGTCGGAATTACAAATCTGCGACACTCGATTGGCCACAAACACGTCCAAGGTGTGCGCCAGAGCCTTCAACCAACAAAGGACGACCTGACTGTCCGTCCAAGCATAAACCTCTTGTATCGCAATAGATCGACCTAATGTGAGCCATACGTGGTTCAACAAACGCATTAGGAGGGCAGCTCCACACAATTCCAACCTCGGGATCGTATGACGAGTCCGAAGGGGAGCGACTTTGCTTTTCGCTATCACCAGATGCACAGCAACAACTCCGTCAACAGTAACGGTGCGGAGGTACACGGCCGCAGCAAATCCACGTTCGGAGGCATCGGAAAAGCCGTGAAGAGTAACTTTACAATTTTCAGAAGGGAGGAATAGCCTCGGCAAATGCACTTCATTAATCTCGGGGAGGGATGAAACGAAGCTCGACCAATCTCGGAGTAACTCGTCCGAGAGGGGTTCATCCCACGACACACCCGAAGCCCATAACCGTTGCAAGAAACACTTGGCCATAAACAGCACGGGGCAAATCCACCCATTGGGGTCAAAGGTACGTGCGACAGTAGACAATACTAAACGCTTGGTCGAGACTTTCGGTGGTCGTAAATCCACACAATAAGTGAACGTGTCAGAGACCGGTTTGTACTGTACGCCAAGGACGGTCACCACATGGGGGTTATCAACATTTTCGAATAGGTGGGGGTCCTGCTGGTGCTCTTCGGGTAAACCTACCAGTACATCAGGCGAGTTGGATATCCATTTCCTCAACTCGTAACCTCCCGACTTCAAAAGGGCGGTGAGTTCGTCTCTCAGGACAATCGCCTCTGAGACAGATGAGGCGCCCGTGCAAATGTCATCCACATAGACGTCACTGGCCAAAATGGCGGAGGCGCGAGGGTATCTCAAGCGCTCCTTCTCGGCCAACTCCAACAAAGAACGAATCGCAACAAACGGGCTCGAAGCCAAACCGTACGTATTCGTATTCAATTCATAAATCAACAAGGGGTCCCTAGGACTCTCTCTCCACAAAATCAATTGGTACCTCCTATCCTCTGGATGGATGACCGTTTGTCTGAACATCATCCGGATGTCAGTCATAAATACAATTTGGTGCCGCCGGAAGTTGGTCAAAATGTCTGAGATCTCCGTGTGCAGCTTGGGACCTACATGCAGACACTGGTTCAAGGACGCTCCAGTAGAGGTGGGAGCCGAACCGTCAAAGACCACCCGAATCTTTCCGGATTTCAAAACGGCGTGGTGCGGCAAAAAGAAGTGCTCAACGGAGCGCCAATCCAAATCGCTCACGGACATGTGCCCTAACTCCTCATACTCCCGCATGAATTCAACATACTTCTGGCGGAAGACCGGATCCTTGCTCATGCGACGCTCCATCGCCACTAGCCTACGTTCCGCTAGCGGTCGGGATTCGCCCAGAGGAGGTCGGCCGGCACGAAAGGGGAGACGGGTGATCAAACGACCAGAGCGGAGGCGACCAGTGTTATTCTGGTAATACAACTCGCATTCATCCGCTACTGGGTCGACCCGCGGGGCTGGTGGAAGTTCCTCAACCTCCCAAAACTTCTGCACCACTTCGGAGAGAGACACATTAAAAACAAGACCGCGATCCTCATCAAGGGAATCCAAAACGCGGCGAGCAGGGCCCATCACAACTGTACCGAGTGTCGTCTGCAGAGCTACCAAGCCATCTGGCTGCAAAACTCGCTTCCCCGTCAACAAAACTCGCCCCAGGACATCGGCTCCAAGGAGAGCATCAATCGGGCCTGGGCGGAAGAAATTTGGATCGGCGAGTGGGGAATCAGACACCAAAGACAACATACTCGGTCCCAAGTCAACTGAAGGTTGACGGCCAACAACTGTGTCCAACACAATCGCCGAGGTCTTAATGCCTGGCGTGGACTTATTACGTGATGTAAATGTGAAGTCAACATGCCCTAACAACCCGGGGACTTTCACATCGCCAACACCTCTCACGCCTTCCGTGTGGGGGTGCACCTTGAGGCCCAACCGCCTAACTTCCACAAGGTCGCCATTCAATCCCCTGACAAGCACAGAGGCCGTGGGCAACAAAACGGTCTCTGGAGGGGTGGCTACAATCGACCGTAAACACGTTGATTACTAGTATGTGGGGTCCCCAGACGTCCCCCCATGGTAAGGGGGTCGCTCATAGCGATCCAGTGGGTCCCATTCTCCCACATACTGCCTACGTCCAATTCGCCCGGTATCAGGCGGGTTATATCTCCCGGCCCCTTGAAGACGGGGCGGGCGCCGCTCCAAACGCGGGTATTCGGCGAGCGGCGGCGAGAATCGGTGCCTAGCACCCACCGTGTACGTCGCCCCATAGTCGCGGGGGCACGGTGACCGATTTTCAGAAGGGGGGTCCCGGGGACCCCCGGCTGTGCGAGGCTCAACACGTTGCGGGGGGCTTCTACGACCTCCCGCAACGCTCGCAAAATCGAACCCCCTAGTTGGGGACCGATTTCCCATGGGGGGGTCCGTGGGACCCCCGCCCGTGCGAGGCTCAAAACGTCGCGGGGGGCCTCTACGACCTCCGGCAACGCTCGCATAACTCATCCCCATCCTTGGGGATCGGTTTCCCATGGGGGGGTCCCTGGGACCCCCGCCCGTTTGAGGCTCCAAGCGTGGCGGAGAGCGTCTGGGGCCACTCTGTTGGCCACTAGAACTGCTGCGGGATGCAAACACCGCGGGGGGTCCGAGACCCCCTCCCATACGAGGTGATCCTGCAGCGACGCGCTGCGGCGCTCCGCCGCCCTCTGGGCTGTTCATGCAGAGGAGGGGATGGTGGTTGCCCTTACAAATGCGGCATGGGTGCGCTTGGGTACATTCGCGCTGCATGTGCAGGCCCAAGCACGAGTAGCACCATGTCCGTTGTCGCGCGATCGCTCGACGGCCTTGGACGCGCTGGTCGAGGAACTTATCACAACGGGTCGTGCTGTGACCCGGTTCCCGACAGTACAAGCAGCGGGCGGTCTCCTGGACGGCGGCATAGCGGCCGGGCGCGCGAGGGGCCATACGCCCCCTACGGGGGGGTCCGGTGGGGGATCTACTCTGTGGCACAAGTCGTTCGGGTCCCATAGGACCGGCCAGAGAGGAATTATCTGCCAGTCTACTCTCTCCTTCCAGGAACGTCAAGAGGTCCGAGAAGGGTGGCAGATAAGTCGCACTATCCCCACCATACTGCTGCTCAAAACGGACCTTAACAGAGTCCGGCAACTTTCCCAGGACAATGTGCAGTAACAAAAACGACCACTGCTCCACTGGGAGTTTTAAGTTTTTTAATGCGTTGTAGGCAACCAACAGCGGATTCAACAAAGCCACTCTCAAGTGCATCACGCTGGCAACGCGGGGTAAATTCAAAATGGCGGCAACATGGTTGTCCGCCAGACGTCGTACGTTCTGGTACCGACGGGCAATCAAATCCCTAGCAATAGGGTAGTTTTCATCCGAGGGGGCCAAATGTTGAACCGATTCAAGGGCCTCCCCTTCCAACACGGATAACAAATAAGCCAACTTCTGGCCCTGGGTCAAATCATCCCGGGCATGTACGAGACTATCAAAAATATTAATAAAGCCCTCCCAGTCCTCTAGACGACCAGCAAAACGCCTTAAATCTAAGGGGGCCAATCTAGCAAATAGAGGGGGCATACTCTTAGATGTGACCGGGGACGGGCTCGGTTCATTCTCTCTTGCCACTTGCAAAGGTCGAGCCACCTGGGTAATTCTGTCCGCAAAATCATAACACTGGTCCACATCCAAACCGACTTCTTGTCGCATTTCCACCTCGGCTTCAACAGTCTTTTCCAAAAATAAGGCATACTGCTCATCAACAACAGCCAAACGTATGGGCAGATCTACGTATCTGTTCAACAAGGCCTCCGTCCTATCCGGTCGATCCAACAATGCAACCGCAGAAGCTAACCACCGTAACTCAGAACGTATTTTGGCTTTAGCAGAGGAGGCCGTCATTGTAACGTCACAAATTTATCAACAAAAACAACAAATTCAAAATATTCACTATAACACAAAATCTCCAATATTTGGAGGTTATTAATAACCACAAAATTCCAATATTACAACAACAAAGTATTTATAATGACACAAACTCTTAAATATTTGGAGGTTATCAGAAAACAACAAAACTCACTGACTATTGAAATTCACTTCATTGAAATTCACTCAAAATCACTGACTATTGAAATTCACTTGGATATCAACATACAACAAGCTAATTTTAATTATTTCAAAGCACAAGTTTCAATAAGTTTCAATGTGTAAACAATGTCTTAAATCATTTAAGTTTCACTAAGTATTGAGTGCAAACTTATTAGCTAACCTTTTATTAGCTATTATTTAGCAACAACTTGTCAATATTCACAACTCAAATTTGCTAACAAACTAAATAATAATTATTATGAGCAAAGAAAGGCATCTGTTTACATTTTGGAACTTCAATACATGACAATTAATTACAAGACATGGAACCAATAACAAAGGAATGCCCTTTACTTTTCAAATGCAAGTTAATTACCATTTACAAGTACAAATTAATCTAGTCCGGACCAGATGGTCATCAAAACGGCACTGATTAATCGACAAAGTTTTGGCGTGGGCCTGTCAGGCCTTCAAACTACGCTCTGCTACCAAGAAATGTTCAGTACACCCCCGCCTAGACCCGCGGAATGGCATAGCGCAGTGGAAGCTGGTATTACTAGTATAGACTCCGGACAAAACTTGGTTTCAGCCGGGATGTAACTGAACAATTGGACTGCGATACACAGCGACTTATTGTGAAGTAAGGTGAATTTTACATACGGTCTGTGCTGTCGAAAGGCTCCTGGGCTGCGGAGAGAGGGCGCGCGCCCCCTGGTAGTTTCTTCTTCAGACCTTACCAATTCGTCACCTTACTCACAAAACAAACACGACACAGCGGTCCCAAGACACTGGGCGCTTCACCAATACACAACGACACACGCGGGGCTTGCTTATTAAGATATATTTTCCCGACAACAACGCGTGTGGTGGCACTCTTTATTTCAAAACGCCGCGACCGGCCCGATCGTCACGATGGCGTCAAAATCTTGGTCGTACAACACGGGATCGACAGGATAATTCAGGATTCAATTCAAACTCGATATGCCAGGCATATTCAACGCGAGCGGTTTTTAACAATTCAGCAAAATTAATCCGACATGTTTTTCTACAAGGAATTCCAAATCAAGTAGAAGTGTCAACTTCAAGTGACAGCGAAATGTCAATTTGACGTGACATTAGAGACGCGTTCAGAAACGTCGATCTTTTCCGAACAACCTGCGTCGAGTCCTACGAACAGACCATAAGACACAACATCCCTCTGGTATAATGATGAAAACACCACAGTTGCGAAATATACACGCAACATTACATAAGACCATACGTAAGCTTTTTCTCCGTTAAAAAAATCATTTAGTGCCATATTTGCATTGTGTTTTAGTTTGGCAGGTGTCGTATTGTTGATCAAAGGATATACACTCAAAAATATCGTTTCTAAAAAGCAATTAACTTTTTAGGAAGTAAAGGAACAATGGCAAATGCCAATTCAAGCTTTTAAAAATAAACAAAGTACTAATCAAACATAAGCGTATGCAAAGCTACGAAAATTGCTGCAGCATTGAAACGAAATATATTCATCAATTCCATAAGCGAAGGTATGAAAGCTATTATTCATTCAGCACTTCAAAAGTCAATATTTCCCATTTGGCATTAAAAAGCGGCCCCAAATTCATTTCCAGCAACAAGTAGGTACTTTCAGTTCGTATCTTATTTTGAGGCAATCAGCAATGCAAAGCGGCGGACAGTGGCCGGCGGGGACCCTATAAATCTTATTACTGAACTTCCAGACAATCGGAGTTTGGCAAACGAACCGACCGCACCTTCCAACACTGGCGCATCTTACTAACACAATTTTGGTGATAGCGACAAAGCAGCAATGGAATTAGAACAACTTGCGAACGTGCCGGGAGAGTTGGAAGGTGCCAAAGTTAGTAGTGGGGAAGTGTCCCTTGGTGTCATGGAAGCCATTAAAATTCATTTTTACCAAATGCCACTTTAGTGTGGCTCTTGGGGCGGTAAGAAGTTAAGGGCGGATTCTTGTTCAAAATTTGATTATAATGGGTTAGAATAATTTGATATGATAAAGAATGTTTCTTTTGAGTGTCGTCATAATTTTGAAATAATGCCAATACGTAAATACATATTTAAGAATAAGGAAATAATATTTTAGTATTGCAAGTTTTAATTCCTTCCAAAGAAGTTTGTAGGTGATTAGTAATTACTGCATGTGCTTGCAGCACGAAAAAGTCCAGTCATTCATATTACTTATATAATTGCAACCTTTAAAATACTCCTATTTGTATAGTATACTAGCTTTAAATAAATAATCGCAGATTAATTTGAAGCAAATATTGTAAATAACATATATCCATGGCAGATATCATGGAGCAATAAGTGGGGTATGTGGGTGTGGTTTAAAAATATTACTTTTTTATAAAATAATCTTATCGTATATGTTTTTTTTTATATATAATAAGCTGTGATTTTGATCTTAACTTGCTTATCGTCGCTGCACACGAGCCACACGCGACCGGGCGGACACGACAGTTAGAGGTGTACAATTTTTTACAGTCTGCAAATTTGCGAGAACTTTCTAGACGATGACATAATATGTAAGCACTATCAAAATTAGAATGTTTGTCCCTGTGCATCACACTTGAAACTTAATTTTAAAATGTAACAAAAAAAGTACGCGCGTGAAAAGTATGCAAACGCATATTTGTCACTTATACTAAAAATAGTACTAGTTATCGATACAACAATTTGCATTACTGAAAAAATGATTCGGGCGAGTGCAAATTTCGAGATAAGTTTTTGAAATTGTTATCTAATCGGCTCTAAATCAATCATTTTTTTTCAGTATGCAAATTTATGTACCTATCGATAAAGTTTCTAGTATAAGTGACAAATATGCGTTTGCATACTTTTCAGACGCGTACTTTTTTTGTTACATTTTAAAATTAAATTTCAAGTGTGATGCAAAGGGATAAAAAATCTAATTTTGATAGTGCTTACTAATGTCGTCGTCGAAGACTTTCCGGCAAATTTGCATACTGTAAAAAATTTGTTCACCTCCAACTGTCGTGTCCGCCCGGTCTACAAACGCCGCTACTTGAAGCTAGAAGAAGAAACAAGTGACGACTGCCGGTATCAACCGTGTGCAGCGATTTCATATAAATGTATGAAAACTATAGGAAATAGGTCGGCGGCAGCGTTTTGTGGTTGTGGTCCGTAGCCCGTGAGTGGCCAGGCTGTCGTTATTGCAACCTGAAACAAACATAATTACATAGTTCTATTGCAGGACCGATCGTTGTGGATATCTTTGGTGGAGGCCTATGCCCAGCAGTGGGCGTCGTACGGCTGAAATGATGATGATGATGATGATGATGAATAATCTTGCACTTCTTGTTTAGCCTCAGTTTCCCCGGTTACCCATAATCATATTCAAACTTAGTGAAATACTCTTTTTTTAGGCTGGTTGTTTTAAAAAAAGCTTTATTCGTCCTATTCACTTAGTCTTAAATTTAAAAATATATCGTAGTATTATAGCGGAATACAAGCTAAGGTCGAGTGTCCCATCACATTTAATGAGAAAAACCTTAGCTTTACAAAGTAACGAAGAAAAGGAAAAAAACTGTACGAGACAGCACACAGCCGGTACGAACTGGGTCGCCCTTTAATCTTCTAATAGAATTTGCTCGACAAAAAAGAAACTCCTTACTCCATGCAGATAATGTTTGTGAGATCTTATCAAGTTGTGTGGAACTTAGTACGTTGATTTCTTGTAGTTTATTAAGGCCATATGAAATTTGCCGTTTTGAGAAAGCATTTTTTAACACGGCTGATGAGTTTGGTTGGATATTGGACATTGTATTTTGAACTAAGAGCAAAGTAAGTCTCTATTATGTCACATGGAACAGTTTATGAACTTGACGATATTAATAAAATACGTTATTAATTCATTTTTATTTTTAGATGCGCCGCATGCGACTTGTGGTTTTTTTTTAAGTTTTCATTTACTGACACATATTTTTAATTATTTTTTTTATTAAATTTTTTATTAATTGTTGAGTACAACAATACTTTTACAAATTGCTTATAGTAAATTTTTAAAGCTAATTGTCACAAACTGTAACAGGTAAACACAACTTGCACTAGTAATACTTAGTTTAAATTATGTTCAACCTCAATAAAAAAAGTAAAATAAAAACACATAAAAAAAGTTCTCAATAAAAATAGTGTAGGTACAACAAAATATTTTTTAATTTCAGTAGAAATGGCGCTTGTAATTTGTTTATTTATCCTAAAGGTGCAATATTTTCCTGCAAATCTTTTTTGGCGAGTCGAAATGAATGTTAATTAATTGGTTCACTAACTTACAGAATCTTGCGATTGGTGAGTTTGAACCGAAAACAGTTTTTTTGAAGCGGAGCTCTAAGGGGAATGATTGCTTTTCTAGGGTATCTTACTGGGATGCGCATTTTAGTTTTATCTAGTATCTACAATCTACGTCGTGATTGAATATTTTGGTAACGAAAGTGATGTCATTTATGATTTTTCGATAAGACAATGAGAGCATCTTAAAATGCGCTAAACATTGATTATAGGACTTTAACTTCTTTTTAGATTTACCACAGGAATACATTAGCTGCCAGACAAACTGTTTCTGAATACGCTCCAGACATAAAGAATGTGTCGCATAGTGCGGTCTCCAAACAGTGCTGCAATACTCCAAAATGCTACGTACAAAATTATTAAAAACTAATATTTTTGTTTTACAACTACTTAGACTTTTAATATTTCTTAGTTCAAAACCTAGTGTTCTAGAAGCTCGTTTCACAATGTTCTCCATGTGGCGAGTAAAAGTCAACTTCATGTCAAATAAAACTTCCAGGGTGCCTACCATCAACTCTTATTGCGGTTTTGTTTAGGAACCTAAACTGATCTGCTTCGCTTATTCGTACCACGACAGCTTAATATCAATGACAGCGATTCAGTGATCATTCAATGACATTTCACAGCCGCTGAGCTGTCATCAACTCTTATTTGACGTATAACTTGGCCAAGCTAACATGTCACCTGCAGGTTATACCCGTCCCTTTCACTCTCCTGGCATGACAGAATCGAGTGAAAGAGACGGGTAGAAGAAATAAGGACACAAATCGTTCGGTCATTCACATTTAGCAATTCATTTGCGATCCAGTTTTTAGAAGGTCATGGTACGAAAGAAAGCAATTCATTTTAGGAACCTATTCTGCATCGCGCTATTTTTGAATCGCTGTCTTAAAGTTGATGGTATGCACCCTGATCCCTGACAACTTCGTGTTCTTCTATCGTTTCTCCACCGACTGCATAATCTTGAGTAATCATATTCTAATACCTATCTACCAAATTTAACAAAAAATCATTTAGTAATATTCAGTGGCATACCATTAACTTCGCGTTCTTCTATCCTTACTCCACCGACTGCATAATCTTAAGTAATCATATTTTATTTTCTACCAAATTTAACAAAATAACATTTACTAATATTCAGTGACTTACCATTAACTAAGCACCTTTTATAAACCAAATCTTAATCCATTTGAAGTAAAGTGCAGTCCTCTAATGTTTTTATTTCTCTGCAAAATTTTAAATCATCCGCATACATGTAAGGTTCAGAAAATTTTAAGCAGTCAGGAATATTATTGACAACAATACCAAACAAACTGGTCCCATATGTGATCCCTGTGGCACACCTGAAGTAGTCAGTTCAAGGTCTGATTGGAATCCAATAACAACTATGTAAAATTGCCAACCATGTACATTCTTTTCACTCTATTCGGACATAATCATGATTACCTTGACTCTGGTCACATTTGCGTACACGAAAGATGCAATGTTGCATCTGAGTCATTTTAGTTATTCAGCAAAGATGGCCGCTTCATTGCCAAATGACCATGGTATGACATTTGATTGTATCCAATACATAGCCATAAAACCTGAAAGTTTACCCACATCGCTTCACAATGACGAACAATCGTAATCTATCTATAAAAGCACGAATCTCTAAAGAACTCCAAACACTTGCACAATAAGGAAATTGGGCATTGTTGCAAACACAAACAAAACCGCACGCACGCCGATTGATTTATCGAATTACCATCGGCTCCCCTTGAGGGATTCCTTGGGGATCTGACAAGATTGGGGCTTGGAGGAACCTTTTGGATGGATTTGCATAACGCGTGTTGCGACCGCTGGTAATCTTCGGCTGGCGCGGACTCGCGAAATGTGTGCACAATTAACACGTTTAAGTTTCACGAGATTTCACGTTTTAAGTTAAAGAAAAACTTGACAGCTGTCATAATATAGGTAAGACAGAGGTTAGAAAGAGCATATATTTTGTACTGAAAATACTTCGATCAACAATAACACTTAAATAGATAACCGGTTGAAGTGTCAAACAGTCTAAACAAATAAGAAAGCACTTCAAAGGTGCGCTCTTATTGCTTACAGGAAGCGTAAAGCAATAAGACCAGGGTGCTTACCATCAACTCTTATTACGGTTTTGTTTAGGAACCTAAACTGATCTGCTTCGCTTATTCGTACCACGACGGCTTAATATCAATGACAGCGATTCAGTGATCGATCAATGACATTTCACAGCCGCTAAGCTGTCAGAAACTCTTATTTGACTTATAACCCGGTCGATTTAACATGTCACCTGCAGGTTATACCCGTCCCTCTCACTCTCCGGGCATGACAGAATCGAGTGAAAGAGACGGGTAGAAGAAAAAGGACACAAATCGTTCGGTCATTAACATTTAGCAATTCATTTGCGATCCAGTTTTTAGAAGGTCAGAGTACGAAAGAAAGCGATTCATTTTAGGAACCTATTCTGAATCCCGCTATTTTTGAATCGCTGTCATAAAGTTGATGGTAGGCACCCAGGACTCCTGGCATTTATGACAGAAGATTTAAACATTTGTAACCATTTTCTCCATTAAAAAATAGTCAGTCAGTGCCATATTTTAGACCATGTGGCGTTATCTAGTGGTAATTTTGATCAAAGTGAAAAAGCGTAGAATCGCAAACAAGCTAGTTGCCATAACAACCTATACGAATTCAAAATTGTACAGAGTTTTGATCAAAAAGCTTAGACTAAATACTGAGGTAACTGGAGAGTGCAGTACTAACAATTTTTTGAATACCAGTGGCTGTCTTCCGTCTCACCTACACTTTAAAAAAATACGTATGGTCATATGAGACAGCTGACAGCCACTACATACATAAATGTCAAATTTGCTGGCGACACTTTTTTATTCAGGGTGAGAGCTCCAGTTACCTCAGAGTATTAAGTCAAACTTCATGGTTTTGATGTTATGAGCATAGGGTTTTCGACGC
The DNA here is from genome assembly GCA_949710035.1 of Crambus lathoniellus. NCBI lineage: Eukaryota > Metazoa > Arthropoda > Insecta > Lepidoptera > Crambidae > Crambus > Crambus lathoniellus. The sequence goes on from OX453296.1 coordinate 29,227,589, forward strand.
GCGAATCACTGACACAATATCACTATCAGTCAAATATTTGTATTATTATCATTTTTTAACATACAAAAAATGGCATTGTTTATATTAGAAGTGATGACTTGACCACAATATAACATTTTAGAATTTATTTAAATTAATCTTCCTTTAGATTCCTCGTCTCGAATCAATAATTATCGTCATTTTAAAACTCCTTACATATTTTGTGTAAGTATATGTACCTATGTCTTTTTAAGTCTTAAGACTATTTTATGATTCTATACATTAAATAACTGAATACAGTCCACTGCTCCCACAATTTTATGACTCTGTTATATTCACTGCAATACTCTGAACAAATGGATTAAGCCAACGCGGCTGTCCCGGGGGAGGTCGCGGGTTCGACCCCCGCCTGTCAGGTTTTTACATGAGTGCCCTTTTCGGGGTAGCCTCAACCCCTGCAGCCATTCTGACGCCACATATAAATAAGAATAATATTCTTGACGTTGACGTTTTTCGAGTACAGTTTGACAGTTACTTTTGCCTGAGGTTTCTTGAAAAATCGATAAGAAACGGTACGTTGTAGCAAAATGTTTAGATTTTTCTTGAAAAATAGATAAGAAACGGTACGTGGTAGCAAATTTTTTTGATTTTACAGTTCACGTGAAAAATAAAAGTAAACGGTGTTGCATTCTGGGATAATTTTATCCCATTTAGAAGAATCCTGGGATTTAGAAGAAAAAAAACAAGTTATCGAATTACTCCGATGGGACTGACGCACACCATACACATATTTAATTTATTTATTTACATGTCATGTACATTTTTTATATGAGTATTATGATGTAAAAATGCTGCAACAACTTAAAATTATTATGTTTTTTTTCCATGAAGAGCCATGTTGGTATTTGTCAGTCTCAAATAAGATAAGTGTAATAAGCAACAAATTGGTCTCAGCTTGAAGCAGCTTCTTGAAATATTTATCTCTAATATGTTAAGAACTCAATTCAAAAATATTCTTACACATGAATATTGAAAATATTCTTATTTTAGGTTAGTTTAACAACACTTATCAACGTTAATGAAGCCAAGCCATCGATTTGCAAATTCTACGGCAGAAGAGCTTGTAACGAGAAGAACCGGCTAGATACTAGCCAAGGGGTTTTTTAGACTGTTTTATTTCATAGAGTTTCGTCAAATTGAAAAATTACGTTCACATAATAGAAAGACCACTTTCCATCACAATACAAGGGTGTATGAAAGTATCGTCTTTGTTACAAAAATCTCGAAAACCAAAGAGCCAACATATTTCTTGTGCTCACGAAACCATGCGACAAATTGATGTCGGAATAACCAGCGAATGAGATTCTAAATTGGCGAAACAACCTTATTTCTGATACAAGAGAGGCCGAAATGACTTCATATTACCAAGTGTGTACAGCGCAAATGTTATTTTACGATCATTAAACGCGATTCACGAAGGAAGAACATGACAACCAACATGTGTAACGTGCTTGAAAATTGCTTATGATTGGGGATAAAATTTATTTCTGAGAGATGTTTATATTAGCTTAATAATATTCAGTTTTACACAATTTAGTAAGTACATAATATTGTAATGTAATTTTTTATATCTTGACTTTATATTTATATATTATTTTGATTTTTTTATATCTACTAGCTGACCCAGCGCGACTTCGTTCCCGTGGCCCTACCCCCTACTCCACCCTACCCCTACCCTACCACTACTCTACCTATCCCTACCCTAACCTACTCCACCCCTACCGTACCCTACCCCTACCGTACCCTACCCCTACCCTACCCGTACTCTACCCCTACCCTACCCCTACCTCTACCGTATCCTACCTTTACCCTACCCCACCCCTACCCTATTCCTACTCTACTTCCTTACCACTACTTATCTCTCCTTCCCCTATTTTCTCATTTTCCCGTTAAAACCTTCCTTGGACTTCCACGAACATTTCAAGACCAAAATTAGCCAAATCAGTCCAGCCGTTCACGCGTGATGGCGTGACCAAGGGAAATAGGGATACATTTTTATATATTTTAATCTTTATGAAATTGTTAGCGTGTGGTGCTAATGTAATGTCGATTCTGTTTTGTTTGTTGCACTTTATTCGTTGTTACTATCACCCGTTTAATCCATATAATGTACAAAACTTTTTTCATGCGAGTTGTTACAAATCCTGTGTGCGAATTCACAAACGCAGTATCCCTCTGGGTTGACACATAATGCGCCCGGAGAAGCTAAAAACTCTCAAAGCAAGGAGTTATATTTTGGACTTCATCGAAGTCTCTGGTTTTACTTAGCGGCGAGTCACAATAGTGGATAGTTGATTACTGTTAAGTATTCTTTGCGGGAGATAAAATTTGGTTTATTAAAAACCTTTTAAGTTGCACAGTTAAAATCAAAACTAAAAATCCAATAACACCAACAAGACTTTTAAACCACTATCACATCGCAAAACCATTAAAAACTGCTGCCATATAAAACATTCCAGCATCTCATTGAGAATGTAGCCAATTTAATAATGCTTCCGACAGTCGCGAGTGTAGTATTCAACAGTAATAAGATTTATTCGGGCGAACTTTTCAAAGGACATTCCTTTAGTGCTATTAAATCATGCCTCTGTTACGTCGACCTAAATTTATTAATGATCTTTTGGTGAAATTATTACAATGCTTGTTTTAGGCCTCCTTATTTAAAATACCGTGGATGTGGAATTCGTTTTGTAAAAGGTCATTGTTTTGGCAAATAAATGTATCTTTAAAGATAATGTTTGTTAAAATAACTTAGAAGCAATCAAGTATATTCTGCATTATATGAGAACGTGTTGCTTAGCGCATAATATTCCAAGAATTTAGCTAAAGTACAATCGAACTTATTGAATCGTGACCCACCATAAGTTCGTTTTCTAGCAGATATTAAAATTCCATAATGTCGCAATTCAAACTTGTTGATATTGACACGGACCTTTATAATTTAGTCGCTTTCAAACAAAATTGATCATGATTTAATTAGTTCGTAACTTAAACTTTACTTCACATAACACCATAATAATGATAGGTATGCGAGAAAGAAGTCGACTGATCAGACAAGTTGACAAACAGACAAATACAACTAAATTGTATTTTTATGTTGCTATTATAGATTTGAATAACGAAAACATAAACTACTAGAATGAATAACATTAGGCTTTGAAATGTTTTATGCATAGCTATTGAAACAAACGGAGGTTAGTAATCTTCTAACAAAAGTTTCTACAACGTCTCATAATAAAATTCTCCTTTCCCACTAAATCTTCATTTCATTTCAAAACTATCCGCGTAATACGAGTACATTTGCGACATCATAACCGCAGTATATAATATTTAAGTTACGTCAGTAACTCAACTACGAGACTTCTGAGATGATCATAGTAGAATTGCAGCAGTCATAGTTTTAGTAAACGAGAATGTTCTGCGCTGCCTAACTTGCACTGTAGAGAGTCAATCAACTCTCAAACTTTTACAATTGTAATGTTATTGAGATGTATAAGAAAACACAAAATCGTCACAGTTATGAATCAATATTTGAAAGGAAAGACTGGCGGAGGTTTGCCCCATCGATTTTAAGCAAGTGTAGGTTGCTTAAGTGCAGGCACCACAGAGTTCTCTATCTGTTGTCATTTCAGTGTCAAAAACACACGTAAAGCTGCGCGTAAAATTACGTTAAGCACGTAAAATTTTCTGGCAATAATTCTTTGCAACTGTAATAGATCAATCTGGATCAATTGAGTGGAGCAATCTCGATCAATCACAATAAATTGAGGCAGTGTTTCAAGTTCAAATTGCTACATAAATTCCACATTTTTCAATGTCGGAAAATATTTAGATTTTTTTCTCCTTTTAATGTATAACTACGTCTCGTCTTTGCGAGAAAAACAGACCGGCACGGCAGCCGAGCGGGGGCGGTCGGTGTTATTTGTATTGCCAATTTTTTAAAGTTGATCCACATTTCGTGGTATTGTGTGGCCGTATCTCAGCAAAAGGGTTTTTGCCGCAAATTTTACCATCGCCGTAAATTGCTTGATGTAGTCGTGATGTTATAGTTGACAGGCATTGACAGGGATGAATGAAGCGCCCTTTTAAAGAGATTTGTTTTGCAGCCAAACCAAGCATACAAAAGTAGTTAACCTCTTCTCCTCCAACCTCGTTCTCGGTCCCAACCTAGAAGAACTTAGATGAGATACTGCATTACCTAACAAGCATATTGACTGTGTCATACCACTCCCGTTTCAGTGTTCTCGGTCTGGCGACGAGAGGCCACAGTTTTTCCCACGATTCCGCGATTCTGCCGGGTCTCGCCTATTTCCAACGAGCCGCAGAAAATGTCTGCTTAACTCAATTTTAATTTTACATCGTTTCATCGCCGGGTGGCGCAAGAGTGCATAATTAGATTTGGTCATTGCAACCAACGGCTTTAAATGCTCAACTATTAGGGATTGTTCGTTTTTGAGAACTTCTTATGTAGTTATTTAAATTTTTACTTTTTTGCATTCACAATGCGAAGATTGTGAGACGGGTCGATTTTTTCTAAATACTTTATTTTCCATTTTTCTATGATAAAAATTGCATTGTGAATGCAAAAAAGTAAAAATTTAAATAACTTGCCCAAGTAATTTCTTCTTTAGCGATTGTCAAATATCTGGAAAGGTATTTCTCTCGCGTGTGGGGGTAGTAATATCCTCACATTGATGAAATTAACGCTGGCTATACAGCGTGTAAGAAGTATTTGATAAATTCGTCGCTTCTCGTAACGACTCCGTAGCTCAGTGGTTAGAGCAGTCGCCCGGATAGCGAAAGGTCGTGGGTTCGAGTCCCATCGGAGCTGGATGTGAGACGGGTCGATTTTTTCTAAATACTTTATTTTCCATTTTTCTATAACTTCTTATGTAATTAAAATTTAAAGCCATTTCACATCCTCCTACTCCTTATAATATTACAAATGCAATGGTTTGGATGGATGTATGTTACTTAATCACTCCAGAACGAGTTGACAGTTCTGGGTGGAATTCGGCATAGAGGTAGATTATACGTTTGTATAGCTCATAAGAACCACGCAGTTAAAACGTTAACGTATTACAGTATTAATAGATAATAATTTAGTCTACATTCGTCATCATTAGCAGTAGAAGTAGGATTCAACAATGCAAGTACAACTCATAATTGACGCAACGTATAAATTTATAGCTATGTCATAAGGCCCCTTTACAAGAATGTAATTCTACATCAAACTCCCAATTTTCGCATGATCCCAAAAATCTCATAACACAGTTGTTGATACAGCAGGGAAGGAGGGCAACACACACAAAATTATTCGTCCCAAAAAGAAAAGAAGAAACAGCATGAATACAAAAATACATTGGCTCTAGTGGAAACGGTTGGTGCTAGTAGCAACAATGGTGTGTTTGGAGAGATGCCAAACTTTGGCTGCAAAACAACTTGTGGCGGAATACGGGACACTTACGAGATCTCGTATTGCAGCTGTTGAGTGCTGGCATATCATGGATGATAAAGCTGATGTGAAATTGAGACAATCGAGGTTGCTGGTAGATATTCTTTTGTTTATTTTGTGAGTGGGAAAGTTACACTGATAGCGATATCAGTTAGGGAGTGTTGAGTCCAAGCTCCATAAAAGTTTTAATCAGTGAGAGAGAGAGAGTCCTATCAGCGAAATGGTTATGATTTATTATTGTCATAATTCTCATGCCCTTATCACATTTATTTGGGGTCAGCGCAGCTTGTATTTTTCTTCAATTCGTCTCTGTTAGCTGTCACCTCTGCAGACACTCCTTTTGTGCTCATATCATCCTTCTCGCAATCCATCCACCTCTTATTTGGCCTTCCTCTTCTCATATACCCGTTCACATTTATATTCAGTATGCTTTCACTATCAAAATCGTCGCGTCGTACATAGGGTTGAAGTTTCTTTCTACCTCAATCTGCGGTAAATATGAGTCTTCTATAATATCTTCACATTGATGAAATGAACGCTGGCTAACAGAGCGTTAGAAGTATTGGATAAATTCGACGCTTCTCTCAGCGACTCCGTAGCTCAGTGGTTAGAGCATTCACCCGGACAGTGAAAGATCGAGGTTCGAGTCCCATCAGTACTAGAACTTCTTGTTAATATTTTCAAATAACTAAAGTAGATTACCATTATTTATGGGGGTTCTTATAGAAGCTTTATCAAACTCAAATCAAACTGAGACTGCGGGACACTCGAACGCTTGCCGTCCCTGTGGCCCGCAGTCTCACTGTCTCAGTGTCCCAGTGCTCTGGTCCCGTTGTTCCCTGATTACCGTCCTACCGGGAGACGGTGAATTGCAAATTACTCAGCCCGTTTTAGGTCAGCTCGGGAGCGCTAAACTAGTGTTGGGGCTGTCAGTAGATAGAAACCAAGTTTTAATTTCAATTATTCCGACTGTAATAGATAAAAGCCATGTTTTAATTTCAATTATTCTCGTTGCATTTCTGCGTTATAATACGTAGTAACTTTTTAGTAATCTGTGGTTATAAACATTGTACTGCAGTCTAGACTGTGATTTACAGTCAAGCTAAGTGTAGAATGAAATGAAATGAGTAGAAAAATAAGTCGAATTAAAAGCGCGAACGTACCGATGCCTCGTTGAGGTAAACGTATGTGGCATACAGTTTGGAGCCATTCATACTCCAGACAAACAATTAGTTTATTATGTAATGACGTATCCAAGCATAAGTACGGACACTGAATGAAACGCAATTCCGAGCTCTACCTATCTGCAGAATCGGTGTACTTCTTTTTCCCGCGCTTCGACAGAATCAGGTTTTAGGGAAAGGCTTTATTAAAGAAGGCTATTCTTTAATAAAGTTCCACAAGATGTAATTGAATTAGCTTTGCATGAATTAAAAAACATGTTAAAAAGACGCTTAAAAGTAATTATGAAGTCAAATATTATCTGAAAGACCGCTATTCTTGGATGTAAAATGTCTATACTTACTATTTATAACTTTATATTTGTTTAAAACGAAAATATTCTAATACTGTGTGAGTTTTTTTTCTCTTAAATGTTTTTGTTAATATTATATAATCAGTGCATAAGCTACCTTTAAGTAATTGTTGTATTAAGTTTAGTAACGACATTATTATATTTTTTCATAAATGTGGTTATCGTTACCTAAGAAACCCTGGCAAGTTTATTGCGCCTGTTCTTCTTGTCAGATCAAATGTCTTGAATGGGTGGTAGGAAAATATCGGCGATTCATTAGTACATGTTTAATATGTCTATGTGAATAAATAAATGTTTGATTTGATTTGTCATAATTTGATCGTTTTGATCGTGACGTTATGAGTGGGAGGCCGAGGCCCGCTACTCCGAAATTCCGATGACTCCGTGTCAAGTCAAGTTGTAGTCGTAGCGGGACTGTCCCACGTTTCGCTTACGTGTTTAAAGTTTGTTGCAAAGTAAAGATTGTTGTAATTATGTACCTATTGTAATAAAAACTGGAAATCATATCTTCTTCTCATTGCACTATTTGTTGGATGGTTTGCACCTAATCCTAACGTTCCATTCAGCATATAGGTAAATATTGTCGATGTCCAAGAATTACGTATAGAAACCGCATTAACTTGAAAATAACATATAAATAAATGATGCAGTAACTGCGTACTGCAATACTAATGATTTTTATACAAAAATATTAAATTGAATTATAGTAGTGCAGAGTGTCGACAAACTACAACATTTCTAACAACACTAGTACAAACCAATCTAGATTTTACATTTTTGTCGCGGCGGCAGACCCAGTTTCATTTGTAAGTTATTCCTATTATTCTTGGTCTGATTTGAAAACATACATTTCAAGGAAAACCTTTTTCAGTTAATCAATAAAATTTATTTCATATGCTACGACAAACTAAAGTACATACTTTGTTACATCTTGCATCATCATCATCATCATCATGTCAGCCGAACGACGCCAACTGCATATATATTTTGTTTATTTGAAGTTAATAGGTTAATTCGAATTTCATGCAAACAAAAATGTGCTTTTAGAACTTTTTTAACTATTTCATTTCCTATTCATTCATTAGAAATTAGGTTAACATTATTCTTATCCAAACTTTTTAAGAAAAGATTTTATATTATTTTTATGCATTCACAATGCAATTTTGTAAGTATAGGAAAAATGTGATAGTAAAAAACCACGAGCCCTATAAGTAGCTTTCAGGCGGGATTCGAACCCGCGCCTCCGGGAATCCGGCCCGATGCTCTGACCAACTAAGCTACCGAAAGGCTTACACGACTCGTCAAATTTTACTATCACATTTTTCCTATACTTACAAAATTGCATTGTGAATGCATAAAAATAATATAAAATCTCAATATGGCTGTTTCATCTTAATCGATTGTTAAACATTTATAAAAATGTTTCTTTCGGATGCGAGGGTTTCCTCACATTGATGAAGCAACGCTGGCCTACAGCGTAACAAGTGATAGCAAAATTTGACGAGTCGTGTAAGCCTTTCGGTAGCTTAGTTGGTCAGAGCATCGGGCCGGATTCCCGGAGGCGCGGGTTCGAATCCCGCCTGAAAGCTACTTATAAGGCTCGTGGTTTTTTACTATCACATTTTTCCTTTAAGATCTACTAGATCGACATTATTGAAAATGGATTTTTCATCACAATAGCGTAAGTCATAATTAATCAAATTGGCATTGAAGCCCATTTGGGTGTAAAAATAAAGTGGCTGTGTTCCCCGTCTTTATCCGCCCTCGAAGATCATTAGTCAGTCATCACTCGCGCCTCAATGACCTTCTAAAGATACTGATAATTAAGCTTTACGCATGTCTTTGTTCATGTGTACAGAAGGCATATACATCAAGTTGTGCTGGGGGATTTGTTCAAGAAGTTTTTAGCTTTAATGCTTGTGAAATTGAGGTCAAAACTGCCTAAAAAATATTTTCGTAATTTAATTATCATTAGTTGGCGGATCCTGGGTGCATACCATCAACTTTAAGACAGCGATTCAAAAAAAGAGCGATGCAGAATAGGTTCCTAAAATGAATTGCTTTTTTTCGTACTACGACCTTCTAAAAACTAGATCGCAAATGAATTGCTAAATGTGAATGACCGAATGATTTGTGTCCTTATATGTTCTACCCGTCTCTTTCACTCGAATCTGTCATGTCCGGAGAGTTAAAGGGACGGGTATAACCTGTAGGTGTCATGTTAGCTTGGCCGAGTTATAAGTCAAATAAAGGCTGCCACACACCAAAAACGCACGCAGACGTGCTGCATTGCGTGTGCGTGTGTCATGAGTTGTAATATATTATGAATTTGTACACGTAGGTTCACACCAACCGTATCGCAGCTGCATTGCGTTGCGTTTGCGTGCGAGAGCTGCACGGCCGTCCGCAAGATACAAACCGAAACGGCCGCGGCGCGGTCGCGCAACAGCGGAACGGCAACGCCGCACACGAGCTCCGGCATTGTGACGTTGTATTCTACAGGATTTCTTAATTGAGGACACACCGCGGTGACATAAGCGTCTGCGTGCAGCTGCGACGCTGACTGCGGCACGTCAGTTGTCAATATTTACAAATAATCATCATGGATTTTGAAATACTTACGCGAAAAATTTATTTATATTTATATATTTATATAGTACGCAGATACAAATGTATATAAGATCCACAAGATAAAAACTCTCTTTTGTGGGATAAAGTAGGAAGGGAATTACGAATTGAAAGAAAATGTCAACCGCGATCCGAAAGCAACACACGCCGTCGCAGATGCACTGCGATGCGTGTGCGACGCCGATGGTGTGAATTGCTTTATGTCGCAGCGTGCTGCAGATGCAACGCATCGTGCTGCTCACGCATCCGGTGTGTGGAAGCCTTAAGAGTTGATGACAGCTCAGCGGCTGTAAAATGTCATTGAATGATCACTGAATCGCTGTCATTGATATTAAGCTGTCGTGGTACGAATAAGCGAAGCAGTTCAGTTTAGGTCCGAAACAAAACCGCAATAAGAGTTGATGTACGTTGTTTTGAAACCAGAAATAAATAAAAAGTGCGAGTCATTGAAATAAAACATTTTTGACGGACTACTTTAAAAATACAGAGAGTCAAATGTAAACTTTCCTAATAGTAAACCTACCTGAATCGAATATGATCATAAACTACATTTTTGAAGTATTATTTCACGGAGTTTCATTTTAATAATACTCTCTGTATTATTAAAATAAAACCCCGTAAAATAATACTTCAAAAATGTAGTTGTTGACAACTACAACTACGGCTGAGCTATTGTAAACCAGTATCAAGCCAGTATCCCTAACACGAAAAATTATTGCTATCTTACCATAGCAATAATAAGGATAAGGATTAATCCTTATCGTGATCTTATTATTTTGAATTAAAGCTAGAGCGGCGCCTCTTTTGGTCGAATAAGGAACAAAAATTCAATAGATATTTGACAGCTTTTGTAAGGATGGTCTATACCATCCATTAACAACGAGTTAGGCAACTGTTTTATTTGATTTTCGTATAGGTATATAGTCTGATGGACGTTCAATCGAATGTTGTGACGTAAAATTCCATTGTTTTCGCGAATCCCGAGCATCGTGAGAGTCCTCTAAATCGAGTATTTTTTATCCACCCTTCCAGAGGGCCCTGCCTAATTGGAGTCCCGCTGAAACAAAGGGCCCTCCAATATTTTGTGCCCTCAGGCGGACTCATGAGTCTACACTACGAGGGTATAATAAATACGTGTTGTTTTGACGACGACCTCCGTGGCCGAGTGGTGTATGCACCGGTTTTTAAGGTGCCGCTATCTCTAGAGGTCACGGCTTCCATTCCCGGTCGGGTTAAGGAAAAGGAACGAAGTTTTCAATATTTCCTCGGGTGCAGGTGTATTGGTACTACCCGTCTTCTTCGGGTGCAGGTGTATGTGGTAGGTACTACCCGTCGGTTCCCGATTTCTACTAGAAATTCTACTAGTGCTCAAGCTACTACAGTTTGGAATTGGAACAATGAATTTATTTGATGGTGTCCAATATTTATTAATTAATTTTTTGTTCAATAATTTATTTTAAGTAGCGACTTGCTCTGGTTTTGCACAGATGCCATATGCATGGATTTATAAAACATTCTCTTGAATTTTATCGTTGTTTAAAAAGCAAAGCTTACGACTGTAAGCTTTGCTTTTTAAACAACGATAACCGACTGGTTACGGCGCATTATGTACCTTAAGATAAAGGACATAATAATAATACACCTTTAATTTACCTTTTGGATTAACAGCTGGAGTAGTCCGTGGCGCAGTGGTTATCGCGTTTGGCCTGCGATCGTTGAGGTTAAGCAACTTTCGCAATGGTCAATCACGGGATGGGTGACCAAATACTTTTCATTTAGAGCTCCTCCGTGCTCCGAAAGCACATTAAGCCAGTAGTCCCTGCCTCATTAATAATCCTCATTGGGCTCGCGTGGCCCGCGTGGGTCATGGTGGCCAATTCTCATTATCCATCCATAAGGAAGGCCAGTGCCCCAGCAGTGGGGACATTAAATGACTGATGATGATGAAGATGACTAACAGCAGATCATAACTTTGCATAAAATCATAAATTGATTCGGAATTCCCACAGATAACTAAAATAACTCAGTCTGCGTCAAAAACAATACAATTACACTTGATTCATTTGCGATTCCACATTGTTTTAAGTGACAAAACGTTGAAAACTCAAATTAACCCGGCAAGCATAAGGTGAAATAAAGTTACATCAAGCATGAGGCAGGGTTTAACATACCCTTAAGTTAATGTACCACAAATTACTTCTTATTGTTATTTTATAAACTTAATTGGTTTGATTTTGTAATAAGTATAATGTTCTTTAATAGGAAATTTAATAAATCGAGTTCAAAATTATACAATAATTTTTATTTAATCTCGTTTTTCATAAACTATGTACTCAAAGTAACAAATCTTAACAAAATAGCTATAGCTTTACAAAAATTTATAATTATACATAAAATTATTCTTTGGAATTTAATTCACTTAAAATTAAGAGATAATGAGATCCTCTTCGTAAAAAAAATATAATGAATATTTTGGTAAAAATTTGACTTATCGCTGTCATGGTGTGACATACCCCCCAACAGGTATGCGCACTAATATCGCAGCCGGTATCCCGGGCCACACTGCGATCATGCCACTATCCTGCCCTGCGAGCCCCTTCCTCCAGCTACTGAGCGCGCTAGTGTTGTCAGACGAGAAACTTAAAAAATACACGACTTTGAAAATGTAACAGGGTATGAGATACCCTGGGTCATGCTCGCCGGGTTAAGAAATACAGTTTTTTAATAATAATTAAACTATTACAAATAGCCAAACTCATATTATAAAGAGAAAATATTAGTTATTTTGTTTGTAATGAATAAACTCACAAACTAAGGGACCGATTTTAAAAATTCTTTCGCCATTAGAAAGTTACATTCTTTCTGAGTAACATAGGTTATATTTTAATCCCGATGTTTCCACGGGAACAGGTACCACGGGGATGAAATATTTAATGTACGACAAACAGTTTGTATCTCATAGGTACCTTTTTCTCTCACAGCTTGACTTCAAAGTAGCCCTCTTCATTCATCTATCACTCACAAAACCATAATTTTCCCTATCCATCTCGAAGACTTATCTCTCAGTTACGATAACTAGCGATTTCCTTAACTGTGTTACTGTTAAAAGAGGAGGGGACCAAAAACTTTAACCAATCACAAATGATTTAAAACTAGTCTCTATTACCTATTGATAAAGTTGAAGAAAGATGCAAACGTAATTTTGTATGTAGGGTCTGTATATTTAATTTATAGAAGAGGGTGTAAGTAACAATAAGTGAAGTCGTTAGTTCGGCCTCATGTCGAGTGCAAATTAAAAGCTTTGCTTTGTGATATATATGGGACGCAAACTTTTTCTTATATACGGTGCAATCAAGTGTATGGACGTTTATCTAAAGCGTTTTTGCGATTGAAATTTATCGTATGAATTGAGAGGGGGAAATTGTTTTTTTTTCTATTTTTGTTGTATGCCACATACTGAATAAGGGTCTAAGTAGGATTTAAGAACCGATAGCGTTGCTTCCATAATGTTCACAAGTTCTGTATCAGCCTAAAATGAATAAATGGTTTTGAACTTTGATTTCGAAGTTGATTTTGTCATGTAAAAAAATAAGTAAGTACCTACAGTATTTTTTACAAAAAAAAACATAGGTATAGGTATGTAAATAAAAATTTGTTTAACTATAAAAACGGGTGCTTTTTATATGATTGATTAACTTTTTGCTATATATAAAAGTGGTCGACTTAGATTAAAAAATAATCGTAAAAACATTTGGTTTATTAGATCAAGACATAATTTTATAATTGACGATTTATAACACTATCTTCCCCTTCTTTCATAACGATAGTAGCCTAGGTTTAACACTAAAGACAAAGTCTTAATGTAGAAAACGAACTCTTCCAAATAACCTGCTGATCAAAGAATTACTCATACAATTGCAGATTGGATGGAAAACATGTCATTAAAATGAAACAGTATCGTTAAATTTTTTAACGTAAAGTGACAGAAGAGAACATGGAACATTTTAGGTCAAACTCTTTGAGTCAGTCTTACTTGTTGATATAATGCTGCGCCGCGGCTTACCCTAACGAAGCATGTTGGCAAAAAGACCGCGTGCCACTGCCGGCACAAATTAGTGGTTCTTTCCAGTCCACTCTGACTGAAATGTGTGTTCAGTTTGTGTTCAGTGTATTTGGAATGTGCGACCTTTTTGTAGGTTTAAATGGTTGACAGAAAGAAGTAGTACCTAAGTATGAATTTGCAGTGATGAAGCAACGACCCAAAGTGAATCTTAACTTCTATCTATATATGATGATGTAAGTGCCGCTGTTTTAGTGTGTCGGATCATTATTAAGATTTCATTATTGCGTAGGTAATTGCTTGTTTTTTCTTTCTTTAATTTATTGGTTCCACAAAATCTAATATGTAAAAACCTTGTCTCACAATGTTTGTTATCGATTTTTATTGAGTTTTTGTGTATATCGGTAGGTATACTAAATTATTTAAAAAAAGTATGTAAGTATTATCCGTTATCTAGTTTCCATAACACAGTTTCTTAATTAAACTACTTATTAGCTAGGTTATTGGTGTGATTGCAACAATTTTTTTTATTTATATATTATAAAGAATTCCAATGTAATCTCTATAAATCATATTCTCATTCTTAGCACCATATCTATAACTATCCGGTAGCTACAAGTTCATGTTGTCCCATAATGGCTGAACGTTTAAAATATTGCCTAAGTGCAATATAATTAAACTCGCTCGCGTTATTCGCAGCGGCCATTAATTTAATGAGATCTCCAATAAGTGGGCCTGGCTCATGCGGAAGAGTTGAGCGAATGCAGGTTGGCGGCCAAAATTACATAAAACGTATTAATGAACTAACTCTCCGTTCGTGGCTTTGCTCGCCTGTGCTAGACTATGATCGAGCGAAAAATATTTTCCGGTAAAATGTAGTCTATAATAATGTAGCAAATTTCAAACAGTCTTTGCAAATAGAAACACATTTATGGCAAAACCAAATCAGCTTTTGAAAATATCCTAAGATGCTGGGTAAATTCATTAAATTATGAAAATACAGAAAACCATTGGTGAAAATAATTAAACTTCATTATTATAATTTATTTGGATATCAAAACAATTTAAAGTAATATAACAACAAATTAAACATAACAAATAGCCAACTATTGCATGTGAATATGTTTAAATAATCTGTTAATGCGTATTCGAATAATTTCCTTTCGTAAAATATATTATTATTAGTTTTCAATTGAATTAAAGCAAAAAAGCAAGTGGACCAAGTGGGCCAATACCAAGATGTATGATAAATATATCCTACTAATATAATAAATGCGAAAGTTTGTGAGTACCTATGGCTGTATGGATGTTTGTTACTTTTTCCCGCAAAAAATACTAAACTGATTTAGTTAAAATTTGGCACACAGATCGTAGATAGCCTGGATTAAAACAAGATAACTTTTATCGCGATATTCCCAGGGAACGGGAACCACGCGGGTGAAACCGCGGGCGGCCGCTAGTTAGCTAATATTATTATTAGCTCTTTGTTGGATCACATGAAAACGTCTAGTATTTTTTTTATCCACAACAGGGTAGCACTTAGCCTTTATCAAACCTTATGTTAAGAGTGGTGATAAAGCTGAAGGTGGAAGCGCACTACTCCCGGAATCCTCAACCACTGACTGACTGACTTAGATAAGATAGAGATAGCTAGCCAGGCGGACTTAGGACAAGTCATACCACCAACCAAACCGAATACAATATGTATCCCCCCCCCCCCCCACTGGGAATCGAACCCGGGATCTCTGGGTCTGATACCGGTGGTGTGTACTACTAGATCACAGAAGCGGTTATACTCCATAAAATACAACTAACTCCATTACATTACAACTTAAGATGTAACTCAATATTAGAATAATATTAGTATTGGCATCGGCTATTATTGCTGCAGTAAAAAATAAAATAAAAAATACTTCTCTCTCGGTCAGGGGACCCCCAACATATAATATACCCCTTTAGGTACTTCTCTTTCTTAGTCCCCCGACCGAGAGAGATTTTTTTTTTTTTTACTTTTTTAGTTTAAGTGTCGGGAGTTTATGAAAAAAACAAGTCATCCTTTTTAATTTTTTGATTAAAAGTAAAAACCGCTCCGAAATCATTTAAGTAGTTTTTGAGAACGTTTCAAGTGCCGACTTACCACTATGAAACATGTATAAGAAACTGCTTCGAAATGAAATCTTTTGAATGCAAAAACCGCATCGAAACCGGCCCAGTCGTTTCCAAAGAAAATGGTAACAGACATACATACAAACAAACAACTTTTAACCCCAAACGTATATACCGCATCCGTTCCGTTTTGTCCGTGTCGTGGATAAAAAAGATTCGGCTACGGAACCCTAAAAAGTAGATAAATTTAAAATCAACTTGATTAAAACCATTCCGTCTCAAACTTCGATAAGGTACTTAAATTTTTAAATCAGTCAAAGTAAGTACATTAAAATCCTTCGCAATAAAAGATCGACGGCGAGTCACCTAAGTCGGGATTTCAACGGTGGCTCCTAATGAAGTTCTGCCGTGTGCTATTACTTCCATTAGTATAATGAAGGATGAAGGTCTAAGCGACTGAATTTATGGCGGTGCCTTCAAGCCCAGTGGACTGATAAACGGGGTACTAAAGGAATCGTTAAATAATTTCAATAAGCATTCAATGAAAATGAAGCATTGGTTGGCGCATTAAATGTTGTTCTTTCCTCTCCACCGTCTAGGGAAGGGTTAGTTTTAACCTCATTTAAGGCTTATTTTCGTAAGAAAAAGGTCTATGGCATTTATCATGGATAACTTTTATTTCAATTTCCACGACCAGAATTCAAATAAGTCGAAACAGAAATCTCTAAAGGAAATCTGGTATATTATCTACAAACAAACAAGTATTTCGGGCATTGAGTTATAATGTACTAACGATTTCGGGTTTGTTATTTTCTCTTATTATATTTGATCAAGACGACAATTGCATCACAAAATAACTAAAAAATATAATAGAAAACCGAAAAAATTATTTTGCTGCATTTTAAATTTTTTATTCTTACATTGTAGGTAGCTGCCTTCTGAGCAAGAGGTCTCGAGTTCGATTCCCGAACAAGACAAATGTTTGTGTGCATGAACATGTCTATTTATAGGTATTGGTTTGGGTGTTATATTTGTATATTAAGTAAATGTAGTATTTACAAAAAAATATATATTTGAAATCTAGTTTCCATATCACAGTTTCTTAATGGAAACTACTTATGAGCTAGATAATTGGTGTGATTGTTAGTAATTTTCTTTATTATTAACAGTGTTTTCCTACACCAGGTTAATAAAAACCTCCCATAATATTTCTTACAATGACCCATATTTCTGTAAAATATCGTCAATGTCGTCTTAATTAATGAATTCACATCTAATACCATTTAAGTTATCTCCTAAAAGTTAATTGGGGAGGGCGAAGACTGAATGCTTTTAGGTAATAGTGAAGTGTACGTAATTATTATAAAGTATCGATGGCAAGGAGAATTATTTTATCGACACTTGTTTTTTTTTAATCCACAACAGAATAACACTTAACTTTCACCACACCGATGTTAGGTGATGATAAAGCTGAAGATGAAAGCGCATACTCCCGGAATTCTCAATTACTGAGGAACTGGGTGCCTAAACTGATCTGCTTCGCTTATTCGTACCACGACCTCTGAGTACTGAATCCTATGGAGATGGCATATTGTTCTATATGAACTATCGGTTATACAAATATGAGCTAAATCGACATTGTACTCATAAACCTGTAGCCATCTTGTTCTATCTTACCTCCAATACTTCATGTAAAAAGAGACAGCAATATATTTATTCGACCTATTTTTTGGCAACATTGAAACGTGACGTCATCGTAATGCATGATTGAAGCCGGTCGCCATGTAGGTTTCTCGGTATGTGAGCTGTCAACGAGAGTTGTATTTGCAGTGTTTTGTGATAAAAGTCTTTTAATTTGAGACTTTCATGTGAATAAAAGGTATTAATAAGTGAGAGAAAGCAACAAGGAACATGTCTAATTGCAGTCTGGTAGTTTGTGGCATCAAAAAAAGTGAAAATTGTCCAAACATTACATTACACCGGTACGTACTATTTATTTTGCAAAAACACCAAAACAATACAATAAATGCCTTGTGTTTTGGTTCTCCTGTGAATAGTTTACTTAGAATTCATACCAAATGTAGCTTACTACTTATTTTGGTGAGTTTTGTTGGTGTATTTCAAGAAAATATAAATCTGTTTGTTTTGCGCTAGAGTTGCCCTTATAGCATTTTTCTTATCTTATCGAATTATCGATGTTTTCAAATTTCAAGTGTAAGTTGAGTGTATTAATTTTAAACTATTTTTATTGTTTCAGGTTGCCTAAAAATAACAAAAAAAAGAAAAATATGGCTGGATACAATGCGAAAGGAAAATTTAAAGACTCGTACGAAAACTATTTTATATGCCCTTTTTATTTTGAAGAACAGTTTCAAACGTCAACGACAGTTTATGTTTTGAAAAAGACGTTATTAGGCCACTGGCAAAATCGAAATTATAGTGCGACAACGTTTTCTATTCCGGTTGCCAAAAACTGGATACTTATATATAACGTGTTTTTTTTAATGTCATTTTGCTGTAAAGTTGTCGTCCAACTTACATTCATTCTAGCACTTTAAAAGTAAGTATATTTTTTTACCACTAGATGTCGCTTCGCTATATTCTAAATACATAAAAAAATATGCTTGCTAGTAAAGATCTCGATTCAAGCTGTTTATTATTTTATTACTTAATAATGCTTGTTTTTTTTATAGACATTTCTTTTTTTCTATGGTAGGTAGGTGCCTAGTAGGCATTCTCCTTTGTGATTTATATTGTAATGTGTGTTATGTAAAAATAAAACAATCCTTGTTGTATAAACATAATAGGTTTTTTACAATATGGAGCTTTTTGTTTTATTTCTTTACCTTTTTTTACTTAAACTGGTTTTAATTTTATTTTATCACGATAAATATATCTTATGTCACTCGGAAAGAATGTAGCTTTCTAATGGTCAAAGAAATTTCTAAATTAGTCCAGTAGTTTTGGAACCTATTAAATTCAAACAACAACCACTCAAATTTTTCCTGTTTACGATATTACTATAGATGAGGAAGCACTTGGCGGCTCTTCTCGCCTTGAAGCCCCCAGTACAGGATGGCCACTCATGTTCGTCGACCATAATCTATCCTTGGAGGAGGCCTATGCCCAGCAGTGGGCGTCGTACGGCTGAAATGATGATGATGATGATAGGTAGGTAGTCACAAAAATACTTGTATCTATAACTTCATGAATAAATATATCGATGTACAAATAGGGCAGACCTACGGAAAGGCGCCATTTTGGTTTCTCGGTATGTGTGCTTGTGTGTGTGTTTAGGCTTCAATTTTTCGTAGGTATGCCATCTCCATAGGATTCAGTACTCACAGACCACGACAGTTTAATATCAATGACAGCGATTCAGTGATCATTCAGTGACATTTCACAGCCACTAAGCTGTCATCAACTCTTATTTGACTTATAACTCGGCCAAGCTAACATGACACCTGCAGGTTATACCCGTCCTTCTCACTCTCCGGTCATGACAGAATCGAGTGAAAGAGACGGGTAGAAGAGTAAGTACACAAATCGTTCGGTCATTCACATTTGCGATCCAGTTTTTAGAAGGTCAAGGTTTGTTTTTACGAAAGAAAGCAATTCATTTTAGGAACCTATTCTGCATCGCGCTATTTTTGAATCGCTGTTTTAAAGTTGATGGTAGGCACCCTGGCCATCTTATTTCTAACTGCCGGAAAACAACAATGCCGAAAACAAGTACCTATTTTTACTAATCTTAACATCAAATTGTGGGTACACAAAAAACATAATATAGGTAATACAAAGAAATTCAAATAAAAAATTTCGCATTTTTACATTCAATTAAAATGTGAAACAGTAAGAGGAAACGAATTATTTGCATTACGATAAAACTAATAATTATTATCATACATTTCACATTTGTCTCAAAGGGCCTGGCAAAAGGACCCGGGCTTTGCCCGTAAAACCCATAGCCGAGATACATAATAAAACGCTTTATTACACATAAAGACATAAAGATAGAAGGGACAGTCAAATAAATACACAAAAGGCGGCCTTATTGCTAAGTAGCAATCTCTTCCAGGCAACCTTCTGGAAAAGAGAAAATAAGAGGATGAAAAATTTAGGACAGGAAATAAAGACAATATAGATAGTAAAGAGAACGTGACAGGAAAAGTGGAAGTTATGTAAGTGGAAGGAAATATATTCTGACTTGATAAGAAAAAGGATTTCATTGAACGAGCTTTCCTGATACCTTCAATAGTAGAGTTACATAAACGGACAACATCTACAGAGAAGGAATAGTAAGGAATATCAAGAGCGACATTGGACGAAGAATAACGGGTAAAGGGTAAGTAAATCCTTTCGTCGGCGAATAAGAAGCCAATTTAATTTAGAACGAAAGTGGGATACGTGATTAAATTTACGTAGATGGAATATGAATCGTTTACTCATATTCCGCAGACGCTCCAACTTGTTCAGCATAACCTCCGAGAGATCCGTGTAACAGAAATCAGCGTAGTCTAACACAGAAAGGAGAAGTGACTGGGCAAGAGTCACTTCTCCTTTCTGTGTTATTTGTCATAATTGTAAAACTTTTGAAATAATATCTTTTAGCAAAATCCTAACTTTCTTTTTCACAGCAAAACTATCGAACACAGTAGATACAGAACATATCACACCAAGTTTAGCATTGTAGCAACGCACCCACATCTCAACTTAAGTAAGTAGTCAAGTATACCTACCGAAAAAATGCAGGATTAGCGAAAACTAGCGCAAGCCATTTAGCTAGCTACCGAAAGAGCTAACTAGCCGCATGACGCTTCGTTTCTTTTCTTTTCATACTGCGAGAGAGACAGAGAGGCAAGCGACGTCGCTTGTGGTGTGAACCGAAGTATAACGAAGAAGACCGTTAACTAGCTCGCCAGCTGGCTCTGTGGCTGTACTCAGTAGTGTGCTGTGAAGCTGATGAGTTCTTTTTTGCCAATTTTTCTTATCAGCTAAAATAAGTCCTTTTTGGACGCAGAAAAAAAAATTTGGACGTTTCAAAAGTATTTAATTTCGTAAATATATTTGAATAATGAGTTTTTGACATTGACTTTGACTTTGATGTGTTGTTAGCCTCAGATCCCTCAGCCCCGCTCCGCCATTTTGGTGTATTTAGACTAGAAGTTTTTCTATACTATAGCCATTGATGTACTTGCATACAATATTAAAATCTGCGAACCCGCGGGGCATTGCAACAGTTGGACAGTGGTCCCCAACTGCTAGCTCGGAGGAAGTACTTCTCTTTTCGCTGAATATACAATGAAGCATCTTGCCTATACAAGCATCTTGTCCTTGAGCGCTGTAAAACAAGTTTTCATAATACAACCCCTAACCTTAATATGTTGTCTGCAATACAACTAACACGGTAAACAGTAATTTTGACAGCGAACCAGAGAACATCTCCTGAGGAAACAAGTTCCAACAATTAGTTGAACCCTGGTTGCGTGTGTTTGTGTTAGGATGTGTAAACCTAGCGATGATTTGGTTGGAGAAGAGACAGGTTATTAAATACGTGCTAGATAAGAGGCCGTATCTGAAATTGCGCTCTGCTATTAGCCTGGTCACTCCCGTATTAACAGCATTTCGAAAATTAATTTCATAAAACTGGTTTAATAGTAGTCACTTAGAAAAGTTATTAATGCATCGAAACAGATTTCGAAATAAATGTTCGTAATTATTTCAACACCTTATGGTTTATTTTTATGACAAAATCCAGACATTTTGATGCTATGGTCAAATATTTCGAAACCCGTAGTCTTAAAGACTTATTAGTAAACTTTCTTTTTTGACCTTTCGATCAACAATACCACTAGATAAGCGGTTGGAGTGTCAAAAATGGCCAAAAAATAAGAGCGAACTTCAAAGATGCGCTCTTTATTTCTTGTCGCTTCCTTGATATGCTTGAACCTTTTGCTCCGTTTAAAAATAAATCACGAAATCACTTCGCAGTAAAAAACTATATTTAAAAAAAAAACTTGTTCATAACATCAGTTTAACGAAGAAGTATCGAATACAGATATCGAATACCGACAGCATTTTAATTGCTTAGTTTTGGCATGGTTTTGCGCAAATATTTGGTTATAAAATTGGAATAAGCACATTTTTAAAATAAAGAACTATCGAGTATAGTATTACCAATCGTGTTTCTGTTCTGTATAATATTTAGTTAAAGGACTGAAGTTGCACATACTAAAATATAACGAAGGAAATCTTTTCAAAAGTCCGGTACTATGCTTTCAAAAAAACATGCCTTTGTGTTCCCCGATAACTACAACCTTGATCTCTTCAAGGCCAGAGTGAACAGGCATCTCCTGGGTAAGCATGTAACATCTTAGACCACATCCTGCTAATAAACAAGATGGTGGTCAAATGCCTGCCCAGTTTTTTATACTTATAAAAAAACTCATTACACCAACTACCGCGCGTTAACATTTCAATAACAAAGAACTACGATATCAGTTAAGAGGCTAGAACTGTAAAAACTTTCGCGAGTCCGTTTGACTTGATTCCCGCGGGAACACAAACCTAACTTTGATAAGTTCGGTTACGTTCGGCTAAGTTCGCCGGAGTTTCAAACATGGGGGCGAACAAAGCAAAAAACTTATATACATGAAAAACAAAACGAACTTATGTCACAGAATAAATAATAGTGCTAAGGCTTATGTACTCTCGAGAGATTCGTTCGAATGTAGCTCTGAAACATTTAAAACATAATTTTCAATTTATTAGGCATTCATTAGTTTAGATTTTGATATTTACTGACATAGTTTGGTTTTAGGAAAAATGTGATAGTAAAAAACCACGAGCCCTATAAGTAGCTTTTAGGCGGGATTCGAACCCCCGCCTCCGGGAATCCGGCCCGATGCTCTGACCAACTAAGCTACCGAAAGGCCTACACGACTCGTCGAATTTTGCTATCACTTGTTACACTGTAGGCCAGCGTTGCTTCATCAATGCGAGGAAACCCTCGCATCCGAAAGAAACATTTTTACAAATGTTTTACAATCGATTAAGATGAAACAGCCATTTTAAGATTGTAAATTATTTTTAATGCATTTTAATTCCTACAAATTACACACACCTGTTTCTCCTCAACTTCTAAACGTGTAAATTATAAATTCCGACAGCCATAAAAGAAACCATACTCAAATAACATTAGCCAGTATCTTGTCACCAAATATTAGGCTAGCATTAATTAAACATTATCTGGGTGTTTGTTGTTGACCATTGCGCGGCCTCCTTTGAGCCGCTCCTCTGTTGCTACGGAGCAGCGTTTGCGAGCTAAAGTAAAGCTTGGACTGTGTAATTACAGTTGAATTATAGAGGATTTATAAGTATTTTAAACCTGTAGCTTGTATTGTGTAAAAACGATAATTCTCACTACTCTATTTATAAACTGTACTGAACGTACTTTTACGTAGCCATTATCTTGTCACCGAATATAAGGTTAGCATTAATTAATAATAGTAGCTAGATGTTTGCAATTTCAACTAATTGTGCGGTCTCCTTTGAGCCCTCTGTTGTTACGGAGCAACGATTGCGAGCAGAAGCTTGGACTGTGTAGTTACAATATTTTATAGCTGTATGCACTAAATGCCTAAAAGGAAGCCGCTGGATGCGGGCAGCGCAGGACCGATCGTTGTGGAGATCCTTGGGGGAGGCCTATGCCCAGCAGTGGGCGTCTTACGGTTGAAATGATGATGATGATGATGATGCACTAAATATCATTTACACTATTCTATTCATTAACTGTACTGTACTGTACTTTTTAAATAGCCATACATATAAGCCTAATATGCATATTTATGTTGATTGCTACAACACATACCTACTTAATATTTTAATTTTTAGTTTTTTGCATTCACAATGCAATTTTTATTACTGAAAAATGGAAATGTAGTATTTAGAAAAAATCGACCCGTCTCACAATCAGCTCCAATGGGACTCGAAACCACGACCTTTCGCTTTCCGGGCGACTGCTCTAACCACTGAGCTACGGTTAGAGCATAGCATAGCTCAGTGGTTAGAGCATAGCATAGCTTAGTGGTTAGAGCATACAGTGGTTAGTCATACTTCATTTTCCATTTTTCACATACCTACTTATCAACATCTAATAGCATCGTTATTTCTGACATATACCTAGAAAGTATCCATCTACGTTAGTCGGCGTAGGCAGCCTTTAAACTTTGTGCCGTACCAGCGCCGATAAGCAAATCGGTACTTGTCGGCGATGTGTGGCGGTTATCGGCGCTGGTTCGGCACAAAGTAGGTATAGAGACTGCCTGCGTGAACCGGTTCCATTAGCACTAGGATCGGTGCCAGTATATAATGCCATCGCACTTATAATAATAACTTAAATCTTTCGACTTAAGTCTAGTATTTATCTGAAAATGTCATTCTATAGAATAAGTGGTAAACGAAAAGACATTAAAAATTCTTTGACGAAAAGTGCCCTTAATTGGGTTCTTTCAATTTCACAGTCCAGATGGTAAACAAAGAGAAACTTAACGATTCGGGTAGTATCGATCGGAATATCTAATAACAAACGAGTGGCGATTGAATAAAAACGCGGCTACATCTAAGGCCCGCGGTACCCTGGCACCCTTTGTTTAGCCTTAAGCTCGTTATTTCACCCTTGCCCTTGTGCCAGCGATAACCGGGTGAAAGGGAGTGACTGAGAGCGATTTAGACGCCTCTTCATAAAATAACTTGTATGGATTTTGGCTAGGTACCTGATGTGTTTAAATTCATAGGAGTAGTTAAATTAATTTCAAATAAAAAGTATTAAGATGCGTGATTTGGCACATAATAATCGTTATAGCAAACAATATCTAACATATTTTAGGTGCAACATATTATTTCGATAAAATGACATTAATAGCTATCAGAATCAAAATTCCAAAGCAGTCAAAGAAGTCGCGTCCGAAATCAGAATCAATGAACATATTGGTAAAATAATAATAAATACATATTATACATAATTATTTGTGATGAAGTCCCTGATCCCTATATTAGGTTTAGCACCTGAGTGAAAGTGCCTTCTTCGTTAACAAAGATACTTCTAATAATAAATTAAATTAACAATAAACAGCATAGAAAATGCAACCTTAAATTTTAAAGTAACTAACAACCAATTTACCAGAAAGAAGTGTGTGTGGAATTGGCCAGCCAGGCCATCTTTACCTTTCACTTTTTTAACAATAATTGCTAAAATGAACTCTTATTTTCTTTTGGCAAAACTCATTCAACGGTTACAAAGGATAATATAATCAAGAAAACCCCAAACCGCTCCTTCTCATGCTTTGCACCGGCTTCCAAAATCCCGCGGTACCCCGTCTCTCCATTCGCACCAACGAGTTTTCTGTCTCAATTTTATTTGCTCAATACAAAGAAAATGATATTATATCGACAGATAACTCCTCCGCCAGATGCCTCCGTACAATTAAATCTCGATTTCGTCTGAACCTTCCGTTTTGGAATGATTTGGAACCTTTCCGAACCTTTCGGAACGTTTAATTAAAAACCACGCTTTTTTCAGTGAATAATATTTTAATTTAACTCTGCGGGTCACGGTAGGTAATGTCGTCGAAACGTCTTTATTTATTTGAATTAATTACTTTTTAGACCGAACTTGGTAAAATTAAATGTTAATATTTTTACTAAGCACTGGTACTTTTAATTTTTTGTCTGACGATTCAAATATTATTTTATTAACTTGAAAATATTGAAAAATGAAGTAGGTATTAGAAAAAATCCACCCGTCTCAGAACTACATGCGTTGTGCGTCATTGTCCATTCTCCTTATCCAACAGGACTTCTCCGACATTGAAAAAGGATAAAATAATTTAAAAACCCCCGACTTAAATAATTTATGTGACCTATGAACTTAATAAAAAATGCAAGAAAATCCGTCCGGGCTGCCATTAAATGAACTAGTTTTGTAGTTTTTAAGTTATTTATATTGATGTTGAAATTTGAAATATTGATGGTAGCCCTCGACGGATTTTCTTGCGTTTCTAATTAAGTTCATAGGTCACATAAATTATTTAAGTCGGGGTTTTTAAAATATTTTATCCTTTTCAATTACATTTTAATCGTCGTGGGTTTTTTTTTTAAATATTTTGTTTTTTATTTCGAACTTTTTAAAGAGCATTTTAAGAATAATCACTAATTAATCACAAACCCATTATTGAAAACCGCATCAATATTTGACTAGTAGTTTTGGTTTTGCACAAGCAAATGCAGCGCCCCCTGGTGAGTTGTTACCGTAACACTTATCTAACAACATGCACCAATCAAATCAAAACCCATAACTGAAAACCGCATTAAAATCGGACCAGTGGTTCAGGTAATGGTAACAGACATACATACAAACACACAAACATACAAACAAACAAACTAACAACCTCTAACCCCAAACGCATAATACCGCCTCCGTTCCGTCGTGGGTAAAAATGGCATATGATGATGATGTAGTTCCGATAGTGCTCGAACTAACGCCCGAATTCTCAAACGCAAATCATCTTTGGGAGCGTCTCAAACATCACGGCATCTCTTTCATACGTTTGAGACGCTCCCAAAGATAAGTAGCGTACGAGTATTAACGCCCGAATTATCGTACAGATCCGGGCATAAGACCCTTAAATTGTCCGGGTGAACGCTCAGTACTTACCAAGATTTTTTTATCGGAAAGTGAAAGGTCGTGGGTTCGTCTCCCATCAGAGCTATTTGTAAGACGTGTCGATTTTTTCTAATACTTCGTTTTCAATAATAAAAATTGCATTGTTAATGAAAAAAAATAAAAAAACAATTTGTACATGGTTCTACAAAAAAAAAATTGTATACTTTGGACTAGTTACATCGTCTTCGAGGATAACCAAGATCGAAACGTGATTTCGTTTGTGTATATTTCCATTGATATTTATATATTACATGCGCTGCGCTGAAAAAAGGATTCTAAATGGTGACCTGTCTAAAAAGTTATCATCCAGCAGGACACAATTTTTATTAATATACAAATAAATATATTAAAGAATAACAATTTTGGTGTCTCCATTTTATCGCAGTCATTGACATAAAAACACAAAATTAAAATTCATTATAAGATCACAAAGTAACTACGCGGGCGGTGTGGTTGCATGATGAACTCGAGACAGGTTTTGTCTAAATCGAAAAGTCAAAAATGACAGTTCATCGTAGACAAACATATTGCTCAGCTGCCAATAATAGACTTTCGAGACAGACGAAATTCTTCTCGAGTTTGTCATGCTACGCGTACTGATCAAGGTCGCGGGAAGCCGCTGGATGTAGGCAGCGCAGGACCGATCGCTGTGGAGATCCGTGGAGGCCTATACCACCGACCGCCCGCCCGCATAGTTACTTTGTGCCTATACCCAGTAGGTGTCGTTTGACCTAATGTACAAGAACTTTCAGCATTATTATGTACCATTCTTTGCTGCCAAAAAGAACCGCGTGCAAAGAGCAACCATATTACCAATTATTCTTAATCTGTCCCTCTGTAATTAGACCAGTTTAAACCCGCGGCCAGCCTCGCGCCGGATAACATTTGAATACGAATGTCTCTTACCTCAACTGGGAGGGGGAGTAATGTCTCATTGAATTCATGAGATGACAGTACTCAGCGGGGAGAATTTCCGTAACCCATTCCCAATAAAAAATAAGCTACTTTACTCTTGTCGCTTCTTAAATTGAAGCATCCAGGTAAAATATTATGACCAAAATAAAAATACGTAAGTACTGTAGCTAGTTTTTAACAGAGTAGTTATTCATTAACTAGTCCAATTTTTTTTCAAATAGGCATTAGGTATGATGATGGTCATATTATTATGTATTGCGTCTGATATATTTTTAGTCTCTTGTTTTATTTAGAAGAATTGTTTTTCTTTTCTACAAATAAATTGTTATAATCACTTCGATCAAGATTAGTACTATAATCATGAAGTATTTATTACATTTTCAGATGTTCTATTGTTTTTGTCGTCTTCAAGTTTCCAAAAGAAAATCTTGTTTTTGTTTAAATTAGACAAAATGAAGACACACGCAGCTCCGCTTGGTATTCTTGGCGCGTTTCGGCAATGCTCCCATTTGAATACGAATGCGATGGTATTCCAGCCAAAAAGAGTTTTAAATACGTATTCTATCACTGCCCTCGCGCTAGGATAGCTATATACCGAGCTTTGATAAATCTTGAAAAGAAATCTGAACTCTGATTTTGATGTAAAATTAGAAACAAAAATTTAATAAAGAGAACATGATGCAATTAATGCTTCTTTGTTTTTCTTTGTTCCATAAGAAACATTTCGTCTTGAAAGCTATCGTTTTTGCAATCACAAAATTGCTGCTTACTCAAGTTTTGTGATTAGTGATTTCAATTACTCCCAACAATAAAGAACTTATCAAATCCCTTTAGAGAGAGATCAGGGAACTTCCTCTCAAACGTTTTCCGAACCATTGAATTTCAGGATGATTAACCCCAAAATTAGCCGAATACACGAGAACCTAATTTCCATTGGAACAGTTCAAGCAAGTTCGCTAGATTATTAAAATGTTAATTCGTCTTTGTCGGCTACTACACGGAACAAGCGGCAATTAGAATTCGTTCGAGAAAATTATTATATATTTTGTTATTCAAAAGAGAAACTTGAAACAAGGGGCTTGTTAGGAATTCGGGGGAATGCGAAAATCCTTTGGATCTAAATAAATTTAAAAGTCGGACAATCGGATTATTGGGCGCAGTCCGATTCATCGGCTCGGCTCCGATTACGCCGGATCCGCGACACGTTTATTCAATTAGAGTTTCAAGTATTTAGGAGGGTCGATGGGACCTAATGGCAAAAATGCGGCGGCGCCATTTAAAAATGCAAACCGCCACCTGCGGCTTGACACGCCCGGGGGACCGCCGGTAATGAGCGCGACGTGTTACGGGTTAATTTTAATATTCAGTAAAGTTCGATTTCTTTCGATTACAATATTAAATAAAAATAAATTAATTTTTTAATAATTTATTATTCGTTAGTCTTTTATTACTTTTCTCTTACCTACTTATTAGTTTTACTGGTATGATTTGTAGCGTTTGCCGCTAGTGCGGTAATGATAAAGGAATATACAAAAAATTCATGATGAATTTATCATAATCATTGTTGATGCAAGTTTTAGGTACCTAACATTAACATCTAGATAGCTAGTCCACTAATATAAAACCAAGGACGTATAGTACCTAAGTGTGACAAAAATGGAAATTCACAATCATTCGCAAGTAGAAAATAATAAGATTTTAGAATCATTTTTGTAACCACCGAAAATTGTTTCTTAGGAATAATCTTAGGAGTTTCGCAGCATCTATTTTTTTGAGATTTCTCAAATAATCGTTAGCACGCAATTTTAACCCTTCGGGCACGCGATTGTCAACGTGACAATGATATGACACGGGTCGCGTCACGCGTCACGCGGGCGAGCGACGCGGCGAATTTATCATCGACTCTTGTTATCGACACCAGCTGCTTCCTGCGAGCGGCAAGCGGCAGCGGCAAAGACGCCATAGTTATAAGATGTGCCTTGATTTCCGTTAATTTAAAAATAACACTTGATAATTTTCTACCTTCCAAACAAAATATTATGTTGATTTGCTAATACGTTTGATACTGTTGATTTGCTAATAGGTTCGTGTTATACTGTCGAATTACAATGAGTCACGTGACGATTGTCAAGATTCACGCGACTATTTATGTGAGAAGGCTTTCGAATAATATTTAGAAGAATGAAATTATTAAAAAATAATAAAAAACCCGACTACCATAAATTAACCACTCAAAAGGGGAAAACCATAAAAAAACAAGCTCTATCATTTCTCATTGCATTCAGGGGACCTTCTAAAACTCAACCGTTCGGTGAACAACTTCTAAAATCGACGGAGTTATGTTTTCATTGTAGACTTTTAGTTAAATAACAATAAACCGCCATTCTTAAGTAAGAACTTACAAATAAAAAACCTTTATTTTGATACCCTACTCAATAGGATTGGTATTTCTTTTTTATCGTTTTACAATATGCCATAAACATCCGCCATATTGATTTTTCGATTTCTAATGTACCCTGTGTCACACACAAATAGTTAATAATGACTATACAAGTAAATTAATAATCATAATTTTGTTTGGCTTCCACAATGCAAATTTTTATTATTGACTAGCCTTCCACCCGCGGCTTCGCCCGCGTGGGCTATACGACGTTATCCCGCGGAAATGTCATATTTTTCCGGGATAAAAAGTAGCTTTTGTTTTACTCCAGGCTACAAAGTATCTGTGTCCTAAATTTCAGCCAAATCCGTTCAGCCGTTTTGGCGTGATTGAGTAACAAACATCTAAAATTTCAAACTTTTACATTTATAATATTAGTAGGATAGGATAATGAGGTATTAGAAAAAAATCTCACTCCCGTCGGGGCTAAATAGTGAGACGGGTCAATCATTTTATTAATAATAAATAATATAAATAATTTCTTACAATCACAACAATTATCAAAGCCCATGTAAATTTCATTAAGGAACTGTGCTTTGACAACGGATAAATATATACTTAAATAAGTTTTGTTTGTAAATACAAACTTACTTTACATATAGAAAACACCCAGACCAAGACAGATAGACTAATAATTCATTTTCAATAATAATAATAAGCATAAATAAATGTACGTCCTAATTATTGACCCTAAAGTCCTCAACGTCTGTAATCTATTTGTTCTCCCACCTCCCACATTGCACAACAGGGTTCAACCAAAACAACAGTGGGCGCCCGGGGCGAGAACCGCATCTTCATTGCGCGCTAAATGACCATTAAAATTCAGTTTAGGGCCCTTCGAGGAACAATATGCGAGAATTGCAGCCCTTGGAGACGGACGCTCTGTTTCTAGTTACAGTGTCATTAAATTTTTACAGCTTCTGTTATAATAATCGAAGAAGAATTTGGTCGAAATAGTATATTTTACCTAAGTATTTTTTCTATGGATACTATAATACGTATTTATTATTATAAAAACGCGATTCTCTATATAAACAACTAATTGACTGATTTAGGTTTGGATATGATGAGAATGTTATTAAAACCGCCTTCAAAAAAACCACATCAAAAAAAGTAAGAAATAATTCCTCACCAAATAAATAACGTAAGTACTTTGAAGTCAGGCGTGAAACATGTACAATTTTTTGTTGTTTTTGTTAAAACCCGCCCGACTTCAAAGTACTTACGTTATTTATTTGGTGAGGAATTATTTCTTACTTTTTTTGATGTGGTTTTTTTGAAGGCGGCTTTATTTTTTTATTAAAATAGATTTTATTTCACTCTTTTTAGTGCACCGTGCAGGCAATTTACGTGTTTTCTGGTAAATAGGTATGTGATCAAACTGAAAACCTCCTTTTTCGAAGTCGGTTAAAATACCTTGAAGTATCCCCTTTTTAACAAAATAAGAATCATCTAAATCGGTTTATAAACAAAGGAGTTATGCCTAAAGATACGTATTGAATTCACATAAAGTGGTAACGAAAACGAAAGTATTTTCAAGATTTCCTGAAAACTACTGAACCGATTTCAAAATTTCAAAAAATGGGACCAACTTGGAAACCAACCTGATGTAATAACGTTTGAACCATTTCAATCGGTTCAGCCGTCTTCGAGTAATCGGTGGATATACACAAAAAAAAAAAAAAAAACATACATACAGACGAATAGAGAACCTCCTCCTTTTTGATTTAGAAGTCGGTTAAAAAGGGTGTGCAATAAGAATAAGAAAAACATTCGAGAGTCAGGGTGCCTACCATCAACTTTAAGACAGCGATTCAAAAATATCGCGATTCAGAATGGGTTCCTAAAATGAATTGCTTTCTTTCGTACTCTGACCTTCTAAAAACTGGATCGCAAATGAATTGCTAAATGTGAATGACCGAACGATTTGTGTCCTTATTTCTTCTACTCCTCTCTTTCACTCGATTCTGTCATGCCTGGAGAGTGAGAGGGACGGGTATAACCTGCAGGTGTCATGTTAGCTTGGCCGAGTTATAAGTCAAATGAGCCTACATGACAGCTTAGCGGCTGTGAAATGTCATTGAATGATCACTGAATCGCTGTCATTGATATTAAGCTGTCGTGGTACGAATAAGCGAAGCAGATCAGTTTAGGTCCTAAACAAAACAGCAATAAGAGGCGATGGTAGGACCCAGGGTGCCTACCATCAACTTTATGACAGCGATTCAAAAATAGCGCGATTCAGAATAGGTTCCTAAAATGAATCGCTTTCTTTCGTACTCTGACCTTCTAAAAACTGGATCGCAAATGAATTGCTAAATGTTAATGACCGAACGATTTGTGTCCTTTTTCTTCTACCCGTCTCTTTCACTCGATTCTGTCATGCCCGGAGAGTGAGAGGGACGGGTATAACCTGCAGGTGACATGTTAAATCGACCGGGTTATAAGTCAAATAAGAGTTTCTGACAGCTTAGCGGCTGTGAAATGTCATTGATCGATCACTGAATCGCTGTCATTGATATTAAGCTGTCGTGGTACGAATAAGCGAAGCAGATCAGTTTAGGTTCCTAAACAAAACCGTAATAAGAGTTGATGGTAAGCACCCAGGTCTGTATTTAGAACCTAAGAGGCCCGTGACTCGTCAGTCTCCCATACAAACGTAATACCAAAAAAAAATGAGCATGACTGACTGTACTTGTGATACTATTTGGATTAAGACAGTATTTAACTTGCTTTCTATAAAAAACAGAATATCTACCCATTATAAAGATAATGCCAATTACATTTTTTAATACCAAACTGCAATTCACATTTATTTTTATTTGGGTAGGTATTTAGGATTATTTTTTTAATTGAAACCTAGATAAATACTATCCTTATCCGAATACCATCACAAGGTCAGAAAATAATGCTCAAATTTCAAATCATTTTGGTATTACGTTACTATGGGTAGCTGACCAGTCACCGGCCTCTTATGGTATTACGTCAATAAAAACGAATCTACTTCTCGCTAAATAAATATAGCCGTCGCGATCTAATTTATAACTGTATAAAATTTATTTCGATTTGACTTGTTTTTCATATTATCAGCACCTTCAGACTAACTGACAAACTCCTCACCTTTATTTCTCACATTTCATGTAAAATTAATAAGTAAATATAAGTAATTCATTTTAGCATTAATTCCCACATTACGCCTGAGAAGTAGGTAATTAGGCAGAGAAAATTAATATTTCTCATCTCATTTCATTCATAGCACGAGTAACTAAGGTGTCAATTTAACAGAACATGATACGACATAAGAGTCCCCTTCTATAATACCTTCAAATTATGCGCCAGTTTCGTTTGTCTAAGTGGTGAATTACCCCGTAATAGTTCGTCGGGCGAGAAGCGAGTAACAGAATGTGACGTAGTGTACCTATTACGAACTAATTGCGAGGTTAAAGTCGTTTGTCTGTTGTTCTTTTATTAACCACACATGATAGAAACATGATTTACTAAAGCCAGCGTTTAGAGGTTGCGTAAATTTTGAATGTTTATAAGTAATTATCATGTATCTGCTGAATGAATAAATGGGATTTTTCGTTAAGAATCTAAGTTATACAAAATAGGTATCCAAATAAACAAAAAATATCAAAAAGTAACTGTAGACACCTTCGATCAGCAATAACACCTAGTTCTAGATACATAGTTGGAGTGACAGATATTGCCGAGCGTATACTTGAGAGTATACTTATAAGTAGATTATTTTGACCAGTGTCAATAACACTAAGGTATTTCAAAACTTGGAACGCTTCCTGTCATTTATAATGTAAGATCGTAACATTCGAAATCTTTATTCTCCGTTTAAAAAAAAGTCAGTCTGTGCCATGTAAAGTTTTTATTTCGTAAGTATTCATCTCGTACCTACTATTGTTGATCGAAGGTAGACACTTATAAACTAAGCTGTTGAGTAAGTAAGTATTGTGCGAAAAGGGATTTTTACCATGTATATTTGTCAGAGAGAAGTTCCTCATACAGCTAAAGGTCTGACTCTCAAACGAGAGGAGATAGTACAAGCAATAGTTATTTCTTAATATAATTGCTTAAAACATTCAGCCGTATGCACTAAACTTAAGAATCGCCAAAGATCTTGCCCAATTTGTTTAAGCTACTCCTAGCGAGTATTCCCCCTTACTGACCCCCCCATCGAATCCATGTCACTGGATGGGGGGTCAGGAAGCGGATAGGCGAGTCCCACATAACCACCGCCCACATGAAATTGAAATTAAATAAAAAATATTTTTTTTATTTAAATTCTGTCTTGATCCCCTCCTAAGCTTTTCGAAAGGAAAAAGTGTCGAGGCTATGTCATTAAATCGTGTTTCTGAATCTATACGAAAATTCAGGATTATTCTCAAATAGGGTTACATATTATACTATTGGAAATTGGTTTAATTAGTGGACACCAATAATATGTAGGATCGTATAAAACATTTTTTTTAGACCACTATAGTTTTTTACTACGAAGTGAATACGTCTTTTTATTTTTTGCCTAATCTGTAAAATCGGTCTCGGTCCCGCGCGCGTCGTTTTCTCATGGCTATCTCGCTTCAGTCGTGTAGTGCCTTAAAATTATCTAACAACTAACAAACAATATCAATAACATTCGATTCGCTAGCGTCTCTCTACAGATGTCACAATTACAGCTGGCTGACGAAGCAATCAGGCAGCGCCGCGGGCAGACATTTGCATCCGAGATCGAGCGGCATGGCAGACACCTCAGAGTAACGGTAGATATGAAAATGAACCTAAATGCAGGGGAGAAGATTTAGACGATGTGAATGTTGCAATGCGGAATTTAATTGTTATTATTTCTTTTAAAAGTAAGTAACTTCTTATAATAAAAATATATTTTCAATGCGGAATTTTATTGTTATTATTTCTTTTAAAAGTACCTTCTTATAATAAAAATATATCTTTGAGCTTTTCTTTGATACTGCTTAAAAAAGCAAAATATTTTTACTTAATTTTACTACATATTTTAATGTATACGTGGCCATATCGTAGATTTGTTCACTTTATGAAGCGATCGAGAATTGACAATATCGCTAAATAGACAACGTAATGATATTTTCAACAACGTTTGACCGTATCATACGACGAAATACGAGTACCTACTTTATGAAATTACCAACTATATCTTATACGTAAGGCTTCCATGACATCAAAATTTTTATTTCTGAATTTGTATTCTGGTCTATTCTATTTCTTCGAATGCCATAATCATTGAAAGAGAGTTTGCCTTAAAGTCCTGTAGAACATGTGATAGGTTTTTCGTTGCACCACAGAAATGCTGTTTAAACAGAAAAAAACGATTGATAATATGGCACATATAAACTAAGCGCTTGCAGCGCCGGTAATAAATATAACTATTTTACGAGGTGATCAAATAATCTTGACCATTTTAAAAAGTAGCTGGGCGTTCAGTTGCCCATATCGAGAAATGATTTCTTATTCTTGATCTGCCCAAGCCACATCATGATGTGTGGCCAATAGACACTAAAACATTACATGGAGTGCGACCATTTCATGATATTCTCGAGCATTTCATGAAGTAAGCAAATCTACGATATGGCCACCACATAAACACCCCATTGTATATTTGAAATTTGAAGACTTGCATGGTGTTTTAACAGTTTTATAAATGGCGACGTTTGTAGGTGTTAAAGGTTTAAATCATCAAAAACATTGTCGTTGTTATCCAAACAGTTGAATAAGACAAAAACAAGAACAGTTGTGTTCTTAAAACAAAAATGTAGACAGACGTCAATGATGTAAATTAGTATAATTTTGTTAAATGTAATATAATATACCTACTTAACGTTCACACTTAATTAAAGACAAATTACTATTGCCCATTAACTTTAACTTGTCAGACAGTTAATTTTTAGGTGAGTCAAGAGAGTTGGTGCAAAGGGTCGGTAATTAAAGGCGACAGCAGAATGGACTTAAATTAGCGCAATT
The DNA here is from genome assembly GCA_949710035.1 of Crambus lathoniellus. NCBI lineage: Eukaryota > Metazoa > Arthropoda > Insecta > Lepidoptera > Crambidae > Crambus > Crambus lathoniellus. Next base: position 29,263,495 of record OX453296.1, read on the forward strand.
AGCGTGACTCGCTGTAATTGAAGCTGCGTCGCGCGTGCCGCTGTGCTTTCTCAATGCGAACATATAGATCGTGCAAAGTTGTTGCACGTTTGATGTTCGATTGTTCTCAAATGTTTGAGCTGGGGCTTTACTATTAGCTGTTAAAGCAATGTAAAGTAAGATTGTGAAAGAGATTACGCCTTACAAAGTGTGTAACTCCGGTTTTTTTAATGAACATTGATATTGCGCTAACAGGTGATGGTGTAGAGGCCTGATACTGCAGTTGGTAGTGAATATTAATTTGTAAGATAACTAGTGGCTCCTAGCGGCTTAACCCGCGTGGTACCCGTTCCAGTAGGAATATCTGGATAAAAAAATAGTCTATGTTACACAAGAATAATTAAACTTTCTACTGCTGAAAGAATTTTTATAATCGGTCCAGTAGTTTTTGAGTTTATCCATTTTAAACATACGAATAATAAATTTAATCAAATCTTTGCTCTTTATAATATTAGTATACATATTTTATTTTTACAGTGTCAGGGTGATATTATCATTTGTAGGTGCCTTGCGCTTGCCGCTGTATCGGTCTCAATAGATCGTGCTTGTTGCACGAGAACAATGTTAGATTATTCTTAAATTAGTGAACGGATAGAGAAATGGGTAGTACCTGCCTTCTGCAATAAGGTTAAATCTTAACTTTATTCATTTATTTTTATCATTAGAATTTGTGGTTGTGACGATTCGGGTAGATATTATATCTTAGACCATGTACGAGGCCGGACCCTGCGCCGGGCTACGGAAATAAAATGCCGGGTCGCAGCATTGGCGTAAATAATACAAAATACTTTAAATACATGCACTATGATGGTTAAAAAATGTTGGTGGTTCACGATAGAGAAACATTACTGGGCCAGGACATAACAAAGTTTGGAAAACCCTGTCTTGACTATCAGAAATAGATCCGTTACTACTACTCACTATCACAAAATAGTACAGTTATTCGCAAAGCGTCGATAATACGCGACAACAATGTTGACTTAACTAAACTTACATTATTTTTATATAACTGATGGTTCAGTAAACAAATGAAAGTGACAGAATGAGTAATCCTGTCCAATGCGCCAGTGGTTGATGCCAATCCGGGATAAATACCAATGTGTTCATCATCAAGATAAACTTAAGTTACTTCTCAAAGTTAGTTCAATAATTGTCAAGGCAATTCAAGGTCAATTCAAATAGTCAAAGTCAATGTCACATTTTCTTGGTGTAAAGTACTTATACAGATAAATAATTGATCTAACTTATCAAACTTTCGGCAATTACAAAAATAAAATTTGCGAATGAAATGCAATTAATTTAGGGGATTTAACTTTTTACTTTCATTCCAAAACTCCCACAAAATTGCAATTTATCACCTTAACTACAAAGCTGAAATTCGTTTCTCATTCAGTCCATGTGTGAAGTATTTGAGGCTTTTCAAAAGGAATGTTATTCAACGAATATTGTCGTAATTAAAATTATCGCGTTCTGTAATTACGTCGTATAACTTAATCGTTTGTATGGCGGAACGCGCGTAATTTCATGGGATTATATCGTTTTGTGTTATTTTAAGCTATTAAGTGTAAACAAAGTGAATATTCTTGTCATTGTTAAAATGTTTTGATGTCAATGCCTTTTGAAGAGAGGGAAGGAAATATTTAAGGCCCTTTAACTTTTATTACCGATATTTTTAAAGATTAAAGAAGATAATGTACCTACAAGTCTCTATAACTCTAACTATAACAACTCTAGTTGGTTAGATATATTTGTATTTTAATGCCTTTATTTTTTTAAATTTAATAAAATACTTATTTTACATTAAAACACTATCTAATATTGTAACATTATTGTCTCAAATAAAACGATAAATTTGGGGGCCAGAAAACACATTTTGAAAATGCACCCATTACAATTTATAGGCAAAAAGAAACAAAACAGATAATTATAGCATAAATGTAATTAAATCAAGCAATAGCTATTTTAGCTTTTCAATCGAAGATTTCTTGCCATCTTACCATTCGTTCTTTATTTTTTCGTTCCTCTAAGCCTACGTCCCTTGCAACTAGTTCTTAACTACTTCTATCGGCTTTCGGACTTTCAGCATTCAAAGCCTACACGTGCGATCCACTTGGCACGGTTCGCGTATGCTATGCACTTGCTGAATTTTAATGCAGAAATTTGTAAGGCTGCAATCTAAAACTTAATTATAGCTTAAGTAAATATGTAGAATTTAGGTCACATCTTTTCGGAATATGATAATATCACAAATGCAAAATAATAACAGTCTTTCACTACATAACACATAATTATTAGTACATACATATCAAACTATTTATATTTGAGTGAGAAGTGAGAATAAGCATAATTCTCATTAAAACATAAAATGCACACACAAGTAGGTATCACATTGCGTGTTTATTTGCTCTGGGTGCCTACCATCAACTCTTATTGCGGTTTTGTTTAGGAACCTAAACTGATCTGCTTCGCTTATTCGTACCACGACAGCTTAATATCAATGACAGCGATTCAGTGATCATTCAATGACATTTTACAGCCGCTGAGCTGTCATCAACTCTTATTTGACTTATAACTCGGCCAAGTTAACATGACACATGCAGGTTATACCCGTCCCTTTCACTCACCAGGCATGACAGAATCGAGTGAAAGAGACGGGTAGAAGAAATAAGAACACAAATCGTTCGGTCATTCACACTTAGCAATTCATTTGCGATCCAGTTTTTAGAAGGTCATGGTACGAAAGAAAGCAATTCATTTTAGGAACCTATTCTGCATCGCGCTATTTTTGAATCGCTGTCTTAAAGTTGATGGTAGGCACCCAGGTCACAAGTCTCGCGCACGATAAAACCAAAATGAGTGCTTTGTCCTTTTAGTTTTATTTATTAAAATTATATTCTTAAGCTTCAACGACATTACAGTTTCAATTCACATGCAATTTTTATTAATGAATATAAAGTATTAGATAAGGTCGACTCGTCTTACAACTTGCTCTGATGGGACCACAACCCACGAGCTTTCACTGTCCGGGCGAATGTTCTTACCACTGAGCAACGGTTTGACTTTTTCTAATAATTATTTTTTTCATACTTCATTGTTTTTATCTAAATCTAGTATAACCAAAACATACGTCATGATAGTTTTGTGTAGTCAGACGAAAGATAATTCTATTTATGCTTTTCTATTGCTTTTCGATTAGAATTTCAAATATACACCAATAGCCTTGGTTATTAAAAACGAAATAAAATTCAAAGTCATCAATTTCATTTGTTTTCCGGCTCAGCGCAGGCACTATTCGAATGCGGGCTGCAGTGTAAAGCCTCCTGCAATCTGCCTCGGCTCTCGGCTCTACCTACACGAGAATTTTAAATAAAAAGCTCCAAAACTTTACAGCTTTTTCAGCGTTTCTACACTTATAGAGCGCCATTCGTTTGGACTACAACTCTAACTGACTCAGTTTCAATGCAATTGTTATTTGAAGTTGTAATAATATTTAGAATAATTTAAGAAATTTGATATTTAAATCAGTGTGGTAGAAAGGCTAATGTTTTAACTTTTAAGAATAAGCCATACCTAACAGAATACAATTGGGTTCAATTTGCTCATAGTTTACGAATGAAACACTTGCAAGACCATTACAGTTGTTAGTTACAATGCCCTATTTGAAATAAGATAACTGAAAATAAATAGTTTGTATTACAAGGGAGCAAAATAATATATTTACGGCGAGGGCGCTATTTTGAATCCAGAGCGCAGTGAAGGATTCTAGAGTAGAATCTCGAGCGCAGCGAGGGATTCTAAAGTAGAATCCTGAACGCAGCGAGGGATTCAATATACGCCGCCCGAGGTGAAAATAATTTTGCGGCCGAGTAATACACTCTGCTTTTCATCCCCCTCTATAAGAAAAGCAGTAAAGACAACTCAAACTACCTACCTTTCTTTGTCGTTCGGATACATCATAGCGCTAGTTGGGCAAAAAAAAAATTTGAGTTTTGAAATAAAAAAAAAATATATATATATGTCCATCAGATTCCTTATAAGTATCTCCGGGGATGCCGTATGGGGGTTGAAAATTTTGTTAGATTTTAGCTACGACTCACCGTTAACGAGATATTCTCAATTTTATAAAATTCCGTATTTGAAAATTTCTCGGTCCCGAAAAAAGTCCCGGCCCCATACAAAATCAGTTGTTTTTTTTTAAGTACTGCACACCCTTTGCTATAGTCCATTCGCTTAGATAGTGTCGCTCTGCCACAATGCCGTGCGGGTGTACCGACACTATCTAACCGAACGGACTATACACTCCAACCAATGATTCTTTAATTATGTTCTAAATTCAAATCTCATCGTTTTGGACACTGTTATGAAGCTGTTCAAAATTCAAATCTCATTTATACCCTCTTGTCATAACAGGTAAACAATGAATCGTTTTGGACCCTGTTATTAGATAAACAATCATCGCTTTTCTAATCGATGGGATGAAAAATAGTTTTATTGTTTATTATTTCTAAACTTACCATTTCAAAATGGTGATTTTATTATCAGTACTGTTCAGTACACCCCTGCTAAATCCGCGGAATCGGCTTAGCGCAGTGGAAGCTGGTATTACTAATATAGACTCCGGACAAAAACTAGGTTTCAGCCGGGATGTAACTGAACAATTGGACTGCGATACACAGCGGAGAGAATGTTAAGTAAGGGGAGGTTACATACGGGTCTGTGTGTCGAACGTCTCCAAGGCAGAAGTGGTGTAAGGGAGCGCGCGCGCCCCTGGGGTCCTTTCTTCTGCAGACCTTACCAATTAGTCACCTCACTCACAACACAAATAACAGCGTTCCCAAGGCACTGGGCGCTTCAACAATGACACACACGGGGGAGCCTCTTTTATTACGATTTACAGTCCCGACAAAAAGCGCGTGGTGGACAATTATCTTTCTTTCAAAACTCCGCGACCAGCCCGATGGATGGCGTCAAAACCTTGGTCGTACAAAACGGGATCACATAGATAATTTAAGATTTTATTCAAACTCGATATGCCAGGCACATTCAACGCGAGCGATTTTTAACAAATTCAGCAAAAATTAATCCGACATTTTTCTAACAAGAATTTCAATCAAGTGTCACTGTCAACTTCAAGTGACAGCCAAATGTCAATTTGACGTGACATTAGAGACGCGTTCAGAAACGTCGATCTTTTCCGAACATCCCCCCGCCCCGGACCGTTAAGAACGGTACGTCAATCTACGGGTAATCGGGAGAGCCCACTAACTGCTCTCTTCAAAACCGAATCTCGAACCAAAACCTCAGCAAAACGAGGAACTCCGTCAGTTCCGGGGTAGAGTTTAACAATGCGCCCCCTTCGCCAACATAGGGGCGGCAGGTTAGCATCCTTAATCAACACGAGGTCGCCAGTCTGGGGTGGGGTGGTTTTATCTGTCCACTTCACGCGCTGTTGTAGGATATGCAAATACTCCATCGACCAACGTGCCCAGAAGTTTTGGGACATCTGTTTCAAAAGTTGGTATCGCGACAAACGATGGGATCCTACATCCTGAATCGGATATTCAGGCAACGCCAAAAGGGGCTGTCCGATCAAGAAATGACCTGGGGTCAACGCTTCCAGGTCATTCGGGTCCGAAGACAACGGGCACAAGGGTCGCGAGTTGAGGACGGCCTCAATTTTACAAAATACCGTATCAAGTTCCTCAAACGTGAGAATAGTTTCTCCAATCACGCGACGCAAGTGTGTCTTGGCAGCCTTTACACAAGCTTCAAAAATTCCTCCCCAGGTCGGACAAGCTGGAGGGCTAAACTTCCAGATTATCCCACGCCGGGAGAGGGTGGTTCCAATGTCTATTTTATTATCAACAAAAAACTTAACTACTTCCTTAAGATAATTACACGTTCCCTTATAATTAGTACCACAATCGGAACGTATCAATGTCGGCAGTCCTCTACGGGAAACAAATCTGCTCAAGGCGGCGACAAAGGCTTCGGTAGACAATTCCGAGACAATTTCCAAATGGACAGCCTTGGTGGACAAACACACAAACACGCACAAGTACGCCTTATAGGTTTTAGCATTACGCAGTCTCGAAGCCTTTACAGTAAAGGGACCGGCGAAGTCGGTGGCGACTCCGGCAAAAGCTCTACATTCCGTGACGCGATCAGCAGGCAAATCACCCATCTGGGGCTGCATGGTCGCGGCCTTCAATCGATAACAAGGCAGGCAACGGAAAACCACAGTGCGAATGGCTCGACGAGCAGACAAAATCCAAAATTCACGCTGCAAAATGGCCAACAAAGCATTACAGCCAGCATGTTGTGCATTCACATGGCGATCTGTTATTATCAGTTGAGTCAAATGTCCGGCTTTAGGTAACAAAAGGGGGTGACGAGCTCCATACGGCAGGTTCGCATTTCGAAGTCTTCCGCCGACTCGCAAAAGCCCACTCTCGTCCAGGAAGGGATTTAATCGCGATACCGCGCCCTTCAACTTGCGACGGCCTAAACGCAAAATTTCAATCTCGGACTCAAAACTATCAGCTTGTACACTCCGGACCCAAAACAAGAGCGCGTCCCTACGCTCGTCCGGAGTGAGAACCGACGAATCACGCCTCGCGCGTGGGTTTCTGCAATTGTACACAAAACGTCTGATCCAAGCGGTAACACCAAGCAGCTTCTGTAAGGAGCTGTACCGATCCAACAACAAATCCTTTTCCCCGGCGGGGTTAGTCTCCAGGACGCATGCCCGCATATCAGGAGCGGCTACGTTCGACAACGCTGGAGAGGGCGGCCACTCCGACTCAGGCCGCATCAACCACTGTGGGCCCCACCAGAGGGGGTGGTTAATTAGGGTTGGGGCTGCACAACCCCGAGACGCACAATCCGCGGGATTCATGGTTCCCGGCACGTGTCTCCAAATCAACTCGATGTCGGAATTACAAATCTGCGACACTCGATTGGCCACAAACACGTCCAAGGTGTGCGCCGGAGCCTTCAACCAACAAAGGACGACCTGACTGTCCGTCCAAGCATAAACCTCTTGTATCTTAATAGATCGACCTAATGTGAGCCATACGTGGTTCAACAAACGCATTAGGAGGGCAGCTCCACACAATTCCAACCTCGGGATCGTATGACGAGTCCGAAGGGGAGCGACTTTGCTTTTCGCTATCACCAGATGCACAGCAACAACTCCGTCAACAGTAACGGTGCGGAGGTACACGGCCGCAGCAAATCCACGTTCGGAGGCATCGGAAAAGCCGTGAAGAGTAACTTTACAATTTTCAGAAGGGAGGAATAGCCTCGGCAAATGCACTTCATTAATCTCGGGGAGGGATGAAACGAAGCCCGACCAATCTCGGAGTAACTCGTCCGAGAGGGGTTCATCCCACGACACACCCGAAGCCCATAACCGTTGCAAGAAACACTTGGCCATAAACAGCACGGGGCAAATCCACCCATTGGGGTCAAAGGTACGTGCGACAGTAGACAATACTAAACGCTTGGTCCAGACTTTCGGTGGTCGTAAATCCACACAATAAGTGAACGTGTCAGAGACCGGTTTGTACTGTACGCCAAGGACGGTCACCACATGGGGATTATCAACATTTTCGAATAGGTGGGGGTCCTGCTGGTGCTCTTCGGGCAAACCTACCAGTACATCAGGCGAGTTGGATATCCATTTCCTCAACTCGTAACCTCCCGACTTCAAAAGGGCGGTGAGTTCGTCTCTCAGGACAATCGCCTCTGAGACAGATGAGGCGCCCGTGCAAATGTCATCCACATAGACGTCACTGGCCAAAATGGCGGAGGTGCGAGGGTATCTCAAGCGCTCCTTCTCGGCCAACTCCAACAAAGAACGAATCGCAACAAACGGGCTCGAAGCCAAACCGTACGTATTCGTATTCAATTCATAAATCAACAAGGGGTCCCTAGGACTCTCTCTCCACAAAATCAATTGGTACCTCCTATCCTCTGGATGGATGACCGTTTGTCTGAACATCATCCGGATGTCAGTCATAAATACAATTTGGTGCCGCCGGAAGTTGGTCAAAATGTCTGAGATCTCCGTGTGCAGCTTGGGACCTACATGCAGACACTGGTTCAAGGACGCTCCAGTGGAGGTGGGAGCCGAACCGTCAAAGACCACCCGAATCTTTCCGGATTTCAAAACGGCGTGGTGCGGCAAAAAGAAGTGCTCAACGGAGCGCCAATCCAAATCGCTCACGGACATGTGCCCTAACTCCTCATACTCCCGCATGAATTCAACATACTTCTGGCGGAAGACCGGATCCTTGCTCATGCGACGCTCCATCGCCACTAGCCTACGTTCCGCTAGCGGTCGGGATTCGCCCAGAGGAGGTCGGCCGGCACGAAAGGGGAGACGGGTGATCAAACGACCAGAGCGGAGGCGACCAGTGTTATTCTGGTAATACAACTCGCATTCATCCGCTACTGGGTCGACCCGCGGGGCTGGTGGAGGTTCCTCAACCTCCCAAAACTTCTGCACCACTTCGGAGAGAGACACATTAAAAACAAGACCGCGATCCTCATCAAGGGAATCCAAAACGCGGCGAGCAGGGCCCATCACAACTGTACCGAGTGTCGTCTGCAGAGCTACCAAGCCATCTGGCTGCAAAACTCGCTTCCCCGTCAACAAAACTCGCCCCAGGACATTGGCTCCAAGGAGAGCATCAATCGGGCCTGGGCGGAAGAAATTTGGATCGGCGAGTGGGGAATCAGACACCAAAGACAACATACTCGGTCCCAAGTCAACTGAAGGTTGGCGGCCAACAACTGTGTCCAACACAATCGCCGAGGTCTTAATGCCTGGCGTGGACTTATTACGTGATGTAAATGTGAAGTCAACATGCCCTAACAACCCGGGGACTTTCACATCGCCAACACCTCTCACGCCTTCCGTGTGGGGGTGCACCTTGAGGCCCAACCGCCTAACTAACCAAGATGACACAACACACCCCTGAGCACCGGAATCCAACAAGGCGCGAACTTCCACAAGGTCGCCATTCAATCCCCTGACAAGCACAGAGGCCGTGGGCAACAAAACGGTCTCTGGAGGGGTGGCTACAATCGACCGTAAACACGTTGATTGCTAGTATGTGGGGTCCCCAGACGTCCCCCCATGGTAAGGGGGTCGCTCATAGCGATCCAGTGGGTCCCATTCTCCCACATACTGCCTACGTCCAATTCGCCCGGTATCAGGCGGGTTATATCTCCCGGCCCCTTGAAGACGGGGCGGGCGCCGCTCCAAACGCGGGTATTCGGCGAGCGGCGGCGAGAATCGGTGCCTAGCACCCACCGTGTACGTCGCCCCATAGTCGCGGGGGCACGGTGACCGATTTTCAGAAGGGGGGTCCCGGGGACCCCCGCCCGTGCGAGGCTCAAAACGTCGCGGGGGGCTTCTACGACCTCCCGCATCGCTCGCAAAATCGAACCCCCTAGTTGGGGACCGATTTCCCATGGGGGGGTCCGTGGGACCCCGCCCGTGCGAGGCTCAAAACGTCGCGGGGGGCCTCTACGACCTCCGGCAACGCCCGCATAACTCATCCCCATCCTTGGGGATCGGTTTCCCATGGGGGGGTCCCTGGGACCCCCGCCCGTTTGAGGGTCCAAACGTGGCGGAGAGCGTCTGGGGCCACTCTGGTGGCCACTAGAACTACTGCGGGATGCAAACACCGCGGGGGGTCCGAGACCCCCACCCATACGCGGTGATCCTGCAGCGACGCGCTGCGGCGCTCCGCCGCCCTCTGGGCTGTTCATGCAGAGGAGGGGATGGTGGTTGCCCTTACAAAAGCGGCATGGGTGCGCTTGGGTACATTCGCGCTGCATGTGCAGGCCCAAGCACGAGTAGCACCATGTCCGTTGTCGCGCGATCGCTCGACGGCCTTGGACGCGCTGGTCGAGGAACTTATCACAACGGGTCGTGCTGTGACCCGGTTCCCGACAGTACAAGCAGCGGGCGGTCTCCTGGACGGCGGCATAGCGGCCGGGCGCGCGAGGGGCCATACGCCCCCTACGGGGGGGTCCGGTGGGGGATCTACTCTGTGGCACAGGTCGTTCGGGTCCCATAGGACCGGCCAGAGAGGAATTATCTGCCAGTCTACTTTCTCCTTCCAGGAACGTCAAGAGGTCCGAGAAGGGTGGCAGATAAGTCGCACTATCCCCACCATACTGCTGCTCAAAACGGACCTTAACAGAGTCCGGCAACTTTCCCAGGACAATGTGCAGTAACAAAAACGACCACTGCTCCACTGGGAGTTTTAAGTTTTTTAATGCGTTGTATGCCACCAACAGCGGATTCAACAAAGCCACTCTCAAGTGCATCACGCTGGCAACGCGGGGTAAATTCAAAATGGCGGCAACATGGTTGTCCGCCAGACGTCGTACGTTCTGGTACCGACGGGCAATCAAATCCCTAGCAATAGGGTAGTTTTCATCCGAGGGGGCCAAATGTTGAACTGATTCAAGGGCCTCCCCTTCCAACACGGATAACAAATAAGCTAACTTCTGGCCCTGGGTCAAATCGTCCCGGGCATGTACAAGACTATCAAAAATATTAATAAAGCCCTCCCAGTCCTCTAGACGACCAGCAAAGCGCCTTAAGTCTAAGGGGGCCAATCTAGCAAAGAGAGGGGGCATACTCTTAGATGTGACCGGGGACGGGCTCGGTTCATTCTCTCTTGCCACTTGCAAAGGTCGAGCCACCTGGGTAATTCTGTCCGCAAAATCATAACACTGGTCCACATCCAAATCGACTTCTTGTCGCATTTCCACATCGGCCTCAACAGTCCTTTCCAAAAATAAGGCATACTGTTCATCAACAACAGCCAAACGTACGGGCAGATCTACGTATCTGTTCAACAAGGCCTCCGTTCTATCCGGTCGATCCAACAACGCAACCGCAGAAGCTAACCACCGTAACTCAGAACGTATTTTGGCTTTAGCAGAGGAGGCCGTCATTGTAACGTCACAAATTTATCAACAAAAACAACAAATTCAAAATATTCACTATAACACAAAATCTCCAATATTTGGAGGTTATTACTAACCACAAAATTCCAATATTACAACAACAAAGTATTTATAATGACACAAACTCTTAAATATCTGGAGGTTATCAGAAAACAACAAAACTCACTGACTATTGAAATTCACTCAAAATCACTGACTATTGAAATTCACTTGGATATCAACACAACAACAAGTTAATTTTAATTATTTCAAAGCACAAGTTTCAATGAGTTTCAATGTGTAAACAATGTCCCAAATCATTTAAGTATCACTAAGTATTGAGTGCAAACTTATTAGCTAACCTTTTATTAGCTATTATTTTAGCAACAAACTTGTCAATATTCACAACTCAAATTTGCTAACAAAACTGAATAATAATTATTATGAGCAAAGAAAGGCATCTGTTTACACTTTGGAACTTCAATACATGACAATTAATTACAAGACATGGAACCAATAACAAAGGAATGCCCTTTACTTTTCAAATGCAAGTTAATTACCATTTACAAGTACAAATTAATCTAGTCCGGACCAGACTGGGTCATCAAAACGGCACTGATTAATACAACGTTTTGGCGTGGGCCTCTCAGGCCTTCAAACTACGCTCTTGGCTACCAAGAAATGTTCAGTACACCCCTGCTAAATCCGCGGAATCGGCTTAGCGCAGTGGAAGCTGGTATTACTAATATAGACTCCGGACAAAAACTAGGTTTCAGCCGGGATGTAACTGAACAATTGGACTGCGATACACAGCGGAGAGAATGTTAAGTAAGGGGAGGTTACATACGGGTCTGTGTGTCGAACGTCTCCAAGGCAGAAGTGGTGTAAGGGAGCGCGCGCGCCCCTGGGGTCCTTTCTTCTGCAGACCTTACCAATTAGTCACCTCACTCACAACACAAATAACAGCGTTCCCAAGGCACTGGGCGCTTCAACAATGACACACACGGGGGAGCCTCTTTTATTACGATTTACAGTCCCGACAAAAAGCGCGTGGTGGACAATTATCTTTCTTTCAAAACTCCGCGACCAGCCCGATGGATGGCGTCAAAACCTTGGTCGTACAAAACGGGATCACATAGATAATTTAAGATTTTATTCAAACTCGATATGCCAGGCACATTCAACGCGAGCGATTTTTAACAAATTCAGCAAAAATTAATCCGACATTTTTCTAACAAGAATTTCAATCAAGTGTCACTGTCAACTTCAAGTGACAGCCAAATGTCAATTTGACGTGACATTAGAGACGCGTTCAGAAACGTCGATCTTTTCCGAACAAGTACCATTGCGTCCATTATCAGAACCGTCATAATGCTAAACTAAAAATTGTATACTAGACCAATAAAACTTTTGAACAAGATACTAACTATTCAACTGGATATTAGGACATTCGACAATTATAATTATCTGCTCCGCTAGTATTCTAGTTATTTACAACATCTTCTAAATCTGGAGTCACAGAGAGAAATTATAGCGTTCGTTTATTGACCGAAGCTAATTTGTATGCTCCCTGCGCAAACCTGCTCGAACTATTGATTGTACTGAGCAAATATCACAGTTTCAGCTAACATTTCAGCTGCATTTACATAACTGCGATAACTGCTTGATGTTTGGACTATGGAATTTGTCATAAGCATGCGGGGTGGTATGGTCTAAACTCTAAAGTTAGAAAGCTTTGGTTGACCCAATAGTTTAATTTTTTGTTTAAACACGTTCTAATCATTGTTTAAAAAAAAGATATATTAGATCCAGTCTCAAGTATCCCTTTTGTTACTGATTGATACGGCTACGAAGTAATGATGCAAGACACTGCTGACTCTTCAATAGTGTAGCTACAAGAGCTAGACAGGCAGACGCGCGTGAACGACTACGAATTATTCATGTGGCTACGAAATTTAGCTACGGCACTACGACTACGAAATCTTTTAAACCCAAACATTTTTTATAATAAAAACAACCGCAACCAATCACTCCCTTTGCAACAAAGAAAAGCCAACATTATCGCGTATAAACAACGGCTTCAGCGGTTGAGTGCGAAGGAGCCGTAGAGGGTACACTGGCGATAAATAAACCGCGCACAAAGGGTCTGCACGCAGGCTGCGTTTAATTTTAGACGTCCTGCTCTACACCTGAGCCCAGATTAATGGGCGTGCGTGCGTTTTTCAAAGGTATCTATCTACCTACGTGTGTGAACGATTTCATTACCGGAGTGATGGAGAGGCCTTTAGAAAATTTCCGTTCTTTTTCATATTACTTGTATTACTTATACGTTAGGAGGGTTTTGAGCTCAAAACTGTTTGTATGTAGATTTAAATTTTATTCAATCCCATTAGACAGCTGTTAATGGTCAGTTAATTTTTGTATTCATTTATAAACTTACTTGAGAAATAGCCGACGAGCGGTGGAGTTGAGACGGGTTTTTCGATTGTAGAACACGTATCGGCAAACGTAGTGTTGGACATCCCAAAGCCGACGACTTGATTAAGGTAGCGGGCTGTGGCTGGATGAAAATAGCGATAAATCGTGTATTCAGGTACATCTCGGAGAGGCCAATATCCAGCAGTAAATTGCAACAGGCTAAGATGATGATAATGTAATTGTAACATATATTAATAATACAGTATCAGCACTGCGTAACTTTATCATTATATTAATAGCAATCGCTTGCGAATGAAACCAATAATTTTATTATCACGCAGACACGCGACAAAACAAACAAACATAGAAAGTTGCCAAAAAAGCAAAAAAAAAAAACTTGAACGCAATCGCCTGTTGTGACAGACGCTCGGATTACAGGGGGCGCTACCTGGTACGCATGCACTTTAGGACAGGATAATATTGCATCTTTTCTTTGACTAATTTATCACACACTGTACAGGATGCGACTATTTCATGATACCTTTTTTTTCCTGGGGGAAACCCCCTCGTCCGGGGAGACGAGGGGTTTATGTGGGGCTTGAACCCACCAAAACCCCCAGGGTGCTCCCTCTGTACATGGACGGAAATAAAGAGATAAAAGTGTTATGCATCGTATCTCCGCCCCGTGCCTGCATCCTTTAGACGCCCCCTTATCCACCTCTAGGGAAGCGCGCCGGGGGCACCTGGTACCTGATGAATTTACTCTAAATAATGGTGGAGCAGATTTCACTGAAAAGAAACATTCATTCATTTCTGAAATGAAACGAAACTGCATTCAAAACAAAAACAATCGAAAAACAAATTTGCCATACCCAGGAGTCAAATCAGGTAAAATTCGAAAAAACTAAACCCTGTACTTTTATGATATCAATCGACAGGGTAACTCATAAGGACTAAATCTCTCTTAGTAACATGATAAATTAAATTAAAGAAAAACAATGAGAACATCATATATTCAATGTCGAGTGAAACTAATGTGCTACGGAAATGGTGAAGTTTTATAAAAAAAATAATGAGAAATTAGTTTAGTTTCTTTTCAAAAATAAAGCAAAAATTGCTTTCAGTAAAATTTGTTATCCATTATTTCGACTACTGTCAAGGGACAGTAGTCATGTATCAGTCAGGTATCATGGAATAATTTTATTTCATCCTGTATATCTCTAGTACCAGATGTTGTTACTGAATGGCGCTGTGGGCTCCTAAACCGAGATTTACTTATTCTTTATCAATTTTTACTGTCTAAGTGGACAACCATAACAACGTTCGTTAATCATTTGTATGGCCAGCAACCATGATTCCTACCTGTGACGGTGGATAAGGTTAATGGTTAGTGCTCCCATTCAGGCGCAATCGCAGGTTCAAGGCTTACCCTTTAGTCCGGCTCTTACAGGCGTAATTGTGAGTTTAATCTGTATTATTGTTTTGCCTCTACATAGTAACTAAAATTAGTGAAACTCATGAACCTAGAAAAACAATACAGTGAAGTTAGGTAATACATTATTTTTCTGTGTCCTCAAGTGTATTATAATATACCGCATGCCAATTTGCACAGACTTACAGTTCATAATGGGGTCCCAGAAGGATTATTTTTGTTTGGCAACCCTGAGGGTGGATTAAACGGCCCTTGTTCGACCGATTCCAATAAAGTTATTAATTTTCCATCGGCCATAATGGCGCGCCGCTGCAAATTGTTAGTCGATGAAATTGGAATGATTATTATGAATATTTAAATGAAAACTTTCAGCTTCGTTAGGTTGATATAATTTTTGTAAAGAAATTGTTTTAAAAGTTAGGAATTTGTTGATTTTTTTCAGGTCAGTAATTATAACCACGGTTTAATTAATCAAAAACTTTTGATTGGTTGATGCGCGTTACTCAAAAACTATTTAACAATGATTCATTTTGATATTGTCAGCAGCTTGTAGCTTTCTTGGTAAATAAATAACTGTAAGATTAAAATGTCTATCATCTCTTAACCCGCTCAGTATTATTTACGAATTAGGAACTACACACTACTCAAAAAAAACTGTTAGACTCATTAAAGTAATGAATAGACTATGTAAACTCAGCCTTGAATCATGTTTTTAAATAAAAACCCTGAAACCTTGATACAAATCCTTTCACAAAATTTGACAAGACTTTGTATAATTTTAATTTGCCTTCATTGTTCCGTATAGCTATAACGAGAATATTATAAACCTTGACGTGGCCAAAAATTAAAAGGAAAGGAAAAATAGACGTTGGACGCTAAAAAGCTGTCAAATAACTGCGTGATTTAGGTCTCAATATATTTGTGAAGGGTCGCCATTCAATGGTTTTTATTTGAACAATCTCAATAGAGTTTTTCGGGATTTTCATCTGAATAACATAACGTTGCGTCTGTACAGATGAATTCTAAATCCTTTACTGATGCTTGTTAGTGAGCCGAACCCGATTTTTCCTGAAAAAAAAAGATGTTACTCTCTGTCTTGATTCAAGCTAGAATTACTACCATTTATATTAATGGAAACATTTTCAGAGTAGGAAAAATTAAGGATCTCAATCATGATATTTACATAGTTGTTTACGTTAGCTACGAGTTCTAAAGATTCGTACAAATCACTTACTTGTTTCGTCATGATTTTCTTCGACAATGAGGACATTTTCAAGGGAAATGTGAGGAATTTCCTGGAAACAAGAAAATTCACCTTTTAATATCACACGGCCGTACACAAAAGACCTCTTCCTTTTGCGAATGCAAAAGAAATATCACCAGACAATTTGTAGCAATGCCACAGTTCAGAAAAGAGATAGTATTGTTATTCTGGATCTAACGAGTCTGTACGGCCTATTTAATAAAATAAGACAATTTTAATTACTATCCTGATCATCTATTATTCTTTAAAAATACCAATAACAGGAAAAATAAAAAATTTAAACAACCCCAGACATGAAAAACATTTTTAAAAACTAAGAAAAAATATCTTTCACTATCGGGGAACCACCATATTATTATAATATAATGTGTACTTACCCCCACCCAATGAAATATTTTATTGTTTTACTTTTTATTAGAATCTTTTATATAAGTGTCAGGGGCTGGTTAAATTTTTTTCTCACTTATGCTCTGAAATGTTAACATTATATTTGAGAAAAGAATGCAGTACGTGGCACTTTTCCGAGGTGAACACTCTAAATTTGAAAGTTAGTGCAGTAATGAATTTCAATATTTACTTACTGCACTAAAATCAGTGCAGTAAATGGTACTACCAACTTTTTTCTTTATTTTTTCTTTCGTTGTTCCTGTGTATAAAAACAGAAAAAGCAAAGGGACATTTGTTCTTATTATTATTATTACAAGCGATATGTACCATTAGCACGAACATCTATCGAAAAAACAAAATGAGATTTATCATAGACAAAATTATCCTCCACGAGTAATTTTGTATGGGAACTATGTACAGCGCCATCTACCGCCCAGAAGCGGGTACTGAAGTTGCGCATTTTAGTAGCAAGTAGTAAGTATCAATAGGCTGTATGACCGTTCCATATGGCCTCACAAGCAAATATTAAAAAAAACGGCGGGAATGATTTTCAGCGGTTGATTTGATATCAATACAGTTTATATTATGTAATAAATTATCAAAATGAGTTCAGTTCTTGAAACAGATACAGATATACCTACTCCACCAAACTTGAGAACAGAAGCAAAATTAATAACAGAAAACTTACTGCCAGCAAAATCAAAAGAAAGATAATATGAAAACCTACGATCTGATTTGGAAAAGTGAAAAAAGGCGCACACGTTTTCGGAATCTGTGTTGTTGGCGTATTTTAATGATACATCATTAAAATAATATTATTATGGACGATTTATACATATTTATTAAAATTTATATGACACATGTTCGGGCAATTATTAAATGTAAATGTTATTGTTTTCCCGGGCACACTTAATAAGTGTGCCCGGGAACACTTATTAAGTGTGCCCGGGTATTGTAATTTAATAAATTGTGTATTTTAATAAATTTTATTTAGTTAATCAGTTTTTTTATTTCCTCGCATTTTTTGAGAAAATCACTATACAAGCCTTGAATGGTAAGCAAATTACACCTGTCCTCGGCTGTAATGTACTATTAATTGAGTATAGGTATTTGTTTATCTTGAGTGCCACATTACAGTGAATGTAATATGAGCAATTTTCAGTACTTACCTAATACAATTTTCAAGTTGGATATACTAACAAAAATGTAAAGGTCGACATACTAAGAGTGGTGATAAGTACACTTTCTTACTGATTACTCTTTAACTACGCTATTTTGTCGTCTCCGACAATATCTCTGCAGGCACATTACAAATAATGTTCGCGACAAAAACGCCGGTAATGGCGGCAACAAAAGTGTCCAAGCTGATTTATGTCGCGTCGCACGTCGCGTCGCTCGTTGTTGTCGCACGTGCGACCTGGACGTCTTCTCACGGGTAATGCACTGCGGTTTTCACACTTCAGTGTAAATAGAGATGTTACGGATTATAATAAATTACGTTTTGTTAAGAAATATTTTTGAGTTCTGGTGATTTAGTAACCCTCAGTCCACGATCACCGGGATCATGCTCTTTATCAGAACAAATGGAAAATTAAAAATACTTTTGACATTTAAGAAACAATACTGTGAGAAATGTCATGGTTCCCTGTCCACAATAAAAAAAACCGTCCAATTCGGTAGACGTATGCTGAAAAATAACAAAAAATAAGATAACGTACAATTTTAAACATATTCTGGTCGTTCCTTTGAAAATAATTAAAAATTTGTACAACATGGTGGCGCTGCCAGGAAGTATCACACATGTACTAATAAAGTATTCTAAAAATGCGCATCCCCAAATTTCCCATAATTTCTTAACCTTAATTAAATCTGAAGTTTATGTACAGTTAAAAGGTTAAATAATAACGGATGTCTTGGCTACAAATTACCGAAGCCGCCGTCCAAGTTCAAATATTAATTTCATGCGGTTATCTTTGATCTTCGCTAATTAATTGGTTAGATTAAATATTTTGTGCGCCGCGAACAAACTTGTTAGTTTCGAGCCTTATGAAATTTTACTTAGAGTTTAAAGCGCTGCATAATTACGCCTTAGTCTTGGAGCCCCTTTATGTATGCACATTAATTCTAAGTGTAATTTACATATCATTATTTATAACAACAGTTTGGTAGCTTTTGAAAGTTTTTAATATGAAAACAGTACTTACTTATTTTCATTTTGTGAGATAGCTGAAAGAAATTTTGATATTAAATAAGCTGTTCTTCATTACCTACAGCTCTTTTGACTATTGCTTTCCATAAAAAATATGGGTACAAAATTAATAAAACGATATCAAAGTAAAGAAATATATTCTGAAAAAACATAAAAAGTGAAGTCATTTATCCTTTTTACTCTACTTGCTTGTTAAGTTATACACCAAAAAAGTGGTTATCCCAAAAGATAATGTACGTTCAGTTACACAATAAATTTCAGCCCGTTAAAATGATTTACCGCGATGTTAAAAAATCTGCAGCTCGAAAATGGTCACGTTATCTATTGCGGAGTGAATGCAAGTTTTAATTGAATCCATTTTAACCGCAGGTATGACGGGCGCGCTTATCTACGGAGTTGCGGTTTTGGCTGCATTTATAGCATTGTATAATAATATTATAGTCAACGATTCGTTTTATTCGAGTTAGATGCTTAGCGTTGCCTTCATGAGTATAACTACTAATACTGGAAAGGCATACAATTACAGCAGTCAAGCGGTGGTTTAAACAATATTTTTGGCAAATAGTGACAAATATTATTTAGAGCGAATTTGTGCCTTAAAAGCTTTGATTTATATGATCGAAGTTTATAAGGCACGCCATGAATAGCATGTTAAATAGAATAATATGTCGTGTTATACAATCAACCCCAAAGCTGCAATTAAAAACAAATCTGTAATGAGTATATATCCCAAAGCTAGCGATTCTAGTTAGTCTAATAATGATGACTATTCTTAAAGTAGAAAAATTCTTGCACTTATTATTAATGGATGCTAAAAATCCATTAAGTTTGCTATACGGAGGCGTAAAAACCAATTGAGCGGTGTTTTGCAGAAAGCGACCAACGGCCATTTTTGCTAAAATGAGTTATGATACCCATTGCTTAAGATTTATTTTGATCAACAATGTCCAAAAACATGCGAACTCCTAGCACTTGTCAAACTCGAGATAATAATTTGTCAAATGAGACCATACACCAGTATCGCACATTTATATGTTAAACGCGACCAAGCCCAGACCATTGATGTACTAAAATTCAAGTTTAAGCAGATTCTTTAAAAAACAGAAAGCGACCAACTGACTTGGCTGCTTTCAGCAAATACATATGATCCAAAACTGCTAACTTACTAATTTGCAGAAAACGACCATTGCAGTGGTCGCTTCCTGCAAAATTCATAATCATTCTTAGATTGAGACCGAGATTCGGTGTGGTCTATTTTAGTTATTTACTACCAGTTATACCAACGGATAGTGGCGTATAGTGCCGGCACATAAAAATAATAGCACCCCCTCTCTTCCCGTGAGTGTCGTAAAAGGCGACAGAGGGAAAACTGCTTAATAAGCTATGGTAACGGCGGGGCAGGGGGTGCTAAGAATCCCCGGGTAGGATCCGGCTACCAACACCGACGACTCGATCTGGCAACCTACAACATGCGCACATTGAGGCTCGACGCGAAGCTCGTGGAGTTGGAAGAGGCAATTAGTACCTTAGTTACATTGGGATATCATTGGGTTATCTGAAGTCCGCAGAGAGGAGGAGGCCTCGATTGTCCTGCAATCCGGTAACTTACTATACCACCGGGAGGGAGACCAACAGTACATTGGTGGTGTCAGGTTCATTGTCCACAAGTCCCTTGTCAACAACGTGATTACCATCGGAAGTGTGTCGAGCAGGGTAGCGTGCCTGATACTCAGCATATCGAAACGGTATTCGCTGAATGTCATCAGGTCTACGCTCTGACCTCAACACGACGATGTCAAAGTGGAGGCTATGTATGAGGAGATCTCTAAAGCCAATACAGCTATGAAACCCACTACACGGTTGTGATGGGAGATTTCAATGCGAAGTTAGGGCAACGCTGCGGTGATGAGTTGATAGCGGGGCAATTTGGATTGAAAAAGGCCAGATGCTAGAAGACTTTATGGAGAGGGAGAACCTCTATATTATGATGAACTCCTTCTTCAGAAAGCCCGTAAGCGGCAAATTAACCTGGATCAGTCCGGACGGTGAAGTAAAAAAGTGAAAAAGAGATTGATTTTAATTCAATGATGTCGTTGTGATCAACGCTGTTATGAAAGTAAGCGATCACCGTATGGTCAGAGGCACATTGAATATCAACGTCAAGCTTGAAAAATCTGAGAACAGCATCGATGTGAACGATCTATATAATATGGTTGTGAATACTGTCCGTAAGGTAGGGTCAAAGTACTTTGAAACCCACCGTCCCAAATTAAAGAAACTCTCTAGCCAGGCTCTCTAACTCATGGATCAGAGACACGAAATGAAACTACAGAACTCAGCGGATGCTCATCGTTATTGGAAGCTCAATATACAGATATCTAAGTCTTTGACAACATACGAGGTGGGAAGATGACCTAAAGTTGACAGCAGGTCCTAACTGGAGAAGGGTTGCCCAAGACAGGCAAAAATGGAAGTCTTTGGAGAAGGCCTATGCTAGGAACCGAACCGAACTATGAGATTTTTTGTAGTTGTCTACTTTAGTATCTGATACTTGATATTGAGCGGAACAAAAGCTCGCAACGAGACTGAAAACTGAGGAAGGTAGCATCATTTCGCTAACACCTAAAATCCTGAGGGAGATTGAGAGTTTCTATGGACATTTATATTCCACGCAAACACCTGTTGAAAGCAAGCTTTAGTCTTGCTTTCAACAGGTGTTCAACAACTAGACCCAAGCTTACCCGACACAGAAGATATCCCGGACATCAGCCTTTACGAGATCAGAATGGCTCTCAGGCAGCTTAAAAACAACAAGGCTGCGGGCGATGACGGAATCACAACAGAGCTTCTGAGTGCGGATGGAAAGCCGATACTTAAGGTTCTCCAGAAGCTTTTCAATTCAGTCATCCTCAAGGGCTAAACGCCAAAGGCATGGGGCAGAAACGATGTTATGTATTTTTTTTTCAAGAAAGGTGATAAGAATCTTGAAGAACTACAAACCTATCTCACTTCTGAGCCATAACTATAAGTTGTTGTCATTGCAAATTGCAGGTTCGACGACTTCCAACCTACCGAACAAGCCGGGTTCTGGAAAGTATATAGTACCATAGACCACACTCATATACTGCGGCTAGTTATACAGAAGACCGAAGAGTACAACTTGCCACTTTGCCCATTTGTTGACTATGAGAAAGCCTTTGATTCGATTGAGACGGGTCGTGCTGCAGTCTCTCTAGAAGTGCCAAATAGACTACAGGTACAATGAGGTGCTAAGGTACTTATACCAAAACGCCACCACGTCTATCCGATTACAGAACCAGAGCTCTAATCCTATCCAACTACATCGAGGTGTGAGACGGGGAGACGTTATTTCTCCGAAAGTGTTCACTGCTGCTTTGGAGGATATTTTTAAGCGTCTGGACTGGAAAGGATGCGGCATCAACATCAACGTCGAGTACCTAATACACCTACGGTTTGCCGATTATGTAGTTCTTATGGCTGAGTCTTTAGAAGACCTGAACACAATGCTCGAAGATCTCAGTAAACCTTCTCAAAAAGTGTGTCTTAAGATGAACATAGATAAGACGAAAATCATGTCCAATGCCCATGTTGTAACCGCTCCAGTTAATGTTAGATACAATACACTCGAAGTTGTTGACCACTATGTTTACCTGGGACAGACGGTCCAATTAGGTAAGTCCAGCTTCGAGAAAGAGATCACTCGTCGAATCCAGCTCGAATGGGCAGCGTTCGGGAAGCTCCTGCATATATTCGCGTCTGAAATACCTCAAAGTCTTTGACCAGTGTGTGTTGCCAGTAATGACCTATAGAAAGATAGTAAAAGTGGTCTTTTACTATGGGTCTCATAAGAAGGCTTAAGGTCATCCAGCGAGCAATGGAGAGACCGATGCTTGGTATTTCACTGTTCGATCGAATCAGAAATGATGAGATCCGCTGGAGAACCAAAACAACCGACATTGCTCAAAGGATTGCATCGTTGAAGTGGCAGAGGGCGAGACACATAGGTAGCGTGGAGAACCGATCGGAAAGGTTCTCGAATGGCGACCGTTTTCCAGACGAGACGCTCCGTGGGCAGGCCCCCTACAAGGTGGACCGGCGATCTAGTCAAGGTCACGGAAAGCCGCTGGACGCGGGCAGCGCAGGACCGAACGTTGTGAAGATCTTGGGGGAGGCCTATGCCCAGCAGTGGGCGTCGTTCGGCTGATATGATGATGATGATACCTACGTATTGCCAAGAAATCTATTTAAATCTTCATGCAGGCCCTGATTCCAATGAACTTGTTGAGGGCTACAATATTCCCGAACTGGATATTAGATTGATTGATATTAGAAACTGAATAATTTAATTATTTGAAGATTAATAATATATTTTGCAAAATATAACAATTTAATTGGTATTCATTCAGTTTATTTCTGATCTTTGAAATTTTATTATGCAGAACGAGACCATCCCATTTGGTCTCATTCTGCGAAAATGTAAATGCAAGAAACAGTAAATTAGTTGAAAACGACCATAAATAAATGCGATATTTCTATAGTTTATCAAATTATTACAGTATTAAAAAATAGTTTATTTAATAGCTAAGATAGCATTTTAACAATTTTGATCCAATTTATAACAATTTTTACAATAAATTTCGAGCATGAACAAAAAAACCTTAAACTGCTTATATCTCGAAACTGTGTTTTTGGCGTTGGTCGTTTTCTGCAAAACACCGCTCAATTTAACTAGTTTTTGGACATTATTACATACATTGATCCAATCCCATATTAAGCAGCTTTACCACTTGTGATATGGTATGTTATGGAAATTGGAAACAACCGATGGGTATTACCACATACACCCAGACACGAAACAAATAGTTATGACATTAATTTATTTGACTGAAATCAGAAACCCATCGATGTGTACTTACACCAATCGACGTCTGACGTCGGCGATGTATCGTTAGTTTTTAAATAAAGTTTTCTTTAAGTTTTGTTTGCGACTGTATTTTTTTTTCATACATATTAGGCAAATGCTTAAGGAAGAGATATTACATACTCGCAAGAACAGAAAATTGCCGTTTTACAAAATTTACTGCGAATATTGTTTATGAGATATAACAAATTGTTGATTAGTTCAAGTAGTAAATATTGCGAAAAGCGTAATTTTTACGATGTTTTGATTTGTTATCGAGTCCCCGATATTTCGGCGTAGTTGCACACGCCATGATCACGGAGTAGCTCCAGTTATTTCGTTAGTTCGTGATCATGGCGTGTGCAACATGGTAAAATTCCGCTTTTCGTTATATTTACAGTGTTAATGACCATGAAAGTTTAAGAAGCTAGTTAAGGTAGGATTATATTGTTTATTATATCAGGTAATTTTGAAAGCGAAAGTTTTGCAACGAAACAAAAGTTAATATTGATATAGACCCAAGCATTACCACACAAAGTATACCGCTAATTTAATAATTTGAAATCTTTTATAATATGCTATGATATGTCAAAGTACTTACAACTTACCAACTCTAAACAAAAATTATCGCATATTTAAATAAAAAATAGTCAATAAATAAAGGCACTGATTTAAAGAGGCAGTTTTAAATAGCAGTTTTGGTAAGTTAAAAATTATAAATGGCACGTTAAATAACTAGTTCAGCAGTTAAAACTAAGCAGTAAATCTAAGTCAACTTTAAAGAAATTTAAAAAATAAAACTGTATCATGTATCCATGGAGCTAGACATAATAGTGAGGTAACTGGAGTTCTCACCCTGAATAAAAAAGTGTACCCAGCAAATTTGACCTTTAGTATGTAGTGGCTGTCGGTTGTCTCATATGACCATACGTATTTTTTTAAAGTGTAGGTGAGACGGCAGACAGCCACTGTGTAATTTGTGGTCACAAAAAAGTGTTAGTACTGCACTCTCCAGTTACCTCAGTATTAAGTCTAGCTCCATGCATGTATCATAATGGCCATTATGATACAACTGTCACTTTTTATATTTATCTTAATTTAACCATCTCCATGGCAACCGTAGGATTTACCGGCCCTGACTTCAAATTCTTCCTAGCCCTTCTTTAGCCGAAAACAATAAGATTTTTCTTATTATTATAATTTAGAAGGTATAGACCGTAACACTCACATAAACTACTATATTATTTGTTACTCCCATACTTACCTTATCACACAAGTCATGTAAACGCTCAAATAAACCTACTATACGTTTTACACAAACAGTGACAGTCCAAGCGCGCCGTAGATTCGTGTACTAATAGTGCTTTTCTCAAAAAATGCGAGGAAATAAAAAACTGATTACTTATCTAAATAAAATTTAATAAAATCTAATTAATATTTAAATTAATACTTTGTAATCAGTTTTTTATTTCCTCGCATTTCTTGAGAAAAGCACTACACAAGCCTTGTACGGGAAGCAATTAAATTGCCTCGAATGATTAAAGCCATCCACGACAATGTTAGTGTCTAACTTCCCGTTCGTGGCTGTATTGTATTATTACGATACAGCTCTCATTCATTAAAGCTTACTTATGAGAAAATAGTATATTTCATTACAAGTGCGGAAAGCCTGTCATTGCAAAGAGTTCCGACAAATGTCTACCCGAGCCGAGGCGCAGCCGAAGGCGAGGGTTGACAGTCGGAACAAGTTGCAATGACGGTTCCGCACGTGTACTGAACAACTATTTTTAATACAGTTGCGAAAAATGAAGCAATTTATTAAAATAATAAAACACAATAAACTCAACTAACTAATCGTAAAAGAATATAAGCAGAGACTTTTTTTTTGTTTTCTTCACCCATTCTGGGTTGGCAAAGGAAACTATGATCATACAGCCAAGGCTTCAGTAGAATTTTTTTATTGATATGAAATGAAAATAAAATTAAATGAGTTGAAATGAAATGAAACCTAATAAAAGCAATCCGAATCCTATAGGAGCGCCTTTCCTTATTTCTCACTTTTACCACATCGTTTTCCAATAAAGGCACATTATTGCACTAATTCCACCGTACTAAGTACCTACCACAATAAAAACCAGAAAAAACTAATTTAGAAAATTAAGAAATAAGGTCCCTCATTTTATTTTCACTTACTTGCGCAAGCAAACTCCTTTAAGCAGAGACTATGGCACAGATTATTAAATAGTTACTATGTAACTATGGTAGGGCACGTCATACCATATTTAGTAATCTGTGGTCATACAGCCAACTTTTTTATATTCATAAATTTAATTTGGCCGATACTAATATTAATTAAATGTATAATTAAAACTACTTTTAAATCTGATATTGAAACAAATTACTAGCTTCTTTTTGAAATATTTGCATGAATCATAAAAACTTCTATGATTTTTTTTTTGTAAAAACTTCGTGGTTGGTTTTTTCTTTTTAATAGACAATATTTTGACAGTTGGGAAAGAAAACGCACGAGTTCGGGAAAGGTAAAGAAAAAGTTCGAGTGTGTAATAGCCCACATCCCGAACGCTATACGTCCCTGCAATACGCCACTTTTCGAGCAACTGTATTAAAAAAATCTTTCCGTGTTCTGTGCATACTTATTTTTTTATTTTACGATTTCCATGGCAACCAAAGGATTTACCGGCCCTGAATTCCAAGCCCTTTCCTACTCCTGATTAATAATAACTCCTACTATGTGACAGTCACATAAACTATTATTAATTGTTACTCTCATAGTTATCCAAAAACACAAGCCATATATTAAACGCTTAAATTAATAACCTAGTCCACTTTTCACGATAATAATGATGGTCCGAGCGTCGTACATTCCTGCACTAAATGAATTTGCAACTTGGTTTGCGCTAAACAGGCGATTGCTGTTAGTGGAACTACAAATTTATTACAATGTCCATTAGTAAAGGTGAAGTTTAGTATATTTATTATTATAAGTTATTATCTGAATGCGTTTATTTCTTGGAAATTTTTACATAACTTACCCAATACTTTTTAAAATTCCTTTTAAACCCAAATGTCATGGAATTTAGTTCATTGTTTAAAATGCTGTCAGTTATTTTTATAACGGTTTTTATTTTATTCTTTAACCGTTAAAAGTTAACATCAAAATGTTATAATTATTTCAACCAATGGTTATTCATACACAACTACTGCAAAGTGACAGAACAGCATTATATGAATAATAATGCAGTCTGCAATTATCTCGTCCATTACCGCACCCATTGGAGAAGGATGAAGGACCAAAGAGGCGTATTTACAAACGCTAGTGGCACTCAGACAGAGCGTGGCCATTAGCAATGTGGATGCGTCGCGCGCGCATTAAAATTCATCTTGTCTCAGACGGTGACGGCACAGACAAGACTCGAGTTCTTTAAAGGAATTTAATTAAGCTCGCTTAAGGACAGATTTAGCGTTATGTAAAAGAAGCTCAAATTAAGATTTGAAAACACTAACGTGTGTATTCATGAAATTTTATTAAAGTAACAGTAATTTTACTGCATAATAAAGATGAATTCTTTTGAATGGCACAGTTGAACCCTGTCTATAACTATTTTTGAGTCTGATTTTACCACTTTCTACAGGGGGGACAATGCTGATTATGTTGGTATTAAGCACTGAAAAAGCAGCACGAAGGTTTTTAGTCATAAATGATGTGACCAACCATTGCGATAGTTGCTTAACCTCGACGATTTCAGGCCGGACGTGTTAACTATAAAATAAAAAAATAAAGCCCTTAGAAATAATCACCATGAAACTAAAGCTTTCAAACCGCGCAAACATCACTATAACAATGCACTTGGTTAAATAAAATGCTGAGCACTCCAACGAACAGATAAACATATTTAATCATAGCACCAACTCCAGCGTCTAAGTCAGATAGGAGTTGTGGTGCGGCTGCAAGTGACTGGAGAAACATCGATTCAAAGCAAAAGTAATAGAAGCCAATAGGACATTCCTGTAACTCAATAAATGGCACTTGAATCAAATATTAGGAGTTTCCAACAAGTAGTAATTATAGTTATTATATTTTTCACACTTATGCTCTGAAATGTTAATATTATATTTGAGAAAAGAATGCAGTACGTGGCACTTTTCCGAGGTAAACATTCTAAATTTGAAAATCACTGCAGTAATGAATTTCAGTACTTACTTACTGCACTGATTTTAGTGCAGTAAGTAAGTACTGAAATTCATTACTGCAGTGATTTTATACGGTACTACCAACTTTTTTCTTTATTTTTTGTGACAGTCCAACCTACGTCACCATTGCTTTTCAATTAGCCACAGGAGTTTTTAATTTTATTCGACTTTTCTGAAAAACCAATTTTCCATATTTTCAATAACTGTTACATCCTGAAACTACATTTTCATGTTTCAGACACATCTGAAATCTGAAAACGTTTCAGTAAAAAAATAATATTTATATAAAATAGTATTATTTATTTCCTTTTTCTGCTAAAAACATCTTCTTTTCTTTTGAATAGTTATTAAACATATTTAAATCAATTATAAGTCGAACAGGTATATTCTACATCTTCAATTAACAATAATAGATAAAAAAATAATTTAAAAACTTTTAAGTTTGAATTGAAGTCAAGAGAAGCGATATCTATTAATCAGTTTTAGTACTATGTGAAAAACCAGCGCCATGCTGCGCAGCGGCAAGTAGCGGAGTTAATAGCATGTCTTTGATATAGTACTGAGAAGTTTTGCTACTCGTTACGAGATGGCGCTAGTGGACTTGGAAAATTTTAAATAAAATCATTTATGAAAATAACATTATTTAATCCTTTTCTTCTTAATTCTTCTTAGCAGCATGATGAGTAATAAACTAATAATTTTAATATTACTTACAAAAGCTTGGTTTAGGGTTAAATGTAGGAAAACCATTATGTCTCTTCAAGCATGCAAATATATTAATTTCTCCTGAAATTCTTGATTAAAATTTATCCTGAAGGAATTTCCTCATCTAGGAAGTCTTTAGTAAAAGGTAATATAGGTAGATAGGTGTCTACAACCTTGAGTTATGAAGTAATCCTGAAAATTCAAAACACCAAAATGAATATTTCTAAAATTCAATATTCTCAATTTATCTAAAAATACAAGTTGGAAATTGAATTAATTTGGTTATAAATTAGTATACTAATTATGCTGATGAAAGATAAATTGATTTAGAGTAAATCCTTTGCTTAAATAATTTGAAATAAGCAAAACTAAATGTTTTGAGTTTTTCAACGCAGTTGAAAAACTGACTATTGCCTGAAAATAATATAGAATGTGTGTCTATTGTTATGAATAGTTATTTCTTTGTTCATCCTAAATCTGTGCATAATTTTAAAACTAGAATTGGCTCAGAACATTCTGTCAATTGTAAGAAATCACTAAATATGGAATTTCAACGTTGCAAAATTTGATAAATTTTGGGTAAATTCTAAAAGGTCAATAACTTTTATAGTATGTATTGGATTTATAATTCTGATATAAATTAGATAATTTCAAAGTGTCCTTCTTATAGTATAATAGAATTTATTACTTAAAGAAGTAATAAACATTGTAAATTTCAAGTTGTAAAATATACAAAATGACAAAAGATTGGTTCTAAAAAGCTACATTAATGAATGTATTTTATAGGTGCATATAATGATGATATATTTACCTCAGAGCTTGGTATTTTTAGGATAACATCTTTTGAAAGATTTCTAGTAGAAGTTGTCTGTTTAAAAAGCTTCATAAATAGTGTTTTAAGTAATTCAATCCTGGAAAATAGAGTCACGTTCAGAGTTAGTTTAGGCTAGGTATGAGTACATTAAGATATTAGAAAGGGTTTTATTTTGTTAATAAATATACTTAACTGTTTATGTATAACTTACAAACGTCAGTTTGTGTCACAGATGAGACAAAATCTCTTAAAGAACGTATTAAGTACCCAAAGTCGATTTTGGGTTTAAAACCATGATTAAACCTAAATAAAATTAAGCAAGATATATATTAGGGATTTCTAATTAATCTTCTATTAATAAAACTTAGCCTAAATACACTAAATTCAATATTTAAATCAAATTTTAGAATTTTGAATTACGCGCCATTGCATGTTGCCAACTAATGCCTTATTCACAATGTGCAAGGAGCGATTGAACAAAATCTGTTTGAGTCAATGTACCTTTGCGCTATGTAATACATAGTTGATACATAGCGGAAAGATGATAAAAACATTCCTAGATCATTCGATTAGTTACACTATATGGAAGTCTGATAATTCTGTCCGACGTGAGCCTCAAAACATATTTGTGCGCTAATGACACGAATTATAGCTTCTAAGGTTAGTTTCATATAGGAGTTCTGTAGCGCAGGCATTGTTTTGCTATTTGGCTAGATTTTAACTACGTTATTACAGCTAAATATTGAATTTATTAAGCGACAGTGCTGTCATCTATAATGAAACTATGATTTTGTGCGTCTGTAGGGTCTCTTATTTAGAGAAAACAATGGAACCATAGACTAGAATACAGATTTTATTACAGTCTAGATTGTCTATGGTGAAGACTTGCTAAGGTGGCCACTTTCTGACGATTACCCGTTTTATAGGGAAAATTTGGGAATTTATACCTCTAATTCGATTTATTTAGATTAAAATATTTCGTTATTTAGACCTAGAATTTTGCTACAAACTGATTGAATATTGTATGTTGGAGATGATTGAAGTCTGGAGGAGCAGTTTTGCGATGAAGTGTACACAAACCACAGAGTTTGAACACGTCGATATGAAATTGTTTGAGATCTCGTTGATGGAAGGGAATGAACACTTTTCGCATACGGTTCTCATGATTTCGACACCTCTGAACATATATTTATGCATCAAATTTAATCTAAATCAAGTATTTAAATTTTCTGAAATTCGCACTTGAATAACTTTTGAATGAGTTTATCTGAAGCCGCGAAAATTGGAAATTTACTTGATTTTGGATCGAGGAATAAGATTTACTACAGTAATATCTTAATTTCTCAAGATAGAACTAGATAATCTAGTTTTATCAAGTAAATAATTATTTATACCTAAATCGAGATATGGCAACATATCAGAATAACTGAATTATTCTTATGGGGGAATCCCAAAGAGGAAGCGCGTGGAGAAGTATTGGACGACATGTCAGGGGAGTTCTAGAATGTTCTAGAGACGAGATATAAAAGAGCGAGGTTCGTGGACTAGAGGAACAGTTCGGGAGAATTTATCGGGAATGCAGGCCGAAGCTCTGCCCGATCGCGATTCGGTATTTTACTAGTGAAAAGTATTTAATAGTGAATTTAAGAGAAATCTCTGCCCAAAATTATTTCAATTTAAATATTTTCTTTAAATATTGTGTTTCAAATCTGTAGTTGGTAAGCTTTTATTAATTTATCTCCATTTTCTTGGAATCCTCAATTTTGAGTCTGGACTGAGTTTTGAAAGAGGCCGATGATGATTTACAGTTCTTGGCCAGATCTGTATTTCTTCAGTAAGGTTTCATGATGGCATTTCCGATCTTCTCTTGGGTAAATACTTTCCTTGTGGGAATGTTTGCTCTGGATGGGGGTCTGAAAGCTGTCACGTGTCAAAACTTCGACCAGTAATATTTGAAAGCAAGAATTGAATATTTCAGAATTTGTTTTAAATTCTTTTGAATTAATATTGCTACCATACCGTCAGTATTAAATTCGGATTTCGTGATCTAATCGTCGAATCGCTTACTCGACATAAGATTTGTTTGATTTACACGCCGCGAAAGTGTTAAAGTGTGTGTTAATCGTGAAAATCTGTTTGAAAACAAATTCTCCTCTTGATATTTATCTAAAACAACTTTTTCACACGTTGTAATGTGTGTTGTTATTTAAAAAATGTTTATCTGAGCTCTTTGTGCAACTTAAAGAGGGAATTTGGTCCATACAGAGTTTCATATGAAGTGGAGTGTTGTGCTTTAGTTCGTGAGGATTATTGCTAGATTTTGATCTGAAATCTAGCAAGGGTGAGTGTAGGAAATAAGGTAATTTGGATGTCAGACTTTAGCTATAGTTTCAGTACTAAATTCCTTGGAAACAGATACTCTCTGTCCCAGTAAATTGATTCCTGAAACTTTCAGAAGTTTCAAAGCTGAAGCTTGGCACAATGTCTGATAGACAAGTTCTAGTACTTGTAAGATCTGCCCTCATCTTATATTATCATTTGCTTGCATGTCTGTGCAAGTAGAATTCTGTTTATATGTTTTGATACTGAAATTGGAAAGGAGGTTTTTATCTTCACAAGAGTGAAACTTTTATGTCAGAAGTCTCTACTAGACTCTAACTAGTTAAACCTGATGTTATTTGAACATGACCTCTCATCCTGATCAATATCAAAGTCTTGATATATGGAATTCTGCAGCGCCTCATCCAAACCATGTTTATTTATTTATTACAGCTGTTGTGTGAACAGGCTGCTGTTCTACTCTCATAATTAACTTTTATAGTCTAATTTTGACTATAATTAAACTAGAATACTATCACAGATTCTATAGAGAGACCGTAGCCTTTCATACAAAAGCTATTTCATCATACTTATGTATGATTTATTTTACTGTATTAATATTTATATTATACAGACACATACTTACATCAGTTCACACTATCCATACACAACTCAGGTAATGGTTGTTTTATGTAGCTCTAGAGTGGATAGATTGAAGCTTTACCGCTGGCTTGAAGCTCGAAGAGTGAGGTAACTTGCCGTTGTGGTCTGACTCACCTAGTTTTCTGGTTGACGTCTGGCTACAGTGATGAGATAATGTGGAATTTGCTGTGAGTTGATGGTGATTTCTAAAGTAATTTATAGTCTATAATGGACTATGGGTGATCAGAATATGACTTCAACAAAATGTGTTTTACTATAGGTCTCTCAAGGATATCGTTTTGGTAGTACGGTAAACACTCTTCATTTCCCAAAGTCAAAAGACCGTGTTAGGATTTGAAGCTGTGTATCTACTAAATCACACTACAGGCCGTTGGCTGATCATGGTATATTGATTGATCAAATGCCTTAGTGTCATTTTACACTAATTTGGCCAATTATGGTGTCGTCCGGATGTTTGCTTGGACCCTTAGTAGTGTAATCTTACGAGCCGAGCGGCTTGGGGACAACGCACTATTAAGGACTCCACCCACAGCCTGATTCGCACGATTGTTGGTCATTCACCTTACCAGATGTCCTGTTGGTTTCCTGGCTTTGTCGATATCCGGATTACCGTTTTTGATTTGTGATACCTTTCGGTTCATAACTGTTGGGTAAAACCAATTAAAGACAAAAGTCCTCCTGTGTTTCTTTATATTGAAGCCATATGTTGGATCACACATAAGTCTCTGACTTAATTTTCACACCATGGGAAACTCATAGCATTGGTACACGGTTGGTTGAGTAAATGAATACTGTGCAAAGTGTTTTATTTAACTCCTGACAATTTAATATTGTCTTATCCAAACCCTACCTCTCATTTGAGAAGACCCAGTTTATATTTGAAATATAATATAACTATTTATTTGTTCAACATGGATTTGAACATAATATCCTCTTTGATGGATGCCATTTCATGTGCTGAGCGCTGAGTCTCATAACAGATATGCCTACACAAGCATACACACTACATAAACTATACAACAAGTGGCTTGATTCGTTGAGTCACTATAATCTTTATTCTTCTTCTCTCCGCTATGCGTTGTGAAACACCCTGTCTTTTGCTTGAGTAGTCGAGCTCTGTCCTACGATCCTGAGACTATTCAGAGGAGGATATCTTGGTGAAGTAAGCCCTTCACCTCTGCATTTGCCGAGACCCGCACACTATACAGTTCCCTTCTGGCTGAAGGCTATAGGATCTGCGTCCCAGACAAGTAGGACTTGCCTCCAAGATCTCCACTCCGGTGGAAGGAGAGACATTTCTGAAAGGTTCTGGCTACGCCATCCTCTTCATGCTCAGATTGTGACGCTTTACATCTTTGTCCTGATTGTACGCAATCTGACAATGCATAACACTGTAATTTCTTAGATATGTTCTGAATAGACGCTCTAAGAATTGCATATGAAATATCTGTTTATGAGTACTTGGTGGCAGTAACTGGAGTGGGCATTTGTTAAACTGGATGTTTTTTCCATTTAACTGATTGTTGAATCTGGGTTTTCACATTCCTTTGCCTTATACTCTCTTTTGCTGCACCACTGTTGTGCTTAAGTATACTTGAGCGCCTCGTTTGCGTTGGACTGGGACCGGAAAGAGCTAGAGGGGAGGTTGGACGTAGCTCCCCAGGGCAATGCCCTGGGCCACAAGCCATCAGGGTATTAGCCTGGGCCTAGATTCACTATACCCTATCCTTATCCTAAAATTCCTATCCACAAACACTATACTTATTTACACTTAACTCTTTCTTTACCTATTTAAAATATAACTATTATCCACTGTCATGCTTAATTAACACTATTTATTTATTTATTTGTATTTATATATTTATAATTCATTTCAGCTTGCTTTAGGTAATTAGCTATAAGATTAAGCGTCTCTGTTATCATTGTACTTTGAACATACCTTATTAAAAAAGAACCTAACTATGGGATACTGAAACAAAAAATTACACAACGTAGTGTCCTAACCATTTAGTCGATCACAACAAACAGCCAAACATTGGGGTCATTAAGATTAGAATTATTATTATTCTAATACTTTTTTTAAGAAGAGAGGGGGGTTAAAACTGATGCTGGTGTGTCCTAACAATTGAGCTCTCACACATGCACAGATCACACAGTTTAGTTTATTTTATTCATTAGAAGAGCCCAGCAAGAGTCAATTTTTTACAATGGTGCCGTGACCAGGATTAGTTTAATAATAATATTTAATGATTTAATATCTTAATCTCTTAATCTTTTAGTAGTAGAGCCAAGAAGAGGTTAATTTACAATGGTGCCGAGTGACCAGAATAATGGGTCTCAAATGTTTAAAGGAATTGATATTCAGAGTCGCTTATTGCATGTTAATTTTTAAGTTGTGTGCAAGCTTTCTGCTATAGTTATACAGCTAGCAAAGGGGTTTTACTTCTTGGGGGCGTTCAGATTTAATACTAAGTAAAAATAAAATATAGAAAAAGCTTATAACTATGGTTCGCTGCATACCCGTTGCGATTGTAAGTATTCAGTATTGGGGATAAAATATAGAATACTTATATTTGCCCGCGATTAGAGCCAGTGGATACCTCTCGGTGGGAACTAAGCTGTGCTAGAGCCCGACCGGTTAGCTCTCTTGTTCTCCTGAACAAGAAAAAACCGAAGATCCGAAACCATTGCACTTGGCCTTTCCAAGGTGAAGGATATGCGGCTATCCGTATTAGGGATACCTGCATCCTAGGTTAAGATTTTATAATTTTAGTATACATACTGTAGACAATGGGTTATACAAATGAAAACAGCTGTGAGTGTAATAGCTCCGGGTGTATTTATTATGTGTGTTTCTTTTTCAGCTTTTTTTTATGGTTATTGTTTATTTTTTATGATTTTTGTGTGTTTTCTTATGTGTACGGTTCTTTAATATAGCGTTTATCGGTGTTGTTCTTCGTAAATTACATCTAAAACATTTTCACTACACTAAAAACAGTCACTTATGTTGTTTACTTTCATTCTTCAAATTTTCATTTTTGTACTAAATTTCCCAATGTGCGTCCTCTTGTTATGTTAGTGTAAGCTTGCGGAAAGATAGAGAGATAAGCGTGCTGGATAAGCTGGAAATAAAACAAAAACAGGTTTTAGAATTTTGCAAGCAAAACATTGTTAGTAGAATTTTACATACAAAATTGCAAACAAAATGTTGATAAAACAGGTTAAAACTTACTGCGGAAAAAATTGCGAGGTGTTCATTTCCTTTTTCGGTGGATTTACGGACATTTTCATTGAAAACAAGATAAATTTAAGATAAAATTTTTGTAAAACAAGAAATTACATAGGTTAGTTTGACAGGAAATAAGGGTCAATATAGACATGACCAGATAAGGGCATGAACGTACATTACTTTGAACTTTATCGATTCGATTAACGATTTTATTCAATTTTATTTGAAAGGTAAGAAATATTGTTTTGAAATGATAAAAAGTATTCTTTTATTGGTAAAATTAACTATACGTCATTAATAGGTCAAATAATTACATTTAAAACCGGAACAAATTATAAATAGACAATTTTGATGTTCTTACATTGATAATAAATCTATTTCTAATAATAGTTATTGTACGTTGAATTAGTTAGTTAATTGTTTTTCTAAAGTTTAGAATTAAATAGGATAATAAATTTAAATAAAAAGAAATTTCTATTAAAATTATAACTAAAAATCGACTCGATTAGACGTAATATCGAATAAGTAAAGTATCGATAATTCAATTAATGTTCGTTTAATTATGGCTATGGTATAAAATAGATTGTCGCGTTGTACTAAGGTACATACTTTATGTATGGTTATTTATTGATTTAATTCTTGATTACATAGGTAATTCTTTGAAGTTTGACTTAATATGAATAAGTAGGTAACTTAACTCTATATCACATTAAAATTTACATTTGTGACATGACGTGCTCGACAAAAGTAGTTGGGGGGGCGTACGAGAATACTAGCTAAACGAGATTTAGGATTATTTTATAGAAAAGGAGACGACCAAAATATTGGCCAAACATGTTTGCCAAACTTGATAGTAGATTTATTAGTGGTTAGTGTTGAATAGGGGGCGAGGGGATTGGCGAACGTGTTTGCCAAGTTAGTTAAACATGTACAAGACATTTTAAAACACGTATGCACATGATACGGAAGTATGTGCAAATAAATAATGATATTCGCAAATAGAGAAAGACAAGAAACGAGACAGGTGCTGTCTGTATTTACCTTTCATCATTAAGATAGGAACTTTGCCATGTCGACACGGTGCGTAAATTAAACAAACACGCCGTGATGTTATTTTATCACTTAGATGATTTTATCGATAAACAAATTTTACATTTACAATTTATTTATTATCATTACTATTAGTAAACAAACGAGCGATTTTCGAACGCAATACAAATAATAGACTGACAGCGCCATACTACATGTTATTTTGACATTATAAATTAATATGGTTCGTTTCTTTGAAATTTGGACACACTAGAGCCCAAGTCCATGATTTTCAGAAAAAAAAAAATACGAGAAAAATTTTGACAGATAAAATTGAGTTTGTTTTGAAATTGTTTTTCGTTCCAAAGTTTTACAAGTACGTAGATAACCAGTTAAATAAAAAAGTGCGTTTAGTGAGTTGAAATGTTAAGTGTTAAAGTTTATTGTGAAAAAGTAAATTGTCGGAAACAATCTCGTCGTTTTCCATGTTGGAGGTCTTTCAAAGGGTGTTAACTTAACTTAACTTCAAAATGGTTGTGTTGGAATTGTTCTGGGTATGTTTTAAAGCTAGACTATATGGATTTAATGAATATTCCTATGTGTGACCGTATACCAGAAGTCTTTAGTATGTTTTAGGTACATAAGTAGGTGAGATGAAACTTAGTAGGTAACTCCAAAGTTACCTATACATATTTGTTGGTGAATTTCAGTAACCAAAGTCTTAAAATGAATACTTAGGACGGATTCACATAACACATAAGCATGTTGAGGACATAATTCTGGTTAATAGATCTAATAACTTGATTTGACATTCGTTAAAGTATAAGTTTGCGTTGAACTAATGTTTACTTCATTAGATACTTTTTTACTAGTTTGTTCTATTTTAAACGCATTCCACATAACTAACTTACAAAAGCAAGTTAGTTATACCAGAGTAGAATTAGAAACTGTTATCTGAAGTAAAGAGAATTAATACACAAGTACTATTTAAAATAGATTTGCTAGAAAAATTTCAGTTTAAGTAATTAGGTTCAATAATAGAATGAAATTACATAGTGGATAACAATTGTGTAGTCTAGATAGATTAAAATTAACAAAATAGTCAAGTTTGAGTAGATTGCTATTTGGGAAAGTAGTTTTATAATAATAGTAGTTGTACATATCTGTTATTACATTCTGAAATAAAAATAAAAGGAAAAAATGCTATCGTATAGACATTGTTTTGAATTCTTCTTAAAAGTAGATCTTGTGTACTATTAGGGAAAATATGTGTGCCACTAATAATTCAACATTTGACATGATTACTAACTTCTTTATGTATAGTTGGAAACGCCACTATCAGATGTAAATCGTTTCCGAGGAATTTTCCCTCCGATCAACTTTAGGAAAAAGGTTTATTTGATATGGTTGTTTGGTTAGAATAGCATACAAATAGGTACATACTCATAATTTAGTGTTCATAAACACCATTATGCAGGGAAAATTATGTTGGAAACTTTATTTCATTAAACAAGTTAACTTTTTATTACAAATTAAACTATACAATTTAACTTAGTTTATTACAAGTATAGGGTGTTGGGAGGATAACTGGTTATTTATTTATATCACAGATGTAGGATTTTATTGAATTAACTAAAATAGAATTTAATCTTATAGCGCTTACTTATTTATTTATTTATTTAACTTTTGAAAATAATACCTAGTGTAAACATACAAAGCGGACTTGATCCTGGAGGTATTTTCTGCCAGTCAACCTTTGAGGAACTATCAACTTTTAAGAGGTTTTATTGTCAGTGAATTCTAGTGTTGTGTTATAGGTTGGTTTCAGTTCATTACTCGAGTGTTAGTGTGAGTTTTTTTTTATATAAGTGGGTTTTGTTTCAGGAAATATTTAAGAAAGTGCCAGTGCATAGTGATATTATTTAGACAGTGACTACTTAATAAGTGTATCAAATAATTAGTAAGTTTTAGTGAAAGTGACACTCTTTATTTCTTTATAGTCTAAGTTATAGTGAAAAATGACGCTCATTTAATTTTTTTTAAGTGATAGTGAAAGTGACACTCTTTATTTTATTAGTTCATAGTGAAAGTGAGACAATTCTTTTAGTTAGTTTTTAATGATTAGGTTTATGTGAACTATAATTAGTAAATGGTATTCAATTCAGTGATTCAGTGATTTTAAATTTTAATTATTTGAAAAGTGGATATTTTTTCTTACAATCAGTGATTTTAAAACTAGTGTTAGTGACAAATAGTGAGTGATTTGAGTGAAATATAAATTTTCATAATGCCTAAGAAAAAGAGTAAATCCAAGACAGCGGAGACGAGGAGAACTGGCATGGTAACTCGTAGAACTGCCCTAGTTGACCCTCCGCCAGCAGAAAAAAGGGCTACTTCGCTACAGTTTATGACACGTATGGTACAACGAGCGGTCAACACTCTTAATAGCAAGATCTCTGAGCTGGAAAGTAGGATCACAGCTACACCCACTCCGGTAGAATCAGCAGATATGTCCATACAAGGGGGCGCTTCAAATCTACAAACTCTAGTACAGCCTGGACCATCTACTATGTGTTATCCGATGGCGCCGATGTCTATTGAGAAGCCTAAATTTCCTACAAAGAGCAAACACCCGGTGACCTTCATAGAAGACCTAACAGCATATTTGAGAAAATGTGTACCGGGGGTGAATGATATAATTGATACAATTATTGAATGCCTGGAAGGGGATTCTAGAAACTGGGCTCGCATATATAGAGACAGATGGACACATTTTGAGGACTTCAAAAAGGACTTTTTGGACACGTACTGGGGTGAAGCAGAACAAAACGAATTAAGGAGGAAAATTGTGCAGAACTCCTGGGATGGAACGCAGTCTATGCTGAGTCACTTCATTACATTGTGTGGACAAGCAAAGATGTTGACTTATCCTATCCAGGAGAGACAACTAATAAGTGATATTATGAATCATTTTCCTAGAGAGGTTCAGTATGCTTGGTCGACAAGTAACTATACTTCCATACTTCAAGCTACTGAGTTTCTTCGCAAGCTGGACAACGTGAACAGACAAACTAATCCAAAGCGCAGCAGTGCTACTCAAGCAGGTGTGGTGCAACAGTCTGCGGCATCTGGTCAACATCATCAGCATCGTCAACACCAACAACGGGACAACAGGAGCAACTTCAAACAGAAGAAATCATTCAGCGAGAGGCCGGCGCGTGAAGTAAACCAATTGGCGAAAACAGATGTTGTAAATAGTGTAGATACCACTAGTGGTAATACTTCTCAAATTGTAAACTCGGAACCAACTAATTTAAACTAGTAGATGTTGATGTAAATCGCCCCAATACATCAACATTAGAAGGGGCAAATTTTACTCCTATTGCTTTAAAAATTATGCTTGATCTCGGATGGGAACCTGGACAGTCATTAGGTAGACACGGTGATGGAATACTTAAGCCTATAGTTGCCAAAGGTCAGAATAGTAAAGCAGGTTTAGGATTAGGTAGTAAAGTAACCAATTCTACTAATTTTAAACTACAAGTAGTGGAAACACTAAAAATTCAAGCCGAATTAGATAGGAATTTTTCAATTCAAACTAGGGAAGTTTCTTCTTTATTCGATGAAGAAGACAATATTACTTTGGATAGATTAGAAATGATCAAATCTGAGGTAGAGGTAGAAATATTTGACAAGCAAGTTAAATGTTTAGTCGATACAGGCAGTGATATCACTTGTATTTCAGAGTCATTTTGGGAATCTTTAAAATTACAGGTGGGGAATAAATTAAACATGTTACCTGTTAAACCAATACAAATTCGTGGAGCTGTTGGTCAAAAGAGTGCCAAAATACAGCAAATGGTTTTACTACCAGTAAAATTTGGGGAAATTAAAATAGAAATTAGATTTTTGATTGTACCTAAATTAGTCCATTCTGTAATTTTAGGATTTGATTGGCTTTTAGCAAATAAAGTAAATATAAGATTACAAACACCTCCAGTAGGATTAATTATTAATTACAAGGGTCAAAGAATATTAATACCGTTTATTGAGTACGTATTTGAGGGACAAGGGGTTTCAGAAGTTGCCAAAGTAACTAGTGACTTTGACTTCAAAAAGTATTTGCAAGAAATTAAAACAGGTATACCTCTTAATGAGAAACAAACAATTAAATTAAAACAAGTTTTGATTAAACATGATGACACTTTTACTAAACGATTAGGTCGTGCAAATTGTTATGAACATGTCATAAAAATGACAGATCATAGCCCGGTTATAAGACGTTCTTATCCTGTTCCATATGCATATAGACCACAAATGGAGGAAAAGTTAGCTGAGATGGTTGATATGGGTATAATAACTAGAGGTTCTACACCTTATTGTAGTCCATTAACATTCACTTTAAAGCCTGATGGTTCAATTAGAGTTCTATTAGATGCAAGGGAAATTAACAAACATATGGTAGCTGAGGCGGAAGCTCCTCCTATGCAAATAGATGTTTTAAATTCATTTCATGGGGTTAATTACATCAGTATAATAGATCTTAATAATGCATATTTTCAGATTCCTATCTCAGAAGATAGTAAAAAGTATACTGGGTTCACTTTTAATGGGAAATCTTATATGTATAATGTTTTACCACAAGGACTTAAGACTTCTGTCGGTAGTTTCAGTAGAGCGATGGATCAAATATTGGGGCCTGGGGTTAGACATTTTTGTGTAAATTATTTAGACGATTTAGCCATTCTAACTCAGGGTACTTTAGAAGAGCATTTAGAACATATTGATATAATTTTAAACAAATTAAAATCTGCAGGACTTACATGCAACCTTGAAAAATGTAAATTCATTTGTAAAGAAGTAAAAATGTTGGGTCATATTATTTCTACAGAGGGAATTAGAACGGATCCAGAAAAAATAGAATCTATAAAGAATTTTCCGGTTCCGACAAAAATGAAACATTTAAGAGCATTTTTAGGACTTTGTAATTATTATAGACGTTTCATTCCTGACTATAATAGTATTATTCAACCTTTGTGTAAGTTATTAAAGAAAAATAAAGGTTGGTCTTGGACTCCAGAAGCACAAGTAGCTTTTGAAGAGTTAAAAAATAGATTTTTGAAAACAATAATGTTGCATCATCCTGATATGACTAGGCCATTCTATTTGCAAACTGATAGTTCAGGAGTAGGATTAGCGGGGGTGTTATTTCAGTATGATGATAACAACGAAATGAAAATTCTGGGATATTGTAGTAGAGCTTTGAGGGGCGCAGAATTGAGATGGACGGTTACTGAACAGGAATTTTGGGCAATTATCTATTGCTTAAGAAAGTTTGAAACTTATCTAAGGGGCGCGAAATTGATAATTAGGACCGATCATAAAGCACTAACCTTTGTTAGGTCATGGAAACTATATAATAGTCGGATTATTAGATGGATACTTTTTCTTGAACAAGTTGACTATACTATTGAACATGTAAAAGGTAAAGACAACGCGGCTGTCGATGATCTGTCTAGGTTTCCATCTGATTCATCTTTAATGCAGGAAGATAGGGTTTATTGTCCAGAAATCCATTATATGGAAATTAATAAAAATAAAACATTAGTAGCTGACTTGAGAAATATATCTAATTTTCAAGCTAGTGATAGAGAGATTCAGTCAATTATGAATATTGTAAATAATCCTAGTAATAATTTAAATGGTAAATTAGGGAAAATTGCTCAACGTTGTTATATTAAGGATAGGGTATTGTATTTTAAAATTAATTCAAACAAACATGTAATATATTTGCCAGCAAATTTGAGAGAAGAAGTAATTCTCCAAATTCATAAAGAAATGGGTCATCAAGGGGCTTATAAGGTTCTCAAATATCTTAAAGATAGATT
Source organism: Crambus lathoniellus (assembly GCA_949710035.1). Lineage (NCBI taxonomy): Eukaryota > Metazoa > Arthropoda > Insecta > Lepidoptera > Crambidae > Crambus > Crambus lathoniellus. Next base: position 29,305,998 of record OX453296.1, read on the forward strand.
TTACTGGCTTGGTATGAACAAAACTGTGAAAACATTGTTGAGAACTTGTCACATTTGCCAGGTTTCTAAAAGTGATAATATAAAATATGTAGGTGAATGTAAGCCTATTGTAACAAAACAAATAGGAGACATTGTAATGGCTGATTTATATGGACCTTTGCCTAGGGGTAGATTTGGGGCTACTTACATATTAGTAATTCAAGACTCATTTAGCAAGTTTGTTAAGTTGTATAATTTAACTAAAGCCACTTCTCGAGCAGTAGTCGCTAAATTAAAACGGTTCTCTAGAATAATCAGACCTAAAGTAGTTATGACTGATAATGGCAGTCAATTCTCATCTGATTGCTGGAAGCAAGCTTTAAAAGATATTAATATAAAGCCTATATACACTACAGTTAGAAATCCTCGACCTAATACTACAGAGAGGGTAAATAAAGAATTGGGACGTTTATTCAGAACGTATTGCCATAAGAAACATAAAAATTGGGCGACTATTCTTAACAGAATAGAAACCATGTATAACAATACTTTCCATGAAAGCACTGGTTTCACTCCTAATGAAATATTATATGGTACAAGTAACAGTATGTCATTTGATAATTGTCTGCCACATTTAGATAAGACAAAGAACATTGAGGATGTTAGAGCACAGGTGACACAGAATTTGAAAAGTAATAGTGTCAAAAGACAGGTCAGATTTAACAAATCTCATCGTTTGATTGAATTTCAGATAGGAGATTATGTAAAGATTCGGAAGTTAAACAAATCAGAAGCACTGAAGAATCTTACTAAAAAGTTTCAGTTGCTTTATGAAGGACCATATGTAGTTAGTGCTGTGCCATTTCCAAATGTATATACATTGATGGACCCTAAAACTAAACAGATTAGAGGTAACTTCAATACCATCCATTTAAATAAATACTATATATAAAAATATTCACTTATGAAAAAAAAAAAAAAAAAAAAAAAAAAAACAAACAGTTATGTAGGCTAAATTTTATTACTTAAATTCGTATTTTATTATTTAAATTTTAACCTTATTCTGTGTCTTAATATGTGTTAAAAAAATTTCCTTTAGATTAAGTTAAATTTTACTAGGTAGATATTTAGTTAACATTTTGAGGTTAACATACATCATTCAATTATTTAGAAAAGTAATTATCTCTTCTTTGAGTAGATAAGAAGGCTTTCTTTCATAGCTTTGCTATTGGAGAAGTTTACTTGTTGGTTCTCAATATTCATATTAAGAGTAATGTTTCTATTTAGTTATCTAAATAAGAATCATATTTAACAAATACAATGTAAACTAGATATCAATATTGATACGTTGTTCTGAAAAGATTTCATTCAGGACTGATATTAAGTCATTGTTGGTAACTAGTATTAATTTAATACTAATGTTCATAATTTATTTTATAAATTAAAGTTATGGGGAAATGATGGGTCAGGGAAATGACTCAATCACATCTATTAGAGCAGTAAAAAGGTTTTATAAAGCCTGATTAACATATATGTTCATATCTTCAATCTTATATGGTCCTTGACCATATTACCTACTAACTCCAATTGGCTGTTGTCTTCGCTATAATCTGTTAAGCGCTGTCTTAATAGATGTGGTTGGAGGGGAGATGGGCGGTCGTTTCACTTGGGGTAGATTAATTACTTTAAATATATATATATTTATTCATAAAAAGAAAAAGGGGTTAAGAAAATTAAAATTAATTTTATTTTTCCTGATGAACCTCTCTCCTTCCATTCTCTTCTTTTGTGGTTGTCTCATTTTTATTTGCGGCGATCACAGGTTGTACTTTTTATTATAAGTAATTTATAATTACGGTAAACTTCTTTATAAATTAGGGGGCGGTTGTGACAGTCCAACCTACGTCACCATTGCTTTTCAATTAGCCACAGGAGTTTTTAATTTTATTCGACTTTTCTGAAAAACCAATTTTCCATATTTTCAATAACTGTTACATCCTGAAACTACATTTTCATGTTTCAGACACATCTGAAATCTGAAAACGTTTCAGTAAAAAAATAATATTTATATAAAATAGTATTATTTATTTCCTTTTTCTGCTAAAAACATCTTCTTTTCTTTTGAATAGTTATTAAACATATTTAAATCAATTATAAGTCGAACAGGTATATTCTACATCTTCAATTAACAATAATAGATAAAAAAATAATTTAAAAACTTTTAAGTTTGAATTGAAGTCAAGAGAAGCGATATCTATTAATCAGTTTTAGTACTATGTGAAAAACCAGCGCCATGCTGCGCAGCGGCAAGTAGCGGAGTTAATAGCATGTCTTTGATATAGTACTGAGAAGTTTTGCTACTCGTTACGAGATGGCGCTAGTGGACTTGGAAAATTTTAAATAAAATCATTTATGAAAATAACATTATTTAATCCTTTTCTTCTTAATTCTTCTTAGCAGCATGATGAGTAATAAACTAATAATTTTAATATTACTTACAAAAGCTTGGTTTAGGGTTAAATGTAGGAAAACCATTATGTCTCTTCAAGCATGCAAATATATTAATTTCTCCTGAAATTCTTGATTAAAATTTATCCTGAAGGAATTTCCTCATCTAGGAAGTCTTTAGTAAAAGGTAATATAGGTAGATAGGTGTCTACAACCTTGAGTTATGAAGTAATCCTGAAAATTCAAAACACCAAAATGAATATTTCTAAAATTCAATATTCTCAATTTATCTAAAAATACAAGTTGGAAATTGAATTAATTTGGTTATAAATTAGTATACTAATTATGCTGATGAAAGATAAATTGATTTAGAGTAAATCCTTTGCTTAAATAATTTGAAATAAGCAAAACTAAATGTTTTGAGTTTTTCAACGCAGTTGAAAAACTGACTATTGCCTGAAAATAATATAGAATGTGTGTCTATTGTTATGAATAGTTATTTCTTTGTTCATCCTAAATCTGTGCATAATTTTAAAACTAGAATTGGCTCAGAACATTCTGTCAATTGTAAGAAATCACTAAATATGGAATTTCAACGTTGCAAAATTTGATAAATTTTGGGTAAATTCTAAAAGGTCAATAACTTTTATAGTATGTATTGGATTTATAATTCTGATATAAATTAGATAATTTCAAAGTGTCCTTCTTATAGTATAATAGAATTTATTACTTAAAGAAGTAATAAACATTGTAAATTTCAAGTTGTAAAATATACAAAATGACAAAAGATTGGTTCTAAAAAGCTACATTAATGAATGTATTTTATAGGTGCATATAATGATGATATATTTACTTCAGAGCTTGGTATTTTTAGGATAACATCTTTTGAAAGATTTCTAGTAGAAGTTGTCTGTTTAAAAAGCTTCATAAATAGTGTTTTAAGTAATTCAATCCTGGAAAATAGAGTCACGTTCAGAGTTAGTTTAGGCTAGGTATGAGTACATTAAGATATTAGAAAGGGTTTTATTTTGTTAATAAATATACTTAACTGTTTATTTATAACTTACAAACGTCAGTTTGTGTCACAGATGAGACAAAATCTCTTAAAGAACGTATTAAGTACCCAAAGTCGATTTTGGGTTTAAAACCATGATTAAACCTAAATAAAATTAAGCAAGATATATATTAGGGATTTCTAATTAATCTTCTATTAATAAAACTTAGCCTAAATACACTAAATTCAATATTTAAATCAAATTTTAGAATTTTGAATTACGCGCCATTGCATGTTGCCAACTAATGCCTTATTCACAATGTGCAAGGAGCGATTGAACAAAATCTGTTTGAGTCAATGTACCTTTGCGCTATGTAATACATAGTTGATACATAGCGGAAAGATGATAAAAACATTCCTAGATCATTCGATTAGTTACACTATATGGAAGTCTGATAATTCTGTCCGACGTGAGCCTCAAAACATATTTGTGCGCTAATGACACGAATTATAGCTTCTAAGGTTAGTTTCATATAGGAGTTCTGTAGCGCAGGCATTGTTTTGCTATTTGGCTAGATTTTAACTACGTTATTACAGCTAAATATTGAATTTATTAAGCGACAGTGCTGTCATCTATAATGAAACTATGATTTTGTGCGTCTGTAGGGTCTCTTATTTAGAGAAAACAATGGAACCATAGACTAGAATACAGATTTTATTACAGTCTAGATTGTCTATGGTGAAGACTTGCTAAGGTGGCCACTTTCTGACGATTACCCGTTTTATAGGGAAAATTTGGGAATTTATACCTCTAATTCGATTTATTTAGATTAAAATATTTCGTTATTTAGACCTAGAATTTTGCTACAAACTGATTGAATATTGTATGTTGGAGATGATTGAAGTCTGGAGGAGCAGTTTTGCGATGAAGTGTACACAAACCACAGAGTTTGAACACGTCGATATGAAATTGTTTGAGATCTCGTTGATGGAAGGGAATGAACACTTTTCGCATACGGTTCTCATGATTTCGACACCTCTGAACATATATTTATGCATCAAATTTAATCTAAATCAAGTATTTAAATTTTCTGAAATTCGCACTTGAATAACTTTTGAATGAGTTTATCTGAAGCCGCGAAAATTGGAAATTTACTTGATTTTGGATCGAGGAATAAGATTTACTACAGTAATATCTTAATTTCTCAAGATAGAACTAGATAATCTAGTTTTATCAAGTAAATAATTATTTATACCTAAATCGAGATATGGCAACATATCAGAATAACTGAATTATTCTTATGGGGGAATCCCAAAGAGGAAGCGCGTGGAGAAGTATTGGACGACATGTCAGGGGAGTTCTAGAATGTTCTAGAGACGAGATATAAAAGAGCGAGGTTCGTGGACTAGAGGAACAGTTCGGGAGAATTTATCGGGAATGCAGGCCGAAGCTCTGCCCGATCGCGATTCGGTATTTTACTAGTGAAAAGTATTTAATAGTGAATTTAAGAGAAATCTCTGCCCAAAATTATTTCAATTTAAATATTTTCTTTAAATATTGTGTTTCAAATCTGTAGTTGGTAAGCTTTTATTAATTTATCTCCATTTTCTTGGAATCCTCAATTTTGAGTCTGGACTGAGTTTTGAAAGAGGCCGATGATGATTTACAGTTCTTGGCCAGATCTGTATTTCTTCAGTAAGGTTTCATGATGGCATTTCCGATCTTCTCTTGGGTAAATACTTTCCTTGTGGGAATGTTTGCTCTGGATGGGGGTCTGAAAGCTGTCACGTGTCAAAACTTCGACCAGTAATATTTGAAAGCAAGAATTGAATATTTCAGAATTTGTTTTAAATTCTTTTGAATTAATATTGCTACCATACCGTCAGTATTAAATTCGGATTTCGTGATCTAATCGTCGAATCGCTTACTCGACATAAGATTTGTTTGATTTACACGCCGCGAAAGTGTTAAAGTGTGTGTTAATCGTGAAAATCTGTTTGAAAACAAATTCTCCTCTTGATATTTATCTAAAACAACTTTTTCACACGTTGTAATGTGTGTTGTTATTTAAAAAATGTTTATCTGAGCTCTTTGTGCAACTTAAAGAGGGAATTTGGTCCATACAGAGTTTCATATGAAGTGGAGTGTTGTGCTTTAGTTCGTGAGGATTATTGCTAGATTTTGATCTGAAATCTAGCAAGGGTGAGTGTAGGAAATAAGGTAATTTGGATGTCAGACTTTAGCTATAGTTTCAGTACTAAATTCCTTGGAAACAGATACTCTCTGTCCCAGTAAATTGATTCCTGAAACTTTCAGAAGTTTCAAAGCTGAAGCTTGGCACAATGTCTGATAGACAAGTTCTAGTACTTGTAAGATCTGCCCTCATCTTATATTATCATTTGCTTGCATGTCTGTGCAAGTAGAATTCTGTTTATATGTTTTGATACTGAAATTGGAAAGGAGGTTTTTATCTTCACAAGAGTGAAACTTTTATGTCAGAAGTCTCTACTAGACTCTAACTAGTTAAACCTGATGTTATTTGAACATGACCTCTCATCCTGATCAATATCAAAGTCTTGATATATGGAATTCTGCAGCGCCTCATCCAAACCATGTTTATTTATTTATTACAGCTGTTGTGTGAACAGGCTGCTGTTCTACTCTCATAATTAACTTTTATAGTCTAATTTTGACTATAATTAAACTAGAATACTATCACAGATTCTATAGAGAGACCGTAGCCTTTCATACAAAAGCTATTTCATCATACTTATGTATGATTTATTTTACTGTATTAATATTTATATTATACAGACACATACTTACATCAGTTCACACTATCCATACACAACTCAGGTAATGGTTGTTTTATGTAGCTCTAGAGTGGATAGATTGAAGCTTTACCGCTGGCTTGAAGCTCGAAGAGTGAGGTAACTTGCCGTTGTGGTCTGACTCACCTAGTTTTCTGGTTGACGTCTGGCTACAGTGATGAGATAATGTGGAATTTGCTGTGAGTTGATGGTGATTTCTAAAGTAATTTATAGTCTATAATGGACTATGGGTGATCAGAATATGACTTCAACAAAATGTGTTTTACTATAGGTCTCTCAAGGATATCGTTTTGGTAGTACGGTAAACACTCTTCATTTCCCAAAGTCAAAAGACCGTGTTAGGATTTGAAGCTGTGTATCTACTAAATCACACTACAGGCCGTTGGCTGATCATGGTATATTGATTGATCAAATGCCTTAGTGTCATTTTACACTAATTTGGCCAATTATGGTGTCGTCCGGATGTTTGCTTGGACCCTTAGTAGTGTAATCTTACGAGCCGAGCGGCTTGGGGACAACGCACTATTAAGGACTCCACCCACAGCCTGATTCGCACGATTGTTGGTCATTCACCTTACCAGATGTCCTGTTGGTTTCCTGGCTTTGTCGATATCCGGATTACCGTTTTTGATTTGTGATACCTTTCGGTTCATAACTGTTGGGTAAAACCAATTAAAGACAAAAGTCCTCCTGTGTTTCTTTATATTGAAGCCATATGTTGGATCACACATAAGTCTCTGACTTAATTTTCACACCATGGGAAACTCATAGCATTGGTACACGGTTGGTTGAGTAAATGAATACTGTGCAAAGTGTTTTATTTAACTCCTGACAATTTAATATTGTCTTATCCAAACCCTACCTCTCATTTGAGAAGACCCAGTTTATATTTGAAATATAATATAACTATTTATTTGTTCAACATGGATTTGAACATAATATCCTCTTTGATGGATGCCATTTCATGTGCTGAGCGCTGAGTCTCATAACAGATATGCCTACACAAGCATACACACTACATAAACTATACAACAAGTGGCTTGATTCGTTGAGTCACTATAATCTTTATTCTTCTTCTCTCCGCTATGCGTTGTGAAACACCCTGTCTTTTGCTTGAGTAGTCGAGCTCTGTCCTACGATCCTGAGACTATTCAGAGGAGGATATCTTGGTGAAGTAAGCCCTATGTAGACAGTTCACCTCTGCATTTGCCGAGACCCGCACACTATACAGTTCCCTTCTGGCTGAAGGCTATAGGATCTGCGTCCCAGACAAGTAGGACTTGCCTCCAAGATCTCCACTCCGGTGGAAGGAGAGACATTTCTGAAAGGTTCTGGCTACGCCATCCTCTTCATGCTCAGATTGTGACGCTTTACATCTTTGTCCTGATTGTACGCAATCTGACAATGCATAACACTGTAATTTCTTAGATATGTTCTGAATAGACGCTCTAAGAATTGCATATGAAATATCTGTTTATGAGTACTTGGTGGCAGTAACTGGAGTGGGCATTTGTTAAACTGGATGTTTTTTCCATTTAACTGATTGTTGAATCTGGGTTTTCACATTCCTTTGCCTTATACTCTCTTTTGCTGCACCACTGTTGTGCTTAAGTATACTTGAGCGCCTCGTTTGCGTTGGACTGGGACCGGAAAGAGCTAGAGGGGAGGTTGGACGTAGCTCCCCAGGGCAATGCCCTGGGCCACAAGCCATCAGGGTATTAGCCTGGGCCTAGATTCACTATACCCTATCCTTATCCTAAAATTCCTATCCACAAACACTATACTTATTTACACTTAACTCTTTCTTTACCTATTTAAAATATAACTATTATCCACTGTCATGCTTAATTAACACTATTTATTTATTTATTTGTATTTATATATTTATAATTCATTTCAGCTTGCTTTAGGTAATTAGCTATAAGATTAAGCGTCTCTGTTATCATTGTACTTTGAACATACCTTATTAAAAAAGAACCTAACTATGGGATACTGAAACAAAAAATTACACAACGTAGTGTCCTAACCATTTAGTCGATCACAACAAACAGCCAAACATTGGGGTCATTAAGATTAGAATTATTATTATTCTAATACTTTTTTTAAGAAGAGAGGGGGGTTAAAACTGATGCTGGTGTGTCCTAACAATTGAGCTCTCACACATGCACAGATCACACAGTTTAGTTTATTTTATTCATTAGAAGAGCCCAGCAAGAGTCAATTTTTTACATTTTTCTTTAGTTATTCCTGTGTATAAAAACAGAAAAAGCAAAGGGACATTTGCACCATACAGCCACATTATTATTATATCATAATTAGGTTAACTTTTTTTTAAATACGGTGCGCACAGAGTATATTACTTCGTATTGTACCACAAGCGCTATGTACCCTTAGCACCATGAAGCTCGACTTAATATTGAGGTAATTGGAGAGTGCTGTACGAACAATTTTTTGTGACCACAAATTACACAGTGGCTGTCTTCCGTCTCACCTACATTTAAAAAAAATACGTATGGTCATATGAGACAACTGACAGCCACTACATACTTACTAAATGTCAAATTTGCTGGTGTTCACTTTTTTATTCAGAGTGAGAACTCCAGTTACCTCAGTATTAAGTCGAGCTTCATGCTTAGCACGAACATCAATCGAAAAAACAAAATGAGATTTATCATAGACAAAATATCCTTTACGAGTAATTTTGTATGGGAAATATATACAGCGCCATCTACCGCCCAGAAGCGGGTATTGAAGTTGCGCATTTTAGTAGCAAGTAGTAAGTATCACTAGGCTGTATGACCGTTCGACATGGCCTCACAAATCAATATTAAAAAAACGGCGGGAATGATTTTCAGCGGTTGATTAGATATCAATACAGTTTATATTGTGTAATAAATTATCAAAATGAGTTCTGCCAATGAAACATATACAGACATTGTATGTACCTACTCCACCACATTTGAGAGCAGAAGCAAAATTAATAACAGAAAACTTACTGCCAGCAAAATCAAAAGAAAGATATATGAAAACCTACGATCTGATTTGGAAAAGTGAAAAAAAGGCGCATACGTTTTCGGAATCTGTGTTGTTGGCGTATTTTAATGATACATCATTAAAATAATATTATTATGGGCGATTTATACATAAGTGTGCCCGGGAAAACAATAACATTTACATTTAATAATTGCCCGCACATGTGTGATATAAATTTTAATAAATATTATTTAGTTAAACAGTTTTTTTTATTCCCTCGCATTTCTTGAGAAAAGCACTATACAAGCCTTGTACGGTAAGCAAATTACCTTGCCTCGAATGATTAAAGCCCTCGCCTGCGGCTCGTGCTTCAAACCATCCTCGACAATGTAATTTCTTACTTACCTGTCCTCGGCTGTAATGTACTATTTCACACTTATGCTCTGAAATGTTAATATTATATTTGAGAAAAGAATGCAGTACGTGGCACTTTTCCGAGGTAAACATTCTAAATTTGAAAATCACTGCAGTAATGAATTTCAGTACTTACTTACTGCACTGATTTTAGTGCAGTAAGTAAGTACTGAAATTCATTACTGCAGTGATCTGCAATGGTACTGCGCACTTTTTTTCTTTCGTTATTCCTGTGTAAAACAGAAAAAGCAAAGGGACATTTGCACTATACAGCCACATTATTATTATTATTATCTAAGTAATTATTTTATCATAATTAGTGAAGTAACTTTTTTTTAAATACGGTGCGCACAGAGTATATTACTTCGTATTGTACCCTAGCGCTATGTATTCTTAGCACGAACATCAATCGAAAAAATTCAAAATGAGATTTATCATAGACAAAATATCCTTTACGAGTAATTTTGTATGGGATATATGTACAGCGCCATCTACCGCCCAGAAGCGGGTATTGAAGTTGCGCATTTTAGTAGCAAGTAGTAAGTATCAATAGGCTGTATGACAGTTCCACATGGCCTCACAAGCCAATATTAAAAAAAAAACGGCGGGAATGATTTTCAGCGGTTGATTTGATATCAATACAGTTTATATTGTGTAATAAATTATCAAAATGAATCCTGCCAATGAAACATTATACAGACATTGTATGTACCTACTCCACCAAATTTGAGAGCGGAAGCAAAATTAATAACAGATATCTTACTGCCAGCAAAATCAAAAGAAATATACTTATATGAAAACCTACGATCTGATTTGGAAAAGTGAAAAAAAGGCGCATACGTTTTCGGAATCTGTGTTGTTGGCGTATTTTAATGATAAATCATTAAAATAATATTATTATGGGCGATTTATACATAAGTGTGCCCGGGAAAACAATAACATTTACATTTAACAATTGCCCGAACGAACATGTGTGATATAAATTTTAGTAAATATTATTTAGTTAAACAGTTTTTTTATTTCCTCGCATTTCTTGAGAAAAGCACTATATAAGCCTTGTAGGGTAAGCAAATTACCTGTCCTCGGCTGTAATGTACTATTAAAAAGTATTATTTATTGGTATTGGTATTTATTTTTATTGTTATTTATTGGCATGTATTTATTAGTAATTATAGTTATTATAGGGGTTATTAAAACACAAGTGTTTTTTTCCTTGGTCCTTATACAGTGCTACATACTTCTTGTATTAAATAAATATGTTCGTGTCTGTAGCAAGAAAATACAGTGATTATCTATCTATATATCTACTTTGACGTCGGCTTATACTCGCTATCTCTCTTGATCTGAGCCATTAAGAGCAGCGGGCAAAGTTGCGTTCCCGTAATAAGCCGCTGCGTGCTTTCATTGCGCTGATATTAGTATGAGAGACATAGACATACTCTTTTCTAGAAGAGGACATTAAAACTATTTTCAGCTTGAACTAAGAAGATGTTAAAATAACAATTTATTATTTCTTGGCGTAGCCAATCACTCCTGTATTGCACGTGCCACAAGCAAATGTAAAATAAATAGCAAAATTGCTACTTTTATACTTCATTTGCTCTAGGAAAACATTTTCTGGGTGAAAACAGATGAATGCAGAATCTTCATCTTCTCTATATAATGTTTGAAAAGAGATTTTATATAAGAATAAGAACCGCCAAAAACTTTTTTTTCTTCATCCAACATTTTCCTTTATGACGTACATTTCGCAACAAAAATGTTCCATCCTTTAATCAAAGCTTCCTTACTGAGAGCAACAGCAGTTCTACTACATATAATGCCCAAAATAGGTATAATTTATTTTCTGATGCATCATCTTTGTATTTCTATTAAGTAAACCAAGGTGCAAGTTCCTCATAGCTAGTCCACGAGTAACAGCGTCGTGTAGCCAATATGAAACTCAATCATATTTGCATACATTTCGGGAAGTTTACTAAACATTCGTTTGGTATCGGTCGTTGTGCTTGTGATAGTTGCACTTGTAACTTAAATAACATGATTTTTATTCATAATCATAGGTATGTTTTCATATTTATAATGTTAGCCTTATGCAGTTTGTAATAAAAGTCAATGTAAATTTTATCAGAAGTGCAATATGAAAATGCATAAGTACATTGAACTTGGTGTAAAGTATGCAAGTTGGAAAAATAGGGTACCAGACTGATTATTGTTTAATTTATTCAAAATGTTTTTAGATATATTAGCAAAACAAAACAGGTAAGTACCTATTTATTTGTTAACCAAATGTTTTACATATTTTCAGAAGTAATAGAGCATCAAGCTATTTCTTATTAGACAAGGGACAGCGCTACCCACTTGTGACGTCACAAGTCAGTAGCGCATTTGAATCAGGTACACTGCAGATCGAATAAAAATAAAGTACAGCACAATTAAACATTTGCAATAGCATGCAAATCTTATTCAGATCTACTCTTAAACCCTGTCTAGAATTTCCGCGTACAAAAAAACTCTGCAACATTATTCATATTAACACGTAAACAAAAGAAGCCCGTTTTTTATTCCTTTTCGTTAATAGAAATAGTTAAAGACCCTTCTTGTATCTCTCACCGCACCTATAAAATAGTAGGCAACATAAAACTTTTTCTGTGAACCTACATTTATCACCCGACTCCATTAAGGTTAGGTCTTAAATCTCAGTTTCAGTGTTTTAGGCCGGGATCCGCGCTTGCCTCGACAACGGTCATAAAACGGTTACGAGCCGTAGTCTTGTCACGTCACGGACACGACACGTTGACAAATTCGTCGGCGTGTTTTTTTTTTAATAACTACTTACCTCATTGATTAAAATTGATTAAATTTTTATTTAAAACCACATTTAGACACATTGAAAATCTTCAAAACTAGAATCACGAATGTAGTCTAAAGCGATATTTTCCAGAGAACCTACTGATTAAAAGAATTAAGGGTGGTATTCCACTTGTTATATATTCACGTGAAGACCTTCAAACCCACATAAACACCGGCTGAAATTAATTTACATTACAGGCACTATAAGTAAGTGTTCTGTGATAATAGAATCAATTAGTTGAAAAATTCAAATAAAATGATAAAAATTTACTAGTTTCTGATTAGTAATAACAAAGGAATAAATCAGAAATTAGTAAATTTTTATAACTGGATACCAAAATGAACTTTCTAATTCATCTGAAAGTGGGTTTCAATTTTGAAATATAAGTGAGTCAGTGATGAAAATGATGATTTTTGGACGTTCATATTTAAATAACCGTGAAATGTCTATGAAATTTGGAGCACATATCGTCGGTGATACTGCAATACGTTCCATGTCAAGAAAAATCGATTTGTTTATCTTATATCTATATATAAAAATGAATCCCTATTTCCCTTGGTCACGGCATCACGCGTGAACGGCTGGACCGATTTGGCTAATTTTGATCTTGAAATGTTCGTGGAAGTCCAAGGAAGGTTTTAGCGGTGAGAAAATAGGGGAAGGAGGGGTAAGTAGGGGTAGAGTAGAAGTAGGGTAGGGGTAGAGTAGGGGTAGGGTAGGGTAGGGGTAGGGGTAGGGTAGGGGTAGAGTAGGGGTAGGGTAGGGTAGGGGTAGGGGTAGGGTAGGGGTAGGGTAGGGGTAGGGTAGAGTAGGGGTAGGGGTAGGGTAGGGGTAGGGTAGGGGTAGGGTAGGGGTAGGGTAGGGGTAGGGTAGGGGTAGGGTAGGGGTAGGGTAGGGGTAGGGTAGGGGTATAGGTAGGGTAGGGGTAGGGTAGGGGTATAGTAGGGGTAGGGTAGGGTAGGGGTAGGGTAGGGTAGGGTAGGGGTAGGGTAGGGGTAGGGTAGGGGTAGGGTAGGGGTGGGGTAGGGGTGGGGTAGGGTAGGGTGGAGTAGGGGGTAGGGCCACGGGAACGAAGTCGCGCTGGGTCAGCTAGTTATTGATGAAAATGATTAAGAGCGTGTGTCCGAACGCACTTGCAAATCGTTCTAAGTCGTCAGCCAATCACAAGGCAGTTTTCAGTGTTGCAATATGTGACTTGTCAAGTCTTTTCAATTGTACAGGTCAGTTGTCTGGGTACTGCAATAAGTTCTATGTCGACGCAACGGTTTTTCGCAAGCTGTAAATTTAAAAATAATTGTACCCAATTTTTTGCGTTAATTACCGTTATAGTTATTTTACTATTTCATTAGTTTACAACCATTATTATTAACATTATCACCTTTTTTTAAACATCAATATGTTTCATGTCAAAAGAAAATGTTAGAATACTTCGTTGCAAAGTGTGCTTAGTCGAATTATTTCCACATTAGAGCTACACTAAAACTTCATTCACATATTATTTAATAGCTCTTACTAACGTTATAACACCACGTACTTATCAAAAACTTAGCGGCAGAAACAAAGAAAGAAAACAGTTTTTTGTCTCTACTGTAAAATCAGTTTTAGCTGACAGCACGATTTGCAGTATCACCGACGATATGCATCTTGCAAGTCATATGAGCCGACATGTTTATGTGTAATATTTTCTAAGTTATGAGGGGGCCAAAAGTGGCTCCAAATGGTTCGTGTATATTACACACGGTGCTGCTCGCCAGTTCTGTTAGCTTGAACTTGGCTTGACACGCTACCACGTATCTAGATTATCACAATCATATTCAAACCTGTAGTAGCTCGAGCACCTAGTGTTATGGCATTTGGAAACAACGACGGGTATAACCACATACACCCATACCCAAGTGAAATATTGAAAACTTCGTTTTCAACATTTACCCGACCGGGAATTGAACCCAAGACCGCCAGATATAGCGGCATCTTGAAAACCGATGCCTACACCACTCGGCCACGGAGTGCGTTAATTATACGTATACATACATCAGGCTTAACGCTCACTTTTCACGAAATATACTCGAGTCGAGTGAGCTAGCTACCGTAAATCAATAGTACCACCTACCCCGATCACTTCGTAAACGAAGCATTTCTTATAAATAAAGAGTGATTGAGTCGCCCAGATGACACATCGCCATCGCTGGGAGTGCTCGTAAACTGCTTTACGGCGCATCCCGGAGTGGACAGGAATCGAACCCCGATCTTTATGATCGCGCCGAGGACTCGACTTATTACGACGATAAAGAGAGTTGAGAGGAAATCTTTTTAAAACTATTGAATTTTATAAGGTTTGTTGGCTTGCTGGAAAAATGTTCGTAGAGTTAAATATCAGATGCAGGAAGAAAAAGGAATGAAAGGAGTAGGTGTAAAGAGGTGTGTGCAGCCAATAAAGGACCTTGTCTCAGCGAAATGTTTCCAAGTCACACACATTAAGCGTCGATTTGAAATAAACACCAAACATACTCTTCAAAGCCGCAAGTTAGATTAAAGTATCAAAAATATTATTTCATATGTTGCTCCAACAAAACTTTGGAAAGTAATCTTGGTCAAAAATTAAAACATAGTGAATACTTATGTAACAAAAGAAATAGTGTGATGTATTTTTTTTAATCACTTTATTATTGGTAAGTTTCGCAAATAACAGTCTGTACAATGTAAAATTACACATCACAAATCCAGCAGTTCAAAATCTCCGACCACAACTCCAGTCAGTCTGCGTATGATAAAGGTAGGTATTCCTTTATTTTTTAGAACTATTAGAATAAGGTCCAAAGCTCTGCCTAAACTAAAATAGCAGCATTTATCCAGCCAGTTAGCCACTGGCCATTTTCGACTGGTCCCGTCCCATTTCGACCCGACCCGCAATCCGGACGTAAAACCCGACCAGCTCCAGATTGGCCGAAGATTGCTTTAACAACGTGTTCATTTTAATCTAGGGATTTGTGAAATTTAGATGTTGTATTTCGTCCGAGTGGATATTTATTTTACACCCTAGATTTAAATTAATCATTAAGTTTTAAAAAGGTAAATGTTAGGAAAGTCCACACTGATTAAAAACTTTAAGCAGCATCCAGTACAAATTGAAACTCCTTTAATTGAGCTACGGGTGTTCTATATTTGCGTAGATCGATGTTGAAAAAAACAACTTATAAGAATAATTAATGAATCTTCATCATTTTCTTGACACTTGGCTAGCTTGATGTTTGCGCGTGACTGAAATCGAATAATCTATTACCTTAACCTTAGAACAAAAAAATGTAGTGTAACTAGCGCCAAAAACGCTACTTCATCGCGTCCGTTTCAGTTAACGCTTCGTTATCTGACATGAACTACATACATAATATGTATAATTTTTAGGGCATTATTTTAATAAACCAGTTTCTTTTTATAGGAAAAATGTGTGTGTGTTTTTTACTATCACATTTTTCCTATACTTACAAAATTGCATTGTGAATGCATAAAAATAATATAATTCAAAAAAAAAATAATTCAAAATTCAATATCGTTTATTCAATTTAGGTTTGTTTAACAACACTTATGAACGTCAATGAAGCTACGCCATCGGTTCGCAAATCCTACGGCAGGAGACCTTGTAGCGAGAAGAACCGGCAAGAAACTCGCCAAGAGCTATTTTTTTCTCCCTGTTTTAACTTATACAGAGTCGTAAAATTTGAAAAATGACCTTCACATAATAGTAAGGTTACTTTCCATTACAATACAGAATACCGCTTAAATTAAGTACAAATTTGCTTATTACCTAAAACAGTAAACAATTTTCAACTAAACAAGGAATCAAATAGTTTAATGGACACACTAATCTTAATCTTATTCAAATTATATTATAGAATTAATGAAAAGGAAACTGCAAGTTGCGCTGTATATTAAAATTTATAAGTATTAACAAATAAAAGGAGTTTTTTAAATAAATAAAACAATTATTAGAAAAATTGCTGTTACTGTAAGACACGGATACCAAAATTACTATGAGACACACCAGCTCGCTCATCTTTATATATAAAATTGAGGGGACATAACTCACTCATCACGAAATCTCAAAAACTACTGGACCAACGAAGATGTAATTTGGCAGGAAGGTAGATTATGCCTAGGAGACGTCCGCTACGAACGGATTTTAGGAAACTCCCCCCCTAAAGGGCTAAAATGGGGGGTTTAAGGTTATATGGAACTTCCTCATTTATGGATTTTGAAGCATGAAAATTAGTACGTTGGATACTGGTTACGACTGAAAATGATCTGAGTAAGCAAAGTAAAAAAAACTCCCCCTTAATAGGGTAAAATGGGGAGATAAAGTTTATATGGAACTTCTTCATTTCTGAACTTAAAAGTATGAAAATTGGTATGTTGAATACTGATCACAATTGAAAATTATCTGCGTAAGCGAAGTTAAAAAAACTCCCCGATAATGGGGTAAAACGGGCGCATTAAGCTTAAATGGAACTTCCTCATTTCTAAACTTAGAAGTATGAAAATTGGTATGTTGGATACTGGTCACGATTGAAAATGATCTTCGTATGCGAAGTTATAAAAAAAACCCTTAATAGGGTAGAAAGGGGGGAGTAAGGCTTATATGAAAACTTCCTCATTTCTGGACTTGGGAGTACGGAAATTGGTATGAAGGATACTAGGTCATGATTAAAAATGATCTGCGTAGGCAAAATAAAAAAAACCCTAATAGGGTAGAAAGGGGGGGCAAATTTTTTATAGGGTGGGTGGGGGGTATTAAAGATACGGAGTTTGGATGTTTATGGCACAATCAAAACTAAACGGCTAAATCGATCGGGATAATTGAACTCTGGCCGGGAGAATATCAAAAGGTTTTTTTAATGAGTGGAATATAGTTTTTTTTGTTCACTTTTTTATAATAAAGCATGGGTCCCATGACAGCTCATTTTCGTGCAAACCAAAAAATGCTTTATGCATTGGAATAAAACTCAAGAAAATCAGTATTACACATTTTTTAGCAAAGTATTGGCTTGATTTTTTGCATTTTGGTAGTTCAAGAGTAGGAAAATGTCCGAGTATTATTTCATACGATAGTAGCTCTTGTTTGTCTAGGTATCGTTACCTTCTTATGCCTAAACCACGGGTAGCGTGGTCGGCCTACGATCGATGAGGCTATGTGACTTTTGCAATGGTCTATCATGGGATTGCTGTTAAAAAAATATATCGTGCTTCGGAAGACACGATAAGCTAGGGTTTCTGGCTGCATTTGGATTGGTTAGTACACCATAACTTCAATGGACCCATGTGGAAGGTCATGGCCTATTCTTCTTAATATGAAGGCACGTGCCCCAGCAGCGGGGACATTAAAATAGATTGATGGTGCTGATGAGACCGTAGAGAATGCCTATCTAACCTACTTTTTGACTCAAAATTTTGCGATGTAGTACTCGCGGACGTAGTCGCGGCCGGCCATTCATATTCCTATTTCTACTATCCCCACTATTATTATAAATGCAAAATTGTATTTGCTCACGTCAAAACGGCTGAACTAATTTTGATGAAATTTGGAATGGAAATAGTTTGGGACAGTGCTTCCGGGTGCTCCTACTAATTACTCCTACTGATAGGAGCACCGGGACACCCATGTCCTGATGCTAGGAAGGACATAGGCAAATTGTAACCGCGGGAATAAGGCTCATTCCCATGGTAAAATAAATTTTAGCTCGGGCAAAGCTGTAGAATGAAATTGGTATTTAAGGCGATAGTTTGAGTTCATGGGAAGCATGATATTTAGAATAGAGACAGTTTAAGACCCTGGAAAGGATATATTTTACTTTTTATCGCGGGAAGTCCCATTGTATGGAAAAATCACTTTGAGCGCAGGCTAATTTGGGGACAGAAATTGGTTTTTAAGTAAATAATTTGAGACCCTGGCAAGGATTATAATAAGCTACTTATACTTTTTACCACAGGATAGTATCATATTCCCACGGGAAAATCAAAAACTAGGTATTATTTGTTTGTCCGTCTTTCACGTCCAAAACGGAGTAACGGATCAATGTGATTTTTGGTACGGGAGTAGATTGGGAGCTGGAGAATGACATAGTTTATCCCGGAAAATATTACATTCCATCAGGATAATGTCGTGTAGTACACGCGGGCGAAGCCGCGGGCGGAAAGCTAGTAAATCTATATAATACTATTATAAACCATATTATTATCCCGAACACCTTTAACACAAGTAGACATGAGCAGACCCACCCCACTGGCAGCACCCGTTCACGAGCATGACGCATGAGCCAGCCATCGCTTCGCTCAACCATATTTTAGGGAACGTAACGACCTATATAAAATCCCAGTTTCTCTTTAGTTTATACCGTAGTTTTATTTACGGTTTCACGTGTTTACCGCCTCTGTTGTCTAGTTGTACACACCAACGGTATATCTGATACCGTACCGAGGTCGCAGGTTCGATTCCCAGGGGGGGTACATATTTGGTTGGTAGTAGGACTTGTTTTTAGTCCTCCTGGCTAGCTACCACCATCTTGTCTAGGTCTGTCGCCATAACAATGATGTTTCCAGTATCATTGTGTTCCGTCAGTTAGAATTAAGATAGCCAGTTCCTCAGTAATTGAGGATTCCGGGAGTAGAGCGCTTCCACGTTCAACCTTATCACCACTTATATCATTTCAAGTATGATGAAGGCTAAGTGGTACCCCGTTGTGGAATAAATAAAACATAATATGTATTAGTAGTAGGTCCAAAACCGACACCGTATGGTTTTGTAAAATATAAATGCGATGAAAGTCAACAAACGAGTGAGAAAAGTGAGCTCTAATGAGAATATCGTTTACGAGGTAGGAGATCGGACCAGTCCATACTCAATCATAAAACTGATGTATCTCGGTTTTATGATTGAGTATGGACTTCCATCAGGTATCAGCTGATTCATACGTAAAAAGTACATGAAACGTAAACTCCTTTGCAAAAAAAGGGAAAACTTTTTCGTGTGAAATGTGTTACATAAAATGTTGGTTTTCGGATATTTTTTGAAACAACTTTGAAAATCTCTCCACATTCCCATACTTCCAAAAATTAAAACATTAGTCGAGTTTCATAGAGAAATGTATGGAATGTGAACAAAATTTTAATGTTTTTTCGCTGTGAAGAAATAGGTAAGTACTTATTTATTCTTTTATAAGACTTTCAGTCGAAAGAAGAGTCACTTAGCATTTTGATAATAGTAATAGTGTAGAGACATAGCGAGCAGATAATCTACCTATATAGAGTCTGTGAAGTGAACATATTTGTATGAAACTGAAGCAAATGCTCGTTTTTTCTGCAAACGAGTGTAAGTAGGTACTCATTAAACTGAAAAGTATCAACGTAGCAAGTTTTTTCCATCAAATGATAGGTAAGTATCCAATTTCCATAATTAGGCTTCTGTTTGAAGTTTGCTTGAATTAAGGTGTATAATAGCCCCAGTATTTAAGTAAACACTTTAAAATAAAAACCACCGCAAAGAGTTTTCATTGTAAACATACGAAATTCCCTCGTAAAGGTAGCAAAATGTCAACACAAACCTGAGCCACGCTACTTGTTCTCCACAAATTTAATAAACAGGACAAACACAATTAATTTACACCTGAAACGCCTGCAAAAACCAACCCTTTGTCGATGGAAATAAGTTACAAATTAGCTTTATGGTGTGCTGGTTGGATTCCGGCATAAAGCCATGTACACACGGCCCGTCGATCAAACAGTTTGTCGACCAATTACGGCGCTACTAGTGCTGGTTTATTGGAGACGACGCGGGACAATGCTCCGCTCATGTAACGATCCAAAATGGTTAACGGAATACTATTTAAATTAAGTGACTGAATTTCAAAGTCATTTGATATAAAAAAAAAATACATATTTAATTTAGTAAATATTTAATTTTGTCACCATCACATACATTTATTTTATTTCATCTTTAGCGGTTGTCAAATATCTGGAAAGGTATTTCTTTCGTGTTGATGAAATTAACGCTGGTTATACAGCGCGTAATAAGTAACGACTCCGTAGCACAGTGGCTTGAGCAGTCGCCCAGACAGCGAAAGGTCGTTCGAATCCCATCGAAGTTGGTTGTGAGACGGGTCGGTTTTTTTTTTTAAATACTTCGTTTTAAATTTTTCAGTTATAGAAAAGTTTTTTTTATATATCTACCCGATTGGGATTTTGGAGACCTTGGAGATAGCAACAGCTTTACAATCGGTACGTAAGACACTCGATCACGGAGTTCGTCAAAAATCCATATTTTGTTTTTCCCTTTTCTTACTAGTTTTGTGTATTGATTTTAAAAACACTATTTTTTGCGATGAATATTAAAGTACAGTCGCGTAGCACGAAGAATGACCTGTTATTACCTGTCCCTATCGCTACTAGTACGTCACTCTTGAGACGGGCGCTCATCCAAAGTACTTATAAATTCCTTGCGCTCATCGCATTTGTGCGAGCGTGACGCAACTATATTCACGCGGGAGAGACACAGACAGGTAATAATAGAGGGTCTAGTCAAGTGGCTTTCTATTTTCGATATCGCCAGGCCAGTAGAATAGAAAGAAAATGTATATGGTTGAAATTAGCGGTCACGTGACATTTCGATCGCTAATGTCAATTCCATGCATTTTCTCTCTATTCTACTGGAGATATCGATAATAGAAAGCCACTTGTCTAGGGGGCTGGCATTCACAGGTCTGTGCTTGTTCGGCACGGGTGCTTCGGAAGGTACCTGTTTCGGATTTGAAGGGAAGCGACCCCACGGTGCCATGATTGCGGCGCTGCCTGGGGAGGAAAGTGCGGAGCACACCTACAGGAGTACTCTGCCTGGTCTCTGCAGTGCGGCACTTTGGTTGCTGTGATAACATAGCATAGGGCAGGATCTCTCGCTGCCGGGCATGGTTCGAGCCATGCTTGGTGGTGAAAGATCCTGGGATGCGGCGGTCTCCTTTTGCGAGGACGTCGTATCGCAAAAGGCATCGGAGAGGACCCGCGAGCAGGATGCTCACTCGGACCGGGTCTGAGAAAGGCAAGTGGGCCCAAGGATGCGGCGCTTTGCGCGCCTCATTCCTCTTTAGCGGGGCGTTGCGGTGCGGGTGACGATTACCGTGCTGTCGCGCGGATCGCACGGTCCCCTCCCACCAGCAGGCGAGATGGCCACTCTTGCTCGGCCACCTCCAACTGTGTAGGGGCCTGAGAAACCGGGCCGGCCGTCGAGTCGCAGGACGAACTTGTCACACCGGGCCCTCCAGATTACGACTCCTACAGACGGGCGGTGAGAGCAAGTAGGGAGGAGTTTAGTGGGTATTCCCTCTCCTTACCCACATCGAGTCCTTGCGACTGGATGAGGGGTCAGGAAGCGGCTGGGCGAGTCCCACATAACCATCGTCCGCACACCTATGCGGGCGCGTAAACGCATTCCACTCACTTTAAACATAAAAAAGGGGGCTGGTCATTGTACGTGATTCTTCGTGCTACGCAACCTTACTTTAGTAAGGATAATAAGTATGAATAATTACTCTATATTTTTGCTGGCATACTTAAAACGCCGGTAAATATCCCGCTTCTTCCAATGGGTGATATAACTAATTAACAATAACCATGAGAATTGAATACCATTTTTAGGGTTCCGTAGCCGAATGGCAAAAAATGGACCCTTATAGATTCGTCATGTCTGTCTGTTTGTCTGTCTGTCCGTCCGTCCGTATGTCACAGTCATTTTATTCCAAAACTATAAAAACTACATAGTTGAAACTTGGTAGGTAGATGTATTCTGTGAGCCGCTTTACAATTTTATTACAAAAATAAAAATAAACAAGATATAGAGGGGGGCTCCCAATACATGCAACTGAAACGTAAAAATTTTTTTTTCATCAAACATATCTGTGTAGGGTGTCTATAGATAGGTATTTTATGCTGTAGATCTTAATAAAAACTTTCAACGAAAATTTGTTTAAATGACATATAGTAAGCACTTTTTAAGATATAACACATTTTCAAAACCTCAACATAATAATAATAATAATTAGTCATATCTGCCCATGGTCTGATAGCCAAGAGCCTCGATAAACACCTTAAGAGGCTTGCGTTAGGTGGATGGATCGGGAGTCAGATGCAGAAGGCAGTACTTCTGGACACGGCCCGTATAGTGAGAAGGTTCCTGTCTCTGTATCCTTAACCATCGGAAGCCGGAACCCTGATCTTGCTACCGTTGGGAAACTGCATTTTTGAATTTTTTAATGTTATATTTTTTATTGTTATACATTGTAAAAATGTAATGTTTAGAAATATAATTTTGTAAATATTTAAAATGTAATAAAGGGAATAATAATTTAAAAATGTAACTTTTTTTATTCATACAAACACTACGAAAAACAAAGTTATATTTAGCGGAAAAAAAAAGAAAGTGGAATTTTGGCTTAAGTATAGGCAATATTTTGTAACTACTTATTTTAATTTTTATGTGTTTTGAAC
Organism: Crambus lathoniellus; assembly: GCA_949710035.1. NCBI lineage: Eukaryota > Metazoa > Arthropoda > Insecta > Lepidoptera > Crambidae > Crambus > Crambus lathoniellus. The sequence continues at coordinate 29,329,013 of OX453296.1, forward strand.
GCGATTTTCGGTGTTTAGAAGTGAAACAAACTCTATTTACTATAAAAATACAATATAATATATGATCCGTAACAAAAAAAAAATAAAAAATTCTTGAAAATTTGCAACGAAAAAAATTTATTTAATTTTTCGAAAAATATAATATTATTGGTTTTCCATATATTATAATTTTATCTGATAGGTTTTTTCATGTACATTCTAAATATATATACTTTATATGTTATTTCATCGATAACTATGTGAAAAAAATATATTTCGATATTGTCTTTTGTTTACACAAAAGATGAGTTTTAACGTCGAAAACAAAACACAACAAAACATCTCGTTAAAGTATCGGATAAATTTTATCTACTGCTATGACTCATATGCTGCTCCTAAATGTAACTTCCGTCGTCGTGCGCACAAACAGATGTTTGGGAGAGCCCAAACGCGCGCTAAGATGCTTTGTTTACGTAAAAAATGAGCGTGTAATTTGATACCCCTGAGAGTCGAGAGGTTAAGTGGGTACTGAACCCTTCATGGGCGAGTCCAACTCGCACTCGGCCGATTTTTTAATGGTCACGAAATACAAAACATTGTTACTTCCAATCATCTCATACAATTATTTATTTCCTTCCTGGCTACCAGTTACCTCTCACTACCTCCTGCCTAGAAAGCCGGCTATCTTTATCGGGACACAGATAATCAGTCACAGGTGTACACTCCACTCTAAAACCCTGTCCCTCATAGACGACTTCACCACTTATCCTAATCAAGTTAGAGATCAAATTCCTTTGACAGAGCAAATCGTTTGAAGAAACAACTTGATGGATAACGATTGACAGGGATACCCGGGCAAGGATGTGACCGGGAAATGTATTGGTCCTTATTTTCTTGTCAATAGTTTACGGACTTTTGGATGGATTAATAAAATATAAGGTATTTTGTAAAGGGATAAGGGATGGATTCAGAGCAATTCGTAGTTAAGTATATAGGTATAATTTCAGATGTTGTTATAATTATTGAGAGAAATAACCAGGACCTTCGTTTGAACTTCATGGACTTAAGTTTTCTAAGAATTTGGTTCAAACTTTCAATAAAAGTATTGCATTCGATATTCATCGGATCATAACCTTTATTTTGCTTTATTTAGATATTTGTTTATTGTAACATTTTATGTAGGTACTCATGAGTAACTAGCTGCTATCGCTTACAAAGCTAAAAGTAACTTACCTTAACACTAATTAACATAATCGAAAGTCATTGGGCATAGATCCAGCAGTGGGCGTCATACGGCTTCTGCTGATGATAGTTATGATGTTCTGAAAATCAAGATTATTCATTATACGCATCATGGCTCTAAAACCGAAAGAAGATACTAAGGTTAGAACATGATATCTATTAAAACTAAAATAAAACTTAAGAAATATTTTTAAGCCATGAAGCAGTAGTTAAATAAATTTGATTGTCTGGAACGTTAAAAACTTCACATAATAAAACTTAAGTCACGGTCACACAAAGGCAGCTCGGATGTTATAAACGTCGTTAGGAGCGTAAAAAAACAGACTAGATTTGCCACAACAAAGCCGAGTGGTCTTGATCATTAAAGTCCAAAGTTCGGGAGATATATGTGCAGGAAGGAAAAAGTGGGGAGCAGAGGAAGAGACTCACATTAACCCTCCCCACTGGGTTAAAAACCGACAAACTAATAAAGTTAACCGGTTTTTATTGCGGAGACACCATAAAGTCTGCAAGAGCTTCCGTATCGACGGAAACAATACGCTCTCTGAATAAAGATGCATGCTGAATACGCTGTTTTACATAAAATATTACATATATATATAGCACAAATAATAGTCTATCAAGACAAAATTGTTCATATTTTCTTTAGGTAGGTACTCTAAAATACCTGGAGAAATAATCATGTCCTCTCCTCACGCTGAACTTAATTTAAGCCTTTTAAAGATGTGAAGAGGCTTATAATCGCAGTTAAATCGCCGTGATCGTCTCAGTCTCAGCGCTATGGATTCTACTAGATATTCTACGTCATACTTCAAATGATTGAAATTAATATTATTACATTTCAAATTCATCTACGAGTTCATGCAAAACATCCCCAAAAAACAGCGTATCTTATGTTTACACCGGAAACAATCTGGAGACAAATTTTAATATCCTAAGTCAACAGTCGCCGCAAGAGTGTCATTCTCATAATCCGAGAAAAATGATGAATAGACAGACACTTGTACCACTATGGGGGTGGGGGCGGGGGGAGGCTATCAAAAACACATGTCGGGAATGGCGCCGCTATCGCACTTTCGGCGGGAATCTTTCAATCGTTATCTTTTATTCGGTGCTGGTCCCCGCTGGGCGGCGCGTGGGGCAAGCCACGAATGGGGGTTAATTGGGGACATTTTTCTTTTGTTCTGTGCGATGCATTGTGCTTAATAGTCTGAGGGTCAATTAGGAAATATGGCAATGGAACTAGGTGGGATTGGATGCAATAGCATAATCTTTAATTACGATGTTTCAACTCAACAGAGGTTTTTATCTTTTCTGGTTTTTCCCTTTACATGTTGGCAATCATGGAAGTTGGTTGCTTGGTGAATTCCCAACTAGCACAAAATGTCTGCTTAAGACCTATATAGCGTATATAATTACAGTTAGAAGCTGCAAGAGTCAGCTGTATAACGCGCTATGCAACCCTTTTGCAGCTGCTTTAGATCTAAAGGGGCGAAATTAGAACCTATTTTAATAGATCCAGTAGAGTTTCATAATAGTGCATGTAATTTCTTACAACCGCTATTTTCACTCCTTATGCACCCTATTGGCAGTAATTGAATGAAAGAACGTCAGATCCACTCATTATTTCATTCACTCCGAAGTGTAAATTGCAGCTTTCAGTGCAAATTGTGACTTTCTTAAGTATTTAATTTCTATTAAATGTAAGATGTTTTATAAAATTATGGCTAGGCAGTGTGTAGTGAAATAATAAAATGGTGGAATTGTAGTGCAAATATACGATTTAAGTTACGCGGCTTGTTTATGTGATAAACATCGGCAAATTTAATTTACTGTGAAACATGTATGGTGTTTTTGGAAAAAAACTAATGGGCCCTCAATTTATTGAAGATATTACGAAAATTTAATGAATTTGTAACTGCGGGTCAAATTTTTTTATCTTAATTTTGATAAGTATTACACTGAATTATATTTATTTATGGATAATTAACGATAACATGTTGTTTGCGATCATACTAAACTGTGCCGTGTGACCCATGTGTTTAAATAAACAGAAATATATGAACAAATAAAATAAATGGTTTCAGAAAATGGCGTCTATATTATTGCAGCCTTGCTTTCTAGTTTTCGCTACTGTAGCCCCCTTTTGCAGAAATGGGTGTCAAAAACCACTGTTCGGAAACTCCTAGATCCAATTAAGCTGCTAAATTCTTTTTTCTGGAACTTATACCTCCATACAATCTCCAAGAAAGTGAATATTATAACCGAGAGTATGAATTTGATAAGATATAAAGCTCGCACCTGCATTGCAGCACATACAATAAATATAATTTAGGGATCTGCAATCTTTGCTGGAAACCCTTGATGCTTGAATTGTTTGATTAAAAAACCTAGTAGGTACTTACCTAGTATTATGCTAATAAATTCTTCTGTTACGTATACTATTTATGATCTCTAAAAATCAACTTCAAGGGCAATGTACCTATAGTTTGTAACTTTAAGAATTAATCGCAAAAAAAACAAAGTTTGTTATATCTATTAAGTTACAAGAAAATAAGACTTTAACATTTTTATTTTAACTCCTTTTTAAACACCGTTTAAGCTCAATTTGATAGAAGGCATAAATCCGAATCGAACAAAAATGCATCATTAAAATCCGACTAATACATCTCGAGATATGCTTGGATATACAAACAAACAACAATTCCACTACTTATACAAAAACTTTTTCCCGAATGTAACAAATATATTACTGAAAACCGCATCAAAATCAGATCACCCAAACATAAGAAAATTGCGGACAAACGTACATACATAGTACAGGTCAAACTGAGAACCTGTTTTTTGAAGTCGGTTAAATCGAATTAACCTTTTATTTAACACGTTCTCCATTTGATTGAAAAGCTATTATTTTCTATCATGAAGCAATGCAGACTCCATAGTAGTTCCACAAAAAGGAATTTTACGAGCTTATAGGAGCTAATTTTACCTCACAGGCATAACAGAAACCGTAAGAAGTAAATTAGACACAATTTCCTATCCTATGCAGAACAGGGTGGTATAGTATGCCATGCGGGACCGTAATGCAACTAAAAGTGCCAATAAATATGCAATTATAACTACAATGCAGTCAATGGTGGTGAAATGCTATGCGAAACCATCATGCGAGTAAAAGTGGCAAAAAAGTTACAAATCTAACTATTGTGCAGATGATGGTGCCATAAGGTGTCACAAAAATACCTTAGGTTCCTGCTGCGGTCATAGCTATAATTTTAGCTGTTATCGAACTTGTGCCTAATTCTTATTCCGTTATGCCACCCCTATAGACATTGGAGCTTTAAGGAAAGCTGCATTTTTCACTAGTGTGCTAGTTGGGTTGCCAGTTAGAAATCGGTGAGTAAGTATGAGGATAGCAATGCGATGAAGAAGCAGGAGTGATAGGTAGCTTTAGTGATCTCTGCTCACATTCCTTCTTAAAGCATCTTTGAGAAGCCCGTAACGCATTATCGTTAAGGTTAAGCAACTTTCGCAATGGTCGGTCACGGGATTGGTGAAAAAACACTTTAACAAAACTTTTTATCTTGAACTCCTCCTTGCTTTGAAGGTACTTTAAGCCATTGATGTCGGCTGTATTTTGCAGTCGTTAATACCCAACAACCCGCATTGGGCCCGCGTGATGGGTCATGGCCCAGTCTAAGTCTAATCCATAAGCAAGTCAAGGGACATTAAAGATGAAGGCATCTTTGCTAAATCGCTTGCGTTAAAATAAATCAAGTTTTGGAAAAGAAGTTAGAGGTCTGTTAGTCGCTTTCTCTTGTGTACCAGGCCACGCCGCCGCTCGGGCGCGCAGCCGAATTTATAGCGGTTACCTACGCAACTGCGTGAGATTTATGAAATGACGGTCGTCGCCGACACTCGACGCGAACTTACACTTTTTGCGAGCGACTGTAGGCCGCAGATACATTGTGTAAGGAATGGCCTTTTTTGCGCTTTAATCTTTTCGGATTGCAGATATATAGGTAGGTAGGACTAGAAAGAAAGTAAATATTTATTGCATAGCGTTGACTAACAGAAGGAAGTGATGTCTGTTAATTTTCTAACTATCATGGTTTAAAAGCTTTTAATTTTTTTAACATTACAATCAAAAGTTTAGTTCAAAAGTTAGCTTTTATTTAAATTATTTTCATTCTAGAGTTGTCGCTTACAATACGATAGGTACAATACGTACTCTATGTATGACGTAGAGAAAGTGATCTAATTTATGTAACAATCACCGCAAAATAAATACAACTGGCTTAGCGGGCTTTGATAAAAAAAAACTGTGCATAACCAATAACCATTTAAATGGTGTAATATATAATACCTTTTCTTGGGTTTTCTAACAAATATAAGGATTTGATACTTGAACTTGCAGAAGCTGAATCTGTATGAAAGTTGCACTTAAAAGAACAATATAGCTTTTGTTTCCTTCCATAAACTAGATACCAAGCAACGCGCAGCCAAAGTTGCCCCACATCATTCCAAGGTTTCCACAAAAACCTTCTTCGCTAGCACCATAATCGCCAGGTCACATACTCCCGCCCTTACCCGTTTTCTTCGTGACAGACAAACCGGGCGAGGCGCACTACAACTTATGATTGTGCGTCAGACAAATAACGAGCCTCTTCAAATAAGCGACTCGTTGGGACTTGTTTACCGCGGCATACCTGACACTTGAAACTGGTGACACTCGAACATCGGGTAAAAAATAATAATAGAGTGTATTTATAAATACAAAAAAGAAGAGAAATTGAAGCTTATCAAGAAGCTGAAGCTCTTCTTAGGATAAACTTCTTCTCCTTGTCTCAATTTTATTTGGGGTTGGGGCAGTACGTCCCTCTCAACTCAACTTTGTCTATCGCCTTCTCCTCAAGGACTGGTATTTAATGCAGTAATTTTAATATTTTTTCTAGTCTACTTCCTTTCATTTAATGCGTACGCAACAAAGGTTAAAGCACACCCCTGATATCCAAAGGTTCACAAAAACCTTTCACTCACCAGCACCATAATCGGCAGCTCATATGCCCCCGCCCTTACCCGTTTTCGTCGTGACAGTGACAAACCGGGCGGGGCGCACTACAACTTATGATTGTGCGCTAGACAAATGACGAGCCTCTTCGAATAAGCGGCTCGTTGGGACTTGTTTATCGCGCCATACACCTGTGACTGGTGACGGTTGGTAAACAGCCTTGTTTGTGATATTTTGGATGTGACATATCGGAAAACGTTTCATGAGAGTTGTTAACTGTTATTTACCTTTAACTTTAAAAGTTTTGAGGTATGCAAGATAATAACTGTTTTACATTCAGCTATAGATAGAAAAACTAAAGGTGATGGTTATTTAGGGAACTTATATTGTTATCCATTTGACCTAGAATCAAAGCATTTTGAAAAGAAAATATACAGCGCTAGTAAAATAAGAAAATATCATGTTACAATCTGAAGATGAATAATGCATTTTCTTCTTCCAGGAAGACGAACCACCGTGATTGCACTTAGCGATTCAGCGTACTTCTCAAATCAAATCAGCACCAAACATCCGACTATCACAGAGCCCCACAACCATATCCGCGGGAGCTGCTAAATATTTCATCAAGCACAATGGCGGACGTAAATATTTAAACCGGCGCTTAAAGCGAGATTATTGCGGATGCACTACGCGGAAATCTTAATATTTTTGATGCGGACGGCGCGGCGGCGGCGCCGGCGGATTCTTTCCGGTAAACTTTATCTGCGCCTTGGCTGAATAAAATATTCCGTTGCCTGTACCTACGTTCTCAAGTTTCAGCGGGTTATCAGCTCTCTTTTGCCTTGATTTAACGCAGTGTTTTGAGGATAAGTTTGAGGATTATCTTTTCTATGATGCGTCTGTAATAGTTTTTTTTTAAAGCATAACACATTAATTATAATGCTTTGACACTCAATCGGTTTCGATTCGACACAATTTCTAACGTCATCACATTTTATATATATTCAAAATGTTGCAGTACTTTTCATTAGCATTATGGTTATTAAGAATGGCAGCCTAGCGTGTCTTGTCTTAGTTAGTACTAGATTCCAAAACAATTATGACAATCTTAAAATAATCATGGGTCATACATAATTATAAAAAAATTATACTTACACTAAACCTGTCAATGAAAGCTTGCATATTATTTATTGAATAATATATTTTAATTTTATGATAAGTAGAGTTTTCGAAAACTCTAGGGAAATCGGCGGGAGGTTATCTCCGTCATTTTCCCTTTGCCATTAATGTCTAATTTCGGAAGTTGTGAGATAAGTGGCTCTGAGCCCGGTTAACGGGAGGTTGTTAGACGAGGCTGCCTAAATGTAAATGTCTTCTGGCTTATCTTGAAGGGTCAGGTCACTGCGCACTCACTAAAAATACTGTCATCACTTTGCGGGGAGTCTTGAAATGATTTCTTAGAGAAGAAGACTTAGTGGAGTCTAATATTTAATAAGCGTCTTACACAAATCTTTATTTCAGAAGATTACGAGGATAAAGCCTTCGTTTTTAAAGTTTATTTTACTAATAAATACTGATATGAAAAACCATAATATTACTACACTTCAGCCTGTGGCTTCACCCGCGTGGACTACACGAAGTTATCTGGCTGAAAAGTGATATTTTTCTGGAATAAAAAGTAGCTTATTTCACTGTGCAGCTACAAAAGGTCAAGTCTATCTGTTGCTCCGTTTTTATGAACGGACGGACGAACAAACAAATAAACAAACACGCTTTAACATTTATTATTAAGTCATTTTTACGACAGTTAGACCTCATGTCAGCAACAATTTGACCAATTTAAGACCATAAAAAAGAATTATGAAGCTTTATCATTCACAACAGAAAGCGCGAAAAAATCAACTTTAAAAATTCACAATAAATTTTCGGCTCCAAACCCACAAGGTATGCAAAAACCTTTAGGTATATTTAAAATACCTTTCGTCGTCAACCTCCAGGGTGTGCCCGCAAACGTCCCTCGCAAATTGAGATCGGAACTGACGTAGTGTTCGCGATTGTTTATTTAGGAAGGCCCAAATCGAGGAGTTCGTTAAATTTTCACGAAAAACGTTGTACAAATTTTCGTCGAGTCGAGTGAGACGGTAAAAGGTCCCCCCTTCATTCATTGTAAGTGATAACGTGAAACGTGAGGCAAACGCAAACATTGCCGGATACCTACCTGTTCCTTAATTGGGTTACTACAGAATCTGTAGCAATTCCTGTATTCACTGCTTGAGATCCAAAACCATCTTTACCAATTGATTCAGATACACCCACACTGCTTTATTGATAGAGATAGTGGTACATGCTTGAATTACAGAATAGAGAAACGGACCAATTTTTTTTGTTTTAAGTAAATATTTTTAGAAATATCAGAAACACGACACAGGCATTTATTTTCAAATATTTTACATATTTTCGGAGAGACATAATATTATGTGCGTGCAGCCGGTGCGTTCATAGATTTTTAAGAAGTCACGTAAAAAAAAGTTGATAAGGACACAGCACATTACATCAACTCGGAAAGGGATCGACACCGTATCGCCTTCGCCTCGCCGTCAACCAGGCGTCAACCTAACGCAAGCACGTAACCAAACCGGATCAGCGTCGGTACGTCGGCTCGGCTACGGCTAGGCGACGCCGCGCTTACGGCTCGCCGCACAGTGGTTCCATATGAAAAAAAAAGAATGAGAGAAAAAAAAAATAAGTACTTAAGTAAAAAAAAAGACAAAAAAAATAAAAAAGCCAAAAAAAAGAGAAAAAAACATAAATAAAAAAAAATTATGTTCATTTTTATTTTCAGACCACTGTGCGTAGAGCGGTAAGCTCGGGTACGGAGAGACGTGAGCGCAGCGCGTGGACGACTAGCGGTAAGCGCGGGGATAGCAAGTTGAGCGACCCGCAAAGCGGTTCGTGAGCTGGTCCCGAGGCGAGGCGATTACGTTACGAATCCGATTAGTGTGCTTTGCAGTAGGGGGTTTCATACAAAGAATACTGAACCGCTCGAGTTGATACGTTTACGATCCCTTTCCGAGTTGATGTATGTGCTGTGACCTGCAAGCAATGTATGAGTATAGCGCTTGACACATCTGACGTCACACCAGTCATAATATGACATACTATGACACAATCATTTGAACTACGATTGTGAAAATGGTTTTATTGAGATGTTGTATTTATCAATATTTCATTTCAACATCAAAAGAGAAAGTTGAAGTACCTAGTACATTGTGTTTTTAAGCTCACCAACTATTATACTTGCTACGGTTCTTCAACAACATTCATATTGACAATAACACAACAGACAACAGATGTTACAAGGGCCGGCTCCCCTCTGTAAACAGCGACAAAAGTCAATAAATCTAACGATTGTTGGTCGCAGTAATGATCGAGAGTCACTAATGCGACAACTCGACGACTGGGTCAATATTTGTGGTCAACGACAGTAGTAAGGCTGAGGCTATGATATGAACGGTTGAAGAGGATGAGGTTACTGAGTTAAGCAGAGGTACAAGTCAATAAATTGTTGCTCGCAATAATGATCGCGAGTCACTATTGCGACAACTCGACAACTGGGTCAATATTTGTAGTCACTGCTAGTTGTAAGGCTAAGGCTATGATATGAGCAGTTGAAGGGTTAGCTAGTTGTAAGACTGGCTGTCATGTTAGTGGTATGAGTGGATGAGGTTACGGATGTGAATCGTAAGCACATGCAGTCGAAATATTGAATATATTTGAAAAAATGGACCTGTCTCACAACTAGCTCCAATGGGACTTGAACCCACGGACTTTCACTATCCGGCCGAATGCTCTGGACAGTGAAAGGTCTGTGATAGCAAAAAAAATAAAATAATTTACATACATTCATCCACAGTTGATGATGATCAACTGATCAATGTTAATCTTTTACCTATAGTAAAATTAAATGGTTAATCTTTGCAATCAAATCGTATAATAAATAGACAAATATACCATTCATAGCTCATATTACATCTTTAATCTGATCACCACTGTTCTTCATGTAAAGTTGTCGAGAGTGTCAAATTAATCAATATCATTTGAAAACTAACACTCAAGTTGTGTTATGTAGTGTCTCAAATAGTTACACTCGCAAGCTCGATGGGTTCATATTATTATTTGGGGTAAAGTCAAACTTTTGTGAGGTCGAGGTTATGAACAAAGCGATTTGATAGAGCAGAACTAAACGACAGGGAGTCGAGTAAAGCAACCGTTTTGTAACAATATACTCATATTAAACATGGAACTGAAATTATAAATTTGTTCTTGTACATGAGCACCAGGAGGTACTCAGTGTCCCATCGGTTAGCCTGTGATGGGTCTTGAAATATGAAGGTCAAGCTACGTTATGGGATGGGGGAGTTAAAATGTTGTGTTTCAAGCTCTAAATCTTTGGACAAATCATCTGAAGCGAAACTTCACTGAAAATATTAGTGGTACTAGGAAGAAAAGTCAACGCTCTTGCGACCGACCCTTGATGGACAGACCTCATCAAGTCATCTACCAATTGTTCGCTCACATAATATGCATGCAAAGTCACAAATAGAGAGAGATCGAGGAGCATCGCAAAAACCGCAGCCAACATACCCAGACGATCCATGACCGACCACTTCGCCAAGAGTGTACGACTAAGAAGTAGAATTCTAAGCTTCTCCGTGCTACATTACAAAAGTATCTCGTATCTTCTTGTTATAGAAGTATATGTATATAATAATGGCCTCCAAATAGCTTCCAGGAGCAGGCCGTCATTAGTCAGCTGTTGGCAGTTAATCACGCCTCCATCGACAGATCTGCAGACAGATACTCGATTAACTTAATTAGCAGAAACTCGTCAGACGCAGTCAAGTGGCGTGCAGTAGACCTACCGAGACTGTATCACTTAGAATGTGCCTATTCACGTGAATGATAAAAGATTCTTATTAATACTATTATTAGTAGCTTCCGCATCTATTTCTAGTATAGGTACGCAAGATTCAAAAGGAATTTTTATGAATGCCTAATTTTGTTTCGTTTACATCCTATAACTTCATTTATTAATATTTAAATCCATAAATCAGAATTAAATTCGTATTTAAAACTTGAATGTATTTTGTAAGTTGTTATCAAATAATTTAATTTGACAATAATAAAATAACATTTGCTAGATATGGAGTTGAATATTATAGTACCCAACAGTGATTTAATTTCAGACTTAACTATAGTCCCTAACTTGTTGTACTCAATCCGGTTTTATGAAAATACAGATAACTCAATTTGCGAAGACAATACTCGCAAATAAAACGACCATTCGATAAAAACACGCTTCATCAAACAGTCAATTGACAAAATGGCGAATCTCTATTCGAGCAATAAATGTATCGGCGTACATTATAAATACGTTACGCTGGAACTGATATCGACGGGGCGTTTGAATGGCAATCGGCTGACGATTGAAGAGGGCTTGAACCTTTCGTGGTGTACTATTGACGACAGATCCAGCTTAGCAGGTGTATTACGATAATCGCTGTTATTACGAAAGCGGCAAGGCTCCACATTTTGTAAAATTAATGTAGGTTGTACTGTAATATTGTTGAAGATTAAGACTTTTATGTTGTTTTATGTCTTATGTTGAGTACAATAATTAATTTGTGAAAGTTTCCGACCACGTATTTGCTACTATGTAAGTTATTAATATCAATGGCAACTTTCAACAATATCTACACTGCTAGATTTATCTTCCTAATGATAATTGACTTTTGCAGCTGTTTCAAATGATCTCTATTTTATCGTCGTCGGTCCACTCTGGAGGGGTGAGCAAGCTGTCTGAATCTTTAACTCCAGTTACTCAGTACTAAACTACAAATCTAATTTTTGGGCGAGCTGTGCACGATCAAGCTAGTCTTTTATGGAACGTTAAATTACCTTTACCCTTCTCATCTAACAGAAATTCTATATTGAAATAAAATCTCTTCTTGTATATAACCATAAAGATGACTTTTTTTATTTTTCATAATATTCCACTACACGACCCACTCTTTACACGATATCCTCTGCACATTTTACAGAAATCCACACAATGTTTATAGAATGCAATGCGAATATGATTTACATAAAATGAAAAGCGTTGGTTTCAAAATATTTTAGCGATAATGAACGTGGCGGCAAGCGTCTCGCACGAAATGCAACGACAGAGCACGACTATTAATTACAAGAATGATATTCCGGTTGCCTCATCATCTAGTAATGAGGCTGGGGATATTATCGATAAAGATTAATATAATTTTAAAATAAACAACAGACAAATATAACTACCCAAGAATAGCACAGCCTCGTCTTACCTCAAAAGTCCTGTAAACGGACCCAGTCATAGAAGTTTGGGTCTTCACAACTAGTCATGTCCGTAAGAAGTAAATTTTGTTGGAACCTACGTTTCATATAAGTACTGAACAGTATGCTATCTTATATATAGATGTAAGTTCTAAATCTAAAACTGTATAAAACACGGAAAGCTTCAATACTATTAGTAAGAAAAAAAGAAATGTCTAGAAATTAGTTATGAACGCTAATTTCGTAAAATAAGTTTTTTTATCGTTAAAACTGAGGGTAAAACTATCCTCACTACAGCACTAGCGTCGCCCACCGGTGCATGAAGAGTTGCGAATTGGAGCGAGGTTCTTTTAATTAATAGCGGGTGCATTACGCCCGTTAGCAAGTACTTAGTACGTACAATAGCGTGTACTAGTGCATTAGTACGTACAATGCGACCTGCGGAGTACAATGAGGTACAACGCTGTGACCCTTGCACCAGCTTGTAATTCATTGAAAGCAGCCATTGGTCTTAGTGACTTGGTTATGGTTTTCTTCTTGTGGGGAACTAGTTGTGATGTTGTTATGTGTAACCTTAATGTTGATCAATGGGATGATCTCATAGTGAAAAGGTGGTTAAATTTGAAATATTGTTTTGTAACATGATTAAGGTTAAATATAAAGTTTAAGACACATTAGATTTCATCACAGTGTAATTATTTTTATAACATTATTTAATACCATTTTGTAAGATATTAGAAAAACAAAAAGAAGGAAAATGATCATAAACAATAACAATCCGAGATGGCTCTTAATCCGTTGCAAATGTAAAAAGTATCCCTAATCCCCAAAACATTTGTAGACATCATAGTTATTTACGGGATCGCACTCAAACGGCACTTTCCCGGGAAAGTATCGTTTTCCCCGGTACAGGCGGACACGCATCAATCATGACTGTACCCCGATAGTTGTAAGAATGATAGTAGCTTGAACGCACCATTTTGTTGAGGTGAAGATTTTTAGGGGACCGCGCTGTTAAGAGGTAATATAACCGAATAAAGTTAAGTTAGAAGTTACTCAAAGAGTTGTATAAACCTGACCACAAATTAAACTTAGACAAAAATACAAATTTGAATATACGGAAATGCACGTCATCATCGTATGCATGAAATACACCTATGGAGGAACATGTCACAATTTGTTTGTTGTTGTGATAACAGACTCCTTTTGATATCTTATAAGCAGCATCGTTTAATTTTATGCGATTCTGTCGGTAAACGCCACAAAAGTTTAATTAGTTAGTACAATTTATTTCGCGATTTCATCGCTGGCGACACCAGGCCACATTGGAAAAAATTATCGTAATGACGGATACTATCATACGGTTACCTTAAAATTAAAATTTGGGGCCACATTTTACACTTTATCACAAAAATAAAACATATTTACTGGTTCAGAGTATGTATCGACATGGATAAAAATATGTTTCTGTATGACAATTTGGTATAAAACTAAGTTGTCATCCACAAACATATTTATAGGGAACCTTTTGCTTAGTATTGTTTGCGCTTGCTTGTTATACCGTTGACAAATGAGAGTCGCGCTGGCGTCGTTACAAGTAATGGTGTCGCGCAGTTTGTGCCGAAATCATACGATGGCGAGCCAGCCGCTGAGCTCTGAGGTTTCTTACATCCTTACTAATATTATAAATGTGAAAGTGTGTTTGTTTGTTTGTTTGTCCGTCTTTCACGCCAAAACGGAGCAACGGATCGACATTAGTTTTGTAACGTAGTTCTTTGATAGCTATTTTTACTTCCACACTAATAATATTTGTATAAAAAATGCGAAAGTAACTTTGTTTGTCTGTTATCTTTTCACTCCTTAATCACTGAACTGAACCGATATTGATAACATTTAGCAAAGTTGAAAAGTGAATGTAAAATGAAATAAATTTGAGCTGTAACCTGAGCGCGATACAAACGAATTCCACGCGGACAAAGTCAGGGCTACCCACAAATTAACTCGGATGAAATTAGAAAATAAGACCTAAGACATATGTTTTTATGTATTCACTGACATTCATATTTTTTATTCATTTTTTTATCCGACTATAAAGCAACTAAATATGTTAACCTGTAACACTTGGACAATTCAAGAATTTTAAAATATAAAATCTAGATTTATTTTATTACTACGGATAGTAAACGTACAGCGGGCCAATCGCCGTAATTCTATGCAGCGCGGCTTTATCGCGTTTGGGTCTTGACGTTTGACTTCGTATTGCCGTAATGACATAACGACGCGCACGTCACGCAAACCTTTAGTCCGACAATCCTGTCTGATCCGGTGACATCCGTTACAGAGGAACCACTTGCAATACGAAATTAGCTGTCAAAATAGACTGTCGGATGAAAACTGTTTTAGTTCCAAAGATTATCACCGGAACAGAAAACGTTGACGCACTGTCAAAGCCGCGCGTTATCAAAAACGGTTTTGCACGTCAACTGCACGTACACTTGACTAATGCGTCATAGAAATACCGCGATCGGGGCCCTGGATTTATTTATCATATAAATAAATAAAACCACAAATCTACCCAACAAATCATTTAATTATTCACGTAAAAAAGACCCTCATTGCCTTAAATTATGCAACAATAAAAAAATGATAGCTAAACATCTGCAAAGTAAATGCAACCTCCTGCCCCCGATCCTCGCAAAAACATTGGACGATCGCTATTTACATGAATCTGCAGTTCGTCTTGGCGCGCAAAAAGTTGGCGCGAAACAAAGCGGCCATTTGCAATTCAAAACAATCGCGAAACGCGTACGCGGGGCGATCTTACTTCTGCATGTTTCATAAAGGTGCCTTTCTTGATTAAGCTGAAGTGATAGTCATAAATATAGAACCACGCAAGTTTTAGTTTGGGCAGTGTCCTCACATAGCTAACCTACCAACAGATTTCAAACGTATTTAATACGTCTTGTCACGCTGATCACAATTTAGGCGCAGACATCAAAACTACGTACAATAAAACTATCGATAATATAGATATTATAGTCACTATTGGCACAGAATACTAAATACTACTACTAGCTATTTGGTGTCCTATATTATCGATACAATCGTTACTGTTTATTAATAATACTGACGTGAACCACGCTATCTATAGAATATTTTCTATCGATACTATCCATGGAGTAGGTGAGTTTCGACTAAAACTATCGATAGTTTGGCAACACTATTAAGTAAAACAGACCGTGAGAAATAAAAAAGTTCCCTTCCTTCTCCGGCCTCTGACAGAAATAAGATATTAAACAATTCTTTCAGGCGTCTCTGACAGAAATAAGATTTCATACAATGATTAAGTAGCTAAGGCCAGCTTATCGATATAAGTTTTATCAGTGGCCGCACTGGGTCATGCCGCCATATAAATTTGCCCAATCCTCTTTAATTTTTAGTTTTAAGCCTCACTTTAGAATCAATGAAAATACGTACGAGGTAGAGAAACTCGATTAAATAATATTTATTTAAAAACATTAGCCAGTTATTACGGCCAGAAAGAAAAGCATTAACTTCTCCAAGAAAAAAAAACTATCAGGATCCACCGACTTCGCGGTTAATATCTGAGGGGTCATAAATTAGTAGCAAGGAAAAGAAAGTGGGGGGATGACACGGAATGTTTTTCCAAAGTTTCCCATCGCTGTTTCCCTCCTCTTATTTTCGGGTATATAAAGGTTATATACCTAAAGGATTTATCCAAAGAACGTAGTTAATTGGTTATGTCCTCATTTATAAAAATAAATAAAATTAGGACCATACTAAGAAATAAAAGACAAAATGAGGTCCAATCGTACATGGTTTTTGGTAGAGGCTTGAATGGGTACTAACTAGTAGGTGAGGGTGATTTTCGGAGGTCCAATGGATCCGAGATCTTACTTGATTTATGATCAAGAGGCAGTTTAGTCTTTGACCTTGGCCTGGGGCTCTACCGGCTAAAGAATGAGATCGATTCGTACATGGTTTTGATAGAGGGTCGAACGGGTACTAAACTAGTAGGTGAGGGTGAATTTTGGAGGTCCAATGGGTCCGAGATCTTACTTGATTTATGATCAAGAGTAAAGCAAAGATCAGGCTGTTTAGTTGGGGCTTAGCCTAGGGCCCACATAATGAACATAACATGGACTTCAAATGTCAAATGAAGCCCATGCTCATATCTATATTTTAAACCGATAGGCCCTTGTTCCTATAAGTAACAAAAATTAAGACTATCTTCTATTTGTCAATAATTCTGTGTCTGTTTTTATTGAAAAACAAAAAACAATAAATATGAGTTGAATTGAATGAGAGCGTATGAGAAATTACATAGAAAAATAATTCAATTATTATAGATGGATACCTGGATAAGTGAAACATGGAGGAAGGTATTTGACTAAGAATGCTTTTTTGAATAGTAGATTACAGCCGATAGCTTCCAGTAACTTTTCTCACGAAATGCGAGGAAATAAAATTTTCTTGCTAAAAGCGGCCATGTTTAATGACCAGACATGCAGTAAAAAGTCCATAAAGTTTTATAAAAAATAATGCTAGCTGATGCGTTCTACCGTTTTGGATTTGTAATACTACTTAAATATTGAAATTCATTTCCACACTGAATAAATTTAGAATGTTCACCTCGAAAATGGTAATATCGGGATAAAACATAGCCTATGTTACTCTGGAAGAATGTAGCTTTCTAATGGTCAAAGAATTTTTGAAATCGGTCCAGTAGTTTTGAAGCCTATTCGATGCAAACAAACAAACAAACAAACAATCAAATATTTTCTTAAGATTTCTTTCTTAAAGATATCTTCGATCAACAATAACACCTAATGCTAATAACTCATTTTTAGGCACATACATTTTATGTTTGAACTATCCTAAAGAGTGTCACGTATGCTTGTGAAAAATAATTGTTTTAACTTTTTGTTGTGGTTAATGATCATAATTCAAAATAAGATCAAATATTCAATTCAGCAACTGATGGAATAATAGCAAACAACCTCGTTCTCAGGTAAGTAATACAAGATGAGTTGGTTTCAAGTACCTATGTAATTGTCTTACTGCATTGGCTATACTGTGCACACGCGTACAAAACAAGGTCGAATGGAGGCCGAAACAAAAAGTTTTTAAATACAGCACGTCGGCGTCGGAGTTCCACCGCTTACGCTTAAAGCGCTCCGCAGCGCTGCGACAATAACGCGACCCCATTACAGTTGCGTCGGAGTTGCCCGCTCTAGTGCTTTATTTGCTTGTTGCTAGTTTTCCACTTCTCTGTTTGAAACTGGTGATGCATTCGCCAAATGGATTAAGCATTTTTGCTTCTGCTTAGAGTTGGAACTATCGTATAGGTAGACTCCTATTAACTAAATCAAGTGTAAGCTGTATTAAAATGTTTTTTACTATTTTTGTTCCTGTTACACGTTTTTATATTTTCTTTTTTACGTGTTATGCCATTGCTGTAATGGCCCATTCTCCTTATCCATTCATAACGAAGGCTTGTGCCTCAGCAGTGGGGACTTATAATGGTTAATGATGCTGATGATGATTCTGTAAAGAAATAGTTGCTGCCAGTGGGGTGGGTCTGCTAATGTCTACTTGTGTTAAATGTTGTTGAGATAAGGTATTATTAGATTGTATTATCTGCTCTTTACTAGTAAGCTGTCGAGTCTTACAACGATAGTCGCGTCTTACCTTACAAATAGAACTTCTTTCCTTTTATTATTGTAACTTTTGTTTTTCTTATTAACAAGCAAGTTAAGACTAATAGCTCTAGTACGTCATGCTCACTATAAACATTTCTGCGGTGGTGTCGTATGAGGCGGGTCGTTACGTTTACTAAAATATGGTTGAGTTAGTGTGTCGATTAAACTATTTGATTTCTTGTTTAGTTGAGAATTGTTTTAAATTAAGTATTCTCTATTGTGATGGAAAATGATCTTTCTAATGTGTGAAGGTAATTTTTCAATTTGACGACTTTGTATGAAATAAAACAGACAGTTCTTCTCACAAGGTCTCCTAAGGTCTCCCGCCGTAGGATTTGTGAACCGATGGCGTAGCTTCATTGACGTTCATAAGTGTTGTTAGGTACCTCAACCTAAATTGAATAAAAAAGATTGTTTTTTTTTAATACTAAGCTTCTGACGTAAAGACTTTTTACAGTCAACTTATTTATTCATTGCGAATTTATTCTGCTTGTAAAACTTATTTTATAAAGGAAAGTAAAAAGATTTCTTTTACACAGGCCTTAATTCACAGCAATCCCGGGAAAGGATTAGAAGATACTTGTCGCCTTTTAAACGTGATTCCGAAGCTCGAGGTATCATTGCCACTCAGATTAATAATTTCGTTAGCAGAAGGGTTGAGTATATTCTGCAAACGTTTGCGAGCGCTGTATATTTTCGGGTCGCTTCCCTTTAAAATGGGTCGTAAGATATACAAATACAACTTGACTTGCAAGTTCTAGCCTTTCAAACTCTTATTTATTAGGCGTTAAGAGTTATGGTAAACGCATTGGTTTATTTTGTTTTTAACGCGTATAGAGTTTCGAATGTTAATAATACGTGGATCTCGCGAAGTTGTCGTTTGATATGACACGGGACGGCTTCTTGGAGGTTTGGGTGTTTGCTCAGTGAAAATGTTGAAACAAGTCAAGAAAGATTTTTGAAACCATCGGCCAAATGTGGTGGTTAAACTTACGACATTTGTTGTTTACAGGCTTTCATACTATTACGTTACAAGAAACTAATTTACATCATATCCGTCGTTGATTTAAATTTCCATAATACTAGTGCTTATGCGTTGGTGTCGAATTAATTAATTAATTTATTAATATTATGTTGAGTATTATAATTTGATTGATAATTTGTTAGCTACTTATTTCTCGCTCTTCCTCGAAGCTTTGTTATCGTGCTTTTATTAGCTTCGCCTGGTTCACCTGTAACTAAGTAACTAACTAGGTCTCAATGTAAGAAAATATTGGAATTCAACCTAATTCTAAATTGTCGTATCGATTTGAAACTTTGCAAGTTTATAGGAATCCGATGACAGTTCAATAATTTACTACCATCGAGCTGATCTGATGATGGACTCAAGAGGTAGGCAATAGAACTCTTCAATGGCTGCTAGGAAACCCCTCGAGTTTGGACTCATTTGTTGTCATCTGATGAGACCTATTCGCTTCACTTGGTGGTGAGGGTCTGATGATAGAGCAGGGAGGAAGCAAGTGGCACTTCTTAATGACCACTAGGAAACCCCTCGAGTTTGGGCTCATTTGTTATGTTCTGATGAGATTTAGATGATAGATGAGGAAATTTGGATGCGAATATATGCCGGAGCTTCCCAAACGCTGCCCATCCGAGCCGGATTCGAGGAGAGATTTCTTTCTCGAAGTTGGAATTACCTACTTGGATTGCCTGTCCCAGGTAGACATAGTGGTCAACAACTTCGAGTGTAATGTTCCCAACATTAACTGGAGCGGATGCAACATGGGCATTGGACATGATTTTCGTCTTATCCATGTTTATCTTCAGACCCACTCTTTGGAAAGCATTGCTGAGATCTTCGAGCATTGTGTTCAGGTCTTTCAAGGTCTCAGCCATGAGAACTACATCATCGGCAAACCAAAGGTTCGTTAGGTAGTCGCCATTGATGTTGATGCTTAATCCTTTCCAGTCCAGTAGCTTAAAAATATTCTCCAACGCAGCCGTGAACAGTTTCGGAGAAATGACTTCTCCCTGTCTCACACCTTGCTGTAGTTGGATAGGTTTAGAGCTCTGGTTTTGTAATCGGACCGACATGGTGGCGTTTTGGTATAAGTACCTCAGCACCTCGATGTACCTGTAGTCTATTTGGCACCTCTGGAGAGACTGCAGCACTGCCCAGATCTCGATCGAATCAAAGGCTTTCTCATAGTCCACGAACGCCAAGCATAGTGGCAAGTTATATTCTTCGGTCTTCTGTATAACTTGCCGCAGCGTATGAATGTGGCCGATGGTACTACAGCCTTTCCGGAACCCGGCTTGTTCGGGAGGTTGTAAGTCGTCAAACCTGCGAGCGAGACGATTCGTAATGACTCTCGAAAATCACTTGTAGATATGGCTCAGAAGCGAGATGGGTCGGTAGTTCTTCAAGAGAGACTTTTCACCCTTCTTGAAGAACAGCATCACATCGCTTCTGCCCCATGCCTTTGGCGTTTTGCCTTTGAGGATGACAGAGTTGATGAGCTTCTGGAGGACCTAAAGTATCGGCTTACCGCCCGTTCTGTTGTGATTCCGTCTTCACCCGCCGCTCTGTTGTTTTTGAGCTGCTTGAGAGCCATTCTAATCTCGTACATGCTGACGTCCGGGATATCTTCGGTATAGTGTCGGGTATGCTTGGCTCTAGGTTCTGTAACCTTACTTTTAACAGGTGTTTGCGTGGAGTACAACTGTCCATAGAAACTCTCTATCTTCCTCAGGATTTCAGGTGTTGAAATGAAATGAAATGATACTACCAACCTCAGTTTGCAGCCTCGTCAGTTGACTTTGCCCTATAGCCAGATGTCTAGCGAACACTTTGGAGCCTTTATTCCGCTCAATGGCCTCTTTAATACGCTCGGTATTAAATTGGCGAAGGTCGCTTGTCATGGACTTGCAAGTCTGCCTTTTTAGCTGTCGATAACGAAGGCCATCCGCTGAGTTCTGCAGTTTCTGTAGTTTAACTTTGCATTAAAATCCCCCATTACAACCGTGTAGTGGGTTTTATAGCTATGCATGGCTTTAGAGGATTGGCCGTTGGGGCGGAAAGGTTCTCGAATGGCGACCGCGAACCAGATGACGACGTTCCGTGGGCAAGCCCACTTCAAGGTGGACCGACGATCTGGTCAAGGTCGCGGGAAGCCGCTGGATGCAAGCAGCGCAGGACCAATCGTTGTGGAGATCCATGATCCAGATCCATCCAGATCTTGGGGGAGGCCTATGCCCAGCCGTGGGCGTCGTACGGCAGAAATGATGATGATGAGATCTATTCGCTACACTTGGTGGTGAGGGTCTGATGTCAGGGAGGATGCCAGTGGCACTTCTTAATGACCACAGGAAACCTCTCGAGTTTCGGTTCATTTTTTTTTTGTTCTGATGAGACCTATTCGCTACATTTGGTGGTGAGGATCTGATGATATAAAATGATATTTTTTTTAAACTAGGTATTATTTTGTTAGCGGTAGGACTTCTTCTAAGTCCGTCTGGCTAGCTATCACCATTCTTATCTAAGTCTGTAGCAATAGCAACAGTATTGTTGTGTTCCGTCAGGTAGAGAAGAGATAGTTTATCTATGGTTGAGGGTACCAGGGTGCCTACCATCAACTCTTATTGCGGTTTTGTTTAGGAACCTAAACTGATCTGCTTCGCTTATTCGTACCACGACAGCTTAATATCAATGACAGCGATTCAGTGATCATTCAATGACATTTCACAGCCGCTGAGCTGTCATCAACTCTTATTTGACGTATAACTTGGCCAAGCTAACATGTCACCTGCAGGTTATACCCGTCCCTTTCACTCTCCTGGCATGACAGAATCGAGTGAAAGAGACGGGTAGAAGAAATAAGGACACAAATCGTTCGGTCATTCAAATTTAGCAATTCATTTGCGATCCAGTTTTTAGAAGGTCATAGTACGAAAGAAAGCAATTCTTTTTAGGAACCTATTCTGCATCGCGCTATTTTTGAATCGCTGTCTTAAAGTTGATGGTATGCACCCAGGTGAAGCGCGATTCCACCCTTAGCCTTATCATTACTTTATATCAGTCATGTAGTATGCTTCGTTATCTCGTAGAAAATAAAAATGGACAATTTAAAACTCTTAATGATTGGCTTAAATTAGATGACTTTGGCCCAAAACTGTGCCACTCTTACGGCGTTATCCGAAGCCAACATGAGGTCCTCTCGCGTGCAGGTGTCCGGGCGGGCATGCAGAGTATAGAGCTTATCTTATGTAATTAAACCAGCAGCGTTTTGTAATTTCCTAACATCCTTAGAAAAGTCTATTTCTGAAAAAAACTTCCTAGTATTCATATATCAAACATAACAGCCATTATACGCCATGTTAACGGGCTTCTTTGTCACAATGCAACCTCGCAACTGGCCTTAAATCATCTCTCGTGAAGACCCGCGCTCACCCAGAATTACACCGAGCATTACAGCAACTTGTTACAACACTTGCGTCTGATTTAATGACAATTACACCTTTTATTTATGATTACGAGCTTTTAGCACGCATTATAAATAGTTCGTACATTGTAGTACTGAAAAGATAAATCATATAAAGTTGGCTTAATTTCTTTCTCGTTATTTATTGTAAAAAACAGGCAAATATACAAACAAGTATATTATTATAATATAATAATCTTTTTTTTCACTATGGTTAAGGACTTCCGCCAGGGGAAGCCTGATTCAATGAAATTCTCAGTTATTATTTTTTGCAAATATAATCGTTATATACCCACGGTTCCTGTTATTTTTCATTTAGTTACATACGAAGTTTCCTTTGAAACTTTATTTCTTGACACCACAGAGGCCGATGACTTTCGAACTAATGTGTATAAAATTTTACACGTTAAGAACGTCTTTATTTACTAACAAAGTTTTAGCATGACAAATAATGAATGAACTTAACCCATAAAAAGTTCTGTTTCACCGCGACATTCCTTAATATGTAGTATAATAATTCCAATTCATGACTGCAAGCCTGACCACAGAATTCATCAAATCCAAGTTTCCAACTTGGCTTCAGGCAATCATTTTAATTGCCTCCGCCCTCAAACCCTCCTCATTATCTTTTAGATTAACTCTACAGAAGTTCCCTTGCACAATTTTAGCCCCAACACTATTGTAATAAAGGCTATATTACCATAAAGTAACCACGATGATCTCCTTAGAGACATTGGAAAGTAACGCTCTATTTAAAGCTGAGATTAGGTTTTTTCGAAGTCTAATTTAAAATGTTGAGTGGGCTTATTATTTGAACACCGGCAAAGTTGACGACAAGGACCACTCTGAGTAAATTCTCTTTTATTAAATTACTGAGGAAAAGTAGACTGCCTACAACATTCACAACGAATTAGATGCCTATTACACATTAAAAGTTAGTACGCTTTTGAAGCTCTGCGTTGTAAACGTATCTTAATACTCTCCTAATGCTAGTTTTACGAGCATAACTCCGTTTGTATTTTGGATGTTACAACGAAATGCGTCATTTCCGTTGGTATTTTGGTAGGTATACCTAAATGCGTGATGATATGTGGTGTAAATAAAGCCATATGTTGACAAATAAATCACAAAGTAGGTACGTCAAACCTGTGCAAGCGTGCAAGGCTAATTTAACAAAATTTAAGGACAACGTTAATTAGCTTACTTTCAAAAACGCTCTGAGAGTCAAATCACTTGCACTGAACATATTATTATGTGTTTTAGCGAAAGTTTTCTCAAAGGCTCATAACGCATTTTATTAAAGACGTTTGCACACCAATAAACGTTATCTATACATATAATAAAACAGAAACGGAAAAAAAGTCTGTACATGGAATATTTTAAAAAAATAATTACTGGTATGTGATGTGTACAGGATATATACGCCAAAACGATAGATAATAAAATTTTTGTCTGTTTGTCTGTTTGTCTGTTTGTCTGTTTGTCTGTTTGTATGTTCGCTTTTCACGCAAAAACTACTAGACGGATTTTTACCAAATTTTGTGTAGTAATAACTTATAACCCGGGTCAACATATAGGGTACCTTTTATTGCGTGAAAATTTCTTTATATTTAAAAAAACGTTGATAACAACTGTTTGTATATTTGATTTTCACGCAAAAACTACTGGACGGATTTTTACCAAATTTTGTGTAGTCATAACTTATAACCTGGGTCAACATATAGGGTACCTTTTATTGCGGGAAAATTTCTTTATATTAAAAAAACGTTGAAAAACTTATATTTGCGGGCGTCTGTTTGTATGTTTGCTTTTCACGGAAAAACTACTGGGCGGATTTTTACCAAATTTGGTGTAGTAATAACTTATAACCTGGTTTAACATATAGGGTACCTTTTATTGCGGGAAAATTTCTTTATATTAAAGAAAAACGTTGACCAACTTATATTTGCGGGCGTCTGTTTGTATGTTTGCTTTTCATGCAAAACTACTGGACGGATTTTTACCAAATTTTGTGTAGTCATAACTTATAACCTGGTTCAACATATAGGGTACCTTTTATTGTGGGAAAATTTCTTGACATCTTATAAAACGAAGACAAACTGACTCACATTTTGTATGAAATTAACTACAAATGTAAGTTTGTATTAGTTTTTTTAGTGATTAAACTATTAATTACCATTATTTTTTTACCTTTATTTGTACTGTAAGATCTGAAGTTTGCCAAATTTTATGATTCTAGGTCAAAAGTTTGTAAAAGTTTTTTTCTGTGATATTACTTAGACATATAACCAATTTTAGGATATTTTCCATTATTTCTATAATTCAATAATGTACCTAATACCATGCTTAAGACAAATAATGAATTAATGATAATGATGATTTTTAGGTTTCCGAACCAAACTGGTAAAAAGGAACCCTTATGGTGCGACTAAGTCTGTCTGTCTGTCACAGCTGGATATCTCGAGAACTACTAATGATATCAACTTGAAATTTGGAATAGTTTTAGATGACGTTTGCCCAACTATTTTGCAAATAAGAGACAAATAAAAATATTTATATTTTTTCTTCAATAGGGGCTGAAAGGGGGTCTTAAAAAATTGAAGTGCGGGTACTATGGCATATAGGGTATCATATAATAGAGCGCTGCTTGCACACTCTCAATATTTTTTCTTTTTGTATTAAGCCGCATTGTTTTTGAATTATGTTGAAAAATGTGTTTGCATAGAGAAAAATCTGAAATTATTTTAGGTGATAAGTAGAAGTTTATGTAAAGATTACAGGAAAAATAAAACAATGTCTCTAAATAGTAAACTTTTTCAGAAATCATCAACATAAATTATATTAGTTCCACTATCAAGAGATGGAGCTGACCAAAAACTGCAATATTCTACATCGCGAATTCTCGGACGAATATGCCACGCCGATGAAAACATTTTTACGTTTCCTGGGTGCCTACAATCAACTTTAAGACAGCGATTCAAAAATAGCGCGATGCAGAATAGGTTCCTAAAATGAATTGCTTTCTTTCGTACTCTGAGTATGTGAAGTACCTACTTTACATGCGTTTAAATTCATTGTTATATACACCGGCTCTATATGAGATAAAGTGAAGCTCAGAGCATAATTTTGAATGAATATTTCATTTACAATTACAGTTTTAACAATCTTATTTAACCACAAACACCTCAATCACTATTTCTAAAGCGAACGATTAACAAAGTAATCATTGTATGCAATAGGTACCTAACTTTTCTCTATGTTTTTATAAACATACTAGCCCCCGCTTGCGGCTTCACCTGCGTGGATTACACGACGTTACCCTGGTGGAAAGTGTTATGATACAAGGGTAAAAAATTGCCTATGTCCCTCTCCATAACAAAAGACGGACTAACAAACAATCAAACACACCTTATGCGAACAAATCATTGTACATTACCGAAATTCATTCCTGATATAGGACCCATGTCAAATATAATTTATTAATATTTTATACCTCGGTTCGAATCCCGCCTGAAAATTATTTGCAGGGCGGGTAGTTATTTTTTATTTTCTTATCATCACGATTTTTCCTTTGCTTACAGAAAAGCATTATAAATGCATAAAATATATTTAAAATCTTAATTTAAGGCGATACTCGGAAAAATTATGCTGAAGCGAGATAGCAATGAGAAAACGACGCGCGCGGGAGCGAGACCGATTTTGCAGATTAGGCAAAAAAAACACAAAATCACTTGGTATTAAAAAACTACAGCGATTTAAAAAAAAATGCTTCTATACGATCCTAAATATTATTGGTGTCCACTAATTAAACCAATTTCCAATAGTGTAAGTAACCCCATTTAAGAATAATCTTGAATTTTCGTATTTTTAGAGGCCTTTCAAAAAGAAAAAGTGTCGAGGCAAAATCATAAAATCGTGTTTTTGAAACTATACGATTCTAGATAAAGGTATGAAGAAATATATATATTATAACCAGATTTGTAACAACTGTAACGGTCCTATAGTTTTAAATCAAAAAGTTCATATTTTTTCCGAGTAGCGCCTTAATGGCTGTTTCATCTTATGCGAAGGTTTCCTTACATTGATGAAGCAACGCTACAGAAACACTACTTACAGTGTTAAAACGTGATAGCAAAAAGAGTCTCGTAAGTCTTTCGGTAGCTTAGTTGGTCATATAGGGCCTTTTTCTGGGGGTGCGGGTTCGAATCCCGCCTGAAAGTTACTTATAGGGCTGGTAGTTTTTAACTATCACAATTTTTCTTTTACTTACAGAATAACATTATGAATGCTTAAAAATAATCAAAGTCTTATTTTATACCTCGCACGAAAAGCACAATCAAATAAAATGTAGAAGAACACACTTAAGTACTTGTGCATTTCTATTAATAAGAATCCAAACAATATTTTACTGTTGTGAATAAAATTTGTCAGTGTGTTATTTATTTACTAGCTTTCCGCCCAACATAACTTTTTCAGGATGAAAAATTGAAAAATAGCTCATGTCACTCTTCAGGTCCCAAACTATACCCATACCAAAAATCACGTCGTTTCGTTGCTCCGTTTTGATGTGAAAGACGGACAAACAAACACACTTTCACTTTTATAGTATTGGATTACACACAAGTTTAAAGAAAGATACGAAAACATATTTAATTAAATAATCTAATTGTTACAGCGGCAAAAGAATTTCATTGTTCAGAAATCAGCTATGTCATGTTATTATTTGTGGTTGAAACATAATAAATATATATTACGTTACTGTGTATAGAGACAATGTGGTTGCAGAGTGAATAGAAATATATATATTGTTAACTAGCTGACCCTGCAAACTTCACCTCAGCGCCACTTACCGGGGCCAATTGTGTTTTCAAACTATACAGGAACCTTATTTAAATTTTTACTTTTTTGCATTCACAATGCAATTTTTATGGTTGAAAAATGGAAAATGAAGTATTTAGAAAAAATCGACCCGTCTGGGTTTGGTTCCCATCGGAGCTGGTTGTGAGACGGGTCGATTTTTTCTAAATACTTCATTTTCCATTTTTCAACTATACAGGAACCTATTAAAAGATACATAAATATTTCAACGAAATCGGTCTAGCCGTTTAGGAGGAGTAAGGTGACAAACACACGTACAGAAGAAGATATATAAGGATAAATACTTTTGAATACAAGGTTTAGGTAATATGGCAAAAAAAAACTTACCAGTCACCACGACCACGACTCCCGGAAAGCTGTCGAAAGGTCGGGAGAACATAAAAAAATATCACACTATAAATACACCGGATTTTCGCCGGACACAGAGCCGGTTTTGTATGTTTATCTTTGTCAGTCAGTACCTCGATAATAAAGACAGTTGTATTGCACGGGCTCTATGTCCGAAGAAAAACCGTCTCGAGGGCATGCGTCCTTAGAAGGGTTCCGCCGGCCACCTGCAAAAGATTTTTTTTTAATTTAGAACAGACTAAACATACTGGTTGAGTATGTACTCCGGACGACGTTCCAAGCGACTTTCCATCACTTTACACGACTCGAAAGGAATAGTTTAATGTTTATGTAGCAGTCTCGTCTCGCGAGTGACGCCGCGCGGAACTCGCAAATGGATACTAATGGGGCATTAATCAAAGCAAATTCATTCGCCGAATGATATACGATGTCCTGTGGCAGTTTTTCCAAGACAATTTTACTTTTAGATGACACGTCAGCACGGGGCATAACCATGATCAGTTTAAGAAGAAAATATCGAAGTATCATTTTGTAAGCGAGACAGTGCTTTGTCCTTTGATAGTACCTACTTAAATTTTTGAGGAGCTTAAGAGGTTACAAGATTTGGTCTGTAGTTGTAGTAGTAAGTAACTATTCCAAGGGTCGGTTACAGGATCGGTGACATTGTTGTTGCAGACTTTAGCATTACCAATCTACATTTGCCGAGGAGCCCATGGCACTGTGGTTAGCGCGCTCGGCCTGCGATCGGTGAGGTTAAGCAACTTTTTCAATGGTCGGTCACGGGATGGGTGACCAAAAACTTTTCATCTCGGGCTCCTCCATGCTTCAAAAATACAGGCGCAGGCGTAGCTCTAGTACGAAAACTGTCGTATTCGTTATCGTAATAAAACCCACAGAAAACGGTTAAAAAAATGTCTTTCTTTCCATGTTCCATTCGTCAAAAACTGTCAAAGTCCTTTTGTCAAATATTATCTATTGAGTTTTTTATCCGACGACTAAAAAAGGCGCAGCTCTGGTTTTCATATAAAATAAAACGAACACGATAACGATAATTTTCCGTGTTAAGGGTACTCTCCTGTGTCCCTACAGTGGGGCTATGAAAAAGTTGATGATGAATGTAAAAAGAACTTTGATAATATAGCGACAGCGGATAGTAGGGCCTCAGTTTCAGCGGAACAACGGAAATGTATGAAACTTCTCCAACTCTATTAGAATTCCATTAATGTCAGGCGTGCAGCGTTTCGTTTCGCGGAATTTTTTCAACGAGCTCGAATGCTAATAAAGTTCTGGGAAATTCGTTGGACAATCAAAGTGTGGAAGCTTGTATTGTCTTTAGTTTGTCTGGAATTCTGTCAGAGATCATAAGTGTTTATTGAAAAGTTTTGTGTTCGAAGTCCACGTATACAATTTGACGTATTTTAGATGTTCCATGCTGTGTGTTTGTTTTTTTTTATATTAGTGAAGTTAACACTTTTCAAAACTATATAGATTGTAATGACCTCATTAAGTCATTGATAACGTGATTCTCCTGTCGTTGTGTTTGTGAAAACGAAACATATGACATGTCCTAAACAGTCCTAAAGTAGCTTTTGACAGTTTTTTGAACCGACGACGTAATGTTTTTCACAAGTGCTTGTAAAAATTAGAGCGGACTACAAAGTGAGCTACAACTTTCTTTTATCTTGATCTTAAACTTATCTGATCGAAAGATGTAACATTCACAAATTCTGAAAAATGTTCTGATACAAGACCTGACTATGTATAAATAATCGAGTGACTGCCCGCGGTTTCCCCGCGTCCTTGGGTCGTCGTCTTTATTTCCTTCAGTCTTCTTTTTGAGTCTTTGAAAACAATACCAAAGCCTTCTACAAGCTGAAGTTTACAAAAATGCAACGTGTTATGCAACCAGATTGCGAAATATCAAATGTACAATCCAACCCGGTGTCATCGCCACACAAGGACAGTGGTAATGCGGGCCGAGTTGACAAACACCCGCTCAAAGGCTTATTGCAAGGCCCTTTGTGGGCAAAGTAAGGCGAATGTAATGTTAATTCGGTAAATGTTTGAAAATTACGCTGCTTTGACTATAATTATGTTGCTGTAGATTTTTAAGTGTCAAGCTGACAAGTAGCGAAAAGCTAATGTTTTAATAATGTGTTTAAATTGCTTAACGTTTTTGAAACACTGCATATAACATATAAAATAACAGTATTTTTCTATTTTACTAACATGTTGAAACATTATGTTGTATTTCAAATTATTTTTACTTTTTTACATTCACAAAGCAGTTTTTATTATTGAAATGAAATATTAGAAAAAATCTAAATGTATTACAACTAACTATGATGGGAACCTCTCGAACCCACGACATTTCACTGTACGAGACTGACACCCGTTTGCACTAAACTTAAGAATCGCCTAAGTCTTTTCCTAGCTAACTTAAGACATTCTTAACAAAAAATTGCTTTGCACTAACCTTATGACATACTTAAATGCACTTTAGGCTATTCTTAACTTACGGGCCCAATATCGAGCACCTAAGGCTTAAGAAATACCTATATCAATGGTTATTGTCTGTTGCATTGTGAGCAAAGAGTAGTGCGACAAGCTTTTCTGTTCCGGTGATTATCTTTGGAACTAAAACAGTTTTTATACGACAGTCCATTTTGACAGCTAATTTCGTATTGCAAGTGACTCCTCTGTCATGGCTGTCACCGGAACAGAAAAGCTTGTAGCTTTTGTATTCTTGTTTGTTAGATAGAGACACAACACATGTGACATACGTCATTCATCATTTATTTAAAAAAAAAGTGTATAAAGTTTTTCTTGACAGTTGAGCTCAGTTGACTTTTTCTTTTCTCGGTGAATTACCCCTACCAAATGAAATAGGCAAACGTCTTAACTTTTGTCTCCTTTTAACTCACGAAGGAATCAATGAGAAGTTTCAACCAAAAAAATATCCAGTGACCTACTTAACCTCGCCAGTTCTAAAATCCATAAACAATTAATATTTGAATTCATTCATTCATTCTCTTATCAAGGCGATGACTAAGTTACGACGTAGTCTGTCAGTGCAAACAAAAATTTTAGCTCGGCTGTTTTAGACTGTTCCTATACTAAGATGTATCTTATCTAGGACAAGCTCAACCCGAGTGTAGTGCAAACGGGCGTGAGACTCCGTAATATACTTTAACTTTTTCCTATGATTTTTTTTTGTCAACGTATATATCTGTGGTCGTATCACACAGCGTATTCTCCAAGACTTAACGTAATCCGCTTTTAATTTTGCTCTGTACAATAATCTTTACTGCATTTCCTCTGCTCAGTAAGGAGGCCATCTTAGAAATAAAAGCATTAAGAGTCGGGTCTAAGTCATACTTCACAGTGCGAGGCAATACTGCTTTAGCTCCAGTCTTTTAGTATTATTTCATTTTAAATTGCAGAAAGATTGCAGAATTTGTAAATGATCGTCTTTATTTTTTATTAAGTACAGTCAGCATCAAAAGTAGCTTAGCATATGAAATTTTCAAATTATTGTTACGGTTGAAATGACCAGAGTTGTCTGACATAGCTTTTGAGTCAAAAGTACATGACCGTCACTAGCTTCTAAATAAACTAACACTTAAATTTCAAAAATAGATAATTTCAGAGAAGTTATAATTATTTGATTGTGTGTCATTTCATAAATATCTGACATGTTACTGTTTCATAAGTAACTGAAATACATTTGTGAAAACTCTTTGGAATGTTTTCAAATAAATGATTGTTCTCAAATTAAAAGTTATTTTTTATTTGATTTTCTTGCGGTGACATAGTTGACATTAACGCATAAGTTCCAAAATATATTATCTTTATGGAAGGGCTACCATGAAAATAGAACTTCGAAAAAGGTGTCTTCAAAAGATATCGTATCGCCGTCTTTGTTTATACGTATTTGAGCGTCGGAGATGGCGACATGAACGTCAGATCGAGCCGTATTTTCGTCGTTTGATTTTCGTAATAGCCCCCCTAAAATCTAAGTATGGATTTCTTTCAAGTCACACATAATAATATGCAAGGCGTCAAATACGTTCATTCTCTTGTGAGTTTTTGCACTTTCCGTTAGTTTAGAAATTATATTGTTTACGATTCTTTTGGAAAATGTAAGGTAATAAATACACTTTTGCATTATTGCCTCACAAAAAATGACATTTATTTCTGAAATGTTAAATGATGAGTATGTTTAGACACTTACACGTGACTATTACTTTTGCCACCTTGTTTTTGTTCAGTTACTTTTGATGCTGACTGTACCTAGTTATTTCTTGTACATTGACTAAAAAAATAAGCAGTGAATGTTAAATCTATTAGAGCACATGTAATTACCTACTTTTTTTTTTTTATAGTGAGGGGAATGCATTTACGCATACCCCGTCCGCGTGCGGTGTGCATGTACTACTTAAGGCATTTAATTAAATATTATCTTAATTCATTGTAAAAATCTTTATTAAAATCTTTTAATAATCTGCTTCATCATCATCAATCATTTAATGAACTCTGAAATCATTGCTGGGGCACTGGCCTTCTTTATGAATGGATGAGAATGGGCCATGTTCCACCATGCGGGCCCAATGCGGGTTGGTGGGTATTAACGACTGCAAATGCAGCCAATACCAATGGCTTAACGTGCCTTAGCACGGAGGAGCTCGAGATGAAAAGTTTTTGGTCACCCATCCCGTGACCGAACATTGCGAAAGTTATTTAACCTCAACAATCGCAGGCAAAGCGCGGTAATCACTGCGTCATATTAGATTGAGATAACTACAACTATTTTATTGGCCATGCTAATAAGGTCCATTTTGAATATACTTTTATTAAAAACTAAGATTTTAAGCAATGTTAATTTGTACACATAATGAAAAGTCTGTCCCTGTGTTTTTTAAATAATACTGCATAATTATGTGCCCTAGATGTATCGTTATTTTTTTGTACATCTTTTACAAAAACTACTGTATCCTAATTATATTATATCCTACTGATATTATAAATGTGAAAAAGATTTTTCGATGTTTGTATGTTTGTTACTCAATCACACCAAAACGGCTGAACGGATTTAGCAGAAATTTGGAACAGATACTTTGTAGCCTGGAGAGGAACATAGGCTACTTTATATCCCAGAAAGCTAGTAAATATATAAACTATTACTAATATTCCCATTAGTAAATAAAACATTTACTGACAGCCGACGCACGCAAACGAAATCATGTTCAGTAGCCCTAGCACGAAAAACTGTCGTTATGGTAAACGTTATTGTGATCGTATTGCTCTTTTGGTCGTATAAGGAAATGAAATTCAATAGATGTTTGACAGGCAGCACATTGACTGTGGCCCGATTCTGCTAACGTTAAGTCGTAATCGTGTCTCAATCATGTTTCAATCGTTATGTTATTTTACACACTAGTTACAAGAATTATGACAGTATGATGTGATTTGAATGTAGTGTGTGGTGTGACAATCAGTAGTATTGTGAAAAAAATTCACATTTCTTGTAACTAGTATGTAAAAAAGCACAACAATTGAAACACGATTGAGACACGATTATGACTAAACTTGAGCAGAATCGGACCACTGCTTTTGAAGGATGATGAAGTTTAGAGTTTACTATTCGATGACGATACCTAACGATAGTTTTTCGTACTTCGGGCAGGCGTCCGTCACTCGCTCAAGAACCCGAGATAAGTGCCTACAGCTTCGGGTATATCTCGGGATACCAATTCAATACAATTTACAGTGGGCCGCCCGCACGAGCGCGATAGAGTATATGCGATAGAAAGAGATGCAACGACTAGCCGTTCGTAATTGGAGCCGTACAAGCTAAATTCTACTTTATCGTGTTGAAGTTAGAGTTGCTATTTGTTTAAAAGGTCTCGCAGAGTGCAGGTTCTGTTACTAGTAACTATTATTTATTCTGTGCTACGGGTAAAGTTCAAGCAAGCGAAGTCACTGGCGGCATTTAGTAGCAAAGAAAATTAAAAAATTCTTTGATCGCTTGCTTCACATAAAAATACAGATTCTTCTAGTTTATTTATTAGAGAATGCTCCATTAGAGAATAAAATATGCAAACATTGTTTTAAGCTGTACTATTAAAATCAGTCAATATTTTAGATTTAGATTATTAAATTTATTTCGATAGAAAGGTTTAATAAACAAGTTTGAGATTAAAATACTTTTACTTTTTTGCATTCACAGTGCATTACTAACTAAAAAATTATCGACCCTTATAATAACGACTCTGTAACTCAGTGGTTAGAGCATTCGCCCGGACAATGAAAGGACATGGGTTTAGGCCCCATCGAAGCTAGTTGTAAGACGAGTCGACTTTTTCTAATACTTTCTTTCTAAATGTACTAAATGTGTTGATCAATTATGTTGGAAGGGCAAACGCTGCTTGGAGTCTAAACCGTTTACTAACATTCGATTGGACCATGAACTGTTGCTCAACATTATCTTTAAGCCATGAACGTTTCATTCCAAGCACTTTTCACCTACAAACGTTTCACCAACATAACTTTAAGTTCTGCTGGGGAGATAGTTCATTGGCCTAATTTTTGAGAAAAAGTTATTGGTGAAAACATTCTGTTGATTCGGTGTTCACTGATGTAAAGTTATGTTGGTGAAACATATGTGTGTGTGCATGTAATACACTCGCCTCAGGCGGAATGTGACAATGAGTCATGCTTTTTCGTGCGTGCAGCCGGTGTTAATCGATTTAAAAGACGTTATCTCATCAAAACTTTCTACTGATTTCATTTGCCATTGGGTATAAGTACCTATTACGGCATTTAGACCACCATCCTAATAAAACTGAGCTATACAAATACAAACAAGATGGTTATCAGATTATAAGAAATCAGTTGATGAGTGCAGTAACATCGTCTGCCGCGTGACTGTCGCTCTCGCTTCATTCGCAAACAATGATACCGCGTCTTTTCGTAGACGCGTGAGCACGTCTGGCTTTTCATCTCATCCAAATATGCGATCAGGGCACAGTATTTTTTTGTCCTCTGTGATCAGGGGGCCGATTCTTACGCAATTGAGAAAAGTTCACAATAATTCAAATATTTTTCGAAGATAACACAGTTTGTGTATTGTCAGAATTTCACAATAGAAAAAGTTCGATCGCAACGAGTGGTACGGACCAATCGATGTATACGAACCTAGCTGTCAATAGTAGATTGTGTTACAAGGGAGCAAAATAACATATTTACGGCGCGGGCGCTATTTTGAATCCAGAGCGCAGTGAAGGATTCTAGAGTAGAATCCCGAGCACAGCGAGGGATTCTAAAGTAGAATCCTGAACGCAGCGAGGGATTCAATATACGTCGCCCGAGATGAAAATAATTTTGCGGCCGAGTAATACACTCTACTTTTCATTTCGAATATAAGGAAAGTAAATACACTCTGCTTTTCATCCCCCTCTATAAGAAAAGCAATAAAGACAACTAAAACTATCTAGAAAAATAAAAGAAAGGTGGCGGGGGGCTTCGCTTTCTCTGTTTTTTCTATTATAGGAATATAAAAAAATTGAAGTTTCGAAATAAGAAAAAAAATTTTTTTGGTAAAAATTTTTTTTTATATATGTCTATCGGATGCCTCCCTAACTATCTCCGGAGTACCAAAGGTGGTTAAAAATTTTGTTAGATTTTAGCTACGCTACGAGACGCACCGTTTTTGAGATATTCTCGTTTTTATAAAAAAAAAAAAATTTTGCAAGTCCCGTTTCAAGTTTACAAAATTAGTTGAAAACTTCTTCATTGCCGATGAGGTAACTCTATGGTTGACTGTAACCAAATTCAGTTCTATTCTTAAAATTCATTTCCATCCTAGGGTCCAACGGATAGTTTTGGACCCGCTGCCGCTGCTCAGTTTAAATATACATCACTTTCCGAATCTGAGAGATGAAAAATGAATTTGTTGACATGTGGGACAGTTTAGTTTGTTTGAAACGTTCAAACTTTTCAATAGAAACCACAAACAAAATATTCGTATACGAATTACCACACTGAAAAAATTCGAATGCGTGAGAATCGGGCCCCAGGGCGCGAAAGTTTCGTCGCGTCAGTTTGTTCAGAGCTGAAAGCTCTTCGTTAATTTCTTGACCTAAATTAGGTACTTCACTGAATACGCTCAACAGAATATCAGGATTGAGAGGCGTCTTCTGATTGCTCATACTTTTTTTATCAACAACGGGGTAGCGCTTAGCCTTCATCACACCTGATGTTAAAGTGGTGATAAGGCTGAAGGTGGAAGCGCACTACTCCTGGAATCCTCAATCACTGAGGAACTGGATATCTTATCTGTAACTGACGGAACACTGTAATGCTGAAAACATAATTGTTATAGCGTCAGACTTAGGTATAATAGTGGTAGCTAGCCAGGCGGACTAAGATCAAGTTCCAACCAAACCGAATACAATATGTACCCCCACTGGGAATCGAACCTGGAACCTCTGGGTTTGAAATCGGTAGTGTGAAAAACTAGACCAGTTGCGCACAATTTTTACATTACATGGCAGGTTATTTTTGCATTGTTTATTTTGTAATATTTTTAATTATTTGTTTATGAAATGTTTTTTTGTTTTTGACGAGTGATGTCAAAATGAATGATTTTTCTTTCTTCAAGTCCCTGTATATTCGGTTATAGTAGCGGTTTCGTGCAATTACGTTTACAAGCGCCCTTACATTGATATCGGCCGCTTAGACAACAGCCATCACTTGTGAATCATTCCAAATTTCCAACTTTTTAGAGTTTTCATCAAAATCATGGCCGAAAGTAGTTTCAACTCATCTCTTAATCACAGACGTAATTGGGGCCTTCGCAGACCCTTTTTAACCCCTGTCCGGTGTCCGGAGTGTCCGGAGTGTCCGGCATTGTTCCCGAAAGCTCCGGACTCGTTACGCGTACAATAGTTGGCGAATAGTTGCCCGTTCCCCTTTGTACTTGAGTTATTAATTCGTACGTCGTCTCTGCCACTTCCGCGGAGCAATTTGAATTTTACAACGTTACCTTTGAACTGGATTAAATTGTTGAAGTAATGTTTGGATAACTGTATTCGTGACTACGGAGCCAAGGGTTGAGGGTCCAGTCACAATCCGGGACTCATGTGATAAACTATTTGTTGGTTATCTACACTTTGTTATCTAAATAGTAATTTTTCTTCATATTTGATATTTGTTTGTTTAGTATTGTCATTGATTATCTATAAACTCAAAAACAACTGTACGAATTTTTTAAATTCTTTCTATTAGAAAGTAAAATTATTCCCGAGTGAAATAATAGTTATATTTTGTACCGATATTCCGACGGGGACGGGTACCATGCGGGTAAAACCAATAGCAGCTGGTTATCTTTATAAATACCATATTAACGTAAGATATAAACTTTGTTTTGATATGTCTAACACAAGCTTTCATAAGTTACTTCTGTAAAGGTGCGACCATTGTTTCTTGTCAGCTAACTGTTGTTCTCAAATAAACATTTATAAAACTAGCCATTTATAATAAGAGTTTATGTGACTGTCGCATAATACCGAGTTATGTGCAGTCTCATACACTACTTTATCGAAACACTCATTAAATTTATTATATATTTAAAAAATAAAGCAAATCAATATTAATTATAAAATGTGAATTGGTGCCAAACCCCACTCATATGAGTCTATACGGTCTATTCCTTCTAAATTCAAAATTCTAATTTTAAAAAAGTTTCTGATTGTTGCCGGCTATAGAAGGGCTTGAAAGAGTTGGAAGTCAGGGCCGTTAAATCCTACGGTTGCCATGGAGACTGTAAAATTAAGAAATATTAGTGTTTTATAATGAGTGACAGCTGTATCCGGGTGTTGCATAATGGTCATTATGAAACACCCGGATACAGCAGTTTTATTTTTAAAGGTGACTATGGCATAAATTATCATTACACGTTCAGGCATGAGTTCATAATTCGAATATTATAACATGAGTGTAGATAAAATTATTTATGAATTCTTTTAAAATACTTTGACTTTACTTATCTCGATAATATTATTCTTAAGGTGTAAAGAAAAAAATCGTTATAAAAATATTCTAAGTACAAATCAGTGGAAATTTCATTAAACCCACCGTTTATTATAAAATAGTTGAGATGAAAGCACGGGCCGCCTAGCACCCTTTGGTTACGGGACCATAAAAAGGGCCATCCAGTGTTACTATAATATGACTTCACACATCCTAACAGGATAGCGGGTCCCGTATTTAATCCCGCTAATTGGATTTGTATGGCTTAATCGTCCGATTACAAGGTACCGGGTAACTTGAGTTTTGAGTTATTATGGAGGGATGCAAATTTGTGTAGCAGGATTAGCCGGAGTGAGCCCACTAGAAAATTGCTCATTGATTGCATGGAAATTATAGTTTTGAATGGATAGGATTATTGTATGGGAGTTTAGGGAGGTCGCCAATTGAGCAAAGGGTAAGAGAAAATTGTAAGGGCTCTTGATGATTTAAGTTGTCAAATTACTCTGAAATGGTGTTTTAATTTGATAGGGATGATTTTGATGATAGTGGGAAAGCGTTAAAGGTAATGTTATTAGATGTCTTTGCGCACCCAACATGCTTATGTCTAAAGAACTGTTTTGGTTAAAAAAACGATTTGTCTCAATAATTTGCGCCGACAATAGATAAAAGATCAAATACTATAACAATATTTTACTATGATCAGAAGAGAGACACATATATTCTTCTTAAAACCCTTTTACGTCACTTTTGATTTGCAAACGGTTTCAATTTATTGTAAAATTCAAATTCTCTCATAATCGATCACTGTGAGCTTATCCGAGCATTCAGCAATGAAATATGGCGAAACTATTAAGAGCATGAATAAAATATCGCCTTATTGAATCTCAAAGTGAGCAAGGCTCATAAAATAAGAGGTATCAAGGCAAATCTGAGAGGCCCTCACCCTCGAGCCCCTTGCATGGGACTGATCCCAAAAATTCCTCTGATTTATTCGTGCAACCCTCCTCCCCTCTCATTCTTGGAAGGGAGAACTTTTCAACTAATCAAACTGTCTTAAAGACCACCTTAACGTATCCACTGGCTGCTGAAATTAGTGTTGTTCGTGTGCGTTCACATTTCAAACCCCCATAGACGAGTATTGGCGCAGTCTAATCACTTACGTTTATACCATTTCTACCATTGATTGGAACAGAACTTTCGCTGAGACAGTTTTCTATACTTTGTTTCAAAGATGATAGTGTATGAACGTCAGTAGAGATCAGCAGAAGTTATCGCAGTCGGTAGTTTTAGCTGAAGTTGCGTTTAAGGGGTCCACAGAAGATACTCGTTATTTAGTCTCGGATGCAGGGCCGGGCTTATGTGGGATTTTTGCGGCACAACTTCCACCCTTTGGCCAGATTTAATCGATTATGAAAGTGGAAAGTTTCCGATAAACTGTTGAGATAGAGGGTATTGTGAATTTGGTAGTTATTATAGGAGTGTATTGTGTATGCCGGCAAAAAGTTGAATTAAATCACCTTGTTCAATGCCAATAGGTTCACAGAGAGTTATAGGTACAGGCAACGAGCTCATTCAACGTTAAAAGACATAAATACAAAAATAGTTTTAGTTTTAAGGTTAAGTATATCAAAATTATAACTTGATTTATTCTTTTATAAACATTGTTATAAATGACTTATTTATACGTCCTTACTTCAATAGGCAAAGTTGCTGACCTCCTATTTGATGCATGTAGAGCCAGCTAGATATACACATGCAAGCCCATAAATTTTGCCACTGGGCTATTTTCATACAAACATGCTTATTTCAGAGTCTCATGGATGTGATACTATTTGCATTGTTGCATCGCTGCAACAATTTTTACATCAATCGAGAGGCCAAAAGCCAAATTTAAGGAATCACAGATTCAAAATTTATAAAAACCGCTTAATTTTCTCAAAAAGAAAATTCTCTCTCCCATATAATGATATATTAAGCAACAAGTTTATTTTTTCTCATTTTTCGGAACATTTAACACTGTCTAAGATTTTAGAAACTGTGATTCAATTCTCTCTAATAACGTAATAATCATTGCACAGATGCTAATAGTTTACTATCTATGAGACGTTAAAGAGAGCAAGTTTCTATAAAAAAGCCCAGTGGCCCGTTTTTATTGCAAACAAGTTTATTATGTCTTCTTGCACAAATACTAAAAATTACGCGCTTAGATTTCGATTACATAAACAGACACACCTGAGTCTTGTCGGTAACAAGTAAGAATGTCTTCATCGTTCGTGACAGCGTCGGGTGTGTCTGATTGTGGAGCTCCAATCGCAGACATTTTAATTTAGATCGAGCATCAGGTGGTTTCGGGAATTCTTATTGTGGAGACGCGATGCTTCTTCCACGGTTTATGACGTAGGGTAAATGTGTTGGGGGAAACTGCTTGATGGAAAATCTAATAAACAACGTGAAAGTTATTTGGTTGATTAAAAACCAAAAGGAGACTGGCGAACTTCTATGTATTTTCAGACCTCGATTTATAGGTCTCGTTCATGGAAAAAATCAAATGGTACTTAAAGAACTATGCTAGACTAACAAAAAAGTTAATTGTTTCTATGCTTTTAAAGTTGGGACAACAAAGATTATGTTCAATAACCTAAAAATATAGAACTAAAAATCATTTCTTTAACAACATTTTATTTAAAGACAACGCAAATAATGATTTACTGATAAATAATTAATGATAAAATAGATGAATGGTTAGGTAATAACAAAGACAAATAACGAAAGGAATCATTATTAAATGCATAGGTAAGTATCGTACCGCTGGCGCCATCTACGCTAACCTTTGCGTGCGGATCTTCATTAGTTTTTAATTACCCGACTACGGCAAAGCAAAAAAAGGAGGGTTATAAGTTTGACCGGTATGTATGTATGTATGTATGTTTGTATGTATGTTCATCTGTTCCCACATAAGTTCTAAACTGCTGATCATATATTCACAATTGAGGTATCGTTGGAAGCGTCTTGATTGTCTGCTGGTTATAGGCTATGTCACGTCACATTAAATTGAATATGGCGCCCTCTAGACGACATAAAGTTGTGAACTAAAAAACTTTTTTTTGAGAAGAATATCGTGTTTGGTATCAAATGAAAGCTCTTGGTGAGCTCGTTTCAAAAATATATATTTTATTAGTTGTTGCTAGCGGCTTTGCTTGCATAAATCGAACTTTGACTTTATCACGAAATTCATCAGCATCATATCGCCGAACGACGCCCACTGCTGGGCGTAGGCCTCCCCCAAGGAACTCCACAACAATCGATCATGCGCTGCCCGCATCCAGCGGCTTCTCGCGACTTTAACCAGATCGTCGGTCCACTTTGTAGGGGGCCTGCCCACGGAACCGGTACGCGATCGCTATTCGAGAACCTTTTCGCCCCAACGGCCATCGTTTCTCCGCGCTATCTGTTCCGCCCACTGCCACTTCAATCAATCCTTCGAGCGATGTCGGTGGGTTTTAGTTCGCCTGTGGATCTCATCGTTTCTGGTTCGATCGAGCAAGGAAATACCAAGCATCGCTCTCTCCATTGCTCACTAGGTGACTTTGAGCCTTCTTTTGAGACCCATAGTAAAAGACCACGTCCCAGTAATGACTGGCAACACACACTGGTCAAAGACTTTCGTCTTGAGACATGGAGGTATTTCGGACGCGAATAATATATGCCGGAGCTTCCCGAACACTGCCTATCCGAGCTGAATTCGTCGAGAGATCTCTTTCTCGGAGTTGGACTTACTAACTGGACCGTTTGCCCTAGGTAAACAAAGTGGTCAACAACTTCGAGCGTAATGTTCCCAACGACTGGAGTAGGTGAAACATGGTTATTGGATATGATTTTCGTCTTATCCATGTTCATCTTTAGACCCGCTCTTTGAGAAGCATTACTGAGATCTTCGAGCATTAAGTTCAGGTCTTCCAAG
Source organism: Crambus lathoniellus (assembly GCA_949710035.1). Classification (NCBI taxonomy): domain Eukaryota; kingdom Metazoa; phylum Arthropoda; class Insecta; order Lepidoptera; family Crambidae; genus Crambus; species Crambus lathoniellus. The sequence goes on from OX453296.1 coordinate 29,371,028, forward strand.
GTCTCAGCCATAAGAACTACATCATCGGCAAACCGTATGTGTGTTAGGTGCTCGCCATTGATGTTGATGCCGCATCCTTTCCAATCTAGAAGCTTAAAAATATCCTCCAACGCAGTTGTGAACAGTTTCGGACAGATGACGACGTCTCCCTGTCTCACACCTCGCTGTAGTTGGATAGGATTACAGCTCTGGTTCTGTAATCGGATTGACATGGTGGCGTTTTGGTATAAGTACCTGAGCACATAGATGTACCTGTGGTCTACTTGGCACCTCTGGAGAGACTGCAGCACCGCCCAGCTCTCAATAGTATCAAAGGCTTTCTCGTAGCCCACGAACGCCTAGCAAAGTGGCAAGTTGTACTCTTCGGTTTTCTGTATTACTAGCCGCAGCGTATGAATGTGGTCTTTGGTGCTATTAGCCTTTCCAGAACCCGGCTTGTTCGGGAGGTTGGAAGTCGTCGAACATCTTATCGATATAGCTCAGAAACGTGATGGGTCTGTGGTTCTTCAAAAGAGTCCTATCACCCTTCTTGAAAAACGCTTCTGCCCCATGCCTTTGGCGTTTTGCCCTCGAGGATGATTGAATTGAAAAGCTTTAAGTATCGGCTTTCCGTCCGCTCTCAGAAGCCCGCCCGCCGCCTTGTTGTTTTTAAGCTGCTTGAGAGCCATTGTTTTAAATTTGAGCCGGTATTGCTCGGAGCGTGGATTTTATCAACCGCGATCTTTCAAGCTTAACATTGATATTCAATGTGCCTCTGACCATACGGTGATCGCTTACTGTCTTAACAGCGGTGATCACACTGACATCATTGAGGATGTGCTTCTTGGTCGACATGTTAAATCGATCTCGTTATTGACTGTACCGTCCGGGCTGATCCAGGTCCATTTGCCGGTTACGGGCTTCCTGAAGAAGGAGTTCATCATAAAGAGGTTCTCCATGAAGTCTGCCAACATCTGGCCGCTATCGTTCCATTGCCCAAATCCAAATTGCCCCACTCTTAACTCATCACTGCAACGTTGCCCCAACTTAGCATTGAAATCTCCCATCACAACCGTGTAGTGGGTTTTATAGCTATGCATGCCTGCCAAGTGTTGACGATCGCAGTATGTTCTGCTGTTCGCGAAGCCTATTGGGCTTGGCGGGAGGGCTGAGCGCGGCGAGAGACAGACCTTGTCTGACTGAGTTCCACATACCGTTAGCGGTATACGGAAAGACTGTATTTGCCCTCACTATAAACAAAAAAAAATTAAAAATATGTCCTGCTGTTACATGGAGATGCTGCTGCCCCTCTCTTGATGGCAGTTTTCCCTCTGTCGCCTATTACGACACCCTCGAGAAGAAAGGGGGTAGTGCTATTATTTTTATGTGCCGGCACTACACAGCGCAAATTATGACCCCAAAATAATGTAAATAAAAATTAAGTTCAAAAACTAAAACCCGACTACTGAAAAATCACGCTCTAAAAAGTATGAAACAAGAAAATATCGACGCTAAAAAGCGGAACTGCTGTAACCCGCACCCCAGTCAAATTTTTTTTATTGCTGATTCGGATTCAGATTTTTTTTCTGCGTCGAATGGTCCAACTGCCGTAGCTTTACGACCAATAGAAAATTTTGTACAGCGTTCAAATTTTCCCTACTTTACATGAAATAATTCTGGTTATTTGCTGCAAACAGCATAAAAAACAGCATTTTTCTATAATTTTTCATTTACGCTAATTCATCTTTTGCAAATAATGTGACCCCGGCAGTTAAAGTGCGGGTAACAGCATTTTTGCTTATTAGAATTAAGTAGCGAGCTACACTTACTGCATTTACTGCATAAGAAATTGACAGTCGGCGTTGTTTACTGCAAATTGCACCTAGATGTTATATAGATAATTTTCAGTTACGCCTATTTAATACGGCTGTCGAATGTTGTTGATACTTATTTACCGCCATTGAAACCCGCGCTTGCGCCGAGTTCTGCCAACCTGCGCTGCGGCTTACCACGTTGCTCAAACACTACGTGACAGTCGACACAGTGTGTTGTGTTGTGGTAACCAAATTTCGCTGCGTGTCTGGAGGTGTTATGAAATGTAAGTACAGACTTCATAGAATAGAATACTAGGTTCCTACTTAATTATTTTAAGGTTCCGTGATTGTTTCAAATCTGAGTATGTCTAAGTGTTATTGACTTATTTTTATTTTGTTTTAGATGTCTAAACGCCGTCGAGTGAGTGGAAAAAGTCACTCTAGCCAGATGCTGAAAATCAAACATTATTTCATTAAAAAGGGGGAAACATTTCAATTTTAAAAGACAAAACTTAAAAAATGTGAAAGGAGAATTGATTCTTGTATCGAAATATATGTAGTTAGGTACCTACTTCCGCAAAAAACACAACATGCAAGATACACCGCCCGCCCGCCCGCAAAAAATTGCACATGCACACCACGAAAATACCAGTGCACAATACCTGCATTTAGCGAGACAGCAATACACCTTGCACCTTCACCGATTAGACTACTCAACACGTGTTTCGCCCCAACCCGGGGGTTCGAGTCCCATCGGAGCTAGTTGTGAGACGAGTCGATTTTTTGTAAATACATAATTTTCCATTTTTTGATAATAAAAATTGCATTGTGAATGCAAAAAAGTAAAATTTTTAATAATACTAAACATTTCCTTAACAGCTAATAGTCAAATTTGTCAAATAACAATAACCCATGACTTGTTTTTTGTGTATTACTTACCTACTTCATCATTTCAGCCGTACGACGCCCACTGCTGGGCATAGACCTCCCCCAAGGATCTCCACAACGATCGGTCCTGCGCTGCCCGCATCCAGCGGCTTCCCGCGACCTTTACCAGATCGTCGGTCCACCTTGTAGGGGGCCTGCCCACGGAACGTCGTCCGGTTCGCGGTCGCCATTCGAGAACCTTTCCGCCCCAACGGCCATCGGTTCTCCGTGCTATGTGTCCCGCCCACTGCCACTTCAACTAAGCAATCCTTCGAGCGATGTCGGTCGTTTTAGTTCTCCTGCGGATCTCATCATTTCTGATGCGATCGAGCAGGGAGCAATCACCGACCGATCATCGACCCAGCGAGCAATGGAGAATTGCATCACTCTCTCCATTGCTCGCTGGGTAACCTTGAGCCTTCTTAAGAGACCCATAGTAAAAGACCACGTCTCGCTTCCATAAGTCATAACTGGCAACACACACTGGTCAAAGACCTTAGTCTTGAGACATTGAGGAATTTTGGACGCAAATATATGCCGGAGCTTCCCAAACGCTGCCACTGGATTCGACGAGAGATCTCTTTCTCGAAGTTGGACTTACCTAATTGAATTGTCTGTCCTAGGACTCCTAGGTAGACATAGTGTTCAACAACTTCGAGTGTAATGTTCCCAACATTAACTGGAGCGGATGCAACATGGGCATTAGACATGATTTTCGTCTTATCCATGTTCATCTTCAGACCCACTCTTTGGGAAGCATTGCTGAGATTTTCGAGCATTGTGTTCAGGTCTTCCAAGGTCTCAGCCATGAGAACTACATCATCGGCAAACCGCAGGTGTGTTAAGTACTCGCCATTGATGTTAATGCCGAAACCTTTCCAGTCCAGTAGCTTAAAATAATATACTCCAACGCAGCTGTGAACAGTTTCGGAGAAATGAAGTCTCCCTGTCTCACACCTCGCTGTAGTTGGATAGGATTAGAGCTCTGGTTCTGTGATCGGACCGACATGGTGGCGTTTTGGTATAAGTACCTCAGCACGTCGATGTACCTGTAGTCTATTGGGCACCTCTGGAGAGACTGCAGCACTGCCCAGGTGTCGGTCGAATCAAAGGCTTTCTCATAGTCCACGAACGCCAAGCATAGTGGCAAGTTATACTCTTCGGTCTTCTGTATAACTTGCCGCAGCGTATGAATGTGGTCTATGGTACTATAACCTTTTTGGAACCCGGCTTGTTCGAGAGGTTGGAAGTCGTCAAACCTGCGAGCGAGACGATTCGTAATGACTCTCGAAAACAACTTGTAGATATGGCTCAGAAGCGAGATGGGTCGGTAGTTCTTCAAGAGAGTCTTATAACCCTTCTTGAAGAAGAGCATCACATCGCTTCTGCCCCATGCCTTTGACGTTTTGCCCTCGAGGATGACATAGTTGAAGTGCTTCTGGAGGATCTTAAGTATCGGCTTACCGCCCACTCTCAGAAGTTCTGTTGTGATTCTGTCATCGCCCGCCGCCTTGTTGTTTTTGAGCTGCTTGAGAGCCATTCTAACCTCGTACAGGCTGACGTCCGGGATATCTTCGGTATGGTGTCGGGTAAGCTTGGCTCTAGGTTCTGCCTTACTTTCAAAAGGTGTTTGCGTGGAGTACAACTATCTATAGGAACTCTCAATTACCCTCAGGATTTCAGGTGTTGATGAAATGATACTACCATCCTCAGCTTGCAGCCTCGTCAGTTGACTTTGCCCTATAGCCAGATCTCTAGCGTCCTCTCTCCTACTTCCAAAAAATATTTCCTACTTACTCATAATAAGTAATAATAATTTAAATAAGGTTAATGTATTACAGATAAGGAAGGCAATGTGACTCAACTCCACTAACCCAGGCCCTGTAAGTGGACATAAATTACAGGTCCTACTAAGGTCGAATATTAAACTCTGAGCAGCCTCCCCCTTGGGGGAGGGGTTACCGCCCCGCCCATTAGAATTCTAGATATTTTCTAGACTTCTAACGCCATCCGCGGTAACCAATGGCACCAACCCATTACAACGTGCCTCTTCTGTCTTATTTAAATTAAAGAAATCCGCGAATGGACAATAGCCATAATGCTCTCTCTGACTGTCATTCCAACTCCAAGAATATGTCTTTGTGAAGTAGGTGTAATGGATGTGTGTAAGTCATACATATTGTTTAGTAAACCCCACCCCATGTTTAATAAGAACCGCCAAGCCAACTGGCAAAGGCGGCGACACACCTTAGAGTCAGCCCTAACATCAGGCAAAGCATTAAAAACCAAATATTAATATTCATGATGAACTCACCGGTTTGTTAGGGAAAAGATGAAGTTACTAGGCCTGGAGTAGCTTGTGTTGCGCACTAAACTCCTAACCCACTCGTAGCACCTTCCGACCAAATATACTTAACACTAACTTTTAATCCTAACTAATTAATATTCGGCACCCTATTAATTTGTGATCTTACGTCCGTGCGCACGCGCGTCCTCGCTTCGAATCCCATCCCCCGCTCGTCTTGCTCCGACCGTCTCTCATCTTGCTACCTGCCTATTTCGTACGTACACCCTTCGTTTTTTGGTCATAACCCAAAACTCACTGTAACCTGACACGAGCCTTGCGTAAGCCATTAATGTCAGGACAATCGTATTATTTATTATATTATTTCTAGCGATAGTTCGCTCTTCAAGACAAGAAAAGGTCACAAGTGGGTACTATACTTTGTGTTGCAGATCAATTTTATAGAATAAACGTGCCAACGCTTGATAATTTATGAACCCCTTACAATATTCGAAAGGCAGGGTGCCTGTTTCAAAGAAAAGGTCTGTTAGGTATTTTATAATATTTACCTCATAGCGTTACAGCAAGAAAAATAAAAAGCAAGAAAAAGACAAAAAAGGACGTTAAAATAAAAACAAACAATAAAACTAAAGATGATCATAATGTTTCCGCTGAGAGAAAACCAACAAAAGGTGCTTTAATTACAAAATTAAGCTACAATTATTACTTAAGAGTGATTTTCAATTTTTAAGTTTTATTATTAAACATTTTAAAAAGTTATTAAATAAATGTCATTTCATACTTACATCGTTTTAATTTTATACTACCCTTTTTATTTTTGACAGTTAAAACAATTTAGTGCACCTGGCTACATAAATATTTCATTTAAGGCACAACTAAGCCAAATTAAAATGTGTTGTATTAGTAGTTACAGCAATTTTGCTTTAGATAAATACACTTGTTATAGAGTTTCCCAAACATTTACCTGTCTCATTTACAGCGTTATTGCGTAACAAAAAAAGTGGAATTGCAGTAACCCACACAAACATACACTAAAAGTAACTTTTAGAATATTTTAGGTACTTTTATTGACAAAACATCAAAAAATACATTTGGATTTAAAAAATGGCATTTGTAGGTTCAATAATTAAGGAGATATGATTTTTCTTCTGAAATCTCAAAAGTTTTTCGGCTCTGGTGAACATTTTGCATTTTGTGGGTTACAGCAGTTCCGCTTTTTAGCGTCGATATTCTCATCTGAAATTGCCGTGGTCGTATGCCTACGACTATAATATAGTCGTAGGCATAATATAACAAAACAATATTTTCATTCTCGGGAATACGACCACGGCAATTTCAGATGAGAATATTTTCTTGTTTCATACTTTTTAGAGCGTGATTTTTCAGTAGTCGGGTTTTAGTTTTTGAACTTGATTTTTTTTATGTTATGTACCTTCGTTGATGTAGGTATCTAATAATATGTAAAAAATAAATGACCTTGTTTTACATGACTACTGCGTCATATGAAACGGATATATGAAGTGTTTCAATGTTATTTTGCCTTGTTCAGTCAGTTATTTGAGATTTGAAAATTATTTATCTTTTTATTCCATTCTTTAATAAATCAGGCGTTGATAAAAGTTAATTGTAGGAGTTTAAATTAATTTAATTTTCATGTTTCTGAAAATGTACGACTTCGTAAAATAATAGGTCTTTACCTATGAAATTGCCGTTTTGTATGGAGATTTCTGTAATTATTTTTTTTCCATACTAACGTTTTTGTTATTATTTAACGACTAATATTATGTAAATTTACAAAATTTTACACACGTATTTATGGACATTTTAACTACTAAATGACACATTCGTTAAGAGAAAAAAATTTTTTTCACTAAGTTACAACTAATAAAGTACGAAATTCTGGAAACAAAAATAGTCGTAACTTTCGGAATAAGTTTTTTCTATGTAAATAATCAAATATCGTGGTTATTAAATTATCAAAAGTTGCTCGATACGGTCTTAATGTAACGCAATATTAAAGAAATTATATATTTCTAATATTATAAAAGTTGTTAAGTTATATGTACAAAAGAAAAAAACGGCAATTTCATATGTAAAGACCTATTATTAGGGCGATTCTCGCCTGTCTCCTTTATAAGTAAGATATAATATAATTAAGAATATGGAATTATTTAATTAAATTTTGTTGCAATCGACTATGAGATCCTATCAAGTGGAACCTTGAGTACTACAGCAGACATAGCATACCTACGCGATATGGGCTCGTTCATGATCAGCATGCCTTCGACACTACAATATATTAATTCAATAATTTTGATTATTCTTGCCGTTTAATATCAATATGATTACACACTTTCTTTTTAACATTGAATCGAACAAACCATAAACCTGAAGAATAGGTAACCACAATATTGTAATTTAAATACTTATTTTATCGAAACTTCTACTTACCAGAAATGTGAGTGATGTCATTTCATTTCATTTCATCATTGATGATTGAGTATTTTATTAAACACATTTACCATATCAAATCAAACAAATATGATGAGAAGTTATTTTAAGACCAAACCACCGCCCGCAAAGACTGACTCCAACATATCTTGCTAGTCCTGGAATATTTTAATTTGGCATAGCTGCGATTGCGGCAGTTACGGGGGGAAGGAGGGTATGCAAAGTAGGAGCAGGTGGCTGACTCTTAATGGGCCTGTCGATCCCGCGATGAATGTCTGCGGTGACGGATTAATTCTGATCTGACCCGGTGGCACGTGGCGCAAGTGTCTTATGCCCAAAAACTCAAACGCTACTTACCTTTGGGAGCGTCTCAAACATCACCATTCAAACCATAGATATAGTATATATTCAAACGTATGAATGAGATGCCATGATGTTTGAGACGCTCGCAAAGATGATTTGCGTTCGAGAATTCGGGCGTTACTCATAGCATGTGTCATCTCTTTATTGTCAAACTATGCATAGCCTGGCTGCACACGTGCCATCGACCACTACCACAAAACGCCACCACCGACCTCTTTCCTGGGTGCCTACCATCAACTTTAAGACAGCGATTCAAAAATAGCGCGATGCAGAATAGGTTCCTAAAATGAATTGCTTTCTTTCGTACTCTGACCTTCTAAAAACTGGATCGCAAATGAATTGCTAAATGTGAATGACCGAACGATTTGTGTCCTTTTTCTTCTACCCGTCTCTTTCACTCGATTCTGTCATGCCCGGAGAGTGAGAGGGACGGGTATAACCTGCAGGTGTCATGTTAAATCGATCGCGTTATAAGTCAAATAAGAGTTCCTGACAGCTTAGCGGCTGTGAAATGTCATTGAATGATCACTGAATCGCTGTCATTGATATTAAGCTGTCGTGGTACGAATAAGCGAAGCAGATCAGTTTAGGTCCTAAACAAAACCGCAATAAGAGTTGATGGTAGGCACCCTGTACTTTTCATACAGAATAAACGAACATCGAACGCCGTGAGTCGTCACTTGTTTCTTTTTTTAGCTTCAAGTGGCGGCGTTTGTGGCTCGTGTGTGGTGACAGTAAAACATAATCTGGCTGATGAAAGGTTATCGAAGTACAATTTAGACTATCGCCATTTATCGCGGGCAGGTGGTTGTTCTTCAGTCTTTTTTTATAAGTGTGCACAAAAGTATTTGTTGATTTCCCAGAATTGATAAAAACTTTTCGCAGGCATATGGGCGCACCGCCGGCACACACCGTACGCGGACAGGGTATGCGTAAATGCATTCCCCTCACTATAATAAAAGGTGATACGGTGCGCAGAGGTCGCAGGTTCAACAAACAAGACTAATTTAATGTGCATGACATGCCTATTTATTCTGGTCTGGGTATGCAAAGTAGGAGCAGGCAGGTGGCTGACTCTTAATGGGCCTGTCGATCCCGCAATGAATGTCTGCGGTGACGGATTACTTCTCACCCGGTCGCACGAGGCGCGAGTGTCTTTTGTTACTTCTTCATTGTCTTACCAGTCTTACTATGAAAGCTACTAGCCGCTGCCCGCAACTTCGTCCGAGTTAGATCAATAATAGTATTTATGGTACAGTCATTTCGCTGCGACCTTTTTAACAGTATTTGAAACTAATTTTTAGATTTGTGACCTTCGATCAACAATAACACCTAGGACATGTGACATAGGCTCGTGGGAAAGGATTGCTCTTACATAAATAATATAGAGATCTGCCTGATAAAAAGGAAAAGTTTGGTGTATTATCTCGCCCGAATTTATGCTGTTCGCAACTTTATAATCGAAGTGCAATTTCGACTTTCGCGACCAGTTGGTACCTACTAGTATTTTTTCTGTCTGCACAAATATACTTGTTTTCCTTGAGTAAATTAAAAAAATAACTGACTTTAAAAACATATTGTTATTTATTGATTTATTTAATATAAGTGTGTAGTTCCATTTCCACTTTCATTTTTAGGTGAAAATCAGGTTGGTTAGGTTAGGTTAGGTTAGGACTTGCCGATCTAGCTATGACGCATTAAATGCAAAGATTGATTTTTTTCTTAATTTTTTTTGGTACGGTCACGAGTATCTGCTACTACAGATCTTTCTTTTTTTTAAATAAATTATCCAGTCTCCCAGATACACTTAGCCTGGAGTAATAACTAATTGATTAGCATAATGAATTGCACCTCTCAGACGGTCCTCAAAGGCTACAGTTATCTACAGGAGACCTATCCTGTGGGACCTCTTAGCGCCCGATTAAACTAATAACCGGGACGACGGAGAAGATAAGTATCTCTCGCCGTTACAATCAGCTTTCGTAATGTAGAATTCTCGGAAAAAAGGTTTTAAGTAAAGAGGCTCGGGTTTTGCTAATTTTGTTCAAAATTGAAAGGTTTGTAATACCTACTGCGGGTTTTTGCTCAAGATTTTAAGTAATCCTTCTTACGTAAATTTCATTATAAATACTATGATGTCTTAATTTACTAGCAGTTAAAACCATCATCATACTTCTTGATTTAAGTCTTGAGCACTTAAATAAACAAATAAATAAGCCATTTATTTCCTGCTTCTACAAAGTTTGCAAGTACATTTCATTTCATTGGTTAGTTATTTATTTTAATTAAAATTAGGTTTGTTAGTATTATAATTAGTAATTAATAATAAATTAGTAAAAAAAGAATAATATTGTTTTTGTAGATAAAATTTAGTCAGCAAGAAGCCCGGATTGGGTAAAGGCCTCCTCCAAAGATGCCCATGTGTCTCTATCTTGCGCTACGTCTTTCCAGTCCGCGCCGGCTGTCCGCCTTAGTTCGTCCTCCCAGCGAGTCAGTGGTCTCCCCCGGCTTCTTCTGCCCGGCGGGCCGCTCCATGATGTCACTCGCGTGGTCCACCTCTGGTCTTTAGATCTCACGAGGTGGCCGGCCCACTTCCATTTTAGTTTTACTGCGTAATTTAGAGCGTCAGTCGCTTTGGTGGTTTTCCTTATCTTAGTGTGTCTCACTTTGTCTACCTTCCTTATGTTGAGCATACTTCTCTCCCCTTTGACAGGTTCTGATTTTATTTATGGCTTTATTGGTAAACTTCCACGTCTGGCACCCATACGTCAGACATGGTAAAAGACTCGAGTTCATAACTTTTGTTTTGATGTCTATCGGCATATTACTTTTGAAAATTTCTTTCAGTTTCCAATATTTGTTCCATATTAATTGTACCCTTCTTTCTATTTCTTTCTTTCTTGAGCACTTAGCCATTCTTAATGTTTCGTTCTTTTAAAGAGTTTTGTTATTACTTTCAAAGAAATCGCAAAAGCACTAAATTACAAAACTGACATTGCACATCCAGACATCTCCCAAATTCACCCAAAGCTGTATAGCGTATAAAAATAACGAGTTTTTAATGTTTCGTTATTTAAAACATTTTTGTTATTACTTTCAAAGAAATCGCAAAAGCACAAGATTACAAAACTGACATTGCACATCCAGACATCTCCCGAATTCACCGAAAGCTGTATAGCGTATAAAAATAACGAGTTCTTAATGTTTCGTTCTTTTAAAGAGTTTTGTTATTACTTTCAAAGAAATCTCAAAAGCACTAAATTACAAAACTGACATTGCACATCCAGACATCTCCCGAATTCACCCAAAGCTGTATAGCGTATAAAAATAACGAGTCTGGCAAGTAAATGGAACCGTCATGAGCGCTGGCGTTAAGACGCGCGCAGCCAGCCGTGGCATGGCAGCTGGGTTGGGGCTGTTGTCCGGACGAGAACGTGTAAGACTGCAGAGAAAGATGTGCGAATAGGTTATGTTAGGTTTGCAACTGGCTTACATACTTACTACGTAAGTTTAACGACACGGCCGATTTTGGGCAGGGGTAGGATACCTGCCTTCTTCGATTCCCGAACAAGACAAATATTATGTGTACATGAATATGTCTACATACATGTCTTGTTTTGGATGCTTTCTGTGTTTTTTTTGTATTTTAAAATCAAGTTTCCCATGACACAGTTTTTTAATGAAAGAATAAAAAGTTTTTTTTTTAACCTAAATTGATAAACATTGCTTTAAATCAAAAGTAAACTATATTTGCTTACAAGAGTTTCGTAACCTTCTGAATTATTAATTTAAATCGATCATTATTAGAGTACTGAGCCGTCACGCATGTTAAAATCTGTAATCATTGGAAAATTTACCATGATAGTCAGTGCTTCTTTATTATATTAACCTAATTAATAAATGTAGGTCCTAAGGTTACGCAAAGCAAACCAAAACAGTGGTAAAAATACTATGTGCTCGGTACTTACTAGTAAAAATCTGACATTGGAGGGTATGTGTGCAAGAATGTACGTTCGCTCGCGTCTACCTTATCGTTGTCATGAGCTAACGCAAATATCCTTTCCTATCATCTTCAAAATCTGAAACACATCGAAACTTTGAGAACATTCTAGTGAGAAGCGACTGTTAACATTTTGAAATCATCTAGTACATACATACAGCTGCAGTGTTTAAGGTAAAGAAAAAAAAGTCGACCATGAAAGTGCTTTATCAGTTTCGTTTAAAATTACCATACATTTAAAATTTCGCTATAGCTCAGATCTACCCTCTGATTCACAAACCGTCGGAAAATGAATCTGATTCAAATTCTGTATTTTGTTTTGTCTAATCTATAGTGAGTGACACAGACAGTGCATACATTCCGCTGTCGGAGGCGCTGCGGACGACGGTTTGTTAATGAGGAGGCTGAATGACATTTCAACAACGTCATAATATGCACATGTGACAAAGACATCTATAGAAATTATTGTCACTTCGAACTTTCAAAGAAAATCCAACCTTATTGGTTTACAGCTACAGCATACAAAAAATAATACCCACCAATCCGCACTGAGCCCGCGTGGTGGGTCATGGCTCATTCTCCTTATTCATCCATAACGAAGGCCAGTGCCTCAGCAGTGGGGACATTAAATGGCTGATGATGATGATGATGATACAAAAAAAATAAAACTAAAGTGATACAGCAACTTCTTGGTCGACTTTACGTGTGCGCATTGTATTGTTCTTATTATAATGTAGGCGGTTCAGAACAAGAAACAATACAAATGACTGTGATTATAAAGAGCCTTTGTATGTAAAATGAACGCGCTTATATGTTTACTGCAGAGAGATGAGGTGTATTGTTCGCGCACTTCAGTCTAAAGTCAACTCAGGTTTTCAGCAGTTCCACAGATCTTTGAGATGTAATTGCTACCCCAAAGATTGCTGATTCGACTCTTTTTAAGCAAACTTACCTCACCTTAGTGACACTTGTTTTTTTAGTAAAATATTTATCAATTTTATTTTGTTTCGCCTTCATTCTTAACTTAGAACAAAAACTCAGCTCAAAAATATAAAACGTGTAAGTTATGGCACCAGACAATGATTCCGCGGGTGTCATCCCTCACTGCCGCTGCACTTTAAATGCGCTTATGTCACTTACGAGGCGGCAAACGAACCGTGCCCTCGCTTAGGAGTTTTAAGTGATATATTATCGTGATTTCTATTTTAAATCTCCCCGTCAAAATAGCAGCACTTTTATATGAGACTACTCTGGCTGTCGTGTATTACTTTATGGTCATTCGTTTCTTTCCTAGCCAAGGTAAGTGTTTCCGACGGTGCCATTATTTATCTGCTAGTTGTTCTTTGTGGTTTTTCTCGTGTAGTACCCGTCGTGGAAACATCGGGATAAATATAGCTTAATGTAGCTGTCTACTATTGAGAGAATTATCACGGATTTCGCACGGTCTAACAACTCCTGAGAATGCCCCAGGTTGGGGCGAAACACGGTGTAGAGTCGCTGTCTTGATATCTGCAACTGCAGGTAATGTGCAATGATAGAGATTTTTCTTGCGGGCGGGTGGGCGTTGAATCCTGCCTCTATTTTGCGGAAGCAAGCTACAGACATCTCCCTTTTCACAATGGGTAGGGACTTCCGCTAAACAAAGCTTGATTCAATAAAATATTTCAGAGATTATCTCAAAAATCTACAAACTTTACGTCTTTATAATAATTAGTAGATTGCATTAGTATGAAAACTGCAACACAACACGACATACAACCAATAAAACTTCATAGCTTAGGTAGCTAGCGTATTAAAAATGTCATCAAACTAATCAGGTGTTTGCGATCAAATTTAATCTGCCATGCATGTATCGCTGGCACATAAAACTATTTAGCTATTGGCGAACATATAATAATAGCAAATGTACTGCTGTAATGAAGCCGCTGCACCAGCCGCGCATCAATATTGACACGCCCATAGGGGAGAGGGTGGAACAGAGAAACAGGTGTCATTCGAACTTGAATATTTTTTTGAAGTGAAAACTTTTTTAGCGGCCTTGTGCACTTTTTGTGATGGGTAAAAAATGTTAAACTTGCGTCAGTATCACGTGACCGTCAGATCGAAAATTCGTAAGACGGACACGTGACCTGATCGAAAAACTGTTACAATGTCATTAGAATACGAAGGCAAATTTCGCAACCTTTCCCAATGTTGTGATAGTTCAGGCACCTCAGGTTAGAAAACGGGCGGCATTGAAGCCAGAAGACCTCGGTTCAAATCCAGTCCGAATTATTTTCTATTTTTTTAAGTCTAGGAAGCCCTTTATCAACGAATCTTATTCATCTCTAAGTATATTTTCTAAAAATCAACGGGTTGCACTCTAAGACGAAGGGAGAGTAGACCGCCGCCCGGTGCGGCGTAGTAGAGGAAGTATCCCCCTCTCTTTTTACCGCGCGGCGAAAGTGTATGTCTGCGCCTGGGTAATGATGATGGTGAAATAGTCGTTGAAATTCTTGATGTAGGTTGATTTTTCTAAGAGATAAACTTTTTAATACAAAGTAATTGTAATAGTTCTGAAGTAAATATTTTAATGTAATATAAATTGACATGTTTGTGTACGATAGCGCAATAAATGAATATTGTATTTTACCACATAAATGATAGTACTTTTATACTGATACTTAAAGCAGTTCGTGCAAAATTATTCCTAAACCATTCATAAATATAAAAAAGCACAGCGTTAATATTCAAGTTTTCGCTTCTGCCGGAACTCCCGGAGTGCAACAAGTTTTTTTTAATGTTTGCATTATTTTCCGCTATTCATCTTTTTGAAATATCAAAAAAGATGAATAACGGAATGTTTGTGACTGTAACGCCCGAATTCTTGTACGCAAATCATCTTTGGGAGCGTCTCAAACATCATGGCATCTTTTTCATACGTTTGACATTAAAAGTGACAATGACATGTGTAAGACGCTCCCAAAGATAAGTAGCGTTCGAGTATTCGGGCATAAGCAACATAAATATATTTTTCATATTGCATACCCCTAATAACAATCTATTTTTTGCCACAGCTTAATGCCATGGCCTGGCCATTCAAAAGATTTGAGCGCTCAAACAAAATACGAATTCTCCAGCTATACTATTTAAGTTAGTAAACATAAAGCTTAGATTTGAAATTCTTTATTGTCACTACGATGCATCCTAATATTCCAAGTGATATGGAAAGTTGGGTACCAGTGCGTGCCGTTTTTCGCTTTAGCGTGCCAGCGCAAGCACGAAAAAACGTTTAGACCAAGTCAGCGCTGGCGTCAGCTACTGGAGCAATGTGCATTATGCCATTAGCCTCTGTTGCATTAGCTAGCCTGTGTCACCGCTGCACCTCTCATTTGCCCCTTAAATTAATAATTTAGCCATAATCCATTTGCATTAATTACGCGCAGCTCGTGATTGCCATCGTTTGGCTTGTCCAAATATTCGGTTCTAAGCGCGATGGATGCTCGCTGCTCATTTGGTTAGCGGAATTAGGATAATTTCGATATTACTATCGGATATTCATATTTACTCGGGCTATTATAAATAATGAGATGTTGCGATGTGTTAATGCCTAATGCGACGGTGGGACAATGTTTAACACTGTATTTATGATGATAATAAAATAAAGCTTCAAATATTTCCGCGAAATAATTTAAAGTTTACTTTTAACGCCTGCAATGGAAGAGTTATTTATATTTAGGTTGGGGTAGTGGAAAGTACTTAGTGCGAACTCGTAAAAGTATCCTACCTTCTGTACCAGAAGTGTTAAGTTCAATCCCCACCAGCCGGCCTAGCATGAGCGGCTTATAACACGCGATATGATATGGTACGGCATGCCGTCTTGCTTACACCTTAGTGGGGTAAGCAAGACAACTTGCCGTACCATATCACATCGCGCGATAAAAGCCGCTCATGCTAGGCCGGCAGGGACAAATTACTTATCGGGTATGATTTTCTGCATACATTGACACTGACCTTTATAGTTTTGCCACTTACAAACAAATTATTAGCAAAATGAGTCATGATTCCATTGGTTTGACTGCACAATCTACGCCAATGACAGGTCAAAGTCATACGGACATTCCTCCAATCGTCTTTCTTCTATCTTCATCATCGAAGACGGGGCGGATCGCTAGTGAACATTATTCTACGTATCATTGCAGTTGACTGTACAGCTGCTACCATAGTGAAGTCGCAATGTAGTGCGACTTAGTTAAAAGTTATCCCCCGGCAGTTGTCCTGAACACTCGATTGTTAATTGATCACTGGCTGCGAATGCAGTGCCATTAATCTCCGCCGCCACTTGCAGTTCATCAATTACATCCAAGACTTCTCGGCCCCTTCATCCTCAACAACTTTGAGCGTTTCTTCGCCATTTTGAAGAATATGCAATGTTCTTTAAAAGAAATTTCCAAATGTCTTATTCAGTATTGTGCGTCTTACAGAGTTAAATATATTAATGTGTTTATTTTGGAAGCAGAGTCTAGAGGGTCAGTAACAATAAAAATTACTAATTACAAGTAATCGAAGTGTATTTGACGAGTCGGACGCGAGTCCAGTGTTGCATAATGGCACTGTCTACGTCCAACCTCGCCTGGACCAGCTTGAGAAAGCTGTTGGTGCTACTCCTAACCCACTAACAGGGACGAGACGCGCTTTCTAATGATGGCCGAGAGGCTATCAACTCTAGCTGCTGCTAACATCTCTGAGGCACTACAGCATGAAGGCAACCCCATCAGCCCCCTGCGTGCATTATTATACTGAGTGCAAAAATGTTACACATTTACTTCTTTGTACATATAAATCTATTCTTATAGCTAAACAAACTATTAACTGGCAGTTTAAAGGTAATTTACAAAGAAAAGGTTGTACACACAGAACATGGAAAATAAAGAAAAAAATCTTTCCGTGTTCTGTGGTTGTACATCTTAGTACGTTACCCGGTTTTACACGAACAATATTTTTTACTCGTACATAACCGAGTTACACTTAAACCAAACGGTGCTATATTCAAATACCGCTATGTTTACCTATCCATATATTTACATCACCGAATATTCAAGTGTTATAATCTTCTCATCTGTAATGTTAAATTCTATATTTTATCCACGACGGTAGTGTAAAATCCTGAGATGTATAGGTATCTGCATCTTTTGTTATTATGTTCACAATAGTAAATTTAGACCTATACTTATAATAATATACTTATGTAACGTTAGAACGAGTAAAACACTCAGGTGTTAATGTTTTGTTCTGCCGCATAAATTGCCGCATTAATTTTTACTGGAAAATTGATAATGTATTCAGCATAAAAAAATATTTTATACAAAGGAACGAATATTCAAGGGATTTGAATAAAATACTTATTTCAAAACAAAGTTTTTATTTCTAGCCATCTTGAGCCTGTATTCCACGGTATATTTCATTAAGTTTTATTCGATCCTGCTCGTGGCGTTCGAATTTTTCTTTGTTAAGAGGTAAAATCCTCTAACTTATTTTAATATTTTGGTAATTTTAGCAAACACAACATTACAATTGCCACCCGAACAGTGGGACATAAACGTTACAATAATGGCTGAGTTACACTCAGTTATGTACGAATATATAGGATTTTTTAATTAATATGATAATTAAATTATAATATACGATCACATAATTGCATTTAACATTTACTTGCATTAGCTAAATCTTCAAATCATCGTGTACATAAATGATTCTACTACATTACGCTTCATGAATAATAGAAAGAAAGAAAGAAAGAAAATACATTTATTTGGAACATTAGCAAAGAAATGAGAAAAACAATGATAAGATCTAATATCCAACCGCGTGGTATATCCACGCAGTCTATAGATTGGAAAGTGCTAACTTTTACAAATCAGCCACAAACAACGATTTAAGGTCGTGTTTCCTGAAGAAAGCCAAGCTTTAAATATTATCTAAACACCCAAAAATTAACCTTACTTAACTGTTGCAATCAAGAGTCTAACCACACTTATCCATCGCTATCGAGCTCGTCAACATATCACATCCAGACTGCAATGAAATCAGCGATGTACTCATTCGTAACTGTGTACATAAACGCTCGCAAGCGCCCCCGTAACCCGTTCACCCTAAATAAAAACTTCAGCAGAAATATCCAGATATTACCTTATGAAACCGTCGCTGATGAAGCAGCTGCAAGTAGGGAATCTTTGCATTTACATTTATTTTTATTTAGTAATTTTAAATTTGCCACAATAAGAAAACATTTTTACTGCTAGCTATTGATTGGGTGACTAATAAAAGAATGTTCTAAGGAGTGTAAAAAAAATTTTACATATCATTTATTTAATCTGATAATATAAACAAGTAAAGTTTGTAAGCTTTGATGATATCTATCTAGTTTTTGATTTGATTTAAAAATTTACAATTTTTATCAGTGTAAAGCTTTCTTTCTTCTTTGTCGGTACCTACACTCTTGGCAGAGTAGTTGTAATGTGGTCGCTATTTGTATAGCTACATTAGGGCTTATTTTGTGGCTATGTTTTATCCCGGTGTTCCAACAGGAACGGGTACTGTGCGAATAAAATTGCATTGAACTATAAAAAATAAAACGTTATATATTTTTTGGTTTTTAACCGACTTAAAAATAGTTTCTGAAAAATCCTGTAAATACACCGATTTTGCACATTTTAGTCATTTATAACAAATAAATAATTCAATTTAGGTTTCGCCTTTTTGTGTTTTTAGGTAGGGAGTTTATAGATTAAAGTTTCTTTGCAGGCGCTTTTTTAAGTTTTAAGTTTCACAATATGTGTGGTATTTACGTAAGTGGCTTAGATCATAATTATCATAAGAAGACTATTTTTATTTTACCCCCCATTCCTATCAACTGTCCACAAACCGCCAGTCGGTCTCCGACATCATCATTTAAAATATCAGCGTCATCTTGAAATTCGATACGCCCCATTTATTTACTTCCGGACTACTTTCTAAACTCACTAAAATAATAATATATTTAAAACTCACTTACACTTACTGTATGTAAACGATGTAATATGTAATAAAAAACTAGACTTTTAGTTTTATTGTTACTGTACCACCTTAGAAATATTAAAGGTAACCTATTCATACTGCGTCTGTTCACTGTGTACTGCGCTTATATTGATTTGCGATATTCCAAAGCCTTACACAGGTACTTATCAATACTTTCTCAGCGTTCAGTGAAATGTGGCAATATTTTCTTTGCTCGCTCCCTTCATACGGAGAGGACCGTCTCGCTTTGAAGTCAAGAAACACGTTATTCTCAGGTTTCAAATTACGTTTATATGAGAGTAGAAATGTATTGAATAAAACATTATGTTACACTACTTTTATTTATTACGTGGGCTATGTTAGTTTGGTTAGATTACAATTTCTTTGGAGTACTTAATAATTTTGAAAGTCTGCCAGACATCTGAGACATCAATGCTAGGATTCCCTACAATAGGGTATTTTAAATTTATGAATTACTCGCAAATCACAAGTAATTAAAATTTGGAAAAAATATACGTTATATTAGTTATTTACCTAGTGCTTCCGGTCGTTTCTTTTTCTTACTGTATGTAATAAAATCCCAAACATCCGTCTAATCGTAATTCAAATATCCTATTACTTGCATACCTACTTGGTTTTAGTAATGAAAAATATACGAAAATAATTGGCTTTGATTAGCCGAGGAATTCCGACCATCCTAAGATAAAAAATGGATTTTAAGTGATTTTCGATTCGCGGGGCGCTCGCGAGTTCACAGTAGTTCGGTCGGGAATCCTAGCCTCAACACATCGTTAACTAGCGGCCACCTGCAGTTTCGCCCTCGTGGTTTCCGTTCCCGTGGAAATATCGGGATAAAATCCAGGCATAGATAGCCTGGATGGGCCATCTATGCCTGGGCACCCTTGCAAAAACTTTAACCATGGCTTCAGGCTTTCATGCTGAACAACGCACAGCAAGATTTTTCGTCG
The DNA here is from genome assembly GCA_949710035.1 of Crambus lathoniellus. Taxonomy (NCBI): domain Eukaryota; kingdom Metazoa; phylum Arthropoda; class Insecta; order Lepidoptera; family Crambidae; genus Crambus; species Crambus lathoniellus. Next base: position 29,390,870 of record OX453296.1, read on the forward strand.
AAAATGAAAGAAATATTCAGACTCTCCATACAAAATGTCCCGATAAGTTGCTAAATTTGTATAAAAAGTCCAATTTTTTTTTTCATTTCCGACAAAAAATTCTTGCTGTACGTTGTTCAGCATGATGGTCTGAAGCCATGGTTAAAGTTTTTGCAAGGGTGCCCCTAACACCCTGTATACTTCAAGACTCATTGCTTTGTGAATGCATAAAATTAATATTTAAAACACAATTTATCTCTTGCTGTCACGTATGTAGGTCTGTATGAAGGTCATAGACTATCATACTAAACTTATTAGCTGTCAACTGTTATTAACATAAAAATCAGAGTGCCAATAACCTAGTAATAGGATAGATAGCTGATTAGGTCGCCCATACGTCCCTTTCACTTTCATTATCCTTTCACAAGCAAAGTGTTTACTTTCTGAAAGCATCTGTGGAGCATATCGGCAATTATCCTAATGCCTATGCCGTGAGTGGGTGCTGGCTCAGCATGTTTGTCACTTATTGGCTCCCAAACTGTCTCAAAGACAAATATACCAAAAATCTTTACCTCACCAGATATTGTCAACTCTATGTTGTAAGTTTAAGGTTGAATATCGTGTGTCACAAAGGTTAATAATGAAAAATCGGCCAAGTTCGTTGACGCGACCGAGTTGTCGTAATCTCTTTTCGAGTATTCATTTTGCTTGTTCGGCGACCGATGCCTTTGTCGCTTTTTGTTTTTGCACTTTGGATCACACTTTGGTCCTGCTTTGGTCTTATGTCGTACGAATGAGAGGCGTGAATTCAATTGTGGACGCGGTTGATTGAGATTTTGAAATGAAAACAGCTTGAATTATGTATGTTTATTTTATGTACAATGCGACAGACATATTGCAATGGTTTCAGTTTTATTGTTTATTTACTCCGACGTGTCAATGTCTTTGCACCAGCTTAGCTATTTTCAAAAATAATTGAGTAAGTATATTTACCGTTACCAAATTTTGTAAATTGTATATCTTCTTATTTAAGCTCCTTATTATTTCCCCGGATAAAGATTAGTGAAGCTAGACTGTACGTTGGCTGTGTGGTCATAAACAAATTTATCTATCATTCTTTCTCCTCAGTATTTATACATTTTGGCCAAAGTTGGTGCGTTAGGTACTGATCGTTTTCTTGGGACGCCACAATATCAGATACCTACATAATATAGTAATACTTACTGTGATATATCAAGTGTATCATACAATTACAATAGTTATATCGCCCCACATTCCAAAAGCGTCAGTGGAATCAGGTTACAAATCGCGATCTAATTGGGTCATCAGCACTAGATATGGAGGTCGGTGTGTCGAGTTGCCTTTGATCCCGCCGCGAGCAGTTTATTATCCCGGACCAGCTGCGGGACGAGTGAAACTACAGATGGATATTTTGAAAGGCAATGTTATGTGCCTGTATTTGAAGTAATGTCAGTTGATTCAAGTGTGTAGGTATGCAATATTAATTTATGAAATGGTTTCCATTATCACATAAAAGATATGGTTAAAATCATATACATTGTTTGAAAACCTGGAAGATTTACTTCTCAGATCCACTTATAAAAACCAATATAAACCCTACCGTACCCCTCAAATTGTAGTGTTCTTATTATTGTAGTTTCTATTGTAGTAAATAATACTATTTATAAAATTGAAATTGGGGTCATTTAACGTTTTCGGTCCCTTACCCAACTTGCAAAACTGCAACTGTCTTTAAAAGTGGGACCAATCGCCATACAAACGGCCTCGCACCCATAACCCGCAGGACGGACGACGCGAGAGGCTCGTTCTCGGCTCCAGCAGAGCACGTGTAGTCGATGGTCCTTCGAGAACGGATTTTTTTACTGCCCTCCTGCTTAGGGCTGTCTTTTGCTTAAATTTAACTGGATTTGTATTAATTTGATAGATAACTTGACCGGGGTAACAAGGTAACAACAGGGTATGTAGTGAAGAAATCGACATAAAAATACACGTCAAACGTCATCATGTGAACGAGTCGTAAAAACTCTGGTTTAATTTTTTTTATCTGGGGCCAGCCAATTCAGTCATGGCAGCCCTACCTTTACTCAAAGTGGGCTATACAATAACTTACGAGAAAGAATCAGTTTAGCTTATTCAGTCACAAGGGTTCGACAATCAGGTGCTAGTTAAGCTAGCAACACGTGTATTTTATTTCACAAACGAATTTAGATGTAGTTTGGTTGGTTTGGCGTTGGGTAGCATCTATAAGCACAGATTAAATAATAGTGCTAAGGCACTCTATAAGGCAATATTTGTTTTTATTCGTACAAAAAATTAGTAAACAGTTTCTCTAATCTACTTTTTACTACTGCTAAAATATTTAAAATGTCACAAAACACATTAAAAGATAAAGTAGGTTAACATTTTTTGTTGGCTAAACGACTTTAAAGTTAATTATGACAATTGTACGTGTTTTCAACTAAAAATTCTCGGTAGCACGACGCTTTTGAAGAGTAAGCTGGAATCACATTTTACACGTGAAATATGTGTGAAATGAAACTTACTTTTCAAGCGAGATTGAGATTTTCACAAAAGTTTTTTACAAACTTGACCCCATTTGAAACCCCTTTAGAGTGGGAATTTCCAAAAATCCTCTCTAAAGGAGCGCGCACATTATGCCGGGGCGCAGCGGAGCGGGCCACAGCGCATCGCATTGACGGATTTGAGTATAGCACATAGTGACGGGCCGGGCCGCAGCGCATTGACGGATTTTGAGTACAACCAAATTCAAACATCCAATTTCTTCTACTACTGCCGGTTATACCCGTCCCTCTCACTCTCCGGGCATGACAGAATCGAGTGAAAGAGACGGGTATAATTTGTAGGTGTCATGTTATCTGACCGAGTAGTACGAGAAAAATCCGCTTGCTATAGCACACTGTGTCGGGGCGCAGCGGGGCGGGGCGGGCCGCATCGCATCGCACGCACGCAACAAAATCCGCGGCGGATTATGCGGCCCGCTGCGCCCCGGCATAGTGTGCGATAGTTCATATAAAATACATACGAGCGATTTGGACGGATTTTTGCGCTGCGGCCCGGCCCGCTGCGCCCCGACATAATGTGCGCGAACCTTTAGTGCTCCCCATACACATCCCAATGAACATACATGTCACGGCACAGCTTCTTGCGCCCAGTTTTTTCAGCTGTGCGTTGTCAGTCAGTAACGCAAGACTTTCATATATTATATTAAAATAAATAAATAAAATATGTATTTATTTTCTCTCACAATAATATGTTTTTAAAGACTATTACAATGCTTATACTATTTACGACATCATTGTGAGAGACTGGTGCCTGATAAAGATTTATTAAAAACCTGAAATTACAGGTCACCAGGTCCCCCCGCTGATAACACAAGTTGACACAGGTAAATATGATAGAATGAACCACAAGTAGGTAAACTAATTTTAAACGTCTTACATATTCTCACTACATACTTAGTAAGTATTTAAGTTTAGTATTTTAAAAACAATTCAATTCTTATTTTACATTAGATGCGATAAGAGCACAAGTTATATAGACTGATAAGAGTGTTTGATCTGAGAGTAAATTGTATTTTGTGTTGTGTGTATAGGTATAGGTGTATGAAAGTGCAGAAAATGTTGTGTGAGTGTGTGTGCATGTGTGTGTGTATGTGAGCGGGTGGTTGTTGTGAGTGTAATGTGTATGTTGTAGGGTCGGTCAGAATCATCGTATTATGTAGGCAAGAACATACAGTATGTTAGGATATTTACGCATTACTTTGGTGTAAGTATATAATAACAACCAAAAAAAAAAAAAAATAATAATGGAATAAAAATAAGAATAATAAATTTTCGTTTACGTTAGTAGTAGTGGGAGTAGGATCTGGGTTAAGAAGTGTGTGTAGTTATTTTAGATTGACGGCAATAAGGCACTTTCGGCTTCTTCGTAATTTAACTTTTTAAGATATGAGGTAACAACTTTTTTACACTGGAATTTTGTCATAGGATATATGTTAAGTTTTTTATTGAATTTATTATAAAGGAAAGGACCGAGAAACGAAAACATTTTGTCAGAGAGAGCTGTACGTCGTCTTTGTATAAGGCACACTTTGTCTTTTCTGCGCTTTTCTTGAAACTGAGCGGGATCATAACTTAAACGAGAGTGCTGCTTGATGATGGTCTGGAGGATGAAACATTTACGAACGGTGAGGAGGTCCCATAACTGGTAAAGTTCAACTGACGGGAAACGAAAAGGTATTCCAGGGTGCATACCATCAACTTTAAGACAGCGATTCAAAAATAGCGCGATGCAGAATAGGTTCCTAAAATGAATTGCTTTCTTTCGTACCATGACCTTCTAAAAACTGGATCGCAAATGAATTGCTAAATGTGAATGACCGAACGATTTGTGTCCTTATTTCTTCTACCCGTCTCTTTCACTCGATTCTGTCATGCCAGGAGAGTGAAAGGGACGGGTATAACCTGCAGGTGACATGTTAGCTTGGCCATGTTATACGTCAAATAAGAGTTGATGACAGCTCAGCGGCTGTGAAATGTCATTGAATGATCACTGAATCGCTGTCATTGATATTAAGCTGTCGTGGTACGAATAAGCGAAGCAGATCAGTTTAGGTTCCTAAACAAAACCGCAATAAGAGTTGATGGTAGGCACCCAGCACTAACTTTCAGTACGGCTCGATGTGCTCTCTCGACATCAATAAATAGTGACTTCGCGGCTCCACCCCACGAGGTGATGCAATAGTTGACAAGAGGCTGGCACAGAGCTAGAAAAACCATCTTAATTACGCGGCGATCGGCGATGTGTCTAAGTGATCGGAAAATGTAGATCAACTTTCGCATTCTGCAAACCACAGATTGGATATGATGCCTAAAACTTAGTGTTCGGTCAATGGTGACGCCGAGATATTTGGTGTTATCTGTTTCTAAAAGTTCAGGACAGTCACATTGGAAATGGTCCTGGCAATTGGGAACATGAGCTTTAATGAGGAGTGACGGAGGTGGTAATTGGTCTGTTCTCAAAGCGTAAGTCATGTATTTGGTTTTGAGGACGTTTAATGTAAGGACGTTGCGGTGTAACCATTGACAGACCACCTCAAATCCTGATTGAGCAAAAGCGAAAACCTCATTCCAACTATGGCCGACAAAGGACAAGGCAGTATCATCGGCAAACGCGAATATTTTGCCGCCGTTAAGTTTAAGCTGACAGAGATCATTTAAATACACTAGAAAGAGTGTCGGTCCCAGAATACTACCCTGTGGTACGCCAAAATCTACAGAGCACTCATCACTAAGGGTATCTAAGATCTTCACCCTTTGCTTTCTATCACTAAGATAACTTGTGAATAATTTCAAGGGTAGGCCTCTAACGCCGACGGAGTGTAGCTTGTGTAGCAAGTGGGGGATAGAAACTGTGTCGAACGCCTTGGCCAGGTCAATGAAGATGGTTAGGCACTTCTTTTTTTCATCCAAGGAGGTGATGGTTCTGATAAGAAGCCCTTGAACAGCATCATCAGTGGACTTCTCTCGACGGAATCCATATTGGGAAGAAGAAAGAAGGTTATGTTTTTCAAGGAAATCCACTAGCCGCACGTTCATTAGTCGTTCCAGGATTTTGGACAAAGTGGGAAGGATGGAAATTGGTCTAAAATTACCAACACAGCTTCTCTCCCCAGACTTATAAATGGGTTTTATAAGGGCGATTGTAAAAGCGCTAGGACATACGCCCGTTGATAGTGCCAAATTGCAAATGTGTGCGATAGGTGCACAAAGAAACCGGGCATATCGTTTTATAATGGATCCTGAGATCTGGTCAATACCAACGGCGCAGTTATCACGCAAAGATTGAATGATTTTGAAAACTTCATCATTAGTTGTCGGGAGCAACACCAGCGAGTTAGGGGGTGAGTGAGTATTCGTGTGATCAAATCTTAGGTTGCCGGGATTGCTGTAGTTATTTTGTTTGGCTAGATTTTTTCCAACGTTGGCGAAAAAACTGTAAACCAAGTTAAGGTCTAGACTAGGGTCCTGCGAATTTATGAGGCTCTCAGAGTAGTCCGTTTTTTTGTTAGTACCACAACATTTTTTTATCGTATTCCACAGATTTTTAATATTTTTTGAGCTATTTTCTATTTCCTAAGTTTCATAATTTATTTTAGAATTTTTTAGAACGTTGGTGCAGAAGTTACGATAACCTTTATAAGTCGTTTTGAGAATGTCATTCTGGGGGTCTTTCTTTAACTTTTTGTGGAGGTTATCCCTATTTCTCATACACTTTAGCAACTGTGGTGTGATCCAGGGTTTGATAATGAGTTTACGTCTAGATATTTTGATTTCGTTAGAGTTATTTTTTATAGCAAGAGTTACATAATTTGTAAGTAAGTTGGTTGCAGTATTAACGTCATTACAGTCTAAAATACTCTGTAACTTCATATTTTCCATGTCTCTATCCAGACCTTCGTACTCGACCCTAGTGATATGGTTTTTAGTGTAGGCTAGTGGCATTATCTGGTTCAGACTAAGGGCAACACATTCATGGTCTGTAACAGAAGATCCGGAGATACAGCAAGTGGCCTCAGATTTAGTCTTAACCATCATGTGGTCAAGACATGTACGTCCATGTGTTGGTACAGTGTGTCCAGGAAGGATACTGTAGCTAGCCATTCAATTCAAGTAGTCATATGATCGCTTATCAATAGAGTTGGGAACGATGTCGATGTTAATATCTCCACAGAGTATTATATTTTTATAGCTACTAAATTTAGAAAGAAGACAGTCAAGAGAATTTATAAAGTTATATGTATCTAACTGTCCTGGTGGTCTGTAGATACCTATAATACACGTAGCTTGGTTTAATTTTAGTACCAGACAGTTGGCATCAGAGAGGAGAGGTTCTTCATAAGACACCTTTAATTGTTTTTTATAGTACATAACTACGCCCTCATTTTGGGTATTATGTTTGGTCGTGGCGATATGTTGGTAGTTGTCAAGGTTTGGCACGATCTTAGCTGATGGAAGCCAGCACTCGGATAGTACTAAAACATCCCAATCTATGTTAGTTAGTTATTGATTGATTGATAATACTATGATTTCTATTTAAACATGCAATGTGAAGACTGCAAATGCATGCAACGAGAGATACCAACAATAATATGAGTAGTTTTTCAGAAGTGCTTTAAAATGATAATAGTTTTTTTATGTATCATATACCACATAGTTTCATAGAAACCACATAATTTTTTTATCACGTCAATAATGAACTCTACTCAAACTACTAATAGTACTTACGTTATTCGCCCCTAAAAGCCCGATGACTAGAAGTTCCGTTAACCAGCTGCACCGACTGCACGAACTTTATAAAGCATCGAATGCATTTAACGCCAGTTTATGGGTTGATGTGGGTTTAGCACGTTCTTGCTGGCTCAGTGAAATACTTGTTAATCGATATTATTTCGCAATACGTTATTATTCTCTATACATTATTTGAGGTAGCATTGTAATTGCTCGCGAATTCCGTCCCCCTAGCATGAAAAGTTAACGTTATCGTGATCGTATTATATTGTACCCCCTTAGAGGAGGAACTTCCAAAAATCCTCTCTTTGTGCTCCCCTACACTCCCCAAGGAACATACATGCCAATTTTCAGCATTTATACTAGTGGATCCTCGCGGTTTTACCCGCGTGGTACCCGTTCCTGTGGGAGTATCGGGATAAAATATATATATATATATTTTATCCCGATACTCCCTATATGCCTATATGTCACTCTTCCCGAGTGAGTGAATGTAGTTTTCTAATGGTGAAAGAATTTTCGAAATCGGTCCAGTAGTTTCGGAGCCTATTCGATGCAAACAAACAAACAATCAAATCTTTCCTCTTTATAATTATTAGTATAGATGAAAACCAGAGCAGTGCGTCCTTCGATCGTATAAGGAACTAAAATTTAACAGTTTAACGGTTGAATGAAACACTAATAATTGATTTCATTCAAATGTAATTTTCTAAAAATAAACAATATTACGCGAGGAAAATACACCACTACCAAAGCCATCTTCTATCTCACTCGTTGCACTTGTAACCGCAAGCAGCCGAGAAATAATAGCGGGCCATGCCATTACACAACTGAACCACAGAGGATAAAAAAATACTATAGTCCTCTGTGACTGAACGGAACGGGCGTGTGAGCCGCGGAGCGCGGCGAAGCATGGTGTCGCTCATAAGTCGCGTCACACGAGGAGGGAATTTTGCGGAAACGCTACTTCGCTGCGCGGGCGCGGCGCAGAAAGGGAGCTACTTCCAAACCAAAGCCATCTTCTATCTCACTCGTTGCACTAGCGCAAGCAGCCGAGAAATAATAGCGGGCCATGTTCCAAACCCGTGTCACGGCTCGGAGCGGTATGGTTTGGCCGCGAAGTTGCCGTGCGGTGTCACAACACAATAGACATTTGACAACAGCACTTTGACTGCTTTCATTACCCTATCGACAGTTTTCGTGCTCCAGCTACAGTTGTAGAAACTCTTTCGTATCAGAAGGCATTAAAAGCAAACTCTTTTAGAAAATTATTTCCTCGAGGCATTGAAAAATTCTCCATTTCTCGCGAAAGGCTTTCCAGCCTCGTGTGAATATTTCAGGCAAGTCTTTTAAATCCAATCGCGACTAGCAGAGGCCGTGAAGCCGGTGAAAGCGTCAGTATTTCGCGCTGAATGCGGCCATTTCAGCACCTTAGTATGATCGAGTAGACGAACAGAGGCTAAGGTTTTAAAAAAGCTTTAATTTAACATTTAATAGCCGCCTCTATGGTCAAGAGGTAACACACCACCGGTATCAGACCCAAAGGTCCCAGGTTCGATACCCAATAGGGGTACATAATATGTAATACATACAACATATTGTATAATACTAATATTAGTATATTATAATACAAGTGAGCTAAGTTGCTCATTATAGCAGGGCTAATGGCTGGCGGTTGTAGGCTGTGGGTTGCAGGCCGAGCCGTAGGCGAGGGCGTAAATCAGCCGAGTGTCTAGTGAGTAAGATGCTCACGAGTTTCATACGCACTTTTTCAACACACTTGCGAGGAAAAACAAACATTTATTGCATACATATATCCTAATATTAGCTAAAGCAAATAGCGTGCAATATTTTTTACCCGACTACGGCAAAGCAAAAAAAAGGAGGGTTATGAGTTTGACCGGTATGTATGTATGTATGTATGTTTGTATGTATGTTCATCTGTTCCCACATAAGTTCTAAACTGCTGATCATATATTCACAATTGAGGTATCGTTGGAAGCGTCTTGATTGTCTGCTGGTTATAGGCTATGTCACGTCACATGAAATTGAATACGGCGCCCTCTAGACGACATAAAGTTGTGAACTAAAAAACTTTTTTCTGAGAAGAATATCGTGTTTGGTATCAAATGAAAGCTCTTGGTGAGCTCGTTTCAAAAATATATATTTTATTAGTTGTTGCTTGCGGCTTTGCTTGCATAAATCGAATTTTGACTTTATCACGAAATTCATCATCATCATATCGCCGAACGACGCCCACTGCTGGCCATAGGCCTCCCCCAACAACAATCGATCATACGCTGCCCGCATCCAGCGGCTTCTCGCAACTTTGACCAGATCGTCGGTCCACCTTGTAGGGGGCCTGCCCACGGAACCGGTACGCGATCGCTATTCAAGAACCTTTCCGCCCCAACGGCCATCGTTTCTCTGCGCTATCTGTTCCGCCCACTGCCACTTCAACAGTACAATCCTTCGAGCGATGTTGGTGGTTTTAGTTCGCCTGTGGATCTCATCGTTTCTGATTCGATCGAGCAAGGTAATACCAAGCATCGCTCTCTCCATTGCTCGCTAGGTGACTTTGAGCCTTCTTTTGAGACCCATAGTAAAAGACCACGTCTCACTTCCATAGGTCAGTAAGCCAGTAATGACTGGCAACACACACTGGTCAAAGACTTTCGTCTTGAGACATGGAGGTATTTCGGATGCGAATATATGCCGGAGCTTCCCGAACACCCGAGCTGAATTCGTCGAGAGATCTCTTTCTCGGAGTTGGACTTACTAACTGGACCGAAGTGGTCAACAACTTCGAGCGTAATGTTCCCAACGACTGGAGCGGGTGAAACATGGGTATTGGATATGATTTTCGCCTTATCCATGTTCATCTTTAAACCCGCTCTTTGAGAAGCATTACTGAGATCTTCGAGCATTAAGTTCAGGTCTTCCAAGGTCTCAGCCATAAGAACTACATCATCGGCAAACCGTATGTGTGTTAGGTGTTCGCCATTGATGTTGATGCCACATCCTTTCCAATCAAGAAGCTTAAAAATATCCTCCAACGCAGTTGTGAACAGTTTCGGACAGATGACGACGTCTCCCTGTCTCACACCTCGCTGTAGTTGGATAGGATTACAGCTCTGGTTCTGTAATCGGACCGACATGGTGGCGTTTTGGTATAAGTACCTGAGCACATAGATGTACCTGTGGTCTCCTTGGCACCTCTGGAGAGACTGCAGCACCGCCCAGCTCTCAATAGTATCAAAGGCTTTCTCGTAGCCCACGAACGCCTAGCAAAGTGGCAAGTTGTACTCTTCGGTTTTCTGTATTACTAGCCGCAGCGTATGAATGTGGTCTTTGGTGCTATTAGCCTTTCCAGAACCCGGCTTGTTCGGGAGGTTGGAAGTCGTCGAACAAATTATAGATATACCTCAGAAACGTGATGGGTCTGTGGTTCTTCAAAAGAGTCCTATCACCCTTCTTGAAAAACGCTTCTGCCCCATGCCTTTGGCGTTTTGCCCTCGAGGATGATTGAATTGAAAAGCTTTAAGTATCAGCTTTCCGCCCGCTCTCAGAAGCCCGCCCGCCGCCTTGTTGTTTTTAAGCTGCTTGAGAGCCATTGTTTTAAATTTGAGCCGGTATTGGTCGGAGCGTGGATTTTTGCCATAATCGCCACGCTTAGCCTGCCAAGTGTTGGCGATCGCAGTATGTCCTGCTGTTCGCGAAGCCTATTGGGCTTGGCGGGAGGGCTGAGCGTGGCGAGAGACAGACCTTGACTGACTGAGTCCAACATACCGTTAGCGGTATACGAAAAGACTGTATTTGCCCTCACTATAAACAAAGAAATATAAAAAATATGTCCTGCTGTTACATGGAGACGCTGCTGCCCCTCTCTTGATGGCAGTTTTCCCTCTGTCGCCTCTTACGACACCCTCGAGAAGAAAGGGGGTAGTGCTATTATTTTTATGTGCCGGCACTACACAGCGCAAAATTATGACCCCAAAATAATGTAAATAAAAATTAAGTTCAAAAACTAAAACCCGACTACTGAAAAATCACGCTTTAAAAGTATGAAACAAGAAAATATTCTCATCTGAAATTGCCGTGGTCGTATGCCCACGACTATATAATATAACAAAACAATATTTTCATTCTAGGGAAAAGTGGCATACGACCACGGCAATTTCAGATGAGAATATTTTCTTGTTTCATACTTTTAAAGCGTGATTTTTCAGTAGTCGGGTTTTAGTTTTTGAACTTAATTTTTTTACATCATAATGCTCGGTAACTAGGATTTACTAGTATGGTAAGAGGCTGTGTAAGTTGGCATGTGCAACACAGTGTATTGTTTAGATAGAACGTTCCATTTTCAAATTACTTTGCAATTCAAGCAGGTGAATGCTTTAACTGTAAAGTAACTTTACCATTTAAGCTATGCAAAACTCTTTGGTCAAACTATATTTTTTTCATAAAATGATAAGAAAACTATTTACTGTAGAAAACAATGAAAATGGCGGCATTTCTTCGAATTAAATGTTTGTTCACTTGCGACGACTGTATTAAAATTTAAAATAAGTACATTTACAAGTTTTGGAAATATATTTGAATAAATATTTTCTCTCTTATAAAATAATCATTTTGTCATACCAATATAAATGTTTTATTTACCTCGCATGAATGATGTAAAGTAGAATGCTTACCTCGGTAGTAAGTAGCTATCACACCCTCGAACTATATTCGCCCTCGCTCGCTATGCTCGCTCGGGCGTCTAAATATCTCGGGTGCACTCGATCCATTAGCTCCCTTTGCGAGCTGCGCTCGCACGGTCGCCAAATTGGACCTTGTTCTGTAATAGCTCGCTTACGTCCCTTGTGTAACAAACTACTATTTTGCGCGCGCCAAATGTAAGGTTATTGATTACATACAGCCATACAGCCTACTTTAAAATTATAATAATAGTGGTAAAATGCAATTATTTTATAACAAATTATTGTGAATTATAAGTAATTTGATAATAATATACCTAATTATGTTTTTTTGTCTTATTAGGGACATATTTATTATTCTAAAAATGTTAATGGATTTTCAGCCGTATATAAAACCTCTTTGTTGTTACAAAAAAGAACTAAGTGCCTACCATCAACTTTAAGACAGCGATTCAAAAATAGCTCGATGCAGAATAGGTTCCTAAAATGAATTGCTTTCTTTCGTACTATGACCTTCTAAAAACTGGATCGCAAATGAATTGCTAAATGTGAATGACCGAACGATTTGTGTCCTTATTTCTTCTACCCGTCTCTTTCACTCGGTTCTGTCATGCCCGGAGAGTGAGAGGGACGGGTATAACCTGCAGGTGTCATGTTAAATCGACCGGGTTATAAATCAAATAAGATTTCATGACAGCTTAGCGGCTGTGAGATGTCATTGAATGATCACTGAATCGCTGTCATTGATATTAAGCTGTCGTGGTACGAATAAGCGAAGCAGATCAGTTTAGGTCCTAAACAAAACCGCAATAAGAGTTGATGGTAGGCACCCTGTATCTATTACCCGGTGAAATCGAAAATGCTCTATGACTTGCGTATAACTTGGAGTTAGGTACTAACTTAACTTTGTAGGGATACTGTATTACCCGATTAAATTGAAAAGTTACTGTTTACTCGCATATAATTTGCAGTTAGGTACTTACTTAACTTTGTGGATAATTCTATTACGCAACTAGTACTGTAATATTATTATGCACGCGTATGTTATAGTTCGGTTTATGGCCTTAAGATCGATGTAATAAGGCTCACTTTATGAGTAAGTGTGTTGAAAACAATATTACTGTACTATCTTAACTAAGTCTGACGCCATAAGAATGATGTTCCCAGCATTATTGTGCCCCGGCAGTTAGAGACAGATTGATTGAAGATTCCAGGAGTTGTGCGCTTTCACCTTCAGCCTTATCATCACTTAACATCAGGTGTGATGAAGGCTAAGTGCTACCCCATTGTGAATAAAAGAAAAAAAAACATACCCACTTGCTTATTTTGTAACTTGTAGCTATTTTAGTAAATTTTTTGTGCCAGGTTCCCGAATGGCGACCGCGTACTGGACGACGTTCCGTGGGCAGGTCCGTCATGCATTTCTAGTATGGGTATACAATGAGCAAGGTCTTTATTTTTGTCTCTGTTCCACCCAACAACTCCTGCGCTAATAGGTTACCGCTAACGATGTCACCGCACAAAGAGTCCCGCCTGGTGTAGCGCTCAATGCTGGGTTCAGTACTCGACTATAAAGTACAAGTGATGATGATTCAGATGCTAGTGTGAATGCGACGTAAGCAGTGCGGCTAGCGAACAGCTAGAATGTTCTATGGTCGTGACTGCCACATTTATTAGAGTATTTTATAGTATTTACTATATTTAAATAGTACTAAATGTAGTGTCTACTTGAAAGCAGGCGTCGGAATTATAGAAATGGGAATGTATGGAGAGCTTGAGTTCTGTGCAAAAAAGTTATGAAGCGTGATGACGAACTGACTGATTTGAACCTCACTTATTATCTTAAATGGTTTTTTCATATAGCTTTCCGCCCGCGGCTTCGCCCGTGTGGACTACACGACGTTATCCCGCGGGTATGTGATATTTTTCGGGATAAAAAGTAGCCTTTGTTCTTCTCCAGGCTACAAAGTATCTGTGTCCTAAGTTTCAGCCAAATCCGTTTAGCCGTTTTGGCGTGATTGAGTAACAAACATCCAAACATCTAAACTTTCACATTTATAATATTATATGTATATAATTATATAGTAGGATTAGTTACTAGGTATATTTAGTAATCCAAAATCATACATCACTAAGACCAACTCTTCTGTCACTCCTTTAACCACAGGAAGTGAACCCCGATCATGGGAGCACATGTCTCGTGCGGTTGCCTTGATCCGCGGTTTGCTTTGTGAACTGATTAAAGGCGTTAGAACTAAACCTCCCTTTGACTTCCATTTATTTTGCGCGCGAAAATCATAAGTATGTGTTTCCAATCTTCGATTAAAATTATGTAAACGTTTTTGGCCTTTTTAGAAAAGTCATTTAGGTCTGTACATATAACTAATGGTGAGTAAGTATGGAAAATTTTGGTATGGAGGGAAATTGAGCCATTGAGCAGTTTTGGCATGAAAATAACAATAAATATCGGACAAACTTACACAGTTATCTGATGATGATGATCGAGTTAAGTAGCACTATGTAACAGGTATCAGAACCAACGAGCGTATTACAAAATATATAAATACACTAGCGCTCCGCTCGCAACTTCTCTGTGTCTGCGTGGACCCCTTTTTTAGCCCCTTAGAGGGGGAATTTCCAAAAATCCTCTCTTAGTGCTCCCCTACACTCATCAGGGAGCATATTACATTTTCAGCTTCTTGCGCCCAGTAGTGTTGGTTGTGTGTTGTCTGTCAGTCAGTCAGAAACGCAAGAGTTTTATATATAAAATAGATAGATACATTAATAGATAATAACACCCAGACGCGACATAAATACAAATATTCATCACATTACTGTTTTTCATGGGTGGGGATCGAACCCATGAGGTCCGTAATTGACCCTTAGGTCAGTAATTAGCACCATCCTACTAGTTACTAGTAGCGCCATTGGGACCGTCAACGGGCGAACAAATCATTATCAAATTGAAAGTTGTACCATCTGGAAAATGTCCACAAATAAATGAATGAAAATGTCCACAAATGTCCACGCTTTTATTACCTCATAGTAAGAAGACGTAAGAATTGAGAAGCCCGTGGTGCAGTGGTTTGTGCGCTCGGCCCAGTCAGTCACGGGATAGGTGACCAAATATTAGTATTTAGAGCTCCTGCGTGCTTTGGAAGGCAAGTTAAGCCATTTAGTCCCGGCTACATTTGCAGTCGTTAATGCCCACGAATCCGCATTGGGCCCGCGTGCTGGGATTCTCCTTATTTATCCATAAGGAAGGTTTGTGCCCCAGCAGTAGGGACATTAAATGGCTGATAATGATGATGATAAGAATACGTGTTTAGGTTATGCATAAATACAATTTCTTACTTCTAACAGATTGGGTCGCGTTCCCCGAGCACAGACACCTAGCTCGGAGGAGTACTTCCCTTTTTGCCGAACATCTTGCAAAATATCCTGCCTCTACACGTCAATATAACGATTCCCATGTTCTTGGAAAACTTTCAGTTCTTTTGAGAACTAAAATAATCACCCCACCCACAACTAACAACTGGCTTAATAAAATCAACAAATCATATTTGGCATCCCCACAACTTTGCCACGAATAAAAACGAGGCAAAACTCACCCCTTAACGCTATTAGCGTGCACGTCCAGTTCATTATGTGCTAATTAAATAACGCTATTATGTTATAACGTTATTGGCCGCGGTATCGCGTTAACTAACGAGCTTAGCGCTGGAATACCAATGGGTGGATAGAACAACTTGTGAGTAGAGTTGGGTGTGTCGCTATTATAGTTGCGACATGAAAAACGATTTCAACAAGCATGAGATTTTCGTATCCAGTAATACACGTGTAAAATTAAATGTATACTAAGATAGCGTCTGAAAGTATTTAATTTACTTTTAAAAAATACTCTTGACCTTAAAAGCGGGCAGAGCTAATGTTTGAAGATTTCAATGTGCTAGTTTTGGAAACTATAACACTAATAATGAACACACTTCTTCCTCAAAAGAATTGCTTATTAATTAACTAGAACTGTGGAAACCCTACCAATAAAATACTATAACAATATCAATTGGAGATTTCTTCTACTTTTTGTTTAATATCCGCAACTGGGTAGCACTTAGCCTTCATCTATGGTATGTAGCTCCATACTTTGTCTTGATGTTAAGTGGTGATAAAGCTGAATATGGAAGCACTCTACTCCTGCAATCACTGAGGAACTGGCTATCTTTCCTCTAACTGCCGGTACACAATAATGTTGAAAACATCATTTGACGGCCGATTTGGCACAGGGGTAAACTACCTGCCTTCTGCGCCAGAGATCTCGGGTTCGATTCCCGAACAAGACAAATATTTGTGTGCATGAACATGTCTATTTGTCTTGGTCTGGGTGTTTTCTATGTAGGTATTATATATTCAGTATTTATTTACAAACAAAAAGTATTTACACAGTTTCTTAAGAAATTTACTATGATCTTAGATAATTGGTGTGATTGTAAGAAATATTTATTTATTTATTTATCATTGTTATGGCGTCAGAGTTAGATAAGATGGTGGTAGCTAGCCAGGCAGACTAAATTTAGTCCCATTAAGGGAATCGAACCTGGGACCTACGGGTCTGAAATTGGTAGTGTAAACCACTAGACCACAGAGGCGGTTAAAACAGTACACAAATACATTATCCATTCCAACAATTATCCATGTTTAGTTCCACCTTTGGTTATTTCCACCTTTGGCCGCAAACACCAGAAATATTGCGGCAATTCTGTTAAATGAGCTCATGTTTCTTTGTCCCTCAATTCGTTATGTCCGAGGGCAGCTCGCGTAATTGTGTTACTGAAATGTTCTGTCAACACGCTTTGTATTGTGTAGTAGGGGAGTTGTTGGTTTGCAGTATTGTTATTCAACTACATTCATTGACATTAATAAGTCTTGATTGCACAGTAGGATAGGTTAGGTTTCATTTTTCTTTACTTTGCTATGTGCGGTACCTGCTCGCGAAGGTATTAATTTTCTGCGTACTGGACATTTTAAGAATTGGATATTCGGCGCCTAAAAATTTTTGTCAGTCATTCAGCGTTATTATGATTACTATAGGCATGCTTAGAACATAAATTACGACTTTTTTGATTACGAATTTAAGATTTTCTACCACTTACTTATTTCGCTTTCTACATTATCTATCTTCAAAGCTGACTGTATCCACACAAAAATATTGGATGTGTGAAAATATGATTTAGATAACGAATATTTAGAAGAAAAAGCAAACACAAAACTAAGTATAATTAGGAATAACAACTATGCAGTTAGTCTTTTGTTTTCTAATGCAATAGTATAATTATAGTCCGTGAATAGTTATGGAAAAATTCGGAATATCATTATTTCACGTCGTCAGAGAATGAATTTGCATTTTTTTTCGTACCGTCACCGCTTAGAGGTGCATCGCAGTGAGGAGGGTCGTGACATGACGTCGGACAGCGGCCGTCACCGCGTCACGGGTTGCTGCCATTGTTAAACCAGCGGGTTTGGATACACACGCACTATAGCAACCTTAACTTTTTTTCTTAAATATAAGCAAATAAGCTGAATTACTCAATATTCTGTAGCAAACAAATTGATTGCCTTCTTAGCTTGAGGCACATTCTCGTTGAGATGAGAGTCGAACACATCCTTGCACAAAATATTTGAATAGGTACCAAAATCTAGACCAAGGTCTGATTTGATAAAGTTATAATATTATATTTAAATTTAATTCACAATGCTATTTATAAAAAAAAATATAAACAAAAAGGTTTCTCTCATGTTTTCACAATGGTGGAGCGGCGCACGGTGGATCCTGAACTAAGGACAGCTTGGCCAAAAATACTTTTTATGAAAATGTAGGTAGTTGATTGTTTTATTTCGATTCGATAACTTGAAGGTATATTACATTAGTTTATGGTGAACTTAGTAGAATCAGTCGTCTAGTATTATTTATATGACACGTCAAACGTTACCTATTTTCTATTTTCTTTGTTGTTCATTTTAAATAGCAAACTTTAGTTCAGACTTTACACAAATATTTCTGTAAATGTAATTACGCATATTTTATTAAAAAAACATGAGTGGTAAGGAAGGTATGTAGTATTTAAAACAAGTAAAATAATCCCGTTTTTATAATAAGTTGTTAAGTAAAAAAATAAATATAAATATCACTTTGTTCGAAAATGCAATTTTGCTTTTATTTTATTTTTTTCAATTGGGGGATTTTGCCCTAACAATAATTGGTTTCTGGTGACTCATGTAGTAATGTAGTATACAGATATGACTTGAATAGTTCGGGCTAAATTCCCTTTTGTAAATGGCAGGGTTTAGAAGTAAGGGGGTAGGGATTTCACAATTTTAAACTGTTCGTATTTAGGACAATTTTATTCGGATATTATGATGAATGTTATCGTATTAAACTTTAATTGTAGACGTTTGACTCAACTGCAGGTAGTTGATTTTATTGTTTATTATCCTTAGGAGTAACAGACTACCCAATAAAAAGGAGAGAAATGTGTGAAAGATTGTTTTCAGTAAAGTACAAAAAATTAGATAGCAAGATTTTAAAATTGGAGGAGATGAGATATGAAGATTATTGCTGAAACCAACTGCCCTGCTTCAGATCAACCTCTACCTTAAAAAACCTTACATAATTTTATTAAACATTTGAAGCTACGTGGTCTTCATCGAATGTGACAGAATAAAATTCTTTTCAAAATAATTTGTCTTGGTTAGATGGATTTTGCATTTTTTTAAAATATGTTAATAATGAAAGACTTTGCTGAGTCTAGTGGGCGTATTAAACGTAGAAAAACTGAACATTTACGAAAGGAAAGACACTCTCACCGATATTTAATTAATTTTTTACATCTTCAGATCCAGTCATTATAAATGCTCAAGGGTTTTTAGAAAATATAATACAGCTCTTCCTAGTGAGGTTTTAAACATGATTTTTTTACCAGAGTAAACAATCCGTAGACTCGTATTTATTATATAAATAAAGTAAAAAATCTTATGTTATTTGTGGGAAACATTTTTAATTTCATATAAAATCAACAGCTTTTGAGGAATTGCAGTTATTTTGCCATAACAAACGTCTACAAATTAGTTTCAGTCAAAAACATTCTTTAAATAATTTTGGCCAAGTTGTTCCTAGTACTGGTTCCACCGTGCGGCGGCGGACCGAACCCTACCTAAGGTAATTGGGGAATAGTAGTTTTTCTAGTATTATTTCCCTTGATAAGTATATCCCTATCTCACCCCTTACCACTATATAGCCGGCCAGCTAGCAAGCGAACTAACAAACCGGCGAAGTGAGGTGAGCGACACGATGCCGTGGGAACCGAAGAATGAAAATAGGTAAAACGTCACATCGCCCGGCTCGTTCGCTAGCTGGCGGTGGAGCTTGCGTTTTATACTCGTAGCTGCCACCAGACGGACCAAAACCGAGTAGATACTGTTCTTTCTCAGTGAACGTTGATAGAAGTAAACCATAAGCAATAGTATTTGTCATCCAAGCAAGCCGTGTGTCACGGCCGGCGCGGCGACATCGGTGGCACGCACAGCTGACTCAGGGCGGGCCCGCGTGTTGTTAATTACCACGCGTCATCACTGACGATTAGCGCTGACACCTGACGCTGACGGTTGGTGGCTCTGCAAGGCCCATTGAAAAAATATGTGCCTCTTTGCTGAAATGTTTACATAACTAACTCACAAAGTGTGATGAGCTAGTTGGTAAGTGTACTAAAAATTACTTTCGTGGTGTCATTTATTCACTGATTGCCTTCTATCTGCTCTGATTGCCCACAATCTGTGCTCTTGCTATACTTATAGCACAAAGTAAGTATGCGGCGTGCGTCGGCTTATAGCAAGGGCAACGACAAAGCTAAAGGTATTTATGACTTTATTCAACAAATGCGTCTTTATTACTTAAGGGTAACATAGTTATGTTCCGTTTAAGCTTGTGTAAATATGATTACAATTAGATTTAGTTATCAATACGTACATAAAGAAAATAAATGCCAGAATTGAAGAGCGACTCTCAAGTATCGACTTGTATTAACCTCCATGCAATTACGATAATAATTAACACTTGTTGGAAAACTCGTTAGAACCCCTTTCACTTTGTGATTGAAGAGAATTTTCAAAAAACATACGTTCTTCTTTAAAAGTGCTTTCTTTTTTAGTAATTAATAAAGCATTGTAAATAAACTGCCAAACATATAGGTAAGTACTCGTCTTGTAGTAACACATTAATAATAAATAAATAACTTTTTACATTGGCAAACATGTAGTCCGTCGGTCCGTCCGTAACGATGATGGAATAGACACAAATTACCCGCGATGGCCGCATCACCATCGTCGCAATATGCCGATACGCTATAAAACGCAATATGAGTCGGGTTAGGCTTGTAGCGCAATGTGCGATGCGAGGCGAAAGCAATTACAAAGGAATTGGAAAATCCAAAAGGGCACGCCTAATAAAGCTCATTCAAAAAAGACCAGTGTTTTACAGGGTGCGAGCTAATGTTCGCGCCCAGCCATGCACGGTGGGCGAAAGCGACCGATCGCAATAGGGTATTTTACTGTTGTTGAAATGTAGATATTTAATGGTGACGTTAAAAAATATTGCAATTAAGAATACCAAATGTGAAAAAATAATTTGAATCTGTTTTATAATAAAACAATTATAGTCTGTTTGATTTTGACTATAGCTGTCTCTTTCTAAAACGAAATCTTCTATGGCGTGACTATGACGCTACTAATCCACTGACGTCACTCAGATAGCGTCCTGTCCTTGTCTAATTATAAAGTTTGAAGTCCTATATCTTTGAAAATATTCAAGATAATTCAAAATGAAAACTTGTTTTGTGTAGCTAATATTTCGAAAAACATTTTAAAGAAATAAAAAAAAATCAGTAAAATACCGTATTGCGCCAACCTGCGCGATGCAGGCCTATCGACTGTTAGACCCGGCGGACACGACAGTTGGAGGTGTTCAATTTTTTACAGTATGCAAATTTGCGAGAACGTCTTAGACGACGACATTTGTAAGCACTATCAAAATTAGATTTTTTATCCCTGTGCATCACACTTGAAATTTAATTTTAAATTGTACTTAACAAAAAAAGTACGCGTGTGAAAAGTATGCATACGCATATTTGTCACTGCTACTAGAAACGTTATCGCTACATCAATTTGCATACTGAAAAAAAATACTGTTTTAGAGCCGAATATTTAACAATTTCAAAAACTTATTCTCGAAATTTGCACTCACCCGAATCATTTTTTTCAGTATGCAAATTGTTGTATCGATAACGTTTCTAGTATAAGAGACAAATATGCGTTTGCATACTTTTCACACGCGTACTTTTTTGTTACATTTTAAAATAAAATTCCAAGTGTGATGCACAGGGATAAAAATTCTAATTTTGATAGTGCTTACATATGTCGTCGTCTAAAACGTTCTCGCAAATTTGCATACTGTAAAAAATTGTACATCTCTAACTATCGCGTCCGCCCGGTCCATGTCATTGAAGATGAAATTATTCCTTTTTACGTTCTTATTTTTGTGAACGACACTGAAAGATACCAGTAATTTTCAATAGGAAACAATCCCTTGACGTGATGAAGCTATAAAAAAACACATACGTACCTTAGTGATAGCCGGACATCCACAAACAACTTTTTAAATTACTTTTTTTATTTGTTGCTTGACAAATATTTTCTAAAAGTATTAAATGTGTTTATAAAGGCGTTCTTGCTGTTGGTTGTTCTCAATATCTCTGCACTTTTAATATTGTATTAGTGCAATATGAATATAATGGCGACAGTTTAAGTCCAGAAAAATGCTTGACTCTGACATGTTGAGAGTAGAGCACTTACCTCTATGAGGCATGGAATAGCTAAAGGACCAAACAAGATGCAGAGCCTACGAAATGTCCTTATTTTCCTTACGTTTACGTTGTATCGCGTTCGCCTAGACCACGTGACTTTACGTTAGTCATCTTATTTAATCGAAGCCACTTGTATGTGGCCCTCTGTAGCCGTATCACGAAAAGAGTTGTTATGGTAATCATAATGGTAAACAATACTACCCGCACCGAGGAGCACGTAGCGAAGTGGTAAACGCGCTCGGCCTGCAACCGTTGAAGTTAAGCAACTTTCGCAATGGTTGGTCACTGGATGGGTAACCAAAAATTTACTATCTTGAGCTCCTCCTTGCTTCTGAAGGCACGTTAAGCCTTTGATCCCGGCTGCGTTTGCAGACGTTAATACCCACCAATCCATATTTGGCCCGCGTAGGTAGGTAGGTAGGTCATGACCCATTCTCCTTATCTGTCTATAAAGAAGGCCTGTGCCCCAGCAGTGGGGACTTAATTATAATGGCTCTATGATGATTCTATCCGTCAAAATCTGTCAATTTAATGTAGTTGGGACTCAAAAAGTATGTACTTTTAATTGTTATCACGCAGATTCAAACATTATAGCCAGATAATTGATTTCTTGCATAATTTGTTTGAGTTCCAAAGATGCAAAACACGTCAGTATCGCTTTAAAAGTGAAGCATCAGCTTTAGACATAGCAATGGCCGGACGATAACTCTCCGGACGAGCGCGAGACGAGCCCGAGACGGGGGCGAGGCGAGGGCGCGGCGTTGTTTCATTTCGTTTGATTGAACAGCCGAATATTGTATTCCAATTCTGACAACAAGGTGCGCTCGCGGTAAGGTGCACGCAATTTATCCGTAATGTTCCCTTTAAATTAATGCACCCGCTAGATATTAGGGGAATATAAAGATAATTGCGGATTTTACCATGGGGTTCGAAATAATTGTTTGTTTTTATAATGTTGAGTGATTTCATTTTTTCCTTTTTCTTTTTCATATTCATGCTACTTTATTTATTGAACTTTATTTACAAATATACTTGACGTTTTGCTATTTTATATTTAAAAAGAGGATTACCTACCTACTTCTTTTATTACAAAAGTATAAAACAAAACACCAACTCCTCTTCAGTTTGAAGATAAGTTAAGCTCTCCAGAACTCTCTAGCTTTGCAAGGCATGATTCACAGCACTATAACCGTTTAACGAGTTGACGGCACTAATTATGATTGAAGCGAACGCGCCGCCCGCACCCCGAGTGCTCGCTTCGCTTGCTTCTCAGCAATCAATCTTAGTCATATTATTCTTTATTAATAAATCGCCCAGGGCACTTTCACTCCAAATTAAAATCCATCTCGGTACTGTCTTTTGATTAACAAAAAGATAATGAGTTTATTTTAAAATGTTTCTCAATTTAAATTGACCTTTTCAAATACCGATAAACAACGAATATTGTTTGCTGTTTCAATAAAAGTTTTATTTGAATCCTAATAAAATGTATGAAACAGCTGTATTAGCGACGTATTATTCTAATCTATAGTGTCTTATTTTGGTATTTAAGTATAATGTGTGATAATGTTGTCTAGAATTAGTGTAATTCTACCTAGTCTGTGTTCATTTTTGAAGTGCTTGCCCGGTTAGCGCCAAAATGTTTAAGAATTAGCGTACCGAAGCGCCCGTTGCGCGTTGGCGCGCTTTCTTCAGTCCGCGATCAACCGTGCACCGGTGACAGCTTGCTACATCTGGTGATCTGTGCCGGTGAAGATACAAGTCGCTCTTTGTAAATTAGTTTGTCATTTTCGGTTCTGCACTTCTGTGATTGATATATGATTTCGACATTTCTGTGTACTTTTATTAATAAACTTCTTGTAAAAAACGTTTGTGTGTATAATTTCGTGCGCACTTCGGTGTAGTCAGTACATAATAAGCTGTCTATAGCTGTCTATATATTTTTGCGATATGAAGGTTGAGTTCTACAAAAGGGTTAAAGAATACAATAAAGTTGTATAGCTGTAAGACAAGTCTTTAACATTCGACATCAGTCATTTAATCAGCCACCAATAAGTGGTGAGGGTGGTTGTCGCGTGCAAATCAATTGATTGATGGCGGCTGGATAAAGATAGATGAATTTGCTGAAGATGTGTCTGCGGTGCTGCGGCGTTACCGATCTCTTTTATAGCTAAAAAAATAATGTTATGTTCTCGTTCATAGGTAAAAAAATTCATGCAATATCCATACTCTG
This sequence comes from Crambus lathoniellus, assembly GCA_949710035.1. Lineage (NCBI taxonomy): Eukaryota > Metazoa > Arthropoda > Insecta > Lepidoptera > Crambidae > Crambus > Crambus lathoniellus. The sequence continues at coordinate 29,415,024 of OX453296.1, forward strand.
TCAAGCAAATAACTAATTTGTATTTATATTCCTGCTCTTTTGTCTACTGCGCCGTAAGGTTTTACTAATTACTTCCCTTTACCGTAAGAATATCAGGAATCCTGATATTCTGGATCTATATCCTGATTCAGGATACAATAGCCTTTCCTAAGGTTACTATTCTTACACAAACAAACTTAGTGTTTATTATCTTTAAAAAAATGTGTAAATGTGATGTCTGTCAATTAAACAATCAGTCACAATAAGTAGCAACTTTTAATTACATTATTGGGCCATAACTATGCTTCAATATCACTCTTATTGATAAAATAAAATGAGATCCTTATATTTCCGTTTCTACTAAATAACAATAAAATAAAAGGATACATTTCAAGATCATTCGCCAACTTACGTTTACTTTTTTATCCCAACCCCCGTTTCTATTTCCAATGTCAACTTTATCAGAACATAAACGATTGTTCGATGGTAGTTACGTTACTCGGGAGGGCCCAAATGAGACTTTCATACGGCCCCTATATAAAGTGGACCGATTAAGGCCCGCGGTAACTCGCCATTAGGGGATCTTTACGGACCTTTGTAAATTTACCTAGCCAACGCTCCAGACTTCGCATGTTAGACTAAGTGTCGTAGATAGGAAATTGAGTATTTTCCATGAATGAAGTATTTTATTGATAGAAATGCACTTAATGTAGCATGGCAAATTCTTCAATAAGTCTCTTCACAAAGTTTGTTCAACTCTGTTTGTGCTTTAAAAAGTTAAAAGGCAAAAAAATCTGATAACAATTTTATTCTATGATAATAACTCATACCTACATATAATATAGCACTATTTTAAATATTTCAATCGTTCCTTTTTATTTATATGTATGAATATAAAATATTTTAAAAAGAAATGAACATTTTCAATTAGCTAGACAATTAATTTTCCACGTCAACCGCATAAAGTTTCAGAAAGCTTCTTTAAAACTAATATTAATAGAATTGGTACTCTGGGATCCAGCATTAGTACTCAATCTAGAGTAAATTTCATTAGCAATGTAGTTTTTAAATTAATTATTCCTGCAAAGAGCTGGGCACCTTCACAACCATTTTCGACATCCATTATCATGCATTTTGACTTGAATAAACTAACATTAAAGTTCCTGAATAGGCGATACAAAGCTAATTTGACATTTTATTTTGACTATACAAAATATATTTTTACACAATAATTAAGTTGATTGATATACAAAAACGAGTAGGTAAATTTTGATAATTATCTACTTAACATGGTTTAGTGTATATTATATTCGTTGACGTGGTGCAGGGTGCCTACCATCAACTTTAAGACAGCGATTCAAAAATAGCGCGATGCAGAATAGGTTCCTAAAATAAATTGCTTTCTTTCGTACTCTGACCTTCTAAAAACTGGATCGCAAATGAATTGCTAAATGTTAATGACCGAACGATTTGTATCCTTTTTCTTCTACCCGTCTCTTTCACTCGATTCTGTCATGCCCGGAGAGTGAGAGGGACGGGTATAACTTGCCGGTGACATGTTAAATCGACCGGGTTATAAGTCAAATAAGAGTTCCTGACAGCTTAGCGGCTGTGAAATGTCATTGATCGATCACTGAATCGCTGTCATTGATATTTAAGCTGTCGTGGTACGAATAAGCGAAGCAGATCAGTTTAGGTCCTAAACAAAATCGCAATAAGAGTTGATGGTAAGCACCCAGTTCACAGAACACGGAAACTGATGATGATGATGATGAAACACTAAACTTTATTCCAAAACATGTACTAAAATAGTCCTGGCTTAAAACTGGTACAAAACTGGCGCTGTCACTTTCATTTTCCAAATGAAAGACAAAATTAGCATCAGTTTTAAGCCAGGGTGCCTACCATCAACTCTTATTGCGATTTTGTTTAGGACCTAAACTGATCTGCTTCGCTTATTCGTACCACGACAGCTTAATATCAATGACAGCGATTCAGTCATCACTCAATGACATTTCACAGCCGCTAAGCTGTCAAGAACTCTTATTTGACTTATAACTCGGCCAAGCTAACATGACACCTGATGGTTATACCCGTCCCTCTCAATCTCCGGCCATGACAGAATCGAGTGAAAGAGACGGGTATAAGAAATAATGACACAAATCGTTCGGTCATTCACATTTAGCAATTCATTTGCGATCCAGTTTTTAGAAGGTCATAGTACGAAAGAAAGCAATTCATTTTAGGAACCTATTCTGCATCGCGTTATTTTTGTATCGCTGTCTTAAAGTTGATGGTAGGCACCCTGGTCTAACTTTAGTCCACGTTTTGGAATATGGGCGTATAAGTTCCACAATGTGGTTTAAAAGTGAAATAACGTGCTATAATAGGTTTCTCTTCAATTAAGCTTAGTTGTATAGCGTAAATCAATCTAATGAACAAATCCTGCATTGAGATAAAACAACGAAAACTGAAAAAAGTAAAGCATGTAGGAAGATGCGAGTTTTGAATGTAACAGATATTATTCTACTTTATCGAAAATAAAATTGTTCGCGCTATAATTTCAATTTGGGACTCCCACGTTGAACCAGATTGGTCGTATGCGGCTAATGAACGCTCGGCTGCCGTAACATTCCAGTTGACGCAGCTCATGTATGGTCTTCAATCATATGCCCAAACAAAGACATTTTGTTGTTTGAAGTTCGTTTCATGCAATGGGTCCCCCACCGCTCAGCCGTCTGAACAAAAGCGCAGTCATAATGCACTCTCTGCGGCCCTCAAACCTCTTTCAACAGGAGTCGGGACTCTTTTGGGGACTCGCCCTAACGTAACCCACTTCCGACTATGATTCTCGTAACCTACTTTCCTTGGCATCCTTTGTCCTTAGTTCATACTAATGTATGCCTTGGAAATGCAAGAAAACGGTCAAATCACAGCCTTCTCTATTGTCTTCTACAAGCCATGCTATGAAGCGGACTACTCCGCTTGTGGCAACGTACCTGTAAAACGGATTGTAAATATTCTTTTCACGGCAGAAAATTAAGATTACAGACATCTATTCATATGTAAACGTGCTCGTGAAGGTTTCAAGAAGGTAAATAAATAAAGATTTCATAAGAATCATGTCTAAATTGCTTGATCAGCAAAAACATAACCTCAACTAGGTGTATTACTTAATGATTTCTAAGCTTTTTTTTACTGTTGAAGCCCCGTTTGTAGATTGTATTCTTTCTCCAACATATGCCAAGGCGGTGCTGCATTCCCGAATGCAAATCAAATAACGATTCTTCGCTAAAATGGAGATGAAGCTGTATCAAACTTTTTATTTCCAAGGGAAGAAACTGGGTTTTAGCCATGTTTTAGCTATTCCTGGTGCAGACTTGAGTCCTACCACTCACTGTCGTCAATAAATGATGACCCAATAGAGATAGAAAAGCAAAAGTCAAGTAGATAATCTAACTTTTTTGAATTTGGTCACAGCCATCTCTATTGAAGACGATAGAGAAGGCTGTGATTTGGCGCGTCAAATAGGTTCACTTAAAACTAGAAATGCGACGTTGCCAACTTTATGCGCATGGCCATGGCCCGCTATTATTTCTCGGCTGCTTGCCATGGCCCGCTATTATTTCTCGGCTGCTTGCGCTCCTGTGCAACGAGTGAGATAGAAGATGGCTTTGGCATGGCTTGTTAGATATACTGTGGTCAAATGTTTATTTTATGTTTCTGTCTCTTTTACATTATTTATATAAATATTTTGCACTTAGGCCCGATTTCACCAATGATATTTAAACGCGATTAACACTAAACGTGTTTAAACCGTATTTCTGTCCATGTCACCTTCAAACAGATGACAGAGACAGAACTATGTATTAAACACGTTTAGCGTTAATCACGTTTAAATATCAGTGATGAAAGTCGCCCTTAAAATTATGAAACTTCTTATGGTTTTAATTTAAGTAGTTCTCAAAGAGAAACTTTTTTATGCGCCCGCTCGTTGAATCAGGTTGCCTACCATCAACTCTTAATGCGGTTTTGTTTAGGACCTAAACTGAACTGCTTCGCTTATTCGTACCACGACAGTGTTTAATTGCGATCGAGATTCTATTGCGTTAATGACAAGCGATTCAGCGACATGTCACCATGTCACAGCCACTTAGCTGTCATGAACTCTTATTTGACTTATAACTCGGTCAAGCTAACATGACACTTACAGGATATACCCATCACTCTCACTCTCCGGGCATGACAGAATCGAGTGAAAGCGATGGGTAGAAGAAATAAGGACACAAAACGTTTGTTCATTGACATTCAGCAATTCATTTGCGATTCAGTTTTTAGAAGGTCATGGTACGAAATAAAGCAATTCCTTTTAGGAACCTATTCTGAATCGCACCAGTTTTGAGTCGCTTTCTTATAGTTAATGGTAGGCACCCAGAACTTTCAATTGAATCGAGATCTCGAAACAATCACTCAGAACGCGATTTCCAAAAAAACGTCAAAAATAACTTTCTTAAAATTTCTTCAGAGGTTCCATTAACTCTTAAAGAGACTTTGCAAGACGAAATAAAAACTAAAGTTCTCTGTGAGCATTAAGAGGGTTAGCTTTTGAACAAAACTACCGTGAACCTGCGCCGGGTAACACCTGGCGGGCAAAGCACTCCAAACAAAGAGGCTGCCCTGTCCTCAAACGCTTAGTGCGATAAACCCTTTAATCCCCCTTAGCTCACTCCTGTTATTCTCGCTGAGAGCCATTTCTTTTCCTTAAACCCTCCTAAACTTTTGCAACTATTAAGAGAACTGGGGTCTACTTCGAAAAACGTTCCACGTATTTCGGAATATCCAATTCACTTCAAACCGAAATCCAAACATTATCCGATTATCGCAATTCTTGTTCGTAATAGACCCTCTGTTTCGACTAAGTTTAATGCCGCCATTTTATTTTGGAAAATGCATCGCTGCAGTGGCGAATGTAAGTTTTATATCTATTCGAATATTTATAAGGTTTCACAGTGGAGCAACTTAAAGCTGAGGTATTTTATTGTGCACCGGTGCGTGAAAATAAGTAGTCACTTTCTTAAATTACGATATCAGCTCAACTATTTTATAGTGAAGTTAAAGAAAAATTGGAACCTACTAACAGGAGTTATTTAGTTATATTAACCGACTTCAAAGATAAAAGGGGTTATTAGTTTGACCTGTATGTATGTGATATTATTAGAATTGGATTATATTTGAGTATAGCGTTCTATTTAGGCTTCCAAACATGTGTGCAAAATTTCGTAAGTATGTGTATGTTTGTCCACGAATTTAAAAAAAAAAGTTATGAATTAAATTATGTGTATTCCAAGTTAGAAAACAGTCCAAGTTTCATCAAAATCGGTTCAAAAGTTCACACCAAAAATAGAGAAATAAAAAAGAAAGTAATTAAAAAAAACCGACTTCAAAAAGTACCTGCCACCTGAAAAGGAAAAGAATTATATCTCTAGAGTACCTACCTTCTTGAGGTCAGTGCCAGCCAGGATCATGCATGATAAAAAAGGCACCGACGTCAAATAATAGTAGGTAAGTACTTAGATATCATTTTTTCCTTTTCAGTTGGCAGGTACAGTTTGTTTTAAGCACATTTTATGGTAATAACTAGAGATCGGATAATCGGATGCATATTTATCTTAAGTTAATATTTGGTTAGGAAATTATGGAAGCGGCTTCTTAAAACATGTTTTCTTTTATATAAATATTATTTGACGACCGATTTGGCGCAGGGGTAGGCTACCCACCTTCTGCGCCAGTGGTCTCGGGTTCGATTCCCGACCAAGACAAATATTTGTGTGCATGAACATGTCTATTTGTCTTGGTCTGGGTGTTTACTATGTATGTTAAGTATGTATTTACAAACAAAAAGTATTTAAGTATATATTTATCCGTTATCAAGTTTTCCATGATACAGTTTCTTAATGAAATTAACATGGGCTTAGATAATTGGTGTGATTGTAAGAAGTTATTTATTTATTTATTTATTTATTAAATATCGTTATTCCAGAAAATTCACGAATGCAAAATTTGTCAGTAACATGGTGTGGAAACGGAGTCTTTAGCATGAGCTATTTATTTAAAAAATTTCGAGTCATTCCATAACAGCTAACACCACAACTTTAGGTAAATATGCGTCAGATTATCCGATCACTGGTAATAACCCAGTAAAATTTTTATTCATTAAGAAAATGCGACTTTGATATAATATTATCGATAAATGTCTTTCCTCTTTTATTAATCGCTCTCTGTATTCACCGCTTAAAATAACGTAAGGCATCTGAATCATGTTCTTATTGTGCATCGCTTAGATCATAATCTAGCCGTCGTCGTAAACAAAAATTTGCAATTCAAAATCAACAGCGGAATAAGCCAGAAGCGGAAATTGGACAAAAAGCTCTCGCGGCTCGCATGAAAAATTCACAAATTCACAGAAGTGAAATCCTGGGAGTGAGCGCCTACAATGGGACGGGACGCCCAAAAATTCATCGCCGTAAGAATTTTCGAAGCATTCAGAGGAACAAAGGCGGCGCATTTCCGCGGCACCGCTCCGGAGATTGCACTCCAATACATTTTTCCGGACACTCTTCCCCCCTCGTAACGAGCCCTCTTTGTCCGTATCGGACGCGTCCGGTAATGATGACGTGTGACGTTTACCACGAGTGGGGCTATGGACTGTGAGTGCACGGTGACAACTAAATAGGTTTCAGGTTTGTATTGTGCTGAGCAAAGCTAATCGAATGTGTGCACCTGTGAAGTTTCGGTTATGAAATCACATAGCGATTTTATTTGTTGCTATTTGGCTCAGCGACTAAACTATTAGAGCAAGATCCCAGGCCGTGACAAAATTGGTCGTCTAACCCAAAAAACGCATAAAAACTACCTAATCCAACAACTTTTACTGGTGGGCCTAGGATCTTGGACCACATAGATTCATAATAGTTTTTTCAACACACTTGCTCATAAAGTGAGCCTTATTACATCGATCTTAGGGCCATAAACCGAACTATAACCCACGCGTGCATAATAATATTACAGTACTAGTTGCGTAATAGAATTATACCTACAAAGTTAAGCAAGTACCTAACTGCAAATTATATGCGAGTAAACAGAGACTTTTCAATTTAACCGGGTAATACAGTATCCCTACAAAGTTAAGTTAGTACCTAACTGCAAGTTATATGCGAGTCAACAGAGCATTTTTAATTTCAGCGGGTAATAGATACAGTTCTTTTTTTGTAACAACAAAGAGGTTTTATACGGCTGATAATCCATTTACGTTTTTAGAATAAATAAATGTGTCCCTAATTAAGACAAAAAACATAATTAAGTATATTATTATCAAATTATTTATAATTCACAATAATTTGTTATAAAACATTTGTATTTTATCACTATTATTATACTTAATTATTTTGACGTAGGCTGTATGGCTGTATGTAATCAATCACCTCACATTTGGCGCGTGCAAAAAAAAAACTTGCGCGCTTTTTCCCTTATTTAATATTAGGTTAATACAATATGTATGCAATAAATGTTTGTTTTTCCTCGCAAGTGTGTTGAAAAAGTGCGTATGAAACTCGTGAGCAACTTACTCACTAGACACTCGGCTGATTTACGCCCTCGCCTGCGGCTCGGGCTGCAACCCACAGCCTCGTGTATAATGAGCAACCTAAGCTCACTTGTATCATAATATACTAATAACATTTCATAAACAAAACAAATCAGTGCATGTAGAAAGCAAAGCAAATAGTTGGTCGTCTCTTCTTTTTTTCTTATTACTTTGGTCAATATTTAGCATCTGATATCTTGGCTATTGCTAGTAAATTTAAAATTTTTATTATCCCAACATTGTCTTGAGCGTATGAAGAAAAGCAATAAAAGATTTACTTAATAATCAGTATAACACCACAGTCTTACACTGAAATCGATAGAAGTCTATTTTCGTCTCTGAATAATTTATGTAGCAGCTGTAAAACTAATGAATGTTAAAGCAAATTAGAATACTTGAATTTAATCAAAACGCTCAAAGTGCACACTCAATCCATTTCGATTCAATTAGTGAAATGAGTTCAATGGCTGTTTAAATCTTTGTGAATGTTAAAATCAACGCCGCCGCGGTGTGTTAAATCTTCTACACAAAGAATGCGAAACATTTTGTTTGTAGATATTATGATTCCTAAAGGAGCTCAGATTTGACGACCTGCGTGGTCGAGTGGTGAAAATACCTAGGTTTTCATGGTAACTGTAGGTAGTATCTGACGATCTTTCCAATTCTAATAAAACAGACGGTGCGCTACTTTTTGCGATTGGAGCAAGCAATGTGTGTAATGATGTCCAATATTTATTAGTTTAGTTTTAATAGTTTGTTACTCAATCACGCCAAAACAGCTGAACGGATTTGGCTGAAATCTAGGACACATATACTTTGTAGTCTAAAGAAGAACATAGGCTACTTTTTATCCCGGAAAAGTATCATATTCCCGCGGGTTAGCATCGTGTGGTCCACGCGGGCGAAGCCGCGGACCGAAAGCTAGATAGGTATAAATACGATAAGACCAGGAACTGCGCGGGCATATTAGCTCAGTTACATTACAAACTAGCGGACCCTTGCGGTTTTACCCGCGTGGTACCCGTTCCCGCGAGAGTATCGGGATAACACATAGCCTGTATCACTCGGGAAGAATGTAGCTTTCTAATGATTTCTTTCTAATTTTTGAAATCGGTCCATTAGTTTCGGAGCCTATTCGATACAAACAAACAAACAATCAAATCTTTCCTCTTTATAATATTAGTATAGAAGTATAGACTATGAAGTCAGGAAGATACCCCAAATTGTAAGCATACTAAACACTCGATCGGTATCACGTTTAGTGTCAATATCGACATAAGCTAATTGCAACTCCGGTATCTCTCGCGGTTGGGGGGATGCACCGGTACGGGGGGTTGTTTTTAATTAAATTCCCGCGGCGCACACGTCGCCCCGGCCGCCGCCTTTGTCTCAGTAATTGTTGCTTGATCCGCCTCTTGAGGCGGTAATTTCCAATTTGCAATACCCTATTTAGTTTATTTTTAATCTACAACGGGTTAGCACTTCGCCTTCATCACACCTGATGGTAAGTGATGATAGGGCTGAAGGTGGAAGCGCACTACCCCCGGAATCCTCAATTACTGAGGAACTGGCTGTCTTATCTCTAACTGCCGAAACACAACAATGCTGAAAACATCGTTGTTATGGCTTCAGACTTAGATGCTGGTGGTAGCTAGCCAGGCGGACTTTGAACAAGCCGTCACAAACCAAACCGAATACAACATGTATCCCCACTGGGAATTGAACCCGGGACCTCTGGGTCTGATACCTACCAGTAGTGTGTACTACTAGTCCACAGAGGTGGTAGGGTTTCGCAAAAGTCGATTGGTTAGGCTAACACGGCTTTCAAAACTATTGATTAAACTCTATACTCTTTATTTTATTTTATGTAGAGTTAAATGTTTTAAGCTGCTTTTAAATCTGTAGCAACTAAGTAGCTTAGTATTTTCCTGAATTATTTTAATTATTAGAAGGTTGAAAGTCTCGTTACATCTTGCAAGTAGTAATGTTTTCCTCTCAGCAAATTAACGTAGTCCCCCTAATATTATAAATGGATTTAGGTTTTGTTTTTAATTGTATTTATTCGTTTTTTAATCATGCGTTTATGCATGATTAAAAAACAAACAATTGCTCGGATCTGAAAGAACTACTGTTTAAGATAATATCGATTATATCGATTCCCATTGATAGTCAAAACCGCTCGCTGGCAAAGCTTTTTATTCTACAACTAACCGTACAAAGTACAAAAATAGTAAGAATTAGAATCCATAGCAAATCAACTTGCGAAGATTTCCAATAACGTATTTAAACTAACTGAATTGCTTGCTGAACTAAACCCGCTCTACGACGAGTCCTAACCCTGCTTAAGCTGGGCTAGGCATAGAACCCAGAACTCGCAACACAAACAGGACGCGATGGGGGCTGTTTGTCTGCAGCTTGCAGTGCAGTTGTGCTTGTTGTAGCCTGCAGCTTTGTTAATCCGTGATTGTTGTTACTACGATAATGTTCGCCTCGCAAAGCAAAATAGTAATCACCATGAAATAGGCGAGCTAAACCGAAAAAAAAATTACAAAGAAGATAGGCATTTCATAAAATAGACTACTCTTTGTAGAATACTTTTTAGAGATATACCACTATGAAGATTAGTTCTGCGAGTGAAACGGAGTCCCATCCCAACGGAGCTGGAAGTAACAGTTATAGTAACAGAAGTATTATCCAGTCGGAGAGGGATTGACGTCGCGCACTACTGGCAAAATATCATTTGAAATATCTACCGTTGACACGAAAAGAAGAAATAGAAGTAACAGAAGTACAGTTTTTACACCAAAATATGGCATTCTTAACATAATAACTGACTAATATTGCAAAAACAAGATTAAGAAACTATTGGTATAAATGGAACATAAAGGACAATGGGTTACAGCGTACCCAGACACAAAAGTATTTGAAGCATTATGAGTTATATTGGGTTTGTTGCCCTCATAAAGTAGGTACTTTAATAATTCTAAAACAGTAAGGCCGTATTCACTTGGAGAAAAAAGATATATTCATTGAAAGTTCGATAAAAAACCGTTTCTTTCATAAATTTTTTACTAATTTATCTCATTCTTTTTCTCACTAAAGTAATACTACTTATAATTAAAAACATCCTTTTATCAATACTAATATCGCGAGTTATTACTTATTTTGTGAAATTATTAGCATTGATTTAACTTATTAAATGTGCGATTAGAAGTTTCTGAAAAGTAAATATACCTACTTGCTTCAGTAGAGTGTTTGGTTTTGCCTACTAGATGGTGTTATCCTCTTAGAAAACTTTAGCAATGTATGGGACTGCTGTCTGTCATGCATGCATTGACTCTACAATAAAATTAAAATAAAGTAATATCTTATCCCGATATTCCCAAGGGAACGGGTACCACGCAGATAAAACCGCAAGGAGCCACTAGTTGCTAATGTGTAGTTAATAAAAAAAAGATGACTAAACACTTACCTATTTCGATAATGTTGTTTTATTTTATTACGAGTAAATAGAGTAAATTTCATTTAACCGACTTCCTAGGATATAGTTATTTAAACTTGCTGTGTCTTGATGTTATTGTAAGATTTTTCTAGAAGCAGAAAATATATTTTAGTAAAATATACTCAACCACAGAATATATAATAGTACTGAGGAAAGATTGCAGAGTGCAAAGACGCACTCTGTAATAATAATAATATATTTCTTTGTAATTCTGTCTCATGAAAATTTTAAATTTGAGCTTTACAGAAACGAAACCCATCCAGGCGACGACGACACGTCGCGAACGGCTACTAGTCCATAACAAGTCTTGAACAAAAGAAGTTCGCCAGTGTAACTTAACGCGATTACCGCATCGTTCTCAAAAACCGATTACTCCGGATGTCTGGGCCGGCGTCCGGCAGTGTCCGGATTGCCTTATTCGACACCACTCACCGTGCAAAATGAAACGAGATTAGTGGACCAATTCTTTGGTTCGCTCTAACTTAAATGGTTATCTATATAATATACATATACCTACGTTTTTGTACAACGGTAAAGGGTTGGCTTACTTAAATCCAATCGTTTTGTGTTTATATTATTTAATGTAGTTTAGATGAGCAAATGTTCATGTTATAAACTTTGCCAAAGCTAATTACCTAATCAAATAAAGTTATAACCTATACTAATATTATAATGCTGAAGCTTCGATCAACAATTTATATGGACAGACTGACGTTTTTTTAAACAGAGAAAAAAGGTTACGGATGTTACGATCTTACATTAAAAATGACAGGATGCGTTCCAAGTTTGAAATACCTTAGTATTATTGACACTGTCAAAATAATCTACTTTTAATTATACTCTCAAGTGGGCATATGAGGCTTGGACATATCTGTCACTCCAAGTATGTATATTAGTAGTTTATCTTGGTGTTATTGTTGATCGAAGTGCTAAAGAGTTTGTTTGAATAAACGCGTTAATATAGAAACTACTGGACAGAATAAAAAAAATATTTTTGTGTTGGATAGTCTATTTATTGAGGAAATAACATTACGCTACGACCAACAGAAGCGGAGCATTAATGAAAAATTTTGCAAAAGCGGGAAAAAGTGTTTCCTATTTAGCAGATTTTTTCCTTTTCCTCAAATTAACGCAGGTAAAACTGCAAGGCACAGCTAGTTTCAGTCATATATTCCATGAAATATCGTGATGTTAGTTTGCAAGGACATTATTTCATTGATTCAAAAAGATATCACTCAAGTATTCTTTATGAAATACAACACTTTTGTGAGGTTTCACTTACTGAGTTATTTTATTTACTCAAAAGAAATTGGTTTTTTATAATAATCTCTAAATAATAGGCTTAAACTGTTTAAGAAGTGGCTTTGAGGGTAGGCTTCAAAGCCCGTACTTTATTAACCCTGGGGATCGAACCCGGGCCCACGCGATTGGTGGGATCCTGTTTTGACAAATGTGAAATCTATTAGAAGCCGCAGCGGGTCCGGACAAATCCATTTACAAGCTGTATCGGCATTGAGGGACCGATGAGGGTGGCCAAAAGATCGGTTTAATAAGGATAGTAGGTATGTCATGAAAGAGCCGAGCATCAAATTATGACTAAATGAAGTTATAGTTGAAATAAAATTACTTTTTACGGATTCAATCACACGTATATTAAACACATATATTGTGTTAATATTTAGTTGTGTTTTTTAAGGATTTTTAGTGTTTTCCGACATTTTAGCGCCTTTCCAAAGGTTTTGGTTACAAAACTACCCACTATTTTTATATTTTATTTATTTACTGGAAGACCAACTGCTAAACCTATTAAATTAAAAAGCTTAAATATAAACATAAAGCCATTTACAAGTCTTCGCAAATAGAAATAGTTGTCTTTATTTTTGGTTTCGAAACAACGAACTTTAAAAACACAACTAAGAATTCACAAATACACATATTTGTATAATACACGCGTACGTGGTTTTGTTACAATGAACAGTTCTCGCAGAAATCTAGGATGTGCTTATGTTATAAGTTATTTCAATTTACATAAATGGTGAATGATAATTATAATTAGAAATTCCTAAAATCTTAATGCTATTAGCTACTAAAACCTGCCAGAGTGAATCTTGGCCTCTGACTACAAAATGCGTCACTGCCCCCTGCAAAGCAAGATCTCCTCCCAGTCAAGCAGCAGCAGCTCCTGAAGGCCTGAGACCTACTGGCCAGCCCAGGTGTGCTCGCTTGACTGCGCTGCGCACCGTCCTCCATCCGCACGACGACGTGACCTAACCACCGAAGCCAGATGTGCTTTGACCTCGCCAAGATTTTTGTGTCTGCGTACAGTTCGTCCACTTCAACGTTCTAACAACACGTGGATCGACTAGCTTAGATAAAAAAAAAAATGAAGTATTTTAGAAAAAATCGACCAGTCTCACAACCCGCTCCGATGGGACTCGAACCTACGACCTTTCGTTATCCAGGCGACTGCTCTAATCTCTGAGCTACAGAGTCGTTATGAGAAGCGTCGAATTTGTCCAATACTCCTGACACGATGGCATACAGCGTTAATTTCATCAATGTGGATATATTACAACCTCACACGCGAAAGAAATACCTTTTCAGATATTTGACAATCGCTAAAGATGAAATTATTATTGCAAGTTAGTAAATTTTTTTTCCTTTTGGCATTTACAATGCAATTTTTATTAATAAAAAATTTAAAATGAAGTATTTTAGAAAAATTCGACCCGACTCACCACCAGCTCCGATGGGACTCGAACCCACGGCCTTTGGCTTTCCGGGCGACTGCTCTAACCTCTGAGCTACGAAATCGTTATGAGAAGCGTCGAATTTATCCAATCTGGGGGCACGGCAGTGCCCCCGCCAAGTCGAGCGCGAAGCAAACACTGCCGTACCATCCTTTACTGGAACCATTTCCCCGCATTTTCAGGCCCCGATTTGAGAACCACTGGATAACACCAGAACGCAGAAATTTTCGTCATCCAGTAAGCTATAATTACATACTTAAAATCCAAAATTTCAAGTCTGTAGGTCATTTTTCGGTCATAGTTCCGAAGTTGAGCGAAAGCAAAGTTTCGCATTTATGACACTCACTCATGATCATCAAAATAGAACGAGTACTTTCAATAAACTCAGAGAGCTGAAATTTGGTACAGAGTTAGGGTTTAATGGCCACATAAAGGGAAAACTATAAAAACTAGGATAATTTCTAGTTACACCAACTGCATAAATAACTTTGTAATCCTATATAAATATATAGGATTACAAAGTTACATTTGCAGTAAATAAATCAGTATACCTGTATTTATTACTTATGTGTAATACCTAGCAAAAAGATATGAAATCTCACCAAAATCATCCTATAAAAAACTGCCCAACTCTCGCTGGAGCTGCTTATTTATTTACAAAAAGCGTTGAAATCTCTCAGTAAGGTCAAGCCAACTCTAATGTTCCTCTCTGCGATTTCTTTATTGATATAGTTACGTTTTAATTTTATGTGAGTTTGGACGTTGAACATTCTACATGTTGGTTAGTTTGGTGGGCACAAGTCAACGACCAAGTCACATAAAATTAAAACGTAACATGATTGATTTTGATGAGATACTTCTTACACGCTAGCATACAGCGTTAATTTCATCAATGTGAAGATATTACACCCTCACACGCGAAAGAAATACCTTTCCAGACATTTAACAATCGCTAAAGATGAAAGTACTATTGCAAGTTATTTATATTTTTACTTTTTTGCATTCACAATGCAATTATTTCCCGTAATGTCGTTCCAGTGTGGTCAGCCTACAGCGGCGTGTGTCGCACAAAACGCTCGTCAGTAGGTACTTCAAAGCGTGACGTCATTCACCGCGCCGTAAGCCGATTGGTCGCACTTTTGCCAAGACACGGCCTTCCAATCTAGTGGACAAGTGGACTGCGATCGCACACCACGCTGACCCTTAAAGCCTCTATCAGATTTGTAGTGATTGCAAATTAATGTTTTGACAGGCTTTGTAACTCGATAGAAGACGATGAGAATGAAATAACGTGTTATTGGATTCGATGTGAACCAAATTATTTTTAGTTTTTGCCCAACTGTCAACTTCATCTGCACGCTTTGCTCCCTGCTAGACAACGAACGAGGAACTAACGACCGCGGAAAGATGGTATTACTAATACACCTGTGTGCCTACCATCTACTTTAAGACAGCGATTCAAAAATAGCGCGATGCAGAATAGGTTCCTAAAATGAATTGCTTTCTTTCGTACTACGACCTTCTTAAAACTGGATCGCAAATGAATTGCTAAATGTGAATGACCAAACGATTTGTGCCCTTTTTCTTCTACCCGTCTCTTGCACTCGATTCTGTCATGCCCGGAGAGTGAAAGGAACGGGTATAACCTGCAGATGTCATGTTAGCTTGGCCGAGTTATAAGTCAAATAAGAGTTGATGACAGCTCAGCGGCAGCGGCTGTGAAATGCATGAAGTTTGACTTAATACTCTGAGGTAAGTTTGACTTAATACTCTGAGGTAACTGGAGCTCTCACCCTGAATAAAAAAGTGTCGCCAGCAAATTTGACATTTATGTATGTAGTGGCTGTCAGCTGTCTCATATGACCATACGTATTTTTTTAAAGTGTAGGTGAGACGGAAGACAGCCACTGTGTTATTTGTGGTATTCAAAAAATTGTTCGTACTGCACTCTCCAGTTACCTCAGTATTAAGTCGAACTTCATGGTGAAATGTCATTGAATGATCACTGAATCCCTGTCATTGATATTAAGCTGTCGTGGTACGAATAAGCGAAGCAGTTCAGTTTAGGTCCTAAACAAAACCGCAATAAGAGTTGATGGTAGGCACCCAGGTCGGGTAACCCTCTGGAAGAGACCACAGCAGCCTTAAAATCTAAATTATCTCTAAAAAGCCTGGTGCAGAAGGCAACGGAAAACCACTGCACTATAAATCCCTAGTAGGTAGATTCAATGCAAAAGTTAGACAGGAAAGAGTTCGGGAATCTAGCGACCAACCTTCATGAGTGATGATGCACATCAAGAAGAAGAAGAATCGAAAGAAAGAATGTTATAGAAATTTATGTAAGTCGTTATGGCTCGGCTACACGATCTTCGAATCCGCTACATTTGTGTTGCTCGCATGAGTGAGACAGCCGATGCCGTCGCCGCAATGTTAACGCGAGTGAGTAAGAGGGCAAATATTTAAAAAGTATTTGCTTCAATTTTGCGCGCCAGATTTGTTGGGGTGTATAGGCTTGTCGGTTATTGCATTAAACCGTTGTATAGCCTAAAGTGCTACAACACTTGGGCCAATTTTCCCATTCTCCTTTATGTAAGTCGTTGTGGCGCTGCTCTCTTCTCTCTCTCTCTTCGAATCCGCGACATTTGCTTTGCTCGAGTGAGTGAAACTGCCGATGTCGTCGGTCGCCACGATGTTAGCGAGAGTGAGTAAGACGGCAAATATCTACAAAACATATGCAGGAATGCGAATGCAAGCGCAAGTATTTAAACCGGTATCCGACCAAGAGGTCCCAGGTTCGATTTCCAGTGGGGGTATTCAGTTTGGTAGGACTTGTTCTTAGTCTGCCGCTAGCTACCACCATCTTATCTAAGTCTGACGCCATAACAATGATGTTTTCAGCGTTATTGGCGTTCCGGTAGTTAGATATTAGATAAAAATTAAGTTCAAAAACTAAAACCCGACTACTGAAAAATCACGCTCTAAAAAGTATGAAACAAGAAAATATTCTCATCTGAAATTACCGTGGTCGTATGCCACTTTTCCCTAGAATGAAAATATTGTTTTGTTATATTATATAGTCGTAGGCATACGACCATGGCAATTTCAGATGAGAATATTTTCTTGTTTCATACTTTTTAGAGCGTGATTTTTCAGTAGTCGGGTTTTAGTTTTTGAACTTAATTTTTATTTACATTATTTTGCGCTGTGTAGTGCCGGCACATAAAAATAATAGCACTACACCCTTTCTTCTCGAGGGTGTCGAAAGAGGCGACAGAGGGAAAACTGCCATCTAGAGAGGGGCAGCAGCATCTCCATGTAACAGCAGGACATATTTTTTATTTTTTTTTGTTTATAGTGAGGGCAAATACAGTCTTTTCGCATACCGCTAACGGTATGTGGAACTCAGTCAGACAAGGTCTGTCTCTCGCCGCGCTCAGCCCTCCCGCCAAGCCCAATAGGCTTCGCGAACAGCAGGACATACTGCGATCGTCAACACTTGGCAGGCCAAGCGTGGCGATTATGGCAATCCCCCCCCCCCCCCCACCCCCCAAAGGGTTTTACACCAAATCAATCAGCCCCCAGTCCACGGCGGCCCCGCTATTCCTATCTACTAGCGGCTATGGTAACGGCGGGGCAGGGGGTGCTGAGAATCCTCGGGTAAGACCAGGCTACTAACACAGACGACTTGACCTGGCAACCTACAACACGAGCATATTTGCGGACTGTCTCGAAGCTCATAGAGTTGGAAGAGGTTTAGTAAGTTACACTGGGACATCATTGGATTATCTGAAGTCCGAAGAGAACTTGATTATCCTGCAATCCGGTAACTTACTTTACCACCGGGAGGGCGAACAACAGTCCCTAGGTGTTGTCCACATTCCACAAGTCCCTAGTCAACAACGTGATCACCATCGGAAGCGTGTCGAGCCGGGTAGTGTACCCGATACTCAGAATATCGAAACGGTATTCGCTAAATGTATACGCTCCGACCTCGACACATGGCGATGACGAAGTGGAGTCTATGTATGAGGAGGTTTCGAAACCCATGCATAGCTATAAAACCCACTACACGGTTGTGATGGGAGATTGCAATGCTAAGTTGGGGCAACGTTGCAGTGATGAGTTAAGAGTGGGGCAATTTGGATTTGGGCAGTGGAACGATAACGGCCAGATGTTGGCAGACTTCATGGAGAACCTCTTTATGATGAACTCCTCCTTCAGGAAGCCCGTAACCAGCAAATGGACCTGGATCAGCCCGGACGGTACAGTCAATAACGAGATCGATTTAACATGTCGACCAAGAAGCACATCCTCAATGATGTCAGTGTGATCACCGCTGTTAAGACAGTAAGCGATCACCGTATGGTCAGAGGCACATTGAATATCAATGTTAAGCTTGAAAGATCGCGGTTGATAAAATCCACGCTCCGAGCAATACCGGCTCAAATTTAAAACAATGGCTCTCAAGCAGCTTAAAACAACAAGGCGGCGGGCGGGCTTCTGAGAGCGGACGGAAAGCCGATACTTAAAGCTTTTCAATTCAATCATCCTCGAGGGCAAAACGCCAAAGGCATGGGGCAGAAGCGTTTTTCAAGAAGGGTGATAGGACTCTTTTGAAGAACCACAGACCCATCACGTTTCTGAGGTATATCTATAATTTGTTCGACGACTTCCAACCTCCCGAACAAGCCGGGTTCTGGAAAGGCTAATAGCACCAAAGACCACATTCATACGCTGCGGCTAGTAATACAGAAAACCGAAGAGTACAACTTGCCAATTTGCTAGGCGTTCGTGGGCTACGAGAAAGCCTTTGATACTATTGAGAGCTGGGCGGTGCTGCAGTCTCTCCAGAGGTGCCAAGTAGACCACAGGTACATATAGATGTACCTGTGGTCTACTTGGCACCTCTGGAGAGACTGCAGCAAGCATGCATACCTGAGCACATAGGTGCTCAGGTACTTATACCATAACGCCACCATGTCAATCCGATTACAGAACCAGAGCTGTAATCCTATCCAACTACAGCGAGGTGTGAGACAGGGAGACGTCGTCATCTGTCCGAAACTGTTCACAACTGCGTTGGAGGATATTTTTAAGCTTCTAGATTGGAAAGGATGCGGCATCAACATCAATGGCGAGCACCTAACACACATACGGTTTGCCGATGATGTAGTTCTTATGGCTGAGACCTTGGAAGACCTGAACTTAATGCTAGAAGATCTCAGTAATGCTTCTCAAAGAGCGGGTCTAAAGATGAACATGGATAAGACGAAAATCATATCCAATAACCATGTTTCACCCACTCCAGTCGTTGGGAACATTACGCTCGAAGTTGTTGACCACTTTGTTTACCTAGGGCAAACGGTCCAGTTAGTAAGTCCAACTCCGAGAAAGAGATCTCTCGACGAATTAGGCAGTGTTCGGGAAGCTCCGGCATTTATTCGCGTCCGAAATACCTCCATGTCTCAAGACGAAAGTCTTTGACCAGTGCGTGTTGCCAGTCATTACTGGGACGTGGTCTTTTACTATGGGTCTCAAAAGAAGGCTCAAAGTCACCTAGTGAGCAATGGAGAGAGCGATGCTTGGTATTTCCTTGCTCGATCGAATCAGAAACGATGAGATCCACAGGCGAACTAAAACCCACCGACATCGCTCGAAGGATTGATTGAAGTGGCAGTGGGCGGAACAGATAGCGCGGAGAAACGATGGCCGTTGGGGCGGAAAGGTTCTCGAATAGCGATCGCGTACCGGTTCCGTGGGCAGGCCCCCTACAAGGTGGACCGACGATCTGTTTAAAGTCGCGAGAAGCCGCTGGATGCGGGCAGCGCATGATCGATTGTTGTGGAGTTCCTTGGGGGAGGCCTATGCCCAGCAGTGGGCGTCGTTCGGCGATATGATGCTGATGAATTTCGTGATAAAGTCAAAGTTCGATTTATGCAAGCAAAGCCGCTAGCAACAACTAATAAAATATATATTTTTGAAACGAGCTCACCAAGAGCTTTCATTTGATACCAAACACGATATTCTTCTCAGAAAAAAGTTTTTTAGTTCACACCTTTATGTCGTCTAGAGGGCGCCATATTCAATTTAATGTGACGTGACATAGCCTATAACCAGCAGACAATCAAGACGCTTCCAACGATACCTCAATTGTGAATATATGATCAGCAGTTTAGAACTTATGCGGGAACAGATGAACATACATACAAACATACATACATACATACATACCGGTCAAACTTATAACCCTCCTTTTTTTTGCTTTGCCGTAGTCGGGTAAAAAGTGTGATGAAGTTAGCGATCTATGTCACCTTTACACTCCGTTAAGGCGACACTGGTTCCTGCATAGGTACGTCTTTTCGGAACCAATGGTGCTATCAGTAGCTGTACCACGATAATTGTGGGAAGCTCTGGTTAAAAAGTAAACTATTTTTAGTCCAGGCTATCTATTATCTGTGTGCCAAATTTCAACCAAATCCTTTGCGAAAAGAGTAACAAACATTCGTATGAACACATTCATCCTTACAAACTTTTGCATTTAATAATTATAAAAATAGTAGGATTTGACAGCTTTTGACGGATAGTTTACTATTTGATTACCTACCATAACGATAGTTTTTCATGCTACGAGTACAGTTAGCCCAGTGGGCGCATTGGACCGCCCTTTCAATCACATTCGATGGACAATAGTTTGTTGCCGCATATTTTCGTGGCCGCCGACAATCAAACGCCAAACAATCGCATTGTTTCCGAAAAATTTCAACTGGTTTCACGCTCTTTTAGTTTAGGTTTGGCAGTTTGCAAATTTACCAAATATACAAAAACAAGTTACTTCTTTTATTGTCACGTGCATAAAAGCTTTGATTCAATTCACAAAAAAAATCCTGCTGTAAATACTTTATACCCCTTGTCAAACTTTTTGTTTGTCACACAAGGGTTACTTTTCTACATTCCATTTTATTAAGTGTATTCCGGATATGCTGTAGTTTTGACTAAGACATATCAAGTGTCCAACCAACACTCCACTTCAATGTATCGCAACATCGCTATGATATTATCGTTCGAAGCTGCACTCTCGTCTGTCGAGCGTGATGTACTACACTCGCGTGTAGTGCTGTACATTGATGTACTGCCTTGTTTACATCTGCATGTTTTGATTTGTTGTTGTCTGTTACCTTACATCGTTAGACTCCTATTGCTTGGATAAAGATCTATGGCATGTTAGAGGTTGCAAGAGTTTAGCCTTTTATTGCAATCGTTTCGATGAAAATCTGCTAGGTAAAAATCTGTAACAGTCATACTTAATTAAGGGCAATGTGGGCTACGGCAAATTTTCACGGGCAGTTGCAGTTGATGATACTTAAAAAGGAATTCTCCGAGGGCGGCCTTTTGAAAGAGTTGCATTATGGCGGCACTATAAGGAGCTATTAAAATTAATCTAGCTAATGACTAAGACTTACTATGCTCCGCTCCTCTATATCTAGTAAATACTATTACATTTAGGTATTTACCTACCTTCAATCCTTCATTAAATAAATAATTTGAAGTACTGAAGGCCTAAACGCTTCTGAAACATGTACTGATAATGTCTTCAGATCGTCTCGTACATCTCACACGATCCCTTGCTTAAATACGCGCGGATTTATTCATGAGTAGATGGAAGCTTAGACGCGCCGGATTACGCAGGTGGGCGATGCTCTTGTAATCATTTCCAACATCGGTTTACAATATAATTACTCTCCTGTTACTTGGGCGAAAATGGATTTAATACTTGTATGGATTAGATGTCTGCACTCGATTTGTTTTGTAGAAAATCTTCTAGAATTTGTACAAGCACCTAAACATGCTTTCTTTTTTTTTAATGAAATTAGAAATTTTTATTTATAGCTGGAAAACTATTATGTTTTGCAGCTATAAATAATAATAATAATTGGAAACAACACAGCACTTAAAACTTTAAATCTTAACTTCGATTGAACGCACTAATCTCCGCTGTAACAATTGAAACATAGTATGTAACAGTATTAAGGATATTGTATCTAGTAATTTTGACTTTGGTGTCTTTCGACTGTTTAAAGTGTATAACGTTACGTATTTGCATTTAACCTCAAAATTGCCATCAAAATCGCGTTTAGAATCACTTCACCGTGCTATCGACAATGTTGACACACTTCAGAGATTAATATTTCAGCGTGTCACTCACAGTTGGTAGCTCGCAGGTCAGCTCAGAGCGCGCAGTAAATATTAATTTGTAAAAATCTAGGTTGCGAGCCTGGTTGCGTGTCCTGCTGAAAAAGCGGTGAGTGCTCTTCGCGCGGCGGTTATTAGGTTGCGAGCCCACTGGAGACCAAGACACAGGCTCTCTGGTTGACACAAGTCACAAGACAGCTTCTAGCGTTAAGTTCGCCTGTTGCATCGTAATTTTTGTATTTTGTTTACTAGCGTTCCGTCCGTGACTTATTTAATTGCTATTATTAAAACACTAGTGGGAGTTTAGAAAACCAGCCTTGGCGAGTTTTTAATAGTATTCCCTCGAGTGTTTTAATACCGAGCTATGTGTCTCATACACTACTTTTATCCACACTCATGTACAATTTTCATAATATTTCGAAAATAAAGCTTAACTAATTAAATATTAATTATGAAATGTAGGTTGGCATCAAACCCTACTCATAGGAGACTATACGGTGTGTACCTTCTTAATACAAAATTCAAATTTTAAGAAAGTTTCTTATTGTTGCTGGTTAAAGAAAGGCCTGGCGATTGGAAGAGTTGGAAGTCAGGGCCGGTAAACGGATAAATCCTACGGTTGCCATGGATATTGTAAAATAAAAAAAGAAGTGTGCTAAATATGTAATGAACGACAGATGTATCGAAAAGAGCATTACGATACAGGTTGTGTTTTTTTAATTTCATAAAAGTATGATATGGTATAAAGTGTGTCATTATTATGTGCAGGTATGTTCGTAATCTATACATATAATAAAACAGAAACGGAAAAAAGTCTGTACATGAAATATTTTTAAAAAATAATTACTGCTATGTACAGGATATAGACCCCAAAACGATAGATAAAAAATGTTTTGTCTGTTTGTCTGTTTGTCTGTTTGTATGTTCGCTTTTCACGCAAAAACTACTGGACGGATTTTTACCAAATTTTGTGTAGTAATATCTTATAACCCGGGTCAACATATAGGGTACCTTTTATTTAGGGAAAATTTCCTTATATTAAAAAAACGTTGATAACGACTGTTTGTATGTTTGCTTTTCACGCAAAAACTACTGGACGGATTTTTACCAAATTTTGTGTAGTAATAACTTATAACCTGGGTCAACATATAGGGTACCTTTTATTGCGGGAAAATTTCTTTATATTAAAAAAACGTTGACAAACTTATATTTGCGGGCGTCTGTTTGTTGTTTGCTTTTCACGGAAAAACTACTAAACGGATTTTTACCAAATTTTGTGTAGTAATAACTTATAACCTGGTTCAACATATAGGGTGCCTTTTGAAAGGCACCCTATATGTGCCATATATATATATACACACATATACATATATATATATATATGAAAGAAGAAAGAAAACTCATTTATTTGGGACATCACAAAAATACATAAAAAAAAACAAAAAACACAAAAAGCATAGGATGTCCCAAAACGGTACCGACTCAGCATAATGCTTGGCTTGTGACCAGCGCTGATCTTCCGTCGGAACCGTCTTGGTGGGCAGGGAGCTAATTAACACAAAAGGGTTAACAATAAAAAACTAAAATATTAACTAATAAAAAAAAAAAAAAAAACACTTAAAATACACATGCATCGCCTAGCCCTTGCCACGAACCAGTAGATTTTA
This sequence comes from Crambus lathoniellus, assembly GCA_949710035.1. Taxonomy (NCBI): domain Eukaryota; kingdom Metazoa; phylum Arthropoda; class Insecta; order Lepidoptera; family Crambidae; genus Crambus; species Crambus lathoniellus. The sequence goes on from OX453296.1 coordinate 29,438,754, forward strand.
AAAAGAAAAATATTGTTTTTTCCATGTGACCGTCAGCCGTCACAAGAAAAATAAAAAAAAAAGAACAGCATGACAATAAAAAGAAAAAGACCGTAAAAGACGCGTCGCGTCTTTCTCTATGGCACAGCACAGATATGCTCTATGGAAGCGTCACAGAAAAAAGATGACCGAATTTTGTGGCAAGACTGTAACAAATTATAAAACTAATTTAAAACTATTTTATAACATAAAACACGGCGACAAACTATATTTATAAATGCAGTGGACGTCACAAAATGTAAAACTATGGCTGTAGAGAGTGAGCCATACCAATACAGTGATGTACTTTTATTGCGGGAAAATTTCTTTATATTAAAAAAAACGTTGACCAACTTATATTTGCGGGCGTCTCTTTGTATGTTTGCAAAAACTACTGGACGGATTTTTACAAAATTTTGTGTAGTAATAACTTATAACCTAGTTCAACATAATAATATAGGGTACCTTTTATTGTGGGAAAAATTTCTTGACATCTTATAAAACGTAGACAAACTGACTCACATTTTGTATGCAATTAACTACAAATGTAAATTTGTAATAGTTTTTTTAGTGATTAAACTATAAATTACCATAATTTTTTTACCTTTATTTGTACTGTAAGATCTGAAGTTTGCCAAATTTTATGATTCTAGGTCAAAAGTTTGTAAAAGTTTTTTTCTGTGATATTACTTAGACATATAACCAAATTAAAGATATTTTCCATTATTTGTATAATTCAATAATGTACCTAATACCATGCTTAAGACAAATAATGAATTAATGATAATGATAAAAGATTACAGGAAAATAAAACAATGCCTCTAAATAGTAAACTTTTTCAGAAAATCATCAACAAAAATTATATTAGTTCCACTATCGGTCAAGAGATGGAGCTGACCAAAAACTGCAATATTCTACATCGCGAATTCTCGGACGAATATGCCACGCCGATGAATACATTTTTACGTTTAAAATGTCCTCCTTTCTACATACTCGCAGGTCGCTTTGGGTGAAGCACAGTTGTAGTTTTTTCTATTTTATAAAAGAAAAGATGGTACGGAACCCTCGGGGCGCGAGTCCGACTGGCTCTTGACCGGTTTCTTCTTAGTATATTTTATACCGGTAACTTTTAGACTGTGTACGGACCGGCGCGGGCGGCGGCCCCACGCACGCCAACGAACGACATCAGGCATTGCTCGCTTCACGTTTCTGGCCTTCGAAGATCAATCTAAAGCTAGGTAAAGGATTACTGGGAGCGATTCCAGTTCACATTCGGAGTTTCTGATCATCTGATTGAGACAGAGGGGAAAACAGAACCTCTTTGATGGCGTTCGTTGGCCTTTGTTGGTCCGGTGTGTACGCAGCATTAGCACAGAATATGGCATTAGGCAAGCGCGATTCATCGTAGATCGCATCAACGAACGCTTGGGGGCGTGATAGCGGACAAGCGCTTGCCTATTAATCAATAAAAATACATAAAAAAATACTTTACAGTTTGTTACCACTACAAAGCTACTAACATGATGGCTTCTTACGTGCTTTTCAGTTGCAGTGATAATCTTTGGAACTAAACAGTTTTCATACGACAGGCCAGTCCATTTTGACAGCTCATTTCGTATTGCAAGTGGCTCCTCTACCACGGCTGTCACCGGAACAAACAGAAGTGTGGGACTATATTAAATTGCTTACTCTTGACGGCTGATACCATGAAGCTCGACTTAATACTGAGGTAACTGGAGAGTGCAGTACGAACAATTTTTTGAATACCACAAATAACACAGTGGCTGTCTTCCGTCTCACCTACACTTTAAAAAAATACGTATGGTCATACGAGACAACTGACAGCCACTACCTGCCACTACATACATAAATGTCAAATTTGCTGGCGGCACTTTTTTATTCAGGGTGAGAGCTCCAGTTACCTCAGAGTATTAAGTCAAACTTCATGGCTGATACCCTGAGAAAACTCAGTTATTGTGATTTAATGAATTAAAAATACGTAAACTATACTTGAATTAGATTTCGATTTATTGATTTGTAGATCAATTTGAATTGTTGGAAAACGGACATTGATTATTGTGATTTGATTACGATTATTGTTATTTGAAATACCTAAAAAAAATTGTAATTTATCGCAAGGCTCTAGGTCAGCTAAGAGGATGAGGTTACTTCGTGCTTTTAAAATCGATGAGGACCGTGAAGCTCGGTTAACAAGCAATCGCAAGCGCAACACTGAATCCCGCGCTTCCGAGACCTACACCCATATACACACACATAATACCTTGCGGTCACTGGAAGGAAGTGTAGATTACACATAAAATAAACAAATACAAAAGTCACTTTACCGTGCGTACGAAGTCGCGGGCAACAGCTAGTTCTAATATAAAATATTATACCATGAGTGTAGATTAAATACTTTCGCGACAAGTAGCACATATTCAATTCATATCCCGACGTCGCACAGCACACTGGCAAATATGATTATGTGCCAAAATTCATCAAATCGGCTCAGTGGTTTAGTTGTGAAAGGTACTTTACATACAGACAGTCAGACAGACAGAGATATTTTCGCTTGTACTCGTATAATATTAATTAAATATAATTTCTTACAGCTGATAATTACAGTTGCAATTCAACAGCCCGACCGAAAAAAGTTGGCAGATAATTAAAAAATAACGACTCTGGTGTGAACGCACCTGTACCTGACACAACTCACGGGCTAAACGCTGCGAATGTAGGGCACAGTTGGGTTGTATGGAAAGCAAGCAATAGAGAAATCAAGCATCTACATAAAACATGTAAAAGCTGGGTTAAGTTCTGAAACCACAGAAAAGTTGCAATCGAATAAACCGACTTCAAGATGTAATTGTGATATGATAATGTCACGATTGATTCGAAAACATGTTCCAATCTACGCAATCATACTTACCCTGTAACCTATAACGTATAAAAGTTAAGTTATATTAATTAAAGGCGACGGCAAAATGTCAAAATGTAGCAACCTGTTGCTGAGATAGGCCACCCAATACCTCGAAATATGGAGCAACATCGCTCCACTAAATTGCTTCAATCCATTACAGTACCCAAGCAATTAGTTATTGCAAAAAAAAAATTACCATTTGTATAAATCGTAATCAATTTTAAACTCGATTCATTCATTCATTCATTGGTCTAGGCCCTACACCACGTGACTTTACTTTTTTAACTTTATCGAATGCATCTTGTAATGTTCGATTTGTCCTCCCCTCCTTAGTATCCCTCCCCTCCTCGCATAGGGTCATAAAGGCCTCTGTTTTACGACAAAACCTTCTGGATAAGGAACACCCACAGATTTAATGGCGACCTGCAGACAAATTTATCGCCCAAGACGCACGTCTTCATTCGACTAATGGGGTAGACTACTATCTTGGGCTTTTTATTTTGTCGTGTAATTATTTCTGATATTGATATTGGTTTATGAAATTTCTTAACACTTGCTGTTATTCTTTTGCGCTTCTTGGATGTGGAGTCAAATCTCGCTAAATTATAAATGCGAAAGTTCGTATGTCTATTATACAGTCTAGCAGACGGTTTAAAGGATCTAGATGAATTTGGCACAGAGATATTATTTGGTTCAGGATTGCATATAAGCCACATTTACTCCGGGAAAATATATCATTCCCACTTATTATCGTGCTTTTCACGCGGGCAAAGCTGCGAGCAGAAAGCTAGTAATATTATAATTATGAATGTGTGAGGATATATTAATGTTTGTAACTCTTTTACGCAAAACCTACTAAATAGATCTGGATAAAATTTAGGATAGAGATGTTTTTAAGGCTGCTTTATCCCAATATTCCACCGGCAACGGGTGAAACCAACAGTCTATTTTGACAGCTAATTTCGTATTGCAAGTGGTTCCTCTGTCACGGATGTCACCGGATCAGACAGGATTGTAGAACTATAGGTTTGCGGGACTTCCAGTTGTTATAGTTGTTACAAGTCTGGTAATAAGATATATATTTCTTCATACCTTTATCTAGTGATTCGTATAGTTTCAAAAACACGATTTTTTTATTTTGCCAAGACACTTTTTCTTTTCGAAAAGACCTCTAAAAATACGGAAATTTAAAACCTTACACTATTGGAAATTGGTTTAATTAGTGGACACCAATAATATTTAGGATCGTATAGAAGCATTTTTTTTAAATCGCTGTAGTTTTTTATCACGAAGTGATTTTGTGTTATTTTTGCCTAATCTGCAAAATCGGTCTCGCTCCCACGCGCGTCGTTTTCTCATTGCTATCTCGCATCAGCATAATTTTTTCGAATATCGCTTTGAAGACTTGTTAAATAAACTACTGCATATTAATTTAAGTTTTCACATATTACAATTTGTATCAAAATTCATCTATATATTCACTCCACCTTCTTAGACAAAATATTAGCTTCAAAGGAGATTGTAGTTTACACCAAGATATAAGCACAGTATCGATCGGAGCGCATCCAATAAATATCGCCGGGCCCGGGCGACGACAAATTGCGGCGGTCGCTTTGTCGCGCGTCGCCCGCGACACATCGCGCGACAATGGACTGCATTTTTCTTAACGCTTGCTCGTATTGTTGGAGTGGACTAGGACATTACTTATCACGTATCGCTGTGGGTACAAAGAATTTAATAGTGAAAGAATGGATGAAATAGATATCGGTTAGTTCACTGCGAACTACGAGTAAAGTCGTAGTACAGGATCTGGCGCCCAGAACCAACTATCTACGAGAATTTTCGTAGTTACATTTAGTGGACTTTTTATTGAATTTTTTTATGCTGGCAGAGGAAGGAGGACAGGAATGGATTCTTTGGCATTGGAAATAAAACAAATCATTTTCAGAAAATCAAGTTTAATATATTATTTTTTTAAGGTACAGTAAGACAAAGATAGCAACTACGAGATAAATCGCATCTCCCATTTTGAATGGTGGCAAATAATATAAAAAAGCTTACTCGTGTGGCGAGATTCCGATACTTATTTTTATTTTTTTGCATTTACAATGCAATTTTTACTATTGAAAATGAAGTATTTATTAGAAAAAAGTCGACCCGTCTTACAAGTAGCTTACAGCACGTAAGAAGTATTAGATGAATTATATCTACGCTCCTTCTAACGACCCGTAGCTATCGTTAGAGCTTTCGCTCGGACAGTGAAAGGTCGTGGGTTCGAATCCCATCGAAGCTAGTTATGAGATTTTCAATAAGATTCTGATAGTATGGCACAGTCATTTATACTCCAGTATAATTTAACAGACTGTGTTCTAGTAGCAAGAGGTATCAGTTCAAAGCCCAGCCGGCCTAGCATGAGCGGCTTTTATCGCGCGCGCGATATGATATGGTACGGCAAGTTGTCTTGCTTACGCCACTAAGGTGTAAGCAAGACGGCATGGCGTAACATATCATATCGCGGGATAAAAGCCGCTCATGGCTAGGCCGGCAGGGGGGCTAACGGCTGGAGAAGGCTGCCCTAGGTCTCGGGCGGCTCTTTCCGAATCTGGGCGGGCCGAGCGCGGGCTGTCGACGATTGTTTGCGTGGGTCTTGCGTAGCATGGCCCTCTACGGGGCACCGGTGTGGACGGACTGTCTCAACAGTGAGAATTGTAGGCTGCTCAGAAGACCGCAGCGAGTAATTGCAACCCGCATCATTCGTGGTTATAAAACGGTCTCCTGGGCAGCGGCGTGTGTGCTGGCTGGAACGCCGCCCTGGGAACTGGAGGAGCAGGCTCTCAGAAGGGGGTTTATAGAAAGGAGGGAGGCCCACAGGCGAGGAGAACGCTTGGCCCAGGCGGAAGTTAGCGCCATAAGGCAAAGGGCGGAGGATGAGGTGATGGAACAGTGGCAGCGGACCTTGGAAGCCCCGGATGCTGGGGTGAGAACGGTTGAGGCTGTTCGTCCCCTGCTTCGTGAGTGGAGGGAAAGGAGGTGGGGTACGATTACGTACCGCCTGGCGCAGGTCCTTACCGGACATGGTTGCTTCGGTAGGTTCCTGCACCGGATTCAGAGGGAGGAGACTCCGAAGTGCCACGAGTGCGACGCCGAGCTGGACACTGCGCAGCACACACTGGAAGTGTGTCCTGCGTGGTCAGCTCGGCGTCGGGATCTCGTGGCAGTAGTAGGGCCGGATCTCTCGCTGATCAGCGTTGTCAGCCGGATGCTGGACAGTGAGAGATGCTGGCAAGCGGCGGTCTCCTTTTGTGAGGACGTGATCCTCCAAAAGGAGATAGCGGAGAGAGCTCGGGAAGCGGATGCGCACGCGGCTCTCATCCGCCGCAGACGGCTGGGGAGAAGGAGGCGGCAGTTCGATCGCCTTATTCCCCCTTAGTGAGACCAGCTGGTAGCGGACCGTTCCACTGCCGGCATTGCACGGTTTGCACCGTCTGGGGAGGTGGCCACATTTGCTCGGCCATTTCCCAGTCGCGAGGTGGCTTAGATAGCCGGATCGTCGGGTCTTAGGGGAGACTGCCACCCCAATCCCCCATGACCGATCGGCGGCGAGAGGGCAAATAGTGAGGGGTTTAGTGGGTATTCCCCCTTCCTGATCCCCCATCGAGTACTAGTAGCTTGATGGGGGATCGGGAGGCGGCCTTAGGCGAGTCCCACATAACCACCGTCCACAAACCGCACGTGGATGGGGTATGCGTAAAAGCATTCCCCTCACTATAAAAAAAAAAAAGGGGGGCTAACGGCTAAAATGAAGCCAATGCCTATATCCATATTTTTAGCCGGTAGCACCTCTGGTCAGATGCGATTCCCAATGTATTCGTATTCGATCGTTCTCGGTTTGGTTGGTGGTAGGACTTGTTGCAAGTTACCGCTATCGTAGCCAAGTCTGTTGCCATATTGATGTCTACACCAAAGTTCATCGACATTGACTCAATAGTTTAGGCGTAAAGAGTTAACAGACCAAGAAATCTATAGTCAAGATTAATTGAGCAATAATAATAATGAGAACACTTTATTGCACAATACAACACTTAAAAAAGGAGACAATACAAAAGAAGCACACAAAAGGCACTTATTGCTACGTAGCATTTTCTATCATATTAATATGGATTTAAATAACATTAAACAATTACAAAACAATAACCTCCCAATATTCTCCTGATGATCACCCAAATACGTGTTAAACAAACACGCCCGTAACTTGTTCGTCGCGATAATTGTACGCAAACAACACGAATTAATTGTATTAGAACTGCTTGGCTTCCATATTGAGTTATCTTACATGATAATCGCGAGCACACGCTAACTATGCGTAAATACGCGTGTATAACGGTAGTAACGTGATTTATAATCGACTGTTGAGATATTGACTTAGTAACGATTTATTAATAACGTATTTATTAATATGTTTTATTAATCTAAGTGTGTGTATTTGTCCGTCTTTCACGTGAAAAAGGAGCAACGGATCGACATAATATTTTGTTTGAGGATAGTTTGTGGGCTGGAGGCCACAAAGGCTACTTTTTATTCCGGAAAAATATCACATTCCCGCGGGAGAGCGTCGTGTAGTCCAAGCGAGCGAAGCCACATGCTCAGTGAAGTTCTATTTTTTTAATAATTTATTAATTCAGTAATTAAATAATTAAATTACTGCGATGCTTTATATATTCCAGAGAAACATAAAGCGCTTAAAAGTCCCAATACTTAAAGACACATGAACGATTTATTTCATTTGTAAGTAAAGACGCTCCAGAGAGAAGAACGTCTACGAGAGAACGTCTACAAAGACAGTCACCGCGGTTGATATAATATTCAGGCGACCGACGTCGACGCCGCCTTTGAGACGGCGAACGAACGACTACGCACGAAGAACTACCCGGCCAACCACTTACCAGCGTTTTTCGCTTGTACACTATCGACACCCACGCTACTATAAGTACGGGCAGTAAAAATGGAGTGCACGCAATTATGGTATTTAAGTAGTCAATCGGGTATCTCTTCAATTGTACCGCCTTGCAGTTAAACCGATATTTCGCCTTGGGCAGGGAATTCTTTTGATCGTCAGATCCTTGCAGGTCTGCAAACCGATGCCTATCTGGTGTGCAGCTTAAAGCGCGGGCCACATTGCTAGCTAAAAAGCGGGCACGACATTTCTCATGCTAGGGATACGTCACACCGCGAACTTCAGAGATAAGCTAGTCACAAATGCAAACGAAGCGAATAAAATATCTGACGAGAGCAGCGATGGTACTCGTTCACCTCATTAGCGTAGCTTACCATCGTCGCACACGAGCCACACGCGACAGGAACGAACACCGTCACTTGAAGTTAGAAGAAGAAATAAGTGACGACTAGCAGCATCGGCGCGGCGGCGGGCGTTAAGGCGAGGATTCCCGTCCGAAATAGGCACGCTAACGCTTGCTCGGCCGCGCTCGATACACTTCACGCGGACGCAGCGGCAGCCGGCAGTGAACTGTGAACTCGCGAGCGCCCCTCCAATCGAAAATCACTTAAAATACAATTAAAAATTAACCAATAAAAAAATTAAAATTATGACGGCCGGAATCCCTCGACTACTCAAAGATAATCATTTTCGTAAATTTTTATTAACTAAAACCAAGTATACTGCAAGTAATACGATGTTTGGATTACGATTAGACGGATGTTTGGGATTTTATTTGACGCAGTAAAATATCACCAATCGAAAAAAAACGGCCGGAAGCACTAGATAAATAACTGTAAAAGAACATATATTTTTTCCAAGTTTTAAGTAGGTACTTGTGATTTGCGAGTAATCCATAATTTAAAATACCCTATTTTGGGGAATCGCCTTAACCGTAAGCGGCGAGTTCAATAATTATAAAATGTATAAAAACTACAGGATATAGGTCAGTGACGGTGGGGTTTTGTGGCTATAGTCGGTGGAGCGGAGAAGCTTCAGCTCTGTAGTTTATGGTGTAAAGCGAAGTATGAAATGAATTAATCGAGCCTTGCTTCACCCGCCATCGCCAGCTCGCTAGCTCGCTTGCTAGCTGGTGGTGTGGCCAGCGCTACATGTGGTCGTAAAGGGTACAGAGAATGTATAATAATATGTAAAACGTCTGTCGAGGTAAAGGATTACGGAACTCTCTGGACTGTGAAAGACCGGATTAGATGCAAGGAAGTGCAAGATATTTTGCATCTGTACCTACTGTACTTGACAGTTTTTTGTTGTTTTCTTTAGCTAGTAAATGAGATATGTGAAATATCAGATAAGTTGGATTGAACTAATATGACTCCAAGAAAACCTTTAACTGAGCAACGTAACAATCACAAATGTCGTCACTTGAATGGTCCGAGAAAAAAAATCTTTCCGTGTTCTGTGGTCCGCGCCGTGACTCAAACACAATGACCCTGTGCACAATGATGTTTTCAAATTCAAGTTTTTCATTATTAATATTTTGCGAAGTGTACATTAAAAAAAATATTTAAAACGTTAATTTGAAATGATAAACACGCCATAAAACCTACGTGCTCATTCCATTTCCAAACAACACGAGTGGAAGATGAGGCAAACAGCAAACGCTTTGTGAAATCAACAAAAACAATATTATTCGTATAAAGACAAAGGGGAAACAGAGAAAAAGTTACAATAAATAATTAACTTAGTCAAAAGGGAGCCAAGAAACCGAGACAAGCGTTTAACGTTTGCGTTCCGGAAACGGAACTGAGAGCGTCAAATTTCAAAGACAAATTTTCGCAGAAGGGGAGGCTTAGCCACGGGAGACAACTTCGGAACCGGCTGTCTGAGGCCGCCTTTGACAGTCGAAATTGTCTGCCTTAAGTGACACGCTGCGAAGTGCGAACTTGGGACATGCCACCAGCTGGACATGGTTATTGTTACGCATGAGTTTCAATAGACTTAGCTGTAACTTTGGCCGAATACTCGGACGATACTCAACTTTAATAGTTTCTTAAAGTATCTAGCCACGGCTTTACCTTCATACGTTCCTAGCTATTTCATTTCAAGTGACAGAATGATGTTTAAAAATCGTTCAAGCTTAAGAAGCATCTTATTTCCCATTTTGCACGTCAGAGAGGTAGTGCACATAAGTACAGAGATATGATATAAATATGTTTGAAATAAAAGAAACGAAAAATGCTTTAATAAAAAAAACAAAGTTGTTTCTGTAATAAAAAAAAGCGGCAAGCTAATAACTTGATATATTTGCCTAAAAGTTTGCGAAATACGACTTATAGTGGTGTTGTAACATCTGAAAATCTTAAACGCCAACAATCAGCTGCCAAAGTCGACTGGGGCCCAAACAGACGTGGCCGAGGAACAGAAACGATCTGTTTAGCAAACACGACCTAAGCAAACCCGGGAGCAGTCGTCTGGAAGCGAAACCTCTGTTTATTGTCTCCATGACAATGGGACGGTGTAATACTCCCCCAGCAAAGAATATATATGTTATGGACCAAGTGATAAATTGGGCAAATCGGCCATCAATTCATGATTTGCATTAGTATTTCTGTGGTGTGATAAAAAAAATAACCACGAAATTTAAGGCGATCGCTTCGCTGCGCTTCGCGATCGCCTTAAATTTCTAACCTATCACGTGTTCTACAGGACTTCCAAGGCAAATAGTAGGGTCTTCCGTAGTATTTTTCATAATGACCGGGCACTATGTATACTGCCAAATTTATCACTTGGTCCATAACATATACACTAACGCCCCCAGTAAGGTATTTTACTAATATTTTTTTGGTTTATTTGTCTTTGTCTTTGTATGCAACGCGTAAGAAGTTTGCTCGGCAGCTTTATTAAATATTGTGTTTATCAAAATGGTTTATTAGACAAATTTGCATTACATTTTATGGACTAATTCAAGGTAATATTTTATTTAATTATACTTTTTAAATGGACTTGCCCACCAAACTTTGAAGGGTCAGAAAACTAATAAAACGCAATATATAAAAACCAAGAGGTATACAAGCGACTCTAATAGTTTAATAATAATATTTTTACGTTTTTCATTAGTATTTAGATATTTTATTCATCAGTCGTCATCCCTATTCCTTAACATAAAATAAGTCCTAAATTATAAGGGTAATAAATATGCCTAATTCCTACCGCCACTTGTCTCCATTTCAATTCCAGTGCTGTCATTGTATAGTTGTACAACTGCATCCGATTAAAATCGATTTAAAAATATGTTTTATTAAAATAGCTATTGCGACATATTTATTATTATTATTATTTCATATGTTTGCTTCACGTAAAACTAAAAAACAAACTCACAACCTATGAATTCGTGCAAATATATTAAATAAAACACAATTGGTTACAACATTAATTTAAACACAGAATTTCGACGTAACATTGCAGTCAAGTGATCCTATTAGTGACGCAACCAATACCATAGTAAAATATACTTTTACTATGCCAATACCACCCAAAACCAATTTGGCTTAAGCGTATCCGAGTAATTGTACCGTATTACGTATAGCTACGTTGCATTTTTGCTTGTAATGAATGGTAGTCGATTGATAGATCAGTTAGGTAGGCGTGCGGGTGCAAATTATTTCAGACCTAATCGTCGCGTGGAAAAGATTGATGAATTCATTGTAACTGTTTCGGAAGTGAGCTTTCTGTACCTTCATATTATTCTGTGCTCAGGCGGAACGTGACAATGATTTTCAAGCGTGCAGCCGGGGCGCGCCGTTCATCGATTTATAAGACGTTATGACGTCACAAGCTCATTATAAATGTCATTGTCACTCACTCCTATGTGCCTATAGCAACCTATAGTGTCCCGTTTTGACATTTGTCGTCTGATTTATTCGTGGTGGTTGTTGTTATGTTAAAAATATTCCTAACATAAAATCGAAAAAAAATATATTGACACAAAACAAATATGATAAGTTGTTTCTTCGTAGTTTAAACTACCAAACTTATTTAGTTTTACTGCTTATAATAAATGTCCATGTTATGCCAAATCGCCTATACATCGTGGACAATACCCATTAAAATGTTTTTCGAAACATTAGCTACACAAAACAATTTTTATTTTGAACTATCTTGAATATTTTCAAAGTTATAGAACATCAAACTTCCTAATTAGACAGAGAGAGAACGAATATCTTTGTGACGTCACCAAGTCAGTAGCGTCTGTTCTAGGGAGTCTCGCAAAATAAGATTACGTGTCAGAAAGAGACTCACATAGCTCTCACTTGATCTATTCTATTAATTTAACTAAGAAGTCCCAATTACTTTAATTTGATTAATCAAATACATACTCTAAATATTATACTAACCTAGCGATACAGAAACGGTCTTAGAACAATGAAGGCCTAGAAATGCATGTGTTTCACATTAAAATAGAAAAAACCGAATATATGCCTGCCGTCACTGGTTGAGTGGTACGCACCATTCCGAGGTTTTATTCCCAATGGCGGTATTAGGTATATTGTATTCGTTTTTATTGGTGATATGGCTTTTCAGAAGAACAGGTAAGAAATGTCGAAATCACAGAAAATTGAAAGAGTTATTAGGTTGAAATGTTCACCTGGCTAGCTACTATCATCTTATCTAAGTCTGTCACTACAGAAACAATGTGTTCTGCCAGAAGATATAATAACCAGTTCCTCAGTGGATAATGATTTCAGGTGTAGTGCGATTCCACCTTCAGCCCATCATCACTTAGAACCAGGAGTGATAAAGGCGGAATGCTACCGTTGTGGATAAAAAATGTGAATTTATCTAAGTTAAACATAAATCAGAGTAGTAGGTAACTGAAACCTGTCCATGTTTTTGTTGTGACGGCACCCACATTTCTGCATTGTATGAATATTCAAACGCCGAAGTTGATTTATTGTGATACTGTTTGTGTTTCAATCAAGCGTGTTTTTATTCAGTACATGCCAACATGTGACTTGATGCCGCCGGTTGTACTGTGCTAGGGTTATTATCGATTCCAACTGAGTCAAATATTAATTGTTTGAGAAATTTCTGTTTGGTAAATGACTGAATGTTAATCTAAATTTATCTACCACTATTATGAAGAAGTAGATGTAAGTTTGTTTGTTAGAAGAAATCCCATTTTATATCAATATAGGGGCTCCGCGCGGTTTTACTTGCGTGATAACTGTTCCCGTGGGCATATCGGGATAAAATATAGTTTATATCACTCGGGAAGAATGTAGCTTTCTGATGGTGAAAGAATTTTATAAATCAGTCCTTTAGTTTTAAGTTAATCCATTACAAAAAAACAAAAAATCAAATCTTTCCTCTTTATAATATTAGTATAGATTCACACGGAAACGGCTACCATACGGGTAAAACCGCGGAGATAAGTTAGTGTCTATATGTTTTTAAATTTGTTAATACCAGCGTTGGGCCTGACATTCGTGACACAAAACAGTAAGCTTCTTGAATTTAAGTTAGATAAATGTATGGAATTTTGATTTCATTTTAAACCATTATGATTATAAAAATAACTAAACCATTTTCAGAAAAATATGTTGACAAAATAATCACTAAGCTTGAGTTTTAAGCACCGGGATTGCCTTTTATTTGCCCTTGTTTCGATCCCTAGGTACGACCTACAAAAAATCTACAAAAGTAATACCCTAAAACCCTTTTTAGCCGCTTAAGTATTTTTACCTGCGAGATATATCTAGTTTCAGCACTTTGGACTGACTTCGCAACAATTTATCGTTCTGACAAATTGCGAGGGCGAACTGCGCTGATCCCGCGCCAGTGACGTAGCGATAACGATAACGCGTAACGTAACGATAAATGCGGAAAGTAACGATTACCGCGATCGTTACTGATGACGCAATTTGACGAATAACCGAAAAGTAATACTTATTATAAAGAGGTAAAGTTAGTAATTTTGGATGTAAGAGGTAATCTCTTGGACTTCGAACCAAATTTGAAAATTATTAAATTGCCAGATGCTGTATTTTATCCCGATATTTATACAGGAACGGGTACCACGCGGGAAAAACCACAGAGAGTATCTAGTACATAATAATTATGCGTGCCAAATTGTTTTATCTTTTTTTATTTTGTTCACGTATATTTTTTTTATATATATATGTTAGCAATGCTGAATGAATAAAAACTTAACTCTAGACGAAAAGGTGCTCTGTGCAATAATGCATACTTCACAAACTCTAATTACGCCTCAAAAAATGACAGAGTTCGCTACGCTTGCTCGCTCGCTTAAACTGCTCGCAATTATGACAGCGCGGATTAAAAGACGAGCGGCAGTCTATCAGAGCAATTAAGTCAGTCATTAATTAAGCCGTAATGAAGAGGATGGCGATGACGCGGCGGTCCGGGATTCGACCCCCGGCCGTAGGGTTAGCAGACGTGACATGCATCGGGATGTCTAACATGTTCGAAAGATGCCTCATAATTTTTACCAAAAAAACGTCTAGCAACCATTTTTTTCTCATATAGTAATGCTCAAGGCAATCACGAACTTGATATCTTAGTTTATCGTGATTGCTATGTATTGAATTAAAAATATATTTACGGATTTCAACTACCTTTGTTTCTTATCATTCACTCATTTAAATTATAATATTTCGTCAGTAGTTTCATTTTCCCGATGTTTCGGCGTTTTTGCATGGGTTGCGGTCACAATATTATGTGATCCAGTGAACATGCGTTCACTGATGTGATCTAAACAGTGCGGTCAACACAATATTTTTAATTTCTTATTTCATATTTCATTTTATCCTTGTTTTGACAACCCTAAGTCGGTTTGATGACGGATCAAAATTGAAAGAGTTAACTTTTTAAATTGATAAAGAATTAAAACTAATTAGGGGTAAAATGACTAATGGTTTTAATCGTTTTTTGAGGAATTTCAAGGGTTTATTGATTGTGTTTAGTAGATGCTTGTGTTTAGTAGATTAAATAAATACATTAAAAAACGCCTAAGGCGTAGTGGAAATCTCAGACTCAAATCTTTTGTCACTGAGCCCAGATAACGGAAAACCTTAACTTCCTGGAAATCTTTTTCTGTTAGGATAAATGAGGCATCTCAGGCACTTGTGCCTCTTGAAGGCTGCTTAAGGATATGTGTCTTCGATGCACTTGTTAGATATTTTGATTAATTATTGGTGTATTAATCGTAGTTTCGTATGATTTATATTTATTCCTCAAAAAAATGTTTAAAACATTATTATTTCAATGTTTCAAAAGATAAAAGATACGATTTGACTATCTGTTTAAAGATAATCAAAGACAATCACATTTCCATTTAATATTACTGTCATGAATCAAATAGAAAACCTGTTATTTGCTTGATAAATTAATCATAAATAATGTTGTTGATATTACACAAAGCTTTGTACAAAAAGCTAACTTTATTTATAAATTAATCTTAATGAAAGTACTGATTTGTTCGTTTGGCGCCATCTGTGGCAGAGTTGTGTGACTACTGCCAAATTTTAATTGGCTTAGACGAATGGCGGGACAGCCCCACCTTTTTAGATCCCTCTGGGGGGATAGTATGATAATTTGTGAACAGTCTCGTGTGAGCAGCCAAGCTGAGAGGTCTTGAAAAGCTAAGTACTTTTATACTGTTTTGTTCCTGATAAATAGTTATGATTATTGTCACCTATTAGCAATATTACGAAATAAAGTTATGTTAATATGTATCGGAGGTTCCTAATTTGTTAATACGTTGAGAGTTATTGAAGGAACACTTTTATAATAAACAATATAACAACAAAATAAAACGATAAATAATATTTCATAAATTTTAGTCATTGTTGAAGGTATTCTGTTTTTTATTTATTTTATCCCTGTTAGCAAACTAAGTTTGATCTGAAAGCTTTGAAATACATGGTGTAGAATCTTAATTTAGCAATGATTATGTATATAAACTCACATCAGAAGTGGGATCAGCCGACGACCTAACCTAAATATTAATACATTTTTTATGTTATAGGATGGATGCCACAGTTTCGGCTAATCTACCACCTGCCGCGATGCTGCCGCTTCAAGCTACGGTTCTACAGCGTGGCAAGGTGGCGCTGTCATTCTTCGATCCAACCTGACAACAGAGCTGATTCCTGGTGCAAAAGAACAAAGACCCGGCCCGACCCAGAAAGTTGGAGCCTCATCCCAATTCCCGACGGTCGCTGAAGCTGGTAAAGCCCTTTGGGGCTCTGTATTGTTTCTGTTTCAAACTTTGGTACAAAATAAGAGAAGGAATTAAAAAGAAGTTTGTAATTTATATCATAGATTGATTGTCAATTTTGCCAAAAAAACGTACATCTAGTGACATCTTACAAAAGCCATTATAATTATTCACTGCAGATTTTCAACAAAGCAAAAATGAGAAGTATTATTCTACTACCCTCAAGGTTTAGTAAGATTTAAATTCTTGAAGGAAATTACTTTCAATTATGGTAAATAGGTGAAGTTCAGTTTGATTAAAATCATTGTCTCATTTAATATTGTGACATGAAATCGGGTAGCTAAATTAATATTTTTTTCTCGATCTATTTCGGTGTTTCAAATCGTGTTATAATTTTTCTTTCTATAGGAAGTCGATAAGAATAAGGTACTTTGGCTTAAACTTGGTATTTGTTACCTTATTTATACAAAATTATGTAAAGTGTACTAGATTTCGCTAGAACCTATGAGAACTAGTTTTTTTTGTGTGTTAATTAATCGAAAGTCATTATCTTGTCCTTGTGTTAGTTTTTTTCTCCACATTAGTTTCAAAAGGTTTCAATGATTCTTTCATATCTATTGGATCTTTAGGACTTGTTTCTGGTAGGCAGAGGTGTACATAATTAGAAATGATACTCCATTATATTATAATCACTCTAATGTCGATGTAAATTTAACTTCTCATGATAAAACGGGCCGCTTTGAAAGGTATAATGGTGAAGTTTATTCGCTTAAACGTTGATTGGTATTCCAAATAGAATAGAGTATTTTCAAATCAAAGTACCTACCTACTATTTTTAGTGATTCTTCGGAATGGCCAAGCGTTTTGTGTAAAGTAACAAAGTTAAAAATTCAAGTCCATAAGTCTGTAAGCCCATAAGTCCACAAGTCTGCAAGTCTATAAGTCCGTAAATAGTTGGATACAATACATGTCGATGGGTGCCTGGAGTAGGGCTGCAATGGACAAATTGCAATTTTACAGGAAAAAAGATTGCATCAAACGATGCGTTATTTTTTTCTGGAGTTACTTATGATGTACACATGCTTATAGTGCTCAGGAAATACCTAAAAAAAAATTAAAAAATAAACTAAATTGCCGCTTCATACTTTGACGATCGTTACCATCAAAAGCCATTGCTGTTTTATTCCGGTAAAAAGTTCGAAATCCATCCAACAGCATTAGTCTATTGCAACGTTGTGCGCTGTTCTGAAGGATGTATGGCAAATACAGTAGAATGGGGCTTTGCAATGATATTACATAAATTTGATATTGGACTTGGAAAATGTACTGGTGAATGCTGTGTACATTTTGTAAATATAGTTGTATCAGAATGACTACAAATTTAATAATTTGGCGTTTTATTATTGTTTATGAATGTGTTTTATTGTGTTATTTACTTTTTAAACAATTCTGCATTGTCTGAAGATTGAATGGTAGAGAAGGGAAGCTAGCTAGTTCCTGATAATACTAGTATGCAGTTATATGAAACTAGCGGATCCTCGCGGTTTCACCCGCGTGGTATCCGTTCCAGTGGGAATATCGGGATAGCCTGAGTCACTCGGGAAGAATGTAGCTTTCTAATGGTGGAAGAATTTTCGGGATCGGTCTAGTAGTTTCTTTTTTATGTAGCACTGAGCAACACCAATATACCATTTATCAAAACAATAACAATAGGTAGTCTTTAAGATATTGAAATGTTACTACAATCTGAAATGTATGCTATTTGTAAGAATCTCGCCCTTTTTCACAATTATCAAAGTAGTCACCTACCTATCATAGGTAGATATGATATGAGAAACAAAAAATATTTTTTTTAAATCTTGCTACTTACATACTTATATAAAAAAAGAACTATCAAGATTATTCAAAAAGAAATGGTAAGTTTTCTTGGGATCGATGTTCTACTACTGTTAGGAAAGGTTTAATCTTTTAAATTTTTTTCCCGTTTTTACGTAATTGATTAGATTTTGATAAATAAATTTAGATAAATCCGAAATACTATGTAAAACCCTGATAGTGGCATTAAAGTAATATTAAGTATATTAAGTACTAATATTGTCATCTACCGGCCTAATCTTTGCGTCTTATTTACTAGGTTCATAAGTGTTTCAAGTTTTCATAAAAATATTATTCTATTCGTATTTTCAGTACTATCCTAAAGATTATTTTCTTATGATTATTATGTATCAAAATCGAATCGAATGAAATGCGAGGATATCCCTTTGATTGATAAAACGACGCTTTCCTTCTGGTGGTGTTAAAAGTAGTCTCATAACTACCGAGCCTCGTAGCTCGTAAGTATCTCGGTAGCTCATTGGGAGAGCAGTGGATCAAATAGCCAAAGGTAGCGTGACAGATTTGTATGGTAGACTGATTTTTTAAATTGTTTTTTATAAAATTAGTATATAGGTTCGTTGTTACTCAGCGAGATTGTTGGTGTTTTACAAATAACCCTGTATGGTATACTCCTAAAATGGTCCCACGGTCACTAAGTCAGGATTTGATGAAGGGATCCCATGGAAATTGAGAGCAAACCTTCAAATTGTTTTAAGTAACTTTGCAGTCTTACAAAAAACAATCAAAAAGTATTTGATTAATCTTTAAACTCATCCTTGTCATTGATGTATTAAGTAATGTCAGACTAGCCGAGCGGATTTAAAGAGAAAATTGGTAAACATTATTATCTCTCATACAATACTTAAACTGATTGTTTTAATCGATATGCCTTAAGATATCTTTGGATTCTTAATTAGATTTGATTCAAAATGTTTATTATGACAGAGAAGATTTTGAGATGCCTAGCGTGTTTCACTGTTGGTGAAATTTGAATATTGAATGATTAAGTTAACAAAATATAACATTTTAAGAATACCAAATGTGAAAATTATAATTTGAGTCTGTTTTTAACACGCGAATTAGAGTGTATACTATTGTTACTATTACGAAAGTTTAAATGAGGTAAGGATTAAATAGTCCAGGCAATATAATAAAAGTGAACGTTTCCAAGTTAATAATTGATTGTACGACATTATTGGCTGTTATAGATTATTATTGTTATAATATCTGATTGTGATAGATTGTTATCATGAGGTACTTATAATCTCGTTTGTAGTACACAGTTTACAAATTCATTTACATGTAAAGTTTAATTGCCTAAAATATTTCAGTATTATAAAGTTGAATGGAATAAGAGTGTGGGAGAATTAAATACAGAGAGTAAGAAATATTTACTGGTATAAAGTATAAATTAAATTATAACACATGAACCATTAAGGAAACAAATTAAGTAAAATAATTTAATTAGAATCAATCTGAAATAATTAAATGAGTAACAAATTAAATAATTAAATGAGAAGCAAACTGAAATCATTAAATGAGATACAAACTGAAATAATTGAATGGGAAACAAACTGAAATGATTAAATGAAAGACAACCTGAAATAATTTAATGAGAAAGGTTGACAATAATCAGATTTTTATTTACTGCTGGTCGGTCCCGCCCTGATACCTTCTCCTGAGATTCATGTGCAGCAGGTGATAGGGCTGGTATGTCAAGGCCGGAGACTATGATGACGTATGACTAAACTGCTGGTCGGTCACTGCCCTGATACCTTTCCGAAATTCATGCGCAGCAGGTGATAGGTCTGGTATGTCAAGGCCAGAGGCTATTTTGAGTTATGAACTGCTGGTCGGTCACTGCCCTGATACCTTTCCGAAATTCATGTGCAGCAGGTGATAGGTCTGGTATGTCAAGGCCAGAGGCTATTATGATGAATGATGATAATGAATATGATGACGAATAATGACAATGACTATGTAAGAATATGATTATTGGTTATAATGGTTAGAAGATATGGTAGAAATATGTCCTTTGAGAGCAAAGTACAGGTCAGTCTGGCCGTGATAGATTATTCAAATGATTTCAATTTGTTTCTTACACTAACTGGCATCTTGTTCTTTAAATTTCAAAAAGAAAAGCATCTCTACAATGGTTTAATAGTAATTTAGTAACATTGTGCCACTTTAATATAATAATCACACATGACAACAATCGTGGTCAGTTTGTGTTTCTGCTATAATTGCTGTCTAAAATTACAGTTGAAGACTTAAAGATAAAAAACGCGGAGGTCAGTCTACCCTTCGTGAGTTTTCTTGCCAGTTCTTTCTTCGAAGGGCCTCCCAATTTGTGAACTGGTGGTCGAGTCAGTAGTTTTTGCTTTGTGATAAAACAATCCTTAATCTAATTTATTCTAAATAAATCTAAACTGTGAAATAATACTAAATGTCAAAACGTAGGTATCTCGACTACGGTAAAAAAAAAATAAAAAAAAAGTTCGACAAAAAATAAATAAGTAGGTACCTAAACAGTGAAGGTCGTTCGTGACTTCGACTTGTCAGAAAATGTCAGAAAAAAAACAAAAAAATATTTCTTTTAAACAAATGTAAATGTGACACAAAAGCGTAAGTTATTTAATCCCAGTAAACGATTGTTTGACAATCGTATTTGACATGTTGAGCTATTATTATGTAAACTTCGAGAACGAAGTTTTTGTCAGTATGGCCGTGTTAGATATTTTGATTAATTATTGGTGTATTAATCGTAGTTTCGTATGATTTATATTTATTCCTTAAATAATGTTTAAAACATTATTATTTCAATGTTTCAAAAGATAAAAGATACGATTTGACTATCTGTTTAAAGATAATCAAAGACAATCACATTTCCATTTAATATTACTGTCATGAATCAAATAGAAAACCTGTTATTTGCTTGATAAATTAATCATAAATAATGTTGTTGATATTACACAAAGCTTTGTACAAAAAGCTAACTTTATTTATAAATTAATCTTAATGAAAGTACTGATTTGTTCGTTTGGCGCCATCTGTGGCAGAGTTGTGTGACTACTGCCAAATTTTAATTGGCTTAGACGAATGGCGGGACAGCCCCACCTTTTTAGATCCCTCTGGGGGGATAGTATGATAATTTGTGAACAGTCTCGTGTGAGCAGCCAAGCTGAGAGGTCTTGAAAAGCTAAGTACTTTTATACTGTTTTGTTCCTGATAAATAGTTATGATTATTGTCACCTATTAGCAATATTACGAAATAAAGTTATGTTAATATGTATCGGAGGTTCCTAATTTGTTAATACGTTGAGAGTTATTGAAGGAACACTTTTATAATAAACAATATAACAACAAAATAAAACGATAAATAATATTTCATAAATTTTAGTCATTGTTGAAGGTATTCTGTTTTTTATTTATTTTATCCCTGTTAGCAAACTAAGTTTGATCTGAAAGCTTTGAAATACATGGTGTAGAATCTTAATTTAGCAATGATTATGTATATAAACTCACACACTTATCGCCAGTCTGAACCTACGGTAAGCAGTATAGCCAGTTCATCCAGAGAGAGTTGCAGATTGTCCATTTTATCCACCATAAGGCAAACGTCATCGGCATACAGAATATCCAGTAACTGGTTTACGCTTCGTTTGGCCCGAAAGCAAGCAAGATCAAAAACTCCTCTGACTCGACTACTATTAGAACCAAAATTATATCAACACAAACGCATAAGCTTGCGACGCACGGGACCACGTCGTTGGCCAGCGGTACACTAGCCGGAGCGTCGGAAGTCACCGCACAGTAGTTAGATGTAGATGTAGATAAATAAAAGGTCAAGACTAATCCATAGACTTGTTTTATTTTATGGTAGAGTATAGGTAGAAAATAGGGAAGTATACAAAGAATATTATAAAAGTAATGGGTAAAAACTAGATATAATATGCTTACCCCGATTCACGGGTTCCTGTTACATCCTGTTCATGTATGTAGCTCTAGTAGTCCTTGAAGCGCCTTTATTTTTCGTAACGTTCGTCAGGTCCATAAAAGTATTACAGTCAACATTTAGTCGAATTCCACTTAGATATAGATGCAAACGACATTGAATACAAACAACATCAGTCAACAAGCAACAACTAATTACGAATAAAACAAACAAGGGTACAAGCTTTAATTCGCTAACGCACGGCTTAACCCAAGGAGCTACATCGCGAGTGCAATGTGAGAGATTACGGCCTCAAGTCGGGGCGGGCCGGCTCACCCGGACTTAAGGCCGGGTGGATTACACCGGAACTCAAGCCCGGGTGGTCGAAAATTAATTCCACATACGGTTGTATCATAACCTTTTGTGTGTCACTCTGTAATGTTGTGATGTTTAATGAATAGACATTTTGTGTATGTTCTGTTTTTTATTGTGGCTGGCAAGACTAAATATTAATTTTTGATACCCTACTACGGTAATATTGGCACGCGTAAAGCTCGCACTTGTCCCTTTCAAATTGTTCTTTTTTCGTTTCACACAGTAGGCATCCATTTCAGGAGAAGGTACGATTTAATTTCACCCTCGGGACGTGACTTGCATGCCTTGCCATGTCTTGAATTATATGAACAACATTGCTTTTTTAATTACCCGGACTAATCTAATTTGCCGGTTACATACAAATCAGGATAACTTCAAAGTTTCCCGTTGACAAACCGATGGGGTGTATGGGGCAGTGATACTGCCTACTGCGGTCGTGGACTGTTACTCAGGAGAAATAATCAATGATTTCAGCCATGTAACAACTATTATTATTATTATTATTATTTATAGGGGGGACGCCAGCGAAGCCGGACGGGTGATCAGTCACCTAGGTCGGGACCATTTCACCCAGTTCCCCAAGTCCCCTAAAAGCTGAAAAATCAGGGGGGGAGGCGGGTTATCATTTACCCCACCGGCGTCGGACCCTCGAACCTACCTGTGCGCTTACAGTACCTGTTGAGTTGACTTATCGTTAACTTCTTTAGATCCTCTTCCTTAAGCTTGTCCGTTCCAAAGAGCTCCCAGCGCAGTGATGCGTACATCGGGCACTCTAACAACTAACATCATGATGATGTAACATGATGTAACAACTAACTCTATCAAATAATGTTATCTAAATTTCATGCTCTAGGTAACGTAATGTTGTTTTGTGAACTTCACTGCGCTTGTAACAGCAAATTGTCTTCAGTGTTGCCATAAAAATCTATTATTTTATTGTAATCACGTCTCATTTTCTAGAATATTTCTTTAAATCCAACTGCAAGGTCGGACATCTCAAAACAGAACTTCGAGTTCCAAATGAAACGATAGTTACCAATATCGGGCATTTGGTGAAAAAGGAAACATTTTTCGAGCATTCAGAAGTTGCAGTACATGAGTTCCAATAAAGCCAACTCGGCTCTTTGATTACAAATCGCGGACGTGAACATTTGAACAAGTTTAGCGGCGCCGCTGACTGTGAGCGAACTTAAATTCCCTTCAATTGAAACTATTTTAACAAGACTTGTATAAACGCTGCTAGTGGTGTGAAGGTAGCGGTGGTTAAAGTATCGATACTATTTTCATTGATAGTTACAACCGATCGATCGAGTGGTTCGAATCTCTAAAACTCGATCATCAACTCGAATAAGATTTCGCTGTTTACCTTTGCCAGCGTGCGATTCGGAGAACACCTACATTCGTTGCATCCCTTACAAAATTCTTTCTTAGCGGACGCCTACGCCATAATACCTATCTGCGTGCCAAATAGCTGGCTCCGTCCATTAGTTTGCTTTTTACGTCGATCAGTTAGTCAACTTTCGTTTTTATATAATTATAGAGATTATCATTTAAATGGAAAAGCTGGATAAGATAAAAATAGAACTGGCAAACGATTAGCTTTGATACCTTTTGTATAAGTTATGTACATTATTTATAAAATAAACGTGAAGGCATATCACGTTTTGTGCATTGAAATTTTGAAGTCTTTCTTTACGGTTCGGTATGGCAAACCTAAGGAAAGTAATACTAATATTTATAACAAAAAGGTGTTGTGGGCTTCCTTCCAAGATAAACATCTTGGAAGGAAGCCCACAACACGCCTATCTCTGTAGTCACTATAACTAGCTATTACGATCTATCATAATAATATATTTATCGATTATCGATAGCCTCCATTATTACATGCCTACACACATCGCAAAGTGCAACTTTTCTCATTATTGAAAGGCGATTATGTCACACGTTACAGCGTTGGTCGCGGCGAGATCACAACTTTGCTCATACTAATTTCTGCTCTGAGTTAAATAGCGTTGTAAAATCGCATTTAGTCGAGACTTTGATACATTCAACTACTTAAATAAAACATGTTATAATTTTATAGCTACTACTTGAATTGTACTTGTTTTATTAAGTACCTATGCACAATGAAATAGTGTAGGATTTTATTGGACATTAAAGCAAGGCAGGCTCAGGCCATTAAATGAAAAATAAAGAAGGCATTAAAATAAGAAATAGAAGTTTATAATGGGATCTAGAATAAAGATAACGTGGATAAAGTTTGGTTCCTTTAATATAAACTTCACTGGAAAATCAAATCACTAAGTTTGACTTTGTATGTCTACAACCTCTGCTGAATTAAAACTTTTAACATGTCCAAACAGAGCGAGCGCAGCGATCCGAGCGAGCGGTTACAGGAGAACTTGTCGATACAAAATGTATCGCATCCACTATTGGGTCGAACTAGAATTATTCATCACTGGATTTGAATTCCCATTTGTGATTTCAGCATGTTTTGATACTCCTATATCGTTTCGTATGTACAATCAGTAAGTAGTGTAACAGACTAAAACGTTCTTTAACAACAAGCGTAGTTACTAGGTACGCGATAAAGATTGCTTGATGTTTTACTGTCCACTGTACTGCGGATTTTGATATGGGGCAATTGTTAGATTGTGCGATCACGATTTGTCGGTGTGGTCAGAGGATTGCAGCGTGTTGATAATTTTGGTTAATTCCAAATAATACGTCCATAGCAAACTATAAAACTTTTTATTACCTACGTTCATCGGATTGTTTTCTCTAGATAAATAACTAATGAGTTATGAATATCCGGATATATTTTATACTTTAAAGGTTCTTACATATTCCTGCTGGTACTTTTTGAAATATACCTTTGTCATAATATTCATATCGTAACTTAAGCGTATACATAACAATGATATTAGCGGTCGTCTGTGGTTCTAAGCGCGTTCAGTTTGATCCATGGCTTAATTTTGTATTCTCTTTGAGACGTGTGCTATGGATATGAGAGTTTATAATTAAAGAAGATATCCAACAGGTAGGACGCATTTTGAGACAAGAAACAAACAAAACTGGGGATCAAACCCATAGCCGCTAGCTTGGCCAGCAGAATCAATAAACGAAACCAAAACCAAAAATTCTAATGTCAAATCCATATTTTGTTATCCACATCGGGGTAGCACTTTACCTTCATCACACCTGGTGTTATGTGGTGATAAGGCTGAAAGTGGAAGCGCACTACTCCCGGAATCCTCATTCATTGAGAAACTGGTTATCTTTTATCTAACTGCTTGAACGCAATAATGCTGAAAACACCATTATTATGGCGTTAGAGTTAAATAAGATGGTGGTAGCTAGCCGGCGGGCTTTGAACAAGCTATACCACCAACCAAACCGAATACAATATATGCCCGCACTGGGAATCGAACCAGGCACCTCTGGGTTCAAATGCCGGTTGTGTGCACCACTAGACCACAGAGGCGGTTAGTTCTCTATATGCGCGCAATTGAAACGAAACAATCAATAAAGAAGATATAAGTGTATTAAGAATCAATAACTAAAACTCTACCCAGCTTTACCAAACAAATGCATCAGTCATACCGAACTTGAAACTGCCGTGAATTCAACCTCGAGGAATCCCATGCGCGGGGTGGGTGCAGCGACTGCAGAAATTGTAAACAGATATCGGGGAAGTTGGCGAGAGTTCCAATGTTCCGTCAAAATCGAGTTGGAATGGCCTCCGACTAATTGTGTGGTTGCCTGAGAATGCTGACTGAGAACAAGTGCAGGCTTTAAGAATTATTTAAAATAGCGTCCGCCCGCGGTTTCCCGTGGTTCCCGTTCCCGTAGGAATAGCGGGATAAAAAGTATAATATGTGTTATTCCTGCCTATAATCTATCTCTGTTGCTTTCACCCAGATCCGTTCAGTAGTTTTTGCGTGAAAAAGTAACAAACAATACATCCAGACAACCATACATTAATACTCACAAAACTTTCGCATTTATAATATAAGTAGGAATAAGAATGATAACATATGAATGATTTAAATATTTACTTTTTTGCATTCACAATGCAATTTTTATTATAGAAAAATGGAAAATGAAGTATTTTGAAAAAAGTTCCATCGGACTATTTGTGAGACGGGTCGATTTTTTCAAAATACTTCATTTTCCATTTTTCTAACATATGAATGGTAAAAAAATATCGTTTAATATTTTTTTGCATATATATTTAGATTGTTTTTAAGAAACGAACTTTGTAATCTTTCATTTTAAGGAAAAAATCACATTGATTCAACCGAAATAAATCAAAGTGACAGTCAAATCCGAAATCACTAAGAGATCAATTAATATAAATACAAATGCATTTTCCTGATTCAAATTGCTTACAAATCTTTATTATTCCTCTCGATCAGACTAAAAGCAGTGAGTAACAGCAGTGGAAGCAATAATAATGGCCAACGGAGGCGTGTCCATGTAAATTATTGCGCGTGCGACGCCAAGGGGCGGGCGCTCCCGCAGGGATCCGAACTGGGGCCGCTACTCTTTATGTAGTTTGTGATCATGCCAAGTTTTCCGCTTAGTAGTTGTTTTAAAGAAAACTATGCAAATTTTTCTTCATTTCTCTGTCTATACTAAAATTACTAGCGGATCCTCGGGGTTTTACCCGCGTGGTGCTCGTTCCCGTGGGAATATCGGAATAAAATATAGCCTATATTAATCAGGGATAATGTAGCATTCTAAAAGTTATTTTTTAATCTGTATGATACTGTATGTATGTCATATATAAAAATCTTTCCACTTTATAATATTATCAAGTAAGTATAGAATATAGATAAAGAGGAAAGATTTGATTGTTTGTTTGTTTACATTGAAAAGGCTCCGAAACTACTGGTATCAATAAGGCCATTGGATATACGACCTCAGTATTTGAATGCTCTGTTTGTTGAAAGATGGACATTTGAAGTAAAACGTACATATTTACGTTGTGACGTTAGCATTAATGATGCTTCCATACACATGCAAATGCAGTTGAAAAGACAGACAGTATTCAAATAAAACTAAAGAGAAACAGCAGAATAAACATTTCATTTATCAAACAGACTTCGCGGAAATACTGGAACCATAATTAAGTACTGCACACGCTTTAACTTGTGTGTCTGGGTTTGGTTGCATATATTCACAAAAACAGTTCTGTAACATTTCGTGAAGACCAATAGAATAATAATGGCATTTAAAGAAAGAGAAAAGAACAGCGAAAAAAATCTGTTTTTATTGAATGGAACAAAAAAGAAACCCGTTAAATTGCAAAAGCATAATTCTCACAGAAAAATCCGATGCAAAATCGTACGCATCGCAACAGTGGCAGCCTTAACCGGTCAGACAATGTGAAAAACCCAATTTGGTACGATGCAAGACGAATGCGACAGCGCGTCGTCGTTTTGGGCCTCGCCCGGCGCGCAGTTTATGAACCCAAGCCTTTGTGCTATATTGGACCGCTCAAAGGGGCGCCTGTGATTGTTGCGCTGTTGGGGGTATTAAGGAATTCATTATTACGAGATTACTTTGAAGTAGAAAACGGTGGTTGCAAGCGTTTTGCTCGGCCGTTTTGGTTTGACATTGCAGGCTTATTGCATAGATACGATTTAATTTGTCTACTCAAACTCTACATCAACTCAATTTTATTGCACGTTTTTCCAAACTAATAAAAAAAATTAAATAACCAGTTACAAACTCTGGATAAATAAAATAATGCAATGCATTAAGTCAAAATTTTAATTATTTTATCCTTTTATTTAGTAACTAGCTACGCCCCGGGGCTTCGCTCCCGTGGAATTTTGGGATAAAAATAGTTTAAGACCTATTCTCAGACCTTACGAATATACATTATACATAATAATAAAATTTCATTAAAATCAGTCAAGCCGCTGCGGAGTAGTATGGCAACTTACACTGTGACACGAGAATTAGATTATTAATTTAAATACACTCAAAGACGACGTCTCATCTTTTAAGCGTGTAGTTCGCAAACATGTCCATCATTCCTTTTACTTTTATGCACTACCTACGCTTAAATATTTAAGTTAAATATAATATAAAGTTAAGATTTTGCTGGCAAAACTTTTTGGAGTAAAGACAGATTAATATATTCATGTTTAGTTCCATTCACACAATACACGTTAGATTAGGTTTCCATTCAATCGCAAAACGACTTCAATTCAAAGCCACTTTACGGGAGATCTGATGAATCAAGCGCAAATTCAAATGCTTGCTCTGAAACTGTCTTCATTGAAAAGCAGTTTTATTTATAAAACATTTTCAGTAATACGTTTTCACAAGGGAGGGACAGATTTCAAATATGACTCTTTGTATATTGACTGCTAGCGTTTTTTGATAAAACATTTTTAGAATTATAATTTTTGTTTTACTTGCAGTGTTTTAAATTATTATATTCAGTGTTGTATTACGTTACAAAATAAAATTATTTAAGTGTTAGACAAATCATAGTTGATTGATCAGGGTGCTTACCATCAACTCTTATTACGGTTTTGTTTAGGAACCTAAACTGATCTGCTTCGCTTATTCGTACCACGACAGCTTAATATCAATGACAGCGATTCAGTGATCGATCAATGACATTTCACAGCCGCTAAGCTGTCAGAAACTCTTATTTGACTTATAACCCGGTCGATTTAACATGTCACCTGCAGGTTATACCCGTCCCTCTCACTCTCCGGGCATGACAGAATCGAGTGAAAGAGACGGGTAGAAGAAAAAGGACACAAATCGTTCGGTCATTAACATTTAGCAATTCATTTGCGATCCAGTTTTTAGAAGGTCAGAGTACGAAAGAAAGCGATTCATTTTAGGAACCTATTCTGAATCGCGCTATTTTTGAATCGCTGTCATAAAGTTGATGGTAGGCACCCAGTTCACTTATTTAATAACTACGGTCGGTTGCCACGAAGAGACTAGCCTCTCCACCACACACGGGCCACTCACAACGAAACGAACGAACACAACGAAACGAACGAAATGAACTCCCACACACGGTTGCCGCCCGCTGTCGCCACGCCACTAGTCGTCACTTGTTTCTTCATCAAGCTTTAAGGCTCAATTCGCACGAACCACAACCACACCACAACACGCAGGCGCGGCGGGGCACATTTTGTATTGGAAATGAATAGTACAATTCACCCGTACCACATCTTGCAGTCATTATCGACCGCGTGGGTAATACCGGCAACAACGCAACCACAACGCAAGCAGCAGCGCAGCGATGACGCTACGAACTAGCGGGCGGCCACATCGCATAACGACGTAACCACATCAGCCCCCCTAGACAAATGGATTTATATTATCGATATCGCCAGTAGAGTAAAAAAAAATGTATGGGATTGACATGTCATGTGACCGCTAATGTCAATCAGATACATTTTCTTTCTATTCGAAAATTAAAAGCCACTTGTCTACGTCCTCAGAACTACTAGTGATAACAACATTTTGTCGCACAACCACAACGCAACTGCAAAAAGCTGCATCGACACTATTCACGCGTAACCATATTTTGTCGCCGCGATGTGGTGTGGTTGTGGTTCGTGTGCGGCGATGGCGTTAATTTTAAACCACTCACAAGGGCTTGTAACAGTCCTAAAACTTAAATGATTTTGATAGTAAGGGATGGCCACCCTAATTGACAGACTGATTAAAGCAGTATTTGAGATGTACCTATGTATAGATATTCTACTGGCTTCCCACTGTTTTACAATATCGAAATAGAAGAATAAGTGTTAGGTCTACGCACGATCTAACTGGTGCATCTTGCATGTTGTGTTTTTGCGAAAGTACATACAGCTACGTATATTTATATTTTCACGGTGGTTAGGGACTTCCGCCAGGTGACGCCTTATTCAATCAAATAATAGATAGGATCTTTAGTAACTGTAAGATATTATACATTTCTACGCAACTGGCACTAGATACTTCAAGAACAAATTGGGTATTTTGACTGTTGTTGAAATGTAGATATTTAATTATGACATTCAGAAATATAACATTATTGAATAACAAATGTGAAAAAAGAAATTCAATCTGTATTATAACAAGCGAATTATGAGCTACATAATTGTGACTCTAGCTATCTCTTTCTAAAACGAAATTTTCTATGGCGACAGTATGGCGCTATAGAAATGTGAAGTCACGTTTCTATAGCGCTCTCCTTGTCTAATTAGAAAGTTTGATGCTCTATATCGCTGAAAATATGCAAGATATTTGAAACTAAACACCTATGTTGTGTTGCTTCTTAATAAAATGAACATAAATTCAGTCAAATACCCAATTGTAACACGACACCAGTGTCAAAATGTAAGTCCCATCAAGCCACATTTCCTTATGCCCGCCGTGCACGTGCCGCGTCATAATCCGGCGAGGTGTCCAGCGCCGTGTCCGGCAATTTGTCGCAGGATTACCGCCATTTGTACCGCGGCCGGACACGTTGTTACTGCAGGATTATGACCTGCCGTGGAACAAATTGAGGCACTCGCTGCCAGACACAATTTAATACGAAGGAACCTTGATACTTTGAAAGGTATCGTGCATTGATAACAAATAGTTAAGATTATTAGTTAGGATAAAATCATAATGCTAATATTACACGGTTCAACCAAATTGAATCACTTTGGTTAAAAGGTGCAGAAATACAGGCGCATATTGACATTGAATGATTCACTTTTACGTTTACATTGTTCAATTTAGTTGCTTCGTGCAAATTGAAAGGCAAAAGTGAACCGTGTATTTCCGCTATCTGCTGCTAGTTTTGCCTCTTCAACGTACCATCATAATTGCTTATTGGGAATCGTTAAGTACGTGATCTGAATTATTGTAAACAATAATAACATTTTAAGAACCTTTTGCAGTATATTCACGGAGCCAGAACGAGTGTAACAACATTTTGTCGTGATCGTTGCATCGATCCATTTACCGAGCGAGCAGTGCAGCGGCATCTGATAAAATTAAATGCGTCATTATTATCGCGGAACCAAGACAAGGCAGGTCAACCAATTAACTGTTATGGCGAGTTTACAAAGACCCACCCATGCACTATTACACTACTATTCGTTCTAGAGTTTGGTACCGGTAGACTGTCCGGAGTGGCATTGATAGTAGAGATTTAAAAGTTTGATATACTTTGGTTTTGAAACCTCTAATATAAAAATGAAAATCATTAAGTTACTACTAATTATACCTTAACATCAAACAGTTTAATATAAAAATATGGGTTTGCAAATTGGTATATTTTTAAAACAAAAACCTTATTTAAATGAATAGGCAACGTATGTTACTCAATCACGTTAAAACGGCTGTATTACGTTAGTGTTACTTCTTACGTCTCTAATTTATGAATTCATTCTGACTATAGTAAATTAAGATCATGTCTCAGAATACAAATCTTAACATTTTCGTTAAACCAAAACAACAAATTGTAGCTTCTCACAATGGCGTCCGATTTGCGTAAGCAGCATTAAGTCTATGGGTTCGCATTAATAAACGTTTATTGTT
Source organism: Crambus lathoniellus (assembly GCA_949710035.1). Lineage (NCBI taxonomy): Eukaryota > Metazoa > Arthropoda > Insecta > Lepidoptera > Crambidae > Crambus > Crambus lathoniellus. The sequence continues at coordinate 29,470,630 of OX453296.1, forward strand.
CGCGCTGCCGCGGCCCATGCGAAATATCTTGGCGTTTAAACGCCGCTGAGTTATGGCGGCCCGCGCGGCGTGACGAGGGGGCATTATTTAAATATCCGGGCTTGCTGCGATTTGTAGGAATATTATTAAACTTTTTTAAATTTTAATTTAATGTTTAATTTAGAACAATACTTCTTTCATTGGATCACAACTTGGAAAACAATAAGTATAAAAAATCTATTTGTTTCCAACAGCTCCTTCGCGCCGGAAAAGTGCATAAACACTATTTACTTTGAAACTACAGAAGTTTATTAAATTATTATGGTCAATTATTTTAAGCCCTGTTGTTTTATTTCAATTTAATTATAAGATGTTATAACTAGTTTGACAGTTCAAATGATTTGATAAGCATTAAAAGATAATAGTTGACAAAATAGCCTGAACCAAATATATAAAATAAATATTATTCTAGCGCTCGAGCAACACAAAGGTATTATGACTTCATAATTTTGGACACAAATAGCTCTGCGAGTTGTGTTGTGGTTTCATTTGCAATTGTAAACGTTAGTTCGGTGAAATATTGTTTGTATTATTGTTTTTAATTGTGTGCCAGTTGAACGCTATTTGTTTATAAAATTAACTGCAAAAATTGTAAGTAGTATGTAATTAACGCATTTGAAACTAAACTTATTATAGGTACTAGTGGCAGTCTGCTACTTTGTTTGCGTAAAAATGTGCATTTTCCCAAATCTCTGATTCTCTTACTCAACTTAAGATCTTTGTCTCAAGTCTTTATTTTGACGTCTCAATTTTATTGAAAAATATGTTTTGATTAATAATAATTGACATTTGCATGCCCACATAATTAGGGTAGAACATTGTTGTTCGTCTTAATATCATTGTTGACCACCCCAATGTACTACACGATGTTAAGCAAATAAACGTTTTGAGTTTGAGTTTGAGTTTGAGTTTGAGTTTAACAATGCTGACTTATTATGGAATAAACATAATTATTTTTTGTATTATTTGCAAGTTTAACAAACTTTCACTTTACTTACTTTTCACTATAGGTACGATGTTAAAATAGCTCTAATGTAAAATTCCTAACGGTCATCGATCGATAAGAAACCACAATTTCACACCATACATTGCTACTATCAGAAGTCCAACTTCAAATCTATCGAAACCTGTATTTGTGTATAAGTCCCACTAAAGCGCGGGTCACGCAAACTAACGAACCTGGCAAAGCGTTGATGAGTTGGCGGGAACAGCGAGCGAGCGAGCTACCGTCCCCGCACACGAGCCACGAACGCCGCCACTTGAAGCTCGAAGAATAAACTATATAGTGACAACTACTGGCGTCGGCGTAATGTATGAAAACTACAGGAAAGAGTTCGGTGGCGGGCGGTGTTTTTCGGTGGCCCATGTGCAGCGATGCTTAGCTCGCTCGGCAATAGGCATTACGGATCACCGGAATTAATAACGATTTGACGTAATTTTACAGGATAATCTGATTATTATATAAGCACTCGTTTTTAGATTACATGCAAGTTCATTGTTATTTTTGTAAAAATAAAAATGATAATTCCAACAATCTGCCATGTAAGATAAAACATCAATCTGAAGAGCGTGACGTCACGCTTTCGTAAATATTGCCAGTACTGCCAATGCACAATTTGTAAACGAATCAACAAAGCAAACAATCTATCTTAGTACAAAAGTCACTATAAATATTTACCTACCTATTTATTTACGAAAGGGTGACGTCACAGGCAGACGCCATGACACTTTTCGTGTGAAATAATTGTATTTTATTATTGTCAATTTTTACTTCAAAACCTTTAATTTAAACAAAAATATGAGTTATTTCGTATAAAATAGACGTGTACAAACATTTTGGAGTACTCTTTCAAAATCAGTCATCATGCCTATTGGTGGTGTGTCCCCGCACTAATATAGCCACCGCGCACGGCACGTCATACAACCCAACTTCTAGATGAATTAAAACTATAGTTAATGTTATTTTTTTACTTAATCCACAACGGTGTAGCACTTAGCTTTCATCACACCTGATGTTACGTGGTGATAAGGCCGAAGGTGGAAGCGCACTACTTGCGGAACCCTCAATCACTGAAGAACTGGCTATCTTATCTCTAACTGCCGGCACAATAATGCCGAAAACATCATTGTAAGTTAGTTAAACTAGCAGATTTCGACTATTCTTGGCAAAAACAATCGTTCCTATAGGTACCAAATATATCTGTGCTTCTATCTTTCGATATAACACAGCACTAGAGAATATCCCCACTAAGACTTGGTGCTGCGCGCCGCTGCTTATGTAAAGTTAACAATAATAGCCCGCGCCCACCGCATCGCATTACTTATACAACACAACTCCTTCGCTGTGAATGAAGGATTGTGGGACAAAACCATGTTTTAAACATTGTTGTACAATCAGACATAATGTCATCTAGAGCAATGCTAAGTTTGTTATGTTTTAAACATTGTTTAATGCACTACACGTACACACATTTATATCATGTAGCCTTTGCAAAGATACCTATCAGAAAACGATAAATTACGTGTTACTTTTAAATTTTCAGTCGTAATTAAAAAAAAACGTTAAATGCGGTGTCAACAATAAAAAATCGAATGTATATGAATCGTATCTCGAATAAAAAAAAATATGATTACCTTACCTTCGTACATGAATTAGGTGCAAACTTTATGTAAAGTTGCTTTTTCATACTTAAAATGATGGAAAAACTTGGAAGAAAGAAAAGAATAGAAGTAAAATCAAAGAATTATAATTTGGTGGCATCTTCTTACTATAATTTCATTGAGTAGTCTACATTGAGTCCTGACAGTAGTGTCGGAGCATACGACAGCCATAAAGGCAAACAACTCGCATAGACTCCGTTCGTTTCGCAACATCAAGCGTCCGCCCAGATAACGGTATGTAGTATGAGTGGGCAGTAACGCACATTTGTACACAAGGATCAACAAAGACTTGCGTCGTCGCTCCAAAGCCTGAAGATCGAAATGCAAATATCGCGGGTACAGTCACTATCAGATATATCGAAGCAGGCGAGGTACCTACTAAAATATTTCGGAGCAGAATTAAATTTCAATAACTTTGGAACACCCGACGAGGTAAAAATATTAGAATGCATAGATCGTCAAAGGTATTGACGCACTCAGTGTGACCATAAAAATCTAAACCTTTTTTTGTGGCAAATACAATTTTCACCGCGCCGAACACAACCCAGTCACGCGCAGAGTTATCTGACACGCACTTTATTTATGTGGACCCAAACAACAAACCAAAAGAGCAAGTTTACCACAAAAATTATTGTAATTTCAGCGTTTTAATTTTTACGATACGACTACCTACATTGATTAGAATTTAAACTGTGCTACAGATTTAAGGTAAGTACCTACATATATTTTCCACGTATGTTTAGATCTATAGGATCACTTTATGTCTTTGTCAATGTATTGAAAAGTCGCTGCTCTTAAATTTCATTTATTGGCAACAGCACTACCAGCCGCACTACCAGTAGTGCCGTTGCCAAATTAATTTATGGCAAATTGTATTTTCTGATGTTATATAACTTTATTTAGTGTAACGAATATATTGAAATTTAATGATGCTCCGAAATATTTGAGTACCTCGCCCGCTTCGATATATCTGTTGGTGACTGTACCTACCATGTTAAAGTTTCTCGGACACTATTTTTCAATAGAGCTGTCACTGACGTGCTTGGAGAGTTTACAGATTTTGTCTTAACTTCACATTATATGAAAATGCATGAGGTAGCATCTACTCAGGCCCAAGAATAAGATACCCTAGATATACTCGTATCAACCACGATAGCAGCGTCGATCTTTGATCACTTTTGTCTTACAGCTCACAACCCATTCATCATCATCATCAGCCATTTAATGTCCCCACTGCTGGGGCACTGGCCTTCCTTATGGATGAATAAGGAGAATTACGGATGCGTTTTTATTTTTGTTTAGTAATTACACCTAGATACGAAGTCCTATAGTTGTTAGTTGTTCTTTACGTTAAAAAACATATCTACATAGTTGGTCTTATTTAGAAACTACCTTTTGATTGTGTTAAGTAGGTACCTAACTTATTGAAAATTATTTACAATTACGATTACTTTGTTCCATATTTTGTTTTTATATAAAAGTTAAAGTGATCGAAAGTGACTTTACTTCATCATCATCATCATGTCAACCGAATGACGCGAGCGATTTCGGTTGTTTTAGTTCTCCTGTGGTGGATCTCAAAATTTCTGATTCGATCGCGCAGGGAAATAGCAACCATCGCTCTCTTCATTGCTTGATGAGTGACCTTGAGCCTTCTTAATATGAGACTTACACTATGTGGAAGTGACGATAACGACAGTTTTTCATGCTAGGGCTACCGATGACAGGTGGTCAAATGTAAAAAAAACAACTCAGCTCCGCGCAACTCAGCTTACCTATCTATGTGGAAACGTACCCTACTTATTGTGCACACTACGCACGAATCGCTCGATTTGCTGACACATCTTATGTCCAATGGTATCAATATGGTACAAAAAATAAAACGTGATAAAAGTACGTCCGCTCCGTCCATTTCAAGCTATTATGAGCATAAATACAACCATCTTATGGTACTCATATCGTAGGTATATCTATTTCGAAAAAGGTGTTAACTTGAGATACTGTTATCTATACATATAATAAAACAGAAACGGAAAAAAGTCTGTACATGGAATATTAAAAAAAAAAAATACTGCTATGTGATGTGTACATGATATAGACCCCAAAACGATAGATAATAAATTTTTTGTCTGTTTGTCTGTTTGTCTGTTTGTCTGTTTGTCTGTTTGTCTGTTTGTATGTTCGCTTTTCACGCAAAAACTACTGGACGGATTTTTACTAAATTTTGTGTAGTAATAACTTATAACCCGGGTCAACATATAGGGTACTTTTTATTGCGGGAAAATTTCTTTATATTTAAAAAAACGTTGATAACGACTGTTTGTATGTTTGCTTTTCACGCAAAAACTACTGGACGGATTTTTACCAAATTTTGTGTAGTAATAACTTATAACCTGGGTCAACATATAGGCTACCTTTTATTGCGGGAAAATTTCTTTATATTAAAAAAAACGTTGAAAAACTTATATTTGCGGGCGTCTGTTTGTATGTTTGCTTTTCACGGAAAAACTACTGGACGGATTTTTACCAAATTTTGTGTAGTAATAACTTATAACCTGGGTCAACATATAGGGTACCTTTTATTGCGGGAAAATTTCTTTATATTAAAAAAAACGTTGACCAACTTATATTTGCGGGCGTCTGTTTGTATGTTTGCTTTTCATGCAAAAACTAATTAACGGATTTTTACCAAATTTTGTGTAGTAATAACTTATAACCTGGTTCAACATATAAGGTACCTTTTATTGTGGGAAAATTTCTTGACATCTTATAAAACGTAGACAAACTGACTCACATTTTGTATGAAATTAACTACAAATGTAAGTTTGTATTAGTTTTTTTTGTGATTAAACCATAAATTACCATTATTTTTTTACCTTTATTTGTACTGTAAGATCTGAAGTTTGCCAAATTTTATGATTCTAGGTCAAAACTTTGTAAATGTTTTTTTCTGTGATATTACTTAGACATATAACCAATTTTAGGATATTATCCATTATTTGTATAATTCAATAATGTACCTAATACCATGCTTAAGACAAATAATGAATTAATGATAATGATGATTTTTAGGGTTCCGAACCAAACTGGTAAAAAGGAACCCTTATGGTGCGACTAAGTCTGTCTGTCTGTCACAGCTGGATATCTCGAGAACTACTAATGATATCCACTTGAAATTAGGAATAGTTTTAGATGACGTTTGCCCAACTATTTTGCAAATAAGAGACAAATAAAAATATTTATATATTTTCTTCAATAGGGGCTGAAAGGGGGTCTTAAAAATTTGAAGTGCGGCTACTAGGGCATAAAGGGTATCATATAATAGAGCGCTGCTTGCACACTCTCATTATTTTTTCTTTTTGTATTAAGCCGCATCGTTTTTGAATTATGATGAAAAATGTAAAAAAATACCATCCCCCCCCTTAATTCCGAAGTTTGCATAGAGAAAAATCTGAAATTATTTTAGGTGATAAGTAGAAGTTTATGTAAAGATTACAGGAAAAATAAAACAATGTCTCTAAATAGTAAACTTTTTCAGAAATCATCAACAAAAATTATATTAGATCCACTATCGGTCAAGAGATGGAGCTGACCAAAAACTGCAATATTCTACATCGCGAATTCTCGGACGAATATGCCACGCCGATGAAAACATTTTTACGTTAAAAATGTCCTCCTTCCTACATACTCGCAGGTCGCTTTAGGTGAAGCACAGTTGTAGTTTTTTCTATTTTATAAAAGAAAAGATGGTACGGAACCCTCGGGGCGCGAGTCCGACTGGCTCTTGACCGGTTTCTTCTTAGTATATTTTATACCGGTACCTTTTAGACTGTGTACGGACCGGCGCGGGCGGCGGCCCCACGCACGCCAACGAACGACATCAGGCATTGCTCGCTTCACGTTTCTGGCCTTCAAAGATCAATCAAAAGCTAGGTAAAGGATTACTGGGAGCGATTTCAGTTCATAGCGGACAAGCGCTTGCCTATCAATCAATAAAAAAAAAATACTTTACAGTTTGTTATCACGGTTATCACTACAAAGCTACTGACATGATGGCTTCTTACGTGCTTTTCTGTTGCAGTGATAATCATTGGAACTAAAACAGTTTTCATACGACAGGACAGTCCATTTTGACAGCTAATTGCAAGTGGCTCCTCTGCCACGGCTGTCACCGGAACAGCCAGAAGTGTGGGACTGTATTAAATTGCTTACTCTTGACGGCTGACACCCTGAGAAAACTCAGTTATTGTGATTTTAATGAATTAAAAATACGTAAACTATACTTGAATTAGATTTCGATAGATAGATTGTGATTTGATTACGATTATTGTTATTTGAAATACCTAGGGAAAAAATAGTAATTTATCGCAAGGCTCTAGGTCAGCTAAGAGGATGAGGTTACTTCGTGCTTTTGAAACCGATGAGGACCGTGAAGCTCGGTTAACAAGCAATCGCGAGCGCAACACTGAATCCCGCGCTTCCAAGACCTACACCCATATACACACACATAATACGGTCACTGGAAGGAAGTGTACACATAAAATAAACAAATACAAAAGTCACTTTACCGTGCGTACGAAGTCGCGGGCAACAGCTAGTAAGCTAATATATTTACTTTACAGATATCGAGTGAACTTTTTGTGCGTGACACAGACCTACATTCACTCGTCACGATTACGAGGGGGGGAGAGGGCACATTTAGCCTAATGTCACAGTTGCTCTAAATTGAAAATAAACACATTCCGTTCTTTCCTCCCTTTGACGGGGTTAAATAAATTCGCGGAACTCGGTACACTTGCCTTGGAGTATTTTTTTTAATATCGCTAGGTTGAGGATGGCTTTATTTCAATTCAGTTTCAGTTGTTATGAGCTTCTCAAGTTTTTCTGTTGCTTTGCATTTGAATGCTTTCTCTTCAGGGCTTGTTAAGCAAAGTTACGATTAAAATCTAAGTAAAACCCTTGTACTCATATATCAAGTCAATAAAATGATTAGTCAAATAGGATTACTTAACTTAGTAGTAAGTAGTATATAGCTTATCGTATTTTTAATAGAAAGTATTTTGTTTGGTTTTGTTTCTGTAACAACTAGCTACCTCGCGAGGTACCCATGCCCACCGGACACATGAGAAAATTGGGTTAAAATTAGCCAGTATGTTATTCTGATATAAGTTATATTTCTGTAAAGTTTCACTTAAGATCCGTTTAGCAGTTTTTGCATAAAAGAGTAACATACTTACATACTAATATAGTTGTTAATAATACTAATATTATAAATTTTCGCATTTATAATATTAGTAGGATAAACATAATTTAATTTTTGCTACTCAACAATCCGACCAGTAATCGTCTCGCTAATTTATGCGGTCGTAATCAAGTTCAAATTACCAATCCGCCCGAGTTAACGTTAACTTGTAAACTAAACGGGCCGCTCGATCTTCCGCCCTTAACGACACGTTATGGTGCTGCCACTTAGTCTCAATATTGTTATTTCACTTGTTTGTATTGGTTTACTTATCTTATTAATAAATCCAACATGAAAATATACTTTCTCCATCTGTATAAAATATTGGATTACTTACAAAAAATATACTTATTTGAAAGTTACTTAAGCATAATATTAGATTTCTGCGCACACTGTTCATTGAAATAAAACAACTTTAACGTAGGTATAACAAACGCTCGTTTTATGGTCAATTTTATCACGAGGACCAAAATCCTTACATTTACATGTTGAACAACTTGACGACCGATTTGGCCTGCTGCCTTCTGCGCCAGAGGTCTCGGGTTCGATCCCCGAACAAGACAAATATTTGTGTGCGTGAACATGTCTATTTGTCTTGGTCTGGGTGCTTTCTATGTGTAATATGTATATGTAATTACAAACAAAAAGTATTTAAGTATATATTTATCCGTTATCAAGTTTTCCATGGCACAGTTTCTTAATGAAATTTACATGGGCTTAGATAATTGGTGTGATTGTCAAAAGGTTATTTATCTATTTATTTATTTATCTACATTTAAATACACAGTAGGTAGGTAAACTAAAAATAGAGCGCACGTAATTTATCAGTGCAAGTGGTTTTATTTCAATGAATGTTACAAATTTATTTTCCGAAAAACTCTGGATCTGGAATGGACATTAGCAACCAACAAATTTACGGATACCTACAACTCTTGTCCACGGTTTTAATCTCATTACAATTATTATTTTCGCGACGACTATTCTTTACCACCTCATCAATATGACAATGCACTGACACGTCCCCGCGCGGTGCAATCGTTCTCGCCCATCAATCGGCGGCGGCGCGGGCGGTCGGGGTTCGAGTCCTAAGTTTTATTGTGCAAGTTGTTGCCGCTCGCTGTCTGTTCCGCGCCGCTGACGTCGCCTCGCGCCGAAACCGTTGAACGGCTGGCAGTAGTCTAACTATGGAATCCAAATTTAAGGAGAAACACATTTATTTCAGTCCATAAGAAACTGTGATAACAAAATATGATTAAGATTTTAAATTATATTTATACATTAAATAAAATTATTTAGTTATATTTTAACCGCCTCTGTGGTCTAGTGGTTCACACCACCGATTACAGACCCAGAGGTCCCAGGTTCGGTTCCCATGTACGTATTGTATTCGATTTGGTTGGTGGTAGGACTTGTTCTTAGTCGGCCTGGCTAGCTACTACCATCTTATCTTAGTCTGACGCCATAACAATGATGTTTTCGGCATTATTGTGTTCCGGCAGTGAGAGTTAAAAAAACCAGTTCCTAAGGGATTGAGGATTCCGGGAGTAGTGCGCTTCTACGTTCAGCCTTATATCATCACTTAACATCAGGTGTGATGAAGGCTACTCGTAAGTGCTACACCGTAGTAGATAAAAAAAACATTCACAACGCATTTCTGTAAGTACTTAAAGGGTTAAGATATGATTAATTATTTTACATAATGTTAATGCATTAACATTTACACCTTGCACATTTACAGGCCACGTTTAAATGGCGTGAGGCAGGTTCGTCTTGCATGTTTTATTTTTGGGGGAAAAAATAGTTTATTTTTGTTCCACCAGGTATTTAACGCCTGACTGTATTAACGCTTAGCACGTCGGAAGTTATAACTAGAAGGTTTGTTCATTGCTTGCTTGTTAGGTTCATTTCAATAATAATTAGATGCTTTCTTAAAAAGGACAACGAAAGCTATTCAGTGTAAATGTAGTTAAGTGAACTTCCACTAAAATTGTACTACGCTCTCGATAAGTAGTTTTTGTTGGAGTTACAAACATATTGTACTGCATATCCATGCACCGCACTGCACATCCATGCACTGTGCCAAATAGCAAAACAACGCGGCCGACTCGACACTTCCCGCCGCGACCGGTCTAATGCGGTGTATTGAAATGTTTTAATACCTCCACCTCTCTCCCTCCGTACATCCATCCTATTGGCATCTCAGTCCCTCCAACTTCAATGTTTTCGATACATTCCCACTAGAAAGTTACGCTGTCTATGACACCGTACTCTCGGCACTCGGTTGTATCGAGGAGGCAATTTCAGCATTTTTCAGACGACTCCTTTGGGTCGACTGGGCGCGGGTGACGTCGCGGCGAGACGTAGGAAAGGAATGTAATTTTGTCTCGAAACATTTTTGTGAGTCTCCAGTTAGATTGCGTTTGCTACTAATAACATTATTTCGTAACTGGAATGAACTCGTACGAGGAACATTAAATTGAAACATGCTCGTTCGGGAAAGTATCTACTTTTTTATGAACATATACACTAATATAATGAGACTGAGGAGGACTGAGGGGTTTGTTTCTTATTTCTTTTATCGAGGTTATTTCTTAAACTATCAATTTCATTTCTGTGAACTTGGGAAGTAAACAATAATTCGACTAAAGTTTTTGGTCAGTAGAAAATGTAGACTATAAACACGTAAAAGTGAAAAATAAATTGAATCATTCAATTCAAAGTACGAAAGTGCGGGACTTTTTCTAATTAATCTTGAACTTACTGATCTTATTGAAGTCGGTGTCAAGCCAAATAGATATTAATATTAATATGTATTTGATAGGTTACAATTTACACCACTCTGCGCATGAGATATTGTTTATTATTTTTCACTATTTTGAAATGAAAATGAATTTTGAAATTGAATTTTAAGTATTCGTTCTTGTTACTTTCGGCTTGACACCGACTTCAATCAGATCAGTAAGTTCAAGATTAATTAGAAAAAGTCCCGCACTTTCGTACTTTGAATTGAATGATTCAATTTATTTTTCACTTTTACGTGTTTATGGGAAATGAGTTTTTGTTTGCAGTTTTGTTTTGAAGGCGGTTTAATTTTTTTTGAAAAATTTTGTTTATTTTTCCTTTTTTAGTGTAAGAAATCTACTATAAGAAACGGCATAATGAGCAAGGGTAGCTCAATGTGCAACGACTATAGCCCATATCTAAATTAGAACTCAGACAAGCACCACCCTCCAACTCTTAACTGTTATGCAGTTTCCTTCCACCATCAGCTAACCTAAATTACTTGAAAGAATGCAACCTAAAGTTCTATTTGCGCTTGTAGTACTTAAAAACATACTTTAACTCCTAAGCGTTAAAGAGTTTTACCTTCCATCATCAGCTTAACTAAATAACCTGAAAGGTAACAACTACAAATATTTACGTATCAACGATATTTAAAGAATTATCCTCCAACTCCTAACTATTGAGGAGTTGTACCTTCCATCACCAGCTCATCATCGTGAGATGATGACTACCAGTCGCAAATACTTGAAAATTACTTATGAACCTTAAAGGAATCGTATTGCGCCCGTAACATATTTAGTATTTAATTAATGTTTTCGATGGCCATATGTGGTCTTCATCATCAGTTACTCTTCACCAAATGGTGCTTACCGAAAGCAAATGCACGAGTTACTTAAGAAAATACCAAAATCGCTATAGGTGTGCCTATAATATTTGAAGAGTTCCCTTGATTTCTCCAGGATGCCATCATCAGATCCTGACCGTATAACAATGGGACCAATTTGTAACTATATGCTTTCAAACCAAAAAAGAATTTCTAAAATCGGTTTATAATTGACAAAGTTATGAGGTAACAAACATTAAAAAAAAATAAAAAAAAAAAATCAACCGAACTGAGAACCTCCGCCTTTTTTTGAAGTCGGTTAAAAATATACGAGTAGGTGTACTATATATAGATAGATAGAGTAGATAGAGTTGTTTTTGTGTCGGGGTTTGTTTAAAATTGCTAATTGTATTTTTTTTTATTCTTTTTAGATTACACAAACGTTTGTAAGTAGAAACCCATTTTGCGTGTCAGATTTCTACTGCAGCTAACTAAAAGAGCTGATGACCTTGAAATGTCTGAACAGATATTCACAAATTATAATTAAAAACCTTCTTGATTACGTCAGTTTTCGAACAAAACAAACCGCATCAAAATCGGTCCATTCTTTCAGGAGCTACGATGCCACAGACAGATACACAGACAGATACATCGGCACGTCAAACTTGTGACATTGTTGGCCTTCGTTGGTCCGGTGCGTACGCAGCATTAGGCAAGCGCGAATCATCGTAGATCGCATCAACGCTTAGGGGCGTGATAGCGGACAAGCGCTTGCCTATCAATCAATGAAAAATAAAATACTTTCGTACAGTTTGTATTCACTACAGAGCCACTAACATGATGGCTTCTTTACGTGATTTTCTGTTCCGGTGATAATCTTTGGAACTTAAACAGTTTTCTTACGACAGTCCATTTTGACAGCTAATTTCGTATTGCAAGTGGCTCCTCTGCCATGGTTGTCACAGGAACAGACAGAAGTGTGCGACTATATTATTATACTAATTCACCTTTGTTTTAATTTGATTTAATTTAAAGTTGTTATTGTTAATAGTGAATTAATTTTATTGCGGATTGATGTATTTATGGCTAATGTTGTGTCACCTGTAAAGGTGTATGTATCAGAACCACTTTTATAATTATGTAAATTATGTTTGTATTAATACCATATGCTGCTGGTGTCCTTTTTAAATAAATAAATAAATATTGCTTACTATTGACGGCTGACACCCTGAGAAAACTTAGTTGTTATTATAATCTTTATTGCACAAGTAACATCATTTACATTTACAGTCTTAAAATCTATAAGGCAAAGGTGGACTTATCCCTGAATGGAATCTCTTCTAGTCAACCTTGAACAATTAATAAGAGAAAGGTAAAGTGGGTGACACAAACACAAAGTGCAACAAACCCAAAGTTTGAACAAACTACGTTGTTGTGATTTTAATGAATTAAAAATACGATAAATAAACTATACTTAAATTGGATTTCGATTTATTGATTTGTAGTTCAATTTGAATTGTTGGAAAACGGACATTGATTATTGTGATTTGATTACGATTATTGTTATTTGAAATGCCTAGGAAAAAAAATGTAATTTATAGCAAGGCTCTAAGTCAGCTCAGAGGATGAGGTTACTTCGTGCTCTTAAAACCGATGAGGACCGTGAAGCTCGGTTAACAAGCAATCGCGAGCGCAACACTGAATTACGCGCTTCCGAGACCTACACCTTTACACACACATATACTTTGCGGTCACTGGAAGGATGTGTAGATTACACATAAAATAAACAAATACAAAAGTCACTCTACCGTGCGTACGAAGTCGCGGGCAACAGCTAGTATATAATATTTTACCGTCCTTGATATGATGAGCTAAGGTAGGTACCTAACATTTTTGTCATGTCATGAATTTAAATCGTTGTCGTGAAGGAAAGAGTAAATAGAAGATGAAACATTTTTCATTTTCATCAGTTATTATAAGTCTTCCTAGTATGAGTCTCTAATTAAAAAAAACAGCTGTTCCATACATTTTGATTAAATATTTTTGCACTTTTGTATGGAACAACTGATTTTTATCGCGATTTTAGTTTTGGTCCCTTATTAAAAGTTGTTTGTTTCCCTAAAATTATCCGGGATGATAAAAAAAATTACAGTGTATAATCGACATAGAATAATATGTGCTTTATGTCTAAGCTGACCGTGTAAACGTGTGTACTTGCCTACATATTTTGATTTCCATACCAATTTGTTATCGCACACTTATATATTTAAAACTAGCTGTGCCCGCGACTTCGTTCGCGTGGAATAGTGACTTTCGGTAGCATTTTTCATTTTTTTAGCTAATAAGGTTTTTCGTTTTTTTGTGTATTTATTTTATATATATTAGTTTAGCGCTATGATGATACATATTAACACATTAAAAAATTATTTCACATAGCCTTCCGCCCGCGGTTTCGCTCGCCTGTACTACACGACGTTATCTCGAGGGAAAGTTATATTTTCCCGGGATATCAATTAGTTTTTGTCACTCTCTAGCTCCTAAAATATCCACATACTAAAAAAACACGCCGATCCGTTGCTCCGTTTTGACGTGAAAGACGGTTATACAAACAATACAAACAGTACCTATGTCAAAAGAAAGAACTTATCACGCTGAACAACATCTCTTAAGAAGCTATCTCATATAGTTTAACCTGGCTGCTAGGGTTCCACATCAGCTGGCCTAGCATGAACGGCTTTTATCATGCGATATGATATAGCACGTCAAGCTGTCTTGCTTACCTACCCCACTAAGGTGGAAGCAAGACAGCAAGACGTGCTATATCATATCGCGTGATATAATGATGGCAATGCTAGCCAGGCAGGTGTACCAAGACCTTCAAACTTTGTACGTCAATAGAAAATGCTCATCACATTTAACAATTTTCCATAAGTAATATTAATTTTTAGTTTTTTGCATTCACAATGCAATTTTTATTACTGAAAAATGGAAAATGAAGTATTTAGAAAAAATCGACCCGTCTTACAATCCGCTCCGAATCACAATCCTAACGACTCCGTAGCTCAGTGGTTAGAGCAGTCGCCCGGAAAGCGAAAGGTCGTGGGTTCGAGTCCCATCGGAGCTGATTGTGAGACGGGTCGATTTTTTCTAAATACTTCATTTTCCATAAGACGGTATTTTTGTTTACGTGTATTCTGCTCATGAAAACAAACAATTTTTATTATGGGACCAACACTAAAATCGCAAAAAAAAACCAGCTATTCCATACAAAAGTGCAAAAATATTTAATCAAAATGTATGGAACAGCTGGTATTTTTTCGCGATTTCAGTGTTGGTCCTATTATAAAAGTTGTTTGTTTTTATGAGTAAAATAATCCCTAAAAATATCCGGGGTGATAAAAAAAATACCGTGTATATTACATAAACAGTACCTACGTATTAACACATTAAAAATTTATATCACATAGCCTTCCGCCTGCGGTTTTGCCGCGTGTACTACACGACGTTTTTCCGAGGAAATGTGATATTTTTCCGGGATAAAATAAGGCTATGGGACTCTCTAGCTCCTAAACTATCCACATACTAAAAAAAACAGGTCGATCCGTTGCTCCGTTTTGACGTGAAAGACGGACATACAAACAAACACACTTTCACATTTATAATATTAGTATATATTGTATGTCAAAAGAAAATACTTATCACGCTTAACAACTTCTCTTAAGATGCTGTATTTGTATCTCTTATAGTTAAGCTGGGCTGCAAGGGTTCCAAATCAGGAGTACCAGACCTTCGATATTTTTCCGTCAATAGAAAATGTCCATGACGTTAAACAACTTTTCTTAAGACGCTATGTTTGTTTGTCATATAGTTTAATCTGGCTGCTAGGGTTCCACATCTGGTGTACCAGACCAAACTTTGTACGTCAATAGAAAGTGCTCATCACGTTTAACAATTTTCCTTTTAACGGTATTTTTATATCTCTCATAGTTTGGCTGGACTGCTATGGTTCCACATCAGAAATTGCGATCTTCAAAATAAATTATAGCTATATGTTGGCAAGGACCAATAGCTGTATAACAAAAAAACTTTCATCAAAATCCGTTCCGTAAACTTTTTTGCCGACGTCATCACACGAAAAAATTCATCCCCTGTTTTCACCCTCTTTAGGGTAGTTTTTTTTACAAACTTTGAATGTCGTATTTATTTATCTAATCAAAAGCCTATAAAATAATTTTGAAGCTTCTAGCTTTAAAAATGACGTCATTTCCATACAAACTTTCATCCCCTATTTCAACCCCTTACAGCCCTTTGTTCACATAAAAAAGTAGCCTATGTCCTTTCTCAGGCTCTAGACTATCTCTGTACCAATTTTTATTCAAATCGGTTTCGTAGTTTAGGCGTGATTGTGTAACACACAGACAGACAGATTCGCATTTTCGCATTTATAATATAAGTAAGGATAGTACAGTACAACACCTAAACCCCACAGTCCATCCCAGCCCCTTACCGGATGGCAACAAATGGCAATAGTTGCGAACTCAGCGGCTGTTAATAGCCATTGCTTCATTACGTATTGAACTCTCGCATTATTAATGCGCTGAACTTGCCCCGGGTGCCTGCGCCTCGCAACCTCGGAACATTGTTATAAACGTACAGTCCGGAATGTGTAACAAGCAGAATTGCACAGTGGACACTGTCGATCAATTGGGATATTGTTTATGAGTCGTGTAAACACTTTGTACGTAAAATTTTCTGCAACTACTCAGACAAATCTGACACTGTCTCTAGAGCTAAAATTGGACAGCAAGAATGCGTGTGGGTTCGGGTTACATCTGAGCAGGAAACAAGTTGGTTACTTTTTATATCATCAAACGAAGGCGAGACTGATTCGATTGATCTAGGCTGGAGAGAACTTATATTATGTACACCAGCACCATCGTTAAAAATTGAAATGTCGTCTGAGAACCATTTATCCCTGATTGGGGTTTAAATATTGTGTTATCCTGTATGTCTGATTTGGATCTAAAGATTTCGTCATCGTCATCATCAAATGCTAAAAAATAATAGAGTAATGTGTATGTGAAATTGAAATCGTATCCTTGCGTTGTATTTATATAATCCGTTATTACAACTTGCACCAAGTCCGATACCGGCGTATAAATACTTTTATTTTCCCTTTGTCGAAGTTACTAACAACCATCAATAAAACAGTTGCATTCATCATTAGCCCATTACCATAAGTCATAGCCCCTCGGCTCCCGCGGGACACCCGGGAAGAACTCGCTCGTTATCGCCAGATCACGTATGTAGGTATGTATGTATGATTGTTCACTGAGTGGATTTGTTTTGAGTTCGGATATTGTTGGTCAGTTCAGTGTAATAACAGAGTAGTGTAGTCATATAGTGTAGTGTTTTGTTTTTAAGCGATCTTTTCATTTTGTGGGTTGGTACAATAATAGAAATATATCAAAGTAGAGATTGCTGTTAAATCTATAAAAATGAATGTTTGTATTTCTCAATCTAAAAGTGCGTAAGAATGCAAGAAAAATGTTAAAATTCACAGAGTAATTTTTTGAGTGTTGGAGACAAGTCTGTCGCAAAAAAGTAGATAAATGTGTAATAGTATAGATAGCACCAAATGCCATTAATGTGATGATAACTTCATCAACGCATCAGATGCGACTCAATAGGTACAGATGATAGATTAATAAGCCCTTCAAGATTGGAAGTCACGTACGAGAGGAATAATAAAATAGGACTATATCGAGCCCTTTGTAGCCTTAAAGCCTTTGCTCCTTCCAGCAACAATGCTCACACTCATACTGCAGCGGGCGATAAGCGGGCAGAAACAAGGGCTAAATGTTCTATGATCATTGTACATATTGACAACGAATAGTCATCATTATCACTTATATATGTGAAAACCTGTAAATGATTCCATAGTCATTTTAGAATTATGTAAGCTACATCGTAGCTTAGAGATGCAAGAATTTTCGAATGAAAAAAATAAAAAAAATATGTGACACGGTATGTAGGTATGTTCTTAAATACTGAGTGCATGTGGACTTCGTTCGTTCTAATTGACACTAGGTAGATAAAATTATTTGAGTAGCCCTCTTATTCAGATGATGTACCTACTTTGAGATTCGTCATAAAATAACTTTCCTAGGTTACTTGGCACTCGATAATGTAGCACAAGTTAGTGTTTCAACCTCTTATTTGGGAATTAAATTAATATGTATAAGTATGTGACTGTGTCTGATTTTTGGTATATTTGAAATTATTGCATAATTTCCTCTGTTCGACTATTCCCTTTTACTTTGATACGATTGAAACGTCAAGTTTTTATGGCACCCCTTTTGGCCCCCTACCTCTCTCCTCTTACCCCTCTACCCCCGGGGCCCCGTCCGAAATTGAAAAATTACTACGAACTGTCAGGGGCCGCATAGCCATTTTAATATTTGCAACTATTCAAGCTCAGTCACTGGAAAAAGTATAATGTCATTCATTTTGCAAAGGAATGTCTATTTTATTATTGCAAGACACAATTGAAAATAAAGTTTTTAGTTTCTTGAACTTTGCTTTATATAGCAACATAAATAATAATTTCCTTAAAAACTAGAAATCTTAATTGTTAACACTGAATAGCAATTAACCATTAAAAATTTTGCAGTCGGTGTAAAGGATTTTTAATTCATCATCGGTAAATTAAAAAAAAACACCAACGGGACAGGTTGGAATTATTTCATGATACCTGGAGCGTGGGAGCAAAAGTGCTCGAAATAATGGAGATAACAAGTGTCACTGAAAGAAACCATTCCCTTATTGAAAACTAGCTGACCCGGCAAACGTAGTTTTGCCATATAAATTTTATTGGACACGAACTTCGTATCAACTGCCTGACACAATGTCACTTATTAAAAAAAAGAAATCCTAAGCGGCAAAAGTGACAGTGATTACATACTCTTTGACATACCTTCTCTTTAGAAGCTGCTAAGAAATGAGAGTTGTGTGAAGTATGACAGCTTAACGGTTTTCTATACAAAATTACCATTATTATTTTATAATTTTCCTGGATAAAAAGTAGCCTATGTTACTCTCCAGCTCTCAAATTATCTCCTTACCGAAAATCTCGTCTATCCGTTGCTCCGTTTTGACGTGAAAGGCGGACAAACAAACAAACAAACAAACAAACAAACAAATAAACAAACACACTTTCACATTTATAATATTAGTATGGATGAAGTATTAGATAAAACGACCAGTCTCACAAGTAACTCCAATGGGACTTGAACCTACGACTTTCCACTGTCCGGGCGAATGCTTCATTTTCAATTATAAAATAATACTTACCTAATTTTTAATAGGTAATAAAAAAAATGTATTCTGTATGCAAAAAAGTTAAAATAACCTTTTCCTTATTTTAAAAAGAAACATAACTGCATCAAAGATTCGAAAAAATAAGCTTCCCAGACCCAGTAGTCGTACCGGCTTAAATTTGAAGAAAAAACAACACCCTGTACTTTTATAACATCAATCGATACGGTATAACTCATAAGGATAAAATCACTCTAAGAAATATGATAATTAAAATGAAGGAAAACAATGAAAGACATCATGGGTTCGATGTCGAGTATGGAAAAGGTTTTTTTTTAATTTGTAAATTCAGTTTTGTTTCATTTCAAATATAAAAGAATGTTTCCTTTGATTGAAATTGGCTATCTCCATTATTTCCAGTACTTTTGCGGACCTCTCTCCCTCCAGGTTTCATGAAATAATTCTGCCTTGTATAATTTGAAAAAATCTATTCTGCCTCTACCAAAATAGAATTGTATAACACGGTAAATATAAACCAAACATGAATTTCCACGCAAAGAATAGAAACTTCACATTCATGGTGCGTTAATTTCATGCGCGGCTGGCACGTCACGGTCACGCCGCACTCACGCCGCGGTCTCGTCGCGGTCGCGTCGCTCGTCCGCTCTTGACCCGCGGCGCAAACCCGCGTCACGTCACGTCACGCCCATCAAACTCCGCGACACTCTGTCACACGTGGTCACACTCCGTCACGTCACGTCATTCATGTAAATAGAGTATATTTGGAATTCAAAGTTAGATAACTTTTAACAGAGGCAATATCAATATTGACCGTGTACGGAAACATAAACTATTCATAGCAAACTATTTTCATCGATGTTAATGTAACAAGATACATTTCATTTAAATTATAGTATTCACGATAGTATTTTGATAGCCGAAATTATTATAGAAAACACTTCTAGTGTTGGAGAGATAGGTAAAAAAAATATTTTCTAGTAATTGTTTCTATAATTATGTATAATAAAACTTGTCTGGTTTATTTTTGGCAAGATAGCAGCAAATGCATAAAGTATAATAAAAATACAATACAAGGTAGGTATAAAGAAAGATTTTGAAAGGAAATAAAGCAAATGATTGCATTGCTTTGATTACGTAGTTACAATTAGAACAATTATTTGAAATGCTCTCTACGTCATTAAGTCTTACTACTTATTTTTGTCACCTTACTTTTAAAGAAGACGAAAGTATGCTGAGTAGTTTTTTTAATGAGCCACTTGTGCCGATTTAATGAAGCATCAAAAACAAAACATAAGTACCTATACTCGCTTCATGTTACAATGAGCACAGTGTGAAGCGTCACATAAAGCTCGAGCGTAAATCAAACGGCGCCTCTGGGGCGCTCTGGTCGACGAAAAAACAACAGGAAGAGAAATCGGGAACGAAACGACGCGATAAGTACAAATAGAAGTTAGTGTAAATTAACCATTGCATCATTTGGAAAAGACAATTACGTGGAATTAGATTAAGAAAAACATACTGCAAACCATAATAATTTACTTTTGCTTTTGATAACAATAGTCAGAGAAACAGAGCGTGAATGAAACGACATGATAAGCACAATAATTACTCGTAAAGACAAGTCAAATTAACCCAGCAATGCCCGGTTTCTTTTTTAAATGTATTTTTTTTATATGTTGCAATAATCTTTCTTAAAACAACGTCAATAAAGAGGAAAATAAGTTTTTTTTCTTAAAAAAAAATTATTTTGGAAAAAAACACGCGTGTCCAAATGGACACGCTAAGCGTTAGGGGTTACAAATTAAATGAAATCTTAACTACACTAACTAACTCAAAGGAAACGCGAAAAGCAAGAAAGGACTTAGTTATTAACCGACTTCAAAAAAAGGAGGAGGTTATCAATTCGACTGTATATTTTTTTTTTATTTTTTTTTTTATTTTTTATGTGTGTTACCTCGGAACTTTTTAGTTAATGAACCGATTTGGATTATTCTTTTTTTATTTAAAAGGTGACGCTTCTCGTGTGGTCCCATTCAAATTTTATCAAGAACTGGCAAGAAATTCAGAAGTTATCTTGAATAATGTGTATTTAGACTTTATTTGGGTATATGGACGATTTCATAGTTTCATCAAATTGGGGATCATTTTCAAAAAATTTTTTTTTCTAATGTTGGTTCTTCAGACCTGATCTTACTTTCACCAAGTCAGGACCAGGGGATCAAATCCCAGGAAAATTGAGAGAAATTCTCAAATATAGGCAAGCTTTATGCGTTCCATTAATTTTTGAAGTTAGTCAAGTATTTGCATCTGGTAGTCATCATCTCATAGTGATGAGCTGGTGATGGAAGCTACAACTCCTTAATGGTTAGGAGCTGGAGAATATTTCTTTAAGTATTAATCGTAAGTATGGGCCAATAGTTATATTCTTTCAGGTTATTAGGGTGAGCTGTTGATGAGAGGTGAAACTCCTCAACAGTTAGGAGTTATATTATGATGTTTTATAAATACCATATGTACGAATGGACCTTCAGTTGTATTCCTTCAAGTTATCTAAGTAGCTAAAGACGGAAAGCTGAATTCCGTAACGGATAGGATATTTACAACAATTTATCATAATCACCATGTAGTTTCTTAAGCTACTTCACTAAAAATCGAAAAATAAAACGTTTTTGAAAAAAAATGTAACCGCCTTCAAAACGGATCTTCAAACAAAAATTAACAAACACTAAAAAACGAAAAAAATAATAAGATTTTTTAATTCAAAGGACGATAATACGTGACTTTTTCTAATTTATCTTGGTACTATCCACCAACATCGTCATCTCCAGAATCCTCATCAGTCAATACCTACAGAAGGTTCTGGAGGAACGACATATTATTATATTGCATCAGAGATTTCCCGCCTTTCTTCAAATTCTTCGTCTTCGATATCTTTTAGACATTCAACATGCCATTGATCTTTGGCTTTGAATATTCCATAATCCATGTACCTGGTTACAAGAAAGTGCAAAGCATTGTCAGCTCATGCAAGTGCTTAGCGTGTCCATATGGACACACGGCGAAATTTGTTGTACAACTCGATTGCACAAAACTTTCTACTAAGGTTGTAATTGAAAACGTTAGATAAGACTATTGACTGCAATCCTATTCAAAAAGCAGTAGGCTTTTAAAATAATTTATAATAAAAATTACTTAGTCTTTACTTTCATCCATATTTTTTCCAAATTTCAAATTCATACTCCAATAAATAACCTTATTTTACACACAATACTCAAACACGCTTATTGGAAATGTCATTTGATACTTTGACAGTCGTTACATAAACCTGCCATAGAAACAAAACAGTTATGGTGACTATAGTCAGGGTTTACATTTTCTACTAATTTGGTGTCCATATGGACACGCTAGGCATTGCTGGGTTAAGCATCGCATCATTTAATATAAACAATAGGTCACACTGAAAGTCTCATATTTTTTTGAATTTCGAAGGTTAGTTACGCAAAACTTTGTGTACAGTGCCACAAACTTTTCAGGGGCCCGATTCTCAGGCATTCGAACTTTTTCAGTGTGGTAATTCGTATGTCGAACATTTTGTTTGTGGTTTCTATTGAAAAGTTAGAACGTTTCAAACAAACTAAGCTGTCTCACATGTCAACAAATTCATTTTGACAGCTAAGTTCTTATACGAACATCTATTGGTTTTTACCACTCGTAGCGTTCGACTGGTTTTCGATCGAACTTTTTCGATTGTGAAATTCTGACAAGACAAAAACTGTGTTATATTTGAATTTCGAGCTATAAATGTGAACTTTTCTCGATTGCCTGAGAATCGGCCCCCTGTTCTGGTGGCCAAAATGTGAAACTAGAGTGCTCGTCAGATAAGTCTGCGCGCGGTAAAAATCGAATACTAATCTTTTCTATAACATTAGAACAAAAAAATGCACTGTAACTAGCGCCAAAAACGCGCCAGTCACGCGCAGAGTTATCTGACACACACGCGTGTTTTTTTTTATGTCATTTTGCTGTCAAGTTGATGTCAAACCATTGCGCTGCTGGCGGCTGAAGGTCTAGGGCCGGTTAAATTGCTACAAAAAAAAAAGAAAACCGTTCATAGTGCCGCTTTCACCGGAACAGAAAAGATTGTGCCACTGTACCCCTCGTAATAGTGAAATAAGAACGATAAAACAATCAACCACACACCACATACACGCAGACGTTATTTAATAATTTCTATCAACTACTGTCCACGTAGTAATTCCGTGACCACAACCTGGGGGCCGATTCTCAGGCAATCGAGAAAAGTTCACTTTTATAAGCTCGAAATTCAAATATAACACAGTTTTTGTATTGTCAGAATTTCACAATCGAAAAAGTTCGAGCGAAAACCAGTCGAACGCTACGAGTGGTACAAACCAATAGATGTTCGTATACGAACATAGCTGTCAAAATGAATTTGTTGACATGCGGGACAGCTTAGTTTGTTTGAAACGTTCTCAGAGGTTCTAACTTTTCAATAGAAACCACAAACAAAATGTTCGACATACGAATTACCACACTGAAAAAGTTCGAATGCCTGAGAATCGGGCCCCTGAATAGTGCCAAGAAAAAATCCAAACATTCGTAAAATATTCTACTCAAACTTTAAAAAGTGTTCAATGCGTCTATGTGTAAATAGTTTTCTAATTTCATATCATTCATCAGCCAGTCATACGACGCCTACTGCTGGGCATAGGCTGTTTCTTTGCAATGCCGTCATTTGACCAGATGCCCACATTTCACTTCGGCGAAACTGAAAATGTAACGATATTCATAAAAAGTCGCGCCTTCTAATCGGGAGGCGCCGGGACGACGGCGGCGGCTGCTCACTCGGGCGCGCGGCATAAAACGTACACTGAAACAACTGCACTTAAATCGTTCAGGCTTCTTTTTAACTCATAAAATATTCTGGCCCAGTGTATTTTATGGGCAGGAAAAGTAGCTTTCTATCCGAACGTCAGTGTGTCCGTTTTTATAAAAATCATTGAAACTCTAAACCCATGACAGTTGAACGTGATATGAGAAGTTATTACCGTAATTTTGATACCTTGCGGCTAGGAACGCCAAGAGGTATCAAATCGGTAAGATCTGAGAGAAGAAGAAAAAGGCATAATTGGTTTCATTATTTTTAGGATCGATACCTTCTTCATGTGAATTTTTTTAACTAAGTACTAAGTAAAAACTTATAGTACTAAATTATTATTTGTTAATTATTACCTCATGATGGTAACTGACGAGGATGTCAATGTAGCCAATTTTGGGCTGCAACAGTTGAGTGTCCGCTATCGATTTTTTTTAAATCCGCAACGGTATATTTCTTAGCCTTCATCACACCTGATGGCAAGTGGTGATAAGGCTGAAGGCGGAAGCGCACTACTCCCGGAATCCTCAATCACTGAAAAACTGGCTATCTTGTCTCTAGCTGCCGAAATACAACAATGCTGAAAACAGCATTGTTATGGTGTCAGACTTAGATAAGACGGTAGTAACTAGCCCTGCGGACTAAGAACAAGTCCTACTACCAACCAAACCGATTACAATATGTACCCCCACTTGGAATAGAACCCAGGATCTCTGATTGGTGGTATGAACCATTAGACCACAGAGGCGGTTTAATATGCTAAAAAGATGATTATTAATCTACTTTACCTACACTAAAAAGTTATCACCCGCAAAGCAAAAGCTTCATCACATGAACTGCTGTAAAATTGTTACAAAATCTCGTCCAATAGAACTGATTTTATAAGCTGTCGAGTCCGGCAGTCAATCGATGGGCTCTCGCGACACGTGCCGCCGATAAACGCGACTGTCGCCATTTAAATAACCACCAATAACACTTGGCAAGCCAATATCACTTATATAGCTTTAGTAATAAAGGCTAGTTTAATGGGAGTGAGTGGACGAGCAAACTCCTGAGTTTTATTGCGCTGAGTATCAATGGACCACAAACTCGGGTTGGCTAATAGTATGGTTTGGACTGTTACCGATAGAGATGTGAATAATTTTGAATGTACTTATAATAATAATAATAATGTCGAAAATAATTCTGAAATGTAAATCAAACTTTCACCCTTCGTTAGGATGGACTGAGAGGAAAGAAACTATAAATAGATAGAATGTCTGTGTGTAATCCATTGAAGTACTTATATGTGGAAATAACATATGGCAGGGTAGAGAGAAATGTGTAGGAAAGTAGACCTCAAGAAGGATATTCCATCTTTCAAACTTCTGACTTTCAAAAACTAAAACTTGTTGAAAATTCATATTGTAGGACACATCAAGCAATATTTTGTAAATGCCGAGTCATAAGACTTACAAATTGCAAGTGTATTTGAATAAATACTGGCGACACGGAGACATCGTCCACTGCTGAGACGGCTACTTCGGCTACTTTTATTGCTAAAAAGACTCAGTAAATTTGGAATATATTGCAAAGTGATAAATTTAAATATATTGTAACGGTTATATTTGTAGATTCAGTACCCAAATTACGTTCTATTTTACAAATAGAACGTAATTTGGGTAACGTAATGAAGGTAAGTACGTAATTAAGGTTTTAAACGTACTATTCTGATACCATTTGTTATTTAAATGTTTTCAATGACTGATTTTGAGTCAATTCAAACGGAAACAAAAAAAAATTGTATGTACTAAACATATTTTTTTCTGTCGTAATCTTGCATAATTAATATGAAACTGAATATTTTACCAATTCTTTGATTAAATGATTGACCACAAAGAACCCTTCAAACATTTAACCATTTGATTGTTAGATTTTGAATGTATTCAGGTATGCTTGTTTTTATATCAAGCTTCATTCTACGAGTAATGAATTATGTAGCGAACCGTTTGTTGTAAACATGGTTAGCATGCGGACGTATTAGTAAAATAATATTTTTCAATTATCAAACACTATAATACTTACTCTTATTGGAAATTCTGTGCAGATTTGATAATGACTATGCACAGTATGCAGTATTAACTCAGATGTATAAAAGTAATATGCATGTTGTGGTGATGAAATAATTATAATATTTTTTCTTTTCTTAAAGGTAAGTATAAAAGTATGTATCCTGGAACCTTAGTGTGCATGTAACTTTTTTAAGTTAATAATTTAATCTATAGTAAATATAAGTTATTTTTTTTTACTCGCTACCCGCTCGCTGCTTTGCCCGCACAAGTTACGCGATGTTTTCCTGGGGTGACAAATAGCCTTTGTGCTATTAGATCATAATATCTTTGACAAATTTCATCCTGGTCTGTTTAGTCGTTTCGCAGTGATTAAGTAAGAGACAGCCAAACTTTCGCATTTATAAAAGGTTTTGACTTGTTATTAATTATTAAGTTATTGCAAGAAAAAGGTACAGATTGGACCACCAGATTGCAAAAGGGTCTCCATTTCGAAGAAAGAACTGGAAAGTAAAACTCGGAAAGGGTAGATTGAGTACGTAATAAAAGTAGTTTTTGTAGATTATCTCAGCTGTATAGTTACCAACTTTTAAGCCGCTTAGCTGAACTTTCCATTGTACTTAGGAACAGTCTATTCTCTTAACCGTCAGAACGTCTCGCATCAATGTATGCAAACGGCGCGGGCGCCGCGAGGTCGCCGTAACGCGCCGCGCGGGACTCATTCCCCTTATTTTGTCCCGGTAATAGAATTATATGGGTTTCCCTGCGCTACGCATCAAATTTTGTTGCTTGCGAAAACGTTGGAATCACTTTCCTTCACGTTCTTGTAGATTTAAGAAGGTCAAGGTAAGATCTTTTGTGTTAATAAAACCAAATAATGTAAAATGGAGGAGCCCGTAGCGCAGTGGTTACCACGCTCGGCCTGCGATCGTTGAGGTTAAGCAACTTTTGCAATGGTCGATCACGGGTTGGGTGGCCAAAAACTGTTTATCTCGAACTTCTCCGTGATTCGGGAGCTACGTTAAGCTGTTGGTCCCGGCTGCATTTGCAGTCGTTAATACCCACCAACCCGCATTCGGCTCACGTGGGGGGTCATGAGTCTTCTCCTTATCCATCCATGAGGAAGGCCAGTGCTGCAGCAGTGGGGACATTAAACGGCTGATGATGATGAATGTAAAATGTGTAAAAATAAATACATTACGTGTCGTTCCCTAAAATATGGATGAGCGAAGCGAGATGGCTGGTTTATGCGTCATGCTCGTGAACGGGTGCCGCCAGTGGGAATGGGTCTACTCCTGACTGCTTGTCTTAACGTGTAGTTAAATATATTTTTGTATTTTATTTATAACTTTTTTATATTGGATGTACGGTGCAACTTGCAATTTTCTTATTAGTAATAATATGAAGGAGACTATATGCTTGTAACTTCTTGTTAACTTTAAATTTTTTAACTTTTTACTTAATAAATATACAAGTGAAGTCTTAAGTATTAATTAAAATAAGTATTCTCTATTGTGATGGAAAGTGACCTTACTAATGTGTGAATAATTTTTCAATTTGACGACTCTGTGCGAAATATAACAGGAAGGAAAAGATTGCTTGGCGAGTTTCTTGCCGGTTCTTCTCGCAAGGTCTCCCGCCGTAGGATTTGCGAACCGATGGCGTAGCTTCTTTGACGTTCATAAGTGTTGTTAAACCTAACCTAACCTCAACCAAAGAATATATACACTTATGCCTCAACCTAGATTGAATTTTAAAAAAATGAGTTACTTTTTTTCACACTTATTTTTACAGACCAATTTTAGTTAGGTACTCGTATATAAGAAGTAGAGCTTATAATATTTTTTATTTTTTACTGTGGGTGCACTCTTATCGTGTATTTGTTATATTATGAACGTGTTGTAAGCATAAACTTTATTTCTTGCCGACTGTAAACAACATCATCGAATTTTCTAGGAATGATTGGCGAATACGTGCTATAGGTACAAAGTTTTAATTCAGTGCTTGCGTCACTGTTATGTCATGAAAAACTGTTAAAATCAGTGTCGGAAAAAAAGAGAAATCATATACGCCATTAATGGATTCTGCACAAAGTTTTATTCATATTGTTATTACAGCATTTATGATTATTTCTTTGTTCTTGTGAAACGGCTTAGTTTAACGGCCTGAGGTTTTAACATAATTCAAACAAACGTATTAAATGAATGGCTGTAGCTTTTCAATTCATTGTGATGATTTATATTTTTTACAATGTTAATAAGCCTTTTGAGATTTACTACCTTTATAGGGAGATGGATGATCAGCGAAAGAATGCTACATACCCATATCCCTCTTTATTATAAAAGTTCACTGTTTTTATTACGTTTAAAGTGCATGTTTGGAAATTTCAAATAGAGTATTCAATATTTTTTCAAGCGATCGAACGTGTCACCTGAATCTATGCGCCGTTTACATTTGCATGTACACAATCGGTCGTTTGTTCAAAAAATACACGGCTATAGTTTTTCAAGAGAATCTTTTTTCTATTTTAGCGGAGTGACAAAAAATCGTACGTGATTCAAAAATACAGAGAGGTGTTTGCGAGTTGTACGTGCGGCCGCGTGTTTGCGATTGTGACGGTGTTGCCATGTACATATTGAACAAATTAAACAAAAAAATGAAAAAGTATACGGTTGTAAATACATTCAATAAAATTTCTACATTATTTTTGGCTGCATCTTGTTCTAGATAAGACAGTCGCAAATCAATCTACGTAATAGTTGCCTACACTGAGGTTTAAAATTAAAATCTGTTATCTTTCACTTATGCAACAGGATTAGTAAAAATTAAAAGGTACAGGTTTATTTTTGTTGTAATAAAAGTAATGACAAGAGAAAAATAGTATTTAGATTCTAAAATAGTTTAAGCCAATTTTGGTGTAACTATAGATTTAACCACAGATATAATAATATACTAGTGATTTAGCCAAAGTTTGCTAGCAACACTGGTAGACGCGTTATCGAAGCCATTTTGTATGCGTCCCGCACGCTCCCGCGACAATCACTGACGAGTTCGGAGACTCACATATATTTTTCTTCTTTATTCAAATGAGGTAAATGCCCGTCGAAGGGAAAAGTTTCTTTTGATTATACCTTTATGTAATATTCTCACCATGTATTCATGCCTTGAACAAAGCATCAACTCTTTCTAATTTGTTTCTGTTTTCCCTGTCTTACCGCGTGAATTAGTCACATGCTTCTACTTCAATATTTATTAATTTAAGGACGTCCAACATAACAAACGATATTCACATTAACATTTATAGACTTATTGATTACAATTCAAATCGCTGTCATACTTAAAGGCTGCCACAATGTGCAATAGTTTAGCCGAAAGTGGCGCCCTCAGAGGTTTTTATTTGTTGCTAATAGAAAAGTATTTTAATAAAACATTACATGGATTTTTACGGCCCACAGTCTAATATTTTAGAAGGTATTGCTAAATTCCCCTGTAGTCATTCGTAGAAGTAGATAGCAAATGTCTCAAAAACGGCCACTTTTAGTAGTTTAGCTATCTACTTCTAGCAGTGACTTCGAGAGAATGAAATGATACCGTCTAAAAAGACTAGACTATAGCCCCTAAAAATTCCATGTAACGTTTTGTTAAAATTGTGTATATCAGAATTAAAATATTAAATAAAATTCACCGCGGGCCACTTTCACCTAACCTATCGCCTTAAGGCTGGGATTCCCCAAAATAGGGTATTTTAAATTATGGATTACTCGCAAATCACAAGTATTTAAAATTTGGAAAAAAATATATGTTATATTACAGTTATTTATCTAGTGCTTCCGGCCTTTTTTTTTATTGGTGATATTTTACTGTGTCAAATAAAATCCCAAACGTCCGTCTAATCGTAATCCAAATACCCTATTACTTGCAGTATACTTGGTTTAAGTTAATGAAGATATACGAAAATAATTGTCTTTGAATAGCCGAGGGATTTCGGCCGTCATAAGTTTACATTTTTTATTGTTTAATTTTTAATTGAATTTTAAGTGATTTTCGATTCGCGGGGCGCTCGCGAGTTCACAGTTCACTGACGGCTGCCGCTGCATCCACGTGAAGTGTATCGCGCGCGGCCGAGCAAGCGTTAGCGTGCCTATTTCGGTCGGGAATCATCGCCTTAAGTTTCGGAGCCTTGAACATTGTAAACTTTTGCGTGCACATAATTATGGCTGGACATGTAATATGGGGTTAAGTTAACTTTAATGTTATTACTGGCAGTAAGATAAGAAGAAATCAAAATAGATAAAAATAGTTGCTAATTTCGAACACAGGGATTTATATAATAATAAACACCTAATAAAATACCTAACCATATTAAAAGTGTAGACAATGATATAATATTTTTAATAGATTAAGACATTATGAAAAATGTTTCTACGATCTAAAAGATTTTCTAAATTGAATGTTGCCTTGTTATGTTATGTGTTATATTATAATATTTTAAACTAGCTGTTAAAATCTGCGACACTCTTAAAGGGTTCATATTGCGAGCTATATTATACAAGAGAGTCATTTAGAAGCAAAGGCAGCAACATCCACTTTTCTCACCATGGCAACTTTGAATGCAGTCTTGTAGTGTTACGTCAATAAATTTATGTCGAATATTACAATCGTAGCAAAATCAGAAATATCCTAAACAAAACAAACATTTCAAACTCAGGTTTGCAGCAAAAACAGCATCATCCCATATGATTGATGCAAAGACAAAAACAAAAACTTCTTTTGTACGCATTTCAGCTAAATTTTATGTTGCTGCCGTTGATTCTATATGACTCTGTATGTAAAAAATATGATGCAATAAACATTATGACTATAACTGCGACTATTACAGTGACCATAATAATTATTTTTGTAACACGTAGAATATATCAAGGAAGATTTTTAGGAATGAGACGATTTAATATCTTTCACATTTCTGTTACATCTTCATTGTCTAGAAAATACAAATAGTATTATGATATTAATTCCTCAATAGGGTACGCTAATCCAGTGGAAATGGTCTTGTTCCGTCTCGTGTCTCGCAGCGTTTCCTTTCTCAAGGAAAGTCTCGAATTCGAGCAAAACAATATTTATTATCCGAGCGAGTTCCGGCGCGAATTATAAAAGTTACACAAAGGAGACGGAATTGGAGAATAATTCCAGAGGAGTGCCCAAAAACTAAGGCGGTGGTCCTATTCAGTTCATGAAATATTTGACTGACACCCAGTTTCTGAAACACTGATCAAATATAGCTAACTAACATTATTAACTATCACTTATATCGTGGGCTTTGGGCACGGCATCGACTGCTAACAGGCGATTTAATTCATTTCTCTGGCCACACTTGCTCAGTTAGGTCAACTATAGTCACTCGTTCATGATAGGAACATAAGAAATTCCAAATTACTTGTAGAAAGATTAACAGCTTGTTGCGTAATTTTTCAATGACGTGCATTTTTAAAAGCTTGCAAAATCTCGGTGTTACCAGTTTAAGGTATTTCTACTCTTTTAGTAGAATAAGGGTAAAGAGTTCAACTGTAACAAAATACTTTGGTAGAAAATGGCAGTAATAAACTGCTTTATTGTGGCAATCAAAACTTTTGATGGGTGATAAAGAATATGGAACAAAGAGATGTTAAGTTTAACGTTGGTAAAAAACTCAACGATATGGTTGAGAAATAAAATTAGGGATTTATTTTGGTTGCGCAGTAATCATGATAAGATATTATTATACATGTTGAATGATATTAAAGGCCAGTAATTCCGTTGCCATTTTGATTTATCTGTACTATCTACACACTTTTATACTAATATTTTATAGAAAAAAAGTTTTATAATGGTATTATTATAAAAGTTTTATATAATAATTATGTTTATGTAATGGATTAATAAAAACTACTAAACTGAATTTTAATATTCTCTCAGCAGTAGAAAGCTGTAGCTTTCTATTTTGCTTTCTACTGGTGAAAGAAAAGAGAGGGAGAAAAATTAGACTTTAAAAATTATTACATTATTAGTAGGATATCACTCGAGAATGGATTGTTCTCGAGTGACATCCCAGTTATATAATATTATAAATGTGAAAGTTATGATCTTAGGATGTTTAAAGGTTTGAGTGTTTGTTACTCAATCACGCCAAAACGACTGAACGGATTAAGCTGATATTTGGGACACAGATACTTTGTTTCCTGTAGACGAACATAGGCTACCTTTTTTTCCCGAAAAAATAAAACATTCCAGCGGAGAACGTCGTGTAGTCCACGCGGGCGAAGCCGCGGGTGGAAAGCTAGTTAATTATAATATATTGTTGAACGAAGCTTTGATCACAGTATATATATAGAGGGTCACTTGTAAAACATCAACAACCTCGAAGGTCTAGATAACTAACATCATAAACAACAACATTTTGTTTTACAACTTTTCAAAAAACACAAAATAAATTTTCGTCATTTCATACAAAACTCGATCCGCTGTTCAAACATGTTATATGAAATGTCGAAAATTTATTTTCGAATTTTTGGAAAGTTGTAGAACAAATGTTGTTGTTTATGATGATAGTTATCTAAACCTGCGAGGTTGTTGATGTTTTACTAGTGATCCTGTTTAAGCTAATTTGGTGTTCATTTTCGCTTGAATTTCATTTGTTTATTATAAACTAGTGGATCCTCGTGGTTTTACCCGCGTGGTACCCGTTCCCGTGGGAATATCGGGATAAAATATAGCCTATGCCACTTGGAAAGAAAGTATAGCTTCCTAATGGTCAAAGAATTTTCTAAATCGGTCCAGTAGTTAGTTTCAGAGCCTATTCGATGCAAACAAACAAACAATCAAATATTTCCTCTTTATAATATTAGTATACTGCCGCACAATTTATAAACGCAGTAAGTACCGCTTACTGCGTTTATGAGTTGAATATATATTCGAGATCGCAAAATTGAGCTTAATATAAATCAAAGACCCGTTTCTTTTTTCCTCTTATACAAGCCGAGATAGCATAAAGCATAAACGCAGTACAGAGCAAATTTTAACTTGTTGTACATAATTTAAGAGCAGTAAGACTACTCAAGGATTTAATAATATGTAAATATTATATGTTAATAAAGCTACAACATGACATAAATGCATTAAATGACAATTAAAGCATTATTGTTGTGTCTTAATAATAGACAATAAAATCGTACACATAGTACAAACGCAGTAATTACGATTTTACTGCGTAAATAGTTAGGCTACATTTAATTTCCTTTAAGAATGTAACAAATCATGAACGCAGTAAATGTAAATTACGGCGTTAATGTTAAGTATTGCAGATACATTACACCATTTTTTTTTAAAAGATTTTACCTGTCTTAAAATTGTTGACTGTGTTAATATTAAGGTCAAATAATTATTTTTGATTGTTGATTCCAAATAAATGCGTTATTAATACAATACAAATGAAACGGTTCCAAAACTTTTAAGGCAGTCAAGTATTTTTTACATTTAAAACAACTCGAGTGGAAGGGTGAAAGGGGCGGTGGCTATCAGGATCGGAGGCACACGAGCAGACGCCCGCGTATAGTAAATTACTATTAATATTTACTTTCGCAGCAATACAGAAGCCAATGAATAAACAAGAAATCAAAAGGGAAGTTACCAAAGAACAAAGGTTATTGACTACAATATTATATAAGAACATTTAGAAGATACAAACCTTCTATGTCGCATTATAGACAAGAACATGCGCCAAATCTATACTTAATATTATAAAACTGAAGAATTTGTTTGTTTGGTTGAACGCGCTAATCTCAGGAACTACTGGTTCAAATTGAAACATTCTTTTAGTGTTGGATAGTCCATTTATTGAGGAAGGCTTTGGGCTTTCTAACATCACGCTGCGACCAATAGGAGCGAAGCATCAGTGGGAGTTGTTGCAAAAACTAGAAAAGATATTCCTATTTGAGAGCTGTCGTTGCGTGCGCTGCGTAAACGGTTTACGTTACGCAAAAAGAATGTATGATGAAATTGTTCCTCTTTAAAAGTGTAAACACCATATTATGTCTATTTTTTAAGATTGACTCAATATAACCTTTTTTATGGAAATCAAATTTGTTTGAAAATAAAGCACTATCTGCGAAAGAGTCGATATCATTTATTTATTCGCCTACATACTTACTAAATGATATTACTATAAATTTGATGTACGAAGACTATCGTTCCTAATATCCTGATTTGAAAGTATACAGGAAAGTGGTTTGCAAGGACTTAAATACCTCTTTTGCGTACTTAGGAAACGGAAAAGAATGTGTAGCTATTTTGATGATGGGCAGAAAGCTAAATCCAGTTAGTGATACTATCTATCATTCAGTTGACCTCCATAAAGTCATAATGTTACCCATAATGGACCAATACAAAGCCGCAATATTTTGCCTGACAATCATAGCTTTCAATGAAAGCTTTGTACCACTGGGCCCGGACTCAAAATATTTAACTGCTGCTGTGATTTGGGCCGAACTAATTACGACCTTCTTTCTCGTGAATCGAGATGTGACAAACATAATACTGTGGCGTATCTCAAAATAAAAATTGGTCTTTATTTACGTACCTTGTGTACATAATATAATATAGTGATGAAATGGCTACACAAACAATAACAGTTAAATATTTTAAGCCAGTGCATACTTTTATGTCAGCTGGCAGTTTGCACTTTTTTCAAGTGGAACTGTCACTGCAACGGAAAAAGAAAGTCTATGACTATAGAGACTTTGCGGATGCCATCAGAAAATCTTTTTTGGAAACAAATCGATACTAATAATATAAAGCTGAAGAGGTTGTTTGTTTGCTTAAACCAGCTAATCTCAGAAACCACTGGACCAAATTGAAAAAAATATTTTTGTGTTGGATAGTCCATTTATCGAGGAAGGATTAATGCTATATTTTATCCCGATATTCCCGCGGGAATGGGTACCACGTAAGTAAAACCGCGAGGAACCGCTAGTGTTGTTATACAGATGCAGTTAACAGACTTTTATAATTTGCAGACAAATCATCACAAGCGAAGCTTAAAAATAAATGAACCCCGACTATATTTGAAAAACATTATATCTGTAGAAGTACATAGGGGACACATAGTGATGAAATATGAAATATATGCATGTGATTTTTTAATAAACGTTCTGTGAAAATTTATATTAAAAAAAATTATTTCTTTTTTCCCATTCTCTATTTGGCAAAGTCCCAAATTTAATCGTTATTTACTCACAATAAATGCAGTATAATAGCCGTTTACTACATAACTTAAATTTAGATTCGGATTTTTCTTATATGTCTCCTACTTATAAATGCAGTATAACAAATAGATGCAGTGCATACATTATGGTGTAATATTGAAAACTCGTCTTCATCTCTTAACATATTTGCAGTTAGTAGCAGAACCTAGTAATAAATGCAGTAAGTAACACTTATACGGCGTTTATGGATCATTTGAATCACGCAAAAACTTCATTAGATCATAACATGAACAGTTTTTTTTTATTTTAAATACAAAATATGAAGTTTTAAACAAAAAAACGTAAAGTTAGTTATTGGCCATGCTTTGCTCTTTTAGCACATATATCTTTTTTGTAAATCGGATGGATAGGTAACGAGAGACGCCTTAAAACGTTTTGTCAACTTTAACCGCCTTTTTCTCAAAACAGTGTTGATCTTCCTTACTGCGTTAATAAATTACGCGGCAGTATAGATTTCACAGAAAGATTCGTGTTCAAATGCGAGCTGACGGAGGAAAATCCTCACAAAATTGCACCCCTGGCAAAGAAA
Organism: Crambus lathoniellus; assembly: GCA_949710035.1. Lineage (NCBI taxonomy): Eukaryota > Metazoa > Arthropoda > Insecta > Lepidoptera > Crambidae > Crambus > Crambus lathoniellus. The sequence continues at coordinate 29,506,287 of OX453296.1, forward strand.
GCATGGACAGTACAACTGTGTCATCCGGTCAGTAGTAGCAAGACAAGTGGAATAAAGTAATTACCTACTACCTACCCCTGCAGTATCTGTAGGTAGGTAGGTTCCCCTATAGTTACAATCTGAGGCCCTTCACATTAATATTCACATTCATTCAATGCTATTCGACAATGTATTAAAGATCTTAATAATAGTACAGGGTGCCTACCATCAACTTTAAGACAGCGATTCAAAAAAAGCGCTATGCAGAATAGGTTCCTAAAATGAATTGCTCTCTTTCGTACTCTGACTTTCTAAAAACTGGATCGCAAATGAATTGCTAAATGTTAATGACCGAACGATTTGTGTCCTTTTTCTTCTACCCGTCTCTTTCACTCGATTCTGTCATGCCCGGAGAGTGAGAGGGACGGGTATAACCTGCAGGTGACATGTTAAATCGACCGGGTTATAAGTCAAATCAGCGTTCCTGACAGCTTAGCGGCTGTGAAATGTCATTGATCGATCACTGAATCGCAGTCATTGATATTAAGCTGTCGTGGTACGAATAAGCGAAGCAGATCAGTTTAGGTCCTAAACAAAACCGCAATAAGAGTTGATAGTAAGCACCCAGTTCGTTGTGGAGCCTGTAAACAAAAAAAAAAGACAGGAGAAAAAGTTCCTCCAAGTCGCGAGTGAATCGGTTTCTTCTAGGCAAGCGCGATTCGTCCTAAATCGCATCAGCGCTTACCACCAGGTGAGATAGGCAAGCGCTTGCCTACATACAATTAATAAAAGTACCTCAGTATTAAGTCGAGCTTCGTGATCCTGTCTGATCCGGTGACATCCGTGACAGAGGAACCACTTGCAATACGAAATTAGCTGTCAAAATAGACTGTCGTATGAAAACTGTTTTAGTTCCAAAGATTATCTCCGGAACAGAAAACGTTGTCGCACTGTCAAAGCCGCGCGTTATCAAAAACGGTTTTGCACGTCAACCGCTCTTCAACTGCACGTACACTTGACTAATGCGTCATAGAATTACCGCGATCGGGGCCCAGTGCGATTGGGTCAAAACTGTACCAAATGTAAGTAAGCGATCTCCACCTACCCCTTCGGGATAAAAGCGTGCTTATATGTATAAATGTACTGTGTAGCGGTGACCCGGTGCGCTTGGCTAACCACCGCTGCGTTATTAATGGTTGCCCGCCCGGTTTTTATTGCGTCTTCATTCCACACTTACCACTGTCTCAGTAGTGCCAGCGGAATAGAGAGCTACCGGGAAATCTCATAATTTATTCTAAGGGGAACTACTTCAGCTCGGAATTTCAATAGAACTCTTATTAATCCTTTTACAGCATTTTATTGCTTTCGTACAATTCGCTTTGTAGTTTAGAAGACTGTTAAACAACAATTTGACAATCGTTTTTAGGTTTCCGTAGCCGGATGGCAAAAAACGGAACCCTTACCTATAGATTCGTCATTTCTTTCTGTGTCTGTTAAGTATTAAGACTACAGTGTCATAAGTGTATATATTCTTTGACAGTGTTGAAGTTTGATAGGTGTATTCTGTGAACTGCTTTACGATTTTTACGCATGTAATTAAAAATAAGGGGGGCTCCCCTCACACCGAACTGAAACAAAAATATTTTTTTCATCAACCCTATTCATGTGGGTTGTCTATAGATTAATCCTTTAAATAATATCTTTTCTTATATATCGAATTTTATCGAATGCCGAAATGTATGTAAGCGCATAACTTTAGAACGACTGCACAAAATTTTATAGCTTTTTTTAGGTTGTGTTTGGTATTAGATATTACTATCAAGACAAGGTTTGTATAAAAGAAAATTTATAGATGGCACCACCCGTACGAAGCCGGGGCGGGGCAGCATATTTTGAAAGATAGACACTTCCAAAGTGGTAAAATGTGTGTCTTCCCTTCTAATTTTTAAAATAAGAGAGTGAAAATTCTTAAAAACAAATACCTATATGCTATAGTTCCCAATAAAGACTTTCAGCGAAAATTGGTTTGAACGAGATAGTCAGCAGTTATTGAGATATAACACACTAGCTGTTGCCCGCGACTTCGTACGCGCGGTGTAGTGACTTTTGTGTTTGTTTAGTTTATGTGTGTTTGTTGCCCAGTTTCATAACGCTCTTCTTGAAATCCTATTCTCTACTAAAAGGGTCTAAAGAATATCGAATATGCAGGCTAGGGTATGAACATGGTATGTTGTTATCAAATGCTGCATGAACATAGTTGAGCCCTCATTCATAGATCTGTCCGTCTACCTATCAAGAAACTTTTTCTCAAGTATGCGTGGGAGCTATCAAGCTAAAATTTATGTTCTTACTTAGTAATGCATAATATCAGGCCAATCATATTTTTACTATAAAAAATATGTAGTTTAAAAAACTAAACAAACACACTTTTATAGGAACAGACTGAAAAGTACAAAATAACCGTCTATTCAGTACCTAACTGAAATTAAAAAGCGTGGTGCGCGTGGTCAATATTAAGTACCTACCTACTTGAATGCAAGCTTTGCAAAGGGCGCACCACGCTTTTTAATTTCAGTTAGGTACTGAATAGACGGTTATTTTGTACTTTTCAGTCTGTTCCTATAAAAGTGTGTTTGTTTAGTTTTTTAAACTACATATTTATTTTTTACTTTTTAGTTTAATAAATAGCAAGCTATGGATGGATGGTAATCGATTTCACAGTCCATTCATGTGTCTGCCCACCCCGTAAACATCATAACTCAAAGGCGTGATTGTATGTATTTAGTTTTACAAATTCAAGTGGAGTCTATTAGTTACCGGATGCGCGAGCCGAACCCTTACTTCCTCCCTGCTCCATCATCAGACCCTCACCACCAAGTGTAGCGAATATGTTTCAGCAGAACGAAAATGAGCCCAAACTCGAGGGGTTTCCTAGTGGTCACAAAGGAATGCCACTGACTTCCTCCCTGCTCCATCATCAGACCCTCACCACCAAGTGTAGCGATTAGGTCTCATCAGAACGAAACAAATGAGACAAACTCGAGGGGGTTCCTAGTGGTTATTAAGGAGCGCCACTGACTTCCTCCCTGCTCAATCATCAGACCCTCACCACCAAGTGTAGCGGATAGGTCTCATCAGAACGAAACAAATGAGCTCAAACTCGAAGGGTTTTCTTGTGGTCATTTGGGAGTTTCACTGGCTTCCTTCCAGCTCCATCATCAGACCCTCACCACCAAGTGTGACGAATAGGTCTTATCAAAACGAAATCGCCTTCCTTCCTGGTGACATTTTGTCTACATTGCGACAAACTTATTTCACACAGTGGTTAGTTTTTGGTACTAAATATACTGTTGACTGCCGGCAGTCCATTTTGACAGTTAATTTTGTATTGCTAGTGGCTCCTCCACGACCACTGTCACCGGGTCAGATATATTTGTGGCACCACTATACTTACTGTAACGACATCTAGCGTCGAGTGGAAATGCGAAATAGAAATATTACATCAATAGGGTGAAAACTTCACTTTTGGCCACTGCCCCGAGTGCTTACTTAGCTTAAAACATTTCGTTAATAACTTTTGCTTGATAATATACTTTTTATCTATGACTTTTAAGTCATAATAACAATAGTAATAATTCAGTTTACATCGAATTAGATGTTTCTTTTATTTTATCTAAGTAAGTTATGTATTGATTTCTCGATGTATCTTTTAAAATTTGATTAACAAAAACACATCAATCGGCACCCTTCGCACATTTTAAGTTTAAAGAATAGGTTTTTAATTTACTAAAATAAAACTAAATTTCGTAAGTATATGAATACTTAGTTATATGTTTTTTACTATGTTTGTCCACGAATTTCTCGAAATCTTAAGGCATATCGAGATGATTCTATTTGATTTAAATTAGGTGTATTCTAACTTTGGGAACAGTCTAAGATTCATCAAAATCAGTTTAGTAGTTTCCGTGGGTATGTTATAGTACAATTCACTAAAACTTATTGTTATTGTACACTAAAACTTAAGAAATAAAAAGTAATTAAAAAAATAAACTGACTGGCACCGACCTCAAAAAGGTACCTAAATTATAGATATTATATTTTTCCTTTTCAGTTGACAAATACTTTTTGGAGTCTGTAAATTTTTTTAAGTAGTTTTTTTGTATTGTAAGAATTTAAAAATGTAAAGAAAAGTATAAGATACATTCTTGACAATTTTAGATATAAATGTTGTATTTTATAGATACCTACTTAAGACCATAGGCGAAAGAAGTGAAAAACATCTTAAAGTGGCAACAGCGGGGGCTTTCATCCTACTTAATATAATCATTCGAATGTACATTTGTGAAAGGTATATCGTAATCTTACTGACTTCCTGCGCCATCTATTGCTTAGTAGTTATGATGCGAAAGAAGTGAAAAACATCTTAAAGTGGCAACAGAGGGGGCTTTCACCCTAATTAAAATAATCATTCGAATGTACTTTTGTGAGAGGTATATCTTACTGACTACCTGCGCCATCTATTGCTTAGTAGATATAATGACGTAAATAACATGAAATTATTTTTATGATTTTATATGGGCCTGGATGGGTTTCAATTTATATTATGTTTTGAAGCAGGTAAAAAAAAATAACATGATTCATTATTAATTGAGACAGCGATTAAATATAACGTATTTTCATAATCATGTGGCGCCATCTATTTTAGTGAGAATCAGTCTTTGTATTTTCCCGTAGGAATAAGGGGTTTTTATTCAATAAAAGGTACCCTATATGTTGACCCGGGTTATAAGCTATTACTTCACAAAATTTGGTAAAAATCCGTCCAGTAGTTTTTGCGTGAAAAGCGAACATACAAACAGACAAACAGACAAACAGACAAACAGACAAACAGACAAACAGACAAACAGACAAACAGACAAACAGACAAAAATTTTAATATCTATCGTTTTGGGGTCTATATCCTGTACACATCACATAGCAGTAATTTTTTTTTTTAATCTTTCATGTACAGACTTTTTTTCCGTTTCTGTTTTATTATATGTATAGATTTTCAAAAACCGCAATGGTAACTTTGTCAACAAAAGATTACTACTACTCATTTGGTCGAGTAGTTTTGGAGCAAATTGGCTGTAACGGAGGTTTCAACTTTTATGTTTCATATTTTTGGTAAAAGTTTTATTTTACTCATTTACCCAAATAAGTTCAAAAAGTTTTGACATCCCATCTATGAATCTTTCTTGTAAGTTTAACTTTCGTTAAATAAATTACAAATAGGAAAAAATCTATAATAAGGTTATTAAACGGCAGTCATCGTAATCGACCCTCGTCGGGTTTTTCCGGCGATAAATCTGTGGAGCCATTAAACCGGCGATAAATTGCCGCTGTATCATCGAACCTGGGCCCTCGGGAGCGCCCGGCAAATTGCCTAATATTGACCTCTGCCACAGGTGAAAAGTACGAGCTACATAATACTTAGGTGAACCTTCACTTAAAATTTGGTTACAAATTTAGCAAAATTAGTTAAATGAATAGCTTTATATTTATACTAGCTTCTTGGAGGTCATTTTTCCAATTTTTCGAATAAAGCGTCGTACTAATATTTAATACTATCTGTGCCCCCGCAGTTTCACATGCATTAATTTGAAGAAAAGGCAAGAATCTATAATATTTTTTCCCGTTTTTGCAACAATTTTCATATAGGCTTCTGTTGGTCGTAGCATGATAATAAATATGCCTTCCTCGATAAATGGACTATCCAATACGAAAAAAATTCTCTGGTAGTTTATCGAGATCAATATCTTAATTCAGATTTGTTATAGTAAAGTTCAATGATCTTGAAGAAGATATTTATCAGTCCCATTGTCGCGAAAGAAAAACTATGAGCATAATTAGGCGTCGTTAGGAGGCTCGTTTCTCATAGTTAGCGCGACAAGGAGAGCGTAAACACATCATCGGGCGATCGACGGTTAGATTTATGGGGGCTGGTAATCCGCGATTAGGGGAGCCTCTTAGCCCTGGCGGGCTGCCAGCGACGCTTCAGCGATGGGTTGGGCCTAGAGCGCAGCGGGTGACTTAGCTCGCAAGCGGAATACCAGGCTGATTATGATGTATCACTATATTAATGACACATTTATGGGAGCTGGCAATAAAAGATTGGGGTAGACGCTGCCCTGGTTGGTCGCAACGACGCTATAGCTAAGGGTGGGACCTATAGCGTAGCGGGCAGTGGGAGCGAATATGTGCAGTATGACCAGCGGAAGGTACTGATCATGCCTGCTGAGCTTGGAAGACGTCGTTCCGCACCTGGAAGAAATATCGATGCGATTGTATTTGTTTCGTGTTAATGACTAAATAAATCAATATGCCATAACAAAAGTGTCGTTCCACTTGAGATCCTTTGGTCTCATCAGACTATTCCTGTATTTATAGCTTACCATAACCTCAAAAAGTAGTTATGATAATCATTAAAAAGCAATTTTACTCGGCACACACTAACATTTCTTATAGAAACTTTCTTTGAGAAGGCAAAGAAAAACTGTACCCATGCAAACACTTTTGTTCTGTTCAGTCGCTGCAGTCGCGACCCTCATTAGCGCTTCTGGCTGCTGTTTTGCTGCTCGTTTGTAACATTCGCATTCCACGCTCGTGTCTGTCTGCCCTGGCATCTTCGGCTGCGGTCGTACTTGATTGCCACTTGAATTAAAAGAGGACTCGTTGTGTCCTTATAACGATGCATGGTAGAAATATGTTTTATAATTCAAGTTCGTTTCTGGTTCTAAGATCAGGGTGTAATGTAAATTTTGTAATGTAAGGTTAGTGTGTCTGTAATTTTATAACAAGTGTAACTTTACTCTGTGATCTGTATACTGCAACCTAGAAATAACGTATGCTTTACCTTTGACGACCGATTTGGCGCAGGAGTAGGCTACCCACCTTCTGCGCCAGTGGTCTCGGGTTTGATTCCCGAACAAGACTAATATTTGTGTGCATGATCATGCCTGTTTGTCTTGGTCTGGGCGTTTTCTATGTATATTAAGTATGTATTTACAAACAAAAAGTATTTAAATACCTATATATTTATCCGTTATCAAGTTTTCCATGATACAGTTTCCTAATGAAATTAAAATGGGTTTAGATAATTGGTGTGAATGTAAGAAGTTATTTATTTATTTATTTTACCTCAAACCCTGACCTTAAAATCCGTTTAGTAAAGCGAACACAAAACCTGACAGTTGAAGAATCTGGCTTCGTCACTGTTACATCGAAATCGTTAGTTCTTCGTTACTTTTATCTTTTACTTTTTAGAATATCACAAACTTGCTAACAGTTAAAACAAGTTTTAATAATCGCGCCGAAAAAACACTACAACGTAATCGTCACTATAAATAAGCCTAACCGTTAATAGTGTGTATCTACACAGTGTCTATCTAGACTAGACTCTGAAGTGTACCATCACCGTTTTAGCAATATCCATTCCTTCCAATTATCGCGTCACAGCGGCCGACGGTGGCAGCGATGCCTCACGATCGACTTCGCATACACTCTGCAATAATCGTCTTCAGTCTTGGCCCGCGGCCAACCTCCTACCACAAAGCACATCGGAATTACAACCTTGTTCCCTAGGTATAAGATCGCAGTGCTAGGCTGTATCGCGGCTTGTATCGCTGAGTGCGGTATTAGTGTTACAGGGGATTACAACCGCCATAATTATCTTGTAACATCTGTAGTTTGGCCGCCGGATCGGGATTTAACATATCTATTGTCTTGTGTTTACCTTTTGTATGTACTGTATTGTCGTATTTGAAGTTCCGTTTAGCATATCTATACATAGTAATGGTTCTTGGATCATCTGGATGTTCAGGGCTATGCTATGCAGATCTCTCAGCAGCTAAAGTCACTGCGACCTGAAAGATCTATTTTGACTTGCCATCTAGTTAAAGTAACTCTTTCTTGCTTCAAGCTTTAAGCTTACTCAATAATATTGATAGGAAAACACAATTAAGTACCATTAAAATTACCCATAACCAAAATTATGATCTAATAGAAGAACTGAAAAATGAAGTATTCGAAAACATTTCATCATTTGCTACTGTGTCATTACGCGATTGATTAGTAAATAATCAATACATATGTTTTTCATATTGTATCGACAGCCGGACAGACTGGAAGCGATAAAAATTAAGAGTACCTTTTAAGTGCGCTCTTATTCATTCGGCCGTTTTTGACAGTCCAACCGGTTATCTCGTGGTTTTGGTTGTCGCAGAGTCAAGTGTTATTATTTTCAAAGCTATTCCTTGGTTGAGATTACGTAAGTGTAGGTTAGATTGACTTGATAGTTAAACAAGCCCAAGAGACCGGAGAACTGAGTATTTGATATTGATTTCAAGTTACCATCTTCAGACCTTCTGAGGATCGGGTGTTAAAACTAAGTGGACAGGTAGACAGTGAAGTAAATATATTATAAGGCTTCTATTTACAATTCTGGAAATTTAAGATTTTACTTAGCTCAGCTTATTACTTAGAAATATGTTTACCTAATCATCATCAAAAAGAAAGACATCACCATTGAATTATGTCACCCTAAAAACTGTGTGAGAACTTAATAAGATGTCACTTTACAAAATATTATTTTATTATCACTGGTTTGATGAAGTGGTTCTTCTGCCAAATGGGTTATATTTCACTCTTACGACAAAAGTACTTAGCAGACAAAAAGTTTTTATACTTACAGTTTTGAACTAAATCGGGTTAAGTTATACCTATACTCACAAATGTATCTACAGAGGTAATATTTGTATGTAGGCTGCAATTTCTTGAAATACTGAAATCGAGTAGCCCGATCATTATTTATGAATGACATGGTTATATTATACCCCGATATTCTAACGGGACGAGGAACATCGCAGGTAAACCTGCGTGGCGGAGCTAGTTATTGATATATTTAAACTGACTTAGTTACACGTGTACCTTGCCTAAGTGCTGGAACATGAGCTCCTGAGCAAGCAAATAGCGCAAATTGCCTAGACGCGGATTAATATTTAAACAATTATTCTGCTGACGAGCGCTTAATCCGCGCTCATGTTTGCTTAGAGCTGTCTTTGCTGAGTAGTTCTAGAAATAACTATTGTTGTTTAATGTATTGTTGTTAATTGTTGGCTGTTTGTTCTTTTAATTTAAATTTGAGAAGAGATAACGTTAAACACGTTTAACTAGTAAAATATCTATAGTTTCGCTGTAGGTTTAATTTCTAACAAAATATAAAAATAACTTTAATGCCTCCTTTACATATAAATTCTCAAACTTGATTTAAAAAAAAATCTTTTGTTAATAATATTACATTACAACATTTCTGAAGATTTTTGCCGATTCAAAATTTTGGTGAATCATCATAGCAAAATTCACGTTTTTTTAGAACAATGAATGGTTATAACAAAAATCTGATAACATTACATGTCTCCCTTCGGGTTTTTTATGGTTTAGACATGTTAAGTACGCAGCAAGGCAAAACCGTAGCAACACCCTGTAGCAAGATCGTAGTCCCGTAGCAAGTCCGTAGTCCCGTAGCATGACCGTAGTCTCGTAGCAAGACCGTAGTCCCGTAGCAAAATCGCTTAACTTTTCTGGTAATAGAGTCGCTGACACAGAGACAACATACCAGTATTCAGGTGGTGCTATCATTGTAGGTTTAGAAGATTAACTTGTTGTCGCCCCAAATTTGTAATGTATTCTAGTAACTTCCCGCGAGTTTGGCTTGCTTTAACTTTTTATAATAGAAATTTCTTGCGTTGTTTGCGCGTCTTACATAATGACTCTCCCATCCATATTATTGTAAAGGCTTTCAATGCTGTGAATATGGCTTTAGATTAGTTCTGTAGCAGTGTACGCTCAACTTTGCTGGCAACATGCAATATAGACCGTGAGCGCTAATATGTGGACTTATTGTCGCGCAATGACACAGAAACGTCAAGTCAGTGCACATGCACGACTTCAAGTTTGTTATTATTATTATTAATTATTTTAGTGTATCAACAGTTATATAAACGATCTATGAAATAGAAAATAAAACAAGATAAACTAATAATAGGTTGTAAAGGCTTCCAATGCAAATAACAACATCAAAATCCTAAAAGGTCATATTGTTTGATCGAGCTTACGTCAAAATAATGTCAGTTGAAACTATTTTTTTTTTCATGGAGCTGTGTTAACTATCTTCGGTGTCTTTATCGCGCGTTGACCCAGAGACATCGCGTCTATCGCGCGACGCGCCAATTGTTCAGGCAAAAAAAGAAAGAGACATATGCAGCTTTCTCCGCAAAAACATGCAAGATGCACCGCCAGCCCGCCCGCAAATAAGTGTACAATACCTGTAGCTGTAGTTAGCAAGACGTGACGCACCTTGCACCTTTACCTATTAGACTACTCTACACGTGTTTCGCCCCAACCCGGGGCATCTTTAGGAGTTGTTGGACCGTTGGTGCAAAATACAGCTCCAAAGCTACATAGTTCTGTCTCTTACTTTTTCACAATGGGCCGCCAAGTGACGCCTGATTCAATCGTATATGTTCAGGCAGAGCCGTCTCATAAAGAGAAGGCTGTGGTTCAGGCATTAGACCACGTCAGACTGCAGATAATAAAGCGGCGCCATAAATTGTTACTGTCGAAAAGTTTAGTTGTCTACTAGTAACTGCCTTGGACTTTACTTTTACTTACACTCAACTTTCTTTTTACTTTAACTCACACAATATTTAGTCACAAACTGAAATAATCACATATTTAACCCAATTGTTAAGGTCTACAGCCATAACAGTAGTAAGTTTTAAAGCGATCATCATTATACAACCCCAAGTCGAATGCCAAATCCATAAACTTAGGCTTTAAAAGCGCCCTTGTCACATCATCATTTCAGCCGTACGACGCCCACTGCTGGGCATAGGCCTCCCCCAAGGATCTCCACAACGATCGGTCCTGCGCTGCCCGCATCCAGCGGCTTCCCGCGACCTTGACCAGATCGTCGGTCCACCTTGTAGGGGGCCTGCCCACGGAACGTCGTCCGGTTCGCGGTCGCCATTCGAGAACCTTTCCGCCCCAACGGCCACCGGTTCTCCGCGCTATGTGTCCCGCCCACTGCCACTTCAACAGAGCAATCCTTCGAGCGATGTCGGTCGTTTTAGTTCTCCTGCGGATCTCATCATTTCTGATTCGATCGAGCAGGGAAACACCAAGCATCGCTCTCTCCATTGCCCTCTGGGTAACCTTGAGCCTTCTTATGAGACCCATAGTAAAAGACCACGTCTCGCTTCCATAAGTCATAACTGGCAACACACACTGGTCAAAGACCTTAGTCTTGAGACATTGAGGAATTTTGGACGCAAATATATGCCGGAGCTTCCCAAACGCTGCCCATCCGAGCTGGATTCGACGAGAGATCTCTTTCTCGAAGTTGGACTTACCTAATTGGATTGTCTGTCCTAGGTAGACATAGTGGTCAACAACTTCGAGTGTAATGTTCCCAACATTAACTGGAGCGGATGCAACATGGGCATTGGACATGATTTTCGTCTTATCCATGTTCATCTTCAGACCCACTCTTTGGGAAGCATTGCTGAGATCTTCGAGCATTGTGTTCAGGTCTTCCAAAGTCTCAGCCATGAGAACTACATCATCGGCAAACCGCAGGTGTGTTAGGTACTCGCCATTGATGTTAATGCCGAATCCTTTCCAGTCCAGTAGCTTAAAAATATCCTCCAACGCAGCTGTGAACAGTTTGGGAGAAATGACGTCTCCCTGTCTCACACCTCGCTGTAGTTGGATAGGATTAGAGCTCTGGTTCTGTAATCGGACCGACATGGTGGCGTTTTGGTATAAGTACCTCAGCACCTCGATGTACCTGTAGTCTATTTGGCACCTCTGGAGAGACTGCAGCACTGCCCAGGTCTCGATCGAATCAAAGGCTTTCTCATAGTCCACGAACGCCAAGCATAGTGGCAAGTTATACTCTTCGGTCTTCTGTATAACTTGCCGCAGCGTATGACACATACACACCCTTGTCACATATGTAATAAGAATTACTGTTACTATTTTCATGCCGTCGACATAATTAGGCCCACAATAGTAATTTTCGATAACAATGTACCTACAACCAGCGACGTCACAAAGCTACCGACCTCTCAAAGCATACCAATAACGGTTGGATACGCGGCACGCGACGTTATCAAACAAAGTTACGACGGCATCATCAAACAGGCCGTCGCGGTGCAACAATGTGCATCCAATTAATTTTATAGACAGTTATAAAAAAACGTGGTTCGGACAAAACTTTGTAGTGGTTTTACGTAGGTATCTGGCCAATTATCATGGTTCGGGTTCGAATCAAAAGCAGTGTTTTTTTTGACGTACCTCTTATTGACGCATCATAGTATTCAAATAGATCTAGTAAATCATTATTATTATTTTATTATGGTACACAGACAGATTACAATCGTTACATGTTAAATCTAATAATTGTTACCTTAACCTAGACAGTAACCCAAGTAGAGTGTACACAACAAGTTTTAAAAAAAAGGTGGTGTGCAATAAAAAAAACATCATTTATACTATAAAAATACCAAAAAATAAAAAATAAATACATGTAAAAAGTCAAATTATAAAATCAAATGTCATAAAATAACTATAAAAGTGCAAGAAACTGACTACGATAATACTAATAAGATTATTATTTTTTACATTAAATTACCATAAAATAAAGAAAAATACTTACATCAAAGTCAAATTATAAAATCAAATATCGTTTAAAAAAAACTATAAAAATACAAGAAACTAACCACAATAGTAATAATAAGACTAAAATTCATTATTTTTTATTTACTAATTAAATCCAATTCTAACTCAGGCTCAAAGGGTCAAGGTGTTGAGGACCATTTGGCCTTAATAATGTTGGACACAATTCTTTTATATTGAGAAAACCTTCCATTGAATATGTCCATATCCGTGTTCTTGCTGCCGCGAGTATATTCATTGAAAGTCCGACACATTCTTACAACTGGGTTGAAAATAACTGGGTTGAAATTAAGGAAGTATTGTTTCTATATGACTGTAATTCAAACGTATTAAGAAAACGGGATCTATGTCTGATGTTAATATTGAGTGAAGACAGAAGTTCGAGTGCATCTATGGATGAATGTAGTTAGTCCTCCTACTGTTAGTAGGGGATCCTTTCTTTTCTTAATGAATGGTTGTTTTTCTGAAAAATTGGGATGCGTGGGTTATTTATTAACCCATGCCTTTTTCGGCACAATCCTTTTAAGTATTTTCTTGCTGCAGTTCTTAAATTGTTCTATGCGAACGCTTAAAATTTTTACACGTTTCATCAATTGTATACACTTCCTGTAACCACGGGACTATGGAGCAAAAGAAAACTGAATTTAACAATGCATTAAAATTTAAATGAATAATAATATAATGCAAACTTCGTTCATTAATTGCAATGAAGAACGTGTTTAAGATTTGTTTAACAGTACATTGATGAGACAATCAGCTTACACTTTGTCCTGTTATCCTTGGAAGCTCGCATGAATTTACAGCAGTTAGGAGACTTGAAAAATAAACGCGTGGCGAAGCCTCGCGATGTCGCAACGGTTTCAGTCCTGAAGTCCACTTCTTTTGTACACCCGCCCTAGGTGAAGCGAACAGAGACTAATTCAAGCAATACTAGCGTAAAGAATCTCATAATCAAGATATTACAAAGAAACATCCCATAGGCATATCGTTCACTGGAACAAACGATGACATGACACATAATATTACTTTTCAACTTTTGACTAGGTAATAAGGAAAATCTGAGAAAAACAAACAGACGATAATTGGGAAAGAAAAATCGAAAGATGGTTCGATACGATATATTTTGAACAGAAATGTAATAGCTCGGCGATGTGGGATCGCGCACCCGTATGCACATTAGCTGCATCCCTTGATTAAAATTAAAAAGAAAATCGTAAAGACTTTTGTAAGCTTGTCTCTGATCGTGTCGTCGACTACGGCAGCTAGCGTCCGCGCAGCTCGAGTGAAGTTTATTTAGCGCGTGTATTTCGCTAATGAGCGCTGATTTTTATTGGGAACAGCAGCATTCTAGCAAAGCGGGGCGGTTCGCTGCGACTAAGGACATTTATGAACCTACTTTGTTGGTAATAACTCTTGGCAGCGTTATAGCGAATTTGATTTAAGTTGAAGAAGGGACTTTAGAAGTTTGGTTTGTTGACATTTTTTAAATAAAGGAATAATTCTCGCAACGCTAATTAAAAGACTAGTTGTAATGTAGCAATAGTTGCAATTTTTGGGAATCACACATGCTACAAAATTTAGTGATTTATACTTATGATTGCTAACTGCAAATATTAGGTTCTTCTAAATTGGCGGTTACGTTTTAGGATCTTTCACTATATTATGACACATGTTAGGTGAAAGTTAGTTCGTTAAATTTTGAGTTTTACGGCACATCTAGAGACGCAGAAGCGTGTCAAGCCAAGTTCAAGCTAACATAACTGGTGAGCAACACCTTGTGTAATATTACACGAATCATTAGGAGCCACTTTTGATCCCCTCATCGTCACGTCTCATCCTGAGAAGAAATAATAGGTATTTTTAGTTGTTATAAAATATTTTATGTTGTTATAAATAAATTTCAGGACTGGCCATTGAACTTGGCACCTTTTTTGATCTCATTTCTTATGTCGTTGTAGTCAACAACCAATGCTTAAATCATAATATTGAAATTGTCTCTCATTCCACATAATAGGTCTTTACCTATGAAATTGCCGTTTTGTATGGAGATTTCTGTAATTATTTTTTTTCCATACTAACGTTTTTGTTATTATTTAACGACTAATATTATGTAAATTTACAAAATTTTACACACGTATTTATGGACATTTTAACTACTAAATGACACATTCGTTAAGAGAAAAAAATTTTTTTTCACTAAGTTACAACTAATAAAGTACGAAATTCTGGAAACAAAAATAGTCGTAACTTTCGGAATAAGTTTTTTCTATGTAAATAATCAAATATCGTGGTTATTAAATTATCAAAAGTTGCTCGATACGGTCTTAATGTAATGCAATATTAAAGAAATTATATATTTCTAATATTATAAAAGTTGTTAAGTTATATGTACAAAAGAAAAAAACGGCAATTTCATATGTAAAGACCTATTATATGTTTTAATGGGATTTTGTATATAGGAAAATGTTTTAAGTAAGTCAACAATCAAATCTCTATTTATCACGTCTATAGTGTTATCAAGAGCCTTTGCTAAAAAGCAAAGAAAAAGATAGCGTCTCTGAGTACGATAGTAAAGCAAGAAGGGCTTAATCTTATAAAGCTTACGAACCGAATGCTCCAAGTCAAAGTGAAAAGAAGCAATGAATCATTTAGTTGAGCGCCTGCACGCTCGGCGGCTTCAATAACACGCGCGTGCTCTCCCGCGGCGCGAGCTCTCTCGGGGGGAATGTTTATTTATAATTATAAGTTACGGGAAGAATTCTTCTGTATGCTTAGTAGGTCACCTCTACATTAAATCATATCACTTAATAATAATGTGTCAATATTGGGGCTGGTGTTTTTTTTTCTATTACGATTTTTCCTATTGCTTATGTCAATGCTATATTATTTTATAGTAGATTATAAACCGAGGGGATAAAGCACTGTTTTATGTCACGGGCGCGATAATGAATCCTGAGCAAATGAGGGACTCCAAATTTAACTCCCGAGCGTAGCAAGGGTGTTACGAGTAATTCCTGAGCGAAGTAAGGGAATTAAGTATTGATAAATAAATTTTAGCACATCACAAGCACTTGGAAAACCGATATGACCAAGCTAAGGACTTTAAATATTATGTAAACACCTTTATACGAATTTTCATCCTGAGTAGAAACTGAACCGCGGCATTCCTTCCACTCTGTACTACCAATCTGCACTACCGGTAGTGCAGATTGGAATTTTTTGTCCTATCAGCACTACTGTACTACCAGCTGTCAAACCGGTAGTGTCGTTAGGAATTATTTCTTCCCTTTTGCACTACTGTGTAGTAGTGCACAATGGAATTATAAAGAGCATTACTTTTTCATTCCCAACCGCACTACCAAACAATTGTGTATGCGAACTCTTAGCTTCTACGGTTTTACGTTATTTGGATTTCTTATCCCTTCTGCACTAAGTACTGATGAATATTATTATAATATAAAAACAAATGATATTCTCAAAACACATTGAGTCATTTATTTGTTTTAAATATTAACAAGTTACATAATGTATTAATTACTCATACTGTTTCATGTATTAATATTATTACATTATTCGACTCTCCGCCCAAAGCATCCTGCACATTATTCAATATAGAACAACGAGGAATAATAATCGTCGACAAATTGAAATGATAGTTTTTAAAGTAAAAAATAAATAAACATATTATTTAATTATAACTAAATACTATTTTATTTTATTTCATAAATTCTTCATGATATTTCATAAATAATGTAAAACCGTAGAAGCTAAGAGTTCGCATACACAATTGTTTGGTAGTGCAGTTGGGAATGAAAAAGTAATGCTCTTTATAATTCCATTGTGCACTACTACATAGTAGTGCAAAAGGGAAGAAATAATTCCTAACGACATTACCGGTTTGACAGCTGGTAGTACAGTAGTGCAGATAGGACAAAAAATTCCAATCTGCACTACCGGTAGTGCAGATTGGTAGTGCAGAGTCGAAGGAATGAACCGCGGACATAAAAATCAGTACAATTTTTACTTTATCAATTGACGACAAATTTGGTGCAGAAGTACGGATACCTGCCTTAATTCGCCAGAGGTCTCGGGTTCGATTCCCAGACAAGACAAATATTTCTGTGCATGAACCTTTGATCAACATTGAAGGCATGAACATATCTATTTGCCTGGGTCTGGGTATTTTCTATGTATTTTAAGTATGTTTTTACATAAAAGTATTTAGGTAGAAGATATATATTTATCCGTTATCAAGTTTTCCATGACACAGTTTCTTAAAGAAATTTGAATGGACTTAGATAATTGGTTCGATTTTAAGAATTTATTAATTATTAATAGTCTACTGTCACAGAATTAAAAATAAATTATCATTAACTAGTTTTCACCCAATACCCAGGTGGCCGCATATTTGCTCTCATTGTTGACTAACACTTTACAGGCTTTTATTTTAATTAACTAGCAGTTCCGTTTGGGCAAGTTTAGGTCAAATCGTGCAATCAACATACTTTTCAGTGTCCGACCCAGCTGAAGTTTTACATACAGGTTTGCTTTAAATTACAAAACAATATTAAAGTACCAGTTAGCAAAATATTGTCATAAACATTATTTTTTTTTTAATTCATTACGACTTGAAATTTACTAGCAGCTACACTATAGCATTTCCACTTCGTAGCAGCTGGATTTAAAACTTCTGAAAGCCAAATCAATGTGAAAACTGTCTACGGAAGCATTATTGAACTATCTGAATCCAAGTCAGCGGGCTGCGGCAACTTAAACTGTGCCTGGAGTTACCTGCAAGAAAGTTCGCTTTCTACATTAAACTGTTGCTGAATCACTGAAGTTGTGACAGGTAGTTGAGACACTGCGACGTGGTATATGTTTAGTTCTTTTGGAATATCCCAAGCACAAAAACAAACGTTATCTTAATGGTTATCGTGATCGTATTAATTTGTATGAAGCTGAAGCCTTTTCCGGTCGTTCAATTAAGTAAAATTCCACAGATATTTGACAGCACTTCGTCAAGTAGGTCTAGAGGTCCCGAGTTTGATTCCCGGTCGAGTGAATATTGAAAACGGACTTTTCAGTATTTCCTCGGGTCTGCGTCCATGTGGTATAAACCCCTAATACCCGTCGTTGTTTCTAATTTCCTTAATACTAGTGCTGTGATATTTATAATAAGTAGGTATTATATTTCTAATACCTTATGGAGAGTTTTTCGTGCTTGGGGTAGAAAAGGTTGATTCTCAAAAATTCGATTTCTCTCAAACGAATCCGCTATTTATTTCCAATTGTTTGTGAAGTAAGATAAAAGTGGAAAGTGTAAAGTGAGAGCGTTTTTTAAATGATGCACCTGACCATAATTTTCTGGCCGTAAAAGTAAGTACATAGTGCCAATTTATCTACAAACCTACTGGTAAAAATTGTTATGTGAATATATATATTTTTTATTATTGTTCACAAGTTGTGCTAATTTTCCGCGTGAATGGGCCTGACTCAGTCGCAGTTTTACCCCCGTGGTACCCGTACCCCGTGGGAATATCGGGATAAAATATAGCTTATGTCACTCGGGAAGAATGTAGCTTTCTAATGGTCAAAGAATTTTCTAAATCGGTCCAGCAGTTTCGGAGCCTATTCGATGCAAACAAACAAACAATCAAATCTTTTCTCTTTATAATAACAAAAATTAATAGTACGTTCGTAAATACGGCAAGAATACGTAAATATCGTGAAAAATATCGAGTTTTAAGGCGCCCAAAAAAAATTGTTCTCGGTCCTTGTATCCCTCGCTCCACTCAGGATTTTATTCTAGAATCATTCGCTGCTCTCGGGATCCAAGTTAGTCCCACGAACTAAATTCCCATTATTTTCACTTGGTGTATAATCTACTATTTTCACACCACATGCTCGAATTTGCTCAATTACATATCATGCAAATCTCACCTAAAGTAAGTCATTATAGGCGTAAGAATCTCATTATTAACCAGCGGGTAATAAAGACATTCAGTACCTTAATATGAACCGCATGTTAATAATGAGTTTGAATTCGTATGATAAATTGTTCCATATTATAGACTTACTTACATTAAAAATAACTTTATTGACAAAACAAAGAAAATAAAACAAAAGCCGCGAGTGTTGCAAAACGCTGCAGTCAGGTGGTTGAAGTTGAAAGATTATACCTACCTAATTTGAATAAAAATGTCGAGTGTCGAAAGCGAAAGTGAATATGTACATATTTTTAAAGTTATTTTAAGTTTTAATAAAAAGTTGTTTCTAGTAAGTAGCCTTGCTTTTTATTGTCTCGCAAAAGGTGAGAAAAGTAGAGTATTCTTTTGGGATAAAACTGTTTTCGTCTTGAGCGAGCTTGAATCCCTCGCTGCACTCAGGGCTCCATTTTACACACAAATTGAACTAGATAAACTGTTCTCATTGATTAAGACATAAAGAAGCCAAGCAGTGCTCACAAATAGCCCCCAATACCTCCCTCATACCCAGAAACCCGTACGAGCCTGCGGGCATTAATCAGCTGTGATCTTGCGCTGCAATTAGCCGGGCCGTGTATTATTTATTATTCCCGTAATTCCGAAATAATATCTCACACGGATCGCAGGGACCGCTGGCTGCTGAATAATTCCCTGTGTTGTCGACACGGTAAGTTGGGTACAGGGTACGACTGGATTGGTAAGAGCGATACCTCTTAGGGAAACACATTTCTGATGTATTCGTGGTCTAAGGGTGTGATTCTATATGCTAACCGTCGTCATTATAAGTAATTTTAAATCTCCTTATCAACATAACGACGTGTTAACACTAAACTGATATTGACCTATATTAATAGGTACTAGAATTATGTGTCATCTAAATTACAGAGTATTTAGTTGGTACTAGAGAATCTTAGAAACAGAGAATCGGATTCTATAACGGTTAACTTTCTGATCGCAATTATGCATAGAATACTCTAGTTCAAGTAGTAGAAGTAAATATAATTTCAAAGTGAACAAACTAATATCATCAAAAGCACTATATTATTACAACTAGTCTTAGCTACAGACTAGTGATGTCTCCAAGCTTGTTAAAAGTATCAGTTCCCGTAAGTGCAGCCCCATTAGTGCCTGACGTCTGTCTAAGGAGGAATAAAGAATTCCCTTTGTGTCGCGCGTTCCCAGTTCTCAGGACCCGCACCCCGGGCCCGAGACGGTGACACGCTTGACAAGGGTCATGCTGTTAAATACTTCACAAAATCTGAAATTGTTTGTATACTCACACTTAGTTGCGAAAGTAGCCGACCATAAAGTAATTACATTGAGTTAAGTAACTATGTTTTTAAGACTAAAAAGAAGTGGTTGTTTTAACATCATCGTTTGGACATAATATACGGAGTGCAATAAACTGATTGATTGACGTTTATTTTGCATTCAGACTCGATCAAAGTATCAATTAATTTACAGAGTCAGCACTCTGGGTGTATTATTTTGATCTACATAGTTGTGACCAATTTTATGTTGAATCAGTTGCTATACCACACATATTAACCCATAAGCGGAAACAATATAAAATTAAATGGTTAGGTCTAAATCTAATATTAATCTAAATCCGAATCATTTAACAATGAAGTAACCCATCGTTATACCCTACTTTTTTAGCTCAATGAACAGTAGGCGAGATAATTTTAAAAGTATTAAAGCACAACAAGTGTTTCCTAAAGCCATACTAGTTCACTAACGCACCCATCCACCATTTGACTTGCTTCATAATTGTGCCTTTACTAACAAAGGTTTTAGCTCTGTTGTAACAGTCCTATAGACACAAAGAGGCTCAGATATCCTCATGTAATTGTATCCACTGGAGAGCGGGAGCGGTTAGTGAGCGGCTCGCCTGAGATAAGCTGAATTATAGCAAGTTAGGATCGGGATCGAGGTGGGGTCTCGGTGACAGCGAAGTTATAGTTAATTCAATCAACAAATTAATTAGGTTACAGCAGAGACCTTCTCTAAAAAATATCTTAGTAGTCAAACCATGATCCCAATTCAATTAACTTAATTTTTGAACTGCAAAATTTTAATTTAATTATAAACCGTAGTTTGCATCACTTTTTTATTGTTAAATTGTTTAGTTTTATGTATTCTCACTGTGTTGGTATGGCTCTCTTTCTATAGCTTTCCATTTTGTGATGTCCATTTCAGTTATAAATATAGTTTTCACCTCTCTAGCTCGAAAAGGGCGCTTTTGGCGCCTAAAAACTCGCAGCAAAATCGATTTTTGCTGCGAGCGTGAGGCAAAGTGCTTTTTTAATTTCTTACACCAACTTTTGAAAGTATTAAGAAAAAAGTAATAGAGTGACAAGGATGAGACTTATAAAATTAGTATGAGCAAAAAGGATAGATAGATAGCTTTATGTCGATGGACATGAAATATAAAGCTTAAAAAATAAATACACGGATACCAAAGGTTCGAAATAAAGAGTATGGACGAAATGAGGTCGCATGCATGATATAAATATAAAATAAGAAAAAATATTTTTTCAACAAATTATATAATTGCTTTTTATTAAACACGCAATACCTATTTAAAATAAATAATAATAATATGAAGTGAACATTATATCGCTTACAATATCATGTTTGGTTTTCATAAAAATTACATGCAGTGCAGTTTTTGAACGCAATGCAAACAGTTACCTTCAAATTTTACTCTTATTCTAATTATTAATTTTGTAATTTTGATGTTTTCTTTATTGTTAAATGTTGCCTTCAATGTTGTTTTTCTGACTTGTAACACTTTTCTCGCTGGTAGAGGTGAAAAGTTGTATGTTTAACAGGAGAGCAAAATTTTCTGATGTCTCGTGCCTTTAAATCACTCACTGTGCTCAGTAGTCTATATTTGAATCACTCGCTACGCTCGTGATTCAATTTTAGACTACTTCGCTAGTTTGTGATTTAAATTCAGCACTCGCAGCGAAAAATGATTTTGCTCTCTTGTATAACAAATAACTATTGTCGTCCTGTTTTATGTTTTAAAATAGTTTTAGAGGATCATAGTTCTGATATTTTGAAAAACTTGTAAGTTCTTTTTTCTTGCCATACCAAAAAGCTAAGAGACAGCTTTATGTAATCACTGAACTACCTAGCCGTAACGAGCAGCGTCGAATTTATCCAATACATCTTACGCACTGTATATTCAGCGTATATTTCATCAATGTGAAGATATTTCCCTCACACACGAAAGAAATACCTTTCCAGATAGTTGACAATCGATATAGATGAAATATTTGCTATTTCAAATTATAGTTTGTTATATATCTTGTCCCGCTTATTGCTGTCATCATAACCCTACCCCATAAGAGCCTGTGGAAGCTGGTACGGACGGCTATTCCTAGCAGGTGCAGGACAACACGCTCCTAATGTGTACACAGGATGCATCTTGGGCGAACATTCTCATATACCAGGTAAGTTTAAATATGGTTTTAATCTCGAGAAATTAATAATTTATCCTTATTAATAGTACATTACAGCGGAGGACAGGTAAGTAAGAAATGACATTGTCGAGGATGGTTTGAAGCACGAGCCGCAGGCGAGGGCTTTAATCATTCGAGGCAAGGTAATTTGCTTACCGTACAAGGCTTGTATAGTGCTTTTCTCAATAAATGCGAGGAAATAAAAAAAACTGTTTAACTAAATAATATTTATTAAAATTTATATCACACATGTTCATGCAATTATTAAATGTAAATGTTATTGTTTTCCCGGGCACACTTATGTATAAATCGCCCATAATAATATTATTTTAATGATGTATCATTAAAATACGCCAACAACACAGATTCCAAAAATGTATGCGCCTTTTTTTCACTTTTCCAAATCAGATTGTAGGTTATCATATATCTTTCTTTTGATTTTGCTGGCAGTAAGTTTTCTGTTATTAATTTTGCTTCTGCTCTCAAATTTGGTGGAGTAGGTACATACAATGTCTGTATATGTTTCATTGGCAGAACTCATTTTGATAATTTATTACACAATATAAACTGTATTGATATCTAATCAACCGCTGAAAATCATTCCCGCCGTTTTTTTAATATTGGTTTGTGAGGCCATGTCGAACGGTCATAGAGCCTAGTGATACTTACTACTTGCTACTAAAATGCGCAACTTCAATACCCGCTTCTGGGCGGTAGATGGCGCTGTATATATTTCCCATACAAAATTACTCGTAAAGGATATTTTGTCTATGATAAATCTCATTTTGTTTTTTCGATTGATGTTCGTGCTAAGCATGAAGCTCGACTTAATACTGAGGTAACTGGAGTTCTCACCCTGAATAAAAAATGAACACCAGCAAATTTGACACTTAGTATGTAGTGGCTGTCAGTTGTCTCATATGACCATACGTATTTTTTAAAGTGTAGGTGAGACGGAAGACAGCCACTGTGTAATTTGTGGTCACAAAAAATTGTTCGTACTGCACTCTCCAGTTACCTCAGTATTAAGTCGAGCTTCATGGTGCTAAGGGTACATAGCGCTTGTGGTACAATACGAAATAATATACTCAGTGCGCACCGTATTTAAAAAAAAGTTAACCTAATTATGATTTAATAATAATGTGGCTGTATGGTGCAAATGTCCCTTTGCTTTTTCAGTTTTTATACACAGGAATAACTAAAGAAAAAATAAAGAAAAAAAGTTGGTAGTACCATAGAAAATCACTGCAGTAATGAATTTCAGTACTTACTTACTGCACTAAAATCAGTGCAGTAAGTAAGTACTGAAATTCATTACTGCAGTGATTTTCAAATTTAGAATGTTTACCTCGGAAAAGTGCCACGTACTGCATTCTTTTCTCCAATATAATATTAACATTTCAGAGCATAAGTGTGAAAAATATTTTTAACAAGAGTTCCCAAGCATTATGATGTACTTATCATAATATACTTACAATAATGCTAGAAAGAAGTAAAAAAGAAGATTTATTATGATCTTTCAAACGTATCGCTTTTTAACCGACTTCAAAAAAAGGAGGAGGTTATCAATTCGACTGTATATATTTTTATTTTTTTATTTTTTATGTGTGTTACCTCAGAACTTTTTAGTTAATGTACCGATTTGGATAATTCTTTTTTTATTTAAAAGGTGACGCTTCTCGTGTGGTCCCATTCAAATTTTATCAAGAACTGGCAAGAAGTTCAAGAGTTATCCTGAAAAATGTGTATTCAGACTTTATTTGGGTATATGGACGATTTCATAGTTTCATCAAATTGGGGATCATTTTCAAAATATTTTTTTTCGAAAGTTGGTACTTCTGACCTGATCTTACTTTCACCAAGTCAGGACTAGGGGATCAAATCCCAGGAAAATTGAGAGGAATTCTCAAATATAGGCAAGCCTTATGCGTTCCATTTATTTTTGAAGTTAGTCAAGTATTTGCATCTGGTAGTCATCATCTCATAGTGATGAGCTGGTGATGGAAGCTACAACTCCTTAACGGTTAGGAGCTGGAGAATATTTCTTTAAGTATTAATCGTACGTATGGGCATTGGCCCATACGTACGATTATTTATATTAGTAGTATTAGTTATATTCTTTCAGGTTATTAGGGTGAGCTGCTGATGAGAGGTGAAGCTCCTCAACAGTTAGGAGTTATATTATGATGTTTTATAAATACCATATGCACGAATGGACCTTCAGTTGTATTCCTTCAAGTTATCTAAAGTAGCTAAAGATGGAAAGCTGAATTCCGTGACGGAAACAACAATTTATCATAATCACCATGTAGTTTCTTAAGCTACTTCACTAAAAATCGAAAAATAAAACGTTTTTGAAAAAAAAATGTAACCGCCTTCAAAACGGATCTTCAAACAAATATTAACAAACACTAAAAAACGAAAAAAATAATAAGATTTTTTAATTCAAAGGACGATGATACGTGACTTTTTCTAATTTATCTTGGTACTTACTGAACTGTTTGAAGTCGGTGCCAAGCCAAAAAGAATAAGAACGAAATATACTGAGTGAAATAACTAACATATAAAAAAAAACCTGGTCCCAAGCGTGAGGTGTAGGACGTAATTACCTCAATACGTATTAGACGGCACCGACTTCAAACAGTTCAGTAAGTACCAAGATAAATTAGAAATAGTCACGTATCATCGTCCTTAGAATTAAAAAATCTTATTATTTTTTTCGTTTTTTAGTGTTTGTTAATATTTGTTTGAAGATCCGTTTTGAAGGCGGTTACATTTTTTTTTCAAAAACGTTTTATTTTTTTATCGACAACGGTCTTAGCCTTCATCACACGTGATATTAAGTGAAGACAAGACTGAAGGTGGAATCGCACTACTTCTGGAATTTCAAATGCTGAGGAACTGCCGGAACATAACAATGCTGAAATCATCTTTGTTAAGGTGTCAGACTAAGATAAGATGGTGGTAGCTAGCCAGGCGGACTTTGAACAAGCCCTACCATCAACCAAACCGAATACAATATGTACCCCCAATGGGAATTGAACTCGAGACCTTTGGGTCTGATACCGGTGGTGTGTACCACTAGACCACAGAGGCGGTTAAAAACAGCCTACAAACAGCCGCATCTTCTTAGTTGAATCTACCTATAGATTTTTTCCGTATAAAGTTCTGGTACATCCACCACGTTTTCATACCACTACGTTAGTAATATATTATAGTATTCTTTGATACCACTATACACGTATATCTCAATACTTACCGAAATTGATCGCAATCCACAAATTAGTTAGATTTCTATGTTGATAGAGATTAACTGAATACAATCTTAAGACCTAGCATTATGTAATCCCCGTCAGACTATAAATCTTCCTAGATTCCCGAAACATGGCAGCAATTACTCGTGAAGCGGCGAAAGCCCCAATCCACCTGATAAAGTATTTACGTATCTTCAGATAGAAGTACATCTCCTAATGTATCCATTAATGTGAGCGAGCTATCTCATACAGGAAATTAATAATCCACGTCATTTATTTGCCTTTTATATCGTATATTTGGGGAATATACGCCTGGAAATCGGTTAATGTAGCTCTGATACAGATAAATAAATAGACAGAGATAAAAATTAATTCCTTGTTTCCAAATTTGTTTATGCAAAATTTTAGAACGCTTAAGAAGCATTACAACATTTCCCATTCGTAGTGTAATGGAACGCCAATACATGCAAGAAAAAAAATAAACTATAAGAAAAAAACAGTTTCTAAAAGCTGATGAATGAACCCGATATTCAGGTCTATATTACATCGTAAATATATTCCTTTACCACTTAAATAAGTTTGAAGAAATGATGCGTTAAGTATGACATTTTAAAACGACTTTCAAAAATTATGATAAACCAATCTTGAAACAAAAGTAGAGGGTTTTTAAGCCTAAATTTCGACACTGGCGTCAAAGCTAACACGTATAAAAAAACCGCAACAAAACACAATGTAAAAATGATTAACAAAAATGGACCTTGAGTCTTGATTGTTTAAAATCTATGAAGACATGAGTTTTCCCGGTGTTTATTTTAGTTAAAAATTGCAGATATTACGCAATTATTAACAATTCATATAAAAAAGTCCTAGTATTAAAATTATCTTAAAAAAATAGGAATATAAAATTTATTTTATTATCTCAGATTATGGCAAATAAATAAATTGTAAACAAGCATTTAATAGGCATGATATCATGCCTATTAAATAGGCACTGCTTAATCATCATCACTTAATTTCTAACTTATAACTGATAATTCGCACGCAAGCTATGTACAGCACGATGGTTCGGGTAGGACTGCATCAAAACAGTGAACAGGGCACGTGGAACGTGGAAAACTGTTTGATTTAAATTTAAATTTTGAAAGAACAGGTATAGAATACTATTGATTCAATTATCAATTTAATAACTTGCTTATCAAACCTCAATCCTATTATCTGAAGGGTATATAATTTCATCGAGATGTCAAGGTTGTTGAAAGTTACACTTAGTAAGCTGACTTATATTTTTGGGATAAATGAAAATTATTAGACGATCACATAGTTATGATTATTATAACAAAGGAGAGGCATTTGTCAACGAGAGTAGCAGAAAGGAGTTTAGGCCAAGCCACATACCATCACAGGTAGACATCGCAGATTAGGTAATTTTCGCTTTGATCATATAGGTATGTTAAAATATTTGCTGCGAAACTTAATATATTATCGTAGTGACTCTGATCGAGACAGAAATAGTTTTAAATAAATATAGAAATACAAGAAGGTCTCTAAGGTCATTTAACGAGTTGGAAGTTGGCCAGGCTCCCGGGAAACTGTCTCTTAGTAAAAAATGGTGAAACTTCCAGTAAAATCCTACTTTCATGCCCGATTAACATTCTTATAGGTAGTGTTTATAAATTATATATATATTATATTCGCCACTGTACGATTCCTACCAAATTACATCATTCATGAATAGAGAAATAATCTTTATTAAAATAAACTTTTTTCAATAAGCATTTTTAAATGGTCTGAGACTCTTTTAACTAAAAAGAAAAACGGACTTTCAAACCGAAAAACTGATACTAAATCGCTTAACAACGTATGCCTCTGCCTCTGTCCTCTTCCCTTCTCCTGTGGCCCAGCCGCAGGATCTCAATCAGAGTAATATTCCTGCGCCGGCCGAGCGCGCCCATTCAAGATGGCGACACGTGCGCCATATTGCCGATCACCGGGCACGTCACAAAAGAATCGCAAGGTCAACGCTACCCGCAATAAGGGCTTACGCGGCTTATTGCTCTGCCCTCCCGCTAATAAAGTAATATTAAATGTACGTACCGGGTGACCTAGTTCGCGCACTTGAATATTGCAATATTAACTAAGCAACGGGTACGTAATGAGGCTGTATACACATGATGTTGTAATGTTAGGGAATTTACATATTTTTTTTATTAGTTATTCGTCGGTAACAGCAATAAGCAGAGTACTTTGTGGCTTATTATATTTTGCTTGAGTTTTAAGTTACTTTTAAAATTAATTTTATTGAGATATCTTTTTAGGTCTGATATAAGCCGGATGATACAGAACCTTAGTGAATTCACTAACAATATGAAAAGCCAATACTCAATACTCAATACTCAATTATTTATTGCATATCACAGTGTATAAAGGATCTTACATGTAGGGTAATATTTAAGAATCACTATGGACCCTGTCGGGCACAACAATAATAATGGATTGGAGAAGAGGAACACTTATTTTATAAGTAGTAAAGTAATTAGGTGCCTATGTTTTAAATGAGATCAAATGAATTTTCAATTTATTAATTATTACTTTTTATAATTTAGTTTTTAGTAGTTTTTATTATTACTTATATCTTATCATTGTAATATTCTTGTAAATTATAATAACATTTAGTGATTAAGAATTCTTTCAATTTTTTTACAAATATTTCATTTGTTGTGTTCAAGATATAAAAGCTACATTGCTAATTGTGAGATCATTATGGAAAACGATTATGTCTCTACTGTGACTGTGACATCTTTAATCTGAGCAACCTTGGATTCAAACAGTTTGCAATACGGCAACCTTATGTGGTTCGATTGGAAATAAATTAAGCTTTCATTTGAGATGTATTTCAATTGAATAACAGATGAGAGTATATTTACTCCAGACTTACATGTTGAAACCCGACAACCTCATAAGCGCACAAGGGTAAAACCGGCAACTCTATTTTTTAAAATTCTTTGGGGTATATTAACTCAGCTGATGCTCGAATTTCACGAATAACATAATCAGGGAAGAATATCAAAAACAATTTATTAATGATATTTCATATCATCGGCACAGGATTTACCGCGGCATTATTGATACATTGCACGTAGGTTACGTGCAATGTATCAATCTATACTATCAAATGCACGTACAACCGACTAACTAATGCGTCCTAAGATTACAGCGATCGGCCAGCTGATAGGTCTCCTTCCAAATTACACTATTGTGTAATTTGGAATAAAGAAATTTTAATTTTATTAAATTTGTAATTACAAAGACGCTAACATACGTCATCGGTTCCTAAATTCTACGGCGGGAGACCATGCATATTTGAATATACAAAGAATTTCAAGTACTATTAAAATTGGTATTAATACATCCTTTATATTATTCACAGCGTATTCGTACGGTGCACGCTGATTAGAAAGAACAAAAGAAAGAAAGTAAAACATTTATTGACACACACGTTAGGTAAAGACATAATACAAAAATTAAATGGAAACAACTAAATTAAAACACAACTAATAATACAAAAAACGCAAAACTTATCTCGTGAAGTGTGGGGCCAATAAATACCCTGTCTCAGCATAATAACTCTTCACAGGTGGAAAAATTTACTGATGGATTAAAACTTAATACTACGTTTGAATAACAAGCGCCCAGAACAGACCTTAAATATAATAAGTAGGTTATAAGATTATCCGAGTTTAGCGTTTCTAAGAAAATGTTTCATAATACAAATTCGCAAACATGTTTAACTTTACATAATTCAGTAATAATGTTTAAGCGCAAACATTTTAACCTAATTACAGGGTGGAAGACAACTTCAAAGACTGAACACGTCTCTGTTACGATACAATAAAGTACAATGTTTAGGAATATGTAAATTAGGGCCCTCACACATTTAGATGAGGCACGAGAGCTGTTTTATTGCGACGAAGTTTAAGGCGGGAGCGCCCTATTGGAATTTGAAATTGACTTGGTATATACTGCAGGATGAATAATGGAAACAGCTGATTTATTATTTAGTTGGATTAGTGGCAGCGTCGTAGTGGCATTATACGTTAACCCGCGATCCCTTGTGTCAATACAATCAGCCGAGTCGCGGCGAGCATGTTTGCTGACAGACCACCGACCAAGATGTTTGCTTCAAATGTTTTTGCTGCTTTCAATTCTGCTAAAGGGTCGCAATAGGTAATTCCGTTAGCAAACAAATGCTAGAGATAGTAGCAGAATGTCTTGAGCTGAACGAGTTTATCGTTAAAAGCTAAAAAGTCAACAGCTTATTTATAACAGAAATAAAAATATCAAAGCCTGTTTAGGCAGAAATAGAAATAATCTGTATTCAAATAAACTTTTAACATATACATTTATGAATTGACAGTTTTGCCCTACCACCCATTCAATACCCTTTTTACTGACGAGAAGAACCTGTCAGGTACCTACTGTTTAAGTGCAAAACTAATACAAAAGAGATGGTACCTGATACAAATCTGTAAATAAAATATATATACAATGCTCGAACCCGACGTAAACATATAAATAGAAAAGATTTTTGTGAATTCAACTCATGAAGGGGGAAGACAAGAACTACAGTAAGATGAATCTCAGATGAAGTCGCATGCAGCTGCTAGGAATAAATCAGTAACAGGTAGCTTAGCTAACTAACGGCGAGTAAGGTAGGCAATAATCGCAGTAGCTACCGCGCTCGGCCTGCGATCGTTGAAGTTAAGCAACTTTCGCAATGGTCGGTCACGGGATGGGTGATCAAAAACTTTTCATCTCAAGCTCCTCCATGCTTCGGAAGCCACGTCAAGCCGTTGTTCTCGGCTGCATTTGCAGTCGTTAAGGACCAAATAACCAACCCGCAATGCGCCTGCGTTGTGGGTCTTGGCCCATTCTCCTTATCCATCCATAAAGAAGGCCAGTGCCCCAGCAGTGGGGACATAAAATGGCTGATAACAATGAACGTAGGCAATTAATACCTGGTTTATAAGTATAGCCATAATAAGGTGACCGAGAAAGTACATAGGTACCGTATTAGCTGCGCCTTGCAGTTTTACCTGTGTGGTTTTGTTTTTGTGGGAACATCGGGGTAAAAGTATAGTCCAGAGTGCTTAATTTCATCCAAATCCTTTTTGCCATTTAGACAAGGTAGAGTAACAGACATCATCAATCATTCAAACTTTGCATTATACTTTGGCATTTATAGGTATTAAAGGTCTTATAAGAGCTCAAGCCCAATTAAATCAATTAACAAAATGTCTTTAGTATTAATCCATACTAATATAAATGTGAGGAGCCCGTGGCGCAGTGGATAGCGCGCTTGGCCTGCGATCGTTGAGGTTAAGCAACGTTCGCAATGGCCGGTCACCAAAAACTTTTCATCTCGAGCTCCTCCGTGCTTCGGAAGGCACGTTAAGCCGTTGGTCCCGGCTGCACCTGCAGTCGTTAATACCCACCAATCCGCACTGAGCCCGCGTGGTGGGTCATGGCTCATTCTCCTTATTCATCCATAAGGAAGGCCAGTACCCCAGCAGTGGGGACATTAAATGGCTGATGATGATGATGAATATAAATG
Organism: Crambus lathoniellus; assembly: GCA_949710035.1. NCBI lineage: Eukaryota > Metazoa > Arthropoda > Insecta > Lepidoptera > Crambidae > Crambus > Crambus lathoniellus. The sequence continues at coordinate 29,537,362 of OX453296.1, forward strand.
TAAAAGTGTGTCTGTGTGTGTGTCAGTCCTTCACGTCAAAACGGAGCAACGGATTGACGTGATTTTTGGTATCGGAATAGTTTGGGAGCTGGAGAGTGACATAGGCTACTCTTTATCCTAAAATATGATATTCCCGCGTGGTATCCCCGCAGCCTCGCTCGCATGGACTACACGACGCCTCGTGTAGTTAATGCAAGCGAAGTTAAGTCTAGTTTAGTATAATGTTTCATTTCTGGATTATTATTAAGAGTTCAATCAAGTTCTTTATTTCAGGTAAGACTCATATCATTTATATCAGTATTTATTTAGTATGTTATTGAATACACCGAAGTAGTAAGAGCGCCGGGGGCGGACATGAATGAGTCATGAGACGATGGTTTACAAGATTAGTATTGTTGAGCAATCACTGAAACGGATGAGGATTTAAGGGCCTGGATCAGTAGAATATGACATATTGATAGAGATACTGAGACAGAAAATAAATCATTATAGAAAGTTGTTGGTGATAAAGTGGTATCTGTAAGTCTGCGTGCGTGGGTACGTGTATAGTTAGTATCTCTATATATTTATGACTATATTTTATTATAACACTAGCTTTCCGCCCGCGGCTTCGCCCGCGTGGACTACATGACGGTATCCCGCGGGAATGTCATATTTTTCCGGGATAAAAAGTAGCCTATGTTCCTCTCCAGGTTACTAAGTATATGTGTTCCAAATTTCAGCCAAATCCGTTCAGCCGTTATGGCGTGATTGAGTAACAAACATCCAAACATCCAAACATCTAAACTTTCGCATTTATAATATTAGTAGGATGTGATTTAAGACTTACTCACAACTTAACGGCGCTTTCACACGACCTTAGATATAAGTATCATCTTTTTTCACGATTCTTTATCTAAAGAAAAAAAATGTCAAATATGTTTTTATATAATTTACAGTTTCCCCCACCATTGGCACATGGAAAGTGCACACATTGCATTGCATTGCAAGTGTTTTTGACGAGCATACAGGTAAAAAACAAAAATTTATTGTTATTTTTTCGATTGACTTTGAATTTATTGACTATTGAAATTTACGGCATAACTTCAGAAGCAACATCGGAAGGTCTGCATCAAAAAGTGATTGACAATAAAAAAGGCCATCGGTAGTTGTAGGGTTAAATTGGCAAAAGGAATATGTTTAATTGGCCGCGTCACTAGCCGCTGTCGGCTGACGGCGCGCGGCGCGGCGGGGTGTCCGGATTAACGCCGCATCGACGTCTCGACGTACCGACTCGTCGACGTTGACGGACAACACGAACCTTTGTGAAGCTCTCGAGGTGTTAATGCTGTGTGTACCGGAGGCACATAATCACTATCTAGCACGTAGTATTAAGTTATACATAATCAACTTTTGATATAGATCATATGTAGTTAATAAGTAGATAAGATTTGTACATAGATTTATAAGATGTGTTTGAGATATATAAGTTAGTTGCAAGACAGTAGTAAAAATAGTTTTGGCTTAGTCGTGAGACAGGTTACAATAAGCCATCATTAATACCTACATTACAATCATTTTTTTACCCCTTGGTACACTGTGCAACAGAAAGCAGAATAATTATTGTAATTTTATGGAAATGAAAAATGTTGATATAATTTTAGGACATAGGCAGGTAACAAAATATAAAAATTAACAATGCACAGTAAAGCAATTCGCTATGTATTTTGTAATGTGTTTTCATTCAATGTCCTGTCATGATTCTATCGTTGCGAAGATTATCCCCTCGCGCGTCCGGGCGCCTGTGGTCGCCCAAAAAAAATGGCCAAAAATGTTAAGGCGACTATGGCAGCCCAGCTGGCCTTTTCAGTTTAAACTGTTTTTTATCTGTGGTAATTTCACAGATGAGACAAAAAGTTGTTCTTAGACGATTCTGTAATCGAAAACGCACCTTTTGTATGCCCTTTGACCAGTGTAGTCTGTGCCATTTGTTGTTGAAATATTTTTAATACGTCAGTATCAAGATTTTCTGTGTGTGTTTGAGCTTGGTGTTAAAAATGTAAGTATTTATTTGAGCTTGGGCGCGTGAGTGGCTATTCTACTTACGATGTTAATTCAAAGTTTTTGATTATGATGGTACTATAATATGGTATATTTAACAGGCACCATCAAAAATGTCAGCACAGCCTGCCATTTCTAAATCCTCCTTAACCCAATTACTCTGAGCTGCACTTTAGTTATCACGTACGTGCCGCGTGCGCCGCGCCTCATCACGTATAATACGGCCTTGATGCAAATGAAACATGATGAGCGTGAGAACTTTGAACACCTTAAATTTCGGTGCTTGGGTGTTTCTGTAGGTAGGTGACGATATTCGGCTCGAAGGACCAAAAATACTGCATGAAACTGTTTGCGACCTGATCAATATGCAAATGGATATTCTCAGAAGTTAATTACGATAATGATACAAATGGCAACTAAAACTGAATCGCTGGAGGTCTTATTCAAGACGTGCCTCTTTATTTATGAAGGTTGATCGCTAGTTCCCCGATCTCGTTCTTGTCCATTGAGAGGCGAAAATTTTATTATTGAAAAAATTTATGGCGAATTTGATCCCAGTCCTCTGTCATATATTCCTCAGCCACGATTTCATTCAACGTGCGGGCCGATCGCGGTAAATCTATGACGCATTAGTCAAGTGTACATACGTGCAGTTGAAGTGCAGTTGACGTGTAAAACCGTTTTTGATAACGCGCGGCTTTGACAGCGAGACAACGTTTTCTGTTCCGGTGATTATCTTTGGAACTAAAACCGTTTTCATACGACAGTCTATTTTGACAGCTAATTTCGTATTGCAAGTGGTTCCTCTGTCACGGATGTCACCGGATCAGAAAGGATTGTAGGACTATAGGTTTGCGTTACGTGTGCGTCGTTATGGCATTACGGTAATACGAAGTTAATCGTCAAGACCCAAACGCGATGAAGACGCGCTGCATAGAATTACTGCGATTGGCCCGCTGCGCGATTTTTTCCTTCGATTTTTCGCATGATGATCAATTGAAATTGTATTGTATCTTTCTTGCACATGGCTTGGACCTCATAAAAACCATCAAAACTTACGTTTTCTATTACGGTCATTCTCACGACAAGATGTGCTTTATATAATTTTCGTCACAATTTTTATATTTCAATATACATATTTTTTAAACCGGCAATTAAATCTGGAAAAGATGTTAAACTGTGAAAAATTATATATTTGGCACTTCAATATAGTGTCTGGTTTTGGTTTTATGTAGTAACAATGTTTTGGGCGTGACGGAAATTAGAAAATTGCTCTATAATAGTAGATTGTACAACAAGTGCATAAAAGGTACCATTTTACCCGAGACGTATATATCCATCCGAGCCGTAGGCGAGGGTGGATAGTCAATTCGAGGGTAAAATGGGTTTTATGTACGAGTTATACACTCTGCTTTTCACTTCGAGTGTGAGGAAAATAAATAACAATATTGCAAAAACGAATAAATAAAGACTTCGCCATATTGGCGGGAAGACTTTCTTTTTCTTTTTTTATACGGGCATTGGCAGCACAGTGACTTTAGCATAGATCGTAGTTCATAATACTCTTGAAATACTTATTCCTTAGAAAACTCATTAATTTTGCCTATTTTTATTAATTTAATAATTTATCATGGATTATGTACAAAATTTAAGAAACAGAATGAAATACGTTAGTTATTAATAAAATTTATTTAACGAAGTTTAATTGCGTGTGTGACTGTTTACCTGACGACCTTTGTCTTAAAGTCTGAGACTTAGACGAAGATTTTACTTTATGCACTAGAGCATAAAAAGCGATTTTATGCCGCCTATACCCAACATAAACACGAACTTTACGAGCATGAGAAGTGAAAAATAATTTTTTATTCTCATAAGACTCGACCAGAAAATAATACTATACAATATAAAATAAACCTGACAAGTAATTGTTCAGTCTACAAAACAACTAAATAAACAATTTTGGGAGTCAAGGAACATTTGTATGTTATTAGGTATTTTATAATTTCGGGTGACGGAAATCAGGAACACGACGGTATTTATGAGCAAAAAATTAAATGGTAAAGAATACTGTATATTGGTTCAAGCATGAGATCAACAACGAATTTCTGCATATAATAATCTAACTAGTTAAATTTGTATGCATTCCAAAACAATTATTAAAAGAGCGAACAGAATTTAGAATAGTAGTAAACCATACAAACGGAAATTAAGTATTTACAGTCGTATCTCGCCAGCGGAACAGGTGACACAGAACCGTATCGGTTGGCTACCTCGGCACTAACTGAAGAAAGACGACGTTGCGTTAGGGATGGAAATTGCTTACTCTGCTAGTGAGATATTCGCTCCTTTTTAACCAGTGACGGAAATTATGTATAATGAAAGCACAAACATATTTTTAATTCTATACACGTCTTTTTAAACCGATTTTTTGTAAATAATAAAATGTGCCTAATAATTAACTTCCCAATTGTATAGACTGAAATGTACCTATCGTTGTAGAAGGTAGAAAGCTTGATTCTGGGTTCTGGACAGCGAACAGAAATTAGGAGAACAACTTTGTCAAAATAATTTTAAATGTTTTTTTACCAAATGAGTCTCAAAAAAAAAACCAAAAATACATAAGTACACGTAAGTACCTACATTTAAGATTCAATATTGTGCTGTTTGGAAATATAGTAGCTAAAGTGTAAACAGACAAGGCTTAACACTAAAGCTACTCATCCCATCGCTACAAAGAGCCAGTGCATTAGTTAAACTTAAGAGCGCATTTGCACAATGCGGGCGATGGCGCCGGTAGCGCTGGATTGAGGAACTAGGAAGCGTATTACGAAGCGAACGGAAGAGACGTTTTGCTACACAACCACCGCTTTGCAGTCTACTGTGGATACCATAAACTTGACTTTTAGATTTACTTGTCAATCAACCATAACTTACCTACTTATTTTTTTTTATCCCCAACTGGATAGCACTTAGCCTTCATCACACCTAATGTTAAGTGATGATAAGGTTGAAGGTCCTACATCCTCAATAACTGAGGAAGTCTTATCTCTACTGCCGGAACACAACAATGCTGTGAATATCGTTGCTATGACGTCAAAGTAAGTTAAGATGGTGGTACAGTTTTGGCGTTTTATGATAAAATATGGCATTTCTTACAATCTAATTACGACGAAGAAGGAAAATTTCGAGTAAATATTTATAGCACTATTATCAATTTCCAGAAAAGTCTCTTGGAAAGTGGGGCGACGCCGGCAAGTTTATCATTAACGAAAACTCGTTTCCATCATCATTATCCGACACATAATTCATAACTTTCAGTTCATTAACTTCAGACTTAAATTTTGTTCTCGTGTATAAAATAAATCTCAGTTTTTCAACATCTCCGGGAATTTCATCAGAACACAACAGGCTATATGCAAATTCTTCGTGTTTCATTAAATCTTGTTGGATCGTTTGCGTGCTTGTGTGTGTTTTAATAAAGCTGTGTTACAAGACAGGCTTATTAGGGGGTAACGAAGTTAGAGTGGCACCGCGCCGCGCCAGCTACGACAAACATACGCGCGCTGTTTTTTAAACAATTCCACCCACATCGGCCTCGTTAGAATGTTCTTTATATCCTGAAGGTGGGAGAGTTAGCGCGTGCCCACGCACTTGTCTCATTAGGGTATTCGTATTCAGGCCCAGTTTCAGCCTCTTTGATAAGTTACAGTCGAATTATATTTTCATTTTTCTTGGGAAAATTACCTCAATCAAATTGTATTTTTTGATATCACAATGTGATGTTCAAAATAAAAGTACCTAAACCCAGACCCTAATCAGATATAAACCGAAGCCTAATCTCGCTACATTTTGTGTGCTTGTAAATATTGATAACTTTAATTTAGAATCGTAACCGTTTAAAAAAACCGCCTGCTGTCATATTTAAACAAAATTAAAATATGAGACAACTATAGTGGCTCCCCGCGGCTTTACTCACGTAGTGCCCATTCCCTTGTGAACAGTGGGAAAAGTATAGCCTATCTTATTCGGAAATCATTGGTAAAAGTATTATTAGATTGGTCCAGTAGTCGTTGCTAGGTTTCAACATAATTAAGAACTGCATTCTGTTTCACAATGGAGTTGTGTTCGTTTTATACTAATCGACCGTATAAACAGCGACTACTGAGGCCGTGGGAGGAATGCACTAACGTATGACTTTCCTTTCAGATACTCCAACAGAATACGGTTGAATTATGGTGCAATGAAAGTCAGAATCACCACTACTTATGAACAAAAAGTAGATGAGACAATTCATTAAATATATACTAAATGTTGCTATATCTTCAAGCAATGAACCATAACATCACCATTCAATTGCATCACCGTGTGATTTCTTAATAATAATGGCAAGATAAAAACAAAGTTATTAAGCTCGCTCGGCCTGCGATCGTTAAGGTTAAAGCGACCGATTTAGCGCAGGGGTCGGTGCCTTTTACGCCGTAGGTCTCGGGTTCGATTTTTCGAACAAGACCAATATTTGTGTGCATGAACTTCTATATTCGTCTTGGTCTGGCTGTTTTCTTGTAAGTATATTAAGTATGTATTTACAAAAAAAAGTATGTTATTAAGTATATCATCATCATCATCATGTCAGCCGACCGAGACACCCACTTAATAAGAAATGCTGGGCATAGGGCAAGTAATATTTATCCATTAACCAGTTTACATAACACAGTTTCTTCGCGAAAACCATCTTGCTCATAAGAGCAAGATAACTGGTGTGATTGTAAGGAAAAAAGTTAAGAGTTAGGATAAGGTCGGTTGACCTAAAATTGAACATCCCGAGCTCCGTTCGGTTGGCCGTACGTTAGGCCGTGTTGATCCTGGCTGCATTTGCAGTTGTTGATATGATACCCAACAATCGACATTAAACCCTCTCCATAACTCATGACCCATTCTCCATAACCATTCATATCCCAGCGGTATGGACATTAAAAAGGCCGACGATGACATAATAATTATAATGGCTCTTCAAATTGTTTTCCATGTCATGATCTGCTAACTTCACCTTCTAGTCTCCTTCCACTGTGCTGGTATTAAATTCCGTGGACTCGCGGCGTCCTTTAAGCGCAGATTATTGCTTTGTGGTGTCGGCAATTACCGCGCTTGTAGCGCTTGCAGCCGTAATGAGCTGCTGCTGTGATTAAAGCGCTGTGCTGACAATGCACAAACGCTACAAATAATGAAAAAGTACGGGTATGTGATACGGTACGAATCGGGACATGAACTGTGAACACAAAAATAGGTAATGACAGAAAGCCTTCCACTATTGAAATAAAAAATACATATTAAACCTTATATTAACCAGTCACACTTTGTGGTACCTCTTCACACCTGAGGGTCTGGACAAATTGTATTCGATAAATTTAATCAGCTGTCATGACATGTAGGAACTGACGTTAAGAAGCGTAGTTAAGACGAGTGAATCTGGATATTTTATTTAAAAATTTGCTGAAGATACAAAACTAATGTCACTAATTCTACGTACTTTTATTAAAAATTTATGTTAACGATGTCTTTTATTGAAATACACTGAATATTAGAGGCCTTAAACTTTAATACTGACTCAATCAATTGAACTTTTTACGGTGGAAGGACAGCGTTAAACGTGGGTGGTGGAAGGTCAACTGGGATTTTTTATATCATGTTATAGATGGGTTATTGCTTATTTGAAGGTAACTAGTGGACAGCAGTGTATGTCCCGTGACGGTGACGTCGCCGGTGATGTACGTCAACGCAGTGCGGCGCCGCTAATTGAATCCGGCCGCGCTTGCCTTTGTTTAAAACTGTTATTCACGCCCGATTTTATGCCTTCATACGCGCGATGACATACTCCCTCGTAAATCCCGAACGCATCGCTGCACACCTTTTATTTCCGAACATTTAATTTTCGACTCGCGAATTACGTTACACGAGAACATAATCCACGCAAATTAGTAATTGACTGCTCAATGATAACCGATATAATTAGGTTGTCGATGATGATGTTCGCAACAACTCATTTCCGCAATTAAGTGATCATATTCGAGTACTCTTTTGTACAATTTGCGGGGTCAGTGAGCCGAAATATGTAAATTGGGGCGCCGGCGCCGACCAAATGAGCTGCGATATTTTAATTGCTATCACTAAAACAAAAGAAGCCCTGTTTGTTTTTTGTTTTCCGGCCAAACGTCTTTGAGAGTCACGCAGCCTCTCGTATAAATTGGGGGGTACCTGAAAGCCGAAAAGAACTCTCGAGTGGCGATTAAAAGTTTGCGAAATGTATTTGTGCGGTTGTGTGCGGCGGTAGGGGATAGAGGGGGGCGGAATGCCGTCTCTTTACGAGTAATTGTTCACTTTCTTTTTCCTGTTGGAGCTCTGAGGCCGAACTGGCGGTTTTGCTTTAATAGGCAAGTCTGCAATAACAAATACGATCGACTCCAAGCTTTGGTTTAGTGAAGTATGGCTTTGGTCAGTCTGCGCTAGTTCAGCCTCTAGTAACTTTGTAGTATGCGAGAACAAACAGTGTAGTGCTTAGGGTTGGTACAATTTTATTGATACTCATGTTAGTAGGTACCTACTTCAGTAAACCAAAGGTTTCATTCTATCGTATTTGTTATTGCAGACTGAACACATATTCTGCAGCAGATATTTGAGAATAAATTACCTATTTTCTCAATTAATTAATTTAAGTTTGAAGCATTCAATACTCCTTTCTTAGCCAATGGCTTGTCTAATCTAGTGTATGTCGCTTAAATGACTCAATTCTTAAAACTCTAATTACTTTCTGAAATAAATCATCATTTAAAAATTGCAATTTGAATACGAAAAATAACATGAATTTCAAGGATTTCTCTCCCAGAGGACGTCTTCAAGCCCCATAATGGCAGGAGTGGGGATATGAATGGCTGCAGAGTGGGGATGAGCTGTAAGTGTCGCCTCTCCAGGCCTTTTTGTGGTTTTGTGTGGGACAGACTTGAGGCGAAATTAATTAAACTCAGCCATTATGGTATAATATCAACAAATAAATGACTTACTTCACTTTTAAAGATTAAATTTTTGTGGGAAGTAAAATAAACAAAATAAATAAAAAGAATCAGACTTATTGTGATCGATGCTTTGGATTCGAAATAACTTATTGAAGCAAAAGCAATCGAATAAGTTTATTCATGAATTATTTTGTAGGGACTATAGACTTTTCTAAGAATTAACTACGAATGCTTACGGTTGGAAGCCACTCATCCAATTTCAAAAATACTTTCTACGCAAAAGTAACATTAGCAGTTCATAGACCTTGAGTATGGAAGGTAATAATTAAAGTCTGATAGTATGCATATCTGATACTCAATGCATCAAAACTTATATATAAGCTAGTAAGAAGATACGTGTTGCGTTTAATATTGTTAACTGATCTACAACTAAATAACTAGCTACAAATAAGTTTGTATAGGTACGCAAGGGTCTGATCGGCGCACAAACCCACTAACACAACCATCACGTTAATCACTCAAACACACAGATTTGCCGCGTCTATTTGCCGAGGCTGCGGGAATCCAACTTCAGCAATTATCCCGCAAATATCGGCTAATCTATTCATTGGTTCATCCCCTTTTTGTCCGTTCCGATTTACATTTGATGGCGGATTAGAGAGTGGTTTCAATAAAACGGGCGAGTGGTCTCGGAGTGGGGGTTACTTAGAGTTGGGCCATGTGTAATTGAATGGACTGATGTAAGAAGCATTGCAACCTATTGCACGTTTGACTGGAACGGGGTTTGAACGTGAAAACTACGGTTCCCATTGCTAAAGGAAACTTTCGGTGTGATTGGAACTTTTCATGATATGAATGAATGAATCATTTTCTTTTTCAGAATTAAACGTTTTAAGTTATTAACTGGATGGCAAATAATGATTATAGTCGTTAAACTACGTTCGTAATGCTCAGTCTAGTGTGACCAAAATTTTGTTATATCGTGCTCCTCCGTGCTTGGAAATCAAGTTGAGCTGTTGGCCCCGGCTGCATTTGCAGTCGTTGGGATCAGCCACCTTTCCGTATTGGGCATTGTTCCCCAGCAGTGGTAGTTTAAAATGGCTGATGATAATGAAATAATAATCCAAATAGTAGGGCCCAATCTTATCATGTTTCTATAAATATATCTTTATTATTCATCATCTTGTATCTTCGGCCATTTAATGTCCCTACTGCTGGGGCACTGGCCTTCCTTATGAATAGATAAGGAGTATGGACCATGACCCACCACTCGGGTTCAGTGCGGATTAGTGACTGCAAATGCAGCCGGGCCCAACGGTTTAATGTGCCTTTTGAAGCAGAAAAGTTTTTCACCCATCCCGTTACCGACCATTGCGAAAGTTTCTTAACCTCAACAATCGCATGCCAAGCGCGCTAACCACTAATCTTGATAATACAATCCTACTAATATTATAAATGCGAAAGTTTAGATGTTTGGATGTTTGGATGTTTGGATGTTTGGATGTTTGTTACTCAATCACGCCATAACGGCTGAACGGATTTGGCTGAAATTTGGAACACAGATACTTTGTAGCCCTGAGAGGAACATAGGCTACTTTTTATCCCGGAAAAAATCATATTCCCGCGGGATGACGTCATGTAGTTCACGCGGGCGAAGCCGCGGGCGGAAAGCTAGTAAAGAATAGTTCATAAAACTTCGACCTATTAAAAAACGCCTAATTAGTTGAAAAATGGAAAATGAAGTATTTAGAAAAAATCGACTCGTCTCACAACCAGCTCCGATGGGACTCGAACCCACGACCTTTCGCTATCCGGGCGACTGCTCTAACCACTGAGCTACGGAGTCGTTAGAGCAGTCGCCCGGATAGCAAAAGGTCGTGGGTTCGAGTCCCATCGGAGCTGGTTGTGAGACGGGTCGATTTTTTCTAAATGCTTCATTTTCCATTTTTCAACCATAAAAATTGCATTGTGGATGCAAAAAAGTAAAAATTTAAATAACGCCCAATTATATTCAAACATTTGTTACTTGACGTAACACTTCTACTCTAACGACGTTTTTATAGTCAAGTCAAGTATTGTCTTGAGTAAAACTCGTTGTTTAGAATTGTTGTTTTTGTACAATAAACAAAAATTTTAATTTAATTTTAGTTTCATATCTTAACGACGACACTACAAACGTGAAATATTATTATGCTGTAATAATTATGCTAAAGTTTTATTTGCAACTAGCGGCCGCCCGCGGTTTTACCCGCGTGGTTTCTGTTTCCGTGGGAATATCGGGATAAAAAGTATTATATGTGTTATCCCAGCTTATAATATTTCGGTGTTGCAAATTTCATCCAAGCAAATTTCATCCAGCTCCATTCTGTAGTTTTTGCGTTAAAGAGTAACAAACAACCATAGATCCATACCTACAAACTTTTGCAATTTAAAACGACAAGAAACAGATTATACGTTATTCATAAAATGAGGCATCAATTTAAGGATAAAATAGCAACAAAAGAGAAAAAGAAAGGAACATGGCAAACTTCAACGCGATAGTCGACTGTGAATCATGAATTTGGCAAGAATAAACAATAGTAAATTACTCATTATTATTGTAGTGTAACCCACGTCCGACCGCTCGGTTTACGGCTGGCGTGCGCAAAGTTACTGCTACACAGACGGCCCAATTTAACTTTGACGAGGCTACATCATCCGCCACCGCTGATACCATCGCGACCGCCGCCGATACCATCACGCCTAATTAGTTGCGTGAATTAATTTGTATCTATGTACACCGACAGCAGGATACATAATCAAAAGTTTGAGCGTAAGAGCACCCTTAGGTCACTCGAATTAGCAGTGGTTTTCGTAAATCACTGAGTGTACACACTGTATAGAAACTAGATGAGACGCCATTGCAACGAGGGATGGTTGGTCGTGTTATTTATCGACTGGGTGGATGGCGTACTGATGCTGATTATGTCTGCGGAGTCAGTAGGAGTGTGTTTAATCCCAACATGGGCTTACATCATCATTAGCCATTTAATGTTCCCACTGCTAGGGCACTGGCCTTCCTTATGGCCCATGACCCACCACGCGGGCAAAATACGGGTCGGTGAGTATTAACGACAGCAAAATACAGCCGGGACCAACGGCTTCGTGCCTTCCGAAGCACGGACCTCCGTGCTAATGATTTTGTAAGGTGCTCTAGATGAACAGAATGTGACATTTTTAGGATTAAATTATGGAACCAAGTTTAAACTGGAAAGGTCATATTAACGTAATTTATGATTCCATTGATCATGTTGGGAAACTTTTTAATTAGCTTAAGACCCTTTATATGGAATGTAAATTGTAAATAAGTGGTTGAGTTTCGAAATCAATAAAAAAATTATGCTATACACGTATGTACATAATATTAATTATAGTGATGCAGTTACCCGTAGCATGAAAAACTATCGTTATGATAATCGAATAATAAACTATTGTACTGTCCTTCAAAAGCTGTCAAAGTGCTCCTGTCAAAATATTGGTTTTCAGTTCCATAAACAAACCACCGAAGGGGGTGTTGGTTTGGTTTTCATACAAAATAATACGATAACGGTTACCATGACGACAGTTTTCCGTGCTAGGGCTACTGATGAAAAAAAATTAGTCCGTCAGTGCAGTGGTTTATATCGTAGCTGTTCGTAAACTGGGCGGAGTGAGGTGGATCACACTACTCGTTATGTTACATTCATGTGGATTATAAAACCAGACTTCTACTGGGAAATATTAATAAACGGGCTTTCCTGTGTAAAACTAAAACTATTGTAGTGCTGACTTTTATCCCTTTCTGTTATTCCCAAATTACGTTAACAGTTTTTTTTATTTAGATCTAAATTTAACAAAGCTATATCAAATCAAATCCTAGGTATACATTTACCGACCCTTTCCAAAACCTAGAGTAAACGCATCTTCTGGGTCAGCTCACTGCATTTTAAATCTCGTGGCATCGTGGCTCGTTAGATAAAAAAATAAAAAGAGAAATTTCATACAATTTAATGTAGCACCAACTTGTGGCAATAAATGATATGACTATGACTATAAAGTTGTTTAAGTAAAAATATTTAATGTTATTCTCAAATTTTGCTAGACATATCTATTTCGTCGAATCAAATAAACTTTTTATTAATAGAACACGTCTATTTATCAAATATTTTAAATTCAGCCACCCATTAAAATTTTGTAGTTAAAATGAACTACTCGAGTACTACTCGAAGTCTATTCATCAAAACTTCACAGAATTCTATCAAACTTGACAAAAGCCTTTGTGTCTCACAAAAGTTCAAATGCCAAACAAGTCTATAGACCTCACCGTCAAACAAATATTTATTTTAATTCACCGATCGATCACTCTCACAAACTCGACAACAATCGTCTAGACGCAAGGACAGGCACTTGTATTATGATTTACATTTCAGTAAACTTTGCAATTATTCAGAACAATTGAATGAATACTACTGGCTTTACAACTAACAATAAGACAATGGGTAAAAAAAATGGTTTAACATTTGTACTAGAGCTTAATAATTATTGTAATGACTATAATTGAACTTATTTTACAGGCCCCCTACAAGGTGGACCGACGATCTGGTCAAGGTCGCGGGAACCCGCTGGATGCGGGCAGCGCAGGACCGATTGTTGTGGAGATCCTTGGGGGAGGCCTATGCCCAGCAGTGGGCGTCGTTCGGCTGACATGATGATGATGATGATGAATCTTAATAATAACTTTGCTGGAACTTTATTTAACGCACGTATTAACGTACTTAAACAGTATCGATGATACTGTTTAAGTAATGTATTATTTTTTTCACTTAACGAATAGGCAGTTTTCGATTTGATCTTTTGTCACTATAAAAACTTGGATTACAATGGGTAATCCAAGTTTCTCTTTTTGTTCCGTACCCGTACATCGTTCGTAAAAGCTTGCATCATTGCAATTACCGGCGATGCGTCAGGGACCCGGTGGGACTCACGTGCCGCAGCATTCCACTCCACCGAAGCCTTATCGCACAATGGAATACCCACCGTAAAACTGTACGAGAAGTGGTTCGCACATTTGGTTCAAATTAGGCGTGAATGGAAGGGCTTACTGAGAGTGGAACACTTTAGTCTGTCCCAAACATAATTTATCATCTTCCATAATGTGTTACATTAAAGTTTACTACTTTTAATAATAAAGTTCCACAGAAAACAATTAAACCACCTTTGGATAGTTTAACTGTTACATTAAAGAGTCGCTAACGAGCAAATGATACTATATAGTAGACAATTATTTGAATGACCGCAATGCATGGCCCTGATGTAACACATAATCTCTCGAAATGCTATAAATAAGTTATTAAAATGTTGTAAATTTTATACTACAACGAAATGTTTTTTTTGTAAGTGTCATTACCTAAGAAAAGCTGGCAATGCGCCTGTTCTTCTTGTCAGTTAAAAAAGTCTTGAATGGGGAGGTAGGAAAATGTTGACAATTCATAAGTACCTACATGTTTATTATGTCTATCTAGGTGAATAATTAGTTTTTTTTTACATTATACCGGCATTGCATAATACAAGGCAGCGAAAGACGCAGAGCGCCTCAAATTAAAAGTAATCCATGTTGCTCTCCAGACTACAAAGTATCTGTGTCCCAAACTTCAGCCAAATCCGTTTAGCCGTTTTGGCGTGATTGAGTAACAAACATCCAAACATCTAAACTTTCACATTATAGAGTAATTAGTAGAATTTTGCATATTATTTTGTAGAACCATAATATTAACAGTTGTTAAAAGCATTTAGAGTCACGCGTCGTTTGAAAATTCTCGATCTATTTATTGTTTTGGTAAGTATGACCAAAGTTTATACTCGTACCTAAATATGACTGTTTTGAATTTCAGAAGTCACAAAATAAACAAAAACACGCAAATCGTATCAATCGCTGTGTAAAGCGAAAAAGTGCAGTCTTCTTCCTGGCTGGTAATTGCAGCGATTACCACACGACGGTAATGGCTACCACTCACGCGCGGAAACGAAACGAGAGAGACTGCTCGCGCCCGATTGCATCTAATGGTGCATCCTGCGAACGGCAATCTGGTGCGAGACACAACAACTCGTTCTTTGGGACTTTACATGACTATATACTTGTAAAGTTTTATTTAACTGTCACTGAGGTTGAACCTTCTTCCACCGGAATTCATGGGTCCTTTGGCATTCGTTTCTGTTTATATCTGAGTGTTAAGCTTCGGTCAAAGATACCTACCACAGAACATAGAACAATTTGTCTCTACTTACACATCAGCGACGTGGTGTTCCCATATAGTGGTTGCTTATAGATATATGAAATCAACTGACAGCGTCCGCCGCGCGACTGACGCTCCCGCTTTGCAAACGCTTGGTCGCGTCTATCTGGCCGGAGCTTTATTATCTATTAATATTAATACTGATAGCCGTACTAAATCAATATGTTTGATGCTGCCTCTTTATTTATTGAACCTTAAAACCATATTTTGCGCAAATAAAGATTTCTTATTCTTATTCTTTGTATGTCAGGTTGTTTTTCAACCAGTGAACCACAATTAAGTAAGAACTTCGCGTCACATTAAAGGTAACAGTATGGTAATAGTAATATTATGCTTTGTCAGGCGTGCGGGAGTATTTGTCGCTTCGCTTTATTTAGCGACCAAAAAGGTTCCCTCCGAGGCACAAGAAATTTAATTTTAAATATAATTTTGAAATTAATTAATTACTTTAAATTAGTATTTTATATTTTAAGGGATAATCTTTAAATTTAATTTTTATAATTAATTTAATAATTTTAATTATTTAAGATTTTTAAAATTTATGTTGTTACTGAATCGTCTGCTACAGACTTGTATTATTGCTAAGGTGCAGTTTTCAACATCTCCCACAACTCAAGTGTCTTGTGTAACGCATAATATTTAATTTAAAAACCAAGTAGAACAAGCAAGTTCAACTTCGCGAAACTAAATAAATAGAGAAGCTACAATAAAAGTTAAGAAGAATACTATCCAACAACCTTTTGTAATTATTTACCTTCCTACTGCTCAGGTAAAACAAAACTCATTCCTTATTTCGACTCAATTGTTAAAGAAGCCCGCACCCTTTGAACGATAAGGGAGGGTAGAAGGAGAGCGGGTGAGGCAGGGGGGAGTTATTACAACCGATACGGATATCTGTGATGCCCCTCGAGACTCACCGGGAATACACCCCCGGGAAAGAAATTTTGAATCGCCGATGTATTTATCATTGCGCACGGGATAGGGTATTCTTTAGCCCTTTATCAAACGTATCGTGTTCATCGGAAAGTGTAGAACAAGGAAAATGCACTTGTTGTAAAGCCAAATGTTCGAAAAGAAATCGAAATTGAAAAAGCATATTGTTAGGTACTTTTATCTTTTTTTTTATTGATTGCTCATTGTACAAAATCACACAAAATTCTTTTGATAAAAATACCGACCCGTCTTTTAAAATTTAATGTACCTCGTTATGGATGTACGTACTTGATATATTTAGTGTCTGTTTATTATCATTGCGTAACGTAACGTAACGTAATATTATTTAAAAGAAAAGTTTTGATCGTTATCAAAACGTAATTTGCCACGTTCCGTCAGTCCCGGTGTGGCGGGCGGCGGCGCGGCGGCGGGGCGCGTGTGTCCCGCGTTTGCGTTTGAATAACAAAACCGTCCCGTTTGGGGTAATTTTAATTGCTGTATTCATGGAGGAAGTCGCCTCGCGCGTCGCCCATCGCGCCTGGAAATATTCAGCGGTGTGACTGCGTCCAAGCCAATCAACGAATCATGGTCACCATGTGATCTAAGGTTTATCTGGTGTGGACAATGATAATTATGAACAAGAAAAAAAAATGTATCGCACGATCGCCACCGATACGAGACTTGGCTTTCTTGTTTCTGGTTTATTTTTACTAGCTATTCCCCAAGGTTTTACCCGTTCCCATGGAAATATCAGGATCAAATATAACCTACCGAAGTAAGTAAAAAATGACATATTCCCTCAATCTATTCCAAGACCAACACCAAACGCATTTAGACCTTAGAAACTTGACAGTTTTGTAAAACCAGGTGAGTTAATAAACCTGTTTGACAGGTTTCTTATAATTTACTTTTATCTAACTATTTACTAATGGACCCGATGGAACTTCGTATCATCTACATCGAAGAACAATGAAGATAGACATATAAAAACTAATAATCGCGAAGCGCATCTAAATTCACTAAAGAAATTAGAAACACTGCCTGCAAAAAATGTCACCTTTTAAAAGAAATCCAAAGCGGCTAAAACAGTAGTGATTAAATACTTTTTGCAAGCGGCCATGGACAAAATTACTTGTAGAGCTCGTTAGTTGGATGATTTTCGATACAAAACTTCGATTTTTATTTTACAATATTTTTTAAGCTTTTCCTTGGGATTTTCGATATTATTTTTTATATAAACCACCCCTGAACTATAGCGAACAAAACGGAGAAAAAGTATTTTTAGTAAATTCGACGAGTCGTTTCTGATTTTGATTTTTAACGAGACTAACTAACAGTAGTTCATTTTTAAAGATATCCATACTAATATTATAAATGTGAAAGTGTGTTTGTTTGTTTGTTTGTTTCAAGATTCAAGATTCAAAGATTCAAATTTGTTTATTCAATTTAGATTGTTATTTACAATACTTGTGAACGTCATAGAAGCTACGCCATCGGTTCGCAAACCCTACAGCGGGAGGCCTTGGAGAAGAACCGGCAAGAAACTCCAAGGGTTGTTTTTTTCTCCCTGTTTTATTTCATACAGAGTCGTCAAATTGAAAAATGACCTTAACATGGTATGACTAAGGTCAGTTTCCCTCACAATTACACAATGGGTTATGATAAATACAGTTAAGTATAGGCGAACTAATGATCATAGCGGTGAACAATTATCAATTAAGTACTTAGGAACTCTACTTAAAGCTAGTTAAAAACAAAAGACAATTCTACTATATACTGCAAGTTGCGCCATACATGTTTCAAATGTAATTCTTAATAAAATGAATAAAAACAAAAGAAAACACATTTTAAGGCAAGCAGATAAGAGCAGACCCATTCCCACTGGCAGCACCCGTTCACGAGCATGACGCATGAACCAGCCATCGCTTCGCTCAACCATATTTTAGGGAACGTAACGACCCGCCTCACACGCCACCACCGTAGAAATGTTTTAGTGAGCATGACATACTCAAACTGCCTACCTTAAATGACCGAATTAAAAGCTTAACTAATATAAACGCTAATAATATAAAATATAGGACACGACTCACAATATCATACTAGGAACATTCGTTACGAGTGTTACGACCAAGGTGTTTTGTCGTTCAAATAATCATTTACAGTGTAATAGCCTTTTTTGAGGAGGCCACTCTTTATATGATTCTTAAACTTTAGATACGGTAAATCCAAGATATCACTTGGAATTTTGTTATATATGTGTATACCTTGACCAACGAAAGATCCGTGCACCTTTTCTAAACGGTACCGAGGCATTACGAGCTTGTTTCTATTTCTAGTATTACGATTGTGTAAATCACCATGTTTGGTATACAAGTTAATATTGCGACGTACAAAAAGAATGCAATTTAATATAAATTGAGATGCAGCTGTCAGTATCCCTATTTCCTTGAACTTGTCTCTAAGCGAAGTTTTGGAGCCTAGTTTATAGATGGCCCTGATTGCTCGTTTTTGCAAGATGAATATAGCATTAATGCCAGCCGCTAATCCCCACAAAAGAATGCCATATGACATGATGCTATGGAAATAACTAAAGTATACAGTTCTAGCAGTATCAACATCTGTTAGCTGTCGTACTTTTCTAATAGCGTAGGAAGCAGAACTAAGCTTACCAGCTAATGTTGCGATATGCGCATGCCATTGAAGTTTCGAGTCTAAATTTACACCCAGAAAGATCGTTGATTGTACTAAATCCAGTTTTTCGTTGTTGATTACAATTTCTACAGGTACCGTCTGTACATTTGGCAGAGAAAAAAGTACGCACTTTGTTTTCTTTGCATTAAGCTGCAAATTGTTAGAATTAAACCAACCGAGTACTTGTGACAGTGCTTTGTTTACATCGTCAAAATTGGTTTTGTTTCTGTCTATGTTAAATATTAAAGAAGTATCATCTGCAAACAACACAATATCACAGAAGTTTTTGGCAAAGAAAGGCAAATCATTAATATAAACCAAAAATAGAAAAGGGCCTAAAATAGAGCCTTGAGGTACGCCTAGTTTAATCTGAGAGCCGTTTGATTTCACTCCATTAATGTCAACTGTCTGAGTTCTGGAACTGAGATACGACAGTATTAGTTTCTGGGCATTATTTTTTACACCGTAATGATTTAGCTTCAACAGCAGCGTCCGGTGATCAACACAATCAAAAGCCTTGGATAAGTCGCAAAATATTCCAAGAGTATTTTGCGACTTTTCCCAGGCATCAAACACATGCTTTAAAAGTGCAACCCCAGCATCCGTGGTTGACTGACCCTTCATAAATCCGAATTGTTTGCTATGCATGAGATTGTTTAATGAGAAATGAGACAATAATTGCTCTAGTATTATTTTTTCAAATATTTTGCTTAAGGCGGGTAATATTGATATTGGTCTATAATTGCTTGGGTCTTCTTTGTTTCCTGATTTAAATAAAGGTATGACTTTGCTAAATTTCATTAAATCAGGAAAAATTTGTTTGTTTGTTTGTCCGTCTTTCACGTCAAAACGGAGCAGCGGATCGACTCGATTTTTGGTATGGGGATAGTTTGGGAGCTGGAGAGTAATATAGGCTACTTTTTATTCCGGAAAATTATAAAATAAAAATTATTATTTTGTATAGAAAATCGATAAACTGTCGTACTGTACAAAACTGTCATTTCTTCCATAGCCGCTTCCAAAGAGGTATGTCAAAGAGTATTGTAATCACTGACGTTTTAGCCGCTTTGGATTACCTACTTTTTAATAAGTGACATTTGTTGCAGGCAGTGTATAAAACTTCTTCGCGATCATTTATTTTCATCTGTCTATCTATAATAGATGTAGGTGATACGAAGTTTACCGGGTCCACTATAATTAATATGGCAAAACAACGTTTGCCGGGTCAGCTAGTAGCTGATAGATTTATAAGCTTTACCTTTGTGCGCACCCCGCTAATTGACTGCTATCCCACAAGTAGGGATGCCGTCAGATAGCTGTCACCGAGAGCGAACGGGAGTCTGGACAGTGGCCACTGGAGTTGTTATTATTTTTGTTTTGTTTCACAAACGGCCTTCTTTAACGGCGCTGGTTTTAAACCAGATAATGAGCAGAGAAAACAAAGGAAATTCTTCTACAGTCTGTTAGCTGTTGGATAGTTCAATGATATTGATTTCATTTCAGTTTTTATAAGAAAAATCCATTTTGTAAGTTTGTGTGAACTTACCGGTTCCATTTGCTATTTGGATACAATTCTGTTAGCCGCTACTTTCATAAGGACAGAAATATATTTGCACTACTTGATAACTATAATGTATACAATGAAAGTTACACTGCTCCCAATCGTGTGAAAAAAGCATAAATAATCAGGAACAATGGTAGGCAAAAACATCGGAACAGCCATCCATCAATTATAACTGCAGGCTACAAATATCCATATATTGGAGGAAATAAAGGCATTTCGCATGCGAATGCTTCCGTCGTATACGCGTGAAGGAGGAAGGGGGGCGCAAAAACAAACTCTTGTCTAATCAGAGATTGTGTTTTTTTTTTCGAGGTATTTTGTCGATAAATATCATAGGCACAGAATGGGATTAAATCTAAAAGGGTACAAATCAGAAGCAATATATTAGTCCTACTCCTACAGTTCTTATACATATTATTTTTTGTATAATAATTACATAGTAATATCATTAAATAAAGTGCAATGTCACAATCAATGCTCGCACTTGTCTGTTTAATTGTACACATTCAGCGTAGCACTTTCGTAGCGTCTACGAGAAATCGTAACGCCGACTACGATGCTCTCCCTACATGTAAAAATAGTAATAGTAGTATTTAGTAATATATACTCAAAGCATATAATTATATACGTTGTTAGATATAATATTAATAGGTTTATATATTTAAACAAAAGGTGACTAAACAATAGGGTTAGTAATTTCATTTGCCTTGACAAAACCAGGGGTGTGATTCTCTATGGATATTTTGCCTTTCACTTTACCTTTACTTCGCATTCGTACACGAAACTTTATGTGAAATTCTAGAGAATTTATGCAGTAAGTATTTACACGGAAACAATACTTGAGATAATCCAGTAATCCAGTCCCATATTGGCATTGTGTAAAAAGTGACAGTAAGTACATTGGGTTACGATACGATACGAATTTAATTGTAATCCAGTCCCATATTGGCATCGTGTAAAAAGTGACAGTACACTACATTGGGTTACGATACGATATTTATTTAATTATCATAGTGGACTGGCTTAGTGGATTGTCTCAACTCAAGTATAGCTCCATTTAAATGCTGCTAAACCTACAGAAAACTATATGACATTACTCAAACATGACTCACAGAACTATCACATTTTTTTTAATACATTGTGTTGAATGAGTTGATTGGCTCACAGATAATGGTTCGGCCGCCCGCGCCGGATCCGGACGTCGTTAGCCAGCACCGGACGCTGCCGGACGGCGCGGCCGGCGCCGGATGGACACGTCATCAGGACAGCACGAGGAACATTACTGGGATCCAATCTCCAGCGAATGGCGGTACTAGGCTCGTTTTTTCCTGATTCGATATTTTAGTAAGGTGAAGTGGCAACAATTTATGAAACAGTAGAGTATCTGCCTTGAGTTGTAATTTCAATATCGTATTTACAAAGCAAATTTTCAACCTCAGAAATAACAACATGTCTCCAATCTTAGCCAGGACAGCCAAAAGTAGCAGGTTTGTGTAACGACTGAGTACGGAGGAGACTTTCTCTAATCTTTTCCATTTATGATGTATCTTTTTCTATTAAATATTTATTAAGGTTTCGTACGTACCTATATAATAATATAGTTTAATAACGTAGCTAACCTTACACAATATTTATTTCAGTGTATTGTATTTATTTTAATAGAAAAATCATGAAATTTTTGAGGAAGTTTAGAGCCTTCATACAGGTTCACAAATACGAAGTGCCGTAGTGACACTTTAATTTCCTGTCCCAAAAGTATCAATATGAAATATAATATTGTGTCATCAAACTATAACTTGACAGGATTTGATGCAATGCTATACTATTCATTAGGGTGATTTCCTTCGGCTGACAAGTAAAATAGATAAAATGTTAATACAACCAAATATTAGGTCATTACCTACGAGTATAATATGTTTTAATAATATTCTTAAGTCATTTCTCAATATCAACATTTCAGTATAACTAACTTTTTGTATCAAAACAAACTCTGATATCCTATGTACTTTAAAAAGATTCAATTTTCTCGCTTATCGCTGTTTTATATGAACTAAAATTGATGTGACATTTACGAGTATCCCGCTTACTGTTGCATAAAGATAGGGGTTGCAATGCTTTGGGTGTGTATCTGTGGGGGCACAGTCGTAATAGGGGCGATGATAAAACTAGCGTGGTCGCTATCAGCGCATGGCGAGGATGGGCCGATCATGGCAATTTGATAGCAATAACTTATTGACGTGGAGATAAAACTGGGAGCCGGGTGGCAGCAAATTAATCGGCGCTTGCACAGACGTTTTAATAAAGATTTAAATTTTTTTAGATAAGCATTTGTGTGTAATTAAGATTTATAGCTCATCGTGGCACCTAAATAGTTTGTTTATTTTTCAATCTGTGCTTAATAACCTTGATGGTTTGCCATAAAATGTATTAGTAATACATATATTGATTTGAATATAAAATAAATTCAATACGTCTTTATCTCATCTGAGCTTCAGAGCGCCCGCACATTGAGCCACTATCGCGGCCACTAATCGTGACCACTGGTGGTCTTAGTAGCAGCCACCTGTCGCAGCCACTGAGCCACTACCACAATATAACCAATTTTTCTATGATATATATAGTATGTATGAAGTCAACGTACGTATTTGGTTTTACTATGGCTTGTGGCTCGGACGCGGCCACTCGATCGCTCGGTTTGCGCCGATGCTATACAAAATGTATGAAAATACTCGTCAGCAGCTTGTGGTCGCGTTTGGTCGCCGCGACTAGTGGCCCAATGTGCGCCCGCACTAAAAGTTCTATCCAGCTTTTTTAACATTATGTAATGTATTAAGATTCTTTAAAATACATCAATATGCTGGTTAAAACTCCCTATTTTATTAAAAGCCCAAACAAGCCCCAGATAAAAGTGTCGCGGTAATTCTTCGTCTGTGTCGAGCTAAAGTCGAGTGTTAGATTAGTTCGTTAGTTCGCGTCGCGCCGACTCTTATACATTAGCTGCAATGAAAGGAATTCAATTTCTCGAACACGGTGGACTTTGGGCCACAATGTATATAGCAAACAGAATTCATTCTTTTTGCAGTTCACGGAATAAAGCTTATTTAAAAGAAAAAACTTAGTTAAAAAACGCGCTACCTCATAGGTGGCGTGGAAACGTGCATATGATGCACATGATTGATTACAACTTATAGGAAAAATGTGATAGTAAAAAACCACGAGCCCCATAAGTTTTTACTATTACATTTTTCCTATACTTACAAAATTGCATTGTGAATGCATAAAAAATAATATAAAATCTGATTACAACTTTTCCAAATTTTTGAATCGATATATCTCAGAAACGGTGGCTCTTAGGAAAAAAAGTATTTAACCATTTTTTATAGATAATTACATGATTTACAATTTTGTCTTTGCTAATTTTACGATAAAACTTACTGTTTTGCTGGAAAACACGAATTTTTCATTTGACCTCGAATATTTTTTTTTTCCATGTACCGGATCGATGAGGACTTTTTAAATTTAATGTATAATTATGTTTTGAACGATTTCACAAAATTTTAGCTTCTTGCGAATTAATGTATCTTCAGATGTCTAAATTGACCGGACTACGTGTTTATAATAAATATCTTTCTGCGCTAAACGCCTCATCCATCGTTGCTGGCTATCACGCTTGCCATTTATTAGCACTTTACCGCTTCTGTGGCCTAGTGGTGCACACCACTGGTTGCAGACCCAGTGTCCCGGGTTCGATTCCCAGTGGGGCTACTTATTGTATTCGGTTTGGTTGGTGGTAGGACTTGTTCTTAGTCCGCCTGGCTAGCTACCACCATCTTATATAAGTCTATCGCCATAACAGCATTATTGTGTCCCGGCAGTAAGAGATTAGATAGCCAGTTCCTCAATGATTGAGTGTTCCGGCAGTAGTGAGCTTCCACTCACAGCCTTATCCCCCCCTTAACATCAGGTGTGATGAAGGCTAAGTCCTACCCCGTTGCGAATAAACAAATTAAAAAAGCCCTGCAGATATCACACCAACTGACAGAATGATTGCATTTCTGTATATCAGTTGACTGTGGTTGCAATAAGTCGAGTCAGCTATTCCACGCTGCTTATCGCGTTAGCCGTCGCTCGTGTGGAGCCCACGGCATTCTACCACCCACAGTAACCCAGACCTTAGCGTTTAAGTTATTATTAAGATTATTGAATAGTCTGTTTAAGAGGTTGACATGGGCCAACTAGCACCGCCAATCGATTTTATTTTATTTCTTCATAAGCCAAATTTCTAAAAAATGGAATCTTTCAAGATTTTGTGAATACCGTCTTATATTTATTGAATAACTTTACACAATTTGAAAACTATTCAAACAGTTTTAAATCAGGATTTTGTTAAAAATGGCCACTTTTGGTTCAAACCCGTTCTTAAACTATTGAAACTTTGCAATATTATTGTAATATTGTAACATTATTCAATCAATATTAGACGTTATTCAAAAGACTTTGACTGGTTCCTTTTTTTAGAAATTGGGCTTATTTAGAATAATTAAAATGAAATCGATTGGCGGCGCTAGTTAACTCATTGTCAGGCCCTTAATTTTATGATGAAAAAATACGAATTCTTAATTGAAGTACATAGTTTTACACAAATATCAAAATCGACTGGAAAAGTAATAAGTTGGTAACTGCATAAAATGGACTATGTGTTGTGTGAGCGCCAGTCTTAAATCATTAGGTACCTATTCCCTTTAAACCGCTCCGACTAAGATACTCCACTCCAGACATAAAAATACGGTCACTTTACTTCTGAAATCTTGACGACATAGACCGGCTGTCCCCACGGAATACAGGCTTTCTTTAGGCCGCCACGCAAACCAAATGCGGTGAGATGGGTGTATCCGATTGCAGCAATAGTATGTTGTGTATTTTAATATCATTCTGCTTATTACACACAATATCCTTTGTGATTACCAAAAGACCCTAATCCTTGTGATAAGGTTCGTTCCAACAAAGTCTTAAAGCCAGTTCTAACGTTAATTGAATCGGGACTAACTGCCGGAACTAAAGAATACACCCTATTAAACCTATTTGCGGAGTGTTCGTATCTCGTTAAGGCTCGCGAGTTATCGCGGCGACGACATTGTCCCGCTTTGAGCGCGGATCAAAGCCGAACTAAATTATATTAATTAGATCTGGAACGGTTTGCAGACCTCCCCCCCCCCCCTCTACTCAAGAACCCCGCGGGGGGTCCCTGAATAAACCTTTACGTTTCTTACTCCTTTGCGGTTAACTAGTTTTGTGTTTGAAAGACCTCGATTGTGGAGCTCAATGTGTAATAATTTTAGCCATATTACCCTTTCTCACGTTAATCGTTTTCAACCCACTGCTGTGTAGCATTCCAAACATTGATAAAAACTTATTCACATTGCACTAGTTCGATTAGTGAACAATTGTCATGAATAAACCATAGCTGACATTTTACGAAGGAACAGTAACCTTAGCATATCGTAGCACAGTTCATAGTTGCTATCTCATGTGCTCTTGATAGACAGACAAATCTTTGTTTCTGATCTGAAGTAATGATATCAGAAAATCAATTTAATCTCTGACAAACTTCGATCAACAATAACACCTAGGCCTGACAAACCCACATTTTCAAAACCAATAGACCAGCCTTTAATTTAAACTTAAACTAAAAATAATGTCTCTATTGTTCAGTAAGAAATATTATAAGTACCAAATTTGATTAAACATTATTTTATTGTATTGTGGCACTATCATGCATTAACCAAAGTTGTTGAAACAAACAATGAAACAATTTGAAGCATTCTTGTAATTTGCACAAACAATCTGGAAGGAAAAATAACACGACAGGAAAAAAGAGCTACTTATTAAAACGTTCGCTTGCGTAAAAATCCGGTAACAGAATTGTGAGTGGGGAACATTAAAATTTAGTAATCTACAACTGAAATAAGGACAGATATGAAAAATGATGTGCGAGTCGCGCGCACGTACCGACGCGACGGACGAATAAAAATGTATATATGTATGAAAGCGGTGCGGCGCGGCGTTTATCTCACGCGCTGTGCCGAGCATCGCAATGGGGTAAGAGTGAGGACTGTTGTGTGAGGGCACTGTTCTGTTGAGGTGTATGACAAGAGTACGCACTAACAGTTCCCGTAGCCCGAAAAACTATTAGTAAGCAATAGCATCCTTCAAAAGCTTTCAAAGTGCAGCAGCTGCTGTCAAATATTGAATTTTAGTTTTTCGTGCTAGGGCTACAGTACCGCTAGCGCAAAAAACTTGATCGTATTATTTTGTATGAAAACCTATAAAAAACAATAGATTTTTGACAGTAGTACTTTGACAGCTTTTGACGGATGGTATTGGTATAGTTTACTATTACGATTACGATAGCGACAGACCACGAGAAAAAGGTTCGAAGCGTGGATTCAAAAACCAGCTAAGTAGTTGCCATGAAAATTTGCGAAGAAAATAAAAATTGTAGTCGCCGTCTACTAATATGATTGCGTGCCCTATGAATACAGGAGAGTATTTACTGACTTATTACATGCCACTTATTAACCCAATTTATTCAAGAGGAATAACAAGTAGCATGTAATAAGTAATTGTATTATGTCAAACTTGGGCATGTCTTGCCAGATATAAGCAACCTAGTGGCCGACTGTATTCTCTAGTCTTAGTTACATTCACGGTCTAACTTGGAATTCCAGTTCATTCTAATTTTCACAACTAGTAGAAATGCAATAAATCGAATAAAAGTAGCACTTCGTCAAGTTCTGATGTGTGATTATAGAAAAAAAAATGTGGTTTTAACCTTAAATGGCGATTGACCAACACAGATTTACTTCACATTTATAATATTTGTACAGATGTAAACAAAGAAGGGTCGCAATAAAATCTTCTTTTACGAGTTTGAGCATAAACAGATGGGACAGAAAAATAATAATTTGATGGAACACAAAAAGCGGAGAGGTCTCGTCTCGGGCGGTAATGTGATGACATCGCACCGGCCGCGGCCCCGCGACGCGCCCGTCCCGATCCCGTCCCTCGCTCGTCCCGTGCCCGTGCCGCGACGTTGCCGCGACGCGGTCAAACAAACGCACCCGCTCCGAATATACAAATGGTATTAGGTTCCGAGCACACCGAGATTCAAAGAAAACTAAAATAAATTGTTGTAATAATTATTATGGAAGTTGCATTACAAACTTGCATTAAAAGCGTAATTGAATCAAGCCTAGAAATTTTCAGTCATACTAAAGTCTACGGTGGAATAAAACTTTAGGGGCTAAAAAGTTTTATTAATTGAAAAACAAGCAGATAAAGAGAACCCCGTGGTGCAGTGGTTTCCACGCTCGGCCTGCGATCGTTGAGGTTAAGCAACTATTGCATTGGTCGGTCACGGGATGGGGGACCATAAACTTTCATATCAAGAAAATAAAAAAAAATAAAGATAAAATTTACAGTAAGTAATACCTTTCACCATTGTCTCGCCTTTTCCGCCCTCAGTAAGTCTAGCCGACGTTTTCGCAGTCACTTTTATTTCAATCAGATAAGGGCCAGGCGCGCCGCATACGCAATCGGGCGGGCACCCTTGTTTGCTTACCATCCTACTCAGTCGGCATTATAATGTCCCATTGCTGGGCACATGCCTCGGGAACTTAACGTCTAACTAGCTTATTAAAGAGCTTAGTTTGTATTAGATATTTTATTCTACAAAATAAATGTAACTGAAAAATACTGCGGCCCACAACTTTATAAAGCAGCATAAACTTTTCGTATTTGTTAGCTTAATAAAATTTAATAATTAAAACAGTACTGAATAATTTATTGGAATTAGAAAACTATTAGGCAAAAGCTTTGAAAATTAAGTTTTAGTAGCATAGAGCTTAGTTTGTACCAAAACAAGATTTCTATGTAAAATTGCTGAAATAAATAAAATATTAAATTGATATTTTAAAATAATCAAACGAACGAAGAAAGTTGAAAAACAATTAAACTTTCAACCGATCGCGATCTGCATATTGGTTGAGAATGAAAATTTGGCTTTGACTTGTTAAAATATTCAATTAATTTTAGTAACTTTTGCGTGAATGGAAAATTTTATATTTCAACACAGTTTTCCTGTATCTTTTCCGTAATCTCTATTGCAAAAAACCTAATCGAAAGTTTATTTTAGTTCTTGGAATATAAAGTTGATTTTAAATTTTAGGTACATACATCTCAAGAGTTACTTGGTCTACTGTTTGTAATACTGCTTCATAATACCTACACCTTAAATAAAGATAAACATCGATCGATAGTACCACCAAAAAATATCTTGTATACATTCGTACCACGCACACCTAACGATTACAGCAACCCCCCTTGTTCAGAAGTGTCCATGACATATTATCCCTCGTTCCCGGGGGTACATCACGAGACGCCGGCGCGTCATAGCATAGTGGTCTTACGTCTGTATTACAACAACTTTAATAAGGAGACGTCATTCGGAATAAACGCGCCGAGAGGCCGCGACCCTCGTTAGGCCTCACCTGACGACCAGCCGGCCTTACATCACAAACACAAAGAAAACTGGACTTTACAAGCGTGGCTCTAAGGCCTAAAATCATAGCGATGTGCGCCGCTCGGTGATGGCTACTCCACAGGAATATTAAAACGTTGTTCGTCTGTAGGGTGCCTGTAATTATGCCGCCTAAATGAGGACTCGGGCTGATGAATATTTAGATTTATTGACACCCCACACGTACATATTGGACGACGAATTAATTTGGCCGATGTGCCCTTTGAATATATATTTACCTGTTTTTATTATTAATTCCCTTCGTGTTGGTGTGGTTTATATAAAGGCTTGTTTTGGCAAAATCCATTTTAATGAACGGTACTTTTTTCATATAACTGTTTGTGGTTTTGCTTATCATTAAATAATTTGCTTTTAATAAACTTGGTAGCTATTCCGACTATAGATCCTTCATCATCATCATCAGCCATTTAATGTCCCCACTGCTGGGGCACCGGCCATAGATCCTTAGTAAAACCTAATCTTGTCACTAGAAATAACTAGGAAACTGTTATTTTAATTTTTCGTTTTTTGCAATAAAAATTGCATTCACAATGCAATTTTTATTACTGAAAAATGGAAAATGAAGTATTTAGAAAAAATCGACCCGTCTCACAATCAGCTCCAATGGGACTCGAACCGATAGGTTAGAGCAGTTGCCCGGAAAGCGAAAGGTCGTGGGTTCGAGTCCCATCAGAGCTGATTGTGAGACGGGTAGATTTTTACTAAATACTTCATTTTCCATTTTTCAACTAAGAAACTGATTTATTAAACCGATAAAAATTTTACTATTTTCATAATATGATCAAACGGTGAAGTAGTTATCGGCAATAAGTATTATTACGCTAAAGAAAAATTTATACTTTACTATTTGCTTTAAACAAAAACAAACATAACAAAACATTTACGCCAATTGTCGGCAAAAAATCTGTATCTTCCCACAGAACTATTTTGTTTATTTAAAACTGTAACGTAGCGAATCTATTCCATTCACTCGCGCTGTAATGAAATGCGGCGGAACTTACCATCGCAGTTAGCAACAGTTTCCTCAACTGCCGACTCTGAAATAAAGAGGAGGATGAGTCTCGAGCCGCTGCATTATTCATTTTTCAGTTACCACTGTCATAATTTGAATTTAAATCGCAACTAAAATAGGACTACTGGATTTCGCTGGGCAGACATTAGTGCGGATAGGGGTGGTTTTTATATTTCTTAAAATCATTCTGAAGTATAAAATATTTCGTTTACAAATATATAATATATTTTTCATCCCATCGGTTCGAAAAGCGATGATTGTTTATCTAATAACAGGGTCCAAAACGATTCATTTTTTACCTGTTATGACAAGAGGGTATAAATGAGATTTGAATTTTGAACAGCTTCCTAACAGGGTTCAAAACAATGAGATTTGAATTTAGAACATAATTAAAGAAGCATTGGTTGGAGTGTAGCAAAGGGTGTGCAGTACTTAAAAAAAATTAGTTAACTGATTTTGTATGATCGAGAAATTTTCAAAAACGGAATTTTATAAAATTGAGATTATCTCGTAAACGGTGAGTCGTAGCTAAAATCTAACAAAATTTTTAACCCCCTACGGCATCCCCGGAGATACTTATAAGGAATCTGATGGACATATATATTTTTTTTTATTTCAAAACTCATTTTTTTTTTCTTGCCCGACTAGCGCTATGATGTATCCGAACGACAAAGAAACGTAGGTAGTTTGAGTTATCTTTACTGCTTTTCTTATAGAGGGGGATGAAAAGCAGAGTGTATTACTCGGCCGCAAAATTATTTTCACCTCGGGCGGCGTATATTGAATCCCTCGCTGCGTTCAGGATTCTACTTTAGAATCCCTCGCTGCGCTCGAGATTCTACTCTAGAATCCTTCACTGCGCTCTGGATTCAAAATAGCGCCCTCGCCGTAAATATATTATTTTGCTCCCTTGTAATACAATCTACTATTTCTTCCAACTACGCAGTAATGATATCATTATTCACTACAAAACCGATCACAAACTACGTCTTTTCTGCTTAGAATAAAACAGTGCAGAAATGTTGTATGAAATCTCATTATTGCACTGTTTTACATTAATGCACTGGTTTTTGTTGGAGTGTAGCAAAAGGTGTGCAGGAATAAAAAAAATCAGCTGATTTTGTATGGAGCCAGGACTAATAAAATTTTCAAGAAATAATTTTATAAAAATGAGAATATCTCGAAAACGGTGCGTCCGCGTCGTAGCTAAAATCTAAACATCTTTAAACCGGGAGATAGTTAGGAGGCATCCGATGGAGATATATATATATATATTTTTAATAATTTTTTTTTTGTTTTAAACAAAAAATTGTATATATTATTGAAAAAACAGAGAAGAGAGGACGGA
Source organism: Crambus lathoniellus (assembly GCA_949710035.1). Taxonomy (NCBI): domain Eukaryota; kingdom Metazoa; phylum Arthropoda; class Insecta; order Lepidoptera; family Crambidae; genus Crambus; species Crambus lathoniellus. The sequence continues at coordinate 29,568,867 of OX453296.1, forward strand.
GGGGCATAGCCAACAAAATGTAACAGACGTTTCAGGTTAGGTTAGGTGTTCAGGCCTAGAAAACGCCTGATGCGAGCACGACGGCAACACACGCTGGGACTTAACAGCTGTCTCGGTGCACCGATTCAGTGCGCTCTAAACTACCGAACGACACGTACTTAATCTATTTTCATCGATCCAAATATTGTAATAACCAGTTATATCATTATAATTATATCATCAGCATCAGTTCGGGTGTTTTATTGGTCATCACTACATACATTGAAGACCGGCGCATACATTTTATGGTGACCCCGACGTGATCAGGACGCGAAAAGACTCGTTCCATCGTCAATCAATATCGAGTGGAAAAGGGAGTTCCATCCTTCAGGATACCGCCAGCACATCCAGCTGCAGCCATCATCCGAGGGAAGTGTGCATTTATCCATATTTATCCATCCTTTCTACTTCGATTTGTGTGAAAACGGTTGATAATTTTAATCAACCAACCCGCATTAAAAATATTAACTTTTTCAAATTTAAATTTTTACATTTATGTTCACATTTTTCTTGATAAAAACGTTAAATGCTACTTTGCAATCCATTCAAATAACTATTTTAAACATTAAATTTCATTAAAACATACTGTACTTAATTTAGATTTTTTTCTTTGGCAATTCAATTTAGTTTCAAGTGCGAGTCGTAGTTTCAAGCCGTGCGATCAGTTCACAGTACATATTAATTCAGTTGTTAAATTAAACATTTCCAGGTCAATCAAACGCGCAGGAATAGTTATTTTATTCCAAGCGAGTGATAAGAACCCGTGAGTCATAATCAGTGATCGGCGCGGCGGCGGCCGGCTGGACGGAGCAAAACCAGTTTGTTAAACAGCTGTGCAGCGACGTAACTGTAACGTACATCTTTTATTATTTTATTCATTAGCGTTGTAAACAAACTTCATATTCGTTATTTCCGCCGCCAAGATGGCTGAATTAAAAGAGTTAATCAAGCAAAGAGGAAACATTAGAGGCAGGTTAACAATATTTGATAAATATTTGACTCCTTTAATGGATATTAAGGAGACAAATTCGTTACAATTGAATGAACTTCGCTTAAGGAGTGATAAAATACGCGATCTTTCATGCACTTTCGATGAAATACAGTCCCGAATCGAATTATTGGATGACGATACCACAAAACAACTTGAAGAACGGGAAATCACTGAGAATTTATTTTACACATTAATAGCAAAGTCGCAATCCTTATTAGAACATTTCGAAAGTAAGATTAAAATAGAACATTTGTCCAATAATTCGGTCAAAGGGAACCCTGTACAAGTTAAACTGCCTCCTTTGAAAATACCTCCTTTTAGTGGCGATGCAAACCAGTGGCTTTCTTTTAGGGATACTTATTTATCACTTATACACAATAATGAAAGTATCGAAGACATTAGTAAATTTCATTATTTAAAGTCATACTTGGAGGGAGCGGCTAGTTCCGCTATTAATTCAATTACTGTGTCTTCCGATAATTATATAGTGGCATGGAATCTATTATGTGATAGATACAATAACAAGCGCCTTTTAGTGAATGAGCACATTAAATGTTTATTTTCGATTCAACAACTAAATAAAGAAAGTGAACACGGTATTCGTGGCTTAATCGACACTTTATCCAAAAACTTAAGCGCTTTGAATTCCTTAGGCGAACCAACACATAACTGGGATTCATTGGTAATTTATATGGCCTCGGCGAAGCTGGACAGTGTGACCGCGCGTAAATGGGAGGAATACAGGAGCAGTGATGATTCACCCTCTCTGGAGGATTTTTATTCGTTTCTTCGTAAGCGGGCTACACTTTTGGAAACAATTAATGCCGGGAAATCTTTTAAAAATGAAAAACGTCATAGTTTGCCACACACGAATTCATTTATTGCTTCATCCATCGAATCGTTCCCTGAAAGAAAATGCCCATATTGTAAACAAAATCATAAAATATTTGAGTGTACCAAATTTAAATCGTTACCAATTGCGGAGCGTATAACTAAAACATCCATTATGAAATTATGCAATAACTAGCCTTCCGCCCGCGGCTTCGCCCGCGTGTACTACACGACGTTATCCCGCGGGAAGGTGATATTTTTCAGGAATAAAAAGTAGCCTATGTCCTTTCTCAGGCTCTAGACTATCTCTGTACCAAAGTTCATTCAAATCGGTTCAGAAGTTTAGGTGTGATTGTGTAACACACAGACAGACAGAGACGCATTTATAATATAAAGTAAGGATTGTTTGCGCAGTGGCCATCAACAATATCAATGCAGATTAAGTGGGTGTAAAATCTGTAATAAAAGACATAATACATTACTACATAGACAAAGCTCATTACATGCTATTCAAAAGAATCCATTAGACAATATAATACATAATAATACAAATTCAATTTCAAATAACTTACCCGTTCCTGTAGCTGACGCCGTCGTTGTTTCCGGACCCTCAACCAGTGTTTCCATGTCAGCCGTCACCGCCAATCAAGCCCTTCTTTCCACGGCATTGGTCAAGGTGATGTGCCATGACAAGGTAGTCATTTTGAGGGCTTTACTGGACTGTGGCAGCCAGTCGTCTTTTGTCAGTGATAGGGCTCAGCGGGAGATTGGTTCCTGTAAAAGAAAAGATTATCATCATAGTGTTTCTGGTATTGGCAACACAGTGTTAAATATCACAGAACATTGCACTATACGTTTACATTCATTACACAATTCTTATAACACACAAATTAAATGTTTTATTTTACCACAAATTACTCATCGTTTGCCGCATGTTGCAGTGCGTATACAAGATTTAGACATTCCTGATAATATCCAATTAGCCGATCCAAAGTTTTACAAACCTTCGGAAATCGACCTTTTACTAGGAGCTGACATATTTTGGGACCTAATTAGGGCATCTAGGATAAACCTGGGACCTAAAAGGCCAATGTTACAAGACACATATTTAGGTTGGATAGTAGCAGGCTCTATTCCAAATACATTTTATAACAATAATCGGACAAACATTCAATGTAACTTTTCACAGGACATTAAGGTCCAACTTTCAAGGTTTTGGGAACTTGAAGAAATACCCACATCCAATGAACACAATTTACACAATACTAACGATTATTGTGAAACATTATTTAACGAAACAACTCGTAGAGAATCGAATGGTAGATTTTGTGTTCAAATACCTTTAAAAAATTCTATTGAAACTTTGGGTGATTCCTATGAAATTGCAGAAAAACGGTTACAGCAGCTTGAAAGAAAGTTAAAAAATAAACCACAGCTAAAGCAACAATACTTAGAATTCATTCATGAATATGAACGTCTGGGACATATGTGTGAAATTGCGAAACCAGATTTTGGCTGTTACCTTCCACATCATGCAGTCATACGAGAACACAGTGAAACAACAAAACTTCGGGTAGTATTCGATGCTTCGTCTAAAACTTCTACTGGAGTATCATTTAATGATATACAGCATATTGGCCCGGTAGTTCAAGACGATTTATTTTCAATCCTACTTAGATATAGACAATACAGATATGTTGCTTCCGCAGATGTGGAAAAAATGTATCGCCAAATACTGGTCGATCCTAATCAGCGTAATTTACAACTCATTTTGTGGCGTGACGAGCCATCACAGCCTATTAAAATATTTCAATTAAAAACAATTTCTTATGGTACCTCTTCAGCACCATATTTAAGTACCAGATGTCTTTTGCAACTTTCGATGGAGTGTGGTGATAATTTTGAGTTATCTCGAGTAATAAGGGAAAATTTTTATGTCGACGATTTTCTTTCAGGCGCTGATACCAAACACGATTTGGAAGTATTAATTACTTCAGTTACAGAAAAACTCGATTCAGCTTGCTTACCTTTAAGGAAATGGCGATCAAACGAGCCATCTATCTTTGTAAATAAATCCAACACTGTTTTGCCTAAGAATTTAGATACAATTTCAGAATCGAGTGTTTTGGGTTTGAAGTGGGATCCGTCAAAGGATATATTGCAATTTCCAATAAACATAAACATAGAAGCAGCAATTACTAAGAGGACAATTCTGTCAAATTCAGCGAAATTGTTCGATCCCTTGGGTCTACTTAGTCCATGCACTATTTTACCCAAAATAATATTACAAAAACTCTGGCAATCAAAGCTAGATTGGGATGACTCAGTTGGCAGTGACTTAAAAAAGGCATGGCTTGACTTTGCATCTAATTTAAATTTAATATCAAACATTGAGATTCCTAGGTGCGTCATAATTAACAATCCAGAATCAATTCAAATCCATTCATTTTCAGACGCATCTCAAGTAGCTTATGCTGCTGCTATTTACATTTTGTCGAGGGATAATTCAGGTAATGTTCTTATCAGGTTACTTTGTGCCAAAACTAAGGTAGCTCCGCTAAAGGCGACGACCATACCGCGGCTAGAATTATGTGGGGCTTTGCTTGCAGCACGGTTAAGCAACAAAGTGATAAAATCATTACGGTGTAAAATTGATGCACTCGTACATTGGACCGACTCAACAATAGTTTTGAGCTGGCTAGCGTCTCAGTCTTGTAATTTGAAACCATTTGTTGCCAATCGCGTCAGCGAAATACAAGAATTGACTGCGTCAGGTATCTGGCGACATGTGCCTGGTGACAACAATCCAGCAGACCTAGCCTCTCGAGGTGTCAATCCAAAATCAATTCAATCCGCCAAGCTATGGTGGGAAGGTCCAACGTTCCTTAGAGAAAATCCAAGTTATTGGCCACACCCAGTGGATCCAATCGTTATGCCTGAATTACCCGAGACTAAAACTAAAAAACAAACGACTACACTACAATCTACAACTATACATACACTACCAACTTCGCTCGGTGTTGTAAATTTTGAAAGATTTTCAAAGTTTACAACGTTGCAACGATCTTTAGCATACGTTTTGCGATTCATTCACAATTTGAAAGACAAAAATAATAAACTTACTGGTCCTTTGACAATTAATGAATTAAATAAATCTTTGTACATTTTAATAAAACAACATCAGAGTGAATGCTTCGCAAACGAACTAAAATTATTAAATAATAAACAAAACTTACCTGTGAAATCACATTTGCTGTCCTTATCTCCTTTCTTGAATCATGATGGCATTCTATGTGTAGGTGGTCGTATTCAAAATTCAAACGAAACCTGTGAAAAAAAACATCCAATTTTATTAGACTCAAATCATACATTTACAAAATTATTATTCATTTATAATCATAAAAAACTTTTACACAGCGGACCACAATTGTTACTTAGCACAATAAGAGAAGGTTATTGGCCAATTAAAGGCAGAATATTAGCCAGAAGCACCACAAATAATTGCAGATTGTGCAGAATAATTAAGGCTCAAGGTTTTAATCCCATTATGGGAAACTTACCCGCCAGTAGGGTTACTCAAAGCTTTCCATTCCACATCAGTGGTGTCGACTTCGCCGGGCCATTTTACATTACTGATCGAAAGGGTCGCGGCTGTAAAATTACAAAGTGCTACCTTTGTTTATTTGTGTGTCTCGCTACAAAGGCCTTGCATCTCGAAGTGGCAAGTGATCTCTCGACAGATATCTTCATGTTGTGCTTAAGACGTTTTATATCCCGAAGGGGAAAGCCATTGGAGTTGTATTGTGACAATGGCACAAATTTTGTCGGCGCGAATAACGAAATCACAACGTTTCTAAGGTGTAACAGCGAAAGCATTACTGGTTTTGCTGCCGATGAAGGCATACATTTTAAATTTTCTCCTGCATATTCACCGCATTTCGGGGGAATTTGGGAAGCCGGGGTTAAGCGTGCGAAGTACCATTTAACCAGAATTTTAGGTGACAAACATTTAACTTTTGAGGAGCTATCGACCCTTTTCACACAAGTCGAAGCCATCCTTAATTCCAGACCCCTAACTCCTCTTTCCTCCGATCCAAACGACCTTTGTCCCTTGACTCCAGCACACTTCCTGATCGGCAGGCCGCTAACATCTTTACCTTCAGCGGGCCTACTAGACGAGAAGCCGAGCAGACTCAACCGGTATCAAGTCATCGAGCAGATGCGACAACACTTTTGGGACCGCTGGAGAAATGAGTACCTGAGTGAGCTTCAGCAGAAACTCAAATGGCGAGTCAACCAAAGGGGACTAAAGGAAGGAGATCTGGTCGTCATCAAGGACAACTACACGCCTCCTCTCAAATGGCGAATGGCTCGGGTTCACAAACTTTACCCGGGTTCCGACGGCGTATCGAGGGTGGTGGACGTCGCCACTTCGAAGGGCATCATCCGTCGAGCTACACACAACCTCTGCCTGCTGCCAGACACATCTCCTCAAAATCCAAAGGACTTCGAGGGGGGGGAGTATGTTCAGGCCTAGAAAACGCCTGATGCGAGCACGACGGCAACACACGCTGGGACTTAACAGCTGTCTCGGTGCACCGATTCAGTGCGCTCTAAACTACCGAACGACACGTACTTAATCTATTTTCATCGATCCAAATATTGTAATAACCAGTTATATCATTATAATTATATCATCAGCATCAGTTCGGGTGTTTTATTGGTCATCACTACATACATTGAAGACCGGCGCATACATTAGGTAAGGTTAGAATATATTTATCACGGCACGGTAGGTAGATTGGTACTTAGTTGAAAGAAAAGTAGATTACGCACCTCGCTAGAGTTACGGCCGGTTTCCGAAACGCCAATTAAAATTAAATTACCTAATTCCCAATTAATCTCCAATTAATTGTAGTTTGGGTTTCTGAAAGAAAAATGTGACAGACTGTCAAGAGTCTGTCAGTGCCCATACAAATCTAAACCTAATTGTGAGATAATTTTCGTTTCAGAAACCCAAGGTGCTTTTAATTGGGAATTAATTGGGAATTAATTGTGATAGTCTGTTAGCTTATTTTAATTTTGATTGGCGTTTTAGAAACCGGCGGTGAGTAATAAATGCACTCGTGTTAACTCACTTTGTGCTCGATGTAACAATCTACTATTTTTCACGCCACATGCTCGAATTTGCCACATTAAAATATCATGCAAATCTCACCTAAAGTAAGTCATTATTGACCAGCAGGTTCTAATGAAATTCAGTACAATATTATGACCCGCTGGTTAATAAATCTCATTAATGAGATTTTAATTTAGAACGGAAAATAAAAGCCTCGAGTGTTGCAAAGCGTGTAGTATTTAGCAGGAGGTTGAAGTTGAAAGATTTTTGAAAAAACAAAATGGCGAGAGTGACGAAAGCGATAGTGAATTTCTATGTTTATTTTTAAATAAGGTATGTAGAGTGCTCGTCAGATAAGTCTGCGCGCGGTAAAAATCGAATACTAATCTTTTCTATAACATAAGAACAAAAAAATGCAATGTAACTAGCGCCAAAAACGCGCCAGTCACGCGCAGAGTTATCTGACACACACTATACTTTGAGTTTTAATAAAACGTTGTTTCTGTTTTTATATTCTCGCAAAAGGTGAGAAAAGTAGAGTATTCTCCTTTGGGATAAAGCTGTTTTCGTCTTGGGCGAGCTTGAATCCCTCACTGCACTCAGGACTCCGTTTTAATTTTCCTAGCTTCGCTCAGGAATAAACTCATTACACCCTCGCTACGCTCGGAAGTTAAATCTGGAGTCCTTCATTTGCTGAGGATTCAATATCGCGCCCGTGACATAAAACAGTGCTTTATCCCCTCGGTGTATAATATATTTAATGTTTGAGCATTGTTGAGATGAGGGGTCTGCTTCAAAATGCATCACACAATTTTTCAACGATACTTTCGTATATTAATAGCACTTTCAATAAAAAACATATTAATCAGTTAATGTGCCATCTAAACCAGACAAAACTATTAACGAAATCAACGAAAGCTCTTTAGAAAATGGTTGTGGTATGTACCTACATAACTAACTAGTAATGACAAAATACTCAACGAAGGCAGACATAAATTTTTAGGTATGCACTATAAGCATAATTGTAAATTTGAAGCTACAAGGGCCAGTTCTTAGCGTACACAGGCTTACAGCCTATCAGTTTACTGGAGACATCTTTAAGGAGAGCGGGCAGCGGGCGGTGGGGAGCTTAAGCTTACAACCGCTTAAGCCGTCCTTTGACAAGCACGGTTACTCAAAATATCGCGCCACTTATAAAATGCAACTTGGAAACTGCTAAGTTAATTAATAGTACGAAGATTTAGTACGGAGCAATTTCACAATTTATCTGAAAGTGAATATAAAAATTCTGTTCAGATAGTAGAAGTATGCTTTAAACTTCAGTGAAGTAACTTTTTCAGGAAATAAATTGTATTTACATTATTTTTATACAAACAGTAATAGAATGCTTCGAACTTCTAGGATAATCTAGGAAAATATTCTACATAATTCCTAGAATACATATAGAGGACGCTATAATAAAGGGTTTTTCAATACGGACGCTTGAACTTTGAAAGTTGATAGCGGCCATATTGGAAAAGCGATAGCTGTCAAATTTGGCGGGATTACATATTTGGGGAGATGATAGGAGAGATGATGATAGTATTGCACTAAAAGAGAGATCGATAGTATCGATACTATCGAAAACTATCGATACTATTGTTTTTGCTTAAACTATCGATAGACTATCGAAATGCTATCGATAGTGGACTATCGATCGACAACACTATAGAAAACCCCAGACAGTCCATTAACGACATCAACTTGGCGAATTTTTCATCGAGACTTGGGCTTTCATCCATACAAAATTCAATTTAAAAACTAAGAAATAATTACCAAGTATCTAGACAAAAGTAAACTTACATTATTTAGGAACCTTCGATCAACAATAACACCTAGTTCTAGATACATAATTGGAGTGACAGATATGGCCGAGCGTATACTCCCACTTGAGAGTAAAATAATTATAAGTAGATTATTTTGACAGTGTCAATAATACTCAGGTATTTCAAACTTGGAACGGTTCCTGTCATTTATAATGTAAGATCGTAACACTCGTAACCTTTTTTCTCCCTTTAATTATTTTTATAAAAAAATAAAACCGCCGTGTTTTCTGGTAAATAGGTATGTGATCAAACTGAAAACCTCCTTTTTCGAAGTCGGTTAAAATACCTTGAGGTATCCCCTTTTTAACAAAACAAGAATCATCTAAATCGGTTTATAAACAAAGGAGTTATGCCTAAAGATACGTATTAAATTCACATTAAGTGGTAACGAAAACGACAGTATTTTCAAGATTTCCTGAAAACTACTGAACGGATTTCAAAATTTCAAAATATGGGACCAACTTGGAAACCAACCTGATGTAATAACGTTTGAACCATTTCAATCGGTTCAGCCGTCTTCTAGTAATCGGTGGACATACACAAAAAAAAAAAAAGAGAAAAAACATACATACAGACGAATAGAGAACCTCCTCCTTTTTGATTTAGAAGTCGGTTAAAAATAGTCTGTCTGGCCATATAAAGTTTTCATTTAGTTCGTGAGCCTTCATTTAGTACCATTGTTGATCGAAGTTAGGAACACATAAAAATAAATAAAAATTGTAATCTTCTGTATTATAAGTAAAATTCGTAATAATACCGAGCATCGAAATCAGTAAAAAAAGAGTGAAATAAAAATTATTTTTATAAAAAAATAAAACCGCCTTCTAAAAAACCACATCAAAAAAGTAAGAAATAATTCCTCACCAAATAAATAACGTAAGTACTTTGAAGTCGGGCGTGAAACATGTACAATTTTTTGTTGTTTTTGTTAAAACCCGCCCGACTTCAAAGTACTTACGTTATTTATTTGGTGAGGAATTATTTCTTACTTTTTTGATGTGGTTTTTTAGAAGGCGGTTTAATTTTTTTATAAAAATAATTTTTATTTCACTCTTTTTAGTGCATCGTGCAGGCAATTTACGTGTTTTCTGGTAAATAGGTATGTAATTAAACTCAAAACCTCCTTTTTCGAAGTCGGTTAAAATACCTTGAGGTATCCCCTTTTTAACAAAACAAGAATCATCTAAATCGGTTTATAAACAAAGGAGTTATGCCTAAAGATACGTATTAAATTTACATAAAGTGGTAACGAAAACGACAGTATTTTCAAGATTTCCTGAAAACTACTGAACCGATTTCAAAATTTCAAAAAATGGGACCAACTTGGAAACCAACCTGATGTAATAACGTTTGAACCATTTCAATCGGTTCAGCCGTCTTCGAGTAATCGGTGGACATACACAAAAAAAAAAAAAAAAAAAACATACATACAGACGAATAGAGAACCTCCTCCTTTTTGATTTAGAAGTCGGTTAAAAATCGCGCGCCAGCGCATTTCGAGCCAATCTGCATACGACAGCTCAAAATTGCGAAATGGCTCTTTACGAGTTTTGAAAAATAAGCGCTTTTTATTTATTTCTTTATATCCTAACCTCAGGAGAGTCCAGATTGTGCGATAGCCTTTTGTAGTCTAATATCCTGCTGCGCAGCAGCAGCAGATAATCCGCGAGCTTGACGGGATCAGCAAATATCGCCGCGCGCTAATCTGTCTGACCGAGTGGCGGCACAGTGCTGTGATGGCATTCGTATTATTAGCAGATGTGCGGGCCGGGCTCGTAAAACAAAACTAGGAATAAAAAAAAAAAAATTCAAAAAAATGTTTCGAATATTTCTTCTAATAGATTAAGAGCGACAAGTTTTATTAGCGCACGGCGGGGACTAAGACAAATGAAGTCTTGGGTAGGCCGTAAATTACGCTCAACTGTCAGACAAACTACTCAAACTGGTGAATGATGGACAATTTTAGTTTAAATGCACAGATTTCTAAGAGTTTGGTAGATATTAAATGTGTTGCAGATGGGTGAAGTAGACGAAGGAAGAAAAAAACTTGAGTTCTCAGAATTGTTAGGGCGGATCGTGAGAAGTTGTGCGTAGGCGTCACCATGGAGATTGCAAGCATCAAGCTGACCAATGAGGGATCGAGATGGGCGTAGAGCGGGAGGAGATAACTTCAGTAGAGATGGAAGATAGAAAACGGGGATGCAACTGGCATTGGGGAGACGCTATTTGATATTTTAGGACAGTGATAGATTGGGAGTTTGGTGACTCCATTGTAACTAACTGTGTGAGAAATAAAGATTAAAGAGTTAACTATTAATTAAATACTAACTTTGTTAAGTAAATTGTAGATTTGAATATTAAAACAAGTGTAACTATTTTACAAAGTGAATTTAAACAACGTCGAGAGGGGTATGTAATTGTGTACATTGTGGCTTATTCCGTGTGTCAATAAAGGTACAATCTCTAGAATAACGAGCGGTATATCACATACAACGTAGAAATGTATCAATACGAAGAACAACACCATTCTGGGGGTTTCGCTTTAATAACCGAATGGAACCCGATAGAACATCTCATTTTTGTGTTGGCTTTAATATGCGCAATAGTCGTGTTAGGGTGTTGTGGATATAAGATATTCAGTTATTGCAATCGTCGAATATTAAATAGACGGAGGTATTTGCAAGATGGTCTACCGAATGAGATAGAAATGCAAAGAGCCGGGTTAGACCTCAATCGAGCTGAATTGGATTGCGTCTTTTCTCGATGCATAGTTAATCTCAGAGATAGGGATGGTTAACGTGAAAGTATTAATTAAAGCTCTAGAGACTGTAACTTTATGTAGCCTGGTGGAATACGAAACACTAATATCTACCATGAATGTTAATAATCAAGTCTAAATTAGACTAATATGTGAAATAGTTTTCCTTTCCATTTTTCAATCAATGGAACAGGTTTGTTCTATAAATGTGTTCGTATCTCACTTTAGACTTAAGTTGTAAAATAACTATTGAAACTTTAGTGTGTGTTTAATTAAATTTAAGTGTGAATCTAGATGACCTTAGAGAGTTTTTTCTTTGGATTTTCGCTTTCTCTCTATGTAGTATGGTCTTAAGATAGGAGCTGAAAATCTAGCTGTCATTATATAGCAACCTATAGGTGACAGCTTAAATAATCAAACCAGTTTCTTTTTGCTATTTCGAAGATAAACAAAACACATTTAAGTTAAATAAATAATATTTTTTTTCCATAATTATATGTTTTACTGCTTAGATATAAGATTCCTAAGAGGAAGCACAGTGTGAGGCATAGTCAAATCCGTGTTAAATACTAAGAAATACTTAGGAGAACCATTGAGCTAGTTTGTTTGACTTCGCTTAACACCTTGCGTTCTCACATGTACACCTTTCAGTTGAATCACGATTTCTATGAGCTAAATTCGTTAGATTTCAGTCTAGGTCTAGGTAGATTTCTATACATATACTAATATCTACCATGAATGTTAATAATCAAGTCTAAATTAGACTAATATGTGAAATAGTTTTCCTTTCCATTTTTCAATCAATGGAACAGGTTTGTTCTATAAATGTGTTCGTATCTCACTTTAGACTTAAGTTGTAAAATAACTATTGAAACTTTAGTGTGTGTTTAATTAAATTTAAGTGTGAATCTAGATGACCTTAGAGAGTTTTTTCTTTGGATTTTCGCTTTCTCTCTATGTAGTATGGTCTTAAGATAGGAGCTGAAAATCTAGCTGTCATTAAATAAACATGGGATAGTAGGGAGTGATTAAAGACTTTAAGGGAGAGACTACATTCAAACCGTTGAGGTTACCTGTGTATAGGTAGTTTATTTAAACGTGTTAGTAAAGGGGTCTAGCTGCTGAATTTGGACGAGAGAGACAACAGGAGCAGAGCAGAAGGAAGTATAATGTATTAGTGTTGAATAGGTATAATGTGTAAGTTCATTTTGCCTCTACACAGGACATAGACGCTGTTAGGTGCACTTATAGACTTGTATTTAGGATAGGAAATAGAGATAGGTATACTAGGTGATCTGTGATGAAATAGGACTTGCACAGGGTGTTTAAATCCTGGGGTGTTTGACCGCTTGAGGCTGCGAGCTAGTCATTCCACCCACTGACTTTAATCGAATGAGGGCCCTTGACTATAAGAGATTATTCTCTTAGACTACTGAACGGGATGCTCTGGCCGGCACTCGCGAGCTCAGCCTTATTGAGCCTAAAGGCTATCTGCGTGTGGGTTTCAGTGAACGGGTAGCAGCATTTCTGGGTCGTCGTCACACTTGCACTTCCATAGCGTTCAGCCATCGCCCGATTTGGCCAAATCGAACTTTCTCAATTAATACAAATATGAATAAATAAAGTATACCATGGTATTATGGGGAAGGTGTCTAGCGAACACCTTATAAAATAAAGTAAATAAATGTCCACACCCTGGAGATGTCTGACATACGCTTCGCAGCGTAACAAAGATGGCTGACGTTCCCCAAATAATAAACCTCAGAAGGGTTTTTCCTAGAAGGTTTTGTAGGCGCTACTAAACGACCAGAGTGTAATCCACTACGTGAGCAGACATCTATTGGTTATAGCTTAGGAATTAGAGTAGAAGAGAGGCGAAGGTCGCGATCAGATTAAAACAATTTGCATTTTAATATTAACAAGCTTCGCAATGTTATTTAAAACCATAGGCCTGCGGAATGATGGATTTATCTCGATGAGCTTCCGTTCTATTCACACGCAGCTACTAAATAGTACAAACATAAACACGATTCGCAGATCACTTAGATGCCAGTAACATCGACTTTCACCAAGACCACCAAATACATAGAAAAACATTATAACTAGACGATCACATATACAAATCAGGGTTAAAGCCACTACAGTGCACCAGTGAGTAGACTGATGAAAAGGCTTGGAATCGGACTACATCTGGCAACACGAAACCATACTATCTTATGCTGCTATCCTTTTCTGTCGCTCATAACCGTCATTTGCTAGAGCGACAAAGAGAGTGGGAATGCGACCGCCTCGTCGATACCATCGCAAGCGGTCGCATTCTCGTTCTCTTTCTCGCTATCAGATGTGGTGCAACCCTAAAGCCCCCAGTACAGGATGGCCGATCATGTTGGCCGACCATGATGGGCCATCATGTACAGGGCCGGTTTGCGTGTGATTGCCGTCTGCGAGCAACGCAAACCGCTCCTGTACACGATGGCCCATCATGGTCGGCCAACATGATCGGCCATCCTGTACTGGGGGCTTTACTCTGTCATGGTTCTAAAATACCGTGCTAAAAAGGCTCAACAAATGAAAAAGTAACTGTAATTTTGTCACATAGGTAGATAAGATAATGGACGTATGATCTGTTATCAACAGAATTTCCATTTGGGGATAAGACGTATTCTATATGTCTTAATCCTGTCTATATATATGTCTGACATAATGCCAGGCAGAATAAATAGCCTCTTATTAAAACAAAGAATATACATAACTTCAAGCTGTAGTCTAATTTTAGTTGTTGCAATTTAATTTAATGCACCTTTATTTTGGGATATTTCCGTAGTTCTTTGATATAACGAGATTGTGTATTGAGTAAAACAAAAAGTTGTAGGAGAAAACACATATTTAATAACGTTATTTTTATGTAAGTATTATTTCTTAAAGGCTCCTGAAAGTACTGTTACACACTACACTGTGTCACAGTCGCAAGCAGAAGTGATATCAACTTCATGTGAGCTCTCATAATAATAGGCGCTGTGACTGTTTGTTCCTTCCCGTTCCCGCGCATTTTATTAAAAATTCCGGCCCTACTGGGAGTCTGTTTGCACCTCAAAAATCCCGACTTTTAATGAGGTTTCCTTTGGTGACGCGCGTGTGAAATTAGGCCCTGTCGCCGCTTCCACACGTTTCCCACTACTATTTGTGGACTTAATTCGGTTACAACTTACGTTTAGACTGGAAAATATAATAAACGTTGACCAGCCAGTCACAAATTCTTTCTGTTAACTCTAGCTTTGTGAAACTTTTAAAATGAGCTTATACTATCCCGCAAGGTTAAGAGAATTATTTTCACCTCGTCATTTGTTTTGTCATGTATTAATTCACAAAATCAAGATCATTAAAAGTTCACAAAACTATTAAGTAAGAACAAAAAACGATGCAATGGGCAGTTCAGTAGATGCCACTGCATTAGACAAGCCTAATTGTCACACTAAGATTTTTTATATAAACTTCTTAACAACTTCTTCTTCTTCTTAAACTTAAGAAATTTTTAACCACCTCTGTGGTCTTGTGGTTCACACCACCGGTTACAAACCCATAGGTCCCAGGTCAAATTTATTTAAGTTATTAAACTTTTTTAAGTCTGAGGCCATAACAATGATGTTTTGAGCATTATTGTGTTCCGGCAGTTAGAAATAAGATAGCCAGTTCCTCAGTGATAGAGGATTCCGGGAGTAGTGCGCTTCTAACTTCTGCCTTATCACCACTAAACATCAAAACGCTAAGTGCTACCCCGTTGTGTATAAAAAAGCTTCTCTTATAGTCGTTTTATGAGGGCTCTCTCTGCATCTACTTTTTCCTATGATTTTATGAAATTCATTGTGTCTTATTTATATAGACGTACGTACCATACGTCCGGAATAGTCCGGATTAGTTCGAACATGTCCAGACTTTGACCGGCTTTTTAATTTGTCCGGATTTTTTTTTGGTTAAGATGGAATATGAGTAATAAAACTTACAACAGTAATATCAAATCAGTATTTCATCATTATTAAATCCGCGCTCATCTTAAAACAAAACGCTCATCTTAAAACCTCCCCTAGCGAGTGTATTATACTTTATCACTGTTACTAAGGTGGGAAAGTACCTAATGTTTGCATTTTGTGACTAAAATGTCCGGACTTTTCTTTTACTGTCAGGCTTTTTGTCAGGACTTTTCAAATTTCTAAATGGTAGCCCTAGTCTTATTAGAATTAATAGGTAATTCCATCGGTGTTCCATATTGCCTTAATATCTAAGTACCTAGGTAGGTATTTGCAAGTTCAAAGTTCCAAAGTAATAATCGGATATATTCGCGTAAGCTCACCAGCTCACACACGCTGCACCCAGCGCGAGGGGCGCGGGGCGCGGGGGGAGGAGGTGAAAGTTCGATGCGTCATTAATACGAAGCCTCTGTTCCCAACTTCATGAGCTGTTATGATGCTAGGCGAGAATCTATGACGACGTTAAAATCGTTGTGAAATATAATAAAAAATTAAAGTAAATGCTTAAGAATAAGTAAAATCTATAAATAAATAACAACCTTCGAGAGTGGTAGGTTTTACTGCACTAATTGGCTGAACCCCTTTTATTGACAAGAGTCAATTGAAGAATAACTCATTTAACAATACTAAAAATATTATTGCGAATTCGTAAAAAAAAGGGTTCTGGAAAAATATATGTGTTCGTGTAGTAAACTCTTGTGAGAGATTTGAATACCTACCCTGTAAACGAATAAGTAATCTGTATTCGTTTCGTATGTTTTTTTTTTTAATTAATGTCTAAGGCTGCATTCGACCAAACTTTTATTCCGAGAATATCGCTTACTGTCGGATACTAATGTCAAACTAGTATTGGGTTTTGACCTCAGAGTATAGTATTATATGATCTGAGGTTTTGACATTACTATCCGAAAGTAAGCGTTATTCTTGGAATAAAAGTTTGGTCTAATGCAGTCTAAAAGGTATAAATTGATGCTGTTCGTCAGGCGCTATCAAAGTGTCGAAGGTGCATGTAGACAATGGCAGGGCCTAAATAGGCTCGTTAGGGCTCCAGTCACCAGAGGAAGGGGGAGTGGGGGTGATTGGACGATCAAGGGCCGCTTCCGCATCCGGGGAAGAAATTTATTCACCGCTGCGACGCGCACTGAGCATTGTGTCCTGTTTGGTATAGACTTTTATGTCACTGCTCGGTCGAACTGGCTTCTTATTCAATACGTATTGCCAAAGCCTTGCCAACTGATACGAGTTTTCGCTATGCTAATTCTGTAGGAGAAAACAATTGAAGTAAAAATCGAACTGACGATGAACGTACATTATCTCATTTATTTATATTTTGAATGTGAGGGTGGTAAAAAAGTAGGTTTTGCATAATTTCGTTAGATCAAGTAATTGATTGATGCCTGCCATTAATTATGTTTAATGAGTATTCAAACATGATTATGGACAACTGAAAGACGGTAACACTTACAAATAGTGTATATTTTTACAAACAATGAAAGAAAGCTACACTTAAGTACTTCTGCTTCAAAAGTCCTGGTTTTCCACTGTATACAATTTTCTTCCTTGTCGTTAACTGCCATTGCGCTGGCTTATTCACCCGGATGCAAAGACCGGCTTTGATCGTCGATGCTGTGCCATTACCATTGTAAAAGCAACTACACACGATTAAAACGAGGCAAAAAAACAAGACAGAGACTACAAAGCGCTGCTTTACCTTTTAATTATTCACGCCTCGCCTTTACCTCGCTGCTGAAAAATCTACTAAATCACCAAATTATTTCGATTATTTTTACCTTGAGGAGCCCGTGGCGCAGTGATTAGCGCGCTCGGCCTGCGATCGCTGCAGTTAAGCAATTTTCGCAATGGTCGGTCACGGGAAGGGTGACCAAAAATTTATTATCTCGAGCTTCTCCGTGCTTCGGAAGGCACATTAAACCGTTAGTACCGGCTGCGTTTGCAGTCGTTAATACCCACTAATGCGCATTGGGCCCGCGTGGTGGTAAATGGTCCATTCTCCTGATCCATCCATAAGGAAGGCCTATGCCCCAGCAGTGGTAATGCAGGACTTATGATGGATGATGATGATTAGCGCCCAGCTCAGAATACAGGATCGAAGGTAGAAAGAGTATTTTACGTGTTCTGAACGAAGCGTGGTATTGAAAACAAGCTTCATTCAGATCAGCAATGAACAAATTCAAAATCAAAGAAAGATAAAATGAACAGAGGTTCTGCTATTTTGAGCAAATAGTTTTTCACCCACGCCACACCCACTTACTACAGGTACTACTAAAGTCTTTCTTGTGCTCCGTGATGGCTGTACGATGACTTTAGTACTTTATCACATGAAAGTAATAGCGAGTAAGTAAGGGTAATTCAGGGGAATATATGGAGTGTTTTTTTATACACAACGGTGTAGCACTTAGCTTTCAACACCTCTGATGTTAAATGATGATAAGGCTGAAGGTGGAATCACACTAGTTCCGGAATCCTTAATCACTGAGGAACTGGCTATCTTATATCTTCCTGCCGGAACACAATACTGCCGAAAACATCATTGTTATGGCGTCTGACTTGATAAGATGGTGGTAGCGAACCAGGTGGACTAAGAACAAGTCCTACCACCAACCAAACTGACACAATATGAACCCCCACTGGGAATCGAACTCGGGACCTCTGGTCTGATGGTGGAAAAAAAATCTAGGTTGGAGATCTTCATAGGATGTTGAGTTCATTTTGTGTGAATAGTTTTAAATATTCGCGGAGTATTTATTCTGCCAGTGGTACTGTACGCAGTAGTAATATTTATAAAGTATTTTCCTCTAAACTACTAGTAAAACTATTCGTTTTCTATTGCAACTCTCTCTCACGGAACAGAACACTCATAAATGCTTAAGTATCTCAAATGCAATAAATCGGTCGATAGTCCGAAATAAAGATCGATAACAAATAATCGGTTTATCAAAGAAATTCCTTATCTAAATCACTATCTGCGCAGTTGCCAATCATAAATGAATGATTTAGTAACTTTTTTCTCTTCCGTATTATTCTTAAAATAATAAAAGAACCAGCCTTGCCTATATTATTCTTCGAAATAAAAAGTAAAACAGAAACGCTCAAAAAAAGAAAATGGTTAAGCAAATAAGTACTCTTGACTTGAACTTTATTGAGTTTTAGATATTGTATAATTTATAATGTCTCAGTTATGAAAACATTTATGTAGGTATATGTTATTATTACGAAATAACACTTGAAACACGGTGACGCTCGCAGCGAAAGGTTATGGGACTTTCATGGGATGTGGTTCAGAGCGTAGCGGGTAGCGCCTTTGTTATGATGTATTTTTTTTTAAATAAATATATAAATTCTTTATTTCCAAGTTAACCTATATAGGGCAGAGGTACCCTTTGTGGCCACTTTAAGGATTTTTTGACTTTTAAGCACTAAGTACTAAATGGTCTTAGGTATTTATGACACAAATTATATCTTAAATTATAAAATCTTAAAGGTACATTTTTCATATTTATAAAAATAAAAGAGTTTTTTTTTATTTTACACACAATGTGTGAGAGGTGCCAAATGTACCGGTTTTGGCCACTTACTGATAGTTAAACTTTTGTAAGTATTGCGAAAGATCAAAACCAAACCCAGGTAAAATCAATATATTCTAATGCGCTGTAAAAAACAAAGGTTTATAAAACAAATTTCCTTAAAATTTTCATACAAAACATTTTTTAAAACAGAAAATGGAATTTATTGAAAAAAAATCTTATAACATAAGGAATTCTAAGGGTTGTTATTATTACCTCAAAATACTTTATTTTAATTGCCTTTATCAAAAATGGCTAAAAGTTGTTTAGAAAACTTTTAGAGCAAAAAGTGGCCAAAACCGGTATAGTGGCCAAAACCGGTACGCCTGCCCTACCTACCTAAAATTAACGATAGATATTTATTAATTTTTACGTATGGTATAATGAATGATTTGCTTATGGTTCCAAATTCATTTTTTTGTTTTTTTTTTGTAAATGTTGTTAGATTGGCACATCTGCGGGCCTAGCCAATTAGTGTCTTTCTATTCTCGATATCGCCAGTAGAAAAGTAAGAAAATATATGGGATTGACATTAGCAGTCACGTGACATTTCGATCGCTAATGTCAATCCCATACATTTGTCTTTCTATTCTAATAGCGATATCGTTAATAGAAAGCCACTTGTCTACAGGGGCTGTTCTCCATTTTGGCGTGGAGTATGAGTTGTGTCTGTTATTTAGATTAAATACAGTGCTGTTGTTTTTAGTTACATCATATCTAGTGTGTATTGCGAATTTCAATGGACAATCTCATAATGGTCAAAAACATCGAACAAAGAGTTTGTATTAAATTTGCATCGCCAATGGAATTTCATGTTCGGAGCCACTGAAAATGTTACAGAAGGCTTACGGTGAATCGACTTTACCAAAAACACTTGCTTAAGCGGTCAAGATGAGATGTAAGATTCGAACATCGCAAAAGTGAAGGAAATAGTGACTGAAAATCCTCATTCAAGTTTGAGAGAGATAACCGCCGAACTTTCTGTCTCACGAGTTGATCCGTACCATTTTAAACAATCACTTGGGTATGAACGGTATGAAACATGTTGCCGCTCGGCTAGTCCCAAAAGATCAGAAATTCAATCGCATAAGGGTCGCTGAGGACATGCTAGAAGTAAATTCCGACCCAACATTCATGAAACGCATTGTTACTGGTGACGAAACGTGGGATTACAAGTTTGACATGCAAACTAGTCAACAAGCTTCGGAGTGGCGCATGCCAACTGAACCGAAACCGAAGAAACCGCGCCAATGTCGATCAAAAGTCAAAGTCACGTTGACTGTTTTCTTTGACTATCGCGGTGTTGTGCGATCGGAATTCTTGCCGGAAGGTCAAGCGGTAAATAAAGAATATTACTAGCGTTATGAGGCGTTTAAGAGAGCAAATTCGACGAAAAAGGCCAGATCACAAATCTTTGGAAGAAAATTCTTGGATTTTACACCACGGTAATGCGTTTTCGCACAATTCTATTATTGTGAACGAGCGTTAAAAAATGGTTTTGATATTGGATTACTCGTTGGCGTATAGATTGTGTTCCGGTCCGGCAGTTAGAGTTCATGACAGAGTAATATTTACCAGCGGCCACTGCACAAGACTCTAAAGCCTTTATCGCATGAACCATTACAAGTAAAAAATAACAGTTTCTGTCTGGTTCGAAATAAGATAAAATAATAAAATACCTTGCTTTTTTTAAACGGTGTCAAAGTACGTGGAGTGTTTACTCCTCAGATCATATAATACTATACATATGATCTGAGGTTTACTCGTATTATGATGATTTATATCATTCATTCATGATTTTTATGAAAGAAATTCTCTCGGCTATTCAAATTTCACCGTCGAGCTAAAGATGCTAACTCTATGCTGTTTGAAAGCGTTTATTGTATTCGTAGCACACAAACAACGGAATCGTTATTACCTACAAACATTTTATAGGAAAATTTGTAATAGAAATTAATAGGTGCCATCCGAAAATCTACTTGCAAGGTTAGTGGTTTTTTCTATTCCTTTTTTTTATTGCATTATGAATGCACTAAATTAATAAAAAACATAACAAAACTTTTTAGTTCAAAATATAGGTATGTTGGACTTATCAACTCTTGTCCTCGCCCCGCTACCCGCTATCCTCGTGGCCACGTCAAAGAGTTGGTTGTAAATTTTATCGAGCGCCTAATCCGCTTTCTTCAGGCGTGATCCTGACTGGATTACGACGAGTTATGGCCGCCGGATGCCGTCCCTCACTGCTGCCTTCTCTGGTCTCCGGTGGACTGAGCAGAATGATTTAATCTTTGCATACACATGTAATTTAAGCGTTACTTCTACTCGTTACATGCATATTATGAAATCTTCTAGGTACTACTAAAAATTTGGTTCGGTCAACCGGACTAACAATCGAACTACTGCTACAAAAGATTCGATCTAGATTTCTTTTCACATGTGACGAAAATAAAAGATCATGGTTTTGTGGATTTCATGCACCACAATGTATCTTTTTTTTCTTTATTCATTTATTTCAGTAAATAGCATCGCGTGTATATTTTACAAGCTTTTTATTAACTTGCCATGTTAGTTAGTTTGTTAGTTAGTGGGGGACAAATCTTGCAAGCTTAATTTGACCCACTTCCCAGTGTCCGATGGAGCTGAAATTTTGTATACAGGTACAAGTTAGGTTTAGATGACAAAACAATATTAAAGTACAGTCAGCAAAACAGCTTGTCATAAAAATGAAATTTTTACTAAACACTTATTTCAACTAACTTTACACTTTAGCGTTTATACTCGTAACAGTGTAGAATCTTTTTGGACTCGAAACTAACGCGACGTTGACAGATGTCTATCATCAGTCTTTCTGATCCTGTGACTTAGTTGAGTGACAGATACACATCAAAATCTAGTATAGTTTGTATGTTTGTATATTACCTTATTACAAGCATACGCACACACTTTGTAATTTAAATGAAGTAAACATGCACTCTTTTCTCAGCAATGTTATGTTTTAAGATTATTGAAATAAATGCATTATTATTTATTATATTATTATTCAATTGAGACCTCTAACGTGATGAATTACTTCCAGACTCCATTGTACTTTTCAAGCGCTTCATAAAGGAGCACAAAATTATCCGATCTTCCCTGACTATAACAACTTGCTCTCGAACAAAGCTGG
Organism: Crambus lathoniellus; assembly: GCA_949710035.1. Taxonomy (NCBI): domain Eukaryota; kingdom Metazoa; phylum Arthropoda; class Insecta; order Lepidoptera; family Crambidae; genus Crambus; species Crambus lathoniellus. The sequence goes on from OX453296.1 coordinate 29,591,245, forward strand.
CAGGCGCTAAGTACTCCTGACGAACCTCCCCCCTACTCCCCATCAACCGCTACGTCAGACATCAACTTCTAAAAAAATTAAAATAATAGCTCCGTTAGTTGGGTTAACTGCTGACGCAGCTTTCCAACGTACTGCGATGTGCGGCGTCGGGAGACGTAATAACACGTAAGAAAGGTCGAGTCTTAACTGATCATTTATTGAGAGAAAACCAGGGTTTTTATAGTATTTTTAAGTAAGTCAATACGTTAATGTTCTACAATGACTACTTGTTGGTATCTTTTCACAAAAAAAAATTTGTACTAGTTAAAAGTAAGTCATCATCATAATCATCAGCCACTGATGGGGCCCTGGCCTTTGTTATGGATGGATAATGAGAATGGGTGAAAGTAAATAAAAAAAAAATATCCTTAGAGATTCTCCTGAAACTTTTACAATAAGACTACACAAAATTAAATGAACTTCTAATCAATTTTAATATCAGTTTATCTATATTCAGCAAAATTACTCTCTAGAGAGTATCCACTGTATAGGTCTCTAGAGAATTGACTGTAGCAGTCTATTACTATTCCTACCTGTTATAAACACTAATTATCTTTAGAATAGTGTTATTTATCGGACTCGCTATTTATTTAATACTATTTGAAGATAACAATTTAGATAGGTATCGATCTTTCTCGATCTCGATCGAGTTTTCACCTAAAACGAAGTAATAACTTCAATGCGCCGAAAACAACTTAGATTCCAAATAATTTCAAAATATAAGATTTCAAGCAATATTTCCCCTGTTTATTGATGAAGTAAGTCACAATTTGAAAAAAGAAATTTGAAATTTTCGTTGAAGTTATTGTTACTTATTCAAAGTTCAATAGTCACTTTTGTAGCTACAATAACAAATTCTATTACCTAAAATTACCGGCCTACAAAGAATGCAGTGATACCATAATAAGTACCTATAAAAATAACGGGAAAATTATTAATTTGTCTTCTTAAATAACATTCATTCATTCATTGTGTCGTCAGTAAAAATGTTTTCTTTCTTCTTCTTTCTTTCATTCGGAACTCACGACATTGACATTCATCACTCCACAAGTGCGCAGTACACTCGCTATTTGCCGAGAACAAAGAAAGATAAATAATAATAATAATAGAGAGATAAACTGCTTTATCGTAACATTATTGGCTGTAGCGATATACCTGATAACACATGTGTTCGTCAATTTTTTCTGTGATAATAAAACGTGATAGACACAATCACTTACAGTCATCTTTGGACATATCATTTTTAAGGTTTGTTTGCGGTTATTTTTATTACTACTAAACTCAAAAACATACCATCTCAAAATCGAATACAGATAACTTTCGTATACCTGCTGTTTATCTATATAAGTAATGTAGATAGATAATAGTTTTAAAAGATTACTGTGCACTGGAACGCAATTACTGATTACGTATTAATCTCAATAATCTGAGAGATTAATGAGCAGTTAATCGTCTTAATAACGTTAATCACAGATTGTCTCCGTTCCGTATTATGCACTGCGTAGGTATATTAAACGTACCAATACACTAATAGGTATCAATATATAAAAAAAGAATCGACGAAATGTATGTACGCATAACTTTAGAACGACTGCACAAAATTAGATAATTCTTTTTTTGTTGTGTTTGGTATTAATTAACAGGATAAGGTTTTTATAAAAGAAAATTAATAGTTGATGGTGCCACCCATGCGAAGCCAGGGCGGGGAAGCTAGTCTATACTTTTATACTAATATTATAAAGAGGAAAGATTTGTATTTTTGTATGTAACGAATAAACTCAAAACGTACTGGACCGATTTAGAAAATTCTTTCACCGTTAGAAAGATTCAGTCTTTCCGAGTGACATAGGCTATATTTTATCCCGGTATTCCCACGGGAATTGGTACCACGCGGGTGATACCGCGGGCGGCCGCTAGTAGGTAATAAAATAACTAAGAATAATAGGTAGAGGAGCCCGTGGCGCAGTGGCAACCGCGCTCGGCCTGCAATCCTTGAAGTTAAGGCGCTACTCGGAAAAAGTATGGACTTTTTGATATAAAACTATAGGACGGTTAGAGTTGTTAAAAATCTGGTAATAAGATATATATTTCTTCATACCTTTATCTAGAATCGCATAGTTTCAGAAACACGATTTTATGATTTTGCCTCGACACTTTTTCATTTCGAAAATACCTCTAAAAAATTATTCTTAAATGGAGTTACATATACTATTGAAAATTGGTTTAATTAGTGGACACCAATAATATTTAGGATCGTATAAAAGCATTTTTTTAAAATCGCTAGGTATAGTTTTTTAATACGAAGTGATTTTGTGTTTTTTTAGCGAAATCTGCATTCGGGCTCGCTCCCGCGTTTTCTCATTGCTATCTCACTTTAGCATAATTTTTCCGAGTATTGCCTTAAGCAACTTTTGCAATTGTCGGTCACGGGATAGGTGACCAAAAATTTAATCTCGAGCTCCTCCGTGCTTCGGAACGCACTGTAATCGGTTGCTGCCAGCTGCGTTTGTAGCCGTTAATACCACAATACCCAAATTCTGGGCTGCAACAATATAGTGTTTGCCATCGAAACGCTAAGAAGAAGAATACCCCACGGGCAATACCAATCCGCACAAGGCCCGCGTGGTGTGTCATGGGCCATTCTCCTTATCCATTCATATGGAAGGTCTGTGCCCCAGAAGTGGGGACTTATAATAGCTGATATGATTTATGATGATCCAACTCTTTCAGTCTTGGTGGTTAGAGTTACTAACCACCTATTTATTATTAGCGAAAGTTTTTTTTCGCAAAATTAAATTAAAAATATCGAAAATAGATGGTTAGTAACAACACTAACACACTGAAAGAGTTGTATATTGAATAAACGTGTATTTCATACTGTGTAGGTATATCAGCACTGGCTTCAGCGAGCGATCTTCAACCCCCTGTAAAGGATGCAGCAGTTAATAAAGCCCTAATCCTCATAATGAGCCCTCTTCATAATTCGCGAGTTGTTTGTTCGGTGGAGGCTGCCTCTGCCCCGGGAAAGCAATTATTATTGCGAAATCTCTGCTCAAAAGTATGGCTACATTTTGTTGTTTGACTTTACGATTTTGGTTCATAACTTGCTATTGTTTGGAGCCGATATTTAATTTATTATTTTTTATAAATTTTGATGAGATTAAAGTATTTACGTCATTACCGTCTAGCAGATTATATTTCGTTACTTCCATAAAACACGTGCGCTAAGACAGTCAGGACATTGAAAATGAAATGTGAGAAAGAAAAGGAACCAACCTCCAAGTAGCTCCGCCGGGAATCGAACCCAGGACCTTTCACTGTCCGGGCGAACGCTCTGGCCGCAGAGCTAACAACTCGTCGTTCTTTTTTTCTAATATTTAATTTTCAATAATAAAAATTGCACTGTGAATGCAAAAAGTAAAGTCAGGACATGTTTGTTCGTTGATTCAGTCGCCGCGCTTGGCCGCCGCAGCCTCAGCACTAATTAAGCGCCCGGCGCCGACGGCCGGCCATTTTAACAAGTCGATTTTTCTTTGTCATCCAATAATAAAGATCTTTCCCGACGCCATCATTAATACCGGCCGCCCCATCGGCTACTTTGTATTTTTCTCGACTATCCTCCCTTCATCGTGTTACGATGCTAATTAAGATCGTAAATAAAAGTACAAGTTCGAGCTGTTTTCACGTTTTTATTCAGAAATTCAAGTTCGTTAACGTTAGTTAGTTTATATAAATTCATTCGCTAGCGTACTGTCTAAACAACCTGCTTACAAATCCAGTCATCGGGTCACCGGGGCCCGCCCGCGCCCCGCGGTTGCGACGCGGCACGCGTTGCAACGTGGTGAGCGTTGCAAGCGGTTGAAACTACGCGCACATCGCGACCGCAACGGGCGCGGCCTCACGTACGCGCCGTGCCTTCTAATAAACTATGAGATATAATAATTATATATAAATCTAGAATACAATGGATCACCTTTGGTTGCACTGCTTATTGCTATAGTGAGTTTTATAATGGCAACTACGTTACTATTCTTACATAACATATCGAGAAGTAGGACACTTCAAACTTTAATGTCACATATATAATCTCCGATATCAAAATAATTAAATCGTCGTAACAAAGTAGAGACAAGAAAATCGTTGTAGAGTTTTAATTCTATAATAATAATATAATATAATTTCAATAATAATATTTAGGTTATTCTAAATAGAGTTATTTACAAAAATGCGTAATTCATTTAGCCTGAGATACGAAAAGGGATCGACCTTTGCTCATCTGTTTAATGGATGAGAAGTATTTTGAACCAAACTTAGTAGGCTAAATAATATGTTGCTAGTAGGTTGGCTGAAATTTTCTTGTCAAGGCCATGTTTAATCAACGATTGCAATCGAATAGAATCGATATCGAATTGCACTCATTTGTTTAATAAATAATTTTTATACCATTCGATAGAATGGAATCTACAGAAGGTAAAAACTTTGGGTTGGCTAAGTTATTTCTGTCAGAACATAGGGTTGGCAGCGATTGAAAGTTTAATAAAAAAATGTTATTTTCACCAATCTATTTGTTAAATAATTAATTCTGTAGGCCTCATACTATCGCTTGGTATAAAACTGATTAAAAAAACTAAGTATGTGCAATTTTGTATAAAATAAATACGAAAAAATAAAAAAACTGTCTTGACAGGAAAATTTTGCCAACCCACTCGCGATATAATTATTTAGCGTAGGTACTTAAATTGATGTAAAACACATTTCATCCGTTAAACAGGTGGGTGTAGGTCGATCTCTATTAGTATCTTAGGCCAATTGGCACTACTGCGGCCGGCGGCGCGCTTCGCAAGTAAACCAGAGGGCGGAGCGCGCGGCCAGTTGTATTTACAATCAACGTTACAAATGACTAGAAATATGACAATATTTGGCAGAAACCTTAGGCTATGTTGTATGTGTCTTACAAATGCAATAGAAATCGTCGTTAAATATATTTTCACCTGTCTTGTAATTCGTTTTGTTTACCTAGAGAGTGTTTATAACTTACTAAAGGTGTGTTTTTTTCAATTTTCAATTGCTGGGCTTCTTATTCAGTACATCCAAACAGTTAAATTTAAAAACCAGTTAAGATTTAATTTAGATTGCTAGCTTTTTTTATCATTTCGCAAATAAATAAACTAAAATAGACTTGCATTCGAGACAGTTCATGGACGGATCTCACGAAACAATGAGAAATATTAACTTTACATTAAATTAGTAAATCAACTTATTCGCCTCTCTTTGACGAGGCAAATTCAATGCCTTAGAGCCCGTTTCACAAGTTCCGGCTAAGTTTCATTTAACTTACTTTAGAGATGATTTCATAGAAATTATCTTCTTCATCAAACTAAAGCCTGAACGAAATCTGTGGAACAGGCTAATACATTAATCAATAAATAAGTACTTAACATTCTTTACATTTATGCCAATTTGAAGGAATATTTAATAACGTTTATAATTGTTTGCATGGAAAATTACCTTAGACGGAATCGACAACATTGTCGTCATAAGCGAATAATTTGGTACACAACACTTAGAGAAATCTGCAAACGACTACTTGTTATAAGCTTCACGTCCATAACTTTGAAATAAGGTGTTATATATGTGTGTATGTGTGTGTAGCAAGTCCATTGCTACTCTCTTTCTTGCAATCATACTTGCTTCTATCGTAGAAACCAAGCAATATTGAATACTCCTGAAATGCAGAGCCAACCAATGAGCGCGCTCGTCCACTTTGATCAAGAGCTATCTGTTGTAAAAATTGCCGATTGCCTATGGCAAATTGGTGTAGTGGTGCTGGTGCGCGCGGTACACGGAGGTCATCCGCGGGTCCAGGTTCTGGTACTCCTTGCCGGAGCGGGGCCGCAACGTGCTCGTCGTCTGCCGTACCACCCTGTTCCAGACACATAGATCAGCCCTTTGTACGCTAACCAAACTACAAAGAATATAGGTTGGATTTTCCTAACAAAATAAATCTTGAAAGGGATGAAATTTATAGACTGAAGGTTTATACTAAAATGTAATACCTACGCAGGTGACGAATGAACTAATGGCATAAATACACGGTTCACTTTTGCCTTTCAATGAAGCAACAAAATTGAACAATGTAAACGTATAAGTGAATCATTCAATTTCAATGTGCGCCTGTATTTCTTCGCCTTTCAACCAAAGTGAATAAATTTGGTTGAACCGTGTAATATTAGCAATAGCATTTAAGAACTTGGGTATTCATACGAAACTTACCTCATAGTAACAGGAGTGTCAGATGAGGAATGTGATGAACATATTGAGAGGGTTTCAATGTAATCAGACATGTCTGAAGTGCCACTAGACGTGCTGTGGGTGTCCACTATTCCTGAAAAATATGAATAATAATATGAATTCCTTTTCATTGTTTTCTTTTAATTAAGATATGTTTGTTTAGTTTATAAATTGTTATGCCCTACAGGGCCTATAAGGATTCTCTATTATATGTAACACCTGTATGTACATACTACTATGCAATAAACCATTTGATTTGATTTGCTTGAATCGAAATTAAAAGAAGTTACAGATCAATCAAATTACCTCGCAGCGGCTTAACGTTAAGTACAGGCACTTCTGCCTCCGCGGAAGAGGATTTAGCTGGGACTCGCACCCGTTGTATCGTAGCAAAGTCACGTAGAGGGTCTGTGGATTTGGAGCGCCGTGGCAACGACGTATGGTAGCAGGCGGCGGCGCGGCGTGCGCTCCGATAGTGGCGCCGCGTCGCTGCCGTCGTCAGGGGCAGCTCGAACTCCACCAGCTCGGCTCCAGGCCGCAATGAACAACTAGAGACGCCGGAGTCATTCGAACTCGACGAATCCCTATTCCCACCAGTCTTTCCCGGGACCGAAGACGATCGCTTTGCAGGAGGCAGACCTCGTCCTCGCCCCTTAGAAGCTTCAGAACTGTCTGCGTCTGAGTGTTTATTATCAGGGGCGCAATCGCATGACGTCAATGTCCTGTCACCTTCGAGAGCAATATTGCGAAGTGTTTCAATCGAAGATGTGGAACCTCGGCTCCCCACGCTTCCTTCAAACTCTTTTACATCTTCTAAGAACCGGGATGAGTCAGCAGAACATGACCGTTTCCTGTATTCTATCCTTTCTACTCGATCATTAGATGTTCGCGTATCTTTTGAGCTTTGGCCATCCTCGTTCGATTCTCGCGCATCGTCTGGTCCGCATAATGTTGGATTACTTGCAGATTTTTCCTCCAGTAGCCTATTTATTGGACTTTTAGGTGGATGTTTAAGTGTGTGGAAAGCAAATCCACCAATTGGTGACATTGGTGTATAGCCAGGAGGCAGTATTTTAGATTGATCTATTTTATTATTTTCAATCGCATTGGGCTCCATCATTAGGTAGTCGTCATGTGTACTTTCCGTAGGTGTTTTATCTTTCCCTACAACTGCTTGTGGGTGACCACATTTGGTACAGAGGCCGTTACCAAGAGCGTTTGTAAATGTTGCTGGTTTAAGATTGGCAGTGATTGCATCGAGCTCACCCTGGGTGACGCCGGCTCTTTTTAACAGATCTTTGGCATTTTCGTAGTGTTCTAAAGAAAGAGCAAAATTGAGATTTTCGTAATTGGCTAAAGGTCCGTCGTCTATCTCAACAGTTTTTGGGTCTAAATTTGGGCACTCAAGAGTGTTGTCATTTTGATAATCACTTGAATGAGGTTTTCTCCTTGTCTTTCTAGTTAAGTCAATAGTAGCGTAGAGTGCACTACGATCACTAGTATTTGGCTTTACATTTTCCTTATTTGGCACCAAATTATCACTTGACATTGTATTTTTCCGGCAATACGGTAATTTAATCCAATTATTCGCCCAATCCGTCACTCTCTGGCAAGGACAATTAGCAGGCTGGAAATTTTCATCAGAATCTACAATTGTGGGCTCTTTTGGCCTCTTTCCAAATTTAAGTAAACATCCACATGGTTTTTTCAAGATTACCGAGTTAGACGTAGAACTTTTTGTAACTCTAAACAATTCGTTATTTAAACATTCTTTTAATCTTTTCGGTGTATCATAATACTCCCCTTCCACCTAGAACAAAAAAAATATTTTACAACGGTTTTAAATGAATAGAAATTGTTAAACTGTAAAAATAAAGAAACTTACTTCTGCTGAGGGAAGCCTTGGAACATCGTAATTTTCATATGGACCTACTTTAGATGCAGAAGTTTCTTCAATTACTTCAATGTGTGCACAGCTACATGTCTGAGAGGGTAGGGGCATCGGTGGTTTATTTACGAGATTCAATTCTAGCCTAGTAGGTTTTGGAGGTCTATCAGGTGGCCAATTCGAGCAACGACACAAATCTTCAGTCTTATTAGTTTTCTTAGAAATAAAGTCACAACTTTTAGAGTTTTCTATTGGAAGAGTATCTTTGCGTGGCGTTTCTGGTACTGCTTCCATCGTCCATGCAGGGTTAAAGTGCTTGGCGCCGGGGGTCAGTGCCGCTGTAGATGACCGCGACAACGCTCCGAGCTTCGATATACAGCTCATACATCTTTCAAGTGTAACATTGCCCGTGCCATTCCACGGAGTGGTGTCAGTTCCTTCCATAGTTTCGTTAACAGATGCCGTGTCTGCTAAACCTAAATCTTGGAAGTGTGTTCTCTCCGCTGAAGGCCAATATGGAGATATGGCCCCAGCTTCTTCCCCAACACATCCATCTTTGTATAGCCTTAAATCCATGGGAGGGAGAGAACGTTCAACCGTATTGAGTTCAGATAACCGAGTGTCTGGTCGGTAAGCTTTATGGGATTTCGGGCTCTCAGCGCCTATGAACAAACGATCACATATAACACGTTTACAATACTTTAGATACATTACGAACTTAAACAAAGTTTGAACACTTACCTTCATTTTTCTTGGCATTGAGAGGTCTTCTTTTGGGCGAGAGGCGGCCTTGCGAGGCGAGGTCGAAGTCTCGGGCAAGCTGGTGCGCCTGGTCGGTGATCAAAATATGCAGCCCCTCGCCCTTGCCGCAGTGTGACCCACCCTCAAAGCAGAACCGGCCTTCGACTACACCATATCGCCTATGAGGGAAAGAAGGTCAATAATTATCACTACTGCATCAGAGTTCAGTCATAAAATTCTATAATTGTATAGGCATATAAGTATGTGTCCTCTAAATTGATTTGAGAGGAGTGCTGTCAAGAATTTGACAGAGCTTCCGTCTGCACCATATTATCTTAGTATTTTCCGTGTCAAGTTACTCAAATAAAATAATGATTAAGTGTTTACATATACTGTACTTTTTTACGCAGACGGCGATTTGCATTCCAGCTCTGCTGGTCGCTGTGGTTACCTAAGGTGGCGCAGCTCCCAGATGCCCAGCAGGCGCGGTGGCACGCCGGCGGTGAGCGCGCAACGCTCCTGGTGCAGGTGCAAGCGCGCGGGGCCAGCGGGCACGCGCCGCGCGCCACCGCTGCCCACCAGCACAAGGTAGTTCCGCGCCTCGCCTAGTTGCGATGACACCTTCACCTGCATAGATTGCAAATGCTAGAAACATAACATAAGTGCAGTGCGTAAGCTACAGTATACTGCTGCTGATGGGGCAGGGGGAAGAGGCTAAACCTGGCGACGCTGTTGCGCTCACGTATCATGAAGTGATCGGAAAAAGTTTGGCCAACACCGGAAAGCCATTTCCGATAACCACTCAATGGTTACGCACGCTTAAATATGCTTACGGGGCAATGGTTGCTCAGCACAGCTCCGCTCCGCTCCGCTCCGCTTCGCTCGCTCGGCTTTAAATTAAGTTTTACTCAAAAACTAGAAGAATTTAATAAAAAAAAATTATTGATTTATAATGCTAGTTAAATTTGCAATAAGATTGTATGATTTGTAGATGGATTTTTATTACGATTTAATTAGAAACAGCGAGTTGAAGTTGCAGAAAAGTCAATATTTTACCGATTTCTTTTTAAAACATGCAATAAATACTTATAAATAAACAATTGTTACAGACCAATTTGTGTTTAAATAATAGTTTACAATGTTGTTATTAGATAAAAGTAAAAAAAAGATAACTCTCTTTTAGAAAAATATTGTTTAATTAAAGATATAAAAATGTAAGTAAACAATCACCCTTACGGGCTACAAAAGTATGGATCGATTTCGTATCGACTTCTTTTTTGTAAGTAGATAAATTTTAAATATATACTTTTTATGGGTATTGAGGGCATATATTAATGTATTACAACATATTTAGTACAATATATTTAATTATATTTTTGTATTTTATTTTTCCATACTACATTGCCTAAATCATGCAATGGTTCCTTGCCTCCTAGAGGCAAGCAAGTCGGCGAACTTCAATCGAATATAATCCGCCAAATTGTTATTAAATTGGACCAATTTCTTGTTCTACGATTAAAATAAGGTGTTTAGATTAAGATTGGTATAAGTTGGATAGGAACAGAGAGTGATTTGACACAATTAATTAAAGTATTTTAATTAGCTGTCAGCTTGCCTTCAGGAGGCAAAAAACCATTGGATCGGGTAAAAATACTTGCCTCTGGGAGGCAAGGAACCATTGAGTGGATAATTAAACAATCGGGTTTTTAGATCTACAATGTACTTTTTAAAACCCTTTCCAACTTTTTAGGTGACACACTGAAACGCATACAGTTGATCATTGTCATAATTTCATTAGGCATACATCATAAGGCATAATATTGAAAAGCATTTTATTCCTTGGCATAAATTTCATAACGCATAATGATGATAATGCTTAATAGTTGAAAGGCATAACATTAAAAAGCATAATCTTTGAAATTAATATTCAAGCGTCAAAATAAAAATTTTTTACTCTATAAATTCTTATAAGAATTTAGTTCAAATGGAAAAAAACAGAGGAGCAGGGAGACGGGGGGGCGCAGCCCGCCATCAAGGGAGCTCGGGGGGCAAAGCCCCCCGCTACCCAAAAAATCCTAACAGTCGTTTTAGGCTGGGTTAGGTTATAACAGTGACCAAAACGCCACGCGAGCCGAGCTAGCGAAACGAGCGTGCCGCGGTAGCGGCCGGCAAGCGCCAGAAAAGACTTTTTTATTTACACAGACCTAGCTTCAAAATAAATAAACACAAGATAATACCCCGTTAAATTTATGCATTTTGAATATTGTGCCTTTTAAGTATTATGACATTTAAAAGTTATGCCTTTAGATAGAACAGCAGAGCATTTTTTGTAGAATAAAACGGAACTAAGTGCTGAAACTAACATTAATAAAGAGAGCAATAAAAGTAGGTATGTAGGAATAAACCGTCAGCTACGTGCGGACACGCTGGAAGCGCGCCAGCAGACGGTTCGATATGAATGTTTTAATTTGAATGACTTTACTTCCAGATAAACTTTTGCCGTATTACAAGCACTTAATTAACTTTATTTAGTGTGAAGGTGAACATCCTGAGGAAAATAACGCAGGTATTTAAAAGGAAACCCCTTAATTCAATTTGGTAAGTGTTATCACGTACCACTTCGGCTTATAATTTCATTTTTGTCCTCAGTCGCAGATTAGCTGCGGTTATCGACGCCCAAACATCGGAAATTATCAATCTCAAATTAAGTCGGAGATCAACAAAGCAATATGCCGGTCTGCTTGGCTTATTATTGATTAATTGCTGACATTAATGATCTAAATCGAGTAGATAAATAAGTAAACATACATTTATTTGTCGAAAACCATTTGATAAATTGACCAGCAGGTGATTGCACCAGATCCATTTGATTTAACCATCGGTGATCTATTGTGGTAGTAGATATCGTCATAATAGACATATAGTGACGTTTTCTGTTCCGGTGGCCAAAACCTGGAACTTGATGGTCGATAGAAAGAATGTGAGAATGGTGAACACTCCCTTTTGCCATTTTACATATTGCTTACGCGTCAAAAGAGTACGAATGCACTAAAGTGCTTATCAGAGGTTTGTCGATCGTGAAGCCGGCTGTATTTGTCATCAGTTCAGCAGTGGAATGACGCGTACCTGCCATTGTACGAGCCGTATCTGCCACTGTGTGAGCTGTATCTCCCCCTGGATAAGCCGTATATGTATACCGCTGTATGGGACGCACCTGCCATTGTATCAGCGTTTCCTGCCACTGTATAACCCTTACCTGCCACTGTATGAGCCGCTCACGCGTCTCGAACGCGAGGATGGCGACGAGGTCGCGGCACACGAGTGCGAGCGTGTTGGAGTGCTTGTCGAGCGTGAAGCCTGCCTCGCAGCCGAGGTACTGTTGCAGCGACAGGGACGCCTTGCTGGCTGCACCGCCGAACCGCGCGCGCGAGTCGCGGTACAGCTGCAGGTGCATGCAATCTGTGTAGACACGAAAAACATACAAGGTTACATAATAGTCCAGTCAAAGAACGCTCCAAAAACAGTATAGAGGGAAATGCTTTGAACACAGTTTTTGACTTCGTAACTTTGTTTGGCCCACTTGGGAGGTACACTCAGAAACTATGAATGTGCAAAATGAAAGCTGATTAAATTTGCTACAAGTTTTAATAAGTTAAATTTTTCGATATCTTGTATAGTTTTCAAGATATTCGCTCTTGAAAGTCTGTAATTTATTAATAAATATTTTTGCACCTTTTGACCAAATAACTTTTCTACGATGCACTGAAAAACGAAATGCTATAGGGTTATATTCTCTTCAAAAATATATTACTTTACTACTAGCGCTACCGATTTGATGCTCTAAAATTCGAACACCAATTTGCATTTGAATTTTTCGCTTGACTTTCACTTGTTTATTATGAGTTTAGTTCGTGTTTGAATGCGAAGTGAATGTAAAGTGACGGCAGAATATCCTTACATAGAAACAAGTTAGAAAGTAGCAGTAGCGTAACGTCAACTGTTATCCCATTAAGGTATTTAGTATAACAACACAACTTACAATTATGTAAAAGCTAATTAATTAACGAATTCAGTTTTGCATATTATACAATACATACGAGTACAGGTCACAGCGCATACATCAACTCAGAAAGGGATCGTAAACGTATCAACTCGAGCGGTTCAGTATTCTTTGTATGAAACCCCCTACTGCAAAGCACACTCGGAATCGTAACGTAATCGCCTCGCCTCGGGACCAGGGGGCTTAGACAAAGTAACATTTGAAAAACGATAGCGAAGCGATAACGAAGTTCGAAAGAAATTCAAGGTATAGGATTGGCGGATTGGTATAAGCTGAGCTAAATCACGTGGTCTTGCCGCAAGTTGATTGGAGCATAAAGACGATAGCGATAGCGATTGTCGTTTCGCCACATAACGATGTTACTTTGTCTAAGCCCCCTGGCTCACGAACCGCTTTGCGGGTCGCTCAACTTGCTATCCCCGCGCTTACCGCTAGTCGTCCACGCGCTCACGTCTCTCCGTACCCGAGCTTACGGCTCTACACACAGTGGTCTGAAAATGAAAATGAACATCATTTTTTTTATATAATAGGTCTTTACCTATGAAATTGCCGTTTTCTATGGGGAAATTGTAGGAAGTTGGAATTAGCATACAAAGATATTTGGGGATTTCTTGGACATGTGAACTCCGAATTCAACGAAACTTTCGAGATATGATCAGACAAAATTAATCTAACTATTGCCCATTAATCTCATTTAATAAACTGTCTTAGAATAAAAAAATATCTGTTCAAAGCTGTCAAATTGACGACAACCAAGGAGCGGTACTTTGAAGCAGTTATAAAAATTTTAGACGCGTGTTTAATTATTCTTTTCTTAGATGTTTAACATGACGACATACTCTATTTTCGAAACTGACTATTAATTTTGATATTATTTAAAAAATTAGAGACCTAAAAACATGTGCGAAAAAGACGGCAATTTCATATGTAAAGACCTTTTATTTTTTTTCTAATTTTTTTTCTCTCTTTTTTTATATGGAACCACTGTGCGGCGAGCCGTAAGCGCGGCGTCGCCTAGCCGTAAGCGCGGCGTCACCTAGCCGTAGCCGAGCCGACGTACCGACGCTGATCCGGTTTGGTTAGGTACGTGCTTGCGTTAGGTTGACGCCTGGTTGACGGCGAGGCGAAAGGCGATACGGTGTCGATCCCTTTCCGAGTTGATGTAATGTGCTGTGACTTTAAATTATAACTTTGATAGTTTTAAGTGTTTTTTTGTGTTTATAATATTATTAATAAGATGTATCTTATCAAATCTTTTATTGTATGCCTGTACGTTAATATAATTCGTCACTGTATGTGTTCGTAATCATGAAAGATTGTAATTAGGTGTAAACAATTACAAATGTAACCTTTAAACCAAATAAAATTATCCTACTTTTACCTACTAAGTATTTAAAAAACATGTACAATTTTTTTGTTGTTTTTGTTATTACCCGCCCAAGACTTCAAAGTACTTATTTGGTGAGAGATTATTTCTTACTTTTTTGATGTGATTTTTTGGAAGGCGGTTTAATTTTTTATAAAAGTAATTTTTATTTCACTCTTTTTAGTGCATCGTGCAGGCAATTTACGTGTATTCTGGTAAATAGGTATGTGATCAAACCTAAAACCTCCTTTTTTGAAGTCGGTTAAAATACCTTGAGGTATCCCCTTTTTAAGAAAACAAGAATCATCTAAATCGGTTTATAAACAAAAAAGTTATGCCTAAAGATACGTATTAAATTCACATAAAGTGGTAACGAAAACGACAGTAATTCCAAGATTTCCTGAAAACTACTGAACCGATTTCAAAATTTCAGAAAATGGGACCAATTTGGAAACCAACCTGATGTAGTAACGTTTTAATCATTTCAATCAGTCCATCCGTCTTCGAGTAATCGGTGGACATACACACAAAAAAAAACATACATACAGACGAATAGAGAACCTCCTCCTTTTTGATTTAGAAGTCGGTTAAAAAGCGCTTACACCCAATTTGCTATAGTAAACAAGACATTTAGGTCATTTAAACATTTCCCATTTAATTAAGGTAAAATTAATATGCGAGAGAAGGTAATGCGAACTGAATGAATTACGCTTAATTGGCTGTAAGTTCAGTAATTAGTGCAACGTTACAGCGAAGTTGCGCGGCGCGTTATTACGGTAATTACTCCATCGGCAAAATGTGACTCGCCCGGTGCGACCCGCGAGAGTGACGACTGTCGTTTCTGTTAAAGTAAGCCTAGACAGGATACATAAAAGAAAATTAAATGTTCCCATTTGTCTGGACTGGAATTACTAACGTTAAGTTCATAATCATAATCATCATCATCATCAGAAATACGACTCCCTCTGCTGGGCATAGGCCTCCTCCAAGGATCTCCACAACGATCGGTCCTGCGCTGCCCGCATCCAGCGGCTTCCCGCGACCTTGACCAGATCGTCGGTCCACCTTGTAGGGGGCCTGCCCACGGAACGTCATCCGGTACGCGGTTGCCATTCGAGAACCTTTCCGCCCCAACGACCATCGGTTCTCCGCGCTACTTGGTACGTGAACTTACAGGCACCTTTATAAAATCAAATTCAAATTTGCTACATAACGAACGATAGTAAAGTAGATGTTACGCAAGTAAGGACATTTCGGAAGCTTTTGCATTTTGTCTACGTCCTTAGAGGAGTCGTGAGTTTATGAAGTCGAAATAAGCGACGCGGTGAGCGGTGCGTCGTCGAGCTGTGGGGTCAATCTGTGCTGATATGGTGCTGATTGATTTGTCGGGGGAAAATGTGCCTGCAGTCAATCGATGTCAACCCTTCAAACCGTTGTTAGATATGAAGTAAAATGTAGATTTGTTTGCATTCAAAATGCAATTTTATTATTGACAAATTTTAAATGAAGTAGGTACTTATATAGAAAAAATCGACCTGTCTCACAACCAGCTCCGATGGGACTCGAACCCACGACCATTCGCTATCCGGGCGAATGCTCTAACCTTGTGAGACGTGTCGATTTTTTCTAAATACTTCATTTTCAATTTTTTAAGTAGGTATATGTCTTGTTCGGGGGTTGAACCCGGGACCAGTTAGTGGGCGCAAAAGGCAGGTATCCGTACCCCTGCGTCAAATCGGTCGTCAAATAATATGTAATTCCTAAATTGGTAAGTACTAGCATTCCGCCCGCGGCTTTACCCGCGTGGAGTACACGACGTTATCCCGCGGGAATGTGACATTTTTCCGGGATAAAAAGTAGCCTATAATATGTTCCTCTCCAGGCTATAAAGTATCATTGTCCCAAATTTCAGCCAAATCCTTTTAGCCGTTTTGGCGTGATTGAGTAACAAACATACAAACACCCAAACATCCAAACATCTAAACATCCAATCATCTAAACTTTCACATTTATAATATTAGTAGGATAACTCGGATAATATCCTACACGCGCCACTAACAATAACTGTTATTTCATGTTATGAAGTAAGAACCAAGAATTTGTTCATTTCATTGACCATCATATTGGAAGCCATCGTGCCAAATTTACTTTGTGGATCGGCTTTAAACCGACAATGACACTCTCAAGCCAGCCCTTTGTGCGTCGACGTACAGTTAAAATATGGCACCTGCACATCTGATTTATCACGAGACCCGCGCGATCCACCTCTGCCCGCTCTCCTTTCAAGCGCGCTCAGGCGGAAACTTGTATTAAAGCGACTCTTGAAATAATAAACGGTGAACAATATCTTTTACGACCATACGTTTATGACGATCGCGATTTATGGCCCCCCTCGAGGACGGCCCTCACAGATCACCTACGGGTCCGTTGTACCGGACATTTATTTTTCCGAGGAATTTCTGTTATACTATACGGTTTTCGCTGTAGGATGGATCACCAGGGATGTTGGGAAATATGGATTTCAGACCCCAAGAACTGAATGAAGATATTTGAAATTGTTGTTAGTTTATTGTACTTCAATTATTCTTACTGCAAAACATGTATGGTAAGCTTCAAGTATAACTTGCCATGTTAAACCAATGGACAATTACTCGTCAAGAGTTTAGAACGCAAAATCAAAAAACACTACTCGCCGCGTTTTATTGCGCGCATTAAGTCCATCAGTCGCACTCCTTTGACATGTCACATTTAGATTTTAATGATCTGTTTGATCGTCTGAGGAAGCCTTTAGTCGGCGGCGTGTGGTCCGTCGCGCGTCGCGGTCGTTACGCGCTCGTAAAATGCGGGCGGCGGCGACCGCGCCTACTGCGCCAATTCCGCTATCGCCACACACGACGTATAAGATTACGTTTACCATTTGTTTTTATCCTCAAACGGCGTAGTACTTAGCCTTCATCTCACCTGATGTTAAGTGAAGATGAGGCAGAAGAAAGAAGCGCACTACTCCCGGAATCTTCAACACTGAGCAACTGGCTATTTTATTCTAACTGCCGGAACACAACAACGCTAAAAACATCGTTGTTATGGCGTCAGACTTACATAAGATGGTGGTAGCTGGCCAAACGGACTTTTAACAAGTCTTACCATACAATATGTACGCCCACTGGGAATCAAATCCGGGACCACTAGATCTGATACTGGTGGTGTGTACCACTAGGCCACAGAGGCAGTTAACTCAATCACTTTCCTAAGGTATTTAATTGCAGAGGTTTCAAAGGAAATGACTATAAAAACCAAATTCAAACTTGTGTAAGTACTTTGTGTAGGTATATTAATGGGCTAAATGATAATCATTTGGTTCCATGTTATTTTTCAGTGAAACATGAGCACTAATCGCTAAGCTAATATCACACCTTTTTTACCATGTTTGATTGATGTAAATAAATGATTATGATAAGATTATTACGAGAATTAAAAATCGTATGGAAACTCAATGCTTGTGTATATTATGTACTGACATCATCATCATTGAGTAAGCAAAGATATTTAAACGGCCATGTAAAATTAATACATGATTGCTCGAAATTACAATAAAATATTAATTTATTACCGTTCAATCCAAGTTATAATTATGATCATAAAATGTTGTTTTCAATATTTCAGTTAATCAAGGCGCTGAATATTTTATCAGACGAAATTGCAATTAACAAAAGCCCGCGAGGCCGACCGACAGGGCCGGCACGGGCGCGGCTCGGCCGCGGCGCGGGGCCAACGCGGGACGAGGCGGTGACGCGGACGCGGCGTGATTCTGGACAAACATGCGGTTTAAATGCAAATCAACAGCGCTGCTGCGGAGTATTGTGTCCAATTAATAAATACATTAAATAAAGCACTCGTTATGCGCCATTTTTGGCTTCATTTAGCGACCAGTTATTGTTTATTTTGGTACAGTTAGCCAGCTGTGAACTTTAGAACGGTGTCTGAACAATATTGTAATAGACTAAGCTCCCGTTGTAATAAACCCTACCTCATAAGGTGGCAGCTCAAAAATGTAATGCAGTGATAGATAGATAGGAACACTTGATTTTAGTAGGTTGCCGTCGAATATCCTGGAAGAACTTCTATTTTTGTTCGTCTTCAAATCGCTATTTTGATCGAAAATTACATCATGAGGTGGCAGATCGAAACGTTTACGCATCGAAAGAGACACATTTGGACATAGCAACCCGCATAGGTTGCCGGCCCAAACCCTGGCAGGTTTCAAGGTCAGCCAAGTTTTATGAGCCCCAAAAATGGGATAAATTACCTCATCAGGTGGCACGCTGAAACTGATGCAGATCGATTGTGCTAGACATGCCATTCATTAATATATAGGGTTGCCTGCCTTCAGCTTGGCAGTTTTTCTGGTCAGCCACCTCGAACAATGTATTACAAAATCTTAGAATAACGAAATTCTTGTATAGATGCTATGGTTCAGGGTATAATTTAGTAAAAATCGTGATATCAACTTAAAATCGACGTACAGACTTGCGTCTTATGGTGTTGAAATAATAGGGTAAATGTACCAGTTTTGGTCATTTCTCATAAGCATATATCTTCAAATATTGAAAAAAGTGATGTTGCCTTCCTCTCAGCGACCAGGTGCATGTATACACGCACTTGCAACTACCCCCAATTGTTTTTTTTTGTTAGTATAGCAATTTTTATATGTTTTGTATGCGATTTTCGATGTTCAAAAGAGAGATAAATTCGTCATACTATAAAAATACACTATAATATGTGATCCAGAAGAAAAAACAAATAAAAAACATTTAATTTCGATTTTTTTTGAAATCGGAAGTAATTAGTTTTTTGAAAATTTCAAAAAATAATTTTTAAATTTTTTTTCCGTATATTATATTCTTATCAGATAGATTTTTTCATGTAGATTCTAAATATATATATACTTCTTTTATGTTATTTTATCGATAACTATGTGAAAAAAAAATATATCGCATGGACCGCACTATTGTTCTTTGTTTACTCAAAAGGTCAAGTTCGAACGACCATTATAAAAAGAAAACATATCGTAAAACTGTCGAAATAGTCTTAGTTTATAGCCTTGTTGTTCAGCTTATTATAAATGTAACCAAAGACGGCCTAAGTATAACCAGATGTTCGGGATAGCGATAGCCGCGCACTCAAAGTGCTTTGTTTACATAAAAAATGGGCCATTAAAAAAGACCCTGGCTTTACAAGAGTTAAGTTCAACGTGATATAGTTAGCAAGCAATTTTGGTTTGCAATTTATTATGCAGAAATAATATGAAATAATTAATCGTTAATCAACTTTGTTTCAAAAATGGGAAACGTCCTGCAGCTATCTCAAAACTATCTATCCACACTAGGACAGTACGTTTAACTTTTTTTGATACTCTTGCGTTACTGACTGACTGATAGACAACGCACAGCCGAAACTACTGGGCGCAAAAAGCTGAAATTCGGCATGTATGTTCCTTGGGGAGTGAAAGGTAAGGAGTGGAAGGTGAGGAAGGAAAGCACTAAAAGAGGATTTTTAGAAATTCCTCCTCTAAGGGGGTAAAAAGGGGGGTCCACACTGTTGTATGTTACTGGCTAATCAAAATTTGAATTTATATTTTTTTTACTTCTATTGTATTCTGATTAACACTTACAATAAATAAAGTCAAATACAACACACACAGACGAAGTCGCGAGCGGAGCGATAGTTATATAGGTATATACAAGAAGATGAATAGAGTTGCATATTCACTTAATTTTTTTCAAAGTACACGTACAAACATAAAAGAAATACAAAGTTACTTACACACTATTTTAGGGTTCCATGCCCAAAGGGTGTAAACGGGACCTTATTACTAAGACTCCGCTAACCGTCTGCTCCAACATCGTCTGAGGGACTCCTCATCACCAAGTGAAGCGAATTGGTCTCACCAGAACAAAACAAATGAGCCCAAACTTGAGGGGCTTCATAGTGGTCATTAGAAGTACCATTGGCTTCCTCCCTGCTCCAATATCAGACCCTCACCATCAAGTGCAGCGAATAGGTCTCATCAGAACGAAACAAATGAGCCCAAACTCGAGGGGTTTCCTAGTGGTCATTAGAAGTACCATTGGCTTTCTCCCTGCTCCAACATCAGACCCTCACCAAGTGCAGCGAAATAGGTCTTATCAGAACGAAACAAATGAGCTCAAACTCGAGGGGTTTCCTAGTGGTCATTAAGAAGTGCCACTGGCTTCCCCCCTGCCCCATCATCAGACCCTCACCAGCAAGTGTAGCGAATAGGTCTCATAAGCACGAAACAAATAAGCCCAAACTCCAGGGGTTTTCGAAGCAGCCATTGAAGAGTTCCATTGCCCACCTCTTGACTCCATCATCAGATCAGCTCGAAGGTATCAAATTATTAAATTGTAATTATATTCCTATAGACTTGCAGAGTTTCAAATCATTTCGACAATTAGAAGTAAGTTAAAATTTAATTCCAAGATTTTCTTACATTGTGACTTAGTTAGTTCCTTACATGTGAAGCTCATAAAAGCGTGTTAAAAAGCATAACCGAATGACAGTCCACGCACGCTACCGCCCGCCGCGTCTTGGCTACCTTCATCATAACATATTAAAAGCACAAAAATTAATGTTTACATTGTATTGCAATGTAGACCTACTGTGCCTTTGTAGACCTGGAGAAGGCCTACGATCGAGTCGAAAGGAATGAGCTATGGAAGGTGTTGTCTGAATAAGGATTGGAGAGCAATGGAGCAATGGCTCTTCAATTTGTTTTTAGACAGTTGTATGAAAGGCCTGAGAGAACGTGACGTTATAAATGATGATATTGTGAGAAAAACGATGAAAATAAATGTATGTAAGACGAAAGTGATGGTTTTTGAGTGAGATGAAGAAATGTCTGACTGTGCGGTAATGATAAGTGGTCAGAAAGTGGAACAGGTGCGTGAGTTTGTATATTTGAGCAGTTTATTTACAAGGGGTGGAAAGTGTGAGGAAGACATAGAAAGGCGAGTGAAGAAAGGGAATTCAGTGAACGGCGCTATACACTCAGATATGAGTAGCCAAATCGTATCTGAAAAGGCGCGAATGGCTATTCATAACGGAGTGCTGGTGCCGACACTGATGTATGGAAGTGAGTCTTGGGTATGGCAGAAAAATAATGAAATCAGAATAAATGCAGTAGAGATGCGATCGTTGAGGAAAATATGTGGAGTTAAATTGAGTGATAGAGTGAGCAATGATGTGATTCGTGAAAGGTGTGAGCTGAAAGATGATATAGTGACAAGAATTGAGAAAGGAATCCTACGGTGGTTTGGTCACTTAGAGAGGATGAATGAAAGGCAAATTACGAAAGAGATATATTGTGCGAATGTGGAAGGACTGGTTGCGCAAGGGCGTCCCTGAAAAACCTACACGGACCGGAAATTGTAATTCATAGTGGCTTCATATTTTTGATTTTGAAAAATGTGTACTTTATCGTATGCATTGCGAGAAACTCCAATGGTTATAAAGTATGTATTGATAAGATGACTATTTGTTATTGAAATTTTCAGAGTGTATATTTATTCGAAATTCTGGACATGTATACATTTCATTGCACGTGACTTTACGTGTGGGTTGACACTTAGGAATGATTTTTTTGTTGAATGTGTCTCATGAAATATAATTGCGAAACTGTGTTTTTTTGTCTGTTTCTTACGTCTTCAAGCAAAAACTAGAGAACGGATCTGGATGAAACGTTAATGTGTTATAGCTTAGATACCAGAATAGTACATATGGTAGGTACATTTTACCACGGAAAAAGTCACGGGGCAGAAAGCTAGTAAAACATAAAAATAAACTCAACTCATAAAAATCATCACCTGTGACTTAAAGTGAACATAATAAATATTATTATACAGCACAAAATTGCCCGGTATACTTCCTATATCACGTTGACCGTAAAAGGCTACATCACTTTTTTCAATATTTAAAGATATAGGTACCTATGAGAAATGACCAAAACTGGTACATTTACCCTATTATTTCAACACCATAAGACGCAAGTCTGTTGGTACGTCGAGTTTAAGTTGATATCACGATTTTTACTAAATTATACCCTGCACCATGGCATCTATTAAAGAATTTCTCGTTATTCCAAGATTTTGTAATACATTGTTCGAGGTGGCTGACCAGAAAAACTGCCAAGCTGAAGGCAGGCAACCCTATATATTAATGAATGGCATGTCTAGGGCAATCGATCTGCATCAGTTTCAGCTTGCCACCTGATGAGGTAATTTATCCCATTTTTGGGGCTCATAAAACTTGGCTGACCTTGAAACCTGCCAGGGTTTGGGCCGGCAACCTATGCGGGTTGCTATGTCCAAATGTGTCTCTTTCGATGCGTAAACGTTTCGATCTGCCACCTCATGATGTAATTTTCGATCAAAATAGCGATTTGAAGACGAACAAAAATAGAAGTTCTTCCAGGATATTCGACGGCAACCTACTAAAATCCAGTGTTCCTATCTATCTATCACTGCATTACATTTTTGAGCTGCCTCCTTATGAGGTAGGGTTTCGTACAACGGGAGCTTAGTCTATAAGGTTTAGGCATTCCGACACAGGCTGGTGGCACAGAATAATAGTGGGAAAGGGAAAGGAACGCCGCCGCCGCCGCTGCCTATGGTCTAGACCAAGAGGTCCCGGGTTCGATTCCCAGCGGGGGTACTTACACATTTTATTCGCTTGGGTTAGTGGTAGGATACTTACTAGTCTGCCTGGCCTGCTACCATCATCTTATAAAGATAAAGATAAAAGATAAAAATATTCTTTATTCACTTAGACATAATAATTATAAATACTGTCTCACATAAATTCTTCGCGTAGTAAGGAAGGTCATTTATGTATATTAAAAACAACAGCGGGCCCAATATTGATCCTTGGGGTACGCCCATAGTAATGGGAGCTCCGGTAGACTTAGTTTTATTAATAACTACCTTCTGAGTTCTTTCATACAGATATGAATGCATAAGGCTTACTGACATTTCAGAAACACCATAATGTTTTAACTTCCTTAATAGTGTTTGGTGATCAACACAATCGAATGCCTTGGAAAGGTCACAAAAAATAGCGATTACATCCTGCTTGTCCTCCCAGGCATCAAGTACATGTTTTAGAAATGCAACCCCAGCATCAGTTGTACTTTTACCTTTTGAAAAACCAAACTGTTTCTCATGCAGTATACTATTTAATTTAAAATATTCTAAAAGTTGAGCATAAATTAATTTCTCAAATATGTTACTTATTGCTGGTAGTATGGATATAGGTCTAAAATTTGCTGGGTCACTTTTGTCACCAGCTTTAAATAGAGGAGTTATTTTACTATTTTTCATTAAATTAGGAAAGACCCCTTCACTTATACATTGGTTAAAAATTATTGCTAATGATGGAGCTATCACATCAATTATTGATTTGATGATACTTGTAGATATGCCCCAGAGATCTTCTGTTTTTTAATATTTATTGCTTTGAATGCTTTAATAATATCTTCGGTAGTGACATAGCTAAAACTAAATGTTTCCTGGCACTTGTTCACACTAGATTCCATAAGAGAGACAGCGGTGTTGGGGCAAGAGTTAAGTCTGCTAGTAGTTTCTAACGGAATTCGAGCAAAGTAACCTTCAAAAGCACTAGCCACCTCAATATCTGATTCAAAAGTCTGATCACAAATTTTTAAGTTAAATGACTTAATTTTGCTTTTTGTCTGCCAGTTTCTTGGTTTATAATACTCCAGGTAGCTTTTATTTTATTTTCAGATGATTTAATTTAATTTGAAATATACCTAGATTTTGCCAGAGCACATACTTTCCTTAATGTTTTTGAATATTTCTTGACATATTCAATGAAGCTAGGATCACAGGAAGTCGTTTTTTGTGCATAGAGTTCAAATAACTTTCTTCTGCTATTATAAATACCAGGTGTGGCCCAGTCACTGAACTTCTTACGATCATTACACTTTATAACTTTTTGTTTAAAATTGTTACTAAATTCTTTTTCAACAATATCAAATAATGATTGATAAGAGTTACTAGCGTCAGCAGAAGCTGGCAAACATTGAATTTTATCTTGTACATTATTTCTAAATTTATTAATACCACGTTTTGGTATTGGCCTGCAAATTACTTCGCGTTTAGAGGTAACATTATAGTGCTCAAAAGAAGCTAGTTGTCCACTGTGGTCGGATTTAATAATATTAATTACCGATTTCTCAATTAAGTTACAGTTGGAAAAGATGTTATCTAAGCAAGTAGCCGATGTTGGCGTAATTCGCGTCGGTTCATTAACAGTGTGAAGCAAATTAAATGATTTAAAAAGATTAAGGAATTTACTGGAGAGTTGTGCTAATTTAATATCTAAGATGTCTATATAAAAATCTCCACAAACTACAATTTTTTTATTCTTACAACAGCATATTTTCAAAACATCCTCCATAGTGGACTCAAAGACTGTGTAATTTGCTCCAGGGGGGCTATATACACAGATTATAATCATTTGTTCAAGTTCCACGCATGATATCTCACAAATTCGTTCAACAAAGAGGGATACTATATCCTTTCGCTCTTCATATTGTGTGTTATTAGGTAAAATTGTTAAAGAACCCCCCCTTACTGCAGTTTTTCTATTGAATGAACTTACAACACTATAATTATCCAAATTTAACAATAATTCATATTCTTTTAACCAATGTTCAGTAACACATAACACATCAATATTTTCACAATTTGACAGTTGGGTCAATTTTTCCTCGCTTTTAATTCAAAAGTTTGTTCATTAAACTTGCTGATAACACTTCCACTTGTTATTTAATACGTAATTAAGCTAAGTATAACAAATTATTTGGAAATTTAACGAGAATTACTATTAAAATTAATTAATTAAAATTACACAGCAAACTTTTAAGTGTTGCTGCC
The DNA here is from genome assembly GCA_949710035.1 of Crambus lathoniellus. NCBI lineage: Eukaryota > Metazoa > Arthropoda > Insecta > Lepidoptera > Crambidae > Crambus > Crambus lathoniellus. The sequence goes on from OX453296.1 coordinate 29,616,603, forward strand.
AGTGTTGCCAGCACAAAAAAAATCTCTTAGTCTATATTATCTTAGTCTGACGCCATAACACGCATCTTACGCTAAGAGAGTATTGAGATACTTATAAGGTACTAATAATATAGGTTTAAAGAATTGTAAAGAGGGAAATATTGGTGTTGAGGGTTATGTTGATAGTGATTGGAGAAATAGCTCTGTGGATAGAAAATTATATTCTGGTTTCTGTTTCATGTTATGGGGTTCTGTTATTTCATGGGGTTGTAAAAAACAAAGAACAGTAGCACCCTCTAGTCATCATCACCATCAGCCATTTAATGTCCCCACTGCTGGGGCGCTGGCCTTCCGTATGGATGAATAAGGAGAATGTATTGTATTGTATTGTATTTTATTTATTGAGACAAAAAAATATACATAGGTACATTAACAGTGTCCTGCAAAACTGTTTGCACAGTTTGACTGCAGGATCATAATGAGTCTCTAAAATGGTAAGTAAATACTATTAACTATAATAACTTATGTATCTATATAACAATGTTTTTTTTTTATTTTTTTTTTTATTACTTAAATTCAATGAGTTGGCAGCTATAAGTAAGTACTATTTTGGATCAGCTGTTAAGGTAAAACTGCCCAATCAATTTCCTAAACCTATTTTTATTTTTCTCATGCCGTATATCCTCTGGCAGACCATTTAATAAATATGGTAGGCATTTTTTCAATGTCCTATCACCATAATAGTTATTGACTTTTGGTACCAGAAATCTGCCCGAGGATACAGACCTTGTTCCGTGACCATGGTTGACCCGGGTAAGTCCACGCTCTCCACTGTCATGATGATTTACCATTAGCAAGTATTTGTGTTTAATGCTAACTGGCATAATTTTACAAATTTTAAATAATATTGTGTAGTCACCTTTACAGTTATCTTTGGTTTTTTTATTGACAAGTAGTTTTAAAAATCGAATTTGCAAATCTTCTATTCTTTTTATGTACGTTTTAAAAGTTAAACCATAACAGTCCAGAGCATAGTCCACAACGGATTCAACCAAAGCAAAATAAATATATTTTAAAGTACTGCGAGGAACTCTAAAACTCAAATGGTAAAACTTACTGTCGTGTCTTCAATAATAACGCCAGTTTACTTTTCTAAAGGTTTTTATTACTGAGCACAAATGTAGCCGACATATTTCACACCAGAGAGAGAGCGAGGTAGATGGCGCGAGCGAGACATAGTATTTATGGCTGCGTTCCGATAATACAACACTATAGATGCGTTCATATACCACACTCTCCGCCGCATTAAATATTACATGTTATACATAAAATATTTGTAGTGAGGTACTAGAAGTAATACAAAGAAGTTCCGTATTACATAGAAATTTTACAGACAAAACTAAGCTAAACTAAAGCAGTATCATACTCTCCGCCGCATTAAATATAACACGTCATACATAAAATATTTCCAGTGTTTAGTACTAGAAGTAGTACAAATATGCCAGTATTACATAGAAATGTTACGGGTAAAACTAAGCTAGAGCACTTACGACTGCAACACATCAATTTTTCAGGCTGCGTTGCATTTTTCCACCTGCACTGAATAAATTGAAGTAAGTACATACTTAATAATAAACTTAAATCAAGAAAATTTTACATTTAATTACATTAGATACACATACACATACAATATTACAATGTGTTCGTCTATTCGGATAGACTACTGTTACATTTAATGATTTGGTTAATATGCCTTTTCCATATAGAACCGTCAACATCAATTACATAAGTTACATTAGGTACTGATTCCCTTGTAATAATTCCTTCAATCCAAGGTTTATGTCCCCTGCGATAATCTCGGACCATAACTTGTAAATTTTTAGTTCATCAGGAAATGTATGATTTTTAACAGATAAATTTACTAACTTGGCTAATACAGAACAAATTTTTTCGGACACTAGTTTTAAATCCGACATGCGTATGAGATCGCACCCTGGAGCTTTATTTTCGTCCATTTTGTCAATGATTTTTTTAACATTTCGGCTACTTACAGGTTCCCATCTCATACTCATATCCGACAAATTGACATAGCTGTTTCTGTCCAACAAGTTAATCGCACAATTATGTTTTATTTGATCGATTTCTGTCGTAAAATTGCAAGCAAGTTTGTTACAGATTTGTTTTAGATTATCTTCATTTACTAAATTTGTTTTTATAACCTCATCTAATGATTGTTTTTTACTGCCCAACATATTATTAACTGTTTCCCAGACTTTTTTAATATTATTTTTACAGTTTAAAATGCTTTGTTTCTTATGTTCATTGTTACACTTATTAATAGCTTTACTACATTTATTTCTAAATTTTGTGTAATTTAATCGTTTTATCATATTTTTTTGGATCGTTACTCCAAATTTCGAATAGCTTGTCCCTTTCTAACACCATTTTTTTTAAGTTATTGTTTATCCACCCCTTATTATTTCTATCATTTACATTTTGTTTTATACATTTTAATTCATAGCACTCATTGTAAATATCTGTAAATAACTTAGTAAATGAAGTATACAACTCAATCGGACATTCTATGCCTAATAAATCGTTAAAATTTATCGCTAATAACTTTTGCTTTACTAAGTGATTATTAAGTACACGCCGTGTAGCGGGTTGTGCAAGCGCTGTGCAAGTTTGATTTCTATTTGGACACTGGTTCCATTCTATCGCAGCCGAAATGAAATAATGATCTGAAATTTTGTGAGTAATAACTGCAGAGTTGATTAACACCGATGGCGCCCTGATATAAATATGGTCCAAGCATGATTCTGTTAAACGACCTTTAACAATCTCCCGCCTTGTAACGTCGTGAATACACCTGTAAAAGCCATATTCTGCTAATATATTTTCATAAGCCACCGTACGTGGGTCCTGTTCATTTAAAAGATCAATATTTATATCACCACAAAATACGACTTTTGCGCATCTCGGTATACTCTCTAAAATGTTCCTAAGTTCTAATAGGAATTCTTGTATTCTGTCTTTTTTGTTAAATCTTGGGGGTCTATACACAGCAACTAAATGCATTTTTTCCCCTTGAAAACTCGGCTCAATAGAAATACACTCTGCGGCGCGCATAGTTCTCGCCCGCACAGCCGGCTCGCACTCGCGCACTTTAAGCCCCTTCCGAGTGTAAACAAGCACCCCGCCCCCTTTACGCCCGCTTCTGGTGTGCACATTTACATTAAAACCTTTAATATTATAGAAAGATATACACGCATAACTTATGTTAGGTTCTGTAATCACTAATACATCGATTTGAGATAAACTGTCATATAAACTTACCATCAATTCATCGAAGTGTTTTTTAATGAACGAATATTTACATGTAACACACATAACTGCTTACTTACTACTGGAAAGTTTTTAAACCATTTTTTTATACTATCTACACACACATAAGTATTCGAATTGTCCGCTATGACATCTAAACTATTAAAGCCCGGGAATGTTTACGAAATTATCTTAACACACTATAATAGTCACGGGTGTTTTAATGCTTCTTACTTAGTAAAACCGCAATATCGGATTCCGTATGTACACACATAGATTTTTCACCATCAGTCTTCTTGACTAGAATTTTTCCGTTCGAAACCCATATGTATTTATAACTTTCTCTTAGCTGTTTCTTTGTGTTCCACAATAAAGCCCGAGTTGTTTTCGTGAGGTCTTCGTTTATAAAGATCTTGTTTGCGTTCGTTCCTCCTATAATAGTGCTATTTATAAGGTTTGTCACACGTCTTTGTGCTAGCCAGTTATTGCGAGAATCAGTTCCAGAGGGCTTAAAAGCCACTACTATCGGTGCTGGCTTTTCACCCGTTTAATTAAGAAGTTTATGAACTTGCTGGGTATTGTAAATGTATTTTGAAATGTATTAATTGTATTTAAACTTGTGTTAAACTTCTGTATGTTTTAAAGTTGTGTCTGTTAAACGTGTAACATTGTATTTTGATTTGAAACTTGTGTTGATACGTATTTTGAGAGTGAGTGTGTTATTTTGTAGCTCAAAATACCTCTGAGCCATTTCTATGATGCTCATTATGTAAACTATGTAAAGTAAAGGTTATAAGTTGTCTATAAATGCGTGAACCGGAACTCCTGGATGTACTTCATTACTTGGATGAAATAAATCTCTTGCGTTCATGTCCGCCAAACTGAACTGTGTTTCTTTGCTTCTCCTTATAAATAATAATAAAAACAGCCACTTTATCAGTCTTGCTATCTACTTCAGCAGTGACTACGAGGGAATGTAATGATACCGTCTGAAAATACTAGACTATGGGCCCTAAAAATTCCATGTTGAGTTTTATTAAAATTGTGTATTAGAATTAAAATACTTAATTAAATTTACCGCGGCGCCACTTTCGCCTAACATATCGCCTTAAACTGGGAAATAAACCAGTTGTGAAGTTTTCTTTTAAATAAACCTACATTATTAATAGATTTTAATTCTTGTGGAATTTGGTTGTAGATCATGAAACACGTAGCGATACAGCTCTTACTATATTTTTCTGATTTTGAAATACTTTCCAGTACAATTCTGTGTGGGTCTCTACATTTCCTTCCATCACAGGCATTTTAAATAAACTCTTATGTTTGTGAACAAAAACACTAACTTCCAAAACATAAAGACAAGGAAGTGGCAAAAGACCTTGAAAAGTGGTCTACAGGATTCATTTCGTCTAACACCAACTATGGCTCTGACTCTGACGCATATATTATTCTTTTTTAACAATAAATACTCTTTATCATTCAGTGCAGTTAGCCCAAATGACAAGGCCGTAGCGGAGGATTGTGTCTATAATATAGATGTATATTATACATACGCATAGTACGTAAGAATGGCAGCTTTTTTATCGGTCACCTTTTTAACCTGATTGCATACGAGAACCTATTGATTCGCTAACAGAGATCATCCACATGTAAACTCCAGTTTATCTTATGATCAATAGTGATACACAGAAAAGGAAACTACTTTAACTTTAGTTATATGTAGCTTAAAATTAAACTTGGTATGCTTTAACTTATTAAATTGCAAAATAACAGATTTACTAAGACTAATTTTTAAATTATTAGCATCAAACCAAACACATAAAGAGTCAATTGTAATAGTTTTATGTTGATTAATTGAATTATTAATTTTATAATATTTACCCGTGGTTACTATAATCAAAATATAATCTGCATAAAGAATACATTTATGGTCAATGAAATCATTCAAGTCATTTATGTACAAAAGAAATAAAACTGGGCCCAAAATACTTCCTTGTGGAACACCAAATTTATTTTCACAAAAGTCAGATGTAAATGTCACCAATTCTTGATCTATTATCTTACTAACGCTAACGCATTGCTTTCGATTTTCCAAATATGAACTAAACCATTTTTGTAAAATTATTCATAGTCCTAACATTTCCACTTTTTTTAATAAAATGTCATGAGATACATATTCAAATGCTTTTGCCAAGTCAACAAATAAGCCTGTTGTTGGTTAAATTGGTCAATATATTTTTAACAAAAGGTCGTAAATAGCTAGTCCTGTTGATTTGTTCTTTTGGAAACCGTATTGCTCGCTTTTTATAATACCTATTATGTTTTTGACAGAAAATTATCAGTCTCATAAGCATACATTTTTCAAACACTTTTGCAAAAATCGTAATAAGATTTATTGTCCGATGATTATAAGGGGCATCTTTATTCAGACTCTCATCTTATTTATCAGAAACACGACACAGGTATTTATTTTCGAATATTTTCCATATTTTCGGAGATATAGCTAATCAAACTTCCTTATTAGACAACTACAGCGCTGGCCACAGATGACGTCAGATGTGCTTAGCGCCATACTCCCGCAATATAAAATTTCGTTTGAGAAAGAGATAGCTAGTGAAACAGTTTTTCACAATTCAGCAGCTTGCTTATTAATCAACATATTGTTTTTTTTTTTCACTTTTGTTATTATTCAATGTTATATTTTTAAATGTTACTATTAAATATTCAGATATCAATAACAGTCTGATACCCTATTTCAGCGCTTTTGGAAACCTTCCTGTAGCAAACGAAATATTAATCAGATGTGTTAATTCATCAACTATTTTCATAATGCATCCCTTTAATATAGACTAGTTATACCATCGTAACCTTCAGAGTGAGTTTTGTTAAATTAGCTATATTTTTATTACTGGCAATTACTGGAAGTTTAGGTTATGTGTTATTACCATGGATTCCCAGGAAAAATGTATTAAAAGCACTCGCTATGTCAAAGGGATCTGTTATGTGTTTATTGTCAAATTTTGATAGTAGGTATATCATTATGATTTAAAGAATCATTCTTGCATTCCCTATTAACTATTGTTGTTGCTTTGCATTTATCTTTGCTTCTATTAAAAAAATTTATGTTACAATTTATTTTAGATTTTATGATGCATTTCTTTAATATCCTTGATTATTTTAAATACTTTAGTTTATGTGTTGGTAGTTTATTTTTATAATACTGATCGAAGTAACTTTTTGTTTTGCAACTTTTTTTCAAATCTCTACTTATCCATTTGGTAGAACTTGTTTTATTGATAAAGCACTTTTTCTAATTTGGAAAGCGCAATTTATAAAAGAGACAAAAAGTATCATGAAATTTATTGAAGGCTAAATATATCATATGTATCTCACTGTATATTTCTGACTAGGAAAGACTTTTGAGACATTCGCTGATATTTTTTTTATATTTTCCTGAGAATAATCTTTTTTATATACAAAATAAAAGTCAGAATTAGAGCATATCTGTTGTATTGGAAAGTTAAGCAGTTGAGCCGTTTATATATATATATGCTATCGCGGACTTTTTTATAGGCCATCTTATGGTATGTACAATTCCTTAATTTTGATGTATCTCATACGGTTTGGCCAGCGTTCGCAATATCAGCGCTAGAAAATTTTTTGACGGCTTCATCTCAAAACATGGAATTTTCTCTCTTTTGACAAATACTTAATTAGAATGTTAAAACCTTCGGGAATTAATCTTCTTATTCCAGTGAAAACTGCATCAAAATCCGTTGGGTGGTTTAAAAGAAGATTGCTTAGAAACAGACATACAGAGGCGGAGAGCGATTTTGTTTTATACTATGTAGGTAGTGATTGTTGTGCGGCCAATTATTTTAGACCTAATTGTCGTGGGGAAAAGATTGATAATTTAATGTAACTTTTTCAGAAGTTAGTTCTCTGTAACATTACCTAGGCCAGCCTAGGCGGACCGTGACTGTTGCGTCATTCTTTTTCGTGGATGCAGCTGAGTGCTCATTGATTTATAAGACGTACTGAACCGTTTAATTACTCGCACTATCTTATAATTAAGACGCTTCTATACAGTATTGTTACATTTCTCCTTTCGTCAGAATGCGACCGAAACGGTATAAATTACTTTTTGGTAATTTCATGAAATAGTCGTATTTCATGAAAAGACAAGTTTTAATTAACAATATCGTTGAAAGTTTAATGTTTAATAATATTTTCAAGAACTTTTGACCATCGTGATTACTATTTCATGAAATAACCAACCATATCATGAAATGATTTTAATTTATAGACATTTCCATGCATGACATCAAAGTATTTCTTTTTGAATTTTTATTTTGTTGTTATTTATTTGTAACAATACTGTAATTACTTAAATAATCCATATCAACAATAACCAAAACGAAGTTGTTTCCTCACTCATACTTTTCCAAGACAAAATCCTAAAGCAAAAACTTTCCTGATAAAAATACTTAAGTTAATCGTTAAAACAGCGTTAAATTGTTTTTATTTACCTCGAAACACCATAAACAACACGATAAAGTTTACTCAGTAAGTGTGACACACGTTCACGAAATATTATAGCAAAAAACAAAACAAATTCGTCTCCTTCGACTCGCCCTCATTCCCCAGGGCCCGAGACCCCGGGGTACCAACCCCCTGCCCTAATGCCCCAGCGTCTAATGCCCCGATATCTAAGCCTTGTCGCGTGTCCCGCAGTTATAACGTAACCTTGACTGCATTCGCAAATGCGCCTTATAGAGTGCAATTATGTGTCTAAATGCTTTGTTGTATAAATGTGATAATTTCGTCGCCCTACAGTATTTTGTTGACTTCAAAAGGAAAACGATAATGTAGCAAGCAATTTAATAGAACATTAAAAAAAGATCTAACAGTTATTCCTGTCTGAAGAAAGTTAGGTACTACCAAAAAAAATATTATTATGAACTCGCTGCACACGGTTGACGCCGTGGTTGACGCCTGTAGTCGTCACTTGTTTCTTCTTCTTCTAGATTCAAATTGCGGCGTTTGTGGCTGTCGCGTGTGGTTCGTGTGCGGCGACGGACGGTTAAGGCACAGTAAATATATATGCTAGTTAAGGTGCTACTCGGAAAAAGTATGGAATTTTTGATATAAAACTATAGGATGGTTAGAGTTGTTACAAAGCTGGTAATAAGATATGTATTTTTTTATACCTTTATCTACATTCGTATAGTTTCAGAAACACGATTTTATGATTTTGCCTCGACACTTTAAAAAATACGAAATTTCCAGGTTATTCTTAAATGGGGTTACATATACTATTGGGATATACATTACATTACATATATGTTCGGAAAAGATCGACATTTCTGAACGCATCCCTAATGTCACGTCAAATTGACATTAGCTGTCACTTGAAGTTGACAGTTCCTCTTGATTGGAATTCTTGTAAGAAAAAATGTCGGATAAAATTTTGCTGAATTGTTAAAAACCGCTCGCGTTGAATATGCCTGGCATATCGAGCCTGAATTGAATCTTAAATTATCGATTTGATCCCGTTTTGTACGACCAAGATTTTGACGCCATCATGACGAGTGGCCGGTCGCGGTGCTTTGAAAGATAACCTTCCACCACGCGTTGTTGTCGGGACAATATATCTTAATAAGCCAGCCCCGCGTGTGTTATTGTGTATTGCTGGGACGCCCAGTGTTTTGGGACCCTGTGTGGTGTTTGTTTTGTGAGTAAGGTGACGAATTGGTAAGGTCTGCAGAAGAAGAAGAACTACCAGGGGGCGCGCCCCCTCCCCACGCTGCCCAGGAGACTTTCGACACCACGGACCCGTATGTAAAATCACCTTACTTCACATTAAGTCGCTGTGTATCGCAGTTCAATTGTTCAGTTACATCCCGGCTGAAACCAAGTTTTGTCCGGAGTCTATACTCATGATAACCTTCCACTGCGCCATGCCGGTTCCGCGGGTCTAGGCAGGGGTGTATTGAACATTGCTTCGTAGCCGAGCGTGGTTTGAAGGCCTGAGAGGCCCACGCCAAAACTTTGTCTATTAATCAGTGCCGTTTTGATGACCATCTGGTCCGGACTGGATTAATTTGTACTTGTAAATGGCAATTAACTTGCATTTGAAAAGTAAAGGGCATTCCTTTGTTATTGGTTCCATGTCTTGTAATTAATTGTCATGTATTGAAGTTCCAAAATGTAAACAGATGCCTTTCTTTGTTCATAATAATTATTATTTAGTTTTGTTAGCAAATTTGAGTTGTGAATATTGACAAGTTGTTGCTAAATAATAGCTAATAAAAAGTTGTCCTAAAAAGGCTTGGGTACTTAATAAGTTTGCACTCCATACTTAGTGAAACTTAAATGATTTGGGACATTGTTTACACATTGAAACTTATTGAAACTTGTGCTTTGAAATAATTAAAATCAACTTGTTGTATGTTGATATCCAAGTGAATTTCAATAGTCAGTGATTTGTTTGAACTGAATAACCTTTGACTTATAAAGTCAAAGTTAGTTTGTGTCTAAGTTATAACCTCTTGAGAGTTAGAGTTATAATTATATACTTGAGTTTTGTTGTTTTCTGATAACCTCCAAATATTTAAGAGTTTGTGTCACTATAAATACTTTGTTGTTGTAATATTGGAATTTTGTGGTTATTAATAACCTCCAAATATTGGAGATTTTGTGTTATAGTGAATATTTTGAATTTGTTGTTTTTGTTGATAAATTTGTGACGTTACAATGACGGCCTCCTCTGCTAAAGCCAAAATACGTTCTGAGTTACGGTGGTTAGCTTCTGCGGTTGCATTGTTGGATCGACCGGATAGGACGGAGGCCTTGTTGAACAGATACGTAGATCTGCCCGTACGTTTGGCTGTTGTTGATGAACAGTATGCCTTATTTTTGGAAAGGACTGTTGAGGCCGATGTGGAAATGCGACAAGAAGTCGGTTTGGCTGTGGACCAGTGTTATGATTTTGCGGACAGAATTACCCAGGTGGCTCGACCTTTGCAAGTGGCAAGAGAGAATGAACCGAGCCCGTCCCCGGTCACATCTAAGAGTATGCCCCCTCTATTTGCTAGATTGGCCCCCTTAGATTTAAGGCGTTTTGCTGGTCGTCTAGAGGACTGGGAGGGCTTTATTAATATTTTTGATAGTCTCGTACATGCCCGGGATGATTTGACCCAGGGCCAGAAGTTGGCTTACTTGTTATCCGTGTTGAAAGGGGAGGCCCTTGAATCGGTTCAACATTTGGCCCCCTCGGATGAAAACTACCCTATTGCTAGGGATTTGATTGCCCGTCGGTACCAGAACGTACGACGTCTGGCGGACAACCATGTTGCCGCCATTTTGAATTTACCCCGCGTTGCCAGCGTGATGCACTTGAGAGTGGCTTTGTTGAATCCGCTGTTGGTTGCCTACAACGCATTAAAAAACTTAAAACTCCCAGTGGAGCAGTGGTCGTTTTTGTTACTGCACATTGTCCTGGGAAAGTTGCCGGACTCTGTAAAGGTCCGTATTGAGCAGCAGTATGGTGGGGATAGTGCGACTTATCTGCCACCCTTCTCGGACCTCTTGACGTTCCTGGAAGGAGAGAGTAGACTGGCAGATAATTCCTCTCTGGCCGGTCCTATGGGACCCGAACGACCTGTGCCACAGAGTAGATCCCCCACCGGACCCCCCCGTAGGGGGCGTATGGCCCCTCGCGCGCCCGGCCGCTATGCCGCCGTCCAGGAGACCGCCCGCTGCTTGTACTGTCGGGAACCGGGTCACAGCACGACCCGTTGTGATAAGTTCCTCGACCAGCGCGTCCAAGGCCGTCGAGCGATCGCGCGACAACGGACATGGTGCTACTCGTGCTTGGGCCTGCACATGCAGCTCGAATGTACCCAAGCGCACCCATGCCGCTTTTGTAAGGGCAACCACCATCCCCTCCTCTGCATGAACCGCCCAGAGGGCGGCGGAGCGCCGCAGCGCGTCGCTGCAGGATCACCTCGTATGGGTGGGGGTCTCGGACCCCCCGCGGTGTTTGCATCCCGCAGCAGTTCTAGTGGCCACCAGAGTGGCCCCAGACGCTCTCCGCCACGTTTGGAGCCTCAAACGGGCGGGGGTCCCAGGGACCCCCCCATGGGAAACCGATCCCCAAGGATGGGGATGAGTTATGCGGGCGTTGCCGGAGGTCGTAGAGGCCCCCCGCGACGTTTTGAGCCTCGCACGGGCGGGGGTCCCACGGACCCCCCCATGGGAAATCGGTCCCCAACTAGGGGGTTCGATTTTGCGAGCGTTGCGGGAGGTCGTAGAAGCCCCCCGCAACGTGTTGAGCCTCGCACAGCCGGGGGTCCCCGGGACCCCCCTTCTGAAAATCGGTCACCGTGCCCCCGCGACTATGGGGCGACGTACACGGTGGATGCTAGGCACCGATTCTCGCCGCCGCTCGCCGAATACCCGCGTTTGGAGCGGCGCCCGCCCCGTCTTCAAGGGGCCGGGAGATATAACCCGCCTGATACCGGGCGAATTGGACGTAGGCAGTATGTGGGAGAATGGGACCCACTGGATCGCTATGAGCGACCCCCTTACCATGGGGGGACATCTGGGGACCCCACATACTAGCAATCAACGTGTCTACGGTCGATTGTAGCCACCCCTCCAGAGACCGTTTTGTTGCCCACGGCCTCTGTGCTTGTCAGGGGATTGAATGGCGACCTTGTGGAAGTTCGCGCCTTGTTGGATTCCGGTGCTCAGGGGTGTGTTGTGTCATCTTGGTTAGTTAGGCGGTTGGGCCTCAAGGTGCACCCCCACACGGAAGGCGTGAGAGGTGTTAGCGATGTGAAAGTCCCCGGGTTGTTAGGGCATGTTGACTTCACATTTACATCACGTAATAAGTCCACGCCAGGCATTAAGACCTCGGCGATTGTGTTGGACACAGTTGTTGGCCGTCAACCTTCAGTTGACTTGGGACCGAGTATGTTGTCCTTGGTGTCTGATTCCCCACTCGCCGATCCAAATTTCTTCCGCCCAGGCCCGATTGATGCTCTCCTTGGAGCCGATGTCCTGGGGCGAGTTTTGTTGACGGGGAAGCGAGTTTTGCAGCCAGATGGCTTGGTAGCTCTGCAGACGACACTCGGTACAGTTGTGATGGGCCCTGCTCGCCGCGTTTTGGATTCCCTTGATGAGGATCGCGGTCTTGTTTTTAATGTGTCTCTCTCCGAAGTGGTGCAGAAGTTTTGGGAGGTTGAGGAACCTCCACCAGCCCCGCGGGTCGACCCAGTAGCGGATGAATGCGAGTTGTATTACCAGAATAACACTGGTTGCCTCCGCTCTGGTCGTTTGATCACCCGTCTCCCCTTTCGTGCCGGCCGACCTCCTCTGGGCGAATCCCGACCGCTAGCGGAACGTAGGCTAGTGGCGATGGAGCGTCGCATGAGCAAGGATCCGGTCTTCCGCCAGAAGTATGTTGAATTCATGCGGGAGTATGAGGAGTTAGGGCACATGTCCGTGAGCGATTTGGATTGGCGCTCCGTTGAGCACTTCTTTTTGCCGCACCACGCCGTTTTGAAATCCGGAAAGATTCGGGTGGTCTTTGACGGTTCGGCTCCCACCTCTACTGGAGCGTCCTTGAACCAGTGTCTGCATGTAGGTCCCAAGCTGCACACGGAGATCTCAGACATTTTGACCAACTTCCGGCGGCACCAAATTGTATTTATGACTGACATCCGGATGATGTTCAGACAAACGGTCATCCATCCAGAGGATAGGAGGTACCAATTGATTTTGTGGAGAGAGAGTCCTAGGGACCCCTTGTTGATTTATGAATTGAATACGAATACGTACGGTTTGGCTTCGAGCCCGTTTGTTGCGATTCGTTCTTTGTTGGAGTTGGCCGAGAAGGAGCGCTTGAGATACCCTCGCGCCTCCGCCATTTTGGCCAGTGACGTCTATGTGGATGACATTTGCACGGGCGCCTCATCTGTCTCAGAGGCGATTGTCCTGAGAGACGAACTCACCGCCCTTTTGAAGTCGGGAGGTTACGAGTTGAGGAAATGGATATCCAACTCGCCTGATGTACTGGTAGGTTTGCCCGAAGAGCACCAGCAGGACCCCCACCTATTCGAAAATGTTGATAACCCCCATGTGGTGACCGTCCTTGGCGTACAGTACAAACCGGTCTCTGACACGTTCACTTATTGTGTGGATTTACGACCACCGAAAGTCTGGACCAAGCGTTTAGTATTGTCTACTGTCGCACGTACCTTTGACCCCAATGGGTGGATTTGCCCCGTGCTGTTTATGGCCAAGTGTTTCTTGCAACGGTTATGGGCTTCGGGTGTGTCGTGGGATGAACCCCTCTCGGACGAGTTACTCCGAGATTGGTCGAGCTTCGTTTCATCCCTCCCCGAGATTAATGAAGTGCATTTGCCGAGGCTATTCCTCCCTTCTGAAAATTGTAAAGTTACTCTTCACGGCTTCTCCGATGCCTCCGAACGTGGATTTGCTGCGGCCGTGTACCTCCGCACCGTTACTGTTGACGGAGTTGTTGCTGTGCATCTGGTGATAGCGAAAAGCAAAGTCGCTCCCCTTCGGACTCGTCATACGATCCCGAGGTTGGAATTGTGTGGAGCTGCCCTCCTAATGCGTTTGTTGAACCACGTACGGCTCACATTAGGTCGATCTATTAAGATACAAGAGGTTTATGCTTGGACGGACAGTCAGGTCGTCCTTTGTTGGTTGAAGGCTCCGGCGCACACCTTGGACGTGTTTGTCGCCAATCGAGTGTCGCAGATTTGTAATTCCGACATCGAGTTGATTTGGAGACACGTGCCGGGAACCATGAATCCCGCGGATTGTGCGTCTCGGGGTTGTGTAGCCCCAACCCTAATTAACCACCCCCTCTGGTGGGGCCCACAGTGGTTGATGCGGCCTGAGTCGGAGTGGCCGCCCTCTCCAGCGTTGTCGAACGTAGCCGTTCCTGATATGCGGGCATGCGTCCTGGAGACTAACCCCGCCGGGGAAAAGGATTTGTTGTTGGATCGGTACAGCTCCTTACAGAAGCTGCTTGGTGTTACCGCTTGGATCAGACGTTTTGTGTACAATTGCAGAAACCCACGCGCGAGGCGTGATTCGTCGGTTCTCACTCCGGACGAGCGTAGGGACGCGCTCTTGTTTTGGGTCCGGAGAGTACAAGCTGATAGTTTTGAGTCCGAGATTGAAATTTTGCGTCTAGGCCGTCGCAAGTTGAAGGGCGCGGTATCGCGATTAAATCCCTTCCTGGACGAGAGTGGGCTTTTGCGAGTCGGCGGAAGACTTCGAAATGCGAACCTGCCGTATGGAGCTCGTCACCCCCTTTTGTTACCTAAAGCCGGACATTTGACTCAACTGATAATAACAGATCGCCATGTGAATGCACAACATGCTGGCTGTAATGCTTTGTTGGCCATTTTGGAGCGTGAATTTTGGATTTTGTCTGCTCGTCGAGCCATTCGCACTGTGGTTTTCCGTTGCCTGCCTTGTTATCGATTGAAGGCCGCGACCATGCAGCCCCAGATGGGTGATTTGCCTGCTGATCGCGTCACGGAATGTAGAGCTTTTGCCGGAGTCGCCACCGACTTCGCCGGTCCCTTTACTGTAAAGGCTTCGAGACTGCGTAATGCTAAAACCTATAAGGCGTACTTGTGCGTGTTTGTGTGTTTGTCCACCAAGGCTGTCCATTTGGAAATTGTCTCGGAATTGTCTACCGAAGCCTTTGTCGCCGCCTTGAGCAGATTTGTTTCCCGTAGAGGACTGCCGTCATTGATACGTTCCGATTGTGGTACTAATTATAAGGGAACGTGTAATTATCTTAAGGAAGTAGTTAAGTTTTTTGTTGATAATAAAATAGACATTGGAACCACCCTCTCCCGGCGTGGGATAATCTGGAAGTTTAGCCCTCCAGCTTGTCCGACGTGGGGAGGAATTTTTGAAGCTTGTGTAAAGGCTGCCAAGACACACTTGCGTCGCGTGATTGGAGAAACTATTCTCACGTTTGAGGAACTTGATACGGTATTTTGTAAAATTGAGGCCGTCCTCAACTCGCGACCCTTGTGCCCGTTGTCTTCGGACCCGAATGACCTGGAAGCGTTGACCCCAGGTCATTTCTTGATCGGACAGCCCCTTTTGGCTTTGCCTGAATATCCGATTCAGGATGTAGGATCCCATCGTTTGTCGCGATACCAACTTTTGAGACAGATGTCCCAAAACTTCTGGGCACGTTGGTCGATGGAGTATTTGCATA
The DNA here is from genome assembly GCA_949710035.1 of Crambus lathoniellus. Lineage (NCBI taxonomy): Eukaryota > Metazoa > Arthropoda > Insecta > Lepidoptera > Crambidae > Crambus > Crambus lathoniellus. The sequence goes on from OX453296.1 coordinate 29,632,189, forward strand.
TCCTACAACAGCGCGTGAAGTGGACAGATAAAACCTCCCCACCCCAGACTGGCGACCTCGTGTTGATTAAGGATGCTAACCTGCCGCCCCTAGGTTGGCGAAGGGGGCGCATTGTTAAACTCTACCCCGGAACTGACGGAGTTCCTCGTTTTGCTGAGGTTTTGGTTCGAGATTCGGTTTTGAAGAGAGCAGTTAGTGGGCTCTCCCGATTACCCGTAGATTGACGTACCGTTCTTAACGGTCCGGGGCGGGGGGATGTTCGGAAAAGATCGACATTTCTGAACGCATCCCTAATGTCACGTCAAATTGACATTAGCTGTCACTTGAAGTTGACAGTTCCTCTTGATTGGAATTCTTGTAAGAAAAATTGTCGGATAAAATTTTGCTGAATTGTAAAAAACCGCTCGCGTTGAATATGCCTGGGATATCGAGCCTGAATTGAACCTTGAATTATCGATTTGATCCCGTTTTGTACGACCAAGATTTTGACGCCATCATGACGAGTGGCCGGTCGCGGTGCTTTGAAAGATAACCTTCCACCACGCGTTGTTGTCGGGACAATATATCTTAATAAGCCAGCCCCGCGTGTGTTATTGTGTATTGCTGGGACGCCCAGTGTTTTGGGACCCTGTGTGGTGTTTGTTTTGTGAGTAAGGTGACGAATTGGTAAGGTCTGCAGAAGAAGAAGAACTACCAGGGGGCGCGCCCCCTCCCCACGCTGCCCAGGAGACTTTCGACACCACGGACCCGTATGTAAAATCACCTTACTTCACATTAAGTCGCTGTGTATCGCAGTTCAATTGTTCAGTTACATCCCGGCTGAAACCAAGTTTTGTCCGGAGTCTATACTCATGATAACCTTCCACTGCGCCATGCCGGTTCCGCGGGTCTAGGCAGGGGTGAACATATACTTACCGATCGTTGTGGAGATCCTTGGGGGAGGCCTAAGCCCAGCAGTGGGCGTCGTTCGGCTGACATGATGATGATGATGATGATACTATTGGGAATTAGTTTAATTAGTGGACACCAATAATATTTAAGATCGTGTAGAAGCATTTTTTAAAAATCGCTATAGTTTTTAATACGAAGTGATTTTGTGGTTTTTTTTGCCCAATCTGCAAAATCGGTCTCGCTCCTGCGCGCGTCGTTTTCTCATTGCTATCTCGCTTCAGCATAATTTTTCCGAGTATCGCCTTAAAAAGGGTTGATGTTCAGATTTAGTCTCGTTAAATAAGTTGTACGGCTTATTATATTACCTTAAAATTTATACATGAAAAGAAAGGCAATTAAAGGTAGATCAAAGTTTTATTAAAATTATTCGAAATGCCCTCCCTGATTTTGAACACAGGCTCTCAAACTCCGTGGCCAGTCGTCGATCGCAGCAAGCACAACGTCCTATAAGTATCTATACCAGATCTTTTGAGAAACTCCACATTCCGGTGAGGTTTAGCGCAGACTTTCTCCTCCAAATGTTGTCATATTTTGTGGTCCAACGGATTCAAGTCTGGACTTGAAGAGGGCCATTCTTCGTGCCTGATGAAGTCGATTCCATGTGCAGTCAGCCAATAGGCTACTTGACCCTTTTTTATTAATGTCCATGATTAATAATTGTTTCTATTACACCAAAAAAATATATACAATATTATTTTAAACCATAAAAACTTACAAAACTTAATTTAAAAAATTTGCTTTTGAAAAACCGGCAAACGCAGCTGTCTACCATGTTGGTCGATAGATCATCGGTGCTCTCACGTCAACTATATCTAAAGTGCTCGTCAGATAAGTCTGCGCGCGGTAAAAATCGAATACTAATCTTTTCTATAACATTAGAACAAAAAAATGCACTGTAACTAGCGCCAAAAACGCGCCAGGCACGTGCAGAGTTATCTGACACACACACTCTAAATAAACACTTGACAGTTACTCCACAACGTTTTCTGTTCCGGTGGCCAAAACTGGAACTAATTTATACGAACAAATATAATACGTGTTTTGTTTATAATGTCATTTTGCTATCAAGCTGCTGTCCAACCATAGCGCCGCTGTCACCGGAACAGAAAAGATTGTCGATCTGTACTTACAGATGATGGATGACAACTATGTCAGTAGAGTCCGCGCAACATAACTTGGCATTTGTCAGAGGGCGCTGATCGTAGTGGTCGGTCGGCAAAATGAGCCTTATTACCATGTCATAATTTTAGTTCCAGATCTTGACACGTGCCAAGATATGTGGCGAGTACATTGAAGCTTATTTGTATAAGTCACCGGAAATAATAAAAACCGTAAATTTATAAATTTGTTAAAAGAACGAAATTTAAGGCAATCGCTTCGCTTAAATTTCTAACCTATCACGTGTTCTACAGGACTTGGATAAATTTATAAATTTCCTAGGAAAATTATAAATTTGCGGTTCTTGTTATTTTCTGGTGACATAATATACAAATTCTATGACGTCACATCATGATCGATAGTGTTTTCAACAGTTGAAATTAAAAATAAGAATATATATATTTTTCAAATTCATTTTACCTATCCATCATGTACTTTTATTAGATATCGCTTTATAACGTTTTCCTAAGCCAAGTACTAAAGGAAATATTCATTCGATGTATGAAATTAAGTATGAGTCAAGTAGCCTATTTTACGTGCTTGCTGCTCTATGAGCCGGCGCAGAATCTTGTTGGAATACCCAAATGTTTGAAAGAACCGTATTTTGGTACACTGTGGCAGTAGTTTTTACACTTTTCTCACAAAAAAGGCCTGAATATGAGACTCAAGCCAAACCATGGTTGGTGCGGGGTGATGCCCACGGTGGACTCTCGGGGTACGCTTGCTCGCTTCTTCACTATTGTAGACATAAACTTTATCATTTTGTTTGTTGTATTTAACTTCAATATCAAAATTGTTTTCGTCTGAAAAAAAGATTTCTCAGTACTTACTTTTTTCCCGCGTACCGCTTTAACAAAGCTCGGGATCTCTCTAGCCTTAATTTTTTCAGACGGTCATTTAAAAAATGTTCTGTTTTTCTGTGATAAGCATGTAGTCCCAGAACTTTATTTAACACCCTTTTAACCGTGGTTCTGCATAACCCCATCTGTAGAGCTAACAGTTTTTGCTTGCGAACGGGATTTCGTTGGATTCGCGCCTTCACTGCCTTGATGGCCGCCGGTGTCCTAACCTTGCGAGGCCGGCCGCTCCTCTTGCGATCTTCGAAGCTCGAATCTTCATTGAATCGTTTGACAGTACGATAAACAAACCTCAATGTTATTTTAAAATTTTTGAGAAGTTTGAAAAACTCAGTTGGCGCTTAACGCAATAACCGCGATTGGGCGTTTGTGCACTACCACTGAATTTTACCGATCCGGAAAAAAACGGATGCTTGTATTTTAATAATTAATCATTTATATTAGTAATTAATTAAATACAAGCATTCGTTTTTTTCCGGATCGGTAAAATTCAGTGGTAGTGCACAAACGCCCGTACTGTCTTGTTTTTGCGTCCACTCCGCGTTTGAAAATGGAGTAAAATAATAATATTTTAAATTTTTAGAAGGCGCAAAAGTTCCAAATACAAAGTTAATCAAAACATTATGGCCAGTATTCCTAATTTAAAAATAATAAGGTTGTGACAGAACTTATGACTTCGTACCGCCTTATCAACAGAACGCCACCTACCGGGTCCAATTGTAAATCTCAACCATTCTCGAATCCTCCTGAAGACACACAAAAAATTTCATTAAAATCGGTCCAGCCGTTTAGGAGAATTCCAGTTACATACACACGCACAGAAGAAATATATACATGTCGCAGCGTGAGGCTCTAGGACAGCATCAGGATGGGTTACCATTATTTATTACGAGCTTATGATTGTGAGCAAAAGGAAACGCTAGCGAATGCCTAACAAGAAGGTTGATAATAATCAAATCTGATGTAACTGCAATTAACACTGACTTTAAGTGACAATCTAGATATCCTATTAACATAATTTCTAAGACTAAGTTTTAGGAAACGTATAACAAGTTCGCGGGCCACGTTTTAACCGTTCAACACCGTTCAACGTCTCTAGAGTCTAGACCGAATGCTTCATGGCTCCGATGCATCAAGTTTGCATCCCATAGTTTTTTATAAGTGTCTCATAAATTACTATTAAGGGCAGGATCTTCCAAAAACTCTGTCTTTGTCTTTTTCCTTACGTGTTAAGAGTAATGAAATAACCTCACTTTTTCATTTTTTCAATGTTTTTGTTGTAATTTTGAGCATAAATTCACTTTTTGAAAAAGTAGCCTGAGAATACTCTACAATAATATGTCATTACCTATTTTTCTATATATTATTCGTGAATTAGAGATTAATAATCTAAGTATAAAACCAAAAAAATATAAAAATAATAAAAAAAATCTTGGTTTTTGAATTTTTTTATTGTCGAGTTACGATACGAATATCGTGTTTCTAGCCACAAAATTATCAAGATCGTTTATGAAACTTCAACATTATATTTTTATCTGCTCATAATGAATATTTCATTGTTTACTTTTGAATCAAAAATAGGTTGATTTCGATAATTTGGAAGTACGTGCCCTTAATTGCGGGCCCACAACCTCGTTCAGTGTGTAATAACTAATAACACTGTTTGTTCCCGGAACGTCAAATCAATATTTTAACACTTGACTCTTAAAACCCAACAAGCTATTTTACGTAGCACTCAATTATTTGAGGCAATAAATAAAAATAACTTGTACATTTTTATGAACCTAATTATTGATATCGGCCAGGCGCCGACATTACATATATAAAGATATTCCAATACTAATGGATTTGTATTTGATTTGAAACTTGGATTTGAAACGGTTTGGTTTATTTATTAGGGTTTCCGTACCAAAATGGTAAAAAGAAACCCTTATGGTGAGACCCTTGGGTGAGACAGTCTGTCTGGCACAACTGGACATCTCGAGAACTACTAATGCTATCAACTTGAAATTTAGAATAGTTTTAGATGACGTTTGCGCTTCGATCAACAATAACACCTCGTTTGCGCAACTATTTTGCAAATAAAAGAGAAATAAAAATATTTATATATTTTTTTTGCAACAGAGACTGAAAGGGAGTCTTAAAAATTTTAAGTGGGGCTACTAGGGCATATGGGGTATCATATGAAAGAGCGTTGCATGCACATTCTTAAACGTTTTTTGTTTTTTTTTCAAGCCGCATAGTTTTTGACTTTTGATTAAAAAATTTAAAACAAATACCGGAGAAAGGGGGGGCCTTTCTCCGAAGTTTGCATAGAGAAAAATCTGAAATTATTTTATGTGATAGAAGTTTATGTAAAGATTACAGGAAAAATTAAACGATGTCTCTAAATAGTACCTAAACTTTCCAGAAATCATCAACAATATTTATATTAGTTCCACGATCGGTCAAAACCTGGCGTTGACCTAAAACTGCAATATTCTACACCGCAAATGCTCTGACGAAGCTAGCCTCGCCGATTAAAACATTTTCACGTTTTATTTAAATTTATGATGGTACGAAACCGTCGGTGTGCGAGTCCGACTCTTGACCGGTTTTTTATTTATTAAAAGTTATGTAATGCTCTATCCCTTATAAGTAACAAATTTTACACTTACCTTACAAGGGGGTAAGGAAAATAAAATGCATATGTCCCCGCGACGTCACATAAATCAATTTGTATAATGTTTCTTTTTTTTGCTTGTATTCCCAATCACCAATTACGTTATTTAGAGCTACTTATACTAAATATTTACCTAGTATATAAGGGGAAAAGGTATGTCAGGGAAGCGGTTATTCTAAAATTTATAATATACGAATGGTGTCTTCCGGGGCTGCCTTCTCCATTTACCTTTCCGACGGGTCAGAACCACAATACTAAAAGCGTCCCGAGCCAGGAATGGCTTCCTTATGACTATTCTTGAGATGGGTCTGGGGTTAGTCAAAATATTAAAACGATTGAGGTCTCCGCCGTCCGACCACGACTCTCTTACTTCATAGTAGGTACGGGGACGGCCAATATTCGGAGCTCAAAACTTGATAGTCTGTAATGGCGGGGCAGACTCCTATTTTGCGTGGCGGTGGTCATCTGCGAGTACCCGTCCAGCGAGGCATCTGTCATTAGAGTGTTCCAAAGCAGCTTGATATTATGGCAAGTTTCCCCTAATTTATACTTAAGCCTAATCTGTACTATTTATATTTAAATAAATAATAAGAGTGGTTTCTAGTATGTTCTTTTTTTATTTTGTTATTGCAGGACCATCAAAAGACCTTAAGAAAAAAAAATGGATTTTAACTAGGTAAGGAAAGTGACCCCTTGACAATGAGGACTAGAATTTTGGGGAGAATGGAGAATTCAGTAGCGTCGTTAGCAAGTCGTTAGTGTATTTTATTCTTTGATAGCGTGTGTTTTGTTTTCTGACAATTTATTGCTACAAATACCACTGTCATTATTTGTATGACCGCCGTAATGTTGTGCGATGGCCGCGGGCTACAGCTAGTTCATAATAAAATTAATTCCAAATGGTATTTTTCCTACGTTTACGGGATATAATAATTGTTTTTTTTTTGTGTTACTGTCTACTAGCTGTAGCCCGCCGCGGCTTCGCCCGCTTGGTCAAAGGGAATTAACAATGAGCTGTTTATCATAATATCTTAAATACAGGACACATTCATGGTGCAAGGGTAAATATGTAACAGTTCAAAAATAAAAAAATATCCCACAGTGTACGTTGACATTAAGTGTTTGTACGTATTTTATATTTATAATAATTATTGAGTTCAAAGCATGTTCAAAATACATAATTATGTATAAATTGATGCAAACCGTATGTTAAGGAAGTAGTAGGGGTTATCCCGTGGTAAAAAGTAGCCTGGATCTTTCTCCACCTTTCTTAACTACTTTCATATAAAGTAGCATAAAAATCCACAGCACCATTCCGAAAATGTCTGACAAACATACTTAGGTTGAGTATGTATGTATATATATAGTATATCTTTTCCTATGGAAATAAGTTGTTTTTCAATTCTTAAAAGTTGCCTATGACCCTCTTCAATATTTCAAATATATCCATTCGAAAATTTATATCAATCCACAGATCATTTACGAAGTTAGAGAAGGACAGACACGTTGTTACTTTGAGTATGAAGTGATGGAACTTCCCATGGGAACGAGATGTTTTACCCTGATAAAAAGGAGCCTATATGTCACTCTCCAGCTATTCTCTTACAAATCACGTCGATCCATTGCTCCGTTTTTACGTGAAAGACGAACAATCACACAAAGTCACAAACAAACACATTTTCACATTTATAATATTTATAGAATGGATAAAAATGTAAAAAATAACTATGTAAAAAATTACTTATTTAATCACTAAATATTTTTTGTAAAACACAATTATAATACCTACTCCTAAGTCCAGAAATGAGTAAGTTTCCATATAATCTTGAACCCCATGCACCTTTCTGGGGTAGAAATTAGGATTTTTAGCTTTACTTACGCAGATCATTTTCAATCGTCACCAGTATCCAAGAAATACTTTTTAGGGTTTTAATAATTCTTTAGTAATTTATTTCTTTAAAATATTTCATGTACAGCCTTTTTCCGTTTTTGTTTTGTTATAAATGTATATGTCGCAGGGATATGAGGAAATCAGACACTTCACGAAATCCCTAGGGATACCACGAAATCACGGAAGATGTGGAATATTTTGGTCACGGCGAAACTTCAAAGCCTCAGCCACCGCCGAAAGGTTGCATGCTTATCGGTTTTTTATAGAATACACTTTGGTGAGTGTGCGAGCGAGCTGCATGACCTTGTGCCTCTAGCCCCTTTCCACCATCGGGGTACCAGACGCAGACTAGCGTACCACTCCTACATCGTTGACATTCCAGCTGTCCGTACCAAGCGCTTCGCAAATTCATTCCTCATACGAACCGCTAAAGAGTTGAATGAGCTGCCTGTCTCTGTGCTTCCTGATTCTTACAACCCAAGTCTCTTTAAGTCGAGAGTAAATAGGCTTCTCCTGGGCAGGCATGTAACATCCTAGACTGCATCCTGTTAGCCAAACAAGATGGCGGTCAAATGCTTGCCAGGTTTCTAATAAATAGAAATAAAAATAATATTCTTATTTACGACGTCTTCTTCCTCAAAAAGTTCAGTGATATGTCATTTGTCAAACTAAATCTAGTCTAATGAAGAATGACTGAAGGAATAACAGTAAGCTCCCGGCTGCAGGTGACAGGTATGAGCGAGTTTGTATCGGAAGTCCTGCGAAGCGATCGCCTTAAATTTCGTGGTTATTTTTTTTGTGAAACAACTTATGGTTTGTTTTCACAGAAAAAAATAACCACGATTCTAACCTATCACCTGTTCTACAGGACTTCCGAGGCAAACTTTCACCTCTGAAATCTACTTTTCTGAAATTTCACTTGATATAGTTTAGTGAAACGACATATCACTGAACTTGTTTAGGAAGAAGACTTCGTAAATAAGAACCTTCCGTGATTTCGTGGTATCTCTAGGGATTTCGTGAAGTCTCTGATTTCCTCATATCCTTGCGACATATTAGATAAGTACCTACTAATAATATCTGAACAAAAAGTAATGATATCCCATCAAAAACATAAGGACATGATGTGAAATGAGAGACAAGTTCAATGTTATGATATATGCCTTGGTTATTGATACGATAAAAGAAGTGAGATCTAAATGGGTGCCAAGTTCAATGGGCAGTCCTGAAATTTATTTATACCAACATAAAATATTTTATAAACAACAAAAAGCTAAAAGCTTGCTGGTAGAAAATAGCCATCGAACATTGGGCTCTCCATGACTGTTTTAGTAGGGAAGTACTTAATAATAATTCGTATATGAGAACTAACCAAGACAGACCTTAGGCTTCAATTTATTATCCTAAGTTATAAAAAGAAATGATATTTTAAGTTGTGTAATAAAAAAAAATCTTACCCCTGGGGCAAATTGAAATTTCGTCTTGAATAACCCTAGAAGGTAATTTTCAATGCGGTTAGCTCAAATTAGGTTAGGGCCGTGTGGTAAGTGACTCAGTTATCCGGGACTGCTGATATGACCTTGGGCGCATTATTAAAAGTAAATAATCAAAAGTTTAAAATAAAATTTAAGCAAATGTGCTAAAATGTACTAAATGCCCCGGACCGTAGCAAGGTGATCTCAATGAAAAACCACACTCGGTTTGATACATTAACAAGCCTTTATTCAAGTTAAAACTGAACGCAAAATCATTATGTAACGACTCCAACCATTACAAAACTTGCCGACACACCTAATAAAACAAACAAATGAATATTCCTTGAGAGAGGGTTGGTTCCTTAGTTAAGGGGGTAAGACATCCGCTCAAGACTGACCGACGTACCTGACAAGTGGCCAGATAAATGTTGAACGTTCAAGTATATTTCAAAGTCCAGCTCGCCACTTCGACAGGACGAGCGCCCCGAAGTAAGCATATGAAATACCGCATACTAATATAATAATAGATGGTATTCACACACGTTAACATAATAGACTTATACACAGTTACATTTTTAAAATGTCAGCCGGAACTGAATAAGCAAATCCTTTATAAATTTAAACGGGTACCCGGTGAACATATTGACATTATTTATGAAACTACCCTGGACTAGTAGTAGTAGTAGCCAGGTCTTAAATATAAGTAAAATTAATTTAAAATACACCGTTACTTATATAAAATACGCATATTGGCTAAGTACCGCTACGGCCGACCTTGAACATTGCACAAGTCACTAATTCCCGGTTCATAAACGCGCCGTATGATCCTTATGCGACACAACTAGAAACCGCAGGTTACCTTGAGTTCTGAGATGGTATTACCCGTTTAATCACGACAGGGTAGCAAATATGAAACGTCGCCAACATCCAGCCCTCACACCATTGGTTGAGCACTCAGGAATGGATCTGGCGTCAAACCACGTTATCTCCCAAAGCTGATCTCATGACAACAACCAGCCGTCAGTATGAAAACACCAACCATACGTATGGAGCCTTATAACTAGAAATGACACCTTGTTACAACTATGCCATTATTTTAGTGACTTCGTGGAATCACGAACAAACGAAATATTCATATTGAAAATCAAAATGGGCTTGAAATTAAACACAAGGAATCTCCCGACGTAATCAATTCACATGTACACAGTCCCACCGATTTCCTAAAATCAAGACAATGAAAACACCTTAATTAGTCGGCACGAACCAACCACATGCGTGGCGACGTAACGCACACATATTCTTATTTTACTCACCAAGCACTTGGGGTTTAAATTTATATCCCAGATTGCTGTGGAAACCTGACGGATAAAAAACTAGAGTCCCATGACCTTAATATTTATAAAAAAGGAATATATAAACGCATCTTGCTACTATAAATGACAAGATACAGAAAACATACGATTGAATGCCGAAATAATATTGTTATGGTTTCGTGATATTATCCTAGTGATGCTAAGATACTGGGAGGCAACAATTGTGCGCCCCAAGCATTGGAACTCATCTTCCAGTACAAAGGTAGTTGCTACACTTTTAACAACTGAGAACTAATTAATTTACGATCATTAAACCTAAAATACATTATGCGGACAAACATTTAGAACGAATATGCATGCCTAAAGCCATTTCCCGTTCCTCGAAGACTATCACACGAATTGTGCCATAAAAAGTACCTATTTATTATCAGTGCCTGTACCATACTGGTAGGTCAGAAAAAATCCAGTGTTACACTTATAAAATACTAGCCTTTATTTTTCCGGGATAAAAAGTAGCCTATGTTCCTGTCCAGATTACAAAGTATCTATGTCCCAAATTTCAGCCAAATCCGTTCAGCCGTTTTGGCGTGATTGAGTAACAAACATACAAACATCCAAACATCTAAACTTTCACATTTATAATATATAGTAGGAAGTAGGAAGTAGGATAGAATTTTATGTTATTATAAATAAATTTCAGGACTGACCATTTAACTTGGCTCTTAACTTTAGATCTCAATTCTTTTGTCGTTGAAGTCAACAACCAAGGCATATAATATCATAATATTGAACTTGGCTCTCATTTATCATTAATTATGTTTTTGTGGGGTTGTGTGTTCTGTATTTATCTTTAATATTTAAGATACTTACGTAAAATTTTAAAAATATTGTCACTTAAAGTTGTCTCTCACATTTCAAAACTTCGTACATGTTAAAATTAAATGCGGAAATTTAATCAAATCAAATCAAAACAAAATATTAATTTATTCACATAGACATAATAAACATGTACTTATGAATCGTCAATATTTTCCTACCACCCATTCAAGACTTTTTTAACTGACAAGAAGAATGGGCGCAAGAAACTTGCCAGCGCGTATCTCAGGTAACGACATTTACAAAAATACATATCGTTACTTATTACAATATTTGAACAAGCATAGAGCACATATTATACAATATTATTATAACATTTAAATAATTTTAAATAATTTAATGATGAATATGCCGTTCCTTGTCTCGGTGAAGCTTACTCAGACGTTATTGTCCATGAATAACTAAGCAGCCATCGTGATTAGTAATTACTGTGTAATTTCTGATAACGGAGATGATCAAATTCAAGCTCTATACGCGCTACCAACTAGGTACATCGCTCAAATTGGTAATCACTAGTTGAATGTATGACACCGTACCTTATTCTAGGTCATTCAATTCTTGCGTTCAACTCAAATGTACATCTGTATTACCAACATGTTGCAATAAATGATATAAATAAGGTATAACTTATTTTATATTTTGTCCTTTTTTAACATTTATTAGCTTCAGTTTCTTTATCGAAATTTTACTTTTTATTTGACATAATAATGTCGCATCAAAATGTTGATAACGAAACCTGTAATCACATATTTGCCTTCGAAGGCTGATAAAGAGAAAGTAGAAACTTGATAAGAGCACCGTTTGTTCAATACAAACAAGCAAGGTGCAAGGTGTTTAGCTGTCTAAGGATGCGATAAGGTGTGATAAAGGAACTGCCCGACTCACCTGCGACCGGCGACAGCTTGCGCATCACGCACCATCGCGACTTCCACTGCAAACAAACAAACATATTTTTTCACGTACTTTAATATCAAACGTTGAGAGATAAAGTTTGTAGGTAGGAAGTAAGTCATGAAACTACTGAACCGATTTTAGAAATAATTTCGGCATTATACTACTCCTACATTTTGTTTTAACGTAGGCTATATTTTATCCCGATATCCCAACGGGACTGCGTATTTCCCTATCTACGAGGGCAAAACCACATAGCACAGCTACTGTACTATAACAAAGCTTCATACATATTGTGTTATTCATTAAATTATCATTACTTTGTAGTCCATCTACTGAATTCAATTTGCAAATGCCAAAACCTATTTTTTCCGCAAACAAACCTAGTATTTTAGTCGGTATATTTACGGTACGGTACGGTATATTTAGTCATTTTTAGTTGGTCTGTATAAGCTAAGTAGCGCTTGTATCATGGCGTGGATATCGCATTGGATCGTTCCTCGTGGCAAATAGGCCAACAATTTATTATTTTTAATGCAACTCATTATGTCTGTGATATTTTCATGCCTGAAACACTTATGAACTTATGTTAATTACTTGTTAAACTGGCCCTGTAAGTACAATAGCTGGTAGAAATCCTACATTCATAGTCAAACCGTTTCATTAATAAAGTAGGTACTTGTCCACAATATTCCAATGATAAATTTTCGTGACTTTCAGTGTCTAGACTAGGTCTTAATTTGTAGTACCTTCGTTAGTGTAGATATCCGTACCTATCTTTGATTGAAGACTGCTTTCTACACTTTTCTCGAATCAGACATGATAAGGTCCGATATTTACTTTAAGGATCGAAGGACACATTCAACGTGGAGGTGCTGGACTATTTTAATAACTATTGTAAGGATACCTATAATTATAAACTTAATTAGTAACCTACTTGATGGATAGTTTTTATTTAATAGTAGGGCAGAGGTGCCCTTTGTGGCCACTTTAAGGATTTTTTGACTTTTAAGCACTAAGTACTAAATGGTCTTAGGTATTTAAGACACCAATTATATCTTAAATTATAGATAATTAATCTACCTTTAAAGGTACATTTTTCAAATTTATAAAAGTATAATAGTTTTTTTTTATATTACACACAATGTGTGAGAGGTACCAAATGTACCGGTTTTGGCCACTTACTGATAGTTAAACTTTTGTAAGTATTGCGAAAAATCAAAACCAAACCCAGGTAAAATCAATATATTCTAATGCACTAGAAACCAATCAATTGCAGACAACAATTTAATTGTAAAAAACAAAGGTTTATAAAGTATTTCATCCAAAACAAATTTCTTAAAATTTTCATACAAAACATTCTTTAAAACAGAAAATGGAATTTATTGAAAAAAATCTTATGACATAAGGAATTCTAACTATTGTTATTATTACCTTAAAATACCTTATTTTAATTGCCTTTATCAAAAATGGCTAAAAGTTGTTTAGAAAACTTTTAGAGCAAAAAGTGGGCAAAAACGGTACAGTGGCCAAAACCGGTACAGTGGCCAAAACTGGTACGCCTGCCCTACGTAAATAGGATCATGACCGACCACAGACATAATACTTATAATGCCCGTGCTCATGAATGTATATTTGTGATAGGTCGCAAAATGATCCGCATATATTCTATCTAATTACGACATAAATAATTAAATAGTAAGTTTATTGTCAACTTTAAAAGTAATACCATTTAAAGTTTTTGCCATTAATTATTTAATATAAAATTATGAAAGATATGTACTTGATCATATCCGCAAAAAGTTATGGAGAAATGGCGTCGCTTGAAAGGCTGTTGATAAAACTATTGCTCCTAAGAAATATAAAAAGCGCACCACTACATACGCCAATTATTTAATTGTAATCGTATTGTTTTAAATATGTAAAACCGATAATAACATATTATAATTTTGCTGGATTGATGCCACATGATTAAGGTATGGTTTTGTTCAGACTTCTTTTGTTTAGAGTGACATTTTGGAATTGTGATGTAATTTATTCTCAGTGGAGTTCTTTGCTATTGGAATATGACAACGATTAATAATAATAAATATAATAAGGCCATTGACGAATGTATATGGTGTTTTAATTAATGCCCCTTTCACTATCATGATCATCATCATCTTCATCAGCCGTACCACTTCGCGAGAATAACCACCTGTGTAGTCTGGTGATTCACACCACTGAATTCAGACCTTAAGGTCCAGGGTGCGATTCCCAGTAGGGGTACATATTGTATTCGGTTTGGTTGGTGGTAGGACTTGTTCTTAGTCCGCCTGGCTTGTGGTTAGTATGCATGGTAGTAGCCATCTTATCTAAGTCTGACACCATAAAAATGATGTTTTCAGCATTATTGGCGTTCCGGCAGTTGGATATTACAAAGCCAGTTTCTCAGTGAATGAGGATTCCGGGAGTAGTGCGCTTTCACTTTCAGCCTTATCACCTCATAACATCAGATGTGATGAAGGCTAAGTGCTACACATTTTGGATAAAAACAGGAAAAGTGTGATTCTGCGCCATTAGATCTATGTCACCTTTACACTTCGTAAAGGCGACACTGGTTCCCACATAGGTACGTCATGTTTCGGAACCAATGGTGCCCTCAGTAGCTTTACCATGAAAACTGTTATGGTAATCGAAATTTAAACTATCCGTCAAAAGCTGTCAAATCTTACTATTGTTATAAAGGCTGTGCCTCCTCTTATCTCTACATAGTACAAAAGAAAGGAGCTTCCTGCAGTCTGTATACTTTGATCTCTCAAACTATGCAACGGCTTTTAATGAGGTTTTCATCATTAAACAGAGTTATACAAGAAGAATGTTCAAAGGTTCTCGAATGGCAAACGCGTACCGGATGACGCTCCGTGGGCAGGCCCCCTACAAGATGGACCGACGATCTGGTCAAGGTCGCGGGAAGCCGCATGATGCGGGCAGCGCAGGACCGATCGTTGTGGAGATCCTTGGGGGAGGCCTATGCTAGTAGGCGTCGTTCAGCTGACATGATGATGATGACTTTGCACCCGAGCGAAGACAGTGCGGGTTGCTAGTGAATAGTGACTTATAAACTACTAGTTTTACGCCCTTGGCTTCGCCCGCGTGGACTATACGACGTTATCCCACGGGAATGTGATGATCGCGGGAATGTGATGTCACTCTCCAGCCCCCAAACTATTCCCATTCCGAAAATCACGTCGGTCCGTTGCTCCGTTTCGACGGGAAAGACTGGCAAACAAACAAACAAACACACTTTCACATTTATGACATTAGTACGGATAAGTGATGTAACGAATATTCGCATTGGCATTCGCATCCGCAAAATTTAGTTTATTTCTTCATGTTCGCATTGGCATTTGTATTCGCAAATATTATGCAATTTTTTTGTGAATATGGACGTAATAAAAAATATATGTAAATGATGAAAAAACAAACTTCTTCAAAAAGATTATATCAAACCAAACGAAGATAGAGATTTGCTATTCAAATAAACTCCACAGTTTTACGTTCTCAATCTTATAATCTTAGTATACCTACATTAGATTTACGTTTTGTATCCGTAAGTTGTAAAGCGAGTAACTCTATTGAAAATGAAGTAAGTATTAGAAATAAGTTTTTTGTAAAAAGTTCATTTTTATGACAAGCTTTTTTACTGACCTTACTTTAATATTGTATTGTCATCCATACCATACCTGTATGCAAAATTTCAGCTCAATCGGACACTGGCAAGTGGGTCAAATTGGAGTTGCAAGATTTGACCCGAACGGACATACATGCATACATACATACATACACTCTCAGATCATATAATACTAAATAGTATAATATAATCTGAGCATACACTGCAAGTTAAATAAAAGCTTGTAAAAATCGATCCGTCTCACAACTAGTCCGATGGGACTCGAACCTACGACCTTTACTGTACGGACGAATACTCTAACCACTACCCAGTGGCCGCGTGGGGAGTTATGGAAATGGGTTGATTACGTCTAATACTTCATTTTCAATAATAAAGATTGCATTGTGTATGCAAAAGAAGTAAAAATAATTAGGTAGTCACAACTGGGAATTGAACGATTGCTACAATTCATGTAGAATAATTTATTTAGTAGTCGTGATTTTACATAAGCTAAGATCAGGCAATCAAAGGCATCAAGAAGATATAGCTTAATCCACAGATCTGAAGATACTGAGCACTAACGTCGTGTTATAAGGCAGAACGCGATAATAATTTCACGTTGACATTGAAAAAAAAAATAGCACAGAGATACGCAACATAAAGTAGGAAATGCCACGATAAGCTATCGATTTATTATCGATCAAGAAATATGGTTGAACATAGCACCCGTTACTCCAACTATTGATTAAGTTAGATAAAGCGAGTCTGATAACATTTTTTTAATTGAATACATTCTTAAATTGTAAACTATATTTGATGTCCCTAAATACTATATAAATACCATTGAGTTACATTACAGATCTTGACGCACCATTAGATGCAAAAATAATTTAATCTTTCCTGCATGTCGAATTTTTTCGATTCATTGCTACTGTGGCTTGGTGTATAAGTACTGCTAATTAAAGATTACAGAAACAAACTTTTTTACTTGTATTATCATTAGTTTTAGCGATTAAATTAACCACCATTAAATAATTGTGGTAAAATTTATCGCATTGAACATTTTTCCTTTTTGAACATTTTCCATTGAACATTTCTACATTCTAAATTGTTTTCAGGTCGTTATAACTGTTATGTACTTTGCTACATCCGTTGTTTTTACACGTAGTATATCATTTCCTACTTTTTTGTTTCATATTTAAAGAAATTGAAGTACTACTGTGGGTGTGTAGTACGAGTGAAAGGAATAATCTCGGCCTACACTTACGGGAGAAGGGAGATCACTCACATTTTATGTGTTTCATATAAAATCACTTATTGCATACCGTAATGTTTACGAAGAATTATAAGATAAGATAAGATAAGATAAGATAAGATAAAATAAGATAAGATAAGATAAGATAAGATAAGATAAGATAAGATAAGATAAGATAAGATAAGATAAGATAAGATAAGATAATATAAGATAAGATAAGATAATATTAGATAAGGTAATATTAGATAAGATAAGATAATAAAAATATTCACATAAACATAATATGTATGTACTTATGAATGGTCAACATTTTCCTACCGCCCAATCAAGACTTAAGTGACTAGAAGAGCAGGCGCAATAAACTTGCTAGCGTTTCTTAGGTAACGACATTTACAAAAAAAAATATTATATCGTTACTAATAAAGTTACAACAATCGCTTATAGCATAGCACAGATTATACAATAATATTAAATAGCATTTAAAAGAAAAATGTTCTCATACCCAAGTATTAGAATATTTTCCTTTAAAACATAGCACAGCATAGCATAGGTACATGTCATAGCCAGGCATTGCGGTCCTTCAGATAATCTTTGACTCCATAATATCCTTTGCTCATGAGCGTCTTTCATGTTTTTTAAATTCATGCAAAGGCAATTCAGTTACATCTTGTAGAACTTTATTAAAGAAGGCTACTTATGCCTTTTCCCAAAAACGAGCCTCAATTAAATGAAGATCATTATGCCGTCCCGGAATTGAGTATTGGGATATTCACGTAACAATAAAATGACATATATATATACCTTCTTCCCATCACGGAACTTGACGGTGCCCTCGATGACGGTGTTGTCGTCAGCCATGTCGGCGGCGCCTCGTCAACACGTCGTCTGTGCGTCGTCTGCGCGTAGTGAACGCGTCAGCACGCCTCACGCGCGCTCCGCACTAGCCACTATACTGCATCATCACTGCACTTTACCGAATCCAACTGTGTCCGCAGTTAATGTCATCTGAAAATAATAAAATATAATAAAAATGACCAAATACTTTTCATCTCGAGCTCCTATACTTCGAAAGGCACGTTAAGCCGTTGGTCCCGGCTGCATTTGCAGTCGTTACTACCCACCAATCCGCATTGGGCCTGCGTGGGGGTCATGGCACATTCTCCTTATAAGAAATCCTGGAATCTTTCGCAGTGAGTCATTGTATACATGGACTTGCAAAGTAAGAGGATTTGTAGGTACTTATGTACCGCTTATACCTTTTTAATGCTAATTTCATTAAAGATGATCGTTAAAAAAATTATGGGAGGTCTTTCTTTATGTTATTCTATTTATTTTTATGTTATTATTTACTTTTTCATCTTTTTTTCTTAAACATACCATACCTTAATCCTTTAGTTTAAGGATTTTGTAAGTATTATCGGACAGGTAACAATAAGTTCATCAAGGTCAATCTAGATAGTGATCCGCATACGCGAATGATTTTATAAGCCGCGCAATCTAGTTCGGGACGTCATAATCGAAATAATACTTTATACCGGGTTTGCGTATGTTTACTGTTTGAGAAAATTTCATATCTATCTACGAAGAAAAATAATACGAAGAAATTTACTTTTATGTGTATTTAACCTTTACATACAGGACCTACATATACACAAATGCATGGACCCCGAACCTATTGTTAGGATAGTGTGGTTTTTTGTCAAATGGAATTCTGATATTATGTGTAAATCTATTATTTCAGTGTCCCGATCCCGTTTTTATGGGCACTATCAAGCTTCTGGTTTCCTTTCAAAGATACGATTGATTTTGTCCCATTAAATCTAGATACGCGGTAGCGTGTCAAGCCATGTTCAAGCTAACGGAACTGGCGAGACCGTGTGTAATATAACACGAACCATTTTGAGCCACTTTTGACCCCCTCATAACACAAAAACTATATCACATAAACAAATTAAATTTGGCTCATATATTGAGACTTGCTTCATACATATGAGCTCCAAATTTCATAAACGCACCTATAACGGTTATTTACAAATTAACGTCAAAAATGCGTCATTTTAATCACTGACTCATCAATATATCAAAGCTCTAACCAACTTCCAGATGACCTAGAAAGTTTAAATTTCACATCCAGATAAGTATTTAGGTGAATTCAAAGGAATAATCAAAAACTAGTACTTAAAGTTCATCATTATATTACATATAATTTTTCAGTTAATTGATTCTATTATTATTGATTGCTTGTAATGTCAGCAATCAAAATTGATGACTGCCGGTCTTTATGTGGATTTTAAGGTCTTCACGTGAATATATAACGAGTGGGATGCCACCCATGATTTTTGTATTCAAACATCAAAGCTACAAGAAAATCTAGAAAATAACACCAAAACGACAATTATAGGATTGACCATTGAACTTGGTACCCATTTAGATCTCACTTCTTTTCTCGTTGAATTCAACAACTAAGGCATATATCATCATATAGAACTTGGCTCTCATTTTACATTTATGTTTAGCTAAAATAAGTTCGAATTCCCAAATGTTTATTTAAACAGCTTTATTGACATTAATTTAAACCTATGTATTTTGCTATAAGCTGGCAAAGAGATAAAATGACGACAATGCCTACTTCCAACGAATGTCGTGTGATGTGCCATTTCACATCTTGATGTTAAATGTGAATAAGTGAGAAGATATGTACCCAAGTAATATTTCAAAGATTTACAATAGCAAAATAGTATTATTGGTAGAAGATACTGCCTTGTCTGCAATAATGCCAACTTTGGTAGCATTTTGACCCTATCGACTCAATGATTTCTCAGTACAAAATCAGTCGTAAAGTAAGTCTGAAAGGGGCTTGTAAACCGTGGTAGCCATGTTCGCACGCAAGTTCATTTAGATCTTGCTTTAATTTGGGTGCGAAACCTAATCGTGTTGAATTATAAGAATTATTATCTACCTACATCTATGGTATAATCATAAAGTTAATATATTATGGGTATAATGTAGATATGCTACATTATGAATCTTGAGAAATCTTTAAACAGTACGCAATATTATTTTTGTTTCTCACTTAACTTTGATCGTATTATTTGATTAGAAATATTGTCTATGGTATAATCAAAAAGTTAATATATTATGGGCTACATTATGAATCTTGAGATATCTTTAAACAGTACGCATTATTATTTTTCACTTCTCATGCTCGTAAAGTTCGTGTTTATGTTGGGTATTAAGCTGCATAAAATCGCTTTTTATGCTCTAATGCATAAAGTAAAATCTTCGTCAGTCTCAGACTCTAAGACAAAGGTCGTCAGGTAAACAGTGACACAGGCAATTAAACTTCGTTAAATAAACGTGTTATTTAATTCTGTTTCTTTAATTTTGTACACAATCCATTTTAAATTACTTACTAAATTAATAAAACTAGGCAAAATTAATGACTTTTGTAAGAAATATGTATTTCAAGAGCATTATGGACTACGATCTATGCTAAAGTCACTGTGCTGCCACTGCCACGTAAAAAAAAAGAAAGTCTTCCCGCCAAGTCTTTATTTTTTCTTTTTTGCAATATTGTTATTTATTTTCCTCACACTCGAAGTGAAAAGCAGAGTGTATAACTCGTAGATAAAACCCATTTTACCCTCGAATTGACTATCCAACCTCGCCTACGGCTCGGATGGATATATACGTCTTGGGTAAAATGGTACGTTTTATGCACTTGTTGTACAATCTACTATTTGTTTCTCACACGTATTTATATTTAAGCCATACAGCTTATTCAAGATTACAATTATAACTTTAGTGATTCCTATCGATCGGACAATACAATCAGAATGTTTTATGCCCGAATACTCGTACGCTACTTATCTTTGGGAGCGTCTCACACATCGCCCTGTCACTTTAAATGTCAAACGTATGAAAGAGATGCCATGATGTTTGAGACGCTCCCAAAGATGATTTGCGTACGAGAATTCGGGCGTTAGTCTCCTGCGTACTTTCAGAGTAAAATATCTTTTATCCATCCAAAGGTGTTGTTCAAAACTAAACAAAGTAGCTTTTCTGATTATAACATTATTTTCTAGTTACACTTCAATGATATTAATATTGATTCAAAGACTCATACAAGCCTCAACAATTAATACACATAACAACATTAATTCAGAGTCTGAATAGGGTATTTTACTGTTGTTGAAATGTAGATATTTAATGATGACGTTAAAATATATTGCAATTAAGAATACAAAATGTGAAAAAATAATTTGAATCTGTTTTATAATAAAAGAATTATAGTCTGTTTGATTTAGACTATAGCTGTCTCTTTCTAAACCGAAATCTTCTATGGCGCGACTATGACGCTACTAACCCACTGACGTCAATAAGATAGCGTCCTGTCCTTGTCTAATTATAAAGTTTGAAGTCCAATAACTTTGAAAATATTCAAGATAATTCAAAATGAAAACAAGTTTTGTGTAGCTAATATTTCGAAAAACATTTTAAAGAAATAAAAAAAAATCAGTAGAATACCGTATTATGGTCGATTTAGTTTATATATTTTGTCTAAAACTTTTCATAATCTGTTTGCCAAAGTCATTTGAGTTGTTAAATTCGGAACACTACAGTTCATTTGAAATTCGGGAGCAGCAGCTCAGACAATGCGTGCACGAGCAGCCGGTCCGGTCCCGGACAGCAGCCATCCGGCGGCCGGCGGCTTATCGGAGATTTGCCTAATGCGGTCGCTCGCGGTCACGGGCCAAATGCCTCGACAATATGCATTTAAGCATCCGAGAATCGAGTACAATTCTCTTGGAGTTGAAGTATGCTGTGGTTTACGTGCGCTTGGTTTAGGCATGTAATCCTTTTGAACACAAAAATATTGGGAATACGTACTGGGTAATGAATAATAAATAATGACTCAGTGATGATTGCTGGGTATTAAATAATGGTGTAGTTTACACCTGAAGGTCTGTGCCACTTCACTGGCCACATTGCTAATGCTTGTAAAAACATTATCAATAGACAAAACAGCCTCACTCGTTGGTTACAACCTTTCGGAGAATGGGCATGGCCTATTCAACTTAAACTGCCTTAATTCGTTAATTTCTTAAAGAGTTCTATGTTATCTTTGCAAAATATGCTCAATATCTCCATCGGATGGTTAGTAAATTCTGCATTTACAAACTATCGATACCGAGTTATTACTAAACAAATATTAAGAGTTACGTAAGAGTAGGTAACTTAGGTTGAGAACTTTTGCAAGTGTAATTTTTTTGTTTTTCAGGTGGGTATTCAGAAGATTTTCAATCAGGCATTTCAATCCTTATTCAATTTTTTGTTTGTATTTTAATTATTGTTTATCACTTACTTACACATTTCAGAGAATTTCATTATCTCTAGAGTCACTGCATGTGAGCAGTAAGTATATATGTTGTATGGTGTTGTTCATGCATATTTTAATGCCTCTTTTATTAGAGCATACTTGATCATGCTTCGATGCACCTAATGTCTGAGAGCGCCAACATTTGCAATAAATCGTGTCCTCAGACGTGTCTATTCTCAGAGGGCGGGCGTCGAAGACTTTCATTGATCTTGTTGTTTTGTCGCGCCTATTAATAGCTTCCAAGTAATTTTCAAGCTGCTTTAGAGTTTTTAGTCATTTAAAACGCAGCGCAGATAAGCTTAGGTGTTTTTTTGAAATTGGGTTTTTTACCAGTTTTAGCATTTTGACAAAAAACAAAAAAACTAAACCCTTGTGGACCACTCGTGCGTCTTCCTCTTGGTGTTACAGAAAATTTGCTCCAAAACTACTGGACCAAATAAGTTGAAATTTGGTACTCGTGTGCTTTTCTGTGACCCAAAGACGAAATTTAAATTGGGAGGTGACTTTTGAGGGGTGAATTAAAATATTTAAAAAAAAATATGTGACCTATAAAAAAAGTCTTATTGTAGATATATATATTTGTTGTGTAGTTGTTATATTAGCATTTTTTAAGTTATTCAAGTGAAAAGACGAAAATTTACCATTTCTCTTCCTTTAATTTGCACCAAAACTATGAACCAAACAATTTAAAAATAAATTAATTATGTAATTGAAAAGTAAATAAATTAAATCATTTTTTTTTTAAATAATATAAGTAATTTATTTCTTCAATATTACAGGAAGTATGGTATTACCTAAGATATCGATATCTGTTGGAAACGGCCACACGAGTTTTACTCGCACTTGTTTTAGGACGAATAGTCAGGCTCTCCTTTTGTAGAACTATAACTGTATTCCAGTGTAAAATTAATTTATGTTGTTCAATAAATCTATTGTCTCTTGTACAAACTGGCCAAAACAAAGCCTGATACAACAGTTTCTGTGTTTGATAAACCATAAGACAATAATATTTAGAGATGTATAGAAAGTTGATTAACAAAGTACAAGCCTTACCCATATTAATATTATTAAGAGAAAATATTTGCATTTTTATTTTTAACGAAGAATCTAAAACTGTTCTAATTATTAAGTTGACCTTAAAATGATAAGTTACACCCATCAAAACAAATTGATCGTTACGACAAATGATTTTCCTGAAGCAATTTGTGAAGGACTTGAAGAATTAATACGTCACAAACTTGAAACTGTTCAAATAGTACTTATCTAACCTAAATCTTTGTGAAATACTTGATAATATGCATTCGGTGTACAATTTTTTTCTGCTTATTTCCACTATTGAATACCTTCTTTAAATACTAATCCAACTACAGCAATTAAGACGTGAAATCTACGCTAAGTCCTCCTCCACCACCACCATCTCTTCACCTTTCCAGTAAAACTTATAATAGTTTTGTTGCGTTTTGTCCAGAAAAGTAAGACACTTACCATTTCTAGTCAAGTACTTGAGATAAATTAACTACAATATATTTAGAAATATTAAATAAATTATAAGGTGTATCAACATATAAATGCTAATAATGTAAATTCTGTTATCTGTGACGTGTAGAGCTGAAGTTTAGCTTTCTTAAATATCGTTCTACCCGCAACAACGCATAACCAATTTCCTACTGCCGATGTAGAGATTATACACTTTTTTATTTTTCTCCACAAACAATTTAATTTTAGCTTAATATGCCAATAAGATTAAAGAAATAGTCCCTTGACGCTTACCTATTAAAACGTTTCCAATCAAATCAAAGTTCACGCCAAGTTCACTGCACAGACACGTCACAGAGCGGCTGGCGCGGGTAGCGATCGCGGCTCGTATAAAGTTTCGAATGCCGTCTGTCGGCGCAGCGTGCGGCGCACGGGCTCAGAGCGGACTGCCGCCGGCCCGGCAGCCCCGGCCTGCCCTGCGTGCCCTGGCCCGGACGGGGGCGCGGGGCGAGCCAGACCCAGTCTTCGGGGAAATTTTGACGAATGACATTTTCGTAATGTTCCACTTTGAAATGAACGCACCGCGCGAGGGCTGCTGCCTGCTCCGCTCCTCCGCAGCCGCGCTCCATGCACTCCGCTAATTGCGCTTTTAATGAATACTGATGCGTCGCCGCGGGCGCGGGCGCGGGCGCGGATGACGAGCGACGACCAATTTGTGTAATTGCCAAAGTTTCCGTTCAGTTCCTCGCCGGTTTTATAGCTGCCGACCATCGGCTGCGGCGGCGGCGGAAACTTCATCGAACCGACTTTACTTTCTTTACATCATAAATGAGTAATAAAAACTTTTGTTTGTTTCGGAGACTCTACTTCCGATGAGAGCGGAACTTGACTGTAATAAATAAACAAACTGTTCCATTTCCATTTTCTGTGTGTGTGTCTATTGTTTGTGTGTCGTAAAAGTAAATCTAAATAAGCACGCAGTTTAATATCAGCTAATGTGGCAATTAGGGGACCGCATATCGGGAGGTTCTGCGGGAACAATGTAGCTATTATGTCAGTAGGTAGCTGGTATCCTGAACTATGCGTCTGATGGTGGCGCCCGCGGCCAGTTGATATTACTCGTAACTTTAAACTACAATATGTGCAGTTTATGTTCGTTCGTGACCGTGCTGCAGCCAATCTCACACATAGCTGCAGAATGTACACAAGTCATGTGTTATGCTATGACCCATATTTGTTCAATAGTTCTAATATTTTTGACGACCTCCGTGTCCGTGTTTCATGGTCCCTATCTCTAGAGGTCCCGGGTTCGATCCCCGGTCGGGTACCTACATATTGAAAAAGAACTTTTCAATATTTACTCGGGTCAGTGTAAGTGTTAATACACGTCATTGTTTCCAATTTCCATAACATACTAATGCCTGAGCTACTTATTTGGTATTGGAACAATATACATAATACCTATGTGATGGTGTGCAGTGTTTATTTATTTTCACTTCTCATGCTCGTAAAGTTTGTGTTTATGTTGGGTATAGGCTGCATAAAATCGCTTTTTATGCTCTAGTGCATAAAGTAAAATTTTCGTCTAAGTCTCAGACTCTAAGACAAAGGTCGTCAGGTAAACAGTCACACACGCAATTAAACTTCGTTAAATAAACTTGTTATTTCATTCTGTTTCTTTAATTTTGTACACAATCCATTTTAAATTACTTACTAAATTAATAAAACTAGGCAAAATTAATGAGTTCTGTAAGAAATAAGTATTTCAAGAGCATTATGGACTACGATCTATGCTAAAGTCACTGTGCTGCCACTGCCACGTATAAAAAAAAAGTCTTCCCGCCAATATGCCGGAGATTTTACTTTTCTTTTTTGCAATATTGTTATTTATTTTCCTCACACTCGAAGTGAAAAGCAGAGTGTATAATTACGATTGTATCTTGTTCCTTTTTTAACCCCCGACGCAAAAAGGACCGCCCGCAGTGTGTGTATCTGTCTGTCTGTCTGAGGCAACGTAGCTCCTAAACGACTAGGCCGATTTTGATGCGTTTTTTAATTGAAAGCTAAATTAATCGAGGTGGTTCTTAACTACGTGTCATGAAAATCCATCCGGCCATTTATGGAGATGGTTAACTGCCTGCCGAGGTGGTGCTTTGACTAAAATACTGTACACCCTAGGCAAATTTAGGTGCAATAAAAATAACAAAATGGCGGCAAAAAACATGACTTTCTGTCTGTAGGTACTTATATTCGTAGTGCCTAAACGGATCAAGCGATTTCAATGCGGTTTTTTTTTATTTTGAGTGTAATTTAAAAAATATATAAATAAAATTTTAAATAACCCCGAGAAAAATAAGTCAAATAAGTAATAAAATTTCTCTCGCGGTCGGGGGACCCCCAACGAATAATACACCCTTTCAGTACTTCTCTTTCTCCAAAAATGTTATTAAGTTTTGACTTTTTTTTCGAGGAGGTTTTTAAAATTTTAAAATTTTATTTTTTTCTTGCAATGGATCAATAAATTTTCATTTCGTTATTTTTAATATCAAATCTGCATTTTATTTTATTCTTTATTAGGGATTCTATAGAATGGTCAAGTATTTATTAGTATTTTCGATAAAACAGAGCCTCACCCTTCATAGTTGAATATGGTCCACCTTTCGTACTGTATTGATTATTTGTCGGTACATTTCATGTTGGAACTATTACCGTTACCAATTAATACTTAACTGGAACTTCACTTTTACTGCAAATTGCAGACTAACTCCCTAAAATAATTTATAGTTGCTAATAGGTGACGAAGTAAGTGTACCAAATAATTTGTTTGTATAAAAGCAAATAAGTAGGTTCACTATTTGTATTTAAGATTAAAAAATCTCACACTATCACAAGCATTGTTGTTGTCGCAAATTGAATAAAGTCATGCAAAACTAAATATCGATTCAGTTTCGAAATTAAAATGCGAACATCGATTGGCCACACACTTGCGAGCGATTGAACGCATCGCCTCAGATTCAGCAGCTCGTCAATACCACTGCATAAATAGCTTCGTTCATTGCACAATCAACCATATGGCCTTACTAATAGTGGTTACAAGAGTCGCATGGTAAGTTTGTAAGTAGTGGCGGAGGGCGGCTCAGTACATTTGCTCTGAGATTTACGGCCGCCCCGCGCGCCAATAATTGATACATCACTGCAATTCGAATGCAAGTGCGCCCCATTCGCATGCACTGCATGCATATTACGTCCCCCACGCAGCAGCTCCTTATCCCCTCACTGGAACTTAAATATCGGTACGATTCTTCAATATACATTTAGACTTTTGTATGATAAGTGTCAGATTATATACCTGGTTATGCAAAAATAAGTAAATAAAAAACCACATTTGTACAACATGGGTTGTCTAAGGAACGTATTCTGTTTAGTGGAATGATTATCCTTCGTCAAAATCCTTACATTTCGATTTCAAATGAGAAGCTTTTTCATCGTTGTCCTACGTTGACATACCTTTTTACTCGTATTAAAGAACAAAGGAACATTATTTATAATTTATCTACAATGTTTCCAATACTTTACTACTGAACTTTTAGTACCCTTTCCAATAAAGGAATGAATTTGGGAACGAATTGATTTTTGTTACAATTACAGGGAGTTCCCCAAAGCGGATGTGAGTAATAATGAACAGCGAGTCATTATTGCAACACTGTATTCGGTGCAGCATTAGAATAGGGTGGCTACACCCTCACCCTCCCGCGCCCGCCGGCGCACGCGACGCGACGAATGAATCCATTCTCACCCCATTTCTCCGTCGTCGTTCAGGTTCGAAGATGACAGATCTTTGACACTTCTTTTAACAGAGCCATTGAAAGCCCCTAAACGCTATTGTAAGTGCTTTGAAATAAATACTCCGCTTGAGGTATAAACTAAAATAGTTACGTCCATAAAAAAAAATTGCTTCATGAAGTAACAAAAGTTGTTTGATCTTTTAATTAAATAAAATTTAAATTTATAGGTCTGATGTAAATTATACTAATAATAATATTTTTATCACAACAAATTATTATTATATTGGGAGTTATTATAAATCAGGGCTCATATGGGACTTTTAGACAATACATTTAAGAAAATATAGTATTAGTAAGGAAACATCGTTACTTATTTACCAAGCTTAATGATGTTCATGATTTTAATACTTTTTCCAAGATTTAGACTTGAAAAAAGGAGAGGTTCGTTTATGGGGAAAGGCATTGCCTTCAGTTTGACAAGGTGTAAATTGAACTGCCTTTGCATCAAAATAAACACGTTACAGACGCTTTTGAGCAAAGTTTGTATTACAAAGTAGACGATTATTGAAAAGACCGCAATGCAAGGATATGATAAAGTAATATTTTTAAAGAAAAAAAAATACTTGAGTACATTATATTATTATTATTTATTTTATTTTTAGTATTGGTACATTTTTGAAGTAAAACTTCTTTACGCACGCTTGACTTGGGGAGTAAGGTGGTGAATGTGAGGGAAGTGACGAGAGCTTTACTATGGAAGTTGATAGAAGAGTATAAACTTTAAAGAGAGTAGGTAAAGTGTACTAATTATGTCAATGTCCCGATAAGATTTACTTTGGATTTACTTCAGTCGTGCGTGTCACAAAGTAAGTAGAGTGCTCGTCAGATAAGTCTGCGCGCGGTAAAAATCGAATACTAATCTTTTCTATAACATTAGAACAAAAAAATGCACTGTTACTAGCGCCAAAAACGCGCCAGGCACGTGCAGAGTTATCTGACACACACTCTACGCGGGCGGTCGCCGGAGCGTGTGGTCTGAAGTTCTTTATTCAAATTGATTTTCTAAGTAGGGCAGGCGTACCGGTTTTGGCCACTGTACCGGTTTTGGCCACTGTACCGGTTTTGGCCACTTTTTGCTCTAAAAGTTTTCTAAACAACTTTTAGCCATTTTTGATAAAGGCAATTAAAATAAGATATTTTAAGGTAATAATAACAACCATTAGAATTCCTTGTCATACGATTTTTTTACAATAAATTCCATTTTCTGTTTGAAAAAATGTTTTGTATGAAAATTTTAAGAAATTTGTTTTGGATGAAATACTTTATAAACCTTTGTTTTTTACAATTAAATTGTTGTTTTGCAATTGGCTGGTTTCTAGCACATTAGAATATATTGATTTTACCTGGGTTTGGTTTTGATTTTTCGCAATACTTACAAAAGTTTAACTATCAGTAAGTGGCCAAAACCGGTACATTTGGCACCTCTCACACCTTGTGTGTAATATAAAAAAAAACTATTTTTCTTTTATAAATTTGAAAAATGTACCTTTAAAGGTATAACGATGTCGATTCGTACCAGTCATTATGGATGGTTAAAAACTCTATGATGACTGGAAACTCCATCTAGTTCTACATACTGGCCATTAATTTTATCGAATCCTATCCTGTTCTTTCAATTCAAATTCAAAATCTTCGTTTCACGTGTCCTGTTCATCATTTTTGATTCAGTTCTACTAAAATCACCAAGCCGTACAGAGCTCTCGGAACATTACCAGTTTTTATATCAGTTTGAGTTGTTTAATTATAGTTTTAAATAAGTGGAACCCTTGACCCTTGGAAAGGGGTAAGTTTTCATCATCATATCCATTACTACCTACTTACCTACCTACTTTTTGTTATTCATGTATTTTTTATCATTTTGTTACAGTTCCTATGCTTCCTAATCTTCCTAATCTTCCTATTCTTCCTATACGTTTCTTTATTACTACCTTTACAATAAAAAGTCAAGTCCCTATAAACATCATCTTTTTATTCATCTATTATCTACAAATTAAATACTGGGCGGTGACTTCCGACGTTCCGGCTAGTGTACCACTGGCCGACGAGGACGTCCCGTCGCAAAGGTAGATAAATTATCTATAATTTAAGATATAATTTGTGTCTTAAATACCTAAGACCATTTAGTACTTAGTGCTTAAAAGTCAAAAAATCCTTAAAGTGGCCACAAAGGGTACCTCTGCCCTACGTCGTATTCTGTAAATCTATTTGAATAGATCTTCGATCAACAATAACACAAAAAATAGATAGATAGAAGAGTTTTTGATGTTGACTTGGCTGATGAATTTGTGTTTATTTTTACATCTTTGACCGAAAAATCTAAATTTCGATATTATGATTAGTCTGTACTCCATGCAACTAAGATAGTATGTGGGTTATCCTAGTGTTGGTAGCAGGAGCAGTAGATCGCGTTATCTGTCGGGTGAGCGATGGTGCGACGGCGATGGCGGCGACACAATCGCGCGAGTCATCAATCCGCGTCACCGCGACAATACACCTGTCAATACCGCGCCTGAGTAGGGCTGCCACTCGGAGGCTCACAGTGGCCGGGTCGACCTGCCGCCGCCCCGCCGATGTCAATTCACCAACTTTCGGTAACGTTCTAGACTGCGGAATGAAGGTATTGACACTGATACGGCCAAATTGATTTACAATCGATTTGGCTGGTCTTGAAGAAATAATGTCTTTTTACACACCAAAATTTGTAACTATGTCTTGCTTTATCCGGAGCCTGGCAACCCTCGCCCGCGCCCGGATCGCGTCGCACGGCATTGTCCAGGACTTAACGACCGCCAACCTGATTGATCGTCTGTCGCGTACTCTTCACGTTTTATCTACTTCTTGCTCACCTACAACACATTACTAGAGTTAAGCTTTTAGAGTCGATGCATTGTAACTCTAGTACGGCAGGTTTATTCCATAGAATTAATTTAAGAAATCGTTATTGGTTTCGGATTCATCGGCTGAAAAACCATATATTGACGTGCACATTGCCCAGACTCACACTTTTTTTTCGTTACGGTTCATCAACACCGCTGCTCCCTTTTGTTGAGCGACTTGAAAAAATGTACTATTTTTTTTATAAAACTGAATGTTTCCATTAAGTATGTTACAAAATTTGGTTTAATGATGCACTTAGAGGTTGAAAAACGGGACGATTGAAGAAATATGAAGTTAAATTCCATTTCATTTAATCAAATTCAAAGTAAAGAGGTGTCCATTTTGGTTGATCAAATCAAAGTTACTGAACAAAGAAAACAATATAATCTGTCTGTTGTTTCAGAGGGCGGCAGCGTCGCAAGACGTCTTGCCGTCGCCGATGCAGGCGGCGTAGGCCATAAGGTGCGGCAGCTGACTCTGCTCGTACAGCCCCGAGAACATGTCGTGGTGCGGCCCGCGAGCGAACACCGCCACGTCATCGCCGCCGTGCGTCTCCGAATCCAGTGGCACTTCAGCGGCGTAACGGAACTCTACATCACCTGTGACAAACACCAAGTGAACATTATGCATAATATTCATATTATAAATTAAATATGAAAATATGTATGTTTGTTTTCCCGTCTTTTACGTCATAACGGAGCAACGGATCTACGTGATTTTAGATATGGAGTCGTGATAGTTTGGGAGCTGGTTTTGAATATTCTGCTGCAGAGACTTTAATTGTATAAAATTAAAAAAAAAATCAATACATTTCGGAATCAGATCAATGTAGTAAGTAAGTGATAATAGCTTAGGCACTTGTGTTACGGTAATCAGTAACAACGGGGGTATTACAATACAAATACAATATAACGCCCAGACACGGAACAAACACAGATGCTCATCACATAAATGTTTGTCCCGGGTGGGGTCGAACCCTCGACCCCTGGTTCAGAAGGTATGATTGGTACCACTGCGCAAACGGGCCCGTCGTATATTCTGGCCCTTTTGAAATGTTACTTTAGTTCTAGGAGCCTTGGTAATAGGTATATATGTAATTGATATTTTGTCATTCAAATAACTAACCGTAGTTGTATTTGGTGAGGTCATCACGTACGCCGTGCGCAACGTGAGGTCGGAAACCTGGCCCGTTGGTATACGATAGAGTCATATAGGGGACCCCATCGTCGCCGAGCTGGCCGTTGGGGCCCAGGATGTCCCCTCCACGGGCGGTGTACCCGCTGAGCGCCATGACGTGGGCGTGGTCGGCGGTCACCACCAGCAGCGAGTCTTCTTCATCTAGGAGCTCCGCGGCGCGCGCCACCGCCGCGCTCAGCTCGATGGTCTCATCCAGCGCGAGGTGCGGCATGTTCTCGTGGTGTGCGTGGTCGATGCGGCCCCCCTCCACGAACAGGAAGAACCCATTCTCATTGCGGCTCAGCGACCTAATCGCTATCTCCGTCAATTCAGCGAGAGTTGGCTCCGTCGTCTCATTTGCTTGCATATGGTACTGCATGTGACTCGACTCGAACAGCCCCAGCAAGTACTCTGGCGGTGACGACGCCAGACTCATAAGCTCCTCGCGATTCCATACGTATTCGTAGGTAACGTTCCTCAAATTTTTCTGTACCTTCCACTCATTAATGAGATTTTGACTGTCCTCTCTCTTGCCGTACGATCCTTCTTCGTCAACTAAGTCTTTTGGAATAAACTCACGCCTGCCTCCTCCTAAAATTACCTAGAAATCATAATTGCAAAATTTAATTGAACCATTAATGCACAAATTGGATTTGTGATTTGTATGTAAAAGTGCTCTAACTCCGTCCAATGAACATACTTTTATAATTAAATAAATTCGAACGAATGAACGCCATCAGAAACACTGTTCCATTACCAAATTACGTAGCATAACCACTTGTGTTATAGGATTCTAAAACAACGACAGGTATCGATACAGTATCACATACATCCAGACACGAGAATAAGTATATCAAAAATATGGTTTTTTACTTTTACCCGACCGGTGAATATGGTAGTAAGCAGACCTTGAACTGGTTCCCCGGGTACTCCTGCACGAGCTGCGCGGCGATGTCGGGCTGCCGGGCGCCGGCGCCGGCGCAGTCCGCCGCCACGTCCGCGTCGCTCTCCCAGTCGCGCTCCGCCGTGTGCGCGTACGTGCCCGCCGGCGACGCGTGCGTCACACGCGTCGTCGTCACCAAGCCTAAAAAAAAGAGATGGTGATACTTTTCAACTTAGGTGTCAGTGACAGTCCCCTATGCAGAGGTTGCATGAGGGCCGAAGAGACAGCTGTTCACTTGGCTCGCCGGGAAGCGTCCACGAAGCGGTCTCCGACGTGAGGGCGCTGGGTGCTTTCCTGCCAGAGCTGGGCTGACTGGAGTAGTCCAGCTGCACACCCTTCTCACGACAAATAGGCGCAATATGACGTTGAGTTGCGATAAATGCCCGTATCGTATGAAGAAGAAGTAGGGGTGTTCGTTTAAAATCTACATAACAATCACAAGTCATATTATTTTTGAGCTAAAGTTTGAGCTAATCACTGAAACTTCTATACCGGTTTTGAAAATTCTTTCACCAGCAGAAAGTTGTGTTATTCCTCAGTGACGAACAGTATATTTATCCTGATATTTTCTTCCCTTCAAACTGCAGACTGCAGCTAGTTACTTTAGTATTTGAAGCACCAAATCGCAGTTCCAATACGTACCGGCGTCCTTGCCAGCCTGCAGCGCCCAAGCGGCTATAGAGCGCAGATGGTCGGCACGGTCGTCGGCAGCGGAACAGTGCCCGCGCGGCACGGCCGGCGACACACCGATCGTGCCGAGGTTCGCCTTCGCTCCGCACAGGTACGCCGACGCTGAGCACGCCGAGTCCGCTACTTGCGCGTCCACGCAGTATGTCTAAACACAGCATAAGATAAAAAATAGTAGATTGTACAACAAGTGCATAAAACGTATCATTTTACCCGAGACGTATATATCCACCCGAGCCGTAGGCGAGGGTAGATAGTCAATTCGAGGGTAAAATGAGTTTTATGTACGGGTTATACACTCTGCTTTTCACTTCGAGTGTGAGGAAAATAAATAACAATTATTGCAAAAAAGAAAAAAATAAAGACTTCGCCATATTGGCGG
The DNA here is from genome assembly GCA_949710035.1 of Crambus lathoniellus. Lineage (NCBI taxonomy): Eukaryota > Metazoa > Arthropoda > Insecta > Lepidoptera > Crambidae > Crambus > Crambus lathoniellus. The sequence goes on from OX453296.1 coordinate 29,665,936, forward strand.
GAAGACTTTCTTTTACTTTTTTTTATACGTGGCAGTGGCAGCACAGTGACTTTAGCTAGATCGTAGTCCATAATGCTCTTGAAATACTTATTTCTTAGAAAACTCATTAAGTTTGCCTAGTTTTATTAATTTACCATGGATTATGTACAAAATTGAAGAAACAGAATGAAATAACAAGTTTATTTAACGAAGTTTAATTGCGTGTGTGAATGTTTATCTGACGACCTTTGTCTTATAAGTCTGAGACTTAGACGAAGATTTTACTTTATGCACTAGAGCATAAAAAGCGATTTTATGCAGCCTATACCCAACATAAACACAACAACAGGTCAACATATAGGGTACTTTTTATTGCGGGGAAATGTCATTATATTTAAAAAAACGTTGACGAACTTATATTTGCCGACGTCGGTATGTTTGCTTTTCACGCAAAAACTACTAGACGGATTTTTACCAAATTTTGTGTAGTAATAACTTATAACCTGGGTCAACATATAGGGTACCTTTTATTGCGGGAAAATTTCTTTATATATAAAAAAAACGTTGACAAACTTATATTTGCGGGCGTCTGTTTGTATGTTTGCTTTTCACGCAAAAACTACTGGACGGATTTTTACCAAATTTTGTATAGTAATAACTTATAACTTGAGTCAACATATAGGGTATCTTTTGTTGCGGAAATATTTCTTTATATTTAAAAAAACGTCGACAAACTTATATTTGTAGGCGTCTCTTTGTATGTTTGCTTTTCACACAAAAACTACTGGACGGCTTTTTACCAAATTTTGTGTAGTAATAACTTATAACCTGGGTCAATATATGGGGTACCTTTTATTGCGAAAAGATTACTTGACATCTTATAAAACGTAGAGAAACTTATATTTGAAGACCTATGTACACATTTTGTTTGAAATTAACTACAAATATAAGTTGGAATTAGTTTTATTAGTGATTAAACTATAAATTATCATTATTTTTTTAACCTTTATTTTTACTGTAAGAATTGCAGTTTTGCCAAATATTATGATTCTATAAGATTTTATGATTCTAGGTCAAAAGTTTGAAAAAAGTTTTTTTCTGTGATATTAATTAAACATTTATCCAATTACAGAATATTTTCCATTATTTGTTTACTTCAATAATGTACCATGTTTAAGACAAATAATGAATTAATCTTAATGATGATTTTTTTTCTTAGTATATTTTATACCGGTACCTTTTAGACTGCGCACAGACCGGCCCCACGAACGCCAACGAACGACATCAGGCATTGCTCGCTTTACGTTTCTGGCCTTCGAAGATCAATCTAAAGCTAGGTAAAGGATCACTGGGAGCGATTCCAGTTCACATTCGGAGTTTCTGATCATCTGATTGAGAGGAGAAAACAGAACCCCTTGGATGGCGTTCGTTGGCCTTCGTTGGTCCGGTGCGTACGCAGCATTAGGCAAGCGCGATTCATCGTAGATCGCATCAACGCTTAGGGGCGTGATAGCGGACAAGCGCTTGCCTATCAAGCAATAAAAAATAAAATACTTTAAGTACAGTTTGTATTCACTACAAAGCCACTAACATGATGGCTTCTTTACGTGCTTTTCTGTTCCGGTGACAATCTTTGGAACTAAAACAGTTTTCTTACGACAGTCCATTTTGACAGCTAATTTCGAATTGCAAGTGGCTCCTCTGCCATGGCTGTCACAGGAACAGACAGAAGTGTGGGACTATATTATTATATTGCTTACTATTGACGGCTGACACCCTGAGAAAACTCAGTTATTGTGATTTTAATGAATTAAAAGTACAATAAATAAATATACTTGAATTAGATTTCGATTTATTGATTTGTAGTTCAATTTGAATTGTTGGAAAACGGACATTGATTATTGTGATTTGATTACGATTACTGTTTCAAATAACATGCCTAGAAAAAAAATAGTAGGTAATTTATCGCAAGGCTCTAGGTCAGCTAAGAGGATGAGGTTACTTCGTGCTCTTAAAACCGATGACGACCGTGAAGCTGGGTTAACAAGCAATCGCGAGCGTAACACTGAATTCCGCGCTTCCGAGACCTACACCTATACACACACATATACTTTGCGGTCACTGGAAGAATGTGTAGATTACACATAAAATAAACAAATACAAAAGTCACTCTACCGTGCGTACGAAGTCGCGGGCAACAGCTAGTCATCAATATACCTTTCTTTACCCTACAGTTAGATTCTCACGTTAGGTACGTAATATTACACTTTCGCTTGTACCAATGATTATCAACAATACAAAAAAAAATCTGCTGTCCAGAGTCTGATCCGTTTTCTTCAAGACATGAACCTGATATCACAAGAAAAGTCACTTAACTTAAAACTTTGTGTCTTAACTTAATATTAATATTACTTAGCACCTTAGATAGACCAACGGTGGGGAAGGTCTCGAAGAACAACTGCGTCTCCTCGCCGGTGTTTCCTTTCCGCTGACCAAGCAGCGTGCGCGCGGCGGCCAGCGTGGGCACGGACATGCCGTCGCCCAGGAACATGACCACGTTGCGCGCCACGCCGCGGGCCGAGCCACGCCTCGCCTCGCGCGCTGTGATGGCTGAGCGTGCCTCCACCGCCCAGTAATCTGGACCCTGCGACGTCACCCCCTTCACCGGGGAACCAGACCGCAACGCTCCGTGGTACACATCACGCTCTACACAAAACAAAAACCCCTTTGGTATAGGCTTCCTCACTTGTTCGAATTACGTATGTAAAAAAAAACCATTACCAAAAGATAAATGCACAACAGCAAACAACAGAAGTACCCTTAGCATCGTGCTGGAGCGAACTAATCTATTAGTCGCAAATAACTGCTCTTTAGCACAGCCTCCGCATAATAAGATACAATGTCAAGATTTTCATTTTCAAGTGCTGATATCGATACTACATAGATTCAATATTGATATGACACCGTATTACATAAAGTGAATCATATTGTCATATCTTACGCGTAATAAACCCCGCGCTGGTTTTCTACATATTACAGTTTCATGAGTAGATGTGTTTCGTGTGAGGCTACAAGGCGTAGTTCGCTGCTTGTGCCAATTTCCCCGGGTCATTACCCACGCGGAGACGCCAGGACTTTTATTGGAGCGGCTTAATGGGGCTTTGATGAAAAATTGACGACGCGCCGCGGCCCACGGCGGGGCGCCCACAAGCCCACGCCTGCCCCGGTCACATACAGAATTAGTAAAATTATAATAATACTTAGAAGATAAATTATATATATGTTTAATGTGTACCAAAACTACATTAATACTAATGGATCAAGAAGTAAGCTGTATTCTAAAGAAACGATATAATATCATAAAGCATTCACATCATGAAGATGTTTCTTACATCTCTTTATTTTTATTTGTATTTACGTCCTTTCCTTTGTGAAATCATATTCTTGCACGCATCCTTTTAGCTAACAAGAAGAATATACGCATGCAACTTACATGTTTTTCTATCATAGAACTGCAATTCCTGGATGAGAGACTCGTGATTCTGTTTTGCATGCGTAGCATAAACAAATGCAGAACGTCCCATCGTCGACGGACGCAGAGACGTTAATTAAATCACAACATCCTTGCGCCGACACTGCCCAATAAGACGCGGCAATGGTAATACGACGACACTTGATTAAGACAGGCTTGAATAGCTTCTACGGATAACAAACAGGTGTTAGCGTGTGATGTCGGGCGACGTGGCGAAAACCACATCGGTTGGATATACCCACATACGAAATACCTTATTTATTTACAAGTAACTTATCATATCCCTCATTCATTGATGAATAATTTTGAAGAGCTTTTTACGTTTATTAAATATTTACTATAAAAACACATCAATTCAGTAACCTCTTTCCAAATACGAATAAAAAACTTTTAGCTCTTTGAAAATGAATAACTTTTATTCAGTTTAGGCTTAGGGGGTGCACGAAAGGAGCCTCCCCGTGTGACGCACCAAGCAAGCTATGCGTCCGGCGCACCCCGGGCAACAGTCTGCGTGGACAGCTTAGTCGGTAACGCAGACTGGCTGATCCTTTCACCACGATCGATGGCGAATAAATCTTATCCCAATAGGCCCTTCTCAGGGCCCTACCAAAAACGGTCCTTTTTAGGACCAAAACCACGAACTAAGCGGCGAGAGGCGAAAACTTTGACACTTAAGTCAGCTCTCAAAGTCCTCTCTATTAACATAGAAGGATTCTCCGCAGACAAGTCTGACATCCTCTCCAACTTATGCCGCAAAGAAAAGTGTGACATCATCTGCGTTCAAGAGACCCAGCGCGATGACAAACAAACAAGACCACACATTGAAGGAATGATCCTGGTAGCTGAGATCCCACATTCGAAACATGGAAGTGCAGTATTTGCTGATCCCGAAGTGATAGTAAAATCTACCTCCTGCACCTCTAGCCTTGACTCCATGGAAATGATTACTGTAATCGTTGGAAATTGTAGCGTGACATCAGTTTATAACCCCCCGGGCACACCTTTCCAATTTCATGAGCCGGACGACTTTAGTGACTACCCAACAAAAATAGTCGTTGGTGATTTCAATAGCCACAGTACCGTGTGGGGATACAAAGACACCGATGCAAATGGTCATGCGGTCGAAGAATGGGCGGACGCTTATGATCTAGTCCTGCTACACGACGCTAAACTGCCTACCTCCTTTAATAGTGGCCGCTGGAAACGTGGATACAACCCTGACCTCATCTTCACGAGTACAAATGTCAGTCAACAAGCAAAAAAATCTGTTTGTCACCCTATACCCAGAACACAACATAGACCCATTTTGTGTTCTATAAACCCAGTGGTCCTCCCCATAAATGTGCCTTTTACTAGTACTGCGGATCCGAGAGCTCGTAGCTGGTTACGCGGTGACTGTGGACGAGCCGTACTCACTTGCAGGTTGATGCAGTAGCAGATACGTTACGTGCTACAAGCTAGGTGAGTACCCTGCTTTATAAATCGATGAACGCCAGGCTGCGTGCACGTAAAAACATGGCTCATTGTCACGTTCCGCCTGAGCACAGAATAATATAAAGGTACAGAAAGCTCACTTCTGAAACAGATACATTAAATTATATCAATCTTTCCCACACGACAATCAGGTCTAAAATAATTTGCACCATTTTGCATAACTGCGCCTTGATCGCGGTAATTTTATGCAGCGCGTCTTGACCACGTTTGCGTCATGACGTTTGACTTCGTATTGCCGTAATGACATAACGACGCACCCGTCACGCGAACCTATAGTCCCACAATCTTGTCTCTTCAGGTGACATCCGTGACAGAGGAGCCACTTGCAATACGAAATTAGCTGTCAAAATAGACTGTCGTATGAAAACTGTTTTAGTTCCAAAGATTATCACTGAAACAGAAAACGTTATCGCACTGTCCACGCCGCGCGTTATCAAAAACGGTATTGCACGTCGCGTGAACGTCAACTGTACGTACACCTGTGCCCATGAAGCTCGACTTAATACTGAGGTAACTGGAGAGTGCAGTACGAACAATTTTTTGAATACCACAAATAACACAGTGGCTGTCTTCCGTCTCACCTACACTTTAAAAAAATACGTATGGTCATATGAGACAGCTGACAGCCACTACATACATAAATGTCAAATTTGCTGGCGACACTTTTTTATTCAGGGTGAGAGCTCCAGTTACCTCAGAGTATTAAGTCAAACTTCATGTGTGCCCGTAGTGTAAGTTTTTATGTCAAAAAACGCAAACTATTTCGATTCCCTATTTATGTCAATTTGTATGAAAACTGTATTAGCGCCTCTAGCGGCGAGTAGCGCGCTTATATAGTTTTCATACAAATTGACATAAATACGGAATCGAAATAGTTTGCGTTTGCTTGACATAAAAACTTACAATTGGGGTAATGACTATTGCGTCTTAAGATTACCGCGATCGGGGCGCTGATTTAACTACCGACTACCGTTCACTACAAGCGAAAATGAACCCTATCTATTTTATTTTATTTTTATTTTACAACTTTTCGGGAAGCTTACAGCTAGGTTACAGAAAATTGCAAACTTAAATATCTAGGGCCAAATTACAAGCTCCCACAAATAAATTACATAAAAAAAGACAATGCCTACGTACTTAATATGCAGATAAATATTACAACCTAGTAATTACTATAATATAAGAATCATTTCTAAGAAAAATAACTAGCGCTTAACATTCTTTTAGCTTACTTGATGGGGTGTTGAAAAGGTCTATATCATGTTGTTTTGCCACACCTTTGAAACACTTGCTGGTTCTAATAAAGTTTTTTTTTTGCCGATAATTGGTCTTGCAAAAGAGGACGTGTAGTACGTTAGGGTTACGGAAGGAAGCTACCGGAACTCGTAAAACTATGCCATTTAAAAGTTCAGGACAATCGACAGCGCTACTCGCTATGCTAATAAAGTAGGTACGACAGGTCTGCAGTGCGTCTTCTTTCAACCAGTGGAAAAAAACTTACGGCATCGCTTATCGTAATCCTGAGTGTATGTGTACTTGTTTTAAACTGTAGGTATCGCAAAAACCGTTTTTGGATCCTTTCGATTCTTTCGGGCAACGTCAGTGTCTAACAGTTTGTGAGGTATAAGAATGGGTTCCGATTTTCGAGTATAGCTACACACTTTGAAACATTTAGATCAAGCTTATTAACATGGCAGTAACGCTCAAATCTATAAGGGGTCTTCCTGCAGATACTGAGCGTCTTTAGTAGAATTGATCGGCATCAACATCTTCATGTCTTCAGCGTACAATAGAATTTTTGCATTAGTAAAAGTTGACGAAATATCGATTACGATAGATATTGAAGAGTCACGGTCCCAGTAAAGAACCCTGGGGTACACCAAATCGTATAAACATAGGAGAAGAACTGTAGCCGTTAAGAACAACAGTCTGGCATCTGTCTTTCACATGAGTGGAAAATCATCTCAATAAATTACCCTTAATGCGAATAATAGCTTGTAGTTTATGTAGGAGTATTGTGTGATCTATACACACACAGAGATTGCATAACGACTGCGTATACTTGTTTTAGACAATTTTTTCCAGTACTTTTGCAAACAAACATAATTTGAAAATCGGTCGACTACATCTTTGGTGTGATAAAGGCAGATTTCCAAATGTCGGGGACAATGTCTTCATTAAGTGAACGCCTGAACAGAGTATTCTGTTAAGAGAGACTGCCAGAGACTTGGAACACTTCACAATAAAAAATGGTGGAATATTGTCGGGCCCGGCAGATTTATTTAAATCTAGTGAAGCTAATAACTTGGAAATTTCAAGTATGTCGATTTCAATGTCACCAATATCACCCGAAGAATCTACTACATCATTTTAAAGTAACTGTCTGAGAGTTGTGGAAAAAATTGGAATGAAAGTAATCACCACACATATTATTTCCGTCTCCAGAGGTGCGCTGTCCATTGTGAAAAACAGAAAGATGGGTATTATGTTGGTTTTTAGATTTACGTAGGATAAGAATGCTTTGGGGTTGGAGGAAATGACTTTTCGATTAAAGAAATATTTTTATCTGAGGGCACGGCACTGCCCCCGCCAAGTCGAGCGCGAAGCAAACACTGCTGTACCATCCTTTACTGGAACCATTTCGCCGCATTTTCAGGCCCCTATTTGAGAACCTCTGGATAAGACCAGAACGCAGAAATTTTCGTCATCCAGTAAGCTATAATTACATACTTAAAATCCAAAATTTCAAGTCTGTAGGTCATTTAGTTCCGAAGTTAAGCGAAAGCAAAGTTTCGCATTTATGACACACACTCATGATCATCAAAATAGAACTAGTACTTCCCATAAACTCAGAGAGCTGAAATTTGGTACAGAGTTAGGGTTTAATGGCCACATACGCCCTTTATGTTTTAATTTTATGTGACTTGGTCGTTGACTTGTGCCCACCAAACTAACCAACATCTAGAATGTTCAACGTCCAAAGTCACATAAAATTAAAACGCAACTATATCAATAAAGAAATCGCAGAAAGGAACATTAGAGTTGGCTTGACTTTACTGAGAGATTTCAACGCTTTTTGAAAAGAAATAAGCAGCTCCAGCGAGAGTTGGTCAGTTTTTTAAACGATGATTTTGGTGAGATTAAACATAGACTGTTCCTAGGTTCTTGTGCGATCTCTTAGTTCAACAAAAGACTGAAAAAGTCATGATGATTTCCTTAAGTTTTATATTTAAAGTGATGTTTGTGTTTCTCTTTCAAAACTTTTATAAGCACCCTTTTATACGAAGAAGGCAAAGAGGGTATTTTTAACATGGTGTTACTAATCTAAAGCCTATGAATTTACTACGTAGATCTTCTAAAACACTGTAAAAGTAAGAAACTGTGTCAATAAGAGATCTGCGGTTAAATTCAGTTTCCCAGTCAATCTTGTCAATATTTTAAATTAATGGAATCGTAATCTCCTATACGTAATACGGTACTATTACTCGAATACGCTTAAGCCAAATTGGTTTTGGGTGGTTTTGGTTGCCTCACTAGGGACACTTGACTGCAATGTTATGTCGAAATTCTGTGTTTATATTATACTAGCTTTCCGCCCGCGGCTTCGCCCGCGTGGACTACACGACGTTATCCCGCGGGAATCTGATGTTTTTCCGGGATAAAAAGTAGCCTATGTTCCTCTCCAGGCTACAAAGTATCTGTGTCCCAAATTTCAGCCAAATCCGTTCAGCCGTTTTGGCGTGATTGAGTAACAAACATCCAAACATCCAAACATCCAAACATCTAAACTTTCACATTTATAATATTAGTAGGATTATTCCCTTTATTACATTTCAAATACTTAATATTATTAATGTTTTAAGTATGTAAGATAAAGGAATAACAACCATGTCAGTCACTAATCACTATACAGTTGCTAGATGATGAGCGCATATGATTGTTAAATACAGAAAGTGAATATTTTGTAATTTAGTATTTTAAAAGTGCTCAAAGCTTTTTTGCTGACTGTACTTTAATATTGTATTTTTGACATCATTATCAATTCATCTGAACCAAACATATTATGCTTTTACAAAATCTCAGCTCCATCGGACACTGGCAATTGGGTCAAATTAAGCTTGCAAGATTTGTCCCCCACTAACTAACTAACATGGCAAGTTAATAAAAAGCTTGTAAAAACCGAACCAATTGTGCGATTCTAAAATATTTTATCGCTTAACTTATGAATTTTGACATAAAGAATCGTGTTTTTGAATGCGGACGAATTTCCTTGGATAATCGCACCCCAGAAAACGAGATGACTAAACTTAATAATGTTCCGTATCAAAAGAAAGGCATGAGCTTTAAGCAGTGGCAGTAAAAGACTGATGATGAAACCGCTATTAAAGAGGTCAGTGAAATAAAATACAAAATTTGTTTAGGATTGGATGGTGGATTAAATTGATTATTCATTGTAGGCCATAAATTCTTTATTTGCGCGCTTGTGAAAAGACAATTCTAAATGATATGAGATTATTCAAAACACGATGACTACACGATTATTCAAGACGTGCAGTTAAAACGTCTCATTTTTAAGTAAGTAAATAAATATAACACTTTTGTTTGAATTTTCTAATCTAATTGCAGTGAGGCTGGTCTTTGTTGACTTCGCCGATGCAGGCGGCGTAGGCCATAAGGTGCGGCAGCTGGCTCTGCTCGTACAGCCCCGAGAACATCTCATGGTGCGGCCCGCGTGCGAACACCGCCACGTCGTCGCCGCCGTGCGTCTCCGACTCCAGGGGAACGTCCGCGTGCGTGCGCCAACGCACTTGACCTGTAAATAACCTCAATTTTAAAAACATTTCCTTAACAGCATTGCATGTTTATACCATAAATTATATTCAATTAGCTACTCCCCGCGGTTTTTCCAGCCTAGTACCGGTTCATGTGCTATCATGTCTCTCAAGAATAACGTAGGTTTGTATTGGTAAAAGAATTTTTAAAATCGATTCAGTAGTTCTAGAGATTACCTTAAACATCAAAACACTGTTTATCTCTTTATAATTAAAAGCGTCGATGACTAACCAGTATTACGTGGTAACATTGTAATTCACATTTTATTTACCAAAGTCGTCATCATTGAGAGGATTTGGACGTATTCCATTGTTCTGTTCTCGAGCTCCAGGTCCATTAACATAAGACAAGGTCATGTACCGAACTCCGTTCTCATCTCTGTCCCCCGAACGACCGAGAATATCTCCGCCTCGCTTCCTGTACCCATTGAACGCCATGACGTGAGCATGGTCGGCGGTGACCACCAGCAGCGAGTCATCTTCCGGCAGCAGCATAGCGGCGCGCGCCACTGCCTCGTTCAGCTGGATCGTCTCGTCCAGCGCCAGGTGCGGGATATTGTCGTGATGAGCGTGGTCAATGCGCCCGCCTTCCACGAACAAGAAGAATCCTTTCTCACTGCGACTTAACGACCTAATCGCTATTTCAGTAAGCTCTGTCAATGTTGGCTCAGTTGTTTTGTCAGCTTCTAAATGATACTGCAAGTGATTGCCTTCGAATAATCCCAAAAGATAGTCAGGAGGTGATTCCATATGGGACATTAGTTGAGCTCTGTTCCATGCATAAGCAAAACTGAGATTGCGATCTCTCTTGTCATCAATCCATTCATGAATAAGATTTCTTTCATCTGTTCTTCTTCCCCTCGTTCCTTCTTCATCTCTCGTCGCATTCGGCAGAAAGTTTCGTCTGCCACCTCCCAAAATAACCTGTAAAATTTATTAAATATTATAAAATCTAATTGAAGGCAAACCGAAACAAGGAGGTGAAACCATAAGGTGTATACAGACATTGCGAGGCTTACGCCACTCATGCTTCGCAACGCACGCCTTTCTATACGTTGCATTAATATCGTTCGTGCCTCACCACGAATATGAACGTCTACACATTGCGATGCATGGCAATGGGCGTCACATGGACTGCACATGCTTCGCAATGTCTGTATCTACCTTTATAACGACCTCGTACTGAGCAATACCTTAAAGCGTTTTCCGGGATCTTCGTGCACGAGCTGATGCGCTATATCAGGGCAGCGCGTGGGGTCGTGGCCGTCTTCGCGCACCAGTTCATCGTGCTCCCAGTTGCGGTTGGCCGCGCGTGCGTATGCGCCCGCTGGCGACGCGTGTGTGATGCGCGTGGTCGTCACTATGCCTGGCACGCAAAAAATTCTTTTACTATGAATATTACGGATTCTTATTAGTCAAACCTGTGAGTTTTATTAATCTTACCAACATCTTTGCCCTGTTCTAACGCCCATGCGGCGATCGATTCCAGGCGGTTTTCCGATTCTTGGGAGGCCTCACAATCACGTCGCGGTACCGCCGCAGTCACACCCAAAGTTCCATAATTGTTCTTTACTCCGCAGAGGTACGCAGTAGCTGTGCATGCCGAGTCGGGGATTTGCTGATTCACGCAATATGTCTGAAACATTGATGAGCATTAGAAGACAAGAAAGGAACTACGTCTTCAATATTTAAACGGACGTGTCGGCACCTTTGCTAAGCCGACAGTTGGGAACGCTTCAAAAGAGAGTTGTGCCTCCTCGCCGGTATTTCCCTTACGCTGGCCCAGCAGCGTGCGCGCGGCTGCCAGCGTGGGCACCGACATGCCGTCGCCAAGGAACATGACGACGTTGCGTGCCACGCCGATGCCGCGCGAGTGCTCCTGACGGCGGTGGATGGCAGTGCGCGCCTCCTCGTACCAGTGCTGCGCCGTGCGCTCGGCGGCGGGCGGCTCGGCGCCGGTGCGCGTCGCCCCCATCTCCTCCACCACCTCGGGATGGTAGCGGTCGCCGCGCGCACACCAATTTAACAAAAACAAAATCGCAACGCACGCCAACCGCATAGTAAAAGTTTGCTAGCGCGACGCTTTACCTCTGACAAATTAAGATTAAGTATTCGGCTCTTATATCTTTTGTATCTTATCTACAGCCATGTAACCCAACTAAATATTAATGTTATCCAAAATAATTATACTTATCGATTGATAATTTAGATCACATGGAGAAATGTAACGCATGAATGGTCACTGCGTGACTTTGATGAATTTGAATCTTTTAGGTACATGTGGTCTAGGTTTGATACTTTAGTCAGCGATAAAGATAATACATATACTAGTTAGACTTTAAATAATAATAAAATTGGATAGAACTAAAAGTAATAAGCATGTTTGGGGCAGTATTAGAAATGGAATCTGAAAAGTCCTCTATCTAATCTGGTACTGAAAGTCTTACTTGAACCGGCTAATACTATTAACCGAATTAAATAATTTCAAAAGAGCTACGGATATTTGTCTTTTTCAAGGGAGCTTTATAGACATTCTACATTCCAAGTATGTCGGTCTTTTTAAATTGTCCCACCCTATTCTTATTTTAATCATTAAACAAATAACATAATTACACTACACTACACAATACACTCCCGTGTACCAAGGTGTTAAATTGACAATACTTGTAGTATTAAAATTTATTGTATGACTAGCTGACCCAGCGCGACTTCGTTCCCGTGGCCCTACCCCCTACTCCACCCTACCCTACCCGTACTCTACCCCTACCCTACCCTACCCCTACTCTACCCCTACCCAACCCTACCCTACCCCTACCCTACCTCTACCCTACCCCTACCCCTACTCTACCTACCCCTATATCCTTCCTTGGACTTCCACGAACATTTCAAGACCAAAATAAGCCAAATCGGTCCAGCCGTTCACGCGTGATGTCGTGACCAAGGGAAATAGGGATTCATTTTTATATATATAGATAGCTCGACTAAGCAGTAGATTAAGTATATTTTATAATTCAGGGTTCCGCATTCATAAACCTAACCCACATCTTAATCTTCTAGCACAGATAATATAATACTTTTAGTAAAAACTTACTTTGCAACCCATTCATCGATCACACCATTGTTTTGCTAAAAAGCTTAATTAAAATAAAGCTATTGCCAGCCAAGAGTAATTAGCACTGTACGGCATTCGTGCATAAAAACATTTTGATTTTTTCAAGGAACCACCACTCTAAGAACAGTTTCATGTTTATAATCGTTACGATTATGATTAGTTATCGTGGATAATTGCGATAAGATAACCACGCAATTAATATTAGGGTAATCCGAGGTCCGCAGCTCAGTCCGCCGTCACCATGCGCGTTCTGTTGTTGGTGCTGCTGCCCCTGGCCCTCGGAGACGAATACCACGACACCCGGCTACGGTACCGCGCCGCGCCTGCCCGCGCCGCCAACGCCGCCGCCGCCCGCGAGGCCACGCCCGAGTACTGGGCCGCCGAGGCCAGCGAGGCCATCCTGCAGCGCGAGCGGCGGCGCGCCGACCGCGGCGTGGCGCGCAACGTCGTCATGTTCCTGGGCGACGGCATGTCCGTGCCCACGCTGGCCGCCGCGCGCGCGCTGCTGGGCCAGCGCCGGGGCGACACCGGCGAGGAAGCCAGGCTATCGTTCGAAGAATTCCCGTCCGTGGGAATGGCTAAGGTAATTTTAAGGTGAATTTATAGTGCCTTCCTTTGCGGGCAGAGCACAACAGGCGATAGCTCTATTTAAACCAGACGTGCTGGTCGCAAAAACATGACTAGTTTTTTTAAATATTTATTATAGATCTATTCCTATAAAGTCTTCAACTATGGCTACTTCAGGCAGCGGCAGCGTCTGACTATAAAATTAAATAACGAAGCAGTTTCGTTTAGTGCTAAAACAAGCGAAATTATTAATTTAAGGCGCTACTCGGAAAAAGTATGGACTCTTTGATATAAAACTATAGGACGGTTAGAGTTGTTATAAATCTGATAATAAGATATATATTTCTTCATACCTTTATCTAGAATCGTATAGTTTCAGAAACACGATTTTATGATTTTGGCTCGACACTTTTTATTTTCGAAAATACCTCTAAAAAAAAAGAAATATCAAGATTATTCTTGAATTGGGATACACATAATATTGAAAATTGGTTTAATTAGTGGCCACCAATAATATTTAGGATCGTATAGAAGCATTTTTTTTAAATCGCTATAGTCTTTGAATACGAAGTGATTTTGTGTTTTTTTTGCGTAATCGGCAAAATCGGTCTCGCTCCCGCGCGCGTCGTTTTCTCATTGCTATCTCGCTTTAGCATAATTTTTCCGAGTATCGCCTTAAGTATTTGTATGATAAATGTTATTGATAGTATGTCGTTTTTAAATAATGCTCTGGCAAAACTTTAGCAGTCACAACAAGTAACTCTATTGCCGTTTTGATAGATACCATAATAATTAATTGTAAGTACAGTACTTAACCATTTAATGAATATTATAGTTGTGATGATGACTAAAGTAGCTGCGTTTGTTCCAGACTTACTGCATTAACGCCCAAATAGCTGACTCCGCATGCAGCGCTACGGCGTACCTGTGCGGAGTGAAGGCGAACAGCGGCACCATCGGCGTGACGGGCGCTGTACCGCGCTACAACTGCACCGCGTCCACCGCCGCCGCCGCGCGCGTCACGTCCATCGCCGCGTGGGCGCTGAGCGAGGGCCGAGACGCAGGTCCGCTGCTGAGTGAACTGAACAACTATTATTTCACAGCTATCCGGATGGCCTGTACCAGCCACTGCCGGAACGAAGACACACGCGAGGCGCTAGAACATTATCTGATCCGTACCAAACTATTGGTATCTCCTGCGAGCAGGTGATCCATACAGGAGACCCAAACAGCTGTGAAAACAGCCTAATTGTTCTTACTATAATATAAATGTCTGAACGTACTCAATACAAATTAAAATTTCAGGTGTGGTGACAACGACTCGCGTTACTCACGCTTCGCCTGCGGGAGTGTACGCATCTGTGGCTAATCGGCACTGGGAGAATGACGACAGTGTGGTCAGCGAGGGCCACGACACCAACGTCTGTCCGGACATCGCCCATCAACTGATTCATCAGTTTCCAGGAAACGAGTTAAAAGTGAGGATCGTGATTATGAGTATCTAGTGCGCATATCTCAATAAGTATTTCTATAAAAATATTTAAATTTCCAGGTCATTTTAGGGGGCGGGCGGCGTGAATTTTTACCGACCACTACGATTGACCCCGAAGGCTTACCAGGAAAGAGAACTGATGGCCGCAACCTTATAGAGGAGTGGGAAACAAGTAAACGATCAAAGAATGTTTCTCATGCATATGTGTGGAACAGAGAACAACTTATGGCGCAATGGGCCTCGCCGCCAGATTATTTGTTTGGTCTTTTCGAAAACGATCACTTACAATATAATTTGGAAACCAACAATGTCACAGAACCGACCCTCGCAGAATTAACGGAGATAGCGATAAGGTCCCTGAGTCGCAACGAGAAAGGGTTCTTCCTGTTCGTGGAGGGGGGCCGCATCGACCACGCTCACCACGACAATCAGGTGCACCTCGCGCTGGACGAGACCATCGAGCTGAGCGCGGCGGTAGCGCGCGCCGCGGAGCTCTTAGATGAAGAAGACTCACTGCTGGTGGTCACCGCCGACCACGCGCACGTAATGGCCTTCAATGGGTACACCACCCGTGGAGGAGCCATTTTGGGCCCCTCAGATTCTACTGATGACAACAATGTGCCATATATGACACTATCTTACGCCAATGGACCTGGTGCTCGCGTGCAAACTAACGGAATTCGTCCTAATGTTTTAAATGACCACGATTATGGTAATTATTATACACCATTATAATAACAAAATCCGCCGGGTGAACAGTAATCTCAAGGTTATATTGTGTGTATTTCAGGACAAGTGCGTTGGCGCACGCACGCGGACGTTCCCCTAGATTCGGAAACGCACGGCGGCGACGACGTGGCGGTGTTCGCGCGCGGACCGCACCACGACATGTTCTCGGGGCTGTACGAGCAGAGCCAGCTGCCGCACCTCATGGCCTACGCCGCCTGCATCGGCGACCAAAACGCCGACCGCGACCACTGCAAAGGCGGTGCGCACGCGCTACACCCGCCCCTGCTCGCCGCGCTCTTGGTCGCTCTAGCTACTCTGACGCGAACTCTTTTTATGTAGTAGAGCGATAACCGAGTACGTCTGAATATTTATTTTTATAATTGAATTAAGCTATTTGTAAGCATTTTATTTTATTACTATACCTACTATCTGCGGGACTGCAAAGTATGTATGTATGTATCTACTTTAAGTTTTGCCTTAGGTAGAATTTGCTGATGTACGAATAAATCAGTTAACTTTGTAAATATTATTTATTATCATATTTTAAGTTGTATAAAATATAGTTACTATGCTGATAAATATTGGGCTCTGCGGGCGCTTTACGATGCGTTCGTTCGCGCTCTGAGAAGTCATTTAGAGCGTAATGCAGTAATTTGGTCTCCTCATGAGGCCAAACATAAAATTTTTGCTAGAGCGTATCCAAAATAAATTTATCAGATACATGTATCTTAAACTGTTGGAAATATAGAGTGCCTTTTATGTTTTAATGTATTTGCTGTTTTGCTTGTTTTTTAACTAGTTTTACAAAATGTGTTGTAATTTTTATTCTCGCTGTGTAAATTTGTATTGGCCTTTGGCTGTTTAATGTACTAAATAAATAAAATAAAAAGAAATAAAATATATCCGGGCTACCCCTTGTTATATCCTACTTTGTTTTTACTAGGCATGATAGGGTACTACAAGTTGGAGATCAGAAGAGAAATAACTCTCGTTATGTACATACTTAAGTGATAAGGGGGGTGATGCACAACCCTAAGGTATTGGAAATGGTAGAAACACAATGTGTGTTCGTCTATGGTTGTGGTCAAGTTCCGTGAACTCTACTATACCCGTCCGGTACATTAAATACTACCATTTCCAATACCTTAGGGTTGTGCATCACCCCCCTTATCACTTAAGTATGTACATAACGAGAGTTATTTCTCTTCTGACGCGGGGCGCCGGCGCGGCGGCGGCGGCTGCCACTGCTGGCGGCGCCGGCGCCGCGCGCGCACTTGTCTTCCTGCATAGCTCGCCGCTTGCGCGTTCGTTGCGTGTGATCAATGCTATGGCTGAGCGAGTTAATTTATTTTCGTGTCTGCTGAGTGAGCTCAATACATTATCTTTTTATATACCTAGTGTCTACTACACCATCGCATTAGGTTTCATCATCATCGTGTCAGCCGAACGACGCCCACTCCTGGGCATAGGCCTTTAGGTTTATTTACCTGTAATGATTGTGTATGTTATAAGTTAATAAATAAATAAATAAAAAAGAGAGTTGAATGAGATAGTAAGATTATTTTTGAAAACTAAGAACGATAATTACGTTGAATATTACTCGTGTTTTATTTGCCACCTTTTGTTGAATGCTTTCTTTTATTATGGTGAATGCAATAAGGGTCACGAAATCATTAACATCATTGTCATGCGTGACGACCTCCCGTGGCCGAGTGCAGTACGCACCGGTTGTCAAGCTTTCTTTCAGGTCACGGGTTCTATTCCCGGTGGAGTAAGTGTCGAAAACTAACTTTTCGATATTTTCTCGTGTCTAGGTGTTTGTGGTAATACCCGTCGTTGTTTCCAATTTCCATAACACAAGTGTTCAAGCTATTAAAGTTTGGTATTGGAACAATGTATGTGATGGTGTATTATAAATTTCACCCCAGGGTGACCACGAGTAATTTCACTTACTCGTAGTCACCCTGCTATTCATTAATTTTATTTTTATGTAGTTGCGATGAAGAAAGAATAATTTATTTTACGATATTTATAAAAGGTGAGTACACACAGCAAATACAGGGTGTTAGGGGCACCATTGCAAAAATTTTAACCATGGCCTCAGACCATCATGCTGAACAACGTAGGTACAGCAAGATTTTTTTTTCGGAAATGAAAAATAAAATTGAATTTTCATACAAATTTAGCATCTAATCGGGTCATTTTTTTAATCTAATCATATTATCTAATCTATCTCAATCACGTTTTGGCATAGTAGGCCAGTAGTATCGCCGGGCCCTGATATTTTGAAATCCCCAGGTCCTGATATTTTGGGATGTTGTAATAAAGCAGACCTGTTTTGTCTGAATTGCTTAGTGGATCTCGCGATAAACCCGAGGAGACGATAACTGCGGTCAATTATATTTTTATAGTGCTCGCGGAAACTCAGTTTCTCATCGAAGACCACTCCCAAATCTGTAGCAATATGTTAGCTAGCCAGTACCTCGCCCTTGATTGAATATAAACACGATCTTTTGAGTCTCCATGGTAAAAGTCATGACAAAACACTTGCTTACCACACACCACCTAGGACACACATAAATTCAGAAATAATGTCATTGATAAAACTGAAACACTACCAGTTCCGATTGGGGAAGCCAATAAACTTTATAATCATTTGTTCAATGTGGTTCAAAGTGAATTTAGTAAATCATTTAAACAAAAAGTGATCAATTGTGATACTAATAAAATGAAGTTTAGTGATTGGGCCTCACCAGGAATTTATATGAGTAGAAGGAAGTTATATGAACTTTATGCATTAAAGCACACTTCCTGTAGCCTTGATTTTATAGGTAGAATGTGTTAAGAAGTATTCTAAAACATTTAGAAATGTGTGTGCTACTGCTAAGTCGATTTTCATTGCTAACAAAATAAAATTAGCTGATAACAAAATTAAGGCTACATGGAACATCATTAACCAAGAAACTGGAAAGTCAAAAAATCATATAAAATCCTTCTCTCTTAAAGTTGGTAATAAAACATTTGATTCTGACTTTGAGGTTGCCGGTGTTTTTGAAGATTTCTTTTCCCATGTACCCTTAAAAACTACCAGTAATTTAAATTCCCATCCGAACGTAGCAGCTGCCCTCTTAGTATCTTGTGTTGATAAGTGTAATGAAGAATTCAATTTTAAACACATTAATACTGATGATATCCTAGCTTTTAATATGATTAATATAAAAACTGTGAATTTATGGGGCATATATACAATAGCTCCTTACTTAGCTTTTATTTTTAATGAATGCATTGACAAAAGTATTTTCTCAGACCTAATGAAAAATAGTTACTTATTTAAATTTTTACTTTTTTGCATTCACAATGCAATTTTTATTATTGAAAAACGGAAAATGAAGTATTTTGAAAAAATCTACTCGTCTCACAACCAGCTCCGATGGGACTCGATCCCACGACCTTTCGCTATTCGGGCGACCGACTGCTCTAACCACTGAGATAACGACTCCATAGCTTAATTTTGCACGCGTCGGAGAGGTAGTGCTCTACTCTCAACATGTCGGTGACAAGCATTTTTCCGGAAACTGTCACTATTATATTCTTAATGCACTAATACAATAATATAAGTAAGTACAGAAATATGAAGAACAAGCTCATTATAAGCACATTTAATAATTTAATAAAATATTTGTCGAGCTTAACATATTAAAAAGCGACGTCGGATGTCTGTATGTACGTATGTGCCACGCTCGAAATACTTAATGTATTTGCACCATTTTTTCTTTAAATAGCTTCATCACGTCACGGGTATGTTTCCTATTGAAAATTACTATCTAATTCAGTGTCGTTAAAATAAAATTTAAAAAATACTGAAAAAAAATCATTCATTGGCTGTCAACAAATTATATTATGTCGTGCGTGGTGATATCGTAGATTTGCTCACTTCATGATATGCTCGAGAATTTCATGAAATGGTCGCATTACATGAAATGTTTCATTGTCTATTGGCCACATCATGATGTGGCTTGGGCAGATCAATAATAAGAAATTGTTTCTCGATATATTTTCTTTCTCTTTAAACAACAAGTATTTCTGTGGTTATTTTTGTAGTTTCAGATTGTCCTTACTACAAGAACTATAAAGTGAATAAATGTTCTCATCTTACGGTTAGCGAAACGGCCAAGGTATATTTTTTAACTTTGTTGAGTTATATGACTTGTAGAGTTAGGGCGTGAAGAGCTAGAAGCATGGCTTTATTTGGTCTCGTCTTGGCATTGCAACGTGTTACATGAAAATGTTTTTGTTGGGATTTCACTTCTTGGTCTTATCTTAAATCGATCTTAAATCTGATGAACGCGCAGGCCAAGGAATCGGGCCGCCACACCCAATCCACCGTCTCTGGTGGTGGTCTCTCAAGAAAATTCTGGTGCTTTCCGAAATTTTAAACAAATTTTTTAAGGCGTTATAGGTTGTGTATTGAAGCAAAGGGAGAGATTTCGAAAACTTATTGTGAAATAAATTTAATTGTTTGTAGTAATAACCAAATAAAGTTAAGCTACGGAGTCGTTATCTCAGTGGTTAGAGCAGTCACCCGGATAGCGAAAGGTCGTGGGTTCGAGACCCATCGGAGCTGGTTGTGAGACGGGTCGATTTTTTAATAATACTAATGATATCGATGTTACCTCTCTATAGTAACAAACTGTAAAATCTTTATTCAATAAACGGTATCACTGTAATGTTTATTTTGATAAAAATAATTTTATGGATGACAAAATGGCTTCGATCAACAATAGTACGTGTTACTGTTGATCGAAGCAAAATAGCCAATAAAAAATCTTAGAAAATTTCGCCTTTGTGCATTTGAAGGAAGATTTCGGCTAAAAAAGGCCTATTGAGCACCACTTTTTTGGACTATAATTAAAGCTTAGGGTCTTACAAAGCTTTTAAAATGACTAAGAAGTCATGGAACATTTTTTTTAATTTGTAATTTTTTTACTTTCGGTCAATATTTTTGTAAGTTACATTAATAGTAGGAAGCTGGGTATTTTATGTGTGAAAGTACAAGTCATGAGGTCAAAGCTACAAAAATAAATAAAAAAGATGCATATTTTCCGAAATAAAAAATATTAAGTCAATCAAGTCGAAAATTCTCAAAATTTATAAAAAAAAACATAACTCGAAAACTACAAAAAACCGCGGAACATACATGGGGTATGTTCGGGTACACCTAGATGTCAGGAAACCAAAAAAACATTTTTTTGTGTCACCGTTTGGGCAACCCTTTATACACTTTATTTAATTGAAAAACATGCGTTAGGATTTCTTATAGCATTTGAGACTAATTTGTTAACTCTAGCAGAGCATTTCTTTTTGAGGGCCGATTGATCCTATCAGAATCAAACGGCCTTAATAAGCTTGGTGTCTGAAACTTATTATAAGTTTCAGACATGTTTGGCGATAATTTGTTGTCAGAATTGTCATTGTGTATGAACGAAAAGTTGCACTTGAGAATAATATAAGGTTTTTATTTTATAAAAAGTTTTAAAATATCTGCGCAAAAGCAGCCACAGCTACAAAGAGCGCGGCGAGCAGCGGCGGGTGCAGCGCGTGCGCGCCGCTTTTGCAGTGTTCGCGGTCGGCGTTTTGGTCGCCGATGCAGGCGGCGTAGGCCATGAGGTGCGGCAGCTGGCTCTGCTCGTACAGCCCCGAGAACATGTCGTGGTGCGGCCCGCGCGCGAACACAGCTACGTCGTCGCCACCGTGCGTCTCCGAACTGAGCGGCACGTCTGCGTGCGTGCGCCAACGTGATTGAACTGGTATAAAAGACATATCGATGTTTAGTACGAATTGTAAAAATGTAGAAACATTGGATTAGCAATTTTTTTCTTGGCATAAGGTTTGGCACCGATTAAAAGGTATTTATATTTAAATTACTTATTATTTACTAAACATTTACTGCACAATATTTACTACTACTACTACTAAATATTGTGCAGTAAATGTTTAGTACTACTACTTATTTTATGTATAAATACTCAAATAAATATTGTGCATTAAATGTTTAGTAAATAATTCATTCTCTAGGTTTCATAGGTAGGTACTTTTCTAACTACTTATGAGTCGCTAAGTAAGCACGTTTGTATGAAAATAGTATTTTCGCAAGTTTCATTGCCAATCATCTATTATAAACTACCATGAATCAGGTAAAAATGACATTCATCATACAGGCGTGCCGCTATCAGGATTTGAACCTAATACCTCAGAATAGATGACACCTTGAAAACCGGTGTACAAAACCATACTTCAACAGAGGTTGTCAATGTCAATATTAATTTATAATTGTCTTGTCTAGTTCCAATAAATTTTCTAAGATTTATGGGGTTTAGAGCGGGGCATCAGCTATATAAATATTCGTACTTACGAAAGTTCTCATCATCTATGACATTTGGCCGTATTCCATCTGTTTGCTTGCGAGCACCTGGTCCATTCGTGTAAGATATGGTCATGTAGCCAACATTATTAGAATCTACACTTCCGGAGCGACCAAGAATGTTTCCGCCGCGGCGCCTGTACCCGTTGAAGGCCATGACGTGTGCGTGGTCGGCGGTGACCACCAGCAGCGAGTCCTCCTCGGGTAGCAGCTCCGCGGCGCGCTCCACCGCCGCGCTCAGCTCGACAGTCTCATCCAGCGCCAGGTGCGGCATATTGTCGTGATGCGCGTGGTCTATGCGGCCCCCCTCCACGAACAGGAAGAACCCTTTCTCGTTGCGGCTCAGCGACCTAATAGCTATTTCCGTAAGCTCTTTCAGAGTAGGCTCGGTTGTTTTATCAGCTTCTAGGTTATACTGCAAGTGATTGCTTTCAAAGAGTCCTAGAAGGTATTCCGGTGGTGACTCCATATTCTGCATCAGCTCTTCTCTATTCCATATGTAAGCGTGGCTCAAATTTCGTCCTTCCTTATCATCTTTCCATTCCTGTATAAGATTTCTCTCATCAGTTCTTAATCCCCAAGCCCCTTCGTCGTCTTGTGTCGTGTTTGGAAGGAAATTTTGTCTTCCACCTCCAAGTATAACCTGGAACGAAAATTAAAGTAGGAATCGTTGTGTAATCAATGCTAAAAAATTGCCCGTGTATGCGCGCCTGTATGAAACCATAGGCAACGTAGTAGCTTTTTTAATATGTGCTTCGATTTATAAGACACTGTGCCATAGGCCACGTCGGACAGTTTACCTTGAAGTGCTTCCCTGGGCTGTCGTGCACGAGCTGGTGCGCGATGTCCGTGCAGCGTGCGGGGTCGTGGCCGTCCGCGCGCACCAGCCCGTCGGTCTTCCAGTGACCCATTACAGTTACTAGGCAATTATTGCCAATAAAATGCCAGGCCACGTCGGACAGTTTACCTAGAAGTGCTTCCCTGGGCTGTCGTGCACGAGCTGGTGCGCGATGTCCGTGCAGAGTGCGGGGTCGTGGCCGTCCGCGCGCACCAGCCCGTTGGTCTCCCAGTGACCCGTTACAGTTACCAAGCAATTATTGCCAATTAAATGCCAGGCCACGTCGGACAGTTTACCTAGAAGTGCTTCCCTGGGCTGTCGTGCAAGAGCTGGTGCGCGATGTCCGTGCAGCGCGCGGGGTCGTGGCGGTCCGCGCGCACCAGCCCGTCGGTCTCCCAGTGATCCATTACAGTTACCAGGCAATTATTGCCAATAAAATGCCAGGCCACGTCGGACAGTTTACCTTGAAGTGCTTCCCTGGGCTGTCGTGCACGAGCTGGTGCGCGATGTCCGTGCAGCGCGCGGGGTCGTGGCCGTCCGCGCGCACCAGCCCGTCGGTCTCCCAGTGACCAGTTACAGTTACCAGGCAATTATTGCCAATAAAATGCCAGGCCACGTCGGACAGTTTACCTTGAAGTGCTTCCCTGGGCTGTCGTGTACGAGCTGGTGCGCTATGTCCGTGCAGCGTGCGGGGTCGTGGCCGTCCGCGCGCACCAGCCCGTCGGTCTCCCAGTGACCCATTACAGTTACCAGGCAAATATTGCCAATAAAATGCCAGGCCACGTCGGACAGTTTACCTTGAATTGCTTCCCCGGGCTGTCGTGCACGAGGTGGTGCGCGATGTCCGTGCAGCGCGCGGGGTCGTGGCCGTCTGCGCGCACCAGCCCGTCGGTCTCCCAGTGACCCATTACAGTTACCAGGCAATTATTGCCAATAAAATGCCAGGCCACGTCGGACAGTTTACCTAGAAGTGCTTCCCTGGGCTGTCGTGCAAGAGCTGGTGCGCGATGTCCGTGCAGCGCGCGGGGTCGTGGCGGTCCGCGCGCACCAGCCCGTCGGTCTCCCAGTGATCCATTACAGTTACCAGGCAATTATTGCCAATAAAATGCCAGGCCACGTCGGACAGTTTACCTAGAAGTGCTTCCCTGGGCTGTTGTGCACGAGCTGGTGCGCGATGTCCGTGCAGCGCGCGGGGTCGTGGCCGTCCGCGCGCACCAGCCCGTCGGTCTCCCAGTGACCCATTACAGTTACCAGGCAATTATTGCCAATAAAATGCCAGGCCACGTCGGACAGTTTACCTTGAATTGCTTCCCTGGGCTGTCGTGCACGAGCTGGTGCGCGATGTCCGTGCAGCGCGCGGGGTCGTGGCCGTCCGCGCGCTCCAGCCCGTCGGTCTCCCAGTGACCCATTACAGTTACCAGGCAGTTATTGCCAATAAAATGCCAGGCCACGTCGGACAGTTTACCTAGAAGTGCTTCCCTGGGCTGTCGTGCACGAGCTGGTGCGCGATGTCCGTGCAGCGCGCGGGGTCGTGGCCGTCCGCGCGCACCAGCCCGTCGGTCTCCCAGTGACCCATTACAGTTACCAGGCAATTATTGCCAATAAAATGCCAGGCCACGTCGGACAGTTACCTTGAAGAGCTTCCCTGGGCTGTCGTGCACGAGCTGGTGCGCGATGTCCGTGCAGCGCGCGGGGTCGTGGCCGTCCGCGCGCACCAGCCCGTCGGTCTCCCAGTGACCCATTATAGTTACCAGGCAATTATTGCCAATAAAATGCCAGGCCACGTCGGACAGTTTACCAAGAAGTGCTTCCCTGGGCTGTCGTGCACGAGCTGGTGCGCTATGTCCGTGCAGCGCGCGGGGTCGTGGCGGTCCGCGCGCACCAGCCCGTCGGTCTCCCAGTGACCCATTACAGTTACCAGGCAATTATTGCCAATAAAATGCCAGGCCACGTCGGACAGTTCACCTAGAAGTGCTTCCCTGGGCTGTCGTGCAAGAGCTGGTGCGCGATGTCCGTGCAGCGCGCGGGGTCGTGGCGGTCCGCGCGCACCAGCCCGTCGGTCTCCCAGTGATCCATTACAGTTACCAGGCAATTATTGCCAATAAAATGCCAGGCCACGTCGGACCGTTTACCTTGAAGTGCTTCCCTGGGCTGTCATGCACGAGCTGGTGCGCGATGTCCGTGCAGCGCGCGGGGTCGTGGCCGTCCGCGCGCACCAGCCCGTCGGTCTCCCAGTTGCGGTTGGCCGCGCGCGCGAACGCGCCCGCCGGCGACGCGTGCGTGATGCGCGTCGTCGTCACTATACCTAACAACCAATAAATATAGGTACACTAACATTAGTTTTAGCAATACGTAATCTCACTTATCTCTATACGAACATAAAGATTGATTACCGATAGACTTTATTGTTGATCGAAGCCGATAGATTAACTCATTATCTATTTAAAATGTTTTAAGCACATTATAATTATGCTTATCTCATTATCTTTTTGAATCTGAACAATTTCATCTTGAAATTTTTATTGATAAATTTATTTAAAAGGATGTTTTTTTTAAATGGACAAGAAATCAAAAAGTTTTTTTTATATAATTTGTTATTCATTTCCATTACATGAACTTACCAATATCTTTCCCTTCTTCGAGTGCCCACGCAGCAATGGACTCCAGACGATTTTCAGTAACCATGGAAGCCTCGCAGTCCCGCCGCGGCACGGCCGCTGTCACGCCCAACGTGCCGTAGTTGGCCTTTACGCCGCAGAGATAGGCAGTCGCGGTGCACGCCGAATCAGGGATTTGTTGGTTCACACAGTATGTCTGGAACACAATCACGATTAACAATATGATTACGAATCACAGTGTCGCATCGTATGCATGAAATTTACCTGATAACAGCGTTACCTTAGCGAGTCCAATAGTAGGAAAAGCTTCGAAAGATAGTTGTGCTTCTTCACCGGTGTGGCCCTGGCGTTGGCCTAGCAGCGTGCGCGCAGCGGCCAGCGTGGGCACGGACATGCCGTCGCCCAGGAACATGACAACATTACGCGCTTTGCCGTGGGCATGTGGGCGCCGCCCCTCACGCGCCGCTATGCCCGCGTGCGCCTCCTCGTACCAGTACTGTGCCGTGCGCTCGACAGCGGCCGGCTCGGCGCCGGTGCGCGCCGCGCCCGCATCCTCCACGTCCGGGTGGTACCGGTCGCCGCGCGATACTGCAACCAACGACAAGACCAGGACGTGCGTCAACTGCATGGCGACACCGACCGTGACTACTGACTGGCTTTATCACAAACTACCTTTTTAAGTTCCCGGCTAATACGGTTTATCTTACCTTATCGATGAAAATATAAATCAATTATCATAAATTGATATATAATTGGTAGTTGAGCGCCGATCTACTGATTAGCGAAGTAGGTATTTAGTTTTATGTCTGCTTAATTATTTAAAACCGATCTGTAAAAAATCTTTTCATCCCATCGATTCGAAAAGCGATGATTGTTTATCTAATAACAGGGCCCAAAACGATTCATTGTTTACCTGATGACAAGTGGGTATCAATGAGATTTGAATTTTGAACAGCTTCATAACAGGGTCCAAAACGATTGAGATTTGAATTTAGAACAGAATTAAAGAAGCATTGGTTGGAATGTAGCAAAGGGTGTGCAGTACCACAGCCGTCTCTATCAAGACGATAGAGATGGCTGTGGCAGTACCCAAGTACCTTAAAAACAAATCAACTGATTTTGTATGGGGCCGGGACTGGTATTTTCAAAAAAGGAATTTTATAAAATTGAGAATAGGTATCTCGTAAACGTTGCGTCGTAGCTAAAATCTAACAAAATTTTCAATACCCCTACGACGGCGCCCCCGGAGGTACTTAAAAGGAATCCGATGGTCTTTTTTTTTGTTACCTAGGTATTACAAAACTTCAATTTTTTTTTCAAACAGGCGTAGCCTTTGCCCGCTAGCGCTATGATGTATCCGAACGCCAAAGAAAGACTTAAATAGCTACGTAGTTTGAGTTGTCTTTATTGCTTATCTTATAGAGGGGGATGAAAAGCAGAGTGTATTACTCGGCCGCAAAATTATTTTCACCTCGGGCGACGTATATTGAATCCCTCGCTGCGTTCAGGATTCTACTTTAGAATTCCTCACTGCGCTCGGGATTCTACACTAGAATCCTTCACTGCGCTCTGGATTCAAAATAGCGCCCTCGCCGTAAATATGCTATTTTGCTCCCTTGTAATACAATCTACTATTATTTACTAGGGTAAAATCGACTTCCTTAATTAACTAGTGCGATAAAGATATTGGCATTTTCGTTTGCATACTCTAAACCTGTTAACATGTTCATAGCGTTACTGTTTTATCGACACTTTCCATTTCCAGCAACAAAAGATAATTACCAATCCCCATACCAGAACTATTGGACTCATAATTTAATACCTGAGCTAAGGAAAAAAAGTAAGATTCAGTATAGTATTTGTTCACAAAATTCCCTTACCGCATAGATTTCTTAATTCTTTTGTAAAAAATATATTTGATTGTCTTTGATGTAGGTATACTTACTAACTAAAACATTAGTTTAGACCATGTTTAGACAATTTCCTGGTACCAGCTGCATTTGCAGTCGTCGCTCACTAATACGCATATTAGTAGTCATCCACTAAAACGCATTTGGCCTGCAATGCCTTTTCTCCTTATGTCTATGAAGAAGGCGTTCTTCAGCAGTACCTAGAATATTAAGTGGCTTAGTTAATATTAATAAAAACTCGATAATGGGGTTGAAATCATCAACATTGGCTTTTTCAATCGAAATGTTAATCACGAAATAGCTCCGATCGGACAACAAATCCCTACCCTACACTACCCTACCCCTACCCTTAAAATTAAAATTACTGCTGGCAGCTGAAGGTCAAGTCAGTTGTCAATATTAGGTAAGTTTGTACTTAAAATGCATGCTTTGCAAAGGGCGCACCACGCTTTTTAATTTCAGTGACTGAATAGACGGTTATTTTGTACTTTTAAGTCTGGTACTAATAAAAATAAAAGTGTGTTTTTAGTTTTTTAAACTACATATTTTTTCTTGCAATTTTGCCGGCCCATGGCCGGCCCTGACTTGACCTTCAGCTGCCAGCAGTAATTTTAATTTTAAGGGTAGGGGTAGGGTAGTGTAGGGTAGGGATTTGTTGTCCGATCGGAGCTATTTCGTGATTAACATTTCGATTGAAAAAGCCAATGTTGATGATTTCAACCCCATTATCGAGTTTTTATTAATATTAACTAAGCCACTTAATATTCTAGGTACTGCTGAAGAACGCCTTCTTCATAGACATAAGGAGAAAAGGCATTGCAGGCCAAATGCGTTTTAGTGGATGACTACTAATATGCGTATTAGTGAGCGACGTCTGCAAATGCAGCTGGTACCAGGAAATTGTCTAAACATGGTCTAAACTAATGTTTTAGTTAGTAAGTATACCTACATCAAAGACAATCAAATATATTTTTTACAAAAGAATTAAGAAATCTATGCGGTAAGGGAATTTTGTGAACAAATACTATACTGAATCTTACTTTTTTTCCTTAGCTCAGGTATTAAATTATGAGTCCAATAGTTCTGGTATGGGGATTGGTAATTATCTTTTGTTGCTGGAAATGGAAAGTGTCGATAAAACAGTAACGCTATGAACATGTTAACAGGTTTAGAGTATGCAAACGAAAATGCCAATATCTTTATCGCACTAGTTAATTAAGGAAGTCGATTTTACCCTAGTAAATAATAGTAGATTGTATTACAAGGGAGCAAAATAGCATATTTACGGCGAGGGCGCTATTTTGAATCCAGAGCGCAGTGAAGGATTCTAGTGTAGAATCCCGAGCGCAGTGAGGAATTCTAAAGTAGAATCCTGAACGCAGCGAGGGATTCAATATACGTCGCCCGAGGTGAAAATAATTTTGCGGCCGAGTAATACACTCTGCTTTTCATCCCCCTCTATAAGATAAGCAATAAAGACAACTCAAACTACGTAGCTATTTAAGTCTTTCTTTGGCGTTCGGATACATCATAGCGCTAGCGGGCAAAGGCTACGCCTGTTTGAAAAAAAAATTGAAGTTTTGTAATACCTAGGTAACAAAAAAAAAGACCATCGGATTCCTTTTAAGTACCTCCGGGGGCGCCGTCGTAGGGGTATTGAAAATTTTGTTAGATTTTAGCTACGACGCAACGTTTACGAGATACCTATTCTCAATTTTATAAAATTCCTTTTTTGAAAATACCAGTCCCGGCCCCATACAAAATCAGTTGATTTGTTTTTAAGGTACTTGGGTACTGCCACAGCCATCTCTATCGTCTTGATAGAGACGGCTGTGGTACTGCACACCCTTTGCTACATTCCAACCAATGCTTCTTTAATTCTGTTCTAAATTCAAATCTCAATCGTTTTGGACCCTGTTATGAAGCTGTTCAAAATTCAAATCTCATTGATACCCACTTGTCATCAGGTAAACAATGAATCGTTTTGGGCCCTGTTATTAGATAAACAATCATCGCTTTTCGAATCGATGGGATGAAAAGATTTTTTACAGATCGGTTTTAAATAATTAAGCAGACATAAAACTAAATACCTACTTCGTGGTGCGCGTTGTCAATATTAGGTAAGTTTGTACTTAAAATGCATGCTTTGCAAAGGGCGCACCACGCTTTTTAATTTCAGTGACTGAATAGACGGTTATTTTGTACTTTTAAGTCTGGTACTAATAAAAATAAAAGTGTGTTTTTAGTTTTTTAAACTACATATTAATTTTTTACTTTTTAGTTTAATTAATGGCAAGCCATGGATTGATGGTAATGGATTTCACAGTCCATTCATGTCTCTTTTCTTTTCACTTCTTTAACATTATAACTCAATGCCCCGTAATGGAAAAAAGACGTGATTGTATGTATTTAGTTTTACAAATTCAAGTGGAGTCTTTTTTTTTTTTTTTTTTTTTTATAAAAACTGGGCAGGCATTTGACCACCATCTTGTTTGTTAACAGGATGTGGCCTAAGATGTTGCATGCTTGTCCAGGAGATGCCTGTTCACTCTGGCCTTGAAGATACCAAGGTTGTAGTTATCGGGGAACACATAGGCAGGCAACGCTATTAGTTACCGGAAGCGCGAGCCAAACCCTTTAAACAAATGAGCCCAAACTCGAGGGGTTTCCTAGTGGCCATTAAGGCGCTACTCGGAAAAAGTATAGACTCTTTGATATAAAACTATAGGACGGTTAGAGTTGTTATAAATCTGGTAATAAGATATATATTTTTTTATACCTTTATCTAGAATCGTATAGTTTTAGAAACACGATTTTATGATTTTGGCTCGACACTTTTTATTTTCGAAAATACCTCTAAAAAATAAGAAATATCAAGATTATTCTTAAATGGGGATACATATACTATTGAAAATTGGTTTAATTAGTGGACACCAATAATATTTAGGATCGTATAGAAGCATTTTTTTGAAAATCGCTATAGTTTTTGAATACGAAGTGATTTTGTGTTTTTTTTGCGTAATCGGCAAAATCGGTCTCGCTCCCGAGCGCGTCGTTTTCTCATTGCTATCTCGCTTTAGCATAACTTTTCCGAGTATCGCCTTAATGAGTGCCACTGACTTTCTCCCTGCTCCATCATCAGACCCTCACCACCAAATGTAGCGAATAGGTCTCATCAGAACGAGACAAATGAGCCCAAACTCGAGGGCTTTCCTAGTGGCCATTGAGAGTGCCACTGACTTTCTCCTTGTTCCATCATCAAACCCTTACACAAAGTACAGCTAATAGATCTCATCAGAACGAAACAAACGAGCCCAAACTCGAGGGGTTTCCTCATTAAAGAGTGCCACTGACTTCCTCCCTGCTCCATCATCAGACCCTCACCACCAAGTGTAGCGAATAGGTCCCTGATGGGACCTGATGACCTGATGATCTGATTCGTTCTGATGAACGAAACAAATGAGCCCCAAACTCAAAAGGTTTCCTATTGGCCATTAAGGAGTGTCACTTGCTTTCTCCCTGCTCCATCATCAGACTCCCACCACCAAGTGTAGAGAATAGGTCTCATCAGAACGAAACAAATGAGCCCAAACTCGAGGGGTTTTCATGTGGTCATTAAGGAGTTTCACTGGCTTCCTCCCAGATCCATCATCAGACCCACACCACCAAGTGTAACGAATAGGTCTAATCAAAACGAAACAGATGAGCCCAAACTCGAGGGGTTTCCTATTGGTCCTTAAGGAGTGTCACTGGCTTTCTTCCTGCTCCATCATCAGACTCTCACCACCAAGTGTAGCAAATAGGTCTCATCAGAATGAAACAAATGAGCCCAAACTCGAGGGGTTTCCTATTGGTCATTAAGGAGTGCCACTGGCTTCCTCCCTGCTCCATCATCAGACCCTCACCACCAAATGTAGTGAATAAGTCTCATCAGAACGAAACATCGGAGCCCAAACTCGAGGGGTTTCCAGTGGTCAGTAAGAAGTGCCACTGGCTTCCTCTCTGCTCCATCATCAGACCCTCACCATCAAATATAGCGAATAGGTCTCATCAGAACAAAAAAAATGAGCCTAAACTCGAAGGGTTTCCTAGCAGCCATTGAAGATTTCTATTGCCCACCTCTTGACTCCATCATCAAATCAGCTCGATGGTAGCAAATTATTGTATTGTCATCGGATTCATATAGACTTGCAAAGTTTCAAATCAATACGACAATTAGAAGTAGGTTAAAATTGAATTCCAAGATTTTCTTACATTGTGACTTAGTTACAAGTGAAGCTAATAAAAGTGTGGTAAAAAAGAAAAATGTGCATAGCGCCGCTGTCACCGGAACAGAAAAGATTGTGGGACTGATGCTCTTTAGATTATTTTGGTAAATAAATATTACGTTTGTATGGGAAACTGATGGACGTGTCGCCGGCCAATCGCCGGCCTCGTAGAACATTGAATCTTCTGAAAATCCCTCCACCAAGCTCTAGGTACCTACTTACAATGTTCCCAGCCACTGCTATTCTCTCTTTATTAATATTATTTATAAGAAAACACGGTATGCTTGCAATTAATATATTAAAAGAAATATTATTAATATGTTCTTTTTTATTGTTTTTATACGAAAAATAATTAAATTTCATTATTTTTTTATTTATGTTGTTTTCATCGGGCAATATGGCAATATACACGTTCAGATTTGGTTCAGAGTAGACCAAATTGGCTGTCGGGATGAGACGTGTGTAGAGCCTGTGATAGACAGCTCCATTGAAACTTCGAAAAAAAATACTATGCTTTACATGACAGCTAGTGACGAGAAGCAAAACTAAAAGAATCTTGCTTTTTAATTTTTGTTTGAGGTTACTTTAAAAAGATGGCGCTTCTTTGATAAGCGCTACACACGTTCAGATCCGACTGCCGATTTGGCCGATTGTTATTATAGGTACTAAAAAGGATTCAATTTCACTAATTTTTAATTTTATGTTGTTTTAATAAAAAAATGAAATTAAATTGTGGTCGTGCGATTATACACACGTTCAGATTTGGTTCGGAGTAGACCAAATTGGCTGTCGGGTAGGGACGTATGTAGAGCCTGTGATAGACAGCGCCATTGAAACTTAGAAGAAAATTACTATGCTTTACATGACATCTAGTGATGAGAAGCAAAACTAGAAGAAAAATGCCCTTTAATTTTTTTTGAGGTTACTTTAAAAAGATGGCGCTTTTTTGATAAGTGCTATACACGTTCAGATCCGACTGCCGATGTGGCCGATTGTAATTATACTAAAAAGAATTCAATTTCATAAAGTTTTAATTTTATGTTGTTTTCATTAAAGAACTTCATTAAATTGTGGTCGTGTGATTATACACACGTTCAGATTTGGTTCGGAGTAGACCAAATTGTCTGTCGGGTAGAAATGTGTGAAGAACCTGTTATAGACAGCGCCATTGAAACTTAGAAAAAAATACTATGCTTTACATGACATCTAGTGACGAGAAGCAAAACTAGAAGAAACATGCCCTTTAATTTTTGTTTGAGGTTACTTTAAAAAGATGGCGCTGTTTTGATAAGTGCAATACACGTTCAGATCCGACTGCCGATGTGGCCGATTGTAATTATACTAAAAAGAATTCAAATTCATAAAGTTTTAATTTTATGTTGTTTTCATTAAAGAACTTCATTAAATTGTAGTCGTGCGATTATACACACGTTCAGATTTGGTTCGGATTCGGAGTAGACCAAATTGGCTGTCGGGTAGGGATGTGTGTAGAGCCTGTGATAGACAGCTCTATTGAAACCTAGAAAAAAAATACTCTGCTTTACATGACATCTAGTGATGAGAAGCAAAACTAAAAGAAACATGCCCTTTAATTTTTGTTTGAGGTTACTTTAAAAAGATGGCGCTTTTTTGATAAGTGCTATACACGTTCAGATCCGACTGCCGATGTGGCCGAATGTAGTTGTACTAAAAATAATTCAATTTCATTAAATTTTAATTATATGTTGTTTTCAATAAAGAACTTAACAGGTTCACAGTCTACAGCCTACATGTGGGCTGTAGGCTATCCACAGCCACCAGTCCGCAGCACATAATATGTAGGTTGTCGTCCGTTCAAAACTTTAATATGTGACACACTTCAAATTGGGGACTTTAACCCGTCATCTTGACGCTCACTGTTTAGCCGTACACTTTCTATGTTTTTTTGTGAGGTGGGACTCATAAGGTTTGGAGTTTACAAAAGTGGACTTGATAGGGCAAACTTTAAACTGACACTTACTATCTTACGATTTGGCTAGGACTGTGAACCTGTTAATTAAATTGTGGTCGTGCGATTAAACACACGTTCAGATTTGGTTCGGAGTAGACCGAATTGGCTGTCGGGATGAGACGTGTGTAGAGCCTGTGATAGACAGCTCCATTGAAACTTCGAAAAAAAATACTATGCTTTACATGACAGCTAGTGACGAGAAGCAAAACTAAAAGAAACATGCCCTTTAATTTTTGTTTGAGGTTACTTTAAAAAGATGGCGCTTTTTTTATTAGTGCTATACACGTTCAGATCCGACTGCCGATGTGGCCGATTGTAATTATACTAAAAAGAATTCAATTTCATTAAGTTTTAATTATATGTTGTTTTCATAAAAAAACGTAATTCGATTGTGGTCGGGCGATTATACACACGTTCAGATTTGGTTCGGATTAGACCAAATTGGTTGTCGGGTAGAAATGTGTGAAAAACCTGTTATAGCCAGCGCCATTGAAACTAAGAAAAAAAAATTGTTTGAGGTTACTTTAAAAAGATGGCGCTTTTTTTGATAAGTGCTATACACGTTCAGACCCGACTGAAGATGTGGCCGATTGTAATTATACTAAAAAGAATTCATTTTCATTAAGTTTTAATTTTATGTTGTTTTTATTAGAGAACTTAATTAAATTGTAGTCGTGCGATTATACACACGTTCAGATTTGGTTCCGATTCGGAGTAGACCAAATTGGCTGTCGGGTAGGGATGTGTGTAGAGCCTGTGATAGACAGCTCTATTGAAACCTAGAAAAAAATACTCTGCTTTACATGACATCTAGTGATGAGAAGCAAAACTAAAAGAAACATGCCCTTTATTTTTGTTTGAGGTTACTTTAAAAAGATGGCGCTTTTTTGATAAGTGCTATACACGTTCAGATCCGACTGCCGATGTGGCCGATTGTAATTATACTAAAACGAATTCAATTTCATTAAGTTTTAATTATATGTTGTTTTCATAAAAAAACGTAATTTAATTGTGGTCGGGCGATTATACACACGTTCAGATTTGGTTCGGATTAGACCAAATTGGCTGTCGGGTAGAAATGTGTGAAGAACCTGTTATAGCCAGCGCCATTGAAACTAAGAAAAAAAAATGTTTGAGGTTACTTTAAAAAGATGGCGCTTTTTTGATAAGTGCTATACACGTTCAGATCCGACTGACGATGTGGCCGATTGTAATTATACTAAAAAGAATTCAATTTCATTAAGTTTAAATTTTATGTTGTTTTCATTAGAGAACTTAATTAAATTGTAGTCGTGCGTTTATACACACGTTCAGATTTGGTTCGGATTCGGAGTAGACCAAATTGGCTTTCGGGTAGGGATGTGTGTAGAGCCTGTGATAGACAGCTCTATTGAAACCTAGAAAAAAATTCTTTGCTTTACATGACATCTAGTGATGAGAAGTAAAACTAAAAGAAACATGCCCTTTAATTTTTGTTTGAGGTTACTTTAAAAAGATGGCGCTTTTTTGATAAGTGCTATACACGTTCAGATACGACTGCCGATGTGGCCGAATGTAGTTGTACTAAAAATAATTCAATTTCATTTAATTTTAATTATATGTTGTTTTCAATAAATAACTTAATTAAATAGTGGTCGTGCGATTAAACACACGTTCAGATTTGGTTCGGAGTAGACCAAATTGGCTGTCGGGATGAGACGGGTGTAGAGCCTGTGATAGACAGCTCCATTGAAACTTCGAAAAAAAATACTATGCTTTACATGACAGCTAGTGACGAGAAGCAAAACTAAAAGAAACATGCCCTTTAATTTTTGTATGAGGTTATTTTAAAAAGATGGCGCTTTTTTGATAAGTGTTCAGATCCGACTGCCGACGTGGCCGATTGTAATTATACTAAAAAGAATTCAATTTCATAAAGTTTTGATTTTATGTTGATTTCATTAAAGAACTTAATTAAATTGTGGTCGTGCGATTATACACACGTTCAGATTTGGTCGGAGTAGACCAAATTGGCTGTCCGGTAGGGACGTGTGTAGAGCCTGTGATAGACAGCGCCATTGAAACTTAGAAAAAAAATACTATGCTTTACATGACAGCTAGTGACGAGAAGCAAAACTAAAAGAAACATGCCCTTTAATTTTTGTTTGAGGTTATTTAAAAAAGATGGCGCTTTTTTGATAAGTGCTATACACGTTCAGATCCGACTGCCGATGTGGCCGATTGTAATTATACTAAAAAGAATTCATTTTCATTAAGTTTTAATTTTATGTTGTTTTTATTAGAGAACTTAATTAAATTGTGGTCGTGCGATTATACACACGTTCAGATTTGGTTCGGATTCGGAGTAGACCAAATTGGCTGTCGGGTAGGGACGTGTATAGAGCCTGTGATAGACAGCGCCATTGAAACTTAGAAAAAAAATACTATGCTTTACATGACATCTAGTGACGAGAAGCAAAACTAAAAGAATCTTGCTTTTTAATTTTTGTTTAAGGTTACTTTAAAAGCCGCTACACACGCTCCTATCTGACCGCCGATTTGGTGCGGGCGAACTTCACTGCAGATCTGATCCGCGTCTACACACGTTCAAACTAAATCTGCCAGACCAAATCGGTCGGCACTACACACGTTCCGATTTGGTCTGGCCGACCTCTAGCCGTTGTTGCAGTGTTGCCAGCCACTGCTAATCTCCCAATATTATTAATATTTATAAATACTGAAAACATCAATTTGCTTGCAATAAATAAATTAAAAAGTAAAATATTTTCGGTTTTTAATGTTTTATTACCAGTGATCGGATAATCGGATGCATATTTACCTAAAGTTGAAGTGTTAGCTGTTATGGAATGCAATTTTTTATCGAAATTTTTTAAATAAATACCACATGCTATAGACGTCTTTTCCACACCATGTTAAGGACTAATTTTGATGATAATTTTAAGGATTAATCCCGGGATTTATATAAAAAAAAAAATGTTTTAAGAAGTCGCTTCCATAATATCCTAGCCAAATATTAACTTTAGGTAAATATGCATCCGATTATCCGATCTCTATTTATTACTATAAAAAAAACAATTTCATTCTTTTTTAATTTTCTGTTATTTTCATTAAAATACGAAACATGCTAAATATTTACTAAAAGCAGCACTTATTGATAAGGTGCTATGCCCTTTTTATATATATTTAGTTTTACGACAAATTGCTAGTTTTTAAACAAAATATTCTAAAATAACAAATAGATAAATAGAATCTTTTCATAAATGGCCATATTTAAACCTTTCGTTCGTTCAGTCCTACGTAAAACTCATGAACGAGCATTAAATTGAATACTCTGAAAATCCCTTAAACGTAATGAGCGATTTTCTGAGAGGCCATTTAAAAAAACAAAGCTTCCAATTGCTTCACTAGATGGCGTTGAATAAGTATGTACATGTCTATGGTATATTTTGGTATGAAACATATTTAAATTAATTACTTTTTAACAACCCAAAGGAAACTAATAATATATTAAATAAGTACTACTGTGAGGAACAGAAACGAAATAGGTAAATTTAAAGATTTAGGTAAATAAATAACATCTGTCTGACGTTCCGTTTTACGTAAAAAAGTCGCGTCAAAGTAAAATTTATAACGTTCCGTTCCTTCTAACTGCATAGGTGGGACAGCGCCATCTAGTGACTGAGCTTTCAGAAAATCGCCCATTCTATCTGCTTTAAATATTTCCGCTTTTACATATTTTCTCCCTAAATCTAGGGGAAAACCTCAAAAATTGTCAACACTGCCAAGTTGGTCCGGTCGGAAGCCTACACACGTTCCGATTTGGTAGGAAGTGAAATTCGTGCGAACCAAATCTGGCCGACCGCGTCAAACACGAATAATAATAATTATGGTCGGACGACGACGCTACACACGTCCAGATTTGGTCTGGAGCAGACCAAATCGGCGGTCGGATCGGAACGTGTGTAGATGCTATTAAAAGACGGTGCTTTTTTGGTAAGTGCTATACACGTTCAGATCTGACTGCCGATGTGGCCGAATGTAGTTGTACTT
Organism: Crambus lathoniellus; assembly: GCA_949710035.1. Taxonomy (NCBI): domain Eukaryota; kingdom Metazoa; phylum Arthropoda; class Insecta; order Lepidoptera; family Crambidae; genus Crambus; species Crambus lathoniellus. The sequence goes on from OX453296.1 coordinate 29,703,768, forward strand.
AAAATAATTCAATTTCATTAAATTTTAATTATATGTTGTTTTCAATAAAGAACTAAATTAAATTGTGGTCGTGCGATTAAACACACGTTCAGATTTGGTTCGGAGTAGACCAAATTGGCTGTCGGGATGAGACGTGTGTAGAGCCTGTGATAGACAGCTCCATTGAAACTTCGAAAAAAAATACTATGCTTTACATGACAGCTAGTGACGAGAAGCAAAACTAAAAGAAACCCTTTAATTTTTGATTGAGGTTACTTTAAAAAGATGGCGCTTTTTTGATAAGTGCTATACACGTTCAGATCCGACTGCCGATGTGGCCGATTGTAATTATACTAAAAAGAATTCAATTTCATAAAGTTTTTCGACTGCCGATTTGGTGCGGACAAACTTCGCTGCTAATCTGATCTGCGCTACATAGTCCAGAATAGCCCACTGATACAGAAACCGTTGGAAACTTTCTGAGAACGATATATATGGCCTGTTTTGTAAATTAATAATTGTAATTGGGCGACTACGCTAAACACGTCCAAGTTTGGTTCCGAACAGACTAAATCGGCTGTCGAGTAGCGACTTGTGTAGAGCCTATTAGAGCCAGCGCCAATAAAATAATAAAAAAATACTTTGCTTCACATAGAGTCTCATGTCGATTAGCAAAACTAAAAGAATCGTGCTTTAATTTAATCGTAATTTGGCGCAGACGAACTTTGCTGCAAAGCTGATCCGTCCCCTTTAGCCCCCTGACTCACAAACCGTCGGAAATGCTCCCGAAAGAGGAATGAATAACCTGTATTTGTCACTCACTCTAGAAGAGACAAAATCAAAGAGCCTCTAGTGGGCAGTAGCAGAACTACAGATTTTCATACAAAAATGTAATAGCCGCTACACACGCTCCTATCCGACCGCCGATTTGGTGCGGGCGAACTTCACTACAGATCAGTACCCCGAGTGTAAGTTTTTATGTCAAGCAAACGCAAACTATTTCGAATGCGTATTAATGTCAATTTGTATGAAAACTATATAAGCGCGCTACTCGCCGCTAGAGGCGCTAATACAGTTTTCATACAAATTGACATAAATACGCATTCGAAATAGTTTGCGTTTTTTGACATAAAAACTTACACTACGGGTACTGATCCGCGCCTACACACGTTCAAACCAAATCTGCCAGACCAAATCGGTCGGCGCTACACACGTTCCGATTTGGTCTGGCCGACCTCTAGCCGTTGTTGCAGTGTTGCCAGCCACTGCTAATCTCCCAATATTATTACTATTTATAAATACTGAAAACATCAATTTGCTTGCAATAAATAAATTAAAAAGAAAAATATTTTCGGTTTTTAATGTTTTATTACTATAAAAAAACAATTTCATTATTTTTTAATTTTCTGTTATTTTCAAAAAAATACTAAAACATACTAAATATTTACTAAAAGCAGCACTTATTGATGAGGTGTTATGCCCTTTTTATATATATTTAGTTTTACGACAAATTGCGAGTTTTAAATAAAATATTCTAAAAAAAAACTAAAAGATAAAAATAACCTTTTCATAAATGGCCGTATTTAAACCTTTCGTTCGTTCAGTCCTACGTAAAACTCATGAACGAGCATTAAATTGAATTCTCTGAAAATCCCTTAAAGTAATTCTATCTGCTTTAAATATTTCCGCTTTTACATATTTTCTCCCTAAATCTAGGGGAAAACCTCCAAAATTGTCAACACTGCCAAGTTGGTCCGGTCGGAAGCCTACACACGTTCCGATTTGGTAGGAAGTGAAGTTCGTGCGAACCAAATCCGGCCGACCGCGTCAAACACGAATATGGTCGGACGACTACGCTAGCGCCCAGTGTGTACAGGTAGTTAATGTCGAGTAGCAAAACTAAAAGAATCGTGCTTTTAAAATTTTTGTATTTGGTAACTTTAAAAAGATGGCGCTACTTTAAGCATCAGTAAGCTAGCCGCTACACACGTCGAGACTGAACTGCAGATTTGGTTTGGACGAACTTCGCTGCAATGCTGATTCGTCCCCTATAGCCCCCCTGACTCACAAACCGTCGGAAATGCTCCCGACAGAGGAGTAAATAACCTGTCTTTGTCACTTACTCTAGAAGAGACAAAATCAAAGCACAAAATTCGAATAAGATTCTGTTTCTAACGGTTCGTGAATCAGGCGGCTGGTCTGGCCGCACCAAGCTGTAATTACAGTGTTGCCAGCCACTGCTAATCCCCCGTTCATAATATTATTAATAAATACTGAAAACATCGACTAGCCTGATTACAGGCTATTATCTATTAAGATAGATTAAAAAAAATGTGTTCAGTTTTTTATATTTTATTATTGTATAGAATTCAATTTATTTTTTGTTCATATTTTATGTTACTTTTTTTCATTAAAATGCTAAAACTCGCTAAATATGTTCTCAAAGCAGCACTCATTGATGAGGTGTTTTGCCCTCATAGTATAAAATTAAATTAAGTTTTACGACAAAGTGCGAGTTATTAAATAAAATAAACAAAGAAAAAACTAATAGATAAAAGAATCTTTGCATAAATAGGCAGATTCAAACCTTTCTTTCGTTCAGTCTTACACAAAAGTCATGAACGAGCATTAAATCAAATCTTCTGAAAATCCCTCCACCAAGCTGTATCTACTTACAATGTTGCCAGCCACTGCAAATCTCTCTATATCAATATTATTTATAAGAAAACATCGATATGCCTGCATTAGACATATTAAAATATGTTCTTATATTTTTGTTTTATTATTATAAGGAATTCATTTTTTATATATTTTATGTTATTTTCATTAAAATTTTGGTCAGGTGAATATACAATACACCCGTCCAGATTTGGTTCGGAGCAGACCAAATTGGCTGTCGGGTAGGGACGTGTGTAGAGCTTTGCTTTACATGACAGCTAGTGACTAGTAGCGAAACTAGAGAATCGTGCTTTATAATTTTTGAGGTTTCTTTTAAAAGATGGCGCTTCTTTGATAGGCGCTACACACCTTCAGATCCGACTGCCGATTTGGTGCGGACAACCATAGCTGCAAATTCGGCGCTACATACATCCTAAAATTAAATTAATTCTGTGCCTCACTGACGATCAGTCCACCTGTTAGCAACGGCCTGTCAGTTGGCCGCAACCGACCACACACTGTCAGTTTTTCATACAAAACCTTGCATTGGTACTACAGGACGTATTCTGTGATTTCGGTCAACTGAAAGACCGTTGCCTGCTGGCGAACTGATCGTCTGTGGGGCCCTTTAGGTTTCCAACTCAAGTGATTACATGCCGTCGATTTTCAGTTTTTGAAAAACAGGCCTCTGGGCGATTTTTGATGTTTTTAGTAGGTACTTTGTGTGTACTTTATCAACCATCAACTTGATTCTCAGCTTTTGATAAGCTTGTGGCTGGTCGATTGTGTTTGTCTTTTTAGTAGTCCGACTCCTAACGACCTTGGCTGTTCTTACGGATCGAATCACAAAGTACCTTTGTGTACCTTTGTATATACGGAAATAGAGACCTCTCTCGGCGGCTAAAAATGGCAACTATTTTGTTTGGACCTAGCGCCCCCTTTATTTGTTTTTTGGGACTACTACGTACTACATAAGGATACGCACGTATAGCCTATTTAGTTTTTAATGATTTTTATTATTTTTACTTAGAAGGGGCATTATACTAAGAATTATTAATTTTTAGCAGATTTCCTTTGTTCAGTTGGATGACTTTAAACAACAACAAGGATAGCTAATTATTAATTCTTAGTTTGAAAATGAAAACATAAAGATAAGATGAAAAGATCAAAAACATATTTATTCACATAAAAATAATACACATGTAGGTACTTGTGAATCGTTAACATTTTCCTACCGCATTCAAGACTTTTTTAACTGAAACACAGGCGCAATAAACTTGCCAGTTTCGTAACGAAGTTTACAAAAAAACTTATGTCGTTAAAATTACAACAATTTGCATAAAGCATATGCACAGGTTATACAATATTATTAAATAACATTTAAGAGAAATATGTTCTCATACCCAAACATAATAAACATGAATAAATTCAATTACGTCTTGTGGACCTTTATTATAGAAGTCTGCCTTTCCCCAAAAACGAGCCTCTAGTTTTTTCAATTAGGTCCGTATTATAAACGACACTCAAGTGGAGATTTCTTCTCAAGTATAGTTGGCAAGTGATGAATGTATTCGTTGCATGTATTTGCATCCCTTTCTAACTACTTGAGAAGAGATCTCCACTTGAGTGTTGTTCTATAATACCGACCTAATCTTGGAACAGCAAGCTTATTTTTAATTCTTGTATTTAAATTATGAACATCACTTTCCTTTATAAACGAATTACGATGCTTTGTTACATACACACAAAATTTTCATATACAATCTCAGATTTACCTGTAGTAACATCGTAAAATTTCATTTTTTTTACTTAATTTTAGCATCGTGATCGTGCCACACTTTATGGTGCTGTGCTGTGATTTTGGCGTGACGGGTCCGAGGAGAGGCGTTGCAATTTTTCTTAATGAAACTTCCATTTTACGATTTTGCTGTTGCATTGCACTCTTTAGGCAGAATTACTTTATCTGAAAAACAAAAAACACCTCTTTTTAAACATGAAAATATAATTTCTTAGAAGGAGGGCGTTTTGGGTTCCGACCCAATAGCCACAAATTATATAGACTAGTACCACAGTAGTATTAAGGCTGTGCTAGTACCAATAGCAATGAGTTGGTGTCGTTGGATAGGTATTACAAAGACGAACAATGTTTAGAGCCAACGCGGGCACTTGTGATTTTTAGTCGACCGATAGTTTAGTCGGGATCGTAAGACGATCGTGATTAAACCATGATAAAACTGTCGGCCGATAGATGGGCGATAGTTAAGTTGAATGCAGTGCGCACGCTCACTGGTCCTTCTACCCGGCCGATAGTTTTGCTGTGCGATTGGCGATAGTTTGATCGAACAACTATCGGCCGATAGTTTGATCGGTCGATTTTTAATCGTCAGTGCGCGCACTGCCATTTAACTCTATACTGAATCCGAGAACGATCAAACTATCGCCACTTGACTGAAATCGTTGTCCGTTCGGAGATAATCTGATATGATGATAAATACCTATTATAATAACCAACATAAAATCTTAAGTGTGTTACACAAGATTACCTGCAAAGGTATCCCATATTTGTTGCAAAAGTCCTGCTAAAGATTTGGCTTGCAAATTTCACCTTCATTATATTTTTTTAAGTAATGTTAATAGCTTATGCAATTTATTGTCTTCGGGAGTTGTTATTATTAATTATGCTCTTTGAAAGCAACTGAACCTTTCTTTCTCTGGAATTCTAAAATAAAATAAATACAAGGGTTAAATTTTAAGACATAAATCTGAACATAAAATAAAAATCTAACATTTGATAATTATTATTTACTTATAATTTAATTAGCTATAAGTAACAGAGACGAATAAAAATGAAAAATACCTTTATTGAATTCCACAGCCTTTTCTCTGGCCGGCAAGGTTGGTTGATTGACTGGTTGAGTTACTACTGGCTGGATCTATAAAAATGATGATAAGATGAAACCAACCGGTCAATAAATTTAATCTCATTTAATAATAAGGATAGAAAATGCAATTTTTACCTATATTTGTAAGTATTTGTAAAACAAATTTTCGATGAAAACTAACCTGGGCAAATTAAGAATAGGCCCTGCAATGTTACTTAGCCGATTAAATCGGCATTAAAACGCTCCGTATCTTTAGCTGGATTCGGGAATAATAGCATAGTTCGATGCGAACCTGAAAAATAAAAAATAATTCATCACAAATAATTATTGCAATACATAAAGTATACAGTTAGAAATAAAGAGGGAGAGGTTGGTTTGTTGTTGGTTGGTTGTTTTGGGCGTTAATTGAAGAAAAGTTTGGTCTTTACTTACTTGCTGAATCTGAACACCCAGGAACACAACACTTTTTCCTAGACATCGACATAATGCCTGTAGTCCTGTCTCAATCCAAAGTTAAAACTAAACCACGAGTCTCTGTCTAGCCGCACTATTATGAGGAGAAAACTCTCAACTCGACAGAAGACACAGGGAATTAATATAAATTTAAGATAGAAATTCACTGCACACAACTATCAATCAAAACAATTTTGAATGACCGCGCGCAATGACGGTTTAGTTTAGTGTTGCCATTTTTCTAAAATAATTTCATACCGTAATGAAATAATAAATATTATAGTAACGCCTTTACTTTGAGTAAATAACAGACAAAACACCTATCGTAATAATTTCCTATTCTTTATAAATAGTTGAAAATTCTTTTAAGTACCTTGAATTTGGGATTTTGACTTAATTGTTTATATGACTCTGATAATTACAAAATCTACCAAATCGTAAGAATTCATGTGGAACGTCGCAAAAATAACACCACTACAATTAAAAGCCCCCTGAGCGCTATCATTATCTAAGACAGTTAGTGCAAACTGAATTTAGCATCTTTTGAACGCCCTCTGAAATAGTTTTATGGAAGTACTGAATTACAATACTGCTAAATCTAAACGACGGAAGCTCTTCGTGACGTTAATAGTATTGCTGACTTCTAGAACTGATAGTATAGCTTTCCTACGATTGCCAGTAGCGATAGGTGAAGATTGAAGAGCCTGGATCGAATGTTTTATTTTTGTATTGACTTGGCTTGTGTTGTGGACTTCGATTTTCACGTGTTTTGGATTTCTTTGTTTCTCCACGTCCACTGCGGGGCTGCCGGCAAAAAAATATGGATATGGGCATGGGATTCAATTCAACTGTCATTTGAATTCCTTATTTTGATAGAGTTTTGCTGCTTTTTTTTATAAAATTGACTTAATTAAGTTGTTTCAAAAATCGTATGAAGTTCATATCCACAAAGTTACGCGGTAGCCCCCCAGGGTCATGTACTGTGACACGGAGAACTTTTCTAGTGGTGAGTCGAGGCCTGGGTCCCCGGTCATTGTGGAAACGGAAGGTGATTTCAGCTTACCGGACGATCGCTGATTTTTATTTTGCCAAGAAAATATTCGGGTTGCTGCCTGGACGATCTTACAATTACATCTTAATGAACATTAAGGGAGTCTGGCGAGGGGTTGCCACGATGTTATGTGTCTGGCAATGAATGACATGATTTTTAACAAAATTCTTAAGGAAATATCAAAAACCCAGCCTTGTTTATTTCATGAATTTGGGTTATTATTTTACACACCTTTAGTGCCGTTTATCTGCCAAAGCCACTATAGCCCAAACTTCATGATGGTCCATCGTTCTTGCTGTCATGTGTTGCGTGCATGCGCTGACAAATTTTCAGCTTTGATAAAATAACGAAGGTCTGGGTTTCAACGAAACAGATCAAAATCACGAGTCAGTTGACAGTTTCAGGTACTTAAATGAAACCATTAGTGTAAATGTCAACTACTTTTATTATATCACATAAATCATCACGAAGTTGGTAATGGTAACTATATGTTTAATTGATCTACAATTTTTTATAGCTATAGGTTATTGTATAGTCACATGCGTCATATTATTGTTATGATCATTTCACTACTGTTAAAAGACAAAGTGCTGATTAAATTTAAGCCATTGCTGCTAATAAGACATTTGACAAAATATGGTATCGTTTATTTACTGACAGCGAATAAAAATAAAGTAGGTATTATTATAATTTACCGCCACCTCTTTATGCTTGAAAGAAGTCAACTTATTTTTCTACATATATATTATCTACTAAGATACTTAATTAATTAATAAGTACTAACTTAAGACTAGTAAAACAATACAAACAATTCTATAATACTAACTAATGATAAGTTCGCAATTAATAAATATGTTAGATAAATAAACTTATTTAATAAGTCTTCATTAATATTACTTAATTAACTTTTAATGATCCCCTGTGGCTGTGGATGGATGACTGAAAGGCACCCACATACGTTAGATAGTTTTACACAATCGAAATTATTATACTTTGATGACTTTGATAATAGTTCTATAATGTGGACTCGTGAAGAGAAGAACCTAACGGGCACACGGACCGGAAAACGGTTTTTTACTTTGTTCGCATGAACTTAACGTTGTTGCAGTGACGCTAACCACTGATCATTTTCTCCCTATTTTTATTTCACAGTGATTATTGTGTATGTAAAGTACGGCCATTTTAACAGGACACATTTGAAATCTCTCAGTATGAATGTTATTATTTCAAGCAAATAATTTTGTCCATTATGACAGAAAAATATTTTAATTTTGAAGTATAAACTTTTAAAAAATGTGCAGTGTCCTAGCAAGCTTACTTTGAAGTTGAGACTAACAACAGTCAAACGTTGCACTACTTTAATTGTCATGTTCTTTTTCGTGTAATTTCTATTTGTTTTTAATGTTTTCCAGTTCCCACTGAAAAACATCAAATGAAATATTTTTCCGGGGTTATAAGTATTGCTGCAGATGAACGAATATCCGGTACAGAGCTGACTAAATCCGTTGTCTGATCCGTGCGTCTGTTAGGACTAGGACCATGCACGCCTTTGTGTCAGCTCCTTTTCCCTGGACGCACAGATAATGAAGATTGAAATTTACCTATTAATAATGTGCTAAATGATACCTAATTAGCATCCAGTAACAGATTCAGATGGGAATATGCCGACGAGACCCGGGTCCCGTGAAAGTGCGGGCGGAGCCACAGGGCAGACTATGCAGCACTTGCTCTTTCCCCAGACACGCGTGCAGCCACAGAATATTATATTAGAACTTAGTAGAATTGATAGGTATTAGTATCAATCAAGGCGGCCATCGGACTAGCTGCGCACTGGGCCAATCATACCCATTCAATTAAATTATTTATATAACGAACCAATGACACTGTAGAAGAAGAAGAATGTGAAATTATTATTACATTTTATAGTCTAGCTAGGTCCTTAATAATCAATGAGTTAAAAAAACATATTATTCTTTTAAGTCGTCATTACCAGTCAGGACATAATATATTAATACTTAAGTATTGCGTCTCGTTAATCTTTATCACAATTATTTTGACACATAGGTACTCGAGACACATCGAGACTCGTACACTGGTCCGTAGTCGCACATCGCACAGTCTATCTATAACGAGTTGCACAGTCGTCGATGTATAATAAAATAAACAACAAATTTTAAACACCAAATAAGTTTCTAATATTCATAAAGATTTATGTAAATTTTTGTTTTCAATCCTTATGGAGATTCAGGTATCTTGTACACGTTATGAATTTTAAAAAATATGGCTGATAAGTACTTAAATCAAATCAGTATACCTACAGGGTGACAACTTAAGACGTAAATACAAAACCATTTTTTATATCTAAATCTTCCTTATAAGTACTAAAACATCCTGCTAGATCTCATGTTGTTAAACTAGTTAATAGTAGGTATCTTTTTTTAGTGTGCATTAGTCCCATTATAAGGACATACTTAGCACAATTTATTCAACTAAAAAAATAAATTAGTTGGCATGGCTTATTACTTGACTTATTGTACGAAAAGAAGTACTTTAAGATGTGATAGGTCATTTTATGATAATGATCCCTATCCATGATATCCTCAATAATCCCCATTTCCTGCTATATTTTTATTGTTATTCAAGGTACAAGTAACCTGTATGACTTTGAAAACAGAAGTAAGAAGTCTGAAGTACTCTGAAGTAGTAAGTAGTAGTTTTCTTCTGAAGTTCGATCGTAAGGGCGAGATTGTTGTATGGCGTTTATATGGTGTCGGTAAGGAGTTAAGACTCCTTACCGACACCATATATACTTCAAAACATAAGATGTTTTGAAGTATATTAGTTTTCCAAAACGATCTACGTATTATCTAGTGGCTGAAAGCTCTAATGATGGAGGCGACGCTCTCGTAGGTGCCTGTCACGAAGATGAAGAGCCCGAGCGCGATGATGGCCGCGTCCTTGGCGCGGGTGAGGCGCGCGGCGGGCGGCACCGTCACCAGCTCGATGAGCGGCGGGAACACCAGCGCCAGCGCCGTGCTGCTGACCGCGCCCACCAGCGAGATAACCAGCCCTAGCTGCGGCACCGACTCCGCCAGCGCGACTGTCGACACACAGAGCAAAACATTAATTACTACTTTACAATTCACATATTATTTTTCACTTCTCATGCTCGTAAAGTTCGTGTTTATGTTGGGTATAGGCTGCATAAAATCGCTTTTTATGCTCTAGTGCATAAAGTAAAATCTTCGTCTAAGTCTCAGACTCTAAGACAAAGGTCGTCGGGTAAACAGTTACACACGCAATTAAACTTCGTTAAATAAACTTGTTATTTCATTCTGTTTCTTTAATTTTGTACACAATCCATTTTAAATTACTTACTAAATTAATAAAACCAGGCAAAATTAATGAGTTTTGTAAGAAATAAGTATTTCAAGAGCCTTATGGACTACGATCTATGCTAAAGTCACTGTGTTGCCACTGCCACGTATAAAAAAAAAAGTCTTCCCGCCAATATGGCGGTCTTTATTTTTTCTTTTTTGCAATATTGTTATTTATTTTCCTCACACTCGAAGTGAAAAGCAGAGTGTATAACTCGTAGATAAAACCCATTTTACCCTCGAATTGACTATCCACCCTCGCCTACGGCTCGGATGGATATATACGTCTCGGGTAAAATGGTACGTTTTATGCACTTGTTGTACAATCTACTATTGTGTTACGCTCCCTGAAATATGGTTGAGCGAAACGATGGTTGCTTCATGGGCCATGCTCGCGAACAGGCGCTGCTAGTGGAAATGGGTGTGCTAATATCTTTTGTTCTTCATTTGTTTTGTTAAGAACTAGCGGATCCTCGCGGTTTCACCCGCGTGTTACCTACCCGGGAATATCGGAATAAAATATAGCCTATGTCACTCGGGAAGAATGTAGCTTTGTAATGGTGAAAGAATTTTCTAAATCGGTCCAGTAGTTTCGGAGCCTATTCGATGCAAACAAACAATCAAATCTTTCCTCTTTATAATATTAGTATAGATTAAATAAACTTAATGCTTATGAATCGTCCAACATTTTTTTACTTTACTATGTTAAATTGAAGTCGTTTTAAGTGATGATTTTCAACATTGCAAACAAATTGGCTACAATTTAAAAATAAAATCTAGCTGAAATCGTGCCATGACTAAAGGCTGGAAATATGTGGAACTGAATGTATGAGGTGGGAATAATCAGCGCCTGCTGTGTCAGCCATCAGCCATGGCGCGCACTCTACAGTACACAAACTAAGTCATGCTTCTTTTTTTAATCTTTTTTGTTTTCTTGATCTAGTGTAAATATAGCTGATAAAAATAATTGAGAAATACAACCACAGAAACTCGGCACGAAAAAGAGGTTAAGAAGAAGGAAGTACCTATGCGAGGTGCGAGTGGAAATCCTCTTGGCTTGCTCAAAACAATAAAGAAACGACATCGAATTTCATCACGCAACGTCCTTGTTCCGAATCCTCACTTTTTAGATAGGTAGGTACTAAATGCGTGCTTCTCGTGTTGTAACCTCTTTCTTGTTCAGTGTGAAGACAGCTTATTGGTTTTTTATTTTACGATGACAAGGAAAGTATTGTGAATTAGTAAAGTTGTATTCATATTAATGGTGCAAACGAAACTAATTTGTCTCATCTGCACCATATTAGGAGATCGGGCAATTTTTTTTTAATTTGTCTAATATGCGTTTATTAATTTCAGAAACTTGACACAGGTATTTATTTTCAAATATTTCATCAAACTTTCTATAATAGACCGACAGCGCTCGACACAGATGACGTCATGTGCTTAGCGCCATACTCCCGCCATATAAAATATCGTTTTAGAAAGAGATAGCTAGAGACACAGTTTTTCACAATTCAGCAGCTCATTACTTGCTTAGGTAAAACTAGGGTATTAATCAAAAATTTTTTCACTTTTGTTATTCTTCAATGTTATATTTTTGAATGTTACTATTAAATATTTACATATCAATAACAGTCCGATTCCCTATTGATGGTACAGTTCAATGGTGCAAACACAGAACACGGAATAGTAGATTGTATTACAAGGGAGCAAAATAATATATTTACGGCGAGGGCGCTATTTTGAATCCAGAGCGCAGTGAAGGATTCTAGAGTAGAATCTCGAGCGCAGCGAGGGATTCTAAAGTAGAATCCTGAACGCAGCGAGGGATTCAATATACGCCGCCCGAGGTGAAAATAATTTTGCGGCCGAGTAATACACTCTGCTTTTCATCCCCCTCTATAAGAAAAGCAGTAAAGACAACTCAAACTAACTACCTTTCTTTGTCGTTCGGATACATCATAGCGCTAGTCGGGCAAGAAAAAAATTTTGAGTTTTGAAATAAAAAAAATATATGTCCATCAGATTCCTTATAAGTAAGTATCTCCGGGGATGCCGTAGGGGGTTGAAAATTTTGTTAGATTTTAGCTACGACTCACCGTTTACGAGAAATTCTCAATTTCATAAAATTCCGTTTTTGAAAATTTCTCGATCCCGAAAAAAGTCCCGGCCCCATACAAAATCAGTTGAATTTTTTTTTAAGTACTGCATACCCTTTGCTACTCTCCAACCAATGCTTCTTTAATTATGTTCTAAATTCAAATCTCATCGTTTTAGACCCTGTTATGAAGCTGTTCAAAATTCAAATGTCATTTATACCCTCTTGTCATAACAGGTAAAAAATGAATCGTTTTCGACCCTTTTATTAGATAAACATTCATCACTTTTCGAATCGATGGGATGAAATAGTAGATTGTATTACAAGGGAGCAAAATAATATATTTACGGCGAGGGCGCTATTTTGAATCCAGAGCGCAGTGAAGGATTCTAGAGTAGAATCTCGAGCGCAGCGAGGGATTCTAAAGTAGAATCCTGAACGCAGCGAGGGATTCAATATACGCCGCCCGAGGTGAAAATAATTTTGCGGCCGAGTAATACACTCTGCTTTTCATCCCCCTCTATAAGAAAAGCAGTAAAGACAACTCAAACTACCTACCTTTCTTTGTCGTTCGGATACATCATAAAGCTAGTCGGGCAAGAAAAAAATTTTGAGTTTTGAAATAAAAAAAATATATGTCCATCAGATTCCTTATAAGTAAGTATCTCCGGGGATGCCGTAGGGGGTTGAAAATTTTGTTAGATTTTAGCTACGACTCACCGTTTACGAGAAATTCTCAATTTCATAAAATTCCGTTTTTGAAAATTTCTCGATCCCGAAAAAAGTCCCGGCCCCATACAAAATCAGTTGAATTTTTTTTTAAGTACTGCATACCCTTTGCTACTCTCCAACCAATGCTTCTTTAATTATGTTCTAAATTCAAATCTCATCGTTTTAGACCCTGTTATGAAGCTGTTCAAAATTCAAATGTCATTTATACCCTCTTGTCATAACAGGGAAACAATGAATCGTTTTGGACCCTGTTATTAGATAAACAATCATCGCTTTTCGAATCGATGGGATGAAAAGATTTTTTTCTAACTTTCCATGTTCTGTGGGTGCAAACGTTACGGGCGCTTTGGACTCACAGGTGAGGAGTACGAGCAGCGCGCGGAAGCCGCGCTCGGCGGCGGGCGGTGCGCGCGCGCAACGCGCCCGCACGCCCCCCCACATGATGCCCGCGGGCACGTGGAACTGCAGCGGGTACGTGAACAGTATCGCCAGCGCTATCAGCGTCTGCACCACGTTGCTAATGCTGGACATGCAAATTAAGAAATCACAATTATTATTATTATTATACTACCTTAAACAAAAATCTATTCTATAAAATGCTGATAGGGTTCGAACATGATACGTTTTTCTATATTATGGTCTTCTGCTCTTCTTGCCGGTTCTTCTCGCAAGGTCTCCCGCCGTAGGATTTGCGAACCGATGCTGTAGCTTCTTTGACGTACCTACCAACCTAAAGTGAATTAAAAAAAAATATTTAGATGTTTTTGATTTTCTGATTGTGCTCTTGAGACTGGGGATATGCCTGTGTTCTTAACAAAATTTAGTGCATTTTCATTTCTGTAATAAAATTGCAGTAAGCGTTTTATAACTGCGCTCTTTAAACTGACATACTGACATGAGCTCGGGCGGCAGGTTGAGCGTGAGGGAGCCCTGCACGTCGTCGCCCCAGCGCAGGTAGCCCAGGAAGCCCACTACCACGAAGATGCTGCCCACCGCCGCCATGCTTACGTTCAGCACGCCCAGCGGCTTCTGGAACTGCTCAGGATGCCGCATTTCGTTCTTTAGAGGCAGAACCTGCCAATATGACATTTTCAATGAGATAGTATCTTACTTACGAGAGTAGCACACTACTACTACAACGTAGTAGCTAATGAAGTTGCGCATAACCTGTTATTAGATTGTTCAGAAACCAGAGTAGAATCGCTTAGAGTTTGGGCGCTTGGTTCATGTATTATTCAAACATACGCATAGCATTGTGCTTCTATTCTTACGACATTAGCCGTAACTGTGATTAACCAAGCCTAAGATTTCCCAAATGTGTGGTGGTCCTTAGAACTAAATACAACTATAATATATTTATTTGTACAACTCACCAAGCCAATCCCCTCGAACGCGTAGACAGCAGTTCCAAAGTACAAGGGCAGTTGCTGCCAAGAAGCGATGTAGTCCCTGGTGGCTGGCGGCGGCAGGTCCTGGCTGGCCTGGTACACCACCACGCTGACGCCCACTGCCATCAGAACGTTGGCAATCGTAGAAAAGGGCGTCAGGAACTTCAAGTTGCGGACCATGCACGCCAGCAGCACCGGTATCACCACAAAGATCATGTGGATGGAGAGGTCTATGTTGACGTTGTAGTGATCGCAGATCTAAAATTGATCAGCATTCAAGTTCGTTGCGTGAAAATGGCGGTTCAATATGATCGCTTCGTGTTGCGATTATGTAAGTATATTAAAAACTCATGCAACTTTTAAGGGTATCAGAAGAAACATCGATAGGTACTTCACAAATGTAAACGTAAGATAGAAGCAGACCTGTGACCGACCAGTTTAATGTTGTTGGCGATGAAGACGATGTAGACGCAGCAGAAGCCGAGCTGCGTGACGCACAGGAAGACGTCGACGAGCGTGGCGGCGAGGCGCGCGTGCCGGCGCAGCCGCGGGCCCCCGCGCAGAAACACCAGCCGCACGGTGTCCGCGAACCCCGGCGCTGCACCGCCCTTCGCGTCCTGCCGCACCTGCTCCGCGCAGTTCAGCTGCCCAACACACATGTATGTAAGCGTCACTATCTTAAAAGTCCTACTGATTATTTGTTCAATTGTGTTTTTAAGCAGTGAGTTTTTGTTCGAAGTTTTTTTGGAAGGTTTGAACAACCTTCTTTATTAAAGAAATTTAATAATAAACGCTTTGTTCCAAAGTCGTACTGCCGTAAGAGAGAACAGAACAAAAAAAGAGTTATCTATAATTGGGTGCATTCGTTCTAAAGTTATGCGCTTACATGCATTTTGGAGATTCATTTTTATTTATTTATTTATATTTAAGGCGAGGATTCCCGACCAAAATAGGCACGCTAACGATTGCTCGGCCGCGCGCGATACACTAGTTACACTACGCGCGGACGCAGTGGTAGCCGGTAGTGAACTGAGAACTCGCGAGCGCCCCGCGAATCGAAAATCACTTAAAATTCAATAAAGAATTAAATAATAAAAATTTTAACTAATGACGGACGGCCGGAATCCCTCGGCTATTCAAAGACAATTATTTTCGTATATTTTAACCCAACCAAGTACACTGCGAGTAATAGGATATTTGGATTACGATTAGACGGATGTTTGGGATTTGGGATGACGGATTTTATTTGATACAGTAAAATATCACAAATCTAATAAACACGGCCGGTAGCACTAGATAAATAACTGTAGAATAACATATATTTTTTCCAAATTTTAAATAAGTACTTGTGATTTGCGAGTAATCCATAATTCAAAATACCCTATTTTAGGGAATCGCAGCCTTAACAATATTTGGTTGAGGCAAATGTCGCAAGTCGCGTCAACGCGCTAATTGCTATTAGTTGATCTATCTATACCTACTAAACTAAGTATAGCGTGACCTTGGCTAAATCACGTAGTTACATACGAACGCTTCTGTTTAGTGTCAATGCCTATATCATCTGGTGTTCCTCAGGGCTCCTTGTTGGGGCCTCTGCTCTTCAACATCTTTGTAAACGACATCTCTTCATGCTTTACCTATGCTAAAATAATTTTGTACGCAGATGACATGAAGATCATGTTGCCTATCAGATCAGTTGATGATACTCTAAAACTTCAAGATGACCTCTTTAAATTCGAAAACTACTGCAAAGATAATATGCTCGAGCTTAATGTCTCCAAATGCTATGTTTGTACTTTTACACGGAAATCTAACCCCTGTCTATATTCCTATAAACTGTTGGGAGTTCACGTCTCTAGAGTTACTGCCATACGCGATTTAGGTATAATTTTTGATAGCAAACTGCTTTTTGATAGGCATATCGATGGAATGGTCACTAAAGCATCAAAAGCGCTCGGTTTCATAATGCGTATGTCTTATGATTTTAAGTCTATGAAAACTTTCAAGTTATTATATTGTGCATATGTACGGAGTCATCTTGAGTACGCCTCTCAAGTGTGGAATCCCTGCTATAAGACCTACGAAACGCGAATTGAGGGAATTCAAAAACGATTTCTGCGTTACATGCAGTTTAGAAGCAAGACATATAAGCCCGATTATCATAAGCGATGTCAAAAATTTCATATGCTCCCGCTACATGAAAGAAGGCGAACAGCTGATATCGCGTATTTACTCAGTATAGCAAGCGGTGTTGTCGACTGTCCTGAGTTGCTAAGCAACATTGGTCTGCGCGTTCCAATGGCTTCACTTCGACACCCAAACATACTACATGTTCCCTTAGTAAAAGTAAATTATAGGCGAAATTCCTTTTTCATTCGAGCGTGTGAGCAGTTTAACAAAATAGCGAAGCAGCATGACATTGACATTTTTAATACTTCTCCAGGCCAACTTAAACGACTTATTAATGATAAGTTTTTTTTTTTTCAAAAAAGTAAGTAAGTAGTTAATTTTGTTTTGCGATGATTTTTATTTATTTTTTTATTTTTTAAGTGTGTAGTTTAATTAAGTAAGTACGTAGTAAAGTTAATAATAGTTTGTTAAAAAAAATGTAGTTTGCACGGACCCATCAACTAAAATCCTGTGAACTTATCAGTGGAAACTGGTAATTGGCCATCCGTACTTATACCTGTATAATTATAATTTGTTATTACATAGCTGTAAGTTTCCCTAAAATTGTTAAATAAAATAAAATAAAAATACTACCCGAATCTCTTTACAGTTTCCAGAAATGTTTGGTATACTTCAATGTTTGTCTGGAGTATTTAATCACACTGAGCTGACTGAGCGGAGTGACCGTAACAAATCCTCATTAGTTAGCACTAATGAGGATTTGTTACGGTCACTCCAAAACGAACTGCGAAAACAAACTTCAAAGGCACCATGACCAATCCGGTCAAATTTGGCGATATGTACGGCATGCACAACGCCAAGGCGTTTGTTTTTTTTTGGTAAATTTAACAAATTTACATATATTTTAAATAAATTGCACGTGTGCAATGCATAAGCATTACTTGTTATTGAAGGACGATGATAGGCGTTTTAGTCCTCATATTATCCAATAGCAATAATTGTAGTGTCATTGGAAAAATCTTCCATGAAACATTATATTTACTATGACAACTAATGCGAATTTGCTGTATTTTTGGAATTATTGCGGTGTGTTCATTACTGATTATGCTGGAATAAAAAAACGATAGCTTTTCGATCGTCAAGTGTAACATCGATAATATTATTGTAGTGTCGTCGGAATAGTATTTTCAAAAGGAACATTATTTACATAACAACTTTCACCGATTCGCTGTACTTTCGGAGTTATCGCGGTATAAACATGACTGATTATGAAAATAAGATTCAAAATAACTCGAAAAGTACAGCGAATTGATAAAAGTCATCATAGTTTTTTCCAACAACATTGCTGTTGGTCATGAGGACCAGGTTCAATAATTCTGCCTATCACTACCTATTTAGCGGGACTTGACTGCATTCAACTATTGTACGTGAAACACCTCTATCACAGTATAAATGTCCCTCTACAAGTGCCACAATCTTTTCTGTTCCGGTGGCCAAAATGTGAAACTACGTGTTTTTTTTAATGTCATTGTGCTGTCAAGATAATTTTCCAATCATAGCGCTGCAGGCGGCTGAAGGTCTTAGAAGTCAAGGCCTGTTAAATTGCTACAGAAAAAAGAAAGAAGTATATAGCGCCGCTGTCACCGGAACAGAAAAGATTGTGCCACTGTACCGATTATTGACAGAGCCATGGTCCGCTATTATTTCTCGGCTGCTTGCATAGATATAGTATAATTATGCTGCTTGCGCCCCCCCAACGAGTGAGATAGAAGATGGCTTTGACAGAGCTATTGAAAGTGAAATGAAATGAAAGATTTGGATAGACGGTAGCGTTGCAACATGTAGGTATATTATATTATATTCAAAATGCAATTCAAATTATCAACACTGATGGTTGTCTTACTTTAAACATTTTACCCATCACAGTAAACAAGGGAGAGAAAACCCTAACAATCTGAATAAGACTAGCATCTCGAATGTGATGAGAAAACCCTCATTAAATCCATATTCACATGGGTTGTCACATTAATATCCCGGATAAACTAAATTCTCTAAATATACCACGAATATTCTTTACTCCTCCGAAGCCGAAGGCTCGCCTGCAGAGATAGGGCAGTAACCCCGGTTTTGGCCACTGTTCCGGTTTTGAGCACTTTTTGCTCTAAATAATTTTTCGTAAGTTTTGCCAATGGCAATTAAAATAATGCGTTTTAAGGTAAGTAATAATAACAATCGCAAGAATTCCATAGGTAATACGATTTTTTTCAATAAACGTCATTTTCTTTTTATAAATCTTTTTGTACGAAAATTTTAATAAATTTCTTAAGGATAAAATTTATACTTAAACCTTTTTACAATCAAGTTATTGTTTTGCAATTGATTCGTTTCTAGCACATTAGTTTTGATTTTTCGCTATACTTACAAAAGTTTGGCTATCAATAAGCGGCCAAAACCGGGGCATTTGGGACCTTTCGCACATTTTGTGTATAGGGAAATACAAAAATCTGTTTATTTTTTTTAATTTAAAAGATGTAAGTACCTTTAGAGGTAGATAAATTCTCTATAATTTAAGATATAGTTTTTGTCTTAAATATCGGGTGTTTGTTTTTTTAGAGGTGGAGAACTTTAAATTATTACCAACGACTGTTTTTTTGTGACAGCCGATTTGACAGTTCTTGGTTGTTTTGGGGTTAGTGGCGTTCATGCCGGAAATCATTTTCAAACATTAAGTAATGTCATAAAATTATCTTCGAAATAAAGTTTACATATTTCATGGATATTAAAAACCATTTTTTGTGTTTAAGGCGATGATTCCCGACCGAAATAGGCACGCTAACGCTTGCTCGGTCGCGCGCGATACACTTCACGCGGACGCAGCGGCAGCCGGCAGTGAACTGTGAACTCGCGAGCGCTTCGCGAATCGAAAATCATTTAAAATTCAATAAAAAATTAAACAAAAAAAATTAAACTTTTGACGGCCGGAATCCCTCGGCTATTCAAAGACTATTATTTTCGTATATTTTTCATTAACTAAAACCAAGTAAGTATACTGCAAGTAATAGGATATTTGGATTACGATTAGACGGATGTTTGGGATTTTATTTCACACAGTAAAATATCACCAATCGAAAAAAAACGGAAGCACTAGATAAATAACTGTAAAATAAAATAATTTTTTTTTCAAATTTTAAGTAGGTACTTGTGGTTTGCGAGTAATCCATAATTTAAAATGCCCTATTTTCGGGAATCGGCGCCTTAATTTCAATTTAAAGTTCTACACCTCTAAAAACACCCGTTACATTACCGGACAGTACATGAGCGCTTAGCACTTAGTGTTTCAAAATGAAAAAAAAACCTTAAAGTGGCCACAAAGGGGTCTCCTGTCTGGTCTTATTCTAGAGGCAAAATTACTCTAGCTATCTTTAGATTGTAGACAGGGCAAACCAGCAGATAACCGTTAACAAAGGCAAATAGCGATGCCGTGTGCTGAGGTGGTGAGTGCCGGTGAGTTTGTTTAAACGGAGAAAAAAGTTACGAATGTTACGATCTTACATTGTAAATAAATGACAGGAAGCGTTCCAAGTTTGAAATACCTTATTATTATAGACACTGTTAAAATAATCTATCTATAATAAAATTATACGCTCAAGTGGGCGTATAACGCTCGGCCATGTCTGTCACCTAACTAGGTATGTATCTAGAACTAGGTGTTATTGTTGATCAAAGGCAACAAAGCAATCGATATACGGTAACAACGGTAAGTAGCAGAGCCGGGAGCAGTGTGGCGACAATGGTGCGTACCAGGATGTGCTGCGCGTGGACGCAGATGATGCCGAGCGCGACGGTGGCGAGCGTGCCGAACACCAGCCCGCCGTTGCGGAATGCGTCGCCCATGGCCAGCAGCCCGCTGCCGATGTTGCCCCGGAAGATGTGCAGCATCGTCTCCAGATACCTGCACCAATCACCATTTAAAGCTTAAATTTAATTCGCAGTGTATGTATTCATGCTCGTTCGGGTCAAATCTTGTGATCTAAAAGAGATCATTCACATTTTATACAAGTCTGGATAACTACTTCGAATTTAACTCAAAGTAGTTACCGGCTAACGAAAAAAACTATGTCACTACTGTAGGCGAAGTCAGTCCGAGTACTTTTTTACTACAATAATTCTATTATAGTAGTAAAATCAGTTTATTACTCATTCCACCTTCTAGCAACGCGGGCCTTGCGCCCGCGTTGCTCGAAGCATTCCACAAACAACATTTTCATCTTCCGAAAAAAATGGATCTGAGCTTGTTGGGATGATGTCCTAGCTAGAACTGTTAAACTATAACAGACAGAATTAATTGACTTTCAATAAAAAAAATCGTGTCTCAACTTAGACTTACACTAACTGCCGCACTGAGACGTCAAAGTTAATTGGCGTCTCCGAGTGCGGCAGTTAGAAGTAAAGTATTAACCTAGATTAACAAATATGTACACAAATAAGTTAATAGGTACTGTGGCGGTCGGTGGGGCAGACCCTGAGGGTACATAGTGGCAGGTTTAGTGGGCATTCCTCTCTCCTTACCTTCCGACGTGTTAAGGCACTCCAGGCGAATGCCCCAGGCTCCGCACCTTAGAGATTGAGGGAAATGCGTTACCGCATACCCGTTACCATAAACAAACACCGTGTACGCACGAGGTCGGGTGTGTGACGGCGGCGGCGTGCGGGTCCGCACCGGCGCCGCCGGCGCGCTCGGCGTCCGGCGCCAACGCCGACGCCTTCTCCGGCAGGATCTGCTCCCGCGACTGCGACATCGCGAACGTCTCCGACACATCGCTGGAACAACATAAATTGAATCGATTAATTAAGAAAGGGAACATGTCACCTCTTTTCTCATTTAGCAATATTTATGAATTTCGATTCTTTATGGCAAGACAGACATAACAGGCAAGAAACGGAATAGTAGGTACATAGTTTAAAAAGTATAGGGCACCAAATTTTTACATAAGGGGTAAGAAAAGGAACGTATACATTTTTAGAAATTTATTTGCTTTGTCTCCTGAAAAATTTGCGAGCCATGACATGTTTCCCTTCTTAATTAACCGATTCAATTCATGTCGTAAAGGAAATTCTATTAGTGTAACATGATTGACATGACGGTCTTCTAATTGACATAAACCGACTACAACTAATTACATATACCCAAGGAATTTATAAGTACTACGAACAACAGTACTTATAAATTCCTTGCATATACCTAATGTAGTCATTGTCTTTCTTTACCTCGTTTTTGTTAGGACATTGACTTTTCTTGAGAATGTGTACAAATGGAAGTTGGGTCTAGTCATAGCCCAAGGACGCGTAGGAATAATGATTTAAAATCCTCCAGTAAACGATTGCAACTAAGTTGAAACGATGGCGAAGCCCCAATGGCGGTACCTACGGTCAACACTGACCATAACTGCTTTATATAATGGACCGCACCGAGACGCCCGTCTCAATGTAAGCGCTAGAAAAAACTATTATAGACGGCTTCATCACAAAACATGGAATATTCTCTATTATACAAAAACTTAATTAGAATGTTTTGTAAGTATATGCCTTCGGGAATAATTTTTCTAAATAATAGTGAAAACTGCATCAAAATCCTTTGCTTTGTTTAAAAGAAGAAAGCTTAGAAACCAGACAGACAGAGGCGGGGAGCGAATCTGTTTTATTCTATGTAGTGATTATTGTGCGGCCAATTATTTTAGACCTAATTGTCGTGTGGAAAAAATTGATAATTTAATGTAATCTGTTTCTGAAGCTATTCTGTGCTGTGCTTAGGTGGGACGTGACAACACCCGTTTGCACTAAACTTAAGAATCGCCTAAGTCTTTTCCTAGCTAACTTATGACATTCTTAACAAAAAATTCCTTTGCACTAACCTTAGGACTTACTTAAATGCACTTTAGGCTATTCTTAACTTACGGGCCCAATATCGAGCACCTAAGGCTAAAGAAATACCTATATCAGTGGTTATTGTCTGTGGCATTGTGAGCAAAGAGTAGTGCGACAAGCTTTTCTGTTCCGGTGATTATCTTTGGAACTAAAACAGTTTTCATACGACAGTCCATTTTGACAGCTAATTTCGTATTGCAAGTGACTCCTCTGTCACGGCTGTCACCGGAACAGAAAAGCTTATGGCTTTTGTCTTTTGTATTCTTGTTTGTTAGATAGAGACACAACACATGTGACATACGTCATTCATGATTTATTAAAAAAAACTGTATTTATGTTTTTCTTGACAGTTGAGCTCAGTTGACTTTTTCTTTTCTCGGTGAATTACTCCTACCCATGAAGTTTGACTTAATACTCTGAGGTAACTGGAGCTCTCACCCTGAATAAAAAAGTGTCGCCAGCAAATTTGACATTTATGTATGTAGTGGCAGGTAGTGGCTGTCAGTTGTCTCATATGACCATACGTATTTTTTTAAAGTGTAGGTGAGACGGAAGACAGCCACTGTGTTATTTGTGGTATTCAAAAAATTGTTCGTACTGCACTCTCCAGTTACCTCAGTATTAAGTCGAACTTCATGCTCCTACCAAATAAAATAGACAACGCCTTCGTCTAGCTTTTGTCTCCTTTTAACTCACGAAGGAATCAATGAGAAGTTTCAACCAAAAAAATATCCAGTGACCTACTTTACCTCACCAGTTTTAAAATCTATAAACAATTAATATTGATTCATTCATTCATTCTTTTAGCAAGGCGATGACTAAGTTACGACGTAGTCTGTCAGTGCAAACAAAAATTTTAGCTCGGCTGTTTTAGGCTGTTCCTAAGCTAAGATGTATCTTATCTAGGACAAGCTCAACCCGAGTTTAGTGCAAACGGGCAAAATTAGTCATTATACTTAAGGCCCGTGGTATCGCCAACGACCTTGGCCATAAAAAGGGGCCTTATTTTCCCGCCCGCTACGCGCCCAAAAACAGCTTAAACACACGTTTCGTCAAAACTATGTATTATTTTAAAACGAAAAATGCTCAGTTTTAAGTTAAACAAGTTAGCAATCTCTTCCTGAAAGAAACGTGAAAATATCACTTGTAGTTTAGAAGCAGTAGCGTATTTCAAGTTGAGAACAGTTTCATTTCAATGTTATTTTTTTAATAGTATCTTAAAGACTATGTTTTTTTAAATGCTCAGATTGAAGTTTATATATCAATATTTAATATATATTAATTCTGGATTCATCAGTAGGCTAATTTATGAGTTTTAGGGCCTCAAAAATGATCGTTTCACGACTACATGCACCTTAAGACGTTATCACGTCAAAATAAAAAATATTATTTATTCTATGTAGCAGTGGCGGAGGGTCCATACCTACATGGCAATTCCCATCGGCTTCCCTTTCAAAAACCGACCCCTCGCCACTACTAAGGAGATAGATAGATAAATCCATATATTATCGCTACTAGTAGGAATAAATAAAAGAAGATTTAAATTATTCTTGATTTATATCAAGAATAATGTGAGATTAACGTCGATTAAGAGTGATAAATATTCATATTCGAATTGCTAATTAAGGTACTTATGCCGATTCAAACAATAATAAAAATACCTATTCGCTTGGCTCGCACGGCATTTCAGAATACAAATTATAACTTACTAGCTTCGCTTGACCGGCAGCGCTTGCGGCCGAGCTCGGTAGACATCACAACTACAGATTCTTTATTAAAATTAACAACATTGCAACTACACTGGTTTTATTAAAATTAAAATTACTATGGAATATCAAGCAAAATAGACTTAAAAAAGCCTCGAAGCATTATCTGACCTCGATCAATGTCAAGACAAGACACGTAATGTTTCGCAGCGCAGCGTTATGCAACCGGCTATTGGATCAACATTAGAAGTTATATATAAAATTTCGAAATACACTCGCAAGCGCCACGCGCCGCCCGCGCACTTGTCCGAGGTTAATTAATAAAATGCAACAAATTATCAAAATATATTTATATTTGTACACTTTATTAAAGCGATATAAGTAAGTAGGTACTTAAATTTTAACTTAATATAGTTCAATATTGTGTATGAAATATTCAAATCAAGTTCTTTTTAAGTAACTTTATACTGGGTTAATTATAATTTTACAAAACACCAACAACTTCGCAGGCGTATATTACTAACATTATAAACAACAACGTTTGTTCATCATCTTTCCGAAAAAGCTGTAGAAAAAACTACCTAACTAGGTATGTACACTTACTTTTCAAACAAATTCGATAAGCTGTTCGGACATTTGCATGGAAATTCGTTTTTTTTGTCTTTTTTCGGAGGTTATTGGTGTTTTACAAATAACCCTGTATATTTCATTTGATGGAATTTTCTTTTACCTACAAGATCTTTAACTAAAAAATAGTATAATCATTGGTAAATTAACACAAAAACCAGAACACAACTGAACAACTCGTAAAGGATTAAAATAAAGCCTCTTTATAAAGCAACACTCTCATTACAAATACGTATTCGTACCGCACGGCGCACGTATTCCGAGGGTTGAATACGTAACGTTAAATGTTTGCACTACTTACTTGATAGTGTATATACACAAAATTTTTAGACACAATCTACACAAATAAGCTCCAATTGAAATAATAGTCACTCATTAGAACAGTCTGTAGATAGGTTTCAAGAACTGATTCACTTGTCTGTTGATGATCTTCTGGGTCTTCTTGGGTCGTGCGATGTAGTCTGCGAGCGCGGAGCCGAGCCCGCTGGCGGCGGCGGTGAGCGCGCCCTGCAGCGGCCGTGCGGGGCCCGCCGCCCCGTACCCCTGGTTGAAGCCGCCGTAGTTGCCGCCATAGCCGCCTCCGAAACCTCCGGGACCGCCGCTGTAACCCCCGAATCCGCCGTAGCCCCCTTGACCGCCGTAGCCCCCTTGACCGCCGTATGCTCCTTGTCCGCCATAGCCCCCTTGTCCTCCGTAGCCGCCGTGACCGCCGCCGTAGCCGCCGTGACCGCCTCCGTGGCCGCCGTGCCCCCCGTGGCCACCGAGCCCCCCGTGGCCGTGGCCGCCGTGGCCCTGGACGGGGAAGGTCGGGAGGACGGGCACGGGAGCAACCGGCAGTGCCGCCACGCCGCAGCCGAAGTAGTAGTTCATGACCGGTGCCGACACATACGTGTAATCGTGCAGCCCGAAGAATTTCTCACCGAAGGTCTTCCCGTAACCGCAACCACCGCTGTTGTTCTGGTGCTTTTTACGCTTTCGGTGCTTTCTTTCCAGATCTTCGCCGTCAGTTATGTCCAGGTCTTTCGTCTCCGCTTCTTGGGCGGCTATATAAGTTGCAGTGCAGTAAAGCAGGACAAAGATAACAGTAGTTTTCTGAAAAAAGTACAAATGGAGATGATTCGTAAATGAGAGGTATGAAGCCAAATAGAAAAGGGTGGAGAGGGCAAGATTAATTGAAGGCGGCCGACAGCATCCGGGTCATATTTCACAACTATCAAAATGTATCGCAAGATCAAGATGCTGACGCATACATCGGGCGGTCGGGCGTTGGGCAACATCGGCACTCACCATGTTGCGGCCGGTGGCGGCGGGCGGGCTGGCTGCTGGTCTCGGCGCGACTGAGTGGCTCCGGGGTGAGCTGATGCTGAAGTGAAAGTGAGTCGGAGATCCCACACTATTATAATAACGCAACTGTTGACAAATTTAAGTGGAGCTATTCACTCACGTCGGCGAAGCATGAGAGTAGGATACGCGTTGGGTAATACGTTTTGTTTGGGTGTAATTTGCGTATCATACGACGAACTTGACTGGTATGGGCTGTGAACTGCAATCACTCTTTGTTTCATCTGCGACGGCCGCGACGCGGTGGGGCGGCGGGAGCGTGTGTGACACAGTAGATGTTGACATCGAGGCGTTCGTCAGTAAAAAGAGAACCTTAAAGATTGTTATTGTCCTAAACAAACACATTAGAAGACAAAGCAATGAAAATACACAATAGTGCCTTTCAAATGAACGTTAGTGTACTGACGCGTTAGTTATGTCGTAAAGCTGCAATTTGGTCGCGTACAAACAGGATAACCGGGCAGGCACGCGCGCCGACTCTGACGCCGGTCATGACGCCTGTATTTTGTCATATTAAGTTCAATGTTAGCCATATTAATTTATAGAACAGTAAGTAAAGTTAGTTGTTTTCATGGTGTCGCGTCAACGCAAATATTTTTGGATTGAAATGAATGTTTTCGTGTAATCATTATTTTTAAGCATTAAGTATGATTTTTATTTTCAATGGCGGCGCTAGTGTGCTTACTGCACAGCCTTAATATCGAAAAAAAGTTTAATTGCAATTTATACCAAGGAGTCGTACAATCATTATGTTGATTTTATGATGCAAAAAGGTTGTTTTAATTTTTTATCAAAGACTTGTTCAATTAACTACATATGTCTAAGCTGTTATTTGTCCTCCTTGCTTCAATGTGCCCCAGACACTGTTTTAATTTACCCCAGACCTGGGGCACATTGACACAAGTGCCGAGTCTCGGGAGACTTGATATTTTTTAGTATTTTTGATAGCGTTAGCACTTTTATTTTAAAGTTTAATAAGTGTTATTGTAGTATAATTAAATAAAAGGCTAATTTATTCACATAATTATAGGATTTTTAATAAAAATAACTTTTTCGTTTTGTTGTCCCTATATATTTTTATACCAGATCTCGTATTATTCTTACAGGTGTACCGCGTGACGTATCTGATACTCTATCAAGTGCGTACAATTTGTACTAATTTTCTATAGTACTAACTGTGCCTCGCATTTAATTTGAGGAAAAGGAATAGTCATCTAAGAAAGAAATATATTTTCCCGTCTTTTGCAACTTTTTTCATTAATGCTCCGCTTCTGTTCGTCGTATTAATTTAGCTTCGCTTAGCGACCAGAGCTCGCCACCAGGGGGCGCTAAAACCGTACACAGACTAGAAAAGTAAATTGTATTGAAACAGAAAAAAAAAGTTTCTTTTTTCTATACTGTGGCAAAGTAGTAAAGTTAATGTTATAGATACAAATAAAAATATACGATTAGATACGTATTTTAGAATGATTTATTGCTAAGTTATTAAAATCATACACAGTTAGGCTGGGTTGCAACATCTTGAATAACCTTAACTTTAACAGATACAAACTTATCTGACTCGATGACAGCGTCGCTGTCGTCTATAGCGTAACCTAGGTAACACTAAACAATAACCCTATAGTTCTACATTTGGCCACTGACTCAAGATAAGTTTGTGTTTGTTATAGTTCCGGTTAAAGTAAGATGGTGCAACCCACCCTTACTCTATGTAGTCTAGAAGAATAATCTGAAAAGCCTTCTCCTTTTCATGTTGAACGGCATGGAATGTAACAGTTTGACACCGGGTTTTTTTAGACTAATTCGACCCTGCTGAACACGATTTTGCCCGGTGACATTCCAATTTCCCCCCCCTTCCCCCCTTTTTCATTGGAAATATGTCCCTCGCCACGGTTTTTTCCGTTTTGTACAAAAACTATTAGATCTATATGAAAACTGTCAATGACAAAATTAATCTACATTAAATTACCTACCACATGGTAAAACTTTTATTTTAATAAGTCTTATAGTTTTTGAGTAACATCCACCCAAATTTCAAAGTTTTTTTTTTTAAATAATTTTAACTATATTTTCGCCATTTTATAGGGAAACCGCTGAATTTGGAACAAAGTGATGTATGCACTAATCAATCTTGATATATTAACCTACAAAATAAGACCCTATTTACAGTCATACGAGTTTTTGTTCACCTTTGACAACTTACAGCGCCGAACTTGCGAACATTGAACAACAATTAACCCTCATAAACTACCTACTTTATATTTCGTAGTGGTAGGTTTCTAAAGATAAGCAAGCAAATCTTTTACAAGGTGCTAGTCAAAGATATATTATATGTACTAACGCACGTACTAGTTCACTAAAGTAGTTTGAGAAAGAAGTTTTGGTGCAGGTATAGGGATCTGTAAAGAAAAGAGGCCTCAATTTAGACAAAAGTATATTTTAATCGTCATAGATTGTGTTTATTGTTTGATGATAATAAAAAAATTATAAAATTTCCGACTTAATATTATTATTACATTTATTGCACATTTGCAGTAACATTACTGATGTCAGTCCTCTCAGAGCCAATCATGAGGAAGCCGACACAAGCCTGATACTACACGCTACAAACAGTCCGTTTGAGAATGTTATAGTATCAGTCAGGGATACTGATGTCTTTACTTTACTATTGCATCATCGTGGACTTATATCCGCAAAAAAATTATGGATGATGGCTGGGACAAGTTCTGCGAGAAAATATATTCCAATCCACGATGTTGCTGTAAATATGTCCGAAAACGAAAAAAAAATTACCAGCGCTGCACGCACTGACTGGCTCAGACGTGACATCATACCTAAGTGGAATTAGCAAATCACAGGCCTTAAAAGTATTTGAGGTACATGGACATCTTCTTTCATATTTAGGAGTTTCCCCTCTAAACGAAAATACTCTTGCTGACGCAGAGAGTTTTCTGGTAAAGCTATATAAGATATAAGTCCATAAATACAGCCGACCAAGCCAGGCACGTTCTATTTTCTAAAGCCACATCTCCTGAAGCACTGCCACCAATTTCAGATGCTGCTCACTTTCATATCCGTCGAGCGCAATACCAAACTTTTATTTGGAGAAATGCACATGTTGGAGAATTATTACTGCTTTCTCCAACGGATTACGGCTGGCAGCAAGAAGGGGATTAGCTCACGCCCATTCTTATAACCTTAGAGGCTGTTCCCAAGGCCTGCAAAGACCTCCTTACATGCGGCTGTAAGGCAGGGTGTAAAACGGCAGCTTGCATTTGCCGCAGAGACGTGAAGCAACCTTGCACATCTGGCTGTTTTTGTCGGGGAGTATGCCATAATAATGTTACTGCAAATGTGCAATAAATATAATAATAATATTAAGTCGGAAATTTCATAATTTTTTTATTATCATCAAACAATAAACACAATCTATGACGATTAAAATATACTTTTGTCTAAATTGAGGCCTCTTTTCTTTACAGATCCCTATACCTGCACCAAAACTTCTTTCTCAAACTACTTTAGTGAACTAGTACGTGCGTTAGTACATATAATATATCTTTGACTAGCACCTTGTAAAAGATTTGCTTGCTTATCTTTAGAAACCTACCACTACGAAATATAAAGTAGGTAGTTTATGAGGGTTAATTGTTGTTCAATGTTCGCAAGTTCGGCGCTGTAAGTTGTCAAAGGTGAACAAAAACTCGTATGACTGTAAATAGGGTCTTATTTTGTAGGTTAATATATCAAGATTGATTAGTGCATACATCACTTTGTTCCAAATTCAGCGGTTTCCCTATAAAATGGCGAAAATATAGTTAAAATTATTTAAAAAAAAAAACTTTGAAATTTGGGTGGATGTTACTCAAAAACTATAAGACTTATTAAAATAAAAGTTTTACCATGTGGTAGGTAATTTAATGTAGATTAATTTTGTCATTGACAGTTTTCATATAGATCTAATAGTTTTTGTACAAAACGGAAAAAACCGTGGCAAGGGACATATTTCCAATGAAAAAGGGGGGTAGGGGGGGGAAATTGGAATGTCACCGGGCAAAATCGTGTTCAGCAGGGTCGAATTAGTCTAAAAAAACCCGGTGTCAAACTGTTACATTCCATGCCGTTCAAAGTCGTAAAATTCAAAAATTCTTCTAGACTAATGAGCTAAACCATAAAAAAGAATAATCCATGATATTTTGTCAAATAACGTCAAATTCAGTCGCAAATTTTTTATGTTTATTTTTTAAATAATACTTATATTTTTTGTAAAGCAGTGCGTTAAGTTGAAAACGTAATGGATCCAAGTGTGTTGTTGTTTTGTTGAATCAATGTGATAGTCATTATTATCTGTTGGTTTATATTTTGCATTAGAAGTTTAAATATTAAAAGAAAATAAATTCTTAATTTCTAAGTATGTTGTTTTATTTAATTGTTATTCCACTATAGTAAGTGATTTCTTTAAGACATAATTTCATTCATTTCTAACTTTAAAGTTTTGTGGACACCACAGTGCTTGTATTCCACAAATTATCTAACAAAATCATAGTTATTTTGTGGAATACAAGCCCTGTGGTGGCTACAAATTATTCTCGTCGTAGTACTAATGTTTTGCAAAACTTTGAAGTCTGCAAAATTAATAACAAATCATTCTTCAATATTTTGATATTCAAGAAAAGTTTATTCTACAAAATTTTATATTACAGCGCCATCTAGTAAGTCAAAAGGCAAGCTCGCAGGAAGTATGACTTACATCGCCATCTATGGGCGAGTTCACCACATTTTAGACATTATGAAAAGCTGAGTTGACTATCTATTCCTGTATATATAGTGTCTTATCTATGATATAGCCTATCTCGATAAATGGAATATCCGACACAAAAATATTTTTTAAATTCGATCTAGTAGTCTCTGGGATTAGCGCGCTTAAACAAACAAACAAACTTTTCAGCTTTATAATATTAGTATAGATTAGTTAGATAAATGTATATTTTTTGGCCAAGTGAGTATTACCCTGATTTATATAGAAATAGAAAAGCAAAATGTTAAACGAAAAACACAAAAGATAATGCAGGTGTTATGTGATGTCAAGACCGGCCTTATATTATATCGATGTTATGGATAAAGAAAGCATTCGTGCGCACCACGGCGGCGGCGGCGTGCGGGGCGGCCGTGACCCGCGCCCGCCGGCGCCGGCGCCGGCCGCTGCGCAGCCCACGCGCCCAGTGTACCGACCGACTCTGTTGCATATTTTTATTTCTGCCATTGTCGTTTTGTTGAAATCCAATTGGGGTTTTTGATTTCGTCAAGGTGGAAAACCAGTTTTTGGGCATGGGCAACCATTAATTATTTTTTTCACTTTATGCTTACCAACATTTAAGGCAGATTGCACGGGGCGTGGTTGCGTCCCAATCCAACAAATTCTCACGAGTGTCATAATATTTCATCATCATCATCAGTCTCTAGAGTAATATTATAGTATTCTTTGCTCTAGCTGTCCACTAGCTAGCTAGGACATGGCATTCGTTACATTAAATTACTTCCACGCGTCCCCGAGATAAAGGGTCTTGACAGACAGACGGACAGACAGACAGACAGTTAATGATTTAATTACAAATGTATAGTTTTCAGAATTTTTCCTGTACTTGTAGTATAATGGCCAGAATTAATAACCTATCCACAGATAGGGATAGGTGCGATCCAGATTAGTTGCTAGGCAACACCTTGCAACACCCTGGCAACTGTCGTTAATTCTATGTTATTAACAAGCGTTGCATAGCAACTAATCTGGATCGCACCTATCCCTATCTGTAGATAGGTTATTAATTCTGGCCGTAAGACGATATTACCTACTTGCCAAATTTCAAAGTTCTAGGTCAACGGGAAGTACCCTATAAATTTTGATTCCCTTGAGAGTGTCGAAATATGCATTTTTTGCGACACTAACGGCCATATCTTTTTTTTACGTTAACTTAGAAGTTTGATTTTTTTCACAGCTTCAAGGGACTGTAGACCTTAGTATATGGTTTCAATTTCAACTCGATACCTCCAGGCGTTCCCGAAATAAGGGTCTTGACAAGAAGATGGACGGACAGACAGACAGACGGACACCAAAGTGATACTATGAGGGTTCCGATTTTTCCTTTTGAGGTACAAAACCCTAAAAAGATAAAGCTAAATAATAATAATAATAATTTTACATCAATAATAGTAGATTATACAACGAGGGGATAAAGCACTGTTTTATGTCACGGGCGCGATATTGAATCCTGAGCAAATGAAGGACTCCAGATTTATATCCCGAGCATAGCGATGGTGTTAAGAGTTAAGTTCCTGAGCGAAGCGAGGGACTTAAAATGGAGTCCTGAGTGCAGCGAGGAATTCAAGCTCGCCTAAGACGAAAACAGCTTTATCCCAAAGGAGAATACTCTACTTTTCTCACCTTTTGCGAGAATAGAAAAAAACAAGACTACTTACTAGAAACAATGTTTTATTAAAACTTAAAGTACGAAAAATACGTACAAATTAACTTTCGCTTTCGTCACTCGACATTTTTATTCAAAAATCTTTTAACGTCGACCTCCTTACACTACTTACACAGCGCTTTGCAACACTCGCGGTTTTTATTTTGCGTTCTAAATTCAAATCTCATTATTAACCAGCGGGTCATAATATTGTACTGAATTTCATTATAGCCCGCTGGTCAATAATGACATGCTTTGGGTAAGGTTTGCATGATATATAAAATTTTGCAAATTCGAGCATGTGGCGTGAAAACGAAATTATATACATACAACATGACAGTTCAATAGAAACACATTATAAAAACAACATTGATTTGATGAAATTACGAGCAAAATAATGTGTTGTCGAAAGAATAATACCTACTTAATCTTTACAAGTCGAAATCAATTTGATCTAACGATTTAAAATAGGGCAATAGAAGAGACAGAACATTGTTATCTGTGAAGATGCCCTTCATGTACAAATCAATGTCCAATAATCTGTAAACGACACTTGTTGTACCCACTCATAAAAACCGCTGATAATCTAAGATGTTGATGTCCTTGCATTCATTTTTGTTTGATGGCATACATCAACATAGCAACGCAGTATGTTTGAAGTTATAAAGAAGTATAATTTTAAATTGATTTTATGCATTCACAATGCAATTGTGTAATAATATGACAAGTTGTTATAGAAAAAAACCAATAGCCCCATAGTAGACTTTCGTACCGGATTCGAAACCTTGCAACAGTTGGAGATATATAGATAGAATAGAATAGAATAGAATAGAAAAAGTTTATTCAACAAAACAGAAAAAATACAGTTTACAAAGACAAATGTTTACACTGTAATTACAGGTATTTTGTTGAAATGGTTACTTCTTAGCATGTGTCACTGCCTGAGCAGTGACGCTGATTTTCAGAAGCGACCAGATGGAGATCAACACTTCCTTATAAACAAATAAATAAAAAAATAAATAAACTAAACCTATCTAAACTTATAAACAACAAATTAAGTAATATTCGTTTGTACAGCAATATTACACAAGTACCTACATCGCAATTCTGTATATCACCTCAGTGTCACAATGCACGGTATGTCACCCAAAAATAAATATAAAATATAAAAAGCTTGATTACCTATATTAATATGTAGATAAAATAAATGAAAAAAGAAAAAGAAAAAAGCCAATTCACAGACGCCGCCAATCTGGGGGCACGGCAGTGCCCCCGCCAAGTCGAGCGCGAAGCAAACACTGCCGTACCATCCTTTACTGAAACCATTTCGCCGCATTTTCAGGCCTCTATTTGAGAACCTCTGGATAAGACCAGTACCGTTACCATGAGTTTACATCGATCCTAGTCGCTAGCGACGACGTAAAAAATTTGTATGGAAAATTGCACAGCGCCTCTAGCGGTCACTTGCAGAACTAAAATCGGTAACATGAGTTCACTTAGTAAAATACCTATCGAAATGTTTTCGCTAACGACTAACGTTTTTCGCAGTTTCTATAGAAATCGGCACCATGAGTTACAAATTTGACGGATGCCGTCGAGTAATACCATTTCGACAGTAGTAAAGTAGCTCACTAGCATAATGAAGCGTGAATGCGTAGTCAGTCAAAATTATTATTTCATTTACAATTAATTTCTGCACTATATCGTGTCAATGATGTCCGGTAGGAATTATTTAGCATAGAATATGTTAGCGTCGGTTGTGTCCATCGTTCCAGCAGCGCCACGGTCTCCGATTTGCTTGAAAAAAATACACCATGCAGGCCAATTTTTTACCAGTCGGGAAAAAATACGATTGATTTTTTCCCCCCACTGGATCCGAGGATATACGGGGATTTCTGTGGCGCTGCTGGAACGACGTCGTCCTGGCAGCGCCCCGCTATTTCTCATTAATTACAAAAGCTATAATAAATCTAATAAGACACATATTTTTTCCTTTTTTTTCCATTTCACATAAGCTAATGTCCACCTGTAAATGTCGACAGATTCAGGAGTAATCGTAGGTCACTTGGGGCGCTGCTGGGACGACGTCGTCCCAGCAGCGCCACGGCCGAATCTCAGGAATTCGATTTTTTTACTGAAAACAGTGTGCCTGTATATTTAGTTCCTTCATCATAGGGTACGGAAAAAATTGAATTTCTACATTTCATCATGGAATTATGATTTTATAGGCATCGAAAAATTATAACCTCAAAAAAAATTTTTTTTGCTCTAACGCCTTTAATTGATGTATTAAATAGCATTTGCGCATTCTTTTATCTTCCTATAAAGGGAAAAAAATAAATCACTCTCGCAGCATTAACTATTCCAGAGAAATCCTAGGTTTAGATTGTGTTCATACATTTAGGCATCGTTCCAGCAGCGCCACACCCAGTACAGCATGATCCAGGGCACCTGTCACCAAACTGAGCATGCCAATATTTACTACTACCATAGCGAACACGGGAAAAAATCTGATAACGAGTATAACACAGCGAATTTCCGAGAAATAAGCC
Source organism: Crambus lathoniellus (assembly GCA_949710035.1). NCBI lineage: Eukaryota > Metazoa > Arthropoda > Insecta > Lepidoptera > Crambidae > Crambus > Crambus lathoniellus. Next base: position 29,739,128 of record OX453296.1, read on the forward strand.
TTTGATTCAATATGCCATACAATTGGTACATTCGAGTAGAAAAGTTTTATTTAAATTCTTTTTAGTGCCACAAACTTGGGGGCTTTAAGCCCCCAGTACAGGCTGTCCGATCATGTTGGCCGACCATGATGGGCCATCGTGTACAGGGGCGGTTTGCGTGTGATTGCCGTCTGCGAGCAACGCAAACCGCCCCTGTACACGATGGCCCATCATGGTCGGCCAACATGATCGGCCATCCTGTACTGGGGGCTTCATATTTCATGTTATGTTTACCGGGCTTGTCAAGCATTGCATTGCATCATTGGGGCACAATATCGGTATCGCTATGCGGATCGCAGCTCAGCATTATTATGGTGCAAATAATGCAATGCAAGCAAAGTAATATCACAGTTTAAGCAATCTTTCTATACAGTTGGACGACGCCCTTGAAGTTGGGCGATGCCGACGCCTGTATAGGTATTTACGTAAGTACGTAAGGGTTGTCACTTTAAAATGTGACGGTGGACCTTTAACGACCCCGGGTAGGTACATTGGTATTGCGATATTAAATTAATAAAATAATTTAATAATGCAAATGCAATGTCAAAAATATTAAAAAATTCAAGATGGCGGCCGACTTTTTTGTTTGTAGGCTGATTTCGATGAAACTCGGTTTTTGGTACTATTCTGACAAGAAAACAGCAACGCAATGTCAAAAAAATTAAAATCCAAGATGGCGGTCAACTTTTTAGTTTGTGGGCCGATTTCGATAAAACTCGTTTTCTGCCCCCCTAGCATGACCAACAAAATGGGATATGATATGATAGGTTATCCGTTTTAACTGTCAAAAGACTATGGGTTTTGACGTTTGAATGTCGATAAGTCGCTTTATCATTCGATACATATCGCGTTTTGGGTGGTCATGCTAGGCTTAATGGTACTATTTTGACAAGAAAACAGCAACGCAATGTTAAAAATATAAAGAAATCCAAGATGGCGGCCAACTTTTTTGTTTGTAAGCCGATTTGTTTCTGGTACTATTTTGACAAGAAAACAGCAACGCAGTGTTAAAAATATTAAAAAATCGAAGATGGCGGCCAACTTTTTTGTTTGCAGGCCGATTTCGATGAAACTCAGTTTCTGTTTCTATTTTGACACGAAAACAGACACGCAATGTTAAAAATAGAAAGAAATCCAAGATGGTGGCCAACTTTTTTGTTTGTAAGCCGATTTTGATGAAACTTAGTTTCTGGTACCTATTTTGACAAGAAAACAGCAACGCAATGTTAAAAATATAAAAATTCAAGATGGCGGCCAAATTTTTTATTTGCTGGCCGATTTCGATGAAATTCAGTTTCTGGTACTATTTTGACAAGAAAACAGCAACGAAATGTTAAACATATTAAAAATCCAAGATGGCGTCCGACTTTTTTGTTTGTGGACCGATTTTGATAAAACTCAGTTTCTGGTTCTATTTTGACAAGAAAACAGCAACGCAATGTTAAAAGTATTAAAAAATCCAAGATGGCGGCCAACTTTTTTGTTTGTGGGCCGTTTTTGATAAAACTCGGTTATTTATACTATTTTGACAAGAAAACCGTTCCTAACACAATGTAAAAAAATACAAATGGTCAAGATGGTGGCCGTTTTTTGTTTTTGTTTCTCTCTTTTCGCTTATTAAAATGTAACAGGTTTTTATTTGAAAGCTTGAGACAGAGTCAAGTATCATCATCATCATGTCAAGTAAAAGATTTAACTAATTATTAATTTGCTTTAACACAAGCACAGTAAATTACGACGTAACATCCTTCGTAATTTACTGTGTTTTTGACAGCTGTAAACCCTATTAAAAAAAATAAAAAATAAGTACTTAAATAAAATAATAATTTATATTAAGTTACAGAGTTAAAAAAAAAATGATTGTGACATGGGATGATTTTGATATATAGACGAAGGCGCTTCAAAGGTTAAGAAATATGAATCGGCTTATTTCCAATCTGAATATTTTTTTTAACAAAACTTCAACCCATTCAAACGTCAGGAGTAGATCAAATTTACCTTGCAAAATTTCATGGCAGACAGACAGACAGATACAATTATAGGTGAAACTAAATAAAACATATAATATATTTTATTTTGATACTTCTAAAATGCTTACCATAATTATTTATTTTATTTTATTTCGCAATACACCAAAATGTACCTGCCGCATTTTAATTTTGTTACAACCCTTCCGTAGTTACGGAAATACCTATACAGACGTCGGTATCGCCTAACTTCAAGGGCGTTGGCCTAAACAAAACATTGGTTATACTGTGGTAATTGTAACATTTATGTATATATAATTTAGCGTTGCTGTTGCCTTGTCAAAATAGTACCAAAAATCGAGTTTGATCTAAATCGGCTTACAAATTAAAAAGTTGGCTGCCACTTTGATTTTTTTTATTTTTTTGACATTGCGTTGCTGTTTTCTTGTCAAAATAGAACCAGAAACTAAGTTTCATCAAAATCGGCTTACAAACAAAAAAGTTGGCCACCATCTTGGATTTCTTTCTATTTTTAACATTGCGTGTCTGTTTTCTTGTCAAAATAGAAACAGAAACTGAGTTTCATCGAAATCGGCCTGCAAACAAAAAAGTTGGCCGCCATCTTCGATTTTTTAATATTTTTAACACTGCGTTGCTGTTTTCTTGTCAAAATAGTACCAGAAACAAATCGGCTTACAAACAAAAAAGTTGGCCGCCATCTTGGATTTCTTTATATTTTTAACATTGCGTTGCTGTTTTCTTGTCAAAATAGTACCATTAAGCCTAGCATGACCACCCAAAACGCGATATGTATCGAATGATAAAGCGACTTATCGACATTCAAACGTCAAAACCCATAGTCTTTTGACAGTTAAAACGGATAACCTATCATATCATATCCCATTTTGTTGGTCATGCTAGGGGGGCAGAAATCGAGTTTTATCGAAATCGGCCCACAAACTAAAAAGTTGACCGCCATCTTGGATTTTAATTTTTTTGACATTGCGTTGCTGTTTTCTTGTCAGAATAGTACCAAAAACCGAGTTTCATCGAAATCAGCCTACAAACAAAAAAGTCGGCCGCCATCTTGAATTTTTTAATATTTTTGACATTGCATTTGCATTATTAAATTATTTTATTAATTTAATATCGCAATACCAATGTACCTACCCGGGGTCGTTAAAGGTCCACCGTCACATTTTAAAGTGACAACCCTTACTTACTTACGTAAATACCTATACAGGCGTCGGCATCGCCCAACTTCAAGGGCGTCGTCCAACTGTATAGAAAGATTGCTTAAACTGTGATATTACTTTGCTTGCATTGCATTATTTGCACCATAATAATGCTGAGCTGCGATCCGCATAGCGATACCGATATTGTGCCCCAATGATGCAATGCAATGCTTGACAAGCCCGGTAAACATGAAATATGAAGCCACCAAGACAGGATGGCCGATCATGTTGGCCGACCATGATGGGCCATCGTGTACAGGGGCGGTTTGCGTTGCTCGCAGACGGCAATCACACGCAAACCGCCCCTGTACACGATGGCCCATCATGGTCGGCCAACATGATCGGACAGCCTGTACTGGGGGCTTAAAGCCCCCAAGTTTGTGGCACTAAAAAGAATTTAAATAAAACTTTTCTACTCGAATGTACCAATTGTATGGCATATTGAATCAAAGGCTTATTTCTCGGAAATTCGCTGTGTTATACTCGTTATCAGATTTTTTCCCGTGTTCGCTATGGTAGTAGTAAATATTGGCATGCTCAGTTTGGTGACAGGTGCCCTGGATCATGCTGTACTGGGTGTGGCGCTGCTGGAACGATGCCTAAATGTATGAACACAATCTAAACCTAGGATTTCTCTGGAATAGTTAATGCTGCGAGAGTGATTTATTTTTTTCCCTTTATAGGAAGATAAAAGAATGCGCAAATGCTATTTAATACATCAATTAAAGGCGTTAGAGCAAAAAAAATTTTTTTTGAGGTTATAATTTTTCGATGCCTATAAAATCATTATTCCATGATGAAATGTAGAAATTCAATTTTTTCCGTACCCTATGATGAAGGAACTAAATATACAGGCACACTGTTTTCAGTAAAAAAATCGAATTGCTGAGATTCGGCCGTGGCGCTGCTGGGACGACGTCGTCCCAGCAGCGCCCCAAGTGACCTACGATTACTCCTGAATCTGTCGACATTTACAGGTGGACATTAGCTTATGTGAAATGGAAAAAAAAGGAAAAAATATGTGTCTTATTAGATTTATTATAGCTTTTGTAATTAATGAGAAATAGCGGGGCGCTGCCAGGACGACGTCGTTCCAGCAGCGCCACAGAAATCCCCGTATATCCTCGGATCCAGTGGGGGGAAAAAATCAATCGTATTTTTTCCCGACTGGTAAAAAATTGGCCTGCATGGTGTATTTTTTTCAAGCAAATCGGAGACCGTGGCGCTGCTGGAACGATGGACACGCGTCGGTTGCATATGAAGACGAACGACGCGATCAAGGAGAGATTTCCAAGCGAACATGATTGCGAAAGAGACTTGGAGCTGATACACTTTGCAAATCAATGAAAATAATAGACTCGACTCAATAAGGAAGCTTTTGAATATTTGTTCAAATATTGCGATTGGCTGGTTGGCATTTTGTAATTCTTCGGACAAACAACAGAATCCTTTTATGAATAACTAGCGGCCGCCCGCGGTTTCACCCGCGTGGTTCCCGTTCCCGCGGGAATATCGTTATAAAAGTATCATACGAGTTATTCGAGCCTATAGTCTATCTTTTTTGCAAATTTCATCCAGATCCGTTCAGTAGTTTTCGTGTGAAAGAGTAACTAACATCCATCCATACTCACAAACTTTCGCATTTATAATAATAAATTGGATCGTACAACTGTACTTAGTTATGGAATGGATAAGTTATGAAATTTTAATAAGCTTATCTCAGATGGCATGGTGCCACTGGTGCCAGCCTAGCTTGTTCCCTTGCTTGGAAAAGATGTATATAATAATTATGAAGATTTAACAAAATAAAACAATATTTAATTGTATTATTTATTTTTATTTACAATTCTTACTCTAAAATTACAAAACATAGTACAAGGAGAAAATGTTTGATGCTAGTGGGACCTAAAAATGGTTCAATTCACTTTTTTCAAGTTTTTGTTAGTCCTAATGTCTTTCAATATGGACCCACCCTTTGGTCCATATTCAACACTAGCCAACTTTTGGTTCAATTTTAATTGGCCAGAAGGAATTGGAATATTTATTCCAATTCCTTTACGGCTACGTTCCACTATTCGTCTGTTGCTAACTGAACCCGCATAGCCACTAGAAAAATAAGTAATTAAACCTCCTGGTGAAGCGCCAACCTCAAATTTGAGTGTTCTTATGTTTGTACATTCTAAATAAAACTTTTTGGTTGCTCGGCTAACTTGGCTTTTGTATGCTTATTGCAGTCTCATCTATAATGGCTCTTGTAGAGGGATAATATATTTTTAAACTGTCTAGCATATAAAATTTACTAAACTTCGGCTAGGCCAAATGTCGAACAAGCTCTAAATGTCACATAAAAAAAATATCTATGCAACTATAATATTCAACACTTCAGTCTTACTTACAACAAATATTTTGTCTAGTTCGAAATCTATAGTGTTTCTTCTTAGTTTAATTAACAACAGCTAAAGAGCTGCTTTATTTATTTATTTACATATTTAGTACACACAAACATAAAAGCAAAATAGAAAAGAAAGAAATAGAAAAAGTATTGTACATGGGCACGGCTTATTTCAAATTAAAATTTCTACCAGCCGGCCTGTAAAAGGAAATTATCACCATGAGAGCCTTTATGCCTTTTTAATTTCCTTTTACAGGCCGGCTGGTAATGATTATATGTAGCATAAATAAGTGATAAAACTAGGGTCGTAAACTAGGAGTAGAAATGGATCTTCTACTGATATAAGCCGATCACTACTCCAACGATATTCTATATTATTCACCAAAAACTGTACTTAAAATTAACGACAATTTAGCAGCTGTTTCTAACACTGTAAAATATTGAACTGTCTCATCATCTGCAAGTAATAGTTCAGTTGAGAATAATCTTAATACATTGGAAGTTTGAGTGCCACAAGTTTTACATTCTTGAAAAGGTTCAAGCCTTGGAGTTATTTGTATTGCACTGGATTGATCACATTCTCTTGAGGTACATCACTCAAAGTCGAGGTCCACACTGCTAACACTATTTCAAGTGACACTATGTCTGATGGCCTTTCAAAAAGTTGTTTTTCTTTTTGAGGTTACAAGCTTCTAATCTAACTTTTCTTGCTTTTGCCTCCTCTGAAACTGGTTGCATGTTCCATGGAAACATTGTAGGTACAGCACCTTTTTTGAGGCATCTATGCTGATTTTCAACTCCTGGAACAAACAAGAATGTTATTACAATACTTTACCAAGTAAATTAATAGGCCAACATTACTATTGATGTTTCTTTTTAATGTGCGTATGAACCATTTTTGACCACAGAAATAAAATAAATTTATTGAGGAACTGCTTACCTGAGTATTTACTGCCTTTTTCAGATAATCACACAATCAACAAAATGTTTTCGACATAACTTCTAACAATTTTTTGGTGTTATATTTGCCCGGCGGATAGCTTTTAACCATGGGCGACGAATTTTATTATCTTTTGGGATGCAATATACACCAATTTCACAGCATTTTGGTACAATACAGCGCGTCATTTTAATTACTTTCTAATGATTTGAACGAAGAAAATAAAATCAAAATGTTTGGGAACAAAACAAGTTTGACAGAATGAATGATGAGCAAAACGACCAATTTAAAAAACACTTAAACTTAACGTAGAAGCGCTGCTAGGTGACGCTTGCAATTGGCAGGGTTACCGATACGTTTTCTGTTATCTACCTTACTCTGTCTTTATTAGTGCGCTAGAAAGAAGCAGCATAATATGTGTGAAGTTAGTCATGATAGTTTTGTGTGCCAACATAACGACTCAAAACCGCTATCGAGAAACGAGTTGTCGCTAGCGAGTCCACTCGACTCATGGTACGACTAATATTGAAATCTATTCGATACGTGATTAAGCGATAGCGACTGTAGTAAACGAATGTGACTTTTCGACAGCAACTCATGGTAACGCTACAGAACGCAGAAATTTTCGTCATCCAGTAAGCTATAATTACATACTAAAACTCCAAAATTTCAAGTCTGTAGGTCATTTAGTTCCGAAGTTAAGCGAAAGCAAAGTTTCGCATTTATGACACTCACTCATGATCATCAAAATAGAACTAGTACTTCCCATAAACTCAGAGAGCTGAAATTTGGTGCAGAGTTAGGGTAAAATGGCCACATAAAGGGAAAACTATAAAAACTAGGATAATTTCGAGTTACACCAACTGCATAAATAACTTTGTAATCCTATATAAATATATAGGATTACAAAGTTACATTTGCAGTAAATAAATCAGTATACCTGTATTTATTACTTATGTGTAATACCTAGCAAAAAGATATAAAATCTCACCAAAATCATCCTATAGAAAACTGACCAACTCTCGCTGGAGCTGCTTATTTCTTTACAAAAAGCGTTGAAATCTCTCAGTAAAGTCAAGCCAAATCTAATGTTCCTTTCTGTGATTTCCTTATTGATATAGTTACGTTTTAATTTTATGTGACTTGGTCGTTGACTTGTGCCCACCAAACTAACCAACATATTATAGAATGTTCAACGTCCAAAGTCACATAAAAATAAAACGTAACTATGTATATTAATAAAGAAATCACAGAAAGGAACATTAGAGTTGGCTTGACTTTACTGAGAGATTTCAACGCTTTTTGTAAAGAAATAACCAGCTCCAGCGAGAGTTGGTCAGTTTTCTATAGGATGATTTTGGTAAGATTTGAATTTTTAGGAAATAGTGTTTAATTTTACTTTTGCTTCAAAAGTAAAATTAAACACTATTTCCTAAATATTGAAGTTAGATCGCGCAAAGTCTCTTTGTGGGTGAAAGTATATCAAAACCTTCGGTTAGGTTAAGTTAAAACGGTGACAAAAAGCAAGAGCCGAGCGAGCGAAGCAAGAATGCCGCAGCAGGGGTCGGTAAAGTGCCAGAATACTATTAAAAAAATAACATGAAAAGCTCAAGTTAATTATTCACGACATAATACCTCCCAAGTAGTGCAGTTTTCGGGATTATCCCTTTTATTAAAATGGAATTCGCGCTACAAATGATATGAGACATGCGGCAGGGAACAGGCTGGTAGGTACTTACGGCGCGCGCGACTCCTCTGGCTTCTTCTCCATCGCAACTCCACCTGGAATATTAAATCATAATCATAATCATAATCATAATCATAATATATTTATTTGCGTAAAACATGGTATACACAGTTGTTATACAAAGAAAAGTCCTCATGTTTTGCACATTTGAGTTGCATGCAAATTTTTACAATAATTAAATCTAATATTTACTGTTTAGAAATTGCTTAATATCATAAAAGTTTTTGTCCATAAGTCACGTAAATAATTTACTTCTAAACAAATTGAAGCTGAGATTTTTAAATTCACCGGGTATCTTATTATAAATTCGTACACACATGGCTATACAGTATTTGTTATATTTTTCCGATTTTGGAATATTACTTAGGACCAATCTATTAGGATTCCTCTTTAGCGTAGAGTTAATATCTTGAGCTTTCTTAAATAGGTACATGTGATTATATACAAAAATGCTAATCTCGTAGATGTACAGCGATGGTAGCGGTAGCAAATTAAGGCCCCTAAAATATGGTCGACAGGACTCATCAGGTGGGATACCACAGATAGCCCTGACACATCTTTTTTGTGCGATAAATGCTTTGTTAGCGTCTGTGCCATTGCCCCATATTATTAATCCGTATCGTAATATAGAATCTACATATGCGCGATAGGTTGTAACTGTTGTTTCCCTGTTAGTTACCTTACTTACTTTGTTGAGAGCGTATACAAATTGATTAACCCTTTTGCATACATTTTCTACATGTAGTTTCCAGTTTATATTTTGGTCTATAGTAACCCCCAAAAATTTGGTTTGTGTTACTTTCTCTATATTATCAATATTTAATTTAAAATTGTATTTAGAGTGTATGGATTGATTAAATTGTATATAATTTGATTTAAGTAAATTAATTTTTAAATTATAGCCATTTAATAATGTTGTCAATAGTATCATTGATGTCCTTTTCATGGTCACGTAGTGTAAAATTATTCTTATTAGTCGTCACAATAATAGAGATGTCATCAGCAAATAAACAACATTTATGATTGATCGCTTTTGTTATGTCATTTATGTAGAGTACGAATAGGATTGGACCTAAAATGCTGCCCTGGGGGACGCCGCTACCATTGTTAATAAATTCAGATGAGTGTGACGTAAGTTCATTTTTAACTATTTTATTAACAATAACACACTGACGTCGATTAGTGAGATATGACGATATCCACTCTAGTGCGAGCTCTCTTATTCCTGTCGCCTCCAATTTTTTTAATAGGATACTATGAGAAACGAAGTCGAATGCCTTTGATAAGTCAAAAAATAAGGCAGTTGTCAAAAAATTATCATTAAGATTTGTCAGAATTGTATTGATCAATGTAAATATTGCCAATGTTGTCGACTTATTCTTGTGAAAGCCGAACTGTTCTTTATTTATTATATTGAATTTGTCGCAGTAGTCTAATAGTCTCAAATACATGCACTTTTCAAATATTTTAGACAAGACTGGTATTAAAGCAATTGGACGATAATTATTGATTTCATCCTTATCGCCTTTTTTATGGAGAGGTTTAACGATGGACGATTTTAGTGTATCAGGAAAAGTTCCTGTTGAAAAAGATAAATTAATAAGGTACGTCAAAATCGGTACTAATTCAGACACACAAGCCTTAATTATTTTTGTGCTAATACCGTAAAGTACTTATAAAGCAAGCCATACACGCCAGGGCACTTTTTTCGATTCTACAGTTCCATAGAGTCTAATATAATCTAAAGGGCGGCCCTGCGCGCGTTGCGAGCAAATCATGCTTACATTGCGCGCTCTCGACAGAAGTCTAATCAAATAAGTCAATATCACGCACCAACTGATGCACAATTCGCCCGCGCCGCGTGCCCGCCGCTCCGCCTCTCCTTGAACGAGCCCTAATAATTAGACAATGTAACTTTTATATAAGTTTTAAGTAAAAATTTCATTTTTATGACATAATTTTTTTCTGACTGTACTTTAATATTATAATGTCGTCTAAATCAAACCTGTATACAAATTTTCAGCTCCATCGGACACTGGGAAGTGGGTCAAATTAAGCTTGCAAGATTTGTCCCCCACTAACTAAATAACTAACATGGCAAGTTAATAAAAAGCTTGTAAAAAATGTTAATCCCACCAAAATCATCCTATAAAAAACTGGCCAAATCTCGCTGGAGCTGCTAATCTATACTAATATTATAAAGAGGAACGTTTATTTGTATTATATAAGCTGTACCTACTTTTTAATTTTACTGGTTTGTGATGGAGAAAAAAAATAAACTATTTGATTTGTATTTGTATTTGTATTTAGGAAAGATTTGATTGTTTGTTTGTTTGCATCCACAGATCACCTGTATGTAGCAAGTGTTTGGCATCGAATAGGCTCCGAAACTACTGAGAAAATTCTTTCACCATTAAAAAGCTAGGTACATTCTTCCCGAGTATCGAAATAGGCTATATTTTATCCTGATATTCCCACGGGAACGTGTACCACGCGAGTAAAACCGCGAGGATCCGATAGTTTCTTTATAAAAAGTGATGAGGTCCAACCACGCTTCAAAAATATTTTGTGAAGTTAATTATATTATACATATTAGTTAATATATTATCAGTTAATTATATTATACATATTACAGTCCCTCGTTATAAAATATTCTATTGATAATCTCAAATTTATGTAAATAGTATATTATAGCATACTTTTCAAACAGACTGTTTTTTTGTCTCCATAGAAATTATGTGACATGGACTCATGTTCTTTCTCAAATAACCAATTCAAATCGGCTGTCGGGTTGGGACGTGTGTTCTATTACTAGTTGAATTTAGAGAGTGCGCCAGATAAGTCTGCGCGGGGTCAAAATCGAATACTAATATTTTCCATAAGCTTAGAACAAAATAATGTACTGTAACTAGCGCCATAAACGCCCCAGTCGCAGAGTTATCTGACACGCACTCTATGAAGATTGCGCTCGCTGAATGCTCGCTGATTATAACTTTATGGTACCTACCTACATTGACAAAGTGTCAAGTAACCATCACAACAAAACAAGAATATAGTACTTGAAAATTTGCAAGAATACTGAATTGATAACTATACTGATTATATATTTAATTGCATTGTCATCGGAACTAAAGGTGAATTCCAAATTTCAGCTCGATCGGACATTGGTAAGTGGGTCAAATTTAGCTCGCAAGATTTGACGAACGGACATGCATACATACACTGCAAGTTAAATAAAAGCTTGTAAAAACGTAAAAATAAGGTCACTAGATAGATAGTAATTTCAAATTCTTAAGAACAATCAGTACCCCTAGTGTAAGTTTTTATGTCAAGCAAACGCAAACTATTTCGAATGCGTATTAATGTCAATTTGTATGAAAACTATATAAGCGCGCTACTCGCCGCTAGAGGCGCTAATACAGTTTTCATACAAATTGACATAAATACGGAATCGAAATAGTTTGCGTTTTTTGACATAAAAACTTACACTACGGGCACAGTACCCGTAGTGTAAGTTTTTATGTCAAGCAAACGCAAACTATTTCGATTCCGTATTTATATCAATTTGTATGAAAACTATATAAGCGCGCTACTCGCCGCTAGGGGCGCTAATACAGTTTTCATACAAATTGACATAAATACAGAATCGAAATAGTTTGCGTTTTTTGACATAAAAACTTACACAGTCTACTGCAATCATATCGCAACGGCCAGGAGCGTCTGGGCGCGGGCGGCATTACGTACGGGGCGGGCTCAGCCACGACTGGCGCACCTTTATCACCCTTAAATTTTATCAGTGTGTGCGTGCGATGACGCATACGTACGGGCGCACTCCCATACAAACCGTTTGCGGTGCCTATGTATGAAGTCAACGTACTTGTTTGGTTTTACTATGGTTTAGCGGTAGGTGCTCCTTGGGATAATTTTACATTACTTAGTAATATTGTTTAGGTATTAGGCCTATGCCCAGCAGTGGGCGTCGTTCGGCTGACATGATGATGATGATGATATTGATTGTTTATTGACATAAAATTACAAAAACAGTTTCAATACCCATAAACATAAAAAGAAGCAAAAGCCACTAAAATATTGAATTTGGTGAACCTGTAGGACAACCTGTGTTACACAGGCAACAGGGGTAATATGGCAATCATAGTGGTTTATTTACGTAGAAATGGCGTATTAATTTGTTCGCTAAAATTTGGTGATCATACGATTTAACATTGGTACCTACCCCAAAGAAAGTAATCTAATATCGTCAAATTACACGAACGCGGCGGCCCGTTAACGGCCATTTCGTGAAATAACTATATGCTTGCCAAAATGTGTCTTTCAGCAAATTAATCGTAATTTTAACAATTTGAAAACGTTTCCAAATTGTTAAAATTACGATCTGTCAAGTCAACAACTTCAAGTATATGTTCCCAACATTAACCTTGCATACAAAAAAAAAAGAATTGCCTTCTTCAGGGAATGCTCAATCTTTAAATGCACAATTTGTTTTAATCAACTCTGAGTTTTGCCCCTTATTTATTATTGCATTCTAAGTTGGATGCGGGCAGCGCAGGACCGATCGTTGTGGAGATCCTTGGGATCCTATGCCCAGCAGTGGGCGTCGTACGGCTGAAATGATGATGATGATGATGAAGTTGCATTGAATTTGTCAAACGATATTTGCTTTGTTGTTGTGTATGTTCGATTTAACTGATAATATAGACTCAATGTTAAGATAATAGACGATCCATATTTAATTTTATCATCAACGGCTATTGTTACACAGCTACTTTTGACACAATAACACAACCCACACAGAGAAGCACACACTCACACACCATGGTTGGCGAGGCGACCGTCCGTCGGGCGCACAATGCGTCGCCAGCCGCGCGCCGCGCCGCGCCGCCCGCCGCCGGCAACCTGCGCCAGAATTTTCCTCGATTGTTTATTATCAATCACATCAAGCTAAACACACACGTGCGTTAAGGAAATAGTTTTTATATTTAACATTCGCGATAATGGTCGTTCTCCAGGTCAACGAGTTAAACACTTGATGTATCTCCGGCCACTTCCCGCGACGGCTCATCCATCCTTCATACTGACTTTGATCACGCTCTTGTTGAACATTCCATGAGAGCAGTTTTGTAGTGCAACGGAGTAAGTAACTTGATGTGCCACCGCGGTACAATATTACATGATGTTGGTGGCGCAGCCATGGTGGCAGTGGGATATCACAGCGTTCGGGGCACACTGTCCATATACATAGGTATAATCGCTCGTAACTAATATTGTAATGTATATACACAGCGAACACATATACCGTCCAATGACCGGGCGTGGACGGTGGACTTACAAAATACGGCCGGTCCCAGTAACATCCTCATTAAGCAATAGACCGGAGCTTAGTTGCCTACATATTTTTATTAATCAGTCCAACATAACAATGGCTAAGTCAAACGACCAATGTGGGCCGATCTCTTACTGGGAATGGGATAAATAAATAAATTAAACAGAACATGCTATAACGAGGCAATTACCCAGGCATCTGTTATATAAGTAGACTTACAATAGGTTAGTTTTGAATCATAAAAAACAGTATCATACATCAGTACTGTATCAGTGTATTGCAGGCCTAGTTATTCTTCTTCTTCATATACCAATCACATGCGTTCATTGCCAATCTCACATACAGTGGGACACACAATATGTATATCGAAGAAATTGGAGGAAACGCGTTGATGTCTTTTGTATGTGGAAGTTGCAATTATAAATCTGTACTTTATTGATACTCGACGCTACGTCTTTATAATAGTATATTATGATACAAGTGAGCTAGGTTGCTCATTATACACGAGGCTGTGGGTTGCAGCCCAAGCCGCAGGCAAATCAGCCGAGTGTCTAGTGAGTAAGTTGCTCACGAGTTTCATACGCACTTTTTCAACACACTTGCGAAGAAAAACAAACATTTATTGCATACAATAATCTAATAATAGCTAAGGGAAAAAGCGCGCGAGTTTTCTTTTTGCACGTGCCAAATGTAAGGTGATTGATTACATACAGCCATACAGCCTACTTCAAAATAATTATAATAATAGTGATAAAATGCAAATGTTTAATAACAAATTATTGTGAATTATAAATAGTTTGATAATAATATACATAATTATGTTTTTTGTCTTAATTAGGGACACATTTATTTATTCTAAAAACGTAAATGGATTTTCAGCCGTATAAAACCTCTTTGTTGTTACAAAAAAAGAACTGTATCTATTACCCGGTGAAATCGAAAATGCTCTGTTGACTCGCATATAACTTGCAGTTAGGTACTAACTTAACTTTGTAGGGATACTGTATTACCCGGTTAAATTGAAAAGTCTCTGTTTACTCGCATATAATTTGCATTTAGGTACTTACTTAACTTTGTAGGGATAATTCTATTACGCAACCAGTACTATAATATTATTATGCACGCGTGTGTTATAGTTCGGTTTATGGCCCTAAGATCGATGTAATAAGGCTAACTTTATGAGCAAGTGTGTTGAAATAGTAGATTGTACAACAAGTGCATAAAACGTACTATTTTACCCAATACGTATATATCCACCCGAGCCGTAGGCAAGGGGTTGATAGTTAAATCGAGGGTAAAATGGGTTTTATGTACGAATTATACACTCTGCTTTTCACTTCGAATGTGAGGAAATTAAATAGCAATATTGCAAAAAAGAAAAATTGAAGACTTCGCCATATTGGCGGGAAGACTTTCTTTTTATTTTTTTTATACGTGGCAGTGCAGCTTTAGCGTAGATCGTAGTCCATAATGCTTTTAAATACTTATTTCTTAGAAATCTCATTAATTTTGCGTAGTTTAATTAATTTAGTAATTTAATATGGATTAGGTTTATGTACAAAATTGAAGAAACAGAATGAAATAACAAGTTTATTTAACGAAGTTTAATTGCGTGTGTGACTGTTTACCTGACGACCTTTGGGTACTCTGTGCTTTGTCTTAGAGTCTGACTTAGACGAAGATTTTATTTTATGCACTAGAGCATAAAAAGCGATTTTATGCAGCCTATACCCAACATAAACACGAACTTTACGAGCATGAGAAGTGAAAATATTATAATGGGTGTTTTTAGAGGTGGTGAACTTTAATTTATTGTTACTGTTTTTTGTGACAGCCGATTTGACAGATCGTAATTTTAACAATTTGGAACAATAAATTTGACAAATTCAATGCAACTTAGAATGCAATAATAAATAAGGGGCAAAACTCAGAGTTGATTAAAACAAATTGTGCATTTAAAGATTGAGCATTCCCTGAAGAAGGCAATTCTTTTTTTGTTTTGTATGCAAGGTTAATGTTGGGAACATACACTTGAAGTTGTTGACCACTATTTTTACCTGAGACAGACAGTCCAGTTAGGAAGTCCTTTTTCGAGAAAGCGATCTCTCATCGAATTTAGCTCGGATGAGCAACGTTCGAGAAGCTCCGGCATATATTCGCGTACGAATTATCTCAATGTCAACACGAAAGTCTTTGACCAGTGTGTGTAGCCAGTAATAACCTGTGAAAGTGAGACGTGGTCTTTTACAATTGGTCTCATAAGAAGGTTCAAGGGTAGGTGCTTGGTATTTCCCGGCTCGATCGAAATCCATAGGAGAACTAAAACAACCGACATTGCTTGAAGCATTCAATTTCATCATTCAAGTGGCAGTGGGGTGGGCGGGACGGAGCACGGAGAACCGAAGGCCGTTCAGGGCGGAAAGGTTCTCGAATGGCGACCGGGTATCGGACGACGCTCCGTGGGCAGGCCCCCTACAAAGCGGACCGACGATCTAGTCAAGCGGGCAGCGCAGGTCCGATCGTTGTGGAGATACTTGGGGGAGGCCTATGCCTAGCAGTGGGCGTCGGTCGTCCTTCGGCTGACATGGTGATGTGATGATAAATGCCCAGAATACGGAATCGATTATTGCAAGTACATTTCTCGACGGACTCGTAGTCACACCGTTTTTTCACACTGGTGTGACAGCAAAGAACTTTTTGAGTCTGGGACCGTTCGCCTACAGTCATTTTTCTGATGAACTATTAGCCAACACAACATTTTATCAGCGAATGTTTCACTAATTTGTTTACATCGTTGAAATTGATTTTGTTTCTGTCTATCCATACTAATATTATAATTGTGAAAGTGTGTTTGTTTGTTTGTTTATTTGTTTGTTTGTTTGTTTGTTTGTCCTTCTTTCACGCCAAAACGGAGCAACGGATCGACGTGATATTTGGTATGGGGATAGTTTGGGAGCTGGAGAGTAATATAGGCTACTTATTATTCAGGAAAATTGAGTAAAAATTGTAATTTTCTATGAAAAATCGTTTAACTGTCGTACCTTCGATACAAAACTGTCATTTCATTCATTGCCGTTTCCAAAGAGTATGTAATCACTGACGTCTGCGCGGTCAAAATCGAATACTAATCTTTTCTATAAGCTCAGAATAAAAAAATGTACTGTAATTAGCGCCAAAAATGCCCCAGTCGCGCAGAGTTATCTGACACTCACTCTACTTCACAGAGTAATTTTTTATATGTAGGAAATAGAGACCAAGCTTGGGCCCCTTTATTGGTAGTGTGTAACTAGCGCTATCTGTTGTCTGGTGTAGGCAACTTTTGATGTATAAACACACACACAAGATGTTGGTGACCGGGTCCACTATTATATGGTAAAACAACGTTTGCCGGGTCAGCTTGTATTAAATATTAAAGAAGTATGCTCTGCAAGCAACACAATATCACAGAAGATTTTTGCAAACTGTGCCTTATTGCTCTATTATAAGGCACAAATTTGTATGGGTCAGGCCGTAGATTTTGCCACAAATAGCGCAATGGTGACGCAAAATTTTCTACGAGTCGGTCGCACAAAGTGGCGCAAAATGGTAGCGCAAAATTATTAAGGAGCACGTACATTAATGTGATTTTATTTAACAAACATGTACTAACAAGAGGTATTGCATCAAATTAGAAAAAGAAACACGATGTTGGTATGTAAGTATGTTTAATTAATAATTAACAATAATGTACCTATGAGTAATTCTTTTTTATATATTGCGCACAATGAAAGTTAAACAGGATGACAATAACTAGTAAGTATGTATGATTTGTTCAATTTTCAAAAAAAAAATACATTTAATTTGTTAGATGGAGGTATTTGGTATTATTCATTATTAATTATATGTATAAATATAATACAACTTTAAATTTATTTCAACTCTTTTCAATGTTTGAGAGTCCATTACTTTGACTCTAGCAACAACCTGCTTGAATTATCACTATTAAAAGGACTTGCCAACCATTTAGATGCCAAAAATAAAAAAAAATAGATCTGTCAATAAAGAAAAAAGTTAGATGGGTTTAAAAGTTAGTATGAAAGTGACGAAATTCCAAAACTTATAAAATAGGTACAAAATAAAAAAAAAAGGTAAAATCTTTGGGGCTGGTTAGGTAGCAGACCACCGCACCTACCCCTATTTTCATATGTTTAACGTTCTGCCGAACACCCTGTACTTATAGAATATTAATAAATTAATAAAAGCTAACAAATCAATTAATAGTAATGCTAGTCATGTTTTTTAGCGGAATTACAGCTAAAAGTAATTTCAAAATAATAAAAACACTTGAAAACCTTGTGTGCATGCACTATTATTCAATAGCGTAAAATAAGTGGCGCAATTTCTACGCAACCGGTATCGCAAAGTGGCATAAAGGCAGTTTTGCGGAACCGAGGCGCAAATGAAATCGATTATAACTCTTAAAATATATTATTTTACAAGGCTAATTTAACATATACAGATCACACACATCTAATTACACCATGCGCAAAAACAATTATAAGTATTAATCAAAAACTTACCTTGAAATCTCAAAAAATGCACTCTGCAAACTAGGCGACACTTTTCACTTTGATCGGAGTTGACACCGAAATGTCAAAAAATATGGTCGTCAACGCTGCATTGACGATAGAATACGATTCTTTGGTGATGCCAGCACTCAAACAAAATTTTAATAAATGTTTTAAAACCATAATATGGGTGAAAATGGTTGCGCAATATAAGTAGCGCAAAGAAATAGTTTTTCAAAAAAAAAATCTTATTGCCGAAAATTTATCTTTTTTCTTAGGAAATACGCAAAAATATTAAAGGAATGGCAACCTTATTATTATTTTATAACGTCAAATCAAACAGCTCATCAATAAGTTAAAAAATGATAATTTTATCGATGTTTAAGCTGGACACCTACCAATGCGGATTCGCGGTTTTTATAAAAAATCCGTCACTTTTGGGAGGGAAATGTCAAATAGTTTTCCAAATCTATAAACTTATCCAAATATCTATATCTGCCTTGGTTTGCTATTTCTTAGGAAACACGATGATAAGATTGAGAAATTTCTAAGAGTACTATATTTAAAATTATATGAGGCGGAGACTTTTGTACCCTCGAATGTGGCAAAATCTACGGCCTGACCCGTATGGCTATTAATTAACGGCAATATATTTTACCTGTTAAATTACCACTATTAATTTTTCTAAACAGCCACTGGTGGCAGACTAGACACTTAATTTAAATTACAGTGTCAGTTAAAAGGAGGGCTTACCTACATACTACATTTACTTGTTCTAAAACACACACATAAAATGTTATAATGTAATATGTTACATTACATCGTTAGATAGGTATTTTTTAGCTAAATAAAAGTTACTTTGGCGCAATGCTCCAAATCTTAAGGCTCTTTTACGCCGGAGCAACACTGACACTGAGCGGCATTGCCACATATTACATATTTTGATACAAGTACTAAGTACCTACAGATACATAACATTTTCTAACTAAATATTTTGATTCTATAAATATTTTCCAAAACAAATACTTAATGATATCGATGACTGTCTACTATTTATACACGAAATTGTAATTTTTTGTACGATAACGTAATGAATAAATAAATAATTGGATATGATTCTTTATGTAAAGTTCTGTTTAATTTTGCTGTATGGATAACAATTTTTTATTCAATATTTTGATGGCATAAATATTTCCCTAAGCCAATGATAGATGTTACTGCTATGCTATCTATACTAATATTATAAGGAGGAGGGCAACCGGGGCTGCTGCCCCGGGCCTCCACAAAAGAGGGCCCCCCACAAAAGAGACTTCAGAAAAACAATCAAATTTAGACAAAAAAAATGAATGATTTCTTGTATATAATGAAAGCATTTTTTATTATCTTATTCTGTGGTATATATGGTTAAGACGTATCATGGCCCGGAATCTGGCATGATGATCCTTTCCGAGCTACATTCCCAAACCTTGAAATTGCATTGAGAATGTATTTGGTTTTGATAGTATCAATTGGCACTGGAGAGCGCTCATTTTCAAAAATGAAAATTATATAAAATAAGCTTCGAACCAGGATGGAACAAAACCGTCTGACAAAGCTTTCTCTCCTGAGCATTGAAAGTGATTTCAGCGTGAATTTCAAAGCAATGTCATCAAAGATTTTTCATGTCTCATATTCTGAAAGTAACTCCTAACTTGCCTAAAATGCGGGTTGAAAGTGGTATGTGGCGGCCCTAGGGCCGTTATGAAATTTAAAAAAGGAATAGGAGGGGTTATGTCAAAATCTGTAATAGCATCTACACACGTTCCGATCCGACAGCCGATTTGGTCTGCTCCCAGACCAAATCTACGCTACACACGTTCCGATTTGGTCTGGGAGCAGACCGAATCGGATCGGAAGTCGCATAGGAACGTGTGTAGAGTCTTATCTCTTTGGACATTTTATTTAGCAAAAGTATACAGGCAAAGGTACAGAAGCCTATACAGCCATGTTTTGCTATTATATAAAATAGCAGCTCGGCCCGCTCGCAGGCGCTAGCTGGGCCTGCCCCAAAGGGGTCTCACCCGGCTGGCTGACCGCGCCGAGGGCCGCAAACATCCGGTGGGGCACACCACCCGTCCCGAGGACGGCCGCGCAAAGCGGCTCCAAACACCGTGGGGCAGTAGTTTTCCGGAAAATAATTTGGGGCCAGGGGGCCTCCACTCCTTTGATGCCCCGAGGCCTCCACGCCTCTAAATCCGGCCCTGCCGCGGGCGGCCGCTAGCCTAAGGGCGAAAACATTCGCTGAGTTCTGTGGCTTCATTTCGTGTTTCTGATCTATGAGTAGGAGAGTTTGGCTGGAAAGTTTCTTCAATTTGGGACGGCGGGTTTCGTAATACCGACTACCGACTTCATAATACTTTCATAGACCCTACTACCGTGCAGACAATATCCACCACCATGTGGACAGGCATCCGTCACTCGCTCAAGAACCCGAGATAAGTGCCTACCGCTTCGGGTATATCTCGGGATACCAATTCAATACAATTTACAGCGGGCCGCCCGCTCGAGCGCGATAGAATATATGCGATAGAAAGAGATGCAACGAGTGGCCGTTCCTAATTTGCGCCGTACAAGCTGAATTCCACTTTATTGCGTTATAGTTAGAGTTGCTATTTATTTAAATGGCTATTATTATTTAGTTTGAATAAAAAGTTAGTACCTACTTATATAAATATTTAATTAAAGTATCAATAATTTTACTCCGGCTAGTCTCCGCACAGTACCCCTAGTGTAAGTTTTTATGTCAAGCAAACGCAAACTATTTCGATTCCGTATTTATGTCAATTTGTATGAAAACTATAAAAGCGCGCTACTCGCCGCTAGAGGCGCTAATACAGTTTTCATACAAATTGACATAAATACGGAGTCGAAATAGTTTGCATTTGCTTGACATAAAAACTTACACTAGGGGTACAGGTTTGTATTTGTATGGTTACACTGAGGTTACACTGTATTCCCATGGTTAAAATAAAATGTTGAAAAATTAAACATTAAATTTTGACTAATTAGCAAAGAATTTTGTTTTTGAGGGATAACTTTTATTTCTTGGTCAGTCAGATAATTTTTAGAATCCTACTAATATACGTTAGTACTACCTATTATATATTCTGTGCTAATATTATGAAATGCGAAAGTTTCTAAAGATGTTTCAGAACGACGGAACAACGGATCTGCGCTATGCGTAGCGCAGCTATCAATAGGTATTTTTGAGGTGCTGCTATATTATGTTTTATTTTGATATAAGTACCTATCCTCCATATTTTCATGGAAGTTGTGTAAGCTTTAAACAAAATTAAGGATCAATTTCAATCCACTAGTAGTAGGAGTAGTCACTTTTGAACTGATAAATACTATGAATTGAACTAATAGATACGGTGATGATGTAGGCCAGCCAAAGGGCCTAGACAAGTGGCTTTCTATGATCGATATCGCCAGTAGAATAGAACGAAAATGTATGATATTGACATTAGCGGTCACGTGACATTTCAATAGCTAATGTCAATCCCATACATTTTCTTTCTATTGGCGATTTCGATAATAGAAAGCTACTTGTCTCGGCCCACACACAGGTGCCACACGATGGCTGCAAGCAGGACAGGTAATAACTTACACAATTTCCAAACGCAGTTCATCTGCAAACACGATGAAGTCGAATAATGAATCCCTTTAATCGCCATCTATAAACCAATTAAACAACAGCAATAAAAGAGTTCAATAAAAATCAAACGCATGCCTGCCGCCACCGCGCCGCTCCGGCGCATCTGATTGAGATTAAATTACTTACACACCTGTAAAAGTGATCGTGTAACTTGTGCAAATCAAATGCAGATTAACGTCTACTACTGGCGGCAAACTTGTACGGTAGGGGACTGGGGCATCGATTATCTTACGCAAAGAATTTAGGGTTTTGACGTTAAGGCGAAGATTCCCGACCGAAATAGACACGCTAACGCTTGCTCGGCCGCGCTCGATACACTTCGCGCGGACGCAGCGGCAGCCGGCAGTGAACAGTGAACTCGCGAACGCCCCGCGAATCGAAATCATTTAAAATTTAATTAAAAATGTAATAATAAAAAAAAAAAAATTATGACGGCCGGAATCTCTCGGCTTTTCAAAGACAATTATTTTCGTATATTTTTCATAAACTAAAACTTAGTACTTAAACTGCAAGTAATAGGATATTTGGATTACGATTAGACAGATGTTTGGGATTTTATTTGAGACAATCAAATATCACTACTAAAAAAACGGCTGGAAGCACTAGATAAATAACTGTAAAATAACATATATTTTTTCCAAATTTGAAGTAGGTACTTGTGATTTGCGAGTAATCTATAATTTAAAATACCCTATTTTAGGGAATGCCAACCTTAGCATGAAAATCTTCTGGTTTCCTACTTCACCATCTACGTTCATATGCCTGCGACTTAGCTCATCATCTTGTGGAATCTACCACTTGGTAGGTACGTTCTATAAAGTGTTAGTAATAGTGGATGGTGTTTTTCTTGACGAAGTTGCAGTAGGTATTTAATGTTCCTAAGCAGATATTGCGTTTCCATTTGCGTTTTGATTCTGGTTTCATATGAGATAAAGCTTTCCGGACAAACCAGGCAGCGCAGTCAAATTCGAATCTTTTGCCGCACAATGCACTTAATAAGGAATCCTTGGCAAAGAATAGAATATTATATTATTACTACGTAGCCACGTTAGCCACTGACCTTTATTATTTACACACTAGACAGGCTGTCTCCATACAAATGACAGCTAATTTTGTGTTGCAATTTGAAGCTCCACTACGAGTGTCCCGAGAACTAATTTTGAAAATTACGAATAGAAAAAGAAACTGTTGGCAATAGGAAAATCTGTTAAAATGATATTTAAAGATAGATAAGATAAGATAAGATAAAAATATTCTTTATTCACTTAGACATAATAAATATGTACTTATGAATCGTCAATATTTTCCTACGTACGTTTCCTAATATTTCAACGTCAACACCAAACGCGAGCATAAAATTAGTTTTATTGTCAGTAGCTGATACACAAGGGCAAAGTAATATAACTGACCAAATAAAATATACTGAAACATTTGGTATTAATTTTATTATGAATAAGTACCTACCATGCTACTAATAATATAATGATATCCCATCAAAAACATAAAATATGTGAAGTGAGAGCCAACTTCAATATTAGGAAATATGCCTTGGTTATTGACTTCAACGACAAAAGATGTGAGATCTATATGGGTGCCAAGTTTAACTGACCGTCCTGAAAATTTATAACATAAAAGGTTTTATAACAACTTAAAATATCATTTTTTTCTTATAACTTAGGATAATTTATTGAAGCCAAAGATCTGACTTGGCTAGTTTTCGTATACGAATTGGGCGATTCTCCCGACACAAAATTTTCCGCGTACTCAATGAGAACGGGGGTGCAGAAGGTTCTTAAACGGTTGTAATATTTTTTTCGAGCAAGATAGGATAGTTACCCTCTCTCGGCACTTAATATTTTGTGATTAGGGTTGCAGTTAATTAGGGAGGAAAATGATAAAGCCTCGATTTTATCATTTCGGAGTACGTAACTCAATTTTCTTACAATTTATTTTCGGGCATAACACAAAAACTATTATTGATATAGGTTTAAGGATTATATTTTTGAAATCGTGATTAGTGCTATTATTAGCTAAAGGTAATTTTATAATTTTCTCTACCCAGTTTGAGAAATGGTAAGAAAAATTGTATGCGTTCCAAGAATTTTCCTCATTTCGGTGTCGCTACTTTGAGCAAGAATATTTAAGCCTAGAATTACTCTAGCCCCCATCTCATGTGCTCATAGGCTACGAACTAGTTTCGCACAAGCGTTGATCGTGGAAGAATGTGCGTTGCTTGCTTCGTTTTCCCACCATAAACGTAAGTATGTTGTTTCGGTGACACTGTTCATTTTTATTCTCATTTCCATTTTTACTAGTAACTTGACTTCCACTGAACCAAAAAAATCACCAAATATTAGTGAGTTTGCTGATCGTAATACTTTCATTTTAAAATTATTAATTCGTGATAGTTTTCTTGTAGTGCTTTTTTGTGTTAGATTTTCATTTTGGTGTTCTCATTTCGGTTGATTCGGTGGACTAAAATGTCAACCGAAATGATAAAAATCTCACCGAAATGATACTTTTCTTACTTCGGTGTCTTTCAGTGTATAAAGCTACCTTGGTGTCTTCTCCTATCATCTCGGTGGGTTCTTTTGTCATTTTGGCGGATACTTTTATCATTTCGGTTTATTCTCTTATCATTTCGGTTGATTCTTCTATCATTTCAGATGGAGAAAAGTTGTTTGGATTTTTTTGTGTTTTTCCCGGAATAAGTGTTTGCACTTATGAGTTTAAATAAAAAAATATTTTACCGGGATAAAAAGTAGCCTATTTTAGTTTCTCACCTTCCAAGGACTCCCCATATAGTAAATCACATCAGTTTATTGCCTCTTTTTGACTTGAAAAACGTATTAGACAAACATATTTTTACATAAATACAGCAATAAAATACTTTTAATATACCTATATTAATGATTTCACTGGTTTGAAGATTGATGCGACTGCGTTGACGTTTTGTTGTTTTGCTATGCATTGCATAATCTAGATTGATTTGGTGAATAAGATTGACGGGTTGTGGGACTCGTGGGTTACCCAAGTCAAATGTTTGTATTTGTTTTGTGTCTGGGTGATATATATCTAAATTAGGTATTTAAATTGCCTTTGTTGGTTCTGGTGTCCGTAACACAAGTGCTTAAGCTGCTTAACTCTGAGTCAGATGAATGTCCATGTTGTCTGATACTAATAATATTTATGTAGCATTAAATGGTGTTTTTTTACCACACTTTTATTAGCTTCACTTGTAACTAAGTCACAATGTAAGAAAATCTTGGAAATCAATTTTAACCTACTTCTAATTGTCGTATTGATTTGAAACTTTGCAAGTCTATATGAATCCGATGACAATACAATAGTTTGCTACTATCGAGCTGATCTGATGATGGAGTCAAGAGGTGGACTATAGAACTCTTCAATGGCTGCTAGGAAACCCCTCGAGTTTATGCTCATTTCTTTTGTTCTGATAAGACCTGTTCGTTACACTTGATGGTGAGGGTCTGATGATGGAGCAGGGAGGAAGCCAGTGGCACTTCTTAATGACTACTAGGAAACCCCTCGAGTTAGGCCTCCGTTGTTTCGTTCTGATGAGACTTTTTAGTCGCACTTGGTGGTTAGGGTCTGATGATGGAGCAGGGAGGAAGTCAGTGGCACTTCTTAATTACCAATAGGAAACACCTTGAGTTCTGGCTCATTTGTTTCGTTCTGATGAGACCTATTCGCTACACTTGGTGGTAAGGGTCTGATGATGGAGCAGGAAGGAAGCCAGTGACACTCCCTAATGACCAATAGGAAACCACTCGAGTTTGGGCTCATTTGTTTCGTGTTGATAAGACCTATTCGTTACACTTGGTGGTAAGGGTCTGATGATGGAGCTGGGAGAAAGCCAGTGAAACTCCTTAATGGCCTCAAGAAAACCCCTCGAGTTTGGGCTCATTTGTTTCGTTCTGATGAGACCTATTCGCTTCATTTGGTGGTGAGAGTCTGATGATGGAGCAGGGAGGAAGCCAGTGGCACTTCTTAATGACCACTAGTAAACCTCTCGAGTTTGGGCTCATTTGTTTCGTTCAGACGAGACCTATTCGCTACACTTGGTGGCGAGGGTCTGATGATGTGAAGATAGAGCTGGGAGGAAGCCAGTGGCACCCTTAATGACCACTACGAAACCTTTTGAGTTTGGGCACATTTGTTTCGCTCTGATGAGACCTATTTGCTACACTTGGTGGCAAGGGACTGATGATGGAACAGGGAGAAAGCCAGTGGCACTCCTTAATGGCAAATAGGAAACCCTTTCGAGTTCTGCCTCATTTGTTTCGTTCTGATGTGACCTATCCGCTACACTTGGTGGTAAGGGTCTGATGATGGAGCAGGGAGGAAGTCAGTGGCACTCCTTAGTGACCACTAAGAAACCCCTCGAGGCCGGCTCATTTGTTTCATTCTGATGAGACCTACCTACTCGCTACACTTGGTGGTGAGAGTCTGATGATGGAGCAGGGGGGAAGTCAGTGGCACTCCTTAATGACCACTAGGAAATCCCTTGAGTTTGGGCTCATTTGTTTCGTTCTGATGAGACCTATTTGCTACACTTGGTGGTAAGGGCCTGATGATGGAGCAGGGAGGAAGTCAGTGGCACTCCTTAATGATCACTACGAAACCCCTCGAGTTTGGGCTCAGTTGTTTCGTTCTGATGAGACCTATTCGCTACACTTGGTGGTGAGGGTCTGATGATGGAGTAAGGAGAAAGTAAGGGTTCGGCTCGCGCATCTGGTAACTAATAGACTCCACTTGAATTTGTAAAACCAAATACATACAATCACGCCTTTGAGTTATAATGTTTACGGCGTGAGCAGACACATGAATGGACTGTGAAATCGATTATCAACCACCCATAGCTTGCCATTTATTAAACTAAAAAGTAAAAAATAAATATGTAGTTTAAAAAACTAAAAAAAAAGACACTTTTATTGGAACAGACCAAAAAGTACAAAATAACCGTCTATTCAGTAACTGAAATTAAAAAGCGTGGTGCGCCCTTTGCAAAGCATGCATTCAAGTACTTAATATTGACAACGCGCACCACGCTTTTTAATTTCACTTACTGAATAGACGGTTATTTTGTACTTTTTGGTCTGTTCCAATAAAAGTGTCTTTTTTTTAGTTTTTTAAACTACATATTTATTTTTTTACTTAGTATACCTATGTTTTATGCCGATAAAATACATCCTACTATATAATATTACAAATGTGAAAGTTTAGATGTTTGGATGTTTGTATGTTTGTTACTCAATCACGCCAAAACGGCTGAACGGATTTGGCTGAAATTTGGGACATACATACTACTAGCTTTCCGCCCGCGGCTTCGCCCGCGTGAACTACACGACGTTATCCCGCGGGAATGTGATATTTTTCCGGGATAAGCATTAGCCTATGTTCCTCTCCAGGCTACAAAGTATCTGTGTCCCAAATTTCAGCCAAATCCGTTCAGCCGTTTTGGCGTGAAAGAAAAACAAACATCCAAACATCTAAACATCCAAACATCTAAACTTTCACATTTATAATATTAGTAGGATTTGGCCTGGAGAGGAACACAGGCTACTTTTCATCCCGAAAAAATATCGCATTCCCGCAGGATAACGTCAAGTAGTCCACGCGGGCGAAGCCGCGGGTGTAAAGCTAGTTATTAATAAAATTAATATTGAAAACCGTTACGCATTGTTCCAATTTCTCTCTCTCAATTTCAATATAATTTATATAATTAATTACTTTTTTATGATTATTACATAATTATTGAATATGAGCATGGGCTTCATTTGACATTTAAAGAGCGTATTATGCCTTCTAAAAATATATGTATGAGCCTTTTTTAACCGGTCAAGGGGCACTCTGGTGTGAATTATGATTGTATAAATCATATGATTAATTAAAGGTTATGATCATGATTTGTTCCATGCTTATATCTTAGTCTCATAGATGGGAAACTATTTGCATCTCTGCAATGATTTTTACATAATGGAGAGGCCAAAGGCCCGAAAGCTAGTGAAATTTGTTATATCAAGAAACAAGTTTGTAAAATATATTGTAGTTAATTTATATCTCAATTGGTTTATAATGTAGAATTGACTGGCATTATATAAAGTAATGTCAATCGGTTATCAATATTAATTGAAAGTTTAGTATTTGAGTTATAGCAAATGTTAACTCGAGTGGTTATTTTCATTCATTTCGGTCTCATTTCATTTTGGTGTTTGGTCATTTCATTTCGGTGGGTAAATATATCATTTCGGTGTACAACAGTTTCATTTCGGTGTGTAACTGTATCATTTCGGTGACATGACAATTTTAAACACTTATATCTTGTAAGTTTATAGTCACATTTTGATGCCATTCAACACAAGTATCAAGGATTAAAAGAAAAACAATAATTTAAAGTCAAAACTTAAAAAAAACTTATACTTAATAAAAAATCTAACCAAAATGATAAAAAAATGCCTCATGTTGAGATTGACCCAATTATATATTATAGCCTTCGCAAGCTCTAAAGCCGAAGTTGTAATTGTATTCTGTCGAAAATTTGGCTTGCTGGTAGACTAGAAACTAGACATGAACATATGGCTCTTCCATGACTGTTTTAGTAGGTAGGTACTTAATAATATTTGATTGAATCAGGCGTCACTTGGCGGAAGTCCCTAACCATTGTGAAAAATAAATATATGTAGCTTTCTTCCGCAAATAATCGCAAAACTTGCACCTTCACCGATCACACTACTCTACACGTGTTTCGCCCCAACCCGGGGCATCCTCAGGAGATGTTTGTCCGTATGCAATCCAGCACCGAATCATTCGGTGCTGGATTGCATACGGACAAACATCTCCTGAGGATGCCCCGGGTTGGGGCGAAACACGTGTAGAGTAGTAGAGTAATCCAGCACCGAATCATTCGGTGCTGGATTGCATACGGACAAACATCTCCTGAGGATGCCCCGGGTTGGGGCGAAACACGTGTAGAGTAGTGTGATCGGTGAAGGTGCAAGTTTTGCGATTATTTGCGGAAGAAAGCTACATATATTTATTTTTCACAATACTTAATAATAATTCGTATATGAGAACTACGAGTCCGACGGGTTTTTTTTTAACGACATTGCCGTTAATTGAAAACATGCTTTGACTGGATAGATATTTGTTTAACATTATTAATAAAAGTAAAAAAATGGAAATTACTCTTACGTAAACAACAAAATAATTTTTCGAAGGGATGTTTGAAGTATATTTTTTTCACGTACTGGCAACACGCAGGCACAAAATATTTGTGACGCAGGGGTGACAAAGCTACTTTAACGTGTGTGTGATTATTTGATTGATTTTAATTTGTATTTTGTTTACTTTACGCGGGCACCTATCTGCTTCGTCACAGTGCTTCTTTTACATTATTTCGTAGATTTCTTGTTGTTTATGTTATTGTTTTTGTTTATTGTTAAGTTTGAGCCGTTGTTACTTGTTACTATTGTGTCTCTACTATTACTATCTAACACATTTTGCATTATCCTATCCGCTTTAATCCAAGATATAGTTATTATAAGCAGATTTAAAAAGAAATTGTAAAACCAAAACCTCACAATAAATTTGGTTTAAAAGATACATGAAGAAAAAGGTTTACGACACCCTGTTGCCAAACTCAAATGTGAAAGTGACATACATTTTTTTTGAAAGAGCATGTACCATGCAAGGGGCATAGAAAAAGATAAATATTCATCGGTATTTGAAACTTAGAATTTAGATAGTTAGATACTTTATTAGAAAACGCACTCTCTAATATTGTTTTTTCGTATAAATAGGTAATTGCTTATCATTGTAAGGTAAGACTTAAAGATTAAGCAAAAAGTGAAAAAGAAGGAACAGGAACTACCAGCATGTTTCGGAAGAGGTGGCTCTACATTAAGCGGCTGATACGCTTGAATCGCGGCGCGTGGCTGTACCTGACTGCGGCGGCGACGGCGGCGGCGGCGCTGTGCGGAGCGGCTTTCTGCTACGCTCTCAAATTAGCCGACGTGCAGACGCGCCTGCGGGACAGCATCCTCAACGAACTAGGCGCCAGCTGCGAGGCCCCCCGCCTCGACCCCTTCTCCGATGAAGCACTGAGAGAACATTGCGATCAGCCGAAGGTTAGATGTAAGAAAACCGATTGGGTTCGATGCCACATATCCGAATGTTTTGTCATTGAAGAAGTTCTGAAAAATATGACAAATATATATTGTATTTACAAAGACGTCCTCTACATCAACGATTATCATTATGAAATGGGCGATCCGGTCAAGCTCGTAGGTAGCGAGAGGTATACTCTCAAGAACAGCGACATTGTCAGAGTTTCTTGCACGGGCGCAGAAGTTGGTGCTATTTTACCTGTAGTTTGGGTAGACCACATAATTGGTTTGCGAAAACTAGAGGTGAGCCAGACTCGTGATAAAGAATACTCAGAGCCACCGCTCGATCCTTGCAAACGGCTAAACGTTATGATCCTCGGCTTCCATACTGCCTCTCGCAATCGTTTCACACGACGAATGCCCAAGAGTTTGAAAGTGCTGACAGAAGAACTAAACGCTACTATGTTTAACATTCATAACATTGTAGGAGATGGTACAGCAGCCGCTTTGTTCCCATTATTGACAGGCAAGTCTGAGTTGGAGCTTGCTAATACAACAAAGGAATTCTCTAAGATATACGTCGATGTAAAAAGCTTGTTGTTTCATATTGCGAAAATAAATGGTTTTCAAACTGCCTTTTTTGAAGACGCAGAGTACGTAGGAACTTTCCAGAATCACTTTAACTTTGTAGGTTTCTCTAGACAGCCGGCCGACCATTACCTCAGAGCGTTCCATCTCGAAGCGATCCACGAATCCAATTGGATGACGAGCTTTCATAACAAACTATGCGTCGGATCGACTCCGCTCTATAGAAAAATACTGCAGTTAACGCAACAATTTGCAAATCTGGAGAGAGAATACTTTTCTTTATCGTTAATAGGGCAAATTTATAATGATCCTTACAACTTAGTGCAAACGGTTGACGACGATGTCTCGGCTTTTTTAAGAGGTCTCAAAGAAACAGGAGCCTTGCAAAATACTTTGTTGATGGTTCTGGGTGATCATGGCTCGTGCTTGGGACTATTTCGAGACACTTATCAAGGAAAGCTCGAAGAACGTCTTCCACTGATGGCTCTCGTATTGCCGAAAAATTTCGAAACCTGCCGACCGAATATTGTATCTACTGTAAAAGCCAACAGTAGGATACGGACGACGCATTTTGACGTGCATGCTACGGCGCTGGACGCCATGGGCCTGCAGGAGTACTCGGACGGGCGGGGCGTGGGCGCGCGCGGGCCCCGTGCCCACAGCTTGCTGCGGCCCGTGCCGGCCAAACGCACGTGTGGCGAGGCGGGCGTGCTACCATACTGGTGCGCCTGCGCCCAGTGGCGGGACGTCCCCAACCGCAACCCCCTGCATGCTAAAGTAGGAAATTTCTTGGCAGAATTCATTAACAATCTAACGATTCCTGTGAGGAATGTGTGCATAGATCAGAAATTAGCGTCTATCGTCTTTGTGATGAGACAAAATGTAAATGAGGCGGTGTTCGAGAATGAGCATGTACCGAAGATTTACCAAAACCCCGAAGACGATGACCTCATGAGACCGAGCAAAGAGTACTACCAGGCGAAGATCGTGCTAAGCCCTTCGGATGCGGTTTTCGAGGGCACGGTAGCGCACGCGCTGGGTGGCGGTGCGCTGTCGCTGCGCTCGGCTGACGTGTCCCGCGTGAGCGCCTTCGGGGAGGAGACGGCCTGCGTCGCCGACGACCGGCCTGACCTCATCAAATACTGCTACTGCGTCAAAAACAATAGTATTTATTTGCTTACAAAGGTATGAAAATAAACTGTTTTTTTGTAAAGTCAATGGCTTTATTATTCATTCATTCCTCATCATCATGATCATCATCATCAGCTATATAAACGTCCTCACTGTTGGAGCACAGGCCTTTTTTATGGGTGGATAAGGCGTGGCCATGACGAACTACGCGAGCCCAATTCAGATACGGGACTCTGCTCTGCAGCGGGACCACCTTAAGCTAAGTTAATTTAATAAGCATAAAAAAATGAATATGAATTTTATCTATAGTTTCGTTGTAAAACGAAATTTATTATGGGTCCGCTGGAAAGCATACTCTCCAGCGAGACCACTGAGTATAAATACCGTTGCTGAAGGCTTTTCAAAGGTTGTGACACCAAAATAATGTGCGTATATTAAATGTATACAAATATACTACAGTTAACTTCATATTCAGTTTGATCTATACCAATTTACGACCACTTTTAAATTTCCTACCGGGACATTAGGTGTCCGTTATCCCAGCAGGAAAGAAGTTTCTAGAGGGAGAGGAGTTGATTGCATAAATAAATGTAAAATAAGTGAGTCTTTCACTTTTGGAATACAACGGAATAAACTCTTTCTGTGGAGTAACGCTTCTCCAGCAACCATATTCTATACCAGTGGTCGTACCTTATATAGATATTTATTGGTACGACCAGTATCGTTGTAAAAAAAGGTTTATTAAATAACTTCAAACAAGCAATTGGATCAAACACAGAAACAATTATATTCTAGGTAAGTACATAATATTGAGCAGCTAGTACTGTACCGAAACTGGGTAAACCCGTGCCATAAGTACCAACAACCTTCCATTAGTACTATTAGAACACAGCAAAATGTTGTTACTATAACAATGTTAGAATAATAAAGATAGTAATTAGGATCTAGACACTAAAAATTAAGAAAAATGTTACATATTTCATTATGTTACCACTATTTTTTTGCATTTTTTGTATGAATTTTATTTTATACTTAATTAAATTTTAGTTTTCAGTTCGTCATTTTGTTATATGCAGTAAGCTTTCAGTTTTATCATAATTGAGCGTAAGAAGCCATTCAGTTACTGTTTTCTTGCAATTGTTTTTATTTAACTTGTGAATGCATAACATTTTATCAACTTTTTATATGGAAATCTACCAAGAAACCTTTGACTGAAGCTATAGTTTTAAATGCTCTCTGTACAGCCACTACTTGTCTTCATTTGCCGGTTAGATTTGAATTATAATTTAAAAAATGTTGTTTTAATATTGACTGTAAATGAACAGGTGACGTACCTACAGCTAGAAGCCGGCAGCACAGGACCGATCGTTGTGGAGGTCCTTGGGGGAAGCCTATACCCAACAGTGGGCGTCGTTTGGCTGACATAGTAATGATGATGACTTACAAGTTTATATCTGGAAAATTTACAATTGGCCATCGATTCCGATGATTACAGTGCCACAATCTTTTTTCTGTTCCGGTGGCCAAAGTGTGTAACTAACGTGTTTTTTTTATGTCATTTTGCTGTCAAGTTGATGTCCAACCATGGTCCAACCATAGCGCTGCTGGCGGCTGAAGTCCTTAGAAGTCAGGGCCGGTTAAATTGCTACAAAAAAAAGAAAAACGTACGTAGCGCCGCTGACACCGGAACAGAAAGACGAGATTGCCTCTATTCCTGGTTTCCACCACCTCGATCGCCACCACTGGCGGCAATTCGGATTATTTCCTGAATGAGGAATAGTTTTCGAGATCACCACCACTGGTTGCAATACGGAGCATTTTCGCTTTCTCCATTTGTTTAATACCGTTGGCTGTACCAGTATAGAACTATAGACATGTCCACTTTAACGTGTTCGTGAACGGGTGCTGCCTGTGGGACCAGTGGTGGCGATGAAAGTGGTGGCAACCAGGAATAGACGCAAATTGTTCGTCTCTAGTGGACGCAGCTTCATAAAAACTATATGCCTAGCAGGCGAATTTCTGCAATTCGATTCGACTCTGCTCGGCGCGTCTAGGTAGACACCAGGCTTTGGAGTCCGCGCCACATAACTTGGCATTTATCAGAGGGCGCTGATCGTCATGGCTGGATGTGGGTTGGATGGAAAAATAAGCCTTTCTCATTTCATAATTTTAGCTCCAGATATTGACACGCGCCAAATTATATGGCGCGTACTCTGTGTTATTTGTTGACAAAATGAAGGAGGTGGCCTAGAAGATTCTAATTATGACACTGATTGTGACGCCAAACGCCATGCTCAATCGGTAAAGACACAACCGTCTCTATCATGAAGCTCGACTTAATACTGAGGTAACTCAGAGTATTAAGTCAAACTTCATGGTCTCTATCATGAAGTTTGACTTAATACTCTGAGGTAACTGGAGCTCTCACCCTGAATAAAAAAGTGTCGCCAGCAAATTTGACATTTATGTATGTAGTGGCTGTCAGCTGTCTCATATGACCATACGTATTTTTTTAAAGTGTAGGTGAGATGGAAGACAGCCACCGTGTTATTTGTGGTATTCAAAAAATTGTTCGTACTGCACTCTCCAGTTACCTCAGTATTAAGTCGAGCTTCATGGTCTCTATCGTCTAGAAGACGATAGAGACGGCTGTGGTAAAGAACATGTACAGTGCCACAACCTTTTCTGTGCCGGTGACAGCGGCACTACGTACGTTTTTCTTTTTTTTGTAGTAATTTAACCGACCCTGACTTCTAAGAACTTCAGCCGCCAGCTATGGCTATGGTTGGACAACAACTTGACAGCGAAATGACATTAAAAAAAATCACGTTAGTTTCACATTTTGGCCACCGGCACAGCAAAGTTTGTGGCACTGTAAAGAACCATGTAAAGAACACTAAAGAAGCAGACATATCGCCATAGATAAGACACTATAATACAGGAAACAGGAGCATATCGCTTAGACTGAGCAAACGTAAATAGACCTGACGGTGAAGAACCTTTTAATACTTCCACTGTATTACTATGATTGTAAATATTTTTTGCGCCATCGATTGTTGACTATAATATAGTCTAGATCCCACTGCAAATTAGTGCGCTCATCGAGTTTTCGCTAAAACCTCATTTTCACGTATATTTAGGTATCTATGTCATTTAATCATCATTTCAACCACTAGCATTTTTCGCCAGC
Organism: Crambus lathoniellus; assembly: GCA_949710035.1. Classification (NCBI taxonomy): domain Eukaryota; kingdom Metazoa; phylum Arthropoda; class Insecta; order Lepidoptera; family Crambidae; genus Crambus; species Crambus lathoniellus. The sequence continues at coordinate 29,774,071 of OX453296.1, forward strand.
AAAAATAACTTTGTTTTTCTTAGTGTATGTATGAACGACAAAGTTTTTTTTGTGGGTTTTGAAAATGTAATATAAACTGCCGACTATATCTCGTTCAAAGCAGGTGTACGGCATGTATTATTTTAGATTTTTCACTCTTATTTGAAAAGTAGGGGGGGACGTTTTACCAATAAACACTTACACTCGAATGATATAGTCGGCAGTTTTTGAGTATATCTCAAAAACTGCCGACTATATAATTCGTCAAAACCCGTATTACTCATACAAACTCTATGAAAAACAAAGTTATTTTTTGCTGGCGAATAATGGTAGTGGTATTTTTTTAATACTAGCGACCACATTTTGATATGCAACCCTATAGATATATATTCTCCTAATCATAAATATACGTAAAAATGAGGTTTTTAGCGAAAACTCGATGAGCGCACTAATTTGCTGTGGGATCTCGTACTATATACCTATGAACTTTTTTGGGTAGTGTCTAAAAGAGCTACCTACGTACTAGGGGATTTTTAGGGGATATTTTTTTACAAGTTCTTCAATACACTTAAGCATATAACCGCCCACCCGTCCGCAAGTCATCTTGTTATTTACATAAAATACCCATAATATTTACCATAGCTTAATAATGACTCCAAAATTGCGGTCGTTATGAATGTCCCCAGGGTAACGATGACCAACATAATGATATTTCATAGTTAACGATAGGAAGTAGTTACACTACTCTAGACAAAATATAGTACGTAAAATAATTTATAGAAAACATACACGAGGACCTAGAGGACTTACGTTACGACGATGCTACACGAGAAAGTCCGAAAGTATGAAAAACAAGTGAGCAGCTTTAAGCGCCGGCGTCGTTAGAACAACTTCTCAGATTTCGCAGCCGTTATAGTTCCTCTGGAAATTTATTATCATGTGGCTCGTGAATAAGTATTCTCGGATTCAAAATTAAAAAATAAATAAATTAATAAAATAACATCAAGTTGTATTATATCGCGACTGAGCGCGAATGTAAGCTTGGCCTTTGGCAAAACCGCTTCTGTGGTCCTGGATTCAATTCCCAGTGGGGGTACATATTGTATTCGGTTTGTTTGGTGGTTTGGGCTAAGTTGTCTGTGGTGGTAGGGCTTTGTTAAGTCCAAACAAGTCCGCCTGGCTAGCTACCACCATCTATCTAGGTTTGACGCCATAACAACGATGTTTCAGCATTGTTGTGTTCCGGTAGTCAGGGATAATACAGCCTTCCTCAGTGGTTGAGGACTCTGGAAGTAGTGTGCTTCTACCTTCAGCCTTATCACCACTTAACATAATAAGGTGTGATAAAGGCTATAAGTGCTAGGTTTCCCGTTGCGGATAAAAAAATCCTCTTTCTTTCGTATATAACACAAGAAAAGTTCTTTTAAGGTGGTTCGATTAGCTCAGTAGCGCCACCAATGGAAATAAATCATTTACGATTTATCAAGGGCTTAGAACAAAAGTTTCGGTTATTTTGCGCAAATAGAAGAGTAAAGTGAGTGGGCTAGTAGACCTGCGTTAATTATCTTTGAAGAATTATGTAAACAAAAGTATATATTTTTGTAATGTTGGTACAATATGTAGCCATTGTAACTCCGGGATGATGTAACGTTTCTAATGATACCCCATACATTCTGCTAGAGCATTTTAAAGTTATGGTAGAATAAAGAAATATATATTATGTGCTGTCATGCGAGCAATGATAGTAAATCAAATAGAACTTTGTTACATTGAAGCGTTCCGAATCATAAATATCTGTGCCACAAAAATTACTCAATACTGTATGTCATAGTCTATGTTATTAACATATTGTTGCTCGTGACTATACACACCTACAGACAATGTAAACACTCTTGTTTTGTTATTCCAAATAATTTAAATAAATTACTTTGTAACACGAATTGAGCGTTTCTCCGAAGGTTTTACTGTTATTCACTTGGTGCTTATGTACCTAATAATAATATAGTAATAATTATATAATTTTATAGCAGGTAATTTAAAGTAATATTATAAAGAGGAAAGATTTGTATGTATGTACCGAATAAACTCAAAAACTACTGGACCGATTTAAAAAATTCTTTCATTCTTAGAATGCTACAGTATCCGTAATTAACATAGGCTACATTTTATCCCGATAGATTCCGTCAAGCACGGGTACCACGCGGGTAAAACCGCGAGGATGCGCTAGTAATAAAACTGTAAACGAGCCAATTCTGTACATTGAAAAGAAATTGAAAAAACTACCTCCAGGGATCTTCTTATACGAAACAGATACCAAAAATATGGTTTTAGAATTTTTTGTCAGTCTGTCTGTCTGTTGTCCGCGTTTCACGCAAAAACTACTGAGCGGATTTTGATAAAACTTTTTTGTTATAAAGCTATTGGTCCTCGCCAACATATAGCCTATAATTTATTTTGAAGATCGAAATACCTGACGTATAGTAGAACTATAGCAGTCCAGCCAAACTATGAGAGATTTAAAATACTATCTTAGAGAAAAGTGTTAAACGTGATGAGCATTTTCTATTGACGTACAAATTTTGAAGGTCTGGTACACCTGGTGTGGAAATATTTATTCATGTGGTGGAACTCTAGCAGCCAGGTTAAACAATAAGAGTTACAAACAAAGCGTCTTAATAAAACCGCCTTCAAACAAAAACTGCCGACAAAAACTCACTTCCCAAAAAACATAAAAATAAAAATAAATTGAATCATTCCATTTAAAGGGCGAAAGGGCGAGACTTTATCTAAGTAATTAGTCTTGGAACTTACTGATGTGATTCAAGTCGGTGCCAAGCCATTACCTACCTATTGTTATGTATTTCACACCACTAGTCCAGTAAATAGAGACTACTAATTAAGGAGGGTTATCTTACAAGTGGTCCGGTAGTTCTGAATTTTTGATAATTATGTTGTCTACGATGGTTAGTGAGTATTAAAAATGCAAAATGCACAATTCTTCGCCCTCCGCCCCCGCCGCTATCGAAAAAATCGGCTGTTTTGCAGATTTTTGTCGTTTAGGTGTATTTGAGCCAGATACGATTATTGACAATGTGGTAGAGAATTAAATTTCCTATAATTAACAGTTTAAATTTTGTTTCTAGGACAGATAGTTACGCAGATATTTACTTTTTTTAAAAATATTTTCCAGAAATTTGTCAAACTTCTAAAGAACAAGGTGCAAAATGGGCCCAGAGTCGTAGCACTTTGAACCTTATTTAATATATATTATACCTACTAATGAATTATTACAACATTTTATTATACGGCGGTGAAGTTGAATTGTGAAAAATAAAAAGGTTACATTAGTTCAAAAAGTCTTGAAATAAGCTAAACATTTTCGCTTATATCTTCGTTTAGGTGCATTTTAGCCAGAAAAGATTTTTCACAATAGTGTAGAAATTTAAATTTTCTATTTTTGATATTTTAAATTTTGTTTCTAGAACAGATAGTTACAACATTGTGACGAATGTTTTCTGGCTAAAATGCACCTAAACGAAGATATAAGCGAAAAAACTTTTGCTTATTTCAAGACTTTTTGAACTAGGTAGAACTATTTAATTTTTCACAACTGAACTTCGTCGCCATATAATTTAATGTTGTAATTATTCACTAGTATATATTAAATACGGTTTCAAAGTGCTACGACTCTGGGCCCATTTTGCACCTTGTTCTTTAAAAGTTTGAAAAATTTCTGGTAAACTATTTTTTTTAAGTGTACTTATATCTCCGTAACTATCTATCCTAGTAGGTAATTAAATTTAAAATGTTAATTATAGAAAATTTAATTCTCTACAAAATTGTGAAGACTCTTCTCTGGCTCAAATGCACCTAAATTGCCAATTTTTTTCAATATGGCGGCGGAGGCGGAGGGCAAGGAATTGTGCATTTTGCATTTTAAATGCTCACTAACCATCCTAGATAATATATCATAAATTCGAAACTATCGGACCACTTGTAAGCTAAAAACCCTCTATTCACTGGACTACACTCTGCGCATGAGATAGTGTATTATTGTTTCACTAAATATTTTGTTCTTGTTACTTTCGGCTTGACACCGACTTCAATCAGATCAGTAAGTTCCATTGTTTTACCTTCCATCATCAGCTCACCTAAAGAACCTGAAAGAATACTTACAACTAAAAATCTTTACGTATCAATGATATTCAAAGAATTATCCTCCAACTCCTAACCATTGAGGAGTTGTACCTTCCATCACCAGCTCATAAGCATGAGATGATGACTACTAGATGCAAATACTTAAAAAACTTTAGAAAATCTATAAAATACGTAAACTACCTATAAAATTTGCGGGTTTTCGTCGATTTCCCCTGGATCTACCATCAGATCCTAACTTGGTAACAATGTGACCACCTCAGGAGTTTACTCTTTTGAATAAAAAAAGAATCATTGAAATTGGTCAATAGGTCGCGAAGATATTGACGTGTAAAGCAGGAACTACCAGTCGATGTCTCGAAAGTGTTTTTTCAGGATTGTGAAAAAACGACTGAACTGACTACTTTAAATTTTTTATGGGATCACACAAAAACTATTTTCTTTTAGATAAAAAAAGAATTATTAAAATCGGTTAACAACTGGCGAAGTTATGGTAAAACATACATAAAAAAAATACAGTCGACTTGAGAACCTCCTCCCTTTTTGAAGTCGGTTAAAAAGTTGTTTAACACGATTAACATTTTTCATTGACGTATAAAAAAACGCAGGTCTGGTACACCTGATGTGGAACCCTAGCAACCCAGCTTAACTATAAAAATATATAAAAATAAGAGATATAAAAATACCGACATAAGGAAAATTGATAAGCGTGATAATGTGCCTTTTCTGTTGACGTACAAATTATGAAGGACTGGTACACCTTTTCCCCTGATTCACAAAAGGTCGGAAACAGAATCGGATTCGAATTCCGTGCTTTGTCTTTGTATATTCTATAGTAAGCGACAGAGACAGTGCATACATTCGAGTCCCCTATTTGAAGTTTTCCGACGATTCGTGAATCAGGGGGCATATATGTGGAACCCTAGCTAAGTCAGGTTAAACTATATATAAGAGATATAAAAATACCGTTTTAAGGTAAATCGTTAAACGTGATGAGCATTTTCTATTGATGTACAAATTTTGAAGGTCTGGTACACCTGATGTGGAACCCTAGGAGCCCGGTTAAACTATAAGTGATACAAACAAAGCGTCTAGAAAAGCTGTTTCACGCGATGAACATTTTCCGTAGACGTAAAAATAACGAAGGTCTGGTACACCTGATGTGGAACCCTAGCAGCCAGGTTAAACTAGGTATAAGGGATGAACATTCACTATGGGATAGAAATGGATGCGAATGAAGAAGTGAATATATTTAAAAAAGAATAACAGAAGATTAATTCTGTAATGCATACAAAAAAAGATATTAACAGACGATATTTTTTTATTAAGCCTATATTGCTCACTGCACTGCTCGAAAAAGGTCTCCCCCAATGCCTTCTAGGAGCTTTTCTCTTTATCGGTGTTCTTTTATTCTTTTTATTTTACGCCCGTGGAAGAATGTACAACCTACAAGCTCAGATCATATAAAACTTGTAGGTACAAGAGTCGCCAGTATTATCACTGGGAGGAAAATGCCCAACTTACTTACCAATGATGTCTTAAATTTTTTTACCTGACCATTAACCATGATTGTACATACAGGTACATAACTTGTTTGTCGAGTGAAAAAATATGCAAATTCATAACCAAACAACGTAGCGGGATCACTCAGTAAATTTATTCAATGCTATGCTAATTATATTCATATACCTACTAAATAGCTCATTAAATTTTTTAAAAGCATATCCTTCACTACTCTATTGGGAAGAACAGTCCAAACTAAATACAGCTGACAGCAAATGAAGGCATTCACTTGAACCTTCGCACCGCGTCGGTCGGTCGCACGCACATTACTAACTACCTACGTGGTATGAACTGTGGTAAGTATGAGCGGTTTCCGTAGTGCCATTGTTAAACTAGTGAGCTGTCGATTTTACCTTAAATTATTTATATTAGTATCTTCCACCTGTTTATACAACAACTGCGTTGCACAACGGAAACAATCCGGTATTTATATTATGATGATGTTTCTTGAAATAGCTAGCTATCGCACAATTGTTTTTTTTTCGGAAAGACTGAGGATCTATTCTTTTGATAGGCTGCCAATAGGCGTTGTTCGAAACCCCTTGTTCCATTATTATATCGAACTATCGATCGACTAGATGCGCCTGGCGAAGAATGCTACTGTCGTCAATACATAATACTCATAAGTAGGTACCTACAATAATTTATAATCATATGCTTATGGAAGATTTAACGGATAGTCATGAGAAAGATAGGTAGCTTGTTTTTGTGTATAGGTAGTATGATCACAGAATACTGTTTAACTTAGGAAAAACAGAATTTTGTATCAAACAAAACTTTTAGTACTAAGATTAAGATAGCTACAATAAAGCAACAATGACGAACAAATTGGTAGGTCTGCAAGTTTTTCACACGAGCACATCACAGAGCTGTGGAGGCCGCTGTCGGTCGTGGCGCGACAGCCAGATAATACAAGGGAAACATCTCCTCAACGCGTTGTTTGAAATTAATCTTTACTGTAAATCTTTATGGACAGTGGCAAAAATACTGAGTTATTACTCTACCATTACGATTTAATGCAATAATGTATGGACAAAATAAACAAATGAATAAGGTTTTGAAAACTTGTGTGGCGTTATACCTTTGGTTTTTTTACTTTCTTGCAAAAACTATCTATAAGTAGGTAGGTACCTAGATGTGAAAAAAATTTCCGAGGCAAAAATAATCCTCATTAAATTCTTAACAAAATCATTTCTGAATTATTTTTATAAGCGTGACGTTATTCAAGCTATACGGTTAGTTGAATTTTGCAAAACATTACTATGAAAATTTTACATTAACTTTTTAACATTAGGTAAGTACTAAACACTTCTTACTTACTAGGTAGGTACTAGCATCATCTACAAACCTACTTCTGACATCTTCAACAACAAAAACGCTACTAATGAGCAAATTGATACTGCTGGCGAAAAGTTTATCCTAGCGTAACTTACGGTGCTAAGTCATCAGAAAATAGCCATGACGAACAAAGATTAATATCTTTAATTCAATAAACTGGTTGGGCAAGCAAAAAGCGCAGTGCTACTGTCAAAATTGTCACCTACTTCATCTGCGGCACATCAGCATTCAAGGCGTGTCTATATTTTGTCAGGCATGGCTGGGAAATGAATTGAGTCCGGAAGAATAGGGTTGGACAAAAACTGATACTTTCTGAATCCTATACTAACAAAAGTAGCACCAGCTCCCGCTTCGATACTTAAATTGGGAATGAGAAAAAAAATTATTATTCGTATTTATTTTAAAACTTAATTATCAATAATATTGATATTTAAAGGAAAAATAGAAAAAAATCTATTAATTATTAATAATTAAAAATCACGTGACTCGCGTCACTATTGGTCACCATAGTTGTGACGTCATAACGTTTAAGCTATTTCCCAACAGTAACTACAGCATTTACGGCTTTTACTAGTGCCCAAGACTGTAGGTAGCATTATACAGGGCGTCCCAAAACTATGCCACATGGAGGGAAAGTACCTTAAATACTGAAGATATCAAATTTAACTGAAAGGACACTTCATTTTTATTTTTAAAAGAAAACGAACTGCATTCAAAGAATTTTGAATAATCACCTGTCTGAACTGGGAATCGAACCCGCTGAATGTAAAAAAAAATATATTTCTTAATTTTATTGTACCGACCGAAAGGCTCGATTATACCTAAGCATTTCTTCTAAGTAACATAGCATCTTAAATAAAAGGAAGACTACGAAATTTAACATTTAATTTTGAATAACAAGTTTGTGCAGGTGCAGCGTTATGGATAGCCTTTTCTGTGTGTTACTGTCGTGCTCAAAACTTTAACATTTCAATGTATTACTAATGTGTGAAGATTGGTGCAATTACACCTAATTTCCCATCATAAGTGTTTCCCATGGAAGTTGGTTACTCTTTCACGCAAAAACTACTGAACGGATGTAGATGAAATTTGCAACAGAGATAGATTATAGGCTGGAATAACACATAGGGTACTTTTTATCCCAAAATTCCCACGGGAACGGGAACCACGCGGATGAAGCCGCGGGCGGCCGCTAGTAGGTAATAAAAATAATCAATGTCGTTGTCTGCCTACCTTGACAGTACCCAGATTTGATGTTAGAATAAAGGAAAATTATTTTATTAGTGTACACCAGCCTACCTAGCATGACCATCATTATATCACGCGATATGATATAGCACGTCATGCTGCCTTACCTTAGTGGGGTAAGCAAGACAGCATGACGTGCTATATCATATCGCGTGATAAAAGCCGTTCATGCTAGGCCGGCAGGTGTGCATAGCTGAGAGCTATGATGTTAATTTAATATAACTTAATATAACCTTGATGTGCCGTGACACAGCCGCTGCGAGCGAAGTAAGCCAACGAAAACATAAATTCCAGTAAATTGAGCAAGTGTACGGGTCGAAAACAAGGTTGAATCACAGGCAGTGAACAACTATGCACAAGTTGATGACGCTAAAAAATACCCATTTGGCAAATTGAACAATACTTATAAGGTAAATATGACACTAGAAAACAACTTTTCTACAAATGCAATGTGGAGATAATTATATCAAAATATTATGCAAAAAAACATGATTTAGAATGGGTAATTGAACAATACATATAAGGTAAATATGACACTAGAAAACAACTTTTCTACAAATGCAATGTGGAGATAATTATGTCAAAATATTATGCAAAAAAACATGATTTAGAATGGGTCGCGCCCAGGAGCGTAACCGTGGTGTGCAGCGCCCGGACGGGGCACGGTTCGTACTAATCTAAATTCGTAAATTAAGTTCGTCTAATATAAATCATCCCATAAGTTTTATTCGAAAATGCAAGAAGTAACTACGTCCCAAAATGAACTATAAATTATAGTGTCGCAGTGTCATATGTGCACTGTTGACGATCTCACTCCACTCCAGCAGCAAAGAAAAATATCTATTTACTGCGTCTTCAAATGACACAAAAAGACATCAAGCAGTTATGAAACGCAGATAGCCCACATCTACAGCACTACTCGATCAATGTCTCGCAAAGGGTCGCACGTTTGAATATTCTCTGGTGTCAAATTATAAGGCACTAGTGCATAATTATTCCCTCTGCGTGAATTTTGATAATCGCACTACCGGTTACATCACGCTACTTAAAGGATCAATTCAAATCAAAAGGTAGCCTTCGTCCTTCCCGACAACGGTCTAATCTATCGGTATGCCAAATTTTATCAAACTGCGTTCAGGGGTTTCGGCGTAAAAAAGAAACAGACAAACAAAGATACTTTCGCATTTATAATATACACTCGCGTGGTTCCTGTTCCCATAGGAAAAATCACAGGAAAATGAGATATAGTCTATCTGCCATTCCAGTCTATAATCTATCTACTCGTAATGTGCTGAATTCATTCCAGAGGGCTACCGGCTATAAAATATGAATATGGGCTTGGGCTATGTACATAGCATACCTACATTTGAAGACCATATTATGTCAAATGAAGCCCATGCCTACTATGCCCATATATGGACATAATATGGACGTCAAATAAAGCCCAAGCCCATACTTATTCATATTTTGTAGCCGGAAGCTCCCCAGATCCGATCAGCCATTTCGCCACGATTGAGTAACATCATCCATCCAAACTTTCGCATTTATAATATTGACTAGCTTTCCGACCGTGGCGCTGCCCGGGAATTACACGATGCATTTCCGTGGGAATGAGACATATTCCTGAGGGGTAATACTAATAAGTAGCCCATATGCTATTATATACTACGATATGCTTTTCATCCAGATCCATTTAGCCGTGATTGAGTGACAAACATAGAAGAGCAGTTTGTAATTGAGCAGTTGGGAATATAAACTGCACAACTCAGTCGAGCAGTTGAGCAGTCAAGTTGAGCAGTGGGGAAGAAAGGATACAAACATCTAAAAATCAAAACATCCAAACTTTCGCATTTATAATAATATATTACTTACCTAGTTACTTACTTATAGATAGATAGTATGGCTGTACTGAAGAATGGATAAGAACTGTAGTGAAGTACCTATACAGATGATGGCATGTTTTTACTCACATAAAGAAAACATTACTACCACCACCTGCCACTTAATGAAATAGTTAATTGTGTGCTAAGTGGGTAAGTATAAAGTTGATTTTCAATTAGTAATGGAAAATTTAACTAATCAATAGTATTTACAAACGCATGGTGGTCTTCCGTGACCAGTTTCTGCGAAAGATGAAACTAGGAATTTAGTCACAGTTTTAAGTCATTCGATAAAAGAAATCATAGTCTAACTCTACGTAGACTAATTAGTAATTACACAAAGCGTGTTCCAGCTTAGAGAAAAACGATTTCTTCATTCCCATTTCTAATAAGAACTTACTTATTTTCCTCGTCCGTATCGATAGCTCGCTCGTGTAGTCACTGTTTACAATGCTCGGAGGCTGCGGGCGACGGGCGGCGCGGGCGCACGTTCGGGCGTTGCGCGGCGACTGGCGCAGACCGCGCGCTAAGGCCGCCATGCTCTCGCTAAGGCCGCCATGCTCTCGCTAAGGCCGCCACGCGCGCGCTTATCTTCCTGACAAGATCATTGATTAGCTTGATGGTTCTCTCTGACGTACGAACACTACTGCTTGCACCGTATTCATATCCTTTCCTTTTTTGCCAGAAGTTCGCAAACACTCATAATCCAAGTTCACCATTTATTGGTCGCACGGTCAAGACACTCAATGAATCTACATACTTACTCTTTTATTATCAATTTAATCTTTGAATGTAAGTACTTTATTGCTTTTCACAAATAAAAGGATGGTTCCTTTCAGTAACATTTTCTATTTACTTCCATGTGACATAGTCGTAGGACGCCTTATATATCAATTCAGGGTAGGGAGAGGGAAGAGTCTTGATTTTCGAATGATATAAATTAAAAAAAAAACAAAGTCTAATTAAGAACCTCCTTCTTTTTGTAAAGTCGGTTAAAAATTATGCTGTCCCTCACACCACTACTGCTATAAAATGTTTGTTTTACAACAAACATTATTTGTGCTCCCTTTCTATATGGCAGATTTACATTGACCCTGAAGCTGGCGCCAATTTTAGGCGCCTAAATATGATGCCAGGTCTGACGCCAGCGCTGGGCTGGCACAAAAAACGTTTATACGAAGCTAGCGCTGGATTGGCAACGATATTGGCGCTAGCTACTCGATCAATGTAAATCTGCCATTAACTCAACTTTTCTGCTAAGATGTCGCGGCGAAGAGCGTTTCCAACAAAGCATTGAGAAAAGATGTTTAGAGGATGTTTTGGCACTTGGTTGATATTGAGTAGAGCGCTAGTTGACTTTAGCTAGTAGATCGCGCGCCAAAAGATCCTTGTCGCACAGTAATGGCAGATTTACATTGATACATTACCTGATATGATTGACCAAGCTTTGAAGTTAGATCTATGTAAATCTGCTATTAAAATGATGCGCTTTTAATTTTTCGAGCTGTTTAAACTGTCGCTACGAGGACCTTATCCTCATTCTTACCCTTAGAATAATATCGATCGAGTGAGTAAGAGAGTGCGTCAAATCCTCGATTACTCGGGTCGTGGGGTCTTTGTATCTCATTAGCCTATTGATTCGATAGTCGGTTAACGAACATGAATCGAGCGTTTTGGAACCCAGGGAGGCATCGGCGGCGGCGGGGTGGGCCGGTTACATGAAGGCTAACTAAGTGAAAATAATACCGCCTCAATTACTATCTCATACATTTATTCACAATGATTCGATTTATGACAATATCCTATTACGTTAAGACAATATCACGGCTCAAATCTAATATATAAACTTACAGCAACGACGTGATGCTCATTAACTATATATCTGTACAGTTCTCTTAAATTAAAGGAAAAAAAATATGATCAAATCTGTATAATACTTTAATTTTACAGGTAGTAATTAGCACTTCAGGAAATACATACTTAATATTATAAGTATAACACGAAATAAAAATTAATTAAATACACTTAAATATTAATCCATCAGGTCGCCGTCGTCCGACAAATCCTGTAAAAGAAAAAGAATGCAATTAATGTCGAGCGGCTGCCACTTCCGTCGCGACACTACACACCACACACCACGTCAAACGGCGCTCTCGAGCTTCAACAGGCAGTGAATAAGGAATATGGGACCGGCAGTAGCGGTCCCTGGAACCAAATCATTAATCACAACCATTCCACACCGAGCAACCTATGTACGGCATACGATGGAAAGAATGGACAGCGTCAAAATTATTTAAATGAGCCTGAATCCATTGGCACATAACAAAATTACTGAGTTTACATATTACTTGTTTTCAAATAATAATAATGAATCTTTAAGATAATTTCTAAGAGATTTATTTCTATGATTTAGAAAACAAGTTAAGTCGTATTTACAAATGCCAATGCATTACGAGAACAAAAAATCGAAAAAGCAGTCGGACAGCGAGCCCACGCCGCGTCTGGTGGGGAGGGGGGAGGGGCGAGCGCTACACAATAACACAGTAACCTTAACGAGATTTACCTTTTTTATTCTTCCAATTAGTTTATGTTTATGAAAAATACAATTGAATACATTATAATATTCAGTAAAACAATTGTGTAATCTAAACAACTTGCGAACATTGTGGCCGCTGCAGGACTAGCACACGACCGACAATATTTTTATATGACTTGAAATGGCATGTTGCTGTCGAAACACAAACTGGGATAAATCTAACAATGTTGTTCAGTGGAGATTTTTCTATAAGTTAGCTCCAATAGTTATATAATTATAAAAGTTAAAGGGATCATTAATTTCTATTCAAATGATATGTAATTAAAATGCTATTAAATAAACGATTCCGCCATAAACAATTAATTTTGAAATTGAACTATACCTATTAAACACTATCAAATCAAGTCAATAATTGTTTGTGATTATTAACTTTTAATCACGAGTAGCAGCTATGAAACAACTACTTATTTCATTTTGTATCGCGGATCTGTGAATTAAACTACCAAAATGGTAACAACATATTTAACTCTATCAAACAAATCAAGAATTAAAATACAACTTTCATTTAAGATATTAACTAATTATTCCTAAGTTAAGGCTAGGTAGTGAGTAATAAGTGGACGTGTTTAATCTGGTTGAGTGCTTTGCTCAATCTAAACTATTTCCGATATCGCAAAAAATAAATATTGGTAAGTACACTTTGATTCAAATACGATGGTACGACTAACACATCCATTCAACGTAACTGTTATCGTTTACGAACATTTTAACAACGACATAAATACAAATTTTAAAGCATAGAAATAAATCAATACTTGGTACTGTATAATAATAACGTTTAGTCAATAACAGAATCAACAGAATACTCGAACTCTACTGATCGTTTTGAGCGTCTAGCATCATTCTGACGGTTTCAATGTCAAAAGTATAGAAGAGACGCTATGATGATTAATATGGCCATAAAAATAATTTACGGATTTTTTATCTCATGAGCGCGGCTGAGCCAGGCTTGTGCAGGTAAATGTACTTACATTTTTTTTTATCCACAACGGGGTAGCACTTAGCCTTCATCACACCTGATGATGAAGGCTGAAGCGCACTACTCCCGGAATCTTCAATCACTGAGGAACTGGCTATCTTATCTCTAACTGCCGGAACACAATAATGCTGAAAACATCATTGTTATGGCGTCAGACTTAGATAATTACTTTTTATACAAAGGAAATAGAGACCAATATTGGGCCTTTTTATTGGAAGTGCATAACTAGCGCTATCCATTGTCTGGTGCAAACAGCTTTTGGTGTTAAAACACATTATATTATAGTGATAAAAAAGTGACAACTAGGGTCTGAATATAACAACTTTCGAATTTTTTAGCTTAGTTGTTCCCATATGAATGTACGAGTATGAAATTGGCACACGCACACAAGAACGCGTGTCTAAACGCATTACAACTACAAGTATGGCTCACTCGCGCTCGTGAGATAAAACATCTGTAGCGTTGTAGTATTGGGGTGTGCTAGCAAGCGTGGATCCAGGATTTGGCAAAGTGGGGGGGGGGGGCAAATTTGGTTCAGGGGGGGGCAATCTTAAGTTATTTCACGTGGTAAAATGATGAATGCAAAAATTTTGTAGGTAAAATTGTGGGTCATGGGGGGTCCCCCCCCCCCCTTGTATCCGCGCCTGCTTGCTAGTGGGCGGTACGTACGACGCTGTCGACGCTGTCCTCCATGGCGAGCTGGTCGATCTCGCGCTCGATCTCCTGCATGAGGGCGGCGTCCGAGTCGCGCCGCTTGTGCCGCCCCTCCGCGCCCGGCGCCGCCGCCGCATCGCTCGCGCTCGCGCTGTACCACACCATACAATAGGGTAATTGGTTATTTGACTGTTGTTGAAATGTAGATATTCGATTATGACATTCAGAAATATAACATTATTGAATAACGAATGTGAAAAAAGAAATTCAATCTGTATTATAACAAGCGAATTATGAGCTACTTAATTTTGACTCTAGCTATCTCTTTCTAAAACGAAATTTTCTATGGCGAGAGTATGGCGCTATAGAAATGTGACGTCACGTTTCTATAGCGCTCTCCTTGTCTAATTAGGAAGTTTGATGCTATATATAGCTGAAAATATGCAGGATATTTGAAAATAAATACCTATGTTGTGTTGCTACTAATTAAATGAACATTTTAAGTCAATAAAAAAAATTCAGTCAAATACCCAATTGACATATTTTTTGTTTTGCTTAAAATGTTTATGTTAGCTACACAACATAGGAATTTATTTTCAAATATCTTGCATATTTTCAGCGATATAGGCATCAAACTTTCTAATTAGATAAGGAGAGCGCTACCAGCCAGTGACGTCACATGCTAGTAGCGCTATACTCTCGCCATAGAAAATTTCGTTTTAGAAAGAGATAGCTTCATAATTCGCTTGTTATAATTTATAATACAGATTGAATTTCTTGTTTCACATTTGTTATTCAATAATGTTATATTTCTGAATGTCATAATTAAATATCTACATTTCAACAACCGTCAAATACCCTATTACTTTCGAGTACTTGATCATCAAATAATACATCCAATTGTTTTTATTCTTACCCCCCTACTAATAAACGTGGCGTAAAGTTACATCTGGTGTAAATCTGTTGTTGTCTCTGTCATCATTTCAGACAACATAAGTGACAGCAACCGATTTACATCTGGTGTAATTAAACACCACGATTAATTTATAAGGGTAATAGATTAACGTCCGTACCCGAACGACACTTTAGGAGCTTTTTAAACAATATAAAGATATATTGTAGGTTTTGAAACATCTATTGTAGGAATTAAAGAGGCACAATTATAATGAACTTCAATCAGTAAGAACAACAATGTTTCGTTCCGGAAATTACCACAGGGTCAGATGGGTTTGTGGAACTGTAATTTAAAGTATGAGTTTGAGTATAGATCATTTATAATTCAGAGCTATAAAAATGACTGACGATTATAATCACGATATACTAATGCACCTTGTGGCACCTTGTGGCACCTTGTGGCTTTAAATATTCCGTTTATTAGTTTTATGACCGATTAAACATGGGTGGGAATGATCTATGTTTTCTGATCAGAGGGCTTTCGAAGGAATCGAATTCACACCAGGATCGAAATAATGTAAAAAATGCTATGGAAACCATGGAAACCGTTTTCAAAGTAGTAAGTAAAGTACCAACATAACAGATTTTTGAAATTGATTCGATCCTAACGTGGACTCGTTCCCGTCAAGAGTAAGGGGCAGATATTGCCTACTAATATTACTATTGTTGATAATGTTAACCGTCAAATAAATAACTAAGTAAAATTAAGGTATAGTGCGACAAGCATACACGGCGGCGTTTTGTATTTTTGTCTTCTTCTTGTAGCAATTTAACCGGCCCTGACTTCTAAAACCTCCAGCCAGCACCATCGCTATGGTTGAGCAACTACTTGACAGAAAAATGACATTAAAAATAAACATTTTGGTTTTATAGAAAAAATGTGATAATAAAAAACCACGAGCCCTGTAAGTAGCTTTCAGGCGGGATGTTGGTTTAAGTTTTTGGAAACCGGAACAGAAAACGTTGTCGCATTGCATTATCAGTTCCGGTGATAATCTTTGGAAAAACATCTTGATACGACATTCCATTTAGACAGCTAATGATGTATTGCAAGTGGCTCCTTTGTCACGGCTGTCACCGGTACAGACTGGAATGTGGGACTATATTTGAGTAGTATTAGTGACCTGTCGGCGTCGGGGCGCACGTCTGCGTGAGAGGCGGCAGCGGGCGCGGGCGTTGTCGCGGGCATTGGCGCGAGCGTTGGCACCAGCGTTGGCGCGAGCGTTGGCGCAAGCGCGGCGACGGGCGCGGTCTGCCGCGTGCCCCGCTCCCGCTCTAGCCGCAGTGACTCCTGCACACACGGAATGCTTGCACGTCAATATTATTATATTTTGTTTGAACACTCACTTCCATGGTTACTTACTATTATTCACCGATAAATGCAATACAAGTGGCACAATATTGTTCCGAAAAAGTATAATTATTAGGCCGAATTGTCGACACGATAAGAAAAAGAATGTTCACAAAAAATCAAAGATACCTAAATCAAAGTAAATATTATAATTCTTGTAAACGGTTATCTTAGCAGTCTATGATTTTAATTTAAGATATGATGAAGCCACATCGCAGACACTTTTTGTTTAGCAAAATTTTGTAAGATGAAACAATTTGACAAACTTTTATATAAAACCAGCTGTTGCGCGCGGTATCAGTTCCTGTAAAGTTTTGCTGTTGTTTTCGAATAGTATTTTATATGTTGGTATACCTCAAATAAACAAGCACCAGACGGGTATCGTACCTGGTACTCAGGGAATAGATTCTCGTAGTTGTCCGGGTCGGCGAGCGCCTGGCCCGACTTGCGGTTGGTGGCCGACACCGCCTCGCGCCACTGCCGCACCACCTCCTCCATCTTGGAAGGAATGTATGATCTGCCGGGACACGCACACCGTTACTCAAACTAAAGGTGGGTTTAGACCAAACGAACATGGAGCTAGAGCTAGAACAAGAGCATTATTTCTTGATCTTTTAGTGTAAACGAAAGCACGTTTTCAGCGTACACCAAGAATGAGAACTAAGAACTAGCGCTGATGTTTAGATCAGCCGAGCGAATGCTCACTGGTAACTCAACTGAAAGCAAAAAGACATTTAAAAAAAATACGTATTCAAATCGCCAGAATAGAACACAGAACAACTACGTTGACAAGCGTTGTCACTTATCAGTGATAAACCATAGAATCTTAGCAAGGGTCGGATGCTTTATATGCAGTATCTATTGGTGGTTATCTGTGTCACACATGCCCGCCATTTTTTGTCACTGCGTACTTATGTACATCAGCCTTTTTGTACCAAAAAACAGTGGTGCCAGAAAGTGTGTACCTGGCGAAGAAGGCGGCCTCGGGCAGCTTGCCGCGCGCCACGAGCAGCCGCAGGCACTCGTCGAGCCGCTGCAGCGCGAACAGCGCCACAAACGCGATGTTGTCGTCGCCCTCCTCCTCCGCGCGCAACGCCACTTCCTCTAGAAGGGCCTTGTCGCCTGACAAAGTTATAACAATTAGTTAACTTATAGTAGAGACACCAAAGAGTACGCGCTATTAAAGAGTACGCAGTGTATTTAGTAGTTTTACTGTGCGACAAGGATCTTTTGCCGCCAGCTGCTGCGCGCGCCTCAGCCCGCCCAGCGACAGCGCATCATGAATACAGACCTGTGGTCGCAGCGAGCAGGAGCAGTGAGCTGTGGTCCTGCGCGCTCTGGTAGCACTCCTTGGTGAGGTCGATGTCGGCGGCGGCGGCGGCGGCGGCGCCCAGGCGGGCCCAGCGCGCGCGGTCGGCCCGCGGCGGCAGCCCCTCGGCCGCGCCCGCCGCCGCCGCCAGCTGCTGCGCGCGCCTCAGCTCGCCCAGCGACTGCGCATCATGAATACAGACCTGTGGTCGCAGCGAGCAGGAGCAGTGAGCTGTGGTCCTGCGCGCTCTGGTAGCACTCCTTGGTGAGGTCGATGTCGGCGGCGGCGGCGGCGGCGGCGCCCAGGCGCGCCCAGCGCGCGCGGTCGGCCTGCGGCGGCAGCCCCTCGGCCGCGCCCGCCGCCGCCGCCAGTTGCTGCGCGCGCCTCAGCTCGCCCAATGACAGCGCCAGCTCGAACTGGTGCTCCGGCTCCGTCGACACCGCTAGCGCTTGTTGCTTGAAGCCCTGCACGCAACACGCACATTATACCTCAGTGATTGGGGATTCCGGGAGTAGTGCGCTTCCACCTTCAGCTTTATCATCACTTAACATCAGCCGGGCTAGCACAACTTTTTTTTTTGTGTTCTATTTTTAATTTGCAATCAGCCTATGCTATAAGCAAATGTGTTGAGTACAGGGTAATTCTGATGTAGAGTGTGTCCTTCAATAAAGACATCTACTCTTTAGTCAATGATAGTCTACTGCTTTACAAGGACAAAATATCTTTCCGCTTGAGGCGCTTTTCATAGCTACGTGTTATTAGTTTAGTTGCCAGTGCATTAGGATGACGCTCCAGACGTTGTTGGTATTTAATAGTGGCATTTTTTACTTCCTCCTTTACCGTATTCGTATCTAAATATTCGTGGATCTCATTATTTGTAGCGAGCCACGGTGCGTTGGATATTGACCGTAATATGGCATTCTGCAACCGCTGTATTATTAAAATGTTGGAATTGCTTGCGCTACCCCAGATTTGGATTCCGTACATCCAGACAGGCTTCAAGATAGTTTTGTATATTAAGAGCTTGTTGTCTACTGAGAGTTTAGAGTTGCGTCCTATTAGCCAACCAAGGTTTTTGTATTTTAGGTTAATTTCTTTTCTTTTGTTCTTGATATGCTGGCTCCACGTTAGGCGACGGTCTATATGTAGTCCAAGATAGCGCACGCAATCTTCGTGAGGTAATGTCACATCGTTAAGTTGTACTGGAGAGCAATTTCCTTTACGCAACGTAAACGTAGCTAGTAGTACGTAAACGTAGTACGCTAGCACAACTTAGCCGTCGCGCTCCTTCGAACTAATCAACACGTCGCCTTAATTCACGCGCGCTATCTACGAGCGATCTGATTGGTCGAAAGTGCCCGCGACTCTTTCTCACTTGAGTCGCGCGCAAGTTGTGCTAGCACTACTGGTGTGATAAAGGCTAAGTGCTACACCGTTGTAGATAAAAAAAGAAAATACCCCGGCCATCTTACGGAAAGAATGTTTGTAAACAAACATTTGAAAATTCATCGTAATTATTCCACAAACACGTGGTAATTCAGTTTACTACTGCCTTATTATGTAAAACTCGGACGACATAAGTAAGCTTTTAATGAAGTGCACATTATAAAACGTGTAATAAAAACGTTCTTTTTAGGTTCAGCGTGGGCGATTCGTTTACAAAGATTTTTTCTGAAAGATGGATAAAGTTTGAGTAACACGATCATACTCTCAACACATCGTCTTGTGAACCTTTGATGTGTTGAAAAAACTGACAATCGGGCGGATAAGACTATTCGTATATTGGTCTAATTCGGCGAACATTGTCGTGTTTGGGCTTATAAGACAAAACCCATGTGAAGTTTTAAAACCTGTTTCTCGAGGAAGTGCGCGACGCGCGTGCGGTGTTCGTGCGGCACGGTGGGCAGCGCGCGATCGGCCGTCTCGAAGTCGCCGCGCATCACCGCCGTCTGGTACTCCAACACAGACAGAAGCACGCTGTACGACACGATGTTCAGCTCCTTGTCGTTCAGGTACAGTCTGCACACGACACACCACTCTCAGCTCAGGACAAACGTAACGACGACGCTTATCACAACATTGCACATTCTAAAAGACACTAGAGACATCTTATTGCAGTTAAAGATAAGATAGCCAGTTCCTTACTGGTTTAGAATTCCGGGAAAACACGTCTATATACCTTCAATCTTAATGTTAATTGACAACTAAGAACGGCTTTGCGTTTTCCTGATCAGCCAGGCCTAGCATGTGCGGTTTTTATCACGCGATATGATATGATACGGCATGCCGTCTTAGTTACACCTTAGTGGGGTAAGCAAGACAACTTGCCGTATCATATTATATCGCGCGATAACAGCCGCTCATGCTAGGCCGGCAGTTGTTGTTAAAAAGATATTGACGGTAGGTAAGGCATAATAGTGTCTAATAGAAAAGAAAATGTTAGACATAAGACATCGTCTTGTAAATACGCATACGAGATATGATTAATACTATGCTAAATCAGATAAGTAGACATTACACAAAAAAATCACTTTCTCACAAAAAAAAATGGTGCATGGTGTGGCCCATCACATAACAATCCGCAAGAGGATGCAATGCAAATTTTACACGATACCAATATTGGACTGGCTCAAGTGTTGGCTCCGTGTAAATAGTCCATTGGAGAAGGACTGAAGGTGGAATGGATGAGGTAAGTTGGAAGATGAATGGAAGGCATATAATATGAGAAATGTGATGACAATGTTGGAACCGCAAAAGTTGTGTGAAAATAGTGGCATGTGAAGGAAAGTGTCTGCTATCGGGCGTTTCTTAAGATGATATAATATTGAACAAGTGTCCATTGAGGGGTGTGTCACATAACAATCTGCAAGAGGATGCGATGCAAATTTTACACGATACCAATATTTGGACTGGCTCAAGTGTTGGCTCCGTGTAAATGGTCAATTGGAGGACTAAAAGGTGGAATAGATGAGATAAGTTGGATGATGAACGGAAGGCATATATGAGAAATGTGATGACAATGTTGGAACCAAGAAAGTTGTGTGAGAATAGTGGCATGTGAAGGAAAGTGTCTGCTATCGGGCATTTCTTAAGATGATATTGAACAAGTGTCCATTGAGGGGTGTGTCACATAACAATCCGCAAGAGGATACAATGCAAATTTTACAAGATAACAATAATGGACTGGCTCAAGTGTCGGCTCCGTGTAAATGGTCCATTGGAGAAGGACTGAAGGTGGAATGGATGAGGTACGTTGGATGATGAATGGAAGGCATATTATGGGAAATGTGATGACAATGTTGGAACAAAAAAAGTTGTGTGAGAATAGTGGCAAGTGAAGGAAAGTGTCTGCTACCCGTTTCTTGAGATTCTTGATTCAATATTGTTATATGACATAGTTCTATGTTGTATACATATTATTGGTCGTGACTGTAGACAGTGGCGTACCTGTTCTCCTTCGCGACGTATCCGAGGATGTACATGGTGTGGTCGAGGTGCGCGATGGTGACGATCTCGCCGCCCACGAAGTAGCACAGCCGGTTGAGCGCGTTGGTGTAGATGAAGCAGTCGCCCACCCACAGCCCCGTGCGCACCGCCTCGCTCACCTCGCCCACCACCTGCGTCACCACGCCGTCATCACACAACCCGCCATTATAGCCCGAGAGCCAAACTAATTCGCTCTTGAGTCTCCATAGACTCAACAATAATTCTATATCAGTAATTTCTTAACATAGAATATTAGATTATCTAGTTTAATAAATAATTTCTTAGTAATCCACCAATATTTATGACAGCGACATAAAAAAAAACAAATACCTATAAAATCTATAAAAAACCGGAAAAAATGGTAGTTATAAATATTATTCACTTTACATTTGAATACATTTATTAATTATCTTTCGTAAAAGTATATAATCCTCCTATATTTGTAAATGAAAAATAAATAAACTTTAAAAAAACTATTCACGTAAACTCAAATTGGCATTACACCTATGTTAAAAATGCTATCAGAAACAACCGAATTCTTCCTAAAGTATTAGTTTCCCGTTTTATATCTCAATGGATTTCGACTTTGGTGCTTAGACATGGTGAACATAAACACATGTTCACGATAAAATTGGTGATAGCATATTTGCTGGAAAAATTGCACCATTTTCGGGGTAAGTATAACTTTTTTATACCTTCCAATGCGGTATTATGTTGGATTCCAAAATATAGTCTCTTAAAATTATATTTACAAAAATATGGCCTGTTATTGAATTTTTTACAAAAATATCGGATAGTTCTTGGGCTATTACCCTACTCCTGCTACTCCTTAACCCTAGATAACTAAACTATATCAGGCGTCCGTCATTCGCTCAAGAACCTACCGGTTCGGGTATATCTCGGGATACCAATTCAATACAATTTACAGCGGGCCGCCCGCCCGAGCGCGATAGAATATATGCGATAGAAAGAGATGCAACGAGTGGCCGTTCGTAATTTGCGCCGTACAAGCTGAATTCCACTTTATTGCGTTACACTTAGAGTTGCTATTTATTTAAATGGCTTAGCGGAGTGCAGTATCTGCTACGTAGTAACTATTAAGTAATCTGTGACTATATTAATATTAATGATATTACTCATATTTATAAGTTATGAATGTGTGTGTATTCAATAGTTAGGCTAGGCTAGTTTTCAATTATTTACTGTGTCTTATTTGTGAAGACCTGTAAATGGCTTTATGTTTTTATTCAAGCTTTTTAATGTATTAGGTTAAGCAGTTGGTTTTCCAATAAATAAATAAAATAAATAAATAAAATAAAAAAATAAAAAAATGTTCACAGTTTCATTATAACATTCGTCGAGCGGACTACGCAATAAAACGCCAATATTAGAAATACTATTAATTAATAATAAGAATTCTCATGTCACACAAGGTTTATTATGTAGGAACTAAATTATATCAAAACATTTTTATAAACATGCACTGCACAGTTACTAATTATGTCAGCATTATGAGAACCCCAAATGGCATTTTTACATTTCGTGCAACGATGTTTGGAAATCTTCTTCGCCCTATAGAACCGTAGGTGACGAAATAGCCGTAGGTCACTACTGATTGAACAGTTGACAGCGATTAGGTCACGCTTCGCATTATTTACACTAAATAGGAAGGTAGAAAAATCGGCAGCGGTGGGGGTTACGCGTACGTAGGTATTTGAAATCGACTTTTGCAGGAAGGTGCTTCGTCGTGTGGACGAATGTTTAGTTATCTAGGGTTAAGAAAAATGCCCAGGCACCTTCTGTGTGACTGCGGGTGCCTTATCCACAAACGCAGCACCCATCTGGGTCGACACATTATGCGCCCAGAGGAGATTAAAACTCTTAAAGCTTGGAGTATTCTAGACTTTTTGGAAGCCTCCAGTACACTCCTTACATTCAAATAATAATAATACTCCTTAAGGTTTTAGGGTTATCGCGATAAAATACAGCCTTTGTCACTTGGGAATAATAAAGCTAAATTATGGTGAAATAAGTTGGGGGGTCGTAGCGCAGCACGTAGTACGCGTCGTCGGCCGCCAGGCACACCAGCGACCCCGACTCCGACCAGTGCACGTGCCGCGACTGGATCTCGACGCGTGGTGCGTCAGTACCGAGTGCTCTGCTCCCGGCCGTACCTGGAATGCGTCCTCGATGCCGTCGTCGACGCGCGCCACCACGGCAGGGTCGTAGCGCAGCACGTAGTACGCGTCGTCGGCCGCCAGGCACACCAGCGACCCCGACTCCGACTAGTGCACGTGCCGAGGCTGGATCTCGATGCGTGGTGCGTCAGTATCGAGTGCCCCGCTCCCGGCCGTACCTGGAATGCGTCCTCGATGCCGTCGTCGGCGCGCGGCGCGTCCCGGGCGCGCGCCACCACGGCGGGGTCGTAGCGCAGCACGTAATACGCGTCGTCGGCCGCCAGGCACACCAGCGACCCCGACTCCGACCAGTACACGTGCCGCGGCTGGATCTCGATGCTGCACAGTGCACACACACGGCTGATCAGTACCCAACACAGAGTACTATACCACCCATTAGACTACGCGTCGCCGCTAATACAACGTGTTATTGCAATAACAAGCCCATACACCCAAACTAATTTATTATATATTAAATTGAATACGATTATAACTTTTTTTTAAAGAAACTTCCATTATTTTCGTGCTCATAGGTCACCGTGATTTTGTGACAGATTTTTAGCTCTACTATGACGTAAGAGAGCAGGTGACGGGTCGCGCGCGTATTGAATGAATAGTGGACACAAACATTTTTAGAAACGGCAAAAAATTAAAACATTTTTTTTGAAAAATTTAACACCTATCAAAAAAGTTTGGAATTGATTCTATTATCGATTCTGAACAAACTACTTTCTTAGTTTCGGTTAAAATATTAACACGTATAATATTCACTAACGATAACAACTGCGTCTGAGCTGATTCCTCCCCATATCGCTCTTCGTTCAACTTCTACCTATGCTTTATTGTTAAAACTTAAGTGCCTTATTCTTCAATGACACGTCAAAGAATTACTGCAACAGCCACCCACTTCTAAAATTCAAATCATCTCATACAACAATAAACGCAGCGCAGGCACAGGCACAAGTAGTATTAACAATGATAGTTTTGCATGTGCAACACAATACTTCACACAGAGACAATAACAACCTAAGAACTCGAAACCCGGTTAAAACTCGCAAACGGTTCGTAAGAAACTCCGTACATTATCAAAAGAACATCTGCACATCGGTTTCGCTCTTTCTGAATTGAAATTAATTAGTTCTAATCTAAGATCAAAACAAAATAATCCTGCTCGAAATACCAGTTAATTTCGCGCGCTGATTTCGGTTGGCTAATCAGACGCAAACCGTATGGGAGTATGACAGAGACGGCAGAAGTCACGGCGCCCGACGCCCCGCCCATTTCGGTTAACCGGTTAATCGCAGCGGCTATAAGGCTCGCGAATGCACTCCGCTCCGAGCGAACGGTTTTTAAAAAAATACCTAGTTAATTAAGCGGTATATTGCAAACCGTTCCCAAGCCCTGCTTATTACTGCAATCACAACACACTTAATCGACGCATTTGCTGCCAAACTAGCATTTTACGACTCTATTAACTAGAATGCTCAGCTATTTTAAAGCAATTAAACAAAACACATAAGTAATGAGATTCACTTGCATAAAACAAGTGTTAAAAACATAATGTGTATGGACTATTTTTACATTAATCGGGTAAATATTTTAAATAAGTAATAACGAATCACAATAATAGAAACAGTCGCTCAGCTTTCTAATGCGGTTGCACTTGTAGGAAATAAACACATAGCAAATAGAATAAATATAAGTATCAAATCAACCATAGATATTAAAACAATATGAAATATTTAAATAAATAATTTATTGGCAAGACATAAATTGTATTTCAATGGATTATCTATATGACACTTTATGAAAGATGGTATTTTATCATAGATATAGTATATTAAAAAGGGGTAGATGTGCTACCGAGCGACCGGGTGTAAGAGATAGACATATTATGACGTCAAAATATGGGGATGCCATGATCGCAAAAAAAATTCCCTAAAATGTAGTCGGATTCGTTACAGTACTCGAATTCCGTAGTAGGTGAAAGTCAACATTTTGACTCGCTAATTAAACATAGTATAGTCACAGTTTAAGCAATATTTTTATACAGTTGGCCGACGCCCTTGAAGTTAGGCGATGCCGACGCCTGTATAGGGTAAGTACGGAAGTACGGAAGGGTTGTGACACTTGTGACTTTAAAATGTGAAGGTGGACCTTTTATTTGACGACCCCGGGTGGATACATTGGTATTGCGATATTAAATAAGTACAGGTGAAACTAAATAAAACATGTAATATATTTTATTTTGATACTTCTTACCCCTAATATGCTAACCAAATTTAATTATTTTATTTTATTTCGCAATACACCAAAATGTACCTGCCACATTTGAATTTGTTAGAACCCTTCCGTACTCACGGAAATACCTATACAGATGTCGGTATCGCCCAACTTTAAGGGCGTTGGCCTACTATATGGAAAAATTGGTTATACTGTGGTAATTGTAACATTTATGTATATATAATTTAGCGTTGCTGTTGCCTTGTCAAAATAGGACCAAAATCAGAGTTTCCTCTAAATCGGCCCACAAACAAAAAAGTCGGCCGCCATCTTAGATTTTTAATATGTTTAACATTTCTTTGCTGTTTTTTTGTCAAAATAGTACCGAAAATCAAGTTTCATCCAAATCGGCTCAAATAAAAAAGTTGGCCGCCATCATGGATTTTTTAATATTTTTGACAATGCGTTGCTGTTTTCATGTCAAAATAGTACCAGAAACTAAGTTTCATCAAAATCGGCCTACAAAAAAAAAGTTGGCCGCCATCTTGGATTTTAATATTCTGGTGCTCTTTTCTTGTCAAAATAGTACCAGAAACTGAGTTTCATCGATATCTGCCTGTAAACAAAAAAGTTGGCTGCCATTTTGAATTTTTTTATATTTTTGACAATGCGTTGCTGCTTTCTTGTCAAAATAGTACCAGAAACTAAGTTTCATCAAAATCGGCCTACAAACAAAATAGTTGGCCGCTATCTTGGATTTTTTTATACTTTTAACATTGCGTTGCTGTTTTTTGTCAAAATAGTACCAGAAACTAAGTTTCATCAAAATCGGCTTACAAAAAAAGTTACAAAAAATATGAGATTGTGTGGTATGGAATAAAATAATAAAACTTTAAATTAAAACAGGTTATTTCTTTATTGAAAACATAATATAACTAAGTATATTTACAATAATTGTTTTTTTAAGACATTTTTAACCCCCTATGCAGCGCAAAGAGGGGTGTTGTAAGTTTCTGTCTGTCTGTACGTATCATCGTATCGTAGTGCCTAAACGGATCAAGCGATTTCAACTG
The DNA here is from genome assembly GCA_949710035.1 of Crambus lathoniellus. Taxonomy (NCBI): domain Eukaryota; kingdom Metazoa; phylum Arthropoda; class Insecta; order Lepidoptera; family Crambidae; genus Crambus; species Crambus lathoniellus. The sequence goes on from OX453296.1 coordinate 29,801,036, forward strand.
AGACGGTCAACTGTCTGCCGAAACGGTAAAACATATAGAGGTGGAGCTTTGACTAAAATAATGTACAACCTAGAAAAAATAGGGTGCAATGAAAAAAATGCGACAAAAAAAATGGCTGCCAAAAATTCAGTTTAAAGAGCTTCAAATAAAACTTAAATTAAAATCTAATTAGTTCACAACTATAATTATGTCGTCTAGAGGGCGGTGTTGTGGTTCCTGACCCGACCACGACAAGAAACGGAGTTTTTGCTGTGGCACAAAATCATCATTTTCAATGTGCTTTTTAGTGCCACTGATCTCAGGAATTTGTGCCTTATACTTTATGAGTAACAAGAGTACGATTGTGGTCGGGCTAGGAATCGCGGTTCCTGGCCCGACCACAACCAAATCTTATAAAATATCAATAATGCGAAGTTACTTAGTTTGCCAAATAAATGTGTGTCAATTGTGCCTATTGCACACAGAATGAATCTAGCTTTATGTCACAGAATGTATCGACATTTTAATAAAATTAAGTGGGCAAGGTAGGTATTATGTGTGTCTATTTAATGTTTCTTAATTCGAATGCAATAAGTTATATTTTATGCAATAGGTTATATACAAAGCACTGTTGGCTATTATGTTTCATTTTACTAAAAGTACTCTCTCTGTCTCCCATGCAATTGTTTTAAATAAATAATATATTAAATATTTTCTTACAATCACACCAATTATCTAAGCCCATAGTTTTCATTAACAAACTGTGTCTACGTGAACTTAACCTTAAGAAGGATAGGGGGGTGACTCATCACCCCACACGTTTAAAAAAGATGCGATAACTTTTAATACGTTGATTGAGGGTAGTTGTGATTTTCAGTATTCTCTTATTTTATCTTACGTAATTAGTAGGTAGCTTATCTCACTGATTTGCGGACGGTCGTGGATTTTGCTATATTAACCTCGCTGGGGTGACCGATCACCCCCCTATCTTTTTACGTTTATGTTTTTTTCAAAGGGCTACCCCCCTACCTAAAAAAAAGGGGCGAACTCCCTTTGAAACTGCAAAAACAAGTACGGTGCTTAATGTGTCCAAGATAAAAAGTAAAAAAAGTTAAAATTGTTTGTGTAAAATGGTTTTTTCCGGTATGTTCCGATCACCGTAAAGATGATTGTCTGAACTGCGTTAAATCATAAATATATATAGATGTATGCATATAAGCTACTTAAAATTGTTTTTCATTCTTTGATTTGGAACTATATAACATGGTTCTTTAAAAATAAAGTGAAATTTTTGTATACATATATGTTTTATTTATGCAAATATGTTTTGGTGTGATGGGTCACCCCCCCTATCCTGCTGAAGGTTAATAACGGATAATATAAACCTAATTATTTTTTTCTATGTAAACACATATTTATACAGAAAACACCCAGACAAACAAATAGGTACAGACATATTCATGCACACAAAGATTTGTCTTGGTCGGGAATGCAACCCGAGTCCTCTGGCGCAGAAGGCAGGTATCTTATGTTACCTATGCACTAAACCGGCCATCAGCTATAATTTGCTTAGTAGCAAAATATTAGTGTAAATAAAAAATAACTCCATATTATACTGGGATTTCTGCATAATCCTCATAACGCACATTCAGACCAACCGGCTCGGATCGGCTGGGCTCGGCACGGAGCCGTTGTTGTTATGTTCGTTTTTTTATCGTTAATTATTCAACTGAAATGCACTTATTATACTTAACAATTGCTAAGGAAAGAGAAAGAGAATACCTCTAGTAAAATAAAACGTACTAGTCAATAGTGCTTTGTAAGTTTGTATATACTTATTGCTTACAAATTAGGAAACTTTTAATAGCTTATACCTACTCAATTTTATCAAAATGTCGATACATTCCGAGACATAAAGCTAGATTCATTCTGTGTCCAATAGGCACAATTGACACACATTTTTTTGGCATACTAAGTAACTTTGCATTATTGATATTTTATAAGATTTGGTTGTGGTCGGGCCAGGAACTGCGATTCCTAGCCCGACCACAACCGTACTCTTGTTACTAAAAAAGTATAAGGCACAAATTCCTGAGATCAGTGGCACTAAAAAGCACATTTAAAATGATGATTTTGTGCCACAGCAAAAACTCCGTTTCTTGTCGTGGTCGGGTCAGGAACCACAACACAGAGGGCGCCATATTCAATTTCATGTGATGTGACATAGCCTATAACCAGCAGACAATCAAGACGCTTCCAACGATACCTCAATTGTGAATATATGATCAGCAGCTTAGAAGTTATGCGGGAACAGATGAACATACATACAAACATACATACATACATACCGGTCAAACTCATAACCCTCCTTTTTTTTGCTTTGCCGTAGTCGGGTAAAAAAGCCCTGGCACATAAAAGCTAACTCTTAATAAATTATATCATTAACTCATATAGGTCTATGAAAAAGATTGATATCGGGGTACCCTTAAGTATCGTTATACATGTGACGAGCTTAGATGTAAATCCATTAACCAACTTAGCGGTCCCCCGACGTATATTTTTTTTTCAGAGGTCTATATGACTTGATGATATTATTTTTCTTACAGATCTTACAATACTAGGACAATAGGTAATAGTAAGAAGTAGAATAGTATTTATAAGCCGTGCTGAACGTGCAACACCCCCTCCGCAGCCCTACGACAAGTCTTGGGATCAGTGTGAACCACAGCAGAAGGAGTGCTAGCCGCCCATCACAGGTTAGGCACCAGGCAATCGGTCATCGCTAAGTAGGTCTCGAATGTTCAGGAGTGTACTTCCAGCCCTTGCTGATCTTACAATATTAGTTTTTCTGTTTATTTCAAAATGTTTTGAACAAATTCGTCTGTACTTATGTGGTAGGTACCCAATTCTTTTTTCCAGTTGCTTCTATCCATTTCTCACGAGTTTTATCTTCCGTCGGAAATCTGTAAACATCAAATCGCTTGAAATTCCCTGAAATATGTGGTAATTTTTGGGGAAAATTTTCTATATGGTAGGCATCCGGAAATCGAATTATAAACCTACTGATTTTAGTGGACGTCAATGCTAAGCTGGCTTCTATCGTAGATATATTGTACGCAATTTTACCGGTTTACATGTCATATGTTTCTGAGGTTATTTTTAGAAATAATTTTTAGATTTATCCTATTTAACAAGTTTTTCATGATATAACTAATGATTTAGCTCAGAAACATGGTTCCTGTGAGATTTGAGAGAGAAATATGTGATGAAAATATAGAAAACAGTGTACTTACGCATGAAATATAACACCCACTTCTTTTCTTTGATTGTTGCTTTTGCAGCCAAATATCGAACACTCCACCTAGACACAATGCTAGCCACAAACACTACACATTCCACTTATAATAAATCTTATGTATCAATTAGGTAGAAATCCACAAAACCTTTAATTTCTTTGGCACTTTTGATATAACCCCAATTGTTTGTTTTGCCTACTTGAACTGTGCCTGTAACCCGACCATGAAAAAAAGTCCGGTCGGTGATAGAGAAAAAACATGGCACTCTTCTCTATTTCCTCTTATAGGAATCTCAATAAGACGATCTCCCTCTATCAAAGCATGTCAGACCCTTGTATTTTATACACTTCTTCCATTTTATTTGGTTTCCATAACAACGGTAAAGCCTAGTTTACAGTAAAAACGATTACTTCTTATTCTACTTTTCTATATAATATACTTGTTTTAGCTTTCTTGACGACCAAGATCCAGTAATGTGCATTGTTTTAAACACTGAAGCACAGCAATAAAGGACTATCACTAATCAAACCACATGTACATACTTTTAGGCATTGTTATCTTTTTTACAAAAATAAAATCGTTTAGAACATGAAAACAAAGCAAATATAATCCAAATGGCTCAACTAACCTGCACATAAATAAATAAACTACATACTAAACATAAATTAATTCGCATGTTAAAAAAATGTTTCCAATTTATTTAATTGCAGTAGTTAAAGGTAGTATGAGATGTATGATAAATTGACATTTTTTAAATTCTATAAACTATAGCCAACTGTACTGAACCATAGGCACAAAATTAGGATGATAATAGGCATCGAACCCAGTTACGTCGTGTGCTCTATTGCTGATATGAAGCAATAATGTTTCAAATTAAATTTTATTTATTTACACTTTATTGTACACACAGATAAAAACATATATAGAAAATTATACAAAGTAGACATATAGTGGGCGGCCTAATAGCTAAAAGCGATTTCTTCAAGACTTAAATCCACACATTTCTAGCACCGTGCAGCATCTTTTAAATTTCGCAAATAGGTATCACGCACATATTTATTATTTGTTCATAAATAGTTTTTAACATTCGTCCGACTTTAAAATGAGAATACTAACCGTCTGATGAGCTCGAGGTGCTCCCAGTCGTAGAAAGAAAAGGCCATGCCGCTGATAGACTTGACGCCCAGCATGAACCCGCCGAAGATGCCTGCAACCAACGTGCTACGGTCACTCCCCGCCGCGAATGATTCCACATTACTAGTACAGCTGTTCGAGTCAAACTCACCCTCAGCGCCGTATTCCGGCTTGAAGCTCTTCCTCTCCTTGAAATTCTTGAAGACCTTAATGGTGCTAGAGTTCTCAAGCGTGGCGTACTCGGAGCTGTCCTGCGCCCAGACGAACTCCTGCGCGGCGCCGAAGGCCTTGTTGCGCAGCGCCATCGCCGTGTAGATGATGTACTCGCCGTCGCCGCACACCACCACGAACCGCCCGTTGGGGTTGTGCGCCAGCGTCTGCGGGTAGATCTCGCACGAGCCCATGTCCTTCGCCACCACCGGCACGCGCTCGCCGTCCTTCATCTCGGTGCCTGCCATACACAGAATGATCAACTATCTCATTCACAAAATATCGTAGCAAAGGAAACAATAGTAAGCCAAATGTTCACCTTCAGGCAGAGCCTTGAGATTGACCTGCTGCATTTCCGAGTGCTTGGCCCAGATGATCTTGCCACCGTTGACGTCCATGGAGATGGCGGGCTCTTCGCGGCCCACCTTGATCATGATGGTGCCCTCGTCGTAGCCGATGGCCACGTTGTTGGATCCGTGCATGGAGGAGATGGTCCACACGCGCTCGAAACCGTAGTTGAGCGACGACTCCAGGCGGTAGGTGCCCGCGTGCCAGATGCGGATGGTGCCGTCCTCGGAGCCCGTCAGCAGGATCGGCAGCTCCGGGTGGAATGACACCGCCGACACGTTTTGGGCGTGACCTAACAAATAATTCCCATACAAACTGTTCTCTGCTCAAAACTATCATTGCATACCAATATTTGATAAACCATAGTACTCAGAACTACAGAAGATTAAAAGAAATATGATGCTAAATAAATACTCACAACCTATCTCTAGTTTTGTTATATCTTTCCAAAAACTATCTTTGTACTCCACATTGTTACAAGACTACTACTGACCTTCCAAGGTTTGCACACATGTCTTGTTCTGATAGTCCCATATCTTGACAAGTCTGTCATCAGCACCACTGATGAGGTAAGGCTTGTCTCCTCCGTGATAGTAGTCCACACAGTTTACACCCTTTTCATGGCCTTCCAAAGTGAAATTAGAGATTGATGATCCCAGTTGCCATACCTATGTACAGTAAATTGTTATCATTCAATTTTGTAATAGTCTTTACTTTTCTTAAAATAATATTTACTATTCTACAACTAGACATTGACATGCATGCACCTCGCCTCACAACAATGCAGCTATAATACACTTGGATATGGTATTGGATAGGGGTTAAATAAATTCATTGTTGTAAACCATATCAATCACGTCATTTGTAACAAGGTTTCTCTATTGTATGTAATCAAGATCATTTTAACCAGTTAGTGATTGCAATCATAAGCAGGGAAAAAACTCTCTACACAGAAGGGTATGTAACATGTGAGACCTACCTTGACTGTTGTATCAAGACTGGCACTAGCAAACGTATTATTGTCTTTGGGGTTGATCACTATCTGCATGACGTAGTGTGTGTGACCTTCAAACACCTGCTGGCATGCCCAGTTTCGATCCCAGTTCCATAGCTTTATTAGCAAATCATCTGCAAAATACAAACACTGTGTTGAACATACACAAGCGCATATTTATTTATGACCAGGATTCTACATTGGAGAAACAAATAAGATTTTAAGAAGACATTTACCACTGCTTGTTAGAATATATGGCTGTGTGGGGTGGACAGCTATACATCTTACGTAGTCAGAGTGTGCTTCAAAAGAGTGGACTCGTTCCAGTGTGTTGTAGTTGAAAACACGGATTTGCATGTCATCAGATCCTGTGATCACCCAATTTTTCCTGGGCACAAACTTTGCTGCTCTCACTGGTATGTCACAAACCTGTTACCAATGGAAATGAATATGTTAAACACAGAAAAAAATTATTAAATAAATCCCGCAAGCAAGCAACCAGTACTATTTCAATAAAAATAGGTAAAGAATAGACAAACCATACAGTTCAATGACTTTCTTGAAAAATTCAATTTACTAATGTTTTAACAAAGATCAGGCATAGTCAGTTACACAGATTGAATTTATATAAGTATAATATTGCTCATATTAACCAATATCCTTTGGCCACAAGTTAAAATATACATACCATTCTTATCTGAAACTTATTACATTTTAGTAGGTCACATAAAAATTGATAAATTTAGTAAAGCCAGTTTTAATATAACTATGGTCGTTACCCTATGGCAATATGGTGCAGATAACTTATTAACCTGTACGCTCGGAGATGTGTCAAGTCCATCAACAACTTGACACCCGTCAGTCTCGAACTTGTGGTGGCGGAAATCGAAATTTTAACTTGATTAATTACATTGTAACATCATTTTTCGAGTGGTTGGCTGAAGAGGCACACGCACCTATCTATGTATCCGAGTAATATGTTGATATTTTGTTTAGGATGTCTGTGTTCCTTATCCGATTGTACAGGTTAACTCAAAACTAATATCAGCAACCTTCCTAATTTATCTTTAATAATAGAATAGTGGGAAATAGACTACGAGACGCAAATTGAATCTCTTACTGAAACAAACCAAGAATTTGGCACTCCTACTGAAGCAACCAAGCTCTGCCTGACCCAAGTGTTGTGCAATATGTTTAGTAGTTTCTATCCACATACCTCGAATCTCTTGATTTGTGAATGTGTCTCGTAGTTCCATATGTTTACGTCGCCGTTGTAAAGGGAGCACAGAAGCCATGGCTCGGTGGGATGTTGGTCCACGCACTTTACACGGTCAGACCTCGCAGTCAACTTCCTCTTGATATCTAATCTCAACGGCTTCAAAAACATAACGAAATTATGTATTACTGATTTATTCTCTTAGCTAAGTAATAACTACAAACTTACAATAATAAATGCAATAAATGCCGACATAGGAATGATGACACACGACAGTCAATACTGTAAATACGTAGCCGACACTTCGTATTCCTAAATAAGCAAGACTTATTAGATTTTAAAACATACTACAAAGAATTTACAACAATTCTTACCATTTTTAATAGTTAAAACATGAATAATCTTCATGCAGTTTGCAAAAAAACTAGTGAATCCGTGGAAGTTTGACAGGGTGGGTTGACGTGTCACTTTAGTTTTTTTTACGTCAGACTGCGTTCGGATACACTTCAAAAATTTTACGGTAAGTTACCGGTTTTTAGATTTTATATAAGTTTTACATTTACTATTTATTTTAGATAGAAAATTATTTATGAATAAATGAAAAATAATGAATAAAGGCAAAAAATATGAGAATGCCGTGGCGCAGTGGTTACCACGTGCATGGTTGACTCAGCCTAGCCGGCCTAGCATGAGCGGCTTAAAACGCGCGATATGATATGGTACGGCAAGTTGTCTTGCTTACTCCACTAAGGTGTAAGCAAGACGGCATGCCGTACCATATCATATCGCGCGTTATAAGCCGCTCATGCTAGGCCGGCAGACTTCTTTCACGCCTATCATGGTTGGCCAACGGGATCGCCCATCCATACAGGGGGGCTACAGGCTAAGAAATATGGATATGGGCATGGGCTTCAACTGTCATTTGAATTCCTTATTTTGATAGATATTTGCTGCTTTGTTCTATTGAACGTTGCTAGCTACTTATCGTTATACCTGATGTCACAAAACAAGGAACTGATAGCAGCTATTTTCTTTATAAAATTGACCTAAAGTTCCCAAAAACGTATGAAGTTCATACCCATAAAGTTGCACGGTAGCCCCCCTGGGAGCTTCGTATGCCGACTGAGTCGTATGGCCGTCCCGGAATGCAAAAGGGTTTATGCAGAGCAGCTAACATGAACTGGGGGGCTACCGTGGTAATAAATAGAGGTCAGTGGGGGCTGCTTTGGGTTACCGCGTCACTTTTTAACCGACTTCAAAAATTGAAAAGGAGGAGGTTATCTATTCGTCGCGTTTTTTTATATTTTTATTTATGAATATGAACTTCATAGTTTTTTAGAACAGACTTTAAGTCAATTTTATAAAAAAAAATTGTAGCCGCTATCAGTTTCTTGTTTTTGACGTCGGGAATACCGTTTTGAATACTCAAAGGGAATAACCATAGATGTATTATTCCTGTAGATGGATCACAAACATAAGCTACAACTCACCCATCCTTTACCCCTTCTAACACTATCAAATTGTCATAAGATAGAAAGAGACATACATGTTAATCTGTTGCGTCGTTATTAGTGAATGTCTCCATTTTGACTATGCAATGCTAGATGATGATGATGCAATGATAGTGCTGTGGTTTTTTTTATAACAAGTTATCGATAAAAGATTTAAAAATAATTTGAATGCAATGCGATACATAAAATTACAATGCATATGTATATATCGCAGGCGTACTGTATATTTCACCGTATTACATAGCAACTAGCTGTTTTGGAAAACAGCACCGCATTGTAATGCGGCGGATTCAAGATACGCTGTATTTAATACGGCTGATCGAAACTACGCCGCATTGAATAGAGCGCTTCGCGCTTTTTAATGCGGCTAGAGACTTATGCCCGTTTGCACTAAACTCGGGTTGAGCTTGTCATAGATAAGATACATCTAAGCTTAGAAACAGCCTAAAACAGCCGAGCTAAAATTTTTGTTTGCACTGACAGACTACGACGTAAATTAGTCATCACCTTGATAAAAGAATGAATGAATGAATTCAAATATTAATTGTTTATGGATTTTAAACCTGGCGAGGTAAAGTAGGTCACTGGATATTTTTTTTGTTGAAACTTCTCATTGATTCCTTCGTAAGTTAAAAGGAGACAAAAGCTAAGGCGTTGTCTATTTTATTTTGTAGGAGTAGTTCACCGAGAAAAGAAAAAGTCAACTGAGCTCAACTGTCAGGAAAAACATAAATACAGTGCGCAACCTTTTCTGTTCCGGTGGCCAAAACTAGAACTAACGAGTTTTGTTTTTAATGTCATTTTGCTAATACTTTCATGTTTTGCTGCTAAACATAAGCGCCGCTGTCATGGGAACAGAAAAGATTGTCGATCTGTAATGTTTTTTTTTATAAATGATGAATGACGTATGTCACATGTGTTGTGTCTCTTTCTAGCAAACAAGAATACAAAAGCCACAAGCTTTTCTGTTCCGGTGACAGCCGTGACACTTGAGTCACTTGCAATACGAAATTAGCTGTCAAAATGGACTGTCGTATGAAAACTGTTTTAGTTCCAAAGATAATCACCGGAACAGAAAAGCTTGTCGCACTACTCTTTGCTCACAATGCCACAGACAATAATCACTGATATAGGTATTTCTTAAGCCTGATGCCGCGTACACACCGCGCCAACGAACGCCAACGAAGGATATTCAGCGTTGGCTGCCGCACGTTCGTTGGCTATCGAAGGTTATAGCACAAACAACAAACGTTGAGCAAACGATCGTTGGCACTCGATTCCGGCTCCAGTGCCCAGTGTTGCCAGCAGGTTACTTTTTTGTACATTTCAGGGTTTAGGTGTATCTTTTGACAAGACCTCGCTGGCAACACTGTCCAGCTTGGCGCCGGTCTAGCATGAGCGGCTTATAATGCGCGATATGATATGGTACGGCAAGTTGTCTTGCTTACCCCACTAAGGTGTAAGCAAGACAGAATGCCGTACCATATCATATCGCGCGTTATAAGCCGCTCATGCTAGGCCGGCAGACCTCTATTTTTCAATTATTATTTACACACTGGAGTACTACACTATATAATTTGTGACTGGAGTCATGCTGGAGTCTGGACTGGACTGGCTGTCATAAAAGTGCCTATTTGAGTATCGCTATTTTGGCGCTGTAGGCATATAGGTACGAGTACGAGTGTCTATGTAACTAAAACTAGTGATGTTCAGTTAGTTGTGGTGTACTCAGAGGTTGTGGTAATGATTACTTATGTCAAAATTAGTTCTCGGGACACTCGTAGTGCCGCTTCAAATTGCCACACAAAATTAGCTTTCATTTGTATGGAGACAGCCTGTCCAGTGTGTAATAATAATAATAGAGGTCAGTGAGCTTTTGGTGAGCTTGGCTTTAGTTTAATTTTAATACTAGCTTTCCGCCCGCGGCTTCGCCCGCATGGATTACAGAGTACAAGCTTTCCCGGAATAAAAATTAGCCTATGTCCTTTCGCAAGGTCAACTCTATCTTTGTAGGTACCAAATTTCATCAAAATCAGTTTAGTAGTTTAGGCATGAAAGCGAAGCAGACTGACAGATTGAGGTAATTTCGCATTTATAATTACAATAGTAGTAATACTTAAATATATTACTTGGATATAAACAATATTTAAGTATACTATTAAATATTGAATTTAAATAAATTATGCACTCATTATAAATACCAATTTATATGGTATTGGTATTGGTGTTTACAGTTTTCCGCATTTAGACTCATATTTGGTCCGTTATGCGTGAACATGGCTAGTCGAGCCATCCTAGCTCCTTCCAGAAGCGCAGAAGCCTCCTGGGGCGTTCACAGGCTTCTAGGAGCGACCTCACCTCTGTGAGGATTTCTGTTCGTTGTGCGGCCAAACCTACGCACTCCAGGATCACGTGGGCGGCAGTTTCCTCTGCGTTCAGGCAACCTCTACATAGAGGACTGTCTGTCGCATTCATAATAAATAGTTGTCGGTTTAAGGTAAGGTGACCTGTAAGTGTACCAACAACTATCCGGAGGTCTGGACGATTGAGACTGAGCAGCCTGCAGGTCAAACGCGGCGAGACTGCAGTCATCGCCATCTTAGACTGTCTACAGCTTGTTAGAGCTACCCAACGAGTATTATGTGCAGCACGAGTTCGTTGCCTTACCCATGAGCGCAGTTGGCTGAATGGGAGTGGCAGAATGGGTGTAGGTCCTGCCACTATTGTGGAGGATCCCATTCTAGCCAGCTCATCGGCGGCGTCATTCCCGTGTGATCCACTATGCCCTTTAATCCATTGTAGGATTACTCCGTTGTTGGATGCTAAACGATCCAAAACTTTGTGGCATTCGTAGACGATACTGGAGTTGATGGTGTTGGCCTCCAGTGCTGTTAGGACGGCCATGCTGTCGGTCAGTATGCGGATGTTTAGTTCCTTCATACCTCTAGACAGGGCCGTGGTAGCGGCGTTTATTATTGCAACACATTCGCATTGAAATATCGAACTGTGTTGGCCCAGCGCTAGTGATATTTTGATATTCAGATCTTGTGAGAATACTCCAGCTCCAGTTCCAGTCCCCATCTTGGAGCCGTCCGTATAGATTCGGACTTCATGTATGCCAGAGTGATCTCGGTCATTTTCAAATAACTGTATTTGGTATCTCTTTTCGAAAATGTATTGCTTGGGTATCCTATCGCATGGGGCAGCGATTAGTGACTCATGTTTCACTAAATCATTCCACAATGTGGAGTGAGGACCCTCTCGATTGTACCACAGACCCAGGTGTTTTAGCCTTATAGCAGCCATGGAGGCTTCCTGTTGTATAAACAGATCCAAGGGTGTTAAATCCAGGGCTACTTCTAGAGCGGCTGTGGGGGTGGTTCGCATGCAGCCGGTTGTCGCAGAGCATGCCAATCTTTGGAACTTCTGCAGTTTGTTGATGACGGTGCTTTGCTCCGTTTTGGACCACCAGGCAACGGCTCCGTATGTGATTATGGGACGTATAACAGTTTTATACAGCCACATCGTTATTTTCGGTGATAGTCCCCAACTCCTGCCGAGCAGTCTTTTGCATTGGCAGAAGATGATTGTGGCTTTGTTTAGTTTGCTTTCGAGGTGTCTATTCCAGAGGAGTTTGTTGTCTAGTATCACTCCTAGATACTTGACTTCCTTGCTTAGGGAAAGACTGGTATTAAAAAGTTTTGGGAGCTTAAGATTTCCTAGACTCCGTTTGTTTGTGAACATGATCATTTCTGTCTTTGTTGGGTTCACTGTTAGATTGTGTTTAGTGCACCACTGTTCGACGACCTTTAGCGCGGACCTCATTCGGTCACATATCACGCTCTCAACTCGCCCGCTGATGAGTATGGTCAAGTCGTCTGCATAGCCTACTGTGAGAAAGTTGTGGTCGTTGAGCCTACTAATCAGCTCATTTACCACGATGTTCCATAAGAGAGGTGAGAGGACACCCCCTTGGGGACATCCTTTGGCTACTACTCCTCTGGTAGTATCATTCACAGTAATTTGTATGGCTCTGTCTCTTAACATGCTGTCAATCCACCCGGCAATAGTAGGATCGACACCATGTCTGGAGAGGGCCTGGCTTATGCTGGTAAAGTTGGTTTTGTCAAAAGCTCCTTCTATGTCGATGAAGGTGCCTAGTGTTGATATTTTGTGTTTGAGATTGTCTTCTATATAAGAAACCACCTTATGTAGGGCGGACTCTGTTGATTTGCCTGCAGAGTAGGCGTGTTGGTTTGGATACCAATTTATATTTTACTCAGCCTGCTATAATATTATAAATTGAATGATATTTTGATGACGCTTGTAAAAATCAATATTGGGCGTACACACAAAATCGCAGCAATCAAAAGAATCATCAATAGATGGATTGATTGTTTATTTGCATATAACTCGCTACTGTACTTATTGAAATGTTAATCGGTCTAGTCTACCATATCAACATCTCCTTTCAAATTGCTTTCAAAGAAGAACATACTAAACTATCAAGACCAGTGTTTCTAACATAAACACAAAAATTTTATTAGTGTTTTTATGAATTATTTAATATTTAGGGCTTACATTGAATCGAATAAAGAAACATATTTTATTACATTTTGTTTTATTTTGTACTTTCATACTATATAGGGTAAATTTTTGTTTCCAATTATTCACTTTTGGAAAAAAATAAAACTAAAGTTTCATTACACAATAACATTTGCACTTTTCACTTTTCTCATAATCTTAACAGTTGGATACATTTTAGTTTGCCGCAGCTTGTAGAAATTGTGTCAGCATGTTTTGGAAGCAGTCTGCTAAGAACATGGTCTTATACCGGCTGATATTTCCTTCATCATCATCATCATTTCAGCCGTGATATATTTCAAATTATTTCCAACATGAGCTAATTTGGATTTCTTCCAGTAGCACTGTGTGTCAGTACTGGATGGTTTTTCACTGCGCCTGTGTATTCACATCTGGAGAGCAACAGCATGTTTGGACGCTGATGACTTTTCCTTCTTTTTCATCCACTATCGCTGCATACGATTTCGAGCGGACTTTATGTTCTGTACACACCTTCAAATCAATTCATTCAAATCGCGCCGAAGTATATCCAACGGCAGCATCACCGTAAGATTATCTTGCCGACCTGAAAAGACAGGGAACGTTAATATTTTATGTTGAACATAACAAAAATAATAAGTAGTTAAAAATATGATGAGTTACACTTTTGAGGTTATGTTATTTTCGCAATGATTTTAAACTTGTAGGTATTTGATTATAAATAATGTAGTGGTTGACAAACTTACACGGATGTTTTCTTCACATTCCTAAATTCAGCAGCACAGTAATCTGAATTAGAGGCAAATAAATTGCCGACCATTATTATGTCTACTCCTGCCTGATGCCGGACATTGCGGCTTTCGTGAAGCGGTTCACAATAGAGAAGGCTGTGCCTGGTTCCATGGTAGGTATTATTCAATGGGCACTTTCGATGACTCTTGAAAGGGTTTGTGTAGCTATTATCACAAACTTTTAAAGTGTTTTGCAAACAAAAGCTAGAAAAACAATTAGAAATCTAGAAGAACAGAAAAATGATTCACAAATAATCACCTCACATTTGACGTCACGCTCACACGCTGTGATTGGTGTTTCGCTAGAGATTACGCACAGATTAAACTCAACGCTCTCGCTTTTGGTAGAAACTATGCTTCAACTGAGCGTTGGCTCAATTCCTTTGATGTTACCGCCACGCTCCGGATCGCCGGCACACGCCAACGAACGATCGTTGGCCTTCGCCAAACCGTCCAAACAGGACCAACGAAGGGCATCGAAACCCATTCGTTGGCGTTCGTTGGCGCGGTGTGTACGCGGCATTAGGCGCTCGATATTGGGCCCGTAAGTTAAGAATAGCCAAAAGTGCATTTAAGAATGTCCTAAGGTTAGTGCAAAGCAATTTTTTGTTAAGAATGTCTTAAGTTAGCTAGGAAAAGACTTAGGCGATTTTTAAGTTTAGTGCAAACGGGTGTTAATGTAATTGGGCGGTTCATAATCCGCTTTTCTGTCAGTTTTTAGTACTAATCGTGTCCAAAGTTCTCACGGCCTTAGAATTTTGTTTATGCTATGAAACTTCGGCATAGGTCGAAATATGGCAAAAATTTCTTCCCTCCAGACAAAAGCGCACGCTCAGCTGATTTTTTTTTATATTTCGACGTATGCTATGCTCCAAAGAGAAAGTTGTTCAGTTTCATGGTCTAAGCAAGCCCTTTAATTTTGAATCAGTGCCAAATATGAAGTAGGTACTATAATTATACTTGAGGAGATCGATGGCTCATTGGTACGCGCATTCTGCATCCGGTGGTTGATGTTAAGAAACATTCGTTGCGGTTGGACATCTGCTATGGAATAGCGTAAAGTCAATCGTATTCATTTGACAGTTCATATTGTATCATAATAAATGTCATTCCATACAAATTGCAGCCGATTGAATACGATATGAACTATCAAATTAATACGATTATCTTACGCAATTGCCCCCCTGAATGGTGACCCAAAACTTTATTATCTCGGTCTACTCTGTGCTTCGGAAGGCACGTTAAGCCGTTGGTCCCGGTTGCATTAGAAGTCGTTGGCACCCTCACCCACCAATCCGCATTGGCTTCGCGTGGTGGGTTATGGCCATGAAGCTCGACTTAATACTGAGGTAACTGGAGAGTGCAGTACGAACAATTTTTTGAATACCACAAATAACACAGTGGCCGTCTTCCGTCTCACCTACACTTTAAAAAAATACGTATGGTCATATGAGACAACTGACAGCCACTACCTGCCACTACATACATAAATGTCAAATTTGCTGGCGACACTTTTTTATTCAGGGTGAGAGCTCCAGTTACCTCAGAGTATTAAGTCAAACTTCATGGTTATGGCACTTATGGCCCGTTCTATCTGTGGTGTTTTCATGCATAGGGAAGGCCTACAGCCCAGCAGTGAGGACATTTAATAATGATAATGATGATAATTATACTATTTATACTAGGAGGTATAGTCGTAAAACTGAACGAGATTTCTAATCAATTTATTAAATTAAATAATCTGCTGAATGATATCAACTAAAAAAATACAGATTTCACGCTAATTTTTATATTCTTAATGTATAATTTTTTTTAAGTATAAATCCACAATTTGCTTTAATAAGTGCATCGAGCATATTCTTGTTTGTTGCGAAGGTCTCCAATCGTCGCCTTTTCTTACGTTTCTTATTCACGTTTCCTTTACATCGACGGCGGCGCGGCGGTGGATCTGTTTAAAATTGAGAAAAATTAAGTTTAAATACAAAATTGTTAACACTACAATTTTTTATCGATATTACATAATACAATAGGACTACAACACTATCAGGTTGGTCAAATGTCAAAAAATCCCAATTGGCTTTATATTATATATTTTTAGCCTAAAAACACCCGATTTTCTTCAACCAAGTCAATGTTAAACTGTGTATACACGTACAGCGATTTAGTTTTTGCAAATACGGACCAGTAAGCTATAAAAATGTGTTCGCAAAAACACAAAACAATGAGTGTGACTTACCTCTGAAATGATATGTGTTCATTATTCTCTTTCAAAACACTCACTCTGCTTGAATAACCGGGAACAGTACAGGCCATTCTTAACAAATAACAGATTTACCGCACCACACCATCAAATCTTTCTATATTTTACTACAAAAAAAGATTTTCTTTCTGAAGCATTTGTAACCAGCTGGTTAACAAACAAATATGACGTTCACTTTAAAGTGGCGCGCGGCTCATTAATGCCGCGTACACACCGCGCCAACGAACGCCAACGAAGGATATTCAGCGTTGGCTACCGCACGCTCGTTGGCTATCGAAGGACAAAGCACAAACAACAAATGTTGAGCAAACGATCGTTGGCACTTGATTCCGGCTCCAGTGTTGCTAGGTTACTTTTGAATTTGATTCCTTTTAGGTGATTTTTAGCTCCGTGGTTACTTCTAGTTTAAGTTACATTTAGGCGGTTCTCACACTGCACCGTACACCGTTCCGGTTTGTGGTAGTGCGCTTCTTAATTATGGCTGTAGAATCTTGATGCGCATAAAAAATCCGCAGTGTATAACATACTCACGCCGCATCTCCGTCCACCGGAATGGAAACCGCAGCAGTGTGATAATCGCTTTAGGTGATTTTTCAGAATGTTCATGAAACAGAGTGTGCAACTCCCAAAAGATTTGTAGGACAACTCCTCAATCTAACATCTGTTTCTCTTTTTCACACCAATGCATGAAGTCATGCGTCCGTTGTTATTATTATACACTTACTCGTCCGGTCAATGGGATTCGTTCGTATCTTGTCGGTTGCTCGTGGTGAGAAAGTTTCTTCCCTCCATCCATTCCTAAATACTATATCTATGATTCCTAATTCCTATTTCCATACACTCACTCACTCACTCTAGTTTTGATTTTGTTTTGTATGAAATTTTGTAAAAAATTAAAAATAACTTATAATAGATTCCTGACTCTAACAAAAAAATAATATAATGAAAATGTAACTTTTTTGTACATTTCAGGAATCTTTTGACAAGATCTCGCTGGCAACACTTGGTAGAAACTATGCTTCAACTGAGCGTTCATTCGTTGGCCTTCGGCCACCGTCCACACCGAGTTCGATCTAATGGCTCAATTCCTTTGATGTTACCGCCACGCTCCGGATCGCCGGCACACGCCAACGAACGATCGTTGGCGTTCGCCAAACCGTCCAAACAGGACCAACGAAGGGCATCGAAACCCATTCGTTGGCGTTCGTTGGCGCGGTGTGTACGCGGCATAAGACGCACACGTTGGGCTATTGTCATCTCTTTTTAACACACGAGATGTCGCCATTTGAGAGAAGAGAGTCGATTATAGAAGGAATCGTTCATATTTTTATGCTCCATCTACAGGAATAATACATCTATGGGAATAACGATAGCGTGGCACAATCTTTTCAGTTCCGGTGACAGCGGCGCTATGAACGGTTTTCTTTTTTTTGTAGCAATTTAACCGGCCCTGACTTCTAAGACCTTCAGCCGCCAGCAGCGCTATGGTTGGACATCAACTTGACAGCAAAATGACATTAAAAAACACGCTATTCACATTTTGGCCACCGGAACAGAAAAGTTTGTGGCACTGTAGCTAGCAACGTTCAACAGAACAAAGCAGCAAAAATCATCAAAATAAGGAATTCAAATGACAGTTGAAGCCCATGCCCATAATATCCATATTTTCTAGCTGGTAGCCCCCTGCCTGGGGGGCTACCGCGTAACTTTATGGATATGAAATTCATACGTGTTTGGGAACTTTAAAGCCCCCAGTACAGGATGGCCGACCATGGTCGGCGACCATGACCAATACATCGTACATTGACACTTTTGAAAGAACCTTTTTAAACTTGTTCGTTCAAAAGTGTCAATGTACGAAGTATTGGTCATGGTCGCCGACCATGGTCGGCCAACCTGTACTGGGGGCTTAAGGCAATTTTATTAACATAATAGCCGCTATCATTCCTTGTTTTGTGACGTCGGGTTTATCCTCATAGATGTACAGTGCCACAAACTTTCCTGTTCCGGTGACAGCCGTGACACAGGAGCCACTTGCAATACCAAATTAGCTGTCAAAATGGACTGTCGTATGAAAACTGTTTTAGTTCCAAAGATAATCACCGGAACAGAAAAGCTTGCTGCACTATAATAATACATCTATGACTCAAAGGGTTTATCGATGACTAGCTAGCAACGTTCAACAGAACAAAGCAGCAAAAATCTATCGAATTCAAATGACAGTTGAAGCCCATACCCATATCCATTTTTCTTGGCCGGTAGCCCCCCAGGTAATGATTCATACTATTTTTATTGCACTGTGAAATACCGTCAGAGCCTGTCCGATTCGACAAGATTCGAGCCGATCGGTCTGGTGGCCTACCACAAGCTCTTATAGCAGTTATTTTTAAGTTGAGAGAGTGAGACGCCGCTATACGGCGTGTAGAGCGGCGTCTCACTCTCTCAACTTAAAAATAACTGCTTTATGAGCTTGTGGTAGGCCACCTGATCTGACTGAATCGTATCTTATTTGCCACCAGCCACTTTTTAAATCCTCCCTCATAAGGCAGGAAATACTTACTCCATTGTTCATTGGCCCAGGCTTCGACCTAACAGCTCGCCACGTTCTATGCAGTCTCTCGCGAGTTTACTAAGAAGCGAACCAATGCTTCAGGCACTGGTTCACTAAGCTACGACCAAGAAGCAGCTTCATTGAGATAGTGATCGTAAAGTTAACGAGCTCGGTTGACGGACGGGACGGTTGTTACGTCAACTTTAACTTTTTTTTGTTAAGCTTTGGTGTTTTTATAAATGTGGGTGTAAAATTTAGGGGAGAAAATATTTTGTGGGGGATTTTTGAGGGGAACAAATCTGAGTTTCGAGTTTTCAGTCACTAACTCACTAAAATCAAATAATAGTGCATACAAGATTTGTAAGTTACTTTATGGGCAATAGTATAGGTATAACATTATAGCACAACTTTTATTATTAGTAATTTTATTCAAAACTTGTTTGTAGGTACTATTATTTGGTAGCTTGCTACCGCGCAAACGAACCCAACGGACTCGCAGTCACACCGTTTTGTCACACTGGTGTGACTACGAATTGTTCGAAGAGATACACTTACCAATATTCACATCAAAGAGTGACTACGAAGAAAAAAATTCTCCATTGTCACACCAGTGTGACAATCATAAGTCACACAAAAATAATGAAAAAGGAATCCTTTTGAATTCTTTCTTTTTGACTACCATCCACTACTTTAGAAAAGATGTACAACTTATTGTTTTGTTAATGATGCATTAGGCTAGGACTATTCAAACTGAGGGCGCCGCCATTGCCAGCAAAGGGCGATTGCAAAATGTCAAAATGTAGCAAACATGTTTCCGAGATACGGCCACACAATATGGAGCAACATCGCTCCAGATTGATTCATTAGTTGTAGAATCTTGATTTGCATACAAAACCCGCAGTGTATAACACACTCACGCCGCATCTCCATTCACCGGAGCGGAAACGGACACGGCAGTCTACAACCTGATTTCTTGCACTTCAGCTCTTCCTTTACACAGAGCCTTATTGGTCCAGCCTCCTGATTCACGAACCATCGGAAACGGAATCAGATTGTCTATTCTAATTTCTATCTATAGTGAGTAACGGACGGAGACAATGCATACATTCCGCTGTCGGGAGCGTTTCCGACGATATGTGAATCAGGGGCACAGAATACTAAATAGTACAAGGGCAGGTTATGTCAAAGAAAGCAAAAATAATTTTGAATAAACCCTTAAAAACTTTATTTGTTCATGACAAAATAAAATAAAAAGTACTTAATTTTTAGGTATTCAATCAAACTGTAGTTAAATAATTAACAGATGAAACTCTTTTTAATTGATAATAAAATGCAAGCTCTATTTACAGTCAAAGTCGCTCGTTTATAATATTCTTTCAATTTTACTGAACACAACGGATCCAATTAACTAATTTGATAACCATTAAAATCGACAGTGTTCGTGTCAATCAATTAAAACCTTACCTACATAAAATGTATCTATCTAACTTAAAATATTTTTACATATTCAATTAAAATATTCTCTAATGTAGTTTACATATTTACAGTTAAATAACTACACACGATACGAAAGAAACGCGCATATAACTTTTCTTATTTCTATTATCTATCTATTGACAACTCTGTTGCCATAAAATACAGTCAATGATGTCATTACATTTCAGAACACTGCTTTCTTATTCTACATGTTTAGCTGCTGTAGCTGTAGTGCGCACACCAATAACAACAGCAAAAGTGATAACACTCTAACAAACAAGTGCTTTCACATTTACCATAACACTCGCGTGATCCCATCGACATGATCGATGAATCACTAAATTATTAACTAACAATCTTACATTAAAAATCAAAAAATATGCATTTATCGTTCATAATTTATGCATACGATTAGGATAAGTATCTTAATTTTTTGACAGAATACATTAATACTTACATTTTTATATTAAATGTTAGGAATGTATCGGTCGATCATTGCAGTATGTCGAAGGAATCTGTTCACGCCTAATTAACTTTGGTTCCAACGCGTACATATAAATACACAACAACCTTACTTCTGCCTTAACGGTACTAATGTTATTTACATATTGTTGCTATTATTCATCACACAGGCAGAACTAGTAATACAATCTCTCTTATAAATACATCTGATCCGTGTTGCGCAAAGCAAATTATAATTTAATCAAAAACAAACTTTAATTATTTATAGTTATCATAAATTAAATTAAATCGTTACGATGTTTCTGTATGCAAATAAAATCTATTAACTTTTAACAATTAACTTTTAATCGGTACAGGAATTTCTAAATGACAAAAACTGGTACTTTTAATTTATGAGATTTATTAGGATGCTCTTGGTCTTGCCTAAATTATTAGAGAAATTAAAAGTAGACAAAACTAGGATGTACAATATTTAACAAAACATTTTTATGACAATAGTTTTTTCAGACAAGCCATTTACGCTTAAGTGCCTATGCACACTGCATTTTTTCCACGCGCTGTCGACGCGCGTTTGTATCAAACAAAGCAGATGATCGCATCTCATCTGGCATAGATTGCCTGCGAGTCAGATGTAGATTGTAGAACTTTGCATCTTTTCCTTGGGAAACTCGTATGTATCGAAACAAATGACGACCCAATTTTATCATCATTTTACCTTTGGTCATATCAAATAGATTTCGACATAATGTAATTACTCAAGTGCAATTTATTGAAAATGATATTTAATACGCGTTTTTAGTAAATGTTGTCTGCAGTGAAAATACAGTGATATTATTATTATATTATATTATTATATTTTTGCTGGCACTTCATTTAATAAAAAGGAGTATTTTAATTCTAGTTTTCCTAGATCATGATAACTTATCTAGATTAAGGCAGAAATTATTTAAGCTAAATTAACTAAATTGTCACACGCCATCGCATTTTTATTTTCGCAGAAATTAGCGATTATAAGTGGATCGCTTATTAAATTTTGTCGTTTCAGACTGATGCAAATTGGCTGAAATATTAACAGTTCGCCAGCAGTCCTCGATGGAACAAAACAAGCCGCCTGTCGTTCTGTTTACATACGCGTGTGAACTGTTTCGGCTAAATGATAGGCCGTTACGTGCCGGCGAACTGTGACGTTTTCAGGCCCTATAAGAATCAATTTGTATATCGGATAACATGTAATAATAGAGAACCGGATTGTTTTATTTTTTATTTTTTTTTAAATGCTTTTAGATATATCAGCAACACAACACAGGTATTTATTTTCAAATAATTGAAATAATTTCCGAGACATAGACCATCAAACTTTCTTATTAGACAAGAACAAGCGCTATCTCCGTGTGACGTCACACGTAGGTAGCGCCATACTCCCGCCATATAAAATTTCGTTTTAGAAATAGATAGCTAGATTCGATAGGTTAATCACAATTCAGCAGCTCATTACTTGCATGTTTGTAAACAGGTTAAACTTTTTTTTCACTTTTGTTTTACTTTAATGTGTCACTATTAAAATATTGACAATCAATTCTGCCGTGACAAATCGGATACGGATACGGATATAAAACGTTCCGTATAGCTATAAAAATAAGAATCAATGTGCTGTAAAGAACTCATCGCGAGCATTCTGAATTTAAATGTAACTCAATAGTTGAAAAAAGATTCCTTACTGCGTTTTTAATTAGCACGGCAGAATTACAGTCCGGTCCTCTTTTCCAATCGCCTATGAGCAGTTTGGTAGGGTGGCGGGCGCGGTGTGGTCGGCGGCGGCGGGTCACTTGAGGTAGGTGCGGTAGAGCATGGGCGAGCGCGCCGTCTCGCGCTCCTGCTCCAGCAGGAACACCATATCGCGCTGGTTGATGCGCTTCAGCCGCGTGCGCAGCGCCAGCTGGCTGCGCCCCGACTGCAACCACACATCGCACTATATAACGGACAGCCGCGACAGCTCGCAAGCTAATGCCTGGTTTACATTATCTTAGGGCCGGTTTCAATAACCTATCGCCCGGTAAAAGTAAGCTTATCTCGGTTCTGTTACTAAGCAACCGTTGTTATTTGACACTAATTAACAAAAATATCTAGGCAACTAAGCTCTGGTTAGCCTATCTTTACCGGGGAGTAGGTTATTAAAACCGGCCATTAGTGTTTAGGACAGTGCTTTAGGAGAGTACTTTAGTAGAAACGTGGAAACGCTACTCGCTTTAGTACGGTTTTACTTGCCTTTCAATTATAATCAAAATAGGATTGGTTTTTATTTTTATCTCCTAAAGCACTCTCCTAAACACTAAGATAATATAAACCGGGCGTAAAGTGAAGTGCTAGTGTACAGTCGGCTTCAAAATGATCTAAGCGTTCAAACCTACCAAAAGTGTCTGAAGATTTGACAAAAATCACTCTTAACACAAATACTTTAAGGTGTACTATCATTTGTTGTCATGTTATCAAACAACAAATGAAAATGCATCTACGTCTTGAGATAAGGTTGATTTTTGTCAAATTTTTTGATACTTTTGGTAGGTTTCAACGCTTAGATCATTTTGACGCTGACTGTACCAATGATTTCTAGTGCTAAATGAGAATGTGATTTTGTTACTTTATTTATACTCTTGTGGTCTAAAAGGTAAACTGGCAATGGATTTGCATTAAAGTATGAAACGTGAAAACAGAATCTTTGGCAATTTAAGTACTGTGTAATTTCAATTGTGGATTTAGTCCAACAGTCTGTATGTTCACCGCGTTGGATGGCGCGGCCCAATCAACTCGTGTCTTATGGAGGTGATCTTTTAGGTTAGAGTAATGTTTAATAAGATTTTAAACTTTCGCGTTCAATTATAATTATAAACAAGAGTAACGAGTAACGCGCACCGCCAGTCTACTCGTGACCACGGCTACGGCTGTAGCAATACAGCCGAAACGTCAGGCTGTAAGTACATAATGTTCTACATAATAAATGTCGCGTTGAGTCCCGTTACTCTTTGTTTATAATAGAGTAATGTTCGTACGAGTACGAGCGTCGTGTACATGTACTAACGTCGCGTTGAGTCCCGTTACTCTTTGTTTATAATAGAGTAATGTTCGTACGAGTACGAGCGTCGTGTACATGTACTAATGTCGCGTTGAGTCCCGTTATTCTTTGTTTATAATAGAGTAATGTTTGTACGAGTACGAGCGTGGTGTAGGTGTACGTGTGCGCGGGTAGTAAGTGGGTACCATGGCGTGGTGCGCCTGCTGAGCGGGCGTGGTGTCGGGCGCGGGCGCGTCCAGTCGCGGCTTCCCCGATGGCCTGCAGCGCCGTCAGGTTGGCCTCGCGCTGCCGCAGCTGTTTGTACGAGTACGAGCGTGGTGTAGGTGTACGTGTGCGCGGGTAGTAAGTGGGTACCATGGCGTGGTGCGCCTGCTGGGCGGGCGTGGTGTCGGGCGCGGGCGCGTCCAGGCGCGGCTTCTTGCGCGGCCCGATGGCCTGCAGCGCTGTCAGGTTGGCCTCGCGCTGCCGCAGTTCCTCCAGTTCCGCGCGCTGCATCTCCTTCGCCTACAATGTTATAGGTTTCACATTACTTACAAAGTTAATCAAAGAATCTGTATTCATTATCAGACATACGATCGGGTGATATAGACTTCCGCCGAGAGAAATCCATAATTGGGTATTTGACTGTTGTTGAAATGTAGATATTTAATTAAGACATTCAGAAATATAACATTATTGAATAACAAATGTGAAGAAAGAAATTCAATCTGTATTATAACAAGCGAATTATGAGCTACTTAATTGTGACTCTAGGTATCTCTTTCTAAAACGAAATTTTGTATGGCGAGAATATGGCGCCATAGAAATGTGACGTCACGTTTCTATAGCGCTCTCCTTGTCTAATTAGAAAGTTTGATGCTCTATATCTCTGAAAATATGCAAGATATTTGAAAATAAATACCTATGTTGTGTTGCTACTAATACAATGAACATTTTAAGTCAATAAAAAAAATTCAGTCAAATACCCAATTACAAGTCGTGTTTATAATCATCATGTCAGCCTAACGACGCCAACTGCTGGACATAGGCCTCCCACAAGGATCTCCACAGGGATCGGTCCTGCGCTGCCCACATCCAGCGGATTCCCGCTACCTTGACTAGATGCGCTTGTGCTCGGCGCGGTCCAGCTCCTCCAGGAACTTGAGCTGCCCCTTCCCGTTCTGCGTCACCCGTACAAAGGTGTTACCTAAGCCTTGAGCTTGGCCTGCTCGGGATCCTCGTTCTTGGAGCGCGACTTGGCGGCGCGCAGCAGCATCTCACGTCCAGCTCCTCCAGGAACTTGAGATGCCCCTTCACGTCCTGCGTCACCCGTACAAAGGTGTTACCTTAGCCTTGAGCTTGGCCTGCTCGGGATCCTCGTTGTTGGAGCGCGACTTGGCGGCGCGCAGCAGCATCTCACGTCCAGCTCCTACAGGAACTTGAGATGCCCCTTCACGTCCTGCGTCACCCGTACAAAGGTGTTACCTTAGCCTTGAGCTTGGCCTGCTCGGGGTCCTCGTTCTTGGAGCGCGACTTGGCGGCGCGCAGCAGCATCTCGCGCTCGGAGTCCTCGCGGCGCTTGCGCTCGGCGCGGTCCAGCTCCTCCAGGAACTTGAGCTGGCCCTTCACGTCCTGCGTCACCTCGTACCGCGAGTCCGTCTGCGCAAACCAACGACAGATACCGTTTCATCAAATAGTTCCCTTGATAGTGGCGTTTCAGTCGCCTTCAACATACAAAAATGAGCTTATGGATATAAGCAACGTTTAGGTTCAGTCGAACTAAAACGTAGCTTATATGCATAATGATAGATTTGCCGGCGGACTTCTTACGCGAAACGAACTCTACCTATATTTGTTAGATAGGTGACAATGCTCTACTGCTAGCGCCCTATATGTTTGTTTTGTGTCAATGTTGGCAGGGCTGTGTGTGTGAACCCTTACATGAAATAATAAGTTATAGTAAAAATTTCATTTTCATGACAAGCCTTTCTTGCCGACTGTACTTAAATATTGTTATGTCATCTAAACCAAACCTGTATACAAAATTTCAGCTTCATCGGACACTGGGAAGTGGGTCAAATTAAGCTTGTTAAAATACAGTCTGTTGCGATTATGAGTCCGACTTACGTGAAACATCAAAACATCAATAAATATGGCTAAAGAGCAAGTCACACTAGGAGTGAAGCTACTATTTTAAAGTATATGAATCTTGAAAACTTGCAACTACACTACACGTGGCCTCACTAAGTGCGCCACGCGTGATGTTGTTCCGAATTCAGAACAGACCCGCACGCGAGCCGCGGGCACTCATACATATGGTAGGAATAGAGCCCTTACGCTTCGTTCAGTATGAAACTCGACAATATGCTGATAGTTCGGCTTAGCTTCGTATTTGGCCCGCGCATAAAGCTATGTATGTATGATAATTTCGCCAAGCTCATCGTCGCGACTCTTAACTCAAACGAACGCATCCCATCCCATATCATATTATAAAACAATTCGCTTAGCACTTATACCTAGTTCTTCATAATAGATATGTGCAAAACTGTTATTATTTATATGATAATGTGATATTTTCCGGGATACAAGTAGCCTGTATCACTCTCAAGCCACAAACTATCCCCATACCAAAAATCACATCGATCCGTTGCTTCGTTTTGAAGTGAAAGGCAAACAAACAAATAAACAAACAAACACACATTCATATTGATAATATTATTAGTATGGTTTTGTAATATTAGTATGGATTAATGTAATGCATGCAACACTATAGTAACTAGCAGCTAGCTGAGACATGGTTATACCACTGCATAATGTTGACCTGTTGCTTTAATTACACACAAAGTGTGTATCAGACTGTCTGACATAACCACTATAGGGAATGGTTGACTGACGCCTTCCGTCATCTAGTTTGTTTTTGCAATTGAGCACTATCGTATTAACAACTACAACAAGAACATATTCCCCCTTTTTCCAAAACGTGGACTAAAGTTAGACCTGGTTTTTAAACTGATGCTAATTCTGTCTTTCATTTGAAAAATGAAAGTGACAGCACCGGCTAAGTACCAGTTTTAACCAGGACTATTTTAGTCCACGTTTTGTAATAAGGGGGTTTATGTTAAGCCTCCATGTTTTGCACCGACCAGCCAGCAACAGTAGGAGATATGTTATCAATAATATACGACAGCGCGCCAGCAAGGGATATTTACTTTTCAGAACAAGCTATGATATTTTGTAATGGGTCTGCAATGAATCGGCTCTGTAGTGTCTCGAAACTAACATTCTCAGATTAGAGGTTGTCGCCAAACTATAAATATTGTTATTCCTTTACCTACAGTAGTTCACCACCCTTTGTAAGGTCGACAAGGAAGGTGCTTTATCAGTTTCGTTGGCAATTCCCATACATTTGAAATTTTCTAAAGTTTAGATCTGATTGACATTTCAATAACGTGATGCACTATGTGACAAAGACATCAATAGAAATTGACATTTTGAACTTCCAAAGGAAATCAGACCTTATCGACCTACATCATCACATCATGCAAAGAATTTTAAAACTAAAGGTGATAAAACAATTTCTTGGTCGAGTTTACATAATGATGGTTGCAATAAATAAATTGAATGTAGTCATAGAAATACAGCAAACTATTGCTATGCAATCGCTGTGCTTTTACGTTTTGAGAAATTTTATAATCAAGTCGCTCAGCGTGGACGTCTTGAAGAAGCAAAATGTGGTACACCAATAAATTGCGAAAAGAATTACACAATTATACAATTACTTACGCTAGCTAAACCTTAATCGAAAAAATTATATGTAACACATTGAACATTCGTCATATGTTAGTACTAGCTTACCGCCCGCGGCTTCGCCCGCGTGGACTACACGACGTTATCCCGAGGGATTGTGATATTTTTCCGGGATAAAAAGTAGCCTAAGTTCTTCTCCAGGCTACAAAGTATCTGTGTTCCAAACAGCCAAATCCGTTCAGCCGTTTTGGCGTAATTGAGCAAAAAACATCGAAACCTCCAAAGATCGAAACATCTAAACTTTCACATTTATAATATTAGTAGGATGTGTCAGTTATTATGTTACAAGAATTCGCAACGCAAGGAACTTGTACATTTACTAAGAAAACTTTAAGATATAGAATAGATGCTTTGCTACGTGTCACATACTTTGAACAAATTAACTGTAGGTATAGATAGAATACACTTTCGCTTGCGATATCAATAATTCAAATAAGATTTATGGAAAGACTGCGCTTAGCAAAGTCGCATCAAGTGCGTTGATAGTAGTTTTCGTAAATAAAATTTAAAGATTGTAAGATACATTACAGGCATTAGTGCCAATCCTCGTACACAAAGGTTGTCACAACATAAAAGTTCTCAAGCAAACAAATCGCAGAAACGCATTCGCCTAATAAATAAGAGGTCGTGCAAGAAGAGAAGTGCTATCATTGCGCGCTCGCGACAGACGTCTAATCAAATAAGTCAACCAACCAATATCAGTTGTGTTGTGATGCACATTTCGCCCGCACCGCCTGACGCGCCGCCTCTCCTTCAACCAGCGCTAAAGCGCTAAAGACCAAGGAGATTCTACAAGGAAACTGGAGTTTTCAGCCTGAATAAAAAAGTGTACCTAGCAAATTTGACATTTAAATACGTAGTGGCTGTCTGTTGTCTCATATGACCATACGTTTTGTTTCAAAGAGTAGGTGAGTCGACAAGAAAGTGTTAGTACCTACTACTCTCTCCAGTTTCCTTGGTTAAATCTCCTTGGAGTAGACGCACAGAAGGTGCGTTATATCGTGTCGTGTGCGGCGTGGAGTGTGGAGTGATACCTTGATGAGCAGGTCGATGCGGTGCTGCGCGATGACGGCGAGCTTCTCGACGAGCGACTTGAGGCGGTCGTGCAGAGCGTGCGCCAGCAGCGCGCCCACCTCGGGCGGCGGCTCCTCCAGCCCCAGCCGCGCCGCCACCGCGCGCGCGCGCCCGCACACCACGCCCGCGCCCACCAGGTACTCGTCCTTGCACGACCTGCAGCCACACCAGGGGCCCGTTTCTCAAAAGCTTGTAACTTGTAATACAAGCGGATGTCACTTTTTGACAGCTTTTGTTAGAAAAGGACTGGCACTTGTATTACAAGCTAGAAGCTTTTGAGGCTCCAGGGGGGTGTCACTCTGCAGTTTAGGTACGTTCGGCCGGCGCGCCTGCCGGGCAGGCGTATGGCAGAAGGCTGCTCGGCTCGTACGCTCCACGTTGCGCGTAAAACGTTCGATCATTTCCGTGATTTTTGTGCACCGAACAATGACTAGTAAACGTTCTTATAATCCGTATAAAAGATACTGTTGTGTTTACGGGTGTCTAAATAAAAGAAAGAACAAAAGAAACAACAAGAGCGAACTCGCAAGTCGCTCGCAACCCTAACCAGCGAGCGAGCTGTTTGAGACTTTCATAGAAAAAGAAACTCTTTGCTTGCATGCGCGAACTTTAGATTATTATAACAGTAGGCAAGCGATGACAAAGCGACCGGAATTGAACTTTATTTTTATGCAGAAAGATTTATTATTATTTGAAAGAGTTTGCAGAGTGCGGTTTCTGTACCTTAGTATTATTATATTTTCTGTGGCCACTCCCCGCAACCACCACCGCTCACTTGGGTTCGTGGGTTAGGCCCCCAGTGTGACGCCCGGTGGAGGCACCAGAAATGGGCTGTATAAGGCCGTATACAGAAAGAAACCTGGCAGCCTATCAACGCTTATAGGAACCAATAAGCGCTGGTAACCGGCGAGGCAGTCTCTATGAACAACCGCCAAAAAACGTCGCAGACAATTTTTAACGCGCTGGTCAGCGCTGGCCTGGCCCTTTTGTTTATAATGAGTATCTGCTTCAATCGGCTTGCTTTATGTAGCTGTAACCTGAATGGACCAGCGCTTATAAGCGCCGGTAGATTCGCATCGGCTTCCAGCTTTCTTTCTGTATACGGCCTAACAGCCGACCGACTTAATTGAAAATCGGGTACCTCCACCACGGGGGGTGGCGGGGGTCGCCCGTGCGCGCTAGCTCTAAGTTGCAATGTTATACATATGGCTTACCATTATATTTTATTGTATACCTTTTTGTGCATGTAAATTAAACTTTATTGCGAAATTCGAATCGATTTCCAAATCGATTGGTAAGATTAAGTTTTAGTGTGAATATTTTTGATGCTATATGTGAAAACTGATAAAGGCATGTTTGGACTACATTAATTATGTTCTATTTGTTTGTAATGTATGCTGTTTGTTTTCAATGAAAATAAAATAAAAAGGGGCGGTTGATATAGGTCCCCCTCTGATATGTGTGATTACATGATGAGATAAGTGATATTACCTTATTTGCGTGCCAATGAGCTCGGTGGAGCCGAGGATCCTCTGCGTCTCCTCGGCCAGGTTGACGCCCCCCATGGCGGCGACGTCGTTGATGTCGTCATCGCCCGCCATCTTGTCGTCGACGAAGGGCTGCGGCGCGAAGTGCGCGGCCTTCTTCTCCTTGTCCTTGAGCAGCGACTTGCCGGGGGTGAGCACGGTGGAGAGCGCGGCGGTGCGCGGGAGCCCGCCCTTGCCCCCCAGCGCCTTGCCGCTGCTCACCTTGCTCACGTTGATCTTCGTCTGCACCGGGATGTTCTGCAGCACCGCTATGGCGCTACCGGACTTGCCGGACTTTTGCTACAGAAGGTGGCACGACTCAATACACGTTCGATTAGTTCCTTTCCGGGATTAGGACAAGAATTTTTGACTTTGCGACTTCGCGATACTGAGACTGATTCTGTTAAATAGTTCTGCTCTAGCACTGACAGTTCGACCAAACAGACCGCGCTTTGACGAAGTCCAATAAAAAACAATCACTAAAAGGTTAGGGAAATAGTCGGCTAGTTTTAATTTCATTTAGATTTGATAATTAAACTATATCATACAATTTCGGCATACCTACCTACGTCCCCGCCATCGTGTGATCTATTCAGTTTTGACTGTGTGCTGAACGAACGTCACGTCCATGTGACGTGCAAAAGGTTAAAGTAACGGACCTTATTCAGTAAATATACTTATTTGAGTGATGTTAGTCCATAGGGCAGATAATCTTTCTCAATGAGAAGGATTATCGATTACAATGAGAACTTCTTTATATTATATAAAGAATTTCTCATCATAATAGCTTGTTACATCAATAATACCAACATTGATCTATTTCAAAAATGTTAAATGCAAAAACTTAGTATTATGAGATCTGCGAAACTACACATTACAAAAGGCTGATTATAACATGTATGAATTAATGTTCACGATATGAAGCATTTACATAATTGTCTAAATAAAAGCATTATGAAAAACTGGAGATCCTAATTGAATTATACTTGTGCGCTATTTTTTACTAGGAAATAAGGGCATTTATTTACAGGAATTCAGTTCAATATTCTGATTGAAGCATGAACACACCGCCCAGTCATACCTAATAATGCGGTCACGTCGCGATAAAACTATAGTTAACCTCATAATATAACAAAACAAGGAAAAATACATTTTCCTTTTGGCACGCTCACGTGAACAATGGGTCATAAAGATAAATGGTTTGCAATACGGCTGCGAGCGATCGATGGATCAATTACATTAATACACGATCAGGCAAAAGATGCACTAAAGCAACAACTATGTATAATGAATACAAGCTATTAATCATAACAGGCTTGACATGAGCCAACAAGCGCCGCCATTCGATTTTATTTTATTTATTTTATTTAAGCCAAAAAAAGGAATCTGTTAAGGTCTTGTGAATACCAACCGTCTAATAATTTATTGAACATAGTTTCAAAATGGATTTGGACCAAAAGATTTTAAACTGTTTGAATGATTCTCAAATTGTGTAAAGTTATGCAATAAATATTAAAGACCTCGACCGATTACTTCTTTTTAGCAATTGGGCTTATTTTTTATTGTTTTTTTTCATTTATTTAAGGACAACCGTCAAGGTAAATACTATACATGGATAAGATACAATATCAGCGTAATCTATAAGAATAGTGACCTTAATTAAAGGCTACCACGGCATGCGAAATACTGTCTGTCTGCTGTCTGTCAGTCTGCTAGTAACTTATAAATATATCCATACTAATATTATAAATGTGAAAGTGTGTTTGTTTGTTTGTTTGTTTGTTTATTTGTTTGTTTGTTTGTTTGTTTGTTTGTTTGTCCTTCTTTCACGTCAAAACGGAGCAACGGATCGACGTGATATTTGGTATGGGGATAGTTTGGGAGCTGGAGAGTAACATAGGCTACTTTTGATTCCGGAAAATTATAAAATAAAAAATATTATTTTGTATAGAAAATCGACTAACTGTCGTACTATACAAAACTGTCATTTCTTCCATAGCCGCTTCCAAAGAGGAATGTCAAAGAGTATTGTAATCACTGACGTTTTAGGCGCTTTGGATTACCTACTTTTTAATAAGTGACATTTGTGGCAGGCAGTGTATAAAACTTCTTCGCGATTATTTATTTTCATCTGTCTATCTATTATAGATGTTGGTGATACGAAGTTTACCGGGTCCGGTGTCCGGTCGGGTATAATTAATATGGCAAAACAACGTTTGCCGGGTCAGCTAGTTACTTTTATATATTCACAATGCAAAGATTGAATAAAAATTCCCATCCGAAGATCTACTTGCAAGTTTGGTGTTATTTTTACTGATACAATTTTTCTCAAACCGCAAAAACAAAAACAAACAATAATGTAAATGTTGAAAATAAAACTATTAAATAACAGCACTTTTAAAAGTTTTGCAAGAACAGCAGTTAAATCGATTGGCGGCGCTAGTTGACTCATGTCAGCCCCTTAATGTTTAGTTAAACTGAAGACATAGGTACTTGAATAAAACTGTATGCTGTAATTACTACAAATGTATAATAATATATAGCTGCAGTTTTAACTCCTGCATTGAAAAAGAAATGTTTCCATCTGGTTAAACCATTTATGCAGGCCTATACTATAAATGCAACAGGAAACAGTAGTTAATTCAGATATCATACATTATTACCAAAGTGAATACCCAAAAGCAAAATATACAAACTAGAAGCTTCATGAACAATAACATGTTGATCGAAGACTAAAAGTCGTTTGATTAGAATCGCATGCTTCTTACAAAATTTCCTGGGTGTCGGTCAGTTTAACGAGCAAGAAAGCTGCAACACAACCTCCTCGTCGGGCTGGCAATCTACCCGGTACGTCACAAGTTGCCCAATATTAGCATCGCGACTCCCAAAATGAACTATAATGGAAATATTGTACACGATCACTATTATCAAATTATTTTGGAAAAGAATAGACTTTGCTGCGACGTCGTCGTAATTATATTTTCTTTATTTCTCTTTCAATTACAAGTTTATTTTATATTCAATAATATAACAATCAGTGTAAGTATAAGGTTTTTTTTCAAGTATTTTGACATTTTTTATTTGGCAAAGAAATAAATATAACAAGCTGCTATAAGAATATTAGAATATTGCAGCAGTGACCTTATTTGATGTATTCATTGGGCATGCAAAGCAAATAGGCGCAAATTAAAATGCCTCGTTATACCAGAGAAATTTAAAATATTGTATTGTACTATCTAAAACTACGACAGTTAATGCATAACAAAATATTAGTTTCTAATATTCTTAGTCACAAGACTAGAAAAGAAGAATTATATCATGACAGCCGCGGCCAGCGAACTGTCGTCGTCTGCTTCTTGTGATTAAGGACAATAAGACGTTTGTGAGATGTACGAGGGTACTGTAGATAACTAAGCTAATGCTAATCTGGAATAGTTAGGACTGTTATGATCACAACGATGACTGATCGTAAATACATCAGACAAACGCCTCATCCGACGACTACTAAAACAATGGAGCGTGCATTGAGACAAACCTGGGTGGAAGACTGCACCGACATTACGTTAATGGGTTTGGGAGAGGCGAGGTGCGCGAGCGGCACCGGCAGCGCGGGCGGCAGCAGCGTGGTCAGCGTGGGGCTGCCGCCGTCCTCGTCGCGCGGGCCCGCCGCCTGCCGACCACAACCCGTCAGCGCCAACGCCACACTCCGCCACGGGGCGCCATCGCAACCACACCGCACGGCAAGCATGCGGCACGTTACGGGATCGCCCGAAACGGGGGCGAAAACATTCATCAACAAAACAACTCAGCGGCGAAATTAAGAGAAACTCTGAAGGACTGACAAACGATAATACCAAGCCTGTCGCCAGAGGATGAATTTGAACAGGGTCAAACTAAAGCAACTAGAGTTCAGAACTGTCAACTGCCAAAAGACGGCGGGCGAGAGGAGTAAAAACAACCAAAAAAGAGCAGTAACAAACAAAACCAATAACATAAAAATAAACATCGACCGACAGTCAACAACTGGGAGCAGTCGTGTCATGCGCGTTTGGAGCCATCATTGGGAGTGCAACCAACCTGCGCGGAGAGCGCAGCCTGCGGGAGGACCGGCGGCAGGAGCGGCGGCAAGTAAACGCTTGCCGCCTCCTCTTGCAACTGAACATAGTATGCATAACGCTTTAACGCGAACAAACACGATAAACAAACACGCATTATTTCAACGTTCATTCTAGCAAAGCAACCCTTTCCTGTTCTATCTTGATAATGAACTCTTTGCATTTACTAATTTTAGGATTATGTTATACTATACTTTTGAACAAATCTTTGGGTGGTAATCCACTTAATCAAATATTTGATAAAATTTCGACTTCATGAATGGTTTTATTGACAAAGTCGGTCAATTTCTTTGATCTTTGATCAAATATTTAAAAAGTTGAATACCACCAATTACAATAATATGTTTAGTATTATGTACTTAACAAAAATATCAAAGAAATAACAACTACATTATTTATGAGCCATGAAAATGTATGCATTTGTTTAGTGCGGTGTAGAAGGTATTCAAAAAAGGTTTGATCGAGTTGAAGAAGGTCCGGTGGTCACTCACCATCTGCACGCTGGAGGTGGCAATGATGGGCGGTGCGGGCGTGGGTATGGTGGAGAAGGCCACGTGCGGCGCGGGCGGGTTGATGCCCTCGATCACTAGCTCCTTCGTCACCAGCGACTGTCTCAACAGAGGCAGGCTCCTCTACAAATGGGCGAACATTAATTTACCTTCAACTTGCATTCTCAGTTGACTTCAATGAGAAAGTAATGTACCAGATACCATTATAAAGTCTTGAGCCTTATGATAATTAATAAAATATTAGTTTATTGACTATTTGCTTTTTATTTTAAAACTCACTTTTAGAAATCCAATGAGACACGGTTGTGGGCTGGCGTTCAAGAGCCGTTCGAGTCTGTCGCAGAACTCTTCTGGTTCCACTTGGGCATCAATCAACTCCTGGATGAGATTCCTCACATTCTTCTCTACAGACTTGGGCTCTTTGCTCGACAGATCCAAAAGATTGGCTAGAAAGTTCCTGCACTTCTCTTTGGTGTTGTCATTTGGTTTCTAAAGGAAGAACAACAACTTATCAATTCTAGTTTTTGGTTGGGTTTGGTTGAGAAATTGAAATATGTAAACAGGATTACATTATAAGTATGTCACATTGGCCGGAGCCACACCAAACGATCCAACGTGCTCCAGTCGCGCGCGGCAAGAGTGCTCACCACTGGAGCCCCATAGAGGCGGTTGGTGTGGACGTGCCTCGCGCGATCCAAGTGAAACAATGCGATGCACGATACATGATCGGAACGCGAAACGCAGTTCCAAGATGGATCATTTGGTGTGGTTACGGCTAATCACATTCCGCGATGGCTGAACGGCTGCGTACTTAAGGTTGCGGACGGACTGGGTACGGGTCCGTTTTGAGACATACGGCCATCGGGGAATGCGAACAGATATTAGCGATGCAGCTGCAGTCGAGTCATTCAAGTTATGTACACTAAACTACAAGGTTCGCAATAACGTTAATAAATGATATGATGAATACCTAAGATAATCATATTTTCTTATTTCAAAGATATGATTTGCTTCATAACGTTATTTGTCGGCTACGCGCATGCGAACGCGTCCGTTCCGGCCCGGCCCGGTGCGAGCCAGTCGGTCTGTGTCATACCCTAGTGGTCTTAACATAATATTTGTTTTATTTTTATAAATATGGCTTTCTTATGTGCATAATAAATACTTAAAATGCTGCTTGCAGCAAATTAAAAGGTCGATAATCTTATAAATATATTATTTTTTTTTCATTTCATTAAAAATTTAGTATTTTTTTAATAATTGAGAGCGAAACTAATAGTTTTAGCTTCATTCATTACAGGATAATATTGATAAATGACAATATTTTTAAATCAATTACACATGATTTTGGGTGGAATCTGTATATGTATACCTACAGAGTAGTATGTTCGTACTTGCGTAGTAACAGTGGGCGGCTGCGGCGGCGGCGTAGCGGAGGCCTGGGGCACGGGCGCGGGCGCCGGCCCCGCCGCGAGCTGCGCCGGCATCTGCGCCGCCACACTGGTCGACACCGTCGCCACGCCCGGGTGCTGCCGAACCAACCACCCACAGTCACTTAAGCTCATCACGATACCGGGACTATCAAACCAACACTATTTTATTGCATCTCATCAAGCATTGTCAAGCTGTAACATGTCCATACAGTAACAGATGGATAAATTCTTTAGTACAGTCGAACCAATGGAATAGTGACCCATTATCAGGTTATTTTGAAATAGTTTTAAAATTCAATAACTTGAATTTTAAAACTATTTCTTGCTTGCTTTGACTTTTGATTTTGCCTTTATAGTTTTGATAGTTTTGTTTTAGGCTTTTAAACAAATTATTACCCAAAAGGGTCATGATTCAATCGGTTTGACTGTACATTGAATGAAAAGTATAGATGCTAGGAGCACTTGAGGCATGACAAGATGTGTACGCTTATGATTTCTATTGTAATAGTTTATGCCTTATCAGTGCACCTAACACCGATAATGGTTTAGGGTTAATATATACAAGTGAAGTGACATTGAAGTTTCCGATCAGTCTTACCTTGTTAATTACCTTCAAACATGCACCTCCACCACAATAATACATGCATGATATATTTTGTGAAATTGGACAATGCCAGAGGGACAGGTAAACTTTACTGAGGTAACTTCGGTGTCATCGGGTGAGTGGCAAGTGGGTGTGCCTACTTACTGCCGGCACAGTCGACAGCCGGATGGTCTGAGCCTGCGGCGCCGCGAGCGTGCTGGCCGAGGGCGCGGGACCCACCCTCAGCAGCTGGTACTGACCCGTCTCAGTCTTTAACAACAAATGACCCTGCTGCCCAGGTTGTAGACTTTGCAGAGTTTGCAGCGTTATCTAAAAATGAACGCCTCCGTTTCAATTTTGCTACAAGAGCAACAGATCCAATAATAAATAAGAGGGTATAAGATGATTCTGGTTGTACTTTAAAAATGAATCTAAAGCAGGTCATTTGTTAATACAAATATTTTTGTGAGTATTAAACTAAACATCAAAATGAGGGTGCAACATTTATATTCATGTATGACACA
Source organism: Crambus lathoniellus (assembly GCA_949710035.1). Lineage (NCBI taxonomy): Eukaryota > Metazoa > Arthropoda > Insecta > Lepidoptera > Crambidae > Crambus > Crambus lathoniellus. The sequence continues at coordinate 29,838,447 of OX453296.1, forward strand.
GTGCTACAAGGCGAGTAATCACATTCTAAGTTAAGGCCTTTTCAAGCTGTGGGACAATATGAAAGTGGATTTATTTTTGTATAAAGTTTTTAATGTTGGGAATACCATCCTTTTAAGATACATATAGTTGTTCTGATTATATAAAGCTTGTCACACAAATGATGTCAACATCAAAAACATTTCATACATTTACTGTAACAAATATTGATCTACAAAAAGTACCCTAATAGAAATAACCTGTATATTTAATAGGCAACCATTTTGACTGATCTATCAACAGTATGCTGAAACCACTGGATAGATTGCTGAAATTTGGCATACAGATAATTATTTGCACAGGTGCAAAGTAGATGTAATATTTAACCATATAGCCCTTACTCTTATATCACTCTGTCTATTGACAAAAACATGTCATAATCCATTAATTACTCTCATAACAGGCTAGTTAACATCAACATTATAATGTATTCACACATGGTATGATTTGCACTCACATCAAAATGATAGGTGTATTTATTGATAAAAATGAACTTACAGTTTATCTCTTGATGTGTGCCTATAAACACTTGCACTCGCCAACTGTTGCAGTGTTGCTCTAATCTCTATATTGGCTGTTTTACATTTGGTTGGATGCAAGTAAATGATTTTGCAAGAAATTCATGCAAAATGATAGTTACATTCTTAACATGGGACAAGACATCAGAAAGATATTTTAGTTTAGTTACCAACTATGGAGGTAACAATAAAAAAGGGTAATGCAGTATTTACAGGCCATATTATAGACATCCATGTTGTTCATCAGATTCTTATGCATTTATACAAAAGCATGTGTTTTGGTGACCCAATAAAATACCAGGAAGTTCAGCTTAAGATAATCAATGGTGTCACAATCCAATCACACCACTCAGGACTTAAGAAGTAAATTAATCAAATAATAATAACTATGTAGCTCTTAAGACAATACAAAATAGTGAATACCCATTATACATAAGTCTATCTTAAGCAAAACTTTAGGTTGATTATAGTTAATAGATGAGTTAAGAGGCTTGTATATTAGCAGTGAAATGTTACGATGATATTAGTACTTATCAACTCACCCCTGGAGCTGCAGCTCTCGCCCCCACCACCTGTGGTGCACCTATCACTACTCTCGGAGACACTGTGGCCACCGACTTTTGAGCAGCAACAGCAGGCGCTCCAGGCCTCATATTTAATATTTGAACATTAGGAATTATGGTAGGCTGTGCTGAACCTAAGTTCTGAGTAGTGACTACTACATTTTGCCCTCCTTGCTTGTTGATAGTCATCACGTTAGGAATTGACCCCGGCATGCTGGAGCTGACGGTCATGGGCACCGTCACCATGCCGGGCTGCATGCCGACCTGTCCACTGCTCGTACCTTGTTTGATTACTAGAGGTGGTTGCATCGTCACAGTTTTGTTCATAGACTGAGGTATTACGCTACTGCCTGTTACTGTATGAAGAATTTGGTTCTGAGATACTGGTAGACCGATACAACCGTTGGCGATAGACTGAGTGGTATAAACTCTATTATTTGGGTTTAGGCCTTGTGTTTGAGAATAAATCACTTTAATTGAATCATTCGAATTAGACACCACTCCTGTTAACGCTTGTGAAACAAAGGAAGGTGTAAGGGATGCTGGGACATTATTATATGATGCACTGCTGTTTGCGATCACAGGTGATTGAATCCCAGTCACAATACCACCGCCACTGATTTGGTCCGTGTTGTATTTTTGAACACCAAAAGAATTTCCACTCGATGTAATATTAGTAATCTGACTCGGAACGCCGTTTATGTAAATATTCTGTGAAGAGGACGATGTAACAGTTGTAACTAATTGATTTTCAAGAGAGCCCACAATTGCATTAACTGCGTTCTCATCAACGTCTGTAGACAAAGCTTGCTCTAAAAACTCGGCTGACGCCATTTTATACAAATCGACAGTCATAGCAGAGGATGCAAGAAACCGGTGACAAAATGAAAAACCGATTAAATTAATAAGAAGCTAAGTAGTATATTGTGCGGATGAAATATGTGTCTTATTACCTAGCGCAATACTTCATACTAAAACTTCTCTAGATTAATCACATTTCATCCACAAAACCTCAATGTTTTAGACTGATAAAAGGTTTTTGAATTAGTGAATCGGAACAACACTACGTAGTTAGTATATAAAAAAAACTACAGTTTTTTTAATAAGACAGTCGCAGAAATTAAACCGTACTGCCAAATCTACTTATAAAGGAGATCAGTCAAAATGGACCAAAAAGTAAAAGTGTCGGCCAACGAAAATAAATTGCACATTATTATGAGCGATTTTCTGAGAGGCCATTTAAAAAAAAAAAGCTTCCAATTGCTTCACTAGATGGCGTTGAATAAGTATGTACATATCTATGGTATATTTTGGTATGAAACATATTTAAATTAATTACTTTTTAAAAACCCAAAGGAAACTAATAATATATTAAATAAGTACTACTGTGAGGAACAGAAACGAAATAGGTAAATTTAAAGATTTAGGTAAATAAATAACATCTGTCTGACGTTCCGTTTTACGTAAAAAAGTCGCGTCAAAGTAAAATTTATAACGTTCCGTTCCTTCTAACTGCATAGGTGGGACAGCGCCATCTAGTGACCGAGCTTTCAGAAAATCGCCCATTGTAAACAGTTTTACGATCACTTTTTCTTATGACTTCAACAGTGTACGATTAGCGGCCAAGCAGTTATTCAAGTCCCCTGGTGGCCTACCACAAGCTCTTATAGCAGTTATTTTTAAGTTGAGAGAGTGAGACGCCGCTCTACACGCCGTATAGCGGCGTCTCACTCTCTCAACTTAAAAATAACTGCTATAAGAGCTTGTGGTAGGCCACCTGACTTGAATAACTGCTTGGCCGTCAACTTTTTCGACGTTGAGGGTCCACTACTGGCTAAATAATATGAATATGGACATGGGCTTCATTTGACACTTGAAACCCATGTTTTGTCCTTATATGGGCATAATATAGGTTTCAAATGTCAAATGATGCCCATGTCCATATCTAGATTTTTAGGCCGGTACAGGGGGGCTACCGGCTAAGAAATATGGATGTGGGTATGGGCTTCAACTGTCATTTGAATTCCTTATCTTGATAGATTTTTGCTGCTTTGTTCAGTTGAACGTTGCTAGCAAGTTATCGTTATACCCAACGTCACAAAACAAGGAACTGATAGCGGCTATTTTCTTTATAAAATTGACTTAAAATTCCCAAAAACGTATGAAGTTCATACCCATAAAATTACGCGGTAGCCTCCCTGGTGGACCCTCAACGTCGAAAAAGAGCCCGTGCGAATGAGGGCTATGTCGGTCTCTTTATGGCGATATTATTACACGGTTTAACCAAATGGGCGATTTTCTGAAAGCTCAGTCACTAGATGGCGCTGTCCCACCTATGCATTTAGAAGGAACGGAACGTTATAAATTTTACTTTGACGCGACTTTTTTACGTAAAACGGAACGTCAGACAGATGTTATTTATTTACCTAAATCTTTAAATTTACCTATTTCGTTTCTGTTCCTCACAGTAGTACTTATTTAATATATTATTAGTTTCCTTTGCGTTGTTAAAAAGTAATTAATTTAAATATGTTTCATACCAAAATATACCATAGACATGTACATTCTTATTCAACGCCATCTAGTAAAGCAATGAGCGATTTTCTGAGAGGCCATTTAAAAAAAAAAAGCTTCCATATGCTTCACTAGATGGCGTTGAATAAGTATGTACATGTCTATGGTATATTTTGGTATGAAACATATTTAAATTAATTACTTTTTAAAAACCCAAAGGAAACTAATGATATATTAAATAAGTACTACTGTGAGGAACAGAAACGAAATAGGTAAATTTAAAGATTTAGGTAAATAAATAACATCTGTCTGACGTTCCGTTTTACGTAAAAAAGTCGCGTCGAAGTAAAATTTATAACGTTCCGTTCCTTCTAACTGCATAGGTGGGACAGCGCCATCTAGTGACTGAGCTTTCAGAAAATCGCCCATTGGAAGTTTTTTTTTAAATGGCCTATCAGAAAATCGCTCATTGTGTCACTTTGATTGAAAGGCAGTGACAAGTGTGAAAACGAATGACAAGTTACAAGAGTGAAAGTGAATGACACTGCTGTTAAGAGTCTGCGCACACTTGTGATTTTTAGTCGACCGATAGTTTAGTCGGAATCGTAAGACGACCGCAAACTGTCGGCCGATAGTTTAGTTGAATCATGGAGTTGAATACAGAGCGCGCGCTCAAATAGTCCTTCATGCTTATTACCGACCAGCCGATAGTCGTGCTGTGCGAGAATGAGCGATTTTCTGAGAGGCCATTTAAAAAAAAACTTCCAATTGCTTCACTAGATGGCGTTGAATAAGAATGTACATGTCTATGGTATATTTTGGTATGAAACATATTTAAATTAATTACTTTTTAACAACGCAAAGGAAACTAATAAAATATTAAATAAGTACTACTGTGAGGAACAGAAACGAAATAGGTAAATTTAAAGATTTAGGTAAATAAATAACATCTGTCTGACTTTCCGTTTTACGTAAAAAAGTCGCGTCAAAGTAAAATTTATAACGTTCCGTTCCTTCTAACTGCATAGGTGGGACAGCGCCATCTAGTGACTGAGCTTTCAGAAAATCGCCCATTATAAAGAGAACCAATCAATTTGCATTGCTTAAAAATTTCTACCAATCAGGAAATACATTGAGAATGAACATCTAGTGAATCATTCAATTCTTATGTTTCCACATTCAACTTTCGTTCAATTGCATTGAACGTTGAACGCAAAAGTAAAAATATTGAGCAAGCTCAATTCTTTCAACGCGATTCAATGTAGTTGAACATTGCCATTGAATGATTCTCTTTTAAGTTTACATTGTTCATTTTGGTTGGTTCATCCAAATGAGCGATTTTCTGAGAGGCCATTTAAGAAAAAAAGCTTCCAAAAGCTTCACTAGATGGCGTTGAACGAAGTATGTACATGTCTATAGTATATTTTGGTATGAATCATATTTAAATTAATTACTTTTAAAAAACCCAAAGGAAACTAATAATAAATTAAATCAGTACTGATAGATACTACTGTAAGGAACAGAAACGAAATAAGTAAATTTAAAGATTATGGTAAATAAATAACATCTGTATGACGTTCCATTTTACGTAACAAAAGTCGCGACAAAGTAAAATTTATAACGTTCCGTTCCTTCTAACTACATAGGTGGGACAGCGCCATCTAGTGAGCGAGCTTTTTGAAAATCGCCCATTGAAAGGCAGAACTGGGGGGCTACCGCGTAACTTTATGGGTATGAATTTCATACGTTTTTGGGAACTTCAAGTCAATTTTTTAAAGAAAATAGCCGGGGGGCTACCGGCTAAGAAATATGGATATGGGTATGGGCTTCAATAGATTTTTGCGGCTTTGTTCTTTTGAACGTTGCTAGCTAGTTATCGTTATACCCGACGTCACAAAACAAGGAACTGATAGCGGCTATTTTCTTTATAAAATTGACTTGAAGTTCCCAAAAATGTATGAAGTTCATACCCATAAAGTTACGCGGTAGCCCCCCTGAACTGTTTAATAGCGGCATAAATAATGCAAATTGTAGATAACTAATGCAAATGAGCGATTTTCTGAGAGGCCATTTAAAAAAAAAAGCTTCCAATTGCTTCACTAGATGGCGTTGAATAAGTATGTACATGTCGGCGCCTCATCCGGGTACATCTTAAATCAAACGCAACATTAGCTTTTAACTTGTATTTTTATAAGAATTTACACAATGACAGGCAAACGTCGTCGATAGTCGTAGCAGAAGCCCATTTTTAAATATGACATCCATATTTCAGCAAGCAATCAAGTACAAGTTTTACTTATTTCTAGAACTTAAATATCGATACAATAAAATAACAAATAGTATTAAATACAAGCAAATGTTATTCAAGTGTGTTTGGAAACTATAGTTCACATTAAAATTTTCACTTATAATCATCATAAATATGTTGCCTAAACGGAAACTCATGAAAAGTCTTGTAAAGAATAATCATCTTATTTTATAAAGGGACTTAATAATTTGTAGCAATTGAGCTAAACATAACAAAGTATTGAAAGATTAATTATGATAGCTATTATAAGCGAACAACACATATAATTTCCTTTTTAATATTTAAACATTAATTAAACATTTGGAATATTAGTAACAGCAGATGTTATCAGATGGCGCTGTGCGTCTACAAAAGAATGACAATTTCGTAAAAGTAGTTTTCAGTATTAATATTATTTAAATAATATAATAAACTAAGATAACAATTCAGGAACTTACTGAGTTAACGGCAATTAACTAAACATCAATCAAATAAAACATGCGCCCATATACATGTCTATGGTATATTTTGGTATGAAACATATTTAAGTTAATTACTTTTTAAAAACCCAATGGAAACTAATAATATATTAAATAAGTACTACTGTGAGGAACAGAAACGAAATAGGTAAATTTTAAGATTTGGGTAAATAAATAACATCTGTCTGACGTTCCGTTTTACGTAAAAAAGTCGCGTTAAAGTAAAATTTATAACGTTCCGTTCCTTCTAACTGCATAGGTGGGACAGCGCCATCTAGTGACCGAGCTTTCAGAAAATCGCCCATTGCAACTTGCAACTGATATTTCCGAACGAAACTGTCAGAGCACCGCAGTGTGACACTGACAGCATGCTGACACCTGACAGCAGTCAAATATTACACGACAGACAATATTATAACGTGATTATAACTAATAATCTAATCTGTGGTTATAAGTAAAAACTTGTTTCATTTCCTGCTTGTGCATAAATAAAATATTGTATTTTTTATAAAATTCCTTTTAATAATACAGAGTTAATGTGTACGAAATAGCTGGCTTCCTGCTTAGCATATAAAAATGCATGGATTTTGCTAGGTTAGTAAAACGATACACTACAGACACCATGTTTTACGACCTACTGAAATTAATTTATTTTGCAAACTTTACTTTTTCCATGTTACAAACACATTTTAGATTCCTACATATCAAATTTTTAAGGTACACCTGTACCATACTATGTTTGTTTATAATAATTTCCTTAAAATAAAGGGGGCGTTGCAAGTGGTCGGCTTTTCTTGTTGCGTTTTTGATTCAGTTGATTGGACCCTCTATTTTCATAATAATAATATCTATTCCATTTCATGTTCATTGCAGGTTGTATGTAAGCCGTCATTATGTAGAGTCGCGATGCCCTTGATCTACTTAAGTATATACCTACCCAATAAAAAACCACCATAAATATTTCAAAATCATCTAAAAACATAGTATGAAAGAGCCATCAGAGTCAATCACACCATCATTGACAATTCATTGAGAATCACTTATCTCTAACGATGCAATGACCCTATGTTTATCTTAGTCTACAGCCTGGAATACACATGCTCTTTAGTAGCACACAAGCATGCTAGCTTCGAGCAAATACTAAGTAGATGTGTATACGAAAAGAGCATGCTTGTTAAACACTCAGAGAGCATTGTTATAAAAGAGCATACTACCTAGTAGCAAACAAGCATGTTTTTTAGTAGCATGTGTATACCAGGCTTAATTATTAATGATTTTAAAACAAGACATAAGAAGAAGCTTGCCATTCCAGGATTTAGACTTGAAAAAAGTTGAAGGCCGGTTTTTGTGAAAGGTATAACTTTGTTTTAAAGTTCCACAAGAAGTAAAAACTGAATTTAAGAAACATTTTAAAAGTCCGTAGATGATTTTAAAGACTACAATGGTAACAATCATAATTAATCCTTCAACGCCCCAGAAATGAGACACAATAGATTTTCCATTGTTCTCTGGCCCTATTCGGCTGGTCAGGCAGCAATGGGTCAAATGATCAAAAGCAAAATATATTTCAAAATATCTTGATATACCTTCTTACTATAAATAATATTAGTTGTCCCCATTTTTCTTGTGAGTTAAGGATGGGTGGTAGAAAACAATGTTAAATGATTCACAAGAACATGTGTAATAAAACAAGTTTGTTACCACAGATTCAAGATTCAAGATTCAAATTTGTTTATTCAATTTAGATTGTTATTTACAATACTTGTGAACGTCATAGAAGCTACGCCATCGGTTCGCAAACCCTACAGCTGGAGGCCTTGGAGAAGAACCGGCAAGAAACTCCAAGGGTTGTTTTTTTTGACAGAGGGTTGTTCGTTGATAATACAGTAAAATCTGACTTAATGTCTCTACGAAAACCAAAGGGTACCAGATTATTAGAATGTTCCTATTACTGGATTGTATAGAAAAAATCATATTATAAATTATAACTATGATTTTTTTAAACTAAAGCATTTCATGCAGGAAATACAATGTTTAGTGTGTTAATATTATACACATTTTTTGTAAGGGCTCTTCTCCATTAGGATTAGGTTGCCAGTGACGGGTAGGGCTAGGAATGTATTAATACAATTTGACATGCTCTGACTAAAGTATGCTGCTGGCATCATTATTCTAAAAAAACCTGAATTGAAGTCTGTTTTTTGGTTGAGGGAGGCGCGGTCGGATGGGTGGAGGGAGAGGGAGTAGATAAATGATATTCTACTGTATAAGAAATTAGGGTCCCTGCGGATTGTAAATTATCTGTTTGTTATACAACATAAAAGTAAGATATATTTATATATTATACTAGCTGATCCGGAGAACTTCATACCGCCTTATCGACAGCACGCCACCCACCGGGTCCAATTATAAATCGAAACAATTCTCGAATCCACCTGAAGGCACACCTTCGATCAACAATAGTATGTTATTGTTGATCGAAGAGGCACTCAAAAAATTTCATTAAATCGGTCCAGCCGTTTTGGAGGAGTTCAGTTACATACACATGCACAGAAGAAATAATACATAAATAATAAAATATAAAGATGTGTTGGAGACGCCATTACATAGATTGTTCCAATACCAAAGTGTAGTATCTTGAGCGCTAGTGTTATGGAAATGGGAAACAACAATGGGTATTCTTCTTTTTTGCGGTGGCGTTTCCCATACACATACACCCAGTAGTGCTAAGAGTCGCGCTCCTTCCAACCAATCAGCACGTCGCCTTAAGTCTCGCGCGCTATCTACGAGCAATCTGATTAGTCGACTGCCCGCGACTCTTTCTCACTCGAGTCGCGCGCAAGTTATGCTAGCACTGCAGACCCGAGGAAATATTGAAAAGTTTGTTTTCAATATTTACATGACCGGGAATCAAACCAGGGACCTCCAGAGATAGCTGCACCTTGTAAATCGGCGCGTTTACCGCTTAGCCACAGAGGTCATCAAATGATAATGATGTTAGTTGAGAAATCTTATGGCACAATTGTTTCTTGCAGTGAGGAGGAAATGGAACGTTTTCCACTGAAGTCTTCCGCACCAAAAATGACCACTACCTACCAGTCTGTCTACAAAAAGGTAAGGTGTAATCCAAATATTAATATACAAGTGTTGAGTACTAATGAGAACAGGCACATTAGTTGCCATAATGTGTTCCTCAGTGAAACTTACAAACTACATATTAAGATTAATAAGAAAGGTCTTCCCTCTTGGAAGCACCCATAATTTATTGTTCTATATATTGATGTAACACCTTTACCAATATTGTTGATTGCAATAAAGATTTTGCTTGTATGAACTTTGCGTTGTCTCTGATATTGATCCCGGTGTTGAGGTCTTCTGTACACTCTGCTATACATATTTTAAAATTGTTTTAGATAGTTATAAATTCTATTATAACGTTACCACCCCGTACCTCGTCCCTCGCGTTCTCCCGTAATTTAAAGCTGAATTAAGAATCTTTTTTCGCATAATGTGCCCTATTTTTTGTTTGTTAGAGGCAAGTCTTTATCAATTTTACTAAGTGCAGTTGTTTTCAATAAATATGGTAACAAATTACAATTACATACTTACAAGTTACATAGCCCCACTGCATCGTATGAAGGGAAAGCTAATAGAGGACGAACATATTGATATCCGCGACTGCTACGTGTGTGTGGAAGTGCGACCTGTCGAACGAGAATGCGTGGCCTCTGTGGTGGCGGCTTTGGACAGTGGGTTGACGCGACGAATGCACACGTGCTCAGATCGTCAGGGCTAGTCGATCAAGTTAAAAATTATAAAAAAAAATATTTATTTAGTTTTACATAAAAAAATAAATCGACAGTACTATAAACTAAAAAAAATAAAAACAATGTGAAGACTAAGAAGTACCCTGCTCAGCACATGTTGCAGCTTGACCATCACCTGTAACGCTGATAATTCTGCAGAGCCATACATAATCCTACTATCCTACTAATATTATGAATGTGAAAGTTTGGATGTTTGTATGTTTGCTACACAATCACGCCAAAACGGCTGAACGGATTTGGCTAAAATTTGGGACACAGATACTTTGTATACATATAACCTGGAGAGGAACATAGGCTACTTTTTATCACGGAAAAATATCACATTCCCGCGGGATGTGTTTCGTGAAAGCTATAGTAATATTATAAATGCGAAAGTTTGTTAGTATGGATGTATGGTTGTTACTCTTTTACGCAAAAACTCCTGAACGGATCTGGATGAAATTTGCAACAGGGATAGATTATAGGCTAAAATAATACTTAAGATACTTTTTATCCCGATATTCCCACGGTAACGGGAACCACGCGGATCAAACCGCAGGCGGCCGCTTGTATGATAATAGTGTGCGTGTGACGAGAAATGATATTTAAAATTCTATCTTATATGTACTCCAGATAATGAATCCCATTTAGCGATAAGCTCAGCTGTCAAAAAAATTATCATATGGTGCCAATTGAAAATCAGCGTCAGGTTTCACAAACCTGACATCATGCTGAATTGGCTTCCTACTTTGATGCAGCTGTGAGATCTGTCACTTATTTTTTTTAAGTTAAGTTCTTGAAAAATATATTTTCTCATGTTTGTGTCAATAAATAAATTTTCTTTCTTTCTTTTTTTTTCTTTCGATAAGAAGTTAGATAGAAAGACAGACAGATTCACCTTCCCATTTATAATATTAGTATGGAACTGTGCATAAAACAAAAAATAAAATTAATATTGATTTCGCCATTGCTATTTACGACTGAACAATACATGAGCACATGCGGACTTACATCGCCTTCTAATTTATTAAAAAGAAAAACAATACATAGAGAAGTTACTCACCAAACTCCTATAATATCTTTATTATTACCATTCGGCTCGCTACGTGTAGGTTACGGCCGCTACGACCGACAGCAGAAAGAAAACACATATTTAAAAAAAAACTAAATGCGTTTACACAGATAATATAATACTATACTAGTAGTTTAATGTTTTTTGAATGAAGTTTGTGCATACTCACCCCGCATGGCTTTTTTTATCGCGAAAATATAAAGATGAAAATTCGACACAACTATTCTATTGATTCTTTGAACACACCTCTCCTCTCCGCTTTGGTCCTACTGGTCCTTAGTATATAAGACATTCAATCAAAGTTGGTTAGGTGAGGTGAGGCAGGCAAGTGGATTGTTCCGTACGAAACTACGAGCATTACGTAAGCAGGCGGTCTTTTTTAATTTGTAAATTACATGAATAATTTAAAATGAAGTATTAGAAATAGTCGAACCGAAAAGGGCGAATGCTCTACCCGGACAGTGAAAGGTCGTGGGTTCGAGTCCCATCGGAGCTAGTTGTGAGACGGGTCGACTTTACTGACTTTTTGTAAAAATTGCATTGTGAATGCAAAAAATAAAAAATAATTTGAAATCACCTGAAAATTATTTTGTCATAAAATAACAAATTAAAGTCAAATTGTAATATAATTTATTGGTGAAACCTTTCTTGATTTATTCACTCTTTTAGCCAACCGATGATGATGAGTGCTGAGTGTTATGGTGCATGTATGCATATTTAAATGTGAAGGTAAGGTATCTATATGCTATAAGTTGATTTGGTCTGTGGCTGGGGCCACAACTGGGGCGCTCGCCCACGGCGCGCGCGGTGGCGGCCGGCGGGCGGGGCAGGGCGTGTCCGTCTGCGGCCGGCGGCATGCAGCGAGCTCTCAATATGTAGGTAATAGTTAGTTTTTAGGGTTCCGTATCCAAAGGGTAAAAACGGGACCCTATTACTGAGACTTTGCTGTCCGTCTGTCTGTCTGTCTGTCACCAGGCAGTATCTCATGAACCGTGATAGCTAGAGAGTTGAAATTTTCACAAATGATGTATTTCTGTTGCCGCTACAACAACAAATAAAAAATTAAATATTTAAGGGGGGCTCCCATACAACACACTTGATTTTTTTTCCGTTTTTTGCTCAATATTAATAACGGCAACAGGTAGACGCTTCAAATGTTCACAGAATATGTAGTTGTATATTCAATTTAAAAATAAATAATTCAATTAAAATAAAATAAGTATTTAATGGGGGCTCCCATACAACAAAAGTGATTTATTGCCGTTTTTTGCTCGATATCAATAACGGCGACGATATGACACTTGAAACATTCACAGAATATTTAGTTGTACCTACTATATTAACTTCAAAAATAAGTAAATAATTAAATAAAAATAAAAAAATATTTAAGGGGGTCTCCCATACAACAAACGTGACTTTTTGCCGTTTTTTCGATCTTAAATATAGTGTTTAATGTTGTATAGATTAATATTGTACCTACGTTATAAATAGTGTCTAATGTTGTAGTATAGATAACTAGCTGACCCGGCAAACGTTGTTTTGCCATATTAATTTATAGTGGACCCGTTAAACTTCGTATCACCAACATCTATTATAGATAGACAGATGAAAATAAATAATCGCGAAGAAGTTTTATACACTGTTTTTTATACAGTAGGTAATTCAAAGCGGCTAAAACGAAACGTCAGTGATTACAATACTCTTTGACATACCTCTTTGGAAGCGGCTATGGAAGAATGACAGTTTTGTATAGTACGACAGTTTATCGATGTTCTATACAAAATAATCATTTTTATTTTATAATTTTCCAGAATAAAAAGTAGCCTATGTTACTCTCCAGCTCCCAAACTATCCCCATACCAAATATCGAGTTGATCCGTTGCTCCGTTTTGACGTGAAAGACGGACAATCAAACAAACAAACAAACAAACACACTTTCACATTTATAATATTAGTATGGATAGTACGGAACGGAACCCTTCGTGCGCAAGTCCGACTCGCACTTGGCCGATTTTATTTATTACTAGCTGACCCGGCAAACGTTGTTTTGCCATATTAATTTATAGTGGACCCGGTAAACTTCGTATCACCAACATCTATTATAGATAGACAGATGAAAATAAATAATCGCGAAGAAGTTTTATACACTGTTTTTTATACAGTAGGTAATTCAAAGCGGCTAAAACGAAACGTCAGTGATTACAATACTCTTTGACATACCTCTTTGGAAGCGGCTATGGAAGAATGACAGTTTTGTATAGTACGACAGTTTATCGATGTTCTATACAAAATAATCATTTTTATTTTATAACTTTCCAGAATAAAAAGTAGCCTATATGTTACTCTCCAGCTCCCAAACTATCCCCATACCAAAAATCGAGTTGATCCGTTGCTCCGTTTTGACGTGAAAGACGGACAAACAAACAAACAAACAAACAAACACACTTTCACATTTATAATATTAGTATGACAAACAAACACACTTTCACATTTATAATATTAGTATGGATTATTTAATTTTGTATACTTAAGTGGTATTTTTTAAATTAAATTCGAGTCGACATAATATTGGCATTAGAGCTTCAATCAACAAGGTGCTATTGTTGATCGAAGCATTTGAGTCAATTGTGACTTATTTTAATTTTAAACAATATTACTTTTTTTCTTTTCTTGAATTATAATTTGAAATTTAAATATTTTTTATTGTAGTTCATTTCTATATTGCCATTTCACTGCTATAATATGAAATTAATGAATACTTATTAGTAATTCAATCTTGTCAACCGAATCCATTATTATTTTCTTAATATTGCGATGGCCGGGGTAGCAGATTTATTATATTATAGGTAAATTTATATCTGGGTACCTATATTATTTAATTATCAACTAAAATTAAAATTTTATATTTGAATAATGTTTTTAGCCGGACTTCTTTTTGCGGTCACTCACACTAAAGCAGAAATCTTGTAATGGCAAAAGATCTATACTTACCCAGATGCTTGGGGCGTCTGTTTTGCTATAAAATTTTGAAACGCTTCAATGTCGCAAAGTTCTATGTTGTAAACATGCTCGTGACGGTACCTGCTACTTTGCCATGGTGAATGTATTGTATGCGTTTATTGGGGTGGATGGGGTGTGTGCACCTCCACAGCCGCGCCCGCCGCCTCCACTGCAGCGAGAGGTGCTGATCGACCGGGGCGGCGGGCGCGGTGGCGCTCCAGCCCAGCCAGTCTCCCGCCAGCCCCGCCGGTGCACGCCGGCTGCATGCACCGCGCCTGCAGCTCTGTCGCGTGTCTGTCTGTCTCTACTGTGCTGATCTTTGTTTAACTTTCTGAACTCGCATCCGGCTCGCACGCAAACTTCTATCGTTGTCGACTCGTAATTTTGATATGACGGGCCATAGTAATAAGAACTATAACGAAGTGGCGAACTATTTTGATGAACTAGATGATCTCCTTTACGAAGATGACGAGCCGGATTACTTGTCCATGTTGAACTTTTTAATTATAATCATAGTGCTACAATATTTGCTGTACAATAAACTATTTTTCTCAAATCCTGAACAAGCCGGTAACTAAGCTAGAAGTGAGGAGCGGAGCGGCGCGCCGGCAGACAGGTGGGTATCGGGGTGAGTAAAGTTGGTCCGGTTTCAGCGGGTGCGTCCGGTAATATTGTACGTACAAGCGCCGAGCGGTAACATTGTACACTGAAACTTAAAAAAGCTTATTTTAGAACTGTACGGTTTTATGTATTTATGCCCTTGTTAGAAATTATTGTCAAGAACGTACTTACATAATGTAAATGAATAATGTTACAATATAAAATAGGTTAAGTACTTAATAAATTCTGTTAAACTTCTGAATTGGTTTTATTTCTACCCAAATTTCTCCTGTTCATATGAATGAGTAAGGTCATAAAATAGGTATTGTGATTTGTTAGGGCTGTTAAAATCGAATGCGACGGGCTTTTAAAGACCCTCGCCATACGCGCCACCGACCTCGGCATTAATGAACGGGTGGTAGGTAGCACGCTGCCTGGTGCGTCGAGGGGCGCGCGGCGCGCGGCGGGAAGCTGCACCGCCGCCGCCGCGCGTCGCGGATGCACCGGTGAGTGACGGGCGAGCACCGGCTGATGTACCGATATTGATTTGCTGTGCCCACTTTGACCTACTCCTGGTGCAATTTGAGCCGGTCCCCGTGTTTCTTGCTCTTTTAGTTCAAGTTCAATCGCTGAAGCCTAGTGTAGGGGGTTCTTCTACGGATATTATGTGCGCGAATGGGTTTTGATAGAGTGTTGATGTATAAACATAACTCAAATTCCTTTTAGTGTATTACGATAACAGATTTTGCGAGTCGACGATGTCTAAAAATCGACCCCTGTCCTATTAATTAACACAAGTTCTAATTTGGAACTTTCAAGATAGGTAGGTAGGTACTGTATAAGTTACGTCTATCAACTTGTTAGAAAAATTTTCATAAGAAAATTATGTCAAGTTTACTCACATAACCAACCGCAAAGTTTTTAAATTGGTAAGTACCTATTTTGTATCCATAGAAAAAAAAACTAGAGATATGTAGGATTTAAAAATAATTTGGGCATAATAGTTTTAGCATCCCAGGGAATTGGGAATACTTGTTAGAGCAATGTTAAAATAAGATTGCGTAGGCAGCGGAAGACATGACGCTATATCTACGGCGGTGGCGGTGGGTTCACGAGAAGAATGCTTTTTTATTTAAGAGTGGAAAAATTATAGTAGTTATAGTTCGCTATTATTTTCGATAAGGTAATACGCAAAAGACAGATTTTGACAAATTAACTGAAAAACACAAATGGAAATGAAATTTTGCTTTTGATCAGTTTTTTTAAACAAACTTGATTTCGGTGTTGTTTATTATTGTGTGACACGCTAGCAGATATAGCAGATAAGCAAACTCCATTTTTCTGTAGCTGCTCCGCCATCTATGTACTTTGGTCTGCCGCAAGGTTACGTTTATATTCTGTGGCAAGGTGCACCGCCGGCTGCCGCAGAATAAATAATAGTACCTACCTACAAGTAGCACCGCGTCTCGTGCAGCGGTGAATAGAAAGGAAATCGTGGTTATCTCCGACAATTTCTGAACCAATCTTTTTATATCACGATGTCATAGGCTGCCGTTAGATCAAATATAATAGGCTCAATAACTAACTCACCGCTGCTGCCTCTTTCTTGTTTATTTATTTATTTAGCAAATTCTAAAAACTAATTTAATTTGCCCATATTTTTTTATTCAGTAGGTTAGGTACTTACTCATAGTTTTCTACCGTCAATAATACTGCTTAGTAACGAGGTAGGTATACTTATACCTCAATGGTACACTCGTTTTATGTGTAGGGCAAAAATGAGTTTTCTCTATATCCTCGGCCTCGCAGAGACAACGCAAAGAATGGTACACTCGTTTTATGTAAGATGTAGGTCAAAAATGAGTTTTCACTATATCCTCGGCCTCGCAGAGACAACGCAAAGAATACGATACGTAGGTTAGAGTAGGGATTGTAGCGTGGACGGGCGGGATTCCCAGGGCACGGGCTCGGGTACGAGTGCGGGCGTGAGCAACGGGCGCCATGCGGCGGCGGCGGCGGGCGAGGAGGACATGGTAGACATCACGCCGGGCCCGCCGGGCGACGCCACGCCCACCAGCCACGGCACCTTCCAGCTGTACGAGCACGCCGGCCCGCGCCACTCCGCCGCCAGCGCCAACTGTGAGTACGACCATGCCTCACCAGCATTCAGCCACCGGAGCTCATTGCGCCGACCATTACTATTTCTTTTGTAAGCCTGATATTTTAATTTAATATTATAATATTTTCTTATTCAGAACTTCAAAAATGTATTGTAGCCCAACAGTCAAAATAAGCCCTATACTTAGTCGTTTTGTCCGCGACAAGGTTTACCATGCAACTTCCAGTTTTTTTTTATATATTTATTTAGGTTCGATAGTTCAATAGGTTTATCGTAGAAACGTAGACAAAATGATTATAAAAGGCGCGATGTACACAAATTTTGTGGTTTTACATGTCAACAAAACTTTGAATTGTGGAAACGGTAATTAATCGGACGTTATTATTCTACCTTTTAGAAAAATTATCAGTCGTATCGTAGGTACTCGTACAGACATAGGTACTTATTTTGTCACAAAGTTTGTAGTTGTTTATCTCTTAATGACTATTTTGCTCGTTGGGAGATTTTACATTTCTCTTTTGTGAATATTTAGAGCTGTTGATATTTTACCGTTCGATCTTTTAATTATTTCGCGAATAATACACTAGTTAACAACGAAATCTCCACGTCCCGTTTATAGCATTATCGTTCACGATGTTATAAGTTATGTTATAATGACTGGACGAAATTGCTACTTCAAAATAAGGCCGCCTTTTGTGCATTAATGTGTATTTATTGTTATTATATACTTAAATATGATAATAACAATAAATAATTGTACTGTACTAATACTTGAATGATATTTGATTTTATTTTAAGGCTAAGTGGAAAAAAACTAAAATAATAATGAAGTATCTGTACATTCGACAAAAATATTTTGTATTACAGATTTCATATCACGTCGGGTGACAATAGTAGGTATTTTTTTCTCCCTTTTACGAGTATGAGTATAATGATCTACTTTGTTTATTATTACCACTGTTAACCAGTGTAGGTATTCTAAATATAAGTTCCCTCTTGTTATCCGACTTCGGAAAAATATCAACAACTCATATTTTGTTTCCTTGCATTTTTTTAACTCTGTATCTATTTTACATGCCTACTTATCTCGTAAATAGTATTACATACACAGGAACGGATGCGGCCCTCGCACTAAAGTAAAATATTTCTATTTTCAAGCCTACATCGCTCAATACTTCAGTTCATCGACGGGTAAGGATATTGAGTTAAAACTTAATCATCGGCTGCCTCGCTCTGTGCATCACCATCCGTGTTGTGTAAGTCGTCCTGTCCTCACCTTCATTCACCACATCTGCCGCTTGCCTGATCATAATTCATGCCCCATGACACAGAATATATATTAGTACCTTACGGTACCCATGATGACAATTTATTGGTACCTACCATCTCTTTTTAGGTCCACACACTTTGCGTAAGCCACCTGTCTATAACTCATTCCCATTAATTCTTAATCTACCATTTGATAACGTTTTCGTAAACATCATATTTTATCAATAAGTCAGTTCATTCGATTAGATATTGAACGCATTGGTAATATAATAAATCAGTGTCGACTATGGCGTTAAGTTAGCAGTTAGACTTTGCGTACCTAGGTACCTATTGAAAGTTTGCACCAAGCTCATGGATTCTTGTGCCGAGACGAGTGAAACGGCAGCCCTCTTCAGCGATGTAGGTAAAATAAGTAATTAATTCATAACTGAAAGGGATGCTTTACTTTTCATAGATCGTTTACTGTCCTACGTAACATGGTTCTTGTTGCTTTGTTTGTTAACGCTTTTACTAACAATAATTGACTAATCACTCAGCAAGCAAAAAGGTAGGTAACAGTCATCAAATAATAAAATTCTAAAGGTACTAAACGTCGTCAAACACGTGATCAACGTCGTCCCTCAACCGAAGCCACGAAGCCAATTTGTTTTCCTTCCAATCCAATAATGTAGAGTTGCTACTTACGAAATTTTAGCAAGGCAGGCCGCTTTCTCTTTTGTGGCATACCCTTTTACGACACTTTACACTTTGAGTGTATTAAATCCTTAAAATGCTAAATATATGATTCTAATATGTTAATATGTAGGTATTTAGATACAAATGCCCACAAATTATCAAATGCCTAAGTATACCAAAATCATTACTTATAGGTTTAAATATAAATAATGAATGGCAATGTATAATTTCAAAATTTATAATAGAATAGGTAAGAGTATTATGTAATCAGTATGCCGCTGCTCCAAAATCGGTTTCTGGTCATTGTTACACACGCCTGCGACTTAGAGCGAACGCGCACTTGTGATTTTTAATCGGGCGATAGTTTGATGGTTCTCGGATTCAGTATAGAGTTATATGTCAGTGCGGGCATTGACGATTACACTATCGACCGATTAAACTATCGAAAATGACTGGCCGATAGTTGTACGATCAAACTATCGCACACACAACTATCGGCCGGGCGGTAATGTGCATGAAGAACTATGTGAGCGCGCGCACTGCATTCAACTAAACTATCTTCCAACTATCGGCAGACTGCGCATTCAGTATCATACTATCGAAAATGACTGGCCAATAGTTGTACAACTATCGGACAACTATCGGACAACTATCGCACAACTATCGGACAACTATCGCACAACTATCGGACAACTATCGCACAACTAACGGCCTGTGCATGAAGGACTATGTGAGCGCGCGCCCGGATTCAACTAAACTATTGACCAACTATAGGTCGACTAAAAATCACGAGTGCGCAGGCTCTCAAAACCGAACTATCGGCCGACAGTTTGATCACGATCGACTTACGATTACGACTAAACTATCGCCCGATTAAAAATCACAAGTGCGCGTTGGCTCTTACATTGGTCTAAAGTACCTACCTACGTGCGTTAGGTAAACACTACACTACAGCAACAACATTGGGCCTTTGGACTCTGCATTGACGTAAAAATCATAAGATATGCAATTAGTTTCCAATCAACAAGACACTTATTGAGTTTATCCATTTCATACGTTTGTATAAAAATTGTACTTTGGCCAAGTTTTGGTGCCGGTGAGTGTAGAAAAGGAATCTTTATGGATGAACATGCAAGGCAGCTTCGAGCCAAGTCGGTCGCTTTCGTTTTGCCTTTAACCCTAGACACCTAACGTTCGAACGTACCCCTTTATACCTAACCATTCGTCGAATCGACGACTATTTTTGGTGGTTCAAAATTATATATATATATACATTATTCTGTTACGTTTAATACATACATAGTTTAATAAGGTATTATTTTAGTAAATAAAACAATAAGTAGTGTTTCAGATCAATATATTTATTTAAGGTCAATTTTTGGTAAGGCACTTATGAAACTAGGCCACATGAGATCACTTACTTAAAAAAAAATTAAAAATAAATCAACAAAAATAGCCTATTCTTCTTTGGCGAAACATAATTATAATAGTTTTCTTATTTATAAGAAAAAATAAAAACAAATTTTTTGAAGCACATTCTTTAATTTATGCAATGAGCACATACTTTAATTTATGAGTTTTTAAGCAATTATTCTAAAAACAACGCACTTACCTGGGCGAAACGGCCTCCACCGGAAAGAGCTCGGCGAGCACTGATTTAAATAGTGACGGCACGACGATCGGCGCTCTCGATAAAAAGATATAGCTATATTTCCGACGGGTATTCGTCGATTCGACGAAGGTTAGGTGTCTAGGGTTAAGTTAGTTTTACACCACTACTTACACACGTGACATACTCCTATACTGCGCTAAACACTATCTAAACCTACCAATATAAATCGAACATAAAAGGTTGGCTCTTGAAAACGTGTAGGTACCTATGTATTATTTACCGACCGAATAACTTCGGAGGGCTTGACTCTGCTCTGCTAGGTAGATTTCGGTGCACTGATCTGGCAACACCGTCCGTGTTTGACAATTCACATTTTTGACAATTGACTATTTGACGTTTACAACTTTACAACTTTGCGTCATTGATCTCGTTTTACGGTCTTCCTTTGTTTTTATTAAAATGGTTTAGTGAAATTTTGTTAATTTATTGCGCGATTTTTACTTTTTCTAACGTGTCTTCAAAATCTCGGGTTAGTAAGCGAATACTTCTCAAACTAAGGTGTTACAATCATAGTCCCAGATCAGTGATGTACTTTAGTGCCTGTTTTAGAACAAAAATTATCTTTAATTCAGTGAAATATTGTTACAGGGGACGCAGTTATATTCTCCGGAATGCAAGGTAAGTATCTATTGAGATAATTTCAGGTTTTGTTTGCTTCTACGTTACTTTCTCGCAAGGAAACTGAACTGCAAATTGAGCTTACATTATTGTTGTCTAGCATTTTGTTTCATGAAACTTTCCTTGCTTGCTTGTTCCAGTCTTTATAAAAAAGTACTTTATCAAAGGCATAATAAGAAATCCAACAACATAGTCAATAAAATATTAACATTCAGAATATAAGTAGAGATTACCATATGGCTAACAGTAACTAGCCTTTAGCATGACGTTATCCCGTGGACACATGATATTTTTCCGGGATAAAAAGTAACCTATGATACTCTCCAGCTCGCAAACTATCCCCATAGAAAAAATCACGTCAATCTTATGCTTTGTTTTGATGTGAAAGACGGACAAACACTAATCCATAAACACACTTTCACATTTATAAAATTAGCATGGATAAACAACAGATGTACTACACTACTTACATATGAGTACTATTTTAACAACCATGAGGGGTTACTATTAGAACTACCTACTATTAAACAAATAATTTTTGAATAACAACTAACAAGTAGAACTAGACGAGATTTTTTTTGCTTTGATTTTAGGTACTATCATGAAAAGCTAGGTACAACTGAGGCCCTGTCTTGATTGGCCATCATTCATGCGACTATGCATTGCGATTTCATCGTATGATAAACCTGAATTCTGGATAACGTGGTGGATCGCATGATCATGCGACCATCAATTAGGACATGCAGTAGATATCACTAGGTTTGATTGCATGATCGCACAAACAGTTTTGTTAGATGGACGCATCATCGCACAAGCTTTGGCCAATTAGTACAGGGCCTACAACTTGTTGCTAGTTTTAAAACCATGTCTTATTTGAAATAATAGGTTTAATGACAGACTAAAAAAGATTTTTAGGTTCTTAATGGCATAAGCAAAACAGCTGATATCATTTTGATTATTTTATTTCTAATGACTACAATACTAATGATGTTGATGATTACTAATACAAAATCAATGGCATTGATTAGTGCTGCATTTGCCTGCACAGTGTTCTTGTTGTAGTTGGGCAGTGTGGCTGAAGCGTGTATGTGTGCATTATGCATGATTTGTACAATTAGTTGATGTTGTTATGTTTTTGCAGGAGAGGATGATATCCCAGGAATCGGGCAGTATGATGACTTTCACACAATTGATTGGCAACGAGATATTGCTAGAGATCGTATGCGACATAGATATATTGTGAAAAAGAGACAGGATTCAATATGGGATCTAATAAAAGTAAGTTGGATAAAACATTTTAAGACATACACCACTACTCTTATCTAAATGGCAGGCACATTGGCAAGTCAAACAAGATAGTGCATTGTCACTTTTGTTAATCCATGGTAGGTCGGAATTAATTTTATAAATGTGTGCCGCTTCAGCTACTTGTTTATTGAATGTGTTAGCGTTGGTGTTCCCTTGTCGTAATCGTAAAGAGCTTGGTGTGGTTGCTTGTGGTCAGAGTGCAGACAGGTGCAGTGAATGACACGCGAGTTATCTTTCAGGGCGCACACGACGCGTGGTCGGGCTGGGTGTGCGTGCTGCTGGTCGGCGTGTGCACCGGCGTGGTGGCGGGCGTCATCGATATCGGCGCCTCCTGGATGACCGACCTCAAGTTCGGGATCTGTCCACAGGCCTTCTGGTTCAACAGAGAGCAGTGCTGTTGGTCGAGTAACGAAACTACCTTCGACGACGGCAATTGTTCCCAGGTTGGTTAGCGGTTAAGTTGTGTAAGGCTAAGTGTGAGATATTATGTGGGCGGTGAATTAACGGTGTGGTGTGGCAGTGGCTGACGTGGCCGCAGGTGTTCGGCGAGTCGCGCGACGGCGCCGGCGCGTACATCATCAGCTACCTGTTCTACATAGTGTGGGCGCTCATATTCGCCGCGCTCTCCGCATCGCTCGTGCGCATGTTTGCGCCCTACGCCTGTGGATCTGGTATGTTACCATCACACTCTCTCACGCTCTATTACTATTGACTGATCATTTTATTTATTTTATTTATTGTGTTCGCAATTTGGTTCCGTACGTGAACTGAATTAGTTTTATGATAATGATGTTTCGGGTTAAGTGCTGCTGTGACGAATTATTTAAGTCAATTTATTTGTGTAAACACAAATATTTTCATATTTTTTAATTACAGTATAGATACCTAGCTTTTTACTTTCTGTGGTTTGTACAGGTAAAAATTTTGTGCTTTATTAATAAATCTTTATGTCATTTGCCTTATTTTAAATTTTCCTTTCAGCGAGTCATTCATTTCATGAATAGCGAATAAATTCTCTAAAACAATGCACCTCACTGACCACATTTCGATTCATATCATGGTATTTTTTGCTTTTTTACACACGTTTTTGTAGTTTGCAGCAAAACGGCCACTTGCTTTATTTTCATACAAACATGCTCATTTCAGTCTCTATTGCAGATTATCTCCTCGTTATTTGTCTATTCACCACTATTATCAAAATGCAGAATTGACTCTTCTTTTGAATAAAAGCCTCAAATGAGAACAAACACTTCCCTATTTCCCCAAAGCGGAAAAAGATTGAAAGTTTCAGTTTCAGTTCCATACACCATCATCATCATGTCAGCCGAACGACGCCCACTGCTGGACATAGGCCTCCCTATACATAGTTCTATGAAACTCAACTAATGTTTGAGAATGGGAAGAAATTTTTCAAAGTTGTTTCAAATGATTATCGGTTAAACAATCATTTGTACAAAACCTTTGACTGAAAAAATATTGTAGAAATATACTGACAGTTCTATTTATATATATGACCATGAAGTGAGCATGAATGCATGAAAATAAGGCAAGTTTTTGCGAAGGCGTTTATTATTAACTTTTACATTGCGCATATAGACTTGAATTAAAAATAATAAACAAGAAGGGAATGGCATATTATGTTCTCTAAAGGGTCTCATAAATTTTAAATACCTAACTCCACTTTTAAATGGTTAACATTTTATTAAAAAAGAAAGAAGGAACGGTAACTAAGAAGTATTAATAAATAATTAGTTATATAAAGTAGTATTGCCAATTCCTAAAGCTATCTAATATGGAATCTTTAAATTAAATATGTACATTATTTTTGCAAGTTTGCTCTTGTCAACCCTTTAAAATGTTCCGCTGTGCGAGTGTGTAAACGTTATTGCTATAGCTCTAGACAACGCTAAGCTGCTACGCAAAGTTCTTACGTACAGGCATCTCATGGGAAACTTGAGCCACTTGCCAACATTTTAATTAGCAAATGTGTACTACATGGCTCACTCAGTTACTGAAAATAACTAAAATCGTAGAGTTTTAAAGGGTGCTTTACCAAGTTTCTTTTATTTATGATTCGTCAACTGAGAATAGTAAGGCAGATATTATTTAAAGTAACATCAGCCTTACCACATTCGCGACAACAGCACAAACGTTGCATAACTTGGTGATTAACGTCTATCTATCTATTATTTGAAACCCGTTTATACAATTAAAACAGAAAAATAAGTAACTTAATTGTATAAAGAATACTGTACAATTTCTCATAATTGTAAATAAACATTTTAATATTCAATTTAATTTAATTTTTCAAAGGAGTGTCCAATGCTCAAGTTATACAATAGCTAGACGTTATCACTGCTACACCGCGCCAGACGTGTGCGTTCTCGGAAGTGTATGAGGAAAGGTGTAAGTGATGTTTTCACTACGCACCACAGGTATCCCCGAGATCAAGACGATCCTGAGCGGGTTCATCATCCGGGGCTACCTGGGCAAGTGGACGCTCATCATCAAGGTGGTGGGCCTGATCCTGTCCGTGTCCTCGGGCCTGTCGCTAGGCAAGGAGGGGCCTATGGTCCATATTGCCAGCTGTTTAGGTATGTGCCTTGAATGACTATAAGCATATTTATTATACCTATTGTTTTGCCAGTGTGGGTCGGTTACAATGAGATCTTATTTATTTAACTGAACATTTAGATATTACTTACCTATTTACTCAAAAGTTTCGGTATCATCAGACATATTTTCAGAGATCTAAATATCATAATATAAACTCTCTAAAACGTTAAGCAATGTTTTATTAGTCTTCACTACATAGTATAAAACAAAGTCGCTTTCTCTTTCCCTATGTCCCTTTGTATGCTTAAATCTTTGAAACTACGCAACGGATTTTGATGCGTTTTTTTTAATAGATAGAGTGATTCAAGAGGAAGGTTTATATGTACTTTTTATCCCGATATTCCCACGGGAACGGCAACCACGCGGGTGAAACCGCGGGCGGCCGCTAGTAATTTTATATAATTACTAGCGGCCGCCCGCAGTTTCACCCGCGTTGTTCCCGTTCCCGTGGGAATATCGGGATAAAAAGTACATATAAACCTTCCTCTTGAATCACTCTATCTATTATAAAAAAACGCATCAAAATCCGTTGCGTAGTTTCAAATATTTAAGCATACAAAGGGACATAGGGACAGAGAAAGCGACTTTGTTTTATACTATGTAGTGATGTAGTGACTAGCGGCCGCCCGCAGTTTCACCCGCGTGGTTCCCGTTCCCGTGGGAATATCGGGATAAAAAGTACATATAAACCTTCTTCTTGAATCACTCTATCTATTATAAAAAAACGCATCAAAATCCGTTGCGTAGTTTCAAAGATTTAAGCATACAAAGGGACATAGGGACAGAGAAAGCGACTTTGTTTTATACTATGTAGTGAAGGTTTTTATATTATTATTTTTTTAAACTCATTTTTATAATCGAAAACAATCACGTTGCCGTGACAACATGACATCGCGCAAAGGGAAAACGTATAGACTAGTGGTGTTTTGAGCAAGAGAAGTTTCCACGCGCGTGCCATCCAACTTACTAGTATTTACAATTAGGAGTACCTATCTTTCACCTGTTCTTTGATATGCAAACATGGGAGTTCAATAAAACTTGGCGTTATTTGAGAGTAATAGCTATTGTTACGCGACGGTGCGGTGTTGTTGTCAGGCAATATCCTGTCGTACCTGTTCCCGAAGTACGGGCGCAACGAGGCAAAGAAGCGCGAGATCCTGTCCGCGGCGGCCGCGGCCGGCGTCTCCGTCGCGTTCGGCGCGCCCATCGGCGGCGTGCTCTTCAGCTTGGAGGAGGTACTGCCAGCTACCATAAAGTACACTTTGACTATTGACAAATTACTGTTAATGCGACATCACGACATTAGAAACAGCAAATAAACCCCTTATATTTGGGAAAATATTTCAGTCCCATCGGAGCTGTTGTGAGATGGGTCGATTTTTTCTAAATACTTCTTTTTCCATTTTTCAATAATTAAAAATTGCATTGTGAATGCAAAAAAGTAAAAATTTCAATAAAATATTTAAATAGGTAAGTACATTAAAAAACAGTGTAAAACCCCATTTTACGGCTCATTCACACGACGACGTTTGACATAAGTATCGTATCGTCTTTTTTAGGTGGCGGAAATGCTTCTTAAGGGCCCGTGTCCACACTATCACGAATCGTAGAAAATGACGAATACGTCTTTCCCATACTTAAGAGTTTCGTGTTTTTTGACGATGACGAACAAGGAGATTCAACCAAGGAAACTGTAGATAGTAGTACTAATTCTGTAGACTGTGGCTGTCTTCCGTCTCACCTAGACTTTGAAACAAAACGTATGGTCATATGAGACAACAGACAGCCACGACGTAGTTAAATGTCAAAATTGCTGGGTACACTTTTTTATTCAGGCTGAAAACTCCAGTTTCCTTGCAGAATCTCCTTGATGACGAATCTTCAATGACGGGATCCGTGTAAACGAGTTATTGGATTCGTTTGTGGATCGTATGTCGATCCAGCAACGAAGGCGTGTGGTGTGTTGCGCAGGTGTCGTACTACTTCCCGCTGAAGACGCTGTGGCGGTCTTTCTTCTGCGCACTGATCGCGGCGTTCATCCTGCGCTCGATCAACCCGTTCGGCAACGAGCACTCGGTGCTGTTCTTCGTTGAGTACAACAAGCCCTGGATCTTTTTTGAGCTCATCCCCTTCGTGGGGCTCGGCATCATCGGGGTGAGTCGCCGGCGTCACTTGTATTATAGCTGCTTTCAGCTTATTCGTTACATAGTACAGGAATGCATTCACCAAAAACTCTGATCTCTTGTAATACGGGCTCGAATAGTACCTCTTAGGGGTAGCTTGAATTCCAGTTAATTTAAAAAAATTAAGATTAATTAATTTAAATATCCGACCTCAAAGAGTTCAGCGTGATATAAACTTTTCGGTTTGGAATGGAGCGTACCTACTTCTTAATTGTATAGATCTTATTAAATTATCAGTAACGATTGCTATTGCCAGACCTAACATACAGGGTGGAATTATTTCCTGATACCTGGAAAGAAAGTACTCGAAATAATGGACTATAAACTTTTTTCTTCTCAAGAAGTTGTACCAATTCTAATGAAGAATCGCGATGTGTCCACCATTATAACACATAGACTGACAAACTACTTGAACCTTAAATCGAGTTGCAAGGCTGGCTTTATTACTGCTGGTTTGTATCGTGAGTTTTGGCGTGTTGCAAGATTAACGTGCGTTGGTGTTAGGGTTGCATCGCGACGATCTTCATAAAGGCTAACATCTGGTGGTGCCGCTACCGCAAGTACTCGAAGCTGGGCCAGTACCCGGTGACGGAGGTGCTGGCCGTGACGCTGGTGACGGCCGTGCTCTCCTACCCCAACCCCTACACGCGCATGAACACGAGCCAGCTCATCTACCTGCTCTTCAACCAGTGCGGCATCTCCAACTCGGATCCTTTGTGGTGAGTTCCGCCTACCTACCGACTTACAAGTAGATGGTAGAATAGGGGATCGGACTGTTATTGATATGTAAATATTTAATAGTAACATTAAAAAAACATTCAAAATATTGATTAATAAGCAAGTAATGAGCTGCTGAATTGTGACAAAACTGTGTCTCTAGCTATCTCTCTCTAAAACGAAATTTTATATAGCGGGAGTATGGCGCTAAGCACATCTGACGTCATCTGTGGCTAGCGCTGTCCTTGTTTAATAAGGAAGTTTGATGAGCTATATCTCCGAAAATATGAAAAATATTTGAAAATAAATACCTGTGTCGTGTTTCTGATATTAATAAAAACATTTAAAACAAATTTAAAAAAATCAGTCCGATCCCCTATTGTAGGCATTTTGGTTTGTTAGTAAACATTGTATTCTATTTTTGTTGTTGTTATTATTATTTTAAAAGTCACAGACAGAGTTAATAAACTCATAGGCACCGAGACTTGGCCACAGCGCAGTTTTCATACAAACATGCTCACTCGAGCATTTTATAGAAAGGAATCTATTAATTATGGGAATTTTGGGTCATTACAGAGGCCAAAGGCCCAATTGAGTCAATCAACTATTTCTTGTACCTAATCACGTGGCTGCAACAAAATTTTTAAATATCCCAAACCATCGGTTTGCAAAAAAAATATAACTTATATATACAGATCCCTAGAATACATTACTTTTATTTAGTCAATAAAATTTTACTAAACGTTAAAATATATAAGTAAGTATATCGTTTTATTGGTAACTAAGTTGACTTACGTTTTGTATGGAACCGTGTTGTAGTCCCCTATGTTACCAATAAAACGATATATATATTTTATCTTTTAGTAAAATTTAATAAGTTGCAGGGAAATGATTGGATATTTACAAGAAATAGTTATTTGACAAAATGGCTGGATTTGACAAAACACAATTTTATAAATTGTCTAATGCCCTATAATTTTCTATAAATACCGTTCAGTATGTAGTGAGCGTGGTGTTCGATAAATTGTTTTTCATTTTTGAATAAGTTGAGGTACTTATGTATGAAATTTTTTTAAACTATGATTCCATTAATTGGTCCTTTGGACTTGTTGGCGGATGGTGGTCGGAGTGTCTGCATTGTTGGTGGTCATTGTGAAAGTATTCCTTGAATGAAATATAATAATTGGTTACCAAAATTATTTTAATTAGTATTGTATATAATTTGAGGCGCTGAGAACATAAGTGGGCCAACCCACAAAAAATCAATACTTACATTATTTGATTAAAGGTTCGTAAATTGCAGTTATTGCGCTATTGAATTTTTGTGGGTTGGCTCACTTATGTTCTCAGCGCCTCATGAGAACATAAGTGGGCCAACCCAAAAAAATTCAACTCTTACGTTATTTGATTAAAGGTTCGTAAATTGCAGTTATTGCGCTATTGAATTTTTGTGGGTTGGCCCACTTATGTTATCAGCGCCTCATTTAATTATTATATGTATTCGTTATAATAAAATAAATGATTAGTGACTACGACCGCAACTTCACGGACGTGAACTCTGCGATCGAGAAGGCGGCGGCGCGGCCCGGCGTGTACGGCGCCATCGGGCTGCTGTTCCTGGCGCTGCTGCTCAAGCTGGTGATGACCGTATTCACGTTCGGCATCAAGGTGCCATGCGGCCTCTTCATACCCAGCCTGGCGCTCGGCGCGATCGCGGGCAGGATAGTGGGGATAGGTCAGTTTACGCAACTATACGGATGTACCAAAACAAATATTGCTGATAATTGTAAAAGGCATTGCCTAAAATTGGCGTCTTTTTTTTGTCTCTACAAAATATCAATTCTTGATAGTATAACAAACAATACTTGCCAAGATAGTATAGCTGTAAACTCAGGCAGAACCAAGTTAGAACCATTGTCCGTATATAGAACATTTTTAAAAATCGCAAATATAACTTTGTCATTCATACAAACACTATGAAACACAAAGTTAAGTTCTAGCTAGTCTCTCTCGGTTCGGACTGAGTTTACAGGTATACTTCCTTTGCAAATATTGTCTGTAGTGCTGCCAACAAATTATATTTCAATGTTTGGTTGATGACCGCAAGAAAAAAAAAGACGCCAGCTGCCATACAAAAATTGGTCATTTTCTTTTGTTATTTATTGATGTTTATTATCGTGTATGCTAATATTTGTGTCGTGTCGGTGGGCGCGGTCAGGAGTGGAGCAGCTGGCGTTCCACTACTCGAAGATATGGTTGTTCTCGGGCGAGTGCCAGACGGGCGTGGACTGCATCACGCCGGGGCTGTACGCGATGGTGGGCGCGGCCGCGGTGCTGGGCGGCGTCACGCGGATGACAGGTCAGCTCGCTCGACCACGATCAGTACTAATATCCCAATACTATTATTTCATTTTTTTATCAATAAGATTTACCAACGTTTGTTTAGATTATTTCTTATTATAATAATAGGTATATATTATATAAGATGGCGTTTTCGGATAACGTCTGCAGTAGAATCTTACGTGAATGAGTTGTGAGACGAGTAGATTTTTTGTAATAAGTACTTCATTTTCAATAATGTTCATGAATGCAAAAAAGTTAAAATACCTAATTAGTATCAAAGTTTTAAAGCGAAATTATTTTTCATCAATGCAAGGCACGCGCGGCTCGGAAGAGGATCGCTAAAGTCGGTCGTGTAAGAAAACGGAAAGCGTAATATTAGTTAGGGTTGTTCGATTGCAGTGTCCCTGGTGGTGATAATGTTCGAGCTGACGGGTGGCGTGCGGTACATCGTGCCGCTGATGGCGGCGGCGATGGCCAGCAAGTGGGTGGGCGACGCGCTGGGCCGCCAGGGCATCTACGACGCGCACATCGCGCTCAACGGGTACCCCTTCCTGGACAGCAAGGACGAGTTCCAGCACACCTCGCTGGCGGCGGACGTGATGCAGCCCAAGTACGCCCGACACACGCACACACACACACACACACTCACACTTACACCGCCATCAGCGCGGCGGCGATGGCCAGCAAGTGGGTGGGCGACGCGCTGGGCCGCCAGGGCATCTACGACGCGCACATCGCGCACGTGATGCATTCCAAGTACGCCCCGACACACGCACACACACACAACAAACACACACACACACTCACACACTCACACACACACACACACCGCCATCAGCGCGGCGGCGATGGCCAGCAAGTGGGTGGGAGACGCGCTCGGCCGCCTGGACACACACACACACACACACACACACACCGCCATCAGCGCGGCGGCGATGGCCAGCAAGTGGGTGGGAGACGCGCTCGGCCGCCTGGACACACACACACACACACACACACACACACACACACACTCACACACAATACACTCAGATTTAAACAAGGACATTATTTTTTTCGCAAACATATAAAAATGGTTTGTTTACATCTTTTATTTTATTTCATTTAAGTTGCCCTGGTCAAGGGTGTCGCCAGCGTAAGACGAAATGTATGAGAAAACTATGAATTGTCCCTGCCCTACCCTGGCGACGCCCTTGCCCGTGCGTGACTGAATATAACTCTTCTATAAAATTGTAATAAAATATCCTAAAACTCGATATGCTTGAAAGACACATTTAATAATGATATTGATTTAATCGTAGAACAGAGCCATGGATTTTAGATAAGACATTTCCACAGCGGTGGCGGGGTCCTGGTGCGTCAGATAGTATCTTAAGGTTGTGTGTCGCAGGCGGAACGAGACGCTGGCGGTGATCACGCAGGACTCGATGACGGTGGACGACGTGGAGACGCTGCTGAAGGAGACGGAGCACAATGGCTACCCGGTGGTCGTGTCCAAGGAGTCCCAGTATCTGGTGGGCTTCGTGCTGCGCCGGGACCTCAACCTGGCCATAGGTAAGGAGCAGATCAGGGGCCCTACTGCCCAAGTGTCGTCGGCATCGCTATCGGCTTCATTTGACATATTGATGTGGCACATTGCTACTTCTTTTTTGCACCAATAAAAACTTATCACAGAAAAGTAGCAATGTATCACATCCATCTGTCAAATGAAGCCGATAGCGATACCGACAACACTTGGGCGGTAGCCTCCCAGGGGCCGTACCGGCGAACGCTCCGATAATCGGAAATCTGCCGGGCTTCAAATTAAAACAGATATATCGAGCCCCAATCAGGCCAAAATGGCAAACAACGATTCATGATGTCCCAGGAACATCGATATCTTCCAAATAACTTCGGCAAATAGTACAATAAGAAATTACGTACTTCGTAATTTATCTTTTAAGTTTAAGTTGTAGCCTGTTATTTCCGATTATAGGCAAGTTCGCCGGTAGGGCCCCAGTTTGCACTGGTTTCGCAGCTGTACGGGCTGCGCTGTACGCACACGGGTGATTATCCGTAAGTGTGCGTCCTGAGTCAGGTAGACTAACTCAAGAAGCTCGGGACTGTCCAAAGAACCGTTGACAAATTGTCCAGAATACGGCCGAAACCATTAGAAATTGAGTTGTATTGTCTAATTCAGAAGGTTGATTTCATTGATTAATAGTGTCTCCTTAATTTCATTATGGGAGTGGTAGTTATGTTGCTCATGTTAAAATGGGTGATTTTACCACAACGAATTCACTGCTCGCGTCAGACATAACCGTGTTGCTGTTTAGGTTAATATGATAGTGTTTGAAGAGTTGCTCTTAACTTTCTTTGTCGGTTCTTGTAGCGAATGCCCGGCGGACGATGGAGGGGATCACTGGTCAGTCGGTGGTGGTGTTCGCGGGGGCGGGGCCGGGCGCGGGGGGCCCGGGGGGTCCGGGGGGCGCGGCGGGCGCGGGGGTGCTGCTGCTGAGCCGCATCCTCGACATGGCGCCCATCACCGTGACCGACCAGACGCCGATGGAGACCGTCGTCGACATGTTCCGGAAGCTTGGGTTACGCCAAACGCTCGTTACGCACAATGGGTGAGTCCACTAACAGCACTTTAAATTAATTTAATTAGATTTTTGGAAATGATGCTTGAGTTATGTCGAATAGACTGAACTTTCTCTGTTAAAATTTATGTCGTCGCCTTTTTAGAAATATTACTCACTTTGGATCAGTAGCGATCGTAATAATTGGTAAACGAGTACCGTTTGCGGTTGCAGTCGGCTGCTGGGTGTCATTACCAAGAAGGACGTCCTCCGGCACGTGAAGCAGATGGACAACGAGGACCCGAGCTCGGTGCTGTTCAACTAGTGCGGCGGCGCGTGCTGCCGACGCCCCCCGCTGGACCCCCCGCTGGACCCCCCGCCGGGCGCCCCGACGCTGACTCCGACTCCGGCTGCCAGTCCGGTGCCGACACGCCGCCCCGTCCCGGCTACTTTGATTACCCCGACTCTGAATCCAGTTCCGACTCTGCCGCCGACGACATGAAAATCGACCCAAAATACCTAATTGAATCTAATATAAACCTATACCCTGAAGTAGCTCAGAGTGCGAGCTATTTAAATTCAGAGTCGGATTCTATTTATACGAATCCCATGCCTAGCACGAGTTCTAATTATAATTTCGTTTCCGATTCCGGGCTCAGGTCCAGTATCTGTATCGACCCTCAACCAGGGTGCAGTAAAAATGATTATCCAAATCCAAAATCGGGGAAAAGCGATTTTTACTCGAATCCCCGACCTGGCTACTACAAATTACCCAAACCTCCCCCTCGAAATCATTTTCGCTGTTTTCCTGAACTAAAACCCCCGACTAACTTTCGGGATTTCCCCAAGCCCATTATCAGCTCCAATTTCCCGGCGGAACCCAGGTCCAGTTCAGATTTTGAGTTTCGGAAACCGAGTAGTAGCTTCTCATCTATTCTGGGCGCCGGCGCCCAAGGGGGGCCACCCGTGGGCCGCAGCCGCCCCTTCCACATGTTCTCGTCGTCGCCGGACGCCGCGCCGGACACACCGGACGAACCGGACACACCGGGCGCGCCGGACACATCGGACGCGCCGGACGCGCCGGTGGACCTCCGCCGCGCCCGACCCTCGTAAATCCCTCGGCAGACAAGACAATTTTATTTGAATTGGATGATACAGGTCGTAAATAGCGAGAGCCCGTGCGCCGTCTACGCTCATTACTATATTACTACATTATCAACAGATATATTTTATGACTTAATATTGTAATTCGATATCAGTGTGCATAATAAGTGAAACGCATCACAATGTACCTTATTTAAAGATGCTTTGTTTTTATAATTATTTGAACAAAAGATATTATATTTTGTTATATTTACAATTTTTAAATCGCCGTAATGTATTTTAAATAATTTATTATGATGCCTGTTCGATTTCTCTGT
The DNA here is from genome assembly GCA_949710035.1 of Crambus lathoniellus. Classification (NCBI taxonomy): domain Eukaryota; kingdom Metazoa; phylum Arthropoda; class Insecta; order Lepidoptera; family Crambidae; genus Crambus; species Crambus lathoniellus. The sequence goes on from OX453296.1 coordinate 29,872,822, forward strand.
TATTCACGGCGCGATTATGAATAAGAATAATTAATATTTTTATCTCATTTTGTATAGTTTACGTTAGTAAATTTTTTATCTCAATTGTATTTGTATGCATATATTGTGTTAATGTATGATTTTGCTCTGTATATAAATGAATAGTTTTTGGTCGGTCGATTCGTGTGAATCCACCGCGTGGCGCAGCCCTATGCGGCCGCGGCGCTCGTACGGACTCACTGAACAAACTTGTACACATTGTATGTTTTTATGTGGAGGAACGTTAACAGAAATAATTAACGTACTCTATCACCATAGAGAGCGCTAGCGTTCATATAGTAAACCACTACTATGAACAGCTTTCAAATATAAACAAACATTTTCTCTAGAACCTTCGCTAACACTCGACAAGTCGGTCGAGATATCTCTCTTAGCAAAGCCGCAGTGAACCATATTGGGACTCGATAGAGTCTATTGGGTAATTCAGGTAGCTGTAAGTCTTCGTGATTGTTCGCTTGTTCTAATCATATATTCGTTGTATATAATGTAAATATTTATACTTAAAATACTTTATCAGCGAGATTTTAGCTGTACGACCACAGACAAGCAGACAGTAGGAAACGTCTGATGCGCCAAACTAAAACTACAAAAGACGGTGCGAGAAGATTCAAAAGTAAAAATAAGATCCATTTAATCCTTCAGACGTCGCTATAAAAAATCCAGCCCTGGGTCACTGGCCGCTCGCACCAGGCGGAGATGTAGCCTAAATGAAAGTTAAGGAATCTTCAGTTCAGTGTTTTTTTCCACATTTTCTCATCAGAATTTTATATTTTTTACCGCGCTCTGGCTTCTCGGCTCGTGCCCTGTATGTGTTCTATGTTAATGTTTCTATAATAAAAATATGAATAATACAAGATGATCCGGTATCGTGAACTTGTGCAACAGCCTCCGTGGCCGAGCATTCGGATCCTGCCGGCTTCACACGTTGGCCACAATGTTGGCCAATTCAACGTAAATACATTACCTCTTTGGCAAGAACCTTTCAGACATCATTTGCTACAAAACCGGTAATGACGGGTATTTTGGCCAACGTGTGGAGCCAGCATCAGAGTAGTATTAAGGAAAGCAGCCGGCGCCGCCGCCGACATGCGCAACGCGCGCGAGTCCGTGGCGGCCGGTGCACGGCGCACGCGCTATACAATTTGTTTATACTAATGTTATTGTAAGCTGTGCTGTACTCTGTTTCAATCCCGTTTTGACTCGAATAAATACCATTAACAGTATTTAAAATAATAATAAAAATAGCTTCAATTGACTTTAAAATAACCTTGTAATGCATGCGTACCATGTTTAAATCAAAATGGATTGAAGCAGGCTACAAAATATTTATAAATACGGACTGAGGGTTTCTAATCGGTATACAATTAATTAGTGTAAATATTGACATTTTCCGAGCACGCGAGTGCAAGGTTTTATAATATTTACGATGTTTGGGGGCGGAGGGGTCTACTCTAGATGAGCCGAGCACGAGCCGAGGACAAATTCGTGTAGTGTGGACCGACTTACTAGCCTCGATCGAGCGCGCTTCGAGCATGGTTTGTGCTCGACTGTGCTCCGCCAATTGTTGGTTTTTTGACGAATACAAACCTCCTTATTCCAAAACGTGGACTAAAGTTAGACCTGGTTTAAAACTGATGCTAATTCTGTCTTTCATTTGGAAAATGAAAGTGTCAACACCAGTTTTAAACCAGGACTATTTTAGTCCACGTTTTGGAATTAGGGGGAAAGGGAATTGCATCGGTGTACGACAGTGACTGTTGTAGGCTCGATGTACGTCCACACTCGACACCGCGAGTAGGCTTGGCTTGTGCTCGGCTCCTTAAGCGTAGACCCACCTTAAGTGTGATCCAACATAATGAGTGTTTCACAATATCAGTGTCGAGTCATCAATCCAATTTAGACAGTAATGTGATTTATATTGGTTTTTATTTTGTTATTGTGTTTGATTTAAGGACATAAGTTATTGAATAAAAGTGTCAAACGACTTTGTTTTTTTTTTATATTACTCTCAAATATTTACTATATTTTTTATGTGATATTTTCCCGGGATAAAAAGTAGCCTGTGTTCCTCCCCAGGCTACAAAGTATCTGTGTCCCAAAGAGGAGTGTCTTTTCAAAAGGGCTTATTTCAGCACTAACAGTTTTTTCAGAATCGGAATAAAAAGCTTTAGTTATAAGCCTGTTTGATGCAGAAGGCACTTTTTGAAAGCGATTTTCTATAGGAAATAAACTGTTTAGAAACAAATCAATCAAGAACAGAGTTTTAGAACCGAACTGCGTCAAAACAATATTTTTTAAAGTGAAAAGCCCTTTTGAAAAGACACTCGTTGAATGTCAGCCAAATCCGTTCAGCATTTTGGCGTGATTGAGTAACAAACATCTAAACATTCACATTTATTATATTAGTAGGATTTGCCAGTTTGGTGTATTAAAAAACCTACGAATCATCTGATGATTTTGTATTTTTCTTACTTGGTAAGCGTCAGAACCCATGGACCAAGTGCGATATGGGTATATGTTTGGAAACTACAAATTATAATACCATTTTGATACTATTTGATACCTAAATTAGATTATTTAGTACCTCGATTAACAGTGAAAAAACATGAAAAGAAAGTGGCCAGATATTTTGACATCAGCCCACTGATTCACAAACCGTCGGAAACGCTCCCGACAACGGAATGTATGTGTCGCAGGCGGGTGGTTGAGTCAGCCGGATGGTTAAGTATGGCAGCATGTATCCCTCAGAAGTCCTGTAGAACACGTGATAGGGATCGCGAAGCGCAGCGAAGCGATCGTCTTAAATTTCGTGGTCTTTTTTTTGTGACTCCGTCAACTTATGGGAAGATAAAATAATTACGAAAAATATTATCGGCCTAGGCGTTTAATTGAATGGCGGATTCAACCATTTGGCGGCGACATATGCACTGTCTCTGTCACTAAATATAGAATAGACAAAGATAAAACTTAGAATTCGAATCTATTTCTGACGGTTTGTGAATCAGGGGGCAGGTTTTCTGGACCACATTTTAGCAATCTATTTTTAAAATAGTGGCAAAAAACTGTTGTTCCGCCAAAGAATTTAAAATACTGGCTCGGACGCAGCTAAGGGCGCCGTTCGCTTGCCGTGCCGTGCGCTAGCGCTATTTACACGCAAGTTGCAATCTAGTTTGAGCTGGTATTTTTAAGTCTCTTTAATTTCGTTTAGGCGCATAATGTCCAATTCGCAAAATGTCCAGCGCCAGCGTTCGCAAAACGTCCAGTTCGCAGATTGTCCATTTTGCATAATGCCCAGTTCGCATAATGCCCAATCCGCACAAAGTCTAGTTCGCGAAAATGTCCAATATTTATCATAATGTCACACCATCGCTTTCGGTCGTTTTAATTTCTGTTCTGAGAATTAGCAGTCCTGATGACAAGCAAAGTCTATCTAGGTATTTAGCAATAGCGAATTCGCTATTATTAGTTATTAGTAATAATAAGTTTATGGTTATTACTTACATTAATCCCACTAACCGCCAGTTTCTGAAACGCAAATCAAAATTAAAATTAGCTTACAGACTGCCACAATTAATTCCCAATTAAAAGAACCTTGGGTTTCTGAAACGAAAATTATAGTACGCCAATCTTTTCTGTTCCGGTGATTATCTTAGGAACTAAAACAGTTTTCATACGACAGTCCATTTTGACAGCTAATTTCGTATTGCAAGTGGCTCCTCTGTCACGACTGTCACCGGAACAGAAAAGCTTGTGGCACTGTATCTCCCAATAAGACTTAGATTTGTATGGGCACTGACAGACTGTTACCAGACTGTTGACAGTCTGTCACATTTTTCTTTCAGAAACCCAAACTACAATTAATTGGAGATTAATTGGGAATTAGGTAATTTAATTTTAATTGGCGTTTCGGAAACCGGCGGTTAGATTGTGTCCCGAGCTCGTAGATAACATATCATTGCGGGTGCCGGGGCGCCGCACACGACACACAGCTCTTTTTGCAGTTCCATCACATTAGTACAAACTATGGTCAAAATGCAGTGATGACAAGAATCTTTCATACTTATAATAAATGTTTTGGAGATGTTGATCCTTTTATTGGCAAAAAACACTCATTCTTAAAAAGAGTAAGTAAAGGAATATTGGTATGACTAGCCGCCGATTTCTGAAACGCCAATCAAAATTAAAATTAGCTAACAGACTGTCACAATCAATTCCCAATTAATTCCCAATTAAAAGCACCTTGGGTTTCTGAAACGAAAATTATTTCACAATTAGGTTTAGATTTGTATGGGCACTGACAGACTGTTAACATACTGTTGACAATCTGTCACATTTTTCTTTTAGAAACCCAAAATACAATTAATTGGAGATTAATTGGGAATTAGGTAATTTAATTTTAATTGGCGTTTCGGAAACCGGCGGTTAGATTGTGTCCCGAGCTCGTAGATAACATATCATTGCGGGTGCCGGGGCGCCGCACACGACACACAGCTCTTTTTGCAGTTCCATCACATTAGTACAAATTATGGTCAAAATGCAGTGATGACAAGAATCTTTCATACTTATAATAAATGTTTTGGAGATGTTGATCCTTTTATTGGCAAAAAACACTCATTCTTAAAAAGAGTAAGTAAAGGAATATTGGTATGACTAACCGCCGATTTCTGAAACGCCAATCAAAATTAAAATTAGCTAACAGACTGTCACAATCAATTCCCAATTAATTCCCAATTAAAAGCACCTTGGGTTTCTGAAACGAAAATTATCTCACAATTAGGTTTAGATTTGTATGGGCACTGACAGACTGTTAACATACTGTTGACAATCTGTCACATTTTTCTTTCAGAAACCCAAACCACAATTAATTGGAGATTAATTGGGAATTAGGTAATTTTAATTTTAATTGGCGTTTCGGAAACCGGGTGTATGTCACGGTATGTATATGTGTTGGTATTTATGTGTGTGCGAGTATTTAATTTAAAAAATAAATTATAAATTTTATTTTTAATTTAATTTATGGTCTTATATCTTATTTATGGTATGTAGTATATGTAAGTATTTAAACATATTTTTTTGTTGATTTTCCTGTCGCCAAAATTACATGTAAAAACAAGTTTTTTTTTGTTGTGTATGGTTGTGTTGCTATACTTACTAGCAGTTTCTTACTTTAATCTTAGCTCGTAAGTTTTGTGTCCATTAATTAAATATTTTGTTAACTTGTGGACAACTAATCTAGCCAATTTAATTTGGTTATCATTTTACTCTGTATAGTACTATATTGTTACTACCACTGGCTGTATGTGGTTCTTTAAGCTAAAAAAAATAATTATTATTAAGTTTGTCTGCCTGACTGTATGTTTGTTACTTGTGACGCTGAAACGGATTTAGATGAAATTTGGGGTACAGACAAATATACAAATATATTTACACATAAGTAGGTAAGTACTTAAAATACGTTTTATCAAGAGAAAAGTTTGTATTTTTTTTATTCACAACGGGGAAGTTCTTGACCTTCATCTAGCCTGATGAGTTGCTACATCACGGCAAAGACCACTTTGAAAACCGCAATTCTGACTACATGGTCATTTAGTCCCATTTCGTCATATATTTGCCCCAATTTGTCGGAATTCGTCCCAAAGGGGACGAAAAGATATAAGCTATTTAAATGGTTCATGCCAAAGCAAACCGTCATTTTGGCAGGGACAGGCTATATATGTATAATGAACCATAACACCTAACCAGGATCTGATTATTAAAATATTTAGTCCCGTTTTTATGGAACCCGCAATGCCTAGAATTAAAATATAATAATAATAAATAACTTCTTACATTCACACCAATTATCTAAGCCCATTTTAATTTATGTATCATGGAAAACTTGATAACGGATAAATATATACTTAAATACTTTTTTTGTAAATTAATACATATCAGACCAAGACAAATAGACATGCACACGAATATTTGTCTTGCTCGGGAATCGAACCCGAGAACACTGGCGCAGAAGGTGGGAGCCTACCCCTGCGCCAAATAGGTCGTCAAAAAAAAACATACAGACTAATAGAGAACCTCCTCCTTTTTGATTTAGAAGTCGGTTAAAAAATTAAGAAGATAATGAAGAAATGAAGCGCCGCTGTCCAAAAATATAAAGGAATGATCTAACTATAAACAATTTCCCTCTTGATCAGAGTAAGAAGCATTATTATTTAAAATAAAATCAAAATAATGTTAAAAATCATAATACATCTTTTGTTAATTAAATTAGGCATTATTTTTAAGAAGTTTACCTAAGTATTAAGAATGTGATAAATAATTACTCGCAAATACCGTTGTAAATTATGAAAAACATGATTAAATATCGCACTTGGTCCAGAAGTTCCGACGCTTAAAAAATATCGCACTTGGTTCAGGGGTTTCGACGCTTACATTACGTGGTGTTTTGAAATATGATGTAAAACAAAAAAACGCTACATTGAAAAAGAAAATAGAAATAAATCATTTATTCTCAGTTAATACATATACATCGGGTTATGAAATAAACATTATAATCCATTATGGTGTCTTTGTGTCGGCGCGACACGACGAGCGGCCTTCAAAAGAATCATATGCGAGACTACAAATCGGTAGTGATCGTGGACGCTCGTTGCGCCGCGCCCGGGTTCGACTCCCGGCAGGGCAACACCACAGAACGCTAGCAAGTATGTACGTAAGATACAAACAACGAAATTAAATTAAAGAATAAATATTGTCATCACATATTTCAAATACAAAAAAGGCGTAATATCACAAACTACATTATCTGAGTAACATTAAAAAAAGTTTATTATGCAAGTTGTTCTAAATCATCAACTAAGGATAAGTAGGATATGTCCATTACGGATTCAGTATTTAGGGAGCGCGGTTGGGCCGGTGCGCCAGCTTCCGGCCACCACATTTCCTTTAACCTATAGGTACTTAAATAAATCAAATTTTTGGTTTAACGCGCAGGGGTATCTTTTTCTATTTAAAAAATACCATCCGAATTGTTATGTCCACGGACGCAGCGCGACAATTTCCTACACCTGAGATCAGTTATCTGCGAAACTAATGTGAGTTGGTACGTAAATTTAACTATTGCTATTGCTTAAACTGACGAATGAACAATGCTAAACGTTAGTAAAATTATCTACGGGTTCGCGCGGGCAGCTGGCGTCAAATATTTCCTAACTAATTGTGGGTTTAAAGCAATGTCAGCTTGTGTACTGAATATTTCCTCCCTTAAGAATTAATGGTGTCATCGTGAACATCCTGACCAAGCGGTTTGGTGTTTAATATATGGTAGGCTAGCGTGAAAAAATTACCTAAGGTAATGAAACAGGAATGAAGACCAAAGTTGAGAAGGCGTACCTTCCGGCGATTCTTTATGTTAATGTTGAACTATTGCTGTTTGAGATGTATGTACCTAATTTTAATCAAATGATCAGCTATTGAAACATATATTCCGCATTCTAACGTGGGATGCGAACTACGTGCCAGTAATAAGCTCTGAGCTTGCAATCGTTACAGTCACGAGTGACACAATACCATGATCAATAAATCCTAGTTTAAATTCGATTGAAAGATCCTTACGCAGGTCATGTCTTAGACATTACTAATACGTTCAATTAGAAGATCACTATCTATCAATTAATTCATTCGCATGATACCTAAGCCTTGTACATTTACATATTTTATTTGCAGAATACAAATAAACGCCCTTTGACAAACTTTTGCTCGTTTGCAGGTATAAATACTTCCATGTTGTACCTAAAGTAATAATCTAAAAGTTATATGTAGTTGCGATCGAAAAAGCTATGCAAAGATATTAAAAGCCGAGTGCTATTGAGATTAAATTAGACACAGCAAGGCAGCATACACACCGTAATAATATGCTGTAGTATATTGGTGGACAAGCCACCCAGTGGAGAGAGACTAGGTGTAAGGGCTCCCACACAAAACTGCGCAGTAGTTTTGCGAGATATCTCTAAGTCGGAATTTGATCCGAATGTGTTTAAGTCAGGGGTTTTAGGGGCAGTAGTGGGGCGCGTGGGGCGCTTGGGGCGCGAGGGGCGCGCGGGGCGCGCGCTGGCGTCGTCAGCCGCCGTCCTGCCGCGCCAGCGCCACCGACACCTTGTACAGGCTCTCCATCATGAACGACAGGTTCTGCGACAGCTCGTTCACCGGCCGCGTGATCGCCACCATGTCTGGAACGCACGGTTTTAACGGTTCAATAAATAATAATCCTCTCAAAAGAACCATGGGAACTCTTGTATGGACTCTGCGCCCACTTTTCAAAATTGTCTAGCAGTGATAGTTATGTACACTAACACACTATCCTCGCTCTGGATGTAAACTTTACTGTCATTGAATAAAGTAAAGTACACTTGAAGAGCTTTCACGTGACATTTAAATCATCACATTACTGTTGAACAATATAAAAAAATCGGACCCAAAATGAGGCATGATGATTTAAGAAAAAAAATCTTACTGTCGCACAGTGATCAATTTCAAGCATAAAGAGGATCACCTTACACACGTCAATACTGAAATCGTAAATTAAATAGGAGGTATAATAGAAAAGCAGTGTTGGTATGATTATGTGTGTAGTGTAGCGGGTACCGGGGTGCGCGTGCGCCAGCTGGCGGCAGTACACGTGCAGCAGGCTGGTGGCGTCGTCGTCGGGCAGCTCGCCGCGCTCCAGGATGCGCTCCGCGTTGCGCTCGCGCGCCAGCGCCAGCGCCGCGCCCCACCTACAACATACGCCAATTAATATCAGACAATCATTCAAGCCCAAGGCCCCACAGAAGATCAGTCCGCTTGCTGTCTTAGGCCCGTATTCTAGAACGACACTCAACTGGAAATCTCTTATCAAGTAAAATTAGAATGGGATGTAAATACATGCAACGAATCACAGCCATCTCTATCGTCTTCTACAAGCCATGCGCATAAAGTTGGCAACGTAGTTTTAAGTGAACCGATTTGACATCGTTTGCACCGTTTGACAGGTAAACAGCGAGTAAACCCCGAGTACTGAACCCTATGGAGATGGCATATCTTCTATACATCTATACAAATAAATAAAATTGGAGTGTCTGTTTGTAACATTAAATAACCGCTTTTTACTACGTGCATATGATTAAATATACGGTACATATACCAAAATGACATGTTTTACAATTTTTGTCTGTCTGTCTGTTTGTTCCGGTTAATCTCTGAAACGGCTGGAGTCGGCTGGACCGATTTTGACGGACCGATTAATACGACAATTAGAAGTAGTTTAAAATTGAATTCCAAGATTTTCTTACATTGTGACTTAGTTACACCAGTTACACCTCACTTTTTCGTAGGTATGCCACCTCCATAGGATTTAGTACTCAGAGGAGTAAACCGGTTCACAGCAATGTTGCCGTTCCGTATCATAGTATGGCTTGTAGAAGACGATAGAGACGGCTGTGAACGAATACATTCATCCCTTGCTAACTATACTTGAGAAGAGATCTCTATTTTAATGTCGTTCTAGAATACGAGCCTTAGATCGGATAGGCCGTCTGACGTCCGAGACCTCCATCGGCTCACACTAGTACGATCATTTGCCTGTCGGCAATAGTCGAAAACCAGCTTTGAGGCCACACACTAGCAGTTGATAGTTTTAGTTTTAATCGGTAGTTTCTGTCCGGCCGATAAATGTTAACACTTTCGTCTCGAAAAGAAGAAGAAGAAAACAGCTTAACAATATAGGTAAACAAATATAAACAAAAAATGTTTAAGATTTATTTATTATTTAAGGTTCGATGATAGACACAGAATCTTCAGACTAGCGGATGTAAAAGCGGCCCAAATGAATTTATATGTCGATTCTTTTGTCTTTCCACGTGACGCGGCGGCTTGTAGAATTTTACATCCGGGAGACAAAGTTTTCGATATTGAACATGTTGCATCATGCGCACCGCAAGAGAGTGGGGCATTATGCACCTTTTGGGTGTACTGGCTTCATCGTAGATTCCATTTCGCTTCTATAAACTAGGTACCAAGAGCAAGGTAATATTATAAACAGATTTGATTGTTTATTTGTTTGTTTGCATTGAATAAGCTTCGAAACTACTAGACCGATTTAGAAAATTCTTTAATTTTGACTATAGCTGTCTCTTTCTAAAACGAATCTTCTGTGGCAAGACCAATGGCAAGATTATGACACTACTGACTTGGTGACGTCACAATGATAGTAGAATTTTGATCACTCATTTCGTGAACGAAAAATGCAATGCGAATGCAATTTTTTATGCCTATATTCCCACTGAAACGGGTACCATGCGGGTAAAACGGTGAGGATCCACTAGATGTTAAATAAAAAAATGCAATAGAATAAGTGTCGTGACTCACATGTACCACAACCACACCACATCGCAGCGACAAAATGTGGTAGATACGTGTAAATAGTGTCGATGCAGCTTTTTGCAGTTGCGTTGTGGTTGTGCGACAAATTGTCGATCATTGCGTTGTAGCTAGTAGTTGTGGTACGCGTGAATTATACTATTCATTTCCAATACAAAATGTGTTGTGGTGTGGTGTGGTTGTGGTACGTGTGGGTAGACCGTAAATGTCACCTCTGTCGCTGCATGAGCTGCAGCAGGCGCGCGTCGTCGTGAGGCGCGGGCGGCGCGGGCGAGGGCGGCGCCTCGGCCCACGCGTCCGCCGCGCTCGTCAGCAGCGCCGCGCGCACCGACCACACCGCGCCGCTCATCTCCACGCCCTAATACCAACACCATATCTTAAGTGTCCCGGTAACGATCATTCGCAATTGACAATGTTTACGTTATTGAAGGACCAAATGATCGTCTACAGAGGCAATTGAAGCCATTACCATTCGAAACTACGTGATTGACGGCGAATGATGGAAAGCCCATTGACAATCGCGAATGACGCCACAAATTGAACGTCTTGTTATGCGATTGACAGATTTTTTGTTTGCTCGCTCGTAGTCGAGAAACATGGCGGACATCGCGGAACAAATGTGGGCCTGTCAATCGCACAACGAGACGTTCAATTGGTAGCGTCATTCGCGATTGTCAATGGGTTTTCCATCATTCGCCGTCAATCACGTAGTTTCGAATGACACTGGCTTCAATTGCCTCTGTAGACGATCATTTGGTCCTTCAATAACGTAAACATTGTCAATTGCGAATGATCGTTACCGGGGCACTTAAGAACCCTCGCCCACGGCGACTTTTTGTAGCGATGCTGAAGCGCGTTAGTAGCGATGCTGTCGCGCGTTTTGTAACTTTTTGTAGCGATTTAGTAGCGATGCTGTCGCGCATTAGTAACGTTTACGAAACGCGCGACAGTATCGCTACGAAAAGTCGCCGTGGGCGAGGGCCCTTACAATCAATTCATAGAAGAAAACATTTTACTGACACTAAAAAAAAATAGAATAAAAACGTAAAATATGGTGTTATTACAATAAGTAACAACCACATCAGAAGTGTCGCAGCAATGATAGTATCCTGGAAATTAGCAAATTATGCAAATTATTTCATCATCATCATCATCATGTCAGCCGAACGACGCCCACTGCTGGGCATAGGCCATCCCCAAGGATCTCCACAACGATCGGTCCTGCGCTGCCCGCATCCATCCCGCATCCATCCATCCATTCTTTAATAACCTATTATTACACAATTCAATTCAAGGGTAAAAAACACGGTATTTAGCCATGTTATGAGAATAGATCAATGTAGGTACTTACTACAAATATTAATAACCAAGAGTAAATGAAAGAAACTTTAATACTTAAAAGATTATGAGAAACAGGGGGGCAATTGCGTAAGCTAATCGTATTAATTTGACAGTTCATATCGTATTCAATCGGCTGCGATTTGTATGGAATGACATTTATTATGATACAATATGAACTGTCAAATGAATACGATTGACTTTACGCAATTCCATAGCAGATTGTAAACTTTCCCAACAGTTTATATTTGAAAATAAATCCTTTTAAAGATGTTTTATTTATAGTGTTACAAGCTGGGAACTTTAGAATCCGTACCCGGTTGTCAAGCGCGGCGTGGTAGACGGCGACCACCATCTTGTTGTTGGTCTCGAGCAGCAGCAGCAGCTGGAAGATCAGCTTGTACAGCGCGCGCGCCGTCTCCTCGGCCGCGCCCGCGCACCCGCCGCGCGCCAGCTCCAGCGTCTGCGCACACCCACCATTACGATAGCACACAGGCAGGCATCACCTGACACACATATCTTATGAATAAATACCATTGTGCAGGCTATAACTGAGCTGAACGGAACAGAATAGGCCATGGCGACCGACGTAGCGAAAGGAAAACTTTGAAATTAAAGTAATAACACCAGTATCCATCCCTAACCAGTGGGCGCGATTTAAGAAATACCAAGTTACTATCTTGCTTGCTTACCAACACTAGCTTACTATACCGGCAACGCGGCAAGAGAAATTAGTTTCGTGTATTACCGACATTTTAGTACAAAGTTACATTCCCTATTTCCCGTCCGTCCCCACCAATTTTCATAGCGAGTCATTTAAGATAAATGGATTTGTATATTTAAAAAAATGCTTTACTGATTTCTTATTTCTTACCTATACCCAATTCAAATTTATTTGAAGTCGCAGCTCAATCAGCTTAATGAGACCGCAACCTCTTCAGCTATAGTCTTAGCATAAAGCAATCTTTTATTTTTATTGATATAGGTACTTATATGAGATAATTATATTTGTGTGAAAGATGTTTTTTGGTAAAATAAAAACAAGTTGCTACTTTTTTTGTAAAAGTTATGTTGTCCAAGCTGCCCGGTGATATGTGGGCGAGCCCCACCCGCCACCCGCCACCCGCGCGTCATACGCTATAATGCGCCCGGATCTGGACAGGTAGTCTGCATTTCCGGGAATCTGATCAATGAAGCAGGTGGGGCGCGCCGGGCGGTGGGCGGGCTACACTTATCCCCTGAACCCGGCAAAGCCTTTGTCTCATTTCCCAGAAATGCCTGGCCTAACTTTATCCTACAAACGCGATGGCTTGTGATATGATACTGGCACGTCACGTCCTGAAGCCTGTCAATGACGTGTGTAAAAATGTTTCTTTCGGATACGAGGGTTTCCTTACATTGATGAAGCAACGCTGGCCTACAGCGTTAACAAGTAAAAGCAAAATTCGACGAGTCGTGTAAGCCTTTCGGTAGCTTAGTTGGTCAGAGCATCGGGCCGGATCCCCAAAGGCGCGGGTTCGATTCCCGCCTGAAAGCTACTTGTAGGGCACGTGGGTTTTTACTATCACACTTTTTTCCTATACTTACAGAATTTCATTGTAAATGCAATTAATTTAAAATCTCAATGAAACTAAGATGCTTTTTAAATATCATTTTGCTGTCTAGTTTTGTCCAACCATAGCGCTGCTGCCGGCTGAAGGTCTTAGAAGTCAAGGCCGGTTAAATTACTACAAAAAAAAGAAAAACGAAAACATAGCGCCGCTGTCACCAGAACAGAAACGATTGTCGATCTATTTTAATCATTTGTATGGATGTACCGTAACAAACTGCGATTGCTGAGCCACTTGCTAACATTCTTGATCTAGCCATGTAGGTAATGCAAACGTGTTTCAACCGTATGCCCGAAGTGCGCCCAATTTGCATTGCGGCTAAACTAAATCAACAATCGCGGTTCTCGATGGTACACTATTTTCCAAAACCGAAAGTAATTATGATAGATATGAGAGTCGATAAGATTCATTTACAATTTTCTTTTGGTTGATGGTAGGACTTTTTCTAAGGTAAGTACCTACAAAAAAACCAAAAGGGCATATAAAGTTGAAAATTATTTTACACTTAAAGTGCTCGGCGCGTCGCGGCGTTCGCTGCCATCTCAGCATGAATTGGGCCTAACTCGTCTGGCTAGCTACCACCATCTTATAAAGTCTGACACCATAACAACGATGATTTCAACTTGTTGTAATGTAGATAGACATAAACAGTGGCGGATTTAGAAAGCCGCCTGTAGGCTACGTCCTGGTAAGTCCTCAGTAGTTAAAGATTCCGGGAGTAGGTAGTGCGCTTCCACCTTTAGCCTTATCGTGTTTTTTTTGCGAATGTAATAATTCGAGAATGTAAAATTATGAGAACGAAGGCTTTTAGCCTAAGTGCTACCGCGTTGTGGATTAAAAAAATGGTATTTTAATGTTGGATGTATCCACGTATTGTAACCGTGTCAAGTCACGAAGAAACCTGTCTTGGCCTCAAATCTAGAAACTCAAACCTGTCTAAGCAAATAATAACAAAAATAAGTTCGTTTCATTTCAAAATTCTTGTAATCTGATGCGGCGCGCGCTATCGATGCATGTATCTAGGCACAAAGGGAGATCTAGACACAAAGGGAGGGTGCGAGCCCTAAAATCAATACAGCTAGGGCTCCGGCGGCTAGACCGTCGCGTGGCAACCATCGGCGCGCCGCGCACCCCATGCACTTACTCCATTTCATTAACGTTGATTTTTTAAATAATATTGTTTTGGTGAACATGACTATAATTTCTTAAAACAAACTCAATAAAGAAAGAAAGTGGCAAAATAAAATTTTGAATTAAAATTTGACGTATGGACCAGATATTTCGATAGTTTTATTATAAATATTGACACAAGTTGTCAATAAACGGATCTTTAGAACCTAAGGTACGGGCCTAAAGTGGGCCTTAGTAAATGACCCACCTTTATTTAAAATCAAATATTTTAAATAAGTTTTTAGTAAAAATTACATTTTTATGACAAGCTTTTTTGCTAACTGTACTTTAATATTGTATTGTCATCTAAACCTAACCGGTACAAAATTTCAGCTACATCAGACAATGGGAAGTGGGTCAAATTAAGCTTGCAAGATTTGTCCCCCACTAACTAACAAACTAACTAACATGGCAAGTTAATAAAAAGCTTGTAAAAACAGCCTCAATATGGATTCGTAATTTATTTATTTTAAATACGTAGTAATGTTATCATTAATCAGTACTAAACCACTTTATAATCGGTTTTGTACTACTTACAATAGAGGTTTACTGTCTCCCATATAAAAGGTATTTTTGCTTATCACCAAAACAGTGCAGAAATATTTTAAGAAATCTCTTTGTTGCACAGTTTTTCATTAATGCACAATTTTTTTAAATTCAGATACTAATTTACCACAGAGGTTTACTGTCTCCCATTAAGCTTAATATAAAATGTGTTTTTTGCTTAGAACCAAAACAGGTTCAGGTGGTCTCGGGTTCGATTCCCGAACAAGACAAATATTTGTGTGCATGAACATGTCTATTTGTCTTGGTCTGGGTGTTAACTATGTATATTAAGTATGTATTTACAAACAAAAAGTATCTAAGTATATATTTATCCGTTATCAAGTTTTCCATGATACAGTTTCTTAATGAAATTAACATGGGCTTAGATAATTGGTGTGAATGTAAGAAGTTATTTATTTTTTAAAACAGTGCAGAAATGTTATATGAAATCTCATTGTTGCACTGTTTTTTTTTAGATAGTAATTTACCACTGTTTGTAAAACTTTGATACTTCATATTTAGTAGGAAAAGTTTTAAATTAAATGTTTGAGGAGAAGATGAATTAAAGTTTGCTTTCGTTCACTTGAGTTTTTATTTTGAGTAGGTATATTTTATCACGGTAGGTAGATTGGTAGTTGAAAGAAAAGTAGATTACGCACCTTGCCAAAGTGAGTAATTTGCGCTCGATGCAACAATCTAGGATAACAATTTACCAATAAATTTTAAAATAAAAATTATTGTGAACTAAATAAGGCATGTTTTTCCACAATGTTTAAAAAAAGCTATAATGAAGCCTATTTTCAAGAATGGTGTAAAGTCCAAAATGGTAAATTATCGTCCGATAGCCATACTATCAGTTATATCTAAAATTTTCGAAAAAATAATATGCAAACGAATTTACCGCTTTTTTGAAAAATATAGTGTGCCAAACAAAAACCAACATGGTTTTAGAGAGAAACACTCTACGACATCAGCTGTGCTTGACTGTAGCTTTGAGATTCTGAAAGCGCTCAACGAAAATAGGTGTGCTGTCGCGATATTCATGGATATTTCCAAGGCGTATGATCGTGTGTTGCATGAAATACTTTTAAAAAAATTTGAAAATTTCGGAATTCGTGGGAATACAATTCAGCGGCTCACGTCTTACTTAAAAGACAGAAAGCAATCTGTACAAATTGCACACACAAGTGGAGGTATTTTGGAAAATGTTATTTCCGAAATTGATACAGTCCCCGGATCAATACCACAAGGGAACGTGCTCGGATGTTTGCTGTTTTTAGCTTATATAAATGATCTGCCTCACGCCACACCAAACAAAATTGTACAGTTTGCTGATGACGCTACTCTCATTATATCTGGCAACTACAAAAACATAAATAAATACATGATGAAATCACATCTCCTATAAATAATATAGCAAAACATCTCGGTGAAATAGGGCTGGTATTAAATTTAGAAAAAACCAAAATAATTCAATTTAGACCCCACCAAAGATCAGTACTGCCACTTAATATAATTTTTGAACAAAACAAAATAGAAGTAGTCGATACATTTACATTGCTCGGAATCACCATGGATTCTACTCTCTCTTGGAAACCTCATGTAAGTGCAGTTGTGAGTAAACTTAGCAGTTTTACGTACGCCCTATATGAGTTGCGAAAAATCACAAATCCACAGTGTGCGTTGACTGCATACCATGCACACGCTGCGGCCTGGATCAGTTTTGGGATTGTATTTTGGGGAAACTCGACTGATGTGCATACAGTATTCGTTTTACAAAAACGCTGCCTCAGAGTAATCGCCAAATTGTCGCCCGAAGAGTCATGTAGGCCGTGGTTTGTAAGCTTGAAGATACTCACGGTCAGCTGTCTGTACATTTACGAGCTTTGCAGGTTAGTTCGCACCAGTCCACATTATTTCCATAAAATAACTGACCTTCCTAGACGCTATGTTTCTCGCCGGGCTAATAACATAAGTCAGCTAACACCACAACTTGAACTATTTAAGAAAGGGCCTTTCTATAAGGCAGTCACGTTTTATAATCACTTGCCTAACTCCTTAAAAGCGGTCCAGGGATGTAAATTTCGTCGGTCAGATTCATTACTGGAACATTTCCAAAATTGCGTGTTTTGAGTTAAGTATGTTGAATGGTAGGGAATAGAATATTTTTTCCAAATCACTAACGGTACAACTCAAATTTTAGCTCTAATTGACAGGAAACTATTTATTCCGATAAGGAAAAATACATTTTAGTAATGTCTTCGTTTTCAGTATCAGTTTATTTTGAAATGTCCCGCTGCAAATCTAAATTCTAAAGTGCAACCGTGATTCAATAATAGAATATTTTCAAATGTTCCAGTATGACTCTGAAATTCTTTGCATGATTATTGTTTATTGGTGTTTTGTGCCAGTCGCGCTTTGAACGGTCAGTGTAGTGGTCAGACGGAGATTGGGTTTTGATAAAGAAAAAATATAAAAATAAGTTCCAGACCTAAATTTAAGATAAAACTGTTCTCTTTTTATTTTTTAAATATTAGATAAACCATTAAGATTTCTAAATTGTGTGTTTTTTAAATTTCCTTACTGGCTTATTTAGAAATATTCCAATTAGTTCTCTAGATTTTCAGGAAATTTTCAGTTCATTATTGGAACATTTCACAAAAATACTGATAACTCAAAAACTACAAATGACATCCTAAATCTTAGTAACACACAATAAACTTGGCTATAATCTGCATACTGTTCAATAAATACAAAAACACAAAATGATCTTTAGTTAACGTAAAATAACATTTGAATATTTTCAAAAACTTTAAACCTCAATTACTCAGAACAGCATCATTTTGCAATGTTCCACTACTGTTTCCGACCGACGATTTGATAAAAAATTAAAAACAACTACTTCTTGCAAAGGCTTACTATTCTATAAAGGAATATT
The DNA here is from genome assembly GCA_949710035.1 of Crambus lathoniellus. NCBI lineage: Eukaryota > Metazoa > Arthropoda > Insecta > Lepidoptera > Crambidae > Crambus > Crambus lathoniellus. The sequence goes on from OX453296.1 coordinate 29,890,873, forward strand.
TAGATGATAAATTAGATAATTAAAGCTATAAATAAAATGTATGTATATTGTAAATTATTGTTAGTAAAATAATTTTAAGATGGTATTTTAATAATTTGTGTTACACTCCTATTGCAATATAAAATTGTGTCAATAAGTATTATAGTCACTTATGTATTTTGCCGTGCCCTTACAGGGCTCTTGTTTGTGACCTTAAAATGTATGTACACCTTTTTATACAACAATATGCAAATAAACGAATATGAATATGAATATAAGACTATTATTTCGGGTTTATTAAACAATATCAGGGTATTAAGGCCCGGAAAAGAATTTAACATTATGAGGTAAACAACAGTTATTAAAGTTTTTTAGATTTGAGTTAGACATAGCTATACATCTGGCGTCTGTTCATCAGAATAATTTAATATTTTTTTAGGAAAATATGGCCTCGGACTTTATTTAACATAAGATATTAAAAAAAAAAACATTTTTTTTAAGTACAAAAATATAAAACAAACAAAACATATTTAGTAACAGTTTTAAAAACACCAAAGTTTTAACTAGAAATAAATCAAATAGTCAATGATTACTGGAATTACTGTGGGCCTTATTACACTTAAGACTATTACAAAATCACAGTTTTATTAAAATCAAAATGATTTTCTAACAAAACTCTTTTATCGGCGCGGTGTGATGATATTTTAACCTAAAAAGAAAATAATAAATTTTTAAATAAGAATTGACTATGAATTAAGTCCCGGGCTTTGTTCCTGCAATAATAGTGGGCCTTATTAGCAGTAGGTACAGTTTAATATACACACAAAAACGTGATATTTTAGCAAGAGATCGCAAGAAGTTTTGACTTTACCTTTCCTCGGATAGCTAGATAATATTCAAGTAACATCAAGTACGTAAATAATGGACGAACTTAAACGTGATGTGCTAAAATCTGCGATTGTTTACGATAGAAAAAATATTACGAGGGGAAGAGAAGTTACTCGTCCGAACAACTCGAACCCTATACCTACTAACAAAATGGTGGTGTACCCAAAAGCAAACGATGTTGCCAGGTCATTGTTCTTGTATTGTCAATGTGTCTAACAACCTATCGAACGGCTTTGATTTATTTTTACTGTCATTTTCGAATACTGGGCCTTGTTTCCAGGTGGGCCTTATTAAGTGCCGCACCTACCTTATACTTAGTAATATTTTGTAAGCTCTTTGACAAAAAGATGGCTGAGCGTTCCTTAGCACGACTAAACTATTCAGACGATCGAGTGGAGCGCGCCGGGGCCGTCGTCGCCGTCCGCGTGTGCCAGTATGTGGCACATACCACAGTATGTGGCGCATCCGAAACTTTGACCGCAGCATGCGTCTGGCACTGGCACATACTATGTGCCAGTGCCAGACGCATGCTGCGGCTAAAGTTTCGGACGCTCTTCAACTCAACATGATCCCAAGTCTAATCCTAGGTGGCTTCAATCACTTGCTTTTATAGTGTAAACGTTTAACGAAATAAAGATGTTTATGTTTTAAAGTTTCATAGAACAATGTATGGAACAACGTGAACAAACTTTCTTTTTTTTCCGCTATGGGTAAATCGGTAAGTGAGGCTTTTATTTGAAAGACGAATTATTTTGCATTCTGATAAGTGATAAAAAAACGAGGAGATGATCTGCCATGACACTGTGAAGTAAGCATGTTTGTATGAACATAAAGCAAGTTCTTGTTTGTTCTGCAAACGAGTTATTATATTTAGTTCGCCCGCTTTCTGGTAGTTAGTAGTTTTACTACGATAGAACATTGTCTATTGAGCAACTCAGGCATAGGTCACAAGTTTATTGGGATTGGGAGTCATCTCTTCAACATGGACTCCATACGAAAAAGCATTTTAAAACAGTGTTACAAAGCGAACGTGGGCTTCACTCAAGTCTACCCTATACGCAGTGCCTGTGACGCAGAGATCAAGATTTGCGCGACGAAGTACGCATGGTGTAGCGTCTTCGACGTAAAAAGTTTTAGCCTGATTTGAATAAAAATTATGAGTTCAATTTTACCAGGGGGGTGTCGCTCCGCAGTTTAGGTACTATCGACAAAAGCACCAGCTATACACCGTAAGGTTCAACAGTAGATTTAGTATACTGCACTTAAGAGCTTTTGCAACGGACTGCCATCGGGTAAATCTAAAAATAGTGTCACAGATGGGCGGTCCAAACCCTACACAAACGGTATTTTTTATAATGTTTTTAAATAAAAGGTCATTTGGGTTGACCAGCTACCTACATGGGATCTAAAACCTTTTCTAAAGAAAGAGCATTGCCGTCTCTTAAGAATCAGCTACTAATTCTTAATATGACAGAGGTAACTAGTATCGAAATAAAATAAAAAACTGCATTACCTATGCTTTTGCAAAATAAATATTATGTTTAAATATAATGTTACAAATTTTTTTCATAAAATTATCATTCGTAAACATCTCTTAATTCCAACTTTTAACATTATACCTCTACATTGTCATATTCTTATCTCATAAGATACCATCTGAATTAACTACATAAAAAATCAAAAAGTAACACCAATATGAATGACAATTTGTTATTTCAAACGTTGCTATTGATACCCCAAACTTTCAATCACATCTGGCGCATGTTGTTTATGGTTCCGGTTCCTGTTGTGTTTACGGGTGCCTAAATAAAAGAAACAACAAAACCGAACTAGCAAGTCGCTCTTAACCCTAACTAGCGAGCGAGCTGTTTGAGACTTTAATAGAAATAGAATCTCTCTCGCGTAGCTGTTGGATACAGTTTTGCTTGCAAGCGCGAACTTTAGGTTATTATAATAGTAGGCAAGCGATGACAAAGCGACCGGAATTGGACTTTATTTTCATACAGAAAGTTTTTTTTTAATTTGAATGAGTTTGCAGAGTGCGTCTTCTGTACCTTAGTACTATTATATATTCTGTGATTTTACCTCGAGCGCATGGTCGCGTCTGTCGAAGTAAGTCTCGAGGTGCTCGTTGATCTCGAGCGCGGCGTAGCGCACGGCGTCGCGCAGGCGTTGCGCGTCGGCCGCGGCGGCGCCCGCCCACAGCAGCGGCGGCTCCTCGGCCGCCAGCCGCTCCGCCACGCCCGCCAGCTCCGCCAGCCCGCCGCCGCCGCCCGCGCCCGCCGCCACCACCGCCACGCCCTCCGTGCACAGGGACACCGTCTTGCTCATCACCTCCTGCGCACAACCAGGCGTCTGTCACTCGATGAACTTGCGCGCTACTCTCGCCCGCACCGAAATCCGTAGAAGTTAGACCCGCAGACTTCGATCAACATCAACACTTAGTTCTAGATAGTTGGAGTGACAGACATGGCCGAGCGTTATACGCCCACTTGAGAGTATAATTATAAGTAGATTATTTTGACAGTGTCAATAATAATAAGGTATTTCAAACTTGGAACGCAGGAAGCGTAATTTATAATGTAAGATCGTAACATTCGTTAACTTTTTTCTCCGTTTAAAAAAAATCGTCAACAAAAGCGCATTTTATGCAATTTACATATAATAATTTCATCACTCAATTAACGACAGTACGTCAACAGCTACCATTCGCGCGTCGCGTGCTCATTATAACCATTTAACCATTTTAAACCATTTTCGTAGGAATAATTAGATTAACCAGTTTTAGTAATAATTAACTTAGTGACTTTTTACCATTTGTTTTTATAGTGTTTTATGTTGACAATAATTATATTAATTTAAAGTGACTCTCGATCTTCTTATTTACTACGATAACAACAAAGGTCGGCTGCAGCTAACCATCGTGCGCAGTCCCAAACCTTTTCAGTCAGTCTGGGCCATATAAAGTTTTATTTTAGTTCGTGAGCCTTCATCTAGTAGGTACTATTGTTGATCGAAGCCCGCAGAAGAGCTAGGATGTGTGCGATAGAAGAAGATGCAACGTCTGGCCGTTCGTAATTAGCGTCGTACAAGCTGAATTCCATTTTATTGCGTTGTAGTTAGAGTTGCTATTTATTTAAATAGTTTAGCGGAGTGCAGCTTCTGTACTTGTACTATTATTTATTCTGTGGCACAACCAACCAAATGTTACTATCTTCATACGGCCGGTTTCAATAGCCTATCTTATCTAAGCTTATCCCTGTGCCGTTACTAAGCAACCTTTGTTATTTGAGACTTATTAACAAAAATATCTAGGCAACTAAGCTCGGATACGACTGTCTTTACCAGGGAGTAGGTCATTGAAACCGGCCATTAGAGTAGGCTTCCTATAAATTTCGTCGATGTAATATGCCCAGCACTGGGCGTCGTTCGGCTGACATGACGAATAAAATGTTGTGAATCGTGTGTCGATGACATGTACAAAAATACACATTACATATTCTATAAAACGAAATAGTTTACGAATGCTTTTATAAAACAATGATTTTTTTACCTTTGAATTATTTTCATAATATATAAATAACTAGTTGACCCGGTGCACTACGTATCACCAACATCTAATAGAGATAAACAGATAAAAAATTATAATCGTGAAGCGAAACTTTATTCACCAAAGAAGTTTTATACACTGCCTGCCACGAATCTCAACAATTTTAGCAATCCGAAGCGGCTAAAACGGTAGTGATTAAATACTCTGGTAGTGTTTTAATACTCTTCGGAAGCTTCAGTAAGTCGATGTTTCATACAAAATTATCATTTTTACTTTACAATGTTTTTAAGCTTTTCTATAGGATAGATATTTCTATAAATCAATATAATATGTATGTTACCGGCCAAACCCGATTTTAGGACAAACTAGTTTTTCCTAGGCCAAATCAGTTTAACTTATACCATTTTATTTGAGTATTCGTTGTGTTAAATGTTGTCTTTCTTCGTACATACAGGGTGTTTTTCTATAAGCGCAAGACCTCTTACGTGGTGATTGTGCTCATTAATATGAACAAATTTTACTATGGGGCTTACTCTGCAACTCAACAAAAAAAAAAACAGCTGTTTCATACATTTTGGTCGAGTAGGTATTTTATTTATTTTATTTTTTATTTTATTTATTTTTATATTATTGTATTGACAATTTGTATGAAACAGCTGATTTTTTTTGTTGAGTTGCAGAGTTGGCCCCATAGTAAAGTTGTTCATATTCATGAGCCCAATCACCACCTAAGAGGTTTTGTGCTTATATAAAAACACTCGTAGAGTGTGTCTGTGTGCTGGCTGACCTTAAGCACGGTGTGGAGGCGGTGGAGGAGCGCGAGCGGCGGCAAGTGCGCGGCGTGTCGCAGCAGAGCGGTCACGGACGCGCGCCACGCGTCGCGCAGCGGGCCCGCGCCCGCGCCCCCGCCCGCGCCCGCGCCCGGCACCGGCGTCACGTCGCCGCGGTCGCCTGCCGACAATAGACCACACCTTAGGGCTCGTGCGGCGTGCCGGCGATGTCGCTCGACTTCGGTCGCACCGGCTCGCAGCGACTTGATTGAACGCGTATAACTAAACGACTTACGGCCAGAATTAATAACGTATCCACAGATAGGGATAGGTGCGATCCAGATTAGTTGCTAGGCAAACACCTAGCAACACCCTGGCAACTCTCGTTAATTCTATGTTAATATCAAGCGTTGCATAGTTTAGTTACTAATCTGGATCGCACCTATCCCTATCTGTGGATAGGTTATTAGTTCTGGCCGTTAGTGCAGCGTGCCAGCGACTGACAACCAGTGCTAGATAAAGTCCCTGCGAGTCGGTGCGACCGAAGTCGCGCGATATCGCCGGCACGCTGCACGAGCCTTTACCTACATCCTTCATTTCAACAAATCTGTTTACAATATATTGAACGAGGCGTCTATGCTCTTAAGACCGAAACTACTCGCTGCCAGAATTATACAGGGAGTTTGTTTAAAGATGGGACGTACTTCAGGGGGTACAAACAGGAGAGGGAAACGCCCAGGCACCTTCTGTGTGACTGCGGGCCTCTTATCCACAAACGCAGTATCCATCTGGGTCGACACATTATGCGCCCGGAGGAGATTAAAACTCTAAAAGCTAGGAGTATTCTAGACTGCATGGAAGCCTCCAGGCTAAAAGAGTTACTTTAACCAGGTGGCGAGTCACAATAGATCTTTTAGGTCGCTGTGACTACATCTCGTACGGGAGATGCATAGCCCCTTACATTCAAAAATAATAATAATACTTTAGGGGATGAAAGTACCCATCAATACAAACAACTTTTAGGTGCTATGGGAGCAAGTGCAATATCGTAAAAAAGAAATTGGTTGTCACATACAAAAGTGCAATACCGAATGGGCCAAAATGTATGGAATAGCTGTTTTTTTATATAGCAATGGTCTTGGTCCCTCTGTAAAAGTTGTTTGTATTGATGGGTACTTTCACCCCCTGAAGTTTGTCCCATCTTTAAACAAACACCTTGTCTAAATATTTGCAGCTGCCAGGGCCGCAATATGCGTTTGGTATTTAAATACAAATTTTTGGTTGTAAATTTCGGTTGGTATGTATCAGACCTCCGCATCTCATTTACATTTACATTCGTCCTTTTTGATGATCGTACATTTGTTCAACATTCAACGTGATGTGTTAATAATGTAATAATGCAAGTCGTCGAATTCTAATTTGAAGAGAATATAAGTTGTGGGAGTATTGGTTCGCGCTCACCGTCGGGCTCGCCGCTGGAGGCGCTGGAGAAGGAGTGGTGTCGCACGCGCAGCGGCAGGTCGTGCGGCGCGGGCGCGTCGCCCTCGCCGCGCGCGCCGCCCGCCTCCTCCCACGCGCCCTCGCCGCCCTCCTCGTCCGACGAGTCCTCGTGCCCGCTCTGAACAAACACCACCATTTTTCATAAAACATACCTAAATGAAATATTAGAAAAAAAACCGGCCCATCTTTCAAGTAGCTCCGCCGGCAACCGAACCCGGGACCTTTCACTGTCCGGGCGAATGCTCTGACCGCTGAGCTACAGAGTCATTAGAGGAAGCATCGAATCTTTCTAACTTCTTAATTCTTACGCGCAGTGAGCCAGCGTTTATTTCATAATTGTGAAGATATTACTACCCTCGACACTCGAATGAAATATCTTTCCAGATATTTGACAGTCAGATATAATCGAATAAGAATCGGACGTAGTGCGCAACCGCTCTAAGGGCTCAAATAAATGTCTAATGTTACATTTTATTTTATCTATATTTAATGAAAAGTGAATGAATACATTGTGTCAGTAAAAATTTGATACCAAAATCATATAAATATAGCCACAGGTAAGTGGTAGACGTAGAACATAGAGTCAATTACATGAAATCGATCTTTTGAACAAGTACTTTGTTCTCATATTCTGAAGTTACACAGCAAAAGGCCAAGCAGATCCGACGCCATACTCGTGCATCATGCTCGCACCGCTAGCGACCGTTTTTAGAACGCTTCGTAAGGCTGACCACGGCCTGCGCACTCGCCCCGTGACACACGAGCGGAAACCGCCGCCGCGCCCCGGAGCCGCGCACACATGCAAACATAGCACTTACACCTCAACTTTAATCCCAATCCCATTCGGCGCAGGTCACGCATTAACGTCATCGATGCAAGCATATTTCCTAGAAAACGCGCCTGCGCCACCCCGGCCGGGGCTCCGCACTGAGGCCACCCGGGTGTGTGACGCCCCTCGCCGCCCGCTGCATGCACACACGCTTACGTAGTGCCCATATCCATACCCCTACCATACACCTACCTCATCCTCCACCAAACGATATGAAACATTCGAAAATAAAAGTTCAGTGAAGTGCGGCTTACACGGCGGGCTATAAAACAAGGTTTAAAATCGCTATTTATCGGTGAGTGGCCCGTATGCAGGGAGCTGGAGATTTCGGAATCACAAAAAAAATTCATATAATTAATTGCCAGACGTAACATCGGACATGTGATTGGCTACTTCAATGAAAATGACAATGACAATAACTTTTACAATAAAGGAACTTCATTGGTCAGCACTGAAACAACGTTGACAAGCAATGTCTTCTTTATTTGCAATGGCAATGTCACTTATCAGTGATAAATCATAGATGCTTGGGAAATACCCTAAATGCGGTTTCGGTGGCCATCTGTGGCGGGGAGTGATCCTATGCTTTATATCGACCAAGTTATCGACCACGGAAAATGAGCTTTGAGTTGTATGTTGCGAACTCCGATATCGTCTGTAATCAAGTAAATCGTTTGCGATTCACTTCACTTCACTTATTCATAGTAAAGTTTTGATTTAAAATACTCCATCCATGCCAATTTTATGGTCCAACTTAGGCGATTTACGTCATTGCATTTTACTTATAATTTGATTTATAAAACATTTTACGGATGTTCGATGCTTATTGAAAAGGAAAAATAGTGCTAATAAACTACAGTAACTACCGAAGATACGTTCAGATCAGTGGCGGTACCTCCATACAAGCCCAAAAGCCGGGCTTGCCCTAACAAAATCTTATTTACACTACTAATGAATCACAATTAATGATAACAACAAAATAATATTCACAAACGTAAATTTTCAATCAAAAATTAAATTTTTCAAAGAACTGTTCGATAGACAAGTCATTAACTACATAATATAGCGTATTTATCGAAAAATACAATTCATCTCTCTCGCACTCGTTGGCTTGCAACCGGGCTTTGCGAATTCATATATCCGCACTCTTCTAACATTAACGAAACTGGTACCCCACTACATACATACTGCTGTACCTATCTATAGATTCTATGAGAAATTTCAAAACTGAGCAAAAGCCGGCATGCAAAGGAAGCTAGCCGCAAGTGGGAGCGATGAACCCGCAGAAACAGCTCACGATCGGGCCAATCCCTGCACAGCAGCACACAATCAGGCCAATGGCTGCGTTGCGTAGCGCATACAAACAGGCCAATCAGGAGCAATGCGATCACCTGGGTGAATTAAGTAATAACGGGTTGTTTTGCAGTTTGATTGAGCCAATGTTTCTTTGATAAAGTTTTCTGTTTTGCATTAATTAGTGTTTTTCGTTGTACAAAAAGATGTCAGAATTCAGAACGACGAGTGATGTTGTTTTTTGTGATTGTGAAAGATTAAAATGTGTTAAAAGTTTTGATCGGCGCCGCCCGGCCGGTGAGGCGAGGGAAAGGTAAATTCATTTCACTTTGCCGAAAAAAGCAGCGAGTATTTTCAGACAGACCTACTCCAGATTTGTGTATTTTGCAAACTAGTAAGACTCACAAAAGGCAATTCAATAGAAATGTGTACAAAAGTCGTAGAAAACATCCCGTTCATTTAAGATGGTTACGCTTATATATGGCGCGGTCGCTTTTACGTGACTTCTACAATTTGGGCGGCTTATTAAAGAATTGCTGTCTTAATCTTGTTTTTGATATATCTTTCATGATAGCTGGAATTGAAAGCTGAAATTAACAGGAACTAATGTTCATGAATTACTTAAATTCATTTAATATATGTCATGTGTCTTAATGTTATGGAAACTGTATTTAAGTATTCGATCTCTAAAGTACGACAAGTCTAAAATTTATCACATTTATTTTTATCTTTATATCGTGTAAAGTTACAAGGTCTAAAATTCTTGACATAATAAGTGTCTAACACGGGTATTTTTTTCAGCTGTTTGTTTGGTTGTAAATGTAATAGTTTATTTGCAAATCCGTTTTTTCTGATTTTCGAAACCATTTATATTACGTTGGTTTACGACTACCAAATCAAAAACTATTTTTTAATTAAGCCTTTATTTACTTTTTTGCATTCACAATGCAATTTTTATTATTGAAAAATGGAAAATGAAGTATTTTGAAAAAATCGACCTGTCTCACAAGACTCACAACCAGCTCCGATGGGACACGAACCCACGACTTTTCGCTTTCCGGGCGACTGCTCTAACCACTGAGCTACGGAGTCGTTATAAAAAATTGACGCCTTTTTTGGCTTTAGGTCTTCGGGCTTGCCCTGATCTCAGACCCTAGGCACGCCACTGGTTCAGATCTCAGATAATCTTATAACACTAATAGATATGCTTAGGGGGTGTGGCAGGCGTCGCAGCGACTGATACCAAACGATTAACATCGTCGGTTCATGCGTGGATGAAGTCATCAGTTGTCATTCAGATGAGAATCGATTTTCCTTTTCTTTCCCAAAATGCCGGTTTGTGCTGTTATACTTAGTCGAAATTATAGCAACAAAGTAAATATCTCAAAAAATGGATTTAACTTCCACAAGCGAAGATACAATTTCAATAATTTTATCATGTTTTACCGAATAATAAAATATTATGTAGGTACATAATGTAAATATGTCAATAAATTGATACACTTTATTTAACAATATCCATTGATGGTTTTTTGTGGGTCTATTCAACTTCTACCTTCGGCAGTGCAATGGATCGACCTTTTATAGATAATATCGTTGCAAAGAGTAAATGGGTTTACTCTTCTTTTATGACTAGGGATCCACCAGGTGGAGTGAAACCAATGGGTCCGTTGTAAACAATTTAATAATTAGGAAAGGAATCCTTTTTAGCTTCTGAGAGCTTCTTCAGAGGAGCTAATAAATACAAAAAAATGGAAAATTAAGTGTTACTTAGTACGTAACCACTGAGCTACAGAGTCATTAACGACTCCGTAGCTCAGTGGTTACAGCAGTCGCCCGGAAAGCGAAAGGTCGTGGGTTCGAGTCCCATCGGAGCTGCTTGTAAGACGGGTAGATTTTTTCGAAATACTTCATTTTCCATTTTTCAGTAATAAAAATTGCATTATGAATGCAGAAAACTAAAAATTAAAATCACTAATAAATACTAATCATAATTTTAAATAATATTTTTTTAATATTGAAAATGAAGTATTAGAAAATATCAATCCGTCTCACAACTATCTTCGGTTAGATACAAATGTAGAATAGGCGGTACCTGCTTGGGATGGTGGTCCTGTGCGCGCGGGCGCTGCGGCGGCGGGCTGCGCTCGGGCGGCGCGCGCTCGTCGCGCTCCTCGCTCAGCAGCCGCCGCCGCACGCCCCAGTTGAAGTTGTCCGAGCTCTCGCCCTGCGGACACCACACACACCACTCAATATCATAATGCAACGCTAGTTGTAACTGTTCAACACTGTCCAAATTTATGCGACATTTTTATGTGACTTTTATGAAAATGTAGAGTAACGCGAAAGATGAAATTAAATAAATATGATTAGGAAGTTAAAATTCCGACTAAGTTAAATTCGGATTATAATGACAGCCCCGATTTCACCACTGATATTACACGATCAACACTAAACGTGTATAAAACATAGTTTAATCTCTGTCATCTATTTAAATGTGACAGAGAAAGAAAAATGAATTTTAATTTTTTTCAGTTAAATTTAACTACAGTGGTAAAATCAGGCCTAAGAGAACATCGAATGATCGAATCGAAGGCACGAATGAAGTAATTAATTGACGAGTTGAGCGAAAAAATGAGTGAAGGTTACCTCGATACTCTCGCTCTCATACTCGAGGAAGTCGAAGTCCTTGAAAACGCCGAAGTGGTCGGCGGGCGGCGCGGCGGCGTCGCCCCCGCCCGGCGTGCCCGACGCCTCCTCCAGCGACGACGCCATCGACGACTCGCGCTCCAGCAGCTCCGAGCTCTGGCTGAAGATCACCTGCATCACACGCACACGCGCTCATACATACCACGACTACTATGCTCTTAAGCTTCATTTCCACCTGCAAGTAAACTTCTGCGATAAATGTCCGACAGTCTGTTTGTGGCCTGTCCGATAGCAACTTGCAAGTGTAAACGACGTGTTTACACTTGCAAGTTGCTATCGGACAGACTGTCGGACATTTATCGCAGAAGACTTACTTGCAGGTGGAAATGAGGCCTTAATGTACTCAAACACCACCTTGTTTGGAAGAACAAACTATTTTCCCGGTAGCGTGCTTTTTAGGTATTGACACAGATAAAAAGATTTTTGTTTCGGGATAACTCGCAACACGTAGTTTTAACGTCGTAATTATATTTCTGTACAAATCTAAATATAGCTAATGGATTTGTTTAGCGAGTGTATTAATGAACTACTACAGTAATGTAATAAATACATTTGGTTACATGATAGCTTTTATACACTTTTATAGAAGTAAATTTAAATGAAGACTAGTAACCAATCAACTGCCTGATAATTTTAAATGAATTTTAATTTTTAAAGTATTCCCCGTTTATAACTAACAACATCTACAAAACATGAAGTGGTAATTTTAGTAATCGCTCATCAGAAAATTGAGCGTGATCTGAAGTTGGTAAACTTATTTACTCAATAGATTATTAGTCAAAGTTTTTCTTATAATATTATTTAAACTCGATTTAACAACATTCCTATGTATTTTGTAAATAATCTGTGGTTCGTAGCGATAGTTAGGTGATATTGTTTAATTAAAACATAGGAGTATGTATTTTTACCAGCGTTGCCTTAAAGTATCTGAATTAAGATTTTTGTGTCGTGACATGGGCTTTGATCAACGTTTAGACTAGATTACACACATAGCAAACACATTCAGAGCCCCGTGGTCCTACTGCGTGGTCCTAATTTTTTTTGCCCGTAGTTCTATCAGTAGGACTATAACAAAAACATGATTATTTTGAATGGGCAATGGTCCTACTGGTAGTACCACAGGCAATTTTTTTTGTTCGTAGTTCTATCAGTAGGACTGTAATAAAAATATAATTATTTTTTATGGGCAATAGTCCTACTCATCAATATTATGAAATGTTACTGGTTCTGAGGTCCTATGACTTAAGGCGGTACCCTGACCGAAAGTGGCGCCCTCAGAGGTTTTTATTTAATAAGTTGCTAATAGAAAAGGATATTTATAAAACTTTACGAGGAATTTTTAGGGCCCATGGTCTAGTATTTTCTGGTCATGGTCTACAGTTCAGAATTCATTGTTTGCATAATCTCGTAGAGAAGCCAATATGAACATGAGTTACCTTTATCGTGACTGTACCCGTACATTTTTCTTTTTTATAATTAGGGCACCTCCAAACTGCCCCTTCTTTTTTATAAGGCTTCAACTTATAATACTGGTGTCCACCATATAGCAGCACACTACCGCACATCCGTTTAATAAAATCCATTGCGAGACTTCCCTTTTCCCTTGATTTAGCATCAAGAATTACACGGAAAATAATCAATTTCAACGTGACACAATGATTAAAAAAAACTCTAACCAGAAAAAAGGAGTTCTTACTACTCCTACTCCTAGTTGAACTACGAACACTGTTACTTGTCCATAGTCCTATCGATAGAACCATGTACAAGTAAAAATGGCCGTGGTACTACTAATAGGACTAGGGGTAATGCTAGGTGCCCATAGTCCTACTGATAGAACTAGGGACACAAAAATTTGCTCGTGGTACTACTAATAGGACCACGCAGTAGGACCACGGGCTCTGAATGAACAAAACAAAACCTTCTCAACGTAAAGTCGTGTTTTAGTGACTATTGTTGATCACAGATCGTGAGTAGTAAAACAATACTTGTGTGGTCTGGTTCCGCATGTTTAGTGAGTGTGCATCCGTGAGTGTCCTCGCTATGCGCCATCCATGAGGCAGGACACACACCAGCGCCACATACTACACGCGCCGTACATTAACGATGCTACAATTACTGCGCTACAAGTTGAGCTTGTTACAAATGTATTGTATAGGCGGAAGCACAGTTTTCGCGTCGCACCGCTTTCAAAATGTCGACATTATCAATAGACAACGACAATCTTTTGATGTGGCGCCACATTAAGGTGGGTTTAGACCAAACAAACATAGAGCTAGAGCTAGAATAAGAGCATTCTTTCTTGATCTTTTAGTGTAAACGAAAGCACATGTTCAGCGTTTACACCAAAATAACAACGAGCGACAATGAGAACCAAGAACTAGAATTCTAGAACGCAGATGTTCAGATCAGCCGAGCGAATGCTCACTGGTCACGCAAAATGACAGCACGATGACATGAAAAAATTGACGTATTCAATATAAGAACACTTGAAAAGATCGCTCCGGGGAGCAAGCACGTCCAAACACTTAAAAAAAGCTCCTGTTCGCGCGCTCTAGTGCCGTTTACATCAAGCGAGCGAGCATTCTTAACATGTTGCATGAATCTATGCGAGCATCTATAGAACAACGAAGGAATGTTGTATCTGTGTTTACACTAACAGAATTTAACGTAGAGGGGATAGAATTAGCATTCGCTCGTTTGGTGTAAATCCGGCTTTAAACGAACGTGTTCGATCTTGAATTCGTGTGGCACGGCAAACATCTCGCCACAAAGTACGCCCATTACAAATGTGTCCTTGGTGTGCGTAGAACTGCATAGAAATATACGGGAGCGTTAAATGTGGCGCCACAATTATAGTAATACAATTGTATGTCTGGTGTGCGGCCTGCTACAGTATATATACCAGGAGGCGACGCGTGAACATGAGGGTGGAGTGCTGCCGGCTGTGACCCGCGCAACACGACAAGCAAGCGACGACGGCGATGGCTAACACATGTGTGTGTGTGTGCCCGCGTCCGCGCGCCAATAACACTTCACATTGTGTCGTGTATGAAAAGCTTTGTTAGTTTTAAGATTATTCAGTTCAAACATAACATAAACAGATTTATCTATCAACAGTCGTGTTTTTGTTTTGTGTGCATGAAAGATTTATGTCTATATCGTGGTCTAATTAGAGTGCTACTCGGTGGAGCTGTCCCACGGCGCAAGTGCGACGCGGACGCAGGCGGAGGCGCGCGCTGCCGACTCGCGACTAGCCCACTAGGTGGCACTACTGGTACTTGGTGGTTTTAATATTAAGGTGTTAAAGTCAAATCATTACTTAAGATATCGGCTACATCAACCGACCTCCACCGTATAAATAAGTACGTGTAAGCTAAAGGCGGCAGCGCGCGTGAGTGAGTGTGCGTGAAGCGTTGCGACATATATGAATGTATGCGAGTTACCTTAGAACATAAAGTGGTTATTAAATCGTCCTAGTTGCAGCGATGCATAAAAATGTTTCTCATTATTCTCTGGTCACTCAACGGTTCGATATAGAACCCTTCACAAATCAAACGAACCAACTTAAGAGGTGGAATGGTGTATAGTTTATGGAATTAAAATAATATTAGAATGAAAATAAAGTTCTGCTCTGAACTTACAGATGGGCTTTTGGGTAGACCAACTCTTTGGCCACAAGTGGTCAACAAATTGACCAGGCACTCTCTGACACGACTCTGTGGAACAAGAAAGAAATATTACTTTTAGAATTGTTTTTTGGCAATAAAACTGTTAAAATATAGGTATTGTTTGAAATACTTGAAGAACCCCGAGTTGTACAAAATCTTAGAAATTCATGATTTGACAACAAATCATCAATTTTACAGATTAAGAGTTACGGCTCGTTCAAATAAGTTACGGCATTGACGATTCGTCAAAAAATACGAAAGTTAAAAGTATAGGAAAGACGTATCCGTCATTTTTCACGATTCATGATCGTGGCGTATCGGCCATTTAGGCTCAACCCACCACCACAACCATAACCACACCACGTGGGCGGGGCGCATTTTGCCGCTGCGATGTGGTGTGGTTGTGGTACGTGTGGGACGACACTAACGGCCAGAATTAATAACCTATCTACAGATAGGGATAGGTGCAATCCAGATTAGTTGCTATGCAACGCTTGATATTAACATAGAATTAACGACAGTTGCCAGGGTGTTGCTAGGTGTTGCCTAGCAACTAATCTGGATTGCACCTATCCCTATCTGTAGATAGGATAATAATTCTGGCCGTTAGAAAGCAAATCGTCCTTGAAAAAAATTACGAATCGTTAAAAAAGATGATACGTCAAACGTTGTCATGCGAACGAGCCGTTGGTGTGTGTCAAGGAGATTCTACAAGGAAACTGGAATTTTCAGCCTGAATAAAAAAGTGTACGAAGCAAATTTGACATTTAACTACGTAGTGGCTGTCTGTTGTCTCATATGACTATAGTTTTGTTTCAAAGAGTGAAACGGAAGACAGCCATAGTCTACAAAAAAGTGTCAGTACTACTATCTCCAGTTTTCTTTTTTAAATCTCTTTGGTGTGTGTAGTGTCGTGCGTACTCGCCTGCGACATCCAGGGCCGCTTCCAGCCGGAGGCGAGCGCGTCGGCGGGCGACAGCGAGAGCGAGCGGCGCGGCGAGGTGGCCGACGCCGGGCCGGCCACGCTCGCGCCCGCCGCCGCGCACGCGCCCACGCCCGCGCTTGCTCCCGCCGCCGCCGCGATCTCGCCGCCGACCACCGTCGACGCCGAGCCGGACGCAGACGCCGACGCTGACGCCGACGCAGACGAACCTGTGCGCCCGTCAATCGTGACTATAAGCTCATAACCCAGTGTACGGCCAGAGTGCCCGCTCTGGTTGAGCGTCGGGCGGGGCGGGGCGGGCAGCGTTCATGTTAAACAAATGCTAACGCTTAGTGGTGTCCTGAGTAGCGGCCGGAGCGTCGGCAACCAAATGATGAACGCTGCCCGCCCCGCCCCGCCCGACGCTCAACCAGAGCGGGCACTCTGGCCGTACACTAAGTCTTATAACGTCAACTTTGTGTTTTGAACTTACCAGCAGCTAATTACTTTAACATTGAGACTGACCGTAAAAGACTTTAATTTGTATTCCACCCTGTTTCATCTTATGTTTATGTGAAAGAACGCCTGTATCTTATTCGAAGTAGGAAGAATCAGAAATATTATGTTATTTAGATATTTATAAGTATGGCAGAAGACGAATGAAAGCACAATAAATGAGGTAGAGCTACGACAGTTGAGGAAAAATGTGGAGTTAAATTGAGTGATAGAGTGAGCAATGATGTGATTCGTGAAAGGTGTGGGCTGAAAGATGATGTAGTGACAAGAATTGAGAAAGGAATGCTCCGGTGGTTTGGTCACTTAGAGAGGATGAATGAATAGGCGAATCATGATAGAGATATATTGTGCGAATGTGGAAGGACCGGTTGCGCAAGGGCATCCCAGAAAAACCTACACGGACCAAATAGGAGGTTTAATAAAAAAGACTGGTGTACGCAGTGACAAAAATCGCCGGGCATGTATGAAAAGATTGATGGATGTGAATGAAGCGAAAGAAGTGTGCAAGGATCGTAGCAGGAGGCGATCCATAGTCTCTGCCTACCCCGTGGGAAATAGGCGTGAGTATATGTATGTATATTTTGTAAAATAGCCGAATCGAGTAAGCTACATACCTTTGTCGGGCGTGGCGGCAGAGGGCGAGGGCGAGGGCGCCGGGCCCTTGGGCAGGAAGCGGCGCCCGATCACCGGCGTCTGCGATAGGTCGAACGTGAACTCCATTGTGCGCCCCGGCAGCTCCTGCCACATACGTATCCGAGCGTTTATTACACGTGAAAAGAAAAACGAATCATACATAAAAAACGAATCATGCATTTATCTTTGCCAAATAAGTTGCAACAATGTGAATGTGTAAAGTTCAAAATGAAGAGATGTTTAATTTTATGCCAATCAAGACCCTGTAAACATAGGTAAAAAACAGTATAAAATACATGTATTTCGTGTATGCCTAAAATTTACATTTCAAAATATTTCTTTTGCATAATAATAAGTGGACTATGTCTATTTGTTTATACGACAATATTATAATGTGTTTATGTGTTTATACAATAACATATAGCGCGTTATAAACTAATTTCTAATAAAGGGGCCAAAGATTGGTCTCTATTTCCAATATGTAAGAAGTTGCTCTATGGTCATAAGTCACAGACCCGCCTGGACCTTAGGCTGATTTTACAGCTTCCCGGGAGACCGGTATGCGCCGCTCCCGAAACAGAGGCTCGCGTTAGGCGCTAGAACATTGTCCCGCGACGCGGATTGTTTCTTGCGGCATAACTAACAATACCTCCCGTGTGCGGGCGGTTCCGGAAAGCTGTGACACCAGCCTTAGGGACCCATTAGACGATAGGTTTTGCTGTCAGTTTGCCATCATCAAAATGAACCATTCATAACACTGCCCGGAGTTCCTCTATACCGATTCGTTAGATAGTCGGAGTGATGAAATTGACTGATGGTTGCATGACCGTCTAAAGCAGGGTACTCACCGAGCTGTGTAACACGTAACGTAACTTCTACTGTATCAAGTGAGTACGTAGGCACGAGCCGCTCGCGCGTGGTTCGCAGTAAGCTCGCAATGACCCGTTGAGTAGCGGTTTCACTGCGAACACAAAGGCGGCTAGTACTGCGGATCCGAGAGGTTACGCGGTGACTGTGGACGAGCCGTACTTACTTGCAGGTTGATACAGTAGCAGTTACGTTACGTGCTACAAGCTAGGTGAGTACCCTGCTTCATGTAAGCCTTAAAGCTTAGCGCGTACCTTCTTGCCGTGCAGCTCGGCGTCGAGCAGCGAGGGCGCGTGGTCCCAGTACGGGGGCACCACCAGCGTCGAGCACCGTGTCACTACCAGCTTTAAAATCTTCATTGCTTCTTTGTAGTTGTTACCATCCTGCGCACGAGATAAAACGACAATAACAATATATACAACGTGTTAATACAATAACCAAAAAGCCCATACACCAAAACTAATTTATTTTATATTAAATTTCCATTAATATTTTTTTAAAGAAACTTCCAAAATATTCGTGCTCATAGGTCTCCGTGACTATGACGTAAGAGAGCACGTGACGGGTCGCAGGCGTATTTAACAAATTTTATAAAAAAATGAATAGGAAATACGTAGTGCTAATGAATAAACCTATCGTATTGATATTACTTACCTACCTATCAAAGTTTATAAGTGTGCGTGCTGCGTGCACGTAACTGGCATTAGGCAGTAGATACAAACATTTTAAGAAGAGACAAAAATGAAAACATTCTCTTTGAAAAAAAACCCTATCAAAAATGTGTGAAATCCACGTAGTACAGCATGCAGTGCAGCACCGACAGCACCGGCAGCTGCGGGCTCGTGTGTATGTGTGTGTAGTATGTGTGTGCACTGACGTCGAGGAAGCGCACGACGGCGCGCAGCAGGTCGGCGTGCACGGGCTGCGCGGCGGGCTGCGTCAGCTCCACGTAGTACAGCATGCAGTGCAGCACCGACAGCACCGGCAGCTGCGGGCTCGTGTGTATGTGTGTGTAGTATGTGTGTGCACTGACGTCGAGGAAGCGCACGACGGCGCGCAGCAGGTCGGCGTGCACGGGCTGCGCGGCGGGCTGCGTCAGCTCCACGTAGTACAGCATGCAGTGCAGCACCGACAGCACCGGCAGCTGCGGGCTCGTGTGTATGTGTGTGTAGTATGTGTGTGCACTGACGTCGAGGAAGCGCACGACGGCGCGCAGCAGGTCGGCGTGCACGGGCTGCGCGGCGGGCTGCGTCAGCTCCACGTAGTACAGCATGCAGTGCAGCACCGACAGCACCGGCAGCTGCGGGCTCGTGTGTATGTGTGTGTAGTATGTGTGTGCACTGACGTCGAGGAAGCGCACGACGGCGCGCAGCAGGTCGGCGTGCACGGGCTGCGCGGCGGGCTGCGTCAGCTCCACGTAGTACAGCATGCAGTGCAGCACCGACAGCACCGGCAGCTGCGGGCTCGTGTGTATGTGTGTGTAGTATGTGTGTGCACTGACGTCGAGGAAGCGCACGACGGCGCGCAGCAGGTCGGCGTGCACGGGCTGCGCGGCGGGCTGCGTCAGCTCCACGTAGTACAGCATGCAGTGCAGCACCGACAGCACCGGCAGCTGCGGGCTCGTGTGTATGTGTGTGTAGTATGTGTGTGCACTGACGTCGAGGAAGCGCACGACGGCGCGCAGCAGGTCGGCGTGCACGGGCTGCGCGGCGGGCTGCGTCAGCTCCACGTAGTACAGCATGCAGTGCAGCACCGACAGCACCGGCAGCTGCGGGCTCGTGTGTATGTGTGTAGTATGTGTGTGCACTGACGTCGAGGAAGCGCACGACGGCGCGCAGCAGGTCGGCGTGCACGGGCTGCGCGGCGGGCTGCGTCAGCTCCACGTAGTACAGCATGCAGTGCAGCACCGACAGCACCGGCAGCTGCGGGCTCGTGTGTATGTGTGTAGTATGTGTGTGCACTGACGTCGAGGAAGCGCACGACGGCGCGCAGCAGGTCGGCGTGCACGGGCTGCGCGGCGGGCTGCGTCAGCTCCACGTAGTACAGCATGCAGTGCAGCACCGACAGCACCGGCAGCTGCGGGCTCGTGTGTATGTGTGTAGTATGTGTGTGCACTGACGTCGAGGAAGCGCACGACGGCGCGCAGCAGGTCGGC
Organism: Crambus lathoniellus; assembly: GCA_949710035.1. NCBI lineage: Eukaryota > Metazoa > Arthropoda > Insecta > Lepidoptera > Crambidae > Crambus > Crambus lathoniellus. The sequence goes on from OX453296.1 coordinate 29,911,152, forward strand.
GTGCACGGGCTGCGCGGCGGGCTGCGTCAGCTCCACGTAGTACAGCATGCAGTGCAGCACCGACAGCACCGGCAGCTGCGGGCTCGTGTGTATGTGTGTGTAGTATGTGTGTGCACTGACGTCGAGGAAGCGCACGACGGCGCGCAGCAGGTCGGCGTGCACGGGCTGCGCGGCGGGCTGCGTCAGCTCCACGTAGTACAGCATGCAGTGCAGCACCGACAGCACCGGCAGCTGCAGGCTCGCCGCGCCCTGCACATTCCATTTTAGTTTGATTGGGAAACAAACACTGTATTACATGGAATTTTGATCTTAAAATGTAAAACAGTTATCAAGAAAGTTTCCACAATAAATACCACCATGTCTACGTCACACACTTTCATTGATACTAAATTGAAAGAAAGTAAGAAAGAATGTCTAAACTTACTACTTGAAAGCTAAAGAACCTCGGAAAACATAAGATAAATCATCACTTCTAAACTTGTCCTAACTTTAGACCACGCTTTATAGTAAAACCAAATGTAAGCCCTTTTTGAAGTAGTTATTAGTAACTAATAATAAAAGGGCAAGAGAATGAGGATAACTCATAGACTTGTGTGGGTTACCTTCTCGAGCACCTCGACGAGGAAGGCGATCATCTGCAGCGAGAGGTGTGAGTAGGTGTCCCATAGGTACTTGACGACGCACTTGGTCCACTGGAAGCTCTCCTTGCTGAACGTCCTTCTCGAATACAGTGTCATCACTGTGCCTAGGTTCTCTAGCTTTTTGCTTTTCTCTGCCGTGAACTGTTGGGTTGGGACACATTATAGAGTATATGAATTTATACATACGTAAAAGTATCGTTAACGTTAAGTCAAGAATGAAAGTTGAGTATATTTGAAACATGAAAGTACTAAAGCATTGTTGTTTTAAATAAGTTTTGCAGAATTATGAACGCATTGAAACGCGTTGCCAGCATGAACAACACGATGTTTTCCCGTGGGAATAAGATATTTTCCCATGGCAAAAAGAAGCCTATATATTATTCTAGACCATAATCTATGTCTGTGCTAAATTTTATTTAAGTCCGTTCAGCCATTTCGGCGTGATTGATTTATAAACATCAAAACTTTCACATTTATAATATTAGTAAGATGTTTGAAGTTATAGTTATAAGTGATATGAGCGCAAGTAGTGAGAGGTAGGTAAGCTGGTATATAGTCCCCCCATCTGACCAGTCTAAGCAGAAAATTCTATGATAAGCGGGAGGTACGGCCCCATCGACCTCTATCGTCAACCTGATTAAAAAACAAGCATTTCTATCTATCAAGCGATTTCCCTTTATGTGGTTATTAAACCCAACCCCTGTACAAAATTTCTGGACTCTAGGTTAAGTACGAGTTCTATTTTGAGCTCAGGCGGAATGTGACATTGCGTCATCCTTTTTCTTGCGTGCAGCCGGCATTCAACCTACTATTCTACTTAACATTAAAAATGTGAAAGTTAAGATGTTTGGATGTTTGTTACTCAATCACGCAGAAATGGCTGAACGGATTTGTCTGAAATTTGGGACACATATACTTTGTAGCCTGGAGAAGAACATAGGCTACTTTTTATCCCGGAAAAATATCACATTCCCGCGGGATAACGTCGTGTAGACGTGTACCTGCGCGATGTGGCAGGCGGCGCGCACGCACAGCTCGTTGGCGTCCTCGTAGTGCAGCAGCATGTACGGCAGCAGCGCCACCACGGTCATGGGGAAGGCCAGCGCCTGCGTGGGGTCGATCACCGGCAGCTCCAGCAGCGGGATCATGTCCGCCAGGACGCCCACCACCGGCTCGTACGTGCTCGGGTGGGTGCAGCCCTGTGCAACAAGTAACAATACGTTTATTAACCGGTCTAGGATTCAATTTCAATGGGTGTCAAATTACAAGTGCCACTTGACATTTGAGTAATGGCCGCCGATAAGATAAACAAAAAATTTTACCGACCCACCACAAAAAATCTTATAAGATTTTTTATTTTCTGTTTGTTGGTACCACTGCAAATTTTAACCTTATTGTCTATGAGCTAAAGGTGCCCATACACGAATACTATAGATTAGGAGGAATAAGAGTATAAAGAGGTCTTTGTACGCGAGCGAAGCATGTTCACCGGTGGGTCATATGATCCTTTAGAGAATTTCTATTAAATAGCGTGACTCCCCGGTGACTCAAATAATCCTTGAACGGTTAACAATTAACAATACGTTCATGATAATAATAATAAGATAAGGGTTAGAACGTTTTAAATGCAACGAAAATTAAATGGTTTCATTTAAACTTTTTTTTGCGGGTCAACCGACCACATCAAAAGCGCCGGAGCGTCCACACTGAACGTTCGCATAGAATCACTATTCACATTGTATAGTTTTTCAAACACTGAACGTAAAACATAAACGTAATAGAGCCCGGTACAAGAGAGGCTCCTCCCGTTTCATGCATAATCACACTAAGACTTTCGTCTCAGGTGATCTACAAGATATGACCACAATGGAAAATTCTCGCATTGCTATGATTGCTTTTACGTACACAGTATTTCTTGGGTTCGTCCATGGAGCTAGACTTAACTGGAGAGTGCAGTACTAACACTTTTTTGTGGCTACAAATTAGACTGTGGCTGTTTTCCGTCTCACCTACACTTTGAAAAAATACGTATGGTCATATGAGACAATTGACAGCCACTACAAACTAAATGTCAAATTTGCTGGGCACACTTTTTTATTCAGGGTGAAAACTCCAGTTACCTCAATATTAAGTCTAGCTCCATGGGTTCGTCGATCTAAAATAACAATGAACAGCACAAAATGGTGTGTGTGCGATACACTACACCACTCCACAACCGTGATCGCTATTGCGTAGAAGTTTACCACCACCGCCGCGCCATAAGACTTTATTATGTTTACAAATACCCGTACTACAGATGGTTTCATTTTAAATTTAATTTTATTCATAATTCAAAAGTCACCTTTAAATTCAAGATGTTTACGTTACGTTATACTTTCATCTTTGGGCCACAAACTATGAGCCGTAGACGGAGACTGACCTTGAGCAGCAGCGCGTGCAGCGAGGGCGCGGTGTGCGCCTGCGTGCGGTCGAGCCGGTCGCGCGCGTCGGGCCGGTCCAGCGGCAGGCGCGCCATCACGCGCGCCAGCAGCCGCACGCCCAGCAGGAACTCGTGCTCGTAGTCCGACTCCAGCAGCGACGCGCCCACCCAGAACAGCGTCGCCAGGATCGTCAGCTTGTCGTCCTACGCACGCCCGACGCCCGATGCGTTACGATTAGGATTAGACAATGCTATTAGCTAACCGCACACGCAGACACGCACTGATCTGCATGACAGTTATGCCTGGTGAGCGCAGACATTTACCTCAGGCAGGTCAATGTCATCTCATAAATCGCGAATCCGTGCCGTGCGTGTATTGACATTAACGGTTATCTTATCTTCGAAATAATATTAAATACATAGTATTTTTTATTTCTTAGGACAGCTTTGACATAAAATTAACAATAAACATAATTAACAAAAAGCTATTGATAAGCTACCACATATAGTAGCTAATAGTATTTTATAACGCATCTCGAAATAATGGAATAAGAGCAAAACAACAATGAGTTCTATTTGTTAAGAATATGACTAATAATAAAGTTAGTCATAAATTCCGTATTCATACAGCCTGTTACATATACTTACCAACATATCGGACACTAAACATATCGCCCTAAATAAAATCGCGAAGTAATAATAATATGATGCTACGGCTACGACCAACATAATATGTTCCCATAAGAGCGTTAGCTTTTGCATTCAAATGTTTACGTATAATTTACTTGGAATACAAAAAAAATAAGACAGCAAGGGAAAAAGACATAGATTACTACTATGATAAGAATTTGTTTTTACTGTACAGGGTGACCAGTAAAAAATGATAGATTATTAATAGCAATGGTAAATACATAAAACGTAGCGTTTGAAACAGTCGAATGATTTATTTTGCGATATTATGTTCGTGTTTTTATCAGTCTCCAGAATAAGTGAAACGCTAATTTTGTATGAGATTCATTTTCATTTCAAACACTTTTTAAGGAAACTGAATATGACCGGTCTCTCTGTACTAATAGCAATGATGACACTACGTAAATAACTAGTTATTTGTATTTGAAAAAAAAATGCATGGCTAGGTAATATGAATTTAGCTGATGAGAGCACAGGACAGCTAACAAGCAATTAATTGGCTTGCCCGAGCGTGCACACAACTTAGCTGGCTCAGCACGTACCCGCGCGCCGGACCGCGCCGGCGACAGCGCTTTCTCGCCGGACGGACTGCGCGATTTCTTGCCCTAACATTATAGTAATAAGTAGTCAATATACTATTTAACCATTTACCATTAACAACTATTAACATTTTTATTTAAATTACATTTCCACATGATAATTAAATAAAAGAATACTATTGTTTCTTATTTAATTCTCAAGTACGACTCGTTGATTTTGATTTATTTTAATTCTTTGAAACTTAATAATTAAATAATTGATAATTAAGTTAATAAAATATATCATTTAATACAATATCATTTGAACCGTGTTGTGTGCATCGAACGAGCTCGTCCCGTTGACCAAGATTCGTAATATGCAGATTTTAATTTTATATATTATCGGGTTCCATCACTAGAATATCCACTTAATTCTATTATAGAACACAGTCGCCATCAGATATATCAAAGTGGGCGAGGTACTCAAATATTTCGGAGCATCATTAAATTTCAATAAATTCGTTATCTATATATATAAAATCGAAGGGACATAACTCACTCATCACGAAATCTCGAAACCTACTGGACCAATGAAGATGAAATTAGCCATGACTAGGAGACGTCCGCTAAGAACGGATTTTGGGAAACTCCCCCCCTAAAAGGGTAAAATGGGGGGGTTAAGGTTATATGGAACTTCTTCATTTATGGATTTAGAAGCATGAAAATTGGTACGTTGGATACTGGTTACGATTGAAAATGATCTGAGTAAGCAAAGTAAAAAAACTCCCTCTTAATAGGGTAAAATGGGGAGATAAAGTTTATATGGAACTTCTTCATTTCTGAACTTAGAAGTATGAAAATTGGTATGTTTGATACTGATCACGATTGAAAATGATCTGCGTAAGCGAAGTTAAAAAAAAACTCCCCCATAATGGGGTAAAATGGGCGGATTAAGCTTATATGGAACTTCCTCATTTCTGAACAAATTGGTATGTTGGATACTGGTCACGATTGAAAATGATCTGCGTATGCGAAGTTATAAAAAAAACCCTAATAGGGTAGAAAGGGGGGATTAAGGTTTATATGAAAACTCCCTCATTTCTGGATTTAGGAGTATGGAAATAGGTATGAAGGATACTAGTCATCATTAAAAATGATCTGCGTTGGCAAAATAAAAAATCCCTAATAGGGTAGAAAGGGGGGGTTAATGTTTAAATAGGGTGGGTGGGGGTATTAAAGGTACGGAGTTTGGATGTTTGTGGCACAATCACAACTAATCAGATTAATCGATCAGGATAATTGAACTCTGGCCTAGAAAGTTTCATACAATTTTTTTTAACTCGGGAAAAAGTACAGTTCCCGTGGGATACAGTTTCTTTTTATTCAATGAAGCATGGGCACAGATTACTAAATAGTGGCATGGGTCCCATGACAGCTTATTTTCGTGCAAAGCAAAAAGTTCTTTATTCATTGCATTTGCAAGGGAAACTCAAGAAAATCAGTATTACACATTTATTAGAAAAGTATTGAATTGATTTTTTGCATTTTGGTAGTTCAAGAGTAGGTGAATGTCCGAATATTATTCATACGAAAGTAGCTCCTGTTTGTCTAGGTATCGTTACCTTCTTATGCCTAAACCACCGATCTGGCTTTCATGAAATTTGGTATATAGAATAAAGCAGTGGGTAGCGTGCTCGGCCTGCGATCGCTGAAGTTATGTGACTTTTGCAATGGTCTATCACGGGATTGCTGTTAAAAAATATGTCGTGCTTCGGAAGACACGATAAGCCGATGTTTCTGGCTGCATTTGGATTGGTTAATACACCATAACTTCAATGGGCCCGTGTGGGAGGTCATTCTCCTTATCTATCTATATGAAGGCCTGTGCCCCAGCAGCGGGGATGAGACCTTAGAGAATGCCTATCTACCTACTTTTTGACACAAAATTTTGCGATGTAGTACTCGCGGACGTAGTCGCGGCCGGCCATTCATATTCCTATTTCTACTATTCCTACATTATTATAAATGCGAAATTGTATTATGCTAACGTCAAAATGGCTGAATCAATTTTGATCAAATTTGGAATGGAGATAGTTTGAGACTCTATTAGGAAGGACATCAGGCGAATTGTTACCGCGGGGCGGGAATAAGGCTCATTCCCATGGTAAAATAAGTTTTAGCCTGGGCAAAGCTGTGGAATTGAATTGTTATTATTTAAGGTGATAGTTTGAGTTCATGAGAAGGATTATATTTAGAATAGAGACAGTGTGAGGCCCTGGAAAGGACATATTTTACTTTTAACCGCGGGAAATCTCATTGCTATGGAGCAGAAATTGGTATTTAAGTAAATAATTTGAGACCCTGGCAAGGATTATAATAGGCTACTTTTACTTTTTAGCACAGGATAGTATCATATTCCCACGGGAAAATCAATAAGTAGGTATTATTTGTTTGTCCGTCTTTCACGTCCAAACGGAGTAACGGATCAATGTGATTTTTGGTACGAGGGTAGAATGGGAGCTGGAGAGTGACATAGTTTATTCCTCCGTCAGGTAATCAGGTGTAGTACACGCGGGCGAAGCCGCGGGCGGAAAGCTAGTACTGAATAAAGTCCATTCAATTCTGCTCCGAAATATTTGAGTACCTCGCCCGCTTCTATATAACTGATGGTGACGTACAGTCACCATCAGTTATATTGTACAATAGGAACAACATTTTCAAATTATATTTGTCCGGTTATTTTGTTGGGAAATCTATTTGTCAAGAAATGGAAAAAGAAAAATTGAATTGAAATGCTCTATCTACAATTTTTTATTATTATTTAGGCTTTGTAATATTACGAAATATAGAATATTACCTAACATATCATTGCACTTTTATTGGTATAGTTAGTTGATACTGCGACATTGACTGCGTATTCTGCGTAGTTTGTTTTAGTCTACACATTTTGGCGTTTGCTATACGCCGTAAATAGAATGTCGCTTCTCGCCGTTTGTATCTTTAGATGTTTTAAACTAAGCAGCGTATTTTAATACTGTTTTCAGCAATAAAGTGATTGAAGAAGACTAGTTATTTTATTTATTTTAAATATTAATCTTATATTATAATCAAGAGACTATCGTTGGGTTATTTGTTAAAATGACAGTTTAGTTTATTGTTGCCTTTATTTACATACTTTCGTGTATGTGTGAAGTGTGTGTGTGTTTGTGTGTGTACCTGCGTGGCGGTGTCGCCGAGCTGCTTGAGCGACTGCGCGGAGCGGGAGCGGCACAGGTTGGAGCAGGCGCCGCGGCCGTCGCCGCAGCCGCGCCCACGCTCTGCGCCACACACACATACCAACACTATGGGCCAAATGTTACAACATACATACTTTCATTTTATAATATTGCCGATATAACTGGAGCAAGTGTATAATATGCGTCTTTTATAGTTGATTGTGTGCATTACGTAGCGTGAGCTACGTTATAGTTGCTCGCTAGCCTATATTGTTAGAAGACGTTTTAAATTAGGAAAACGTACGCGTTACGAACGTGCTGTTATTGTTGTATATAAAAAAAAATCAAAAAACTTAGTTGCCAAGTCAACTTGTCGGTCACGAGATAGGTGACCTAAAATTTACTACCTCGAACTTCTCCAAGCCTCAAAAGACAAGTTATGCAGTAGGTTCTAGCTACGTTTGCAGTTATTAATATTCATTAAACCGCATTGATATCCATTGCCAGTAAATACCAATTTTTGTATCCACAACAGAGTAGCATTTAGCCTGGCTATTCTAACTCTAACTAGAAGATGTCCTACTACCAACCAAAAATAAGTAATTGAAAATTGTCTACCGCTATGATGATAACCATTATATACTTAATTTGTGATGGAAACTGACTTAAATTTGACGACTTTGCATGAAACAATACCGAAAGAAAAAAAACCAACCGTTGAAGAGTTTTTTGCTGGTTCTCCTCCAAGGTCTCCCGCTGGCTGTAGTGTTTGCGAACCGATGGCGTAGCTTCAATGACGTTCACAAGTATTGTAAAATAACAATTTAAATTGAAAAAACAAATTTGACTTTGACTTTGACGGGGAATCGAACCTCTGAGTCTGATATCGGTAATGTGTACCACCAGACCACAGAGGCGGTAAAAATTAGAGTGGAGGTTTTTGGGCTATTCTCATTATCAATTTATGAGGCAGGCCGGTGTGTGCCCCAGCAGTGGGCGACATGAAATGGATGAAAACGAAAATGATGCCTGTGCGCTCGAATTAGGCACACAGACGTCCTACACATGTTATCGCCGTAACTCGGATTAGGCACACATGTGTACTTAGCAAACGACTCGAAAAATGCTGTTACAGTGTAATTAATACAGTTCAAATTTCGTATTCCGCCACTACAAGTTCGAGACTGACGGGTGTCACGTTGCATCAAACCTCCGAGCGTACAGGTTAATGGCATCCAAGTGAGAGGCGTACTGTTGGCGATACAAGCCAACCTCCTTCCTTTACCACTTATATTGTCTATACCGTTATATGTTTTTATATTTTCTTGTATTATCATAAACAGTTGACGAAAAATACGTCTTTCATTTCTACGTACCATGGTGCTTGTCGGCGGCGGGCTGCGGCGGCTTGCGCACGCAGTACGACACGGAGTAGCTGGTGCTGCGCGTGTGCGTGCCCACGCAGCCCGCGCAAACGCCCGGCGACCGCTTGCCTGACACCGCAACGTATACGTTAACAACCAAGGAGATTCTACAAGGAAACTGGAGTTAACTGCAAAATTTCAGTGTTCCATTTTTAATACTACGAAAATGATTCGACATTCTAAATTCAACTCGGTTTTGAGACACCCGTTAGTTAAATCTATGGATTTGTAGAGTGTTTAGCAGTAGCAAAATATTTGCCTAATTAGATCGAGTGTTTTTCATACAGCATTAATATAAGTAAACGATAAATCATGTACGTACCAGCATTAAAGGCGGTGCCGTTTTGCTGCTGACCATCCTTATTATTTAAATTGGGGGTAGACTTGAATATGTCCCGCATGTAGTCGAGCGGGCGGAAGTGCGACTCGAGGCTGTCGACGGCGGCCTCCAGCGTGAGCAGCAGCTCGGTCACGTAGCCCTGCATCACGACAACGTAGCATCCCATCAGGGGGGCGATTCTCGCGCAATAGACATTATGTCGAATTAGAGATATTTCACGTCACATAACTTGGCACACAACACAGGCCAAGTAATATGGCGCGTACTATAAAAATTAAATGGTGGATGTTAATCAATGTCAAATGAATTTTTGTATCACATCAAAGAAATGTCTATGCCCAGCGCTCGACTTGCAACGAGTGGTCAATCTCAGTCGACGTAAATGTCGCGCGTAAAGCTGTATTTTTAAAATCTATAGACATATTTGTGACATTTTCAGTTTCAGATAACACTGCGCGCGCCTGGGACGTTTTTGGCGCTAGTTACAGTACATTTTTTTGTTCAGAGCTTATAGAAAAGATTAGTATTCGAATTTGACGATGTCGAATTCGAGATATCTCTATAGGTCTGAGAATTGCCCCCCAGTATTCCGTCTCCATACAAAGTCATATCTACACGTCTCAAGTTTGGTACATTCACGTTACACCTCGAGGCAAACTTCTTGTACCATCATGGCGGGCAAGCAACCAATCACAACTTGTAAAACGGGTTTTAACGAGTTGTGATTGGTCGCCACCCCACCACGACGGTCCAAGAAGTTTGCCCCACACTGTACACAATGATCGCGAATACGCTGTAGTGTAAAAAAGATGTGGTAAAAAGTAAACATGCGATTTGTAAATATTTGATTGAAATAATATTTAATATATCGTAGAATCAGATCCTGCATACGGACGTTTTACCGACATTATGCTCGTACTATTGATCTGTGTGAAGTTTCAGCGGGACACAAGTGTCCTAGGAATCTAATTTTAAAGATACTTTTTTTAAAATCTATTAAGTTTTTTATAATATACGAAAAAAGCTCAAGTAGGTAAATAAAATTAAAATTTTGGAGTGGTCGAACAGCCCACAAACACATAGGATACTATGGCCGTACCTGCATGTCCTCGCCCTGCTCCGCCACCGTCTCCACCAGCCGCGACAGGATGTCGGACACGTTGCGCCCGGTCATCGCGACGCCTATCAACCGGAACACCTGAAACCGCAAATCAAACACTATTCTTATTTGGGCCCTGTTTCACCTATTTGACAATTATCTGCTGACATTACACTAATGTCGAATGGCAATTTGTCAAGCGACAGGAGACAGTATTGGTATCGCCTTGTGTGATAAAATTCGTATCCGACTCGAAGGACCAAAAAATGTTGATGAAAAATGTAATATTTTAAATGCAGTGATGCAAGATATCGGATGTAAAGTTATATGCAGATGCAGGTGAGTGTTAAGAAAAGAAACGCATGGGTTGTTGTCACAGAATCTAATCAAACACTAATTAATAAAAATACATTGTCATAAAGTGCAGCATACACCCGGTAGTTGGCGGCTGAAAGCAAAGCAGAATTTCATCTAATAATAGGGTGAAGATAAGTTAGTAGACCTGCAGCGAGCGGCCGGCGTAGTGGCGCGAGCGGCAGGACAGCCCCAGCTGCAGCGCCGTCTGAGCCCAGCGCTCGGACACCAGCGCGTGCGGCAGCGACTCGCGGAACACGCGCAGCACGTGCCGTAGAAGCGCAGACATCTGTATGGTCGACATCTGTAATGGCCTAAGTATCTAACCTGCAGCGAGCGGCCGGCGTAGTGGCGCGAGGGGCAGGACAGCCCCAGCTGCAGCGCCGTCTGAGCCCAGCGCTCGGACACCAGCGCGTGCGGCAGCGACTCGCGGAACACGCGCAGCACGTGCCGTAGAAGCGCAGACATCTGCTGGCAGCTGCGCAGCGACCACACTGCGCGCACACACAACCACATTGTATTAAACACTCTGTCAAAAAACGCGCCTTACTAAACAGCTCTAAGAAAATACAGTTTTAGTTGTAAACATGAAAGCTAATATATCATACTGGCGGTCGCCCGCGGTTTCACACGCGTGGTTCCCGTTCCCGTGGGAATATCGGGATAAAAAGTAGCCTATGTTTTAATCCACCTATCTACTATGTGTATGCCAAATTTCAACCAACTCCGTTTAGTAGTTTTTGCGTGAAAGAGTAACAAACATCCATATACATCCATACTTACAAACTTTCGTATTTAAATTAGAAGGATTGAAAGCAACGTACATTCACATCCTAAACTAGGCCAATTTGCGAAACTTAATTTGATTTTGACGTAATCACATATTATAATGTTATAAAAATGAAAATGTTATGAAGAAATAATGTAGTTATCAAAAATATTTAAAGAGTCAACTACACCTTTAGCAGTGATATCTTCATACTGCCAAAGTGGCATATGAGTAGGTCGGTTAGCCAAGAAGTGTACTAGAGACTTGATCAGGTCAGCCACTGGCACCAGCGACTGTGGCTGCTGCTGCTGGGACTGCGACTGCGGTTGCGTCTGCAGCTGCGACTGTGAGTGCGACTGCGACGGCGGCTGCGGAGTGTCGGCGTCGCGGCACTCCTCGCCCTCCGTCACAATTACTGGTAGAGATGGGTATTGGTCGCCTTCCGCTGAAAGTGTATCATTTTTTTTTCAACAACAGATATTAGTCTAAGATGCGAGAACGAATTTCTACCCCCATCAGTTATTTAATTCTATTCTAATGCTAGATAATGTCTAAGTCGATGTATCGCACATAGTTTGTCTGGGTAAATCCTGTGCCTATGATGTTAAATTACAAAAGTTTGAATCCAAGGAGAATATTTAATAAGAAACCCAGGCCCGACACAAACGATATGTTTCATAAGTTTATAGGCCAACATGAGTGATTAAAAATTACATAGGGGGAAACATCGAAATCGATGGCTAAGTGTGAGCTTAAACTTGTAAGCAAGCGTTGTTAATGTACCCTACAAGTTACCCTTCCCTATAAGTTATTAAATTGAGTTACTATCAAATGAAAGCACATTTTATTCCCAATTCAATCGGATTAATTTGCTTCAAAAAGACAAAAATTAAAACAAATGTACATATTAAATCGAGCCAACCATGGGTTGAAAACACGTTTTAATAAGGTAACATGGTTGGATTGGGAATAATATAAGCTTTCATTTGATATATAGTTCGATTAAATAACTTATGAGTTCGCCTACTTACCTGTATAAACCTAAACCATCGATTCAATCCAAACTCAACCATCGATTTAGAATTTAGATGATTTTTTTTGCAGTGTTTTTTTTTATCACTTCATGTTTACCTATCATTAAAGGAACATTTCTTTTGCGCCGGGCCTGGGTTTTTTGAACATTATGCTTTCATATTTTTTTTTATTTTTTAACACCATAGGCACAGGATTTAGTTATGCAACCAATGTGAGCTGTATCAATCTAGACAGTATCTAGCATGTATCTATCAATTTATTCTTTAATTGAATTAAATAACATATGAGGGTAGATATTTATTAATACCAGATGTCGTACTATATATAAAAAAGCAAAAGACGCAGCTTTTTACAGCTATGTTATGCAAGTTTTAGCATAATTTTATGCCTAAAGTTGAACGATTACGGCTACATAGGACTTCCGTATTTTTTAAAGAAAGCGTTTTTGATTAACCACAGAACACATGTATGTTCAAAGCAATTGAATCATGACCCATTTCTGATAATAATTTGTCTCAAAGCGTCAAAACTATAAAGGTCAGTGTCAATGTCATCAAGTTTTAATTTCAAGCCTATTGAATCTTAATATCTGTTTGAATATGAACTTATTGTGGGTCACGATTTGGTTGGTTTGACTGTACATCGACAATATTCTCACCGTCGGGCGTGACCTGCGGGTCGGAGCTGAGAGAGCGCGCGTGCGAGCGTGGCGAGTGCGAGCATGCTGGCACCGCGTCCAACGTCGCGTCTGGTTCTGTATCACAGTTTAAATTAAACCACTTCTATTTATTTTTTAAACTCTTTTGCACAAATGGTACAATTAGCGGACATAATGCCATAAGGTATTCTCTTCCAGTCAACCATGCAGTTAGGTATTGATATGGTCATGAGCAGTGCATAAAGCTATGCCAAAGAGAATAAAAAAGCTTTTTGTATAAAAACAATGTTCTAAAAACAGTTAAGTACCTATATAAAAAACGTTTATGAAGATACAACTCGGAGCTCGTAGTTCACCTACGTTAGCATACAGAAAAAAACACGCGAAAAGAGGTACGCGAGGCGAGATCCTTAGCTAACTCTCGAGAGATGGCGCTAGTTAAAACTTTAGAATTATTTTTTATAAAAATTTAACGGGCCATGGTCTTCAGACGTTAAAAGTAATTTATAAGAAAGATAATCAAAAAGAAATATTAATCATTCGCCACTATGTTATTAATAAAATCAAACGCGTAATTTCCCAAAAATGAAGCAACGCATTATAAAAAAAACTATTTACAGCCCAAAAACCTTGTTTATTTATTGGCAATATAGTTAATTTTTTTGAAAACGATAAAAGGAAGGCACTCCGGCTCGCTCCGAAAACGTACACGAGCTGTGAATATAAGAAAGCTTAACGTTTCTCGGTTTAGTCGACTAATGACCAATTCACAAAATTACTACATCATAGTCGAAATTGACCGATTATCGAAATGAAAAATTCTATAAATTCGACAGATTCGACAACTGACCGATTCTACAAATGACTGATTTTCTTTACTGTATGAAAATAGTAGGTACTTTTGTTAGGAAATTTAGGAATATAGCAAATGAAATGCAATAAAAGGAATAACGAAACTTAGACATATGTTGCGAATTCGCGATCAGGGACGTACTCCAAAACTTCGTTAGCCCCGTCCGGCCCCTTAAGACTCGAGTCCGTCATTATGATAAGAAACTGAAGAGTGAGATGCACGGGAAAACAAAGTTTCGGATTTATCGTTTCAGAGTACCTAGTCCTGCCAGTATACCATCAAAAAAATCGATTATTATACCTATCAAACAATTGGTTTTATCACAGTAATTTTTATTCCGCTCCAAAGTGCTATAATTGCAAATACTTGTAAAACTTCTTAGACTGATTTTAGGCTCAAGCTATGAGCTGTCGTTCTTTACTAATCGAATCTTATTATTTGACTAATGTCAAATAATAATAGTAAGCACAATTGCTTACGTTGTTACGTAAAAAAAAATGTATTTTCGATTTCAATAATCTATCTTCAGAAAGAGATCCCGTCATTTAACAGAAATATCAACGCAACAAATCTTTAGTTAGCCTATCTCTTACTGAGGATAGGTTATTGAAATCGGCCGTTAGTTATGTGATGGCAAGTGATTGACACTTGCCATCACATAACTAACGGCCGATTTCAATTGAAATTCAGTCAGGCCGGCAGTTGAAATTCAATCTTAGATATTTCATATTCGTGAGCAATCTAAATATTAATAATTATTAAAATAAGTAAAATGCATCTTAAATAGTTCTATGAAGAATTAAATATTTATAAAACACCCTTCCGATAACTTCATATGGCACACGATCTAATACTAAGCAAATAATATAATCAACATAAAAGATTGTTAATAGCCAGTATACCTAGCCAATATATATACTTAGCCAGTAACATTTCAGCAAAAATAAAACCGGCACGTAACATGTTTTCGTAAATCAACCAGTGTATAATGGAATTTAAAAACGCTACGCAAAGTATTTTTCGTGAGAGTTTAATTTCGACACTCGTCGGTAAAGTTCCTCAATCAGGGGCTTCATTGGCGTAGAAAAATCTGTTGTTAAAATGTTTATTATACAAGTAGCAGAATGCAATGAAATATGAAAGTGATTCTTTTCTCGGTTATGAAAGAAAGTTCTGGAATGTTACTGTTTCCGTCTCTTGTTAATTGTCAAAAAATAAACCTGCCGAAATCGATCTTCGCCGAATTCATGTTTTTCTTTCGAGAATTTCAACTTTTGAAACGTGATAAACCAAACCATAAAAACAGTATGTTTTAGGCATTACACGATAGAGATACATGTAGACAGTGCAGAAGCAATATTTAATAATGGGTACAAAAATATCAGCGATGTTGTTTATAACAACTTGAAAGAGCAGATGGAACCTTATTTCCAGGGCGTAAGGTGCGGGTTCGACAAAAGAGTGGGCGGGCGGAGGGCGCGAGCTCTCGCTACGGCTCGCTGCCCGATCAGCACTTCATTAGTATCTTGCTAATTGTTGGTTCACCCTTTTAATAAAAATAGATCCCGGATTCCTCAGTGTAGGTAGAGATATGTCGACGAACCCTAATTGTATCTGATCGTAACTTATATATTGCGCTATACTTTCTCCATAGCGCACTGGGACCAGGCGAGTGCCATGCAAATGAGTAGCGAACAAACGGGCGCGGTTAATACTATGTGAATTCACTATTCGAAGCTAAATACAATTTTCATGGCGCAGTTACACTATCCTCGAATCGCAAGGAAAGTGCCAAAGGGCGTCGTGTGGCCTCACATTCATCGTGCTAGAGCGAGTGAGACTGCCGATGCGCTGTCGCCACGATATTAGCGCGAGTGATTGAGAGGGCATACATTTAGTAAACATTACGGCAATGCAAACGCGAACGCAAGGAGAAGAGTAGCAGCGGCATCAGAATCAAGCTTTTCGGCATTGACAATAATGAGCATAGTGCGAGGTGGTTACCGGTGAACACGGGCGCGGGTGCGGCCAGCGCGGGCGGCGGCAGTCCCAGCCCCAGCTGCTGCGAGCGGCTGGCCAGCAGCGTGCGCGCCACTGTCAAGTGGTCGTGGTGTGCTGCCACCGCCACCAGCAGGTTAAGCAGTAGCTGCCGGCAGTGCTGGTGCACAATCCATCTGCACATGACAAAAGGTTCACGACAGTGCACAGAATGGAGTCGAACGTTGAGTTACGACCTCGTTTGGAAAGTACGTAGATTTATTTATTCTTTATCGCATAAAAACATACAAAAGGCGGATTTAATGCCCTTAAGCATTATCAACCAATCAACCGGAAAGAAAGTAACAAAAGGCTGTGGCGGCAATAAAAAAAACATTTTAAAGAAACCGTATTGGTCAAATAAACACATATAATAGCTAAATAAATTGTCTTTCAGTATTTTAAATTATTTAAAAAAATATAGATATAAAAGAATGGAAGTATTCATCAATACGAACAACTTTCACTATGAGCTATGAAATAGGATTCAACGGACGGATTACGACGACGCGCGACGGATGATCGGACGATATTGTGACTGGCTCGATAGCAAAAATAGTTTTTAGTAAGGACAGTTTCACTCCATAAATAAGATGTATATAAGCAAGAATTAAATAATTTTACAATAAACGAATCCATCAACTTAATCAGTAGGTCCAATAAACATAGGAAGCAAAGAGATGAAGAAACATCACGTGATTTGAACCCGTTATGTCAGCTGAGACGCACCTGGTGTGGTCCATGCCCAGGAAGACGATGTGCAGCATGAGCGGCACGTGAATGGACCAGTCCAGCTCCACGCCGTCCAGCACCACGTCGCACAGCAGCATCACCGCCACGTTGCATCTGCACGCACCACGCAACATCAGGACTCGCATTGTGGGTAAAAGGCTCATCAAAACTTTAAGGCGAGGATTCCCGACCGCAGAAACAATTGAAGAACATCATACATCGGTGGGACCCCCGCGCGTCTCAGTTATACTTAGCAAAATAGATATTTCGAAAATAAAGAAAGCCTTTTAAAAAAACTAAACTTATGACGGCCGGAATCCCTCGAATAATCAAATACAATTATTTTCGTATATTTTTTATGTATATTGCAAGTAATAGGATATTTTAGTTACGATTAGACGGATGTTTGAAATTTTATTTGATGCAGAAACTGATAGGCCTTTTTTTCACAAAATGACGCTACCACCGCTCGGCATATTCAGTGATATTGCATTTTATCATGTCCTCTAATTAAACATTAAACAACGCCCCAAGGCCGGCCAAATATCCCATGTACTGAGTGCAAACATTCCATCGCTAAAACTCAAATCCCCTTCGGCGCCGCATAAGCGGGCGCTAAAAACGGATAAAAGCAAAAAGCTCTATAGAGCGTGCTGCAAACTGAAAATTCTGAATATTAAACGGCTACATTGAAAAATAAAAAGAATATACTGGTTTTAGAACGTTCCAGTGCAACGTATGATGCTCGCAACGTCGTATTTTGTTGCCTAACGTCGTATTTGACCAAATATTATGGTACTCGCGCTTTTGATCGATCATGCGTCAACCCTGAAAGTAAATTTGTTGACTGGACACACAGACTTCTGTCCAGGAAATGAATGTTATAAAGTTACATCCTCTTTTGAAGTATGCATATGAAGTTCAAAAGAGGAAAACCAAAATGTAACATATAAAACGCTATATTTAATCATGTAAATACGTTATTTGCGCGTAACTGTTACTTTCCAAGTGTTTCATCATAGTCACAGAGAATAATATGAGACGAAGGATCTTTTACCCTGTCACCATCCAGTTTGTGAATTGCAGTCACTTCATTTTTATTTTTACGTAGGTAAGCAAATTAATTTAATTCGTGTACATGCGCGCACCTGCAACCTGCGACCAGCGGCGACTACGATTTTTATGAGTAGACAATACGGAGAGTGAGGTCTACTCCCCGTCCTACATAGTGATCGATGGCGCTTGTCAATGCGACGCTCTCGCCTATTGTGTGCTTTTTAATATTACTTCACATCAGGGTCATCGTTAGTGTGTCAACAACTACGATATGTTATAAATTCGACATAATCGGATTGGTTTTCTATTAAAGGCCTTTCAAAGTATACAGCAGGTACTCCATTTCCGATATGCTGTAAAATGGTGATTTCACAAAACACAGAAATATTTTTCTCTTTTGGATAGATGGAGCATGTTACGACTTTAGTACTAGAACCAGTGTCGCCTCTTGCACGCAAATAAACATGATTCATTATTACCACTACATAACACCCTGCCTTATCATTGGTCTACGGGAAAACATAAAAATATCGACTCTATTTCACGTCACATTTCGTTTCGACCAATGGTGGCGCGTTTTGTAAGTTTGAATTTCGTTCCCTTATTTTTCACTTTTTATGTACCTACATATTATTATCTGGGTTTAAATAATAACTAAATGAATAAAATACTTACCTTTTAAGTATAATGTAAACACAATAAAGAATCTAGAAAAAAATATTTGAGAGCTTAAATTCTATGCATATTCCCTATTCCTTTCGCAAGTAATTATCGATCCGAGCTTTATACGCCTTTGTAAATTGATGTTCGGACTTTTGCCTAGGTTTCAGAAATCACTTAATAGTAGTTTATGTGGCTGTTGCATAATGAGGGGTATTCAAACAGAGGGCGAGTTTTTTAATAGTATCCCACGAGTGTTTTAATACCGAGTTATGTGCAGTCTCATACAATACTTTATTACACTCATTACATCCTACTAATATTATAAATGTGAAAGTTTAGACGTTTGGATGTTTGGATGTTTGTTACTCAATCACGCCAAAACGGCTGAACGGATTTGGCTGAAATTTGGGACACAGATACTATGAAGCCTGGAGAGGAACATAGGCTACTTTTTATCCCGTAAAAATATCACATTCCCGCGGGATAAAGTCGTGTATTCCACGCGGGAAAAGCCGCGGGCGGAAAACTAGTGTATTATATATTTCAAACATAAAGCAAAACAATATTAATTATAAAATGTGAATTAGTGCCAAACCCCACTCGTAGGAGTCTATACGGTCTCTACCTTCTAAATTAAAAATTCTTATTTAAAAAAAGTGTGTGTGACATGTTCTATTGTATTTAATGCGTTAAAGTATAGGTTAGATTAGATGCATATTATATTGAACAACTTAGAGCTCTCGGTTTTGTTCGAGCGTGTCTCCACTTGTTTTTTCTATAATCTCGTTGTGACAAATATTACTCTCATCAGGAAACTAAAGTCGCAGTTAAGAATTAGATTTAATTTATCATTTGACCAAGTTCACGATGTCGCGGTCTCTGAAAGTGGTGTATGTCATGTAGTAGCGCTGTACCTGTGGAAGCCGGAGATGGGCTGGCTGCTGTCGGGCAGGTACTCGGTGAGTAGCGCGAAGAAGCCGCCGTACTCGGGCATGGGCAGCGGGCGCGGCTGCGGCGGCTCGCGCGGCTCCTGCGGCGTCGCGCCCCCGCCGCCCGCCGCCGCCGCCTCGCCGCACAACCCAGTCTGGATACATATATCACCCACGTATGATAACTCCTCACAAAACGGTGGTGTTTTAGCGTAAGGGATGTCAACAATATACCGTAAGAGAGTCTGCACTTACAACATTTTTTGTGTCTTGGACCGTATCGAACAACTTTTGATGTAAGTTATTCAATAACCACGATATTTGATTACTTACATAAAACTTATCTCGAAAGTTACGACTATTTTTGTTTCCAGAATTTCGTATTTTATAAGTAACTAAGTAATTACAACTGCTGTAACTTAGAATTTTTTGTTGCTCTTAACGAATGTGTCATTTAGTAAAATAGTTAAAATGTCCATAAATACGTGTGTAAAATTTTGTAAAATTGGATAATATTAGACGTTGAATAAATAAGAAAAACGATAGTATGGAAAAAAATAACGATAGTCTCCCTACAAAACGGCAATTAATATAATATTGCCCACAAAGTAATTTAAATTACTCTAAATTACTCTGAAAGAACGTCCACCTACAATAATTATTGCGCCCGATGCGTTTTTTTCGTGCATTTCAATGTATTGTAACGTTCGTAGGGTTGGTACAGTACAGGCAATCACTCAATTGCCTTGTAACATTTCCATGTAAAGTAAGTACCTACCATTCTAGCGAATGCTCGACGCAGTGCTCGATGTAAATTGGTAACGGCGAATGAGAATTTACCTGTATATCCTTCTACCTTGCATGTATTTTTTGTTGAAATGTCTTTAAGCCGCGCTCGCGCTTGTACTTCGCTTTATGAAATTTTAACCCAAAACGCTCAATGGGTTATTAAATCAGGTTGTAACAAAACATCAAGCATCATGTTCGAAGCCTGGTACGAGGTTAAAAAACAGCGAATGCTCGGTGTTCTGATACAAGTAAAGAGTGCTCTAGTTTATATTTAACCATCAAATCAAAGTCAATCCATTAGCAAGATTTCTGTCGAGCATCGCTCTCAGCACGTCCGAGCGCCACCTGCGCGGCATCCGTGGCGAGTCCGCGTCGCGGCCGAGACCCGACCGGGGCCGGAGTAAAACAATTGAATACCCTCCATCATCGGTGGGGATATGCGAGTTGATATTATCTCGAGCGCTGGCCCACTTGCGTCTAATGAGGTCACGCGTCAACGGGTTCAACGGTTTCTTATGGCAACACAAATCAAGGGTAGGTAACTCTGATACTATCTTTATGATGGGGACTATAAATATTCGTCGTTTGATAGTTCTAAGGTTAAAAATAAATTGTGTCGCTCACGGGATGGGTAGCCACAAACTCGAGCAGACATCACGCTGAACTGTCGCTTAGTTAGCTACATAAATAACTATGGCAAAAAACAAAGTTCATTACTTACTTATTTACAAATCTTAAAAGCTCGAGTTTCTCTATTGTTCAGAAGGCGCGTTCGGAAACTGTCAGCCGCGGATGAATTTGCAGTCATGCGCGTGGTAGGTCATGGTCCATTTTTTTGACCTATCTAATTATGGTAAGCCTGTGTTCCTGACGTTAGGATGGGTGATGGTGCTTATGATCGCACATTTAAAATGGTGATTGTAATGTGTTACCGGCGTGGCGTCGCCGTCGGAAGGCGGCGCGGGCTCGAGGTCGGCGGGCGGCGTGGCGCAGGTGGGCGCCGACGCGCGCTTGTCGGGCGCGCGCGCTCCCGGCGTTTCCGGCGCTTTGCTGCCACTGCAACCATCAACACTATTACACTACATTCAGTAGCTGTCACCACTCGTTAATTCAAGATTATGTAACTGTCACATTGTGAAGGGTATTAAAAAACGAGTGGTAGTTGAAAAACAAGCCTTGAAGAGTTTTTTGATAGCACCCCACGAGAGTTTTAATACCGAGTTATGTGCAGTCTCCATACACTAATTTATCTAGGTATACTCAGAAATAAAGGACATTGCTATTCTTGGTATGGGAGTAGGACCAAATGCTGCCCAGAGTGAAGAGGTATTGAATAATTTTCCTCAGGATAACACTACTCTGTAATCGCGTTAAAAGCAAATTTCCCATGAGAATGAGTTTTTCCCGTGGTAAAAAGTAAGTCATATCCTTTCCAGGGCTCCAAACTGTCTTTTTTATAAACGAAAAGCTTCACAGGAACTCAAACCGTCTCTATAAATAAAACACTTTCACGGATTCTTTCACGCAATTTATTCAACAACTTGGTTAAATTTTAGTTGTTTTTTGAGATTTTTTGGTTTATCCCACGTTTCGGCACCTTTCCAGGGGTCGTGGTCACGGAAAACTGGAACCCCCCCCCCCCCCTGGACCCCCCCTGTTACGGCCCCTGGAAAGGTGCCGAAACGTCGGATAAACCAACTAAAATTTAACGAAGTTGTTGAATAAATTGCGTGAAAAAATCCGTGAAAGTGTTTTATTTATATGGACAGTTCGCGCAGAAATCTAAGATGTGTTTATGTCAAACTGTCACCTTAAATACTAATTTCATTCCACAGCTTTACCCGCGCTAAAAATTATTTTTCATGTCTCATATTCTGAAAGTAACTCCTAACTTGCCTAAAATGCGGGTTGAAAGTGGTATGTGGCGGCCCTAGGGCCGTTATGAAATTTAAAAAAGGAATAGGAGGGGTCATGTCAAAATCTGTAATAGCATCTACACACGTTCCGATCCGACAGCCGATTTGGTCTGCTCCCAGCCCAAATTTACGCTACACACGTTCCGATTTGGTCTGGGAGCAGACCGAATCGGATCGGAGGTCGGATAGGAACGTGTGTAGAGTCTTATCTCTTTCGACATTTATATACCAAAGGTATACAGGCAAAGGTACAGAAGACTATACAGCCATGTTTTGCTATTATATAAAATAATTAATATCGTAGAATTATTATTTTAATATCTAAAACATTGTTTTTTCAAAGAATGCGTTTTTAGAAACAGATTAAACCAAATAAGTTATTTGTAACATAAAAATCAGGCTATTAATTTCATGGAATTGCATAGAGTACGGGTCAAACACCAAACAAGACTGAAAGGACTTAGTTTCCCTTGCCTTCCTTGAAACAGAGAAAATGAACAAAAAAGTTATAGTCTTTCGAAAATTCCGCGGCCATAGGAAAAATATTTTTTGGATTATTTCTGTTTATTTTTACTTTCCTCATATTCAAAATGAAAAGTAGAGTGTTTACTTGGGGCGTATGGACCCATAAAGGTCTCGAACTATCGGCGCCCTCACTTCGTTCGTGCGCCAAAACACTCGACTGTTATGGGCGTTTGTGCACTACCACTGAATTTTACCGATCCGGAAAAAAACTGATGCTTGTATTTAATTAATTACTAATATAAATGATTAATTGTTAAAATACAAGCATCCGATTTTTTCCGGATCGGTAAAATTCAGTGGTAGTGCACAAACGCCCTATGGGTGCCATACATCCCTTGCTAAACAATCTACTATTCCCATAGGTATGAGCCTTACTCCTGCGGTAAAAACTGGCCTTTGTCCTCCCTAGGGTCTAACACTATCTTCATTCCAAATTTCATCAAAATCACTAAGGCTGTTTTGGCGTGAAAACGGAACATAGAGACAGACAAACAAACATACACATTTTCTCACTTCTCTCGGAATCCCCAATCATTGAGGAAATGGCTATCTTATCTCTAACTTCCGGAACAGAATAATGCTGAAAACATCATTCTTATGGCGTTAGACTTAGATAAGATGGTGGTAGCTAGCCAGGTAATTAAATTACCATACCAGCCATTAAATTGTTTTATAAAACTATATAGATTATATGTATTTTATTTGGCCCCATAATAAATTTAACAAAGAGCGCATAAACTCGATACTCGTACTTGACCATTTTGTAAGATAAACGCCGCAAAGCGCGAGTCCAGCTACCCGCGCTGCGGCCATATTTTTTTTCAGATTTGTTTTGTATGAAGACATTATAAAAATAGTATATTTTTCGATTTTGCATAAATTCCGCTTGATTATAGTATTTTTTGTACGATATTATTTGTGACTATACAAAAGTTATTAGCTCTCAAAGCAATAATCGCCTACCAAAATTTTCACCTTTTTACGCTTTTCTTGTAAAATCACTATGAAACTGAAAAAAACTAATATCAGCAATGAATTTTACGTTTTCGGTTTATACAAAAATGATACCAAACTTGCTCAAGTAGCCACCAGGACGACAATAGATTTTTTTTAAAGATGACGGGTGGCGGCTATCTTTGTACCTCGCCCTCCTCGTCTAGCCACACGTTTTTTATTGCCCCTCGGACTAGAAATGCTTAGAATTACTCAAGGAACATATGTGATGAAGTACATAGCTTAATACATTTTTTTTGGGTTATGTATGGGAGCGATGCATAACTGCCTCCACTATTTTGGATGTTTCCAAGTATTTGGTGACCTTGACTGCTACCTACTATATGACGCTGACTGTACCAATATTAAATTGAAATCTATCGGTCAACAACATGATTCCGCTGAGCGTGTTGTTCGTGACAACTGTGATTATATATTAACAATACAGCCCATCTTATAAGCAGACCTTTCAACGATGATTCTGGAATCAATAAAACGGCTTTGTCTTAATATATTTCAGTTAGTCGACTGTGATTCGAGATCAAATATTTACCGACACCGGCACAACAATAAGCCAGTCGATGTACTCTCAATGTCTGCGTATTGCGTACTATGATAAGTTGCTACGTAATACTTATTGGGCGATTAGGAAAAGAATGGGATCAGGGCAGTGCCATTTTGTGGCTTCCTATCCTGCTTTCAACTCAACTTTACAGTTCAGTGTAGTCTACAAAATATTCTGATGATTGTGCTTTTGATTCGATAGCTATTGGGGTTAATATTATTCGGAAATGTTAATTATAGCTTAATAGGTTTGGGAAATTTATTTAATACTAGTGGCCGCCCGCGATTTCTTCCTCGTTCGATTATATCGCTTCAAAATTGTAAGTCAAACAGTATGTAGATAGGCGTTCTCCAAGGTTTTATCATCATTATTAATCCATTTTATTATCCCCGTTGCTAGGGCACAGGGCTTCCTTATAGATGGATAAGGAGAACGGGCCATGACCCACCACGCGGCCCCGTTGCAGTTGCGGGATATTAACCAATGAAAATGCAGCCGGAACCATCGGCTTATCGGGTTTTCCGAGGCACGGGGGTATTATAGGCTCGAGTCGAGATAATATATTTTTGGACAGCCATCCCGTGACCGACCATTGCGAAAATCACTTAACCTCAGCGATCGCAGGCCGAGCACGCTACCCACTGCTCTCATGATATTTTCCTACCCTTGAACTACCAAAATGCAAAAAATTATGTTCAAAATCATGAAGAATTAGCCCCTAAAATATCAAACGCGTTTAAACTAAACATAGGTGTTTCACACCTACCTTTTCCCGGCCTTTCGACGTTTTTCTTTGGTCCAGTAGTTTTCGAGATTTCGTGATGAGTAAGTCAGCAACCTTTCGCTTTTATATAATTACTAGCTTTTGCCCACGACTTCGTTCGCGTGATTAAGATAGTTGTGCGGATATTTTGCAAGTCACGGATTACCAATATAAGTATCAAGGTATTTATTTATCAGTAGACCTTATTTTTTTGTTCCATGCTCACTTATCTTTTGACATAGTGGGTCAGTCTTTGTTCACTTGGTTTTTATTATCAATTAACATGAAATATGAATTAAAGCTATCTACCATCCAAAACCTTCAACCTAAAAAGAAACTCCTTTATAAACTAAAACACATTGTAGCAACATGTATAGTAGGAATTTCCCAATACCCGTTTTTTAGTGCTCACCTACACCATAAAAGGTACCTATCTTTTCTCAAAAAATGGTGTATCTACCTTCAGTCCTATACAAATTCCCATACAAACTGGAACATCCTGTAGCACTCTGTATAACGGGAATTTTGCAAAACTTATTCTTAGTGCTCACATACATTATAAAAGGAATCTACCCTCCAAAAATGGTGTATCTATTTCAGCCCTAAACAAATTCCTATACAAACTGGAACAGCCTGTAGCACCCTGTATAAGAGGAATTTTCCAAAACCCTTTCTTAGTGCTCACCTACACTATGAAAGGTATCTATCTACCCTCCAAAAATGGTGTCTCTACCGTCAGCCCTATACAAATCCCCATACGAACTGCAACACCCTATAGCACCCTGTATAACGGGAATTTTTCCAAAACCCTTTCTTAGTGCTCATATACATTATAAAAGAAATCTACCGCCCTATACAAATCACCATAGAAACTGGAACACCCTGTAGCACCCTGTATAACGGAAATTTTCCAAAACCCTTTCTTAATGCTCATCTACACCATGAAAGGTATCTACCCACCAGAAATGGTGTCTCTATCTTCTACCCTATACAAATTCTCATACAAACTTGAACAACCTGAAGCACCCTGTATAACGGGAACTTTCTAAAATCCTTTCTTAGTGCTCATCTGCATCATGGAAGGTATCTACTCTCTAACAAAAAAATGACATCAAAAAGTAAGAAATAATCCCTCACCAAATAACGTAAGTACTTTGAAGTCGGGCGTGAAACTGTACCTAAAATTTTTTGTTGTTTTTATTAAAGCCCGCCCGACTTCAAAGTACTTACGTTATTTGGTGAGGGATTATTTCTTACTTTTTGATGTAATTTTTTTGAAGGCGGTTTTATTTTTTTATAAAAATAATGTTTATTTCACTCTTTTTAAGGTATCCCCTTTTCAACAAAACAAGAATCATCTAAATCGGTTTATAAACAAAGGAGTTATGCCTAAAGATACGTTATGAATTCACATAAAGTGGTAACGAAAACGACAGTATTTTCAAGATTCCCTGAAAACTACTGAACCGATTTCAAAATTTCAAAAAATGGGACCAACTTGGGAACAAACCTGATGTTATAACGTTTGAATCATTTCAATCGGTTCAGCCGTCTTCGAGTAATCGGTGTACATACATATAAAAAAAAAATATACGCGACGAATAGATAACCTCCTCCTTTTCAATTTTTGAAGTCGGTTAAAAATGGTGTCTCTACCTTCCGCCGTTAGGGCTCTACGCATATGTCAACAATGAATGAATCAATCAATTTAGAGTTTTATATGTATAGATATAGATTTTCTGGATAAATTTTAAAGTCCCTATTTAATTCTTTATGAATATAGAGGCACAAGTCATAAGCGGCAGAGCGGTGTCAAAAATCACGGATAATCATCAAAGCACGATATTCGTTTTACCGTCTGTTTGTTATCGACTGATATAAATTTCCAATAAATTTTGTTTTTTTTTATTCCTCAAGATAGTAGGTACGTACCTAAGTATAAACGGTAATTTTTTATCATCCCGGATAGTTTAGACTTATAAACAACTTTTATTATGGAACCAAAACTGTAAGCGCGAAAATAAAATCAGCTGTTCTATACATACATTTTGATTACATACTTTGAACTTTTGTATGGAATAGCAGATTTTTTTATCGCGATTTCAGATATGGTCCCATAATAAAAGTTGTTTGTTTTCGTGAGTAGAATAACCCCGAAAATTATCCGGGATAATAAAAAATTACCGTGTATAATAAGAATAGTAAAATCTATTGACCATAAAAAGTGTTATAAATATGAGACGCTAAGGGCGTTTGTGCACTACACTGAATTTTACCTACCTTACCTTATATTTTTAAAATACAAGCATCCGTTTTTTCCGGATCGGTAAAATTCAGTGTAGTGCACAAACGCCCTAAGGGGGGTTATCGCGGTTCGCGTGGCGTGCGTCGTCGCTGCCGCCGCATCGCGCTCTGCACTCTCGCAGTAAGCCGCTAATGGCTTTTGGGATCAGGGGGCCGATTCTCAGGCAATCGAGAAAAGTTCACTTTTATAAGCTCGAGATTCAAATACAACACAGTTTGTGTATTGTCAAAATTTCACAATCGAAAAAGTTCGATCGAAAAGCAGTCGAACGCTACGAGTGGTACAGACCAATCGATGTTCGTATACGAACTTAGCTGTCAAAATGGATTTGATGACATTGTGGGACAGTTTAGTTTGTTTGAAAATGGTTTGAAACGTTCTAACTTTTCAATAGAAACCACAAACAAAATGTTCGACATACGAATTACCACACTGAAAAAGTTCGAATGCCTGAGAATCGGGCCCCAGACCGTGTCGACGCTACAATTTTAAAGTGTCCATTTTCAAGAACGAAATACACAAACGGACCTTCCGATATTTGGTTTCAGGTAATATGCGAGTCACAGGGTTCACTATTTTTTGTCTCTTTACGTCACCGGACGCTTTTTTCAATCACTGCGAATCGGAGCTCATTTTCCAAAGACAAATATAAATAATAATAAAAATAAATAAATAATTTTTGTACAATCACACCAATTATCTAAGCCCATGTAAATTTCATAAAGAAACTGTCATGGAAAAATTGATAACGGATAAATATATACTTAAATAGGTACTTTTTGTTTGTAAATACATACTTATATTCATAGAATACATACATACTTACATAATATACATAGAAAACACCCAGACCAAGACAAATAGACATGCTCATGTACCTACACAAATATTTGTCTTGTTCGGGGATCGAATCCGAGACCTCTGGCGCAGAAGGCAGGTATCGTACCCCTGCGCCAAGTCGGTCGTCAAAATTATTCGTATATTCGTATTTTAGATGTTATTGAATAGGAATGAGAGATTGGACTGTTCGGTCGATCGGAATTCTAATAAAGTATGATGACAGTCATTCATCAGCAGTCTTGTTAAGACGGTTAACGGTGTAAGCGAAGAGCTACTCCACGCGGGTGGCCTGCCCGCGCGGCTGTGCGACACACGCCGCCCGAAAGCGCCAAA
Source organism: Crambus lathoniellus (assembly GCA_949710035.1). NCBI lineage: Eukaryota > Metazoa > Arthropoda > Insecta > Lepidoptera > Crambidae > Crambus > Crambus lathoniellus. The sequence goes on from OX453296.1 coordinate 29,939,613, forward strand.
TATGTAAGTCGCCCGATTTTTATAATTGTATCCGACAACGAGCTCACTCATACGTAAGCATGTGCGGGAGGGAAGTTCATTTAAAAAGCATATTACAAAAAATAACGCTCAATACTCATGAGCCATATTTTGTCACAGAGGCTTTTCACATTAAAAGCTGTCTGTTATTATTATGTAAGTACCGAATGTTCCTGAATTCGGTTCAAAAATATTTGTTCAAGTCTGTAACTAAGGAACGTTGAAAGAAAGTAAGAAATAAAATTATTTATTGAGCGACACACACTCGGCGGTAAGTATACAAAAGTAGTATAAATATGGAATAACAATGTGGCACTAAAAAGGTACTACTCAGTATTTGTCGGATGCCATAGACACTCCGACGCTGATCTTCCATGGCTACCTGTGTTTATGAGAGCACGACTAAAATAGCCACACTATATTTGTAATAACCAATTTATTTCAAAAAAATTAAACCGCCTTTAAAGAAAAAAAAATACATACAAAAACTCACTTCGCAAAAACAAGTAAAAATGAAAAATGAATTGAAAGATTCCATTCAAAGTACGAAAGTGTAGGACTTTTTCTAATTAATCTTGGAACTTACTGATCTGTTTGAAGCCCTATGCCCTATGCCCAAAAAAGTGAACGAAAGAAAAATAAAGCAGGATGTAATGATGAAAAAAATAATTATTATCGCTGGTACTGACTAAAATGTAGAAATTAAAAAAATAACGTCTTAAAATATTGAGTACCTAATAAATAGGGAGTGATGGTTTAATTTCACAGACGTCAGATACACTAAACTTGTCTTGTCGGCCAGGATTAATTAACTACGGGGCGGCCGGGAACGAGCATGAGGCTCTCTATACTCAAATACTTTTTAGAAGGAACTCAACAAAACGGTTACCTAATGAAACGCATAACATTTTTCGACATAAACATGAAACGCATCGTGTTGAAAGGCATAACCATCGAAATGCATAATTCTTAAAGGCATATTTCATAACGCATACTTTTTTTGCCCGAATTTTGAAAGGCATAATCATCGAAAGGCATAATTTCAATAAGCATAATTATCTAAAGGCATAACTTTTAAATGTCATAATACTTAAAAGGCATAATATTCAAAATGCATAAATTTAACGGGGAATTACCTTGTTTTTATTTATTTTGAAGCTAGGTCTGTGAAAATAAAAAAGTCTTTTCTGGCGCTTTGCCGGCCGCTGCCGAGGCACGCTCGCTTCGCTCGCTCGGCTCGCGCGGCGTTTTAGTCACTGTTCTAACCTAACCTAACCTAAAACGACTGTTAGGAATTCTCGGGTGGCGGGGGGCATCGCCCCCCGAGCCCCCTTGGTAGGCGGCTGCGCCCCCCGTCCCCCTGCTCCTCTGTTTTCTTCCATTTGAACTAAATTTTAAACTTAAAGGGAAAAAAAAATCATTTTGAGCCAACAGATCTCAAAAAAAGTTTTTTTTTAACCATTGGATGTCTCTCTAATACCTCCGGGGCCATTAAAAGGGTACCAAAAATTTCGTCAGATTTTGGCTACGACGCACCGTTTTCGAGATATTGTAATTTTTATAAAATGTTTTTAAAAATTAATTATGCTTTATTAAGTTATGCGTTTCAAAGTATGGTTTACGAAAATATGAATTTCGAAGATTATGCTTTTTAATATTATGCCTTTTAACTATTATCATTATGCGTTATGAAATTTATGCCAAGGAATAAAATGCTTTTGAATATTATGCCTTATGAATCTTATGATGTATGCCAAATGAAATTATGACAATCAACTGTATGCGTTTCAATGTGTCACCCAACAAAACGTATAGCATATTTTAATCTAATCAGTTTAAAATAGGTAATGGAATACAAGTGGGAAATACTTTATCATGCAACAATGAGAAGCTAGCTAATCCAAAATATCTTAATATTTGTATTGAAACGCCTTTTGGGTTTCTACGTGGAGCCCAAATATTGACGTTATATAAAAATTGAGAGAGCATAAACTCGAGACGCGTGGGCCGCCCCGCCGTGGCCCGCGTTTGGCTCTTTTCTTGTTCCCGTGCTAAAGACGCAGAGTAAATACTAACAGTATACAATCTTCATATAATGGTCCTCTGTTGTGTTTCTTATTGAGAAAACATAGTATACAAGATCTTATTTTCCCATTATATAACTGAATTCTTACGTAAATAAGAAACCCTTAAACGGCCAAGGAAATATTTTTTAACCAGGATCATGGTGAACATTTTTCCAAAATATTGATTTGTCTATAACGAGGCAAAGGAGAGTTTTTGGTGATATATTTGCTTAAACCGATTAACATGATGTTCAGTGTTAAAAACAGCGTACCGCTAGCTAGACACGTCAATTCACCTGGTGACATCTGTAACAAAACATAACTTTGGCGTGGTCTGTCCGACCCATAGCATGAGACTCACCCTGCCTTGGCGGGGTCCTCGCCGCTGTGCCGCTTGGTGTGGATGGTGCCCTTCTCCACGGGCGCCAGCTCGCCCGCGCGCCCCGTCGCGTCCTGCCACACAATCATTATGATAACTATAATAAATTCACTAATTTCGACTTCTTCTTCTACTAATTTCGACTATTTATTTAGACCACATTATAATTCAATGTAGCATGGGTCCTATGACTGCTCATTTTCGTACAAAGCAAAATGTTGCTACTGCACAAGCAATAGAGTCTAATTTCTGGCATAATCAGCATCAAAAAATGTCTAATGCTGTTTTTCTTGAGATTTATGCCAAAAGCATAAAGAACTTTTTGCTTTGCACGAATTACTTACCAGAGGACCCATGCTACTTTTAATTTACATTTTCCAATAATTAATAAACAAAGTTTATTATCAAAACGTAGAGTACATTCCAAATTAAATAATCATATGGTAAATAATATGGAAGTACAAGTAACACTCATCCTATCTCGTGTAAGTAACATCTTGATCGTCTTACCCAATTTTCATTACCAATATTGATTAATTCGTCCTTTATCCAAGAATATTTCAATATTAAAAATATCAAAATTATAGCTAATTTAAAGAAATAAGTCATGTTTTTTTAAACTATCCGAAACTAAAGCCCGAATTAATAAATTAAACACTATAAGGATATTACGGCAGTACGCCCCGAAAAATATTTAAACATTATGACAATTTGCTTTATTACAGATTTTATAAGTTTTTAAGACTTGTCATAGAAAAAATTGGACCTCTGGTGTCAGTCAATCACAAGAATTTAATAACGTAAAAAGTAAAATTAGACCTTGGGCTTTATTAAACATAAGATATGAAGAAATTGTATTTATTCTTTTCTTTAAAATACATAATTATTAAGGAAATCAAAATACTCGTACATTTAGTAACAGTTTTAATAATACTAAAGTAATTTAAAATAATTACTGGTATTACTGTGGGTCGCGGTTATAAGACGCGGAACGCCAATTCTTAGCGGGTAATGTATGTTAAAACGCGTCTAACTCGCGTGTAGTTCTGGACAGGGACTTAGTACGCAGCTGAAAGCCTGAATATTATGCCTATGTGTCGACAGCCATCGACCAAACCAATTTATATTGACGGCAAGCGCACGAGTGACTATATTTATAAATACCCCAGAAAGAACCCCTTTTGCAATTTTGATATTTAAATGACCGCCTAATTTAATTTTTAGCCCAAAACGAATAGCATTCATGCGAGGAGTCCGCCAGTAATTTATAAATGAACAGTACTTTGGGCCGGATCAAACTTTATTAACGTATCGGTTTCGCCTATAATTATACCTAACGGTTGTGGTGAATATTACACATCGAGCGGGCTACGTTCTGCGTAAACAAAAGCAAGAGTTCCATTTATTAATCAACGTGCTTCAATAAACACCTACAAAGACGGCCATCACGATTAAAACTTAGGTAAAATAATATTTTAGAGCTTACGGGATGTATTGCTTGAAAGATTTAACGCAAAAGTCTACTGAAACACCATATCATTTTATTGTGAAAATAAGAGAAACTCTGCATCTTGCAACAGTTTTTAATAAAACCTCAGTAAAAAAAATTGAGCTCATCGGAAATCAAATAGGGGACGTCCGGTCCCCTATTGATATGTATGTATGTTATTGATATGTAGGTAAATATTTAATACTAACATTCAAAAATATAACATTGAAGAATAATAATGGTGAAAAAAGTAATGAGCTGCTGAATTGTGACAAACTGTGTCTCTGTTATCTGGCGCTACTCAGTTGTGACGTCATAAGTGAGTAGGGCTGTCCTTGTCTGATAAGGGAGTTTGATGCTCAAAATCTTCTAAAATATGAAAAATATTTGAAAACTAGCGATCTTGCCCGGCTTCGCGCGGGGGGTCCTTTAAAGAATTTGTTGGTGCTTCGATAGTGATAGCACTTTTTGTATCGATACTAAAAGTGCCTGTGTAATTTTAAATCCGTGATAACTACTAAAGTATTCATATTAAATAAGGTACAGGAAAATTTTGATCTACATTAAATGACTAAGGTAACTAATATACTTATTTGGATAAGGATTAATACTGATTAGGAGAAATTAAGTCATATTTTTAAATTATCACTCAGACTTTTTTGTAGGCCTTTTTATGATATACAACTCCGTAGTACTTACATTATTTTGACGTATCTCATACCGTCATAGGGTTTAGCCAGCGTTTGCAATGTAAGCGCTCGAAAAATCGTTTTTTTTTGACGACTTCATCATAAAACATGGAATTTTCTCTATTTTACAAAGGCTAAATTAGAATGCTTTGTATGTATAAACCTTCGGTCATAAACTTTATAAATATCAGTGAAAACTGCATCAAAATGCGTTGCGTGGTTTAAAAAAAGAAAGCTTAGAAAGTGACAGAGGCGGAGAGCTAATTTGTTTTATACTATGTAGTGATAAATACTTACCTGTGTTGTGTTTCTCATTCCTTCCACTCTGCACTACCAATCTGCACTACCGGTAGTGCAGATCGGAATTTTTTGTCATATCTGCACTACTGTATTTCCAGCTGTCAAACCGGTAGTGTCGTTGGGAATTATTTATTCCCTTTTGCACTACCGTGTAGTAGTGCACAATGGAATTTTAAAAAGTATTACTTTTTCATTCCCAACTGCACTACTAAACTATTGTGTATGCGAACTCTTTGCTTCTACGGCTTTACGTAATTTGGATTTTTTATCCCTTCTTTTTTACTTAGTACTAAGTACTGATAAATAATATAAAAAAAATTAAAAGAAAAAGAAACGTAATTTGTCAAAACAAATTTAGACATTTATTTGTTTTTAATATTAATAAGTTATACAGGAAAAAAATTTAATCAGTGCACAAATTTTTAAGATCGACTCATAATCGGTAAGTGAACAACTTTCTCCTAGAAACATGGGTCGAAATACGACAAAATTTTTTGGACTTCCCATACTAAATCAATCACGTGATCAGTCCGATTTGTATGAAGAGTCGATTTTTTTTTGTCATATTTCGACCTATGTTTCTAGGAGAAAGTTGTTCACCTACAGATTCTGAGCCGATCTTAAAAATTTGTGCACTGATAATAAAATTACCCTGTATATGTATTAATAACTTATACTTACTGTTACATGTATTATTATATATTATTATCAGGGCTATTCATTTTTATTTTTAAATTTAATTTAGGTTGAGGTAACAACACTTACGAACGTCAAAGAAGCTACAAATAAAAAAATAAAAAATATATATATATTAATATTTATTAATTCTACATGGCATTTCATAAATAACGTAAAACCGTAGAAGCAAAGAGTTCGCATACACAATAGGGTATTGTACTGTTGTTGAAATGAAGATATTTAATGATGACGTTAAAAAATATTGCAATTAAAAATACCAAATGTGAAAAAATAATTTGAATCTGTTTTATAATAAAATAATTATAGTCTGTTTGATTTTGACTGTAGCTGTCTCTTTCTAAAACGAAATCTTCTATGGCGTGACTATGACGCTACTAACTCACTGACGTCACTAAGATAGCGTCCTGTCCTTGTCTAATTATAAAGTTTGAAGTCCTATATCTTTGAAAATATTCAAGATAATTCAAAATGAAAACTTGTTTTGTGTAGCTAATATTTCGAAAAACATTTTAAAGAAATAAAAAAAAATCAGTAAAATACCGTATTGTTTGGTAGTGCGGTTGGGAATGAAAAAGTAATGCTCTTTATAATTCCATTGTGCACTACTACACAGTAGTGCAAAAAGGAAGAAATAATTCCCAACGACACTACCGGTTTGACAGCTGGAAATACAGTAGTGCAGATAGGACAAAAAATTCCGATCTGCACTACCGGTAGTGCAGATTGGTAGTGCAGAGTGGAAGGAATGGTGTTTCTGATAATTCTAAAAACATTGAAAAATGAAAAGTGAAATATTTAAAAAAAATCGACCCGTCTCACATTTTTTTTTTCTAAATACTTCATTTTCTATTTTTCAATAATAAAAATTGCATTGTGAATGCAGAAAAGTAAAATTTTTAATAACATTCTAAAAACATTTTAAATAATAAAAATTTATCAGTCCGGTCTTCTATTACGAATGATCAGATATTAAACTGGCGTATACCAGAAAACCGCAGTTTGGAAAATGAAAAACGAACTGGGGTGGACGCGGCAACGCATCACTATTATTGTTTCCCCTATCAGTTGCCGCGGGGGTGGGGCCAATATTTACTTACCTTCTTACAATATTTGCAACTATTTTATATTGTTGTAGACAAACAGCCTCTTCATAATCTGGATTCGTAGATGAATTTTAATCTATTGGATTCCCTCAGGCGCTGGAGTTTGTGACCCAACATATGTAACGTTCAATATTAAGCAGATGAGTTGCATATAATATACGCATGTCTATACATGTATTTCTAAAATAATGATGTACTTACCTACATCCGAACCAATTGAATCGTGAGCGTGACCCACCATAAGTTTATTTTCTAACAGATATTAAAATTCTATTACGTCAAAATTTAAACTTTTTGACACTGACATCGAACTTTATAGTTTTGACCCTTTTAAACAAATTACTAAAGAAATGGGCCATGATTCAATTTGTTTGATTGTACTAGTTTGAAACTACAATTAAGGATCGACATGCCAGTATCAAAACTAATGTAGGCTGGGTCGGATCGCACGCCACTAGCGCACCGTGCGCGCCGCCCCGCAGAAAACATTATCGGCCGACATCCCATCCGTCTCGCCGGATGACCGATCGCCGCGCCACTTGATTGACAGATATAGAAAAAGAACCCTTTATTGATTGCGAGAGCTTGCGAAACAATACATAATATGTATTGTATTAGCACTGTCAGTCAAATTAGTGTATGGATAGTCCGATAATATCTACCTTTAACGTTATTTAGATCATGTGCCCTAATAAACTGAAAATATTTCCAGGATCGGGGTAAATTCGCCGCGGTGATGCCGCTTGTTGAGGCGTAATGAATATGTCAGGATTTCTGGCGAACAACGGACCTTGAATTTGATACCAAGAACTTAATATTCGGTTTAGAAATGGCCCACAGGCTGGCCAATAAAATCCTCTCTTAGAAGAATAATTAGATACGATATATTAGTTGTTGATCGTTAACGGATTTTGCTGGAAAGCTAGGGATTGCGGCAACGCGCCGCCGTTTGATTTCTACTTGGCAGAAGAACGGATAATCTCATTCATTCACCAATAATTATTATTACGTGAAAATTTCCAAAAGGAAGCTCTAATAGTTTGTTACGATGCAGTATTGTACCGCATCCAAATAGGCTGGATATATTAATGGCGAAATTACACTTTGTAGTTACTTCCGTAAATTTTATGTAAGTAACTTACGCCTGTATAATAGGCTACTTGACTCATACTTCATTCCATATATCGAATGAATATTTTCTTTAGTACTTGGCTTAGAAAAACGTAACATTATTTTGACGTAGGTATCTCATACGGTTTAGCCAGCGTTCGCAATGTAAGCGCTAGAAAAATAGATTTGTTGACGGCATCATCACAAAACATGGAATTTTCTCTATTTAAAACATACTTAAATATAATGTTTTGTACGTATAAATCTTCGGGAATAAATTTTCTAAATAACAGTGAAAACTGCATCAAGATCCGTTGCATGGTTTAAAAGAAGAAAGCTTTGAAACAGACAGACAGAGGCGGAGAGCTATTTTGTTTTATACTATGTAGTGATTATTGTGCGGCCAAATAATTATTATTTTAGACCTAATTGTCGTGCAAAAAAAGATTGATAATTTAATGTAACAGTTTCAGAAGTGAGCTTTCTGTATTCTGTGCTCAGGCGGAACGTGACAATGAGTCATGTTTTTTCGTGCGCGCAGCCGGGGCGTTCATCGATTTACAAGACGTTATCAAAAATTTGACCTTGCACTTTGTTAGGGCCCCTAAGTTTGGGACTAGGGTAAGGGGTGTCGGGCGGGAACTCAATTTCAACAACGACTGGTTCCTGCCAGAGTGTAAGAGAGAGCCCTGTGTTTTCAGCATTTCAAAATCTCAATGCCAATGAAGCAGAAGCTTATGTTTTCCCGGGACAGGACAGAGAGGTCTCGTGACGTATGTATGTTTGGTACCTGCGAGCCGGCGCCCCCGGGCGTGTCGCTGTGTGTGGAGGTGGCTTTGCGCATGGAGGTGAGCCGGTAGAAGGGCGGCGTCTCGGTGCGCTCGATGAGACAGTTGAGCGTCTCCACGGTTTGCAGCTCGTGACGTATGTATGTGTGGTACCTGCGAGCCGGCGCCGGGCGTGTCGGTGTGCGTGGAGGTGGCCTTGCGCATGGAGGTGAGCCGGTAGAAGGGCGGCGTCTCGGTGCGCTCGATGAGACAGTTGAGCGTCTCCACGGTTTGCAGCTCGTGACGTATGTATGTGTGGTACCTGCGAGCCGGCGCCGGGCGTGTCGCTGTGCGTGGAGGTGGCCTTGCGCATGGAGGTGAGCCGGTAGAAGGGCGGCGTCTCGGTGCGCTCGATGAGACAGTTGAGCGTCTCCACGGTTTGCAGCTCGTGACGTATGTATGTGTGGTACCTGCGAGCCGGCGCCGGGCGTGTCGCTGTGCGTGGAGGTGGCCTTGCGCATGGAGGTGAGCCGGTAGAAGGGCGGCGTCTCGGTGCGCTCGATGAGACAGTTGAGCGTCTCCACGGTCTGCAGCTCCGTCATCATCTCGTCCAGCAGCCGCTCCGGTCGCGACCGCGCCAGGTACAGCACCACGCGCTTCGCCTGACCAAATAACACTACTTTATTAATTCACCTTAATGTTATCGCTATTAGTTAAGTATATAGTAAAAGTTTGTGTGACTATCATAACAGGGGTTATTAAAACAGGCGAGTTTCTTAATAGTATCCCACGAGTATTTAAGAATTTTTTACAAAGGAAAACATATATGTTTTACTATACTATTAGTTAATACAAGGCGAGTGGTTGGTAATGTTGGTATGAAGTATGCGCGAAGTTCACGTCGGAGCTTCCCGGGGATAAGCTCCTCTAGTATAATACGTGCCACGGATAAAGAACGAAGGGGCTACTGTTAAAAACACCGAATTAAAATCACTATGCCAGCGGATGGTTAGAGCTGGTTTAAGAGAGTTTATGATCTGTCGTCGAATCCGATATCCATGTCGTGTGGAACGTCGGCCCAAAGTAGCTGAATTACTTCTCGGATATGAATTGGACGTAGTGCGCAAAGGCTGGATGATGGACTAATGGATAAGGTGGATGGACTCACGTATGGCAGCAACTCGTTAGGCGCCATCCCGGACACGATGATGAGGTAGCGGATGATGACCTTAAGGTTGTTGGGCCAGCACGCGCACAGCGTCGACCACAGCTCCTCGATCTCCTTCGGGTGGTTGTCCGAGAACTGTATCAAACCATCACAAATATAAGAAAGTGTACGGCTGTCTTAATTCTAGTTTCAAAAGTCGCTGTCGTAGACACAGTCTTTTGTTAAAGTCCTTAGAATTTGAGTCGGTATTACAACAAAAGACCTTGAAAGTAGTATGGCAGCTTACATGCGTAAGCAAGGCCTCATTTCCACCTGCAAGTAAGTTTTCAGCAATAAATGGCCGACAGTTAGTCGCAGGTGGAAATGAGGCCTAAGTAATACAATCAAAATAACGATGATGAGATAACTGATGAACAAAATAACGAAAGACTAATTCACAAGGTAAACGTATTAAACTAATGAACTCTTTTGTTACCCTTTTGGTTTATAAGCGTTTTATTCATTTATGGTGACTGAGCCGGTATGCTCAATCAGCAATTGTCAGATGATGTCAGGTAGTATCAGGAAGATGATGTAAGGAAATGTCAAGAATGCACTAGAAATGATACAGTCAACCGATACTACGGAGTTACTTTATTGTACTGAAAAATATAATTATTAAAAAATATTGCAAGTGACGAAAGTAGGTCGCTACGTTGCACATTGTATTAGCGGCTACTAATGTACGATGACCGATGACCCGTACATACTCCCAACAACACAAGAGAAAAGAAATGTATGTCAATACAAATTAAAATTGGTATAAGTTATAACTAAATATTTCAACTTAATTATAGACTGTCAGGTTTGCATTAAAAACTATTACTACTTACTATTTAATATAGTAACTATTTAATTTAGTATAGTAATACTTTTTTTATTTAATAAAGTAAAAAAGGAATAAGTATAGTGTTACGAAAACTTAAATATGTCAACTTAATTAATTTGTATAAATTATCAACCACTTAATTAGTTTGTATAAAGTGTCACAAAAACTTAAATATTGCATCTTATTTAGGTAATTAAGTTGAAAAATAAAACTTATAAAAAGAATATAAAACATAATCTTAATACATCATTGTCATAAAATTAAAAACAAATAATAAGATTTAATTATTATGTAAACTTGTAGAACTATGAATATCAAAATGAATTTTCTTCGGCATCGTTGGCGAAGTGCTGGTGTCCACACTGACTGTGGAACTTCTCAATGCGCTAGGCATCCTTGCGGGCGGCAACACGGCGCGTGACGTCGTCGCAACTCTGACGTCATCAATGAATGACGTCTCGTCTACCGTCCTTGCCGACTGGTGCGTCGCATTTTGCTGTGTAGGCGCATGTGATTGCTCTTTGCATTGTTTGATTTTTATATAACATCCAGCCACGAATAATGATATTATTAATGCAATGATAATAGTATAGATAATTATGTAATGCGTGGTATTACTGGAAGTAAATTCTTGTAATTCTTGGTGCTTCATGTTGTCTACCTTCTGTTGAATTTTTTCATATTCCTGTTCATGATTTTCAGCAACAAAAGTGTTAGGTAATGAAACATTGATGATTTCATTCAAAGATGATGGAATCTGTTGCATGTTAAGGTCAATGGATGGGCTCACAGAGATGTGATTGGTATAGTCATGTTGAGCGTAAATCAAAAATTTTTCTCCTTTGATTACACATCCCGGTTCTGGTGTTATCAGTCCATTACCTCGTAATTGTTTTGTTATTATTTTCGACGAACATATGATTCGTACGGAGCACTCGTCGCAACATGAGTATAACCAGGTGTCGCGAGCGTGCAATTTGATCCACCTGTCAGCACATTTCTTTGCGGCGGGTATGCAGTATTGTTTATGTTCATTATTTATTTGTAATTGTAAATCGCAAAGGGATTGCCCCATGGTCAGGACATATATTGGATGATTCAATGGGCAAAACATCTGTTGATTAGTATGACGTATGCAGGTTAGTATATCGCTGTCTGTCATAGGTATAACTGTGTCTTTCTTGACGTTCACAGCTAAATACTTTGTTGCAGTGTGCGTATAAATTACGCTTCCTTGTTTTCTTTGCGGTATGTCAATAATGTTAGTAAGCTCGAATGAGTCACGATTTAATAGCGGTATATTTATTTCCATGATCAGTAGTTTTGAAGTTACTCTAGCTTTCACGTGTAGAAGTCCATATAAATCTTTTACGTTGTCAGTTGGTAATACCAGGTCATTTTGTACTTGAGCTGAGACAGTATTTAATTCTTGTTGCAGTTGAGCTGGTTCCAGCATATGGATGTTCAGGCGACCATGATAAATGTCAGTTACCATCTCTAGGATTGAATCCTGAATTCGGCGAATGTTAGAGACTATAATATTGACTGATATTAAGGATGACATAGAGTGAAATGCACGTAATACAATTTGATCTGCCTTTGTTATTGCGTTCATTTCGGAACTCATGATTCTTAGATGTTTGTATACGTTATCAAATTGAGTGTTCATTATCTTCTCGTTCCGTTTAAGTATGTTATTTTGCGCTTCGACGACAGAAGTGTGATTTTTGAACAGGGTAAGTAAATGATCTTCTCTGTGGCGTATTGTTTCAATATCCTTCTCGTATTTTTGAGCAAATGCATCATCAAGCACTCCAAATAAGGTGTTCGCCAAACTTCCAACCCCGTTGACAAGTCCTCTCTTTTTCCTGCGAGATATACGCTGATAGTTTGTCAATAATTCATTGTAGTGACGTATTTCGTCGAGTTCGTGGTGAAATTGCGCAATGACGGATGAGCATGAACTGTCATTATTGCAAATTACGGCTACTGTTTTTATGTAGTTGCGTACTACTCTCATACTTTCCCAATATGTACTCATATTATAATATACGACCATTTTCCAATTATCCTGGATGACGCGTATATCAGAAATCTTGTCAAAGAACAGTGTGTTGTTGTTATCTAGGCTTTTTACCACACTTTTATTAGCTTCACTTGTAACTAAGTCACAATGTAAGAAAATCTTGGAATTCAATTTTAACCTATTTCTAATTGTCGTATTGATTTGAAACTTTGCAAGTCTATATGAATCCGATGACAATAAAATAATTTGCTACCATCGAGCTGATCTGATGATGGAGTCAAGAGGTGGGCAATAGAACTCTTCAATGGCTGCTAGGAAACCCCTCGAGTTTAGGCTCATTTGTTTTGTTCTGATGAGACCTATTCGCTACACTTAATGGTGAGGGTCTGATGATGGAGCAGGGAGGAAGCCAATGGAACTTCTTAATGACCAATAGGAAACCCCTCGAGTTTAGGCTCCGTTGTTTCGTTCTGACGAGACTTATTTTTTTTTATTTATTTTTTTTATTAAGGAACAAATAGTTTTACATATAATATTCATTACAAAACGACATGATGTACTTAAAAACCTATAGTTCCCTGGATTGTTACATAATATAGATATATAGTTACTGTGAAATTGAACTGAAGTAGATTTATGTACTTACTTAATTACTTATGCCAGAAGGTTTATTATGAAGTATATAAGCTCAAAAAATTTACAATTAATTAAAATAGGTAAATACATACTTAATTACCAAAGTGGGAAGAGAAATGCGCATTTTATGAGTCATTTGATAGAATTTTAAGAGTATCTTTTTTAAATGTTCTTAGGTTCAAGCTAAAGATGTCGACTTCATGCAGCTTATCATCATAGGTTTTACAAGAACGTTTGATGAAAGTGTTACTTCCATAACAGGTATTTGCAGGTGGATACGAAAAAAGATATTTCTTTCGGCACGATCTTTCACGCAATCGGGGGATACGAAATGTAATATTTTGTAGGAGCTTGGGCGCATCGATTAAATTATTGATTAATTTGTATAAAAATGTAACGTCAAAGAGATCACGGCGATGTTTGAGCAACGGTATGTTGTGGTGCTTTGCAGATGTGTCATAATCAACGTACGTTCGCCCCGTGCGGAAGTCTAAGGCCTTGACAAATTTATGCTGGACTCTTTCGATCCTACAAGCATGAATATCAAAGGTAGGTTGCCAGACAACTGAAGCGAACTCTAAGTGACTTCGGACATATGCATTGTACAATAATTTGTAAGTAAGCGAATTTTTAAACGGTTTGCTAACACGGAGTATGAATCCAAGTTGTTTGAAGGATTTTTTAAGCGTTTTATCAATGTGTGGTACGAAAGTCAACTTAGAATCGAGCGTCACACCCAGATCACGAATCTCATTAACTCTTGTTAGAGCCCTTTCATTTAAGGAATAATCAAAAATAATAGGATTTAATTTTCGAGCAAAAGTAACTGTAGAACATTTATCAGTGTTCAGATATAAACTGTTTTCTTTACAAAAAGTGTTGAATTTCGTGAGATCATGTTGCATCAATACACAGTCGTCTTTGTTGCGAATAATTTTAAATATTTTTGTGTCGTCGGCGTAAAGTAAGGAATTAGTATTATGCAAGTTATCAGTGATCTCGTTGACATATATGATGAGATCCCTGAGGTACCCCAGAACTTATAGGCTTGAAAGAGGAAGTGTATCCAGCACAGACCACGGCCTGACTTCTATTTTCTATATAAGATTTTATCCACCTGAAAAGGTCACCATGGATCCCAAGTTTAGAAATCTTTGAGAGGAGTGTATGGTGACAGATTTTGTCAAAACATTTTGAAAAATCTGTGTATACAGCATCCACCTGTAACTTGTCATCCATGGCGCTCAGAATCATATCAGTAAAAGTCACCAAGTTAGTCTCGACGCTACGGCCTCTAAAAAACCCGTGTTGGTTAGGTGTAATTAGTTTAACAACTGCTGTAAATAATATGAATGTAATAATTTTCTCTAGAATCTTACCAAATTGGCAAAGTTTAGATATTGGACGGTATTTTTCAATATCGGTACTAATGGGACCTTTTGGAATTGGGGTTATTAGAGCTTGTTTCCAGAGTTGTGGTACGCAGCCTGTCTTAAGTGACTTATTGAAAAGCAATGTTAATGGTAGTGACAGAGACTGACGACAGTGTTTTATAAAAAAGGGTGGTATCCCGTCCGGTCCTGCACTCTTGTTAGCATCTAACATATTCAAATGCTTTAAAACTAATTCTTGTGTTATCTCTATTGTACTTAAGTTGAGCGGAGAATCAGATGGTGGACTTAAATGATCAGGTATTAGGTTATGATTACTAGGTGGATTAAAAACAGATTGAAAGTGATCATTAAAAACGTTACAAATATTTTCACCCCCTGATACACTACGATTCTTGTAGATCATTGTTTGCGGCAGTCCAGTTTTAGAGAAAAAATCTTTTACATGTGACCAAAAGTATCTCGGGTTTAGTTTAATTCGATCTTCACACAATTTGATATGATTTTTGTAACACTCAGCGTCTAGTGATTTGGCCCTTTTTCTGAGTACCTTAAAACTATTGTAGTCAAGGGGATTTCCATACAGCTTCCATAATTTGTGATACCTACATTTCTCATTTAGCATTTTTATTAATGGTTTAGTATACCAAACGGGCCTAGAAGATGTATTAGTACGGCGCATGGGAATATATTTATCTATTAAATGTTGGAGCAAATCATAAAATTTCGAAACACATTCTTCCATATCTAAAGATGTAAGAAACGTGTGCCAGTTAATTTTTTGCAATTCGTCGTTAATTATATCATAATTCCCAGCGCGAAAGTTAGGTCTTAAAATTGTGTTATGCGTAATTGTTAAAGAAATTGTCATTGAGAGATCGATTTGTAAGGGGGGGTGATGAGCATCCACCGGTGTTAAAGGTTGGTCACAACGCGTCACGTCGCAAGATTCCGTAAAAAATACAAGATCGAGCAATCGATTATTATGATTAAATATTCTGTTGCACTGTCGTAAGTCAGTCAATGTTAAAAATGTTAAAAAATTTGACTTATGAGCTGCACTTGGTGGTGAGGGTCTGATGATGGACCAGGGAGGAAGCCAGTGGCACTCCTTAATGACCAATAGGAAACCCCTCGAGATGGGCTCATTTGTTTCGTTCTGATGAGACCTATTCGCTACACTTGGTGGTGAGGGTCGGATGATGGAGCAGGGAGGAAGTCAGTTGCACTCCTTAAGACTACTAGGAAACCCCTCGAGTTTGGACTCATTTGTTTCGTTCTGATGAGACCTATTCGCTACACTTAATGGTGAGGGTCTGATGATGGAGCAGGGAGGAAGTCAGTGGCACTCCTTAATTACCACTAGGAAACCCCTCGAGTTTGGGCTCATTTGTTTCGTTCTGATGAGACCTATTCGCTTCACTTGGTGGTTAGGGTTGGATGATGGAGCAGGGAGGAAGCCAGTGGCACTCCTTAATGACCACTAGGAAACCCCTCGAGTTTGGACTCATTTGTTTCGTTCTGATGAGACCTATTCGCTACACTTGGTGGTGAGGGTCTGATGATGGAGCAGGGAGGAAGTAAGGGTTCGGCTCGCGCATCTGGTAACTAATAGACTCCACTTGAATTTGTAAAACTAAATACATACAATCACGCCTTTGAGTTATAATGTTTACGGTAACGGGGTGGGCAGACACATGAGTGGACTGTGAAATCGATTACCATCCCCACCCAAAGCTTGCCATTTGTTAAACTAAAAAGTAAAAAATAAATATGTAGTTTAAAAAACTATAAAAACACACTTTTATAGGAACAGACTAAAAGTACAAAATAACCGTCTATTCAGTAACTGAAATTAAAAAGCGTGGTGCGCCCTTTGCAAAGCATGCATTCAAGTACTTAATATTGACAACGCGCACCACGCTTTTTAATTTCAGTTACTGAATAGACGGTTATTTTGTACTTTTAGTCTGTTCCTATAAAAGTGTGTTTTTATAGTTTTTTAAACTACATATTTTTATATTTGTCATCCCTTGGATCGGAGTAAAAAATGTCATCACAAGTGTCATTGTCATTAAGAGTAGATTGCACACGCTTCTTTTATTTCTCACATGTCTTGTTGTTGGTGGTTGTGGTTTTTCCGTGTCAGTCTTCGAAACAGGCTTCGTTATGTCAGGTTGATTGTTCACCGGCAGCGGTACAAGTTTAATAATTGGTCGTTTAAGATAACCACCTTTCGTTTTCAAGGTGACAACCCTAACATGTCCGTCTTTGCCCGGATGCACCTCTGTCACTCGTCCTAAGGCCCATTTTGTTGGTGGCATATTTTCTTCCTTTATGAGGACGATGTCATCAATTTTTAAGTCGGCTTTCGGATGATTCCATTTCTGCCTTTTTTGTAGATGATGCAAGTACTCTGATGACCATTTCTTCCAAAAGTCACGATGCATTTTATCTATTAACTGCCATCGTGTTTTTATGCATTTTTCATGTATGTCAGTCATTGGAGGTGACAACAATGATCCTCCAATGAGGAAATGTCCTGGAGTTAAATAATCATCCCCAGGATTTTCTGTCGGCGCGTACAACGGTCTGGAATTGAGGCACGCTTCAATCTGAGCTAACAGCGTAGAGAATTCCTCGTACGTCAGCTTTTGTTCACCTAACACACGTTTTAGATGATGCTTCGTACTCCTCACTGAGCCAGATCCCGCCCCCGCTGGGCCATACCGGCGCATTCAGGTGCCAGGTAACACCCATTGTAGAAATGTCAGCGAGGAACTCTTCGGTTATAGCTTGTAGGACCTCTTTGTACTCCATCTTCAAAGCTCGTGATGCACCCACGAAATTAGTGCCATTGTCACTGTACACGTGCTTTGGTGTGCCGCTTCTCGCACCCATGCGCTTGAAGGCTGCAAGGAACGCTGGTGTGCTAAGGTCAGACACTAACTCTAAGTGTATCGCCTTAGTTGAAAAACACATAAAAACTGCGATGTATCCCCTCGTAGTTTTTATTCCGCGTCCTTTATTTGCTTTCAACTCCACTTGTCCAGTGAAGTCGACTCCCGTGTGTGTAAAAGGTCGGGAGGGTGTCACTCTTGCTTCTGGTAAATCTGCCATCAGCTGATTCTGGGTAGGATGGTTGAATCGAGTACATTTGACATAAGATCTTAAGTACTTTTTAACTGTGCGACTTCCTCCTATCACCCAATAATTTTGTCTCAAATATGTCAAGGTTAGTGCAGGACCACCGTGAAGTGTTTGTAGGTGACCTTGATTTATGAGTAACTCTGTCAATCTTGAATCCTTGGGTATAATAATAGGATGTTTTGAGTTCTCACTTAGATTTGAGTGACGTAATCGTCCACCCACTCGTACAAGGTTATTTGTATCCAAATACGGCTGTAATTGCAATAAAGGACTTTTGGATTTAATAGTCCCATTCCTTTTTATTTCCGAAATGTCTAAAAGGAATTCTTTAGTTTGCGTTGCTCGAATTATAATCATTAATGCATTATTAATTTCGCTCGCTGTGACGTAACTCGAGTTGTTCGATGCATCGCGGACAATGACTGTGGTGTCATGTTGCTGTCTAGACGATTGCAGTCTTCGTGACGTCACACGGTGACGTATGTTTTGTATGAAACGTAATATTCGGGCAACGACTCTTACGATGTACGTAATCGATTGATGTTTATGTAATAGATTTTCTATAATGTCAGTTTTTATAAGCGTCGTACATGTTTGAGGCTCTTTTTTCATCTCTATTTGAGGCATGTCAATTTGAATATAGTCATTTTTGGGAATAGTGTCTTTGATCCACGCAGGTCCATTCCACCACAGCGTATGTTTTATCAGCTGAGATGTTGTAAGGCCCCTTGTTGCGCAATCAGCTGCATTGTCATTGGAGCTTACATGTCTCCAGCACGAAACTGGCATAATGTCAAGTATTTCTTTCGTACGGTTAGCTACGAATGCCTTCCAACGTGTCGGCTGTCCTTGAAGCCAACCCAGGACGACTAAGGAATCCGTCCACCCATATACAGGAATGTTTGCGTGTGGTAATGCATTTAAAACTTTTTTCATAAGTTTTGATAACAGGAGAGCACCACATAGCTCTAGTCGCGGTAGCGTTACGGTGCTTTTCCGCGGTGCAAGTTTTGTTTTTGAACAAACTATTCTCACAGTCGACTCGTTCTTGTCATTTGTCGATTTTAAGTAAATAACTGCTGCGTACGCTCGTTCGGACGCGTCACAGAATCCATGCATCTCGACTGTTCCGTGGAAATTGCCAACCCATCTTGGGTTTTGAAACTGATTTATGTGTTTTAGATCATCACGAAGTTTAATCCATTCATTTAAAATGTCATTTGGAACCTTTTCATCCCACTCCATTGTCACTAACCAAAGTTTTTGGAACAGTAATTTAGCTCTTATCGTGAGTGGGGATAACCAACCCAGTGGGTCAAATATTTTCGAAATTTGTGACAATAATATTCGCTTCGTACATATGATTGTTTTGTTTTTGTCATTGTCAATCGGATGAAATGTAAACATATCAGCGGCGGGACTCCAACGTAACCCGAGCGCTTTTGTTGAGTTTGCATTTTTAAAGTCCATTGTTGTCGGGTTAATTTGATCAGCTGATAGTGACGACAACAATTCCGTACTATTACTCGACCATTTTCGTAGGTTTATTTTCGCACCTTGAAGCATTTTTATCAACTGTTGTTGGACTTCTTTTGCATCTGCGATTGAGTGATTGCCTCCCAGCAGATCGTCGACATAAAACTGGTTTTGCAACACTTCTGCAGCCAATGGGTACTTATCTTTGTCATCGTATGCTAGTTGTTGCATAGTTCGTATCGCTAGGAAAGGTGCGGCTTTCATGCCATATGTAATGCTACACAATTGGTATTCCTTAAGTCTATCCTGTGGGTTATCCCTCCACAAGATTTTTTGCAAATGTTGCTGATCTGCGTGCAAGAGTATGCATCTATACATTTTTTCACAATCAGCAGTGTATACATATTGATAAATACGCCATCTTAGTAATAGATCTTGTATGTCTTTCTGTAGTTTTGGGCCACACTCCATGAGGTCATTTAAGCTTTTTCCGGTAGATGTTGGTGTAGATGCTTTAAAAACTACACGAAGTTTGGTGGTTGTTGATTCTTCACGGTGCACGCCATGATGAGGAAGATAACACATAGGTTTTTTGTGCTCTTTGCATTCTGTCATGTGCCCTAAATCTTCATACTCGTGTATAAACTTTTGATAGCTGTCACGTAAATTAGGATTTTTTGCGAGACGAGATTCTAGCTGCTTGAATTGGGCTACAGCTCGAGACTTTGATAGGCCGAGCTCTTTTTCAAAATCATTTTTCAATGGCAAGCGAACTTCGTATTTCCCGTCGGGAAGTCGTCTTGTGGTTTTGACATATAATTCTTCACAAAACTGCTCCTCTTTTGCCATCATGGTAGAGTCGTTCGCTATTTCCTCCATCTCCCAATAAGCGGTGATATCTTCAATGTTATTAATTACTACACTGCATTGGAGTGGAGATTGCACTGGTCCAGATAAAATCCAGCCTAATTTTGTCTGTTGAGCGATTGGTTGGTTCTCTGATCCTTTTATTAACCCACTCATTATTATACTGGTGTAAATCTTTGCACCCAGCAAGATGTCAATTTGTCCCGAAATATTGTAATTGGGGTCAGCGAGCTGTATGTGTTCAATATGAGGATAAGGTTTTTCAAATGATGTATGCGGTAAGTTGTTGATAAGTTTAGTCAATACTAAAGCTTCCGCTGTAAACTTATAATTGTCATGGATTGACACACATTCCAAATGGATTTTTCCTTTGCCTTTTTTCGCTGAATCACCCACCCCTATGACGGAGGTGTTCACATGTTGGCGAGGTAATCCAAGCCGTTGAGCGGCATTTTCGGTTATGAGGGTGACTTGAGAACCCTGATCTAAAAGTGCTCTCAATTTGATGTACGAATTATCTGCAGCTCGTACTTGAATTTGCACAGTAGCTAATAAAATTTCATCGTCTTTATTAGTAATATTATTTGCATTGCTAATATGCTGACGCTGAGGTTTCGGTGGCGAAGTCCAACTGTTCGGTTGTGTGTCATTTACCGCGTCATGCAGTAAAGTGTTGTGCAATCCATTGCATGTTTTGCATCGTTTATTTGACCGACATATATTTCGCTCGTGAAAATACAGACAATTTTTGCATATTTGATTGTTGGTTATAACTTTCATCTTAGCGTCAGGAGCCAAATTTTCAAATTTTCGGCACTGATATAACAAATGATCGTTACTATTGCATAACACGCAGCGTGGTTTGGAGTTGAATGTAGTTGTATTCATAGATTTCAAAAAGGTTGTCCTTTTCCCATTGTATGGAGCTTTATCCTTCGTGTTATATGACGTTGAAGGCTTTGGCGACGACCAATCGTCCTTTTCCTTTTTCTGTATGGGCTCAAGTGCAATAAACTTGGTTTCTAAGAACGATATAAATTCATCAAACTCGGGAAGATCACGCGGTGATTTGCGCGACTCCTTGTAATCACTTCTGGTCGCAGGATCCAATTTCTTTAGCAGGAGGTGCACGATAAGAGGATCCCATGATGACGTATCCACACCCAAATTATGGATAGCATGGATACACTCCACTGTAGTGTCATGTAGACGTTTAAGCTCAGATGCTGATTGTTTGTCAACGTTGCGTTGGTTCAGGAACACTTCAATATGTTTTGTAAATAACAGTTGAATATTATTATAGCGGTGGTATAACAGTTCCCAAGCTGTCACATAGTTGTCTGCGGATACATTTAAATGCTGAATAAGACGTTGTGCTTCGCCTCTCAACTTTCCTTTTAAATGTTGCATTTTCTGTGCATTTGTTAGGGAAGGATTGTCATGTATGCTGCTTTTGTATAAATCGAGGAACGTGGGCCACTGTGTATAGTCCCCATAAAACGAAGGAACTTCTAATTTCGGTGTAGATTCGAACTGATGCATAGTAGACAAGATTTTCTTATTTAAACGCCGTTTCATGTCTTTGTACTTCAGTTCATAAACTGAATATTCTTCTTCATACTTCATATCTTTGCCTTCTGAAAGGGTGTCAATTTTCAAATGCAATTTGTCAATATTTGCCCAACGTAATTGCAAGCTTTTTAATTCATCCTCCAGCTCCCATTTTTCTGTAATTCTGTCAGTGTCAATATTGTTAATTTGTCGCAATAATGCTCGAAAATTCGACTTCTGCTCGCTCTTCACCTCATCTATTGCCAGTTTTACTGCTGGCTCTGGAACGTCCTTGGCAGGGACGAACATAGGCGTCTCCTCAGCGACAGGAAAGAAGTTTGTAAGCAGCGCCCGTATTCTGTCATAGAGATTTTTCGTATCGCTGTAGATTTTCTTTTTAAAATATTCATGAGTTTGGTCATACTCCGCACAGCCTAGCTGCACATTGTTACTGTCAAATTCTGTCCACAAACTGTCAAGTGCGAGTACCCGTTTCTGTAGGTACTCTTCCGTCTTTCTCGAGGAAGAATCCTTATTAAAATTGCTGTGAATATTCTTGATAGACTCAATAATCTCCTTCTGACGACTAAGAAGGGCTTCCATTTTTCACAATAAGTTTAAAAACCACACGAAAATGTTAAAGATGCAGTTCAAACCTTGATGATGTGTCACCTTACCGCTGTTGCGATACTGTCCGTTTACACTGCAATCCAAAGTGCACGTAACGTAGTCCGTGAATACACACAAAAATGTCACTGTTTTTTATAATGTCACTTTAATGTCAATATCACTCACTAATTGTCAAAAACTGTTAATAATCGATAGACTCTGTTGGTCTGGTTCTCTCTGGCAATCTTGCACTCGTCACACGATTGGTAACCGCACGTCTCAACTTAACTGGTGAGACCCGCTTGTGGGAGGCCAGCCAAGCCGATGCGCTAATCGCACTCTGAGATACAAAAATCACCAAAGATTTAATTCTCGAAGGACCATATGACTGAGCCGGTATGCTCAATCAGTAATTGTCAGATGATGTCAGGTAGTATCAGGAAGATGATGTAAGGAAATGTCAAGAATGCACTAGAAATGATACAGTCAACCGATACTACGGAGTTACTTTATAGTACTGAAAAATATAATTATTAAAAAATATTGCAAGTGACGAAAGTAGGTCGCTACGTTGCACATTGTATTAGCGGCTACTAATGTACGATGACCGATGACCCGTACATATGGTATTTAAAAGTTATGAGCAAGTTCATTCAAAAAGTATAAATTTTTACACTAAGGGACTGTTTCACAATGTCTAAGTAAGTTCTGATTAGCTGTTAGTTAACAGATGGGCCATACAAAACTGTCAAGTAAACTGGAAAGTATCTCCTAATCGGGCATTGTGAAACAGGCACTAAATGATACCTTTGAATAGTCCAAACAATGTAAAACAAAGACTCAGAAATTTTATAAACGCAACATTTGACTTAGAAATAATTTTGATACTTAAACGCAACATTTAATTATAGCTGCCGAATAAATTTCTTACGCGTTGCATACAAACTAGTGAATCGTGACGTCACAATTTAGTATGCTAGTTAGTATGGAGCGGTTTCGGGTAAGTCCAATTTGTCTACATACATTTTAAATTGTGATATTTATATCTCGTAGAGCTTTTATGCTAGCGAAATAACTCTTTTACACTTATATATTTGAGAGCGGTTATTATACCTATATTACATTTAAAAAAGTCATCATGCCTTTTTGTATAATGATACTAGATCTAATTTAATTTAAGGGTTGGTGCTCTAATTATTTTTAAACTAACAAAAGTTATTTCAACTGTAGCTTACTCGTATATATGAAGTTTGCAACGACAATCCAATAGTAATCAATTAGGGGAAGGTAGGTAATGTTAAAATTTTAAGAATGCCAAGCTAAGAGTCAATCCTTCCGTTCGCAACATACACGTAGGCGGGAATCCTAGTAGGCTATTCGGCCGTCCGAATGTGTTTGCGCACCGGAATAAATATCGCCGGCGGTTTGTCAACACGAAAGGGTGCGGCGGATTCGGGCCCCACGGCGACGGCAACGGGTCAGGCCGCGGCAATGGCACTGTGACTTACTCTTTCTAGTTTAAACTTATTGTAACAATAATAATAACAGGCTGCTTCTCATAGTTTAACCCGGGTGATACTTATTCATGTAAGAATATCAGGATAAAATATATTGCTTATGACACATAAGAATAATGTTGCTAACTAGATTCATTGAAGAAATTAAAAGTTTCATACAAACTCGGACCCCATTTCACCCCTTTAGGAGGGGTATTTCCAAATATCCTTTATTAGTTAGTATGAGTTTATGCTTCCGTACGTCTCATTTGAGGGACCTATATACAAAGTTTAAAGTGAATTCATTTAAGAAATGAAAAGTTCAAACTCACACTCCCTTTTTACCCCATTAGGGGGCAACATCCAAATATCCTTTCTTAGTATTCACTAACATCACTTGAGGAACCTATGTACAAAGTTTCAAATAAGTAAATCCATTGAAAAAATAAAAAGTTTCATACAAACTCTGAACCAAACCGCCCAAAGGGGGTACAAACCCCGTTTGTACCCCCTTTGGGCGTTTGTGCACTACCACTGAATTTTACCGATCCGGAAAAAAACGGATGCTTGTATTTAATTAATTACTAATATAAATGATTAATTATTAAAATACAAGCATCCGATTTTTTCCGGCTTTGGCTGTAAAGTTGGCTACGTAACAGTTTTATGAAACATGTTTAAGACATGCAAAGTATGTTGCTAACTACCATCACAATCCACTTTATCGACTAAAATTTAAATTAGGTACACTATCTACAATTATAATAATAAAATAAATACTTAAACATAAATCTGACGGATTTAATTTGTACCTAAATCTTTGCGTCCTACGACTTGACCTCGCAGGCTGAAATCGTAAGTTTTACGAGGTTTTACATTTAAAAAATATAAGACGCCATTTCGTTTGCCGGCTGTCAAGTGCTGTCATCAGCGTTGCCAATTTAGCTCTTTAACAGCAGCTCAGTTTCAGCTCCAAGAAAACGTTTTCAGATCTTTTGATATTTTTAGCTTCATTCCATTACATAAAATAATATTTGTTTTTTATTTTTTTTATTTAGGTTTATATTATTTCACGAAGAACAACGAGTAAATTAATAAACAGAGCCATGTTTAGTCCATGATTTGAACTACGGAAAATCAATTTAAATTATTTTTTTCTGTAAATATTATTATTATTTCGTTTCATTAGTTCGTTCGATCATTCATTCCTTGATATTGGCAATTAGTAAATAAACAAATAAATAAATATTGGACTCCATCATATACATTGTTCCATTACCAAGGTATAGTAGCTTGCACTAGTATTATGGAAATTGGAAACAACGACGGGTATTAACCACATACATCCAGACCCGAGAAAATATTGAAAAGTTCGTATTCAACATTTACCCGACCGGGGATCGAACCCGGGACCTCTAGAGATAGCGATACCCCACTCGGCCACGGAGGTCGTCAATTAGTGTACGATTGTGGTGGATTACTTGTGTAGTTGTAGCGCGAATTACATCAAATCAATATTTTCCCACTGAACAGTCCAAGCGCGTTAGTGAACTATAGCGTCACCTGTCCACGGACGGCGGGCACGCCGCGATGTACCGGCCGGCCGCTGACTGTGCTGACAAAAACGCTTCTAACTCTATAGCTACAAAAGCTGTACCAAATATAAAAACACATACGGAATGCTTAGAAAATGCAAAATTTTAATTACTTAGAAGTTAATAACTAAAAGCAAGCATATGTCTCAAAAAAGTAGTTAAAGTCGAAAATTTCATGAAACCTCTTGCGCGTTTTTATTTTGACTTTTACCATAGATACATAATTATGATATTGGCCAATAATTAATATTGATCAAAATAGTAGATGTTCTACACTTTAAAATGATAGCAAAATCATAATATGTATAATATTCTATCTATCAAAACAAATTTAAATTATCTATGTACTCGTCACAAGGTCACCGGGTTTCTATTTTATTTTTTAAATCATTACTTTTGTTGCCAGGTCATAGTTTTTATTTACTCAAATGATAAATAAGTTCAAATAGAGCCATCTACATTTTTCCCATGGAGCTTCGTACTGCCTGCTTTTTTTTCTATTAGCAGTTATCTGAACCTTGCCGTAACAACATCGCTCGGGGCGTAAATGACCCTAATGACTGATTACACTAATATTGTCTTGGGTCTTGAAAGACCCGTGGACTGGTCAGTGGTTAGAACAAAAAAAATGTAACTAGCGCCAAGAACGTTCCACTCATGCGCATACTAATCTAACATGTGACAGTTCAAATGTAATTTTACTGACTTGACTTATAATGTTGTTGTTGTACAATTTACGTTGGAAATTGATAACAATGACCTCTTACAAGACTTGTTGTGCCAATGTGCAAAAGTACGACGATTAGAAATCTAGATAAACTGTTTATTCATGTTCCTAAGTGCGATAAACGTCGAAAACAATGGATAATATTACCACGACGAAATCCTGATTTGACTTCAAACAAAGATACTATATACTTTTGTGAGGATCACTTTGGTGTTAGTATTTCATTAATGATCCATTTTTCTAGTTTTTAGTTATGAATTGTATCGTAAAACACAGACTATTCAACTTATTCACTCGAGAAGTTTGTCTTCTTTGTAGGGATCCGCAAAAAGTATACCTAAGTTTACTCGATACTTTGGATACGATACCGAGTAATTTAGTTTTGATTACCTTTGTTGCGATACTACTCATGACTATAGTATCGATACGTTTGTTTCGATGCCATATCCCTATACTTGTTTGTTTTGTAAATCGTGTCGTCACGTCACGCAATGATTTATCATGACCGGCTTCCGTGTTGGCTGTCATAAAGCGCGCGTGAAAAAATTTAAATGTATTTAACAAAAATAAAATCAAGCAATTTTTTTTAACGTTAAAAATATATTGCATGTTTAATTTTTACCCCTAAGCTATCATTTCCAATACTTTTCATATTTCATTTTTATATAGGTCAAGTAGCCAGTTGCCATCAGATATATCAACACCTGCGAGGTACTCAAATATTTCGGAGCATCATTAAATTTCAATGAATTCGTTACACTAAATCAATAACAACAGAACACAATAAGCCATAAATATAAGAGTAGCGACTTTTCAATAAATTGACGCAGACAGGGTGTGCAGGGCAATAGTTGTCGAAATCGTTTTTGCCAATTTAAATGTAAAAATGGTAACGAATTTAAACTGCGTATAGCAGATAAGGTATATTTTATACAAATGTTGAAATATAATTATGATCACCCTGACTGGATTATTTTTACGTTAATGGAGAGACCAAACGGCCAATTAGTTAAAACTGGTTTTCAAAAAATGAAAAAAACGGCAAAATTTTAAAAAGGAAAAGCACTAAGTCAAACTTCATGTACTATATAACGATATATGGAGCGTGGAGTTCAGTTTCGAAGTAGTTGAAATTTAATTTTGCTCCGAAATATTTGAGTAAGTACCTCGCCCCCTACCACGCATGGCGACCACGACTGTAGGTTGGTATGTCAGTCAGTCAGTCATTATGTCAGTTTTAATTTTTATATATGTACTTAATTCATGACATGAATCAATCGCAAAACCATTGAAAATATAGTAAGACTAATGGCTCCTCGCGGTTTTACCCGCGTGGTAACTGTTTCCGTGGAAATATCGGGATTAGTGATAGCCTATGTCACTCGGAAATAATGTAGCTGGTTGTGGTGGTAGTATGTACCTACTGGTGAAAGAATTTTTAAAACGGGCCAGTAGATTTTGAGTTTATTCGTTACAAACAAAAATACAAATCTTATCTCTTTATAATATTAGAACGGATAAAGAACTTTGAAATCCACCTCTACATACTTGCCAATATAACACGCGCAAACAGCCGCGCCCAATCACGTCGAGGGGTTGACGTTTTACACTTTACGACATCGTATGCGAGTTATTTGAAAATATGTACGACGACGGGTCCTCAGCATTCCCTTGACCTTATCCAGTTTATGTTCGACTAGCGCTCCGCCCACGACTTCGTCTGCGTGGAATTTAGATATTCACGCAAATTAGAATAACACAAATTATAAGTATTAAGTAAATATTATTATAAATGGCGAACAAATTAATTAGGAGTTTATTCTTAATAGCAGCTCCGTGCAGTTTTACCCGCATGATACCCGTTCCTGTAGGAATATCGGGATATAATGTAGGCTATGTAACTGTGAAATAATTTACGAAATTGGTCTCGTTTTGAGTTAATTTATTACACGCGGTTTCAGCTTAACGGTACCCGTTCCCGTAAGAATATCGAGATAAAATGTAGCCTATATTACTCCGGAGGAATGTAGCTTTATTTAGGTGAAAGAATTTTCAAAATCGTCTAGTCTTATATCCAGAGTTTGTTCATTATCGCCTTTTTACCCACTTATGGGGTGGGGGGTTCAAATTTGAATATTATTAGTGCTCATTTACGTCATTGAATAGACCTACGAACAAAGTTTCAACTCTATGTCCTCACAATCCATTGAAGAAATAAAAAGTTTCATATAATTTTTTATCCTCTTAGGGAGGGAATTTCCAAAAATCCTCCCTTGGTGCTCCCCTACACTTCTTAAGGAACAAAAATGCCAAATTTCGGCTTATTGTGCCCACTTTCGGCTGTGCGTTGTCTGTCTGTCAGTCAATAAAGCAAGAGTTTATATATATAGATAGAAGATGAACTGTACGTAAAATACGTACGATAAAGATTAATACAAGATAGGATTTTACATGGTTATTTATGATCAATGATTTTAACGGTTAGTAACAAGATATGAGTACTTACTTAAAACTGTCTCTTTCAATTCACACATAATATCAATAAGCTAATTGTGCTTCAACACTGCTATTAGAAAATGTTTACAAATATTTTCCAATAATTAAACTTTGACTTACAAATGTAAGGGAATGTTACATTTTGTTAGGAATTGTTAGAGGTTTTAATAATAAATTGGAAATGTTTACTAACATACAACACATAGTAACAACATGATATTGGCTCTCAGTTTGAATTTATGTATACCTGGATAAATGTTTGCAAA
This sequence comes from Crambus lathoniellus, assembly GCA_949710035.1. Lineage (NCBI taxonomy): Eukaryota > Metazoa > Arthropoda > Insecta > Lepidoptera > Crambidae > Crambus > Crambus lathoniellus. The sequence goes on from OX453296.1 coordinate 29,968,555, forward strand.
TAAATGTTAGCAAATTTTGTAAAGAAATGTTTACTACCATGAAAACATTGTAATTGCGCGTTAGGTAGATCTTTTTCATTGTGTTGGAAGTTATATGTGAAAGCATATATAATGCCATTCCATGTTATTTATTATATTATTTTCTACATTTGCATATGTATGCATGTATCGTTCAGTAAAATTCTTGTGTGGAACGATACATATCGAAGGCGAAAACTGCGACCTTGCCCCGCGGAACGCCCAGGTATCGGCCGTACTTAGTCGGGTCACAGGCGTAAGCAGGGTAAGCTATTTCACAATTTGGACGACTGGGCTACCGAAACAATAGTGGTTTATTGTCAGAATGCTTTCACTGTCTATTGTCGACGTTTTGTTGTTCGAATGTAACATGTTAAGTGTTGGAAGACCTTTATTCTTTAATAAAACAGATATGTGACATTTCGTGTTCAATGTTGACATTAATTAGTTCGTCAAAAATATGGTTGTACTTCGTTTCAAGTTAACGCGACAGTTTGTGTGAGATTTGGACGCGTTCCTTCCGAAATAAAAAACTTCCCGCGAATTGGTAATGAGGACTAATGAGCAAGTAACTCAGAAATCTTTCTACTTTATTTTCTTGTTTTTATTATAACATGAAAAATAAAAGGATTTCGTTACACTAATAGCAATAACATAAAATCCTCTCTAGTATACTCGTTAAAATAATTGAAGTTGTTTGTTTTCGACGAAATTCTTGAGGAGATTATAACTTTTCTTTATTAATGCGTCTAGAGATGGTATAAGAAGGATTTTTTTTACATTTATCTAACAAACAATTTATATTTTCGATATATCACAGTATAATTAGGATATTTATTATCATTTTAATTAGCTCAAAGATTTTGAATGTACTCAGACAAGAATGTTGAATGACTGACAATATCGCAATTACGTAAGTTACCAAAAAAGAAAAATACGTATTATTATGTTTGTGCCGATTTAGTTTAACGGAAAGCAAAATGTTGCGACGCGGATTTGAAGGGAAAGTAGAGTCAAGTTAAAGGGATGATAAAGGGAGCGTCGCGTCGTCGAGTCGGTGCTCAGGCACTGCTCGGGGTAGCCGCAATCCCGCCAAATATCAAAAATATGTCGTCACCGCGCCCACCGCCCGCTCGCGCGAATCCTTCTACGTCGTAGTACAGCGATGCTACGGAAGTTTATGATCTACGGGCTACGTCCGCGTCGATTGCTTTAGGTTCCTCGCAAAAAAGTGTGCCACCTAGTTTCATTACTTTTTCATTGTTTCAGAATTTGTTGGGTATCGTACATGACCTTATCATAAAGTAATCAATACTGTAATGTTGTATATTGCTTTATACAGGTTGACGTGAAATTCGACCTATTCCATGAAAGGGGTTATGGGGTTATAAATAATAGAGGTTATTTGGAACAAATTGTGTATCTACAATTAATGAGAAATTTACTAACAAAAAATTCTAATTAACATATTTTAGTTCTGAGATTAACCAGAGAATCTGGTAAAACTCCCGGTGAAGATAAAATACTAGTTGAGTATCTCAAACATGGCGGCAACGGCAAGTCAAATCCTCTTTAAATCCTTTAGTTTCTTATTCATATTATTACGACGACATTATATCCAGCTTTTTTTCGGTCTATGACCTTTCTAGTAAAATGCCTATCATCCCTTCTCAAAACATGTTTCCTTTCATCTTTAGATTATGTCCATATATTTATTTATTATTAAATACTAATAATAATATAAAATTTATTTGTATCTCATACAAAGGTACAATACTTATTCTAAATAATAATATAAGATGTAGATGACCCTTGGTGGAAAGACTGGCGCCTGAAATAGATTTGAGAAGCCGTCAAATACAAGTCACTAGTGCCCCACACTGCAGATTAAAAATACATATTTATGTATGTGATACTATATTAGTAAGTGTAGTGTGAGCGTAAGTGTATGTTACTGTGTGAATGAGAGTGTGTGTGAAATTTATACCTAAGTCAGAGTCTGAGTAAGTGTAGGTATGTAAATGATTTATCTTCATAAGTAATAACATGTTAAATATTGTAATTATGTGAGTTATTTTTATTATGTGAGCTTTTGGTGAGCATTTAGTTTTTAAATAATCACATATTCTTTAGTTGTCAGGAAAGTATAAACATCATTAAACCGTCAGACTCTCAGTAACCATCCAGTTTCGAGCCCTCGTTACCTAAACTTAGTTTGTTCCAAAAAATCACGAATATAACCCCTATGAAAAATAGGTCGAATTTCACGTCAACCTGAACAGTGAGCATCAAATGAAGGCTAAGTACTACCCCGTAGTGGATGAAAAAAAAAAAATAGTAGTTCAAAATATGTTTGGGAACATACAGAACACAAATTGCATTTAGAATCGTACCTTGGCAGTGATGTAGAAGAGGTTGTTGAGCACCATCTCAGTGGCCTCCGCGGAGCCGAGCCCCTCGCGCCGCCCGCCGCGCCCCTCCGCGTAGTACTGTAATCACACAATGCGCTGTACACTCGTGCACTACACTCCCTCACATATAGCTTGATACATCTACCATATACGTCAAATCAACTTGTCCTAATCAGGACATATTACAATACATTATTTATACACACTACTTCTAAAACCCTTAAATGACGGACGGAAGCAAGCACGCTCAAACAAGAACATGGTTAATACGTACATTTACACTTGGTACTTACAACAATTCGAACCCAATGACGAACAAAACATCTTTGTTTTGTTCGCCAAAACATGGATCATGGATGGATTGGACCATCAATTGGATTGCAATAAACATTTTTGAAAAATGTTCAGCAGTGGCGCTGTTGCGAACAGTGTTTGAAATTCGTGTTTTTCATACGGTTCATGTACAAAGACTCATTTTAAGTGATCGAAAATTTGGTCGATATAATTATAAAGCATTAATGAAGTTCCAAGTCGATAACGCAATCGGTAAACCGCCTGCGGGGAAGCATCGCAGCGCGCAGCAGGCGTATTTGACCAGAAAATTCGTTCGTTACTCGTGACACCCCTTTGATGATACCCCCCAGGGGTGCTATGGGGAATGCACCCTCGTAGAGATGTGAAACTCAAAGTGTAAAATAAACAAGAGTTACTGGAAAGGAACCAATCTATAACTACTATAATATTATAAAGTTGAAGATTTTGTTTATTCGTTTGAAAGCGCTAATCTCAGAAACTACTAGACCTAGATAAGAAAATTTATTATTGGCTTCCTCGCACGTTGCTACTGTTTTTACAGCAAAATTATAAATTCCTAACAAGTAAGAATGAATCGATAAAAAGATATTGTTTATTTATAATGAAACAAACATTTAATATTGAAAACAGTCTCTGAAGCCTGATAGACACAAAATATTAATTTTAAAATAAACTGAACAAAACCAATGCATCAAAGAGAGTAAAATTGTGGCTGATATTAGTGAAACAAACGGAGGGTTGCTTTACTGTAATTATTTTGTCATTAATTAATTGCAGACAAAGCCTCGAACGCATGTATCCTGATATGAGAGGGCCGTTTGTGTAAAGCCGGGTTTTCACAGTAAGATTTGGCTCGGACCGAGAGCAGTCGGATGTCTACTCGGAGTCCAACACTCGGACGCTACTCGTATCATGTAAACACGTAATTCGAGCGCACTCGGACGCCGGCATCTAACCCGAGTAGACTCGGACTCTACTCTATTTTTCGAGCTCACTCGGATCATTTTTATGAAAACAAAATGGCGACAAGTAATAAAAAGTGGAGTGAACGTGACACAGTGAGGTTTTTAGAACTGGAGTGAAGGAGACAAATGACCACAATACGAGTTCACTCATATCGTGTGTATACCAAAATCCGAGTTAACTTTTATACGATTTAGCTCATGCTCGTACGAATGGACTCGTATGGTAAAAACACGGCATTAAGGTTTTAAAATGATTTAATAAATAAAGGTAATTTGGAGTATAGGTACTGCAAAATTATAAGTTACACCGGTTCAAGTGAAAAAGAGGTACGAAAATGGATCGGAGTGGTCAAGGTTAGGTACCATATCTTAACTGGACAAGGTCTGGAAGAACAGGGGAGTCAGACTAAAAAGAAAAATAAGAGTAATCTATACGTTGGGACTTTTCTGTTTTTCCATACCGTGATGAGACTTAACCGTCAAAGCTACAGATCGTGGACGCTTCAATGCTTTTGAGACAGGAAAGTCGAAGGCGAAAGGTCACGTGGTCGCAGTCCAATCAGATTCGCACCATTCTCGGCATTCAGTCTACGACGCACTGCATGTCGTCGGTGACAGGGGACCTTGAAATGCCATCAAAGAAAAGCTGCTGGGAGTCCACGACCTTCAGACATGAAGAATACGAGATTCTAAGAGGTGGACTGCAATTGCCCACGGGTGGTACCCATGCAAAGGCAAAATATGGTATGAGATATTACAAAGGTAGGCGCGTACTGCGAACCAATTAGTAATGAGCGACATTATAAAACAAACCGCGGCACATCGTGCCGGCTGTTTGCGGCGTGACTCAAATCCGTCAAAGGACGGCTGCAATGGGGGGTAATCTCAAAAGCTTAAAGCAGATGGCGCTAGTGAGTTTGGAGGTCATTCTATCTGTCAAACCTGTTTATTTCTATGAAAATATTGATAAGAATACTTCTTATGTGAAATTAATATGCCTCAGTGTTGTGTTGTGCCCTTGTGCTCATCGAGAACATCGGGACACAGGTTTCCCAAAGATAAACAGTTGAGAAAAAGTGGATCGTAGCTATAAGAAGAGATAAATATGAGCCAACAATACATGCACGAATTTGCAATAAACATTTTGTTCAAACGGATTACACAATGCCACTAGATTCTACTGTAGTAAATCGTAAGTAGTGTGTATTTGTTACATAGATAGTATTTAATAAACAAACAGGAATACACAGACTGATTTTTACAAGCTTTTTTACAAGCTTTTTATTAACTAGCCATGTTAGTTAGTTAGTCAGTTAGTATGTTGGTTAGTGAGGGACAAATCTTGCAAGCCTAATTTGACCCACTTCCCAGTGTCCGATGGAGCTGAAATTTTGTATACAGGTTTGGTTCAGATGACAATACAATATTAAAGTACAGTCAGCATAAAAGCTTGTCATTAAAATGAGATTTTTTACTAAAAACTTATTTTATTTAGCTCTAACATAACCTGAATTTTGTTTTGAAATAAATTTTTGTTTTATTTACGCATCACGAAACGAACACTCAGAAAGGATTCCTTACATTTTCCATCTGTGACTAGTTCATCAATGCCAATCGCATCAGAGCCATGCAATGAGAAAACTGTGACATTCAGAGGATGATTATTCAAGTTTACCTTTCGATGAGGTCTTCCTTTTTCCCAGCTATTCTTGCATTTCTTCTTGCTAATTCCTTTTTTAATTCATTTACAGTCCAAGAACCGTATTTTTCTGCCATTTTTCACAAAACAAAATAGTCAAAACTACAAATACCATACTCGCTCTATGGAGCTGTCAAAATGAGTTGACCCCCAACTACACTAGCGCCACCATCGGGAGAAAAGGCGGACATACCTGCCATTAAAATGTTTCATGGAATATTCGGCCGCCCCACCCACGCCCCGCCACCCGCCGCCGGTAGCAAAATGATGCTGGGGTGACTTCCACACGACTGGTGTGTAAGCAATAATAATGTAAACAACTTAGAACTTTGTCATATTACACTATCGAATGACTTTTGTGGTACAAATAGCTTTGTTTCGGAACGAATCAAAGTGACAAAGTTCTACGTTGTTCACATATTTTTGCTTTGTCATCAAATAATTGTAATTTTTTTTTATTTCGATTTAATCCATTCATCTTTGTGCATCTTCCAGTTCGCGCTTACAATTAGTTTAGAAGGTAAATAAAATATAAAAGACGAACGCCGCCACCGCGTTCTTCTTCTGGTCATTAAAAGTTATAGTACCTATATCATAAACTCGATCGGATCTGGATGGGCAAAAATATAGATTATGGTCTGGAATAGCATCTAAGCTACTTTTTATCCCGGGAAAATATTTCGGGAAAACGTCGTCTAGCTCACACGGGCGAAGCCGCGAGCGGGAAGCTAGTGTTATTAATTATTATTATTACTAGCTTTTGCCCGCGACTTCGTACGCGCGGTGTAGGGACTTTTGTGTTCGATTAGTTTATGTGTGTTTGTTGCTATAAATAGCCTAGATTTTATAACGCTCTTTTTGAAGTCCTACTCTACTAAAAGGGTCTAAAGAATATTGAATACGCAGGCTAGGATTTGGACATGGTAGGTATGTTGTTAAGGTATAGCATGAACATAGTTGAGCCCTCATAGATTTGTCCGTTTGTCAAGAACATTTTTCTCAGAATTGAAGTTTATATAAAATACTCATGTCTGCAATCCCTTAGAGCCCAGAAGAAAAAAAAATCCTTAGGGCCATTTGCAGCAATACTAATACTTTACGGAATTAAATCTCGATTTTACTTCAAATCCTATTTAACGACACTGTGTAGTGACTTTTGTGTCAGTTTAGTTTATGCGTGTGTGTTGCTATAAATTGCCTATCCTACTAATTTATTGTGAAAGTTTAGATGTTTGGATGTTTAGATGTTTGGATGTTTGTTACTTAATCACGCCAAAACGGCTGAACAGATTTGGCTGAAATTCGAGACACATACTTCGTAGCCTGGAGAGGAACATAGGCTACTTTTTATTCCAGAAAAAAGTCACGTTCGCGCGGGATAACGTCGTTGTGTAGGGCTAGTATTTCATAAGGCTGTTTTTGAAGTCATATTCTCTACTAAAAGTGTCTGAAGAATATCGAACACGCAGGTTAGGGTATGAACATGGTAGACGTATGTTGTTAAAATATGCTGCATGAACATAGTTGAGCCCTCATAGACCTGTCCGTCTGTCAAGAAGCCCGAAATTGTTGCTGGGTACCTACCTATGCTGACGACAGCACCGTCACAGAAAGTTAAGTGTTTATCTAGCGCAAAGCCCGGAGGGGGGAAAAGTCCGTTCTTTGGGAGGCCATGGTAGAGCAAACAAACTTGTTGTAGGTCTGTGCTCGTTCCCTTTAACGTGCAGATTTTTTTTGCGTGATAATAAAAAAATACATTTGTCGGCATTGCAAATGAAATTCGCAAACTTCATTCCTGTGGTTACTTTTGTGCATTACGCCCGTTCAGGGACTAATCAAAAATACATAAAGAGCTATCATAAGGGCAACAGTTTCAATAAAATCGACCTAACGGTTAGACATGTGATGTGGTTACAGCCGCTATACCTACTAATTTTGCTATGCCCTAGGGTTAAACAATGTCGCTAAATGGGGGTGACGATAATATGGTCAATTTTAATGCCACCAAAACACAGGCGTTTCTTTTTACCGCAAAAAGGAGTCATTTTACCTCAACCCCTACTTTCCGTGGTACAACTGTATCAGTTACCGACAACATAGATCTTCTTGGAAGGTATGAAGTTAACATCGGACTTTACTTCGGCGGCAACATTGAGTGTCAAGCTCAAGCTGCGGCCAAAAAGCTGAGAATCCTGAAAAAGGTTAAGCGATACTTCACGCCGGGGCAGCTATTGACTCTTTACAAAGCGCAAGTCCGGTCATGCATGGAGTATTGCTGTCCTCCCTCTGGGATAGTTCAGCTAAATACCAGTTAGCTGTACTTGACTCAGTGGAACGCAGAGCCAGAAAACTAATCGGGGACGATAAGCTGGTAAAAACCAAGCTCCGTAGTCTAACCCATCGAACGTAAAGTGGCTTGCTTGTCAGTATTTTACAGGCCATACTACGAAGACTGTGCTTCTGAACTGCATGAGCTCATTCCGCCATGAGTATTGCGTATACTAAGCGCCTTTCTTCTTCTTTTGTAATGCGCATCGCCAAGGAACTGAATACCCTGCCTGCGTCTGTTTTCAACAATCGGCACCCTTCGAACATTTAAGAGCAGATTTTTGACTGACCTAAAAAAAAAAGTTATCAGTTTGACCTGTATGTACATGATGTAATTGAAATTGGATAACATTTGATTATATAGTTTTACTAGCTTTCCGCACGCGGCTTCGCCCGCGTGTACTACACGACATTATCCTGAGGGAATGTGATATTTTTCGGGATAAACAGTATATGCCTATACTCCAGCTGCCAATCTACCCCCGTACCAAAAATCACGTTAATCCGTTGCACTGTTTTGACGTGAAAGACGGACAAACAATTTATACCTACTGATTTTCCCGTGAGAATATGATACTTTTCTGTGGTAAAAAGTAAAAGTAGCCTATTATAATCCTTCCCAGTATGGTTCAAATTATTTACTCAAATACCAATTTCTGCGCGCAAATTTGCCCGCGCTCAAAGTAATGTGTGTCCTACAGGGCCTTAAACTGTTGAACTCAAACTTTCACCTTAAATACCCATTCCATTCCACAGCTTTGCCTGCGCTAAAACTTATTTTCCAAACCAATTCAAATGCAGGCAGAACCTTCGGCATATCGTGCCTTCGAAAAACCATATATTTTTGAACAGCCATCGCGTGGTAAACCATTGCGAAAGTCACATCACCTCAGCGATCGCAGGCCGATCATGCTACCCTACTCACTAGTCTATATAGGTAGGTATCAAATTTCATGAAAGTCAGATCAGCGGTTTAGGCATGAGAAGGTAACGATACCTAGACAAACAGTCAGGAGCTACTTTCGCATGAATAATATTCTGACACTCTCCTACTTTTGAACTACCAAAATGCAAAAAATCAAGTCAATACTTTGCTAATAGGTATTTTTTTAATGTAGCATGGGTCCTATGACAGCTCTTCGTGCACAGCAAAAGTTCTTTATGCATATGAATAAAACTCAAGAAAATCATTAGTACGCATTTTTTATGCAGTTAAGGTTAGAAAGTTAGACCTTATTTCTTGTTGAGAAACAACATTTTGCTTTGCACGAAAATGAGTTCCATAGGACCCATGCTACATTGAACAAAGTAAAGTGAGAAATAAAAAACTGTATCCCACGGGAACCGTACTTTTTCACGCTGTAAGTACATAATGTACTACATAATAAAATGTCGCGTTGAGTCCCGTTACTCTTGTTTATAAGTTCCATAAAAGCTTAATCTCTCCATTTTACCCCATTATGTGGGAGATTTTTTGAACTTCGCTCACAGATCATTTTCAATTGTGACCAGTACCCTACGTACCAATTTTTATACTTCTTATTCTAAAATGAGGAAGTTCCATAATATAAACTTGAAAACCACTTTTTACCCCATTTGGGGGGAGATTTTTTAACTTCCCCTACGCAGATCATTTTCAATCGTGATCAGTATCCAACATACCAATTTTCATACTTCTAAGTTCAGAAATGAGGAAGTTCCATATAAACTTTACCCTCCCAGTTTACCCCATTAGGGGGGATGTTTTGTAGCTTCGCTTACGCAACTCATTTTCAATCGTAACCAATATCCAAGGTACCAATTTTCATGCTTCTAAATCCATAAATGAGGAAGTTCCATATAACGTTCACCCCCCCATTTTACCCCTTCAGAGGGGGAGTTTCCCAAAATCCGTTCTTAGCGGACGTCTCCTAGTCATAATCTACCTTCCTGCCAAATTACATCTTCCTTGGTGCAGTAGTTTTCGAGATTTCGTGATGAGTGAGTTATGTCCCTTCGATTTTATATATATAAGATTTAGGCTTCCAAGCACGTGTGCAAAATTTTGTAAGTATTTTGTATATAATATGTTTGTCTACGAATTTCTCGGTTTCAGCCAGGATCAAGAAAAGCTAGAAAAAGGCCTCAAGTTTCAAAAAGCTAGGTTCTTTAAAGATAATATTTTTCCGTTTTAGTTAACAGGTACTTTTTGAACACTTGAAAAATATAAGATACATTCTTGACAATTTTAGATATAAATTTTGATACTTTTACTGACTACCTGCGCCATCTATTGCGTAGTAGTTATAATGACGAACATAACACAAAATTATTTTTTATGTTTTATGGGCCTGAATGGGTTTTAATTGATATTATGTTTTGAAGTAGGTAAAAATAACATAATTTATTATTAATTGAGAAAAGGATTAAATATAACGTATTTTCATAATCATGTGGCGACATCTATTTCAGCAAGAATCAGTTTTTGTATTTTCCCGTAGGAATGAGGGATTTTTACGTTTCAAAAAGTATCCTATACTTTTTCCAGAGTTACTAGTTGTCTTCGTACATAATTTTATAAAGATCCGTTCAGTGGTTTTTGCGTGATGCCGTCACAAACAAACAGACAAACCGACAAACAGACAAAAAAAATAAAAAAGATATTTTTACGCTCTGTTGCTTATTTCTAACATGTTCTGGTATTTTTTTTTGCAAATATCTTCAACTAGCTTTCCGCCCGCGGCTTCGCCCGCGTGGACTACACAACGTCATCCCGCGGGAATGTGTTATTTTTCCGGGATAAAAGGTAACCTTTGTTCCTCTCCAGGCTTCAAAATATCTGTATTCCAAATTTCAGCCAAATCCGTTCAGCCGTTTTGGCGTGATTGAGTAACAAACATCCAAACTTTCACATTTATAATATTATAGTAGGATAGTAGGATTGCTTATTTCTAACATGTTCTGGTATTTTTTTTTGCAAATATCTTCAATGTACAGACACGCAAAATCTACGATTTTATAATATGTATAGATTTTTACCAGACTGCGACGGAAGGCGGTGTCTTTTGTAGGTTGTAGATTTCTATGTTCCCTGCAATAAGTTTCTATAAGCTCATTAGTTCCCTGCTAGAGCTTAAATTAAATTGTCAAAGGATGTCGGCGACGTCCGGGGACTGCTTTGGCTTTCTAGTCAAATAGCTCCGAGAAGAGCCAGGAGTCTCTTGTTTATTAGTTTACTTCCGACTCGTTGGAACGCCTGCCGCGGCGTTCGCCGCCGGTTTCACTAGGCGCGCCCTTAGCACCAAACTTATGTACAAGCAGGGAATTTCCGTTTTCAAATCTAAGATTTGTATTTGTACTTATGTATAGGTTCACAAATTCGTTTTTATTAAAAATCTTTGCATTTGTTCTACAACCAATCTAGTGGGTTATTTCATGAGTTTTTACTGAATGAAATTGCATTGGAAATTCTCGACTAATGTCACACATAAAAAGTAAGCATTTTCTTGAAAGGCGATAAGGTTCACAGATCTAATGTTTGGCATTAACGCAAGAATTGTCCAATGCAATTTGGTTCTAGAGTAACCCTTTTCATTCTAACCTTAAACTGCGTGACACCGAGCTAGGTTTGCATCTCAGTTTCGAAATGGCGCACATTCAACGACATTTGATACATTTGAAATTTTCATTGAACCCACACATAATTAGTTTACCTCTGGCAACAAAGTATTAAAACACAGTCCAAGTTTATTTCTTACAAAAGTTCAATATTCTAGATCAGAATGGCACGAACACGAGGTATGCTTTAGGTGTGGTGCTACAGTGCGAGGGGTGGTACCTAGCGAAGTCAGGCGCAAGTTTCGCGCGATACTTGATCATTCTCAGATGTCAGCGGGCGAGGTTGTAGCTAACTTAATTAGCATCATTATAAAGTGTGTACGTAGTGTCCGTGATTGCAGTTACCTCGATGTAGGAGAGCGGGTTGGCGGGCGGCACGTTGGGGTCGACGAGCTCGATGTTGACCAGCCACGGCAGCAGGTACTGCAGCAGCAGCTGCCGCACCTCCGTGCGCGCCGTCTGGAACCGCGCCGTTATCTCTGCAACAATGCAACCATGTCACCGACCACCGCAAAGTCTCTCAAACTAAATAATAAAACATTTAAATCTGACTTTGAGGTTAGTAGTATTTTTGAATATTTCTTCTATGTACGGGTACCCTTTATCAGAATTTACGAAAAATTAAGACAATAAATATTTAAAAAACTACAAGATTTATGGCGCACATAAAAAATGATGCAATTAATCTAAGCTCCTTATTTAGATTCTGACTGATGAGCTTTTTTACTATAGTGTGCCACGACAACCATACTCCAACCCAAAAGCGCCAGGGAACACTTTTTATGACTGTCTTTGTTATAATGGGGGAAGTTAGGCAAGGCGTGATGCTTAAGGTTTGAAACCCTTATAATATAGAATATTTTTCTCTTTTATGTATATCTCTCAACTTAATTTTTGTCCTTGTGGGAGGTTTTTTTAAGGGAATAATAAATGATTCTACAAATCATTAAAAATAGCTAAAAGTCCGGTCAAGATAGACACTCCAGGTTACAATAATTCGCATAGAGCTACAGATTAAGTCATCAGGTGGTATGGTGGTAGGATTTAATGCCCACATTAAGAAAAAGCTATCAAAACTAGGATCATGATATAGCAGTGCTGAGTACCTACCTGATGACTTTGTGGAGAAACCGTAAGAGACCACCCAAACTAGTTAACAAATAACTATAGTTGGTGGCATATAGTCGTGAAAAAAACTTGACCGGGCTAGAAACAATACATGCAAGCCAAATATAATCGAGTATTGAACGCGTGTTTATTGTTTTGTGAGAAGTCAGAACCAAAATCCACCTGTGTGTGATTTTATTTCCAATAATTTTCCTGTTATTGTTATTTATCTATCATTTAATCTTTTGTTATGTGTGTGTAATTTTACTAGTTACTGTAAGTGGCAATTTTGTTGCCGTTGTAATTATAATGAATAAATAAATGATCAATATTGTCAGTCAGCATGAACGTGTCGGCGCACTCGAGAGGCGCGAGCCCAACCTTCCGATTAAAAGGGCCGTTACTTTTCATTTCTATAAAAACTGACACAGAATTATTGAAATTCACCTTATAAATATATATACAGGGTAAATTTTTAATCAGTGCACAAATTTTTAAGATCGACTCAGAATCGGTAAGTGAACAACTTTCTCATAGAAACATATGTCGAAATATGACAAAAATTTTTTGACTCTTCATCAAATTGCCAAAAATTTATCCTGTACATATATATTTTTATATATATATATATATATATAACGAAAAATGGGAGAGCGAAGGATCTACTTTCAGTTAGGAAAAATTCGAGTCACACTTGAAATATTTCCGCGAAATTCCAATATCAAACACGTGTATCCCCGTATTTACTGTTATACCTTTCAAGACTTTGAATTTACACCGATAGTCGGTTTATACCAAAGCTTTAAAAGAAGCCGTGAAAAGTATTAATAAAAACCTACTAACAGTCTAAAGGTTTGATTTTGAAGCATTTTATAAGTTGTAAGGTCGCGCGGCAACGTGACCCGATGCCCGCAGGTTTCAAACACGCGACGCGGCGAAGTTCCAAATCAAAATAATCGGGCAAGTGTGAGTAAACCTCGCGTGGAGAGGGTTCCGACAGAAACCAGATATCTTAGGTAGGTACATTTCAAAGAAAGTAGAAGAATGAATACTTAAAAGAAACAAATTATTCGTATAAGTCGTACGGTACAGTATGAAACACTTTATTTTTATTCTAATTTGGCATTTAAAATGCACCCCAAGTTATAAATGAATGTTTAATTTTAACAAATTTAATACTGTGATTGAAAAATTACACACTAAATGTTTGTAAGTGAAGTACCTACACTTAAATACCCAGTCTGCGTGTAAGATCCCTACCGCAGTTAACAAAAAGAGCTGACGACCTTGAAACGTCGGAACAGACCTTCAAAAATTGTAGCTAAGAACTATTTCGATCAAGGTCGGCTTTCAAACAAAACAAACCGCATCAAAATCGGTCCATTCGCTCAGGAGCTACGATGCCACAGACATACACACAGACACGTCAATCTTATATAAAACTCGTAAATAAAAGCTTGTAATAAGCATTTACTAGAAAAGTAACAAAATCACATTACTCACAGAACACAAGAAAAAACTTAGGGGGAGCGTCACGCATTAATACCTACTGAATTTAGCGTGGATAAAGTACATACTTGTTGCCGTGACTACTTGAAGTAATCCAAAATCGTACATGTATAGGTTTGCTGTTCTAAACGAGCAACAACCAAAATGAGTAGGTAACTCGCCAAAAATATCTGAATTTGCGTGAATGTCTGTAAATACCAATTTAAAATGACAGCGCTGTTTGCATTTCGTATTTACTTTGTTGTGAAAGTAGGCACAGTGTCTTCGTCTCGCAGATATCAGACTATCTAGACTTCACAATTTGTAAATTTACTGAAGTATATTTCGGATCTTCTTTTAGAGTTTGTATTTCGTATCGGGCTCCGTAGACTAAAGTTTCAGAAAAGTTCAGTATGTTTTGGGCGCTGGACAGATTGTGAGAAACGAAATTGTTACAGAGTTGCTTTTTAATAGAAGTAATGTAAAGAGCTAATGTTTAAAATATAATAGCATATACATTAATAAGCTCTCAACTTTACTTGAAAAAGATATATTTGTTATGACTGTCGATCACAGATAAAGTGTAGTAGCTAAACAGACTGTAATATTTTTAAGTGTTAAATAAATGAGGTTTCTCTAAATTTTTTCTTGTGCTTCACATTTTAGGCACTTATCTACGGAGCTGGGAAAGCTGGTTATAATGTCATGTCATACCTGAGAACATGGGCATGGTGAGCTCCGGGTGCAGCTGGGACAGCTGGCGCGACAGGTACAGCTGCGAGCGGCAGTACGTGGTGCACAGCAGCGCGTCCAGAGTGCCGCGACCTTTCTCCGAACCTGCGCAATACAATAACACCACTTCAATATGATGATAACAGTACAGGCACACAAACGTGAGCTACGTGTTAGGCTTGTTTTACAGCTCACAGCATTGGTCCGTACGGCCCAACTATGAGTGCTGGCGGTTCGCACCAACCTTGGATAGCTACTTACAAAACAGTATTATTTAAAGCAGTGGGAACGTTGGGGAGGCTGGCGGTAGGTAATGATAAAATAATACTATCTTCTATATTCTACCTCGTCAAGTAATCACATGATAAAAAACCACATCAAAAAAGTAAGAAATAATTCCTCACCAAATAAATAACGTAAGTACTTTGAAGTCGGGCGGGTTTTAACAAAAACAACAAAAAATTATACATGTTTCACGCCCGACTTCAAAGTACTTACATTATTTATTTGGTGAGGAATTATTTCTTACTTTTTTGATGTGGTTTTTTAGAAGGCGGTTTTATTTTTTTATAAAAATAATTTTTATTTCACTCTTTTTAGTGCATCGTGCAGGCAATTTACGTGTTTTCTGGTAAATAGGTATGTGATCAAACTCAAAACCTCCTTTTTCGAAGTCGGTTAAAATACCTTGAGGTATCCCCTTATATACAAAACAAGAATCATCTAAATCGGTTTATAAACAAAGGAGTTATGCCTGAAGATACGTATTAAATTCACATAAAGTGGTAACGAAAACGACAGTATTTTCAAGATTTCCTGAAAACTACTGAACCGATTTCAAAATTTCAAAAAATGGGACCAACTTGGAAACCAACCTGATGTAATAACGTTTGAACCATTTCAATCGGTTCAGCCGTCTTCGAGTAATCGGTGGACATACACAAAAAAAAAAAAAAAAAAAAAAACATACATACAGACGAATAGAGAACCTCCTCCTTTTTGATTTAAAAGTCGGTTAAAAATACACACGTTTGCAGAAAAAACGGGCTATTGCTTTATTTTCATATACAATTTTATAGCAATTTTAATAAAACTGTCAGTATATTTCTACAATGATTTATGTGGCAGAATGTTTGTATTTCCCATACAAAATTGAAAAAACTTTGCAAAAATGTCCGTTTCCCCACAGCGGAAAACTTTGAACTTTTGTTCACGTTCCATACATTCAATGAAACTCAACTAATACTTTACATTTTTTTAAGTTTGGGAGTGTAAAAAGTAAACTAGTGTTTGCAATTAATGTTATTTCAATGAAATATGCTCATTGGAAATACAAACATAAATCATTGTTAGAAATATACTTACATTTTAAAATAATGACCATGAAGTCATTGCTTGTATAAAAATAAAGCAAGTGCCCGATTTTTCTGTAAAGGGGTTTTTAACTGCTTGGTACCATATAGAAAAGAAAAGTATTCTTGTTGTATTTTTCTTATAATAAAAAAATTTTGAAGAGTGTTGTAATAATTTTGTAATACGATTATGGAAGAAATAGCGTCGCTAGAATGTGAACAGCCGCCGTAAGCCGTGGAGCTCCAACAGTCCAAGCTGCTTTATTATGAAGCCGGTAAGATTATCTGCCAGAAATAGCCCAAAGGAGAAATAAAATATACGAAGACATTGCCCATTTCGATATAAACAAGATAAGCGGTGCAGATTGTGTACTACACACCGGCTGAAGTAGATTTGCTCAGCTTACTTTTTTAAAATTCATATTCATATTAATTTATGGCTTCTTTTGATGGTGTTAAGGATAGATATTCATTTTGAGTAACATTTTAGGAATAAAACAATTGATAAAGGTTCTTTCTATTTATTTCTGATAATACATGATACACAATTTAATATTTCATTTCTGTTAAATAAATTTAAAACATCGACGTTCGACGTATGTGTCTGGATCCCGAAGAGTATTTTCCGGGACCATGCATGTGATACATATGATAAAACCTTAATTATAATACGAGCAAAATAATATGTGTTAGAAGAAGGTTTTCCAAGGAATAAAAAAATCATGCTCATAAAATCTAGTATTTCAAGAGCGGGCTCGCTAGATGTGGTGGGGCGGTGAACCAATATGCCAATAAAATCGAAACACATTGAATATATCGCTGATTCGCTGCATATCAAATCGTACTACATTACGCCGTGAATTTTACGAGTCGCTATGGTAAAGCAGTCAGAGTGTTCTATGCAAAAGCTTGATAGAAACTTCATCTGCCATAGGAAAAGATTATGCCGACGTTTATGAATTTTTGCAATTAACATAGTTATTTTAAGAGTGCAGGCACATAAATTGACGAGCAGCCGGAAACTGCTAAATTAATAAAATCTCCAGATGTTCCCCTTCTAAGTAACTATTAAGTGGGAAGTGGCGGTATGTATGCCCGTTGCCAGTAGAAGTTTTGGTGTGAATTGACACAAAAGAATCTATAGAGATATAAGAATTCTAGCGCGACGTGTACGGTGTAGTGACTTTTGTTTTGGTTTAGTTTATGTGTCTGTTGCAATAAATTGCCGAGATTTCAAATAACTCTTACTTTTTGCATTCACAATGCAACTTCTATTATTGAAATTGAAATGATTGAAAAAACAAACGACCCACCTTCCAAGTAGCATCGCCGAGAAGCCTAGATTTCATTATGCTCTTTTTAAAGTCATATCCCCTCCTAAAAGGGTCTTATGAATATTCAATAAGCAGGCTAGGGTTATGAACGTAGTATATTAGTTTGATATGCTGCATGAACATATTGAATGTTCATGTTTGTACTGGTAATTATCTACAAAAAGTGCAGAGTAATACATTAAATATGCCCCTACAAAATCATTGAAAACTATTAAATTGGTGTTCTTTTATTGCATCGATCACCCGTCACCGACAAGAGGGTAGATTTCAATCTCGAGCCGGCGAGCGGTACATCAAACGTTGACACGAGGCGTTTCGCCTTTTGGTGCACGGTTTTTTGAAGGCCGATTTGTCCACCTTTCCCGAAAATTCATATTCGAATGAAATATCAGTGCTCTGGTTGAATTAAGGCGATAGGTTAGGCGAAAGTGGCGCCGCGGTGAATTTTATTTAATATTGTAATGGTATTTTTAGAGCCCATAGTCTAGTATTTTCAGACGGTATCATTACATTCCCTCTTAGTCACTGAAAGCAAAACTGTTAAAAGAGGCCGTTTTTGATACATTTGCGCTATCTACTTCTACGAAAGACAACGAGGCAATGTAGCGATACCTTCTAAAAATACTAGACTATGGTCCCTAAAAAATCCAAGTAAAGTTTTATTAAAATCCTTTTCTATTAGCAACTTATAAAATAAAAACCTTAAGCTCGCTGCCCCCGCTGCAAAGGGCTTTTGATAAGTATCAGTGTGCAGCGAGGTGAAGCGGCCGCAGCGTCACCACCAACAAGTCTGGCCGGAATGTCGTCCGCCCAGCCCGGCGTGTCGTCGCCCGCCCAGTAGGATTGTGTAGAAGTGTTCCGTATTTATAAACAATGTACTTAACAAGCGT
This sequence comes from Crambus lathoniellus, assembly GCA_949710035.1. Classification (NCBI taxonomy): domain Eukaryota; kingdom Metazoa; phylum Arthropoda; class Insecta; order Lepidoptera; family Crambidae; genus Crambus; species Crambus lathoniellus. The sequence goes on from OX453296.1 coordinate 29,986,791, forward strand.
TTTTTTAATTGACTAAAAATGAAGGTAAAGTTATTTTGGGTCGGGAGGCTTTGCGGACCGGGACCAATGGTCCACAAAGCCTAATTTAATTTAAAATCAAATTTTCAGGAGGCTTTGGGGACCGCGACTATGGTCCACAAATCAATTAATTTTTTAATGGAGGCTTTGGGGACCGCCGCCGCCAGAGAGTACAAATGACATTCTGAATGATTTTGGGAACGGTCAACAAAACAAGGGGTGGGATAGTAAGAAAAATATAAATAAATAATAAAACAACCTTTGAATAAGAACATTTTGAAAAATACAAAGAATTATATTATTATTATAGGTATATTATTTTATCTTAGAATTTTAATTTTTCCAAGAAATGTCCAACGCTTATTTGGCCACTTATTAACAATTGCACGGAAAATTTAATTTTGGTTCTTGTTTCTTTGCTCTCCGGAGTCTTTTTCGAGATGTTCGGCGAGCGAGATAACTTTTCTCTGTAGAAGCGACCATCTTTGGCGATTCCTTCTAAAAATTGTATTATGTTTGGTCTTGGATTAAGAAATCTTTTAAGGTGATTATTCCAGGATTCTACGATGTTGTTAGTTGTTTGATTTTCGTTATATGTACACCAAAGGGGTGTATATATATCATTCTCTAACCATGTGTTCACGAAATAATCATTAAAATTACTTAGTTCTGTCCCCTTTGGGCATTCTGCCATAATATAAAGCCAGCCGTCACTAATTAAATGTGGTGGAAGATGGGATAAAGCTGAACACAACTTGACATGAAGTCTGCCATGTTTGTTTTTGGTCAATCCCAGCTCCTTGGCTTTTCTCCAGAGGCACCTTGTAAAATGGAAGTAACACCCAAGGATTTGTACCTCTGGGAAAACATGTTGAATTGCTAATATAGCAGCCACTTCAAAATCCATTGTTACTTTTGTTGGGCTCCATTGTGGCATTCGTGCTTTAATCAATGAAAATAGCAAATCGTACGTTGCACGTTCCTTATTTGGTAAAAGTGCATAGAGCACTGGTACAACGTTTGTGTATTCATCGTTACTACCAATATCCGCGTGGATCGTATAAAGCTGGTAAAAATTTTTTTGGCACAGCTTAAAAGTGCCATCCATAAAAAAGTGAGTGGATCCTGTCAAAAATTTAGTCATTTCTTCAATGGCAAAAATTAAAATTCGTTTTGTTTTATATGTATAATCGGCAAATATAAATTTTTGGTATTTTTCTGGTACTTTTATATCGTTCGCTGTTCGAAATTCGGTTTTTTTTACTCCTAGTGTCTTGTTTCTTCTGCTGTATAAATTTTTCTTCATATTTTGAAATGATGGCATCATAGGCGCGATTAGATCTAGACCGGAATCTTTGATTTTTTCGATTGTGTTCTGGTAGATCGTGGACACGGGGATAGTGGGATTGCACTCTACATTTCGATAGCATTGCTCTATTTCTTTTTCCAAAATTATTGCTGTCGAATCTTTTGGAGCGTGGTTATGGCTTGTTTCGTGTATGATTGACTGATTATTAATTTTGATGGATGCATTGCAAGAACGTTTTTTTAGGCACCTCCAGAGTTCTGATTCGTCTTTGTTAACCCTCTTGTATATGTAGTCATATCCAGCTCGATGTAGGCGACGGCCTTTTTTTGTTGTTTTAATTTCAAACGTGATGCCTGCGTTATTGTGCAACGATGATGGTAGCTGATTCTCATTATTTTTGATACTGCTATGCCTAAAACAAGCACTATTCTAATTAATAAGACATATCTTGACGTCATACTTTTACACTACTTAACTAAATATTAATTTGTAGTTAATGTAACGTACTTATATACATTATTATTATATTATTATCATTATTATATACATTAAACTTATATACATTAATAGCTTTAGGCTTCTAGGTTAGTAGAGGTAGTATCTATTTAGGTCAATTGAAAGCGCATTTTCGTGCGTTATTTTACAAAAGAATTTACATTATAATATATATGGGTACCTATATCACAAAATTCTACAAAAATAATATATAACATAACAAATAGAGAAAAGTATAATAAAATACAGGCCGTCCCAGAGTTATAGGACATGAAGGGGAAGTACTCTAAGTAGCGGAAATAGCAAATTTCTCTGAAAGGAAACATTCCTTTTTATTTGGAAAAAATAAAACTGCATTCAAAGATTTAGGAATTACACCGGCTAAAATTCGAAAAACCGGCCAAGTGCGAGTCGGACTCGCGCTCGAAGAAGGGTCTGGTACCAAAGTGTATATGTCGCAGCCAACTGGTTGAAGCCGCCATTCAATTAAACGCCTAGGCCGATAATTTTTTCCGTAAGCTATTTTATCTTCCCATAAGTTGACCGAGTCACAAAAAAAAATTAACCACTCTAACCTATCACGTGTTCTACAGGACTTCCGAGGGGTACATGGTGCCATACTAAACCATCCGCTGGATTCAACCATCCGCCTGCGACATATATAATAAATAAAAATTACTTATTTCCATTAATGAATATGCAACTAAATATTCTGTAAATATTTCAAGCGTCTACCTGTTGCCTTTTTAATATCGAGCAAAAAGAGGTAAAAAAATATCGTTTGTTGTATGGGAGCCCCCCTTAAATATTTATTTTATTCTATTTTTAGTATTTGTTGTTATAGCGGCAACAGAAATACATCATCTGTGAAAATTCAACTGTCTAGCTATCACGGTTCATGTGATACAGCCTAGTGACAGACACAGACAGACAGACAGAGGGACAGCGGAGTCTTATTAATACGGTCCCGTTTACCCTTTGGGTACGGAACCCTAAAAACGACACCTGTACTTTAAAACATCAATCGATAGGGTAACTTAAGATGAATTACGAAACATGATAAATAAAATTAATGGAAATATGTTAATGCAGTTTTGTTTCTTGTCGAAAAGAAAGGGATGTTTCCTTGCAGATAAAGTTGCTATTTCCATGAATTAGAGTACTTTCACTGCATGTCCCATGTCTCTGGGGCACCCGGTACAATGTATGGTTAAAAATCAGACACAGTTTAAAAGTAGGTATCTATAAAATTTAAGCACGTAACTTTCAAAAGAGTCACTCACGTCATCATGTGACAAAAGTATTTTAGAAAATAGAATTAAGTACATTAAATAATAGGTAAGCTACTAAATATCGCCAATTTTAAAACTGATAGTAATGAAAACTTCTTAGTTTAAACTGAAATTACACAATTAAAATTTGCCTAAATTAAATTCAAATGTCAGAATAAATTAGAAGTGATTAAAATTTTTCATTTACACTCAGACACATCTATTTCTAAAAGTTTAACTATAGCAAATATGTAGAACAATTATTTAAAAAGCACACTTACCCATTTTCGTGCATAAGACTGCATTTGCACGCGTTCATACTAGTTATTAATTTAGTTCCTATTTACGGTGAAATTAGGCGCTGGTTTTTAATAAAATATGTTTTTAATGTAATGTATTTTTCAGAACAAACAAATTAAATATTCAGAATGGACAATCAACATTTTACAATACCACATTTTGCATGCTATATCAATTTACGTAGTCAATTGTTTTCTTTATTTTTAAATTTTTATTTTTCGTTAGTGTTAATTAATACCGACCTCCAATGAGGTTTTATACTTGCGCTTATAGTCTAAGATCCCACTGCAAATTAGTGCGCTCATCGAGTTTCGCTAAAACCTCATTTTTACGTATATTTACGATTGGGAGAATATATATCTATAAAAATAAAAAAAATAAAAAAATGTGTTATAACCTGCCGACTATATCTCGTTCAAAGCAATTTTTAGTGTTAAGTGTTTATTGAGGTGTACAGCATGTATTACTCTTTGTCCGCGTGGACTGCTGCTGGGTGCCTGCTCGCTGTCGCCTTAGTTTAGGGCGGTGTTGGGTTGGAACGGTGTTGGAGCAGAGTCGTGTAAGTGGGCTAAGACCTAAGACTCCGCTGTCCGTCTGTCTGTCCGTCTGTCTGTCCGTCTGTCTGTCCGTCTGTCTGTCTGTCACCAAGGTGTATCTCATGAACCGTGATAGTAAGACAATTGAAATTTTCACAGATGATGTATTTCTGTTGCCGCTGTGACAACAAATTCTAAAGACAGAATAAAATAAATATTTAAGTAGGGCTCCCATACAACAAACGTGTTATTTTCGCCGTTTTTTGCCCGATATTAATAACGGCAACAGGTAGACGCTTGAAATATTTACAGAATATACAGTTATAAGTATACTTATTCCCTTCCAAAATACGTATACCCAGAGGCACGCTAGTATGAATTACAATAAATAAAATAATAAAATTAATTTTAAAGAGTGTGACCTCACACTCTTCAAACATCTTCACTCTCTCTAACTTATAGTAAAGAAACTAAAGAAGACTTAAAGCCTGATGAGAAAAATAACTCGCCATGTTGCGGAAATGTGAAAGGTCAGTGAAAGGTCCCGGGTTCGATTGTCGGTCGAGGTACTTGGGATATGGGTCGGTATTTTTATTATTACATTTACAATAAAAGCTTATATTTTTACTAATAGTTTAATTAATACCATAGGACTTAATTTATTTCAAGAATCCATTGTATTTTGCAAATAAACTTTATATTTTACTAGCGCTCCGCTCGCGACTTCATCTGCGTAGACCCCTTTTTTACCCCCTTAGAGGGGGAATTACCGAAAATCGTCACTTAGTGCTCCCCTTCACTCCCCAAGGCACATATGCCAACATACAACATTCAGCTTCTTGCGCCCAGTAGTTTCGGCTGTGCGTTGTCTGTCAGTCAGTAACGCAAGCTTTATATACACATATCTATACATATAATAAAACAGAAACGGAAAGAAGTCTGTACTTACATGAAATATTTTTAAAAAATAATTACTGCTATGTGATGTGTACAGTCACGAGCAATAATATGTATACAACATAGGACTATGTCATATTACAATATTGAATGATATTGTAATATGACATAGTAATATGTATTCATGTTATTGCTCGTGACTGTACAGGATATAGACGCCAAAACAATAGATATTAAATTTTTTGTCTGTTTGTCTGTTTATCTGTTTGTCTGTTTGTATGTTCGCTTTTCACGCAAAAACTACTGGACGGATTTTTACCAAATTTTGTGTAGTAATAACTTATATTTGCGGGCGTCTGTTTGTATGTTTGCTTTTCACGCAAAAACCACTGGACGGATTTTTACCAAATTCTGTGTAGTAATAACTTATAACCTGGGTCAACATATAAGGTACCTTTTATTGCGGAAAGATTTCTTATAAAACGTAGAGAAACTTATATTTGAAGACCTGTGTACACATTTTGTATTAAATTAACTACAAAATATAAGTTGGAATAAGTTTTTTAGTGATTAAACTATAAATTATCATTATTTTTTTAACCTTTATTTTACTGTAAGATCTGCAGTTTTGCCAAATCTTATGATTCTAGGGCAAAAGTTTGTAAACGTTTTTTTCTGTGATATTAAAACATTTATCCAATTTCAGCATATTTTCCATTATTTGTATAATTCAATAATGTACAGTCGCCAGCACGTCAGGTCACTACAAACTGTCAAATTTCTTTAAATAAAATTCAACCTTATGTCCAACATATAGAGTTCAGTTTCAATTAATAAATTTTCACATTTTGTAGTAACCCGACGTGCTGGCGACCGTACCTAATACCATGTTTAAGACAAATGATGAATTAATCATAATGATGATTTTTTTTCTTAGTATATTTTATACCGGTACCTTTTAGACTGCGCACTGACCGGCGCCCCACGAACGTCAACGAACGACATCAGGCATTGCTCGCTTCACGTTTTTGGCCTTCGAAGATCAATCCAAAGCTAGGTAAAGGATCACTGGCAGCGATTCCAGTTCACATTCGGAGTTTCTGATCATCTGATTGAGAGGGGAAAACAGAACCTCTTGGATGGCGTTCGTTGGCCTTTGTTGGTCCGGTGCGTACGCAGCATTAGGCAAGCGCGATTCATCGTAGATCGCATCAACGCTTAGGGGCGTGATAGCGGATAAGCGCTTGCCTATCAATCAATAAAAAATAAAATACTTGAAGTACAGTTTGTATTCACTACAAAGCCACTAACATGATGGCTTCTTTACGTGCTTTTCTGTTCCGGTGATAATCTTTGGAACTAAAACAGTTTTCATACGACAGTCCATTTTGACAGCTAATTTCGTATTGCAAGTGGCTCCTCTGCCACGGCTGTCACATGAACAGACAGAAGTGTGGGACTATATTATTATATTGCTTACTATTGACGACTGACACCCTGAGAAAACTCAGTTATTGTGATTTTAATGAATTAAAAATACGATAAATAAACTATACTTGAATTAGATTTCGATTTATTGTTCGTTGTTGATTTGTAATTCAATTTATATTGTTGGAAAACGGACATTGATTATTGTGATTTGATTACGATTATTGTTATTTGAAATGCCTAGGAAAAAAATAGTAATTTATCGCAAAGCTCTAGGTCAGCTAAGAGGATGAGGTTACTTCGTTCTCTTAAAACCGATGAGGACCGTGAAGCTCGGTTAACAAGCAATCACGAGCGCAACACTGAATCCTGCGCTTCCGAGACCTACACCTATACACACACATATACTTTGCGGTCACTGGAAGGATGTATAGATTACACATAAAATAAACAAATACAAAAGTCACTCTACCGTGCGTACGAAGTCGCGGGCAACAGCTAGTTATATTATATATGTATAGATAGATAGACTGAATTTTTTTTATTAACTCACCCCTTTTTTTGGTGACCGTTCTCAAAATCATTCAGTACTTATGTCATTTGTACTCTCTCGCGGCGGCGGTCCCCAAAGCCTCCATTAAAACGCGTAAATAAAATAAATTGATTTGTGGACCACAGCCACGGTCCACAAAGCCTCCTGAAAAATAAAATTAGGCTTTGTGGACCGTTGGTCCCGGTCCACAAAGCCTCCCGACCCGTTATTTTTACAAAAAAATATCATGTTAGATTTTCTTTATTATACCCAGATTTTATACTTCCTACTAATATTATAAATGCAAAAGTTTGTGATTATAGACGTATGTTTGTTGCTCTTTCACGCAAAAACTACTGAACGGATCTGGATGAAATTTGCAACAGAGATAGATAAAGACTGGAATAACACATAGGATTCTTTTTGTCCCGATATTTCCACGGGAAAGGGAAAAACGCGGGTGAAACCGCGGGCGGCCGCTATTATAAAATAAATACGAATGCTAGCTTATATTATCTATCTAGTTTTCAAAAGACAAAACTCGGCATTAAGGAGGTATAAAATTTAATGACTATGAATGAGCAAAGTCTTGATAAGTTATATTAATAAGGAATCCTAAAAGTACGTTCATAACTCGCCCGGCAGTTACAAGAATTCGGCTTGGGAGGCACTCCCCCCAATTCGCTTTGACAGTTGCTTAAACATTCATATTGAAACTTTCACATGTCCAAATACATGTTTTAGTTAATATAAACTGTGAACCACTGCTCAGCGGCCTTATCTAAACTAATTATAAGAAAGGGGTATTGCTTATGAGATAATTTTAACATAATCACCTGCAATAGTTGGGTATTATTTTCGATTAATACGCAAAACACAGTTTTGGTCGAATTCACTGAAAAACACTAATGAATTTAAACATTTTTTTCATTTCTTTTTTAAATAAAAATGATATTGTTGTTGTTTATTATTGTGTCGGGTCTGCTCTCCTCTGTACGCATTATCTGAGCCTTAAAAATACATTTTCGTGCATCTTACTGGCGAAGGTATTTCTTTCAAATAAGATTTTAAGGCATTTACGGGTTTTAGACGTCAGTTTACATGTCTTTAGACCTCGTTGAGGGTCAATTGCATTGAAAATGTATGAGATGTGAAAAAGTGTAAAACACGTGTTTTTCGATAGATTTCATACATTTTCAGTGAAATAGAGGACGGAGCCTACTCCAGCAGTGGGCTCCGTCCTCTATTGGCATCGGAATGTCGCAAACAAAAACTTTAATATTGGCATCGGAAAGTCGACTGTGTATAGTAGGTATAGGTAGGTATGCAGTATTAGAGCGAGTATAATTTTGCAAAAACCATGGCCCGCTATTATTTCTCGGCTGCTTGCGCCCCCCCGTAACGGCGAGATAGAAGGTGGCTTTGCATAAACACAATATTATTGCCGACTTTTTGCAAAAGTGGAACGGCACTAGTGGGCTACTTTCTAAACACAGTTGCTGACAGTAGCCTCCTCTGGAAGTGCAGACTTCTGAACACAATTTTTTGCATACCTAGTTTATTTCAGTGTATGTATATTTATTTATGAAAACATTACCTCAATTTATATACTTCAAGCATCTTTAATGGTCGTAATAATTTTTGAGTAAACTAAGTAAATATGTTGGCTTCAAAATATGACAACTTAATTATAAATAAAAATAGACTGAACTGGCGCCCGACATGGTAGAAAAATTACTTAGTTGCTAAGAAAAACTTAACTCGAAAAAGCTTTTGGATCGTGATTGCAATTAATTGGAAGAGGGCGGAGAGCCGGAGACCAGCTTTATTATATACGAGTGGTCGCCCGCGACTTCGTCCGGGAGTATTTTGATTATAGATATATCGCTTTAAAATGTTATGTCAAAAAGTACCTGAGTGGATCAGCGTTTTCCAAGGTTTGTTTAATTTTCCCCGCTACTGGAGAAACAGCCATGATTCACCACGCGGACCCATTGCAGTTGAAGGGTATTAAGGCGCTACTCGGAAAAAGTATGGACTTTTTGATTTAAAATTATAGGAAGGACGGTTACAGTTGTTACAAATCTGGTAATAAAATATATATTTCTTCATACCTTTATCTAGAATCGTATAGTTTCAAAAACACGATTTCATGATTTTGCCTCGACACTTTTCCTTTTCGAAAAGACATCTAAAAATACGAAAATTCAAGATTATTCTTAAATGGGGATACATTTACTATTGAAAATTGGTTTAATTAGTGGACTCCAATAATATTCAGGATCGTATAGAAGCATTTTTTTAAATCGCTGTAGTTTTTGAATACGAAGTGATTTTGTGGTTTTTTTTTTGCCTAATCTGCAAAATCGGTCTCGCTTCCGCGCGCGTCGTTTTCTCATTGCTATCTCGCTTCAGCATAATTTTTTCGAGTATCAGCTTAACCAACGAAAATGCATTAGGGACCGTGCGTCGGCTTTACCGTGTCTTCCGAAATACGGAGCTATTATAGGCTCGAGATAATATATTTTTGGATAGCCATCCCGTGACCGACCATTGCGAAAGCCACTTAACCTCAGCGATCGCAGGCCAAGCACGCTACCCACTGTCCTCAGGACATTCTCCTACCCCTGAACTACCAGAATGCAAAAAATCATGTTCAAAATCATGTAGATCAATTACGAAGAAAGTTATGATATTGTCCAGCCCCTAAAATATCACCATAAATAATATTTATATCATAATTCGTAGATTATACGGGATAATTAGTAGCTTGGGCGCTAGTATCTATCTTTGTGCCGCATCTCAAGCCGGTCTATTCATCTTTAATATCTCCCCACCTTTCTATCACATTAGATGGGGACTTTTTTAACATCATCATCATTTTTAATTGTGACCAGTACCCTGCATACCTAAGTATCATTTTTTATACTTTTAAGTCCAGATAAGTCCAGATTTTGTGCCGTGTAGTGCCGGCACGTAAATAGAATAGCACTACCCCCTCTCTTCCCGTGGGTGTCGTAAGAGGCGACAAAGGGAAAACTGCCATCAGGAGATGGGCAGCAGCGTCTCCAGGCTTCAACAGGCTATACTGCGATCGCCAACCCGCCTGCCAAGCGTGGCGATTATGGCAAACCCCCCCCTGAATGCTTACACAAGAAATACATCGGCCCCCAGTCCCCGGCGGCCCCGCTATTCCTAGCTACGGTAGCGGCTATGGTAACGGCGGGGCAGGGGGTGCTAAGAATCCCCGGGTAGGCTCCGGCTACCAACACCGACGACTCGACCTGGCAACCTACAACACGCGCACATTGAGGCTCGACGAGAAGCTCGTAGAGTTGGAAGAGGCAATAAGTAAGTTACATTGGGATATCATTGGGTTATCTGAAGTCCGAAGAGAGGGGGAGGACTCGATAACCCTGCAATCCGGTAACTTACTTTACCACCGGGAGGGCGACCAACAGTCCCTTGGTGGTGTCGGGTTCATCGTCCATAAATCCCTTGTCAACAACGTGATCACCATCGGAAGTGTCTCGAGCAGGGTAGCGTACCTGATACTCAGATTATCGAAACGATATTCGCTGAATGTTATCCAGGTCTACGCTCCGACCTCGAAACACGACGATGTCGAAGTGGAGGCTTTGTATGAGGAGATCGCTAAAGCCATGCATAGCTATAAAACCCACTACACGGTTGTGATGGGGGATTTCAATGCAAAGTTGGGGCAACGTTGCCGTGATGAGCTGAGAGTGGGGCAATTTGGATTTGGGCAACGGAACGATAGAGGCCAGATGCTGGCAGACTTCATGGAGAGGGAGAACCTCTATATGGTGAACTCCTTCTTTAGTAAGCCGCAAATGGACCTGGATCAGTCCGGACGGTAAAGTCAAAAACGAGATCGATTTTATCATGTCGACGAAGAAGCACATATTCAATGATGTCAGTGTGATCAACGCTGTTAAGACAGGAAGCGATCACCGTATGGTGAGAGGCATATTGAATATCGATGTCAAGCTCGAAAGATCGCGACTGATAAAATCCACGCTCCGACCAATACCAGCTCAAATTCAAAACCCCGAGTGCTTTCAGCTCGAGCTTCAAAACCGCTTCGAAGCCCTTGAGAACAGCATAGACGTGGACGATCTATACAACATGGTGGTGGATACTGTCCGCACGGTAGGGTCTAAGTACTATAAAACCCGCCGTCCCAAATTGAAGAAACTCTCCAGTCAGACTCTCCTACTCATGGATCAGAGACACGAAATGAAGCTGCAGAACTCAGCGGATGCCCATCGTTATCGACAGCTCAATAGACAGATATCTAAGTCTTTGACACGCGACCTTCGCCAATTTAATACCGAGCGTATTAAAGAAGCCATTGAGCGGAACAAAGGCTCCAAAGTGTTCGCGAGAGATCTGTCTATCGGGCAAAGTCAATTGACGAGGCTGAAAACTGAGGAAGGTAGCATCGTTTCGTCAACACCTGAAATCCTGAGGAAAGATTGAGAGTTTCTATGGACAGCTATATTCCACACAAACACCTGTTGAAAGCAAGGCTACAGACCCTAGAGCCAAGCTTACCCGACACCATACCGAAGATATCCCGGACGTCAGCCTGTACGAGATTAGAATGGCTCTCAAGCAGCTTAAAAACAACAAGGCGGCGGGCGATGACGGAATCACAACAGAGCTTCTGAGAGCGGGCGGTAAGCCGATACTTAAGGTCCTCCAGAAGCTTTTCAACTCAGTCATCCTTGAGGGTAAAACGCCAAAGGCATGGGGCAGAAGCGATGTGATGCTGTTTTTCAAGAAGGGTGATAAAACTCTCTTGAAGAACTATAGACCCATCTCGCTTCTGAGCCATATCTATAAGTTGTTTTCGAGAGTCATTACGAATCGTCTCGCTCGCAGGTTCGACGACTTCCAACCTCCCGAACAAGCCGGGTTCCGGAAAGGCTACAGTACTATAGACCACATTCATACGCTGCGGCAAGTTATACAGAAGACCGAAGAGTATAATTTGCCACTTTGCTTGGCGTTCGTGGACTATGAGAAAGCCTTTGATTCGATTGAGACTTGGGCGGTGCTGCAGTCTCTCCAGAGGTGCCAAATAGACTACAGGTACATCGAGGTGCTGAGGTACTTATACCAAAACGCCACCATGTCGGTCCGATTACAGAACCAGAGCTCTAATCCTATCCAACTACAGCGAGGTGTGAGACAGGGAGATGTCATCTCTCCCAAACTGTTCACAGCTGCGTTGGAGGATACTTTTAAGCTGCTGGATTGGAAAGGATGCGGCATCAACATTAATGGCGAGTACCTCACGCACCTACGGTTTGCCGATGATGTAGTTCTTATGGCTGAGACCTTGGAAGACCTGAACACAATGCTCGAAGATCTCGGTAATGCTTCGCAAAGAGTGGGTCTTAAGATGAACATGGACAAGACGAAAATCATGATCAATGCCCATGTTGCACCCGCTCCAGTTAATGTTGGGAACATTACACTCGAAGTTGTTGACCACTATGTTTACCTAGGACAGACGGTCCAGTTAGGTAAGTCTAACTTTGAGAAAGAGATCTCTCGTCGAATCCAGCTCGGATGGGCAGCGTTTGGGAAGCTCCGGCATATATTCGCGTCCGAAATACCTCAATGTCTCAAGACGAAAGTCTTTGACCAGTGTGTGTTGCCAGTAATGACCTATGGAAGTGAGACGTGGTCTTTTACTATGGGTCTCATAAGAAGGCTCAAAGTCACCCAGCGATCAATGGAGAGAGCGATGCTTGGTATTTCCCTGCTCGATCGAATCAGAAATGATGAGATCCGCAGGAGAACTAAAACGACCGACATCGCTCGAAGGATTGCATCATTGAAGTGGCAGTGGGCGGGACACATAGCGCGGAGAACTGATGGCCGTTGGGGCGGAAAGGTTCTCGAATGGCGACCGCGTACCGGACGACGTTCCGTGGGCAGGCCCCCTACAAGGTGGACCGACGATCTGGTCAAGGTCGCGGGAAGCCGCTGGATGCGGGCAGCGCAGGACCGATCGTTGTGGAGATCCTTGGGGGAGGCCTATGCCCAGCAGTGGGCGTCGTTCGGCTGACATGATGATGATGATGATGAAGTCCAGATAAGTTCCATATACTTCAACTTTAACGCCCCTTTCTAAGTTTTTTTAACTTCACCTACGCAGATAGTTTCTAATCGTGACCAGTATCCTACATACCGATTTTTATACGTCTAAGTTCAAAAAATGAGGAAGTCCCATATAAACTTTAACGCCCCCCATTTCTTCTCCATTAGGGGGGGCGTTTTACTTCGCTTACGCAGATCATTTTTGATTGTACCTGATAAGATAAACAACATACCAATTTCTATAGGTTCTAAGTTGGGAAAAGAGGAAGTTTCATATACTTAAACTTTAACCCACTACGCAAATCATTTTAAATCGTGATCAGTATCCAATCCAACACATAAATTTTTATACTTCTAAATTCAGAAATGAGTAAGTTCCATGTAAGCTTTATCCGACCATTTCACCCCATTAGGGGCGAGTTTTTTTTAACTTTGCTTACACAAATTATTTTCAGTCATAACCAGTATCCAACGTACCAATTTTCATGCTTCTAAATCCATAAATGAAGAAGTTCTATATAACAAATTCGTTCTTAGCGGACGTCTCCTAGTTATAATCTACCTTCTTGCCAAATTTCATCTTCATTGGTCCAGTAGTTTTTGAGATAGTGAGTTATCACCTTTCGATTTTATATACAACGTATTAATGCAATTACCGAAAAGCCCATACACCCCAACAAATTTATTTAATATTAAATTGAAACACATAAAAAAATATTTTTTTAAAGAGACTTCCAGTTTACTTTTTTATAGGTCTCCGCGACTTTCTGACAGTCTTTAAGCTCTACTATGACGTAAGAGTGCACGTGACGGGTCGCGCCACAGCCGTCTCTATCGTCTTCTACAAGCCATGCTATGATACGGAACGGCAACATTGCTGTGAACCGGTTTACTCCTCTGAGTACTAAATCCTATGGAGGTGGCATACTTACGAAAAAGTGAGGTGTAACTAAGTCACATCACAATGTAAGAAAATCTTGGAATTCAATTTTAAACTACTTCTAATTGTCGTATTAATCGGTCCGTCAAAATCGGTCCAGCCGTTTCAGAGATTAACCGGAACAAACAGACATACAGACAAAAAAAGTAAAACATGTCATTTTGGTATATGTATCGTATATTTAATCATATGCACGTAGTAAAAAGCGGTTATTTAATGTTACAAACAGACACTCCAATTTTATTTATTTGTATAGATGTATAGAAGATATGCCATCTCCATAGGATTCAGTACTCGAGGTTTACTCGCTGTTTACCTGTCAAACGGTGCAAAAAGTGTCAAATCTGTTCACTTAAAACTACGTTGCCATCTTTATGCGCATGGCTTGTAGAAGACGATAGAGATGGCTGTGGTCGCGCGCGTATTGAATGAATAGGCAGTAGATACCAACAAACATTTTTAGAAGCGGCAATAAATAAAATCAATTTTTTTGAAACATTTTACCCCTAACACTAGGCGTGGAATCGATTCTACTCTCGATTCTGAACGAACTATTTTCAGAGTTTCGCTAAAAGTATTAACTTATAGATTATGTGAAAATAAATAAATTATACAGAATATATAGGGTAAGTCACGGAATGATGCCGCACTTTTTGAAATTGCCGCACTGCTTACTTAACATGTGCAAAATCAACAAACTATTTATGAATACATAAAGTACAATCTGTCATCTATAAAATCATTTAACAGATATTGGATTATTGTAGTTAGAGTATAAGCTACACTGGTTTTTGCAGACCTCTAATATTTGGAGGATACTTGCCGCACTACGGATTGTCGCCTCACCAGTCAAATAGGGCGGACGGATAGTTGCCCATGTGAGAAATATATTTGAATTTGAGAATATTAATTCAAAAACATAATTTTAAAAAAGAATTCCTCCAAAGGTGCCTATATTACGTGGTTGGACCCGGACTATCTTTTATATTTTCGGAGCATTTTGATACTGAAACGAAAGGAAAATAATCATATTAGAAGTATGCGTTAGTAAGGAATAAGTGGCTTGATTTAGGGATAGACGCCTTTAAGTGCATCTATCCCGATCAAAAACGATGCAAGTATCCGTTTCGTAAACGATAGATGCCTTCTTATATAAAAATGAAACACAATGAAATAAACAAATAAAAACATGTTTGAGTATATAATTAAATACCTTACATTACGATGAATACGTCACAAAGACAATCCAGTCTCCATATAAAAAGAGTAGAGCCTCCAAAAGGGCCATAAAATAATTTTGGCCCTTTTTTTCGATCGTCAAAATTTTTGATTGCCGACTGTGACGCACACACTTGCTTTACAGCGCCTCTCACGGCCGACTGGCGAAGTACACGGGGTGAGCTATCTAGTTACGGCAATTCGAGCTTGAGGTCATTACCCTCATAGGAGTTTTTAAAATCGCAGCATGTATCCCACCGCGGCATCTATACGTGACTTACCCTAGGGTGGAGTAGGGGGTTGGGCCACGGGAACGAAGTCGCGCTGGGTCAGCTAGTATGAAATAATTATAGTTTACCAATATTCGAATTTACCTACCACTTCTGAGTATATCATGTACAGTAAGTACCTACGCTAAAGACACGATGCAAGAGCTGCTCTGAATTTAAAGCAAACTGAGTGCCTTATTCCTTGGCTTGGAGACCGTAATTTAGCTGGTTAATTGAATCGCGACTCGATAATATGGAACACAACCTGTAACGTATTATCAAGACGCGCACAGAATTACTACGTCGTGTTGTGCTCTTAATAATGAACTATGAATAATTGTCCTAAATGAGAAATTGTTTACAAATTGATCAAAGTCGAGCAATCCGTGCATTAGGTAGTAATATAACGGAATGATCAAGATTCAGAAAGTCGTACTCTAAGTACAATAATGATTCTGAGTTTGGGCATTAATGAAATGAAAGCAACAACTTCGAGCGCTCGAGCAGGCAGCACCGCGTTAAAGTTCCCAAATCGATTATATGAGCAACAAGCTTATCTTCGCTGCGACAGTACAAATTCATTGTTAAGTTTGATGCTCGTAAACAAGTCCTTTATTATGTTTCCATTCCATCAGTGTTGACTAACTATATACCAACAAATGTTGGCAACATTTTGCAATTTTAGAGAAACACAATAACGTGCAATAAAATCATAACTGAACTACGAACACCTTACCTAGGATGAATATGATCGCGCAATAGTAACACTATCGTAATGGGACATGTTAATGAGAGTGGTGACGTCGTCGCCTCCGGATATTTAACTAAAATGAAGTTTTGTAAAGTGCCAGTGCGGCGAAGTTGAGCGCAAACTTAAGCCAGGTTTTACGCATTTGGCTGGGGACTTTGGGCATCAACGTCGGTGCGCTATACATCAAGCAAAATTGACTCCGGCACTCGGTCAACCTCAGAACTTTTTCAACTTTCAGCTATTAATTTGTGAAAAAATTTGTTTTAAATATTTGCTACGTTTTTTAAACAAAATCACTTTACTGTAAAGTTATTATTCTTCCGAGCAGGAAAAAAGGCTAATTACACGAGTAAAGTTATGACATATTGTAAGGCAGCTATTTAGCTGTTTATGCTAAATCGCTTTCAATAGAGCCTGTTTCACTAAGACAAGCAGTCTATACGTTAATGGTGACGATGAACGTGATATGGTTGTTAGGTAACAAGGTTAGATCGACGTCGTCGACGCTGGGATATTCTCTTTTAATTATGAGACATTGTCGAATTCGGGTTCTGTATACATACACCTTCGGTGATAGCTTTTAGGTATTCAAGTGCCATAGACATACGCCCTTTATCTATGATTAGTGGCCGCAGGCAAACATTTGTGGGCGACAAATACAAAGCATCGTTCGCTCTATCAGTTATTAACATCTCACAAACCATATAGTCATCTCAGTTCCTATGATGAGCATTTCTCAGTTTACAGTGATTTTTTGGTGATAAAGAAATTTAGCAATTATATTAAGGAAACTTTAATAAAGAATGAATCTACTTAATGATGTAGGTTTTTCTTTGAGAATATATTTAAGGTTTACTTAAACAGTGAAAACGAAGCGGCGCGGCGGAGTCTCTTGAATATTTATAATGCTCCTATTTTAGCGTTATCAAGTTTAAAGCGATCTGGTAAGTATATGTAAGTAATCCGTATGGATGGATAATTAGTATTAATAAGATTATAAATATACCAATGGCCAATTAAAATAATTACATAAACTGGAGAGCCGCAATAACTATCGATCATTACTTTCGACACCATTCTGACATTTTTCTTTCCTGATTTTCGTAGCGGACGAGGTAGTCAAATATTTCGGAGCAGAATTAAATTTCAATAACTTTAGAACACCCAACGAGGTAAAAATATGATCTAATGAATAGAATGCATAGATCGTCAAAGGTATCGACGCAGTCAGGGTGATCATGAAGATCTAAACATTTGTGGAATATACAGGATGTTTTTGAAGTCATTGGCATCCATTCGGCCCAATTGGGCGCAGGGGTAGGCTACCCACCTTTTGCGCTAGAGGTCTCGGGTTCGATTCCCGAACAAGACAAATATTTGTCTTGTTTACTATGTATATTAAGTATTTATTAACAAACAAAAAGTATTTAAGTACATATTTATCCGTTATCAAGTTTTCCATGATACAGTTTCTTAATGAAATTAACATGGGCTTAGATAATTGGTGTGATTGTAGGAAGTTATTTATTTATTTATTTTATTTTATTTATTTTAATTTAAACTGTATGTTACAGACAGAAGGTATATTTTCCACAAATGTATAGATGTTTTTGATGACCCTGTCCGCGACGATTTATTGAAAAGTCAAAGCTCTTATATTTATGGCAAACTAGCTTCCTCCCGCGGCTTCGCCCATTTTGAAATATTTGAGAACCGTTCGATATATCTGATGGCGACTGTAATACATAAATATACTACACTCATGTTTTATTATTAAAATTTTGAACTCTACTGGAACATATATTGACACACTTCATACCATATAAATACTTAACTTTTATCTACACTCATGCTATATTATGATGACTTGACGATCGATGATAATTTGACGACCCATTTGGCGCAGGCGTACGAGTACCTGCATAATGCGCCATAGGTCTCGGGTTCGATTCCCGGACAAGACAAATGCATGTCACTTTGTCTTGGTCTGGGTGTTTTATATATGGGTATATTATGTAAAGTATACCTATTTAAAATAAGTATAGAAAACGAAACTCAGTATAGAATAGACAAATCCCGAATTTTTCACGATTCGTGGTGCGTGTGAACACGGAGATTTAAGAAAGGGTCGAATGCTTAATGGACCAGGCTCTAGATGCGATGTTAGGCTAAGTTCACATGTAAAGCGCGTTATCGCAGGTCAACGCGCCATCAAATTTATAAAGAATTCAGATGACAAGCGCTAACGCCCGTTGCGAGAGCTCGTCAGTCTGTTTCGGTAGAGCTTAGAGCATGGACGTGGAAGAGGCTATTATTTTGTGGTTATATTACAAAAGAATAAAAATAAAAGAAAAACGAAACGCACACATTCAGTTCACTATATTTTGAAAAAATAGACCCATTTTTTTCCGACACTTAATTTGAATCTGAGGCCCGTATTCTAGAACGAAATTCAAGTGGAGATCTGATTGTTCATCTGGTTGATACATGCAACGGATACATTCATACCTTGCTAACTATACTTGAGAAGATATCTCCACTTGAGTGTCGTTCTAGAATACGGGCATGAGTGACAATGAATCTAAAATGTATAATTACTTCAGAATGTCTATAAACCATTCGACAATTTGTTTCAACTCATCCAGGATGATTATTTGAACAATATTTATTTACGAAAGATACAATTCAATCGCGATGGAAGCGCGCGTTCAACTGAACAATCAACGGACGTTACATACCCATCAAAGCGCGCGGCAACGCCCGATCGCCTGCGTCTAGATATTTTTTCTGAGTGCCGCGTTAACGCTGGCTGACGCGCGGTAGCGCGCGCTCATGTGATCGGTTGTCTAGTCGCGCGATTAGAAAACGCGCGTCAAAATTTTGCCATCTGAACACGGCCTAAAGCAACAAATGTGTTCCAGTCAAGACTAATTTCCTTAAGAGGGGGTATAAAGGCAAATCGCCTGTCTTAGTTTTGATTTTTAACCGACTCCAGAAATTGAAAAAGAGGAGGTTATCTATTCGTTGCGTTTTTTTATATCTATGTACACCGATTACTCGAAGACGGCTGAACCGATTAAAATGATTCAAACGTTATAACATCAGGTATTTTTCCAAGTTAGTCCTATTTTTCGAAATTTTGAAATCGGTTCAGTAGTTAGGAAATCTTGAAAATACTGTCGTTTTCGTTACCACATCATAAGAATTTAAGACGGATGTTCAACTATCATACCTATTTACCAAGATATACGAAAATTGCCTGCATGATGCACTAAAAAGAGTGAAATAAAAATTATTTTTATAAAAAAATAAAACCGCCTTCAAAAAATCCACCTAAAAGTAAGGCATAATACCTCTAATAACGTAAGTACTTTGAAGTCGGGCGGGTCTAAACAACAACACAAAAAAACAAAAAAATTAACAGGTTTCACGCCCGACTTCAAAGTACTTACGTTATTAGAGGTACTTATTATTTCTTACTTTTAGGTGGATTTTTTGAAGGCGGTTTTATTTTTTTAGGATACAAATTGAACCACGAATTACTTGGAAAAAAGATTATAAATATTACAACATACTTGAAATGGACTAGACTAAGTAAAAACATAAAATAATAACATTTTGTCGATAAAAATCACAAAGTTCTGGTCTAATTTTCAGCTATAATTTATTTATTTTCATTATGACGCATATTACTGAGCCAATATATTAATACACAATATTGAACTATATTATCTAGAGACCCTTAACGATTTGCAAAAATAATGTTTATTTTACGAGTAATTCAAATAAAACAAATTCGGCGTTTACTATTTCTAGGTTTTTTCTAGGTTACACCCTCTCTTAAGTAAAACCAGAATGTTTTAAGCTGAGTCAATATTGCGATGAGACAAGAGCATAGACTGGCCCAAGTACCTTAGCTCATTGCTAGAAAATTATGTGACAATGAAAGATAAACACGATTTACGGTGTTTCAGTCATAAAGAATAAGCAGCAGCCCGCAGATAAATAAAAGAGTACGCAGTTTGTCGGCGCGACGCATCTGACTTTAATTAGGCCAACCATCAAGGCGAAGCGCCGCTACCATTTTAACATAAATAGAAGGAATTGCGTCGAGTGTTAGTGTATTCTAAAATAATAAATTTTGATCACACCTATGAGTGTCTTTTGAGTAGGTACGTATCTAACATTGAGTTCTTCAACGGGCTGTTCTGCGATAACTAGCAAAGAAATTGAATGCTGCAGCTTCTACAAATATTTGATGTCATCTCGTACTCTAAAGATCTATCCAATAATACAACAAGTTTGTTATTTAGCAGTGTCTCCGGCAGACTAATCAACATAAATCCAATCTGAGTTAATGCACTCTAACATCCAGAAGCATAATTAAACCCATAGTCGACAAAGCCGCGCGTGACTTCTCGCGACTGTTGCTCGCTGGTTACCTACCTACCTGGATAGGGGTAATTCTAGTTTACCGGATCATCAATATTTTCAGACGAAATCGTCGTAACGCCCCTCAGTTTAGTAAGTACACTGACACCATAACAAGCCATTTAACAATGCAATAAAAGATTAAACTTAGGTACTATACTTACTATAATTACTTATTGATTATTTTCAAAGAAATAAAAATAAAAATAATGATGACATATAATTACCTACTACGAACAATAGGCAAGATGACTGATTTTGAAAAAGTACTCCAAAATGTTTGTACACGTCTATTTTATACGAATTATCTAATTCGGAGATTAGATGCAACTTGACATCAGTGGCGGAATTCGAAATTTAAACCGTATTAATTAGACTATAAGCATTTTTTGAGTGGTTGGCTGGGTACACATGTGTGCCTAATCCGAGTAATATGACGATATAATGTTTAGGACGTATGTGTTCCTAATCCAACCGTACAGGTTAAATTAAAGGTTTTGAAGTAAAAATTGACAATAATAATAAAGTACAATTTAAATTTCCCACCAAAACGCTAAAAGTGTCAGCGTCTGCTAAATAAATAGGTAGGTAAATATTTATAGTGACTTTTGTGCTAAGATAGATTGTTTGCTTTGTTGATTCGTTTACAATATTTTGTGCATTGGCAGCACTGACAATATTTACGAAAGCGTGACTTCACGCTCTTCTGATTGGTGCTATCTTACATGGCGGATTGCTGGAATTTGCATTTTTATTTTAAAAAAAATAACAATGATCTCGCATGTCATCTAAAAACGAATGCTTATATAATAATCAGTATATGCTGTAAAATTACATCAAAACGTTATTTCGGTGATCCGTAATGTATGTTATCATGCCTATTCATTAAAACTATATAATTTGGCAATAAGAATACGTATTTTGAAACAAGTTAATACGAAAGGTAATGGAATAGCCCTAGAAGTGTCTATTATTGTTTGAGCAGCAGATGACAACTAAGAATATGAGAGTGGCACAAGCCACATGATAAATGAGTACAGCGAAAAACTAAATGACACTTAGCAAGGAAACAAGGAAAATGGGCAAAATAGTAGAGCCGATGGCTGCGGTCGAGAGGCGGTGCGAGACGTCTTTTGCCGTCCACACTGGACGGCCCAAGGATATAAGTTGTATGACACAGGATATTTTAAATAAAACTATTATTTTTCTAAAAAACAAATATACCATCGTGTTTTTTTTTAAAAGCCAATATCTATCGACGATTTTTTATTGGACTCTTACGTAGGCGGTAATAAGAGCAAAACTACCAACTCTCATTCTGGACAGATTTTTCGCAGACTTATTATCCTACTAATATTATAAATGTGAAAGTTTAGATGTTTGGATGTTTGTAACTCAATCACGTCAAACGGCTGATCGAATTGGGCTGAAATTTGCGACACAGATGCTTTGGAGAGGAACATAGGTATAGGCAACTTTTTATCCCTTAAAAATATCAAATTCCCGTGGGATAACGTCGTGTAGTCCAAGCGGGCGAAGCCGCGGGCGGAAAGCTAGTGATATATACAATTAATGAAGTATAACAAATTTATTATTCATGAAACAGATGGGTACAAATTATTTTTAGACCTTTTAACGCTGCCAACCCTATTTTCTGTCAGGAAAAAAATACCACAGCGTTTGTGCCTTCTGTGGGCTTCATACTATTATTCGTAATGCCCGAGCTTCACCTGCGTCTAATGCCATTAATTAGCGCGCTATTTGATAAAATATGCAGGTGTAGCCGGGTCTTAGTGCACTAATTTGATACAATTAGCGCGCTAAGACGCGCACGCCACGCAGGTGAAGCCCAGTATTAAACTCAGTTCAAAACTTAAAAAAGGTAATTTTTCTGTTCTGATATTACGCTTTTTTCAAAGCTCGCCAACTCTCATTCTTGACAGGATTTTCGCAGACAACCCTATATCATCGTGTTTGCAAAGATATAACGATTAATGTAGTATAGGAATTATTCATTAAACAGATGGGTGCAGACACTCAATTTGCGAGACCTTTTAATCGCTGCCAACCCTATGTTCTGACAGGAAAAACAATGCCAACCCTACGGTAGTATGTTCTATGGGATTCATCCTATCGCTTTGTATAGAAGTTATTCATTAAACAGGTGGGCGCAATTTTCATAAAAAAATACGTTTTTAAACCGTCGATTAAACATAGCCTTGACAGGAAAATTTCAGGCAACCCACTGGCAACATTTTATTTAGCCTATTAAATTTGATGTAAAATACTATAGATACATTAAACAGATGAGCGCAGATCGATCCCTATTTGTATCTTAGGCTAATTGTTCCCCGGCTGATACGGCCGGGCCGTGACACGTTGTAAAATGATCCTTCAATATCCGTATGCTACGGCGCTACGGGTAGCTATCGCTTGCGGCTACGAGCGATAGCTACGATTAGTGCCGTAGCAACCTCGTAGACAACCTATACGGTGCCATGAGCTACGCGAAGACTTTATTTGCAACAGTAACGCCAATTGCTAATTTATGACCTAAGTCAAAACGCTGTTTTAACAAAATCTTTATCTACAATATTGAATAGCGAAAAAAATCGGCGGTTCCATACAATGTTCAATACCTACTCTTACAAATGTAAGTTTAATAAGGTTTATTATTGTATATTATATCGAATACGAGGTAGATAAACCCTGTAACAAGATAAATGAAATGATTTTGATTTGTTTGGCTGTCTTTTCCCGGGTTATTTAATAAAAATAATCAATATCACTTATAAAAGCTTTTATTTGTTCGATGAACCGCCATAACGGAAAAATATACAAGTATTTAAAATTGAAATTGTAACTTTATTTTGTGGTGTTTACCCCCTCGCTAGAGGTGGCCTCACCTAGTCGTTGCAGCCCGGTGCGTGAGTGTGTGCGTGCGTTTCAGGATGTAATAAGTAAGGGGAGTGCATAGATTTACTTGTTGAATGTGGGCGTGCTGGGGGTAGGGGGGCAGCGCGGGCCGGGGCTGGCACCCAGGAGGCTGCACCGTTGCAGCCCGCCTGCACGCCCGCTTATATATAGGGCGGGCGCGCCGCCGGGCTCATAGTCGCCGGCGGAGCACAGCGGCGGACGGGCGCGCGACATGTGCAACCCACCGCTCAACGGCACAAACTTTAGCTTTTACGAAGGGGCGACCGACGGGAACTCTTCGTACGGCGCCAACCACTCGCTGTTCGATTACGTCGTGGAACAGGTCGCGGGCGCGCTCAACGTGTATTACACGCCGCTGCTGGTGGTGCTAGGCTCGCTCGGCAACTTGATATCCGTGTTCGTGTTCTACAGCAGCAAGCTGCGGCTGCAGTCCACCAGCCAGTACCTTTCCGCACTCGCGTTGTCGGATACGGTGTTTCTGTTCCAACTGCTGCCGCCGTGGCTAAACGCGGTGCAGATCACGGGGGTGTTCACCACGTGGGGCTTCTGCCAGGTGTTCGTGTACGTGTCGTATGTGACGTGCTGCTTGAGCGCGTGGCTGGTGGTGGCGTTCACCGTGGAGCGGTTCGTGGCGGTGCTGTACCCGCTGCGGCGAACGGCCGTGTGCACTGTGGCACGCGCGCGGCACGCGATCGGCGCGCTGGCTGCTGCCGCGCTGCTGCTCAATGTGCCCGTTCTGAGGTTCGCCATCCCGACCGCCAACGATTGCAACATCGACTATGCCTATCTGGAACACGCGGCAAGATTCAACTTGGTGGACACGGCTGTGACTTTTACGGTGCCACTGGCGGTGATAATAGTGTTGAACACTTGGATAATGATCGGAGTGTGGCGGCTGGAGAGAGCGCGGCACCAGCTGATCAAGGCGGAGCAGCCGGCGGGGCGGCGCTCGCGGGCCACGCGGCTGGTGGGCTGCCCGCGCTCGCAGCAGCGCGTCACAAGGATGCTGCTCATCGTCTCCTCCGTGTTCGTCGTGCTCAACCTGCCGGCCTACACCATGCGGATACTGGCATACGCCTTCGATCTGGTGAGTGCATCTCGCGTAAACTTAAAAAGAGGTCTCGAAATTTTTTAATTTGTTATATATTACTTTTGTGAATATTTGTTGTAAGTGTTAATTTATGATGACCTTGGCTGTGCGAGTAAATTTGTATATTTTGTATACTTACCAATTAAAAGTTTCTAAATATGCTTTGTTTCTTTAAATTCGAACTGGTTATGAAATTAACAAATAGGTATTTATTAAAAGATTTTGGTAGATTCGCGATCAAGAATATTTTATATTCCTTTGTGATAACGATAAAAAGGGTTATAAAAAGCTGTTAGTATTGCTGGAGCGAAGTTACTCGCGGTGCGTAGCCGTGCTCGTAAACGGAGCGAAACATTTTGATGGCTGCTCAGTAAATGGCCGCCATATGCACTTTGCAACGCAAGTGCATATAACGCCAATTACTGAGCGGCTTATCTAGCCGACGAATATATTGTCACACGCTTTGCGAAATCAATAGCAATTTGAGCCCGTGAGGAAAAAGCCTTACTCATATGATTCAGCCTTATTCAGCAAGATCTGTTTTGTGTTGGATGGAGCACAAAAAGTTAACGGACGTAATACTGAGAAATGTTTTTCGCGTACTTGAAGCTCTTCAGACGGACTAATTGCCTTCAGCACCGAATCAGCGATATCGAACGATCCATGAGTTTAACAAATACAAAAGTTATTATAATGGCTCTCCTTTACAAACAGATCGGAAAGCTATTTAAGTGGTGTTTAAATATACTTATTAAAAACATTTTTATGAAACTTCTCAATATACCTATGTATCCATACTAATATTATAAATGCAAAAGTATGTTTGTTTGTTTGTCCGTCTTTCACGTCAAAACGGAGGTGATTTTTGGTATGGGGATAGTTTGGGAGCTGGAGAGTAAGTGAAAAAAAGCTACTTTTTATCCCGGAAAAACATCACATCGGGATAACGTCGTGTAGTCCACGCGGGCGAAACTGCGGGAGGAAGCCTAGTTATTCTATAGTCCGAGTACCGAGTACCGAGTCCTAATAGATATGACTCGTTTTATAGAGAGTTTAATCCGTTTAAAGAGGTAAAGATATGTGTCCGGTCATGCGGATGATACCACGGGGCTTATTATATAAAAGAGTTCTTTCATAACAGTAGCTTTGGCCACATTCAGTAGATCAGAGTACACATTCACCATTAGTACCGGCTAAGGCACTTGTCCCACCGCCGCCCATGAACGAGAAGCGAGTAGAGCTAGAAACGAGTACTAGTTGACGAGCAGCGGGAAGCGAGTGTGTAGTTCCGATAGTTTTGTCGCTGGGCTTATAAGCGAGTGTGCGAGTGCCACGGGCGATTACTCGCGCCACTTGCTCGCTTTTAGATCCGCTCTGTAGAGAAATGACTGCTGGTTGGTCTTTCGGCGTGAGTTCTGATCGCCAAGCGAGTATCGCTGAGACAGTTTTATCTTCGATATTTCTTGTCGCTAGACGAACTAGTGAAGAGAGTTCGCGCCCCGGCAGTGTGAACAGTCAGCAGTCAACTATAAATATATGTGTCTCTTTTATTGACACGGGATCTAAGTATATCTATTGTTGGTTTCTTGAGCGAGAAAATAAATAGTCGCTTGCTTGCCGGCTAGGTGGTGGGACAATTGCCCAAACACGGCCAGCCAACTTGCTCAAGTAACATTTACATTGAAAACAAAAAAATATTAGTACAGGAAAATACAGTTCTAGGTTTAAATATGAAGAACGCGTTTTTACGTCTACGAGATTTCAAGAAAACAAAGTTTTTCAGCTTTGAAATAAAATTGCCGATAGAAACAATGAGATTAAAATATTATAAGGGATTACAAATAATTTTTACTATGATCTTTACTACGAATTTCGTTTAATAAAGTTATAGTGAGATAATTAGTTTGAAGTATCTTAACTAACGATACGCGTTCATACGAGTACGTTGCACGAGTTTAGGTTGTCTGTGACCTGAGCACAAGCTCAGAGGCCTGATTTTGCTAACGTTAAGTCATAATCGTGTCTCGATCGTGTTTCAATTCTAGTTACAAGAAATGAGCACTTTTTTCACTATACACTGATGGTCACACCACACACTACATTCACATCACGTCATACTGTCATAATTCTTGTAACTATAAGCACTACAATTGAACTACACTTGAAACACGATTAAGACACAATTATGACTTAACGTTAATCATCGTAACCTAAACACAAATTTTTCACGATTGCCTGCCCTAAAGAAGTGTATTGTGTTTAGAGTTAATGTTTTTGTATGGTGTCCAACGATGCAGATATACTTAGGGAAATAAAATAAGTTAGTGGATACGTTCAATTTAGCCTTTTTTCTTAACATACATTTACTGAGCGTTAGTTAAAACCATGTAAGTATGCGTTGCGTGGAGCTTTTACGGTTGTAATATTAGTAAAAAACGTTTTTGAAAAAAAAATGTAACCGCCTTCAAAACGGATCTTCAAACAAAAATTAACAAACACTAAAAAACGAAAAAAATAATAAGATTTTTTAATTCAAAGGACGATGATACGTGACTTTTTCTGATTTATCTTGGTAGTTACTTACTGAACTGTTTGAAGTCGGTGCCGTCTTATACATATTGAGGTAATTACGTCCTACACCTCACGCTTGGGACCGGGTTTTTTTTATATGTTAGTTATTCCACTCAGTATATTTCGTTCTTATTCTTTTTGGCTTGGCACCGACTTCAAACAGTTCAGTAAGTAACTACCAAGATAAATCAGAAAAAGTTACGTATCATCGTCCTTTGAATTAAAAAATCTTATTATTTTTTTCGTTTTTTAGTGTTTGTTAATTTTTGTTTGAAGATCCGTTTTGAAGGCGGTTACATTTTTTTTTCAAAAACGTTTTATTTTTCGATTTTTAGTGAAGTAGCTTAAGAAACTACATGGTGATTATGATAAATTGTTGTAAATATCCTATCCGTTACGGAATTCAGCTTTCAATTTTTAGCTACTTAGATAACTTGAAGGAATACAACTGAAGGTCCATTCGTGCATATGGTATGTATAAAACATCATAATATAACTCCTAACTGTTGAGGAGTTTCACCTCTCATCAGCAGCTCACCCTAATATACCTGAAAGAATATAACAATTGGCCCATACGTACGATTAATACTTAAAGAAATATTCTCCAGCTCCTAACCGTTAAGGAGTTGTAGCTTCCATCATCAGCTCATCACTATGAGATGATGACTACCAGATGCAAATACTTGACTAACTTCAAAAATAAATGGAACGCATAAGGCTTGCCTATATTTGAGAATTTCTCTCAATTTTCCTGGGATTTGATCCCCTGGTCCTGACTTGGTGAAAGTAATATCAGGTCAGAAGTACCAAATTTCGAAAAAAAAATTTTTTGAAAATGATCTCCAATTTGATGAAACTATGAAATCGTCCATATACCCAAATAAAGTCTAAATACACATTATTCAGGATAACTCCTGAACTTCTTGCCAGTTCTTGATAAAATTTGAATGGGACCACACGAGAAGCGTCACCTTTTAAATAAAAAAAGAATTATCCAAATCGGTTCTTTAACTAAAAAGTTCTGAGGTAACACACATAAAAAATAAAAAAAAAATAAAAAATAAAAATATACAGTCGAATTGATAACCTCCTCCTTTTTTTGAAGTCGGTTAAAAAGAGAATAGAATTAAGCAATATATGGGACGGCACAATAGCGGCTCGCGTCGCAGGACGGGCGCTCCGCGTAATCGCTTTCCATCACATCACAAAGAGCCCGCGTAATGCCGCACAAACACGCCCGTGACGTCAGGGGTAACTGAGAGCGTCTTGTCACCGCAAGGGCACATTACGCCGAGAAATGCGTGTTACATATAAATTAACCTGAAGAAATACAACCCGCCTTTCAAAGATTGGAACAAAACATTATATGAATAATTATGATTATCTTTTCCTATTTTCGTCATTGACGGTGAGCAGATGTTAAGAAGCAAAATAACTCATAAAAGAGTCATAATATTCCAGATAAGCACACGAAAGGCTGACTTTGCTGACACTTAAGCTTATTGGGTAAAGAGCTGTGATAGGAATCAAATCGGCGACGGCGGCCACTGCACCGGACGGCGCTGTCATCTCGCGCAGCGACAAACGCAATAAGCCAGTTACCCCTTAACGGCTTACAGTACTGCCCCTGCCCCTGCTGTACGGAGGCACTGCCCGGATCGCATCACGCGGAATAAATTCAGTTCGACAGCGCAATCTCAATCACTTTCGATTGGAGCTAACGACGCTCACTGCCGAGCGACTCGAGTTTTGGCGGTTCCTGCTTCATATGTACAAAATTATTATGTACTGGGAAAGAGTAAAGTTTAACCTAGATGGCTCGTCTATTCATAGACAGTGACATACAAATATTTGCGTTACGGCACTGATGCAGTTTGTTTGAAAGTATTCGTATTCCGTATGACAAACACTACATAGTCCAGTCATTTGGTAGTTCTACCTGGAAAATTTTCCGGTAGTTTTGAAAATTGGTGATTTTATAGATATCGACGTGCTCTTTTCAAATTTTTTCTTTGCCACTCGGACCGCCATACTTTTTGGCGCCCAAAAACAGTTATCTGAGAATACCTCCGTTCCGACTCATTTTACAATAAAAATTGTTATGTGATAAATTAAACTAGAGAAAATTTCCTTCAGTTTATGTACTTATCTACCTTTTTTCTTGTAAAATCAATAGTATCAGCGTACGTGAGCCGCGAAGTCCACTCCAACACGCGTTTTGACAAAATAACTTATCTCCACGCCATCATGAGGTAGAGAAAGTGGCGCGATATTTTTTTGTCGTATCCCTAATAGGGCTTATCCACTTGTAATGCACTATTACCAAAGGAGATAATTCACGTTTCATACAAAGTTGGGCCCAAAATTCAAAGAGCCGGCAAACAAAAAAAATATGTCTGCCTCATCGGGACAGTCTATTTTAGCATTTTTTACTGAGGCGCCAAATCTCTACAGCTATTTCATTCTAATGATTTTTTTTTATTGAAAAATAGATGTTTTATACATTTTCATCTCTCATATTCTGAAAGTAACTCATATCTAGCCTAAAATGCGGGTTGAAAGTGATATGTGGCGGCCCTAGGGCCGTTATGAAATTTAAAAAAGGAATGGGAGGAGTCATGTCAAAATCTGTAATAGCATCTACACACGTTCCGATCCGACAGCTGATTTGGTCTGCTCCCAGACCAAATCTACGCTACACACGTTCCGATTTGGTCAAGGAGCAGACCGAATCAGAGGTCGGATAGGAACGTGTGTAGAGTCTTTAAGTTTCTCTTTGGACCTTTATTTTCCATAGGTATGCAGGCAAAGGCACAGAAGCCTATACAGCCATGTTTTGCTATTATATAAAATAATTAATATCGTAGAATTATTATTTTAAATCTAAAACATTGTTTTAAAAAAAATGCGTTTTTAGAAACAGATTAAACCAAATAAGTTATTAGTAACATAAAAAATCAGGCTATTAATTTCATGGAATTGCATAGAGTACGGTTCAAACACCAAACAAGACTGTATGGACCATAAACTTATTATACCTCCTAGTATAAATAAGTTTATGGTATGAACATAGTTTCCCTTGCCTTCCCTAAAACAGAGAAAATGAACAAAAAAGTTAGTCTTTCGAAAATTCCGCGGCCATAGGAAAAATATTTTTTAGATTATTTCTGTTTATTTTTACTTTCCTCATATTCAAAATGAAAAGTAGAGTGTTTACTTCGGGCGTATGGACCCATAACAATCTCGAACTATCGGCGCCCTCACTTCGTTCGAGCGCCAAAACACTCGACTGTTATGGGTGCCATACAGCCCTTGCTAAACAATCTACTATTTCATGTCTCATATTCTGAAAGTAACTCCTAACTTGCCTAAAATGCGGGTTGAAAGTGGTATGTGGCGGCCGTAATGAAATTTAAAAAAGGAATAGGAGGGTTCATGTCAAAATCTGTAATAGCATCTACACACGTTCCGATCCGACAGCCGATTTTGTCTGCTCCCAGACCATATCTGCGCTACACACGTTCCGATTTGGTTTGGGAGCAGACCAAATCGGAGGTCGGATCAGATAGGAACGTGTGAAGAGTCTTTAAGTATCTCTTTGGACATTTTATTTTACCAAAGGTATGCAGGCAAAGGCACAGAAGCCTATACAGCCATATTTTGCTATAATATAAAATAATGAATATCGTGGAGTTATTATTTTAATATCTAAAACATTGTTTTTTACAGAGAATGCGTTTTTAGAAACAGATTGAACCAAATAACTTATTCGTAACATAAAAAAATCAGGCTATTAATTTCATGGAATTGCATAGAGTACGGGTCAAACACCAAACAAGACTGTATGGACTTAGTTTCCCTTGCGTTCCCTAAAACAGAGAAAATGAACAAAAAAGTTATAGTCTTTCGAAAATTCCGCGGCCTTAGGAAAAATATTTTTTAGATTATTTCTGTTTATTTTTACTTTCTTCATATTCAAAATGAAAAGTAGAGTGTTTACTTCGGGCGTATGGACCCATAACAGTCTCGAACTATCGGCGCCCTCACTTCGTTCGTGCGCCAAAACACTCGACTGTTATGGGTGCCATACATCCCTTGCCAAACAATCTACTATTTACTAAAACGTAAAACTAACTGTTAGTGAAAAATAAATGAAAAATACTTGTTTAAGAGGAGACCTACGTATGTATTAATACGACATCAAACCTCTGCGAATTTTTCTATAGTTACTTTATCAGTATTAAATTATAAAATAGAACATTCGATTTTTCTATTAAAAAAACAGTAGAGCATTAGTATTAGTTGAGTATTAGCTTTAGAGAGAATAACATTTGGCGCCATAGCAAAAAATGCTAAGATAAACTTCCCCGATGAGGCAAACACATTTTTTTTGTTGGCCGGCATTTTAGATTTTGTGCCCAATATGAATGATGTCCTTTTTCTCTTTCGCTTCGCTATTCTTGATGGACCAGGTTTTGAAAGTTCATCGTCTTCGGTACCTACTGAAAATTCACAAATAGAAATTTCTTCTACGTCATCCACGATGGATTCATCAGCTTCGTTGTAGCCTCTTGTTCCTCGATTTCGACATACGTTTGCTTGAGAATAGGCTCTGTTTCTTTCTCGTCGTCGCTATCGTATGAAAATTCATATTGTAGTGGAACGTACAAATTATCACAGGTACCATTGCAATTGGTGTATAATTATAATGGAAGCCTTCTGCATCCACAGGCGCCCCGACATCCCTTGTTGCATTTGCAAGAAATAAGTTTCAATAAGGTTTCCGGAGCTGGGGTGAAAAACGGTTACAAGGTACATAAATTATAGGAAATTTTCTGTAGGTTAATTTATTACATTACTATTTTTATCGATAACTGAGTCGGAACGGAGTTATTCTAAAAAAACTGTTCTTGAGCATCATTTTTCCAATATGGTGAAGCAAGCGTCAAAGATTCAAGGTGGCAAAGTGAAATTTCGAAAAGAGCAGGTCGAAATCTGTAAAATCATTAATTTTCAAAACTTTCGGAAATCTTTCCAGGTAACCCCCTTTTTGAGCACCAAATGACTGTAGGTACTTAAATGCGAGGGCTAGGTACCACTAATCGGCTTCGCGCGCTGGATCAAGACATGAGCATTTCAATAATAATGTCAGACTAACACAAGGCAGTTAATTTATTAACGTAAGATGTAACTCTAGGATTTGGCAGCAATTTCAAAACACACAGTTTGCGTATTTACCTATCGTCTTTGTGCTAATTTTTTGAAGGACACAAAATGAAAAACGTTTTAGGTTCCACGTAATTGGAATAACTGTGTTATCGTGGATTCTAGAAAAGTATGAACAATGACACATACTATAAACATTTATGTAGTTAGAAATCATCAAAAAATACAGTAAGTATTACTTTTTTAAAAAGGCGAGGCGGTATCTTCAATTACTCTTAAGTGGGAGGGATAATGCGTCTAATTTGACGAAGCACTCCTTAAGGTCGTAGCCCACTTACACGACACCGCTGCAACACAGCTCCCGATCCACACTTTATCAAATAGAGGTCCACGCGCCTACAGCTAGCACGTAATTCGCTTCTGCGTCATCCGTAAGCACGCTTCAAGCGAGCAGACGCCCCGTGCCGTCGCCGTGCTTGCTGCGTGCGAGCCGCTGTCTTGAAGCGTGTGGTATTCGAGACGGCAACTAATGGGTAGCGAGCTTGCGGCAAGCTCACTTACCGCGCGCTGTCTGCTATTTTATATTGTTACTGTAATGTGCAGTGCATCTACAGTGCACGATATTAAGTCCATAGTTGGCTGCTCATACTTTGGTTATAAGTGGGCGAGGACCTTTAACCCTAGCCACAAATGCCGGCCGGCCACGTCGCGCTGGAAAGAGGAAAAAGCCAATTTGCGCCTCTCTCAAATAAGTTAACCATATTAATGGTTAATTGAATAAACCGGTTTTCCCGAATGATTGTCGAAAATAAGTTTTAGGTAAACATTGTTTCGTCTTGATCAAATAATTGTACGTAATTAGTAATAAGTGATAGTTACTATATAGTTACTTTATTTATTCTAGAATCAATTAAATTTTCAATATGAAATTTAGGGCAATTTTAACACACGAGCTTTCAATAAAAAAAAAACACTATGCTTAACAGTCGCCATCGGATATATCGGAATGGGCGAGGCCCTGAAATATTTCGGAACAGCATTAAATTTCAACAAAATCGTCAAAGGTCTGCCGTCGTCTGACGCAGGGTGATCAAAAAGATCTAAACATTTGTGGAAAATGTAGGTAAGTACCTTATGTCTCTAGCACAGTTTAAATTCGTTACCATTTTTACATTTAAGTTGTCAAAAACGATTTTGATAACTATTGTGGATATGCATTATGCATAATTTATTGTACTTTAAACTGTGTGCTTCATGGATTTAAGGTATATCCCCACAAATGTAAGAACTTTACGATCACCCTGACTGCGTAGATTTAATGAAACGTCGATATATTCATGGCAAACTGCACGTTATAATATTATTAACCTAATCTTGTGTAACGAATCTATTGAAATTTAATGCTGCTCCGAAATATTTAAGAACCTCTCCTGCTACGATATATCTGATGGCGACTGTACAAAACATTTGACGTAATGACGAGAAAGATGGATTTGGTACCGAACTTACTGGAATCTGGAAACTTTTTGTACATCGCGTTAAAAATAAAGAATTTTGTTTACAATCTTTTTACAAGTCATTTTGTCAGTTAAGTGTGTACACAGCACTCTTACGCATTAAATGCGATGTAAATGCGATGTACATCGCATTTAATGCGTAGGTACAGTCCGATATGTCGTCAGAGAAACACAGGTTTACATTAACACTGCACCTTGCTT
The DNA here is from genome assembly GCA_949710035.1 of Crambus lathoniellus. Classification (NCBI taxonomy): domain Eukaryota; kingdom Metazoa; phylum Arthropoda; class Insecta; order Lepidoptera; family Crambidae; genus Crambus; species Crambus lathoniellus. Next base: position 30,020,803 of record OX453296.1, read on the forward strand.
TATTAACAAGAAAACAATAAATACAGCAATGCTTATCCAATGGTATTTTCTTTAAACAAGTCTTTTTTGAAACACATCAATCACACTCAACATTGACGAGTCCTATCTCGGTATACAATTTGACAGGTTTGAAACATTTCACTCTCTACTTTTACTCTCTTTTTAGTCTGCTTTACTTCTCTTCAAATCACTTCAGTTGTAAATACAGAACAGAAAATAGTTGAGACTGTAAAAGCCTGATGTGCAGGATTAAATGATTTGTAGATTGTTTACGTTCATAAAGTGCTGACAAACTTGCATCACAGGATGTTACTAAAATTATAAACCGACTGATAAGACATTTAGTAAAAGTGAAAATTAAAACTAAAAAAATTGTGGCATTGTATTATATCCGTTGTCTAGATCTGCCAGTTCTAAGGTTTGCCTTCTCATCCCTAACAATCTGTATACGAGTAGTCACCCGGGGTCTATCGTGCGGCAGCGTGGCGATACCCTCCCCGCAGTGGGTACGACACTCAAAAAACCAATTTCAGCGGCACATCCGATTTGATCGCGGATTACAAGACGAAATGCTTACATAAGCCAACTCTAGGCAAATGTAGCAACTCTTGTTATTCCCGCAAATGTACGGAATATACTCTTATTATTCCCAAATGTTAGGAAGTTGAATACGAGCATTGCGAAATATGAAATCTTAAAACCGATAAATATTGGAAGATATCCTGAATCTATAGAATATATCTGAATCCTTTACGTTTCGCGGTTTCTTTTGGTGAGAAAGTGACCTCATTTACAGTTTATCAATAAGCTTTGAAGTACGCAACAACGTACTTGGACACAATTCGATCAATGCTTCCGGGCACAAAGAGTACCTTTGGCAGTGACCACCCTTCAGCGTCTAACGGGAAGTTTGATAAAGTCTCTTCCGTTAGAAAAAAAATGTGACGTTAGTAAATGAAACTTGCTGTGTTTCTGGTCGGATCCGTCGCCACCGCCCGCCGCGTGATAATGTAACCAAATAGAGGATTGAATATGTAGCGGTCCCAAAACTCGCAACTCGGCGGAGTCGGATTAAGTTGTTTGGAAGTGAAGTTGCCGCGTGACGTTAATGACGCAATGTATAATATGTACGAACCTAAATAGGTTCAAATGAAAACAAATACCCTAATTTAATTATTAAATATATTTACATCTGTAATGTTGATGACTTTTTTTGTGGATGATATTAGCAAGACGCACGTTCGCCACAAAGTAGATATACACTAAGATAAAACCTCATCTAATGGCTCGGAGAGGTCCCAACCTGTAATTACAGCAGCAGGCTCACTAAAAGCACCCGGCCTAACTTACATCTAATATTTAAACAGCACCGCTAATGTATTTAACGAGGGGTTATTACTTTACGCGATATTCAAATATAATTATATACTCGTTTACCCGCTTCATAATTTTATAATGAGGAAATTTGGTTACATTTGAGCCAAATTCCAAAATAAAGCCTGTAGTTTGATAGGCGGAGCAGAAGCACAAGTTACATTGAGGTGTCGTCGCCTGACTGACGGCGATTGTTTTAATGCTGAGGATCCCCTTTCCGCTTATTAGCCTGCAGTGTTCATGATTCTCTGCTTACAGCCTCATAATAAATCGGGCAAGAGAGATGAAATTCATTAATATTTAGAACTTTCAGAGAAGAGCAGCAATTCAGCTTCAAGTTGTTAATTTATCTCCATTAGCATGTAAAACCTGTTTTGGGCAACGGTTTCATAAGATTGTCTTGCGAATAAAACGTTGTCCCAGAACGCTAGCTAATTTTGTAAATTGCTATAATTTCATATTTAGCTAATTTCTAAAAAAACAATCTTATTGTGCCTCAAGCCAGGACCTGAGACCTTTAATTCCTAAAAATAAATGAATTGAAAATAGTGCATGAAAATTTACAATAGTTTAACCAAACAAAATTAAGGATAAAAATAATATTAATAAGTTTTTTGTAAAAACTTCGTTTTTATGACAAGCTTTTTTGTTGACTGTACTTTAATGTTGTATGGTCATCCAAACCAAACGTGTATGCAAAATTTCAGCTCAATCGGACACCAGGAAGTGTGTCAAATTTAGCTTGCAAGATTTGTCCCCTGTAGAGGCAGGATATTTCGCCAGATACTATCTTGACGTGAGTGACGTCAGGCTTGCGTGTCAATGTTTACTTACATTTGTACTTTTCGCTGATCCTACATTTCTTCGATACTCGGCGTCCTCCTACATCCCCCACTAACTAACTAACAATGGTAAATTAAACTAAAGCTTGTAAAAAATACATAATTGAAAAATGTTTCTATTCACTGCAAGAGTTTTAAGATGGTTAAAGAATAATAATAAAAGTATTATATTAAGTAGTTGTTGTATGTTATAGATAGTGAATATAAAATAATAATATTAAGATCAAAGTAATAATAAATACGTTATGAATAATATTTAATTAATATTTATAAATAGATAATAAGTATTTCATGTGTCCTTGCAAAGTCATGTTTGTGTCCATTTATATTGTTAACATCATTGTAACAACATGGAGCGCTAAAAAACTTTGAAATTTTGAAAGTGGTTCAAGAAATACCGTTTAATAAATAAGGTTTCTGTAAAAGGTTTTGTTCGGAACGTATTTGAGATCAGATCACTTCAAAACCCTAAATAAAGCTGTTTAACCTAAGCCGCGAAAGAAAAAAGGTTTAAAGAAAGCTGTCGAAAGAGCGATCAAATCTTATAAAAGAAAAGTAGCTAATAGACTGCAGAACAAAGGGCAGAGCAGAGAAGAAATTGGAGATTACAAAATACCATAAACAAAAAAATGCAACATACTGAACAAAATATTGAACAATCTGCGAGTACATCACAAAATGACATTCCATTATACAATGTCTCATTTAGTAAAACTATTGAAAGAAACATACAACGACGAAATCTAGAAAAAGAAAACGCCAAGCTTCGTACTGACATGCAAAATTTGAAGAGAGGTTTCAATTTAGCCGTAAAACGGGGCGAATAGAACTGCTGGGGTGAAGACAAAAAATTAAAAAGTTTTTTTTTAATTGGTAAATTTTTTAAACAAATGTGTTAATAGTATGAAAATTTCGTTTTAATTTTTTGTCCATTCACCCCAGCAGTTCTATTCACCACGTTTTAATTAATCCGTAATTTCATATGTGTTGCTAAGCAACGAATAGTGACCGCAGCGGCGGCTGCGGATGCCCACGCACTAGCTACCCAGCGAAGCAGAAAACAGCGCAAGTTTTCTTCTGCTCGAAGAGGCTCGTATTATTAAATAAGTTTCGGCCGCCGCCGTCGTCGCCGGAGTACGAGGTCAATGATGAATTATGTATTTCCTGACAAAGACAGGTTAAATAAAGGAATGAACACGACATGAATTCCAAAACAGACGGTAACGGCGATAACAGAGAAATTAACGATTTATAAGCTATTTGACACCTTGATTTATAAATAGGTACAGTTTAAAATATCATTCTCGATTTCAAACAATTTTGATTAGAGACCATCGAATGGCTCATAAGTGGTATTTAAATAGCTAATGGACAAATGCAGGGTGAGCGAAAAGTGCGAACGTAAACATGGGCGTGATGTCGCCACGTTTCAGAGCGCAAATACACGGACACGTGACTCCCGATAACGGAGTTCTGAAATTGTTGAAAATAAACACAAGCTACAAGTTGCGCTTACACTGGCAACTAAAATTACTTACAACAATACCCGTCAGCTATGACGTCACGACCACATCAAGGTATTTAGGGCTATGGCAAAATGTAGCAACCTGTTGCTGAGATACTGCTTCAAAATACCACAAAATAATATGGAGCAACTTAAAAAACTGGATAATACAAGTTACCGCCCCCGCTGCCGGCCTGTTTCTCTCGCGAGAAAGAAAAAAATAAACGAGATTGAAAAAAAATGTCTAAAGATTTTCCGACATTGGGAAATGTGTAATATATGGAGCAATTAGAAACAATATCCCCGAAACAATGCCATAATTGATTGTGATTGATCGAGATTGCTCCAAATTGAAATTAAGTGAAGCAATCTAGAGCAATCACAATGAATGCCGGAAATGGTTTCGGGAATATTGCTTCTAATTGCTCCTTATATTACAGAATATCCAATCGGTATGGAAATATTTTGTCAACTATCTTTCTATCTCGTTTGTACGTATAAATACATCTCGTTTTCACGAGAAGAACGGTTGTATTACCTAGTTTTTAAAGTTGCTCCATATTGCATGGTATTGTGTGGCGGTATCACAGCAGCAGGTTGCTACATGTTGCAATCGCCCTAAATTGCTTGATGTGGTCGTGAAGTCATATTTGACGGGCATTGAGCAAATTTATTTGCCCGTGTAAGCGCACCTTAATGTTTGACAGTTGTAGCACGGGCCTAAACTGTTGTTTACAATTCTTTGAAGATAGCTACTTTTCAGTAATTATTAGATAAAATATTTTCGTTTTAAAATACCTGCTATAAAGGAATAAAAAACATACAAAAAGCTAACAGGGCGGCTAAATGATTTCGTAATACTTGTGTCTCTTGATAATTGTAACGAGCGCGATTCGACAGCGCCATTAATGGCGTTATCAATATCAATTTGTATGGTTCCTGATGCTCGCCGGCTGATAGATTACCCACTTCGGATAAACCGACTCAAAAATGTAGCGCATTAAGTTCGATAACTTCGTCACAAGGTCGACGCAGGCTTTTAACCATATTAACAGTGTCTGAGCTGAGCTCAAAATTAATAATGGAGATATTAGGTATGAGTGGAAAAACTGGAATAATGTTTTAATTTTTCCACTCATCAAGGAGATAGTTAATTACTCTGCATAATTTGAACAACTTTCGTTATCAGTTTGTAAGGTAAATAATATTTAAAAAATACCAGTTATAGTCATTTCAATATCAGTAAGAGTAAGTAGTTGTCGTGTGTTGGCGTCGCACGGCGGGCGGGCCGTGCGCCGGGCGGCCACCTGTTGCGGCGGGCGGGCCGCGCGCGGTGCCGTGAGCTCCACGCTAAAACGCCACTGCCGCACAGAACTGTTGCATAGCAGATATTTAGCTTCAACCGTTTATGTAGATTTTCGGAGTAAAACGTAGCTTATACGGTATTATAGAACATCATCTATCAATGTGGCTATACCAAAACATCAAAACTTTTGCATTTATAATATACTAGCTGACCCAGCGCGACTTCGTTCCCGTGGCCCTACCCCCTACTCCACCCTACCCTACCCGTACTCTACCCCTACCCTACCCTACCCCTATGCTACCCATACCCTACCCTACCCCTATCCTACCCCTACCCTACCTCTACCCTACCCCTACCCTACCCCTACCCCAACCCTACCCTACCCCTACCCCTACCCTACACCTACCCTACCCCTACCCCTACCCTACCCTACCCCTATATCCTTCCTTGGACTTCCACGAACATTTCAAGACCAAAATTAGCCAAATCGGTCCAGCCGTTCACGCGTGATGTCGTGACCAAGGGAAATAGGGATTCATTTTTATATATATAGATAATAGTAAAATAGCGAGATCTCTCGACACGGTTCTTAGTATAAAAGCATCCCCCCAATTTTTGTTCCATACTAAACTCTTTTCAGCGCGCTTCTTAACTTGCATTCAAAACGAGAATCGCTTAAATTATCAATTATTGGCAACTACATTTTTAAAGTTACGAAAGAGTTGAATTGCATTTAGAATAAGTAACTTTCGTTTGCTTCTGCCACTGCCCCGTAGATAACCGCAATTTAATATTAAAAGGTCTAATAATCTAATAGGATGCTCAAAGACTTTCATTGCAAAACAACTGGTTCTATTCTAGTTAGCAAAGTTGTATCGTAAAATAAACATTTCAAAAATAAGATTGAATAGTCTCGAACTTTTGACACTTCTGAACAAGAGTTCGAATCGAGTAGTCATAAAATGTATATTTTCAAAACCAATAATCAAGATGATTGAATCAGTAGCGATTTCCGCAACGACAGCGCGTCGCGACGCTCAAGCACACGGATATAGAGCCTTAAAGACGCAGGTAATTGGAAGAATCATGTTCGTTGTCGGGAGGCCGCAATCCACTCTCCTCGTCGCATGCCAGTATCTCCTACAAGGGGCACATATAACGACTTTCGGCCTTACTAATAAAACGTTATACAGAGTATACTTACACACACATCTGTTGTAAGACAATTACTACTAATAAAAACATTTGATTCTGTGTACAACACCGTGTGTTATTGCACTAGGAAAGTTACACAGTGTTAAAACGATCCAAAACCCTTGTATAAAGGATGTATAAGATAGAGCCAGATGGCGGATTTCAACTACTCAGCTGTGTTCGTTCGTCAAGTGTTATCGTATCGTTATATGTATGTAACTGTATTGTATCAACATTTTAAGGTATACATACGCGGTAATATTGTTAGTGATAAGTTGTAATTTTTGACTAGTATTTAAGTTGGATTATAAGGTTCCAAGCTGGTGGTATCTTCCAACCATCTTTTAGAGTGGTATTTATGTTGTTATTTTTAAAACTGTAAGTATAATTTTTAATAGAGCCATAAGCATGTAGTCTCGGTTGCATCCGAAAACCAGCGTCACCGCCTTGGCGGTGGCACATGCTGAGATGCAGCCGTTTCAACAAAATACATCATTATTTTGATTTTTTGTGTTTGTTATAATTTATATTTTGTTGAATATACTTTTTTCTTTCTTTCTTTCTTCTTTCTTTCTTATATAGTTCCGTTTTGTTTTACTGCTTCAATGCAATTTTTAAGTACGTACTTAATATGGAATATTTTAATTACTTACTTGAATCTGTTTGACCAATTAGATGAAGAAGAAGAGAATGTGCCTAGAAAAACTAAAGTTTATAAAGAACTCACAAATCCTTTTTCTCTAGCAGACAATGAATTTAGAAGTAACTATAGATTTACAAAGGTTTATGCCAGAAAGATAATAGATTTGGTAAAAGAAGATATTTAAACAAATTGCTGAACGATTTCGACTATTTTTCTCCGTCACCGGTACACAAAGAGAGCTCGATGCCATTTTAAACGTAGAATCACAACAAACCAAAAAACTATAGAAAACCATGCAACATAAAAGGTGATCTGAGTAGACGCACACAAATTATGTCACGCAACGCACACTGGCACGATTCACGGCTGTCAAACAAAATGCGTTCTCGAAGTCTTGCAAATCAAAATAGATAAGTAGGTATTAAAAATTACCTATGCCATCTTCGATCAATAATAACACTATTGTTGATCGAAGTATTCCATATAAAGAATAAAAATTAAATTAAAAAGATATTCATTAATCATACGTTTAAAACCATTTTGTTCTCTACTTTAACAACAAACTTTAAGTCATGAAATAACGTATTTTCATTGAAATATTTCATGCACTAATGAGCAATTAAAATTTATAAAACAAAGTTTCAGAACGTCTCTTTGTTGATGATGCCAGTGAATGAAAAAGACATTTAACAGGCAAAGACATTTAACATAAACATTTAGAAGGGTATTACACAAGCTCTAACAACGTTTATTATTAAAACGGTGCGTAAGTCCTAAACGGCCTTTACACAATACACGCGGTCAACAAGTAACCAGACTTCTATTTTAACCGACTTCAAAAATTTAAAAGGAGGAGGTTATGTATTCGTCACGTTTTTTTTTTATATGTATGTACACCGATTACTCGAAGACGGCTGAACCGATTGAAATGATTCAAACGTTATAACATCAGGTTTGTTCCCAAGTTGGTCCCATTTTTTGAAATTTTGAAATCGGTTCAGTAGTTTTCAGGGAATCTTAAAAATACTGTCGTTTTCGTTACCACTTTATGTGAATTCATAACGTATCTTTAGGCATAACTCCTTTGTTTATAAGCCGATTTAGATGATTCTTGTTTTGTGGAAAAAGGGATACCTTAAAAAGAGTGAAATAAAAATTATTTTTATAAAAAAATAAAACCGCCTTCAAAAAAATTACATCAAAAAGTAAGAAATAATCCCTCACCAAATAACGTAAGTACTTTGAAGTCGGGCGGGTTTTAACAAAAACAACAAAAAATTGTAGGTACATGTTTCACGCCCGACTTCAAAGTACTTACGTTATTTGGTGAGGGATTACTTCTTACTTTTTGATGTAATTTTTTTGAAGGCAGTTTTATTTTTTTATAAAAATATTTTTTACTATCACGAGTGTGTATTCGTCTGATATCGCCCCGCCGGGATAGGCCGCGTAGCCTGAAACGCCATGGATTTGTTTGTAATCAGAGTAGGCAACAGAGTAAGGAAATTATGAGGGATATTAGCTGTTTGTTATGACTACAGTTACGAGAAATAATAAGTAAACAACATAGAACTTTGTCACATAAGTCACATTGAAGCGATCTGAAACAAAACTACCTGTGCCACAAAAGTCATTCAATATAATAATATGCCACAGTCCTATGTTGTTTACATATTATTGCTCGTGACTGTCTGTACATTAACATACCTTTTTGTACATACATTGATGTATAATAGGCATAACAACATTTCTTCCATTTTGCAATTATAGTTTTGTATAAATGAAATATATAAAAAATGCGGATTGCAAAGCGTTGTGTTTCGTTTATCAGCAAATATTATATAAGATTTTAGCAGGGTTAACACTTTATCTAAGATTATAAAAGAAAACCAACTAACCGAACTTCAACTGTTCACAAATTGGAAGGATGTTCCTTTTGGAAGAACTGTTAAGAAAACTCGGTTGGTCGGTCCTTTCGACCGACCAACTCCGGACTTGTCGAACTCCGGACTTTTCATTTCGTATTTGCTCCCAAAAAGAACTAATAATCTCCCGGTAAAACAAACAACCAAACTTAAAACGCATAATCTTAAAATACTATAATACATAAGTACTTAATTGAAAAGATCTGTTCGACAAAAATACTTTCTTGATCAGAAAATTGCTGGTAAAGCAATTTATTTAAATAAGACCGATATCAAAACAAATATCATAGAAATTGAGACTTTTAAAATTCTTGATTGCTTTTGTTGGTAAAACTCTATTAAATGAATATTTGTAAAATCATTATGCTTTCGAAGATAAAGTCGACCCTGGCCATCTCTTGCAAATATTTGTGAAATATCATACTAGACACCTAGATAATACAACAACGAGTATCTATACAGCATATCAAATATCTCGTCTCTTGAGATGAATAAATCCAATGTTTATCACGGTCCAACGCCAAAGAGGCGGCGTACCCTCCATACGGGAGCACGGGGGCGGGCGGCGTGAATGCGTTTCGCTAAATAAACGTGTTAGCGTAGCGCTGCTATTGACGTGTCGTCATTCCGTCGGTCATCCTTCAACCTTCGGAGAAAGTCGAGGTCGAATTAATCGACCAAGTGTTCAGTAATTAATCGCTTATAATCATCATGGCATCGGTACCCCTCTAACTTAGAAAGGTTAGGACCACATCTTTGTAGCGGACTCACGATTCGCCGTAGTAACTACTATCGCCATTTTTGTAAAAAGATCTTGAAGTTTATAAAAAATCACTTCGTTAAAATACTAGCCTATTGGGTAATAACCTAGTGTATTGGGTAACTACGCGAATGAGAAATATAATACAAAAGAGTATTACAGATATCGTGATCTTTCTTTTATTGAGCAAATACTATCTCTTGATAGGATTTGTCAAGGGCGATGCAATCGTTTAATATTGGAACTTCAAAGAGGCCGTAACGTTTGAGCCGTCTCTTAATATCGCCGGTTACGCGACACCGCGCGGTGCGTCGTCGCGCCAAGCATATATACGGAGCATCCGATGCAACGAACGAGCTGGAAACACAACAAACCCGATACACACTTCAATGGGATTTTTAAGTTCCCAGTTGGATACCCGCGCGGAAGGGCCCTGACCCCCGTTGACGGGCGGGGGTTAATTACGCCAGAGAAGGGGCGATTCCGAAAAAGCTGGCCGAGCTATTTGCCGACGAATAAAGCGCTACTTTATTAAACGATACCCACTTTATCTGCGAACGTTATTACAGCTAATTAACTACCGAGTTATTCGTGTTCGCGAGAGCCTTCCATCAGATCAGGATTTTACGCTTTAGCTACATTCTTCATTTTCTTAGTTAGGTACTCTCAATGTCACAATTTTGTGGAATAAATATGTATCAAACTATTTCTCTTAAACATATTTAATTGAGTATGAGATAAACTTCAGCTCTTTTCTTGCGGTTATCGCGGGAACCACGAAGGTGTACAAAACCCACATACTGGGTCCCCACGCCCAGCACTTCTTAATCGACGGCTATTTTCAGCTTTCGCGTCCCCGTAGCGCATTAAAATTCACTTTCTGGTTAATCAATTTAAGACAGACAGGTCTCGGCCTTTTGAAGTAGACATTCTGAATTAAATTGTAAAATTCAGAAAAGACAATGTATTCTATGTTCTGTAGAGTTATCTATGTTAATATTATAAAGAGGAAAGATTTGATTTTTTATTTCTTTGTATGTTTGTCATGGATAAACTACAAAACTACTGAACAGAAGCTAAAACCTCTTTCACCGTAAAAAGCTACATTCTTCCGGAGTGACATAATAATATACTATATTTAATCCCGATATTCCCACGCGGCCGGGTACTACGCGGGTAAAACCGCAGGGAGACACTAGTACCTAAAAATAAATAATTTTCATAATATCTGTTTTCTTGGTATATGTAGATGGGCGAGTGATGTAGCTCACTCAATTAAATAACATGAACATCAATAATAATTTTGCGCCATCTTAGGTATTATCAACCCGATAGAACATGTGAAGTCAAGCGTTACGATTAATCTTAATTTGGAATTAAATTTAGTTTCAGAATTAAATGCATCATTCACAATCAATGTCGAACAACGTTCGGTGAATAATTGATTGCGCTCGCGCTCTTTGAGCCAGGTCACGCGCGCTGCAAGTTTACGGGCATAGATAAAACATCATTGGGCATAGTAATAAACGCGGTCGGCAATCATATCGACAGCTTCACACAACAATACGAATGCCCCCTCCGAGCCATAATTATTGCGAGATTTTTCGTGTTTGTTTTTGCGACTGTCAAAACAGACGAAGTAGACGCGTGTCGAAAAAACCGTAATTTATTTTCTGTTCAAGGAGGCTCGGAATACTTAATAGTACTAGTGGAGGCTCAAAGGGAGGGCAATGTTGTGAGAATATAGTAAGGGATGTAAGACATTTATAGCGTAGTTTGTCGTACGTTCTTGGAATGTAGATCATAATATATATATACAGATGAATGTCACAGGGAATATTTATTTGTAAACGTCTGGGACTTGAATAGTTGCGTTTTCTAGATTATTCAAAATATTATGTCGGCGCTATTTTCTATATAGTAAGGTAACTGAAATAACCACAATATTCTTATAGTAGCGGCTTTTTATGAACGGTTTCTAGGACTATGCAAGTGAAACCAATGGGCTCTGCACTGCACATGCTTGTTGATACGTAGTTATTTATAATTGCACGAGCGATAAACAACATGTTTAAGTAAAAATCGTTAATAGTAATCATATTTATTGGCATAAGTAAGGACATAATCGCGGGTATCATTTGTGTATGGGCGGTAACTAGCATGGTGCATTGATGAATACGTCCTTATCGTTTTTCCGATTCATGCCATAGGAAGTTCCCGCAGTTTCGGTTCGGGCAGCATTCGGGCAACGAGCGACCTAACGCTGCAGGTTTTAACCAAATACTGTCTTTTGCAATATCTGAGAACACTGTTAATATATCTTTATATTTTTTTTTTCTGTGCGTGTGTATGTAGCTGAACTCTTCCTGAAAATGAAATTTTTTGTGTGTCTTCAGGTGGATTCGAAAATGATTTAGATTTACAATTGGACCCGGTAGGCGGCGTGCTGTCGATAAGGCGGTACGAAGTTCGCCGAATCAGCTAGTCTTATATATTATATTTCTTCTGTGCGTGTGTATTGTAACATAACTCCTCCTTTACGTCTGGCTAGTTATATACTAGCTGAGCCGGCGAATTTCGTACCGCCTTAGGGCGTTTGTGCACTACACTGAATTTTACCGATCCGGAAAAAAACGGATGCTTGTATTCATTCCTTCGAGCAACGCGGGCCTTCCGTCTCGGAAGTCTTTACGCATTACACTACAAGTATGGCACAAACTAGGTTTATGATTTCCGACCGCAGAAACAATTGAAGAACATTGCATATCGGTGGGACCCCCCGCGCGTGTTTGTATACTTAGCAAAATAGGTAATTTTGAAAATAAAGAATTCCTTTTAAAAAATTTTAACTGATGCCGACCGGAATACATCGCCTATGATTTTCGTATATTTTTCATAAGCTAAGTATAATGCAATGCAAGTAATAGGATATTTGAATTTTACTTGATGCAATTAAAGTATCACTAATAGAGTATTGAATGGCCGGAATCACTAAATAAAAGACTGTAAAATAACATTTTTTTTTAAATTTTGAGAACTTGTGATTTGCGAGTAATCCATAATTTAATAGTATATTATGATACAAGTGTGCTTAGGTTGCTCATTATACACGAGGCTGAGGGTTGCAGCCCGAGCCGCAGGCGAGGGTTGCAGCCCGAGCCGCAGGCGAGGGCGTAAATCAGCCGAGTGTCTAATGAGTAAGTTGCTCACGAGTTTCATACGCACTTTTTCAACACACTTGCGAGGAAAAACAAACATTTATTGAATACATAACATAATTATAACTTAATATTAGCTAAGGGAAAAAGCGCGCAAGTTTTTTTTTGAACGCGCCAAATGTAAGGTGATTGATTAGGTACATACAGCCATACAGCCTACTTCAAAATAATTATAATAATAGTGATAAAAAAGCAAATGTTTTATAACAAATTATTTTGAATTCTAAAATATAATTTGATAATAATATACTTAGTTATGTTTTTTGTCTTAATTAGGGACACATTTATTTATTCTAAAAACGTAAATGGATTTTCAGCTGTATAAAACCTCTTTGTTGTTACAAAAAAAGAAATGTATCTATTACCCGGTGAAATCGAAAATGCTCTGTTGACTCGCATATAACTTGCAGTTAGGTAGTTACTTAACTTTGTAGGGATACTGTATTACCCGGTTAAATTGAAAAGTCTCTGTTTACTCGCATATAATTTGCAGTTAGGTACTTACTTAACTTTGAAGGGATAATTCTATTACGCAACTAGTACTGTAATATTATTATGCACGCGTGTGTTATAGTTCGGTTTATGGTCCTAAGATCGATGTTATAAGGCTCACTTTATGAGCAAGTGTGTTGAAAAATATCTTATTTTCGGGAATCCTCGTTTCAACGTTATTAAAGATCTTGTGCTTTTTATTCAGTGAAATATTGGTGGCGTGAATGCCCCGTCATGATAGATATTTAGGCAGACATTAAATTCTATAATCAAGCTTCACCGAGATTAGCTTGGGACGAGAAGTAAATTAATATTTCTCGAAAGATCTAGTTTGAAAAAAATATTTTTTGAACTGAGCTGCTTGCTGACGGTCGGCTACTAATGGAAAATATTGGAAATGAGATTTAATAACGTTATCCTCTTAAACAGCTACCTGTCTGCTAGTAAAGAGACTATGCAATAATAACACTCATACACGAACGTCGAACGTGCCTTAAGAAGTGCTAAAGTATCTTTCGCGTTACGGGAGTATCTGCGAATCACGAAAGGTCCAGTCGTATTAGTGGCGATAGTAAGGCTAAGTTCACATGAGCGCGCGGCACTGCACGAAACGACTAAAGTACGTTTTATAATTCGGGCAAAAAAAATATAATGTCACTTTCACATTTGAGTTTGGCAACAGGGTGTCGTAAACCTTTTTCTTCATGTCTCTTTTAAACCAAATTTATTGTGAGGTTTTGGTTTTACAGATTTCATTTTGTGAAAATCTACTTATAAGAACTATATCTTGGGTTAAAGCGTATAAGATAATGCAAAATGGGTTAGATAGTTATAGTAGAGACACAATAGTAACAAGTACCAACGGTTCAAACTTAACAATAAACAAAATCATTAACAGAAACAACAAGAAATCTACGAAATAATGTCAAAGAAGCACTGTACGCGAAGCAGATAGGAGCCCACGTAAAGTAAACAAAATACAAATCAAAATCAATCAAATAATCACACACATGTTAAAGTAGGTTTGTCACCCCTGCGTCACAAATATTTTGTGCCTGCGTGTTGCCAGTATGTGAAAAAAATATCCATCTTACATCCCATCGAAAAATTATTTTGTTGTTTACGTAAGAGTAATTTCCATTTTTTTACTTTTATTAATAATTTTAAGCAAATATCTATTTAGTCAAAGCATGTTTTGAATTGACAGCAATGTCGTTCACAAAAGAAATCTACAGAATGTGAATAAAGAGTTTTAATATGGTAATACTGTTTTCTTTTTTTTTGCAACGTATTATAAAACGTACTTTAGTGGGCTGTTTACGATCATACCAAACAGTGCTAGCTATTAGTTTTACAGACTTGTATCGATCTGTTCAGATGTTGCGCGCGTTCATGTGAACTCAGCCTAAATTGCGGGCAAACGAGCGTCGTGCGTGGCGTGATCATGCCCCGTAACCGGCGCGGCGCGATCCCGTGAGCGACGTCAGTCCCCGTCACGGCGGGTCATCTCAACCGGGCATGTATCGTCGCTTAGCAGGCGTTGATTCGTTACGACACTCGGCCTAATTAAAAACGCGGCTTTGACGAGGGTCGATCGAGCCGCGGCGTCCCCCGTGTCTCGCATAATGCGACCGACATGCGGTTTAATAAAACAGGCGCGAGGCATTACGCTTTGAATATTATGTAGTTCGAAATTACGTTGACAATAAGGTTCGCTTTGAATCTGAATTGTGTGGTTATAAAAAAAGGATTTATAGTGGTTGTAAAGATAGCAGTGACCTTTGTTACACGTAAAGCCGTATAAACAGGGACCAAGTATTAGGAAGGAAGCAGTATTTACTTTTGAACTTGTGCTAAAGATATAAAAAGCTGTGTTAATTTGAAATTCGCCAAATAAGGAGTATAACTTTAAGCGCTCTTATATGACAAAGAAGTGCGATAATAGTAAATGTTAATGTGTAGCTGCAAATTGTATGCGAACGATATTTATTTATTATTTATTTATTTTACAATCTTAGGAAAGCTTACAGCTAGGTGGGATTACAAAAAGTAGGTACTAACTTAAATATTGAAGGCCAATTACAAGCTTCCACTTATAGCAAGAAAGTTAAGTTAATGTTCTACACAAACTAACTAAATAAAGAAAAATACATTACACATGCTAACTAAATTAAGAAAAAGAAAAAAAAAACAATGAATTTGCTACTTTTTTTCGAAAAATGTATTATTTAAAAGTCGCTTCAGCCTGTTGGATGACGTATTAAAAAGGTCTATGTAAAAATGCCTTGTTAGAGCGTTAAAATACTCGCTTGATCTGATGGTATACCCTATTAAATGTAAGAATGAGTTGGTAGCGAGAGCTGGAGCTATTTTAGTTGCTTCTGAGCAAGCAATCAGTGGCGCGGCGCAACGCGCGGTCTCTAGTGGGCTTCCCTCGCACAAGCCGACACCATACGCTCGTGGAGTCGATGTTGATTATATTTATGACTGTTATTTGATTGTGCAGTTCCACTCTAAGAGCATAAATTAATCATTTTTTCAACACACTTGCTCATAAAGTGAGCTTTATTACATCGATCTTAGGGCCATAAACCGAACTATAACCCACGCGTGCATAATAATATTACAGTACTAGTTGCGTAATAGAATTATCCCTACAAAGTTAAGTAAGTACCTAACTGCAAATTATATGCGAGTAAACAGAGACTTTTCAATTAAACCGGGTAATTAGTACCTAACTGCAAGTTATATGCGAGTCAACAGAGCATTTTCAATTTCAGCGGGTAATAGATACAGTTCTTTTTTTGTAACAACAAAGAGGTTTTATACGGCTGAAAATCCATTTACGTTTTTAGAATAAATAAATGTGTCCCTAATTAAGACAAAAAACATAATTAAGTATATTATTATCAAATTATTTATAACTAGCTGTTGCCCGCGACTTCGTACGCGCGATGTAGTGACTTTTGTGTTAGTTTAGTTTATGTGTGTTTGTTGGCCAGATTTCATAACGCTCTTCTTGAAATCCTATTCTCTACTAAAAGGGTCTAAAGAATATCGAATATGCAGGCTAGGGTATGAACATGGTATGTTATTATCAAATACTGCATGAACATAGTTGAGCCCACATTCATAGATCTGTCCGTCTACCTATCAAGAAACTTTTTCTCAAGTATGCGTGGGAGGTATCAAGCTAAATGTTCTTACTTAGTAATGCATAATATCAGGCCAATCATATTTTTACTATAAAATGAAAAAGAGATTGTGTGTATCCATACTAATATTATAAATGTGAAAGAGGGTGTGTTTGTTTATCCGTCTTTCACGTCAAAATTGATGCAACGGATCGACGTGACTTTTGGAATGGGAATAGTTTGGCAGCTGAAAATTGACATACTTAGGCAGCCATTAGACAGTCAATCTGGATCGCGATCCGCGATCAAAATCAATGATCGCGATCCAGATTGACTGTGTACGAAGGTAATTGACGGCTCGCGATCTTGATCGCAAAATATCTACATAGTAAATCTCGATCGCGATCAAGATCACGATCAGAGATCGCGATCTGGATGGACTGTGTAATGGCTGCCTTAGATTACTTTTTATCCCTGAAAAATATCACATTCCCGCGGGATAACGTCGTCGTTTAGTCCGAGCTTGCGAAGTCGCGGGCGGAAGGCTAGTATTTTGATATGGAGACATTTCCTATTTGTGAGAGCTTGTAATTAACTTTCTTTAAGTAACAGGTATAAAATGTAATGATATACCATTTAATTATTTAATTTAACATCATTTATGTAAGCTTTCCTAGTAAACAAATGAATAAATAAGTTAGATAGAAAACTATTTTAATATTCCTTTATTTTATTGAATGGTACCTACGGCTGAAGGCCTAAGTAGCCAGAGCCGGTTAAATGACATAAAAAATGGCAGGTTAGGTGTCGGTATCTACGTACTGGTCACTTAGCGTTTATGAGCAAATTTTTCAAAATTACATTGGTGACATTTTGTCTACATTGCGACAAACTTATTTCACACAGTGGTTAGTTTTTGGTACTAAATATACTGTTGACTGCCGGCAGTCCATTTTGACAGTTAATTTTGTATTGCTAGTGGCTCCTCCACGACCACTGTCACCGGGTCAGATATATTTGTGGCACCACTATACTTACTGTAGCGACATCTAGCGTCGAGTGGAAATGCGAAATAGAAATATTACATCAATAGGGTGAAAACTTCAGTTTTGGCCACTGCCCCGAGTGCTTACTTAGCTTAAAACATTTCGTTAATAACTTTTGCTTGATAATATACTTTTTATCTATGACTTTTAAGTCATAATAACAATAGTAATAATTCAGTTTACATCGAATTAGATGTTTCTTTTATTTTATCTAAGTTAGTTTAGTATTGATTTCTCGATGTATCTTTTAAAATTTGATTAACAAAAACACATCAATCCACCCTTTGCACATTTTAAGTTTAAAAAATAGGTTTTTAATTTACTAAAATAAAACTAAATTTCGTAAGTATATGAATACTTAGTTATATGTTTTTTACTATGTTTGTCCACGAATTTCTCGAAATCTTAAGGCATATCGAGATGATTCTATTTGATTTAAATTAGGTGTATTCTAACTTTGGGAACAGTCTAAGATTCATCAAAATCAATTTAGTAGTTTCCGTGGGTATGTTATAGTACAATTCACTAAAACTTATTGTTATTGTACACTAAAACTTAAGAAATAAAAAGTTATTTAAAAAAATAAACTGACTGGCACCGACCTCAAAAAGGTACCTAAATTATAGATATTATATTTTTCCTTTTCAGTTGACAAATACTTTTTGGAGTCTGTAAAATTTTTTAAGTAGTTTTTTTGTATTGTAAGAATTTAAAAATGTAAAGAAAAGTATAAGATACATTCCTGGCAATTTTAGATATAAATTTTGTATTTTATAGATACCTACTTAAGACCATAGGCGAAAGAAGTGAAAAACATCTTAAAGTGGCAACAGCGGGGGCTTTCATCCTACTTAATATAATCATTCGAATGTACATTTGTGAAAGATATCGTAATCTTACTGACTTCCTGCGCCATCTATTGCTTAGTAGTTATGATGCGAAAGAAGTGAAAAACATCTTCAAGTGGCAACAGAGGGGGCTTTCACCCTAATTAAAATAATCATTCGAATGTACTTTTGTGAGAGGTATATCTTACTGACTACCTGCGCCATCTATTGCTTAGTAGATATAATGATGTAAATAACATGAAATTATTTTCATGATTTTATATGGGCCTGGATGGGTTTCAATTTATATTATGTTTTGAAGCAGGTAAAAAGAAAATATCATGATTCATTATTAATTGAGACAGCGATTAAATATAACGTATTTTCATAATCATGTGGCGCCATCTATTTTAGTAAGAATCAGTCTTTGTATTTTCCCGTAGGAATAAGGGGTTTTTATTAAATGTAAAGAAATTTTCCCGCAATAAAAGGTACCCTATATGTTGACCCGGGTTATAAGCTATTACTTCACAAAATTTGGTAAAAATCCGTCCAGTAGTTTTTGCGTGAAAAGCGAACATACAAACAGACAAACAGACAAACAGACAAACAGATAAAAATTTTAATATCTATCGTTTTGGGGTCTATATCCTGTACACATCACATAGCAGTATTTTTTTTTTTAAATCTTTCATGTACAGACTTTTTTTCCGTTTCTGTTTTATTATATGTATAGATTCATAATAATTTGTTATAAAACATTTGCATTTTATCACTTTTATTATACTTAATTATTTTGAAGTAGGCTGTATGGCTGTATGTAATCAATCACCTCACATTTGGCGCGTGCAACAAAAAAAAAAAACTTGCGCGCTTTTTCCCTAAGTTAAAATTAGGTTAATACAATATGTATGCATTAGATGTTTATTTTTCCTCGCAAGTGTGTTGAAAAAGTGCGTATGAAACTCGTGAGCAACTTACTCACTAGACACTCGGCTGATTTAACCCACAGCCTCGAGTATAATGAGCAACCTAAGCTCACTTGTATCATAATATACTATTATTTGCAGAGTAAATTTCTACTTTTTGCACTTTATTATTTATTTAAAAACAATGCTGGTAGGTAAGGACTGCGTCCCGCATCCAAATTCCAGTGCCGCAATCCCACGGGACTGCAAATTCCCAATCCCCGGGGTCCCTGGCATCCCGCTGGAGTGTGGGTGGTCGGTAAAAAAGTTGTTTAAAAGTAACATTATGATGCGTTTTAGTAAAATTAAACAAAATCTTTGTGTAGGTATTTTACGAACTATAAAAAATCGAATCTAAGATGTGCTTATATAAAGAACCTTCAGCCTTTTTACTACTTAAAATCAAGTGTGATGAAGGCTAACTGCTACCCGTAGATCCCGTAGTGGATAATATTTTTTATAAAAAAATCAATAATTTAGAACTATTTACTAGCAAAACTAAAAGATTTACCTAGATTTAGAAAATTACTTTAGAAATTTTAAATTACTTACTTACAATATTTTACAAAAACCAATTTATAATCTCTTTGTTTCGGAAAATACTGCCTTAAAACACAATTATGTTGAAATAATAGTTTCGTCGTTCAGATTGCTTTTTGCTTTAGTTCAGTGCACATGTAACCGATGGCAGCGGTCGAAAACGCACGCTCTGATTTTACTCTTGTGGGTGGGATAGTTGTAGCTTTTGTCTGCAGCTTTGCTCGCGTGTAATACGGGGAATAAAAACCCCCGTTTATCTCCTTAAGAGGTGTTGTTTTTAAATTCTTTCATATCAGATGCCTACGTCATAAAAAATATCTGCGTGTCCAATTTCAGTTCGATCCGACCAGTAGTTAGAGCTATACGTTGATAGATCAGTCAGTCACCTATCTTAGCCTTTTATATACCTACTTATAGTGATATGTGCCCCTAATCCCGCGGATCCCACAATCGTAGTCCCGCAAATGCAATCCTGCATTAGATACGCGGGATTGTGGGATTGCTGTATCTAATGGTAGGTAGTGTAGGTACGCAGCCAAAATTATATAATTTTGTATAGAAAACTCATTTCTAAGTGATCGTTTGGGAGCATTCAGCAAACGGTTGAAGTAAACCATGTATCGTTTGGGTGCAGAGCGCGGCGGAGTACAATGGGCGTTGGGCAGCGCTGCAGCAGGTGGCGCTGTTGTTCTTCAACAGCAACTTCGGCATCAACTTCGCGCTGTACTGCCTGAGCGGGCAGAACTTCCGGCGCGCGCTGCGGCAGGCGCTGCCGTGCCTGCGCCGGCGCGCGCGGCGCGGCGTGGCCGTGCGCCGCCCCACGGCCTTCACCCCCGCGCGAGCCAGCAGCGTCTCAAGTAAGGTTAAACCGTCGCTCCGACATACACACACAACACAACACGTATGCATGCACTATTAAAATACGAGTCATGTCAAACACGACGACGTCGACGACGAACATGGCATCTTTTTGTTTCTTCAAACCGCGCGCAAATCATTTGTTTTCCACACACACACACTTAAAATTTCAAACCTGTAAGGACTACCAGACTCTGCGAGGAATAGGATCAAAGAAGATTAAAAATGAGCATTTTACTTAAGATTTTCAAAACTGTAATGTAAAGCAGTGTTAGGTATAGGTACTCGCTTTTTTAATTAATTTAGTATCTCAAAATGGAGCTCACTGAGAAATATAATTTCTCAATGGTTATCGTGGGTGACATTCAGTGAGACCGAAATCTCTCAATAAGCAGTTTCTGGCATTACAATTTGTATAGGAAACCCGATTTAGGCAGATAACGATTAATTCAGTAATTAAGTGGTTCGTGCATGAGGCGCGCTCGTTCGGTTGGCTGATTATGTAACTTATTAAGGGGTCCCTAGACGATCAAAATTGCATGACAATCACGTGAACTTCGAATGCATATCAAGCAATTTTGACCGTTTAGAACGAAGCTTGATGCGCTTGACAAGCAACTACGTGATTGACAATGCTTGATGAAAAGTTAACAACTATAATGAAAATGAGTTCCGTCAAGCATCATCAAGCATGCTTGTCAATCACATAAATGCTTGTCAAGCAATTTTGATCGTCTAAGGGACCCCTTTAGCAATCGATTGCTTGTCCAATTTGATTGCAATGACAGTTAGATTGCTAACTTAGTAAAAATCAATGTGACAACTGTCTTACTAAAGCAGCCATGCTACAGTGCCACAAGCTTTTCTGTTCCGGTGACAGTCGTGACAGAGGAGCCACTTGCAATACGAAATTAGCTGTCAAAATGGACTGTCGTATGAAAACTGTTTTAGTTCCAAAGATAATCACCGGAACAGAAAAGATTGGCGAACTATAATGCAATTGCTGTCAGTTTTTATTGCTAAGTGATTGCTAATAACTTAATTTTTCCACAACGGCCTGCGGGCCGTTTTCTCAATTTACGATAGAAGCGCGCGGCTCGCTGCGTCCGCCGCCCTTCTGTAGCTTTGATCACAAACCTTACAAATTAACAAAACGTTGTTATTCATTCAAGTTCTTTTATTTATTTCAAAACAATCAACAATGTTAACAAAATCGCAAGGCGATAATCTGACTTAAGTACCTACTTATATAATTTTACAAAGTGATGACAATTACGTTTTTTTTATTATACCTTATCCAAAGAATTATAAAAATAGGAATTTATCTAGGATGAGGAATGTAATTTAGGAGTGTGATGTCGTGAAATGTTGAATGTACGTCGGATTCATTGATTAGGCCCTCGCCACACCAGCCACGGCGGCTACGGCTGTGCGCTGATTTTATAGAGAAGCGGTGTTATTGTCGCGACGGGGCGGCGGCGGCTTGTGAGGCGGACCGACTAAATTATAAATAGGTAGACCTACTTAGTGTGTGTTCACACTTTGTATTTTTTAACAAAAACAATATCCAATACACCAAATCCATAGCAAATTATGTATGGCTGGAAATTTGTTATAATGCAAATTAATTCATAAAGATGAAAAAAAAATTATGACATTGCACGCCAATATTATCATATGACCTAATTCAGCTTATCGGAACCATGGGGCTGCACTATCGTACAAATACAGGAGTCATTACGTCTAAACGAACCGATAAAACATTATATCTACTTCATGTACCTACTTGTAAAGACGAAAAACACAGCCAACATTCTGTATACAAAGACACCGCACAAAAGAAACTGTCAATAGGAATAAAAGGCGTAAATCTACCATCAAACCATACAACATCATGAAGAGTAAATAAACTCGAACATGTGTTTATCAATGTCTAAGAATTATCGCGAAAATATTGTATGAAAACATTTAGCGAGAACAATAGCGATGGCGCGAGAAATCTTTTCTAGGCGCGTCCGTGAATGGGCGGGCGGCGCGGCGCGGGAGCGGCGCCCACGCGATCGCGTTCGCCGCGAACTAACGCTTTGTTCACAAGAAAAAGCTTATAATTTACACGAACATGTTCCGCTCCACACATGAAAACCCTGAATCCTAAATAAATCGTGGGCTCTCTCTTAAATTAGTGCTCTCTTAAACTCTTAATTAGTGACCGTTCTCTCTAGTAAACATTTTCGTAAGATTATTTTGGTAATTTAATTAATTGTCGTAATAGCTACAAACACTAAGGTTACTTTATCACAACTATCTTTGTTCGAGTATTTTTAACGATATCATCTACTGTTTAGTTCATTAAAATAGTTAAGGCAATTTAATAAAAAATCAGTAAAGAGGTATAACGGTTAAATGAACAGCTGTATTGCATGGGTCGCGGACCCGACCTGCGAGGGTTAACAATCAATGTGTAGCGGTCTATTTGTCCTGGGCGCGGGACGCAGAGCCGGTACACTGGACATACACCGGTGTCAGGTCCAATTTACACATCCACACGCTGCTTATAACTATTATAATTGAATATGTTGAAACAACTCAAGATACTAGGTATTTCATGTTTTACTACTAATTGACTACACGACGTTACCCCTCCGGGAATCTGATATTTTTGCGGAAGAAAAAGTAGCCTATGTTCCTCTCCAGGCTACAAAGTATCTGTGTCTCAAATTTCAGCCAAATCCGTTTTGCCATTTTGGCATGATTGAGCAACAAACATCCAAACATTTAATCATCCAGACATTCAAACATCTAATCTTTTACATTTATAATATTATAAAGTAGGATACACTCCTCCCATTTGCGAAAGGTTTTAGTGATGAGGAAGTCTAACTTTTCGATATTTTTCCGTCAGTTTTTATGTTGTTTTTTGCTTGTAAATATTTTAGTGTATGATTACTTGTCATTGTGTGCCTACTGTACTTGTGTGAAAAACGGTGTCAATAATAAATGAGAGCTAGTATGAAAATACTGCATCCATAGTTATATTCGTTCACTGATTGTACATAATAAATTTTTACACTTCTATATGTACAAAAATTAGGAAGTTCCATATAAACTGCCTTATTTCTATCTTCGCCTACGCAAATAATTTTAAATCGTGACCTATGATCCTACATAACAATTTTCATAGTTCTGAGCCCACAAAATGAGGAAGTTTCTTATAAACTTCCCAAAATCTTTTCTTAGCGGACGGCTTCTATTCATTACCTACCTTCCTGCCAAGTTTCATTTTGATTGTTCTAGTAATTTTCGAGATTTCGTGATGAGTGAGTGACGGTTTGCTATTATATATACCTACAGAATTATTGAGTCGCGAGGCCGGGCGCATGGGCCATCCAGGCCGCCGCTTGGCTCGCTCGCCACTCGGCAAACAAGTCCGGCAAACAGCTCTCATAGTCATAGGAATTGGAAACCGGCGCGGCGGCGCCGCGACCGCACCAACTCCACCTATGAAAACTTTGCTTGCACAGATTCAGTTGATTGCAAACATGCGTTGAATTGGTTCAATCCAACTTCCAATTATTACTCCCGTTTATTTGGCGGTGATTATTGGATGTGCTAGAAATTCAGTGTTTTGCAAACATATTGTTTTGATTTAAAAAATTGATAATTGTATTTAATTTTTGATTGATATTTTTGACTGAACTGCATACAGTTGAATATATCGACTACGTGGTGTTACCGGTGCAGACAGTCTATTGCACAGATCACCTGTATGTAGACAGCTAGTCTAAATGGCAGCCTGTCTATAACAAAGCGTAGCGAGTAGCCCTTACGTTCGGGAGAATATTGCCAGTTGAGATGTGCCATGAGATTTCACGAGCGATTCTGCCTACTATAACTTTTTTAACCGCCTCTGTGGTTTAGTGGTTCACACAACCGATTTCAGACCCAGAGGTCGTCGCGGGTTTGATTCCCAGTGGGGGTACATATTGTATTCGGTTTGGTTGGTGGTAGGACTTGTACTTAGTCCGCCTGGCTAGCTACCACCATCTTATCTAAGTCTGACGCCATAACTATGATGTTTTCAGCATTTTTGTGTTCCGGCAGATTTAGGGATAAGATAGCCAGTTTCTCAGTGACTGAGGATTCCGGGAATAGTGCGCTTCCACCTTCAGCCTTATCACCACTTAACATCAGGTATGATGAAGGCTAAGGTGCCACACCGTTGTTGATAAAAAAAAACTAACTACTGTTTGTCAGTACTACTGACTCTGTAATAATAGATACAAGTTGCAACCCCTTCGGCCGTATATGAAACTAAAATTCCAATAGCCCTGTGACAGCTGTGGTGGCATTTTACGGATAGTAGGTATAACGATTACCATAACGAGCATTTCTAGTGCTTGGGTATTGTCTTTGAAGTAGGTCTATTAAATGTTCCTTTATTTACTTTTTTATCTTTAAACGAGTTTTTTTCTCGTGCAGCTTTTTTGTGAGGTCAATAATTATGTACAGTAAATAAGCTTTTTCAGTCGTTACAAAATAAGCTTGTAGAGAACTTTTTATATAAATACTTACCCCTTACAAGTAGTTTCTCAAAACAAGAATATTGAATTGAGTAAATAAAACTAACAGACTGTCAATTCTTTCACATAACTACAGATTTTTTAAGTAAATGTGTTTAAAAGTAATTACGTATTTTAATTGTAAAATATTTTTAAAACTTTGTAAAAGCACTAAAGAAATGTGTAAGATGACAGGGGTAATATGTGTAATAAGATGTTGGGGGTTACTACGAGCTGTCTCAAATATATAACAAAGTTTGATTTCATCTCTATTTTGGTGAGAATTACAAGGAATTTGATTTATTTAAATATCGTTTGCGTATGTGTGTAAGGTTACCGAAGCGCCATTAAGCCGCATAGTAAAGCAGGCGGCAGATTAGGGCGCGCAGAGGCCGCGGTTTATGGCGCGTCTCGGCCGTTACGCGAGTTTAAGGGAGCCCTCGTCCACTGGCCGCGTAAACCCGATTTATTCCCGACCGTTAACCATAACAGGCGCGCGGCCGGTGGACGCGGCGCGCCGTCTCGCAGACAGCCGTGGGCCTGCGAACTTTGCCTCAGCCGTTATTAAATTTCCAATAATTACTTAGCCTTTGTGCGAGCGATCCGGCAGGATGTCAAGGCGATCGTTTATCGGCCCCAGACTCGGGACATGACTTGTCGAACTACACGTAAGCAGTTTTATTCGTAACATATTACGGACAAAATACGCAATAGTTAAAAATATTTATATCTAGTTTTGCCACCCTAACTCCATAATTGCATTTCAATGCCAAACTGGCGAGTTTAACAACATTATGCATATCAACGATCAACGAATACAATATGAGTTTGTGAAATATTTCCAGCCCCTAGCATGTCTAGCTATAACATAATAGCAGAACTTTTATTGTTACGTACAGTCGAGTTCATCAATAAGTACGTTGACAAAAAATTGCTTTGTTATTTATAATAATATATCGCCGTAGCTGGTCGATGGTGAACACGGAACGTAAGAGTTAAGGGAGCAAGTGAGCGTAGCAGCCTGTCACCGAGTACCAGCAAACGCTCCCGTCATCCAATTGTACAATTTAAATTTTACTCGCGCCGGTTGCGAAGCTAGCGGCGCTGTTTTCATTAGTAAATGCGTAACGAGCTCCTGGTAACCTGTAGCTAGTGTACGTAGTGTGGTGGTGAGCTAACTATCAAAATTGTCCACAGCCTCGTTCGTAAGCTGCACGGAGGCGACGAGCAACTGCGCGGTGGTGAGCGTGGGCGGCAGCCGGCGCGAGCCCTTCATCAGCTGCTGGACGTTCGACAACAGCCGGCAGTGGCAGCGCCGGCGGGGGCCGCCCGCGCCCGAGCCCCCCGCCCACGCCAACACGCTGGTCGCCGGCCACGAACGCATCGAGCTGCAGATCTTCCCCTCCTCCGCCATGTAATCACCCCCCTTAGCTGGAAGATCCACCGACCTCACGACTGAATCTGATCTCCTTATTACAAAGACAATCGAGCCAAAGATGGTTCCTATTCTTGTACTTAGATATTTATCGCCGGGCACGCAGCAGATCTCGTTAAACGTATTAATTGATGTTGATTATTAGGAAGTAAGATGGACATTTTTTGGTTCATCATGTTTAGGCGTTAAGATAAAATTGCCACGGCCGTTCGCAGTCCACCGCTATCGTGGACGTCTCGCGATCGCGACCGCTTCGTATCGAACACTGCACGTCAACTACAAACTTTGCGTGCGTGGCAACTATTTTACATTAATGAAAAAGATCGATAATTTGTTGTATGTTCAACATAATCATAGAATTAAGTAGGTTTTGTAAGTTGTACACAATTAAGAAAAGTACCTTATTGTTTCAGCTAGGGAAAAATTGGCTGGTACAATTAAGTGAAATTAAAATTTTAGAAATAAACGTTAGATTACGAACGATTGGCAAGTTTTTTTTTTCAAAATTCTTCATTACTATGCTAGGATTACCTGTAAATATACGACGAACCCAGAGCACAACAGAGTACAAACTATTGAAATGGGAATTATCCATAGGTATTTTAATCGTCGCAGTGACTTATATTAATGATTAAACTCATCTATTTTTCTATCAGAGATAGTTTAACAAAAAGCATCTTATTAAGGTTAGGACTTACTATTATACCATTGGAAGCTTTTTTATTAAAGTCAATAGTTAACATTGAAGTACCATTGTAAATATTGTAGAAATGAAGTGTGCCGATAAGTTAGTTGTCATCAAGCTACACTTAATTGTTTGTGAGTAAAATCATTTCATTACAAGCGCCGAGTGACCGCGCCCCGCCTGTCCAAGCACCGTCAGTGTCAGTACTAACCATACTACACACGTTATGGACACACCAGAGACAACATTGTCTGTGGGACACACGTATTTGTTTAAATGATTTTTAAAGTTTTTTCTCGCAAAATGGTAACATAACATGATTTTTTCATATTTATATTCATAACTTTTTATTGACAGCATATTTTTGACTGGCGCATGGCGTTGCGTCTATATAGTGTTTAATACTTAGTATAAAGCTACCTACTCCGTTAGATATGTCTCGTTAGTGGTGGACATTTGGACCTAACCCCCATACATTTTGGTGATTCTCCTTTAATCAGCTCAGGTGATACATAGGCCTTGTGACCGAGGCGATGTCTAATAATGTAAAGGTGAAGCGAAGCACCAAGTTTTGAGTCTGATTAAATCTTTTGTGAAAAGCAGCAAGCGCCGCGCGCCGGCGTGAATCACAGAATTCAATTTAAACTTTCTTTTGGGATTCCTTTGAATTTTTACAAACTTTTAATTAACTCTCAATGACTGTAAATAGCCGAGTGACGATTGACCGCTCATAACTTTATCTCGCGGTGTTTACAGCTCGATATATTTAGATTTACTCATCGGAAATCCACAAAAAAAGAAAAGATTTAATACCTATTGTCATAAGTAGCTGTAAGGAGATTTAAATTTAATTAAAGCACATAAAAACAGACCGAGACAGTTCATTAATTAGCTGCTACCGGAGCCTGAGCACAGAGATCACTTCTCCGTAGACAAAGGGCCGTACGCCCGGTCAATACAAATAGTTTTGTATTTTATTCATTTTAACTGAGTAGTTATAAAATGGAAAACTCGACTTGTTTATATTTAATAATTGAACAAAGAAAAAGAAACTATTTTAATAAAATCTTAGTTATTAATTACTCAATCAATATGTTTAAAACTTTTGCGGTATTGACTGACAGCAACGTACAGCCGAAACTAGGTACTAGGCGCAAGAAGCTGAAATTTGGCGTGTAACGGTCCGTGGGGAGTGCGGGAGCACTAAGTTTTGGAATCCCCCCCCCCCCCCCCCCAAAAGGGGATCACAAATTGTAAGAAACTATTTATTTCTTCAATAATCACTTGAAATGTTTTGTTTTGGTGCCTCAAGTGACGTCAATGAACATTAAAAAAGGATTTTTGGAAATTCTCTCGGGAGTGCGGGTTGTTTGTGAGGGGAAACTTCTTTATTTCTTCAATGAATTCACTTGAAATTTTGTACATAGGTTCCTCAAGTGAGCTCACAGAAATGATGAATGATTTGGAAATTTGCATCCTGAATGGGTGAAAAAGGGTCTCTTTTTATTATATTATTTGTGAAGGATTTCTATTGCGCACCACCTACAGAAGCGAATAATTGTGTTGGTGGTATCGTTTCTAACGTCTCAAAAGCACGGGAGCACAGGACTAAAATAAAGTAGAAGATCAACGCCCGATATAATTGAATTACAAACGGAGCAAGTCCTGGATATCCACTAGTAAGGTAGGTACTTACTTATAAGTATTTTGGAACTGTGCTATTTTCATTTATTTTTCGTCTTCATTCTTTAATCGTCAATAAAACGATTTTGAGTTTGGGTGACACAGCTGTTTAGTTTTTAAGCCTCGTTTTACCAGGTCTCGGCAGCTACAACTGTTGTGGCGAGCGAGGGGTCGAAATATGGTGAAGGTGAACTGGCCCGAAAATTGGTGGGTGGAGTTTAAGGGAAATTTAAAAGGGAAGCCGATGGGATTCAGCATGTATCGGCCCTTCGCCACTGCTACCTACACTTTTAACTTTTTATAACGAAAATTTGCTATTCGTACTTTCGCGTCCGTAGCATTGACTACAAATTATCTTAGTATTTGGAACCCTACCGTAGTCAGTGGTAGTTGTAACAGCTGCGGCGTAGCACTGACGTTTCAGAATAGTGCTAGGGGAGCGGGCCCCATTATGGGATGGTTTCCTAATTTGGGATAGCAAAGTATTTCTGCCTACAAGCACCGCCATCTCACGGAAACGCTGTGAAATACTGCCACTTGTAGTGCGGATGCCATATTGGAACGCTCACGCATCAGTCGCCATTCGGCTAGACAGGAGGTGTGTTTACTTAAAAATTTTGGGAAACAGTTTTTGTGATATGCCTCTTAGAAGTTTACTTTTCTTAAGGTATGTTTGATTTTATGTTTTTGGTAGTTTTTCTGCATCATCTAATAACGTTTGTGTTGAGGTGCATGTGTTGTTTCTTGCTGCAGTTCAATTAGTTTTTGGTTAACGACCATGTGTTGGCAGAAGACGTAATCGTCCTAATATGGGATACTAGGGTGTGCCTAATACGGGATATCTAATATTGAGGTACATGTATCCTATTATAGGATGTGTAATCCTAAGTTCGTTTTCTTAATAAATATTCTTGCATAACCTTAGGTACTTGTAATTAAAATTTTAACTTTTTTGCATTCACAATGCAATTTATTATAAAAAAATTGAAAATGAAGTATTTAGAAAAAATCAACCCGTCTCACAACCAACTCCGATGGGACTCGAACCCACGACCTTTCGCTGTTAAATTCTGTCGGTATACTCCTTCTCACCCTGTATAAGATATCCCTTAAGCATTGCCAAAAAATAAAGTGTATCCCAATATGGAATATCCCATATGAGACAATTTGCCAAAAAATTAAGTTTATCCTAATATGGGATATCCCATATTAGGGAATGAACCTAATATGGGATATCCCATGATGGGGGTGTATGGTATCCCATATTGGGATACACTTTTTTCTTTGGCAATTTTTTTAATTTGCAATATTTTTGTCTGTAGTTACAAAAGTATGAATGGTAGAAGAATACAACTTCATAGCAATGTAAAATATAACATTTCGAATGGACTATTCTTAGTTTGTTCCTTATACTGTTATAAAAGTTTATAGAAATAGATGTTCAAACAAAACTATCCCATAATGGGGCCCGCTCCCCTAGTGTTGAGTCAGTTGAGTTGGTTTTACGAATAAAATTGTATTGCCGTCGCACCGTCTCGTGTCGCCGCGAGCGCTAATGTAAACTCTTTTATTTAAGGGCACATTTGATGATTTTTTTAAGGCGATACTCGGAAAAAATGTGCTGAAGCGAGATATCAATGAGAAAACGACGCGCGCGGGAGCGAGACCGATTTTGCAGATTAGGCGAAAAAAACACAAAACCACTTCGTATTAAAAAACTACAGCGATTTAAAAAAAAATGCTTCTATACGATCCTCAATATTATTGGTGTCCACTAATTAAACCAATTTCCAATAGTGTAAGTAACCCCATTTAAGAATAATCTTCACTTTTCATATTTTTTAGAGGTCTTTTCGAAAAGAAAAAGTGTTCAGTACACCCCTGCCTAGACCGCGGAGTCAGCATTGGCGCAGTGGAAGGCTATCATGAGTATAGACTCCGGACAAATCTTGGTTTCAGCCGGGATGTAACTGAACAATAGGACTGCGATACACAGCGGAGAGACTTTTAAGTAAGGTAAGGTTACATACGGGTCTGTGGGTCGACCGTCTCCAAGGCAGAAGTGGTGTAAGGGGGGCCCCCCCTGTGGCTCCGTCTTCTTCTGCAGACCTTACCAATTAGTCACCTCACTCATAACACAAATAACAGCGTTCACAAGACACCGGGCGTTTCAACAATAGATACACAAAGACACACACGTGGGAGCTTTTTTTATTACGATATAGTGTCTCGACAACAAGCGCGTGTGGTAGAAAAGGTTATCTTTCAAAGCATCCGCGACCGGCCACTCCAGAGATGGCATCAAAACCTTGGTCGTACAAAACGGGATCACATAGATAATTTAAGATGTATTCAAACTCGATATGCCAGGCACATTCAACGCGAGCGATTTTTAACAAATTCAGCAAAATTCTTCCGACATTTTCCCAAGAAGAATTCCAATCAAGTGTCACTGTCAACTTCAAGTGACAGCTAATGTCAATTTGACGTGACATTAGAGTTGCGTTCAGAAACGTCGATCTTTTCCGAACATCCCCCCGCCCCGGACCGTTAAGAACGGTACGTCAATCTACGGGTAATCGGGAGAGCCCACTAACTGCTCTCTTCAAAACCGAATCTCGAACCAAAACCTCAGCAAAACGAGGAACTCCGTCAGTTCCGGGGTAGAGTTTAACAATGCGCCCCCTTCGCCAACATAGGGGCGGCAGGTTAGCATCCTTAATCAACACGAGGTCGCCAGTCTGGGGTGGGGTGGTTTTATCTGTCCACTTCACGCGCTGTTGCAGGATATGCAAATACTCCATCGACCAACGTGCCCAGAAGTTTTGGGACATCTGTTTCAAAAGTTGGTATCGCGACAAACGATGGGATCCTACATCCTGAATCGGATATTCAGGCAACGCCAAAAGGGGCTGTCCGATCAAGAAATGACCTGGCGTCAACGCTTCCAGGTCATTCGGGTCCGAAGACAACGGGCACAAGGGTCGCGAGTTGAGGACGGCCTCAATTTTACAAAATACCGTATCAAGTTCCTCAAACGTGAGAATAGTTTCTCCAATCACGCGACGCAAGTGTGTCTTGGCAGCCTTTACACAAGCTTCAAAAATTCCTCCCCAGGTCGGACAAGCTGGAGGGCTAAACTTCCAGATTATCCCACGCCGGGAGAGGGTGGTTCCAATGTCTATTTTATTATCAACAAAAAACTTAACTACTTCCTTAAGATAATTACACGTTCCCTTATAATTAGTACCACAATCGGAACGTATCAATGACGGCAGTCCTCTACGGGAAACAAATCTGCTCAAGGCGGCGACAAAGGCTTCGGTAGACAATTCCGAGACAATTTCCAAATGGACAGCCTTGGTGGACAAACACACAAACACGCACAAGTACGCCTTATAGGTTTTAGCATTACGCAGTCTCGAAGCCTTTACAGTAAAGGGACCGGCGAAGTCGGTGGCGACTCCGGCAAAAGCTCTACATTCCGTGACGCGATCAGCAGGCAAATCACCCATCTGGGGCTGCATGGTCGCGGCCTTCAATCGATAACAAGGCAGGCAACGGAAAACCACAGTGCGAATGGCTCGACGAGCAGACAAAATCCAAAATTCACGCTGCAAAATGGCCAACAAAGCATTACAGCCAGCATGTTGTGCATTCACATGGCGATCTGTTATTATCAGTTGAGTCAAATGTCCGGCTTTAGGTAACAAAAGGGGGTGACGAGCTCCATACGGCAGGTTCGCATTTCGAAGTCTTCCGCCGACTCGCAAAAGCCCACTCTCGTCCAGGAAGGGATTTAATCGCGATACCGCGCCCTTCAACTTGCGACGGCCTAAACGCAAAATTTCAATCTCGGACTCAAAACTATCAGCTTGTACTCTCCGGACCCAAAACAAGAGCGCGTCCCTACGCTCGTCCGGAGTGAGAACCGACGAATCACGCCTCGCGCGTGGGTTTCTGCAATTGTACACAAAACGTCTGATCCAAGCGGTAACACCAAGCAGCTTCTGTAAGGAGCTGTACCGATCCAACAACAAATCCTTTTCCCCGGCGGGGTTAGTCTCCAGGACGCATGCCCGCATATCAGGAACGGCTACGTTCGACAACGCTGGAGAGGGCGGCCACTCCGACTCAGGCCGCATCAACCACTGTGGGCCCCACCAGAGGGGGTGGTTAATTAGGGTTGGGGCTACACAACCCCGAGACGCACAATCCGCGGGATTCATGGTTCCCGGCACGTGTCTCCAAATCAACTCGATGTCGGAATTACAAATCTGCGACACTCGATTGGCCACAAACACGTCCAAGGTGTGCGCCGGAGCCTTCAACCAACAAAGGACGACCTGACTGTCCGTCCAAGCATAAACCTCTTGTATCTTAATAGATCGACCTAATGTGAGCCATACGTGGTTCAACAAACGCATTAGGAGGGCAGCTCCACACAATTCCAACCTCGGGATCGTATGACGAGTCCGAAGGGGAGCGACTTTGCTTTTCGCTATCACCAGATGCACAGCAACAACTCCGTCAACAGTAACGGTGCGGAGGTACACGGCCGCAGCAAATCCACGTTCGGAGGCATCGGAAAAGCCGTGAAGAGTAACTTTACAATTTTCAGAAGGGAGGAATAGCCTCGGCAAATGCACTTCATTAATCTCGGGGAGGGATGAAACGAAGCTCGACCAATCTCGGAGTAACTCGTCCGAGAGGGGTTCATCCCACGACACACCCGAAGCCCATAACCGTTGCAAGAAACACTTGGCCATAAACAGCACGGGGCAAATCCACCCATTGGGGTCAAAGGTACGTGCGACAGTAGACAATACTAAACGCTTGGTCCAGACTTTCGGTGGTCGTAAATCCACACAATACGTGAAAGTGTCAGAGACCGGTTTGTACTGTACGCCAAGGACGGTCACCACATGGGGATTATCAACATTTTCGAATAGGTGGGGGTCCTGCTGGTGCTCTTCGGGCAAACCTACCAGTACATCAGGCGAGTTGGATATCCATTTCCTCAACTCGTAACCTCCCGACTTCAAAAGGGCGGTGAGTTCGTCTCTCAGGACAATCGCCTCTGAGACAGATGAGGCGCCCGTGCAAATGTCATCCACATAGACGTCACTGGCCAAAATGGCGGAGGCGCGAGGGTATCTCAAGCGCTCCTTCTCGGCCAACTCCAACAAAGAACGAATCGCAACAAACGGGCTCGAAGCCAAACCGTACGTATTCGTATTCAATTCATAAATCAACAAGGGGTCCCTAGGACTCTCTCTCCACAAAATCAATTGGTACCTCCTATCCTCGGGATGGATGACCGTTTGTCTGAACATCATCCGGATGTCAGTCATAAATACAATTTGGTGCCGCCGGAAGTTGGTCAAAATGTCTGAGATCTCCGTGTGCAGCTTGGGACCTACATGCAGACACTGGTTCAAGGACGCTCCAGTAGAGGTGGGAGCCGAACCGTCAAAGACCACCCGAATCTTTCCGGATTTCAAAACGGCGTGGTGCGGCAGAAAGAAGTGCTCAACGGAGCGCCAATCCAAATCGCTCACGGACATGTGCCCTAACTCCTCATACTCCCGCATGAATTCAACATACTTCTGGCGGAAGACCGGATCCTTGCTCATGCGACGCTCCATCGCCACTAGCCTACGTTCCGCTAGCGGTCGGGATTCGCCCAGAGGAGGTCGGCCGGCACGAAAGGGGAGACGGGTGATCAAACGACCAGAGCGGAGGCGACCAGTGTTATTCTGGTAATACAACTCGCATTCATCCGCTACTGGGTCAACCCGCGGGGCTGGTGGAGGGTCCTCAACCTCCCAAAACTTCTGCACCACTTCGGAGAGAGACACATTAAAAACAAGACCGCGATCCTCATCAAGGGAATCCAAAACGCGGCGAGCAGGGCCCATCACAACGGTACCGAGTGTCGTCTGCAGAGCTACCAAGCCATCTGGCTGCAAAACTCGCTTCCCCGTCAACAAAACTCGCCCCAGGACATCGGCTCCAAGGAGAGCATCGATCGGGCCTGGGCGGAAGAAATTTGGATCGGCGAGTGGGGAATCAGACACCAAAGACAACATACTCGGTCCCAAGTCAACTGAAGGTTGACGGCCAACAACTGTGTCCAACACAATCGCCGAGGTCTTAATGCCTGGCGTGGACTTATTACGTGAGGTAAATGTGAAGTCAACATGCCCTAACAACCCGGGGACTTTCACATCGCCAACACCTCTCACGCCTTCCGTGTGGGGGTGCACCTTGAGGCCCAACCGCCTAACTAACCAAGATGACACAACACACCCCTGAGCACCGGAATCCAACAAGGCGCGAACTTCCACAAGGTCGCCATTCAATCCCCTGACAAGCACAGAGGCCGTGGGCAACAAAACGGTCTCTGGAGGGGTGGCTACAATCGACCGTAAACACGTTGATTGCTAGTATGTGGGGTCCCCAGACGTCCCCCCATGGTAAGGGGGTCGCTCATAGCGATCCAGTGGGTCCCAATCTCCCACATACTGCCTACGTCCAATTCGCCCGGCATCAGGCGGGTTATATCTCCCGGCCCCTTGAAGACGGGGCGGGCGCCGCTCCAAAAGCGGGTATTCGGCGAGCGGCGGCGAGAATCGGTGCCTATCATCCACCGTGTACGTCGCCCCATAGTCGCGGGGGCACGGTGACCGATTTTCAGAAGGGGGGTCCCGGGGACCCCCGCCCGTGCGAGGCTCAAAACGTCGCGGGGGGCTTCTACGACCTCCCGCATCGCTCGCAAAATCGAACCCCCTAGTTGGGGACCGATTTCCCATGGGGGGGTCCGTGGGACCCCCGCCCGTGCGAGGCTCAAAACGTCGCGGGGGGCCTCTACGACCTCCGGCAACGCCCGCATAATTCATCCCCATCCTTGGGGATCGGTTTCCCATTGGGGGGTCCGTGGGACCCCCGCCCGTGCGAGGCTCAAAACGTCGCGGGGGGCCTCTACGACCTCCGGCAACGCTCGCGTAACTCATCCCCATCCTTGGGGATCGGTTTCCCATGGGGGGGTCCCTGGGACCCCCGCCCGTTTGAGGGTCCAAACGTGGCGGAGAGCGTCTGGGGCCACTCTGGTGGCCACTAGAACTGCTGCGGGATGCAAACACCGCGGGGGGTCCGAGCCCCCCACCCATACGAGGTGATCCTGCAGCGACGCGCTGCGGCGCTCCGCCGCCCTCTGGGCTGTTCATGCAGAGGAGGGGATGGTGGTTGCCCTTACAAAAGCGGCATGGGTGCGCTTGGGTACATTCGCGCTGCATGTGCAGGCCCAAGCACGAGTAGCACCATGTCCGTTGTCGCGCGATCGCTCGACGGCCTTGGACGCGCTGGTCGAGGAACTTATCACAACGGGTCGTGCTGTGACCCGGTTCCCGACAATACAAGCAGCGGGCGGTCTCCTGGACGGCGGCATAGCGGCCGGGCGCGCGAGGGGCCATACGCCCCCTACGGGGGGGTCCGGTGGGGGATCTACTCTGTGGCACAGGTCGTTCGGGTCCCATAGGACCGGCCAGAGAGGAATTATCTGCCAGTCTACTTTCTCCTTCCAGGAACGTCAAGAGGTCCGAGAAGGGTGGCAGATAAGTCGCACTATCCCCACCATACTGCTGCTCAAAACGGACCTTAACAGAGTCCGGCAACTTTCCCAGGACAATGTGCAGTAACAAAAACGACCACTGCTCCACTGGGAGTTTTAAGTTTTTCAATGCGTTGTAGGCAACCAACAGCGGATTCAACAAAGCCACTCTCAAGTGCATCACGCTGGCAACGCGGGGTAAATTCAAAATGGCGGCAACATGGTTGTCCGCCAGACGTCGTACGTTCTGGTACCGACGGGCAATCAAATCCCTAGCAATAGGGTAGTTTTCATCCGAGGGGGCCAAATGTTGAACCGATTCAAGGGCCTCCCCTTCCAACACGGATAACAAATAAGCTAACTTCTGGCCCTGGGTCAAATCGTCCCGGGCATGTACAAGACTATCAAAAATATTAATAAAGCCCTCCCAGTCCTCTAGACGACCAGCAAAGCGCCTTAAGTCTAAGGGGGCCAATCTAGCAAAGAGAGGGGGCATACTTTTAGATGTGACCGGGGACGGGCTCGGTTCATTCTCTCTTGCCACTTGCAAAGGTCGAGCTACCTGGGTAATTCTGTCCGCAAAATCATAACACTGGTCCACATCCAAACCGACTTCTTGTCGCATTTCCACCTCGGCCTCAACAGTCCTTTCCAAAAATAAGGCATACTGCTCATCAACAACAGCCAAACGTATGGGCAGATCTACGTATCTGTTCAACAAGGCCTCCGTTCTATCCGGTCGATCCAACAACGCGACTGCAGACGCTAACCACCGTAACTCAGAACGTATTTTGGCTTTAGCAGAGGAGGCCGTCATTGTAACGTCACAAATTTATCAACAAAAACAACAAATTCAAAATATTCACTATACCACAAAATCTCCAATATTTGGAGGTTATTACTAACCACAAAATTCCAATATTACAACAACAAAGTATTTATAATGACACAAACTCTTAAATATCTGGAGGTTATCAGAAAACAACAAAACTCACTGACTATTGAAATTCACTTGGATATCAACACAACATACTGTTACACAACAACAAGTTAATTTCAATTATTTCAAAGCACAAGTTTCAATGAGTTTCAATGTGTAAACAATGTCCCAAATCATTTAAGTTTCACTAAGTATTGAGTGCAAACTTATTAGCTGACCTTTTATTAGCTATTATTTTAGCAACAAACTTGTCAATATTCACAACTCAAGTTTGCTGACAAAACTAAATAATAATTATTATGAACAAAGAAAGGTATCTGTTTACATTTTGGAACTTCAATACATGACAATTAATTACAAGACATGGAACCAATAACAAAGGAATGCCCTTTACTTTTCAAATGCAAGTTAATTACCATTTACAAGTACAAATTAATCTAGTCCGGACCAGACTGGGTCATCAAACGGCACTGATTAATACAAAGTTTTGGCGTGGGCCTCTCAGGCCTTCAAGCTACGCTCTTGGCTACCAAGAAATGTTCAGTACACCCCTGCCTAGACCGCGGAGTCAGCATTGGCGCAGTGGAAGGCTATCATGAGTATAGACTCCGGACAAATCTTGGTTTCAGCCGGGATGTAACTGAACAATAGGACTGCGATACACAGCGGAGAGACTTTTAAGTAAGGTAAGGTTACATACGGGTCTGTGGGTCGACCGTCTCCAAGGCAGAAGTGGTGTAAGGGGGGCCCCCCCTGTGGCTCCGTCTTCTTCTGCAGACCTTACCAATTAGTCACCTCACTCATAACACAAATAACAGCGTTCACAAGACACCGGGCGTTTCAACAATAGATACACAAAGACACACACGTGGGAGCTTTTTTTATTACGATATAGTGTCTCGACAACAAGCGCGTGTGGTAGAAAAGGTTATCTTTCAAAGCATCCGCGACCGGCCACTCCAGAGATGGCATCAAAACCTTGGTCGTACAAAACGGGATCACATAGATAATTTAAGATGTATTCAAACTCGATATGCCAGGCACATTCAACGCGAGCGATTTTTAACAAATTCAGCAAAATTCTTCCGACATTTTCCCAAGAAGAATTCCAATCAAGTGTCACTGTCAACTTCAAGTGACAGCTAATGTCAATTTGACGTGACATTAGAGTTGCGTTCAGAAACGTCGATCTTTTCCGAACAAAAAGTGTCGAGGCAAAATCATAAAATCGTGTTTTTGAAACTATACGATTCTAGATAAAGGTATGAAGAAATATATATCTTATTACCAGATTTGTAACAACTGTAACCGTCCTATAGTTTTAAATCAAAAAGTCCATATTTTTTCCGAGTAGCGCCTTAATTTTTGTACAGTAATTACTTGCGTAATAGGGGGCGAGGTCAATGTGTACATGGTTTTGCTTGATATGGTGTTGGCTGTACCACATTCTGTACAGCTCGATTGTAGAACATGCGGGAGTAGCACCGCCGGCGCCGCAGGCCGCGTTTGTGGTTGATACTTCTTCATTATGTAAGAGCCAAACTGTGTAGTTTATCAGTTCGTACGAGTAAGGCTCTCCACAGTTTTACACTATAAAATATGTATTTAATAGTTTAAGTATGTACCTACTTCGTCACTTATTTGTAATTAAAAAAATATCTAAATTACATTTTGATCTTGCTTTGTTAGCTTCGTTGCGGAGGTATGCTATTGCTATGACTGCGAAATCTTCGAGTATTCGGCAAAAATTACGTAAAAGAATGGATCTATTTCGGTAGTGATACAATACATGCCCAATGGTATTAGAAATTTAAGGCTCGAAAGTAAGATCTGTCCAGTGGGTGCTGACTGCTGACTCTTGGCGACATCCAAGGAACTTGCCGTCAGCTCTGTACGGGCTCATAAAACTGCAGCTGTATTGTTTATGTCACAGGGAAATGCTCTCCCACCGGTTTCAGCATTTACCTGCGACATAAACACTTGGACTCATACCAGCTCTTGACCAGCTGTAAACAAGTTATGTGAACATAGCCGCATGTCAACTCCAGACGCTGCTCTTATAAGGTAATTAGTTGGGTAAAGTTTTTAATTAAGGTAGAGTTAAGGCAACCCGTGAACCCCGTCCTAACTTCTCAAATCGTTTTGTAATTGCAATTCCCGGATTTAAAACATTCTGTTTTGTTATGTTCGGCATTATTTTTACTCACGTCTCACACACAGTGTATTTATCTATTTATTGTTTTCCTATCCAGACAACAGGATCACCTACCATACTAAAACTGTTAAATAACTACAAATAAATTAATTTTTATTCTTATTCTATTCAAAATTCAATTTGAATTCAAAAATTAAAAAGTCGATTGGTTATTTACAACACGGTTTAAATTGGACATAGATAATAGGATAAGTAACTATATAGAGTGTTTTATATTAAACTAGCTTTCCGCCCGCGGCTTTGCCCGCGTGTACTACACAACATTATCCTGATGGAATGTTATATTTTCCGGCATAAACTATGTCATTCTCCAGCTCCCAATCTACCCCCGTACCAAAAATCACATTGATCCGTTACTCCGTTTGGACGTGAAAGACGGACAAACAAATAATACCTACTTATTGATTTTCCCGTGGGAATATGATATTATAATCCTTGCCAGGGTCTCAAATTATTTACTTAAATACTAATTTCTGCCCCCAAATTAGCCCGCGCTTAAAGTGATTTTTCCTTACAATGAGATTTCCCGCGGTAAGAAGTAAAATATGTCCTTTCCAGGGCCTTAAACTGTCTCTATTCTAAACATCATCCTTCCCATGAACTCAAACTATCGCCTTAAATACCAATTCCAATCTACAGCTTTGCCCGAGCTAAAACTTATTTTACCATGCGAATGAGCCTTATTCCCGCGGTTACAATTTGCCTATGTCCTTCCTAGCAATCGGACATGGGTGTCCCGGTGCTCCTATCAGTAGGAGTAATTAGTAGGAGCACCCGGAAGCACTCTCTCAAACTATCTCCATTCCAAATTTTATCAAAATTGGTTCAGCCGTTTTGACGTGAGCATATACAATTTCGCATTTATAATAATAGTAGGGATAGTAGAAATAGGAATATGAATGGCCGGCGGCCGCGACTACGACCGCGAGTAGGTACTACATCGCAAAATTTTGTGTCAAAAAGTAGGTAGATATGCATTCTCTAAGGTCTCATCAGTACCATCATCAATCTATTTTAATGTCCCCGCTGCTGGGGCACAGGCCTTCATATAGATGAATAAGGAGAACGGGCCATGACCTTCCACACGGGCCATG
The DNA here is from genome assembly GCA_949710035.1 of Crambus lathoniellus. NCBI lineage: Eukaryota > Metazoa > Arthropoda > Insecta > Lepidoptera > Crambidae > Crambus > Crambus lathoniellus. The sequence continues at coordinate 30,061,657 of OX453296.1, forward strand.
ACCTTCCACACGGGCCCATTGAAGTTTGGGTGTACTAACCAATCCAAATGCAGTCAGAAACATCGGCTTATCGTGTCTTCCAAAGCACGATATATTTTTTAACAGCAATCCCATGATAGACCATTGCAAAAGTAACATAACCTCATCGATCGCAGACCGAGCACAATACCCGTGGTTTAGGCATAAGAAGGTAACGATACCTAGACAAACAGGAGCTACATCGTATGAATAATATTCAGACATTCTCCTTATCTTGAACTACCAAAATGCAAAAAATCAAGTCAATACTTGGCTAAAAAATGTGTAATACTGATTTTCTTGAGTTTTATTCTAATGCATAAAGAGTTGTTTGCTTTGCACGAAAATGAGCTGTCATGGGACCCATGCTTCATTGAATAAAGTGAACAAAAAAAACTGTAAGTATCCCAAGGGAACTGTGCTTTTTTCGAGTTAAAAAAACCGTATGAAATTTTCCCGGCCAGAGTTCAATTATCCCCTTTCTACCCTATTAGGTGTTTTTTTTATTTTGCCTGCGCAGATCATTTTTAATGATGACCTAGTATTCTTTATACCAATTTCCATACTCATAACTCCAGAAATGAGGAAGTTTTCATATAAGCCTTAATCCCCCCTTTCTACCCTATTATGGGTTTTTTATAACTTCATACGCAGATCATTTTCAATCGTGACCAGTATCCAACATACCAACTTTCATACTTCTAAGTATAGAAATGATGAAGTTCCTTAAAAGCTTAATCCGCCCGTTTTACCCCATTATCAGGGAGTTTTTTAACTTCGCTTGCGCAGATAATTTTCAATCGTGATCAGTATTCAACATACCAATTTTCATACTTCTAAGTTCAGAAATGAAGAAGTTCCATATAAACTTTATCTCCCCATTTTACCCTATTAAGGGGGAGATTTTTTTACTTTGCTTACTTAGATCATTTTCAGTCATAACCAGTATCTAACGTACCAATTTTCATGCTTCTAAATCCATTAATGAAGAAGTTTCATATAACCTTAACCCCCCCATTTAACCCCTTAAGGGGGGGAGTTTCCTAAAATCCGTTCTTAGCGGACGTCTCCTAGGCATAATCTACCTTCCTGCCAAATTACTGTTTTGGTTCTAAGCAATAAATAAGCACCTAACTTTGTGATCGGTTTTGTACTTAGTGATTAATGATAACATTGATAACATTACTACGTAGTTGAAACAGGAAACTATTTACTCATGTGGTTATTATGTTGTTTTTTGCTTGTGAATATTGTGTAAGTATGCTTACTGGTCATTGAGTGCGTAGTGCATTTGTGTGAAAAAAAAGGGTCAATAATAAATTAGAGCTAGTATGATAAGACTTCTTCCATGTCCATATGCGTTCACTGGTTTACTCCCACAGCTTACATTATACTCGCCCGCGGCGAGCGAGACGCTTGCTTCAGGTTTTGTTCGACATTATATTTATAACTACATATTGGATGCCCTCGACTTCGACTTCGTGACGGGTGTTTTCAAATTTTTAGTTAGAAAAATCGAATTAACATTAAATCTTAACCGGAGCTGAAACAGCTAAAAGAATAACTATACTATAATACAGCAGAATAAGTAAGTACTTTAATTATTTTATTTTATTTTATTTATGTTAAGGAAAACTTACAGCTAGTTAACAGTGTAAATGTAACTATATTACTGAGGGCCATTTAAAAGTTTCCACAGATATTAATTAATTAATTAAGGACGGGCATTAATTTTACAAAAAAACAATAATTAAAATCTAATACCTAGTTTTTAAAAATAAAGATTAATTATTAAAAAAAATATTTGCTAGCAAACGTTTTAAATGAGTAACGGACGTTTCGAATAAGTCGACGTCGTTATTTTTGGTTATTACATTGAAACAGCTTTTGTTAAATCTGCGGATTTGTTTAAAAAGCATTCGGGCTTGATAAAATAAACTGAGGGTTTTTCGGACGATCATATGACACTGAAACAGATAACGTTGATAAATTCGATTAAGTGTAAGTTGAGCAATTAGGAACAGAGAGAGGTTGTTAACTAATATATTTTTAATTACAGCGTAGGTTTTGTACAAGTAACTCAATAAAATCAATGTAAAAAAATAATAATAATCGTATTGAGGACTTTAGTTTGTTTTACCACCATACGTTTAGATTTGATGTGCAATAAAAAAAAAACATGTTGTGTTTTCATGTTTATTCATAAAGAACTTTTATTGTTTTTTTAAAACTTTGTAATGTTTTTACTGTGCAAATTTTTTTTTTTTTTTTTTTATTCATTTAACTTTTATTTTTTCATTTTTTTCACCATACTTTTGAATTTGATGTGTAATACAAATTTCATGGTGTAATAAGAAATGTATGTTTTGTTTTTATGTTTATTCTCCTTGAGTTTGTATTGAATTTTCTACTGTTGTGTTTTCATGTTTATTCATAAAGAACTTTTATTGTTTTTTTAAAACTTTGTAATGTTTTTACTGTGCAAATTTTTTTTTTTTTTTTTTATTCATTTAACTTTTATTTTTTCATTTTTTTCACCATACTTTTGAATTTGATGTGTAATACAAATTTCATGGTGTAATAAGAAATGTATGTTTTGTTTTTATGTTTATTCTCCTTGAGTTTGTATTGAATTTTCTACTCTTTTTTTTTAGGTACTTATTTGTTTATAATTGTGAATAATTATTATTGTGCCACCATACTTTTAGTACGTTAGTAATATTATATTATTCTTTGCTTTTAGATTTGATGTGCAATAAGATGTATGTTTTGTTTTCATGTTCATCCTTGTAGAATTTTTATGGAAATGTTTCTTACTTTGTAATGTTTTTTTTAATATATTGTTGAGTTTTTTTTCATTTAGATAATATCATTACTTTTAGATTTGATGTGTAATAAGATGTATGTTTTGTTTTCATGTTCATTCTTGTAGAATTTTTATGGAAATTTTTCTTACTTTGTAATGTTTTTTTTATATATTGTTGAGTTTTTTTTTCATTTAGATAATATCATTACTTTTAGATTTGATGTGTAATAATAATAATTATGAGTTGCCCACCTGAGTTGACGTGTCCCTATTGCCATAACTCATCCCGAAAATTTACCGTGCGGGGCCTCAAAACTCATATTACTCGCGTCCATAAGGACGTACCACGGCCCCCGCATTTGCAGCCCGTAACTGTATCTGCTTCGGCCGCGGCGCCGCTGCCGCCGTTAGTGGCATCTAGCCCCCAATCTTGCAGCCAATCCACACTGGATCAGCTTGCTACTCTCAAGGCTACGGTTAGAGTCTTGCGTCATATTCCAAAGGGTGCGAGAAGTGTGGCAGCAGGCAGACTGTGTGAGATAATAGATAGCTGTATTACCTCTAATGGAGTGGACGAGTGGTGCTCCCTCCTTTGTTTTGCTTATAGGGCCTTGAAGACCCCCGACGTGTCCGGGACACTTTCTCTAACTGCTAAGATCAAGGCAAACATAGAGGCCACCTCATGTTCTCTTTTTGTCGATGGAGGAAAGAAAGACTCAAAGCCACGATCATTAACAAAGGCGGTCGAATCAAAAGTCTACGAGGGAGATTTGAGAGGAGCCGTACGCCTACTTATGAGTGAGGACTCAATTGCACCATCAGGGCCGGAAACTGTTGTCGCTTTACAATCGAAACATCCCAGTCCATCCCGTCCCCTCTGCTATCCACCGGAGCCATGCCTGGGCATGCCCAGCCTTCTGGTATCCGAAGAAGATGTGATGCTGGCTGTCAACTCATTCTATAATGGATCTGCAGCCGGCCTAGACGGCATTCGTCCCGCCCATTTGAAGGAACTGACATCCAGCACGGCTGGAGATAATGGACAACGCTTAATTAAGGCCTTGACCAAACTAAGCAATTTCTTGCTCAGTGGGCGATTGAACCCTGCGGTTTGTCCATATTTGTACGGGGCTACACTATGTGCTCTGAAAAAGAAAGAAGGGGGTTTGAGACCCATCGCGGTTGGGAGTGTGATTCGTCGGTTGGTGGCCAAGCTTGGATGCAGGGCCGTGAAGGAGAATATGGCGTCCCACCTACAACCTCATCAATTAGGCTTCGGGACCCGTTTGGGCTGTGAAGCAGCTATACATGCCGTGCGGACTTTTTCGTTGGATCCGAGTAATGCGGGTGGAGTTATAATCAAACTTGACTTAAGTAATGCATTTAACTCTCTGGAAAGGGATGTCATGCTGAGCGAGGTGAGGGAGAGTCTCCCTATGCTTTACCCTTTCCTCCATCAGGTCTACCATAGACCCTCAAACTTGTATTTCGGATCAGAACTGATTCAATCTCAGGTAGGCGCGCAGCAGGGAGACCCACTTGGTCCCCTTACCTTCAGTCTCGCTATCCATAAGGCCATAGGCGAACTTAAAGCTCCCCTTAATATCTGGTACCTCGATGATGGTACCATTGGAGGTAGACCGGAAGAAGTACAACAAGACCTATTAACTTTATTGCCACGCCTGAAGGAGTTAGGGCTGGAGGTGAATTCAACCAAGTGCGAGTTCTTCCCTTGTAGCGCAGAGTCTTCCTCTTCTTTTCCTACTTTCACAGCTGTACTCCCTGGCCTCAGGATGCTGAACAGTCTGTCCTTCTCCCTCCTTGGTGCTCCAATTTTTCCTGCCGCAATTCCGGAGGCATTGGAATCTCGCAAGGAAACTCTCCTGCTTGCCAGCGAACGACTTACAGACATAACTCCGCACGTTGCGCTAGTTTTAATGCAAAAGTGTTTCACAGTCCCTAGGATGACGTATCTCCTGCGAACTGCCCCGGTTTGGATGTATCCGGATGCGGTGGAATCCTTTGATGCCGCAGTCAAAAGCGCTATGGAGACTATACTAAACGTCTCCCTGGACAGGGAAAAGTGGACTCAAGCCACATTACCAGTTCGGTATGGGGGAATCGGGGTGCGGTGCGTGCGGGATGTGAGCCTGCCGGCTTTCTTGGCGTCGGCTCGTGGGGCAGTGAACCTAGTCGCTGATATTTTGCCTTTAAATGGCGACATGGTGACCATCCCTTACGCTACTGAAGCCTTGACGGCCTGGCTGGCTTACGTCCCGAATGTAACGATCCCTGCGTACCCGGAATTCCAGCGTTCATGGGACGATGTAGGCTGCAAGACTAAACTCGATCGTCTCACTGAAGAGGCTGCGACGGTAGATCGCGCTAGACTTTTGGCTGTATCTCGACCGGAGTCCGGGGCGTGGTTAAAGGCCCTACCTTCGCCACATATAGGCACTTTACTCGACGCCAGCGCCCTGCGTGTGGCGGTTGCCCTCCGCTTGGGCTGTGACGTATGTGAACCACATATATGCATCTGCGGTACCATGGTGGGGGCTGATGGTCTTCATGCATTGAGCTGCCGTCGATGCACGGGAAGGCATCCTCGCCACCATGCCCTCAATGATATAATTCAGAGGGCTCTTACGTCGGCTGGCATCCCGTCAGTCCTCGAGCCGCCGGGCCTCAGCCGCACTGATGGTAAGCGGCCTGATGGACTGACCCTGGTACCGTGGGAAAGGGGGCGATGTTTGGTGTGGGACGCGACTTGTCTCAGCACCTTCGCTGCTACCCACATCAGTCGCACATCGCGCGCGGCCGGGGCGGCGGCCGAGCATCAAGCGGCGGCAAAGCACCTTAAATATGCCCCGCTGGCGCAAGGCTACATTTTCGTCCCCTTAGCGGTCGAAACGGCGGGTTGTTGGGGGTCGGAAGCCCTAAAATTCGTCGGGGATTTGGGGCGTCGGCTCAGGCAAAAAACATGTGACCCGCGCTCCGGGTCGTTCCTGGTACAAAGGCTGTCCATTGCCATCCAACGCGGTAACGCTGCCAGTATTATGGGCACTTTTGGGCCAGGGACCGCTCGGGGCGGCCTCTTGGACTAGTTAAGTTTTTAATGTAATGTTTTAATATTAGTAGTATTAATTTAAAATTTTGTATGTATTTAAGATGTAATAAAGGAGAGTTTTACTCATTCGACTTATAATGTTTCATTTCTAGTCTAGATGTTTTCAAATTCGCGATAGTAAATTAAATATTTACAAAAAACGATCAATGGATTACTTAACATTTATTTTATGTTGCGTATCTCTAATCAATACTGAACGCTACACTTTTCCCCCTGTATTTTCAAACTAATGTTGATTTCTAAAATGAGCGACATAGGGATTTTCCTAGCGGGACTACACCGGCGGAATAGGGGGATCCCCAATATTTGGGGTATGAAACGTGTGATAAATAACATGGTTAAAATACAAACTGTTTTAAACACTGTTTTAAACATTTAAACAATAGTTAAGATGATATACTTACCCTATTTCGCTAAAATGTGATTGTATTATAGTATATTATGATACAATTGAGCTAACGTTGCTCATTATACACGAGGCTGTGGGTTGCAGCCCGAGCCGCAGGCGAGGGCGTAAATCAGCCGAGTGTCTAGTGAGTAAGTTGCTCACGAGTTTCATACGCACTTTCTCAACACACTTGCGAGGAAAAACAAACGTTTATTGCATTCATTCATAAATTAATTAACCTAATTAGCTAAGGGAAAAAGCGCGCAAGTTTTTTTTTGCACGCGACAAATGTAAGGTCATTGATTACATACAGCCATACAGCCTACTTCAAAATAATTATAATAATAGTGATAAACGCAAATGTTTTATAACAAATTATTGTGAATTATAAATAATTTGATAATAATATACTTAATTATGTTTTTTTGACTTAGCTAATTAGGGACATTTATTTATTCTAAAAACGTAAATGGATTTTCAACCGTATAAAACCTCTTTGTTGTTACAAAAAAAGAACTGTACGTATTACCCGGTGAAATTGAAAATGCTCTGTTTACTCGCATATAACTTGCAGTTAGGTGCTAACTTAACTTTGTAGGGATACTGTATTACCCGGTTAAATTGAAAAGTCTCTGTTTACTCGCATATAATTTGCAGTTAGGTACTTACTTAACTTTGTAGGGATAATTCTATTACGCAACTAGTACTGTAATATTATTATGCACGCGTGTTTTATAGTTCGGTTTATGGCCCTAAGATCGATGTAATAAGGCTCACTTTATGAGCAAGTGTGTTGAAAAATAAAATATTTAGGTGCGTAGCACGCGTTACGACACAATTGCAAAAGCGTAGTAATGTAGTGTGCAATAACATGATGTACGACGACACCACGGCTACTGGTAGTCCCAAGCGAAAATGGCGTCGGCATAAAATTATTTGACAGAAGTGGTGGAAACGCAATAAATAAGGTCAGATAAAATGAGCCGCAACAAAAGGGTAATGAAAATAAAGCAAACGGGCAAATGTGTCGAGTCGAGACCGCAATAAATGGAAACTGTTTGTCTCTGCCTACCGCAATGTTTAAGTTGTGTCCAACGGAGTAAACTGTGCTTATATCAAATAAAATCAATGAAATATCTGGAACTAAGCTGAACAGAAATAAATGCGTAAAATAAAAAATCTGTGCGTAGATTTAAAAAATAATGTAGATACATCATCGTCGTCGGCGAGCTAAGCCTCTCGATGGTATTGTAGGCCTAAGTCGCAAAAAATCGCCAGGGGTTGATATTTTGGGATGTTTTTAGGATAGATACCAATAGTGTAAAACCAAATTAGCAATCTCGAAAGACCTGTGCTAACTTCAAGGTGCTCGAAAAAACACGGACAGACGGACATGGCGAAACTATAAGGGTTCCTTGTTGACTACGGAACCCTAAAAATGGATTACATTATCTGCATGACAAGAGTTTGAGCAGAGTTTGCGGCGCTGCGCTGGTTCTTTAATTGATGTGCACGACGGAACAAAACGTTACCTGAATTTTGTATAGTTAGTTATAGGATTTTTGTTATGTTTATTAAAATGATTTTATCTCGTGTCTTTTACTATGTTTAGAATAAGAAAATAGCAAGTAGGTCTTAACATTATGTAAAAAGAGGTAGGGATTAAGTAAGACAAAGACAAATGTATAAGCTAGAGCGAGAAAATAAACATGACGCCCGGTAGTCGGATAGATAGACCGCGTGTCCGCTCCCCCCGCCGCCTATCAATACAGCGGCGGGGTGACGGCAAAATTCATTCCGATACGAGCTCCCGACGAGGTAACACCTCTCCTCCGACTGCCGTGCAACTTTGAAACTGCAACCTGACTTTCCTTGAAGACCTTCCCCCGCATAATTAAATACAGTCCACTGCTACTATAAGGGCGGCAACGATTTGGTCGCCCACATTGTCTGGTCCTGGTCGAAGCCGGATCTCTGAACCAAGAAGAAAAGAAAACTGGAAAAAATGGTCACCACAAGAAGCAATCAAGGAAAGGAGCGTAACGAATCACCCACCGAAACGTCCGACACTGGCACCGGCGAAACTTCCGGTACAACTGGCACCACGAGAACGGAGACAACGGCATCCACCGGCGCCACAGGCACGACGGCCGCAACAACCTCATCTCACACGGGGGGCCCGGCCGACACGTCGGGTATTAAAGCCACGCCCGCCGCCAGCACAGCCACTGTCATCGAGCGCCATTCAACGGAACTAATGCCGCCACCTGTCGCACGCACACTGAAGCCCGCTCGGTCACGCCGCTCTAAAACCTCCAGCAAGAGACTCCTCGCGGAGTTGGGGGCACAGGAGAGGCTGGCTGAGTTGGAGCTGCGACGTATTCGCGCCGAAGCCGAACTAGAGAAAATACGTCAACAACGATCCGAAGTAGAATCAACATCGTCCGAGGAGGAAGAAGACGACCTGGCGCCACGAAGGGTCTCCGACTGGTTCGACAACCAGCCCGAAGCGAATGAACGACTGCCACCCCTGGAAGAAAAAACGAACGCAACGACGGCCTATCAGCACGCAGTGATAGAGAAACCTCTGGTCCCTGAAAACCAGCGAGAGTTGGCTGCCCGCACAAGAGGGCAGCAGAAAATACGAGAAGATCAACCCCCGCCAGTTACAGCGATTGATGTTACGTCACTGACCGCCGCGCTCGCCGAAGCAATCCACGGTAGCAGACCCAGCCGCAAGTACATACCAGACTTGCCCGACTTCAACGGCCATTGTCAAGACTGGCTACAATTCAGAGCTGCGTACAACGAATCTGCAACGAGCTTCACGGCGAGCGAAAATGTCGCCAGAATAAGAAGAAGTCTCAAAGGAGTAGCAATGGAGGCAGTCAGCGCACTACTGATCAGCCAACCGCAGCCTGAAGATTTGATAAGCTCACTGGAGAGAAGATTCGGCAGACCCGACGCCCTACTCATCGGAGAAATAGAAAAAATGAAGAACCACCCTCGACTCACCGAAAGCCCACGCGACTTATGCGTGTTCGCCAGCCGCATCGCCAACACAGTCGCCACGATCCAGATATTGAAGCGACCGCAGTACCTACACAACCCGGAGGTACTACGACTCATCATAGAGAAGATGACGCCGATCCTGCGCAACAAATGGTACGACTACGCGGCGGACCACGAAGACACACCTGAGCTGAAGAGAGTCGCCAATTTCCTCAATGGCGAAGCTGACAAATGCGCGCCATACGCACCACCCGAGCTGCCATTCGAGAAAGAAAAAACAAAGAAGAAAGTCGAACGCGCTTACGCCGTCACCACCGAAGAAAAGACAGCAAGCACGAAGACAAACACAAACGAAAAATCGTCCTGCCCGCACTGCAATGAAAATCACAAGCTACCAGCGTGCCCGCAATTTACTAAAGCCGACGTCAACGAGCGCTGGGAAATAGCGAAGAAAAGTCAAGCCTGCTTTCGCTGCCTCATTAACAAGCATCGTCGCTTCACGTGCAAAGCCAAGCCCTGCGGTCTCAACGGTTGTACAATGCGACATCACCGCCTTTTACATCACGAAAAGGCGTCACCGGTCACCGCGACGACACAACCAAGCTCACCGCCACCCAACAAGATCGACCAGGTGGTGGCCGCCGCAAGACGAGTACAGACCGATGCAAGCCGCGCGTACCTGAAAATAACCCCAGTCACACTACGGGGGCCGCAAGCAACAGTACAAGCATACGCACTACTCGACGAAGGAAGCACCGTAACAATAATCGACTCTTCACTAGCTGACGCACTCGGACTCGACAGGCCGAACGAACCTATGTGGGTGCAAGGAGTGAGCGGGACAGAAATAGCGCACAAACAGAGCAAGAGAGTGAATGTCAACATAAGGGGCCGACACAGTAGCGACGAACTGCACATCCGCAACGCGCACACCGTCGCAAATTTAGACTTCACCACTCAGTCGATAAGCGAACGAGAAGTACAAAACTGCGAACACCTAGAGGACATCAAACACGAACTGCTTTACGACAACGCCACACCGAAGATACTCATCGGCCAAGATAACTGGGAATTGATCGTGTCACGCGAAATAAGAAAAGGACGGCGCGATCAACTTGTGGCGTCGAAAACACTTCTGGGCTGGGTGCTGCACGGGTGCCGCTCGTCTCACGCGGCACCGGTGGCCTTCTGCTGCGCTCACCTGTCACAACCTGGGCGCGCAGATCCGATGGAAGAAATGATGAAAAAGTACTTCGCACTAGAATCACTGTCGATCGAGCCGAGAAAACAGAGCAGCGACCCCGAACTACAAGCTCTCCGAATATTGAACGAGAAAAGCCGACGTCTACCTGACGGCAGATTCGAGACGGGACTACTATGGCGAGAAGAGAACCAAACCATACCCTGCAATCGTCCGGATGCCCTCAAGCGCCTTCACACACTAGAACGCAAACTGGACCGCGATGAAAACCTGAAAGAAAAATATGAAGAAAGAATAAACAACTTGTTGACGTCAAACTACGCCGAGCGAACGACCGCGCCACCAAGCGGCCGAACATGGTACCTACCGCACTTCGCCGTCTGCAATCCCGAGAAGCAGAAGATCAGAGTAGTCCACGACGCAGCGGCCACCTCACACGGCCGCAGCCTCAACGACATGTTGCTGCCTGGACCAGACCTGCTGCAGTCGCTACCCGGCGTAATAATGCGATTCCGTCAACATGGCATCGCGGTATCAGCTGATATCAAAGAAATGTTTATGCAGATTAAAATTCGTGAAGAAGACAGAGACGCACTCCGCTTTTTATGGAGAAGCGACCGGCGGGAGGGGGCACCGGAGGAGTACCGCATGACCTCCGTCATCTTTGGCGCATCGTCATCTCCTTGCACCGCTCTCTACATAAAGGACAGAAACGCAAGCGAACACGCCGAAAAGTATCCGCGGGCGGCGACAGCGATAAAGAAAAATCACTATATGGACGACTACTTACAAAGCTTCGCGACCATAAACGAAGCCAAACAAGTGACCAGAGACGTCGACTACGTGCACAAACAAGCCGGCTTCGAGCTACGCGGATGGGCCACGAACGAAAAAGAAGCTATCAGCGCCGTCAACGGGCGCGCAGAGCGAGAGGGAACTACAGTCGCCATCGGCGGGAGCGAGATAGAGAAAACGCTCGGCCTACTATGGGACACAAAAGAAGACTGCATTCGTTTCCGTCTCAACATAAGAAGAGCTCCGCCAGAGGTACTCGACGACCTACGCCCGCCTACGAAGAGAGAAGCGCTCAGCATCATTATGTCCATTTTCGACCCACTCGGCCTCATCTCGCCCATCACTACGCCGGCGAAGCGACTTATGCAAGACACGTGGCGCTAAAAGACAGACTGGGACGAAACGATTCCGGCAGAGCTACAGAAAAAATGGAGCGAATGGTTACAACAGCTGCGCGACCTAGGTCAATACCAAATACCTAGATGCTACGACGCCGAACCAGGGACCGTACTCTGAAACGCACATCCGAAACTTCGGTTAGCCCCGTCCCTCTCACTCGATTCTGTCATGACTCAAGCGTGCGAGGGACGGGTATTACGAAGTTTCGGGTTTTGCGTTTCAGAGTAGGCCCTCAGCCGCGCGCTACGAGCTACACACTTTCGTGGACGCAAGCGAAGAAGCGTACGCCGCCGCGATCTACTGGCGAATGACGCGCGCGGACGGAAGTACCAAAGTCGCCCTCGCAGCAGCCAAGAGACGCGTCACGCTGCACGAGCGATACCCCAGCGACGAGACACTGCAAACGCTACTGGCCGAGGTCGAGGCGACGGTGAACTCCCGCCCCCTCACACACGTGGCGGTGACCCCCGATGACCCGCCGGCGCTGACCCCCAACATGATATTGATCGGACCGGACTGCCACACGCCGGCCCCGGGCGCATTCAGCGAACACGACGTGAACGCGCGTCAGCACTGGAAGCGCGCTCAGCAGCTCGCCGACACATTCTGGCGGCGCTGGGTACGCGAGTACATGCCGCTACTCCAGAACCGGCGGGAGCCCCTCGGCGCCGGAGCCAGCCCAGCGGTCGGAGACGTCGTAATAATTTGCGACTCGAACCTTCCCCGCAACACCTGGCCACGAGGACGAGTGACGAGGACCTACCCAGGAAAGGATGGAGTAGTACGAGTCGTGGACGTCACCACCAGCAAGGGCCACGTCCTGAGGCGGCAACAAAGAAGATCGTCGTGCTGCCAGTTGGATCGCAAGGCGACGGCGGGAGAATGTGCACGACGGAACAAAACGTTACCTGAATTTTGTATAGTTAGTTATAGGATTTTTGTTATGTTTATTAAAATGATTTTATCTCGTGTCTTTTACTATGTTTAGAATAAGAAAATAGCAAGTAGGTCTTAACATTATGTAAAAAGAGGTAGGGATTAAGTAAGACAAAGACAAATGTATAAGCTAGAGCGAGAAAATAAACATGACGCCCGGTAGTCGGATAGATATACCGCGTGTCCGCTCCCCCCGCCGCCTATCAATACAGCGGCGGGGTGACGGCAAAATTCATTCCGATACGAGCTCCCGACGAGGTAACACCTCTCCTCCGACTGCCGTGCAACTTTGAAACTGCAACCTGACTTTCCTTGAAGACCTTCCCCCGCATAATTAAATACAGTCCACTGCTACTATAAGGGCGGCAACGATTTGGTCGCCTACAATTGAGGCCACTGGTTTTACCCATGCTGACTTTTTCGAAAAAATTGACCATTTTTGAAGTGTTATATCTCGAGATCTGTTTAACACACAGAGCTGTTGTTGCGCTCAAATTGAGGCTTACTTTATTTTCTTCCTAAGTGTTATAAATGACTTTACTGTACAATGCATATTTTAGAAGTTGTAAGCCATAAACTGAAAAGAGTCTTAAAATTCCGAGGTTTTTCGAGCATTACGAAGTAGGAGGTTTTACACTATTAGTATCTATCCTAACAACATCCCAAAATATCAACCCTTGGCGATTTTTTGCGAGCTAATGCGATTTACGCATATTTGTACAGGATTATTTATTCATTTCATTTAGGATAAACAATATTTTTCTGACTTGGCAGTCACGAAATGTAGGAGCAGTCTGTACCTACCTACTGCTTAACTAATCACACTCTTTAATACTTAATTGAAATGTTAAGATAAATCTAAGTGCAACAAACATCAGCATAGTATTACTTACATTTCGTGACTGCAGTCAGAAGAATATTGTGTATCCTAAACATAAAGTTAATATACCTATCGGAATAGAGGAACAACCACGAGCTGTCAAACGAAACCGAAATTGGATCGCATTTGTGTGTGTAAAATTGTTTATGTATGCGTGTCAGTGATGTACGTCATGTCGCTTTTCAGATTAATATCGATATCGACAATATTAAATAGTTACAGTAATAAATAAATATATATTGGACACGATCACATTCATTGTTCCAATACCAAGGTATAGTAGCTTAAGCACTAGTATTATGGAAATTAGAAACAACGACGGGTAATGAGCGATTTTCTGAGAGGCCATTTAAAAAAAAAAGCTTCCGATTGCTTCACTAGATGGCGTTGAATAAGTATGTCTATGGTATATTTTGGTATGAAACATATTTAAATTAATTACTTTTTAAAAACCCATAGGAAACTAATAATATATTAAATAAGTACTACTGTGAGGAACGGAAACGAAATAGGTAAATTTAAAGATTTAGGTAAATAAATAACATCTGTCTGACGTTCCGTTTTACGTAAAAAAGTCGCGTCAAAGTAAAATTTATAACGTTCCGTTCCTTCTAACTGCATAGGTGGGACAGCGCCATCTAGTGGCTGAGCTTTCAGAAAATCGCCCATTGCCACATACACCTAGACCCGAGGCAATATTGAAAAAATAGTTTTCTACATTTACCCGACCTGGGGGGCTACCGCGTAACTTTATGGATATGAACTTCATACGTTTTTGGGAACTTTAAATTTTATAAAGAAAATAGCCGCTATCAGTTCCTTCTTTTGTGACGACGAGTTAAAAATCTATCAAAATAAGATGATAGATTTTTGCTGCTTTGTTCTGTTGAACGTTGCTAGCTAGCTATCATTATACCCGAAGTCACAAAACAAATATAACTTATAGTAGCTATTTTTTTTATAAAATTGACTTAAAGTTCAACGTATGAAGTTCATATCCATAAAGTTATGCGGTAGCCCCCCTGGGGGGCTACCGGCTAAAAAATATGGATATGGACATGGGTTTCAACTGTCATTTGAATTTCTTATTGTGATAGATTTTTGCGGCTTTGTTCTGTTGAACGTTGCTAGCTAGCTATCGTTATACCCGAGCGACGACGTCACAAAAAAAGGAACTGATAGTAGCTATTTTCTTTATAAAATTGACTTAAAATTTAAAAAAACGTATGAAGTTCATATCCATAAAGTTACGCGGTACCCCAGGGATCGAACCCGGGACCTCTAGAGATAGCGGCACCTTGAAACCGGTGCGTACACCACTCGGCCAGGGAGTTCGTCTAATAATAATATAATATTAGTAATATTATTAATATAACTAAAATTCCCATCTTGGGAAGGGATTTTGCATGGCTAAAACTACGATTCTGCGGTGAAGTATGCATATTTAAGAAAAACTACGAGGAGATTTTAAATCATTTATTATACACTAGCGACCCGGCCATGCTTCGCACAATCCTTTGAACAATTTGTTGGTGCTTCCACAGTGATAGTACGTTTCACTTCTCGCGTTTGGAAATATTTTTCATCAAAATGCTTACTGCATAATAATCAATTTAGTCCAGTTAGTTTCTGGTATCCAAGTTAGTATGTAATCTGAAAGATAATTATATTACTAATGATAGTATATGTAGGTACCTATTCTAACAGTCAAAAACTGATACCTATGGATCAGTTAAGTATCTTAAATGGAATTACATTCCCAGGTAATTCATATCTAAACGTCTTACAGGTACTTTAATTACAGTACTTAATACATATTCATTTTTTACCGCGTGATAGACAGTGGACACGAAATATCGATAACTTGATGCAGCCCTAGAGTAAAACGAAAATTATTTCTTTACACAAAATATTCGTAAATTCTGCATTATGTGTAATCAATATTTGCTTGTTACATAAATAAATGTTTGTTGAAGAGCATTATCACACTTCTTGCTTTAAATTCGAAGCGCATTGGCAAAAATAAACCTTAGGAAGGTAGGTGTCGGTTTGGAATAATTTACCTGTGAACTGAACATTCTGCGGGATTATTTCATTGTGTTGTACAACAATCAATAACTGAGCAAGTCACCATGTTTCCATACCAATATTGGCTAAAAATATCTAAGATTGCACGTAAAATCCGAAAAAAATAAAATACCTAAATTCTCAGCGTGCTGATAAGTGCTGACGAACTGTCAAACAGTAGCCAAAAACGGTTCTGTTACGTTGCATCACGCATCTCATTTTATCTCACAGTGTTGTTGCTAGTGACATCCCGCTCGCTCAGCCCTTTGTTGCTCTATTCCGATAGGTATATTAACTTTATGATCCTAAATGAAATGTATTAATAATACTGTACAAATATGCGTACGTATAATAGTAATTATTATTGAAACATTACGTTTCACATAGTATGTTAAAAAGAAAGCAACGGTGACTTTTTCTGAATAAAATACAAACTGATTCAAATACAAACAACCAGACTTGGCTCCACGTAACATCTCAATTATTTTTATGGTAGTCATGAGACAAATTTTTACATAGGAAAATGTTTTTGGTGGGATTGTACATTTAGGCATCGAGCGAGTGTTACTTGGATCGGAAACAATGCAAAATTCATGGGATACGTATTATGATTGTTTTACTCGTCAATTTCCTAATATTTTCTCTAGAGTTAGATAGATTTATGGCTTAGTGTTAGATCATTACATTTTATTCCAGAGCATTACTCGGCCGGTGATTATTTCGACATTTGGTTATGAATGGTAACATGCCGTATTTCACATGGGAATGCATACTGTTATCATACTATTATTTTTTGACGTGATAACGTTTTATAAATCGATGAACGCCGGCTGCACTCATGAAAAAGCATGACGCAATGTCACGTTCCATCTGGCTTAAAATAGAACTATTACTTCCCATAAACCTAGAGTCCTGAAATTTGGTACAGGGGTTGGGTTTAATGAAGGGAAACCTATCAAAACTAAGAAAATGGAAGATCCCGAGTACCTGATGACCCTGAGGAGAAATCTTAATTAGTTAATCATCATCTCAAATTAACTTCACTAGATGGAACTATGTGCAGTTGACTCGCGCTATGCGTCCGAATAGAAGAGAGACAGCGGCATATTTTTAATATCCAAATTAGCTTTCAACATTATTGATAATATTTGTTTCTTATTACTTGTTTCAATTATCAAATTAACTGTAAACATTATCGGTAACATAATTTTGTACCGTGTAAATCAAACTAGAGAAACAAAATTAGTGTTACTAGTGACACAATGCTTCAACAAGCATGTAAATTAGATGTGTGATAGAATGCTTGTTCTATAATCAAGTTGACGATAAAAGTCGCTGGTAAGGTAACCTTCTACTTCGACATAACTTTTCACCAATGTTTTCTCATGACGTAATCACGTAAAATTATCATCGTCCGTAAACCGACTTTACAGGCAACCAATTTTTATTCACAATGGGGTTGCAGTTGGCCTTCATCACACCTGATGTGAAGTGATGTAAAGGCTGAAGGTGGAAGAACACTACCCGCACTCCTGGTATCCGCAACTACTGAGGAACTGGCTGTTTTATCTCTATATAATAGCCAGAAGGAAGACAACAATGTTGTTATAGCGACAAACTTAGATAAGATGGTGGTTGGAAAACGGATTTGGAACAAGCAAGCCCTACCATCAACCAAAACTAAGTTTAATAATAAGTTTTTAGATATACTTACTTAATAACGGGTGTCCCAAAAGTAGGTAAAGGATGATTTGTCTCAATAAAACGCGAATGGATTGGAATTTCTTCGTAGTTTTATTTTATTTTAAAGAAGAGACTTGTACAATTTTATCTGAATAGAATATCTGCTAAATGGCCGCCACGGGCGTTTTTGCTGTGTGCAAGTTTTTCATGACACTTTCACACATTTCGTTGCTAATTTCACACATTTCGCTACTTAATTCACCAATAACTCGGCGAATATTTTGTCTATATTGTCTATGTTTTGTAGATCGTTGTTGGCGTAGACCACAGCCTTCTCTATTGTCTTCTACAAGCCATGCTATTAGGTTTGACAACGTCGCATTTTTCGTTGGATGTGAACCGATTTAAGGCCTGTCGCATGTTATACGATTTTTTTCTGTCACAAAATTTGTAACGCCCGCCGGACGCACTCTGCTCATATGTTTTGTTGTAGACTCCGCATACTATCAGAATTCTGACGTGTCTGACGTCCGCTTATGATGAGTCTCGGATGCAAACGATCGGACGGCAGAAATTTTTCTGGCTTTTTGAGGGCGCACTCTCCATACACTTTGTACTAGACCCCGCACACCTGAGAGATTTTTGAGGGACAGAAAAAAAAAGAAAAAAAAGGGTTCTAATAATGAAACGAGATGGCGCTGACAAATAGCGACGTCGGTGTGATCAGAAATAATAAACTAAAATGACGAGTTGATAACATTTTGATTTGTTTTCAAATTCGTAGGTAGCAAGTAGGTAGCACTATCTAATATTAAAACAGTAAAATAACAAAGAAGTAACAAATATATCAGTGAGAACGCAACGTAAATCTACTACCTAGTTGAAGCATAAGCAATCAAAAAGTGTGTAAAATCCCCGCGCCTGACTGACATGACATGACAAGCATAGCCTAGCAACGTCGTGCATGCGTGTTTTTGACATAACTTCTAGTCTTTTAGATTACTTTTGATGCGAGCGCCATCTGTCGCCACTTTAAATCAACTTATTTTTCCTTTATAGCTGTCAGAAAAATCCCCCATTCCCATCAGATGTCAAGTCGAGTGGACGCGGAAGCACGTGTGCACTTTGTACGGCAAGACAATAAGTTCATCAAACGGTCTGAGCGACATTCGAAACAATAAAAAAAAATCCGGTAGTTTCTCATTTTTGTGTGTGACATTAAAATAGAATACCTCTGTACTAACCAAATTTCATTGAAATTGGTTCAGTAGCTTAGGCGTGATAACTTTCATCCCCTATTTTAACCCCTTACAGCCCTTTTTAGGTTCAGTAGTTTAGGCGTGATTGCGTAACACACAGACAGAGTTACTTTCGCATTTATAATTTTAACTAGGGATAATAGGCTGATTGACGAAGTTTTCGACACTCATTCTGAAGCAGCGAAAATATTTTTTGCATATGCTCTCAATTTCATAAACATTGTTTGTATGTAATTTTCCTAGTTTCAGCCAGTCAGTTTAATTTTAACAACGGCATTTGTTTAACTTTCAATAAAATTTGACACCCATTGAAATTGCATCCTAGACCGGTTAACAAACTATAATAAATTTCAATTCAACTTGCAATGACTTTTACATTTGCATTCCTAGTTAACTTCTCATATAACAATTTACCATTTCTATTGTATTTCCTGCGATAATCATAACAATAATAATAATAATCATTGTAATAGAGACAAATAAATTGCCGTGTAAATAAGTGCGGTGACAGAGATAAATAAATGGCCGTGAAAATAAGCGTGCGCGCTAGCCCTAAGTTGAAGTTTTAACAGAAAATTGGGAAAACTTTATGAAACCTTACCTTGTTTAATAGTACACGCTATCAATATAATGCTTAATGATGTTTTCATAAGGAAAAGCATATAACTTCTTCAAATTTACTTTAAAATTCACTGAAATCACAACAAACCTTGCACCAAAACAACCAATTATTTTAAAATGACACTTGTGTATTATCCGACTAAGTTTGCTTTGTAGGAAGTTGTTACGAGCATAAATATGTCCTTAGCGCGAACGCAAATAGGACGCATAATATTAACCACTAGTTATGGTTGGTCAAGTTGCCCATAGGTTTCCATAGCATCTGCTTATTTTTAACTAGGTCGGGTTACCTCTAACCAAATGTTCGGTCTACGCTTAGGTTCACAAGCGACGTTGCCAAACCGCTATAGCATGGCTTGTAGTAGAGAAGGCTGTGCGTAGACTTTATCTTTGACGTAGCCCCAAAGAAAGAAATCCAGTGGCATCAGATGGCAAGATCTCGGTGGCCATTTGACATCACCTCTTCTTGAAATTACGAGATTTTCGACCTTTCGACGAGTGTCTGTAATTGATCGTGAATTTTCGTAAAATATTTGTCTAACTTTTATGTGCTGTTTTATTGTGAAACGCTCCACGATTAATTTTACATGTGTCAAGATGACGTATGTCAAATTTCAAACCCGCCATCTTAAATATTTCGGAAATAGCGCGAAATTCAAATCCTATACCTACTTTTGAGACACCTTTTACAATAGATACTATACCCCCTTTTTATAGCGAGGGGTAAAAAATATAAAATCTGAAAAAAAAGACAAAAATAAAGAGATTGCTTTGAAGTTCTTGTGATTGAAAAAACAAAATTCTTAGATGATATATTATCCATGATTTGTTGTTAAAAGGTGTATATTATAGTTGATTCTAACTCGTAACTTGAAATACCTACCTTCATCGTTCGGCCAAGAGTTTTTTATCAATTTTGTTAAGTCTAGTCACGTCTATTGAAAAATGTATAGTTAGTATAATAGGGTATTTTACTGTTGTTGAAATGTAGATATTTAATGATGACGTTAAAAAATATTGCAATTAAGAATACCAAATGTGAAAATATAATTTGAATCTGTTTTATAATAAAAGAATTATAGTCTGTTTGATTTTGACTAAAGCTGTCTCTTTCTAAAACGAAATCTTCTATGGCGTGACTATGACGCTACTAACGCACTGACGTCACAAAGATAGCGTCCTGTTAATTTCTAATTATAAAGTTTGAAGTCCTATATCTTTGAAAATATTCAAGATAATTCAAAATAAAAACTTGTTTTGTGTAGCTAATATTTCGAAAAACGTTTTAAAGAAATAAAAAAAAAAAACAGTAAAATACCGTATTAATATTAACATATAAGTCACATAGCGCTCAGTATCATCTTTAAAATAGTAAGTAGTATATATTTATTTTAATTTTTAGTTTTTCGCATTCACAATGCAATTTTTATGATTGAAAAATGGAAAATGAAGTATGTAGAAGTATGTAGTTGTGAGACGGGTCGATTTTTTTCTACATAGTATATATTTGTTACCAGAGTCGAATGATATTTGTATCGTTATTAATCGGAGATTGTATACCGTTCCGCATGTAATATGTAGTAATTAATTGTGGAGTCGAATAGAGTGTACTAGCGACCCGGCCCGGCTTTGCACGTGCTTTGCTATAGAGCGAGGCGCAGCCCGCGATACGCCTTTTATAGGCAGGCCAACCGTTTTTGCTGCAAGGGATGTTTTGGTTGCGAGTAATTTTACATCTGTGATAACTTCTACAGTATTCATTTAAATTAAAATTAGGTACCTACAGGACAATTTTGATCTACTTACATTAATGGCCAAGGTAACTAATATACTTATTTGGATAAGGATAAATATTAATACTGATTAGGAGAAATTAGCTTTGCATATAAAGTAATATTTTTAAATTAATTACTTCCTTAAAGATAAAAATGTTTACTGTGAGTCAACCGTAGGAGATAAGTAGATATAGATCGCGGACGTTTTTGTAGGTCTTTTTATGATATACAATTCCGTTGTACATTGTTTTGGTGTATCTTATACAGTTTAGAAAAGAAGCAGACAGACAGAGGCGGAAAGCGACTTTGTTTTATCCTGGGGCTTCACCTGCGTGACGCCTAACGGCGTGCGCTAATCAAATTAGTGCGCTAAGACCCGGCCACACCTGCGTATTATATCAAATAGCGCGCTAATTTTTGGCATTAGACGCAGGTGAAGCTCGCATTATACTATGTAGTGATACCCACACAAGCACACGAGAGTACTAGGTACTAGAAATACTATGAATTCGGAACTCGCCTGGTATTCAATATGTATGCATTTTCACGACTTTTCTGCGCTCATCACCGAGGCTGCTCCTATATAACCAATGCGGTTGCAATAAAATAAGACTGCAGAAAGGAAAACGTACAAAAAAATGTAACAACTGGTCTAAGTCTATTTTCTAATCGAGTTGCAACTTTTGCCACTGGCAGAATGTCAAGCAAGCAAGCGAGGGGAGACGGCCAGTGGCTATACCACACTAGGTAGGTACCTATAATAGATAAAGCTTATAATATACTGTGGCTATGCTGTCAATGCTTTACACATTAAACGGATAGCAGTCCGCCAGCAGGTAACGGACTGTCAGTATGCCGCAACAAGTCACACACTTTTACATAAGTACAAGAACAGAACGGCAGGCGGCCTGTTCGATCGGGGACTGCAGGCGAACTGTTAGTGTGTGGGACACGTGAACACGTTTGCAATAATTATTTGGTATATCACACTTTGTACATTCGTATTATTAAGATTGTATTTAGATTTTAATGAGATGCATTTAAACATCTTGTGTGATAATATTATAGACTAGCTTTCCGTCCGCGGTTTCGCCCGCGTGGATTACACAACGTTATCCCGCGGGAAATTGATATTATTCCGGGATAAACGGTAATGTGAGTGACCCGTATAGGCGCACATTCGTAAACTAGACACAATAATATAAACATCCTACCTATTTATATTTCCGTAGGCCGCCGAGGGTATGGTGTCCATACTAAGCTGCCCATTTATTTACCTTGTTAAGGAATGGATATACAAGGAATGTGGGGTCCAAAAAGTGCAACGAAGAAAGGACTCTATTAGAGTAAGTTAATTAATTTTAGAATATGATGTAATTTTTTTGACGTACCTAGGACACAAAAATTAAAGTAACTAAGTAATAATTTTTAAATAATTTTCAAACATATATCAGAAAATATATTGTGTGACTTATACGGTATTAGTCACACAACTAACACACTTTTTATTTTATTCGGTATAAATCTAGTATTTGCACGGGGTCTTTTTTCTCTGTTATTGGCGGTGTTTAGACATAAATAAAAAAATGTTGCCGTTGACGAGTTTCTTTCTTCCTGGTTCTTGTCGCAAGGTCTCCCGCCGTAGGATTTGCGAACCGTTGGAGTACCTAGTTCTTTGACGTTGTTAAGTATTGTAACATAATCTAACCTGAATAAACAAGTTTGAGATGTCTGCTCTGATCGGCATCTTTGAGCATGATCCCGGAGAGATAGCGGTAAGAAGTCACCTTGCATTCAATTCAATATTATCAAGAGCGTTAGATAAACCATTTTCCGCTAGGAGCGACGAGGTCGAGGCCAGATGCTCAAATGTTTTGGCTTAGCTGTCTGGCTGCATTCCAACAAACTTTTATTTCAAGAATAACGCTTACTTTCGGATAGTAATGTCAGAACCCCATACTAGTTTGACATTAGTATCCGACAGTAAGCGATATTCCCGGAATAGAAGTTTGGTCGAATGCAGCCTAAGTGATTCCCAAAACTCAGTGTTTCATCAGCGTTAACCTTAAGTAAATAAATGTTGTAAAATGTGTATGTGAATGTCAATTTCTAGCTTTATCTTTTCATATGATTGCTCTTAAGGAACTTTGTGATACCTATCGAAAAATATACACCAATTAAGTTTATTTTAAACTATAGATGCTTTGCAAGTTGTAGTTATTCATTAGTTTGTTTTATAGTAATGAATTTACTTAATTGGGTTTATTTAAACTCTTCTTCAAAGAACTTATATTATGAGTAAGTACCTACAATAATACATCATCATCATCATCATGTAAGCCGAAAGATGTCATTTAATACATATCAGTGTTTAAATGTTACTTCTAAATAAAAATGGTTGTAATCGATGTTAGACGTTGTTCGTTACTTGGCCATCGCGTATCATAACTTAGATTAAATAATAGTATGCTAAGTTTGGGACTTTTCGCAAGTTACCTTGTTGCCGAGTTGCCACCATTTCATTCCTTAGCTTTTTTAAATTAAAGAAAGCTATAAGTATTTATTATTATGTGGCTTAACAGTATACGCTGTTATTATAAATAATAAGTTGCACTGGACCCACTTCGTGATGATGTCTAATGGTGTCACATATGTGTAACGAAATTAAATGTTTGTGTCAAAGCGGGAGTTTTATTTTTAAACTGAGATTCATGTTTCTGTTGTTCTTACCTATAAGTATTAATTTTGTACTTATTAAAGTTCATTTATTTGTGTTCCATCTCTCTCCTCCCCATGACTCTGTCACCAAATATCCTTTCATTCACTATCCTCATTCATGGTGCCCTTACACTTTGCGATTTTTGGCAGCAAAATAAAAGCCACTGTTAAGTTAATACTTTTACTTACTGCGCAAACAATGTGGCCAGTATTTGCGGTATAGAGATGTTTTGAAAAGACACATGAAACGATGCAAAATTGAGCTATCGGAATGGGAAGAAAGGGCGGCCCAGCGTCCGGAATGGAGACATCTTATTAATCAGTACGTGTCTGACTTCGAAGGGGGACGCCGCGCTGATTTGGATTTAAAGCTAGATGCGATGAAGAACAGACGGCCATAACTTATGCCGGCTGTACACGCTTGTCTGTTCGCGTCGCGAGTCTCTCGTCTCAAGTCGTCTCGTTTAGGCCCGAGACGAGAGCACGCCCTGTACACATTCATTGTTATACTTGAACTACGTATGCCGGCTACGATGGACGTAGATACTGTCGCTGCATTTTGCCTTTGTGCTATAAGCTATATAGTAATTTTTTGCATGTTTACCAATGATAGTTTATATGTAATTAATTAATAAAACGTCATTGATGTTTACCATCAACAAAAAATTACTAAGCCATGGCGAAGAAGAAGATGGTGAATGGTTACTTACTTTCCGTGTTTATGCTTTTTCTACATTGAGTAATATCATTTATAGGGGAATCGATAAAGTAATATGCGAACCAGATTGGTTTATACTATGGACAGAGTCAGCTGCAGCTCCAGATTGCGTAGATGATTTAACCTTTCTTTCATGTCCATGGTGTGTAGCCATGAGTGAATCTCGATTCTTCTTTATCTCCTCAACTGGGACATCAATATAGATACCGGCTTATTCGCATCCATGCATCGTGGAGAGATTGTTTATTTTTGTGTCTTACATCCTTTGGATCCCATAACACCGATTCCCTTTGATAACACTCCAAAAACTCTAATTCGCGTTCGTTAGACCACATTGTGCGAAACGCCTTCACACGACCACAGTCATCGGGCAAGTGATTGAACGAGTATACAGGCTCGCTCTCGTTTTACTCGAGACCCAACGAGACCCTTTGACTCGTGCGCAAAAACCGACTCGCTTCCGAGACCGCACGAGTCTCACGGGACGCGACGAGACATAGTTGTACACGCTCGTGCTCGGCAGGTCTCGTAGTGTCTCGACGAGTGTGTACAGCCGGCATTACAATCGGAGAAACGGTGTGTTGACGTGTCCAATATGTGCACGAACCACGATAGAGCGCACCGTGTCAGTGTCAGTGTCAGCAGAATCACCCATCTCTATTGTTTCGTAAGTGCTTGTTCACATACAACAAGCGGGCGCGGGTACGGCGGCGGGGACGTGCTCGTATTCACATTAACTGCTTGCCAGGTGTTGGCGCGAGTGTAACGTGTTATCAAGTTCAAATCAAACTGGTTGATTTTGCCTGAAGCCGCGCGCCAATCGCACGCTCTGTCGTTAGTTCGATGTAAACACACAAAAATAACTTCACTCGTTTGATATTGTCATGTCTCGAGCTCGTCGCGCGCGCTAGTCGCAGGCTTGTTCACTACTTTCACCGCTACCGCGTTTTGTACGTGTGCACTTGCATATTATGCTATATACAGGGCGTCCCAAAACTATGCCACATGGAGGGAAAGTACCTTAAATACTGAAGATTAAAAAGAAAACGAACTGCATTCAAAGTATTTCAAAAAATCGAATGTCTGAACTGGAAATCGAACACGCTGAAGGTGATTTTTTAATTTTTAAATTTTATTATACCGAACGAAAGGCTCAATTATAAGCATTTATTTATTCTAAGTAACATAGCATCTTAAATAAAAGTAAGACTACGAAATTTAACATTTAATGATTATCAAGTTTGTGCAGCGGGACAGCCTTTTCTCCGACTGTCGTCGTGCTCAAAACAACTGACTTTAACATTTTAATGTATTACTAACTAGCGGCCGCCCGCGGTTTCACCCACGTGGTACCCGTTCCCGTGGGAATATCGGGATAAAATATAGCCTATGTCACTCGGGAAGACTGTAGCTTTCTAACGATGAAAGAATTTTCTAAATCGGTCCAGTACTTTTTAAGTTTATTCGTTACATACAAAAATAGAAATCTTTCCTCTTTATAATATTAGTATAAGTAAATGAAATGAGTGTAGATTGGAGCAATATTATACCTAATTTCCTTATCATAAGTGTGTGATAAAATTATACATATTATGATAAGTAGGTTCGATTCCCAGTTGAGAAATGCGATTATTTGAAATTCTTTGAATGCAGTTCGTTTTCTTTTTAAAATAGAAATGAAGTTTCCTTTCAGTAAATTTTTATATCTTCAGTATTTAAGGTACTTTCCCCCATTTGGCATAATTATGGGACGCCCTGTATATGTTGTTTGATTTTCGTAACCGCAACCCGCCACCGCGCCCGCGAATATACCTACGTGCATAAGCACTATGTGTGCCAATAAACAGTCGCCGAGGCAGAAATCGGCTAGGAAGACGGGTCGGGAGGCTATGGGGACCGGGACCAATGGTCCACAAAGCCTAATTTTATTTAAATTCAAATTTTCAGGAGGCCTAGTGGACCGCGGCTGTTGTTCACGATGTAAATTTATTAAGTATGTATTAGTTGCTATAGTGTATTTCTTTCTTGTTAAACCTTTGTATTTTATTTATATTTAAATAAATGCGGGATTGTCTGGAGCCGCGAGCGCTGACCGGTAGGTGGCGCACACGACGCTCTAACGGGCGGGGACGCGGGGGCCGCGGGAAGCATCTACCTAGAAAAACGCTTGCGCTCAGTCACGGGCGGGTCGCCGGCACTGACATAACGCGATCACCGTACGTTCGCCGCTCCACCACTCTCCCGATCGAACCCCTAATACGTTGTTCTTATTTCGCTTGCTCCCACCCTCTTCATTAAGTGGTCTTCGAGTCGGATCGTGAATGTTCCACACACCAACAAAAGACATGGTTAGCACCAGGGGTGCTAAAAAGAAACAAGAACAGCTGAAGGCGGAACAAGAAATGGATTTTGTTCAGGAGTGCAAAAGTGAGTGCCTGGATGCAACCAAGGAAGCTGCAGATACGAAAGACACCAGGAGCAAGATGATGGAAGTCACTGAGGTGAACAAACCTGGACCATCTGCAGAGCGACAAAGCGTCAGAAAATCGGCGTCTAAGAAGCTATCAACTTCATCACTCGCTAAAAAGAAAAGGCTTTTAGAAATACGAGCTGCTGAAGAAAAGGCTCGAGTGAAATTGGATCTGATAGACCAAAAGTTAGCGGCTGACCTGGCACAACTGGAAGTGGAGGGTAGTTGCAGTTCCATATCGGAAGACCAAACGGAAAATAATGACCGTTTTGTAGAAGAGTGGTTAGAAACCAGTCGGCAAGAGCCGACAAAGCAAGCGGAACCGGGTCCGGCACAAATGAATACAACCGGCCGCCCGTTAACCGCGGCTAAACCCGCACTCGCACCAGCACGACCGCCGCCGCCAGCATACGGAGGCACCGATGACACCGTGCACGCACTGGCGAGTGCCCTAAAGGACTTGGCTGCTTCGACCACCAAAAACTGTAACGACAAATTACTTAACCGTTTATGTGCACCAAAAGATTTACCCGCGTACTCAGGCGACCCGCTAGAATGGCTTGAATTCAAAAGAGCATACATGGAATCATCGGAAGTATGTAACTTCACTGATAGAGAGAACCTTTGGCGACTCAGGAAGAGCCTTCATGGACCCGCTAAGCAAGCAGTGTTGGCGCTACTAATTGGCGTGACGTCACCCGACGTCGTGATGTCAACCCTGGAGCTGCAGTTCGGGAACCCTGACGTCATCGTATCCAGGATACTTCAAGACCTGAATAGGCTACGTCCGATGTCACAGGAGTACCAGAAAGATATTATTCCTTTTTCTATTAAAGTGAAGAACTGCGTGGCAGCAGTAACTGCAATCGGCTGCGAACAGTACCTGCAAGCAATGGATGTTGTCTCAGTTATTTTATCAAAACTGCCAAGCGTCCTGATTTCAAAATGGTCAGATTACAGTTTCCCCCTCATAAACCAAGGAGACAAGCCGAAGCTCGTGATCCTGTCCGACTTCCTCGGAGACGAAGCCCTGAAAATAACAAAGACTTTTGTTAGTGTACATAGTTTTAATAAACAAAGCTACAGTGAAAACTATCGGAATCGCTCACAAGCGCTGTTGTTGAACAATGAACTAAGTCACACAAGTGAAGTGAATAATAGTAACTGTAAATTTTGTCGCGCGTCTAAACACGAATTAGTTGAGTGTAAAAAGTTTAAAAAGTCATTACGTAGGGACAGATGGAACTTTGTGAAGCGGCACGGTATTTGTTACAAGTGTTTGAAGCCGCGTCATAAACACGATACGTGTCCTGAACCCCCGTGTGACGTAGATAACTGTGGACTATCTCATCATCGTTTTTTACACTACATTGTTAAAAAGAACTCAGTGCCTAGTAACAGTGTGAACGTGAACATGACCGATGCGCTTACGTTATCCGAACCGCAAGTTGAAACAGTGAACTATGTAAGTACGAACAGTTATAAAGTGTTACTAAAAACTGTGCCTGTTTACCTACGCGGGCCGAACGGTACATTTCTTTGTTATGCGTTATTAGACGACGGATCATCTGTTACATTGATAAGCGCTGCGCTCGGAACTAAACTAGGTTTACGCGGATGTAAACAAACTATGCGTGTGTGCGGCGCATGGGACAATAGCGAAGTAGTGTGCGACAGTGAAGTATTGGACCTTGACTTAATTAACTGTGAAGGAACTGAATTTTCTATTCGTGCGCGTAGTGTACATAATTTGAACTTACCTATGCAAAACGTCACCTCCGTGGACTTGAGTAGTTACGAACTGATGAAACCTGAAATAAAAAACATTATTAGTGACAAACAGTGCAAACCAGAACTTTTGATAGGCCAAGATAATTACGATTTACTCTTACCTTTACAAATAATAAAGGGCAAACCTGGCGAACCTTACCTCACTCGCACGCCGCTGGGATGGTGTGTTCACGGCCGTTTACGATCTAACTGTGAAGGAGAGATGTCATCGCAGTCTACCCTGTTTCTATCTGAAAACCAAATGAACATAAGCACTGAAGCTGATATTTTACGAGAGATGCAAGAAGAAATGCGCCAATCCTTTGCGATAGATGCTTTAGGCGTCTCATCCAAGCCAAGACTGAACATGGATGACGTCAAGGCGAAGGAACACCTGGATCAAACCGCTAAGCTAATAGATGGAAGATGGTACGTGGGGCTGCCGTGGAAAGATATAACCTGTAAAATGCCAGATTCATACCCAAACGCTTTGACAAGGCTGAAAGGCGTTGAGAGAAAAATGAAGGTCAACCCAGGATACGCTGAAAGATACAAACAAAGAATCGAACATCTTTTCACTAACGATTACGCTTCGCCACTTAAGGAGAGTCCAGAACCTAAGGCAGTGTGGTACCTCTCTCACTTTGGTGTAGACAACCCGAATAAACAAAACCTCAGACTGGTATTTGACGCCGCCGCCAAAAGCCATGGGATGTGTCTGAACGATTACATACGTAAAGGACCGGACTTATTGATATCACTGTACGGCATCATGATGCGATTCAGAGAACAACAAATTGCCGTGTCCGGTGATATTAAAGATATGTTTCTTAGAATAAAAATACAAAAGGAAGATCAGGATGCTCTTCGTTTTCTGTGGCGCGAATCACCTGAAAAACCCATACAGACTTATGTGATGACAAGCCTTATCTTCGGTGCGAACTGCTCCCCGTTTGTTGCACAATATATAAAGAATAAAAATGCTGAAAACTACAAACAAACCATGCCAGAAGCTGTACAGGCGATTTATTCGCAGCATTATATGGATGACTACCTGGATAGTTTGAGTAATGAAGACTCCACCATTAAACTAGTTAATGACGTCACTTACATTCACAAACAAGGCGGTTTCGAAATTAGAAATTGGTCGTCAAACAATCCCACTGTTTTAAAAGGTTTACCAAGCCAGCCTTTAAGACCAGCTGTTGCCTTGAACAACGGGCAACACTATGATGGAGAACGCACGCTGGGTCTCATCTGGTTTCCAGACAGCGATACCTTGGGATTTGATGTTTCGTTCAAGAAAATACCTAAACAGATTATGACCGGTCAAACAAAGCCTACAAAGAGAGAAATGCTCAGAGTAGTAATGTCAATATTCGACGTCTACGGTTTTTTGTCACCTATTATTATCAAAGGAAAAATAATGATTCAAGATGTTTGGCGGGCACAAATCAGCTGGGACGATGAAATATCTAACGATATATACGACAAATGGTTGGAGTGGCTGCGCATTATGAATAACATAAACAATATTAAGATGCCTAGACATTACGCGAGTGCGACACGAACCGCAGGTGCGAGAGAAACGCACGAAGCTAGTTTACCTACTAATGAGTCACCGCGCCCGATGATAGCCGGCGCGGGCCCGCAGTCGAGTAATTCAAGTTATACAAACTTAGAGCTACATGTGTTTTGCGACGCGTCTACGAAAGCGATGTGCGCCGTCGCATACTGGCGTTGGACTGACGTAAACAAACGAATAAATGTTGCGTTTATCTCAAGCAAATGTCGAGTTACACCTGTGAAGTATGTTTCTATACCGCGCCTCGAACAACAAAGCGCTTTAATGGCTGCGCGGTTGATCGATACGATAAATAAGGAACATAGAATAAAACCTAATGCCAGGTACTTATGGTGTGATTCAGCAACAGTTTTGCATTGGCTGCGTAACGACTCGAGAAACTACAAAGCATACGTCGCTCATCGCTTAGGAGAAATAGACGAGTTAACAAATAAAAATGAGTGGAGATACATACCGACAAAGTTAAACGTCGCTGATATTGGAACCCGAGAAACATGCGACGTCGATACCATACAGGACGAGTGGTTATATGGACCTGCATTTTTGTACCAGAAGGAAGTTTTGTGGCCTTTAGACTCAGACGTACAGCGACCTGATGATTGTGATGTGGACCTAGAATGTGTAAATACTCTTCACCTCACACCTGGAACCTTACCTGCTGTACCTGATCCCGAGCGGTTTTCGTCGTGGCTCCGCTTACTGAGGTCTACATGCATGATGCTGTCCTTCATAGAAAAATGTAAGCGACTTACTTGTGACTCTAATGAAACATTGATGGAACGGGCTGAACACCTGTTGATAAAATACTCGCAGCTAAAGTCGTTCCCCGATGATGTACGTAACCTGCAACAGAAAAATAAATTAGATAAGAAGAGTAAGCTACTTACCTTGAGTCCTACCCTTGACGACGACGGTTTACTCAAACTGGCTGGACGCATTGATGCTGCTGATGGAATAACTGCTTTAGTGAAACGACCTGTGATACTTGATGGCCGCTGTCATATTACTCACCTGATCGTGAAATATTACCACGTGAGAGCATGTCACGCGAACCAGGAAATGGTCGTCAATGAGCTTAAACAAAAATATTGGATTATAAGACTTCGACCGACGGTTAAACATGTCAGTTCCAGGTGCATGCTGTGTCGGATCAAGAAGGCCCGACCCCTTCCACCTAGAATGGGTGACTTACCTGAAGCACGGCTTGCTCATCATCAGAGGGCTTTTACCTTTACTGGATTGGATCTGTTCGGTCCCCTGGATGTGACGGTTGGACGACGCTGTGAAAAAAGGTATGGAGTTATCTTTACTTGCCTGACTGTGAGAGCCGTCCACATTGAGTTGGTAAGCCAACTGACCACCGACGCGCTGATTATGGCCTTGCGGCGTATGGCCGCGAGAAGGGGTTGGCCTCGCTACCTTTATTCTGATAACGGTACTAACCTGAGAGGAGCCGACACAGAGATGAAGCGCTGCGTCCGTGAGTTAGATGAGCGAGCCCTGAAAGAAGGGGTGACCACCTACAGCATGGCCACAACTTGGGTATTTATACCGCCTGCTAGTCCTCACTGGGGAGGGGCTTGGGAGCGACTAATACGCAGCATTAAGGAGTCACTAAAGGTGATTTTAAAGGCACGAGCGCCGCGTGAGGAAATCCTTCAGACTCTGCTGGCTGAAGTTGAGCTCATGATTAATAGCCGCCCTCTTACGCATGTGTCCGTCGAGCCTTACACGAGTGAAACCCTCACCCCTAATCACTTTTTATTGGGATCGTCATCGGGCGGGCCCAGCTTGGGAGCGTTTGACGGTTCGGACTCGTTCCTCAGGAAGCAGTGGCGCATATCCCAAAGATTAGCAGACATGTTTTGGCGACGCTGGGTGAGAGAAGTGCTGCCGGACATGCGCCCAAGGAAAAAATGGCACGAGGAGCAGAGGCCCTTAGAAGTGGGAGACCTCGCCCTAGTAGTGGACCCCAATAGCCCTAGAAACGTGTGGCCGAAGGGCATAATAATAAACGTTATGAGTGGCAAAGATGGCAGAGTCAGGGTCGCAGACATAAAATTACAAAGCGGAACGATCCTTAGACGAAACGCGACGCGTATTGCTCGAATTCCTATGGGGGATGAGTGCTGTCGCACTGGGGAGGGGAATGTTCACGATGTAAATTTATTAAGTATGTATTAGTTGCTATAGTGTATTTCTTTCTTGTTAAACCTTTGTATTTTATTTATATTTAAATAAATGCGGGATTGTCTGGAGCCGCGAGCGCTGACCGGTAGGTGGCGCACACGACGCTCTAACGGGCGGGGACGCGGGGGCCGCGGGAAGCATCTACCTAGAAAAACGCTTGCGCTCAGTCACGGGCGGGTCGCCGGCACTGACATAACGCGATCACCGTACGTTCGCCGCTCCACCACTCTCCCGATCGAACCCCTAATACGTTGTTCTTATTTCGCTTGCTCCCACCCTCTTCAGCTGTGGTCCACAAATCAATTTATTTTATTTACGTGTTTTAATGGAGGCTTTGGGGACCGCCACCGCCAGAGAGTACAAATGACATACTGAATGATTTTGAGAACAGTCAACAAAAAAAGGGGTGGGTTAGTATGAAAAACATTGGCATGTATGTTCCTTGGGGAGTGGAAGGGAGCACTATAAGACGATTTTTGGAAATTCTCCTCTGAGGGGGTTAAAAAGGGGTCTACGTAGACGACTTCGCGAGCGGAGCGCTATTAAAATATAAAACAAACTTTGAAAAATATAAAAAAATATTTGAAAAATACAATGATTTTTTTAAATAAACGAAGCCATCTCCCAAGTAACTCGACCGACGATCCAATCTGGGACCTTTCACTGACCGGGCGAATCTTCTGACCGCCAAGCTACAGAGTCGTTAGAAGATGATGTAAAATGTGTTTTAAAAATGTGAATTAATTGTGTTTAAAATGATTTTTTTATTAAAAATGTGCCTTAAAATGTGTTTTCTTTTGTTTTTATTCATTTTATTAAGAATTACATTTGAAGCATGTATGGCGCAGTATATAGTAGAATTGTCTTTTGTTTTTAACTAATATTAAAGCTTTAAGTAGAGTTCCTAAGTAATTGAAAATTGTTCACGGCTATGATCATTAGTCCGCCTATACTTAACTGTATTTATCATAACCCATTGTGTAATTGTGATATAAACTGACCTTAGTCATACCATGTCAAGGTCATTTTTCAATTTGACGACTCTGTATGAAATAAAACAGGGAGAAAAAAACAACCCTTGGAGTTTCTTGCCAGTTCTTCTCCAAGGTCTCCCGCTGTAGGGTTTGCGAACCGATGGCGTAGCTTCTATGACGTTCACAAGTATTGTAAATAACAATCTAAATTGAATAAACAAATTTGAATCTTGAATCTTGAAGCGTCAAATTTTCCAAAAAATTTTTTGCTGTTAGCCAGCGTTTATTTTATCAAAATGAAGATATTACTACCCTCGACACGACACTCGAATGAAATAATTTTCCAGATAAATTGACAATCGAGTACGATGTAATAATTGGGATTTTGAATATAAAAGTTATTATGTAACTTTTCTTATTTAATTTAAAACTTCATTATCAATAATAATATTATAATTATATCATATTATTATCATTTAATGCGAAAAACTTATTACATTTTGCAGTTAATTATAAACAGTTCAAAATCGATAAAATTTGAACAAAAATCACGTGACTTTGAACGCGCCACGATTGGTCACCATAGATAGGTAGATGTGGCGTCATAATGTTAAAGCTATTCCAACAGAACAGTGTTTACGGCTTTTACACGTGAACTAACAATAATATTGAAAATTTATTGTTAAAAAACGATTTGTTAGTTACTTCTGATTAGCTATTAGCCCTGTCAACGAAGAGATAGAGAAGAAAATGCTTGGAACACAATTTTTTAATTTGTAACTTTGTTTGGGCTAGATGCAGAGGCGGATTAAACGTGGAGGGCGCCCTAGGCAAGCACCTCCTAGGCGCCCCTCTACACACATTTTTTACTAACTTCGAAAGAACGACGAATCGTCTTACTGCATAGTTGGTGCACACACATAGTTAGTGACTTAAGTGCCCCGGTAACGATCATTCGCAATTGATAATGTTTACGTCATTGAAGGACCAAAATGATCGTCTACAGAGGCAATTAAAGCCATTGTCATTCGAAACTACGTGATTGACGGCGAATGATGGAAAGCCCATTGACAATCGCGAATGACGCTGCCAATTGAACGTCGCGTTGTGCGATTGACAGATTTTTCGGTCATTTGTTCGCTCGCTAGTCGAGAAACATGGCGGACATTAAGGAACTAATGTGGGCGAGCAATTGACGCATCGAATGACGCTCCGTCATTCGCACCTTCAATTGAAACGGTCAATCACGTAGCAATTGACGAATGACGATTGACCGTTACCGGGGCACTTAAAATGCCCGACTGTTTCAATTGAAGGTGCGAATGATGGAGCTTCATTCGATGCGTCAATTGCTGCAAGTAAGATGATAAAGCTTGATAATTAAACTCTAACTAAACGATCGCGCGCGCCCCCTTCGCAACCTGGCGCCCCTAGGCACGTGCCTAGTCTGCCTTAGGGATAATACGCCTCTGGCTAGATGAAATG
Organism: Crambus lathoniellus; assembly: GCA_949710035.1. NCBI lineage: Eukaryota > Metazoa > Arthropoda > Insecta > Lepidoptera > Crambidae > Crambus > Crambus lathoniellus. The sequence goes on from OX453296.1 coordinate 30,096,534, forward strand.
TAAACATATCAAAAGTCTACGCCCGTAGCCCTTAAGCTGGGGGAGGGGGAGGTTTGAAGGTCTCATTTTTTTGGTTTTGCATTATATCTCAGAAACTATGCGTCCCAGCGACATGTTCACTATGTGCAAAATGAAAGCTGATTCAATTTGCTACAAGTTCTATGCAGTCAAGTTTTTCGATATGTTGTATAGTTTTTGACCGGATAACTTTTTAACGATGCACCCAAAAACTAAATACTAGGCATAGAATCGTAGAGCATTCAATTCTCTTCAATAATATATTACTTTACTACTAGCAATACCCCCGCGACTTCGTCCCCATGAAATTGAGTTCACAAATTGATAACCATTTTTTTAAATGTCGTTCTTGTTTTGTACCTTTATGTACGAATACTACAAAAGCAACTCCAGAAAAAATATATAATATAAATATATTTAGATATAGACTTATATTTTTCTTATTAACCCACCCCTTTTTTGTTGACCGTTCTCAAAATCATTCAGAATGTCATTTGTACTCTCTGGCGGCGGTGGTCCCCAAAGCCTCCATTAAAAAATAAATTGATTTGTGGACCACAGCCCCGGTCCACAAAGCCTCCTGAAAATTTAATTTTAAATAAAATTAGGCTTTGTGGACCGTTGGTCCCGGTCCACAAAGCCTCCCGACCCAAGGAAGACATCATTATGATCTATGAGAGGTATTAAAACTTTTCCCCCCTTATTACAAAACGTGGACTAAAGTTAGACCTGGTTTAAAATTGATGCTAATTCTGTCTTACATTTAGAAAATGAAAGTGACAGCACCAGTTTAGTACCAGTTTTAAACCAGGACTATTTTAGTCCACGTTTTGTAATAAGGGGGTTCGTGTTGGTGGAGTAGTACATTTTTATTGCCTAATATCAAACATTTATAAAACTATTTGAATAGAAGAATAATATGAATATATAGAAGAACATCATCGTGGCTTAGAACACCCAAGGACACTTTAAAAGAGGACTAAGTTAATTTACGAGCCCAGCAACAGCACGTGCTCGAGCTCGAAATGTGCTAAGCGAAAATAAAAATGACTTCAGTCGCATACCTTCAGCCTAACAATCCAATCACCGATGTAAATTCAGTCATTATTCGCCTGCCGCAAATGAATGTAAGATTTGGATTAACTGCCTTGCCCGAGGTAACTAGTTGGAACAAGTGGATAATGCAATAATATCATCGTCACACCAAAACAATTTGAAGTTAGCAATAAAGTTGATTATCGGTGCTCCAAACTGCGCGCGTTCGAGGCCTTCGAGTGCTCGCAGCCCGCCCGCCCGCCGCCCGCTAATAGGGAAAACATTTCGAGAGTTCGTCCAGAACGTTCGCTTCCCCAACAATCAGAACATTGTTGTAAGATTAATTAATCGTAAATGTGTATTTGAAAATGTAAACAATCCTTCTACAAGTTAGTGGATAATAATCAAACTTTCCAAGTTACAGTGAATTAGCCAGCTATTCACTGAAACTTGAAAAATTTAATTATCTAGACTTGCAAACAAATATATTTTAAAGATGAATGGGGTGGGCGGGGCTTTGCGGACCCGAAATAAAAAAAATATAAACTTGCCATTGTGTTAATAGCTTTTGTGTGGCGGGTGCACGGCGCGGCCGCGCGGGTTGGGGCGCCCGGGCGGCGCACACAAAGACCGTCACCTAAATCATCGACAAAAAAGTATTTCATTGGGCTCATTGTTACTCATTGTTTACCTTATTTTTCTTTTTTTCACATCTTTATTAGTACATTCAGTTTCATTTGGTCTAGTAGTTTTGGAGCAAATTGGCTGTAACACCAGGACGGACAGACGCACGAGTGATCCTCTAAGGGTTTCGTGTTTTTTATTGTCGAAACCCTAAAAATAGCAATTTAAAACCTGAACAGCGTCGGGCCAAAATTCGGCTACGTGGATCGCTGCATTAGTAGCCTCTATTAGGTCTTCATGCGTGCAGCTGGTAGGACACGCAAGGCATGGCGATATTCATCGTCCATATATTTAATAACTAGCTGACCCGGCAAACGTTGTTTTGCACTATTAATTATAGTGGACCCGGTAAACTTCGTATCACCAACATAAGAAGTTTTATATACACTGCCTGCCACAAATGTCACTTATTAAAAAGTAGGTAATCCAAAGCGGCTAAAACGTCAGTGATTACAATACTCTTTGACATACCTCTTTGGAAGCGGCTATGGAAGAAATGAGGACAGTTTATCGATTTTCTATACAAAATAATCATTTTTATTTAATAATTTTCCGGAATAAAAAGTAGCCTATGTTACTTTCCAGCGCCCAAACTATTCCCATACCAAAAATCGAGTCGATCCGTTGCTCCGTTTTGACGTGAAAGACGGACAAACAAACAAACAAACACACTTTCACATTTATAATATTAGTATGGAAGTATGGATAACATAATAAAAGCACCGTACTTACTCGCCAAGTCTGAGTAGACTAAGATGCCCTACCTGGGTATGCAGTCTCGACACAGGTAGATGTTTGCCCTCTCTCATTCGAGCGGGCAAACGTCTACCGGAGCATCGCCGCGACGACCGACGGCAGACACGCGGCGACGATATATTTACGATCAAATTGCTAGCTTAGCGGGCAGTCAAATTTACACGCTAAGTTTAACGTAGAATCGTATTTTTATAATTGGTAAAGTTAACGATCCCCTCTGTGACAGACAATTGACACTTAGTAGAATACAAAATTGTTTGCACTATTATTCAGCAGCTTGCTACCACTTAAAACATACATTTTTTTATTAAAAAAATCCTACATCCCACCAAACTCCCCAATTTGACTTAACGACTGAACTCGGTAAAATTTGGGATCGCTGTTTGTTTCGTGACTGCTTCCCCTGGACAGGTAGTCTTTACTACGAACGACCATTGTCTATAATATACTCTAAATGGACTCTCAAGTAGCAGTTATGTAGCAATGGTAAATAGCTGCGATTTTTTGTTAACAGAAAAAATATTTCCTCTCACGCACTGCTTAACCTAACGACTTATTTAATATAAATCACAGGGATTTTACATTACGAGCCTCCCGCCGAATTCGAGATAGTCTCTCCAAGACATTCGTCGCCGTTACGGCGGCTGTCCAAATAAATCATCCTATATTGCCTTCACATCCATATTGAATGGGTTTGAAGCCGGCTGGCGCCGTCACCTGCGCGACGTCACCGTGCGTGCCGCTCTTAGTGCCGAATGCCTGAACACTCTAACGCTACTCAACTTTGAGAGCTTCTAAAACATCATCCACTTGTTTTAACTTCGAGTGCGTTCGAGTATTCGGGCGTAAATGGAGCCGAACGCATGAATTTTCACACGTGGCAACGAAACTCTAGACCATTCACCCCACCAAAATAAACCACAAACGCGACCGTCGTATAAATTAACTAATTTAACAAGCTCCAAAATTGTGTAAGTAATACACGTAGAGTTTAAGAAAACTTATACCTTTAATTATAATACAATATCAAGTACGTACAGATTTCGTACGAAATAGTATCCTCTCAAATTAAGTAACTATACAGGGCGTCCCACGACTATGCGACATGGAGGGAAAGTACCTTAAATACTGTAGATATGAAATTTTAATGAAAGGTGACTTCATTTTTTATTTTAAAAAGAAAACGAACTGTATTCAAAGAATTTTAAATAATCGCCTGTGTGAACTGGGAATCAAAGCCACTAAGCCACAAAAAAAAATCTTTAATTTAATTGTATCGATCGCAAGGCTCAATTATTAGTAGTTATTTCTTCTAAGTAATAACATAATAAGTTTGTGCAGCATTATAACCGGTAGCGAAAGGTGGAAAAAAACCAAGTACCCCTACCAGGGGGGATATGGCAGTTGGGCCATGTGGAATAGGGATAGAAATTTTCAATTCTTAGTATTGGACCGTAGAACGTAACGATTGTTCCCAATTTAGTGTCGAATAAACCTTAAAGATCTTTACAAAACTTTTTATTGCCAATACAATTTTAGATTCGTGTTCAATTTTGCACACATATTAATATACTCGACTGTAAGACTGAATAAAATACCCGATCCTAAAATTTTGGCGGTGTTCAGACAACCACCGAAACGCGTTTATTTTTAATAAAATCTTTTTCGAATCCTCTCTTTGGCAAAAGTTTATTATTTATTAACAGGGAAATTATAATTCGATATTCAGGACAAAGTTTTGGTATGATCGAGCCAAGTTTAATATAATGCGATAACGGCGTTGAAATTAAAAAACTTGAAGGAAAGTGTGACAACCGTGACATTGTGACTACGCCAAACCCTGGTGGCGGTACATCGTCGAGTGGTCGCTGTTGTGGCGCAAGCTCGTGACGACTTCCAGGACCGTCGGCGACCATGCGAGTGTAGCAGAACACGAAGGCACTGACAAATAATTCATATATTTTAGTTACGTTTGACATATAATGTGAATAGTCGTCATTATGTCTCGTAGTCGACGGACCTATACCAATCGTTGTTTAACTTCCATGTTATCATCATTTGAGCAAAGTTTGTTAAGTTTGGTTTCGAAGTGAACATTTTGTTTTATTCGGGATAAATTAATACCATGAAACTCGCTAATCGAATATTAACGTAGCTTCTGCTGCTATACGAATTATTTAATATCATTCTACTGTACATTACTTGTATAATGCCATTTTCATATCAGAGATTTACTTGTTCTTTAACTTGTTTTGTGACGTCGGAACAGACAGACACACGAGTAATCCTATAAGGGATCCCCGTGTTTTGTTTTTTTTTGTCGAAACCCTAATAAACACTAAACACAAATTAGGCATTGTATCAACTTTCTAAGTAGGCAGGGTACATCGACACAACATAGATATTGTAAACTCAAAATCCTTTTAAACAGTCATTGTTTTCAAAACATAGCATCCAATAATACTTAATATTATCATATAAAAAATGAGTGTCCAATGTTCATGCAGACTAAAACTACGAAAGCGGCATAGGCCTACAGAAGACAAGCATTTTTAGGACACTAATCAAATTGGAATAAATTTTACAAACAATAAATAATATTTGTTTGTGCAAAAACGTTCGGTCTCAGTTAAATGTCTGCCCTGCAATATTTGCATTCGAAATGTAGAAATAAATCTAAAGCGCAATCTTTTATCTGCAGGATGACGCAAGATGCGTTGGGTCTTATAAAGCTGGGAATAAATGACTCCAGGTCGCACAAAACCGTGACAAATGGCGTATATTAAAGGAGGCCTAAAACCGGAGCGTTGAAAACATGCTGAAGAGAAATAAGAGACAAAGAGTTTTATTTGTTAACTAGCTGACCCGGCAAACGTTGTTTTGCCATATAATAGTGGACCCGGTCACCAACATCTTGTATGTGTGTTCATACACCAAAAGTTGCCTACACCAGACAACAGATAGCGCTAGTTACACACTACCAATTAAAGGGGCCCAAGCTTGGTCTCTATTTCGTACATATAAAATTTACTCTGTGAAGTAGAGTGAGTGTCAGATAAATCTGCGAGCATGCGCGACTGGGGCATTTTTGGCGCTAGTTACAGTACATTTTTTTATTCTAAGCTTATGGAAAAGATTAGTATTCGATTTTGACCGCGCAGACGTCAGTGATTACATACTCTTTGGTAACGGCAATAGAAGAAATGACAGTTTTGTATCGAAGGTAGGACAGTTAAACGATTTTTCATAGAAAATTACAATTTTTACTCAATTTTCCGGAATAATAAGTAGCCTATGTTACTCTCCAGCTACCAAACTATCCCCATACCAAATATCACGACGACCCGTTGTTCCGTTATTACGTGAAAGAAGGACAAACAAACAAACAAACAAACAAATAAACAAACAAACAAACACACTTTCACATTTATAATATTAGTATGGATAACTTTTGGAGTCAAAAGCTCGGCACGTTAAGAGATGTATATACCTGAGTTACATAGGGATAAAAGGTATATGATTCGGATGTCTATTTTTTGGTTTTCAATAAAGAAATTTCATGATAGTGTAGTCATGTTTAGTCAGACTCTCCGTACACCACAGACTTTCAAAGTCAAAGTTATTTTTGTTATTCATATTAGGTTATAAAAGCACGTATGAACGTCAAAAGAAGGTACGACTTCGGTACGCAAATCTTACCGACGGGAACCTTGTTATATTTTTGCAAATAGGTAAGTACATTTATGAAAAAAAAAACTTTATTCGAGTCGACTTAATAAATAAGCTCTTTTGAATCGTTAATATTTTGTTGCGATAACTTGCCTCGTGTAATTCAGCCTTAATTGATAGTTGATTACACTAAGCTTTGCATATGTGAATGAGTTATCTTGATACTATTACATTTTATAATAAATTAATCAATAACTTTTTGTATTTATTTCACTTTCCAAATATATCACATCCAAACAAACCACATTAAAAATTCGTGGAATGAATTAGGTGTATGTGGTGTATTAGTATTAAACACAGGAAAAAAAATTGGGACACAATTAAATGAAAATAAACACACGAGATCTCCACTTCATGATTCGCACCAATTCTAAGAAGCGCACGTAAGAATTAACCCGCTATTCGAACGTCGGGGTTCGTGAAATGAAGAAATCCGAGCGTAAATAAACTCAGCATTACCGTCGAGCGTTTCCTTCAATCAACACCATTTAGCTGATCTGCTCGCAGCCTTCCGCAAACACGGCCCGACGGCCCGCGCCGAGCGCCTGCGAGCGACGCCGACAGCCGACGCGTTGACTGGCAGTTAGTTAACGCTCTCAAACACCCGATACATTCAACATCATTAACGCAGATAATGAAGGAGCAACATTTTTTTGGCATGAAATGGTTATATCCGTAGGCACCGTATGACAAATAACCTAATAATGTGTAAAAATGTACAGGTCGCGTAGACGACATGTATTGTCCGCGCTTTATTGTGTCCAGGGATTAGCCCTCCACATTTAGAAATTAAAATCTGAAAGCCTTTCCGAGAATAATGGAGGTTCATACTGAAAGTGCACACGTATTGTTATATTATTACCTTATACCTACTTGAGTTCGACTTATATGACACATGAGATGATAGAGTTATAGAGTGTAGGATTAATTCTAAACTATTTGTGAGGAAAATATAGTTTTCACTGATCGGAAGGTACGGTAACGGCGTGTGTCAGCATGTTTATCGCCAAAGTTACGGCCCTTACTTCCTTCTAATTTTGGCGCCCGTCGTCTATTCTAGTTTGCAGCTGAAGCGTGCGGACCAAATCGACAATACATTCCCAAGATATATTGAGCTGAAATCTGTTTAATACCGAGTACGGAACTAAAAATGAATAACGCAAAATTCTTCATAATGTTTGTACATACTATGGTGTCTGAGGTATTAGATAGTTAGCTACTCTTAAAAGTTAATTCGGCTACGAAACCCTAAAAATGAGCCTTGGCGAGGTTTTTAAAAGCATCCCACGAGAATTTTAATACCGAGTTATGTGTAGTTCCTCTTTACAATATTAGTATAGATTAATAGTTAGGTACTTACACAAATTCTTTATTTTAGTTCAAAGTCACGTGATTATCTATTCGACGCAGACGAAGTCGCGGGCGTCCACTAGTATAATAATATACACTAAGTTACGGTCTGTTGACAAACTGATAAATAGTGCCGTAATAAGGTGGAGCGCGGGCCAAACAACCGGAACTCCAATTCTATCAACAAGACGAAACAACGCGCTGCCGGAAAGTGAGAGCGCCGCTGCTGCGCGCCATCGCTACATAATGAAAGAAGTTTCCGTGAGCCTTACTAATCTGTGCTAATAGTATCTATTTGTATAACCCTCATTACAGCCTATTCTACTTATTATTGGCCACGGACGCCGTGGAACATTGATAAAGGTAACTTTATCCACTTCAAATTATATTGATATTATACGCGAATACAGCACATTTCCATGTGCTAAAATAATTTGTACGGAAGCCATGACCAATTTTTGAATCTGGTTCGATGTGCAAATGAAAGGTACAGGTCCAGGAAAGGTAAATGTAAAGGTACAGGTCCTATAAAAACGTGGGATAGACACGTTTGGATTTTATTTACAAGATAAAAGTAGGTGCATGGAACGTGAGCGCGCACTCACAGATGCAATGCATCTGCTCCCTGCAGTGGGTACAGTTTTCGGATCAAGTCCGACCCTTTTTATCCATACACTAGCCACTCCCCACAGTTTTACTAACGTGGTACCCGATACCGCGGGAAAATCGGAAATATATAGCTTATGTCTCTCAGGAATAATGTAACATTCTACTGGTGAAATAATTTTATAAATCAGTTCAGTAGTTTCAGAGATTACTTGATAATTAGTTTGGATTTAGAAGCTGCGGTACGTTTAATTTATTTTTATTATCTTTTTATAATAATTATCGAAATGTAAATCTGTGAATATCACAAAACATTCAATATGAAACAAAGCCCACCACTTCGAGCCGGATTTGAATCGCTCTTCACTTTTACATATTGTTCAAATAATTTTGAAAGGGAATTTAACGGGAAATTATGAGGGTAGAAGACAAAGGCGGCGAGTTTGAAAGCGTATTGAACCTTCCCTAGGTTTCATGAGAATAATACAAAGAAATATCGCCCAATTATTTGTTAAATTGATCAGGAAAGGACAAAGTCAAAATAAAAAAAAGTGACAAAAACACACAACACGCGGCGAAATGTCATTCAATGAAAGTAAAGTAAGTAATATTTACCGTCATTTAATTAAAATAATTTCTTTAATTTATGCATATAATTTATAAGTTATAAATTATAACATTTAACAAAGATGGACGTCGATAACCAACTACGACAACATTTCGGTAATCTAGTGCTATGGCGGGGTAGTGCCCTGACTAGGGGATATTTTCATTAAAAATCAGTATTAATTAAAATGGTGTGCTCAATCGTGGATGATCTTGGGTGCCCAGGGGCTCAGTGTCATCGCATCTAAGTCAATTTATCAGTAGGTACTACGACAAGACGACAACATTAGAAAATATCGATACAAACTAATTTTATCAGCCAAAATCTTGCAGCGAACATATACGGCAAAAGTAGCACGCGAACATTATAGCAACACTGGTTCGAGAACAAAATAACAACCACAGTTATGGCACTTACCTGCACTGTCCGCTCACCGCCACTCTTCGACGCTTCTCGGAACCTCTACACTTTTTGTGAACTTTTGAAAGATTATTCGCCGAACGACGGAATTATATGATACAGCAACATATATACATCTATAAAAACATGTGAGTAAAATGCTTGTGTACATTTTATTGAGAACTATTTTGGAATTCTCCCGTTTTATACATCCAAATAATTAAGTTTGTGGAAGTACCTGAAACTGTACATTTAAACCAACGACTGAATTTTACATATACTTTCGCCCCTTTTGAGCGACAAAAGCAAAATGTTGGTGCGGTTAAAATATAATACAATATTTTTATATTTTACTCAAAGTCATTAGTTACTGTATCCTGACCCGAATGGCTCGATGACCCGAATGAGGTGGCTCAAATTGCCGGGCCCCCACACGGCCACGGGGTCAGGTCCCGTGACCAGGGAGCAAGTAGAAAAAGAAGCATCAAGTCACGATTGGAGAATGGCACAAGAACATGTTCTTCCGTTAAAAAAAGGGTATGTGTATTGTGTGGTACTGACCGGCATCGTCGGGCTGCGCGGCGAGCGGCACGGGTCCGGCGCCGAAGAACCGCTTGTCGAGCAGCTGCAGCAGCTGGAGCGCGCTCTCGTGCACCGGCGCGCGCGGGCAGCCCGTGCACATCAGCGTCACGTTGATGATCGCCGTGTAGTGGTCGCACGGGTACTCCCTGCCAATACACACAACCCTCTTTAGGTTGATTTAACAGCTATCCAAAATGCCCCAGGTGAGGCGCTACAAAATCGTTTAACAGCGAAGCGGATGGTCCGTATGGGCCGACTATTAGTACCTCCCATGTGCCGTACGTCTGGACGGGCTCCTGGCCAGAAACCAGCCGTAGTGACCCTATTTTGATGAGCCGAACGCGGTGGGCGTCGAATGCAACACCACTCGAACACAAAGCATTGGCTGTGAGTGACCGGCAGCCAAACCGCAGAGACTATAATTAATATTATTATAATTTGATGAAACCAATAAATTTTTTAATCAGCGCTAATACCTTCTCAAGAGATACGGTCACAAAGCGCACCGCGCCGCTAGTCCCATCCGAGGAACTTACCAGGGTAATCAAATAAAAAAGAAGTTTAACATCGGCATTCTTCGGATTATAGCAGTGTGTAGCGATCGTGAGAACCCATTACATACGCCTTCAGATACAATTGTTATATCCTCTCAGTTTTAATATCAAACCATTTTATTTAATACTTGATAAACAACTCGCCCGTCCTGGCCCCCGATTCACAAACCGTAGGAAACGGAATAAGATTAGAATTTTGCGCTTTGTCTTTGTCTTCCTCTTATCGAGTCGATAGCAAACTTAAAACCTAAGCAGTGTCGGACCAAATTCGGCTACGCGGATAGCAGGATTGGCAGCCTCCATTAGGTCTTCCTGCATGCAGCTGGTTGGACACGCAGGGCACGATGTCAAATGTTGCATTGCATCGTCTGAGGAACAGCATGCATGCCTACACGCCAAGTCCGCGTCGACCAAGAATCCTCACCTAGACAGGTTGTCCTTACTACGACCGACCATCGTCCGGAGTCTATTTCGAGACTTCCAGGCAGGCCATGGTAACTCGTGTCCAGGCGGGAGTCTCAGAAGGTGGAACAAACGGGACAGGAAGGTTGACACTCTCTCGCCACAGCCTACACCTTTCCTTCAACCGATCACCGCTATGATGAGGGAACACACAGATGTTGAAATTTTTGCGGCTTTTCAATCTTTGAGGCACCGGGTCGTGATTGAAAAGTGGATGCCGATTGTCACTCATCATAGCCGTCTTTTCGGAGGAGCCTGCCACTGCTTAGCGAATCTCTAGGGGCGCTATTCCGGCTAATGGATACAGCATTTTTACCGAGGGCTGTTTTAAGCAACCCTTTATAACCCAGCATTTATCGTTTAATGCCGTATCCACCAAATTTGCGTGGGACGATCGGCCTCATACTGTGCTCGTGTATTCACCGGCGGAAAAAGCAAGCGCTAGGCCAGTGGTTCGCAGAACATCAGGCGAGGGAACCCCACTTTGAGGCTACCAGTCGGCGCAAGAGGCTGTTCCTGGAGAACACCTTCTGCTTGATATTGTCTCGTATATCATTTTATTAAACTTCACTCTGTGACGTCAATGTACGTACTAGCAATTTGTTATAATTGTACGCGTACTTATATCGATGTAAGTTAATGGTAGGGGAGCCAATGCGAGGATTTTTGGGATTCAATGAAGCGCGTCATATTAATATAAGGGGAGGCACTTTGCACCCTGTTGACTAACTCCACCATATATGAGCACTGTATATGGTCGACGAACTAGGACAGTGGATCTAGAATTGCAAGAAAAAGTTGATCGTTAGAAATAATCGAGCGCGTCAGACTAAGTCGTGGGCCACACTGGAGCGGCGCGTCTTACGTCCACGTTGAGCGGGAAAAACAAATATATTGAGACGGACGGGAGGGGCCACAATGGCGCGTCAGGCGGTTGCCGCAGGTCGCTTCCGCGCCCCGCAGTCGCTCCAGTGTGGCCCACGCCACGACTATGGTAAGCTGAGTTATTTACACGCTAAGTGTACATTTCAATAACCTGACGTTTTAAGTTTGACGTAAGGGAGTGGGGCTTACAAAGTAAAAAAAACCGGTCAAGAGCGAGTGGGACTAGCGCACCGAGGGTTACGTACCAGCATAAATTTAAATCAATATAACGTGAAAATGTTTCAACATCGGCGATTATAGATTCATCAGACCATTTACGGTGTAAAATATTGCAGTTTTAAGGTCAAAGCCAGCTCTTGACCGATAGTGGAACTAATATAATTTTTGTTGATGATTTCTGTAAAAGTTTACTATTTAGAGACATCATTTTATTTTTCCTGTAATCTTTACATAACTAATATTTTCAGGTTTTTGCTCTATGCAAACTTTGGAGATAAGGGGGGGGGGGGGGGGGGGGCGGTACTTGTTTTAAATTTTTCATCGAAAACTATGCGGCTTAACACGTTCCCTGTGCAGCCCGAATTCTGAGTATGACCCCTCACGTGCTACTATGTTTTTGTCGGCACTTCGAAATTAGTGGTTAATAGATATATTATGGCAAGAAAATCATTTTCTGAAAACTGATTTTCCGAATTTTCCATTTACTTTTAGTGCCCCATATATGGTGCACGCACGTCGGAGTTCCTTCTGAGTTTATTTTCAAAGGGTTTACCTACCTACCTTCTATCGGTGGCATATTATGCAAGCTGCGTTTTGCCAAAAAAAACTAATAACTTTCTAACCTAAAAAAACCTAAGCAATAAAAATAAAAAAAATAAAATAAAAAAACTTAATTGGTCCAAAATAAAAACATACTGCATTCTTCTGTTTCATTTTGATAATGAGAACCTGGCAACAACGATCAAAATGTCCGTCCGGTAATCCGACATTTTTATGAACAATTTCATAGCCTATACGTGTAAGCCATTTGGAAAGCTGTAACTCATACGTGCAAAGTTTCATAAACCTATTACTTTATAAGGGGGCGTGACCCGTATGTGGTGCACCCACGTTGCATTTATACCCCAAAATGCACCACATGTGGGGCATGCACAGGGAACGTGTTAAGAAAAAAATAAAAAATGTTTAAGAATGTGCACAGCGCTCTTTTATATGATACCCCATATACCCCAGTAGCCTCACTTCGAGTTCTTAAGACCCCCTTTCTGTCTCTGTTGCAAAAAATTTGCCTCTTTTATTTGCAAATAGTTGGGCAAACGTCATCTAAAGCTATTCCAAATTTCAAGTTGATAGCATTAGTAGTTCTCGAGATGTCCATTTGTGACAGACAGACAAAGTCTCACCATAAGGGTTCCTTTTTACCATTTTGGTTCGGAACCCTAAAAACGTCTTCTCGACATTCTCGAGCGTGGTCGATATTATTATTTTTTGGGATGAATAATTCAAGGATAATGGAAATAATATAATCTGACGACTTCCACAAGTCAAAGGAACAAAAATGGACAGTAAAGTTTAGTCCGCGCAGGTAGAGTGAAACTTGTATTCCCCTAAAATACCCTTTCACTTTTTCTATAATATCTGTCACTCTCTCGCTCCATTAGTCATCCAGTAGTGTGGGGACACTACTTTCTGTCGCCATGACGCTATGACAGCTGATCACAGACCGGGGCATGGCATTGTATTATTTACAACATATTTATAACGCTCTAGCTTGTGTGGTTATTTAAAATAAGTTATGTGCATAAACTTTGGTCAGTTTTATATCTGCTATGAGTGATAATAGTTGGGGGAGCCCAAGCAGGGAGATTTTGGATTTTCTTGTGCGTCGTTGAGACTTTTAAAGATTTGATGATAGGAAGAATAAAAGTTATATGTTGTATACCGTTGAATGCTGGGGGGAGCGTCTGCAGATTTTTCAAAAAGTGTAAAAAAAAACTGTCACAGAGATATTCGGACTCATCAGATATTGATATATGATATGCAATGTATCTCGGATAACGTTAAAATAGGTTATATTATACCTCAGGTAGGTAGGTAGGTAGTCAGGTTTCAAACCGCCTCTGTGGTCTAGTGGTTCATACCACGGATTTCAGACCCAGAGGTCCCGGGTTCGATTCCCAGTGGGGGTACATATTGTATTCGGTTTGGTTGGTGGTAGGACTTGTTCTTAGTCCGCCTGGCTGGCCACCACCATCTTATCTAAGTCTGACGCCATAACAATGATGTTTTCAGCATGATTGTGTTCCGGCAGTTAAAGATAAGATAGCCAGTTCCTCAGTGATTGAGGATTCCGGGAGTAGTGCGCTTCCACCTTCAGCCTTATCACCACTTATCATCAGGTGTGATGAAGGCTAAATGCTACCCCGTTGTGAAAAAAATAGGTTGTAAATTTAATTCAATGACTGTATGATGCACAATACACTGTATTTTAAATCCCTATAAGAAGTAGTTTTTTGCGATGGACTCGATCTTGAATCTGTTACCTCAACTCGTGCAAAAATAAAACAGCATGCAACATTTCCGATCACCGACTAATTAATCAAATCGAACGAAGGTACAGTGGCAATTCGATATGTTCGCATAGCTTCGCAAATGTCGCTCACGTAGGACTGCGGCGAGCGTGGGCGTTATTGGCCCTAGATCAAGCGGTTAAACTGGCCTCCCGTAAATCTCCACCATGCTATAAGGAATCACTGAGCCACACAGGTGTTGTATTTTATAGTAACTTTTACAGGTCTTCAGTTCAAAAGCGACTTATTACGTCACTCAATAACCAATAAAATTAATTTTAAATTGATAGTGCCTATGTACACCACGTTTTTGAACGTGCCTATGCCACGCGTTTGTATTGATGCAAACGCGATGCACGCTTGAATTCTAGACCTTTATACATACCTACATCTGATTATACATAAGAATTTGAATAAGACATACTTCTCTAAAAAGCTATAATCTTACTAATATTGTAAATACGAAAGTTTGGATATTTGTTACTGAATCACGGCGAAACGGCTGAACGGATATGGATTAAATTAGCCACTAAGATAGATTATGGTCTAGACTAGAATAGCATACATTTTACTCCTAAAAAATTGTGGAATGAAATGTCGTTCACGCGGGCAAAGCCGCGGGCGGAAAGCTAGTTTTTTTTATAATTAGGTCAATTTTTTAGAGTTAAGATTAGGAAGTCAAGTACGCGTGCACTGGCAATGAGCTACGGTGCGCACCGGGGCGCGACTACGAACGCTTTGTTGCTACGCTCGCTACGAATTCATTCTTTCGTAGCAAAGGAGAAATATATTATGTTAGTCAGTTCAGTCACTGCTAGGTCACTGCTAGCTGCTGCTAGGTTTGAAATATTGTTGATTGAAGTTTGAAATCTATTTTGTGAATGTATTTTCAACACACTTGCTCATAAAGTGAGCCTTATTACATCGATCTTAGGGCCATAAACCGAACTATAAAACACGCGTGCATAATAATATTACAGTACTAGTTGCGTAATAGAATTATCCCTACAAAGTTAAGTAAGTACCTAACTGCAAATTATATGCGAGTAAACAGAGACTTTTCAATTTAACCGGGTAATACAGTATCCCTACAAAGTTAAGTTAGTACCGAACTGCAAGTTATATGCGTGTAAACAGAGCATTTTCAATTTCACCAGGAAAATACGTACAGTTCTTTTTTTGTAACAACAAAGAGGTTTTATACGGTTGAAAATCCATTTACGTTTTTAGAATAAATAAATATGTCCCTAATTAAGTCAAAAAAACATAATAAGTATATTATTATCAAATTATTTATAATTCACAATAATTTGTTATACAACATTTGCGTTTTATCACTATTATTATAATTATTTTGAAGTAGGCTGTATGGCTGTATGAAATCAATGACCTTACATTTGGCGCGTGCCAAAAAAAATTGCGCGCTTTTACCCTTAGCTAATTAGGTTAATTAATTTATAAATGAATGCAATATATGTTTGTTTTTCCTCGCAAGTGTGTTGAAAAAGTGCGTATGAAACTCGTGAGCAACTTACTCACTAGACACTCGGCTGATTTACGCCCTCGCCTGCGGCTCGGGCTGCAACCCACAGCCTCGTGTAAAATGAGCAACGTTAGCTCACTTGTATCATAATATACTATTATCAAACTATTTTTTGACCAAAGAGTGTTTGTTTTCGAATAACTTTTACTTTTTAACCGACTTCAAAAAAAGGAGGAGGTTATCAAGTCGACTGTATTTAAAAAAAAAATTCTTATGTGTGTTACCTCAGAACTTTTTAGTTAATAAACCGATTTGGATAATTCTTTTTTACTTGAAAGGTGACACTTCTCGTGTGGTCCCATTCAAATTTCATCAAGAACTGACGAGAAGTTCTGGAGTTATCCTGAATAATGCGTATTTAGACTTTAGTTTGCTTATTTAGACTTCTTAGTTTCATCAAAGTGGGTTATTATTTTCGAATATATTTTTTTTCGAAAGTTTATACTTCTGACGTGATCTTATTTTCACCAAGTCAGGATCAGGAGATAAAATTCCAGGAAAATTGAGAGAAATTCTCTAATATAGGCAAGCCTTATGCGTTCCATTCATGTTTGAAGTTAGTCAAGTATTTGTATCTGGTCAGTCATCATCTCATAGTGATGAGCTGGTGATGGAAGCTACAACTCTTTAACGGTTAGGAGCTGGAGAATAATTCCTTATGTATTAATCGTACGTATGGACTAATAGTTATATTCTTACAGGTTATTAGGGTGAGCTGATGATGAGAGGTGAAACTCCTCAACAGTTAAGAGTTATAATATGATGTTTTATATATTTACAAAACATCATATAAATAGCATCATAGCTTTTGAAGATTTTAAACATGTCGTCAATATACGAGTAGAACTGTAAAGAAATCTGACTTTTGTTTTTGGTAGGTTGATATTAGAGATTGGCTAACTTTACTCTTTTACGACCATCTGTCACTGTGGCGATAGTATTGGGTCTCTTGAGAAATAAATATAAAAAACATTAGGTACCTACTTAATACAATTTATTGCATTTTAGAAAATGACTCGCGGATCCTCGCGGTTTTACCCGCGTGGTACCCATCCCTGTGGGAATATCGGGATAACATATTATAGATAGCTTTCCTCGATAAATGTACTCAAAATTATTTTTCAATTTGGTCCAGTGCTTCTGAGATTAGCGCGTTCAAACAAACAAACAAACAAACTCTTCGGCTTTATAATATTAGTATAGACATAAAAACACATTTTCAACTCTCTTCGTCCATTTCGTTCTTAATGTCATGTCGAATTATTGTATCTAAAAATTGTGCAGGGGGAGTCAGCTTATTTTGATACCTGGTCCATCCCATGTATAGTCCATTCGCTTAGATAGTGTCGCTCTGCCACAATGCCGTGCGGGTGTACCGACACTATCTAACCGAACGGACTATACCATATAATGGACATTACGTGCGAACTGCAACCTAAAGTCCGTTTCCTAGTAATACAGGAACAATAGTGACCCAAAATTGCATATAGCCCTCGTGTAGCTCTTTATACGAGAATATACAAAAAATGTACTGTAACTAGCGCAGAAAACGCCCTATATAGTCGCACGCAGAGTTACCTGACACGCAGTCTAGCAATTTACTGGACCTGACTTCTAAGACCTTCAGCCGGCAGCAGCAGCTATTTGGACAACAACTTGACAGCAATGTGGCTTTAAAAAAGAAGTAGAATATAATAACTTCTTCGATTTTAATGATGAATACAAAGACAAATATCTCCGTTCCGATACAGTTTAGAGATATGTATCCATAATAATTTTTGATAGTTTTATTCTGTCCTTTGATAATTTCTAAGTTTCATGCTACTACTATATACTGGCCGCTCAACTTCAAAACAACTTTACCAAACCCCTTTGTTTGTATTTCCGCTAATCATTTCAGGATTTCTAAAGCTGGCCATTGACGGTCAAATTTTCCTAAAACTGTGGCGTAAAACTCCGGCGTCAATCCAAAATTTGATCGTGAATGTCGAATCGTCGCTCCAGAGTTTTAACTGACGACGCGCCACGCAATCGCGTCAGTTCGATCGCTGCGCCCGCCCGCGGTGGTGCGGTGGTCGAGCGTGCTGCGGTGGTGCTGCGTATAGTTTTTGGTAATAAAGGAAGTATAAAGGGTAAAAACGGGACCCTATTACTAAGACTCCGTTGTCCGTCTATCTGTCTGTCACCAGGCTGTATAACATGAACCGTGATAGCTAGACAATTATAGTTTAACAGATGATGTATTTCTATTGCCGCTATAACACCAAATAGGTACTAAAAACAAAACGGAATAAAATTAATATTTAAGGGGGGCTCCAATAAAGTAAACGTGATTTTTCGCCGTTTTTTGCTCGATATTAATAATGGCAATAGGTAGACGTTTTCAGAATATTTAGTTGTACTTATAGGTACTTACTCACTTTAAAAATAAATAATTAAAATAAAATGAAGTTCATATTTAAGGAGGGTTCCCCTACAACAAACGTGATTTTTTCCTGTGTTTTGCTCGATATTAATAACGGCAATAGGTAGACGCTTGAAATATTCTCAGAATATTGAGTTGTATACCCACTTTAAAAATAGATAATTACCACATTAAGTATATTAAAATAAAATTCATATTTAAGGAGGGCTCCCATACAACAAACGTGATTTTTGCCGTTTTTTGCTAGATATTAATAACGGCAACATGTAGATGCTTAAAATTTTAGTTCTATTACTTATTCGGAATCAGAATCCTTTTTTTCTTGACAAAAATAAGTAGTACACGATGAGTACACGTCTTTCAACAGCCCGGCCGGTCGAAAACTGAAGAGCCGGCGTCACGCCAGTCAGTGGGGAAATCTAGTAGGCTTAAAACCATTTGGAGTGACGCCACAGTTTTACGCCACAGTTTTAGGACAAAACTGATCGTCAATGTCCAGCTTAATGTGCGGGACCAAATGGAGAGTTTAATCTGTTTTTTTTTTAATATTTATTTTCATATTTTAACTTTTAGGTGTATAAACTCGTAGTTTTGCCACCTGATTTAGACAATTGTTTCATTTGTAAAATGAACAATGTAGTCTACATTTCCCCGAATATTTAGCAGCCCAATACAAACTTGAACAGACTTTTTTGCCAACACTCGAGATTATATTAATATTAAGGAAGGCAAAGAGAACACTCTTAGTTTGATTTATTGAAGTCCGTTTTAGTCAAAATTATTGCTTGGGAATGCGGGGGTAATAGCCTTGCCCAGAAAGTAGATTCATATTTGGTCGTTTAATTGGCGAATGAATCTGAGTAACAAGCACCCGGTGGGCTGGGGCGGGCGCGGCTGCGGCTGTTTCTGGAACATTTCGCGTCGGGCATGCGATAATGAAGAAACATAATTAAAGTGAGCCGCCGGAGCCCGCGCCCGTGGCTATATGTCAGATAATTAAGTGAGCATCCAGGTCGCCCACCCCACTCTCACTCGATACTAAAATTTATCTCCACAAATGACATTTTATTTGTAATTAAATAAAAATATATAAGAATGCACAAATTACATTAATTAAGGAAACTGAAAGTAGTTCCAGTGACCTAAGATGAGAGGAAATCTACTTGCATGGTATGGTCACGTTATGAGGAGGGATGAAATGCACGTGGTGAAGAAGGTACTGAATATGAATGTGGATGAGTATGTGGGGAGAGAAAGGCCAGATAAAAGGTAGAAGATGTATTGCGTGAAGGATGATATGAGCAAGAAAGGGGTGACTGCAGGGGTGACGACATAGAGACGAATGGAAGAAAAAGATATGCTACGTCGACCCCAATGGGATAAGGGCATGAGAATGATGATAAGGCTAGCTTAAATATTACTCAGGAGATTTAAATATCTTGATTGATGATTGATGTAATACGGCCGATTTCGGCTACGGCGACCGCTTCAGTCTCCGTGTTAGTGTCTTTGATGCGCTCGCATGTGACTTACATATCCAATCTTCTTTGAGAAGGTTCTCGCACATTGCGGACATGTGAGCACACCACCCCAATGTGATAAGGGCATGAGAATGATGATAAGGCTAGCTTAAATGTTACTCAGGAGATTTAAATATCTAATGGTTATGTAAATGCATAAAAATCTCGTTACATTCTGGTCATCAGATATTTGAGTTTTAAATTGTCATCAATCATGGTTACAACAACCTATGGTTTTTACATTCTTAATTGGTAGCGTTAGAAAAATCAGAAATTCATAATTTATATGATCAACAATTCTTTCAACGTTTAAATGATGAATTTCATGTTATTCAAAAGGCGTTTCAAATTACTATCACCATTAGGCTGCTATGACGGGTGCCAGTTGTGCTAAACGAGTAACCGTTTTCGCAGAGAGTGGGCAATAATGTTGTCAAGACTAGCTGTTGACAACGACTGTACGCACGGTGTGGTGACTTTTATGTCACTTTAGTTCATTTGTGTCAGTTGCTATAAATTGCCTAGATTTCATAAGGCTCTTTTTGAAATCATATTTTCTACTAAGAGGGTCTATCTATAGTTATTAATTGGGTTATAATGTTGTTATAATATGCTACACGAACATAGTTGAGCTCTCATACAGCTCTCCGTTTGTCAAGAGCCGTTTTCTCAGTAACCCGTGGAGGTATCAAGCTGAAATCAATATCAAATTAAATACTCAAGTCTGCAATCTCTTATAGCCGAGAAAAAACTAACTTCTGGTCAACAATAAAAAATATCAACATGTTTTGACCCTCGCAAGGTGATTACCTTGATCAACGCGACCCTATAGGTTTTGATTAAAACCTATAGGGTCGCGTTGATCTACAATCATGAAATTTGGCAAGAATTCAGATCTTACAGTAAAAATAAAGGGAAAAATCCGAAAAATGGTTATTTATTACAAACTTATATTTGTAATTCATTTCATACAAAATGAGTGCATACGCCTGCCAAATAAGTTTTTCAACGTTTTATAAGATGTTGAAATCTTCCCGCGATAAAAGGTACCCTATATGTTGACCCTGGTTATAAGTTATCACTACACATAAATTTGGTGAAAATCCGATCAGTAAAACAAACAGACAAAATTTTCAATATCTATCGTTTTGGGGTCTATGTTCTGAAGCTCTACTCTAATTCAACGAAAAACGAAACTTCGTTAGCCCCGCTGCTTTCACTCGATTCTGTCACACCCGGAGAGTGAGAGGGACGGGTATAACGAAGTTTCGTTTTTCGTTGAATTAGAGTAGGCTTGCTGTACACATCACATAACAGTAATTATTTCTAAAAAATATTTCATGTAAGTAGGTACACATTTTTGTTTCCGTTATTGTTTTATTATAAGTATAGATTTATGCTCGCGCGTTACCATCATAGTCAACTTCGTGTTTCCAAATATTACTGTTTTATTTTACCATTGAACATTAATGACATAAAAAATAAAAAAATAATCAATCAGACCCTGTAAACAGTCCTCTAGAAGGTTCTAGAGGATACAGGTGTAAATGCATCAAAAAATAGTTTGAAAGAAAATAATCTTTTTAGGCTCAAAGAGTGCATGTTGAGCAAAAAAGACTCGACAACATAATAAACAATACCAAATTCTAATTTGTTTCCGGAAAAACTGATCAAAAAGAAAGTGTGACTTTATTGGTGTTTCTGAGTACCTACTTACATTTTACTGGTACTGACTTTTACGTATTAAAGAAAACAAAAAACTGCCAACATTGCACGTTGATATGTTTAAACAATCTACTAAAGCCTATTCCATTTAAGTATGTCTATTCATAAAAACACTGTTTCAATCAAATTAAAGAGAAAAACCCTTGTTTAATGTTGTTTCTTGAAATAGTAATGGTATTTACCCATGGCAAGACTTATTGCTACAGGCAACACACTTCGTCTTGCCATCGCCGGCGCGTGTTACGTATCCTTCTCGTTTTATAACACTATTTTCCCTGTTATAGTTTATAAGAACTTTTTATTTAATTTATTTTAAATTACGATTTAAACTCTGTTTTAATTTTGTAATATACTTATTATCTTTAATTATTTATGTATTGGTCCTCATCCCCTCGTACCCCACTATTCTGACTTTTGTCATTGTTGGCTTGGCTGACCTGACAAGCACAATCTTCACTTGCTCACAAACTTGCTCACTTTATTATCTCAATCGTTTTTTTTATCAAAATTTTACTATTTCTAGATTTGTCATACGGCATCAATCTGTGTAGCTTGCTACTATAGGTGATCTGTGCCGCGGCATACGAGTGTCATGCAAGTGTGGCTCCAGGCTACATCCGACTAAAATACAAAAGGCTGCACTAGGCACTCGACACATTTACAGACATACCTACAACTTTTAAACAGTCAAAACTTACATCTGCCTAATCACTGATTGATTAAGTTATAGTTAATTTTTTTTTTCATTTTTTAATAAAATAGACAAGGTCAGTGACTTCTAAGTAGCTTCAAGGGTTTCTTAAACCGTCAGGCAATGAATATTTTCATATCGGAAAATATTTCTCAAGTGTTTTCTGGAACGAGGAGTCTCGTTAGAGACTTAATAAAAGAATGACGATACTAAGAATGCTGGGGTGGGCGGGTATAATAACACTTACTTACATTGATTTTATTAGGTATAACACAAGTTTATTAGTGCTAGAAAAATAATTTATTTTGCCGTGTGATGAAAAATATCTTCATACATATCCATATAAACCGATATTCGCACATGGCTTGATTGTGTTGAAAAAATGCGTTTAGAGATTTTTATACAACTTACTGAATAACCAGGAATGAAAAACTAACTTTCAACATCTCAAAAAGGTAGGTAAGTCAGTACTTTTTGAAGTCGGTTTAATATTTCAAATTACTTTTATATCTCGGTACCAAAAAGGCTTCCTGCTTCCGAAAGCTCCATCGAACGTTGCGTGGTGGCCCGGCGGGCGTCTCGCCGCCCTACGTTTACGTTACACGTGTCCGATTGATAAATAACCAATCCTTGACTGACAAATATTTGGTGGCGACGTCTCCGGCAAATATTACGAACCTGGAGGAAAATTTTCAAGGCCAAAGCGACTACTTACACTTATTTACCTTAACCGGTTTATACGAACGAATTAAATAAGCTACATTAAACAGCAGTACGGTTCTGGCTACTTCATGTTTTGTGAGCAAGTATGTCAAGTGCCATCGTTTTTGTGAACTTCAGCTTATGGTTATTCAATTTACTTTTAGTCGAATGTGTAAACTAGACTCCATTACAATTTGTTTCGCTTTCCGAACACAGCTTGTGTTATTTAATTAGTCAGGTCGACGCGCCGAGGGCCCCATGGCGAAGGCGGTGAGGTTATCAACTCCTTATAACTCACCAATTGCTTGAGATGGTCGAGCAATTAATTCACCGCGACTACGCTACTACGGAGCTTCATACGGAGTTCATACTAATGTTGACAAAGCGTGACAGCAACAACACCACTGGTAGCATAGCACCCAAAATATTCAAAAGTATGGGACACACGTAGAAACTGAGCTTTATTTTAAGGGGTATAAGATTCAATCTCGAATCATAAAATATGTTACTATAGATGACGTGAGAGATAAATTAACAAGACGTAAGATACAACTTGGCCTCAGCCACAGCCTTCTCTATCGTCTTCTTCAAGCCATGCTATGATACGGAACGTTAACATTGCTGTGAACCGGTTTACTCCTCTGAGTACGAATCCTATGGATATAGCATACCTACGAAAAGGTGAGGCATGCCTACACATACCGAGAAACAAAAATGGCGACGGGCCTCAATTATGCATTACTATGACTTCACGTTTTAATGTTGCCAAAAATACGTCGAATAAATATACTGCTGTCTCTTTTTACATGGAGTATTGGAGGTAAGACAGAACAAGATGGCTACAGGTATATGAGTACAATGTCGATTTAGCTTATATTTGTATAACGGATAGTTCATGTAGAACAAATAGCTTTCCGCCCGCGGCTTCGCCCGCGTGGACTACATGACGTTATCCCGAGGGAATGTGATATTTTTCCCGGATAAAAAGTAGCCTAAGTTACTCCTTTTTACATCAGCTACCTGCCAATGGAAGTCCCGTCAAAATCAGTCCGTTTCAGAATTTAGCCGGAACAAACAGACAGACAGACAAAAATTGTAAAACATGTCATTTTGGTATATGTACCCTATATTTAATCATATGCACGTAGTAAAATAATAAAAAATAAAATAACAAAGCGGTTATTTAATGATACAAACAGACACTTCAATTTTATTTATTTGTATAGATGTATAGAAGATATGGGGTATGGGATAAACGGTTTTTATGGCACCTATCATATGGCTGTAACTTGGCTAAAAAGTTACCAAGTTATAGCGAAAGACTTGAACATTTTAAGCTCGTTTCATTGCAAAATCGACGCCGCCTTATAATCTTACCTTTTTGCATAAGCTAGTCGGAGGGGTCATTGACGCGCCTGAATTACTGGCATCTATAAATATTCGTGCACCATCTCGGCTTCCTAGGCTTACCGCATATAAACCGTTTGTGGAAAAAAAGGCTTATTCGCGTCACGGTCGGTTCTCTCCACTGAATAGAGTTGTACTTACTTACAACAGCTTGCACAGCAGCCTTACGCGGTTTGGAAATGCGGTGCGGGTAAATAAGGCTCCTAAGTTCAGTCAACCATCCTCTTACCCTGACGTTGATATTTTTTCAGACTCATTAGTAAAATTTAAGAAAAACGTTACATTGTGTCTTGACATAGCTTCAATTATTATTATTTTATTTTACTTCTCTTTCACTCTTTTTTATTTTTATTTTTTTCACTTAAGTGTAGGTAGGTACTTAATTGTTTTCAAATAATTTAATGGTAAACTTATTTGCTTTTATTATTATTATTGTAACTTTTTATATATAATCCATAAATCTGACATCGTAATTTAGACATTGATATTTTGCTGTTTTTATATTATTTTTTTGACATTGACTATTTGATATATATTTGTTTAATGCTTCTGACTTTTATTTGTTTTTCTAATTTTCAATAATAAAATTTATGTAAGTACTGTAAAATCATAATCTCACATTAAGAACACTTTTATTATAGGTATTAAATTAATAGCGGCTACTCTCATTATGCATTTGCTGTTTTTATATTATTATTACATAATTGACATTGATATTTTTTTTGACATTGACTATTTGATATATATTTGTTTAATGCTTCTGACTTTTTTTTGTTTTTCTAATTTTCAATAATAAAATTTATGTAAGTACTGTAAAATCATAATCTCACATTAAGAACACTTTTATTATAGGTATTAAATTAATAGCGGCTACTCTCATTATGCATTTGTGTAGTACCTGTAACTGAGATAGCATTTAGCTCTGTAACTTTGCATTTTAGTTATAATTGTATTTATTGATGTATATCTTGTTGTGCTAAATAAATAAATATAAATAAATAAATATAAATATAAAATATGCCATCTCCATAGGATTCAGTACTCGAGGTTTACTCGCTGTTTACCTGTCAAACGGTGCAAACGGTTTCAAATCGGTTCACTTAAAACTACGTTGCCAACTTTATGCGCATGGCTTGTAGAAGACGATAGAGATGGCTGTGCCACAGCCGTCTCTATCGTCTTCTACACGATAGAGAAGGCTGTGACTTGGCCAATCTATTTTTAATTCGAGCTACTCACCTTTTCGAATTTTGACAATCACCATAGTATTCGGCGTTCTGCGTGCTCAGGTATATTTGAACACGTTGGATGGCCTGAAAAATTTGACCGCTTTGGCCGAATCGTTGTTAATGACCATTTTGGATGTTTCCAAGTATTTGGTGATCTTGACTGCTACCCACTTTATGACGCCGACTGTACCAAATTAATGCGCAGTGATAGCTCCACCTTCCTATTGCTATGTAATTGAAATATCAAAAAAAGCGTCAGTACGTAACGAACGTTGCTTGAGTTTTAATAGAAAGTTGTTAGTTCGATTTACAGTGAATTAATAAAACACGGTATGTCGATAACTTTGTAGCACGAAGTTTCATCCCATCGATGCCTCACCAGTGCGATGGAACGTTAGAGCGACAGCGACAACCCTGTGTCGACAAACCCTAACCTTGCTTTTTACAATATGACACAAGGATGATGATTCTCTTGGCTGTGTTTGTATCCGTGCCGCCTCAGTCCTAATCCTTATCGGGAAGTAGGTTTAAGTTTATTAAGATCACTGCTGCGAACAACCATTGGGGGATGAAACGATAGCGCTATATATAATGAGAATGTAAAATGAGAACGCCGCGATGACGCAGCCGCAACAGTTTACATGCTAATGCCGTCGCGAGAGCTGCTGGCGCTACACCGACCCAAATGTAAGCCGCCGACCTTCAAATTATACCACTTTCTCACAAGTTTATGGGAAACAAACAACATCATTACAGAGCACAGAGCGGGTCATTGAAAAGCTGTAAGCTTATTTCAACTTTACGATTACCTTGAGGATGTTAAGAATCGATGCCGCGTGAACATAGTCCTCAAATCAGTTCAATCAGCTCAAATGTAGGTACTCGCTGTCGAGCATAATGCGTGTACATAACTGCGAGCTACAATACCTAATTTATAAATTTTAATAAAAACAAAACTTTATCAGGAACTATTAAACAGAAGTCGAGAATAATACATCATAATAGCGAAAGCTTACGGTTAGCCGTGACAATTAATCAAACTGTATTGAGACTTCGGAAACAACATTATGTAAGCGAGACCCCAAATCAATCCGTAAACAAAACAAAGGGTGACGCTATCGTAATCTGGCGAAGGCGGTCGCGCGATCGGACGATGAGGTGGCCGCTCCCTATAGACCTGTTCAAATAATTTTCGCTACTGAGGGAAGGAGAGATGAACTCATACAACGACAGATCTTCCGCAACCTAGCTACTACAATCGACGGTAAACATGCAAAATGTTTTGCTTAGAGCCTTAGATACTATTCCGTAAGATATTCTTCGTTTATTTATTTTGAGGTACCTACAGCTTTAATAACATTAAAGGAAACTTGGAATAATATTAAAAATACCCCCTACGCCCTACTCCCTACTCCACCCTTCCGCTACCCTCATCATCATCATCAGCCTATTAACGTCCACTGCTGGACATAGGCCTCTCCAAGAGTACGCCATCGAGCACGATCAGTGGCTGCTCTCATCCAGCTCTTGCCAGCCACCCTGCAAAGATCGTCACTCCACCTAGTCTGAGGGCGTCCTACACTACGTTTGCCGATTCGCGGTCTCCACTCTAGAACTCGCTTACCCCAGCGGTTATCGGTCCTGCGGCTTATATGGCCGGCCCACTGCCACTTCAGTTTGCTAATCCGGTGGGCTATATCGATTACTTTGGTTCTCTGTCGGATTACCACGTTCCGGATTCTATCCTTTAGAGAAACTCCGAGCATAGCCCTTTCCATAGCTCGCTGAGCGACTTTGAATTTGTGAACCAGCCCTGCCGTGAGTGTCCACGTTTCGGCTCCGTATGTCATAACAGGTAGGACGCACTGGTCGAAGACTTTCGTCTTTAGACTTTGAGGAATAGGCGACGTAAAGACCCGACGAAGCTTCCCATATGCTGCCCAGCCCAGCTGTATTCTTCTGTTGGCTTCCTTCTCAAAGTTGTTTTTACCTAACTGCAGAATTTGCCCGAGGTATACATACTCCGTCACAACTTCGAGAGTACAACCTTGTACTGCAATCGGTTCCGGAGTAATATGTTCGTTGAACATTAACTTGGTTTTGTCCAAGTTCATCCGAAGACCGATGCGTTGAGAAGAATCAGCTAGGCCGTTCAGCATGAGTTGAAGGTCCTGCAACGTTTCGGCCACAATGAGGATGTCATCCGCAAATCGCAAGTGTGAGATGTATTCGCCGTTGATGTTTACGCCACGTCCTTTCCAGTCCAGCGTTTTAAACATATCCTCCAAAGCATTTGTGAACAGTTTCGGGGATATCACATCCCCTTGTCTCACGCCTCGATGCATGGGAATATGTTTAGTCTGCTGATTCTGTACTTGGATGGCCATTGTAGCGGCATTGTAGAGACTTCTCAACACTTGGATATACCGCCAATCGACTTGGCAACGTTGCAAGGATTCCAGAACAGCCCAGGTCTCGATAGAGTCAAATGCCTTCTCATAGTCCACAAATGCCAAGCACAGGGGCTGATTATACTCTTCGGTCTTCTCTATAATCTGCCGCACTGTGAAAATGTGGTCTACGGTGCCATATCCTCCTCGAAAACCAGCCTGCTCCGGGGGTTGAAATTCGTCGAATCTTCGCGCAAGGCGGTTTGTGATGACTCTAGAAAACAGCTTATAGACGTGGCTTAGGAGTGAAATAGGTCGATAGTTCTTGAGTAAGGTTTTGTCTCCTTTTTTGAAGAACAGCACGACGACACTCCTACTCCACGTTTCTGGAGTTCTCCCATCAAAGAGAACGATGTTAAAAACGTTTTGGAGCTCCTTTAATAAAGGCTTGCCACCTGCTTTAAGGAGTTCAGATGTAACACCGTCCTCCCCGGGGGCTTTTCCATTTTTAAGCTGTCTTAGAGCCCTCTCAATTTCGCTCAGGCTGATTTCTGGCAAGTCTTCGGTAAAGTGGCGTGTCAATATGGCTCTGGTATCCTCATTTTCGGGATCAGGTCGAGATGCGTGTGAAGCGTATAATTGCCTGTAAAAGTTTTCAATTTCCGACAGAACCTCCGGCTTTGAAGAGACGATTACTCCACTGTCCGTCATCAACTTCGTCAAGTGGCTTCTGCCAAGAGGCTGGAAAAACACTTTGGACCCCCGGTTTTGCTCGATTGCTCGTTCGATTGAACGAGTATTAGAGCATCGGAGATCACGGCGTACCAGTTTTCCAATCTTCTTGTTAAGAGTCCGTTGTTCGGACGAAGTGATGGGTGGGTCTTCACGTCGTTTCTTCATGAGATTTAGGGTTTCTGCGGAAAACTTCAACTTTTTACCTTTTCGCTGAATTTCGCAAAATCTCTTACCTTCCTCCCTGAGGATACCGACCATATTTTCGAGGGCCTGGTTTACGTCAACAGCATTTGCGGTTTCCACGGTAGCAAATCGGTTTTCCAGGTTTGACTGGAACTTTTCAGATCCTACAATGGTTTGGAGCAAGTTAGGACGGAGCCTAGACTTCATCAAGCGGACGCGTTCAAGCTTATAGTTGATATTCAGAGAGCCTCGGACAAGACGGTGATCGCTACCGGTATTAAACCTGTTGATCACTGAGACGTCTCTGAATATGTGCTTTTTGTCCGTCATGATAAAGTCGATCTCGTTTTTTGTCAACCCATCGGGGCTTCGCCATGTCCACTTTCTTTGGGGCTGTTTCTTGAAGAAAGAATTGATCGCAAAAAGCCGCTCTCTCTCGAGAAAATTGACAAGCATTTGCCCCCGATGATTTCTGCTACCAAAGCCATGGGGTCCTACTACCGATTCATCACGATTCTGTACTCCCACTTTAGCGTTAAAGTCTCCCATGACAACGTTGTAGTGGGCCTTGGTGGTGTGGTGTAAGGCCTTAGATATGTCTCCGTACATATCATCCACTTCATCGTCTGAGTGTGTTGAGGTCGGTGCGTAAACCTGTATAACCTTGAGGCTATACCTCTCGGTTAGTTTAATAATAAGGTATGCAACCCTGTTCGACACACTCGACACCTCTACAACGTTGTCACAGAGGGCTTTATTTATTAGGAACCCTACGCCACCCTGGGATAGCTGGTCTCCATCCCGGAAATATAAAAGGTGGCCCGATTCAAGGGTGACAGTGTCCTCCCCCTCTCTTCGGACCTCACTCAGACCAAGAACGTGCCACCTTATATTTTCCAGTTCCTGTTCGAGTTGCGCCAAGTGCTCGTCAAGCCGTAACGTGCGTCCGTTGTACGTAGCCAAGGTCAGTTGTTTTAGGCGGCCTTCCGTAACCCGGGGATTCTTCGCACCCCCTGTCCTGCCGTTACCGTGACCGCCGCCGTGATCAGGAATAGCAGGGCTGCCGGGAACTAGGGGCCGTGGTCTGCTCGGTGTCACCATTTGGAGGGTTTGCCCATAATTGCCACGCTGGGCATGCGGGTTGGCAATCGCAGTGCGAAGCTAGTCGCACCGATGTCGCTGCTGCCCAACATCGGTCTGTGAATTTGCGTAGCTCGCTTATATTGTGGTGGTTATCCCGCCGCCGGTCGGTCGCCAGAGCCTCGTCCGTTGATCAGCAGGGTGTGCCACGAGCAGGAGAAGTTGGCTTGAGCCCCGAGTGCTGTTATTTGGGACTCCTTACACCCTAAAAACCGCTACCCTACCACTACTATATCCCTACCCTACCTTTTTTTCTTGTTCTCCCGGGGGAAAATGCCGTCGCATACCCCCCGCCCGGGGAGACGAGGAGGTTATGTGGGGCTCGAACCCACTAAAAACCCCCGTGTTGTTCCCTCGTCGCGTGGACGGAGGCTACGGGATCAATGTAGTAGTCGCCGCGCCTTCCGCCCCGTGTCAGCGTCCGTGGTCGACGCTACAACCATTGGGACGACAGAACGTCCCACCTCTGGTGTGGCGCGCCGGGAACAACAGGCGCGCTCCTCAACCACGGGGGCCTAGGTGGACGACAGAGTTCCCCGCTCCGCCGTCCGGCCCCCCTACCTATTGCGCCGCTTTCTGACGCTGCCTCTCCCTCGAGAGGCGTGTGGAGCGGCGAACTACAGGGCGCTGTTCCCTTGCGGGTTGCATCTCTATATGTTCCGGAGATGCCACCTCTGTGGTCATCTCCCTTTCATGTGCGCTGTGCGCGGACCGACTGCGGTCTCGGCGTACACAGTTTATTCCGTCTCCTTCGGGTTGACCCACGGGCAGACTACCCCTCCTTTTTTCGGACCCTTCCGTATCCGGGCGTTTACCTTTTGTCAGCGGTGGCTCGCACCGCCAGCTCCCCATTATATGCCTGGCTGGTCTCCCCACACCGGAAGCGCTCTTCCCTACCCTACACCTACTCCTACCCTATCCAACCCATACTCTACCCCTACCCTACCCCTACCCCTACCCTACCCTACCTTTAGCCTAGTGTTAATTTTAGTTTTAACATACAGGGTGTTAGCAAACACCGTTGCAAAAACTTTAACCATGACTTCAGACCATCATGCTGAACAACGTACAGCAAGAATTTTTGTCGGAAATCCGGTACCTAGTTGCGATTTTTTGCAGACTTGTTTATGATGTTGGCCCAATGAATAATCTAAGTTTTTGACCTCGAGCGCCGAACGCAACTTTGACAAAAAACGTAAAAATCGCGAGAAACCGCATGAACTACCGGATTTGACGCAAGCTCTGATGAATAATGTTACTGGACTAATAGGCATTTAGTAAAAGCTAGTTTTAACTAGTGAAAACGCGTTTTACCAAGTTTTACTGTAACATTTATTTTACTAGCGCTCCGCACTCTTTCAAGGCCTTCTTTAACCGGCAACAATCAGAAACTTTTTTAAAATTAGAATTTTGAATTTAGAAGGAATATACCGTATACAATACACTCCTATGAGTGGGGTTTGGCACCAATTCACATTTTATAATTAATATTGTTTTGCTTTATTTTTGAAATATAAAATAAATGTAATGTGCGTAGATAAAGTAGTGTATGAGACTGCACATAACTCGGTATTAAAACACTCATTATGCGAAAGTCACATAAACTACTATTTAAGCAGAAGATATAACAACAAAACGCCGACCTCCAGACAGGTTTTAATATTCGGTCCTCACCACATGATCGGTGACCCTGTTCACAAAATAAAAAACTTAAAATATAGCGTATTTACGAGTAATACCGCGGCACCAGCGTTGCAGAAACAGCTCGAAGGATTAATGACGTGTATGGGGAAGCTACTGTAAAAAAGAGCAAGGCACGTTTTTGGTTCCAATATTTTCGTTCTGCAAATTTAGACCTACAGAACACGAAACCTAAGAAAAACTCGGAGCTAAAGGCAGGCTTCCGTGTCAGGGCTTTAAAAAAAACTGAAAACAAATTGGAAAAGTGAAAAAGCTCGGGAAATAGGTACTTACCTACTGCATGAATGAAGTGAAGTACAGTCAGCGTCATATAGTAGGTAGCAGTCAAGATCACCAAATACTTGGAAATATCCAAAATGGTCATTTACAACGACTCAGCCAAAGCGATCATAGTAGTAGCGGTAGCAGTGCTACCCACTTTACGACGCTGACTGAAACAAATTGGAAAAGTGAAAATCTCAAGAAATTGGTACCTACCGCATGAATAAAGGGTACACCAACAAACACGCATTGAATGCTGCTTTTTGTTACTCAACCGTCATAAAAAGGGGGAATTTTGAATCGTATCGTTGAAAAATTGATCCTGTACGACAATCGGAAACGCTCATCACAGTGGTTGAGCCCAGAAGAAATGGCCAAATCCTGTTCCAAGCGAAAGTTGACTTAGAAAAAGGTACTAGTGAGTGTTTGGTGGACCAGTGCTGGTGTCATACACAACAGCTTTCTAAAATATAGCCTGACGATTACGGCAGATCCATATTGTCAACTATTGCAAACCATGATGGCCAATCGCTCTAGCAATGGGCTAGAGCGGTTGACCAATCGCTGCTTCCGGACAACGCTAAACTAACTAAAACGCTAACAACGCTAAACACTTCACACACAACAGACGGTTGCTAAATTAGAGGAGCTGGGATTGGAAGGTCTCCGACATCCATCACAATCCCCGGACCTTGCTCCAACAGACTAACACCTTTATCGGAATTTGGACAATTTCTTGAAAGGGAAAAAAATAAATTCCGATGAGACAGTGAAAAGCACCTTTAAAGGTTTTGCTCATTTTTTCAGCAGTGGAATCAATCAATATACCTTTAGAGTGGCGAAAGTGCATAGATAATAATGGTATACTTACATACTTCGACTGATTTACTATTTAATTTAAATTTTATTTAAAAAAAAAGGTTTTTCTTCTTCCATTTAAACGCTAATTTCATAGAAGTACCTACCGAATATAAAGTATAAAATTAATCCTATTATAATGTAACATCTGATCTCCAACAAAGATATCTGAATACAACAGATATAATGAGAACATTCTCTCTGTTGTATTCAGTAAGCATATTTTATTTCATTTAAAATGTGAAGAGACTAGAGTGTTCTTACTACAAGACCACCTTGAAAAATCTGTTCTAATTGATTCTGCGAACTCCTGATCCGCATATTGCGAGGGCTTAACATTTTATATTCTCGCAGTTAACCCCTGCGCACCTACGATACCACCGGCCGTACCACTGGTGGTATGGTGGGTCTAAAACTATACTACTGAGAATATAGTATTGTGAAAACTAGTAGAAAAGTAGTATATTACAAATAAAAGTCTGTCACATAATAGGTTAACGGTTGCTATGGTGATGGCATTATGATGCCCATTTTCTAAATACAGGATAAATAAATATAATGTTTTAATTTTTGGAAATATTTTATTTAACGTTTTGTTATCGTCTATTTATTTATACGGAATACAAAATTATTATAATTGGTTTTTGTTTTGTCATTGTCAATATATAATTTGAGAACTCTGTATTACAACGCAACACTTAAAACCACAGTTAACATACTACCACTACACAAAGCAACAATAACTACTTTCGTAACTTAAAACGCGGTCGGGACGTCATTCGTCATTCATATATGTCACTTGACGTCACATGTAAAATAGGGCAGACTAGACTCCGCGTTGTATCAAATGTTCGAAAACAAAGCTTCGTTGGGGTTCAGTGGAAACGCGCCCTAACGATCATTGTTTTGTGTCATTTCTGAAAGGCTAAAACAAAGTGATGAAAATGAATACTCGGAAGTTAGAGCGACCTTCACAAATTCGTCGTGCTCTGAGGTCGTCCTAACAGCTAAGGGCTGAATTTCATTACCTGCCGACGTTTTTCCCGAAACTTAATCCTAAGTGTCGTAACGTTGTGTCATCAAAAAAAAACTGTATAGGCACTTTCTGGACAATCGTGTTCCTAAGGCCAGTTTGCTTTTTATCAGACAAGTAGGTGGCCAATACTTGATTATCAAGTATTAAAAAGTAGACCTTTTGCAAGCACGACCAAGCACGGATAAACATCTTGACTGATCTAAAAGGGTGTGAAATTAACTCCATACAAATAACCTGTTTTCTAATTATGTTTGTGTGAAATCCCCAACCCTGCTGTAGTGGATGCGCCATCGCGCCATACCAAAAAGTGATCAGCGTGGCAGGGCGTATTAACGTTTGAAGTCTGTCGCTGAAGAACACAGTAGTGTCAGATGTTTTTAAGGGTCTGTTTCGCAATGTCTAAGTAAGTTCTGATTAGCTGTTACTTGACAGATAGGCCATACAAAACTCTCCAGTAAACTGAAAAGTATCTCCTAATCGGACATTGTGAAACAGGCACTTAATATCGAAGACTATATTTCATCCACCGAGAGATTTCCAGTATGACAACTGTCAAACCCATAGAAAAAATACAGTTTCATTCATAATTGAACTTTACTTCAACGAAATAACTAAACTTCATAGTGGAATTCTATCAATGGAAGAAGTATACTGAACTGAATTATAAAGCCGTCACATAATAGAATATAAAAAAAACTAGTTTTCCGCCCGCGGCTTCGCCCGCTTGGACTAGAAAAAAGAAAGAAAGAAAAAAAGTTTATCAACAAAATAAATTATTACAAACACAAAAAAATATTAAAAGAATGATGAATTTTGTTGAAACGGCTGCATCTCAGCATGTGCCACCGCCAAGGCGGTGACGCTGGTTTTCGGATGCAACCGAGACTACTTGCTTATGGCTCTATTAAAAAAAAACTTATACTTACAGTCTTAAAAATAACAACATAAATACCCCTCTACAAGATGGTTGGGAGATACCACTAGCTTGGAACCTTATAATCCAACTTAAATACTAGTTAAAAATTACAAACTTATCACTAACAATATTAACGCTTATGTTTCACAATCATTACCTTAAAATGTTGACTACACGACGTTATCCCACGGGAATGTGATATTTTCCGGAATAAAAAGTAGCCTATGATCCTCTCTAGGCTACAAAATATCTGTGTTTCAAATTTCAACCAAATCCGTTAAGCCGTTTTGGCGTGATTGAGTAACAAACATCCAAACATCTAAACATTCACATTTATAATATTAGTAGGGTTTACGCCTATTCATACGAAATCAAAGAGCGGCATAGAAGATTATATAACTATATATATTACTAACTTTATTGCAATAATTCGTCGAACACAACTAAGCCTCCTATTGATCGGCGGCTATCACCGGGCCCGGGGCGACCGCATCATTAAAACGCAATATTAGTAGCAGTAATTGACATCACAATCAACACGAGTATTAAATTAAATACGCATACCAAAATGCAAAATTAAAGAGTTTTGTTTAAAATAACTAACAGTCATTTTAAATGTTGGGAATGTTTCCTTTCAGAGTTTGCTATCTCTCATTATTTAGTTGGAGTACTCTCACTTCATGTCCCATAACTCTGGGACACCCGGTATAATACCTACTTAATATCATAAAATTGAAAGGGTGAAAAGCTATTTAAGCTTCTATGGTGTCAGGTAGAGTTTCAACGCCTACGTTTTGTCGGCCGCAGTATAGCCAGAGACAAAAATTTCTGTTCGTGAAATCCTTTTTCGGTTGGAAATATTGGCTTGGTTGGCATCAATCATAGTGATGATTGGTTTATTATTGTAGGTCTATGTGAGAACTGTAATACCCGGTTAGAAATAATAGACAGTATTACGTGCATTAGCCTGATTCCGAGATACGTAGCTTTAGCGCTACAATAACTAGAAACAACGAAGATATTAAAAATCTAAACATTAAAGTAATTTTACCGTCACATAAATGATTGTTCCGAACGGTGATCGAACTTTCGGTGAAAACCTTCGTGTATACTAACCAAATCTAAACATATTTTTAAAAAATCGTTCTATGTTTTGCGAATCACATATTTAATAGCAGGGTCATATTGTTTGTATTCGCTAAACAATGGAAGTATAAAACTTAATAATAAAACTAAATAAAGTTTTGACAGAAAATAGGTAATAATTTCTGCTCCGTGATATTAGTATTGAGAACACATAGTTATTTAAATTTTAGTTTTAAAAAGCACTCCCCAGCTATTTTCAGTTGGGTTTCATGATTATGATAAATAGAAAATGAATTATTTACTTAGAAAAAATCGACCAGTCTCACAACCAGCTCTGATAGGACATGAACCCACGACCTTTCGCTATCCGGGCGACTGCTCTAACCACTGAGCTACGAAGTCGTTACGAGAAGCGTCGAATTTATCCAATATCTCTTACGCGCTATATAGCCAGCGTTTAATGTCATCAATGTGAAGATATTACTACCCCCACACACTAAAGATTTGGCGCAGGGGTAGGCTACCCACCTTCTGCGCCAGAGGTCTCGGGTTCGATTCCCGAACAAGACAAATATTTGTGTGCATGAACATGTCTATTTGTCTTGGTCTGGGTGTTTACTATGTATATTAAGTATGTATTTACAAACAAAAAGTATTTAAGTATATATTTATCCGTTATCAAGTTTTCCATGATACAGTTTCTTAATGAAATTAAAATGGGCTTAGGTAATTGGTGTGATTGTAAGAAGATATTATATTATTATATTATTATATAAAGAAATATCTTTCCAGATATTTGACAATCGCTATTTCAAGTTATTTTAATTTTTACTTTTTTGCATTCACAATGTAATTTTTATTATAGAAAAATTTAAAATGAAGTTCCGATGGGCTTGGGTTGTGAGACGGGTCGATTTTTTCTAAATACTTCATTTTCAATTTTTCAAAAAGTAATAAAAATTGCATTGTGAATGAAAAAAGTAAACATTTAAATAACTAGGTATGATAAATAGCTTACATTTTGATTTAATACGACTGAAGCGCAATGGACTTGGTTCAGCGCCATCTACTGTGAGCGTAGTGACTCTGTTACCTATTAGGAGCGGCCAAACCGTCTTACTTTTCATACAAACGCTCGTACGTTAAATTATGGAGTTGTAATAGGCTCTACACACGTTCCGATCTGACCGCCGATTTGGACTGCTCCGAATGAAATCTGGACGTGTGTAGCGTAGTCGTCTGGCCGGATTTGGTTCGCACGAACTTCACTTCCAACAAAATCGGAACGTGTGTAGGGTCCCGACCGGACCAACTACGCAGTGAAGTCTCCGAAATTGTCAAATTTAGAGAGAAAAATGTAAAAGCGGAAATCTTTAAGGCAAACAGAATACGTTTAAGGTATTTTTAGAGGATTCCAATAAATGCCCGTTCATGACTTTCGCGTAGGACTAAACGAACGAAAGGTTTAAATCTGCCCATTTATGCAAAGATTAATTATTTTATCTTTTAGTTTTTTTTATTATTTTATTTAATAACTCGCATTTTGTCAGTAAGTATACAGGGTCATTTTGAAACCACTGGGCATATTTTTAAATTCGACACAGAATCGGTAATTGAACAACTTTCTCCTAGAAACATGGGTCGAAATACGACAAAAATTATTGTCACTTCTTATACTAAATCGATCACTCAATCAGTTTGATTTGTATGAAAAGTAAAAAAAAATACATATTTCGACCCATGTTTCGAGGAGAAAGTTATGTTCACGTATCGATTCTGAGTCAAACTTAAAAATTTGGCCAGTGTTTCAAAATAACCCTGTATAAAGAAGGCGTAACACCTCATCAATAAAATTAAGAAATACTGGAATTGAAAACTTCATACTAACAAAAAAATAATTTTTTTTTGATTGAATCAGGCGTCACTTGGCGGAAGTCCCTAACCATTGTGAAAAACTAAATATATGTAGCTTACTTCCGCAAAAAACACAATATGCAAGATGCACCGCCCGCCCGCCCGCAAAAAATTGCACATGCACACCACGAAAACACCAGTGCACAATACCTGCATCTAGCAAGACAGCAATACACCTTGCACCGTCACCGATTAGACTACTCTACACGTGTTTCGCCCCAACCCGGGGCATCCTCAGGAGATAGTTCGTGCTAGTTCGTGCGAAGAACCAACACCAAAACTTTTTCTTTTACTACTTAGTTTACACTTGCAAGTTGCTATCGGACAGACCACAAACAGACTGTCGGACATTTATCTCAGAAGTTCACTTGCAGGTGGAAATGAGGCCTAAGCCTCCATAAATCTGCTTTTTTGCACAAATTTCACCTGAACTTTGGGCGTTCATAATTACTCATAAATTGTAAAAGTAAAGAAAATATTGTCATAGAAACCTTGGAAATGTAATGGAGATTCTAAATAACAAACACACTTGTAAGGCTTACTACTTTACTTTTTTATGAAATTTCCGTACGACGCCCACGGCTGGGCAAAGGCTTCTCCCAAAAGGGGCCTTACCATGCATGATCACCACGCTTGGCAGGCGGGTTGGCGATCGCAATATGGCCTGCTGATTAAGGGAGACGCTTGCTGCTAGTGATGTACGTACAAGCTTCGAGTGTTTGAGTTCTAATTTTGGAGACTCGAGTCAGATTTGCAGGGCTCTGTGAGTTCGATATACTCGGATGAGCGAGATCTCGAGTCTTAAAATGAACACGACCTTTCAAGAATAGCTAGAGTTTAAAAAAATACCTAAAGGTCGACGCTCAACAAGGGCTCGAGGCTAGCTTACAGATGATTTTTAATTTTTTTATTTATTTTATTTTTTATTTTTATTTATTTAGTACATTAAACAGCCAAGGCCAATACAAATGTACACAGCGAAAATTTATAATTACAACACACGAGTAAAACTAGTTAAAACAGTAACAAGCCAAACAGCAACTCATTAAAACATAAAGGCACTCTCGAGAGTAGGCATGTGAAACTACATGGAAGTTCTCGATTACAATAAAATTTATAATATTAAATAATGTAAGTTAAATCAACTCAATGTATAACCTAAAAACTTAAAAAAAAAAAATTAAAAAAGGTAAAACAAGAAAAAATATTAGAAGAAATTAAAAGCAATGCATAAGCAGTGTTCAATGCTCAATTATCCAAGGTATGCAAGCAAAATGTATTTAGAATAAAGTAATGCACTTATCTAACGATGGCTAACATAACGTATTTGTAAATAACGCTGATTTCTATGTTAATTGTGTGAACAAACAACTGATAAACAATTAACTAAAACACTAAAACATTACGGTGGTGGCGTGTGAGGCGGTTCCCTAAAATATGGTTGAGCGAAGCGATGGCTGGTTCATGCGTCATGCTCGTGAACGGATGCTGCCAGTGGGAATGGGTCTGCTCTTATCTGCTTGCCTTAAAACGTGTTTTCTTTTGTTTTTATTCATTTTATTAAGAATTACATTTGAAACATGTATGGCGCAACTTGCAGTATATAGTAGAATTTGACTTTTGTTTTTAACTAATATTAAAGCTTTAAGTAGAGTTCCTAAGTAATTAAAAATTGTTCACCGCTATGATCATTAGTTCGCCTATACTTAACTGTATTTATCATAACCCATTGTGTAATTGTGATGGAAACTGACTTTAGTCATACCATGTTAAGGTCATTTTTCAATTTGACGACTCTGTATGAAATAAAACAGGGAGAAAAAACAACCCTTGGAGTTTCTTGCCGGTTCTTCTCCAAGGTCTCCCGCTGTAGGGTTTGCGAACCGATGGCGTAGCTTCTATGATGTTCACAAGTATTGTAAATAACAATCTAAATTGAATAAACAAATTTGACACTTGACTCTTGATTATCGCTCCTATCATACTAACTGTTCAATCTAAAATTTTTAAGCGTGGCCCCTCTCTAATCGTTTGCCAGTCGATCGGTGCCATAAATCGACTGTAGAAATAATTACTAGACGTTGATTGTTTTTTGTTGTTGTTTCCAATCAACGCAATCTACTATCATCTGAGATCTGAGTTACATCTCTATCTCTTTGTGAAGCCATCCGAGATGAAGACAACAATTCGTTACGTAGCAATATTATCCCATCAAAAACCTAAATGTGAAGTGAGAGCCAACTTCAATATTAGGAAATATGCCTTGGTTGTTGACTTCAACGAGAAAAGATGTAAGATCTAAATGGGTGCCAAGTTTAACGATCAGGGGCCCGTTTCTCAAAAGCTTGTAGCTTGTAATACAAGTGGAAGTCCCTTTCTAACAATATCTGTCAAAAAGTTACATCCGCTTGTATTACAAGTTACAAGCTTTTGAGAAATAGGCCCCAGTCCTGAAAATTTATAAATAATAATAATAATAAATTCATAAAATGTTTTATAACAAAGGTCTGACTACTGAAAGATATGTTTTTGAAATTTTTGTCTGTCTGTCTGATGTCCGCATTTCACGCAAAAGTTACTGAGCTGATTTCGATGAAATTTTTTGTCATATAGCTATTGGTTCTCGCCAAGATAATATAGGCTATAATTTATTTTATCTATACTCATGTTATATTTTATTATGTTATATTTTTTCTTTATTCATGTTATAATTTTCGAATTATGAACTCATGCCTGAACGTATACTGATACACTTTATGCCATAGTCAACTTTAAAAAATAAAGCAGCTGTATCCGGGTGTTTCATAATGACCATTATGCAACACCCGAATACAGCTGTCACTCATTATAAAACACTTATATTTCTTAAATTTACAGTCTCCATGGCAACCGTAGGATTTACCGGCCCTGACTTCCAACTTTTTCAAGCTCTTCTTTAGCCGGCAACAATCAGAAACGTTTTTAAAATTAAAATTTTGAATTTAGAAGGAATAGACCGTATAGACTTCTATGAGTGGGGTTTGGCACCAATTCACATTTTATAATTAATATTGATTTGCTTTATTTTTGAAATATATAATAAATGTAATGAGTGTAGATAAAGTAGTGTATGAGACTGCACATAACTCGGTATTAAAACACTCGTGGAATACTATTAAAAAACTCGCCAAGGCTCGTTTTTTAAACTCCCACTCGTGTTTTAATACCCCTCCTTATGCGACAGTCACATAAACTACTATTAAAGATCGAAATACCTGATATGGAACCATAGCTGTCAGCCAAACGACCTAAGAGAGATATAAAAATTGAACGTGATGAGCATTTGAAAAATTTTGAAGGTGGTACACCTGTGGTACTCTAGCAGCTAGGTCAAATTATAAGAAATACAAACATAGCGTCTTAAGAAAAGTGGTTTGACATTTTGAACATTTTCTATTGACGTAAAAATATCGAAGTTCTGGTAAACCCGATTTGGAATCCTAGCAGCATAACTAAACTATAACAGATACAAAATATAATTATGTATAGCGTCTTAAGAAAAGTTGTTCAGCGTGTTATCTATACTCTATTGACATACAATCTATACCAATATTATTAAATGTGAAAGTGTTTTTGTTTGTATGTCCGTCTTTCAGGTCAAAACGGAGCAACGGATCGACGTGATTTTTGGTATGGGGGTAGTTTAGAAGCTGGAGAGAGACATAAGCTACTTTTTATCCCGGAAACATATCAAACTCCCTCGGGATAACGTCGTGTAGTACACGCGGGTGAAGTCGCGGGCGGAAGGCTAGTCCTGTTTAACTCTCTTCCTCAGAAATAACTACGAGTAGTTATCTCCGAAGAATAAATTTTTCTTCACAGATAGCTGTTTTTAAATAGTTATCTGCGAAGAAAAAAACATTCTTCGGAGATAACTAGTTATCTCTGAGGAAAAAAATTCTTTACAGATAACCAGTTATCTGGCCGTAGTTATCTCCAAGGAATAAGGGATTTATTCCCGCAAGAAGCTGAAATTTGGTGAAACTGTTTAAAACATAATTATAAGTGAAATTTAAAAAATCCTCATCGATCCGGTACCTGGAAAAAAATATTCGAGGTTGAATGTCAAATTCGCGTTTTTTCAGCAAAACGGTAAGTTTTATCGTAAAATTTACAAAGACAAAATTGTAAATCATGTAATTATCTATAAAAAATGGCTTAATACTTTTTTCCTAAGATCCACCGTTTCTGAAATATATCGATAACAAAATTTGGAGAAAAGTTGTAATCGTCATCATTATGCAAAGCTTAGATGTTTGGACGTTTTTACTCCATCACGCCAAAACGGCTGAACGGATTTGGCTGAAATTTGGGGCACAGAAACTTGGAGAGGAACATAGGCTATTTTTTATTCCGGAAAATATTAGCCGCGGGATAACGTCGTGTAGTCCACGCGGGCGAAGCCGCGGGCGGACTTCTAGTCTGCTATAATGCAATCGTTTAGAATCACAACAGACCCGTGGAATAGGCCTACCGGGGAAACCACGTCAAAAAAACGCGCTACCTCATATGTGGCGTGAAAACGTGCATATGATGCACATGATTGATTTCAACTTTCCCAACTTTTTGAATCGTTATATTGGTGCATTTTTTGTAGATAATTACATGGTCTACAATTTTTGCCTGGGCTACTTTTATGATAAAACTTATCGTTTTGCTGAAAATCGCGAATTACTCATTTTTTACCTTTGACCTCGAGTATTTTTTTTTTCCAGGTACCGGATCGATGAGGAGTTTTTAGAGTTAATTTATAAATTATGTTATGAACAATTTCACTAAATTTCAGCTTCTTGCGAATTTATGTAACTTCACTCCTATTTTCTGGTCTAATTTGACCGGACTATTAATGCTTCAGCTACACACATTGTCGTGATCAAGTCGTGATATAGGTAGGTACTCATGCTCTTGATGAAACGACGCAACGTCCAATACGCACGGCGGCGCGCAAACGTTCGGTAATTTTCGTTCTGAACGCGTTTTGAACGAAAATTTCCGAACGTTTGCGGCGGTAGGTACAAAATGTATGCCAGCGCTGCGTTCCGCATGACGTCATTAGGTTTTATATCCGATTCGATTTTACGAACGCGCGGGCTGGCATTCGAAACGAACGTACGGAATGTTTTCCGTTCGAAAAAAGAACGAACGTGCACACGTTCGTTCTTTTTTCTGCCGCACGGCAGTCAATGTATTTTGTTAGCGTTTGATGCATTCGGGTTTCCGAATCGGACTTCCTGATCAGGAAAAGCACTTGAGTGCGCGGCTATCGCTATCCCGAACATCTGGTTATACTTAGGCCGTCTTTGGTTGCATTTATAAGAATTTTCCCTTCGTAGCCATTAGATCAGAATATCAGAAAGACCGAATAATTATTCATTTTTATTATTTACTTAGATTAATTTTAATTTTAGAGGGAACAACAGTTTTATTTTATTTAATTACTAGCGGCCGCCCGCGGTTTCACCCACGTGGTTCTCGTTTCCCTAGGAATATCGGGATAAAAAGTAGCCTAAGTTATTCTTTATTACATCAGCTACCTGCCAGTGAAAGTCTTGTCAAAATCGGTCCAGCCGTTTCAGAGATTAGCTGGAACAAACTGACAGACAGGCAAAAATTGTAAAAAATGATATTTTGGTATAATATGCACCGTATATAACAATATACTTAATCATAAGCATGTAAGTAGTAAAAAGCAGTTATTTTAATATTACAAACAGACACTTCAATTTTATTTATTTGTATAGATATAGATTTAATAGTAAAGAGGTTATTTAAATTTTTACTTTTTTGCATTCACAATGCAATTTTTATCATTGAAGAATTGAAAATGAAAAACATCGACCCGTCTCACAACCAGCTCCGATGGAACGGTTAGTTGGATGGTCTAATTATTAAAATAAAACTAAATCTACGTAATTATTCGGTCTATCTGATCTAATGGCTAAGTAGGAAAAATTCTTATACTTAGAACAACACGTACAAAGCTGTAATTGAATTCACAGCTTTCTACGAGGAAAAAAAAAATCTCCTTTGATAACTGGGTAAGCTAAGAAGAAAAAAAAATTCTTCGTAGAAAACTTAATAAAATTACGGTTTTCTACCAGGAAAAAAAAATTCCCATTTGAAAACCGGGTAAGCTAGGAAGAATTATTTTTCCTTGTAGAAAGCCAGTTATCAAACTTGGTAATGTACGAGGAATAAGGGACGTCATCGCCTCGCCCTATCTATACTATTAATAAGTATTACTTAGAAATTAGCGCGTAGGAAGGCACGAAACGCAACAAGTATCAGAAATATTTAAGATAATGCAGAATTATTTGTACAAATAAAAAATAGTATTGAAAATACACAACGCATAGACAAGACATCAGTTATTAAAACATCCAAATAAAGTTTTTAAAAACTGTACGGATGATGGCACAGGGTAAATACTTCCAGTATTCCATTTTCATATAAAAGACAGGAACGCGAGTTAAGTATGACGTCATCGCCTCGATCTGGGGGGCTACCGGCTAAAAAATATGGATGTGGGCTTCATTTGTCATTTGAATTACTTATTTTGATAGATTTTTGCTCCTTTTTCTGTTGAACGTTGCTAGCTAGCTATTGTTATACCGGACGTCATTAAACAGGGAACTGATAGCGGCAATTTTTTATAAAATTGACTTAAAAGTTCCGAAAAACGTATAATGTAAATATCCATAAAGTTTCGCGGTAGCCCCCCAGGGTATGATCTGGAAGGATCTCGGTCGGAGATCGGGGCGATATGAGTCATACCCAGAAATCGGAATAGGTAGAGCAGTTTAGGTTCATTGACCGCAAACGTTATGTTAATATGGACATTTTACAAGATTCCGAGTAAAACTCCGGATTTCTTTATAAATAATCTTCAATTATTTAAGTATTGGCATGCACCCCCTCGTATTCCACTATTCTGTGCTTATTTAATTTTTGGCTTGGCATGTAAAGCACATTTTTTCATAAAAACTTGCTCAATTTAG
Organism: Crambus lathoniellus; assembly: GCA_949710035.1. NCBI lineage: Eukaryota > Metazoa > Arthropoda > Insecta > Lepidoptera > Crambidae > Crambus > Crambus lathoniellus. The sequence goes on from OX453296.1 coordinate 30,141,270, forward strand.
TGTCTCATAGAAGGGAAATTATTTGCATCTCCGCGATGATTTTAACGTCAATGGAAAGGCCTTCTAGCTTTTATAACAAATTGCGGATCTCCGGGATAAATCTGATAAGCTCAATAAGGAAAGCAATAAACTAAAACTGTTTGACAGTTTTACGATATGTTTTGTTTTTATAATGGTCGTTCGAACTCGACCTTTGAGTAAACAAAGAGCAATAGTGCGGTCCATGCGATTTTTTTTTTCATAGTTAGTTATCGATAGAATAATTTATAAGAAGTATATATATTTAGAATCTACATGAAAAAACCTATCCGAAAAGAATATAATATACGGTTTTTTTTGTTAATTTTCAAAAAACTTATTAAGTAGGTAGGTACTTACTTACTTCCGGTTTCAAAAAAATCGAAATTAAAATTTTTTTGTTTTTTTTCTTCTGGATTACATATTATAGTGTATTTTTACAGTACCTACGACGAGTTTATCTCTCTTTTGAACACCGAAAATTGCATTAAAAAAATCAAAAAATTGAAAAAGTTACAAAAGAAAAATGGGGGTAGTCGTAAGAGCTAGCGGTCGTACAAGGGAAACGAAATTATTGGAGTTATACTATGTATGCTTTTTGGCCCATCCAGGGCACTCAGGATATTAGCCCAGTGAGTCAAGAGTGTAAATTGTTCTGAATCGCACACTCACCGCGCGCTGAATATGGTGGCGAGCGCCATGAAGCAGCCGTCGGCGACGCGCGGCGGGCCCGTGAAGCACTTGTCCACCGTCCAGTCCAGCAGCGGCCCGATGTCCGGGTTGCAGTCCAGCAGCAGGACGATCGTTTGCCGCGCAAGCTCGTATACCTAACGAACACATTGCTATTGAATTTCCGTAAGTGGGCTCATTGTGTATCCCAACATCGATAACGATCGCTGCAGATTTGACAGTGAATAAATTAATATTTGCATATTCACAATAGGTCTTTATTTTATTATTCTATAAAGCTGTTTAAAGAATAATTTAACAGATTTGTGGTTGCCGAAACTTTCAATCGTAAAAAAATTCTGAGTAAGTTTCCATTTTTAGCGTGAGAGTGAGAATGTGTGAATGAACTTAGACATGCCGTTTACATGATACCTTGTCAATGGTGGAGGAGAGCATCTCGCTGAGCCAGGGGTAGAGCGAGCCGTCCTCCGCGAGCGCGGCGGGCGCGAAGCACGGCCCGCAGCAAACCAACGCGCTCATCGCCTGCACAACAACACAATAAGTATACTCTTTGTCAAGAGAAGGGCTTCTCTCTTCAGTATCATTGATTTACCAGACCATTTAGAAACAAACCGTCTATATTGATTAAGCACAAATGATGGGCCATGATAAATAGTTTGGCTTTGGGCTAGGTGATCTCGGTTTTAGCGGCTGCTGCGACCAGAATCAGAGCTACTAGAAAGCTATCTAACCTGTAAGGTTGATTCTTTTGAATTCGATCACCAACTCGCACGTGAATTCAGTTTTCTTTTTTGTTTGACTTTCACTTGTTTGTTATTCTTCTATCGTGTCGATTGTAGTGTTGTGTTACTTTTTTGTATTTTTTTAGCAATAAATTTGACAAAGTTAGCTGTTTGAATGCGGAGTGGAGGTGAATTGACGGCGGAATATCCTTATAGAATAGCTCCTCTGAGGAAGGTATACTTTATCTGAAGTAGAATTTTTGAGTCACGCGTCCCAACTTTCAGGTACGTTCAAAAGAAGCAGATATATAGTGGGACTGCTGCTCCTATGGAAAGTGAGGCTTACAGCAGTTATGAGCGCATACCCCGAGCGCGGAGAGGTGGAGCTTGTCGTCGGTCTCGTGCGGCGCCAGCGCGGCCAGCGGCGCCAGCGGGCCGAGGTGCTTGGCCAGCGGCCTGCACCAGCCCGCGAACGGGCTAAACAGTTATCAGCGCATACCCTGAGCGCGAAGAGGTTGAGCTTGTCGTCGGCCTCGTGCGGCGCCAGCGGGCCGAGGTGCTTGGCCAGCGGCCCGCACCAGCCCGCGAACAGGCTAAACAGTTATCAGCGCATAACCTGAGCGCGGAGAGATTGAGCTTGTCTTCGGCCTCGTGCGGCGCCAGCGCGGCCAGCGGCGCCAGCGGGCCGAGGTGCTTGGCCAGCGGCCCGCAACAGCCCGCGAACAGGCTAAACAGTTATCAGCGCATACCCTGAGCGCAGATAGATTGAGCTTGTCGTCGGCCTCGTGCGGCGCCAGCGCGGCCAGCGGCGCCAGCGGGCCGAGGTGCTTGGCCAGCGGCCCGCACCAGCCCGCGAACAGGCTAAACAGGCTGCGCACCAGCTCGCGCCGCAGCAGCGCGCCGTACATCTCCACTGGAACACACAATGATTCTATAATACTTAGTTATTTATAAAAGGATCTCTAACAGGAATTATGCGAGTGACTAGGAGCTTCATAGAATACATAAAAAAATGAACATGAATACGAATTATTCTAAAAAATTACACAAGCAATGATTTTTACCACGTAAAAGGAAAACCTAAAAGAAACGTATTCCCGAAAGACTAATGCTCGGATATTCGTCATAGGTAGCTAGAAAACTTCTTGACTCTTTCCTTCTTTATTTTTAACTAGCTGACCCGGCAAACGTTGTTTTGCCATATTAATTATAGTGGACCCGGTAAACTTCGTATCACCAACATCTATTATAGATAGACAAATGAAAATAAATTATCGCGAAGAAGTTTTATACACTGCCTGCAACAAATGTCACTTATTAAAAAGTAGGTAATTCAAAGCGGCTAAAACGTCACTGATTACAATACTCTTTGACATACCTCTTTGGAAGCGGCTATGGAAGAAATGACAGTTTTGTATAGTACGACAGTTTATCGATTTTCTATACAAAATAATAATTTTTATTTTATAATTTTCCGGAATAAAAAGTAGCCTATATTACTCTCCAGCTCCCAAACTATCCCCATACCAAAAATCGAGTCGATCCGTTGCTCCGTTTTGACGTGAAAGACGGACAAACAAACAAACAAACAAACAAACAAACAAACAAACAAACACACTTTCACATTTATAATATTAGTATGGATAAAGCGTTTGTGGCATGGCGTGGGCACCCACGCGGGAAGCTACGAGCTCGGTAATGACTTCAGCTTGCGCGGTCCCCTCAGTCACCCTCTTTCTCGCGGTCCGTGAGCAGTCCTATTATATGTGTTTATGGCGTCTATGATATGACTCACGCGGGAAGCTGCCGATGAGCTCGGTGACGAAGTCGGCGAAGGTGATGCGCTGCTCGCGCGCGGCGGGAGCATCCTTTTCCGCCTCCACCTCGAGGCACTGCCGCGCGCCATCCAGATACTCCGTCAGCGACGGGTGAAGGCTACCGCCCTCCACCGCGAAAGGGCTGCACAACCGGAATATATTCATTTTCGTCAAAATTTATTTTAATGTGTGGTGCACTCGTTAGGTCGATGTAATAATGTAAAAGAGTAAATTTAAGACTTGCAAACTATACATATTTCGCTACAAAAAGAATGTATTTTCCATAAACTTATTATACTCTAGTAATAGACGGACAGAGTTCGCTTGGTTGCGAGACCGAAAATGACATGAGCTAGTGTGTGTAATTTGTAAACGTGTGTGTGAGTTTTAGAGCTGCCCTTAAGTCCATTTTAGGTTGTCGATAACAATAATGTAAATAAAGCACAAACATGATTTAATAATTTATATTATATTATATGAAGTATACTTCAATGGACATGGAAAAATAAAATTAAGTTCATGTTATTTAGATTTTTCCTTTTTTTGGTATTTACAATGCAATTTTTATTATTGAAAAATGGAAAATGGATTATATTTTCTAAATACTTCATTTTCCATTTTTCAATAATAAAGGTCATTTCACTTCAATACGATAAGTATTTACAAAGTTATTGTAAACATTATTTTGTTTAAAACACTATTGCCTAGGTTGTTCGCTAGCAATCGGCTTTTACCACGTTCGACGTCATTCCTCCCCACCGCCCGTATACCGCACCGGCCGGTCATACCTACTCGCACAGCTGCACTGGTTGAAATCTTGTTTTTTAATAAAACTAGTTCTGGAGTTTTTGGAGTCTCTTTTCATCGCATTGCACCAAATTTTTAGATTTTTACGAATAAATATTTTTATTCTGCGTTTTGATCGAAGTATTCGTACATACAGCACAATACAGTATTTAACCCTCGAATACTCGCTACTGGGTAAAAAATACCACAGAGGGTATATTTTCGACGATAACTTTTTTCCTGAGCGCCGCAGCGACTCAGGAGTCTAGGTAGCTTCCGATCCATAAATTACAGATACTTCCTAAGAAAAACATATATTTTCATTGACTTTTGTAGAAGTAATTAGATTTTTTTTCATTTTTGTTCCATTTACGTTGCGTGAATTTCATGTTAATTTTTCAAAATTTTCACGTTATATAAAAAAGTTTGATTTATGTTGGTAATTTGTAAGTGTAAGAAGTCTAATTTTGGTAATTGGTCTCAATTTTGATTGTTTTTAAAAAGAAAGTACTTAAGTACGTTGTTTTTTAAATATTTGTTACTTTTTTAGGATTTGGTCTTATCCATAATATACCACTGTTACAGCCACAATTTGGCATTCCATTTGTGAGAAACATCCTATAAAACTCTATGTCATCATGAACATGTAAAAAACATGGTTATTTAAGTACATAATCGCATTTATATTGTGTGGTATTTTTTACCCGGTAGCGAGTTTTTGTGACTAAAAATACCTAGCGAGTGCCGCCGAGTTAAATACCTACCGTAGGTACTTTGTGAAGACATTGTTGATAATTTTCTTGAATAATACAATATTGTATAAGGCTATATACAATATTGTATTATTCAAGCACGCATTGTGGCTGTCACGAAAACAATAGCACGTGAAAAATGGAAAATGAAGTATTTAGAAAATATCGACCCGTCTCACAACCCGATGGGGCTCGAACCCACGACCTTTCGCTATCTGGGCGACTGCTCTAACCACTGAGCTACGGAGTCGTTGATCGTTGATCGTTGTATTCATCGTCGTCGTCATCTAAATACTTCATTTTAAATTTTTCAATAATAAAAACTGCATTCTGCATGCAAAAATTTTAAAAACTTGGTGGTCATTTTTACGAATCTTTAAAAAATTCATTGTGAAGTATTTTGAAGGGCTACGGAAAAAAATGACATATTTTAAGTTGAATATATATATTTCAAAAATAAATAAATAAAAACACCTTTCCCAAACCCATTGAACATTTAGGTACCATTGATTATTGTCCTCTGAAGACTTCGATCTTAGAAACCCTAGATACAGAATTCCATACTAAATGCGCTTGAAAAAGTGATTCCAACAGCGCTGTCATTAGTAGTTATACTTATAGATATTTCGATTCCGAATACTGCCGTCACCACATTTGATATTCGACCCTAAGCAACAGTAATTAGATTTAAATTCTGTTGGCATGGTAGTACTTACGATCTTATTACATGGAAAGCTCAGATGGTCGGCCGACGCTAGAACAGCGAATCGTATTTCGTCATGTCTGCATCTCTGTCTTACTAACGCAAATAGAAGAAACGGTTGCGCGGCAAGGAATATTGCAATATTTTAGTATAAATAATGAAATTGTGATAGTTTCAGTACATGATTGACTTTAAATTAATTGTGCAAGTATACTTACGTTCAATACTGACTGAAAATATGATATTACATCTCTTTTTTTCCTTTTTTCGAATTGTTTTTGCGCATCTTCTCAGCACATTTAGGCATCGTTTCGCCGGGGCAGTCAAATGACTACTGAGAGCTATCTAATGCTCCCTTTCGAATAGAGCATTCGTTGGCTGCTTCACTTTCTGTGCGTTTACGCAGTATCTAGGGTTTATATGATCGAAGTCTGAAGAGTACAATTTTATTTAAATAATTTCTCAAGGTTTCTTTGCAGTTTTGCTTGAAATATTTGCTGCACACCACAGAGTTTTGGCGAAGCTCCCAGCCTATTATATTTTTTAATTTTAACTGGATTTACAGGAAACCTGAAAATATTGTTAAATTGGTAATGAAGTAGGTAAAATTTACTATTTAAAAAGTGTCGGTTAAAATCAGCTCTAAATAAAACTATCAGTGTTCACAAAGACAAACAAAGTTATATTGGAAACCATCGACATGAGTACCTATCGATATCGATAATTTTTGATCAATCTCTACGTTGTATTTTCTCAAGTTCACGGATTAAATATCTTTTTATCTAAGACATAATATTTAAAAATCAGCCTTTATTTAGAAAATAGGCAGTAAATAGTATGATATTAGTGTGTCACTTAGTGTATTTGGGAATATATTCAACTAAAATATGAACTATGAAAATGGTAATTGTACAATACTATTTACCTGCGAATTTGTGTTTATTTGATTTATTGTCGTAATTAACATTACAATTCAACACAGAACACTACACCATTATTGATTTATATAGTTATAAGAGCCAAATCGACCCGATCGCGATAAAAATCACAAAATAATCGAGTGGACGCTTTTCATCAAGATGACGCGATAAAAGACGCTAAATGAATCAAATCGGGTTCTGCTGTTATTTTCTTCCAACTCTTTCTCGCACATAGCTTATGCCGTAAGGATTAGTTTCTCGCTTGCACCGTTGTCCGTCTATTACCCCTAGTATAAATAAGTTTATGGTATTTTCCCATTGCCCACTTTATTTTATCCACATTACTGCGTACAAAACTAAGTAAAGATATACTTGTCAGTCAAATGATAGGTACGAGGTTTTACGACTATTCGTTACCTGGTAGCGAAGGTTTTCTTCTGTGCGATGAGGAGCAGCATCTTGTTCAGGTTGAGCCGCAGCGCGTCGCGGCGCCGCCGCCGGCGCATGTTCTCTTGTTTGCGGTCCACGGCTTCGCGCAGTAATGGCACTAGTTCTTCCATCAAATCCCTGAAAACGCACTCTTAGTAATTTCTACAATACATTTGAAAGAAATAGTTTAATTAGGACTCTCCAAATATTTTAAATTTAACATTGTTTTCTCAATCGAGTTTCAAAAGTTTTGGAAAGATGAATTTATTCTGATCGTATTTTGTTAAATAACACCTTTGCACCACTACAATAAATGCTCTAATAAGAGCAATGCTATAGGGATGACTGTGTTGTTGACCGCCTTAGGAACAGTATGAGTATGACAACAGTAGGAAAAGGTGATTTACTTGAGCGCGTCGGGGTTGATGTTGCCGATGGCAGCGATGGCGGCGTCGCGCACCTCGGGCACCTCGCAGCGCGCCAGCGGCACGGCCAGCTTGTGCAGCGAGCCGGGCGCCGCGGCCGCGCCCGCTCCGCGCGCCTCGCCGCCGCTGCGCTCGCTCAGCGAGTCCGGCGACGAGCTGCCACACAGTACGCTCTAACAATGCTCAATGCTCTCAATAATACACGAACACAGTGGGAGCAGGGAGAAGCGAATCTGCTCTATTTGTCTTTCTATAAATTAAGCGTCTTAGTGAGAAATTATAGATTTGCCCCCTGATTCACAAACATTCGGAAAGGTAATCGGATTCGAATTATGTGCTTTGTCTTTGTCTATTCTGAAGTGAGTGACAGTGACAATGCATATATTCTGCTGTCCGGGACGTTTCTGATGATTAGTGAATAACGGGGCTTATCCGCTTCACGCATACTCAATAGTCACACTTATTAGAATCGCAAGTGTTTACTGGCTCGTCAGTGTACGAACACAATGGAAGCGTGGCGCTGCAGGTTCACAAAGATTTTCTGTCTCTGACTCTTAGCTTATACAGAGAAATATAGAGAGAGAATTCCACTGCACCTCGCACTTTCTTTGTTCTTACATTAATTATAGCAGCCTACAAGTTAACGTGCAACACACACGGCGAAGATAATTATTTATTATAATATAAATAGTTAGCTTGTTAAACTATGCAATACACTGGATCATTGCCTATGGCAAAAGTAAAGCGCAGATCGCAAGCAAACCGCATCTCCCCATACTTGTTTCAGACCTCAGGACTTAAAATCTATTGAATTTGCGGTACCTGCGTCATAGATTACTAAATAGTTACAGCTAAACGACATCATTATAATATACAGTATCTTCATCGTATGTTACGTTTAGTGCACCGCAAAATTTAACTAGAGTTATTTTAGAAAGAGCTTTTGTCACAATTGCTATGCCACTGGTTCTTTAGTTAGCCATGGTTTGACAAGCCCAGTATTGCTACGAAAATTTATACTGCTATTAAATCTCAGAAATTCAAATTAAGCCTTATTAGAACCAAGGGCAAACTATGACTTGCATTAAATAACTAAAACTAAGCCCAAAAATAAATAATCAGAAGCTTGTATAAAAATTAGTAACTGCTTTAAAAATATTTTGGATCTGGTTTTAATCATTTAACACTTACATGCAAAACTATATTAGCGTTCGAGAAACGCTAATCTAACTACAAACACATTTTAAATACTTATCAATGAGAAAACATTAAAACACGGACCCGAAACATGAAAACATTCCCGACAGAGACTACACCAGCAAACATTACTACCAAGCGAGGCCGACACAAAATGGACTCAATGGCGCCGTGATAACGTGGAATGTCCTCTGAGCCGGTGACCATGAGTGAACTCAACCAAACCAACATTCACATTCGCGAGTATATAATGTACCGATGTATAATGTATATTTATAAAACATAAAGCACCATCACTATGCTATCGGACGTGTTGGTAGCATTATATTCAAGTAAAATAAAAAACAAACGTAATCCGTAATTTTGTACTATTACCATCTACATGCAATGGCTAAAAAGCAAAAGTTTCTAAACCAGAAAATTAGTATGTAGGTAAATACTTAAAGATGTAATGTAAAAATCAATTCAACTTCCTATAATATTTTAAATGTAAGTAACTTTCTTTCTCAGATCTAAAGCTTTCCTTCCTTCTAAAACATCATCCTTTATTCAGGTTCAATTCAAGTATGTTATGTATAAGCAGAGATTAAAAAACACTAATGAGCATGTTACGTTAATTTAAAACGTTTTAGCCTTGGTAAAGTTGCTTAAAGAATCTCTGGCATAAGAAAGTTCGAAGCAAAGACGAGCTGGGGCTCCTTTTAAATAATAAATACACTAAAAATGGTAACATACTGAAAATAAAAGAAATGCGGACAAATCTAAACTTTTAAGGATATTTATTCATGATTGCTACCTTTTAACTTCAGTTATATCAATGAAAGCAACGTCCTACTCATTAAACTAACTAGTGGAAGGGTATCGAGTTCAAACCATGCAAGTTGGTGCTGAAATAGTTGGGGGTTCGATACGATTGAAGGTGAGAGTGAGACAACAGATCAGGGTCCGCTACGACACAAACAGGCAGGCGTTACCCCCACAGCGGCTCCGGACACGCCGAGAGGAAGAGCGCACTGTCCGGGCAAACAAAACCGACACTTGAACAATAACACTTCCAAGGTTCCCAGAGACGATTTCGGTAAAATGGCTTTCGATTACAGGACAGGTTTAAACTCAGTGTGAGTGTAAATAAAATACAAAATATAAAGTCTCAATTAGGAACAAGGTAAAATCGAAGTTACTGATAGCTTCTTATCGGTTTGACTTTAGCTACTTATAATAAAAAGAGGGAAAACTCAGTTCAACAATATTTTATTCAGATAAATACAATATTATTGGAATGCTTTTGTTAACACTACTAAATATGTTACTGTAAAACAAGGTTCGTCGACCAATATTATTTATAATGAAGAAGATAAAATAAAATGAGATGGGCAGGTTAAAAATTGTTTATAGCGAAAATGCTTATGCAATACGAGTTTCCTTGCATGAAGTTACTCACGCTACTATTAATTTTATCTACAGAAACTAAACCCTACAAACATATTATTATACCGTTGTCAGCAAAATCTTTTCTCAAATATTTGCTGACAACGGTAAAATCCATATAAAAAAACACTACGAAATATGAATATCTGGCATGTGTATAATGTATCTTAAACCATAGCCAACCGAGATAACAAAACAAGCTGACGTGATAGTCTGGCAACCCAATGTGTAGTTAACGTACAAATGAGAACAGTAACGCATGGTGGTGGCCCGTGGCGCGTGCGCCATATGTACACGATATATGGGCGTGAGCGTGCGCGGGGCACGCGGTGATACTACGATGAATCGGCGGTAAACTTGTAACGAATTTCAAATGAATCGCACAGAATTTGATTACCGAGTAAAATTTTATACTTCTCAATGTCTGATATGCCATTTGTCAATTCCGGAATTGACTTTAGCGAAAAAAATGAAAATTAATCGTAATCGGCATGTCTTGCCATGTCACCATCAGATATATCGTAGCGGAGAGGTCCTCAAATATTTCGTTGCAGCTAATATCAATAAATTCGTTACACAAGATAAGGTTAATAATATTACAACATGCAGTTTGTCATCAATAAAAGACCAGACTTTTCAATAAATCGGCGCCATCAGGGTGATCATAAAGATCTAAACGTTTGTGGAAAAGACCTTAAGTCTGTAAAACACAATAAATTATGCATAATGCATACCCACAATAGTTGTCAAAATCGTTTTTGACAACTGAAATGTGAAAATGGTATTCACCGAATTTTAACTGTGTGTTACATACGGTGTATTTTCCACAAATGTTTAGATCTTTTTGATCACCCTGACTGCGTCGATACCTTTGACGGTCTACGCTTTTTGATATTTCTATCTCATCAGAGTTACGAACTTATTAAAAACTGAATGCCGCTTCGAAATATTAGAGGACCTCACCCGTTCCGATATATCTGATGGTGACTGTACATACGAAGTAAAAATGGAGGCTTCGTAATTTTTCTTATATTTAAAATGTAGAAACATGAGTTGGACGCCAAAGATAAAAAAGAACCATGAAAAATAGCTATTGGCATACCAAAAACCCTTAAAACAATTTTTGTTACTTAAATTTAAGTTAGAAGCGAAGTTGAATTTGAATATATGAAATTTGTGATCGATTCGTTCCAAGCTTATCGTGTTCGAGTGCGGATGGGCGGTGCGAGTAGCGGCGATCCACCTGGTCCGCTTGTGCCTGTGCGCGCGCGCATAGCTCAGCGGCAGTGTGAAGAAGCCGCCCGCGTTGAGGCTCTCGCTCGACGAACCCAGCGCGCCGCCCCCCAGCCAGCCCTCCTGCTCCGCGCCGCTGCGCAGACACACCACCGCAAGGTACTACACGCCATCTAGTGCCTGCTACCTACAGCCCCTCCGGGTGGCCGGTACTCTCGCCTGCTCACCAGACGGAGGACGCGCATATGCGTCATCGTTTATCAAGAGCATTTGCTCATAGTATTTATCCACTGTTTCAGATAGGTACTCCAAGTTAATCTTTCTTTATATACAAATCATTCACTGTTCCACTCAATGTGAATGATACTAGGGTAAATTCGTTAGGAGATATTACCGTTTACTCTAATTCGATAGTATGGCAGAACTAAGAATATTTACTGACAATGAATTATTATGAACACCAACTGCCCAATAGCAACATTACTTGTGTTTCTAACTACTTAATAAGGTTTTAGATATTAGAAGGTTAATATAAATTTTTGTGAACATCTCAAAAAAATATGGATAAAATAGTACCGTCATAATCTAATTGTGTGAATAGTAGGTCATTTAAATGTGTCTATCTAAGAACTTTTTGTAAACAATAGTAGTATGTGCAGAATTTGTGTGATCCAAGTCTGAATAAATTACATGCGTTTCATTGAAATAAACAAAAGTAATTTAAAATCACGCATCGTAATATATACTGTAAATAGGTTGCTAAAAAAAGAGAATAAACACATAAAATAAAGAGGCAAACGATAGGAAATCACACAGACATAGAGCAAACAAGGGCTGCTACTCGTCGGCGCATTCCGTCAGCTACACACGACAAACCAGACGCCTCGTCGGAACCTCAACTAACATTCAAGGATTTCAAGGGCGACACGTGCAACACCTCAATGCATCGCACGGGTTTTGCCGCGCACGGTCGTCACGACGAATAATACTGAGGTTTGATGCTAGTGTACTTTAAAAAGTAGTCGGTTTTTTTTAATTAAAATGAGGCACTAGTTCATAGATTTAAATTAAAAAACTAAATAGCACCGAAACGGATACGAAATATTTATACCATTTTGTAATGCCATAAAACTTCAGATCAATGTCAGCGAGATGCAGGACGACACCGATGTCGTGAACTTTTGGCGAATTAATAACTTACTGCCGCACTCAGAGACTGACCGACTGACTGACCGCACCAGTTAAATTTGATTGGCATTAAAATATTAATACTCTATACATCGTGTTGAAAATATTTATGAAAAAATGTAGTGTGTTTAATTTATAGTTGCTTCCGCTTTGTATAAATAAAGAAATCGAACTTACAAACAATGAGTTCACTAATTATCACTTAGTTAGTCAGTAAAATTCACAATTACTGCAAATAACATTAGATTTTATGACGAAATACTTTATGTTACAGAGGTGAAACATAACAATTTTAAGCCCGCAGCATCAAACGCATCAGTAGTATCCGTTGAATGTCCTAACAAACGTGTAGACTTCATTGAAAGTTGTCGCTAATTTAGTGGGACCGGTAAGGGGTCGAATAAGGTCCGGCGCCCAGGGTCGGCATCAGCACGGCAATGAATTTATTTGCGACAACTTAAATTCAACTTAGTCGTAATAATATGGTATGTTAAAATTTCAATGTGGAGCCTCTGACAGAACATGTTGTATCTGTACCTATTCCATTCAAATTTCAACTTTATCTACAACTAGCGGCCGCCCGCGGTTTCACCCGCGTGGTTCCCGTTCCCGTGGGAATATCGGGATAAAAAGTACATATAAACCTTCCTCTTGAATCACTCTATCTATTAAAAAAAACGCATCAAAATCCGTTGCGTAGTTTCAAAGATTTAAGCATACAAAGGGACATAGGGACAGAGAAAGCGACTTTGTTTTATACTATGTAGTGATCACGTCATAATATGTTCATTCGTCTTCAATCGTTTACCGTGGCGATATTTTCATTCGTCGCCGTTCTTCTAAATCATTTACCGTGGCAATATTTTCATTCGTCGCTGTTCTTCTAAATCGTTTACCGTGGGGATGCCGATAGTAGGCGCCGGGCCTAAAGGGTCGCGTAGGATGAGGCAGTGGCGCCGGGCAGCCGTGCAGCTCACCTGAGGCTGAGGTCGGGGCTGGCGCAGCGGATGACGGGGCTCGGCACCGCCGGTACCACCAGGTACGCCATCGTCATGTAGTACTTCCACACCTGCGGCATACACACGGATGTGCATTTCGTTCCAAACCCATTGTCGCTGGGTATAAGCAAACGTGTTCACCAGTTTACCAGACTTTAGAGACTGATTACTGATGGGAAACTTCGATAGTTGATTCTACTCTGAAGTATTTCAAGTTAGTTATCAATAAAAAATCATAAAAAAGAACTCGCGTCACAATACTATTCGAGCTCAAAAGAGTGTGTATCCACTATCGAAGTTTCACAACTCTCTCTCTCTATATTATTTAGTAAGCTGACGAAGTTGAAGTTTGTTCACATTCAGCGAAAAACGTTTTGGATTGGGAATGGACCATCATAATATGACGACGAAAAGGTGTGGTATGGTTTATATTAGGTAGTGTTTATGCGTGTTTTAAGAGTAAGAATAATTGCTAGCTTGTGCAGATGGCTAATTTTCAAGTACAAAAATAGCCAAAAATTTGTCGAATTGATGTTGTACTTTTTTCTATGGAAATGGAACACCTAATTTTATCGCGATTTCGTGGCTAGCCCCATAGAAAAAAAAACATGTTTATAAACACATTCTATCATTCCTTAAAAAACTTTGTACTAATTAAAATTTAGTTCTGTTTAAGATACTCAGGCAGTTACGATTTTTTTTTTTTTTGTAAGCAGCTAGATCAATAGGAGAGGCCATACATGCCCCAGAAGGTAAAAACTTCGCTTTAATTATGAGCAACAGCTAGATAAACGGATAATTTGATAGTTCTATAACACAGCATTACGAAACTTATGTTATTAGTAGTCGGTTAGTAGTCAACTGTGTCTTGAGTAATATTAATAATAATAATAAAATCTTTACTTCAGATAATCCATATCCATATCCACAAGGGAAATTAAAGTTAAAATTTTATAAAACAATACATTTAGAGCCAACGCGCACTTGTGATTTTTAGTCGACCGATAGTTTAGTCGGAATCGTAAGACGATCGTGATCAAACTGTCGGCCGATAGTTGGGCGATAGTTTAGTTGAATGCAGTGCGCGCGCTCACATAGTCCTTCATGCACATTACCGACCGGCCGATAGTTGTGCTGTGTGATAGTTTGATCGTACAACTATCGGCCGATAGTTTGATCGGTCGATTTTTAATCGTTAGTCCGCGCAATGCCATTTACCTTATACTGAATCCGAGAACGATCAAACTATCGCCCGATTAAAAATCACAAGTGCGCGTTGGCTCTTAGACGGACGGAAAAGCAACGACGAAACATTACATATGATTAATGTTGGTCAGTCGCACAGGATCTTTACGAGTTGCCTTATTAAAGGACAATCGTATTTTTGGGCTATTAGCCCAATGGTAGGACACTTATTCGCTGCTTTAAACACTACTAACTCACTTTTCTTTACATTTTAAATCAGACCGTGTTTATTGGCATAAGTCTCGCAGACACCCAGAAGCTTTCTGAGCGCGCTAGCCGCTAACTCAGCAACGCCATGTCATCAACATATTGAGTAATACCTAATCTCACACCTTTTAGTCGTTAGAAAATTAGAGAGGTCTGGCGGGCCTGGGATATTAGCCCATAAGGGACTTCATAAAGGATCTTATAATAGTCCTGGCATTATTCTATTAACGTAATTTGTAAATAGAAAAGGGCCATTACGGCAACATGTAATCAATCAGTGGCAATGGAAATTACAAAATATGAAAAACAATTCTATATAAAAATTTTATCACATACATTATAAGTAGTAAAAAATTAAACTGCTAACATATCTGAGAACCTCTAAAATAGATTCAGTGATAAACAGATATTGGTACAAAATAAACTCAAAGAAAACCGAACAAAATATTATTTATACAAACCTGCATATAGCCATCTCTCTCCTTCTCGGGTTTTCTAGGTAGTGTAGGGCCGCGAGATAATAGGGACGCGCGGTTGTCGTTCACAGGCCTAAAAACATAGTTAAATCATTATGCATAACAAAGCTGCACCATCTGTCATAGTAGTTGACTTATGCCCGGTTTTTTTATTTGGAAAACGATCAGTTTTGCTTACGAACTGTAGTTTTGGCTACGAGGCGTAAGCTTGAACCGTTTCTATTTCAAATCATTTATAGGATTGCCATCGATAGCAAGTAAACAGTCAGTATCTGAAGTATTGAATATAGAAGCCTCTTAATTATCGCTTTATTCTTGTCGATGAATAGTTATAATGGACTATCTTCGATCGATGAAGATGAGCTACGGCAACGAGACAAGTTTGACTGCGATCGACCAGCGATGCGCATTGGCGCAATGTACAGCCACGAGCAATAATATGTGAACAACATAGACCATAGACAATATTAAATAACATATAAGGCACAATAACATGAAACTGTTTATTGTGAAACTGTTTGTTGATCCAAATAAAGGAAAAAAAACATAGCTTTTGTTTTTCGTAACGCGTCAATGTGACAAAGTTTTATGTTGTTTACATATTATTGCTCGTGACGTGATTGTACAGTGTACTATGCGATTATTATAAGAATAGGACGGGTTGTTGACAAACTTCACTCTGAAAAGGTACAGTTCGCAAGAAAGTGCAAAACAAAATGAAAATAGTTTTTTTTTTTATTTTGGCAGAAGGTGATTTGGGTAATTTTACTTTCAAAACGAAGTTTTTTATTTTTTAAATCCACCTACTTAACTTTTTCTTCGTACATAATTTTACTACTCATGCCCTTCGTTATGCCGGCGCCAGACATAGCACAAACATTTGAATAAATGTTTGGACACATGTGTAGCACGGGTATTTGAGTATTTGTTCAAAGCTTTGATAAAATACTAGAACATATTTCTACAGTAGGTACTTTGCAACGTCAGAAGGAAAAGTCTTTAATGTCTTTGTAGCAGTAGCAGCTGCAGTAGCAGCTCAGACCAGCGGGACGATGATTCTCATGAAGGCAGAATATGCCGATCCTATATATTTTTCATCTTAATATACTACCATATTCTTGGAAATAAAGATATTCTATTCTCAAATGAGTGGAATAGAAGAGGTGGAATAGCATTAGCAAGCATAATGTGTTTTGATTTACAATTGGCGGATTCACGAAAGGCGCCTCCCCGAGTGGCTTGATTGAATCGCTCCCCGTGATACCAATACCCGACCCGGCGCACCCTGGTAACAGCTAAATTCTGCCGAATCTAACTTCAATCAACGTGAAGAATCTAGCTGGCCAATCCTTTTGCCATGATAGACCAATACAATTTTTCACTAGACCCCCCATTTACCAATTTTATTGTAAAGTTGATTATTAAATTATCTTCATAACTAGAATTCCTGTTTTATTTAAATACAAACCAGTAAGTAAATATACTTAATTAAAATTCAATTTTTCTGTGTTATTGAAGCATAATATTATTATTAAAGTACCCAGCAGAACAATGTATGAAAAAATGATTTCAGTTAAATATCACAAAATTTTAATTCGATTGAGATTCAAATTACCTGATCATTTTCGTAAAAGCATACTTTCATGAGTCCTATAATTTCCAAAAAAATCAAGTTAATGATTTGTATTTATCTGCAAATTATTCATATGTTTTGGTTTGCACGAACATCATTATTTATCGTAAGCTATGACATGATCAGCCCCCTGATTCACGATAAATTTCTTTTTTTGCACACCATACTGAAGTGAAGTGAAGTTAGTTTGACAGCACTTTGACAGCTTGACGTCACAACATGGCGGTATCCCTATCCTATTCTTATAATAATCGCATAGTACGTGTATGTTTTATTCTAATCTAGTCTGTTCATCTACTCGCATAGTTTAGACCCGCTCATTCAAATAAATTAATTTCATCGAAAATAATTGCTATAGGAAACAACAATAATTATTACGTCAAATATAGTCATAAGTGTTTCTGTTAAAGCTGATAAGTTTCTTGCGCCCGCTCTCATTCAAATCAAATCAAATCAAATAATTTTTATTTGCCAGAACATTTACAGAATAAACAGGTGATATGTTAAAAGGTACAGTACAAATGTTCCCCTTATACACAAAAGCATGCAAAAATTTCAGTTAAGTCTTAAATGGGTGGTAGGACAAAAATGACGATTCAAAATTTCTTTGTGCAAAGGATTATTTATTATTGCATTGTGAAGTCTGTAAAGCATTAGCCCGGACGGTGAAAGGTCGTGGGTTCGAATACCATCGGATGCCATTAGGCCTCTCAAGAATCGTCAGATTCATACCCTACCACCAGCTCTGGACGTCTTAGTATGGTCGCGTATAGTTGTGCATCAACCACCGGGTCTGATATGTTTGCGGGAGAGTGCCCCGTGTGTTGTACTCACGCGGGCTCTATGATGGTGAACAGCGCGTGTATCCGCGCGTGCAGGACGGGCCACGCCTGCAGCACGGTGGTGGGGCAGCGCGCCGGCACGCGCGCGCGCTCCAGCAGCCCCACCAGGATCACCTGACAAACACCACGCAACGTATTACCATACAGACAACAATAGAATCGTTTAACAATATTGATGTGAAACTTTTTCACTTACCTTCCAGGGATCAGCGCCATTGGTCGCGCTGCCGCTCCAACTATTCTTGGATGATGTTTCGTCATGTTGGGTACCTGCGGAGATTACACCATATGATGAGGTTCTATAACTATGCCGTAATTCATAATCAATACTATTGATCGCGACACTAAACCGTTAGTACATAATAGATTTTAGTGACACACGGATGATGCATCCTACTAATATTATGTAGATGTTTGAATGTTTAGATGTTTGGATGTTTGTTACTCAATCACGCCAAAACGGCTAAACGGATTTGGCTGAAATTTGGAACACAGATACTTTGTAGCCTGGAGAGGAACATAGGCTACTTTTTATCCCGGAAAAATATCACATTCTCGTGGGACTACACGTCGTGTAGTTCACGCGGGCGAAGCCGCGGGCGGAAAGCTAGTTATTATATAATTTTTCGTCTTATTAAAGGCAATGTTGATATAATTCGTAGATCCCTAATTCAGGATAATTCAGCTTCTCTGCGGGCGGCAGCAGCAGCAGGCAGCGCTTTGCCAGCGCCGGCACCAGCTTTAGCAGACGTACCTGCGGTCCAGACGGCGTGCGCGCGCTCCGCCAGCCACACGAGGTCGGGCTGCGAGGCGGCGAGCAGCGCTTGCTTCTCTGCGGGAGGCAGCAGCGGCAGGCAGCGCTCCGCCAGCGCCGGCACCTGCGCGTCCGCCGCGTCGATCAGCGCCGGCTCCTCGCCCGTCAGCTGCAGCTTCTCCAGCAGCCACTTTGCCTCTCTGCCACACAGTAACGCAATGATATAAGCTTTGTTCACCAAAAAACTAACGTATCGAAAAGGATGTTGGATCCACATGCTAAATAAATACAAAAACCAATGACGAGGGCTTATCTAAATTACAAAAAGATTTCAATGAAAAAACGTACGTCTGACTAAATAAGAACCTAAGAATGGAGTATTAAAAGAAGTGAAAACTATATCAACTGCTTACTTCTCAAAGCGCATCTATTAACTTTATAACTTGTTCTGATTTACATCAATAGGGTATTTTACTGTTGTTGAAATGTAGATATTTAATGATGACGTTAAAAAATATTGCAATTAAGAATACCAAATGTGAAAAAATAATTTGAATCTGTTTTATAATAAAAGAATTATAGTCTGTTTGATTTTGACTATAGCTGTCTCTTTCTAAAACGAAATCTTCTATGGCGTGACTATGACGCTACTAACCCACTGACGTCACTAAGATAGCGTCCTGTCCTTGTCTAATTATAAAGTTTAAAGTCCTATATCTTTGAAAATATTCAAGATAATTCAAAATGAAAACTTGTTTTGTGTAGCTAATATTTCGAAAAACATTTTAAAGAAATAAAAAAAAATCAGTAAAATACCGTATTATACCACTAGCCATTAACTGGTTTTCAATAAGGTTGCCTTTTAGTGTTCTTTCTTTTTGTTTTATTCATTATTTTTTGTAAAGTAATTTGTGTGCAACTTTGTGTGCAAAATGTAATGATCTACCAGTTACACTGCAAGTGAACAAATATGGTTTTAAGCCCGTTGCTGACGTCAGAATACCGACCTGAGGACGTGTACGGCGAGGCGGCGCGGGTAGGGGCGGCACTGGCACAGCATGACAAGCCCGAGCGCCTCCGCGCCGCGCACCACGCTCGCCAGCGACTCCTGCTTGCCGGCCGCGCCCGCGCCCGCCACCGCCGCCGTCGCCGTCGCCGCGGCGGCGACACCCGCCGGCCCGGCTGCCGTGGGCGATGGCTCGCCGTTCTTCCAACTGGTCAGTAGTTGTAGCAGCATGCGCAGCCCGTTCTCCACTAATTGAGGGGACGTATCCTATGCGATGGAAAACGATACCTTTTAGCAATGGGCTTCCTGCGTAAAATTCCAGTGAAGAATGTATGGCATCATTTAATTAATAAGTAAGAATGGTTTATGGGATACCTGACGGTACAACTAATAAAAGATAATAGTTATGCAGTCACAGATATTAAGACTATCTCTGTGCAAAACGATTAACTCACAAAGAAAAGTTTTATTATTTATCATCTCTTATTTCAAACTAGCTGCTCAGCGCGGTTTTACCCACGTAGTACCGGAGAGAATATGAGGTTAAAATATTCCTATGTCATTCAGGAATAATGTAGCTATACATACTCTACTGGTGAATGAAATTTATAAATCGGTTCAATTGTTCCAGAGATTTTCTCAAACAACCACAAACAACAACACACAAACTCTTCATAATATTAGTGCAGAAGGAAAAGGAAAGGGAAACCTAACACTAGAAAGACCAGCGTCCTAATTTTGTCCCATCCGCAACTTTGATCGTCTCTAACGTTTTATATTTCTATTTAAATCGTAATAGTCGGCGCTTCTAGTGTTAAAGGTGGATTTATTGTGTGCGTGAATATATGAATGAGTAGGTGACGGGCGACAGAGTTGAGTTGTCGTATGCGATACGGACCTGCACCTCCTTGGCCAGGAAGTGCGTGAAGCCGGCGAGCACGTCCTGCCGCCACTCGGGGAAGTCCACGATGAGCGTCTGCAGGCTCTGGAACGACAGCCCGCGCAGCTCCTCGTCCATGTGCACCGTCAGCCGGCACAGCAGCTCCACCAGCTCGCTGGGGCTCATGCCCTCGGGGATCAGCCTGCGACCCAACCACAGAGCTCAACGATCCGCAATCATAACTTTACAAAGTCTACATAGTAATAAAAGTTACTTTAACGAGGCGCAAGCTTAGCAACTAACTCCGCTCGTGATTATTTATTGAAAAATAAACTTTCTACTAAATCATTACAGCAACAAATTGAATGATATGATAATTTTAATAGCCGGATTATGACAAAAAAGGCGCTACGTTTGCTTTCACATCGGACATCAAATACTATTTCGCTTGGAATCGAGTCTTGAAAGTTTTATGAAGTTCTATAGCAAATAAGTATGTTTCGTGGGCGACAAATTGTATTGTTACTCGGATAAAAAAATATGGTAAATATAAGTTGACCAACTAAAGCCCGAACTCCACCAAAACGCGACGAGACGAGCGTATCGGAGATCTATCGGATGTGTTTTAAACGACCAATAGAATTAAGTTTTCACACATGTCGTCTCCACCTTAGCTTTCGTGGATACCACTGAGCGGAGATGTATCATATTTGTATGGCGCGACGGAAGCGGAAATGCGAGCTGTTTCGCGCTGAGATTGAGCTGGGCGGTACAAGAGACGAGATGTGAGCGGCTTGCAGTGACCGTCTACCTATCGTGTCAGATCGCGTTTAACTGTGCGTTAAAATCTAACGCCAGCCTCACACAGCTCATCTTAGCCAGTACACATCTCCGCTGCAGTGTAGCCAGTACGCATCTCTGGACAGTTTCGGCGGATACACTCTAGCTGAAAAATAACTCTTCTCGTCTCCGCTTCGGACATCTCCGCACATCTCCGCTTTGGTGGCGTCCGGTCCTTACTCTGGCAATAGAGTAAAGTAAAGTAAAGTATTTATTTCTCAATAAAATTTAACCAAATAATACAATCTGCTTAAACTTTAACTTAATCGCTAAACAAGTGTTAAGAATGCGACAACGTTTTGATAATTGTACACAACACAATGTTGACTTGCATGTTTTAAGTACCTACTTATGAGTAGGTACCTATAATAATAACACATACGAAATAACAACAAATTCAATTTGCCAAATTAATGATATCAATCACAGCGCAAATAAGTTTTTAGTCATTCAAATAAGAATTTTGTGATTAAGTGTAAGTACATTAATATTGTATTGTCATCAACAACAAACCTGTGTGCCTTTCAGCTTAATCGTACAATGGGAAGTTGGTCGAACCCAGGTTACCTACCTGCTTTGAACTGAACGGACGAACACTGCAAGTTTAGGTTCACTATTTAACAATATTCACAACAGTTAAGTAAGTAGGTAAGCAAGTATCTGCGATTGAGAAACGGTTATATTATTATTGATGGTAGCAGATAATGACAGCTACCCTCCGCGCTAAAAAAACTGTATTGCGGCAGAGTAGTATCGTCGTCTACTAGTGACGTAAATGCAAGATTTACAGTACACGCAAAGTGAACAGATCAATCCTCTTAAAATTTTCTTAATCTTAAGTAGTTTAATTAGTGTGACAACATTATATAGCTTAGTTTAATAATAAAACTATATTATTTTATATACATATATGCTTGAATAATAATGTCTAATATTTTTATTAATATAAATATACAAATAAGTACAAGCTTTATAGTTATATGGACTAAGATATAGGTATTATGAAAAATAATGGTCTAAAGAAAAATATTATCAGATATATACTTATAATTTTTATATATTTATGCACATGCTTTAAATTTTTAATAACTCCTCGGTAGCTGTGTAATCCATTTTTGATAGAAAAGATGATATAGATATTTTGCAACTATAGTTAGTTTTGTTTCTTAATGGTTCGTGAATGAGACTTATTTTGTTATAAAGCCATGAACCCATGTGAGAGTAGAAACTGCTAGCGAATAGAGTTTTGGCTATCGGCACCAGGTAAACAGGAGCAACACGTCGTCTCGATGTAATTTGAGGTGGTGGTGTTCGATGTTGTCTTAGTATTATTGTTTTTATATACAGTTGACGTACAGATAGAACACCAAACTCTTTGTATAATTCAACTGTGGGGTAACGAATACTTTTAAAGTTTAATAGAGAGTAGTTAACTAAAATGCCTGGCCACCGAACCATAAACGACACAACTCTTCTCTCAGTTTTTCCCAGTGAGTGGCAGTGGTTAGATTAATGGACAGACTAGTCTGGCCAATGGGAATATTTTTTCCCGTCGCGTCGTTGAGATAAGTTCATAATTTAGTAAAGTATTGTTGAATACAAAAATACGAAGTGGTCATTTAACTTTTAAATACCTATGTTTTATTAGTGACATTATGTAGTTTGTTGACACTGATTGAAACTCTTTGCAAGATGTTTCATTCATGGTTGTATAATACAAAATTTTCTTGTTTTTAACCGACTTCAAAAAAAGGAGGAGGTTATCAATTCGACTGTATATTTTTTTTTTTTTTATTTATTTTTTTATTTTTTATGTGTGTTACCTCAGAACTTTTGAGTTAATGAACCGATTTGGATAATTCTTTTTTTATTTAAAAGGTGACGCTTCTCGTGTGGTCCCATTCAAATTTCATCAAGATCTGACAAGAAGTTCAGGAGTTATCCTGAATAATGTGTATTAAGACATTATTTGGGTACATGGACGATTTCATATTTTCATCAAAAAGGGGATCATTTTCAATTTTTTTTTTCGAAAGTTGGTACTTCTGACCTGATCTTATTTTCACCAAATCAGGACCAGGAGATAAAATCCCAGGAAAATTGAAAGAAATTCTCAAATATAGGCAAGACTTTTATGCGTTCCACGGATTTTTGAAGTTAGTCAAGTATTTGCATCTGGTAGTCATCATCTCATAGTGATGAGCTGGTGATGGAAGCTACAACTCCTTAACGGTTAGGAGCTGGAGAATATTTCTTTAAGTATTAATCGTACGTATGGACCAATAGTTATATTCTTTCAGGTAATTAGGGTGAGCTGATGATGAGGTGAAACTCCTCAACAGTTAGGAGTTATATGATGTTTTATAAATACCATATGCACGAATGGACTTTCAGTTGTATTCTTTCAAGTTATCTAAGTAGCTAAAGATGGAAAGCTGAATTCCGTAACAGGATATTTACAACAATTTATCATGTAACTAGCTTAAGAAAGTTTCTTAAGCTACGATTATGTACACTAAAAATCGAAAAATAAAACGTTTTTAAAAAAAATGTAACCGCCTTCAAAAAGGATCTTTACACAAAAATTAACAAACACTAAAAAACGAAAAAAATAATAAGATTTTTAATTCAAAGGACGATGATACGTGACTTTTTCTAATTTATCTTGGTACTTACTGAACTGTTTGAAGTCGGTGCCAAGCCAAAAAGAATACGAACGAAATATACTGAGTGAAACAACAAACATATAAAAAAAACCCGGTCCCAAGCGTGAGGTGTAGGCTGTAGGACGTATTCACCTCAATACCTACTAGACGGCACCGACTTCAAACAGTTCAGTAAGTACCAAGATAAATTAGAAAAAGTCACGTATCATCGTCCTTTGAATTAAAAATCTTATTATTTTTTTCGTTTTTTAGTGTTTGTTAATTTTTGTGTAAAGATCCTTTTTGAAGGCGGTTACATTTTTTTTAAAAACGTTTTATTTTTTTCATGAAATAATTGATTGATGAATTTTACTGAAAAATTATTAAGTATACTAAAATAACAAATAAACGTAAATCTAACGATACGAATTCATAATGTATTCACAAATTATGTTAACTAGTATACTTACAAGAGACCTCAGTAAAATCAGAGATTACTAAATAGTTACTAGTAAGTAACAGATACTGCACTCCGCTAAGCCATTTAAATAAATAGCAACTCTAACCATACCGCAATAAAGTGGAATTCAGCTTGTACGGCGCAAATTACGAACGGCCGCTCGTTGCATCTCTTTCTATCGCATATATTCTAGCTCTTTTGCGGACCTAATTTCTATGGATTTTCACCGCCGGCGGTGAGGGCGAGATTTGCGCGCAAGTACATCGAGTGACAGAGGCCTGGTAAAATGATATTGTCAAAAACTGTTGTTATTGAATAAATATTTTTTACTGTTTACTTTTAGTGAAGCGACTGAGATAAAACTTTAAAATATTTTTTTTTTTAATAAAATCCAAAACTGTTTTTTAATTTTGATAGTACATTTTTTGAAGTACATATTTTCCAGTTGTCAAATAAATCTGGCCAACAACGGGGAAAAAATATCCCGTTGGTCAGACTAGTCTGTCCATCAATCTGACCACTGGGAAAAACCCTCTTTTCTAAGGTGAATTAACTGTGCATATAGAATAGGTATGTAAAGTGTTATCTAATAATTACTTTGTGTCAAATAGCAACAATTTATAAATATTGAGAGTTAATATTTAGGGCTTCCTCAAGGAAAGGCGGCGCGTCAGATGGCGCGGGCAAATTGTACATTCATTGCGCGCTCGCGACAAACATCTAATCAAATATGTCAATGTGAAGCACCAACTGATACACAATTCGCCCGCCAGCGCGCCGCGCCGCCTGACGCGCCGCCTCTCCTTGAACGAGTGTTTAGTGACAATATTAGGCATTTCAAATGAACTTAACGACATTTAATAACACTCACCTCGGTATCGCAGCAACACAAGTCCTGAACAAGTCTATTCTTGGTTTACGTTCTCCCGTATTAATCTCCTGTTCCTTGGTCACGTTCTGTGTGTTGGTCAGCATGAGCGGCCGGCCGTAGTGCGCGTCCAAAGCGCGCAGGATCTCCACCAGCACGCGCCGCACGTACGGAAAATACGCACTCATCCCGATAGAGCGCGCCGTCTCATCCGTCAGCATCTTGTTCAAGAAAGTCTTCTTCACCCTCAACGTGTTCCCGGAAGGCAGCGTCCCTGAAGTCCTAGGCATTGGAGGTTCCCCTTCTTTCTGCTGTAAGCTATCGGCTACAACCAAAAAAGCTCGCAGACCGATCGACATTCTTTCCGGCGTCATAATGATTTTGATCTGCCTCCCGACCATCAGTAGATCGAACACTATTTCCCTCATGGCGAAGTCGAGTCTCTCCTGCGCGATGAACTGTATGATCTTGACAAAGATGTTGAGAGGGGTGTCGCGCGGCACGACGCCCTTCGAGCCCTTCGGGAAGAGGGAGTTGACGATGCTCTGCAGCCGCGACTGGGTCGCCGAGTTGCTCTCGCACTTGATCCTTATCATGTATACCCACAGGAGACGGTACAGTGATTCTGAGGAGAAAACTAAATGTCTATACATCATTACTTGAACACGTGTCGTGAAATAATATCAACCAACCACCCGCTAAACTAAATTTGCTATATTTAACTTAAACACAGCTACCAACATTCACCATATGTTATAGGAATTTCTGGTAGTCATAACATAGCACATCAAGGACCTTTTTTTCTGTTTCATTTCTCACTATCCACACACCATCAAATTATCGAATCTTAGAAACCATTGACTTACCTAAAGCCACTCTGCACATTTTGGGGTCCCTGTTCTTGAGATGCGACAGACACATGGCGAGGAAACAGTGCCAGTTGGCGAGAAAAAACTGCTTCTGGGAGACGCACAGCAGGTACGTGACCAGCGGGAACAACGCCAGCCGGTGTTTGGACTTGGTGGACGCGTCCAGCGTGTGGCTGTACAGCATCTCCACGAAGTTCTTCAGGCATGGGACGTTCACTTCGTTCTTGACGGTCTGTATGGCGAAATAAGTTTGTTTATCATAATCATATACCAGTTGTAAACATGACGTCATATCTTCGGCTTCCACTCACCGCGGCGACGGGAACCAAGATTTCCACAAACAGCCCTGCGAGCGCATGTCTGATGTCCTTGTCCTTCACCTCCAGGAAGTACTGCGCGCACTCCTGCAGGAACTGGAAGGACGCCTCGAACTCCTCGATCGGGACCATCTTCACGCGGAAGAACTTCATGCCCATCAGCAGGGAGATGATACTCTGGGTGGTGTGGGGGGACGGCTCCCGGGCTTTCAACTCCTGTGACATAAAATAACGTTAACCCGTCGAGTTAGTTTAAGATAAATATCATAGATAGCGACAATTCAACTTTTAAACAGTATGATATTTTTAGCAGGCAACTACACTGCCAAATGTATGTTATTTCCAACAAAGTTTATTTGCTGGAATAACATAAATTTGGAAGTTGCGTTGAATAAACATACTTTTTTCGAGTATGACGTGAATATCATGTAGCCAGTATATCTTCCAACTTACCTTGAGCTCGGCGGTGAACCTCTTCTTGACGGAGGCAAAGCGCGACTGCGCCAGCACGCCGATCACCTCCGCGTACAGGTCCGCGATTATGTGCACGTTGGCCGCGTTGGGGTTGGACTGCAGTCTGCCGCCACACACACAAATACTCCAAGTTAGTTCAAAGTAAACAGATACAGTGAAACAGATATAGTGAGACAGAGATAGCTTTGATATACATATAAAACGTGTAACCCCATTATTGTGTTTATATTATTTTAACAGTATATTCCTACTTGAAAAATAATTGTGGTGTCTGCAAGAATAAGTAAAACCATTAGAATTTAATTTCGTGATCTACGCGATGCATTATGATACGAATCTGAAAAAAAGTATTCCGTTAATAGATATGAAAATTGCAAAACAATGTAGATGGCACTTATTCTTCTTAGCGTGTCGATCAATTTGGGTTTAAATCTGTTCAGCCCAGTACTGCGCCACACGTACTGCGTTCTCAGTGGCGTTTGGAGTGACACTAGTAGTGTATACTAACCCTTCCTTGTAGTTGAACCGCTTGAAGGCGACGTTTTCGATGTATTGCACGAGGTCCTCGTGGCCCGGGTGGAAGGGCAGCTGGCGCAGCACCTCGATGAGCGCGAGGCAGAACAGGAACTCGACGGCGAGGTCGCGCCGCTCCGCCTGCAGCTCCTCGCTGCTGCGCTCCACCGACTCGCCGCCCGCGCCGCTGCCCGACACGATGTAGATTATGCTGGGGGACAAACATGCCAGTTATATAAGCGTAAAAAAGTAACAAGCACTAGGATAATACTGTGTCCTCTATTCGGTAGCTCAATCGGAAGAATAGTAGAAGGAAAACTTTACTGTTTTATTTTACGCGCGCACACGCACAATTGTAATCAATTTGTTTTTAAATAGTTAATTATCTTTTAAATAGGTATCTACCTAATTAAGTAATGTAAGGTATGGAGGAGCGGATACTCCTGGTACAGGTATTATAATACATACCTAAAAGGAGTACCCAATTTCTAGCTTAAGTTTGTATACCTTTTAAAGAAATAAAGATATTTTATTTTATTTTATTTTATTTATTTATTATTTATTTATTACTGTTTGTAATAGAACAATTTGGTACGTGGTTTAGTAGCCTTGAAGTAGTTACACGTCGTCTATTGAACCTGAAGTGTTTTGTTGTTGAATATTTGTTGAATATTTTTATTGTGTACCCTTTTATTATGCGATGCAATTCTTTGTTACTTTTGTTTTATCTTGAATATTATAAAATCACACGCTATTCTCACTTATTATCTTTTTCTTAGCGTGTCGATGGCGGTTAGCACTAAATTGTTGCCGCCCCAGAACGCGGCCACTTTGACAGCGTTTTCGGTTGCTGTCATCAAACCCTCCTGCATGCAGGTGTCGGGGGACGCAGGGCACGATGATAGATGTGCCATCGTTTGAACTGCACCGCATATGCAGTTTATGGCGCCATCCGAAAAGCCCCACCTGACTATGTTTTTCTTGCTTTGGCGTCTGAGACCGAAGCCTTTGGAATATATTGATGTTCCTCTGACATCATGAATCGGAGTTCGTTTTTTTTCGCCTAATTGGGGCTTGATTTATTATTAACTAGCGGATCCTCGCGGTTTGGTACCCGTTCCCGTGGGAATATTGGGATAAAATACAGCCTATGTCACTAGGGAAGAATGTAGCTTTCTAATGGTCAAAGAATTTACGAAATCGGTCTAGTAGTTTCGGAGTCTATTCGATGCAAACAAACTAACAAACAATCAAATCTTTCCTCTTCATAATATTATTATAGTATAGAAGTATAGATTTGAAGCCCGACAGACTTGCCAAAGCTCGGAGCGTTAAGTGCCCCGGTAACGATCAATCGCAATTGACAATGTTTAAGACTGCATCGAGCTTTTAACGCGGGCAACGATTAGGTATTAGCGCAGCGTTCCACCTGTGTGTGCGTCATCACGCACACTAATGCCGCCTCGCTCGCTCGATCGGTACGGTGTCGGTGGTAAAAGTTAGTAACTCATTATTCTGTAATAATTAATCTCAACTAGGTACTCCTAGAAACCTATGGATGGAATGAATCCATACTAATATTATAAATGTGAAAGTGTGTTTGTTTGTTTATTTGTTTGTTTGTTTGTTTGTCCTTCTTTCACGTCAAAACGGATCGACGTGATATTTGGTACGGGGATAGTTTGGGAACTTGAGATTAGCATAGACTACTTATTATTCCGGAAAATTAAGTAAAAATGGTAATTTTGTATGAAAAATCGTTTGGCTGTCGTACCTTCGATACAAAACTGTCAGGGATTTTTGTTCGCCGACATAACCTAAAAGTTTAAACTTTTGCTGCGAATGCAACGTAAAAGAAGATTGTTCTCTGCCCATGAAGCTCCTCCTGCCTCCTCGCTAGATCTTAACGAGTGAAATAACCGTCGTAATGCATTGAGTTCGTGGCAAAAGTTACCACTTTAAAGTTAGACCGGTGGGCAAAAGTGCCGATATTTTATTCAAAGGGGTTGATGCCACTCAACCAATAGCTTGGCCCAGTTTCTATTTCCAATTGATCAAATTTATTTGTCAGGTGCATGCCTGGTACATTTGATCCAAGTTCCAAGTCTTCCAATTTCTTTGATCAAATGCACATTGGACAAAGATATTTGATGAGTAGACTACCGTAGTCTCTGACGCTGACGTCCGACGCTGACGCTCGCTATGAAATACATAGAAACCAGTAGTGGCGCGGGCGTCATGTCGCGTGCAGTCACGACGCCCAGTTTGAACCGATACCTTTAGAATGTTTTTGTGTAAGCGACTTCATCCACGCAAACGAAGTCGCGGGCAGAATAGCTTATGATACTCAGGGTTAATGTAGCATTCTAATGGTGAAAAATTTTTTTCTTTCGGTTCAGAAATTTTTGAGTTTATTTGTTACTAACATAGGAAAAAACTAGTTTAAAAATTAAAAACAGACTGCCAAAATCGAACTAAAAAGTACAAAAATTAAACCGCCTTCAAAAGAAAAAACTACAAACAAAAACTCACTTTCCAAAACTTGTAAAAATGAAAAATAAATTAAATCATTTAATTTATAGGACGAAAATGCGCGCGCGACTTTTTCTAACTAATCTTGGAACTTTCTGATCTGTTTGAAGTCGGTGTCAAGCCTCATACCTAATTTATTTGATAGGTTACAAGTTGTAACTTACAACTCACATCACTCGCATTATTATTGAGTATATTGTTTCACAAAGTATTTTTCTTGTTACTTTCGGCTTGACACCGACTTCAAAGAGATCAGAAAGTTCCAAGATTAGTTAGAAAAAGTCGGGCAGTTTCATCCTATAAATTGAATGATTTAATTTATTTTTCATTTTTACGTGTTTTGGGAAGTGAGTTTTTGTTTGCAGTTTTTTGTTTTGAAGGAGGTTTAATTTTTTTGAAAAAATCTGTTTATTTTTTCATTTTCAGTGTAAGAAATTTACCTTGAAACCACATAATGAGCAAGTGTACCGTAAAGTGCAAAGATAAAACTGTTGTCACATGGTGGTCCATATCTAAATTAGAACACCAAACCAAGACAAGCTCCGCCTTCCAAATATTAACTGTTATGCAGTTTAACCTTCCACTAGCTTCCACCATCAGCTTACCTGAATTACTTGAAAGAATACAACTAAAGGTATATTCGTGCAAGTGGTAGGTACTTAAAAAACATGCTCTTAATCCTAAGCGTTAAGGAGTTTTACCTTCCATCATCAGCTAACCTAAATAACCTGAAATATTACAACTACAAATCTTTACTTATAGGAAAAATGTGATAGTAAAAGACCACGAGCCCTATAAGTAGCTTTCAGGCGGGATTCAAACCCGCGCCTTCGGGAATCCGGCCCGATGCTCTGACCAACTAAGCTAGCGAAAGGCTTACACGACTCGTCGAATTTTGCTATCACTTGTTACGCTGTACGCCAGCGTTGCTTCATCAATGTGAGGAAACCCTCGCATCCGAAAGAAACATTTTTACAAATGTTTAACAATCGATTAAGATGAAACAGCCATATTGAGATTTTATATCGACAGTGGAAAGGCGAAATTGCTAAAGCGCCATTTTGGCCAAAATGAGTTATATATATCGTTGAATAGGATTTTTTTTCTGCGTCGATTGGTGCGGGTCTCACATCAATCCGATGACTTTTTTGGCGCTTTAGCAATCTGAATTTCAAAGGAAAATCATGAATCTGTATCTCTAAAGCGCCATAATTTCAGTGTTTTTTATGTTATGTCGCTTTAGTAGTACATTTTGTTAGCACATGGCAGTTCAGCGGGTTTTCTTGCCGGTATTTTGTTTACTTTCATTACATACGCACTTTTTCTTTTCTGTAATTTCAATGACAAATGCGCATTAGCAATTTAGCCTTTTTGCACTTTAATATATTTGTGCTTATTAGTTAATTTCGTTGAACATGAATTCCGATAATTTATTAGGTTAGCAAAATTTGCCGCACGCGATTTAAAAGTGGTTGGCCCTTTAGCAAAATTTTACTGTTAATTTTTTACACATCACATCCTATTAGTAAAATAAATGAACGCCAATCTAATAAAAAAGTAATGTAATCTGGCAGTTAGCAAAATAAACTCAAGCTGGTAAAAAAAACCTATGCTCATTTTCCAAGGCAAGGGAAAGAAATGCGAGGGATGTATCTTAAATAAAATGTGTGAGAGATGAAAATGCAGGGGAGGTTCTTACGGATGAAGGAAAAATAAAGGGTAGATGGACGGACTATTTTGAAAGCCTTATGAATGAGGAAAATGTCTAAGGCAAGGGAAGGAAATGCGAGGGATGTTTCTTAAATGAAATGTGTGAGAGATAAAAATACAGGGGAGGTTCTTACGGATGAAGGAAAAATAAGGGGTAGATGGACGGACTATTTTGAAAGCCTTATGAATGAGGTAAATGTCTGGAATGGTTTACTCGAGGATGGACCAGTGAATGTGGAATGAGTGCGAGAGGTTATTATTTATAGGGGGGACGCCAGCGAACCCGGACGGGTGATCAGTCACCTAAGTCGGGACCATTTCACCCAAAGTGCGAGAAGTTGCCGTGGACGAAGTTAAAAAAAGTAATTGATGGAATGAAGAATGCAAAAGGAGTAGGTTAGTAAGTTAGGCATACCAGTAGAAGTATGGAAGCTGTTGAGAGCTGATGAATGGGAGTGGTTAGTTTTATTCTTTTATAAATAGATGCGTGCAAAGCTGGTTGGATAGTGGCTGCAAAGACAGGAGAGTGTTGGACCTAGTAGGAGTAAAACCGAATATATTTTTTGCGATTTTGGCGGTTTCTCCAGCCTATTGTGCCCGTAAGCCTAGTTAGACTGCCCCTACCAGTCTGCTCCAGTTTTAAATACCTTGGGTCATTAGTGCAAGTTAATAGGGAAATTGACCAGGACATTAATAACCGGATTAACGCAGCGTGAAAGGGAGAATCAGGATATACCGCCCCGTCACCAAATAGAATATGGATAAGTAGAGAATGGATTAAACGACTACAAAATGGTAAGGCCCCTAGTGGAAGACGGAATATCTTCTGAGCTCCTTAAGGCAGCAGTAAAACCTGTTATGATTGAGCTAAAGAGAATATTTAACTTCGTCCTAAGTAAAGGGACCACCCCAAAGGCGTGAAGTAGGGGCGTGGTGGCGTTGTTCTTCAAGAAAGGAGATAAAACTCTCCAAAGAACTACAGACCCCTTAAGCTCCTGAGTCAGATTTAAAAGCGGTTTTCAAGAGTCGTCATAAATCGTCTCGCCACAAGACTTGACGCCTTCCACAGGAGCAGGCTGAGTGTCGAAAAGGCTTGAGCACCGTAGACCACATCCACGCAGTACGGCAAGTTATACAGAAGTCTTAAGAGTATAGCCAACCGCTGTATCTAGCTTTTGTGGACCACGAGAAAGCCTTCGACGCCATCGAGACGTGGGCGCTTCTAGAATTCTTGCAGTGATGCCAAATCGATGATCGATATTTGGAGTTGCTGAGAAGCCTATATGGCGTCGATGTCTATCCGAGTACAAAACCACAAGACTAGATCCATTCGATTGCTCAGAGGCGTGAGACAGGTAAATTTCATATCTCCGAATTGCTCACCAATGCATTGGAGGATGTCTGCAGGACACTTGAGTGAAACGGATTAGACATTGATGTCAACGGCGAATATCTCTCACACCTCTGTTTTGCCAACGATATAGTGATAAAGGCGGAATCACTGCAGGATCTGCAAAAATTGCTACACAACCTAAACACTGCCTCTCGACGTGTGGCACTGGAGTCATGTTCAACGAGCATATCATACCAGAACCGATCGAAGTTCGTGACATCCAACTTGAAGTTGTCCAGGAGTATGTCTTCCTCGGGCAAACACTGCAAATGGGTAGGTACATGGGAGACAACTTTAAGAGGGAAAGGGAAGTTGTCAGAAGAGTGCAGCTGGGCTAGGCAG
Organism: Crambus lathoniellus; assembly: GCA_949710035.1. NCBI lineage: Eukaryota > Metazoa > Arthropoda > Insecta > Lepidoptera > Crambidae > Crambus > Crambus lathoniellus. Next base: position 30,174,582 of record OX453296.1, read on the forward strand.
CTTGGCATGCATGGGAAGCTGCGCATATCTTTTCATCGCCAGTACTACCGCGATGCCTGAAGGCTAAAGTCCTACGAGTCCTAAGAGTCTACAATCAGTGCGTCTTACCCGTGTTGACCTATGAAGCCGAAACGTGGAACATGACAGTGAAGCTGGCCCACCGACTACATGTCACTTACAGAGCTATGGAAAGGTCAATTCTTGGAGTGTCTCTCAAGGATAAAATCCGAAATGAGATCATCCGGCAGAGAACCAAAGTGACGGACAATCGGACATAGTCCAAAAATGTAGCAAACTGAACTGGCTGGCCACAATATCTGTCGCAGAACCGACGAGTGGTGGAGTAAACAAAACAGGTTCTCGAATGGAGACCACGTGTCGGTAAACGTAGCGTCGGAAGCCCCCCAGCCAGATGGACCGACGATCTTAAAAAGGTAGCGGACAGTGGCTGGATGATAAAGGCGACAGACCGTGCAGTGTGGCGCTCTTTGAGGGAGGCCTACGTCCAGCAGTGGACTGCAATAGGCTGAGATCGACTCGTAGCATCACCAGAGCAGGCGGTATGGTGCGGTGATCAGTTTCTGTTGGGCTAGCGTAGTTGATTGGTGGCGTGACAGTTAAGTAGGTAAATTAAATTGGTAATACAACCATTTGTTTATCTTGGTGTTATCGCTTAAGGATTAGGATTAGGAAGATTTATCTGGATTATATTTACGATTTCTTTAAATGTTTTTAAAAGTTTAATTGAATAAATCTGTTGTTTTGCAATACCAGTTTGTATCTTTTGGTAAAAAATACCCCATAAACGTAAGAACGTTTATGGGGTATTTTTATAGCAAGAGCTAATAAGACTTATTTCATTTTTTAAGATAAAAAGAAATTGTTGTTAGCATACTTATCCATTTAAAACTGCTACTGGTTCATACGTTTAGATCTTTTGTTTTGGTATTATTTGAAGTAAAAGACTTTTTAGATTTTCTGCCTCATTACATTTTATTAAGTGCACTACCGTTAGCCATATTTGCTGCCGATATTTTACGAACATATTGCTGCTCAGTAATTTTGGAGTTCCTTAGTATAAGCTGTAACTCTCTATTAGCAATTTCCGCTTGCTTGACCTACATCATATGTGTCACATATGCATTTTTTTCTCAACCCATAATTAGTAAAAAGCCGATACGTTTTTGCTAAAGCGACATGTTTCTTGCTTATTAGAATAGTTATGAATCTGTAAAGTTATTCTTAATTAGGATAAAAAATCACTTAATCTTATATCTGAAAATCAACTATATTGCATTATAAACAAAAAAGTTACGAATTTTTTTCTCAAAAAAAAACTTTAAAATTCATTTCCCAAAAGTGCCAATATGGCGTATTAGCAATTTGGCCTTTCCACTGTCGATATTATTTTTATGCATTCACAATGCAATTTTGTAAGTATAGGAAAAATGTGATAGTAAAAAAAAACCACGAGCCCTATAAGTAGCTTTCAGGCGGGATTCGAACCCGCGCCTTCGGGAATCCGGCCCGATGCTCTGACCAACTAAGCTACCGAAAGGCTTACACGACTCGTCGAATTTCGCTATCACTTGTTACGCTGTACGCTAGCGTTGCTTCATCAATGTGAGGAAACCCTCGCATCCGAAAGAAACATTTTTACAAATGATTATCTTTGACCGAAGATATTAAAGCGTAAAGCAAGAACTACCAGACGAAAACGACGTGTTTTTTCAGGATTCTGAAGAAACTTCTGAACTGACTACTGTAAATTTTTCATGGGACCAAATTGAAACTTTGGCCTATCAGATTAAAAAGGTATTATCAGAATCGGTTCACTATTGGCGGAGCTATCGTGGAACATACATACATAGTCTCATTGCAGTCGGGGGACCTTTTAAATTTTAGAATTCCACATCATGGTACCCCGACTGCAATGAGAGCTTGTTTTTTTTTACTTTTGAGGTTTTTGTATTATGAATTTTTATTATGTTACTTTTAGTGATTATGCATACAAATTATATATTTTTGAAATGTACTCGTCAAAGCCTTTCATTTGATACCCATATTGCTATAATAAGGAAAAAACTACATTTTTTATGGTGCCACACCACACGTCCACCATTTTGAGTATTTAAAAAATCTTTAGCCATTAAAATCCAGTTGAGGCATTCAAAAGTTATGGTGAAAAGAAACTCGCATACATACACACAAACCTATTACATACATTAACCCTAAACACATTACACTCCTTGAGCAGTCGTGATAAGAATAAATCAAAACCAAAATTGAGTAAAAAAAAATATTACAAATTTATACTTACGCTGTTTTGCTGCGTGTAACACAGAATACGTACACGATAGGCAACGAAGTCTTTCTAGGTCAAGTCGCTCCGCATCGAAACGTCGCCTCTCTCTGAGCTCTCGTGGGCGACTAAATATTTCGTGTGTTGCTCGCTTGTTATATTCAACGTCTCGAGTAATAGTAATTTTGTATGGCGGATTTAAGAAGCGTTTTAAAAAAATCATAATTAAATAACCAAAGCATATTATAAAATAAAGCAATTGATAAGTTGTAGTTAATACTTTTGAGATTTGTTTGAGTAGGCTTTTGAATCTAATATATCGATTTTTTTATTAAATTTTACCTAAACGCCGACACACGTTTTCTCATATTTTGTGCAACTTTACGTAATTGTATATTTTATACTGTAAATGATTTTAGATTATTAATAGAGATACATTGTAAAGACACCCTTTATGATAGTAATTACAAATATTTTAATTATTTTTGAAACTAATTGTGAACTCCAGCGATTTAACGGTGACTGCCGTTTTAGCTGATTTTGATCGGCCGGCCCTTAATCATTGACGGACCAAATGATCGTCTACAAAGGCAATTGAAGCGATTGTCATTCGAAACTACGTGATTGATGCGGATGATGGAAAGCCCATTGACAATCGCGAATGACGCTACCAATTGATCGTCTCGTTGTGCGATTGACGGATTATTCGGTTAGAAACAATGGCGCGAGCAATTGACGCATCGATTGAAGCTCCATCATTCGCACCTTCAATGGAAACGGTCAATCACGTACCAATTGACGAATGACGATTGATCGTTACCGGGGCACTTTAGCCGGTACGGCCCTAGATACGGAGGGCGCGCCCTGCAGTCAGGGACTGAGAGACTGAGAGCCTACTATCGACCCCCGCACGCCGCGGCCAGAGCAGTGCGGTGCAACTGCACGCATGACATCCTGTTAATAAACAAGATGGTGGTCCTGCCCAGCCTGCCGTTTCATATAAAAAAAAATAACATTCAATTCGAAGGTGCGCTTTTTTGTAATATCTAAATGAACGACGTTCTCACTGCAACGCAATATGGGTTTTATATAGTCCCTGGTTGATTGAAATAAATGATATCTTATCTTATCTTATCTTATAGTATGTAGTTGAGATAAAACATAAATAAGGTTAGTTACATAAAAAAACATAAACAAGGTTAGTTACATAAAAAACTAATAAAAAGTTGCATAAAATAATAAAACTTTGCTGTAAGCAATACAAGACATTTAAGGAAATAACGTTCGCATCACTTTCATGTAGCAAGTTAGTGTACAATACCTCTTATTCCTCAAATCCTGGTGCGGCTTCTTAGCCTGCTCGCTGAGCTGCGGCGAGTCAGCCATTTGGCGCTCGAGCCAGCCGAAGAGCGCGCGCAGCAACGACGGCAGGCAATGCTCCGCCAGCGTGCCGAACGCCGCCAGGATCTGGTCCAGGTGCGGGTCCTCGCCGCGCTGCAGCGACTTGTTCAGGGGCTTCTCCTACACATTCAACTCTCTATATTCACTGAATGTTTCGACACAAATATGTATATCAAAACAAACGAAGGCCTATGCCTTTGTTGATTCCTATGAATCATCAATCAGACCCATGCATGAAGGGTTCCGTATCATTATTATGTTTGTTGTATGGGAGCCCCCCTTGAATATTTATTTTATTGTTTTTTAGTAAGTATTTGTTGTTATAGCGGCAACAGAAATACATCATCTGTGATCAACTTTATCACGGTTCATAGTAATAGTAATAGGGTCTCATTTTTTCCCTTTGGGTATGGAACCGTAAAAATAGGTTTCATGGAGTACTAACAAATAAGAAATAAGTTATAAAGCTCGATACTTTCAAATACTGTTGCTTTCTGCTAATAGGACAAATCTTGACAATAAAATTAAATTGTTTAATGTAGTTTCATGAACAAAGTGGAAACAAAGGTTGTTTCCACAAAAAACACCCTTATTCCTCGTACATTACCAAGTTTGATAACTGGCTTTCTACAAGGAAAAATAATTCTTCCTAGCTTACCCGGTTTTCAAATGGGAATTATTTTGCCTGGTAGAAAACCGTAATTTTATTTAGTTTTCTACAAAGAATTTTTTTTTCTTCTTATCTTACCCAGTCATCAGAGGAGAATTATTGTTTCCTCATAGAAAGCTGTGAATTCAATCACAGCTTTGTATGTGTTGTGCGTTCAACGAAGAAGAATTTTCCCTTCGTAGCCATTAGATCAGAATATCAGAAAGACCGAATAATTATTCATTTTTATTATTTACTTAGATTAATTTTAATTTTAGAGGGAACAACAGTTTTATTTAATTACTAGCGGCCGCCCGTGGTTTCACCCACGTGGCTCTCGTTTCCCTAGGAATATCGGGATAAAAAGTAGCCTAAGTTATTCATTATTACATCAGCTACCTGCCAGTGAAAGTCCCGTCAAAATCGGTCCAGCCGTTTCAGAGATTAGCCGGAACAAACAGACAGACGGACAGGCAAAAATTGTAAAAAAATATATTATGGTATATGTACCGTATATAACAATATACTTAATCATATGCATGTAAGTAGTAAAAAGCAGTTATTTTAATATATTACAAACAGACACTCCAATTTTATTTATTTGTATAGATATAGATTTAATAGTAAAGAGGTTATTTAAATTTTTACTTTTTTGCATTCACAATGCAATTTTTATCATTGAAGAATTGAAAATGAAATACATATTTTAGAAAAACATCGACCCGTCTGACAACCAGCTCCGATGGAACGGTTGGTTGGATGGTCTAATTATTAAAGTAAAACTTAATCTAAGTAATTATTCGGTCTATCTGATCTAATGGCTAAGTAGGAAAAATTCGTATTCTTAGAACAACATGTACAAAGCTGTAATTGAATTCACAGCTTTCTACGAGGAAAAAAAATTATCCTTTGATAACTGGGTAAGCTAAGAAGAAAAAAAAATCTTCGTAGAAAACTTAATAAAATTTCGGTTTTCTACCAGGAAAAAAAAATCCCATTCGAAAACCGGGTAAGCTAGGAAGAATTATTTTTCCTTGTAGAAAGCCAGTTATCAAACTTGGTAATGTACGAGGAATAAGGGAAAAAACACACACACTTCCATAAAAAAGATTGAGATAACTCAAGCACTTATCTTAAAAGGAAAACTGAACAACACAACATGATTTAGCATAAAGAAAAGAATATATACCAAGGGTTCAGACATGACGACCTCCATCTTTCTCTCGGCTTGCACTGTGAACTCTGTAAACAGTAGCCTCATCACATACTCTCCGGGACGTAGGTCCGAGTCTGGCGGCGGCATTACAGGCCCTTTGTGTGGGCCCCATGGCAACATTGACCCTGTCAATTGTAACAGCACTGTCACTAGGATTCACATATCACAATAATATGCAATGTCAAAACTGCACTCTTACAGTGGCACAAACTTTTCTGTTCCAGTGACAGCTGCGCTATGTACTTTTTTTTTTGTAGCAATTTAACCGGCCCTGACTTCTAAGATCTTCAGTCGCCAGCAGCGCTATGGTTGGACATCAACTTGACAGCAAGTGACATTAAAAAACATGTTAGTTTCACATTTTGGCCACCTGAACAGAAAAGATTGTGGCACTGTACTAATTTTAAACTATAATACAGGAAAATTAAATCTATAAGGAAACAAGATGAGTGATTAGTGATTACTACATTAATTTGCATTATATATAATTGGTAGAAAATATGTAATGAATAGAAAAGAATTAGTATGTAATGAATTGGTTAACAATAATAGAACTAAACCTCTGGTAGAGACGAACGAGGATAAGTTATTCCCAAGTGTTCTCCAGTCTGTGGTAGTTGTTGTTAAAGGCTTATCATTGGCAGTAAAACTTTGGTCGGTCAGGGTCCCATCACTCGATTGGTTCAGTGGAATATCTGAGTGCTCATGTCGAGGAGCCTCAGAGAGCATGCTCCCTTCGGACTCTGCTTCGCTGGAGACCATGGATGATGGAGCATCCTCTGTACCTGAAACTTCAGGCAATACTTAAACAAATGCTTAGTCATTGATTTTTTATAATTGTTATCTTGCTTTTTAATAATATGTTATAGAATTACTAAGATTCTCTACTTACTGGACATATCCTCTGGATGCCCATCTGATGGTACAGTGCTCAACGTATCTGATTCCTCTGAATTCATCATTTTGTGAGATTGTTTATGCAGTGCTCAATAACTAAAACTAAAAATTTGAATTTTCTGTTATTCTCCATTGTAAGCAAAACAAATAATGAAAAATAACTTTGCTAATTTCTCATTGTTTCTCACCTTTGTAATTTACATTATAATAGGGGTTGTTTTTTACAAAGCCTGAAACAAAAATAAAAATTATTCACCTTTTGATAATGTACTAATATATTATGATCACTTTCGCACCAGCAGCTAAGAATAATTAAAAACAAATGTAGCCATTATGTCAATCGCTTAGCAAGTGGTTTAAATTAATAGATGAAATATTGTAAATACATTTAAATCAATCTTGCAGATTCTAGTTCACTTACAGCCACTATATAAAGAACAAATAAACACTGACACCCAGCATCTTAGATACTCTATTTTTGGCTTACATCTTAAATACTCTATTATCATGGACGGAATTATCATTTAATGTACATATAGGTAAAATATATATTTTCCTTTACTTTTTACTGTCCTATATTTTACCTTTAAAAATTTCAATGTGAATTCTGTACACATCAGTATGGGCATATTAGCACCAACTTTAAAAACACTTTATTTACCAAAAGCTTCTCAGCATTATAACTGTATGTCAGGTGCTTGCTACTCCTATAAACTCACTAAAGCAACATGATATCATGGATGACAAATCAAATTGAGTGTTGTGTGCGTGGACGATTAAATTTTTAAGGCATTTTTTTGTAAAGCAGTGCAATCAATTTAATGTGTAAGTAATGTGAAGTAAAACAAATAATATTCATTATAAATGGTCATTGACTTCAACAATCCATCATCAAGTTGTACCTTTGTACTTCAAAAGTCAGCTGAAAATCGGAGTAAGCGTCTGAAAGATCATTTTCATCACTAGACTTGTTATCTAAAATTGTATAATTATGCTAATTAAATTTATTAAAACAGACTAATTGATGAAAACTTATTCACACACAAATCCCTCAGCCTCTTCGCGAATTAGCTACTATTTGACATTTTGTGAGAAATTAGTAATGCATTATGCAACCATGTAAAGGTGAACACATTTTGATTTGTACGGAATATCGTTGCACTGACAACGTAAAGTGATCGATTAACATTTGTCTATGGTTTTAGACCACGTTCCGATTTACGCAATTTTATCTGTTTCCATAGACAAGGAAAGTCTATCCAAATATCAAGTTAATGAGCGGTTTTCCTTTGACAGATAATCCGTCAAAATTAATTCCAAATCTTTTAATAGATGTCACTATTTCCAGTCAGCTGTCAAACCATTCTATAGTGCCACCAAGGAATTTATAAGTACTACGTACAACAGGAAGGTGCACTCCGTAATTTTGTGTATTTAAAAATACACTTTAATATTAAGAGATAAGGTTTATATTTCAATTCAAAATGTCAACGGTCTAGCTGAGACCGCAAGAACGAGGTGAGGGTGTCCCTTTCTCTGAAATTGCCAGCACTCTTAAATAACAGGTTTAGTAGATTTATGGTTCACAACTTTCGTTATAAAAATTAAATTTCGTAAAATTTTCGCTTCGTATTACTTTTAGTCAATAGAAAACATCGCATATTAATTTAGGTATTACCGTATTAAGCATAAAAATGTATCAGGTCGTTTAAGTTTTTTATAGCTTATCCTAGAAAAGAATTTGAATGATAGATTTCAGAATGTTAAAGTAGCTACATTACAAGCCGAATGACGTTTTCTGACGTTTTCCGTCTTCGTTGTGTCAAGTTCGCAATTCGCTCGTCGCCGCCCGCCGCCTGTCGCGCATGTTCGTGGCCGCCGTAATGGGATGGAGTGAGATAAACTGACCTCGTTCTTACTATCTCATTAGGACCGTTTTTTAGCAGCAGTGCACCAGCCTGCCGAAACTCAATACTGCAGAAAAAATGTATGGACTTCAAGCAATTTTTTATGGCGACTTGTTTTTGTCTCTTACTTCCTATCTACCTTCCTTGTCTCGGGCTGCTGCAGTGTCAATGTCAAGTCAAGCAAGTGTCACTATGTCACTATGGCCGTAAAAACTAAAAGTCTATATATAGTCTATACCTCATATCGTTTGAGATCAGTGTGTACTCAAACGATACTATCTACTTATCTCTATTTATTTATTATTTCAGGTATATAAATATCTGCCCACTTGTAACACAACAGTGCAAAAACGTGTGTCGATCGATCAGCTAACATCTGAAAACTCTGCCTAGAAAATGAGATTAGAAAATTACAAACAATTTATTCCCACATTGTAAACCTAACTTTATTTATTTTTTATGACATGAATTGTATTATAATAAATAATTATTATTTGTCATTGAATAATACTCAATATTTCCAAACTAACAGAGGTTTTTATTTTCCTTTTGTATAATAAAAAAAACCTGTCTGCAACTTCTGCAAGGCAGGGTACCCATTCTTTTTTTTTATCGTATCGATACATTCTGTAGCGTACATCACATCACTATTGCTTTTGTAGCTTATCATGTTGGCATTACTTTTTTGTCTGTCTCTGTTAGTACGAGATCTAAGCAGGAACTGACAGTCAAAAAGCTTGTATGAAGTCCCGACTCTTAAACGTAGTGATTATATGCTCTTTGCAGTGCACCTTCCTGTTGTATTATAAATTCCTTGAGTGCCACAAGCTTTTCTGTTCCGGTGAAAGTCGTGATGACAGAGGAGCCACTTGCATTGCAATATACGAAATCACCTGTCAAAATGGACTGTCGTATGAAAACTGTTTTAGTTCCAAAGAGAATCACCGGAACAGAAAAGATTGGCGCACTATATATTTTATGGTCGTTGGTAGCACAGTTTATATTAGCATATATATTTACTGTGTTGGTAGTATATAAGTAGGCTGTGGTTCTATCAATAAGACAAAGACATTTTGTTACATAAAGATTGAGATTGCAGTTTAACATAAAAAAGCATACCAACAACATAGATACCTAAATAAAAACTATGAACCTTTGCACAAGAATAGCTTTTTTCCCCGTAAGCTTCGCATTTCTTTTCTTCAGCTCTGCTTTCAAAGCAGCGAGTGACCACGATCCGTAGTCCTTGTCCATGATGCACGGCACGGCCAATCCCGTTCAAACGTCTTGTCCAAATCGCAAAGGCAAACTCAAAGTTCGTAGAATACGCCAAGGGTTAGAGCGGGCGCGCACGGCACGGGTGACTTTTGTCTCCACAACTATTTTGTCACTCGCATCAAGTCTACGGGTTAGTATAAAAGTGCGCGTACGTAGCGAGGCGACACCTGGGAGACTTTCTTGTCCGCGGGTTCGAAGACAAGCCCGCGACGCAACTGTTAAGCATACATTGCTTTCTGCATTTGTAGCAAGCACAGCCGTCTCTATCGTCTTCTACAAGCCATGCTATGATACGGAACGGCAACATTGCTGTGAACCGGTTTACTCCTCTGAGTACTAAATCCTATGGAGGTGGCTTACCTACGAAAAAGTGAGGTGTAACTAAGTCACAATGTAAGAAAATCTTGGAATTCAATTTTAAACTACTTCTAATTGTCGTATTAATCGGTCCGTCAAAATTGGTCCAGCCGTTTCAGAGATTAACCGGAACAATCAAGACAGACAGACAAAAATTGTAAAACATGTCATTTTGGTATATGTACCGTATATTTAATCATATGCACGTAGTAAAAAGCGGTTATTTAATGTTACAAACAGACACTCCAATGTTATTTATTTGTATAGATGTATAGAAGATATGCCATCTCCATAGGATTCAGTACTCGAGGTTTACTCGCTGTTTACCTGTAAACGGTGCAAACGATGTCAAATCGGTTCACTTAAAACTACGTTGCCAACTTTATGCGCGTGGCTTGTAGAAGACGATAGAGATGGCTGTGGTAGCAAGTGATGCAATCAAAACAAGCAATGTATGCTAAATTAGATGCTGAATTTAGCCAAGTGTAATAAGCCCTATAGAAGAGTCGTCAGGACAGGCACCAGTAGGAAAAGCCAAAGTCGTCGGTTATAATAATCCACGGAAAATACAAACGAAAACAACGAACCACAAACAGAAGCAAACAAAACACCCTGACTACAATGAAGGATTTTCTGATAGATGATTAAAAAAGAAAAAAGTTAGTTCAAAAAAACTCAACAGATGGCGTTCATCAGACATGGGTTTACTTTTTTTAAATTTGCTGGCATGGGCCCTGTTTAACCATTTTTACAAGTCTACAATGATGTAAGAAAGCTAGTGAAGTACTTGTATTTTTACTCTAGTAGAACATCAGAATCACAAGATGGCGGCCATTTTAGAAGAAATCATTCACTATAATTACGAGTGTAATTTCAGTGACATTGACATAAAGATAATAGTAGATTGTATTACAAGGGAGCAAAATAGCATATTTACGGCGAGGGCGCTATTTTTAGCGCAGTGAAGGATTCTATAGTAGAATCCCGAGCGTAGTGAGGGATTCTAAAGTAGAATCCTGAACGCAGCGAGGGATTCAATATACGTCGCCCGAGGTGAAAATAATTTTGCGGCCGAGTAATAGACTCTACTTTCATTTCGAATTTATGGAAAGTAAATACACTTTGCTTTTCATCCCCCTATATAAGAAAAGCAACAAAAACAAGTAAAACTACCTAGAAAAATAAAAGAATGGTGGCGGGGGGCATCGCCTTCTCTATTTTTTCTATTATATTTAAAAAAAAATAAGTTCAATTAAACAAAAAATAAAAAAATTATATGTCCATCGGATGCCTCCTATGTACCTCCGGGGTAAATAGGGGGTTGAAAATTTTGTTAGATTTTAGCTTCGACGCACCGTTTTTGAGATATTCTCATTTTTATATAATTCATTTTTGAAACAGTTCCGGCCCCCCCACCCTATACAACATCAGTAGAAAACTTTTTCATTGCCGATGAGATAACTCTATAGTTGACTGTAACCAAATTCAGTTCTATTTTTAAAAATACTTTTACACCCTAGGGTGCAACGCAGAGTTTTGAACCCGCTGCTCAGTTTAAAGGCCTGATCAGACGAGGGACTGTCCGCCGAGTACTTTTTTGTCCATCGAAATAGATCTCTTATAAATTGTATCGAATAACGCACACAAGGAACTAAAAGTACCGCGGACAAAAAGTCCCCGAAAGTACGGCGGACACCGAGAGACTGGACTGGACAAAAGTTCGCGGTAGTCCCCGAAAAAAATAGAACAAACGTAAATAGGCGTAACAACGCACACAACGAACTTTAGTCTGCATTGAGCGCCCGATAGTGAAGTACGTCTTCGGGCAACAAATGACCGCACACTATATGCGTTGAGTCCGCGACAAGTACCCGGAGGAAATATTTTGGACGTACAGGGACTTTTTGTCCCACGGGGACAAAAGTCCTTCGTCTGATTAGGCCTTAAATATACATCACTTTTCGAGTATGAGAGATGAAAAATATTTATCAGCCAATGCATTTATATGTCATTAGGTATTCCAATGACACTCTTTTTTGTTACCGTAAAAACACTTGTTATTTACTTCGTGAAACAGAATTTACAAGTCCATGTTACATTTCGAAACTTGTGAACTTGTAAACTTGTATCTTTCGAGAAATAGGCCCATCTCTGTGTGGTAATAAACAATAGAGGTGAGTGGATTCATGTCAGGTCAGCGCCATCTATCGAGCTAATAAATAAACTTTTTTTTTTAATTTGCTGGTAGAAAATCTCTCATATGTATAGTTTTTTTACCCTGTGACACTGACGAGACAAACAAAGACAAAATGACAGACAGAAAGCATAGATTATTTTTGTTTGAGCGAGTGAGAAACATAGTGAGAAAAGTAAAAGATTTCGTTTATGGCCTATACAATTTGTACCTTGTAAAATGTTTGACAGCTGAGATTAAAATGCGACATCTATTAACCTGTCAGAAAAACGCTGTTGCAATAAAAATAAGCGTTATAGCCGCTACACACGCTCCTATCCGACCGCCGATTTGTTGCGGGCGAACTTCACTGCAGATCTGATCCGCGCCTACACACGTTCAAACCAAATCTGCCGCACCAAATCGGTCGGTATACACACGTTCCGATTTGGTCTGGCCGACCTCTAGCCGTTGTTGCAGTGTTGCCAGCCACTGCTAATTATATATAAATACTGAAAACATCAATTTGCTTGCAATAAATAAATTAAAAAGAAAAATATTTTCGGTTTTTAGTGTTTTATTACTATAAAAAAACAATTTCGCTATTTTTTAATTTTCTGTTATTTTCATTAAAATACTAAAACATGCTAAATATTTACTAAAAGCAGCACTTATTGATGAGGTGTTATGCCCTTTTTATATATATTTAGTTTTACGACAAATTGCTAGTTTTTAAACAAAATATTCTAAAAAAAACAAATAGATAAATAGAATCTTTTCATAAATGGCCATATTTAAACCTTTCGTTCGTTCAGTTCTACGTAAAACTCATGAACGAGCATTAAATTGAATCCTCTGAAAATCCCTTAAACGTAATTTACCTGCTTTAAATATTTCCGCTTTTACATATTTTCTCCCTAAATCTAGGGGAAAACCTCCAAAGTTGTCAGCACTGCCAAGTTGGTCCGGTCGGAAGCCTACACACGTTCCGATTTGGTAGGAAGTGAAGTTCGTGCGAACCAAATCCGGCCGACCGCGTCAAACACGAATAATAATAATTATGGTCGGACGACTACGCTACACACGTCCAGATTTGGTCTGGAGCAGACCAAATCGGCGGTCGGATCGGAACGTGTGTAGATTTTAAAGCCAGGGGCCCTATCGCCCTATTTTGCAATAAGAGCGATTTCATTACAACTCCATTTCAATCAGTTTACGATCGTGACATAAAAAGGTATCGCCCTAACGTTCACAAACGGATGGAAGACGGATTGCGATGGCATTGCGATCGTTTGGATCGGTGAATGAATGATACCTGTGATGTTACTTTTATAAATGAATCTTTTCAAAAATAGAGTGTCAAGTTGTCAATGTCAGTGTCATCCAACTGTCAAATACAAGGGATTTTTAGCGGTTGATTTTAGTGGTGCGTTTTTCTCAAACATGTATTGGTTTTTCTGTTGAGGTGCAGGCTAGTTTTGAAATTCCAACTTTTACAATATTTTATATTGGCGTTTACTTTGAATTATTTCGTAGTACTTTTCAAGTTTTAGCGCGCTTGGCTTGCGATCGTTGAGGTTAAGCAACTTTCGCAATGATCGGTCACGGGATGGGTGACCAAAAAACTTTTCATCTCGAGCTCCTCCGTGCTTCGGAAGGCACGTTAAGCCGTTGGTCCCGGCAGCACTTGCAGTCGTTAATACCCACCAATCCGCACTGGGCCCGCGTGGTGGGTCATGGCCCATTCCCCTTATCCATCCATAAGGAAGGCCAGTGCCCCAGCAGTGGGGACATTAAATGGCTGATGATGATGATGATGATGACTTTTCAAGTCTAGTCCAGATTTTTCAGGCGAGCAGCTCTTAAGTCGGCCTGGTGGGCTATTTCCAGTTTCCACGGCCGCAAATGAGAATAAACTCATCACTGGGGAAGACGGCTTTGTCTTGGTAGGTAGCCTCCTTCATACGGGCTCTTTTCGGGACCTCCTCCCTCTCCGCTCTTGGGGGATGTTGGAAGGCAGTGCCGAGTGTCTTTCTTGAGCCGTTTAGAGTCAAGTAGCACCCGTCACTTTACTTCATCTGATTTTCACTTTTTTGTGTATTTTCGACACAGTATTATTGTTTTCCGGAATTAACAACCACTGAGCAAGAGAATAAATACGTTTTAACAACTTGAAACACACAGAATCTTACTAAAATCCGCTAATAATTTCTGAATAATGTTGAAAAAACTGCCTCCGACTAGCTGTTCATTTTGACATAAGCGAACGGTCAGTTATCGGCTGCAATGTAATCATTTTACGTTTAAAAACCTAGCGCGATTCGAAAAAAGGAATGGTAATTGAATGGTAATGGTATTGTTGTCGTTGAGAAAATAGCGCGATACCAAATTGCAAAATAAGAGCAATGTAAGTGTAATATAAGCGCATTTAGCATAGGGCGATAGGGCCCCTGGAATACAAATGCTCTTTATAGTATCTACACACGTTCCTATCCGACCTCCGATTTGGTCTGCTCCCAGACCAAATCGGAACGTGTGTAGCGCGGATTAGTAGCACAAAAGCATGCTAGTTTCGAGCAGATGCTACGTATAGCCGCAACACACGCTCCTATCCGACCGCCAATTTGGTGCGGGCGAACTTCACTACAGATCTGATCAGCGCCTACACACGTTCAAACCAAATCTGCCGCACCAAATCGGTCGGCGCTACACACGTTCCGATTTGGTCTGGCCGCAGCTAGCTGTTGTTGCAGTGTTGCCAGCCACTGCTAATCTCCCAATATTAATATTATTTATAATTACTGAAAACATTGATTTGCTTGCAATAGATAGATAAAAAGAAAAATATTTTCGGTTTTTTAAATTTTATTATTTTAAAGAATTCAATTTCATAATTTTTTAATTTTCTGTTGTTTTCATTAAAATACTAAAAAATGCCTTATATTTACTAAAAGCAGCACTTATTGATGAGGTGTTATGCCTTTATTATATTAAATATTAAATTGCGAGTTTTTAAATAAAATAAACGAAATAAAAACTAATAGATAAAAGAATCTTTGCACAAATTGCCATTTCGTTTGTTCAGTCCTACGTAAAACTCATGAACGAGCATTAAATTGAATACTCTGAAAATCCCATAAACGTAATTCTATCTGCTTTAAATATTTCCGCTTTTACATATTTTCTCCCTAAATCTAGGGGAAAACCTCCAAAATTGTCAACACTGCCAAGTTGGTCCGGTCGGAAGCCTACACACGTACCGATTTGGTAGGAAGTGAAGTTCGTGTGAACCAAATCCGGCCGACCGCGTCAAACACGAATAATAATAATTATGGTCGGACGACGACGCTACACACGCCCAGATTTGGTCTGGAGCAGACCAAATCGGCTGTCGGATCGGAACGTGTGTAGAGTCTATAAGAAGCTTATGGCGACATCTAGACGACGCGCACATAACCAACACGCCACGCGTGGCATAGAGCTTCAGCCCTATACCGATAGATGGCGCTACCAATAAGGCTCTATTGGCTCTACATTCTAGATAACGTGAAACCGGCCAACTTTGCCTTTGGCGGATATTTCTGCCCAAAAGCAAAAAATAACTTAATCATAAATTGCAAAGAAGTTTAAATAGAAATAGCAACATATAATTTTTTTGTGTAAATCTAGAATATTACCTGGCAGCATTAATAAAATTGTCCCGTTCGTTCCTAAGTTTATTTATTTGCCGATGAGTGGCGTCTAAAGTAGGACCTGTCTAGGGTCATAGTAAAAGTTATGCTAGGGTGGACGGTGGTGCTGGTGCCAAAATCTTAAATTTACTTTTTTACACAATGTAAGCGTAATACACATCCTCTGAGTAAGTAACTTTAATATCATTGATAAAATAAATGTTCAGGCATATAATTAATAACGAAAATTTATAAATACCGTGGAATATTCGGAAGAATAGCAGCAAGAGAAGGCCCTTCCTAATAAGGCCGTGTCATCGCGAAAGAGTGAAAACTCCACACGACTGAGGGGGGTAGATATGTCGTAAGTACGCTGTTAGGTACAACAGGAGAACCAGGACGGAGCCCTGGGGTACACTCTCTGTAAACCTAACTAGCTAGCTTGAGGAAAAGAGAGAGTACCTTCAGTGTCTAAATCGAATACGAGATGAACTGACAGCTGTTGAAGCCTGTGCAGTTTGATGATAAGGCCGCGCGCGCCGGCATGTTACTATCGAAAATTAATTCTTTTTGTCCCGATTTCACTGTGAAACCGGGAACAATAGCAGTATCGCCAGAATTTAAGGCACCTCTATTCTCACATCTGTACTTTGCTATGTCTAGCCTGGAGCACACTGATTTGAGTTCCGCAGTCGAAGAGAAATCATGGAGAGCTAATTTTGCAATATAAAAAGTGTTCATATTTGATAATATTATTTCCAACTTCTCAGTTTCAGAGAGTGGTTTAGATAGTTTAGACATCTCATAAAGCATGAGATTGATATAAATTTTTATGTCTTCAGATTTATCTTGCAATCTGCCTTTTATTTGCAGTAGAAGTCGTCTGTCATAATCAACAGGTATAAATTCCTCTTTTAGATAATCAAAAAGTTGAGACATAGAAGTTATATTGTCCCTGTAACCGCGGAACCACACCAATGCATCGCCAGTAAGCAGATGTAAGAAGTTTGAGAGCAGTTCATGGTCTTGGGCAGAGCAGGAGGCAGCTAATTCTTTAATTTTAGTAATAAATTCTAAGACACAGGTGTGTCCGTCAAAAAATACACCCCACTTCAATATAGGAGAATTTCTAAAAGGAGAGGAGTGAGAGGGATGAGGAGGAGGGACAGGGATAGATGCTCCCTCAGAGTGTACATCCCCATCGACACCGTTCTTCCGAACGTCTGTGATGCGGTTTTCTTCATCACGGGAAGCAGTCGGATATAGGTGTTGTTTTGACGGGGAGGGACCTCTACTGCGCGGTGGATTATTCGACATCCAAAAGCGGAGTCTATATAACTCCTCCAGTGAGGAAGATTTAATATGTCTTTGCTCCCTGGTCTGCCCGGTCAGTCTGTTTAAGCGGTCTATGAGGTGAGTCAACCTTGCCCAGCATTTATGGAAATGTGTAGTGGTGGAATACTTGGGGACAAGAGCGCTTAGTTCGGCCAACTTCCGTGCACATACCTCTATTTCTGTTGATTCTAACAACTTAGGTCTCACTGATCTTGAAGAACATGTCATTGACACTGGTGATCATCCCCCAGTGAAACAAAAATACTACCCTATACCAGTTCACTATAAACAGCGGGTCGAGGCTGAAATTAATGATATGTTAAGAATGGGTATTATTGAAAAAAGTAATTCACCTTGGAATTCCCCTCTCTTAGTAGTTCCCAAACCTAACGGAGACTTAAGGATCTGCCTAGACAGTAGAAAACTGAATAGTGTCACCAAAATAGATTCATATCCTATGCCACGTATCCAAGACATACTTGATTCTCTTAATAATGCTAAATTTCTAAGCTCTATTGACCTGAAAAGCTCATTTTTTCAAATTAATTTACATCCAGACTCGCGGGAGAAGACTAGTTTCTCCATTCCTGGGGTTGGGGCTTTCCAATTTTGCCGCATGCCTTTCGGACTTGTCAATGCATCTGCTAGAATGATGAGACTTATGGATAAAGTCTTTGGACCAGAGTTTGCTGGCCGTCTTTTTACCTATGATGACGTAATACTGGTCAGTAATTCATATGAGGAACACGTCGAGTTATTGAAGCGTGTCTATCAACGTTTAAAAGAAGTAGGTCTCACCATCAATTTTGATAAGTCAGTTTTCTGCAGATCTTCCCTTAAGTTTCTAGGGTTCATCGTCGACCGACACGGACTACGCACTGACAGTGACAAGGTTAAGGCCATTTTGGAATACCCTGTCCCTACTAACCAAAAAGAAGTCAGACGTTTTCTAGGCATGACGTCATGGTATAGGCGTTTTATCCAAAACTTTTCTTTAGTAACTGCTCCTATAAACAACCTAATTAAAAAACAGCCCAAGGGCAAAGCTTTTAGTTTTCCGCAGGAAGATCTCCTTGCCTTCAACGAGATTAAGCAACGTTTGGTATCTGCACCCATTCTCTCTATACCTAAATTTGATAAGCCTTTTATCATCTCTACCGACGCCTCTGATTTAGGTCTCGGTTGTGTCCTCTCTCAAAAGAACGACGAGGGTAAAGAACATCCTGTCGCCTTCGCTAGCCGTTCTCTTACTAAACCAGAAAGAAACCATGCCACTACTGAAAAGGAACTAAATGCTTTAATCTTTGCTCTAGAAAAATTTAGGGGTTATATTGAAGGCTCTCCCTTCCCCACTACGGTTTATACAGATCATAGTAGTCTGAAATGGCTTGTCAGTCTTAAATCTCCTACAGGAAGATTGGCGAGATGGGCAGTCCGGCTTTCTCAATTTAATCTTAAAATTGAGTATCGTAGGGGCTCTGATAATGCCTTGGCCGACGCTCTTTCTCGTTCATTTCCCGTAAATGTCACTTCTGATGACGATCCATCTCAAAACTCCCCTTCTTCTTCTTCTACTACCAAAGACTCTTGGTACCTCAAGAAAGTACAAGACGTCAAATCTTCTCCCCACAAGTTCTCTGATTGGAAACTAATTTCTGATCGTCTCTATAAAAGGATGAAAAATTTCAACCCTCTCTCTGCTGACTGTGAGTGGAAACTCGTGGTTCCTTTCGAATCGCGGCATGACGTCATAGCTAAATGTCATGACCACCCGAGTGCAGCCCATTAAGGCATCTTTAAAACTTTGAAACGTCTCACTCAATCTTATTATTGGCCATCTCTACACAGAGATGTCAAGAAATACATCAAAAATTGTCAAGTTTGCTTGGCGTATAAGAGCACGAATGAAGGTCCCCCAGGCATCATGAAAAATCCCAAACAGGTCCAACGTCCCTTCCAAATGATATCTACAGACATAATGGGTCCCTTACCTCGATCTTATCAGGGCTACAAATTCATTCTAGTAGTTACTGACGTTTTCACTAAGTATACATGCATATTTCCTATGAGGAACTCACTTGCCAAGACAGTAGTTTCCATTATTGAAAACAATATATTTATGAAATATGGGATTCCTCAAACAATTGTCATGGACAACGGTCCCCAGTATATCTCTAATGCCATGAAGGATTTAGTTGCGAAGTTTATAGTTCCTAATTCTTTTTATAACTGTAGGTTCCTGCCACAAAACAACCCTTCTGAAAGGACTAATCGTGTCATTGTCACTGCCATATCTTCCTATGTAGGTACAGACCACAGAAAATGGGCTGAAGAATTACCAAATTATTTTATTTATTTACTTAATATACACGGTAATTTTTTTATCACCCCGGATAAAATTTAAATTATTATTGTGCTCATGAAAACAAACAATTTTTATTATGGGACCAACACTAAAATCGCAAAAAAAACAGCTATTCCATACAAAAGTGCAAAAATATTTAATCAAAATGTATAGAAACGGCTGATATTTTTTCGCGATTTCAGTGTTGGTCCCATAATAAAAGTTGTTTGTTTTCATGAGTAAAATAATCCCTATAAATATCCGGGGTGATAAAAAAATACCGTGTATATTACATAAACAGTACCTACGTATTAACACATTAAAAATTTATATCACATAGCCTTCCGCCCGCGGTTTTGCCGCGTGTACTACACTGCGTTTTTCCGAGGGAATGTGATATTTTTCCGCGATAAAATTAGCCTATGGGACTCTCTAGCTCCTAAACTATCCACATACTAAAAAAACAAGTCGATCCGTTGCTCCGTTTTGACGTGAAAGACGGACATACAAACAAACACACTTTCACATTTATAATATTAGTATATATTGTATGTCAAAAGAAAATACTTATCACGCTGAACAACTTCTCTTAAGATACTGTATTTGTATCTCTTATAATTAAGCTGGGCTGCAAGTGTTCCAAATCAGGAGTACCAGACCTTCGATATTTTTCCGTCAACAGAAAATGTCCATGACGTTAAACAACTTTTCTTAAGACGCTAGGTTTGTATCTCATATAGTTTAATCTGGCTGCTAGGGTTCCACATCAGGTGTACCAGACCTTCAAACTTTGTACGTCAATAGAAAGTGCTCATCACGTTTAACAATTTTCCTTAAAACGGTATTTTTATATCTCTCATAGTTTGGCTGGACTGCTATGGTTCCACATCAGAAATTGCGATCTTCAAAATAAATAATAGCTATATGTTGGCAAGGACCAATAGCTGTATAACAAAAAAACTTTCATCAAAATCCGTTCCGTAAACTTTTTTGCCGACGTCATCACACGAAAAAATTCACCCCTGTTTTCACCCTCTTTAGGGTAGTTTTTTTTACAAACTTTGAATGTCGTATTTATTTATCTAATCAAAAGCCTATAAAATAATTTTGAAGCTTCTAGCTTTAAAAATGACGTAATTTCCATGCAAACTTTCATCCCCTAATTCAACCCCTTACAGCCCTTTGTTCACATTAAAAAGTAGCCTATGTCCTTTCTCAGGCTCTAGACTATCTCTGTACCAATTTTTATTCAAATCGGTTCCGTAGTTTAGGCGTGATTGTGTAACACACAGACAGACAGATTCGCATTTTCGCATTTATAATATACTAGCCTTCCGCCCGCGGCTTCGCCCGCATGTACTACACGACGTTATCCCGCGGGAAGGTGATATTTTTCAGGAATAAAAAGTAGCCTATGTCCTTTCTCAGGCTCTAGACTATCTCTGTACCAAAATTCATTCAAATCGGTTCAGTAGTTTAGGTGTGATTGTGTAACACACAGACAGACAGAGACGCATTTATAATTTATAATATACTAGCGGCCGCCCGCGGTTTCACCCGCGTGGTTCCCGTTCCCGTGGGAATATCGGGATAAAAAGTACATATAAACCTTCCTCTTGAATCACTCTATCTATTAAAAAAAAACTCATCAAAATCCTTTGCTTAGTTTCAAAGATTTAAGCATACAAAGGGACATAGGGACAGAGAAAGCGACTTTGTTTTATACTATGTAGTGAAGTAAGGATAAGGTACCTAGTTACAGTGATACTAAAATGTCTTTAAGTAGGTAGCTATTTTCAATAGGACGTAAGTAGGTACGTAACTTTTAATAAGTGTAAAGGCTGTAAGTATGTAACTGAGCTAATGAAAGTACCATATAAGTAGCTTAGATACATAAAATCAAATCAACAATCATCTGCTTTGGTTCTGCCGCTCCAAAGTTTGCAAGGCATTTAAGTAAGTACACCATGCATCGTGACTATGTGAGGTTTCCAAATCCTTCATAAGTCGCACCAAAACACCGCGCTTATTCGTGTTATTCTCACGTTTACCATTTTATAACGACTCTACGACTTAAATGAAGTATGTCGTTCGCGGCAAATGCAAGATAGACAGTTAAGATATGAACCTTATGTCAATAGTATTTGGGGTGAGTGGATCAGGTTCCGGCGTCCGGCGGTCGCTGGCGCTCGTGGTTTGGTGGCCCGTTGCCAGTTGCGTGAAGTTGCGTGCGAAGAGCGGACACGCGGACGACGCGACGGGTGAGTGAAGCCGTAGTACTTACATAGTTAATTGATGGACAGGAAGAGCCGCATCGGCCGATATCGACCTCCTTGGACTAGTGACAAATTGTTTGTAGTTACTTTACTATAGGCCCTGTCCGGCTAAAGTACACGTTCGAATCGTTAACGTTTTCTGAAGTTAGAAGTTTTGTGGGCACTTTGAAATACAATTACGTTTTGAAAAAAGTTTTACAAGTTTGTATCAGTGTAATAAATTAATCAACATCCCTGATAAAAATACTGCATAATGTCAAATTAATATAACTTCCTAAAACGTACCGAATTTTTAATCTTCATTCTTCATTTGTTATTATTTCCTCTGAGTTCATTCGATCTTCAACTTCATGGCATCTTCATCAAAATAAAATATAATTGAACGAAGTAAAATACAATTTGCAGAAACAATGACAAAGAAGAACGGCACGGAGGCAGCTGAGCAGAGCGGGCCCAGCTCGGCCTCGGAGACCACGCCGCTAGTCGCCAAGAATGTAAGTTTCACTTATTTTTTATTACTCACTTTTTACAGCACCTACCTCATACAAACAGTCATCATAAATTAAGTATCCTTTAAGTAAGTACATAATTTTCCAAAGGTAGGTAAAAGGTACTTATCTATTAAAAACATAAATTCAGGCCAAAGACGTAACTGACTGAGTTGGACTATTCATTTTTTGCATTACCTATTGTTTAACTTCAAATTGAACAATTCAATCAGTATTACATAGACTCTTAAATGATAACCTGAACATGCTAAAAATATTATTTTGGAATCAAGAACTTTCGGTGTTTCGTTAAATAGGTATACAAGTTTCTACTTTGCATTGAGTTTGACGGGTATACTATTAATATTAGTCTAACCACTAGAAACCATGTTTGTACTAATACTTTTAGATATTTGTATGTATTTCTTTAAATTAAATGAAAAATGCAATTCCGACATAGAAGTGGCAGTAGCTAAAGCATAAATGCTGCTAGTTACATAACCGCCACTGTGGTCTAGTGGTTCACACCACCGATTTCATAACCCGGAGGTCCCGGGTTCGATATCCAGTGGGGGTGTATTCGGTTTGGTTGGTGGTAGGCCTTGTTCTTAGTCCGCCTGGCTAGCTACCACCATCTTATCTAAGTCTGACGCCATAACAATTATGTTTTCAGCATTATTGTGTTCCGGCAGTTAGAGATAAGATACCCAGTTTCTCAATGGTTCAGGATTTCGGGAGTAGTGCGCTTCCACCTTCAGCCTTATCACCACTTAACATCAGTTGTGATGAAGGCAAAGTGCTAGACCGCAGAAAAAAAATATTATACGAGTATTAGTAAAATGCTGTGTTAGTTAGCTGTAAACTCCATGTATTTCGCGAGTGTGTCGAGTTCCATAATATAGAAGACCCGTCATAGTCATAGTACATACATGAAATTCGAGACGACCACGCTTCACGCACGACCAGTTCCGTGACGATTCACCGAGGGCCTCCAACTGAGATGTAGCATAAACAGAGCTTTGAAATATAAGGTTGCTTCATACCACCACGCCACCTTCATCCCTCGTTCATTATCCCGACGCCTGCCTATTTCAGACCAAGATCTAGTATAGGTACTTTTTCATAATAATTCTTAACAGAATAGGTACATTATTAATATTATTATTATTAAATTGCTAAGCTTACTACTATCGATCAACAATAATACTACACTCACAATTTAAATTCTATAATCATTCGTCATTTGTTTAAGATAAAGAAACTCCTCCCTCACATATTTTTTCTAAAAAGCTATCTAGACCAAAGACACCCAAAGATGATTCACATCGGACCTGTACGAAACTAGGTCAGGGGTACCCCAGGGCAGTATCTTGGGGCCAGTAAGGCAAATGCTCCTATTACGGAGTTAAATGGCAACATTTGAAAGTAAGTATCAAAAATAAGCATTTGTAAGCATTAAGTTAGGCATAAAAATATTCTTCTGTATAAAATGGAGATTAAATTTTATATTTCTTATGACACTTATTAAGGAATTTAAAATAAAAAAATAACATTTTAGTGCCTAAGTCGATTTTGCCTATTACGGAGCTATGATTAAGGTTAGAGCTAATTACGGCGCTAGTAGGCTCCTAATACGGAGCCATCAACAACTTGACACCCGTCAGTCTCGAACTTGTGGTGGCGGAAATCGAAATTTAAACTTTATTAATTACATTGTAATGTCATATTTTGAGTGGTTGGCTGAGGAGGCACATGTATCCGAGTAATATGTCGATATTTTGTTTAGGACGTCTGTGTTCCTTATCAGAGGTATGTATTGGGGTCCCGTACGATAAATTATATTCCTTCTAACAAATTAGAAATGCAAAAGTGACAACGATACAACACAGTAACGCAGTGTTAAAAATATAAAAAATCCAAGATGGCGACCAAGTATTTTGTTTGTGGGCCGATTTTGATAAAACTTGGTTTTTGGTACTATTTTGACAAAACAACAGGAACGCAATGTTAAAAATATAAAAAATCCAAAATGGCGACCAAGTTTTTTGTTTGTGGGCCGATTTTGATAAAACTCGGTTTTTGGTACTATTTTGACAAGACAACAGCAACGCAATGTGAAAAATATAAAAAATCCAAGATGGCGACCAAGTTTTTTGTTTGTCGGCCGATTTTGATGAAACTTGGTTTTTGGTACTATTTTGACAAGATAAAGATAAGATAAAAATATTCTTTATTCACTTAGACATAATAAATATGTACTTATGAATCGTCAATATTTTCCTACCACCCATTCAAGACTTTTTTAACTGACAAGAAGAATGGGCGCAAGAAACTTGCCAGCGTTTCTTAGTTAGGTAACGACATTTACAAAAAAAAAAAACATATCGTTACTAATACAACAATTGCTTAGTATAAAAATACATCATATTAAACAGTGATTATGTTATGTGTTACATCATGACCATGCATTGCGGTCATTCAAATAATCGTCTACTTTATAGTATCCTTTGCTTATCAGCGACTCTTTAATGTAACATTTAAATTTATGCAATGGTAGTTCAATTATATGCTGTGGAACTTTATTAAAAAAGGCTATGCTTTTCTCCAGAAATGAGGCTCTGGATTTTTCTAGCCTAAACTTGGGAACGACAAGTTTATCTTTATTTCTTGTGTTAAAGCGATGAATATCGCTCTGCTTTACAAATGTATTATAATACTTTTTCACATAAATTATATTTTCATAGATGTAATGTCCTGCAACAGTTAAAATGTTTATTTCTTTAAATAGATCTCTTAAAGAATCTCTCGATCGGAGGTTGTAAATGGCGCGAATAGCCCTTTTTTGGAGCACGAATATACTTTGGATGTTAGCGGCTGAGCCCCACAACAAAAGGCCGTAGGACATAACACTATGAAAATAACTAAAATAGACTATTCTAGCCGTTTCAATATCGGTTAAGAGCCTTATTTTCTTAACTGCGAATGCAGCCGAACTGAGTCTACTCGCCAAGGCTTCGATATGAGGATCCCATTGTAGTCGCGAGTCTAATATAATACCTAGAAATTTTGTATTGTTAATGAATTCGACCGTATCGCCGTCTAGTCTAATATGAAAATCAACTTGTCTTACATTAGGTAACGAAAATTTTAAACACTTAGTTTTCTTTGAGTTTAATGATAAATTATTACTATTAAACCAATGTGACACTTTTGAAAGAGCACTATTTACTTCGTCAGAACAGTCATCACCTCTATCTACTTTAAAGACTAGAGATGTATCATCGGCAAATAGCACCGTCTCACATAAATTCTTCGCGTAGTAAGGAAGGTCATTTATGTATATTAAAAACAACAGCGGGCCCAATATTGATCCTTGGGGTACGCCCATAGTAATGGGAGCTCCGGTAGACTCAGTTTTATTAATAACTACCTTCTGAGTTCTTTCATACAGATATGAATGCATAAGGCTTACTGACATTTCAGAAACACCATAATGTTTTAACTTCCTTAATAGTGTTTGGTGATCAACACAATCGAATGCCTTGGAAAGGTCACAAAAAATAGCGATTACATCCTGCTTGTCCTCCCAGGCATCAAGTACATGTTTTAGAAATGCAACCCCAGCATCAGTGGTACTTTTACCTTTTGAAAAACCAAACTGTTTCTCATGCAGTATACTATTTAATTTAAAATATTCTAAAAGTTGAGCATAAATTAATTTCTCAAATATTTTACTTATTGCTGGTAGTATGGATATAGGTCTAAAATTTGCTGGGTCACTTTTGTCACCAGCTTTAAACAGAGGAATAATTTTACTATTCTTCATTAAATTAGGAAAGACCCCTTCACTTATACATTGGTTAAAAATTATTGCTAATGATGGAGCTATCACATCAATTATTGATTTGATGATACTTGTAGATATGCCCCAGAGATCTTCTGTTTTCTTAATATTTATTGCTTTGAATGCTTTAATAATATCTTCGGTAGTGACATAGCTAAAACTAAATGTTTCCTGGCACTTGTTCACACTAGATTCCATAAGAGAGACAGCGGTGTTGGGGCAAGAATTAAGTCTGCTAGTAGTTTCTAACGGTATTCGAGCAAAGAAACCTTCAAAAGCACTAGCCACCTCAATATCCGATTCAAAAGTCTGATCACTAATTTTTAAGTTAAATGAATTAATTTTGCTTTTTGTTTTGCCAGTTTCTTGGTTTATAATACTCCAGGTAGCTTTTATTTTATTTTCAGATGATTTAATTTTATTTGAAATATACCTAGATTTTGCCAAAGCACATACTTTCCTAAATGTTTTTGAATATTTCTTGACATATTCAATGAAGCTAGGATCACAGGAGGTCGTTTTTTTGTGCATAGAGTTCAAATAACTTTCTTCTACTATTATAAATACCAGGTGTGGCCCAGTCACTGAACTTCTTACGATCATTACACTTTATAACTTTTTGTTTAAAATTGTTACTAAATTCTTTTTCAACAATATCAAATAATGATTGATAAGAGTTATTAGCGTCAGCAGAAGCTGGCAAACATTGAACTTTATCTTGTACATTATTTCTAAATTTATTAATACCACGTTTCGGTATTGGCCTGCAAATTACTTCGCGTCTAGGAGTAACATTATAGTGCTCAAAAGAAGCTAGTTGTCCACTGTGGTCGGATTTAATAATATTAATTACCGATTTCTCAATTAAGTTACAGTTGGAAAAGATGTTATCTAAGCAAGTGGCCGATGTTGGCGTAATTCGCGTCGGTTCATTAAAAGTGTGAAGCAAATTAAATGATTTAAAAAGATTAAGGAATTTACCGGAGAGTTGTGCTAATTTAATATCTAAGATGTCTATATTAAAATCTCCACAAACTACAATTTTTTTATTCTTACGACAGCATATTTTCAAAACATCCTCCATAGTGGACTCAAAGACTGTGTAATTTGCTCCAGGGGGGCTATATACACAGATTATAATCATTTGTTCAAGTTCCACGCATGATATCTCACAAATTCGTTCAACAGAGAGGGATACTATATCCTTTCGCTCTTTATATTGTGTGTTATTAGGTAAAATTATTAAAGAACCCCCCCTTATTGTAGTTTTTCTATTAAATGAACTTACAACACTATAATTATCCAAATTTAACAATAATTCATATTCTTTTAACCAATGTTCAGTAACACATAACAACAGCAACGACATGCTAAAAATATCAAAAATCACACCAATATCACAAAACTGAAAAAAAGCGCGGCCGCCATCTTGGATTCCAAAACTCACATAAAAATCGAGCTTAGCACCCCTAAAACCCCTTACATGACACCCATATCACAAAATTGAAAAAAAGCGCGGCCGCCATCTTGGATTCCAAAACTCACATCAAAATCGAGCTTAACACCCCTAAAAACCCCTTACATGACACCCATATCACAAAATTGAAAAAAAAGTGCGGCCGCCATCTTGGATTCCAAAACTCACATCAAAATCGAGTTTAGAATCCCTAAAAACCCCTTACATGACACCAATATCACAAAACTGAAAAAAAGCGCGGCCGCCATCTTGGATTCCAAAACTCACATCAAAATCGAGCTTAGCACCCCTAAAAACCCCTTACATGACACCCATAATCCAAAATTGAAAAAAAAGTGCGGCCGCCATCTTGGATTCCAAAACTCACATCAAAATCGAGCTTAGCATCCCTAAAAACCCCTTACATGACACCAATATCACAAAATTGAAAAAAAAGCGCGGCTGCCATCTTGGCTTCCAAAACTCGCATCAAAATCGAGCTTAGCATTTCTAAAAAACCCCATAAATAACACCAACATCACAAAATTTAAAAAAAAGCGCGGCTGCCATCTTGTATTCCAAAATCGTACACACTTAAAAGCCCCCTACATAAAACCAATATGAAAAAAACTAAATATTATTTTTTTCAATTCAATATTTGAAATCAAATGCGAAAGCTCTGTCGCAAAGCTCCAATCCAATCTAGCTAACAAAATTTTGTATGCTAGATGAGAACGACTGCTCTGTCTAGACGCCTCCGATGAACGACTGTATGTAGTAAGTAGACTGTGGTAACAGGCACTATGAAGTTCCTGTAACGGAGCCATGGCCACCGCCATAGGAGCTCATAGAGCCTGTTACGGAGCTACCTTGAAATCCTAACTCCGTAATAGGAGAACTGTCCGTGTTTTAATAATCCTTTTTCTGACCCATCTAAATTTTGATACATAAATAGTGAAGGTAACTCAATCGAATGACAACTGTATTTTGGTAAGGATTATGTAAGACTCAAGTCAAAAGCACTATATGACTGCTTTTTGATTAACTAAAATATATCTTCTATTTTTTACCTTTATAAGAAACCGTCATTTTGCACTCAATGGTTCATATTTAAATAAGATTTCTAGAGGATAAAGCATAGCACAGAAATAGGTTTTTAGTTTGTGATATTAATCATCATTTGAAGTAAACTAATAACTAATTAATTATGTTATCATATTTTCAGTTATAAGCCAATAAATAAGAGGCAATATTTCTCCTATTACAGACCATAGGGCCGTATTAGGGTTAACCTTTAAATTGTTTATCCTATTACAGCGCTATTTTGTTTTGAGATTTTTAGGTTTAAAATCAATTACAAATAGGATAAAGCCTACATATATAGTGAGTAGAATTATAGACAAAAGCTATAAATCGCGTATTCACAATTTTGAGCAATATACTATTATAAAAAACATAGATATAAAATATGAGTGCACTTAACTTAGTCGCTCCACGTTTGTATGACAAACCTGCCCCATCTCCGCCCCGTGGCACTGACTGATTAATTCTTGTAACTTGCCTCTGTGTTTTAATTGTATACGTCCGTTATGTGATGAAGGGAAAGACTATTAATGAGTAAATTCCATTTTAGTGTACCTAAATTTACTAAAACAGAATGAAACACGAAAATAAAAAATAGCGCCGTAATAGGAGTCGATTTTGACTATGTCCGCAATAGGAGCATTTACCTTAGTATATCTAATTTTTACTGCTGACATTCCTACAAATGACATAAGTACCTTTATTGCCACGTGCACTGATGATATTGCACTCCTATCAGTAAACTCCAACAAAGAAATTGCATCGGTAAATTTACAAGAACATATTATTATTACTGAGATTGAGATATGGTTAAAAGCATGGAGAATAGAAGCAAATCAAGGCAAATCAGCTCACTTCACCTATACATTAAAAAAACGGCTGTCCACCAATCATCCTAAATGAAGAGCAGATTCCGTAAGACGTAACCGCCAGATATTTGGCTATGCATCTTGATAGAATCCTGACCTGGCAGAAACATATTTGGAACAAGTATGGCGTAAGTGCCAAAAGAAAGGCTCTTGTCGCAAAACATAATTCTGCACGATTTAAGTCAATACTGTGAAACAAGAAATCGCTGCTCGAAGTCAACACTATCAACAAAAACTAACAGCTCATGTTAATGCTTTGGCCGCCAAACTATTGGGTGCTGGAAGTCTTACCTAGACAAGATTGAGGAGGAACAGCGTTCCTAACCTTATAAGTCGGTTATCCAAATAATAGTGAGAGTTGTCAATGGACAAACCCTCACGTCTTAATCACATTAAACAGGCAATTTCCAGCCAAAGAAGTAGCAAAATGTCAATGACAGATTGCAATGTTGAGCAGGATATATAACAATAAAAATACTAATAATAAAAAAAAACTTAAGTTCGCCTAGTGTAAGAGTCAGAGACGCAGTAATATTTGGAGCTTCGTACGTAGGTAGGTATAGCCTACCTACGTATCTTAAATCTGACGCACGTCCTGAATTCTAAGACGTTGTTAGTTTGAAAATAAGAGTATCGAAGTAAATCGCTTTTAAACGCTAATCAAACACATTTTTAAGTTAGGTACTATCAAACAAAAAAAGTTTTAATGTAACAACAAATTCCTTTTAAATGATTGTGATGATGATATTCATACTACTTCATTACCGCATAATAACTGTTAAAAACGCATTAGACGCTATGGTGATTTCCGTGAAAATAAGTTAATTGCCTCAATTACATATATTGGTATGTAAATTAATCATTTTATGTCTGATTATTTTAAAATAACCTAACATATTTTTAAATACTCGAAAAGAGAGACTTCAACCAGGAACTACCTCATATCGTGTACCGGGAATGCAACTTTGAGCAAGTAACTGGAACAATGTAAAAAACGATTTCGCTTAGGTAAAACTCCTTAGGTAAATAAAAAGCTTTGTCGCCATCTGTACCTATAAATAAATAATTTCTTACAAACATGGTCATGCACACAAATACTCTTATGTAATCTTGTTCGGGAATCGAACCCGAGACCTCTGGCGCAGAAGGCAGTTATTCGCACCCCTGCGCCAAATTGGTCGTCCTGCTTGAAGAATTTGGTAAAAGCTGTGGAAAAGAGAGAAGCAAGTGGCAAGAAGTGAGCTCTGCCTACGACTGCGGGAGGACTTGACTTTCATAGTTTGTTATGCACAGGGCGACGGTGGCGACGGTGGCGGTGATGACCCGTCGCCCGAGGGAGGGCTGTCCATGAAGCAGACGGCGTTCCTGATCGCGGGGGAGATGGCTGGCAGCGGCGTGCTGGCACTGCCCCGTGCCCTCGTCAAGACAGGTGGGTACTTTGTCCTTATATAATTATTTACTCTTTCACCCAAGGTTGCCTGGAAGAAATTGTTGTTTAGCAATACGGCCGCCTTTTTGTATACCTACTCTTCTGTTTTGTGATTGTTTCTTTCTGTATTTCTTTTGTGTGCAAATAAAGCATTTATTGATTGATTGATTGATTACTTTGATATGCATTGGCATAGCTTACAAAATCCATCACTATGGCCAGCCATCGATGTTTATTATACATACCTACAACTAGCACCCATGTTTCTTGAGAAAAAAAATTACCATCAAAAGGAAAATGATTTAGTTCGATATGATGATAAAGGTATTATAATGTAAAATTCAAATAAAGAAACTCTCCAGTTTTTACCTTATTTGTGTTTATTTATTGAACATCATAAATAAATCTTACTCGTAGCAATAGCAATACCTACATATTGCGAATGCCATATTGCACTGCGACTTATGCACTATTAGCAAAGAATACATACACTTACTGCTATTAGTATAATTTCTAAAACTAGAACTACACGTAAGTACGTAGACGTAGTACTAAAACTGTCCAACTCTACACGGTCATACAGCTAAAAGACAGCGAAGAATGTATTTATATTAGGTCATTCGTCCGCAGTATTCTTGAATATGCCAGTCAAACTTGGAATCCTCGCTATGACACTTACATTTCACGAATTGAACATATTCAGAAAAGGTTTATACGATTTCTTTGTTACCGTACCAAGGATTGCTATAGTTCCTCGAACTACTATGAACTCTGTCGGAAGCATCACCTCTTACCGCTTACTTTGCGACGCGAGATCAATGACCTGACGTTTTTGCTAAGGCTTGCATCGGGTTTAGTGGACTGCTCGGAGCTCCTGCAACAGATACAGTTGAGAGTGCCCTCTAGGTCCCTCAGAAGCAGTTCACTTTTATTTCTCCCCCGTGCCCACACGAACTACAGGCAAAATGAATTCATATGGCGTGCGAGTGATAACTTCAATAATTTATGCAATCAATTGAACTTGGATTTGTTCAACACTAGTGTGGCGATGGCAAGGAATGCGTTAAGCAAACGGTTTTTTGACTGGTAATTTATTAATATTAGTTATAAGAGTAATTGCGATGTTTTATTTATATTCTAGGTATCTATATTGTCTTATTCATATATTTTAGTTGTAGTTAGGTTATTTTGTAGCAATCAGTGAGGACCTGTAAGTGGCCTTCTGGTGCCTATTGTAATTGATGCTAGTTTGTAAGATTGGCTGTTGGTCTTCCTTTAAGAAAATAAATAAATAAATAAATAAGTAAGATATAGGTAATTTCAACCTGTTGAAAAAGTGCGACTTTCAAACCAAAATCCAAAATAATCACTTAGTGCAAAAAAGTTTCTTACTAACCCATAACTAATTGTGCTCGACATTATTCAATAGGTACAGCGAAACTAATTGGATTCGATCTAAGTAATTCGTTTCAATTATTTGATAGGTCTTCGTAGCTGACTCCTTATCTCATAAATATTTCTTATAGTAGGTACTAAACGAGATGCTTTGTAGATTATTGAAGTTTTCATGCGTCTGTTTCGATTAATGTGGTCATTCGAATGCGATGCGACCGCGGGCTAAACTGGTTGTGCTTGAGGTCTCATGGTAGACACGCATGCTACGACCGTCGTCATTAGAATGCTCGTCAATTAATAGTTCAACTATGGAGAACAGTTTGGAAGGAAAGTTATCGCTCTTTCCAAGATGTTCTACGAACTTGACCAATCATTTAGAAAGGAATTTTCCACTTTACCCTACCTTTAGTTGTCTAAGATAAGTGATTTTCCGCAATCATTGAACTCAAAGTTTTCTCCTTATTAGAATGCTGCATAAAAGAGTTCTTTGTAAAACAAATCGGTCTAGTTTTCCACATCTGATAAGATAGCTCCACAACATTTGTTTCTTTGCTCAGCGCTGCAACTGCGATGTTGATTCAGTATTAGCATTAAGTATTTATTCTATTTTAGGACAGATAATGAGAGTTGTTTTTATTTACATTTTACCATATGCAATGAAATGTTTTACCTACTGCTTACAATATCCTTTATGACATAAGGTTTCCATCTGGTACAAATCTAATATAGCTAAACGAGAATAAAATTTTTAGCCCATTTTCAGGAGCCACTAAATACATTATGTATTAGGTAATAAATACCTAGCTACCAATTTACTATAAGCGCTAGTTATATTTTGCGTCTGTTCATATAAACAGCTGGCGTGAAGAAAATATGTATTTGTACCAGATTGTTACCTAATTTGTGTTTTTATGGAAGTTGCATATCAGCCGATACTTAAACCGGTTTTAGCCCAACAGAGTAGCGAGACGGCTCGAAACTAGTTCTATGTTTTATTTTTTTGTTTATTAGAAAACGAGATTTCTGTGACCGAAACATTATGGTTAAGGTTTATTTTATTGTAGCATTAATACAATGTTATGCGATTAAGTTGATTTGATATGATTAGAATTGACTCGCACACATTGGTTGTTACTATGCTACTGTGACTAGACCCAAAGGAAGGTCATCCTCACAGAACACGGAAAGACATCCTATTCAAAAAATATTTCTAAGGAAATAAATATTTAAGAATAGGGAAGGGATGTAACACAAACTTTTCGAACAAAAAAATAAGGTGTTTTAGGTATTAATACTATTTAATATAGTAATAGGTATAAAAATATTACCCAATTATTAAATGAAAATTTATAATTATGTAAAGTTTGACGTATTACGAACATAATATTGTGTGTGTTTAGAAACAGGATCGTCATTTTTGTTCATTGAAGCTTTGCATATTTTTTTTCTCGTACGAGATCAGATTTTTTGCGTTGGCGGGATTATATTCACGTGTTTATTGCGCAATATTACTTAACGTCTATCTTAAACGTACCTACCTACGGTTTTTGGCTACCTAAGTCGTTTTTATAGTAGCCTAGCTGTTGGGTAAGATACTACTTCCCGTTGACCTAGAATCATGAAGTTTGGCATGAACTATCTTACAGTAAAAATAAGGAGGAAAATCCAAAAATTGCTAATTCACTGAAACTATTACAAACTTAGGTATATCTGCAGTTCATTTCACACAAAATGAGTAGGTACAAGCCAAAAGTAAAACGGCGCTTATTTTACTATGTAGTCTGTTAGTTAGAATGCGCTAATGCTGGAACCTGGCTGAACCTACCGACTGGTATAATAACTATTAGGTAAAAATGACTCTTTTGAAATTAAGTTGTTTTGTAAAATCTGCATTTTCATGAAATGCTTTTTTGCTGACTGTACTTTAATATGGTACCTACTGTCATCTAAACCAAACCTGAGGGCCTATACTCTGAAACGCAAAAACAAAATTATACCTGTCCCTTTCGCTGTCCGTCATGACAAAATCGTGGGAGAAGGCGGGGCTACCGAAGTTTCGGATTTTGCGTTTATGTACGGCATACTTATGCATGGAAAAAGTGGGTCAGATTTAGTTTCCAAGATTTGACCCCAACGGACATCGCGGCGGTACATATATTTACACTGAAAGATGCAAGTTAATTAGAAGCTTGTAAAATATGGAGTCTTCTTCTTTTCTAATTTAAGAGCTTCGTTTTATCGGTGCAGTGTTTCCTGATTATGTTCTTTCTGCCAGTGACTATGGTTTTTAGGGAATGATAATTTCAAATAATAAATTGTTACCAGGTTGGGTGGGGGTGCCGATCATAATAGTGATGTGCGCAGTGGCGGCGTTCAGCGGCAAGCGGCTGGGCGACTGTTGGTCCATGATCGAGGCGCGGAACCCCGACATGCGGAGCCGGAAGCGGAACCCCTACGCCATCATCGCCGACCAGGCGCTTGGCAAGAAGTGGAGGTATGTTGTGTACATCCCACAGCCCATGGGGTTGCTCGGCGGCAAGCGACTGGGCGACTGCTGATGCATGATTTAGGCGCGGAACCACGATATGCGTAGCTGGAAGCGGAACACCTACACCATCATCGCCGATCAGGCGCTGGGCAAGAAGTGGAAGTACGTTGTGTACATCCAACAGCCCATGAGGTTGCTCTGCAGCAAGTGGCTGGGCGACTGCTGGTGCATGATCAAGGCGCGGAACCACGACATGCGTAGCCAGAAGCTGAACCCCTACGCCATCATCGCTGACCAGGCGCTGGGCAAGAAGTGGAGGTAGGTATGTTGTGTTCATTCAACAGCACATAGGGTTGCTCAGCGGCAAGAGGCTAGGCGACTACTGGTGCATGATCGAGACGCGGAAGCACGACATGCGTAGCCGGAAGCGAAACCCCTACGCCATCATCGCCGACCAGGCGTTGGGCAAGGAGTGGAGGTATGTCGTGTTCATCCAACAGCCCATGGGGTTGCTCAGCGACACGTGGTTAGGCGACTGCTGGCCAAGTGCGAGTTGGACTCGCCCATGTAGGGTTCCGTACCCACTTAACGTACAGACAGCGTCAAATTGATATAAGCGTCTAGAGTAGTCAAAAAGATCTGAAAAACATAAACGCAATTTGATCTAAGCTGTTCGAATCATCATATTGTTGTAATCGCGCATGGTGTTCAAAATATCTAGGCACTCCTTGTTTTATATTTATATAAAGCAGTCAGAGTGTTCAAATTTATCTAAGCAAACAAAGCTATCAAAACATCTGTGCATAATGTACATACAACACCATATTGCACAGATATTTTGAGAGCTTTGTTTGCTTAAATGATTTTGAACACTCTGGCTGCTCATATTTATTTTATTTTTATTTTTATTTATTAGAACACCAACATAATAAACATCAATAATTTTACACTAGGACTTATTCAATATACAAAATAATTAAATGTCATTACAATTATAGGTGAAGACTGCATGCAATTCTAACAAGTTCGATAAAAAAAAAAGAAGATAATAATAGCAAATTTAATGTCATAGTCCTTACGTAAAAAGTCGCAATAAAATATTTTTTGTAATAAAAATCAATTCGAATTAGTCAATAAGCAAATCAAATTAAACACAAAGCCATAGCAAATTAAATAATAAATTAGCATAAATAACAAATGAAATTAGATGATAAATTGAAATTCATTATACAATAAAAAAAATATATATAAAAATATGAAACAATGAGTGCCTAGATATTTTGAACACCTTGCGCACTTACAACAATATGATGATTCGATCTGCCTATATCAAATTGGTTTTATGTTTTTCAGTCCTTTTTGACTACTCTAGACGCTTATATCAATTTGACGCTGACTGTACCTATTGCTTAAACTAGCCAAAATTCTACTATAATTTTTCGTCAGCACAATTTTACTTTGTTTTTCATAGAGTTTGTATGAATGACCAAGTTACATTTGCGGTTTTTGAAAATGTGTTATATCTCATAAAGTACATACATACTATATCTCGTAACCAATTTTCGTTGAAAGTTTTTATTAAGATCTACAACATATATTTTTTTTAGATTTTTCACTCTTATTTTAAAAGTTAGAGGGGGGGAGTTAGAGGGGGGCACACATTTTACCACTTTGGAAGTGTATATCTTTTAAAATATTGACTTAAAAGGAACCTAAATATCATTTTTAAATACCTATCTAAAAACACCCTACACTAATACATATGTATTATGAAAATATTTTTTTTCAGTTTCAGTTCCATGTATGGGGAGCCACCATTAATTTTTTTTTTCTTTTTATTTTTCTATAAAAATCCTAAAGCGGTTCACAGAATATACCTACCTACCAAGTTTCAAGTCTGTAGTCGTTATAGTTTTGGAATAAAGTGGCTGTGACATACGGGCGGATGGACGGACGGACGGACAGACAGACAGACAGACATGATGAATCTATAAGGGTTCCGTTTTTTGCCATTTGGCTACGGAACCCTAAAAAATGCAGATATTTCAATAGTTTTTTTTTCACTTGTGCTGCGTGTCGAAGAGCACCTTTTGTTGTTTCGGGTTTGCCGTAAGTATCTGAAATCAGAAGGACACCTTTGTATAGCGTGGCGGTGTCGATGGCAGTGACGGTGACGCTGTTCGGCGCGTCGGTGGTGTACCTGCTGCTGGCGGCGCAGATCATCGAGCAGGTGTTCCAGGCGCTGCTGCCTCTCACGCTGTGCACCTGGTACCTCATCGTCGCCGGCGCCATGACGCCGCTCATGCTCTACGGCACGCCCAAGGACTTTTCGTGAGTCACACTCTTTTAAATTACATGTAGTGATTGGATTTGTTTTTAAATAATTACCTAAGTACCTAAATATAAATTATTTTCACTGCACCCTTTAGAAAAGCTATGAGCCAAATATATAAGCCAGCCAATCTATATGTATAAACTGTGTCAATAAATCAAATGTCGAAACAAAGTACTTAAGTACCTACATATGCCGAAAATACGCGGCTGAATTTTAAGTGCCGCGGCTGTTAGGTATGCAATACTTATAACTCGGCCATAATGTCTCAGTAATTCAATTCAAATAGCATTGCAGGCTTAATTCACACCGAACTTCGGTCTCGTATTTTCGGCATAGTGTGTTTAGTAACTAAGGTCCGGTTGCTCTAAGCTTGGTTACGTTAACTATAGGGTTAAATTATGGTTAAAGTAAAATTAACCGGCGGTCAAATTTAAAAAGCGTTGTTGAAGCAGCGGTTACTTTAACGAGCAGTCAAATTACAGATTTAACGGCGGTCAAAATAACCGACAGGGTGGGGGTGATTTAAATTTTGACATTAGTAATTAAGGGAAGGTTAATAAAATAGTACAGACAACACTTTTAACCCTAAGGTCCGGTTGCTCGAAGCTTGGTTACGTTAACTATAGGGTTAAATTATGGTTAAAGTAAAATTAACCGGCGGTCAAATTTAAAAAGCGTTGTTGAAGCAGCGGTTACTTTAACGAGCAGTCAAATTACAGATTTAATGGCGGTCAAAATAACCGACAGGGTGGGGGTGGTTTAAATTTTGACATTAGTAATTAAGGGAAGGTTAATAAAATAGTACAGACAACACTTTTAACCCTAAGATAACCAACGTATTTTTCTTTTACCGATGTCAAAATTGACATCAGTTAAATTTTAACTTTTGTCAATTTTGACAAAAGTTAAATGTACGAGCAACCGGACCTAAGATAAACAACGTATTTTTCTTTTACCGATGTCAAAATTGACAACAGTTAAATTTTAACTTTTGTCAAAATTTGACAAAAGTTAAATGTACGAGCAACCGGACCTAAGAGAAGCTGATTCACACATGTCATATCAGTGAAGCCAAAGTTCCGTCAATGTGTTCGCTCAGTTCAGTATCAGTGCTAATACTATGTTTTGTGTCAGAGATTCAATAAAATTCATACAATATGTCAGTAGGTACTCACAAAGAGCATGTAATCACTACGTTTAGGTACTCAGTTCACGGAGCTTTAGTAAAAACCTGTCCGTTTTCAAATAAAATTATCGTGATTGCTGCTATACTACAGACCTAGCAATAATTGCTAGTGCTTTAGACGAAGAAGAGAAGAGCAGCAACAAGAAAAAGAGTCTAACTTTATTTGTGCTCCTATTTTGTTCCACAAATTGGTTTTGTATTACGAATCCATCTAAGGCTCGAACTATATGCGTCACGAATCGGTCCGGTTCGGAAAAATAACAACAACAAACAATCTCCTACCTACCTACTGTGACGGAACTGTGACTTCACTGATATGCGTGTGAATCGGCCTTAAAGGAATGATGGACTTAAACGCAAGTGAATGAAGAAGAAAAGGTAGGGAAATGATAATAATTCGTAGTGAACGTTTTCCAGTTACTTAGGCGTGATAGCGTTCGGGGCGTCGGTGGTGGCGTGCATCCTGTACTTCATACAGATGCTGAACGACGTGCGGCCGTTCGTGTTCCGGTGGGGCGTGCATGGCTTCAAGGACTTCTTCCTGGCGTTCGGCACCATCATGTTCGCCTTCGGCGGCGCCTCCACCTTCCCTACCATCCAAAACGACATGGCCGACAAGAAGGGATTCAGTAAAAGCCTGCAGTATAGCTTTGCCGGTGAGAAAACAAGTAATATTTTTTTTATCCACAATGGGTAGCGCTTAGCTTTCATCACACCTGATGTTAAGTGGTGATAAGGCTGAAGGTGGAAGCGCACTTCTCCCGGAATCCTAATCACTGAGGAACTGGCTATCTTATCTTTAACTGCCGGAACACAATAATGCTGAAAACATCATTGTTATGGCGTCAGACTTAGATAAGATGGTGGTAGCTAGCCAGGCGCACTGAAAAAGGTCTACCATCGACTTGGCGGGGGTACTGCCGTGCCCCCAGATGTACCCCCACTGGAAATCGAACCCAGGACCTCTGAGTCTGAAATCGGTGGTGTGAACCACTAGACCACAGAGGCGGCTAAACTTATATCGGATACGGTTATATATAATCAGATGATGTAGGTATTTTTGATTTTTTTAAATTAATGGCTTCGTATTTTCAATGGGTAAGTAGGTACCAAAGATAATAAATAATTATATGTAATTATAAATATTTTCTTACAATCACACCAATTATTATCTAACCCATGAAACTGTGTCCTCGTGAACTTGATAACGGATAAATTACAAAATTGAAGAAACAAAATGAAACAACAAGTTTATTTAACGAAGTTTAATTGCGTGTGTGCCTGTTTATCTGACGAGAGTCTGAGACTTAGGTCCGGTTGCTCGTACATTTAAATTTTGTCAAATTTGTCAATTTTGACATCGGTAAAAGAAAAATACGTTGGTTATCTTAGGGTTAAAAGTGTTGTCTGTACTATTTTATTAACATTCCCTTAATTACTAATGTCAAAATTGAAACCACCCCCACCCTGTCGGTTATTTTGACCGCCGTTAAATCTGTAATTTGACTGCTCGTTAAAGTAACCGCTGCTTCAACAACGCTTTTTAAATTTGACCGCCGCGCCGGTTAATTTTACTTTAACCATAATTTAACCCTATAGTTAACGTAACCAAGCTTCGAGCAACCGGACCTTAGACGAAGATTTTACTTTATGCACTAGAGCATAAAAAGAGATTTTATGCAGCCTATACCCAACATAAACTCGAACTTTACCTACGAGCATGAGAAGTGAAATAGTAGATTGTATTACAAGGCAGCAAAATAACATATTTACGGCGAGGGCGCTATTTTAAATCCAGAGCGCAGTGAAGGATTCTAAAGTAGAATCCCGAGCAAAGCGAAGGATTCTAAAGTAGAATCCTGAACGCAGCGAGGGATTCAATATACGTCGCCCGAGGTGAAAATAATTTTGCGGCCGAGTAACACACCCTACTTTTCATTTCGAATATAAGGAAAGTAAATACACTCTGCTTTTCATCCCCCTCTGTGGATGGTAGGAAAAGCAATAAAGACAACTAAAACTATCTAGAAAAATAAAAGAAAGGTGGCGGGGGGCTTCGCTTTCACTGTTTTTTCTATAATAGGTACTTATATAAAAAATTGAAGATTTGAAATAAAATAAAAAAAAATTAGAACAAAAAATTTTTGGAACAAAAAAATATTTTTTTTATAATTCATATTCATATTCATTTATTCCACAGTAATTTGCACATATATAATATTTAAATGATCTAAATGTACAAATTTACCTCTTCGAGGTGTAGCGGATGAGAAAATTAAGAATGATCTAAATATAATCAGGTATCAAGTATACAAATATAAAACAAAAAACTAAAACTAAACTAATTTTAATTCAAAATATTTCTTAATGCTATATAAAGATTCTTTTAATAATACATTTTTAGTCGTTTATAGTTGATGTCTATCGGATGCCTCCTAACTATCTCCGGAGTACCATAGGGGATTGAAAATTTTGTTAGATTTTAGCCACGCTACGAGACGCACCGTTTTTGAGATATTCTCGTTATTATATTTTTTTTTTTATTTTGCAAGTCCCGTCCTTATACAAAATCAGTTGAAA
This sequence comes from Crambus lathoniellus, assembly GCA_949710035.1. NCBI lineage: Eukaryota > Metazoa > Arthropoda > Insecta > Lepidoptera > Crambidae > Crambus > Crambus lathoniellus. The sequence goes on from OX453296.1 coordinate 30,215,541, forward strand.
ACTTTTTCATTGCCGATGAGGTAACTCTATGGTTAACAGTAACCAAATTCAGTTCTATTCTTAAAATTCTTTTCCACCCTAGGGTGAAACGGATAGTTTTGAACCCGCTTGAGGCGCTACTCGGAAAAAGTATGGACTTTTTGATTTAAAACTATAGGACGGTTACAGTTGTTACAAATCTGGTAATAAGATATATATTTCTTCATACCTTTATCTAGATTCGTATAGTTTCAAAAACACGATTTTATGATATTGCCTCGACACTTTTTCTTTTCGAAAAGACCTAAAAATACGAAAATTCAAGATTATTCTTAAATGGGGTTACACACTATTGGAAATTGGTTTAATTAGTGGACACTAATAATATTTAGGATCATTTTTTTGAAAATCGCTGTAGTTTTTTAATACGAAGTGATTTTGTGTGTTTTTTGTCTAATCTGTAAAATCGGTCTCGCTCCAGCGCGCGTCGTTTTCTCATTGCTATCTCGCTTCAGCATAATTTTTCCGAGTATCGCCTTAAATATACATCACTTTCTGAATCTGAGAGATGAAAAAGGCTTTTTCTCACTCATCCTTCCATTTGAAAAAATAATGCGGGACGTATCACTTTTCCGAGGTGAAATTTCTAAATTTGAAAACCACTGCGGAAATGAATTTCAATACTTACCTACATCACAGGGTAAAAAAAACTACTACGTATTATTCCTAATTTGTGCAGGAAGTAAGTATTGAAATGACATGGCTGGTCATTTGAAATTCGATAAAACCGTGTTCATGCAGGCTTTAGAAGAATTTCCTCGAATGATTCAAACCATCCTCGATAATGCAATGTACTATTAATTCCAGCGATCCTGATCCTGTACTTGCCAATCGCGATCGGCGGGTACGCGGTGTACGGCGAGGCCGTGGCGCCGAACGTGGCGTCGTCGCTGTCGCCCACGTCGCTCACGCTCGCCGGCAACATCCTCATGGCCGTGCACCTCCTCGCCGCCTTCATCATCATCGTCAACCCCGTCTGCCAGGAGATGGAGGAGCTTTACAGCGTGCCTAGAGGTGAGCTGAGTTTTGTTTGGGAATAAGACACCTTGATGATGAAAGTACTGTTAGGTACTCGCCGGCAACATCCTCATGGCCGTGCACCTCCTCGCCGCCTTCATCATCATCGTCAACCCCGTCTGCCAGGAGATGGAGGAGCTTTACAGCGTGCCTAGAGGTGAGCTGAGTTTTGTTTGGGAATAAGACACCTTGATGATGAAAGTACTGTTAGGTACTCGCCGGCAACATCCTCATGGCCGTGCACCTCCTCGCCGCCTTCATCATCATCGTCAACCCCGTCTGCCAGGAGATGGAGGAGCTTTACAGCGTGCCTAGAGGTGAGCTGAGTTTTGTTTGGGAATAAGACACCTTGATGATGAAAGTACTGTTAGGTACTCGCCGGCAACATCCTCATGGCCGTGCACCTCCTCGCCGCGTTCATCATCATCGTCAACCCCGTCTGCCAGGAGATGGAGGAGCTTTACAGCGTGCCCAGCGGTGAGCTGAGGTTTTGTTTGAGAATAAGACACATGATGATGAAAGTACTGTTAGGTACTCGCCGGCAACATCCTCATGGCCGTGCACCTCGTCGCCGCCTTCATCATCATCGTCAACACGGTCTGCCAGGAGATGGAGGAGCTTTACAGCGTACCTAGTGGTGAGCTGAGGTTTTGTTTGAGAAAGACACTTGATGATGAAAGATTTACTTTGTGATGAAAGTCCAGTTAGGCGGTTCTCACACTGCACCGCACACCGCTCCGGTTTGTGGTAGTGTGCTTCTTAACTATGTCTGTAGAATCTTGATGGGCATACAAAACCTGCAGTGTATAACAAACTCACGCCGCAACTCCGTTTACCGGAGCGAAAACCGCAGCAGTGGGATGGACGCCTTAGGCACCTTAGGTACACACGGCGGTACATCAGACTATACATGTTGACATTGAGACCGCCTGTATGCCCTACGTAATAAAAGCTGTTATCGCAGTTCAACTATTTAACCTGATGTGATGTCGAGTGTACATCAGGTTCATACGAGCATCGACATGTTATGAAGAAGAATTATTTTCGCTGTCTACTGGCAAAACTAATTGTATGATGTAATGGCAAATCTTTTGTGCTTGAACTATGAATGGAGAAGCTCCAAATCCTTCTGTTAGTGAAGTTAAGGGTTTGCGTCGAGAAACGAGCACGGCCTTTTTCCATTTTCTAAAGTGCCAACTTCATAATTTTCTGCCGCACTGCCGAATGAGAAATCAATAATGAGAAGTCTATCCGCCGCCCAATAACTTATTTGTTCGTCGTTCTTCAACGTATTCCAGAATCGAAGCTACGCAGCATCGCCGTGCGCCTGTCCATAATGCTGGGCATCCTGTTCATTGGCGAGAGCATCCCGCGGTTCTACACGGTGCTGGCGCTGGTGGGCGGCACCACGGTGGCGCTGCTGACCTTCGTGCTGCCCTCCTATTGCTACCTGCGGCTGGTGGAGCAGCGCACGGACGGCCAGCCGCCACTGTATGTCCTTAAATGTTCCTACCTTCGCAACCTGTTCCAGATTACCTGCCATACACGTTGTACTCAAGGAGTGTATCTACTAGCTTTTAAACCGACTTCAAAAAAAGAGGATAGGATATCAAAATAAGCAAATTGTTTATTGAACGCACAATGTTTTCACTTACTTTATTTCTACAGTCAGAATGTTGAACTTTTTTTTATCCACAACGGGGTAGCACTTAGCCTTCATCACACCTGATGTTAAGTGATGATAAGGCTGAAGGTGGAAGCGCACTACTCCAGAAGTCCTCCATTACTGAGGAACACAATAATGCTGAAAACATCGTTGTTATGGCGTCAGACTTAATAGTAGATTGAAAAGAAATGATGAGCGATTTATGAGGAATATAAGTTCTGCTTTTGTACCATTAGGTAAGTATTTTTATGCTTTACCGATGTTGATTTAAAAAACCTGACGACGAGTACCTATATGCCGTATTATTTATTATATTTTATTACTAAAAATTTGGGATAAGTCAGGAAGATGACGATGATGATTATAGAAGTTTACCGAATTATATCCCATTTATAGCGCAGTTTGTTACATTTTTAGAAGACATCAGTTACTAAAGGCACTCAGTATGTAACTTATAAAATGTGCTGAGTCCTATGTGAAGAAATCACCTTTATTTTTGACACTTTTAATGAGAACTTAATGCCTTTAATATTTTATTGAAATGTCGAGAGCATAGAAACATTGCATTATATAATTAATGGTTAATTTGTTGTAAAAGAACACATAAAACCTTTAACATAATGATCAAATTATATTTATCTAATGTAACATAGCGACTTTATCAACCGCTGTCTTCGTTGCTGGTTTTGAATGATTCGTTGATTATTAACTAACATTGTAAATATTTTTTTCAGTGACTCCCCCGGCTGGATGAAGATGGTGTGCTGGGAGGTGATCGCAGTGGGCGCAATCGGGGGGCTGGCGGCCACCTACAGCGCCATCAGCGCGATCTTCAGCACTGCACAGGCGACGCCTTGTTACCTGCGGTAGAACCTATACGACGCCTTGTTACCTGCGATAGAACCTATACGAGACGACTTGTTACCTGCGGTAGAACCTATACACTCAATCACAGAACAGAATAAAGCGGTTAGAGAAAGAGCATGTTTACTGAATGAAATGGAACGTGGAATCAAAAACAAACTTGTTGCCATCATGGGAAGAAATGAAGAAGAAATTCAAAATCTTACGTAGTTGAAGTATATGGAGGGTTTGTTGTTGTGAGCAAAAGGTTTTCTACTCGCACTCGCCCACTTGCTACTACTAACGGCTTTCTAGTGTTCTGTGGATTCAATCCTGCAGCTCGAAGCGCCACCTATGCAAGCCAAGCAAGAGTTGGCAGTTGAACAGTTCAGTCACCTACTACAACTCAATTCACTATCTAGAAATCTAAAGTCAAAAGCTGTGCCAAGTTTACTAGCCATTCTTCATTTTTCCATAGCTAAAGTTACATTATAATTGCAATATAAAATACGAGTACAAAACTTGTAAGTACTAATAAATATTTTACTTTTGTGAGATCTTTATAATTTAATAAGAATAAGTAAGTAGGTATGTACATTTATCAATACGCTGATTTTACTTAGTAGTAACTAATATACTAAGCGAGTGTATCAACTACTTTTTAAAATTAAAATTAGGGAGGTATATTGTCTCTATACATACTCGTACAACTTGTTTACTTGCATTAGTGTGTCTCTTAACAAACTTTAATAGTCTTCTAACTAGGTAGTAAATATATTTAACTACACTGACCTATATTATTAAGTAAGTAGGTATTTGTTACGTATTATTATCATTATCTGTATTTTTTATTTGAATGGAATTATATATTTTTACGTATGGGTTATTTTTATATTGTTATTTTGCTGGATGTGCTAATTATACAATTTAAACTGCAAGTTGATGTTTGTTCTTTTACTTGCCCTTTTTGAAAGGCAGTTCTCGTTAGATGTTGCTTGACAAATAGGCCATACAAAACCGTCAAGTAAACTGGAAAGTATCTCAATCGGACATTGTGAAACAGGCCATCCATACCTAAGGGCCTAAGATGTTCCTAGTCTTACAGTTTTTTCAGTACGGTAGGTACTTTGTACATGTAGTCATAGTTACAAAATAATAGACACTTACCTATCCAGACAGATATTTTTTTCGTTTCGTTTAACTTTGCCAGGGTAAGGAAATTACGAAACTTTAAAATTAACTCTTTTATTAAATTGTCACTGAGATTTAAAATTATGTTTATGCATTCACATTGCAATTCTGTAAGTATAGGAAAAATGTGATAGTAAAAAACCACGAGCCCTGCAAGTAGCTTTCAGGCGGGATTAGAACACGCGCCTCCGGCAATCCGGCCCGATGCTCTGACCAACTAAGCTACTGAAAGGCTTATACGACTCGTCGAATTTTGCCATCACTAATTGTTAACGCTGTAGGCCAGCGTTGCTTCATCAATGTGAGGAAACCCTCGCATCCAAACGAAACAGTTTTACAAATGTTTAATGAAACAGCCATTAAATTGAAATTTTAACTTGCAGGGCTCGTGGTTTTTTAACTACTTATCACACTCTTCCTATAAATTGTCACTGCTTAAAAAACTTTTAGTAACGACACGCAAAAAACGCGGCTTGCATACCTAGACTTTAAATGCATGGATTACTCAACAAATGGCCGAGTGAGAAGAGCTCGCGTTACGTCAAGTGACCCCCAGCGGACCCGCGGACCCCCGCGGACGGTCACGTCACCGGCGATAAGCTATCAGCCGACAAACAACACCCAATCAATAATTTTCCGATACGACTCATGGACTCATACTAGGAGCCTTAACTTAATTATAATGATAATGTTCCTAGCCAGCTTCTGGTACGGCGTCTGCACTTGATTTTGATGCCACCCGTGGTATTTTTTTTTGAGAAATGCACGTCCACCACCAATACATATCAGTACGCTAAAGTGCATATCTTCGAAACTATCTGGCCTAGAAACAAAACATTAATAATAGGAAATTTATTTCTCTATAACATTGTGACGACTGTTTTCTGGCCCAGACGAAGATATACTTAAGCAAAAAAAATTTTGCTTATTTCAAGACTTTTTGAACTACTGTAACTTTTTTTATTTTTCACAACTGAACTTTGTCTCCATATAATAAAATGTTGTAATTATTCACTAGTTACTTATATCTATACTTACATATAATAAAACTGTAACTGATCGCTGTCTGTACATGGAAAATTTATTTAAAAAACATAATGGGCGGGTTTTATATACGCAAGAGAACCCAAAACAATGTTTTTTTACTTTGTCTGTTTGTCTGTATGTTTGTGCACGCTAATCTCAGAAACGGCTTAACCGATTTGGATTCAGTTTTCAGAAATATGTTTTGATGGCCATCACTTAACATTTAGTGTCTATTTCATTTAAATCGGTTAACAAATAAAGAAGTTATGTCAATTTATGTCAATCACGTAATTTGTACCAATTTAAAAAGAGCTCTGTTATCATATCAAACTGATATTAAATGGGGTTCAGCTTAGGCTGGAAAAGCGTCAGTTGAACGCGACGCGGCCCCGCGTCAAAGAATACTATAATATTACTAACGTACCCGCGTGGGGTATATAAAGCGCGCTGCATGGCGCGGCTCTGCAACCTGAGGGAGGCACGGCGCATGAATGCTAGACTCTCTCCCCCCAGACCCACAGGAGCTCGAGCTGAACCGCCTAACCTTAAACCGATACACCCGCAAGAGACCATGTCACCTGACACAAACGACGCCCAACCCTGAACCTTTTCGGTGAGTTTGGTTTTCGGTGAGTTTTTTTCGGTGAGTTTTTTTTTCGGTGAATTTGACTGGAACCGTTTTTGACTACTTTTTTTTTTTTTTTTTTAATTTATTTATTTCCTTAATATAAATATTTGTTACACTTTCGTTGTATCTGCCAAACTGCACAGCAGTTTGTCGGCAGTAGTTCTCGTCTAGTTTTTCATTTCTTAATTAATTTTACACTTGGGTTGTAAACTCTAATTTTTATAGTAACTTATATTAATATACTTATTTATAAATCTAACTCTAGACGCTTATATCAATTTGACGCTGACTGTACTTACCTACTTCTATGCTTCAAAGTATCCCTCTTTGGTTGTCGTCAATTTAACTGCTTCGAACAGATTTTTTTATCTAAGGCAGTTTTTAAATTAGATTAGGCAATAGTTAAATTAATATTGTCTGATCATATCTCTAAAGTTTCGCTGAATTCCGAGTTCACATGTCCAAGAAATCCCCAAAAATCTTTGCTTTGTATACTTATGATAATTCCATTTTCCTACAATTTCTCCATAGAAAACGGAAATATCGTAGGTAAAGACATATTATAAAGTGCGCACCAAGTATTTGAAATTTCGAAATAACATATCATCGAACAAAAAGTTATCGACCTAATGAATATCGCTGTAGCGTTTGTTGTGACACGAGGTATGTCGCAATAACGTTACATTTGCACCTGTGAAACATTGATTGAACAAAACATCGTGCTACAGAGTTATCGACACAACGTGTTCGAAATAATGAAAATTGAAGTATAAATTTTCGAACTCAAATAGGAAGCCCCTGTCTATAGGGTAATGTAATGAATAATGACATCGCTGGAATCATCAAAATCGATTGAGCAGTTCTGCAAACACACTTAACTAATTTGATATGAACGCATTCCAGAGAGTGATCTAAGTTCTGAAGCAATAACAATTTTTTGCGATTCGGGAAGAGGTCATTAATAAATTGGTTCATAAATAAGTGTTTGTTGATTTTTTAAGTGAAGTTATTTTAAGTAATAATGATCCTGCGGTAGTGGTCGACGCGGGGCGATAACGCGCGCGGCACTCGCGGTCTGCCGACAGAACGAACCGCACGCTCTACGCCAGCCTTAACACCTCAGATCACTTCATACTTATTAGGTAAGTCTTAAATAAATAAAATAATTAATCAAATCCAAATCAATTAATAAATCAATAAATTAATCAAGAGGTCAAAACTCTACTGGCGTATCTATACATACGATTTTAGGTCTCGTATTTTACTTTATTAAGAACACATTAACGTCGTAAAAGCTTAATAGTATTTTAGCTTAGGATATCAGTAATATCCTGTGATACCGTCATGAGCACGTGTCGATTATATTTGAATCGAAAAAATCCTCTACTTTTTAGTCTTAGGTATTCGTTTGTGAAAAGCACATTCATTACTCTTATTTAGTTATATGGGAAACTTAACTTATGAATTGTCACTTTTATCGATAGCTTCGATAGTACCACATACAATGGTGTTGTGTGGACTGGTGCGCGCGGCGTCGAGGGTCGGCAGGGCGGCGGCACCCTGCTGCCGGAGGACCTGCTCTTCCAACGCCAAAGGTAAGTCCTAGCCATTTCACTACCTATTCAGTTGTCTTACATAATCCTTCTCATAAGGTTCATGCTGCTAAAAGGTTTCTACAGTTGTCATTTATAACTGCAAATGATGGTTATCCTCATAATAATATACCTACCTATACTTATCATAACCGCAAAAATGCAAATGTAGGAATTTAAAAAGTGTAATGCCTCGATTAGTGACAATTTGATATTCGAATACTTTACTTGAGAGACCTATTTAACGTTAAGATACAGGATCTGATAAGATTTAAAGAATTTATTCAAAATTAGGTTTCAGTGAGAAGGGAACTTGATCATGATATGAATGCCAAGAATCTCCGTCTTAACTTAAAACAGTTGGGTGAGTAACCTTGAAGATGGCTCGTGTTGGCCCGAGATACTGGCTCCTGTTTAGACGTTACGCAAGTCGCCCTCGCGATAAGCTGCGCGGACGCAACCCGCCCGATTCTTGCGGTATCATCGCTACGCCCGCGCCACGCGAATGTCTAGCTTTACTCGCTATGCGAATTATTTGCAAACAATGTTAAGTTCCAAACGTGTTACCTATCTATATAAATAAAATGAATGTTGCTAAGCGCAAAACTCAAGAATTAAAATTAATTAAAATTCTGCAATTTTATGGAGAGAAAAACATAAAAATTGCATGGAAAATAATAAAAACCGCACTTTTCTTTTCCAATACAAACCATCTATCTAACATTTGACGTAAATTGTTTATCCGTCTTTTTAATCAAAACGGCGGAGCAACGGATCGACGTGATTTTTGGTATAGGGATAGTTTGGGAGCTGGAGAGTGACAAAGTCACTTTATATTCTGGAAAAATATTAGGTCCCACGGGACAACGTCGTGTAGTCCACGCGGGCAAAGCCGCGGGCGGAAGGCTAGTTGTTAATAAACTTTTTGCTATCAGCAGTTCTGCTACTTTTGCATGTCCTAATGATAGGCTATCGATGAACGAGTTTACTGTCTTGGAAACTATCTTTAAAATAACTTTATTTTTAAGCACTTGCTTTAGCGATGAAACTTTTGAAAAAATTATAAGTAGGTATAAAATTACAAAACAACTTCATAATAAAAAAAATATGCTTGCGAATTTTCTTGAGGTATATTAATGGTATTTTGTTTGGTTCATTTTAGGACGATTTTACACAAAGAAGCATGAGTGGGTGTCTGTGAACGACAATGTGGGCACTGTAGGCATTTCCAGCTTCGCACAGGTATGCTATATGATATGACTTTAATCACTGTTTTATGATTACCTTGGGGAAATGCTTATTGCGCATCCCGTCCATTAATAATATAATTAGTGGACGGGATGCGTCAATAGTTGTTTCAACAGAAACAACTATTGTTTGTGTTGAAAAAACAGTATTGGTGGATTCCTTCAACTCAAGTTTTTAAGGAAATTATTTACTTTTAGATCAAATGTCAGTTTCTCAATTAAAGAAAATTGGATTGAGATTACAGAAATATACCTATTTAGCTAAAAAACGAAACGAAAATACTGTTTATGGGCGAATCTTCAAAACTATCAAGTAAACAGAACTGTAAACTATAGGTTTAATACCGTCCTTCAAGAGCTGTCAAAGTGCTGCTGACGAATTTCAGATCCATAAACGATCGAAATAATAGATACGATCACGATAACTGTTACCTTAACGACAGTTTTTCGTGCTAGGGCATGGCCCGCTATTATTAGAAGATGGCTTTGGCTAGGGCACAGCCATCTGAGACAGCATGCAGCTCCGACTTAAACGCCATTGAGTTTGCATGGGACGACGGACGTGTACGTCGTCAGCGGAATCCACCGCCAATCACGCTACGTGAAATTAAAGAAGCTCTAATGCCCGAGCTTCACCTGCGTCTAATGCCATTAATTAGCGCGCTATTTGATATAATACGTAGGTGTAGCCGGGTCTTAGCGCAATAATTTGATACAATTAGCGCGCTAAGACGCGCATGCCGTTATTAACGCCGCTAGGCGTCACGCAGGTGAAGCCCCAGCATAATAGAGAAATGACAGAATATCCCACCTCAAAAACCAAGTAGCAGCACAGCAGCAGTATTGCGAGCTCACGGAGGCAAATACAAAGTACCTAATAAAATGCGTGAAAACGGCACATCTGTATGTAACCAAGTTACATAGGTATACGAAAATACTGGAACGCGAATTTTTTATACGAATAGTATAGTTAGTGCACCTAGGTGAATTAACCCAGGTGAATTAAGTGAACTCTAGGTTAACATTTAGTAAAAATAAAAAACATGATTTATTTTTTTTATTTTCATTTATAACCATCAAAATATTCTCTAATTTAGTTTTTTTAGCTATGTACCATTTTGTGCTTTTCTAAAAATTGCGATTGCACACAAAATATATGAAGGGTAGTGAAGATATAAGTCCAAACTACTTGTTCGCTACTAAAAAAAATAATATGGTGCGCATGGAAGCAAACGCTGTCGCCAGCACGTTGTTTATGTAATGTCAATGTGCCTAACAACTCTAACAAGTTGACAACTCGAATATTGGGTTGGGCCTTAAATACCGCATCTACCTTACGAATAAAAACAAGGATCTAAATGTCATAAACAAGGGCGTCGCCAGGGAGGGGGAGGAAGGGGGTGCAACTGTCCTCCCCCCTTTCTCTAGAGGCTAAAAATTACAATTTTCTCATACAATTGATCTTCCTGAGTATCACCCTGACCCCTACCCCTCCTAAGACCATAAGCTGGCAATTTGCCCTCCCCCCCGGACCATGGACTGGCAACGCCCTTGGTTATAAAGCTTAAATATTTCACGTGGCTGTTCCTCAGGATGCCCTGGGCGAGGTAGTGTTTGCGCAGCTGCCCGACGCCGGCCTGGAGGTCCAGGCGGGGGATGAGTGCGGAGCCCTAGAGAGCGTGAAGGCAGCCGGCGAGGTCTACACGCCGGTGACCGGCACGGTGCGTATTGAAGCTTAAGTAATCTCTTCAAATGAGGAACGGACTACAAATGGAAATATCGAAAGAAAACATATTACATTATAAACTTCTATCACATAAAATAATTTTTAATTATTTTTCTCTATGCAACGGTGAACGGTATTTTTTTATTACTTTTACAGTCAAAACTACGCGGCCTAAGAAAAAAACAAAATTTTTTTTTTTATCCACACGGGGTAGCACTTAGCCTTCCTCACACCTGATGATAAGTGGTGATAAGGCTGAAGGTGGAAGCGCACTACTCCCGGAATCCTCAATCACTGAGGAACTGGCTATCTTATCTCTAACTGACGGAACACAATATGCTGAAAACATCATTGTTATGGCGTCAGACTTAGATAAGATGGTGGTAGCTAGCCAGGCGGACTAAGAACAAGTCCTACCACCAACCAAACCGAATACAATATGTACACTGGGAATCGAACCCGGGACCTCTGGGTCTACAATCGGTGGTATAAACCACTAGACCACAGAGGCGGTTAAATGTATGAGAATGTGCAAGCAGCGCTCTTTTATTGATACCCCATAATTATAGCCCCACTTCGAATTTTTAAGACAGCCCTTCAGTCCCAGTTGAAAAAAAAATATGTCTGTCTTATTTGCAAAATAGTTGAGCAAACGTCATCTAAAACTATTCCAAATTTCAAGTTGATAGCATTAGAAGTTCTCGAGATATCCAGCTGTGACAAACAGAGAAATTCAGTCGCACCATAAGGGTTCCTTTTGCCCTTTTGGTTCGGAACCCTAAAAAATAAATAAATAAATAAGTTTTATGTAAAAATTTCATTTTCATGACAAGCTTTTTTGCTGGCTGTACTTAAGTATTCTAACTATTGTCAACTAAACCAAACCTGGGTGCTTACCATCAACTCTTATTGCGGTTTTGTTTAGGACCTAAACTGATCTACTTCGCTTATTCGTACCACGACAGCTTAATATCAATGACAGCGATTCAGTGATCATTCAATGACATTTCACAGCCGCTAAGCTTTCAGGAACTCTTATTTGACTTATAACCCGGTCGATTTAACATGACACCTGCAGGTTATACCCGACCCTCTCACTCTCCGGGCATGACAGAATCGAGTAAAAGAGACGGGTAGAAAAAAAAGGACACAAATCGTTCGGTCAGTCAAAATTCATTTACGATCCAGTTTTTAGAAGGTCATAGTACGAAAGAAAGCAATTCATTTTAGGAACCTATTCTGCGTCGCGTTTTTTTTGAATCGCTGTCTTAAAGTTGATGGTAGGCACCCAGTATACAAAATTTCAGCTCCATCGGACACTATGGGAAGTGGGTCAAATTAAGCTTGCAGGATTTGTCCCCCACTAACTAACAAACTAACTTACTAACATGGTAAGTTAATAAAAAGCTTGTAAAAAAACGTAGCTTTCTCCTAAGATCTTTCAAAATCGGTTCTAGAGCTTACCTCCGACATCCTTGCAAAATTTAACACTTTAAACGATTAGAGCCCTCGCCCGCGCCGCCTCGGCGACTTTTTGTAGCGATGCTATCGCGATGCGGTCGCTAGTTGCGAACCCTCGCCTACATAACCACGATTCAGTCGCGATGCAAACGCGGTCTGTCGCTTACGCTTATGTCACGAATAGTCGCGATGCAAATGCGCGGCAGAAAAATGCCTTTGAAAGAGCCCTCGCCCACCACGGAGACTTTTTGTAGCGATGCTGTATCGCGTTAGTAGTGATGCTGTCGCGCGTTTCGTAAAGCGCGCTACAATCATCGCATCGCTACAAAAAGTCGGGCGAAGGCCCTAAGTGTTGATTGATGATCTGGGTTATGTAAATTCTTCATTATTATAATGTTAATGTTAGCTATTCATCACTTCACACAGGTGACAGAAAAGAACACAGCGGTGGAGGCGACGCCGTCGCTGATCAACAAGTCTTGTTATGAAGAGGGCTGGCTCTTCCGCGTGAAGCTGAGCCAGCCCGAGGAGCTGCAGCGGCTCATGGATCAGGACGCTTACGACCGATTCCTCAAGGACTCCCACTGACCACGCGACACCCTCTAGTTATAAGTTAATTTGATACTGAGCTGTTTCAATGTCAGCAAGCATTGTACGAAACCTGGACGATTCACAATGTGACATAAGTATGGATACTCTTGGATTGATGAATCAACAATACGCTCTGTTACTATTCTTCCTCAATAGGTTTCCTCAATTGCTACGTACGTCTAGCTAGGGTTAGTGAATTGTTGTTATAATTTAAAGTGTAACAACTGTAATTTTTTACACTATGAAGTTCCTAAATTATTTTTACGTTTATTTGAATAAAACGAAGTTAACACTGAACGAGATTACATTTATTTAGAAAAGCACTACAAACACGTATAATCTCAAAACGGACTATAAACACGGCAAGTCAGATATTGTCACATGTACATTGATGCAGCTCAACAGTTAATAAATACTTAAAAATATAAGGGTATTTAAAGTCAAGGTGCCCTCAGACTCCACGACTACTAAAACCGATACAATTCGGGACCGGGGCACTCCGGATATTATTTACCAAGTAGACCGCCAGAGACACGTGACGAAGATGAGACGTGGAAAGTCGATCTCATTTTAAACATCTTTTTATGATTATCTAGCTAGACTAAACAGACAAAACTTTGACTGACCTAGTAGCATCACCTAAGACTTCTTGATACGCGAGCTCTTTCTTTACGCAAGGGAGTTGTCTACGCTACTGCATCGCATTATCATCTCCAGTTAGCCTCTCACTCTCTCTAAGCCGCGTGTCCCTACCAGTTGATCTACTTGAGCGCCGCAGCGCCCGAGATGATTTCAATGAGTTCCCTAGTAATGACGGCCTGCCGGGTGCGGTTGAAGAGCAGCGTGAGCTTGCGGATCATCTCGGCGGCGTTCTTGGTGGCGTTGTCCATGGCGGCCATGCGCGCCGACTGCTCGGACGCCGCCGACTCCTTCATAGCGTAGTAGAGCAGCGCCGCAACCGTCCACTCCGCGTAGCACTCCAGCTGGTCGTCATCCACGTCGTCGAACGCGTTCATGTTCGGTGCCACCTTGGTGCATTCCAAGATTTCAGCTAATTGTTTTAAATATTTGTGTGCTACTAAAGCAAATTTATTAAATCTTTGCCGATTTCTAATTGAATTGAGATTAGGGAATAATATGTGAATTAATCAATGTACCTACGTCTGTTCCATTTTTATCCAGACGAGGAGAGCTGTGTTACTTTCATATCCTCATCTCTGCGACTATTTACATTAACTAATTACGATAACTTGGTTGGAGTAGGCCTTCTGCTACAATCAAAGGTCGAAGGTTTGATTTCCACAAAAAACAAAAGTTTTTTTTACAATTTTATCAGAAGTTACAGGGAAAACCATGACTATTTAACAAATGATCAATATTTTGTCTAAAAGGACCACGCAACAACAGTAATCAAACGTATCTCAATTTACGTATGCGTCTGCGATTTTTGTGTGCATAAAAACTGTTTTTACAAGCTTTATTTAACTTGCAGTGTTTGTATGTTCGTTCGGGTCAAATCTAAGGCCGCGTTTCCACCTGCAAGTAAACTTGCGGAAGTCTTGCGTGAGTTCTTGCAACTCGTTGACATATCATACTGGCAAGCTGTCGCGAGTGTAATTGCTACGTAGTTTACACTAGCAAGTTGCTGTCGGACAGACCTGTCGGACATTTATCGCAGAAATTTACTTGCAGGTGGAAATGCGGCGTAACAAGCTAAATTCGACCCACTTTCCAGTCTCCGATTGAGCTGAAATTTTGCACACTGGTTTGTTTTAGATGACAATACAATATTAAATAATTAGCAAAATAGCTTGTCACCAAAAGGAATTTTTACAAAAAACTATTTTTTCTTTTATTTCGTCCCCCAAGTCTCCTCCGTCACGTCAAGTCACAGAAAAGCACACGAGTACTAAATTTAAACTAATTTGTTCCAGTAGTTTTGGAGTAAATTGGCTGTAACACCAGGGCAATCTATAAACCAGTGGTGGATGCACCATACCAAAAAGTGATCAGCGTGGCATGGTGCATTAACTGAGATACGTTTGAAGTCTGTTGGTGGGTGAGGACACTCCCCATGGTGTGATTTGCGCAGAAAAGCGTGTCAAACAGCATAAGTACCTCAATCTTGTTCTTGTTAAAGACCGGTATGACGGAGAGCTCATACTTGACGGCGCTGAAGTACTTGTTGTAGTAGATTTCGCCAAACTCGTACATGTAGCCGGCGTCAGCGATCGCCGCCGCGATCGTCGCCGCGTCCGCGAACACCGGCGCTATCCGCCCGATCTGAAGTTGACCACAACAACGTATTTCCCTTCTCTTTATAAATTAATTTGTTACCTACTCTTTTTTCAGAAAATGCTGAACTCATCTAAGTAACCTGAGTACTTGCATTAGAGAAATTACGACACTTGAGCTTTACTGCTGAGTCTTGATTCCTAAGCGTGGCAAATTATAAATATTTTCGGCAAGCGAGAGCAACACATACCTACTTGAAATGGATTAATAAGAGCGCTCCTGAATCAGCCACAAGTGCAAATCATAATAAGTAACTACTTATTGTTTAAAATATTGCGATGAGGAGACAGCAATTAACATACACCGTAGGATTTGCGAATCGATAGCGTAGCTTCATTGATGTTCACAAGTGCTGTATCAGCCTAAAATTATTAGATGATTTGATTTTGAACACCATGCGGAGTTTTCATTGGCCTCCGAAGATTTGTTAAGAACTTGTGTATTAAAACTTATTACTTAGGTACACAAATTCATACAGAACAGATTGTTTAATGGTTAACCCTAAGTAAAATCATATCCAATGCATTGATGCGAGGTAGAGGACTAGGATTCTGTCATTGTTTTAAAGGCAATCGAAATAATCAAACCTGATTGCTAAGATACTTCGATCAGAGGGAATAACCAACATCTCTTATTGCTGTTACTGTGATACGCCGCTGTTCATGCTTTTACTATGGCATAACCTAAGCATACAAGCACGGATCTGACTGACAGGTTATGCTTAGCGGACAGAACTACTATGGTAAGAGAGAATAGGCTATGCCTTATGGTTATGCCTGTCAGACAGATCAGGCAGGCAAAACTGTTTTTGCCTGCCTGATTTGTCTGCCAGGCATAACCATCGGTCAGATCCATGAAGCTCGACTTAATACTGAGGTAACTGGAGAGTGCAGTACGAACAATTTTTTGAATACCACAAATAACACAGTGGCTGTCTTCCGTCTCACCTACACTTTAAAAAAATACGTATGGTCATATGAGACAGCTGACAGCCACTACATACATAAATGTCAAATTTGCTGGCGACACTTTTTTATTCAGGGTGAGAGCTCCAGTTACCTCAGAGTATTAAGTCAAACTTCATGGTCAGATCTGTCCCAGCAGCCCTGTAATACGTACGTCCCTGACGCTGACGAGCAGGTTGGCGGCGAACAGGCGGCGCAGCATGCTGCGGGACTTGTCTCCGATGCAGACTAGCTTGCTGGTGGGCCCGTCCGCGCCGCGCGCCTGCATCTCGCGCCGGATGCGCCGCGACACGCCGCTGTGCACGCCGCCGCATAGCCCTGCAACCGCACTTTACTGACACCTTGTCTCGACTCGAAATAACCATGTATAAGACGTTTAATCAAACTTGGGCTATCGTCACATTAGCAAGCTTTTAGTGTTCTCACCTCTGTAGCACAAGTCTTTCGTATTGGATAAAGTAATTAGGTGGGCCCGAGATAAAAAAAAACTGCTTTACTGCCACAATGAGTCACACCAATGATTTTTGTTATCAGCATATCTAAAAAATATGTAACTCGAGAAAAAAGAATCTGTTTTTATTTTTTTCCTATCTTCAAAAATGACTGAGATATTAAACGTTAAAGTACGGCCTCCGAGGAAAATTTGGGTGAACCAATGGCATTAACGTGTGACGTCACGTCGCACTTCCGTATACCTACATATAATCCTTTGGCTATATAGTTGCGCTCTCACGGTTTCGTAATAAACTTATTTATTTTTCTTATAGTCGATCAATGAAATGTTTAAGTTATTTTGTATTGAGCCCATGTGAAAAAACACCTTCAAATAATGTTTTCACCACTCCAGCTCGAAAAGGGCGCTTTTGGCGCCTAAAAACTCGCAGCAAAATCGATTTTTGCTGCGAGCGTGAGGCAAAGTGCTTTTTTAATTTCTTACACCAGATTTTGAAATAATTAAGAAATAAGAAATAGAGTGACAAGGATGAGACTTTTAAAATTAATATGAGCAAAAAGGATAGATAGATAGCTTTATGTCGATGGACATGAAATATAAAGCTTAAAAAATAAATACACGGATACCAAAGGTTCGAAATAAAGAGTATGGACGAAATGAGGTCGCATGCATGATATAAATATAAAATAAGAAAAATTAATGAATTCTAATAACAAATTATATAAATACGATTGTACAGTCGCCAGCACGTCAGGTTACTACAAACTGTCAAATTTCTTTAAATAAAATTCAACCTTATGTCCAACAAATAGAGTTCAGATTCAATTAATAAATTTTGACATTTTGTAGTAACCCGACGTGCTGGCGACCGTACTACTATTGCTATTTATTAAACACGCAATATTTAAAATAAATAAAATGAAGTGAACATTATATCGCTTACTAATATCATGTTTGGTTTTCATAAAAATTACATGCAGTGCAGTTTTTGAACGCAATGCACTTGCATAATTGCACCAATTTTACTCTTAATTATTAATTTTGTAATTTTTATGTTTTCTTTATTGTTAAATGTTGCCTTCAATGTTGTTTTTCTGATCTGTAACACTTTTCTCGCTGGTAGAGGTGAAAAGTTGTATGTTTAACACGAGAGCAAAATTTTCTGATGTCTCGTGCCTTTAAATCACTCACTGTGCTCAGTAGTCTATATTTGAATCACTCGCTACGCTCGTGATTCAATTTTAGACTACTTCGCTAGTTCGTGATTTAAATTCAGCACTCGCAGCGAAAAATGATTTTGCTCTCTTGTATAACAAATAACTATTTATTTTCGTGAATAATAAATTAAATCAACTTTCGTAATGGCGGGCGGGATTCTGTCAATACATATAGCAACCGTCAAAACAAAATGTACTTACAACCTTAACTGACTTGGTAGTTAAATATGCACCCTAAAATTGAACAGCCATTTCGATAATATTATACTGCTAGTGGCGCCTCCACCACTGGGTCAGATAAGTTTGTGGGATAAATGTCTTTCGGTATCGACAGTAGGTGACAGTTTTAGAGTTGCGCGAAGATTGCGCACAGACGGACTCTATGTAGGTACAGTTAGACGGAAATCACCCGCAACAGCCGCAAACGGAGATGTCAGTGCGACATGACGTCATCGCAATAGCGCGCAATGAAAGAAAATTTTCAAAAGCTGGTGAAACTTTACAACGCTGTATCTTTAGAAATCCTGGCCAGATTTCGATGAAACAAAAACTATTAGTACTTGCACGAGTTCGCGCATTAAATGCAGTAATTTTTATAGTCATATTTTGATGTGTTGGTGTGACTCATTGCAAGGCCAAACGCGCTAACCGCTGTGCCAGCGAGCTCCTGCTCCTACTCTTAAAACAAACTCCAATAGCCAATCATCCTTTGACATTAACTCAATTTAGTTCAAAAGTAAAGGGGGGTCTGGTTGGTGGGCAACACAAAAAAGCATAAATCCATGCGCAATTTTATAAAAATTTCAACTTTTGTAAAATAAAAAATTAAACTGCCTTCAAAAAAGCCTTGAAGCAAAAACTCCTTACCTAAAAATAATTCGAATTTTTTATTCAAAGGACGAAAACGCGTGACTTTTTCTAACTTATGTCGGTACGTAATTACTGCAATCTGTCTGAAGTCGGTGCCACTGGGTATTTTTATTTATCGATTTTTTGTATTATTATCGTAGCTTAAGAAACGACATGGTGATATGATAAATTGTTCTAAATATCCTAACCGTTACGCAGTTAGTCTTCCATCTTCAGCTCACATAAATAACTTGAAAGAATACAACTAAAGGTCCATTCGTGCATATGGTATTTACAAAAACACCATTTAACCGCTGAAGCGGCTCCTAAATGTTGGGGAGTTTTACCTCTCATCATCAGCTCAACCTAATAACCTAAAGAATATAACTTTCGGTCCATTCGTACGAACAGTACTTTAAATTTTTTTCAAACTCCTAAAGAGTAAGGATTTGTAACTTCCATTACCAGCTCAACACCATGAGATGATGACTAGCAGATATGTAAATACTTGAATAGCTTCAAAATATGAATGGAACGCGTAAAGCTTGCATAAAGTTTGAGGATTTCCCCCGATTTCCCTGGGATTCCATCATCTAATCAAAAACGGCAAAAAAAACACGTTTGTTGTACCTATAGGAGTACGCACAAGTTTTGTATTGGTACTTAATCGTACATATAATATATATACAAAACTTTTGCGGTACTGACTGATTGACAGACATCGTACAGCCCATGAAGCTCGACTTAATACTGAGGTAACTGGAGCTCTCACCCTGAATAAAAAAGTGTCCCCAGCAAATTTGACATTTATGTATGTAGTGGCTGTCAGTTGTCTCATATGACCATACGTATTTTTTTAAAGTGTAGGTGAGACGGAAGACAGCCACTGTGTAATTGGCGGTGGACAAAAAATTGTTCGTACTGCACTCTCCAGTTACCTCAGTATTATATAAATATATATAGTCCTCCTCATCGATTTCGATGACGGCGACCCCGACTATTATTATTAAGTATTAAGTCGAGCTTCATGGTACAGCCGAAACAATCAGGGGAAATGTTGTGCCCAGTAAGTGAAATGCCCAGTAGGGCAAAAGAAGCTGAAATTTGACATGTATGTTCCTTGGGGAGTGTATTGTAGCACTAAGAAAGGATCTTTGAAAATTCCCCCTCTAAGGGGGTAAAAAAGGGTACAAAGTTTGTATTAAACTTTGTGAATTCAATTCCACGGGGACGAAGTCGCGGGGGTAGCACTAGTAGTAAAGTAATATATTATTGAAGAGAATTTAATGCTCTACAATTCTATGGCTAGCATTTAACGTTTCGGTGCATCGTTGGAAAGTACCTCACTAGTCCAAACAAAGTTACAAAGTCAAAATTTGTGTTCCAAACATTTCCCTCTATATCTCTTCGTTGACTGAGCTACAGGAAATTCAACTCTACTATATCAAAGACATAAATATTATCAATGGGAAAACCTACAGTACTCACTTACCTAATCTACTGTAAATCATGTATGCAATAAAGAACTTGAACTTAAACCTATTGAGTACAGCACAGGTACAGCACCAGAAATAGCAGTAAAAGTAAATGGTTCCAAAAACCCTGTCCAGAACTACGCGGCGCGAGTTACACGCGTTTTAACGTACATCGTCAGCTTTGTATTAGCGGTCCGCCTCTTATCTGCCACACTGACAGTGATGCAATAAAAACGCCGTTGAAATCGCGGCGAATTCGCCCTTTCTGGACAGGGACAAAGATTCAGCCACGTTGCGGCGCACGCCCCGCGCTACGCTAAACAATAAACGTGTGTCTTATCACACATCACGTTGCGTGACGACAGGAGACACCCTCTTACATATTATTGTAAACGTAAATATTTTCATAATATTATGGTCATTTTTAACTTCGCAGCTTTAAGGTACCTACATTATATTGGATAAGCAAGATTACTCTATCAACTTTTAAAATGGTAACAGAATAGAGCTCGACTAACGTTTTGTTTTTCATAAATTACGAAAAATCTAAGTTTGGTTCAAGGAACTGGGTTAACTTATATGAATTCCAGATGACACGTTTAATAATAAAATAAAAATCATATACTACCCGTGTGGCTTACTCACAAGACCGCAAAATACATTGAATTATTATACACAATAGACACAAAAGATCAATTAATTAAATCACGCTACTATACTATACTACCTTGAAACTTCCGTTTAAGTTTATCTTGCCATTTTCAAACGTTTTGAAATCTTATTATTTTGTTTCATCAGCAATTTGCGTCTTAATTTTGTGTTTTGGCTGTATGATTCAATTCGGATTATCCGTCACGTAATAAAGTAAAACACGTTTAGTAATTTTTTGTTATGCATTATTCTATGCCATTTGACAGAACTCTATTACACATTGCCAGAGCCCCCTGATTCACGAACCATAGGAAACGGAATTGGATTCGAATTCTGTGCTATGTCTTTGTCTATTCTATAGTGAGTAGCAGAGACAATGCATACATTCCGATCTCGGGAGCGTGTCCGACGATTTGTGAATCAGGGGGCTGGAAATGGTTAAATTACTTATACTTATCACAAGTTTTGGTTTTCAGGTTGCAGATCAATATTTATTTACGTTAGATTTGTCAATCAATGACTTATGATAGTGCTTATAATACGGTGGTTTTTGAGACAAATTTGCGAGATATCTAATGTTTCTGAGAAAAAAGTTAATAACAATCAATATGGCCAATGGCCATGCCCCTTTTTTCCCGTTCAACGTGTTTTAACCACACGGTTGGATTGAAATGTATGCTATGGTCTAAATGACAGCTATTCCCCGTGCTTGATGATCTCTAATCTGTACCAGAGTGACGCCGACGTCAGGTTGTTCATCTCTGATCCCTGATACACCCACTACCCGTGTTGACGATTAGTAGAGAGGGAACACACAGACAGAATCGCAGCAATTTGTGCTATGCCAAAACATATTTTGCTTGTCACCTAACAATATTTTTGATAATGAGACGAGACGTGCCGAAGACAAACGCTAACTTCTCATTAATTTTCTGAATAGGTAGGTAAGGTAAATGTCCCATAATTCGGCAAGTTAAGGCTGGCCCCAGACCTACCGGTTTCAATTCTTTTCTTTGCTGTTCTTATAAGAACAGAAAAGAAAAGAATTGAAACCGGATCATCGCCCCACACACGCCGGTCGCCGGGCTTTCTTGAGAACGTTCTCACCAGTGTTGCCGTTAGAGGAAAAAGAAAACACAAAACTCTTGTCAAAAAAGAGGTAAATTTTGGAAAAAACGGGGCTTAAAAAGGCGCTAAAATCCACAAAACCATGTTCAATAACACAGACACATTTTGGTGGTATGGTGGTGATGGGAATACCCGACCAGAATGAACATGAAAATGAATCGTATAATTTTTTCTTTGGCACTGAACCCTGACTTTTTGGTCTTATTGGAGGTTGACAGTATCTTTTTAAATTTCCCACCAGATTCCACTAAATTATGTTTAGCACATAACTTTTTGAAAAAAAGAAGAACTTAAAAACGCGCTAGAATTAGCGCGAAATGCGCTAAAACGGCAACACTGGTTCTCACTGGCGATGTCGGCCGGTGGCTTGCTGACCGGCAGGCTTATTACCGATCTTAAAGTGACAGTTGCAATCGCGACAATCAACAATTAATCGCTCCCAAAATATTACGTAATACGAAACACATATTCGTATTACGGAACGTAGATCGCTACGATAACGCCACAAGCGAGCGATTTGTGAACTAAAATTGCATGAAAGGTACCGTACCGTACTGTACCGATTGCAAACCAACCGCAACTAGTAGCAGTCGCGTTGCAATTGTACAATTAGCAACTGGTTGCTTGTTTTGGTAATAAGCCTGCCGGCGTTCTTACCGTTTTGGGTCGGTAGGTCTGTGACGAGTGATACAACTTGTATTCGTATCACTCGTCACAGACCTCTTTTTGCTGTTCTTATAAGAAAAGAATTGAAACCGGTAAATCTGCGGCCAGCCTAAGGCTCTTACAACTTTGAGATTTTTTATTTAAATTACTAAACATGATATCAGTTTGAAATCTTTCGTGTAATGAATATTGGTACTTTGACAGTAATCCTATGCGAGAGTGATGTAGTTTTAGCTTGTATTTATCACTACATAGTATAAAACAAAGTCGCTTTCTCTGTCCCTATGTCCCTTTGTATGCTTAAATCTTTGAAACTACGCAACGGATTTTGATGCGTCTTTTTTTAATAGATAGAGTGATTCAAGAGGAAGGTTTATATGTACTTTTTATCCCGATATTCCCACGGGAACGGGAACCACGCGGGTGAAACCGCGGGCGGCCGCTAGTTTATAATAATTTATTTGTAGACCTCTTGTTCGTGATAAACATTTGGCTCTGCTTCTAAGTTCGTGAGCTTTACTATAGTTTTACTATAGTTTATGGTAATTTATTTACAGGATATTAAGTTTTACTCTTTATGGTAATTAATTTAAAGGGTTTAATAATTAATAACATTTTTTTTTATAAAAATGTTGTGAGAGTGAGACCAGATTTTGTTTTTTACAAACTAAAAAATAAAAAACCCAAATATTTATCTTTGGTAGATTAAGAAATAAAACTACGAACTTACGCAAGTTTAACTAAAATGGTTAGACTCATTATTATTACCTTTATTTGACACAAAAAAGTTGGCAACCTTTTACTATAAGTACTCAGATTTCAATTCTATCACGAACTTAGGGAAAAGTCATAAAATGAGAGTCCCTTGTTTCGTGTTTATTGATTTTAGTTAGGTAAGTTGTTTTTTTCTCTTAAGTAAGGACTTAAGTGAAAAAAAACCACCTTGCCGAGTTTCTTGTCCATTCTTTTTGCTAAACATTACAAATCTTGCCCAATGTAGGGCCTTGTGAATCGATGGCGTAGCTTCTTTGATTTCCATAAGTGCATAAGTATAGGTAACTGACTTTTTGTATAAAATATTTTGGTTTAATTTTATTACTATTAAAAGGTATGCAATGTAAGTAGTATTACTTTGGTGACCAAACACACAATTTAAAGAAATATGAATGAATGACGGTATTATTCATTCCTCTATTCATTATCATAAATACGTAAGTAATTTTATGTTCATTACAAAAATAATTGGTACCTCAGTAAAGGTTTAAGAATAACGCAGTTTGCAAGAATCGGTTTTAATTGCCTTACTTTCCACACCTCTCATAAACAAATTGGCCAAGTGCGAGTCAGTCTCTTCCATGAAGGGTTCCGTGCCCACTTAACGCACCGATTACCTACACCTAGCTAAAATACCATTATCAATAGCTTCGCCAGCAAAAATAACATTTTTTTTACAGTGTTTGTATGTATGACAAAGTTATATTTGCGGTTTTTGTAGGAAAATGTGTTTTATCTCAAAAACTGTTAACTGATCTTGTTCCAACGAATTTTCGTTAAAAGTGTTTATTGAGATGTACAGCACACATTTTATTTTACAACTTTGGAAGTGTCTATCTTTCAAACGATTAACTTTGAGAAAAAATTGTATTTAAGAAGCTCAATTTTTAAAGATAAGTAGGTTAATCCCAGTACCCCTCACGAATAGGTTCGATGAATTTTTGTTATAGTTTCGGTTCCCCTTAATTTGTTTTTTTTTTGTATAAATATCGTAAAGCGGTCACATAATAAATCTATCTAGAATACGAAAAGCAGACATAACGAATCTAGAAGGGTTCTGTTTTTCCATTCGGCTACGGAACCCTAAAAATACCAAACTTGGACATCAAATTGCTATTATGATGCTTGAAACCGCGGTTAAACACGACACTCCGCAAGTCCGCACGCATTCGGCTGCCGGCCGCATTAATTTGACATCAGCGGATGCGGAACGCAGTCGCCAAAGAGCGATGTAGCATCGATACAGTTGCAAAATCGTTGATCGCCGGCGCCGATGCAAAAAGCAGCACGTGTGATATGGCCCTTACCTCTGTCGGATGTAACTGCAATGTACAGCCTTTTGAGCGTCTTTGAGTCCTTTTCATCTGGTTTGTCCAACTTAGGCTCGGGAGGCGGGGGTTCCTTGGCGCCCTTGTCCCCGGGCTTGACGTCCACGGCCCCCCTCACCAGGTGGCTGGACTCGTAGAACTTCCGGGGGCCGTACCCGAAGGGACGGGCTGCCTGCAACTCCCGCTCTGCTTTTGTGAACCTGATGTTACAAGTCAATGATTGAACATAACTGAATTCATTGACAGCCAGGAACTAGCAATGTCAAAAGTTTTATAAAATTGTTTTACCACAACCGCACAAAATGTAAAAGCTACATAAGACATAATACCCATGCGGTCGATTAAAGTAATAAAAATAAGATTAATTTTATTTTGCTAGGAACTTGGTTACAAAGTTGTCGTTATCATAATATGGCCAACATGTTTCGCTGCAAATACAGCATGCAAAATTATAAAAATTGAGAACTTAATAATGAGAAAAAAATAGCTTATTAATATTCAATAAGGTAGTATGTCATCAAGTTATTAAAACATAGAAAGTCTCAGGATCACTATAAATTACAAAAGATTCAAATCGTAGGTATGTCATTACTTAAATAAAATAATACTTACAGAAAATGTCAGGTTAATTTATAAATTACAACAAATTCAAATCTTATTATTACCGAATGTTAAAGATAAAGCAACAGCCAGAAAGATAAAGCAACAGTCAATAGTTTTGATTCAAAAATTCCTCAAGTAGGTACTTAAGTATATAGAAGCACTTATTAAAAAGTCATTTAGTGAGCTTCGTTTAAAAAAATTAAAGGCAATTATCTTAAGTTTTTTGGGATTCTGTGGAATATTTCAATCATCATACAACAAGGGACAATTCCTGCGATAAATATCACTCAGGCTTGGGGGCACATCTATTTTAGTTGGGTCTCTAGATTGATATTTACTAAAACTGCTAGCTGTCTGAAATAGGCCAGCATGCTTTCTGATAAAAATCACAATTTCTAGTAGGTATGTAAAGGTTAAAGGCATGTACCTAACTGTCACTAGCCTCACTTTCTTGAAAAGAGGTTTACATAAATATTCTAACATCTGCGGGATCCCAGGGCCGCCAGGTATTAATTATTTTCTCGATTCTCGAGTTATGTATGAGCGCAAACGTAATAATCCGTAACGATAGTTTTTCAACATAGCTCTAAAAAACCTTATAATATGGTCTAACGGAGAAGAGAGTTCAGTAATATTTTAACGCTTAATTATAAAGATATATATGAAGTTTCGAAATACTTCCCTGTGCATCATAAATCAAGAATGATAAAGATTCTCTACTTGAGAACCTGGTACCTGTGAATTGGCGGTCTGCCCTAGGTAGCAGATAGCTGCTACCGGCTTTTCAAGTAAGCATAGGCTTACACTCAAAAGACATCAACACTACCTAATCCATACGTACAATCATTTATTCGTGACTAAATAAGTATATATCTGGCGGCTCTGGGACCTCTGACTACAAAGATCGAGACAGTGGTTTACTTGCTGGCGGACACCATCTTCATGGTTTTGGTGATTTTCTGTATGTTTTTGATCGATTTCAGGCGGAGAGACACCTGCTTCAGTTGCACCATTTTGGAATTTTGCTTATTTTACCGCTATCGAATAATGCCTCACCAATAAATAATTATCAGAGTATTTTGACGTTTTGCACATTATTTTGGAATCCTGACAGGCCATTTTGACATTGGATGACACTCGGTAGCATAGATATCTGGAGAGAGGTGATTACAAGTAGGTCCACTCAAGACTCAAGGCCTCAACGTATATGTAATTTAATATAACCTTAGCAAAAAATAAAATTAATAATAACTGAGCAATGTTTATATAAAAAGAGTGATAACTCGTAAGTTATAGGTTGTTATCGTGTCTTATTTATATTGCGAACAAATTGATGTTCAACAAGTTGGAATGCCGATATCAGAAGTCGTCATTACCTTGTTTTTAAACTTAATTTTCAAATCAAATTTTCCTTGTTTTGGAATAAAGTAAATCCCATCGCACTGATGTAGCAATCTATATACATATACAGGGCGTCCCAAAACTATGCCACATGGAGGGAAAGTACCTTAAATACCGAAGATATACAATTTTACTGAATGAAGACATCATTTAAATTTTTTAAATAAATTATACTGCATTCAAAGAATTTTGAATAATCACCTGTCTGAACTGGGAATCGAAACCACTGAATAAAAAAAAACTTTAATTTTATTGTACCGATCGAAAGGCTCGTTATGGCAAGTTTGTGCAGCGTTATGGGATAGCTTTTTCTGTGACTGTCGTACTCAAAACTTTAACATTTCAATGTAGTTTTTATAAATAAGTGAAGATTGGAGCAATTATACCTAATCTCCCTATCTTAAGTGTTTGATACTGTTATAAGTAACACCATCTCGATTGGTTTAAAAAAGTTTGAATAATTTGGTGCGGGTTCGATTCTTGGTTTGGACATGTTATTATTAAAAAATCTTTGAATGCAGTTCGTTTTGTTTTTTAAATAAAAATAATGTGTATAAAAAAATTCTATCTACAGTATTTGTAGCGGTCTATGCCACTATGTTGCATAGTCGGTGGAATAGACCACACCAAATTATTCAAACATTTTTAAACCAATCGAGCTTGTGTTTACTTAACACATTATAACTTGAAAAATGGAAAATGAAGTATTTAGAAAAAATCGACCCGTCTCACAACCAGCTCCGATGGGACTCGAACCCACGACCTTTCGCTATCCGGGCGACTGCTCTAACCACTGAGCTACGGAGTCGTTACGAGATGCGTCGAATTTATCAAATACTTCTTACACGCTGTATAGCCAGCGTTAATTTCATCAATGTGAAGATATTACTACCCCCACACGCGAAAGAATAGTTATTTGTTATACAAGAGAGCAAAATCATTTTTCGCTGCGAGTGCTGAATTTAAATCACGAACTAGCGAAGTAGTCTAAAATTGAATCACGAGCGTAGCGAGTGATTCAAATATAGACTACTGAGCACAGTGAGTGATTTAAAGGCACGAGACATCAGAAAATTTTGCTCTCGTGTTAAACATACAACTTTTCACCTCTACCAGCGAGAAAAGTGTTACAGGTCAGAAAAACAACATTGAAGGCAACATTTAACAATAAAGAAAACATCAAAATTACAAAATTAATAATTAGGAGTAAAATTGGTGCAATTATGCAAGTTGAAGGTAACTGTTTGCATTGCGTTCAAAAACTGCACTGCATGCAATGACGTATGTAATTTTTATGAAAACCAAACATGATATTAATAAGTGATATAATGTTCACTTCATATTATTTATTTTAAATATTGCGTGTTTAATAAAAAGCAATAGTAGTACAATCGTATTTATATAATTTGTTAATAGAATTTATAAATTTTTCTTATTTTATATTTATATCATGCATGCGACCTCATTTCGTCCATACTCTTTATTTCGAACCTTTGGTATCCGTGTATTAATTTTTTAAGCTTTATATTTCATGTCCATCGACATAAAGCTATCTATCTATCCTTTTTGCTCATATTAATTTTAAAAGTCTCATCCTTGTCACTCTATTTCTTTTTTCTTAATTATTTCAAAAGTTGGTGTAAGAAATTAAAAAAGCACTTTGCCTCACGCTCGCAGCAAAAATCGATTTTGCTGCGAGTTTTTAGGCGCCAAAAGCGCCCTTTTCGAGCTGGAGAGGTGAAAATACCTTTTCAGATATTTGACAATCGCTAAAGAAGAAATGACTATGGCAAGTTATTTAAATTTTTTTTTTATTCACAGTGCAATTTTTATGGTTGAAAAATGGAAAATGAAGTATTTAGAAAAAATCGACCCGTCTCACAACCAGCTCCGATGGGTATCTTCTTCTTTAGCGATTGTCAAATATCTGAAAAGGTATTTCTTTCGCGTGTGGGGGTAGTAATATCTTCACATTGATGAAATTAACGCTGGCTATACAGCGTGTAAGAAGTATTTGATAAATTCGACGCATCTCGTAACGACTCCGTAGCTCAGTGGTTAGAGCAGTCGCCCGGATAGCGAAAGGTCGTGGGTTCGAGTCCCATCGGAGCTGGTTGTGAGACGGGTCGAGTTTTTCTAAATACTTCATTTTCCATTTTTCAAACATAAAAATTGCACTGTGAATGCAAAAAAATAAAAATTTAAATAACATTATAACTTTATCAAACACTAATGATAGGGATTTTACGTATAATTGCTCCAATCTTCACTCATTACTATAGTAATACATTTTGAGCACGACAGTCACAGAAAAGGCTATCCAGACCGCTGCACAAACTTGTTATTCAACATTAAAATGTCAAATTTCGTAGTCTTCCTTCAATTTAAGTTGCTATGCTAATTAAAAGAAATGTTTAGGTATAAATAAGCCTTTCGATCAGTACAATAAAATAAAAAAAATAAAAAATACATTTAGCGGGTTCGATTCCCAGTTCAGACAGGCGATTGTTTAAAATTCTTTGAATGCAGTTCGTTTTCCTTTTAAAATAAAAATGAAGTCTCCTTTCAGTAAAATTAATATCTTTAGTATTTAAGGTACTTTCCCTCCATGTGACATAGTTTTGGAACGCCCTGTATTTATGTAGATACGCAATAGAAAATTTAATAGTCGGTAGGTATATATGTCGCAGGAAAAAGTGCTTGCATAGCATAGTGTCTCTCTAGCGCGCCAACATCTAAGGTTGGAGCAATGTACCTGTTGGAGTAAAGCTACATACGCTGCGTTGTATATGTCGCAGGGATATGAGGAAATCAGAGACTACACGAAATCCCTAGGGATATCACGAAATCACGGAAGATGTGGAATAGTCTTATTTACGACGTCTTCTTCCTAAACGAGTTCAGTGATATGTCATTTCACTAAACTAAATCTAGTGAAATGAAGAATGACTGAAGAAAGACAGTAAGCTCACGGCTGCAGGTGACAGGTATGAGCATGAAGCTCGACTTAATACTCTGAGTTACCTCAGTATTAAGTCGAGCTTCATGGGTATGAGCGAGTTTGTATTGTATTTTTTTAACCGCAATGCACTGATCCTTCTGCTCTATCAATCTATATTTGATACACGAGTTACTTGTGCGACAAGGATTATTTGGCGCGTGGAGGACATTGACAGGAGCGCAAGTTGGCTGATTGACTGGCTGGAGGAGGGTTAGTTCCTATTTCTCACGCGCGCTAAAGATCCTAGTCGCACTGTATTATCTTCGATCAAAAGTACAGTCGCGGAATTTGATTGTTTAGTATGTAGAGACAATAGGCAAATTACGACTGATGACGTGAAGGACGATATTATGAAGTTTCGTATCTAAACAGTCTCGTACAGTGCTACCAACTTATCTGTAGAGCGGCCAAAAGAAGAACTACTGACGCCAGTTTGAAAACGTATGGAAGACGTCATTGTAATGTTCTCATGTGTGCACAATGTGTGCATGTGTGTCGTACAGGATGTTGTACACGATCGTGGCCATTCGTGGCACCTCCCTTCATTCTACAGATAATTTGGTGGTACTGTACAACAACTTGTAACTCAAAACTGAACGTTCGATCTTCAAAAATATTTTTGATGAACTCCCTTCATATTCGGTATTTAAAAGAGGAAAAGTAAATAGGTACGTTTGTCATAGCGTAAGAAAAAATAAAAATTTAAATTAATGTCAATATGGCTGGAATATGTAGGTATTGCATGGAATTTTATTTGTTCAAACAAAAATTTCTCTTTTTAAATCCTACTAATATTATAAATGTGAAAGTTTAGATGTTTGGATGTTTGGATGTTTGGATGTTTGTTACTCAATCACGCCAAAACGGCTGAACGGATTTGGCTGAAATTTGGGATACAGATACTTTGTAGCCTGGAGAGGAACATAGGCTACTTTTTATCCCGAAAAAAAGTCACATTCCCGCGGGATAACGTCATGTAGTCCTCGCGGGCGAAGCCGCGGGCGGAAAGCTAGTTACACATAAAAATTTAAAAAAATTGCATTGAAATCGCTAATTTCAGCCAAACAAATCGGAGCAACTTAATTTTTGGCGGCCATTTTGTTGCCGCCATTTTGTTTTGTTTATTGCTACCTACTTAAATTTGCCCAGGGTGTACATTATTTTAGTCAATGCACCACGTCTGTATCTTTTCCGTTTTGGCAGGCAGTTGACCATCTCCATAAATGGCCGGATGGATTTTCATCAAACGTGGCTAAGAACCATCCTGATTTGTATAGCTTTTAATTTAAAAAAAAAACGCAATGAAATCGCCTGATCCGTTTACGCACTACGAATATAAGTACAGACAGACAGACAGACAGACTGACATAGACCTCAAACTTATAACACCCCTCTTTGCGCTGCGTCGGGGGTTAAAAAAGAATTCTAAACCATAAAGTTAATATACCTATATTAACTTTATGTTCTAAACAGACATTTCGTTGTCACTGATGTGATGACATACACGGCGAATCACCATAGAGTAGAGTGTTTGTCAGATAACTTGTTATCTCGTTAACTGGCGCGTTTTTGGTGCTAGTTACAGTGCACTTTTTTTGTTCTTATGTTATAGAAAATATTAGTATTCGATTTTTACCGCGCGCAGACTTATCTGACGAGCACTCTAACTTGTTTGTTAGGAAAGTTATCACACTGCCGCCGATTTCCGCTCCGGTGGACGGAGATGCGGCGTGAGCACAGAACAGAGCGTAAGTGTGATATACACTGCGGGTTTTGTATGCAAATCAAGATTCTACAGCCAAAGTTAAAAACCGCACTACTGCAAAGCGGAGCGGTCTCCGGTGCAGTGTAATAATCGCCATAGGCATGTCATTAAATGTCATCGTTTGTGTGACGTTGAGGGTTGACATTATAATACTGCAAAACGAAGCTTATCCATCTGCTTAACATTCAGATTCCTCGATTGTGCATAAATAATTTAAGTAATAGAGTTCTGTCCAGTCTTTACTTTAGTTCCGAGCACCAACAATCGCAACCGTCGAACGTGGATATATGATTAATTTATTGCGTTGTTGCGGAAGTAGGTAGTAGGTAATTGCAATTGTAACTAGTCTATAAAAAAGTGGTTTCGAAACTAATCAAACTTGTTCTGTAGCAGTAGGCACCTCCAGCACTGTTGGTATGCTGCCAGCCAACTATTTCTAGATAGCAGAAATTACAGATCTACCTTTAGTAGTTAACTTATTGTTTTTCTTGAAACTTAAAACAATGATACTTACCTAAATACCTATATGATAAAACTAAAAAACTTGATTGTTTGGATGCTTGAAACTAAAAACTTAGGTTAGATAGGTAGATTATGACTGACGATTTTTAATATACCTACTTGAGAGAAGTTTGGGCCAGGGTAAAGGCCTGGTAAGTAATGGGAATAAAAGTAAGTTTTGTCATGAAAATTAGTGTTTTGTCATGAAAATGAGTCTTCATATGCGATGAAAACAGTGTAAATTTTACATGGAAATCTGTGGAATCGACAAAAACGCAGTCATGCTCATGCCGCTAGTTGTGATAGAGGCCATAACGAGCGACATAAAGCTTAAGGCGATGATCCCCGACCGAAATAGGCACGCTAACGCTTGCTCGGCTCGCGCGATACACTTCACACGGACGCAGCGGCAGCCGGCAGTGAATTGTGAACTCGCGAGCGCCCCGCGAATTGGGTAAGTATTAGACTGATTTTTTTTTTGACTTAAAATGTTCATTTAATTAATAGCAACACATCATAGGTATTTATTTCAAATATATTGCATATTTTCAGCGATATAGAGCATCAAACTTACTAATTAGACAAGGAGAGCGCTATAGAAACGTGACGTCACATTTCCATAGCGCCATACTCTCGCCATAGAAAATTTCGTTTCAGAAAGAGATGCCTAGAGTCACAATTAAGTAGCTCATAATTCGCTTGTTATAAATACATATTGAATTTATTTTTTCATATTTGTTATTCAATAATGTTATACTTTCGCATGTCATAATTAGATATTTACATTTCAACAACAGTCAAACACCCAATTGAAAATCACTTAAAATTCAATTTAAAATTAAATAATAAAAATTTTAAACTTATGACGGCCGGAATCCTTCGGCTATTCAAAGACAATTATTTTCGTATATTTTTTATTAACTAAAACCAAATATACTGCAAGTAATATGATATTTGGATTACGACTAGACGGATGTTTGGGATTTTATTTGACACTGTAATCGAAAAAAAACGGCCGGAAGCACTAGATAAATAACTGTAAAATAACATATATTTTTTCAAAATTTTAATTACTTGTGATTTGAGAGTAATCCATAATTTAAAATACCCTATTTCGGGGAATGCCAGCCTTAATAAAAAGGTCCGAAAATATTTTTCTAACTAATATAAGTAAGTATCATTCTGTTTGTCAACTAAATCTTTCTAAACTGTTGCACCGATTTAGTTGAAATTGTCTATGTATATTTCAATGGGCTCCTGGATGGTTTGAAAACACGATTTAACTCATGTCACCTTTGAGAACATTACATATTTTGAGCGGTACTTTTTAAGGCGGTACGAAGTTCGCCGGGTCAGCTAGTAAGCTATAAAGTGTTGCTTTTAACGTGTGATGATGATAATGATCGTACTTACCAGATTTCGGCTAGACTGCTAAGTGTTATCGGCGTCCAACCCCCATGCCCCGCTGCAACGTCAAAGTTTTTTCGAATAATAGTACCGTTATCTCAATCTTATGGCGCAGTGCGGGCGACGTCACGCGCGGCTCATATAGGGTGCGCGCGCGCAGCCGGCGACTGTTTCTTGCCTCCAGCCGTGCCGCTCGAACGAGTCGCCGCGCCGCCAGCTCCGCCGCCATGATCGCGAACCGCCAGAACGATGACAAGCAGCAGCTCTCCAGCTCCCCTCCCGACAAGGTAGGCTTTCATTTAAAAGAGGCCTCGTTTTGAGTGAACTAGGTTTATTGATGGACAATAATAAAGCTAACATTCCCTTGTGCACATGCACGTACTGCCATAATAAATCTAAGACAATCTTAAATTTAGCATAATCATAGATCTTTTTTTTACATATTTTAAATAAGGCAATTTTTGAATGGTTGATTAAAATGATTAAAATCTTACTTTAGTAAGCTCGGTAGGAATCATGGCAGATTTAAAAATACATTGATACAGTACCTGAATCCAATTTTAGTCGCCAGTGAGTAGGCATCCGTTTTATTACATGCCAGGCCCGGCCCCAGCGCTGGACTGCCATGAAAAACGTTTACATGAAGCCAGTGGTAGCCTGCAAGCTACAATTTCGCCAGCTACTGAATCAATGCTAAGATGTAACTTTACTTGAAGCCGGATGCTTCAAGTAAAGTTACATCTTCAAAAAGTTGCGTTACAATTTTTCAATAATGTTTACCTATGTCATAACAGAACTAATCCTACTTATACTTAGGTACTACCTAAGTTCTTTGTTTTATCTGTTTACCCCACAATATACAATCTTCGATTTTATAACAAGTTGTATTTTCATGTAATAAAATCAGTTAGGTAATCAGAATCAGCGACCTTTCTCGATTAAGAAGTAAGTAATAGTTTTGTTCTAGATACGTATGAAATAATTGCCCCTTAATGTCCCTCACATCGAGCCACTAATTTATGTACGAATGTAAATTTCATTTAATTGCTAGATGCGAATGTTCATTTACCATACTAGATTAGGTACCTTGCGTTGCGGTGCGAAAATTATACCTTGACCACATTTAAATAATTTCAAAAGTAATTACTGTTCTAGTTTATAGTCAAAAATATTAATATAATACTTTACCGGCTTAATACTAGTTTGTTGACAAAAGTTATACTACCTAAACAACACTTATGTCTATGTTGCCAAATTTTGGAATGCAACAGTTTATATGTCCGCTACCGACACGCTAAAAATACAAACGTGTACCTAATGATCAAAAGTATAAAAGAAAAAAAATGTAGGTAGTGCATTTATATTCTTTGTATTTGAGTATATCTATATATATAAAATCGAGGGGACATAACTCACTCATCACGAAATCTCGAAAACTACTGGACCAACGAAGATGTAATTTGGCAGGAAGGTAGATTATGCCTAGGAGACGTCCGCTAAGAACGGATTTTAGGAAACTCCCCCCCTAAAGGGGTAAAATGGGGGGGTTAAGGTTATATGGAACTTCCTCATTTATGGATTTAGAAGGATGAAAATTGGTACGTTGGATATTGGTTACGACCGAAAATGATCTGAGTAAGCAAAGTAAAAAAAACTTCCCCTTAATAGGGTAAATGGGGAGATAAAGTTTATATGGAACTTCTTCATTTCTGAACTTAAAAGTATGAAAATTGGTATGTTGAATACTGATCACGATTGAAAATGATCTGCGTATGCAAAGTTATAAAAAATCCCTTAATAGGGTAGAAAGGGGGGATTAAGGTTTATATGAAAACTTCCTCATTTCTGGACTTAGGAGTATGGAAATTGGTATGAAGGATACTAGGTTATGATTAAAAATGATCTGCGTAGGCAAAATAAAAAAAAACCGTAATAGGGTAGAAAGGGGGGCTAATGTTTATATAGGGTGGGTGGGGAGGTATTAAAGATACGGAGTTTGGATGTTTATGGCTCAATCACAACTAAACGGCTAAATCGATCGGGATAATTGAACTCTGGCCGGGAAAATTTCATACGGTTTTTTTAACTCGGGAAAATTACAGTTCCCGTGGGATACAGTTTTTTTTTTGTTCACTTTATATAATGAAGCATGATAGGTCCCATGACAGCTTATTTTCGTGCAAAGCAGAAAATTCTTTATGCATTGGAATAAAACTCAAGAAAATCAGTATTACACATTTTTTAGCAAAGTATTGACTTGATTTTTTGCATTTTGGT
The DNA here is from genome assembly GCA_949710035.1 of Crambus lathoniellus. Classification (NCBI taxonomy): domain Eukaryota; kingdom Metazoa; phylum Arthropoda; class Insecta; order Lepidoptera; family Crambidae; genus Crambus; species Crambus lathoniellus. Next base: position 30,251,325 of record OX453296.1, read on the forward strand.
AGTTCAAGAGTAGGAGAATGTCCGAATATTATTCATACGATAGTAGCTCCTGTATGTCTAGGTATCGTTACCTTCTTATGCCTAAACCACGGGTAGCGTGCTTGGAGACTTGGACCTTAGAGAATGCCTATCTACCTACTTTTTGACTCAAAATTTTGCGATGTAGTACTCGCGGCGTAGTCGCGGCCGGCCATTCATATTCCTATTTCTATTATCCCCACTATTACGCATTTATAATGCGAAATTGTATATGCTCACGTCAAAACGGCTGAACCAATTTTGATGAAATTTGGAATGGAGATAGTTTAAGACAGTGCTTCCGGGTGCTCCTACTAATTACTCCTACTTAGAATAGAGACAGTTTAAGGCCCTGGAAAGAACATATTTTACTTTTTACCGCGGGAAATCTCATCACTACATAGTATAAAACAAAGTCGCTTTCTCTGTCCCTATGTCCCTTTGTATGCTTAAATCTTTGAAACTACGCAACGGATTTTGATGCGTTTTTTTTAATAGATAGAGTGATTCAAGAGGAAGGTTTATATGTACTTTTTATCCCGATATTCCCACGGGAACGGGAACCACGCGGGTGAAACCGCGGGCGGCCGCTAGTTATTGATACTTTTAACTGAACTTTTCGTCATAAGCACAGAAGATTTGAAACTCTATCTAAATTCATTTAACATCTTTTTTCGAATAAGAACGTTTTTAGGTTAGGTATCAATCACAATCCGAACCGTAAACTTTATTTAAGCGGTTATACTGACTAACAGATAAATTTATACAAGATCCATTCTTTGATTTACAGTCATTAAGTTTGGTTAAAAAAGGGAAATGTTTTCCTAAGTTTGTTTAGATGAATGTTACCACGATGTAACTTTTGTGTCGAGTTACGTCATATGTTGCCCAGCCGACAGAATAATACACATGTTGCAATTACACAACGTGCTTACTTCATTTAGATACGTACCTACCTAGGTACTCTTATTGCAAACAAAAACATTCACATAATTTAAACACTTACAAAAAATAAAAACAAATACAATACAGTCGGTACCTACTTATCCTATTATAACAACATAACATTGTCAGAAGACATTATAAAGCAAAATATTGTGATAGAATGAAGTGACCTCAGCCGCGCCGGGGTATAATAAATTGTATCCTATATCGTGTTCAGTAGTTAGTTTAAATCTGACATCGAAACAATGAAATGTTTAAATGCTGATCAACTACGAGTATTTCAAATTAATTGTCATATACTCGTACAAACCAGCAGGACTCGGCTCAGAACCAGTAGGTAGACCTACCAGAATAGGTAGAGTTTAGAGCTTATATATGAGCGTCTGATAAGGTCAATTTAATACCTATTATTATTGCAATACACTTTATTGTTTCCAAAGAAAATGGTTGTTTTCGAAGATACGAGACAATACGATTTGTGTTCGGAAACAAAATATTTATTTGTATTGTCGTTGCACCTTCTTTTCTTGCACCCGCTTCTGCAAAAGATGTCGTGAAAATGGACGATTAAAGAAACAAAAGCATTTACTAAAAATATTGAATCTGAAAATTTTTTTTATAAAAAATAAAACCGCCTTCAAAAAAATCACATCAAAAAAGTAAGAAATAATCCCTCACCAAATAATTAACGTTAATTTTTTGTTGTTTTTGTTAAAGCCCACCCGACTTCAAAGTACTTACGTTATTTATTTGGTGAGGGATTATTTCTTACTTTTTTGATGTGGTTTTTTTGAAGGCGGTTTTATTATATTATAAAAATAATTTTAATTTCACATTTTTAGTGCATCTTGCAGGCAAATTACGTGTATTCTGGTAAATAGGTATGTGATCAAACTGAAAACCGCCTTTTTTGTAGTCGGTTAAAATACTTTGAGGTATCTCCTTTTTAACAAAACAAGAATCATCTAAATCGGGTTATAAACAAAGGAGTTATGCCAAAAGATACGTATTAAATTCACATAAAGTGGTAACGAAAACGACAGTATTTTCAAGATTTCCTGAAAACTACTGAACCGATTTCAAAATTTCAAAAAATGAGACCAACTTGGAAACCAACCTGATGTAATAACGTTTTAATTATTTCAATCGGTCTATCCGTCTTCGAGTAATCGGCGGACATACACAAAAAAACATACATACAGACGAATAGAGAACCTCCTTCTTTTTGATTTAGAAGTCGGTTAAAAATTGGTTTCGTGACTTTTTAATAACTACAATATTCCTACGCGATTGCATCCGGCGGCCAATAAACGACGAGTAGAGCGAGCATTTCGGGACAAAGCAAAACAGTTTTAAAGTACTGTTTCTAACCAAACGATCAAAACAGACTGTGAAGCGTCGGAATTCCTTTAGTGACATCAATCTTGAGGCGGTAGAGTCAATGTTTGGTTGAAACGTAAGTCTTGCATCGATTGCATTTAATATATTTTACTGAGGAAGCCATCCTTAATTGAGGACATGAGCCGCCGGTAGAGTATATTATGTTAGAGCACCATCCCAATTGTACCACTGGACACAAATCCTCGGGACTTCCGAAGGAATTCTTATTGAGAACAAGAGCATATACTGCGTTTTGTCAAAGTTAAGGGATAGCAAGTTTGCTCTTAACTAGCCAAATACAATGTTTAGACCATATTTCGATAGGCCTCCGGGAAAGAATTTCCATCAAAGATCAAAGCAGTGTCATCTGAATTCGAGTTGATTTTGCATTTGGTATAATCAATTGATGAAATTTCTTTTATATAAACTAAGAATAATGTTGACACTAAAATGCTGCCCTATGTGACCCCATACCCAACAGGTGAATCAGAGCTCATGACCCCGCCGACCACTAATAGCTGCGAACGATCTGGCGTCCCCAAGCCAAGGCGCTGAAGGTTTAAAACATTGTCAGCTGCTTTCCCCCCACGCCAAGACGCTGAAGTTTGTCTAAAAGGATTGAAATTGAGACGGTGTCTGACGCTTTGGTGAGATCAAGGAACACTGCCAGACACTTTTGGTTAACCCTTTGTCTATATGATCAGTGAGGTCATGAACAGCATATGAGGCGGATTTTCTAGCTCTGAAACCATATTGGCTAGGCGATAAAAGTGATTTCAAGGAAGTTTATTGACCTCTTTTATTTATGATGCACTTCAAGATTTTTGAAAGAGCAGGGAGAATCAATACGGGCCAGTAGTTGTTAGGTCAGCTTTTGGACCATAACTTGTGGATGGTGTGAATAACTGCTTAAATTCTTAAGGCGTTAGATAAACGTAGATGAGATGTTGTCCTAACCCACCACACTTACATTTTTTAGGGAATTAATAATGCTTTCGACCTCATCAGCAGAGGTTTCAAGAAGGACGAACGACCAGACGGGTGTCCTGGTGGAAAACGAGTTGTCGAAAATGGGAGGTCTCTGGTTTGCTTCCATTATGCTCATTCAAAATCTCTTCCACGAGAGATCTACCTACGCTGCCGAAGAATGTACTTGCAGTGTCAACTGATTGCTCCGGAGTTGACTTAGTAAGAAGAAGGTCTAGTGTGTTGCTACGGTTTTTATTCATACTAGTAACATCTCTAATAACAGTCCAAAGCTTTTTATTGATATTTCCAGCTATTCGCAACATCTCTCTGTCGTAATTTAGTTTCACTTTTTTGATAAGAGCGTTACAAAAATTACGATAGCGTCGAAATGTGATGTTGAGGATTTTGTTGTTGGGATCCAACTTGAGCCGTTTGTGCATTAGATCACGATTTCTGATGGATCTTAAGAGACCCTGCGTCATCCACGGTTTTAAGGTCTTCTAACATCTGGATGGTATAAAACTCATATTGTGACAGGTTATGACGGTCCGCGAAAGGGTTAACAAAAAATCGGTAATAGGTTTAGGATAGGTATGGTTATTAATGCTATTGGTACGTAATATGCGCATTAATTGATTAATTAGCCATGTCATTGTGAACTTGTGATAAGGTTTTCATTCATCATTTATCAAGATTCACCTAAGTAGTCGGTGTTCCACCTGAAAGCTTTGCGCTACCTGTGTCACGGCGAGGCGTGCCAGAAGCGGCTAGAACTTGGAACACGATAGAAATGACTTTGAACTCCGATGAAACTTTCTAGCTAAAAAAAATCATTTTGGTGACGTCAAGTCATTGTCAAAAGTATGCATCTGTAAACATAGCCATTTATGATTCATGCACGTCGTTTTGTTTAGGAACACGAAAAAAGGCCTCTTTCTCGATGTAGTTCAATGACAACCTTCGTCATTGACACCCTTGCTAAAACCGCCCACTCGTGCGTCTCTTACCATCTTATCTCTCATGAACTACGTAACTAGCGATAAGGCTATTTTTTACATGAGCTGTTTTTGAAGATGCGGCGATATCGGTGGGACGGACATCGACTTCATTGAGCGTGCCGAGTCAGGGGTTATCTGCGGGTATCAGCATAACCTGAATATCGCCACTAAATAGAACATTCCCTTATCACGCGTGGTTACGTGAGACTGCTCGGTTCACAGAGTGAGCCCGCTGACGTGACGCGCCCCAGGAATCATGAAAACATACACCCTTAGATATTAACTGATTAGAAGTCTGATGATTGCGGAATCAATTAGGTAATTAGCTAGACACGCAAGGAAATAAAATTGATAACTTCTTGCATGTTCACCTCTAATTAGTTATCAAATACAATGTTCAACAATATTATAGTATTCTTTGGTTCAACCTTATTTTCCATTGCATCTATTTGCATCATACTTTTTAAGACTTGTTTTCTACATAATGGGCTTCGTTTTCAGCCCAAATTAATGGAGGGAGGCAACTACATCCGTGAGGGCCGAGACTCCACCAAGTCTACGTGGCTGCTTTTCTCGCCAGAGACGCCGGACACCGCCGGCAACCTCGCCAAGTTCCTCAACATCTTCTCCAAGCACGGCGTCAACCTAAGCCACATCGAGTCGCGCTCCTCTGTCAGGAGGCCCGGCTACGAGTTCATGGTCGAATGTGAACATGGAATTGGAGATTTTGGAGCAGCTCTAGACGATTTGAAGAAGAATGTGGGATACTTGAACATTATTTCGAGAAATTATAAGGATAACAGATGTATGTGACTTTGTTAACTGACGAGAAATGCTTTTTAATAGTGGTTGCTGAAAGGAAATTTGTTTGATTCTTTGAATTTTACTTAACTTTCTACAAGAGGCGAAAGTTGAAATTTTAAAACTCGTTTCTAGCTGCCGTGCCCTGGTTCCCGCGTCGTATCCGCGACCTGGACCGCTTCGCCAACCAGATCCTATCGTACGGCGCCGAGCTGGACTCGGACCACCCCGGGTTCACCGACCCCGAGTACCGCGCTCGCCGCAAGTACTTCGCCGACATCGCGTACAACTACAAGTACGGGCAGCCGCTGCCGCACGTCGACTACACGCCCGACGAGGTTGCCACCTGGGGCGTCGTCTTCACCAAGCTCACCGAGCTGTACCCCACACATGCCTGCAAGGAACACAACCACGTATTCCCGTTGCTTATTGAGAATTGCGGGTATAGGGAAGACAACATTCCTCAGTTGGAAGACGTATCAAATTTCCTAAAAGGTAACTCATCTCAGGATTTCAAATATAAACTTTAGTTATTTATTATTTCTGTTCATCTGCTTCTAGTTTAATTATTTATTTTCACTTCCCATGCTCGTAAAGTTCGTGTTTATGTTGGGTATAGGCTGCATAAAATCGCTTTTTATGCTCTAGTGCATAAAGTAAAATCTTCGTCTAAGTCTCAGACTCTAAGACAAAGGTCGTCAGGTAAACAGTCACACACGCAATTAAACTTCGTTAAATAAACTTGTTATTTCATTCTGTTTCATTAATTTTGTTTGACACAATCCATGTTAAATTACTAAATTAATAAAACTAGACAAAATTAATGACTTTTGTAAGAAATAAGTATTTCAAGAGCATTATGGACTACGATCTATGCTAAAGTCACTGTGCTGCCACTGCCACGTATAAAAAAAAGAAAAAGAAAGTCTTCCCGCCAATATGGCGAAGTCTTTATTGTTTATTTTTTGCAATACTCTTATTTATCTTCCTCACACTCGAAGTGAAAAGCAGAGTGTATAACTTGTACACAAAACCCATTTTACCCTCGAATTGACTATCCACCCTCGCCTACGGCTCGGATGGATATATACATCTCGGGTAAAATGGTACGTTTTATGCACTTGTTGTACAATCTACTATATAATCATAGATGGACATAAAGTGGAGATTTTAAATAGAACAACATTATGGACCTTATCGGGCACACAATAGGGTGGTAGAACATAGGTTAAATGTAAATTAATAGAAAAAACAATTACCAATAATACTTTTATTAAATTTATAGCCAATTTTTGTATGTTACTCATTTAGGGCATTCTCTATAAAAGAGTCTAAGGAACGAGAAAACTTATAGCTATAACCAATTTATGTTGCGCTTCCAGACTGCACCGGGTTCACATTGCGGCCAGTGGCCGGGCTGCTGTCCTCGCGTGACTTCCTAGCGGGGCTGGCGTTCCGCGTGTTCCACAGCACGCAGTACATCCGGCACCACTCGCGGCCGCTGTACACGCCGGAGCCCGACGTGTGCCACGAACTGCTGGGCCACGCACCGCTGTTCGCGGACCCGGCGTTTGCGCAGTTCTCGCAAGAGATCGGGTTGGCGTCGCTCGGCGCACCCGATGATTATATTGAAAAACTTGCAACGGTAATTATTTGTTTCTTATATTTTTCTTCCAAATTCAAACCCAGAATTAATTGAAGTAGTTCGAATGTCACATGCATGTACAAATGCCGAAGAAGCGAAATTATGTAGGTACTTACTTTCAGCATGTAGCATGTTTTTTGAGTAAAGCATACCGGCTAGCCAGGGCTCGTGCAGCGTGCCGGCGATGTCGCGCGACTTCAGTCGCACCGACTTGATTGAACGTGTATTAGTATAACTAAACGGCTTAGTGCAGCGTGCCCGCGACTGACGACCTGTGCTAGATAGACGATGCTAGTCGCTGCGACCTAAGTCGCGCGACATCGCCGGCACGCTGCACGAGCCCTTATGTTCACAAAGCCCTACGGCCCGGGAGACGTTGTCGCGGATTAATTGCGAAGATACTCGTCAAGCTTTAATTTTGGAGTATGAATCAACAGTATTCCCATGTTTTGCAGTGTTTCTGGTTCACGGTGGAATTCGGGCTGTGCCGGCAAGAGGGCAAGCTGAAAGCGTTCGGCGCGGGGCTGCTGTCCTCGTTCGGCGAGCTACAGTACTGCCTGTCGGACAAGCCGCAGCTGCAGGCCTTCGAGCCTGAGGTCACCGGCCTCACCAAGTACCCAATCACCGAATACCAGCCCGTCTACTTCGTCGCTAACAGTTTTGAGGACGCTAAAGATAAAATGATGTGAGTGTTTTTGCAGTCGTGTCGGTACTTTGGATTTAGGCATGTGTGCGGGGAGCATACCGATTTTTAATCCTATTTTTGTTTATCGCAATTTTACACTCTAATGCACTCGCGATAGTAAAATATGGCTATGTAAGTTTTAAAGTAATTTTGACATAAAAAAACGTATGTAACATAAGTGTCAGTGTGAATACTGCACTAAAAGTCATCTTCATTTTTCCATTTCAGTAAATTCGCCCAAACGATCCCCCGTGAGTTCGGAGTGCGGTACAACCCTTACACGCAGAGCATCGACATCCTCGACTCCTCCAAGCAGATGAAGGACCTGCTGCGCGAGGTGCACCAGGAGATGGGGCTGCTCATCAACACCATGGACAAACTATAACTCCACCTAACAACGTATAATATGGCTGGTGCCACTCTCTCTGGGAGGTTCTCCCCGCACGGACACACGTGCTAGACGCTAGAACATCGTTTCACATGGACGCGGATTGATCCGTACGGATTGGTATGGATATCTACCGTGTACGGGCCCACTTTTGGGTGTCATGGGCAGCTGTGACACCAGCCTACCCCAAATGAATCGACAAACAGTATCAAAAGGCGAATATCGTTGGATTCACCATATCCAGTTTTTAAAATACCTAATAATTATATTTTCGGTCAATGTCTTGACTCGATTAGGCTATCGCAGTGTAATATAATAGTATCATAAGTGCTCATGATAACAGTACAATTATAATATAAGCATTTTTTTGTGTAATTAAGTCATAAGATATTATTGTAAGATTATTAATTTAGAAGACTAAGTAAGTTTTTTTTACAATTTGAAGTCACATAACTATTAAATTAGGAAGTTAGTATTTTCTAGTGTACAATATTTACTCAGAGATTTTTAAACATCACCATCATGATGAACATATAATTATATAAATAGATCTAAGTTATGAAACTAATTAACGTGTACTTTTTATTTAAGGTACACGTTATATTACATAATATTCTTACTATGTATCTCATTTTTTTTTAATTACTTATTTATGAATTGTTGAAATAAATTATAAAATTCAAACAGCAGTTTCAATCAACATAATATATTTCATAATTTGTACAGCATAAAATTAAGTACCTAAGAGGCGCACTTACTCTAAAACATAAATAGAACCGATGGCAATTTACAATATTTAAATACAATACAATTTATTTACAATACTGAACAAGAACTTAAATACATAACTCTGTCTATTTAGGCAAATAGCGAATAATTGACAAAAATACCTAAATCTATAATTGCAGAAAGTCTTACATCTAAATATTTTATTACATAACATTATATAAATAATTTGTATTAAAGGTAAGGAAACATTCCTCTTACCGTAAGGAAGGCGAGGACATTATGGTCAAAGATACGAGAAGGAATTTCTACACGCATCTGTTAAATTAATTCTTATGAAGTATAGATGCTAGATAATTTCTAGATTGATACAGCGCACATGGTTTTCCTGGCTAAATCCTGAGCATAAATATTAAATTAAAAAAAAATTGACCAAAAATTGTACAATAGATACCCAAGGCCCGGCGCAAACAAAATTTTCGATAACTTTAGTACCTTACAGCGAATGTGCACTACGTCCGATTCTTATTCGATTCTTATCAGTGAAATGACGGATCTTAAAAACTCCGGATAGAATACGTATAACTAGAATCGGATCTAGTGCGTAAACTACCATACAAATAGTTCTATGACCACGCCGGACCGTCATTTGACTGATAAGAATCGAATAAGAATAGAATAAGAATCGGACGTCTCGCGCAACCGTTCTAAACATGAGTGAATTAAACACTGCACCTATTTCCAGGTACAAAGTTGTAAGTAAGCGTAAATTAATGTAATTAATTAATTTAATTAATTCATTCGGTGAGACGGCAACTTATTGATTTGTTTTTTAAGGCGTGATGTTTGTTTGTTTAAATAATTTGCGATTGTTAGTATAATTAGCATATTTCTATTAGTTTTATATAATTATTTATTTTAAGTTCCTAAAACTTAGGTATTGTTCAGTATTCAAAAACCGTTAGCTAGCTGTTGTTAAACTATAATTGGCTTACTGTGGCTATTAATTAGTTTAGTTTATTAATTAAATAGTTTCATATTTTGTATTTTGAACTGTTGATCCACCAGAAAATAAAATAAATATATAAATAATAAGGCAACCTATTATGGTTGAATTAAGAATAGATTAAACTTTGAAATCAAATGTAGTTCCATTAAATAACTTATGAGGGATATTAACAGCTACTTACCTATTTATACCTTAACTTGAGCTTAACTCCAAACATAGCTATCGTTTTCCATGATTTACTCTATGCACTGTTAAATCACTTCATGTTAACCTATAAATTAAGGAACACTTCGTTTGCGCCGAGCCTGAGGGCCTACTCTGAAACGCAAAACCCGAAACTTCGGTATACCCGTCCCTCTCACTCTCTAGTCGGGACAGAATCGAGTGAAAGGGGCGGGGTTAACCGAAGTTTCGGATTAGCGTTTCAGAGTACGGTCCCTGGGTTTTTTGGAGCATTCTCTTTTAAATAAAACATTTTATTTTTTAACATACTTTGCTCATGATTTAATTTCATAGTTTTAAAACAACCAATGTGCGATGTATCAATCTAGGCAGTATTTAGCAATTATTCTTTGTTTGATTTAAATAGCAGATGAGGGTAAATATTTACCTATACCGGATCTAGTACTATTAACAATATGATGAGGCAATCATGTAAGGAAGTCATGCCATTCTGCAAATACCTAAACAAAACAAAATTTTCAAGTTGGTTAGTTTTCATTTAAGAATTAGTGTTATTGAAATAGTTTAACTTGACGAAAACAATTCACGTATTTATATTATGTAGTTGAAGTATGATTAAAAAGAATGACATTGGATTGCACCTGAGTAGACTATTAAATATTGGCACATTTTTTATAATATTTTATAACTAACTATAGTATAAGGAAATTAAAAAAATTGTCTCACGTCATAGTCGTCGTCCTTATACTCGTTAAAGTGGACCAATGACAGACAAAGGTACACCTAGTGTTAAGGCTGTGCAGTCAGCACACTAGCGCCGCCATTGAAAAAAAAAAATCATAGTGCTTAAATAAAGACGAAATTGTAAATTATGTCTCTGTGACTGAATGAATGAATAACAAGTGTGACAAACTGCCATATTTTATTCAGCGTATCAAAGACATGTTGCGCAAAATAAGGCTTGTCTGTTTAGCAAAATGGCAGGCAGGCAGGTTAGTGTATACAGCGATGGCAATAACCATATTAGCTCGATAAATTTACAAGTCGTAAGTACGAGACATTTTCTTGCCTATTCTTGTAAAGATTTGGGTACCTATTTAACCAATCCATAAAATTAATGATTGCTAGTATTATGTTATAAAGTCTCTGTCATTTTCGTATCTTTCCATTGAATAACTAAGACAAAGAAAAAAGTAAATAAATAGGAAACAAGTATTCAGGAAACGTATCACAGTTACAAGAAATAAATAAATAAATAGCACTTTTTACAATAAACTTCAGAAATATTACAAGATTATTATGTTTCTAACAACTACATTTATATTTTACAAACTTATTCTTAATAGAACTAAGATATTTTAATGATTTTAATTTACATTTAATTATTTCAGGGGATAAAATATGGCATTAGGTGACTATTTGATTACAGGAAGTACAGATATCTTACATTGTGCGATTATAAAAAAGGAGCTATTGTTAAAAATCATAATGCAAAGTAGGTATAGATTCGTATTCGATAATTATTGAATTTACGTACCATATTCAAACATGGATCTGATTGAAATTAGGTACATTTGACTTAATTACTACAATATGACTGTTTTACGAACATATCAATGTACCTACGAACTAATTTTCATTAACTGACTATTTTATATTTAGCATCCACTCAAATGAGGTATTGTGCGATACTTCCTTAGTTTTAAATTATTGTTATTTTTTATATTGCTTAATGAATGAGTGATCTCTCGTTTCAGATTCAAGTCGATTTGTTTTTCTCAAATCTCTCGTTACTAAGTAATCATTATTAATTTACATTTAGGTATAAACATAAACATCGATATTGTATTAAAATACCAAGCAACAGGCAAGTGTACAGCGGTGTTCTATAAATAAACCTAAATATCACTAGATATGTCAGAACTAGAATGCATCAGATACTAACAGATACAAACGAAGAAACATCATAAAGAAGCATGAATTTATAGGATGTTATGGCTAAACAACAACTCGATAATCTTAAAAAAATCATTTTTTAACTTTCTATGTACTGTTCAAGTCGATTCCAATTTCCATTCGTAATTTTTTGTATCGTCTGGTAAATTACGTATACCTATTAGGTAAATACTCGTAGTTTGGTAGAAGTTTTGACGGTTTCCTTCGTGTGTCCTGTAAGTATCGAGGCATCGTCCCACGTGGACACGCGGTGGTAGGTGGGTGGGGGGGGAGCTACACCTCGCTCTGCATGCAGTGGATCGACGAGTCTTCCGACAGCTCATCCATGGAGGAATCCGTGAACGAGGTCCCATCTGGAACAGAGAGAACAACACTTTATTTTAACCAAATATTTTTAAGAAAATATGAAAAAAGGGAAGAAATAGGTATTGGAAAGAGCAAGCCGTACACGTAGGAAAGTAATGCATAATAAAACTAATTCAGTTTAGTACATCATCAAAATTTATAATAGGTGTAAGGGGTTTTTAGGGTAGGTTTTTGGTCTTAGAGATATAATCCACAGAAAACGAAAAGGTTGTAAATGAATAAGAAGTGGTTACCTATCGGGACGAAAGGAGGCTTGTTCTGGAACGAATACGTGAGGTGCAGGTTGATGGGCCGCCCAAACCCCACCGGGTCCGCGTCCCGCGAGATCACTGCCGACAACACCGCACGTCAGACACTACATAATACGAATGTGCCACAAATACGACAGCCAGATACAAACGCAATGAAAAATTTATTCGCAGTAGCAAACGCGCGAGCGACGCAAGCTCAAATGACACATAATTTAAAAACGGATGGTCAGAATCAACAAAAGAGCAGGTAATTTAGAATGTTGTTTTGTATAAGTAAATGTTTCAATATTTTAAGCTACTCATAAAAATGCAAGTCCTTTAACAATCGTCAAGAATTAAGTAAGTACCTACATGGTTTTGTTATTGGACAGACAATTTTACGAAATAATTGACAAGAGCTAAAATAGTAGAGATATGTGTCGAATGTGTTACTGACGTTGATTCTGCTTGCTCTTGCCAGTGTGCTGGTGTTTCTTCTGCCTCGCACGGCTGTTCTGGAACCAGACCTGCGTGACGCGCTTGCTGAGCCCGGTGACCTGCGCGATGCGCTCCAGGTCCTGCCCGTCCGGGTTCGAGTCCAACTGGAAGTTCGCCTGCAGCACTTGCAGCTGCTCCTCTGTGAACGTGGTGCGCACGCGCTTCGCCTTACTCTTGTGGTAGCCTTCCGAATCGCAGCCATCTGAAATAGGTAAGTGATTTATTTATGTTGTCAGTAAGTAAGTATTGCGTAGAAATCAAGGTCAATTTCTTTTTCTACTAGGTACCTGGAGAAATATAAGATAAGTCAGACTAGGAAAGACTTCATCTTTGTTGAAAGGTGGTTTGTTTATATTTATATTTCAAGGTTAAGTATAGCACTTTCAAGAACGTACTATAGATGAACCAAGAAATTGCTGAAGCTATTTAGTAGGTACTCTGGAATTTGAACCAGGATTGACCTGGCTATTCCTCAGCCACTAGTGCCAAAACCCGTACTACAAAGAAATTTAAAAGAACATCCAGTGCCTAAAAGCCCTTTCAAGAACATCGTCCACTTACCATCAGAAGAAATGGACCCTCCATCAAGTGTCTCCAGGTAGTGTGGCTTGCAGAGCACGCGGTCCTCGTGCAGCGCGAACTGCTCGCCGGTGGAAAGCTGGCGGCCGCACGCGTCGCACGCGAAGCAGGCGAGGTGGTACACCTGCTCGCGCGCCTTGCGCACCCAGTCCGACGACGAGATGCCGCGGCAGCACTTCGAGCACTTCGCGCCGAAGCTCCTGCAACCGCCGCTCTCATTATACAGTCGAAGCTTCATAGCTGCTACAGTTATTTGCACCGAAAGGAAAACGACATTATTTATTACTGAATTTAGTAGGTTATTTCTAGTTTTTCTCTTCTATTTAAAAATAATGAAAATAAGGTTCAAGAAAGTATCCTATCTTCTCTACGTCATCTAGTAAGCTCTCTTGAGAGGACTCCTTTCAGGAGAAAAACATACTTTCAACTTAAAGAGTTAAGTAATGATTTCATAAATATACTAGGTAGGTATCTATTTATTCTTGGTGCTCTAAGCTCGAAGTAAAATGCTTGCAGTCAATAAAAAACCAATCACATTAGCTGTATTAATAAGACAATATTTCAATCAACTAAACTACTAACTTTTTTATCTTCGATAAATGGAGTGGTTCTTTTTTCAATATTCAAATTAAAAGCTGCGTAACCAGGGTAGACTGAAATATTGGCAATAAATATTGCTATTGCGAAAACTAGTAGTAAAACATACTCGTAGTAATTACTATATTGCAATAAAAAGTTTCTTGGGGCTAATAGTTATTTATGAGAAGCGACTATTAGCTATAAATTATTTATGGAGTCACCCGCAGTAGCCTTAATTCGCGTTCGCATAGCAAATTATAATTCGCATCGCTTGAGTGTAATAAGCTTACAGACTAAGTATGTAATACAAAAAGAAAAAATCTTCGACGTTATTAATCTAAATACGTAAAAGAGTGATCAAAAGGTAACATAAGTGAAGCATGCGCGCATGCGATAGCATGAACAAGCAAGGTTGAAGAGGTGAACCAGCCATTTTTGCATTTCTGAAAATCAATTTAGAAATTACATTGTAAAGTAAGAACAATAAAAAATAATAATAAAAAATTAAAAAACACGACTGCCCAACTCGAACTACTTAGTTAAAATATACCTAATAAGTTTTTAGTAAAAAGTTAATTTTCTTAACAAGCTTTTTTGCTGACTGTCCTTAAATATTGTATTGTCATCTAAACCAAACCTGTACCTATACAAAATTGCAGCTCCATCGGACACTGAGAAGTGGGTCAAATTAAGCTTGCAAGATTTGTCCCCCACTAACCAACATGGCAAGTTAATAAAAAGTTAGTAAAAATGATAATCCTGTGCTACAGGATCTGATGATCTGCAGAGGGTGAAGAACCCGCAGGTGATGTTGCGTCGTACCAAGGTCTAGCAGGTGGTTGAAAAATAAACTCGTGATCGCAGATACAACTTCTGGTTTATTCACAAAAACAGCAGGCCGTATTTGACACGTCAATATTATTGTTAGATTAAATTAGATTAACTATATTTGGACAACACAAAGAAATAAGTCGAGTCAGTGAGACAGAGCTTCGAACGGGAGGAAAACATTGTTCGGTGTTGCACGATTAAAAAAGTAAAACGAAATGTAAAGCATAGACACACAATTCAACACTCCTCCTTATGGTTTACATTTGATAAAGTAAAATTAAATATTACTAAATGACGACTCTACAATTAATAACTCTATGTCAAATTCATAAGTTATAAATACTTAATAACATTTAAACCATGCATAAAATATTGATGTTTTTGAGTACAAAGCGGTTTAGTCAAAATATCTGCCAACATCTGATCGGTAGGCAAATAGCTAACAAGCACAATACCATTCTGCACTAAGTCCTTTATATAATGATACCTTAAGTCTATATGCTTAGTCTTCTTATGTGAATATTCTTTCACAAGTAAGAGTTTCTGAGCACTCTGACTATCGTTGTAAACTATGACCTTAAAATTTTTATTACAAATTTCACTCAAGAAATTCTTAATAAAACATACGTCTTTACATACGTCACTGATCGCAATGTACTCAGCCTCTGTACTTGAAAGAGCTGTACTTCGCTGCTTCCTGGCTTCCCAGTTAACAACATTGTTACCGAGTTTCACGACAAAGCCGGTGTACGATTTACGATCACATAAATCGTTCGCCCAATCTGCGTCGGCATAGGCATTAATAGTAAAATCAGTAGATTTCCTAAATATCAGACCATATGTTATTGTTCCAGCTAAGTAACGAAGTACTCTCTTCAATGCTTGCCAGTGACTTTTATTAAAACAAGTTGCAAACTGACTAAGGTGACTGCATGCATACGATATATCCGGGCGTGTACAAACAGATAAATACATTAATGAGCCCAATAACTGTCTAAAGTTATACATGTCATCATCTGATGGTTTACTACCTGACTTGTCGTATTTACTATTCACTGGCAAAGGTGTAGAAACAGGTTTACATTCTGACATATTATATTTCAACAATAGGCGCTTTATATAATCCGACTGATCCAACAATAAAGTACCATTTTTAACCGACTTCTAAATCAAAAAGGAGGAGGTTCTCTATTCGTCTGTGTGTTTTTCTTTTTTTTTTTTTTTGTGTATGTCCACCGATTACTCGAAGACGGCTGAACCGATTGAAATGGTTCAAACGTTATTACATCAGGTTAGTTTCCTAGTTGGTCCCATTTTTTGAAATTTTGAAATCTGTTGAGTAGTTTTCAGGAAATCTTGAAAATACTGTCGTTTTCGTTACCACTTTATGTGCATTTAATACGAATCTTTAGGCATAGCTCCTTTGTTTATAAACCGATTTATATGATTCTTGTTTTGTTAAAAAGGGGATACCTCAAGGTATTTTAACCGACTTCGAAAAAAGAGGTTTTCAGTTTGATCACATACCTATTTACCAGAAAACACGTAAATTGCCTGCACAATGCACTAAAAAGAGTGAAATAAAAATTATTTTTATAAAAAAATAAAACCGCCTTCAAAAAAACCACATCAAAAAAGTAAGAAATAATTCCTCACCAAATAAATAACGTAAGTACTTTGAAGTCGGGCGGGTTTTAACAAAGACAACAAAAAATTGTACATGTTTCACGCCCGACTTCAAAGTACTTACGTTATTTATTTGGTGAGAAATTATTTCTTACTTTTTTGATGTGGTTTTTTTGAAGGCGGTTTAATTTTTTTTTTAATAATTTTTTCATTGTAACAATAATACCTAAACAATTAGTTAGTTTACCTAAATGTCGGATTTCAAAGTTATTCTGCAACATATTAAGAACTTTATCTATACATCCATTGTGAAATACATACATATGATCTACATACAATGCTATAATGATATACTCATTATTATTATTTTTTATATACACAAATTTTTAAATTCCACATGCGTGAAGATTGTTTTAGACCATATAAGCTCTTATTTAGTCTACAGACTTTATTTTTATCTATACTAAAGCCTTGAGGAGGCTCCATGAATATTGTTTCATTTAAGTCGCTATTCAGAAACGCTGTTGTTACATCAACATGATCCATTTGTAAGTTAAACTCATTGGCTAGTGAAAATAATATTCTTAGAGTAGAATGTCGAACAACAGGAGAGAATGTTTCCGAATAGTCAACGCCTTCCTGTTGACTAAAACCACGGGCAACCAATCTAGCTTTGTATCGATCTAGCTTACCTGTGGCATCATATTTTCGTTTATACACCCATTTGCATTTCATGATGTTGGCATCTTTGGGACGATCAACTATCTCCCAAACTTGATTTCTGTTTAATGATTCATACTCATGGTTCTTTGCCTCCGTCTACTGGCGTGAATCAGCTGAACTCATGGCTTCGTCAAATGTTTGAGGATCCGAGAATGAATTACCCTGTGCTAATAGTGAGGATACGTCATAATTTTTATACTTTTCTGGCAAAATACCTCGTGTGCTTCGAACAGGGCGCTGTGAGACAGACTCACCACCGGAAACTTCCCTGGCAATGTCATCTCCTCCTGAAAGTGCAGGCTGCGGTTGCAAAGGTGTAACAGAAGTCACATCACCATCCTCATCTTCCTGCGCCATGAAATACTGATCAGACAGCGGCGACTCCAGTGGTTCCATATCTGATCCTCTGATTTTGTCTTCATAAGATATCCATATGTCTTTCTTGAGTAATCATCGGTGAAAGTGAGTAGGTAGCGCGCTCCACCCCAGCTGGTTTCCTGCATTGGGCCGCACACGTCACTGTGGATGAGTTCGAGTGGTCTTGCAGCATGCCTCGCAGCTGCCTGGGGAAAGG
The DNA here is from genome assembly GCA_949710035.1 of Crambus lathoniellus. NCBI lineage: Eukaryota > Metazoa > Arthropoda > Insecta > Lepidoptera > Crambidae > Crambus > Crambus lathoniellus. The sequence goes on from OX453296.1 coordinate 30,269,034, forward strand.
ATGCTTCATGCATCTTCCCAGTAAGACACGAGCTACAGCTGCTTGGTAAGTTGTCGTCAGATCCCTGAAAAACAACACCAACACACATGTTTTTCCCATCACCAAGTACCTTCATACCTTTGGTGTGTAAGTGACCCAAACGCTTGTGCCAAACAGCAGTAGACACACTTGACGCAACATGAGCATTCTCTGTTCCTTGACTACATTTCAAGGACTTGGAAAACTCAAACTTAGGGATAGGTTGAACCTGCTCTACCTTGACTTTGTAAATACCATTATGATTATTAGCAACTAGTACTTGATTGCCAGTGATTTTGCAAGCTTTATAAACAATACATTTATCTTTTAGGAAAGTTACAGTATAATTCTTTGAGGTTATTTCACTAACAGATAATAAATTATTGGAAAGTTCAGGTACAAATAAAACATTATCAAGACCTACATTAGATGAGATATTAAGTTTACCAACTAACCTACTAGTGAGCCTCTGCCCATTCGCTACATGTATGACACTATTCTACTCATTCACGTCTCTCAACAAGGCGGTATCAGCAGCAGCACACATATGAGCGGTGGCACCGGAGTCAACGATAAATTCATTAGAATTGCAGGCCGAGAAAGCTGAAGCAACTAGTGTGTGTTCTTCCTTTTTCTCTACCTTCTTGTTATCACGCTTCTTCTTAAAACATTTCTTGACAGTGTGCCCAACACGCTTACAGTAGTCGCAAACAATTCTCTTCTTAGTAAAGTAGGCAGAGTTCTCCGTACCATTATTGTTCTCGTGTCGCCTGTTATCCTCTTGTAAAAGACGGGCTCGCACCATCTCAGAGTTCAATCCTTTAGTCAAATTGGCAGTTTCCAAGCTAGTGACCAGCACATCAAACTGTTCGGGTAAACCAGCTAAAAGTATTTCTGCTATTTCCGCATCATCGATTACTTTTCCTATGTCTGCTAATTGGTTGACTAGATTCATTAATGCGTTTATGTAGTCTGTCATTGTAGGGAAATTATTGAATTCAATGCGATGTAATTTTCGTAATAACAGTACTCTGCGGTAAATACCTTTATCCTCGAACGTTTTTGCTAAATTGTCATACGCTTCCTTGGCTTTTGTTGCGTTTCTAACGAATTGATGGAGATGAGGTTGAATTGACAAACAAATTCGTGCTAATGCTTTGGCATCCAAAGTGGTATCTTGTTCTGTGCCAAGCACACAATTCCAAAGCCCTTCAAGAGTGAGGCACATTTTTAATGCGAACTTCCAATTCAAATAGTTGTCCGATCCATTAAATTTTTCTATTGACACGTTTTGCGCCATAGCCATTTTGGAGGTTATTTTTCTTGCGATTCAATTCAATAATCGTTTATTTTGTATAACTGATCTTGGTCTTCTTTGGCTGGGGCCGTAACCTGATAATCCTGTGCTACAGGATCTGATGATCTGCAGAGGGTGAAGGAACCGCAGGTGATGTTGCGTCGTACCAAGGTCCAAAGAGCATGTAATCACTACGTTTAAGAGACGGGTCTCTCATAGAAAAAAAGTAAATTATCGTTTTGTATGGAAGTTATACTAAAACGGAATACCAACCACAAAGCTGAAATTATGACGTACATGACGTACAGGGTTCCCAACATAATAACCGAAATAGTGATGTACCAGTCGTGGGATTTTTTATCGATGGCGATATTAAAAAATATGAGGATTCCATTTCTATCATTTTGCAAACTTTAGGGTCTAATTGATGCCTTACTTACGCTAACGTTAATTCTCGGTTTAAATTAAACAAGAGTTATGTGACAATAAAATTTTCATTCAAAAAGTTAAACCAAGTTTAACAAGAATTTCACGTTGGCGCAAATGGGGCTAAAAGTAAACTCCATTATTAAAGTCAAAGTCTAATTTAATCGAACTTATAATATATATACATGCATTTGGCAATAAAGATACTATAAAAAAACCTGTTTTCTTTCCCGAGGGGCTGCAGGTGCTATTTTTGCAGTTGTAGTTGAAGGTTCTGAAATATTCACAAGAAACATGTTAATATAGCATAGCATGTAAATAAATAAATAATGTAAATCATACAAACCGCCTTAAAAAAAATTCACGTAGGTACGTAATTAATACGTATTTAAGTATACGTACTTAATAGACCTGAAGCCCGTGGACAATTAAATTACGAAAAAGGTTACCGTTTGTCTTCGTGAAATTGTTATAGATTTCGCCATTGTATATGCTATAAGCGAAGTCTTAAAGATCGTAACTCGCCGTAACCATAATAGTGATAAGTTTAAAATCTCCAAATATGTTAGTTATTTACATTTCTAGGTTACCGCATTGTTTCGCTATTGTCATGTTGTACAGCTTTGTCCAATTACCATACGTAATAGTAAGACTATGGAAAGTTGCCAAACACAAATTTAAGACCAGATGTAGTCCGACCATTTTGATCATAATTTACATTTTTGAGTTACCGTTTAAAATTTATACATATGTTAGTAGGCCCTCTGAACAAACCATATACTTATTTTAAGACTGTTTCTGTGGCCGGTTTAGATTTTAAGACTCATTTGGTCCATGAAGAAGAAATGCGCAAATGGCGTAAGTAAAAGCGCATTGAGTAAACTTACTTCTGCAAAACATAATGGAAGACTTAAAACTTGAAGGACAATGAAATCTGGTAACTGCCCCCCTGCCAGATTACTATAAATAAAGAGGAAATGCTAGTTCCTAATATTTTGTCTAGTTTGTTATGCCAGCTCTCTCTCTCTCGGGGTGCGAGCTAGATAACCTCCACGCGTGCTCACCTGCTGTTCGTCCCACTCTATGTTCGCATACGCTGGGAAGAACAGTAGGAGGGACGGTGCACCCTGGGCGCCACTGTAAGTAATTTTCTTGATTGTAAGTAATTACTTACAGTGGTGACAAATAATCTAGCGAAACCCAATCCAAGGTGTCAGACGTACCGTCGCCGAGGGATGCGTGGCCAAGCGGGAGCTTGGTTCCGAACGGTGTCTCCCCAGGGAGATGGCAATCCTGGATCAGTAATTTCGCCTTACCTACTCGAGCAATCGGAGCTCTGCTCGAGTAGACCTGTTCTAACGTCTAGCAAAGTGGCAAGTTGTACTCTTTTTTTCGTACTCTGTATAAATTGCCGCAGCGTATGAAAGTGTGGTATGTGAGAATTATTTTGTTACGTGAACAATAGGTAAGATTTCTAGTGCGCTGTGTAGTGCCGGCACATAAAAAGAATAGCACTACCCCCTCTCTTCACGTGGGTGTTTTAAGAGGCAACAGAGGGAAAATTGCCATTACGAGATGGGCAGCGCGCGCTGCCAAGACGGGAAGCGGTCAACGCATGGTCAGAGGCACATTGAGTGTCAACGTTAAGCTTGAAAGATCGCGGCTAATAAAAACCACGTTCCGACCAATACCGGCTCATATTCAAAACAAGTGCTCTCAAGCAGCTTAAAAACAACAAGGCGGCGGGCGATGACAGAATCACAACAGAGCTTCTGAGAGCGGGCGGAAAGCCGATACTTAAAGTCTTCTAGAAGCTTTTCAATTCAGTCATCCTCGAGGGCAAAACGCCAAAGGCATGGGGCAGAAGCGTTTTTCAGGCAGGGTGATAAGACTCTCTTGAAGAAATACAGAACCATCTCGCTTCTGAGCCATATCTATAAGTTGTTTTCGAGAGTCATTACGAATCGTCTCACTCGCAGGTTCGACGACTTCCAACCTCCAGAACAAGCCGGGCTCCGGAAAGGCTATAGCACCAAATACCACATTCATACGCTGCGGCAAGTTTTACAGAATACCAAAGAGTATAACTTGCCACTTTGCAAGGCGTTAGATCAGGTCCACTCGAGCAGAGCTCCGATTGCTCGAGTAAGGCAAAATTACTGATCTAGGATTGCCATCTCCCTGGGGAGACACCGTTCGGAACCAAGCTCCCCCTTGGCCACGCATCCCTCGGCGACGGTACGTCTGACACCTTGGATTGGGTTTCGCTAGATTATCTGCCACCACTGTAAGTAATTACTTACAATCAAGAAAATTACTTACAGTGGCGCCCAGGGTGCACCGTCCCTCCTACTGTTCTTCCCAGCGTATGCGAATATAGAGTGGGACGAACAGCAGGTGAGCACGCGTGGAGGTTATCTAGCTCGCACCCCGAGAGAGAGAGAGCTGGCATAACAAACTAGACAAAATATTAGGAACTAGCATTTCCTCTTTATTTATAGTAATCTGGCAGGGGGGCAGTTACCAGATTTCATTGTCCTTCAAGTTTTAAGTCTTCCATTATGTTTTGCAGAAGTAAGTTTACTCAATGCGCTTTTACTTACGCCATTTGCGCATTTCTTCTTCATGGACCAAATGAGTCTTAAAATCTAAACCGGCCACAGAAACAGTCTTAAAATAAGTATATGGTTTGTTCAGAGGGCCTACTAACATATGTATAAATTTTAAACGGTAACTCAAAAATGTAAATTATGATCAAAATGGTCGGACTACATCTGGTCTTAAATTTGTGTTTGGCAACTTTCCATAGTCTTACTATTACGTATGGTAATTGGACAAAGCTGTACAACATGACAATAGCGAAACAATGCGGTAACCTAGAAATGTAAATAACTAACATAATTGGAGATTTTAAACTTATCACTATTATGGTTACGGCGAGTTACGATCTTTAAGACTTCGCTTATAGCATATACAATGGCGAAATCTATAATAATTTCACGAAGACAAACGGTAACCTTTTTCGTAATTTGAATGTCCACGGGCTACAGGACTATAAGTAAGTACTTTGAACTCAGGCGTGACGTGAAACATGTATTTACAATTTTATGTGTTTTTGTTTAGACCCGCCCGACTGCATACACGAATGCACTAAAAAAGAGCCACAATGCCGTGCGGGTGTACCGACACTATCTAACCGAACGGACTTTACTTCATTATACAATAGGCATTTCAAAATTGGACCAACTTGGGAAAAAACCTGATGTTATAACGTTTGAATCATTTAAATCGGTTCAGCCGACTTCGAGTAATTAGTGTAATTACTTTTAAAAAAACGCGACGAATAGATAACCTCCTCCTTTTCAATTCTTGAAGTCGGTTAAAAAATTATCGATTGTCGATAAAAAAATGTCAAGCACTATTTATCAGGTTATCTTCTCAATTTTTTAAATTTTAATAGAAAACTTTTAAATCACTTAATCCTTAATGTAATGGCTATAACAAAATGTGAATGTATGCTTACCTTTCTTCATTAAATGGAAATTTGGCCATGAATATTCGCTTTTGGACTTCTGACCGGCCGGCTCGTAAACCACATAATATATTTCACAAGTTTTGTAATACATCTCTCAACAGATCACACGGGACCACGAAAACGTACAAATAAGGCGAAATTTTGCGAGTAATTCACAAAATGCACAAATTCACACAATTAATACTAAAATCAAGCTTCGTTTACAAACAGTCAACAAGACAAGAATGTCAAATTTGGCGGCTGGCGGCTGACTGTCAGTCAGAGTGAGTGAGAGTCAAATAGGTGAAAGCAAGACAGCGATATTTCTGGTACAAACTTCATACAACACTTTTTTGTATGGAAGTTGCGCCAGACTGCCAAGGTCTAGCAGGTGGTTGAAAAATAAACTCGTGATCGCAGATACAACTTCTGGTTTATTCACAAAAACAGCAGGCCGTATTTGACACGTCAATATTATTGTTAGATTAAATTAGATTACAGTGCCACAAGCTTTTCTGTTCCGGTGACAGTCGTGACAGAGGAGCCACTTGCAATACGAAATTAGCTGTCAAAATGGACTGTCGTATGAAAACTGTTTTAGTTCCTAAGATAATCACCGGAACAGAAAAGATTGGCGCACTATAACTATATTTGGACAACACAAAGAAATAAGTCGAGTCAGTGAGACAGAGCTTCGAACGTCAAAGAGCATGTAATCACTACGTTTAAGAGACGGGTCTCTCATAGAAAAAAAGTAAATTATCGTTTTGTATCGAAGTTATACTAAAACGGAATACCAACCACATAGGTGAAATTATGACGTACATGACGTACAGGGTTCCCAATATAATAACCGAAATAGTGATGTACCAGTCGTGGGATTTTTTTATCGATGGCGATATTAAAAAATATCAGGATTCCATTTCTATCATTTTGCAAACTTTAGGGTCTAATTGATGCCTTACTTACGCTAACGTTAATTCTCGGTTTAAATTAAACAAGAGTAATGTGACAATAAAATTTTCATTCAAAAAGTTAAACCAAGTTTAACAAGAATTTCACGTTGGCGCAAATGGGGCTAAAAGTAAACTCCATTATTAAAGTCAAAGTCTAATTTAATCGAACTTATAATATATATACATGCATTTGGTAATAAAGATACTATAAAAAAACCTGTTTTCTTTCCCGAGGGGCTGCAGGTGCTATTTTTGCAGTTGTAGTTGAAGGTTCTGAAATATTCACAGGAAACATGTTAATATAGCATAGCATGTAAATAAATAAATAATGTAAATCATACAAGTCGCCTTAAAAAATTCACGTAGGTACGTAATTAATACGTATTTAAGTATACGTACTTAAGTAAGTACTTTGAAGTCAGGCGTGAAACATGTATTTACAATTTTTTGTGTTTTTGTTTAGACCCGCCCGACTGCATGCACGAATGCACTAAAAAAGAGCCACAATGCCGTGCGGGTGTACCGACACTATCTAACCGAACGGACTTTACTTCATTATGCAATAGGCATTTCAAAATTGGACCAACTTGGGAAAAAACCTGATGTTATAACGTTTGAATCATTTAAATCGGTTCAGCCGACTTCGAGTAATTAGTGTACATACTTAAAAAAACGCGACGAATAGATAACCTCCTCCTTTTCAATTCTTGAAGTCGGTTAAAAAATTATCGATTGTCGATAAAAAAATGTTAAGCACTATTTATCAGGTTATCTTCTCAATTTTTTAAATTTTAATAGAAAACTTTTAAATCACGTAATCCTTAATGTAATGGCTATAACAAAATGTGAATGTATGCTTACCTTTCTTCATTAAATGGAAATTTGGCCATGAATATTCGCTTTTGGCCTTCTGACCGGCCGGCTCGTAAACCACATAATATATTTCACAAGTTTTGTAATACATCTCTCAACAGATCACACGGGACCACGTACACGTACAAATAAATCGAAATTTTGCGAGTAATTCACAAAATGCACAAATTCACACAATAATACTAAAATCAAGCTTCGTTTACAAACAGTCAACAAGACAAGAATGTCAAATTTGGCGGCTGGCGGCTGACTGTCAGTCAGAGTGAGTGAGAGTCAAATAGGTGAAAGCAAGACAGCGATATTTCTGGTACAAACTTCATACAACACTTTTTTGTATGGAAGTTGCGCCAGACTGTCGAACGTGAGGAAGACATTGTTCGGTGTTGCACGATTAAAAAAGTAAAACGAAATGTAAAGCATAGACACACAATTCAACAAAAAATCACATATTTTTGAAATTTAGGCACTCGTCGAGGCCTTTCATTTGATACCCATATTTAATAATTGAAGAAAAAAAAACATTCAATTTATGGCGCCATAAGTCCTATCACGTTATTGAAGATAACGGACCAATAAAGTAGAATTTAGAAAGGGAAGTGATAAGTATAAGAAACAAGTTAATTATGAGTTAAATAAAGAAATGTTATAAAGAGACAATAAAGAACTATAAAAAGTGCACGTACTTGTAGTACCTTCAACTAAAATTAGAAACTATTTACAGATTACTTACATACTTAGGTACTACAAGAATAGTTCAAAAGAAAGGAGTTATTGTTAGACCTCGCGACGACGACGTCTGGAACAGGGAATCGGCAACACGAGCACTCGCGCGGATCACGAGTGGCAATATGCGGTGTTGCGGGGAGCTCCAAGTAGGAAGCAGGACGCCGCGCGCCGGCCGCCCGGGCTCAATAGGCTATTCGTTGGCGTCGAAGAACTGTAGTCAAGAGTAGCAGAAACAACGCGCAGCGAAGGATGCAGACGGTAGAATCAAGAACTAAACTGTTTTTCTTTAGATTGTGTAAAAGGAAGTAATGCACAACGAAAAGAATCATAAAATAGGGTGCTAAGTAAAGTGTTCGTTTTATTTTGAAAAGAAAAATAATCTAAGGTTGACCAGTTTTATCATAAGTACACAGTTTATTGAAATAGCATACATAAATATACTGTGGTACTACACGCAAAAACTACTGAGCGGATTTTGATATTTTTTTTGTTATATATAGGGCATCGAACCCGGGTTTACCCGGTCCGGAAAAACCCGGGTTTACCCGGGTTTTAAGGAAAACAAAAAACCCGGGTTTGATTTTTTTAAACCCGGGTTTTTTCGGGTTTTTCGGGTATTTTTAATACTTTGTGAAAAACGAAATATAGCTGAAATGTAGCGTACTTCCGCAAAAAAAGTAGTTGGTTTTCGCACGAACTATCTCCTGAGGATGCCCCGGGTTGGGGCGAAACACGTGTAGAGTCGTCTAATCGGTGAAGTTGCAAAGTGATTGCTGTCTTGCTAAATGCAGGTATTGTGCACTGGTATTTTAGTGGTGTGCATGTGCAATTTTTTGCAGGCGGGCAATTTTTTCCGCAAAAAAACACAATATGCAAAATGCACCATCTTGCATATTGTGTTTTTTTGCGGAAGTAAGCTACATATAGTTCGTTTTTCACAATGGTTAGCGACTTCCGCAAAGTGACGCCTGATTCAATCAAATATTTTTAATACTTTTCTTTTTCTTATTTATTAAGTACAAGCCACTTCGAATGCAATAATAAATGGAATAAAAACACGCTTTGAAAAATTATTACAATAAAAAATGCTTTGTTGCTGCGTTCGTACCAAGAGAACAAGCAAAGCAAGTTAAATGGAACGCGCGCGGTGCGTCCATCTTAGGACATGGAGAGGGTATTTTGGTATTTGGTGTTGACAGTTTTCCGCATTTAGACTCATATTTGGTCCGTTATGCGTGAACATGGCTAGTCGAGCCATCCTAGCTCCTTCCATGGAGAGGGTAAAATGTGGACTACACATTTCACCCCATGGAACCACATGGAATTAGAACTAGTTCTCCGATCTTTTCGACTAGTTTGTCATATATTGCTCATGGAGACGACCCCGAAAATATAGCATATTTTCGGTCTGTTTGCGTCTCTCTTTACAGAGAATTCACGTCTAGATGTTACACGCCAAACCCCACCGAAGATACCTCGTGCTGGCTCTTCCATGGGTAATATTCACATTCACCACAAAGAGGTTCTCAAAGCTCTCCGTGGTCTAGGAAATAAGGTTAGTGGTCCTAATGGAATCCAGGCAATAGTCCTGCGTAACTGTGCACCCTAGTTGTCTCCTATCTTGAGCCGCCTCTGACTTGAGACAGGACTTGTCTTGTTCCTCAGTCGTGGAAGGGTGCCAATGTGCAGCCCATACCTAAAAAATATAGCCATGCCAACCCCTCTAACAACAGGCTGATTTCAGTCACCTTCATGCTCTGCAAGACTACTGAATAAACATCTATTGGCGTAACTTGAAACTAACGAGCTTCCCAGTGACTTCCAGTATGGTTTTTGCCGCGGACGGTCGACTGGAGATCTTCTCGTGTACGCCACCCACCTTTGGAATCAAGCGTTCGATAGACATGGCGAAGCACTTGCTGTCTTGCTTGATATTTCCAAAGCATTTGATAGGGTCTGGCATGATAGCCGAATTGGCAAGCTTCTCTCATATGGAATCTCTGACGGCCTCTGCATCTGGATCACCGACTTCCTTAGGAACCGTTCAATTCGAGTCGTTGTGGATGGTCAGACATCTGACTTGAAGAACATCAACGCTGGAGTTCCCCAAGGTTCGGTATTATCTGCAACACTATTTCTTCTCCACATTAACGACTTGTTGGTGCCTGGTACATTTGGTTATGACGATGACACCAGTGTGTCTAGCAGATATCTTTCAGATGCAAGGGCTACTAGTGATGAAGTTCAGTCTTGTCGAGAGTCACTAGTTGAGCAAACCAACCTGGCACTTCAGGCACTTCCGATTGGGGAAATGCCAACCTTGTCAGTTTCAACGCCTCGCCACGCAGGGGTATCTTTTCTCAGATAAACGGAGTCCCTTTCAACTAGCTCCGACTTTCCTGGGCGTATCCTTACCAGTAACCGAAAACCTGCAACTTGGCGTTACTCTATAATCGGAGCTGAACTTCGGTGAGTAAATCGACTCAATTGGTAAAACTGCTGCCAAAAAACTGGGCGTCCTCTCAAAGTTCTTTACAAAGTACAAATTCTTCCGTGCAGTTTTAGTAGTAGTTTCACATGTATGTTATTGCATAACCGTGTTTTCAAGCAAATAAACAATTTTGATTCGATTTCTGAAGTACCAACTGGCAGTTTTAGATGCGTTTGAAAACCGCGCAAAGAAGTTCATTGGAGACACAACTTTAGAAAAAGCTAAACTTCAAAGTCTCAGTCATCGCCGTAGAGTTGCTGTTGCTGGTCTGTCGGTGTTTTACCAGATTCACTTTTGAGAGTGCGCACAGAAACTGCACAATCTTGTTCCTCCAACCCCTTTCCCCCATGGGGTTACCAGATGCAGGTCAGCTTACCATCCATACATCGTAGACATACCACCTGTCCGTACTAAGCGCTTCGCCAGTACTTTTTAATGCGAGCTGCTCAAGATTGGAATGCGCTACCTGCGAATGCGTTCCACGATCATTCTTCTTCTTCTTCTTCTACGAGCGGTTTCTGCAACTCGACGTCTATTGCGCCAATTTTGCGTCCGGAGGGTGCGCGCCCAGATCACTCTAGCCAGCGCAGCTCAGCCAGGAACGCTCCAAGAGCTTTCACGTTCGTGATCGCTTCCTGGACGCTGCCCGGCGAGCCGAGGTACCTCGTCCGGTAGGAGGCCACCCCCCTGCATAGGGGACTGTCGGTGACATCTAAATTAATAAGATGTCTGTTAAATTGTCCATAACCAGTAATAGCACCTGTTACTGATGTTGCGGTCTGCACAGTTTTATCAGGGCCCTGGATAGACGCGCGTCCACGCGCGGTTGTGCGAGTTTCGCCTGTCTGCACGAATCCAGCGAGCTCCAGTTGAGTTGGTGTAATTTGCAAACCAGCTTGTCGAGATAGGCGCGATCGGCTCTGGGCCAACAGGGGTCGAGCCGGATGCGCGTCTGGCCATTATAACCTTGGCCTTTTCAAAGCAAGAGTGAATGGGCACCTCCTGGGTAAGCATACAACATCCTAGACTGCATACTGTCTGCTATGCTGGATGGTGGTCAAATGCACGCATACTGCATACCCTGTACAAATATAAAATAAAAAATCGTCTGCAACCAGTCCCGAAATTTATGATGGCCAGTCCTGCAAGTCTGTGAAGGCGCTAAGTTAGTAATCTATACTTACTTAATTTTAAGATATTCTGAAATAATAAAAATCTATGACTTTTTTATATTACATGACTGTTTTTGTAATTTGGAAAGTACTATTTTTCATTTATTTTAATCCTTCCACATTCTTAACATCTTGTACTTATTGTAAAAATTGATATAATAACACAGTTTCTTGTATTTAATAAAATTATAACAAAAAGATCGAAAAGCTCGAAAAACCCGGTCTACCCGGGTTTTGATTACTCTTAGACCCGAAAACCCGGGTTTTGAAAATTGAACCGAGTTTCGATGCCCTAGTTATATAGCTATTGGTCCTCGCCAACATATAGGTTAGGTATAATTTATTTTGAAGATCGAAATACCTGATGTGGAACCAAACAGTCCAGTCAAACTATGAGAGATATAAGAATACTGTCTTAAGGAAAATTGTTAAACGTGACGAGCATTTTCAATTGACGTACAAATTTTGAAGGTCTGGTACACTTGATGTGGAACCCTAGCAGCCAGGTAAAACATTAAAAGATACAAACAAAAAGTTGCTTAAAGCTATGAACATTTTCTATTGACGTAAAAGTAAGGAAGGTCTGGTACACCTGATGTGGAACCCTAGCAACCCAGCTAAACAATAAAAGGTATAAAAATACCGTCTTAAGGAAAACTGTTAAACGTGATGAGCATTTTCTATTGAGGTACAAATTTTGAAGGTTTGGTACACCTGATGTGGAACCCTAGCAGCCAGGTTAAACTATAAAAGATACAAACAAAAAGTTGCTTAAAGCTATGAACAATTTCTATTGACGTAAAAGTAAGGAAGGTCTGGTACACCTGATGTGGAACCCTAGCAACCCAGCTTAACAATAAAAGATATAAAAATACCGTCTTAAGGAAAACAAACGTGATGAGCAATTTCTATTGACGTACAAATTTTGAAGGTCTAGTACACCTGATGTAGAACCCTAGCAGTCAGGTTAAACTATAAGAGAGACAAACAAAGCGTTTTAAGGAAAGTTGTTAAACGCGACGAACATTTTCCATTGATGTAAAAATAACGATGATCTGGGACACCTGATGTGAAACCCTACGAACCCAGCTAAACTCAAATATAGCGTCTTAATAGAAGTTGTTCAGCGTGATAAGTATTTTCTACTGACATACAATAATCTAAAGTCTGGTACATCTGATGTCCCCCAAGAGCCCAGATAAAGCTTAAGATATACGAATATAGCGCCTTAAGGAAGGTTGTTCAGCAAATGAGGACTGTTTACGTATTACACAGCGTAATATCACAACTGTTACTTTTTACAAACTTATTATAATATCTTAAGCATTCAATTAAAATATTTACTTAAGAAAGAAGTAAGTATAAGAAATACGAAGTAAGTATAATTTTTAAGTTACATTTTGCTAACGAAACATGATAGTGGAATTTTAGTTAGGTATAGGCAACCGATCGTTGTGGAGATCTTTGGGGGAGGCCTATGCCCAGCAGTGGTTGTCTTACGGCTGAAATGATGATAGGCAATCGGTACGTTAAGTGGGTACGGAAACCTTCAAGGGCAAGTCCAACTCGCACTTGGCCGATTTTTTTACCTTATGTTATGACAAACATTTCATCAGAACATTCAAAAACTCCAATATGGAGGCAACCCAGGACGAGCGCCCTCCGTGAGGCGATGAATGCGCGCTTCGTTAAGCCGCGCCCGCGCCGGCCGCCCGCCGCCGCCGTCGCCGCCGCCGTCGCCGCCGCCGCCGCCGCCGCCGCCGCCCCGCCGCCCCGCCGCCACCGCCCGACCTCGCATGATTTATCATTTATAACAACACATGCTCTTGCGCGTCCGTTGCACAATCATTCATATCGAAACTTCGGGCCGAACGCACAATGCGCATACTTAAACTGCTCAGTGACTTTTGTATTGCTCAATTCTTAAAACATCATTTAAGTATTCTTTATTTTTCCTTCAAATTGAAGGCTCGATTAAACGTTTCGATTTAACGTTTCGATTAAACTTTTGTGCGCGTAGACATTTTGTTAGGTAAGTATTTTGATACACGAAATTCTCACCCGTACCTTACTCACGGTATTAACAATATTCTGTGAACGTATAAACAAACCAACCAGTCGCGCGGGTGTTATCACTGCTCATTACCATTCGCGGCTCTTAACATTTAATTAATTAAATCAACGCCACGGGCACTCTACTCGGCGTATCTGTGGCGCGCGCGTCCCGACTCCCGCCGCGACCATCGAACATCTCGAATCGAAGGCGATCTACATCAAACATTCGCAGCCACACTTGCGTCTGAGCTTGCAACCGCGCCTGCGCCCGCGCACTCCCCGCAAACCGCCGCGCGCCGCGCTGAGGCCCTGGAAACGCAGAATCGCGTGCAACGCGAGTATTAATTTAGTTAGGCCACTATCGTTATCTGCGTTATCCACACCGCGGCTTCAAGTCATAATTTGCATTTCAAAACGGTGTGTTGCGTTCGGCGCAGAGCGGCCGGTCGCTATCACCGCATATTAACATTTTGTCGCCGGCTGAATCAATTAACAGCGGCCCTCGCATAATAATTAACTAAGTGACAGATTAACAAGTTTCGACACTCGACCGTAATGAAGATGTTGCGTACCCCGGTCGGATAAAAGCCCGTTCGCTATTCATGCGCGCGGCGGTGGTCTCTCGGAGCACGACACTTGACTGAGGAAATTCTTTGCTCTTTAAATGAGTCGATGTCAAAGCGTTACTAAGATTTCGATATGACGCGAATCGCTAACGTAACGGCGGGCCGGGCGCGGTGCGACACGGCGGTGCGGGTGCGCGCCGGCCCGCCGCGGGCGCTCGCCATAAATCCTCACTCGTTGATTGCTTTCTGCGCGTCCCCCTACCCCACACCCGCGGCTTAATACTCATTCAGTCCGTCCATTCAGTCGACGACATGATTTAAGTTATTTGTTTTAGATACCGAGTCCAATCTGAGATTCATTGGAATATTATGCGAAAGTTTGTTTGAAGCAGCTTCGGGCAGCGCCTGCGCCCGCCGTGGGCGACTGCGCCCGACAACCGATACAGGCATAACTTAGGGCTTGCTAACAGGCAGCGTTGACATCAAACATCAATTATCGCTTAGATCATAAGTGAGAAAGGTTGCGATTTAATTCATAGCTATTCAAATAAATTATAATATATATTTAATCTTTATTCAAAGAATAGAATTTTAAAAACAAAAATAAGTAACAATACACTTTGTATTAAAATAAACAAAATATCTACCAGTTTAATAAGAATTAGGACTATCGCGGGCGTCAAACGATTTTTTATGAATGAATAACTGCTTTGTTAAATTTTAATTAATATTTTAATTCATTCGAGACGTAACTCTAGAAACAAAACATGAAGCGCTCGCTGCGCACCGATGTGCCTCGAGGATATTCATTCCATTACGACTGAGTAACAAATATACTATTTCAGGGTCAATTAACTTAAAGCGTGTTGGGTCATTTATCTTAACGCCCGGGCAATACGCGCTATTTCGCGATACCAAAATATAACAAACAATATAGGTACCTACATGATTGAGAAATTCGCATGTCACGAGTCGGAGCGATAGCTATACAAAGAGCATTCAGCTATGTGGCCCTGTGGCATGTCATATGATGGTCTATAGACGATTGGTAACAAATACATAAAACTTTGATAGTTGATACAACTATTGAAGTTTGTATCAACTATCGGTTCCTACTCTAACAGCCGGTTGCACCAAAATATTCATTATACGAATTCGTAAAAAGTAACTGAATTTTGCTGTCAAAACTGTCAAATCCCATACATTTTTAAACCATAAACCCTGTAAAAGTAAAAAAGTATAATGTAAAAAAAACTTGGTGAAACCGGTGGTAGAAGCACAGAGGAAAAAAAATACTACCTATGTGTAGAAGTGTGTGTGTCAATCCGGATGTAAGGGGAGCACACCTAACAAAAAAGTGTTCCGCTAAACCTAACAGTACCAGACCCAGTAGCCACTCAATCACATAAATTGTTTATGCATTCACAACAGTATCAGATCATGATAGAGCAAACCGTTCCCGATACAGATCTGGTAGTGTACTCGGCCGACGATCGCCGCTCGACAGCTCGAATCGAATTCCCATTGTTTAATATTCCGAATAAATCGATCCTTAGGAGAGTTTATTTATGCGGCTAGAGATTAATTAAACTCGGAGGCGACATGGTGCATTTACATAAGACATGCCGAGCGCATTTGCAGTGTGGGCGAAGACATCGCGTGAGACGCTGCAGGACCGGAGCTGCACCGTAAGCCCTGTCCCGACGTGCCGGGCGCCCGCACCTGCGACCGGTGGGGTTTCGGGGCTGCGAATGCTCCGGATGGTAGTTACGGTACCTACTCATCTCGCTTCTTTCGAAGACACCTCGTCAGAAAAAAAGTAAGACGCGTGGCTACCAGACAAAAAGGCGCGCTAAATAAACAATAAACGATGATATATCAACGAAAGCAATTACTGCAGACGCCTCCGGCGGTCACCGATTTATGCTCCACTGGAATATTATTTAGTCTGCGACATGGCGACTTGTTAACGACCTCAGCATTTAGAGTGGAAACGTTATTGGTTCTTTCAAATTGGCTTGCGCAGGGCTTTGTTCACAGGTTATCGAAATCGCTTATTCAGGGTACCTATTGATTGATCCGTTTCAATAATTCATATCAGTTGTCAAAGATCCCCATCACATACCAACAAAGCGAGTAATCAAGTGCATTGCCCAAGAGCGCCTCGCACTCGACACTTAATGTCAAGGGCGAAGAATGCTGTGCGCTCGTCCTGCAACCTTCGTCGTCGACACTGGCCAATCTGTCAGGAAAAAGCTAAGTTTTCTTTAAATGTATTTAATGAAATACATAAGTAACAGGCCTTAAGAGAGTCCTTCAAAAACGCCTCAGTATTATTCACCTCGCCGCCTGCGCTATCGAGACCGGTGACCATAAATCCCGATTAGAAAAATTAACAATAAGATCGATGATATGTGGATTCCGATGCCGAGTGGAGAACAAAGGCTTATGAAGGTCAGCCCGGGCCGGTGGTCCGGTCACCGGCGACGCATTCCGGTGCCGGCCCGGCCGTCGCAGCCAGTTACCACAATCAAAATAAATGACAAATGAAAACGTCACTGTTGCAAGTCATGGCTGTATTTTTTAGCCGCAACACGCCGCTCTTTGTTGGCCGCACTTGACCGATGAATTTTCAATAAAGCCACTTCTTGGGACACTGGTCCCTTTTTTTCTATTTTGACTCCAGAATAAATTCTCACGCACCTGTCGCCGGCGATGCTCGTTTCCCTTCCTTAGTAGCTTTTATGTTAATCACTAAGGCACGCAGCGTCCGCCTGGAAGCGTTACGTCTTCATGTACAATAATATACAGTCGATCGGTTTGTTTGCTTCCAGTAAAACCATTAAAACTGATCGTAAATAACGATCATAAAGATGGTATGCGTTTGCGTAAATTCTTATTCGTTAGGTGCCTCGATGAGAGTCGTCGAAGGGTGAAGGTATGATCGGGTCAGGAACAAACGAGAGTATTGACGTGCGGTGTGCGCGCGCGCATGAGGGCCGCGGCCGCACACGGCGCGGTCAGAGGTCGCCGCGCACCGCCCCGCGCGCATAACCCGCCCGCGCAGCCACGCAGCGCCTCCCACGGCCGCCGCGCCGCCGCAGACCGCTCTCCGCTTTGGCCGGTTGTCTCTTCACGGATGACTCGGAAAATGATGACGATGGATATTTCTAATACGTCGAAGGTTAATTGGACGTAGGCAGTGTATTGTGAAGGAATTAACGTGCGGTCCGGCTAAATGATTCTTTGTGAAATGTCTTTGAAATATTTCGAATACTTCACGTATGCCACACGTGTAATTTTTTGCTTCAAACAGTTCTAAAATATGTCCATTGTTGTTTTTTTAATTTCATATTGACGTTGATATTCACAATCAAACACCACAGCCAAAGATGATTTACTTACGTTGTTTGTGTTTCTGAATTCTGTACAGAAAAGTGTATAAAGAAAATGACTTTTATTCTTAAGTATACAACATTTAAAAGTATATCGGTCGCTTGGGATACCTTACTCAGGTTTGAGATATTTGCTTACACTAAAATGCTGCCCATCTTTCAGTCTAGAAACATAATTTATGTTGTTCAACTGTAGTAGACTCGTTGGTTGTGCAGGGAATTGGACAACATAATGTATTGCAAAATAAAGAACAATATCAGACAGCATATCGCATACATATATTGATCTGATTCCAAGTTAAGTACGTAAACTTACCGAGGTATACATTTGTATGTATAGCACTGCGCTATGGGCAGCAACAGCCGCGCTAGAGAGCTAGTGATAGTGACTCACTTGGCGAGGTCAGAAGGTATAGCCACCCACCTCCAGCAGGAACCGGTCCGCGATTAGCACAGCGCGATCGGGCAGCTAAGCCATGCTCGTAAGAGTGACTCACTTGGCGTAGTCCTGCTTGCAGTAGACCTGACGGTCGCGCAGGAAGCAGGAGGGGTGGCGGTCGAGCTGCACGGCGCAGACGCAGCAGCGCAGACATGCAGCGTGCCACGCGCCGCCGCCCACCTCCAGCAGGAACCGGTCCGCGATTAGCACAGCGCGATCGGGCAGCTAAGCCATGCTCGTAAGAGTGACTCACTTGGCGTAGTCCTGCTTGCAGTAGACCTGGCGGTCGCGCAGGAAGCAGGAGGGGTGGCGGTCGAGCTGCACGGCGCAGACGCAGCAGCGCAGGCAGGCGGCGTGCCACGCGCCGCCGCCCACCTCCAGCAGGAACCGGTCCGCGATCGCCTCGCCGCACGCGCAGCAAGTGCGGTGCTCCGTCTGCAACCAACAACAACTTGCTGAGCATATAACTGGAACTTCTTTTGTCGTGCCCTGCCTGTTCCACATCTGCACTCGGGAGACCTCGTGACAGCAACCGACGACTATAAAAATGGACAAGTTCTGGCTTGTAACAAATTGTATCCGCTATCGACACGCTATGAGAAGTCTGGAACTTTGCGAGGGTATCGGTAATCAAAACAAGACGAAGAAGAAGTTTGAATAGCGTTGTTGATTGGTGGTTTAGCGCTGACGCTGACCGATTTTTACAGAAATTTACCATTACTTCCTACGTGTAAACAGAAGTCGACAGGAACATGTGTTATACTGCTTTGGAGAAACTAGCAATTTGTGATCATCATCATTATAGGTGGTTGAATTCGTATAACTATTCTTCTTACCTCTTTCAGGTCTGTTGTTTTAACATAACCTGTTATACCTAGAATCGCTTTTGTCGTAGCGTTGTGCAGAAAATAGCACTCAATACAAAATTTTAAGAAACTTTGCAGTGAGTAGACCATTCAAAATACTAAGAAAAAAACATTCGCTACGGTATGTACGATATCAAACTTTATTAAAGTTGATAGTAGGTTCAGAGTGTATTTCGTAATCGTAAGGCAGAACTGTTACACAGTTGCTGTTGTACTCGAACACAATAATGTTGTATCACAGATATTAAAATACTAAAGGTTATATTTAAATACTAGCCTTCCGCCCGTTGACGACGCTACATGGTTATCCCGCGGGAATGTTCGTACCCGAACGAACATTTTTTCGGAATAACAAGTAAACTACGTCTACAACCTACTCTCCAGCTCCCAAACTATCCCGTTGTCACGATCAACCGTCAACGGATCACGTCGATCCGTTTTGCTCTGTTTTGACGTGAAAGACGAACAAACAAAGAACACTTTCACATTTATATTATTAGATACAGGGCGAACTCAAACATATAATACCTAATTATAGAAAAAACGTTATGATTTTTATTTCTTATCTTTTTTCTTTGTAAATCTATAATAAATCTAACCGGAAAATAATGAACAAAGGTTACCTACTTTATTGTCCAACTTGTTAAATTATTGATAGACAGACATACAAAATATTATTAATTTAAAAAGCTTTAAAATAGTTTGCTGAAATACCTAGTTCATATATATCTTGTAACGTTAGTTGAATAAAAGTTACTTACCTATATTTAAAAAAATCGAAAGTTTTAATTGCCGGCCTCTACCTCTAAAGGGCTTATTACACTTATCCTAGTTAGGATCCTAATTTAGCATACATTGCTTGTTTTTATTACATCACTTGCTAAAAATGAGCTCAAAGAAAGTAATGTATGCTTATTAAGGATCCTAACTAGGATAAGTGTATTATGCCCTTAACTTTAAATACATTATTTTTTCCTTCTCAGTTGACCCGTACTTTTTGAAGTCTGTTGTCTGTTAAATGTTAGAGACCTAACATCACAATGGAAACTTCCAAATTTTACTGTTGTGGTTCCGTATTGACACTTCAGCTCAATAAATATTAAAACGGCCGGGCGCCCCACGAGGGTGGCGAAATTCGGCGAACCGTAATGAGATTACAAACGGCAAATTGTAGGCGTACAACTAAAAATTAGTTTCCAGCGTTGTTTACAACTGTCGGGGCGGGCTGATCTAATACTGGCGTTGTGCAAACACCGCACCCTTAGCGTGTAATCAAATGTATTACGTCGCGACACAATGCGACAATTGAGAGCTCGCATGCGGAATTAGTCGCCGGAGTCGCGACATGTGGCGACTGGCGACATGTGCGTGCCGCGACTTGACAATGATGTAATGTTGCGCTTTAAAACACTGTGTTAACTTGTCGGATTTGATGGCAGGGATGCAACCTTTAAGTAGAAGGGTATCCTATCCCTGAAGACGAACTTTTTATTCTAGGGAGTTAATTAACATCCTAAATTAGCCTAAAGCTTTTATACAGTCTATTAGCGTAGAGTAAGATACTGAGATAATAATTTTATTTCCGATACAACATTAAATTTACCCGATATTTTTCCACCAAGGAAAATTACACAATTTTTTACTTCATGTCGTTGACACTATTCGAGTATAAGTACTTACTTGAGTACCTATACTTCAGATCGTGTAGCATTAGCATGGGGTTGCAATTAAATGTGTCTCTGTTGCTATTCGGCGCACGTTTCCAGTGGGTTCCAACTTCAATGATGTTAAAGTTAGCGGTTACAATCGGAATAACAACTAAAGCAAAATTAAAGCCGATGATTTTTATCCAAAATGTTATAAATAAAGCACATGATCACCAAACAAAAGTTAACATCTTTCTCGTACTTCCAAACACCTAAATAGTCACCTAACTAAAAAGTTTAATTATGAAGAAAAAAATGCCATCTGAAGCATAAATGTACACAATCATTAAACATATAAGTAATATCTCGTCTCAGTTTGGTAAATAAGTTACTTCTGATATTACAAAACTGTTAGGTAAGTACTTATTTTAATTGTTATTTAACTTTGCCTCTCTTTTTGTTCAATAGTTACATTGTAAAGGTGACTTATAATAAACTGAGCATTTCCTCAAGCATTCTCATGTAACGAACCATTCTAGCGAATGCTCGATGGAATGGCGATGGAGCATTTACCTGTAAAGTTGAAATGTAATCAATCTGTCTCAACTCCGACTCTCTGTCTTTGCTCGATGAAATGTTAAGACTGATTAACACCAATCAAATCGAACATATAGCTAGAACTAGATCAAGAGCATTTTCTCTTGACTTGATCTTTAGTGTAAATAAAACTAGTTTTCAGCATTTACACCAAAATATGAACAATTGAACAAACAATGTAGGTATTTTAACAGAGTGTGGATAGAATGAGCATTCGGTCGTCTAATGTAAATCGGCCATTACACTAAACACTAAAACGTTCGTTGGTTTTCAAAATCAGGTTGAATGCTCGATGTTAAATGCTCTAGTTTATAAACCTTAATGAGTAGTGTAACTAACATTAGTAGCATGCTAAAAAAATAATGTTACTTAACTTAGGCACACTACTAAGCAAATAACATTTAAAAACAGTCGTGATGGGTTCTGAGTAAAACCTACTTTTATAGTTTATTTATAAAGCTTTGATACTCTACAAAGCTAAATCATCAAATTGTGTTTTATTAAATATATTCATAAAAAATATCACGTTTTTCCTCCGCACCCTGGTAAAGTCAAGTATGGCCCTACACCGTGAAATTTTACTTGTTGACTTCCGGAAAATTACTTGAAGTAGGGCAGGCGTACCGGTATTGGCCACTGTACCGGTTTTGGTCACTTTTCACTTTAAAGTTATTTATATAGGAATTAAAAAACTATTGCTTATATTTATTAATGGCGAATAAAAGATTGGACTTTTAGTTAATAATTACAGCACTTAGCTTTTTTTACGTAGTACGATGTTTTAGAAATAAACACCATGTTATGTTTCAAAGTTAACATTTTGTAAAATTCTTAAGCAAAATGTTAAGAGTAAAGGTTTTGAAAAATCATTTTTTTTCTACAATAAAATTATTTTATGGTTATTTAATATTTTATATCACATTAGAATATGTTTCTTCTAGATGGATTAAGTGTTGTTTTCTCACTGTTCTCACAAAAAGTTGGAAAACAATAAGTGGCCAAAAGTGGTGCTGGAAATTTTAGCATTGTGCCACCTTTGGCCACTTTGGCATTAGTAGGAAGTATCCAACTTTTCAAGCTCATTTATTATAAAAGACTCACAACTCACTAAACTTTTAAATTAATAATGTTTAGGTTGTCCGCTGTCGCGGTAGTGGAGCGGAGTGGGTCAGCAATGCAGAGCGGAGTCGCACACTGTTTCTGCTTCGGAATCATTAGTATTTGTTAGGGCCACTTTTCACTTAAAAAGTGATATAAATCTCCGTGCTTTATAGTGACACGGTAGAGGAAGTGGAGCGAGCGTGTCGAGTGGATAAGTGGAGTCAGGTCAGGATGCTTGCCCCGCTTGGCTCTCTCTAGCCGCTTCTCTGCTAGGTTTCCTCACTCCGCTTCTTTTTAGGGTTCCGTACCCAAAGGGTAAAAACGGGACCCAATTACTAAAACGGCGCTGTCCGTCTGTCTGTCTGTCTGTCACCAGGCTGTATTTCATGAACCGTGACAGCTAGCTAGACGACAGTTGAAATTTTTACTCGTGGTCGAGTGCCAATTAAGGCTGGGTATCCCTTAAAATTAAGTAACACTCAACTGAACGTGAAATCGGCGTGTTTTGATTTCAAAGATGGAAACCACCATAGTAGTTAAATGCCCCTTAAAATTAAGTGCCCCTTAAAGTTAAGTGACACTCATATTAACGTGAAATCGGTGTGTTTTGATGTGAAAGATGGAAACCATTATCGTAGTTAAGTACCCCTTAAAGTTAAGTGACACTCATATTAACGTGAAATCGGCGTGTTTTGATGTCAAATATAGAAACCACCATCGTAGTTAAGTGCCCCTTAAAGTTAAGTGACACTCATATTAACGTGAAATCGGCATGTTTTGATGTCAAAGATCGAAACCACCATCGTAGTTAAGTGCCCCTTTAAGTTAAGTGACACTCATATTAACGTGAAATCGGCGTGTTTTGATGTCAAAGATGGAAACTACCATAGTAGTTAAGTGTCCCATAAAGTTAAGTGACACTCATATTAACAACAGCGATACAAACCACCATAGTGGTTAAGTGCTTCTTAAAGTTAAGTGTCCTTCAAAGAAAGATAACTCTTATCTTAACTAAACGTGACGTTGACGTGTTGCTGATGTCAAAAAAGGTAGAAGACGCCGTCATGGATAAGTGCCCCTCACTGAACGTGACATTGACTGATTTTAGAGGTAGAAGACAACATCAAATTCAAGTGTCCCTTAAAGTTAAGTGACACTTATCTCATCCAAACATGACATCGACGTGTTTCTGATGTCAAAGGTGACGAATGTTATGTTTCAACTGGCACTATTGTTTTATTGCCCCAAATACCTAAATTAGCGAATTGACGCTATTGCCTACAACACTAGCCTAAATCCGCTAATTTTCTTCTAATCAAGTGATAAAGGTATACTTATAAAATTGTAGTAAGGAGCTAGCTGGGATTGAAAAACTATTTCATGTAGTGTTTTAGTCCAGAACTCTAATAAGACATCAATTAAGCATAAACTCAACTTCTAAATATAGTAATTTTATGAAAGTGGCCAAAACCAATGCAAACGATGTGGCCAAAACCAATGCAAAATGGCCGAAACCGGTACATTTGGCCCTCCCTGCGGATTTTGTTTTATATAAAAAAAACTATTGATTTTTTTTACTTTCTAAATTGTGTTAAAGGTCGATAAATTCTCTATAAGTCTAGATATAATTTTTTTCTTAAAGACTTAAGATCATTAAGCACTATAAGCGTTTGAAAGTGAAAAATCCTTAAAGTGGCCAAAACCGGTACGCCTGCCCTACTTATCAATACAAACAACTTTTACTTAATATGGGAACAACTCTGAAATCGTGAAAAAAAATCAGCTGTTCCATACATTTCAATCGACTTGATTTGAAAATTAGTATGCAACAGCTGATTTTTTCGCGATTTCAGAATTGTTCCCATAGTAAAAGTTTGTTTGTATTGATAAGTACTTTAAGTTATTTTCGGGTAGTCAACAAGTACTCGGTGTATACTTGTATTATTATTTATTCTGTGCCTATATACTGGGCATACACTGAACGTTAAACTTACACCGGCATTGGCTTTTGAAACCAGCATCTAATTTAAAATATCATCATCATCATTTCAGCCGTACGACGTCACCTGCTGTGTATAGGCCTCCCCAAAGGATCTCCACAACTATCAGTCCTGCCTACGGTGTCCGCATCCAGTGGCATCCCGCGACCAAATCGTAGGTTCACCTTGTAGGGGTACTGCCCTCTTCAAAATTACAATATCCTGACGATATCGCATACCGCAGTCTAAGGAAACTCCTTGGAATCTCACTGGTTTATGATTGTGACGTAATCTAGCATGTATTACGAGATTACTTCTTTATTTGACGGACCGTAATATATTCGGGTGACGCAATAAAAACCCTATATGAACGGTTGCAACGACCACTATCTCTATTAGTAATAGTTGACATTACACGCGACCCGCAAGTCCGCGACCCGGACGCACGCACATTGCGCGCGCGCGGACTTGCGGCGCGGCGGACGTACTATTTTTTGTCCTCTGTGGCGGCGGCGTGCGCCAATTAACGCCGCCCATCGCTAATCATGCAATTATAACACTCAGTTTTATGCTCCAATGACCCTTCATTTACATTTAACTGTACTTGATGAGTTAAGGATAAATATATTGTGACAAAGGAGATTTTTCAGTTTTGTATGGAGTCTCGGCTAGGACTTTGTACACTATACCATAGGCAAGCAAAAGATAAATACAATAACTGAAAACTAATTATATCGCAATAAGCTAACGCGTTTGATGGTACAAAAGCATTATCTAGTCTTAATAATTAAGCAACCCCTATTCAATATAGCGGTAAAATGTCACACTAACATTAAAAATAAGGTTCACATTGACAGATTATCATCAGTCGTCAATGTCATCGTTTATTCGTACAGAAACATCAAAGTTTCCGAACGTGATTTAAATATGGTTGCCAGTGTGACCATGGATAGCAAAGACTTTTTATTTCAAAGTTTATTTTTGTACCATTTGTCCAGAAAGACAATGAGAATTTTAATATTTTATTTGACTTTACTATATTTTTACTATTAGTACGAATAGTGTACAATGTCCTAGCCGAAAATGAAAAATGTCCTTTTTAAATTAATTATGTGCATCTACATTATGAATTATAAATACGAGAGTAATTTTCCGACTTTTCATGGTTGAATGACAAAACCAATTATTTATTTGACTAGAATATCTATGCATATTTTATAATAAAACTGTAAACGAACCAATTCTGTACATTGAAAAGAAATAGAAAAAAAAATACCTCCAGGTGTCTAACCAAAAATATGGTTTTTAAGTTTTTTGTCTGTCTGTTGTCCGCGTTTCACGCAAAAACTAGTGAGCTGATTTTGATAAAACTTTTTTCGTTATATAGCCTATATAAGTTGGCGAGGACTAATAGCTATATAACGAAAACAGTTTCAAAATAAAAAATTGCCTATATTTTATTTTGAAGATCGAAATACCTGGTGTGGCACAGCAGTCCAGCCAAACTATAAGAGATATAAAAATAATGTCCCAAGGAAAATTGTTAAACGTGATGAGCATTTTCTATTGACGTACAAATTTTGAAGATCTGGTACACCTGATGTTGAACCCTAGCAGCCAGGTTAAACAAAATTATAACAGATACAAACATATCGCCTTATGAAAAGTTGTTTATCGTGATGAATATTTTCTATTGACGTAAAAATATTGAAGGTCTGTTTCACCTGATGTGGAACCCGATCAGCCAGGTTAAACTTTAAGAGATAAAAACATAATACAGCGACTTAAGAATAGTTTTTTTTTATTCACAACGTGTAACACTTAGCCTTTATCACACCTGATGTTAAGTGGTGATAAAACTGAAGGTGGAAGCGCACTACTCCTGGAACCCTCAATCATTGAGGAACTGGCTATCTTATATCTAACTGCCGGAACAAAATAATGCTGAAAACATCATTGTTATGGCGTCAGAATTAGATGGTGGTATGGTGGACGGTGGCGGACTAAGAACAAGTCCAACCACCAGCCAAAACCGAATACAATATGTACCCCCACTGGGAATCGAACCCGGGACCTCTGGGTTTGAAATCGGTGGTGTGAACCACTTGTTGAGGGTCAAAACTTGAATGAAGACCATTATTTATTTTAGACCTCTATATCCTTCGAGCAACGCGGGTCTTCCTGGTGTCGACCCCAGCGAGCAACCCGCCAGCATTTATATAAATCAATGAGCGTGGCGAGCGCAGCCAAGTCCCGTTTATTATGATCTCATTACTCTCCCCGCCCACGCTTTTTACGCTTTTTCGCTCGCCAGCGGCTGCACCTACGCTCGCGATAACCTCGCGATGAACGACACGTGCCACGGAGGCGTATATGCTAGTAATCTTATACACACTCAACATGAGAAGGTGGATATTTGTTTAAATACTTACATTTATTTTATGTCAGGCCAAACTAAGGAATGGATATGTAGAACTGTGAAATCTATACATATTATAAAACTGTAAACGAGCCAATTATGTACATTGAATAGAAATAGTCTACCTCGAAAGTCTATAATTCACAATACGATGAAATGTCATTTTTGACTTTTCGATGTAGACAAAACCTTTCTCGAGTTCATCATGCTACCCGTGCCGTGCTGGTCTTCTTAACGAAACAGCTAAGAATACCAAAAATATGGATTTTGAATTTTTTGTCTGTCTGTCTGTTGTCCGCGATTCACGCAAAAACTACTGAGTGGATTTTGATGTAATTTTGTTGTTATATAGTTATTGGTCCTCGCCAGCATAAAGGCTATATAATTAATTTTGAAGATCGAAATACCTGATTTGGAACCATGCTATGGTCTAGCCAAACTATGTGAGATATAAAAATATCGTTTTAGGGAAAATTGACGCAAAATATCGATGGTCTCAAGAGAAGTTGTTCAGCGTGTGTTATAATTATTGAGAATTAAAGTTATCTAATATGTAATAAAAGGAATCTAAATTGAATAGAACAGTGTATTGTCTATGCTAGTCAAAGTCCACAATCTGCAGTCGTACTTTTTATTCAAAATTAAACAAATGTCGTTATTAAAATTAAAATGCATTCTTTATAAAGTTATACTCATATTTAAACATTTGTATTCATACTTTAAATTATTTTAGGTAAATAAGAATTATTACTAACTGGGCGGAAACACATAGGCAGAAAGCGGTTGTGTTACCGCGCCATATTGGTTTAAGTGATGTATAAATACGGTAGTACGGTCCCTGAGCGGCTCTCATTCTGCATCGGGAATTCAAAGCAAAGCTAAGTATTTTATTACATCGATGTGAGATTATTGGTGTTGTTAATTGTTAGATATCTTATACGAAACAAACTTGAATTAGCATCAAATAGTTTCTGTTGGAATTTGTTATTCTTTGTCACAATATTCTATTGTTGTAAATGTATTAAAACTATTATCAGTATGGTTATAATTCAAATACACATTGTGCATTTCACACTTAAAAATGTAATTTGTCTGACGTGTTTTATGAAAATAAAAGTGTTTGATGAAGGGAGAATTGCACCCCTTGGCGAGTTTCTTGCTGGCTCTTCTCGTTACAAGGTCTCCCCCGCCGTAGGGTTTTCTGAACCAATAGCGTAGCATCCTTGACAATCACAAAGGCTTAATAATAACTTGAATAAATGAAAATGAATATTAATTATTGAGTTATTTATTGTAATACCTGACCCATAATCTTAACACGTCATTCCTTCCACTCTGCACTACCAAACTGCACTACCGGTAGTGCAGATTGGAATTTTCTGTCCTATCTGCACTACTGTACTACCAGCTGTCAAACCGGTAGTGTCGTTAGGAATTATTTCTTCCCTTTTGCACTACTGTGTAGTAGTGCACAATGGAATTATAAAGAACATTACTTTTTCATTCCTAACCGCACTACCAAACAATTGTGTAGGTATGCGAACTCTTAGCTTCTACGGTTTTACGTTATTTGGATTTTTTATCCCTTCTGCACTAAGTAGTACTGATGTACTACTTAGTGCAGAAGTACGTGTAAGTAAGTGTAAGTACCTACTGATGAATATTATTATAATATAAAAACAAATTATATTTTTAAAAAACACATTGAGTCATTTATTTGTTTTTTATATTAACAAGTATTAACAAGTATTAATAACTTATACTGTTACATGTATTAATACTGTTACATGTATTAATATTATTACGTTATTCGACTCTCCGCCCAAAGCATCCTGCACATTATTCGACATAGAATAACGAGGAATAATAATCATCGACAAATTGAAATGATTTTTTTAAAGTGAAATAAATTAATAAACATATTAGTTAATGATAACTAAATACAATTTTATTTCATAAATTCTTCATGACATTTCATAAATAATGTAAAACCGTAGAAGCTAAGAGTTCGCATACACAATTGTTTGGTAGTGCGGTTGGGAATGAAAAAGTAATGCTCTTTATAATTCCATTGTGCACTACTACACAGTAGTGCAAAAGGGAAGAAATAATTCCTAATGACACTACCGGTTTGACAGCTGGTAGTACAGTAGTGCAGATAGAACAAAAAATTCCAATCTGCACTACCGGTAGTGCAGATTGGTAGTGCAGAGTGGAAGGAATGTAACACGTGATAAGTATTTTCTACTGACATACAATAATCTAAAGTCTAATGTCACATGAAATAAATCTGATGTCACATGAGTAAATATACGTGCTGAACTGCTGATGCTTACCAAGAGCCCACGCCTTAAGGAAGGTTGTTCAGCGAATGAGCACTATCTGTTTACGTATTCCAGATATCTATACAAATAAATAAAATTGGAGTGTCTGTTTGTAACATTAAAATAACCGCTTTTTACTATAAGCATATGATTATATATACGGTACATCTATACATCTATACAAATAAATAAAATTGGAGTGTCTGTTTGTAACATTAAAATAACCGCTTTTTACTATATGCATATGATTATATATACGGTACATATACCAAAATGACATGTTTTACAATTTTTGTCTGTCTGTCTGTCTGTCGGTCTGTCTGTCTGTCTGTTTGTTCCAGCTAATCTCTGGAACGGCTGGACCGATTTTGACGGGACTTTCACTGGCAGGTAGCTGATGTAATAAGGAGTAACTTAGGCTACTTTTTATCCCGATATTCTTACGGGAACGAGTACCACGCGGGTGAAACCGCGGGCGGCCGCTACTTGAGAAATATAATTAGAACCATGCTAACCACACAACACATCGTGATATCACAACTGTTACTTTTACAAACTTCTTATAATATCTTGAGCATTCAAATAAAGACTATCTTAAGAATTTGTTGAAGTAGTACCTATATGGATGCATGGAAAAATAAAAGTTCGTAAATAACATAAGATGATGGGTACCTCCACGTGGTGAAGGCGGAAACAATATAAGAAAACTCCCACTCCAATACTTGTATTTAAATACTTTCGGGCGGTTTCGGGCGAAATGTTGAAATTTTTGTCTGTCTGCCTGTCTTTCACACAAAAACTACTGAACGGATTTTGGTGAAACATTTTTTTTATATAGCTATTGGTCCTCGGCAACATATATTATTATAGGCTGTAATTTATTTTGAAGATCGAAATAACTGTTTTATCTTAAAAAAATATTTAATTTCCTGAAGCCGCGGGCGGTCGCTTGTGTCTAATAAATGCAATAAAGGCATAAGTAAGTATATCAAGCCTAATCATAGCAACAATGAAGTTCTTCGATTATAATACCAAATAACAGTGAGTACAAAAAATGTAGTTCTTTTTAATAAATTTGAAACTACTTTTGTGTTGTTGCAAATCACGCCCCTACAATACTAACAGAAAAAGCTCAATAGAGAGCAAATAATAGTAGCATCTCCGGCCAACCAACCCTCGAACTACGAAAACACAAACAGTCGTTCAATTAATAGTGTGGCAGTTCATAAATTTGGTGGCGACACGAATATCGGTGTCCCACTCATTGTGCCGGGACGCTGGCAGCCGGTGGCAGCCGCGTACGAGCAATAACCGCCACACTGCGTCGTGGCCCAAACCGACACACCACCAGCCCAAGCCAAGCAGTTGCCTATCAAAAAATTTCGAAACAAATTTCTTAAGCATTGGCGACAATAGCTAATAATAGACCCCCAGACCGCTTTGTCCGAGTGACTTCAACCAGCTGACTGACAGTTTTTTTGTAATTTTTTCTTCACACAAACCAGGAGCCGAGGTGCCCGTGCATAATGACGTCGTTTGTGTGTATTTAATGCGTCATTTAAAAGGGTTTATTTGCTTTGATTTTTATTAAAAAATATGCTAATTTGTTACACCGCAGGTCGACGCGTCTTTTGCTGGGCAACAGACATTTCGTTGCTGGTTTAATTAAATAATACCCACGTGATATTCAGATTAAGGATAAATGTTTGTGTATCCCAGATAACGTGCTTTTAATAACGGGATGAATGCGAGATAAAGCCAAATGCGCAAATAAAAGTGCAATGTGGTTTTGGTGAATCGCTCAAACGATTGTACCAAAATGACGTTTTAATAGAATAGCGCGGAGAATCAATTGTGTGCCGTCATTGATCCGGCATAAGAGTCGTCAAGGTGTCCCGTCGATTGTGCGTGAATGGCCGGGCGGCCTGCAGCGCCCGCGCCGAACGCCCGAACGCGGTGATGGGGCGGGCGTGACGCATATTCATAGCGCATCTATG
The DNA here is from genome assembly GCA_949710035.1 of Crambus lathoniellus. Lineage (NCBI taxonomy): Eukaryota > Metazoa > Arthropoda > Insecta > Lepidoptera > Crambidae > Crambus > Crambus lathoniellus. The sequence continues at coordinate 30,299,891 of OX453296.1, forward strand.
TTGCCAATGTCACGACTCATGACCGGGGCGCCAGCGTACCGGCACAAATCCAACTAATATTATCTCTATTATGAACTTCAAAATTTTCTAATATTTTCAATACCCAAGCATTATACCTACACACTTATCAAAATTAACCAACTGTTTCTTCAAAATATTTATTATTAGTTATTTAATTTTGTTGAAGACGTAGGAGTGTGTCAGCTAGGTTGGTGCGGCAGGGGGGAAAGGGGCGAGCGCGGCGCCTGCGCACCATTGTGACGGACTTACGTTCGCAAATCCGATTTATATTTGAATATAATTGAGTTTCGGCCTCGCGTCAGGTACCCGCTCTTACCGCATTGTGTGCGGCTGATCTTGGTATTTTTATCGGCTGAACATGATAAATGTATTTGGGAGATTACTCCGGTGGGTGGGTGCAGCTCAGCTATTCAAGTACTTTGAAAATAATTATTTGGAATCGATCGACCGAGTATTATAAACTGCACTACTTACAAAGATCTGGCTCGTGCCAGCTCAGAACAATGGAGAAATAGGAATGTTGTTCGTAAATCCGAAGTTTTGCGCCGCAATCAGATACAGCCGTCGACTTGGATTTCCATAACATTACCCAATCGCGACGTCTCGACGATCTCGTTTAAATTCAGAAGGGAAAACAATTTTTGAACGGTGCCGGGTGAAATCACGCGGAAATCGCAGGCGATTTATTCAAAATATTTGTCCCAACAACTTGACTAAGTAATACTTTGTGTTTGTTTTCGTTCGATCGGCGAGGGGATCAGAGTTTCCTGGGTTTTTTCATCGATCATCGGAGTCAAAGGACTTTTAAAAACCGACAAAAAATCTTTGGGAATAATTTATTTGTGTCAGCGTGCGTGGACTCGTCGTGGGCAGACAAAGCGTCGCACAAAGGCGCGACGGGGCGCGGAGAATGCCCGTTTCACACGTCGCGCGGGTGCGTGCCGCCGCCGCCCGCCCGCCGCCCGCCCGCTGACGCCCGCGCCCAGCCGCGCGCTGTCGCAGGGACATCTTTGATAATACGTGTTCCACGAATTAACATGTTTGTTGATGACATTTACCAACCTTTCACCTCGATCATGCCATTAACGCAAGGGGCTCATTAGGGAAGAATAAAAACTACCACGGGGGCCCAATGCGGGTGGGTGTTAAAGTAGATACGCAAATAAAATCGGGATGGGACGGCCTAACTCTAGCCTACCAAAGTCCGGAATATCTGGAGATCATGAATGTTTAGTCACCTGCTCACCGACCGTGGGTTCCGTTTCCGTAAATAAATTTAATAGTTCAGGAATCGAATCACGCAGTTACTTCCGAACTTTTTCTGAACTGTCAGCTTCCAAAACCTATCTTACTTATATTATAAACGCAAAACTTTGTAAGGATGGACGGTTGTATGGATGTTTGTTACTCTTTTATGCTCAAACGGTTGAACCAATTTTGATGAAATTTGGTAAGCAGTTAGCCTACACCCTGGATTAGCATACACTTTTTCATCCCTCATATTCGGAAAATGATGTATATTTTAACTGAGGTTAAAAACTCTCCGTTCCACCCTAGGGAGGAAAAGAATTTTAAAAATAGAACTTTATTTGGTTACAGTCAACCATAGAGTAACCTCATCGGCAATGAAAAAGATTTCAACTGGTTTTGTATAGTGCCGGGACTTATAATTTTTTTTTTTAAATATAAAAAAATAGTTTAATAAGATTTTTGAGAATATCTCAAAAAACGGTGCGTCGTAGCTAAAATCTAACAAAAATTTCAACCCCCTTTGGTACGCCGGAGATACTTAGGAGGCATCCGACGTATGTTTTTTTTATTATGTTCTTAATTTTTTTTTGATGTTTGAAAACTTTAATTTGTTTATATATTATAGAAAAAACAGAGAAGGCGAAGCCCCCCGCCACCTTTCTTTTATTTTTCTAGGTAGTTTTAGTTGTCTTTATTGCTTTTCTTATAGAAGGGGATGAAAAGCAGAGTGTATTTACTTTCCTTATATTCGAAATGAAAAGTAGAGTGTATTACTCGGCCGCAAAATTATTTTCACCTCGGGCGACGAATATTGAATCCCTCGCTGCGTTCAGGATTCTGATTCTACTTTAGAACCCCTCGCTGCGCTCGGGATTCTACTCTAGAATCCTTCACTGCGCTCTGGATTCAAAATAGCGCCCTCACCGTAAATATGTTATTTTGCTGCCTTGTAATACAATCTACTATTTTTATCCCTGTAATTGAATCCCACGGGAATCACGTGTATGCAAACTGTTTTACGTGGGCGAAAATTTTGTTAAAAATTGTGGATATTAATAAGTATGTTCAGTACACCCCTGCCTAGACCGCGGAGTCAGCATTGGCGCAGTGGAAGGCTATCATGAGTATAGACTCCGGACAAATCTTGGTTTCAGCCGGGATGTAACTGAACAATAGGACTGCGATACACAGCGGAGAGACTTTTAAGTAAGGTAAGGTTACATACGGGTCTGTGGGTCGACCGTCTCCAAGGCAGAAGTGGTGTAAGGGGGGCCCCCCCTGTGGCTCCGTCTTCTTCTGCAGACCTTACCAATTAGTCACCTCACTCATAACACAAATAACAGCGTTCACAAGACACCGGGCGTTTCAACAATAGATACACAAAGACACACACGTGGGAGCTTTTTTTATTACGATATAGTGTCTCGACAACAAGCGCGTGTGGTAGAAAAGGTTATCTTTCAAAGCATCCGCGACCGGCCACTCCAGAGATGGCATCAAAACCTTGGTCGTACAAAACGGGATCACATAGATAATTTAAGATGTATTCAAACTCGATATGCCAGGCACATTCAACGCGAGCGATTTTTAACAAATTCAGCAAAATTATTCCGACATTTTTCCAAGAAGAATTCCAATCAAGTGTCACTGACAACTTCAAGTGACAGCCAATGTCAATTTGACGTGACATTAGAGTTGCGTTCAGAAACGTCGATCTTTTCCGAACATCCCCCCGCCCCGGACCGTTAAGAACGGTACGTCAATCTACGGGTAATCGGGAGAGCCCACTAACGGCTCTCTTCAAAACCGAATCTCGAACCAAAACCTCAGCAAAACGAGGAACTCCGTCAGTTCCGGGGTAGAGTTTAACAATGCGCCCCCTTCGCCAACATAGGGGCGGCAGGTTAGCATCCTTAATCAACACGAGGTCGCCAGTCTGGGGTGGGGTGGTTTTATCTGTCCACTTCACGCGCTGTTGTAGGATATGCAAATACTCCATCGACCAACGTGCCCAGAAGTTTTGGGACATCTGTTTCAAAAGTTGGTATCGCGACAAACGATGGGATCCTACATCCTGAATCGGATATTCAGGCAACGCCAAAAGGGGCTGTCCGATCAAGAAATGACCTGGGGTCAACGCTTCCAGGTCATTCGGGTCCGAAGACAACGGGCACAAGGGTCGCGAGTTGAGGACGGCCTCAATTTTACAAAATACCGTATCAAGTTCCTCAAACGTGAGAATAGTTTCTCCAATCACGCGACGCAAGTGTGTCTTGGCAGCCTTTACACAAGCTTCAAAAATTCCTCCCCAGGTCGGACAAGCCGGAGGGCTAAACTTCCAGATTATCCCACGCCGGGAGAGGGTGGTTCCAATGTCTATTTTATTATCAACAAAAAACTTAACTACTTCCTTAAGATAATTACACGTTCCCTTATAATTAGTACCACAATCGGAACGTATCAATGACGGCAGTCCTCTACGGGAAACAAATCTGCTCAAGGCGGCGACAAAGGCTTCGGTAGACAATTCCGAGACAATTTCCAAATGGACAGCCTTGGTGGACAAACACACAAACACGCACAAGTACGCCTTATAGGTTTTAGCATTAGGCAGTCTCGAAGCCTTTACAGTAAAGGGACCGGCGAAGTCGGTGGCGACTCCGGCAAAAGCTCTACATTCCGTGACGCGATCAGCAGGCAAATCACCCATCTGGGGCTGCATGGTCGCGGCCTTCAATCGATAACAAGGCAGGCAACGGAAAACCACAGTGCGAATGGCTCGACGAGCAGACAAAATCCAAAATTCACGCTGCAAAATGGCCAACAAAGCATTACAGCCAGCATGTTGTGCATTCACATGGCGATCTGTTATTATCAGTTGAGTCAAATGTCCGGCTTTAGGTAACAAAAGGGGGTGACGAGCCCCATACGGCAAGTTCGCATTTCGAAGTCTTCCGCCGACTCGCAAAAGCCCACTCTCGTCCAGGAAGGGATTCAATCGCGATACCGCGCCCTTCAACTTGCGACGGCCTAAACGCAAAATTTCAATCTCGGACTCAAAACTATCAGCTTGTACTCTCCGGACCCAAAACAAGAGCGCGTCCCTACGCTCGTCCGGAGTGAGAACCGACGAATCACGCCTCGCGCGTGGGTTCCTGCAATTGTACGCAAAACGTCTGATCCAAGCGGTAACACCAAGCAGCTTCTGTAAGGAGCTGTACCGATCCAACAACAAATCCTTTTCCCCGGCGGGGTTAGTCTCCAGGACGCATGCCCGCATATCAGGAACGGCTACGTTCGACAACGCTGGAGAGGGCGGCCACTCCGACTCAGGCCGCATCAACCACTGTGGGCCCCACCAGAGGGGGTGGTTAATTAGGGTTGGGGCTACACAACCCCGAGACGCACAATCCGCGGGATTCATGGTTCCCGGCACGTGTCTCCAAATCAACTCGATGTCGGAATTACAAATCTGCGACACTCGATTGGCCACAAACACGTCCAAGGTGTGCGCCGGAGCCTTCAACCAACAAAGGACGACCTGACTGTCCGTCCAAGCATAAACCTCTTGTATCGCAATAGATCGACCTAATGTGAGCCATACGTGGTTCAACAAACGCATTAGGAGGGCAGCTCCACACAATTCCAACCTCGGGATCGTATGACGAGTCCGAAGGGGAGCGACTTTGCTTTTCGCTATCACCAGATGCACAGCAACAACTCCGTCAACAGTAACGGTGCGGAGGTACACGGCCGCAGCAAATCCACGTTCGGAGGCATCGGAAAAGCCGTGAAGAGTAACTTTACAATTTTCAGAAGGGAGGAATAGCCTCGGCAAATGCACTTCATTAATCTCGGGGAGGGATGAAACGAAGCTCGACCAATCTCGGAGTAACTCGTCCGAGAGGGGTTCATCCCACGACACACCCGAAGCCCATAACCGTTGCAAGAAACACTTGGCCATAAACAGCACGGGGCAAATCCACCCATTGGGGTCAAAGGTACGTGCGACAGTAGACAATACTAAACGCTTGGTCCAGACTTTCGGTGGTCGTAAATCCACACAATACGTGAAAGTGTCAGAGACCGGTTTGTACTGTACGCCAAGGACGGTCACCACATGGGGATTATCAACATTTTCGAATAGGTGGGGGTCCTGCTGGTGCTCTTCGGGCAAACCTACCAGTACATCAGGCGAGTTGGATATCCATTTCCTCAACTCGTAACCTCCCGACTTCAAAAGGGCGGTGAGTTCGTCTCTCAGGACAATCGCCTCTGAGACAGATGAGGCGCCCGTGCAAATGTCATCCACATAGACGTCACTGGCCAAAATGGCGGAGGCGCGAGGGTATCTCAAGCGCTCCTTCTCGGCCAACTCCAACAAAGAACGAATCGCAACAAACGGGCTCGAAGCCAAACCGTACGTATTCGTATTCAATTCATAAATCAACAAGGGGTCCCTAGGACTCTCTCTCCACAAAATCAATTGGTACCTCCTATCCTCTGGATGGATGACCGTTTGTCTGAACATCATCCGGATGTCAGTCATAAATACAATTTGGTGCCGCCGGAAGTTGGTCAAAATGTCTGAGATCTCCGTGTGCAGCTTGGGACCTACATGCAGACACTGGTTCAAGGACGCTCCAGTAGAGGTGGGAGCCGAACCGTCAAAGACCACCCGAATCTTTCCGGATTTCAAAACGGCGTGGTGCGGCAAAAAGAAGTGCTCAACGGAGCGCCAATCCAAATCGCTCACGGACATGTGCCCTAACTCCTCATACTCCCGCATGAATTCAACATACTTCTGGCGGAAGACCGGATCCTTGCTCATGCGACGCTCCATCGCCACTAGCCTACGTTCCGCTAGCGGTCGGGATTCGCCCAGAGGAGGTCGGCCGGCACGAAAGGGGAGACGGGTGATCAAACGACCAGAGCGGAGGCGACCAGTGTTATTCTGGTAATACAACTCGCATTCATCCGCTACTGGGTCAACCCGCGGGGCTGGTGGAGGTTCCTCAACCTCCCAAAACTTCTGCACCACTTCGGAGAGAGACACATTAAAAACAAGACCGCGATCCTCATCAAGGGAATCCAAAACGCGGCGAGCAGGGCCCATCACAACTGTACCGAGTGTCGTCTGCAGAGCTACCAAGCCATCTGGCTGCAAAACTCGCTTCCCCGTCAACAAAACTCGCCCCAGGACATCGGCTCCAAGGAGAGCATCAATCGGGCCTGGGCGGAAGAAATTTGGATCGGCGAGTGGGGAATCAGACACCAAAGACAACATACTCGGTCCCAAGTCAACTGAAGGTTGACGGCCAACAACTGTGTCCAACACAATCGCCGAGGTCTTAATGCCTGGCGTGGACTTATTACGTGATGTAAATGTGAAGTCAACATGCCCTAACAACCCGGGGACTTTCACATCGCCAACACCTCTCACGCCTTCCGTGTGGGGGTGCACCTTGAGGCCCAACCGCCTAACTAACCAAGATGACACAACACACCCCTGAGCACCGGAATCCAACAAGGCGCGAACTTCCACAAGGTCGCCATTCAATCCCCTGACAAGTACAGAGGCCGTGGGCAACAAAACGGTCTCTGGAGGGGTGGCTACAATCGACCGTAAACACGTTGATTGCTAGTATGTGGGGTCCCCAGACGTCCCCCCATGGTAAGGGGGTCGCTCATAGCGATCCAGTGGGTCCCAATCTCCCACATACTGCCTACGTCCAATTCGCCCGGCATCAGGCGGGTTATATCTCCCGGCCCCTTGAAGACGGGGCGGGCGCCGCTCCAAACGCGGGTATTCGGCGAGCGGTGGCGAGAATCGGTGCCTATCATCCACCGTGTACGTCGCCCCATAGTCGCGGGGGCACGGTGACCGATTTTCAGAGGGGGGGTCCCGGGGACCCCCGGCTGTGCGAGGCTCAACACGTTGCGGGGGGCTTCTACGACCTCCCGCATCGCTCGCAAAATCGAACCCCCTAGTTGGGGACCGATTTCCCATGGGGGGGTCCGTGGGACCCCCGCCCGTGCGAGGCTCAAAACGTCGCGGGGGGCCTCTACGACCTCCGGCAACGCCCGCATAACTCATCCCCATCCTTGGGGATCGGTTTCCCATTGGGGGGTCCCTGGGACCCCCGCCCGTGCGAGGCTCAAAACGTCGCGGGGGGCCTCTACGACCTCCGGCAACGCTCGCATAACTCATATCCATCCTTGGGGATCGGTTTCCCATTGGGGGGTCCCTGGGACCCCCGCCCGTGCGAGGCTCAAAACGTCGCGGGGGGCCTCTACGACCTCCGGCAACGCTCGCATAACTCATCCCCATCCTTGGGGATCGGTTTCCCATTGGGGGGTCCCTGGGACCCCCGCCCGTTTGAGGCTCCAAACGTGGCGGAGAGCGTCTGGGGCCACTCTGGTGGCCACTAGAACTGCTGCGGGATTCAAACACCGCGGGGGGTCCGAGACCCCCACCCATACGCGGTGATCCTGCAGCGACGCGCTGCGGCGCTCCGCCGCCCTCTGGGCTGTTCATGCAGAGGAGGGGATGGTGGTTGCCCTTACAAAAGCGGCATGGGTGCGCTTGGGTACATTCGCGCTGCATGTGCAGGCCCAAGCACGAGTAGCACCATGTCCGTTGTCGCGCGATCGCTCGACGGCCTTGGACGCGCTGGTCGAGGAACTTATCACAACGGGTCGTGCTGTGACCCGGTTCCCGACAATACAAGCAGCGGGCGGTCTCCTGGACGGCGGCATAGCGGCCGGGCGCGCGAGGGGCCATACGCCCCCTACGGGGGGGTCCGGTGGGGGATCCACTCTGTGGCACAGGTCGTTCGGGTCCCATAGGACCGGCCAGAGAGGAATTATCTGCCAGTCTACTTTCTCCTTCCAGGAACGTCAAGAGGTCCGAGAAGGGTGGCAGATAAGTCGCACTATCCCCACCATACTGCTGCTCAAAACGGACCTTAACAGAGTCCGGCAACTTTCCCAGGACAATGTGCAGTAACAAAAACGACCACTGCTCCACTGGGAGTTTTAAGTTTTTTAATGCGTTGTATGCCACCAACAGCGGATTTAACAAAGCCACTCTCAAGTGCATCACGCTGGCAACGCGGGGTAAATTCAAAATGGCGGCAACATGGTTGTCCGCCAGACGTCGTACGTTCTGGTACCGACGGGCAATCAAATCCCTAGCAATAGGGTAGTTTTCATCCGAGGGGGCCAAATGTTGCACCGATTCAAGGGCCTCCCCCTCCAAGACGGATAACAAATAAGCCAACTTTTGGCCCTGGGTCAAATCATCCCGGGCATGTACCAGACTATCAAAAATATTAATAAAGCCCTCCCAGTCCTCTAGACGACCAGCAAAACGCCTTAAGTCTAAGGGGGCCAATCTAGCAAAGAGAGGGGGCATACTCTTAGATGTGACCGGGGACGGGCTCGGTTCATTCTCTCTTGCCACTTGCAAAGGTCGAGCTACCTGGGTAATTCTGTCCGCAAAATCATAACACTGGTCCACATCCAAATCGACTTCTTGTCGCATTTCCACATCGGCCTCAACAGTCCTTTCCAAAAATAAGGCATACTGTTCATCAACAACAGCCAAACGTACGGGCAGATCTACGTATCTGTTCAACAAGGCCTCCGTCCTATCAGGTCGATCCAACAATGCGACTGCAGACGCTAACCACCGTAACTCAGAACGTATTTTGGCTTTAGCAGAGGAGGCCGTCATTGTAACGTCACAAATTTATCAACAAAAACAACAAATTCAAAATATTCACTATAACACAAAATCTCCAATATTTGGAGGTTATTACTAACCACAAAATTCCAATATTACAACAACAAAGTATTTATAATGACACAAACTCTTAAATATCTGGAGGTTATCAGAAAACAACAAAACTCAAGTATATAATTACAACTCTAACTCTCAAGAGGTTATAACTTAGACACAAACTAACTTTGACTTTATAAGTCAAAGGTTATTCAGTTCAAACAAATCACTGACCATTGAAATTCACTTGGATATCAACACAACAACAAGTCAATTTCAATTATTTCAAAGCACAAGTTTCAATGAGTTTCAATGTGTAAACAATGTCCCAAATCATTTAAGTTTCACTAAGTATTGAGTGCAAACTTATTAGCTAACCTTTTATTAGCTATTATTGTAGCAACAAACTTGTCAATATTCACAACTCAAATTTGCTAACAAAACTGAATAATAATTATTATGAGCAAAGAAAGGCATCTGTTTACAATTTGGAACTTCAATACATGACTTCAATACACTAATTACAAGACATGGAACCAATAACAAAGGAATGCCCTTTACTTTTCAAATGCAAGTTAATTACCATTTACAAGTACAAATTAATCTAGTCCGGACCAGACTGGGTCATCAAACGGCACTGATTAATAGACAAAATTTTGGCGTGGGCCTCTCAGGCCTTCAAGCTACGCTCTTGCTACCAAAAAATGTTCAGTACACCCCTGCCTAGACCGCGGAGTCAGCATTGGCGCAGTGGAAGGCTATCATGAGTATAGACTCCGGACAAATCTTGGTTTCAGCCGGGATGTAACTGAACAATAGGACTGCGATACACAGCGGAGAGACTTTTAAGTAAGGTAAGGTTACATACGGGTCTGTGGGTCGACCGTCTCCAAGGCAGAAGTGGTGTAAGGGGGGCCCCCCCTGTGGCTCCGTCTTCTTCTGCAGACCTTACCAATTAGTCACCTCACTCATAACACAAATAACAGCGTTCACAAGACACCGGGCGTTTCAACAATAGATACACAAAGACACACACGTGGGAGCTTTTTTTATTACGATATAGTGTCTCGACAACAAGCGCGTGTGGTAGAAAAGGTTATCTTTCAAAGCATCCGCGACCGGCCACTCCAGAGATGGCATCAAAACCTTGGTCGTACAAAACGGGATCACATAGATAATTTAAGATGTATTCAAACTCGATATGCCAGGCACATTCAACGCGAGCGATTTTTAACAAATTCAGCAAAATTATTCCGACATTTTTCCAAGAAGAATTCCAATCAAGTGTCACTGACAACTTCAAGTGACAGCCAATGTCAATTTGACGTGACATTAGAGTTGCGTTCAGAAACGTCGATCTTTTCCGAACAAAGTATACTAACTGTTAAAGTATGAATTTGCTGTTTTCTAGAATAGATAGATACTTTGGACATAAAACCTTCATGGTGTGAGATTATCGAATGAGACCCTTAGCACATTTTGAAACTTGCGCTGCCTTGTTGAATCGGTACAGAAATGATTTACAATAACCGAAAGCAAAAAATGCAATGGCTGACCCCAGGTCAAACGCCGCAACAGTGCCCTAAAGCGAAGTTTACCAATAAAAAGGTAATGGTAACTGTTTGGTGGTATATTCATTCGACTTTGTTTCTATTATACATAAACAGCTTATGCAGTATAAACATTGACAATGGTAAAGTCTTCTCTTATGCAGATGACACGGCTGTTGTGTTTAGCGGAAAAACGTGTGAATCAGTGCGCAGATCAACAGAAATAGGACTCGCCAAAATAGCTAGCTGGTTAAGAAACAATTTACTAACACTTAATGTAAACAAAACTAATTACATTTATTTTACGAAATACAATAGCACCCAACCTGAAATACATAATTGTAGCTTTAAGGAAAATTGTTCTTGTGATATTATTAACAAAGTCCATCACACAAAATACCTGGGGGTGGTTGTTGATCAGCGGATGTCTTGGCATGATCACCTAGAACTAGTCATGTCCAGGATTCGAAAGTTGATATGGACTTTTAAAACTCTAAGGCACATCGCTGACAAAAATCTTTTAAAAGAAATATACACATCACTGGCCGAGGCAATTTTGATGTATTGTATTCCAGTTTGGGGGGGTGCTACTAAAGTGAAGTTCCTTGAACTAGAGAGGGTACAAAGATCACTAATAAAAGTAATGTTGTTTAAACCATATAGATTCCCAACAACTAATCTTTATGCTTCTTGTGGTCTACTTTCGGTTAGGCAATTGTACATCTTATGCTCGACTTTGAGAATTCACAAATCCCTAACATATGATGTCAGTAAACTTATTAGAAGGCGAAAACATACTGTTGTTGTAGTAGAGACGGTGAAGTCAGTTTTTGCTGGGAGACAATTCCTCTGTCAACCTGCTAAACTTGTGGCGGGACGTCCTCGTCGGCCAGTGGTACACTTAGCCGGAACGTCGGAAGTCACCGCCCAGTATTTAATTTGTAGATAATAGATGAATAAAAAGATGATGTTTATAGGGACTTGACTTTTTATTGTAAAGGTAGTAATAAAGAAAATATAGGAAGCATAGGAACCCTTTCCAAGGGTCAAGGGTTCCACTTATTTAATACTATGACAAACAACTCAAACTGGTATAAAAAACTGGTAATGCTCCGAGAGCTCTGTACGGCTTGGTGATTTTAGTAGAACCGAATCAAAAATGATGAACAGGACACGTGAAACGAAGATTTTGAATTTGAATTGAAAGAACAGGATAGGATTCGATAAAATTAATGGCCAGTATGTAGAACTAGATGGAGTTTCCAGCCATCATGGAGTTTTTAACCATCCATAATGACTGGTATGAATCGACATCGTTACAAACTGTACAACAAATTAAATAAGATATTGAACATTTATTCTATGAATAAGCATGAATGTAAAAAATCCTTAATTAATATCCTCAAAACATGGAGCTACAACGAAACTGAGGCCCTGTGCTGCTAACTTAGCTGACACAGTATAGTCTGTTATAGTCACTCACACACATCATACATACACATAAAACACACAACAAATATACACACTCACACACACACACACACACACACACTCCCACACACCCACACACACACACCCACACACACACACACACACACTCCCACACACCCACACACACACACCCACACACAAACACACACACACACACTCCCACACACCTACACACACACACCCACACACACACACACACACTCTGGCTACTTGGTTCCTTTCGTTCTTCTTGCATAAATTTAATTTAATTTAAAATTATAAATAAATTGATATAATAATAGAAGTAAGATGATTGTATTGTATTGTATCTTATTTTATGTAAGTACATAATTGTAATGGAAGAGCGGGATCTCCTAACACGGGTGCTTATGCTCCTAAAAGGAGGAACCAATCACACCTGTCTTTGTAAAACAAAATAAGGTACTGAATAAAGATTATTTATTATTATTATTATATTATTATACATGGTGTTATTCACTATAGCTTTCTCAGGTCTGGTCAAGCAATGACAGCAAATGTTTACTGTGCCGAACTTCAAACAATGATGGCGAAACTAGCAGTGAAACAATCCCGACTCGTGAATCGATCTTCACCATTATTGCTCCATGATAACGCAAGACCTCACACTGCACGAGAAATTATTGTAGCTCTACAGGAGTAGAAACCATAGAACATCCTCCTCGCCATCCATATCGCCAGACTTTGCTCCAACAGACTACCATTTTTCGTGATTTGGACAGTTTACTACGTCCTTCTACGTCGTAAAAAATTTCGTTGTATAGTTTCTGAGATTTTTTCATAATTTGTAGTAAGTATAATAACAATGTTACCTACTTGCCAAAAGTTCTAGGTCAACGGGAAGTACGAATTTTGATTCCATTGAGAGTATATTTTTTTACGTTAATTTAGAAGTTTATTTTTTCGCAGCTTCTAAGGTTTTAATTTCAACTCGATATCTCGACGCGTTCCCAAAATAATGGGTCTTGACAGACAGACGGACAGACAGATGGACAGACAGATGGACAACAAAGTGATCATATAAGGGTTCTGTTTTTAAGGTACGGAGTACAGAACCTAAAAGTAAGCTAACTACTGATGCGCCTGCAAAGAAAACGCACAAATAAATGACTTTAGGTCCGGTTGCTCGTACATTTAACTTTTGTCAAAATTGACAAAAGTTAAAATTTAACTGATGTCAATTTTGACATCGGTAAAAGAAAAATACATTGGTTATTTTAGGGTTAAAAGTGTTGTCTGTACTATTTTATTAACCTTCCCTTAATTACTAATGGCAAAATTTAAACCACCCCCACCCTGTCGGTTATTTTGACCGCCGTTAAATCTGTAATTTGACTGCTCGTTAAAGTAACCGCTGCTTCAACAACGCTTTTTAAATTTGACCGCCGGTTAACTTTACTTTAACCATAATTTAACCCTAACCAAGCTTCGAGCAACCGGACCTGAATGCACGAAAAAAAATTCGCACTTTATAAAAATTTCACAACATTTATTACACGAAATAGACGGTTTCGTTTTGATTGACGGTTAGCTTTCCAGAAAGTAAATCGGCTAGCTTTTTATAAGCAATAATAATATCCTTGTATCAACAATGTAAGCCGTTTGTAATATTTATGAGTAATCAGACCCCACGTCGCATTGTGATCTGTCGCTTTTGAAAGCGATCCCTAGCAAATTTTTGACTGAAAACATCCTGTGAGGGTAACGTTTGTGTTTGAGGAGCTGTGATTCATATGCTCCTGTGCAACTTTGAGTCTTAACTCTGTGGGGTTGATTGGATAATAGAGTTGGAGCGGGGCGGACTGGCGCGGGGGGCGGGGTGTGTGGCGGGCGGGGTGGGGCGTGGCTGCCGCCATGACGTCACACGAGAGCGCGCGCTACAGCGCTGACGTCATTGTGGAACTTAAATCTTCTTCAATCGAGTGTAATAATCAGTTGGTCATAGCAAGCACATCGCTAAGCCCACAGCTGATCACGGAATAGTATATTTCATTACGAGTGCGGAAAGCCTGTCATTGCAAAGAGTTCCGACAAATTGACAGTCGGAATAAGTTGCAATGACGGTTTCGCACGTGTACTGAACAACTATTTTTAATACAGTTGCGAAAAAATGAAGCAATTTAATAAAATAACAAAAACACGATAAACTACCTAATCTAACTATCTACTAACTAATCGTAAAAAATATAAGCAGAGATTTTTTTTTGATTTCTTCGCCCATTCTGGGTAGGCAAAGGGAACTATGCCCAAACAGCCAAGTCTTCAGTAGAATTTTTTTTTGATATGAAATTTAAAATGAAATTACATGAGATGAAATGAAGTGAAACCTAACCTAACAAAAGCAATCCGAATCCTACAGGAGTGCCTGTCCTTATTTCTCACTTTTACTACATCGTTTTCCATTAAGGCACTTTATTGCACTAATTCCACCATACTAAGTACCACAATAAAAACCAGGAAAAACTAATTTAGAAAATTAAGAAATAAGGTCCGTCATTTTCTTTTCACTTACTCGCGCAAACTCCTATTTAAGCAGAGACTATGGCAGTGCACGTCATACAGCCAACTTTTTTATATTTATAAATTTAATTTGGCCGATATTAATATTAATTTAATGTTTTAATTTTCATTAAAATTACTTTTAAATCTGATATTGAAACAAATTAGTAGCTTCTTTTTAGAAATATTTGCATGAATCATAAAAACTTCAATGAATTATTTTTTGTAAAAACTTTGTGGTTGGTTTTTTCTTTTTAATAGACATTATTTTGAGAGTTGGGAAAGAAAAAGCACGAGTTCGGGAAAGGTAAAGAAAAAGCTCGAGTGTCCACATCCCGAATGCTATACGTCCCTGCAATACGCCACTTTTTGAGCAACTGTATTAAAAAGATTTGTCTGTTTCTATGTTCTGTGGTTAAACCATAAAGTTAATATACCTATAGGTATATTAACTTTATGGGTTAAACCATGAAGCTCGACTTAATACTGAGGTAACTGGAGAGTGCAGTACTAACACTTTTTTGTCACCAAAAATTACACAGTGGCTGTCTTCCGTCTCACCTACACTTTAAAAAAATACGTATGGTCATATGAGACAACTGACAGCCACTACATACATAAATGTCAAATTTGCTGGGTACACTTTTTTATTCAGGGTGAGAACTCCAGTTACCTCAGAGTATTAAGTCGAGCTTCATGGGTTAAACCAAAGCCATCTTCTATCTCACTCGTTGCACTTCGCAAGCAGCCGAGAAATAATAGCGGGCCATGG
This sequence comes from Crambus lathoniellus, assembly GCA_949710035.1. NCBI lineage: Eukaryota > Metazoa > Arthropoda > Insecta > Lepidoptera > Crambidae > Crambus > Crambus lathoniellus. The sequence continues at coordinate 30,315,276 of OX453296.1, forward strand.
TTAAACCCAATCTTACAACTTTCTAATAAATGTTCTTTAATCATATTTTAGTAAGATGACAGATATTTATTTTTAACATCTTTTAGCATATAAATTGCATGAAGGCAACTAGGTATACCAAAAAAACACGGCGAAGAAAGTGTACTTAAATATCGTTTCTGTGATATGAGAGCGGTTACAGTTCGTGACAAGAGGCCATCTATAACGGAAACAATCGCAATTTGCACCCGTTTGTCGCTAAAAATAAACCGATTCCGAACACCTGTGGGAAACGGCGGAATGTACATAACACAGACACGACACACGATACATTGAAAAAATATACAGGATGATTTTTAAGTCATTGGCATCCATAATAAGGAATTTTTAGGGTTCCGTAGCCAAATGGCAAAAAACGGAACCCTTATAGTTTCGACAAGTCTGTCTGTCTGTCTGTCCGTCCATTCGTCCGTATGTCACAGCCACTTTATTTCATAACTATTATTGTGAACCGCTTTAGGTTTTAATAAAAAATAAAACAAATTAAGGGGGTTCCCCATACATGGAACTGAAACTGAAAAATATTTTATTAATCAAACATAATATGTAGAGTGTCTATAGATATCGAAAAAAACGATAGAGCCTTCCAAAGTGGTAAAAAGTGTGTCCGCTCCCAACCCCCCCCCCCCCCCCCGTCTAACTTTTTAAATAAAAGAGTGAAAAATCTAGAATCTCTAAATATGCTTTAGATCTTAATAGAAAATTTAAGTGGGTACGGAACCTTTCATGGGCGAGTCCATCTCGCACTTGGCCGATTTTTACGTGAAAATAGGTGGTGCCCAGCACCAGCGCGGGCGCAGGGACGCGGGCAAAGCGGGCATGAAGCATGGGTGACATTGTTTGTTTCGGTGAATTCCGTGCGCGAACTTGAACCCAAATGGGTTCCGTCCGTACCCAGGCTGGAATGCCGCTGTCGCGACACACGCTGTTGCGAATTTTCTTTCCACTGCCTCATGGGGTAATTCGTAGCGCACGCGTTTGTCGGGAAGCCAATGTAGAATGTAGCGTGTTCTGAATTCTTAATTTTAATTAGTTTAAGTTTCCTAGTGAATAAGTATTTTTGGATATAACGATCTAAAATGATTGAAAATAAGCACTCGCTTGGTAGCAGTATAATCGCTGATTTACGGCGATTCTTATTATGTTTGTAGTTTCATCATCTCTCATACGATTTTATTGGATTTCATTACTTATTGTTTGTAAACTTTCGCATTTATAATATTAGTATGATGCGAAAGTTTGTGAGTTAGGTATATGAATTAATACCTATTATGAATTTATGAATACAACTTTTTTAATACCTATCGTTTAATTTATTTTTATTTTTTATTTGTAAATATGTACACAATACAAGTAACAGCCATAAAAAATAGAAAAGTAAAATACACAATAACTTAAGGACTAAAACCACAGGAGTAAATAAAAACTATAAGACTGATTAATCTAGATTGAAATTAATTGTTTAATTGGAATGGACAGTAGGGCATAAAACAGCCGAAAATTTATTTTAAATTGCGTTGAGTCTCATGTCATTGTCTTTACAAGTTTTTGAGTTTATTTTTCAAATAAGTGAATACTTTTGGATATTTCAATAAAGGTTTAGTAGATTTACTTAGAGATTATCTCAAACACCCATACGAACTTTATTATTAGTGTAGAATTTTCGGATACAAGTTAGAAGGCATAGGTACTTAGATACCAGCTTCTTTGTCGTCTATTTTTAGTGATCTAGTCATATTTATTCATATAAAGATGCCAACTCTTTATTGTAATTGGGTAAGTATTTGACTGTTGTTGAAATGTAGATATTTAATTATGACATTCAGAAATATAACATTATTCAATAACAAATGCAAATGTGAAACAAGAAATTCAATCTGTATTATAACAAGCGAATTATGAGCTAATTAATTGTGACTCTAGCTATATCTTTCTAAAACGAAATTTTCTATGGCGCTATAGAAATGTGACGTCACATTTCTATAGGGCTCTCCTTGTCTAATTAGAAAGTTTGATGCTCTATATCGCTGAAAATATGCAAGATATTTGAAAATAAATACCTATGTTGTGTTGCTACTAATGCAATAAACATTTTAAGTCACTAAAAAAATTGTCAAATACCCTATTCCAATATTTCTTTTAATAGCGATTACTAAACAAGCAGAGTACTTCTATCCTTGTATTTTTACTTCGAATACCAATAAAAGTATAACTATCTATTAAAAAAAACTTTAAAGGAAAAAGAAAATAACAACAATAAATGTAAATGGAGTTCATTTCTGTTTTAGTTGATGACGTTAACAGGGTCATTTTTAGTATTTACGAGTCCCACCCGGCCGCGGCCACGGCGGCGCAGCGACACGGGGCCGGCGCACGCATTCCCACACTCGGTTACGGGACCATCGCCGGCTGTTTTTTGTGAAAGCCACCTCCTAGCTATCATAACATATTAAGCAATAAACAGTCCATAAACACGAGAGCGGCGCAGACGCCGGGCGGCAATTACAAACAATTAGCCGCCATCTTGCCCCCCGCCGGTTCGCGCGCACTATTTATTGCATATTGGAAACAAAACCGATCCAATATTGCCTATTATAGTTTCGGGACATCTGAATTGGTTCCAAACGACCCATTAAAGAGGATAGGCTGTTCGATTGAGATGAAACAAGGCATTAATTGTTGCCGCTCGTAGCCATCGGCCGGCGCGCGCGTCGTTATTACCTTCTGATGCAGCATCGACAGGCTTCAATAATAATGAATTGGCCGTAAACGGTTTCTCTTTAAATTGCCGAAATTTATAAGTTTTTTCTCCTTGTAAGTACCTACTGGAAATGGGAAATCCCTAGCGCAAACTATGCTGGACTAACAATAACACTTAACTTTAAGCAGGTACTTAGTGTATTTAGTTGTATGATGAAAATCAATAAAATAATTTTGAAAAATACCCATAAATTGCATATTTTTAAAAGTAAAATAGATAAATTGTGTTGTGAATAATACCAACTTAACTGAAATAGTTCCAAACAATTGTTTTGACTTCTAAGCTCCACCGGGAGGTAGGTACACCTAATCCTTTACAAACTCTTGGACGCAGCTAATCAGCAAAATAACACTACCTACACAACACAAATTTATTCTTGGATCATTATTTTTTTTCGAAATCAGTAATAGGTATTAAGTCTTATTTTCGATAGCTATAAGCTAGCGTAGCGAACCGGCGCGCATCGTATAACTCACGCGGTAATAGGGGCGGCTCTTGTGCCAACTATTAAAACGTTCACGTTTTACGATAATGCCCAACAAACGCTTATTGACGTATAAATTCCGAAGCCGAAGGCGCCAGCGCCGGTCGCCGTATTAATAACGCTAGTTCTGTTTTTCGGGTTAATTACGTCGGGTCGGTGATAGCTGATCCCATTGGTTCGAAAGTAGTAAATTATACTGGGCCCTTTTAATATTCATAGCGTTTTCAAACAAAATTTTAAACTAATTAAAACTTGTGTTAATATACGGTTTGTGCCGCGGGCGACGCCGCGCTGTTTTCTTGTCGCGCGGCGCGGGATGGGGCGAATTACCACATGCAGTCGGCGACAGCGCCCGCACGCAACACTGCTCATGGTTTTTCGATGATCCAGTGGATCGAAACTAAAGAATAAAAGTTTATAAATATTCACGTTAAATAAGCACGCTAAAAATAATATCGACCACGAAATACCTATATAATACCTATATAGAAATTAACATAACATAGTTATGGTACACTAATTTAAGAATATTCTCGACAGCGACGACAAGCACAAAAATAAACTTTTTTTTATGAGTAACTTTACTGGGTAGGTAAGCATTTGACCACTATCTTGCTTGGCAGACAAGATGCCGTCTAGAGAGGTTCACTTTTACCCAGGGTTGCCTGTTCACTCTTGCCTTAAAGAGAGGCCAAGGTTGTAATACTCGGGGAACTCAAGCGGCGCAGGCAGCGCATTCCAATCTTTAGAAATCGTTCAAGAAATCGAAATCGAGGATATAACTGCTAGATGATACTAAGCGGAACCACAGGGTAAAAAAAACTAGTTACTATACTCATGTATCGGAACCACCCCATAATGACAAGAATACTCGAATGTAGTACCTTCAAACAAAACAGCTTTAAATGCAATACCGAGAAAACCGTGTTCATTTAGGGGTATCGGTAAAAAATGCGACAAACCTCAAAGCATATTGCACACTATAACAGTGACGGGCACGGCGCACGCGCAGGTGCGAGAGTGATCGATGGCGGTGGCATCGACGCTTCTATTAACGCGCTTTTTATGCCCCGAAGAAGCATAACGCGCTTTTTATGCCCGTTCCCAAAATACACAGCGCACTGGATCACTCATCTTCGACACAAGGGCTGCGGAAAAAAAATGAATCAAAGAATTTTGTAGTTCTCGAGTGGTAAACGTATCATTGACGGGCATCGAGGCTCAGCTGCACGCCTTTGAAAAATGGAGAAACCATTTATAACTGGAACAGTCATCGAAATTATTGGATGATTACTATTTGCTGCTACAACTGAATTATAGTTTCAGATAATGATGGCACTTTTCTTCTTTGAACTGATGACAAAGCTTTATTCGTAATTGATCAGAATTATATAATTTAATTTATATTCCCTAGCTAGCTAGCCAGCATAGTATCAAGTTGCCGTTTTGTATGAAGATTTTCGTACATTTTTTTCTTAAGTTCTAAAGTATTTCTAATTTATCAAACTTTACAAAATTTTACACACTTATTTATAGACATTTAAACTACTAAATGACAAATTAGTTAAAAACAAAAAGAAAACACTAAGTTACAACTAATAAAATACGAAATTCTGGAAAATTCCGAGATAAGTTTTTTCAATGTAACTATCAAATATCGATACGGTCTTAATGTAACGCAATTTTAAAGAAATCATAAATTTCTAATATTATAAAAGTTATGTACAAAAGAAAAATAAACGGCAATTTCATACTTTATTTAACCCTTATTGCGATGTGTTGGGGTGGCGCGAGGTCTGTTTGATTTTTCTTTAAAGATCTTTCTCAAACAATTTGTCCCCGACTGTCAGATATCTAGAACGCCGCAGTTAGCCGTTGCTTACAATGTACACACGGCGGCACATCAGACTATACATGTTGACCTTGAGACCGCCTTAATGCACTACGTAATAAAAGTGTAAACGTAATAACTGTTATCGCAGTTCAACTATTTAACTTGAGGTGCTGTCGAGTGTACTTAGGGAGAGGCGCAAGGTGTTTTAAAAGATCTTCTCTAAGGATCCTATAAAACGAGTAGATATCGAGCCAGCCGCTGTCATTAGTTGGCAACAATGTGTTGACCCACCGATGGGCGGCCTGGCGGTGCCCAGCGTAGCCCAGCGGGGGCCGCACGCGCCCACGCACCTGCCGCCTCCGAGGAACGACGCGCCCGAACAATGCTATTACAAACCTAAACCTTATCCCCCTTAATAATAAACGAAGAGTAGCTTTACACCTAGGTTTAACCAAAAAGTTTGCTTAGGAATATATATGACGTCAAACGCAAGAAACGTGGTTTGTTTATTAATAAGGCATTACAAACTTTGGTACCGGCTTGCAGTTAGCTAGATGATACTGGCTTAAAGGGTGACCTGACTCATGCTCAAGCATTCATCCTTTTGTTTTCATACTTCGCATCCTTTCCTACAAGTCGCCAATCTATTTCAGTCTAATACCAAAAACTAATACTAATGATATTTGTTAAACTAATTACGATCTAAAGCTAAAACTATCGTAATTAGTTTAACAAATTTTAATACCACTGGTATTAGTTTTTCGTATTAGAAAGGAATAGATCAAGTCGACGTTTGAATACTGAAAGCTTTTAATAGCCATTATTATTGATGTTTTCTCTTACGTGTACCAATGCAATAAAATATTAAATTATATCGTTATTGAGCATACATTCATCTGCTTATGCAAGTAACACAAATTCGTAGATATGAAAGTACCAAGTACTTAATTGTTTTCCATTTTATCATTGCTCGTTTTTTTCAAATATTACATGTAATGGTTTACATCGCGGTCACTTTCATAACTCCATCACACATTTGAAGGTGTAACAAACGTCAAGACGTGAGCCGGTATTTTGTAACGTTTTACCCGTCACTTTCTATAGTCTTTGTTTGGAACCGCCATTGAGACAATAAGTTCTATTGTACAACGCGAATTTTCTGAATAGCGGCGTGTTGACTCGCACTGTTTGCCTGCCACCGCCGCCGCCACCGGCGCCCGCGCACCGTTGACACAAGTGCTAGCACGCAAACAGACCTGCGAGCTCCGCCACCACAAAGTGACCCTTAAAACAATCAACTTACAGCTCTACTTCGATAAATCAAAAGAAACCAATGTGACCCTTTTGTTTGGATTTGAAATAATAAAACGTTAATATAGATGTCAGTTTGCATTTCACATGCGGCCTGTCACATGAGTGGTGCCGTCTGACCTCGATCCGCCGCGCCATCTGCGGTCCTCGCATATACTTCTACCATACTTACCTACAATGTGTTAATTTTTTTACAGCGATTTTACATACTTTACCGCCATTTTATGTGGGTACCTTAAGTGTTAAATTGTTAATATATTTTTGTAAATGCCATTTAAAACACCATACCTACACCCTACCTATATTTTCCACAAACAAATGTAACTCCTGGAATTACAAAAACTCATTCATAGTTGTCGTAAGGCCGATTGATCAGTTTTTACGAGGCCCTGACGTCACCGCCCCGTCGCTTGCCCGATGCGAGATTAATAACAAAGCTATAACAACAAAAAGTGAAATAAAAACAAGTGGATAGTGGCGCGAGCGCCGCGCGGATTACGGCGATGTGTGGGGATTATAATGTCGCGCACACTACAGATTAGTGGGTTCAATACCTTGCACGGGTTAGCGGTGAGCCTAAATGTAATATCGAAACTGTTAGCCATAATAATTTCATAAAAAAATAAGTATCCTTATAGATTCTTTGTGTAAGAGCTGTCTATGTGCCAACTTGTGTAGCGATGCTAATGCCTAAACACTAGTTCAGGTACCGTTAGAAAAATATTAGCCAATTTTTATGAATTTGGCATAGACAGGGATATAATTGAATTTCACGCGTACGCAACCGCGGGGGCGGCCATTAACTATTAGTAAAAAATAAAACTTGAACAACAAATTTTGCGCCAGCTTGAGCATCGAGCAGCGTATGAGGTGGATTAAGATGATAAATAACCTCCCGTCCGTAGCAGTCGGTCAATCACGTGGCTGCTTCTCATCTCTTCGTTTCAGTCATATTTTTATCAAACTATAAGTTATTACATAAGCTAGTCATATACATAAGTATTATGTCAATTGAGGAGCCCGTGGCGCAGTGGTTACCGCGCTCGGCCTGCGACCGTTGAGATTAAGCTATTTTCCCAATGGTCGGTCACGGGATGGGTGACCAAAAACTTTCATCTCGAGTTCTTCGGAAGGCACGTTAAGCCGTTGGTCCCTGCTGCATATTGCTGTCGTTAATACTCACCAACCCGCATTGGGCCCGCGTGGTGGGTCATGGCCCATTCTCCTTATCCATCCATAAGAAAGGCCAGTGCCTCAGCATTATTATTATTATTCCCTTTATTACATTTTAAATACTTACAAAATTATATTTCTAAACATTAAATTTTTACAATGTATAACACAAAAAAATATAACATTTAAAAATACAAAAATGCAGTTCCCCAACGGCAACGGTAGCAAGATCAGGGTCCCGGCTACCGATGGTTAAGGATCCAGAGACAGGAACCTTCTCAATATACGGGCCGTGTCCAGAAGTACTGCCTTCTGCATCTAACTCCCGATCCATCTACCTAACGCAAGCCTCTTAAGGTGTTTATCGAGGCTCTTGGCTATCAGACCATGGGCAGATATGACTATAGGAACAATAATTGCTGAATCAATGTCCCACATATCAACAATCTCGTGCGCTAAATCAAGATATTTGTTTTATTTATCTTTTTCAGCTTTCACAAGGTTGTCATCATGGGGAACAGTGACATCAACAATTATTGCGCGGCGTTCGTGTCGATCTATTATTATTATTATTAGCCTATGTTCTTTATTTATTCCGCAATCAATATATAACAATGTAGCGAAAACGAAAACTTATAAAAGCTGCACAATCAATCACACGCAAAATCGTTAAAAACACAATATTCAAGCATTTAAATAACAAATAAGTAGGTACCTATACTTACGCTATAAGTAAAACTGTAATAAAATAAATTATGTAGGTACTACAATATGAATTTTGTTTTGCTAACGCGTTTATGTCTTTTCTAGGGGACGAAACACTTCACAGTGCTCTTATGAATAACAGATTTTTTACAGTTTAATTTTTTTTCGAGTTCTCGATATTTCGGCACGGCACACATGCCATGATCACGAAGTAGCTAAATAAAGTGAAAATAAAAAAATAATTTGAAAAACCACACAGCTAAAATAAATTTCGATAAACCGCACAGCTAATGTATCTAGGAATTCAATATGAGTTTTGTTTTGCTAACGCGTTTATGTCTTTCTAGAGGACGAAAAAGCGTAAACAGTGACATAATAATGAGCTTATTATGGTACAATTGGCCGCCGAACGGTCACCCAGCGATGGGCCCTGATCCTGATTCCACTACTTACAGCGCATTACGCGGGCTACGGCGACGGCGGCGGCGACTTTTTGTGGCGATATATCTCTGCGCGCAACACCCCGCGACGACGTCCAATTGATAAATTACACATGTTTGAACACTATAATCCCCTCGAAATGGCCGCTTATGGGCTCACGGCCGGTCCCGACAACCACGACGTGCTTTTGATCTCGTTTCATAAAAAATAACTATCAATTTTTATTATTACTAATTTGAATAGCTTTGCTGTGAACCGATTTTAGCATTTTGATCGGATACAAAATGTAAGTTCCGTGAAAAGTTTTCATTTCAATGCTACTTACTTATTATATCAATATGTTTTAAATGTCTTGTTTGTGGAATATACTCGTAGTCGTGTAATATAGGAAAAACTATACAAAGTTTGAATGAATTACATTCATACGCATAAACTGCAAGCAGAATATGGATGCCACATCAACACTGTTTATATATCCGTTATTCTGTTCAAAGATTAAATATTATGATGTTAATGAAATTACATGTAGGTACACTTAATTTTTCTTAACATTTAGCATAGTTTTTGATTTTACCTTTGATCAAATTCTGCATAACAGATTATAGCTTGATCTCGTCATTGTGCCGCGGCCCCTTCAAAAGCGGAAAAAGTTGGATAACGTTTAAACAGGCAAAGATGCCAGTGCAAGCTAGTTTACAACAAAAATAGTACAACAAGACAAGTCATTATTTAAAGGAGTAAAAATTCGTTATAAATATCTATCAAACGTCAAGCCTTAAAATTTTAAACAATCTTAGAAAAATGCAATGATCGAAAACCGTTTAAAATAGTTTCACTCGTTGATCTCCAGTATTTTTATAACCTGTAATGAAATGACTCATTACCACTTGAATAGGCGCAGCTCTGTCTCAGTCACCGCGGGTTCGATTCCATTCCATTCCATTTTTGTCGGGCTTTACACCCAGCGGGCGTGATATACGGCCAACGCGGAGCTCCATTTGTTCAAATACACTAGTTTATGTAAGGCCATAATAACTTTATAATGAAAAATGTTCCGACCATCTATCAATACGCGATACTCTGATACTGGTTTACGGCCGTAATCTGCCGAGCGTACAGTGTTTAATAGAGCCCGCTGCGCCGACACATTGTGTCCCACTAAAGTGATACTCCAATAATTTAAAGTCGCTCTAACATATATGCTTCCAATTCGGTAATTATGTAAGTAATTCAATAATTCTGGTTCTATAAATTATTTGGTTTGTTGGTAATGCTCAAAGCAAGTGTGATAATAAACTATTAAATTATTATTTTTTCAGATTTTTAACACTGTTTGCTACGATTTTCCAAATGTTGTTTACACGGCTGTAACACGCTTCTTTTCTCCTATAACTGTGTTTATATATGTGAAAACTCATTTGATACAGTCAGAGTCACATTGTGGGTACAAAAATAGTTTATTAAGTTTATCGCCAATTAATTTCAGTGTCAGTTGAGTCACAGCTGATGATCTAGTGGCGTGAACCGCACAAAGAGTGTGAGTGATGTGATGTTTTTCACGCGCGGTCAAAATACGGCGTAGCGGGGGCGTTGGCGTTGTTTGATGAAATATTAATAGGGTCACATTCCTCCGACTATAGGGCATACTGCACGCTCCGCACCAGTATTAATCACAAGTAGGGCTGCGACAAGTGCCTGACAACATCTAGTGAGATAAAAACATGTTCAAAACAATTTGGTTCAAAAATAAGAATTTCACAAGACCGAAAATTATATTATAATTCCTAATAAAAAATCTAGTAATGATTTCTTTCGTACAATAAAGGAGACATAAACTCTACTTCAGACGGCCAAGCCTACCTATACGATTACTTCAAAAATGATGTCGATAAAAGTGGAATTTAAAAGAGCTAACAAGCTATTAAAATCTCGTTCGGATTCGGTAATGAACTTCACAACCCTATGATAAACTGCCCTTTGCACACAACACGTGTCCACCGGACATCTGTCCGGGCCGTAAAGGCGTGTGCGCACGCACTAACAAATACGAGAATACGAATACAAGTCCAACTAACGTCTACAGAAGAGCAAGATTTTATCGCCACGAACATTTGACGAACATGATCATGGGTATTCGTTATTGGTACACGTACGCACATGTGAACTAAAGTCAACGATTTCTCAGTTCATTCATGCATACGTGCGTTAATACGGCGTGCAGCGCGATCGTGTCTGCCATATCGACACCTTACTTGGTTACACCTAGTAGGTTACACGTGGATGAGATCCAACAGTGATTGACAGCCAAGTGGCCTAGGCTTCTTTGTATTGACACAGAAAAATGGATGTGAACCATATCAAGTTAATTCCAAAACATTCATATTTTACCTATCTGCACATCGGTTCTGTGTTAACTACTACGAAATACCTCAATAACAAAAAATATTCTTTAAGGCTGCCTTTCAGAGAAATATATTTTAAGTGTTTAAAGTTCATTATTAAGAGGGGGTATAATGGCAAATCGCCAGTCTTAGATTTGATTTTAAGAATACAAACTAAACCACAAATTATTTGGAAAAACGTTTATAGATATTACAACATACTTGAAAGGGACTAGACTAAATAAAAACATAAAATAATAACATTTTGTCGATAAAAAAAGTCACAAAGTTCTGGTCTAATTTTCAGCTTTAATCAATTTATTCTCATTATGACGCATATTACTGAGGTATTCCAGTTACGGCACCAATTTCAACCGCACCATTCGAACGGCACCAAAAGCATTCCCGTTACGGCACCATTTGGTGCGGTTCGAAAAGTGAATTTAAAATATTATTAAAGCATTCTAGCTATGGCACCAATGGTTAGAGGCGTAGTAGAGTTGTTACCTAACTAAAAACATCGATGACACAGTTTAGTTCTTTATTATTTTTGAAGACATTATTTGAAATTTGAATGGAGGAGGTAGTTATAGTTGCCTCCATAGCTATGTTATCCTGGTACTTCAGAATCCAAACGATGGTTCGCAAAGCTACATTGTCCTCGTACTATAATTAGACCGTTATTAAAATACCTACTTCAAATAATGTCTTCAAAAATAATAAAGAACTAAACTGTGTTATCGATGTTTTTAGTTAGGTAACAGCTCTACTACGCCTCTAACCATTGGGGCCGTAACTGGAATGCTTTAATAATATTTTAAATTAATTTTTCGAACCGCACCAATTGGTGCCGTAACGGGAATGCTTTAGGTGCCGTTCAAATGGTGCGGTTGAAATTGGTGCCGTAACTGGAATACCTCATTTACTGAGCCAATATTTTAATACATAATATATATATAATATTAACTACATATATTAAATAACGACCCTATTAACGATTTCCAAAAATAATGTTTATTTTAAGAGTAATTCAAATAAAACTAATTCGGCGTTTACTATTTTAGTTTTTTTTGTATGTGATTTTTTTCTAGGTTTATACCCCCTACTAATAGAATGGGGGTCAAAATCATAAAATCGTGTTTCTGAAACTATACGATTCTAGATAAAGGTATGAAGAAATATATATCTTATTACCAGATTTATAACAACTCTAACCGTCCTATAGTTTTATATCAAAGAGTCCATACTTTTTCCGAGTAGCGCCTTAAATTTTTACTTTTTATTTTATTTTATTTTATATAAGGACAGCTAGCAAGTACATACACCAAACACAAGGTAAAAATACATATGAAACTTACAAGCTACAGTGTTGTCTTATTATTAGCTGCCACGACACGTTAATCTTTTTTGCATTCATTTCAAAATACCTACTTCATTTTCAATTTTTCAATATAAAAATTGCATTGTGAATGCAAAAAAGTAAACATTTAAATAACTTAACAAAATAAGTTATGAACTTAAGTTATTTCTATTGGCTTATCAAAAAAAGATAAATTACTTTTAAGCTGTTGACAATAACACCTGCAGAAAAAATAAGCAAATAGCCTTATATAACTTTCGTATCTCCGAGCGGCGCTCAAATAGCCACTTAAACTGAACTTTTGCCATGACAATCGGAGACATTCGTCAAATTGACACCGCCTATTTCACCAGCTGGTTGCATTCGGCACCGAGGCCAAACGGTGGGCGTACCGAGCGTCGGCCATCCACCGGCCAATTTGTGAGGCGCTCGGATCCGACTGATTGTTCCCTCTAGCTTTTCACACGACTTCATTCGTTTCTTAAACCTATTCCCGATCGGACAGCTAATAAATGAGACGGCGAGCTAGCGCCCACTGCGCGGCCGAGGTGAGGTGTTAAGCGTCAGGACATCTGTCTCTGTCCGGGTCCGTGGAAACAAAGGTGTGGGCATCCGTCTCGCGTCAGACGTATAGAGTCGTCAGCCGCCGGCCGCGGCCATACATTACGCACTGACGGACTAATTAAAAGCCTTCCCCGACGTATAATATGATTTTGTTTGTTCTCTAACACAAACATAGTTATCCGCGCCCGCTTTGGCCTGCGCTGGCCCGCGGCGGACCCAGCGCTATCGCATCCCAAAGTGATTAGTTCAATGTGACGGCACTTTTATTTTTCGCTTTGCATTGATGGATTAATCACTATTTTAAAAGGTCCTTTTGGCTTAACCGCTTTGTTTTCTTATACGGATACGGTATTAAAGCTTTTTGTACGCGGCATGTTTATGCACTGTCCGCGTGTCATGATTATGATAAATTATTAGTTTCATTAGCACTGACACCTCTAACCTTTAACAGATACAGACAGATACTCGTATAAAACGATCTTTTCATTTTATTGACTCTCTTTTGCTGATACGTATTCGATTTATTATCGAGCTTTTGGGCCGTTTTTGTGATGTATGTGGTTATCGAATAAACAAAGAGCGAGCCCGCGCCGCTGTTGCATTCCAACTTGTTATTATTGACAGACGAGTTAGACACGGAGTTTATATTACTTCAAATTAATAATATCGGTCCGGCTCAGGCGGACCCACTGACGTGTCAGTTCAATATTAAAAGTTCACAACAATGTGGCCGGCCACAAAGCCGATGCTCGACTCGATAAAAAATTAAATATTTTACAAATCAACGCTTTGGAGTCGTTTTTTTGGGTGCGGTCATAATGACCTCCGAGAGGACAATTGATTAGTGAGGAGCGCCCATCAGCGCTCGCTCCGCTCACACCGCTTATTAATAATAAACGCTCCGTCCGCGACGAGCCCTGGCTCTGGCTTGAAGGGCCCGTACAAATAAATTTGAATTCATGCAATAATCTTCAGAAACTATGAAACTATTTCAAACACCAATTCTGAGTAATATACTTGGGTGGAGTAAAAAAGTTATAGAGGTAATAATTAGTAATTACTGTTATCATTACAACTATAATTATTTTTCATGATATCTTATCATCATAAAAGTTAACATTACTTTTATGAGAACGTCAATGACTAAAACAAAATTTATTGTTTAGCAGTTATTACTTACATTAATTTTCTTTTATGGCATCGTTCAGCATAAATTAACAAGCTAACAGAAATGAAAAGATTAATAAGAATAAAATTCGTGCAGTATGTAATTAATTTTTTAATATTTATTTAAATTCATATCATAAAAATTATATATAAAGTGTTGTGTATTTACATAATTTTGTGTTATTAATTGTAGTTCTGTTAAAAGTCGATTAAAAGCAATGAGCTTATATTTGTCTTTTCTTCGTATGGTGTGATAGTTTTGCTTTAGGGACAATCTGCTGAAGAAAACAAAACAAAACAAATCTTTCACTAACGGAAACCGAAAAATTTAACACTTTTTACAAGCTTTTTATTAACTTGCCATGTTAGTTAGTTAGTTAGGTACTCCACCATAAATTTTGTTTTAGAAAGAGATAGCTAAAGAACGTTTTATAATTCGGTGCAAAAATAAAAAGAAAATAGTAAACGTAAGGAGACGGCTGAGATAGCCGTGTTGACGTGGCCGAGGCAACCGTTTTACACGGCTATTTCATACCGCGTCACACGGCTCTGCCAGCTGCGTAGGAATGTAAAGAGATGGCTGAGATAGCCGTGTTGACCCGGCTGAGGCAACCGTTTTACACGGCCACATCAAACCGCGTCACACGGCTCAACCAATCGTGTCATTTGCCGTTTCACACGGCCACTCCAGCCATGTTGGCCATAACCGTGTTCATTGGCCGTGTTCATAATTTGACACGGCTGCAACTGCAGTACCGTGTGCAAATCTAGCCGTGTATGATTATAGCCGTGTTAAGAAGTTGACACGGTTGCAACTGCAGTACCGTGTGCAAATCTAGCCGTGTCTGATTATAGCCGTGTTGAAAAGTTTACACGGCTGCAACTGCAGTACCGTGTGCAAATCTAGCCGTGTATGATTATAGCCGTGTTAAGAAGTTGACACGGCTGCAACTGCAGTACCGTGTGCAAATCTAGCCGTGTCTGATTATAGCCGTGTTGAAAAATTGAAATTACTGCAGTACCGTGTGCAAATTTAACCGTGTTTCCAACGGAGCCGTGTCAGCGGCACACGGCAAACTTTACCGTGTTGACACGGCTGCAACTGCAGTACCGGGTTTATACGGCTCTGCAGAGCCGATAAATCGACCCTTTTTTTCCCAGTGCATATTAAAACTCTATATTCACATTCTGTAGATTTCTTTATTTGTGAACGACATTGCTGTTAATTCAAAACATACTTTGACTGGATAGATATTTGTTTAACATTATGAATTAACTTTTATCTAATAAAAGTAAAAAAATGGAAATTACTCTTACGTAAACAACAAAATATTTTTTCGAAGGGATGTTAGATGGATATTTTTTTCACGTACTGACAACACGCAGGCACAAAATATTTGTGACGCAGGGGTGACAAACCTACTTTAACATGTGTGTGATTATGTGATTGATTTTGATTTGTATTTTGTTTACTATACGTGGGCTCCTATCTGTTTCGCGTACAGTGCTTCTTTTACATTATTTCGTAGATTTGTTGTTGTTTCTGTTATTGTTTTTGTTTATTGTTAAGTTTGAACCGTTGTTACTTGTCTCTACTATTACTATCTAACCCATTTTGCATTATCTTATGCGCTTTAATCCAAGATATAGTTCTTTTAAGTAGATTTTAACAAAATCTGTTAAACCAAAACCACGCAATAAATTTAGTTTAAAAGAGACATGAAGAAAAAGGTTTACGACACCCTGTTGCAAAACTCAAATGTGAAAGTGACATTTTTTTTTTGCACCGAATTATAAAACGTACTTTAGGCTTGTTATCAAACAGATTGAACTTGTTTTTCCTTTTGTCAAACCTTCAATGTTATCTTTTTAAATGTCACTTTTGAATCAATACTAATATTATAAATGTGAAAGTGTGTTTGTTTGTTTGTTTGTTTGTTTGTTTGTTTGTTTGTTTGTCCGTCTTTCACGTCAAAACGGAGCAACGGATCGATTTGATTTTTGGTATGGGGATAGTTTGGGAGCTGGAGCGTAATATAGGCTACTTTTTATTCCGGAAAATTATAAAATAAAAATGATTATTTTGTATAGAAAATCGATAAACTGTCGTACTATACAAAACTGTCATTTCTTCCATAGCCGCTTCCAAAGAGGTATGACAAAGAGTATTGTAATCACTGACGTTTTAGCCGCTTTGGATTACCTGCTTTTTAATAAGTGACATTTGTTGCAGGCAGTGTATAAAACTTCTTCGCGATCATTTATTTTCATCTATCTTTATTAGATGTTGGTGATACTAAGTTTACCGGGTCCACTATAATTAATATGGCAAAACAACGTTTGCCGGGTCAGCTAGTATTGATATATTATTAACAGTCCGATCCCATTCTGTGTTAGATCGATCCCATTAGGCCTAAGGAGTCGACAGCAGCAAAAGTCAGAGTACCTATTGAAAACAATTATTAAAAGTAAAAAATATAAAAGTTACAACGCCTTGTTTGTTATTAGGAAAATCTAAGAAAATTGTCCCTATACTTTAAGGGAATCATGCTTAGTTCTTAGTTTCTAGTAGCACAACAGCAAACGGGTCCCCAGTCTCCAAGAGGAGAATGGCGCGTCACGCCGCCACTCGGGGTGCGTCGCTGTTTGCTCTACAAACAGCGCTGGAGCCGCCAGCCGTGCTCAGTCCAGTCACCTGTCACCGCTGACGGTAGCGGCTGTCTCGCTATTGTCCTGCGTCAACCGGCACGTCTCACTCTTCGATTCAACAACACGCCATCGAACGCTACGTAGAACAAAGCTTTTTGGGATATTTTCCTTACGTTTTGTGGGACAGCATAGGCTGTTATATAAAAATATGATAGGAACTTTTTTTGGTTGCGGTTACCATCCACGCTTACGTAATGCACCAGTTTGAGAATGAGGTTATCTGTTAATTTTCAAAGAAAATTTGCCATAAGTAGGTCGTAGAAGTTTCAGTAGACCTAGCAAGCGCACCACGGGAAACTTTGTCCTTGTCGACTCTATTTTGAAAGTCAAAGTGATATTGCCCCATTAACATAGGTAACACTAAGTTATGATAATAACAAACTTACAATTTGTTAGAAATTCCTGTGAAATAACCGTTTTCATATGTGATTATGAAAATGTGAAAGAAATATGCCATTGATGATTGAGTTATTTCGATCTTTGCGACGAAGAAAACTAGGACAATTGCAGAAAGTTACGAAAATTTTACCTTAAATTAAATATTACCACACCATCCATACTAATATTATAATTGTGAAAGTGTATTTGTTTGTTTGTTTGTTTGTTTGCCCGTCTTTCACGTCAAAACGGAGCAACGGATCGGCGAGATTTTCGGTATGGAGATAATTTGAGAGCTGGGGAGTAACATAGGCTACTTTTTATCCAGGAAAATTATAAAATAAAAATGGTAATTTTGTATAGAAAACCGTTAAACTGTCATACTTCACACAACTGTCATTTCTTAGCCGCTTCCAAAGAGAAGGTATGTCAAAGAGTATCTAATCTAATCTAATCACTGACATTTTTGCCGCTTAGGTTTTTTTTTAATAAGTGACATTGTGTCAGGCAGTTGATACGAAGTTCGTGTCCATAAAATTTATATAGAATAGAATAGAATAGAATAGAATAGACATTTATTTTGACAACACATAACACACACATTTACAAACAAAATAGGAATCAATAATTAAAAAATAAAAACACAAAGAAAATGCAGGTGTTATGTGATGTCAAAACCGGCCTCAGCTCAGTGTATGCAACAGATGAGATCTGTTGCACTGGTTTTCTGCCGAGTCCAGTTGTGACATCACGGTAAAAAAAAAATAACAAAATACAAACCATAGCGACAACTATACATACACAATTATACAACTAAAAAAATACCACATAAACATGAAACAACCAAACAGCAAACAACAACAACCATATGGCAAAACAACGTTAGCCGGGTCAGCTAGTTATTAATAAATTAAATTAAGTTTTACCTTAACTCAAATAACAATTCTGTTCCAATATAAAATTTAAACGGCAATCAGCCCCCGTCTGGATTGACTGTAGACTTACTAGCACATAAAGAACTTATGCAGTATTAAATTCATAATACTGTTTTTCGTAAGATCGATGATACTTACTTGGGTTGTTGCAAATATCAGCATCATATCAGCATTCGCTTATATTTATGCTGATTTTATTGCTGATATTCAGGTCGTGACATGACCGTTGAAGGGCTTAGCTTTGGTGTCGGGGGTTTTTGACCGTCAATTTGACGTAAAATCGTCAGTCGTCCGTTACTGTTCTTGTTCGCTGATATAATAAATATGTAGTTTAAAAAACTATAAAAACACACTTTTATAGGAACAGACTAAAAAGTACAGAATAACCGTCTATTCAGTAACTGAAATTTAAAAGCGTAGTGCGCGGTGTCAATATTAAGTACCTACTTGAAATGCATGCTTTGCAAAGGGCGCACCACGCTTTTTAATTGCATTTACTGAATAGACGGAAAAGTGTGTTTTTATAGTTTTTTAAACTACATATTTATTTTTTACTTTTTAGTTGAACAAATGGCAAGCTATGGATGGGAATGGTAATCGATTTCACAGTCCATTCATGTGTCTGCCTACCCCGTAAACGGCGTAGCGTAAAGGCGTGATTGTATGTATTCAGTTTTACAAATTCAAGTGGAGTCTATTAGTTACCAGATGCGCGAGCCGAACCCTTACTTCCTCCCTGCTCCATCATTAGACCGTCACCACCAAGTGTAGCGAATAGGTCTCATCAGAACGAAACAAATGAGCCCAAACTCGAGGGGTTTCCTAGTGGTCATTAAGGAGTGCCACTGACTTCCTCCCTGCTCCATCATCAGACCCTCACCACAAAGTGTAGCAAATAGGTCTCATCACAACGAAACAAATGAGCCCAAACTCGAGGGGTTTCCTAGTGGTCTTAAGGAGTGCTACTGACTTCCTCCCTGCTCCATCATCAGACTCTCACCACCAAGTGTAGCGAATAGGTACCTTCAGAACGAAACAAATGAGCCAGAACTCGAAGGGTTTCCTATTGGCCATTAAGGAGTGCCACTGGCTTCCTCTCAGCTTCATCATCAGACCCTCGCCACCAAGTGTAGCGAATAGGTCTCGTCTGAACGAAACAAAAGAGCCCAAACTCGAGGGGTTTTCCTGAGGTCATTAAGAAGTTTCACTGAGTCCTCCCAGCTCCATCATCAGACCCTCACCACCAAGTGTAACGAATAGGTCTTATCAAAACAAAACAAATGAGCCTAAACTCGAGGGGTTTCCTAGTGGTCATTAAGGAGTGGCACTTGCTTCCTCCCTGCTCCATCATCAGACACTCACCACCAACTGCAGCTAATAAGTCTCATCAGAACGAAACAACGGAGCCCAAACTCGAGGGGTTTCCTAGTGGACATTAAGAAGTGCCACTGGCTTCCTCCCTGCTCCATCATCAGACCCTCACCATTAAGTGTAGCGAATAGGTCTCATCAGAACAAAACAAATGAGCCTAAACTCGAGGGGTTTCCTAGCAGTCATTGAAGAGTTCTATTGCCCACCTCTTGACTCCATCATCAGATCAGCTCGATGGTAGCAAATTATTGTATTGTCATCGGATTCATATAGACTTGCAAAGTTTCAAATCAATACGACAATTAGAAGTAGGTTAAAATTGAATTCCAAGATTTTCTTACATTGTGACTTAGTTACAAATGAAGCTAATAAAAGTGTGGTAAAAACAAACACTGACTCATTTTATCGCAGACATTACTCGTATTACCACAGTCTCCAATAGAGAAGGCTGTGGTATTACTGAATCATATTTAGTTTTAAAGTGAAGTATGGAAGTATTTTATTTACGTACGGTCGCCAGCACGTCGGGTTACTACAAAATGTCAAAATGTATCAATTAAAACTGAACTCTAACTGTTGGACATAAGGTTGAATTTTATTTAAAGAAATTTGACAGTTTGTAGTAACCTGACGTGCTGGCGACTGTACATTAGTAAAAAACGTTTTTAAAAAAAATGTAACCGCCTTCAAAAAGGATCTTCAAACAAAAATTAACAAACACTAAAAAACGAAAAAATTATAAGATTTTTAATTCAAAGGACGATGATACGTGACTTTTTCTAATTTATCTTGGTACTTACTGAACTGTTTGAAGTCGGTGCCGTCTAGTAGGTATTGAGGTGAATACGTCCTACAGCCTACACCTCACGCTTGGGACCGGGTTTTTTTTATATGTTTGTTGTTTCACTCAGTATATTTCGTTCGTATTCTTTTTGGCTTGGCACCGACTTCAAACAGTTCAGTAAGTACCAAGATAAATTAGAAAAATATGTAGTTTAAAAAACTAAAATAACGCACTTTTATAGGAACAGGCTATAAAGTACAAAATAACCGTCTATTCAGTAACTGAAATTAAAAAGCGTGGTGCGCGTTGTCAATATTAAGTACTTACCTACTTGAATCTCATGCTTTGCAAAGGCCGCACCACGCTTTTTAATTTCAGTTACTGAATAGACGGTTATTTTGTACTTTATAGCCTGTTCCTATAAAAGTGCGTTATTTTAGTTTTTTAAACTACATATTTATTTTTTACTTTTTAGTTTAATAAATGGCGGATGGTAATGGATTTCACAGTCCATTCATGTGTCTGCCCACCCCGTAAACATTATAACTCAAAGGCGTGATTGTATGTATTTAGGTAGTTTTATAAATTCAAGTGGACTCTATTATTTACCGGATGCGCGAGCCGAACCCTTACTTCCTAGTGGTCATTAAGAAGTGCCACTGGTTTCCTCCCTGCTCCATCATCGACCCTCACCACCAAGTGCAGCGCATAGGTCTCATCAGAACCAAACAAATGAGCCCAAACTCGAGTGGTTTCTTAGTGGTTATTAAGAAGTGCCACTGGCTTCCTCCCTGCTCCATCATCAGACATTCACCACCAAGTGTAGCGAATAGGTATCATCTGAACAAAACAAATGAGCCCAAACTCGAGGGGTTTCTTAGTGGTCATTAAGAAGTGCCACTGGCTTCCTCCCTGCTACATCATCAGACCCCCACCATCAAGTGCAGCGAATAGGTCTCATCAGAACGAAACAAATGAGCCCAAACTCAAGGGGTTTTCTTGTGGTTATTAAGGAGTTTCACTGGCTTCCTCCCAGCTCCATCATCAGACCCTCAGCACCAAGTGTAATGATTAGGTCTTATCAAAACGAAACAAATGACCCTAAACTCGAGAGATTTCCTATTGGTAATTAAAGGAGTGTCACTGGCTTCCTTCCTGCTCCATCAACAGACCCTCACCACCAAGTGAAGCGAATAGGTATCATCAGAACGAAACAAATGAGCCAGAACTCGAGGTGTTTCCAATTGGCTTTAAGGAGTGCCACTGGCTTCCTCCCTGCTCCATCATCAGACCCTCACCATCAAATGTAGCGAATAGGTCTCATCGAAACCAAACAAATGAGCCTAAACTCGAGGGGTTTCCTAGCAGCCATTGAAGAATTCTATTGCCCACCTCTTGACTCCATCATCACATCAGCTCGATGGTAGCAAATTATTGTATTGTCATCGGATTCATGTAGACGTGCAAAGTTTCAAATCAATACGACTATTAGAAGTAGGTTAAAATTGAATTCCAAGATTTTCTTACATTGTGACTTAGTTACAAGTGAAGCTAATAAAAGTGTGGTAAAAAGTCACGTATCATCGTCCTTTGAATTAAAAATCTTATTATTTTTTTCGTTTTTTAGTGTTTGTTAATTTTTGTTTTAAGATCCTTTTTGAAGGCGGTTACATTTTTTTTAAAAACGTTTTATTTTTCGATTTTTAGTGTACATAATCGTAGCTTAAGAAACTTTCTTAAGCTAGTTACAAGATAAATTGTTGTAAATATCCTGTTACGGAATTCAGCTTTCCAACTTTAGCTACTTAGATAACTTGAAAGAATACAACTAAAAGTCCATTCGTGCATATGGTATTTATAAAACATCATATAACTCCTAACTGTTGAGGAGTTTCACCTCATCATCAGCTCACCCTAATTACCTGAAAGAATATAACTATTGGTCCATACGTACGATTAATACTTAAAGAAATATTCTCCAGCTCCTAACCGTTAAGGAGTTGTAGCTTCCATCACCAGCTCATCACTATGATATGATGACTACCAGATGCAAATACTTGACTAACTTCAAAAATCAGTGGAACGCATAAAAGTCTTGCCTATATTTGAGAATTTCTTTCAATTTTCCTGGGATTTTATCTCCTGGTCCTGATTTGGTGAAAATAAGATCAGGTCAGAAGTACCAACTTTCGAAAAAAAAAATTGAAAATGATCCCCTTTTTGATGAAAATATGAAATCGTCCATGTACCCAAATAATGTCTTAATACACATTATTCAGGATAACTCCTGAACTTCTTGTCAGATCTTGATGAAATTTGAATGGGACCACACGAGAAGCGTCACCTTTTAAATAAAAAAAGAATTATCCAAATCGGTTCATTAACTCAAAAGTTCTGAGGTAACACACATAAAAAAAAAAGAAAAAAAAAAATATACAGTCGAATTGATAACCTCCTCCTTTTTTTGAAGTCGGTTAAAAAGAAGGATTATTCTCGCAAAGGTAGAATCATGTTAAGAGAAAAAAATCTTTCCGTGTTCTGTGGGTAGAACTAAGTCATTTTATTTTAAAAATGTTTTATTAAAATCTGCAACCGTATCAGCATCAATTGATAATATTAATTTTTATAAACAAAAAATCAGCAACAGCACCAGCATCCGCTGATATTTAAAAAACCTGCATCAGAAATAAACCTGATCGATACCATTCGATTCTTAGCACTAGTTAAAACACAGCTGCAATGTGGAGGTACAGGTGTAAAGGTCGTACAGAACAATACCTACCTATTACTTAATATTTTTAACATTATTTGTAGATTGGAATGAAGTAAGATAAGGTAACATTATAATTTTTCATCACATATATTCCAAAAAACGCCGATTGATTCGCCTGTGCCTTGTCTCCAAGAGACTTTTACACGACTTTTAGTGAGATAAAAATTGCGAACATCAACATCGTTCCATGACGCACGCGAGATCGCACGAAAGTATTGTATGAAAAAGTCACTGGCCTATTATAGGTGACTGGGTTTTATTATTTTTTACATGTATCACTCGGCCGCAAAATTATTTTCACCTCGGGTGACGCATATTGAATCCTCAGTCGATCAAGCAATGAGATTGATCCGATATGCTTAGTGCTTTGGCAGAGTATTTGTACTGAATAAAACAATATGAAGTATTTGTTCTTATGCAGGTCATCAGAAAAACACAATAAACTTGACCTTTTTCGTCTTTTGTCATAGTGAGATCAATAATGTAACGATAATTTTCTGCAACGACAAGGAAAATTACTAAAATCGGATCCATATGTTCTGTGGAGACATTTGCGCAGGAGTGATACATTCCCCCATTAATAGCGCGCACGCCGCGGGGCGTGCGCGCCGCATCGACACGTATTAGTGCCCAAAGAGCGCCGCCATTTTTCTCGCTGCGTCGATAACTTTCGGTAAATCGTAACGTAACGAATCGCCGCCGACGACAGCGGACGATTTATTGCGAGCACCCGATTCGGTCAACTTAATCGGATTCAACCCAACTCGGATTAGGCTAGCCTTAATCAAACATGCTCAGCCCGCTGCTGGCGACTGCGCTTAAGGTGGACAGGAAATGTATTATACCCATGAATTCGAAATTAAAGCTCTACTTCAGGCTATTGTTTTCGTTTATGAACTACTAAAAAGGAAGCTATTTAAATCCGTTCAATGGGCAATCAAAATCAATTATGGTTTTAAATAGCTACGCGTGAGACTGCAAAGTGCTTTCAGTTCCAGGCAAAAGCTATCTAACATTCTTCCCCGATACCACTTTTAGGAGTTTAAAACTACAAAAAGTTTTCATAGCGGTCTCATAACTTATCTATACGACTTTCGTTCAAAAGTTTTACTTATAAAAGATAGTTATAAGTCCGTTACCCTTTTCTCATACCTAATTGTAATGCCACCAAATAGCGGATGTATTATAATGACGTAATTATATTGACTATCATTGTAAAGAAGAACAAGAACTTGGTTTCCAACTATGTTTTGTCCCTTTCGGCCGCCATGGCAACTGAGTTTCGCAACCAGTTGCGGAAAAGCAATTTTTATTCTTTCTTGGCAACTAGTTGCGATATAAGAATTATTTTTGTTTATACGCAACCAGTTGCCAACAAAGAATACTTTTGCCGCCATGGCAACTGAGTTTCGCAATCAGTTGTGGAAAAGTAATTTTTATTCTTGCATGGCAACTACTTGGTCTCACCATAAACCACGAAAAATCCTAGGTGATAGAAGTAGACTGCATAACTAACAATCGACCTGACTTACATGAAATAGGTGATTGCGAAGTTGTCCTGAGTTACATTACATCTACCTGGGAGGGATCTTAAATCACAAAGTTGCGAGGAATAGATCAAAATACGAGCTACAGTAAAGCTCCAACAGAAGCACCAAAAGAAGAATGATGCCCTTGAGATGTGGTGCATGAGGATCAAATGGACTGCTTGATGCACAAATGTTTCCATTCTAGAAGAGCTTCTCGGCTTCTCGGATCTAAGAAAGACTTTCGACGATTGCGCATGTGCAAAGATGTATATAATAAACACAAACATAATAGAAATCCGAAATCAAAACTGGGTGATTTATTTTTATCGCCAATTTCTTAAAAACTGTAGAACTACGATGGCTGAACTTTACGCTAACTCAAATGAAAATGAATTTGTATAAATAAATAGTATCGGCTGTGCATTGTCTGTCAGTCAGTAAAGCAAAAGTTTTATATATACAGGATGATTTTGAAGTCATTGACATCCATTTGGCCCTTAAATGTAGGTAGGTAGGTAGTAATGTAGGTAGTATGTAGGTAAAAAAGAGGTGGTGAGAGGGACGCGGGCAAAGCAGGCATGAAACCTGGGTGACATTGTTTGCTTCGGTTAATTCCGTGCTCGAACTTAACAAATTTACGGTATTGTAGCGCCCTCGTTTTGTCGGGAGGCCAATGTATGATAAATTGAATTTTAATTAATCAGTCATCATCATTATCATCATGTCAGCCGAACGACGCCCACTGCTGGGCATAGGCCTCCCTTAAGGATCTCCACAATGATCGGTCCTGCGCTGCACACATCCAGTGGCTTCCCGCGACCTAGACTAGATTGTCGGTCCACCTTGTGGGCGTAGAGGGCCTGCCCACGGAACATCTTCCGGTACGCGGTCGCCATTCGAAAACCGTTCCACCCAATGGCCTCGAATTTAATTAATCAACATTATGTAATTACTCAACTATGTTTTTTAAGTTAAATTGTTATTTTTGTTATTTAATATTTTTAGAGTTAAATTTTTTTATTTTTTTTATTTACTTAAGTAATTTTTATTTTTATTTTTAAATGTTATAGTGATCAATTACTATATATTACACATGATTTTTGAGGAAATAAAAGAAATATGTTGAATGAGGCTATCATATTTAATTTTGGGGAAACGACTTTATATCATGAGTATGTTTTTCTTTCAAAAAAAGGATGCTAACGACTTCAAAGTCATCCTGTATGATAAATGAGGACTACATTATACCATATGGTTGCGTAAGAAGAAAAGAAATTCTTCTTTCGAAACTAGCGTTATTGAAAAATTCTTTGTTGGCCACTGGTTGCGTATAAACAAAAATAATTCTTATATCGCAACTAGTTGCCAGGAAAGGATAAAAAATTATATTTCGCAACTGGTTGCAAAACTCAGTTGCCATGGCGGCCGAAAGGGTTTTGTCTCTTTGTAGGACGGACGCACAGTGTTTCCTCCCCATACTGAGTGACGGACAATATTATTTAAGATAAGAACTACCTACCTATGGCTTTAATATGTAAGATAGAATGATATAAAATAGAATTGAAGACGTTTTTTAACCGACTTTAAAAAGAGAGGAGGTTCTCAAGTCGACTGTATTTTTTTAAATGTATGTTTTACCATAACTTCGCCAGTTGTTAACCGATTTTATTAATTCTTTTTTTATCTGAAAGAAAATAGTTTATTTGTGGTCAATCAAAAATTTAAAGTAGTCAGTTTAGTAGTTTTTTCACAGTCCTGAAAAAACACATAGTTTTCGACTCATAGTTCCTGCTTTACACGTCAATATCTTCGCGAACTAATGACCAATTTCAATTATTCTTTTTTTATTCAAAAGAGTTAACTCCTGAGGTGGTCTAATTGTTACCAAGTTAGGATCTGATAGTGGAATCCAGGGAAAATCGAGGAAAACCCGCAAATTTTAAGGGTAGTTTACGTGTTTTATACATTTTCAAAAGTGGAAGACAGGCACGGAATGAATGTATTACGGGTTTGATTCGCAGTATCCGCACACACGAATGAAATTTAATTCGGTTTTGGTATGACTATTTCTACCTACCTATACTTACAAATTTATTACCAAAAATGATAATTAGTTCTCTTTAATCTATAACACTACTTCTAATGGTATATTTATTGCTTGGTTTTAAAATAAGAAATCTAAATGGTTATGTATTTGTTATAATGCCTTAGGTATAGACAGTTAGATAGCTCGATACCGCAAAAAAAAGATGTCTGTTTTTTCGTATATTTTTACTGTAGTCGTATTAAAGTATAGGTCCATACGTAAAGACGGCTTTGCTCAATAAAAATACAACATAAAAGTGTGTCCACTACCACTTGAAAGCCACTTGCCAAGCTTTAACGTCAATCACAACTACCAGGTACCTACGTAGACCTGTGATAATGGCGCTTAGCGTTACGACATAAGGTCTATCGCATAGTGACGTGCGTGAGACGCCTCAGAATAGTGTCAACGCGAAGCGCGTGTGCTTGCAACGGATATTCACCAACCTAGAACAATATTTACTTAAACTTGTATCATACTTGACAGTCTATAGATAAACTCCGTATACCCCCATACCAAAATACCATCGCGTTCATCTTCACTTACCTACCTAATAAGTTTTTTTTGTAAAAAAATATACAATTTTGTTTCTATATTTTTGCTGACGTAAACTTCTGACCTACATAATATTGTATTTTCACCAAACCAAATATGTGTCGCAGGGATTTTGTCAAATTCGTGATATTATAATTCCACTAGTGAAATTATAATTTCACGTGATATTATGAATAGACAGTACGAGACAGTATGCACACGGCTGCGAGCCTCGGAAGTCCTGTAGAACACGTGATAGGTTAGAAATTTAAGGCGATCGCGAAGCGCAGCGAAGCGATTTCCTTAAATTTCGTGGTTATTTTTTTTATTGATACAAAAATACTGTCTATTCATAATTTAACTAGTGGAATTATAATATCATGTGAAATTATAATTTCACTAGTGGAATTATAATATCACGACTTTGACAAAATCCCTGCGACATATGCATGCAAAATTTCAGCACAATCAGACACTGGGATGTTGGTCAAAAGGTTGCACGATTTGCTAGACCCCAACGGACATACAATGCAAGTATAATAATAGCTGTAAATAAATAATAGCTGTAAATAGTAGTAAAAAATAATAATAGCTGTAAATAGGAGTTATACTAATTGAGTCTACATAATATTAATAAGTCCACAAGGCATTTCGTTTTTTGATAACAAATATTTTAATATTTGGATTTATGGATCTAGTAGGTAATACTAGGTTCTTTTATGTTGGTTTATGTTTTCTAACGGCGGTGTCTTTACATCGTTGCAGGGTTTTGTCACGTCTAGTACCTACAAACTTGTGTATCTTTGAAAAAATTAAATAATGCTCAACAACCTAGCAGCATAATCTGCTTTCTTGTGATAAGGCTAAAATCGGTATTCATGTTATAAAGGACAATGGGTAAGAACGTACCCAGACACAAAAATTGTTGTAGCGTTATGAGTTATACTGGGTTTAGTTGCCTTCATTAAGTAGCTACTTTATTAATCTAAAAATGTGAGAGCGTATTTACTTGGAGAAAGAAATTATATTTGAAAGTTCGATAAAATATTGTTTTCATATATTTACTCAAGTATATTGAATTTTCAATACTCATATGTTATTCTCCAATTGTATTCAGCCCCCTGATTCACGAACCGTCGGAAACGCTCCCGACAGCGGAATGTTTGCGTTATTGCTTATTGTACCTTTGGCAAAAAATACTAAAAGCTAGTGGCCAAAACCGGTTCAGTGGCCAAATTGAAATTGCGGTATGTTTTTTTTATTATACTTTATTTATATTATTCTAATAGTAATAATAGAAATAAAAATGATCGAAACCAAATTAAAGCATGAAATACTGCTTCGGTTTCTTTGTGGTACCACAAAGAATGTACCTACTATGGAAAGCTACTAAACTGCTTTTAACAAGATTTTAGGTACGACGATAAAAAAGCATACAAAGTATATACCCATGCTACTACAGGTGATCTGTGATACCCATATAGGTATTTTTCAAATTTCCAAAACCCTTTCTTAGTACTGATCTACACTATGAAAGGAACCCTCCAAAAATGGTGTCTCTGCCTTCAGCCCTATACAAATCGCCATACAAACTGAAACACCTTGTAGCACCCTGTATAACGGGAATTTTCCAAAACCCTTTCTTAGTGCTCACCTACACCATGAAAGGTATCTACCCACCAAAAATGGTGTCTCTCTCTTCAACCCTATACAAATTATCATACAAACTTGAACAACCTGTAGCACCCTGTAGGTATAACAGGAATTTTCTAAAATCCTTTCTTAGTGCTCATCTACATCATGAAAGGTATCTACTCTCTAAAAATGGTGTCTCTACCTTCAGCCGTTAGGGCTCCACGTCTATCTTAACAATGAATGAATCAATCAATTTAGAGTTTTATATGTATAGATTGCACTGGTAATGCTGAAATACGGGCTACTAACGCCACCAATTGCATGCCATTTTGTAATGGCGATGGCGTGCGTCTGTTATTTCTTGCTCCTGTAAAAAAAATCTGTCTTGGGTGCTATTTATCGAAATTTTACACTATTTATGAAAGGGTCTCTTCTTCATAAACGGCGAGTCAAAATTAACAAATAATTTATATGTGCCCGCATTTTAGTTTACTTACTACAAATGTCTGTGTTTATGCAGTGACTTTATTCAAGTTTTTTCGAAAAAAAAAAATGTTATGTGATGGCTTCGTTCGTTGAATCGTACTATTAAAAATTTTCCTACCTATACGATATAAACAACTAAATATTAAAATTTATACTTTTATTGTGCTATCTCAAATATTATTGTCTGGAGATGACTTATAAAAGAGAATATTATGAGAAATGGATAACAGAGGACATAGAAAGAGCATTATATAGCCTTAAAACGAAAGATTAATTATTCTTAATAAAAAAAATTAACGTATAATATATCAGAACATGCTGTTATTCGGCACTATGAGAAAAAACAATTTGTTTAGAATAATTCCACGTTAAAAACGGTTTTAACTTAAAATGTTTGACTGAAACTTTGAACGAATATTATTAGTAAAACATAATTTTTCAGTTTGAAAATCACATGTTCGGTCTCATGATAATAGAGTTAGAAAGCTTGAAGCTTTTGATATGGCTAAAAACCATATACTTTCTCATAAATTAATAATTATAAAACTACTGTTGTTTTGATAAAGATACTATTTGATATATTAGTACTATTATAATAAAATCTACAAATATGATAAAATTATATTACGTTCTTACCAACGATCATTTTGTTAACCGACTTCAAAAAGGAGGAGGTTCTCTGTTCGTCTGTATATATGTTTTTTTTTGTGTATGTCCGCCGATTAGGTACTCGAAGACAGATGGACCGATTGAAATGATTCAAACGTTATTGCATCAGGCTAGTTTCCAAGTTGGTCTCATTTTTTGAAATTAAAATTTCAAGATCGGCTCAGTAGTTTTCAAGTTATCCTGAAATTACTGTAACTTGTTAGGTAATCATTGCACGAGTTTTTTTCACCACCAAGTGTAGTGAATAGGTCTCATCTGAACGAAACAAATGAGCCCAAACTCGAGAAGTTTCTTAGTGGTCATTAATTTTTACGTATCTTTAGGCATAACTCCTTTGTTTATAAGCCGATTTAGATCGTTCTTATTTTGTTGGTAAGGGGATACCTTAAGGTATTATAACCAACTTCAAAAAAAGAGGTTCTTAGTTTGACACGTTTAACGAGATGTGGTTTTCAGAAAAGTATTTTGTTACATTTAGGGGAAGGTTTTAGTATTATAACCGAATTTAAAAAAGGGAGGTTCTTAGTTTGATCCGTATGTATGTATGTTTGTCCGCGATTATCTCACGTTTGGCTGAACCGATTTTGATGCGGTTTTCATCAGACAAGTATTTTTGATTGATGCGGTTTATGTGTACATCCTAACATACCTAATTACCAGGATACACTAAAATTGCCTGCATGATGCACTGAAAAGAGTGAAATAAAAATTATTTTTTACTTTTTAGTTTAATAAATGGCAAGCCATGTCTGGATGGTAATGGATTTCACAGTCCATTCATGTGTGCCTACCCCGTAAACATTATAACTCAAAGGCGTGATTGTATGTATTTAGTTTTACAAATTCAAGTGGAGTCTATTAGTTACCGGATGCGCGAGCCGAACCCTTACTTCCTGCCTGCTCCATCATCAGACCCTCACCACCAAGTGTAGCGAATAGATCTCATCAGAACGAAACAAATGAGCCCAAACTCGAGGGGTTTCCTAATGGTCATTAAGAAGTGCCTCTGACTTCCTCCCTGCTCTATCATCAGACTCTCAGCACAAAGTGTAGCGAATAGGTCTCATCAGAACGAAACAAATGAGCCCAAATTTGAGGGGTTTCCTAGTGGTCATTAAGGAGTGCTACTGTCTTCCTCCCTGCTCCATCATCAGACCCCCACTACCAAGTATAGTGAATAGGTTTCATTAGAACGAAACAAATGAGCCCAAACTCGAGCGCTATCCTAGCAGCTATTAAAGAGTTCGAATGCCCACTTCTTGACTTCATCATCAGATCACCTCGATGGTAGCAAATTATTGAATTGTCATCAAATTCCTATAAACTTGCAAAGTTTCAAATCGATACGACAAAATTAGAAGTAGGTTAAAATTTTATTCCAAGATTTTCTTACATAGGAAGACTTAGTTCTAACTAACTCTACCTCAACTTTACCTCCAGGTGAAGCTAATAAAAGCGTGTTAATATAAC
This sequence comes from Crambus lathoniellus, assembly GCA_949710035.1. NCBI lineage: Eukaryota > Metazoa > Arthropoda > Insecta > Lepidoptera > Crambidae > Crambus > Crambus lathoniellus. Next base: position 30,346,855 of record OX453296.1, read on the forward strand.
TCACGGCACCACTTTCGGTCAGGATACCGCCTTACCAACCAACGTATATATACCTACCTACTTTTGTAAGATTAATTAAGAACAGAGATAAGTAGGTAATTAATAAAAATTATAAACGTAAAGTACGAGTCAGATCATAATTAATTCAAATTTAAATGTAAACTAAACACGTACGAAAGAATAATAATCATCAATGTATGCATAAGTACCTACCTTTATGGTAAGTACATTCACCTTGAACCTAGAATCCAATCGCTCTTATTATATAGGGGTTAAAAGGTGTTTTAATACAAAATGAAGTTTTGTATCAAGATTTTCGTAAAAACAAAATTCCCATACTAACGTTTTCCTAGTTTCTTTAACGTGTAATATTATCTAACTTAACAAAATACGCACGTACGTTACACACGTATTTATGGACATTTTAACTAAGTACTAATTGAAAATAAATTTCACTAAGTTACAACAACACAATAAAGTACAAAATACTGCAACAAAAATAGGCGTAACTTTCGAGATTAGGTTTTTCTATGTAAATTATCAAAAGTTGCTCGATACGGCTATTGCTCCGCAATATTAAATAAATTATATAATTATATTTCTATTACTATTAAAGTTGTTAAGTTCACATACAATAGAAAAGAACGGCAATTTCATACTTTAACCCCTATTATTTGGGTTCATGTTAAGAGACATCAGGCACAAATTGCTGTACCTTATTTTAAATATGTAAAAAAAATATACATTTAAGGCTGAATTACTCGAGGCAAGTTATTGCATACAATATGCAGTACATGCTATGTGAGTTTAAAGTAACATAAGAATGTTCAAAGTCACATAGCAATGTACGGTCGCCAGCACGTCGAGTTACTACAAAATGTCAAAATTTATTAATTGAAACTGAACTCTATCTGTTGGACATAAGGTTGAATTTTATTTAAAGAAATTTGTCAGTTTGTAGGAACCTGACATGCTGGCGACTGTACAACAAATTGTACATATGCAATAATCAATTAATCATGTTTTGACTACTTTCTATAGTTTAATAAATAGGTACGATGTATTTTATGGTTTGCCGACCTTTGCAAGGCAAGGGTGACTGTACTTCATTACAAAATATGTAAGTACCTATTCGTTCTAAAACATAAAATAAATACATATAAAATAAAAATAATCATTTATTCACATTTACTTAATTACTTAGCTATTTATGAATCGTCAACATTTTTCTGCCTTCAAGACTTTTTAAGCAGACCCAATGACCAACCCGAGAAGAGTTTTGTCTACCTCGAGAAAGCTGAACAATAGGTTTGTCTACTATGAAATCTCATTTTTGACGTTTCGTTATAGACAATCATGCTACCCGTGCAGAACAGGCGCAAGAAACATGACCGAAATTATTTTACGGCTACCCTGAATAAGGTTATGACAAATTTTTATAACGGCCGCTAAATTGTTTTTTAACGTATTATCTCTTAGATACAGTCTGGCCAAAATCCTAAAATGGAAACAGGAAAGCGAAATTAAATCTGCAATTTTGTTATAAAAAAATGCAACGCGTTGATGTCGTTAATACGTAACGTTCGTTTTATACGTAAAATAATGCAACGGTTATTGCGTTTGAGTTTTTCTACTATATATAAATGCTATATTTCAATCTTAGAAATATTTCTAGCTGATTAGTACAGCTTAAAATAATACTTTTTACCCCGATATTCCCACGGAGACGGGAACGAGGCGGGCAAACCGCGGGCGGCCACTAGTTGAGCATAAAATAATATTTAGGCCTACTTACGTAACTACTTTATTATTGAAAACAATTTGTAAAACAACTGACTGTTCTTAATTATAAGATTAGTAGGTATATTCCGATATCTACATTCGCGAAGATTAGTCTTGAGTTAGATACTAGAAGAAAACTACTGCAGCTTTTTATCAAATACTAACGGATCCTCGTGGTTTTACACGCGTGGTACCCATTCCCGTCGGAACATTGGGATAAAATATAGCCTATGTTACTTGGGAAAATTGTAGCTTTATAATGGCCAATGAGTTTCCTAAATCGGTCTAGAAGTTTCGGAGCTTATTCAATTCAAACACACAATCAAATATTTCCTCTTTATAATATTAGTAAAGACTTAAATGCAAAAGTAATTTGATTAATTCCTAATCACACATATCAGCAATAAGTTATTACATTTTCAAATTAATACAAGCTATTTTAAATGTTTACAAAATCATGAATTTATTGGTACCTACACTTCGATCAACAAACTAGGTGTTATTATTGATCGCAGTATCTACATTTATTGATTTCCAATAAACATTGCTTTAACGTCTCAATAATTGGAACAGAGTTCTATACCTAAACTAAAGACTATAGATAAATAAACTTCAAGATAGTTTAAGTAAGTTAAACTTAACTAAAGTAACTTGCCAGAACTTATAAGTAAAATAGATATTACAGAGGCAATATTTGGTCTTTTGTTTGGTTGTTTGTTACTATGTTTTTATTGGATAAATTCAAAAACTACTGAACCATTTTTTAAATTCATCAGTAGAAAGCTACATTACTCCCGAGTCACATTAGGCTATATTTTATCCCGATATCCCCACGGGAACGAGTATGACGCGGGCGTAACCGCGGGAAGCGGCTACCAATCATGAAATTGTTAAATACATCGATTTGTTGATCAATTAAATATGTTTCAATTCTTCCCTTTTCTTTCCTAGTTTTCTATGTATAAAATTGGTAATATTCATTACATTTGAAATGTTTAGTCAGCATATTTGTTTAAATCCAGAGAATCCCACAGAATAAGTACAGTCAGCATCAATAGTAGCTTAGCATATGAAATTTTCAAATTATTGTTACGGTTGAAATGATCAGAGTTGTCTGACATAGCTTTTGAGTCAAAAGTACATGAATATACTTTTGCATTATTGCCTTAACCATCTAATATGAACACAAAAAATGTCATATAATTCTGAAATGTTAAATGATGAGTATGTTTAGACACTTACACGTGACTATTACTTTTGCCACCTTGTTTTTGTTCAGCTACTTTTGATGCTGACTGTACAACCAATAAGCTGCTACTATACTATTTCCGGATTAGACCATGCATTCAATTTCATAGATTTGTATTAATGTATGTTAATTAATTAAATGAAAAGAGCTTTAATAAGCCTTGACCGTCACATACCTTCATTTCTATCTTGACGCCCAACACCTTGTCGGTTATTTCTCTCTTTCGACACAAAACAAACAAAAACAAACATGAGCGAGGTCCGTCGGCGGCGTCATTCAACCGCTACGCCATTTCAGTTAAAACAATGATCATGAAAGCACAGATAATCCGGTAGGTGCGCGCGCGACTGCCCTGCGCGGGTGTTCCGTTTGAACTAAGTAAGCGCGGGCCCGGTGGGCGGATCTTCGACGTCCCCTCAGTTTTCCTGCTCTCCGATTGGCCATCGAAACAGGGCGGGGCTTCGCCTTTCGAGCCATCATGTAAAAGTATTCTATCACAGCAAAGCTCCAGCCTGTCTGAATTATTAGCGCGAGTTTCGGTTGACGCAACGCTGATATATAACGGACGCTGATTGAAAACCGTATGTAGGTGATAAACCCCGCGATTATTGGAGATCCCGCGGCCGCAGCTGCCGAGCTTCAGCGCAACCTGATATTTTAGTACTGCGATTTCTCACAGCTTTACATGGTGTTATAACCATATTTTACTCTGTGTTGATTTACAAAAGCTGTGCTCACTGTGTGTTTATTTCGAATCGCAATTTTAAATAGGACTTTTAGTTAATCTCAACACTAGGGAGAAATATCAAACAATGTTCACGTGCCCAGAATAATATTATAGACATTATAGATGTGAAAGTACCTATGTTTGTTTGTCCGTCTTGCACGTCAAAACAGAGCAACGGATCGACGTGATTTTTGGTATGGGGATAGTTTGGGTGCTGGAGTATGACATAGGCTTCGTTTTATCACGCGCAAATATTGCATTCCTGCGGGATAAAGTCGCTTATTCTACGCCAGCGAAGCCGCTGGCGGAAGGCTAGTCATAAATAAATAAGTTATTAACGAATTATTGTATTCAACGGTTTTAATCTTTTGTTTCCACTTCACATACTTACGAGACTTTTGCTTCGTTTTGTCTTTTCACTTCAAGTACCTATACTTCGCGTTAGTGTATTATATTCTTTGCCTATACCTACCGATCATGTTTCCTAGATTCATACTCAAAGTAAACAAGAAAGTCAACGTCTTTACAAATGATTCACATATCCCAAGCCCAAAATTGATGTGATTCGATGTGCTTAAGCGTATTAATCCTGCCTAAAGCTTGTGATTGCGCGGTAATTATAGCGGCGCGCCGTGAGTGAGCCAGCAGCAGGGCGAGCAATCAGCGCTACAAATTGCGCGCTTGTTGCGACCGCTTCACGCGACAATTTTGGTATTAGCGAGTCCTTATAGAGCTTAAAGCTTAGGGGATGACGCGGTGTCCTAAAACTGCAATAAGTACCCTAGGTACCTACAGAACTTTTCTACATGTCGTACGTTATTTTAAGTATTAGACTAGATTAGACTAGACGTCAATATTATTTTTATTTTCATACATAATGACTTTCCGTAAACTAGTACTGTTGTACTTGTTGAATACAAAAATACGAAGAGGTCATAAATAGGTTTTATTTGTGACATTATGGAGTTATCACTGATTGAAACTCTTTGCAAGATTTTTCATGGTTGTAATGGGTGGCGCAAAAGTACTGACACTATTTGTTTCAGCTACAACTTTTTTCTAAATTAGAAAACTAAAATTAGTTTTTAAGATGGATTTGTTATGCATGCTATTTGTTAGCACATAGGATTTGAAGATGATGTCTCTTAAATGGTGACCTCCAGAGTTGACGCACATTTGAGTCCTTAACGTAACACTTAGGTCCTGCGATATGTTCCTTTTCTTGAAAAATGTTTCCATTTGGGCTGCTGTAGTCTGTGGCTTGTTCACATACACCAGAGATTTCAAATAACCCCAAAGAAACAGGTCAGATCGGGTGATCTTAAATCGTCGACGAAATTCATGTTGTGTTTTTATAACTGATGAATTTGAACATTTTGTTTACTACAGTTTTCAATATCAGAATAATAGGAAATGTCATATAAAAAACATTATAGTGCCAGTACATTTGCGCCACCCTGTCACAGGAATACGTAGTAGTTTTTTTAGTCTGTGACACAGTATAAAACAAAATTTTCCTGTTTGTCATGAAATGATTGATTGATGAATTTGACTGAAAAATGATTTTACTAAAATAAGAGATATAAACGGCGAAAGGTACTTAGTTCTAAATATTATAATGAAAGACGAATTCCTAATGTATTCATAATTTATGTCAACAAGTGGATAATTGACTGATAGTCATTTTTGAGAGCGGCTGAGACAAAATTTTAAAATAATAAAAACTCTTTTTTCTACTAATATCTTTTCCTGCTGTCAAATAAATCTGGCCAACGGGAATCCTAGAATAGTCTATCCATGGGGAAAACTCCAAATTTTCAATGTAGAGGTAAATTAACCTGTACGCTCGAAGATATAGATTCCACCTGGTCGCGCCCCGTAGGCAGCGGGCGGGCAGAAGGGCGGGCGGCGAGGGCGGGCGGGCGGCGCCGGCGGACGCGCAATCGCCGCGCTTCCGGCTCGCGCCAACACTTTTAATTCCACTTCTGAAATGAATGCTTTTTTCAACACTCGTTACGAAGCACCGGAAAGATCGATTCATTTCGTTATTCTACGGGAATACGGAATTTGCAATTCCAATTTGGAGGGAACGAACGTTCTCCCTTAATTTATACGGCAAGTAGCGCGCTTTGTGAATCCAAATTATTATTCGTATCTCCGCAAACTGATAGCGATCGGAGCCGTTTATCTAAATAGCTGCGAGCCGCCGCTCGTACTTGTTGCTAGAATTCTTGGAAATGTTCAAGCTAGTTTTATTATTGGAATAGAATACTCCAGTCAGCCTAATAGGCAGTAGCAATTCAACAACTTAACTATCTGTGTTTATAAATTGTTATACAGACTCTTACATAATCGTATCGTAAGTATATGCAGTATAACCTCCTCCTTTTTTTGAAGTCGGTTAAAAATGCTTAGAGCCAAAACAATGACCTCTTCGGAATAATGTATTCTTGTCACTTCGCATAGAGAGTGCGTGAATTCACCACAAATACATAGATCGATAGTAACAACAAGCCATACGCTTCAATGATTTACAATCCACTGAAATGAGCCAACATCGCGATTGATACAATCTACCCCGGCGGTTAGGAAGCCAATTAGTTATCTTGATCTCAATATTAATACAAATAAGGGTCGTTACAATAACAGCAAGGATAATGGCCACAGGTGTGCGGTTGAAAAGCGTCCTGATTGTAAAATACGACTTATACCTACATATTTGTTGCAACTCGAATTCAGCAGGTGGATTAATTGACCAATCACATTGCGTCAATGTATGTATTTTTCTTAAAATGTAGAACAGAAGATGAACAAAAGATACTTTTTTTGGAAACCCATGCCTAAAACTCATCTCAATAAAACTGTCCTTTCAGGGAAGGATACCGATTGTTTTTCTATTTACTGTATCGAATGAAACATGTGATGTTGTATCCAATAATTACCTACATAAGTCATTTAGGGTCCATTTACAGCAAATTTACAAGACAAGACAAGTTGACCTCCTGTTTGACTAAAAAAGCATCTTAGCATTTTTGAAGTCGTTTAAGTACTTTGCTTTCCACATTTAACTCATAAATGATACAAGATCTGTGGTTAGCGATGTTCGTTCAATAATTAGTAAGTAGTTATAATGATTTTTTGTTAAAACAAAATTATTGTTTGACTGTTTGTTTGACCCAAATAAACTTAAAAAAAACAAATAAGCTGTCTTCAACCGTCTACAAATATGAACATTTAATTCTCAAAGCAGAAACTCTGCTATCTCCATGCAGTTTAGATTTAAGCGTGAATTATACATTTCTATGGCATCATAAAAACCTCGAGTCACTAACACTTCCGACCACTCAAAGATACTTAAATTTTATTGGCTTGTATCACAGAGGCTTTTGTGGTACAATCGCAATGTGATCATCTGTGAGCCATTCTTTGGGTCTTGAGTCTTGACGCAGCTATCCGTGTCGCGCACAATGACGACACAATAGCGACGCAAACAAATCTCGCACACCCGGACACAAGTCAAGTAGCGACAATACAACTTCCCATAACAGGGATTTAATAAACTGTCATATTTGCCGCATTTGGCAAAGAGTTGTACTAAGAGAGTCGGGGTTCTGTCGAGTCTTCACTCACTTTACAATACAAAGCTTTTTTTACTTACATCCCTGCAGATTCAGACTATCACAGGGAGTAGTGTACAACATCCAATCTGTTGAAACCTTTTTTAGATTTGTCGCAATAAGTCAGTGAATAGACAGGGCGCCACAAAAGGGCCACAAGAGACGGCCCCCCGGCGCGCCCGTTGTCACCCGGCCCCCATTTTATAGCGATTCTGTTAACACAGCTTTTTCTATTGAGGTGCTATTTAAAATAATTGGAGGACTATCCAGCCCTTTGCGTCCCTGAATGGTGGCACGGTAAACAAATAAAATTTTGATAAACGAATTTAGTAAACAATATTTACTCTTGAAACCTTAATAATAATAACATAATAACATGGCAATGTAGGTACACACGACTATTATGGAAAAGTAAAAGAAATATTCTGCTTTCATTCGTGTAATGTAAACTTTACCTATAAATTATACGAAACACTAAAGAACCAATAAGAGACACGAGAGTAGTTAAGTATAATGTGTTTCATTGTGAAAATTAGATAAGTACATTACACAATACCTACATTGTGTGCACACCGTATTATGAAAGTGTTAAAATAATCAATTTTATATTAAGCATTCGTAATTGTTTTGTTAAAACTTAAGTTTCTGTATTCTGTCTGTGTTATCTTCAGAAACGTTCAAACTAAGACAATATTAGACATGAATACTCTGCGTCTTTCTTTGTTAATTTCACAACGCACATACAAGCTCCCATTTCCAAGCCTACGGATTAAAAAAAAGGCTGCCAGCCGCGACATTTGGCGTTCGCAATTGCTCGGTTTGATCGGCCCTTTGTGCGCTAAGGCCATTAGAACAACGCGATTAGACGGGCGCGCGCGCACTCGACCGAGCAACAAGATTACACACCCCTGCCCGCCCTCCCGCCGTCCCTCGCCCCGCCACCCCCGGCTGCTACCCCAGAGCTGCTGCCTTGTAACTGGATTTCAACTGGACGGTGGGGCATAAAATGCTGCTCAGTGCGCGTCTATAAATTACATTAAAAGTTATCCTACTTATAATATTATAAATGTGAAAGTTTAGTTGTTTGGATGTTTGTATGTTTTTACTCAATCACGCCAAAACGGCTGAACGGATTTGGCTGAAATTTAGGACACATATTATACTTTGTACTACTTTTTATCCCGGAAAAATATCATATTTCCGCGGGATAACGTCGTGAAGTCCACGCGGGCGAAGCCGCGGGCGGAAAGCTAGTACTTACTATAAAGGAATTTCTAACTGCTCCAGCTGCATTACAATACTTAATTGAAATCTTTACTTTCGCAATGCTTTTAAGATTCAAACTTAGGCTTGAAAAACTGTAGCAATTTGGTTGGAAATACATATACCTAGGTACTTAAATGTGGTTTTTTAAGACATACGATGCCCTACGATAGGAAAGTAAAATGTAAAATTTTTCATTTTACTTTACTTTTCCTTACCCAGATATCATCATTTCAGCCGTACGACGCCCACTGCTGGGCATAGGCCTCCCCCAAGGATCTCCACAACGATCGGTCCTGCGCTGCCCGCATCCAGCGGCTTCCCGCGACCTTGACCAGATCGTCGGTCCACCTTGTAGGGGGCCTGCCCACGGAACGTCGTCCGGTTCGCGGTCGCCATTCGAGAACCTTTCCGCCCCAACGGCCATCGGTTCTCCGCGCTATGTGTCCCGCCCACTGCCACTTACTACCCAGATATATTATGAACAAATTTCCTTAACTTGAACTTATAAGTATTCTTTGGTACCTTGAAACTTGAAACTGTTAGCTACATTTTATGCGCCCCCGCGTGTGGCATTGGCAAACAATCTCTTTATTGTGCGCAGAACAGTATCGATGATAATGAGACAAACTCGGGGCCCCTGGGACCTGTTAGCGCCCCACGGTGGGCCCACACCTAGCCCCCGATACACTGAGCCAAAAGTAAACAACTACCGCTATTTAACAATCTGTTTATTGCTTGTAAACTGGCCCCGAATAAGTGTTGTTGAAGACTAATTTAACTTTCCCTATAATGTAACGTAGTAATAATAAAGTAATTGCAAAAATTTCAGGCCTGCAAATCTACTAATCAAACGTATCAAAATTAAATATTACCACCAAATGTATATAAACTAGGTACTAAGTAACCAACACAGCAAAAGTTGTAAGTTACAGATCATAGTATTCACAAGTAAGTACACAAGTACTCAGGTAACAGTCATAATCACAACTATACATTATACTTATACAACCTACGTGTGTGTGTACGTCAATGCGAGAGAGAGGTCAACAAATTTCTAGTATGTAGGTACTTAATGTTTATTTTGTTTTTATTAATTTAATAATATTACCTTTTATTTATAAAGATAGATTACAGGTTCATTTCCCATACAAAGCAGCTATCAATCGATTTGACGTAAATCGTTTATCCGTCTTTCACATCAAAATGGAGCAATCGACGTGGTTTTTGGTATGGGGATTGCTTGAGAGCTGGAGAGTGACAAAGGGTACTTTTATCCTGGAAAAATAATAGGTTCCCGCGGAATAATGTCGTGTAGTCGAATTTAGATAAAACTTTACAAGCTTACACAACAGAATACTTAACACATAGGTATGCTACTTTTTATCCCACATTTCTCACGGAAACCGCCTGGAGCAGAGTATTATTTAAAGAGGAAATTTTATTACGAAACACAAATAACACAAATCCTTCGGTCGAAAAGGGCAAAGACGAAATCTGCGTAAAGACGAATTCTACAAGAATATCTATATTCCAATATTGCGAAGATCACGTCATCAATCGGCGTCTCATTAATCCCCCCTTCTATATAAGTTGACTATCAGATAAAGAAAATTTTTGTAACATACTTTTCATAATAGTGACCGCGTCACACTAAAGCCGTTGATTGTGTTGCGACCGCCTCTCATTACGCTTCATTATAGGCTGGGAAGTGCATCCAACTGCACTAAATGTCGCAACAACACGACGCTGTTCCATTGTGCGGCGCGTGCGGGGCCGCGGGCGGCGCGCAGAGCTGCCGCGTCAATGGACGAGCCCGTACAATTTGCGAATCATGCAGTCCCATCCATTCATCCGGAGCATTCACTCAATGATCGAATGAGATCGGTTTGCGTGGGATCGCCGGCCACGCGACCGGTGCACATCGCTGACTTCCAAAGGATCAACACTTAATTCGACCGTATGCGATGTAACTTTAAATTGCTTTGATGCATTGTAAGTGTGAATAAATAAGTTAACGTGAGGGAAAACCTCCACCTTAAGCAAAATAAACAGTTGCCAGACTTCTTCAGATACCTATTCCGATATTGCTAATTTTGATTTTGATATCAGCTATACTTACGAGTATATATAAGAACTTTAAACACATTATAAAAGCTATTGCATTAATAATGCTATTTTTATTACTTACTTACAATTTTTTTATTAAATATTAGAAAATATCGGTTAGCCCCTCAACTAGCTTCTCTCACCCGGATAATTAGGCATGACCCTGTATCATTCAATAGCTGACAATGATGACTATGAATAAATAATTTGGAACAGCTATTATTTCATTCCGATCGATATTCTTAACATCTTTACAATGATATTTTCAAATGTTGAGGGTAAAAGTGACTAACAGCGTAAACAATCAAAAAATACTACCCAACTAGAATAATTCGACATCTCTTCTACGGCTCGGTAGATCAACGGTCAGAGTCAGAGCAGTTGCCCGGACAGCGAAAGGTCGCAGGTTCGATTCCTAGAGAGCTAGGTGAGAGCCAAATAGATCTTTCGTTCTAGACGTTTCTAGTATTAAAATAAATTGTGAATTTATACCTACATCCCCCTTATTAAAAAACGTGGAGCAAAGTTACACCTAGTTTTAAAGTGATGCTGTCACTTTTATTCCCCAAATAGTAGTCAGAGTCGGAGTTATCTAATAATAATAATTATTATTACGAAGTCAAGTCAAAGATAGGATAATGATCAACGATAGGTAAATATAAGCTACTTACCTACTTTTGAAATTTTTATATTTTACCGGTCCAGTAAGAGCAACTACTGAAAAATAAAACGAACTTAAAGGCTGATGAATTGACAGAGTACCTACCAACGTAATTATTATTTCAGCGGCGTACGTTACAGCGCAATACGAACGAGCGGTGTAGCAGTAGTTATCTGGTATCTGGTAACACGTCGCGGGTTCGATTCTCGCCATTCCCGTCACGCGCCGTCCGGCTCTGATACTCGAATAAACAGCGGGAAAAACGACGCACATTCAGGGCCAGGGCTACTACTGGCGCGTTGTTTCATGCTATGGCTGGGCTGGCTAAAATATCGGGCGTATTTTCTTATTGTAAAAGAAATTATGTTTTTTTTACTAACTTTATCCATTCACAATGTAATTCTGTAAGTATAGGAATTTTTGCACTAGAAAAAAACTACCAGCCACCAAGTAGGTAGATTTTCGGAAAAAAACCCGTCGCGTCGTCGTCGGTCGTCATGCCGAGAACATATCAAAGCTGACATCCCTGTGGCCTGTGCTCCGCGAGGGGTGGGGCGGTGATTAGATTACCTGCCCCCGTGGGCTGCAAACAGTTCGTTACGCGCCAGTAGTAACGAACTCGCTTCGCCCGCTCCGGTGAACACGAGGCGCGGAATCCAGGGAACTTCGTCTGAACAACACTGTACAACTACTGCGTAATAGAACAGAATACGTAATAGGTACGCAATAGTTACATCTAAGAATTACTTTTAGCCACTTTTACATGCAAAATTACAAATAACGATAAATTTTAAGTGACGGAAATATTTAAAGCTTTTCATCAATCTAGTAACATTTTTGCATTCAGAATGCTATTTTTAGTATTGAAAAATTTAAAATGAAGTATTTTAGAAAAAATCGGCCCGTCTTACAAGCAGCTCCGATGGGACTCGAACCCACGACCTTCCGCCATCCGGCCTGAGCTACGGAGTCGTTACGAGAAGCGTCGAATTTATCCAACACTTCTTACGCGCTGTATAGCCAGCGATAATTTCATCAATGTGAAGATATTACTACCCTCACACACGAAAGACTTTTCCAGATATTTGACAATCGCTAAAGATGAAAATTGCTATGCAAGTTGTTTAATTAAATAACCTGCAATAGCAATAATTTCATCTAATACTTTGAAATGGTATAAGTAATTTTCGTAAGGAACAATCAATATTTCTAAGCGTTTTCTAGATCTTAGTATTTTTGTTATTTGTCCTACAGCCTGAAAAATAGCATATTCTTAATCTAAGATTTCATTTTGAATTCGATGCATTTGCTAATTTTTCACTTGCAATATGAGGCATTTTTTTTATCGTGTCGGCTGAATAATAAATAGTAGATTTCATTACAAGTGCGGAAAGCCTGTCATTGCAAAGAGTTCCGACAAATGTCTACCCGAGCCGAGGCGCAGCCGAAGGTGAGGGTTGACAGTCGGAACAAGTTGCAATGACGGTTCCGCACGTGTACTGAACAACTATTTTTAATACAGTTGCGAAAAAATTAAGCAATTTAATAAAATAATAAAACACAATAAACTCAACTAAGCTTTAATTTAAGCTAAGCAGAGACTTTTTTTTGTTTTCTTCACCCATTCTGGGTTGGCAAAGGAAACGATGATCATACAGCCAAGGCTTTAGTAGATTTTTTTTATTGAAATGAAATGAAAATTAAATTAAATGAGATGAAATGAAATGAAACCTAACAAAAGCAATTCGAAACCTACAGGAGCGCCTTTCCTTATTTCTCTCTTTTACCACATCGTTTTCCATTAAAGCCACATTATTGCACTAATTCCACAATACTAAGTACCTACCACAATAAAAACCAGAATAAACTAATTTAGAAAATTAAGAAATAAGGTCCCTCATTTTCTTTTCACTTACTTGCGCAAACTCCTATAAGCAGATAGGTAAATAGTGCACGTCATACCATATTTAGTAATCTGTGGTCATACAGCCAATTTTATGTTTTTTTTTTTATATTCATAAATTTAATTTGGCCGATACTAATATTAATTTAATGTATAATTAAAATTACTTTTAAATCTGATATTGAAACAAATTAGTAGCTTCTTTTTAGAAATATATGCATGAATCATAAAAACTTCTATGATTTTTTTAGTAAAAACTTCGTGGTTGGTTTTTTCTTTTTAATAGACAATATTTTGACAGTTGGGAAAGAAAACGCACGAGTTCGGGAAAGGTAAAGAAAAAGTTCGAGTGTTTAATAGCCCACATCCCGAACGCTATACGTCCCTGCAATACGCCACTTTTTGAGCAACTGTATTAAAAATTATTTTTTTAGCTTTTGAATTAAAACTATTGTAATTTTTGTATTCCTCCTACTTGTATTGAATGACACCAGAATTTAAAAATAAACTTACGAGATATAGGTGTTTCAAATTGTCATGCCACCGAAATGAAGTATCTACCCACCGAATTGATAATAATATGACCTAACACCAAAATGAAATGAGCTGACGACTGATGAATGACTTTACTTATTGCACCTTTAGTTATAAATTGACTACACTAATAAGAACAAATAAATTCTCACAAGTAGCCATTCAAATGATCACAGCCCCTGGAAATCCGTCGAACCGTCGGAAAAACAAAAAACCCAAAAGAAATTCAGTATTACTTTACAAAATACATACACACAAAAATGATAGTAAACGCGCATTAATTATCAATAAAAGTTGTTGCAGAATTCCAAGATAAAAATAAAAAAAATCATTTTTTTTAAAACATGCACAAGCTATTGAATAAACCACCGGTTTATAAATGTGGAGGCTCCTCGAAGACAAAACTGGCGAGAAAACTCACGAAGGGTGTGCCCATCTCCGTCTCTAATTTTCAATTTATCTGCAAAAAAACTAACCATATCTTAAGTCTTCCAGAGAGGACTTCGGGAACGATTTTCTGGCGGCATCTGTGACGACCATCATCTGGCTGCTAAGCTTTGACGTATCGAGCAAGTACCAGTCATAGAAAAGACACCAAACCACCTAAATAAGAACGTCAACTTGCCACTCTACTATATGTGAAAGGTGTCATTGACAAAATTGAAAGGATTTTAATGTAATAAATGATAGCGTTAGTTTGGTAAAATACATACATGTTATTGTTAGATGTATTTATTATTCCCTTTATTACATTTTAAATACTTACAAAATTATATTTCTAAACATTAAATTTTTACGATGTATAACACTAAAAAATATAACATTTAAAAATACAAAAATGCAGTTCCCCAACGGCAGCAAGATCAGGGTCCCGGCTACTATTTTATTTATTATTATTATATTGTTAACATAAATAAATATTTTAATTATTGAATTCATTAATCTATATAATTTATTGTTGTGTAAATGTAATAAATATGTAGTTTAAAAAACTAAAAGAACACACTTTTATAGGAACAGACTAAAAAGTACAAAATAACCGTCTATTCAGTAACTGAAATTAAAAAGCGTGGAGCGCTTTGTCAATATTAAGTAGGTACTTGAATACTTGAATGCATGATTTGCAAAGGGCGCACCACGCTTTTTAATTTCAGTTACTGAATAGACGGTTATTTTGTACTTTTTAGTCTGTTCCTATAAAAGTGTGTTCTTTTAGTTTTTTAAACTACATATTTATTTTTTACTTTTTAGTTTAATAAATGGCAAGCTATGGATGGATGGTAATCGATTTCACAGTCCATCCATGTGTCTGCCCACCCCGTAAACATTATAACTCAAAGGCGTGATTGTAAGTATTTAGTTTTACAAATTCAAGTGGAGTCTATTAGTTACCAGATACGCGAGCCGAACCCTTACTTTCTCCTTACTCCATCATCAGACCCTCACCACCAAGTGTAGCGAAAAGGTCTCATCAGAACGAAACAAATGAGCCCAAACTCGAGGGGTTTCCTAGTGGTCATTAAGGAGTGCCACTGACTTCCTCCCTGCTCCATCATCAGGCCCTCACTACCAAGTGTAGCAAACAGGTCTCATCAGAACGAAACAAATGAGCCCCTAACTCGAGGGATTTCCTAGTGGTCATTAAGGAGAACGAAACAAATGAGCCAGAACTCGAAGGGTTCCCTATTGGCCATTAAGGAGTGTCACTGGCTTTCTCCCTGCTCCATCATCAGTCCCTCGCCACCAAGTGTAGCGACTAGGTCTCATCAGAACGAAACAAATGAGCCCAAACTCAAAAAGGTTTCGTAGTGGTCATTGAGGAGTGCCACAGGCTTCCTCCCAGCTCCATCTTTACATCATCAGACCCTCGCCACCAAGTGTAGCGAATAGGTCTCGTCTGAACGAAACAAATGAGCCCAAACTCGAGAGGTTTCCTAGTGGTAATTAAGGAGTGCCACTGGCTTCCTCCCTGCTCCATCATCAGACTCTCACCACCAAGTGTAGCGAATAGGTCTCATCAGTATGAAACAAATGAGCCCAAGCTCGAGGGGTTTTCTTGAGGTCATTAAGGAGTTTCACTGGCTTCCTCCCAGCTCCATCATCAGACCCTCACCACCAAGTGTAAGGAATAGGTCTTATCAACACGAAACAAATGAGCCCAAACTCGAGGGGTTTCCTATAGGTCATTAAGGAGTGTCACTAGCTTCCTTCCTGCTCCATCATCAGACTCTCACCACCAAGTGTAGCGAGTAGGTCTCATCAGAACGAAACAAATGAGCCAGAACTCGAGGTGTTTCCTATTGGTAATTAAGGAGTGCCACTAACTTCCTCCCTGCTCCATCATCAGACCCTCACCACCAAGTGCGACTTATAAGTCTCATCACAACGAAACAACGGAGGCCAAACTCGAGGGGTTTCCTAGTGGTCATTAAGAAGTGCCATTGGCTTCCTGCCTGCTCCATCATCAGACCCTTGCCACCAAGTGTAGCGAATAGGTCTCATCAGAAAAAAAGAAATGAGCCTAAACTCGAGGGGTTTCCTAAAAGCCATTGAAGAGTTCAATTGCCCACCTCTTGACTGATAATACTAAGCTACCGAAAGGCTTACACGACTCGTCGAATTTTGCTATCACTTTTGTTACGCTGTTTTTGGTCAGAGCATCGGGCCGGATTCCCGGAGGCGCGGGTTCGAATCCCGCCTGAAAGCTACTTATAGGGCTCGTGGTTTTTTGCTATCACATTTTTCCTATACTTACAAAATTGCATTGTAAATGCATAAAAATAATATAAAATCTGAAGTAAGTATTTTAGAAAAAATAGACCCGTCTCACAACTAGCTCCGATGGGACCTTTCGCTATCCGGGCGACTGTTCTACGGAGCAACGGAACTGAGCTACGAAGTAAACGACTCCGTAGCTAAAGGTCGTGGGTTCGAGTGTTTTTCTAAGCCGCATAGTTTTTGACTTTTGATTGATTAAGTATTACTACTTAAGATTACCTACAGGAAAAACAAAACGATGTCTCTAAATAGTAAACTTTTTCAGAAATCATCAACAAAATTATTAGTTGGTCGGCCCAGTCTCGGTCAAGAGCTGGCGTTGACCTAAAACTGCAATATTCTACACCGCAAATTCTCTGACAAATCTAGCCTTGCGCCGATGAAAAAATTTTCACGTTAAATTTAATTAAAAGTATGATGGTACGGAACCCTCGGTGCGCGAGTCCGACTCGCTCTTGACCGGTTTTTTTCAATAATAAAAATTGTATTGTGCATGCAAAAAAGTAAAAATTTAAATAACTCACAAATACTTGGTGATTTTTTTGGAAGGATAGAAGTCATGCTCATTATAGGTACTACGTAAACCGCCTATGTGGTCTTGTGGTAGGTACACACCACCCGATTTCAGACCAAGAGGTCCCGGGTTTGATTCCCCAGTGGGGGACATATTGTAGGTAATCTATTTTGTTGGAGGTAGGACTTGTTCTTACTGGTTCATACTAGTCAACCACTTCGAGTGTGTTCCCAACATTAACTGGAGCGGGTGCAACATGGGAACTTGACATGATTTTCGTCTTATCCATGTTCATCTTAAGACCCACTCTTTGAGAAGCATTACTGAGATCTTCGAGCATTGTGTTCTGGGTGCCTACCATTAACTCATTGCGGTTTTGTTTAGGACCTCGCTTATTCGTACCACGACAGCCACTGACCTCTATTTATAGAGATCAGTGACGACAGCTTAATATCAATGACAGCGATTGAGTGATCATTCAATGACATTTCACAGCCGCTAAGCTGTCATGTACTCTTATTTGACTTATAGCTCGGCCAAGCTAACATGACACCTGCAGGTTATACCCGTCCCTCTCACTCTCCGGGCATGACAGAATCGAGTGAAAGAGACGGGTAGAAGAAATAATGACACAAATCGTTCGGTTATCACGTTTAGCAATTCATTTGCGATCCAGTTAATTAGAAGGTCCTATTAGGTTTTAGGAACCTATTCTGCATCGCGCTATTTTTGAATCGCTGTCATAAAGTTGATGGTAGGCACCCAGGTCTTCCAAGGTCTCAGCCATAAGAACTACATCATCGGCAAACCGTAGGTAGGTGTGTTAGGTACCTACTCGCCATTAATGTTGATGCCGCATCCTTTCTTGTCCAGAAGCTTAAAATATCCTTCAGCTTTTTGTTTATATTTATTTATTTATTGATAGAAATAAACAGTCTTACAAATAAATCTATTACAATATGTTTAAGTAAGTAATTATTTACTATACATTTAGGGAACTTTATTTACCTAAATGTACTATTTTTATTTCAATGTAGTAATATAATAATAAAAGAGTATAATAATAAAATTGAAGAATTCGTTACCACGTTTCGTTTGGGTTTCACTATTAGTGATGGTTTAGTTTTGGTGTTGGATTTTAAACACATTATGGTTTTAATTTATTTGGGAAATAGTAACATTGGTGTTGGGTTTCAGATATTTATATAGGGCAGAGGTACCCTTTGTGGCCACTTTAAGGATTTTTTGACTTTTAAGTACTAAGTACTAAATGGTCTTAGGTATATAAGACACAAATTATATCTTAAATTATAGATAATTTATCTACCTTAATTTTTATATAACACAAAATGTGTGAGAGGTGCCAAATGTATCGGTTTTGGCCACTTATTGATAGTTAAACTTTTATAAGTAAGTATAGCGAAAAATCAAAACCAAACCCAGGTTAAATCAATATATTCTAATGCGCTAGAAACCAATCAATTGCAAAACAACAATATAATTGTAAAACACAAAGGTTTATAAAGTATTTAATCCAAAACAAATCTCTTAAAACTTTCATACAAAATTTTTTTAAACACAGAAAATGGTATTTATTTTAAAAACATCGTATGACATAAGGAATTTTAAAGGTTGTTATTATTAAGTACCTTAAAATACCTTATTTTAACTGCCTTTAGCAAAAATGGCGAAAAGTTGTTTAGAAAACTTTTAGAGCAAAAAGTGGCCAAAACCGGGGCTTCTGCCTAGCTACATGGTTTTGGGGTTTGTGTTGTGTTGTGTTTTGAAACGCCCTTGTACTTACTATCTTGGTTAGAGTTTTGTAGTCTTAGATAATATTTTATAGAATTTTTGATAAAATTTTATAGTCTTCGGAAAAGATTACTATAACCCCCTTAGTATAATAAAACAATATTATCATTCTAGGGAAAAGTGGCATATGACCCCGGCAATTTCAGATGAAAATATTTTCTTGTTTCATACTTTTTAGAGCGTGATTTTTCAGTAGTCGGGTTTTAGTTTTTGAACTTAATTTTTTAAAGCAGTAGTAGGCAGGACCATGTCCCATTTCGTTATCGAACCAAAAATAGAATATAGAATATGAGTCAGTACCTAAGGGAATCCTAAACAGCCTTAGATTTTAGTTACTTTAAAAAAAAATGCACGAAGCGTAAAATGGGAGTACGTTAATTACGAGTGCACTACATAATTTTGTTTACGTTGAGCCCGCGTTATCTCGGCCGCGGCGATTTATTGCTCACCAGATAAAAAAAACAATTATAAGTATTCTTCCAAAGCCACGATGTTAATTTATTTTAATTTATGCGAATTAAGGTCCGTTGTAAAAAAGCAGTCGACGACGACGCCAGTAACTTGTATGTAGGTATAAGTCCAGTTACTTGCAGCCGGACTGTATTTGGATTGGTGACCCGACAGTTTTGATGATTAACAGCTAGCCTTCGCTGTGTACATGAAAGTCTTTTTACCGACTTCCAACAAAGGTAGAGGTACTCAATTCGACCCGTATTTCTTAATATTTTTTTTCAACTTTAATTCATACTAATATTATAAACTAAAGTAAAGTGGGCAGCAAGCTACCTACTGCCAACAAACGGTTCGAGTTGAGATGTAGGAAAAGGAGGAAGTCCACTATATCACCTCATAGCCCAAGATCCCAATCCATTACCAAATAGCCCAATATTTTATGTATTCTCACACTCGCTATAGAAATGTGCCTGCGCCGGGGTCCGCTTCCGTCTGAGATGTATGGAGCGGATCCCGACATGTGCATCACGCATCGCGTCACGTCGTCACATAACAAAGTGGACGAATCAAACTCAAGGCTTATTGTTATTTAAAATAAATATGGTACATTGGAAACTGTTAGGTGTAATACAAATAAGTTTGAATTTTAAAATACGCATAAAAGAGTAAAGTTTTAGATGAACTTTTGCAATGTTTCGTTGCTGCTTCTGAACAAAGCCTTATACTTTCAAATGAATATGTGATGTTGCACACAAGACACGCACAAGTTTTCATAAAGCATGATTATGCCACGGTAGCAAAAGCAATTATAACTCTGTCGTAATAAAACATTTTATTTGTTGTCTCATCACACTCAAAAGGTCATTCGGAACATCAAAGCGCACTAATAAATTTACTATTCGACTTTTATTGCAGTTTTTTTCTTAAAGTTTGTTTAACTATATTGTAGTACCTACATATTTATATGAATAACTAGCGGCCGCCCGCGGTTTCACCCGCGTGGTTCCCGTTCCCGTGGGAATATCGGGATAAAAAGTACATATAAACCTTCCTCTTGAATCACTCTATCTATTAAAAAAAAACGCATCAAAATCCGTTGCGTAGTTTCAAAGATTTAAGCATACAAAGGGACATAGGGAAAGAGAAAGCGACTTTGTTTTATACTATGTAGTGATGTATTATCCACGCCATCAATTAGAATTTTACATTAGAAAACACTGTGAAAGACTACCTCCACCACCGGTCTTTTAGATAAGGTTTAGCCTCGGCCTTAAACTCTTCTCTTTTTACTTCTTATTATTTTTTGTAAGTATGACAGTGATTTACTCTATACTAGCTGACATGCCAAACGTTGTTTTGCCATATAAATTATAGTGGACCCGATGAACTTTGTATCAGAAACGTCTAATTAAAGTTACATTATACATCCAGATAAAAATAATTGTAAAGAAGTTTTATACACTACCTGCCACTGAATGTCACTTATTAAAAAACCGGCCAAGAGCAAGTCAGACTCGCGCATGAAGGATTCCGTATCTTAGTGAATATACAACTAAATATTCTGTGAGTATTTCAGGCGTCTACCTACCTATTGCTACAGGGTATAAAAACTACTATAGTTACTCATATCATGTGCTCATGTGCTACTGCCGTTATAATATCGAGCAAAAAAATCACATTTGTTGTATGGGAGCCCCCCTTAAATGTTTATTTTATTTTTATTTGGTTATTTATTTTTAAAGTAAATACACAACTAAATATACTGTGTATATCTTAAGAGCCGTATCTTTTGTGCCGTGTAGTGCCGGCACATGAAAAGAATAGCACTACCCCCTCTCTTCCCGTGGGTGTCGTAAGAGCCGACAGAGGGAAAACTGCCAAAGGAGATGGGCAGCAGCGTCTCCATTTAACAGCAGGCCATACTGCGATCGCCAACCCGCCTGCCAAGCGTGGCGATTATGGCAAAACCCCCCCTAAATGGTAACACAAACAAAAAATCGGCCCCCAGTCCCCGGCGGCCCCGCTATTCCTAGCTACGGTAGCGGCTATGGTAACGGCGGGGCAGGGGGTGCTAAGAATCCCCGGGTAGGCTCCGGCTACCAACACCGACGACTTGACCTGGCAACCTACAACACGCGCACGTTGAGGCTCGACGAGAAGCTTATAGAGTTGGAAGAGGCAATTAGTAAGTTACATTGGGATATCATTGGGTTATCTGAAGTCCGAAGAGAGGGGGAGGACTCGATTACCCTTCAATCCGGTAACTTACTATACCACCGGGAGGGCGACCAACAGTCCCAAGGTGGTGTCGGGTTCATCGTCCATAAATCCCTTGTCAACAACGTGATCACCATCGGAAGTGTTTCGAGCAGGGTAGCGTACCTGATACTCAGAATATCGGAACGATATTCGCTGAATGTTATCCAGGTCTACGCTCCGACCTCGAAACACGACGATGTCGAAGTGGAGGCTATGTATGAGGAGATCTCTAAAGCCATGCATAGCTATAAAACCCACTACACGGTTGTGATGGGGGATTTTAATGCTAAGTTGGGGCAACGTTGCGGTGATGAGTTGAGAGTGGGGCAATTTGGATTTGGGCAACGGAACGAAAGGGGCCAGATGCTGGCAGACTTCATGGAGAGAGAGAACCTCTACATGATGAACTCCTTCTTTAAGAAGCCCGTAAGCCGCAAATGGACCTGGATTAGTCCGGACGGTAAAGTCAAAAACGAGATAGATTTTATTATGTCAACGAGAAAGCAAATATTCAATGATGTCGTTGTGATCAACGCCGTAAAGACGGGAAGCGATCACCGCATGCTTAGAGGCACATTGAATATCAACGTCAAGCTGGAAAGATCTCGACTAATAAAATCTACGCTCCGACCAATACCGGCTCAAATTCAAAACCCCGAGTGCTTTCAGCTCGAGCTCCAAAAGCGCTTCGAAGCCCTTGAGAACAGCATCGATGTGGACGATCTATACAACATGGTGGTGGATACTGTCCGCGCGGTAGGGTCCAAGCACTACAAAACCCACCGTCCTAAATTAAAGAAACTCTCCAGCCACACTATCCGACTCATGGATCAGAGAAACGAAATGAAACTACAGAACTCAGCGGATGCCCTTCGTTATCGACAGCTAAATAGGCAGATCTCCAAGTCCTTGACAAGTGACCTTCGCCAATTTAATACCGAGCGTATTAAAGAGGCCATTGAGCGGAACAAAGGCTCCAAAGTGTTCGCTAGAGATCTGGCTATAGGGCAAAGTCAACTGACGAGGCTGCAAGCTGAAGACGGTAGTATCATTTCATCAACACCTGAAATCCTGAGGGAGATCGAGAGTTTCTATGGACAGTTGTACTCCACGCAAACACCTGTTGAAAGTAAGGCTACAGAACCTAGAGCCAAGCTTACCCGACACTATACCGAAGATATCCCGGACGTCAGCCTGTACGAGATTAGAATGGCTCTCAAGCAGCTCAAAAACAACAAGGCGGCGGGTGATGACGGAATCACAACAGAACTTCTGAGAGCGGGCGGTAAGCCGATACTTAAGGTCCTCCAGAAGCTCTTCAACTCTGTCATCCTCGAGGGCAAAACACCAAAGGCATGGGGCAGAAGCGATGTGATGCTGTTCTTCAAGAAGGGTGATAAGACTCTCTTGAAAAACTACCGACCCATCTCGCTTCTGAGCCATATCTACAAGTTGTTTTCGAGAGTCATTACGAATCGTCTCGCTCGCAGGTTTGACGACTTCCAACCTCCCGAACAAGCCGGGTTCCGAAAAGGTTATAGTACCATAGACCACATTCATACGCTGCGACAAGTTATACAGAAGACCGAAGAGTATAACTTGCCACTATGCTTGGCGTTCGTGGACTATGAGAAAGCCTTTGATTCGATCGAGACCTGGGCAGTGTTGCAGTCCCTCCAGAGGTGCCAAATAGACTACAGGTACATCGAGGTGCTGAGGTACTTATACCAAAACGCCACCATGTCGGTCCGATTACAGAACCAGAGCTCTAATCCTATCCAACTACAGCGAGGTGAGACAGGGAGACGTCATTTCTCTGAAACTGTTCACAGCTGCGTTGGAGGATATTTTTAAGCTACTGGACTGGAAAGGATTCGGCATTAACATCAATGGCGAGTACCTAACACACCTGCGGTTTGCCGATGACGTAGTTCTCATGGCTGAGACCTTGGAAGACCTGAACACAATGCTCGAAGATCTCAGCAATGCTTCCCAAAGAGTGGGTCTGAAGATGAACATGGATAAGACGAAAATCATGTCCAATGCCCATGTTGCATCCGCTCCAGTTAATGTTGGGAACATTACACTCGAAGTTGTTGACCACTATGTCTACCTGGGACAGACAATCCAATTAGGTAAGTCCAACTTTGAGAAAGAGATCTCTCGTCGAATCCAGCTCGGATGGGCAGCGTTTGGGAAGCTCCGGCATATATTTGCGTCCAAAATTCCTCAATGTCTCAAGACTAAGGTCTTTGACCAGTGTGTGTTGCCAGTTATGACTTATGGAAGCGAGACGTGGTCTTTTACTATGGGTCTCATAAGAAGGCTCAAGGTCACCCAGCGAGCAATGGAGAGAGCGATGCTTGGTATTTCCCTGCTCGATCGAATCAGAAATGATGAGATCCGCAGGAGAACTAAAACGACCGACATCGCTCGAAGGATTGCTCAGTTGAAGTGGCAGTGGGCGGGACACATAGCGCGGAGAACCGATGGCCGTTGGGGCGGAAAGGTTCTCGAATGGCGACCGCGAACCGGACGACGTTCCGTGGGCAGGCCCCCTACAAGGTGGACCGACGATCTGGTCAAGGTCGCGGGAAGCCGCTGGATGCGGGCAGCGCAGGACCGATCGTTGTGGAGATCCTTGGGGGAGGCCTATGCCCAGCAGTGGGCGTCGTACGGCTGAAATGATGATGATGATGATATCTTAAGTGTCTATGTGTCACTGCCGTTGCCGTTATTATATCGAGCAAAATACAGCATAAAAATTTGCTAGTTGCAGCATAAACGTTTGTTGTATGGGAGCCCCCCTTAAATATTTATTTTATGCTGGTTTTAGTATTTGTTGTTTTAGCGGCAACAGAAATACATCACCTGTGAAAATTCCAACTCTCCAGCAATCACGGTTCATGAGATACAGCCTGGTGACAGACAGACAGACAGACAGTCGGACAGCGGAGTCTTAGTAATAGGGTACCGTTTTTACCCTTTGAGTACGGAACCCTAAAAAGTATTAGTGCGTGTCAGATAAGGCAAACAAACACCCTTTTACGTCTTTATCTTTACTTATTTATAAAGAGGAAAGATTTGATTGTTTATTTGCATCGAATAGGCTCCGAAACTACTGGACCGATTTAGAAAATTCTTTGACCATTAGAAAGCTACTTCATCCTGAGTGACATAGGCTACATTTTATTCCGATATTCCCACGGGCACGCGGGTACCACGCGGGTAAAACCGCTAGGATCCGCTAGTCTATAATATTAGTATGGATTCTTGTGCACCGGTAATCGAAGACCGCT
The DNA here is from genome assembly GCA_949710035.1 of Crambus lathoniellus. NCBI lineage: Eukaryota > Metazoa > Arthropoda > Insecta > Lepidoptera > Crambidae > Crambus > Crambus lathoniellus. The sequence continues at coordinate 30,371,815 of OX453296.1, forward strand.
ATATTGATTCATGTGCCGCTATTGCCGTCTCACTGGCCTTAATCAGGCAACACTCGGCACTGGAGCAGGTGCTTCTTGGTCTGTGTTGGGGCTCCGCAATCGGAGCCTATTCCTTTCTTATACCAAAAACTAATACTAATGGTACCTATTTTGTTAAAGTAATAATTACTATGGTAAAATACCTTTGGTAATTAGTTTTTGGTATTAGAAAGATAGATCCGCAGTCGCAGTCCTCATCTAAAACGGAAATTTGACCCCATCGGCGCATATTTACCGCCACAGGCTAAAGCTTGTCAATTAATATATCAAAGCTTCAATGAGCAGTAAGACTCTTTCACTCAGATCCAGTAGTAGTAAATAAACTAGCCATCCTCAGGTATTGGCTCGGCACCCCGAACCGTGGCGTCAACAGCGCCCGCTGCCCGCCCGTCTAAACCGAATCAATTTGAATAACACAGAGCCTAATGAGCCCCTGCGGCCGGGGTGAGGGGGGGAGGCACCTCCCAAACAATTGTCATCTCATTTGCGATCGCCCCCGATTCTATAATCCTTTTTAGGACCAAATAATTTGCAATGCTAATGTTTGGTTACGTTACGGCTCAATCCAGCGAACTGGCTGGCAGCTTTTTACATGTTGGTTTAAAGGGAGGGTTACATAGTTACAGATATGAATGGTAAAACCAACCTGACGATTAGTTTTGGTACATTTTCAAAGTTATATTTAGTAAGTAAGTACCTAAAATATCTATCCTATCCATGTTGGCCAGTCAAATCGGGAATAATGTGGAGGTAGCTGAAGTAGATAGCTCGAAAATAAAATAAGTCGAAAAGGCTAAAAGGTTAGCTGCTGGTAGGTTATATGCTTACCGTATAGAACAAACAAAGACATAATGTATAATGGCTGTAGGGTAAGGGTATGTCAGGAAGTCAACTCTGGATACCTACATAAAAAAGTCGTCTTAATGACGAAAATGTTAGGTCTGGTTTAGTTTAGGGATTGGTAATGCCCAATGGCCAGCAAAGGTAGTAATCCTTACATGAAAAAATCCATGTCAAGCTTTCAAAAAACCGTATCAGCCAAAAGATCAACGGGTCCAAGCAGCGCGGGTGTTTACACACGTCGCGATTTATGCGCATGCATGAATAATGGGCGCGCGCCGACAGACTTACGGCCGGGCGTATTTATGGCTGTTTGTTCGGCGCGGGCGCACACTCACCGCCCGTCACCAACGCGCCGCGCGCCGCCCCGCGCGCCGATACTCCGCGTCAATGGGAGCACGCCCACTCGTGATCGTGAACCACCATGTCTAGTCTAGTGGTTACTCTTGAACGAAACTGCATTCGACAATCCCTGCTATGAAACTTGCTCTAATGTCAAACATCAAAAGTATGGACTTTATTGCAAGGTCATAGAGTTCACAAATTATTTGACATTAGCGCAAGAATTATCGTTTGCCCGGTAACGAGTAACCCACCAGACAGCATGTTGAGACTAGCTTGGGCGCAATTCTAAGAGCCATCTTTGTTTCAATTTTCATCTCAATCCATTCATCTTTAATATCGCCCCCCCCCCCCCCCCCTTTCTATTTCATTAGGTGGGCAGTTTTTTAACTTTGTCTACGCATATCATTTTTAATCGTACCCTACATACTATTTTTGTACTTCAGTCCAAATAGGAGAAAGTTCTATAAATAAACTTTAACCCTCCCTTTCTATCCCATTACTTATGGGCGATTTTTTAACTTTACCTTCGCAGATATCTTTTAATAGTGGCCAGTATCCTGTATTCCAATTTACATACTTCTAAGTTTAGAAATGAGGAAGTTCCATATATTTTACCCCCTTTTTACCCAGTTTCTACCCCATTAGAGGGGTAGTTTTTTACCTTCGCTTACGCAGATTATCTTTAGTTGTGACCGATATCCAACATCGCAATTTTAATACTTCTAAGTTCAGAAATGAGGAAGTTCCATATAAACATAAACCCCCCCCCCCCACCCCCCTTCTTATGCTACCCATTAGGGGTTTTTCATTTTTTTACTACGCTTACACAGATAATTTTCAATCGTAACCAGTATGAAACATACCAATTTTCATATTTCTAAGTTCAGAAATGACGAAGTTCCATATAAAATCCTTTCTTTGCGGACGTCTCCTAATACCCTGCCAAATTACATCTTTATTGGTTCAGTAGTTTTCAAGATTTGGTGAGGAGTGAGTGAGTGACCTTTCGCTTTTATTACCCGACTGTGACAGAAGGAGGGATAGATTTTAAGGTAGCATCCAAGATTGGCCGGATAAGAGGACGAAGACCTCTTTCAACTATTTGATTTAATTTCGATAGCCTACTCAATATGCTAATGGCAGCCAATCACGAGGGGTTATTACGGCTCGAACATAATCGACTTGTTTGTAAACTTTATGGGCGCCTGTATCCATACATACGCCGTTCCGTTACTCTATCACTATCCGATCTGTGATTAGGTAAGTCCATCGATTCCGTTTATTACTTCATCAGCGATGTCGATACTAAACTGTCAAAGAGACATCGTATTTTATAATCCAAAAGAAGGCCATGATGTTATCGGTTTCCTGGTAATAAGTAAAATAATAACACTTTTTGAATCCATTTCCCAATCAGGGTCTGATTAACTGCCTTTTTGAGTATTCAACTTTTTATTAAAAATGTTTTTTTTATTTGATTGAGCTACAAGCTTGTAGCCTTCGATTAGCCTTTGATCAATAATAACATATTGTTGGTCGAAGGCTTATCGAAGGCTACAAGCAAATTATTTGGTACTTATAATTTTTGTGTGCTTTGTTTAGTTCCAAGAGCCAAGGCCCTCATTGCCTTTATAAGCCAAGGCATTCATGCCGCCATACCTAGAATAGGGAGATGATTATCAGGCACTGATAAGCCATATAAAACCATTTAAATTTTATGTCAAAAACTTGTCTTGAATATTGTTATCACACGTTAAATTATCCTATATAGGCCAGTCAATATCGACATCGAACATCGCAAACGCGCATGTAGGGTGAGGTACCCTTTGTGGCCACTTTAAGGATTTTTTGACTTTTAAGCACTAAGTACTAATAATGGTCTTAGGTTTTTAAGACACAACTTATATCTCAAATTATAGAGAATTTATCTACCTTTAAAAGTACAATTTTAATTTAAAAAAGTAAAATAGTTTTTTGTATATAACACAAAACCAAACCCAGGTTAAATCAATATATTCTAATGCGCTAGAAACCAATAAATTGCAAAACAACAATTTAATTGTAAAAAAACAAAGGTTTATATAGTATTTCATCCAAAACAAATTTCTTAAAATTTTCATGCAAAATATTTCTTTAAACAAAAAATTGATATTTTTGATAAAAGATCACTTATGGAATTCTAACGGTTGTTGTTATTACCTTAAAATACCTTATTTTAATTGCCTTAAGCAAAAATGGCGAAAAGTTGCTTAGAAAACTTTTAGAGCAAAAAGTGGCCAAAACCGGTACAGTAGCCAAAACTGGGGCTCCTGCCCTATCTACGAATTTTTTATATCTTTTATGTCCCTTGATAGTAGTTTACACCCAAGTTTGCAACCCTAAAAACCTTGGTGCTCGAAAAACTGCGAAATTTTGGCACTTGTTTCTTGCTTGACTTTTTTCAAAAAAACTACCCTAAGGAAGCGCTTTTGAAGTATGGTTATAAAGTATGTGTGTGTATAGTTTAAAGTATGGTTATCTTTATTAAAGTGCAGAACAAAGATACTTGAAAAACGCTTCCTTTCCTTTTCGAAAAAACTGAAACAAGGGGCAGTTTTTCGAGCACCATGGGGGTAGCACAGGGTTTTCAGGGTTGCAAACTTAGGTGTTAACTACTCTCAAGGGACCTAACAACATATAAAAAAATCGTAGTTGCATACGCGTTTGCAATGTTTGTCCTTTTTTGTGTAGATATTGACTGAACTAATAGGTAAGTATCATAAAACAAAGAGCTAGCTTTCCAGAATTTCTTTTAGCTATGATAAAGTCCTAATAAATATAAACTAGCATCACGTGGTTTACTGCTAAAGATGAACTTTTAAGGACTTTTGTCATATTCCTGTTCTGTAGAGCGTATGAATGCACGAAACACAGCAGGCGGAATAAGGTAACGGCCGTCATACCTACTGGGAAGAGTAAAGGTAGAGACAAACTGACCCCCGTTGCATACGTTGCGTACGTGGGATCAGTTTGCCTCTACCTTTAAAGTATTAAATTTTAGATGAGATTCACGACAAACATCTCACTTGGAGCAAGGCTGTGACTGAACATTTCATAACTTTGACCTACAATCTAACTGCTGAGTGGCATGTTGCTTATCTATGTATATTTATAAAACCAGAGTAAAGTAAAACCGCTTAATAAAGATCCCACCCCAAGCAGTCCATGGCTGGGAAGCCTGCATACATGTCTCTAGGACCACAATATAATAATAATAAGAAAAATAAGTCTTTATTTTCTAAAACAACATTTAACCCAAATACATAATATTCTTATAAACTAATGTTAGCTACAGATGTTAATTATTTTTTACGTATAGGGAACCAGAAATTTTTAACAGCGGCCACTGCCCAAGACTCTACGCCTGAATCGCGGGAACCATTACAAATATAAAGTTACAGTTACCGGCTGGTTAATATATTACGGAGTTTACGGTTGCCTTTATATACAGTTATAGTATAAATGTTAATATTTTTATTTAAATAATCATAATGACCCTAAATCTGAATCTTTTTGAAACTTCATATTGCTTAAACTTAGACAAAATATTGCAAAATTTTATAACTGTCTATTCCCTTTGCTCTCTTCAGAGTTACCAACAATGGTTTGTTTGTTATTAACGCGGTCGTATATTACGGAGAGCCGAGTTTTTTCAAGGCGGGCAACATTTTAAGCCGTTATCAAACAGCGGCTGAGTTACGGCCGGCCGCCTCGCACTCGCATCGCAGTAATCAAATTTTGATTTATCGCGCGCAGTTTTTAAGCCCTTTAGTTCCGCTCGGTTATTTTCGGAGGCTGCGTCCCCTGCGCCCGCGTCCCAATGTCACAATGTGAGGTAATTGAAAAGGCTTCTCCGGGAAGCTGTTTTTAATCTACCTATGCTTAAGGAGAATGGTTTTTTTTCTCTATATTTATTTGCTAATAGACTACTTACTACACGACGTTATCCCGCGGGAACCTAATAAAAGTTACTTTTGTTACTCTCGCTCCCAAACTATCCCCATACCAAAAATCACGTCGATCCATTGCCCCGTTTTGATGTGAAAGACGATTTACGTCAAATGTTTGATAGCTGGTTTGAATGGGAAAGGAAAAGTGTTGTTTTTACTATTTTCCAAATAAATTTTTATGTTTTTAGGGTTTCCGTACCAAAATGGTAAAAAGAAACCCTTATGGTGAGACTCAGTCTGTCTGTCACAACTGGACATACTAATGCTATCAACTTGAATTTTGGAATAGTTTTAGATGATGTTTGCCCAACTATTTTGCAAATAAGAGCCAAATAAAAATTTTAACTCCGAAGTTTGCATAGAGAAAAATCTGAAAATATTTTATTTATGATAGATGTTTATGTAAAGATCACAGGAAAAATAAAACGATGTCTCTACAAAGTAAACTTTTACAGAAATCATCATCAAAAATGATATTAGTTCCACTATCGGTGAAAAGCTGGCGTTGACCTAAAACCGCAATCTTCTACACCGCAAATGCTCTGACGAATCTAGCCTCGCCGATGAAAACATTTTTACGAAATAATAATTAAAATTTATAATGGTACGAAACCTTCGGTGTGCGAGTCCGACTCGCTCTTAACCGGTTTTTTTTATCTCCAAGAACCTTCCGTGGCTTAAGGAGCATATGGAAAAAAAATAGACGTATTGGTCCAGCCGTTCTCTAGTTTTGCGCTTAGCATCATTCATTTTTAGTGTTCCGTACCAAAATGGTAAAACTCACTTCTCAAAAAAAACGTAAAAATAAAAAATAAATTGAATCATTCCATTCAAAGGACTAAATGGTGGGACTTTATCTAATTATTAATCTTGGAACTTACTGATCTGATTGAAGTCGGTGTCAAGCCGAAAGTAACAAGAACAAAACATTTAGCCGAAGGTTAACATTTAGGTTTCCGAAACGCCAATTAAAATTAAATTACCTAATTCCCAATTAATCTCCAATTAATTGTAATCCTTTGAATGGAATGATTCAATATATTTTTTATTTTTTACGTTTTTTTGGGAAGTGAGTTTTTGTCGGCAGTTTTTGTTTGAAGGCGGTTTAATTTTTTTTTTTTTTATTTTAGTTTTCCTTTTTAAGCGTTGCACTATGTGCAACGTTTAAAACTGTAGCCCATATCTAAATTAGAACACTAACCGCAGGTTTCTGAAACGCCAATCAAAATTAAAATTAGCTAACAGACTGTCACAATTAATTCCCAATTAAAAGCACCTTGGGTTTCTGAAACGAAAATTATCTCACAATTAGGTTTAGATTTGTATGGGCACTGACAGACTGTCAACAGACTGTTGACAGTCTGTCACATTTTTCTTTCAGAAACCCAAACTACAATTAATTGGAGATTAATTGTGAATTAGGTAATTTAATTTTAATTGGCGTTTCGGAAACCGGCGGTAAGGCAAGCACCAACCTCCAACTTTTAACTGTTATGCAGTTTTTTAACCTTCCACCATCAGCTAACCTAAATAACTTAAAAGAATACAATTAAAGGTCTATTCGTGCATATGGTACTTAAAAACATGCTTTAACTCCTAAGCGTTAAGGAGTTTTACCTTCCATCATCAGCTCACCTAAATTACCTGAAAGAATACAACTAAAAATCTTTTCGTATCTACATATACCTTCCATAACCAGCTCATCAGCATGAGATGATGACTACCAGATGCAAATACTTAAAAAACTTTAGAAAATCTATAAAACACGTAATCTACGTATAACATTTGCGGGTTTTCTTCGGTTTCCCTTAGATTCCACCATCAGATTCTAACTTGGTAACAATATGACCACCTCAGGAGTTTACTTCTTCGAATAAAAAAAGAATCACTGAAATTGGTCAATAGTTCGCGAAGATATTGACTAGTAAATCAGGAACTACCAGTCGAAAACTATGTGTTTTTTCAGGATTGTGAAAAAACTACTGAACTGACTACTTTATTTTTTTTTTGGACCACACATACATTATTTTCTTTCAGATAAAAAAATAATTATTAAAATCGGTTAACAATTGGCGAAGTTATGGTAAACTAACATTAAAAAAAAATACAGTCGACTTGAGAACCTCCTCCTTTTTTTGAAGTCGGTTAAAAAAGGAACCCTAATATGGTCTCAATCTGTCTGTCTGTCTGTCACAGCAGGATATCTCGAGAACTACTTATGCTATCAACTTGAAATTTAGAACAGTTTTAGATGACGTTTGCCCAACTAGTTTTCAAATAAGAGAGATATAAAAATATATATCATTCTTTGCAACCGTGACTAAAAGGGGGTCTTATAAATTCGTAGGTAGTGGGGCTACTATACTAATGAGGTATCATATGAAAGAGCGCTGCTTGCACATTCTCAAACATTTTTTCTTTTCTTTTTAGATCGCATAGTTTTCGACTTTAGATGAAAAAGGAAAAAAATACCGTTCCCCTCCTTATTTATCTCCAAAGTTCGCAAGGAAGTAAATCTGATTTTTTTTTTATATGATAGAAGTTTATGTAAAGCGTACAGGAAAAATAACACGATGTCCCTAAATATAACTTTTTCAGAAATCAACAAAAATTAAATTTGTCCACTATCGGTCAAGAGATGGCGCTCACCTAAAACTGCAATATTCTACACCGCAAATTCTCTGACGAATATAGCCTCGCCGATGAAAACATTTTTACGTTTTATTTATTTACTAGCGGCTGCCCGCGGTTTCACGTGGCGTGGTTCCCGTTCCCGTGGGAATATCGGGATAAAAAGTACCTTATGTGTTGTAGCTTTTAGTTATAAGCCGTGATGCCAGTACATTCGGATGCTTTTTTAGTCTGTCCCGATATCTATGAGTTGCACTGGCGATTTCTTCTTCCGGTACGGAAGGCCCGTGTTGCTCAAAGTTAACTGTAGTCACTTCCAGGTGTTGATGTATTTCTGCATTGGTTACATACCAGGGTACCAATGGTTCGGAGGATCATGTTTTGAGCTTTTTGGAGATATATATATTTGACTTGCTGGTACATCCCCAAAGTTATATGCCATAGCTCCAATGTGGTCTAAGGACAGCCTTATACATGAGGAGTTTAATATCTAAAGACAGTATGCTGTTCCGGCCAAGTAGCCACAAAAGTCGCTTATACCTAGTGGACGTTCAGTTCCTCTCTTTTCTTCTTTATGTGTTCTCTCCAGGTTAAACGTCTATCCAGGTGTAGCCCCAGGTAGTTATCTCACACAGTTTTGTTGGGGAAGTGTAACGATATCCAATCGTACTGCAGGACAATTGCCTTTTCTCAGCGTGTATGTGACCTGGACAGATTTTGATGCAGTGGCCTTTATCCGCCATTTTTGCAACAAGTTTGTGATTTCGTCTAGCCCCTTTTGCAGGGTTTCAGATGATTTATCTGGACTTTTGTCACTTGCAAGAATAGCAGTGTCATCAGCAAATGAGGCAGTTGTAATTCCATCCACTGCAGGTAGGTCAGCCGTGAACATGGTGTAAAGTACTGGTCCCAAGTCTGAGCCCTGTGGAACTCCAGCGCGTATTTCAAAGAATTTTGAAGTTTCTACTGGTTCTTTTACTTAGTAAGTAAGTATTTATTGTGTAAAGAAACAAGGTGACAAAGCAGGTCTTACTGCTATGTGGTTCTACTGCACCTTGGCCACAGTTTTTTTTACCTGTGCCTTGGGAGGCCTAATTACCTACCAAGTTTTTATGTTTTTATTTACGTTTGACAGACGTTCAATAATTGAGAACTTCTTATCACGACAAAGAGTGTGTACCATAGATATAGTATATTAAAAAACGTTTTTAAAAAAAATGTAACCGCCTTCAAAGCGGATCTTCAAACAAAAATTAACTAACACTAAAAAACGAAAAAAATAATAAGTTTTTTTAATTCAAAGGACGTTGATATGATTGTGACTTTTTCTAATTTATCTTGGTACTTACTGAACTGTTTGAAGTCGGTGCCGTCTAATAGGTATTGAGGTAAATACGTCCTAAACCTCACGCTTGAGACCGGGTTTTTTTAAAATATGTTTGTTATTTCACTCAGTATATTTCGTTCTTATTCTTTTTGGCTTGGCACCGACTTCAAACAGTTCAGTAAGTACCAAGATAAATTAGAAAAAGTCACAATCATATCAACGTCCTTTGAATTAAAAAATCTTATTATTTTTTTCGTTTTTTAGTGTTAGTTAATTTTTGTTTGAAGATCCGCTTTGAAGGCGGTTACATTTTTTTTAAAAACGTTTTATTTTTTTATTTTTAGTGTAAATAATCGTAGCTAAAGAAACTACATGGTGATTATGATAAATTGTTGTAAATATCCTATCCGTTACGGAATTCAGCTTTCCATCTTCAGCTACTTAGATAACTTGAAGGAATACATCTGAAGGTCCATTCGTGCATAATTGGTATTTATAAAACATCATATAACTACTAACTGTTGAGGAGTTTCACCTCTCATCATCAGCTCACCCTAATAACCTGAAAGAATATAACTATTGGTCCATACGTACGATTAATACTTAAAGAAATATTCTCCAGCTCCTAACCGTTTAGGAGTTGTAGCTTCTATCACCGGCTCATCACTATGAGATGATGACTACCAGATGCAAATACTTGACTAACTTCAAAAATAAATGTAACGCGTAAGGCTTGCCTATATTTGAGAATTTCTCTCAATTTTCTTGGGATTTTCCTGACTTGGTGAAAATAAGATCAGGTCAGAAGTACGATCTTTCGAAAAAAAATTAATTTTGAAAATGATCCCCAATTTGATGAAAATATGAAATCGTCCATATAACCAAATAAAGTCTCAATACACATTATTCAGGATAACTCCTGAACTTCTTGTCAGTTCTTGATGAAATTTGAATGGGACCACACGAAAACCGTCACCTTTTAAATAAAAAAAGAATTATCCAAATTGGTTCATTAACTAAAAAGTTCTGAGGTAACGCACATAAAAAATAAAAAAAAAATAAAAAAAATATACAGTCGAATTGATAACCTCCTCCTTTTTTTGAAGTCGGTTAAAAAGGGGGTGTGTACCTAATTAAATGTCTGTCAATCTTACCCTTGGTAGGGTAATATTTACGTTTTTCTATCTTCGATCAACAGTAACAGTCCTAGTTTTCCTATCGATTAATTATGAACGTTATTATTATTATTATTTACGTTTTACCAAAAACTTTTTTTATTTCCTATGAAGCAGATAATGATTTGCGTTAAAACCTAACTAAAATACTCATTAATAACCACTTCAAAAAAACATAAAGATATTTGCTTATCGGAATTTCCAAAATTCTACGAAGCTTCTTATCCCCTCTCCCTTCCAAAAAATCTAAGAAGCTCCCGTCGAAAATGCGAAAACACGCGTCGTCAGTATCACAAGCGCAGCAATCAAAGGGGAAATTCAGTTATCCCGAGTTAAAGAAGGCCACCCGCACCCGCGCCCGCGCCCGCGCCCGCGCCCGCCTGCGAGCCCGCCCCTCCACCGGGGAGGTTATTTATCGAATTAGGCCTGTGTAATCACCGCGTATACACCCAACGGTGCAATTGTCCGAATGTACCGCGCTTGCAATACTTGATACTTCGAAAATATGAGATTTTTGCTTCGATCATAACTATTATAAACCCTATATCATTATACACAATTCCATACTAAATGCGTTTGAAAATGTGATTCCAACAGCGCTGTCATTAGTAGTTGTAGTTGTAGATATTTTGATTCCGAATAATTTGATATTCGACCCTTAGCCACAGTAATTGGTTTTAAATTCGGACGGCAGTAGTAGTACTTTCGATCGTATTATATGGAAAGCTCAGACGGTCGTTCATTCGACGCAAGAACATCGAAACAGTCGCTATCGTATTTTTAACCGACTTCTAAATCAAGAAGGAGGAGGTTCTCTATTCGTCTGTATGTATGTTTTTTCTCTTTTTTTTTTTTTGTGTATGTCCACCGATTACTCGAAGACGGCTGAACCGATTGAAATGGTTCAAACGTTATTACATCAGGTTGGTTTCCAATTTGGTCCCATTTTTTGAAATTTTGAAATCCGTTCAGTAGTTTTCAGGAAATCTTGAAAATACTGTCGTTTTCGTTACCACTTAATGTGAATTTAATACGTATCTTTAGGCATAACTCCTTTGTTTATAAATCGATTTAGATGATTCTTGTTTTGTTAAAAAGGGGATACCTCAAGGTATTTTAACCGACTTCGAAAAAGGAGGTTTTCAGTTTGATCACATACCTATTTACCAGAAAACACGTAAACTGCCTGCACGATGCACTAAAAAGAGTGAAATAAAAATTATTTTTATAAAAAAATAAAACCGCCTTCAAAAAAACCACATCAAAAAAGTAAGAAATAATTCCTCACCAAATAAATAACGTAAGTACTTTGAAGTCGGGCGGGTTTTAACAAAAACAACAAAAAAATTGTACATGTTTCACGCATATTTGAAAAAAAAACATACGCTGTTCAATATAAAAAAAACAGTATGTATTCGTTATAGAAATACATAAGTTAAGAACTGCTAATTAATTAAAAAATATATATGAACAAAGCGTCTCCGTACACAAATATTACTCTGTTCCAAATTGGTCATGTCTGCAACTGTGTCTTACTAGAAACGGTTGAATTATGGTAGTTTCAGTACATGTTTCACTTTAAATTTATCGTGCAAATATATTTACGTTCAATTCTGACTGAAAAAATGACTTTCCATCTATTTTTTCCCTTTTTTTTCGAATTGTTTTTGCGCATCTTCTCAGCACATTTAGAGCCATCGTGCACTTGTGATTTTTAGTCGAACGATAGTTTAGTCGGAATCGTAAGACGATCGTGATCAAACTGTCGGCCGATAGTTGGGCGATAGTTTAGTTGAATGCAGTGCGCGCGCTCACATAGTCCATCATGCACATTACCGTCCGGCCGATAGTTATGCTGTGTGATAGTTTGATCGAACAACTATCGGCCGATAGTTTGATCGGTCGATTTTTAATCGTCAGTGCGCGCACTGCCATTCAACTCTATACTGAATTCGAGAACGATCAAACAATCGCTCGATTAAAAATCACAAGCAGGCATCGTTTCGCCGGGTGGTCAAATGGCTATATAGTGATCTTGCTTCACTTTCTATCACATAATCTATGCGTTTACGCTGTATCTAGGGATGAAGTATATGATCGTAGGATTTTTGTAAAAACAAACTCGATTGTTATGTTGTTTAAGATCTCTGATCTTGAAATCTCAAACTAAATATTTATTTAATCATTTGTTTTTGAAGATTTCAATTTGATTTCGACAAATCATATCGAAATAGTTAACGAAACGCAGTGATTAAGTCAATATGTTCAGATTTTGTGTAGGTATCTCAACTCAAGTCAAGAAGTGTAGTAAGAGCCAGTAGCAAGTAAGCAAGCAGCTTGCAAGTAGTATATAAGCTCTGTTTGAAGATTTGCGGCTAGCGACAAATTGCGTTTTAGTTTTCAATTTAAGTGCATTTATTCCGAAAACACTCGGGAAACACAATGTCTGACGATATTTCAACCATATAAACATGTTTGTTCTTATTTAACACAAAATGTGCCTAATTGAAAAAAAACTCTTTGATTGCCCAAACAATAGTTTTTCGCGATATAATCAATAAAGGGTCAACTCACACTAGTCGCGGTGTGCCTCGGTTGATCCGTATGAATGAAGTGACGCGTGCGAGTAATGAGAGGCAAGGCAAATCTGAATCAGCTTGTTTCCCAATTAATTATTAGGCAAAAAATTAAAATTCATTGTTCTGTTTTTTTCTGCTCAATAATGAAACCTTAAACTTTAAAATTAAAACAGGTACTCATTTTTATGGTAGACTTTTTCTTTCAATATGTGAATTAATTTTATCAATTGAAATTTAAAATGTCCGTCGTCATATTTTTTAAACCAAGTTTTCAGAAGATTTTGTATCTGTGTCCAAATCCAAGTCCAAGTGCAAATCTTTGTCCAAATGCTACACGAATCGAAATACACAATGTAGATACAAATACTAAACAGTACCTACCTACCTCACCAAAGTTAAAGACGTATAATTTGCCGAGATCAGAATGATCGTTAATGACGTCATTCACCCCCGAGGGAGGGCGGAAGGCCGGAGGGACTGTAACAATATTTGTAGCGTCAAACACGACATGCGGGCCATAGCGCACAAAAAATACAAATCCCTTTTACTACTGCGTATTGGGGTGCTTTGATCTCAAACGATACGCCAAGTCGTAAGCCTCATGGAAATTTTAACAATTCAAATAAGTTATCTTATACCTACCTAATGTTCTTTTGTTTTCAGAGCCTGCTACAGAAAGTGAGTTTCGATGGTTATTGTGTTGTTATCCTAGGATTTCTTTACACTAAGAAGTTCGTGAAGCAGTGAAAGATTTTTCAGAGGGTTGACTTACGACACTTTTATGACAAATTATAAAAAAATCGTAAAACACTAACTGTTTTTTCGTCATGGCCAGGGATTACAAACTTTTTAAACTATCTATATAAATAAAATTCAAAGTCCTGACTGACTGACTGACTGACTGAGATATCAACGCACAGCCCAAACCGCTGAACCTAGAGACTTCAAATTTTGCACATAGATACGTTATACAGTGTAGGCATCCACTAAGAAAGGATTTTTGGAAATTCTACCCCTAAGGGGGTGAAATAGGGTATGGTTGTTTGTATGAAAGTCCGTCAGTTTTGAAGTTAGGATCTTCAAATTTTGTATTTAGGCTGGCAATTGAAAATTAATATTTACCTGTGTCAGCGTTTTTGACAATTCCACCCCCGTAGGGGTGAAAAGGGGGATGAAATGGTGTATCTGGAAAGTCCTTTATTAAATTTATTATTTAGGCTAATGGTCGGAAAGTAAAACAAATAAGCAAACACATATATCGTATTTTTTCGAAAATCAACCCCTTAGAGGTTAAATGGGATAAAAAACCTAAAAAATCGATATGGATGTCGTTATTGAGGTATTATGTGATGAAGATTGCAAAAATGGCAATTATTTTGATGTTTAACACGCTAAACATGATTCAACCCCTAAAAGGTTGAAATAGGGGTGAAATTTTGAATGAAAAATCAGGAGGTAAAATAGACATTTCAACTTGAAACTTTGTAGGCTTACTTCTTAAAACAAATAGGCAACCCACTTCGTAGTTTTCCGAAAATCAAACCCAGGGGGTAAATAGGGTACCTATAGAAACCTAAACCATCTTAAGTACCCTAAAAGTTCTTGGTACCTAACAATTTCTTGGTACCTAAGCTACTCAGAACTAACTTTTTGATTGTGAAACAGACACTTATTATTTACTAGCTTCCGCCCGCGACTTCGTCCGCGTTGGCATTCGAGAAAATACTTAGGGGACCAATAACCAGGATAAAAAGTATTCTATGTTTTAATTTTATAAAAATCCGATCAGCCGTTTTTACGTGATTAGGCGGATCCTCCCTCACCAAGTGAGCAGCCTCGTGCGAGGCCCGCCGCATGTGGTAAACGTTCTGCCTCGCGCGAGGCTGCCTTGCTTGGTGAGGAAGGACCCGCCTAATCACGTAAAAACGGCTGATAGGATTTTTATGAAATTAAAACATAGAATACTTTTTATCCTGGTAATTTGTCCCCTAAGTATTTTCTCGAATGTCAACGCGGACGAAGTCGCGGGCGGAAGCTAGTGTAGTATGTAAACGATTGAAAGGCAAAGAATAAAACCCGATAATGTTAAGACGAGAAAGATGAATTTGGAACCGAAATTACTGAAATCTGGAAACTTTTTATAGACAGCGTTAAAAATAAATAATAAGTTAATCAAAATGTAACGCCCTGTATAACTTTGTTTACAATCTCACCAGTGACATCTCGACATCGATAGGTAGTGATTTAAGTTGTAGTGTGACGAGTTTAAACAACTTTAATGTCAATAATTCATTATGTTAAATGCGATGTACCTAGTTCGATATGTCGTCAAAGAAACACAGGATAACACTGCACCTTACTTTATTAGGAAGAAAATCATAAATAAAACTTACATAACCAAAGGCTTTTTCAATTTTTAAACAAGTCTTTTCTGAAACAGCAAATCACACTAAACACAAACGAGTCCTATCGCGGTAGTTCAAGCAACGGAATAATTTTGTGAAACGGTTTATCTAAACTAAACTGAACACAGTAAAACACATTGAACAAAGAAAAATAGGTGAAAACATGGTCTTGAAAACACTTCTCAATCAATTGACAGGTCTGAAACATCAAACTCTTTACTTTTACTCTCTTTGAAGTTTTACTTCTCTAACAAATCCCTTCAGTCAAAAATACAGAACAGAAAAAAGAAATTTTCTCTTTTTGCTGTTCTGTAAAAGAAGTTTTTCGTTTTATGTTCGTTTTTAGACAACACACGTTAGTACTATTATATATTCGGTGACAACGCGTTGTCTATGGCATTTTGACAAAAATATCAGAGATGATTAGGTATATTGTACTGTTAATTACAGGATGTTACTAAAATCACTAACCGACTGATGATAAAGAGGTAAATAATTTCATTTACTAAAATTGAAAAATAAAACTAAATTAAATTGTATTTAAAAAGGGTGCCATTGTATTATACCACAGCCTTCTCTATCGTCTTCTACAAGCCGTGCGCATAAAGTTGGCAACGTTGCATTTCTCGTTTTAAGTGAACAGTACCCCGAGTGTAAGTTTTTATGTCAAGCAAACGCAAACTATTTCGATTCCGTATTTATGTCAATTTGTATGAAAACTATATAAGCGCGCTACTCGCCGCTAGAGGCGCTAATACAGTTTTCATACAAATTGACATAAATACGGAATCGAAATAGTTTGCGTTTTTTTACATAAAAACTTACACTACGGGCACTGAATCCTATGGAGATGGCATTTCTTCTATAGATGTACAAATAAATAAAATTGGAGTGTCTGTTTGTAACACTACACCATTATTGATTTATATAGTTATAACCGCCAAATCGACCGGATCGCGATAAAAATCACAAAATAATCGAGTGGACGCTTTTCATCAACGTGATAAAAGACGCTAAATGAATCAAATCGGGTTCTGCTGTCATTTTCTTCCAACTTTTCTCGCACATAGGTTATGCCGTAAGGATTGGTTTCTCACTCGCACCATTGTCCGTCTATTACCCCTAGTATAAATAAGTTTATGGCGTAGGTAACATCACTTTTTCGTAAGTATGCCACCTCCATAGGATTTAGTACTCAGAGGAGTAAACCGGTTCACAGCAATGTTGCCGTTCCGTATCATAGCATGGCTTGTAGAAGACGATAGAGACGGCTGTGATTATACCCATTTTATACACCTACTAGTTTTAAGGTTTGCCTTTCGATCGTTTACATACTGTATATGTATATGGGAATGATTTCCATTACCAACCATACGAGATACCATTTGAACGGTTAGGAAAGTATTCGTATTTTTGTTAGCCAAAAAATATAATCGGTTAGCTAAAATAGCTAATTGGGCAGCAACTTATTTGGGCCCGTTTACAGAACCCTATAGTTATGTGGCCAAGCATTGGGGACATTTGAATTCGCTCGCCTCGTGGCGATACGATTAAGGGCCCCACAGACTATCAGTCCGCCACCAGGCAACGGCCTGAGCCCCGATCGCGGTATTTCTATGACGTATTTGTCAAGTGTACAGTCACGAGCTATAAATATGTATACAACATAGAACTATAATGTCATGTTACAATATTGAATGACTTCTGTGACACTGATTGTTTTCTTTCGGCACGCTTCAATGTGACAAAGATCTATGTTGTATACATATTATTGCTTGTGACTGTACGTGCAGTTGAAGTGCAGTTGACGTGCAAAACCGTTTTGATAACGCGCGGCTTTGACAGTGCGACAACGTTTTCTGTTCCGGTGATAATCTTTGGAACTAAAACAGTTTTCATACGACAGTCTATTTTGGCAGCTAATTTCGTATTGCAAGTGGTTCCTCTGTCACGGATGTCACCGGATCAGACAGGATTGTAGGACTATAGGTTTGCGCGACGTGCGCGTCGTTATGTCATTACGGCAATACGAAGTCAAACGTCAAGACCCAAACAAACGCGATGAAGACGCGCTGCATAGAATTACGGCGATTGGTCCGTTCTCAGTTGGCTGCAATCGGCCATGATTTTCGGTTCTTGTATGTAAAACTGTGACTGTGTGGCTGATTGTGGCCATCTGACAGGCCGTTGGCTGCTGGCGGACTGATATAGGTAGTGTGAGGGGACCTTTAGTAGCACGGAGATATTTAAGTTAAGGTCAATGTGGGGAAGTCCGGCATACTTTTCTAAAATTTAAGTTCAACTGAACTTATTGAATCGAGATACGCTTTCTAAAGTGACTTGTGTCGTCGGAAATTATAGGTAATATATTTATTTACCTATATTGGTCTTAAAATAGTATGAATTGCAATTATCTTTAGATTTATATGATATTTTTTAAAACACGGCGTGTAGACGGACTTCCCGTGCAGTTTAGGGTAAGTCCGTCTACTAGCACTATATCCATAACTTGTGAGGCAATATGTATGAAAACAGTTTCTAGCAGTGACGTTAAACTAGCGTTGAAATGTGTGATTTATGTATTTGTCGATAAGGTTTACATTTCAAAGATAATTGATTTTATTTTATTTTCAGGCAAGTCCGGCATATCTTTGGTGACAGTGGTTGCAAACATTTTTAATAAAATTGTATGTAGCCAATTTTCTAGTAAAACATAAATTTTTATTTTCTAATTAAATTTTTATATTCTTAGTAAGGAAGATATACGAAAGCGATTCATTACTATCTTACGGTACATAATTATATCCCTAGGGATTTATCTATATCACGGCTTTATCATGCAAGTAAAATACGTGCAGCTGAAAAGGTTGACAATATCTGCAATTGAGGCAAGACCGTCATATGACGGACTTGCCTTACGTATGCCAGACGGACTTCCCAACTATTACATTTTGTGGTTAGTAATTTGTTGCAGGTAATAATTACGAAACTCAAGCGCTATAAATGAATTCATCACCAGAAATAAGTATATTGATCACTAAATGACTTGCGTAATCAAAGAAACTCCAAGAACTCCATTGATTTTCTACTTTTTTTTTAGTTTTTTGAAGAGACGTTACACTCCAGCTTCAAGTACAAAACTCGAAAAAAAATGGCCTACCAATTTCTTTCAACCTAATGATGTTAGCGACGTCTATGATTCTCAGTTCGAACTAGCTCCGTAATACTGTTTTACCGACCGAGGCATAAGAAGCTAGTCATTCAAAAATGGAAGTTATTGGCGCTAGACGGACTTACCTCCTAGACGGACTTCCCCACATTGACCTTATTGTTTTTATAAGTTAATCCCTTCCCCCCTGGCTTTGTATTTTCGAGATTGGAATCCCGTGGAACTTCGGGGTAAAAAATAGCCTACCACCTATCCTCATCAGACCTACCAAATGTACAAAAAAACATAAAAATCAGTCAAGCCGTTGGGTTATTCCCTGAGAATCCCATTCCCGAGGATCCTGTCATGGAGGATGTGATAACATTAACTTTTGTTATTATCGGGATCCTCCGGGACAGGATCCTCGGGGAATGGCATCCTCAGGGAACAACCCAAGCCGTTTCGGAGGAGCTTGATAACAAACTGTGTGACACGAAACTTTTATAAAATAGTAGATTGACCTATCTGTATACGGGAGTATGAGCTATACAGGGTGTTAGTTTGGTCCACAAAGTACCTTTGTATGGTTTGGTCAGTTGCAAGTTCGAAACCACAGCTTGTACTCGTAAAATTAAACAACTTTACCCAAGAAACACGGCTAGAAATCTGCAAAAAATTTTGGTCCCTTCATACAAAATCTTTCAGCTGACTATGCAGTTTGTATTAGAGACCAACATTTTTTTTTTTCTCCTTTCGACCCGTTTTTCTTGGGGAAAGTTGTTTAATATTATGAGTACAAGCTGTGGTTTTGGGCTGGCAACTGACCAAACTAACACCCTGTACTTATACCTACTTATAGTATTGTTATTATGATCATACAGAACAAGTTTCCCTAAATGATATGGCATCTTAGCCGACAGTTCGCCGGGTCAGCCTGTGAGACGATGATAATTGCGTTACGAAGTTGAGCGGCCGGCCGCCGGCGGGGCGGGCGCGGTCGATCCCGGGTGCGGTCACATATCGCCCGCAACGTGCCGCCGTCATTTGAGGGTTAAACTGCAGAGCGACGAGCAAAATCAGTGTTGGTATTGGTATACGCACATAATTTATTTGCCCGTGTTCAAAATATAAGTCATAACGTCATACTGGTTACAAACAGATCTTATATAGGTAGGTACTGTGCGGGGCGGGCGCGGTCGATCCCGGGTGCGGTCACATATCGCCCGCAACGTGCCGCCGTCATTTGAGGGTTAAACTGCAGAGCGACGAGCAAAATCAGTGTTGGTATTGGTATACGCACATAATTTATTTGCCCGTGTTCAAAATATAAGTCATAACGTCATACTGGTTACAAACAGATCTTATATAGGTAGGTACTGTGAAGCTCCGACGCTTCACAGCTATATTATTAGCTATAAAAGAAACACTACTGGGATTGCACTTTAACTCGTTTTTCTCTTGTATTACATGCCTATGTAACATGAGTTAGTTAGTTAGTTAGTGGTGGGGGACAAATCTTGCAAGCATAATTTGACCCACTTCCCAGTGTCCGAATGGAGCTTCTTGTATACAGGTTTGGTTTATATGACAATACAATATCAAAGTACAGTCACCAAAAAAGCTTGTCATAAAAACTGTTTTTTTTACTAAAAACTTATTATTTAATAAATATGTAGTTTAAAAAACTATAAAAACACGCTTTTATAGGAACAGACTAAAAGTACAAAATAACCGTCTACCTATTCAGTAACTGAAATTAAAAAGCGTGGTGCGCGTTGTCAATATTAAGTACGTGAATGCATGCTTTGCAAAGGGCGCACCACGCTTTTTAATTTCAGTTACTGAATAGGTAGACGGTTATTTTGTACTTTTAGTCTGTTCCTATAAAAGTGTGTTTTTATAGTTTTTTAAACTACATATTTATTTTTTACTTTTTAGTTTAACAAATGGCAAGCTATGGATGGGGATGGTAATCGATTTCACAGTCCATTCATGTGTCTGCCCACCCCGTAAACATTATAACTCAAAGGCGTGATTGTATGAATTTAGTTTTACAAATTCAAGTGGAGTCTATTAGTTACCAGATGCGCGAGCCGAACCCTTACTTCCTCCCTGCTCCATCATCAGACACTCACCACCAAGTATAGCGAATAGGTCTCATCAGAACGAAACAAATGAGCCCAAACTCGAGGGGTTTCCTCGTGGTCATTAAGGAGTGCCACTGACTTCCTCCCTGCTCCATCATCAGACTCTCACCACCAAGTGTAGCGAATAGGTCTCATCAGAACGAAACAAATGAGCCAGAACTCGAGGGTATTCCTAGTGGTCATTAAGGAGTGCCACTGACTTCCTCCTTGCTCCATCATCAGACCCACACCACCAAGTGTAGCGAATAGGTTACATCAGAACGAAACAAATGAGCCAGAACTCGAAGGGTTTCCTATTGGCCATTAAGGAGTGCCACTGGCTTCCTCCCAGCTTCATCATCAGACCCTCGCCACCAAGTGTAGCGAATAGGTTTCATCAGAACAAAACAAATGAGCCCAAACTCGAGGGGTTTTTTTGGGGTCATTAAGGAGGTTCACTGGGTCCTCCCAGCTCCATCATCAGACCCTCACCACCAAGTGTAGCGAATAGGTCTCATCAGAACGAAACAAATGAGCCAGAACTCGAGGTGTTTCCTATTGGTCATTAAGGAGTGCCACTGGCTTCCTCCCTGCTCCATCATCAGACCCTCACCACCAAGTGCAGCTAATAAGTCTCGTCAGAACGAAACAACGGAGCCTAAACTCGAGGGGTTTCCTATTGGCCATTAAGAAGTGCCACTGGCTTCCTCCCTGCTCCATCATCAGACCCTCACCATTAAGTGTAGCGAATAGGTTTCATCAGAACAAAACAAATGAGCCTAAACTCGAGGAGTTTCCTAGCAGCCGTTGAAGAGTTCTATTGCCCACCTCTTGACTCCATCATCAGATCAGCTCCATGGTAGCAAATTATTGTATTGTCATCGGATTCATATAGACTTGCAAAGTTTCAAATCAATACGACAATTAGAAGTAGGTTAAAATTGAACTCCAAGATTTTCTTACATTGTGACTTAGTTACAAGTGAAGCTAATAAATATGTAGTTTAAAAAACTATAAAGACACACTTTTATAGGAACAGACTTAAAATTACAAAATAACCGTCTATTCAGTAACTGAAATTAAAAAGCGTGGTGCGCGTTGTCAATATTAAGTACTTGAATGCATGCTTTGCAAAGGGCGCACCACGCTTTTTAATTTCAGTTACTGAATAGACGGTTATTTTGTAATTTTAAGTCTGTTCCTATAAAAGTGTGTCTTTATAGTTTTTTAAACTACATATTTATTTTTTACTTTTTAGTTTAACAAATGGCAAGCTATAGATGGGGATGGTAATCGATTTTTACAGTCCATTCATGTGTCTGCCCACCCCGTAAACATTATAACTCAAAGGCGTGATTGTATGTATTTAGTTTTAAAATTCAAGTGGAGTCTATTAGTTACCAGATGCGCGAGCCGAACCCTTACTTCCTCCCTGCTCCATCAACAGCCCCTTTCCACCAAGTGTAGCGAATAGGTCTCATCAGAACCAAACAAATGAGCCCAAACTCGAGGGGTTTCCTAGTGGTCTTAAGGAGTGCCACTGACTTCCTCCCTGCTCCATCATCAGACTCACCACCAAATGTAGCGAATAGGTCTCATCAGAACGAAACAAATGAGCCCATCTCGAGGGGTTTCCTAGTGGTCATTAAGGAGTGCCACTGACTTCCTCCTTGCTCCATCATCAGACCCACACCACCAAGTGTAGCGAATAGGTCACGTCTGAACGAAACAAATGAGCCCAAACTCGAGGGGTTTTCTTGAGGTCATTAAGGAGTTTCACTGGGTCCTCCCAGCTCCATCATCAGACCCTCACCATCAAGTGTAGCGAATAGGTCTCATCAGAACGAAACAAATGAGCCCAAACTCGAGGGGTTTCCTATTGGTCATTAAGGAGTGTCACTGGCTTCCTTCTTGCTCCATCATCAGACCCTCACCACCAAGTGTAGCAAATAGGTCACATCAGAACGAAACAAATGAGCCAGAACTCGAAGGGTTTCCTATTGGCCATTAAGGAGTGCCACTGGCTTCCTCCCAGCTTCATCATCAGACCCTCGCCACTAAGTGTAGCGAATAGGTCTCGTCTGAACGAAACAAATGAGCCCAAACTCGAGGGGTTTTCTTGAGTTCATTAAGGAGTTTCACTGGGTCCTCCCAGCTCCATCATCAGACCCTCACCATCAAGTGTAACGAATAGGTCTTTTCAAAACGAAAAAATGAGCCTAAACTCGAGGGGTTTCCCAGCAGCCATTGAAGAGTTATATTGCCCACCTATTGACTCCATCATCAGATCAGCTCGATAGTAGCAAATTATTGTATTGTCATCGGATTCATATAGACTTGCAAAGTTTCAAATCAATAGGACAATTACAAGTAGGTTAAAATTGAATTCCAAGATTTTCTTACATTGTGACTTAGTTACAAGTGAAGCTAATAAAAGTGTGGTAAAAAGTGTGGTAAAAATAATAAAATAAAAAAAATAAAAAATAAAACCGACAAAGGCGGACACAGATTATTCGTGGATTTGCTCCTCGCGTTTTCGACTTGTCGCGCGAGCATTATGGCCAATATAGATAAATATGTAGTTTAAAAAACTATAAAAACACACTTTTATAGGAACAGACTAAAAGTACAAAATAACCGTCTATTCAGTAACTGAAATTAAAAAGCGTGGTGCGCCCTTTGCAAAGCATGCATTCAAGTACTTAATATTGACAACGCGCACCACGCTTTTTAATTTCAGTTACTGAATAGACGGTTATTTTGTACTTTTAGTCTGTTCCTATAAAAGTGTGTTTTTATAGTTTTTTAAACTACATATTTATTATATGTTAACTATATGTTATACGACTGCAAGTGCAGCCGGGACCAACGGCTTAACGTGCCTTCCGAAGCACGGAGGAGCTCGAGATGAAAAGTTTTTGGTCACCCATCCCGTGACCGACCATTGCGAACGTTGCTTAACCTCAACGATCGCAGGCCGAGCGCGCTATCCACTGCGCCACGGGCTCCTCGTTTATAATATTAGTTTTTTCTAATAATTATTATTAGGTATTTATGTAGGATCTTACTAACAGCTTTTGATATTCATATATATAAAAATCTCGTGCACGGTGTTTGTGGTTGCGCTTCTCCAAAACGGTTCGACCGAATTTGTTGTAATGTTTTTTTTCTTGGTAGGTACGAGAATAGGAATAAGACTTAATTTTATACCGCTATTGCTAAGAGCTGATGATTTTATACCGCAATCGCTACTGATGAGCTGTTTTGTAAGATTGCGACCACATACGCCGCGACACGATTTTAAAATATTAAAATTCAAAATTGCTATTTAGGTTGAGATTACAACACTTGTGAACGTCAAAGAAGCTACGCCATCGGTTCGCAAATCCTACGGCGGGAGACCTTGCAAAAGAACCGGCAAGAAAACCTTTAAGGGCAATCTTTTTCTCCCTGTTATGTTTTGTACAGAGTCGTCAAATTAAAATTGAATTCCATCACATTAGAATACTTAATTTAAGTAGTTACATTTGCTCTTAATATTATATAATGTAACAGTAAACAATTTTCAACTAAACAAGAAATCAAATATGTCAACATGTTAGGCGTAGCTGAACTTGTAGATCCAGCAGTATTGTAAAATGGTTCAATGGGTTATGAATGGCTCTGGAAAATAAATATAACAGTGAGATGCAATTTTGTGACTTTATTATTACACCGAGAATACTTAGAAGCCTTGCGGCAGAAATGCAGTCTAGTATAAAACTTGGTATTGAATTCTCCGTTATTATTCTCCTTTTCTTTGGAAGGGCTTGAAAATCGGATGATATGAAATGGGTCGAGCAAATTACACTGGTCCGCTTGAGATCCCAGGTTTGCTTATTATTGCAAAAACTTTTCCATAAATTCCTTAATTCAGGATTTTTAGGGAAGCTGTAAACACAAAAAGTGCGATAAATAAACAATGAAATCAAAATGTTTTCATCATATTTTATCAAAAAAAATTATTAAAGCTTATTATTTATATAACGTATAGGTATTCTACACCGCAGTGTATTTATTTTATACATGATGGTACGGAACCCTCAGTGCGCGAGTCTGACTTGCTCTTGATCGTTTTTTTTATTCTAATTACATGCTAGGTATTACTCAATAATAATACGTACTATAGTTCATATAAAACCATGATAACAATCATTTGTACATGTGAATAAATAACGTCTCGTCGCGTCGCCAGCCGCCACTCAAATTTATCGACAAATATTATGACATGTAACGGTAACATCACTGTGTTGCCCATCGTCAGCGAGAAGTCGGATTTATCGCGCGACCGATCTGAAATTTGTATAAACCAGCCGAGCTAACATGTCACCTGCAGGTTATACCCGTTCCTCTCACTCTCCGGGCATGCAGAATCGAGTGAAAGAGACGGGTATTAACTGCAGGTGTCATGTTTGCTCGACAGAGTTATATGGGCAAGGGGACTTGATGTTGCTGAACAAATCCGACAACAATCTAAGAATAAAATATGCGATTTTGGTATTTAAATGAAATTAAATAGCAATAATACGATAAGAATTTACTTGCATGTGAAATGTTACACCATCTTTTTGTTAACTTAATGTTCCAGACCATTTTTCTACAGCAAAAAACTGAGCAATTTGGCATTTTTAATACTGCGGCGTTCACTTGCGCGACTGGACTCGGTCTAGTAAGAAATCTGAGTGCAACTAGTTTTTATAAACGCCAATGCCCACTTGGGCTAGTACTTTGACAGAGGGGAAATGCTTTGTATGCCTACTCCCTTCCGAGACGGAAGGCCCGCGTTGCTCGAAGGCTTTGACATAAAAACTTACACTTTTTTATGTAATGTAAGTTTTTATGTCAAAGCAGCCGAGAAATAATAGCGGGCCATGGGCACTTTATAAAAGGTATAAAATCACTGACCTCTTTATACGTTGTATTATAGAGGTCAGTGGTCAGTGGATAAAATATTATTTTCACTTCCGTTTTTACGTGCACTCAATAGATGGCGTTTGTGATAAAGCCCCTGTCTGGTGCCAGATGGTGCATCCCTCAGAACAATAAAGTTATTGTTCTGAGGTGCATCCAATCCACGCACCTAGCCACAGAGCGGTATGTTTTCGTTGAGCAACAAATAAGTACCTAAGTAGATATAAAACTTTGTCACATAAAAAATTTCATATTTTGTTACAAGTTGTTCAGCTATTAACAAGTTGTCGTCCTTTAGGCGCATTTAGTCCAATTCGCGATTGGTCCAATATAAAGTGTATTTCAAAAATATGTAGTTTAAAAAACTATAAAAACACACTTTTATAGAAACAAGACTAAAAGTACAAAATAACCGTCTATTCAGTAACTGAAATTAAAAAGCGTGGTGCACGTTGTCAATATTAAGTACTTGAATGCATGCTTTGCAAAGGGCGCACCACGCTTTTTAATTTCAGTTACTGAATAGACGGTTATTTTGTACTTTTAGTCTTGTTTCTATAAAAGTGTGTTTTTATAGTTTTTTAAACTACATATTTATTTTTTACTTTTTAGTTTAACAAATGGCATAAGCTATGGATGGGGATGGTAATCGATATCACAGTCCATTCATGTGTCTGCCCACCCCGTAAACATTATCACTCAAAGGCGTGATTGTATGTATTTAGTTTTACAAATTCAAGTGGAGTCTATTAGTTACCAGATGCGCGAGCCGAACCCTTACTTCCTTCCTGCTCCATCATCAGACCCTCACCACCAAGTGTAGCGAATAGGTCTCATTAGAACGAAACAAATGAGCCCAAACTCAAGGGGTTTCCTAGTGGTCATTAAGGAGTGCCACTGGCTTCCTCCCTGCTCCATCATTCGACCCTCACCACCAAGTGAAGCGAATAGGTCTCATCAGAACGAAACAAATGAGCCCAAACTCGAGGGGTTTCCTAGTGGTAATTAAGGAGTGCCACTGACCTCCTCCTTGCTCCATCATCAGACCCTCACCACCAAGTGTAGCGAATAGGTCACATCAGAACGAAACAAATGAGCCAGAACTCGAACTGTTTCCTATTGGTCATTAAGGAGTGCCACTGGCTTCCTCCCAGCTTCATCATCAGACCCTCGCCACCAAGTGTAGCGAATAGGTCTCGTCTGAACAAAACAAATGAGCTCAAACTCGAGGAGTTTTCTTGACGTCATTAAGGAGTTTCACTGGGTCCTCCCAGCTCCATAATCAGACCCTCACCACCAAGTGTAACGAATAGATCTTATCAAAACGAAACAAATGAGCCAGAACTCGAGGTGTTTCCTATTGGTCATTAAGGAGTGCCACTGGCTTCCTCCCTGCTTCATCATCAGACCCTCACCACCAAGTGCAGCTCATAAGTCTCGTCAGAACGAAACAACGGAGCCTAAACTCAAGGGGTTTCCTAGTGGTCATTAAGAAGTGCCACTGGCTTCCTCCCTGCTCCATCATCAGACCCTCACCATTAAGTGTAGCGAATAGGTCTCATCAGAACAAAACAAATGAGCCTAAACTCGAGGCATTTCCTAGCAGCCATTGAAGAGTTCTATTGCCCACCTCTAGACTCCATCACCAGATCAGCTCGATGGTAGCAAATTATTGTATTGTCATCGGATTCATATAAACTTGCAAAGTTTCAAATCAATACGACAGTTAGAAGTAGGTTAAAATTGAATTCCAAGATTTTCTTACATTGTGACTTAGTTACAAGTGAAGCTAATAAAAGTGTGGTAAAAAATAGAGAGCTACTCCACATCGAAGTATTTTAGGCAAGTAAAGACGAATTCCATTAAAAAACGGTCAAGAGCGAGTCGGATTCGCGCACCGAGGGTTATGTACAATTATAAATATCCATACTATCCATACTATCCATACTAATATTATAAATGTGAAAGTGTGTTTGTTTGTTTGTTTATTTGTTTGTTTGTTTGTTTGTTTGTCCGTCTTTCACGTCAAAACGGAGCAACGGATCGACGAGATTTTCGGTATGGAGATAATTTGAGAGCTGGACAGTAACATAGGCTACTTTTTATCCAGGAAAATTATAAAATAAAAATGGTAATTTTGTATAGAAAACCGTAAAACTGTCATACTTCACACAACTGTCATTTCTTAGCCGCTTCCAAAGAGAAGGTATGTCAAAGAGTATGTAATCACTGACATTTTTGCCGCTTAGGATTTCTTTTTTTTAATAAGTGACATTGTGTCAGGCAGGTGATAAGAAGTACGTGTCCAATAAAATTTATATCGCAAAACAACGTTTGCCGGGTCAGCTAGTAAATAAATAAAACGTGAAAAGTTTTCAACGGCCGCCGGCAGGGCTTATTCGTCAAATTGCGGTGTAGAATATTGCAGTTTTAGGTCAGCACCATCTCTTGACCAATAGTGGAACTAATGTATTTTTTGTTGATGATTTCTGAAAAGTTTAGTTACTATTTAGATACATCGTTTTATTTTTCCTTTAATCTTTACATAAACTGCTATCATATAAAATAATTTCAGATTTTTCTCTTTGCAAACTTCTGAGAGAACGGGGGGCACGGTATTTCTTTTTTACATTTGTCATCAAAACTCAAAAACTATGCGGTTAAAATGAAAAGAAAAAGTGTTTGAGAATGTGCCAGCAGCATCCTTTTATATGATACCCTATATGCTCTAGTCCTGCTTCAAATTTTTAGACCCCCTTTCAGTCCCTGTTGATAAAAATATAAATACTTTTATTTCTCTCTTATTCGCAAAATAGT
The DNA here is from genome assembly GCA_949710035.1 of Crambus lathoniellus. Lineage (NCBI taxonomy): Eukaryota > Metazoa > Arthropoda > Insecta > Lepidoptera > Crambidae > Crambus > Crambus lathoniellus. The sequence continues at coordinate 30,400,186 of OX453296.1, forward strand.
TGATCAAATGTCATTTACAACTATTCCAAATTTCAAGTTAATAGCAGTAGTAGTTCTCGAGATATCCAGCTGTGACAGACAGACAGACTGAGTCGCACCATAAGGGTTCCTTTTTACCATTTTGGTTCGGAACCCTAAAAAGAAAACGTTTGAACTGTATACCGATGATAATTAGAAGAGTCCTGTGCCCAGTGGAGCCAGTAACAGAGACTGACGGACAAACCCGCGCGTCACACCTCCTCCATATATCATGCGGCCGCAGCCGGTGCTTTCATGTCGCCAGCGCTGACCTCTTGTCAGGCGCCGCAGATCAGGTACTGGGACAGACACTTGTAGACTATCTACACTATTATTTTAAGGCGATGATTCCCGACCGAAATAGGCACGCTAACGCTTGCTCGGCCGCGCGCGATTGACTTCACGCGGACGCAGCGGCAGCCGGCAGTGAACTGTGAACTCGCGAGCGCCCCGCGATTCGAAAGTCACTTAAAATTCAATTAAAAATTAAATCGGCCGGAATTCCTCTGCTATTCAAAGACAATTATTTTCGTACATTTATCATTAACTAAAACAAAGTATACTGCAAGTAATAGGATATTTGGATTACGATTAGACGGATGTTTGGGATTTTATTTGACACAGTAAAATATCACCAATCGAAAAAAAAAAATATGTTTTAAATTCTTTTAACAGAAGATATCTACTAACTCCTGAATGTACTCCTGCACGGGTAGCATGACGAACTCGAGAAAGATTTTGTCTATATCGAAAAGTCAAAAATGACATTTCATCGTAGACAAACCTATTGTTCTGCTGTCAATTATAGACTTTCTAGGTAGACAAAACTTTTCTCGGGTTTGTCATGCTACGCGTGCTGAACTCCTGAATTGTATCTCAATATTTCCACGGGAACGGGTACTGCGCGGGTAAAACCCAAGGAGCAGCTTGTAAAGCTTGTAATATTTGGAATACCTACTGATCTCCAACCTTCGGTATGAAAATAGCACCCCGTCTTGATTATGATTATAGGTTATAAGATTGCGTATTCCCATACGAAAATCATTTTAAGCGCGAGCTATTTGGCGGCCAGAAATTGGTACCTACCTATTTAAGTAAATTATTTGAGACCCTGGGAAGGATTATAATAGGCTACTTTTACTATTTACCACAGGAAAGAATCATATTCCCACGGGAAAACCAGTAGTAGGTATTATTTGTTTGTCCGTCTTTCACGTCAAAACGGAGAGACGGATCAATGTGATTTTTGGTACGGGGGTAGATTGGGAGCTAGACAGTGATGTGGTTTATCTCAGAAAATATCACATTCCCTGAGGATAATGTCGTGTAGTACACGATATAAGATTGCGTGTATGGTGATAAATTTTTGCATTAGTTACCCGTAAATAATAGCGGAAATACACGGTTCACTTTTGCCTTTCAATTTGGATGAAGCAACCAAATTGAACAATGTAAACGTAAAAGTGAATCATTGAATGTCAATGTGCGCCTGTATTTCTGCGCCTTTCAACCAAATTGAATCAAATTGGTTGAACCGTGTAATATTAGCATTACCAAAATTATGCAGGATTGTATTGCGGCCTGGCTCAGTTTGTTCCGGAATAAATAAATAAAGAGTAACACCACTTATTTTTAATTTTTACTTTTTTGCATTCACAATGCAATTTTTATTACTGAAAAATGGAAAATGAAGTATTCAGAAAAAATCGACCCGTCTCACAACTAGTCCCATCGGAGCTAGTTGTGAGACGGGTCGATTTTTTCTGAATACTTCATTTTCCATTTTTCAGTAACACCACTCCTAAATATTCGGTCATTTCCTCCATTCTACAACTGATAAGGAAAACTTGATATAAAACTTAAAATTAATCACTATTTTACCTAATTATTATTCCAGTGCCAGTCTCAAAAACGAGAAATTGACGATGAGATGTCATCCCTTTCGGGCATTAAAAGATTAATAATTTGTTTTCTTTTCCTTCAAAATTTTACTTTAAATTATAATACTTACCTGTTTTAGTATGTATTTAGTAACTTGTATAAAATAAAAATAACCAATATGAATTCTAATTCAGTGTTAACTTAAACTTGAAACCACGTTTACTTTTTACAAAGTCAATTGTGTCTCAAAAACTTAAGTACCGACCATAAGTAGCTGTAGGTATTTTTAAATTCTCAGTCTCTGCATTTATAAAGTAATCTATTCAGAGTATCGTACGTATGAGTATCTAGTGGTTGATGATTGTAGTAAGGACCACCGCGCCTTTGCAAGTCACTCCGCCCGGCCCTCCTCCTCCAACCCACACTTACCTCTAAATGCCTTGGTTTAAGGTCGCCTTTACTTCAGCTGTCGCTTATTGCTCGCTCGCTGAATCTAAACAACGGAGAAGTATCGATATCTGTCAATTTTGTTTTGGAATAATCGTGCGCATCAAAGGCGCGGGCCGAGGAATGTTACATAAATATGCGCGAAGGTAAACATTTACCCACTAGCGTCAGTGTTAGAGACCTTTGGGGTCCGTAATGGACAGAAACATACCGAGGTAATTAATGTTCTGTTCGGCCTCTTGTCCTGATAATCTAATCAATGTATCTAATACTGAAAATAGGTCTAGATATCTAGACTTGCGTTCCTCTACAATAGTTGCTATTTTGGACCTGCCCCCTGATTCACGAACCGTCGGAAACGAAATCGGATTCGAATTCTGTGCTTTGTCTTTGTCTAAGTATTCTATAGTGAATGATAGAGAGAGAGACAGTGCGTACATTCTGCTGTCGGGAGCGTTTCGTATGGCTGATGATAATGATAAAAATATTTAGAGTTTCTTGTTTTCACCTTTTTATGTCTAACCAAGATCATGTTATTTAACTGGCCGATAATCTCTCACAGAAATCGTAACAACGAAACGATCGTACTCCAAAATCTTAGCATGCGGTAAGCCGTGAAATTATAGAACTATTAATTAATATTAAATTTCAGACAAACAGCACACAGTTTATGTACTTAACTTACCTACAGTCCCTAACAATAACTTAGGTAGGTATCCATACTAATATTATAAATGTGAAAGTGTGTTTGTTTGTTTGTTTGTTTGTTTGTTTGTTTGTTTGTTTGTCCGTCTTTCACGTCAAAACGGAGCAACGGATCGACGAGATTTTCGGTAAGGAGATAATTTGAGAGCTGGAGAGTAACATAGGCTACTTTTTATCCAGGAAAATTATAAAATAATAATGGTAATTTTGTATAGAAAACCGTTAAGCTGTCATACTTCACACAACTCTAATTTCTTAGCAGCTTCCAAAGAAAAGGTATGTCAAAGAGTATGTAATCACTGACATTTTTGCCGCTTAGGATTTCTTTTTTTTTAATAAGTGACATTGTGTCAGGCAGTTGATACGAAGTTCGTGTCTGGGCACTGCCCACTAAACAGACACCTATCAGTGAATAAACGGACAGAAGACCCGATCTGTCCGCAATGCAAAGAAAGAGAAGAAACAAGCTACCACTTCATGGCAGTGCCCGATGTACGCATCACTGCGCTGGGAGCTCTTTGGAACGGACAAGCTTAAGGAAGAGGATCTAAAGAAGTTAACGATAAGTCAAGGTACTGTAAGCGCACAGGTAGGTTCGAGGGTCCGACGCCGGTGGGGTAAATAATAACCCGCCTCCCCCCCCTGATTTTTCGGACTTGGGGAACTGGGTGAGATGGTCCCGACCTAGGTGACTGATCACCCGTCCGGCTTCGCTGGCGTCTCCCCTATAAATAATATTAATAATAATAATAACTAATAGACCAGCAGTCAGTTAACAAAACGTTTATGGTATTTATTATTTTGATCATTTAAATACATTGTTTCTATATTAAGTACGTCAATTCTAAATTCGATGGGCGATTTTGAAATTCGGTGATTCATTTTCTCAATTCGGTGCGTTCTCAATTAGGTGCTTAACTTTTCTCATAAACCACTTCACAATATTTAGTCCCATTGTTATTTTTAGATTCAGGATGGAATAAACTTAAATTTTTATTATTTAAACTACATAAAAAACCAAATATTAAATCAACCACAGAATTGAGAAAAAAAGAACCCCTTTTGTAGAAATGCTCGTATACGGAACTCAATATTTTCGTCTTTGGACAATCGCAGTCGTTAGAGCCCGCGGCCACAGCTAGCGAGCGCTCCACTCAGTTGCGCAACACTCGAGATCATATTTTACAAAATATTATTTTATTTCTGTAGTAGATACGATAGACACCTTTTGTTGTCGACTTTTCTATATTTATCCGCTTGAGAAACATACATAACATGACGCGAGTCCGTTTCAGTCTATGTGAATGTACCTAAGTAGGTAAGTACATACTAAATAAAATCAACAAAAATATTTTTATGCAGTCTAGGCAACTATTCTAACCCTGTTGTTAGTTATCCAATCCAGGAATCCAGGACCTATTGGATAAAGGCAAAATTTGAGATGATGATGTTACAGCCGCGCACATAGAACATCGAAAGAACTGGCTTCAAATAAAGCGAAAAGGCTAGCATGAAGAATAGCAACTTGCACTTTAAAAAAAACCGGTCAAGAGCGAGTCGGACTCGCGCACCGAGGGTTCCGTACAATCATATATAAGTAGGTACTTAGGTATACATAAAAAGTGAAAACCGCTACACTTGTCAAAAAATTAGCGGTGTAGAATATTGCAGGTTTAGGTCAGCGCCCTCTATTGACCGATAGTGGAACTAATGTAATTTAGGTTGATGATTTCAGTACCCCTAGTGTAAGTTTTTATGTCAAGCAAACGCAAACTATTTCGATTCCGTATTTATGTCAATTTGTATGAAAACTATAAAAGCGCGCTACTCGCCGCTAGAGGCGCTAATACAGTTTTCATACAAATTGACATAAATACGGAATCGAAATAGTTTGCGTTTGCTTGACATAAAAACTTACACTAGGGGTACTGAATAAGTTTAATAATTAGAGACATCGTTTTATTTTCCTGTAATCATTAAGTAAAAATATGATTTTCATCCCATCGATTCGAAAAGCGATGATTGTTTATCTAATAACAGGGTCCAAAACGATTCATTGTTTGTCTGTTATGACAAGAGGGAATAAATGAGATTTGAATTTTGAACAGCTTCATAACAGGGTCCAAAACAATGTGATTTGAATTTAGAACATAATTAAAGAAGCATTGGTTGGAGTGTAGCAAAGGGTGTGCAGTACTTAAAAAAAAATTCAACTGATTTTGTATGGGGCCGGAACTTTTTTCAGGACCGAGAAATTTTCAAAAACGGAATTTTATAAAATTGAGAATATCTCGTAAACGGTGAGTCGTAGCTAAAATCTAACAAAATTTTCAACCCTCCTACGGCATCCCCGGAGATACTTATAAGGAATCTGATGGACATATATTTTTTTTATTGATTTTTTTTATTTCAAAACTCAAATTTTTTTCTTGCCCGACTAGCGCTATGATGTGTCCGAACGACAAAGAAAGGTAGGTAGTTCGAGTTGTCTTTACTGCTTTTCTTATTGAGGGGGATAAAAAGCAGAGTGTATTACTCTGCCACAAAATTATTTTCACCTCGGGCGGCGTATATTGAATCCCTCGCTGCGTTCAGGATTCTACTTTAGAATCCCTCGCTGCGCTCGAGATTCTACTCTAGAATCCTTTACTGCGCTCTGGATTCAAAATAGCGCCCTCGCCGTAAATATATTATTTTGCTCCCTTGTAATACAATCTACTATTTAAACTTACATGGTCATTATCACTATAACTATTATGAAAGACGGGATTTTTACCATGTTTATTTCGTTTTTCGAGTTCCCGATATTTTTATATATTTTTTCGGCGCAGTTGCACACGCCATGATCTTGGATGGATGTTTGTTACTTTTTCACGCAAAATCTACTGAAAGGATCTGGGTCTGGAATAACACATAGGGTACTCTTTATCCCGATATTCCCACGGGAACGGGAACCACGCGGGTGAAACCGCGGGCGGCCGCTAGTTCACTAATATAATAGGTATAATATGGTTTCAAAGTGCTACGACTCTGGGCCCATTTTTCACCTTTGACAAATTTCTGGAAAATCATTTTTAAAGAAGTAGGAGGCCTATTTCCTTAACTATCTGTCCTAGAAACAAAATTTAAAACGTTAATTATAGGAATTTTATTCGCTACATTGTGAAGAATCTTTTCTGGCTAAAATGCACCTAAACTATGATATAAGCGAAAATCTGAAGAAATTGCCGAAATTTTTTCAGTATTGCGGCGAGGGCAGAGGGAGAGGAATTGTGCATTTTGCATTTTAAATACCTACTCACTAACCATCCTAGACAACATATCAAAAATTTAGAACTACCGGACCACTTGTAAGAAAAACCTCCTCTATTCACTGGACTACTTATATCCTGCGCGGTGCCTTTATGGGGTCGAAAATACCTGTTCTACTTACTGATCTTTTTATGTTTTTTTTCTAGTTATTTTTAAATGTTAATTATATTTTTTCCTAAAAACGTGTTTTGTTTATGAATAACTAGCTTTCCACCCGCGGCTTTGCCCGCGTGGACTACATGACGTTATAACGCCGCGGAAATATTATAGTATTTTCCGGGATAAAAAGTAGCTTATGTACTTACCTCTCCAGGCTACAAAGTATATGTGTCCCAAATTTCAGCCAAATCCGTTCAGCTGTTTTGGCGTGATTGAGCAACAAACCTCCAAACATCTAAACTTTCACATCTATACATACATACATACAAATAAATAAAATTGTGGTATCTGTTTGTAATATTACAATAACCGCTTTTTACTACATGCATATGATTATATATATGGTACATATACCAAAATAACATTTTTTCCAATTTTTGTCTGTCTGTCTGTCTGTTCCGGCTAATCTCTAAAACGGCTGGACCGATTTTGACGGTACTTTCACTGATAGGTAGCTGATGTAATAAGAAATAACTTAGGATACTTTTTATCCCGACATTCCCACTGGAATTACAATATTCATCTCTTTCTTACTACTGAAGACAGTGACTTGAATGAATTAATGAACGTGTTAAGAAGATCAATAATGGATCTGACCACATCTCAATAACCGTTCAAAGTGCCATTCCAAATATTGCAGAAATTATTATTATTGTCGTAGCGATACAGGTAGGGGTTCAGGGCGGGCTGTTGGGCGGCTCTCGTTAGTAATGCAAATATCGGGGGCCTGCTATTGCCCGAACGCCGCCTGCCCATCGATCCTGCAAACCTCGGCCTCGGCACCCCTACCACCAGCTGCCATCGCAATATTGAAGCAATTTTTGATTGAAGGACGGAGCTATACGATGCATATATAGCGCCATATCGATTACAATATTACTTTATCATTGTTTTGCAGCAGTTTGGAAGAAACGATAATATTGACGAAAAAAAGCTCATTTATAGAAAAAATCCTCTACCATTGAGAAACTGGCTATCCACTGGCTGGCTATATACTAGGAGGTCCACCTTGTAGGGGGCCTGTCCACGGAACGTCGTCCGGTACGCGCGGTCACCATTCGAGAACCTTTTCGCCCCAACAACGGCGATCGGTTTTCCCGCGCTATGTGTCCCTTCCACTGCTACTTCAACGATGCAAGCCACAGAACACGGAAATATTTTTTTCTCATATGAAAACCTTCGAGCGATGTCGGTTGTTTTAGTTCTCCTGCGGAACTCATCATTTCTGATTCGATCAAGCAGAGAAATACCTTGAGCCTTGAGACATTGAGGAATTTCGGACGCGAATATACCTATGCCGAAGCTTCCCGAATGCTGCCCATCCGAGCTGGGTTCGACGAGCGATCTCATTCTCGAAGTTGGACTTAGGTACGTACCTAATGGCACAGAATAAATAATAGTGCTAAGGCTAATGGTAAACATAGTGGTCAACAACTTCAAGTGTAACCCAACATTAACTGAAGCGGGTGCAACATGAACATTGGACATGATTTTCGTCTTATCCATGTTCAAATGTTCATCCCACGACCCAATCTTTAGGAAGCATTACTAAGATCTTCAAGCATTGTGTTCAGGTCTTCCAAGGTCTCAGCTCAGCCATAAGAACTACACCATCGGCAAATCGCAGGTGTGTTAGTACTCGCCATTGATGTTGATGCCGTATCCTTTCCAGTCCAAAAGCTTAAAAATATCCTCCAACGCAGCTGTAAACGTTTTGTAGAAATAACGTCTCCCTGTCTCACACCGTCAGAACTCTGGTTATGTAATCGGACCGACATCGTGGCGTTTTGGTTTATGTTTCTTAGCACCTCGATGTATCTGTAGTCTGTTTGGCACCTTTGGAGAGACTGCAGGTCTCAATCAAAAAATCAAAGGCCTTCTCACTAGCGACAAGTAAGTATAGTGGCAAGTTATACTCTTCAGTCTAACTTGCCTCAGCGTATGAATGTGGTGTAGTGACAAATGAAACGAAAGGCTCCACAGAAAAAAGGAAACAATACCTACATCTTCGAGCAACGCGGGTCTTCCTCCGAGACGGAAGGCCCGCGTTGCTCGAAGACCTACAAACATCAATATAATAACGTCCGTAGGTACCAAAATGTTTACAAAACATTGAAATTTATCTTACCTGTAGGATACAGGTTTTCTTTAGTATTTTTATTTTAAACAGGAAACTGCACTATTCACAGTTGTAGGAAATATAATTTTGATTTAATGTTATTTAAGTATTATAAAGATTTTTGGTAGCTCACTGTGTCAAACCGAATAAACTACTCCACGACAAAGAAATTGACATTCAAATTATTGCTTTTCAGAACAAACCTAAAAACAAGTTTTTAGTAAAAATTTCATTTTTATGACAACCTTTTTTGTTCCATCGGACACTGAGAAGTGGGTCAAGTTCCATCGGACACTGAGAAGTGGGTCAAATTACGCTTGCAAGATTTAGTCCCCCGCTAACTAACAAACTAACTAACTGGCAAGCTACGAAAAAGCTTTTATAATAATTAGACAGATTTTTCGTATTTCATAAAGAACGCAGGCAAGGAGGTAGGTAGTAACGACAACCCTTTAGGCGCGTTTGGGCCAATTCGCACTTGGTCCAATGATCAAAAAAATTTCCAATTCGCACTTAGTCCAATTCGCAGTTAAGTAGTCCAATTCGCAATTGATCAAATTCGCAGTTTGACCAATTCTCAGTTAGTCCAATTCGCAGTTAGTCCAATTCGCAGTTGGTCCAATTCGCGGTTGGGCCAAAATGGATAATGTTTCCTAAGTTATAAAACGGTACCTATAACATAGCTAAGGTCCCGCTCGGTAGGTAAAATAGTAGATTGTATTATAAGGGAGCAAAATAATATATTTACGGCGAGGGCGCTATTTTGAATCCAGAGCGCAGTGAAGGATTCTAGAGTAGAATCTCGAGCGCAGCGAGGGATTCTAAAGTAGAATCCTGAACGCAGCGAAGGATTCAATATACGCCGCCCGAGGTGAAAATAATTTTGCGGCCGAGTAATACACTCTGCTTTTCATCCCCCTCTATAAGAAAAGCAGTAAAGACAACTCAAACTACCTAACTTTCTTTGTCGTTCGGATAGATCATAGCGCTAGTCGGGCAAGAAAAAAATTTGAGTTTTGAAATAAAAAAATATAAAATAAAAAAAAATTAGGTATGTCCATCAGATTCCTTATAAGTATCTCCGGGGATGCCGTTGGGGGGTTGAAAATTTTGTAAGATTTTAGCTACTACTCACCGTTTACGAGATATTCTCAATTTTATAAAATTCCGTTTTTGAAAATTTCTCGGTCCCAAAAAAAGTCCCGGCCCCATACAAAATCAGTTGAATTTTTTTTAAGTACTGCACACCCTTTGCTACACTCTAACCAACCTACTCTAGAATCCTTCACTGCGCTCTGGATTCAAAATAGCGCCCTCGCCGTAAATATGTTATTTTGCTCCCTTGTAATACAATCTACTATTCCATATCTATATCTATCTTCTATCTCCTATATCTATATATCTATATATCTATATATCTATATATCTATATATCTATATATCTATATATCTATATATCTATATATCTATATATCTATATATCTATATATCTATATATCTATATATCTATATATCTATATATCTATATCTATATCTATATATCTATATCTATATCTCTATATATCTCTATATATATATATATAAAATCCTTTGTCCTGAATCACTGACGGATAAACGCACAGCCTAAGCCGCTGATCGTAGAAACCTGAAACTCGGAGGGTGTGTTCCTTGTATGATGTAGGCATCCGATAAGAAAGGATTTTTCGAAATTCTACCCCTAAGGGGGTGAAAAACGGGGGTAAAGTTTGTATGGGACAACGTGATTCCTTTGTCCAATCTTCTTCAAATTTTGCATAAACATTCTTTAACAGAATTAATCGAAGATGTGTTTCATATTTCATTGAAACTCATCACCTAACAGGGTTAAAAAGGGATAGAAAATTATTTTGGGGGTGATTTGCATGGAAGTTGATATCAATACGATTAGATTTATTTGACTGTTTTAATTTAAGTAATTTATCCCAATACAATAATATTCATAATAATTTTAATAAAATTTTAGATTTAGTTTTTTCTAATAGTGAGGTATTCGTTAGTCATTCTAATAATTCACTTGTACCCGAGGATCCGTACCACCCTGCTTTACGTATTACTGTTAACTTTGTACAATTACATACTCTTCAGCCACGAACTTATACTAAGTTTTTATATAACTCTGGAGATTACGACTCCATTAATTTAAATATTGATAAGATTGACTGGGAAACTGAACTTGACCGCAGATCTCTTATTGACGCAGTTTCTTACTTTTACAGTGTCTTATCTGATCTACGTAGTAAATTTATAGGCTCCAAATTAGTAACGCCATGTTTAAAATACCCTCCTTGGTATAAAAGGACACTTATAAAAGTTTTGAAGAAGAAACACAAACATCACGTTAAATATAAAACTTACGGAAATCATCATGACCTTCAGTCTTTTGTCGAACTAAGAGATCGTGCAAGAACTTTGGAACAGTCAATGTTTAATGATTATATTTCTTTCATCGAAAAGTCGATTTCCTCCAACCCCAAGGCATTTTGGTCCTACGTAAAACTGAAGAACCAACATAATACCTATCCTTCTGTTTTTCACTATAGACAACGCGCACATCTGGAGATGGGGAAGTAATTTGTGATATGTTTGGTGATTACTTTCACTCCAATTTTTTCCACAACTCTCAGCCAGTTATTTTAAATGACGTAGTAGATTCTTCGGCTGATATTGGTGACATTAAAATCGACATACAGGAAATTTCTAAATTACTAGCTTCACTAGATTTAAATAAATCTGCCGGGCCCGACAATATCCCAGCAATTTTTATCGTGAAGTGTTCCAAGTCTCTGGCAGTCCCTCTTAGTATTCTTTTTAGGCGTTCACTGAATGAAGGCATTGTCCCTGACATTTGGAAATCTGCCTTTATCACACCAATTCATAAGAAAGGGCCTAAAGATATAGTCGATAATTATAGACCGATTTCCAAGTTATGTTTGTTTGCAAAAGTGCTAGAAAAAGTTGTCTACAAACAAGTATACGCAGCCGTTAAGCAATTTTTGTGTCCGGAGCAGCACGGCTTTGTTAAAGGCAGATCAACGACGTCTAACCTTATTTTATGTAGCGACTTTCTGACTAAACATATGAAGGTACCGTCTCAGGTTGATGTGATTTATACGGACTATAGTAAATGTTTTGACCGTATAGATCACACAATACTCCTGCATAAACTACAAGCTATAGGTATTAAGGGTAATTTATTTAGATGGTTTTCCTCTTATGTGAAAGACAGATGTCAGACTGTTGTTCTTAACGGCTACAGTTCTTCTCCCATGTTCATACCATCTGGTGTGCCCCAAGGTTCTTTACTGGGACCGTTACTCTTCAACATCTTCGTAAACGATATTTCGTCATGTTTTACTCATGCAAAATTTTTATTGTACGCTGATGACATGAAGGTGTTGATGCCGATCAATTCTGCTCAAGACGCTCAGCATCTGCAGGAGGACCTCACTAGATTCGAGCGTTACTGCCAAGATAATAAGCTAGATCTTAATGTTTCAAAGTGTTATGTCTGTAGCTATACTCGAAAATTGGAACCCATTCTTACACCTTATAAACTGTTAGGCGCTGACCTTGCCCGAGTCACTACCATACGTGACCTAGGAGTGACGTTCGATAGTAAATTGTTGTTTGACGAACACATAAACAACATTGTGGCTAAGGCATCTAGGACACTTGGATTCGATCACATGATTTCAACTCTGTTAAAGCACTGAAAATACTTTACTGTTCCCTTGTACGCAGCCATTTAGAATATGCCTCTCAAGTATGGAACCCGTGTTATAAACTGTACGAATCGCGAATCGAAAGGATCCAAAAACGGTTTTTGCGATATCTACAGTTTAAGACAAGTACCTACATTCAGGATTATGATAAGCGATGCCGTAAGTTTCATTTCTTACCACTGGTTGAAAGAAGACGCAATGCGGACCTGTCGTATTTTATTAGCATAGCGAGTGGCGCTGTCGATTGTCCTGAGCTTTTAAATGGCATAGGTTTACGAGTTCCGGTAACTTCCTTCCGTAACCCTAACGTACTACACGTCCCCTTGTGCAAAACCAATTATCAGCAAAATTCGTTCTTTATTAGAACCAGCAAGTCTTTCAATGGTGTGGCAAAGCAATATGATATAGATCTTTTCAACACCTCTTCAAGTAAGCTAAAACAAATGTTAAGCGCCAGTTATTTTTCTTTGAAATAATCTCTTATATTATATTAATTACTAGGTTGTAATACTTCTGCATCTTACGTAGGCATTTATTTATATAATATTTACATGTGGAAGCTTGTAATTGGCCTTTCATATTTATTTAAGTTTGTATTTTTTCTTCTGTAACCTAGCTGTAAGCTTCCCGAAAAATTGAAAAATAAATAAAATAAAAATAAAATAAATAAATAAATACTCCTTAGTGCTTTTGATTTTTAATTTCATTTTGTTTTGACACATGTTTAAAAACTCCAGTGCGAAGTACCCAAGACGTACCTCATTGCCACCAAAGAGTGCGTATTGCCACTATAGAATAAACCATGAAGTTTGACTTAATACTCTGATTAAGTCGAGCTTCATGGAATAAACGTAGTGATTACATGCTCTTTGCTATAGAAAAAAAGCTTCGCTTTGCACGAGAGAGCTGTCATAGAACCCATGCCACATTAAAAAGTACCTTCGCAAAGTATTGACTTGATTTTTTGCATTTTGGTAGGTAGTTCAAGAGTAGGAGAATGTCCGAATTCTTGAACTTTCATGTTTGGTATAAAGTATAGGTAGCGTGCTCGGGCTGCGATCGCTGAGGTTATGTGACTTTCGCAGTGGTCTTTCACGGGATGGCTGTTTAAAAATATATGGTGCTTCGGAAGACGCGATAAGCCGATGGTTCTGGCTGCATTTGGATTGGTTAATACCCCATAACTGCAATGGGCCCGTGTGGAAGGCCATGGTCCATTCTCCTTATCCATCAATATGAAGGCCTGTACCCCAGCAGCGGGGACATTAAAATGGATTGATGACGGTGCTGACGAGACCTTAGAGAACGCCTATCTACTATGCGATTATTATAAGAATAGTACTGTCAAAACGGCCATATTTGTTTGCGTTTCGCTTCCACTTCAGGGTGTAGGATGTGCAAGAAAAGGAACAAAGATCAAAAATGCCGTTTGACAGTCCTATTCTTATAATAATCGCATAGTACCTACTTTTTGACATGAAATGTTGCGATGTACCCAATTTTGATTACTCACGGACGGACGTAGTCGCGGCCGGCCAATCATATTCATATTAAAATTTCTACTATCCCTAATATTATTATAAATGCGAAAATTTATATTTATTTGTCTGTCTGTCTGTATGTTCTGTTTTTACGTCAAAACTGCTGAACAGATTCAGATGAAATTTGGAATGGAGATATTTTGTAACCTCAGGAAGGACTTTTTACCGCGGGAATAAGGATCATTCCCATGGTAAAATAAGTTTTAGCACGAGCATAGCTGTGGAATGGAATTAGTATTTAAAGTGATAGTTTAAGTAATGGGTGGTAGGAAAATATTGACGATTCATAAGTACCTACATGCTTATTATGTCTATGTGAATAAATAAATATTTTGATTTGATTTGAGTTAATGGAAAGGATTATATTTAGAATAGAGACAGTTTAAGGTCCTGGAAAAGACATAACACTTTTAACCGCGGGAAAAATTTCATTCCCATACGAAAATCATTTTAAGCGCGGGTTAATTTGCGGCTTCAAAATTGGTACCTATTTAAGTAAATAAATTTGAGACCCTGGGAAGGATTATAATAGGCTAATTTTACTTTTTACCACAGGAAAGTATCATATTCCCACGGGAAAACCAGTAGGTAGGTATGTTTGTAGGTAGGTAGGTAGGTAGTTATAATTTGTTTATCCGTCTTTCACGTCAAGACGGAGCAACGGATCAATGTGATTTTTTGGTATGGGGGTAGATTGGGAGCTGGAAAGTGACGTAGTTTATCCCGGAAAATATCACATTCCCCGAGGATAATGTCGTGTAGTACACGCGGGCGAAGCCGGGGGCGGAAAGATAGTAATATATTATATCTTTGTTGTAGATCGTTGACATTTTGTGAAAGTTCAAAACCAATAATTATTTGTACCTAGATGCTTGAAACACAAGTTATGATAGTATAGTTCTTTTGGTTTTAAGATGGATTTTACTGCATTCACACAGATAGTGTAGAATGAACAATAGGGCTGAGGCGCGGTGCATCCCTTCATACAGATTATTCGGCCTGATGCGCGGATCGTCCCGCCAAAGAATAAATACACTTACGCGACCCTGCCGCGCTACGCGACGGGTACCGTTAGCAGCAGCAGTAAATTCACCAACTCGTCCCACATGCCTATTTAGTACGAGTTGAAAGAAATCTAAATTAATTAACACGTTGATTGCCGAAATCCCTGCGCGGAGTTGGCGGGAAGTTTGTAACAGTGCCGCCGACTCCGCGCGGGGGTGACTAGCCGTTGGCTTTTTATGACTAGTGTATGCCGTCGGCATCGTAGGTGGACGGTTGTTTCATGGTCGGCGTGGGCCTATAACCTAGTACCTACATCGTAAAATACTTTTGGTTTTTTAATTGTTTTATTTTTATGAGCCATAGACACTGAAACTGTAACGGAACCGGCATGGCGGATATTATTTAAAATCCTATAATTTTTAAAGCTAGAGTAAATAGGCTGCTTCTAGGCAAGGTCTCTCCATCTTAGGCTTCTTCTCAACCCTATGGTTCAGTGTGAAGCCAAGAGCAAGCATATAAAATAAAATAAAAAATACAAAATTTCAGTCTGCAACTCATCCGCCTTCATTATTTTAATAAGAAATGGTACAATCTGCACCAAAAGTTTGGAAATATTAAAAAGTCTGATTCGTTTGATTAAATAAATATTTAATCATCATGATACAGAACATCAGAAAAAATGTATCACAAATTTGATAAATAGAACATACATAAATGTAGGTTTAATATTGAAGTTAAAATTATCAATAATAAGCAAATCAATAGTCATAAGTATAGATAATAATCAACAGTTATGGGGGTGCATCGGGGTTGACTTTTTGTTTCTCGAACCTCGCTTGTTCTTGATTTTTGTGATGTCTATTTTAAATTAAGTAAATATGTTCGTGTTTAATCATGATTACAATTTGTCTGTATTTGTAAAAGTGTTTTTGTGTGATTTATCTCGTTGTTTTGTCATACATTTTTGCACAATTTATGTACAAGACCCGTGATTTGATTGTTTTGTTGCACTTTTGTTCCACAACTTAACAAATTATATAAGTAGACTTTTGTTAACAATTCACAGATTATGCACGGCACGCTTAATTAAGTTTCTTCTTTTTATATTGTGTTTTTAAGGCTATGGAATGTCGGACTGAATAAAATAAAATGAATATTACTCTATTCATGTCTCTGAGTACTGAATCCTATGGAGATGGCATACCTACGAAAAATTGAAGCATACACACACACACAAGCACACATACCGAGAAACCATAATGGCGCCTTTCCGTAGTGCTGCCCTATTTGTACATCGATATATTTATTGATGAAGTTATAGATACAAGTATTTTTGTGACTACCTACCTATATCACCCTATATTTTATAAAAGCAGTTTCGTAATCACCTCGATAATTTAAAACGGAATTATAGTGTATAATTATATACCTAGTTTTTAAGAATAATAAAACTTAATAATGTGCTTAAATTATACCTACATTTGCACATAATTAAGTTCTTTATGACAATGACACTATGTGTATGTGTTTGTGCATGTACGCACACAATCATTGGCCCGACCGCGCGCGTGAGACGCAACAACTGTAAAGCCCCCAGTACAGGATGGCCGATCATGTTGGCGGACCATGATGGGCCATCGTGTACAGGGGCGGTTTGCGTGTGATTGCCGTCTGCGAGTAACGCAAACTGACCCTGTACACGATGGCCTATTATGGTCGGCCAACATGATCGGCCATCCTGTACCGGGGCCACAGGATGGCCACTCATGTTCGTCGACCATGATGGGTCATCATGTACAGGGGCGGTTTGCGTTGCTCGCAGGCGGCAATCACACGCAAACTCCCACACCGGGGGCTTTAAGCTTCCAGTACAGGATGGCCGATCAAGTTGGCCGACCATGTTGGCCATCGTGTACAGAGCCGGTTTGCATTGCTCGCAGACGGCAATCATACGAGTTTGCATGTGATTGCCTCCTGCGAGCAACGCAAGCCGCCCCTGTACATGATGGCCCATCATGGTCGACGAACATGAGTGGCCATCCTGTACTGGGGGCTTCAAGACGAGAAGAGACGCCAAGTGCTTCCTCATCTATAGTAATATCGTAAACAGGAAAGATTTGATTGGTTGTTGTTTGAATTTAATAGGTTCCAAAACTACTGGACTAATTTTGAAATTTCTTTGACCATTAGAAAGCTACATTCTTTCCGAGTGACATAAACTATATTTTATCGTGATATTCCCTTGGGAACGAGTACCATGCGTGTAAAACCGCGAGGATCCACATGTTATTATTAAATTTATTGCTTGTTAAGTACATAATGTATCAAAAATTCAAACGCAGATACAGATTAAAAATAAGGTCCTGTAGTTTAATTACAAACTAACCTTAGTAAAATATAGTTCATGTTGCAGTAGTAGTAGATAAAAGACCAACCTACTATATTTTACTGAGGTTATAGTTTGTAAATAAACTACACGACCTTAGCTTCAATCTGTACGATTGTAGATACATTAATACTTAGCGAGCAATAAATTTGATTGAGGGCGCCCCACTTGTCGGCTCTACTCGCCTTTACTTAGAAACTGCAATTTTATGATCAAATTTTTTATGTTTTCCGAGTCACGCGTCTATACACATGCGAGACCTCCATAGAATTCCAGATCAAAGGTCGCGAGAACCAGTTTAAGTAAAAAAAGGTAATGAAATAAAACAAAAAGCTCCATATTGTAAAAACCTATTATGTTTATACAACAAGGATTGTTTTTTTTTACATAACACACATTACAATATAAATCACAAAGGAGAATGCCTACTAGGTACCTAGCTACCAACCATAGAAAAAAGAAATGTCTCAAAAAAAAGACAAGCATTATTAAGTAATAAAATAATAAACAGTTTGAATCGAGATCTTTACTAGCAAGCATATTTTTTTTATATATTTAGAATATAGCAAAGCGACATCTAGTGGTAAAAAAATATACTTACTTTTAATGTGCTAGAATGAATGTAAGTTAGACAACAACTTTACAGCAAAATGACATTAAAAAAACACGTTATATTATATAAGTATCCAGTTTCTGGCAACCGGAACAGAAAACGTTGTCGCACTATAATTTAGATTTTGCCAGTGGCCTAATTAACGTCTTTTTTCAAAACTTAAACTGTCGTTGACGTTTGAAACTGTTCTTCAAAATGAAAAGAGCATATAAAAATAGTTTTCGTACGAGTCTTTAAATTTTCCTTTCGCATTGTATCCAGCCATATTTGTCTTTTTTTGTTATTTTTAGGCAACCTAAAACAATAAAAACAGTTTAAAATTAATACACTCAATTTACACTTGAAATTTGAAAACATCGATAATTCGATAAGAAAAATGCTATAAGGGCAACTCTAGCGCAAAACAAACAGATTTATATTTTCTTGAAATACACCAACAAAACTCACCAAAATAAGAAGTAAGCTACATTTGGTATGAATTCTAAGTAAACTATTCACAGGAAAACCAAAACACAAGGCATTTATTGTATTGTTTTGGTGTTTTTGCAAAATAAATAGTACGTACCGGTGTAATGTAATGTTTGGACGATTTTCATGACACAAACTACCACACTGCAATTAGACATGTTCCTTGTTGCTTTCTCTCACTTATTAATACCTTTTATTCACATGAAAGTCTCAAATTAAAAGACTTTTATCATAAAACACTGCAAATACAACTCGCGTTGACAGCTCACATACCGAGAAACCTAAATGGCGACCGGCTTCAATCATGCATTACGATGACGTCACGTTTCAATGTTGCCAAAAAATAGGTCGAATAAAAATATTGCTGTCTCTTTTTACATGAAGTATTGGAGGTAAGATAGAACAAGATGGCTACAGGTTTATGAGTACAATGTCGATTTAGCTCATATTTGTATAACCGATAGTTCATATAGAACAATATGCCATCTCCATAGGATTCAGTACTCAGAGATTCATGTATGCGCATGGTATTAATTATGGGCGTTTGCTTGTAAAATAACATAGTAAATGGTTATCCTTAAAAATATTAAGACTATATAATTTTTAGTAATTTTGACAGATCACAAAAATGAAAATATAATTTAAAAAAAAATTACTTGTCTTACTAACATTACCAAACGTTTATAATAACGCTTAAAACTCCAAACAAAAAAGGTTCATCTCATACTAAATGGGCCGTAGACATGTGGGACGAGTTGACGAGATGCTCAATTTTTTTTGTCTGTCTCTACTTTTCGCGGTCACTCACACTTCTGTAAAAACCAAGATACGCCAAAAGACCTATATATAAGTATGAATAAATACAGTACAATATGTACATAAATATGTGTTAATTTGTTTAATTTTGGAAATACACTTTATATTGGACCAATCGCGAATTGGACTAAATGCGCCTAAAGGACGACAACTTGTTAATAGCTGAACAACTTGTAACAAAATATGAAATTTTTTATGTGACAAAGTTTTATATCTACTTAGGTACTTATTTGTTGCTCAACGAAAACATACCGCTCTGTGGCTAGGTGCGTAGATTGGATGCACCTCAGAACAATAACTTTATTGTTCTGAGGGATGCACCATCTGGCACCAGACAGGGGCTTTATCACAAACGCCATCTATTGAGTGCACGTAAAAACGGAAGTGAAAATAATATTTTATCCACTGACCACTGACCTCTATAATACAACGTATAAAGAGGTCAGTGATTTTATACCTTTTATAAAGTGCCCATGGCCCGCTATTATTTCTCGGCTGCTTTGACATAAAAACTTACATTACATAAAAAAGTGTAAGTTTTTATGTCAAAGCCTTCGAGCAACGCGGGCCTTCCGTCTCGGAAGGGAGTAGGCATACAAAGCATTTCCCCTCTGTCAAAGTACTAGCCCAAGTGGGCATTGGCGTTTATAAAAACTAGTTGCACTCAGATATCTTACTAGACCGAGTCCAGTCGCGCAAGTGAACGCCGCAGTATTAAAAATGCCAAATTGCTCAGTTTTTTGCTGTAGAAAAATGGTCTGGAACATCAAGTTAACAAAAAGATGGTGTAACATTTCACATGCAAGTAAATTCTTATCGTATTATTGCTATTTAATTTCATTTAAATACCAAAATCGCATATTTTATTCTTAGATTGTTGTCGGATTTGTTCAGCAACATCAAGTCCCCTTGCCCATATAACTCTGTCGAGCAAACATGACACCTGCAGTTAATACCCGTCTCTTTCACTCGATTCTGCATGCCCGGAGAGTGAGAGGAACGGGTATAACCTGCAGGTGACATGTTAGCTCGGCTGGTTTATACAAATTTCAGATCGGTCGCGCGATAAATCCGACTTCTGACGATGGGCAACACAGTGATGTTACCGTTACATGTCATAATATTTGTCGATAAATTTGAGTGGCGGCTGGCGACGCGACGAGACGTTATTTATTCACATGTACAAATGATTGTTATCATGGTTTTATATGAACTATAGTACGTATTATTATTGGGTAATACCTAGCATGTAATTAGAATAAAAAAAACGATCAAGAGCAAGTCAGACTCGCGCACTGAGGGTTCCGTACCATCATGTATAAAATAAATACACTGCGGTGTAGAATACCTATACGTTATATAAATAATAAGCTTTAATAATTTTTTTGATAAAATATGATGAAAACATTTTGATTTCATTGTTTATTTATCGCACTTTTTGTGTTTACAGCTTCCCTAAAAATCCTGAATTAAGGAATTTATGGAAAAGTTTTTGCAATAATAAGCAAACCTGGGATCTCAAGCGGACCAGTGTAATTTGCTCGACCCATTTCATATCATCCGATTTTCAAGCCCTTCCAAAGAAAAGGAGAATAATAACGGAGAATTCAATACCAAGTTTTATACTAGACTGCATTTCTGCCGCAAGGCTTCTAAGTATTCTCGGTGTAATAATAAAGTCACAAAATTGCATCTCACTGTTATATTTATTTTCCAGAGCCATTCATAACCCATTGAACCATTTTACAATATTGCTGGATCTACAAGTTCAGCTACGCCTAACATGTTGACATATTTGATTTCTTGTTTAGTTGAAAATTGTTTACTGTTACATTATATAATATTAAGAGCAAATGTAACTACTTAAATTAAGTATTCTAATGTGATGGAATTCAATTTTAATTTGACGACTCTGTACAAAACATAACAGGGAGAAAAAGATTGCCCTTAAAGGTTTTCTTGCCGGTTCTTTTGCAAGGTCTCCCGCCGTAGGATTTGCGAACCGATGGCGTAGCTTCTTTGACGTTCACAAGTGTTGTAATCTCAACCTAAATAGCAATTTTGAATTTTAATATTTTAAAATCGTGTCGCGGCGTATGTGGTCGCAATCTTACAAAACAGCTCATCAGTAGCGATTGCGGTATAAAATCATCAGCTCTTAGCAATAGCGGTATAAAATTAAGTCTTATTCCTATTCTCGTACCTACCAAGAAAAAAAACATTACAACAAAATCGGTCGAACCGTTTTGGAGAAGCGCAACCACAAACACCGTGCACGAGATTTTTATATATATGAATATCAAAAGCTGTTAGTAAGATCCTACATAAATACCTAATAATAATTATTAGAAAAAACTAATATTATAAACGAGGAGCCCGTGGCGCAGTGGATAGCGCGCTCGGCCTGCGATCGTTGAGGTTAAGCAACGTTCGCAATGGTCGGTCACGGGATGGGTGACCAAAAACTTTTCATCTCGAGCTCCTCCGTGCTTCGGAAGGCACGTTAAGCCGTTGGTCCCGGCTGCACTTGCAGTCGTTAATACCCACCAATCCCACCACCACGCGGGTGGTGGGTCATGGCTCATTCTCCTTATTCATCCATAAGGAAGGCCAGTGCCCCAGCAGTGGGGACATTAAATGGCTGATGATGATGATGATGAATATTATAAAGCTAAAAAGATTGTTTGTTTGAACGCGCTAATCTCAGAAACTACTAAACCTAATTGAAAAATTCTTTTTGTGTTGGATAGGCCATTTAGAGAGGAAGGAGATTATTATCATTATTATTAGAAGTCTATATTTTATCCCGACATTCCCGCGGGAATGGGTACCACGCGGGTAAAACCGCGAGGATCCACTAGTAAAGCAATAATTGTTTAACCGATAAATAAAAATAATATTAGTAATTTGTTTCAGTTTGTTACCTTTACTAGTCCTTCTTCCGAAATTGAAATTTATCGATATTGCTGCATCGACAGTTGAGTCCAGCCCTATTTACGTTGAAATCGAAGCAATGTGTGAGTGAGTTGTGACTCATCCGTACACGGATTGTCGCTGTTTTGTTTCATTTTCTATGTGTTAGTGCACAGCCATCTCTATCGTCTTCTACAAGCCATGCGCATAAAGTTGGCAACGTCTTTTTAAGTGAACCGATTTGACACCGTTTGCACCATTTGACAGGTAAACAGCGAGTAAACCTCGAGTAATGAATCCTATGGAGATGGCATATCTTCTATACATCTATACAAATAAATAAAATGTAACATATGTTTGTAACATTAAATAACCGCTTTTTACCACGTGCATATGACTAAATATACGATACATATACCAAAATGACATGTTTTTCAATTTTTGTCTGTCTGTCTGTTTGTTCCGGCTAATCTCTGAAACGGCTGGACCGATTTTGACGAACCGATTAATACGACAATTAGAAGTAAAATATTGTTAAATTAGTACTGAAATAGGTAAAATTTACTATTTAAAAAGTGTCGGTTAAAATCAGCTTTAAATAAAACTATTAGTGTTCACAAAGACAAACAAAGTGATATTGGAAACCATCGACATAAGTATCGATATCGATATTTTTATCAATCTCGACGTCGTATTTACTCAAGTTCACGGATTTAATATCTTTTTATCTAACACATAATATTTAAAAATCACCTTTATTTAGAAAAAAGGCAGTAAATATTATGATATGAGTGTGTCACTTAGTGTATTTATAACCATAAAAATGGTAATTGTACTTACAATCCTATTTACCTGCGAAATTAGTTTATTTGGTTTATTGTCGTAAGTAACATTACAATTCAACACAGAACACTACCCCATTATTGATTTATATAGTTATAACAGCCAAATCGACCCGATCGCGATAAAAATCACAAAATAATCGAGTGGACGCTTTTCATCTACGTGATAAAAGACGCTAAATGAATCAAATCGGGTTCTGCTGTCATTTTCTTCCAACTCTTTCTCGCACATAGGTTATGATATATGGATTTGTTTCTCACTCGCACCATTGTCCGTCTATTACCCCTAGTATAAATAAGTTTATGGTGTAGTATGCCTCACTTTTTCGTAAGTATGCCACCTCCATAGGATTTAGTACTCAGAGGAGTAAACCGGTTCACAGCTTGTTGCCGTTCCGTATCATAGCATGGCTTGTAGAAGACGATAGAGACGGCTGTGGTTAGTGTCGTCTTTACAGTATTGTTTTTGTATGTAAGTATACGGAAATGCACTTGTGTGCACATTTCCCCCCCCCCCCCCCCCCCCCCCTCCCCCCAAAAAACGCCAGAACTATTTGAATAGAGTAAACTCGCTAAGGCTAGGTACTCCCTTCCGGGACGGAAGACCCGCGTTGCTCGAAGGTCAAAGCAGCCCCCGTCTTCTTCTATTAGAAGATGGCTTTGACAGTGCCACGTGCCACAAGCTTTTCTGTTCCGGTGACAGTCGTGACAGAGGAGCCACTTGCAATACGAAATTAGCTGTCAAAATGGACAAACTGTTTTAGTTCCAAAAAATCACCGGAACAGAAAAGATTGGCACACAGACTGGACAGCTTTTAAATAGTTTTTTTTTTCGATATCTTGTTTCAGCTAGTCTTTGTGGACCGATTACATATTCCTTAATAATATTGGTTTACTACTATTGTAGTAGAACTAACACCTTGGTGACAACACTGACTAGTGTTGCAACATAAGTTTCACGTAATACCATCAATTTAGGTATTTTGGTTCCTTAAGCTGTAGTTGTGTTTTTCTCTTGAAATAGATTTAATCAAGATTTAAAACTAAATTCTTGTTACTGTGTTTGACATTGACTTTACTTGCGTGGAAAGAAGTTTGACACTTGCTGTGCACAAAAATAAGCCACGCGCTGAATAATTTCCATTAAAACAATGTTTCTATTAAATAAATAAATACAAATTAGTAATTATAATCGTTTCTAAATTGAAATTAGTCACAGCAGCAGTACAGAAGACAAATATGTCTTGACTACAGTACTGCTGAGCCCACAGGCTGCGCCGATTAGGGAAAGCTGCGAAAAGTATACTCGGAGTTGAAAGTCGGGGTTTTTTTGCCCGTAATCTACAAAAATATATATTAAAAAAAACCACTTTATTGAGTCTGTGTATATTCAAAGTTTTTTTTATTTTTGTTTAGTTAGTATTTCCATCTAGATACAGAGGAGAGAGTTGTTCCCTACATTTAAATACTTATCTATTTGGTGTATCTTATTTAGAAACTAACTAGTTACCCATTTAATGTGTAACGTTCAAGTTATTGAAAATAATTTACTGCTATGTATGCTTATCGGATTCTTTAATATTGTTTTCATCTCATCTACCTATTCGAAAAGCGATGATTGTTTATCTAATAATAGGGTCCAAAACGACTTGTTGTTTACCTGGTATGAAAAGAGAGTAATAATGAGATTTGAATTTACAACATAATTAAAGAAGCATTGGTTGAAGTCAAGGAAGTTTTAGGTACTACGTACAACTTATAAATTCCTTGGTTGGAGTGTAACAAAGAGTGGCCAGTACTTTAAAAAAAATTCAACAGACTTTGTTTTCAAAAAAGGAATTTTATTAAATTGAGAATATCTCGTAAACAGTGCGTCTCGTAGCTAAAATCTATCAATATTTTAAACCCCCCCTACCCCCCTACGGTACTACTACCCCCTGAGATACCTAAAAGGAATCCGATGGAGGTATATTTTTTTTTCTTTAAAAATTTTTCAAAAGTTTTTTTTTCATACAGCCAGCGTAGCCTTTGCCCGCGACTAGTGCTATGATGTATCCGAACGCCAAAGAAAGACTAAAAAAAATTATTAAGTTTTTGTCTCACCATAATATCTGTTTATAATTCATCCTTCATATATTTATTATCTATTTATCAATATTAAATATATTTACGACCCATGCCCAACTCCAAACCCATCCTTCCTTCTCCCACACTGAAACTGGCAGAAGTATTCCCCTGTCAAGAGGAGTGGATTGCCACTACAAAATAAAGAAGAAGAGAACAGCAATAGGCAGTTTTTTTTCTAGGTAGGTAGTTTGAGTTGTCTTTATTGCTTTTCATATAGAGAGGGATGAAGTAGAGTTCATACTCGGCCGCAAATTTATTTTCACCTCGGGTGGCGTATATTGAATCCCTCGCTGCGTTCAGGATTCAAAATAGCGCCCTTGCCGTAAATATATTATTTTGCTCTCTTGTAATACAATACAATCTACTATTTCATTTCTCATATTCTGAAAGTAACTCTCATAACTGCCTTAAATGCGGGTTGAAAGTGGTATGTTGCGGACCTAGGGCCGTAATAAAATTACAAAATGAATATGAGGGGTAGTGACAAAATCTGTAAATAAGTAATCAGTTATCAAGGACATTTATTTACCAAAGGTATGTGGGCAAAGCATTATTGTATCTCAATGGGGCAAAGGCACAGAAACCTATACAGCCTGTTTTGCTACTACATATATTATATAAAAATAATTAATATCGTAGACACCATACATACAAAAAGAGAATTATTATTATCCTACTAATATTATAAATGTGAAAGTTTAGGTGTTTGGATGTTTGGATGTTTGTTACTTAATCACGACAAAACGGCTGAACGGATTTGGCTGAAATTTGGCACACATATACTAAGTAGTCTAGAGAGGAACATAGGCTACGTTTTATCCCGGAAAAATATCACATTCCTGCGGGATAACGTCGTGTAGTCCACGCGGGCGAAGCCGCGGGTGAAAAGCTAGTATTATCTAAATCATTGTTTTTAAAGAATGCGTTTTTAGAACATAAAAAATCGGGATGTTAATTTCATGGAATTGCATAGAGAGGTCAAACACCAAACAAGGCTGTATGGACTTAGTTTTCCTTGCCTTCTTCGATTCATGAGATGATATACAGTCTAGTACAGATACCAGTCTCTCACTTAGATTTACTCTAAGTACCTATATGTTTAACTTTTGGTTAGTTTAATCTTATGTTATTACTCGGTGTAAAAGAACAATAATAGTAGATTGTTTAGCAAGGGATGTATGGCACCCATAACAGTCGAGTGTTTTCCGATAGTTCGAGACTGTTATGGGTCCATACACCCGAAGTAAACACTACTTTTTATTTTGAATATGAGGAAAGTAAAAATAAACAGAAATAATCTTAAAATTATTGTTCCTATGGCCGCGGAATTTTCGAAAGACTATAACTTTTTTGTTCATTTCTCTATTTTAGGGATGGCAAAAGAAACTAAGTCCATACAGCCTTCTTTGGTGTTTGACCAGTACTCAATGCAATTCCATGTAATTAATAGCCTGATTTTTTATGTTAAAAATAACTTATTTGGATTAATCTGTTTCTAAAATCGAATTCTTTAAAAAAACAATGTTTTAGATATTAAACTAATAATTTTACTTTATTAATTTTTTTCTTCTGTGCCTTTGCCTGGATACCTTTGGTAAATAAATGTCCATAGAGATACCTACAGAATTTGACATGACCCCTCCTATTCCTTTTTTATTAGATTACGGCCCTAGGGCCGCAACATACCACTTTAAACCTGCATTCTAGGCAAGTTATGAGTTACTTTCAAAATATGAGACATGAAAATGTCTTTTTCACTTCTCATGGTCGTAAAGTTCGTGTTTGTGTTGGGTATAGGCTGCGTAAAATTTCTTTTTATACTCTAGTGCATCAAGTAAAATCTTCGTCTAAGCCTCGACAAGTTTCTTGCGCCCATTCTTCTTGTCAGTTAAAAAAGTCTTGAATGGGTGGTAGGAAAATATTGACGATTCATAAGTACATGCTTATTATGTCTATGTGAATAAATAAATATTTTGATTTGATTTGATTGATTTGACTCCAAGACAAATGTCGCCAAGAAAACAGTCACATACGCAACTTCGTTAAATAAACTTGTTATTTCATTCTGTTTCTTCAATTTTGTACATAATCCATGTTAAATCACTAAATTAATAAAACTACGCAAAATTAATGAGTTTTTTAAAAATTAAGTAAATCAAGAACACTATTATGGAATAAGATATATGCTAAAGTCACTGTGCTGCCACTACCACGTATAAAAAAAAATAAAAGAAAGTCTTCCCGTCGATATGGCGAAATCTTAATTTTTTTCGTTTTTGCAATATTGCTCGGGGTGAATAATATATACGTCCCGGGTAAAATGATACGTTTTATGCACTTGTTGTACAATCTACAATTTTAATTTATTTTTTATTAATTTATTTATGAGAGATTTTTGAAGACAGAAAAAAAAACAAAATTATAAAGTTTGAAAAACCCACGATGATTAAAACGTAATTGAAAAAGAATAAAATAATTTAAAAATCCCCGAC
This sequence comes from Crambus lathoniellus, assembly GCA_949710035.1. Classification (NCBI taxonomy): domain Eukaryota; kingdom Metazoa; phylum Arthropoda; class Insecta; order Lepidoptera; family Crambidae; genus Crambus; species Crambus lathoniellus. Next base: position 30,427,791 of record OX453296.1, read on the forward strand.
TTAAATAATTTATATGACCTATAAACTTTATAAGAAACGCAAGAAAATCCGTTCGGGCTGCCATTAAATTAACTAGTTTTGCAGTTTTTTAGTTATTTATATTTATGCTGAAATTTGAAATCACATAAATTATTTAAGTTGGGGTTTTTTTAAATTATTTTATCCTTTTTCAATTACATTTTAATCGTCGTGGGTTTTTTCAAAAATTTTAATTTTGATTTTTTTCAAACTTTTTAAAGAGCATTTTAAGCATAATCACTAATCAATCACAAACCCATTATTGAAAACCGCATCCAAATCGAACTAGTAGTTTTGGTTTAGCACAAGCAAATGCAGCGCCCCCTGGTGAGTTGTTACCGTAACATTTATATAAGAACATGCACCAATCAAATCAAAACCCATAACTGAAAACCGCATTAAAATCGGACCAGTGGTTTAGGAGATAAATTGTAACGGACATACATACAAACACACAAACAAACAACCGCTAACCCCAAACGCATATACCACCACCTCCGTTCCGTCATGACGGGTAAAGATAGTTTTAATAATGAAACAAGATGGCGCTGACAAGTAGTGAAGTCGGTGTGACCAGAAATATAGTCCTTACTCATTGTGTTGAGCTTTATTTACAACAAAACAAACGGCCAAACTTAACAATAACAAGAGAAACTTAACAAAAAAAGTAAAATAACAACGAAGTAAAAAAACGAAGAATGAGAGATTTTCTGCCAGCAAATAAAAAAAAAGTTTATTTGTTAGCTCGATAGATGGCGCTGACCTGACATGAATCCACTCACCTCTATTGTTTATTACCACACAGATATGGGCCTATTTCTCGAAAGATACAAGTTTACAAGTTCACAAGCTTCGAAATGTAACATGGACTTGTAAATTCTGTTTCACGAAGTAAATAACAAGTGTTTTTTACAGTAACAAAAAAGAGTATCATTGGAATACCTAATGGCATTGGCTGATAAATATTTTTCATCTCTCATATTCGAAAAGTGATGTATATTTAAGGCCTAATCAGACGAAGGACTTTTGTCCCCGAGGGACAAAAAGTCCCTGTACGTCCAAAATATTTCCTCCGGGTACTTGTCGCGGACTCAACGCATATAGTGTGCGGTCATTTGTTGCCCGAAGACGTACTTCACTATCGGGCGCTCAATGCAGACTAAAGTTCGTTGTGTGTGTTGTTACGTCTATTTACGTTTGTTCTATTTTTTTGGGGACTACCGCGAACTTTTGTCCAGTCCAGTCCAGTCTCTCGGTGTCCGCCGTACTTTCGGGGACTTTTTGTCCGCGGTACTTTTAGTTCCTTGTGTGCGTTATTCGATACAATTTATAAGAGATCTATATCGATGGACAAAAAAGTACTCGGCGGACAGTCCCTCGTCTAATCAGGCCTTTAAACTGAGCAGCGGGTTCAAAACTCTGCGTTGCACCCTAGGGTGTAAAAGTATTTTTAAAAAATAGAACTGAATTTGGTTACAATGAACCATAGAATTAACTCATCGGCAATGAAAAAGTTTTCTACTGATGTTGTATGGGGTGGGGGGGCCGGAACTGTTTCAAAAATGATTTTTTTTATAAAAATGAGAATATCTCAAAAACGGTGCGTCGAAGCTAAAATCTAACAAAACTTTCAACCCCCTATGGTACCCCGGAGATACATAGGAGGCATCCGATAGACATATATATTTTTTATTTTTTGTTTAATTGAACTTCAAATTTTTTAAATATAATAGAAAAAATAGAGAAGGCGATGCCCCCTGCCACCATTCTTTTATTTTTCTAGGTAGTTTTAGTTGTTTTTGTTGCTTTTCTTATATAGGGGGATGAAAAGCAAAGTGTATTTACTTTCCATAAATTCGAAATGAAAGTAGAGTGTTTTACTCGGCCGCAAAATTATTTTCACCACGGGCGACGTATATTGAATCCCTCGCTGCGTTCAGGATTCTACTTTAGAATCCCTCACTACGCTCGGGATTCTACTATAGAATCCTTCACTGCGTTCTGGATTAAAAATAGCGCCCTCGCCGTAAATATGCTATTTTGCTCCCTTGTAATACAATCTACTATTATCTTAATGTCAATGTCACTGACATTACACTCGTAATTATAGTGAATGATTTCTTCTAAAATGGCCGCCAACTTGTGATTCTGATGTTCTACTAGAGTAAAAATACAAGTACTTCACTACGCTTTCTTACATAATTGTAGACTTGTAAAAATGGTTAAACAGGGCCCTTGCCAGCAAATTTAAAAAAAGCAAACCCATGTCTGATGAACGCCATCTGTTGAGTTTTTTGGAACTAACTTTTTTCTTTTTTAATCATCTGTCAGAAAATCCCTCATTGACGCTTCAGCAATCAAAAAGTGTGTAAAGCCCACTCAGAGGTAAAGCCCCGCGCTCGACTGACATGACATGACAAGCATATTAGCATAGCATTGCAGACATTGCAGTCGTGCGTGCTTGATCATTTCGTTATTTGCGAGCGCCATCTGCCGCCACTTTAAGAATACTTTTTTTTAAATCCTTCAGTGCACAGCCTAAAATGAATAAAGTGTTTTCAATACACGGATGTTATTTTCTTAGCAAGATACGGTATTTCTTACAAGCAATAAATTCCATAACTTATTTTTGTAGAATGAGGAGGAATGAATGAATTTACTGGCAATACTGCTCCTGTCCAGACTAGCTTGCTTTGCTCATCTGTCAAATTTAACATTCTACAAATACAACGCTAAAGTCGCACACACCCAATAATTATCAGACTTATTATAAACAATAACTATGTTATTATTAGACTAAAAGTGACTAGATCTAGAACTACCTACGCAATTTTTGTTTCTTTGCAAGAATAAAGTTTCGCCAGTGCACAAAAGATGTCTGTTAGTGCAAGTGCCGAGAATCTTTCTACTGCTGACGCACAGGTAGGTGCAGTAACTGAATCATAACGAGTTTTTATTGTTTGCATATTTGTTAATACGGAGTACGTATCTCGGTTTACCATAATTGTAATGTCGCTTGGTACTGCAATAATGATTTCGCACAGTGAGTGAATCATGGGGCATTATGTACGAGTTGTTTCAAGCGGAAACTGTGACCCATTACTGTTGCATCCGCCGCCAGCAAACGTTGATAGCAATCATAATTTGAACGAGCTATCATCGGCTGTCTCCTACAAAAATTGAGACCTGAAACACTCAGTTAGCAAGCCTAAAACAGGCAGTAGTCATGAGAAAATTAGCTCTTTGAAGAGATAAGAGCTATACAGCTCTTAACTGAGTCTAGAGCTATATATCTCTTCTAGCTCAGTAGCTCATTTAGCTCAGCGTAGTTCATGAAGACAGAAGGCTCTTGAGTCGTTTAATGTGTACAGATCAGACTCGCTCAATTTACACTTTTGAGTTATAAGTACCACAGAATGATTGATAGGTAGTTATTATCTTCCTAGTTTAAAGTAGCTTTTTGAAAGTGTAGTTTTCAGCATACGAATTTTTACTAAACTAAACAATGACATTAGGTACTAACAACATTAATAATAACAAGTACTAATATTGCACTCGCGCGCAAAATATCTACTCATAAATAAGCACCTTATTACGATAGCAATACAGATAAAATTTGAATGCATACGTACATAGAGCTAGCATATCCAATAGGCATTTGTGTGTGTGTTGCTCTTTCTATTGCACGTCATTTGAATGTCTGTCTTTGCCTATCGAGCCGCTCGGTTCCGACATATTCCGATGAAACACTGAGGGGGCATTCCAAAGTGACGGGTGGGACATTGGGACTCATTTTTGCTCCTAAAAGTAGTAATTTATCGTTTATTATTAACAAAATGACTATAAAAACTGACCACATATGTACCCAGATAGTTTATGAAAATAAAACTTCCAAAATTGAAAAAATATATTAATTACTTTATGCCTAAAATTTCCATTTTCTTAAAGTGACGGGTGGGACAGCAAAGTCACCCACCTATCTGAGTAGAGAGTTTTACCATTAAAATCAAGACAAACTAGAAACATTTTCTTAGGAGATTTTTTTGTATAAGTTGCCTCTAGAAGGCCTTCAATACAATTTAGAACTTAAGTTGTATTATTATTGTAATCAGAATTTATAAAATATATTTTAAGTTGTGACGGGTGGGACAGCATTTTGTGACGGGTGGGACGAGTCACAATTGTATGTGAATAAAATACATATTATGCATATTTATTACATACTTTTAATTAAAATATGTTTAAAACAATGAAATTAATGAATATTTCAAACAATTAAATGGAAATACAGACTATTTTTCTGTAAAATCAACAGCATTAGAAAATTCTTTCTTTCAGAAGAAAACTGTCCAAAAAAAGACCAAAAATACTTTTTTTTCTAGGTTTTCTTTTCAGGATTTTTTCTTTTTCCCCCCAAATAGCTTTTGCTTCTTCGTCTTGACTTTAAACTTCTTTTCTTTTTTTTTCTGCCTCGGCAGCATTTCTTGCCCTTTCTTTTCCTAAAAACTCTTCCCATTTTTATTATTTTGTTTTAATTTTACTCTAGACTTTCTCTTTCTTTCTGCAGGATTTATGTTCATGCACTAAAAAGCAAAGAAACCAAAACTAGATAAGCCTTTAAACCAAACTGACAAATGATATGCAATAAAAAATATGAAAAGGCATTTTAATATGTACGCAAAACATAATGAATAAAAAAATGTACACTGTATAAAACAAAATAATAAAAAACACCATTTGTAAATAAACAAATACCTAAATCAACTTAAAAAAGCTTGAATCCACGCACTTGAACTTTTGTCCCACCCGTCACTGTGACGGTCGGGACATACCTTTCAGTATCAATATTTCGATGCACTTTTATTTTTAATGTGTAATAATAATGCAAACTAATAAACTTAGGTATAATTGTTACTTTGACAAAGCCGGTAAACAAGCAGTTCTATATTTATAGGATAGGATAAGCAAACACATGTTTAATAGTGACGGTCGGGACATCCCTAATGCATTTCTTTATGCATTGATAACTTTTCATCACAAATACTTACTTACAATTACTTACGACTGATGTAAACGCCAGGAATTGTATTTTTTCTTTCCTAACAATGTTTTACCAGCACACATGAAAAGCGCGCAAAAAAGTTTTGCAAACATGAAGAAGAAATATCATACCATGGACAGCCCCGATACCACTGCATTCAAGGACACGAAAAAAATAAAATCTGGTAGAAAAGTAAAAAACTGTTGCTGTTTTATGATAAATTAGTTCATTGGCTTTATTGTACTGAACAATACAATAGCAAATTATAGATTTTATTTTTTTTGGCTCAGGTGACATCTTCGCTGGAATGCCCCTGAGCTAAATGATATACTGATATGAATTGAACGAGATTGAGCTAGATATACGTTGAGCTAGAATTTAACAACAACTTTTTAACAACACGCTCGCGAGCTACTCATCGCTTATAGGCACACAATAATCTGGAAAAGTTAGTTTTGAAAGCAACTCCTTCAGCAAGATTTTATTTAATTTTTATTTAGTTTTTGCATGTCCTAAATAAATAAACAATATAATAATAAATATAGTAATATTTCATCAATTCATTGTTAGAATATATTCTTTGTTTTGTTCATTTTAATAATTCCTTTCAATATCTTGATCAAAAACACTGAATCATACTAAATACCATTATGAGTTTCCTTATTATGTAAGTGTTATTTATTTAGTTTTATTCATGTAACTGTTATTAATGCTATTCAACTTTATCAATGGTTTAAAAACATGTTTAATCCCCGAAACAAAATTAAATATTAAGTATGTATGTATCAAAATTTTATACTTACTATTGACTGTATCACATACATTTTGAAGGCTGCGACTATGAGGTTTGTTGTTTTTATAGCAGTATAGCAATATGAGCCCATTAATGCCTAAATGATTATTTTTGCATATTTACCATATAACTGGATAGGTACTTTCTCAAATCTGTTATTAATTTTTATCCAGTATTGTTTATAAATTACATGCATGAACTGGTTTTAACTTGAATAATTGTGTGAACCTATGTATGAACTGTTGATTGGATAATTGCCTTGAAAATGAACTATAACTTTTCCACATACTGATTATGTAAGGAAATGGTGATTATCAATGCAACATGAAACAATCACTGGACCTGAGAGGTATTAAGGACTCAGCCCACTTATACCGCACCGCTTCCACCCAACCAATGTATGAGCAGTCAAATATGGACTTAATGTCGTGCTCTGTAGATGCACTTTAGCTTGCGGCAGGCTCGCTTATCGCGCGCTGTCTGCACGCTGTCTTCTTTTGTATATTCTTACTGTAAATTGCATCTACAGTGAACGATATTCAGTCCATATTTGGCTGCTCAAACTATGATTGTGTGGAAGCGGTGCGGTATAAGTGGGTTATGACCTTTAGGCTGTTAGTGTCAAAACCATTATTTTACAGTGGAGACAATTTTGTAAAAAAGATGCTGTTGTATGGACTTTATCCCTGTATAACTAATAAAACCAAAGGCTTTACCAGCATTTTTATTTATTTATTTAATAAAATAGCAACCATAGATAAAGAAATGGCACAATAAAAGATCATCTTTTTATTTGAACTTACTCAACAGGTTCACGGAAAGTAAGGTTGTGCGTGCCTTGTGAACACAAAAATGTTGTATGGAAAATTTATAACTGCTCTAGCATGCGCGTCATTATTGAATGTCATGTGGACATTCAATTGTGGCACACGCTACATTTCTGAACCAAATTGCATACAAACATGATCGCTATTGCAGGTGTGTTTGAGAGGTACGAATGGTACAGTATGTGGGTGACATCAAACTTTAAATGTGTCCAATAATCGTCTTATTGGACATGGCTTCCTGATTTAATAAAATGAGACCGTAAAGAATGCGCTCTAATGAATTACTATGGTGAGCTGACGATGTGTACTGTACGATGATGATGCTTAAGAGGGTTCGCTCAGAAAAACGGATAAGCTATTGATCGCTAGCATCCTTGACTCATTTAATTTGGTAAAATCGCATTCCATAGTGTTTCTATGAATGTGTTAAATTTAAAGTAAGTAATAAAAACTCTGTCACATACAGTTTTATGTTTCGGCATGTTTTTATAGGAATAGCGACAAGACAAAGTAATTCCACACATACAGTACACGCATTTTAATACATTCCCTACAGAATATTGTAACTCTGTGAGCCCGCATCAAGATTAACTATGTGATATGACATGTCGATAAAATGCATGGCAGACGGTCAAAAAAGTTGTGCTGAACGAGGATCAGAAGATTATCATAGATAAAATTGACCGGAACATTGAGAAAATCCTCTACTTCCAGTCAAAATTTGAGGGCTATATTGCTATATTGCATAGATGTATTATTCCTGTAGATGGATCACAAAAATAAGCTATAACTCACCCATCCTTTACCCCTTCTAACACTATAAAATTGTCATAAGATAGAAAGAGACATACGTGTTAATCTGTTGCGTCGTAATTAGTGAATGTCTCCATTTTGACTATGCAATGCTAGATGATGATGATGCAATGATAGTGCTGTGGTTTTTTTTTATAACAAGTTATCGATAAAAATTTTAAAAATAATTTAAATGCAATGCGATACATAAAATTACAATGCATATGTATATATCGCAGGCGTATTGTATATTTCACCGTATTAGATAGCAACTAGCTGTATTGGAAAACAGCACCGCATTGTAATGCGGCGGATTCAAGATACGCCGTATTCAATACGGCTGATCGAAACTACGCCGCAATGAATAAAGCGCTTCGCGCTTTTCAATGCGGCTAGAGAGTAATTGGGCGGTTTATAATCCGCTTTTCTGTCAGTTTTTAGTACTAATCGTGTCCAAAGTGCTCACGGCCTTAGAATTTTGTTTATGCTATGAAACTTCGGCACACTTAGGTCGAAATATGGCAAAAAAAAAATCCCTCCAGACAAAAGCGCACGCTCAGCTGATCGATCTAGTGTGGCACAATATTTTTTTTTATATTTCATCTGAATGGTGACCCAAAACTTTATTATCTTGGTCTCCGCTGTGCTTCGGAAAGCACGTTAAGCCGTTGGTCCCGGTTGCATTAGCAGTCGTTGGCACCCTCACCCACCAATCCGCATTGGCTTCGCGTGATGGTTTATGGCACTTATGGCCCGTTCTACCTGTGGTGTTTTCATTCACAGGGGAGGCATATAGCCCAGCAGTGAGGACATTAATATGATAATGATGATAATTAAACTATTTATACTAGGAGGTGTAGTCGTAAAACTGAACGAGATTTCTAATCAATTTATTAAATTAAATAATCTGCTGAATGTAATCAAGTAAAAAAATACAGATTTCACGCAAATTTTTATACTCTTAATGTATTCAATTTTTTTAGTATAAATCCACAATTTGTAAGTGCATCGAGCATATTCTTGTTTGTTGCGAAGGTCTCCAATCGTCGCCTTTTTTACGTTTCTTATTCATGTTTCCTTCACATCGACGGCGGCGGGCGGTGGGAAATCTGTTTAAAATTGAGAAAAATTTAGTTGAAATACAAGATTGTTAACAATACAATTTTTTATCGATATTACATAATAAAATCGGACTACAACACTATCAGGTTGGTCAAATGTCAAAAAATCCCAATTGGCTTTAAATTATATATTTTTAGCCTAAAAACACCCGATTTTCTTCAACCAAGTCAATGTTAAACTGTGTATACACGTACAGCAATTTAGTTTTTGCAAATACGGACCAGCAGGCGTAGCATGACGAACCCGACAAAGATTTTGTCTACCCCTTAATGTCATTTTTGACAGTTAAACAAAGAGTTTGTCTACGTTGGGATGTCATTTTTGACATTTCAACGTAGACAAAACCGCTCTCGAGGTCGTCATGCTACCCGTGCTGTAAGCTATAAAAATGTGTTCGCAAAAACACAAAACAATGATTGTGACTTACCTCTGAAATGATATGTGTTCATTATTCTCTTTGAAAACACTCACTCTGCTTGAATAACCGGGAACAGTACAGGCCATTCTTAACAAACAACAGACTTACCGCACCACACCATCAAATCTTTCTATATTTTACTACAAAAAAAGATTTTCTATCTGAAGCATTTGTAACCAGCTGGTTAACAAACAAATATGACGTTCACTTTTAAGTGACGCGCGGCTCATTAAGACGCACACGTTAGGCTATTGTTATCTCTTTTTAACACACGAAATGTCGCCATTTGAGAGACGAGAGTCGATTATAGAAGGAATCGTTCATATTTTTATGCTCCATCTACAGGAATAATACATCTATGCTATATTGTGTAAGGGATTACGTCATGTGACATCAGTACAAGACACGTGGCATCATTTAGCCCTCTAATCGTAGAAGCAGTAAACATAAGTCTGTCAGTTCTGAAATGGCCGGAAGTACTTGACAGGCGGTTCCAAAGTCAACTGCCGGATATGTTTTCCTATGTCATGTGAGATCTTGACGAAAATTATTAAAAACGCTTTGAAATAAAAGTGTTTCAAGAATAAATAAATCTGCCAAGCCATATCCAGCCGGAAGTCCTACAAAAGTGACTTTTTAACTGCTAGGTAAAGGTGAACGAATCATGTTAAATGCTCTTGATTTCCGCATGGTGTGTTAGAAAGCCCGATTTTGTTGCATGCCCTTTTTACCCGTCTGCGGCGAAGCCAAAAAAGGGTTATGTATTTTTATTAGAGGAATCGATAGTATTTATCATTTTAAGCATTAAAGTCAAAGTCTGGCATCGATACGACCTCTAGATGTTTTTTAAAAAAATCTTAAAGTAGCTGTATAACCGGGTCATGAAAATAATACAAAAAATATATAAAAAGAACCAGCCTACATATTTATATTTCCATATAATTACTAATCAAACTTTTAATACCTAACTATCTGACAAGTTTTCCTGTCTGTATTGCAAATACATCGCGCAATATTAATATTTTTATGTTTTTTACTTTTTATTTAATTTCTTGGTTATAATGCGGTATTAGGTGGAGATATTTGACCAGCCATGTCTATCGACAATATTAAAACCACAATCTAATTCAGCGTTATTTGGAAGTTATGATAATTTTTCTATTTCCTTTTAAAAAAAGACCTAAATAATGTTTGTTTGATGTTTAGTAAACATCTACAAATAATCTTGACAAGATTGTCTTGAAGTCGGTGGTACACCCACCCAGGCGGATCAGAGAATAAGAGTGCCCATAGTTTGTTACACTGTTTTACAAATTATATATATGTTCTGACGGAATGGTTTTTTATATACATTGGCTAAGAAACAGGATACGCTAAAAAACAAACTTAGTGTTTATGCTTCTCAGGTCCAGCATTATCGATATTGAAAAAATCCACTAAAAATAATGAAGAAATATCTACAATATCTAGTAACATTATAAAATTGCAAAGCTGCACCACCCCATGATGCAGTTGAACGAAATTGGTACTTAGATTCTCGTAGATATAATATTATAGAAGGATATATTTGTTTTTTTTGAAATGGGTAAATTTTAACTGCTGGCCCAATTTTTTTTTTCAACTATTTAAGGTACAAAATGCTGTATTTTATCCTGATATTCCCACGGGAACGCGTACCACGTGAGTAAAACAACGTGGGAGAACAATATAGGTACAGGCTGCAATTATTTCATGATGACTGGAGGGAAAGTACTCGAAATAAAGGAGATAGCAAATTTTACGTAGAGAAAACAAAACTGCATTCGAAGATTTTTTAAATAAGCATGGCTTGAATTCTAAAAAACAACATAGGTACTGTACTTTTATGACATTAATTGATAGGGTAATTCATAAGGATTAAATCTCTCTTAGAAAAATGATAAATAGACCTTTGCAAGATCATGGATCCGACGTCGAGTCAAGTCGATGTGTACTTTGATATGAAAAGGTGAGTTAGAAATAAAGTCTGTCAATGCAGTTTTGTTTATGCGTTTGTACTGTGTCATATTTGAAAGGGCTGTAGCTACTTCATTCGGGTAGTAAATTTAAAATAATCATGCATCATGCAATTACTATTATTTTATCACTAAAAGGCTCTGCAGCTTGAGCTGCAATGGGTGCAAAGATGGCAGCTAATGCAGTGACTAAAGTCCCGGACCCTAAAACTACTGCATATTGCCTTGCCTTCTTCTGCTTTTAAAAAATCTTGAATCTTCCTAGTTTCCAAAGAATGATGTTAACTGTTGACAGAGCTGCGATGGCGGGTCGATGTGCCTGGAGCTGGCGCTGGAAGGCGAGCGGCTGTGCAAGGCGGGCGACTGCCGCGCCGGCGTGGCCTTCTTCCAGGCTGCCATCCAGGCTGGCACTGACGACCTGCGGACCCTCAGCGCCATCTACAGCCAGCTCGGCAACGCATACTTTTACCTGGGGGACTATAACAAGGCCTTGCAGTACCATAAACACGACCTTACCTTAGCTAGGTAACTTGAAGTTTTGTTGTATATTTTTTATTTTTGCACTCACAATGCTATTCTTATTAGGATAAATGATTGTGGAAAAGACCTGGTTATCCTAGTAAAGAGTATTCCACCTGGAACTTGGGGACTAGTAGTTTTTTTCTACTATTATTTCTCTTAGGGCGTACGCTGCGTCAGGCGTGATCACGTCGCGTAGTAGCATGGCGCGTAGTAAATACAGCAAAATACAAGAGCACCGCTAGCTAGCGCGCGGCGTAAGACCACGCGTGCTCCTGTATTTACGGCGCGCGCGCGACTACGCGTCGTGATCGCCCTTAAAGTTTTGATTTTGTCGTGATTTCGTCGCTTTGATGGCTGTAATCAGATCACAAAACACAAGAAAAAATACAATATAAAATAGAAAGATGATGGATCTTTGCTGTTTTAAACAAAAGGAGTTCCTACGCGCACACCGCCAACTTACTACTACTAACCTCTTTTTTGTGTCATGTGGTTTCTATTATCCCATGATTTTTAAATTTCACAATAGGCTCAACCTGATCAATAAACTTTTCAAATCATTATCAAACCACGTACTTTGTTGGCTCCCATTCCGAGCTAACTTCTTGTTCAAAAACTGACCTTAATGCAATATTGAAACCAACGAACGTACATTTAACATAAAGATAATTACTCCCAGATATGGAACTTTAAATGTTCGCACTCGAACGCATGTCCCCCGACTTAACTGACTATAAGGTCACCAGTCACCACTACCCACTGTGCTATGAGGCCAGTCATAAGTAATAGTAACGAAGCACTTATCTATCTGTAGGTACTTATACATAATTAATTACTATTGTACTTACTGATCGGTGAAAGCAGCAGAACTTGCAATTATTGAACTAGATTATCGATTTTGTTTTCGCCTTGGATACCTCCAATTATTTAGTTTTTTATTCATATGCCTTGCCCTGAAGACAGAATGCCCCCCTAAGTCGTCAGCCACTGCATGGGACCTGCATAATTTAGCATTCTTTTCATAAGGTACAACCGTTGATGCTACCATTTATTGGTAATTCGTTATAAACTAGCTTTGTTGGTTTTACTTGCGCTTTTGATACTGAAAGAAAGATAAAAAAGCCGCGACCTAATTTGCAGTCGTTAGGGTAAACGATGTGCCCCCCTGTTCGTATTAAATATAATTGTGTTCGGAGTTAATCAAATAATCGATAGTTCCCTAAGGCGCTCAGCTATTTAACTCGATGACATCGGTTGTGAGGTCTAGTATTTCGACTAGGTTTCAGTAGCTCAAGAGTGGAAACGTGGTCATTTTCTGATTGCACACACATAATCTTCTACCAGTTTTACGGGTCACTTTCGCAATGTTCACTCTGTGCCCTAGCGCCCCGCCTACAAATCTGTGGTGCCTTTGCAAAAAAGCTTTACTATACATGGTACCATCCGATTCCAGGACAATGCATGACAAATTAGGAGAAGCAAAAGCATCTGGAAATTTGGGCAACACTTTGAAAGTGATGGGCAAGTTCAGCGAAGCGATACAATGCTGTAAGAGTCACTTGGAGATCTCGCGCGCGCTGGGCGACAAGCTGAGCGAAGGGCGAGCGCTGTACAACCTGGGCAACGTGTACCACGCGCAGGGCAAGCAGCTGGGCCGCGTGGGGCAGAACGACCCCGGCCACTTCCCGCAGGAGGTGCGCGACTGCCTGCTGCAGGCGGTCGACTATTATGAGTGAGTATTCGTTTCACAATTTTAACAACTGCCCAAAAAGTATACAATAGTTATTTGTTATACAAGAGAGCAAAATCATTTTTCGCTGCGAGTGCTGTATTTAAATCACGAACTAGCGAAGTCGTCTAAAATTGAATCACGAGCGTAGCGAGTGATTCAAATATAGACTACTGAGCACAGTGAGTGATTTAAAGGCACGAGACATCTGAAAATTTTGCTCTCGTGTTAAACATACAACTTTTGACCTCTACCAGCGAGATAACGAATATATATAAGAAAACATCAAAATTACAAAATTAATAATTAAGAGTAAAATTGAAGGTAACTGTTTGCATTGCGTTCAAAAACTGCACTGCATGTAATTTTTATGAAAACCAAATATGATATTAGTAAGCGATATAATGTTCACTTCATATTATTTATTTTAAATTTGCGTGTTTAATAAAAAGCAATAGTAGAACAATCGTATTTATATAATTTGTTATTAGAATTCATTAATTTTTCTTGTTTTATATTTATATCATGCATGCGACAATGCGACCTCATTTCGTCCGTAGGTACTCTTTATTTCGAACCTTTGGTATCCGTGTATTTATTTTTTAAGTCATTTCATGTCCATCGACATAAAGCTATCTATCTATCCTTTTTGCTCATATTAATTTTAAAAGTCTCATCCTATTTGTAGTGTAGTTGTCACTCTATTTCTTTTTTCTTAATTATTTCAAAGTTGGTGTAAGAAATTAAAAAAGCACTTTGCCTCACGCTCGCAGCAAAAATCGATTTTGCTGCGAGTTTTTAGGCGCCAAAAGCGCCCTTTTCGAGCTGGAGAGGTGAAAACTTCTTTGTACATAGTGTATAGTGCGACGTTTTCTGTTCCGGTGGCCAAACACACACTTACGTGTTTTTAATGTCATTTTGCTGTTAAGTTTGCGACGGGACGTCCTCGTCGGCCAGCGGTACACTAGCCGGAACGTCGGAAGTCACCGCCCAGTATTTAATTTGTAGATAATAGATGAATAAAAAGATGATGTTTATAGGGACTTGACTTTTATTGTAAATGTAGTAATAAAGAAACGTATAGGAAGAATAGGAAGATTAGGAAGCATAGGAACTGTAACAACAAGATAAAAAATACATGAATAACAAAAAGTAGGTAGGTAAGTAGATAGTAGTGGGTATGATGATGAAAACTTACCCCAAGGGTCAAGGGTTCCACTTATTTAATACTATGACAAACAATTGAAACTGGTATAAAAAACTGGTAATGCTCCGAGAGCTCTGTACGGCTTGGTGATTTTAGTAGAACTGAATCAAAAATGATGAACAGGACACGTGAAACGAAGATTTTGAATTTGAATTGAAAGAACAGGATAGGATTCGATAAAATTAATGGCCAGTATGTAGAACTAGATGGAGTTTCCAGTCATCATAGAGTTTTTAACCATCCATAATGACTGGTACGAATCGACATCGTTACAAGTTGTTGTCCAACCATACTGCTGCTACCGCTGCTGCCGGCTGAAGGTCTTAGAAGTCAGCCCCCCTAGCATGACCAACAAAACGCGATATGATATAGCGCTTTATCGCGTTTAACTGTCAAAAGAAAATGGGTTTTGACGTTTGAGTGTCGATAAATCGCTATATCATGCGATATATATCACGTTTTTGGGGGTCATGCTAGACTTACTGGGCTGGTAAATTGCTACAAAAATTTGAAAAAATACATAGCGCTGCTGTCACCGGAACAGAAAAGATTGTTGATTGGTTGATTCAGTTCTAATTCTTACCTGACAGATATTTTCACCAAACCCCGATCTATATTCAAATTAATCCAGAAGTTGCCTAACCTAAAAGACTGAAACAATTTCCTTGTTTTAGGGAGAACCTGGAGCTGATGCGTAGCCTGGGCGACCGGCAGGCGATGGGACGCGCGTGCGGCAACCTGGGCAACACGTGCTACCTGTTGGGCGACTTCGCGCGCGCCATCCGCTACCACACCGAGCGGCTGGAGATCGCGCGCGAGTTCGGCGACCGGCCGGCCGAGCGCCGCGCCAACAGCAACCTCGGCAACTCGCACATCTTCCTAGGCCAGTTCGAGAATGCTGCTGAACATTACAAGTATGTATTGTAAAGCCGACTGGAAAGTGCTATTGTTTCAACAATTCCGATACATTTAAAATTGCGCTAAAACTCAAATCTGAATGACATTTCAATAACGTCATGCACTATGTGACAAAAACATCAATAGAAATTGCCAATTTGATCATTCAAAGGAAATCAGACCTTATCGACCTACAGCATACTTACAAAGAATTTTAAAACTAAAAGTGATAAAGCAATTTCTTGGCCGAGTTTGCTTATCATCATGTATTGAATAATTGTGATGGAAACTGCTCGTAGTTTTTCTATTTGACGTCCATGACGAGTTTCTTGCCGGTCCTTCTCGTTAAAAGCTCTCCCGCCGTAGGCTTTGCGAACCAACGACGTAGCTTCTTTGACATTCACAGGTGCTTGATACAGCCTAGCTTGAACCAAACTGCTTTTATTCTTAGTTCTTATTCGTTAATGATTTTATCGCCTTTCTATGTGTTAAGCTATGTGTAAGTTAAGCTTTCTTTGTGTTAAGCTAAGTATTCTAATACATCTGTGTTGGTGGAAGTATTCTATCTAATTTAAAGTGCGGATTTCCCTTTGCCTTTACAAACTTTCTACTTTGCGATGATGTAACTTCTTTGTCTTTTACAAGTACTTGTAACAGCATTGACTGGACAAAATGGTCTTTTAGTTTGAACTTAATTACGTTTCTAGATAGCAAAGACTGATTTTCTGAAGAGATGTAAGTATGGAGCTGTTCTGTGCTGACCAATACTGAAATATGAAGAATTGCCTTGCTCTAATTAAACATATTTATCTTTTAAAGTGTTACCTATAAGCGAAATATTTGCAAGCGAATGTATGCTATGTGATATTTTTGTATTTTTTTTTTCATCCATTGTCATTCCATGGTTTGTTGCTTTATTTTATATTCAAACAGCCCCCACTACTTGCGCACTGGCCTTCCTAATAGATAGATCAAGAAAATATGCCATTATCATTTACTCGAACCGAATAGTTGCAAGTTGTTGACAACAACAGCAAACTCAGCCAGGATTAACAGCTTAAACTTATCTTCCAAATCATGTAAAGGCTGCATATAATATTTTTTACCCATCTCATGATCAATTTAAACGAAGGTATCATCATCATCATCATGTCAGCCGAACGACGCCCACTGCTGGGCATAGGCCTCCCCCAAGGATCTCCACAACGATCGGTCCTGACGAGGTATACCAAACTACAATTTTAGGCATTCATTTACTCGTTGCTGCATCGACACCCGTTTATTATCAACTATTTCTTAATGTCCATTCTACAGAGACACACGTCTTCATTATAAATAGATAAGAATGAGCCATGACATGTCCCCTGGCCTGGTGCATGTTAACTATGTAATATAAATGCAGCTTTGGAGCGTTTCAACTAAAGTTGCTTTGGTGAGTGTTCACAACTTGAAATGCAACTGGGTAGTACCTACTGTAATAAATGCAGCGGTGATGAGTGTGTTAACATCTGCTAATGTTTGCTCAACCATCCATCATTGGCTGTATCTAAGGTTACTTATTGCAGGCCGTCTTTAACTCGCTGTGCCGTCAAAGTCTGTAGTTTTCCATGAGTAAATGTAAATTTAGGTTATATTTATAATTTGGTAAAAACAAGCTGAGGCGATTGTTACATATTTTTTATTATTTCCGCAAACGTATTATAATTATACTGCTGCTGGCGAATTCATTTTACGAATTTAGAGTCATTATAATTTTTTTGTAAAAATTTGGATAATTTTATCCTACTTCCTACTAATATTATAAATGTGAAAGTTTTGATGTTTGGATGTTTGTATGTTTGTTACTCAATCACGCTAAAACGGCTGAACGGATTTGGCTGAAATTTGGGACACAGATACTTTGAAGCCTGGAGAGGAACATAGGCTACTTTTTATCCCGGAAAAATATCACACTCCCGCGGGATAACGTCGTGTAGGCCACGCGGGCGAAGCCGCGGGCGGATAGCTAGTGTCATATAAAATCTTAAAGTTTGACGATCTTATAACTATCTAACTAACTATCTAGTTGTGGCATCTGCCACAATTCTCTGCACTGCGATTTAACTATCGATTACCCATGGTGCAGGAGCAGGAATGCGAGCTTTCTCCTTGAAGATCGCGGGTTCGATTCTCGCTATTCAAATATTTGTGTTTGTGTTAGTTTGTGCACTTTTACTTACTATGATCGTGCAATGCGCAAAGCGATAGAGAAATAGCGAACGTTGAATATTAACTACAGCTAGCTGGAATTATATTTGGAGAGAGATATTTTGGTACAGGGTGAAATATGTGCTTTGCCTGTATGATTCTACGCTGCGATTAAAATATTTATTTTATTTGTGATGTGATATAAATGGTGACGGATCTATATTACTATACTAATATTATAAATGTGAAAGTTGTTTGTTTGTTTGTCCGTCTTTCACGGAACGCATCAAAACAGAGCAACTAATCCACGTGATTTTGGGACGAGGATAGATTGGGAGCTGGAGAATGGCATAGCTACTTTTTATCCCGGAAAACCATCACATACCCGCGGGATAACGTTCGTGTAGTACACGCAAGCGAAACCGCGGGCGCATGGCTAGTATAGATGTTTTATCTCACATGCGCGAGTGAGCCACGCTTGTGCGGGTAAGCCACCTTGTGTGTGTAAATGTACATGCACACCATTGAGTAACTTTTTATATATGGGAAATAGAGACCAATCTTGATCTTGGGCCCCTTTATTGGAAGTGCATAACTAGCGCTATTTAGCCTTCATCACACCTGATGATAAGTGGTGATAAGGCTGAAGGTGGAAGCGTACTACTCCCGGAATCCTCAATCACTGAGGAACTGGCTATCTTATCTCTTAACTGCCGGAACACAATAATGCTGAAAACATCTTTGTTATGGCGTCAGACTTAGATAAGATGGTGGTAGCTAGCCTGGCGGACTAAGAATAAGTCCTACCACCAACCAAACCGAAAACAATATGTACCCCCACTGGGAATCGAACCCGGGACCTCTTGGTCTGAAATCGGTGGTATGAACCACTAGACCACAGAGGCTGTTGTCTGCTGCTAGCAGCTTCTGGCGTATTAACACACACATTAACATATTATTATTGTGATAAAAATGTGACACCTAGGGCCTGATTCTTACAATTTTCGAGTTTTTTGCCTTAGAAGATTGCGCCTTCAGGGTAGGGGAGCAATCAATGATATAAAGAGCGAATATTTGAGTTTTTGTTTGTTTCAAATAATAAAAAACTACTAAACTGATTTTTAAAATTCCTTTATCCGTAGAAAGCTACAATATTCCTAAATGATATAGGCTATATTTAATCCCGATATTTCCATGGGAATAAGTTTAGATGTTTGGATGTTTGTTGCTCAATCACGCCAAAACGGCTAAACGGATTTGGCTGTAACTTAACACCAGATACTTTGTAGCCTGGAGAGGAACTTAAGCTACTTTTTACCGTCGTGTAGTCCACGCAGGTGAAGCCGCTGGCGGAAAGCTAGTTGTGATATAAATTGCATTGAAGAAATGAAACATTTACTTTAATGATGCATATTGCACCAGCTTCGAAGTCGGATTTGCAGGCCTACTCTAATTCGACGAGAAACGAAATTTCGTTATACCCGTCCCTTTCACTGTACAGGCATGACAGAATCGAGTGAAAGCGGCGGGGCTAACGGAAGTGTTGTTTTTCGTTGAATTAGAGTAGGGCTTTTGGTACTAAAAGCGTTATTGGTTTACTGAGCATACGCTTACTTAACCAACATTAGGATTCTAAAATATTGTTGTTTTTGCTATTGATACATCGATACCAACTGTGAAGTTGAATTTCAACAAATAAATATTGGTCGATCACTATTCGTCTCTATAACGCCTTTAAAAATGTATAATAAATAATGTAAAATTTGGTATCAAATTAATTAAATATTTGAACAGTAGCTAATAGCCAGTAAGGTAATAAATTTATTGAAAGCCATTTTTATAAATTTAACTTGGTTATTGAATGGAATTTTAATTTGGTTATTGAATGGAAACGTCAATACGCTTGTCATAAATACCGTTCGAATGTGTCTTCTTTTCCTACTGTCTGTCTCTCCGATATAAAACGATGTTCTGAAAATTGTATAATAATTTAAATTTAAGGGCTCATACTGTCGAGCGACAACTTTTTGACGGCAGATGGTTCAGCAGTATTGACGGTAGATCGCAGACGGCAAAGCGTCGCCGCTTGCAGTTGTGGCGACTGTTATAGACAAACCAAACTAGATATAGATGCTTTTGCCGTTTGCCGTCCACGGATGGCGACGGCTGCAGTAGTAGCTGCCCTTAACAAAGTGTCGTGCGTCTGTATGAGCCCTTAGGCTCATTGTAATAGTTTCTACCTCCCACCAATGATTTACCTCCCTTTTATCCCCGCCAGGCGCACCCTAGCCCTCGCCGAAGAGCTGGGCGACGCAGCAGTGGAAGCCCAGGCGTGCTATTCCCTCGGGAACACGTACACGTTACTGCGGGAATACCGCGTCGCAGAAGAGTACCACGCGCGCCATCTCGCGGCTGCTAGGAGACTCCACGATAGGGTTGGAGAGGGGAGAGCGTGCTGGTCCTTGGGAAATGCGCACGCTGCGCTCGGGAATCACGAAAAGGCTCTGTACTACGCCAATGAACACTACAATATATCAAAAGAGGTTTGTACATTTATAAGTTGATTTATTTTCCCCTTGACAGCTGCTCGAAGAATCCACGATAGAGTGAGGGAGGGAAGAGCTTGTTGGTCACTCGGGAACCACGAGTAAACCATGTACTACGCTAAACAATAGAATCTTAACACCTGGCGCCCAGTATCGGCAAGGCACATTTTAACATTAAAATAAAAAAATCTCTCATAAAAAATCCTCTGCCGTACCTGCCGCTGCCCAAGCACAGCAGTATGTTGGTTATTTGTTGCCTTATGTCTTTTTGGATTATAGTGCGTATACTTTTAACTTACTTGATTGTAAAACGGTATGTGACCTTTTACAATATGTCTAATTGCTTCAATCGATTCCAAAACTAACGTCAAAACTGTTAAAATTTGTTGTGCCTTATTCAGGGTCTACATACAATGTACTTTTTATTCTGTATCTACCATCTTGTTGCCATTGTAGAACGCAATAAATTGAATTGAACTAAAGTTCGAAATAAAAAGGTGAAGTTTTAGAGTTTTATGAAACCCATGTGGTAATTGAGGTCGTAAAATAACTATAAATAAACCTCTGGAGAAAAAACGGGCACTTGCTTTATTTTGATACAAACATTAAAAAAAAAAATGGTCACCATCACATACATTGTTCCAATTCTAAGGTATGTAGCTTATGCACTAGTATTATGGAAATTGGAAACAACAACGGGTATTACACCCACATGCGGTGGTGTCGTGTGAGGCGGGTCGTTACGTTCCCTAAAATATGGTTGAGCGAAGCGATGGCTGGTTCATGCGTCATGCTCGTGAACGGGTGCCAACAGTGGGATGGGTCTGCTCCTGGCTTCTTGTCTCAAAATATAAGATGGTTTGAAACAAACTGCAAAACGAGCAGGGGGTGGTCACGTTAAGTCTTTAGAACGTAAATAAAATAGAAAAAAAATCCCTCAAATTAATTTTTTTTTATTTAATTTAACAAAAAATTCTAATATCTATGGATATCAATTTAATATTTAACATAATACCAAACGTAAAAACAAAATTACTTATTTAACCACGAGACAGGTAAACGCAAATCCGGAAGCTATTGGGCGCATACAATAGCGCGGTAGGAGTATCGCTATAGCGGCTGGTCGATCAGCTGTTGGACCGCCGGGGTTGATGACCGCGGCGCCCAGCCCGCGTGCGCTCTGAAATTACTTGTTTTCATCGTAAAATGAAATAATATTATTAAAACGTTTGGTATTGTACATTATGAAATTGATATAAAAAAAAATATAAAAAAAATTGGGATATTTTTTCTATTTTTTTTTTATGTTCTATTCACTTGACCTGAACACCTCCTGCTCTATTTGCAGTTTGTTTTACACCATCTTATATGCAGATTTTTAATGTTTTATTGTTATTAGTTTTATTTTATCGTGGCTTGTATGGCACTGTTTATTATTGACTCTTATGTTCTTAAACTATTCAAAGTTTTATTACCCTTGTTTGGCATTTATATTTATTATTTTATTTGCTACGTTTTTGGTTGGTGTGTATTTTAAAGAAACTACCTTTTGGATGTCTATTTCTTAGTTGTTGAAAATTATTTACTGCTATGATTACCGGGTTTTTTATTTTGTTTTTAAACTTGTGATGGAAAGTGACTTTACATATTATATTATGTTAAAGTCACTTTTCAATTTGACGACTCTGTATGAAATATGACAGGGAGAAAAAAATAGCCCTTGGCGAGTTTCTTGCCGGTTCTTCTCGTTACAAGGCCTCCCGCCGTAGGATTTGCGAACCGATAGCGTAGCTTCATTGACGTTCACAAGTGCTGTATCAGCCTAAAATGAATAAATGATTTTTTATTTGATTTGATTTGATTTGATTTGATACACCCAGACCCGACGAAATATTGAAAAGTTCGTTTTCGACATTTACCCGACCAGGGATAGCGGCACCTTGAAACCGGTGCGTACACCACTCGGCCACGGAGGTCGTCAAAACATGCTCACTTTATGGTCATTCAAAGTCAAAGTCAAAGTTTATTCAATTTAAATTGTTATGTACAATACTTGTGAACGTCATAGAAACTACGCCATCGGTTCGCAAACCCTTATTTCATAGATTATGTACGAGGGATGCAAAAATATTTGTATGTTTCCCCGCAACGAGTTGCAGCTCAAAATAATGTGCTCGAGCTTAAGGTCAAACGATTACCATACAAAAAACGTTCACCTTTAACTATGTTAGGATTCACCATTTATGGTAAATTATGTGTTCTATAGTCTTTTCTCATGTTTAAGTAGCCGCGAAATGAATAATTTTACATACTTTCATTCAGAATTATAGCACAAATCAACTCAAAATTTTCATGAAACTTACGCATGTGTGTGTGACATTAGTCGTGTACGTATACAAACATTGCGAGCGAATTTGCGACGTTGCCGTTCCATGCGGCTAAGACGCGCAACGCGCGATGCCGCTCTTCCGTTTGTGTCATGTGGTTTGTGTCAATTATAATTTACATATTTCTCTTTTGAGTTAGTACTAGATCCCACTGCAAATTAGTGCGCTCATCGAGTTTTTGCTAATAACCTAATTTTTACGTAAGTACTTCTATTAATGATTAGGAGAATATATATCTATAGGGTTGCCTATCAAAATGTTGCCGCTAGTATTTAAAAAAAACGGCCAAGTGCGAGTCGGGCTCGCGCACTAAGGGTTCCGTACCATTGTCTATACAACATTATACACTAATTATAACACACAATATTATTCTATACTAGCGGATCCTCGCGGTTTCACCCGCGTGGTACCCGGTACCCGTGGGAATATCGGGATAAAATTTAGCCTATATCACTCGGGAAGAATGTAGCTTTCTAATGGTGAAAGAATCTTCTAAATCGGTCCAGTAGTTTAGGAGCCTATTCGATGCAAATAAACAAACAAACAAACAATCAAATCTTTTCTCTTTATAATATATGTATAGATAGACAACATTAGACCGGACCGGACAACGGGTCAGTATGGGAAAGTTTGAAACTATAAGAGATAGAGATATATTTGATTTATGGAACCATGTCGTCGATATTAAAGTTTAGAGAAACTGCATTCAATGATTTTCAAAAAAACACATACACGAATCGGAAATGGGTCGGTACTCGGTAGCAGGGTCTCCAGATTTGGGTTTTTTTTTCGCAATTTTGGGGAAAAATTTGGCTCCTGGGGAAAAACTTGGGAGATGAAAACGTTGGGGAAATTTTTGGGGAAATGTCGCACCCATAGCAATGCTGAACCGCAAATGCGTTGTCATTACCTACTCTATAATACTTACTTTGTGCACTGTGGTTTGTTTGTCTGATCAATTTAAACATAAACACGTGAAATTTGGCTCATATATTGAGTTTTGCAATATAAATAATATTATGTGCTTGGATTATAAGGTCTTCACGTGAATATTTATTAAAAAGTTGCCAGTTCTGTTCCGTTAGGTTGAACTTGGCTTGACACGCTTGTCGTTGCGTGTCTAGATATTAAAATGTTAACTTTATTGTTTGTTTTATTTTTGCTGAATGCCAAACCAGTTATTATAAAGCACAAGGTAAATTAATCTTTCCATAAAAATAGGACAAAATAAATTTGGGGAAAAAAATACGAAATAGTATCGTTTTGGGGAAAAATAAAATCAGATCTGGGGAAATTTCACATCCATAACCTGGAGACCCTGCTCGGTAGTGGGAAATCGAACCTTGTCAGTTTTCGAAACTAAAATATTTCTTATGCTATTTTATTACGAAAGTTGATTGTGTAGATTGTTAGAAATACATTTTACTATGGAAACCTATGTCTACAATTGAAAGAAAGTGCTGCAGTTATCTATCTCATAGATGTGCACACGCCCCTTATCATACTTCGGTCCGCGAGGTATATAGGTTTTTTTTGGTAATCTTTTTTCATACCTTGAGTTACATTATCGAAGTTTTCATACGAATCTCTAATTTTTTCAAAATATTCTATAGCCTATGTTAATCAGGGATAATGTAACAGAAAGAATTTTTGAAATCAGTGCAGTAGTTTTTGAGTTTATTCGTTACATACCTGATACATACATACCTACATACATACCTGAATACATACAAAACGGGAATACAGGAAATCTTTCCTTTATAATATTAGTATAGATAAGGAAAAATCGGCCAAGTGCGAGTTGGACTCGCCCATGAAGGGTTCCGTACAAACTTAACGTACCGATTGCCTATACCAAGCCAAAATTCTATTAGGTACTTATCATTTTTCGTCAGCAAAATCTTATAAAGAGGACGATGAAAATGTCGGTACACAAGGCACTGTATCTGGCGGAAGACCGCCAGTCCTGGTGATCAGCGATCCGGAGTGCGACCAAGTGACAGGGGTCACGATCCTCAGCAATGAGGGACCGACTGAGGAGGAGGGAACTGCTCTATAACCTAATATCTAATGACTTTCCTCGTAGAATGAGTATTTTGACAATATTTCGTTCGAAAGTCTAGCCAACTACAAAATAACTTTTGGAAAAGAATGCCCATTTTTGAAGTATTATATCTCGAAATCTGTTAAACATACAGAGCTGTTGTTGCGCTAAAATTGTCGCTAATTTTATCTTCTTTCGAAGTGTTATAGATGCTGTAAAATGCATATTCTAGAAGTTGTTCGCCAAAAACTTAAAAAAGTCCAGAAATTCTGAGGTTTTCAAGCAACACGAAGTGAGCTTCGAGGTCAAGTCAAAGTCTTATCATCAAGTCTTTCGAGGTTGCAAATTTGGTTTTACACTATTGGTAATTCCTAACAACATCCCAAAACATCAGGACCTGGCAATTATTTGTGACCTAGACTGTTTTAGATGACTGGCCTTAAAGTGTTCAGAATTATTGCACATTTTATTAGCACAGTGAAAGCATCTAAAAGGATAATCAATTTGACGTAGTTTTGACTTACAATAAGCAAAGTAGTAGTCAATTTGTTGGTCATCCCTTTCGCCCCAAAAAGCTTTACTATGACCCGTAGGTGGAGTCACGACCTTTGGTTTTATCAAATTAATATTGCACTCAATAGAGTTAACTCTTGTTAATAAACAAGTATATATTTTAAGCCACGCGGCAATTTGAGAGATATCCGTACATTTGATACTAGGCGTACTGTTTTAGGGCATCTCGAAAACAAACATCATTTTCCTTCAGACCCCGGAATGAGCTTTGCCAGCCAGTGGATACAGCAAGCTCAACAGGGCTGACTTTAAAGAAAAATCATGTCGATTTAGTACCACCTCCGTTTGGCCAAGATATTACAGTGTAAAAAGTAAACATAAATGACAATACGTTCTTTTTGTTTGTCAGCTTGGCGACGTGCTGGGCATGGCGACAGCGCAGATGAACGTGAGCGACCTGCGCAAGGTGCTGGGCCTGCCCGAGGGTGAGGCGCCGCCGCCGCCCGCGTTGGACGCTGCGACCGCGCCGCGCACACCCTTCAACGCGCTCCGGGTGCGCCGCCAGAGCATGGAGCAGCTGGCGCTTATACAGGTCAATACCTCTTTTTATAATTTAGTAAGATGATACGGCATTTTGTACTTAGTAAACAGCAATATTGCCCTAGAACGATCCAGTGTGTCTGATCTATCCCTCGCCGTACCTAGCCCTCCTGTTGGAAGGTAACAAAATGTGAACAGTAGCGCCACCTATGATAGCTACGCCAGCGCCACCTTTATGATCTCTGATGTAATATTTTTTTAAATAAATATTTAATAATAATAAAATTCATTTATTCGACCAACGTGGATCATTACAGCAACATTAGGTACATTCCAAATTAAATTACCACATCACATTATACATATACAATCAATAAAAATTAAAAATTAAAAAATTAAAAATTAAAAGTTAAAAATTATAAAAATTAAATAATTAGGTAAGTATATATTATATATAAAATTAGAATTTAGAAAATAAAAATTAAAAATTAAAACATGTCATGACACACATTACATTTCATACAAAACAATAAACTGAAATTACAATAACAGCTATTAATAATTTATTTTGACTTTAGTCAGTAGGTGAATCATGTTACAGTGATTCACATACTGACAGTCAAAACGTTCGGCCAATTCTCTCAGAATACTATTGGCACTGGCCCGCACCCTACGCACCAGGGATGTGCACCGCTTCCGCATCACTGTGTAAACGCAATCCACGCGCTCTGCGGCAAACATCCCCGATGCGCTGCAAAACCCGGGCAGCCCCAACAACACCCTGAATGCATTGTTGTACTGAATGCGAAGGGCATTATATGTTTTCTGTGTATAATCCAACCACAGGCTACAAATATAAAATGATGTACAAAAGGCCCGAAATAAGGTGACGTTGACATTCTTCGAGCATCGACTAAATCGGCGTGCTAACATATTGGCTCGAACAGATAATGCCCTTCGCTCTCTTTCAATGTCAGCGTTGTCTTTGAGGTCCGACGTTACAAGGTGTCCCAAGTACTTACACTGATCTACTCTATTTAGAACACACCCTTTAAGTTTGATAGGGGGTATTACATTGACATACCTTCGTCTGGCCTGAAAAACCATGACTTCGCTTTTATTGACATTGTACAACAAACCATGTTCAGCAGCATATTTTTCACAAATGTCAAGTAGTTTATATAAGCCACACACAGAGGCACTAAGCAGCACCATATCGTCTGCATAGCTAATATTATTCATGCATACCCCACCAATATGGCAGCCGATATGCGTGCTACTGAGCTCCTCAACTAACGCATTCACATATAGATTAAAGAGTTTGGGGGAGGTCAGACCCCCCTGCCTCACCCCGCACTCCAATACGTAAGGCATTGAGTAAGCTCCCGACCATCGCACGACGTTGATCTGGTTTTGGTACCAATGTTTGAGTATGCGTATTAGTTCATCTGGTACAGACGTCTTGCAAAGCTTTTGCCATAGTAGATCATAGCGAACCTGATCAAACGCCTTTGACAAGTCAAGGAAGCATGCAAAAATGGGCGTATTCCTGTCGGTATAGCACCTGACAATCTGCTTAAGGCACAGCACCGCCGTCTCAGTGGACAGGCCAGGTTTGAATCCAAATTGGTTATCGTGAAATTGAAGATGTTGTTCAAGCTGTTTATTAAGCAGACTATCAAATACTTTCGCGACAATACTAGCCAACGATATTGGTCTATAGTTACTAATGTCACTAGTATCACCGGCTTTGTTTTTAACAATCGGTATCACAACAGTTCTTATCATTTGAGCCGGTAAGTAAGAATGCCCTACGCACAATGAGAAAAGTATTGCCAATACTTTTGGTAGGTGACAACCTGCATTCTTAAGGTGTTCGATGCTCAGGTTGTCGTGGCCAGGAGACTTGCCCCGTGACATTGATTTAATTACAATATTGACATCTTTTGCCACAAAACGAGCATTTATCTATCTATCACTACAACCAGCACCAGCACCGCACCCAAGCGTTGATGGTCCTAACGATGATTTCACTGTGAAATGCTATCTAAACATCTCTGCTATGTCCAAAGGTTCACACACTTCATTGACACTTACAGTAGGTCTAGCACAACTTGAGCGCGACTCGAGTGACAAAGAGTCGCGGGCACTTTCGACCAATCAGATCGCTCGTAGATAACGCGCGTGACTAGGCGAGACTTGCTGATTGGTCGGAAGGAGCGCGACAAAGAGTCGCGCTAAGTTGTGCTAGCTCTGCAGGTGTGCCCGGTTTACTATTAAGCCTGTTTGTTGCTTTCCAAAAGCCACGGAAGTCATGCTTGGAATGTTGAGCTGCTAAAGCATCCATTTTTATTTGCTCACTGTTATTTCGGCACCATCGCAAACGGGACTTAAAAATTTTACGACTTGTGTGCATCTCATTCCAAACATGGCCTATCCTTGGCCTTCCATGTAGCACCCAGAGTTCAAATTTAAGTTTCGCCTCCCTGTGCGAGTTTCTTACTGAATTATAATAATTATCTATTCCAACCGGTTATGGGCTTTCTACTAGACATCTGTTTTTGAGAATGGCTAGCACTGGCTGCCTTACACAAAACATCAATAATATACATTTTATCAATAATACATCTGTGGTCAAGATTATTACATACATAGTCACTACAAGCACACAATTCCATAGGAAAGTCAATAAATCTCAAGCTATCGTTAGATAATTTAGTATAGGTTTCTATTTGTTCAGGCTTTTTTTCATTCCAACGAATTTTATTAAAAAACACACTAATATTTGATTCGTAAACTTTTGGTTTTATGCTACCTAAATTGCATTGCATTACAAGAGGAAAGTGATCCGACCATAGTACATCATACTTTACATATACATTGTCAACCGTTTGCATCGCCGAGCCAGTCACAACGCAGTGATCGAGCCATCGTCTCGCACCGTTTGCTTCACTCACAAAGGTAAATGTTTCCGAATTAACACCCAACGAAACGATATCGGCACACATCCAATTCGACTCGGAACAGAAACAATCCAATTCATTATAGAAAAGTTCTCCGGTATGCGCGTTAAAGTCGCCTAGGATATAAGCAGTTTCGATGTTATTAGTATCAATAATAGCGCTTACCAGACCGAGACAACAATAAAGTCAGTCGTTGTCCAGCCATACCGTGTTTTATTACAGGTTATGGGCTAATTTACGCTAGTTAACAATTTTGGTGAAAATACAGTGCAAAAATGTCGACAAATAATAATAATAAGATAAGATAAGATAAGATAAGATAAAAATATTCTTTATTCACTTAGACATAATAAATATGTACTTATGAATCGTCAATATTTTCCTACCACCCATTCAAGACTTTTTTAACTGACAAGAAGACTGGGCGCAAGAAACTTGCCAGCGTTTCTTAGTTAGGTAACGACATTTACAAAAAAAAAAGATATCGTTACTAATACAACAATTGCTTAGTATAAAAATACATCATATTAAACAGTGATTATGTTATGTGTTACATCATGACCATGCATTGCGGTCATTCAAATAATCGTCTACTTTATAGTATCCTTTGCTCATCAGCGACTCTTTAATGTAACATTTAAATTTATGCAATGGTAGTTCAATTATATGCTGTGGAACTTTATTAAAAAAGGCTATGCTTTTCCCCAGAAATGAGGCTCTGGATTTTTCTAGCCTAAACTTGGGAACGACAAGTTTATCTTTATTTCTTGTGTTAAAGCGATGAATATCGCTCTGCTTTACAAATGTATTATAATACTTTTTCACATAAATTATATTTTCATAGATGTAATGTCCTGCAACAGTTAAAATGTTTATTTCTTTAAATAGATCTCTTAAAGAATCTCTCGATCGGAGGTTGTAAATGGCGCGAATAGCCCTTTTTTGGAGCACGAATATACTTTGGATGTTAGCGGCTGAGCCCCACAACAAAAGGCCGTAGGACATAACACTATGAAAATAACTAAAATAGACTATTCTAGCCGTTTCAATATCGGTTAAGAGCCTTATTTTCTTAACTGCGAATGCAGCCGAACTGAGTCTACTCGCCAAGGCTTCGATATGAGGATCCCATTGTAGTCGCGAGTCTAATATAATACCTAGAAATTTTGTATTGTTAATGAATTCGACCGTATCGCCGTCTAGTCTAATATGAAAATCAACTTGTCTTACATTAGGTAACGAAAATTTTAAACACTTAGTTTTCTTTGAGTTTAATGATAAATTATTACTATTAAACCAATGTGACACTTTTGAAAGAGCACTATTTACTTCGTCAGAACAGTCATCACCTCTATCTACTTTAAAGACTAGAGATGTATCATCGGCAAATAGCACCGTCTCACATAAATTCTTCGCGTAGTAAGGAAGGTCATTTATGTATATTAAAAACAACAGTGGGCCCAATATTGATCCTTGGGGTACGCCCATAGTAATGGGAGCTCCGGTAGACTCAGTTTTATTAATAACTACCTTCTGAGTTCTTTCATACAGATATGAATGCATAAGGCTTACTGACATTTCAGAAACACCATAATGTTTTAACTTCCTTAATAGTGTTTGGTGATCAACACAATCGAATGCCTTGGAAAGGTCACAAAAAATAGCGATTACATCCTGCTTGTCCTCCCAGGCATCAAGTACATGTTTTAGAAATGCAACCCCAGCATCAGTTGTACTTTTACCTTTTGAAAACCAAACTGTTTCTCATGCAGTATACTATTTAATTTAAAATATTCTAAAAGTTAAGCATAAATTAATTTCTCAAATAATCTACTTATTGCTGGTAGTATGGATATAGGTCTAAAATTTGCTGGGTCACTTTTGTCACCAGCTTTAAACAGAGGAATAATTTTACTATTCTTCATTAAATTAGGAAAGACCCCTTCACTTATACATTGGTTAAAAATTATTGCTAATGATGGAGCTATCACATCAATTATTGATTTGATGATACTTGTAGATATGCCCCAGAGATCTTCTGTTTTCTTAATATTTATTGCTTTATAAATAATAATAAATAAATATTCTCTTACAATCACACCAATTATCTAAGCCCGTAGTTAATTTCTTAAGAAACTGTGTCTACGTGAACTTGATAACGGATAAATATATACTTAAATACTTTTTGTTTGTAAATACATACTTAATATACAAAGCTAAGAGGAAGAAATTATTATGAAGATTGGGCGTTTGCTGTAGAAAATTACCTCGTTTTAGAAGGAATGCAACAGTGCATCATGGCCGGCGGCGATCCAAACGACGCAAAAGCAAAAGCCAAGATAGTTTTAACAATAGATCCTAGTTTATTCGTGCATATCAAGAGCGAATCAACTGCAATGGGACTGTGGCAGAAGCTGAAAAAACTATTTGATGATAATGGCTACACGCGGCGCATCGGATTGCTTCGAAACCCCATATCAATCCGTCGAGAAAATTGTGAATCTATGTCTCAATTTGTGACTTCGCTGTTAGAACCAAGTCAGCGATTGAAAAATACAGGATTCAAGATCAGTGATGAATGGGTTGGCTCCTTGTTGTTAGCAGGATTGCCTGAAAAATTTGAACCAATGATAATGGCGGTGGAACATTCAGACAACCGACGCCATTAAATCGAAATTACTGGATATGGAGAACGGAAGTGAAGTTTGTACGAGTTCTACACAGAATGCGACGAAAGGTTGGCAACATAAGAAAATAAACCAATCGCACGCGCATAGACAAACGTCATCGCAAAATTCGCAAATTGACAAAACAAATGTCAGATGTTTCAAATGTAAACAATTGGGACATTTCATGAATAAATGTAAAAATAGCCCGAAAAGCAAGGAATGTAATACGTTCAGTGCAGTATTTCTCAGTGGTAATTTCAATCAAACGGATTGGTACGTCGATAGCGGTGCTAGCTGTCATTTAACGTCTAAAAAAGACTGGTTGTTGAACACAACAAATCAACACCAAGTCCAAGAGATAATTATCGCTGATAAGACGAAAATTTCTGTTGAAGGCTGTGGAGATGTGAAAATAACTACAGTTGTTGGAGATACCGAGCACGAGAACATAGTGATGGGAGTGTTTTATGTACCTAACTTGGCTACAAACTTGTTATCTGTCAGCCAGTTAATTAACAATGGAAACACAGTGACATTTGATGCGAAGCACTGTTATATTTATAACCAAAAGAGTGAACTTGTTGCAACTGCAGAACACATAATGCAGCGATGCCCAATACATTCATACCCGGGACCCATAGAAGACATCTACAACCTCACCCAAGACGCAGCTAATTGGCTAAGAAACCTGAATGTTGACATATAATAATTATGTATCCGCCTATTCATAATGACCGCCATACGATTAATATATATAACTGCAGATTTGGTTGGAGGTGTTTATAAGTTGAGAATGAAGCAAGTAGATTGTTTGTTGACTTCAGTGTCCGGAAGTGTATGGCATAGAAGGTTTGGTCACCTGAACAGCAAAGACCTCAATGTGATGAGAGATGGAGCTGTTAAAGGAATGTCGTACTCTGACAAGGCTCAGGTCAGTAAGACCAACTGCATTGTGTGCTGCGAGGGAAAGCAGGCCAGGTTGCCGTTTAGTCATGCGAGCAACAGAAGCAAGGAGCTTCTCGAGGTCGTACATGCAGATGTCTGTGGGCCTTTGGAAGCCAGATCCATTGGAGGAAAGAAATACTTCTTGTTATTCGTAGATGACTACAGTTGGATGATATTTGTATATTTCTTGAAGACAAAAGATGAAGTATTCTCACAGTTCAAGGCATTCAAGGCGTTAGTGGAAAATCAGACAGGTAGGAAGCTGAAAGTGTTCAGGACTGACAATGGTACAGAATTCTGTAGTAAAGAGTTTGAAAAAATCTTGGAACTTGCTGGAATTGTTCATCAAAAAACTTGTCCCTTCACACCGGAACAGAATGGTCTCTGCGAGCGGTTTAACCGTACAGTGATAGAGAAAGCAAGATGTTTGTTGTTCGATGCAGGATTGCCGAAGCGTTTTTGGGCAGAAGCAGTTAACACTGCTGTTTATTTACAAAACAGGTCAATCGCATCAGGATTAGACAACAAAACACCTATGGAGATCTGGACCGGAGCTAAACCAGATGTCAGTAATCTACGTATCTTTGGAAGTAAGACCATGGTACACACACCAAAAGAAAAAAGGTTGAAATGGGATAGAAAAGCGACACAGTGTATTCTTGTTGGGTACTCAGACAATGTAAAAGGTTACCGAGTGTATAATCCCAACAATAACAGCATAACTATAACAAGAGAGATTGTTGTGATTGAAGAGGGGATTGAACAGAAGCAAGATGTGATACACTTTGACATTAGTGATGGCACTGATGACATCCTTTCAATGAAGAATGAAAAAGAGGAATATACGCAATAAGTGGGGGACATAAAGCACATAAGAACATTGGAAGATCAGGAGAAGAAAGAAGTATTGAGCCCCAAAGGTGAAAGTTCTGGTTCTGATGAAGAGGACTTCGAGGACCAGAAATTGAACAGTGGAAATTAGCCATGCAAAGTGAATTTCAATCATTTGAAGACAATAACGCATGGGAACTAGTTGATGTTCCACCCAGTGGCACCATTGTACAATGTAGATGGGTTTTTAAGCGGAAACTTGATAATGATTATAAAGTCAGGTATAGGGCCAGGTTAGTTGCTAAGGGCTTCACCCAAATGCCTTTTGATTTTGATGAATGTTTTTCCCCTGTTGTCAGACACTCCACTTAGAGACTATTATTCGCTTTAGCTGTTCAACTTAATTTGATATTTGTCATTTAGACGTTGACACTGCTTTTTTGAATGGTTTTTTAAATGAAAATGTGTACATGATGAAGCCGCCAGGTTTTCAGGGTAGTAATGATGATGTAAATAAGGTTTTGCGATTGAAACGTGCTATTTATAGCTTAAAACAGTCATCAAGAGCATGGTATCAATGTGTTGAGAAATTGTTACAGTCCTTGGGTTATAAAAAATCTGAATTAGAACCATGTTTGTTTACAAAAATTAATAGAGATGTAAAGGTAATTATTGCATTATATGTCGATGATTTTTTTGTGTTCTCGAATAATGAAAAGGAAAATATTAAGCCGGGTCTCCAGCGAAAATTTTTTGAAAACATTCAACAAAAACACATTCATAAAACTTTGATTCTGAAAAATGTTTCTTGACATGCGCCGTCTATAAGTACCTCTCTTGGCTTGTATAGACCAAACGCTTATTTGAAATGACATACAGGAAGTATTTAAAATCACTCTCCAAATTTGAATATGGTAATCTTTAGGCAAAATGATGAAATACGTATATTTTCTTTTAGTGTCGCCTAGTACAAAAATGTTAAGTTGAGTCATCACAAAGTTATCCCTAAAAGACCTACGTTTTTGGTCACTGCGCAACGCCCCACCCGCTTGCGCTAAGTAAGTTCCTTGATAGCCTGGCCTGGTATATTCCCCGCGCCCCGCACGCACCCGACCGACCGACCCGTCGACGGACGACGACGGCCGAGCGCGCTAGAGCGACAGACCGCATACCCTCCCCGCGCCCACCCCGCGCCCTGGTGGCCGAGACGGGACATAAAAGGTCACAAGAGTTCGCTTTAACCACCTCTGTGGTGTAGTGGTGGTACACACACACCACCGGCATCAGACCCAGAGGTCTCGGGTTCACTTCCTAGTGGTGGAACATTGTATTCGATTTGGTTGGTGGTAGGACTTGTTCAAAGTCCGCCTGGCTAGCTAGTTAGCTACCACCATCTAAGTCTGATGCACTAACAATGATGTTTTTAGCATTATTGTGTTCAGGCGGTTAGAGTCAATACAATATCTTGAATTACTCGTAAATTTAAAGGTGCCTATTTAAACTGAGCGGAGGTTGACTGGAACACCGAACAGCTGATCATGTGTGTGTAGTACCTACTTGTGCAGCGCTCGCTGCCGCGCGAATGTAGGTACCTACGGGTTTGTGAACATTTGAAGTTCATTGCGGCTGGTCAATTTCATATGCATTTTTCGTTAGGAATTCTAAGAAGAATCATTTATCAAACAGCGTAATTTACCATACCTAACCTTTAACACCTGCTTACTAACGAATAGCTTTAAGAATTGTTCAAAGTGCATACCGTTTCTCGCCAAGCAGACTTGCACGTTTTTTTACATTTTCCTTTAACTTTTCGCGCACTACAGTAGGTACCTACAGTGTCACTTTTCACTTTTTCAAATGCTGCTAGGTTTTCTGCTTCCTCGACATAAACACGACTTTTATTTCACTCCACATGTAAATTATAAGAACAACGCACCATTTCATACTACCTTTTCACTCACGCACGACCGAACCGAATTGAATACATCGCGTTCGCGAAACATACATAGCGGGTGGCACTACGGCCGGCGGCTGGGGCGGCGGCGGCGCGGCGGTGCGGCACCGGCGCTGGCGCAGCCGGGGCGGCGCGCGCGCAACACGGAAGTAAACACGGAAATGTATGTAACGCAAAGGAGTTGCGCGGCCGACTGATGTTATGTTGCCTGCCTGCCGCCCCTGCCGGTTGCCGGGGGAACCCGGGGAGGCGCGCGGCCGCGGGCGGGTAGGGGGGTGGCGGGGCGGGCCACTGGCGCGGCGCGGGCGCGGGCGCGGTTCCGCACGTCCCCCCTGCACTGCACCCGCGCCTTACCGGCTGTTTCATTCATTGTATTGCGGGCGGGAGGCGTTTGACCTAACGTGACTAGGTGACTATGCGATCGTGGTAATTATTTAATCGTTATCATTTTAATGTGCAAATTTTACCTACCTATTTTTTTCATAAATGTGATCTATTAATGATACCTAAAGCCTGGAAAAAATTTGGAGAGTGGTTAAAAATGCACCCTGTATATGCATAACGCGACTTAGGCACACTGCTTTATAGGCATACAGAGAGCAAAGGGATACAATGATCATTTATTATATTAGTATAAAAAAAAATATCTTGCACCTCATCTTCATAGTTTCCGACCGAAAGTTCGGTTTCGGTTTCGGTCGAGTTTCGGCAAAAAAACTGGTTTCGGTTTAGTTTCGGTTTCGGCGGCAAACCTGCCGAAACTAGGAGGAACTAGGAGTTCTCGCGCTGTGATCGGTCATGTTCGACGCGTTGAATTCCATCCAAGCGACGAAGGCAGACATTTTGCCGCGTCCACGTGCCTAATCATGTCGTGACTAGATTGTCCTTGCAGTTTGTTTTGTTTGTTTTCGTGTGATTTACTTTGAATTCGATAAGTTTTATCACATGATATAGCATAAGAGTAGAGTAAACATCAAAAATAATTCAATATAACAAACTAATACAAACGAGGGGAGGTCAATAAGTTCGCGGAATTGGAGGGATGGAGGAGGAAGGTTAATTTGTCCAGGTAGGTATTGATTGAGCACCTCATCATAAGTAAACTTCAAATTCGTCATCATCCAGATATCATCCAGATAGGTAATAGGTTTTCTATATAAAATGTTGACAAACTTATATTTGCGGGCATATACACTTATTTTGTATGAGATGAACTACAAATATAAGTTTGTAATAGCTTTTTCTGTGAAAAACAATAAAAGCAAGCTAATTTACGTCGATGGGTTAGACAAGTACAGTAGAAAGAAAATACAGTAGGTTAACAAAAACCATTTGGTATTAAATTTATTATGAATATGTACCTACTAATAATTTCTCTCCAAAAAATAATGATATACCATCAAAAACATAAATGTGAAGTGAGAGCCAACTTCAATATTAGGAAATATGCCTTGGTGACTTGACGTTGACTTCAACGACAAAAGATGTGAAATCTAAATGGGTGCCAAGTTTAACGGTCAGTCCTGAAAATTTATAACATAAAATGATTTATAACAACTTAAAATATAATTTCTTCTTATAATTTAGGATAATATATTGAAGCCTAAGGTCTGACTTGGCTAGTTCTCATATACAAATTATTATTAAGTACCTACTAAAACAGTCATGGAAGAGCCCTATGTTCATGTCTAGTTTCTAGTCTACCAGCAAGCCAAATTTTCGGAAGAATACATTATGAACTTCGGCTTTTAGCTAAAGTAAAGTAAGTGTAAATTTAATTCATAAAAGATGACTAAAATTACACAAAAAAGACGAAACCAAACATTTCTGAGAATTTTTTTACACTTTTTTCATTATTAGCGATTTTTGCAAAATATAAAATAAGTAATCATTTTTTTTAAATACATCGTAACTAGCGCATTTTTTTTGTCGATAAAATCCGGTATAATCATCGACCTTTTCGTTTGTGCACCATATCGAGGGGCACGCTGTATAAATTAAAGAAAATAGTTGCTTGAATACTGCTACCGCTTGCATTGCGTCTTTCTATGATAAAGACGCAATTGACATGTTTTCATTTTTAACAAGGTACCTTAAATCGAAAACCATTTCGAGATTTTTCAATTTCTAACACTGTACATATTTTTTCGGATTTTTAAATCACTTATTTATTGAAATATTCGGAAAAAAGCCCCTTTTATCTTGATGAAGGAACATTATACTGACATTCCTTTGCATAACATAAAAAAACGCCTCTCATTAAAAAAAAACTGTCGCTGCCAAGATGAGTAATGAGTACAAAAATTATACCCGCCTCTTTCACTCAATTCTGTCATGCCCGGAGAGTGACAGAGATGGGTATAAACTGCAGATGTCAATTTCGAGTTGTAGTGATACTCTTCGCTAAACCTAACCTGTTTTGTTTATTGACATATTTTGACATACAACTATGGACTTGCGATATCAGTAAAAATAATATTGTGCCTCCTACTCCTACAGAAGGAAGATTAATAAAGCTAACTTATCATAACTTTACTAAACTAACAATTGAAAATTATGAAGGTAGCTGAAGGATTTGTTATGGCAGACATTCGCAACCTTCCCAAAGTTGACATGATGATGTTATTGGAATATGCGTGAACACGACTCATTTAACGTTGCGGAAATAAGGGGAGCTGAAGTTTTATTTTCATCGAGAGATGCCTACGTAGAAACTTCAAACTTCTGTAGGCTATGTGGAAGTAAAACGAGAGCAAGCCATGTGTACCATCAAGGGCAGAGCTTAGAATAATAACGCCTAGAAACCGAGTAGGCCTAAGAAAATGAAGCAATTCAAACTGAGCCAATTTGGCTCAGTCGACACGACTTTACACGAACGTCCCGTCAGTTGTCAAGGTTACACGTCAGAGTAAACATCTCTGATAATTTAAATAAACTATGATGGTTTGTGTGGTCAATGGCTGTCACAATGCTTCGGATAAGGAGAAAAAAGCCTCGAACATAACATTTCATACGTTAGTTTCATTATATTACTTGTATTCTGCTAAATATTCACTATGTTTGAAAATAAAATTGAAAGCCGTCATACTATTGAAAGTGTTACCAGTAATATGACATTAAGTTCCCGATTTCTATTGATATTATATATTATACCTACCTACTGATTATAGAAATAATTCTTATCGAAAATGTTTTTGTGACCAATTATAATGAGAGTTGTCAATTGCAGTAAGATAATACCTTTCCCTTTTTTGTGTAAAGTGTTTAAATAAATATTTATAATTTATTTTTTGTTTTCATTACTTAGGGTAACGGACCTAAATGCTCTAGCACTGCACCAAATAATCAGCACTCCGAATAAATAGTAAAATTAAGTATAAGGTTTTCACTCACTAATTAGAGCTAGGTACCACTTTGGAAAATAAATAAATTGATGTTTTGGGAATCCTATTCCCGGCCATACCATACCTACTTTTCGACCCTATAAATGGCGAAAAAATTGTGATCAAACGTTTGTATCCTGCAGTTTGTCCTGTTTTTTGCCAATTCCTTGTGATCGAAGTTAAGTTCATGTGTTTACATTTTATACTTTATTATATCTTTTAGGTATTTTTTACTGAAACTTTTGATTTCTCTGATTTATAAGATAGGATAGGATAGGATAATCTGAAGAGAAGAATTTGCGGTTATGGTAGATGAGATGGTAGAGAAGTTGATATATTGGTAAAAATGTTAAAATGTATGCGGATGATTTAAAGGTTTATCGAGCAATCACGGGTCCAGAGGATGTACATGCTCTACAACGGGATTTGGATGCAATTAATGATTGGTGTGACAATAATGGAATGAAACTTAACTTTAACAAATGCTTTCACATTAAATTTACGCGAAAGACACATCCTACCAATGCCAACTATTTTATGCAGGGCAGGCCGTTAGCTGAAGTTTCCCAGATTCGCGACTTGGGCGTGATTGTGGACAGTGCTTTGAGTTTTCGTCATCACATAGAATCCATAATTGGTAAAACGTCGAAATTGTCAGGTTTTATCACTCGGCAAATGAAAATATTTAAGGATCCAAAACTAACCATTGTTATCTTCAATTCCATAGTGCGTAGTATTGTAGAATATTGTAGTCCAGTGTGGAATCCTGGCTATCAGGTCCACTCTGAGAGACTAGAGCGTGTGCAGAAGCGATTCTTGTACCATTTGGCGTACGCGGATGGCAGGTGTAGGCAACTGCCCTCTTACCAAGCTCGAGCCAAACACTACGGTCTTTCCGTATGGAATGCGCGCAGAAAGATTTCTGATATTATGTTCCTATACATGTTGATCCAAGGTCATATTGATTCTCCAGAAATACTTGAACACATAAAATTTTCTGTTCCTCGAAGCGGAAGTAGGTTGCACAATCGCAATACATTCACCCTTCCTTTGTGTAAGTCAAGACTTGGTCATCACTCGCCACTGTATCGTATGTGTCATACATATAACTCCATCAGAGTCAATTTTGATATCTATAATGGTTCTGTGGCCTCGGCAAAGAAGGCCATAAAAAACATTTTCTCATAAAACTTTTATGTTAGTACTGTTACTTTTATTTTGTAATTAATGTTAAGTTAGTAAGGAATTGTATGCTTGTTTTAGTTATAGTTATAGCGTACTTCCCGAGCCGGAAATAGTCCGTGTTTGTTATTATAATCTATTTTACGCATGTTGTGCTTGCATCAAGTAGGTTTCAATGTAGTACAATAAGCTATGAATGTTTTTTCTCAGCCGTTTCTGTGATCATTGTAAACCAGTTTTGTGAGCCTAATAAAAAAAAAAAAAAAAAAATGTGATGCTGAAATATGGATACACTATTTTACGAATTTCTTACTATCAGCACTGGTGCAGATAGGTGGAAAATAGTACGTAAATACTTATTCCATATTTATTTGCATATCGTGTTTATTTTAGGTGTAGTTTTTTTTTTGATAAAAGTAGATTATACCTTCGGAATCTACTTATATCTTAGCATGGTGCTGAAACTACATTTGCCGTTTGTCAGTATAGTGTTAATAATTGGATCAAAAGCATGCTGATAATTTGGTTATCCTAGCATTTCATCATCTTTCCTTTTTTCAGACCCCCTAGTTTATTTTTATTAAAAAATAATATTGAAAAATGAAAACTAAAGTATTTAGTTAAAATTGACCCGTCTCACAACCAGCTCCAATGGGACTCGAACCCACGACCTTTCGCTATCCGAGCGACTGCTCTAACCACTGAGCTACGGAGTCATTAGCCGTTAGTCAGTGGATAGAGCAGTCTCCCGGATAGCGAAAGGTCGTGGGTTCGAGTCTTATCGGAGCTGGTTGTGAGACGGGCCGATTTTTTCTAAATACTTTATTTTCCATTTTTTATAATAAAAATTGCATTGTGAGTGCAAAAAAGTAAAATTTAAATAAAAAAATTTTTACTATAATTTCAATGCCACTATCACAGTGCTGATAATTGGTGATGATGGTGCTGATAAATGGTGAGATGGTCATTTTTTGCTCTTACCTGTCTGAAAAAAATTGGACAAAGAAAAATTATTTTCTTCATATATAATCTTACTGATTAAATATTGAAACTAGAAAACTCGTCATAACAGGTGAAAACTTATTTTTCAATGTGATATAGGGTAAGAAGGTTTAAGCTCACCTAGTGAGCAATGGAGAGAGCGATGCTTGGTATTTTCCTGCTCGATCGAATCAGAAATGATGAGATCCGCAGGAGAACTAAAACAACCTACATCGTTCGAAGGATTACATCGTTGAAGTGGCAGCGGGAAGGACACATAGCGCGGAGAAGTGATGGGTGTTAGGGAGGAAAGGTTCTCAAATGGCGACCGCGAACCGGACGGCGACGTTCCGTGGGCAAGGCCTCCTACAAGGTGGACCGATGATCTAGTCAAGGTCGCGGGAAGCCGCTGGATGCGGGCAGCACAGGACCGATCGTCGTCGAGATCCTTGGGGGAGGCCTATCCCCAGCAGTGGGTGTCGTACGGTTGACATGATTATGATGATAATACATACGCCTTGCAAGCTTTAGACCAATAAGTGATTAGTCAGTAACGCTGAACCATTTCTTCCGCGAATAAAATGGTAATGCGCTATTACAATTATTTTGACGATATGTATTTTCGCGAACATTATTATAATGGCTTTAGACATAAAAGTTACAAGGTTGAATTTATACTAACCGTCTGTTTTAATTTTATTCCCGTAAAAATAGATATGGGTATATTTAATGAATACTATTGTAATATTTTATAACTTTTTTAATTTTAGAAAATAAAATCTACACAAATATATGACGTGTATTGACACTCATAGATTTTTAAAATACAATAAAAGGAAAAAAATGGTAATGTGCCATTGCCATTTTATTCGCCGGGGACAGCGCTATTTGTTATTTGTTTCACCTAGTGATTTGTACATATACATATAAATATTATGTAACAAAGAAAGCACCTCGTCATGCAATAGTATGACTCTTATTACAAATTTTATTTTAAAAACTTAGGTTTATAAACATTCACGTAATTAATTAAATTATTTAGAAAAGAGTATGTATGTATGTGTTTCAAAGGCAATTTAGGCTTTTATTTGTTACTTATCTTTGAATTAACAATAAACAAACATTATCATGAACATAAATTCGGATTTCAGGAAATTGTTACACTTCCCCACTCTCGGGGTAATTGTTCCTACTGGACACACTCTACAACATCAAAGTTTTGTTTGTGTGCGTGTCGGGGCTGGTCGGCGCACGTAGGCACGTAATGCTCGCACACACATAAATCTGATTTTTTGCTTCACTTTTGACGAAGCTTTAGTATGAAGACTATCGATCTAGCGTAAGCGAAGCGAAGAGTTATTAATCTATGGGGCAGAGTAATTCCTGAACACAAAGTTCGATCAAACATGTATATAGTTAAAGCAGTTATTGATGAGAGTAAAGACACTTTAGTATACACACATACACAAGTATGCTTTATAAACCACATAGCCAAACAAATAGCATGTTTGAGAAATTCTCCAGTGTTTTTGTTTCGTTCAGTAGTTACTCTACCAACACAGAACTTGTTATTTGTTTACCATAGCTTTAGCTATTACCTACTGTATGTGACTGTATTTTGGCATGAATAAAGAATTTTATTATTTATTTATTATTTATTTATTACTCTGCCCGCCATTACATGTGGTGTGAAATATCAAGTCAGGCTATAGTTTAGTATTTAAGTACCTACTTATTTTTGTTATATAAAATAGAAATCTGTGTTTGATAATATTTATAAAGTAGTCGGGTTTTGTCTGTTTAATAAAATACAATTTCATTTTGATATGCGTTTATTTCAATCTTTATTTACTTCCTGATCTAAGAACCTACCTTTCTAAACTACTAAAAACTAGAAAAATGTCTGTACATTGAATATATTCCAGAAAAAAAACAGTTGGATTAGAGACAACTGGGACATAACCAATGCAAAAAAAACACACAACACCTTTTTCTTGTGTATTTGGGAAGGGATTTA
Source organism: Crambus lathoniellus (assembly GCA_949710035.1). NCBI lineage: Eukaryota > Metazoa > Arthropoda > Insecta > Lepidoptera > Crambidae > Crambus > Crambus lathoniellus. The sequence goes on from OX453296.1 coordinate 30,470,293, forward strand.
AATGTCCTGATGTTGAAGGAAATGCTGGATCTTTATTAACATTTTGAAGCCTTCTTGGTACTTGAGGTTTTAGTCGAGGTCTTGTGACTTTATTCTCTATCCAATCCCTGTAATTTAGTACACACTACCACATGGTACTTTATTTTATATAAAGCAGCACACCACTGTGAACGTGTGGACATGGGCACGTAAAAAATGTTTTTTTGGGCATTTCAGAACTGTATTTTTGCAGCCAGGAACTACACATAAAATTAAGGGATCTAATTCACGAACAGTTTTTTCTATTTTGAATTAAATTTACGAGTTATGAAGAGAAATAACATCAAATAAAACAACTTAAACCAAACGAGAAACCGTAACAACAACAAACAACAAACGTCATTAGTGTCACGTTGACTTGACGACGTCAGAATGTATTTTTTTAAATAATCTGCAAAGGTATGTCCGCCAACCTGCCTTCTTCCTGGACTTAGGCTCTTTTTGAATGAGTAAGTTTTCAAATTAATTTTACGATGACTAAAAATAAAAAATTTGGAAAAGGAAAAAATACAAGTCTCCCCTTTTTAAATGTTATTTCTAAATAGCAAATAAAAACACATGATAAATTTTATGAAATGTTGTCAATTGATATCGTCGCATCCCAATACTGAAGTGATGAGTCACACACAAAATGCTACATTTAGATTTATTATCTCGAGATAAGCAAATGCTGTCGATAGTGATCGATTGTAAGATTTTCATTTCATAAAATGAAGAAAGCAATATAATAATTGTCAAATGGGTAGCCTCTTGTGACTTTGCGGCCCTGAGTCGTAGACATGTTGAATAGTTTGCCAGTGGGAATGGGTCTGCTCTTATCTGCTTGCCTTAAAATGTGTTTTCTTTTGTTTTTATTCATTTTATTAAGAATTACATTTGAAACATGTATGGCGCAACTTGCAGTATATAGTAGAATTGTCTTTTGTTTTAAACTAATAATAGGTCTTTACATATGAAATTGCCGTTTTTTTCTTTTGTACATATAACTTAACAACTTTTATAATATTAGAAATATATAATTTCTTTAATATTGCGTTACATAAAGACCGTATCGAGCAACTTTTGATAATTTAATAACCACGATATTTGATTATTTACATAGAAAAAACTTATTCCGAAAGTTACGACTATTTTTGTTTCCAGAATTTCGTACTTTATTAGTTGTAACTTAGTGAAAAAAAATTTTTTTTCTCTTAACGAACGTGTCATTTACTAGTTAAAATGTCCATAAATACTTGTGTAAAATTTTGTAAATTTACATAATATTAGTCGTTAAATAATAACAAAAACGTTAGTATGGAAAAAAAATAATTACAGAAATCTCCATACAAAACGGCAATTTCATAGGTAAAGACCTATTATTAAAGCTTTAAGTAGAGTTCCTAAGTAACTGAAAATTGTTCACCGCTATGATCATTAGTTCGCCTATACTTAACTGTATTTATCATAACCCATTGTGTAATTGTGATGGAAACTGACCTTAGTCATACCATGTTAAGGTCATTTTTCAATTTGACGACTCTGTATGAAATAAGACAGGGAGAAAAAAACAACCCTTGGAGTTTCTTGCCGGTTCTTCTCCAAGGCCTCCCGCTGTAGGGTTTGCGAACCGATGGCGTAGCTTCTATGACGTTCACAAGTATTGTAAATAACAATCTAAATTGAATAAAGAGATTTGAATCTTGAATCTTGAATAGCTTATATCCTCAATAACCGGCCTGATGAAACCCGAGACATTTTCCTGAAATACATTCAATCGATGAACTGAATAACAACAGAATTCGACTCGTTGCATAGTCAACAAACGGAATATGTAATAAACTTCGTAACGACATACTGCAAGTCGATTAAGTATGAATTCTTAATACTTGGCTAGGTGGGGCTTGTTTGTTACATGAAGGAATAATTTAGGGATGATTTATGTTAGACCGAGGCGGGCGCGATCCGGACCGTGCACGGACAAGCCATTTTTATTATTTTTTTCCTAACTGGATAATAAAAATTATTTTAATTATATAATAAGAATATTCCATCCGCTTTCTTAGCTACTTTTCTTAACCAACTATGAAAATAGACAAACTAGTCTTATTTATTAACCAATTAAGGCGATACTCGGAAAAATTATGCTGAAGCGAGATAGCAATGAGAAAACGACGTGCGCGGGAGCGAGACCGATTTTGCAGATTAGGCAAAAAAACACAAAATCACTTCGTATTAAAAAACTACAGAGATTTAAAAAAAAATGCTTCTATACGATCCTAAATATTGTTGTTGTCCACTAATTAAACCAATTTCCAATAGTGTAAGTAGCCCCATTTAAGAATAATCTTGAATTTTCGTATTTTTTAGAGGTCTTTTCGAAAAGAAAAAGTGTCGAGGCAAAATCATAAAATCGTGTTTTTGAAACTATACGATTCTAGATAAAGGTATGAAGAAATATATATCTTATTACAAGATTTGTAACAACTGTAACCGTCCTATAGTTTTTAATTAAAAAATCCATACTTTTTCCGAGTAGCGCCTTAAGAAAAAGTGAATAAAAATTCTTCTTTCATAGCAGGTTAAGAAAAATAGTTATGGATGTGGACTAAAGGGAATTTAACACGTTACATACACGAAGCAGCTCATACACACCGAGCGCGATTGTGCTCGTTACATGCTACGGCACACCGTGCACGGCGCCCGGTCTAACATACATAATTCATCCCTTAGCAGTTGTAAACTTTATTCAGTGGCCCTTCTGAGGTACACGGAGACTAGAAGATCATATTTTCCCCGTCTGAGGTACAAGGAGATAAGTAGATATTTTCCTCGTAGTTAAATTTCTCACTAGACAGAAACGATTGTAATAAGCAATTAAATTGTTTCTTTACATTTAGAATAAAAACAAGCCATCTCATACTTAAATATCTTGAACTTTCGCTGGCATAATACGTGAATTTAGAAGTCTGGATAGTTTTTGCAATTGAAAATACTGTTAGTGTCGACCCACACGTACCACAATCACACCGCATCGCAGCGACAAAATGTGTGGTACGTGTGAATAGAGTCGATATGCAACTTTTTGCAGTTGCGTTGTGGTTGCAATAATGTGGTACCGCGACAAAATGCCGTTGTCGCTTGTCTATTAAGCGCTCGTACTCTCCATTACAGACGCAATAAATGTATGGCTCATTAAGGCGATACTCGGAAAAATTATGCTAAAGCGAGATAGCAATGAGAAAACGACGCGCGCGGGAGCGAGACCGATTTTGCACATTACGCAAAAAAAACACAAAATCACTTCGTATTTAAAAACTATAGCGATTTTTAAAAAATGCTTCTACACGATCCTAAATATTATTGGTGTCCACTAATTAAACCAATTTTCAATAGTATATGTAACCCCATTTAAGAATAATCTTGATATTTCGTATTTTTTAGAGGTATTTTCGAAAAGAAAAAGTGTCGAGGCAAAATCATTAAATCGTGTTTCCGAAACTATACGATTCTAGATAAAGGTATGAAGAAATATATATCTTATTACCAGATTTATAACAACTGTAACCGTCCTATAGTTTTAAATCAAAAAGTCCATACTTTTTCCAAGTAGCGCCTTAACTATTACTAACTCGATTGCATTTACACGTAAATGTCATACCCCTGCATCACATCGATTGTCTAAATTATAAAGTAGTGGGTTTGTCCGATGTAATGCTACTATTACGTAATACGAGCGGTGCAGTGCAACATAGGACCGAAAATATTCAAAAGTTCATATCCAAACGAGCGACGCGCTAACCAGACGTGGTATTGGGTTTCCTTACCTATTTGAACACCGAAGAAAATACATGTTAATATTCTCCTTATCCATCCATAAGGAAGGCCAAGCAGTGGTGACTTATAATGGCTGATGATGAATGAACTATTTTAAATTCTTTTGCCGTTAAATAGTGACTATTATTTTAAACAAAAATATAATAGAAAATAACAACTAGTCTCAAAGTGACTCCAAACGGGGCTCGAACTCGCAAAATTTAGGTTCACGGTTATTATTGTATAAAAAATGCTTTAACCGCTCGGTACACTGGAAGCAATAGTTTAAATTTACCCTTTCTACAAGTGACCTCAATGAAAACACCTGCCGGCCTAGCATGAGCGGCATTTATCGCGCAATATGATATGGTACGGCAAGTTGTCTTGCTTACCCCACTAAGGTGTAAGCAAGACGGCATGCCGTACCATATCATATCGCGTGATAAAAGCCGCTCATGCTAGGCCAGATGTACTCACCAGTGTTGTTTGCGCAGATAACACCAGACAGTAAGAAGAAGGAGAGCGAAGACGCGGACAAGAAGCGCGAGGTGGTCCGCTCAGAGTCGGAGGACAACCCGGTAGAGTCGTTCTTCGAGCTGCTGAGCCGCTGCCAGTCGGAGCGCATGGACGAGCAGCGCGCCACGCTGCACGACAAAGAGAACCGGCCCAAGCCCAAGCCTCCCGCCAAGCTGCAGCGGTCTGCCAGCAGCGGACACAAACAACCTAGGTATTTTTTTGTGTTTAGAGACTATTCCAAAGCTCATTTCGCTCGACGAAGAGAACCGGCCCAAGCCCAAGCCTCCTGCCAAGCTGCAGCGGTCTGCCAGCAGCGGACACAAACAACCTAGGTATTTTTTTTGTGTTTAGAGACTATTCCAAAGCTCATTTCGCTCGACGAAGAGAACCGGCCCAAGCCCAAGCCTCCTGCCAAGCTGCAGCGGTCTGCCAGCAGCGGACACAAACAACCTAGGTATTTTTTTGTGTTTAGAGACTATTCCAAAGCTCATTTCGCTCGACGAAGAGAACCGGCCCAAGCCCAAGCCTCCTGCCAAGCTGCAGCGGTCTGCCAGCAGCGGACACAAACAACCTAGGTATTTTTTTTGTGTTTAGAGACTATTCCAAAGCTCATTTCGCTCGACGAAGAGAACCGGCCCAAGCCCAAGCCTCCTGCCAAGCTGCAGCGGTCTGCCAGCAGCGGACACAAACAACCTAGGTATTTTTTTGTTTAGAGACTATTCCAAAACTCATTTCGCTTTTTTCTACAATTTTTCAATAATACAAATTGCATTGTGAATGCAAAAAGTAATAATTTAAATAGCTTGCAATAGTAGTTTAATCTTTAGCGACTGTTAAATATCGGTATTTCTTTCGCGTGTCAGGGTAGTAATATCATGATGAAATTAACGCTGGCCATACAGCGCGTAAGAAGTATTGGATAAATTCGACGCTTCTCTTAACGACTCCGTAGCTCAGAGGTCCGAGCAGTCGCCCGGATAGCGAAAGGTCGTGGGTTCGAGTCCCATCGGAGCTTGTTGTGAGACGGGTCGATTTTTTCTAAATACTTCTACTTAAAAATGAAATCATTGGTGGCACTAGTTTATAGAAGTATTTTAAAAAGCAAAAAATACCAAGGATAGATATTTAATTGCTTCAAAGTACCGCTCTTTGTTTGTCGTCAATTTGACAGCTTTGAACAGTATTTTTTTTTATTCTAAGACAATTTATTAAATGAGATTATAGGCAATAGTTAGATTAATTTTGTCTGAACATATCTCGAAAGTTTCGTTGAATTCGGAGTTCACATGTCCAAGAAATCCCCAAATATCTTTGTATGCTAATTCCAACTTCCTACAATATCCCCATAGAAAACGGCAATTTCATAGGTAAAGACCTATTATTGAATATTAGAGTGCTTTTCTTCGCCAAAAACTGCCATGCAGTTTGGCGATTGTGTGTTTAATTTAAGTTTTATTGTGTAAAATTTGAAGTTCAATAAATTAAAAAAAAAAAGGATTCTATACATCGTGTAGAAAAAGTGAAAATGATTTGCAAATGAAAAATAATTTAGTGGGGACATTAAATGGCTATTGATGATGATGATGATGATGATGAAACTATTAGATATTTTTTAAATTATTTTTTGTAATTATTCTCGTCTCCAGTACTCTCCATATAGAGATGTGGAACTAGCCTAAGCCATTTCTCCACTTGGTACGACGCCGTTTGTTTCTTCATCTAGTCTCTGTAGGTAAAAGTAAAAACTGCGGAAAAAACATGCCGAAGCTGCCCGGGCTACATACAGCACTCGTCTAAGAGAAGACTTCATTCAACAGCCGATGTAAAACTTTAAGGAAACGCAACGTAAAAAAGCCTTAGCCAAGCATAGTACTACTGACAAATCTGGCTTTCAACTGAAAATAAGGACGAGATCACTTAGTTAATTGCGTAAAAAGAAAAAATATTCACGATTTGGAAACAAACGCATAATAACTTTTTTACTGACTAGTTTATTTCGTTTAAAAACACGATAAATTGTCAATTGAATAGGAAGAGCATATTTCTTGACTAGCCTTCCGCTACGCCTTCGCGCGCGTTTAGCGTGAAAGAAAGTGCCATACGCTACTTTTGAATGTCACTCTCCAGCACCCAAACTACTGCACATTTTCATTTTTATATATAATACTAGCCTTCTGCCCCCGGCTTCGCCCGTGTGGCCAAGACGACGTTATCCCGCGGGAATGTGTTTTTTTTTCGCGATAAAAAGTAGCCAGTGTCACACTCCATCTCCCAAACTATTCCCATACCAAATTACGTCGATCCGTTGCTCCGTTTTGACGTGAAAGACCATTGAAATGTTTGGCTACTGGTTTGTATGGGAAAAGAAAAGTCTAGTTTTATTTCCACGCAATTTTATATTTTTTCTCTCCATAAAAACCTTCCGTGGGCATTATGGAACATATGAAAAAAAATTGCCAAATTGGTCCAGCCGTTCTCGAGTTTTGCGCTTAGCAACATTCATTTTTATTTATATAGCCTTCTCCCCGCGGCTGTGCCCGCGTGGACTACGCGACGTTATCCCGCGGGAACCTAATATTTTTCCGTGATAAAAAGTAACTTTTGTCACTATCCAGCCCAAACTATTCCCATACAAAAAATCACGTCGATCCGTAGCTCCGTTTTGATGTGAAAGACGGATAGACGATTTACGTCAAATGTTTGATAGCTGGTTTGTATGGGAAGAGAAAAGTGTGGCTTTTACTATTTTTCACACAATTTTTGTTTTTTCTCTCCATAAAAACCTTAAAAAAAACAACGGGTTGCACTCCGGAAGTGCCGGCAGAAGGGAAAGGGCTCCCTAGACTTTTTCACAAAAAAAAGGAATTTGACAAAAAAATATGAAAAAATACGGACTGGATTTGAACCAAGGTCTTCTGGCTTCAGTGCCGCTTGTATTCTAACCTGAGCTATCACAACTTTGGAAACGGTGGCGAAATTTGCCTTCGTATTCTAATGACATTGTAACAATTTTTCGATCAGGTCACGTGTCCGTTCTACGATCTGACGGTCACGTGATCCTGACGCGAATTTAACATTTTTTACCCATCACAAAAAGTGCACAACGCCGCTAAAGAAGTTTTCACTTCAAAAATTGCCAAATTGGTCCAGCCGTTCTTGAGTTTTGAGCTTAGCAATATAGTATCTAAATTAGTTCACTAATCATATTAAAACACACAGAAATAATCATTGCCTTATGAAATGGCTAGGTACCAAAAAAATGGATATTCTTCTTAATTACTAGATCTAAGTTCAAATTAGATTGTGACTAAAAGCCCTACAGAAAACTTAATAAGGAAAATTGGAAACGGTAAAATCCATGTTATATAAATAATATTGATATTAACATCATGTATTATCTATTTTTATACGCGTTTGGTATTGAGAGAAAATATTTGGTGCGATTCAAGGTTAGTGTTTGCCGGCGGTGGGTCCGCGCTTATCAGCTACCTGTCTCTTGCGGCTTATCGCGAAGCCCCGGCCTTTCTATGTGTTTTCCAACACTTCAAACTGTGTCACTTCAGTTATGCCGATCGTAACTTTGCTCAAACTTCCCGTTATGTGTATTATTGCCTAAAAATTGTTGTGCTATGGTCCGAATAGCAATTTGAAGTTAAGAATTATTACTCGATTCTATAAAATGGACAGTATCGAGTCGAACCGAAAGAAGGCCAAGTATGTATAAATTTCATTTTTAGTTTTAGTAAATATTGCCGAAACTGTTATTTTACTGAAAGATATAATATGATAGACTTTTCAATAAAACATAGATTCGGTCCTTAATTTTCTAAAATTATACATAGTCTAGTTCCGAAAAGGCTATACATGGTACTATAGCTTTTTCGGAATCCTGCTTGTTCGGGAGATTGAAGTCGTCAAACCTGCGAGCGGGACGATTCGTAAGGACTCTCGAAAACAACTTATACATACATATGTCTCAGAATCGAGATGGGTCTGTAGTTCTTCAAGAGAGTCTTATCACCCTTCTTGAAAAACAGCATCACATCCACATGCCTTTGGCGTTTTGCCCTCGAGGATGACAGAATTAAAAAGCTTCTGGAGGGCGCGGGCGTTAAGTATCGGCTTACCGCCCGCTCTCAGATACTCTGTTGTGATTCCGTCATCGCCCGCCGCCTTGTTGTTTTTAAGCTGCTTGAAAGCCATTCTAATCTCGTACAGGCTAACGTCCAGGTTATCTTCGGTATAGTGTCAGTAAGCTTAGCCAGAGTGAACGAAGAGTGCGGCACCAGTGCCATGTCCTTAAATCTACTTATACGAGCCGTACATACGGGCTAGGCTTGAGCCATACATAGTTAATTTATTATTGTTTGAAATTGGATGTATTTTATATTAAAATACAATTTACGTTTACACGTAACATTATGATAATTGTTATAATTATATTTTAATTTACAAATTTGACACTGCAAAATATTTATCCCATAGAAAAAACCCAGTTGCAAAAGAAAAGATCTGTATCTATATACCTAATATTATTGACTACACTGCGTGTGATAACCGTAATTTATTGTTGGTTCTGATGGCGGTTTTTTTTACATTTTCAAAAAGTCGGAGTAATCTGGGTCGTGAATCTTCTCCATAATCACGTGTGGAGCATAAAATAAGGCTCGTCTTAGGGGCCACGTCAGAATTGTGCTTTTATGGATCTGAAGCGTCTCTTGGACAGATACGTAGTTGAAGGGTCGAATGCCCTAGCTAACACGTCGAGAGGTAAGGCAAAGCGTAATTTAGCGTCAGTTTTCTGCGTTATTTCATCCCCGCCACCATGAAGCACATCATATACGCCACCATGAAGGAAAATACTCATCGATAGCTGATACTACGGCTTGAAATACTCTGGCATCGTTCTGGTCTTGACCTGGCAGGGAAGCCAATTCTCCCATAGTAGTGAGCTCTCCCACTGTCTGTAATGTAATTCACAGCTTTGGTTATTAAAATGCGACGTCAAGACGTCGTCGAGACGGGTCGAGTAACTCATACTACGCCAAGTAACTGATGCGACATTGAGTTGATGCGACGTCGAGCTAATGATACGACGCAAGTAATTGATACGACACCAAGTGGCTGATACGACGTCGTGTAACTGATGCGACGTTGAGCTAATGATACGACGCAAGTCGTTGATACGACACCAAGTGGCTGATACGACGTCGTGTAACTGATGCGACATTGAGTTGATGCGACGTCGAGCTAATGATACAACGCAAGTAATTGATACGACACCAAGTGGTTGATACGACGTGTCGTGTAACTGATGCGACATTGAGTTGATGCGACGTCGAGCTAATGATAAGATAAGATAAGATAAAAATATTCTTTATTCACTTAGACATAATAAATATGTACTTATGAATCGTCAATATTTTCCTACCACCCATTCAAGACTTTTTTAACTGACAAGAAGAATGGGCGCAAGAAACTTGCCAGCGTTTCTTAGTTAGGTAACGACATTTACAAAAAAAAAAAAACATATCGTTACTAATACAACAATTGCTTAGTATAAAAATACATCATATTAAACAGTGATTATGTTATGTGTTACATCATGACCATGCATTGCGGTCATTCAAATAATCGTCTACTTTATAGTATCCTTTGCTCATCAGCGACTCTTTAATGTAACATTTAAATTTATGCAATGGTAGTTCAATTATATGCTGTGGAACTTTATTAAAAAAGGCTATGCTTTTCCCCAGAAATGAGGCTCTGGATTTTTCTAGCCTAAACTTGGGAACGACAAGTTTATCTTTATTTCTTGTGTTAAAGCGATGAATATCGCTCTGCTTTACAAATGTATTATAATACTTTTTCACATAAATTATATTTTCATAGATGTAATGTCCTGCAACAGTTAAAATGTTTATTTCTTTAAATAGATCTCTTAAAGAATCTCTCGATCGGAGGTTGTAAATGGCGCGAACAGCCCTTTTTTGGAGCACGAATATACTTTGGATGTTAGCGGCTGAGCCCCACAACAAAAGGCCGTAGGACATAACACTATGAAAATAACTAAAATAGACTATTCTAGCCGTTTCAATATCGGTTAAGAGCCTTATTTTCTTAACTGCGAATGCAGCCGAACTGAGTCTACTCGCCAAGGCTTCGATATGAGGATCCCATTGTAGTCGCGAGTCTAATATAATACCTAGAAATTTTGTATTGTTAATGAATTCGACCGTATCGCCGTCTAGTCTAATATGAAAATCAACTTGTCTTACATTAGGTAACGAAAATTTTAAACACTTAGTTTTCTTTGAGTTTAATGATAAATTATTACTATTAAACCAATGTGACACTTTTGAAAGAGCACTATTTACTTCGTCAGAACAGTCATCACCTCTATCTACTTTAAAGACTAGAGATGTATCATCGGCAAATAGCACCGTCTCACATAAATTCTTCGCGTAGTAAGGAAGGTCATTTATGTATATTAAAAACAACAGCGGGCCCAATATTGATCCTTGGGGTACGCCCATAGTAATGGGAGCTCCGGTAGACTCAGTTTTATTAATAACTACCTTCTGAGTTCTTTCATACAGATATGAATGCATAAGGCTTACTGACATTTCAGAAACACCATAATGTTTTAACTTCCTTAATAGTGTTTGGTGATCAACACAATCGAATGCCTTGGAAAGGTCACAAAAAATAGCGATTACATCCTGCTTGTCCTCCCAGGCATCAAGTACATGTTTTAGAAATGCAACCCCAGCATCAGTTGTACTTTTACCTTTTGAAAAACCAAACTGTTTCTCATGCAGTATACTATTTAATTTAAAATATTCTAAAAGTTGAACATAAATTAATTTCTCAAATATTTTACTTATTGCTGGTAGTATGGATATAGGTCTAAAATTTGCTGGGTCACTTTTGTCACCAGCTTTAAACAGAGGAATAATTTTACTATTCTTCATTAAATTAGGAAAGACCCCTTCACTTATACATTGGTTAAAAATTATTGCTAATGATGGAGCTATCACATCAATTATTGATTTGATGATACTTGTAGATATGCCCCAGAGATCTTCTGTTTTTTTAATATTTATTGCTTTGAATGCTTTAATAATATCTTCGGTAGTGACATAGCTAAAACTAAATGTTTCCTGGCACTTGTTCACACTAGATTCCATAAGAGAGACAGCGGTGTTGGGGCAAGAATTAAGTCTGCTAGTAGTTTCTAACGGTATTCGAGCAAAGAAACCTTCAAAAGCACTAGCCACCTCAATATCTGATTCAAAAGTCTGATCACTAATTTTTAAGTTAAATGAATTAATTTTGCTTTTTGTTTTGCCAGTTTCTTGGTTTATAATACTCCAGGTAGCTTTTATTTTATTTTCAGATGATTTAATTTTATTTGATACGACGCTAGTAATTGATACGACACCAAGTGGTTGGTACGACGTGTCGTGTAACTGATGCGACATTGAGATGATGCGACGTCGAGCTAATGATACGACGCAAGTAATTGATACGACACCAAGTGGCCGATACGACGTGTCGTGTAACTGATGCGACATTGAGTTGATGCGACGTCGAGCTAATGATACGACGCAAGTAATTGATACGACACCAAGTGGCTGATACGACGTGTCGTGTAACAGATGCGACATTGAGTTAATGCGTATGGGATGTCGAGCTACGGATACGACGTCGAGTAACTAATACGACGTCGAGCAACTCATGCTCCGTCGATAAGGTTTATGTGACGTTGTTGATTCGACCCGTAACATACCGAAAACAATCGTGACGGTTAGGAAAACTCCTAAATCGTGTCGCTGGGCCGTGAGGTGAATTTAATTGGGTCACTCGAGTGTACTAACTCAAATAATTCAACTCACCGCTGGCACTTTCTGTTCCCGCAGTCAATAGAGGACTTTATACATATTCCCATTTCCTATTAAACTGGAGCTGTGGGTAGGGGGAGTGTATAATATAAAGTTGGTTCTGGGGCTTCGCCGGCCGTTGCCGCGGCACGGCAGCAATTTAATTTTGCCTTTCTTTTATCGTTTCGAAATAACTAGACTATATGCTCCCATTTTCTAATACCTTGAAAATTAAAATTTTGTGTCATTTAATTACTGCGAACAAGTTTTACTGCGGCGGATATTTTCATATTTCCAACAAACCTACCTTATCCGTACTTCCCCTATTTTCTCACCTTTTAAACCTTTCCTGGACTTCCACGAACATTTCAAGACCAAAATTACCCAAATCGATTCAGCCGTTTTCGAGTTTTAGCGAGATTAACGAACAGTGCTTTATTTTTATATATATTGTTGGGATAAAAAATCAGCCATATAACGTGGAGGTGAATTTAGTGAGAGGTGCTGCTAACGTACTGAGATTAGGAATAAAACGTCTATACCAACTAGCAGTGCCAAGAAATTTCTTGACTTCTTTAGCTGTTTTAAGAGTTTGGATACTAAGGATGGCTTCTACTTTAGATGGATCTGTTTGGAGACCTTGATGGTTAACAATATAACCGAGGTATTTCAGTTCATTACGAAAGAACGAACATTTGGGAAAATTGACGGTGATATTTGCTTGTTAAATTTTGGTTATAATTTTGTTCAATAATTCGACATGTTGGTCGAAAGTTTGAGTAGCTATTACAATATCATCTAAATAACAGAATACTGAGTTATCACTTATCACACATAAGGGGCCTTAGCCAAAGTAACAATTCAAAAATGATAACGAAGTTCGAAAGAAATTCAAGGTATAGGATTGGCGGATTGGTATAAGCTGCGCTAAATCACGTGGTCTTGCCGCAAGTTGATTGGAGCATAAAGACGATAGCGAATATATTTGTCGTTTCGCCACATAACGATGTTACTTTGGCTACAGGCCCTGGTCAGATAGGAGTTCATCGAGAAAACCAGCATCAAGCTACAATATTCCTTATATAATCCCGAGTGACACACTTGTCATAATATTGTAGCTTACTGCTGGTTTTCGAAATTGGTTCAGTAGTTTCCGAGAGAACGTTACCTCAAACATCCAAACAAACTTTAACATTTTATAATATTAGTGTAAAGTTAAAACTTCGGTGCTTATGACTTTTAGATGTTCCCCAGTCCGAACGAAGCAGTGCTGAAAACTCCGGTGCTTATGACAGTTAATGTTCCCCAGTCCGAACGATGCAATGCTGGACATGATAACGGACCTGCAGTCGGAGCGCATGGATTCGCAACGGGCGGAGCTGGGGGGTTCGCAAGGCGAAGGGGGCGCGCGGGGCGAGGGGGCCCGGCCCAAGAAGCTCGGCAAGGAGGGCAAGGGCGCCTCGCTGCCCGGCCTCCGCGCGCAGCACACGGGCGCCGCCCGGCCGGAGGATGACTTCTTAGATATGATCGCACGCGTACAGGTAACTTGGTTTATTTTATTACACTCGGGGCTCTTTTACAGTGTGACTGTTGTTAGCATTAATACAAACGCGCGTTTAAAGCCGCACGACTGCTTCCCTGATTTTAGTAAGACGAGTAGAAGTTTTTTTACGGGAAACTGGGTACTACGGGAACTGGAACCACGCTGTTTCACCCACGTGGTTCCAGTTCCCGTGGGAATATCGGGATAAAAACCTTATGTCAGCCTATAATCTATCTCTGTTGCAAATTTCATCCAGATCCGTTCAATATTTTTTGCGTGAAAGAGTCAAACATCCATACATATGGATGGGCATACTCACAAAATGTTGCAATTATAATAAGGATAAATAAATAGTTTCGGTCGTGTTAGGGCACCCGGCTGGAGGACCAGCGGTCGGAGCTGCCGCGGCCGAATCCCGAGGAGCCGCGTCCCAAGACGGTGCCGGATGAGCCTATAATCTATCTCTGTTGCAAAGTTCATCCAGATCTGTTCAGTAGTTTTTGCGTGAAAGAGTCACAAACATCCATACATCCATCCATACTTACAAACTTTTGCAATTATAGTAGTAGGATAAATAACTAGTACCGGTTGTGTTAGGGCTCCCGGCTGGAGGACCAGCGGTCGGAACTGCCGCGGCCGAAGCCCGAGGAGCCGCGGCCCAAGACGGTGCCAGATGACGCCTTCTTCGCGCTGCTGATGCGCGCGCAGGCCGGCCGCATGGAGGACCAGCGCGCCACCGTGAGTACAATCACTATAAGCCGCGCGGATAAAGAAACAATATGGAAATGGCGGCTGACCGGTCATGCTACCTCGCTCACACATACCGTCATGCTGCATGTATACCAGGTGGGTGGGTCATGCTATCGCACTCACACTTAATGCATGGCCGCCATTTCCATATTGTTTCTTTAACCGCGCGGGTTATACCATCCTACACTTGGTTAAGGCGATACTAGGAAAAAGTAGAGATTCAATATTCAAATTTGTTTATTCAATTTAGATTGTTATTTACAATACTTGTGAACGTCATAGAAACTTCGCCATCGGTTCGCAAGCCCTACAGCGGGAGACGTTGGAGAAGAACCGGCAAGAAACTCCAAGGGTTAGAGTTTTTGATATAAAACTATAGGACGGTTAAAGTTGTTACAAATCTGGTAATAAGTTATATATTTCTTCAAACTTACCTTTATCTAGATTCGTAAACATTCAGAATCACAATTTTATGATTTTGCCCCAACACTTTTTCTTTTCGAAAAGACCCCTAATAAATAAGAAAATTCAAGATTATTCTCAAATGGGGTTACAATACGGTATTTTACTGATTTTTTTTTATTTCTTTAAAAGTTTTTCGAAATATTAGCTACACAAAACAAGTTTTCATTTTGAATTATCTTGAATATTTTCAAAGATATAGGACTTCAAACTTTATAATTAGACCAGGACAGGACGCTATCTTAGTGACGTCAGTGGGTTAGTAGCGTCATAGACACGCCATAGAAGATTTCGTTTTAGAAAGAGACAGCTATAGTCAAAATCAAACAGACTATAATTCTTTTATTATAAAACAGATTCAAATTATTTTTTCACATTTGGTATTCTTAATTGCAATATTTTTTAACGTCATCATTAAATATCTACATTTCAACAACAGTAAAATACCCTATTATACTATTGGAAATTGGTTTAATTAGTGGACACCAATAATATTTGGGATCGTGTAGTTTTTTTTTTAAAAGCGCTATAGTTTTTTACTACGAAGTGATTTCGTGTTTTTTTTTGCCCAATCTGCAAAATCGGTCTAGCTTCGCGCTAGCCGCTAGCCGCGCGCGTCGTTTTCTCATTGCTATCTTTCTTCAGTCATTTAGCCCCATAAGTCAAAGACAAATTATGTTCGTATATTTTTCATTAAATAAAACCAAATATAATGCAAGTAATAGGATATTTGAATTACGATTAGACGGATGTTTGAAATTTTGTAAAGTATCCAATGAGTATTCAATGGTCAGAATCACTAGATAAAAGTAAAAACTACACACTAGAAAAACCATATACTTTTTCCGAAATTTTGAGTACTTGTGATTTGCCAGTAATCCATAATTTAAAATACTCCTCGCCTCTAGGGCCCTTTTCCTGTCATGCGGGTTGCCTGCCGCCCGCGTGCGGATCTGGGGTGCGATTCTAACGAAATTTCACCGTCACTTCGTCGTTCAGCTTCGATTCTTTATGTCAATTTCATAACAAACAAGTGAAAGTCAAGCGAAAAAGAACGTCGAGTTTGTTGATTGAGTTTTAGAGAATCGCACAACTGGTCCGCATTTAACCGCCCAAGTACTGTCATTTTATACATGTTTTTCCTATCATACGGGTCGCACGCAGCGCGGTTTGAAACATTATGTCACATCAGTGAACGAATTAGACGTTCACTGTGTCACATGCACGCGGACCGGACCCGCGCGCGGGCGGAGGAAAGGACCCTCAATAACTGTTAGTGGCTGTTTGCGGCTTTGTCCGCGTGTAATCTGTAGGTATTACATACTTTACTAGCCTGCTCCCTGCGGTTTATGTTTGTGTGTTCTATTTGTGGGATATTATAATATAACCCATGTTACTTAAAACTAGCTAAAAATATGTTGGTTTGTCTAATGTTTTCCGCTATATCATATCATTAACTCGTTGTTTATTCACTAATTAAAGTAGTATAATCGTGTCGTAATCCACTTGACCGTTACCGATAACAGTTCGCTGCCAAAATGTATGGAAGTAACAATAACCAGCGTTTCTATAAACTTTGTGGCCGTCCGTCAATGAACTGTCAATATTACTAATCGTCATCGGAAGCATGACAACTGCCACAAACTTATCTTTCTCGGTGGTCAATTCTGAAACAAAAAAAAAAATCATAATGCTGACAGACGACAGTCCATTTTGACTGCCAATTTTGTATTGCAAGTGGTTCCTCCACCACTGGTGTCACAGGGTCTGTTATCTTTGTGGAAAGTGTACCGACGAGGAGGGGTTGATTTATAGTAACCCGACATTAATAACACCTGTTTCAGATCCCTCTGCAGGAGAACCGGCAGCCCAAGGGCGGGTCCAACTCTAAGAAGTGAGCGCTCGACAGCCGCCTCAACTCTTTATTTTAAATCGGATCTCTTACACAAAGACGAAATTAATTTGGTTACGTATTATAATCACTAAAGTTGGTAAAACTGAAGTCATAGTACCTATGGACGATAGACCTGGCGGTTGTTTTATCTTAGTTTCTAAACCATCCATCTTCGAAAAAAAAAATCATTTCTCAGTCGAAATATTTTTCAACTGCTTAGTGAACTGTGCGAGATTTTTCAAACTTTTGATGTCGTTTTGGATTTGGTTATATATCTTTGTTGTCATAATATAAAGTATATTATGCCTATTGCCTATAGATATATTAACTTTGTCATTGTAATACGTAACAGTTAATATTTATTACTCTATGTGCTTGTTTCACAATGTCCGATTAGGAGATACTTTCCAGTTTAATTGACAGTTTTGTATGGACCTGTCAAGTAATAGCTAATGAGAACTTAGCTAGATATTGTGAAACAGGCCCTTAATCTACCATTATCAGGGTCTCATTGTCAAAAAATATTGTCAAAGGCATGTTATAAGAACCAATTCAAAGATTATTTTATTCAAATGAATAGTTCGTTTTTCTACTCGTTGCGTACTTGTTAAAACTAAATGAATTGCTAAAACAACTATTATTCAACATCGTAAACACTTTACGAAAGCGCCATTACTCTTGACATATAATAATATGATTAGGTTTGACCTGTGCTGAGTCACGTTAAATGTGACGTCAGAGTTTCTGACCTCCTGCACATACAACATTTACTCCTCATCTTCTAAATATTTTTTTCTTAACTGTTAGTGTTTGCATTAAATTCAGTCTCAAAACTTAATCAGATTTGAAACTGTATTATCCTACAGTTCGTTAGTTAAATAGTTAATATAAGAATCATTAGAAACAAATAAAAGGAAAACTTTGTTACGGTTCTGGTTGCATTGAAATATTGATAGTGATGTTCTACTACAAATTATAAGGCTATTTAAAAAACATAATAACTAGTTCTTATTATGAACCTCTCGCACAAACTATCACTAGATTAAACAATGTTTTTCTTTTTAGTAAGGCCCGACACCAATATTTGTAGTTCACTATACCTACTACTAATAGTTCATAGCGCATTGGTATAATGTAGAATTGAAACACCAATGCACTTGTTGTTGATAACACGTTAAGGAAATAAATTGTACCGGTTTGGGGTTGTTCCTTTGTTCCGAACTGTATAATTCACTATATTTGGAATGTATTTTTTATTTGTATTACAATAGAACAAATATTTTGCATTTCTTGAGTGTTGATTTTAATTTATGAACTGGCGAGGTAGTCTAGAATTGTATCACGAGCGGAGTGAGTGATGCTAATATAGACAACTGAGAACAGTGAATGATTTAAAAGTCACAAGATAATAATACAATTTGTTCCCCTGTAAAACATAGTACTTTTCACCTTGACAGCAAGAAAAATTGCATATGTTTCATAAAATATCAAAATAATTAAGACAATTTTAAAACTTAAGTTAAAAGTTCCTTGTTTTACACGAGTACATATTTTTCGTAGTATCTCGTGCCTTTTAAATCATTCACTGTTTTCAGTAGTATATATTAGCATCAACTCGCTCCGCTCGTGATGTAATTCCAGACTACTTCGCCAGGTCATGATTTAAAATGAACACAAGAAATGCAAATGTTTTTTCTCTTGTAATGTAATACAACTATTTCATTGTACGATCTTCGTGGCAATATAAAAAATAAAGTGTGTTATGGCAGCCATACACGTTCATGCATTCATTCAGGTCATTCATTAGCATGAATGTGTGTGGGGAAGTTTGATCAAATTTTACCAGAAATTTTATCAAATTTCCCCTTAGACATTCTTGCCGATTTTGATCAAACTGTTTGATCCAGCCTGTTTGAATGCCATGAACATGTATGGCTGCCGTAAAACCAAATAGAGAAGTTACTCAGCTAAAATGAATAACTGAAACTAAATGAATACTTCATTTTCAATTAATAACTGTATTTTATATGCTGAAGATCGTGCAAATAAAACTAGAAATAAGATCAGTTTTATCAGAATATTTGTATTTTGCTCACATTACATAATTTCTGTTATATTACAATAATTCGTTGTTATCTTCATGATTAGTTTTTAAGCAATATTCAAAATGTACTCATGAATTTACTTATATTATTTTGTATTAAGAATTTTAAGTGAGTTGTATAAACACGTTGATTATGACTTATTTATACACGAAGTTAATATAAAGATTAGTTGTTTAGTTTGCCGGTGAACGAAGTAGTAAAGTAAACAAAGCAACAGTGAATTCTTAACTTGTTTACTTCTTGCGAGCATATCAGTTTTTGATCTATTTATCAGTATGCACTAAATATTAGGTTATGCGTTCGGCAATAATTTTATATGCTTTTTTCTATAATTATGGTAGTGGATTGAGGAGCAATATATGACGTCGGATTCGAATGTAAGTATAGTCTCTGGGGCTAGTTTTCAATAATATGTGCCTGACGCCATAGTGTAATTCCTTGAAACTAGAAATAAACGGCGTTTCCAGATGAAAAACTAATATGTTACTGTAATTTTTACAATTATACTCATTGTAACTGTAAATCACGTATTATATCGATAACTATTTTTATATAATCTATTTCATGTTATGATGCATGCTATATAATTGTCGAAATATTGAGATATTCAATTCGCTCATATCTTTTATCTGAAAATGTATGCCAATTTCGCCACTGGACTCGCGCGCTAATGTAAGTCAAATTTAAATGGAGAATTTGTTATGGCGGATTTCCAAAAATCCAGCAGCTGGCGCTGAAATCGCTGCCAATCCAGCTTCGTGTAAACGTTTTGCCTCCAATCCAGGAATCCAATCCAGCGCCATCGCTAAAAACAACTGCCTACTTACTGACGACGCGCCTGAATTCGGTGCCAGCAACTATATTAATGTAAATCTGCCACTAGTCTGTCCGCTGCCAATAGGGGACCGAACTGTTATTTATGTCAATATTTAATAGTGACATTCAAAAATATTACAATGAAGAATAATAAAAGTGAAAATAAAGTTCAATCTGTAACAAGCAAGGAATGAGCTGATGAATTCTGACTACCCGTGACTCTAGCTATCTCTTTCTGAAACAAAATTTATATGGCGGGAGCTGTCCTTATCTAATAAGAAATTTTAATGCTCTTTATGTCTGAAATTATGTTTAATTAAATAAATAGGTATCTGTGATGTGTTGCTGATATTTCTAAAAACATTTTAAATGAATAAAAAAAATAGTCCGGTCTTCTATGTATCGGACCCTCATAGTCTATTTGAAGAAAAAAAAAATTAAAAGTTAACCAATTTTTTAACGCCTTTTATGCCCGAATACTCATAAGTATCTGAACTTTTGAAGCGTCTCAAATATCGCCGTCACTTTTAATTTTAAACGTATGAAAGAGACGCCGCCGTGATGTTTAAGATGCTCCCAAAGCGCTATCATATCGGCCGTCCATTATAACATTTTGTATTTTCCACAAATGGTAACTTAATCATAACAAAACTGCCAAGCCGAACATTATGACGATAACTTTTGGTAATTACATTGATATAAATAAGGACTTATTTTTCTGCATCAGAGAAATAATATAATGGACGGAACGCGGACAGCTGTCTAGGAATCATTCCAAAAGCATTTATATTTTCGAATAGGTATTAGAAGTAAGGATGTTCACTGATGGAATTGACTAACTTTAAATAACGCGATGATTGGTGTGCTTTAGAAGATAGGCGGATGTTTTATTTATTTACTTATAAAAAATGTAGTTCTGATGTTACTATTACGACATGTAACGATTTGTTTGCAATCAAATTTTATGTTATCTTAGATTGTATAATTATTTTATTCATTTGTCATATAAAATTATGTCACTTGTGGGAGTTTAGACACTTATATTAATGAACAGCTTAATGAACTGAAAAAAACAATAACGGGAAGTATAGTTATAATTAAACAAATACAGAAAAGTTTTGTTTGCAAAATTGGCCTAATACAAAACACACAATTTAAATACGCTATTTATATATTGAAGCTTTTGAAACGGATCCTAATTATTGTGTAATTGAAAATTGATCTCAATCGTTTTCAATCAGTCGATCGTTATTTTTATCGCTCGCTCTAATTTTTCTTATTTGTGCAAAGTAAGCGATACGATACAGTGACAGTCGCACAAAGAATTTCAAAATTTTTTTAGGACATTCATGCCCGTTTGCACTAAACTCGGGTTGAGCGTGTCATAGATAAGATACATCTTAGCTTAGAAACAGCCTAAAACAGCCGAGCTAAAATTTTTCTGTTCCGGTGACAGCCGTGACACAGGAGTCACTTGCAATACGAAATTAGCTGTCAAAATGGACTGTCGTATGAAAACTGTTTTAGTTCCAAAGATAATCACCGGAACAGAAAAGCCACGGAGCTTTTGAGCTACGGAGTCGTAAACATAATATTCATGTGCACACGACTCCGTAGCTCAGTGGTTAGAGCAGTCGCCCGGAAAGCGAAAGGTCGTGGGTTCGAGTCCCATCGGAGCTAGTTGTGAGACGGGTCGATTTTTTCTAAAATAGGTACTTCATTTTCCATTTTTTCAAGTACTTTATTGTCAGATGTCAAATCGTCAGGGTTCCTGCGCAAACAGCGTACCTACCTTATTTTTTTTTTTTTTTGTAATAACCAAATGTTTAAATTGCTTGACTGAGTCAAGAACTGCTACTAACGGCCAAGTACCGTCGCCGTCAGATATATATGTCGTAGCGACCGAAGCCCTCAAATATTTCGGAGCAACTTAAAATTTCAATGTATCGCTACGATAGCCGCTACGATATATCTGGTGGCGACTGTACAACATGAATATTATGTTACTGTGTGTTGGACTTGGTTATAATCATTACTCCACGTCTATCTATTTTTAAGGGAAGTTATAGGTCACTAACAAAATTAAATGCCAAAATTATGCATACTTACATTTATAATTATTAAATTTGTTGTTTTATTTACATTCCTTTTCATAAAATGCTGTTGATTTTTTGACGGATGGTATAGTTTAGGTATATGTGATTACAATAGCAACAATTTTCGTGGTTGGGGTACTTACTGGATTCGTATACCATCCATAGGCACAGTCTGGGGGGATGACAATACGCTCGGTCATAGCCCAGCTGCGAGGGGTCCGAAGGCGATAAGGCATTTTAATGTCGGTTTCCACGGCAATGTAAATTAACCTCAGTACTAGTTGGAGAAAATGCATTTCCCTATTTTATTAAAAGCGTGTAACGCCTTCCTGGCATGGCAGAGCGCCATGTCATCTAAGTATTTTCTAACATTGTTGATGTGGAAATTTATCACCGGTTTTTCGAGATTGGTGAGAATAAGGAAAAAGAACACAACAGCAGAGGCGTATTATCCCTAAGGCAAACTAGGCACGTGCCTAGGGGCGCCAGGTTGCGAAGGGGCGCGCGCTATCGTTTAAGGCTTGAGCACACCAAACGCGGGTCAGAAGCACAGTAGCAGCGCGGGAGCGCGCGGTAGTCGGCACACTGAACGCAGCAGCAGTTTCAAAGCAGTTGCAACGCGGGCCCGCGTTCAAACCGCGTTCACTGTGACGGGTTCTCCCACAATCGCAACTTGTATGTTACATTCCTATAATATTTGTCCTTTAAATCATATAAACATTTATTTTTACCAACTAATTCTATTAATTTTTCACCGGAATCCATCACGAATATAAAAAAAATACAACTCGTCAACTGCTTTCGACGCGCTGCGCTGCACTGCAAACGCCCTGCCTCGGTGTGTGTGTCATGCTAACATGGCCGCCATAGATATACAACAGCGCGAACCCGCGCTAAAACTGCTCTGCGCCGTTTGAGCAGTTTGAGCGCGGGCCCGCGTTCAAATTTAGTGTGACGTAGTTTATAGAGTTTCTTGTATTACAACATGCGGGGGCCCGCATTCAAACAGCGCTGCTCCTGACCTGCGTTTGGTGTGCTCAAGCCTTTAGTTAGAGTTTACTTATCAAGCAAGAGTTTGCGCTTCGGAGATCTTCTTTTCTATGCAAAACTATTGAATGCTATAATTTTTTCAGTTTTTTATATACGAGGGGTACACTGAAAGTTTTGCGTAACTCATTAGTAAAACAATTCACATGTAAAGTTATATATTTACTGCTTTTCGAAGTATTCTCCATAACATTTTATAGGTACACTTATTCATTCGGTCAAACCATTTTTGAAAATATGAGGACCATTGGTCTGACTGAGGGCATGTTTTTCACGCGCTGGTTGAAAGCTATCACGGCCTCTTCCGGCCGAAACGACCGACCTTCACGAATTTCATCATGGAGAGAAATACAGCCACGATCAAATTCTTCGTACCAACGCCTTACATTACTCAAATGAGGTGCTTCTCTCTCCCAATTTTGAGGACGAGCAGTGCAGTCTTGCGGAGACTGAACTTTTAAGGCCATAAAAATCATCGCCCTAAAATCTTTTCGCAACTTGTGATAAAAAACAATTGACACGCGTTTTTTCGCATTTTTTTTAACCTCCTAAGGCCCAAGCCATTTTGACCAAATAAGGGCTTGTAGCCCAGATGCCTTTTTATAGGTTCACATGGTTCGGACCCAGAAGTTTCGATGTTCAAAAAAGTGTCTTAGGATCTCCCTAAGAACGTGGGTTTTTTTTTGCATATAAATGAATACCAGAAGAAGGTTTTACGTGACTAAAAACGTCCAAATTCAGCATCCTTTATTTAGGCATATGGGCTTTAATGCATACCCTAACCAATTTTTGTAAAATTCGTATTTTTAGGCTAATTGAGTAACAGTTGACGCTTCAAGGTATATTTATATTACAGAAAGAAAATAGCATATATATTTGGAATATGGCATGCTTGCTATATTTTTTATGACCACAAAAGTAGCTACTGAACACTAGCAATGTCACGAAAAATCAATTTGTATTCAAAATGTTCATTGCTGTTTGTGTTAACTATATTAAAAGGTTCGTATGTTATATGTTTTATGGGTTCAATCAGTTCGTTCCACATTTAAAAGAGAAATAGAGCATAAATAAACCAGTTTTTGTATCAAGTCCCAAAAAACACCTAAAAACACGACAACAGCCCATATGCCTTTTAAAATCAATATGGTAGGCTCCGCCCGGAATCGAACCCGGGACCTTTCACTGTCCAGGCAACTGCTCTGACTGCTGAGCTGAGTCGTTAGGTCGTTAGCTCAGCGGTCAGAGCAGTCGCCCGGACAGTGAAAAGTCCCGGGTTCGATTCCCGGCGGAACTACTTAGAGAATGGGTAGTTTTTTTCTAATATTTTATTTTCGATAATAAAAATTGTATTGTGAATGCAAAAAAGTTAATATAATTTGACAATACCTGTAACTAAATATCATTATAAAGAAGATAGTTCTTGTAACCACCCACATACCTTTTAAAATCTAAGTATATATAAATTCCCGCATACCTTTTAAGAGGTACTCGGATTTCTCGACGTTATTATAAATTCGTATTCTTTATTTTCGTGTAAAACTTTGTTATTGTAAAATTTAAATGTCTGTTAGTATACAGACAAAGATACGTTTAAAAAAAACCTTTAGATCATATTAATAAACATGGATAAACTTACCACGTCTATTAGGTCTGGCGGGCCATCTTGAATGAGAATTCGTCGAAAATGACAGATATTTTTGTTTTTTGTTGGCACAACTGCTTAACCATAGATAAAATAAGAAGACCCATTAGCCGTTCAGAAACTATTTTTCGCTCTTGGCGCGTCATTTAAAATGTTATGGCGCATACAAATCGGATGCCTTTTAAAAGGTGGTTGGGTGTCTACTTCATAAAATTGGCAAATGTCTTGGGTCCGTACCACTTTAAACTTGCATACCTTTTATAAGGCAATTGGGCCTTACGAGGTTAACACCCGTTTGCACTAAACTTAAAAATCGCCTAAGTCTTTTCCTAGCTAACTTAAGACATTCTTAACAAAAAATTGCTTTGCACTAACCTTAGGACATTCTTAAGTGCACTTTTGGCTATTCTTAACTTACGGGCCCAATATCGAGCGCCTAAGGCTTAAGAAATACCTATATCAGTGGTTATTGTCTGTGACATTGTGAGCAAAGAGTAGTGCGACAAGCTTTTCTGTTCCGGTGATTATCTTTGGAACTAAAACAGTTTTCATACGACAGTCCATTTGACAGCTAATTTCGTATTGCAAGTGACTCCTGTGTCACGGCTGTCACCGGAACAGAAAAGCTTGTGGCTTTTGTATTCTTGTTTGCTAGATAGAGACACAACACATGTGACATACGTCATTCATCATTTATTTAAAAAAAAACATTACAGATTGACAATCTTTTCTGTTCCCATGACAGCGGCGCTGTTTAGCAAAGAGCATGTAATCACTATGCTGTTTAGCAGCAAAACATGAAAGTATTAGCAAAATGACATTAAAAACAAAACTCGTTAGTTCTAGTTTTGGCCACCGGAACAGAAAAGGTTGCGCACTGTATTTATGTTTTTCCTGACAGTTGAGCTCAGTTGACTTTTTCTTTTCTCGGTGAATTACTCCTACCAAATAAAATAGACAACGCCTTAGCTTTTGTCTCCTTTTAACTTACGAAGAAATCAATGAGAAGTTTCAACCAAAAAAATATCCAGTGACCTACTTTACCTCGCCAGGTTTAAAATCCATAAACAATTAATATTTGAATTCATTCATTCATTCTTTTAGCAAGGTGATGACTAATTTACGATGTAGTCTGTCAGTGCAAACAAAAATTTTAGCTCGGCTGTTTTAGGCTGTTTCTAAGCTAAGATGTATCTTATCTATGACAAGCTCAACCCGAGTTTAGTGCAAACGGGCATAAATGAATCATTGAGTTTCCTAAGTCTAAAAAAAAATATAACATTTATGAGCTGCCAGAAGCGCAAAACTTTCAGTGTGCCCTATGTAGGTAATTTTATATTTTCTAATCTTGATATTTATTTTTTCATGCTTTTTAATTTTTATGAGTGGATAAAGAGCGCAACGGTAATTCATTGATAAGTCTGAACTAGAGCTATATATCGAAAAGACTGTACCAACGGTTACGAAATAAAAAGTATGAATATCTTCAACAATGATAATAATAATATATACAATCTTTTGCGTTATTTCAATGACATGACAGGGTCTAAGAGCTGTCACCCGCCCGCTTCGCTCGGCGTTTCTTTCTTTCTTTAGTTGCGCAATTTTTTCTTACTATAGTAATACCACAGTGTAATACACACCAATTTTCGTCAAGATCGGTCGAGAGCGTTTTTGAGTTATATGTTTATTCTATGGTTTTGGAATTTTTGACACCCGTCCTCATGTTGATTTTTTGACTAGACCAGGACCAGGCTGGCAGTTGCAGTCGGGAATAATTCCGAATCTTTCCCGTGGAATACTTACGAAATATTCCGAAGTATTACGAAACATTCGGAATAGGTATTTCGATCGTCGAAAAATACGGGAGTAGGTAACGATAAAAAAGCAGCAATCGATAAAAAAGCAGTAGAAAGCAGTTTTGACACTTATTTTTAAATACCTACATAAGCAAGAAAAATAGTCAATCATAGTAAAAGAAGTATGGATGGATATCTTACTATCTAGGTACCTCTTAAATAAAATGTCTGTGGAAGTTTTAAGTGTAGAAGTAGGTACCTACTTAAGTAGGCACATATACCCTACCTAAGTACCTATTATTTTAGCGAATTTTTAATGTTTTTGAATTGCTTGAAACGGATGAAAACATATTTTTAAACTATGATAAAAGGTTTTAAACTATAATAAGGTAAGCCGATTAGAATCGGCTTGTAGGTATGTACCCTTTCGTTTTGCCACTGCTAGGTAGGTACAAAACTCGGCACGGAGTCACGGAGTATAGCCGTCATCGGCATAGCCGTCGAACCACAATATAAGTGGTCGTACCTAGCAATACAAGTGCCGTGCCAAGGCTTAGGTCATCACTTCACTATCACTAGGTAGGTAAGTAGGTAGGTACATAGTATAAAATAAAGTCACTCTCCGCCTCTATCTGTCTGTTTCTAACCTTCTAACCTTTCTTCTTTTAAACCACGCATCGGATTTCGATGCAGCTGTCACTGTCACTGTTATTTAGAAAATTTATTCTCGAAGGTTTATAAATAAATACCTACATAGAAAACATTCTAATTACGTATTTATATAATAGAGAAAAATTACATGTTTTTTGATGAAGCCGTCAAAAAACGATTTTTCGAGCGCTTAGGTACATTGCGAACGCTGCTGGCTAAGGGTGGTGGTATTCCATTCATCAAAGATCTTTGTCCAGTATGCATTGGATCCAAGAAATTGGACGCATATTGGACGACTTTGACGTCCAATTTCATACATTCGACGTCCAATTTCTTGGACAAAGATCTTTGATAAGTGGAATACCACCCTTAACCGTATGAGATACCTACCTACATCAAAATAATTTACTACGGCATTGTATATCATAGAGGCCTACAAAAAAGACCCGAAGTCGCCTTATTTCTATAGGTTGACTCACAGTAATTTTTATATTTATTAAGTTACTAGCGGCCGCCCGCGGTTTCACCCGCGTGGTTCCCGTTCCCGTGGGAATATCGGGATAAAAAGTACATATAAACCTTCCTCTTGAATCACTCTATCTATTAAAAAAAATCGCATCAAAATCCGTTGCGTAGTTTCAAAGATTTAAGCATACAAAGGGACATAGGGACAGAGAAAGCGACTTTGTTTTATACTATGTAGTGATTTAAAAATATTACTTTATTTGCAAAGCTAATGTCTCCTAATCAGTATTAATCCTTATCCAAATAAGTACCTATATAAGTTACCTTGGCCATTTAATGTAGGTAAAACGATATCATTGAGGTAGATCAAAATTATCCTTTACCGTATTTCATTTAAATGAACACTTTAGAAGTTATCACAGATTCGAAGCACCCACAAATTGTTCAAACGAAGCCGGGCTGGGTCGCTACGCTAGTACCTATAAAAATTAGTGTTTTGCTGTAAGTAGGTAGGTACCTACCTACTTTTGTTGTTAATGTCGCCTTACATAGGTAAGGAATAAAATAAACATTCAAATTTTACTTACGCTAATTACGCTACAATAATAATAACAACCAATTCACCATCAATCCATCACTGAGCAAATAGGTAAGCACTTCGTTTTTAAAAACAACGCTCACGTTTAATTTTATCGAAATTGAAATATTTTCTTAGACCGCGAATTATTGCGAAACATTATGAATCCTTCTCTGCGGGGAAGGGGAGCGGTCGAATAATTCCCCGGGGGGCATCGCCTCCCACTCCCCGCCCCGCTAATCTCGCCCGCCCGCCCTGCGCGCCGCGCGCGCCGCCTGCCATGCGCCACTAGAATTTGTTCTGCGCTATATTGTGGTTCTGCGGCGGGCGCCGCGCGCCGCGCACGGGTTGTTTGTTCATCCGTCGTCGTCGTCGCCCGCCGGACTCGGGCACGATATTTTCTAGCAAGATTGACCTAAGATAAAAAAATACCAATATTTTCAAACGAATTTATTTTGAAAAATTCTGATGGAAAGAAACTTTATGAAAAGTATTACGTAATTATTCCGAATACTTCAGAAGTTTTGCAACTGTAGCTGGACCACTGAGAACAAAAGATATTATAGATCTATTGCTGTCACTTTTTATTTCTTGACAACAAAAAGTGACAGCAATAGACTTAATGAAGCATTAACTTTAATGGAGCTTCCTGCAAGTGGGTGTTTACCTTTTAATTTTATAACAAAAATAATGTATAATTCTGATTTGAAAATAAATTACACCAAATATTTCTAAAAGTGTATTTATAGTATTAGTATAGATATAAATTGCATCTCGTCTTCATTCATCATCATATTATGATCGTAATCATCAACATATTTTTTTTGGATTTAATATGTTCAAGTAAGAACAGAAATTGTTTTCTAAATTAGAAGAAAACATAATGCAGATGTTAGCTCGGCAACGACTCGATTGACACTGATCAAAAATTTCGTCAGGAAACGCTGCGCCACGCTAGTAAAGTGTGCACACCCGGGTCGACGCTGCGCTGCGCTGCGCCAGCGAAATGTGTTTCTAGCTTAATTTGTGGACGGAACTGTGATGTGACTGATATGTGTGAATCGGCCTTAAAGATTACATACTTTGTTCAACGCCATCTAGTGAAGCTTCCTGTAAATTTTTTTATATACTATACTAGCGGCCGCCCGCGGTTTCACCCGCGTGGTTCCCGTTCCCGTGGGAATATCGGGATAAAAAGTACATATAAACCTTCCTCTTGAATCACTCTATCTATTTAAAAAAACGCATCAAAATCTGTTGCGTAGTTTCAAAGATTTAAGCATACAAAGGGACATAGGGACAGAGAAAGCGACTTTGTTTTATACTATGTAGTGATCTACATTAAGCTGTAATATAGTATCTTATCTATGGTCAATGGATTGGAGGTAAGATTGGAGGAAGGTTTTGAAGGTAAAAAAGGTTTTTTAGAAAGTCACATTTTCCGACAGGCCATTTAAAAAAAAAACTTCCAAAAGCTTCACTAGATGGCGTTGAACGAAGTATGTGGATCTTTAAGGCCGATTCACACATATCAGTCACGTCACAGTTCCGTCTCCGTGTTCGCTCAGTTCAGCATCAGTGCTTCAGTGTTGTGTCAGTGATTCTATTCACACATATCAGTCAGTCACAGTTCCGTCACCGTTCCGGCACAGTGAAAAATATTCTTTCATACATTTTCTATGAAAGCATCCCCACTTGTCAGGTCAGTGACGACACAGTCACGTTCATTGTCAGTTCCGTCACCGGCATCACGGACGGTATTCGTTGCCAACGATATTTTTGACGGATGACGGACGCGGGACGGAATGAAAATCAAAATGGATGGACGAGCGGCTCATAGAAATAGTTCAAGAAAACTGCGTTTTGTAATACTTGTTAAGCGACTTCAAAAAAAAGAAGCTTCTCAGTTAGACCTGTATGTATCTATGTATGTTTGTTCACGATTATCTTGCGTTTGTCTGAACCGATTTTGATGTGGTTTTCAGGAAAGTATTTGTTACATTTAGGAGAGTGTTTTGGTGTTTTAACCGACTTTTAAAAAGATGGTTCTCAGTTTGACCCGTATGTATGTATGTTTGTCCGCGAGATGCGGTTTTACATTTAGAAGGTTTTGGTATCAAAAAAGAGGTTTTGGTATTACAACCGACTTCAAAAAAGGAGGTTTTCAGTTTGATCCGTATATATGTACCTATGTTTGTCCGTGATTATTTCACGTTTGGCTGAACCGATTTTGATACGGTTTTCATCAGACAAGTATTTTTGATTCATGCGGTTTATTTGTGCAATGTATATCCTAACATACCTATTTACCATGATACACGAAAATTGCCTGCATGATGCACTAAAATAGTGAAAAAAAAATAATTTTGTTAAAAAGTAGAACCGTCTTCAAAAGAAAATGCCATCAAAAAGTAAGAAATAATACCTCTAATATTGTATTAAATTATGTAGAGTGAGACGCCACTCTACACGCCGTATAGCGGCGTCTCACTCTCTCAACTTAAAAATAACTGCTATAAGAGCTTGTGGTAGGCCACCTGATAAGTGGGGATGCTTTCATAGAAAATGTATGAAAGAATATTTTTCACTGTGCCGCAGGCTTATTACCAAAACGAGCAACCTGTTGCTAATTGTACAATTGCAACGCGACTGCTACTAGTTGCGGTTGGTTTGCAATCGGTACAGTACGGTACGGTACCTTTCATGCAATTTTAGTTTACAAATCGCTCGCTTGTGGCGCTATCGTAGCGATTTACGTTCCGTAATACGCATATGTGTTTTGGGAGCGATTAGTTGTTAATTGTTGCGATTGCGACTGTCACTTTAAGATCGGTAATAACCCTGCCGGAACGGTGACGGAACTGTGACGTGACTGATATGTGTGAATCGACCTATATGGTTTTGTATCTGAATGACCTTTATTGCAATAATATACTATTGAAATGATTTTAATGAAACTTGGACTGTTCCCTAAATTCGAATACACCATACACCATTTAAGTCAAAAATAATCATATCTATATGACTTTAAGTTTTCTAGAAATTCGTGGACCGTGGACAAACATACATACTTATAAAAAATTTGCAACTATTTAATAACGCTATTCTAAAAATCACATACATACAGGGGGGCTACCGTCTAACTTTATGGATATGAACTTCATACGCTTTTTGGAACTTGTCAATTTTATAAAAAAAATAGCTAGGTATTCTAGGTATTCTACAACCTGGGAGTTGCCAAGAGCACTTTCCTTCATTAGATTTTTTCCGCCAATTTTGGGGGGAGACGAGGTACACAGGCACAGCACACAACTTCAAATTCACGCACACTCTTGTAGAAAAAGTCATATTGTTACCAAATTGTTACACACGCACACGAAAACAAAAAGACCATAAAGTTATATTTGCGAGTGGCCAAAATTTAGAACTAAACATCATAGTACACATTCTGACAGCTCACTCAGACGGCAGCGCCAAGCTTACCGAAAAAATAAGTCAGCTCTTGCGTCAAGGTTAGTGATGGGGCGTAAAGAGACCGATGAAATTGAATGATTGGAAGATTTATGATTACGAACAAAGATTTTTTTAATACGGTCTTCCTTTGATTTTATTATTTGCATTAACAAAATTACTAAAAGCAGCTTATAAATAAATGTTTAAAGGGTCCCACAGACGATCCATGAAACACGAAATCCATGATATTAAGCCATGATATTCGGTTTTTGTATGAAAAACTGGAAGTGTGTGGTCGATTGCGGCCAACTGACAGGCCATTGCCTGCTGGTGGACTGATCGTCTGTGGGGCTCTCAACCTACATAAAACATAGTTCTGCCCTATCTTCAAATAATTTACAGAAATGAAAATTCCGCTCGTGATAGTTGGCGCAAGTAGCCTTTTTATTAGATAAGATATTATTTTATTTTTTAAACTTTTTATAAACAATAACTTATCTACCCGAACCACAAGTTTGAATAATCTACACTTTATTATCTTATCTTAATTTCCAGTCCAAAAGCTTAAAAAGCTGAAACAGGGCATATCTTTGCGGATAATTTGTGTGTGGATTGCTTCGACCGAAATGACAAAAATACTGTTAAATAGGAAAAGTACCCAAAAGCTGTAGTTACATAGATTTTGAGTTTACATAGTTACAGTTACATAATGTTTTATATTTCTATTGATTTTTGAAATGAATTAATTTGTTATATAATATGTAACGTATACATTTCTGCGGATCTGTTTTCTCATCAGATAAGACAGTCGGGTAACTGTGTACTTTTGCATCACTAATCTTCCCAATTCTATATTGACTTTCTTCTTTAAATAATATTTTAAGAAGAAAGTCAGTAATTATCTGTTTTGGTCTTGCAATCTCTTAATCTTCTTTTTTGGGATATTACTATTTCTCTTTTCAATTTTCTCTTCCCTAGACGTATCACTCAGTTGAGTTTGAGATGATGACTCTGACTGTATAGGATTTGACAGCGTGTCACTTGGGCTGGAATTTGATATGGATTTCCTATAAAAACAATTAAACTTCGATGGTTTCGCGCCCTCAATCAACTTTCTTCTACTAGATACTGATTCAAAACATGAAGAATCAAAATGCTCTGGGGGGCAAGTCTGCTTACGTTAAGTCACAATCGTGTCTCAATCGTGTTTCAATGAGAGATTTTCTACCAGCAAATTAAAAAAAAAAGTTTATTTATTAGCTCGATAGATGGCGCTGACCTGACATGAATCCCTCACCTCTATTGTTTATTACCACGTTATATTATATTACCACTCAGAGATGGGCCTATTTCTCGAAAGATACAAGTTTAGAAGATCACAAGCTTCGAAATGTAACATGGACTTGTAAATTCTGTTTCACGAAGTAAATAACAAGTGTTTTTTACGGTAACAAAAAAGAGTGTTATTGGAATACCTAATGACATATAAATGCATTGGCTGATAAATATTTTTCATCTCTCATATTCGAAAAGTGATGTATATTTAAGACCTAATCAGACGAAGGACTTTTGTCCCCGTGGGACAAAAAGTCCCTGTACGTCTAAAATATTTCCTCCGGATACTTGTCGCGGACTCAACGCATATAGTGTGCGGTCATTTGTTGCCCGAAGACGTACTTCACTATCGGGCGCTCAATGCAGACTAAAGTTCGTTGTGTGCGTTGTTACGCCTATTTACGTTTGTTCTATTTTTTTCGGGGACTACCGCGAACTTTTGTCCAGTCCAGTCTCTCGGTGTCCGCCGTACTTTCGGGGACTTTTTGTCCGCGGTACTTTTAGTTCCTTGTGTGCGTTATTCGATACAATTTATAAGAGATCTATATCGATGGACAAAAAAGTACTCGGCGGACAGTCCCTCGTCTGATCAGGCCTTTAAACTGAGCAGTGGGTTCAAAACTCTGCGTTGCACCCTAGGGTGTAAAAGTATTTTTAAAAATAGAACTGAAATTGGGTACAGTCAACCATAGAGTTATCTCATCGGCAATGAAAAAGTTTTCTACTGATGTTGTATGGGGTGGGGGGGCCGGAACTGTTTCAAAAATGAATTTTATAAAAATGAGAATATCTCAAAAACGGTGCGTCGAAGCTAAAATCTAACAAAATTTTCAACCCCCTATGGTACCCCGGAGATACATAGGAGGCATCCGATGGACATATAATTTTTTTATTTTTTGTTTAATTGAACTTCAAATTTTTTAAATATAATAGAAAAAATAGAGAAGGCGATGCCCCCCGCCACCATTCTTTTATTTTTCTAGGTAGTTTTAGTTGTTTTTGTTGCTTTTCTTATATAGGGGGATGAAAAGCAAAGTGTATTTACTTTCCATAAATTCGAAATGAAAGTAGAGTGTATTACTCGGCCGCAAAATTATTTTCACCTCGGGCGACGTATATTGAATCCCTCGCTGCGTTCAGGATTCTACTTTAGAATCCTTCACTGCGCTCTGGATTAAAAATAGCGCCCTCGTCGTAAATATGCTATTTTGCTCCCTTGTAATACAATCTACTATTATCTTAATGTCAATGTCACTGACATTACACTCGTAATTATAGTGAATGATTTCTTCTAAAATGGCCGCCAACTTGTGATTCTGATGTTCCTACTATAGTAAAAATACAAGTACTTCACTAGCTTTCTTACATAATAGGGTATTTTACTGTTGTTGAAATGTAGATATTTAATGATGACGTTAAAAAATATTGCAATTAAGAATACCAAATGTGAAAAAATAATTTGAATCTGTTTTATAATAAACTAGCGGCCGCCCGCGGTTTCACCCGCGTGGTTCCCGTTCCCGTGGGAATATCGGGATAAAAAGTACATATAAACCTTCCTTTTGAATCACTCTATCTATTAAAAAAAAACGCATCAAAATCCGTTGCGTAGTTTCAAAGATTTAAGCATACAAAGGGACATAGGGACAGAGAAAGCGACTTTGTTTTATACTATGTAGTGAAGAATTATAGTCTGTTTGATTTTGACTAAAGCTGTCTCTTTCTAAAACGAAATCTTCTATGGCGTGACTATGACGCTACTAACCCACTGACGTCACTAAGATAGCGTCCTGTCCTTGTCTAATTATAAAGTTTGAAGTCCTATATCTTTGAAAATATTCAAGATAATTCAAAATGAAAACTTGTTTTGTGTAGCTAATATTTCGAAAAACATTTTAAAGAAATAAAAAAATCAGTAAAATACCGTATTGTAGACTTGTAAAAATGGTTAAACAGGGCCCTTGCCAGCAAATTTAAAAAAAGCAAACCCATGTCTGATGAACGCCATCTGTTGAGTTTTTTGGAACTAACTTTTTTCTTTTTTAATCATCTGTCAAAAAATCCCTCGTAGTTTAGTTGTACAGTGCCACAAACTTTGCTGTGCCGGTGGCCAAAATGTGAAACTAACGTGATTTTTTTAAATGTCATTTTGCTGTCAAGTTGATGTCCAACCATAGCGCTGCTGGCGGCTGAAGGTCTTAGAAGTCAGGGCCGGTTAAATTACTACAAAAAAAAGAAAAACCTACGTAGCGCCGCTGTCACCGGCACAGAAAAGGTTGTGGCACTGTAGTGCTTTTTTCCACACTAGTTACAAGAAATACCTATGTACTTTTTTCACAATACGATTGATGGAAACACCACACACTAGAGTGTGTTTCAGATAACTCTGCGCGTGACTGGCGCGTTTTTGGCGCTAGTTACAGTGCATTTTTTGTTCTTATGTGATAGAAAAGATTAGTATTCGATTTTTACCGTGCGCGGACTTATCTGACGATCACTCTACATTCAAATCACATAATACTGTCATAAATTCTTGTAACTAATGTTTAAAAATTGGAACTTGTCAAATTTATAAAAAAAATTGCTAGGTATTCTACAACCAAGGAATTTATAAGTACTTGTCTACAACTGATCTCTATTATACCACTGGACTGGCTGACGTAAAATATTTTTGTGATCATTTGAGTATCGCCATTTTGGCGCTGTAGGCAGATACGATGGTACATGGAACTAACATTAGTGATGTTATTAGGTCGACTGTGGTAATGATAATATATCGATGATAATAAACATAATAAATATATATTTTTTACAATCTTAGCCCATAGTAAATTTCTTAAGAAACTGTCTACATGAACTTGATAATGGTTAATATATACTTACTTAAATACTTTTTTGTTTGTTAATACGTGTGTTACGTTCTGGCCCGGCCACGGCGCCGGCGGCGGCGTCAATTAAAGCTGTAAACGATACGGATACGTACCTCGTAGTACCTCGATGGAAAAAAAGAGTAAGTACCACAGTATTTCATCAGTGAAACCACAGCCATCTCTATCGTCTTCTCCAAGCCATGCTATGATACGGAACGGCAACATTGCTGTGAACCGGTTTACTCCTCTGAGTACTAAATCCTATGGAAGTGGCATACCTACGAAAAAGTGAGGTGTAACTAAGTCACAATGTAAGAAAATCTTGGAATTCAATTTTAAACTACTTCTAATTGTCGTATTAATCGGTCCGTCAAAATCGGTCCAGCCGTTTCAGAGATTAACCGGAACAAACAGACAGACAGACAAACATTGTAAAACATGTCATTTTGGTATATGTACCGTATATTTAATCATATGCACGTAGTAAAAAGCAGTTATTTAATGTTACAAACAGACACTCCAATTTTATTTATTTGTATAGATGTATAGAAGATATGCCATCTCCATAGGATTCAGTACTCGAGGTTTACTCGCTGTTTACCTGTCAAACGGTGCAAACGGTGTCAAATCGGTTCACTTAAAACTACGTTGCCAACTTTATGCGCATGGCTTGTAGAAGACGATAGAGATGGCTGTGGTGAAACACATTTTTGGTGGCCGGGCTGCAACGCATAGGACCCAACCCGGCCACGCTTCTATCGAAATAAATACTTGCGATTTTAACGGAAAAACGGACACATTTTCGTTGGTACAGGATAGGTACCATCAGCCCGTACCAAAATTGCATCATAAACTTAGTATTTATTTCGATAGAAGCGTGGCCGGGTTGGATCCTATGCGTTGCAGGTTGCAGCCCGGCCACCAAAAATGTGTTATAACTGTGTGAAATACTGTGGTACTCTTTTTTTCCATCGAGGTACTACAAGGTACGTATCCGTACCGTTTACTGACACACACAAATACAGCCTTAATTGAGGTTATATTACTTAATTCATGTTATAAAGGGGTAGCTTATACAAAATAAAAAACAGAAATAAGTACTGCTCAAGTAACAAGTTTATTTAAAAAAAAAGGTGTTATGTGTGAAGAAACACTAGGTGTCAAAATGTTTTGAAGAAAATGAATCTGTTTCCTTCGGGGTCCAGTTTAGGGCTTTCATATTTTGTAACCACCTGTTTCTTAGACTCAATTCGGAAGGAAATCTGCAAAAATAATTGATCAAATTTTAATTAAGATCTACAAGTGTAATTTAAAACAAAAAAAGATTTATTACTAAAACCACGACTATTTTCTGCATACGTATTATAAGACTCGAATTTCAATTGTCGAATAAATCGACCTCGCATAGCATGTGGGGTCGACACAGGTTTTTTTTATGCTACGCATATTTTTTAAAAGAAGTAGTTTAGTTTTAGGATTAATAATTAATTAGTTTAGTTTTAGGATTAATTATTAATCCTAAAACTAAACTACTTCTTTTAAAAAAATATGGGTAGCATAAAAAAATAAAACCTGGATCGACCCCACATGCTATGCGAGGTCGATTTATTATAAAAGTAGGAAGTATGTATTAGTATTACGCCATAACGGCTGAACAGATTTGGCTGAAATTTGAGACACAGATATTTTGTTGCCTGGAGAGGAACATAGGCTACTTATTACTTTTTATTCCGCAAAAATATTACATTCCCACGGGATAACGTCGTGTAGTTCACACGGGCGAAGCCACGGGCGGAGAGCTAGGTACTACCATTATGCCGAAAGACGGATGTACAATAGCTACTGAATCAGCCTGAGCTCTATCAGCTTTTGGTATTGAATATCGACATTTTATCGATAAGAATTTGTCAATCACTAGTGAATTGTAAACAAAAAATTATTTACATAATTCTCTCAAAATTCATCATTATGATGCCTAGATATTGATAAGATATCATTGCAAACAATTTTCAGATAGTAATCAAATGCTTTACACACAATTTTAGGTCAATTTCGACTAAAAACAACAATTAAATACACACCTGTGAACCTCCCTTTTTCGTACCGAGTTTTACAAACCACACATTTCTTCACGTTTATGAGCTTAACTTTCTTAATAACTTTTATAATTAAATACGAAATCACACCGAAATAACACAAAATAAAATAAAGACTTTTAAAAATCTCGCGGCTGTCACAATCTCACGTCAAAATTAGTTCTCAGTACCTTCGTAGTGACACTAGTAGCGCTTCAAATTGCTACACAAAATTAGCTGTCATTTGCATAGAGACAGCCTATCCAGTGGTATAATAGAGGTCAGTGGTATTCTACTAACAGTTTCTTGTTTTGTGACGTCGGGTATAACCATGAAGCTCGACTTTATACTCTGAGGTAACCGGAGAGTGCAGTACTAACACTTTTTTGTCACCAAAAATTACACAGTGGCTGTCTTCCGTCTCACCTACACTTTAAAAAAATACGTATGGTCATATTATGAGACAACGGACAGCCACTACATACATAAATGTCAAATGCTGGGTACACTTTTTTATTCAGGGTGAGAACTCCAGTTACCTCAGAGTATTAAGTCGAGCTTCATGGGTATAACGATAGCTAGCTTCTACAACAACGTACAGAATCTTCGAGCAACGCGGGCCTTCCGTGAAGACCCGCGTTGCTCGAAGTACAGAATGTGGCCGAATACCACCTTTTTAGAATATATTTATGGTTTTTTATTATTTTGTGGATTTGATTTAGGTTTTTGTTCTAGTATTGTCAAAAATATGATGTCAAATATGATTTAAAAACGCTACAGAAAAACATGTTTTTCTTTAAATAATATTATAATTCAATGAATGTTTCGTTGAAATAACTTGCAGAAAATCCCTCATTGTTCCCATCAAACACGGCACTCACGGCAGTAAAAAACTGTCGCTAGCAACACTGCTGCTGACTGAACTGACAAACCACACTTGACAAGTTAACATTTGACAACTGCGCAACTGACGTGCAACTGACTGTGCTGTGCTGTATCATTTTGTTTTCATAATTTTTTTATAGTTTTTGCCTTAAATTTTTATTATTGTCTAATATAGACTGGTTTTTAAAACCTTGTTTTTGTGATAAAACTTAAATTACCTACTTTGAAAATTGTGAGATATTCGTAATAATATTTTAAGCGTACGAAGTTTTATTGTGCTAACTTTGATTAGGTACTTTTGACTTGTGCTTGTATTTTACACATTATTTCGTTGAGTTTCCATGGTTAACAACGCAGGATGGATGATATCCACAATCGACCCCATATCTCGAAGTGTAAACAGTGAGTATTGATATTTATTGAGCTTCTTTTA
This sequence comes from Crambus lathoniellus, assembly GCA_949710035.1. Taxonomy (NCBI): domain Eukaryota; kingdom Metazoa; phylum Arthropoda; class Insecta; order Lepidoptera; family Crambidae; genus Crambus; species Crambus lathoniellus. The sequence goes on from OX453296.1 coordinate 30,509,427, forward strand.
ACTGTATGAGATTGAACAAAAGTTTTGGTTAGAGTTGTGAACTAAAACTCCACAAAGTTTTATACCACCTGCAGTTTTTTACTTTCAATATGTACATATGGTCGATTTTTCTTTATAAGTCTACAATAATTATGTAAGCTTAACCTTTTACATGACATTATTATTATTATTTTTATTAAACTTGAATTTTAGAAGTTAAGAAAAAACAAATAAGATTCTAATTTGCTGATCCAAGCTTGAGAAAATCGCATCTGTCAACTAAAGTTACCCTAGGTTAGTTGGTAATATTGGTATACGCCTTCATGAATGTTTGTCATGTATGTCCATTGTACGGACAACAGTGGATTCGCCACACCGTTCATGGAGCTAGACTACATACTGAGGTAACTGGAGAGTGCAGTACTAACACTTTTTTGTGACCACAAATTACATGGTGGCTGTCTTCCGTCTCATCTACACTTTGAAAAAATATGTATGGTCATTTGAGAAAACTGACAGCCACTACATACTAAATGTCAAATTTGCTGGGCTCGCTTTTTTATTCAGGGTGAAAACTCTAGTTACCTCAGTATTAAGTCTAGCTCCATGCGTGCGTTTGTCTGTGGGACGGATGAAATGACTTACCTTCATATTTTTATGGAAGTTGTGTCAACTGTCATGAGATGCGAAAGTGCTCTTGAAGCTTAAATAAATATTACATAAAATCAGTGAAAGTGTTCTGTAAAAACATGTGCATAGTGAAGAAAACCCTATTATAAGTATGTAGCAGTGTTATTAACATAAAAAGTGTTTTATAGTGATATTTGTGTAAAACTTTTAACCAGTGACATTTGACAACTAGGAATTATTCTTCTACCCCCCATAAAATTAGTCCTTAAACACAGACTAGATAATTTTGTTGGTCATAGACAATTAGTGTGTCCATCTCAAAATTTCTAAATCACCCAAAAAACTTTTTTATTTACACAACTGCCAGGAGTGTTATGTGTTTAGGGTTATTATTATAGTGGAGGCAAATACCGTCTGTACGTATACCAAATAGCATGTTGGACTCAGTCAGACACAGGTCCTGTCCCTCGCCGCGCCCAGCCCTCCCACCAAGCCTACGACGCTGACTGAGGCTCAAAGTTCCGCCGTAGCTAACGGTTTTCAAGACCTTCCTGGTACGGTTTTCGATAGATTCCAGAAGTTTTAGCTGATACTTAGCATAACCATCCCATATGTGACAGCTGTGTACTCTATGCACGGACGAATCTACGCTTTGTATAACAAAAGCAGTTGGTCCGGCGTGAAGTACCTTAAGCCCTAGAGAAGACTCCCAGATTTTTAGCAGCACACTTTGCATTAGAATCGATGTACTCGCTAAAATTCAGCTTGGATGATGAGGTCAGGCCAAGAAGTTGCAAATTTTCGGTGCAGGTTTTCGGTTATCGGCAAGGACACCCTGGAAAGTCGGAGCCAGTTAAAACGGACCCCGTATTACGGTGAATAAACAAGCCTGCGTTTTAGTAGCATTGAAACTGACAACATTGTCAAGGACTCTGATAAATTTGAATCTGCTGAACCTAAAACGGGTCCTTCTTCAAAAGAAAATCAAGATATGTTACTCCAAAGACTGTTGAAAAAACATTCAAGAAGAGGATTCTTTAAACAGGACGACCAAGTTGAGCAAGAGTGCTGGAAATATCTATCCACCGCAAGCTCTTCTGAATTTCTGATTTAGAATGCGTCATCCTCAACTTCTAGGAAAAAGAAAAAAATCATACCCATGGCTGGCTGGATTATTATTATTATTATTATTATTTATAGAGGGGACGCCAGCGAAGCCGGACGGGTGATCAGTCACCTAGGTCGGGACCATTTCACCCAGTTCCCCAAGTCCCCTAAAAGCTGAAAAATCAGGGGGGGAGGCGGGTTATCATTTACCCCACCGGCGTCGGACCCTCGAACCTACCTGTGCGCTTACAGTACCTGTTGAGTTGACTTATCGTTAACTTCTTTAGATCCTCTTCCTTAAGCTTGTCCGTTCCAAAGAGCTCCCAGCGCAGTGATGCGTACATCGGGCACTCTGCCATGAAGTGGTAGCTTGTTTCTTCTCTTTCTTTGCATTGCGGACAGGATGATCGCGCTAATCCAGCCAGCATGGCTGGCTGGATTAGCGCGATAACTACTGGCTATCCCGGCCACAAGCACACCAGTAAAAGAGTGGCTGGGCAAGTCTTAACTGCTAAACGATCGCGCTTGAATCCGAGCAAAATTGGTAAAATTGATGGATGTGAATGAAGCGAAAGAATGCGTCTCTGCCTACCCCCATGGGAAACAGCCAAAGAGGCGTGAGTATATGTATGTATGTTAACAAATAAAGGCACTGTCAATCAAAATATAGAATTTTTACATTAACCTTTTAAAAAAAAATCTCACGCCGGCGACGCCGCGCCACGCCGGGTCCGTATATCAGCGCGCCGCCGCCGGCTTTAATGGCCACGGCGCGGATCTCTACCTCACACTAATATGTTTATTGAAAATATTTTTTTTCAGTTTTAGTTCCATATGTGGGCGTCGTACGGCTGAAATGATGATGGGGAGCCCCACTTAATTTTTTATTTTTATTTTTCTATAAAAATCCTAAAGCGGTTCACAAAATATATCTACCTACCAAGTCTTAAGTCTGTAGTCGTAATAGTTTTGGAATAAAATGGCTGTGACATACGGACGGACGGACGGACAGACAGACAGACAGACAGACATGACGAAACTATAAGGGTTCCGTTTTTTGCCATTTGGCTACGGAACCCTAAAAAAAGGGGCCTCGCTGACGCGACTTCGCCCACGTCTATAATAGTCCACGCTACGCCACTGACTACAGCACACCGCACTGTGATATAGTTGAAGCTATAGAAGCTACAGGAAACAAAGTTCGAGGAGAAATTGTTAATGCCCGCTTCGGCCCAGATAAAACCCTATCCTTCACATTCTTTGTTAACCTTGAACCAAACCCTAACAATATTAAGGTCAAGGATATAAAATCTATCTCTCACCAACTAAAGTACGTTTTATAATTCCGTGCAAAAAAAAAAAGAAATCAGTATTACCATATTAAAACTCTATATTCACATTCTGTAGATTTCTTTATTTGTGAACGACATTGCTGTTAATTCAAAACATGCTTTGACTGGATAGATATTTGCTTAAGTAAAAAAATGGATATTACTCTTACGTAAACAACAAAATAATTTTTCGAAGGGATGTTAGATGGATATTTTTTTCACGTACCTACTGGCAACACGCAGGCACAAAATATTTGTGACGCAGGGGTGACAGACCTACTTTAACATGTGTGTGATTATTTGATTGATTTTGATTTGTATTTTGTTTACTTTACGTGGGCTCCTATCTGCTTCGCGTACAGTGCTTCTTTTAAAGTCCGTTCGGTTAGCTCAATGGTTCCCAACCAGTGGTCCGTGGACCACCAGTGGTCCGCAGAAGCCAAAATGTGGTCCACGGATTGATTTTAAATTTTGCGGGCGGTGAGATCAAATTAGAAAGTTGATTAAAAATGAAACTCGGATCTAGTGGTACTCGGACCACTAGACACGAGTTTATTTTTTTTGTTCCGATTTCCGTTATTTCTCTTCCAATGTTCGGATAATCATTAATAGCGTCGTTTGAGATTTCTAAATTAATAGCACAATCTAAAAACCTCACACAGTCGGAGAAACACTCGTGAAATGGAGTTTGATCAAAGCTATCGAAGAAGTTTTGGGATTAGAGGCCAACAAAAAAAACTATTTAAAACTCTTGCGTTACTGACTGACAGACAGACAAGCAGACAACGCACAGCCGAAACTACTGGGCGCAAGCTGAAATTTGGCATGTATGTTCTTTTGAGAAGTGTAGGGGAGCACTAAGCGAGGATTTTTGGAAAATCGCCCTTAAAAGGGGTAAATAAGGGCGTCCACGCAGACGAAGTCGCGAGCGGAACGCTTTTTTTTTTAGGTACAAGGTATAGTTACCTCTGTCCAATAACACAGTCAAAACCTTTGTTATTATTGATCGAAGGTCACAGCTCGAATTTAACTTTTGTCAAATGATAATATGAAATATAGAGGAGCAATTGCTTGTTTCAAGAATCAAAAAGTCAAAATTTTTCGCTTTGCGGTATGACAAATCGACCGAAATTTTTAATTGTTGTCAACTACTTATATTTGTTCGCTTTTTAGACGACGACAATATAATTAAAGAAGAATTATTGATTTCAAGGGAACTGGAAACAACATCAAAAGGTAGGTACAATTCCATTTGCGGGTGTACGCCGCACGCGGCTTCTTTTGTATATGCGGCGGCATCCTTTGACAAGAAGCGGCACGTGTCAAGGCGGCGCGATAAAAGGGCGACACTATCTAAGCGAATGGACTTTACATTATTTCGTAGATTTCTTTTTGTTTCTGTTATTGTTTTTATTTATTGTTAAGTTTGAACCGTTGTTACTTGTTACTATTGTGTCTCTACTATTACTATCTAACCCATTTTGCACTATCTTATGCGCTTTAACCCAAGATATAGTTCTTATAAGTAGATTTTAACAAAATCTGTAAAACCAAAACCTCACAATAAATTTGGTTTAAAAGAGACATGAAGAAAATAATTTGACATACAATAATGACGATAATAATTTGACATTCATCAACTATTTAAAATAATTCCTAATTAATAAATGTTACCATGACCTAAATGAATATTTTAATGATAAATTAATACAATAATAATAGCAAATTAATAAAGATAATGACATATATATTTATATATATTCAAATTTAATTGGACTTATTTAATATACATCTGTCTTTAAAAGGCGCTTCCTCTCCTTTTCCACCAAATTGCGTGCCTGACAGGGTCCATGGTGATCTTTAGATTTGCTTTTACCACCTTATGTATGTACACAATGGTTTGCAATAAATAAATAAAAAAAAAGGTTTACGACACCCTGTTGCCAAACTCAAATGTGAAAGTGACATTATTTTTTTTGCATCGAATTATAAAACGTACTTTAATTATAATAGAAGACCCTCATAAATCGACATCAATGGTACAATGCCAACGTAGTCAACAATACGGCCATTCTAAGAACAACTGTATGAGACCCTACCGGTAATGACATAGTCGCTAATAGTGCCTTTCCTGATCTTAATGGAGCCGCCCACAGCCGTCTCTATCGGACGATAGAGAAGGCTGTGAGCCGCCTCATCTTTACCACAGATAACACGAGATAAGAAGACATACTCAGACGTCACCGCAAATCGGCACCTGCCAAATTCTGTCGCAGAGACCGCATATAACCCTCAACAAAGTTCCACCATAGAACAAATTCTAATAAATCAGTCCGAAAAAATAGACCAACTCATACAACAAATAGGAGTTCTATCGAACCTATTGACAGCAGTCGTCTCGAAGCTACATTCGTAGTTTCGCTGCGCATTGCGACGTGGAACATTAATGGACTCTCACCCAACCTTCCAGAACTCGCAGAAATTATAAAAATCAACAAACTTGATATAGTTTTAATCTCCGAGTCTCATGTCTCTCTCACATCTTTACTTCTCATCCCAATGGTAAAGCTCACGGTGGCACAGCGATAGTCATAAGATCCAATCTTAAACACTCTTTTAGAAAAATATGCCACAGAACATATTCAGGCAACTACTTATTATTATTATTATTATTATTTATTATGGTACACAGACAGATTACAATCGTTACATGTTAAATCAAATAATTGTTACCTTAACCTAGACAGTAACCCACGTAGAGTGTACGCAACATGTTTTAAAAAAAAGGTGGTGTGCAATAAAAAAAAAGCATTATTTATACTATAAAAATACCAAAAAATAAAAAAATACAATTAAAAAGTCAAATTATAAAATCAAATGTCATAAAATAAATAAAATAACTATAAAAATGCAAGAAACTGACTACAATAATACTAATAAGATTACTTATTATTTTTTACATTAAATTACCATAAAATAAAGAAATATACTTACATCAAAGTCAAATTATAAAATCAAATATCGTTAAAAAACCTATAAAATTACAAGAAACTAACCACAATAGTAATAATAAGACTAAAATTCATTATTTTTTATTTACTTAATTAAATCCAATTCTATCTCAGGGTCAAAGGGTCAATGTGTTGAGGACCATTTGGCTTTAATAATGTTGGACACAATTCTTTTATATTGAGAAAACCTTCCATTGAATATGTCCATATCCGTGTTCTTGCTGCCGCGAGTATATTCATTGTAAGTCCGACACATTCTTACAACTGGGTTGAAATAGGAAGTATTTTTTTTTTTTGATCCACCAACGTTTATTACATTTGGGTTATGCTTATATAAAATATTATCTAAATATATACTGCTAAATGTATAAACAATTACAGGTGAATACCACGTACCACGTGCATCCACTAAAAGAATTTAAAAACAGTTAGTAGGTATCCTAAAATTAACTATACTTATTCTAACATTAAATGTGACACAAGAAAAATATATATAGTAGGTAATTACGTAATATAACACTAAATAAAATTATACAACAACAAAAGTAAAAGAACCTATGAGTATTGTTTCTATATGACTGTAATTCAAACGTATTAGGAAAACGGGATCTATGTCTGCTGTTAATATTGAGTGAAGACAGAAGTTCGGGTGCATCTATGGATGAATGTACTATTCTGTGAAGGTACAGTAAATCATACCTTTCACGACGGGCATACAAAGGAGTCACATCAAATTTAGACAATCTTGCTTTGTAATCGTTAAGTGATCGCCCATGACTAAATTTACGGGTAAGAAAACGCAAGAAATTTTTCTGAACCCTCTCGATGTTATCTATGTGAACCATATAATATGGAGACCAGACCGGACAGCAGTACTCCAAGATACTTCGAACAAGACTGAAGAATAAAGTGCGAATGCTTTTAGGGTCCTTGAAGTCCTTCGTTGACCTCATTATGAAGCCCAAGAGCTTTTGACTTCTTTTTACGATATAATCATAATGAGGTCGAAATGACAGTTGCTCATCAAATAGAACACCTAGGTCTTTAACTGTTTGTTTTCTATTAAGCAATTTTCCATCTATGTAATATGGCCTGTTCAGTCTGATCTTTTTATAGGTAAAGGATATCACACAACATTTATCGATATTAAGCCTCATATTATTAGATAAACACCACTCGTGAATCGACAAAAGGTCATCCTGAAGAGCATCGCGTAGGCGTTGGTCACTCAAATCTACGAAATTTTTTAAGTCATCTGCATATGCAAGGGCGGGACATGTCAAGCGGTCAATCAAATCGTTAATAAAAATTACAAATAGAAGAGGTCCCAGATGCGACCCTTGTGGTGCACCCGAGGAGACAGAAATGGAATTGGAAGAAAATCCACGTACAGTGACAAGCTGACTACGATTCCGCAAATAAGAAATTATCCATCTAAGCAAGTTTCCTTGAATACCGTATCGAGCTAGTTTATGACATAATAATGAATTGTCTACCTTGTCAAAAGCTTTACTAAAATCTAAGTAAATGGCGTCAACCTGACTACCCGAAGCAAATACGTGACACAGATAATTTTTAAATTCCAATAAATTACTTAGAGTTGATCTTTTCTTCACAAAACCATGTTGCTTGCTTGTAATAATATTACTGAAGTGATTATAGAGATAATCGTACACTAAAGACTCAAATAATTTAGCTAAACACGAGAGAATAATTATCGGACGATAGTTTGCACAAGATGTTTTGTCTCCCGACTTAAATATGGGAATGATATGAGCTATCTTCCAATGTGAGGGAAATTTACCAAGCTTGATGGATTTGTTAAATAATATTGTTAGTGGGTAAGCCAGTTCTTCAGCGCATTCTTTTATAAATTTAGAAGGTTAATTTTTACTAATATATCTCTCGGACTGATATCTAAAACATTAAATGCGAGATCAAACCTATCTGACATATCAAGGTGACTTGGTTCGGACAAGGAAGACAGATCATAAACTGAGCCAAAGTACTCAGCAAACAGTTCACATATACCTTGACCATCAGTAGAAATTTTATTATTAAAAGACATAGTGTGTGGAATAGTAGCTCTGCCTTTCCTACCATTTACGTAACGCCAGATACGAAACGAACGCCTATTATCATTATTTTCAAGAGAGTCTTCTACTTCAGATAGATAAGTATTGAAACAGTCAACAATAAGAGATTTACATCTCGAGCGAAGCAAAGAGAAAGTATCGTAATCTCTAGGATTACCAAACTTTTTATAACGCTTGTGGAACTTGTTCTTCTCCCTGATACAACGGATAAGAGCCTTGCTGTACCAAACAGGATATCTATCTCTGGTTTTTCTAATTAGTGGCGTGTTCCTGGAAATTATATCACTAACTTTAATATCCATACTAATATTATAATTGTGAAAGTGTGTTTGTTTGTTTGTTTATTTGTTTGTTTGTTTGTTTGTTTGTCCTTCTTTCACGCCAAAACGGAGCAACGGATCGACGTGATATTTGGTATGGGGATAGTTTGGGAGCTGGAGAGTAACATAGGCTACTTATTATTCCGGAAAATTGAGTAAAAATTGTAATTTTCTATGAAAAATCGTTTAACTGTCGTACATTCGATACAAAACTGTCATTTCTTCCATTGCCGTTTCCAAAGAGTATATAATCACTGACGTCTGCGCGGTCAAAGTGGAATACTAATCTTTTCTTTAAGCTTAGAATAAAAAAATGTACTATAACTAGCGCCAAAAATGCCCCAGTCGCGCAGAGTTATCTGACACTCACTCTACTTCACAGAGTAATATTTTATATGTAGGAAATAGAGACCAAGCTTGGGCTCCTTTATTGGTAGTGTGTAACTAGCGCTATCTGTTTTCTGGTGTATGCAACTTTTGGTGTATAAACACACACACAAGATGTTGGTGACCGGGTCCACTATTATATGGCAAAACAACGTTTGCCGGGTCAGCTTGTAAAAAATAAATATGTAGTTTAAAAAACTAAAAAACACACTTTTATAGGAACAGACTAAAAAGTACAAAATAACCGTCTATTCAGTAATTGAAATTAAAAAGCGTGGTACGCGTTGTCAATATTAACTACTTGAATGCATGCTTTGCAAAGGACGCACCACGCTTTTTAATTTCAGTTACTGAATAGACGGTTATTTTGTACTTTTTAGTCTGTTCCTATAAAAGTGTGTTTTTTAGTTTTTTAAACTACATATTTATTTTTTACTTTTTAGTATAATAAATGGCAAGCTATGGATGGATGGTAATCGATTTCACAGTCCATTCATGTGTCTGCCCACCCTGTAAACATTATAACTCAAAGACATGATAGTATCTATTTAGTTATACAAATTCAAGTGGAGTCTATTAGTTACCGGATGCGCAAGCCGAACCTTTACTTCCTTCCTGCTCCATCATCAGACCCTATCACCACCAACTGTAGCGAATAGGTCTCATCAGAACGAAACAAATGAGCCCAAACTCGAGGGGTTAGCTAGTGGTCATTAAGGAGTGCCACTGACTTCCTCCCTGCTCCATCATCAGACTTTCGCCACCAAGTGTAGCGAATAGGTCTCATCAGAACGAAACAAATGAGCCTAAATTCGAGGGGTTAGCTAATGGTCATTAAGGAGTGCCACTAGCTTCCTCCCTGCTCCATCATCAGACCCTCACCACCAAGTGTAGCGAATAGGTCTCATCAGAACGAAACAAATGAGCCCAAACTCGAGGGGTTTCCTAGTGGTCATTAAGAAGTGCCACTGGCTTCCTCACTGCTCCATCATCAGACCCTCACCACTAAGTGCAGCGAATAGGTCTCATCAGAACGAAACAGCTGAGCGCAAACTCGAGGGGTTTCCTAGTGGTCATTATTAAGTGCCATTGGCTTCCTCTCTGCTCCATCATCAGACCCTTATCACCAACTGTAGCGAATAGGTCTCATCAGAACGAAACAAATGAGCCCAAACTCGAGGGGTTTCCTATTGGTCATTAAGGAGTGTCACTGGCTTCCTCCTTGCTCCATCATCAGACCCTCACCACCAAGTATAGCGGATAGGTCTCATCAGAACGAAACAAATGAGCCCAAACTCAAGGGGTTACGAGGGGTTAGCTAATGGTCATTAAGGAGTGCTACTGATTTCCTCCCTGCTCCATCATTAGACCCTCACCACTAAGTGTAGCGAATAAGTCTCATCAGAACGAAACAACGGAGCCCAAACTCGAGGGGTTTCCTAGTGGTCATTAAGAAGTGGAACTGGCTGCCTCCCTGCTCCATCATCAGACCCTCACCATCAAGTAGCAAATAGGTCTCATCATAACAAAACAAATGAGCCTAAACTCGAGGGGTTTCCAAGCAGCCATTCAAGAGTTCTATTGCCTACCTCTTGACTCCATCACCAGATCAGCTCGATGGTAGCAAATTATTGTATTGTCATCGGATTCATATAGACTTGCAAAGTTTCAAATCAATACGACAGTTAGAAGTAGGTTAAAATTGAATTCCAAGATTTTCTTACATTGTGAGTTACAAGTGAAGCTAATAAAAGTGTGGTAAAAAGCATCAACACAGTCATCAATGTCAGCCGAACTGAGTAACTTATTCCAGTCAACTCCTGAAAGTGCTAATCTCACTTCAGGATAATCGCATTTATTGAAATTAAAGCGTTCATTGTACTTCGATTTCAAAGACTTATCTGGAGAAATATTACTTATACCTATGGAATATGCAAAATGGTGGGAGTCGACGCGACACAAAGGTGTAGCATTAGCAACAACTGAGAGATTCGAAAGGACCAGGTCAAGATAACGATTATTTTTATTGGGGATGCAGTTGAACTGAGTTAGGTTTCAAACATTCATTGTTTCACAAAGCAAAACTACAATCAGATTAGAGGATCGTGCTGTGCCAATTACAATATCTGCTGTCTACTGTCCACCCAATCACACAATTGATGTTTAATGATTACTTCTCTCGGCTAGGAAATAAATTCATATCGGGTTGGGAGTGGAATGCAAAGCACAGCTTCTGGGGCTCACGTGTCACGCTTCCGTGAGGTCGAAACTTAAAGAACTGCGCAGATACGCGCCACTTAATACCCATTTCCACGGGTCAACCTACTTACTGGCCCACTGACCCGAATAAACTACCAGACCTCGTGGACTTTTTTTTTTTTTTTTTTACTTATTGATTTATCAACATTTGTAAACACTATTACATTAATTTTAAAAGCATGCCAAGAGTTATAAACTAAGTGATACAAACAGTTATAGATAAACACCTCATGACCAGTAACAACATGATATTCACATATTAAATTACTTATCTAAAGTTTAATGAAATGCAAAAAATAAAAAAAAGGCATAAAGGAAACTAATTTTCATTCTCCATTAATTTAAATAAGTGAGCACGAATTTTTTTGGGTGAATCGGTAAGGATATCAACCTCGGTGCCATATTTATGTACATATTGTGTACCTAATTTATTTAGTAGCTTAAGAGAATAATTATGTAAAACTGAATAGTCAATAAACTATTATTATATTATTATTATTATTATCTGTATACAAACATAGAATCTAGTCTCGATGGAACATCTGATCATACTCCAGTAATCCTCACCCTGAGCCTGAGCACCACAGTTCTAAACGAAGTACCACAGGAATCCTTAGTAAATCGAAGAACTGACTGAGAAAGCTTTCGATCTTACCTGGATGAGAACGTTAACTTGAATATCCCTCTCAGGACTCACGATGACGTTGGTGATGCTTGTGAATACATAACTAACGTGATTCAAGTATCGGCTTGGCGCAGCTCTCCATACATATGTCGATCTCGGCAATTAACACCGCAATTTAGGGAAATAAAATCAAAACTTGAGGAGAAACGAAGGCTGCGCAGGATATGGCTCCAATCTCACCACCCCTTAGATAAAACAGCGTTCAATACATCTGCAAAACAATTGAAACAACTTCTAAGGAACTCTATAAATACCGGGCTTCGAAAAACACTTGAAAACATGTCTCCACGGGGAAAGGGTGAAAGCTCTTTATGGAAAGCGACAAAAATCACAGGCAAGCCTCAGGAATACTGTCCTCCTTTAAAGGTCAGAGGTTCATGGGCGAGAACGGACGCTGAGAAAGCAGAAGTGTTTAGCAAATCACTTGGCAAACGTATTCAAGCCAAATGATAACGGCGTTGAAGAACAAGACATCGATAGGATTCTTCTCCAAGATCTTCAGATGTGCCTGCCGATTAAACCCACTTCACCAAGAGAGGTCGCTGCAGAAATAAGAAAGCTTGACCGAACCAAGGCTCCAATGCTATTCTCAGAACATCATATTTCCCAAAGCTATGGAAACTGTCTCAAATTATCATGATTCACAAATTTGGAAAACCATGCCATGATGCTTCGTCTTATCCTCCGATCAGTCTCACTCAAAACTCAAATTTATGGGAAAAAATTTTCGTAATCCGCTTAAAAGATCATATTGACCAATGTGAAGTTATTCCTCAGCATCAGTTTGGATTTCGAAAATCTCACTCAACCATAGACCTATTTCATTCCGCTATGGGGTACTGCCAGCAAAAGCAATATCATGTGCCTACAACGAGTACAAAATAGCATCCTACGTACTATAACAAATAGTCCCTGAGTACTATTATATATTCTGTGCCCTGGTTCTCTCGAAACGACGAGATTCATGAATATCTAAATGTACCCACCATACAAGCTGAAATAGAGAGGCATAAAAAGGAATATGTTAAACGTCTGATCTCGCATCCAAATTCCTTAGCTACCCAACTCCTCAAGCCTTCCTTAACTGCAAAGAGACTGAAAAGGAACAATGTATTGTGAAAGGACTACAGAGGCACTGGCTTCTTTACCTTCAAGACAGTTAGTCACACAACACATCAGCTTATAGTCTTGCGACTGATTGGCGATTAAATAAATGAAAAAAAAATTTTTTTTTTTTTATGGTTTTAGCTGTATCTATCCTAATATTTTTTACAGCTATAAATATATTTATAGCTATAAATGTATCTATCCTAATATTTTTTTTCAAATGCAAGATGATGAAGCAAGGTAGCGATGTCAACTGTCAAACCACACACACACACATATATGTGAAAAAATAACTAGAGCAATTTATTGAACTTGTCGTAGGTATTTGAATTCGCTGTTCCCGAAGTTTGCTTTGTTTCAAAGTTACTAATTAAACTGTTTTAGTGGTTAGACATAACAAAAGTTAAACAAAATATAAAAAAAAATGCAAGAAAACCTAACTATGAAAATACCAGAATAGCATGGAATATATGTTTAAATAATATATGCCCAGCTGTGGGCGTCGTTCAGCTGACATGATGATGATGATAATGTTTAAAAAGTCTACATACAATAAGTATTAAAATTGATGACCAAAATTGTATAAAACATTTTTTGTTTGTATATTCCCGTTACCTTTTGCACTGTAATAAAAATATTAAATAACTTTGAAATAATATGTTTTCAAAAAGAAAATATAACACTTCTAGTATTCTTTGCTTCTGTATATCTCTATTGACAATCCCTCTGCTAGACTCGTCCTAATCATAGTCATACATTGCCTACATTTTCATTAAGCAGCATATTATTTTTTGTTGTGTAGCAATGAGGGTGATTGGCCTTACCTCGACCGGTAGGGGGCCACCTCCTTGCATTCCAGGAGTACGTGGGCAGCTGTTTCTTCTTCCTCCATGTACCCTCTGCATTGGGACTGTCCGTACACCTAAATTAAAAAGGTGTCTGTTAAATTGTCCATGACCAGTAATAGCACATGTTACCAGGCAAAGTTGCGATCTGCACAGTTGTATCAGAGCCCTGCCGGCCTAGCATGAGCGGCTTATAACGCGCGATATGATATGGTACAGCATGCCGTCTTGCTTACACCTTAGTGGAGTAAGCAAGACAACTTATTTGCAAACAAGCTTGTCGGGATAGGCGCGATCGGCTCTGGGCCAACAGGCATCGAGCCGGATCCGCGTCTGGCCAGTTCGGCGGCTGCATCGTTTCCCCGTGATCCACTGTGGCCTTTGATATCTATTGGATAGTAATAGCACAGAATAAGCAACTTTTCATACAGTAGGCCGACGGAGACGTCTAGACAGGTCAATCGTGCGGGGCTTGCGGGGTGAGACGGGGGAGTGGTTGTCCCGAGTTACATACAACGCCGTTCATAGTAACTCGGGACAAGTCTTCCAGGGCTATCACGTCTTTATCGTTATAATTTATTTTTAAATTAATATTATGGTGCATGCGACATCTAGTTTGAGTGCCTGCAAACCTTCATCTCGCTTATAAAAAAAAGGCAATTTCCAAAATCCAAGATGGCGGCCAACTTTTTTGTTTGCGGGCCGACTTTGATGAAACTTGGTTTTTGGTACAATTTTGACAAGAAAACAACAACACTATGTCAAAAATAAAATAAACAAGATGGCGGCCAACTTTTTTTGTAAGCCGATTTTGATGAAATTTAGTTTCTGGTACTATTTTGACACGAAAGCAACAACGCAATGTTAAAAGTATAAAAAAATCCAAGATGGCGGCCAACTTTTTTATTAGCAGGCCGATTTCGATGAAACTCAGTTTCTGGTACTATTCTGACAAGAAAACAGCAACGCAATGTTAATAATATTAAAAATCCAAGATGGCGGCCAACTTTTTTGTTTGTGAGCCGATTTTGATGAAACTTGGTTTTTAGTACAATTTTGACAAGAAAACAACAGCGCAATGTCAAAAATAAAAACAAACCAAGATGGCGGCCAACTTTTTTTTTGTAAGCCGATTTTAATGAAACTTAGTTTCTGGTACTATTTTGACAAGAAAACAACAACACAATGTTCAAAATATAAAAAATCCAAGATGGCGGCCAACTTTTTTGTTTGCAGGCTGATTTCGATGAAACTCAGTTTCTGGTACTATTTTGACAAGAAACCAGCAACGCAATGTTAAAACTATTAAAAATCCAAGATGGCGGCCAACTTTTTTGTTTGTGAGCCGATTTTGATGAAACTTGGTTTTTAGTACAATTTTGACAAGAAACCAACAACACAATGTTAAAAATATTAAAAAACCAAGATGGCGGCCACCTTTTTTGTTTGCAGGCCGATTTCAATGAAACTCAGTTTCTGGTTCTATTTTGACAAGAAAACAGCAACGCAATGTTAAAAATATAAAAATTCAAGATGCCAATTTTTTTGTTTGCTGGCCGATTTCGATGAAATTCAGTTTCTGGTACTATTTTAACAAGAAAACAGCAATGCAATGTTAAAAATATTAAAAATCCAAGATGGCGGCCAACTTTTTGTTTGTGAGCCGATTTTGGTGTAACTTGGTTTTTAGTACAATTTTGACAAGAAAATAACAACACAATGTCAAAAATAAAAAAAACAAGATGGCGGCCAACTTTTTTTTTTTGTACTCCGATTTTGATGAAACTTAGTTTCCGGTACTATTTTGACAAGAAAACAACAACGCAATGTTAAAAGTATAAAAAAATCCAAGATGGCAGCCAACTTTTTTGTTTGTGAGCCGATTTTGATGAAACTTGGTTTTTTGTACAATTTTGACAAGAAAATAACAACACAATGTCAAAAATAAAAAACAAGATGGCGGCCAACTTTTTTTTTTGTATTCCGATTTTGATGAAACTTAGTTTCCGGTACTATTTTGACAAGAAAACAACAACGCAATGTTAAAAGTATAAAAAAATCCAAGATGGCAGCCAACTTTTTTGTTTGTGAGCCGATTTTGATGAAACTTGGTTTTTTGTACAATTTTGACAAGAAAACAACAACGCAATGTCAAAAATAAAAAAATTCAAGATGGCGGCCAAATTTTTTGATTGTGAGTCGATTTCGATGAAACTTGGTTTTTAGTACAATTTTGACAAGAAAACAACAACACAATGTTAAAAATATAAAAAATTCAAGATGGCGGCAAACTTTTTTGTTCGAAGGCCGATTTCAATGAAACATAGTTTTTGGTTCTATTTTGACCAGAAAACAGCAACGCAATGTTAAAAATATAAAAATCCGGACAAATATTTTGTTTGCTGGCCGATTTTGTTTGCTGGCCGATTTTGATTAAATTCAGTTTCTGGTACTATTTTAACAAGAAAACAACAACGCAATGTTAAAAGTTGGCCGCCATCTTGGATTTTTAATATTTTTAACATTGCGTTGCTGTTTTCCTGTCAAAATAGTACTAGAAACTGAGTTTCATCGAAATCAGCCTGCAAACAAAAAAGTTGGCCACCATCTTGGATATTTTTAACATTGCGTTGTTGTTTTCTTGTCAAAATAGTACCAGAAACTGAATTTAATCGAAATCGGCCAGCAAACAAAAAATTTGTCCGCCATCTTGGATTTTTATATTTTTAACATTGCGTTGCTGTTTTCTGGTCAAAATAGAACCACAAACTGAGTTACATTGAAATCGGCCTGCAAACAAAAAAGTCGGCCGCCATCTTGGATTTTTAATAAGTATATTTAACATTTTGTTGCTGTTTTCTTGTTAAAATACTACCAGAAACTGAATTTCATTGAAATCGGCCAGCAAAAAAAAATTTGGCCTCCATCTTGAATTTATATATTTTTAACACTACGTTGCTGTTTTCTTGTCAAAATAAAACCAGATACTGAGCTTCATTGAAATTGGCCTGCAAACAAAAAAGTTGGCCGCCATCTTGGATTTTTATATTTTTAATTTTGTGTTGCTGTTTTCTAGTCAAAATAGAACCACAAACTGAGTTTTATTGAAATCGGCCAGCAAACAAAAAAGTTGGCCGCCATCTTGATTTTTATATTTTTAACATTGCGTTGCTGTTTTCTTGTCAAAATAGAACCAGAAACTGAGTTTTATCAAAATCGGCCCACAAACAAAAAAGTCGGCCGCCATCTTGGATTTTTATCATGTTTTACATTTCGTTGCTGTTTTCTTGTCAAAATAGTACTAGAAACTGAATTTCATCGAAATCGGCCAGCAAACAAAAAATATGGCCGCCATCTTGAATTTTTATATTTTTAACATTGCGTTGCTGTTTTCTTGTCAAAATAAAACCAGATACTGAGCTTCATTGAAATTGGCCTGCAAACAAAAAAGTTGGCCGCCATCTTGGATTTTTTAAAACTTTCAACATTGCGTTGCTGTTTTCTTGTCAAAATAGGTACCAGAAACTAAGTTTCATCAAAATCGGCTTACAAACAAAAAAGTTGGCCACCATCTTGGATTTCTTTTTATTTTTAACATTGCGTTGCTGTTTTCTTGTCAAAATAGAACCAGAAACTAAGTTTCATCGAAATCGGCCTGCAAACAAAAAAGTTGGCCGCCATCTTCGATTTATTAATATTTTTAACACTGCGTTGCTGTTTTCTTGTCAAAATAGTACCAGAAACAAATCGGCTTACAAACAAAAAAGTTGGCCGCCATCTTCGATTTTTTTTAACGTTGCGTTGCTGTTTTCTTGTCAAAATAGTACCATAAATCGAGTTTTATCGAAATCGGCCCACAAACTAAAAAGTTGACCGCCATCTTGGATTTTTATTTTTTTGACAATGCGTTGCTGTTTTCTTGTCAAAATAGTACCAAAAACCGTGTTTCATCAAAATTAGCCTACAAACAAAAAAGTCGGCCGCCATCTTGAATGTTTTAAGAATTTTGACATTGCATTTGCATTATTAAATTATTTTATTAATTTAATATCGCAATACCAATGATACCCACCCGGGGTCGTAAAAGGTCCACCGTCATATTTTAAAGTGACAACCCTTACGTACTTACGTAAATACCTATACAGGCGTCGGCATCGCCCAACTTCAAGGGCGTCGTCCAACTGTATAGAAAGATTGCTTAAACTGTGGTAATAGTATGAAGTGCACCTACTGTATTTATAAAGCGTGGTGACACTCAAGCAAAAAGCTCGATGTGATGCGACTTCCCTGGAGAACCTGTAGGACGGATTTACTGTTGGAGAGAATTAAGATGTCGCGGTCTTTTATCTCCCTTGTTTCGATTGCCCGAGCCGCCATTATTATGCCCATGCACTCGGCCTGAAAGACCGTGTTGTATGAGTTTAAGGGAGATGCAATTTGTATGTTGAGGTCCTCTGAGAAGACTCCCGATCCTGTGCCCGATGAGGTCTTGGAGCCTTCAGTGTAAATCAGGAGAGCCTTGTGTTTTTTCTCGGAGCTGATATCGTCTATCAAATGTATTCTGTACTTTTTGTCAAAAATGAACTTAACTTTGTCGCATACTGCTTCAATAAGAGGGTTGTTTAGACCTTAGTACTATTATATATTCTGTGGTTTAGCCAGTCCTTCAGTAATACGCTGAGATGTATTACCCTTTCGAATTTTAGAGATCCTAGTTGTTTTAGTCTTAGAGCTGTTTTGGCTGCCTCCTGTTGAATGTCGAGATGTAGTAGTGTTAGGTTCAGCATTACCTCTAGAGCCGCTGTGGGAGGTGTGCTCATACATCCTGTGAGGGCGCAGCAGGCCTGACGTAGTCCCTGTAGTTTTTTGGCACCAGTGGTTTGGGCGGTTTCTGGCCACCATTCTACAGATCCATAGCTTACCAGGGGTGTTATGATCGTGTTGTAGATCGTGTGTTGCCAGAGGAATAGTTTGGGTGCTAGACCCCAGCGTTTGCCAATCATCCTCCGGCACTGCCATAGAATGACGCTGGCAAGAGGACAATGAAATGAATAGTATATTATGGTCCGCGATAGTTAAATTTTGACAGTCCAGAAGCAGTATTTGGCATATTCATCATACTTGGAGAATAGATTTTTACTATTATATTTTTTTATTATTATGAAAGTGTATTATGTTTTAACGATATACCTAGCTTTAGGAAAGAAACTTTCTTTGGACCAGCCATAGATTTTGGGTTCTATTGAAGTAGGTACCATCACTGCCACTGGTAGGAAGAACTGTCTCAGTACTACAAATATTTAGTTAGACGTTATCAATAAGGCTGTCTGATCATGACTGTAAATGAATTTAATTGTGTAATGTATTTATTTTCTAGGTAAGTATAAATTTTTTTTTTTCTTAATGTGTTGCTAAGCACAAAACTCTAGAAAAGCTGAACAGATTTCAATTAAATATTAAATACAGATAGGCCATGACTAGGAAAAGGATGCATTCTGTCTGTCCCGATTTTACGGGAACAGGAACGACGCGACGCAGGTAAAACCGCGGATGGCCACTAAATAATCCTTTGACATTTAATTAACCCATTGTACCATGATTGTACGTTAGTACTATTATATAATCTGTGCCATTATCATGTTCTGGTGTACCTATGCCATCTAATGAGCATTTGTTTATTTGAAGCACATAGAAAACGATAGCTAGTACTAGGTAAGTACTCATACCACAAACAAGCGAGGCTAAAGAGCGATTGACTTGCAAAACAAAACGATAGGAGATGATTATTCGATCAGTTGTCATCTGTTATTCAAATAGTTTACCTTGTTTGAGTTGAGAGAGTACACGGGTAGCAATAAGCAATAGTTCTGTCGCGCGCATTCGAGTCTGTCTCGGAGTTCTAGGAGGTTCCACAGACAGTGTTCGCGGTGCGCGTGACAAGAGCAGACGCACCGCGGATCTAATTTGGTTATCAGCGAAGCGCGCGCGCGCAATCGGTGCCGGCGCGGGAGCCGCGCACTCGGCCCGCGCATGCCTCGGCGGGCGCCTCCTCGAATTCCTAACATCACGTATGCTTCGTTTATTTCTTAAATGCTGTGAGGCTGTGAGTTGATAAAATATTATTCACGTTTTTCTTACGTTCCCATGCTTCTTCCGATTAAAACGTGTCAATACTTATTTACTCTTGTCAATTTTATGTAAGATTCTGGTATGATGAAACTCGGGAACTTGATAATAAGAGTGTAAGCATGCACTAAGTGTTGTTTGACGTTTTGTCTCTTTAGCAAAATACCTAAATACCTACGTCAGTGTGACGAAAACAAAATAACTGACTTCCTATTTATTATGATGTATTCTTCTTATACTATTGCCATATTCTTATTTGTACTATTGCTATCGAAAGTGTCTCAACTGTTTCAATAGAAAAGTAAGGTAGGGCAGGTACAGTACAGAAGCCCCGGTTATGGCCACTGCCTCGGTTTTAACCACTATTTGCTCTAAATGTTTTCTAAATAAATTTTCGTAATTTTTGCCAATAGCAAAGAAGGTTTATTCAGGTTATAATTACAATCCATTTCCCATTTAAATTTTTTGTTGTATGTTTTTTTTAATATTTAATGGGCTTGCTCTTGGCTTCACACTGAACCTTAGGGTTAAGAAGAAGCCTAAGATGGAGCGAGCTTACCTAGAAGCAGCCTATTCACTCTAGCTTAATTTTTAATAAATTTAATTTAATTATTGTTTAAACTTTGTTTTTACATTAAAATTAAATTATTGTTTTGCAATTGATTGGTTTCTAGTACATTAGAATATATCGATTTAACCTGGGTTTGGTTTTGATTTTTGCGCTAGGTATAGGTAAGTACTTACAAAAGTTTGGCTCCCTACAAGCTGTGGCCAAAGCCGGGGCATTTGGCACCTTTCGAACATTTTGTGTTACTTATATAGAAAAACCTATTGAACTTTATTATAACCGCCTCTGTGGTCTAGTGGTTCACACCACCGCTTTTAGACCAAAAGGTCCCGGGTTCCATTCCCAGTGGGGGTACATATTGTATTCGGTTTGGGTGGTGGTAGGACTTGTTCTTAGTCCGCGTGGCAAGCTACCACCATCATATCTAAGTCTGACGCCAAAACAATTATGTTTTCAGCATTATTGTGTTACGGCAGTTAGCGATAAGATTGCCAGTTCCTCAGTGATTCGAGGATTCCGGGAGTAGTGCGCTTTCACCTTCAGCCTTATCAACACTTAACATCAGGTGTGATGAAGGGTAAGTGCTAACCATTGTGGATAAAAAAATATAAAATATCAAAAGACTACCTTTAAACGTAGATGATGTCTCTATTTAGCACTTAGTGCTTCAAAGTGAAAAATCCTTAAAGTGGCCACAATAGCGTCTCCAGCCCTACTTAAATGTTTTACATCAATCAATCAAATCAATTATATTTACTTATTTTACCATAGTGCTGCAGTATCAGTACTGCAGTACCAGTAGGTACTGCAGGTTAGTTAGGCGCCACCTTCACTGGATTGTTTCTAGCCTGATGCAGAAATATAGACGCCGCGCCGGCGCCGACCGCTTCATAGAATATCGACTGGGCATAGGCCTCCCTCAAGGATCTCCATAACGATCGGTCCTGATGCGCTGCCTGCATCCAGCGGCTTCCCGCGACCTTGACTAGATCGTCGGTCCACCTTGTAGAGGGCCTGCCCACGGAGCGTTCGTCCGGTACGCGGTCGCCATTCGAGAACCTTTCCGCCCCCACGGCCATTGGTTCTTCGCGCTATGTGCGCCCAGGTTCCATTCCCAGTGGGGAATCTCTCCCGCCCACTGCCACTTCAATGATGCAATCCTTTGAGCGATATCGGTTGTTTTAGTTCTCCTGCGGATCTCATAATTTCTGATTCGATCGAGCAGGGAAATACCAAGCATCGCTCTCTCCATTGCTCGCTGGGTGACTTTGAGTCTTCTTATGAGACCCATAGTGAAAGACCACGTCTCACTTCCATAGGTCATTACTGGCAACACACTGGTCAAAGACTTTCGTCTTGAGACATTGAGGTATTTCGGTCGCGAATATATGCCGGAGCTTCCCAAACGCTGCCCATCCGAGCTGTATTCAAAGTCAAAGTCAAATTTGTTTATTCAATTTAGATTGTTATTTACATACTTGTGAACGTCATAGAAGCTACGCCATTGGTTCGCAAACCCTACAGCGGGAGACCTTGGAAAAGAACCGGCAAGAAACTCCAAGGGTTGTTTTTTTCGACGAATCCGAGGATTCGACGAGAGATCTCTTTCTCAAAGTTGGACTTACCTAACTGGACCGTCTTCTGTCGTCTTGTCCATGTTCATCTTAAGACCATGTTCATCTTAAGACCCACTCTTTGCGAAGCATTACCGAGATCTTCGAGCATTGTGTTCAGGTCTTCCAAGGTCTCAGCCATAAGAACTACATCATCGGCAAACCGTAGCTGTGTTAGGTACTCGCCATTGATGTTGATGCCGCATCCTTTCCAGTCAAGCAGCTTAAAAATATCCTCCAACGCAGCTGTGAACAGTTTGGGAGAGATGACATCTCCCTGTCTCACACCTCGCTGTAGTAGCATAGGATTAGAGCTCTGGTTATGTAATCGGACCGACATGGTGGCGTTTTGGTATAGGTAAATAATTCACAATAGGAACAGATATATTCGAGTCGTAACTTTATAGAGTATGTTGACTTATTTTAATTTTAAAATCCAATTAATTACCCTGGCTTCGCCTTTTTATGAAATGTCTGATGGTCTTTTTAACTTTTCTCCTTAACAACTCCGAAAAAGTGCCGGGACGTCAGGAAAATAATAGCGCACTTAAAACAGTTAAGTAGGTTCTTTCCACAATTAAGCCATATGTCATGTCAAATAAAAGAAAATCAAAACAGCACGCCGTTTTTACAAAAAAATATTACAACACAAAATTTATTGAACGGTTCTTTTGTTATCAAGGTGCACGTTTATTCAATCAAATAAATAAAATCCTATCTATAAGTACAAAAAATAGTATTGAATGTAAAAGAATTGTAGTGGAGTGGTTAAACTCACTTAACTACGATGAGACCGAAATTTTACTAAAGGGATAAAGTAGAAAAATGAAAACTATTATACACACATTTAATGAAAAATGGAAAAGAGAAAAGTGTTCTTAATCATTATATACAAATTTAATTTTACCTTACACACCAGACACAATTTAAGTTAATTGTTTAAGATATTATTATAGATATAAGTGCTTAATAGAAACTATGTGAAATCTAGGGGGTGGCCTGGAGACCAGAAAACATCTCAAGCCTAGCTTTAGGCTTAGTTTCAGGCTCCAGTCTCCCACAAAACTTAAGTAAGTTAGCACTTTTTTGTAAGCTTAGATTCTAAGGCAAGTTTTTGTGGAAGAAAATAAACTTTATTTTTATTTTTATTTATTTATTTATTTATATTATTTTTTATTGAACGGAATCTCATTGATGCAACTCTACAGTAATGCATTTTCTGTTTACAATCATTTCATATGCCGTTGCTATACTATACTACATCCATATCTTGTATCCAACTGAAACAAACTTCCTTGTAACTAAAGTGTGAGAAAACATAAAGTAAATAAACTAGCAGCAAGATAATAGTAGTTTGTGACTGTTGCATAATGAGGGGTAAGTGTTAAAACACGGGCGAGTTTTTAATAGTATCCCACGAGTGTTTTAATACCGAGTTATGTGCAGTCTCATACACTACTTTATGAACACTCATTACATTTAAGTAGGTATCATATTTTTCAAAAATTAAGCAAAAATAATATTAATTATAAAATATGGATTGGCGCCAAACCCAACTCATAGGAGGTCTATACGGCGCCTTCTAAATTCTAAATTCAAATAAAAAAATACTCATTGTTGCCGGCTAAAGAAGGGCTTAGAAAAGTTGGAAGTCAGGGCCGGTAAATCCTACGGTTGCCATGGAGATTGCAAAATTAAAAAAATAAGAAAAATATAATATTTGACCCCTGTATCAAAATCCAAAATCCTGAAAATGACCATGATCTGCCACAGGAATAAAACATCTACAATGATCTGCCATGATGCAGTTTTATTTTTTAATGGCATAAAATGTGTCATTATACGTCACTGACCTCTATATTAATTACAAAGAGCATGTAATCACTTGTTAATTATACGTTCGGTATCAAATCGAATCAAATCAGTTTTTTTATTCAATTTAGGTTGAGGTACCAACACTTATGAACGTCAAAGAAGCTACGCCATCGGTTCGCAAATCCTACGCCATCGGCGGGAGACCTTGCGAGAAGAACCGGCAAGAAACTCGTCAAGGGCAATCTTTTTCTCCCTGTTTTATTTCATACAGAGTCGTCAAATTGAAAAATGACCTTCACACATTAGTAAGATCATTTTCCATCACAATAAATAATACTTAATTTAAGTAATTACATTTAATATTGCTCTTACATATTATCATAATATTATACTATAACAGTAAATTTTCAACTAAACAAGAGGTTTCAATCGAATAGTTTAATGGGCATACATCTCATTCATATTAAGATTACTAATAAGAAAATTGCAAGTTGTGCCATACATTCGA
Source organism: Crambus lathoniellus (assembly GCA_949710035.1). Lineage (NCBI taxonomy): Eukaryota > Metazoa > Arthropoda > Insecta > Lepidoptera > Crambidae > Crambus > Crambus lathoniellus. The sequence goes on from OX453296.1 coordinate 30,533,814, forward strand.
ATATAAAATAGTAATAAATCAAGTATAATACTTAACTACACGTTAAGACAAGCAGTCATAAGACCCATTCCCACTGTTGGCACCCGTTCACGAGCATGACGCTTGAACCAGCCATCGCTTCGCTCAACCATATTTTAGGGAACGTAACGACCTGCCTCATACGACACCACCGCAGAAATGTTTATAGTGAACATGACATACTAGAGACGAGTTACGTTTGAATATTTAGCAATCTTTGCTAGAAGGGGGCGCCTAAATTTTCCACTACTTAGTTAAACAGCATCAAAACAGGTATTCTGTCGCCATAATAAAATCGATTTTATTTTAACGTTGCTCGTGAGCTTGGTTTTAAACCCGATGTTGTGGCGGTTGCTAAATCCGTGACGTAGGAAATGGTGGTTACGAGTAACATCGCATTCAGCTCATTGGTTAAAGTATATTAAGTAAGTACTATGTAATTAACGTACTCGCATTGTACTTGTACATGGGGAAACACCAGGACAAGAAACTGAATTATTAAAAGAGTTCATTATATTATTATGGTCGTTACGTTATGATTACCTATAATAAACGGTTTAAGCGAATTGTACCCCTTTTGAAGCACATTGCGCGCAAGACTTTGACATAGTTGAAGTTCATAGAGAACGAGTGCAGAAATACAAATATTAGGTGTCCATTAGACAACCATTAGCTCAATCTGATGTCAGTTCAGTCCGTGGCCTTGACCGACACCATTTATCGTCTAATGGTCACCATAGTAACAATATAGTTTATTTTGGACAATTTAGTGACCACCACTTTATGCTAATCTTTGTTTACTGTAGTCATATTATTTGCTGTGCAATCAGGTTGAGTTCGACCTTTGGTGTCGCACGTCGACTGTGTCCAGTCCATGTTGTATTGTTATGTCATCCTATTATGATGGCCAAATGGGCAAAAAAGGCAAATTTACATGTCATAACATAATTATGTTTACATATTGTGAATTTGACTTTATTTCAACTTCACAAGTATGAGAATTTCTAGATTGTTAATAGTACATTACATCCGAGGACAGGTAAGTAAGAAATTACATTGTCGAGATCATTCGAGGCAAGGTAATTTGCTTACCGTACAAGGCTTGTATAGTGCTTTTCTCAAGAAATGCGAGGAAATAAAAAAAACTGTTTAACGAAATAATATTTATTAAAATTTATATCACACATGTTCGGGCAATTATTAAATGTAAATGTTATTGTTTTCCCGGGCACACTTATGTATAAATCGCCCATAGTAATATTATTTTTCACACTTATGCTCTGAAATGTTAATATTATGTTTGAGAAAAGAATGCAGTACGTGGCACTTTTCCGAGGTAAACATTCTAAATTTAAAAATCACTGCAGTAATGAATTTCAGTACTTACTTACTGCACTGATTTTAGTGCAGTAAGTAAGTACTGAAATTCATTACTGCAGTGATTTTCAAATTTAGAATGTTTACCTCGGAAAAGGTACTAGGTACCCAAAGATATTATTACCAACTTTTTTTCTTTATTTTTTCTTTCGTTATTCCTGTGTATAAAAACAGAAAAAGCAAAGGGACATTTGCACCATACAGCCACATTATTATTATTATTATATAGGTAATTATTATATCATAATTAGGTTAACTTTTTTTTCAATACGGTGCGCACAGAGTATATTACTTCGTATTGTACCACAAGCACTATGTACCCTTAGCACGAACATCAATCGAAAAAACAAAATGAGATTTATCACAGACAAAATATCCTTTATGAGCATGGAAGTATTACCTAAATAATACTTCCATGTTTACGAGTAATTTTGTATGGGAAAAATGTACAGCGCCATCTACCGCCCAGAAGCGGGTATTGAAGTTGCGCATTTTAGTAGCAAGTAGTAAGTATCTCAATAGGCTGTATGACCGTTCCACATGGTCTCACAAGCCAATATAAAAAAAACGGCGGGAATGATTTTCAGCGGTTGATTTGATATCAATACAGTTTATATTGTGTAATAAATTATCAAAATGAGATCTGCCAATGAAACATAATATGTTTCAAAAATAAATAAATTTGGTGGAATAGGTACATACAATGTCTGTATATTATACAGACATTGTATGTACCTACTCCACCAAATTTGAGAGCAGAAGCAAAATTAATAACAGAAAACTTACTGCCAGCAAAATCAAAAGAAAGATATATGAAAACCTACGATCTGATTTGGAAAAGTGAAAAAAAGGGGCATACGTTTTCGGGATCTGTGTTGGTGGCGTATTTTAATGATACATCATTAAAATAATATTATTATGGGCGATTTATACATAAGTGTGCCCGGGAAAACAATAACATCTACACTTAATAATTGCCCGAACATGTGTCATATAAGTTTAATAAATTTTATTTAGTTAAACAGTTTTCTATTTCCTCGCATTTCTTGTGAAAAGCACTATACAAGCCTTGTACGGTAAGCAAATTACCTTGCCTCGAATGATTAAAGCCCTCGCCTGCGGCTCGTGCTTCAAACCATCCTCGACAATGTAATTTCTTACTTACCTGTCCTCGGCTGTAATGTACTATTAATGATGTATCATTAAAATACGCCAACAACACAGATTCCGAAAACGTATGCGCCTTTTTTTCACTTTTCCAAATCAGATCGTAGGTTTTCATATATCTTTCTTTTGATTTTGCTGACAGTAAGTTTTCTGTTAATTATTTTGCTTCTGCTCTCAAATTTGGAGGTGTAGGTACATACAATGTCTGTATATATGTTTCATTGGCAGAACTCATTTTGATAATTTATTACACAATATAAGCTGTATTGATATCAAAAGATCCGCTGAAAATTCCCGCCGTTTTTTTAATATTGGTTTGTGAGGGCATGTGGAACGGTCATACAGCCTATTGATACTTACTACTTGCTACGAAAATGCGCAACTTCAATACCCGCTTCTGGGCGGTAGATGGCGCTGTACATATTTCCCATACAAAATTACTCGTTAAGGATATTTTGTCTATGATAAATCTCATTTTGTTTTTTCGATTGATGTTCGTGCTAAGGGTACATAGCGCTTGTGGTACAATACGAAGTAATATACTCTGTGCGCACCGTATTTAAAAAAAGTTAACCTAATTATGATATAATAATTACCTATATAATAATAATAAGAATAATGTGGCTGTATGGTGCAAATGTCCCTTTGCTTTTTCTGTATTTTTACACAGGAATAACGAAAGAAAAAATAAAGAAAAAACTTGGTAGTATCATTGCAGATCACTGCAGTTATGAATTTCAGTACTAATTTACTGCACTAAAATCAGTGCAGTAAGTAAGTAGGTACTGAAATTCATTACTGCAGTGATTTTCAAATTTAGAATGTTTACCTCGGAAAAGTGCCACGTACTGCATTCTTTTCTCAAATATAATATTAACATTTCGGAGCATAAGTGTGAAAATATACATAATACCTACCCGTATCGTATTAGCTCGCATGTATCGTATTGCTTCAGAACAATAGCTCTGAAGCTCTACGATAGAGCTACTACGAAATATAGGTCTAAACTGCCAAGATTCAAGCAAGTCCTCATATTTGTGAAATTGAGATAATTAGCTCGAAGTACCTATCATGTAATTAATTAATTATCATGTATTCGGCTGATATGATGATGATGATGATGATGATCATGTAATAATCTATCGATTACACTCTATGGCTTATGAAATAAATATATGTATTTGGAGCCTTTATAAAAATAAACAAAAAGGCATGTTCCTTTACAGCTCAAACTTAGAATGTAGGTATTTGTGCTTCTAAAAATATTTACGGGATATCTAAATAAGCGCCCCAAGTATACAATACAAAACAATTTTATTATAAAATTGTTTTTATAAATTCGAGATTTTTAATCGATCTCGTCGGCGACGCGACGGTTTGACGTCAAACGCCTTTGCTTGTCATTAATTGCTGCGACCACAGCCATCTCTATCGTCTTCTACAGACGATAGAGACGGCTGTGCTGGGACGGACCGCTGGCTGATGCGCTCTGTTCGAGAACTGGCTCGACTCTTGTCTCGACGTCGGCTGCGCAAGTGGGCGATCAAGGTGGAGTCGAGATGAGTTTGATGAGCAGTTCTCGTGATGCGGTCTCCCAGGCTGTTAGTTCAGTGGATGCTATGCTTGCAGGTAAAGCCGCGGCCAGGAGGCGAAGCCGAAGCTGGCACGAGTCATGACCCGATTCAGACATATCAGGTATTTATTTATTATTCATACACACCCCTTTTGTTGAAATGTTACCGTCGTCGTTGAAATGTTACATCTACTTAGTCTTTATGAACACTGCAGTCTAATTACGTTATATCGAACCTTGATTCTTACCTATCGGTTTAATTTCGTGTTGCAATCTAATAATTGATAAAAATGTCCCGGTTCATAGAGTCACATAGCGGCCACATGAAAATATGTAATGCTATTAGGTAGGTACATAACATAACCATTTTAATTATTTTGTTCTCAATGATGATGCACCATTACCGTTTAATGCCTTAAACAGTATGCCATTATTGTCTGCATCAAATGCAGGCCTAAAATACTGCTTTACAAAGAAGCTTTAAAATTTAGATTTTTTAATATTTCGTCATTTTCACACTCTAAGCAAAGAATACTGTAATATTATGCTCTAAGGGTCAGTTTAGATAGAATAGAGAATCCTCTGGCCGCAATTCACATTGAGAGCAAAAATGCGCTACAAGATGGTGCGACATATGAAACAACTCCCGAAAGAACATCCTCGAGGTCTCCATAGCGAGCGCGCGCTTGCTCGCGCACGCGAGTCGATTCTGGCGGTATTCATACAATTTCCTTCTTTATGCTACGGTAATACGGTCCTTCTTAGTTCTTACTATCAATTGAGCCAGTAAATTGCTCGAGCATTTTTTGCTCTGTCTGACTGAACTTACCCTAAAGAGTCTCTTCACACTAGCGTTTGTCCAGCGTAGCCCGTAGGTGTTCTATGTCGCTGAGTTTTTGCTGGGGCACATGAGTACGCTGGGCTAGGCGCGATACGCGGCGAGAAAGTATAACACACAAAATGCGTTGCATTCTCGCTGCTTCTTCGCAGCGCATACGTTCATCCAACGCCTACGCTGGAAAATAGCTATAAGGCAGTTTAAGAGCCAAACTTTTGATAATGTTCAAGCCTTTCAATATGGATTCTTGAACTCTTTTAATTTAGTGTAGGCAATGAAGCTAGTGGACCCCCACAGTAGTTCCTCAGTCAGAAAAAACTTTACAGCATGATAAAGTATCAATAAATTAAAAGTATTAATAATAATAGAAAGTTAGTTATTTTTTAATGAAAGTCAAAGTAAGTTATTTCATTGTTATCTTTTTTAGGAAAAATGCTCCGTCTAAACTTTCTTTACCGGACATATTCATGTAACGTATAAAAACAATAATATGAAATATCCGAAAAAAAAAACCCCAGCAGAAACACCAAATTTTAATAAAATAATCGGGTGACTTGGACCGAAAAATGTCTCTGTCGAACTTTTTTACGGAACTATACCATTTTGCCAAGCGTACTCATGTTAGAATTTTTTTTTAAATTTTTATCATGTATCACGTACTAGTATTAATAACTAATTTGGTAAAATAAATTTAGACTGAGGAATAACTCGGTTTAATATATAAACAGATTTGTATATTTAGGTATAAATACCTACCTCCTAACCTCCGGCTGAGTTTTTTTTGGATAATCATTTAAAAGTTTATGGCTCATGCTATTTTATAACTCAGCAAAGTTTCATCGACTAACTGAGGAATTAATGTATGGGTCTCCATACAAAGAATCTGTTCATTGCCTACACTAAATTCTCCTTTTTGGTAAAGTTTACTAAATTCTTGGTACGGAGTACGGAGTAAGTACGGAGTTAGAGTGCGCGCCAGATAAGGCTGCGCGCGGTCAAAAGTGAATAATACTTATCTTTTTAACCGACTTCAAAAAACGGAGGAGGTTCTCAAGTCGTCTGAATGTTTTTTTTTATGTATGTTCCAATCGATTTTGATAATTCTTTTTTTATCTGATAGACCAAAGTTTCAATTTGGTCCTATGAAAAATGTACAGTAGACAGCTCAGAAGTTTTTTTCAGAATCCTGAAAAAACACAGGTAGTTGTCGACTGGTGGTTCCTGCTTTAAGTGTCAATATCTTCGCGAACTATTGACCAATTTCAATAATTCGTTTTTATTCAAAATAGTACCTACTCCTGTGGTGGTCATATTGTTATCAATTTAGTATCTGATGCTGGAATCCAGGGGAAATCGAGGAAAACCTCGTGTATTTGCATCTCGTAATCATCATCTCATTATGATGAGCTATTGACGGAAGGAACAACTCCTCAATGGTTACGAGTTGGAGGATAATTCTTTAAATATCGTTGACAAGTAAAGAGTTTTAGTTGTATTCTTTCAGGTAATTTTGGTGAGCTGATGGAAGGTAAAACTTCTTAACGCTTAGAAGTTAAAGCTGGTTTTTTAAGAACCACATGCATGAATAGACCTTAAGTTGTATTCTTTCAAGTAATTTATGTTAGCTGATGGTGCAAGGTTAAAAAACTGCATAGCAGTTAACAGTTGGAGGGTGGTGGTTGTCTGAGTGTTCTAATTTAGATATGTGCTATAATTTTAAACGTTGCACATTGCGCTACGCTTGCTCATTAAGCGGTTTCTTAAGGTAGATTTCTTACACTAAAAATGAAAAATAAACAAATTATTTCCAAAAAATTAAACCGTCTTTAAACAAAAACTGCCAACATAAACACACTTCCCAAAAACACTTAAAAACTAAAAATAAATTGAATCATTCCATTCAGAGAAGGAAGTGCGGGACTATCTAATTAATCTTGGAACTTACTGATCTGATTGAAATCGGTGTCCAACTCGCAACTATTGAGGAGTTGTACCTTCCATCACAAGCTCATCATCATGAGTGATGACTACTAGATGCGTATACTTGAGCCTTATCACCACTTAACATCAGGGGTGATGAAAGCTAAGTGCTAACCCGTTGTGAATAAAAAAAACTTGTGAAAAAATATAAAACACGTAAACTACCTATCGAATTTGCCGGTTTTCCTGTATTTCACTGGATTCCACAATCAGATTCTGACTTGGCTGGCACCAATGGGACCACCTCTGAAGTATACGCTTTCGAATAAAAATAATTATTTAAATTGGTCAATAGTTCGCGAAGATATTAACGCGTAAAGCAGGGACTACCAGTCGATGATAATGTGTTTTTTCAGGATTCTGAAAAAAACTTCAGAACCGTCTAGTGTTAATTTTTCATGGGACCAATTTGAAACTTTGGTCTATCAGATAGCAAGGAATTATCAAAATCGGTTCACAAATTGGCGGAGCTATATTTATTGCTTTTGTTAGCGCAAGGTGCGCTTTGTGGAATAGTTCGCGCTTTGTGGAATAGTTCAGGTGCGCTAAATTAGGTGCGCTTAATGGTGCATCCTCACAACCCGGCGGCACTGCCGGCGGCTTGACCATAAGCATAGCCGCCAGAGAGGAGAGAGGCTGTGTGGATATGTCGCAGCCAAATGGTTGAATCCGCCATTTAATTAAACGCCTAGGCCGATAATTTTTTCCGTAAGCTATTTTATCTTCCCATAAGTTGACGGAGTCACAAAAAAACACGAAATTTAAGATCGCTTGGCGGTCGCCTTATTTCCAACCTATCACGTGTTCTACAGGACTTCCGAGGGGTATCCGTCGGATCAACTATCCGCCTGTGACAGATACACCATAAAAATGGGTGCGCTATGAGGAATACCTCAAAAATGGGTGCGCTGCGTTATGAGGAATACCTCAGATATTCGCTGCCTATTCTGATAAATATAAATAAATAAATAAATAACTTCTTACATTCACACCAATTATCTAAGCCCATGTTAATTTCATTAAGAAACTGTATCATGGAAAACTTGATAACGGATAAATATATACTTAAATACTTTTTGTTTGTAAATACATACTTAATATAAGATAAGATAAGATAAAGATAAAAATATTCTTTATTCACTTAGACATAATAAATATGTACTTATGAATCGTCAATATTTTCCTACCACCCATTCAAGACTTTTTTAACTGACAAGAAGAATGGGCGCAAGAAACTTGCCAGCGTTTCTTAGTTAGGTAACGACATTTACAAAAAAAAAAAAAAAAAACATATCGTTACTAATACAACAATTGCTTAGTATAAAAATACATCATATTAAACAGTGATTATGTTATGTGTTACATCATGACCATGCATTGCGGTCATTCAAATAATCGTCTACTTTATAGTATCCTTTGCTCATCAGCGACTCTTTAATGTAACATTTAAATTTATGCAATGGTAGTTCAATTATATGCTGTGGAACTTTATTAAAAAAGGCTATGCTTTTCCCCAGAAATGAGGCTCTGGATTTTTCTAGCCTAAACTTGGGAACGACAAGTTTATCTTTATTTCTTGTGTTAAAGCGATGAATATCGCGCTGCTTTACAAATGTATTATAATACTTTTTCACATAAATTATATTTTCATAGATGTAATGTCCTGCAACAGTTAAAATGTTTATTTCTTTAAATAGATCTCTTAAAGAATCTCTCGATCGGAGGTTGTAAATGGCGCGAATAGCCCTTTTTTGGAGCACGAATATACTTTGGATGTTAGCGGCTGAGCCCCACAACAAAAGGCCGTAGGACATAACACTATGAAAATAACTAAAATAGACTATTCTAGCCGTTTCAATATCGGTTAAGAGCCTTATTTTCTTAACTGCGAATGCAGCCGAACTGAGTCTACTCGCCAAGGCTTCGATATGAGGATCCCATTGTAGTCGCGAGTCTAATATAATACCTAGAAATTTTGTATTGTTAATGAATTCGACCGTATCGCCGTCTAGTCTTATATGAAAATCAACTTGTCTTACATTAGGTAACGAAAATTTTAAACACTTAGTTTTCTTTGAGTTTAATGATAAATTATTACTATTAAACCAATGTGACACTTTTGAAAGAGCACTATTTACTTCGTCAGAACAGTCATCACCTCTATCTACTTTAAAGACTAGAGATGTATCATCGGCAAATAGCACCGTCTCACATAAATTCTTAGCGTAGTAAGGAAGGTCATTTATGTATATTAAAAACAACAGCGGGCCCAATATTGATCCTTGGGGTACGCCCATAGTAATGGGAGCTCCGGTAGACTCAGTTTTATTAATAACTACCTTCTGAGTTCTTTCATACAGATATGAATGCATAAGGCTTACTGACAATTCAGAAACACCATAATGTTTTAACTTCCTTAATAGTGTTTGGTGATCAACACAATCGAATGCCTTGGAAAGGTCACAAAAAATAGCGATTACATCCTGCTTGTCCTCCCAGGCATCAAGTACATGTTTTAGAAATGCAACCCCAGCATCAGTTGTACTTTTACCTTTTGAAAAACCAAACTGTTTCTCATGCAGTATACTATTTAATTTAAAATATTCTAAAAGTTGAGCATAAATTAATTTCTCAAATATTTTACTTATTGCTGGTAGTATGGATATAGGTCTAAAATTTGCTGGGTCACTTTTGTCACCAGCTTTAAACAGAGGAATAATTTTACTATTCTTCATTAAATTAGGAAAGACCCCTTCACTTATACATTGGTTAAAAATTATTGCTAATGATAGAGCTATCACATCAATTATTGATTTGATGATACTTGTAGATATGCCCCAGAGATCTTCTGTTTTCTTAATATTTATTGCTTTGAATGCTTTAATAATATCTTCGGTAGTGACATAGCTAAAACTAAATGTTTCCTGGCACTTGTTCACACTAGATTCCATAAGAGAGACAGCGGTGTTGGGGCAAGAATTAAGTCTGCTAGTAGTTTCTAACGGTATTCGAGCAAAGAAACCTTCAAAAGCACTAGCCACCTCAATATCTGATTCAAAAGTCTGATCACTAATTTTTAAGTTAAATGAATTAATTTTGCTTTTTGTTTTGCCAGTTTCTTGGTTTATAATACTCCAGGTAGCTTTTATTTTATTTTCAGATGATTTAATTTTATTTGAAATATACCTAGATTTTGCCAAAGCACATACTTTCCTAAATGTTATTGAATATTTCTTGACATATTCAATGAAGCTAGGATCACAGGAAGTCGTTTTTTGTGCATAGAGTTCAAATAACTTTCTTCTGCTATTATAAATACCAGGTGTGGCCCAGTCACTAAACTTCTTACGATCATTACACTTTATAACTTTTTGTTTAAAATTGTTACTAAATTCTTTTTCAACAATATCAAATAATGATTGATAAGAGTTATTAGCGTCAGCAGAAGCTGGCAAACATTGAATTTTATCTTGTACATTATTTCTAAATTTATTAATACCACGTTTCGGTATTGGCCTGCAAATTACTTCGCGTTTAGGAATAACATTATAGTGCTCAAAAGAAGCTAGTTGTCCACTGTGGTCGGATTTAATAATATTAATTACCGATTTCTCAATTAAGTTACAGTTGGAAAAGATGTTATCTAAGCAAGTAGCCGATGTTGGCGTAATTCGCGTCGGTTCATTAAAAGTGTGAAGCAAATTAAATGATTTAAAAAGATTAAGGAATTTACTGGAGAGTTGTGCTAATTTAATATCTAAGATGTCTATATTAAAATCTCCACAAACTACAATTTTTTTATTCTTACGACAGCATATTTTCAAAACATCCTCCATAGTGGACTCAAAGACTGTGTAATTTGCTCCAGGGGGGCTATATACACAGATTATAATTATTTGTTCAAGTTCCACGCATGATATCTCACAAATTCGTTCAACAGAGAGGGATACTATATCCTTTCGCTCTTTATATTGTGTGTTATTAGGTAAAATTATTAAAGAACACATATATTATACATAGTTAACACCCAGACCAAGACAAATAGACATGTTCATGCACACAAATATTTGTCTTGTTCGGGAATCGAACCCGAAACCACGGCGCAGAAGGTGGGTAGCCGACCCCTGCGCCAAATCGGTCAAAGTTATAATAATTAGCAGGAAGATTGTGTTTTTGCATAACTACAATCTACGATTAATTGGTAAATTGTTCATATTTTCACGAAAAGAAATCTCGTACTTGTTTAAGACATACCTACATATTTAAAAGTCTTTATTGTAGCAGCGTTACTCGTTCTGGAATGAATCATAAATTTTAATTAATCGATGGTTCATCAAAGAAGTTATTTTTGGCGCTAACATTTAGTTTGATGTGCTCATTTAAATAATATTGTCTTTGGGTTTATATCGGTCCACTAGCTTTTGCCCGCGACTTCATTCGCGTGATTAAGATAGTTGTGCGTTTATTTTGAAAGTCACGGATTACCAATGTAATATAAAATATCAAGGTATTTATTTATCAAGTAGACCTTATTTTTTTGTTCCATGCTCACTTATCTTCTGACATAGTGGGTCAGAGTCTTTGTTCACTTGGTTTTTACAAGCTTTTATTTAACTTGCAGTGTATGTATGTATGCATGCATGTATGTCCGTTCGGGTCAAATCTTGCAACCTAAATTTGACCCACTTGCCAGTGTTCGATTGAGCTGAAATTTTGCATACAGGTTTGGTTTGGATGACAATACAATATTAAAGTACAGTCAACAAAAATGCTTGTCATAAAAACAAAGTTTTTACAAAAACTTATTACTATCTATTAACGCACTATGAATAAAAGCTATCTACCTTCCAAAAATGGTGTCTCTACCTTCAACCTAAATGGAAATTCCTTTACAAACTGAAACACCTAGTAGAATCCTGTATAATGGGATTTTTCCAAAACCCTTTCTTAGTGCTTCACCTACACCTTAAAAGGTATCTATTTTTCAAAAATGGTGTATCTACTTTCAGCCCTATACAAATTCCCATACAAACTGAAACATCCTGTAGCATCCTGTATAAGGGGAATTTTCCAAAACCATTTCTTTGTGCTCACTTACACCATAAAAGGTTTTCCCCATACAAACTGGAACACCCTGTAGCACTCTGTATAACGGGAATTTTCCAAAACCCATTCTTAGTGCTCACATACATTATGAAAGAAATCTACCCTCCAAAAATGGTGTATATATCTTCTGCCCTATACAAATTCCCGTACAAACTGGTATACCCTGTAGCACCCTGTATAACGGGTGTTTTCCAAAACCCTTTCTTAGTGCTCACCATGAAAGGTATCTACCCTCCAAAAGTGGTGTCTCTACCTTCAGCCCTATACAAATCCCCATACAAATACTGGAACATCCTGTAGCACCCTGTATAACGGGAATTTTCCAAAACCCTTTCTTAGTGCTCATAATATTATAAAAGGAATCTACCCTCCAAAAATGATGTATCTATGTTAAGCCCTATACAAATCCCCATACAAACTGGAACATCCTGTAGCACCATGTATAACGGGAATTTTTCAAAAACCTTTCTTAATGCTCACCTACGCCATGAAAGGTCATAGAGACTCTACCTTCAGCCGCTAGGGCTTTACGCCTATGCCAACAATGAATGAATCAGTGAATCAGTCAATAAATTTAGAGTTTTATAGGTATGTATGTATAGACTCCCGGACGGGTAATTTTCGCATATTTACTTTTCTATATTTTCTCGTGTTAAGTAGATGTAGTAGTTTAGCTTACAATTGCTTTAATGATGTCATTTAATAATTTGCTTATGAAAGTTTTCATATAAAAATGTGTGTCCGACACTCTAACTAAAGTATATAAAAACGTAGGTATCCGTAATCTTTTCATGATTCATTTAAACACGGGTATTTAAAAAGCATTACCGCAGTAACAGGGACAAAGCGAATCGTGAAAAAAAGACGATAGGTACACTCGAGGACAAATTCGGTGAACCACCTCTTACTTCTTTTCATGTGGCTGGTGCCTCGCCATTCACGCGCAGACCCTTTTACATTTTTTTTATGTATTAAACTAGGGTAGTACAATGCATAAGCAATTACGGATAGGGACTGCAACTGAACGGTGAGTCGCCAGCCACACGAAAAGAAGTAAGATGTGGTTCACCGAATTTGTCCCCGACTGTACGTCAAAAGTCGTGTGGGTCGTGTTGATGAGCCGTTACAATCTACATGCAAAGACTTTTGCGCGCCGTTCCTATCGGCACAGCCTTACTATTGGTTCCCGGCATGGAACCTCTTCACAAATGCAAGTTGATTATTCGTATTACCCTTATTTGTATTACCCGATATCCTGGCGCGTCGTACTGAACCTGTCGCTCAACGTCAGCGGCACGCAACAGGTGGGGGCGCCCCTGGTGAGGGGCGCGGGGGCAAGCGCTACACCTGTTACTCGGCTCTATAGAAACTTCAATATGACTCGCCTCGGGGGGCTTGCGATCGATTCAATCACATTGTATCAATCCCTGATACACAAAATGATCTGAATCGCGATATTCATATTCGTACTCATGCAAGCTAGATATCGCATGATTTGCTACTTTATTTATCTCAGTAAATAATGGCGGGTTTCAATAGAGCAAGTACGAATAAGACTTCTGATGGGTTCAAAGTACATTAATAAAATAGCTAAGTATGTAAGTACTTTAAAAAAACTAAAAAAACAACACATTTTTATAGGAACAGACTAAAAAGTACAAAATAACCGTCTATTCAGTAACTGAAATTAAAAAGCGTGGTGCGCGTTGTCAATAATAAGTACTTACTTGAAATCCATGCTTTGCAAAGGGCGCACGTCTGCCCATCCCGTAAACATTATAACTCAAAGGTGTGATTGTTTGTATTTAGTTTTACAAATTCAAGTGGAGTCTATTAGTTACCGGATGCGCGAGCCGAACTCTTACTTCCTCCCTGCTTCATTATCAGACTCTCACCACCAAGTGTAGCGAATATGTCTCATCAGAACGAAACGAATTAGCCCAAACTCGAGGAGTTTCCTAGTGGTCATTAAAAAGTACCACTGCCTTCCTCCCTGCTCCATCATCAGACCCTCACCATAAAGTGTAACGAATAGGTTTGATCAAAACGAAACAAATGAGCCCTAACTCGAGGGGTTTCCTATTGGTCATTAGGGAGTGTCACTGGCTTCCTCCCTGCTCCATCATCAGACCGTCACCACCAAGTGTAGCGAATAAGTCTCATCAGAACGAAACGGCGCCCAAACTCAAGGGGTTTCCTAGAGGTCATTAAGAAGTGCCACTGGCTTCCTCCCTGCTCCATCATCAGACCCTCATCATCAAGTGTAGTGAATAGGTCTCATCAGAACAAAACAAATGAGCCTAAACTCGAGGGGTTTCCTAGCAGCCATTGAAGAGTTCTATTGCCCACCTCTTGACTCCATCATCAGATCAGTTCGATGGTAGCAAATTATTTTATTGTCATCGGATTCATATAGACTTGCAAAGTTTCAAATAAATACGACAATTAGAAGTAAGTTAAAATTGAATTCCAAGATTTTCTTACATTGTGACTTAGTTAAGTTAGTTACAGGTGAAGCTAATAAAAGTGTGGGGATAAATAAACAAAAAGTTTGTTCGCGTAGTCTGCAATTGGCAGTTACAATTTTCGCAAGGTCGTGTAAAAATACCTTGTAACTACCTACCTATTAACATATTTTCACTTCTCATGCTCGTAAAGTTCGTGTTTATGTCGGGTATAGGCTGCATAAAATCGCTTTTTATGCTCTAGTGCATAAAGTAAAATCTTCGTCTAAGTCTCAGACTCTAAGACAAAGGTCGTCAGGTAAACAGTCACACACGCAATTAAACTTCGTTAAATAAACTTGTTGTTTCATTCTGTTTCTTAAAGTACATACAAAATTAATGAGTTTTGTAAGAAATAAGTATTTCAAGAGCATTATGGACTACGATCTATGCTAAGTCACTGTGCTGCCACTTCCACGTATAAAAAAAAAGAAAAATACGGTTTTCCCGCCAATATGGCGACGTCTTTATTTTTTCTTTTTTGCAATATTGTAATTTATTTTCCTCACACTCGAAGTGAAAAGCAGAGTGTATAACTCGTACATAAAACCCATTTTACCCTCGAATTGACTATCCATCCTCGCCTACGGCTCGGGTGGATATATACGTCTCGGGTATAATGGTATGTTTTATGCACTTGTTGTACAATCTACTATTTCACTTCTCATGCTCGTAAAGTTCGTCTTTATGTTGGGTATAGGCTGCATAAAATCGCTTTTTATGCTCTAGTGCATAAAGTTAAATCTTCGTCAAGTCTCACACTCTAAGACAAAGGCCGTCAGGTAAACAGTCACACACGCAATATAATTTCGTTAAATAAAATTTATTAATACCTAACGTATTTCATTCTGTTTCTTAAATTTTGTACATCATCATCATCATCATGTCAGCCGAACGACAATTTTGTACATAATCCATGTTAAATTACCAAATTAATAAAACTAGGCAAAATTAATAAGTTTTCTAAGAAGTAAGTACCTATTTCAAGAGCATTATGGACTACGATCTATGCTAAAGTCACTGTGCTGCCAATGCCACGTATAAAAAAAAGAAAAAGAAAGTCTTCCCTCTAATATGGCGAAGTCTTTATTTTTTCTTTTTTGCAATATTGTTATTTATTTTCCTCACACTCGAAGTGAAAAGCAGAGTGTAACTCGTACATAAAACCCATTTTACCCTCGAATTGACTATCCACCCTCGCATACGGCTCGGGTGGATATATACGTCTCGGGTAAATTGGTACGTTTTATGCACCTGTTGTACAATATTCGTGTCCTAGGTACCAGACTTTAACCCCCTGTACACACTGGGCGCTCGGCGAGCGTTTGGTGAGCGTACGCGAGATATTTTGTATGAGAATCTGTAGTTCTGCTACTGCCCACTAGAGGCACTGTACAGATTTGTATATGTCGCAGGGATATGAGGAAATCAGTGATTTCACGAAATCCCTAGGGATACCACGAAATCACGGAAGATGTGGAATATTCTTATTAACCGACTTCTAAATCAAAAAGGAGGAGGTTCTCTATTCGTCTGTATGTATGTTTTTTTTTTTTTTTTTTTTATGTATGTCCACCGATTACTCGAAGACGGCTGAACCGATTGAAATGGTTCAAACGTTATTACATCAGGTTGGTTTCCAAGTTGGTCCCATTTTTTGAATTTTGAAATCGGTTCAGTAGTTTTCAGGAAATCTTTAAAATACTGTCATTTTCGTTACCACTTTATGTGAATTTAATACGTATCTTTAGGCATAACTCCTTTGTTTATAAACCGATTTAGATGATACTTATTTTGTTAAAAAGGGGATACCTCAAGGTATTTTAACCGACTTCGATAAAGGAGGTTTTGAGTTTGATCACATACCTATTTACCAGAAAACACGTAAATTGCCTGCACGATGCACTAAAAAGAGTGAAATAAAAATTATTTTTATAAAAAAATAAAACCGCCTTCTAAAAAACACATCAAAAAAGTAAAAAATAATTCCTCACCAAATAAATAACGTAAGTACTTTGAAGTCGGGCGGGTTTTAACAAAAACAACAAAAAAATGTACATGTTTCACGCCCGATTTCAAAGTACTTACGTTATTTATTTGGTGAGGAATTATTTTTTACTTTTTTGATGTGTTTTTTAGAAGGCGGTTTTATTTTTTTATAATTTACGACGTCTTCTTCCTAAACAAGTTCAGTGATATGTCATTTCACTAAACTAAATCTAGTGAAATGAACAATGACTGAAGTAATAACAGTAAGCTCTCGGCTGCAGGGTGACAGGTATGAGCGAGTTTGTATCGGAAGTCCTGTAGAACACGTGATAGGTTAGAAATCATCTTCTTCGTCGCTCGTTTGTTCGTTCGCTACGCTACGCTTCGCGATTTTGTGGTTATTAGTTTTTGTGAATCAACTTATGGATTGTTTTTACAAAAAAATAAACACGATAAATATGATTCGATCGAACAGGGAAATAACAAGCATCGCTCTCTCCACTGCTCGCTGGGTGACCTTGAGCCTTCTTATGAAACCCATAGTAAAAGACCACGTCCATAATCGTTATCAATATTATGTACAAGTTTGAATCAAAGAGTACTTATATATCTGTTATTGAGCCATGCCAGTATTCAGAAGGATACCATACTAGTGATTAAAGTTTTCCACGACCCTACCGTTCCAGGAATACAGTTAACAAGAATTATTTTGATGGGTTAAATACTGCTAGGGTTGTCCAAGATGTTATTATAAGTGACTTTACGATGATGTTAATGTGAAAAAAAAAATATCGTAGGGTACTTCTTTTGAACTAATATTTGCGTCAAAGAAGGGATTTTCATAAAAAACAAACACATATAATTTAAAACTATTAAACCGACTTCAAAAATACCTGTCAACTGAAAATTAACAAATTATATTTTGAGTACCTCCTTACATTTAACAGATGGTGCCTTTATCATCATGCATGCTCCTGGACTTATAGATTGATTAAATATTCGTAAACCTGTTTCTTTCGAATGTGAGTGTTTCCTCTCATTGATGAAGTAACGCTGGCCTACAGCGTTTAAAGTAATAGAAACAATCGACGAGTCTTGTTGAACTGGTGGCTTATTTCTATTACTTACATTTTTTCCTAATTAATTAAAAAAATCATTACAGCGTTTAAAGTGATACAAGAAATCGACGAGTCTTGTTTAACTGGTGGCTTATTTCTATTTCATTTTTTCCTATTTAATAAAAAAAAACATAAGTGCTTCCTAAAGCGATGAGATTGTTATTCTATTGACGGCACCCCTGGCGTGGTTGGCCGGGGGCGCAGCCGCTGCCTCCGCCTGAGACCTCACCGCTGGCTTCCGATCCGCTGCCGGTTGTTTAGCCATTGTTTGTATAATTGGTTATTGCTAACAATACGGCCAAATTAAACATTGCCAAGCGCGAGTCGGCCCACGATACCACATTATAATGTTATTTATTATCGATTTTTTTTTTAAATATGACGTTAAAAATTTAAACGGTTGAAAATAAGCAAGTTATTAACAGGAAATTATGATTTTAGCTTTCTTAAACTGAGTTGTATCCCTCATTCGGGACGATACAAGGGAGAGGTGCTTGCCTTGATTAATCTCGGCAACACATAAAAAATAGACTTTTGTTACAAACTTTTTTACGTATTCGAAATAAATGCCAATTATCAGACGAATTGGTTCAACTTTTACAAAAAAGAAACAACCTTAATTTGCGCTAAAAAGTTGATTCGTTATGAAAATATGAACGGTGTTTATGCTGGTTTTATGTATTTTGGTGTTCAAATAATGTCACTCCTCTGATCTTATAAATAATTGTGTTTGTCAAACAATGACATAGTATAATTATTATGTTAAATACGGTCAAAAAGAAAAAGTTTACTTTGGGCATTAGTAAAAACGAACGAAATACTGGTCAGCAACAGCAACATAATGAAGTATTATCAGCAATTAATAAACTTAAAAAATAGTTTATCAACAAGAAAACTATTTGGTCAGCAGGGCTGTACCTACAAAGGGTAAGCATGAAATAGGCTATAATCTGTAAGTCTGCATTTTAAAATTATCATCAGGGAATACTGAAAAGTAGTGCAATATAGGTGTTGACGGCAGAACAATAGGCTAAGTAGTTTAGAATAAGATAATTAGTTGAATACCTTTGTTTCTTTTGTTTACTAATTAGTTAAGCACTTTTTCTATTGTTTATATTGTGTACCTATTGTTTCCATTATGTTTTGTTTAAGATTAGAACGATTATTGTATTTTATTATCGATCATATGTTTAGATTACCATTTTTGTGCAATTACGTATGTAAGTAAACTTAACTATGTTATATTGTACTGAGAAAACAGTTAGAAATCAAATAAGAATGTCAACCAATCAGATTCAGTCTTTTGGTTTGTTTGGATAGAGATAGCAATAGTTCGTTAGAAAGAGAAATGTTAAGAATAGTGCCGTGTGCAAAAATTGGTGCCGTGTGCACACTTTATATAAAATGATTGGTCAATTGTGTATTTTGATAAAGCCAATAGCCGCTATTTGTCACTAGGCAAATTGAATATAAGAAACGCATATTTGTATGAAATCACTTGTTCAGTAGTACAGTAATTACTTTAAAATAAAAGTAAAATGGAAAAGTCTTCCTGAGTATTTATTCTCCTACCCGGCGTATCAACGAACCCCTGCACCTGCCCTCTACAATCTGGTCCTTCGAAGAAGCCGGATACGCCGGGATCATAGTAGACCCTCAAGCGCCCACGATTTGGAAGATACGAAGAACTCGCAACATTGAAGAATATGAAGACCCAGGACTTCGAAGCATTCAGTCCGGGACGAAAGTTGTGAAGAGTTCTCCTGGACGCTGATGGATATGAAGACCCACCACGACATATGCCTGATCAGTCACAGAAGGTTCTCCGTGAATAAGAAGGTTCTCCGTGGATAAGAAGGTTCTCCGTGGATAAAAAGGTTCTCCGTGGATAAAAAGGTTCTCCGTGGATAAGAAGGTTCTCCGTGGATAAGAAGGTTCTCCGTGGATAAAAAGGTTCTCCGTGGATAAAAAGGTTCTCCGTGGATAAAAAGGTTCTCCGTGGATAAAAAGGTTCTCCGTGGATAAAAAGGTTCTCCGTGGATAAAAAGGTTCTCCGGACTTGGAAAATTTTGAAGATCGCCACAGAACTTGGAAAATTTTGAAAATCGCCACAGAACTTGGAAAATTTTGAAGATTGCCACAGAACTTTTTTTTTTTTTTGAAGAATCAACAATGGCTCCACCACCAACCAGAAGCAAACTCAGAAGCGGAATGACGACGGCCCAGAGCGAACCCGGGAACACTGAAGCTGAAGACTCGGGCGTAGCCACGTTCGTCCGTCCAGCCCAATCGCCGTCCACCGTCAACCGTGGAGTGATCAGCGAAGGCAACATCCAACACATACCGTTGTCCGGCCCTGGAACAAGACTAGTGGACTTCACAACAGCAGACCCGGAATCTGATCCTACGCCAAGCATGAGCACCGTACGAGCGCAACAGAGAGCACCAAGTATAGCGACGTCTCGTTCCAGTCGCGCGCAGAGAGAAGCCCAACGACGACGCATCGAGTACGAAGCAGAGATAGAAGTGAGCGCCGCGCAACAACGTCTCGCAGAGAAAAAGAGAGCAATGCAGCTGGCGGCACTGGAAGCGGAAGAAGAAGAGGAACAAGAGGTCATGGAGAGAGTCGAACCGCCCAAGGAAGACCTAGTCAACGATTGGATCCAGAGGTCATCGTTTGAACCCATTCGCGAGAGGATGCCGTACGCCGGTCGCGAGTCATCAAGAGAGCGTCGACGGTCCGGGAAGGCTATTGAAGAGTTGGCCGAAGCCCTGAAAGATATGGCCAAACCACGCCCTATGCCGCGAGCCTTCTACGAGCTACCGAACTTCAGCGGGGACCCGGCGGATTGGCTTTCCTTCAGGAAGAAATATGAAGACTCCACCTTCCACTACGAGTTCCGGCCGGCAGAAAACATCGCAAGACTACAATCGGCGATACACGGCAAAGCGAAGCAACTAGTCGAAGATCTCCTCCGCACCAGCTCCGACCCTGGCGAAATAATACGATGCCTGGAACGCACCTACGGTGATCCGAACCTCCTGTTGAAGAGCACCATCACGAAGATTCGAGCACTCCCCAGAACCGCCGACAACGACAGCGATGGCCTACGCATCTTCAGCGCCACCGTTCGCTCTTGTATCTCCACCCTCAGGAATATCAAGGCGGACGGCTTCATCAACAACCCGCAACTAGTGAGCGAACTGCTGGAGAAATTAACGCCGACCCAGCGCCACGAGTACTCGAAGTTCGCTCGAAGTCAAGCCATCGCCGGAGGAGTCGACCTTCGTGTGTCACCCACGCTCACCGTCTTCGTGGACTTCCTGGAAGAGCTCGCCGACACCGCGGCCTTCGTGCTGCCTGCCGACATCATCGGGAGCAGAGCGGCGACGGCGGCTACGCAGAAACCGGCACCGCTGCAGAAGCCAGCTGCAAGTAACCGTACTAAAAGTGCTTTTAAAGTGAATGTGCATAACGGTGAACTAAAGTGCGTGCTTTGTGATAGTGAACATCGGTTAGCTTCGTGTGACAATTTCCGTAATAAAACTGTGAACGAACGTTGGGACTTTGTTAAAGACAATAAGTTATGTTTTAAGTGTTTCGGTAGTCATAGTAGGTTAAGGTGTAAATATAGAAAGTGTTCCAAGTGTAACTATGGCCATCACACGCTCCTCCATGTGGATAGACCGGGTAACCAACCTAGTGAGACCACTCAGACTGAGCGTGTCACTAACCTCGGGGACAGACGCTGTGTTAAGTCACTCCTGAAGGTAGTGCCTGTACAGGTGAAGAACGGGGATCGTCTGGTCGACACTTACGCCCTACTTGACGACGGCGCCACGGTATCGCTGATTGACGATACGCTTGCGACGCAACTACGAGGTCCGCGATCACCGATCCAGATCCTGAGTGCCGGCGGACACGCAATAGAAGATGACTCGTCGAGGATAGTGAATGTGACAGTATGGGGACCAAATGAAGAACCCCACATTCTGAAGATGAGGACCATCAAGAAGATGAATTTGCCGCCGCAGACTGTGCCAAGGAATGTGATCGAGAGCAGTGATCATCTGAAAGGACTAGGAATTGAAGAAATGAGTGATGCTGTCCCACTAGTCCTCATAGGGCAGGACAATTGGGAAATCATAGTGGGCGGCGACATAAAGCGAGGAAGATCTGGACGACCAGTGGCCTCCCTAACCAAGCTAGGGTGGGTGATTCACGGCCCAGTGGAGATGAAGAACGACGAGCCTGACTCCGTGAACTGCATGGCAGAGCTGAACGAGCTTGTGAAGCAGCAGTTCGACATCGAAAATATGGGGATCATCGCCAAGAAGAGAGAAAACTTCGAAGAACAAAGGGCGGCAACCATATTGGACGAAACAGCGCGACTTACCAATGAAGGTTGGGAAGTAGGATTGCTGTGGAGACGGGACAACGTGCAGTTACCAGACAACTACCAGGAAGCTAAAAAACGCCTGAGAGGGATTGAACGCAAGATGGATAAAAACCCGGACTTCGCGACTGCTTATTGTGCTCAAGTAGAGAGACTGGTCGAGAAAGGATACGCAAGACGCGTAGAAGAGCCAATACCGTCGGAACATACGTGGTTTCTCCCTCACTTTGGTGTGACGAACGTGAACAAGCCTGGAAAGTTACGTTTGGTGTTTGATGCAGCGGCAACGTGCAAAGGAACGTCGCTGAACGATCAGCTGTTGAGTGGTCCAGACCTGTTGAACTCTTTGCTGGGGATCCTGTTCAAGTTTCGCCAGAAGCCGATCGCTATCACCGCAGACATTGAAGATATGTTCCTGAGGGTGAAAATAAGGAAGAAAGATCAAGGAGCACAGCTGTTCCTGTGGAGAGGTGCGAAAAGAGATGAGGATCCAGAGATCTACGTGATGGAGTCCATGATATTTGGGGCAGCATCTTCTCCGACGTCGGCAATCTTCGTGCTGAACAGGAACGCTGAAAGGTTCCAAGAAGAGTTCCCTGAAGCAGTCAATGCCATCAAGAAAAGGCATTATATGGATGACTACATCGACAGTGTCCAGGATGTTGAAGACGCCGTCAAGATGATAAAGGAAGTGAGTGACATTCACGCTCAGGGCAACTTCAACATCAGGGGGTGGACGACAAATCACCCTGAGCTGAGAGAGAAACTACCATACGTAGCGCCGCAAAGTGTGAACTTATCAAAACTCGGTGGAGAAACTGAAAGAACACTGGGATTGGTATGGCAAACTGGTGATGACACGCTGAGCTTTGACGTGTCTTTCAAGAAGATAAAGAAGGAGATTGCCAGTGGTGAAGAAGTGCCAACCAAAAGAGAGTTTTTAAAACTCATAATGAGCCTGTTCGATCCATTAGGATTGATATGCCCGGTGACGATAAGTTCCAGAATTTTAATGCAAAAGATATGGAAAACTGGCGTGAAATGGGATGAGAAGCTAACAGAAGACTGTTATGAAGAATGGAAAGAGTGGATCAGGAGTCTCCATGTGCTGTATACACTGAAGATCCCAAGACATTATGGATTGCAAGAAGAAGTTGAGCTTCACGTCTTTGGAGATGCGAGCGAGCAAGCATATGCCACCGTCGCGTACTTCGTGGACAAGAATAAGGCAGTAGCTCATGTCTCAGGGAAAGCCAAGGTGACTCCGATGAAGATGGTCTCAATGCCACGGCTCGAATTACAAGCAGCTGTTCTGGCCTGTCGTCTGGCGAACGTGGTGGAAAAAGAACATAGCTTCGTCGTTACAAGAAGAGTATTCTGGACAGATTCGAAGACAGTCCTGCACTGGATCAGGTCGGACCCAAGGGATTACAAACCGTTCGTGGCTCATCGCTTGGCGGAGATTGACGAGAAGTCCAGAAGTGAGGAATGGAGATGGGTTCCGACAGCTCAAAACCCAGCTGATGAAGCAACCAGAAAGGGATGGACACCAGACAGGTCAATCTGGTTCTCCGGTCCAGACTTCCTGAAGAAGAATGAAGATGAATGGCCGGAAGAAGACCGTTCGAGTGCCGCTGACGAAGCAACCAGCGAGTTACGACCAAGTCGAGTCCATACCATCAGAGAAGCCTCACGACCGCTACTAGAAATTCAGCGCTTCTCATCATGGATCCGTGCAGTGAGAACGATGGCGCGTGTGCTGGCCTTCATCAGACGACTAAGGCTGAAGGAGCAATTTCAGGTTACTGGAGACCTGATACGAGAGGCGGAAAAGGTGCTGATCCAACAGTCCCAGGAAACAGCGTTCGGGACAGACATCGAAAGCCTGAAGATAGGAAAGGAACTACCGAAACAAAGCCGGCTGAAAGCTCTCGACCCAATGATAATGGAAGATGGGCTGTTAAGAGTGAGAGGAAGGATCCAGTCAGCTGATGTTCCCTTCGATGAACGACATCCTGTCATTTTGGACGCGAAGGATCGACTGACCGAGCTAATTATTTTACATTACCATCGATTGGCTCATCATGCCAACAATGAAGCGGTAGTGAATATGTTGAGAGAAAAGTTTTGGATTTTGAGAATGAGGCCTGCAGTGAAGAAGGTCGCGAGAAGCTGTCCCATGTGTGTCATCCGAAAGACACTCCCGACACCACCGAAGATGGGGGACTTGCCTTCGGCCCGACTAGCGCATCATCGCCGTGCGTTCACACACTGCGGAATCGATTATTTTGGACCAATGGAAGTGACCATAGGACGTCGACACGAGAAACGATGGGGAATTGTGCTGACCTGCTTGACGTCCAGAGCAATCCATTTGGAAGTCGCTTCGTCGCTGAGCGCCGATTCAGCCATCATGGCTCTCCGAAGATTCATCGCGCGCCGCGGTCAGCCCGAAGTACTCTACAGTGACCAGGGTACAAACTTTATAGGAGCCGACAGGGAAATGAAGAACGCGTGGAAGAACCTAGAAGTCCATCAGCTGGAAGAAGCAGCCACCACACTTGGTATAAGGTGGAACTTCATATCACCTGCTTCACCGCACATGGGAGGATGTTGGGAGCGGTTAGTGCGCTCCACAAAAACCGCGCTGAAAGTAACCTTGAATGCGAGGGCACCAAGAGAAGAAGTGCTACTCACGTTATTGGCTGAGGTGGAAGCTACTATCAATAGTAGGCCTCTGACTCACGTCTCTGTGGATCCCAATGACCCAGTGACATTGACCCCGAACCATCTACTTTTGGGCACTGCTTCGACGACCACCAGACTGGGAAACTTCACGAAGGAAGATCTGACCACCAGGAAACAGTGGAAAGCGGCCCAAGCTCTGGCCGACATATTTTGGCGCCGTTGGGTATCGGAATACCTACCGACACTTCAGAAACGCTCGAAGTGGACGCAGGAAGTGACTCCGTTGAAAGTTGGAGATTTAGTGTTGATCGTCGACCCCGCGCTACCCAGGAACGTCTGGCCTCGAGGAGAAGTGGTGAAGGTTTACCCTGGAGCGGATGGCCAAGTTAGGGTTGTAGATATTAGGACTTGCCGTGGAACATTGCGCCGCCCTGCAGTGAAAGTAGTAGTTCTGCCTACAGAGGCATGATATGGTTGGGCTAAACCCTCAACCAGGGGGTGGAATGTTGACGGCAGAACAATAGGCTAAGTAGTTTAGAATAAGATAATTAGTTGAATACCTTTGTTTCTTTTGTTTACTAATTAGTTAAGCACTTTTTCTATTGTTTATATTGTGTACCTATTGTTTCCATTATGTTTTGTTTAAGATTAGAACGATTATTGTATTTTATTATCGATCATATGTTTAGATTACCATTTTTGTGCAATTACGTATGTAAGTAAACTTAACTATGTTATATTGTACTGAGAAAACAGTTAGAAATCAAATAAGAATGTCAACCAATCAGATTCAGTCTTTTGGTTTGTTTGGATAGAGATAGCAATAGTTCGTTAGAAAGAGAAATGTTAAGAATAGTGCCGTGTGCAAAAATTGGTGCCGTGTGCACACTTTATATAAAATGATTGGTCAATTGTGTATTTTGATAAAGCCAATAGCCGCTATTTGTCACTAGGCAAATTGAATATAAGAAACGCATATTTGTATGAAATCACTTGTTCAGTAGTACAGTAATTACTTTAAAATAAAAGTAAAATGGAAAAGTCTTCCTGAGTATTTATTCTCCTACCCGGCGTATCAACGAACCCCTGCACCTGCCCCCTACAATAGGATTTGATAGTGATAAGTGCGACGCGCATGAAACTGCAAAGTTGTTTACTAATTAAGAGGATTGTGTAGCAAACGGTCTCCATACAAACGGCGATAACGTTTTCCACCCTCTAAACCTTAACAGACCTACCTACAGCAGTGAATTTTCGGTATGTTGTTAAATTGCATAACTAGGTCTGTAAGTATTGTTTTTTTTAATATTCATTGTGAATTTGGAAATATTTGCACTTTTTTTGTTTTGTATTAAATCACTTGCAAATATCTAAAAATCATAGATATAAAAAAAACAAAACGTACAGACCTAGTTGTTAAGCATTTCAACAACATACTTACCAAAAATTCATTGCTGTATAATAAGGTTTTTAGAGGGTGCAGTGGAAAACGTTATCGCCGTTTTTACGGAAGCCGTTTGCTACACAATCCTCTTAAAATACCTGAATGCCACATTTTAATAAAAATCGTAAAACTATTTGCTGCTTAATTATATCATAACCAGCCTTCCGCCCGTGGACTACACGACGTTATTCCTCGGGAATGTAATATTTTTCCGGGATGAAAAGTAGCCCTTGTCACTCTCCAGCTCCTAAACTATCTCCATACCAAAAATCACGACGATCCGTTGCTCCATTTTGACGTGAAAGACGGACTGAAAAACAAAATAAACAAACACACAGTGCACTACTATGGCTTTCCGCCCGTGGCTTCGCCCGCGTGGACAACACCACGTTATCGCACGGGAATGTGATTTTTTTACAACAGACCTACCAGGGGAAACAGCTGCCTGGACCATGTCATGGTTAAGCTCAACCGCGATAAACACACAGCTCAGATTGCAGTTCTTAATACTACTACCACAGACCACTCTATGATTCTGTTACACCTCACACATCAAAATCCAAAAACCAAAACTAAAAAAACCAAATTAGTAGTCAATTTTGATGAGGCGTTAAAGACTCTGAGGGAAAAAAACATCCTTGAACTGACCGATTGTTGCAATTGCAATCCCACTGTAGTGGCTCAGAGCTTGGTGGATAAATTAACAGAGTCTTTAAAAGAAAACACCGTAGAGACACAAATCTCTAAAAAAGATCGGGTAATCAAACCCTGGATAACACCAGGAATCTTAAAGTGTATCAGACACAGAAACAAACTCCAAAAAAAACTAAGTTCTAATCCAACAGATGAAACACTAAGAATCACTTATAGACGATATCGTAATTATTGTAATAACTTGATTAAAAAACTAAAACGTGACTATGACAGGCAACTTCTTTACAAAACAAAAGGTAACTCTAAAAACTTCTGGAATACAATAACTACGATAACAAACTTAAAAACTCCTAGATCTGTTAATGCAGAATTGTTAAACGTTAAACCTACCCCACTCGAATCAGTCAACTACATCAATGACTACTTTAGTAGTATAGGCAAAAATCTAGCTGACGCCATTACTCAAACTGTTGGCTCAAATTCTTCGGCAATCGGCCCCTCTGTACCACCTCATTCTTCATCTTTCGTATTGTTGGATACTGACGAGGATGAAGTGCACGCTATTTTAATGAGTCTGAAATCAAATAGTGCGTCTGGATGTGACAATATTTCAACAAATTTTCTTAAATTAGCTAAAGACATTCTGGTGCCAGTTATTACACATCTTGCCAATCTCTGCTTTTCTCAAGGTGTATTCCCACATCAACTGAAAGAAGCTCTTATCACACCAGTGTACAAGAGTGGAGATAGAAATGTTGTGAACAATTACAGACCAATTTCAGTACTACCCTCTATTTCAAAAATTATCGAAAAACTCATTAATACAAGATTACTTAAATATTTAGAAAAATACAACATCTTATCAAATTTCCAATATGGTTTTAGAACTGGCAAATCAACTGCAGATGCTATCGAGTCTCTTACAAGCTTAGTCACTGAACATTTGGATCATAAACGTAAATGTCTAACGGTCTTTTTAGACATGAAAAAAGCTTTTGACACCGTTTCTTTCTCCATTCTTGTCCACAAACTAGAGAGAGTAGGTATCAGGGGAACACCTCTTAATTTACTCACAGATTACCTGTGTGGTCGTACTCAAAGAGTAAAAGTGGGTCAGCATGTAAGTGGGGAAGGTAGGGTGGCTCACGGCGTCCCGCAGGGGAGTGTCCTGGGGCCGACGCTTTTCCTCATTTACATAAATGACCTCTGCAACTTAAATATTAAAAACGCCCAGATTTTATCGTATGCAGATGATACCGCGGTAGTATTCTCAGGGGAAAGTTGGGAAGCAGTCAGGTTGAATACTGAGCTTGGACTAGCAAGAATTGCGGACTGGCTAGCTACAAACCTGCTTACCCTAAACGCAAGTAAAACATGTTACATGTGCTTCTCCATTTACAACAGCTCTCAACCGATAGTCGGTTATGAAATAAGGATCCACAATAGCAACTGCCTTTACAGTCATCATATAAATTGCAAATGTCCATCTATAACCAAAGTAAGTACAGTAAAATATCTTGGTGTTATACTTGACCAGAGACTTTCTTAGTACTCTCACATTGATCTGGTTGCAAGTAGAATGCGGAAGCTAATGTGGATCTTCAAAACATTACGACATATAGCTACAAAAGAAATGCTGAATCAAATTTACGTTGCACTAGCTCAATCGGTTTTGATATATTGTATAAGAGTGTGGGGTGGAGCACTTAAATCAAAATTTCTTGTAGCTGAACGAGCTCAAAGAGCCTTAATAAAAATTATGTATTTTAAAAAACGTGACTATTCAACTGAACATCTTTATTCCTTGTCTGATTTACTTACCGTAAGAAAGTTATTCATCCTCCATGCTGTCTTAAACAAACATACCTCACTTTTGTACGATCCAAATATTACAAACAGAAGAAGGAAAGATGTAGTAGCAGAGATACGACGTACAAAAACAAGTTTTGCGCGTAATCAGTGTGTACATCTTTCTTCCACCATTTATAACCGCATTAACAAAACCCTTAGTATCTACCCATTAACCTACCGAGAATGCAAACACAAGGTTACAATATGGCTTAAGACTTTAAACTATGATATGACAGAAGGGCTACTAAATTTTAATATATAATGAATAAAGCAATGTATATATAGGGTGTACCCAGTAGTATTATTAAAAATAGATAGAAATACACAGATACAAACATACATAAACACGCATGCACCCACGTATACACTAACGCACACACACACACACACACACACACACACACACACACACACACAAACTACACACATACATAATTTATTTAAATTGTATTCAAATAATTATATAACCTTACATACCATAAGAAACCCATGATCTGGAAGAGTGGTTTCTTTCTGATACAGGTGTCTTTACACTTACCAGAAGAGGAGCCTACATGTTTATTTGTAACAAAATGTGGTATTGAAATAAAAGATTTATTATTATTATTATTATTATTTCCGGGATGAAAAGTAGTCTATATCACTCTCCAGCTCCCAAACTATCTCCGTTTTGACGTGAAAGACGGAGAAACAGACAAACCAACAAACACAATTTCACATTGATAATATTAGTACGGATGGATATGGATACCTGATCAATTCGGTATTTTTTTGCTCAACACATGCAGCGGTCAAATTCACCTTGTTGGCTGATAATAAAATCCATACTAATATTATATTATACTAGCGGCCGCCCGCGGTTTCACCCGCGTGGTTCCCGTTCCCGTGGGAATATCGGGATAAAAAGTACATATAAACCTTCCTCTTGAATCACTCTATGTATTACAAAAAAAAATAATAAGCAGATAATTTTCTATCCTAACCAGTACTTATCCAACATACCAATTTCCATACTTCTAAATCCGTAAATGAGGATGTTCCATATAACATAACCTTAACCCCCCACGGGGGGGGGGGAGCTTTTTTTTAACTTCGCTTACGCAGATCATTTTCAATCGTAACCAGTATCCAATATAACCAATTTCCATACTTCTAAATCCATAGATGAGGAAGTTCCATATAACCTTAACCCCCCGCGTTTTACCCCTTCAGGGGGGAGTTTCCCAAAATCCGTTGTTAGCGGGCGTCTCCTAGTCATAATCTACTTTCCTGCAAAATTGCATCTTCATTGGTCCAGTAGTTTTCGAAATTTCATGATGAGTGAGTAAGTCTCGTTTGTTTGTTTGTCTGTCTTTTACGTCAAAACGGAGTACGGATCGTCGTGATTTTTGGTATGGGAATAGTTTGGATTCAATCTACCTACTTTTTATCCCGGAAAAATATCCCATTCCCGCGAGATAACGTCGTGTAGTCCACGCGGGTGAAGCCGCGGGCGGAAAGCTAGTAAATAATATTTAATATAATATTAGTGCACCAAAACCTGTTTTATTTGCTGACCAATTAAATAATAGCCAGTAGCTGGCGCCACTATCGCTGACAAGTGCCAATCCAGGGCTGGCACCATGCTTCGAGCAACGCGGACCTTCGGGACGGAAGACCCGCGTTGTTCGAAGGCACCATGTAAACGATTTTCGTTCCAATAATTCTGTGCTGGCGCCAGCCATAGTATGGAGTTAAACAACTGAATACTCTGGCGCTGTTTTTAGGCGACTTGAATTAATCTGGCTTCGGGATTCATGTATATCTGCCACGATGCTTAGCTTTTCTAGCGTCAGCAAATGGGTTGTAAAATAATGTATGAAGGTTAACGTAAACTAAAGCTATTAACTTCATTATTACATAACTGCGATCCTGGCCTTGTCCTTTGTCGCATTTATCTGTACATTGCACAAGTCCAACAAGAATGACTGATCCGTTCAGCGAGCGAGCTCAAATCGCCGGTGAAGTTTCTTTTGTGCGTCGTTGTGATAGGGGGGTTATTATGAAGAGATCGCAAAATATACCTAATAAAAACAGAAAATTAAATAAAATAATCGGTCAGAGCTTGTAAACATGAATACTGCTCAAAGTAAAATCAAGGGTACACATCGTTTCTTTGCATTTACCTATGTAAAAAAAATAAGTAAGTATTGAATTTTCTTGAATATACATATACACCTTTAGGAGATGATAGTGTTGATGGATACTATCAAATTTAACTACGAATAATTTTTACTATGGGGCCATCCACGGAAACGCGAAATTAAAAATCAGCGGTCGTTCGTATGGAAACTATCATCCCCTAAAATCTTTGTACTAATTAAAATTTAGAGGTGTATATTTTTAACACTAGTGGCTCGGAAATAAGAGTTAATATAGTCTGGGAGGCGATCGCGCTAAATAATCTCTACCAAACCACAACTGAACCTCTGCCGTTATTAGTGCTATCGCGTTTGAAACACTCGACGCCGCTATTATCGGTAGAACGGATTGCGGTTCGGTTGTGATTTGGTTGAAATTGTTCAGCGCGATCGCCCCCCTGGTATAGCATGTTTTGCTTATTTTATTCAATGTAACGATAACCATACAAACTATTACACAGTAACTAGTAAACAAAAGTTTAGAAAATTATGGGGTGGGTCCTATTTTGTTTTGAGCAGTATAGTTTGATCAATCTGGAATATTTATGAAACTAGCAAAGATTTTGACGAACAATGAGAAAAAATACATATAAAAATTCCTCCAATAACTTGTTAGCGCATTGCAATCAGTAAATAACTGAAATGTAATTTTAACTCGATATCTATTGTCCCCAAGCAATAGTATTCGCGCCCTAATCAACCGGTTTGGCCGAAACGCGTTGGTTTAGTTTTCCTCAATTTCCCGTGACGTCTCCGGTATGCCCACGGCAATTAAAGAACAGGACACTCGTGCCCGGTGTCCGGTGTCCGTGTCGAGTCTACACTCGGTGACACTACCCCTTGACAGGGCGACACCCCACTGGCGTTCATTTCAATACTGTTGGTCGCCGGCGCTGCTGCACGCTTTGTCAAAAGAGCTTTGTGAAAATAAAGCGTTTCAAAAACAATTGTGAATATCACATTTGTCAGTCTTTTCAATTTTAAATCATCAGTTGCATCACTGACATGTCGCTGTTTAGTGAAACAGGGTTTATAATGTAAATTCTCGTTTTTACATTTTATTATTATTAAAAATAGCTGTAAAATGTAAATTTTCAAATACAATTTTCTTTTACCATACAGACTAGATAAGAACTCACTATGTAACCTACAGTATTGATAACTTACCCTAGCTGCATAACAATAATAAAATTGTAATTAGTACCTAAGTATCATCGTCAACAGTGTCATGCCTGGCATTTCAATCAGTATTCTCTTTGACGGGATAGACACACCTAGTCTGGACGCACGGGCCGTGGTTTAGCCCCTAAGTCGTGGGCCGCACTGGAGCGACCGCGGGTCGCGGAGGCGACCTGCGGATCCGCAGGACGCTCGAACACGTACTATTCCCTCCGCCGGTCGCGCCAACCGCCGGCCGGACGCGCCAGTGTGGCCCCTCCCGTCCGTCTCAATATATTTGTTTTTCCCGCTCAACGCGGACGCAAGACGCGCCGCTCCAGTGTGGCCCACGACTTAGAGATTAGATAGATTGCTTGCGCCGGCTGCGGAACATTTACCTAGATAGCAGTGGCGAGGGGTCCAAATATAGCAATGCTATGGTAAGCCGGACCAAGTAACACTTATTACTACGTGATGCATGCGTCAATCATTTCTTCAGATGATAAGGCCCCAAGATTTTTAAAAGGGAAGCCGATAGGAATCGGCTTTTATGGACCCCTCGCAACAGCTAGATACACAGATGGGAAAAGTTTGAATTGTCAGTTAATTTCATACCCTTATTTTCCAAAAATAAGCCTTAATGAGTACATATTAAGTCTTAGCCATTTGGAGAATTGCACGCCTCATAGAGGTAGTGCTCTACTCTCAACATGTCAGAGTCAAGCATTTTTCTGGACTTAGGCTGTCTCTATTATATTCATATTGCACTAATACAATAATATCAGTACAGAGATATA
Source organism: Crambus lathoniellus (assembly GCA_949710035.1). Lineage (NCBI taxonomy): Eukaryota > Metazoa > Arthropoda > Insecta > Lepidoptera > Crambidae > Crambus > Crambus lathoniellus. The sequence goes on from OX453296.1 coordinate 30,566,653, forward strand.
AAGATCTCTTTTATAAACAAATTCAATACTTTTAGAAAATATTTGTCGAGCATTAAGTTGTTCGTGGACGTCCCCGGTGTCTGTATAGGCGTATGTGCCACGATTACGCTCGAAATACGTAATTTGTATTTTTTTAAATAGCTTCATCACGTCACAGTATTGCTTCTTATTGACAATCACTCACTATCTTTAATTATAATAGCGGATCCTCGCGGTTTCACCCGCGTGGTACCCGTTCCCGTGGGAATAACGGGATAAAATATAGCCTATGTCACTCGGGAAGAATGTAGCTTTCTAATGGTGAAAGAATTTTCTAAATCGGCCCAGTAGTTTCGGAGCCGTAGATTTATATACGCTTAAAATTTTTGTTTTATTTCCTTTGACTGTTTCATACAGTTTGTTTCTCCTAAGTTAAGTTTGTAATTAATGTTTTGTTTATGAAACCTCAAAAACTTATTTAGTATTTATAACGTATTATGTTGTAATACATTTTTTTGCTATGGGGTAAATAAAAACTTTAGGTATAATTAAACCCTAAGGAAAGTTTAGTCGGTAGAGCAATATCACGGTAGCGATGCAGACATCGCTGTTTCGCTTCGCGTTAGTGTATATTATTCTTTGGTTTCGCTACAACTTTGAGGCGCTTTCACAGTCTGCGTTCCCCTTGGAAATTCTTGGATTCTTTAAATGGATACTAATCAAATAACTTAGCTGTTATTATTTCTCTAGATTTATCAAAGGCTTAGGAAACACTTGAGGATTAGACATTATTGGCTCTATATTCATTGTTTGGCAAAGAATACTAAAATAATATTTTTCCATTCGAAAATCCGGAAATTGACTCGAGGAAAATCTGGAACTTACTTAATTAACACCTGCAAAAATATTTTAAATAATTTTGGATTTAATGAGTCGGTAAACTCGGTCTGCGATCGTTGAGGTAAAGCAACTTTTGCAATTGTCGTATCACTGGATCGGTAACCAAAAACTTGTTATCTCGACATATGTATGCTTCGGAAGGTACGTTAAGGCGGTGGTTCCGGATGGTTTTGTAGTCATAAATACCCACCAATCCGCATTGGGCCCGCTGGGTAGCTCTCTATCCATTCACAAGGGAGGCCTGTGCCTGTGCCCCAGCAGTGGGGACATTAATTGGCTGATGACGATGATGGGCTATTTCATGAGATTGTTGTTACGATCAGGTTGTACCTAGGCTATTTGCTTTATTTCACATTATGCTAGGACACTGATTATGCAGACGAAATAGGGTGTAGCCACTTGTCTTAAAATAATATTCTCAAACCACAATGAGCAAACTTATTTAAATGTGACCATCTTTTAACTCACATAATTCTAGCATATCTTCGCGGTTTTACCTGCGTAGTACCCGTTCCCGTGGGAATATCGGGATAAAATATAGCCTATGTAACTCGGGAAGAAAGTAGCTTTCTAATGGTGAAAGAATTTTCGAAATCGGTCCAGTAGTTTCGGAGCCTATTCGATCGATGCAAACAAACAAACAATCAAATCTTTCCTCTTTATAATATTAGTATAGATCAACTATGTTTTTTAATCAGTTTTGTTTTGTTTTGTTTAATCAGTGTTTTTTAAATAAGTTTATAAATTTTAATGATTATGTTGTTTTGTATAAAATGTACCTATGGATTCCTTGGTCTGAAAATAAATTATTTTTATTTTTTTATTATTTTTATTTATTTAATCTTCTTATAAATTTAATCGTCATCTTGTGTCCTGAATAGGAACACTATTCAGGACACAAGATGATTCGGGTGCAAGAAACGTGTAACAAGGAGAAACAAATCTATAGATTTCCTGACTCTAATATAGCGTTAGACAAAATATATAGGTACTAACTAACACAAGGTTGAGATATAATTAAAACTTAATAAAAATTACAATACTCTTGCTAAAAAATAAACTCCGAGAGAAGTGCCATTCCACCTTGCAGCCTTGTTGTTATCACTGTTATCACTTAACATCAGGTTTGTCGACGGCTAAGCGGTTCCCCGTAGTAAAAAAAATGCATTTGTACCAACTGCCAATTTTGTTAAAACTATATGTAGATAACAGTATTACACGTTTTTGTATACTACCTAGGTGTTATTGTTGATCGAAGATACTACCACAATACAACCAGAGGTAGTTTCACTTTAAATAACTCAACTGTCATCATTACAATAAACGAAATGGCAATAATACTGTGTTCCAATGTCAAAGCCTGATTTAATTTACCTGAAATGTGTTTCAACAACAGGGGGATCTCTATTAGGTATTGCACATGTTATTGTGCTAGCTGACCCGGCAAACGTTGTTTTGCCATATAATAGTGGACCCGGTCACCAACATCTTGTGTGTTTATACACCAAAAGTTGCTTACACCAGACAACAGATAGCGCTCGTTACACACTACCAATAAAGGGACCCAAGCTTGGTCTCTATTTCTTACTATAAAAAATTACTCTGAGAAGTGGAGTAAGTGTCAGATAACTCTGCGCGCATGCGCGACTGGGGCATTTTTAGCGCTAGCTACAGTACATTTTTTTATTCTAAGCTTATGGAAAAGATTAGTATTCGGTTTTGACCGCACAGACGTCAGTGATTACATACTCTTTGGAAACGGCAATGGAAGAAATGACAGTTTTGTATCGAAGGTACGATAGTTAAACGATTTTTCATAGAAAATTAAAATTTTTACTCAATTTTCCAGAATAATAAGTAGCCTATGTTACTCTCCAGCTCCCAAACTATACCCATACCAAATATCACGTCGATCCGTTGCTCCGTTTTGACGTATAAACAAATAAACAAACACATTTTCGCATTTAAGTATAATATTAGTATGATAGTATGATTAGTATGATAGTATGATTAACATGAATATAAAATTTAGTTCAATAATTCGTTTTATTAGGCATTTAGGGCGACTTACATCACTGATATTTAAACGTCATTAACGCTAAACGTGTTTAATACATAGTACTGTCTCTGTCATCTGTTTGAATGTGACAGGGACAGAAATACGTTTTAAACACGTTTAGCGTTAATCGCGTTTAAATATCTTTTTTTTTTTTTTGGCTTACAAAACTGGGTACAATCAAAAAATTTCTTAATGCTATGAGATTAATTACCATGCAAAGATTTACCCTACTAGATGTAAGCACAGCATGCATAATAACAAACGGACAATAGAGTTCTTAAGTTAGGTAATAACCAGAAAAAAAAATATTGGAAATTATAAGTACATAGAATCATTTAAACAAAAGGAAACTAAAGTAAAAATATAACCAGAATAGCTATTAAATGTTATGTTTACAAAGAGCAGCATTAATATAACGCTTGGCGGTGACGAGAGAACCGAAAAAGATATCAAAGTCCAAACGTATGGAATCATATAAAGCAATCATTGGTGAAATCGGGCCTTAAAGTAGATTTTATAAGTATTTTTATTGTGTAAAACCTGCATTCTGCTCATCCTGCTCACTGATAAAATTATTATGAGCAATAGTACGAAATTTTGAAGAAATATTTATGACTTATAAATCTGATGTTACGTCTAATTACAGTGGGTGGCCAAATTATTAGTTTATCGGGAATAGATTGCATATCAAAAATTTCATCGCAATAATTTAAAAAAGTATATAAGAAGGTATACCTTTTTACTGACTTGCTTAGTCTTGCATAACAAACGAAACGGAGTAAATTACTATTTATTTACTAGTCTGTAACTAGTATCAAATAGTAAATAGGGAAAAAGGAGGGTTTTTTTCTAACTGTAACTACAGCAGTAGGTAACAGTTTATTATATGCCTAACCAAAACAGTTCGCAATATTATTTGTTTAATAGGTATGTATTTTTGTAATAAAAATCAACTTGGCAATTAGTATCTATCATTCAGTTGAAGTTAAGAAAATTAAAAAATCACATTTTCATCTTGTAAATACCTACCTAATCGATTGCTCTTCGGGTTTCAGATCACAACCGTTACGTATATTTTCGATATTATTTCATCTTAAAGCTTTGCTATGCAGATTATGATAAAGCTAGAAATGCTACTTGGTGTAAGTAAACGTTGCAACTTTGCAACATTGCATCGAATTATCAGGTAACATATAATGTCGTCACGAGGTGTTTGTTCTCGCATCGCAGCGCATTTCGTTCCCTTGCATAATATTACGTTATGTTTATTTGCACTCGGCACGTGTAAGATGCGTTACGCTCGCCAGGTCATCGGCGCGGTTGGAGCGATTTGTTTTAGTTCCATGGCTTTCTTAAACGTCGTCGGTCGGTAGGAGTAGGCGCTAGGCAAGTGTCGATGTACGCCACCCGTGCTACAACGCCGCCGGCGCGGAAGCGCGGGCTCCGTGTCGCAAGGTTGGCGCGGGCAGGTTCACGGGCAGCGACGTCATCGCGATGCACTTTTAGCCGCGAGTGGCGCGCGAGTGCGGCGTGCAGTGGCCGCGCTGCGCCCACCGCGGATACAGTGCTCGCGCTCCGACCTGCACCGTGGTGCGTCGTATTCATGCGCAACTGCATATTCGCCTGCTGCGCCCGCGCCGGTTTCGCGTACGAGTGTCGCAGCCTGAAAGGTGGCCGCCCCACGCGAACGCGAGTTTTCCGAATCCGCGGCCTCACGTTAACTTCTCTATGCCGTGTAATTCTACGTATTTCCAAGTAACTAAGATGTGGTCGACGTTATTTTAAAAATGACGATTCAATTAATACACTATTAAACTAAATTTCATTGAGTGGCGGCTCTAATTGGAGAAACCAATAATTAGTAGAGTCGAATTATAGCAATCGAATCGTAAATAATATGATAAAATCGCTATTATATGCACTAGATATTAGATACGAATGTGAAGTGCACAGCGATCAAAGAAGTGCATAATCGGATAAAAGCGAGCCCCCCGCCCCGCCCCCGCGCCTCATAATAATCGTCATTAGATTACTCGTTTGTGTCCGGAAGCGGTCGTGATTATAGGCCCGCGTGAAAACAAACATATTACGTAGTGGTGTGTAGGTTGTGGTGGGCCTGAGACGCTCAGTCACCGGTGGCATCGGCAGTGGTTGTGCGATGCGCGTGTGTAGGGTGGCGCGGCGGCGGTGGCGCGTGGCGCGTGGGACAGTCGGGTGGTGAGCCCCGTCGGCGGCGGCGGGTGCAAGAGCGGCGGCATGGCGCGCGACTTCGGTCGCCTCCACGAGTTCTACCTTCAGCTTCAGGACCTGCAGCCTCCGATGCAGCACTACCACCCTTACGAGCTCGCGCAGTGAGTACCAGTACACATTGTATTCGGTCGCTGCGCTGCGAGTTTATTGTTTTGACATAATATGTTTTCTACGAGTGCAAAAAAGTTATTAAATTATCGTATTTGAAATTATTGACTAATAAACTTTATTTTGTGTTAAGTGCTCTCGTTCATTATTTGACTAAGAACAACAAAAGAAAACTATTTTGTCATTTTCAAGTTATAATTATACCTAGAACCATTTGTTTTTCTATAAAACTTTTTGTAATTATAAACTTTATATAAAACTGTGATGCTAAATAAATTGCATCGTAACAATACCTACGTAGAGCTGCTTATCTCTCTAATTCTTGCAAAGATTTAAAAGCCCGTGTCGATTCTCAATAGCAAGTGAGCTACAGTTGAGTTTCTTCGAAGTAAACACGTCGTGCCACATGACATTTCAAATCACGATGATGGTTTATATTGTTGTCTCTATTGTGAGATTTATCGGAAATAATGTTTAGTATAAAAAATAATATTTCAGTTATATTTTCTGTGCTCTACTTCAGAACTTGATTTTTTAAATAAAATTTATATGCGTTATCTAGTTTCCATAACACAGTTTCTTAATGAAAAACTAATTATGAGCTAGATAACTAGGGTGATTGTAAAAAATTTATTTATTAAAAAAAAAATGCAATTTATTTTTGCTTTTTTGCATACACAATGTAGTTTTTATTATTCAAAATGTATTAGAAAAAATCAACATGTCTCTCAATTTAGCTCCGGTGGGACTCGATTGGTTTAATTTCCATCGCTAATTATTAGTAAATGCGTTCACTGTAAATACCAGATAACGAAGTTACAATTCAGTTAATGATTTCGGGCACAGCTCTGACCTAATTCGCGATCATCGCATATCATTTAAATAAATCTAACGTAAAAATATCATTTTATAATCTGGGTGTTGTTTTTAAGGTTTAATATTAGTAGTGAAAAACTAAAATAAAAAATATTCTTCATTTCCAATATTTTCAATCATAAAAATTGCATTGTGAATGCAAATAAGAGAAATAATACTGAAATAGAAATAAACAAAGGAATTGTTTGACGAGTTCCGAATTCCGATCCGAGGATGAGTGGAGTGCTCAGCTATATTTGTTGTCGCTATAGCGATCAAATTTTTCTGCCCTAAAATATTTTTATGGATTTTGTAGGATTTTGCTATTTTCAATTTAAGGTCCATTCTTGAGTTCAAATACTCAGTGTCTAAAATTAAACTTTTTATACGTGTTTTAACTAATTGTGATCTTAACAAATTTTGTAATTTTTAAAAACTATAAAAAAATATTTTTAAATTTGCTCTCTTGGGGTTGGATATGAGGCTATTACCTATCATTTAAGGTATATTTTACAAATAATTAATTAACCGTATCATATCTAGTGGAGCCCAAACTTGGTATGTTTTGAAAATGATTTTTATTTTTATTTAAAACAAGTGATCGTTCCGATTTTCATGCCTTTAACACCATTTGCAGCATTTTTGGCGTACCGCTAGGTGTAGTGTATATGTTACAGTCAAAACCTTATTAACCGGTAAAATTAGTCAAAAAGGTTTTTGACTAAGGGTGTCGGTCAAAATCCTTATTGACTGATTTTGTCAGATAAAATCAGTCCATAAGAGTTTTGATCGACACCCTCAGTCAATAGCCTTACTTATTGACTAATTTTACCGGTCAATAAGGCTTTTGACTGGTTAAGGGTTTTGACTCTAAAATACATTTACATCTTTTTATAATAATTAAAAACTAATATAGGTGGCAATACTATCGTGTAAATCCAAAACACTGTAAAGTCACATACAGTATTTTGTTGCTATAGTGCTTATTCGTTTTCTTACAGCCCAAAACATATCCCTGAACCTTAAAATTAAAGATTTAACTTGTTTTTTACAACTTTTCTGATCAGCAATTGACACCTGTATCTCCTAAAATGCATGGATTATATTTCCTTAACACTGTATCCATTCTTAGGGTGTTTTGACTTTACAAGTTTATACGCGCGTTATGATACAGTGTTTTGCCATCCTCGTGATCCAGTCGTGTTGGAGCTAGCGAATCTTAGCTCTTGTCATATAACCTGTCTCGTTCGCACTTAGCATGTTTGTAATATTTTCGGTGATCGCTGCGTTAACTTAGTGGGTATGTCACGGCTCAAATAATAACGGTCACTCCCGCCAAGTTAGTGCATTGTTTACGCTGCATTTGATAGTTTGTTTATCGGCGAAAATGAGTAATCAACGGATTAAATTATTAATTAAGTTATCACAAAGTAATAAACAGTATCACAATGATTCAAGCCATATGACAAATGCTTCCGAGTTAAATTCAGAAAAGGATATTAACGATAACTGTTATAGTGATTTATCAGTTTGTGATTTTGATTTACGTGACATTAGTCCTATTCCGATGGTGCCATTAAGTGAATCTTTACTTCAGGACTGTTTCTTAGAAGTAGGAGTACAGAAAAAGAATACACAGTGTTGTTCCCCTAACAAGAAAATCAGCAGTTTTCAAAGTTAGACATCGAAACCTCAGACTCGGAGGTTGAAAATGCTTTCACCGAAGATACCACAACAGTTGCTCTTATTCATTCACCAAAACCTGGTCCAAGTCAAGGAAAACTGCCCCTGCCTATCGATAGAAGCATGCAACTATTACGTAAAGTCAGAATCCATATTCTTAGTTCTGAAGTTATTGTGCCCGCAGGTGTGCCTGAAAATAAAACTGTTTCAGCCAAACCGTTTACTATAGCCCAAGATATGGAAGGAATTAATTTTGACATTATTCCTACAAGTTCATCAACTGAAATAGTTGTTCACCACCCAGAAATAAAAGTAAACCCAGTATTTCTGCTATGTCTGCAATTTCAAATACATAGCAATCGTCTGTATTTGACTCATCAAAAGAGGAGCCACAAAAGAAAAAGAAGAGAGCAAGAGACCCTATCACCATGACCCAAATACAAAGAGACAAACATCCTATCTTAGGACCATGTCAGTGTGTTAAACAGTGCTCCGGAAAAATAACGCAGTCTGAAAGAGAAGAAATTTGGAAATAGTTTTGGAATATGGATAGACAACGACGACGTGATTTTATATCTCGACAAGTAGAAAGAGTACCAACATTACGTACAAAAAGACAGTCTCAAAGAAACAACACTTTAAAGTGGTCATTAGACAAGATACCGGTGTGTAAAATTTTCTTTTTGCATACTTTGGGGTATAATAATGATGAAGTCGTGCAATTTGTGCTGAAAAGTAACTATCTCGTTGGTAATAAATATCCTCATATCAGCGCAGCCCCTGATTCCAGAGGTCGCCGCCAGCCTTCTACCACGTACTCTGAAGAGTACCAAAAGGACATGGAAAGTTTCATACTCAAATATAAACCCATTTCTTCTCATTACAACATAAAACACGCACCTAATAGAAAATATTTACCATTTTCAGACATTTACAAACATTTTAAACAACACTGTGTTGAAAACAATAAGAAGATTTGTAGCTGGCCACATTTTCATGCAATGATTCAAAAACTTAATTTATCTACAGCAGTGCTACCTCAGGATATTTGCACAAAATGTAAGAAACATGAAGAAGAACATAGAAATATGCCTAGACCATGCAACTGTGACAATTGTCAAGATTCAGGGCGTCATTTAGAAAATAAAAGAAACTCCAGAAGAGATATTCAGGCGGTCGAAAAAATTTGCGACTTATCTGAAGGGAAAGAGCTTTTATTTACGGTAGACATGCAAAAGGCCATATGTATGCCAATAATTGGCATCAAAGATAGTTATTTTTCCAGAAAACTTGTTTTATTCAACGAATCATTTGTATGTGTAGTTATTACGAATATATGTGTAGTTTGGCACGAAGGCGAAAGTGGAAGAAAGGTATAAAGCTTCCACATTCGTTCACTTTTTGAGAAAACATTGCCGAGATCAAAAATGTATCTATTTCTTTTTAGACAATTGTAATGCCCAAAATAAAAATAAGGTGCTGCTTTCGACGCTTATAAAAATAGTTAATGATAAAAGCACATCCATTAAGAAAATTGTCTTGGAATACTTTGAGCCTGGGCACACTTTCATGGCTGCAGACGCGGTGCATGTCGCAATCGCAAGAAAACTATCGTCTTCCGGAGAAGTATATGATTTTGATGATTTTGTTCATAAAATAAAAAAGTCGCGAAAAAATTTGGAAGTTGATGTTGTTGACCATAATGATATGTTGTTGATTAATAATGATGTGAAAATACAATTCCCTAAAGGCTGGAATCTGCTAAATTCAAAAGTAATAAAATTTAGAAGAGACAAATTATCAATATTTGCTAAAAATGACTATAATCAAGATTTCAAATAAATACATATTTTAAAGAAGAAAATCCAGACAGAGTTAAGAAGATTACAAGAAGGAGATATTGGTGATTTATTTGATAATGTTCAAAAATAATCTCAGCCAAGAGGAATCAACGAAATAAAGAAAATAGAGTTAATGGAACTTTGCAAAAGTATGCCACACTCACGACGAATATTTTACGAAAATCTTATTGTATCTGATGTCCAAGACCTTTCTACAAATGTTGATTCGGATGTATAAAAATCATAAGTTGATGCTTAATGTCATGACATACTTTTTCTTTCTTTCTTTCTTGCTGTTAATGTTACTATGACAAACAAAATAAATAAATTGAGTAAACAAAACCCATTTATTTAATAGAAATCCAATAATTTGTAAAGGAAAAACAACGTATATAGCAATACAGTTTTATTAATTTTATGTCTATCAATAGTTTTGTAAAACCAAAATATTGTATCTCACAGTACAGTATTTTGGTTTTACACCACAACATAAATTTGATTATTCCTATCAAATAAAAACAAGTTTTGTAATATAGCAAATAAAGTAACTGATTATTTGTACTTTAAATAACTTAACTAAAAAGATATTGTTATTATCTAGTGTTTGAGATAGGACTCAAGTATTAATTCTTACTAGAAATCCCATAAATCACGAAATAAAGAAATAATCTTTGAGTGTCGTTTTCTCCAAATGTGTATTTAGAAAGTACAGTGTTTTGGCTTTGCACGATAGAATAGCGAGCGAATAGAGAATGTGCAGTGAGCGTGTTTGTATGAAAATAAAACAAGTGCCCGTTTTTTCTGCAAACGAGTTGACATTAATTTTTAAATGAAGTAAGGATTAAACTACGTTATTAGTCAATATTCCAAATCACGAAATGAATGATAATTTTATGATCTTTGATGCTAGGCCCCGCTGTTTAATAAAATAAATGAATAAGAAGCTTCGATCAACAATACGTACTAGATGAAGGCTCACGAACTAAATGAAAACTTTATATGGCACAGACTGTCTTTTTTTTAAACGAAGAAAAAAAGTTACGAGTGTTACGATCTTACATTATAAATGACAGGAAGTGTTCCAAGTTTGAAATACCTTAGTATTATTGACACTGTCAAAATAATCTAATAATTAAACTATCAAGTGGGCGTATAACGCTCGGCCATGTCTGTTACTCCAACTATGTATCTAGAACTAGGTGTTATTTGTTGATCGAAGATAAGAAGTGAAAAAATTCTCTTCTTATTGAAATTAAAATGTAATTTCAATAAGTCATTAGAAATCGCTAGGAGGACTATAGTCATCCCGTTAGCGTGACCACGTTAGAGCGCACGACAGGTAAGTCTGCGCGCGGTCAAAATCGAATACTTACTAATATTTTCGTATAACTTTAGAATAAAAGAAAAATATCTGTAACTAGCGCCAAAACACCCCCAGTCACGCGCAGAGTTATACGTCGTCGGAGTCTACCTCAGTCTCTTAAAAATATCTAAACCTCGGAAAGTTCAACGTTTGCTTCAACTTTGTCAACCTGGAACAAATGTTCACAAAATATAGCTAAGAACCATCTGCATCACGTCAGCTTTCGAGCAAAACAAACCGCATCAGTGTCGGCCCATTTTTTCAGGAGCTACTATGCCACAGACATACAGACAGATACACAGACAAATACACAAACACGACAAACTTATAACACCTCTCTTTTTGAAATCGGGGGTTAAAAACTCATGAAAAACAGGTTCAAGCACAAAATGACCATTCATGTATTAGCTTACAGTGTACCTGAAAAAGTATGCAACTTACGCACGCAGCCACTAACGAGCTTTAAAGCAACGCCGCGGGCGGCGGGCGCCACTCGATAAATGTCCCTAATATAAATTCGATCTTCAAAAGGTTGCCAGCACCTGTGACGCTTATTGTGTTGCCGCGAGAGTATCGCAAAATATCAACTTATCAAAGTATAGCCGACAACACAGTTAAAGTTGAATGGTGCAATCCACCCTTATTATCATATGGAAAAATGTATTATGACTTACCTTTGTAGTAGCCATCAAACACCAACCCTTGTAGACTGCTCGCTGTAACGTTATTCTAGTGCACCATTATACCTTGGGGTTTGGAGCCGAATACCTAAACACAGGTTATTTCAAATAACCTATATGGTCAGCTTCAAACAATATAAATAATCACCTTTGTTCACCAAAACTATCACCCATTTTAATCATTATATTAATCATACCAATATTATAAATGCGAAAGTTTGTGAGTATGGATGTATGGATGTTTACTCTTTCACGCAAAAACTACTGAACAAATCTGGATGGAATTTGCAACAGACATAGATTATAGGCTGGAATAACACATAGGATAGGTACTTTTTATCCCGATATTCCTACGGGAAATTTACTTAAGTATAATAAAACTGTATACGAGCAAATTCTGTATATTGAAAAGAAATAGAAAAAAATATCTCCAGGGGTCTTCTTAAACGAAACAGATACCAAAAATATGAATTTTGAAATTTTTATCTGTCTGTCTGTTTGTAGTCCGCGTTTCACGCAAAAACTACTGAGCGTATTTTGATGAAGCTTTTTTGTTACTATTGGTCCTCGCCAACATATCAATACTTAATACTATAAATGTGAAAGTGTGTTAGTGTGTTTGTTTGTTTGTTTGTTTGTTTGTCCTTCTTGCACGTCAAAACGGAGCAACGGATCGACGTGATATTTGTTATAGAGATAGTTTAGGAGCTGGAGAGTGACATAGGCTACTTAATATTCCGGAAAATTAAGTAAAAATGGCAATGTTGAATGAAAAATTGTTTAACTGTCGTACCTTCGATACAAAACTGTCATTCATTCCATGGCCGCTCCCAAAGAGTATGTAATCACTGACGTCTGTCTGCGCGCGGTCAAAATCAAATACTAATCTTTTCCATAAGCTTAGAATAAAAAAAATTACTGTAACTAGCGCCAAAAATGCCCCAGTTGCGCATGCGCGCAGAGTTATCTGACACCACTGACCTCTATCTGACACGCACTTCTTAACAGACTATTTTTTTAACCGACTTCAAAAAAAGGAGGAGGTTATCAATTCGACTGTTTTTTTTAAATTTTTTATGTGTGTTACCTCAGAACTTTTTAGTTAGTAAACCGATTTAGATAATTCTTTTTTTATTTAAAAGGTGAACGCTTCTCGTGTGGTCCCATTCAAATTTCATCAATATCTGACAAGAAGTTCAGGAGTTATCCTGAATAATGTGTATTTAGACTTTATTTGGGTATATGGACGATTTTATATTTTCATCAAAAAGGGATCATTTTCAAAATCGTTTTTTTTGTTCGAAAGTTGATAGGTACTTCTGACCTGATCTTATTTTCACCAAGTCAGGATCAGGAGATAAAATCCCAGGAAAATTGAGAGAAATTCTCAAATGTAGGCAAGCAAGCCGCGTTCCACTTATTTTTGAAGTTAGTCAAGTATTTGCAGCTGGTAGTCATCATCTCATAGTGATGATCTGGTGATGGAAGCTACAACTCCTTAACGGTTAGGAGCTGTAGAGTATTTCTTTAATTATTAATCGTACGAATGGACCAATAGTTATATTCTTTCAGGTTATTAGGGTAAGCTGATGATGAAAGGTGAAACTCCTCAACAGTTAGGAGTTATATGATGTTTTATAAATACCATATGCACGAATGTACCTTCAGTTGTTTCTTTCAAGTTATCTAAGTATGTTATCTTAAATTCTTAAGTTAAGTTAAATTCTTTCAACTTATCTAATGATGGAAAGCTGAATTCCGTAACGGATAGGATATTTACAACAATTTATCATGAAACTAGCTTAAGAAACTACATGATGATTATTAATTACCATGTAGTTTCTTAAGCTACGATTATTTACACTGAAAATCGAAAAATAAAACGTTTTAAAAAAAAGTACCAAGATAAATTAGAAACAGTCGCGTATCATCGTCCTTTGAATTAAAAAATCTTATTATTGTTTTCGTTTTTTAGTGTTTCTTAATTTTTGTTTGAAGATCCTTTTTGAAGGCGGTTACATTTAAAAAAAAAAAACGTTTTTTATATGAAAGAAATAGAGACCAATCTTGGGCCCCCTTATTGATAGTGTATAACTAGCGCTCTCCGTTGTCTGGTGTAGGCAACTTTAGGTGTTACTTTACACACATTACACAGTCTTCTTAATATTAATTTAGTATTAGATGTTGGTGATATGAAGTTCACCGGTCCACTGTAATTTATATGGCAAAACCACAGGAGTAAATAAAAACTACTACGTATGCAAAACAACGTTTGCCGGGTCAGCTAGTATCTTTATAAAATTAGAAACGTTGTAATTATCTGGCATGAAATGAATAAATAAAGTCAATAAATAAATAAAAAAATAAATTGCCGGCAACACAGCAAGCTCAACAGTTGCACAGCGAAAATGATTTTTTAAAAATGCTCAATGAAGGCGGCGTAATTCAACGTGAAACTCCCTGGCCACAGCCAACAGCGGCAGCGGCGCGGATAAGCGGCGCGCGACGGTATCGGTGGACGCATTCTGCATCGTACGACCGAAACCAATAATTTAGTTTTTATCGCGCGTTGAGCATATTTAAATATTCGATAGCGAACAATTCATGAAGAACTGAGTAGACCAGCAATATGAAAGTCAAAACATCGGTTCTGGAGGTGTAACAATTTTCTTGAAATTAACTTTTGCTTTCGAGTCTTCATGTAGGTATGCTGCCAAGTATATAATCAAATTATTCTATGCTTACTCATGTACTTATATAAAAAATATCGGGTTCCTATCTTCATAATAAAGAGTGTGAAATTCGCCAAGTTCTCTGCTTTTCTGGTTTACTGAGTGTGCACCTATTCGTGACTCAATGATATCTTGAGCCAAGAATGCACTTGTTTCAAGGTAACATCGTGCATTTTTTGATTATTTTAAATTGTTTAACTGATATGTTTGGAACGTGCGCACATGTGCGATAAAAACAATAGAATTCAATTGTTGTAGTTTAAGATGCGAGCATAAGGATGTACGTCCACCGCTGAGGCCGCCGCCGCGGTCGCATTGCAGCTAGTCGAGGTTTGGCATACCACTGCAAATCACGCCGCACCGCCAGAGACTGTGGCCAGAACGTCAAAGCAGTCCGTACGTCCGCTGAAAAATGTTAACGATCCCTGACGTCTTTGGTAGATGATTTTACTTTTGTTGTGCAACTTTTCAGTGCTCGTAAAAAATTCTGCAGTTATAATGAATATATAACCTTTTCAATTCTTAGAATCGGATATATACGAATTTGATAAAGCTTTTGGACGATGCTATCAATATAAAACATCGAAGTATACAACTAAATAATTTCACATTAACTACCTTCTAGGTAGTTGTCAAAATCCAATTGTAAAAAATAGGTAAAGCTGACTGTTCTCACTAGTAGAATGAGACTTCAAAATTAGATGACATCCAGGATTATATGACACCTCCTTTTTTTCCTCCTAGATAAATAGCTACTTCCAGCTTAATGGTATTTTTATTGAGCTGTTCCTATGAAAACAAGGAACAGTAATACAATCGTCATCTGAAAATTAAACAATCGTTACCGCTGCTAACGCCGACGTGCCAAGGGCGCCTGCGCTTGCGCAACGGTTATCGGCAGGTTGTTATAACAAACGCGCGGCTCGCTAACACCACCGTGGTCGTCGATAAATCTGACTCAGAATTAGGTTTATGTGATTACTGTTTTACCTACTTCATAGTTAAGTGGGGAGTGAGTAAGAGTCGCTTATACTAGTTTTTTTAAGTAAATACTCATGACCTTCAACTGGCTCGAGGGCAAAGATGAGGTCTAAGATGGAGCGAGTTTACTAAGAAAAAGCCTGATCACTTGGCACCTTGAAGACATTTTTGTTATCAGTACTTACTACTTAGGTATTCAGAAAAATTGACGCCAGGCGCAGGCACGGCATTCCACTCCTTGGCAGAGTGCATGATGAAGGAGGACTTTATAGTGCTCAAATGTATGGAACCTGGGACCTGCTCCAATAGACATGTCATTGATATCATTAGAAAGGTCTTGCGTGGACATTAAAGAAAACTAAGGCGCTTAACTTGATTTTCTGTCCGATCGGAGCTATTTCGCGATGAACATGTCAATTGAAAACGGAAATATTGTTGATTATAATCCCAGTATCGAGTTTTAATTTATATTGTATTATTTATCATCATCAGCATAAGCCACTTAATGTTCCTACTGCTGAAGAACAGGCCTTCCTTATAGATGGATAAGGAGAATAGGCCAGTACCTACAATGCAGGCCTAATGCATATTAGTGGATGACTACATGTGCGTATTAGTTGGCGACGAGTGCAAATGAAACTGGGACCAGCGATTTAACGTGCCTACATTATTTTCGGTCACCCATCCCGTGAGCGACCATTGCGAAAGTGGCTTAACCTCGATGAATGCAAGCCGAACGCGCTTACCACTGTGCCGCGGCCAATTTTTTGTATTGTAGCCAGTGGCTAATATTAGGTATGAACTATTTTTTATCACATTGACTGTTGCAATCGAACAATATCACAACTGTGTCGTGCCGATGCCGGCGAGACCTACATCGCACAATGTCCATAGTTTGGTACTTGGGATACGCCGGATACGAAGGGGTTTCTGCTCCTCTTCATTCCTTACCGATGTCATATTCGATTGTTATATTTATGTAAATAATAGGCAGGGTTCAAAAGGATAATTATCGCGATAATAACTGATGGATAATTATCGATTGCTAATATAAAAAAATGCGCTCGTGAAAGTCAACTGTTTGAACGTGTATTTCCGTACTTGCGTGTATTCGAACGCACGAAGTGTCAACGTGGCATGGGGATTCCCAGAAAAATTCTGTTCGGATTATTAAAAGTTGAGTGAACTCGAGTGTCATTGGTTTGTTAAATATTGTTAATTGAGTTGAATTTGTAAAATACCTCGTTAGAAAGATCCAACATGGTCATAATTTATTTGCTTTAAGACAAAAAATATGTTCTGGGCTATGGGCTCGGTGCAAAAATGTAGCAAAGAGATGCAGGGAAAATTAATAGAATGAAATCTCACGTAAAAGCACAGGTAAAATCATGTAAGCCTCAATTACACACAGCAGAACAAGAACCGCATCCAATCCAGCCATTAATTAAAGTTAGTATGTGTTAAATAAAAAATTTTTTTTTTTTTTGTCAGAACTTGCAAAAATTATAGTGCATTTCTTATAAAACAATATAACAAATAAAGTTCTTACACTTGTGATAATTATCAGATAATTATCAATAAGCGTTATTATCTTGATAATATCGAACCCTGATAATAGGTATATAATGTCAAAGGTCTATTTTCAACGCTTTACACGCACAAATATACGTTTTAAAGTCTATTTTTCTACACAAGCTGCAATGTTCTTATCAGATTTGAAGGTACTATGACTATATAATAGTAAACATTGTTCGTCTTGTAATACCTATCCAAAGACACCAAACTTGGTCGCTCGTACATTACAGTAAAGTTAAAGTTAAAATTTAACTATTGTCAATTATGACCTCGGTCAAAGAAAAATACGTTGGGTTAAAAGTGTTGTCTATACTATTTCCTTAACCTTCCCTTAATTACTAATGTCAAAATTTAAATAACCCCTACCCTGTCGGTTATTTGGCAGCCGTTAAATGTGTAATTTGACTGCTCGTTAAAGTAACCGCTTCTTCAACAACGCTTTTTACATAGCTCTTGCCACAGACTAACACTAATATGACAAAGAGCGTGCGACACTGGCATCCATCCTGGAAAGAAAAGGGTCAGTCCAGTCAGGTCAAATCCTGGTGTCAGTAATCGGGTTTTTAACCAAAGCTTTCCTAAGTTCTTTTTCCTATAGTGCCCCTAAGGTTACACGCCAACCAAAAATAGGGGGCGGGTCGTAATGAAATAGCTACTCTCAAGAAAAATTCTAGTCGCACATTTCCACCAAATCTTGGAAGCAAAAAAATTTGGTATTTAGATTTCAAGTATTTTAAGTACATGCTCCTATACATGTAGGTTAATGTACTTAGATTAATATTCAGCTTAAAAATGAAATTAAATTTTGACAATGAAATTAGACGACCGATTTGGCGCAGGGGTGGGATGCCTGCCTTCTGCGCTGGAGGTCGGTGGGGTGGGGTTCGATTCCCCAACAAGAAAAATATTTGTGTGCATGAACATGTCTATTTGTCTTGGCCTGGGTGTTATCTAAGTATATTAAGTATATATTTACAAAAAAAGGATATAAGTATATATTATTTATCCGTTACTAGTTTCCATAACAGAGTTTCTTGAAAACTACTTATGAGCTAGCTAGTTAATTGGTGTGTTTTAAGGGCCTAAAGAGCGTCTCGCGGACGCCCGCGCGGTTCCATACAAAACTGCTCCGTCGCGGGCACCCGTCTCGCGGGGAGGCGGGCCCGCGCCTTGTGGCCCGTTTCCCCGCGACGGTCGCCCGCGCGGGTGCCCGCGACGGGGCCTGCCAGCGGGCCAGCGGTAGCACGCACGGGCTTGTTCAGTCAATAGCGCTATGTGATGCGGTTCCACCAGCCCGCGCGCGTGTCCACGCGGCCCGCGCGCGTGTCTACGGACGGAGATCCGCGACGTGTGCCCGTCGCGGACGCCCGCTTTACTCAGTTCAGGCCCTAAGAAATAAAAAAAATGCCTCATTCTCGCTATAATCAGGATCGCGACAGATTAAAAATTACTGCGTTAGCCCACGCAAACACCATTAAAGTATCAGAATAAAACTGCACTGACTGCCTGCCCACTCAATTCCCTGCAGTAATTAATAATAAATATTGTCTCACAATGCGAGCGGCACGTAGCAAAAGTGTTTGATACATGCAATCAAAATATGAATGTCGTTTGATAAACCTTAGGTCTGATAATATAAATGGGTTTGCTACTGATTACAGCAGTTTTGTTATTATGAACCAAAAAATTTTATATGTTGAAAAAAGATTCATAATTTAGCCAAAATTAATTGACTGTTAGTATGGCCAAGTCGATTGTTCAAAGATTACAAAAATAATTATTTGTAAGCGAAGCGTGGTTTTCGTGACACTTTGATTATAATATAAGCAACAAGTTTAGATTCTGTTATACATAACCACCTCGCTTTGTTTATTGGTATTATGTGGCGAAGTCTTGGCCTAGCACAACTAAAAATAACACAACCAGTTTTGTGTTTCATAAATAAACCACTTTGATTGATTTAATTAAAGTAACTTTGATCATGTCTGACCAATAAGGTTAAAAGTGAAATAACTGAAGGTACTTTTGTTTAACATTGCCGCACAGAAAAAAATCTTTCCGTGTTCTGAGTTGCCGCATTTTACGTATTGTATTTCGGCAGTATTTAGTCGTAGCAAATGCGGACGAACGATGGTTTGTGGCTCCTTTGTGGCTAACGTGGCTATTAATACAGTCTGCCTTTGTGCTCATGTGATTCGTTTTGACGACGCGACGCCACTGAAGTGCATTTCGTAAGCGTAGTGGTAATAATAATATTAATACAGATATTCGTTTTGAATAGAACATGATAATTCACTACCTATTTATTCAGCGTGAATGCTCGCAGCGGCAGGTAGTGACGGGCGTCGAACACAGATCACCTGTATGTAGCAAGCTACATAGATGCCGTACCTATGTCAAATATTTTGTTCTAATTTAACATCTCAATTTTTGGCGGTGCGAAGGGGGACGACAGACGTAACACCGGACACGTGATTGGCTACTTTAATGACAATGACAATAACTTTTACGACATAATTTATTGAAAAATGGAAAATGAAGTACCTATTTGAAAAAATCGACCCGTCTCACAACTAGCTCCGATGGGACTCGAACCCACGACCTTTCGCTATCCGGGCGAATGCTCTGACCTCTGAGCTACGAAGTCGTTACGAGAAGCGTCGAATTTATCCAATACTTCTTACGCGCTGTATATTACTTTATTAGTCAGTCCTTAAACGACCGACGTTGATGAGCATTGTCACTGATCAGTGATAAATCATAGATGCTTAGCGAAGGTCGGATGCCCTCAATGCGGTATCTATTGGTGGTTATCTGTGGCGTCGAATTGACCGTGAGCGTAGCGAGCGTACTGACGGTGATCGTATACGGCGCTGACGACCGAGACGGACGCAGCGGGGTGCAGCTAGGTTCACCATGCAAAAGGGCTAGTAAAGACATCCCGAGTCAGGCGTTCAAATGCCGTAACTATGTAAATACAGCATATATCTACGTATGTAAATACAGAATAACGCGAAATCCATTTAAGGCGATACTCGGAAAAATTATGCTGAAGCAATGAGAAAACAACGCGCGCGGGAGTTAGACCGATTTTGCAGATTAGAGAAAAAAACACAAAATCACTTCGTATTAAAAAACAATAGCGATTTTAAAAAAATGCTTCTACACGATCCTAAATATTATTTGTGTCCACTAATTAAACCAATTTCCAATAGTATACGTAACTCCATTTAAGAATAATCTTGAATTTTCGTACTTTATAGAGGTATTTTCGAAAAGAAAAAGTGTCGAGGCAAGATCATAAAACCGTGTTTCTGAAACTATACGAATCTAGATAAAGGAAATATATATCTTATTTCCAGATTTGTAACAACTCTAACCGTTCTGTAGTTTTATATCAAAAGTCCATACTTTTCCGAGTAGCGCCTTAATCCATATTGCTCGGAGTGTGCGCGGCAGCAGGTAGTGACAGGCGTCGAAGTGGCCGTCACAATGCAGACGTTTGGCGCTGACGACTTAGCTGACGCTACGTGGTGCAACAAGGGTCGCCATTCCTTCTTGTGAATTTGAATTAGAACAAAATATTTGTCATACGGCATATATGTAGCTTGCTACATACAGGTGATCTGTGGTCGATCACAGCGCAGCAAAAATAATATAGGTACTTAAGTAAAAATCGTATTTTCGTCATGGCGTTTAACGCAGGTTGAACGATGTTTAGTTAACTCCCACCTTCGATCAACAATAGTACCTACTAGATGAAGGCTCACGAACTAAATCAAAACTTTTTATGGCACCTGAAACGGAGAAAAAAGGTTAATAAATGTTACTATTGACATTATTTTTTATCATGAAAATAGGTATATTTGACATAATTATTGTATTGAATCGGATTATTATTGTATTGAATTGTATTTTTTTCTCTGTTTAAATTGTATTTAATTGATTAATAATTTGCATGCTATTTTTAATAGTGAAACATGAGAACTAGAATTAAATAACAACTTTTTATACCGTGTTTCAAGTGAATAAATGATTATGATTATGATTATGATTACGATCTTACGTCATAAATGTCAGGTAAATGTACGCGCAAGTTGCTTAAGTGGGCGTATCTTGCTCAGCCGTGTTTGTCACTCATATTCAGCTCAGTAGTTGCCATGAATAATAAAAATCTAAGTTAAAGGCATGACGATTTTTTTTATTTTATGTTATACTAGCTTTCCGCCCGCGGCTTTGCCCGCGTGGACTACACTACGCGCGGGAATGTGATATTTTTCCGGGATAAAAAGTAGCCTATGCTCCTCTCCAGGCTTCAAAGTTCATGTGTCCCAAATTTTAGCCAAATCCGTTCAGCCGTTTTGGCGTGATTGAGCAACAAACATCCAAACATCTAAACTTTCACATTTATAAAATTAGTGAGATATAATAACCTCTCAAAAAAAGAAACATTGGTAAAAGAATTATTTCGCTAGCATGAAAACTGCCCGAGATAAGTAGGTGTATAACTTGAAATGCACACAAATTGGACTCACCAAAAAACGCTTCTTACTAAATACTAGTTACGCCTAGATAGTTTGTATGCAACGCGTAAGAAATTTTAAATATTGTGTTTATCAAAATGGTTTCTTAGACTTTGCTATACATTTTACAGACAAATTTAAGTTACTTTTTATTGTAATTTTTATACTTTTTAAATGGACTTTCCCACCTTTGAGGGGTCCTAAAACTAACAATACGCAATATCTATAACCAAGAGGTATAGAAGCGACTTTTAAATTTAATATATTTACGATTTTTATTAGTATTTCATTATTTTATTTATCACATCCCTATTTATCTTTCCGCTTTTTCGTTATATTTTACTAGCTGACCCAGCGCGACTTCGTTCCCGTAGCCCTACCCCCTGCTCCACCCTACCCTACCCCTACCCTACCCCTACTCCTACCCCTACCCCTACCCTACCCTACCCTACCCTACCCCTACCCTACCCTACCCCTACCCTACCCCTACCCTACCCCTACCCCTACCCCTACCCCTACCCTATCCCTACCCTTTTTTTTGTTTAGAGTGAGGGCAAACCCTATCCCTACCCTACCCCTACCCCTATCCCTACCCTACCTTTACCCTACCCTACTTCTACTCTACCCCTACTGACTCCTCCTTCCCCTATTTTCTCACCCTTAAAACCTTCCTTGTACTTCCACGAACATTTCAAGACCAAAATTAGCCAAATCGGTGCAGCCGTTCATGCGTGATGTCGTGACCAAGGGAAATAGGGATTCATTTTTATATATATAGATTAAATAATTGATAACTAGTGTTCTTGAAAGTTTAGTAGTAACAATGTGTCTTTTTCAGCAAACTCTTATAAAATTCAAAAAAAATTCAAAATTCAAAATTCAATATCGTTTATTCAATTTAGGTTTGTTTAACAACACTTATGAACGTCAATGAAGCTACGCCATCGGTTCGCAAATCCTACGGCAGGAGACCTTGTAGCGAGAAGAACCGGCAAGAAACTCGCCAAGGGCTATTTTTTTCTCCCTGTTTTAACTTATACAGAGTCGTCAAATTTGAAAAGTGACCTTCACATAATAGTAAGGTTACTTTCCATCACAATACAGAATGCCGCTTAAATTAAGTACAATTTTGCTTATTACCTAAAACAGTAAACAATTTTCAACTAAACAAGGAATCAAATAGTTTAATGGACACACTAATCTTAATCTTATTCACATTGTATTATAGGATTAATGAAAAGGAAACTGCAAGCTGCGCTGTATATTCAAATTTATAAGTATTAACAAATAAAAGGAATTTTTGAATAAATAAATAGTGCGTTAAAACTATAAATTGTATATTGTTTTACGAATCACATTTCAGTTGCAGCAGCATTTTAAAATGCAGCTAATTCAGATGCAATTATACATCGATAGGTACTTTAATAGCATAACGCCGATATGCCGTCCAGGTTTGTCACAAGGACAAAAATAACATCATAAATTCAGCCGTACTTCGTCCGATGTCAGCGGACCATAATCAAAGAATATATACACTTACCATAATCAAATTTAACCTGTACCAAAGAATATATACACTTCCTGTACGCTCGGAAATTTGATGCAACTTGACACCCTTCAGTCTCGAACTTGTGGTGGCGGAATTCGAAATTTAAACTGTATTATTTACACTGTAACAGCATTCTTCGAGTTGTTGGCTGGGTACACATGTGTGCCTAATCCAAGTAAATGACGTTAATATAATGTTTGCCTAATCCGAGCGTACAGGTGCTCCTACTCCAACCAAACACGTTTTTTTATTTACTTTTTAAGATAAACTCAGTTGTCCATTCTCAAACAAAAATTCACACAGCTCTGGTGGTACTAAATAAAGCCAATTTTTTCCTATTATTAAGATTTAAATATAAATAATCCATTACATATTTAACTCATTAAAACTTTTAGTGTTAACCGCATTCTTCTATTGAATCTATTGTGTACGAACTACGAGATTAATTTTATCTCGTAGCTTCACAAACGTATCAGTAGTGTTTGGAGACTTCCGGGAGACTACGAGCTACTACGAACTACGAGTGGAGTAGTGCTACGAGCCTCGTCCGCGCTACACTACTAGTACCTACGATCAAAATAAGCCGAAAATGGGCAATCAGGGGAAATAATTCGTGTAGTTTTGTAAATTGGTACAGTTATCCCTTGCAGTATCCAGATGAACATACTAAAAGTCATCAAGGGTGGGGGTGTACTGAGGGTGTGCGTGGGGGTTGTGTGTGTGGGGGGGGGGGGGGGACTTCTGACAAAAGCTTTTACATATTATGTACAATTATCTATCTGAAAATTGTCTTTATTAATTTTTACTCTAATACCAATACTATTAGGAGCTACGGATGTTAAGTGTTAGATTAGGGAGCTTATGGTGTATAAGTTAACTAGGAGATAAAATATGGACGATTTAATAAAAACGGTTAATTTAATAAATTATTAATAACTAATTTAAAAATAGAAAAAGCAAATCGAACTTCGTCTTTATTATATTACTAGCTTTCAGCCTGCGGCTTCGCCCGCGTGGATTAAAAGAAGTTATTCCGTGGGAGTGTGATATTTTTCCGGGATAAAAGTAGCGTATATGTTCCTTTCTAGGCTACAAAGTATCTGTGTCCCAAATTTCAGCAAAAACCATTTGAACGTTTTGGCGTGATTGAGTAACAAACATCCAAACATCTATACTTTCACATTTAAAATATTAGTATTATTTATCGTCTTCTTCACCTATGACATCTAAAGCCGAAGCATACTAAGAAAGATGGACTAATACCGGCTTTTAGACAACCGTATTTTCCAGTGCACCCACTTTTGCAGCGACAAAAAATTGAAGTCAGCGCGGTGTCAGGAGCTGGAGGATCAGTGGTGGTAATTGCCCGGTTTTTAATAAAAAAATAATTAGTTCGAGGGTTTCATCAGCTCCTCGCTTCGAACCCCACATTTTAGGAGGCATTTCGTTACCCAGCCACTCTTGTACTTTTTGGAATACGCGCAATGCGTGATATTTTGCTGAACCCTTTAGAATGAGGGAGAGAGGAGAAATCAGCTTTAGACTTGCTTGGTGATGGATTTAACAAAAAGTCAGTATCGGTCGGCTGTCAAGATCAAGCTGAGTACATTGGGCGCAAGAAATATCGTCAATAACATCGTTTCGCCTGATTTTGCTACGGCTTCCGATGTCGATGTTGGGTCATAGAAAATGGCTGCTATATTCTTGATTATTCGTTTTTTCTCAAACAGGTTTACATATTGACAGTTTGCCTATCCATCCTGTAAATTTCTATTGTCTATTTTTTTACTCTCTGTTAAAGCTTACACACCCTGTAGCCTCTAAAGTATATTTCGTAGAGCAAAAATAAATCTGAGAAGTAGGAAATTTTTGGTAGAAAATTTTGTCAGATATTCTCATAATGCTATTCGTACAGATATTCGAGATATGAGCAAAAATCTGCGAAAAGGAACCTTCAACCCCCCATTACACCCTCAGCACACCCCCCCACTCTTGAGGACTTTTAGTAAGTTTATCTGAATACCGCAAGCTATAACTGTAACAATTTACAAAAGTACACGAATTATTCCCCCCTGATTTTATTAATTTTCCTGGACTATACAGCCCCGGCTACAGACCGTGTTGAGTTTTCAACTTTAATATTATATTGCTAAATATTGGACAAAAACCGAACTGTTCTCAACTCCCTGTGTTGGTGTTCGCTTCTAGGAAAACACACGATGCACTCGACACATTTGAAATAAACGTGAAAACTGTTTTTTTATATAATACGGTTGTGTTGTTTACGCAGCCTTTAAATTCGGAAATTGAGAAAATGCTTAATATTTTTTACATACAATGTCATAAAGGCTGCTTTTAAGAGTATGTAATCTTATTTATATTATTTTTTAGTAAACGGTATTTTTCGCGATTATTTGTCAATATCAATATCATAAGTGGTAACTTGTTGCGTTCATTAAAAAGGGCTCTGATTGTCACAATTTCGAGAGAAAAGAAAAGTTAATTAAAGCAAATCTCGTGCTCGACCAGTTAAATTGAAGCAGGCTAGGCATTAGTTAAAAAACATTTTTGTACCAGTAATTGCCAAAATTTTTCTACTCGTTACTCAGTTATCCTTTGCCAGGTATGAGCTTGTTTCACTAAAAAGATAAACAACCGACCGACAGACGTATAGCAGAATGGAAAGTAATTGAAAAGTTAATTAAATTGTCTTACTATTTGCTTTGTTGTAAGTTAAACTTGTTGTAGGAAAGGTATATTTTCCAGGTGTTAGTATTTTTAATAGATATTGAAAATCCCTACCTATATTATAAATGCGAAAATGTGTATGTTTGTTTGTTTTTTTGTTAGTTTGTCTGTCTGTATGTTCCGTTTTCACGTTAAACCCGATATTGATGTAATTTTGAATAAAGATAGTTTAAGACCCTAAGAAGGAGATAGGCTACTTTTTACCGCGGGAATAAGGCTCATTACCATGAAAAACAACTTTTAGCGCGGGCAAAGCTGTAGAATGGAATTGGTATTTTATTTAAGGTTTGAGTTGCTGGGAAGGATATGAATTACTTTTTACCACAGGAATGTATCATATTCCCACGGGAAAATCAGTTAACTGTTATTTATCTTTCGCGTCAACGGAGCAACGGATCAATGTGATTTTTTGTACGGGGGTAGATTGGGGAGCTGGAGGATTGGATACATAGGCTAAGCTGTTTATCCCGAAAAATATCACATTCCCTTAGGATAACGTCGTGTAGTACACGCGGACGGAAGTATAAGACAAAATCGACCCGTTTAGCTCCGATAGGACTCGACCCCCCGATCTTTCTCTGTTCGGGAGAATGCTCTGAGGACTGGTCGATTTTTTCATAAGCATGAACGTACCCTTACCTAACCAAATTTCACTAAAGCAATGATAAAAGTGGCATGCCACGTAATACTAATTTAGTAGAAACTGTTATCCGTGTGGTGTGGCAGCTCCGGCCCGTCGTTAGTTGCCGGCGCCGGGACGGTCTGTCGCGTCGGCCAGATAATGCCGCCCGATCTGGCTGTCAAAACTTTCCTCTGAAACTCTTAATTAATAAAACCGACTCACAGAGCGATGGTATACCTGCATTTTAGCAAGTTATTCTAGTAAATTATAAAGTAAAGCACATTCTTTCCAAGCGACTGCAGTGAGTGGCTAGACTTAAATAAGGTGCTTGTTGTTTGAATTAAATATTTGTTTTGTGTTTCTATAAGAATAATTTACTGAAAAAAGTTTATCTTATTATCTTGGCTTATAAGTTCAAAGATTGAGGAATTTTAGAGTTGACATGAGACTTTAGATACACTCAAGTTTGAGTTATCATTTTCTTGGCCCACAGAGCCTTAACTTGATAATACAATAGAATGAATATGCCTTTTCGTCATATAAAAATATTTTTTACAGATTTTTATATTTTATTTATTCACAAACTGTTTTAATATCATTAGGTATCTAGTTTATTGTATACCTAGTTTTATATCACTTACTTATGTATATTTTTAATCTCAAACTAAAAATGTGTTGGAAATGAAGTAAGTAGGTACCTACTTATTAGAAAAAATCTACCCATCTCACAACTAGCTCGGATGGGACTCGAACCTACGACCTTTTACTGTCCGGACGAATGCTCTAACCACTGAGCTGCGGAATGAATTCGGCCGCTCCGACCGTTTTTCAATAATAAAAATTGCATTACGAATGCATAAAAATAAAAATATACTTACTTATAGAAATTTTAATGTATTTCGCAATATCTAGAGGGAACTGTAAGACATCTTCAGAAAATAGACATCTCGTGATTTTGGGGTCAACAAAGTAGCAAGAAGTCAAACAAAATCCGTAAAGGAAGATGGTCAGAGTCAGACGGCACGTGAGTGCCATTAAGACTGGCCCCGTCTCCCGTCGAAGTGGCGGGTAAATACAGCTCGCGGGCTACCTTTGAGAAATATTACTGAGAAAAGTATAGTTACGACATGTTTAATACTTCGAATATACTAGAGCCAACATGTGGAAACAAATGTTTGTAAACAAGGGGGCTACCGGTAAAAAAAATATGGATATGGACATGGCCTTCCTTTGACATTTGAAGCCCATATTTTGTCCTTATATGGGCATAGTTAATATAGGCTTCAAATCTCAAATAAAGCCCGTCCATATCCATATTTTTTTGCCGGTAGCCCTCCAGAACCTGCATCTTTCTTACTTTCTTCAAGATCTTACAAATTTTTGTTATTGAAAAATAACTCTACAGGCTCGTTTAGCGATACGCTGAAAAAATATTTTCCGTAAGCGACGCCGTAAGCTAACTCCCTTTACCGTGTGTCCTATAAGTTGATTTATTTACTTTAAGCGGTCTGCGGTGTCCCTCTCGCAAGCTCTCGCGACAAATATACATAAATATAGGGAATTAAATGGAAACGTAGGGAAAAGGAAATTATTTTTTCGTAGCGCAATTATGAGTGCTTTGTACAATCGAGTGCAGTGCATTTCCTAGAAAAATAAGCTGGGCTAAAGAAAAGGTTAAGAGAAGGCTTGTTACTTAGGTACTTATTTATTATAGAAAATCTAAGTTTTGGAAATAGGATATAAATCATTGGCCTACGTTTTAACCTTGTGTTGAAGTTGTAAGTTGACCGAAGGTTTTATATTTGCACCGCCAGCCAATGAACACAAATAAGCTATGTTCAACATTATGAACCTTTTTCGACTCTCAGTCTTGATAGAAGTTAATAGCCCTCGTCGGACGGGCGCGAGTATGGCGAGACGTCTTCGACAAATAAGTAGTTACCTGCAATTTAGGCGGAGTGTACACTGCATTTTTGGCGTGCAGCGTGCAGCGGTGTAATGAACAGAATTTAAACTATTTGTCACTTTAAACTTTGTTACATAACTTTAAATACGTAACAAGGAAATATTTGACATCACTATTGCTTGAGACAAGAATCGAACCCGTCGTCGTCTGGGCATTTTCGAGACGAATATTTTGATCGTTGGTTTATTTTATGGTTCATAATCCGTCCGCGTTTAATATTTGGCTCCTTTGTTTTTTTTATTTCGTTGTAAGCTTTGTTTCAGCAATGTTATGTGAATTACAGGGTAACGGTTAAAATTGAACTAGTGAACGCGGCTATTGAGGATCTTTCAAATGCAACAATACCTACAACATCGGGTCAGAAATAAGTGGTTAAAATCTTATATCAAGTGATTGTATAGAACAACTGTGTTTTGCTAATTCATAATAATTTTATTTGTATTGAAATGTTACAAATAGGTTGAATTTTTGCAATTAATATACCTAATGATTGTTCCTATTGCTGATATTATTTCTACTAAATAAATTTATATTCTTTCTATTTTACCGTTAATTTAATGTGGCGAATAACCTCTTTTAGAATGTTCCGAGGAAGCCTTTCCATTGCAATAATTTTATTTTCACTTTTCATGCTCGTAAAGTTCGTGTTTATGTTGGGTATAGGCTGCATAAATCGGTTTTTATGCTCTAGTGCATAATGTAAAATCTTCTCCTAAGTCTCAGATCTCTCAGAGAACTTCGTTAAAAAACTTGTTATTTCATTCTGTTTCTTAAATTCTAATCCATCTTAAATTACTAAATTATTAAAAGTAGGCAAAATTAATGAGTTTTCTAAGAAAAAAGTATTTCAAGAGCATTATGGACTTCGATCTATGCTAAAGTCACTGTGCTGCCACTGCCAGGTATAAAAAATAAAATAAAAAAGTCTGCCCGCTAATATGGCGAAGTTTTTATATTTTCTTTTTTGCAATATTGTTATTTATTTTCCTCACACTCGAAGTGAAAAGCAGAGTGTATAACTCGTATATAAAACCCATTTTACCCTCGAATTGACTATCCGCCCTCGCCTACGGCTCGGTTGGATTTATACGTCTCGGGTAAAATGGTACGTTTTATGCACTTGTTGTACAATCTACTATTGTTCACCTAACCAGTTCCCGAGTGGTGGGGGTTTAGTGTCGAAATCTGTTTTTGTGGGAGACTGCGAGATTTAGTCTTTGTGTCTAAAGAGCTTTTCACAACTGTATTTTCACTCCACGAGTTTGGTGACGTTCAAAGAGACACTGGACATAGTTTTAATTAAAAAACGTCGGAAGACCGACGATGACGGCTCGGTTCGCTTTTCTGCCCCTTAGAAAATTCATAAGTAGGTACCTGGTTTTAATTCACTCTTTCGTTTTTAAACTAGTTCTTCGTTCTGGCTCGTGGTTTTTTACTATTGCAATTTTTCCTAAGTTCTTCGTCCTCATTGCACATTCGAACCGGTTAAAATATTCAATAACTAACATTGGAATAGTATATTATGCAACTAGTGAATAAAGGACGGATTTAAAGCGAGGGCCGTAGATGAGTCACGAGCAAGTGAAGGATTCTAATGATAGAATCCTGAACGACGCGAGTGATTCATGGCCCTCGATATAAATTCCTACTTTATTCAGGAGTTGCATACTATACCATGACTACGAGAAAAGACATAATTTAAGCGAAAATAGAAATTTAATCAAGAAATAAGAATTGTTACATTAATTGAAATGGACATTAAAATTAGAGCAATGACTGAAATTAAGCGTAATTTTCTTATTATTATCATTGTGAAACAATATTTATTTATTATAAAGTAACACTAAACTTTGTGTCCGTACAATTCACAGTAAGTATTTGAAATGGCGCCAATTCACTATTTTTTTTTCTATAAAGGCAGCAAAGAACACAAAGAAGTTTTTAATCTAATGCCAAACTCCGTGTCGCAAATATCGGCCAATCAAATCTCGAGAATTTATTTGCACCAAAGAGTTTTGAATTTCAAATCTTAGCGCAAGGAGTTTGTGTAAACATTGAAATAGAGACCGGATATATTTTTGTGTTCCAAATTCAAACACCAAAATAGTGAATAAAAACAAAACAATGAATAAAAGGCCTTTTTATCACTATTTTGCGTGAATAAAATAAACTTTTCACTTCTCATGCTCGTAAAGTTCGTCTTTATGTTGGGTTTAGGCTGCATAAAATCGCTTTTTATGCTCTAGTGCATAAAGTAAAATCTTCGTCTAAGTCTCAGATTCTAGGACAAAGGTCGTCAGGTAAACAGTCACACACGCAATTGAACTTCGTTAAATAAACTTATTATTTCATTCGGTTTCTTTAATTTTGTACACAATCCATGTTACTAAATTAATAAAACTAGGCAAAATTAATGAGTTTTGCAAGAAATAAGTATTTCAAGAGCATTATGGACTACGATCTATGCTAAGTCACTGTGCTGCCACTTCCACGTATAAAAAAAAAGAAAAGAAAGTTTTCCCGCCAATATGGCGAAGTCTCTACTTTTTCTTTTTTACAATATTGTTATTTATTTTCCTCACACTCGAAGTGAAAAGCAGAGTGTATAACTCGTACATAAAACCCATTTTACCCTCGAATTGACTATCCATCCTCGCCTACGGCTCGGGTGGATATATACGTCTCGGGTAAAATGGTATGTTTTATGCACTTGTTGTACAATCTACTATTTTAGAGAGTAGGTGTGGTATAAAGTTCTTTGTTTTATAAATATGAATATGTTTCAGCCATAGACTACGTGACATTGATGTTTGCTCGTCAATACTTACCTACTTATTTACCGATATTAAAGTTCGGTCACACCATGACCACAGTCTACTTACTACCATGACGCACCGCGCCGCCCTAAGTGGATCGAGCCTAATAAAGTCGGCCCAGTTTGTGACCTAAATAGCCAATTGGCGAACGATGCAAATGGGATTGTACTATAAACTTATACCTAAACGTGCGCACTGGAAGGAGCGTCTCAAAACATGCATAACTATCCATACTGCTTGCATGCCTGTTCTTTCTAAAGAGACTATTTTGATAAAAATAATCACTAATCAATATAGAGTGTATATGTACACATTTTGTCTCCACAATGAATAGGTATTGGGGGATGTAGCATGAAAGGCGAAACCCACCGCAGCGCGCGGAAAGGCTTCGCAGCGTCAAGCTTTGCGTTGCAAGAAAGTGTATATTATTGTTATGGTTTCCGCTGCAATGCAACCCACAGACACGCTACGCATGAATTGAATGCAATTAAACAAAATTTAATGATTATGAGGCCCGTGGCGCTGTGGTCAGCGAGCTCGGCCTGCGATCGTTGACGTGACGTTAAGCAACTTTCGCAAAAGTCGATCACGGGCATAACACGGGATGGGTGACCAAAATGTATTATCTCAAGCTTCTCCGTGCTTTGGAAGGCACGTTAAGCCATTGGTACTGGCTGAATTTGCAGTCGTTAATACCCACCAATCCGCATTGGGCCCGCGTTGTGGTCATGGCCCATTCTCTTCATCCATCCATAAGGAAAGCCTTTGCTCCAGCAGTGGGGACATTAAATGGCTGATGATGATGAAGATGAAACAAATGAACCAATGCAGCTACAATGCGCCGCGAGCCCGTGGATAGCCTGATTGTAGCTTTATAACCCACAGCTAGATGGATTGTCATTTTTTTTAAAGTAATTTGTAGAAAATGAAGTGTTTAAATAGCGATTCCATAATTTGTTCTATAAGTTTATTTATATCTTATGATATTTTTTTTGTTTATTTAGTTTCTCTTCCACTATAATATGGTTTGATTCCAAGAAATATGACTATTTCACATGTAATTAATATTATACCCTTCTTTATTATGTTTGGTGTCCTGATGTAATATAGCGGCGAATGGCGTCACTCAGACAACGTCATAGCACGTCATAAGTCGTCAGTAACCAGCTTGTGTTATTCTTAAAACTAAATGTACTTAAATATAGGTAATAACAACATTTTTCCATGACACCAAATAATAAACCTGTCTTTTTAATCAACGACGAACAGTTAAATCCATTTATCACCATAAATTGCAAGATTTTGGACGTTGACCTTCTAAAAATCAAACTCGTGAACTTTTTAATTTATTTATTTTTAGAAATTATACGTCATCTACAAATTGAAATGGGCGAAAATGATTTCGTTTATATTAAATACTAGCGGATCCTCGCGGTTTTACCCGCGTGGTACCCGTTCCCGTGGGAATATCGGGATAAAATATAGCCTATGTCACTCGGAAAAACTGTAGCTTTCTAACGGTGAAAGAATTTTCGAAATTGGTCCTGTACTTTTTGAGTGTATTCGTTACACACAAAAATACAAATCTTTCCTCTTTATAATATTAGTATAGATTTTACTGTCGTTAAAAATAAACCCGTTTCTGAAGCCGTATAATTTAAACCAATGGGCTGTGGCGCCGAGCACAGCGGGTTTTTAAGAATTGTTTTTTTAAATACTATGATTTACCCATTATAATTACAATAATGCAAGTAGATGTTGCTTATTATGAGTTTAAATGGATATAAATTTAGTAATAAGTATTTAATGTTATAAAACTTTGTGATAGGGTAAGGAAAACTGCTATTGGTGAGCTACCAAACAAAGTGTTCACAATTTTTAAGAATTTAATTGTAGTTTTACAAGTTCATTTCATCGTCGGAACCATGGAGCTAGACTTAATACTGAGGTAACTTTAGAGTGCAGTACTAACACTTTTTTGTGACCACAAATTACACAGTGGCTGTCTTCCGTCTCACCTACACTTAAAAAAAATACATGAAACAACTGACAGCCACTACATACTAAATGTCAAATTTGCTGGGTACACTATTTTATTCAGGGTAAGAACTCCAGTTACCTCAGTATTAAGTCTAGCTCCATGGTCGGAACTAATTTTCAGAAATATGTCGAAGTATATCATGAGCATGGCTAATTGTTTGTTTACAAACTAAAACAAAATAAAATATTTTCAACAACGGCGAAAGAAATGTTTTGTGGCTAATCTAATATGCCGTTCAGAATAGTGTGGTAGACTTAGTTCAGTTCCTCAGTGCATCAGGTGTGATGAAGGCTAAGTGCTACCCAGTTGTTAAAAAAAATAGTTATAACGACCACTGCCGGCGTAAATGAAGATGATGGATGATGCTTTCCTAGCCGAATTCCACGATGGCTGTGTCTTGGCATAATTTCATGAAGCAGGATTTGTTTGAATGAGCAATGTAATGTAAAGGGTTTTCTGTTACTTCATTCAAAAGCAGATAACCCCGCTGTGGGTGAGACCGCGCGTGTCCGCGACGCGCGGTAATTAGCCCCCGCCGTGTCACTGTCGCGGTATCGATCTCGAAACCTGCAAGGTGCTACACTTTGGGCGCGCAAGGTGACGTAGTGACGACATCACAGCTCTACTTCGGTCACTTGGTACTTACTTACCAAGTGTATTACACTCTTGAGTTCAAGTTTCATCCTGACGAAGCCTCAGGCGTACAACTTCTCCTGCAACCTTTATATTAGCCTTAAGAGGATTGTGTTACAAACGGTGTCCATACAAACGGCGATAACGTTTTCCACCCTCCAACTAAACATTAACCACAGAATATATAATGCCTTAACATACAGCAATAAATTTTCGGTAGGTTTCGTAAAATGCTTAAGAACTAGGGCTGTACGTTTTGTTTTTTTAATACTTGTCATGGATTTTGGAATATTTGCACTTTAGTATTTCATTAAAAAAAAAGTGCCTATATTTTCAAATCTACAATGAATTAAAAAAAAATAACAAAACGTACAGCCCTAGTTTAGTTAGTTAGTATTTCAACAACATATCGATAATTAATTGCTGTATTTTAAGGTTTTGAGGGTGGAAAACGTTATCGCCGTTTGTACGGAGACTGTTTGCTACACAATCCTCTTAACCTTTAATCTCGTTACATAACCAGTTATTTCGCAAGTTTTATTTTAACTCTTTTTTAATGTTCTGTTTATTTTTACTTTAATGAGATTTGTGCTGTTACTTCCTAAGATTGTAAGGTTGTTTTTACTTAGTTGCCTAGTGATACTCGAATAATGTGTAAGTATACTTAATAGTTATTTTATTAAAAATAGTACAAAGCGATATCTACTTATTACAAAACCTTTTTGTGGGACCATACAATATTATAGTAGGTAACAGTAAACCAGCAATTCGTCATTGTTGACGGCTGACACCGAGTTTCACTTTAAAATACATGTTATTTTATTAACTGTTAGTAAACTAAACGTCGATTCTCAGTTCCATTGTTTTAAGAAGTTTTTGTTTATAAATACCGTTAAAGCCTTAATAAGCCCAAATGATAATTGTCGGTTTAAAAATATTCTATCTACGTTGGTTTCCTTCACGTTGAGTTTAGACGATCGCTAGTTTTTTTATATTTTTTTAATAATCTGCTAAGAAATCTCATGCTGAGATATCCTGGGGCGTCTTGTCAGTGAAGACGACGGCCGTGATCCGTGATGGCGTCACGCGTGTGTCCCGGCCGTGCCAGCACGTGACGCACGTGACACACGTTCGGTACATTCTCCCCATGCAACTGCTCATTATTTTTTACACAACTGTTTATAATAATTCGTAATATACCTATGACATGTGAGCGTATGACCGACTTTTGGCTCTACTCACGTGGCCGCAAATTCGCTCATCAATTTTTAAACCACACTGTGATGAGTGAAACTGCGGCAGTACGACAATTTATTCTTCTGGTAAGTATATAAATGAGCAATTACATTTTGCAAAGATTTAATTTCTAAGCATTTATCTTGAGGAATAAGGGAATTGATAGCTATAAGCGGACAGCCCGCGACGCCAAGTAGGTACATAAGTACATTTCATTCGTAAAGGTGCTACACATATTTTTACAGTGCCTTGGCTGCTTTGTATAATTATGTCGCAGGGATTTTGTCAAAGTCGTGATATTATAATTCCACTAGTGAAATTATAATTTCACGTGATATTATGAATAGACAGTACGAGACAGTATGCACACGGCTGCGAGCCTCGGAAGTCCTGTAGAACACGTGATAGGTTAGAAATTTAAGGCGATCGCGAAGCGCAGCGAAGCGGTTGCCTTAAATTTCGTGTTTTTTTTTTATTGATACAAAAATACTGTCTATTCATAATTTAACTAGTGGAATTATAATATAACATGAAATTATAATTTTACTAGTGGAATTATAATATCACGACTTTGACAAAATCCCTGCGACATATATATCTAAACTCCTTACCATTACCTACACTTATACTTACACTTACATTTTAGCTAAATTTATTTTAAAATGCCCTTAGAAAACTTTGTCCAGCTTAACTTTTACACCGCCCTACTAGCATCTTCCCTTCATAGGAATGTAACAACTCTCCAAGCTTCAATTGTTTTATGTGCAAATGAGTATAACCTGAGACTTCTTCAAACGGGATTAAACAACCATGCACTTTCCGAATAAGCTTCTTTTGAAGGGCTCGACAGTTAATCCATTGTAGCAAATGACCTAGATGACGGTTTGCCCAACCAACTGCAAAGTTTCTATGGCAATCCGTGGCCTCGCAAGAACTTTCAAGAATCGTTCCATAGTGTCGTGGTTGATGTCTTGGAAGTCTCGGCGCATGGGCGTGGCGAGCCAGGCCCCGCCCCCCGGCACGCCCCGGCCCCCACTCTCGGCCTATTGTTTAGATACCGTCTTTTGTCTCGGAGACATTGACACCTGATGCTTAAGTTAGGGAACGATGACTAGACTATATCCACTTTGGTGCGTTCAGTTTAGGTAGGTGACGTCACGTACCTATGTTAGCTTTGTCTACAGTATCAATTTTAATAAAAAATATGTTTGTATCGGGTGTTTTTTAGAGGTGAAGAACGTTAAATTGAAATTAAATACAGAAAAATATTTTTAGTATCCATGAAATAGGCTTTATTTCTAAGATATTTTTTTGACATTTAAGTACTTATGTTTGAAAATGATTTCCGGCATATGGTCACCGCGGCTGGAGCAAAGAATATACCTACTTATACACTAAGCTGGAGCGCATTTTTACACACTTTTCGCAGTACATCAGACTGTATGTCGGCAATAACATTCCTTTACCGTGTTACCATTAGACAGTAGGTACCATTGATGGTACGGTGGCAATTTCTTTTTGCCGTGGTACCATCAATATAGTCCCTTGGCAATATTTTTTTAACGCGTCGAATGTTGGTTTCCAGTTGCTCGATGCTTACTGATTTCGGCGCAGACAGACGATTTAACATTGGTACCTACCCCAAAGAAAGTTATGAAATATCGTCAAATTACACGAACGCGGTGGCCATTTAGTGAAATTGTACGCTTGCAAAGTAATTGTTTGGATATGGTCCCTCCACTCTGGCATAGACTCTGGTCCCCCGTTGTGAATCTATTCATAATGAATTGTCAAACCCCACTTACCCCCAAGAAATTTGTATGTTGTTGTTGTACCCAAAACAACCAAGAACTGTCAAATCGGCTGTCACAAAAAACAGTGGTATCAATTTAAAGTTCTCCGCCTCTAAAAAAACACCCGATATTACGGATTTTTACTATTAATCTACAACTTTAAATTGTATTGAAGATAATCGAACGAATTAATTGGTTAGCTAAAGCTTTCCTAACTTTTGCAAAACTCACGCCTAGTCAATTAAATGTGAGGCCGTTGAAGGAAACCGTATGTTACAGCAATGTTATCGAGTTAGTACCTACTTTAAGTAAAATATAAGTTATGTTTGTCCTTGCACTTAAGTGATTTCAGCATGAATGTCAAGGGTAGTTGAGACAGAACTATGTTGTCCTTTCACTCGGAAGGTCGCACGTCATACTCACTTACAAGGCTTCTTTCCGACGTTTCAGGACAAAGTTAAGTACCTGTATTGTTTCATGCATACAGTCAAGACAGAATACCACCTTTGTCCTAGGATAAACTGTTTGTTCTAATAAACCGCCTGTTTCCAAAACCGTTGTCACAAACAAGTTCAAGTTCAGTATACTTCAGAAAATATTTATTATTATTACAGTTTTCAACAAATACAAGCTTATAAGCTCATTTTCATTGTATAAGATTTTAAACTTTCGTGTTCCATTATAATTATAAACAAGAGTAACGGGACTCAACGCGACATTTATTATGAAGTGCATATTGTTATCATCAAGCTGTAAGTACTTACATAATAATAATGTACTTCATAATAAATGTCGCGTTGAGTCCTGTTACTCTCTTTTTCATTGGTCGTTGGGGCCATTCGGGTTCGCACTGTACTAGAAGGTACAATCTAAGCAAAGTACAAGTAAACCAGTACACCTTGTACTATTAGAGCTTAGTGTGCTATTTGATTCACTACTATTTAATCAATAAAGGCGCTTGAGGCCTACTCAAAAGTTTTAATTTCTTTTTGCCAAATGTACCTAGCTATTTTTTACCACACTTTTATTAGCTTCACTTGTAACTAAGTCACAATGTAAGAAAATCTTGGAATTCAATTAAAACCTACTTCTAATAGTCGTATTGATTTGAAACTTTGCAAGTCTATATGAATCCGATGACAATACAATAATTTGCTACCATCGAGCTGATCTGATGATGGAGTCAAGAGGTGGGCAATAGAACTCTTCAATGGCTGCTAGGAAACTCCTCAAGTTTGGACTCATTTGTTTTGTTCTGATGAGACCTATTCGCTATACTTAATGGTGAGGGTCTGATGATGGAGCAGGGAGAAAGCCAGTGGCACTTCTTAATGACCACTAGGAATCCCCTCGAGTTTGGGCTCCGTTGTTTCGTTCTGATGAGACTTTAGCTGCACTTGGTGGTGAGGATCTGATGATGGAGCAAGGAGGAAACCAGTGGCACTCCTTAATGACCAATAGGAAACACCTCGAGTTCTGGCTCATTTGTTTGGTTCTGATGAGACCTATTCGTTACACTTGGTGGTGAGAGTCTGATGATGGAGCAGGAAGGAAGCCAGTGACACTCCTTAATGGCCAATAGGAAACCCCTCGAGTTTGGGCTCATTTGTTTCGTTTTGATAAGACCTATTCGTTACACTTGGTGCTGAGGGTCTGATGATGGTGCTGGGAGGAAGCCAGTGAAATTTATTAATGACCTCAAGAAAGCCCCTCGAGTTGGGCTCATTTGTTTCGTTCTGATGAGACCTATTCGCTACACTTGGTGGCGAGGGTCTGATGATGGAGCAGAGAGGAAGCCAGTGGCACTCCTTAATGACCACTAGGAAACCCCTCGAGTTTGGGCTCATTTGTTTTGTTCAGACGAGACCTATTCGCTACACTTGGTGGCGAGGGTCTGATGATGGAGCTGGGAGGAAGCCAGTGGCACTCCTTAATGACCACTACGAAACCTTTTTAATTTGGGCTCATTTGTTTCGTGCTGATGAGACCTATTCGCTACACTTGGTGCTGAGGGTCTGATGATGGAGCAGGGAGGAAGCCAGTGGCACTCCTTAATGGCCAATAGGAAACCCTTCGAGTTCTGGCTCATTCGTTTCGTTCTGATGTGACCTATTCGCTAAACTTGGTGATAAGGGTCTGATGATGAAGCAGGGAGAAAGTCAGTAGCACTCCTTAATAACCACAAGGAAACCCCTTGAGTTTGGGCTCATTTGTTTCGTTCTGATGAGACCAATTTGCTACACTTGGTGGCGAGGGTCTGATGATGGAGCAGAGAGGAAGCCAGTGGCACTCCTTAATGACCACTAGGAAACCCCTCGAGTTTG
The DNA here is from genome assembly GCA_949710035.1 of Crambus lathoniellus. Classification (NCBI taxonomy): domain Eukaryota; kingdom Metazoa; phylum Arthropoda; class Insecta; order Lepidoptera; family Crambidae; genus Crambus; species Crambus lathoniellus. The sequence goes on from OX453296.1 coordinate 30,605,910, forward strand.
GGCTCATTTGTTTTGTTCATACGAGACCTATTCGCTACCTCGGTGGCGAGGGTCTGATGATGGAGCTGGGAGGAAGCCAGTGGCACTCCTTAATGACCACTACGAAACCTTTTTAATTTGGGCTCATTTGTTTCGTGCTGATGAGACCTATTCGCTACACTTGGTGCTGAGGGTCTGATGATGGAGCAGGGAGGAAGCCAGTGGCACTCCTTAATGGCCAATAGAAAACCCTTCGAGTTCTGGCTCATTCGTTTCGTTCTGATGTGACCTATTCGCTAAACTTGGTGATGAGGGTCTGATGATGAAGCAGGGAGAAAGTCAGTAGCACTCCTTAATAACCACAAGGAAACCCCTTGAGTTTGGGCTCATTTGTTTCGTTCTGATGAGACCAATTTGCTACACTTGGTGGTGAGGGCCTGATGATGGAGCAGGGAGGAAGTCAGTGGCACTCCTTCATGACCACTAGGAAACCTCTCGAGTTTGGGCTCATTTGTTTCGTTCTGATGAGACCTATTCGCTACACTTGGTGATGAGGAACTAATAGACTCTACTTGAATTTGTAAAAATAAATACATACAGTCACGTCTTTGAGTTATAATGTTTACGGGTGGGCAGTCACATGAATGGACTGTGAAATCAATTACCACCCATCCATAGCTTGCCATTAATTTAACTAAAAAGTTAAAAATAAATATGTAGTTTTTAAAAACTAAAAAAACACACTTTTATAGGAACAGACTTAAAAGTACAAAATAACCGTCTATTCAGTAACTGAAATTAAAAAGCGTGGTGCGCGTTGTCAATATTAAGTACTTGCTTGCATGCATGCTTTGCAAAGGGCGCACCACGCTTTTTAATTTCAGTTACTGAATAGACGGTTATTTTGTACTTTTAAGTCTGTTCTTATAAAAGTGTTTTTTTAGTTTTTAAAAACTACATATTTTTCGAAGCCCTTACAAACAATTTTAATATTGATGTTACTTATTGATAAGAGATTTCTTGTTTCTTTTTTTAGTTTGACCTTATTGAGAAAAGTGGCTGCGCTAATTAAATGTCAGTGTCTCAGCGTCATAAATGAAAATTGGACAGATTCGGACATGCATCATTCGGACAGTGTGAACACATATATATAGGTAAGCACTTGAATGTACTAATAGTTCGACAGTCCGATTAAACAGCTCGCATTCAGTAATGTCACTTTTTACTGGTGGTGTATAAATTAATAGTTAATGATTAGTCATGAAAAATTTATGTTGTGATATGACATGATTGAGTTATACGGAGGCATGTCTCGTCATTGCTAATGTATCCAGTGGCAATTAAAAACGAATGGCAGATGTACAACATTGATCCAGTAGCTGCCACCTGAAAACGGCGAAGGCAGTAGGCACTTGAGGTAGCCGTTTCGCACAATGCCAGGGCTCTCGCCAGCAGCGCTGGGTTGGCACGATAAAACGTTTACACGAAACCAGTTATCTGCCAACGAGTTTGGCGCCAACTACTAGATCAATGTCAATTTGCTAAAAAGCAAGTGAATCTTTTACATTCAGCTGGTCGCGCGTCGAAAACGTGGCTCATGGCGACGCGTGAGGTGCGCGCGCAGGCGAAATGCAGCAATAATATTATTGTTAACGTCATGAATCACTACATGAAAGGCGGTGATTGTACCTAACTCTAACGGTGACTTTCTAGTTTACTCGAGTGCTTAAAAAAATTATTATCCACTAGCTGCTCCCCGCGGTTTTAACAGTATGGTGCTTCCCGTGGTAATATCGGGATAAAATATAGTCTTTGTTACTCGAGTCATGAAAAATTATTTAATACTAGCTGACCCGGCGCGACTTCGTTCGCGTGGCCCTACCCCCTACGCCACGCTACCCCTTCCCTATCACTACTCTATCCCTACCCTACCCCTACCCCACCTCGACCCCACCCCTACCCTACCCCAACCCCTACCCTACCTCTACCCTTTTTTTTGTATCAAGAGGAGAATGCGATCTTTAGGCATACCAAACGGCATGTTGGACTCGGTCACACCGAGGGCATGTTCCTCGCCGCACCCAGCCCTCCCGCCAAGCCTAATAGGCTTCGCGTCATGGCTGGGCGGTTCTAACCTCTGCCCCGCCTCCTAACGAGCTCGAAAGCTTGAGAGGGGGCCGGGCAGAAGGAGGAAGCGTCCTCCCCAGCTCCCCACGTGGCTACCCGCTCGTGGGGGCAGGCCAGGTGGGGCGAATAGACCCCTACCCTACCTCTACCCTACCCCTACTCTACCTCTACCCTACCCTACCACTACCCCTACCCTAGTTTTTAATTTGACAGCAAAATCCCCAATAACAAAATGATCCGCCATTTATTGAATTCATTTGTTACAAAAAATGTGACAAATGAAGAACCGCTCGACCGATTTTGTGCAAACTTCACATAAACCATCTACTAAATAGTCCGAACAAAGCCTAAACATTTGGTTGGGATAGGTGAGCCCGTTCTTGAGTTATAAAGCATCAGGACATGGGTGTCCTGGTGCTATCAGTAGGAGTAATTAGTAGGGGCACACGGAAGACGTGAAAATTACAACGAAAACAGGCATTGATTTTTATATACATAGATCTGTCTGTAAGTACCTATAATAATTTTGATTTGGGTTATGTATATAACTTTACCTTTCTTTAACGCAAATAATGGCAAAGTCCGACATAGCAACGTTTTTTATGTGTATTTTTTGTGACTTTATAAAGGAGACAAGAAAACCCATCTTGCAAAAGAACGCGAGGCATAATGTGTGACCAAATTTTGTTATTTAAGAAAACAATAGTTTATCGACCCGTCCTCATAACCCTCCGATGGGACTCGAACCCACGATCTTTCGCTATCCGGGCAACTGTTCTAACCACTGAGCCACGGAGTCGTTAGAGCAGTCGCCCGGATAGCGAAAAGTCGTGGTTTCGAGTCCCATCGAAGCTGGTTGTGATACGGGTCGACTTTTTCTAAATACTTTATTTCCAATTTTTCAATAAGTAAGTAATAAAAATTTAAATAACAATATCAGCTTTCTATAAATAATTGTTTAAAGTGTATTGGCAATTTAATGCAACTTCAATGCAGAAGACCAAACACTATAACACAAACTGAAATGGAAGAAAATTCGTAGTCAATTTATTTACTAATTTTCATAATAATTTTTATTTTCAACAAGGTGAAGGAGAAACGTAGATGAACGAGTATAAGATCTACACATATAGATAAAGATAAATTAATTTCTGAAACAGGTTTTCTCTAAAGCAAATTCTTCAAGCCTATTTTCATCCTTATAAATCACAAAACATTATTTGAGATAGTTTAAATTAAAAATTATACTTACTATTATTAGTGATACTTACTTAGTGTTGCGGTAAGTAAATACAACTAGCTATTACTGAGTAATGTAAGGAATGCCATTGTCTATTGCGTAACCACAATGCAGAATGCACACTGGTGTGCACAGATGTAACGTAGGTAATGCAACAGTTATGAATAACCGACAATTACACAACAAACTTTATAGTATTTATAGCGTATGTATATCAAATCTGTTTACACTTTGGCGTTAAACTTGTTTGATTCCGCGTCCACGTGTGTTGGTGGTGTGAATGTGTCATTCAGCCCTGGGACCAGCCTCGGATAGTAGGTATGTCACTACAATAACTTAGATTCTGTTGGTATGGTAGAATAGGAGGTTGTCGTCGCTCGCGTGACTCATTGGCATCTATATACTTAAGGATATAGCATAGGTAAAAAAAATATCGTCGATGGCCGTTGCTTACACAAGCGAGGGGGTGCTGGGATCGGTAAGACTCCGGCCGCGGCACTCTCGTAGACTGAGAAATACGTGTAGACGCGGCATGCAGCGCGCATTCTATTTACATCTAAAATATCACCTATGTGCGCTTTTACTAAGGAAATTATATTATGTAGAATACAAGAAGAATTATTAATGAATATCTATTGTAAACGGCGGTTTGTAGGAAGAGTAGATCTTAGCTATTATTCGTATGTAGTAAAAAAAGCTTTTTTTAACAAAGATAGTCACTTCAAACGATTCTTCAAAATGCAGAACACAGCAGCAGCTATTTATATTTATTTTCTATCTCTAGATTATCGAAATGATCTTCGCAGGCAAAACTACAACATTTGCTACAAATTACACGGAAAAAAAATGTATACTGCTCTAACCAGTAGGTACATTTTCAGATTTATTCCAATCAAATTAATAAAACTTATAATTTATTATGAAAAAATATAAATAACTCATACTAGCCCATCATCTAATACTTTTTTACAAAATAAATCTACTTAGTTAATCAATATTTAAATAAGTATACCATTTATATAAAATCACGCTATCAATCTATAAATCAATATATAAAAAAAAACACTTAAATAAAAATATTGATGAAGTACAAAAAAATAAAATAAAATACCTATTATTCCAATACCAAAAATGATAATATCAAATAATACAATAACTTGTGTCATTGAAAATTGGAAGCAACGATCACATACACCCAGATACAAGAAAATATCTAAAAGTTAGTTTTCGACATTTACCCGTCCGAGAATCGAACCCGAGACCTCAGAGATAGTGGCACCTAGAAAACCGGTGCGTACACCAATCGGCCACGGAGATCGTCGAATTTGTTTAAACAAAATGTAGCGCAACTGAAATAATTGATACTTTGTTTACTAATGTAAACTTGCCACGTAAGGTTATAAATCAGCCACTTTAAAAAAACCTTTTTTCATTACTCATTTTAAAATATCTTTATTTTTCACTGTCACTATTTTTCGCCATGTACGCATCATATCCCTTGTGCTCTAAAAATGGGTAAAAAACGTAAAAACTTGCCTAACGTCAGGTTCTTTTTTCTGTTTAAATATTATGCGATATGCTGAAATATTTGTACTAATTAAAAATTAATACCGAAGCGACAGCAACACAACTATATGTTAAAATTTTGCCATATTCATTAACATGAATCTCAAGACAATTTTGTGGTATGTGTGACATGACAACCAAAGGCGACAGCAAAAAAGACAATAATGGGTGCACCCATTGCATTGTAAAGTGATTGACTGATATTCGGAAAAATTTAAACAGTTAAACAATGTTTATTAAATTAGTCGCGTGAATTGAGTGAACTCACAAAGGTAGTTTTATAATGTGGTTGGTTATAGTACTTGAATAAAATTTTGTGTGAATAGATTCACCCAGAAGATGCCTATTCACTTGCGACTTTAAGAGGTTTGGGTTGTAGGTACTCGGGCAAACAGAAGCCGGCAGGGTATTCCAGGCATGATGAAGGAGTACTTAATTCTCTGAGCGTGAGTTTAAAGGAGAGGGCGGAATGAGGTTATGCAACTCAGATGCACACTCGTTAAAGCATATCTGACAAGTGACTCAGGGGATGAAACTCATAGCTGAAGTCCCCCATCGACAGTATGGGAGTGCTTATTCGCCAGGCCAGATAAAGAGGTACGCACTGTGTATCAGACTAACACCAGTAACATAGAGATCCTTACTACCGAACTTAGTAACTGTATGGTCACTTCATTCTACAAACCTCCCAATGCACCGTATTACTTCAGCTGTTCGCCGAACTTTAACGCCCATCCGGTTAGATTCGTCCTTGGTAATTTTAATAGCCATAGCGAAAACTGGGGATACAGAACCAATGATGACAACGGAGTGAAGGTTGAAGAATGGGTTGATAGACACATACCTACTATCTTTGATCCATGATCCAAAACTTCCGTCATCATTCAACAGCGGTCGCTGGAAAAGGGTTTAAAACCCTGATCTAATCTTTTCCAGTGATCACATAGATCACCAGAGCGTGAAGACAGTAAGTGGTGCAATACGGAGGACCCAATTATGTGCCAGGCCTTACGACCTGAAGGATAAAATAATAAAATAAAAATAAAAAATTTTTTTATTCAACTTGACTTAATAAATAAGCTCTTTTGAATCGTCAATATTTTCGTTCAAGACTTTTTTAACTGATAAGAAGAATAGGCGCAATAAACTTATCAGCTTTAATAATTGGAGTAACGATATTTCCAAAGATTTATATCGTTAACTTTTACAACTTTTTAATTATAATATTACATTAGTTCAGCTCCTTAGCTGTGTTATGTGTAAGGTTATGTGCTACATCAAATCCATGCATTACGGTCTTTCAAATAGTCGTCTACTTTTAAAGTAGTACTTTATAATATCCTTTGCCCATGAGCGATTTTTTGCCATGACTTTTGAATTTGTGCAAAGGCAGCTCTACTTAATTCTGTGGAACTTTATTAAAACTAGCTACGCTTTTCCCCAAAAATGAACTTCTTGTTTTTTTCAAGTCGAATCCTTGGAACGGCAATCTTATTTTTATTTCTTGTTTTGAATTGATGTATATTGCTACGTTTTACAAATGTATTGAGATACTTTTTCACATATACCATATTCTCATATATTATTATGTATATTCCTGCAACAGTTAATATGTTGATTTCTTTTAAAGAATCTCTTGGCCGAAGTTTGTATATGGCGCGAATAGCTCTTTTCTGAAGCACAAAAATACTTTCGATGTTAGCTGCTGAACCCCAAAGTAATAGACCGTAGGACAATACACTCTGAAAATAGCTAAAATAGATTAACCTTGCCGTTTCAATATCGGTTAAGAGCCTTATTTCTTTAACAGCAAATGCCGCAGAACTGAGTCTACCGGCCAAGGCTTCAATATGAGGGTCCCATTGGAGTCGATAATCTAATGTTATATCTAAAAATTTAGTACTGTTAATTAATTCTACTACATTGTCATCCAATTTTATGTGAATATCAACCTGTCTTACATTTGGCAGGGTTTTTTTTTTCACATTTTGTTTTTTTTCGAGTTTAATGATAGATTAATTGATGGTACCACGGCAAAAAGAAATTGCCACAGTACCATCAATGGTACTGTCTAATGGTACCATGGTAAAGGAATGGATTATTGCTATGAAACCAATGCGCAACTTTCGATAAAGTACTATTTACTTCGTCAGAACAATTATTACCTCAGTCAACTTTAAAGACTAGAGGAAGTGTCATCAGCAAATAGCACTGTCTCGCATAAATTCTTTGCTTAAAAAGGAAGGTTATTTATATAAATTAAAAACAGCAAAAGGGACCAGTATTGACCCCTGGGGTACGCCCATGTTGATAGGGGCTCCAGTAGACTCAGTTTTGTTGATAACTACTTTTTTGTGTTCTTTCACATAGATATGATTGCATAAGGCTAACCGATTTATCATAGACACCATAATGTTTTAATTTCCTTAAAAGAGTTTGGTGATTAACATAATCGAAAGCTTTGGAGAGGTCACAATAAATACCAACTACATCTCGCTTGCTCTCCCAAGCATCAAATATATGTTTTTAAATATAATATGATAGGATGACATACCCATGTCACAGGACACCATCGATTTTGGGAATGAATTGCTAGAAGCCATATCCGAAACAACGAGAGAAAAGTGGAACAAGCTAATCGAAGGCGTAGAAGGCATGGTGTTTTATAAGGAAACTAAATAATGATCCTAAAATCGCTGATCGTCATTCCAATGTGACCACAAACCAGATCGCTCACCACTTACTTCAAAATGGGAAAGCTTCCACATAAAGTCTCCAGAAGAAATTTACACGAGACCCTGGTAAAGAGGTTAACCACTTGGACAAGGCTTTTACAGAAACAGAGCTCAAGTTTGCCCTTGATAAGCTCAAAGAAGGTAAAGCCGCTGGCTTTGACAACATCAGGGTCGAGCAGCTGAAACGGTTTGGTTTCGTACTACTTATACAAAACTGTCATTTCTTGCATGGCCGCTTCCAAAGGGTATGTAATCTAATCACTGACGTTTTAGCCACCTACTTTTAATAAATGACATTTGTGGCAGAGAGTGTATATAAAACTTCTTCGAGATTATTTATTTTTATGAGTTTATTATCTTTGTCATATTTATTTGTCAGTTTATTATATTAGTCAGTTTAAAGTTAGCCCGCCATTTGTTTATACTTTGTGCAATGAAATTTAAATAATGAAATAAATCTTCCTCCTTCGGAAGTACTTGTACCTATGCAATATTTCATTAGAGTATCAAAAATTTTACTCCGACTATGCAAGTCTCCTTACAGAACTCCGCAAACTTATCTGACGCGGTGGTTAAATTTGAGAGTTTAAACTGTCTATACAGCTGACAGACCTTTCATTCTTTTTATTGCTACTGGCGCCTCAACCATCGGTTTTAGATATTGTTGTGGGGATTTCGAATTTCGAATTTCAGAACCGCGAGAGCATTTCTTGCAAGAAATTGTATGCATGCTCTATTTTGTACTAATAATGGATAAGAGAATCAGTAATAAAAATGTTTTGAACCTGAAATTTACACAAAATGGTGCGGTTTATGTTTCTCACTCAAAGGAAAGAAGCTGGACTTCTCACAGTCTCATAAAATTGGTGTAATGGTGATATTAGATCAACTAGGTATATAAAATTCTTACGTCGGTTTTATTTCAAGAATTTCTTTTACATTATGTCTCTGTAAAAAATTTTTCAACAAGCGAATTTCCTATTTCTTGATGCAATTTTTTACACCTATCTTAACTTTCTCACATTTTCAATTTTGAGGAACCTAAAACGAACATAAAGGACATTGCCGAGCCTCCATACATTGATAGCCCCAAGAATGCACAGCTATGAAAAAATGCTCGTTGTATTATGAATTAGTCATTCATTTTCAGCTGACATTTGTTAAAACACGGACAAGCATAAATATCGTAGAATCACGCAAAGTGTATCACATTTTGAGGTTATAATATATTTTGTTTTCTTATACGTAAGTATTAAATTATTACCTTTTTGGGTGATTTAATTCATATAACATTGTATCAAAAATCAAAAAAGGCAATAATTACAAGTAATAGTAAATAATAACTACGTACGTACTCATTGATTTAATTTTGAACTTTGTCATACAAGTCAAAGCAGCGCCATCTGTCACAACCCAATCAAACTACTTTTATAATAGAGGCGGGCAAACAGATTACGTAGAAATCAAATTGTAAAATCGAGACGGCTAACTGAACTACAGAATCGAATATCAAAGTTGTTCAATACCAATCAACGCGATTATTCCGCTATTAATATATCAATTGTGATAAATCTATATTATTCTGATGCCAACTATATACATTTTAACATAAATACTTATGTCATGGTTCGAAAAACGACCGAAATTAAATACAATTGAATCAATCGATTTCTTTAAAAACAAGTGAAACATCTCTATAGCTTTTGACTTTGACATGGTAATATTGTAGAGGGCAGACAGATTGTATTGTACAATAGTTACAGAACTTTTATTAATTCGTTTCCAACCACAGGTTGTCCGTTAAATATGGATAATTGCAAATAATGTAAAAAATTAAAAGAAAAATTATAATGTGGGATATTTGTTTGTGCATGCTTGGGGCCAATTTCGTCGATGTCCTTTAATATACAGTAGTAGAAGTTAGAAACTTAGACTAATTATGTACCTACAACACAACAAAATATTGGTACTCAAATAGGTACAACTTTTATGGGCTCTTAAGTATCTTAGGCAATATTATCCGTCACTTTTATTTCAAACTATTGATGTTTGCTTTAGGTAATTAGTAAAATAACTTGTCCTAGGTTACATAGGTCTATGGTTATGCAATAAATGGCAAAGCACTCATCTATACCCAATCCTGAAGCGCTATTTCAATATTTCCTAGCAAAATAAGCATCATTGAAAAAAATTAGGATCCTAGTGTAAGTTTTTTTTTTCAATTTTGGCGCAATCGGAGCCATACAGTCTTCACGTCCAAACGCCGCCAATGCCAGGCGGAGACTGAATAATTATGCTGCGAAACGGTGCACGATGCATTTTGGGATACTAGTTATTGACTATAAATATAACAAAAAAAATTTTAGTAACTTCCCTAGATATGACTAAGAACTACTTACACAAAAAAAATTAGCTTGATTACTCAAATAGTTATTGAGATAATTGAGTTTAAGACGGAAAAAAGGGGTCTTGAAAATATTTTTTTTTAGTACATTGTATTTATTTGATTCAAATAAATTTTAGTAACTTCCCTTCATAAAGAAAAGATCTATACATATAATATTTTGGAAGGCCTAGCAATGATACTTTGTCAGGAAATTTAATTTAAAAACATTGAAAATTCTGAGTTTTATCGCCGCAATAGCCTTAAACGTAGCTTCTCAGAGCAACAAAGCCGTACTTATAGGTAAATACAGGTAACACAGGTACCTAATTAAAATTGTCGATGGACACTTTTATCGAAGTCGGATCAGTGGTTTACGCTTGAAAAGGTAACAGATAGACAAACCGACAGAGCTTCTTTAGCATATGTATAATACTCATCTACCCTTGAACAACCAATATGCAAAACATCATCTCGATACATTGCTAAGTCAAAAATAATTTTATATAGTTCAGTGAACAGCTGATGCTGCTGACGCTTTGCGAAGTGATTTGAGGATTCCGGAAGTAGTGCGATTCCACCCCCAGCCTTATCACCACTGAACATCAGGTGTGATGAAGGCTAAGTGCTACCCCGTTGTGAATAAAAAAATACATGTTAAAACATATATTTATAAATATTATGTACGTCTTTTCTTAAAAGTATCTATTTGCCATTATGTAACTTTTATCGATATGGTCGCTAAGGATTAGCCAGCCTTGATGCATTAAATAATTATTGTTTAAACTTTGGATATTACAAAAATATAAACAGAGATTATTCCGCTCATCCGTCTGATCGGAACTAGCTGGCCTGTAAATTGGCATTCGGTAATCGAACGGGAAAGAGCTTACTTTAATCTGACCTTCGCACTGCAACCCACAATGCTGCTAATGATGACTCACTTACTGCATGGCTATGCTATCTTTGGATATACTCTATGGTTTATGATTATGATTGTAAAAAAACTGAAATTTTGTTTATCCATAATTCCCTTGGTCATGTCGAGAACGACATAATAGCGACATTATATTGTCTATTATTTTTTCTATATTGCAACCATGAAGCTCGACTTAATACTGAGGTAACTGGAGAGTGCAGTACGAAAAATTTTTTGTGACCACAAATTACACAGTGGCTGTCTTCCGTCTCACCTACACTTTAAAAAAATACGTATGGTCATATGAGACAACTGACAGCCACTACATACTAAATGTCAAATTTGCTGGTGTTCACTTTTTTATTCAGGGTGAGAACTCCAGTTACCTCAGTATTAAGTCGAGCTTCATGATTGCAACGGTAACGCCTTCTCAAAGCCCATTCTAAAACGAGTTCGATGACATATGACAAACTCGCTGGCACTAGACTTAGCTTAACCTAAATGTCCACTTATAAAAGCATCGTCATGTATTTCTTTCATAATCTCATTAAATGACACACTAGGAAGGAACTACCAATAAGTCTTTATTTACATAATGCACTTTACACTTTTTGTACAGAATATTATCACGAATAAAAAAACCTTTATACAATGACCTTTGTCTCTGTCGCAGCTCTCGTTCTTGTTGTTGACAAAACCACAGCCTTTAGACGATAGCGTCTATAGAGAAGGCTGTGACAAAACTCGTTCTTTTGTTGAGCCGCCGCTACTTGCCTTACTTCTATGCTGTACAAACGTAGCCCATCATCCACTTTTAGGATATTCCTCGGAGCAGCCGTCGTTTCTTCCTCGTCATCTTCTTTCAAGGGATTCCTGCACAGGAAATCCGCGATGATGTTCTGTTTTCCGGAACAATGCACAATCTGGAAATCGTGTTACTGAATTGTAAGAGCCCATCTTGCACATCAGCAGTTGCTATATCAGCGTATGGCCTCAATATATTGATTTTCCAGTGAACCATCTTTTATTTTCTGCGTCTCCCCTCGTCGCTAGGGAATTAGGCCGCTATAGGTTCTGATAGTACCTACTTATACATAGGTTGAAAACGAGCCCATCTTGCACATCAGCAGTTGCTATATCAGCGTATGGCCTCAATATATTGATTTTCCAGTGAACCATCTTTTATTTTCTGCGTCTCCCCTCGTCGCTAGGGAAGTAGGCCGCTATAGGTTCTGATAGTACCTACTTATACATAGGTTGAAAACGAACTTAGGTCATTAGTATATATTCTTTGCTTAGGTCAAAGTACACAGAATTATTGATTATGGATGTTCTGTCGTAGGATGCGCTTTAGTTCTCTAATATCATTAATTAGAGCAGGTATTTATCTAGCTTCACAGAAATATATATTAAAATTGGTTGCCGATAGATTAAGTAGATATTACATCAGACAAATATTATTAGATCGGTAACACCGGTTACGTTTCACTGAACAGATAATACCTGCATAGATTGGCTATCAGTCTCATTTGATCATGGTGCTGTTGTAATATTAAGTGGTTGCTTTCTTAAGAGGATTGTGTAGCAAACGGTCTCCATACAAACGGCGATAACGTTTTCCACTCTTTAAACAATGAATTTTCTGTAGGTCTAGTGTGTTTTTTTGTTTTTGTTTTTTTTATCATATATTTTGAAATATTTGCACTTTGGTGCTTTCATACAAAACAAAAAAGTGCCAATATTTTAAATCTAAAATGAATATATAAAAAAAAAAAACAAAACGTACAGACCTAGTGTTCTTATGCATTTCAATAACATACCGAAAATTCATTGCTGTATGTTAAATAAGTTTTAGAGGCTGGAGAACACGTTATCGCCGTTTGTATAGAGACCGTTTGCTACACAACCCTCTTAAATCTGCTAGCTATCTTGATTTGATTCACTCACATCAACACCGAATCACCGAATGCTCAGCGTTTGTTGCTCTCGATCCCGTTCTAAGGGGTCGCCTAACCATCTGTGACACAGTCGATCGTTGAAAAGAATGAAACCACAAGTCTTATATATTCTTAGAGTGGATGGAGTGAACACAGTCTTGAAAGCCAGGGGAAAGAGGGGGGTGGGGGGTGGAAGAGGCGTAACAAAGAAAGGGGAGGGGAATGACATATGGATGAAAAACCTACGAGCCTACCGCTTGAGGAATGGCGGCCGTGGAATAGCTAATGTATGACCCATCCCCCATAAGAAACATAAAGTTACAACTAGTTTGGAACTAATGCCGTCGCAGTCAATGTTACCATCTGATTTATACTTGGTGCGACTTTACAAGTTTATTTATAAAGTATTAATATAAGTGGCGACTAGCTATCTAGACGTGATGCCTGCCCAGTTTTATATAAAAAGAAAAAAAAGTTTGTGCTGTCCATTTTCAAATTTATACTTGCGTATGTCATTTTGCGTATGTGTCATTTCGCGTATATGTCATTTTGCGTATGTGTCATTTTACGTAATCAAAATGTGTCATAATGCGTGAAATTGGTTTATGTAAACATACTAAAATCTTTACCTATTGATATTCATTTATTCTGTGCACAAAATGTTACATTGTCATCAATTATGTCCCGCCTATCAGCATACAATACATAATATGGTATTTAGATAAAAGTATTAGTAACTTGCTTTACCATGGAAATATTTTTTGAAATGATTATTATGATTGAAAAAGAAGTTTTAGAAAAATCAACCCGTCTCACAAATAACTCCAATGGCACGGGTACCTAGTTGTGAGACTTGCCGATTTTTTTTGTTATACTTCATTTACGAGAATGAAAATTGCATATGAAAGCATCGAGATATGAAAGAAAGTAAAAATAATTTGGCGTCATGACTCTATGTTGGCTAGCGTATGAAATTGTACCGTAAGCTAGATTATACTTGTAAATATATTATACATAGGAATAGCGAAGAAGTCGACTCGAACATTTTGGTTATTGTTGTCGTTCAATAAGCGCGATATAGGTATCAAGTTACCACAGTCAAACTGACCAGTCGGTTTTGTAACCGTGGACTACATGTAATTCAAAAACATTGTAATTTGCTGATAATAATAAATAAAATTAATCAAAATGGACTTAGCAAAGTAGAGCCAGATTAGAGCCTCCTTCGGTTTAGGTGTCCTAAACATATTATTTTCAGTTTTGTAAATTTACCTAGGTAAGTGATTTCCAAAACATTTTTTTTTAATAAATAACTGACACCACTACATTTCATAGGTGTAGTGAATCGTTTCGGGATGATTATTTTATTGTGAGCGCTTTGATTCTTGAAGGTTGGTAAAACATGCATCTGTTCTGCACCTACTGTACCTACGGTTATTATGAATGAGTCCGCATACTCGGTCAAAGAGTCCACTAAACTGTACTAACTAACGTAAACGGCGCGCGATGGCATTTTCCAGAGTATGGCGTAATTACAACTGTTTGTATCGGCGGTGTTACTGCATCGCAATGAACACTGCCGCGCTGACCTTCAATTCAATTCAATTGCATATTGTTTTTCCACTATGTTATAATAGTTTCCTAGAGAAAATTATCTTCCAACATTTCCCTCTTTGATTTAAATGATAAGATAAGCGTTTGCATACTTTTTCCATCGTAGAAATATGTACCTATGTATTTGTTTTCGGTATTCGTAATTACAGAATTTATTATCATAATAAATAACTGACAATTTAATTAATTTTAATTTGTATCAAATCGCCACGTTTACGCAAATCAATGTGAAACGATTTTATACAATTTCGATAAAACATTGTTATATTTTTCGTAGAATCGCTAATATAAGATATGTTTATGTTTCATCCCAAGTAGCATTCGGGGTTCTATATAAGACGTCTAGTCGTTCACATGTACTCCACAAGCTGTGTAAGTCAGCTGTATAAGAGCTGTACAGCTTGCTATAATGCTCTTGTAGAACCAGTTTGGGCACAAATTAGACAGCCTTAAGTTCACTATGGCTGTACATTAGCAGTATAATAGCATTATAATAGCAGTTTAAGTAGTAACATCGGACTTAAGGCTGACTTACGGCACTATATGGGACGCAGTGTGAACCATAGAACGTACATGAGTGTAATAAAGAGTAACAAGTGGCTAAATACACAGCCTTCACAGTTATAAAATCCGACAAAAGTACTCCAGTGCTACCTAAAATTCACGTGTGTCCTAAATTATTTCTTTATTTTACTAATGTTTGGTTTTGAGTGTGCCATCAGAACACATCAACTCCGGCGGATATTAATTGGATAAAAATGTATGATAAGTAGCTGGTTTAAGTACTTAATAATGTTAATGCCATGGGAATGCAACTTTATCGTGAAATGTATACATATTTACAGCTAAAATATTCACGCGCCTCTGTAAAAATGCGATATTCATTTTAAAATATTTAAAACTGGCTGAGAGGAAATCTACAATTTTCAGTTTTTTATATTATATTAGCATTATAATTATACTACGGTAATAATATAACATGAAACCAAAACTCAATCGCTCTATCAGCGTATTTTGTGATTAATCTGCATGATAATTTTGGAGATTTATTTGGTAAATATTTTAGGTTACGTAGAACAAAATGGTGGAGATGAAATACGGCTATTTGAACTGTTATAACTCCAATTTAATGCGGTGAGCGTATAATAGGTTCACATGTGTTCTGTTAAAATGCTGTTATTTATATGAAGTCCCAGATTTATACCACTACAGAGCCAATGTCTATAAATTTATTCTAATGTGAACTTATGTTCAGCTTTAAGCTGTAGTTCAGGTCAATTGTGTATCATCGTTTTTTCTTTCAATATACTGAAATTCACACATTTTTGCACGCAACGTAATAAACACACAGCTTGTGGGATAAGTGTAATAGAATATCACATTCACATTCATGTTCAGCTTACAGCAAATAAGAGTAGTACTTGTGGACAAATAAACTGCTATTGATGTTAATGGACAAGACATGTAGTCTTTTTAACAGCCTACAGTGCACATGCGAACCATTTAAACACTTCTGTACAGATAGTAAAAAAGGGTTATTTTAATGATCACAAACAAGTCCTACTACAGCTACTAGCTGTATAACAGTCTAAAACAAGTAAACATAACAGCCTTTGGCTTTATAAATGACCACGTGTGTTCTATTAAAAAGCTAGCTCTATAACATCGTACAAGTAGGCCGTTAAACAGCTGTTGCCGTATCTCTACCCTACTATAATGCTCTTAGGCAGACGGCTGACTAAAGGATAGTTGTTAGAGTATTATAACACCAATAATCGTAAAAAAGTATAACTCTACACTCCTATAAGTCCCTTAGACAGGTATAGGTGTTATTAATCGCAATAATGCAGCTAATACATCACGATTGAACTGTAATAATGCTTCAAGTACACCTGGGAACTAAATGTGTACTCTTAAATGGAGTAAAATGCTACTTGGGATTGTTGTTGATTTAGGTACTTTACTATGGGCCTTATTGAAAAGGAAACATGTAAAAAAATCGAATAAAAAAGTACGATTATGTTTTTGCAAGAAGCCGTCGGGATATAGTGATGGTAGTAAGGGTGCACCAACACAGCTTTGGAGTCCATGGTCACAGACAGACAGGAATTTCACCACCTTAAATAATTGATTTTCACGTGTTTTTGGAATATAATTTTGTATTAAGGCCCTGCCAGAATAACAGCGCTTCTGGGTCATTTTGACCATCTACGAATGACCCGGGAGACTGTGCTGAGGCAGGACCCTGCCTTTAGCTACACACTACTGTTAAATGTTAACTAGCCGGAGAAACTTATGTAAAATTTTTAATTTGGTTAAGTGGTCCGTACCGTCAATTCAACATTAATTATTGAATCTGGGAAACTCATATGTACTTGGGGTTTTGAGGTTAGCTTTCATCAGTAAATTAACGTCCCCAACAGCTGAGGCACAGGCCTTCCTTATAGTTGGATAAGGATAATGGACCGTGACCTGACCCACCATGCGGGCCTAGTGTGGATTGCTGAGGCTCTCGGGCTCGATAAAATAACGTTTTGGTCGCCCATCCCGTGACGGACCATTGAATGTTTTCTAACAACCACGATTGCAGGCCGAGCACGCTAAACACTGCGCCACGAGCTCCTCGTTTCAATTATGGGTTAAAGTGAGTTTAAGACGGATGTAATATAGCCCCACAGCGGTGACTTTGGTAATAAAGAACTTGGTTTGCATTCGTGGATTATACGGATTTTGGATTGCATTTATCGCCTATCTAGACGACTGCGGCAACAAGCAAGGTCACCTGGGTCACCTGTCACCTCTGTTGGAAGGCAAGATCACATCTGTCTGGCACCGGCTTCATTTAAGTACTAGCATTCCGCCCGCGGCTTCGCCCGCGATTCTGGATAAAAAGTAGACGTCACTCGCCAGCTCCCAAACTATCCCCATTATTCCCCATATACCAAAAATCACGTCGAACCGTTGCTCCATTTTGAACAAACAAACACACTTTCACATGAATTATAATATTAATATGGATAGGTATGTTATCGAGCGAATCGAGTGCATCGGCGCCGGCGCAGGGGGCGGGGGCGGGGGCGGGGCGGGCGGCGCGACAATGTCAAGGCCGCGCTGCCTCTCATGGCGCTTCCGCGTGCACTTGCACTTGCACTCAGGCGTCCTTAGGCGCACGCGGTTATTTACGCTATTAACTATTTTGAAACTTCAAACTTCAAACTTCTATTTGCAGACTATAGTTCTTAAATTATAAAAGTAGTACTTTCAACGTAGACACCTTGTACAGGTATTTTTATTTTGTTATGAGTATTTTGAGTATTTGGACAGACGTTTTTTTCGATATTTCTTTGAAAATACTTCTCTGAGTTAACACAATACTGGTACTTATATCCGAAAAAAGAAATCTACTTTCCAACCAAATGTCCGAACAGCAGCTGATCGAGTTTTCGTAAAGTCGTAGAACAAACGTTGTTGTTTTTGATGTTAGTATTCTGCTCCTTGGAGGCTGCTCTGCTGTATGTTATTTGTGTAACTCGCTTTGGTTAAGTCAAGTTTTCTCGAGAACTATAACCAACACAGTATTCATGTACCAACCGTTTTAAAGGTCTCGCATCGCAGCCGGACAAAATTATGACTATACTAGCCTTCCGTCCGCGGCTTTTCCCACGTGAACGACACGATATTTTCCTGTGAGAATGAGAAATTTTCCCGGAGTAAAAAGTTGCTTAAGTATTATGCGATTCTATATCTACCATAATCTATCTCTGTGCCCAATTTTGTCCAGCTCTGTTCAGTCATTAAGGTTCGCCGCGGTTGAGTAAAAACATTCAAACTCTCGCATTAATAATAAAAATAATAAGATCAAATTAATGTTTTAAAAAGTGAATGCCTCCCTTGGTTTAGCGCTAGAGAGAGCGCTAGGTTTTTTCAAAGGTTCAAAACCAATTGGTCTCATACAAAAACTTGCTGTCGCTGCAGCCTTCGAGCAACGCGGGTCTTTTTTCCGAGACGGAAGGCCCGCGTTGCTCGAAGGCTGCAGCAATAAAATAAAAAATAATATTTAAACTATCAAAAAGGACTTTCATTTTCGGCTAGGACTTTGTACACTATTCGTACTAATAGTAAAAAATATAGTAAAGTCATATAAAATATTAAAATTCTCATTGTCTTTCTGAATAAATGGTACAAAATAAACTTTCAAATAAAAATTATTTGCCATCCTTGGTCACACTGGCAACCACGTTTGGAAACATTGATGTTTCTGTACGAAAAAACCATGAAGTTTGACTTAATACTCTGAGGTAACTGGAGCTCTCACCCTGAATAAAAAAGTGCCGCCAGCAAATTTGACATTTATGTATGTAGTGGCTGTCAGCTGTCTCATATGACCATACGTATTTTTTTAAAGTGTAGGTGAGACGGAAGACAGCCACTGTGTTATTTGTGGTATTCAAAAAATTGTTCGTACTGCACTCTCCAGTTACCTCAGTATTAAGTCGAGCTTCATGGAAAAAACGATGACATTGACGACTGCTGATAATCTGTCAATGTCAACATTTTTTTTTATGTGAGTCTGACGTTTTACCGCCATATTGAATCGGGGTTGCATAATTAATTAAGACTAGATAATGCTTTTGTACCATCAAACGCGTTAGGTTATTGCGATATAATTAGTTTTCAGTTATTATATTTATCCTTTGCTTGCCTATGGTATAGTGTACAAAGTCCTAGCGGAGGCTCCATACAAAACTGAAAATATCATTTTTTTATTAAGTATCAAAATTAACCTTTAGTTTTTTTTGTGGGGAATTGTTTTAAATATTAAATTTTATTTTATTCTTTTTAAATTGCATACAAACATTTGTTAGTGAATGCTCATTATGCGTGTCAGATCCCTAATATAACTGAAAAAGCTGATGACCTTGAAGTTCTGATCAGATCTTCACAAATTAAGAACCATCTCGATCACGTCAGCTTTCGAACAAAACAAACCGCATCAAAATCGGTGCATTCATTCAGGAGATACGATGCCACAGACCGATACACAGACAAATACATAGACACGTCAAACTTAGAACACCCCTCTTTTGAGTTTAAAAAGAAAAAATGGCAACATGGCCGCCGCTTCCGCTCGCCCGTTTGGGCTTCGCACGGTTGACAACAACTGCGTGGTGCCACTAAGGGTTGCTATTCGGGTCGGCATTAATCAGCGGCGGGCGAATTGTGCATCAGTTGGTGCGTCACATCACTACATAGTATAAAACAAAGTCGCTTTCTCTTTCCCTATGTCCCTTTGTATGCTTAAATCTTTAAAACTACGCAACGGATTTTGATGCGTTTTTTTTTAATAGATAGAGTGATTCAAGAGGAAGGTTTATATGTACTTTTTATCCCGATATTCCCACGGGAACGGGAACCACGCGGGTGAAACCGCGGGCGGCCGCTAGTTGAATTATAAAATAAAAAATAAATAAAAATAATGTTTGTTCATCTCATACTAGCTTACATTATACAGAGCTTTTTAAAATTATTATAATTATTAGATTAGATGTCTATCGCGAGCGCGCAATGAATGCAAAACCTGCCTAACCGTACATTCCGAGCCGAATATGTGTGTAGCAATAGCCTTACCACGTAACACGGCGGAAGCGACAAATAAGCGATAGCCGCCATACAGTTTTCGATAATTAACCGACAGTAACGCTGTTCAAAGACGTATCATAATATTTATCAACTTTCGGCGAACAGGCATAAATAAATAAATTCAGTTGTCTAACATGCAATTTTGTCCCCTGGTCGAACGCGAGTGCGGCGCCGTCGTATGAGCTGACAGCGGGCGCGGGCGGCGGCGCGTGCGCGGATACGGGCGCCACGCTGCACGTGCCCATCCACGACCCGCGCAAGAGGAGCACCACGCATTAGTAAGTTGATATCACCACCATCATCATCAGCAGCTTCGTTTAGTACGGATATGCCCTATTCCGGAAATGAACATACCTACAGTCCGGAACGAAACCATCTCATGAAATGGCTAAAGCCCCGTATTCATGGTAAACATATGTTTAGCAACAGTTGATCAACATTGTTGATGAGCAGCGAGAACGTTGCTGGAAACTGTTTAAATCAATAAACGTTGATTCAACTTTGTTGTTAAACAAATGTTTACCATGAATACGGGGCTTTATTCTGATAGCACTTATTCTATAGGGACATAATAAAGGGTGTCTCAAAAGTACGTATAGGATTTGAATTACGCGCTATTTCCGAAATATACAAGATGGCGGGTTGAAATTTGACATACGTCATCTTGACACATGTAAAAATAAATCGTGGAGCGTTTCACAATAAAACAGCGCATAGAAGTTATACAAATATGTAACGAAAATTCACGATCAATTACAAACACTCGTCGAAAGGTCGAAAAATCTCGTAATATCAAGAAGAGGTGGCCACCGAGATCTTGCCATCTGATGCCACTGGATTTCTTTCTTTGGGGCTACGTCAAAGATAAAGTCTACACCAACGATCCACAAAACATAGACAATATAGACAAATATTCGCCGAGTTATTGGTGAAATAAGTAGCGAAATGTGTGAAATTAGCAGCGAAATGTGTGAAAGTGTCATGAAAAACTTGCACACAGAAAAAATGCCCGTGGCGGCCATTTGGCCAATCCATTCGCGTTTTATTGAGACAAATTATCCTATACCTACTTTTGGGACACCCGTTAATAGGCACTAACAAGGAGTCATTTTGGGACTGGTAAAGTATAAAAAAACTGAATAACAAAGTTCATCAATAGTTAAAGGTATAAATTAAAGTCATAAATAGTTAATGTAGAATATTCACTTTCTTTTTATTACGAAGCACCAGCAACTCTTTTCGAAGGATGCGTGCGACTGAGCGCAGGGGACAAGAAAGTTCCGTATACGTATCTGTAAGAGAAGTACATGTTTAAGCGTTTAGGTGCACTATTATTAAAATTCTAATGTGTAGGTCCATTAACTCACAAAGCTTGTTTGTATCAAGTAACCTATATCATAATAGTAGTTTTCAACACACTTGCTCATAAAGTGAGCCTTATTACATCGATCTTAGGGCCATAAACCGAACTATAACACACGCGTGCATAATAATATTACAGTACTAGTTGCGTAATAGAATTATCCCTACAAAGTTAAGTAAGTACCTAACTGCAAATTATATGCGAGTAAATAGAGACTTTTCAATTTAACCGGGTAATACAGTATCCCTACAAAGTTAAGTTAGTACCTAACTGCAAGTTATATGCGATTCAACAGAGCATTTTCGATTTCACCGGGTAATAGGTACAGTTCTTTTTTTGTAACAACAAAGAGGTTTTATACGGCTGAAAATCCATTTACGTTTTTAGAATAAATAAATGTGTATCTAATTAATACAAAAAACATAATTAAGTTTCATCATCATCATCATCATCATGTCAGCCGAATAATAATAATTAAGTATATTATTATCAAATTATTTATAATTCACAATAATTTGTTATAAAACATTTGCATTTTATCACTATTATTATAATTATTTTGATGTAGGCTGTATGGCTGTATGTACCTAATCAATCACCTTACATTTGGCGCGTGCAAAAAAAAACTTGCGCGCTTTTTCCCTTAGCTAATATTAAGTTATGTATTCAATAAATGTTTGTTTTTCCTCGCAAGGGTGTTGAAAAAGTGCGTATGAAACTCGTGAGCAACTTACTCACTTGACACTCGGCTGATTTACGCCCTCGCCTGTGGCTCGGGCTGCAACCCACAGCCTCGTGTATAATGAGCAATCTTAGCACACTTGTATCATAATATACTATTATGTGACTGTCGCATAATGAGGGGTATTAAAACACGAGTGGGAGTTTTTAATAGTATTCCACGAGTGTTTTAATACCGAGTTATGTGCAGTCTCATACAATATTTTATCTACACTCGTTACATTTATCATATATTTCAAAAATTAAGCAAAAGAAATATTAATTATAAAATGTGGATTGGCGCCAAACCCCACTGAGGAGTCTATACGGTCTATACCTTCTAAATTCAAAATTCTAATTAAAAAAAAAGTTTCATTGTTGCCGGCGAAGGAAGTCAAGGCCGGTAAATCCTACGGTTGCCATGGAGATTGTAAAATTAAGAAAAATAAGTGTTTTATAATGAGTGAAAGCATAGAAGTGAAAGCTGTATCCGGTTGTATCATAATGACCATTATTAAGCAGTTTTATTTTTTAAAGTTGACTATGGCATAAAGTGTACCAATATACGTTCAGGCATGAGTTCATAATCCGAATATTATAACATGAGTGTAGATAATAGTATATTATGATACAAGTGAGCTTAGGTTGCTCATTATACACGAGGCTGTGGGTTGCAGCCCGAGCCGCAGGCGAGAGCGTAAATCAGCCGAGTGTCTAGTGAGTAAGTTGCTCACGAGTTTCATACGCACTTTTTCAACACACTTGCGAGGAAAAACAAACATTTATTGCATACATATTGTATTAACCTTCCAACCAACCAACCAACTAAGGGAAAAAGCGCGCAAGTTTTTTTTTTGCACGCGCCAAATGTGAGGTGATTGATTACATACAGCCATTCAGCCTACTTCAAAATAATTAAGTATAATAATAGTGATAAAATGCAAATGTTTTATAACAAATTATTGTGAATTATAAATAATTTGATAATAATATACTTAATTATGTTTTTTGTCTTAATTAGGGACACATTTATTTATTCTAAAAACGTAAATGGATTTTCAGCCGTATAAAACCTCTTTGTTGTTACAAAAAAAGAACTGTATCTATTACCCGCTGAAATTGAAAATGCTCTGTTGACTCGCATATAACTTGCAGTTAGGTACTAACTTAACTTTGTAGGGATACTGTATTACCCGGTTAAATTAAAAAGTCTCTGTTTACTCGCATATAATTTGCAGTTAGGTACTTACTTAACTTTGTAGGGATAATTCTATTACGCAACTAGTACTGTAATATTATTATGCACGCGTGGGTTATAGTTCGGTTTATGGCCCTAAGATCGATGTGATAAGGCTCACTTTATGAGCAAGTGTGTTGAAAAACATATTATAAGAAGCTATGAAGTATATTTAAATAATCCAAGCTAAGAATATTAATAGTAACAATCAAATGTTGTCAATTGCAGCAGTTCCGACAGCTACGAGATGTCGAGCTGCGACACGTCGCTGCAGGTGCCGCCAGGGGGTCTGCAGCCGGGCAGCGCCACGCGCAAGCGAAAGCCTTCCTCGTTGTAAGTTCCCACAGCTAATACAGCCACTCGCCCTATTTACCGCTAGAGCAATACTCTGTGCAACATTCGTACGGTTCCAGTCTTTTTCAGTCTCCGACAGGTGAACAGCGAATACACAGAATAGTATCGTTCGAGAAAATTATAGTTGGGTCGGTAAGCCCTTTGAAAAATCCACCTGATTATTGTTCCGATTGCAGCTCGGAGTTGTACGAGATGGGGTGCGAAGTGTCGTTGATGACCTCCTCGTCATCCTTACACTCTCCGGACAACTCTTCGCACAAGCGGAAATCATCCTAGTGAGTCTTATCCAGACATAGGAGACATATTTGCGCCGCTGATTTCTGAACGAACACCTTCCCGATTTGTTGCTTTAGCATGCCATTTTATGTTGTTATTAGCTAGAGGTCCTGTCTCGATGATTTGTCTGTCCGGCCCCGTGTAGGTAATGTAGTCGCCCGCATGTAGCTTACCCGTCGCACCACAAGTCCCATTCAATGGATGTTGTGTAAATTTATTGAACTAGATCTCTGTTTGTGATTTCATGTGTTTTTATTAATATTAGTATTTAACCAATCTTACGTATAGGTATCGTTTGCAATCTTGTGTACCTACACTACTACAAATAGAATACTGGTATTGCGACACTAGAAATGGCAACACTTGCCTACCTCCTAAAAATCACTTTGTTGTTCTTACATTATTTCAAATAGGTACTTAACAGCGTGCAATAGGTGTTTTGGTCGATCGAATGCCGTAGTTAGAAGGTTTAATCGCTGTTTCAAATTCTTAATCGATATTTAAAGTAATTAAAGTTGGATCCCCTCGAGGTTTCGGCGAGACATTCTGAGTAGTTCCTGTTTCTTACCCCAAAATAACTATGTGACCGACTTAATTCGTGGCTACAGAAATTGTGCCATATTCGATGCTAAAATAAATAGCAAAGGGAATTTAAAAGGGACACTGTCGTTGTGTAACGTATTCGTTCACAGAATTTGTTTAAAATTCATGCAGAAACCATAATGGTATATGATCTGTTCGGTTCTACTCTGTTTATGGCCATGAAATATAAATTGAATGAATGAATTTAAGTTCATTGGCCATTTGATTGAAACGTCCCAATGTTTGTGTTGAAATATAATTTGGTTTTTCTAGACTTCCATTTGCTATACAGACTTCGGGTTTGTGTTTAATATTCTGAAAATGGGCTGGCTGCTCTTTTGCGCCACGACTTCACGCCTTATCTATGCAATACAATTACAATATATTAGAATAATACGACGGTATGTGGACTACAGAAGCGTCAAGATATTACACCTGCGACCCTGTCAGTCAGTTTGGAATTTCGATGATGACTTATAATAACTCATCGACACGTACCTACAGTAGGTAATTTTTCCATTATGTAGTGTGGTGTTGTAATTTTTTCGTGATGTCGCGTAATTTTCCTGTTTGTCATTAAATAACAAATTTATAGCGTAATCTAAATACTCCGCATTTAAAGTTTTGCTTGTTTAATTACAATGTACCAGTGCTGTACCTATTTGTTACTCCAATTCTTTAATTTCTTACCATAATGATGGGATGTCATCGAAATATCTTCTACCTTACCTATTTAAATAATTTGATTGAATATATTTAAACTAATGAATCTATTAGAAAAAGTATATCTAAAGATAGAGCCGAGTAAAAAAAAACTAATTGTCACGACTTGTCAAACCGTAGCATGTTGGTGAACTAGCTTCATAAAGAAATGGCACACATGGAAAATTCTTTCTGAAAGCCTACTTGCGGAATCAGCGTGTTTAAAATTTTCCAGCTTCATCATAAGGTGTATATGTATATGTACCTACTTTTAAAGATTTTTCATGTCTCATATTCTGAAAGTAACTCATAACTTGCCTAAAATGCGGGTTGAAAGTGGTATGTTGCGGCCCTAGGGCCGTAATGAAATTTAAAAAAGGAATAGGAGGGGTCATGTCAAAACCTGTAAGTATCTCTTTGGACATTTATTTACCAAAGGTATGCAGGCAAAGGCACAGAAGCCTATACAGCCTGTTTTGCTATTATATAAAATTTATATCGTAGAGTTATTAATTTTATATCCAAAACATTGTTTTTTTAAACAATGCGTTTTTAGAAACAGATTAATCCAAGTAAGTTATTTATGACATTAAAAATCAGGCAATTAATTACATGGAATTGCATAGAGTACGGGTCAAACACTAAACAAGGCTGTATGGACTTAGTTTCTTTTCTTTTGCCTTCCCTAAAATAGAGAAAATGAACAAAAATGTTATAGTCTTTCGAAAATTCCGCGGCCATAGGAACAATAATTTTAAGATTATTTTTCCTCATATTCAAAATGAAAAGTAGAGTGTTTACTTCGGGTGTATGGACCCATAACAGTCTCGAACTATCGGCGCCCTCACTTCGTTCGTGCACCAAAACACTCGACTGTTATGGGTTATTTGTTATTGGTTATCATACATCCCTTGCTAAACAATCTACTATTGTAAGATTGTCAGTTGATAAGGGCCCGTCTTCCGCAGCGGCGCCGCCAGCGCGTACGACGACGACGGCACGGAGGACGCGCGCTCCACGCGCACCATGCCCGATAAGAAGTGAGTATCATGCGATGACTGACATGAAACTGAAAGCACGTTTATTTATGCTCCTCACATTGCACGGGTCACTGACTTACTGTGAGTTAATCTATACAGGCACCACATTATTTATTCTTCATCGCCAAATCACATAAGGTACATGTCGCAGTTAAAATGTTGAGATGAGAACGATGTGAAATTATGACAGGGAGTTATGTATTTGCCATTAAAATAGCGCATTATAGCTGTTATCAATTTAAATGCGACTTCAACATTGAAGACTTGAGCACACCAAACGCGGGTCAGGAGCACCGCTGTTTGAATGCGGGCCCGCGCAAGTTATAATACAAGAAACTATGAACTATACGTCACACTATATTTGAATTTTGGCGCGGCGCAGAGCAGTTTAAGCGCGGGCCCGCGCTGTTGTATAACTATGGCGGCCATGTTAGCATGACACACCGATGAGGGCGTTCGCTGTGCAGCGCAGCGCGACGAAAACAGTTCACGAGAGTTGTATTATTCCTACTGCTTGCCTAACCCAACACACTGATCGCGGTTTGATTGCGGGCCCGCGTTGCAACTGCTTTGAAACTGCTGTTCAGTGTGTTCAGTGTGCCGACTTCCGCGCTGCTACCGGCCTGCTCTGCTTCTGACCTGCGTTTGACATTATTACACGACATCTGATGCAATTCCCACAGACAAAATCACAGCGAGATCGAGAAGCGTCGGCGCGACAAGATGAACACGTACATAACGGAGCTGAGTGCGATGGTGCCGATGTGCGGCGCGATGGCGCGCAAGCTGGACAAGCTGACGGTGCTGCGCATGGCCGTGCAGCACCTGCGCTCCGTGCGCGGCGCGCTGTCCGCGTGCCCGCTCACCGCGCGTCCCCGCCCCTCCTATCTCAGCGAGCGCGAACTCAACTCGCTCATACTGCAGGTACCTATGTACTTTGCTCCGTGCGCGGCGCGCTGTCCGCGTGCCCGCTCACCTCGCGACCCCGCCCCTCCTACCTCAGCGAGCGCGAACTCAACTCGCTCATACTGCAGGTACCTGTGCACTTGCTGACGCGCCAGTCTAGTGCCTGTGTGACTTTCGATTCGATCAACAATAGTACTAGATGAAGGCCCACGAACTAAATCAAAACTTTATATGGCCCGACTGACTTTTGTTTAAACGGAGAAAAAAGGTACGAATTTTACGATCTTACATTATAAATGACAGAAAGCGATCCAAGTTTGAAATACCTTAGTATTATTGTCACTGTCAAAATAATCTACTTATAAATATACGCTCAAGTGGGCGTATATCGCTCGGCCATGTTTTGTCACCCAACTATGTATCTAGAACTAGGTGTTATTGTTGATCGAAGCCAACACACGTAAAATTTTTCAAATATTTTACATATTAACGAAAATATGTAAAATATTTGAAAATAAATACCTGAGTCGTGTTTCTGATATTTCTAAAAACATTTTAAACAAATAAAAAAAATCAGTCCGATCCCCTATGGCACCGGTGGTGGTGACCCGATGATAATGAACACGTGGTTTGTGTCGCAGGCGGCGCACGACTGCTTCCTGCTGGTGGTGGGCTGCGACCGCGGGCGGCTTCTCTACGTCTCCGCCTCCGTCAAGAAGATGCTGCACTACGAACAAGTATGTACATGGGCGCTTGTTCGTTGGCGGCCCGACATCAGTAGACGCATGAGTCACACCAACACATCAAAATATGACTATAAAAATTGCATTTAATGCGCGTACTCGTGCAAGTACTAATAGTTTTTGTTTCATCGAAATCTGGCCAGGATTTCCAAAGTTACAGCGTTGTAAAGTTCCACCAGCTTTTGTAAATTTGCTTTCCTTGCGTGCCATTGCGATGATGTCATGTCGCACTGACATCTCCGATTGCGGCTGTTACAGGTGATTTCCGTCTAACTGTACCCACATAGAGTCCGTCTGTGCGCAATCTGCGCGCAACTCGTGCGTTTTTGACGCTAGTTACAGTACATTTTCTTCGTTGTAAGGTTATGGTAAATGATTAGTGTTCGATTTCGACCGCGCGCAGGCCCACTCTAAAACTGTCACCTACTGTCAATACCGAAAGACATTTATCCCACAAACTTATCTGACCCAGTGGTGGAGGCGCCACTAGCAGTACAAAATTATCGAAATGGCTGTCAGTTTTTAGGGTGCATAAAGATGCACCCTAAAATGCACCCTTAACTGCCTTGGTGGTTAAATAACCACCAAGTCAGTTAAGGTTGTAAGTACATTTTGTTTTGACGGTTGCTATATGTATTGACAGAATGCCGCCCGCCATTACGAAAATTGTTTTTAATTTATTATTCACGAAAGTAAAACATTATTTGAATGTGTTTTTTTAAATGGGCTCAACACAAAATTTATTAACCATTTCATTGCTCGACTATAAAAAAAATAAATAAATTTATTACGAAACCGTGAGAGCGCAACTTTATAGCCAAAGGATTATATTAGGTAAGTATACGGAAGTGCGATGTGACGTCACACGTTAATGCCATTGGTTCACCCGAATTTTCCATGGAGGCCGTACTTTAACGTTTAATATCGCAGACATTTTTGAAGATAGGAAAAAAATAAAAACAGATTCTTTCTCGAGTTACATATTTTTTAGATATGCTGATAACAAAAATCGTTGGTGTGACTCATTAGGTTTGTGAAATCGTATGGTATGCCGTCTCATTGGCACGGCCGAGACCGACATGCCGGTACATGGAAATTTTATGGAATTATGCATTTACCGCTGCTGGTTCCGCCGCCGGACCGGGCAGCCAATAGCGCTGTCCACACGTAGAGTTCGGAACACGGGAAACACCACGCGCCGTTCCGTCCCGCGGTCCGAAACGTACGTGTTGATGCGCGGGACTGGCAGTTCGAACTGACTGGTTGGCGCGCGCGCTTTTTTCAAAGTTTTATGCACGCATCACGTATGAGCGCAAAATAAAAAATGGCGGTTTGGAGCGTCGAAGCTATTTTGATCTCCAGTCCAAACCGCCAGATCCATCCGCGGTTTGGAACGCAGTCTAGATGCGCGGTCCAAACGTTACCGTGTGAACGGCGCTAATGTCTAATCGCAAACGGGTTAAAGACTTGAATTAACCCTTTCACAGCTACATGTGTGAAAGCTAAATGCTTAAAAAAATATTGTATTTCTGGACGGTTGTCGAGATATCACGTGTGGAAAAATCTCATCCTGCATGTAGTGGGAGCGGCTCCTGGAAACAAGTGGCACTTCGTATTAGAATTTGCTACTTCGTACACTTGTTCCCAAGACCTATTAAAGCGATTTGAGTTACAGAACCGGAAGTTTTTTACAAATTATTTTAAGCTTGAAATCCTTCAATTTTTCTTTACACATATGAAGGATTTCAAACTTTAAAGAAAAATTAAAAATAAATATATTTAGCATTATATTTTTCGAATTCCTTTCAAATCGTTATAAACGAGGATATGATTCTATTCGGCGTAAATTTTAGTAAAATTAGTTAGCCTTTTCCTGCCAGGGAGGGGTCAAACTTGGTGTGTTTTGAAAATGATTTTTTATTTTTTGCAAAGGTATTGGCTGAAAATTAATAGTGTGGTATATTTTTGGAATCAGCTCTTGGAGCCCTTTTATTTGATAACCCACTTGATAGGATTAAAAAAAAAAACCAAACAAAAAATGTATGACGTCATACTAGAAAACGCATAGACGGAACTTCCGGTTCTGCGACTAAATCGCTTTTATAGGTCTAGGGACCAAGTGTACGAAGTATCAAAATTCTTATAAGAAGTGCCACATTACACATTAAGCGATTTTTTTAAACTGCTTTCTATCTTATTTATTACGGTAATTTCTGCATACAACGTCGGCGAGTGACCATTCTTTTGTAGTAGGTAGTACCTAAAACACAACACATATTTTATGAAGAAATCATAATATTTATCGTCCAATTACAAGTCATTATTACATTGTTATTTATTTATTATTACTATCGCATCGAAGCATAAGATTATACCTATTATAGCTATATGCAAAAATGACTATTTTCTTGTTTTTCACTGCTAGCAACACTAAAAACTATAAGTATACATAATAAACACTAGTTATCGTAATCGTAAAGTTCGCTGGGACAGGTTAAGGCGATACTCGGAAAAATTATGCTAAAGCGAGATAGCAATGAGAAAACGACGCGCGCGGGAGCGAGACCGATTTTGCCGATTAAGCAAAAAAAACAACAAAATCACTTCGTATTCAAAAACTATAGCGATTTTTAAAAAAATGCTTCTACACGATCCTAAATATTATTGGTGTCCACTAATTAAACTAATTTTCAATAGTATATGTAACACCATTTAAGAATAATCTTGATATTTCTTTCTTTTAGAGGTATTTTCGAAAATTAAAAGTGTCGGGCCAAAATCATAAAATCGTGTTTTTGAAACTATACGATTCTAGATAAAGGTATGAAGAAATATATATCTTATTACCAGATTTATAACAACTCTAACCGTCCTTTAGTTTTATATCAAAGAGTCCATACTTTTTCCGAGTAGCGCCTTAATTTGGCCCAGTTTGCAGGAGCAGTTTTGCATTTACGCCCTCCCTATGAAATGGTAGATTTTGTTATCCGTGATATCTCGACAGTAGTGTGCGAGAGCACATTTTTCTCAAAAGAGATAACTCGATGTTAGCAGCGAAAGGGTAGTGTCTGCCACATGATCTCATTTGCTTATATTTTTTTAAAGAGAAGTTAGATCCGCAAAAGACATGCAACGTCTTGTGTAATTATTATATTCGTAATTAGTGCCGTACAAGCTGAATTCCACTTTATTGCGTTGTAAATAGAGTTGCTATTGGTTTAGCGGAGTATAGGTTCTGTACCTATGTACTATTATTTATTCTGTGGTTACAGTCAGAGTTGCTGGGCCAGAGCCTGTTCGACATCCTGCACCCGAAGGACGTGGCCAAGGTGAAGGAGCAGCTCTCCTCGTCCGACCTCAGCCCCAGAGAGCGGCTGATTGACGTAAAGAGTGAGTACCTCTATGGTGAATAAACTAATAAGTTAACCCACTAATAAGTTTTTAGTAAAAATTTCATTTTTATGACAAGCTTTTTTCTGATTGTTCTTAAATATTGTATTGTCATTTAAACCAAAGCTGTATAAAAAATTTCATCTCCATCGGACACCTGGGAAGTGGGTCAAATTAAGCTTGCAAGATTTGTCCCCCACTAACTAGCTAACAAACTAACTAATAACATGGCAAGTTAATAAAAAGCTTATAAAAATGACATGGCATCAAGAATTTTTTGCTTTGCATTTGATATTGAAATGTTTTGACGTCTATTAAAGTTTAATTTTGAGTCAAATGTGACCAATAATTGATTATCTTATTTCGAGCTCCTTCGTGCTTCGAAAGGCACGTCAAGCCGTTGATCCTGGTTGCGTTGTTAGTTGTTTAATTAAACCCACCATTCCACATTAGATTTGCGTGTCTGTGGGTCATGTATGGCCTATTCTCATTATCCATCCATAAGGAAGGCCTGTGTCCCAGCAGTATGGACATTAGAATGGCTGATGATGATGACCATGATACTTACACTATCAAGTTTGAGTCATATAGCCCGAAATACCCGTCACGCCTATCTGTGTCAATGCCTCAAACAAAACTAATTGAACTTCCATGTCACTTTGCTTATTCCTTCCCCAGCCATGTTGCCAGTGAAGGCGGACGTGGTAGCGGGCGCGTCCCGGCTGTGCCCCGGGGCTCGCCGGTCCTTTTTCTGTCGCATCAAGAGCCGCGCGCCACTCGCCGCCACAGACGCCGCCACTGCCACCGCCACCGCCTCCGCCACCGCCACCGCCACCGCCACCGCCACCGCCACCACCACCGCCACTGCGCCCGCGCCCGCGGCTTCCCCCGTGACCGTCAAGGACGACCCTGAGGCCAAAATGCGCAAGAAAGGCAACGAGAAGAAGTATTGCGTTGTGCAATGTACTGGTGAGTGTTTGGATATTGTTGCACTATAGATGGCTGCGCCTTCGCCTTCCCCCGTGACCGTCAAGAACGATCCTAAGCCCAAGATGCGAAAGAAAGGCAACGAGAAGAAGTATGGCGTTGTGCAATGCACTGGTGAGTGTTTGGATATTGTTGCACTATAGGTGGCTGGTCACAAGAACTATTCCATTTGCTGCTTAGAGTTGGTAGGTTTTTAGCTATGAACTTGTGTTGGTTGCACTTCGGGATAAAGAAAAATCTACTGTCACACCTGCATTTAACACTTTAACTCGTAGTTAAAATTATTTAATGTACTTTTTTGGCTGTAAAAAATGGGAGTTGTCAATAAAATTGAAGGACAACTTCAATTGACAAAGCCTACGAACACAGGCTGGTTTCCCTGCCAGAGAAATGTGTTAAATACATCAGAAGTTGTTAAATATATCTATGAAAATGCTTATTGAATAATCCCAACCGCGGCCACGCTGGAGCGCTTGTGGTCTGGGAAACTCTTCAGACTGAATAAGTGTGCAAACAGCAATGGTTCTGACGAAATTTGCTGTGATGATGATGTTATAATTTTGGAGGTAAAGTGGTGTCAACACGACAGGTCGGTTGAAGTATCAGGGGCGATCTCCTTTATCACGTTAAACCCCAAGTGGAAACTACATACTTTTGGACAAACCCACTTCATAGATTTGTGAGGCTGATAAGCTTTAACAAGTATTTTAATTTTGTGTTGAAGATGATTAGTCAGCTTAGACCATGCGTTACTGGGTCTAGTTGTTTCCAGGGTGCGCCGCGGGGAGGTTCCTTTCATGCACCCCAACGCACTGTTCTATTCCATGTGAATACATACATATAGAATCACTCTTCGTCGCTAAGTAATTCATGAAAAGACTACTGAATTCGCCTTGTTCTTCTGGAGTCGTGTTAATTGGGTGCACCTAATACTTTCGTTTCCTTTTAGAAGCTTCTAGAGTCCACAAAAGCAATGCTACTTCTTCGGAAGATGAACTTTCTAGCGACATGTTGCAGGTTTGCAGGACGAAAATTGAACGCAAGAAGTTGAACGCCACTTGTGAGCGTTGGAACTCTCGAGCGGTCAAAACGCAGAACTCGGAACATGGAACTCTGAACTCCAGACCGCTCTCTGTCTGCTTAGGCTCTAAATCATTGAACTATTGACCCGATGAAGAAGAAGAAGCTTCAACAATATATTTACACGGCTGCAATCCCACCAGGGTACCTGAAGTCGTGGGCGCCAGCGGAGATGTGCGAGGGTGGGGAGGGGGCGGACGAGAGCGACGCGTGCAACCTATCGTGCCTAGTGGCAGTCGGGCGCGCGCTGCCAGACCTGGCGCCCGCGTCCGCGCCGCCGCCCGCCGCGCCGGCGCCCGCGCCCGCGCCGCGGCCATTCCCGCACGCGCCGCCCACGCGACTGCTCCAGTACGTGTCGCGCCATGCGACTGACGGGAAGTTTTTATTCGTCGACCAAAGGTAGGTGAATTTTTTGTTTACAGATAAGGACATACCTTGCCTCGCTTGAATTTAAATTTGGTGAAGGGGTAGGATACCTGCCTTCTGCCACAGAATAAATAATAGAACACTGGTACAGAAACTTAACTACGCTAAACTATTTTAATAAATAGCAACTCTAATTGCAACGCAATAAATTGGAATTCAGCTTGTACGGCGCTAATTCCGAACGGCCACACGTTGCATCTCTTTCTATCACATAATATTGTAGCTCTTTTGCGGATCTAATTTCTATTGATTCGCACCGCCCCGAGGCGGTGCGGGCGAGAGAGCGCGCAAGTACATCAAGTGACAGACGACTGCTTCTGCGCCGGAGGTCTCAGGTTCAAATCCCGAACAAGTCAAATATTGTGTGCATGACCATTTCTATTTGTCTTGGTCTATTATTTAACCGTTATTTAGTTTCCTTAACACAGTTTCTTAATGATAACTTCTTATGAGTTGGATAATTGGTGTTATTGTAAGAAATTTATCTATTACAAGCTTTTTATTAACTTCCCATGTTAGTTATAGTTAGTATGTTAGTTAGTGGGGGACAAATCTTGCAAGCTTAATTTGACCCACTTCCCAGTGTCCGATAGAGCTGAAATTTTGTATACAGGTTTGGTTCAGATGACAATACAGTATTAAAGTACAGTCAGCAAAAAATCTTGTCATAAAAATGAAATTTTTACTATACATAGAGTGACCCTCGTTCTTGGGTTCCTGCCGCAAGAGCTGCTGGGCACGAGCCTGTACGAGTACGTGGGTGGCGGAGAGCTGGAGGCGGTGGCGCGCGCGCACAAGGCGGCATTGCTGCGCCGCGCCGCGCTGCACACGCCCGTCTACTCGTTCCGGCGCAAGGACGGCGCCTACACGCGCATACAGACGCACTTTAAACCGTTCAGGTATGTAATCAGTACGTGGGTGGCGGGGAGCTGGGGGCGGTGGCGCGCGCGCACAAGGCGGCGTTGCTGCGCCGCGCCGCACTGCACACGCCCGTCTACTCGTTCAGGCGCAAGGACGGCGCCTACACGCGCATACAGACGCACTTTAAGCCGTTCAGGGGGCCGATTCTCATGCAATCGAGAAAAGTTCACATTTATAAGCTCGAAATTCAAATATTACACAGTTTGTGTATTGTCAGAAATACACAATCAAAAAAGTTCGATTGAAAACCAGTCGAACGCAACGAGTGGTACGGACATGAAGTTTGACTTAATACTCTGAGGTAACTGGAGCTCTCACCCTGAATAAAAAAGTGTCGCCAGCAAATTTGACATTTATGTATGTAGTGGCTGTCAGCTGTCTCATATGACCATACGTATTTTTTTAAAGTGTAGGTGAGACGGAAGACAGCCACTGTGTTATTTGTGGTATTCAAAAAATTGTTCGTACTGCACTCTCCAGTTACCTCAGTATTAAGTCGAGCTTCATGGGTACGGATCAATAGATGTTCGTATACGAACTTAGCTGTCAAAATGAATTTGTTGACATGTAGGACCATGAAGTTCGACTTAATACTGAGGTAACTGGAGAGTGCAGTACGATCAATTTTTTGAATACCACAAATAACACAGTGGCTGTCTTCCGTCTCACCTACACTTTAAAAAAATACGTATGGTCATATGAGACAGCTGACAGCCACTACATACATAAATGTCAAATTTGCTGGCGACACTTTTTTATTCAGGGTGAGAGCTCCAGTTACCTCAGAGTATTAAGTCAAACTTCATGTGTGGGACAGTTTAGTTTGTTTGAAACGTTCTAACTTTTCAATAGAAACCACAAACAAAATGTTCGACATACGAATTACCACACTGAAAAAGTTCGAATGCCTGAGAATCGGGCCCCAGTACGTGGGCGGCGGGGAGCTGGAGGCAGTGGCGCGCGCGTACAAGGCGGCGTTACATACAGACGCACTTTAAGCCGTTCAGGTATGTAATCAGTATTCGGACGTAATACTGATCAGTAAAGGACGTAGTATAAAAAGCCGAAGGGACCAACTGATGCGCAAATTGCTCGTCGTCGAGGTGTGGTCGTGAGCAGAAACCAAATGTATTTCAGAATTTTAGTAGTTGTTAAAGCTGAAATTCTTTGTATTTACTATCCAATTCGATAACTAAATAGGTGATATTGTTATTTTTACAGCTTGCAAATGCTATTTTTTTACTTGGCCCTATTTTTGACCCGCATGATTAAATAATAATGATAATGATTATTATGATAATTATAACTTTGGTTTTCCACGTGGCAGGAATCCGTGGACCAAAGACGTGGAGTACCTGGTAGCCAACAACACGATCGTGGCGGACAGCGGCGGCGCCGCGGAGGCTGACGACACGCAAGAGTCCTTCGACATGTTCAAACATAGTCAGTACACCTGTGTCTCTCTTGTTCACGTTTTTATGAGATCACCTGTTGCATAATTCTAATTTCTACACAGGACAGCAATAAAAACGCATTACTAATCAATTAGGCTTTAATCTATATTCTTTGGTGGCTAAAGAATTTCGTGTTTATTTACATTCAGCGACAAATGGTTTTGAATGGACTTAATTTAGATTGTACTAGCTTTCCGCCCGCGGCTTCGCCCACGTGAACTTCAAGACGTTATCCCGCTAGAATGTGATATTTTTCCAGGATAAAAGTAGCCTATGTTCCTCTCCAGGCTACAAAGTATCTGTGTTCCAAATTTCAGCCTAATAATCCGTTCAGCCGTTTTGACGTGATTGAGTAACAAACATACACACATCTAAAAATCTAAACTTTCACATTTATAATATTAGTAGGATAGTAGGACTAGCGGCCGCCCGAGGAATCACCCGCGTGGCTCCCGTTCCCGTGGGAATATCGGGATAAAAAGTATCCTATGTTTGAATCCAAGCTATCTACTATCTGTGTACGAAATTTCAACCAAATCCGTTAAGTAGTTTTTGCGTGAAAGAGTAACAAACACATACCTACATCCATACATCTATCCATACTCACAAACTTTCGCATTTATAATATTATAGTAGGATACTGTTTTTATGTGAAACATATGCCGGAGCGTGCGTTTGTGTGATGTCAGCGTGTATTGCAGAAGCGGAAGGCGAGATGCAGCGGCTGATCGACTCGCAGGTGGAGTCGCACAAGATCGGCAGCACCATCGCGGAGGAAGCTCTGCGCCGCTCTCCCTCCGAGTTCTCCCCCGAGTTGCCTGCAGACTTGTTGCAGGACGTCGTGTTCAACCAACAGGTTAGTTGAGTAGATGAATAAGAATAAGAATAATTTTATTTTGCTAGGAACATGGTTACAGAGTTGATTGACATGAGGAACATTTTAGAAATAATCAGTTGGACCACCACACTATGAACGTTCTGGAAGCAAAGCTGGCGTGCCCGCTTGCCTATAGTATCCAACCTGCAGGTCCAGGGACTACTCTGAAACGCTAATCCGAAACTTCGGTTAGCCCCGCCCCTTTCACTCGATTCTGTCGCGGCTAGAGAGTGAGAGGGACGGGTATACCGAAGTTTCGGGTTTTGCGTTTCAGAGTAGGCCCTCAGGGCCGGATCTACTTCAGGGCTTTATGGTCTTAAGTCCAGGGCCCCGTGGATACAAGGGGCCCCCAACCCCCATTAAAAACAATACTTGTTTTTAAGTATGGCAAAATATGTTAAATAATAATAGAATCATCATTAGCAACCCACCGTCAACCCGCGTGCGCGACTATGGAGCGAAACAGGAAATTTCTCTGTCGCTTGTCTATGAAAGGTGTATTTTTAGCGGGCGGGCATGTGCGCTTGTTACTGGGGATTACCAGCACCTCATCTCCGTAGACGCCAATTTGCGTGGTCCTTATAAAATATTGAGTTCGAGAAATATGTTGACGTGGGCTAGTGTGCTTCAGGTATACTTACTGATATCAGTATGCTTACCTATGCTTACACGGCTATGTTCTTTAACGAGCAATAAAAGTGGACGTATTTTGTGTTTACTTGGACATTGTAATTTATTATCTATACTAATATTATAAAGAGGAGAGATTTGATTTTTGGTTTGTTTGTTTGAATTGAATTGACTCCAAAAACAACTGAAACGATTTAGAAAATTTGACCATTACAAAGCTACATTCTTCCCGAGTAACATATGCTATATTTTATCCCGATATTCCCACGGGAACGG
This sequence comes from Crambus lathoniellus, assembly GCA_949710035.1. Lineage (NCBI taxonomy): Eukaryota > Metazoa > Arthropoda > Insecta > Lepidoptera > Crambidae > Crambus > Crambus lathoniellus. The sequence continues at coordinate 30,644,014 of OX453296.1, forward strand.
GAAACGCGCGGGTAATGAGTAATAACTAAAATAGTTTGATTTACCACAGCTATGCAGGCCCTTATATCGCATTTTACACAACTTTTGTAGCAGGCTTCGCTGGTGGACAACATCTTGGGCGCGGACCAACCGTACCAGGTGCGGAACAACGTCCCGCTCAGCGCTGCTGGGGCTTTATCGCCCCCCGCTGGCGTGGGGGCGGCCGCGGACTTGGGGGGCACCCCGCCGCCCGCCTCGCCCCCCCTTCCGCCGCTGGGGCTGGACGGCAACGGCGAGGCGGCTATGGCCGTTATAATGAGCTTGCTCGAGGCAGACGCCGGACTAGGCGGGCCAGTCAACTTCTCCGGCCTCCCCTGGCCGCTCCCTTGAGACTCGCTTTACGAATGTGACTCGCGTTTCTTGGGCGTCATCCTGACGGCCGGCTGGTGTTAAAGTGCAATATCAAGTGACCTTCCAGGGGACCCTTTTGTTGTTTATATTTCAGCTTGTTTCATCAACGACTGGTAAAACCACGGGAAGTGGAAGGAAATATCCGATCGCTGCTAGAATATTCGCAAATTGATTAAGTGGTATTTATCGGTTGATGGTGAAAACAGGCGAGTGTTATTTTATTGCATATTTTATATAGCGATGATATTTTATGAACTTATTTCAGATTTTTTTTTTAAATCATGTTTATACATTATTTATTTATTTGCTCAAACACCGAAATTAGGAGCTTATTGATTGACCGGATGATTACTTCTATAAGTTTTTGATGACTAAATAGTACATTATTTACATTGTTCTTACGTTGATAATTATAAATAATAATTGATGAGCTTAGGTCTAAGGCTGATTTTGCAATACTCAGCTATAATAGTTATCAGTCCGTTAAATTAATAACTAACCAAAATAAATGTCAATCTCAAAATAAGAGAGATATGAACGTCAATTGCTTTTCAATTTGGAGGTATTAGACGATATCAGACGAATAATTTTTATCCAGGCATTGCAAAATCGGCCCTTAGTAAAGTTAAATATATCTGTCCGTTAAAGTTACTTTAAAACCTTCCACCCCTTTGATAAGGAGTACCTACAGTGAGACATCAATTACGCGGCACATTCGAAAATAAAATAAAATTTACAATGGACTAAACAATATACTTACATGTTCAATCGATAATAATAATAAATTACAAACATTATAATAAACATAGTGTGGTAAGTTCGAATAGGATTGGAAGAAAAAGACTTTTAGGGTAGCTTCAAATTAGAAGCTTAAGGATGCGCTGCAGTGGTGCCACTGTTTGAAGTCTCTAATTTGAAGGCGGCCTTACCTCTCTCGGCCGGGTCTATACAACACAGCAGCATATTCATTTGACTAAATAGTAGTATACAAATCACAAAGTAGCTGTGTTTTCACTGAATGTTTTCCGATTTCTTATATTTTATCTCTTGTAAAGTTCCCTCCCTACCGAGCCGCCTTGCCGCCCACACTAAATAATACATAGATAATAAGCTACATCTTTGATGACTTCTTTCGTCTTACGAACAGAACTGTCATCTATCAAGGTTTTTGAAAAATATTTGTCCTTAATTCTTTGTTAAAATCTTGAATTACTATTATTTTTAAGTTTTCTGTGACAATCATTATTTTTCTTGTATTATAAACCCCTTCTATAGTCAATTTTAAGTAAGTAAATCTAATGTTAATAAATCAATTTATGTGAAAGTATAGTTTGTTATATAAGACAATAACTTATAATATAATATTATAGTTTTATGATTGATTTATATGATATATTATTAAAGCTGCTAAAACTAAATTTGACGACTTTAAAAACTGTATTAATATTTGAGTTTAGTCTGATTTAGTTTTTAGTAGTCACAAAGATATGAGTTGTTAAAATACTTTATTAAAGTTAATTTTTAAATTGTAAATAGTTCTTTATTATTATTTTGTTACTTATATATAACTTTTAATATTAAATCGGATTCGGCTAGCACTGAAGCTAATGTGTTATTTTCAAATGTAAAGTCTAAATTAAGTTACAGGAATAATAATAATAATCTAGTCAAGAAATAGGAATTGTCAACGTTATTGTTAAAGAATTAAAGTTGTATATTATGTTATCTGTGCTCATTATTTCGTTCTTACAAAATAATCTGTCTACATTTTCCAGCTGTTATATAAATATTAAACAGACATTTTAACTTTTAACATACCTACTTATTATAGACGAACATTTTTCTGAAATATGCATAATATTCTCTGCAATAATGTGACGTGAAACAGTGTACCGTGTAATTCAATGTTATATTGTAATGAGAATAATAATAATAGTAAATAAGGGACTCAGTGTTAGATACCTATTGCCGTTCCGCTTTTGTGATGTATTTTGTGTTGATCTTGCTTTTAAATATTAGTTCTAACGCCAAGGATCAGCCTCCATACCGCGTAACTTTTTGTATACAAACTTCATACGTATTTGGCAACTTTAAATCGAAAAAGGTAATAAAGAAAAACTATTTCCAGTTTTTGGTCATTGGAACAATAAACGTTGTCGCACTATAACTTGTTGTCAACGTCTTCGGTTCCGATGGCCAAAAACTGGAACTAACGTGTTATTTTTAATGTCATTTTGCTATCAAGTTGTTGTCCAGCCATAGCAATACTACCGGCTGTAGGTTTTATAAGTCAGGGCGGGTTAAATTGCTTCAAAAAAAGGAAAAAGAGACATAGCGCCGCTGTCCTCGGAACAGAAAAGATGGTCGATATGTATTGACTATTACAATATAACACTTTTGACATATACTTTATTACATATTATACGTTTGGGCCACCCACCCTGTATATAACTAGAGTGCCAGATAATTCTGCGCGCGACTAGGCTGTTTTTGGCGCTAGTAACAGTTCATTTTGTTGTTTTAAGGATAAGGTAAAAATTAGTTTTCAATTTTAGCGCGCGCAGACTTACCTGGCACGCACTCTAGAAGTACGCGCCATAACTTGGCGAGTGTCAATATCTGGAACTAAAATTATGACAATATGGGAATTAATGCTTATTCGACCCGATCCACACGACGATCAGCGCCCTCTGACAAATGCCAAGTTATGTAACGCGGTCTCTAAATTGTAGACATGAAGCGCCAATCAAATTGTTTTTGACATGTTTTGTTTAATGTTATGGTCAACTAATTGTATATGGGATGAAATTTAATGATCACCAAAAAAACAATCGTTACCCTAAACAGCCTCATCCAAAAAATTATAATATGTACAAATAAATGAAAACAGTACCAAAATCTTTCGGGCTATTTAAGTCATGCCTGCACTACAAAAACTTTTCATAACCCAAAAAGGCCACGCGTGCACCAAATTTTAACTAGCAAAGTTTTGTGTCAATACTACCCAAATATATTATTGCCATAAAATGTATGTGTCGCAGTAAGATAGATAAAGCCGTGATATAGTTATATCCCTAGGGATATAATTATGTACCGTAAGATAGTAATAAATCGCTTTCGTATAACTATCTTACTAGGAATAATAATTATAATACGGTTCAAGTTTAGTGATATAGTTATATTACTAGATTTGTTTCATGAAATAATTGTAGGAGTGTAGCCCTGTAGAACACGTGATAGGTTAGAAATTTAAGGCGATCGCGAAGGGCAGCGAAGCGATCGCCTTAAATTTCGTGGTTATTTTTTTTTCACACCACAGAACTCTTGTTGTTTTCGTATAACTATCTTACGGTACATAATTATATCCCTATATTCCGTAAGGAAGGAATATGTTATAATCCAAAGGTCTATTCCGAAAATAGACACAATAAATACGAAAAATCCCCATTATACGTAAATCGAACGACCGATTATCACGTTTTATTTTCATAGTAGGCCTTACTTACAGCACATTTTACAGCATGTTGCCCATTGGAATATCCACATCATGTTTTTCTGCATTAACTACTAACTATGAATGCATTGACTTGTGCTAAATTTAACTAAAAGTAAAAAAATGTACATACACCCAGTTGCAGGAAGCTCCATTAAAGTTCATGCTTCATTAAATCTATTGCTGTCACTTTTTATTTCTTGACAACGAAAAGTGACAGCAATAGACTTAATGAAGCATTAACTTTAATGGAGCTTCCTGCAAGTGGGTGTAAATCTGATATATATTCATATTTTGATTTAGTTTTACCTAAATTTTAAAGCACTGAAACATTCAATCGCCATTTTTATAGGATGTTTAGTGCTTATTTTGAGGGGTGCTTATATTGTTGATCTAAGCCCTTGAAGTCGATGGCGTCAACAATGCTTTCGTAATGTTGCCTCATGTTTTTTTTTAATTTATCAACATTTTGGTGCTGTTCTATTTTCTGACTTATTATGGCTTAGACGTTGACTTCCGCACTAAATGAAGTTAAAAGGGTGCCGTCCGAATTTAAAATAAAACAGAATAAACTAAGAATATAGGAATAATGCTGCTGCGATTTATTCTCCCACCCATTTCATTTTAAGATGATTGCTGCTGCGCTATTTTTAAACAGAATGGTAACTTTGGAAAAACCTCAGACATTGGTAAGGTCTAACGAAAGAAAGAAACACACAATATATTTTCGGGAGGAAAGCTTGTAAATAACTAATAGTCACTAGCAAAGCGTGACAGGTTAATACAAAAGATATGCACTGTATCCATTATTTTAAAATAAAGGAAGTCTTAAAGTTAGGTATGTTCTTAAATGTATTGTGATCATCTTTCAATCATTAAGATGACAAAAAATTAACAGTTGTGTGCGACTCTATAAAGAACACATTTGTGGGAATGATGCAACTGGGAAAGGAAGACTGATGGTGTGTCTTCCTTCCGGGCTAGGTGTTGTTCGCCCGGGGACAACTGTCCAAGAGATGTTGGTTGGAAGTTCAATGTATGTTAAGTTGCGTGATGAACTTCGTGAGCGTGATGTAGGTTCTTCACTAAATCTGTGATTGACTATGACATTACATTATGTACTATTCTTGGCATTAGAAATATTAAAAAATAGTTTGGATTGATGTTAGTAAGCAAGCCAGTTATGTTGAAGAATAATCAGTGTTTAGAAGCCCCATAGCACCATAATTTTGGCCGCAGGCACGAAGTCAGCGGCCAGCGCAGCGGGGCGGCGGCGGCAGCGGCGCGTTCTAACCGCAGGCTTATTACCAAAACAAGCAACCAGTTGCTAATTGTACAATTGCAACGCGACTGCTACTAGTTGCGGTTCGTTTGCAATCGGTATAGTACGGTACGAGCGCTTTCATGCAATTTTAGTTCACAAATCGCTCGCTTGTGGCGCTATCGTTGCGATCTACGTTCCGTAATACGAATATGTGTTTTGGGAGCGATTAGTTGTTAATTGTTGCGATTGCGACTGTCACTTTAAGATCGGTAATAACCCTGCCGTTCGTCGCCGCACACGAGCCACAAACACGCTACTTGAAGCTAGAATAAGAAACAAGTGACTCGGTAAAACTACAGGAAAGTGGTCGGTGGCGGCGTTTTAGTAGCCCGTGTGCGGCGACGCTAATACAACACATACATTACTAACCCGTGGAACGCTTTTTTATCTAATGGTAGATCACAAATTTTTCGTATTTTCGTTCAAAAGGAATCTATTCATAGACAAAATTAATTGCGGGATCGACCGAAACCCTAAGCGATTCTCACACTGCACCGCACACCGCTCCGGTTTGCGATAGTGCGCTTCTTAACTTTGGCTGTAGAATCTTGATTTGCATACAAAACCCGCAGTGTATAACACACTCACGCCGTATCTCAAACCGGTGATAAGCGCCTACAACGATATCGGAAAGGAAATGTGTTCTACGTTTAGATCACTCAGCGCCCGAGGTACGAAAATTATTTGATTTACCATTGTAACAAGAAGCGCTACACGGGTAAGGGACTGGCCTCGAAGGGAGCGCCGGCCGCGGGAGCGTTCCAATACAAAGCGCGCTACTCGCCGCATCGCCGACTTCATCTTCGCGGCCATACTTTCAGGTTTTATTTTTTAATTGGACGGTGCCCTTTCCGATTTTTATTCTAATTAAGAGTATAATAAAATGTCTAGCAGTGAATCTACGGATTAATCATTTAGTTAGATAGCCCGATGTAAGGTTATGTTTTTGTTATTATAAGTTTATCATTTATTATTATATTATTGAAATAAAGTTTTACGACATCGATATTGCGGAAAGTGCTGTGCGTTTTATTGATTCGCCCTTTATGCGCTCGGATGCTGTGCGAATGTGCTCTGCGATTACTATGATCATGATCAGTGTTGCAAAATTATTAGCAAAAAAATAAAGCTCATGGATCGTCCGTGGGACTTGGGCGTGCCGCCCGGTAGATGCATTACTACTTATTATAAAATATGCAAAAGTTTGAGTACAGTCAGCGTCAAATTGATATACCTAAGCGTCTAGAGTAGTCAAAAAGATCTGAAATACATAAACGCAATTTGATCTAAGCAGTTCGAATCATCATATTGTTGTAATCGCGCAAGGTGTTCAAAATATCTAGGCACTCATTGTTTCATATTTATATAAGCAGTCCGAGTGTTCAAATTTATCTAAGCAAACAAAGCTATCAAAACATCTGTGCATAATGTACAACACCATAGTGCACAGATATTTTGAGAGCTTTGTTTGCTTAGATGATTTTGAACACTCTGACCGCTCATATAAATATGAAACAATGAGTGCCTAGATGTTTTGAACACCTTGCGCGCTTACAACAATATGATGATTTGAACTGCCTAGATCAAATTGGTTTTATGTTTCTCAGATCTTTTTGACTACTCTAGACGCTTATATCAATTTGACGCTGACTGTACCTATGGATGGATGAATTGATGTATTGGTGTTTGTTCTCTTTCAACGCAATAAATACTGAACAGGTCTGATGAAGATAGATTATAGGCTAAAATAACATATAGCATACTTTTATCCCGATATTTCCACAGGAACGGCAACCATCGCGGGCGGCCGCTAGTTGAAATAAATGATATGTATTGACAAAGGGCTACTTGAATATAACGAATTGTTGCCCTTGTTACTACCAATCTTACTACCAGTAGTAATACCGTTAATTTTTATTACCCTTCTTACTACTCCAGTATGAAGTTGTAAGGAGGGAAAAATTAAAAAGCCCGTGCTACTACCGTAAGTACTTTTAGTACTTAAACAAAAATAAACAAATATTTTTAAAATCGGCTTAGTAAGCCCTTTCACTGGATACCACACACGATAGGTTTCAGAACAAACAAAAATCCCATAAGTACACTCGACAGCACATCAAGTTCAACAGTTGAACTGCATTAACAGCTTTTATTACGTAGGGCATAAAGGCTGTCTCAAGGTCAACAAGTATAGTTTGATGTGCCGCCGTGTGTACGCGGGCTTTTTAATTTTTCCCTTACAACTTCATACTGGAGTAGTAAGAAGAATAATACAAATTAACGGTATTACTACTGGTAGTAAGATTGGTAGTAACAAGGGCAACAAACGGTAAATAGAACCTATTTAATATTTTATAAAAAATTAAGAAAAAGTGGACACTTCCATTAAATCCTGAGATTTCGCTTCTATCATCAAATAGTTTCTATAAAAGAAGCTTTTGCGTCTAAAATGTAGTGGTCATTAAGGAATTACAAAAATTAAAGATCATCAACTCTTATCTACTTTATTCAAATATTAACAGTTTATTACATGATTGAAGTATTATTTACGTAAGTCACTCGTGAGTCGCGCCGCCACTATTTGAATGTTTTTGTTCGAAATGATTATTGTAACACTCAAAAGTTAAGGAAATGTGTTAAACCAGTGCATGGTCTGCCCACAGCCATCTACAGAAGAGACTAGTTAGCCAGTAATGAAAATACGTAACTGGCTCATACTGACATGTTGGGACAGCAATTGATAAAAAGAAATAGATTGACTTGACACCTAATAAAAATATTTTTTTTTACTCCTATTAAGTTTTGATTGACAATTTCATCAATATTTCTATAAGACGATCAATTAAAGTATTGCAAGATAGAAGAGAAATGTTTCTACAATTGCAATGCAATGCTACTTTTATTCTCTTCTGTGGCATTACAATAATTGCTTAATTCAAAATTGTTATCTTAAAATTTTAGAAGAATATTTATTCAGATACTCGGTTCATAGTGGCGGCGACAACAGCGTGCAAGGAAGCACTGTTCAAACACATTCCCTGTATGTCCCGCTCTCGTTACGCGCCAATCGGCAATGTTCGTTAAATTCATAAGCAAAATTTACTATTTTATTGGCGCTCAGATTTACCACCCTAACACAAAGAATGTAAAAGTTCAGGTTGATTAAGTTTTAGAGAGTGGGATACAGAGAAGGTTGTCGTCTAGTCGATGGCGTCTCCGTATTTGTTGGTGGGCTGCGAAGGAGGCGGCGGCGGGCGCGCGCGGCTGATGGGCGGCGCGATGCCGGGCTCGATTCTGGACACAAACAATAAGATATTTCACTGATGTTCAAATGTAGATATTTAGAGCCAACGCGCACTTGTGATTTTTAATCGACCGATAGTTTAGTCGGAATTGTAAGCCGATTGTGATCAAACTGTCGGCCGATAGTTGGGCGATAGTTTTGCTGAATGCAGTGTCCGCGCGCTCACATAGTCCTTCATGCACATTACCGGTCGGCCGATAGTTTGATCGGTCGATTTTTAATCGTCAGTGCGCGCACTGCCATTTAACTCTATACTGAATCCGAGAACGATCAAACTATCGCCCGATTAAAAATCACAAGTGCGCGTTGCAAACGCATATTTGTCACTTATACTAGAAACTTTATCGATACAACAATTTGCTGAAAAAAAATATTCGAGAATACGTTTTTGAAATTGTTAAATATTCGGCTCTAAAACAGATATTTTTTTCAGTATGCAAATTGATGTATCGATAACGTTTTTAGTATAAGTGACAAATATGCGTTTGCATACTTTTCACACGCGTACTTTTTTTGTTACACTTTAAAATTTAATTTCAGGTGTGATGCACAGGGATAAAAAATCTAATTTTGATAGTGCTTACAAATGTTGTCGTCTAAGACGTTCTCGCAAAGGAGAAGTTGCAGCTTCCATATAAAATTAACCTACGTCGCACAGCTAAGAAAAATATCTCAAAAATAGATAAAAGTAGTTATTAACAAACTGCCCAACTCCTATTGTCATCCTTACTGGCTAACGTACTTAGAAATTGCTCCAAAGATTCTGGATCCGCCTGAATAGGCGCAGAATACTACCTACTCTAAAATATTTTACTTTCAATGATGTAATAGGTACCTAAAGACCATAAAAAAGTGGAATAGAGATGTCATGATGAGTAAAAAAATGGACATCTGCGACATTTTAAGTTGATTTGCTTTCTTACCCAAGGAAGGTGTAAATAAACAATTAAGTACCTAAATAAAAAAAACTCTATCAAAACATTGCCTAAAAAGTGTGCTAAAAACATCTTCATAAATCTCGCCCAACTAAGATAATACAATATACTTAGTCATTACATAGGCGCAGACTCCCAGTGTCCTGTGCCATGTCCATGTATATTGCAATATTCTGTTCGCAGATCTCTCTTCAGCTCTCCGATTATCACTACATAGTATAAAACAAAGTAGCTTTCTCTGTCCCTATGTCCCTTTGTATGCTTAAATCTTTGAAACTACGCAACGGATTTTGATGCGTTTTTTTTTAATAGATAGAGTGATTCAAGAGGAATGTTTATATGTACTTTTTATCCCGATATTCCCACGGGAACGGGAACCACGCGGGTGAAACCGCGGGCGGCCGCTAGTAAAATATATAAGAACGGTTTACCTACTACCAATACTACAATGAACTTGTCAAAGCGCCGTACACCCCGACCAATATAAAAAGCTATGACTAATATTTAGAGCAATTTTTCAATGTTTTAGCCAGTAAGGATGATAACCAAAAGTATGTCATTCTTTTCTACGAATATTTAACTATTTTTGGGATACTTAACTTTGATGTTCGAAGTAGGATTTTTTTGCAACTTCTTTGCATACTGTAAAAAATTGTACACCTCCAACTGTCGTGTCCGCCTGGTCTAAGAATTAATGTGCTATTTGAAAGACAGGCAAGGTATTCAAACACTACCTTCCTAATTCTTCTCAGTAGGTCAAAGTGTAAACATACCTGTAGGGGTCTTGCTTGGCGTCGGCGTGCTCGGTTCGGTTGCGCTGCCGCAGCTCGTCGTACGAGAGAGACGGCGGCGGGCGCGACGCCGGCGGAGCGATCGCGTCAGCTGTGCAATAACGCTTCTTTTAATGGGGGTTGGCAACGCAAAGATATTTGCAGATGGCGCTGCGATCTTTGGTTCCTAAATGGCGAACGTTTGACAGTGTGCCATTAAAAAAAGGGAAATTGTGTGATAATCTGGTTGTTTACCTTCAAGATTGGAAAAAAATACTGTTCTAGGCATGTTTCCGAGTTTAAGGAGGAATTAAAACGGCGGGGTGCGTCGACAAAAGGGAAAAAAGTAGATTAGTTGAAAGGTTAGAAATCTGACATATTGGACTTTTTTACGATTTCATATAAAATACTTCATTTATAGTGAAATATTGGCCACTTTTTAATACTTTATGATGCAGTGCAGTACTATCTATTATTCGATCTTAAGTTTTTTTACAGTTTTTTTCTAATGACCGCATCTCTGAGAAATTAGTGTATCCCATCAGCTTCACAGCCAATTACGCATACCTTCGTCATTTCAGAGCAAAATTTTGTTAATAAAATAAACACAAATTGATTTGACAGATTTTTGGAACCAACGATCGCAGCGCAATGACAGTTGCCAACCCCATTGTCACTGTCACGTCTACACTAATGGCAGACTGCAGAAAACAAGCAGAAAATAAGACAACCCGTTCTCCTGCTAGAGTGCTCGTCAGATAAGTCTGCGCGCGGTAAAAATCGAATACTAATCTTTTCTATAACATTAGAACAAAAAATGCACTGTAACTAGCGCCAAAAACGCGCCAGGCACGTGCAGAGTTATCTGACACACACTCTATGCATGCTTTTAACAAAAGACATAAGTTCAGTACTATAAAGTAAATATGCATTGTATCACAGATTAGATAATATTGTATGGGTGTAAAATCGCTTTCTTAAACCGGAATATAGCTATGTATGCTAGAATTACTATATCTATCCATCGCCGGTGCCGGTACGATATAACTACTAAGTATTCTGTAAAAAAGAAGCAGGTAGAGCCCGATTGGCAGTAACTATACTGTTTGGGGCCCGTGGCAAATGACACCTCTCCTACTGCTGGATTTGGGGGCCCTTTCGACTGGGGCCCGTGGCTTTTAGCCAGCTTGCCACCCTGTACCCACTGCCGATTGAAACTTTTTAGCGTATGTCGTCGGGATATCGCCCTAGACACTATTTTGAAGCATGCGCGGGTGAAAGAGTTGAAGTTTCAAAGTACACTAACTCCACGACCACCATAAAAGTTTAATCGCTCTGTCCCACTGGAAAAATTATACCACCTCTGTGGTCTTGTGGTTCATACCACTGATTTTAGACCCAGAGGTCACGGGTTCGATTCTCAGTGGTACCACAGAACACATAATAGTACTAACGTACAGAAGGTTATGTGCGCGAGGACAATCAAATAATAAGCTACTCTCGCTGCACGGCAATAAAGTACCATTTCAATTGTACAGCGCTGCATGCCTAATATTTCGCACGTGATAAGCACCAGCGAAGCGCACTCTTTCTTCCGCGTAGCTCTGTCTCAACCGACACAACTATAAGGTTGCTACTCGCTACTTACCGATCAAAACATCCGTTATGCCGATGAATATACAATGAAATTAGGGTACTAATATAAAATTAAATAAATCTACCTACTAAGTGAGCTGAGCATATTAAAATTTAAAGAACACAAATAATAAGTATTTCTATAAATAGTTAGATCTAGTTACTTATGTAAAAATAATATTATTCGAGAGTAACATAAGGTGATGTATAAAGTTCGGGATGATTTACGTAAAAACCGGCCAAGTGCGAGTCGGACTCGCGCACGAAGGGTTCCGTACCATCATGAAATCACGTTTTTTGTATGGGAGCCTCCCTTAAATATTTATTTTATTCCGTTTTTACTATTTGTTGTTATTGCGGCAACAGAAAATCATCATCTGTGAAAATTTCAACTGTCTAGCTATCACGGTTCATGAGATACAGCCTGATAACAGACAGACAGACAGACGAATAAGGCACGTCTGGCGAAAGGCGTACCTACTTACAATAATTACAGGTAACTACCTACTTACTTTAAATTTGGTGAGTAGGTAAGGAACAATGCTATACAAGTTTATTTAAAAACGTCATATTTTTTTTTACAACACGGGAATATTTTTCTAAATACCTACCTACTTTATTTTCCATTTTTCAACACGGGAATGTTGCAATAATGTAGAGTATATTGTGTTTCAAATTTTACTAATTTTAAAATTAGTTAAATTTTAAACAATAAAATTAGTAAAATTAAGTGTTTAAAATTTGAAAATTTTAAACACTTAATTTTACTAATAAAACTAAGTGTTTAAAATTTTCGTTACCTAATGTAAGACAAGTTGATTTTCATATAAGACTAGACGGCGATATGGTCGAATTCATTAACAATACCAAGTTTCTAGGTATTATATTAGACTCGCGACTACAATGGGATCCTCATATCGAAGCCGTGGCGAGTAGACTCAGTTCGGCCGCATTCGCAGTTAAGAAAATAAGGCTCTTAACCGATATTGAAACGGCTAGAATAGTCTATTTTAGTTATTTTCATAGTGTTTTGTCCTACGGCCTTTTGTTGTGGGGCTCAGCCGCTAACATCCAAAGTATATTCGTGCTCCAAAAAAGGGCTATTCGCGCCATGTACAACCTCCGATCGAGAGATTCTTTAAGAGATCTATTTAAAGAAATAAACATTCTAACTGTTGCAGGATAATATATATATAATACATCTATGAAAATATAATTTATGTGAAAAAATATTATAATACATTTGTAAAGCAGAGCGATATTCATCGCTTTAACACAAGAAATAAAGATAAACTTGTCGTTCCCAAGTTTAGGCTAGAAAAATCCAGAGCCTCATTTCTGGGGCATAGCCTTTTTTAATAAAGTTCCAACGCATATAATTGAACTACCATTGCATAAATTTAAATGTTACATTAAAGAGTCGCTGATGAGCAAAGGATACTATAAAGTAGACGATTATTTGAATGACCGCAATGCATGGTCATGATGTAACACATAACATAATCACTGTTTAATATGATGTATTTTTATACTAAGCAATTGTTGTATTAGTAACGATATGGTTTTTTTTGTAAATGTCGTTACCTAACTAAGAAACGCTGGCAAGTTTCTTGCGCCCATTCTTCTTGTCAGTTAAAAAAGTCTTGAATACTGGTAGTAAAATATTGACGATTCATAAGTATATTTATGTATTATGTCTAAGTGAATAAAGAATATTTTTATCTTATCTTATCTTTACAACAAAGTTTTAGAAAATAATAAAATAAACTTTCGCAGGTACGTTAATATAATAAAATTATAGAAAACGAAGCTAAACACGCAATGCACTTTCGCATTCGGCGCTTGACGCCACAAATTATATAGACTTTGACGCTTGACTGACTGAAGGGAGAAGTCGTCGCTCGCAATCTCGCATACAGCGCGCGAGTCGGCCGGCACCCCTCGCGAATTGCTCGACTGAGTAAGACCGCGAACAGTAGGCTAATATAAAAGTTTAAGCGCGGAGTGAGACCCCCCTGGTGGTACTACATATTGTATTCGGTTTGGTTGGTGGTAGGACTTGTTCTTACTCCGCCTGGCTAGCTACCACCATCTTATCTAAGTCTGATGCCATAACAATGATGTTTTCAGTATTATTGGGTTCCAGCATTTAGAGAGATAGAGAGATAGCCAGTTCCTCAGTGATTGAGGATTCCGGGAGTAGTTCGCTTCCACCTTCAACCTTATCATCACTTAACATCAGCCTGCCTAGCAAGACCATCATTATATCACGCGATATGATATGATACGTCATGCTGTCTTGCTTACCCCACTAAGTTGTAATCATGCATCAATAAATCGATAAAAGCCGCTCATGCTAGGCCGGCAAGTGTGATGAAGGCTAAAAACTGTTACACCGTTGTGGATAAAAAAATCATCTTACTGTTTTTGTCGCTGTAGTTGTCGTCGGAGAAGAGCGGCCGGTCGGTGTCCATGTCCAGCGAGCTGCCGGGCCCCGCGTCCGAGTAGATGTCCGCGGGGCCCGCGCCGAACATAGACGTCGCCTGCTTCGACATCGGCGGTCTGACCACAACACAAACACACCATTAGTTTAATGACAGATTTTTTTCCTTATATAACATATAGCTTGTCAGCAAATCTTGATCCATAAATTTATTATGTATTCTGCCTTTCTGGTTATTAATTTTGGCATTTTAGGAGGTGAATAGCCTTTTTATAAAATATTGAAATGTTCCCTTTAAAAAGCGCAATAGGAATTAATGCCAAGCAGTCGACATAAATGCTATTTAGAGATCATTGAATCTACCCGTCTATTCAGGGAGCAAAAGGTTTTAAACAATCTTGACGAGTCTTTAATATAAAATGCAATATTAAATATATGAAACACTTAATTATTCAAAATAACTCCATGTTTTCCTAATATAAAATAAAATGAATAATGTATGAAAAATACATCTTACTTAATTTGAAATGCATTTCTTAGATATAAAGACATCAAGACTGTTTACTAAAAATCTTTTGCTTTGCAATTTGAAATGCATTTCTTAGATAAAAAGACATCAAGACTGTTTACTAAAAATCTTTTGCTTTGCTGACTGGAGTTTTTCTTATCATATCTTCTGTTGCATGAAACCTTGAGTTCGAAAGAAACAACTTACGGTGTAACTTTCCCGTCGCGGCGATCGCGCAGCAGTTGCCCAATGTAGCTGCCTGGTAGCGCCATGAGTTTCTCAGCACATGCCTGCTGGTACGACAGCTTGCCGAGGAAGTAGCCCACCACCACGGCTAGTGTCACCTTAGGCAATGCACCAAACCGAGAATTTGGCTTCAGGCGACCTGAAATTATGGTTTAGATTTTGATCGATGAAAAATGCATATGACTGTGAACATTTATAAAGGTGCTTAAACTAAAAATATTTGTATTATGGAATATTCACTGTCATTATATATATGTTACCTACAAGAACAAACTTCACAGTTATATTTGTTGTTTAACTAATAATAATTTACAAGCTATTGTGTAAAAAGAACCCTGAAATCACAAAACTAAACTCATTTATTTCATGTGTGTATATTTCACAATTTCAGTTTTGCTTCGTCCCAAAAAGATGTTTCTAATGAGTAACTACAACAAATTATATCTCTTGTTACTTCACAAAAAGGAAATTGTATAATAAATAATGTAGAGGGTAAAATTTGCTCCACATTCAATTCAAATGTTAATGTGTTGCTGCATATAAATTCTACTAATGAAATAAATAAACACTAATGTAAGAGTCAAAAAACATGCAAGAGCTGGTGTAATAAATATCAGATCAGATACAGCAACTTATTCTGAGACAAGTAGTACTTTAATCCTTCGATGCCCCAGAAATGAGAAACAATAGATTTTCCATTACTCTCCGGCCCTATTCGGACGGTCAGCCAAGTTGTCTTGCTTACCCTACTAAGGTGTAAGCAAGACGGAATGCCGTACCATATCATATCGCATGATAAAAGCCGCTCATGCTAGGCCGGCTGGTGTCAATGGGTTAAGCAGTGTATTATAGACATCAGCTATGGAATTGCTTAAAGTCAATCGTATTCAATTGACAATTCATATTGTAACATATTAAATGTCATTCCATGCAAATTGCAGCCAATTGAATACGATACAAACTGTCAAATTAATATGATTACCTTACGCAATTGCCCCCCTGATTCTTGAATAACATACTGTCTGAAACGTTCCCAACAGCTGAATATATGCATTGTCACTGTCACTCACTTCACGACAATAACAGAGCATTAGAATTCTAATCTGTTTCCGATAGTTTGTGAAACAGAGGCCTGATCAGAAACAACAAAGATATTACAAAATATAAAAAAATGGTTTTCACCAAAACACGCAAAGCTACAAAACATGCACCAACATCAGGAAAAATAACTTTAATTAGACAGAATGCAGTGATTCATCACAAATATGATATGCAAAACCACAATAACATTCATAAGCTATTGAAAAAGAAATATTTATTAGAAAAGATTATTACCTATCTCACAAAACTTGAGTAGATTGTTAATTCCGTAATGAAGTGGTCAGGTTCAAATATCAGAGCTATAGCTCTGATGGGATCTTAACCTGTCTGGGCGAATGCCTGACCACTTCATTATGGAATTAACAATCTACTCAAGTACATAGGTACCAAACAATCACTTTCAAGACACTGACATTTTTCTATATCTTGTGTAATCATAACAATTTATTGCATATTCTTAGTTGTTGCTATTATACATTTTAATTTGAATTAGTAAAATACTCTTTGCTTCATAGCTTCTAATTTTTATTTTTGTTTTATTTTCTTCGGACATTATTTTAAATTTTATTTTGCATTGCATTGAATAAATAAAATATAATAAAAGACAACAAGTTTCATGTACTTACTTTCAGTGTGAATACTTTTTCTAAGCTGCATGGCACACAATAATAAACATTACATACCTAAGTAAGGGACTACATTTGTTGCATTCGTTTTGATTACTTGAAGAAATATCAATATCGAATTAAACCAAATATTTCATACTCACCGCTTTGCACAGCCCCATAGGTGCCGAGTCCGAGAAACGTTCCCAGTGGCATAGACCGCTGGAAAAAACTCTCCCGATTGCACTCGTTCAGCACTCGCATCTCATCTTGGGAGAACTTGTACTGGTCCTAAACAACAACATTGTTACGGCTGGGCTCAGCAATCCTACCCCAACAGCAATCACTATAACCTTACCGGGTGCACCGGCGCGCTGGGCGCTAGAGGTGCCGATCCTGGCAGCTCTTCTTGGTAACCGAAAGAACTAGGCTCATTCATCTTACCACCACTTTGATCATAAAAAAAATACGTTATTCTAGATAACGAAAGCGAAATTGTAGCGAAAATATCATCAAATCACAGATTAGATTACCAATACCAACCGACCGACCCGACCCGAACCCGAATAATTTGTGCCGAAGGTGACCCGAAGCAAGTGACAGGAATTTGACACTTGACAGCATTACTTTTTTTTTAATTTGCGTTTTGATTCCTTGCGTTACAGGGGGGCTACCGGCTAAGAAATATGGATATGGGTATGGGCTTCAACTGTCATTTGAATTCCTTATCTTGATAGATTTTTGCTGCTTTGTTGAACGTTGATAGCTAAAGTGTTTGTCAGATAACTCTGCGCGTGACTGGTGCGTTTTTGGCGCTAGTTACAGTGCATTTTTTGTTCTTATGTTAGGTATAGCAAAGATTAGTATTCGATTTTTAACGCGCGCAGACTTATCTGACGAGCACTCTAGTTATCGTTATACCCGACGTCACAAAACAAGGAACTAGCGGCTATTTTCTTTATAAAATTGACTTAAAGTTCCCGAAAACGTAGGTATGAAGTTCATATCCTTAAAGTTACGCGGTAGCCCCCCTGATAGCTGCTATTTTCTTTATAAAATTGACTTAAAGTTCCCAAAAACGTATGAAGTTCATACCCATAAAGTTATGCGGTAGCCCCCCAGGGGGGGTACCGGCTAAGAAATATGGATATGGGTATGGGCTTGAACTGTCATTTGAATTTCTTATCTTGATAGATTTTTGCTGCTTTGTTCTGTTGAACGTTGCTAGCTAGTTATCGTTATACCCGACGTCACAAAACAAGGAACTGATAGCGGCTAATTTCTTTATAAAATTGACTTAAGTTCCCAAAAACGTATGAAGTTCATACCCATAAAGTTACGCGGTAGCCCCCCAGGTTATTATTGTCCAAGTTGGTTAATAAAAAAACATTCCTTCTGTTTCAGAACTTGCGCTAGAAATTTCCTTTTTAAATCGTGCCGCTTTCGATACAAAAACCAAACTGAGTAGCATTTGCAGTAGTTTTTAGGAAATGTTACGTTGGGGGGGGGGGGGGGGGATATGGATGCGATGTGAACATGGACCTAAATTTTGAAATAAGTATGACTAAAAAGACCATTATTACCGGTACAGAAAAAGAATAGCACTACTCCCTCTCTTCCCGTGGGCGTCGTAAGGCGACAGAATGAGAACCGCCATCAGGAGATGGGTATCAGCATCTCCCTGAAACAACAGGCCTTACAATGCTCATATCCATATTTTTTTGCCAGTGCAGGGGGTGCCAGGGGGGCTCCCTGTACTGGAATGGATACGGTATCAACATCAATGGCGAGTACGTAACACACCCTGCGAATCGCCGATGATGTAGTTCTTATGGCTGAGACCTTGGAGGACCTGAAGATCTGCTCGAAGATCTAAGTCACGCAGTTCCCAAAGCACTCTTTGTCTTAAAATGAACATGGATAAGACGAAAATCATGTCCAATGCCGTTGTTGCACCCGCTCCAGCTAATGTTGGTAACATTACACTCGAATTTGTTGTCCGCTATGTTTACCTGGGACAGAGATCTCTCGTCGAATCTAGCCCGGATGGGCAGCGTTCAGGAAGCTCAGGCATTATTCGCGTCCAAAATTCCGCAATGTCTCAAGACTTAAAGGTCTTTGACCAGTGTGTGTTGCTAGATCGAATCAGAAATGATGAGAACCACAGGAGAACTAAAACAACCGACATCGCTCGAAGGATTGCTCAGCTGAAGTGGCAATGGGCGGGACACATAGCGCGGAGAACCGATGTCCGTTGGGGTGAAAAGGTTCTCCAAAGGCGATCGCGTACCGGACGATGTTCCGTGGCCAGACTCCCTACAAGGTGGAGCGACGATCTAGTCAAGGTCGCGGGAAGCCGCTGGATGCGGGCAGCGCAGGACCGATCGTTGTGACCCTTGGGGGAGGCCTTTGGCCAGTAGTACATAGGCGTCGTATGGCTGATGATGATGATGGACATAATATTATGGACTTCAAATGTCAAATGAAGACCATGCACATATCCATAATATTCTTTAACCGGTAGCTCCCGGTTCCAAATACGTTCCAAAGTTCGATACGTAATTACTTACCCCGCTTGCCTGATGCGATCACCCTAACCGTATCGCCAACGCGTATCATTATCACATATTTGGACGCCCATCCAAACATGCGATAATGATAGTATAGCGGCATATCATGATCGCGTATCATGTCATGGCCCCATGATACGCGATCATATTACGCCGCTCTAATACGACATACGATACTACCCTCCCCGCCCAACCCAACCCATGTCGTCGCTTAATTCCCTTAGCAGTTCTGTCTGATGGACTCAAAGTTTCATCACAAGGAGTAGGTAGCTAGTTAGGTAGCTGTGGGTGGAACACGCGCGACAAGATCGAAACTAGTGTAAAGCCGCATTTACATCAAACGAGCGAATACTACTTCAAATTCTATTAGTGTAAACAGAAAAAGACCATTCCTTCGTTGTCCTAGAAATGCTTGCATAGATTCTATGGAATATTATAAGAACGCTTGCTCGCTTGATGTAAACGGCACTAGATCGCGCGAACAGGAGCTTAGAGCGTTCTTACGTGTTCGGAAGCGCTCGCTCCCCGGACAGTGGCGTAGCTACCTACGTAACCAAATGCCCCGGGGCAAAAATTACAATATCTTGTAAGAAACATAAATACCTACTTAAAAGGTGGAAAGACTGGAAAGCTCATCAGCAAAGAATATATACACTTGTCATCAGCTTATTTGCTCTTTATCACCCACTGCAGCGCATAACGTTTGTGTTTGATAACGGCTGACATGAGCCAACTAGCGCCGCCAATCGAAATTATTTTATTTTTCCTAATTAATGCATTTTAAAGTGTAACGTAAAGTATAGGCTATGTTATATTTAAAATTAAGTCATTTCCTTTCACATTGTTATAGAGATATTTCAAAATCTATACAAATAAATAAAATTGGAGTGTCTGTTTGTAATATTAAAATAAGCGCTTTTTACTACATGCATATGATTATTTAAACGGTACGGTCGCCCGCAAGTCGGGTTACTACAAAATGTCAAAATTTATTAATAGAAACTGACTCTATCGGTTGGACATAAGGTTGAATTTGACAGTTTGTAGTAACTTGACGTGCTGGCGACTGTATATATATATACCAAAAATAACATTTTTTACAATTTTTGTCTGTCTGTCTGTCTGTTTGTTCCGGCTAAACTCTGAAACGGCTGGACCGATTTTGACGGGACTTTCACTGGCAGGTAGATGATATAATATAGAGTAACTTAGGCTACTTTTTATCCCGATATTCCCACGGGAACGAGAATCACGCGGGTGAAACCGCGGGCGGCCGCTAGTGTTAAATAAAAAGCTTTGTTTGACCTCCTGGCCCAATTCTTAAAAAAAGAAATCAGTCAAGGTCTTGCTTGTGAATAACGTCTAAAATCCGTACAATATTTTTGTCTTATTTCGACCCATGTTTCTAGGAGAAATTTGTTCACTTACTGATTAAGAGTCGATCTTAAAAATTTGTGCACTGATTTAAAAAAATCCTGTACCTATAGCATAGGTACAATCAAAGTGGCCCTCCGGCCTATCGCCTAGCTCAAATTGCTTTCAAATTGCTATAGTTTATAACGTTAATTATGGATGCCTCCTAATGGATAAAAATCGGCCAAGTGCGAGTTGGACGCGCCCATGAAGGGTTCCGTACCCACTTAACGTACCGATTGCTTATACCTAGACAAAATTCCACTATAATTTTTCGTCAGCAAAATAAAACTTGGTTTTTTCCATAAAGTTAATATACCTATCGGAATAGAGAAACAAAGGGCTGAGCGAGCGGGATGTCACTAGCAACAACACTGTGAGATAAAAGGAGATGCGTGATGCAACGTAACAGAACCGTTTTTGGCTACTGTTTGACAGTTCGTCAGCACTTATCAGCACGCTGAGAATTTAGGTATTTTATTTTTTTCGGATTTTACGTGCAATCTTAGATATTTTTAGCCAATATTGATATGGAAACATGGTGACTTGCTCAGTTATTGATTGTTGTACAACACAATGAAATAATACCGCAAAATGTTCAGTTCACAGGTAAATTATTCCAAACCGACACCTCCCTTCCTAAGGTTTATTTTTGCCAATGCGCTTCGAATTTAACGCAAGAAGTGTGATAATGCTCTTCAACAAACATTTATTTATGTAACAAGCAAATATTGATTACACATAATGCAGTATTTACGAATATTTTGTGTAAAGAAATAATTTTCGTTTTACACTAGGGCTGCATCAAGGTATCGATATTTCATGTCCACTGTCTATCACGCGGTAAAAAATGAATATGTATTAGGTACTGTAATTAAAGTACCTGTAAGACGTTTAGATATGAATTACCTGGGAATGTAATTCCATTTAAGATACTTAACTGATCCATAGGTATCAGTTTTTGACTGTTAGAATAGGTACCTACATATACTATCATTAGTAATATAATTATCTTTCAGATTACATACTAACTTGGATACCAGAAACTAACTGGACTAAATTGATAATTATGCAGTAAGCATTTTGATGAAAAATATTTCCAAACGCGAGAGGTGAAACGTACTATCACTGTGGAAGCACCAACAAATTGTTCAAAGGATTGTGCGAAGCATGGCCGGGTCGCTAGTGTATATAATAAATGATTTAAAATCTCTGGGAGTTTTTCTTAAATATGCATACTTCACCGCAGAATCGAAGTTTTAGCCATGCAAAATCCCTTCCCAAGATGGGAATTTTAGTTATATTAATAATATTACTATATATTAATATATTATTATTAGACGACCTCCGTGGCCGAGTGGTGTACGCACCGGTTTCAAGGTATTTCGCTATCTCTAGAGGTCCCGGGTTCGATCCCTGGGGGGTACCGCGTAACTTTATGGATATGAACTTCATACGTTTTTTGAAATTTTAAGGCAATTTTATAAAGAAAATAGCTACTATCAGTTCTTTGTTTTGTGACGTCGCTCGGGTATAACGATAGCTAGCTAGCAACGTTCAACAGAACAAAGCCGCAAAAATCTATCAAAATAAGAAATTCAAATGACAGTTGAAACCCATGTCCATATCCATATTTTTTAGCCGGTAGCCCCCCAGGGGGGCTACCGTATAACTTTGTGGATATGAATTTCATACGTTGAACTTTAAGTCAATTTTATAAAAAAATAGCTACTTTAAGTTATTTGTTTTGTGACTTCGGGTATAATGATAGCTAGCTAGCAACGTTCAACAGAACAAAGTAGCAAAATCTATCAAAATAAGGAATTCAAGTGACAGTTGAAGCCGATACCCATACCCATATTTTTTTGCCGGTAGCCCCCCAGGTCGGGTAAATGTTGAAAACTAATTTTTCTATATTTCCTCGGGTCTGGGTGTATGTGGTAATTACCCGTCGTTGTTTTAATAATTAATTTCCATAATAATAGTGCTTAAGCTACTATACTTTGGTATTGGAACAATGAGTGTGATCGTGTCCAATATATATTTATTTATTACTGTAATTATTTAATATTATCGATATCGATATTAATCTGAAAAGCGACATGACGCACATCACTGACACGCATACATAAACAATTTTACACACACAAATGCGATCCAATTTCGGTTTCGTTTGACAGCTCGTGGTTGTTCCTCTATTCCGATAGGTATATTAACTTTATGGTTTTTTCATAGTGTTTGTATGAAAAACCGTAAATGTGTTATATACATAGAGTATTTTGATATATTAATGGATAAAAATCGGCCAAGTGCGAGTTGGACGCGCCCATGAAGGGTTCCGTACCCACTTAACGTACCGATTGCTTATACCTAGACAAAATTCCACTATAATTTTTCGTCAGCAAAATAAACTTGGTTTTTTCATAGTGTTTGTATGAAAAACCGTAAATGTGTTATATCTCAAAAAGTACTTACTATATATCGTTCAAACCAATTTTCGTTGAAAGTTTTTATTAAGATCTACAGCATATATTTTTTCTAGATTTTTCACTCTTTTATTTCAGAAGTTAGAAGGGGGGGGGGGGGGCGACACACATTTTACCACTTTGGAAGGCTCTATCTTTCAAAATATTGAGCTTAAGAAAAAATGATTTGAGAAACCTCTGTGTTAGGTCTTTACCTATGAAATTGCCGTTTTCTATGGGGAAATTGTAGGAAGTTGGAATTAGCATACAAAGATATTTGGGGATTTCTTGGACATGTGAACTCCGAATTCAACGAAACTTTCGAGATATGATCAGACAAAATTAATCTAACTATTGACTATAATCTCATTTAATAAACTGTCTTAGAATAAAAAAATATCTGTTCAAAGCTGTCAAATTGACGACAACCAAAGAGCGGTACTTTGAAGCAGTTTTAAAAAATTTGGACGCGTGTTTAATTATTCTTGTCTTAGATGTTTAACATGACGACATACTCTATTTTCGAAACTGACTATTAATTTTGATATATTGATATTAATTAAAAAATTTGAGACCAATAAACATGTGAGAAAAAGACGGCAATTTCATATGTAAAGACCTATTGTTTTCAAAGACCTATATATAGACACCCTGTTGTCATGTTTGATTAAAAAAATATTTTTCAGTTTCAGTTCTTAATTTGTTTTTATTTTTTTTTGTATTAAAATCGTAAAGCGGTTTCACGGAATACATCTACCTACCAAGTATCAACTGTGTAGTTTTTAAGTTTTGTAATAAAGTGGCTGTGACATACGGACGGACGGACGGACGGACGGACGGACAGACAGACAGACAGACAGAAAGACAGACATGACGAATCTATAAGGGTTTCGTTTTATGCCATTCGGCTACGGAACCCTAAAAATGAGAATAATTAATAATAACAATAGCTCGGCTGGACGGAATTCGCCCCTGGCCAATTCCTTCGGCCGACCAGCGAGACAGAAAGGAAGTTAAGCAAGCTTTTCCTGAATAATAATCGGGCCATGAGGACATATGAAGAAGCAGAATTTTAACGGCTTACAGATGGTGAAAAACATATTATACTTGTTTTGTGGGAGTGATATGTGTGGAGCGTCGCCGTGCGGTATAACTCGGGCGTCATAGCCCTGTGGAACTTCGCAGCTTTGAGATACGAAGATCTATTAGGACTTAATAGACGCGGAAAATTAAGGGCTTTAGGATAGTATAAACAAATTTTGTAGGTTCATTTTCAATGCCCTTTCAAGTCGTGTAGAACACGCGATCTGTTTTTTTCAACCTGTTAAATTAATTACAACCTGTTTGCAATGTTTATGTTCTAAAGGTGGGAAACATTTGCGAGAGTTCAGTTCAAGCTATTTGACGTTTGGTGGCAAAGGGGCCCCTGAGCTTGAGGGCCCCAGCCGGGCCACTGCACTGCCTTGCCCCTGGGTAGCTACGCCACTGCGTATCGAATAATCTATCATGAATGTGATAAAGAAAAAATTACATTTGTACCTTTTGCGTACCAGTTTGCATTATGTAGTCCCAAAGACATATCTGACACGTATACGTATACTTACCCCAAGCACTGCAAACTCTCATTCTCGTAATCATAAACGATACATACCTTACGTAAAAAGTTGCTACCAAAGAAGCTGTCGAAGTGCTGCTTATTGAATTTAAGTTCCGTAAACGCCCTTAGTGTAAGCAATGAGCAGATTCTTTGTATGGAGACCCATACATCAATTCCTCAGTCGATGAAACTTTGCTGGGTTCTAAAATGGCATGAGCCATAAACTTTTAAATGATTATCCAGAAAAAACTCACACGGAAGTTAGGTATTTATACCTAAATATACAAATCTGTTTATATATTGAAACGAGTAATTTCTCAGTCCAAATTTATTTTACCAAATGAGTTATTTTTACTAGTATGTGATAGGTACTTAATAAAAATCCAAAACTTTTTTCAAACATGAGTACGCTTGGCAAAATGGTATAATTCCGTAAAAAAGTTCGACAGAGGCATTTTTCGGTCTCCCCAATAAGGGATTTTCTGACAGATGATTAAAAAAGAAAAAATTTAGTTCCAAAAAACTCAACAGATGGCGTCCATCAGACAGACTTTGGTCAATGTTAGAAAAAAAACACTTGCAGAAGGAAAAAAAAAACATTTAAAGGACTGAAAAGGCATATATATCTACGGAATGATTTTGTAATTTTTTAGAGAAATATGCTGTGTTATCTGTTAGTGCTGTCGGTAACCGCCACATGAGCTCGTTACATCAAAATCGCTGCGCTGTCACCTGGCTGTCTGTCACTCACTTCACTTATTCTGGAGAACAATAATAATTTTGCTCAATCAAAAAGAAAACCTCTTGTCTTCGTTGGTGCTCTATAATAATGACTCCTCCATGTAATGTACAAGAAGAAGAGCTCAATGGATTCAAGCAATTAAACATTTGAAACCTGGGATGACCGTACGAAAGAAAGCGGTCTCTTTGTTCAGCTCACATCAGGCCAACCGATTTTATTAGAACTCCTTTATGTTAGAATCCGGTATTATTGTACATTTATTTGCCTAGTATCATGTGTTTTGGCCTCGTTTTGCCCATTTGTTTGTCGTGGTTTGTTGCATCAACGCCATCTATGTTACTATTCGGAACTGTTTTTTTTAATTTGCTGTCAGAAAATCCCCCATTATTTTATTAAAATTTGGTGTTTCTGCTGGGATATTATTTTGGATATTTCATATTATTGTTTTTATACGTTACATGAATATGTCCGGGGAAGAAAGTTTAGACGGAGAATTTTTCCTAAAAAAGATGTCAATGAAATAAGACTTTCATTAAAAATACCACCCACTGCTGGGCATAGGCCTCCCCCAAAGATCTCCACGACGATCGGTCCTGCGCTGCCCGCATCCAATACCTAACCTTCTATTATTATTTTTTTTGGAAATTTATACAATACTTTTAATTTAGTGATACTTTATCATGCTGTAAAGTTTTTTCTGACTGAGGCATTACTGTGTGGGGGTCCACTAGCTTCATTGCCTTCACCGGCGCGGCGCTGCGCGCTGATTTGACGTTCATACAAAATAATATGATTGCGAGAACAAGAGTTTTTGGAGATCTGGTGAAATTGGCTGTTGGTTGAGGAGCCACTTCTAATGCAAAATAAGTTGTAAAAATGAACTGCCGATGCCGGTTTTCAGCAATATGTAACAGACAGATGCAGTTTTATTATCGGACTGGAGGAGCATAAATGGAATTAAGCCGAAATCCCTTTCCCAACGGACTCGCTGTCACACCGTTTTGTCACACTGGTGTGACTACGAAGAATTTTTTTCCTAATAGTCACATCATATTCAAAAAATCGTACTTGACGTAAATCACTTGATAATTTGATACCAGTTTGATACCACTTTGATACAATATACGTAATATAATACTAAATTAATTATTATATTAAAATATTATTAGCTGAAAGTACCAGGGTTGCATAGCTAACTAGGAGTTATTTTAGATGTTTTGAGTTTTATAGGCAGCAGCATTTTAAGTAGGTATACTCGTAATAACTCCTGGTTGCTTAGGCTGCCCTGGTACTTTTTGTTCAATATTTTTCCAATATGCCTAGTGCCTAGTACTTCATTCGATTCAGGGGGCTACTTATCCTTTATGCAGTAGTAATGTGGGAAAAAAATATCTCCCGTGTTACCTACTACTACAGCCGTTAGTAAGGCGGGTAATAAAAGTTGCCCCCCTTACGATTTTTATACTATCCGAAGAATTTATTTATGTTTTGTTTAAGTTTATTAGATTAAATAAGTATTGTGTACATACATAGGTACATTTTTTGCTTTATTTTAAAATCTGATGAATGCAAAGTTTGCAATCCATGTTATAAAATATGCACATACAGGGTATTTAATTTCCCCGCACTAGTAGTGTGACAACAAGTCTCATGTTTTGGTAGCTTACTAATATTCACACCAAAGAGTGTGACTACGAAGAAAAAAATTCTCCGTAGTCACACCAGTGTGACAAAACGGTGTGACAGCGAGTCCGTTGTGATCCCTTTTAAGACCCTGAATAAATTCTGGGTCTAATATATTGATTTAGTGTTATTACCTGACTACGGCAAAGCAAAAAGGAGGGTTATGATTTTGACCGGTATGTAGATACCTATGTGGTAATTGTGGTATGTAAGTAAATAGGTATGTTCATCTGTTGCCGCAAACTGCTGATCATTGGTATCAAATGAAAGCTCTTGGTAAGCACGTTTCAAAAATATATATTTTATAGTTTTTGCTCGCGGCTTTGCAACTCCAAAATAATTTAAATAAAAAATAAGTACAAAAACTAAAACCCGACTACTGAAAAATCACGCTATAGCGTGGGTTTTAGTTTTTATTATCAGAAATAAGGCATCAAATTATTTTACCGTAAAATGAAGGTAACAAAGTATTGACAAGTTGTATTATTTATTAAAGTAGGTATAAGTTAACAAATTGATCGAAGTAACAAATAAATAATTTTAAATTAAAATACTTAGCACTTACATTGGTTCTACAAATGAATAGTTGGTCACTGTAGGATTATAAATAAATTTGATAAGGTACAATATAAAAACATGTGTTCAAAGATGCTTCTATAAATATTATAGTCTGGATGTTACTTCTTTTTCTCAGGACTGGCTTCTATCTTGTGTTCTTTGTGGTAGTCGCGCATGAGGTCGCCAACCTTGCTGCCGGCCGGCAGCCTGCGCAGGCGCTGCTCGCAGTACGGCGTGTACGCCACCCGGCCCAGCACGTGTCCGATCAAAACCGCTACCAACATCTTCGGGTACACACCAAAATGGATGTTCTTCTTCAGGTACCCTAGAAGAAAACATTCATAGAAGTAAGACCGGTGCTAAAATATTCATGAACACTTACTATCATCATAATTATTCATCTTCGTTAGAGAAACTTTTGCAACTTCCATAAGTAACTTCTAGTTAGGTATTCCCTATTCTTACTTCTATGAATATTTTCGTGGCGCCTAATACCGGTCCTTATAAGCGTCGAATGAAGTGCATACAAGTTACATCTTGACATCTGGTCTTTAGTTGACCTCACTTTCACATGTAGGTATTATACCTAGTAAAAATTCAATCTCACTAAATGGTACCAAGCACCAGCGTTGAAGGCATCTCGAAAATATTGAAGCATTTTGTCATGCAGAGCAAGAACCTCTGTGAAAAATTCACGAACGAAAACCGAAGAGAAAGTCTATGAAGGAATTTGATTAAACAACTCACCATTCTTGATGCCGGCGTAGGTGGCCGCGGCGAATACCGCACTGAATGGCAAACAACGACGGTAGAAGCTCTCCTTATCACATTCTTCCAGCGCTCTGATTTCATCTTGAGTGAACTCGTAGTAGCGCTGAAAATAACAATACAACTTCAGAACAAGAGTGTCATGACATGAAGGGGCTACATTCGTTAAAATAAATTCGCCTTGCACTTGTATTGAATCATCATTATCATCATCAACCCGATTTCGTGCACTGCTGGACATAGGCCTCTCCTAATTCCCGCCACCGAGCTCGGTCTTCAGCATTTCGCAGCCAGCCCCCGCCTGCTATCTTTAAATGGGGGCCATTTATTCGTTGTGCCGTTCATTGGAAGATCTTAGCCTACTGCTGCCACGCTGGCAGAGTTTTCCTTCTCTCGCACTGGTGTTTTGAGCATTGTGCCTCTTAGTCGGCTTTTATGACCTCCTGGGCATGTCAAAGAGTGGTGACACTTGTATTCGATGCCGTCACCACACGGCTCTTGTATGTATGAATGGCAAGCATTATTGTCCTTATCTAAGTACTAGGTTTTAGTTCTTCACAAGGTGAATAGATTTTTTACATTAGGCCTCCGTTTCAAGAGCTATTCGTACTCACCAAGGGGTGGGTCACGTTGCGGATAGGTGGGTAGTTGCGAGGATCCCCATAGCAACTGCAATTGTCTTTGTCTTGGTCATTTGTTTTAGTTTTATCGCTCATTGCGTCGTCGCTGTACCCATCACTCCATCGTAAGTCGGATTGGTGCCGTTTCAGGGAAACATATGGGTGAAATATGTATACTATGAATTTTGTAGGTCATGAAAATTTTGTGTTTTGGATGACTGAATGGATGACTGACTGGTTTTTTACTTGTTGACAGGGATATGACGTTGTCCTTTTAGTTTTTTATTGGATCCGTACAAGCCAGAATTTCATTTCCCTGATAATGAATCTATACAAGAATAGACTATTTCAAGATTTTTTTAAAGGATTTGATAATTTATATTTCCATCAGATCCGAATCTTTGGTAATTTTCTATAGTTTAATAATTTACTAGCTTTCCGCTCACGGCTTCGCCCGCGTGGCCAACACTACTTTATCCTGCGGGAATGTGTTGTTTTTCCGGGATAAAAAGTAGCCAATATGTCACTCTCCATCTCCCAATAATACCAAAAATCACGATAAACTTGTAGCAAACTTGTAGTGATTACATGCTCTTTGATCACGACGCCGACGATCCGGTGCTCCGTTTTGACGTGATTATTGTGACTATTGATTTATTTTAGAATAAAATAAAGTCAGATTTCTGCGCGCGGTAAAAATAAAATACTAATCTTTTCTATAACATTAGAACAAAAAAAAGCACTGTAACTATCGCCAAAAACGCGCCAAGCACGTGCAGAGTTATCTGACACACACACGTGAAATGTTTGGCAGCTGGTTTGTATGGGAAAAGAAAAGTGTTGTTTTTACTATTTTCCACCAAATATTTGTTTTTTATATATACCTTACGGAACATATAAAAAAAATGAACCTAATTAATCCCGCCGTTCTCGAGTTTTGCGTTTAGCAACATTCATTTTTATTTATATAGATAGAGAAGAAGAGATACCTATGATCCGGCAAACGTCGTACCGCCTTGTCGACAGTACGCCACTTACCGGGTCCCAACTATTCTCGAAACACCTGAAGACACACAAAAAAATCGTTAAAATCAGTCCAGCCGTTTAGGAGGAGTTCAGACACAGACACGCAGAGAAGATTTTTTTTTATACATAGATTAGGTAGGTACACAATAAATACTTTTTTATGTCAATCGAAACGTTTAGACAATATTAAAAACGAAAATGACAGCCTCCATGATGCGCTGTGTGTGAAATCAAATATGTCAAGCAAACAGCAATGTCAAATTCGTAGTCAATGTTGTAGAATTATGCCGCAAAATTGCTGCGAAAGTCTTCAGAATCAAGAAGTTGCTGGGTGGTAGGGAGAGGGTGGCGCTTGGGGCACGGATGGCGCGGGCGCCCCGCCGGGCGCTGGCGCTTGCGGCGCTGGTGGCGCTGTTGGCGACGGCGGCCGGCGCGCGCTACGGCGGCAGCGACTACGTGGTGCACATGCCCGCCTACGGCGACGATGACCCATCACCGCCCGACAGAGATGACTATCGTGCCCACTCACCGGACGCACCCGCCTCCCCCGACTATAATATTAAGTATGAGGAGGTTTTGAAAGGTACCACACTATTCTTAGATATCGCCAGGCGTATTATTGATTGGATTCACCTACCAGAAATAATAAAATGGTTTTCTTTCAGAAAAACCAGAACAATCTTTTGGAGGAGAGGTGAACGAAGCGAATTCTTGGAGAAGACCAATCAGAAAACAACGAAAGAGATCTGATGATGAATTTAGAGTAGATGATTTAGATAAGCTTGAGCCTGACGATGATTTTCCTAAAACTAAGTCTGTGAATCGTTTTCCAAAACATCGTCCTAGACATAAAAGTCGCAAGTTTGAGGATGACATAGAAGAACGACCCAGGTTTCTGAAACGACCCGTTCGAGACAGAAGTATGGACGTCCCAGATTTGGGTGGAGACGAGTTGCAAACTGACAAAGATCGATTTATAGATGATACTCCAAGTTTGGAAAGTAAAAAATTTCGTTTTGCTTTTCGGTCGAGTAGTGTGAGGCCTCGCCGGCGGCCAAGGGACAAGTTCGACAGGCCAAAGCAGGGCGAAGATGACGAACCATATCGCCCGGGCGACAGGGACCGGGACCGCAGTCTCGACATCTGGCCTTTGGAGAAGGAGAGAGACATCTTAGGCCTTGGTTTGGACGACAATGAAGCTCTGTCGAGGCCGCGCGGCGGCGGCGGCGGCGGCGGCGGCGGCGGCATGGCGTCGCTGCGCCCCGTCGTGCCCGAGTCGGGCGAGGACGAGGAGCCGCCGCTGGTGCGCCCCGTGAAGCCCGGCCGCAACCGCTACGACAACGAAAACTACGACTACTACGATATGAAAAGGGCCATGAATATCAAAAATAAATTACCAGCTGTTCAGCGAACTCAAGGTGAGAACTAGGTTGAATACATAAATTAATGAGATTATTTAAATTTTACTTTTTTGCATTCACAATGCAATTTTTATGATTGAAAAATGGAAAATGAAGTAGATATTTAAAAAAAATCGACGCGTCTCACAACCAACTCCGATGGGTCGATTTTGTATAAATACTTCATTTTCCATTTTTTTAATGAGATTATTTATGATGATTACGTAGGGTTTTTCTTCAAAGATCTTCTGTAGCGAATCAAAGACAACTAAATGGTTATTATTATTACATATCTAGAACATATTACTTAATTACTTACCTTGATTTCTAGGCAATCAATTTTATAAAGAATAAGTACAAAACTTTTAAATGCACTCTACTTTTATAAAAAAAAACTAAATTAAATCCGTTTTCCGTTACATGTGTTATTATAAAACTTATTTGTGATCTGATCAATGAAGTTTGTGTAACTTTCCAAGTATCTGAGTCAGTCTTGTGATTTTGGAAATAAAAGCTAACATATGGCTTATGTGTGCTCAGAGCGGCACGGGCAGCTGGTGCCAGAGCGGCAAGGGCAGCTGGTGCCAGAGCCCATGCCGCGGTCGGAACTGCACGCCAACCGCCGCGTCCTCCAGCCGCCCACCATCCGGACCACCGTCACCACACCCCGAGTGACTCGCACAACTACAACCTCAACTACAACCGAAGAAACTACGATAGTGTTCGTTACCCAAACAAGCATCGCTCCATCCTCGGTTCCCACTAAGACGGTGACTGCGAATGTTTCCAAAGAGTTATCGATCGCAGAGAAGTCGCGACTGTCGATACTGAAAAAGGCCCAGAGGAAAGAGAGCGGACGCGACGAGGTGTCGACGAAGAAGCCGCCAGTGCTGATGCAGGTGACGCAGCGGCTGCACACGCTGGTTATGGTGGAGCCACCGACCAGTGTGGGGCCCTGGATGCGCGCGTCGGTCGTAGCGGAGGACTCGCCGCAGCGCCTGAAGGAGGTCCGCCGACTGATGCGCCAGAAACTCCTCTCGAACGCAAGAAGCATACAGGACCTCACTGACAACTGGGATGAAATGGTGTGTGACTATGTGGACATGTCGCTTATAAAAAACTCTGCACATATGAACACTCCGCAAGTCTATCACCTAGTGCTTCTTTTTCATTGCTTGGCTATTTTTCGTGAATAATTTTTTTTATGAGTTATACGTGCTTTGCATGCCTATATGTGTGTGTTTATGTAGTGCTTTATATTAATGTTGTTGTGATTGTATTTAAAGATGCATGTTACAAGCTTTAACATTATGTAAGGAACAATAAAACCCGATCTCTCTCAAATTTTGTGGTTGATTCAGAGTCTTTCTATAATACTTGTATTGATAGAATAAGAAATCAAATCATTATTAATTATCAATAGCTGCGTGTGGCTTTGGCTCCCTTGATCCCAGTAGTTCTATTCTCTAGTTCCACTAATAACTAATTATACAATGACTGGGAATATTACATATTACTTTGTATCATGTTGTACTGACAAGACGGTCCATGAGGACAACATTGTTACCGTCTACCATTGTCGACCATTGACGACCTATTTGGCGCAGGGGTAGGAGTTAGGTAGGATACCTGCCTTTTGCGCCGGAATCTCGGGTTCGATTCCCGAACAATACAAATATTTGTGTGCATGAACATGTCTATTTGTCCTGGCTTGGGTGTTATGTATGTATATTAAGTATGTATTTACAAAAAAGTACTTATATAAGTATATATTTAGCCGTTATCTAGTTTCCGGAATACAGTTTCTTAATGATAACTACTTAAGTGCTTATTACACTTGGCTAAATTCAGCATCTAATTCAGCATACATTGCTTGTTTTGATTGCATCACTTGCTACAAATGAGCTCAAAGAAAGCAATGTATGCTGAATTAGATGCTGAATTTAGCCAAGGTGTAATAAGCAATTGGTGTAATTGTAAGAAATAAAAAAAAAAACAATTGCAAATATTTCAAAATCTGTGATTGTGCCTTCCACATACGTAAGGGCTCAAACGCATGGAAGCTTAACTTCATCGGCCGATTAAAAATCGGTCAGTTCAGTACAATATTGACATTACCTTATGAATAAGTTTTATCTCTAGATTCTACGCTCGTTTCTAGATAAAACGGGCAGTTGCTTTATTTGCATACAGACATGTTTAATTCAAACCTATTAGGCTTGGCTTGAGGGCTGGGCGCGGCGAGAGACAGGCCCTGTGTCTGACTAACGTTGAATAGCGTTAAACAAACAAACATAGTTGCATTTCATGCATTACATATCGATATCTCTTTTGGTTCGAAAACTATTATTTTTTTATGTAAAAAGTTTTTTTTAAATACATCGTAACTTGCAATACTTATTTTTTATTTTATTTTATTTGTCGATAAAATCGGGTATAGTTAACGCCCTTTTCGTTTGTGCATCATATCGAGGGGCACACTGTATTTGTATTCGGTTTAGTTGGTAGTAGGACTTGTTCTTTGTCCGCCTGGCTAGCTACCACCATCTTATCTAAATTACAGATAAGAGCCAACTCCTCAGTGATTGAGGATTCCGGGAGTAGTGCGCTTCTACCTTTAGCTTTATCACCATTTAACATGCTGTGATAAAGGTTAAGTGCTACCCGTTGTGAATAAAAAAGGGGTTTGTTAATTGATACTTAGGTATCAAAATACAGTCTACCAAATCCTCAAAACACAAAAAAGAGATAAGAAGGAGCATGTCACGCATAAAGTACTGAATGAAGCGTGAGTCAATGACACGCTAGTTGTCATGACAACCCAAAGAAATTCAAAATCGTACAAAGGTATAATGTATGGGGGGTTTGCGTTTTGGAGCTAAGGGTTTTTGCACTCACGCCCTGCAGTTACTACTTCTGTCTTTAATGTGTTTCTGATCTTATCTTAGCTGGGTTGTACAGTCAATTCAATTAAACCATGCATGACTAATTTTGCAAAAAAAATATTTTGAACGCGTCAAAGCTATGAAAGTCAGTGTCAATGTCAACAAGTTTGAATTTCGACCATATTTCGACCTTGCTGAATTTTAATATCTGTTAGAAAATGAACTTATGGTGGGATAGGATTCAATTAGTTTGACTGTACTTTACTGGGTGTATGCCATGCCATAAAAAGCATTCGACAGTGGTGGAAGTGAAGATTTTTTGTTATTAAAAATCACCACAGTCGTTGAATTTGAAAACCTGGGATCCTGTAAATGTGGATTGGAAATATGGATGATTTAACTAAGTACCTACACCTAGATGATTCTGAATTATCGCGTCTATGACTTGACGTAAAGTAGGTATTCGTTGTAGGTAAGTATGTTTGTAGGTTCTGAAAATAAACTATATGAACACACTAAAAAGCCCAATTGCACAAAATAATGGTAACACGATGTCCAAGTCAATATATAAAAAAAAACAGAAAAAAATTCATTACTTTGGAAATTTCATAAGGTAAGGCTAGGTAAGTAGTTTTACTGTACAAAACTTCCTTAATTGAGCTTAGACTCGGCTTAGACCGGTTTTATAGAACATCAGCCTATCGTCTCCGTCCAATTTTCTTGTATTTTAGTTGCAGTAACAAAATGGAGTACCCCGTCTAGTGTAGCGGAGCGCGAGTTGTCCGCTTTCCTCGGGGCCCACCGGCAGCGCAAGGACGTGGTCGAAGCCGAGGGGCTCGCCGACGCCGCTGCGGCTGCCGAGGCCGGCGCCGGCGGGGTCGCGAGGAACGGCCAGCAAGCAGACAACAGCACAAGCAAGCGGACTCTGGTTAGTGGATCGAAGCCGAGGGGCTCGCCGACGCCGCTGCGGCTGCCGAGGCCGGCGCCGGCGGGGTCGCCAGGAACGGCCAGCCAGCAGACAACAGCACAAGCGAGCGGACTCTGGTTAGTGGATCGAAGCCGAGGGGCTCGCCGACGCCGCTGCGGCTGTCGAGGCCGACGCCGGCGGGGTCGCCATGAACGGCCAGCCAGCAGACAACAGCACAAGCGAGCGGACTCTGGTTAGTGGATGGAAGCCGAGGGGTTCGCCGATGCCGCTGCGGCTGCCGAGGCCGGCGCCGGCGGGGTCGCCAGGAACGGCCAGCCAGCAGACAACAGCACAAGCGAGCGGACTCTGGTTAGTGTAAAAAAAGACCGCTCCAGACTCGTGGACCCACCGCGGTGACCCACTAGTGGGTACACGAGTAATTTTAAGTGTGCTTGTGGTCCCACCGTTTCGCTCTTGACCAAGACCTGTCATAATTACGCAAAATGGTATGTTGCTGTTAGCCTTACCCTTACACAGAACATAAGAAAAGGCGAGAAGTTGTGCGAAACCTTGAAACAGTCTACGGACTGTTTTCATTTTCTCTACTATTTTGAGTTTATGGCAACGTTCCTGTTCAAGGTGATGACGCTGCGTTTAGTATTAGGTCCTCCAGTACTAACTCATTCTGTTTTGTGATCACGTCACAAGAAGGGCGGCTCGCGAGTTGTGGGCGTTTCTCGGAGCCCATCGGCAGCGCACGCGATGCGAGTGTGCGCTGATGTGATGCAAATTGAATTTCTACTGTAGCTAACTAGTCAACCTTCCGTAGTTCTTGTAATCCTCAACACATGCCGTGTTTATAAATAATTTATAAATCCAGGCTTGATCTATCTAGGTAATTCATGAACCAATATGAGTTATTTCTTAATGCTTTATTCCTTAGTACGACACATAAATGTTTATATACGTCACATAAGGGTTCACTAGCGTCCCTAATCTACGTCCTAATCAACTAGATTAGGACGCTAGTGCATGGCCGACGCCAGCCAGAGCAAGTCAAATTGTATGTTTTTTATCCACAAAGGGGGTAGCAGTAAGCCTTTAATCATTCCTCATGTTAAATAAATATAAGGCTTAAGATGGATGCGCACTACTCCCGGAATCTTCGGACGCTAGTGGCCGACGCCAGCCAAAGCAAGTCAAATTGTGTGTTTTTTATCCACAAAGGGGGTAGCAGTAAGCCTTTAATCATTCCTCATGTTAAATAAATATAAGGCTTAAGATGGATGCGCACTACTCCCGGAATCTTCGGACGCTAGTGGCCGACGCCAGCCAAAGCAAGTCAAATTGTGTGTTTTTTATCCACAAAGGGGGTAGCAGTAAGCCTTTAATCATTCCTCATGTTAAATAAATATAAGGCTTAAGATGGATGCGCACTACTCCCGGAATCTTCGGACGCTAGTGGCCGACGCCAGCCAAAGCAAGTCAAATTGTGTGTTTTTTATCCACAAAGGGGGTAGCACTAAGCCTTAATCATTCCTGATGTTAAATAAATATAAGGCTTAAGATGGATGCGCACTACTCCCGGAATCTTCAACCACTGAGGAACTGGCTATCTTATTTCCCAACTGTCGGAACACAACAATGCTGAAAAAAAATTGTTATGGCGTCGGACTAAAATAAGATGGTTGTAGCTAGCCAGACGGACTAATATAGAACAAGTCCTACCACCAACCAAACCGCATACAATATACATGTACCCCCACAGAGAAGCGAACCCGGGACCTCTGGCTCTGATACTGGTGGTGTGCACCAATAGAGCACAGAGAGAATCCATAGGTTGTATTGATACAAAAAAAATAATCACAATATTATATAGGTAATATTTTGTATCAATACAATGCATAGGTTGTATTGATACAAAAAAACCACGAAATTTAAACCTAACCTATCCTATCACGTGTTCTACAGGACCTCCGAGTCACTCAAATATTAGGCTAATTTTAGGTATTTTGACCATTTGGTATTTAAACTTTGGTGTTATA
Organism: Crambus lathoniellus; assembly: GCA_949710035.1. NCBI lineage: Eukaryota > Metazoa > Arthropoda > Insecta > Lepidoptera > Crambidae > Crambus > Crambus lathoniellus. Next base: position 30,681,447 of record OX453296.1, read on the forward strand.
GCTACTAGACATTTTAAACATTAGGTATTTAGTCCAATCGGTATTTTGAACTTAGGTGTTTCTTATGTAGGTGTTATTTATTTGCTTAGGTATTTTAAAACATTAGGTCTTTTGATTTTAAGTATTTTGAACGTAGGTGTTTTAACGTTAGGTATTTAAATTTTAGGTATTTAGATACATACCCAGAGTTGCTATTTGTTAGAAGGTTTCGTGAATTGCAGCTTCTGGTACTTGAGAGACTAAACCTAGTTATGTTTTGTTCCAGGTCCTCCCCACTTTCCCCCCGTACGCACTGGACCCTAGCCTGGACGCGCCGTGGAACGAATTCGTGGCGGCGAACCGAGCGTCACCCGCGTCCGCGCGCGCCCTGCTCCTCACCCTAGCTTTAATCACATACTTAGACTTGTATTGTATCATATTGCGTCGGATTAAGGATTTATGTAGCTATGGAAACAAACTTATTATGTGCCCAAACTGAATTTGCTCGTGTTTTATTTGTTAATTCCTATTAATTTGATACAGTTGACTTCACGTTAACCTTGAGCACGTTCTCCTTTAAATCGCGTTTACGTAGTATAAGTAAATTTCATTAAAAACTTGACAAAGGAAACAAATAATATAATTATGGGACTCTAACTTTGAATAAAGTTAATCACAGTGTGAAGTAAGAAAGTAGTAAAAACCACACTTTACTTTTCTCATACAAACCAGTTAAAATACATTTGACGTAAATCGTATATCCGTCTTTCACATCGAAACGGAGCAACGGATCGACGTGATTTTTGGGACGGGGATAGTTTGGGAGCTGGAGAGTGCCAAAAGCTTCGATCAACAATAGTAATACTTAGATGAAGGCTCACGAACTAAATGAAAACTTTACATGGCAATCTACTTACTTATAATTATACTCTTAAGTGAGAGTATATGCTCGGCCATATCTGTCACTCCAACTCATAGCTCCATGCATAGCTCCAACTATGTATCTAGAACTCGGTGTTATTGTATCAACAATGTTAAGGCCAAAAGTTACTTTTTATCAAGGAAAAGCATTTGTTTCCCGCGGGATAATGGTGTGATACGTTCTGGCCCGGCCACGGTGTCAACTAAGGCTGTGGTTGTGTCAGTATACGTTACGGATAAGTACCTCGTAGTACTTTGATGGAAAAAAAGAGTACCACAGTATTTCATCAGTTATAACACATTTTTGGTGGCCGGGCTGCAACGCATACGACCCAGCCCGGCCACGCTTCTATCGAAATAAATAGATAACTTTACGATGCAATTTTGGTACGGGGTAATGGTACGTATTCTGTACCAACGAGAATGTGTCCGTTTCCCCTTTAAAATGGTAATTAAAACAATATATTTTGGCATTGAAATTTCTGAAATAAAACGCCTGATATTGTTGATTGAGCAATATACGTAACTCGACGTCTTCTGTATATTTTTTTTGTAGGCGCAATGGCTCATATTATTTAAACTAGGCTTACTTAAAATTTGATAAAAATTTATAATTATACATCTATCTTTTCCCATTGGTCTTTTTCCACTTACATTTTGTTTAGTGTAAATAGTTTCTAAGACCCCAAAATATTTTAAAAGCTTAGCAGTCAGGGCTGCCTCAATGCAAAAAGGTTTTCGTAAAGAAGAGTAAATATATTTTCCTATACATTTCGGAAGGATGATATAGATTTGAAAAATTTATAGTATGGTGGTCCCTTTTTTATGGGCATATTAAAATAATAAATAAAGTTTTTGAAACTGAACCGTGCGACATAACTATACCATAGGTATTAGAAAAGATCGAAGAGAATCTCGTTTCGCAATTTGCCACAGTAGGACTCAAACCCACGATATTTCACTGTCGTCCGAGCAAATGCTCTGACTACTGTGCTACGGAGTCGTAAAAAGACGCATCGAATTTCTCTAATACTTCTTATACGTCGATAGGTACGTAATCTTCAAACTGTCTTAAATGCGAAAAAAAAAGAATAAATCGAACTCATCGCTTCATTATAACGTTAAGTGGGGGTAAAGTTTGACTTATTGTTTTTAGGGTCCCGTAGCAAAATGGTAAAAAGGAATCCTTATGGTGCGACTCTGTCTGTCTGTCACAAACTGGTTTACTCGAGAACCACATACGCTATCAACTTGAAATTAGATGACGTTTGCCCAACTATTTTGCAAATAAAAGAGAAATAAAACTATTAATATTTTTTTTGGAACAGGGTCTGAAAAATGCGTATTGAGACTTTAGTTTGCTTATTTAGACGACTTCTTTATTTTCATCAAAGTGAGGATCTTTTTCAAATTTTATTTTTTTTTCGAAAGTTTATACTCCTGACGAGATCTTATTTTCACCAAGTCAAGATCAGGAGATGAAATCCCAGGAAAATTGAGAGAAATTCTCTAATATAGGCAACATCGTTCCATTTATTTTTGAAGTTAGTCAAGTATTTGCATCTGGTAGTATGATCATCTCATAGTGATGAGCTGGTGATGGAAGCTACAACTCCTTAACGGTTAGAAGCTGGAGAATAATTCCTTAAGTATTAATCGTATGTATGGAGTAATAGTTACCTATATTCTTTCAGGTTATTAGGGTGAGCTGATTGATGATGAGAGTTGAAACTCCTCAACATAGTTATAGGATGTTTTATAAATACCATATGCACGAATGGACTTTCAGTTGTATACCTTCAAGTTATCTAAGTAGCTAAAGATGGATAGCTGAACTCAGTAACGGTCAGGATATTACAACAATTTATCATAATCACCATGTAGTTTTGCTACGATTATTTACACTAAAAGTCGAAAGTTAAAACGTTAAAAAGAATGTAAACGCCTTCAAAAAGAATCTTCAAACAAAATTAACAAAAAAAATCGGTGCCAAGCCAAGCCAAAAAGAATCGGAACGAATTATACTGATTGAAATAACAAAAATTAAAAAAACCCGGTCCCAAGCGTGAGGTGTAGGACGTATTTACCTCAAATACCTATTAGACTTGGCACCGACTCCAAACAGTTCAGTAAGTAGGTACCAAGATAAGTTAGAAAAAGTCACGCATTTTCGTCCTTGGAATTAAAAATTCTAATTACTTTTTTCGTTTAATAGTGTTTGTTAATTTTGTTTGAAGATTCTTTTTGAAGGCGGTTCACTTTTAAAAAAATGTTTTATTTCTATTACTTAAAAATTCGTAAAACTCATATTTACAAACAATTTTTTGTATGGAGGCAGCCCTGAGTGATAATCTCTCAAGACGTCAAATTACGTTTATTTGCTCAAACAATAATGTCAGGCGTTTTATTTCAGAAATTTCGATGCAAAAATAAATAGTTTTAATTACTATTTTAAAGGGGAAACGGACACATTCTCGTTGGTACAGAATACGTACCATTACCTCGTACCAAAATTGCATCGTAAAGTTACCTATTTATTTCGATAGAAGCGTGGCCGGGCTGGGTCGTATGCGTTGCAGCCCGGCCACCAAAAATGTGTTATAACTGATGAAATACTGTGGTACTCTTTTTTTCCATCGAAGTACTACGAGGTACTTATCCGTACCGTTTACTGACACAACCACAGCCTTATTTGACGCCGTGGCCGGGCCAGAACGTAACACACGGGATAATGTCGTGTAGTCCACGCGGGCAAAGCCGCGGGCGGAAGGCTAGTTTGAAAATAAAATTAATTCCTTATTACCCCTAGCTAATGTAAGTTTTTATGTCAAGTAATCGCAAACTATCGCGATTCCGTATTTATGTCAATTTGTATGAAAACTGTATCAGCGCGCTACTCGCCGCTAGGGGCGCTGAATATACCTATGCAAATTCGAATTACGTCTTATCAGGAAAATAAATATAGTACCTCCTTAAGGTACAGGGAAGCTAGTTTTCTTTAATGTTTCATAAACACCACACACCCAAATATTTACATAACTATAACACTAAGAAAATAATCTGTATCCGTACATTTTTAATTCACTGTAGAAATAAATCATTTCAAGCATCAGTACCCCTAGTGTAAGTTTTTATGTCAAGCAAACGCAAACTATTTCGATTCCGTATTTTTGTCAATTTGTATGAAAACTATATAAGCGCGCTACTCGCCGCTAGAGGCGCTAATACAGTTTTCATACAAATTGACATAAATACGGAATCGAAATAGTTTGCGTTTGCTTGACATAAAAACTTACACTACGGGCACAGATGTAAGTATTAAATTGATAATAGAGCATAACATAACGAATATACAGGGTGACATCGAAGTCGTTAGCATCCATTTAAAATAAGAACAAAAGAACCTACTCATGATATAGTCTTTTCCCCAAATATGAGGCAAATCCAAGACGTAATTTTTATTTAAAAACCTGAAAAATCGCGTAAAATACTCAGTAAGTATAGCAACTAAAAATAAAAGTTACTAAAAATAACAATTTGATAAAAAAAAACACTGATTAATTAATATTCAAATAACATACAAGCCTTAAACTACTTCATTGGCCTCTCGACAAAACGTGGGCACTACTATAACGTGAATTTGTTCAAGTTCGCGCACGGAATTCACCGAAACACACAATATCACCCATGCCATGCTTTATGCCCGCTTTGCCCGCGTCCCTGCGCCCGCGCTGACGCCGGGCAAAACCCCTTTTTCACGTAAAAACATAGCTTCACATGAGTACATTACTTAATGGGCCGAATGGATGCCAATGACTTCAAAAACACCCTGTATTGTATAAGTTTATGGGTTTGGATTAACTTTATGTCAAATGAAACGTCAAACTTGACTTGAGTTTACTCGTAAATCTTGAATAAAGTTTAAAATAATATATATTTTATCCCGATATTCCCACGGGAACGAATACCACGCGGGTAAAACCGCGAGGATCCGTGCCCGTAGTGTAAGTTTTTATGTCAAAAAACGCAAACTATTTCGAATGCGTATTAATGTCAATTTGTATGAAAACTGTATTAGCGCCTCTAGCGGCGAGTAGCGCGCTTATATAGTTTTCATACAAATTGACATTAATACGCATTCGAAATAGTTTGCGTTTGCTTGACATAAAAACTTACACTCGGGGTACCGTTAGTTGTACGCATAAAGACGACGACGGATAAAGCCAATACAAACGCTGACGATGCACTCTACGTGCTGTGGAAATATACGAGAACTTGTATATCTAACTTTCAAACGAACTTGATGGTATACCTCTGTAATAACAATTTTTGGTGGTATAGAGAAATTGGGGTACCCGTTAGAGAATTTGGGGGACCCGTTAGAATCTCACTGGAATCAACCCTAGTAAGTTGTTCTCGACTCGGCTAACTCAAACTACACTTAGGTCCGGTTGCTCGAAGCTTGGTTAGGGTTAAATTATGGTTAAAGTAAAATTAACCGGCGGTCAAATTTAAAAAGCGTTGTTGAAGCAGCGGTTACTTTAACGAGCAGTCAAATTACAGATTTAACGGCGGTCAAAATAACCGACAGGGTGGGGGTGGTTTAAATTTTGCCATTAGTAATTAAGGGAAGGTTAATAAAATAGTACAGACAACACTTTTAACCCTAAAATAACCAATGTATTTTTCTTTTACCGATGTCAAAATTGACATCAGTTAAATTTTAACTTTTGTCAATTTTGACAAAAGCTAAATGTACGAGCAACCGGACCTTAGGGTCGTAGGTAGGCGTAGCTCAGACATCTGGGGTTATAATTAACCTTGGGCGCCGTTGATATTAATCACAAATGCAAGTTACTAAAATTATTAAACTTGTAAATAGAAGTGCTGAAATTTCTAAAAATGTATTTAAAAAAAAACCCCAGATCGAAACAAAGTGAACTCAATGAAAACTCAGGCTTGATGCATTATTAAACCTTTAATCGGTGCAGATACAATTAGTACAAAACCAATATAATGGTATTAATGGTAATAAAATAAATTATAATTACTTAACTAGGATACGACACATAATTGTCGTTTGACTTAAAATGTTATATGTGTAACATCACTCTTATCAGTGGTATGATACCTTTATTAAGGGGATAGCCCAAGGCCCCGACGGACCCACTCAACGGCAAAGTGGCCAGCCGCAGGCGAACCAGTCCGGAGCGGTCACCTCCAGCTAGGCACTCTCACAGGTAAATGAGACCCGTCGTGTCCGTGGTATATCCCATACAAATACACACAACACATTCTCATTACACATATATATAAATGTCTCTAAGTTGAGTTAAAATAAACTAGGGGTAATACATGCGGCACAGGTAGATGAACATTGCCATATGAACATGAACCGGTTATATATATGGCATTTATGTTAAAAAAAATTGGACAGCGGCATGGCTTAACAATACTTTAGGATTCCGCGGGTTACCTCAATGAGTCCCTGAGTTTTGCTGAATTGGCAAATCAGGTCAACAAACTTGAAACACCCAATGACCATTACATTCCGGATAAGCGAGCTGGTGGGCCGGCAACCTCACACGGCGCACATAATATTCCACGTCACAGCTGTGGACACATGGGGCTCCCTGCTACAGGTGGGGTATAGGGCCCTAAAACCATTAAAACATTTTGTCAGTACGATCCGCCATTTTGTGATGAAGCGGTACGAACATGTGGAACAACGAACTTGTCATGAACTTACCTAAACGGCATAATTTCGTGACGTTAATCACGCCATTAGGCCAGCGACATGGTTACCCATCCCGCGTGCAAACCTCGCACAAAGGCGCATTCACCTGAAGAACTCCATCGCGATAAAATTAATTACAGATCTCCGATTGCCATTCCATTCCGGCAGATCAAGCAAAGTCCACACAAGCCATGACGAATCACTTTCACCGGCGTGTTCCGTCTCACGACTCGTGCCAAAACACAAGTCCGTCGCTTCTAAAAAGACGAAATCTCTTTGGCAGAACGCAACAAAGATAAAACATTAAAAAGAAATTGGCCATCAAATTGGCTATGATCAAGCTAATACAAAGATAACAAAAATACTTCACATGAATTTAAAAGCTCCGCATTTATTAAAATGTTTTCTAATAATAAAAGAAAATTACAAGTTCGACCAGGCATCTCTGTTCTCGCCAGACGGAACTCTGGTCTGTGCGGGTCAATGCAACTGTCAACCGCCCGCCAAACGTCAACTGTCATTGTCGCACGTCAGACAGCTATCAAGTGACGTTATGAAAACAAAACAACCTCGTCAACATAATTCTATCGGAGAGATGTTTGCACTTTAATCAAAGTGAAGTGAATAAATCAGAGCTCAAAATCAATCAATACGGAATGGATTCTGTGACAATTAGTGTGTATAAACAAGGATCGCTATGCGAAACCAGGCGAAAAGGTAAAACTTCCATTCTCAAAAAATACGGTGTTACAGTACCGTCTTCGCTGGGAAAGAAAAATTTTATTCAAAATGAACATTTTGAATAAAATTTTTCGTCGAGAGAAACGACAAAATCTAATATTACTACATGCCCTAAACCAAACAAATCTTACTTCTATTTGTTGCCAGGCATCAGCCACCGCAGGACTCCAAAACTTGAATAACCAAGTTTGAGTCTATCCAGGGGACATTAAATAACTCGCACGAGTTCATGCGAACAAAGGGGAGCACCATCTCGGCAACTACAATCCCATGGAGGAGAGAGCTCAACCCGAGCTCAACCCTAAACTGGTACCAAACACCTAGTTGGCCAAACAATAACAAAAAGAAATTTACTATAACGAAAGAAATCAATTCAATTCCCTGTTTACATATATTTCAGTCTCATGAAACAATTACAGGTTTATTATAACAAAATATATATGTGTAATTCACCTAAACAACTAAAGGGGGTGTATTACTAAGCGAGTAAGTAATTACTAAGGTGAGGAGTGGAACATCCATAAATCCTTTTAACACCTAAAAACAATCAACAGCACACCACCACGACAATCTCAAGACTTGCGTAATACACATGTTACCATCCTTGGCATCCTTTGGGGTCTACCCAAATGCAGCAAGGCCTACGGATGCAACACAAAAACATTAAAACTAACAGGCAGCTACTTAATAACCTAATCATGCTTCTAAACTAAAAACACTGTGCACAAGGTAACACAATGGCAGACTCGAGATCCAGAAATACTCTGAAGATACTTCAAGCGCCTTCATTGTGACCCCGCACAACAACACCTCGGACGTCAAACGAACCAAGAGGCTCCCCATCCCTACTCTCCAAAGAAGTCACCACGTTACCCGATCGCATATCCCTCACACAATTTACAAATTTGGGAGGTAATTTAGCGGAAAAACATTCGGGTAAACCGAAGGCGTGATTATCAGGATGGACAGTAACAGTCTGGCCGTCAAAATGTCGATCCGAGTTAAAAGTCAAATCCAGTACTGTATCCGAGACACTATTAATTTCACGAGCCCTAACAGAATCAACAGAGGGAACACTCGCTAAAACATCAGGGGCGAGGTTAAAAGACCTCCAAAAGTTGATTCCAAAATGGACCGGAAGAGTAATCTTCGGTTGAACATAAAACTTTATTATTTTAGTTTCATTTTTATAATCAATGGGAACATCCATATAATGTCGACAAAAATACTCGGAGCCATTAGCAACTTTAATATAACGAGGTTTATTAAAAGCTCTCAATGGTATTCCGAGTTTAACCAAACGTTCATGGGCATTATTACCGAGCAAAGAGCAACCCGCACCACTATCAAGTAATCCACTGACGGGAACACCATAGACCTTAACAATACCAAATGGTCTATCGTCTCCCAAACTAGGCTCAAAAGGGGTCTCTCTGCTAATATTATTCAGAGAAACTAAACCACCTAGTTTATTTTGCCGTTTACAATCCGGACAATCAGTGGATTTAAAATCAGGCTTACCGCATTTAAAACATAATAGCGGCCGAGGAGCCTTACAAAAATAAGTGGGGTGCTCATTGTTCTTGCATATAAAACAGTATGAAGAGCCCTTAGAACAGGAGTTCTGAACAAACGAAACCGGAAGCTTCTTATCAAAATTATTATTATTAACTTCCGTATTATTAAATTTAGTCGACGGTTTATAAACAAAATCCGGAGCAACAACAAGTTTATTAAAAGATGGTTCTGAAAACCCTTCCCTCTGAATGTTACCCAATTCAATCCGTTTCCCTACTTCCTTCAGGTGGTCAATAGATTTAACGTCGATCAGCAACAATTCGCGGTTGTACTCAGGCCGTATATTACGCAACACAATCTTTAGTTTCTCCGCGTCCGATTATTCGAAACTTAAACGCGACATCATTCCCAAAATGGTGGATAAAAATACTATTAAAGACTCGTGCTGAGCCTGAGTGCGTGACCCAATCTCCTCCAGAAGTCGATCATCAAAATCAGGAAGATCAAAATTCGGATCGGATTTTAACGCCGAAACCAACTCGTCATAACAATGGAACTTGCACTTACTTGCTCGATACCAATAAAGAGCAGGGCCCTCGATCAAATCAGGAAACCCGGTGAACACATCCTCCTTAGGTATACTCCTAGCAACGCACAGCTCCTCCAATCTAGACAAGAAAGCACGAACACACGTAAAACCGTTAAATTTTAAATTGAGGGAACACAGGTTATAAGATTTCTCCGGTTTATAAATCACCGTTCGACCATAAGAGCGGGGAGGGCTATCCTCAGTTTCAGATTCCGAAGAATCGTCATTTAATGTGATGTAATTAATAAGCTTCCCCTGTAACATAAAAAGTTCCTCCGGAGGATTAGCAATTCTAGCGATCCTCGAAAGAATATAATGAGCGCGTCCAATAAGGCGTGAACATGTAGCATCCGTAATATCATCATCACTAAAGGAATGAATAAGCAAATGAGCCTTAAACTTGAGAATCGAAACTTCCGAATCTTCACCGTCAAGAGAAACCGCCGTAGAAGGAATTCTCAAGGTACCCCTACGAACTAATTTCCAGGTATTTCTCAAAAGTTTCCGCAAATGATCCACACTGCTATTCTCATCAAAAGAGACTCTAAATATTGATAACTCGTGTTCAAGTTCATCCTTTAGCAAGAAATTAACGTTACAATTAAGTTCAGCCATATTGGCTACAAATTAATTAATTAACATAAATTAAAAATTGTTAAAATACTCAAAATACCTAAATGGACCTTAAGTATTGATAACTCATGATAAAGTTTCTCTTTAATCAAAGAATTACCGTTACAATAATATTCAGTCATTATGGCTGAAAATTAATTAATTAAAATAATTTAAAATTATCAAAATAAATGCACCGAGCATTGAATTCACTTTTCTGAGCCCCACGTTGGGAACGCCACTGTAATAACAATTTTTGGTGGTATAGAGAAATTGGGGTACCCGTTAGAGAATTTGGGGGACCCGTTAGAATCTCACTGGAATCAACCCTAGTAAGTTGTTCTCGACTCGGCTAACTCAAACTACACTTAGGGTCGTAGGTAGGCGTAGCTCAGACATCTGGGGTTATAATTAACCTTGGGCGCCGTTGATATTAATCACAAATGCAAGTTACTAAAATTACTAAGAAAAGGTAAAACTTCCATTCTCAAAAAATACGGTGTTACACCTCTACATATCTGTGCTAGAATTTATTTTTCAGAAGTGACATTATACGTCTTATAGTCTAGAGTTGAATTTTGCTCATAAAATTATTTCCTATCTCTTTTATACTTTGCCATAATGAATGAGTGGAACAAAGACGCGATTATAACACCACAAAATGTGTCACAATGCACAAATAAATGAAAAGAGCGCCATTTCTTTGTGGGTGGTCCCACGCCTTGTCAACGTGAATGGTCTTCAATTGGTTTTTTTAAAACGAAAAGTGGAAGCGTTATTTGCCGCGAAATTTTGTTGTGTTTTGTGTGTTATAAATTTTTAATAAAATATAATACTTGTAATAAATGCTTTTATTTATAATTATTACAAATTTAATTCAAAAAGCGGGGAAAAAGTCCTTTTTCCTGCTTTCATCTACTTTCACCAATTTAATTCAGCATTAAATTATACTTTATTATATATGGCCAGATAGGTTATTTAATAATGATTCCAGTGATATAAGTTTTGTTTATAGTCTCCAAATAAAATTTCATGGAAATCTTCATTTAAATGAGGCTGGAAGCAAAACCGGAAGTAATGCGGAAGTAGGCTGTCACTTACGCGTAATTGCCAAGATGGCCGCCGTCACTTGAGAGGATAAATAAGTTTATGCATTATACTTAACTGACAACACAGACCATAGAGAAATTAAACTTAACTTAGACGTTCCTAACTAGGAATCTCTCTAGTTTCTTAAATTAAGATATTCTTAGCTAAGAAATACCTTACGAGAGTTTGGTGAATAAATCACTGCCCATTTTGACCATTTCCGACGCTCTCTGACATACTTTAAATATAAATCTTAGTTCTTTCTTACCTATCCCCCTTATCAGACTTATACTGTATTTAAAATATTCAGTAGCAGGTGAGCGCATCTAGACTCTAGCTAGACCATTCACTAAACAATAATTGCGGAGGTTTTGCCTCCTCCTGAGTTAATACAGCTACCTAATAATCAGAGAGATAATGCCTAGTTCAGAGTTATTGACTATTGTATGCTATTGTCCATGCACAGCTTCTTAGTTAAGTAGGTAGGACCTACCTAACCTACCTAGCATTTTCCTCAATTTGTTTTTTATATTTAGTTAAGAGATCGCAATATAAACAAATATATAAAATATCTATACATATAATAAAACAGAAACGGAAAAAAAGTCTGTACATGAGAGATTAAAAAAAAAAATTAGTGCTATGTGATGTGTACAGGATATAGACCCCAAAACGATAGATATTAAAATTTTTGTGTGTTTGTCTGTTTGTCTGTTTGTATGTTCGCTTTTCACGCAAAAACTACTGGACGGATTTTTACCAAATTTTGTGAAGTAATAGCTTATAACCTGGGTCAACATATAGGGTACCTTTTATTGCGGGAAAATTTCTTTATATTTAATAAAAACCCCTTATTCCTACGGGAAAATACAAAGACTGATTCTTACTAAAATAGATGGCGCCACATGATTATGAAAATACGTTATATTTAATCGCTGTCTCAATTAATAATGAATCATGTTATTTTTTTTTTACCTGCTTCAAAACATAATATAAATTGAAACCCATCCAGGCCCATATAAAATCATAAAAATAATTTCATGTTATTTACGTCATTATATCTACTAAGCAATAGATGGCGCAGGTAGTCAGTAAGTTATACCTCTCACAAAAGTACATTCGAATGATTATATGAGGTAGGGTGAAAGCCCTCTCTGTTGCCACTTTAAGATGTTTTTCACTTCTTTCGAATCATAACTACTAAGCAATAGATGGCGCAGGAAGTCAGTAAGATTACGATATACCTTTCCAAAATGTACATTCGAATGATTATATTAAGTAGGATGAAAGCCCCCGCTGTTGCCACTTTAAGATGTTTTTCACTTCTTTCGCCTATGGTCTTAAGTAGGTATCTATAAAATACAAAATTTATATCTAAAATTGTCAAGAATGTATCTTATACTTTTCTTTACATTTTTAAATTCTTACAATACAAAAAAACTACTTAAAAAAATTTTACAGACTCCAAAAAGTATTTGTCAACTGAAAAGGAAAAATATAATATCTATAATTTAGGTACCTTTTTGAGGTCGGTGCCAGTCAGTTTATTTTTTTTAATTACTTTTTATTTCTTAAGTTTTAGTGTACAATAACCCATCGGCTGCCAAGCTTTTTTCGCAAATCGCGTTATCTGCCAGCCATTAAAAATGGCGACGGAAAATTGTCCACTCAGCACTTGCAAAAACAATTTGAACTATTATATATTTATATATTATTATATAATATTTATTATTGGTATCTTTATAAAATAATCAATCAAAATATCTTATTTGCGGAGTAAATTATTGTTTTTTAATTTGTTTATTTTTTATTTATTTATTTATATTTTATAAAAAATATTTTATGTCACAAAATTTTAATTATGCATGTTTAACAATGTATTTCACTATTACTTGATAATAAATAGACTAAATTATTAGAAAATAATAAAATTAAATGGTTTTATTCTAATAAAACTATAAAAAATACAAAAACGGCAACAAATCACGCGTGACCTTGAATGACCTTGAACTTTAAAACGTCTATAGTTAAATCCAAGTGACGCATAAAAGTGTAAGGATGGTCTGTGGTGTTAGCGTATTACATTATTTGTCATTAGAGTCCAAAAAACACGGTAAAATAGACTCTATATTCAGTAACTTAGCTAATAAAATCGCTTGAAGGTCATAGTACCCTCCACGGGATGTTGGCAAACCGATGATGTAATTTGATCCCGTGACAGGTAAGCTGGCACGGTAAAGGATAACAATAAGTTTTAGTGAATTGTACTATACCACATATACAGTTGTACTAATTGTACCCACGGAAACTACTAAACTGATTTTGATGAATCTTAGACTGTTGCCAAAGTTAGAATACACCTAATTTAAATCAAATAATATCATCTCGATATGCCTTAAGATTTCGAGAAATTCGTGGACAAACATAGTAAAAAACATATAACTAAGTATTCATATACTTACGAAATTTAGTTTTATTTTAGTAAATTAAAAAACTATTTTTTAAACTTAAAATGTGCGAAGGGTGCCGATTGATGTGTTTTTGTTAATCAAATTTTAAAAGATACATCGAGAAATCAATACTTAACTAACTTAGATAAAATAAAAGAAACATCTAATTCGATGTAAACTGAATTATTACTATTGTTATTATGACTTAAAAGTCATAGATAAAAAGTATATTATCAAGCAAAAGTTATTAATGAAATGTTTTAAGCTAAGTAAGCACTCGGGGGCAGTGGCCAAAACTGAAGTTTTCACCCTATTGATGTAATATTTCTATTTCGCATTTCCACTCGACGCTAGATGTCGCTACAGTAAGTATAGTGGTGCCACAAATATATCTGACCCGGTGACAGTGGTGGTGGAGGAGCCACTAGCAATACAAAATTAACTGTCAAAATGGACTGCCGGCAGTCAACAGTATATTTAGTACCAAAAACTAACCACTGTGTGAAATAAGTTTGTCGCAATGTAAACAAAATGTCACTAATGTAAGTTTGAAAAATTTGCTCATAAACGCTAAGTGGCCAGTACGTAGATACCGACACCTACCTACCATTTTTTATGTCATTTAACCGGCTCTGGCTACTTAGGCCTTCAGCCGTAGGTACCATCCAACAAAATAAAGGAATATTAAAAATAGTTTTCTATCTAACTTATTTATTCATTTATTTACTAGGAAAGCTTACATAAATGATGTTAAATTAAATAATTAAATGGTATATCATTACATTTTATACCTGTTACTTAAAGAAAGTTAATTACAAGCTCTCACAAATAGGAAATGTCTCCATATCAAAATACTAGCCTTCCGCCCACGACTTCGCAAGCTCGGACTAAACGACGACGTTATCCCGCGGGAATGTGATATTTTTCAGGGATAAAAAGTAGTCTAAGGCAGCCATTACACAGTCCATCCAGATCGCGATCACTGATCGTGATCTTGATCGCGATCGAGATTTACTATGTAGATATTTTGCGATCAAGATCGCGAGCCGTCAATCACCTTCGTACACAGTCAATCTGGATCGCGATCATTGATTTTGATCGCGGATCGCGATCCAGATTGACTGTCTAATGGCTGCCTAAGTATGTCACTTTTCAGCTGCCAAACTATTCCCATTCCAAAAGTCACGTCGATCCGTTGCATCAATTTTGACGTGAAAGACGGATAAACAAACAAACCCTCTTTCACATTTATAATATTAGTATGGATACACACAATCTCTTTTTCATTTTATAGTAAAAATATGATTGGCCTGATATTATGCATTACTAAGTAAGAACATAAATTTTAGCTTGATACCTCCCACGCATACTTGAGAAAAAGTTTCTTGATAGGTAGACGGACAGATCTATGAATGAGGGCTCAACTATGTTCATGCAGCATTTGATAACAACATACCATGTTCATACCCTAGCCTGCATATTCGATATTCTTAAGACCCTTTTAGTAGAGAATAGGATTTCAAGAAGAGCGTTATGAAATCTGGGCAACAAACACACATAAACTAAACTAACACAAAAGTCACTACACCACGCGTACGAAGTCGCGGGCAACAGCTAGTATAATATAAAAAGTCTCAATAATTATTACCATTTATTTTTCATGTACCTATTCAGTTTACATCTCAGTTCATAGAAAAAAATACAACAGTGTTATTAATTTCCATATTTAGTTGCTTTATGTCGGTATCAAGAGATGGCGCTATAAGTCAGTCTTTATGAAGATGGCCTAAATATATTCAAACCACAGAACAAGAAAAAAGATTCAAAACTTTTGTTTTAATTTCTAAACCGATATTATAACTGGATTAACTTTGGTAGAGTATACGACACATACCTATAAGTATTTTGTTTATTAAAAATATGGTCCTTCGACTCGAAATTGATTTAGGTAGGTACTATGTCTACACACTTACATTCTTATGAGTAAGTATGTGCAGAATTGCATATGAATTGATAACATAATATTCACTGCTCTGCATAAAGATAAAGCTTGCATGGAGAAGAGCATAACGTGATATTATATTATGGTTCCCATTGTAAACATTAAAAGTAGAGCATGGGTCGGCGGGCGGCACGTGACGCGCGGCGCCACCGGTCGGTGGGTGGGTGGTGCGCGGCGCAGCCGCCAGGTGGCGCTGTGGTGGCGGCGATTGATTGCGCGCGGAGCGCTCCGCCGCCGCCAGTCGTCAGTGTTCAATTCAATTATTAATCCGCCGCGCGAGCCGCGGGCCGTAGGTCGGTCGTGGACGAGTACGCGGGGCCGGCGCGCTCCCCGTCAGTGTTGTCGTATCGAGTCTCTCCCGGTGTTCCAAGTGACTATTATGAGTGACAGGGACAGGTCGTCGCCCTCCCTCACGGACACCCCGCTGAAGACGTACATCGGCAGACACGACGACGACTACCCTCTCATAAACGGAAACGGTGAGTGGTGCGGATCGTCGGGCCCGATATAGCGCGGTCACGCGGTGCAAGGCGCCGGGGCGCAGGGCGCCGGGCCCCGGGGCGCTTTGCCGCATTGAAGCATCCGCGGGGTCGATCGACCGCGGCCCCTTCCCGAATTCCGTGGAGCGGCGGCCGCAGCAGCGCCTATGTGTGCCTGTGTCGTCCTCGGCCCGCCTGAATGGTAGAGCGCTATCTTTAGAGTTTCTTAGCAGAATATGATCCGCTGGGGAAGGCGCGCCGAGCCGGCTGCCGATCGATACTATGGCGCTGGAAACTCGCTTCTGCTGGAAGACGTTGCCAGGAAAAGATCCATCTGAAGCTATTCTACCACCCTATGTTGTATATCAGTGACCTGGTTTCCAAATTCTTTCATAAGTCATTGACAATCTTAGCCGAAATAAATAGGGTAGCGCGCCCTCGAAGGATGGAAAATCCTTCGATGTTTCATGGTTCGAACAGTGCGTCAGTGGTAAAGTACAGAGTCTGTGGTTTTTCTTATATTTTTTCGCGTGGACTTCCATATACTAGAGTTATTATTTAGTATTTGACAGACGAGTTAGCTCAAGACGGTGTCCATGGCCTGCCGCTGGCGGCGCTCGTCCGCCACACGACCGACGTGCTAATCTCCTAGGCACGAACTTACATTGTAGTGATATCTGAGTTTCTTCAGTTTATCGGTGTTACAACTTATTTTACCCATGCCCTATTTTCGTGTGTGGCACATAGACAACTGTGTTAGATCATTACCTATT
The DNA here is from genome assembly GCA_949710035.1 of Crambus lathoniellus. NCBI lineage: Eukaryota > Metazoa > Arthropoda > Insecta > Lepidoptera > Crambidae > Crambus > Crambus lathoniellus. The sequence continues at coordinate 30,698,337 of OX453296.1, forward strand.
CATTATACATTTGCGTGTCACACTCATTCGAACTGATGCATTTATAATCTCAGATAATTATACTACGAGTAGAACTTTTAATTCTATAATTTATATTATCTGCAGATATTTTGACTAAATTTTAAGTTTAAATTTTGGCCGCGCTAGAGGTTAATGTTTTGTTTTTATTAGGTTAGACAGCTGCTGATGGCAAACCCTCAGCTGTCAAAGCTACAAAAAAAATAGTCCGTGTATAACACTTTTCATTGTAAATGAGGAAGTAAAATATTTCAATGATTTGAGCGTGATATAGCTAACCATACTGGGTTCGTTCAGAAACTATACACCACTTTACTGAGAACACGCGTAGCGGGACGATAGCGATCATTCACTCGACCTACATCCAAAACTACCTGTATGCAAAAGAGACATAAAAAACGATTATTTTTCTAAATAAGTAGAACTAAAGCGTGATCAACAACGATAGGTATTTCCTTTTACAGTTGTTTTATCTCACGAGCGCGGGTGAGCCACGCTTGTGTGTGTAGACCGCAGCCTCCTTTTGTCATACAAACAGTCTGTCAAAACGTGTAAAACCGTCTAGGTGTAGACACGGGTGCATACTTCGAGCAACGCGGGTCTTCCGTCCCGGAACGGAAGACCCGCGTTGCTCGACGGGTGCATAGTAGTGCATACAACAAAAGGCGAACCGCGCGCGTAAGATAAAACTACTGTAAAGACTGTAACACTTTATAACCAAAGAGTTTGTTATCATAGTTTTTCTTATCGCTTCGATCAAGATTGAATCAAGGAGATAAAATATTGGATTTAAAAATAAATCAGTGATATTGACTGGAAGGCTATGTGGATTCACTTGTTTTTTTCCAAATTATACATAGAAAAAAAAATGAGAATATTGCTTCGATCAACAATAACACCTACTTAGTTCGAATATTGTTAATGTTTTACCACGTCTAACAGTCGTCGGCAGGTCGTCGGAGGAACTACAATGACTGTGACGTCTTTGGCGATAGATACATTACAGATTTTTTGTTCAATAAGCGTATGGAAAAGATTAGTAAGTATTCGATTTTGACCGCGCGCAGACTTATCTGGCGCGCACTTTACAGTACCTAACACAAGCGTCAAAACTCACTACGCCACGGATATTTATCTCTTTATATCTATCTGTGGAATATTTGACATTCATGTTTGTTCGTAGTGTTGTTAATGATAATGTGTGTTGCAAAATGTTCGTCTTACACGACAGTAATAGTTGCGTCAGTGAGCGGGTCCGCGGGTCAGGGAGACCGCGAGGGACTCGAGCCCCGTACCACGATAATACCACGCTTATCTAAATAGTTCCAATCTTATCTCCACTGTGGCATGTTTGATTGATTCCTCTACGAGCAAGTCTTGCTAAGTGCCACGGTTTCGGCGATGTGTTGTGTGTGGCTCGTAAATTTGATGGCTACTTAAATTCGCCTCCAGAATGTTTCGGAAGGAAACTGCCCAGTTAAAACTACCAAATTCCATAAATAGCACCAATAAAATGTGCCAGATTTAGGAATATATTGATTGGGTAATTAAAGTTCGAATATACATTAGACCAGTCAATGTAAGATCCTTTTGTTTTTCCAGCTTTCGTAAGATTCATCCCGTCATTTGCAAAACACACACAACTCACAATTTGCTGAATGTGGCTCCCAGGACGAAGGGGACCATATCGGAAGATCAAAAGTCCGAACAATATTTTATGGACACCCTTAAGATTTACCAGAATCTGAAGAAAAAGTTCTATTTAAATTTATGAATTAAAAATTAACTTGATATTTTTCACAATTCATCCGGAACTAGAAACAGCGATCAAAGTCGAATGTGTGGTTATGCTACTTACATTCAATTTATCTGAGACCTGTTGCCGTTTGCTTTTCCAATTTAAGTTATACTTTAAATATTCGTGTAAGTCGGACAAGTTACGTACAAATTAATACATTTTAGGTCTAATTGTATTAGCTTATTCCTTTTATATTTTATTTAACCTTGTTTACAGTCTTAATGTTTTCTGTAAGGTGCTGATAGCTTTACACTAACAACGACAGAAATGACAAAGTTATTGAATGACTGAATTTCCTTTTTTTGTCTCGTATTCCTCTAAGGATTGTTGTTCAATGAAAACATCGTTCAATATGAAGAAGTTGGTAACCACAACTGATAAAAAATTATTACAAAAAGTTTCAGATTTCAGGTCACCGAACCCCTACAAGCTTATCTTTTTTCTCAGGATTCAGTTTTGAAAGTTAGCGGATGTAGGTATAGTTACGTCCTAATTATCAGATTTTTGTCGTGGTAAATATTGATTAAGATGTAAATAGTTTATAATAAACAGATTCAATGCTTTTAAATACAGCTCTAAAGGTCTTCAATGTGTACGTTCGTTCTTGCCAGTAAGACAGGCACACTAGAATTTCTCAGTTCGTTTTATACGTTTACATTATTAAATCGTATATTCAATTCAATTCAATTTAATATTGTTCTGTTTAGTCTGTTACAAGCACTTGTAAACGTCAAAATATCAACTTATTTTTAGGACGTCTATTATAATCCACTTTTCGAATAGTAAAATTCTAAATAATAGAATATTGGTAGGTACAAGAAACACATAAAAAATAACATGTTGACGCGGTGCAGAGTGAGTCAGCAAGGAAAACAATTCAGTGATTCAAGGGCAATCTTTCAGAAACAAGTTATTTTGTGTATAAGAAGATAAATTAACGAGTCTATTTGGCTTAATTTTGGTTCGTGTTAGAACCGCCTGACCACGCCTGACTAGCTACCACCAATATCTTATCTAACTCTGAAGCCATAACAACGATGTTTTCAGCCTTATTGTGTTCCAGCAGTTAAATATAAGATAGCCAGTTCCTCAGTGATTGAGAATTCCGGGAGTAGTGCGCTTCCACCAAAAAATCTGGATAATTTTTGCCTTATTGCATTATTTAACATCAAGTGTGATGAAGGCTAAGTGCTAACCCGTTGTGTAAGTATATAACAAAAAGCTGAAGCGCCATGCCATCATATAATATTGTAGAATAGTAAACAAATGCTATTACTTAATGCTAAAATATAAAAAGTGAAATATGTAGATCGAGAGATAAGAGAAGAGATATTGTATAAGATCAAAATAGTTACCTATTTTATTTCCAGAATTTTTGAATATTTGATTCTTTTATACCTAGAAAAAATATGTAACGGAAAAGTAAAAGTAGTGAAAGATAATCTTGGAAAAAACTCATGTTAACGATATCTAAGTAAATAAGTCCCTAATATAAGTACTATCCGAATATCGCTGGTACAATTAAAATAGTAAAAGTGACAACTTTGAACAATATTCAAATTAAGTCTCCGTTTATTACTAACATATAAAATTTAGAAGCAATTGAATTATTTCGTATTCTTCCTTCCTTTAAGGAAAACTTCTGATTTACCTCCAACAATTTAATATGAATAATTTACCCCGTCTAGTAAAACACACACAACACACACATTGAGTCGTGGTTAAGTCCTTTACGTGTAAAAAGCTCCTTTTGAGGTAAAATTAAAGCTTTATTATAATTTTCGAAATGGATGCACTAACAGGTAATCCGATTACGGTCGGCGCGATTTCTCTCGCAGAATCTTGTGTAAAATGTTAGAACGTAAATAATCACTTTATTTACATTGTAATCTGATAAAGTAATTAACAGTCGGAAACTTAATAACTGAACAATTTTTAAGAGCTTACGTGGATTCACAAAAAAGTTCATAATGCCCAATACAAGTAGAGGTACCTACTCGTTAAATGAGACATTGAATATGCCGTCGACAGCACATATATTTTGACGTGAACGTAATACATTTTTGTAGTTCCTGATGATACAGTGTCTTTATAACAAGAGATGTCAAAGTGATAGTAATTTAGATTTTTTTCATAAGGCAAACGACATCACAGCTCCTGTACGCCATTTTGTAGTAATAAGTTAATATGGGAGATAGTCCTCGTCGCTCTAGTGGGACTGCGAGTGCTATTCTGCGCGCGGCACACGTGACGTGTTTCCGTGATTCCAATCCGAATTGTGTGTTTGATTCGATTTCAGTTCACCGAACTCTCGACTCGGTAATAAACTTGCATTGTTACTTTTTTTCGTATGGAACCTGATCAAAGGATTCATGCAAATATTTCCAGCGCACTCCGCCTCAGTTTTTTAATATTCCACGACAACTGCAACAACAGCACACGGGGAATTGTTTCTCACACATGCAGGTATTTTACAATCGTGTTGTGAGACTGACTAATAATAACTCGTAATAAAATATTTTGTCTTTTATGAGGTCGTTGAAATAATCAAGTTTTTATTTTATTTTTTGTCGGTATCTAGAAAACGTCTAAACGTTGTACGACTAAGAACAGTTTCATCATTAATAGAGGGATTAAAAAATAATTAGTCATAATACAGTACCTAAGTAAAAATATAATTATAAAACTATCTATAAAAATAGCGATTGACCTAGTATGGTGCCTTGTGAAATCCCTATAATAGGTGTACGTGGAGACTGCCTTCTTTTATGATCAACTCTCTCGACATGATATCAAGTTGGGAGCTAAAGGTGGCCCACGTAATTTAGCTTGATTTAGTAGCTAAGTCTCCTATGAGTGGCAGTAAAGCCAGCTCCATAATTGAGTATTGGCAACAGCTTGCTAACAGCTTAACAAGTATTACATTCGCTAGAACCATATCCGTTTGGAGGTAAATGCATGTAACATTTAACCAGATCCAGATGCGTTCTAGCGTGATTGGGTACCTAACAAAAATTTATCCAAAACTTTTGAAAGTAAAGATAATATACGAAACGTGCAACTTTATCCAAGGCAACAAATAATGTTAATTGATATTTATCTATTTTTACCCAACTACGGCAAAGCAAAAAGAAGGTTTAAGTATGATTTTGAACGGTATGTATGTGTGTGGGTATATAATATGTTCATCTGTTCCTGCATATATTATCTTCTAAACTGCTGATCATAATTATATTCACAATAATTGAGGTATCGCTGGAAGCGTTTCGATTGTCCGCTGGTTATAGGCTGTCACGTCACATGAAAGCGTCTTCCGCAGCGTCTATTGTCGCGGCTACCGCCGCGGCCGCCACCCCGCATGTGCCGCCTTTACGCGTGAAGCGCCACGCGTCTCTGAATGTGGCCTCAGTGGCATACGACTACGGCAATTTCAGATGAGAATATTTTTTTGTTTCATACTTTTTAGAGCGTGATTTTTCATTTCTTATAAATATCACAATACCAAATCGAAACTTAAAATGATTTGGGGCGATGGCGCTGCCCATTTGTAAATTGTCCTGTATGTCTTAAGCTGCAGATTTTTATCTTTCATTGATCCCACACTCCTAGGTCCAGTTACCGCCGTCCCAATGGCCTATCCTCAGTAGGAGACAGGCATATTGTAGCTTCGCTGCCTATATATACCTACGAGTATTTTTAATAATGCGGAATTGCAATGCGCTAGCTAAGTAACGTAATTCTAAGATAAATCTATCTCTTACTAAGGATAGATTATTTGGAGTGGTCGTTAGATGCAGACTTGGCCCCTCCCCCTGGCAGTAGCCCTGCTGCGGCTCGGTGTTGGCACTGCTGCCGGCGTCGCTCAATTTAACATCAAACGGTCGCCGCGCAACGGGCCATTCAGTGCTGCACGCCGCGCCCGACTCCGACGCCATCGTGCATCGGCACGACCGATGCATTTGTTGTTCGTTTCATTTAAAGCCTATGATAATCTCGTTTCCCTCATACCTGCATCCAGACATTTTTTGAAACTTTAAAATTAAATCAATTAATTAAAAGAAATTGCCATCATCCTATTGCTTTAATTACTCCCGTAATAACAATAACTAGCTAACGCAGTCCAACATAAAGCGAGCAAAAGTCTTTCAAAATAACGAATACAAATAACGAATTTTATGTGAAGTTCTCTTCCATAAACTTACGTAGTAAACAACACAACACTACATGGCGCACTGGTAGGACTACCTGCTTTCTACTTGGTTGCTAGATTTAATTCTCGCACAAGACCAAATATTCTTGTACCTACCAATAATGTTGCTAAAAACATGAGATGCAAAAGTGTCATGGATGTTTCTTGCTCAATCACGCCATAATTCCTCAATTATTCTGGATGAATTTCAACGCATACCTAGATAGGTTAGATAATAGTTTGAAATAGCACCTGCGCTTCTTTTTATCTCGAAATTTTCATGGGAACGGTTACATTGCAAGTAAAACTGCGTCCCGCAATTCCTAATTTTATATGCGTTTTATGAAAATTCTTTAAAACGAATACCTACAATGGTTTCTAATCTATATTACATGTTTCTGTGACGTAAGATTCTCAACTTAATAACTTCTCGTTGTTGATCAACTAGCAGTTAGTGACTAGATGATATGCCATTATTTGCACTGTTGCTATATTATAAAAAACAAATTGACTTATGTTGACCGTGAGTTGGTACTTTGGTACAGAGATCGAAACCCTTTTTTATGCATTAACAAGAAGTCTTTTCAGCTCTCTGGACCGGTTTGAGTATTCATCTTGACTTGTTTACTGTCGATTAATATTGTTGATTAGATTTTGATGGCTGGAACTCCTTCTGTTGCAGAATATAAAGTTGAGATTCAGAGTGCAATACTGAAACGTGGCGTGCTACGATAAGTCATTCATATAATACACTCTCTATCAGTAATAGAACTCGCGGCAATGCATCGCAGTAACAGATAGTAGATGTGACTGTCGCATAATGAGGGGTATATTAAAACACGAGTGGAAAGCTCGTTTAATAGCATTCCTCTTCCTTGCAGAGTCGTCATCGACGGCTGCTGTTCTGACCTTATTATGGCTTATGGCTATCGATGCCGGAGTTCCTCAGGAATCCGGTCTCTTTTCGACTCTCTTTTTGCACATCAACGATCTGCTTCTGCCCGGAATTTTTGGATATGCTGACGACAACACCGTCACAGAAAGATATCTATCTAGCGCAAAAGCCAGCACTGAGGAAGTCCGTTCTCTGAGAGATGCCAAGGTAGAGCAAACAAACTTGACTTTAAGCCATGTCACTACAGGGGGTGCCGATAATGTGGTCAATTTTAATGCCACCAAAACACAGGCGTGTCTTTTTACCGCAAAAAGGAGTCCTTTTACCTTAACTACTACTTTCCGTGGTTCAACTGTATCAGTTAATGACAATATAGATCTTCTTGGCATAACGTTAACATCGTACCTTAACTACGGCGACAACATTGAGTGTAAGGCCAAAAAGCTGGGAATCCTGAATAAGGTGCAGCGATACTTCATGCTGGGGCAGCTTTTGACTCTTTACAAAGCGCAAGTCCGGTCATGCATGGAGTATTGCTCTCACCTCTGGGATGGTTCGGCTAAATACCACTTAGCTGCACTTGACTCAGTGGAACGCAGAGCCAGAAAACTAATCGGAGACGATGAGCTGGTAAAAACCAAGCTCCATAGTCTAACGGTTAGACTCTACCATGACGTAAAGTGGCTTACTTGTCGGTATTTTACAGGCTTCGGAGAGTGTGCTTCTGAGCTGCATGAGCTCATTCCACCATCACCGTTCTACCACCAAGAATCTAGATGCAAAGCGGGCTATCATCCTTACTTGGTAGACATCCCGCCGATGCGTACCAAGCGCTTTTTACAAGTTTTTTATTACCTTGCCATGTTAGTTAGTTAGTGGGGGCAAATTTTGCAAGCTTAATTTGATCCACTTCCCATTACAATACCACAGTAGTATTCTACTTCAAATAAACTACAGTTTATTTTTTTAATTTCTTTAAAGTTGAATATGGCATAAAGTGTCTTATTATAATGTACAGGTATGAGTTCATAATTCAAATATTATAACATGAGTATAAATAAAAATATTACGATGGCGAGCCCACTATACTTACGAGTACTTCCGTAATTTCGAAACCGCATCAAAAAGGTTTTAAATAATCCTTCCCAAAAATATCGCATAAAACGACAAACGAAAAGCGACAACAGCCGATAGGGAAAACAACACCACTTTACTTTGACTTTACCCTGCATCGGGGATAATGGGAAATTCGCTACAGACGCGTAGACGCGCCGTCTCCGTAGTCCGCGGGCCCAGCGGCGCGGGACGGAGGCCTTGACACGGGACACCCTGCGGGGACCTTGGCGTACGCCCCCGCGCCTAAATACGGCTTCTGTGAGTCGCGGCGTAAGTAAAACCCTCCTTTCAAATATACGGCATAGGAAGCACGCTTTCTTTAAACGCCGTATTGAACGAAATTCCGCTTTTCATTGCTGTTCGGTGATAGAAAAAATTACAAATGTCTTGCTATGTTTAAAAAGCTATTTTACAAGTTATTATGTTTGTCGAAAATGGTATTATATTTTACAATGTACGTACAATAAGTAGTACCTACGTAAGAAAAATAAAAAGTCAAATCGAATTATAGCCTATTAATTTAACTGTTTTGCATTCACAATGAAATTTTTATTATTGAAAATGAAGTACCTACATTAGAAAAAACGACCCGTCTCACAACTAGCTCCGATGGGACTCGGACCCACGACCTTTCACTGTCGTCTAGGCGAATGCTCTCGAAGAAGTTCGCGCGGACAGTGAAAGGTCGTAGGTTCGAGTGCCATCGGAGCTAGTTGTGACTTTGTGAGACGGGTTGTTTTTTTCTAATTTTTCATTTTCACGAATTACAGCCTTCTTAATGGAGCTCTTCAAAGTAGTGTAGCAGGTCACGACGAAATGGAGGAATAAAAACAAGCGTAGTGCTGATCTAATAATACCTGGCGTCTCGGCCGTGAAGCCGTGGAGCGATGACCGAAGGTCAGGCTTTGGCAGAAACCACAGACTCGATAGCAGCCACTTTTAGAATAAACCAACCAAAGTTTTTCCTGGACTTTACCGCGAGCCAAAGGCTAGGTACTGACAGCTACTTAAAAAAATCGGCCAAGTGTGAGTCGGACCCGTCCATGAAGGGTTCCGTACCCACTTCACGTACCGATATGTATGTACAGAGAAAAATACAACTATCATTTTTCGCCAGAAAAAATTAACTTTGTTTTTCATAGTGTTCGTATGAAAGACAATTTCTAAAGCCTACTTAACTGTTATAGTTTTCCTTTTAACTTCGTCATATTATTATATACAACTACCGTGAAGTTTTTCACGTATTCAAAAACAACTATTTGGCTGGCAGGGGGCCGGACACACACTTGACTCTAACAAAATTTGCACTTTAGAGCTTAATAGTTCACAAACGGATGCCTCAATCAAAAAACTGTTTTCACAAATCCACAATATTTTTTAAATTGCTGTCCAGCGACACCCAACACTATGGGGTAGGCACGAAAAAAAAAACGGATGCCTCAATCAAAATACTGTTTTCTCAAATCCGCAATATTTTTGAAATTGCTATCCAACTACAACCAACACTATGGGGGTAGACAAGAAATACATCCCCACTTCACGTGTAGGGGAGCTAGCCTAAAATGATTTTTTCAAAGTTTTCCTTTATCATTTTGTCGGCGTGATTAATATGTATATTAATGAGAAAAGCAAAAAATCACACTGAAATCAGGTAGGACTCAATTCAGTCATCTTTAGTGTGCGAAGAGGTAATTAAATTCGGAAATAATAAATAAGATTATTGCGAAACTAAATGTTCTTTAAAACAATTTTTAAAACAAACAAATTTGTTTATACACACACACACAACAACAACAATAAAATATTAAGACAGGGCAAGAATAGATAGGTAATACACAAACAACTAGAGTTAAATAAAGGAAAGGAAAGAAAGTAGTACATGTGTAAGAAGGTGTGTGCAGCCAATAAAAGACCCCGTCTCAGCGAATTGCTTCCAAGTCACACACAGATGATGTAGCAGGCTAGCAATAAGTATTAGTAGTACGATTTTTAACTAATATCGGTATTTATTTTCCAAAAGAGATATTTTTATAATTGCCTGAAGCGTATTATTGTTATTACTTATTTCCTTGTCTAGTTGATAGCGAGCAGCGATAAGAGTACAGATAATGATTAAAAATCCAGTTTAACAAACAGTTCTAATGTCTGTGATTAGCGTAAACTTTTGTTAATCATATACCTACATTTATAAACTACTAACTTTTTATTATTATTTCCTTTTTAATGTTAATTTTTGTGTAGTTTGATGGGTGGTTGTTAATATTTTTACGATAAGTAGCTAAAAGTTTTATTGTAACTACAACTCTAAAATTAATACCTACTTTTTTGACAGACTCCAATAAAATCAATGTTTTTCTTTTCCTAGGAGTACTTTTTTAAAATAAGTAAGTACGTATATTTCAAACTATGGTAGTTTTCCGATTTCGCAGTCTGTCCGTTACTGAACTTATAAACGGTGTTTTAGGTTTCACAAGCTGGTATGTTTGTTTTATCAGATTAGGTCTGTACCTAATCGATGTTTCCGATTAAGATTATATTTGCAAAGAAGAAATTAGACGATAGGTTGCGAAATTGTAAATGAAACGTTTTATTTAATTCTTGTACAAGTTCGATAGCTAAATAATGGGGTTACAATGAAAGAGGCGTATAATAATTTCACAATCGGGTATTACTTTTTATTTTAGAGTTTTGTTTAGGTCATTCAATATATTATCCATTGGTTAGCTTAATGCGCTGTAACGAGTTCTAACAATAGGTAGGGCAGAAGCCCCGGTTTTGGCCAATTTTTTGCTCTAAAAGTTTTCTCAACAACTTTTCGCTATTTTTGCTAAAGGCAATTAAAATAAGGTTTTTTAACAACCGTTAAAATTTCTTATGTCATACGATTTTTTTTCAATAAATTCCATTTTCTGTTTTAAAAAATGTTTTGTATGAAAATTTTAAGAAATTAGTTTTGGATGAAATACTTAATAAACCTTTGTTTTTTACAATTAAATTGTTGTTTTGCAATTTATTGGTTTCTAGCTCATTAGAATATATTGATTTAACCTGGGTTTGGTTTTGATTTTTCGTTATAAGTCCTACTTACAAAAGTTTAACTATCAATAAGTGGCCAAAACCGGTACATTTGGCACCTTCCACACATTTTGTGTAATAGACAAAAGATATTTCACTTTTTAAAATTTGAAATATTTACCTTTAAAGGTAGATAAATTATCTATAATTTAAGATATAATTTGTGACTTAAATACTTAAAACCATTTAGTACCTACTTAGTGCTTAAAAGTCAAAAAATCCTTAAAGTGGCCACAAATTGTACCTCTGCCATATTTACTTAATAGTAATTAAAATTATCAAATTAAAATAATAATACTAGGGCACTGTAGGTACACGCATTATACACAAAGAGGTAAGCTAACAAAAGGCGTCCTTATTGCTACGTAGCAATCTGGGAACCGCGAGTAGTTGTGTATTCCGTTTTTTGTTTCAGTTTCTATATAGGGAAACGAGATTTTCAGCATAACCAATATTATTCTGTACTTCGCATTCCACAATATATTCGACTAATGGAAATGTTACGTTCCAATCTCGTCGAAATATGATTTTATAGCGCAGAAAATCAACTTTTGGAATACAGTAAATTTTTGTACAACACCTATACGGCACATCAACCTTTAACAGCTGCACAACTACGAACGCGGTTAGCTCTTTCAACTGTATATGGTTTGAGATTTGAGCTGTAACAATAGTTTAAACACCACTGTAATTTTTTATTAGTACAAAGATTTTAGGGAATGAAATTGTACATCAACAATACGTAGGTAGGTACTTACTTACATTTTTTATTACGGGGCCAGCCATGAAATCGCGTCATCTTGTACATTTTAGTCGAGTCAATGTTGTACTTTCCTATGGAACAAAACAAATGTTTTTTTTAGATACCATGCCTGTAGTAAAAGTTGGCCCTATTGAAGGACACCTACCATCCCCTGAAATTATTGTACTAAAAATTTGTGGTGTAAGCTTAGGTGTTATTGTTGATGCAGGGGGTGCATACCACCACGGCCCCCCCACAGTCGGTGTGCTTAAAACTGACGGCGGAGAGCAAGTAGTGGTGCCTGCTCTCGACCGCCCCAACTGGTCAGCCCACCCGGAGTGGGTAACCTTATGCGGAGATTGAGAGGAGGCTCTCTCCTCCTGCCCCGCCTCCTGTCGAGCTTTCGAGCTCGTCAGGAGGCGGGGCAGGGGTTAGAACCACCCAGCCCTGACGCGAAGCCTATTAGGCTTGGCGGGAGGGCTGGGCGCGGCGAGAGAAAGGCCTTGCCTGACTGAGTCCATCATGCCGGTATACGAAAATACAGTATTTGCCCTCACTATAAAAAAATAAAATAAAAAGGTGTTATTGTTGATCGAAGGGTGTAAGTACCTACTTATTTATTAAAGAAACCAAAGTTATAACAAAACAAGATAAAGTAAATCTTAAACATCATTTTGTATGTATCTACACAACAATCATACGAGTACCTACTTCTAGCATTATACAGAGTGGAATTTTTTATGCCTACTGGAGGAAAACAATGGACATAGAAAATTGAGCCCAAGGAAAACATTCGTTTATTTAAAAAAAAAAAAACAGAATGGCATTCCAAGATTTAAAAAAGGGTCTCCACGCAACATCCTTTAGTTTTATTGCATCAATCGATGATGTCAATCATGAGGATCAAAATTTTCAAACAAATATTATAAATTAAATGAATTTTCCTTTCATTTAATTTATAATATTTGTAAGATCATGTACAGTTGTTTTATTTCACGAGCGTCACCACGCTTGTGTGTGTAGACCGCAGCCTCCTTCTGTCATACAAACTGTCTGATAAACCGTTTAGGTAAAACCGTGTTTAAACACGGGTTCACACAACAAGAGGCGGACCGCGCTCGTTTGATAAAACTACTGTATTCGATGTCGAGTCGAGATGATGTTGCACTTTTCGTTGGAACACGTGATTTAAAAAAAATCTTTTAATGGAGTTTTGTTTCTTTTCAAAAGTAAAGGAATGTTTCCTTTGAGTGAAATCTTTATTGTTTCGAGTTTTTTCCCTCCAGGTTGCATGAAATAACTTCATCCTGTATAGTATAGTATACCGTGCACTTCCACTTAATTTAAATACAATAAAATTTAGTAAATGCATCTTTAAAGATTTGAATGTATGATTTTCTATTGCATATTGACTGACAATACAGTTATCGCAACTACTGAGAGTAGAGTAGAGTATGTAACTTACATGACCATTCAAATAGTAAGTATGGTTGAATAATCTCTTGCAAATTGGAGCTGCAAAGCTTTAATAAACACTAGAGCTTCCGCACGGTTTTACCCGCGTGGTACCCGTTCCCGTGAGAATTTCGGAATAAAATATAGCCTAAGTCGCTCACGAAGAACACTGCTTTCTAAAATTGTGAAATATTTTTTGAAAGCAGTTCTAAGTCTATTACAAAAAAATAAAAAAAATTCTTTAATCAAGTCCCTTACTGCAAGTTATTAAAATTTTTACTTTTTTGCATTCACAATGCAATTTTTATGGTTGAAAAATGGAAAATGAAGTTTTTAGAAAAAATCGACCCGTCTCACAACCAGCTCCGATGGGACTCGAACCCACGACCTTTCGCTATCCGGGCGACTGCTCTAACCACTGAGCTACGGAGTCGTTACGAGAAGCGTCGAATTTATCAAATACTTCTTACACGCTGTATAGCCAGCGTTAATTTCATCAATGTGAAGATATTACTACCCCCACACGCGAAAGAAATACCTTTCCAGATATTTGACAATCGCTAAAGATGAAATTACTATGATATGGCAAGTTATTAAAATTTTTACTTTTTTGCATTCACAATGCAATTTTTATGGTTGAAAAATGGAAAATGAAGTTTTTAGAAAAAATCGACCCGTCTCACAACCAGCTCCGATGGGACTCGAACCCACGACCTTTCGCTATCCGGGCGACTGCTCTAACCACTGAGCTACGGAGTCGTTACGAGAAGCGTCGAATTTATCAAATACTTCTTACACGCTGTATAGCCAGCGTTAATTTCATCAATGTGAAGATATTACTACCCCCACACGCGAAAGAAATACCTTTCCAGATATTTGACAATCGCTAAAGATGAAATTACTATGATATGGCAAGTTATTAAAATTTTTACTTTTTTGCATTCACAATGCAATTTTTATGGTTGAAAAATGGAAAATGAAGTTTTTAGAAAAAATCGACCCGTCTCACAACCAGCTCCGATGGGACTCGAACCCACGACCTTTCGCTATCCGGGCGACTGCTCTAACCACTGAGCTACGGAGTCGTTACGAGAAGCGTCGAATTTATCAAATACTTCTTACACGCTGTATAGCCAGCGTTAATTTCATCAATGTGAAGATATTACTACCCCCACACGCGAAAGAAATACCTTTCCAGATATTTGACAATCGCTAAAGATGAAATTACTATGATATGGCAAGTTATTAAAATTTTTACTTTTTTGCATTCACAATGCAATTTTTATGGTTGAAAAATGGAAAATGAAGTTTTTAGAAAAAATCGACCCGTCTCACAACCAGCTCCGATGGGACTCGAACCCACGACCTTTCGCTATCCGGGCGACTGCTCTAACCACTGAGCTACGGAGTCGTTACGAGAAGCGTCGAATTTATCAAATACTTCTTACACGCTGTATAGCCAGCGTTAATTTCATCAATGTGAAGATATTACTACCCCCACACGCGAAAGAAATACCTTTCCAGATATTTGACAATCGCTAAAGATGAAATTACTATGATATGGCAAGTTATTAAAATTTTTACTTTTTTGCATTCACAATGCAATTTTTATGGTTGAAAAATGGAAAATGAAGTTTTTAGAAAAAATCGACCCGTCTCACAACCAGCTCCGATGGGACTCGAACCCACGACCTTTCGCTATCCGGGCGACTGCTCTAACCACTGAGCTACGGAGTCGTTACGAGAAGCGTCGAATTTATCAAATACTTCTTACACGCTGTATAGCCAGCGTTAATTTCATCAATGTGAAGATATTACTACCCCCACACGCGAAAGAAATACCTTTCCAGATAAAAGTAAAAATTTTAATAACTTGCCATATCATAGTAATTTCAACTTTAGCGATTGTCAAATATCTGGAAAGGTATTTCTTTCGCGTGTGGGGGTAGTAATATCTTCACATTGATGAAATTAACGCTGGCTATACAGCGTGTAAGAAGTATTTGATAAATTCGACGCTTCTCGTAACGACTCCGTAGCTCAGTGGTTAGAGCAGTCGCCCGGATAGCGAAAGGTCGTGGGTTCGAGTCCCATCGGAGCTGGTTGTGAGACGGGTCGATTTTTTCTAAAAACTTCATTTTCCATTTTTCAACCATAAAAATTGCATTGTGAATGCAAAAAAGTAAAAATTTTAATAACTTGCCATATCATAGTAATTTCATCTTTAGCGATTGTCAAATATCTGGAAAGGTATTTCTTTCGCGTGTGGGGGTAGTAATATCTTCACATTGATGAAATTAACGCTGGCTATACAGCGTGTAAGAAGTATTTGATAAATTCGACGCTTCTCGTAACGACTCCGTAGCTCAGTGGTTAGAGCAGTCGCCCGGATAGCGAAAGGTCGTGGGTTCGAGTCCCATCGGAGCTGGTTGTGAGACGGGTCGATTTTTTCTAAAAACTTCATTTTCCATTTTTCAACCATAAAAATTGCATTGTGAATGCAAAAAAGTAAAAATTTTAATAACTTGCCATATCATAGTAATTTCATCTTTAGCGATTGTCAAATATCTGGAAAGGTATTTCTTTCGCGTGTGGGGGTAGTAATATCTTCACATTTATGAAATTAACGCTGGCTATACAGCGTGTAAGAAGTATTTGATAAATTCGACGCTTCTCGTAACGACTCCGTAGCTCAGTGGTTAGAGCAGTCGCCCGGATAGCGAAAGGTCGTGGGTTCGAGTCCCATCGGAGCTGGTTGTGAGACGGGTCGATTTTTTCTAAATACTTCATTTTCCATTTTTCAACCATAAAAATTGCATTGTGAATGCAAAAAAGTAAAAATTTTAATAACTTGCCATATCATAGTAATTTCATCTTTAGCGATTGTCAAATATCTGGAAAGGTATTTCTTTCGCGTGTGGGGGTAGTAATATCTTCACATTTATGAAATTAACGCTGGCTATACAGCGTGTAAGAAGTATTTGATAAATTCGACGCTTCTCGTAACGACTCCGTAGCTCAGTGGTTAGAGCAGTCGCCCGGATAGCGAAAGGTCGTGGGTTCGAGTCCCATCGGAGCTGGTTGTGAGACGGGTCGATTTTTTCTAAATACTTCATTTTCCATTTTTCAAGTCCCTTACTCTTGAAACAAATTCCAATAGGTAGCCAATTATTAAATTAATATCAAAATTAGAATCAGTGAACCTATTTTTGACGTTTGACATTAATTCAATCTAATGCCAATGCCATTCCGCTCAAGAGTAAGGGGGCTATTTAGGCCAAAACAGCTGAGCCGTGCAGCAGATGTCTGGAATATTATTTGTTATCCTGACTTTCTCACGGATCTAACTTAATAACCTGCAGTATCCGAGGTGTAAATTGGCCTTTAGCGGACATTCTACTCGTTTTCTAAAATGGGATTAGTTAGCTTAACCGGGTTGAGATTAATAAACAGCGTTACGGGATTAAGCCGGGAGCTGCTGGACGAAGTTCCAGTCCTCTGGATGTAACCAGATTATTCGTGATGTGGGTAGATGACTCAGGGATATAACGTTTAATTTGTTGTCGACATGGTTGATTATTTAATTCGAAAATAATAACATTATATTTTTTTGTGATCTACTTAGAAATAAAAAACATTTGTTTATTTCTTAGATATAAGGGCTCCCATATAAAACTGCGATGCTATGGGTCTATATATGGGATATCTGCTATACCTATATGGGTAAAAAAACTACCTCATAAAATAGACACTCTTTGAACGCTTAACTTTTATACTGATACTATATACTACATCATAGGTACTTTTGGTTTTCCTATTCATTCTTAATGATATAGTCTCATAGATTATTGTTTAATAGTGTATTAGAATACTTTATTTACCGAATCGGCGAATCAACATATAATACAGTTCATAAACATTATTATTCAATGGAGAAACTTTTCGCCGGTCTTGAAAACTACGCACAGTTACGGAGAAAAAGGGATGTTATTACAACTTTTATGAAATAAGTTTACAACATTTTGTTTATGCCAGTGATTCCCGTTTTGTGCGTGTAATCTGAGAAAATAATAAAAAAATTCGAAATGTTAAGTAATCTGCTTTTATGATCACTTGATCAGTGTCTTTTAAAAAGTTATTAATTGTTTTCTCTCTGGCTTGAAGTATTTTTTTATTATTGTTATAGTAAAATTCAGTAATTTTCTACGTTACTGACATCTATTAGCTGTCCGCGGCTTCATCCAAGAGCTCCTGTAGGAATATTGGGACAAAATGCATTCAATAATCTATTCTGGATCACGGTCTATCTGTATGTAAAATTTAATCCGAAAACGATCAGTCGTTCTTGCGTGGCCGTGTACATCCGTTTTCAAATTTATTAAATGACACCTAGTAGGATAATTCGATAGAACCTTCCAACAGTTTTTCGAAGTCAACTAGATTGTGTTGTGTAGCCATCATTTGCCATATCTGTCCTTATAAAACTGTTTTTTTACATCCATAAACTTGTATACAAGTGGTAGAGTAAAATGTTTAATTCTTTTTGGGTGTTAATCCAAGGTTTTTTAAAAAAAGCTTATAGTTCCTTGAGATTGGATGTCACGAATGTTCCCAAAAAAAACAACACTGCTATTATGGTAGTAGGTGCATTGCATCTTTTCGCGTTAATAATGGACAAATTGCTGGCAAGTTGTTCCAGTTGTGAAGGTGATGAATCATTTCGCATCCCGTATCCGAGTGGCTCGGACTTATGAGTTGATGAGGAAGTGGCGCGGTTCGGGAACAGCCAGATCGCGCCAGAAACACCTAGTTCAGATTAGCAGGCACTTATAGATCACACAAACCTAACAAACATTTGTAGGTCGCCGCGATGTCGCCATTACGTTACTATCAGGGCAAAGGGCCCACTTTATGCGACTCAGTGTCGTAAAAGAGTCATGTAGTGGTCGTACAGACAGACCATTTAAGTTTCGTTTTGTATATAGCTCTAAATTGTATTAATTCTACAATTCTTCATTAGGATGTTTTTAATACTTTCAATCACGTAAATTACTTCAATACGATGTTTTTAGCACTTTCAGTCACGTAACTTTCACTTATTACGACTGTTTGTTGGGCAGTGGCGCAATTAACTTGCGGTTATGGATGAAAGAAGAAATGGACTTTCACTGTGGTCGGGCACAGGATGGGTGACCAACATGTTTTTAATTGAGCTCCCAAATGCGTTGGAACGTTTAGTCTTTGCTGCGTTGCATTTGGAATCTAGAATCAATAATATATTTGCTAGAATGCAGTACGTAAAAGATCTTAAATTATGAAAGTCATATCACATTCACCAGGAGCTGGCATGCAAAACATAAAGCAGAACATAATAATGATATAGTATGTCAACATAATTAGGTACTTACCATTACTTGTCAGCATCCAATATACTCGTCATCATTCATCATCATTTCAGCCGTACGACGCCCACTGCTGGGCATAGGCCGCCCCCAAGGATCTCCACAACGATCGGTCCTGCGCTGCCCGCATCCAGCGGCTTCCCGCGACCTTGACCAGATCGTCGGTCCACCTTGTAGGGGGCCTGCCCACGGAACGTCGTCCGGTTCGCGGTCGCCATTCGAGAACCTTTCCGCCCACTGCTACTTCAACTGAGCAATCCTTCGAGCGATGTCGGTCGTTTTAGTTCTCCTGCGGATCTCATCATTTCTGATTCGATCGAGCAGGGAAATACCAAGCATCGCTCTCTCCATTGCTCGCTGGGTGACCTTGAGCCTTCTTATGAGACCCATAGTAAAAGACCACGTCTCGCTTCCATAAGTCATAACTGGCAACACACACTGGTCAAAGACCTTAGTCTTGAGACATTGAGGAATTTTGGACGCAAATATATGCCGGAGCTTCCCAAACGCTGCCCATCCGAGCTGGATTCGACGAGAGATCTCTTTCTCGAAGTTGGACTTACCTAATTGGATTGTCTGTCCTAGGAAGACATAGTGGTCAACAACTTCGAGTGTAATGTTCCCAACATTAACTGGAGCGGATGCAACATGGGCATTGGACATGATTTTCGTCTTATCCATGTTCATCTTCAGACCCACTCTTTGGGAAGCATTGCTGAGATCTTCGAGCATCGTGTTCAGGTCTTCCAAGGTCTCAGCCATGAGAACTACATCATCGGCAAACCGCAGGTGTGTTAGGTACTCGCCATTGATGTTAATGCCGAATCCTTTCCAGTCCAGTAGCTTAAAAAGATCCTCCAACGCAGCTGTGAATAGTTTCGGAGAGATTACGTCTCCCTGTCTCACACCTCGCTGTAGTTGGATAGGATTAGAGCTCAGGTTCTGTAATCGGACCGACATGGTGGCGTTTTGGTATAAGTACCTCAGCACCTCGATGTACCTGTAGTCTATTTGGCACCTCTGGAGAGACTGCAGCACTGCCCAGGTCTCGATCGAATCAAAGGCTTTCTCATAGTCCACGAACGCCAAGCATAGTGGCAAGTTATACTCTTCGGTCTTCTGTATAACTTGCCGCAGCGTATGAATGTGGTCTATGGTACTATAACCTTTTCGGCACCCGCCTTTTTCGGGAGGTTGGAAGTCGTCGAACCTGCGAGCGAGACGATTCGTAATGACTCCCGAAAACAACTTGTAGATATGGCTAAGAAGCGAGATGGGTCGGTAGTTCTTCAAGAGAGTCTTATCACCCTTCTTGAAGAACAGCATCACATCGCTTCTGCCCCATGCCTTTGGCGTTTTGCCCTCGAGGATGACAGAGTTGAAGAGCATCTGGAGGACCTTAAGTATCGGCTTACCGCCCGCTCTCAGAAGTTCTGTTGTGATTCCGTCATCGCCCGCCGGCCGCCTTGTTGTTTTTGAGCTGCTTGAGAGCCATTCTAATCTCGTACAGGCTGACGTCCGGGATATCTTCGGTATAGTGAAATATGAAAACTGTATCAGCGCCTCTAGCGGCGAGTAGCGCGCTTATATAGTTTTCATACAAATTGACATAAATACGGAATCGAAATAGTTTGCGTTTTTTGACATAAAAACTTACACTACGGGCACTGATGACAATAACGTCACAAGTTTTATTTCACTTCGAGATTAGCGTCAGCCTTGCATCGCAATATAAATAGTCTGCAACTGCTGAATGCGCAATGGTTCCATCTATCACCGGGTGTTAACAGAGCAAGTACCTTTCCACAGCAATTCGGATCGCTGCGAGCTCACGGGTAGGTACTGACACCGATTAATAAGCCTTTATGGCCTTTATGAGACTAATTGGGAGCCACGATATGGTGGACACAATTACTAAATGAGCATTGACTAAAGAATATATTTTGTTTTAATACCAGTCGATTATATCGTTTTTTCCGAACTTAGAAGGCACGGAATCAAAAAAAATCTGGAAGGATCTCAGTATGAGGATTTTTTGCAATGAAATTGAAAAATTGCAAATCTGACAATCTTTTAAAGTTTGGTTAGGTCGGTTTTTTAAGTTATTAAATTAAGAAGCTGAAAAATTTACTCCCTTCAATTTATTCCGAAACTATAGATAATAGGTAAGTCCCAAAAGTACTAAAAGAATGTCAGGTGAAGAAGAATTTGAAATAAATTCGAATAAGAACTCGGTGCCAAACCAAATCTTGCACCTTTCCTTTCTCAAACTCTACTCTCTGTCAATGCCTCTCTTTTGTTTTTTTAGATTTAAATTACCATAAAAATAAACTAGGTAAATTATATGACATGTTTCCCTGTCAAAATATTCTTACTACAGCCCAATTATTTACAATCAGTGAAACCACAGCCTTCTCTATCAGAAGACGATAGAGAAGGCTGTGGTGAAACCCGATAGACACTAGTAAACCTATAAAACAAATATTATTCGCTATTATCATGCTTCGCTCTTGTCGGTGGAGTATTTGGCACTCTACTCTTCTATCTGTCTATGACAATATCTCCTGCTTTATTTGCTTGAAATAGCTTATTCTAGGTCTTCCACTTATAATACATACCTACTACTCTTCTATTTCTCACTGTGTAAGGAAACTGTTGTGTCGTATCAAGTGTTCTACTATCTATCCCTTCTAGTTTCGATGGTGTTAACGATGTCTCTTTCCTCGCCTACTTTATCAAAACTTCTCAATTTGAATTCCTCTTAGTCCAGTCCAGCTAATGCCCTCCATCCTCCTCCAACGCCATATTTCAAAGGCCTCTTATATTTATTAATCTCGATAGGTAAGCGTTCATGTTTTAGTAATAACATAGATGTTATTATAATATTAGTAGGATTTGTAGGATAGGATAAATGCGAAAGTTTGTAAGGTTAGGTTATGTTTTGTTAGGTTATGTTTGTTACTCTTTCACGCCAAAACGACTGAACGGATCTGGATGAAATTTGGAAGAGAGATAGATTATATGCTGGAATTTAACACGTATGCTATTCTTTATCCCAAAATTCCCACGGGAACTGGTACCAGGCGGGTAAAAGCGAACCAGCAGCTAGTAACAGCTAGTAAGTTATATTTACGTATCATAAAAAGATGCTGACTAAAGCCAAAGGATTCTATGAAACACGATAACTACGCTTGTTGTCATAAAAATCCGCGAGGTGGTGACAAGTCACCACGTGGGGTCCACGTGACTCGCGCGCCCGGTCGCCGCGGCCGTGCAGCACGTCACGGCTCTCACGTCACGCCCCCGTCATGTTTTCTAGCTGCGCGTGCGCAGTGTTGCTGCCAATGCATTAAAAAAATACAGGAGTAAAAACAACAGTCGGTAGGCAGGTACTTACTTAAAAAGCTTGAGCTTTTAACTACTTTTGTGTCAATTAGAAAATCGCGTCATGTTTCTCATTAATAAGGTAATTTATTTATTATAATTATAAAAAATACATAAATTAATGAATTTCATGATTCGTGATATAATAATATAGGTATTACTAGTCTTATAGTTAAAAACACGTCAATGATCAAATGCAGTAGGTAATTTTATAGTCATTCAGTTAAAGAAGTTGGTATAATATTATTTCTTTAGGACCCCACAGACGATCAGTCGGGCTGTTGGCAACGGCCTGTCAGTTGGCCGCAATCGACCACACACCGTAGAGAAAGATAAATATATAATAGAAATAACCACACACTCACAGTTTTTCATACAATACCGAAAAGATTTCGGCCAACTGACAAACCGTTGCCTGCAATGCCTGCTGGCGGACTGACAATCTGTGGGGCCCTTAAAAGGCAGAACTGATTAATAAACGTCTTAACTAACTAAGAATTAAATCGTTTGAAAGATATTTCGGCGGCAGCAAAGTACAAACGGACATCTGGAAAAATCAAAGTTTTAAGTACAGAGCTTAGAAAAAACTTGCACTATTCATTTGTTTTCGAGCAAAAATGTTTCAAATTCATTCTATAATCAAATTATTACATGGTTCACCAAATAGAATAACTGTTTTTGATTAAATAATTATATTGTAGTTCACAGATAATGCAGTTGTCCGTTTACACATTGCTAAAATGCGCATTGAGTTAACTGCCACATAACTTTGTATGCTTCCAACTATTAAACATGAGTATTGAGTTAACTGATAACTTTGTATGCTTCAAACGGTAAAAATCCAAAAGCAAAGAATATAAGAAGATGGGAGAAAGTTTGATGAAGTTTTTAAAATATTTACTTTTTTGCATTCATAATGCAATTTTTACGATTGAAAAATAAAAATGCAGTATTTAGAAAAAATCGACACGTCTTACATCTGAGTCGGAGTACCATCGGAGCTGGGGGGTAATTGTTTAACTCAACATCAATCGCAATCGCTTTCAGTTTGACATCCATCATGCATCCATCACCTGTTGTTGAATAAAGTTGACAAGATTTCAGTTGACAAAAGCAGCAATGGCCGTGCAATATCTTTCAAATTGAATGCGATTGCGATTGATGTTGAGTTAGACAATTACTCCCCTGGTTGTGAGACGGGCCGATTTTTTCTCAACACTTCATTTTCATTTTTTAAAGTTTGATGAAGTTAGAGTATTTCAATGGATTATTCAATAGGAATTTATAATAAGCGTTGCTGTTAATATTTTATTTTTGCATTATATTTAACTCCGCCGGCGCCGGTGAAATTAAGACAAGTGAAGGTTGTCTCTTTCTCCGCCACACGTCAGTTGTCCGTTTAGGGTTGGATTTTAAAATGTTGATATAGTTGACTTTTTATACGTTAAAGAAATTATGTTAATTAGAAAGAAAATAATTTTGATTTCACTCAATTAAAGAATAGGTTATTTACGTTACAAAAAATATAATAAAAATAATTTGTTAGATTTGTAGTTGACTTTAATTTCTTTGCTGCGGTCAATTTACAGACAAAATGATATTCTAAAGATAAATTCCATACTGGTGTCTGTAAAACACACCAAATTTAACCTATTATAGCCGGAAATGTTATACCTGGCAACACTGGTCGTGCGCAAGGCCGCGCCGACACTCTAGAACCATTTAGTAATCTGTGCCTCCGACATGACCCGCTGACACAGTGGCACAGAGCACCGGCTCACTGGAAATTCGACCTTCCAAATATGATTAAACACGAACAAAAGGTACGTAGATGAGCTAAACGTTTAAGATCAATATCGCGCGTCAACAATGTAGTAAAAATTACATCATGATTATGATGAATGAGTATGGTACAAGATAAAGTGTCTTTTTCTTCTTCGTGTAGTAGGTATTGTAAACAAAATTTTAATGTTATTTTTATTATTTAACTAATATTTTGTTTCATTTGGCGGAAATCATCATTTTGCGGGTGAATCAGAACCGAACAAAATTATTAATAAAAATAAAAAGTACGGTACATTAGGGTGTACAATTTAATTACACTCTTATATACAGGATGATTTTGAAGTCATTGGCATCCATTCAGCCCATAATTAATATACTCATATTAAGGAATGTTGTTACTTGAACACCTGAGCGCCGCCGGCCTTTTTCGTCATTATTGTAAATTCTATAGAATAAGAACTATAATAATAATGCATTTGATTGTTTTTGTATATTTTAAAATAAGTAACTAGGTAATTTATTTTAATTGTAAAAAGTTATTTTTTAGTTTTTATTTTTTTTACTTAAATCAAAACAAAATACTTGCCCTTTTTTAACAAAAAATAAAAAAAATCTAAAGTACATGGTTATTTTATGAATGATGTATTTTTTTATTCTAAATATTATTTATCCTTCTGAGACTACGCAAAACAAATAAACATGCTAAATTAGTCAAAAGAAATTAGTTACCTATTCAAAACCTAGATATAACCCAGATATAAGTACAAAAAACAAAAAAACTTTTACTACCAATCAATTTCCCTATCCAAAGGACTAGGTATTGCCCGAATACTCGTACGCTACTTATCTTTGGGAGCGTCTCACACTCACACATCGCCCTGTCACTTTAAATGTCAAACGTATGAAAGAGATGCCATGATGTTTAAGACGCTCCCAAAGATGATTTGCGTTCGAGAATTCGGGCGTATGAGTCATTTTGAAAAAAATATGCATATTTAAGAAAAGAATATGTATCTGCGTTCGCGTATTATGCAAAAGACATGTTTTAGCAGATGGCCTGCCTGCGAGTCGACCACAGCTTGCTGAATATCGAATAGTAGTAATACTACTACTGTAGTTTTCGATAGTATGGTATTTGGGACTGGGTAGACATGGAGATGGATTCATTTAGATGATATTATTGTGGATTCATAAACTCTACTCACTATTTTGTACTACCCTAAAATAAACGGATGTAAAATAATATGTTGTAAAAGTTGAAATAAAATAACATACTTACCATTTTTATTATATAGTAGACTAGCGGCCGCCCGCGGTTTCACCCGCGTGGATCCCGTTCCCGTGGGAATATCGGGATAAAAAGTACATATAAACCTTCCTCTTGAATCACTCTATCTATTAAAAAAAGCATCAAAATCCGTTGCGTAGTTTCAAAGATTTAAGCATACAAAGGGACATAGGGACAGAGAAAGCGACTTTGTTTTATACTATGTAGTGATTGTACAACAAGCAACCCGAGACGTAGGCGAGGGTTGATAGTTAAGTCTAGGGTAAAATGGGTTTTATGTACGAGTTATACACTCTGCTTTTCACTTCGATTGTGAGGAAGTTAAATAACAATAATCCAAAAAAGAAAAAATAAAGACTTCTCCATATTGGGGGAAGACTCTTTTTTAATTTTTTTTATACGCGACATTGGCAGCACTAGATCGTAGTCCATAATTCTCTTGAAATACTTATTTCTTAGAAAACTCATTAATTTTGCCTACTTTTATTAATTTAGTATTATAATATGGATTATGTACAAAATTGATGAAACAGAATGAAATAACAAGTTTATTTAACGAGGTTTAATTGCGTGTGTGACGTTTACCTGACGACAAAGTCTGAGACTTAGACGAAGATTTTACTTTATGCACTAGAGCATAAAAAGCGATTTTATGCAGCCTATACCCAACATAAAGACGAACTTTACGAGCATGAGAAGTGTAAAGTATTTTTTTTCTTTCTTTTAATGTGCTTAATTACCATATTCGCGCTCGATTTGAAATTAGCTGCCATGTCATATTATAAAATGAAATCCACCTCAAGAGCTTTCATATGCAATGAGTCCCACCACTGTTGGACAAAGTTGAAAAGTGGGCCCAGGGTTCATACAAAGATGCCCATGGTCCTTTCCCCTCCCTTATGAAGTCGGATCACGAGCCCGGGGGCTCTATTTTTTAATTTCGCCACTCGTGTCGAGCTGTCGTCGAGTTTAGTACTCATATTTGACATATTTTACTCATATTTGACATGAAAATGAGTAAAGCGAGTGCTCGACGCGAGTGGCGAAATTTAAAAGTAAGTCCCCAGGTCGTAATCGGCGCATGAGAGAATAAAGAGCATACTGACCTCAGTTCGTGATCGGCTGTCAAAGTGTTAAGGCTTGTACGCTAAATGATTATTATTATTAAATACTGAATGTTTTTTACATTGTTAATTTTAGTATTTTCAATTGTTAGAGTGATCAATTACCGAGTATTTTACATGACTTTTCATGGATAAAAAAATGAATTTAACATCTTGTATTTGCCTCATATTTGAAAGGACTCTATATCAGGAGTATGTTCTTATTTTAAAAGGATGCTAACGACTTCAAAGTCATCCTATATATCTCGTAGGGATATTTTAAAGATATTAATAATTGGAATATTATAAATCGACCAACTAAAAACTTCTTACCGCTTATATTCGCGTCCAAAATTCCTCAATGTCTCAAGACTAAGGTCTTTGACCAGTGTGTGTTGCTAGTAATGACTTATGGAAGCTAGGCGTGGTCTTTTACTATGTGTCTCATAAGAAGGCTCAAGATCACCCAGCGAGCAATGGAGAGAGCGATGCTTGGTATTTCCCTGCTCGATCGAATCAGAAATAATGAGATCCACAGGAGAACTAAAACGACCGACATCGCTTAAACGATTGCTCAGTTGAAGTGGCAGTGGGCGGGACACAGCGCGGAGAACCGATGGCCGTTTGGGCGGAAAGGTTCTAGAATCGCGACCGCGAACCGGACGACGTTCCGTGGGCAGGCCCCCTACAAGGTGGACCGACGATCTGGTCAAGGTCACGAGAAGCCGCTGGATGCGGGCAGCGCAGGACCGAACGTTGTGGAGATCCTTGTGGGAGGCCTATGCCTCAGCAGTGGGCATCGTACGGCTGAAATGATGATGATGATGATGTACCGACTAAAATACTAGGTTTGGTTGCGGAAAAAAAAGGTTTAGGTTAGGTTAGATTGGCGACTGTCACTCGCACAGTATTTTTGTCGGTAAAAAAGTATTTTAGTCGATCGGTAAATGACTACCTACCCTTTATAATTCACCAGTGAAATCATAATTTCCTGGTAAATTGTCATTCGACTATGAATCATGTGATAGTTTATAAAATTAAATTATAATAGGCGATCGCTTCGCTGCGCTTACTGGTTATTTTTTACAGACCGTTCATAAAAATATTACGGCTCTGACATCTCATCAAGGTGACATAATGTTGAATTCTTTAGGAACAAATTGGTAAGTATACCTCTTTTATTAAATTCGCCGTTATATTGTGCAATATACAGTTCATAATACAGTCTGTTAAATTAAATGAATACATTTATGGGTTCGTTCCCGGCATAATTAAAACGCTTTATTAAAATCTATCTGCTTTAATTAATATTACTAAGAGTAAGTACCTAAGTAATTAGATCACGACTTCTTATACTAATGGAGTATTTCGCAGGTTCATTTTAAGTTGCCATAAACTTAAGTACCTGCCCCCTAATTCACAAACTATCGTCGGGAACGGAATCGGATTCGAATTCTGTGCTTTGTCTTTGTCTATTCTATTGTTAGTGACAAAGACAGTGCATACATTCCGCTGTCATTTCCGACGGTTCATGAATCAAGGGGTTGGTAGACTTCCGTGCGTCGCGGCCGATCGCAGGCAGACGCGCGCGATCGATTGCGTGCGACTGACGCGCGCGGCTGAAGCGACAATAGTCAGTGTATGATAATGTATGTGTATGGCACCGGTTTGGACGCGAGACGTCGTCGTCGGCCGCCGCGCGCGATGCACGGAACGGAAGCCTACCTTATGGGCCAACGTTTGTCGTAAGCCGAATACGCGTCCGTCTCGCAGACTTTGGAAACGGGCGCCATACGTTTTCATACACTGACTATTGTCGCATCAGCCGCGTGCGTCAGTTGCACGAAATAGATCACGCGCGTCTGCGATCGGCTGCGATGCACGAATGTCTACCTTAACTTGAACAATGCATAGAAAATCTGTAGGTAAGTAGGTACTTAATATTTTAAGTACTTAAAGAAAAATTTATACTTACCTACGCGATTATACTGAAAAACATGGCAATGACTTTTTCAAGGCATTATTTTAATATTTTGAGATAAATCAATACTTACAATATAAATAGAAAGATACAATCAACAGTTTAATAATACCTACATTATACTTACGGTATTATTAAACTTACTTCCCAGAAAAGGTAACAGGCCTGTATTTCAAATATTCCGTAGTACCTATTCGTTAACATAATTTATCGGTTGACTGATTTTCGGTAATGAGACTCACAGATATTCATCTGATTTTCTTGGAATTATCAGGAACGCGTAGGTACCTATGTGTAATTTTCCTATTCATTAACGCTCTGTCCCTTCATCTGGAATTAAATTACCTTAGAAATGCAATTTTTCATTAACATTTAAAATATTTTTATAAGGGGGATATGTTGAAATCCGTATAAAATACTGTAGATTGGGGTTTATTTAGAAAACATTCTACTTTGATAATTTATAAAGTACCTAGTATGTATAAAAACAGTATTATTTGTAATTAAGTAAAATAACGCATACTCTACTTATAGACATATTTAGGCTACCATAGGTCAGTTGAAAAAAAAGGGAATAAATAATAATTTAACAAACTCAGCAGTCGCCCGGATAGCGAAGTGTCGTGGGTTCGAGTGCCATCGGAATCGGAGCTGGTTGTGAGACGGGCCGATTTTTTCTAAATACTTCATTTTCAATTAAGGATTCAATAATAAAAATTGCACTGTGAATGCAAAAAAGTAAAAATGTAATTAGCAAAAATAATTTAGTTAAACAAGCGTTGTCAACAAAGTCACCCCCTCGAATCAATGTTACCCCAGCTAACCCTACTGAAACCTATATCATTAAAAAAGGAATCTCCTATAAAAAGAATTCCCTATTCAACAATAATAGTATTGTTTTTTTGGAAATAACTGCACACAAACACTGGTGTATAAATGCACCGTGATTTCATATAAAAATACAAAACTACTTAAACCCTGAATACCTACCCTTTTTTAATTGTGATGTTTTTGGGAAATCTCCTTTTTTTAAACCGACTTCTAAATCAAAAAGGAGGAGGTTCTCTATTCGTCTGTATGTATGTTTTTTTTTTGTGTATGTCCACCGATTACTCGAAGACGGCTGAACCGATTGAAATGGTTCAAACGTTATTACATCAGGTTGGTTTCCAAGTTGGTCCCATTTTTTGAAATTTTGAAATCGGTTCGGTAGTTTTCAGGAAATCTTGAAAATACTGTCGTTTTCGTTACCACTTTATGTGAATTTAATACGTATCTTTAGGCATAACTCCTTTGTTTATAAACCGATTTAGATGATTCTTGTTTTGTTAAAAAGGGGATACCTCAAGGTATTTTAACCGACTTCGAAAAAGGGGGTTTTGAGTTTGATCACATACCTATTTGCCAGAAAACACGTAAATTGCCTGCACGATGCACTGAAAAGAGTGAAATAAAAATTATTTTTATAAAAAAATAAAACCGCCTTCTAAAAAACCACATCAAAAAAGTAAGAAATAATTCCTCACCAAATAAATAACGTAATTACTTTGAAGTCGGGCGGGTTTTAACAAAAACAACAAAAAATTGTACATGTTTCACGCCCGACTTCAAAGTACTTACGTTATTTATTTGGTGAGGAATTATTTCTTACTTTTTTGATGTGGTTTTTTAGAAGGCGGTTTTATTTTTTTATAAAAATAATTTTTTCAACTAAGTAGAAAGTATAATCTTCTATCTTCTTCTTATAACTATAAAAAAATATGTTGCTAAGCGCAAAACTCAAGAATGGCTGGACCAATTCGGGTTTTGTTTCATATGTTCCTTAAGTCCCACTGAAGGTTTTTATGGAGAGAAAAAACATAGAAATTGCGTAGAAATAGTAAAAAACAACACTTTTCATTTCCCATACACACCCTATCAAACATTTGACATAAATCGTTTATTCGTCTTTCACATCAAAACGGAGCAACGGATCGACGTGATTTTGGGTATAGTGATAGTTTGGGAGATGGAGTGTTACAAAAGTTACTTTTTATACCCGGAAAAATATTAGGTTCCCCAGGATAACGTCGCGTCGTGTAGTACACGCGGGCAAAACCGCGGGCGGAAGGCTAGTAAGAGAATAAAAATATTATGAATATTAGGTTAACTGGGGTAACTTTGCAACTTTTGCTTTGATTTACGGTACCTTGCCTTAAAATCGTCGGAAATCCATGATAATTGCGGCGTGAAGTATCGCTTAACTTTTATCAGGATTCCCAGCTTTTTGGCCGCAGTTTGAGCTTTACACTCAATGTTGTCACCGAAGTTAAGGTCCGATTTCTTCATGCCAAGAAGATCTATGGTGTCGGTAACTGATAAAGTTGAACCACGGAAAGGAAAGAAGTTAAGGTAAAAATACTCCTGTGTTTTGGTGGCATTAAAATTGACCTTATTATCGTCACCCCATTCAGCGACATAGCTTTTAAAATCAAGTTTGTTTGCTATACCATGGCCTCTCTCAAAGAACGGACTATCTCACTGCTTGATTTTGCGTTGGATAGATATCTTTCTGTGACGGTGCTGTCGTCAGCATACCCAACAATTAAGGCCAGAAGCAGATCGTTGATGTGCAGGAAAAAGAGAGTCGAAGAAATAAATGATTTTTATTTATGTTTGGTTTTCTCAAGTTATCTATGAATTTCCTATGATGAATAAATTTTAATATCTTTTTCTTATTACTGTTTACTTAAATATCCTCGCGGACCAAACGCTCGTACAGAGAATTTCCTCTTTCAAAAGAAGTAGGTAAAATGGGTAGGTATATTTGTTATGTTATAAGTACTAAATTGTAAACTGTATTGTTTCAGGTATGATACAGAGATGGTGCTTTGACTCTTCCGAACGTGATCAAGTTAGAAGCACCAAGAGGTTTACAAAGCCTTATAGGACAGGTACAGTTCAAATCAAACAGTGACTATGTGAGCCAAGCGTGAGACGCTGCGCAGTAGATAATTTTGAGGAATGTGGTAGGGATAGGTGAGGTGGCGGGGTATTTTATTTACTAGGCATAGTGGCCAACTTCACGAAGACTAAAAAGATTGACGCGAATATGATGTACAACCAGGAACAAAGTCAGTGAACCATCTCTTACTTCTTTTCGTTTTCGTGTGACTGGCATTCCACCGTTCACTTACAGTCCCTATCCCTAATTTTATAGTCTATGCATTGTACTACCCTAGTCAAAGTCAAAGTCAAATTTGTTTATTCAATTTAGATTGTTATTTACAATACTTGTGACCGTCATAGAAGCTACGCCATCGGTTCGCAAACCCTACGGGGCGGGAGACCTTGGAGAAGAACCGGCAAGAAACTCCACGGGTTGTTTTTTTCTCCCTGTTTTATTTCATACAGAGTCGTCAAATTGTAAAATTACCTTATCATAGTATGATTAAGGTCAGTTTCCATCACAATTATACAATGGGTTATGATAATTACAGTTAAGTATAGGCGAACTAATGGCCATAGCGGTAAACATTTTTCAATTACCTAGGAACTCTAGTTAAAGTAATTAACTTAACTTAAAGTAACTTAAGAAAAAAGAAAATTCTTCTATAGGTATACTGCAAGTTGCGCCACACATGTTTCGAATGCAACTTTTAATAAAATAAAAAATACACATTTTAAGGCAAACAGATAAGAGCAGACCCATTCCCACTGGCAGCACCCGTTCACGAGCAGTACATATATCTAGGCTAATACATAACCAAAATAGTGAAAGGTTCTGCGCTTGAATGGTGAGGCACCAGCTACACGAAAAAAAGGAAGAAGTGTTTCACCGAAATTTTCCCTGAATGTACCTCGTGTCTTTGTCAGGGTCAATGACCCTAGTAATTGCGTCGTCGCACTGAGATTTCGTAAAAGTTGTACGCTACGTTTCTTACGACTGTTTTTTGCTACGGCGGAGGTTTATCGTAGGCCTGTCACGGTAGGGCTGGTAGGGCTGTGGAAGGATATAATATAAATAATGTTGAAATCTTACTAGTGCAGTGTACGTATTTTTTTTAACAAGCTTTTTAATAACTTCTCATGTTAGTTAGTTAGTGGGGGACAAATCTTGCAAGCTTAATTTGACCTACTTCCCAGTGTCCGATGACAATATAATATTTAAGTAGAGTCAGCAAAAAAGCTTGGCATGAAAATGAAAATTTTACTAAAAATTTATTAAGTACCCACGTTTTTTGTTTTGTTTTATTTGTGGATATTTTTCTTTTCATATGTTTCGTTTTAATGCAATATCATGCATAAATATGGTCACTATCACTTTATAATAGAGACCCACCAAGAATAAAAGAACTATAAACAGGTTTTGCCACGAAAGTTTCGAAATATGAATTTATGAAATTAATTTACAGTTTGGTGATTAATTTGGTGATTACAGTATGTAAATAAAATATTGATTAATTACCTACCGAATATAAAAAAAAAACAGCGAGTTACACTCCGGGAGTGCCGGCAGAAGTGAAAACTTAGAATATTAACGTTGTGCATTTTTGATATTCTTAAATTTTTCAACCCGTTGATTTTTAATAGAAAATATACCTAGAGATGAATTAGATGCGTTGATAAAAAGTTTTTTTTTTGTGAAAAAGTCAAGGGAGCCCCCCTTGACTTTTTCACAAAAAAAAGAATTTGGACAAAAAAACGGACTGGATTGAACTTGAACCGAGGGTCTTCTGTTCTGCCGCCGCGCGCAGCCTGTTTTCTAACTGAGGTGCCAGAGACATCACAACATTGGGAAAGATGGCGAAATTTGCCTTCGTATTCTAATGACATTGTAACAGTTTTTCGATCAGACGTCTACGGTCACGTGATCGTCTTACGGTCAATCGTCTTACGGTTACTTGATCCTGAAGCGAGTTTACAAGTACCCACCCATATCAAAAAGTGCACAACGCCGCTAAAGAAGTTTTCACTTCAAAAAACATTTCGCTCCAACACTGTGTCAAAAATCTCTATTTCACGTTTGGCAACCCTAAGTCCAGTTGGTCGTCAGTGGTCGTCACGTTCCGGTACGGTGCACAAGCCGGGTGGAGCTGCCGTTTATTTTAGGGAGGACTTCTCATCATCCAAACTCACAAAAACTATTTTTAAGTGTCAGTTAGACCTAGTCACGATTTGTCTTTGTAGTAATTATCGTAATACTAGTGGCCACCCGCTACTTTGTCTGCACAGATTTTGGATCGGCCATGCCACGCTCATTAGGTGTTTCTACAAATAGTATCATAAGATGTGCGATTACAGTCTGTCAGTGGTTAAGTTAATACGATTCCACCATTTAGTTACGTTAACGTCACCATGGAAAAAAGTATTTCTACTAGGGTCAAACCTGTATCTATCGATCCACCGGTGGATCGTCGTCGGTGGATCCTAGTGGAACGAGGCTGTCTGTGTCTATGCTAAGATTCCTATCAACTACAAATTAATCAAATAATAGTTTCGTGTTTATTAGTGATGCAACGAATACTACTTTAACGAATACGAATAATTCAACAAGGTAAGTAATAAATAATACACAATATTATATTTTTTATATTAATATTATTATTTATTAATTGAAATTAATTGCTGACATTATTAACCCATCGAAACTAGATGAAACATGTTAGGCTTTGAAACAAACAAGTAACAATTTGACAACTTGAGAACTCGACTCCGTTCATTCAATTTTAGGGTAGTCCCCGTCAATAAATACAAAGAGTATAGTGCGTAGGTGCGTTCGGATATACGGTGCACAGCCAAACCGTAATTGGGGTTGCGTTCATTGTAATATAATATAAATAGTTTGTTTTTAATATTCGTGATGATATTCGGCGAATACGAATATTTGTATTCGTGATATTATATTTTTGAGTTCGAAATAGTAATAGATTCTTCGATCCAATTACTATGTTAAAGGTATGAGTTGCAGTTTTTTTCCTTTGTACTTACATATAACTTTATTAATTGTAACTTAGTGGAATTTATTTATTTAACTCATAACGAATGTGTCATTTAGTAGTTAAAATGTCTATAAATAGAGTCCGCAACCATTCTCCGAAGACCGATTCGCCGATGGACTGTTCGTCGACAGGACGATTCATTTATGTCCAATTTTCCGACAGACTATTTTACCTACGGTCATTTCGCCGACAGAACCTTTCACATATGTCAAATACGTGTGTAAAATTTTGAAAATGTAGATAATATTAGTCCACTAGTTTTTGAGTTTAGAAAGTTTAAAATAAGACTTTGTTCAGGAAATTTTTAAAAGTTCAAAAACCTTAACTTCTGTGCATTAATAAACTGTTTTAAGGCGCTACTTGGAAAAAGTATGGACTTTTTGATATAAAACTATAGGACGGTTAGAGCTGTTACAAATCTGGCAATAAGATATGTATTTCTTTATACCTTTATCTAGATTCGTATAGTTTCAGAAACACGATTTTATGATTTTGGCTTGACACTTTTTATTTTTGAAAAGACCTCTTAAAGATACGAAATATCAAGATTATTCTTAAATTGGGTAACATATAGGGCAGGCGTACCGGTTTTGGCCACTGTACCGGTTTTGGTCACTTTTCACTTTAAAGTTATATAAATAGGAATTAAATAATTATTGCTTATATTTATTAATGGCGAATAAAAGGTTGGACTTTTAGTTAATAATTACAGCACTTAGCTTTTTTCATGTAGTACGATATTTTAGAAATAAACACATGTTATGTTTCAAAGTTAACATTATGTAAAATTCTTAAGAAAAATGTTAAGGGTAAATAAAGGTTTTGAAATTTATTTTTCTACAATAAAATTATTTTATGGTTATTTAATATTTTATATCACATTGGAATATGTTTCTTCTAGATGGATTAAGTGTTGTTTTTTCACTGTTATCACAAAAAGTTGGGATACAATAAGTGGCCAAAAGTGGGGCTAGAAATTTTAGCATTGTGCCACCTTTGGCCACTTTGGCATTAGTAGAAAGTTTCCAACCTTTCATAAAGTTCATTTATTTTAAAAGACTCACAACTCACTTTTAAATTAATCATGTTTAGGTTGTCCGCTGTCGCGGTAGCAGAGCGGAGTGAGTCAACAATGCAGAGCGGAGTCATCTCAATCCGCTAATTTTCTTTTAATCAAGTGATAAAGGTATACTTATAAACTTGTAGTAAGGAGCTAGCTGGGATTGAAATACTATTTCATGTAGTGTTTTAGTCCAGAACTCTAATAAGACATCAATTAAGCATAAACTCTACTTATAAATATAGTCATTTTATGAAAGTGGCCAAAACCAATGCAAGGGTGTATTTGGCCCCCTCCGCAGAATTTATTTTATATAAAAAAAACTATTGTTTTTTTTTACTTTGTAGGTTGTACCCTTAAAGGTCGATAAATTCTCTATAATTCTACATTAAAAAATTTCTCTAAAATACTTAAGATCATTAAGCACTAAGCGGTTAAAAGTGAAAAAATCCTTAAAGTGGCCAAAGCCAGTACGCCTGCCCTACTATTTGAAATTGGTTTAATTAGTGGACACCAATAATATTTAGGAATGTGTAGAAGCATTTTTTAAAAATCGCTATAGTTTTTTAATACGAAGTGATTGTGTGTTCTTTTGCCTAATCCACAAAATCGGTCTAGCTCCCGCGCGCGTCGTTTTCTCATTGCTATCTCGCTTCAGCATAATTTTTCCGAGTATCGCCTTCTCTAAAAGTACTGGTACAGTCAGCTCCAAAATGATCTGAGCGTTCAAACCCATCAAATATAACTGAACATTCAAAAATCAATGATAACTCAAGACATAAAATGTGCTTTTTCAATGTTTGAGAACAAATGAATGTACACCTTAAAGTATTGTGCTAAAAATGATTTTTGTCAAATGTTCAGATATTTTTGTAGGTTTGAACGCCCAGGGTGCCTACCATCAACTTTATGACAGCGATTCAAAAATAGCGCGATTCAGAATAGGTTCCTAAAATGAATCGCTTTCTTTCGTACTCTGACCTTCTAAAAACTGGATCGCAAATGAATTGCTAAATGTTAATGACCGAACGATTTGTGTCCTTTTTCTTCTACCCGTCTCTTTCACTCGATTCTGTCATGCCCGGAGAGTGAGAGGGACGGGTATAACCTGCAGGTGACATGTTAAATCGACCGGGTTATAAGTCAAATAAGAGTTTCTGACAGCTTAGCGGCTGTGAAATGTCATTGATCGATCACTGAATCGCTGTCATTGATATTAAGCTGTCGTGGTACGAATAAGCGAAGCAGATCAGTTTAGGTTCCTAAACAAAACCGTAATAAGAGTTGATGGTAAGCACCCAGATCATTTTGATGCATAGCACCCTTATAATATAATTATATCTATGACTAGCTTTCCGCCCGCGGCTTCACCCGCATGGACTACACGACATTATCCCGCGGGAATGTAATATTTTTTCTGGATAAAAAGTAGCCTATGTTTTTTTCCAGGCTACAAAGTATCTGTGACTCAAATTTCAGCCAAATCCGTTCAGCCGTTTTGGCGTGGTTGAGTAACAAACATACAAACATCTAAACATCCAAACATCTAAATTTTCACATTTACAATATTAGTAGGATTACCATGTTATTTATAAAAAGACATGGTAATCACTTGTCTGCCGAATAAATTTTCGCCCAATGACATTTTCATGAGTAGGTACCTACATTGTATTATGCTAACAGGACCATTTGCATTCATAAATGCACTCGAGTATGGGAATGAATTAAACAAATACACAAGTTAGGTTTGTAATAATGCAGTTCAGTCAGACTACTTTAGTTTTTTGGTATTCATTATGCATACCCAACTACTATGAAAAAGCTAATTAAATCAATCATTTAGCAATAAGTAAACATTTGCAATCTTATTTATTTTATTTTTACCTGAAACATTTAAGATAACGTTTTGGTACTTAGTTCTGAAAATAAATAACTTTTACATTATTGCTTGAACAAAAAAAATTCAAATGCGTTGTGACTTAGATTATTTATTTTTAAACACTGTCCGATTTTATCCAATCATAGTTTTTGAAGACTATTGAACATGACGCTATGAACCTATGAACCTTAACCTACGCCGCGCCGTGCCGTAAGTGCATTAACAATCTCTGGTGTTTGGACAGCGAGCACGTGGTGATGGTGAATTGGTGACGCTCCGGGAGCGGCCGGGCGGCAAGGAGGGGGGGGATGAGGAGTCTTGGCTGCCCGCCACGTGTGTTGAAATGTGCGCGCACGCACCTATTGTTACACAGGCTACAGTGCTCTTGAACAAATCGACGACGATGGGCCGTCTGCCTCGGAGTAAATGCTGAAAACGTATGAATGAATCGCCGATAAAATTCGGTCATTATTTACACAATGTTGATGTAAACAAAGTGTGTGAAATTCGAAGGTAACTACTTTGTTTTAATCTACGAATTAAAACTAAGCCCTTGCTAACTCTGTTCTTTTTGATAATGGAATGGGTTAATGCTTATTTAGTTCTTTATCATGAAAACATAGTGGCATTATCTGACAAATAGCATCATATCATTTAATAGAGTGTGTGTGCTGAATAGGTTTGCGTACCACCAAAACATTTTCATGTGAAATGTTGCCAAGAGAGAGCTTGCACTGTCAAAAAGTTATAAAATTAAGTTAGTGTAAAGCCAAGCATTCACAATCTCTACATCTTAGTTCAAATATATGGCATGGCCGTTTTTCTACCGTCATCAGGTTGGATGCGAATTCACTTATTTTTGTTTAAATATATTTTTTTAATTATTTATAACAATGAATCTATATCAATACAGTAAGTACATAAACTTCAGGAAGTACCCCAAGAATTTGGATGATCAAATAGGTGGTGTTTGCTACCTAGTAAGCAATTATTATCCTTGAACTAAAAATTTAATGGAAGTCAAGGCCTTTTCTCTCAAGAACCGGACGAGTTTCGTCAATTGCTTGAACAAAATGTATGTCGATACTAATATAGTTTACACACAAATAAAGCTATTTATTTCCCACTCGCTCTTAAAGC
The DNA here is from genome assembly GCA_949710035.1 of Crambus lathoniellus. Classification (NCBI taxonomy): domain Eukaryota; kingdom Metazoa; phylum Arthropoda; class Insecta; order Lepidoptera; family Crambidae; genus Crambus; species Crambus lathoniellus. The sequence continues at coordinate 30,736,628 of OX453296.1, forward strand.
ACTGTACATAAGATTGAATATCGCACGGCTGTGATTTTTTGTGCTAAGTTCAACTGCTCTCAACGAAAATGATAATACTTTTAAGTATTGACTATGTTTTTCATAACAAAACTTGAAAAGTTGCTGAGAGTCATGAGTATAATTTTATTTTCATACTTTAAGTACTAAACGAGAAAATAATAAATAACATAAATGTTGCTTGTTTACAAGAAAAAAATAAATATTCAAAAGTGGTAAGATTGAAAGTACTTAGCTCAATTAATGACCTATGGAATAATTAAACAATAGTACCCTCATAGTACCTGAAAATTTTCACGATATCGAGAAGAAAGAGAGGAGTTAAATATTTAAAACCTTTAAAGATATTTTCAGATAGAGAAGCCACTGAAATAATATCGCAATATCCGTAAATAGTAAATTGATTGGTTGATTTTAAATGGAATAGTGAATTTTTCGAATAAATGCTTAAATTTTTAGCTTTTATACGAAACAGCGGACTCTTCTCTTTCACTCACAATTTTTTTTAGTTTCTTGTTCATGCTTATTCTTCGTCTTAGTCTTATTAACTTTGTCTTTCCCAAAGCACCCGAGTAAAATGTTCCTAATTTATTTATAATTGTGAAATTTAAACCTGTAACCAATTTTCTTGATTGAATTTAAACGTTCTGTTCTGTACATTTTCTGTGTTGTTAAGGTAATATTCACACTCTCAATTTAACGAGACAGTAGAAGTAACGATGAAGTTTTTACGAGTATTGTCATGATATATCGTTGCTCGCAACTTGGCAACGTCACAAAACATGTAAAAAGTCATTAAAGTGCAGTGGTTCTAACAGTGCGATGCATCTATCTGAATAAAGCTAAATTAGGACCACGTGGCAGTGCAGACGGGCTCCAGAAGGCGCGTCGGCAAAAATCGTTCGTTCTCGAGTTATAATTGTGTGCCCACAAATAGAAGGCGGGCGCGACGCTCGAGTTTCACGCCGACCAACAAGCTGTTTGCATATCGGTAGCTCAAATCAACCGGTACAATCTATACTAATATTATAAAGCTTTGTTTGTTTGTTTGAACTCGCTAATCTCAGAAACTACTGGACGGCACTGAAAAATTATTTTTGTGTTGGATAGTCCATTTATCGAAGAAGGCTACAAGCTATATGTAACATCACGTTACGATCAACAGAAGCGGAGTATCAATGAAAAATGTTGCAAAAACGGGAAAAAAAATATTTCTTTTTAGTAGGTTTTTCCTTTTCCTCAAATTAACACAGGTGAAACTGCGAAGCACAGTTAGTCTAAACTAATATTATAAAGAGGAAAGATTTGATTATTTGTTTGTTTGTGTGCATCGAATAGGCTCCGAAACTACTGGATCGATTTAGAAAATTCTTTGACCATTACACAGCTACATTCTTCCCGAGTAGCATAGGCTATATTTTATCCCGATATTCCTACGGGAACGGGTGCCACGCGGGTAAAACCGCGAGGATCCGCTAGTGCTTTATAAGCAACGCGTTACCCTAAATCAAACGTCACTATTTTCTATTCAATAGAAAAACGTAAGATTAGCCTTTAAATATTGTTTTAATTTACATATTCAGGTATCAGTTTTCTGAAAACAATTGGTGTAATCTACCCCGTACTCGTAAAACGAATTCAATGAAAGTAAACTTTTGACGTTTGAAATTTACTCAATCCGATTGACTGTTGTTGAAATGTAGAGATATTTAATTATGACATTCTATAACAAATGTGAAAAAAGAAATTCAATTTGTATTATTAAAAGCAAATTATGAGCCATTTAATTGGGACTGTAGCTGTCTCTTTCTAAAACTTAATTTTCTATGGCGAGAGTATGGCGCTACCAGCATGTGACGTCACTGACTGGTAGCGCTCTCCTTGTCTAATTTGAGAGTTTGATGCTCTAAATCTATTAAAAAATAATAATATTTGAAAATCAATAAGTACCTATGTTGTATTGCTACTATTTCAATAAACATTTTATGCCAATAAAAAATCAGTCAAATACCCTATTCCAATGCATTTTTATTCAAAAGTATGGGGTCTGTTCTTTCTTAAAGACATATTGGTTGTGAATAAATATCTTGTTCAAATACCAGTGAGCCTACGATGACTTTTTCTTTCCGTTTACTGTACATTCAGTAAACATGAGACATTTTGACATTTTACATATGAAAATCTGTAGTTCTGCTACTGCCTGCCTACGCTATAGGCGCTGTACAGATTTTCATCAAATGTCTCCCGGTTATTATCCAGTAAATGAAATGAAAACTCTTGGTAGGCCCACAGGACAACTAGTCTGGGTCTATCTATGACCATCAGTGAGCATCTTCCTGATTTGAGTGTGTTGTGTGCAGACGGATCACGTGATATTTCAAGAACTATGAACTGTTCCCGGCAACACCATACGTCCTACTAATATTATAAATGTGAAAGTTTAGATTGTATGTTTAGATGTTTGTTATACTCAATCACGATAAAACGGCTGAATGGATTTGGCTGAAATTTGGAACACAGAGACTTTGTAGCCTGGAAAGGGTAGGCTATTTTTTATATCCCGAAAAAATATCACATTCCCGGCGCAGGTTAACGTCGTATAGTCCACGCGGGCGGAAAGCTAGTATTAAATAATGTAAGTATATGTCACTGGAAAATAATAAAAACCGTAAATTTATAAATTTCCTAAAAAAAATAACTATGAAATGTAAGGCAATTGCTTCGCTGCGCTTCGCGATCGTCTTAAATTTTTAACCTATCATGTGTTCTACAGGACTTTCGGAAATTTATAAATTTGCGGTTCTTGTTATTTTCCGGTGACATATACATATAAATAAATTTTATATAGAGGCCCCACACAATCTTGTTCTTCTTAGATTTTTTGTGCCTCTTCCTTTTTTACATTTTTAGGGTTATTACCCTATTACTAAGTTTCCGCCATATCCGTCTGTCTGTCTGTCACCCAGGCTGTATCTCATGAACCGTGATAGCTAGACTGTTTAAATTTTCGCAGATGATGTATTTCTTTTGCCGATATAACAACAAATTTTAAAAACAGAATAAAATAAATATTTAAGGGGGTTCCCATACAACAAACTTGAGTTTTTTGCTCGATACTAATAACGGCAACATGTAGACACTTGAAAGTCTAAGTGCCTGTTTCACAATGTCCGATTAGGAGATACTTTCCAGTTTAATTGACAGTTTTGTATGTACTGTCAAGTAACAGCTGATTAGAACTTACTTAGACATTGTGAAACAGGCCCTAAGTGTCACAGATTATTTAGTTGTGTGACGGGACGTCCTCGTCGGCCAGCGGTACACTAGCCGGAACGTCGGAAGTCGCCGCCCAGTATTTAGTTAGATAGATATTATAAATAAAAAGATGATGTTTATAGGGACTTGACTTTTTATTGTAAGTGTAGTAATAAAGAACTGTAACAACAAGATAAAAAATGCATGAATAACAAAAAGTAGGTAGGTAGTAGTGGGTATGATGATGAAAACTTACCCCTTTCCAAGGGTCAAGGGTTCCACTTATTTAAAACTATAATCAAACAACTCAAATTGATAATTAGAACTGGTAAGTATAATAATTTTGATATATTAACTGGTAATGCTCCGCGAGCTCTGTACGGCTTGGTGGTTTTAGTATAACTGAATCAAAAATTATGAACAGGGCACGTGAAACGAAGATTTTGAATTTGAATTGAAAGAACAGGATAGGATTCGATAAAATTAATGGCCAGTATGTAGAACTTGATGGAGTTTCCAGCCATCATGGAGTTTTTAACCATCCATAATGACTGGTACGAATCGACATCGTTACAGTTGTATACTTATTGACTTCAAAAAGAAACAATTAAAATAAAATAAATTAAGGGGGTGTCGCATACAACAAACGTGATTTTTTGATGGTACGGAACTATTCGTGCGCGAGTCCGACTCGCACTTGACCGGGTTTTTTCTATGTCCTTTCAAATAGATAGCAGTAGGTTTACTATTTACACCTGACACTTAAGCTGCTAGCAATTTTACCTTTGTGGTTTTCGTTCCCGGTCTACCGAGATAAAAAGCATAGGTAACCTTAAGTTACCTATGCTTTATGTGTTATCAAAGTGAAAGTCACCCTTATTATTTCTGTGCCAAATGTCATTCAGTTTTGTTGACCGATTCTGGTGTGATTGAGTGAGTACCAAACATCCGTACATGCATCCATGCATCTTAACTTTCACATTTATAATATTAGCCTGCCGTGTCTCTGCGACAAAGGCAGCGACAACTATTGTCTCGCAACTGTAGTTAACATAACAACATCACAGACGTATTTCAAACTGAAACTCATTAGGTCAAATCTGTGTCAGCCGCTTTGAAAGGATTACTGAGAAGTTACTACAATCCGACTAGTCGTAAATACGGTAAAATTATAGAGTAAAGTTGCGCTTGGACACTGTAGTGAAAAACGTTTTGAAAACTTTTATTTATTTATTTGAATTTATTATGAGTCAGCCCTTACTTTATTCACGTGGTTTTAGTAAATGTGTTAAGAAATATGGCTTAAAATTCGTAGCGTGATATCGTTTGCTCCGTCGTCAGTTTTTGTATTTTACCATGGAAATTAGATAGGTAGGTAGTTATCGTTGTAAAAAATAAATCAGTTAGGCTATTCACAAACGATTGAAAGCATTTTTGGAGTGCAGTACGAAATCCATGCATTAATTGTCATTGTCATTCACTTCAGAATAGTGAGAAATAAAATAGCTAAATCCATTCTGTCTAACTCTCTCTAGGTTGTGTTGTGAGTGAGGGCAGGGTCACCAAAAAACTTTCTCATTTTATTCACAATACTTAGGTATTTTCTTGTATTATTTCTTGCAATTGCAGTCTCCGACGCTTATCGTGCATCGACCATCCAGTAACAGTTGCTATCTGTTATCGAAGCTTCTTTCAACGGCATCGACACTTATCTATGAGTCAATTCCTAAGGTTGAATTCCCCGTGGGCGCTAAAAACTAATCGTATACTTACTTTTACCTACTTACACGTAAAATAAAAAATAAAAAAACTGGAAAGGTAAATTTTTCTTTATATTGAAAGTATTTACTTACGAATAATGTTGTGAATGGATTTAAATTTGCAAAATTATTTGGCAATAAATAAAATATTTTAAGTACAAACTGTAACGAATGAGTGTTCATTCAGACAGCAGGCTGGGGCTTATTTAAATAACCGTGACAATCCGACAATTTTGTAACTTTTTCGAGAAATAAGTCGGATTGTCGTGAACATGTTGTTTAATAAAAACGACAATTAAGTCCAAATGGGACAGGTAAAATACTGACACAATGTGCTGATTAAAAACTGATTGATAAAGGCGACAATTGTCACAATGTCGAGTCTCTTAGCAAATATTGTTTTATTTATCATGGTAATTGACAAATTTATCACGTTTTTTGACATATATTTGAAACACCACCGCTGACATTGTTGTGTGCTGAAGTTGCTATCCAATTTTGTTTCTAAGGTATTCGACGGTAGTTTTCAATACTTGGAACCGTTCTAGGAATACCTATATCAAAACGACATGTCGACATATTTAATTTTGTCGATTTTCCGCCGTGACAAATTTGTTAGTTAATCTGATCTTTATTAGACAAAGAATAGTCATATTGTCAGATTGTCACCTGTCACGGTTATTAAGTGATCCTTCTATGTCATTTCTATGTATTTAATTTTTGAGGGACTTTAATTTATATACCATCGTTTACGTTTGATGCGAATACTAGAACAATAACTATACGAAATACCTATCTTCTTAAAATAAATCAACAAGAATATATAAATAGTACTCTTCAAGGGTACGAAGCAAGCTTGTGAATTTAAAAATATCTCGGATAGTCAATAATATAGATAACATTTTTATTTCATACTTTTAAATGTGATTGTAGTAAATCATATCTTACCTACTAGCTGTGGACGAATATGGTTGTCTATTTACCTACTGGTAAGTAGGTTAGTAAATAATAGGAATAACTATCAGATAATAAACGATGCACTTGTTTTGCTCCGTTGAGTTTTGTTTTGTTCTTCTAATGGGCGATTTTCTGAAAGCTCGGTCACTAGATGGCGCTGTCCCACCTATGCAGTTAAAAGGAACGGAACGTTATAAATTTTACTTTGACGCGACTTTTTTACGTAAAACGGAACGTCAGACAGATGTTATTTATTTACCTAAATCTTTAAATTTACCTATTTCGTTTCTGTTCCTCACAGTAGTACTTATTTAATATATTATTAGTTTCCTTTGGGTTGTTAAAAAGTAATTAATTTAAATATGTCTCATACCAAAATATACCATAGACATGTACATACTTATTCAACGCCATCTAGTGAAGCAATTGGAAGCTTTTTTTTTTTAAATGGCCTCTCAGAAAATCGCTCATTGAATAGTTATTAAGTTCAATTTTGGATGATTTGGAGTCCATTAGCTAAATACAAACAAAAGTACAACACCGACTCGACTGAAATGTATGGAACAGCTGATTTTATTTCGCCGTTCCGTGGATGTCCCCCTAGTAAAAATTGTTCGTATTGATGGGAACTATCATCCCCTAAAATCTTTGTACATTGTATACCTACTAATTAAAATTAAGTGGTGAATACGCTGCACTGAATAGTGAGCATACGACAAATCCAAACCATCCATACTTATATTATAAATTAATGTGAAAGTGTGTTTGTTTGTTTGTCCGTTTTTCACGTCAAAACGGAGCATCGGCTCTACGTGATTTTTGGTAGGTAAGTATGGGGATAGTTTGGAAGCTGAAGGGTGACATAGGTTACTTTTTATCCAGAAAAAACATCACATTCCGGCGGAATAACGTCGTGTAGTCTACGCGGGAAAAGCCGCGGGCAGAAGGCGAGTTTCCTAATAAATTAGTAGGTATCTAAGTTGTTATTTTTAAAATAGTCCCAAATCAATCAGTAGCGCTATTTAGTTAGATAGTTTTGCGCGTCGCTGTTTATCATACAAATATAAGCTTTATCTGTGAGGTTGTCCGAATATTCCGACACGGGTCAAGGTTGGCGACCATTGGCCCAACCAATTCTCGTGTTATGGAGGATGTCGCACATTACACTCGTGGCAAGGGTTACCAGGTTACCGTCACATAAATGCTGTTAGGGTATCGGTTCAACCGGGCGTCGGACGACAAATGCAATCGTCGACGCTCGATTTCATACAAAACAAAGAAACATCAACTAGAAACTAGTATGGCGCGGCGTCATGTCGCTTGCAGTTGCGGTTCGACGCCCAGTTCCAACTCGTAGTAATTATGTACAGAAAGTCAAAGACGACGTCAAAAAACTTAATGCGACCAAGTTCAATCGACTGTACCTACACAGAATGTACAGTCGCCTGCACTTCAGACTACCACAAAATGTCAAAAATCTACAAATGGTTTTGAACTTAACGCTCCAGAATTAAGGTTGAAATTCGATTGGAGAATTTTGACAGTTTTGTTTAGTCAGTAGTGCAGCCGACCGTACAATAAAATTCGTGACCTCTTAAAACCTTGCCATCAACATTGTTTAAAGATCATCTGGTTGCATCCTAGGTACTACACGGTACAGGGATGTTTAAATGTTTGATTTTGATGTTTTGTTCCATTCTGATTATTGCATCGAAGTTACAACACAACGCAACACATACCTACATACAAGTGCCGCGCAATTTGCAGCGACACGCCGACACAGGACTCAATTAAACACGAATAGGGCTGCCGACGGAACCCGCCGTAATTATACGCCTTTGACTGTACGTAGGGCTGGTAGTGTTTAATAGTCGTCGTAATAACATACCATACGTATGTTATTACGACGACTTCTTTGGACGAAAATAAATGTTCTGCAGACAAAAGCAATAAGTAGGTACTTCCTTTAAACTCTCTGTAGGTACTCTCTGTAAACATTGCTGCGGTGGTATCGTGTGGGGCGGGTCGTTTGTTACGTTCCCTAAAATACTGTTGAGCGAAGCGACGGCTTATTCATGCGTCATGCTCGTGAACGGGTGCCACCAGTGGGATGGGTCTGCTCCTCGCTGCTTGTCTCAAAAAAGGGTGATTTTTATATTTTTTTATACCTATATTTTATTTGTTTTCAATGTTATTCGTTTTAATAAATCATGTCACATAATGACACTGCTTATTATTGACTCGGTGTTCATAAGCTATTCAAAGTTTTATTAATTTCTTTAGTATTTTCTTCTAGATACGGAGTCTATACATTTAAAAACTATTTAGAGAAACTATCTTTTAAATGTCTAAGGACCAACCCACACGAACCAAAACCACAACCACACCACTACCACAACACGTGGGCGGGGCAATACATTATGTATTGGAAATGAATAGTACCTACAATTCACACGTATCACATTTTGCAGTTATTATCGACCGCGTGGGTGATACCGGCCACAACGCAACAACAACGCAATTCCATCAGCGACGACGCTGCGAAGTAGCGGCCGGCCACATCCACATCACTACTACTAGCGACAACGACATTTTGTCGCACAACCACAACGCAACTGCAAAAAGTTGCATCGACACTATTCACACGTAACCACATTTTTTCGCTACGATGTGGTGTGGTTGTGATTCTTGTAGGTCGACATCGACACTAAAGTTCCTAAGATAATGAACATTATTTACTGCTATGATTACCGAGTAACAGTAAAATAGTTATATTTATTACCGGTAGAGGCGCTGCAAGCGCTTAGTTTATGTGTGTGTGTGCCATATGATTAATAGTTTTTTTCTTTCTGTTTAAACAACAAGTATTTTTGTGGTGTGAAAAGAAAACTACTACCTACGACGATCTTAAAGGCGATCGCTTCGTAATCGTATATTGTTTGTAAACTTTTTATAGATATGCAATAAATATATTTGTATTTTCTTAGTACATTCATACATTTTATTAATTGCTTCAGTTACGAAATAAAATGAATATAAATAAAAAATTGTACCTATTGAATGCGTGTCACCCTCCTTCTTATCTCATTATTTTTATTCTGGGGTATATATTGGCTCATTCTTTTTTTCTATCCATAAGGAAATCTCATGCCCCAGCAGTGAGAATTAAAGTGAATCATCTGTACCAAAATTTTTCTGATTTTACAGACTAACATACATAATATTGCTATATTATTAATAACTTTCTCTCTGCACCTGCAATTGACTGTATCTCTTACATGACCACAAGGCAGGATAAACAATTTAGTTCTGATCCTTTTCGCGTCAATTGATGAGGATAATGAGTTGTCATAAAGAAAAACGAGTTCAAAACGGTTCTCAATAAAGTGCTTGGTTCTAAGTGATTTGATTGTCAGTGACAAAATTGACGCGAATCGGATCAGAACTAAATTGTTTATCCTGCCTTGTCTGTCATCTCGTCTAACTTAATAACGTCTCTGCCGCTCTGTGAGAGATACAGTCAATGGCAGGTGCAGAGATAAAGTTATAAATAATATAACAATGTATGTATGTTAGTCTGTGAACTCAGAAAAATTTAGGTACAGATGATTTACTTTCATTTAAAGGATTTTAGTATTTTGTTAGTTATAGTATATCACAGAGTGTTTACTAGTACTAACGGTTATAGGCTGCAATTAGGTCGGTCATTCTCACGACAAGGTGTTCTTTGCATAATTTACATCACGATTTTTATTTTTCAATTAATTCTCTAAACCGGCAATTAAATTTAGAAAAGACGTTAAACTGAAGAAAATTATGTATTTAGCACTTCAATGTAGTGTCTGGTTTTGGATTGATGAACTAACAAAGTTTTGGGCGTGACGGAAATTAGAAAATTGCTAAATAAAAATTATTTGTCTTATTGTTATATATGACTCAAACAGAAATGAATACTATACAATATAAAATAAACCCTACAAGTAATTGTCCAGTCTACAAAATAACTGAATGAACAATTTTGGGAGTCAAGGAACATTTGTATGTTATTAGGTATTTTATAATTTTCGTCACGTTTAGCGTGGTATTTCATAATTTCTGTCACGTTTAGCGTGACGGAACCGGGTGACATAAATTAGGACCGCGACGGTATTTATGAGATAAAATTTGAAGGATAAGGAATACGGTATATTGGTTCAAGCATGAGGTGAACAACAAATTTCTGCATATAATAATCTAACTAGCTAAATTTGTATGCATTTTAAACATTAATTAAAAGAGCGAACGGAAATTAGAATTGTAGTAAACCATGCGAACAGAAATTAGGTATTTACAGTCGTAGCTCGCCAGCGGAACAGGTGACACAGGACCGTGTCGGTTGCCTGCCTCGGCACTAACTGAAGAAAGACGACGTTGCGGTAGTGATGGGAATTACTTACTCTGCTAGTGAGATATTCGCTACTTTTTTACTGGTAACGGAAATTATGTATAATGAAAGGACAAACATATTTTTCGTTCTATCTAAGAAAATATACTATTTAAACAGATATTTTTTTGTGAATAATAAAATGTATTTATTAACTTCCCAATTGTATTGACTGAAATGTACCAATCGTAGCTAACTTCGCGACTGTTGAAGCTAGAAAGCTTGTTTCTGGATACCGGACAGCGAACGGAAATTAGGAGAACAACTTAGAAAAAAATATTTTGAGTCTTCTTTTACCAAATTATGTGTATATTCATAAAAAAGGCAATTGCTAGACGTAGTCTCAAAAAAAAATCCAGCTCGAAAATATTACAAACTAGTCAGATATTTGTATGGACGCTTAAAAAACAGGCCTGTTGAGAATGACCGAGGTATTAGAACTTTTGCAATTATTAATTTTAACTTATAATGTCTTTTAAAAGATAGAGGTTGTTTTCATTATAACTACTATTGTAATAATGTGTATCTTCTTTTTAACTTAACGAAGCTTTTCCTAATTACTATGATAAAGACAACAAGATTTTTACTAATTCATGGAGAACTATTAAAAGTGGACCGTATAATCAAAATTTTATTATAGTTTATGTTATGTAGGTAGGTAGAAACTACAAATAAGATTCTATAAAAAGTTATTTACAGAAGATTTATTATTATTTTGGTGTCTCCTTGCATACATCATCATCTTCATCATGTCAGCCGAGCGACGCCCACTGCTGGACATAGGCCTTGCATCCACTGGGTCTCTATTTGTATCAAATTAAATAATAAGTAGGTACATAATACAAAACGGGAAAACATTGAGTAAAGCATTTTACATGTTTCAATAATAATTTTGTTTAACTGAAAACGCACTCGCCAAAAGCGGTAGAACGAATAAACTTTTTACCAGTACCTACACGTGTAAACTGGTAAATATTTCCATTGGAAATCCTATTTGTTTAAAAGTTTCCAGTCTGTGAGTAAAGTCACAGCGACACGAGTTGAAATAGGAGTCATGGAAATAGGTGCTTTTTTGTTCATTAGTTTGGCCCGCGAGCGACGCGCGACGTAACGGGCGGAGGCGACCGACCGACGCGGTCGTGGGGCGGTACTTTAACGCATTATAGGGCTGTCATTGTCTACATTTCCATGACATTTCCTTAGTAAAGTCAAAAAGGCTCTTTTTAGGGATTCGAACCAAAATGGTAAAAAGGAACCCTTATGGTACGACTAAGTCTGTCTGTCTGTCACAGCGTCACAGCTGGATATCTCGAGCTACTACTAATGCTATCAACTTGACATTTGGAATAGTTTTAGATGACGTTAGGACAACTATTTTGCAAATAAGAGAGTAACAAAAATTTTTTTTTAGGGACTGAAAGAGGGTCTTCACAATTCGAAGTGGGGCTACTAAGGCTTATGATATGGGGGTGTCATATGAAAGAGCGCTGCTTGCACATTCTTAAACATTTTTTCTTAGGCCACATAGTTTGCGACTTTTGATGAAAAATGTAAAATAAAATACCGTTCCCCCACCCTTAACTCCGAAGTTTGCATAGAGAAAAATCTGAAATTATAAGCACATCTTAGATTTCTGCGCGAACTGTCCATATAAATAAAACACTTTCACGGATTTTTTCACGCAATTTATTCAGCAACTTGGTTAAGTTTTAGTTGCTTTTAGAGATATTTTGGTTTATCCGACGTTTCGGCACCTTTCCAGAGGCCGTGGTCACGGAAAAGTAAATGAGTTTTAATACGACTGAATAAATAATTTAATTTTGCTAATTTGTGTCTGAAATTTAATATTATGGACTGAAATTAATAGCTAAAGGTTGCTACTTAGAGCTTCATTTAAACTAAAGAAACGACTTCCGAAAAGAAGTTTCGTATCTGTTAACCTTGTTTTGGGTCGGGGTCGAATTCCGAAATAAGTCTCTGTTTTCTTGACCTCAAGAATAGGTTTCGTCAGTTATCGTCGAGCCGAGCTCATCCTACTCTACCCGACTTTACCCGACGGCGTTGGTTTCACCTCGAGGTTTTCGTCGTCGTACCTGACCTTTACGCTAGATTTTTGTCGTCATTATGTTTTGAACCGTTGCCAACAATGAGACAACGGTCGTACATAGAGTATGCGAATGTAATCACTTCCTGGATAAGTTCATTTTTTAACTAAACGGTCTGCTTGCTTAAGTACTTTGATTTATTGCAATATTTGACATTTTGTCTATGTAACTTGATGCTGAAACACTTTAAATACCTTCTTCTTCTTCATCATCTACCATTTAAAGTTGGGACACAACACAAACCACTGCTGGGGCACTGGTTTTTCTACCTACTTTCTTTTAATTTTGATCTAAAATAACTGTTTAAATTAATCGATAAAAATTAACCTTATAATAAGTGCACATAGTTAAGTCAGATCATTTTTAAAATGGGCCATATTTTACAGTAGTTAATAGCATAGTAGCTATGTGCTTAATCCACTATGAAAAAATACCAATTAAACAGGAAAAATACGGTGCGTTTTTCTTTTTTACAAATAAGCCGCTTCGGACGTTAATCACCGTGAATTCGCTATGTGTTGTTGCCATTTTCGCTCGAACTCGTTATTTCTATCAGTCGAAAACGGCCGTAAACACGAATATTAACGCCCTTTGTGTGCTTGTAACTCGCAACACTACGCGTTATGCACTCGCAGGATTACTAGTGTCCTGTGTGTGGAGAGATTGAAGTGTTGCTGCAATGCTCAGCCATTTTTAAATCAGTGGTACCTAGGTATAGGTTTTTTTTTATATTTTATAATTATTAGTTAAACACATCTTAGATTTCTGCTTAATATTATTATACACAACAGACATGAATCACGTAAATAATCTGAATATACGTATATTCAAATACCATACTATACCTATACCATATACCTATACCATATACTAACCTATTTGAATTGTCTTAAACGCTGAAAAGTTTCAATAATTTCAGTTATCATTGCATTCAATTGGTAGATCCTATTGACGTATTATTGGTTTCCAATAAGTACTTTTATAACAAACTTACATTTCGAAACGGTGAAATGAAATTCGACAAGATTTATGTTTTATTTTCGACGCTTTTCCTCGCGTTCCGATATGTTTTCAGCTGTCGAGTTTGTTACTCGAGTGAAATGAAACCGTGCTGCGTTAGGGTTGGTGGTTTGAGTCAGTTAATTTTGCAGACACGTAAAGTTTATTTAATTTTATTATTAGGTTGCAGCATTTCAGTTTTTCTTAGACAAGAAAAGTACTAATGTAGTAATGTAATTCAAAGGAAAACAAAACAAATTCAAAGCATATACACCTTATTTGTTAATGAAAATTGTGATGACTGATTGTTGAGATGAATAAAAATATTTTAATTTCTAGTTAGTTACCTACATATATCAATGAATATTTGAATTATAATAATGCTTTTATGATTTTTTTAATTCATTGTTTTAGATAGTTAACAATAGTGCATAATTAAAAAAGTTGTGCATTTTTATATTCTTAAATTTTTTAACCCGTTGATTTTTAGAAAATATACTTAGAGGTGAATTAGATCTGTGATAAAGGGCTCCCTAGACTTTTTCACAAAAAAAAAGGAATTTGGACAAAAAATAAAATAATACGGACTGGATTTCAACCGACGGTCTTCTGTTCTGCCGCCGCGCGCCGCCTGTTTTCTAACCGAGGTGCCAGAGCCATCACTACATTGGGAATGATGGCGAAATTTGCCTTCGTCTTCTAATGACATTGTAACAGTTTTTCGATACCGTCACGTGATCGTCTTACGTCTTACGGTTATCGTCTTACGGTTACGTGATCCTGACGCGAGTTTACAAGTTTTTACCCATCACAAAAAGTGCACAACGCCGCTAAAGAAGTTTTCACTTCAAAAATGTGAAGCAACCCTAACCTGAAATAGTCGCATCTCTGAACTGGATTTTATCTCAAATGGCATTTCTTTCATTCTGGCCGGTCTCAATTCCTGATAAGAAAATACACTGCAATACCACTGTAAATATATTAATGCAGTACCTCAATTTGAGCTACGTGAGAGTTGACAGTATAGACAGCACAGTCAAGTCTCGTTAGCCTGGTCCCTGTCGAGACTTAAGTTTAGTCTCACAATTAATTTACTGTCAATTTAACTCAATTCAATCTTAATTTGAATCTACACTATTTAAAGCGGTAGAAAGCATCTCTCAGAGAAGCTAGCAGTTTTCATTGAACAGCTAGCGTCTCTGAGAGCTGCAAAACGTAACAATCGCATTGGAATATAGACAGATGGATCATAATGGTATAAATAGTAAATCATTTATTTGCTTAAGGAATATGATCGAGAAACTCTCGTCAATTATGCGTTATGAGAAGCTGATGGTGGGAGATAGACTATGTGTGATCGATTTTGGATTTTCGTACGAAGTTAAGATGAGATACTGTGTTAGGTTTAAATGTGTTTTTACTGTGGCTATTATGATTAACAAAAGGCGGGTGTACGAACAATTACACAATATTGTCTGTTTCAATATAATAGTAAGTCATTGGGTAAATACAATAATCATTGCATTGTTATCGGAGGTGTGTGGCGGACACATTTCATAATAAGTACCTACAGATAATATGATGACGGAAGCTATAGACCTGTAGCCCGTGGACATTCAAATTACGAAAAAGGTTACCGTTTGTCTTCGTGAAATTGTTATAGATTTCGCCATTGTATATGCTATAAGCGAAGTCTTAAAGATCGTAACTCGCCGTAACCATAATAGTGATAAGTTTAAAATCTCCAAATATGTTAGTTATTTACATTTCTAGGTTACCGCATTGTTTCGCTATTGTCATGTTGTACAGCTTTGTCCAATTACCATACGTAATAGTAAGACTATGGAAAGTTGCCAAACACAAATTTAAGACCATATGTAGTCCGACCATTTTGATCATAATTTACATTTTTGAGTTACCGTTTAAAATTTATACATATGTTAGAAGGCCCTCTGAACAAACCATATACTTATTTTAAGACTGTTTCTGTGGCCGGTTTAGATTTTAAGACTCATTTGGTCCATGTAGAAGAAATGCGCAAATGGCGTAAGTAAAAGCGCATTGAGTAAACTTACTTCTGCAAAACATAATGGAAGACTTAAAACTTGAAGGACAATGAAATCTGGTAACTGCCCCCCTGTCAGATTACTATAAATAAAGAGGAAATGCTAGTTCCTAATATTTTGTCTAGTTTGTTATGCCAGCTCTCTCTCTCTCGGGGTGCGAGCTAGATAACCTCCACGCGTGCTCACCTGCTGTTCGTCCCACTCTATGTTCGCATACGCTGGGAAGAACAGTAGGAGGGACGGTGCACCCTGGGCGCCACTGTAAGTAATTTTCTTGATTGTAAGTAATTACTTACAGTGGTGACAGATAATCTAGCGAAACCCAATCCAAGGTGTCAGACGTACCGTCGCCGAGGGATGCGTGGCCAAGGGGGAGCTTGGTTCCGAACGGTGTCTCCCCAGGGAGATGGCAATCCTGGATCAGTAATTTCGCCTTACCTACTCGAGCAATCGGAGCTCTGCTCGAGTAGACCTGTTCTAACGTCTAGCAAAGTGGCAAGTTGTACTCTTTCTTTAGTACTCTGTATAAATTGCCGCAGCGTATGAAAGTGTGGTATGTGAGAATTATTTTGTTACGTGAACAATAGGTAAGATTTCTAGTGCGCTGTGTAGTGCCGGCACATAAAAAGAATAGCACTACCCCCTTTCTTCTCGTGGGTGTTTTAAGAGGCAACAGAGGGAAAATTGCCATTACGAGATGGGCAGCGCGCGCTGCCAAGACGGGAAGCGGTCAACGCATGGTCAGAGGCACATTGAGTGTCAACGTTAAGCTTGAAAGATCGCGGCTAATAAAAACCACGTTCCGACCAATACCGGCTCATATTCAAAACAAGTGCTCTCAAGCAGCTTAAAAACAACAAGGCGGCGGGCGATGACAGAATCACAACAGAGCTTCTGAGAGCGGGCGGAAAGCCGATACTTAAAGTCTTCTAGAAGCTTTTCAATTCAGTCATCCTCGAGGGCAAAACGCCAAAGGCATGGGGCAGAAGCGTTTTTCAGGCAGGGTGATAAGACTCTCTTGAAGAAATACAGAACCATCTCGCTTCTGAGCCATATCTATAAGTTGTTTTCGAGAGTCATTACGAATCGTCTCACTCGCAGGTTCGACGACTTCCAACCTCCAGAACAAGCCAGGCTCCGGAAAGGCTATAGCACCAAATACCACATTCATACGC
Source organism: Crambus lathoniellus (assembly GCA_949710035.1). Classification (NCBI taxonomy): domain Eukaryota; kingdom Metazoa; phylum Arthropoda; class Insecta; order Lepidoptera; family Crambidae; genus Crambus; species Crambus lathoniellus. Next base: position 30,753,386 of record OX453296.1, read on the forward strand.
TGCGGCAAGTTTTACAGAATACCAAAGAGTACAACTTGCCACTTTGCAAGGCGTTAGAACAGGTCCACTCGAGCAGAGCTCCGATTGCTCGAGTAAGGCAAAATTACTGATCTAGGATTGCCATCTCCCTGGGGAGACACCGTTCGGAACCTAGCTCCCCCTTGGCCACGCATCCCTCGGCGACGGTACGTCTGACACCTTGGATTGGGTTTCGCTAGATTATCTGCCACCACTGTAAGTAATTACTTACAATCAAGAAAATTATTTACAGTGGCGCCCAGGGTGCACCATCCCTCCTACTGTTCTTCCCAGCGTATGCGAACATAGAGTGGGACGAACAGCAGGTGAGCACGCGTGGAGGTTATCTAGCTCGCACCCCGAGAGAAAGAGAGCTGGCATAACAAACTAGACAAAATATTAGGAACTAGCATTTCCTCTTTATTTATAGTAATCTGACAGGGGGGCAGTTACCAGATTTCATTGTCCTTCAAGTTTTAAGTCTTCCATTATGTTTTGCAGAAGTAAGTTTACTCAATGCGCTTTTACTTACGCCATTTTCGCATTTCTTCTTCATGGACCAAATGAGTCTTAAAATCTAAACCGGCCACAGAAACAGTCTTAAAATAAGTATATGGTTTGTTCAGAGGGCCTACTAACATATGTATAAATTTAAAACGGTAACTCAAAAATGTAAATTATGATCAAAATGGTCGGACTACATCTGGTCTTAAATTTGTGTTTGGCAACTTTCCATAGTCTTACTATTACGTATGGTAATTGGACAAAGCTGTACAACATGACAATAGCGAAACAATGCGGTAACCTAGAAATGTAAATAACTAACATAATTGGAGATTTTAAACTTATCACTATTATGGTTACGGCGAGTTACGATCTTTAAGACTTCGCTTATAGCATATACAATGGCGAAATCTATAATAATTTCACGAAGACAAACGGTAACCTTTTTCGTAATTTGAATGTCCACGGGCTACAGGACTACTAGTCTTGTTACGTATCATAAGCATGTATCGATTATTTTCAAGTTTTCAACACTTACATGTGTTTTATTTATTTTTAAAGTTATGGGCAGGCAACTTAGCAAAAATACTAAATATTTGTTGAAAAGTTTTCAGTTGTTTTTTTTTATAAGATTTCACTAATCGTAAATTGGAGATTACCTGCTCTGCAATGCAATCGTTCGAAGAGGACTGAAGATAATGATGAAGAATCTGTATCTTACATCTAATTACACAAGAACGATATTACTACATAATTGATGTTATTGATCGAAGCTGCTCAGGGATTGTTTGTTCACCGGTGATACAAAGATAAGATGGACTCAGAACAAGTCTTACCTACCACTGACAAAACTGACTAAGTATACAATTTGTACCCCCACTGAGAATCGGGCCCGGGATCTCTGGGTTCAGGCCCGGTGGTGGTGTGTATTTAAGGAAAGAAAGAAAAAGAAGAAAATATATTTTTGACCCACATAAATTTATATAAACTAGAGCAAAAGAAAAATAAAAGAACGGTTAGGAAGACAAGGCGACGACTAGAGTTATACAATTTAGTCACAAACAAAAGCAAGATAATGAAGAGCCACCACCCTGTCGCCGTATAAATGCCTCTGTTTAATTCACAGATAGGCCAGAATGCCACACTAAGTACGTGTATAGTAGTTGTGGTATATTAATTTAACAAAAATTTCGGATGCTTTCGTCACTAGCGTGTTTGACAAGTGAATGCAAATATTCTCTGACCAAAACTTCATTACAACGAGTGGGGTCACAGGTAAAATGTTGATAGACGCAGAATGACGTCATTCGGAAATTGCATGCCTCGCCTCACTCCCGATACCCATCGCCTCATTCGCAAAGTGCCTCGTACGGAAGACAACAGATAAAGTGTTTCATTTTCAAGTTGGGTGTTGTACTTGTCCCGCTTTTATAGTGTATGGTAGCAAACTATACGGTTTTGGTTTACTGTCTATTGCGGTCTTGCCTGCAATCACAACTTTATTGTATCCTATTTATGGAAACGAAAGGCACAAAAAAACCTGTAATTTTAAGACGAGAAAGATCGCTTTTGTACCAAACTGAAATCTGGAAACTTTTTACAGACAGCGTTATAATTAAATAATAATTTAATCAAAATGTAACTCCTGTATCATTTCTTTACATCTCAACAGTGACACCAACTTAAATGTCATTATATTAGTTATGTGTGTGTGTACTCACGTATCTAGGTAAGTATTAAATGCGACGCAGTTCGCTGTGTCGTCAGAAAAACACAGGTTAGCTCTGCTCCTTACTTTATTATCAAGAAAACAATAAATACAGCAACCCTTATCCAAAGACATTTTCAAAGTTTTAAAAGTCTTTTCTAAAACAGCAAATCATACTTAACACTTACGAGTCGTATCTCGGTTTCTCGGTATTCCGTGCAACGAAAGTAGGTATGTAATATGAACTGGAGAAACGTAAATAAACTGAACATAGAAAAACACACAATAAACATACAAAAATCTGCGAAAACAACCATACATGTACCAGTTCAAAACACTGCGTAACATATCATAACATATGCGCTGTAAATGCAGGACTTATAGAGCTTTACTTTTTCATGGAATAGATATAGTTCGCGATCCGTCTGGTGAATGTAGGAAAGCACAGAAAATTCAAAAGCGTGATACAGATTTTCACACGACTTCTGAAATTATGACTTATTGTATATTTTTATAATAATCGTAATAAAATGAAATGCCTCTAATATTTATAACTCGAGGTGCTGTTTTTAAAAAAGTAAGTAGTTCATAGTCTCTTCATCGCTAGATGCAATATTTTTTTTGGAAATAATTTGAACACAACACAACATCATCAAAATTCATTTATTCTCTAGGCTTTTACGACTACATATGTATTTGTGAACGCGGAGACTACGCCCGTCACCCTAATGGTGCTATTACATTCAGTCGTTTCCCCGTATTCGGGTATCCGAATCAAGTGGAACAGATTCAGGTCCGTCTCGGTGTATTTACACTGGTGTAAGAAAGATTTCTTTGGATTGAAGTGTTATTAACTACTTTGAGGGCAATTCAGAACTACCTAACTATATTCTACGATTATCTCATACACCCAATAATAAATAAAATCTACACAGGTAATGTTGAAGATTTAAGAAAATGCTCTCATATAGATACTTACTTTATATGTACTAGACACCGTCGGATAAATTGTCCTAATATACTTAATCACTCTTTAATTTTAAGCGATAGATATAGCAATATAACTTTTTAAACAAACGGGGAGCAGTGTATCTGGATTTTGTCCTAAAGAAGGCATTAATTATATAGCTTATTGTTTCACAGAAGCGCGCGCTAGGCCTAAAATATTCAGTAAAAAAAAAATTTAAATCTGTTTATTTCATGAAAAAAGTGCATATTAGAATTACATTAAATTTATGCATAATTAATTAGGCAGAATCTTAAAATTAAAGATTATGAGCCAGAATTGGATTGGATTTGTTGCTCATTTATAAACATAAGTATAAGTGGTCATTCTTATTACAAATTTAAGATATAGTTACATTATATATTTTTACCATTTTTACATATAAAGAATACCTATATTTATTTAGTATAGATATGAATGTGTAATCACCCCTCACTTTTTGTATTTATCTATTAGTAGATATTATTATATTAGTAGTAGTAGTATGTAGTTATAGACTGTACTACTACGTGGTAATACTAGTATTTTTACCCGACTACGGCAAAGCAAAAAAAAGGAGGGTTATAAGTTTGACCGGTATGTATGTATGTATGTATGTTTGTATGTATGTTCATCTGTTCCCGCATAAGTTCTAAACTGCTGATCATATATTCACAATTGAGGTATCGTTGGAAGCGTCTTGATTGTCTGCTGGTTATAGGCTATGTCACGTCACATTAAATTGAATATGGCGCCCTCTAGACGACATAAAGTTGTGAACTAAAAAACCTTTTTTTTGAGAAGAATATCGTGTTTGGTATCAAATGAAAGCTTGGTGAGCTCGTTTCAAAAATATATATTTTATTAGTTGTTGCTAGCGGCTTTGCTTGCATAAATCGAATTTTGACTTTATCACGAAATTCATCAGCATTATATCGCCGAACGACGCCCACTGCTGGGCATAGGCCTCCCCCAAGGAACTCCACAACAATCGATCATGCGCTGCCCGCATCCAGCGGCTTCTCGCGACTTTAACCAGATCGTCGGTCCACCTTGTAGGGGGCCTGCCCACGGAACCGGTACGCGATCGCTATTCGAGAACCTTTCCGCCCCAACGGCCATCGTTTCTCCGCGCTATCTGTTCCGCCCACTGTCACTTCAATCAATCCTTCGAGCGATGTCGGTGGGTTTTAGTTCGCCTGTGGATCTCATCGTTTCTGATTCGATCGAGCAAGGAAATACCAAGCATCGCTCTCTCCTTTGCTCGGTAGGTGACTTTGAGCCTTCTTTTGAGACCTATAGTAAAAGACCACGTCCCAGTAATGACTGGCAACACACACTGGTCAAAGACTTTCGTCTTGAGACATTGAGGTATTTCGACGCGAATATATGCCGGAGCTTCCCGAACACTGCCTATCCGAGCTGAATTCGTCGAGAGATCTCTTTCTCGGAGTTGGACTTACTAACTGGACCGTTTGCCCTAGGTAAACAAAGTGGTCAACAACTTCGAGCGTAATGTTCCCAACGACTGGAGTGGGTGAAATATGGGTATTGGATATAATTTTCGTCTTATCCATGTTCATCTTTAGACCCGCTCTTTGAGAACCATTACTGAGATCTTCGAGCATTAAGTTCAGGTCTTCCAAGGTCTCAGCCATAAGAACTACATCATCGGCAAACCGTATGTGTGTTAGGTGCTCGCCATTGATGTTGATGCCGCATCCTTTCCAATCTAGAAGCTTAAAAATATCCTCCAACGCAGTTGTGAACAGTTTCGGACAGATGACGACGTCTCCCTGTCTCACACCTCGCTGTAGTTGGATAGGATTACAGCTCTGGTTCTGTAATCGGATTGACATGGTGGCGTTTTGGTATAAGTACCTGACCACATAGATGTACCTGTGGTCTACTTGGCACCTCTGGAGAGACTGCAGCACCGCCCAGCTCTCAATAGTATCAAAGGCTTTCTCGTAGCCCACGAACGCCTAGCAAAGTGGCAAGTTGTACTCTTCGGTTTTCTGTATTACTAGCCGCAGCGTATGAATGTGGTCTTTGGTGCTATTAGCCTTTCCAGAACCCGGCTTGTTCGGGAGGTTGGAAGTCGTCGAACATCTTATAGATATAGCTCAGAAACGTGATGGGTCTGTGGTTCTTCAAAAGAGTCCTATCACCCTTCTTGAAAAACGCTTCTGCCCCATGCCTTTGGCGTTTTTCCCTCGAGGATGATTGAATTGAAAAGCTTTAAGTATCGGCTTTCCGTCCGCTCTCAGAAGCCCGCCCGCCGCCTTGTTGTTTTTAAGCTGCTTGAGAGCCATTGTTTTAAATTTGAGCCGGTATTGCTCGGAGCGTGGATTTTATCCACCGCGATCTTTCAAGCTTAACATTGATATTCAATGTGCCTCTGACCATACGGTGATCGCTTACTGTCTTAACAGCGGTGATCACACTGACATCATTGAGGATGTGCTTCTTGGTCGACATGTTAAATCGATCTCGTTATTGACTGTACCGTCCGGGCTGATCCAGGTCCATTTGCCGGTTACGGGCTTCCTGAAGAAGGAGTTCATCATAAAGAGGTTCTCCATGAAGTCTGCCAACATCTGGCCGCTATCGTTCCATTGCCCAAATCCAAATTGCCCCACTCTTAACTCATCACTGCAACGTTGCCCCAACTTAGCATTGAAATCTCCCATCACAACCGTGTAGTGGGTTTTATAGCTATGCATGGGTTTCGAAACCTCCTCATACATAGACTCCACTTCGTCATCGCCATGTGTCGAGGTCGGAGCGTATACATTTAGCGAATACCGTTTCGATATTCTGAGTATCGGGTACACTATCCGGCTCGACACGCTTCCGATGGTGATCACGTTGTTGACTAGAGACTTGTGGAATGTGGACAACACCTAGGGACTGTTGTTCGCCCTCCCGGTGGTAAAGTAAGTTACCGGATTGCAGGATAATCAAGTTCACTTCGGACTTCAGATAATCCAATGATGTCCCAGTGTAACTTACTAAACCTCTTCCAACTCTATGAGCTTCGAGACAGTCCGCAAATATGCTCGTGTTGTAGGTTGCCAGGTCAAGTCATCTGTGTTGGTAGCCTGGTCTTACCCGGGGATTCTCAGCACCCCCTGCCCCGCCGTTACCATAGCCGCTAGTAGATAGGAATAGCGGGGCCGCCGTGGACTGGGGGCTGATTGATTTGGTGTAAAACCCTTTGGGGGGGGGGGGGGGATTGCCATAATCGCCACGCTTGGCCTGCCAAGTGTTGACGATCGCAGTATGTCCTGCTGTTCGCGAAGCCTATTGGGCTTTGGCGGGAGGGCTGAGCGCGGCGAGAGACAGACCTTGTCTGACTGAGTTCCACATACCGTTAGCGGTATACGAAAAGACTGTATTTGCTCTCACTATAAACAAAAAAAAAATATGTCCTGCTGTTACATGGAGATGCTGCTGCCCCTCTCTTGATGGCAGTTTTCCCTCTGTCGCCTCTTACGACACCCTCGAGAAGAAAGGGGGTAGTGCTATTATTTTTATGTGCGGCACTACACAGCGCAAAATTATGACCCCAAAATAATGTAAATAAAAATTAAGTTCAAAACTAAAACCCGACTACTGAAAAATCACGCTCTAAAAAGTATGAAACAAGAAAATATTCTCATCTGAAATTGCCGTGGTCGTATGCCTACGACTATATAATATAACAAAACAATATTTTCATTCTAGGGAAAAATGGCATACGACCACGGCAATTTCAGATGAGAATATTTTCTTGTTAGTGACCAAGTTAAGTTTACTTTATTTTACCCATACTGAGATGGAAAGTGTGGTAGGTATATTCGTAGCTTTTTATTATTTTACTCATCAACTAAGCCGGTAATATTTTCAGATAACATAAGTATAATGTAATAAATAAATATTTTGCAAATGCACTTTATCTGGCTTGGAGAATGTCCCATTATTATTGTTTGGATTAACTGCGTTATCTTTCTTTGCAATTAGTTGACTTGGAATAATGCTCATGCTCTGTCAGTTATGATAAGTACTTGGACTGTATTGCGTTGTAATAGAATGCATCTGATACTGATCTGTTAGGTTTGAAGCGCGGCCTTCAGTGCATAGTGCTAATCCTGTGCTCTGTTGCTATTGCGACAGAGAATGACAATTATTTCAAAATAATGCGATATTAGAAACATAACAGTGTTTCTAATGACGCATTATTTTGAAATATCACGTCTGACATCTAATCGACTACTTAATTTCTTTGCATTCAAAAACGATCGAATTCGAAGCATTGGTTTGGGGGTTTGCGATGCTGAATGTCTAATGTGAGAATAGGTGCATTTAGCTAGCAGCTTTCTTACATTGATCAAATCAGGAAATCAGGGATTAACGGCACACAAACTCATAAATTATTTTCCAATCAATTCAAATTCATACTTTAAAAAGGCGTAATCAATCAAATAAAAGACGCAAGAGATGAAGGAAACTCCATCATTTGAGATGATGATTAAAATAAAGTACCATAGTGATGGGCAGAAGGGAACGGAAAGAGCCATAATGATGTGATCGCGTCCTGTCGCTAACGACACGGCGCGATTCTGCGCAATGCGACGACCGGACCGACCGTGCGAGGAACGTTGGTCGATCCTGCACCACTATTTTAACCAATAATTGACTCAATTATAACAAGACAGAAGAATAATACCAATGAAATATAAATACTATAACTTGACAGTTTTCCTTGCGAACGTTGTTGTTTTGGAGGTATTATATTAGGAATAATTTTGAACGGTAAAATAAAACCAAAAAAGACAAAGACAAGTAAGATAAAATAAAGTAGAAACGAAACAACAATTCCCATAAGTAGTTTTTTAGAAGTTGGTTAACTACTTTTGAGCCAATTTTTTTCGTTAACAATTTTTTTTAGCTTAAGCTGTTTACTCCTTAGCAAGGAGCTATAGGAGCAATCAACTTCGCGTCCTGCGCAAACTACTGTTGACTAAGTGCGAGATTAATATCTGCACTGACCCAGCCGACTGGCTGCCGCAGGTGCCACTAATGTATTATATCAATGCCAAAGCCTAATCGACTAGGCATGGGAGTCACTTTGATTGGTGAGTGATGATCCAACGTCATTAGAGTGTCATGATGTCAAGTAACAGTTTTAATTCCTGTGATATTTCAGACAATGTAAAATTTTTCATACCGCAGTCATTTACTTAAATACCCCCTTTTAATATACTATATCTATGCCGTAAACGGGGTAAATATAACTGCTGGGGTGAATAAGGTCTTTTTAAAGGTAAGCACAAAGGTAAGTACTCTTTCCTTGTATAAGTATTGCTAGAAAAATCAATCAAATGTTGCCCTTAAAAAAACAAACTTGGTATTTTTTTAACAAATGTAGGAAATAGTATGAAAACCCTTTCTAATTTTGTATCTATTACCAGCAGCAGTTTTGTTAACCCTGTTTTACTAGTTTTACAGTAATCTGAGCATTTCTTGCGGCAGGGCAAATTTATTTTAACGTTGAGGTGCACTTTTTTCAAAACTGAGTAAAGTACCTAATTCTATGTAGTTTCATCTGGCTAGACTTTAGTAATGAATAAGATAAATAACCGTGGTAGAGATGGTCAGAACACTGGGATTTGCCAACTTTGCAACCGGTAGTTTTCATATCCGGACCGGTTCAGCGCAGACCATTTTATTATTCTATACTGCCTCTGGTTTCTGATTTCCATTGTTAACGCACTAGCTTCATTATTTTGCTTCGCTATAATTATTTCCATCTACTATTGTTAATGTGAAAGTTTGGACTGATGATAGTTACTCTATTAATTAAGTTAATTGGAAGGGATGCACGGAACTAGATGAAATTTAGCACAGAGCATAGGTGTTAGAACTGCAATCTTTACATATCGTTAATGTCATAAAATGGTATTTGATAGAATCGTCGTCGTCGGCATCACTTGGTGGAAGTCTTTAAAACATGCAAAGTGTTTCCCGCTATTAAATGCAAATGCAAAACATTGACACAGCTAAAACTTTCAACGACAATCAGTCACTGCATATTTTTTATGATCTGTTAAGATGGCACTTGCTCAAAAACAAATGTGATTTTATTCCCTTCGGTAGTTTATGGCGCCATTTAAACATAACCATTGTTGATTTGCAGAACCTGGCCAACGTAGGGTGTATTTTTACGAGGCACATCCATGCCATTTCTGAACGGGGGAGGAGGGAGGGGTTGGGGGCTTGCCTGGCACCGGCTCAAAAGCAGGAACTAGACTCCCCTTGTGACTCGATTTCTTTTAAAAGACTCATTTAATGCTAGGCCTCAGTGACTCTAATCTTAAAGTCTAGACAATGACGATATAATATGTTAAGTTACGCGAACCGTTCGCGTAACTAATAAGTAAGTATACAATAATGTACGTTAATCCTTCAAAATTACGTTCTAAGATTTTCACGGCAATCATTTACTTAATATTTTATTAAATGTATGCGACTTCCTTGAGACGTAAAAATATTTGCAAGTACAAATACTACGTAGTTCTCTCTGTTGTAATAAATATATCTGATAAGATCCGTCCATGTCCCGATAACGACGATAGTAACCTAGTAGCGTGTTGCCAGGAACTACGCCAACGTCTCAGCACTGAATGCGCACGCGCTTTTCGAAAATAGTCATTCAAATTCTAATATTTGGATTAGAATCGTGCGCTTCAACGTTATTTTATAATAAAATTGAAAATATAGAAAGCTAAATTACCTAAGCCCATGCCTGTCTGGCGAAGATAAGAGCACACTCACTAGACGGCATGAAATGATAAATATTCATGATCCAAGTGAGACTAGAGGCTACTTAACAACGAACTACAACTTTAACGTCTATTACTTTTCATTCTTGTAAAAATATATAACTAAGTCGGAAGCAATTTAAAACTGGGGATATCTTCGCAGGGTTTTATCGTTAAAATATAGAGAATACTTAAGAGAGGATACATTGAAATATAAGTGTATTAATTGTCTTTTTGTAGCTTTTTTGTAAAAAAATTACAAAACTGCCGTGCTTCAACTGGCTAGTCTACAAAAATAGCACTAATAGCTGCGACGAACGGATTTAGCACTTCGACAATGCCTCTTAACAAACGCGGTTTCCATCGTAAATTAGCCAATACCGCTGCAGGTATTTTCAAACCTCGGTCCGACTGTGGTGGCATTCGATTGTGCGACGCATTATTCGGTGTCGATATTTACTCGGTGCTTGACTGGGATGCTAACAGCCTGGTTAACCACTAACCATCAGTTCCTTGTACCACTAACTTAGTGGTTCCACATCGATACTGGTTTTTCGGTTTAAAGATCGTTGCTAACGGAAATAAAACGCGTGTTTTACAAGAATACCTGATTATGGCTCGGTGGAAATGGCTTGTACCGTTTGGCTAGACATTGCGGCTTGAATTGAAATTCTTCTGCTGTCATTTGAAGTCATTGACTCCGTTTTTATTTCAGTTCAAGCTTGCGGATACTATAGCGATGCTGTCACTATCACTCTCCTATTGTCTTTGTACCCCTACTTCGGAAAGGCAGTGCTCTAGCATCAGGGACTTTAAAATGTCTGGCAATCATAAAGTTCCAAGTCAGTTCATAGTTTTAGTACCTACCCGGAACCATGTTGCTATTTGCCGTGTTTGCTGTGCGTCCTAGGTTTTTGTTTGGCGCCGCAATCTCAGACGCCAGTCACGGCTTATCTGAAATATTTTTCTTGAGATATGCCTATCTCTGGCGCGTACGCATCGCCCTACTGAACTTCAGATGGCGTATTCTGTCAAAACTACAATGTACTACAACCGTGATTAAAACATCTTCTAATAATTCTTAATTGATTCTTAAATTTTTGATAATTCTTGAATATTCTAATTCTTGAAGGACCATGCAGGCTATCAATTTGGTTCAGTCTAGTTTGTTCGAGAACGGTTGACACAATGTACCGTTTTCAAGCCGAACAAAATTTGATGCCTGCATGATCCATGCATATCATACGTGATATGCATGCATAATCAAATATGAAAAATTCTAATGTTTCAAATTCTATTTAAGAACGTTTATTGCGTCGAGTCATGTAAAACTAATGAACGGCAGATATAAATGGAATACTTTAAGTTTCCTATCACATACGGCCTATTCGACAGGGGTTGCAAATATTAATCAGTAGTATGTACGTGACAGACCCTTTCGGTTGAGATACCGACCGTGGTCCGGAACGGAGTTATGTCCGCTACTGCGGGACATGTTGGAATTATATTTATAAAAAATGAATATTAATAACTTTTATTCAGTCTAGGCTGATACAGCACTTGTGAACGTCGAAGAAGCTACGCCATCAGTTCGCAAATCCTTTTTTTCGCAAACCCTATGGCCTTGAGACCTTGTGTTTTATTTCATACAAAGTCGTTAAACTGAAAAATGACCTTTAAGTAGTATCAAATGGTCCGTTTTCATCACAGTTACTTACATAATTATATCAATATTTACTCAGGCACCACAATATATATCTGCTAAAGTATCAAAATATATAAATGAAGTAGTTACCTTTTACATAGCGCTTATTAGTTATTTAATCAATTTGTACATTGTCTAGTCGACATTTGTATTTTCGTTCAGTTTCCTGTCTAACCTGCTTTCTGAAAACCTCTTCATATTTTAAATTGTTGTGTTTTGGTCCGATACGAATATTTTGGCTAACGCCCGAATTCTCGTACGCAAACCATCTTTGGGAGCGTCTCAAACATCATGGCATCTCTTTCATACGTTTGACATTAAAAGTGACAGGGCGATGTGTGAGACGCTCCCAAAGATAAGTAGCGTACGAGTATTCGGGCATTAGAGTCTAAAATGTTAAGTACCTATCTAATTTAGAATATGGGCATACAAGATGACATTGCGAATATCTACCTGGGTGCCTACCATCAACTCTTATTGCGGTTTTGTTTAGGAACCTAAACTGATCTGCTTCGCTTATTCGTACCACGACAGCTTAATATCAATGACAGCGATTCAGTGATCATTCAATGACATTTCACAGCCGCTGAGCTGTCATCAACTCTTATTTGACGTATAACTTGGCCAAGCTAACATATTACCTGCAGGTTATACTCGTCCCTTTCACTCTCCTGGCATGACAGAATCGAGTGAAAGAGACGGGTAGAAGAAATAAGGACACAAATCGTTCGGTCATTCACATTTAGCAATTCATTTGCGATCCAGTTTTTAGAAGGTCATGGTACGAAAGAAAGCAATTCATTTTAGGAACCTATTCTGCATCGCGCTATTTTTGAATCGCTGTCTTAAAGTTGATGGTATGCACCCTGTACTAGAATAACCCACGTGCCCCAGTACGAAAACCATTTTCGTTTAAGCTGTTTTGTACCGAAATATTCGGTTCGGGGAATAGATTTCCTGCGTCATACCTACCGTTTGAGATTACGTCGGACCTCGTGTTGATGCTTGAGGCTTTATCTTATCTTCAGCAAAAAAGCATGTAGGTACTTCCTCCTAGCTATGTGTCTGTCCTCGGGGACCGCGTGTATTATATACTCTTTGGGCGACCGCGTGGCTAAATGTTAGATGTTGGCACTAGTATTTTTATGTTAACCAAACAGGAACTTTGTTAGCGCCATTCATGTCACCATACAAAGTTTAATCTCGGACCCATTGGCCCTCCGAAATTCACCCTCATCTACTAATTTTAGTTCTGTCTTGACGTTTGTGTAACGTCAGGTTTGGGTGTCGATGTTTACATCCTGCATTTTTTTTTAAGCTCGACGTCTTGCTCCGTAGCGATGTGAGTGCGTTGCTAGTCACTGCACTATGCCCTTCGACTGCAATCGCACCTTTGCGATTGCAGTCGAAGTGGATAGAGTCGACATCCCGCGGCGCGGAAACTGCAAATCACGGGATCATTGAGGCATCCACTTTGCACTCGGACGTCCTCGGATGCTATCGGAAGGGACCAATCTGTGAGACGTCGCGTCTTCACTAATTGATTTATAGATTCCATAGTTTCTATCAAGGAATGCTACTCAAAAAATATTTGTGTAAATACCATTTGTTACCATTTAAAAATAAAATAAATTATGTAAGTAAGTATTTATTTAATTCATAGGATTAAACTGTGCGACTTTTTCTAACTACTCTAGGAACATACTGATCTGCCTGAAGTCAGCGCCGGTGAATTTAGGGTTTCTTCGATTTTCTGTACCCTCTTCAATAGAGCCAATCACCTCCTCATAGGGAATACGTCTAGGTGCCAATGTTCATAAGCCGGCATATATTTAATTTTAGCCTAGAGCTGCCGTTCAATTAAACTGACAATAAAATTATGGTAGGGTCTATAACAGTAGCGTCGATGACAAGTGTTTGCTTTTAGAATAATAAATGCACCTATTTCCGAAACGTCGGTCGATAGAGGATCGAACGTAGTGATTATTATGCTCTTTGGATGATGGCTGCAGAAATGTCATCGTAAGGGTGCTTGTGCACTACATTGAATTTTCCCTTCCCGGAAAAAAACTGATGATTGTATTTTAATAATAAATCATTTATAATAGTAAGAATTTATTTATTTCGTGTAGTTTCAATGTTTCAAACCCTAAACTACACGAAATAAATAAATTCTATAATTTATTATTAAAGTACAAGCATCCGTTTTCTTCCGGGACGGTAAAATTCAGTGTAGTGCACAAGCGCACTAAATAAATTCTTACTATTATAATTTTTTTCATTTATTTATTTCGTGTAGTTTAGGGGTTTGAAACATTGTAACTACACGAAATAAATAGATTTTTACTATTATAAATGATTTATTATTAAAATACAATCATCCGTTTTTCTCCGGGACGGTAAAATTCAGTGTAGTGCACAAGCGCCCTAAGACATTTATTCATTTACCAGAATAACTAGAGTCCGTGTCAGATAACTCTGCGCGCGAATGGGGCATTTTTAGTGCTAGTTACAGTTCTAAAGTTAAGATAATAGATTAGTAGTCGATTTCGACCGCGCGCAGACTTATCTGGCAAGCACTCACTGCGGATCAACGTCAATATCAGTAGCATTATGACAACCCTTCGTTTAATTACAGGGACCATACTGTGAACTTTTTATAATAATATTGTAAGCAAGATGGCGGTATACGCAGTGTTAATATAACATTGTTTGATAGCTCGCAGTAAGCCTCGAGAACATAAGTATAATATCTTAGCAGCTATTGACGTGGGCGTCGATCGGTAAATATGACGACCTCAGTAGAGGACGCACCGGTTTTCAAGGAACCGCTATCTCTGAGGTCCTGGGTTTGATTACCGGTCGGAAAAATTTCGAAACCCAACATTTCGATATTTTCTCGTGTCTGGGTGGATATTGTCGTCATTTTTTCTTTTAACACAGTTTGTTAGGCTACTTAATTTGTGATTCGATCAATGTAGGTATGTGGTGGTGTCCAATATTTATTTATAGACTGAGTGTTGACATCATATAAGTAAATAATTATATTTTAATGATGACAATGATTACGCGTAACTTAACTACTTTTTTAAACAAATAGGAACAGTCGGACAATCTCGTACCTATGAAGTGTTGGATTCACAGTCTGTTTTAAAATTTGATTAAATGTCTGAAAAGATTAAAAACCACAATGAAAATCTTACTAATATTATAAATGCGATAGTTTGGATGTTTGTTACTCAATCACGACAAAACGACTGAACTGATCTCAATAAAATATGTCACAAATATACAGATTATGGTCTAGAAGAATAGCACTTAGGCTGCTTTTTAGTCTGGGAAAATATCAAGCTCACGCGGGAAAAGACGCGAGCGGAAAGCTAGTCTGTAATCCTACTAACCCTACTAATATTATAAATGTGAAAGTTTAGATGTTTAGATGTTTGGATGTTTGGATGTTTGTTACTCAATCACGCCAAAACGGCTGAACGGATTTGGCTGAAATTTGGGACACAGATACTTTGTAGCCAGGAGAGGAACATAGGCTACTTTTTATCCCGAAAAAATGTCACATTCCCGCGGGATAACGTCGTTAAGTCCACGCGGGCGAAGCCGCGGGCGGAAAGCTAGTAAATAATAAGCGGAGCTTGGAAAACGCAGACCTAAAGACAATCAGAGAGTTTTGAACCTTTTTGCAGCCGCTGTAAACTCCATCATTTTCAAATAAATCACAACTAAACTAACAAGTTCTCTAATCACCGAAAGAAAACTGAGTTGCACCTTTGCCAAATGAAACTGAAGTCACAGAAACTGGCATTAACAAGTGACGGAACACTGCCATTGACAACCACCTAAAATATGTCATACGACGGGTTAAAAATAAACGTATGACAAATAGACGCTTCCACATGGCAACCGTGCCAAGCGGCGGGCGGCCGTTGGGGACGCTTCAACGCAACCAGAATACAGAACTGCCACCTTTGAAATCTGTTGATTTAGACGTCGTCGTCGAGGTGTTGGAAGCTGGGTATGCAGAACAGGGAAATATACTTACATCTGTGTTCGATTTCACTTGCTTCAGCTTTATAAACATAGAAATAAGTTCTCCGGTAATGTATTTAATAAAAAAAAATTAAGCTTACCAAGTTTCGTTCATATTTGGGATTTCAGGATTGCCCTTGTGGCACGATAAACCTGTCGCTGACTCCAACAAATGTTATTAATTTCAACAGCAATTTGTACTCTCTGATATCAGTTGAATCATATTGTAGAATTCTCATATTTCAAATTATGTCTAGTTTTTTGCAATTACAATGCCATTTTTATTATTTAAAATGAAGTATTAGACGAAGACTCCGTAGCTCAGTGGTTAGAACTTTCGCCCGGACAGTGAAAGGTCGTTGGTCCGAGACCCATCGGAGCTAGTTCTGAGAGGGGTGTATTTATTCTAATGCTTCTATTTCAATATTTCTGTTATTTTTTTTAATATTATAGTTTCTATTTTATTCTTCGTAAACGAATCAAACGGTCAGCCTTCTCATAATTTGCTGTGTCCGTAATGGGCGACTAAGTTTTTAAGTTCTTTTTTTACAATAACATCTGTACACACTATTTTTGTTTGAAATAAATGAACATAATATTAAGGACTACTTTTCTTGTTAAATGATTATGGATAGGAACTGCAACTGTCCTAGTTGCAACGCGAAAGGAATATAGTAGAAGGTATACGAATGCACTAGCGTAGCTTGTTAGTACGCAGCTAGCAAACTCGGAGTCGTTAATTATCTTGTACATCATTGTCACTTGCAGATGCCGACGCGCCTTCTAGTTGACAAGTTTATTATCTTACAATTGAGTAGTTTTCTAATCGTTTCTGCATTTTTAAACATATAATACGTAGGATGAGGAGTTTTAGGCCTGCCACTGCGAGTTATCTGAAGGTTCTGACTATGCACCAGACACTCAGAACAAGAGACAGTCTACCAGTTGCCCGAATGTTTGTTGGTGTGAACTTTTCCATCCAAATACCTCGTACCTAGACCTAAGTAACTCAAGTAAGTTACTCAAGTAAGTCAACATATACCAAATTCAAGTGGTAATTACAAAAAGAGTTAATTGTCGCGTTAAGAATTTTAACGTAAATTTAAAAACTGCCTATAAATTAAAGTTGTATAAGCCACCTAGCAGCCACCACGCAGTACAAACACTAAATTGATAGATACTCCTTTCAAACAGAACGGAAAAAAGACATAAGAACAAATGACGATCAATCAACTGTCAGTGCTCTTTCAGAGTAAATGGTAAAGGTAGAGTAAATGGCCAGAGTAAAAAATGGTAGTAAATGGTGAGGCCTGTCACTGCAAGTTATCTGAAGGCTCTTTCTGACTAACACCAGTCTCAGACCAAAGCCTACCAGTTGCCGGAAGATGATGATGATGAATTCGTCTGTGTGAACTTTTCCATCCAAATACATCGTAGATTTTGTTTACTGAAGTTTAAAAGGTATACTAAATTCAAAAAGAGTTAACTATCGCGTTAGGAATTTTAACGTAAATTTTAAAACTGCCTTAAATTATAGTTGCTTACGCCACCTAGCAGCCACCATGCAGTACAAATACCTACTCTTTTCAAACACTGATCTCTATTATTAATAAATAGAGGTCAGTGCTTTTCAAACCACGGGGGTATAAAAATGATAAAACCTCCGTGGCTCCCGTAGTTCGATATTGACGGACGCGTCAGCCCATACATTTTAATACACTGAGTATTTAGTTTAGAGTATTTAGTACACTAGTACGAGTATTTATATTCATTCTCAGAGCGGGTGCGAACGCGTGTGGCGCGACCATGACGTGGGCGATTCTATGAAATGTATTGTAAGTACAAAAAAGGGACAAATTTGGTGAACAACCCTTACTTCTTTTTGTGTGGCTATCGTCTCACGTTCACTTGCAGTCCCTATCCGTAATTGTTTAAGTATGTATTGTACCAGTTTAAAACATAACCAAATAGTAAAAGCGTCTAGCCGTGAATGGTTTGGCTGGTTCACATGAAAGAAGTAAGAAGTGGTTCACCGAATTTGTCCCTGAGTGTACCTATATAATTTAATGCAAATGTACTTATCAAACCAATTTTTTTTTACTTCAAACCGCAGTTTTATTTAAAGTTTCAGCAGTTTATTAGTACAAAACCGATACCATTACGGTATTGTTCAAAAGTTTCACTAAATACTTTGTCATTTGAACATATCCGCTTTTTTAATGTAGTAAAGATGTACTTATAACTTTCGTCATGGTTGGTCTATCTTGACAAAAACAGCCTACTTTTGCATATTATAATTTTATCTTTCTTTGTACCGGAAGCACGCAAAGCCTCTGTATTGATTTAGCAAACGTTCTCCATTTTATGGCGAACTACACACGGCTGAGGATACACACAGTCAGGGCTATCATCACGGCGATAAATCAAGATTGAATGGCTCCGTGGGCGGGTCACGAGTGTAGTAAAGTGCACCGTACTGCAATATTTGGCTGCCGCTCCAATAGTACCTGGGTGCCTACCATCAACTATAAGATAGCGATTCAAAACTGGTGCGTTCCAGAATAGGTTCCTAAAATGAATTGCTTTATTTCGTACATGACCTCCTAAAAACTGAATCGCAAATGAATTGCTGACTGTGAATGCACGAAAGGTCCTGAAGAATATGAAAGCTATTTGAAAAATTGAAAATTAAGTAAGTATTTCAGAAAAGATCGACCCGTCTCACAACCAGCTCCGATGGGACTCGAACCCACGACGCGGAGCTGGTTGTGAGACGGGTCGACTTTTTCTAAAATACTTTATTTTCAATTTTTCAAATAACAAAAATTGCATTGTGTATGCAAAAAAGTAAAAATTTAAATAATATGTAAGCTAGCTAAAATATCTGTGAAAAAAATGTGATAAAAATTTTCTAGCTTATTATATAACCGTTGCCTTGCGTAAAATGGTAATGGAGCCCTTTGCAAATACAAACATACGTACCTATTCTCTTTTTACGTTCACTTTAGGCGACTGCCTACTAATACGAGTGTGTTTTTATCATTTCTTCCCCTTTGTTATATTTTTATGGGTGCCTGGCTAAAAATACTGTTATGGTAAAAAACTCTTGGCAACCCTGTGCAACCGTCTGGCGTGTTTGCCAAATAACATCCAAACGCAGAGGGGCTATTCATTGGCCCACTTTCGGTAAATACATAAACTATCAGGCCATTTTCCTGACAAATACGGACAATCAACTCGCATTCTTACTGTATTCAACGGTCGTGGCCGCACAGTTGCTCTTGCCGAGGCCGCTCATAATGTTAGGTGATAATGATAATATGTTCCTCGATAGTAAAGTTGAGGATTGCGGGAGTATTGCGCTTCCACCTTCAGTCTAATCTTCATTCTAATCTACCATCAGGTGCGATGAAGGGTGTGCTACCCCGTTGTGGATAAAAAATGTAAAACAAATGAAGTCCGCCTTTTAACCATTTTCAGACAAAAAAACATTTTTCGCATTGTGTATTCATGGGGCTTCCGATTTCCAAACCTTTGAAACACGACTAGAATCATGCAATATATTATGTTGATTCCAGCAGCTTAGTTATGAATAAAACTCTTGACAAAGACGCAGCCTCGTTATATAGAGAGCTGGAGCGAGCACTGGTGCTGCCGCAATCCGTCAAAGAGTAAGCTAGCCATAATCCTGGCCCAGAATAGCTTGAAAGTGGAAGCGGACAGAACACAACATACCTACAACATACCTATAGGATTTTGCTGTGAATAGGGTTGCTATTGGTAATGTTTAAATTTAAATATACCTAGGTAATTTAAATATAGGTACTTAGGTAATTTAAATGTACCTACTAGATAATAGTCGTTATATACTTAACTAGTACTCCGCCTGCGACTTCGTCCGCGTGGAATTTAGATATTCACACGACATTTAACTTAAAAAAAAGAATTTAAGTACTTAACAATTTTTTTATAGGTTACTAGCTTTCCGCCCGCGGCTTCGCCCGCGTGTTATACACAACATTATCCTGATGGAATGTAATATTTTCCGGGATAAACTATGTCATTCTCTCCCAATCTACCCCCGTACCAAAAATCGCATTGATCCGACATGAAAGACGGACAAACAAATAATACCTACTTATTGATTTTCCCGTGGGAATATGATACTATCCTGTGGTAAAAAGTAAAAGTAGCCTATTATAATCCTTGCCAGGGTCTCAAATTATTTACTTAAATACCAATTTCTGCCCCCAAATTGGCCTGCGCTTAAAGTGATGTTCCATACAATGAGATTTCCCGCGGTAAAAAGTAAAATATGTCCTTTCCAGGGCCAAACTGTCTCTATTCTAAATATCATCCTTTGTACCCTATGAAGGGTTTTTTTATAACTTCGCATACGCAGATCCTTTTCAATCGTGACCAGTATCCAACATACCAATTTTCATACTTCTAAGTTTAGAAATGAGGAAGTTCCATATAAGTTTAATCCGCCCGTTTTACCCCATTATCGGAGAGTTTTTTTTAACTTCGCTTACGGAGATAATTTTCAATCGTGATCAGTATTCAACATACCAATTTTCATACTTCTAAGTTCAGAAATGAAGAAGTTCCATATAAACTTTATCTCCCCATTTTATCCTATTAAGGGGGAGATTTTTTTACTTTGCTTACTCAGATCATTTTCAGTTGTAACCAGTATCCAACGTACCAATTTTCATGCTTCTAAATCCATTAATGAGGAAGTTCCATATAACCTTAACCCCCCCATTTTACCCCTTTAGGGGGGGAGTTTCCTAAAATCCGTTCTTAGCGGACGTCTCCTAGGCATAATCTACCTTCCTGCCAAATTACATCTTCGTTGGTCCAGTAGTTTTCGAGATTTCGTGATGAGTGAGTTATGTCCTCTCGATTTTATATATATAGATTAAATTAATTAGATAAAAGAATTTTCTAAATCGGTACAGTAGTAGTTGCTTTTCTGGCGTTTGAACTTACTTACATTGTTCCTACTGAAGTTCCCATTGAAGAAATAAAAAGTTTAATACAAACTCTTAATACCCCCTTAGAGTGAGAATTTCGAAAAATCCTCTCTTAGTGGTCCCCTACATTCCCCAAGAAACATACATGCCAAATTTCAGCTTCATCCGCCCAGGTAGTTTCGGCTGTGCGTATTACAAACGAAGAAAGTTGACGCCTTGTTTTTTTTGTATTTTTTTAACCTATTGTTTTCAGCCTCTTGTGATCGATTTTTGAACCGTTCATAGTCTAAAATGTAAGAAGATTGCTTTGTTGCTATTTTTGAAGCCGCGATATACGATCTTCATGAAGCCTACTACTGTCGATTTGTTCCGAAACGTGGCATTGTAGCGATTATAAATAGTTTTTGGTTTGCCTAATTATCAAAATTTCTAAGATTTTACTTTACACCCGTTTATAATATTGTTGAAGTGAAAACTTCTTTCGCGTTGAGCGATTTTGGTAGGATCTAAACCTATGAGTTCGCGTCATCCGTCAACGCCACTAACATCATAAACATCTGTCTTTTTTTTTACTTTGACCACCTTCATACATCCTTGTCGAAAAAATAATACTACAGTACTCAGTCATAGATGTTTCTTACTTAACTCACATACAAGTACTTACTAAATTTCGTGCACCTAACATCAAAATCATGGGACTTTCCATACAAACTTACATCTCTCATTTGACCACCTTAACCCATCTCTGTCTCAAAAATCATTTTACAGTACTTAATAATTTCAGTTCATTAGCCACCATACCACATTTTTCTAACATCAAAATTCAAGGACTTGCATAGAATCGTTTTTCCCCTTTTCCCCCCTATTAATTGGACCCTTTCGCAAAATCCGTTCAAAACCCTCCAAAAATGGTGTCTCTATCTTCAGCCGTTTGGGCTCTAGTCGTATGCCAATCACCCCCGAATTCTCGAACGCAAATCAAATTTGGGAGCGTCTCAAACATCATGGCATCTCTTTCATACGTTTGACATTTAAAGCGACAGGGCCATGCTTGAGACGCTCCCAAAGTTAAGTAGCGTTCGAGTATTCGGGCATCAGTCAGTCAATCAATCAATTTAGAGTTTTATAATAATGTTTAAATTGAATTAGGTTAATCAATTTCAGATAAATTATATGTATTTAAAGTATTAGCAGCATGGCGCTAACTGACTAGACAAGCAACGGAAATAGTTTTACAATCTTCCAATGAAATGAATGACAGACTGCAACGTCAAACTTAGGTAGCATACTCAATTATTCTGACAAATTAGCAAAGCTTTTATTCAATTAACTATCACGAACTCACGACAAAATAAAGCTATTGATTCCATGACGAAAATGCCTACAAGCAATTTTTTATTTAAGGTAGGCAGCACAGAGCATGTCACCACCGCCAGCGACGACGGCCGCTACACAAATGCAAAAATAATAGATAGAAAATGACAAAAGCTTGATTTCCTATTGTAGGTCTGATCGAGGACTTCCCGATCTACCACTTTTCGGAGATATTCGCTTGCTCACGATCGGCGTGCACCATAGCTGCTACTGTGCGTACGAGTGGGCAAGAAGCACAAGCCAATATCGCCTTTACGTCGGATTACTATTATTATTATTAAGGCCAAGACGGTTGACACCTAACAGCGGCAAGAAAAAAAAATTGGTCCGGTGGTGAGGGCGCCCCTAGTAGTAATAGGTACTTTACCGAAAATGGTTGTCAGCTGTTGTAAGGAAAGGTTTTAAGTTGAAAATTTGGTCACCGGGTCAAACAAGTTAGTGGCACTGCAATATTGACAGTTCACTGACGCCTTTATGGATGGCCGGTATGAACATAGCGCGGCTTCGGTCAGCGAGTCGCCACAGGGCTATGCCACATGACATTTAAAGAGAACATTTTAGTATTAAAGCCTAGTCTTGAAGCCAGTTGGCCAGCACTTCCATTCATCGGCGAACGGTGACCCATATACTTGTATGGTTTCTTGCTACAATACCAATATTTCGAATGCATCGGTATTATTTTTCTAATTTTCAACCAAACACTTCGTATATTTTTACAGACAACTTTTTGATGTATTGTAGATAGCAAATAGATGTGGCAAATATAGGTATATAGCGAAGATAGGATTTTTAATAGCCATTCGCAGTTTATATTAAAACGTTTCTTTGTTTGTAAATAATATTTTATTTATTACCCTAATTTATGTTTATTGGCAGCCCTAACTTGTTCCCGTTCGCAAAACCTTTGTAGACGTTAGGGGTTTAGGAGTTTACCTAGCATGTGGCATTTCCGGGAAAAAATTGGGATTTTCCTGCGTACTGCAATGAAGGTTTCCGGGAAACAAAGCCTCAGAATATTACACGGACGGTCCACCGACTCCGCCAATATGACCTTTCGGTTACGTCTGAAGCTGTCGAGTAATCCATAACATGGATAAAAAGTTGGTTGTGTGTAAAGTCGGTTTACGGACGATAATTTTAGGTACTTATGTGATTTACCTACGACTCGTATAAATAATGAAGCTTGCTAGGATATAATTTGAGAAAGATAAAAGATACTAAAAACCTGCTAAAACAAGAAGTTTTTTGTTCAAATGTCTGTTTGTATTTCGTGAAATAATTGCTGGAGAATTAATAATATTCGGATCATTTCGGCCGCGACGCGGTGCCAATCGTTTTCTTTTTGGTTACGTGAAATTTTAAATCTGTGATAACTTATAAAGTATTTATTAAAATGAAATAAGGTATGTGTAGGACAATTATGATCTACATGAAATGGCCACGGTAAATAAAATACTTATAAAGATAAGGGTTAATACTGATTAGGAGAAATAAGCTTTGCAAATAAAGTAATATTTCAAATTTATTAATATTAATTACTGTGAGTCAATCTTTTGAAATAGATATATGATATTGCGGTCTTTTTTATATGCCTTTTTATGGTTAGTATTCAATTTTATTCCGTAGTAAATTATTTTGATGTAGGTAGGTATCTCATACGCTTTGGCCAGCGTTTGCAATGTAAGCGCGATTTTTTGATGGGTTCATCACAAAACATGGAATTTTCTTATATTGTACAAATACTTCTTTAAAACTTTCACATCCTACTAATATTATAAATGCGGAAGTTTAGATGTTTGGATGTTTGTTACTCAATCACGCCTAAACGGCTGAACGGATTTGGCTGAAATTTGAGACAGATACTTTTGTAGCCTGGAGAGTATCATATGCTCCTTTTTATCCCGGAAACATATCACATTCCCGCTGGATAACGTCGTGTAGTCCACGCGGGCGAAGCCGCGGGCGGTAAGCTAGTATATAATATTAGTAGAATTTGAAAATAAATACCTGTGTGGTGTTTCTGATATATCTAAAAACATTTGAAACAAATAAAAAAAATCAGACTAATCCCCTATTTAGCTGAAAATTTATCACTATGACTGTTATTATTTTACCAGTCAATAGGAAAGCATTAGACGGTTTTATAACTAGTATATCGGTGTATTTGTCACAGCCAAATGGTTGATTCCGCCATTTAATTAAACTCCTAGGCCGATCATTTTTTCCGTTAACTATTTTATCTTCCCATAACTTGAAAAGATAACCACGAAATTTAAGGCCTTAAATTTCTAACTATCCGGCGAATTCAACTATCCGCCTGCGACATTTATTTATCACGTATATCAGTATATTTTTAAGCTTATAAAAATATTATACAAACTTGACTAAATCAATCCAGAAGCCCGCCCCGGGCCGTCCCTGGCTTAAAGGTCCCCATCAAACTCGCAGTATTGCCCCGCTGTATGGCTTAAGAAACTCTTTGAACCAGGGGGGCTACCGGCTAAGAAATCTGGATATGGGTATGGGCTTCAACTGTCATTTAAATTCCTTATTCTGATAGATTTTTGCTGCTTTGTTCTGTTGAACGTTGCTAGCTAGTTATCGTTATACCCAACGTCACAAAACAAGGAACTGATAGCAGGTATTTTCTTTATAAAATTGACTTAAAGTTCCCAAAAACGTATGAAGTTCATATCCATAAAGTTACGCGGTAGCCCCCCAGATATGTTCCGGGAGCGGGAATCGTAGCTTTACCGGCCTCTCCGCTACAAAGAGTTTTGGTGGTGCACCACGTACATCCCGGTCTCCACCACAAATTTCACAAACAAATACTTAGATTTTTTGCTAGTCCGTATATTTTAGTTTTTGTATTTTTTTCTAATGTCCTTCCTTTGTCCGCAGGTAAGCTCCAAATTCCAGGAGTAACAACCCGAGACCATTTCGTTGCCCGATTACGTAATCTGTATGTATTATGTATGAACTCCTACCTACGTAACTAAGTTAGTTTGCTTGTGACGAATGTAGCCGTTAAAAATACGAACACGTACTGAAACTTGTTTAAACTCAAGCTTTGCACGCTAGTGTGCTATAGCGTATCGTACGCGTAATCGCGTAGTAGGTAGTATGATCTAAGGGTTATTTGTGAGTGGGTGGTAAACAGCACTGGGAATTATATACTGCAATTTTTATACTATTAATACAGATATAACCTATTCGTTTAATCTTAACTAAAATTCTTTTTTCTCTTTCTCTCATAGCATCTATTTTTATTTTGTGGTGTCTTCAAATTGCCGATCACTCTTCCTCTTCTGTTTTCTATGATTTATAATACCAGACGTTTTTCATTAGGTAACCATTTCCAATACTGTTGTTCTATTGTAATCCTTTAATAGGAATCCAAAAATCATTAGCTACTCGTATTATAAAATAATGAAGAGATAAGCTAAAATAGGTAGATGTATTCTATAAACAGCTTTACGATTATAATACAAAAAAAAGTTATTTTCATCATACATAATATTGGTGTGGGGTCTGTAGATAGGTCTTTAAAAATGACATAAGGGTTTCTCAAACTATTTAATTTGAATGAAATATAGTACCTAAGCACTTTTTGAGATAGGTATAACATATTTTCAATTATCAGAAATGTAACTTTGTCATTCAAACAAACACTATGAAAAATAAAGTTATATTTTACTGACGAAAAATTATAGTGGAATTTTGGCTAGGTTTATGCAATCGGTACGTTAAGCGGGTACGGAACCCATCATGGGCGAGTCCAACTCACACGTCTTGGCCGGTTTTTAATGTCATTTTGTTGTTGGTCAATTTATTGTCCATATAGCGCTGCTGTCGCATGTCGGCTGAAAGTCTAGAAGTCAGAGCCGGTTAAATTATTACAGAAGAAATAAATACATAGCACCGCAGCTGTCACCGGAACAGAAAATATTGTCGATCTGTATTGATGAGTCATAAGTTATCGGAGCGGGAAAGTATTACAGTATGTACTATGGGCAATAGCGTCGCTTAACCACTTAGCAACAAAATTCGTGTGCGAGCGTATCGCCCCTGCACGAACTAAACGTAGGCATGTGGTGGCAGTGCGGCATGCAAGCCATTTTAACCTTAGAAGTGGTTAAGGCGCTACTCGAAAAAATATGGACTTTTTGATATAAAACTATTGGACGGTTAGAGATGTTACAAATCTGGAAATAAGATAAATATTTCTTCATACCTTTATCTAGATTCGTATAGTTTCAGAAACACGATTTTATGATTATGCCTCGACACTTTTTATTTTCGAAAAGACCTCTAAAAAATACGAAAATTCAAGATTATTCTTAAATGGGGTTACAAATACTATTGGAAATTGGTTTAATTAGTGGACACCAATAATATTGAGGATCGTATAGAAGCATTTTTAAAAAATCGCTGTAGTTTTTTAATACGAAGTGATTTTGTGTTTTTTTTGCATAATCTGCAAAATTGGATTCGCTCCCACGCGCGTCGTTTTCTCATTGCTATCTCGCTTTAGCACAATTTTTCCGAGTATCGCCTTAAGCGACGCTGTTGCCCATGGTACCTTTTACATACTGGCAGTACTGCTGATTATTGCAGCGATTCATTTGCGTCGCGGACAGTAATCAATCTGCATAATATACCTACAACGACAAACGCAGCGATTTAACAGCAATGCAATCGATGCATTTATCGAGCCGGGGCGGCGGCGGTGGCGGCATGAACACTGTGCAGTGTGAGGCAGTCTCTTGCTGCAAAAATCGCAGTGAGTTTGAGTTTTGACTGATTAGCGAGTGAAATATGGATACAGCTACTATGCAATCAC
The DNA here is from genome assembly GCA_949710035.1 of Crambus lathoniellus. Taxonomy (NCBI): domain Eukaryota; kingdom Metazoa; phylum Arthropoda; class Insecta; order Lepidoptera; family Crambidae; genus Crambus; species Crambus lathoniellus. Next base: position 30,780,349 of record OX453296.1, read on the forward strand.
AACCAAATGACATGCGCTTGTAGAATGGACTAAACAGTACTTATCCAGATATTTAATAATAAGACATGCTTTTGATAGCTACGAGTAGGATCAGATTCAAAAGGTATTCTAATCTAGCTTACCGAGATTTTTCTAACTGCTCTCCAAGTAAATGCCCCAAGTTTTTTTTATAAAAAACCACATAAGTATGTAACATGGTAAATTTACGATACTCTGAGGACACGTTCGTATTTTCAGTGTTTTGTCGGTTCCCAGCCGCGCCGTCGGCGTTTGACACTAAAGACCCGTAATCCCGTAATATACGCACGACCTGCGCACGACACAAAAATACTGACTTGGAAGACACGAGTTATAGGTAGTTTATTGACCTTTGACTGTTATATTTATCGACGACCGATTTGGCGCAGGGGTAGGATACCTGCCTTCTGCGCCAGAAGTCTCAGGTTCGATTGCCGAACAAGACATTTGTGTACATGTCAAAGATTCGTGGTTGAATGTAGAGTAGAGATGAAGTGACGACGGATTATCGTTACAGAAAAGGCTGTAAGTGAAATAAAACATTTTTTTTTCTTTTCGTGTATAATAGACCTTGCGACGTGCTTACCTTACACATTTTCACCGCTTATAAAATTCAAGTTGATTTTTTCTTATGTAAATCCAATATATAATCCAATATGTAAATTTCGTTTGCGTGAATCATTTGTATGTTCATCAAATGGTCCGTCTACCTGGCAGAATGACCCATTTTAGAGAGTTTCCGCCATTCAAGCCCACCGGCCATTTTGACCCAGCACCGGATATTGTTCACGGAACAGTACTTAAAATGCTTAAAATCATTTTGTATACTTTCATTTTATTAAGAGAGAATGTGTTATATAAAAGTAAGAAAATTATAGTAAATGCAGCAGCTACTTATTTTTGAAACACGCAAATTGCATTTTGCCTAGAGGAAAAATATTCTAAGTAATTTGTATGTTCCTACGTTTTATACTTAGGTACTAGATTATGCATGATCTCACACAAGACTAGAAAAACAAAAAGTCCGAGGTTGAAGCAAAAAGTTTAACATTTGGTTATTATATTTTATTTATTTTAAAGTATATAAGTATATATTTATCCGTTATCTAGTTTCCATAACACAGTTTCTTAATAAAAACTACTATATACAGTATGTAAACGATCGAAAGGCAAACCTTAAAACTGGTGGGTGTATGAAACGGGTATAATACAATGGCACCCTTTTTAAATACAAATTAATTTAGTTTAATTTTTTAATTTTTGTATATGAAATAATTTACCTCTTTGTCGTCAGTCGGTTAATGATTTTAGTAACATCACAGTCTATATATTTCCCTTCCCTAGTAACATTCCTGTGATGCAAGTTTGTCATTACTTCAATAACAGTACCTACAATAATCATCTCTGAGATTTTTGTCAAAATGTCATAGATAACGCGTTGTCTAAAACAAAAAACTGCTTTCACAGAACAACAAAAAGAGAAAAATCCTTTTTTCTGTTCTGTATTTATGACTAAAGAGATTTGTCAGAGAAATAAAACTTCAAAGAGAGTAAAAGTAAAGAGAGTGATTACATGCTCTTTGGTAAACAGTTTTTACCTATTTTTCTTTATTCAATGTGTTTACTGTGTTCAGTTTAGTTTAGTTAAACCGGTTCACAAAATTACTTCGTTGCTTGAACTACCGCGACAGGATTCGTTAGTGTTTAGTGTGATTTGCTGCTTCAGAAAAGACTTGTTTAAAAATTGAAAAGCCTCTGGTTATGTAGGTAAGTATTTATTATTTTCTTCTTAATAAAGTAAGGTGCATTGTTATCCTGTGCTTATCTCTGACGACATATCGAACTACATTGCTTTTAACATAAAAAATTAATGATGTTTAAGTAGTTAGTTGTCACTCGTTAGTGACTACAACAGAACTTAAATCACTGTTGAGACGTCACTTTTGAGATTGTAAACAAAGTTATACAGGGAGTTACATATTGATACACTTATTATTTATTTTTAATACTGTCTATAAAAAGTTTCCAGATTTCAGTAAGTCCGGTTCCAAATTCATCTTTCTCGTCTTAACATTATCGGGTTTTATTCTTTGCCTTTCGATCATTTACATACTGTATAATTGGTGTGATTGTAAGTAATTTATTTTTATTATTATTTCTCGTTTCATTCCATCCAAATATTTTAGAATTCCAGTTCCCTATCACACGGTCACGGTAAATCGTGAAAGGGGCGTAGAAGACGCACGGCAGCATCTATCCGGTCTATCCCAGTCCTATTCCTAGAACTGATTGGATAGAGATCAGGCGCCTGAGTCTTAGACAAAACAGCTTTGAAGCTCCGATGCGTATACGGTCAATCGATTATTATCGAATGAAAGCCAGTCAGAGCCGGTATGCTGCTTTTGACTACAAAACTGACCAAATCAATTGAATTGGCTATATGGGACACCTAGCTTTAGTTTATATTGTGCTTCGCAAACTATGAACTGGGTAGTTGTTGGGGCTAACTAAATAACAATCTGTGGGAGGTAATTTAATCAATAAATAAAGAGCTACATGTGTTTCATGAGAGTATAAGGAAATTTTTCAATACACTACTTCTTGAGTTAGCAATAGTATATTACACGTACCTATTATATCTGAGTACTGGCATTGTTCTAAGAAGAGATTTAAACCAGGGATAAGAAAAAAATTTATGAAGAAAGTAAAAGTTAAAAGAGAAGAGTTTTGGATGACCTGAAGGGACGAAAGGCGTACTAAAATAAAGATTGGACGGAGAGGAAGAAAGGACCTGTTGCTTCTTAATATCAGAATGATCATGAAGACATTAATTTAGGCGGAGTCATAATCATAATATTTTATTTACAAAAACATTTTTATAAAACAGTCACAATGAAATTGATTACTGTCAATGAAAAGGTGACAATGAATAATGAAGGAGACAGACAAACTATTCTGAATACCTACAAACTAATTGAGACAGATTGGGATAAACGCTAAAAATACATATTAATTTTACGGTTCTACTAATAAAATGGCACCACCCACCATGAATGGCATCGATGATTTTAATTATTCATATAATCTAGAAGTTGGGGTGTAACACAATTAGCTAAGATTCACACCAACCGGCGTATCGGCCCGGCCCGGCACGGAGCCGTACGGCGCCGCTGCCGTAGAGAAGTGCAAAAAAAGATATTAGAAGTTTGCAGCTTTAATGAACTGTAATTAATGGTTTACACATTTCATTTTCCTTTAGTTTAATGCCGATCGCGTCAATTTGGAACCGAAACGTGCGCGAAAAAATTATCAGGGGATCCCATGGGAGCCTAGTGGACGGAGGGAGCCGTGGAAGCCGTACGTCGCCGGCAACGCGACGAGCGACGGCCGCACGGCTGTCGCGGAATGTGAACGGTGATAGATAACCGTGCAACTTATATGAACTCGAATTTCTGTTTCTACCTATAAGTAATTTAGTTTTCGTTACCGAATTTTAAAATGCCGTTCGGACCGGGCCTATGCGCGCTGGTTGGTGTGAATCTGAGCTGTCAGGAAGTGGCCGCGTGGTCAGGACGGGGAAAGCCGGGCGCCGCGCGAATGTGTTCAAGCAGATTTTATATTTTGTAAAATGTCGTGTCAAACAAAAGCTCAGTTATTTTTAAAGACTCTTATTAATACGTGTAATATTTTCTTTTTTATATTTTTAATTACTTATATTGATTTGTGCACAAAGCCCTAGTAACAAGAAGTGCTAGCGAAAATTATCCTGGGGTCCTGTTTCTTTTATAAGTAAAAAGAACTTCCAAAACAAACGTGTAAAAGGACAATACAATTTTAGTTTTTGTATAGGTATGTAGGTACGTACTCAAAAATATTACCAATACAAAAAAAAAACCAATACAAACCACAGACATCGCAAAACAAACTATAGTAGCCGTGACCAGTATTTCCAATCAGACAGTCGTTTTGTGTTGAAAAATATGTCTTGTTCAGTACCCCTAGTGTAAGTTTTTATGTCAAGCAAACGCAAACTATTTCGATTCCGTATTTATGTCAATTTGTATGAAAACTATATAAGCGCGCTACTCGCCGCCAGAGGCGCTAATACAGTTTTCATACAAATTGACATAAATTTATATGGAATCGAAATAGTTTGCGTTTTTTGACATAAAAACTTACACTACGGGCACTGATTGGTTATATTTTGTTGTATGTATTGTTTTCACACCCAAAGAGAAGAGACGTCAATTTAAAAAATCTCAGTTAAGTTTTTGAATGTGCTCATGTAAAGCATTTATAAATAATTTATGTACCTATGCTTGATGGAACGGAATTCTGACTTGTTTACCGACCGACTGTCTATTTTCGTGTTCTAGAAAAGTATTCCATTTGTAAGCTGGTCTCAACAATATCGCGGCCAATAATAGGACCAGCAGGAAACGCTCAAGGTTCACGCATTTCTCTTAAGCGCGTGACAGCGATGTTCCCCAAAGAGTCTGTGGAATACTAAAATGGTATTTTAAGACTACTTAAATCAATAATTGCAACAGTCAACGTGGACAATTAAGAGCTTCGAACATATATTTCTTTATATTTTGATCACACACATAATTTTACTGATTATTAAATTATCTCTGATGTGATTGTTGGGTATCTAGAGAAATACGAGGAATTATCTGTATTTGATACGTTTCATAACCATGTGACAAGCAATCAATTATGTATCCAACTTTGCCATCAGTGCAATAAATTAACAATATCGTCAAGTTTTATTTAGGCTCCAAAATTCAAGGTCAACACCCCCAATAAATTGTCAAACTCAGCGTAAGTCCCCTAAAGCACAGTATATTATATGAGTGCCTGAAGCCCCGTAAGCACAAAGGTTGCGTTGCGTCCAGAGCAAAATAGGTGGATGCGTAATACTGATGGTTCGGCCATTATAAATAGAGGAGCAGTCGCCATTCATGCGAGATGCGATCCCGGGGCCTCCATTGACACCTACAATATTGGATAGAGTTTAATTACGATTACACGATGACTGCGGATCACGAGCGGGCCCTGGATTGGTGCCAGCTGTCCTAACTGATTGATTTCGCAGAGTTATCACCTATGTAATTAGTAATTACGGCCACGTTATTTATTGGGCCGGATTACTTGGGATATGTAAGCTGTCGGATGTTGATGATTCTTTTGTTTTTCATGTTGACTTAGGTCAGGTTAAAACATGTGCAAAGGGGTGATAAATACTGAACTGGTGGTACATTAGGACAGAACTTCTCGGAGCGTGCCCTTACTGACAAGCAGAGTATCGCTGGGTCTGGGTATACCTTCCGGCATTTATTCGTAAAGTTACATAGAGGACTGGCGAACACTTCAAATCTAAAGTGCACGAATAATGTAACATTTGGAAGAAACAATTTCTGTAGTCAATAAGCAAGAAGGGTCACATCAATGCAAACCATCGTCGTTGTTTCATGGTGCAATTCCGTTTCGTGAGGCCGTCGTATCCGGAATCGTTCACGCCATGCGCACGTCGGTACGCCACATACAGCTGTCCTCGGGTCTGAAATTAGGTGGAGCCTATTTGGGACATTTCGTATCCCAAAGGGGTAGCTAGCTAATCGTACCCCAGGCACGTCGTGCAAAGCGGCCCCCGGGGTTATTGGGCTTTAGTTATTTAGTTCCATATCGTCCTCTTTGCCATAAGGTAGGATACCTAGTATTTTTTTATATTAGAATAAAATACTTTTTCTACTTTACTAGATACTTTGAATTTGATAACGGATATATCCTGTTGCGATACAGAAAATAGGGTAGCCTCAAATTTCTGCCACGACGTTTAAGAAAACGATAGTTATTTTCTCATACTAGCGTGCAACGGAAATTACTGGCGCAAGGCCGACTTGCACTCGGGTATTTACGATCGGCAAATACAATTATTATCTTTACGAATTTAACACGTAAAAAGACTGGCTTCAGATTTATTGCAATCGAGTCTCGACTTGATGTCTTTTTCTTCAAAATAGAAACAAAAATGTTGGGGATACACAGAGAGCGACAATTAAAAAAATTAGACGTGATTGCTTAATATGTGTGTTTGTATTATTGTTGTTCTTATTTTACATAGATACTAGAAGTAGAAAAGTAATCATTTCATTTAACATGATTTCCGTAAACAGAATTTATTTTCGGGCGGTTAAATCATGTTGCATGGTAAAGGGTTATTAGTAAATTTGAACCACCACCATGAGGAAACGTCACGACCAAGTGGATTAAAAACTAGGTATTTGTAAAATCTATTGCTCTTCAACTCTATCTATCCCGCCTCCACACAACGTGATAGAGACAACTGCAGCTCAAACCGCAAATACACAAAATCAACGTTTTGTTGTACCCTGATTTAATTTATTTTTTCATTAAAAATAAATAAAAATAGAACATGGGAACAATACCAGATTGTTCCCATGTTTGATTATTTTATAAAAATTATCAAGTCAAATTGGATGTTTGTTTTTTGGATGTTAGAACACAGTGAAAAATTTTTGCCATTTTATGGATTTTGAAGGTTATCTCTTTTAATAGTTAATAAATGAAAAAAGGAAAACATAGGGCAACACATAACATTATGACAAAAAAAACATAAAACATGTTTAATATACTTAGCTCTACCACAGGCTCTACTGTCATTTCATTACCCAGGGAGGAAACAGGGTACCTACTACGTTTGTTTAAAAAATGGCCCTTGTTATTTGCTCTTAAATTATGCGCGCGCATTTTTGTCCTTTACACGCAAAGAAGTTTGAATTTGCACTCTCAGCAAAAAAAGTTAAATATCAAGCGACCACGTGTTCAAATGCGCATGATCACGCTTCGTGCCCGATAATAACAATATACAGACCAGCTGTTTAAAATGATTCGTAGTTCGAATTCCGCTGCTGTGGCGCGTCTTGTAGTATTTTTATAGACACACAAAATAATCCCGAAGCTTAGTTTTGCGGACTATTAGATTCAATGTACGCAACTGCTTTACTTTGAAATTTTATTGTAATCTCACATGTTATACATGTTATTAAAATCGGGTAAGTATTGGACGGACATAATTTACTACCGACTTTTTTACTCTGGTCAATTTGGCTTAAATTAAAAGATATTTCATTGTGAAAAATGACTAGTCATAATTTATTTACATTGTCATTCTCCAATCCCCAAACATGCAATAATTTATAGAAAAGCCGAATAGTTGTGCGTGAAAAAAAGCTGGGGTTTGATAAAGTTTTTTAGGTATGTAACTAAGTACTTTAACAAAATGTCATTTCCAGCTATGTAGTATGAAACATGAAAAAACCAAAAAGTGATAACTAAGCGCTAGAAAATAATTATGTATATCTTCAACCATTAGTTGATAGTTCATTATGTTTACACTATAGTTTTTTATTGCGGTGTAAATCACTTTTTTTAGGAAAGCTCTATTAAAACATTAAAAAGCAGTCACGAAATATTTAACGACTTCATGGAAATAGAGATCCAGAAAAACAAAAATACTTTTTATTTAGGCAAATGTAAAGGAAAATTAAATTTAGCTAAAATAAAATTTGTTTTGAAATTTTCCGTTTATCGGAATTAATCCTGGGTGCCTACCATCAACTTTAAGACAGCGATTCCAAAGTTGCACGATGCAGAATAGGTTCCTAAAATGAATTGCTTTCTTTCGTACCTTCTAAAAACTGGATCGCAAATGAATTGCTAAATGTGAATGACCGAACGATTTGTGTCCTTATTTCTTCTACCCGTCTCTTTCACTCGATTCTGTCATGCCCGGAGAGTGAAAGGGACGGGTATAACCTGCAGGTGTCATGTTAGCTTGGCCGAGTTAAAAGTCAAATAAGAGTTGATGACAGCTCAGCGGCTGTGAAATGTCATTAAATGATCACTGAATCGCTGTCATTGATATTAAGCTGTCGTGGTACGAATAAGCGAAGCAGATCAGTTTAGGTCCAAAACAAAACCGCAATAAGAGTTGATGGTAGGCACCCTGTGGTTGAAAAATCTTGGAAATGCTTGTCTCGACAAAATGATTGTTTATTCAGAATAAAATGGCTGGACAAGCTCAGCCGCGTGTATAATCGTGTATCTGGCTCAAATTTTTATTTTTCTAGTTACCAACGAATATTTAAACGACAGCTTACGGCGAGTTCAAAACAAACGCGAAAGTTATCTATTAGAGGATCGCGCCGTGTAGGTAGGTACAAACCGTTTTTATTTTATGTTTTTACCTTTTTTTATAGGTATTGTCGGGATTGTGAGCGATACATGTAAGCTTGTTTTCATTTAGGTTTGCATTATAAGTGAACCTTTGAAACGGATGTATGTAAAAGATAGAGCCTTTGTAAAAGGATGATATGCAAAGAGTGCGCGAAGGGAGTGAATTAAACGATGACGGTTGAAAGAAAACGAAAAAGAAAAAAAACAAGACGACGGCATCCCCAATACAATTTTTCTTCGAAAAACTTCCCTGCAGTGCAGATAGTTATATGTCTATTGAGTTGAGTTGTATTCTTTTAATAATAGGTCTTTATGAAATTGCCTATGAAATTGCCGTTTTGTATGGAGATTTCTGTATTTTTTTTCCATACTAACGTTTTTGTTATTATTTAACGACTAATATTATGTAAATTTACAAAATTTTACACACGTATTTATGGACATTTTAACTACTAAAAGACACATTCGTTAAGAGAAAAAAAATTTTTTTCACTAAGTTACAACTAATAAAGTACGAAATTCTGGAAACAAAAATAGTCGTAACTTTCGGAATAAGTTTTTTCTATGTAAATAATCAAATATCGTGGTTATTAAATTATCAAAAGTTGCTCGATACGGTCTTAATGTAACGCAATATTAAAGAAATTATATATTTCTAATATTATAAAAGTTGTTAAGTTATATGTACAAAAGAAAAAAACGGCAATTTCATATGTAAAGACCTATTATCTACAAAGTTTATTAACTTACTAACCATATTCATACCCAACTGTTTATTCGATACGTTTTTTTCTCTTTAGGTATTTACTTTATGGACTTTTATCATGACATGACATGACAGTTTTATCATAACCATATTTCTACGATTCATAAACTATCTTTATTCGATAATTAAAAAGTTGTACGAACATAAGTAGGTAGCATTGTTTTATTAGCATAATTCTCCTTACATGATTGGTATACGAGTTTATGACATTAACGATATCCAGGAAGCTTTTATTGGAGTTCAAGTGTCAGCCGGTTACAAGGGTCTACTACGTTTGCATACGTCAACGCAAAGTCAAATGAAAGTCGACGATAGACGAGAGATAACGTGCCGTATAAAAACTGGCTAGTTGACCCCTGACCGTGTCAGTATAATTAAGATTGCACAAAAGCGGTAATGTCCGTTCCTCATTGGTGATTAAATTATTTTATTGAATTACTATAATAAAATTTTCACCTGAAAAAACTCTTCTTGCTAGAAAAGAAAATCTTAAAAAAATAATGTTATTGTAACTGGATCGGCAGCACAATCCTTGTCGCGTACGTTATAAGACTGGATTTCGTAGTGAAAACTTGCAAAGATTTGCCGAACTATTAATTCTCATAGTCATGCGCAACATCGTCCATGTTGTTGAGATCGCAAAAATATAGCAATAGCAAGAGTTAGCCCGATTCTTACCTCGATCAAACGTTTATATATGACACGAGGGTTTTATACAGTAGGTATATATGTATAATAGTAAATATAGTAACTAAGTAGGTAACCATAAGTAGAACCCACCTTTCAATGTTTTTAATAACACTCCCGAAACGTAACTCATATTAAAAACCCATGGTCGACAGCCCTGCGTGACACGGGACGCCGGTAGCCGGTGGTGGGGCGGACGCATCCCCACCACTCCCCACCGCGACCTTGACTTGTGCACCTCTAATCTAACCCATGGAGAAATTGCCACTTGGATCGATACCTGCATAAACAACACACGCCCTCTAATGACCCGCCTCGATAGCCCGATTCAATCACAGCGGTCATTCTTGTCTTGAGTGAATGTTTTGATTGTTATTAATATTAGCTATGCTACACAGTATAGTATACAGTAGCAAGTAACCTGAGTGCTGGCTTTATTAAAAAATAAATTAAGTATGTGTAACTTCGATCAACAATAACACCTAGATGTGTGATTATTTTATAACATTAAAAATCTTGCCTTTTTTAATTATCAACGTGTTTGCTCCTGACTTATCATTTTAATTAGTTCTATTCAATTTTGCCTTCTAATGTGAAAATAATAAAACCTAATTAAAGACATAAATAAAGTAGTTAACAGTATATTATGATACAAGTGAGCTTAGGTTGCTCATTATACACGAGGCTGTGGGTTGCAGCCCGAGCCGCAGGCGAGGGCGTAAATCAGCCGAGTGTCTAGTGAGTAAGTTGCTCACGAGTTTCATACGCACTTTTTCAACACACTTGCGAGGAAAAACAAACATTTATTACATACATATTGTATTAACCTAATATTAACTAAGGGAAAAAGCGGGCAAGTTTTTTTCTTTTTTGCACGCGCCTAATGTGATTTGATTGATTACATATATATACAGCCTACTTCAAAATAATTAAGTATAATAATAGTGATAAAATGCAAATGTTTTATAACAAATTATTGTGAATTATAAATAATTTAATAATAATATACTTAATTATGTTTTTTGTCTTAATTAGGGACACATTTATTTATTCTAAAAACATAAATGGATTTTCAGCCGTATAAAACCTCTTTGTTGTTACAAAAAAAGAACTGTATCTGGTGAGCTGAAATTGAAAACGCTCTGTTGACTCGCATATAACTTGCAGTTAGGTACTAACTTAACTTTGTAAGGATACTGTATTACCCGGTTAAATTGAAAAGTCTCTGTTTACTCGCATATAATTTGCAGTTAGGTACTTACTTAACTTTGTAGGGATAATTCTATTACGCAACTAGTACTGTAATATTATTATGCACGCGTGGGTTATAGTTCGGTTTATGGCCCTAAGATCGATGTAATAAGGCTCACTTTATGAGCAAGTGTGTTGAAAATAAATAAATACACCCAGGATTCATAATATATCAGTTTCCTAAAAGGTATGACTTTGATGTGGGAAAAATCGAATTAAAATAGCTCAATATTACACAAAAAAAAAACTGACTGCTCGCCGTTTTATCTAAAAAATAGCTTATAGTTACGGGGCTGTTTATGACTGGTTGTCATGTCATGTCGTCTCGTTGCACTCTATCAGCGAGCCGCAGGCGCATCGCGGTCGAGGCCGCAATGATAAAGAATTCGTCTCGGTGCGGTGCGTGCACACCTCGCCGGACAAATGACAGTCGTCTTATTCGTGTTACTAGTATGAGAGGCCATCACAAGCTCCCATTCAATAAATATACAAATTTGAAACCCAAGGTCATTCTCGTTTCGTATCCATGCATCGATGTTTGAATGATATTTTTATGAGAATAGCCGACGAAAATAATTTTGTATCTGCCTCTAAACGCTCTTGGATAGAGACGAAAATGAAAACTATGATTCAGAAACGACATATTAGAATTTTTCTCGAATTAATTAAAACTTCAAGTAAAATTCAATAATAATAATCCAATTGAAATTATCTGAGTTCCTTTTTAATAAATGTTCGTCGATGGCGAGACATTACCGCGAACTAATTTGTAATTTCAGCGTATTGTCTCACATATAAAGGAAACAATAAACACGCAATTAATGTTAGTAGTTAGCTCAAGTAGTTATCTTCAAGGAAGACAGATTGACTTCGCGGCGTGCCTTTAGCTATAATCAAATCACATTGAGCCGCGAGCCGCGGACAAACCGCCAGAAATAATGGCCTAACACAAATGTAAAACGCCGATGAATCCGAAATAGAAAATGTGAATAACTGACACAGTTTCAACTCGCGCGCATATTTTATGGTATTGCCATACTCGTAAATTATGTCTAGATATTATTTTAAAACAATTTAAATCATGGTAAAAAGAATTGTGAATTCAGACAAAGACAATCAAAGTCGTTATGCAAAGCTGCGCCTATTCTACTTGTTATCGATGTAGCAAATTCTAATTAAGTAATTATAGACTAGAAAATTATCAGTTTCTTAGAAAACCTCCCACGTGAATCAAACTGATGCTCTTGTATAATGTTCCATTTGTACCCAACAGATATTATTAGATTTCTATTAACTGCAGTGATCTCAGAAATAAACGTTTGTTTGCTGGCAACACTGAATTTGATATAAATGTAGCAGAATGTTATAGTTGTGTAGGGTACAATATCTTGTCGCGTGCCGTGTCGATTTAGAATGAGACACGTCGAGCGACGTCGACCGAGCTCCCCACGATACTATTTTTGTTTAATGTTGACCATTACTATTTCTTCACCGCAATCTAAGCGACATTTCTCGTTTTGTTTTGCGTTAAATATATCGCTGTCAGATTGCAGCCGCTGTCGCAGTCACTGACGTCTAAATTTCGAATTACAATCGATTTCACAAATTGTTATACTTACAGTTTATTGTTTTATTAATTTGTTAATTACTTTACTGGTTACAATCTGGTTTTGCTTAGTGCCTTTCTATAGAAAGGCGACAGAATTTGGTTTAAGTTAACCAAGTGGACATTTTTAACTTGTAGGCACCCGCGATTGTCACGGCTGTGGAATTTTCGATGTTTTTACATCATACGCCGTTCAAGTGGGTGTTACTCGTGACCTGACTAAAATGTGAATCATGTGATTTGGCACCAACGTTGGCTCCAATACTACGTCAACGTTGGTTGGTTATTTCTGACGAGCATTGTCCGCTTGGCAGCAATGTAAACACTCGGTTTGTTTTGAACGTGAATGACGGTGTCCACGCTGACAAAAGATGGGGTAGGGTAGGGGATAGAGGCCCTCTGTCCGGAAGGATAGTGGATTGTTACCCACTGGGCACTTAATCTACCGTCTTTGACGGCAAAGCTTCTTTCGTTGCAATAGCAGTAACAATATAAGTTCTTAAACAGTGCAGAGAAACATTCTCACACCCACTTGCAGGAAGCTCCATTAAAGTTAATGCTTCATTAAGTCTATTGCTGTCACTTTTCGTTGTCAAGAAATAAAAAGTGACAGCAATAGATTTAATGAAGCATTAACTTTAATGGAGCTTTCTGCAACTGGGTGTTAGTCACGTTTTTTTAGTATGAAATAGAAAAAAAATAGGTACTTATTTATTTTTGGAATGCAATAACATGAACATTATTTTGACGAGTATTTAATCCTCGGTGCTGTCACTCTGGTGCTGCTATCGAAAATTAATACACTGTGCAACTACAATGAGTTCTGCTTGTAGGTAGTAGGCGGATAGTAATGTTTTGATTTTCTGGCATATTCTCATGCGACATTTTCGACAAAGTTACTATAACTTTTAAATGTATTTTAGAAAGGAATTTGAGTAAGCGCTCTTAGGGATTTGAACTAAGTATTTAAATTATTACAGTGGCAGTCTCTTTTTATTACTTTGAATTGCGTTACTTTTACGTTACAACAACTTTAGATAACTGGCAGGATTACGCTTTTAGTTAAAACCCTTGTTTTACCACACATCTAGTTTAGAATGGGTCATGAAAAGTTGCTAAAAGGCTCTTAGTACGCATTAATTATTACCTGAACAAAAGGAGTAGTAAGTTTATAACTCATTCGGCTCACCATCACCTCAACACCTAGGCCAAACCACAGCTTTTTTCAGTTGGTTAATTTGGTAAAAATATACCTACACGTGCATGCAGTTGTAAATTATTATTTGCGATTGAAATAATTATGCTTACTACCGACCGAAATCATTCGTCACTGCGGGGCGCATTCGCAACTGTTGTGAACCGAGAGTGTACCGAATTCGAGGTGCATAGGTAGGTATTAAACGCGCGCGCGTATGTATGGTTCGCGTTCCGGTCTTTTGTATGAAGATGGAATACTAGGTTTGACGACCGATTTGGCGCAGGGGTAGGATACCTGCCTTCTGCGCCAAAGGTCTCGGGTTCGATCCCCGATCAAGACAAATATTTGTGTGCATGAACATGCCTATTTGTCTTGCTCTTTGTGTTTTCTATGTATATTAATTAATTATGTATTTAGTAGTTAAGTATGACGTAGTTAATAGTTTAGTTCTAGTTTCCATAACACAGTTTCTTAATGATAACTACATATGAGCTAGATAATTGGTGTGATTGTGAAAAGTTGAAATTTGGGACATAGATACTTTCTAGCCTGGAGAGGAACATAGGCTACTTTTTATCCCGGAAAAGTATCACATTCCCGCGGGATAACGTCTTGTAGTCCACGGGGGCGAAGCCGCGAGCGGAAAGCTAGTTTATAATATTAGTAGGATTATACGATTCTAGAGAAAAATCTTTCTGTGTTCTGTGACCGTGCTATAGATTGTTTTAACAGCTTATAAGTAAGAACTAATGTTCAATAGTCCCTGTCGTTAACGCGTGGACGCCAAAGTCAAGGTATCGATGTGTTGCAGAGTCCAATAAGATATGACCATTTAAGTATGCAGTAAAATATTACGCAGGTATATCTGGTGTACGCAGTGACAAAAATCGCCGGGCATTTATGAAAAGATTGATGGATGTGAATGAAGCGAAAGAAGTGTGCATGTGCACCTGCTACGACAGGTGGCGATCCATAGTCTCTGCCTACCCCCGTGGGAAATAGGCGTGAGTATATGTACGTATGTATGTATGTAAAATATTACAACTAGGGTAGATCTCAATTAGGTATAATTCTTGCTTAAAGCTTTTTAGAGAACTATGTCAGTTTCAGAAATTAGGAGCTAAATTGGTGCATTTACAGATACTGATACATACTCTGACATACCAATGAATCATTTAACATTAAATTCTACTTATTTTTATTATCAAATGAATGTAGTTTAACAGATCGATTCGAGTTAGAACTTTTATCCTTCCTTATTTTATTTTTCGTAAAAATTCAAAATTATGCCAATCAGAACACAATTCTATAATTAGAATAGAAATCTGCACCAGGCCAAAAAGTTAGAGCATGGACTTTATTCTCCTAAATTACTTAACAGAGCCAAAAAGAGAGAGATCAAATCTGCATACCAGTTATCTGTAAAACAATGTATTGCTGCCATTGTCGGACCGGCAACGTGAAGAGAGATATCGATACGTGCGATTCTTCCGGTCACCGCACGCGGGACGGGCGCGCCTTGTTCCAATCATAGGAGTCGCAAATTAACGATAGGAGGCGAGAGTCGCACTGCTGTGACCTATAAGTAATCAGCAATCATAGAGTATGTGCATTATGTTTAAAGATATCTAGGGTAAAAAGTGTTTATTGTTTTGCAATTCTGAGTAAAATGTTTGGTATTTTTTACCTGACTACGGCGAAGCAAAACGGAGGGTTATGATTTTGCCCGGTACGTATGTGTGGTGTGTATGTACGTCATCTGTTCCCTCATTACTTCTAAACTACTTATCAGACTTCGATAAATTAGGTATCGTTAGAAACGTCTTAATTGTCCAATGGTTACGGCTACGTGACGTCACTTTAATTAAATATGGCTATCGATGGCTTAAAGTCTAAAACAAAAAAAAACTAGACCCTGATTTCTCAGTAGGTAGTAGTAGTAGGGTTTTAGTTTTTGAGCTTAATTTTTCTATACACTAAAAAAGTGCACGACACCAAGTGATTGATTCACGAAAAATCATTAAATTCAAATTCTTATTTTGATTCTGTGTCGGTAATTTGTTTGCACGATGTGGAGGTTGAGCAGAGTTTAGTACCTATGTCTATTTGACCCAACTAGTTTCTTTCCCGGCACGACAAGAAAAAGAGGTTACTTGACGCACAGAAAGCACTTGGAGGAGCTATTGGTCTTTTAAACATTTTATATAAGGCGATGCACCAATTTCCTTAAAGCGTAAACTGCATGTGCAATTGTGCATACTTCCCGTAATTACGGTCAAACTTGGTCTTTGACCAAAAACCAAAGATCTGCCCTCGTGGTGCGTCAAAGGGGGATGGAGCGCAGCAATAAGCAGCAATATTAAAATACAATTGTGCCGGGCATATCTGCCGCATGTCGGACGACCACTGGGAAAAACTCTGCACCAAATGGATCCACACAGCCATACGTCCACGCGGCAGACCGAGAGGACGGTCGGTGGCGGGACGATCTTGACTCGTTTATGACTGGCACACAACAAGGGGCCAAGCCTGCTAACGTTAAGTCATAATCGTGTCTCAATCGTAGTTCAATAGGGTATTTTACTGTTGTTGAAATGTAGATATTTAATGATGACGTTAAAAAATATTGCAATTAAGAATACCAAATGTGAAAAAATAATTTGAATCTGTTTTATAATAAAAGAATTATAGTCTGTTTGATTTTGACTATAACTGTCTCTTTCTAAAACGAAATCTTCTATGGCGTGACTATGACGCTACTAACCCACTGACGTCACTAAGATAGCGTCCTGTCCTTGTCTAATTATAAAGTTTGAAGTCCTATATCTTTGAAAATATTCAAGACAATTCAAAATGAAAACTTGTTTTGTGTAGCTAATATTTCGAAAAACATTTTAAAGAAATAAAAAAAAACCAGTAAAATACCGTATTGTAGTGCTTTTTTACACACTAGTTACAAGAAATGTGTACTTTTTTCACAATACTTCTGATGTTCACACCACATACTAAATTCACATCACATCACACTGTCATAATTCTTGTTACTAATGTGTAAAAAAGCACTGCCATTGAACTACAATTGAAACACGATTGAGACACGATTATGACTTAACGTTAGCAGGCTTGACCCCCTGCTCTTAACCGCACGAAATAGAAGGAAGGTATAGTAGAGAGACCTTTTCCCTGCAGTGGGACGTGGGACCCAGGCTGAAAGTAAATTAATAATTGTCTTCCTAAACAAAACAAGAACAACACTATGTCGGTAAATACTCTTGATTTATATAATCTAGAATAAAACATTGCGATCATAAACACATTCATCACTATTAAAATAACAATAACCCAGTTTTAATACGTCGCTCGGTATGTTTACCTTGGAATCGCCGACATCATGTGCTTTGTAAATTTCTCCCATTATCTGGATTGAAATGTGCAAAACCAACAATCTCGTGGAGTGCGGCCATTTTCGCGTAATACATGGTGTATTATGAGGAATAGTGATAGGCTAGATCGGTTTACGTATCGACAAAATTGTCGATAGTTAGACGACATGGATGCAGTTCGATCGGGGCCACATTTCGTGAAAACTATTTCATATAAACGCATTTCGGTGGCTGTACTGCAGAAACGACAACTGCAATTTATTTGCTTATTTGCGTGCGTGCGGTCTCAGCCGCTTCTAATATGATAGCAGCTGTACACGATTTTTAATTATTGTAGAAAAACGTGAGGCTCCTCAAGTTACTCTATGTCTTTATGTGTATTAAAAATTATAATTATCATTATCAGCAATTCAAGGCGCAATGCATAAGCCTGTCAAACTGGTAAAGGAAAAATGTACACTTATTCTATATAATTATTTTTTTATAATTAGTGCGATATGTACAAGATGTAGGAGGAGCCCGTGGCGCAGTGGTTAGCGCGCTCGGCCTGTGATCTTTGAGGTTAAGCAACTTTCGCAATGGTCGGTCACGGGATGTGTGACCAAAAACTTTTCATCTCGAGCTCCTCCGTGTTTCGGAAGGCACGTTAAGCCGTTGGTCCCGGCTGAATTTGCAGTCGTTAATACCCACCAACCCGCATTGGGCCCGCGTGGTGGCTCACGGCCCATTCTCCTTATCCATCCATAAGGAAGGCCAGTGCCCCAGCAGTGGGGACATTAAATGGCTGATGATGATGATGATGTACAATTTAAACTAAAACGGAATTAATTATATTTCATTTATAATATAAACAGTTTCTTGTTGCTTTCATTGTAAAATATCGCTAGAATAAATTTATACCTTGATAATATTATGCCTGAAAAACTTAATTTTAAATTAAGCAGGCCACTGCTTGAATTTCAAATACTCTACGCTATTTGCGTATTACAAGCTAAAACTTAATTATATTATTTAACTAGCGGCCGCCCGCGGTTTCACCCGCGTGGTTCCCGTTCCCGTGGGAATATCGGGATAAAAAGTACATATAAACCTTCCTCTTGAATCACTCTATCTATTAAAAAAAACGCATCAAAATCCGTTGCGTAGTTTCAAAGATTTAAGCATACAAAGGGACATAGGGACAGAGAAAGCGACTTTGTTTTATACTATGTAGTGATAGTGATTCTGTACTTCCAATAATAGGCTTCATGCGGTTCATTTTAGAGTGGACTTAATTTGCGTTCAATTTTCGATAATTAATCTGTAATCCACCGGAGCAACTTCACCACAACTACAAGCTTTCAATATTATCTATCGGGGTAAATTTGACAATGATTTTCGAATATTTGCTATCAAAAGTGTGGGAAAATTTGAGCTTTTCTTATATTTAGGAGCCGCTGGCACGTGCGATATTTTTGACTTGTTCTATATACGCCTACCTATGTTTACTACTTTCGATGTTGAATGTGGGCAGGTTTTAATTATTGCGTTTGTGCTTTAATAGTGCTATCAATTAAATTAACGGTCGCCGTTTTGTGCGCACACCTTGATTTGTGCCTGTCAGTGTTTGTTTTTACAAAACAAAAGACTGTTTGTTTATTCAGTATTGTGTTTTTAATATTTTTGTTCTTTTTAATGCACTACTTATCTTAATGAAGGGCAAAAATAATGATAAATAAAAGTACTTATTTCGAACTAATCAGTAGTTTGCATGTAAGTATAGGCAATTGGTATTTAGTGCAATAAGCATATTTATTGTAGCTTAACACAGTGGAAAGAAAAGATAGGAAGCCCTAAAATTTGTCGGGGATTTGGGGCGTCGGCTCAGGCAAAAAACGTGTGACCCCCGCTCCGGGTCGTTCCTGGTACAAAGGCTGTCCATTGCCATCCAATGCGGTAACGCTGCCAGTATTATGGGCACTTTTGGGCCAGGGACCGCTCGGGGCGGCCTCTTGGACTAGACGAGCTTGGACACTTGTTGTGTATAATATTATGTTAATTAAGTTTTTAATGTAATGTTTTGATTATTACTTATATGATGATAAATTGATTAAAAATATTTACTTACCTACATGTTAAAAATAAATAAAATAAAATAAAAAATAAAATAAAATAAATGGTTATTCAGTTACTTAGGATAATACAATCAATCAGTGGCAGGGGTCTCCTTGTAAGTTAAACCCGTGTTAGGAGGCCCCGCTCCTTCTTAAGATTACAACATTTCACACCACTCCGCGCATGAGATAACCCTACTAATATTATAAATGTGAAAGTTTATTATTCATCCAAGTAGGTAACTACAAAACTTACTAAGAGATAAACAAAAAAAGAAAAACAGATTAAGTACATTAAAATATTGGTATCTTATATCTATTTTCTTTTATGAAAAAAGATTAAGCTTTATTATATTTATATTAAATTTTATGAGTGCGTATTATGTATGGGTAGTTGTGTGTGTGTGTGTGTGTATGTGTTTGTGTGTGTTTGTGTAGGTATATGTGTGTTTGTATGTAAGTGTGTGTATGGTGTTTGCATTTTTGTTTGAATCATGTGGTTGTGTTGTGTGCCCTAAATAGTTTTGTATGTAGTTTATTAGTATATTAGTTTAGTTTATGTGTTAATAATACAGAACACAGAAAGTAACTCCTGCTTTTACCTTGCTACTTAAAATAAATACTTACAAATGCATAGCTGTAGTTTCTTCAGGGCCCCAAGAATGGCCGTTTTGGGAATTGCCCACATTTGCAGTTCACCGGTCACGCGAACAGCTGTTTGAATCAGCTAAAATTAGAACTCGTATTGTGACCGACCGAGTTACGATAATTATAGGTAACAAAACTATTTCTCAAGTTTACGTCAAACTTCGCGGCACGCCGTATTTTATTACGGCATAATACGAGGATTACCTACGGTTATTAAAATAAAACCACTTTTTTACGTATTTAATCACGCGTATATTGGACACATAATTGATAATTTTTTGTTGTGTTTTTATAAGACTTTTAGTTTTTTCGGACGTATGTAATTTATTAAGTAGTTAGTTTTCCGTGAACTTCGGAAAATACTGAAAATTCTTTAAAAACACAACAAAAACTTAAACCTCCTTAAAACAAAAGCTGCCAACAAAAACTTACTTACTTTACCTACTTCCCAAAAACATAAAAATGAAAAATAAATTAAATCATTCCATTCAAAGGACGAAAGGGCGGCACTTTATCTAATTAAGTAATCTTGGAACTTACTGATCTGATTGAAGTCGGTGCCAAGCTGTATATTTTGCATTTCACACCACTCCGCGCATGAGATAACCCTACTAATATTATAAATGTGAAAGTTTAGATGTTTGGATGTTTGAATGTTTAGATGTTTGTATGTTTGTTACTCAATCACGCCAAAACGGCTCAACGGATTTGGCTGAAATTTGAGACACAGATACTTTGTGGCCTGTAGAGGAACATAGGCTAATTTTTATCCCGGAAAAATATCACATTCCCACGGGATAACGTCGTGTATACCACGCGGGCGAAGCCTCGGGCGGAAAGAAAAGTGAAAGTTGAAATATGTGAGAAAGACTTTTCAAAAAAGAGTGCTTTAACTAGACAAATAAGAGTCCACACCAAAGAAAAGCCTTTTAAATGTAAATTATGCGAAAAATGTTTTTCACAAAGTGGTACTTTGACCACTCACTTACGAGTCCACACCAAAGAAAAGCCTATTAAAGATTCTTCTTTCCTCCTCTTCTTTTGTTTTGTACCGCAGCTTTTCTTCGGACTCTGGGCAATTTCATTTCCTCCTCCGAAACATCTACTTGTAATTTATTAAGTAAAGCAATCTGAGACCCACGGGAATGGAAGAAAAACAGTCGACCCGGGCGGAGATCCCAATACCCGGGCAACCCTACTGATGCCTGAGGGGCGGGAGGTTCCCCAGGGGTGTTCGGTACCAGGTTAGCACCTCTGCTAACCACCTTCAGGCGGTCCAACGCCCACGATCCCGACGCCAGATTTTTGAGGATTATTTATAGTGGTTTACTCTAGGCGGCCCCCGTGCTAACACGGGGGGCCGTCGTTGTACTAATACAACGACGGCCCCCGTTCCTGCACTACGTACAGGGTTACGGTTTGATCTTGTATTTTTAAGGGGTTTCGCTCCCCGCGGCCCCCGTGAGTGAACACAGCTGCCCCCGTTCCTGCAGAACGTACAAGGTTACGGTGGTGTGGCAGACTATTAGCAGCCGCCACAGGAAATATGACGACGTTGCCCAGGGTGCACGACGGGGACGTTGCCTGACTTCGCATTCCGTGATGTGGAACCCTAGCAGCCCAGCTGAACTATCTATATATATAAAATTCAAAGTCCTGACTGACTGACTGACTGACTGACTGACTGACTGACTGACTGACTGAGATATCAACGCACAGCCCAAACCGCTGAACCTAGAGACTTCAAATTTTGCACATAGATACGTTATACAGTGTAGGCACTAAGAAAGGATTTTTGGAAATTCCACCCCTAAGGGGGTGAAATAGAGGATGAATGTTTGTATGAAAGTCCGTCAGTTTTGAAGTTAGGATCTTCAAACATTGTGTTTAGGCTGGCAATTGAAAATTAATATTTACCTGTGTCAGCGTTTTTAACAATTCCACCCCCGAAGGGGTGAAAAGGGGGATGATATGTTGTATCTGGAAAGCCCTTCATTTAATTTATTATTTAGGCTTATGGTCGGAAAATAAAACAAATAAGCAAAAAAAGTTTCGTATTTTTTCGAAAATCAACCCTTTAGAGGTTAAATGGGATAAATAAACCTAAAAATCGATATGGATGTCGTTATTGAGGTTTTATTTTATTTTATTTATGGGATGACAATTGCAAAAATGGCATTCATTTTGATGTTTAACACGCTAAACATGATTCAACCCCTAAAAAGTTGCAATAGGGGTGAAATTTTGAATGAAAAGTCAGGGGTAAAATAGACATTTCAACTTGAAACTTTGTAGGCTTACTTCTTAAAACAAATAGGCAACCCATTTCCTAATTTTCCCAAAATCAAACCCAGGGGGTAAAATAGGGGATGAATATGTGTATAAAAGTCCGTCAGTTTTGAAGTTAGGATCTTCAAATTTTGTATTTAAGCTGGCAAGTGAAAATTAATATTTTCCTGTGTCAGTGTTTTGACAACTCCACCCCCGAAGGGGTGAAGAGGGGGATGAAATGTTGTATCTGGAAAGTCCTTCATTAAATTTATTATTTAGGCTTATGGTCGGAAAGTAAAACAAATAAGCAAATACATATTTCGTATTTTTTCGAAAATCAACCCCTTAGAGGTTAAATGGGATAAATAAACCTTAAAATCGATATGGATGTCGTTATTGAGGTTTTATGGGATGACGATTGCAAAAATGGCATTTATTTTGATGTTTAACACGCTGAACATGATTCAACCCCTAAAAGGTTGAAATAGGGGTGAAGTTTTGAATGAAAAATCAGGGGGTAAAATAGACATTTCAACTTGAAACTTTGTAGGCTCACTTCTTAAAACAAATAGGCAACCTATTTCGTAGTTTTCCGAAAATAAAACCCAGGGGGTAAGTAAATAGGGTATAGAAACTAAATCATCTTAAAAGTTATTGATACCTAAGCTACTCAGAACTAACTTTTTGATTGTGAAACAGACACCTATTATTTACTAGCTTCCGCCCGCGACTTCGTCCGCGTGGACATTCGAGAAAATACTTAGGGGACCAATAACCAGGATAAAAAGTATTCTATGTTTTAATTTCATAAAAATCCGATCAGCCGTTTTTACGTGATTAGGCGGGTTCTCCCTCACCAAGTGAGCAGCCTCGTGCGAGGCCCGCCGCACGTGGCAAACGTTCTGCCTCGCGCGAGGCTGCTCGCTTGATGAGGGAGGACCCGCCTAATCACGTAAAAACGGCTGATCGGATTTTTATGAAATTAAAACATAGAATGCTTTTTATCCTGGTTATTGGTCCCCTAAGTATTTTCTCGAATGTCCACGCGGACGAAGTCGCGGGCGGAAGCTAGTAAGAGATACAAATATAGCGTCTTAAGAGAAGTTGTTCAGCGTGATAAGTATTTTCTATTGACATACAATTATCCAAAGTCTTGTACAATTGAAAGCTCTTGGCGGACATCAGATATGTCCGCCAAGAGCTCAGATAAAGCTTAAGGTTATATTATATTTAAAATAAATGTAGCGCCATCCTTCAACGCCCCAGAAATGAGACACAATAGATTTTCCATTGTTCTCCAGCTCTATTCGGCCAGTCAGGCGTCAATGGGTGGAAGGTAGTTCAGCAAATGAGCACTATCTGTTTACGTATTTCAAATATTGAGAAAGATATTAGAACCATGCTAACCAAACAACACAGAGTGATATCACAACTGTTACTTTTTACAAACTTCTAACAATATTTTGAGCATTCTTATAAAAGATTTTCCTAAGAATTGATTGAAGTAACTACATGGATGCATGGTAAAAAATTATTGGTAAATAACATAAACATCCTCGAGGGCAAAACGTCAAAGGCATAGGGCAGAAGCGATGTGATGCTGTTCTTCAAGAAGGGTGATAAAACTCTCTTGAAGAACTACCGACCCATCTCGCTTCTGAGCCATATCTACAAGTTGTTTTCGAGAGTCATTACGAATCGTCTCGCTCGCAGGTTTGACGACTTCCAACCTCCCGAGCAAGCCGGGTTCCGAAAAGGTTATAGTACCATAGACCACATTCATACGCTGCAACAAGTTATACAGAAGACCAAAGAGTACAACTTGCCACTATGCTTGGCGTTCGTGGACTATGAGAAAGCCTTTGATTCGATCGAGACCTGGGCAGTGCTGCAGTCTTTCCAGAGGTGCCAATTAGACTACAGGTACATTGAGGTGCTGAGGTACTTATACCAAAACGACACCATGTCGGTCCGATTACAGAACCAGAGCTCTAATCCTATCCAACTACAGCGAGGTGTGAGACAAGGAGACGTCATTTCTCCGAAACTGTTCACAGCTGCGTTGGAGGATCTTTTTAAGCTACTGGACTGGAAAGGATTCGGCAATAACATAAATGGCGAGTACCTAACACACCTGCGGTTTTCCGATGATGTAGTTCTCATGGCTGAGACCTTGGAAGACCTGAACACAATGCTCGAAGATCTCAGCAATGCTTCTCAAAGAGTGGGTCTGAAGATGAACATGGATAAGACGAAAATCATGTCCAATGCCTATGTTGCATCCGCTCCAGTTAATGTTGCGAACATTACACTCGAAGTTGTTGACCACTATGTCTACCTAGGACAGAAAATCCAATTAGGTAATTCCAACTTCGAGAAAGAGATCTCTCGTCGAATCCAGCTCGGATGGGCAGCGTTTGGGAAGCTCCGGCATATATTTGCGTCTAAAATTCCTCAATGTCTCAAGACCAAGGTGTTTGACCAGTGTGTGTTGCCAGTTATGACTTATGGAAGCGAGACGTGGTATTTTACTATGGGTCTCATAAGAAGGCTCAAGGTCACCCAGCGAGCAATGGAGAGAGCGATGCTTGGTGTTTCCCTGCTCGATCGAATCAGAAATGATGAGATCCACAGGAGAACTGAAACGACCGACATGGCTCGAAGGATTGCTCAGTTGAAGTGGCAGTGGGCCGTTGGTGCGGAAAGGTTCTCGAATGGCGACCGCGAACCGGACGACGTTCCGTGGGCAGGCACCCTACAAGGTGGACCGACGATCTGGTCAAGGTCGCGGGAAGCCGCTGGATGCGGGCAGCGCAGGACCGATCGTTGTGGAGATCCTTGGGGAGGCCTATGCCCAGCAGAGGGCGTCGTACGGCTAAAATGATGAATCTTGATTATTTATTTGCATAAAACACGGCATTTGCATTTGCATTGGCTACGAAACCTGTCTCCTGATTCGGACAATCAATGCCCCTCTCAAAAGTAACACGTATGAATCCATTGCTTTACTTTAATATATACTTAACTTTTACATCTCCTTATACCCTCATTGAGTTTATTCTTGCGACATAAGTATGTATGTTACGGTTACCGCTAAAGTACGAAATCCATAAAAAAAAATTGTAGTTAGGTATATTTAACGACGAATTATCTATGATTCAATAGCCTTATGTCAATGGCTCATCACCTTTAACAAAATACTGCTATTCCCGACACTACTGGGTCGTTGATTGTTAAGGAGTTCTCCTGGTACTTCACTATCAGAATCACTTCACCATATGCATTATGACAAAGCTAAAAAGCCTAACAATCATATTAAAGTAGTCGTATCGTACCACTGAAATATTTAGTACCTATTAAATAGTTCCGATGATAATCTATGGTCTTCTTCATCAGTTCCACTTCACCAAAATGGTACTTTCCGAAAGCAAATGCACGAGTAACTTAAAAACTTAATACTTTTATGCTTGATTACTGCGTGGTTACTGCTCTGTCTTGGGAATGATTGTGCTATTCAATATAGAGATTCTTACATTATATAGGGAGCGCCCTAGGAATCTAATAAAAAGTAGCATTTGTCCTCCTCCTCTGGTTTAGACGTGAAATAGTAAAACGGACACGGAAAATAACTTTCGCATTTATAAATATTATGTAAATACGCATTCAGTATGCTTTCAAGTGAATTATGTATCGATAGTGGCGCCATAATTTAGTCATTTAGTAAATTAACTCATCTGATTACAGCGATAATAGCTCCTCATCAGCTGTAATCAGATTATCTTGATTGATAATCTCATTGACTATCTATGATTAGCTACGAGTGTGAATCGCAATACATCCATGTGTTTGAAATCAGTTATATCATTAACTGGTTGGAACGATAATCATTAATTTAAGCTATCACTAAGTACCTAGTAATTACGAGAACTAGAAAGTTAGCACCTTAATGGATTTTGCTGAGATTCTTCTAAAGAGGTGTGGTGCAAAATCATAGGTACTTTATTCATTATAACTTTCTTTGGAACAAGACTGTGTGTCTGTTATTTATATTCTGATACTTATTAAATAATATTATTAATAAGTAGGTAATTATAGGTAAACTTTACCCTTTTTACAAGCTTTTTATTAACATACCATGTTAGTTAGTTAGTGGTGGACAAATCTTGCAAGCCTAATTTGACCTACTTCCCAGTGTCCGATGGAGCTGAAATTTTGTATACAGATTTGGTTCAGATGACAATACAATATTAAAGTACAGCCAGCAAAAAAGCTTGTCATAAAATGATTTTTTTACTAAAAACTTATTATTTAAGCAACCAGCCATTACAACGGGGTAGCACTAAGCCTACATCACACCTGATGTTAAGTTATGATAAGGCTGTAGGTGGAAGCACACAATTCCCGGAAATCTCAACTATTGGCGAAACTGGCTATCTTCTCTCGGAATACAATAATGCTGAAAAAATCTGTGTAAAACTATTCAGCTGCATTCATACGTTTTAACGAAGATACTGCTTTCTATTAGTTTTTTAATGCCTCATAACATCATTATAAATGAATACTTAGTGCATTAAATATTAGCAGTGAGACAAGCCCCGACTTTTCCAGTTGCTTTTTACCTTCATTTGTACGTCAATGGCTTGATAAACTGACCTTAAATTTTACAAATGTAATCACGTAAAAGGGTGAATGGGGTGATGGGGTGAAATGGGGGTGATTGATGCGACTGCACCCTCGACACTGTGGCGACAAATTGACTGCGGAAAAACCTAGATTTTCCATAATAAAGTCCGAGACATGTTTTTGTATTGCTGATTTACGAGAGTATACAGTATAGATTGAATGTCTACATTTTATGACAGTTTTCGTCAGTGAAGTGATTTTTATAAACACTCTCTCTTTTAGTAGTTGACGTGACGAACTTCGTATCACCTTCATTTAATAAATATTAGACGGATAAAAGTGAATAATCGCGAAGCGCATCTGAATTCACCAAAGAATATTTATTTTATATACGCTGCCTGCCAGAAACATCATCTTTGAAAAGTAATTCGAAGCGGCTAAAACGGTAGTGATTAAATAGCTCTTTGAGGATATTTCAAACGAAGTTTTTTTTTTATTTTTTATTCACAACGGGGTAGCACTTAGCCTTCATCACACCTGATGTTAAGTGGTGATAAGGTTGAAGGTGGAAGCGCACTACTCCCGGAATCCTCAATCACTGAGGAACTGGCTATCTTATCTCTAACTGCCGGAACACAATAATGCTGAAAACATTTTTTAATATTTTTGACTTTTCTTTAGGATTTTCCCCATATTTTTTTATATTTAAACTGAACCACCACCTAAAATAAAAGTAGGTATTCAAATTGGTCAAGCCGTTTTTAAGTTTTAGCGAGACTAACGAAAAGCAACTAATTTTTTATACAGGATTTATCTATACTAATATTATAATGAAGAAAGATTTGATTGTTTGTTTGTTTGTTTGCATCGAATAGGCTCCGGAACTACTGGACCGACTAAAAAAATTATTTGACCATTAACCACATTCTTCCCTAGTGACATAGGCTATATTTTATCCCGATATTCCCACGGGAACGGGTACCACGCAGGTAAAGCCGCTAGTATAATATATTCTTTGAAGAAAATAACAAAACCGGTTTTTTTAAATATTACTTAGTACTTAAATGTTAAGTTAAGGCTCTACAAAGTTATCAAAAAAAAAACAAAACTACGTTTGCTGACACAATAAACACCGTGCGTAGCAAACACGCCCCTCGCCCCGCCCTTCTCGGACGACAGTATTTGATCAGTAACCAAACCATGCTGTTGTCATAATTTGCTCGAAATTTTTTTTGTGAAAATTTTTCCTACGTACCTATTTTTTTTTTCAACATGTAGTGTTTGAATGATACCTGACGCATAGAAAAAACTTGAATACTGTTTTTAAAATGACCCTGTATGTGGTTTCTCATTGTTTCATTTATTTGTACAATACAAACGTTACCGAATAGACACATATTATAGACATACAAAATTTTGTGTATTGGTTTAAACTCTGCAAAACATTATTGTATAAAACTTTCTTTGCGATTTCAGCTTTAGTAGGTACACAATAATGCTAAGCTTCGTTTTAAGCGACAATTGAAACGTTTACTTTTCAGTGCTATCAATGAGTAATTTCTAATAGTCCCAATTAATTAATGAGCCGTTGTCACTGAAGTGGGGTTCTTGCCAAAACCAACAGGATTGGTCTCAATCAGACTGATTGATAACGCCCTCGCCAAACAACAGGCTGGACCTGGGACCGTACTCTGAAACGCTAATCCGAAACTTCGGTTAGCCCCGCCCCTTTCACTCAATTCTGTTACGACTCGAGAGTGAAAGGGACGGGTATCCCGAAGATTCGGGTTTTACGTTTCAGAGTAGGCCCTCTGAATGCCATCCCATCGGGATACCTTTAAAACTATCACGGTCATTATCATTTATCACTATTACCTACTTTTAGGTATGAAAAATGTGAATTTTACTAAGTTTTTGTTTGTAATACAATTATTAAATTTTGTAAATTAAGGTTTGTACGCCGGTTTTCAAGATGTCGCGACTTGCGAGGTCCTGGGTTCATATCCTGGTAGGGGCAAATGTTTGTAGGATGGTTTATGGCTGGTTTATGTACTATTGCCTTATAAATATAGTTAGGATCTTTGTATTTTTACCACAATCCTTTAACTTCCTAACAGAGAACACGATTTTTTTTCTATCTTTTCCATGTTCTGTGGTGCTCACCTTGGGACTACGCTATTGTGGTGTAAGTGATATAAAAATTGGTCCTAGAACGTGAGTTGACGAGGGTGAATTCAAAGCCGAAGATTGGTGTTGTCGACTCTAGAACTATCGAATCTTATATAAAAAAAAACTTAAATTAGTAGTTTGTTTGAACGTTTAAGCCCACCTTTTGTAAATTGAATTATGTCATTAAAATGGTTGTAATTATTGTCAGATTGTTGATTATTAAGGGTCAGAATCTAAGATGAATGCCATATAATTAAGTATTTTTTCCGTACCTCAACCTTGAAGAACAGTACTTACAGTATCTATACTTATTCAATACATTTAGCTATCTAGTATAGTATAGTATAGTGATTATACACTTATAGTGAAACTATGCGAATATCAAATTAAACAACAAATACAGCAACATAAACCTACATAACTTCAAAGGCTTTCAAAAAGTGTGTTCCGAGCTTCCAAGACAATACTGTTTAGTCTCCGTGGGATCAGCGTCGAGAGGGCTGACGCCGCGAAATGTCAATTGGAACCGTCGCCTACTTACAGAACCCCCCAGCCCTAATCGATATGGAGAAGGCACGGCTCGCGCTTACAGCCCTAGTAAGCCAGGATATTGATCCTGCTTGAGATATGTTGATTTTAGCAGCCTTTTTATAGGTGAGAGGTGTCGGTTCTTTTGGTTTGGTTAACTATGAAAACTCGAGTTTCTGTTTTTAGTCGTTTGCGAGAAAGTGACTGAATCCTTGCTCAGGATATATTCTAACACTGATTGTGGAAGGTGAAAATATAAACAAAATAATTGAAAAACTTGCTTATATGACGATGATGTCGAAGTTTGTGAAGCCCATTTGTAATTTAGGCATTTGTTATTCTCACTTGCAGTACAAAACCAAGACGATGATATCCCACAGAAAAGGATAGTTTTCAGATATCATCATGTTGAGTGGAAGTCACCACAGCCCCTGGGTTACATGGTGGATATAATAGCTTTTCAATGGTCTGTCTACAAAACTTGAAAAATCCGTGAGTTTTTCGCATTTAGAAAGCAACAAGTCAGACAATTGTATTTTATAAATAGAAATGTTAAATATCCACGTCGAACATAGTTTTATAAATAGTTTAGGAGTTAAAGGAAAGATAATAAGTTATTTATGTAATCACTGGATCCACTCAGTGTCGAAACCAATTTTGTATTTATTAAGCAATATTGGGCGAGGAAAGTCCAGTTACATAATTTACAAATATATATTTTGTTTAAATGGAATGGGTTGGTGCTTCACGCTATGCCAAAATATTTTATATTATTAAACTATTAATGTGCTAGGAGTTAATGTAGGTATATTTTATTAAATTATTCTTTTACAAATAAAATACAATAATAAAAAAGAAGTATTAAAAAATCGACTCGTCTCACAAATAGCTCTGATGGGACTCGAACCCACCTTTCACTGTCCGCGCGAATGCTCTAACCACTGAGCTACGGAGGCGCGAGACGGGTCGATTTTCATAATATTTCTCTTTCAATATATTCAATAATAAAAATTGCATTGTGATAGCAAAAAAAATAAAGTAATTTAAGATAAAATGCAAATTGTTTTACACAAAATGCCGATGCCATGAAACGAATCTCAATTCAGAACTCTATGACAAAATAAAAAAAACAAACATTAAAGTTCTTACTCAGTTTTGTAAACTCGGATTCGTTGTTTACTGTACCTTGTAACAGAACGTTTGCTTTGCTCGTAATCTAACAATAATGTCATGGTTACATAAACCTAACTATTATTACAGTTATTAGAAACATAAAAAAAAGACAACACAAAGAGTCGCAACTAATAGTTCTATTAGACAATTAAGGTTAAGATTGAATGGTTCATCAAAAATTCCACAAAGCATCGAGACAGTTGGGTAGTAATAAAAAGTGGGGATGTATCAATGGGGATAGCCCATTCCCCCCTACCCCATGCCCTCGTCTACCGCCCGACGCCATGTCTGCCGCCGCCACGTTAGGGCTGTGCAACGGAACACAAGAGAGAAGCTAGGAGTAGACTAAGACCACACTGGAAAAACAAAGAATGTCAAAAAAGTACAAACTAAGAGAAAAACAGCTTTTAAAGTTTAAAAGTCTATATATCTTTTATTTATTGTATCAACTTATTACTATGTTAATTATGCTTTGCCTTTACTTTAGAGCCAAGGTTTGTTTATATTAATTAGTAGTGTAAGGTTCAAAATCGGAAATACCTCCATAGTAACGTCATTGACATTCACGTCAAAAACTTTTTTGGCGTTTTTCGCGCGGACATTCACTTTTCTTGCTATGGTTGCCAAATACAAATTGAACTATTAGGGCCTAAACTACGTCACGCGGACGCCCGCGCGGTTCCATACAAAAGTGCTCCGTCGCGGGCCCCGTCGCGGGCACCCGTCGCGGGGAGGCGGGCCCCGCGCCCGCGCCTTGTGGCCCGTTTCCCCGCGACGGTCGCCCGTCGCGGGCACAGCGGTAGCACGCACGGGCTTGTTCAGTCAATAGCGCTATGTGATGCGGTTCCACGGAGCCCGCGCGCGTGTCCACGCGGCCCGCGCGCGTCTACGCGTCGGAGACTCGCGACGTGTGCCCGTCGCGGACGCCCGCTGTACTCAGTTTAGGCCCTTACAGTGGACTGTGATGATTTTACCCAAATCTGATTTTTGTAAGAGAATGATAGACTAAAAAGCTAACAGATGGCATTCAAAGGTCAGTTTCACAAAAAAAGGTGACTTTCATTGTTTTTCTCGTGTGGTCTTCGTGTACTAAATGAAGTGTGTCGTGGAAAACAGGTACGCTATATACCACGACAACGAAAAGAAATTCATAATTGAACAAAGATAGATAATGATGTTAAAGGGGCTACCTACGCCTACTCACCATTTTCTGTGCATTCTGTGCATTTACTGTTTAGTCGAAAGGTTGTAAAAGCAATTTAAGCTTCAGTACCTATCAATGCTAAAAGTTTTTGATATTAAGGCAAAATACGTAGGCGAAAAGACATTATGTCATTGCGACAGCATTGATTTTTATTTTTATTCTTTTTGAGAAACAAATCCTTATTATTGTTGATAATTGACTCTGTTGACCTAAATTTGCACAAAGGTTCAGTGCAACTTGTGTGACAGCCCTAATTCTTGTTTTTCTTCTGTTTTGAAGATATTCGCTATCAGTGTTTACTAAAGTCATCCAGTTTAATGAACTAATTCATGTTGTTAGGCCGAGGAGATTTAAAGAATCTATACCAAAAATTTTGTTTAATCCTTCTTTTGTTTATGAATTAGTGTGTGCTCGATTTACAGTTTACGATTGTTTATCTTCCACGACTATTGATAGCGCAGTGGTACACGCTTAGCCTGCGATCGTTGAAGGTAAGCAACTTTCGTAATGGTCAGTCACGAAATGGGTGACCAAGTTTTTTTATCTCGAGCTCCCACGTGTTTCTGAAGGCACGCTTAGCCGTTGGTCCCGGCTGCGCTTACAGTAGTTAATACCCACCAATCTGCATTTGGCCTTCTGAATGGGCCATGGCCCATTCTCTCTATCCATCCGTAAGGAAGGCCTATAATGGCTGATGATGATGATGACCAACCTAAGTTAAATTAAATGGAAAGTGGTTGAAAATTGGTATTACAAAATTTTGAGCCGAAAGTACACCGATCTTCACAGACCCATTTCCGTAACTAAATCCATGCAGAGCTATAAATGCATGCGGGGCGGAGACTCAACTGCACATCCACTACGCATGCGGGATCGCAATTAGCAAACATTCATCGTTTAGTGTTTGGTAAACAACTCCGGGAAGGTACTCCCGAAAATGACGTCACAGCTTCACAAGCAGGGAAATCGATCGGGAGGACGTATTGAGGAGAGAGGGAATAGAACACCTCAATTAGCTACTAGGCACTTATATTGAACGTCATGGAAATAACATATATTTTGTTATTAATTATATTTAGCATCGCGGCTGTTAAATAACTTCTCTTAATTCTCAATATATTATTTACGAAAGTTTTTTACAGCAATACAGGACAAAATAGAAAGGTGACGAACAACTGGGCACGTGTTAAACCCCAGGCAGTCACTAGTGTTAAAATATTTAAACAAGTACCAAGTTAACTAGTGGCCGAGACAACAAAGATACCGAACAAAAAATTATAATCTAAGTGTGTGATTAAAAATAATGATAATAAAAAGTTCTTGCATTTTTTTTAGTTATATTTTTTTCATATCAAAATATGAGTACTGTCCCGAGCAATGAAATGTTAAAAACATAGGACTGTGTCATATAACAGTATTGAATGACTTTGGTGGCACAAATATTTTTGTTTCGGAACGCTTCAATGTGATAAAGTTCTATGTTTTTTACATATTCATGGTTCGTGACTGTACATAGAAAACTTACAACTATGTGTTAATATGTAAGGAAAATGGTTTTGTTGAAATGCGAGCTGAAATTACCATAAGCAGGTAGGTCATTACTTAGTGTGCCTGATTAGAAAATTTCTTATACGGGCACATAATTTCTCTCCGCATAATTAAATTACCTATGTTTAAAGCCTCTACCGTCTACAGAACACAAGAGAAGGTAGAGAGAATAAAAAAAGCCGAATCGTCGGAAATATCTAAAAATCTTTTAAAAACACAATTCAAAGATACTAATTAGGTGTGCAATAGAATGCACGTGATTAAATCCGTAAAAAATGTGGTTCTGTGATTACACATATAGTATCGAAAGAAGCAAAAATCGATAATCGGCCCGTTGCCATGACAACAAATGTTGCAAAATTCAAAATAGTATAAAAGTAAAATAAATAGTGTCTTACAATCACACTTAATAATTATCTGAGCCCTAATCTGAGCCTATTTCTATTTTATTAAGAAACTGTGCCAAGGGAAACTTGATAATGGATTAAAGATATATAACATATACTTAAATACTCTTTGTTTGTAAAAACATACTTGCTAATACATAGAAAACACCCAGACCAAAACATATATACATGTTCATGCACACAAATATTTGTCTTGGTCGGAATCGAACCCGAGACCTTTGGCGCAGAAGCCATGTATCCGTAACCCTGCGCCAAATCGGTCGCTAAAATGTACGGAGGGTTTGCTGTTTTGAACAAAGGTATTCCACGTACGCCCCACTACCCCACTTCAAACGACTTTCCAGTGTTCTATATAGACGAGCAAAAAAAATTATCGTAGTCATAAAGCAAATCCATTCAATAAGAACAAATACAAAATAAAGACATTCCTTAAAAATATTTTATCATTAATGGCAAAATGTTCTGCGCATCTCTACCTGGCTCCTGGCTGGCGATGTGTGACACCCATCCCCGTTGTGAGGGGGTACCCCCTAGGAGGAAATACCCATTAAATTGATGCACCATAGCACCATAACTGCTCACTCACTAGGGGAAACCGCGTACAGTGGCGATTAGCCAGCGTAATAGAGATGGGTATAGTATGTACATTACTTCGCAAGTGATCTAATGACAATTTTCACAAGGGGTTTTATGGGGGTTTGAACTTACACGATGCTTCGTTTTTTTGCCGTTCGCGTTGGTTTAAAAAATATATAGTTTAAAAAACTATAAAAACACACTTTTATAGGAACAGAATAAAAAGTACAAAATAACCGACTATTCAGTAACTGAAATTAAAAAGCGTGGTGCGCGTTGTCAATATTAAGTACTTGAATGCATGCTTTGCAAAGAGCGCACCACGCTTTTTAATTTCAGTTACTGAATAGTCGGTTATTTTGTACTTTATATTCTGTTCCTATAAAAGTGTGTTTTTATAGTTTTTTAAACTATATATTTATTTTTTACTTTTTAGTTTAATAAATGGCAAGCTATGGATGGATGGTAAACATTATAACTCAAAGGCGTGATTGTATGTATTTGTTTTACAAATTCAAGTGGAGTCTATTAGTTACCAGATTCTATTAGTTAGGCACGAGCCGTACCCTTACTTCATCCTTACTCCATCATCAGACCCTCACCATCAAGTGTAGCGAATAGGTCTCATCAGAACGAAACAAATGAGCCCAAACTCGAGGGGTTTCCTAGTGGTCATTAAGGAGTGCCACTGTCTTCCTCCCTGCTCCATCATCAGGCCCTCACCACCTAGTGTAGCAAATAGGTCTCATCAGAACGAAACAAATGAGCCAGAACTCGAGGTGTTTCCTATTGGTCATTAAGGAGTGCCACTGGCTTCCTCCCTGCTCCATCATCAGACCCTCACCACCAAGTGCGACTCATAAGTCTCATCAGAACGAAACAACGGAGGCCAAACTCGAGGGGTTTCCTAGTGGTCATTAAGAAGTGCCACTGGCTTCCTCCCTGCTCCATCATCAGACCCTCACCATCAAGTGTAGCGAATAGGTCTCATCAGAACAAATAATATGAGCCTAAACTCGAGGGGTTTCCTAGCAGCTATTGAAGAGTTCTATTGCCCACCTCTTGACTCCATCATCAGATCAGCTCGATAGTAGCAAATTATTGTATTGTCATCGGATTCATATAGACTTGCAAAGTTTCAAATCAATACGACAATTAGAAGTAGGTTAAAATTGATTTCCAAGATTTTCTTACATTGTGACTTAGTTACAAGTGAAGCTAATAAAAGTGTGGTAATAATATGTGAAACTTGCAGTCGAGCTTTGCTTTTGAATAAAATGTCTGAAGGCTGATTTAACTTTGCTGTTATCTTTCGCTTGACCTTTGTTTCATATGCAAGTATGTACCTATTTGTATATGGTAGTCATCATCTCATGTTGATTGAGAAAGCGTTCAGAATGGACGATTTAAACTGTTGTTAACGCTTAGGAGTTGTAGGATAATTATTTACTAAATATTGTTGATACGTAAAGAATGACTGTTTTTTTTGGTTTGCTGATGATGTTAAGTAAAACTTCTTAGCAGTTAGTTTCTTAACTGCTTTGTGGTTAGATGCTTGTGGAGCTTGTCTTAGTGTTTTAGATTAGATATTTACAACAGTTTCAATCCTTGCATTCTGCGCAACGCTTTCACATCATGCGGCTTCTTAAGCTAGGTACAGCTTCAAAATTTAATAAAATCTTAAAAAAAAAACTTAAACCACTTTCCATAAAAACTTCTAATCACAAACTCACTACTATTTGATAGAGATTATGAAAATGCGCAACTTTTTCTAACTTATTTTCGAGTGTTAAATGTTTATGTCGATAGTCTTACAAAGAAACAGAAAGCTTTCATCATTCAAGCCGTCTTCAGACGCTGCAAATAATATCATAACTTAACCAATTTTTTATTTAGCCAAGCTAGTCCGGTCGTGCCTTTAGAGCGCGCGCCGCGTACTTACTTTCTGCTTTAAATCTGACGCGAAGCAGGAACTTCCATCGAAGTATTCGCACAACTAGTCGCGCGACTGGCAAACTATTGTAGCGCGACTTCACCTGGCGAATTAATATTGTCTCGCAACTCTCAGGGCGTTTGTGCACTACACTGAATTTTACCGATCCGGCGATCCGTTTTTTTCCGGACCGATATGGCAGCCATGAAAAACATATGGGCGCTTGTGCACCACACTGAATTTTACCGTCCGTCATTTTACTTTTCCCCATTCCGGACCGTTTTTTTCCGTTCCGAGATGACGGCAATGAAAAACATATGTACGCTTGTGCACTACACTGAATTTTACCGTCCGGAAAAAAACGGATGGTTCTATTTTAATCATAAATCACTACATAGTATAAAACAAAGTCGCTTCCCGTCTGTCTGTCCCTATATATGCTTAAATCTTTATAACTACGAAACAGATTATCATGCGGTTTTCACTAATAGGTAGCGTAGTTCTTCAGGAAGGTTTTAATATATAATTTATGAAAGTTTTGTGTAAATTGGTAGAAATATAACGATAATTGTCGAAAGTGCCGGCAAACGGCAAGCCGCCCAGTAGCTTTCAGCAAAAACGCTGCCTAATCCTTTCGAGGTTTAAAAAAATAATGCATGTTGGGATATTCCTCTTCTATAGATCTACAAAAAAGTCCGCGATAGCATATGTCTATTTTTTAAGGATAGCATATTATAGCCATATTATCCCTTAAATATGGATTTTATTTTATTTTATTTTATTATTAAGGCATACAAACAGCGATACATAATTACACAATAATAGTTAACAATAACGACATAGGTTCTGGCTCATATATGTTCGCCTATTATAGGTACACACAACATTCATGTATAAAATAAACACATTAGAGAACTTTAATACATGCAGAATTAGAATGGAATAAAATAAGACACAATGAAAATGAAATTAAATTAAAATTAAATAAAATTAAACATAATTGAAATGGGAAAAAAAATCAATGAAATCAAAATGGAATACAATTAAACAAAATTAAAATGGGATAAAATTAAATTAAATAAGTAGATTAAATTATGGTTATGAACAATGCGGTAATTTGGAAAGCTATTTAAACGGATACAGTAGTAACCCTTATCAATCTAAATACGTTAGTTGCTTTAAGCATTTCATGCACAGTATTTTACTCTTTTCCACCATATAATTTAGATTAACATCTTAGGAGTTATCGCAAATAAATGAACGCACGCCAAAATAAATTCAAGCGCCTTTCTCGATTGACGACCGATTTGGCGCAGGAGTAGGCTACCCACCTTCTGCGCCAGTGGTCTCGGGTTCGATTCCCGAACAAGAAAAATATTTGTGTGCATGAACATGTCTATTTGTCTTGGTCTGGGTGTTAACTATGTATAAGTTGTATGTATATACAAACAAAAAGTATTTAAGTATATAGGTATTTATCCGTTATCAAGTTTTCCATGATACAGTTTGGGCTTAGATAATTGGTGTGAATGTAAGAAGTAATTTATTTTTTATTATTATTATTATTTCTCACCAATAACACGTAATATATCTAGCACCAAAAATATGGATTTTGAAATTTTTGTTTGTCTGTCTGTTGTCCGTGTTTCACGCAAAAACTACTAAGCGGATTTTTATGAAACTTTTTTGTTATATAGCTAGCTGTAGACATTCGATAGTAGTTAAAAATAATTTTTCATCAAGCCTCAATTAATTGTGATTTCGGTAAAATGACCCTGTCAGGTACCTTTCACTGATAAGAGGATGAACCCAAAATTCTTTCTGTCTTTTACGTCTTCGTACATAAAGCAATAAAGCAAGTAATTGCCGACGTTCCAAGGAACTCATTATTCCTCTCGTTTAAAACGCGTCCGTGGAGTGTAGTTTCAAAGAGATCACTGCGCTGCCCCGGCCAGTAAAAAACCGGACAAGTGCACAAGCCTATCATCCGTGTTTTTCATGCCACGCCGGTCCGTAAAAACACGGACCGCCGGATCGGTAAAATTCAGTGTAGTGCACAAACGCCCAGAGTTATCTCGGGCGTCTCCGCAATTAAACTGTGAAACAGTTTCAGCAACATTGACGTGCCGGAAATTGCGTCTTTTCACAATACGGTTTTGTTAGAAGCACGGTTTTGTTGGGTACAGAATCATCATAGTATGAAGATGGTTTCATGGAAGTTTGCGAAGGATTACCTTTAAAGCCTCTTTATATTCGATAACAAAGTCTTTATCCGATATTTTTTAGACACTGAAAAATAGATTTTGATAGATAAGTAGCTCATTCAAAGAAAACGAAAATCTGTGAGAGCAAAAAATAGGCGATGTATCAAACTAGACAGTATTGAATTAAATAATAGATGAGGGTACTATACCGGATCTCGTACTATAGGTTTTGCGATCCGATGGCGTAGCTTCTATGATGTTCACAAGTTTAGTATTGTAAAACACAATGTGAATTGAATAAACAGACTTTGACTTTTGATCCGTGACTATGACCTTGGCCCCTAAAAAGACGTCAAAACGTCGACAAAACAAAAATAACGCTTTTTAAATATAAAGAGTGATAACAAAACGGGTGTTTATCCGTAAAATTAGTCTGACTTTAGTTTTTATCTCAGCTTTTAAAAAAAAACTACGCATGCTTAATTGAAAAAATAGTAGTTTATGTGAATGTCACTTAAAGCGCGAGCCTTGGCGAGCTCTTTTTAATAGTATCCCACGAATGTTTTCATACCGAGCTATGCGCAGTCTCATACACTACTTTAAATACACTCATGTAAATCACTACATAGTATAAAACAAAGTCGCTTTCTCTTTCCCTATGTCCCTTTGTATGCTTAAATCTTTGAAACTACGCAACGGATTTTGATGCGTTTTTTTTAATAGATAGAGTGATTCAAGAGGAAGGTTTATATGTACTTTTTATCCCGATATTCCCACGGGAACGGGAACCACGCGGGTGAAACCGCGGGCGGCCGCTAGTTTATTATAAATTTCAAAAATAAAGCAAAAAATATATTGATTATAAAATGTGGATTTGCGCCAAACCCTACTCATTAGAAGTCTAGGTATAACTCGCACAGTTAAAAAACAATCTGTAAATGGCGGCCAAGCATTAAGTGTAAGCGCGATAGCATGACCCACCCACGTGGTCTACATGCAGCATGACGGTATGTGTGAGCGAGATAGCATGACCAGACGGCCGCCATTTTCATATTGTTTCTTTATCTGCGCGGCTTATGATATTATACCCAAAGATATTATAATATCTTTGCTTATACCTTCTAAATTCACAATTCTAAATTTAAAAAACTTTCTTTGTTGCCGGCAAAGAAGGGCTTGGAAGAGTTGGAAGTCAGGGCCGGAGTGATGCCAGATCTCCTGATTTTTTGGTGGATCTACTGATTTTCCCAGAATTCTACTGATCTACTTATTTCAACTGAAATTCTACTGATTTTTTTAAGACAACAGCTTTACTCACTTGAACATGATAAGTAATAAAAAACCTGCGTGAAATGAAGCACAAAATTATAATGGTTAGGTTTGCACTACAAAATTGTCATCGTAAAATGGACGTGATGGACCAAAGCCATCTTCTATCTCACTCGTTGCACTGGAGCGCAAGCAGCCGAGAAATAATAGCGGGCCATGGATGGACACATAGTTGAATATTGAAACTTAAATCATTTTGGCTAATGATTCGAATATAGCAACGTTCCAGAATTTAGAAGATAACATATGTATAAAAAAAAATATTTAAAAAAGGTGTTCGTGGAGGTCCGGATGTCTGTATGTCTTACGTATGTGCCACGATGCCCACGATTGCGCTCGAAATATGTTCGAAATACTTAATGCATTTGTACCATTTTTTTGGTTCCGTACCCAAAGGGTAAAAACGGGACCCTATTACTGAGACTTCGCTGTCTATCTGTCTGTCTGTTTGTCTGTCTGTCACCAGGCTGTATCTCATGAGCCGTGATAGCTAGAGAGTTAAAATTTTCACAGATGATGTATTTCTGTTGCCGCTACAACAACAAGTACTCAAAACAGAATAAATATTTTTTTAATCCCATACAACAAACGTGATTTTTTTGCTGTTTTTTGCTCAATATTAATAATGGCAACAGGTAGATGCTTGAAATTTTTACAGAATTTTTAGTTGTATATTCACTTTAAAAATAAATATTTAAATTAAAATAAAATAAATATTAATGAGGGCTTCTATACAACAAACGTGACTTTTGCCGTTTTTTTCTCGGTCTTATATAGTGTCTAATGTTGTATCGATTATAATTGAACGTTATAAATAGTGTCTAATGTTGTAGTATAGATAATGGTACGGAAACCTTCGTGCACGAGTCCGACTCGCACTTGGCCGGTTTTTTTTAAATATCTTCATCACGTCACGTTATTGTTTCCTATTGAAAATCAAAAATAAAAACGTCAAAAGGTAAAATTTTTATTTCATCTTCGATGACACCCGTTAGCAATGCATGACTGGGCAACCCTGTAAAATACTTGTTTTTTTAAACGAGTGATACGAGGACTGCACTTTTGGATTTTCCATTTTTTTAAATTTCTTTAAAGTTTACTGTAGCGTAAAGTATGTACTTCAGATGTTCGTATGGGGGTTCATAATTCGAATATTATGACATAAGTGTAGATAAAAAATCATTATAAAAGCGTTTAAGTATACCCATGTTTGATAAATTGCAATCATAATAATAATTGCTAAAGTTAACGAAAACTATTTCACTCATACGAGAATTTTCAACCCACGCACGATTAGTTACGCACCACCTATGACTGAAAATACTCGCTCAAAGGGGTTTTTGCTAATAGTGGCAGTTAAGCAACGTTCGCTATGGTCGGTACTTAACTGGATGGGTGATCGTGAGCTTAGTATATCGAGCTCTTTTGTGCTTTGAGCCACATAAAACCAAACATCTTGTTTGAATTTGCAGTCATTAATACTCCAGCAGTGGGGAACCATATTTGACGATGATTCCACGTCAATACTGACACCACACTGAAAAGACGTCAAGAATAAATTGTAAAAGAATATTTTTACCAAAAAGGAGGTTTCAAAATGAATAAAATGAGAAGTACGGGTTAGTAATAAAAGTGTTAAAAGCAAAAATGTTTTGAGATTGAAGCCGTGATCGCGGCTCGAGAGCGGTGTCGCGCTCTTGAGCCAGTGAAAAGGGAAGTCGTCACAGGGCTGACGGCACGTTGACGGAGTCCAAACGACATTTATGGCGGTTTTCACCAAAACTTATGACTTAAATACTACCCGAACAAGTTAACTCGGCTTCTGAGTGTAAACGACGTCTCCGAGACAGGTGCCGAGTTAACTTGTTCGGTTAGTATTTAGGCAGTTGTTCCACCGCCGGCGATGAACGAGAAGCGAGTAGAGCTAGAACTAGAAACGAGTTAGCGAGCAGCGGGAAGCGAGTGTGTAGTTCCGATAGTTTTGTCGCTGGGCTATATTAGCGAGTTTGCGAGTATGACTAACGATTATTCCCGCCACACGCTCAATGATAAATAAATAGAAGAAGAAGTGACCGCTAGTTACTGTTGGTCTCTCGGCGTGAGTACTGACCGCCAAGCGAGCATAGCTGAGAGAGTATTGTTGAGCGACTATTATCTTTGATAGCTCTTGTCGCTTAGAGACAAAACTAGTAGAGCGAGTCCTCGCTGGCAGTGTGAAAAGTCAGTGATTACTATATGTATGTTATTTGCTTACACGGAATGTATATCTATTATACGTTTCTTGAGCGAGAAAATAGCTGATAGTTAGTCGCTCCCTCGCCGACGCCGGCGGTGGGACAATTGCCGCAATTCATAAGTTTTGGTGAAAACAGCCATTAACCTTACTGGGTAAATAAATATACTTAAATGCTAAGTTTAGATTCAATACTTACTTAAGTTTAATTAACATTAACACTCCCCAAAGTGTATTCTATAAAAATTCGATAGACACGCAACTTTGCGAGTTTTGCGACGGTGACTGAGGCTCTGAAGTTCCGCCGTAGCCAAAGCTGATTTTCCATTGAGCTTCCTGGCACGGTTTTCGATCGATTCCAGAAGTTCTAGCTGATACTAAGTAGAACCATCCCATAGGTGACAACAGTACTCCATGCACGGATGCAGTTGGAAAAGACTCCGTTTTGCGGTGAATAAAGAAGCCTGCGTTTTAGTGGCATTGAAACTGATAAGATTGACCTCGCCCCAATCGGAGACTGCCTGAAGTGCCAGATTCATTTGCTCAATAAGGGACTCTCAACAAGACTGGATTTTAACATTGGTAGCCTTTATATGACATTATATGAATTTATATGAAAATATTATGACTATGCATTTATAATAAGTTTTTTGTAAAAAAATCTTTTTTATGACAAGGTTTTTTGTTGACTGTACTTACATATTGTATTGTCAAACAAACCAAACCTGTATGCAAAGTTTCAGCTCTATCGCACATTGGAAAGTTGGTCAAATTTAGCTTGCAAGATTTGACCCGAACGGACATACAAACATGCATGCATACAAGTTAAATAAAAGCTTGTAAAATTACCATATTTTCCTGTTTTAACTGTCAAGTCAACGCCTCTAACAAATGACATAATTTCAACAAAACGGCTTTATCTTACAAGGGTTGACAACCCTGAAGGTGAAGTAGAATGTAGGTCGCTGATAAATGGCAGCCATTCCTGAGGTATTCCCGACGTGTCGCGAGCGAGCAAGCGCCGCAAGCGAGCGAGGCGAGCGTTCGCCGCTCATGGCGCACGCTAAAGAATTATTATTAATTGTTGCCAATAATATTAATTACCTTCAATCTATTTGTAGGATTTACTGTAAGTTAAGTTTGATTATTTGCGTAAGTAGTGTAGGTGTGTAGCCAAAGCCAGGGTAGAATCTGTATTGACGTAGCAATCTTTTTAACGGACTAACTGCCGCACACTGAGACGCTAATTAACTTTAATTGATAATTAAATCTCTATCTGTCTCTTTTTATAAATTGTATTGTATTTATGTATTGAATAAAGTAGAAATGATAATTTTATGCCAATAAAATTTAATTGGCGTCTCGTGACTA
The DNA here is from genome assembly GCA_949710035.1 of Crambus lathoniellus. NCBI lineage: Eukaryota > Metazoa > Arthropoda > Insecta > Lepidoptera > Crambidae > Crambus > Crambus lathoniellus. The sequence continues at coordinate 30,823,830 of OX453296.1, forward strand.
AACAAACAGAATATAAATCTTGCATAAAAAAACAGACAGCCGATAAATCGGCAATCAACAGACAATTGGTTATTATATGACGACGAAATGAATTGTGAAAAAATAAAAAAGTTACAGCAGTTCAAAAAGTCTTGAAATAAGCTAAAAAAAAGCTAAAAAAAGAAGAGATCAAACGACGTATGGCAATAACACGAACTGCGATGGATAATATGAAGAAAATCTGGCGGAACCGTAATATTACTAAAGCAACTAAGATCAGACTTGTCCGAACCCTCATTTTTCCCATCTTTTTGTATGCTGCTGAGACGTGGACATTGCGAGGTACTGAAAAGAAAAAGATAGATGCTTTAGAAATGTGGTGCTGGAGACGAATGCTTCGAGTCTCCTGGACGCAATTCCGCACCAACATCTCCATCCTACAAGAGCTCGGGATTAAAAGACGTCTATCGAATATAGTCCAAACTCGCAGTCTCAAACATTTCGGACACATTTCAAGACGGGACAATGCTTCCATAGAACGTCTTGTCGTCCAGGGCAGAGTGGAGGGCACCAGACCTCGTGGACGATCGCCGATGCGATGGGCCGACCAAATAAAGATACTGGTGGGTGGTCCTCTCCATGAGTGCACCAGATTGACCACCAATAGAGATGGCGGAAGATCGTGAAGCAAGCTACATCGGCTACCCATAGCACTTCTTGTTGACCACGACCACTCTGACAAGAGTGATACGATTGAGATGATGAACCATCCCTAGACAACATATCAAAAATTCGGAACTGCCGAACGACTTGTAAGATAACGCCCCTTAATTAGTCTCTATTAACTGGCTTTTTTACCGAAATAATAAAATAAATAAAAATTAGCATTGAACATTTGCTCTGAACTATGAATTACTGTAATTTATTTCAACAACTCTTTCATTAACTCCAGCGCGGTTTGCATTTTATAACGCTTTTGTTTGTACTAATTTCAAATTAAATTTTAATAATTAAAAGTCTAGTGAAACCTATTGTTTCTAACTGACCAGCAACACAAACTAGGTATTTTGCTAGCAAAGGAGGACTAATCCTACCTATTAATTTTACCATTTACTACCTGTAATGCCTACCTATTAATTTGTATGAAACTGAATTTGACCTTAAATGGTAATAGTAAAATATATATATATATATATATATATATATATATATATATATATATATATATATATATATTAGTAAAAAATTAAATATTAATGGTAAGGCAAGCGTACCGGTTTTGGCCACTGTACCGGTTTTGGCCACTTTTTGCTCTAAAAGTTTTCTAAACAACTTTTAGCCATTTTTGATAAAGACAATTAAAATAAGGTATTTTAAGGTTATAATAACAACCGTTAGAATTCCTTATGTCATATGATTTACCTAATACCTAAGACCATTTAGTACTTAGTGCTTAAAAGTCAAAAAATCCTTAAAGTGGCCACAAAGGGTACCTCTGCCCTACCTATAATACGTATTTAGGTGAAATTTTCTATGCAGATAGTGCATTTGGATTAAGAAATAAGATACTTTTTATCCCACATATTCCCACGGTAAATGGGACCACCGCTGCCGCATCGCCTAATATTGCGGGCATAGCTAGTCCAACCTTAAGGAAGGTCTGTGGTGCAGTAATGTGAAGTTATTTTTAAACGACGACCGATTTGGCGCAGAAGGTGGGTCCTTCTGCGCCAGTGGTCTCGGGTTCGATTCCCGAACAAGACAAATATTTGTGTGCATGAACATGTCTATTTTTCTTGGTCTAGGTGTTTACTATGTATATTAAGTACCTATGTATTTACAAAAAAAAGTATTTAAGTATATATTAATCCGTTATCAAGTTTTCCATGATACAGTTTCTTAATGAAATTAACATGGGCTTAGATAATTGGTGTGAATGTAAGAAGTTATTTATTTATTTTTTATTTATATGTGGGAATGCCATGCTCTATGTTAATAAAAAAAATAGAGCAGAATTTTTAAAATCGGTTCGATAGTTCCTGAGATTACTTACCTCATAGACACTCAAACTGTTAATCGTTACCTCTTTATAATAAGTGTAGATAATGCAGAACTTTTTACTGCTGAAGCTGGAGTGTGTGTCACAAAGACATGGTTTAAAGGCAGGTATTAATATCATCATAAAAATTGGCTTACAGTGTCGTTGGCTCATAAGTTGTCCAGCGTGTCGGGTGTTGCCACAACGTCGCGTCTCGTCGCGGCTAATTGTTACGACACGTGAGCCGCGCCGCGTGGGGTCGCTATTGTAGATACATCCCTCTTATGCTGATGGATACAGAGTCCACTTTTGTCTGGCATACTAATTAAGGGGACTCATTTGTCATAGGTCCGATAGTGCAAATTGGGACAGTTTTTTGTAGTAAAGTGAAAGAGTTTTTAATGTTTGTTTGACACTTTAATTAATTATAGACCAATGATTTATCATATCTCCCATAGCATTCAAATTTATCCCTTTTTTATAGACAAAGTCGAAATAATCGATTGATAAAAAAAACGTCCAAAGATTTTTTGTGTCACAAATGTTGGCTAGCATTTAGGTTACAACCTATTGAATTCAACATAGGCCGATCGAACTAAAGCATTAAGTCATTAAGCTCTAAGTGGTGTGGTATATCGTGGTACGGCGAGTTACATATTATGTACAAAATTAACCATGTCTTCTTCATTGAACATTCCTTCACAAAAATAACTTCCCATTCTGAAGGTTTGGTCAAATAATTTTGTAATTTCGGAGGAGACGAGCCGGGGCTAATTTGGGCAAATCTCATTAATGCCATTGAGTTACCTACCTCATGCGCAATTAACGCTGGCTGTATTTCCCCCTCCCCCCTCCCCCCTCCGGACACATTACACGACACGACTTCGATCATTTTATATTCGGGATTCGTTTAACACTTTATAAATGAAAGATGCAGCTGAAACAGTCATCTGCGTAGGAAATATTAATATTGAGTGCATGAGTAGCCGCGCAAATACAGATGCACTCTCTCGTCCGGTTCTTTTATTTCCGTCCATTAGGTACATTAGCCTTTTACACACCTGGGTGCCTACCATCAACTTTATGACAGCGATTCAAAAATAGCGCGATTCAGAATAGGTTCCTAAAATGAATCGCTTTCTTTCGTACTCTGACCTTCTAAAAACTGGATCGCAAATGAATTGCTAAATGTTAATGACCGGACGATTTGTGTCCTTTTTCTTCTACCCGTCTCTTTCACTCGATTCTGTCATGCCCGGAGAGTGAGAGGGACGGGTATAACCTGCAGGTGACATGTTAAATCGACCGGGTTATAAGTCAAATAAGAGTTTCTGACAGCTTAGCGGCTGTGAAATGTCATTGATCGATCACTGAATCGCTGTCATTGATATTAAGCTGTCGTGGTACGAATAAGCGAAGCAGATCAGTTTAGGTTCCTAAACAAAACCGTAATAAGAGTTGATGGTAAGCACCCTGATGTTAAGTGATGATAAGGCTGAAGCTGGAAACGCACTACTCCCAGAATTCTCAATTGCATATTATTCTCGACAATAATATATTACTTTACTACTAGCGTTCGCCCCGCGACTTCGTCCCCGTGGAATTGAGTTCACAAAAGTTTCATACAAACTTTGAACCCCTTTTACCCCCTTAGAGGGGGAATTTCCAAAAATCCTTTCTTAGTGCTACCCTACACTCCCCAAGGAACATAGGTAGGTACGTGTCAAATTTCAGTTTCTTGCTCCCGTAGTTTCAGCTGTGCGTTGTCTGTCAACTAGTCCAAACAAAGTTACAAAGTCAAAAATTGTGTTCCAAGCATTTCCCACTATACTGTATTTGGAGCATTCGTTGACTGGACTATATATTATGTATCCTACTATTTTATAAATGGATGTTTGTTGCTCAATCACGCCAAAACGGCTGATTTGGCGAATACTTTGTAGCATGGAGAGGAACATAGGCTACTTTTTATCCCGGAAAATATCACATTACGTCGTGTGTTCCACGCGGGCGAAGCCGCGGGCGGAAAGCTAGTGTACTTATAATAAATCAGCCGCAATCCAATTAGCTGCATGCACTTAGAGCTCAATTTTTTTATACAATAGCCTTTAAAACTGTTACACTGACAACATTAATAAATCCTAAATCTGACAAAGGTATGGATGCACTGCTTCTGTGTTTGACTAAGTTCAAATTGTTTCTTGTGTTCTTCGATACCAATATAGTATCAATTGTCTTGAAAACCGCCTGGTAACCCATCCCTCTGCTTGCCTTACGTTCACAACAGTTATCTTCGTTCACACAGTCACCTACTTTCCCTATCTGCGTAATAGGTGTTTAACTCACAATTGGGTGAATTTATAAAATATATCACAGATAGTGCCACCTTTGAATGATGTAAACGTGATAAGATAACGGCTCTACAACCAGCGCTGGCATCAGATTTCTTATTTTCATGCTTTTTATCGCAAACTGTTCTTTACTAAGTGATTATAAAGAACATATTAGTATGGAAGTTTGAAGCCCAATTCTATTTATATGCTTAGGTATAGATATTAAAAACTGTTTTGTTCTTTTATGTCAATAAACATTTATTTTGATTTTATTTACTACTAGAGGTTCCTCGCGGTTTTGCCCACGTGGTACCCGTTCCCGTGGTGATATCGGGATATAATATAGCCTATGTCACTCCGAAAGAATGTAACTTTCTAATGGTCAAAGAATTTTCTAAATCGGTCCAGTAGTTTCGGAGCCTATTCGATGCAAACAATCAAATCTTTCCTCTTTATAATATTATTATTATATTTACTATTAAAAATATTTACTATTTTTATTTTTTTTTATAGTTTAAGTTCATTAGGAATAGGCAAATGTATATTTATAATTGAACCATTGTTCAATTTAAGATTTATCTAAAGGCATCCTATTACATGTATACCTATATAAATAAAGCAGTAAAAAATCCTCAAACTAAGACCGATAAAGTTCAAGGAAATGTAAAAATCTGTCGCCAAGTCGAGCGCGAAGCAAACACTGCCGTACCATCCTTTACTGGAACCATTTCGCCGCATTTTCAGGCCCCTATTTGAGAACCTCTGGATAAGACCAGAACGCAGAAATTTTCGTCATCCAGTAAGCTATAATTACATACTTAAAATCCAAAATTTCAAGTCTGTAGGTCACTTAGTTCCAAAGTTCAGCGAATACAAAGTTACGCATTTATGACACTCACTCACCCTATGTTTGCAAAGTTAGCATCCACATCATCCACACTCATCACCGCAGTGGTTGGCCTTGGCTACTTAACAGATGCTTGTAAAAGACTGCGTTTAGGGGCTGTAAATAATCCATACTAATATTATAAATGTGAAAGTGTGTTTGTTTGTCCGTCTTTCACGACAAAACGGACCAACTGAATGATGTGTTTTTAGTATGAGGACAGTTTTGGAGCTGGAGAGTGACAAAGGATAGGTACTTTGTATTCCGGAAAATTATAAATAAAATCTGTCGTACTATACAAAACTGTCATTTCTTCAATGGCATGATACTGATAATGAAGTTCATAGGGTCCGCTAGTAGACTTTGTGGACCGTTGGTCCCGGTCCAGTACTAAATATGGGGCGTCGCAGAAACAAAACACGGTTGTGTAACTATCGCTTCTTACATTTACTAATAATAATTATCTACGTCAAGTCGCGCGTCGTCGGTATAATCTTCCCATTTTTTCGATATCTTTAAAGGGTAAACTAAAATTAGTTGACTGTAGTAAAAACGTAAATGTGTATATTTATATCCATTCAATAATTTTAATTTGAGGTTATATGCATAACATCAGCAATTTTTTTTTTCAAAATTTATTCAAATACGACAGAAGTAGAAAACAAGTAGGTACCTACACATTAAATTTATCAGCAGACATTTGACCCTGGTGCAAAGTCTGCGATACAACAGTAAACAATAAATTTATAAAATATTTGCTATCAATTGGCTATCAACATCTATCAAACTAAAATTATGCGTACTTAACCAAGAACAATAGGTAACATACTATTAAAAACATTTAATTCACACATGTTTTTGTTTATATTGGTATTAGTAGGTACATAAACTTGTAGATCGCCGCGCCTTTATGAGTCTTTAGTCGTTTCGCCCCACAAGCGATTCGCCCCGCGGGGCGAATCGCCCAAGAGTCCTTTTTGAATGGGTTGTTTCGCCCCGCGGGGCGAATAGCCCAAGAGTCATTTTTGAATGGGTTCTTTCGCCCCGCGGGGCGAATATTAAAAAGAATATTAATAGGTATTAAAAAGTTTACTAATCGTTGATATTTATATAAGTCTTATCTTAAACATGTATCAACGATTAGTAAACTTCTTAAAGTTATAAACAAAAAATGTAAATATACATAAAATATAAAAAAAACTTATATAAGTACATGAGCATTTTAGAAAAACACAACGTTAGTTTTTCTACAAAAAATAGGTTAAGTACATACTACATTTTGAAAGTATAAATTAAACTTAATAAAACACAGTGCTTAAATATTGTACATAAGCAAATATTTGTTACTGAAATTAATAAATAGCAAATATGTGTTGGTATTTTCTCTGAACAAAAATCAAACATTAAAAGTTGATCTATGTCAACATAGAACCATAAATTTGTATCTTAAAATCTCTTTTATTTCAAATGCTTTACACTCTAAAACAGTAGATCTTTTGTGCACGCCATAAGTTGACAAAAAAAATATTAAAAAATACAAGGTGGCGGCCAACTTTATTGTTTGTAGGTCGACTTCGATGAAACTCGGTTTTTGGTACTATTTTGACATGAAAACCGCGACGCAATGTTAAAAATATTAAAAATCCAAGATTAAAAAAACCAAGTTTCATCGAAATCAGCCCACAAACAAAATAATTGACCGCCATCTTTTATCTAAGACTTTTTAATATTTTTAACATTGCGTTGCTGTTTCCTTGTCAAAATAGTACCAAAAAATAAATTATAAAAAATAAAAATTAATTGAAGTAACTTACTAGAGTATGTAAGTAATTTGTAAATAAATATTTCATAATAGTTTCACTTACCTAATAAAAAGCTAACAATTTTAACTTCTCGTTACAACCCTACCAAAATTTTGCATGCTCTATGAAGTTAACTCTCTGATAGTACTCATGTGCTAGATGCTAGAAATCTCCCCGCCCCTCCAAAGCCATAACAAAATTTCAGTATTTCAATATAAATAACAGTTAAAAAATATTTGTACAAAAATGTTTATACTACAACAATTTTAGAGTACCAAAAAAAATTTCTGTACTGGAACTTAATAGTATCAAAATATATCTATATGACGTCATACAGAAAACCGTTATACCGTTATTCATACCGGTAAACAGTCCTTGGGCCGAACCGACCCATTCCAAAAGAACCTTGGGCGTTTCGCCCCACCGAAACCACTGCGGGTCGAATCGCCCCATTCAGAAACAGTGCTTGGGTTATTCGCCCCGCGGGGCGAACCGCTTGTGGGGCGAAACGACTAAAGACTCCGCCTAAAGATAACGCCTTTATCTGCGTGTTAAGTGGCGATTACACTTACACTAGTTAGGACCCTAATTCAGTACCCCGAGTGTAAGTTTTTATGTCAAGCAAACGCAAACTATTTCGAGTACGTATTTATGTCAATTTGTATGAAAACTGCATAAGCGCGCTACTCGCCGCTAGAGGCGCTGATACAGTTTTCATACAAATTGACATAAATACGCACTCACGATAGTTTGCGTTTTTGACATAAAAACTTACACTAGGGGTACAGAATACATTGCATGTTTTGATTGCATCACTTGCTAAGGAAGAGCTCAAAGAAAGCAATCTACTTATTCTAAATTAGGGCCCTAACAGGGCCGAAACACTAACACTAGTTAGGACTAGTGTTAGTGTTTTCGCCGCTTTTACCAGTTTCGTTCGGCTTTGTTCTGTACCCCTAGTGTAAGTTTTTATGTCATGCAAACGCAAACTATTTCGATTCTGTATTTATGTCAATTTGTATGAAAACTATATAAGCGCGCTACTCGCCGCTAGAGGCGCTAATACAGTTTTCATACAAATTGACATAAATACGGAATCGAAATAGTTTGCGTTTTTTGACATAAAAACTTACACTACGGGCACTGTCCTATGTACCTTTTTGAGAAGTTAAAAACGATGTGCACACATATTTACAAACCGTCAGACGTTCGGACTAATGCGTTTGAGTAAAATTTTGACAGATTGTACCTACCTTATTATAAAGAAATGAGATCTAGAATAGAATTATTAACGCAAACGCGATAGTAACGTTTGCATATTGACAAACTTACCCTCGGAGTACTGATTGACTGGTTTACGAGTTCACAACCGTTCGGGAAGGGAATCGCATACAAGTTCTGAAATTATAACTGTGAAAAATGTATACGTCGCAGGCGGATGGTTGAATCCGCCGGATGGTTAAGTATGGCAGCATGTACCCCTCGGAAGTCCTGTAGAACACGTGATAGGTTAGAATATTTTTTTTGTTACTCCGCCAACTTATGGGAAGATAATAAAGCTTACGGAAAAAATGATCGGCCTAGGCGTTTAATTGAATGGCGGATTCAATCATTCGGCTGCGACATATACATTTTTCACAATTATAATTTCAGAATAGACAAAGTTAGAGCACTGAATTTGTATGCGATTCCCTTCCTGAACGGTTGTGAACTCGTAAACCAGTCAATCAGTACTCCGAGGGTAAGTTTGTCAATATGTTTGTCAACGTTACTATCGCGTTTGCGTTAATAATTCTATTCTATATCTTATTTCTTTATAATAAGGTAGGTACAATCTGTCAAAATTAAACTCAGATGCATTAGTAGATATACGTATTTACTAACTTACACTTAGCACTCTGACAGAACCAGAATTTCAGGTCTTACCCAACAAACATTTTAGTCGTAATAAGTAAAAGTTACGTGACTGAAAGTGCTAAAGACATCGTATTGAAGTAATTTTAGAATTAATACAATTTAGAGCCCCTTTATACAACCTCTAAACGACACTAAAATGGTCTAGATACGAACACTAAGTACATGACTCTATTACGACACTGAGTCGCATAAAGTGGGCCCTTTTGCCCTGATAATAGTAACGTAATGGCGACGTCGCGTCGTCGTCGTCGCGGCGACCTGCAAATGTTTGTTGTGATACAATCGCTTCTCAATTGCAACGCTTCCACACATAAATAAAGAGATTGGTCTGCATTGCGCTTTTCAGTATCATTTACTATCTAGATGAACTGGCGTTCAATGCTTATCTTGCACTAATTTACAGATATGTTATCAGATGTTTTTAGTTTATTTATATCAGTTTATTCAATATCTCTTACAGACTTGACGCAGTAAGCATGTTCGATTTGCGATTCTAAAACTTTAGCAACTTACAGACAGTGACATGCATTAGGTACCATTACTTTTCTATTGTAACTTAATTTTTGAACTCCTAGTTAGGTATTGAGTAAGTACTTTACCTAAGTTGTGCCTAGCAGGATTGAAACTTTACCAAAAATAATAAAAAAAAAATAACCCCTTTACAGTTCTCGTAAAAAAAATACCAAATAAATTAAATAATACATTGCGCTAGTTTGAAATCATTACCTGCAAATTAAACTAACATTAGAGATAAATAAAAATTGTAACCCCTTCACAGTTCTCGTAAATAAATTACCTAATAAATTAAATAATTTACTGAGCTAATTTGAAATCATTACCTGCAAATCAAACTAACATTAGAGATAAATAACGACAGCGTTAGTAGGCGTCCGGCAAGTGTATTCGTCTCAAGGTCACTAATTCACTATAGTGCACTATTAGTAGAGTCAATAGCATTTATATATACTGTGGTAGAGTTCCGTTCATTATGACCGGTTACTCATTGCGTTGGCCAGCCGGGCCGGCACGCGGTTATTATCAAAGAGAATAACACTTGGCCATTACGTATAATTATGTCATACAGCGCGTAAACAGGTCGGTGGCGCCGCCACGCGGCCGGCGCGCTTCAGTCACGTGCGCGCACTGCTGCACCGACGCGCCTCACGTGCACCAGCCAATCAGACGCGCCGTCACTCCGCTCGCGGTGTCCACATGTGACCGGCCTTCATACCCTATATTTTTTAATTTTTAATACCTTATCATTTTTAATTTTACCAAAACTCTACAAAAATTCATATTTAACAGTTCAATGGTTATTACATTTGTGATTTTTTAACTTTATCTCAGTTACAGTGATAATGAGCCGAAACGGTGAGTTTGTAGTTGATAAAAGTGGCTTTAGGAAGAGGCGAGTAGCGCTGTAAGCGGCGGAACAAGTAGTCAAGAGCGATACTGCTGCGCGCTAAAGCAAAATTTTAGTCTCCACTCAAGATCACAGATGGCGTTAATAAGAAAAGCGGATGGTAAACTTCAGGTTTTCTGAAAATTGCTTTGACGTGTTGTCATTAACTGAGCACAGATGGCGCTTCGTGCGTTGTTTCCTTCTATGAAATAAATAATAAAAGAGAATACAAACTGTTTCTCTTGATCTGAATTTGTCGCGGTATTATTATTTTATAATAAATCAATTATCTGAAATAAAATAAAAATTTAGGAGACATTAGAGGCCGATGGTATTATTTTTAAATATAATTAATTTATTTTATTTGTTCTTATTACACCATGATACATTCATTGATAAGCATGTATTTATTTTACTTTTATTTTATAGTGGTCATTCCATTCAGTTAAGTTATTTTATTTTCAGATTTCCTGAACCACGGGGCTAGTTTCAACAAAAAATACGGTCAGTACAATAAAAAAAATATAATTCTTATTTACTTTGAGAGTGTCAGAGAGACACTTGATATTTTGACCATTTCTCATAATACATTTTGGTTTGTTCTAATGCTGAGCGTAATGAATTGAGACCTTAACAGCCTTCAAAGAAATAATTGATTTAACTTGTCTCAAGGAATTTTAGGAAAAGGCAAATAGTAAAAATCAGAAATATAAGTAGGTACCTAGTATTTTTGCTATAGGTATCTTCTTTGAAAATAATTTAGTTTGTAGAGTCACAATTCGATATGTAATTAATTAGAAACCTTTTTACTATCTAAATATAGAGCAAAGTGTCTATCTAACTCAAAACAACTTGCGTGTGTGCTTTGAGTACTCAAAACTCAAAGCATGTGTGTGTACCTTTAAGGCTGATTTACACGAGGGAAGTTATTGCATACCTACTTGCAATTTGCAGTAGATTGTTATGTGAGTTTAAAGTAACAAAGCACAATGTTCAAACTAACGTAGTACAACGAAATCGATGCAATAACTAAATAGAGAATATTGCCTCGTGTAATTCAGTCTTTAGTCTAGTACAGTGGATACTACGATCTACTTTGAATGTAGCATGTTATAAAAAAGTCGAACTGTATTCAGTTTGAGATTTTATATTATTTTTATGCATTCACAATGCAATTTTTGTAAGTATAGGAAAATTTTTTTTTTTCCTATGTTTCAGTTTTTTTTTAATAATGTTATCGACGAAAACAGAAATCAAACTGGTTACCTAAACATAGGTACAATACCTCAAGCACGGAAATATTTCATTCTCGTCTTTCTCTTTCATGAAAACCAGGGCTGCCTCGCCCGCTGCGGTCGTTTATGGAACTAAAGTTCAATACTTCAGCTTTGGAAGCATTTTGGCGAATGGTATCGTTGACGTTTACCATTACGAGAACGAGTGATTTCTGTGCTTGGAGTACAGATTCTCTTAGTCCGCGATGTAGAGTCACGCGCAATAATATGTCAACTGTATAAGGACTGTGTCATATTACAATATTGAATGATTTCTGTGGCACAGATAGTATGTTTCAACGCTTCAATGTGACAAAGTTCTATGTTTACATAATTATTAAAGTCATTCGTTACTGTATACATATGTGCCACATACGTCCATACAAAAATCCGTCCGGATTTTTGTATGGACGATATCCACGAACAAGTTTTTTAAATCACTTTTTAGGGTTCCGAACTAAAATATTTACTATGTTAGTTATTTTATTATTATTTATTTATTTATTTATTTTATTTTAGTTTTTTAATTTTATTTTAACTCAGACAGTTTCTAGCAAATATGACAATATTAAAAGCTCGAATCCTTTTTAAAGTAAAGTTATTGTTGTATAATGCACTTGCTAGATCGTATATACGATATGGATTAAGTAGCTATGGGCGAACTTACAAAACCTACACTAAACTAATTTATAACCTACATCTACGAATAATTAAAACAATTGTAAGTAATAACATTAAACAACAATATTCTTCGGATGAAATGAAATTATTCCAACTATGTAACATTTTGCCAATCGATATTCAATTGAAAAACAATATAATAAACGAAACCTTTTTTAAAAAAACCTTTAAAAAATTGAATCACCCTACATTTACTAGTGGGATTGCTCGGAGCAAACTCCTTATGCCGAGGGCGAATAATGTGTACGGCGAAAGAACTACCGCCTATATTGTGCCCCGCTTGATTAATAAACTACCTGCAAACCTTGTCGACAGTTTAACTCAAGTAAATTTAAGATTTAAATTAAAAAAATACTTTTTAGAAACCTTAGAATGCACCTAGTTCTCTCTTTGCAATAGTATTTAATTATTTATTATTATTATTATTTATTTTGGTGAATCGACAGTTGTATAAACACTTTATAACATAGAAAAAAAAAACAAGAAAACTAATAATGGATTCACACAAGTAGAGATACAATAGTAACTAACATACATTGAGCTCACAGTGGTAAAATTACGCTAGGTTCACAAACAATAAAACAAAAAACGGATTATAAGTATGTTTATCGTTTATTTTTTATTTATTTTTCTTGTACCTACCTACCTGCCTACCTACTTAATGAAATCCAACGCGTCATTGTAAACAGCGTTGTTACAAACCTTAGTGGATTTTTACGCTGTTTCTAATTTTTTAATGTAAATCGTTGATACAATAAATAAACTAAAAAAAAAAAAATTAAGGCGCCGATTCCCCGAAATAGGGTATTTTAAATTATGGATTACTCACAAATCACAAGTACTTAAAATTTGGAAAAGATATATGTTATTTTACAGTTATTTATCTAGTGCTTCCGGTCGCTTTTTTTTTATTGGTGATATTTTACTATGTCAAATAAAACCCCAAACATCCGTCTAATATTAATTTAAATATCATATTACTTGCAGTATACTTACTTGGTTGGTATTTATACTTTAATTGGTAATTGGTTTAGTTGGTTGGTAATTATTTCATATGTTTTTCATTAACTAAAGTCAATGAAAAACATATGAAAATAACAGTCTTTGAATAGCCGAGGGGTTCCGGCCGTCATATTTTATTATTATTATTATTTCATTTTTAATTGAATGTTAAGTGATTTTCGATTCGCGGGGCGGCGCTCGCGAGTTCACAGCTCACTGCCGGCTGCCGCTGGGTTCGCACGAAGTGTATCGAGCGCGGCCGAGCAAGCGTTAGGGCTATAAGGGTTCCTTATTGACTATGGAACCCTAAAAAGGAACCCTTATGGTGCTTATGGTGCGACTAAGTCTGTCTGTCACAGCTGGATATCTCGAGAAGAATCTGGAATTATTTTATGAGATACAAGTTACAAGCGTTACAGGAAGAATAAACCGATGTCTCTCAATAGTAAACCTTTTTAGAAATCGTCTACATAAATTACATTAGTTCCACTTTCGCTTAAGAGATGGCGCTGTCCTAAAAATGCAATATTCTACACCGCTTTTTTGAGGAATATAGCCTCGCCGATGAAAAAAATTTCACTTTTTATTTATTTATATTTATGATTGTACAGAACCCTCTGTGCGCGAGTCCGATTCGCTCTTGACCGGTTTTATTTTTATTATGATAAGCTTGATAAATATTTTGTAAAAGTATTAAATGTGTTTCTAAAAGGGTTGTTCTTCATATCTCTGTAGACAGGTACTTATTTGTATTAGTGCAATATAATATAATATAATAAAGACAGTTTAAGACCAGAAAAATGCTTGACTCTGATATGCTAGAGCACTACCTCTATGAGGCGTTCAAAACTAACTTTTCAATATTTCCTCGGCTCTGGGTAAGACCAGATTCACGCGCAATACCTCGTCTATAATGAGCGATCAATTCAAAAAGCTCTTTGACACCCGGCGACAATATTTTATACACGTAGCGTATAGGTGGAAAATGTGTGAATCCGCCGATACTTACTGAACAATAATACGGCTGACGGAAATCAAAAAAGAAGAATTATATCTAAACATAAAAACAAACTCTTCGAGTTCAATAAAGTTTTGTTATTATTAACAAATCCTATTGTTAGTTGCTTAATAATCATAACAATTTAATGTTAATTATTTATAAATGTGAACTTTTGGTATCAAAGTTTTTTATCGTAACATTTTTTCTAAAAGAAAATTATTAAATTTCCAAACTTCCGTCATTGTTTTTTCTTTATTATTTAATTTGAAACAATATAAATTAATGAGGAATCAAATGCTTATGAGGCTTCAGTGTTGCGTTATTTAGTTCTATTTGTGAAGTAGACGCGTCTCAAAAGTACAAAATATGACATTTAAACGAACCGCGATTCCAAGTTATTTGTTCAAAACATCTTTTTGTAAGTTTTCGGTTGGACGAATATAGTAATAGGGCACGTTAAATGTCACTTTGTCGCAATCGCTGTTTAAAACGGGAACTTCTAAAGGATATTATTTTAGGACTTGGAACCTAGCTGAACATTTGTGTACCTACTACTAGCCTTCCGCTCGCGGCTTTGCCCGCGTTACTTAGACGTAATTTTCCCGTGGGGAGATATTATCCCGGGATAAAAAGCTCATATGCTTTCTAGATCATAATCTTTGTCTGTACTAAATTTTATTCAGATCCGTTTCGCCATGATTGAGTATCCATACTTTCGCATTTATAAATATTTGTTATTACTATTTTAAAACAACTATAAAGTTTGCTTAGTAAGCTTTCAAGTTAAATACCTAAACAAAAGTCTAAAGCGGCATTAAAAAACAATTTAATTCATACTAATATTATAAATGTGAAATTGTGTTTGTTTGTTTGTCCGACTTTCACGTCAAAACGTGAAGCAACGGATCGAAGTGATTTTGAGTACCTATTGGGATAGTTTGGGAGCTGAATAGTGACATAGGCTGCTTTTGATTCCGGAAAATTAAAAAATAAAAATTATAATCTTGTATGGAAAACATGGAACTGTATACTACAACAACATACAAATTTCTTAATGGAAAATCGTTTATAGTGCGACAAGCATTTCTGTTCTGGTGATAATCTTTGGAACTAAAACAGTTTTCATACGACAGTCCGTTTTGACAGCTAATTTCTTATTGCAAGTGGCTCCTCTGTCACGGCTGTCACCGGAACAGACAGGAGTGTATTAGGACCATGAAGTTTGACTTAATACTCTGAGGTAACTGGAGCTCTCACCCTGAATAAAAAAGTGTCGCCAGCAAATTTGACATTTATGTATGTAGTGGCTGTCAGCTGTCACATATGACCATACGTATTTTTTTAAAGTGTAGGTGAGACGGAAGACAGCCACTGTGTTATTTGTGGTATTCAAAAAATTGTTCGTACTGCACTCTCCAGTTACCTCAGTATTAAGTCGAGCTTCATGATTAGGACTCATGTAGGACTATCTTTCGTACTAGTCAAAGAATACTTTTAAATTCCCACATTCCTGTTTGTTCCGGTAACAGCCGTGACAGAGGAGCCACTTGCAATACAAAATTAACCGTCAAAATGACTGTCGTTGTACGAAAAATGTTTTAGTTCCAACGATTAACACCGGTATAGAAATGCTTGTCGCACTACAGGTATTATTATATTATAGTATTCTCTGACAAAACTGTCATTTCTTCCATGGCCGTTTACAAAGAGTATGTAATCACTGAGTGACATTTGTGGCAGGCGCTGCCAATGGGCGCTGCGTTTAAACTTTTTTGGTGAATCTATGGGCTTCGCGATCTTCGATCAACAATAACACCCTAGTTCTAGATACATACTTGGAGTGACAGATATGTCCAAGCCTCATAAGCCCACTTGAGAGTATAATTATAAGTAGATTATTTTGACAATGTCAATACTACTAAGGTATTTCTTGTCATTTATAATGTAAGATCGTAACATTCGTAACCTTTTTTCTCCGTTTAAAAAAAGTCAGTCAGGCCATATAAAGTTTTCATTTAAAGTGCTCGTCAGATAAGTCTGCGCGCGGTAAAAATCGAATACTAATCTTTTCTATAACATAAGAACAAAAAACTAACTAGCGCCAAAAACGCGCCAGTAACGCGCAGAGTTATCTGAAACACACTCTAGTTCGTGAGCCTTCATCTGGTACTATTGTTGATCGAAGTTCGCGATTCTTTATTTCTATCTGTTCGGTCTGTATCGGTTGGTTGTGGGTGATACGAAGTTCACCGGGTCCGGTACTTTTCAATTAGACATAAATTTCACAAACTTATTAGTTTATAGTGCTAGCGGTACGCAAAAATGTAAATGGTGTTAAAAGCATGAAAATTGGAACGATTGATCTTTAGGCCATACGAATCAATTTGACTCGTAGCACGAAAAAAAAAACAAAAAGGGAGAGGAGTTATGACGTCATCTTTTTTGTATGGAAATTTTATTTTTGTTTTGAAACCTATCGTGTGTGGTATCTAATGAAAGGGCTTACTGTCGATTCTAAAAATATATCACATCACTATATTTCAGTCACATGTTTCAAATTAAAATTAAAATAATTTTCAAAACATACCAAGTTTGGGCTCCTCCAAATATGACACGGTTGAATCATTATTTGTAAAATACACCTAAAATGATATGTCCGTATCGTATCCAACCCCAAAAAAGCAAGTTCAGAGTTTGCAATCATTTTATTATCCTCAGTGTCTAAAATTGAACCTTTTATTTATACATGTTTCAACGAATTGTGATTTTATCACATTTTGTAATATTAAAAAATAATAAATGTAAATATTTTCAAAATTGCTTTCTTGGGGTGGTAATTACCTACCTATCATTTTAGGTATATTTTACGAATAATAATTCAACTGTATCATATCTGGAGGAGCCCAAACTTGGTAAGGTTTGAAAATGATTTTTATTTTTATTTAAAAGAAGTGACTGAAATATAATATGTGCAATTAAGAATCGGCTTAGTAAGCCCTTTCATTAGATACCACACACGATAGACTACAGAACCTTTCTTTCCCATCCAAAAAAAAGATGATGTCATAATATTAACTCCTCTCTTTTTTTTATAAATTATTATTTATTTAAAGATCAATCAGCTTTGCAGCTTTTTACTGAATTTTGGGGTGTACAAATACCGCTAGACTACGCGTAGTGTGTAGCTGCTACGAGCTACGCGGCTACGAGCCTGCTACGGGCGGGATTCACCCCACATGCTACGAACGGATTAATGAATTTGATGATTCATATGTTTACTTTATACGAAATGGCAGATATCTGTATGTGGTGTAGTTACCTAATGTTAATATTACTAAAATTTTCCAAATTTTTACTTACCTAAATACAATATTTTAAGTTTATATTAGTGTAGGGCGATATCTCTTAAATCTGAGTGAAGTTTATAATTGTTTTTTAATTGTGGTTATTCTTAACTCTGGTATTGCCTAAATCTTTGAATTCAAGAACAACAAAGTTAGCATGCTGTGTACACAAAATTTAGATTATTGTCTTGTTTTTATCTTAGAAAAATAAAAAATAAAGTATTTTAGAAAAAATCGACCCGTCTTACAATCAACTCCGATGGGACTCGAACCCACGACCTTTCGCTATCCGGGCGACTGCTCTAATCACTGAGCTACGGAGTCGTTAACCACTGAGCAACGACTTTATCTTACATTGTGGTCCGGTAGTGCTGAATTTTTGAAATGTTGTCTAGTATGTTTATTGAGGGTTTAAAATACAAAATGCACAATTCCTCTCCCTCTGCCCCCGCCGCCATATTGAAATATCGGTAATTTCTTTAGATTTTTGCTTATATTTTCGTTTAGGTGCATTTAAGCCGAAAGAGATGCTGCACAATGTAGTAGAGAATTAAATTTCCTATAATTAGTGTTTTTAGTTTTGTTTCTACGATAGATAGTTACGGAGATATACACTTTTAAAAATCTAATTTACTGAAATTTGTTAAACTTCAAAGAACATAGTGCAAAATGGGCCCAGAGTCGTAGCATTTTGAAACCTTATTACATATATAGGTACCTACTAGTAATAAAAAAATTTAAAAAAATATTATTTCACATCATTTTCTGGATCTTTTAATTTTTTTTAAGTACATATAAATATAATATATCCTAAAACAATTTAAATGATTAGCAATAACTCGAGAATTTATCTCTTCTCTTCGACATTGTCAAGAATCTTCTGTGGCTAAAAACTTAAATGAAGGTTCATAAGCAAAAACTTTTAGCTTATTACAAGATTTTTTGAACTGCTGTAACTTTTTAATTTTTTACAATTCAACTTCGTTGCCGTATGATAAAATTTTGTAATTAATCATTAGTATATATTTAAGGTTTCGAAGTGCTACGACTCTGGGCCTATTTTACATCTTGTTTTTTAGAAGTTTGCCAAATTTCTGGAAAATGAGATTTTTAAAAGCCCATAGTCCTAGAAATTTAATTCTCTACAAATTGTAAATAATCTCTTTTGGTTACAATGCACCTAAACGAATATATATTCGAAAATCTGAAGAAGTTACCGATTTTTTCATTATGGTGGGAGGGAGAGGAATTGTGCATTTTGCATTTTAAATACTCACTAACCATCTTAGACAACATATCAAAAACTCAGAACTACTAGACCATATGTAAGATAACGCCCCCATATTAGTCTCTATTTACTGGGTTAATATCTAAGTTTCGGATTTTAAATTTTAGAGTAGGGTCTCTGACGGATAAAATTCATATTGTTACGAACTGGCCGTTAGGCCAGCCATCTTTGCAATGCTATTTTAGTATACATTTTGATAAGTACTTGTCTGTATTTGGCTATAATATCCTTACTTCTGAGCCCTATTTATTTCCTCTCCTCTTCAACACATATCAAATAAACATAGATTTTTTCATTTATATTTATATTTTACGCTTGTATTCATCACACAAACAATTGCCCCTACTAGAAATTGAACCCAGGGCCGCAGTGAGCAAGTACCAGTGTACAATACAAACCACTCTTCTTGGGGCTCTTCAGACATTGTCATATAAGGACCAATAGATAGCGCTATCAAGTCATGTTGCGATGGTCATGCATGCGGCTGAAAATACCCGTTGATCTAGGGGAGCGACGAGAAGCGACGTGACATGATAATTATTTTAAAACAAGAATCCCCGGTTGGTAAAATTTATAACTCTTCACTGACACCGCGTTGCGGCTCATCGCGAAAAAACAAGTACGTACCTACTTCGTCGCGTCTTGTGAAAGAAAGAAAGAATGAAAAACATTTATTGGACTCACATGAAAATTTTATAAAAAGAAACAAAAAGACTTTAAGTACCCACAAAAAATAAAATAAAAACTTAAACTAATTACTATTAATATTAATACATTATGAAGAAAAAATAAGATAAGACATCACAAACAACGCCTATGTGTGCGTGTGCGTGCCAGTAAATGACCCGTCTCAGCATAATGCTGCTGGGTCTTAAGATGGACAAAGTGACAAACAGCGCTGCTATTCTGGCGGGGGTAACAGACATCAACACTGCCGGACCCAAACAAACGAAGTATAATAAAAAAATGATGTTTGTGTATAGAAAAAAAAATAACGCAGCAACGTAGGCCACGCAACCACTACTTCATAATTTCCCGTAGCATTGCCGCGTTCGCCCATCACCTAGGAACATGGTTGAGTGAGACTCAGAGAGAGGCTTCCATCATCTGTCTTCCAGATGATAGTAAAGTGCGGGTGTAATGTTTACGTTTCGTGTCCGCCGCCGCGCCGTCACGCTCGGGGCAACGTGAAAAATTGAAATAAACAAGGAGGCTGTGGGTGGCCCTCTCGATACCCGTCACTTACATTTTGTATATTTTTATTGTTATTACTTATTTCCATTTTTACTGTTCTTTTAACGTTTGGCACACTATGATTGGCCTTACTATCGATGGGTGCGGTATCGATCGCAACCTGGACAAACGTGAACTTGATGGAAACTTTGTGTCTGGGTGTAATTTACCAATTAAATTTATTTGTGGTTGGTCAGTATAAATGTAGTCACGTAACATCAGCGCGCTCAACCCTTAATTACTCACGTGGGGTACATTTTTACCCCAGAGTGTTCAAGCATACTTATCTTCATAAATTGTTTGCTTCTACCGTCACACTTTTCTGAAAATAGTGTGTGTGTGTGTGTGTGTCATTGTGCCAGAAGAGAGAGTTTGGAGTAAAATCTTATTCGGTAACATATGCAATATTATGTATGTTATAAGCTGTATGATATAATGTATGCTGGTGTCGTCGTTGTTGTCATGCTTAAAATAATGCAAACTAAAAAAAGTGTTTTTTTTATATTTTATTACAGATAAATTGTTCGTTTTATCATGTTTCCTAATTAAAAGTTTGATTTTGCATGTGCTTTTGGTTTTATTGAATAATGAAAATTGTGGCGAAATTTAAGCCCACGCAAGCAGTAGTGTTAGTATTTTTACGCGAGTAACCAAGGGTTAGGCACTTTGATTGAGATGTCTGATCCGCATAGTTCTGCTTATTATACTTTCATTATGGGTGGTAGGTACAAAATGTTGGACGATTCATAAGCATAAATTTTATTTAATCTATGTGATTATAATCTATGTGATTTTTGACTATAAACTATCCTTAAAATGTAAAAGCTACTTGGATTGCTTGTTATTTACTTTTTCCATGGACGAAATAATCGTCCATGCTTTTTCCCAAAAATGAATTAAAACCAATTTTGAAAAAATATGCTACATTATGAGCAAATTAAAACGTCATCGTGCCAAAGATTCAGTTCAATGATAGCTCAAATAAATTAAATGCCAAAGAACTCAAGAAAGCCCATTACCTATTATTAAGTATCTTAGCCAATAGAATCCTACTAATATTATAAATGTGAAAGATTAGATGTTTGTATGTTTGTTACTCAATCACGCCAAAACGGCTGAACGGATTTGGCTGAAATTTGGGACACAGATACTTTGTAGCCTGGAGAGAAACATAGGCTACTTTTTATCCCGGAAAAATATCATATTCCCGCGGGATAACGTCATGTGGCCCACGCGGGCGAAGCCGCGGGCGGAAAGCTAGTAAAAAAACTAAAGCAAACTGTTAATTAATTAAAAGACAATTATTTATTTTTTATAAGCGGGCTTCGATGAACAATAACACGAAGTTTGCGGGTATTATGAAAGCTGCTGTACGCCATAGCATCCCCATCGAAATCATCCCCAGAATCCGGAAACAAATGTTTTTGTTAAAAATGTTGATATAATCTATACTGATATTGTAAAGAGGAAAGATTTGATTTTTGTATGTTTGTTTGTTTGCTCTAATGAACCATTTTACAAAATTATTTCACCAGTAGAGAGCTACATTATTCCCAGGCTATATTCACCGATACCTATTCCCACGTGAACGATTACCGCGCTGTAAAACTGCGGGAAGCCACTAGTTTATTATAATTAGGGATTACTTTAACATTAACTAATCATCCTTTGTGAAACTGATCAATATCTCGCATTTCGAGTAAAGTCGCTTATTTTGAACTTCAGGCGGTTTTTGTTAACATAACAGAATACTGAAAATCTTAGCTTTTAGTGGTAGTTGCAAAGTTTGATAAGAAACTTAGCACAAAACGCCCAGGATGCCAATATTAACAGTTTTCAGTTGAAATCATTAGTTAGGATACATACATCCAAGTAACTTCAACTTAAATTTTAAGATTTCATCGTCATCATCATATCAGCCGAACGACGCCCAATGCTGGACATAGGCCTCCTCCAAGGATCTCCACAAAGATCGGTCCTGCGTTGCCCGCATCCAGCGGCGTCCCGCGACCTTGACCAGATCATCGGTCCACGTTGTAGGGGGCCTGCCCACGGAACGTCGTCCGGTCACCATTCGAGAACCTTTCCGCCCCAACTACCATCGGTTCTCCGCGATTTGTGTCCCGCCCACTGTCACTTCAATGATGCAATCCTTCGAGCGATGTCGGTTGTTTTAGTTCGGATCTTATAATTGCTGATTCGATCGAGCAGGGAAATACCAAGCATCGCTCTCTCCATTGCTCACTGAGTGACTTTGAGCCTCCTTAAGAGACCCAAAGTATATATTTCAAGCTTATACGAAATGACTAGAATAAACAAAAATCCATTGACTAGTTAACATTCATTTATTCACTAACCTTTAACTCATCTATTTGGGGTCAGCGGATTATGTGTTTTACTGCCATTCATCTCATTCTATTTGCCGCCTCTCTTAAGTCGTACCTGACTAAATTAACATTTATGTAGATATATCAATATTAAAAAGTCAAGATAGTTTTTCGGTTATGTTTTGTCTCGGCATTAGTTTACCGTAAAATCCACGTGATCATCCCCTTCTTACCCCCACTCTCCACTCTGGGTCTCCCGCCCAAGATTGTTTACAGGTGTGTGGTAGACCTGCAATCTATAGGTAATTTTAGACTTTTTAACTATTACTTATTATGATACTAGATCCAGACTTCAAAATAATTACATTTAATTAAAAAGGGAAATCATTGATAGTGAATGGTTACTTAAGCATTTGAATGCTTGAATTGTCTAAAAATCAAAGTATCTTTCGAGAGAGCCCTTCCCGCTCTGTCTGTCGTCATTGTTGGCCGCTCATAAATTTTTATTATATTGTTTAAAAAAATAAACTCTTGGACAATAATAATTAATGAAAAATAAAGGTCAATACCACGATAGTTAATTGGTAATTGTTATAAAAAGATTTATTCAATGTTACTTAAACTTTTTGAGCAATTAGCAATTATTGGTAAAGTTAGTGTGAACTAATATTTATTTCAAATAAAACCCGATAATAAATAAAAAACAAACCATAATTATAAAGGTGTAGAGTATGTATATATTAACTGTGTAAATTTTAATTCCAAATTTGTGCTAATATTTCTAATATTGCATTAATAAAAAGATTGCAATATTAAAAAGAACCTGTTTTGAATTGTAACCTTTTTTATCGCAACTGAAGGTTTATATATATTTTTTAATATCCATTTCGATATTTTTTACTGCATGTAGCGCAGGGTTAAAAAACTTTGTGCGATTTATATCTCTCTAAATATCGACCAGCAAGGGATGCTCTGTGTCTGACTGAGTCCAAAATGTAATTTGGTTGGACTGTATTTGCCCTCATTTTTTTATTTTATTATAATAAAAAAAATCGAACCATAATATTGTTCTGTGGTATCGACAGTTGGTGACAGTTTTAGAGTGCGTCTGCGCGCGGTCGAATTCGAATACTAATCTTTTACCATAACCTTAGAACAAAGAAAATGTACTGTAACTAGTGCTAAAAAACGACTCAGTTCCATGCAGAGTTATTGCGCACGTACTCGTTATTGTTCTTTTTTGTTTTTAGCTTAAAAAGACAGGTCAAGTTGCAAAAATGTGTTTCTTTTTTTATTAACACATAAATCGATAAAGCATATTGGGTGTAACCTATTTCAACAAAATACATGTATTTTATATTTTTTTTGTGGAGTATTGGCATAAAATTATTTAATTAATTAATTAACATCTCATTTGAAATAAAAGAGCAACAGTAATCATGGTAACCAAACTGTCTCGAGTTCTATTTGCTAGCCTGAAATTTCGTTCTTTTCAAAAACGTGTAAATAGAAATAGGTAATATGAGCGATAGCTCATTGGATTTGCAATGATGTATAGAAAAATGTATTCGAAAGATTATCAGCACGCAAAAATTGCAAGACTTGTTAACAAATTAAGTTGAAAAAAATGGCGTTTCGTTTTTTTAATAAATCCGCAACACTGAAAATAGGGCTACATAACGCGCGGCCGTTACGGCATACGCGTGCGACACCAAAAGTGAGTACGCAACAGAAAATATTTTTTTATAGTAGTATTTTTTTTTATATATTATTATTATGGTGTATCCTTTACACTTGAATGCATAAACTCCAGTTAGAAAGAAGTTTTTAAGTGTTTCAACAAGTCGGGCTGTTTGTTAATAACCAAAAGTTCCCTGAACCTCCGTTTTCATTGAAGACAATAAAAAATGTTTAAATAATTGCTCTATAAAATTTTCGCTACTTGGAGTCCCTCTTATACAGGGGTACTGGAAATGTGACGTATTCCTGTGAAGACATTGTAGATAAGTTCAAGAGCAACATTTTTAGCCAAGTAAAATGCTGGCCCAAACTTATTGCAAATTGAGTTATTCGCGATTTCGTAACTTTTTGTCAAAAATCGAGATTTAACCTTTTAAGAAAATAAACTTAATTATCGTTTTTTTACTGTTGTGTTGATGTTATCCGTACCCCTAGTGTAAGTTTTTATGTCAAGCAAACGCAAACTATTTCGAATGCGTATTAATGTCAATTTGTATGAAAACTATATAAGCGCGCTACTCGCCGCTAGAGGCGCTAATACAGTTTTCATACAAATTGACATAAATACGGAATCGAAATAGTTTGCGTTTTTTGACATAAAAACTTACACTACGGGCACGTATTGATGCGACTCTGACGTTTTGGTACGTTCAGCGTCCTAAGGCTTCCTGCGCACGACGCCCGGAGCTACATCGTTGCCTCACCGGTGCTATCAAAGTTGCTACCACACCTGAGCATACTACTGGAGATGGTAATCTCGCAAAAAGGTTAGAAATGTTTCCATCAAAATGTTTTTCCAGTGTATTTTAGACGTACAGTGCGAGAGTATTTGTATAACACTTTTTATTGTCCGGCAAGGTGTCCAGACCTCACAAATATGGATTTTTACGTGTGGGGTAAAATGAAAACAATAGTTAATCCACTTTCGACACTCGAGGACCTGAAGTTTAAAATCATTACTGTAGCTGATGAAACAAAAAGAAACCTCACAACTAGAGTGCCAAAAAGTGAGTTGCGTCACAGCATGCATACCTGCATTCGAAATAGAGGGCCGCAGTTTGAGCAAGACATAAAAATGAAGAATTTTCATTTTGATGAACTTGTTTTGTCATAACGTTTTTCTAGACATCATTCCAAATCCAATGAGCTATTGCTCATATTTTAGGAACTTAATCTCTATTTAACACATTTTTGAACTTTTTGACTAGACTATCAACTTATAGCTTATCTGCAACGCTGCCAGCCAAGTCATTGGTGATTATAAACCCTCGTGTCATATATCATAAATTTACTTAATATTCATACTCCTGTGATATCTAGACTCGCGGTAGCGTGTCACGCCAAGTTCAAGCTAACAGAACTGGCCAGCAGCACTGTGTAATATTACACGAAACATTTGGAGCCACTTTTGACCCCCTCATAACTCAAAAACTATTTAACAAAAACATGTTAAATTTAGCTCATATATTGAGACTTTCTAAAATTTCATAAACACACCTCAATCGGTTATTTACATATTAACGTCCAAAAATCGTCATTTTTATCACTGACTGACTATATAACAAAACTCTAACCCAGTTCCAGATGTCCTAGAAAGTTCAAAGGCATCCAGATAGGTAGTTAGGTTACAATTACCAGGTTAAATCAGAAACTAGATTTTTTTATCATTTTATTTTAATTTTTCAATTAATTGATTTTATTAGAAAAACTGACATAAAATGCCTGAAATGTAAGAAACAGCAATCAAATTGATGACAGCCTGTTTTTATGTCGATGTTAAGGTCTTCACGTGAATATTTAATGAATGGAATACCACCCTTAATTTTTATAAATCCAAACATATCAGTTTTAGTACTTTTATCTAAGAGCATAGTATCGACTTTCGTATTTATTACGTTATTAACTGGGATTTAGTATTTAAACCATTATTCATAATAAAATTAATAATTTTATTATGAATAAGTACCTACTTATAATTTCTGTACAAAAGGTAATGATATCCTATCAAAAACATAAATGTGCACTAAAAGCCAAGTTCAATATTATGATATAAGTATGCCTTGGTTGTTGACTTCAATGACAAAAGAAGTGAGATCTAAATGGGTGCCAAGTTCAATGGTCAGTTCTGGAATTTATTTATAACAACATAAAATATTTTATATCAACTTAAAATATCATTTCTTCTTATACCTTAGAATAATAAGGTCTGTCTTGGCTAGTACGGATATAGCTCTCAGTTTTATATAAAAAATTCAAGATAGTATAAGTATGTCTTGCCATTTGGGAGTCTTACCTTTTTTAAAGTTTGTTTTTATAAGTTCCAAATAAAACACTAGGCTTCGATCAACAATAACACCTAGTTATCAGGACAATGATTAGCTTTCGAGGCGTGCTTCGCGCGGGTTGCGCCCGCTAGCCGCTAGCCGCCGCTCAGCGGCATTGAGGACTCACCGAGGCCGCGGCCCTGACTTTGACCCGCGCCGCCGCACACCAACGGGGATGTCGGCTTAGTGAATGAATCAACAACTCACAAGTTATTTGTTTTCAATCGTAAAACAAAACACATCCTCCTGCATACTGACATATCGCTTTTATTTACGTACCTAACTAGCCGGTGCCGGTGCGTCTGCTAGTAACAACGTGACTCATCACATATATTTAATACAACGAATCTACCGATCACGTGAATCGAGTCGGGGGTCCATAGAAGCTTTTTTCGGGTTTTGTGAAAGAAAGTGTTGCCTGTCGGGAGATACAGGAACGTAGGGGCGGCAGCGGGCGGGGGTGGGTAAGGCGGGGTGGGCCGTGGGGGGCGGCCACGTGCCGGGCGGGCGTGCACGTTGCCTGCGAGCGTGCCGAGCGCACGTGGCGATGAGCGTGCGAGACGTGTGGACCGGCAGTCCTCTTCAATCCTGCCGCGGTCCGCATCGGGAACGCTCGTGTCCGCGGTTACTAGCTAAGCAAACATTGAGTGCGTAAGGGTGGATAGAAGCGGCGTGTGCTCGCGATGGTGGCCGGCTCGCCGACTGGACCGGCACGGGTACATCGACATGGGGACGCACAGCGGAACGACGCTGCCTGACCCCTGGCAGACGGGACCGGGGCCCGCGCCGCCGGGGCTCGAGCGGCCTTGCTTCCAGCCGCCACAGCCGATGCACCACCACCGTCGGTTCTCACCGCACCGCCTCTCAGGTATCACCGCACGCAGCTCCGACCTATTCAAAACACATTCACACGAGGAAAATCGTGCTACAAGTAATTACTGGTGTAACGTGATAAAAATGATTTATGCATCAGTGTACTTTTGCAAGTAAATGCTGGGTTTGAATACAATCTTATTAATGGTTTGTATTGTCAACATCGATAACTCGCCTTTGTTTCGTTGATTAGTAAATGCTGACCTCACTGTTTGTGTTGTAAGTGCTTCGTAGGGAGAAGTTTAAGAGTGTAGTAGTGTTATTTTTTACTGCCTCTATTTATTTTAAACAATGAATAGGTACATAAAACTATAAAAGCTAATCAAACTTTCATTCAACAAAGTGAACAGTTTGAAAAACCTTATCGTTCTTAATTGGACCCGTGTGTATAATATTAAATTACGCAGTGCCACGATAACGAGTTTGTAATAATCATTTTACCTATGCTGAGTATTGCAAATCTCGTCGAAAGATTGGGATTGAGTCTGAGCGATGAGGATAGCAGTAAGAAAATTATATGAAAATTAAAATTGCTTCTCATATTTGATTCATTAGACGACTTATGTTTTTCCTATCAATACGAAAATCAATGTGCAATATTTAGTGCCTAGAAAAAGACTTCAACGACTTGTTTTTGTAAATCTGTCACAGTTTTTGCTAATATATACTTTTAACATAAAACTTCGCTTTACTTTGTTATTGTATTTATTGCTTTATTTTGTTACTACCAACGTAGTTTTATAAGATACCTCTAATTATTATTATCGTTGCAATACAATAAATGTAGAGTAAACTTTGACACTATTGTAACCCTAAAGTCCGCGTGTCCTATGCTACTTTCACCACAGAATAAATAATAGTGCTAAGGCACTTTTACCTTTAGAAAGGGTCAAGTACGAAAGCCCTAACAAGTATGGATTAGAATCATTACAGTGACACAAGCTTTTCTATTCCGGTGACAGCCGTGACAGAGGAGCCACTTGCAATACGAAATTAGCTGTCAAAATGGACTGTCATATGAAAACTGCTTTAGTTTCAAAGATAATCACCGGAACAGAAAAGCTTGTCGCACATACCAACATTTGAAGGCGCAGTTCAGTACTCTTCTTTCGTTTCAGACAGTGAGGTACATACAACCGACCGACCCCAAACCGACCCCGATGTGCCCTCTTGCTCTTGAAAAAACTTTTAACCGCCTCTGTTGTCTAGTGGTTCATACCACCGATTTCAGACCCAGAGGTCCCGGGTTCGATTCCCAGTCCCCACTGGGACATGTATACTGGATATGTACCCCCGTACATATTGTATTCGGTTTGGTTGGTGGTAGGACTTGTTCTAAGTCCGCCTGGCTAGCTACCACCATCTTATCTAAGTCTGCCGCCATAACAATGATGTTTTCAGCATTATTGTGTTCCGGCAGTTAGAGATAAGATAGCCAGTTCCTCAGTGATTGAGGATTCCGGGAGTAGTGCGCTTCCACCTTCAGCCTTATCACCACTTATCATCAGGTGTGATGAAGGCTAAGTGCTACCCCGTTGTGGATAAAAAAAAAATAAAAAAAAAACAAAATAAATCATGGAGCTAGACTACATACTGAGGTAACTGGAGAGTGCAGTACTTTGTGTACAGTTTTTTGTGACCACAAATTACACTGTGGCTGTCTTCCGTCTCACCTACACTTTGAAAAAATACGTATGGTCATATGAGACAACTGACAGCTACTACATACTAAATGACAAATTCGCTGGGCACACTTTTTTATTCAGGATGAAAACTCCAGTTACCTCAGTCAAAGAATATATATGTCGCAGGCGGATGGTTGAATCCGGCGGATGGTTAAGTATGGCAGCATGTACCCCTCAGAAGTCCTGTAGCACACGTGATAGGTTAGAAATTTAAAGCGATCGCGAAGCGCA
Source organism: Crambus lathoniellus (assembly GCA_949710035.1). Classification (NCBI taxonomy): domain Eukaryota; kingdom Metazoa; phylum Arthropoda; class Insecta; order Lepidoptera; family Crambidae; genus Crambus; species Crambus lathoniellus. The sequence goes on from OX453296.1 coordinate 30,853,189, forward strand.
TCGAAGCGTGGTGATTTTTTTTTGTGACTCCGTCAACTTATGGGAAGATAAAATAGCTGACGGAAAAAATCATCGGCCTTGGCATTTAATTGAATGGCGGATTCAACCAGTTGGCTGCGACATATACACTAACCTCAGTATTAAGTATTAAGTCTAGCTCCATGAAATAAATTGTGTTGGCATTAGAGTGTGTGTCAGATAACTATGCACGTGCCTGGCGCGTTTTTGGCGCTAGTTACAGTGCATTTTTTGTTCTTATGTTATAGAAAAGATTAGTATTCGATTTTTACCGCGCGCAGAATTTTGATGTCAAACGTCAAAAGTAAGGTTTTTATCTTCGAGCAACGCGGGTCCTCCCTGACGAAAGGCCCGCGTTGCTCGAAGGTTTTTATTTACAAGGTTCACTGATTAATGTTTGAAATTATTTTTTTAATTATTGGCTATTGGAAATTTGTTACAAAAGTACCTAAGGGGAGTATCAATTCACTAGTTTTCAGTTCAATTATTTGCTTAATAGGATTAAAGCTTATGTGTTCGCGTAGGTACTCAGATTACCGACAATTCTAAACTGTGTTAACCTCCGCGGTTAACCTGGAACATTTTAAAATTTTGGTTCTTTTCATACTATATGCTACTCGAACGTTAAATATAAAAGTTTTTGATACATAATGATTATGACAGAAACGCAAAAACTTTTCTCGGACGATTTGACTTTAGGTGTTGCTTTTGTAAACAACGCTAAACATAAATAAATATGTATTGTATGTTTTGTAGGATAAACTTATTACCTATTAAAACAACTATTCGGACAGTAAAATGTAATGACTCTTGAACACATGGTCTTATGCTATTTTTTTGATGTCAGCGCTTTCACTCCTTCTCTTCTATTCCTTCTACTATGCGTCTCATCATCTCCGATACATATATCTACTCCAACCATATTATGTGTGTCCACTAAAAATAGGAGTGCAACTGAAGAACTTTACAACATAGATAAAGTTGCTATTTTTTCTGACGTTCTTCTGAAGTTAAAATTTAATTACTAAAAGTACAATGAAATTGAATTGTGATTTTCTTTACATTTCTCGATCGCTGTTGAAACGTGTATGGAATGTCAACGACGAATGGCGTATCGCGTCATTTCTTTGATAAAAATGTTATCGAACGCGTGCGGCTCATGCAGAATAACTATTTGAAGGCCAAGGTACTCTGTACCCCTAGTGTAAGTTTTTATGTCAAGCAAACGCAAACTATTTCAATTCCGTATTTATGTCAATTTGTATGAAAACTGTATCAGCGCCTCTAGCGGCGAGTAGCGCGCTTATACATTTTTCATAAAATGACATAAATACGGAATCGAAATAGTTTGCGTTTGCTTGACATAAAAACTTACACTATGGGCACTGATTTTCTAATAAGTATCCACTAAATCAATCGATCGTTTTACTAAAAGTTTTCCTAAATATTTTAATCATTGTTCATAATTGAATTATCTGAAATAAAATTATTGCCACACTCGTAGTATACACCATAAACGCATATTAATGTTATGGTGATGATAAACTGCGCACGCGACGCCCCCCAAGTCAAGTGCGGCCGATGCAAGCGCATGCTGCGGTGAGGTCAGTGGTCTTTAAGAGTTGCTCGCGGTGTCCCATAGATGGCGCTCTAGTCAGTAGTTTTGTTTTGCCTTTGCTTTTAGTTTTAGTGATTAATATATACTCGTGCATACCACAATAATAATAATAAATAAATAAATAATAATATTAAAAAAAATTAAATAGTTTTCGAAAGCTTACCTATTGATTTTCTTGTGGTGAAAGTAAAGTTTCACCACAAGAAAAATAAATCAATTATTTCAGTAATTCAGACTAATTACTGGCGTTGTGAGAAATCACTGCCTTGAATAATATGTTGGCCCACGAGTTAAAATAAGTAAAAATAAGATAACCTACCTTCTTGAATTTAAACCCGCTAGAATAGGGAAGGAGACCCCTTTGTGGCCACTTTAAGTATGTTTATGGTCTAAGGTATTTATGACACAAATCACTATATTTTAATGTGCTAGAAACCAATCAACTGCAAAACAACAATTTAATTGTTTAAGGTTTATAATAAAGGAGATCATCCATTTTGTTCAGAGATTTGGGATAAAAAAAAGTAGTTCGCGGCCCGAAATAAATAATATTTTTTATAATGGGATATCATATAAAAGAACGCTGCTTGCACATTCTCAAATATTTTTTCTTTTTTTCGTAGGCCGCATAGCTTTCGACTTTTGATGAAAAATTAAAATAAAAACCGTTCCCCCCACTCATCTCCGAAGATTGCATAGAGAAAAATCTGAAATTATTTTATATGATAGAAGTTTATGTAAGGATTACAGGAAAAATAAAACGATGGCTCTACATAGTAAACTTTTTAGAAATCTTCAACAAAAATTACATTAGTTCCACTATCGGTCAAGAGATGGCGCTAACTTAAAAACGCAATATTCTACACCGCAAATTTTTACGAATATAGCCTCGCCGATGAAAACATTTTCACGTTTTGTTTTATTTATTTATATTTATGATTGTACGGAACTCTCAGTGCGCAAGTGCGACTCGCTCTTGATCGGTTTTATTTGTTTAGATAGTTGGGACAGGACTATTGCTTTATGCTGGCGAACTATAGAATTTAAAACATATACCTAACTGTCAAACACTAAGTAAGTTAGCTTCCTTATATAGATTCTCTGTAGAATATCGTCTAGGTTTTTGGAGCATCACTTTGATAACAGCCCTTTATGCTAAATATACTTGATTGTTTTCGGTTAAAACATAGATATAGCAATAGTTTGCCATAATATATAGTTTCACTATCACATGAACTCTAGCAGGGTCAAGATATTTTAATTATCTTTTTGGCTGATTGTACAATGTCAAACGATTACTGGACTTTTGATTATTAAGTTCGGTAGTTATCACGTAGACACCCCTTTGAAGAGATTTATGAGTTTTACCGTAAGTCATACACATCACAGCATTCTTTATATTACGCGTAGCGCGTACGCGCGCCTAGCAAATAATTAAATTATTAACATTTTAATTAAATTCAATTTTAATCAATTTGTCCTTCATCCCTATTGATTTCTTAATTTATAGAACTATTTTTATTTACAGTTTTTATTTGAAATTTGCATACCATCATTGGTTGGATATGATCGCTCTATTAATTACCTATGGATAATGCTAGGTTTTCCATGAAATCGTCCCGCCTTCCAGTGGCTATGTTTTTTACATCGATGGATAGCTATTTTAGAGCTTAATAGAAGTTACTATGATGCCAAGATCCAAATATTAGTCAGTTACGAGTAATTCTTTATTAAATATGGCATTTTTACTAGATCTAAAATCAATTATTGTCAAAATGTTAAATAATGTTGCCAAAAATATTAATGTTAACGTTAAACAGATATCAACGCTGACCAAAACTTTTTTACAAATAGAACAACGATAACGTATTTCAAAAATGAAGACTTATTTAACTATACTCACAATGACGACATTTAAAAAGTAGTCCAGTGAATAGAGGGTTTTAGCTTACAAGTGGTCCGGTATTATTTTGAATTTTTGATATGTTGTCTAGGATGGTTAGTGAGCATTTAAAATGCAAAATGCACAATACCTCGCCCTCCACCCCCGCCACCATATTGAAAAAATCTGCAATTTCTTCAGGTTTTCGCTTAAATCTTCGTTTAGGTGCATTTGAGCCAGAGAAGGGTTTTGATAATGTTGTAGAGAATAAAATTTTCTATAATTAACACTTTAAATTTTGTTAATAGGATAGATAGTTACGGAGATAAATGACAAGGACAAGTTAATTCCATTTATTGCTACATCAAACGTTCTGTTTACCAATCAGTACCAAAATCAACTTTAAGGGTCGGCTTCTGAGTCGCGCCGCGCGAAGTTTAGGTTTTATACACATAGGTACTCGTACATATACGAGTAGCATCACACCTATCTTCCATGGGAATAGAAAGATACCACATATTTCGTAGCGTTTCGCTTATGCATCTCACATTTTATCAATTTTGTACTATCGTTTTAGATGATGAATGTTAATCAGGTTTACATCGTGAAAAAAAAAGAAAATGAATCACTTAACAATACACATTATGAACTACATATAAGTACTTTTTATTCAATCATCGAACGAAAGTCTTTTTGATTTTTCAATCAGAAGCATGATGCAGCGACCGCGGAGAAAGTCAGTGGTATCTGGCCAAAGATCTCGCATTTAGGAGATCCGGCGTCAAGGTCAGCAATCTCACTTTCAAAAACCCCCCCTCAGCTCCTACAGCCCCCCACAGTCTCCGCCAAACTGGCATACTTAGTTGCTTTGTTGACTTCATATAACTATTACCGAGTCGAATTTTAATTGCTAACTATTGAAACAATAACATTGCTGATGAGGACTGCCTTTTTGGCAACTCATTCAGTTTTTTTATTATATTGCGATGTAAATTTTGTTTCTTTTTCGCATTGTTTATCCTTCCTTAGAATGTGGATATATTTCGATTATATTGCTTCTTGGACTAGCATTAATACTACTAATAATAATATAATATATATTTGTGACAATGTTGGAATAAAAAGTATCTGTATGAAATAAATAGGGGAAAAAACAGCCCTTGACTAGTTTCTTTCCGGTTCCTCTCGTTACAAGGTCCCCACAGGATTTACGAACCGATGGCGTAGCTTCTTTGACATTTACAAGCGCTGTAAAGGCTTAGCTTGTATTAATAATATTTAATCTATGATCCATTGTAATATTAATTTGACGATCTTCGTGAGTGGTTTGTGCGTCGGTTTTCAAAGTGTTGCCTACTCCAATGTTTTGGGTTAAAATCCTGTTATAGGCAAATCTTTATATGATGAATATGAGCAATAAAATTGTATGTACTGTACTTATATATAAACTTATCATTTTATTTTATCCGGCTCAGTATATCATAACATATAAGTATTCGTAGTGCTTTCGACTTACGATAAATGGTGTGAGTGTAAAATATAGGTATTTATTTATTTATTTGTCTTAAACCGGTTCGTGGTCTATTTATGCAACATGCCTGCAAAATTTTATTCAAACCCATTCAACTGTTACGTTTGACAAAGTTTCCTAGTATAATATAAGAAAAATAGGTTACGTAGGTACTATTTGTATAAATTCTTATGTAGTAACTAGCTCACAAAGCACATAATTATTGGAAATGTAATTAAACTGTTGATAATTTTAACCAAATTACATGTTGATGTGGCATTATTAGGGTTTCTTACCAAACTGGTAAAACGGAACTCTTATGGTGCGACTAAGTCTGTCTGTCTGTCTATCACAGCTAGATATCTCAAGAACTACTAATGCTATCAACTTGAAATTTGGAATAGTTTTAGATGACATTTGCCCAACTATTTTGCAAATAAGAGAGAAAATATTTATAATTCGAAGTGGGGCTACTAGGGCATATGGGGTATCTTATAAAAGAACACTTGCACATTCTCAAACATTTTTATTTTGTTCTTAGGCCGCATAGTTTTCGACTTTTGATGATAAATGTAAAAAAAAAATACCATTCCCCCCTTATCTCCGTAGTTTGCATAGAGAAAAATATGAAATGATTTTATGTAATAGAAGTTTATGTAAGGATTACAGGAAAAATAAAACGATGTATCTAGGTGTTACTGTTGATCGAAGCTCTAAATAGTAAACTTTTTCAGAAATCGTCAACAAAAAATACATTAGTTCCACTATCGGTCAAGAGATGGCGCTGACCTAAAACTGCAATATTGTCGAATACAGCCTCGCCGATGAAAACTTCACTTTTTATTTATTTATATTTATGATTGTACGGAACCCTCGGTGCGTGAGTCCGACTCGCTCTTGGGTCTTGACCGGTTTTTTTTCTATTTAAATTTGTGTTTAGTAAAATATTTTGCATTTTCTGATTTCACTTTCAATTCACTTTCGGATGATTGCATAGAAATGTAAAGAAAATAATATTTATTTTATAAATTGCTGATACATAAAAAAAAACTCAGAAATATATTGAAAAGGTATTTATTTGACTGATTGTTATGGGTTTTTATTTATTTCAAGTCAAACAAAATACTTATTGGACTGATTCAATAGTAATCAAGTTAGCCTTTTGTTATCCAATTACCCGTCTAGTCAAATCTTGCGTGGATAGTTTTAAACGAGAGTGAAACCAAATATACATCGTCAGTATGTTAATACGTTGGAGGTTCGAGCGCACATTTTCTCGCGAGTTTCGGTTAAGGAGAAAGTGTTCGTGTTTTTGAGAAAGGAAAAGTAGCTTATTTTTTGTGGTAACAATCTGAGCGCCCCCCCTCCCCCTTCCCCCTGAGAAGAAAGTGAAACCTGCCGCTGCTCGGCTGTGGCAGTTTCGGTTGCCACTGCCCATACCACTCGAATTAGCATTGTTTGCAGGCGCTATTTACAATTAAATATGAGTAGATTGTATCTTTTATGTGTTTTTATGTTATTTTATTTCATTATTTCGGAAAAGCAACAGCTAAACAAAAAGAATATAAATCTTACATAAAAAACAGACAGCAAAAATAAGGTATTCACATTTAAAAAACATTCTTTATAGAAAAATGGAAAATGAAGTATTTAGAAAAAATCGACCCGTCTCACAACTCCCAGCGAAAGGTCGTGGGTTCGAGTCCCATCGGAGCTAGTTGTGAGACGGGTCGATTTTTTCTAAATACTTCATTTTCCATTTTTCTATTATAAAAATTGCATTGTGAATGCAAAAAACTAAAAATTAAAATAACATTCTTTATACCTATCATGACATAAATCACGTTTGTTTAAAAAACAATAAAAACAGGTTCACACAATTTGATTACTAACATTAATTAGAAGTAGCTCAAGCATGTACGCGGTCCTAAAGAAATCCTCACAGATCAAACGCCTTGCAGTTGCTAAGCTAGAGTGATGTATATCAAAGTCCTTGGATTTCCATAAATCATAGAGTTTTGCTTGCTCGCAGCAGGGTGCCTACCATCAACTTTATGACAGCGATTCAAAAATAGCGCGATTCAGAATAGGTTCCTAAAATGAATCGCTTTTTTTCGTACTCTGACCTTCTAAAAACTGGATCGCAAATGAATTGCTAAATGTTAATGACCGAACGATTTGTGTCCTTTTTCTTCTACCCGTCTCTTTCACTCGATTCTGTCATGCCCGGAGAGTGAGAGGGACGGGTATAACCTGCAGGTGACATGTTAAATCGACCGGGTTATAAGTCAAATAAGAGTTTCTGACAGCTTAGCGGCTGTGAAATGTCATTGATCGATCACTGAATCGCTGTCATTGATATTAAGCTGTCGTGGTACGAATAAGCGAAGCAGATCAGTTTAGGTTCCTAAACAAAACCGTAATAAGAGTTGATGGTAAGCACCCAGGAATGAGTTTTGGCGATAGTTTGAAGAGACTAATGGTACGCAGATGGGAGTGTAATATCTTGCCGACCTTGACGGAATATTAAATTTTAATTTTGATATTAGTTTGAGAGAGTCTATTTTGTTCAACATAATTTTGAGTAGGTAGGGTAAACCTGAAAGTTCCCGTCTTTTTACTAAAGGTAGCAGATGAAACTTAGAACATTTTAAATAATTGAATCGTAGTTAATGTTTAGACAGTAACATAAATATTTTATCAATTTCATTTGAAGCCGCTCGATGCGATGAATATATATCGTAGATTCCATATCTCAGATCCATATTCAAGGAAGCTCCTGACAAACGTGCAGTATTACTATTAAGATTTTTTTGTCTTAATTTGCTTGAAGCTGTTCGAGATCAGCATCACAAACCCCAAAGCCCTGTATGTTTTTTTGACAATATTGTCAAGAAGGTCATCAAAAAGAAGCTTTCATAATCAACTACATAATTCCTTTACAAATTCTCGCGTTTCAAAAAATACTGAGAAGGAACGATGTAGATCTTACTTGAGAATTAAACTGAGCATTCAGAAGGGTTCTAGTCTAGCATATTTCTTTCACAGTAGTTGTCCAGTCGATATATATGTATCGTAGATTTGCTCACTTCATGAAATGATTGAGAATTTCAAGAAATGGTCGCATTTTATGAAATGACTAGTTTAAATTGACAATATCGTTGAATATTCAACGTTTAATGATATTTTCAACAAATAAAATAATCGTATTACATGATATAGTCAAACACCATATCATGAAATACGACTTTTTTATGAAATGACTAACCACATCATTTATGTAAAGATTCCATGACATCAAAGTTTTTATTTCTCAATTTGTACTTTGGCCTATTCTATTTCTTGGAACAACATATCATCAAAAGAGAGTTTGCCTTGGAAGTCCTGTAGAACACGTGATAGGTTATTTTTTTCACATCACAGAAATACTTGTTGTTTTAACAGAAAGAAAAAAAACTATTGATAATATGGCACACATAAACTAAGCGCTTGCAGCGCCTCTACCGGTTATTAAATATAACTATTTTACGATATAATCTAATAATCCTGACCATTTCATGAAGTAGCCGCACGTTCAGATGCCCATATCGAGAATGGATTTCTTATTATTTATCTGCCCAAGCCACATCATGATGTGGCCAATAGACAGTGAAACATTTCGTAGAAATTTCAATTTAAAATAAGCCGTGCCCCTGTACAATACTTTAATCTACTTCCTTCTATTTAATTTGTATGTGTGTACTAAATATGTAAATAAATATTCGCCTTCCGCCCGAGGCTTCGTCCACGTGGATTACACGACGCGTCGTGTAAGCGTTATCTCGCGGGAATGTGATATTTTTCCGGGATAAAAAGTACTAAGCCTAATGTTACTCTATCCCTATACCAAAAATCAAGTCGATCCGTTGCTCCGTTTTGACAAACAAACACACTTTCACATTTATGATTTTAGTATGGATAACATGTTTGATTTGATTGACCTCATAATAATTTGTAGAGTGTCCTGTCACCTTTGTTAAATAACTTGCATTTTATGTGTTATATTTTTGTGAATACAAATAGTTTAATATTATGTAGGTTATTTAACTATTTATATACAGTTTATATTATATGATATCATTTTATTATTTTATTATTATTTTCAGATAAATTGCAATACTTTTCTTTTCATAAAAATCACCATTAAAATATTTCAATTAAGATCATAAAAAAGCTTGAAAACTTTGGTTCCTCGTTTGTAAAATAATGATGGGAGTAATAAAATTTAAGTAAACCAATTCGGACAGTACTTGGTTCGATATGAAATCTTTTTTATTCCTAACAGTTGGTGAAATAAAGATACGAGTACAAGCGATTAACATTTATACTTATTGGCACTTTAACGAGTTTGCTGCCAATTGAAATCTTCTCTTTGGTACCATTAAAAATAAAAATGACGATTTCGAGTATAATATAAGAATATAAATAATTATTTTCTACGATACAGGTATACGTTAGAATGGAAGTTATTGTTTTTATAAGTTTTCTGCGCTGACCCTCATCTTCCAGATTCATGGGTACTGTTTGAGCCTATTATAGTAGTACTTTCCTATATATCCATATCGAGGCCTATATTGTAAGAAAAACAAAACAATATTATGTGATAAAAATACTAGAAAAATAAAACTAGCCCCCAAGTAGCCCAGGTGGGATTTGGATTTCCATTATATATACCTACTGCTAGTGGGTCCCCGTGGCTTTACCTGCGTGGTTCCCGTTCCCGTAGTAATATCGGGATAAAATATAGCCTGTGTCAATCGGGAAAAATTCAGCTTTCCACACGTGAAAGAATTATTAATATCGATTCAGCGGTTTTTGATTTTATCCATCTATACAAATAAATAAAATTGGAGTGTCTGTTTGTAATATTAAAATAACCGCTTTTTACAACATGCATATGATTATATATATACGGTACATATACCAAAATAACATTTTTTACGATTTTTCTCTGTCTGTCTGTCGGTCTGTCTGTCTGTCTGTTTGTTCCGGCTAATCTCTGAAACGGGTGGACCGATTTTGACGGGACTTTCACTGGCAGGTAGCTGATGTAATAAGGAGTAACATAGGCATAAATAACTTCATACATTCACACCAATTATCTAAGCCCATGTTAATTCCATTAAGAAACTGTATCATGGAAACTTGATAACATACCTTTTGTTTGTAAATACATACTCAATATACATAGTTAACACCCAGACCAAGACAAATAGACATGTTCATGCACACAAATATTTGTCTTGTTCGGGAATCGAACCCGAGACCACTGGCGCAGAAGGTGGGTAGCCTACCCCTGTGCCAAATCGGTCATCAAATTACAAACATACAAACAAACAAACATTCCTCTTTATAAAACTAGTATGGAGCTACCGGGAACGGAGGTAAAGACAGGTCCTTTTCAGGGTTCCGTAGCCAAATGCCAAATAACGGAATCATTATAGATTCTTCATGTCTGTTTGTCTGTCTGTCCGTCTGTCTGTCCGTCTGTCCGTATGTCACAGCCACTTTGTTCCAAAACTATTAAGATTACACACTTGAAACTTCGTAGGTAAATGTATTCTATAAACCGCTTTACAATTCTCATACCAGAATTTAAAAAAAAAACAAAATTGAGAGGGGGCTCGCCATACATGGAACTGAAACTAAAATACACTTTTTCAAAAACTGCAAATATAACTTTGTCTTTCATACAAACACTATGATGTAACTTTGTAATTCATACTAACACTATGAAAACCAAAGTTATTTTTTGCTGTCGAACAATGTTAGTGCTATATTGACTAGGTGTATGTAATCGGTAAGTTAAGTGGACTCGCACTTGGCCAATTTTTCAGGTATTTTTATCATAGAAGCAAAGCATTGTATATGTAAAAATTTAAATTAATAAAATTACTTGTATCAGTTTAGTGGTTTTAGAGATGAGCCGCAGCATACTTACAGTACAGATGGTACATTTTTAACAAGATTGGTTATTATGCCTGATCAATAATTAAGAGAAGCAATAAAAAGTTATAAAATTATCATTTTTGTGAGTAGGTACGGTTAAACTGATAAAATGTTGTAGCCTAAAAGTAAAGGGTTTCTGAATCTCGTATACATCTCTCGTATTAAGTTTTACAAGATTCAGAAACGAGAGTTCAGAATGATGAAAAGTTAAAAATATAGACTTTTTTAAGTCATTTGGTTAATTTTTGCCTTAATGTTTTAAACAAAGCTTATAACTAAACTTATATTAGTAACAGTTTCTCTTTACACTGATAATATAAAGAGGAAAGATTTGATTTTGTATTTGTTTATATGTCTGTAATGGATAAAATCAAAAAATGTTAGACCTATTTTAAAATTCTTTCACCATTAGAAAGCTACACTCTTTTGTCCGATATTCCCATGGGAACGGGTACCACACGGGTAAAACCACAGGGAACCACTATTTCACTTATAACTAATAACTAACTTTCAGTTGATTTATTATGACATTTGTATAAACGCGTTTGGAACTTTCATATTTAACCATTTTGTTCTCTTACAATATTGTATATCAATCATACAATGTTACTGTTACTTATTTTCTTTTTAAATTATGAGTTTTTACAAAATTAAATACAATGCCTTTAAGCAGCATCTCGCTTGCTGTAGAATTAATGAAAGCATATAAATAAAAATAACACCAAAAACATTTGAAAAAACTACAACATTACGCTGAAATTTGAGAATGGTGTGCAGTCTATTTGAATTGTTATCTGTTGTTTCTTCTTGACAAATTGAAATATTAATTTCCTTCAGCGCAATTCAATATGAGGAAAGAACTAAATAGCGATTATTGCTTTGTAAGGAGAAGGCATCCATCCTGTTCGATTATGTTACCAAAACCCCAAGTCACCGACACACAAATCCCCGTCTATAGTAAAGTACCTAATATACAAGTTTACCTTTTTTATTTCTCCAGTCTTTACGTAGTAGTTACAGGCGAGTTGCGCTTGCAGACGCCATTGTCCCAGCCAGGTGTTAGAACACTTGCTCCTTTTGCCAGCAACAATCGTATTGCACTATCGGGCTACCGGCACTTTTCTATGGTGTTTACCAAATGCAAGACTGTACCATTGCCTTTCGTTTCAGCGATAATGGCTGCAGTATATTGCAAAATGCACAATGTTACTTACTGCGTTTGATATAGAGTTTTTAGAAAGATTATAGATATGGTCATTGATTTATTAGTGAAACAGGCGCATTCTGTTATAATCACCTTCATACACTGAAAACTAACCTTAAATCAATAGTTTGTCACCAAGCAAAATTAATTTGAGTTCACTTGTAATTAATTGCTCTTTGAAAAATAAAACCAGAACCTAAATCTAATATGATCTCAGATATATAATACTGAGCTAAATAATATATGACCTGTGAATATGATGTTTCAGAATAAAAATCTATTTCAAACATTCTGTAAACACTTTTTACACTTTCGTAAAAAAATAACAAAGACAAAACTTGTGAAATAGACGTAACTTTCGGACTGATGAACAAGTGTTTGGTTTAGACTTTCTCCTTTTCAAATAAAACCGTAGCGTTAAAGGAAAAGATTAATTTAGGGCTTGCCTATTATTTCCGGGCAGACAACAAACTTAACGAATAATTATACAGAAAATTAGTCACTCACTTTAATAAGAAAACCTAGAAACAAATATTCTTACATTTTTGTTTGATAAATTGCTACAAGCACTGTGATTTCAAATCTTCTTATCATATCAAGGCTCGAAGTTTTAACTAACGTATTTTTAGTAATTATTCTTATTTAAGCTTAGACTCTACCGAACAAAAGTTTTCAACATGACGTGCCAACCATTTTCGTTGGATTAAAGTAGGCCTTTTCACATACATCGCTTAAGCAAAGGAAAATAATTTGGGAACAGCCACTTTACCAGCTATTGATGAACAGTGATCATCAATCTTAACAGTTGATTTTCGAAAATAATTCTTATTACGTACACGATAAGGTCAACATGTCGAGTTCGAGCGTGTATGTGGTGACTGTACACAGACTGTCACATCGAAAGTTATGCAATTAGGCCCGATGACACTGAATCAGCTGTAGATAAGTAGGCCGGCATAAACACGTGGAGCTGACATAATACTATTGTTATGGTCTAGTAGCCCTCACATTTACCCTTTTTGTTATATTATTACCTCATGCCGGTAACATTTGCAAACATTCAGCTATTATTGTTGCGGACTTAGAAGAGTGGCTGCTTATAATAATATTTTATCAGCCAGAAAACTATTCTTTTTCCTCAATAATAGACACTGGCTGGCTTGCGTTTCTACATCATATTCGAGTTACTCTTATTCAAATAAATATGTGATATTTTAATCCTCAACAACGTAATTTGACTTCATATATGTAGTAGTTTTAAGTCGTGCAATTATTTCTCGAGTATCGAGTACATTGAAGCTTAACAAGATGCGTTTGGAGTCTGCGTCAAGCAGTACGCACCTGGCTAAGCAAAACACCATTGTTGCCGCTATCGGCCGCGCCTGCGCAGCTGGTAGTGGTTAGATAACAATGTTGATCTCCATAAAGAAATAAACTTGAACTCAAATTACACAAAGTCGGTAAGCAAGATCTTTGCTTTCTTTTTTAGAGTTCTGCTCTTAAACCCACTAAGAGGTGATAGTATTAGCGTGAGCAGGTTCTGATTCTCATAAAGAGTAAAGGAATAAACAGCTATGTTTTTGTTTAATGTCTGGGGGTTAATTATTAACTGATACTGACGTCTCTTTTGTATCAAGCACAGTAAATTTTAATAGTCCCCTGATGATAACACGTTAACGTTTGTAAACGATTAGTTTAATAAATACAAAACCAAGTAGCAAAGCTATTCTATCAATTAAATAAGCAGGATAAGGTATTTGGATACCACAGTATTTTCTTTACTTCAACCGCCTAAAAATACTACGACGTTACGAGAATCACAGGATAGCTACGAACCGTAGCAGAATAGGGAAGGAAGGACGGGCGCTTTTGTACCAAGCTATTGTTAACCTGTTAATGGGCTACGATGCGTTAAAAATGATCTGATTTATTCTAAAGCCGCTTAAAGCTAGCGTGGGAGGAGGCGGACTCTGATTTAGAAAAGAAAACGCTGGGAGAAAGTAATATTTATGATCATTAGTTATAGTTCGAAATTAATGGATGTCGGACTTGTAAATTAATAATGTTGTCAAATGGAAAATATTAAAGATGGCAATAAGTAGTCATAAAATACATATTCTCAGAACGAAGAATACCTCTATCAGCAATCTAAAGACGAAATTATAGTTCAAAAGAACACTCCGAGAACAAAAGACTTCAACGCAGTACACGGAAAAAGTTTCAAGACAAAAACGTGAAAGTTCTTCTTCAGATTTAAAGCTTGCACGAAATGATATAATGACTGCATAACATAGAGTTTCCAACAATTAAAAGGCTAGGGCTAAAGGTTAAATGCCAATTTAACCAGGCAAGGTCGAAAGCAAATTATAATAAGAAATATGATTGACTAAGTATTTTGGTATCAGAGAAAAAGTTGGCATATTAAGTAATTAGCATGAAATGTGGTAGCGGTATGTGGTGCGACGCTTTGTTTACATGCGGCGGCGACACGTGCTGCTCGTACGTACACGTAACACGCGCGACCAGTAATCAGTTATCGGCGGCGAGAGTGATCGCGCATCGCGGCTATTATGTCACTGCAATTAAAAACTATGTCGAGCGTGCGAGGAAGGAAGCGGCGGAAAGCGCGAAGAGAGGGGCGGCGGAGGAGGAGGGCGCGGAGTAGCGCGCGTGCCGCAGTCGCGCGCAGCCCGCCGCCGCGCACGCACGCACGCCGCGGGCCCTCGCGAGCGCCATGAGTGAGCAGTGACGTCCATGGAGTACCAGCACCAACCCCTTCAGCCGCTCGGGCCGCCCGCGCCCCCGCCGCAGCTGCTGCCGCCCGCGCCGCCGCCACCGCTACCCTCGCTGCCGCAGCTGCAGCACGCGCACGCGCACGCCCAGGAGGACGACCGCTGGAATCAGTACCACATCTGGAGGCAACACGTGTTCGTCAACGGTCAGTGCCGCGCTCGCTCGCACCAGGAAGCGCCCGCGCACTTTCTCCGCGCTGGAAGCTGCTGCCGGCCGCCCGCCAGAGCCGTCGAAAAAAAGAGAAAGTGCGCGAGCGCCACCCGATATCGGACGCGACTTTTCGGTTCATCGAGAGTTCTTTGTTTCGGTGATTTGGAACTTTCACCCGCTGTGGCCCGACGGCCGTAGGTGTCTTGCCGTACCGACATTGCGATCAATTTTTTGGCGAGTCGTAGAGTCATCAATATTTATTAGTACCCAAGTAGCTCCCTGTATTATTATCGATTCATGAACACAAGTCTCGCCCGGTCGTATTGTGTTCGGCAATCAAGATTTGACCTTACTAGAATCAGCTACCCCTTAACCTACATCACATTATTTAGCCGGCGGGTCGATGTGGAGCCGATAAGAGCTCGGTAGACTAGCTCTGCGTAGGTGTGTGTGGTGTACAGACATTGTAAAGTGGGATTAGTGAGACACGTGTAAAACAGCGCGTGGGGCAAAGCCGATTAGCCTGGAACAGGGAAGCCTTACGGGCCTGCGTCGGTTCCTGCCATGGAAAAATCTGACGTATCACAATTCTTATTTCCACGTTCACACTGACTGACTTTCTTTCTCTCCATTTATTTTGTTATCTGTGAATTTAACATGCTCTCTTCTGCTAGCCTGAGGTGAGGTCTCTTTCCCTTGGTTAGCTCCTGATAGCTTCAATAATCAGTGAGTGATCAACAATCAACATCAACAAGCTGCACCATATCGTGCTAAAACATAACAGAGAGTCGTCACGCAATTTGTGGTCAACAAGTCCCAGATAAACGCATTTCCTGTAGACACGGTCCGTTTGTTCTGTCTCTAACTGCTTTCAGTCATGTGAACGTATCGCCCTGTTAATCTGATTAAAGTTAAGCTGGAGGCTATAGCTATTTAAGTTATGATATTCTTAGCAAATTCATCAGATGGCCTTTTTTGTCCATAATTCCAGAGCACCTATTTCTGTTGAAATTCTATGTACTTACCTACACAACGAGAATAGAAAGGAAAATTCTGTTGGTTCTTCAGTTCTCATGCTTTCGTCAAACTATTGAAAGAAGTTTGTCTTTACTCCAAACAGATGATCATATTTAGCTATTGGCATAGGTAGTCGGTTCCAGCTAAAGTTACTACATACACAAATGACATAAACAGTGTTTTTAGACGGTAGTCCACATGCCATGAAACCTGCTGGCGTCTGGAACGTTCAGAGGCAGTGCAGCGGTGGCAGCGTAACTTCCGTAAGCTCGGTGCGGTAATAGATGCAACGTGCATATCCCGGAAGCGTTGCACGCTCCGCTCGAGTCCGCCGCGCGCTGCGTTGCTTTTCACCGCGCGTTCGGGGTCACCTTTCTAAAGGAGCTGGATCGCTGAAGTTAATCACATCTCTAACAACTAAGATTCATTTTCAAGAGTATTCCCATAGTATGTTATGATGCTTCCGTGTCTATTCATTAGGAAGATCTGTGGTCCGAATTGGGGATAAGGAGTAAAATAATAATGATGATGAGGATGATGATGAAGTGTGTTGCGAAAACTTTTGAGTTGTGGTTCCAGAAACATCTTTAAAGCTTTTCAGCTTTTTACTGCGTTCTGTCTTGATGAATATTCTTTTTCTATTTTGGAGATTGTCGAATGAAACAAATATTTATAAGTAACTTAAAAATAGAAAATTGTTGAGGTTTCACTATTTATTTGTCACTAGAGACTCCACACGGATTTCCCCGCGTGGGATTCGTTTTCGTGGGAAAGTCGGGATAAAAAATATAGCCTATGTCCCTCAGGAAGAGTGTAGCGATCTAATGATGAAAGATCTTTTAAATCAGTAGTTTTTGATTTTATTCATTATAAACAAAGAAACAGACAAAAAATAAAATAATTCCTCTTTATAACGTAGGTTAAAAAAATAGAAGTAAGATTAACGAAAAAAATTACTCAGTTTTTTTATTGATGAGAATAATAAGTAAAGTTTCTATAGCGTTATTACATAATTTTATGATAAAAACAATTCTAAACACAGAAATACTTAGGTAAACAAGAGTTAAGTTTCACTGGTAAAATAGGCATTAAAAAAACAAAAAGTAATTATGTCTATGAATGGATGAAACTTTTGTTCACATTAATTTATTTATTATATTATTTATTCATTTATTTATATATTTACTTTATTGAACCTATTATTTTTACTTGTTTGCATTCACAATTCTTTTTTTTAAGTATCATAACTGTAACTATATATTTGTAGGTACTTAGTAGCGACTCCGTAGCTCAGTGGTTAGAACATTCGCCCGCACAGTAAAGGTCGTGGGTTTGAGTCCTCTCTGAGCTAGTTATCAGACGGCTAAATTTTTTCTAATACTTTGTTTAGCTTAGTTACAATGCGCACAAAATAACTTGGCACATGTAAATATCTGGAACTAAATTATGACATGGGAATTTTGACGATCAGCGCCTGACAAACGCCAAGTAATTTTGCGTGATCTGTAAGTAATACGAAGGAAATTTTGCAATATTGTAGAACTTAAATAATACAAAAATGAAGTATTGTATAACAATGGGTGAAACTTTTGTTCAATTTTTTTTTCTATTGACTGTTGATCTAAGTTCAGCACAGCGAAGGGAATTTTGCAACTCTATATGTCAATGGCTTCACTGGTTTAATCAAGTACGACGATAAAGTAACTACAACTAGTACCTACATAAAAATATCTTAATCCAAGTTGAGACTTTTAAACTAAATAATATTTGGTTATTTATTTCTTTAAGTATCGCTCTCCATTCACTGATGCCGATTCTCTACTGAATACTTTTTGACTTAAACATCTGAATAACAAGCCAATGAACAAAAACTATAAAACATAACAGACAAACAGAAACACAGTACTTTGGGTACCGAATTATTACAGATTATAAGTATTTTTAATAACATAATCTGCTCGTGACCTTGACATAACTGAATAAACATTCCGGCTGTGAAATAATGTCGGCAGCGATTACCGTTTTATCAGAGGTGGCTGCAGCGTGACCTTATCTCACCAGCTCTTCATCTGAGTGACTGTTTACTAGATGCAGCTGTTACTCGCAAAAACAGCTCTATTCTATAATATTATTACTTTTATTTCATATTTTGTAATTATTTCAACCAGAATATGTTTTAACTTTCCCATTTTACCACGTTTTTGTTAGGTTGCTTTCTTGTTTGTACGCAAATTTTGCAAATGATTTTATACTAGCTTCCTGATAAGCTAGAGACTTGAAACTGTAAACATAGGTCAGAACTGGATGACAATGCAGTATTACGGTGTCATTGAGCTGATCTGATGATGGAGCCGGAAGAACGCCACAGGAACTCCATGATGAAACCGTGCTATCCCAGCGTGTTTGGGCTCGTTAGAATTGTCTTGACACGTACTCTGACGGGAGACGAGGTTCAGGGTCTGATGATGAAGCCGGAAGGCCAAGCCATAGGAAGTCAATATTGAAACCATGCAACCCCATCGAGTTTGGGCTCGTTTGAATCGTCTCGACGAGTACTCTATTGGAAAATATTTCTAGTGTGTTTTATAAACGTGGTTTTTAAAAAATAAAATTTAATAAGAAGAGATTATTTCCTGTGAGATCATTGAGAAACTTCTTAGTCTAAAATGCATCGGAGCATTTAATATTACTTAAATTACCCACTTTATTCATATTACTAATGCCCGAATACTCGTACGTTACTTATCTTTGGGAGCGTCTCACACATCGCCCTGTCACTTTAAATGTCAAACGTATGAAAGAGATGCCATGATATTTGAGACGCTCCCAAAGATGATTGGCGTACAAGAATTCGGGGGTAAGACTTTCAAATTTATATTTGGGCCTTATTGTTCATCTTTGTTTTTCATATCAAAAGAAAGACCTACCTATAAGACTAATAATGCTATATGCATCATTACTTTTGTATTCTTTCACTTGAAATTTTGTAAAAGGCATGTTTTACTTTTGTCGATTTCATTTTATGTTTCTTTTATCAAAAGCAATTTACTTAACTGTTCTTATGGCAATTTGTAAATGTTTGTTTATACTATTGTTAAGGCTCTCTATCTCTACATTATAATAAAGAAATAGTTTAAGATTTTTATTTTGTAGTTTGACATACTCGTAGTAGTAGGTAGTTTTCCCCTGGAAAGGTGCTGAAACGTCGGAAAAAAACCTTTAAATACACGACTAAAAATAACCAATAGAGGATCGGCCAAATTTTTTTTCGTTTAAAATGTTTTTAGAAATCTCAGAAGCACGACACACAGATGTGAAGTCAGATGTTAGTAGCGCCATACTCCCGCCATATAAAATTTCGTTTTAGAAAGAGATAGCTAGAGCCATAGTTTTTCGCAATTCAGCAGCTCATAAATTGCTTGTAAATCAACAGTTTGAATTCATTTTTTTCACTTTTGGTATTCTCCGATGTTATATTTTGAATGTTACAATTAAATGTTTACATCTCATGAAAAGTCCGATCTCCAATTACGTGTGCAATATACGCGTGACTAAATTCGTAAAAAGTGGTTTTATTTCAATCAACAGTTCGCGCAGAAATCTAAGATGTGCTTATACTCGTACGCACTAAGCCACAATCGTTATCGTTTGCGAATACCTCATCCTATTCAAGTACACGCGCGCTGTAAACATAGATGAGCTCTTTGTTTTTGTATCTTTTACGACTTGTAGTCAAAGTCATAGTGCATTTACATATACCTATATGTGTGTAGGTACATATACAATCATGTCGCATGTGCATCATATTCTAGGTCAAAACATGGTAGCTATATAGCTCTACAAATAGCTTATTCTTCAAAAGTATCTTTTAAAAAGAAAATGATGTTTTCTTATTTAATTGCTTGCTCTACCTACTACATTGTATTTATAAGTAAGTGACAAATAAAAAAACACTTTGAAGTATTATTTAATCTGTTTATCGCCAAAATTTTAGAATGCTACTCAACTTTAAGAGCGTCTCAAACATCGCTCTATCGATTAAATGTCAAACGTATGAAAGTGACGCCATCCCAAAGCTGAGGCGTAAGTCTCATAAATTTCAGATGACGATAACATGTGAAATTTGTATGTGTTATTTTATGTACTGTGTGTTAATAAAATACTATAGTGGTCGCCACATGACTTGGCGTGTGTCAGTGGGCGCTGATCGTCATGGTCGGAAGGAAAAATAAGCCTTATTCCCATGTAATAATAAAATTTAGTTCCAGATTTTGAGACGGGCCTAGTAATGTGGCGCGTACTCTATAAAAATTAGGTAATTAAGTGCATATGTAATAGTTCAAGTTAGTGAATATCTCAAGGAGTTTCTGTCGCGGTTCCGCTGAGATGCGCGGCCGGTCCATGTTGATCAATTCGAGCGTGCCCGCGCGCACTTTCACTCCGAATATTTGGAAAAAAGCGGCGACCTTTTGGCGGCTTTCTCCCCCACCCCGCCTTGCCCCGCGCCCCCCCGCCCTGCGCCTCTTCCGCGTCCACCGACCACTTTTACTTTCTTCATGTACCAATGACTTTGCGGTTTTAGCCATCACAATCTTTGTAGCGATTAATTCGCCTTTTTCTCCTATAGGTACAGACAACAAATCAACTTCCAAATGGCCGATCATTAATCCATCAGCCATTGATAATTAAATGTTAGGAATTGTTATGTAATAACTGTGCATTTAAAACCATTAGCCTATTTGAGCTTGTGTGTAGCGGAAATGCAATATTTTATCTGTAATAGACTAGCTAATATATATACCGTGACTTTAGGTTTTAAAGTATTTCATAATTTAACCATTTCAATCTTTAATCAACAATAACACCTCAAATTACAATGATCATAAATATAAATAAATTTTTAAATTAAAAGTAAATAATGTTGAGAGATGACCTATCTCTAAAAGTACCAAAATCTAAAATTAACTGGAGATAAACATAGTCCATATTATAATGTCTGATGTGATTAGAACTTCATAATGTTTGGTGGGCATGTAAGAGATCTAACAAATATGTAATCAATCTTCGATTCTCAAATTGATATGGCAAGTGATTTAAAATAAAGTAAATTTTAATATCCTGATGACTTTTAAAATAAAATAATATGTAAAATAAATAATGAATGTTTCTCCTAGGAAGAAATAAAACAACAACACCTAACGGCCATAATAAAAGTAATACGATAAAAGAGACAAAGAAAATTAAATTATCGTCTATTGTTCTAATTTAATTGCAAGAGCAATATTTCTGAGCTTCAGCAAAACAATAAGTGCGCGTCATTGGAGGCATAAAGCTCGCTCGGCGGGCGAGAGTAAAAGTGATCATCCACGGCAGTTTCCGCATGGAACCACTCCCCTCCCCTCACGCCTCCCCACACCACTTCCGACTTTTACTTTTCCGCTGACGTTCAAAATGTGTAGGCGCACAGCTGATCTATGAGTCTCTCTTGCTAGCTTGTGAACTCAAAGTGATTTAAAGCTTAATACGTTTGACTCAAATACAAAAATCAGTTAACAGATAAATCTTGTGTTCTTTGATCTGCGTTCAGTCTACAATTAATAATGTTGACATGTAAATTCTTGATTGAAACGAGTGAGTTCCGTATCACTCCCGCTGTTCTTTACTTAAGCAGTATCAAATTGCTTGACCCTGATAACTTCATGACGTATAAGCCGTTCTGTTGAATTACATTATAGGTACTTACTTGTTTATGTATACAATCATTGATTTATTTATATCTTATATATCTCTACTTCTTATTAATGAAAGGCTTTATTGCGACATTTCATAATACTTTTTACATATCCATAGGTAAATCAGCTTATTTATCTTCAAGTGTAGCAACGATAAAACTGCATAATGAAATTTCAACCCTAAGTACTGTAATGCAAAGTAACTTCAATGTTAGTAGTCTATAATATAGGTACTTTATTTATATAATTATTTAAAAATTCTTCAAACATAACAGAATGATCATCTTTCAATTTCAATGATGATTAAAATAGTTCATATCTTTATCAAATGCATCTACTTATATCGAAAAATGTTTTTTTTAACGTACTTATACTTACTCTTACTACAAGTGCGGAGCAACACGCGACTCCTGCGGAGTACCTACCTACCTCAGCGTGCGAACGCGTCGTGTATCGTGAACATTACAATTAATTCTCATTACAGAACCGGTTGTATGCCAGGCCCTGTCATTTACACACTATTAATAATCATTATAATCATCTTTCAATACACACAGCAAGTTGCAGTTGCTGTCAGTTTTACAATTATATCTTCTAAAAGATACATAATCACAAAGTTCTTCATATGTAGGTAAATAACATGACTAAAAGTATTAAAAACAAATTCTTAGAATTTTCTATAATCATAGCGCGTAGCGCCTTTACAGCTTAAGCATTGGATGCATTTGTTATAATTGCATGTTCTAATGTTATCCGTTTTTTTATTTTATTTTTTAGGATTAATATACCTAATTAATTTAATCTTAAGGCGAAACGTGTACCCACAGAACACGGATTTTTTTTTTATATTGTTCTGTGCGTGTACCTTTTTCCGTTAAATTTTTTACCAATTTAAGAAAACAAACCTTGCGGTGTAGGCTTTATAACAAATATCATCATCGCACAGCGTTCACTTTCGCTCAATTCACACGCTCACGAAAATGATCGCCGGAAAACACCTGCTTTCACCATTGCGCAAGACCAGCAGCCACTTCCCGCTCCCCCCCCAACACTCCTCACCTATATTTCCCGAGTAGGAAGCGATTTGATTGCGCAATGCCAGCTTTTCACTATCGCAGACATTCCGACACATCGGTGCCTGCACTGACGTTTGCGTTAAGTACCTATGCATGGCACATCACATCGTATGCGTTTTTAGAATACCGAGTGGACTCTTTATCACTTGCGCTGTGTGATTCCAATACAAAAATTGCTTACTAACTAAAACACATGATTTGAGATTTCAATTGTAATAATTTGATCACGGTTGTGCAATGCCCTTGAAGTGTTTTGGTCACATACTTCGAATATCAATTAACTTTTCTTTTCTCTGTGTGCCATTCAGTGGCGATTGGTTTAGTTTCTATGTTCATTTTATTGGCATGCCTAGCTCATGTTTGTACAAGTCAACAAATTTCGTCAGATAACGACAGAGTAGAAACCGCCGAATCCTTTACTTTCTACCGCGATCGCCGGTGGTCGAAAAAGTGAGAGTGCTTTGTCACTCCCCTCCGTACATTCGTCATGATTTGAGCACTTTCTCTAGTCCAAAACGAATAGGTCAGGGCTCAAGTAGGCACGCAAAACCGCCAAGACGCGACCATGGCTCTAGCGATGCGTAAATCACTACATTGTTAATGAAATTCAATTATCCTAAGCACTCTTGTGCATTAAAACCAGCTGTCCCAGGTATATAGACAGATTACGCTAAAATTATTGACTTTATAATGATACTAACGAATATTGAAAAATGATTGTTAATATCAAATTATTATTTTTAGACACAGGAACATAATATGAAAGCGGTTGATTATTATTTGCATTTCTGTGAAATGTGTGAATATCGTGCTTTCTTAAATATTGGCAGTAGGTTATTTCCGCGAGACTATGACAGTGCCCATTTAACCCTTATTCCTTGTAGATAACAATGGCCAGATAGCTGGTTATCTGTAGAATTTGTTTTCTTAGCTAATTACCTACTTATATCAGAAGATTTTTTATTTTTATAAATTCTTATTACTTACATAATACTTACAGCAAAAGGCGGACTTAATACGAAAAATATTATTAATAAAAAAGGGGGAGTTCATGGCTGCAATATATATAATTATTTCTCTTTCTTTCCAGTTTTTTTTCTTTTCTGATAAAAACTCATTAACCTTCTAATATACAGGGTTATTTCTTAACACCATCAAAACTTTCCAGGCACTAAGTATCATTCAAAGATTCCATTTAGAAGAATTTATACCAATTATTCCAGAAAAGCAGTAAAAACAACTCAAACTACCTACCTTTCTTTGTCGATCGGATACATCATAGCAAGAAAAAAAAAGAGTTTTGAAATAAAAAAAATATATATAAAAAAAAGATGTCCATCAGATTCCTTATACGTATCTCCGGGGTTGCCGTAGGGGGGTTGAAAATTTTGTTAGATTTTAGCTACGACTCACCGTTTACGAGATATTCTCCATTTTATAAAATTCCGTTTTTGAAAATTTCTCGGTCCCGAAAAAAGTCCCGGGCCCATACAAAATCAGTTGATTTTTTTTTAAGTACTGCATACCCTTTGCTACACTCCAACCAATACTTCTTTAATTATGTTCTAAATTCAAATCTCATCGTTTTGGACCCTGATGAAGCTGTTCAAAATTCAAATCACATTTATACCCTCTTGTCATAACAGGTAAACAATGAATCGTTTTGGACCCTGTTATTAGATAAACAATCATCGCTATTCGAATCGATGGGATGAAAATTAATGTGTTACAGTAGTAAAATATTGTGATAATAAAGGGTGATAATAAAAAAAAAATACGTGTTCGTAATTTTCTTCAAAGATTATGAAATACAAGGGTAAGCTGGAAATTTGACATATTCCTATGAAAACGTAATAGATGAGTTCAAGAGCAACATTTTTAACCATGTAAAGTTTTTGGCTCAAACATTGGTTTTTAATTACTTATTTGAGATTTTGTAACTTTTTAACAATACTCCAGATTCGACCTTTTAATTGCGTGAGTAAACTAAATTATCGTTTTTACTGCTGTTTTGATGTTATCTGATAGAAAATAATAGTTATTTGTTATCAAAATAAATAAAAATATGGCCAAAAGATACAGACCGTTTCAAAATAATGGTCTTTTAATGCATCACCTTTTGATTACTTTATTACACAGTAGTGTAAATTGAACCCTATTTTTCTTTAAAACATTTGAAGACATAAAGTAAGAATACTTGACCAAGTTACTTTTGAAAGTTCTTATTTCATTAAAATTGTTTTTTATTGTATAAGAACGACAATTCTAAGTAACGAGTTTTACTCAAGACATTACTTGACTTGACTTGACTATAGATACGAGGGTAAGTATACGTTTTAATTGAAAGTCATTCTCGTTTTTTCAGCATTCAAATGAAGTCAAAATAATAAAAATAAGTGTAGTACTTTTCTGCAGTAACTGAAGTATTGGGGCTTGGGCAAAGAATATATACACTTACGCGAAGCTTGGGATAACAAAACAAATTCGTCATAATGATTTTTATAAGTGTTTTTCAAACTGCAACCCCCTTTGGCTAATGCAGGCACGCATTCTGCGACGCAACTCACTTTTAGTAAGTGTCGTTGAGAGGGTTCTCCTTATTATATTTTTAACAATAACCCTAAGGACTTCGAGAGAAAGTTAAATATCGGAGTTACACTATATGCTAATGTCTTCATGTGACCCCACACATAATAATGCATTGGTGTGAGGTCTGGCTTTTTCGGGCCAAGCGATGTGCCCTTGCAAGGTATTGTCCAAATACTCTCGCACTGCACGTCTGAAGTGCGTTGGACAACTATCTTGTTGAAATATTTCTAACCTTCTTGCAGAATTGCCTTCTTCAGTAGCATGCTCAGGTGTGGTATTGATGCGTCCTACGGCTTCCTGTACACGACGCCGGAGCTACATCGTTGCCTCACCGGTGCTGTCAAGTCGCTATAGATCTTTTGGCGTATCTTGGTTTTTACACTAGTATTGAGTGACCGCGAAAAGTAGAGACAGGCAAAAATTTCAATAAAACAATTTAAAAAACAAGCAACAACAACACATCATCTTCATCTTCACTTTCATCTGATGTGTCACAAGTAGTAATAATGAATCGCTCTGCTATACCATTAATAGTGGCGTCTCGAACACCCATTTTTTTCTTCTGTTATTCCATGGTTACAAACATTTTTCTACTCACAAGTTTAAAATTAAAATAACTTACAAATCTTCTCTGATGTATTGTTATGATAAATCTTAACGTTTGCTTGAAAACGCGAAAACACCCGTACCTGCGACCTTGAATATTTTTTTGTACATGTACGATTTTCAGATTTCGTTTATAACGGTGTCCCAAACATTTGTACCGATATCTAGCTCTACACGAATAATTTTTATAAAAAGTCTAATTTGACTTGACTTACCGGGCTATAATAAGTCAAAATGTAATAAAAGATCTATCCAATCAAAATGTCAACTCCAATTTGAAATATAAAAAATAACAAAAAATAAAACATTCGTAGTTAAATATTATAAATTACGTTTATTGCTGCTAACGGTACTCGATACTCTCGGCAGGGTTGCGTCGCGCACGGGGCGAGGCGCGTATCAGGCCGAATAATCTGTATGAAGGAATGCACCGTGCCGCAGCCCTATTGTTCATTCAGCACTATCTGTGTGAACGCACACGAACGTAAAATCCATCTTAAAGCAAAAGTGGTATACCACACCTGAGCATGCTACTGAAGAAAATGATCTCGCAAGAAGGTTAGAAATGTTTCCATCAAGATGGTTTTCCAGTTTATTTTAGATGTAGGTACAGTGCGAGAGTATTTAGATAATACTTTTCGAAATCGATAAATTGGCAGATGAACTCCCACCTCTTGTTCAGCAATGAATAGATAAGATAAAAGATTAAAGATAAAAATATTCTTTATTCACTTAGACATAATAAATATGTACTTATGAAAATGTGCCCAGACTTCACAACTATGGATTTTTATGAGTAAGGTAAAATGAAAACAATAGTTTATGGAAAGGAACAAAATATAGAACAATTTAAAAAACCGGTCAAGAGCAAGTCGGACTCACGCACCGAGGGTTCCGTGCCATCTTATATAAATAGAAAAAACTACAACTGTGCTTTACCCAATGCAACCTGCGAGTAGGTAGGAAGGAGGACATTTTGGTTGTAAATAAAACGTAAAAATGCTTTCATCGGCGTCGTTTTCATTATTCGTCCGAGAATTTGCGATGATTAGAATATTGCAGTTTTGGTCAGCGCCATCTCTTGACCGATAGTAAAAGTAATGTAATTTTTGTTGATGATTTCTTAAAAAGTTTACTATTTAGAGACATCGTTTTATTTTTCCTGTAATCTTTACATAAACTTCTAACACCTAAAATATTTCAGATTTTTTTCTATGTAAACTTCGGAAATAGAGGGGGGGGGGGTAAAGGTATTTTTTTACAGTTTTCATCATAAGTCAAAAGCTATGCCGCCTAAAACAAAAAAAAATTACACCATATGCCCTAGTACCCCCACTTCAATTTTTTAAGACTACCTTTCAGCCCCTATTGCAAAAAAAAAATATTTTTATTTCTCTCTTATTAGCAAAATACTTGGGCAAATGTCATCTAAAACTGTTCCATATTTAAAGTTGATAGCATAGGTAGTTCTCGACATATACAGCTGTGACAGACAGAAAGACTTAGTCGCACCATAAGGGTTCCTTTTTACCGTTTTGGTTCGGAACCCTAAAACCAATAACTTGGGGCTTTGGCCCAAACATTTTACATGGCTAAAAATGTTGCTCTTTACCTAATCTACGAAAATTTCTTAGGAATACGTCACATTTCCATAAACCCTGAATAAATTAAGATGGTGTTAAAAAAACAGTATAAAATGCTCATGTCACAGTGTTTGTAACCAAACTCCTCCGAAATTGGATTCACCGATTTTTATGAAATTTTTGTGTATATTTGGTAGGTCCAAGAATAGGTCGTAAACTCAGATCATATAATACTATACTAAACTATCTTCTAGTTATATTCCTTAATTATACCCCTTAGTGAATTTACAGAAAATAAAAATTTCTGAGATATCTATCTCTAAGGAAATAATTTTCCTTACAGATAACTAGTTTTTATTACTATCTGCGAGAAAATTAAAATCCTCTAAGATAACTAGTTATCTTCTTCTTCTCTTAACAATAAGTTTTCCTAGCAAATGACAATTTTTATAGTTCTACTTAGGTGTCTCAGTAGAAAAAACATATTCACCGATAACCAGTTATCTAGTCATGGCCTTGTCCAAGGAATAAGGGGCATTTTACAGCTAGGTTGAAGAAACGAAACGTAAACGATGACGAAATGAAACGTAAACCTGCTGAAGAGCTAAAACTTTTACATCGCTTTATAAACTACACTGTAACAGAGAAACCTTTTCATCATTTGGCTTCTTTGGCTTAGGTAAAATTCATGTTGTAATAGCAGTAACTTGGGAACTTTGGGAATGACAGTTTTTTTTATAATTCGAATTTTCGACCACATTGACATTGCTCGTTAGCTTTTAACGCCAGAGAGAAAATACTTTCCCCTGGCTGAAAAAACTGCAGTTCGTAAACTAACAATGGATGCCAAAGTAGACTATTTTGGACGTGACTTAAATACTTTTATAACCATTATTCAAGATCGAGTTTATTTAGGAGATATTTTCGCACCTGTCTATTTTGTTAGAATTCTTAAGGTATTTATTTTTACTGGAAATGGAGAACTAAATATTTTTATTACGTCTATTGTAGAAAAATATCATAATAATAATGTTTATGACGTACAAATATAATATAGGTGTTAAGCAAAATTTTGTTAATGTTTATGCATAAATATCTAACTTAAGTAGATACCTAATTAAACGATTAACTTAATTTCTTTTTTTCTAAAAATATAAATTAAGGCGTTGTAGGTATATTCACATCGCAAAATGGAAAAGTCAAATGATACTTATAGTTTATTCACAAACATAACGATTAGGTTGTATTAAATTAAAATAATCACTCGGTATCGAATAAATTATTCTTCCTCAGCTGAAAGTGTTCTTTTGATCGAAAAAGTTCGATCGAAAACCAGTCGAACGCTACGAGTGGTAGAGACCAATAGATGTTCGTATACGAACTTAGCTGTCAAAATAAATTTGTTGACATGTGGGACAGATGAGTTTGTTTGAAACGTTCTAACTTTTCAATAGAAACCACAAACAAAATGTTCGACATACGAATTACCACACTGAAAAAGTTCGAATGCCTGAGAATCGGGCCCCAGAACTCCTGACGCGAGTTTAACATTTTTTGCTGATCACAAAAAGTGCACAACGCCGCTACAGAAGTTTTCACTTTCAAAACTTTGCTATGTTTACGTCAAACATAGCATGTAAATTTGACAACCCGCTGAGCTAACGATTTGTTCGCAAAATAACGTTGTTGTGGGTCTAGCGTCGCCACGATGCTAGTGCGAGTGCGAGAGAGGGCAAATATTTTAGCTTGGCCAATCGTGCGGTCCGGTCGGCCACGCTGCCGTGTCAACGGTGTGTCAACTACTGACACGTTATGACTTGCCAGATGCCCGCCTTGCGTTTCCCTGCATAACCTAAGGACACTCTGCAATGATGTTTAATAAAACGTCATTGACACTCTGCGATTGTTTTTCTATAAGATGTTAAATCAAAGCATCGGTTGATTCTACATGCAGTAAAATCAATGTTATACCTACAACTGCCATTGGAATACAAAACTTGTTTGCACTATTATTTAGTGGCTTAGTACAATCAAATATAAAGAAAACATACTAAAAATAAACTTTAAAAGCCTTATCATACTCTAATTTGTGTTATTTGCAAACGATTATAGAATAATCTTAAAAAAAGTCGTTCATACCTGCGAATGTCAAGACCTACTTACATTTTATGAGTTGAACTGTTGCATAGCTGATACACTGACTTAAGACATGAAGACGCAAATTTGAGATTAGCAGTGACACCTAAAGAAAGGCCACTGTGTACGAGAGTGTAGTGTAAAACGGCGTCCACGCTGCTATACGCGGCGATCTCGTTGCGCGTCGGCGACATATTCGCTGCACATCCGCGGCGGGTTCGTTGTGCGTCCGCGACGTCTTCGCTGCGTGCCCGTCCCGCCCCGAAACCGTCTTCCAACTGTTAAGTGTGATAAGGCAGGCACGTAACAAAAACCACACGTCCCCTGAAACTCAAATTCATTCCCCTCAAAGTTCTCATACTTTCTTTTTTATAATATTGGAAATTACCAAAAAGTTTTAAAATGTCATTTGCTGACTTGTTATGACATAATGTAAACATGAAATCAATGAAAATCTCGTTGGTGTAATAAATGTTTGTGGAATCTGAGTGTAAACAATAATAAATTACTCGTGTATAATATTTTGTGCATAAGTATGTGTTATTGTAAAAGTTGGGAAGAGTGATGTCGGTAGTTCTGCTAATGTCCATGGGTTACAGTGGTCAGTGTCCATCAGGATATCAAGTTATTCCTCATTATACTGTTCAACTACTTGGCAACGGTAATTTCTATGTACTTTTACAAATAGTTTATTTAATGCGGCCTAATATTCTGATTGAGGTACTTAGTTCAAATATAGTCAAACAAAACTCGCCATGTATTTTTTTTATCCGCAACGGGGTAGCACTTAGCCTTCTTCACTCCTGATGTTTAGTGGTGATAAGGCTAAAGCGCACTACTTCCGGAGTCTTCAATCACTGAGGAACTGGCTATCTTACCTCTAACTGCCGGAACACAGTAATGCTGAAAACATCATTGTTATGGTGTCAGACTTAGATAAGATGTCTGCCATAAACCAAACCGAATACAGTACCCCCACTGGGAATCGAACTCGAGACCGCTGGGCCTGAAATCGGTGGTGTGAACAGTGGTTTACACCACCGATCTGCCTATGTGGTCCAGTGGGACCACATAGGCAGTTTTAATATAAATGTATTCTGCGAGCATTTATTAAACTTAATTTTATAGTAAGTATATCGTTTTTTTTTCTACCATCGACACGAAAGAAGAGGAAGGATATAATATTGTAATTATGAATGATCAAAAGATTCAGTTTGTGGCTGGACAGCCAATTAAAAGAGCATTCCATCCACAGTAATGTGTTTATTTTAAATTCACAGTAAAAATAAAAAAAAACCTGTAAATACAGGTTTAATTTCTCAAAAGTAATTTGTGAAAATAATAAAATAATAAAGCAAATAATTATGATAGATTGACATGTAAGACGCAAAACATGTCATGGCAACGACATGACATTTTTAATATTATTTTTCAGACTCATAAAAATTTGACAAATAGTTTCGAATTTGAAAGGAGGTTATAAAAATGATACTGTGAAAATATAGAATTAAATAACATGAAAAAAGATAGTAGCGGGCAACGCAACGCTACAAGTTAACATCTATGATACACACTTTCTACATCATATCATTCATCATCAAATTTGATTCTCAAGATAAAATCAAACTGCATTTACTGAGTATACGCATATACTATAAAGTGTACTTAGCAACATCCCTTGCTCACTACCTACAAAATGTTCAGCCTGCCAGCCATGTTGCGGCAAGCGTTATTCAAAACGTCGCCATCGCCATCGAGTTCTGTCCAAGCAGAGTAGGAAGTGGCTGATCGCGATCAGTTGTTGGTCGTATAATGTTAAGTGCGATGCCGTCATTGGAGAGCCCGGACTTTCTCCAACGAAAGTGAGAGTGGTCCGGTGCCGCCCGCGCCTGCGCCCGCACCCGCGGACGCCGAGCAAACGACCGCACACAGGGCTGCCTTTACCTTTAAATTTATGCTTACGTTAAACACGGTAATACTATAAAATAACTATAATAACGCACACGTACACAGTACGTTTGTCTAGAAGAAAGCTAGCTATTTTCTAGGGCCTTAAAATAATTATACTGCATATTTTTACTTGAAAACTATTCACTAAAACTGCAATAGTACACTTTACTAAAGACTAAATATCGTTTAAAATTCATTTCGTGCTGAAAAAACATGTTATTTAGTCAGCAAAATTAGTACATAAAGTTTTCAAGATGCCATTCTTATCAAATTAAGTTAATTATCATAATCCAATCTCTCGAACAATAAGACACCTAAATTTACGTACGTGTACCGTGACAGGTGGTAGCCACCCCTGGCGGTTGTGCAATGGCGGCACGGCAGCGCGTGCGGACCGCTGCGCCCGCGGCGTTACGCCGACAACTGGGTTATTTCCTATTTCCGCCACGCCACCCCACCCCTCACACGTTTTTCATGAGGAAACACGCATTTCCCACGACTGTGCCTGTGGCTCACGCATTCGGCATCACACTCGTTTTTATCGATCAGTATGACATGTTAAAAGTGCAATTACTACTTGTGAAGACTTATAGGAATCTGTCGATTACATGCTTGCTTATTCACCGAGTACTTGACTTACCGATAGTCTTTTTGCAGTAAAAATAACCATCATACATTTTCACTCAGTAAAAAAACTCATCAGCCTTATCAAAAGCAACGCACTTACAAAATAATTATGTCGTTAGACAAAAAGGTATATGAAATTCTTCTATACGTGTATTTGTAACCTAACTCCTCCTTAATAGCTGGACCGATTTGGTTGAAATTATCTATGCATATTTCAATGGGTTCCTGGGGATATCGGCAAAAAAATATGGATATGGACATGGGCTCCAATTGAAGCCCATATTTTGTTCTTAAGTGGGCATGATATGGGCTTAAAATGTCAAATGAAGCCCATGTCCATATCCATATTTTTTAGCCGGTAGCCCCCAGGATGGTCTAAAACCCCAAATGGACAAAGTTCGCCATGTCAGTTAGTTTTTTTATATAAAAGCTTAGGTCTAAATAGAAAACTCGCCATTTTAGATAGGAAACGGTGTAGTGTACCTACTTGGGCTTTGTCGGGTACCAGCGGGTTGTATGTAAGAAAATCTACTTCAAATTCTGTACCGAAAAGTTTTTTATGCGTCTGTAATAAATTGATTCGTGTACTTTTCGTGAAGATTTATTGTTAGTGTGTTGTACTATTTATTTTATGTTAATGTGGATTTGTTACATTTTAATGAACAATAAGTTAAGATTCCTGTTAATTTGCAGTCTGATGTTACAATGCATTTATCAATCGGAGTTTTGCTATGTGTACTTTATCTTATATATGTGGTATTATTTTCCGTGTTCAAAATTATTTGTCTACTGCGCTGCGTTGGCGAACTTGTTGCATATGTATAAACGCTAAGCGATTGCAGCTTATAAACTGAACTATTTGGCTTATGTATAATATTGTTGTGCCAATTTTTAAAGGCTCGCCCGAATCAGGGTAACACGCCGAGAGGTCGGCGTGTTGGCCTGGCGCGGGCGGCCGAGTGACCGCCCCGCCTGTTACAGGCAAGTCGGTGAACGCTAAGGATGCCCTCGAAGACAAGAAGGAGGAGAACGAGCTATGGGAGGCGCAGGCCGCCTTCCTCGGGCCGAACCTCTGGGACAAGACGCTACCCTACGACCCTGATCTCAAGGTACTAAATTAGTTTAAGTTTAAAAATAAGGCTGTTGCGATTGCGTTAAGGCTGTTGGCTAAGCGAGTGTGGTTAGGCTTTTGCTGCGCGTGAAGGCCATTAGTGGCTGATTGTGGCGGTGTGTTGCAGTACGTGGATCTAGACGAGTTCCTGTCGGAGAATGGGATGCCGGGAGAGGCGCTGGGCGGCGCGCACCTGGGCGGCGCGGCGTTCGGCGCCGGCGCGGGCCTGGCGCTGGGCCTGCAGGCGCCCGTCACCAAGCGGGAGCGCTCGCCCTCGCCATCCGACTGCATGAGCCCCGACACCATCAACCCGCCGCTCTCACCCGCCGACTCCAGTACGTGTCACCTCCATCCCTGTCTACTCCCTTATTCACAAACCGTTAGGAACGTTCAGGATAGCGGAAATATATGCATTGTCATTGAATCTAAAGACAAAAATCGAATCTAATTCTCTTTCCGAACGGTTGTGAATTGGGGTGCTGGACTCGAAAGTGTGAAAGCATATTAATTTATATCATAACACTGACTGAGAACGTAAACACATGACCGTTGCGGCATCGCTCCGCCGCCGCCGCCGTAATTGGCATGGCCTGTCAAGTATTTGACGAGCAATAAGGATTATACTAGCCTAGCCCACCGCTTACCTTTGCGGTGCGACGTCGCAACGCGGTTATGTGTTTTGGGTCTTAAAGATCCATGACTCAGAATGATAGTTTAGTATGCTAAAGACAAGAAGCCTCTCTCGCCCCCGGCCTAGGGAGTCTAGACAAGAAGCATTCGATGAAGACAAACGACTCTCATAAGTTTGAAACTAACGTAAAGATATACGGTCTTTAGCGAATGAATATGAAATTCGAATTCGAAATTGCTCACGACATAACATCAACGTTATAATAAGGTCGTTTTCAAAGCGTTTACATCTTGTCTGTGGCCCCAGAGGCCCTACCATTAGCTGTATTGGAGTATTGAAGTAATATTGATTATAATACTCAAGTGTAGCTCCATACACGTTGCTTACTATTAATATTCGAGAGCTCGTGGTAATTATACCTACTGGGTTAGGTTGTGGGTTCGATACCCACGCTAGACAAATGTCACTCAGTTTGATTTAAGTTCGATGACAATATTGAGATGTGTAAAATTTTTGCACTATATTCATCATTTGGCGTACAAAAAAAATATTGTTTTGAGATACATAATTGAAATATAACAAAGTGCCAAGTGTTGCGTTTAACGCTGAACTGATCGAAACTATGTCTTTGTGTCGAAACACACCATGCCGAAAATACGCGACTAACGTTGCGGGTCTTAATTTGACTCCACGCGGATGTATTTTAAATTTTACATAATGCGACTTAATAGCGACCATATTGTATCGTAAGTAAGGCATCGTTCGCACCAGTCGTATTGTCCGCCACCGACGACTGTGAGTATGCTCACTGTCAGCCCCAGTGTGAACGTGGATTCAATTGGACGTAGGTACAGTCAATACGCTGTTACGTTCGGCAACGTAGCCAATCCGCGTCAGCCGTCCATAGACGCGCAGTACAAAAATCGGCCACCGAGTCAGCAACAACGCACTAAGTAATAGCGTATATTCGGTTCGGTCTGGGTAAAAAGATAAATTTATATGGAAAAGCGATAAACTGCGTAACGCGCGCTTATAGTCCGCGGCTGACAATACGTTTGGTGTGAACAATGCCTAATTCAAATAGCGTAATCACGCCGAACTTCGGTCGCGTATTTTCAGACATGGTGTATCTTTACACTTTTGTTTAAAAAATGTAGAGAAAACTATCAAGAATAAATTACGTATATGACATTCTTGTAAATGCATAGCATCTCTTTAATAGTGGTGTCAAAAGAGAAGATATAATTTTCTTACACAAATTAAATCACTTGCACGATAGCTAATTTTAGCCTCTACTAAGTCCAACCGTCTCTGGTATCTTTCTGTGGAATAACTTATGAGACAAAGAAGCTGACTATTATCTGTATGTGATTACAGCGTTTTCCATGGCGTCCTCGGGTCGCGACTTCGACCCCCGGACCCGGGCGTTCTCCGATGAAGAGCTGAAGCCGCAGCCGATGATCAAGAAATCCCGGAAACAGGTAAATGAAGTTAGTGCGTTGATCATTCCTAGTGGCATGCGCCTACCGCCTGCGGGAGCGGCCACGCACCTATCCCAAGCACCTTTGTACCCTGTAGAACATTCTGAAACCTTCTGGAACGATCGAGAAGCACCCACTTTTTGGCGATTCATGCTTGCACATCTTAGCGCATGTCGCCGTAAAGTGGTTGTTGCCCGATTGTAAACTTACACTCCGATACTCAAACGCTTCTTAAATGCGAGCATTTTAAATATCATAACTTCTTTTTCGTAGCCTCGATTTTTTAAGCGACAAGACAATGTATTTGCTCTTAAAGTTAACTAGCGTTTGAGTAGGGTGTCCTGTCCGTATCACGTAAGAAAGAACAACCCTGGGAGCTACCACTTCAACATTCTAAATTGAGCTCCATTATTTCTATGGAGCAAACCACATTTTCCATTATTACTTCGAGGAACTTCTCACATGAAACGGACTCTAGCTAGGAAAAGCTTTTGTCAGACTTCAGATGAGACGATGTGAACCGTTGGGTCGGGTGCCCATTACAAAACAGTAAATCAAAAAGGTAAATAAATATTATGTTGTCACTTTGTAAAAACAATTTTGAGACGCAAAATTCAATTTAATGTTTTTGTATAGATAATATATACTTATAACCCAGTAAATAGAGACTAAAAAGAGGGGGGTTATCTTACAAAATACGGTCCAATAGTTCTGAATTTTTATATGTGTCTAGGATGGTTAGTGAGTATTTAAAATGCTATATGCACAATCTCTCGCCCTCCGCCTCCGCTGCCATTATGAAAAAAAAAACAATTTCTTCAGATTTTCGCTGATATCGTCGTTTAGGTGCATTTTAGCCAAAAAAGATTAGTCACAATATTGTAGCGAATTCAATTTCCTATAATTAACGTTTTAAATTTTTGTTTCTAGGACCCACAGTAACGGAGATATGCTCTTTAAATATTGAATTTATATACTTATACTAGTGAATAATTACAACCTTTTATTATATGGCAACGAAGTTGACCTGTGAAAAATAAAAAAGTTACAGTACCTAGTTCAAAAGTCTTGAAATAAGCTATAAATTTTCGCTTATATCTTCGTTTAGATGCATTTTAGCCAGAAAGAATTCTTACCAATCTCGTAGAGAGATAAATTTCCTATTATTAATGTTTTGAATTATGTTTTTAGGACAGATAGTTACAGATATCCACTTTAAAAAAAACTCATTTTCAGGAAATATGTTGAAGTCCTATGGTGCCCGAAAAGTGCATAATATCTCCGTAACTATCTGTCCTAGAAAAAAAAATTAAAACGTTAATTATAGAGAAATTTAATTCTCTATAACATTGTGAAAAATCTTTTCTGGGTAAAACTTTTTACTTTTCACAATTCAGCTTCGTCGCCATATAATAAAATGTTGTAATTTTTCATTGGTATACAGGGTGATCCATCGGGACGGGTCAGTATGGGAAAGTTTGAAACTATAAGAGTTAGAGGTATTTGTTCTAAGGAACCATATCATCGATTTTAGAGTTAAGAATAACTGCATTCAAAGATTTTCATTAAAAAAACTCATACACGACTCGGGAATCGAACCTTGTCAGTTTTCAAAACAAAAACGTTATGTTATTTTGTTACGAAAGTTGATTGTGTAGGTTGTTAGGAAAACATTTTACTATGGAACCCTATCCTTACTAATATTATAAATGCGAAAATGTGTATGTTCGTTTGTTTGTTTGTCGTCTTTTTATATTCCGTTTTCAAATCAAAACGGCTGAACCAATTTTGATGAAACTTGGAATGGAGAAAGTTTAAGACCGTTTTTACCGCGGGAATAAGGCTCATTCTCATGGGAAAATAACTTTGCCCGCGGAGTAATATAGTCCACGCAGGCGGAATTAAGGCTAGTTGTCTAATAATTAAAAGAAAATGCTGCATTTTACAATTTTATTTTAAGTCAATGTTCAAAATGACAGCCATTTTCTTGTAACGATTTTGTTATTAATACGTTTTGTATTTTAAAATCTTTACAACTGGTACGCAGACGCAAAATCGCAATTCCTCTTCCAAATTATTTAAATGAGTAGACGTAAGCGTTAGCCTATGTATTGATATGAATATGACAGATAACAAACTCATATTTTCTTTTAATTGTAGACAGGGTTCCATTATAAAATGAATTCTTAACAACCTACACAATCAACTTTCGCAATAAAAGAAAATAGGTAACATTTTTGTTTTGAAAACTAACAAGGTTCGACTCTCAAGTCGTGTATGTTTTTTTAAAATATTTGAATGCAGTTTTTCTAAACTCTAAACTCAACGACATAGTTCCTTATTACAAATATCTTTATCTCGTATAGCTTCAAACTTTCCTATACCGACCAGTCCCGATGGATCAGCCTGTATATTAAATAAGGTTTTAAAGTGCTACGACCATAGGCCCATTTTGCACCTCTTTCTTTAAAAAATTGACAAACTGCTGGAGTTTTTTAAAAATTTGCATAATCTGTACCTGCCTGTCCTAGAAACAAAGTTTAAAACGTTAATTACTTATAGGAAATTTATTTCTCTACAACACTGTGAAAAATGTTTTCTGGCTAAAGTGCACCTAAACGAAGACATAAGCGAAAATCTGAAGAAATTGACGTTTTTTTTCAATATCCGCCATATTGAAAAAATCGACAATTTTCGACGAGGCGGAGGGAGAGGAATTGCGCATTTTGCATTTTACAAGCTTTTATTTAACTTGCCATGTTAGTTAGTTAGTTAGTTAGTGGGGGACAAATCTTGCAAGCTAAATTTGACCCACTTCCCAGTGCCTATTAAGCTGAAACTTTGCATACAGGGTTGGTTTGGATGACAATACAATATTAAAGTACAGTCAACAAAAAAGTCATCAGATGTCAATAATCAGATAAGTTGTTACTACAGATTTCGATACAGTCGATACAGCACTAGGGCTTGGTCGTGACGGCTAGCCTGCAAATTAGTTCTGCCTGCAAATTAATGTAGCGCAGCCCGCAGCAATATTGTGCTTGAGTTGCTCTATATACATATAATGCAAGTATTATTTATTTATTTATTTTCGGAAGACCAACAGCAAAATTACATACTTAAATAAGTCCCAAGTCCCGGTTCACACCGTTTCACCGTGCCCCGAGCACCGGTGCACCGTGCCCCGAGCACCGGTGCACCGTGCTCTCTTCAATGTCTGATCAAAGCTTGAGATTTTTAAGGTGAGCCCACACTTATCCGAGCCAAGCAAGCTGAACGAAACGAATTTTAGAATTCTTTATATGCAATCCAATGAAACCTCGCACACCTGCCGAGCTGCCTTAGCCGAATCGTCCGAATCTTCGTCGCGGGTTTCTTACAGAATTCTAATATTAATTTCATTCGGCGCGTTCACCGCGAACAAGTGTGCGTTCACCACAGACAACGCTTAGTTGTCTGTGGCGTTCAACTTTACACTGCAACGTGCTACGAAGCGGTTAGCTGTTTGTTCTGGAAAAGTAATGAGACGCTCCCCGCTCCGTAACGCGTCGCCGTGTTAGAATCACCTTTAGTTATTAGGAATCCGTGTGCATTTATTAGATTTTGAGGTAAAAATTGAAGTAGGTACATATAATATTTAGTGTAACATATATTTGTTTAGATTTTAGGTAAACTTGAAGATACAATGGTCAATAGAAACAACTTAAACCAAAAATATTTTATATTTAGGATAACGACAATCTTTGAAATTGTCGTGACGTATGTTTATGGTTTAGGATACAAAATTAAATGGCAATCTTATTTCTTTATTTGTTACAAGTATTTTGAAATTGTAAACAAGTCAATTTAAAATAAAATAATTAAGGTCTAACCTGGTCTGAAGAATTTGAAACATAGATCTTTTCTTTAAAACACTTTAAAACAAACTAAATTTTGATACATTGTACCGATCGAAAGTTAAGCGACCTCAATAATTTTTTATTTATTTATTTACCCACTACTACGAAAGTGATTTGCAAGACTAACACGAAAATTTGAAAAAATGTCTGTGTAGTTTCTAGTTCAGTAGTTAAGTGAAAATTTAATGACTAATAATAGAAATTCTAGACCAGTGAGAATTAAAAGTGGGTGCTGCTTTTGAACCGGATCAAAAGTAACGTAAAAATTGAAGATTTGCTGAAAATAGTTTTGCTAGCCCATTATTTCTTCATAAAAACGCTTTTCAATTAATAATATAAAAAACAATAATAGCTGGTTTATTAAATTTTAAATAAATAGCCATATATTCCAGTCCACCCGTATTTAAGTCAATCTATGACCAAAGCTACCAAAACGTCGGAAAAAGTAAAGACATAAAATATATCCAAATAAATAATAAAATAAAAAATAATATATAAAAATAAATTAATAAAGTTTTGGTATTAGCAGATAATACTTACATTTTTCTCTTATTTCAGCATTTTAAAATAAACGCACACGATTTGTACCTATTCTACTGTCAGCAAATAAGCAAATTTTTAAAATTTTCAATTTTTTTATCTATTTGATATTTTTAAATTAAGAATTTCGCCAGTTATCATTAACCCGATTTGCTGACCGTACCTCCCACAAGAATGTTCTTTCCCAAATTAATGTTTTCCTGTTAACGCTAACTGCTTTGTAACGCTTCGTCATCAGTACTAACCAATACAAGTACTATTAACTATAACTTTAACGAGCACTGAAGTGCTGGTATGCATGTGATTATGATTTGTTATAGTCACGGGCACTATGGATCCATATCACATTAGATGAATTTATAAAAAATTTACGGATATATAGGTATTATTAATGTGACATGGTTCTTTGGAGATGGCATGTCTTTGCTCATGACTACACTAACATAGAAACAGGGTTAAAAAAGTTACTTCAAGTAAAAGTGTTTAAGGATCAGTCAAGAGAAAACACCTTAATACCTACTTATTTGATGATTTATAATTTAAATTAAACGATTCATTTAATCCTAAACAAAGCCAAAAACAATGATAGCAGTAGATATCAGTAGCTGCTATACAGCTACTGATATCGGACATGTGGTTTTTGTTAATTTACTTATATTATTAACCGACTTTGAAAAACAGATGAGCTATGATCTTTTCGTTGTAATTTTCTTTTTCAATGAACTTATGTAATATTTTGGTCATTTGACTAATTCTCATTATTTCCATATGACTTGATTACTTACAAAAAGTAACGCAGAATCTGTAAATGTATGGTTTTATAACTCGTAAAAAACAAAAGCTTTTATAAAATAATATGAATGTCTTTTATATTTGTTTATTTATTTATCATAATAAATAATTAATTACCTGTATTAATACTTTAACCCTGTTTTTAAGGTTGACCTGAAAAAAAGTGAAAAAAGGAATAAATCTGCGGTTTCTTTTTTGTTTATGTTGTGATTAAAGAAATCACAATGACTGGTTTCACTTTTGCATGCTACTATTTATTCTATGTACCTAGAATAGGTGTGTAGTTGGTTAGAAACAATATTTCTTTCTATATTTTGTCTCTATCCGACTCGTCGCTCTAAATCATTAATTAGAAATTTTTTACTTTAGTAAAACGAATTAATAAGTTATCAGAGTTACAACTGTATACAGCAATTTTAATGGACGAGTCTGGATGTGTCAAAATTGAAAGAATGTAGAGTTTAGTAAAACCATAATATTAACTAAAAGGGCCTCAGAACTATAACCATCTCAATACCTAATATAACTTGAAAAATTCAATGTGTATTAATTTAGTTCTTGATCCCTAAAACTGATGCTCCACTAGGCACGAAATGACATTATTACAAGTAAATGCATCCATCCCGGAAAAAGATTTTAATGACGCTTTGGAAGGCTACCGATAGTAATTTTTTTAATTTTATCTTTACGTGCTCTGGTTGAAAACCCCAGAAATACATTTGCTTCATAAATTTTATGGAAGAACAAAGTTAAAAGCTCATTAGGTACCTACGTATCCGTGGTCTGAAAAAGAGAAGTATTTCTTGTTTATTATGTAATTACCACTTTATTTTACACAGCTTTTCAAGAACTTGCTTTAATGAATCTAAGTCATTTCGCGCCTAGTCGTTTACTTACCCCTCTAGCATGTCTTCCGCAATATAATAATGACAATCCGTGAAATGACAACTGTACCTACCTATTTAGCAACTAAGGGTGACTTTCACCACTGATATTTAAATTCATCTGTTTGAATGTGACAGAGACAGAAATACGTTTTAAACACGTTTAGCGTTAATCGCGTTTAAATAATTTTAGTGAAAGTCACCCTTAGTTTCGATAGCATGCTCTATCATATTATGCTGCGGTATTCATGCTGGAGCTGGATAATTTTATGTATCTAAATCACAGTTGCAAAATCATCAAAGTATTTGAAACTAGCGGATCCTCGCGGTTTTACCCGCGTGGTACCCGTTCTCGTGGATATAAAGATAAAATATAACCTAGGTCACTCGGGAAGAATGTAGCTGTCTATAGGTCAAAGAATTTTCTAAATCCGTAGTTTCGGAACCTATTCGATGCAAACAAACAAACAATCAAATCTTTCCTTTTTATAATATTAATAGGTCAATCTATATATATACATACATAGTCGACATTTGACGACCGATTTGGCGCAGGGGTAAACTACCTGCCTTCTGCGTCAGAGGTCTCGGGTTCGATTCCCGAACAAGACAAATATTTGTGTGCATGAACATGTCTATTTGTCTTGGTCTGGGTGTTTTCTATGTATATTAAGTATGTATTTACAAACAAAAAGTATATAAGTATATATTTATCCGTTATCAAGTTCACGTAGACACAGTTTCTTAAGAAATTAACTACGGGCTTAGATAATTGGTGTGATTGTAAGAAAAAATATTTATTAATTATTTATTATTTATTTATATAAAAATGAAGGGGTTGGGGTAGGGTAGGGGTAAGGCAGGGGTAGGGTAGGGGTAGGGTAGGGGTAGGGTAGGGGTAGGGTAGGGGTAGGGTAGGGGTAGGGTAGGGGTAGGGTAGGGGAAGGGTAGGGGTAAGGTAGGGAAGGGGTAGGGTAGGGTAGAGTAGGGGTAGGGTAGGGTAGGGGAAGGGTAGGGGTAGGGTAGGGTAGGGTAGGGTAGGGGTAGGGGTACGGGTAGGGTAGGGTGGAGTAGGGGGTAGGGCCACGGGAACGAAGTCGCGCTGGGTCAGCTAGTGTAATGATAAGAAGTAGTTAAATTATTTTTATCACAAATCAAAAATCTGTCAGCGAATTTCATAAAATTCTAAAATGCACTGGACGGACTTTATCCTTTCACTAGACTAACCTTTTCGTGGAAATTTGTGGAAATAATAGACACTCGGAAAAAGTTTATGTACCTACTTATATAATTAAAATTCTTTTACGAAAATATCATGCTAAGACAAGTTTGTTTGCAACAATGGTGAATGTTCGTCGTCTAATAAATGTATAACGTGTGTGTTCTAAATATTATGTATAGTCGAGATCCGGTATAAGAAATCTACCATCTG
Organism: Crambus lathoniellus; assembly: GCA_949710035.1. Lineage (NCBI taxonomy): Eukaryota > Metazoa > Arthropoda > Insecta > Lepidoptera > Crambidae > Crambus > Crambus lathoniellus. The sequence continues at coordinate 30,896,438 of OX453296.1, forward strand.
TTATTTAATTCTAATGAAGAATATACTAGTCAATGAATAGTAATATAATACATCTCACATGGGTTGCCTACTGCCTAGCTAATGGGGAGAAAAACTAACTTTTTATCACGACAGGTGATATTGGATGGCTGTTTGTTCATAACAGCTGTCAAAATCGATGAAATCTTTTAACTAATCATCGATCCTGTGTTGATGATCGGTAAACAATGTAATGCTGAATCAAAGGAGAATCCCAAAAAAAAACCCCATGCTCGGCGCAAAACAAACATGAGTGATTAAACTCTCATGTTTGCCCCGAATCATAGAAGTCAATGGCTAATTTTGGGTTTGCCAGCTTCCAACAGATAAGTAAGCGTTTATTGTTATGAAATTTTTCCCAATCTAACCATATTAGATTTCCTTACGAAAAGTTTATTGACTAAAATGGTTGCCTAGATTCAAATTTTTTTTTTAAATTATTTTCCTAATTGATGCAACGTACCTAATGGTTGGATTATTAATAAAATAATTCATTTCATATGTAACTTGATCGATCAAATAACTTATGGGTATATTATCAATGCTTAGGTAATTGCCTGTTTATAGCTTACGTACCTGGCAAATATCTTATTTAATTTCGTATACCGGATCTTAGGGTAGTAGAACATTATTTTTACTTATTCGATTAATGTTGAATACTTACATAGGTTTCTTATATTATCTGTGTCATCTGCATTGTTAACCTATGTAGGGTTGTCCATTTAGCAAAAGTCTTTCATAGTTTGAATTCGTTTTATATGCAATTTTATAAACTTAGTTCTCACCTAATACTTTGATGATAAAATACTGTGAACACCGTCATTGCGGAACTACGCTGCAACGGTTGCTTCGTTCAATGGAGTTCCGTGAAGTGCGGTGACACTGTGTAAATAATGTAGACAATGTAGACAGACAAAGATTACTTTTCAATTATCCGTGGAAATAAAAGGCAATACCAACGAACAGTTTCTAAAACACTTTACTTGGAGCGACACCAGACTTTATAACAACTAGCTGCAAGATTTTAATTTCAAGAGTTCGGCTTTGGTACGAGACGCGCCAGGGCCCACCGTAGGTCGCCGTGGGGCGCGAGTTGTTATTCAGTCTCGGCATCGCGCGGTAACACGCCTGTTGTGTTCCACTGGTGGGTGAAGGGTGGTTTGAGTATGTGGCGCGGCGTGCTAACCCCATATCGACGTCGTCGTCGACAGTTCGTGCCCGATGACCTGAAAGACGACAAGTACTGGGCACGCAGACGGAAGAACAACATGGCAGCCAAGCGGTCACGCGACGCGCGCCGCATGAAAGAGAACCAGATCGCGCTACGCGCCGGCTACCTCGAAAAAGAGGTGAGTCCGCTCGCCATTACTCACCCTGGTGTTGTTATGAAATAAATGTAGTTCCGTATCATAGTAATAAATTTTATGTTTAGATCTTTTTTTATATTGTAGTTGTTTGTATTTTATTACTAGCACCGAAAAACGAGAAATGTAACTCTCTTAATCAGCTTAGGACTTAAGTATTTTTTCATCATTTATTTCAACATCACAATAACAAGATTTTAATATTTTTCCAGAACATGGGTCTGCGACAAGAAGTCGAGTTGCTAAAGAAAGAGAATCACATCCTGCGTGAGAAGCTGTCCAAGTACGCGGATGTATAGGCGGTCCACCCCACCCCTCCCCGCATAGCACAAACACGGCACACGACATGTGAGCGCGCGCGGGCCCGACCCGCGCCCGCGCCTGCGCCCGCTGCCGCCGCACGCGCCGCACCGGCTCTGGACACACTTCTCTCTACACAACAACACTCAAACTTTAACAAAACTATTATTTCTCTCTTAATTGATTCATTCGCAGAAACAGGAATCTATTGTTATTCAGTTCTGTGCATTTTTGTATAGAGTTGTTATAAGTAATCTGGCAGTTGTCGGTTCTTAAAATGTTTACTCATACCACTCTTTTTTGTTAAAACTAGCCGATTCGATCGTGTTATATTAATCGTTGAAAATGAAAACTATGGACTTCGAATCGTCGAGTTTGTTACACAAATCTGTTACGTTATAACTACCGTAGGTTTATTTAATAATGCAGTTACCGTAAGTTTATTGACTTAGTATAATAGATAAATCTTAACCAAAGTTCCGCTCGAGCTCAGATCTTTCGTCGTTTCTAATGCCTTCATCGGACTCAGTTCGACACTCAACAGGGTTAGCCAACGACGTACGGACCAAAATTGTTTGCAATATTTATTCGGAAGAGGTTAGTCGTGTCCCGTCCCGAGCGCTGCCGCGACGTCGTGCCGCGGCGTCGTCCGGCCGAGTGCGGTTTATTGTAATAAGTTAATGTTGTTGAATATTTATATTGAGCCGGCGCCGGGGGTGCCCCGCGCCGCACCACGCAAGATTGCTCAAGTGGCTCGCGTACGCATGCGCAACTATGTAGTGGCTGCCTCTGTATATAGATAGGTTTAATAAGGCGTAGAGCCGGCCCGGGCCGCCCGGGCCCGTCCGTCCGCCCGGCGCCGGCGCCGCTCGACGCCCTCACTGTAGCTCGCTTCGTAGGACTGCTCCGTATGAGATTAGATCCTAATGGGAGAACCGGGTCGCCCGCGCACCCCGACTCCGTACGTACCCTCTGTCGTTTCTGTAGTGAGCGAACACTAGTTTCGTTTCAAATTTACTTAGTAAATAGTTTAAGTAGTTAGTAGATTCCGTAGTGTAGTCGTTATTAGTCTATTTTTGTTATGGCTGTAGTTGTTAACGTTTTTGAAAGTTTATATTATTTTTTTTAGTTGTAAAGAGACTCGCGTATTGTGTCGATAAGGGCATATAGATATAAACCTGGCGCCTCGCGCCGCTGAGCATCCATCCCCTCGCCCCTCCCAGTTTCCGCGGCGGGGGGCCGCGGCTCAGGCCCGAGCCCCCGGGCCCCGGGCTCTGGGCCCCGCGCCCTCTATTGCCACTCCCTGCGTCTCCGGACGACTCTCCCGCACTCTATTTGACTCGTGCTATTGTTATAATATATTTTTGTAGGTTTTTGTCGTTGATAAATGAGTCAATTGAATGTTTATTGAATTGAAGAAAAATTAATGTTTATAAACTAAGACTAAGAAGTTGTTGCATTTGAAAGTATTTTATGGATACAAAGCGAGAACAATAAAATGTTTTTTCTATAAAGGTTTACATGTGAGGGATTCTACAAAGGTGTGAAGGTTGACTTTGAAATGCACTGTTTCATATCAAATGATATTATAATATGTATTAAAAACTTAATGTTTACTACCGCGCATGGTGGTGTTTGATATTCCATCTTGTTTGTTAAACAATATACATACCTACAATGAATTACTCAATATTATGTATTAATGATATAAATCGTTTCTCCGAAAGTTGTAACATGGGTATATTAATGTAATGAATATATTAAGTGATAGGAAGGAATCGTATGTAAGAACAAGTGGTTTTATGTATACCTACCTATATTAAGTGTATGTGTGTCGGGCCGGGCGGGGCCCGCCGACGCCCGCCGGGCCCCCGCCCGGGCCCCGCTCCGGCCCCACGCCTCGCCCCCTTCCCGCACCCCTTCCCTTCTTTATTTATTATTCTAACTTGGCATTGCAACAACACAAAAATTATTTCGATGTATGAGTAGTATTTTGTTTGAATTTAAAACGATTCTATGGATTGAAATAAACGTGAATTGTTGTAACCTTGTTTAGTTTTTTTGTTTACGGGGTTTGGGGGCGGGGGGCACCGCTAGCTAGTTGCGGAGTACACAGTAGGTACTTAATGTTAACGCTGGCAGTCTAGCGAATTCACGGCTATAGGAAGCCGCTTTACAAGCCGCTGATACGTTTCTCGATCGGTGTTTTATGTAATAAATCATGGTAAAAGTACCTTGCACACAAAACGAGTTTTACTTAACCCCCCTCCCCCACCCGACGGCTGTTTATTAATAGATCTGGCTTCAAAAAAAGGAAATTATTTCTTTACAACAACAAACTCTGAAATATTATTTGTAAAACGTGCCTTAAAAATTAACAAATAAGAACAAGTAATAACAGTAGTAGTTAGTGCTGTGTAAAGCCGTTCTCCGCTTAATCCTTCTGATATTGGGTCTGAGACAACAGGGGCTGTATCAATTCACGATTTGATAGATAACATAGATACCTAGCTCTTCTTATTGAAGATAAAGGTGGCATAAGAAATTAAAGATTCAGCAAACTTGTGCTAGTTGTCATCGGAGGCTTTATCAGTTTACGATATTTACAAAAAATAGAATACTTGTTGTTGATGTATTGAAGACATCCCTTCTCGAGTGGTGTTTTTAAAGATGCTGCTATACTTGTACAACTTGTAAATCACCATCATCATCAGCCGAGTCCTCGCTGCTGGGGCACAGGCCTTCCATATCGGTATTTCCCATTTGTTCTATGGAACATGACGTCATTGGATAAGATAACAATATTTTCTCTCGTTTTGTACTTAACCCACATTTCATACATTTATTTCTCAAATTGTTCTATGGAACAAAGAAAATAAGACCTCCTTTATCGCTAATCATTTAAAGTTGTGATTTGAAATATGTCATGGAAGAAATTGGGAAAAATTATTCCCATGGTAGACTCGGGTGAAGAACTAGTACTTATGTACCTAGGTAGTTCTATGAAACAAAAAAGGAAATAAATGTGTTTTTTTGTCCAATAACGTCATGTGCCATAGATGGGAACTACCGTTCCATATGGATGGATAAGGAGATCGAGCCATGACCCACCAAGTGGGCCCAATGCGAATTGACGGGTATTAACAACTGCAAACGAAGCCGGGACCAACGGCTTAACGTGCCTTTCGAAGCACGGAGGAGCTCGAGATGAGAAGTTTGAAGAAGAAGAAGAGCGCCCTAGCCACTGCACCACGGGCTTCTCCAACTTGTAAATGACCCTCAGTATACTTTTATTTAGGTAAGTAACAGTAAGTTATCTGTAAAATAAAAAAAATAAAATATTTGGGGTAATATATTTCAATACGTGGTTGGGAAAATGTCGGAAACAAACTTTACGATATTTTGAAGTGAAAACTTCTTTAGCGGCGTTGTGCACTTTTTGTGATGGGTAAAAACCACAGCCTTCTCTATCGTCACGATAGAGAAGGCTGTGGTAAAAACTGTTAAACTCGCGTCAGGATCACATGACACTGTTACAATGTCATTAGATTAAGAAGGCAAATTTCGCCATCTCTCCCAATGTTGTGATAGCTCTGGCACCTCGGTTAGAAAACAGACGGCGCGCGGCGGCAGAACAGAAAACCTCGGTTCAAACCCAGTCCGTATAATTTTCTTATTTTGTCCAAATTCCTTTATTTTGGGAAAAAGTCTAGGGAGCCCTTATTATCAACGCATCTAATTCATCTCTTAGGTCCGGTTGCTCGAAGCTTGGTTAGGGTTAAATTACGGTTAAAGTAAAATTAACCGGCGGTCAAATTTAAAAAGCGTTGTTGAAGCAGCGGTTACTTTAACGAGCAGTCAAATTACAGATTTAACGGCGGTCAAAATAACCGACAGGGTGGGGGTGGTTTAAATTTCGCCATTAGTAATTAAGGGAAGGTTAATAAAATAGTACAGACAACACTTTTAACCCTAAAATAACCAATGTATTTTTCTTTTACCGATGTCAAAATTGACATCAGTTAAATTTTAACTTTTGTCAATTTTGACAAAAGTTAAATGTACGAGCAACCGGACCTTAGTATATTTGCTAAAAATCAACGGGTAAAAAAATTTAAGAATATCAAAAATGCACAATGTTAATATTCAAGTTTTCACTTCTGCCGGCACTCCCGGAGTGCAACTCGCTGTTTTTTCTCGTGTCTTATTTTACGGTGGCAGTTCCCGTAGTTGTTTCTAATTTCCATGACACCCACCTGTTTTAATTTGGGATTGGAATAATTAAGGACTGCCTACATATATCAGGGCCGTGACATGTGTAGCGGCCGGACACGGCACTTAAAGCTCCGCCGCTAGTGATTGGCGGACGGATCACGCCCCGGCCATGGCCCTGAAATGTGTATAGGCAGTCCTTTAATGTGAAGTTATCGACTATGCTTATTCCACATGACCTTATGTACTGTGAACTGTTATACAATGTTATAGTAGGTAATATTGTAAGCGAGATTGCGCTATCACTACATAGTATAAAACAAAGTCGCTTTCTCTGTCCCTATGTCCCTTTGTATGCTTAAATCTTTGAAACTACGCAACGGATTTTGATGCGTTTTTTTTAATAGATAGAGTGATTCAAGAGGAAGGTTTATATGTACTTTTTATCCCGATATTCCCACGGGAACGGGAACCACGCGGGTGAAACCGCGGGCGGCCGCTAGTTTAAAATATATAACAATGTTTAATAGCTCGCAGTGAGGCATCTGGTAGCGATACTTAAAAAAGAAACGTCATGTGTGTACATATAATTAAACTTGCTTATATAATTAAATTGTATTAAAATAGGAGTCAACTAAAACAGGATATATGTGGTAGATTTTTAATAAAATCTTACTTTGTAAAATAGATAGCAATAATAATACTGTAGCAAAACTTTGGTTCATAGGCGCCGTGGGTCACGCAGGCGCATCTTACTATAAATACAGCAGCAATGACATTCTGGCACAGTCGATAATACATAAATACTTGTGATTAGGTACAGTCAGCGTCAAATTGATATAAGCGTCTAGAGTAGTCAAAAAGATCTGAAAAACATAAAACCAATTTGATCTAGGCAGTTCAAATCATCATATTGTTGTAAGCGCGCAAGGTGTGCAAAACATCTAGGCACTCATTGTTTCATATTTATATCAGCGGTCAGAGTGTTCAAAATCATCTAAGCAAACAAAGCTCTCAAAATATCTGTGCACTATGGTGTTGTACATTATGCACAGATGTTTTGATAGCTTTGTTTGCTTAGCAAAATTTGAACACTCTGACTGCTTATATAAATATGAAACAATGAGTGCCTAGATATTTTGAACACCTTGCGCGATTACAACAATATGATGATTCGAACTGCTTAGATCAAATTGCGTTTATGTTTTTCAGATCTTTTTGACTACTCAAGACGCTTATATCAATTTGACGCTGACTGTACCAAAAGATCGAAAATATAAAAAAAATATAATTTACAATAAATCCTTAATAAATCACATTTACAACCGGCTAGTGGTTATAGCGCGTAAACCCAAACATAAACATTGGTCGTTTCGTTTTGCTCACATGCATCGTGTCTCGTCGTGGTATTGGTAGATCATGTAAACACACTATGCGGAAAATACGCGACCGAAGCTGACCGAAATTCGGCGTTCGACCTGCCATTTGAATTACAGGCAGATACATTAGGGCCGAAATTTCATCGCATTATACTTCGATCAACAATACCAATAGATAACCGGTTGGTGTGTCCAAAAAGGCCTAGCGAATAAGAGCGCACTTTGAAGGTGCGCTCTCATTTCATATCGCTTCCTACCATTTTTGACGTAGGATCGTAACCTTTCCTTCTTTTTCACCCTTCGATCATAAAAAAAGTCATTCGGTGCCCTATTTGAGTTGTCTTTTAGTTCGTAAGGCGTCATCTAAGACGCAAGTAGGTATTGTAGATAAATTCGTAAAATCAGGCGCGCAACTTTGGTCGTGTATTTTTGGAATAGTGTGTTTACACACTTGCTCTCGTGAGGGTAGCAGCGACTGATAATGAAACAGAACAACCATAAATCTTATTTAAATTTTCACTTTTATGCATTCAAAATGCAATTTTGATTATTGAAAAATTGAAAATGTGAGGCGGGTCGATTTTTTCTAAATACTTCATTTTCAATTTTTCAACCATAAATCTTATTTGGAAAGACCGTTTAAACAATAACGTGTAAATTTAAATTAAGAAAAACAAAAAGGTAAATATTTAGTGCAGTCAAAAAAACAAATCCTATAGTTAAGTCGACTGTGCCTACTTTATAGTATTTAAATTTTTCTTGCGCCAAAAAGGCTCGCTTTACCTAACAACTACAAAATAAATACATACTAGAAAATTTACAATAATATTATAGGTTCTACCATAGTTGGATTCTATTGCGTCGTTGCGCGTCGTTGCGCGTCGTAGGGGCTTAGCTATAGGAAATGCCACTTTTGTTTCTGTAAAGGTACAGATACAATTCGGATGTTAGCGGTAAACCTACGGCAGGGTCACGCGATCCAAGCGACCGAAATGGGTTGCGCGGCGGCACTGCTTGAAACACTGGCCGATGTAAGCCACCGCCTCTCGCGAAATGTGTGTGAGCGTGGCTAACATATAAATTTAAACTAAAGGTTGCTTTGCTTAATTAGGAAGGTGTATTAACACACCTTCCTAAATAATATACCCCAAGAGCTATCCGATATTTTTGTAAAAAATTCAATAACAGGCCAAATTTTTGTAAACGGCCCTTAAATATAATTTTAAGAAACTATATTTTGGAATCCAACATAATATCGCATAGGAAGGTATAAAAAAAGTTATACCCCGAAAATGGTGCAATTCTTTCAGCAAATATGCTATCACCAATTTTATCGTTAACATGTGTTTATGTTAACCATATCTAAGCACCAAAGTCGAAATCCATAAAGATATAAAACGGGAAACTAATACTTTAGGAAGAAGTCGGTTGTTTCTGATAGCATTATTAACATAGGTGTAATGCCAATTTGAGTTTACGTAGAGAGTTTTTTTAAAAGTTGATTTGTTTTTCATTTACAAATATAGGGGGATTATATACTTTTACGAAAGATAATAATAAATGTATTCAAATGTAAAGTGAATAACACTTATACCATTTTTGCCTATTTTTTATAGATTTTTTAAAGCTTTGTATTTGTTTTTTTTTTAATGTCGCTGTCATAAATATTGGTGGATTACTTATGAATTATTTATTAAACTAGATAATCTAATTTTCAATGTTAAGAAATTACTGATATAGAATTATTGTTGAGTCTCCATAGAGCGAATTAGTTTGGCTCTCGGGCTAATATTGGGGCGCGCGACCCTGCTGTGCCGCCAACATCCGAATTATTACTATTTTTGGCTTGTGGTGAGAAATAAATAATTTTTTATTATTTTTTTTATTTTTAATTGTACCTTAAGACTCCCTACGCTGACAAGACGCTAATGTGAAACTTGCGTCTTTTCAGCGTAGGCGTTCGATGAACGTATGCGCAGCGGCGCAGACGTCGTTTTAAAGCTCTCCCACACAGGCACGTTATTATCGTCGATAATATCGGACGCGTTATTGCGATATTTGTTTTTAGTAGGTAACATTATGTATTAGGATGGCTACGAAGCTACACACTGCTGCGATAATATCGACTAAGACGCTTGCGTACCTCCGTCCTGTGATACGAGTTGTTAGAACATTTGTATTAGGACTTACACTTATGTGCAAGGAATCGGGACGCATTAACGCAATAACGCATGCGGTATTATCAACGATAATAACGCTCCTGTGTGGGAGAGCCTTTATACTTTGGCGTTTAACACGGCGTCTGCGCTGCGCTTACGTTTACCGAACGCTTACTACACTGGAAAAACGCTAAGTGAAGGGGCCCTAAAAGTTAAGTCAACAGCACATTCAAGCGCCCGTATGCCTACAAATCTATATCTGTACTGTGTCGAAAATCGATATACTATCTTAGGAATAGAAAAAGCTATGGATTTAGTTTATTTCTGTTAAAGTTGATTAAGAAAATAAATCAAGCTCGTTGGGCTCAATGGGCTACAATCATTATCTTATTTTCATTTCACCTTACCACTAGCTGCTTCGTGTTTTATTCACCTAATTTTTTTTGGGACTATATCTTCCCTTACTAAAAAAAACGGTCAAGAGCCAGTCGGATCGCGCACCGAGGGTTCCGTACCATCATAAATATAAATAAATAAATCGTGAAAATGTTTTCATGGGCGAGGCTATATTGGCCAGAGAATGTGCGGGGTAGAATATTGCAGTTTTGCGTCAGCGCAATCTCTTGACCAATAGTGGAACTAATTTAATTTTTGTTGACGATTGCTGAAATAGTTCACTGTTTAGAGTCATCGTTTTATTTTTCGTGTAAACTTTACATTAACTTCTATCAAATAAAATAATTTCAGATTTTTCTCTTGGCAAACTTCCGAGATAATGAGAACGGTTTTTTTTTTACATTTTCATCAAAAGTCGAAAACCATGTGTGAAAAAAATGCTTTTTTTTTATATAAAACTAGGCAGGCTTTTGACCACCATCTTGTTTGTTAACAGGATATGGCCTAAGATGTTGCATGCTTGTCCAGGAGATGCCTGTTCACTCTGGCTTTGAAGATACCAAGGTTGTAATTATCGGGGAAAACATAGGCTGGCAACGCATTCCATTCCTTAGCAGTTCGCATAAGAAACGAATCTGCGAAGCGTTTAGTGCGGGCAGGTGGAGTGTCAACAACGTAAGGGTGATAAGCTAGCCTGCGTCTGGTTCCCCGATGGTGGAAAGGGGCTGCGGGAACAAGGTCGTGTAGTTCTCTTGCACACTCCCCAAAGTGTATTCTATAAAAAACCGACAGACACGCAACTTTGCGACGGTGACTGAGACTCTGAAGTTCCGCCGTAGCCAACGCTGAGTTTCCAATGAGCTTCCTGGCACGGTTTTCGATCGATTCCAGAAGTTCTAGCTGATACTTAGCAGAACCATCCCATAGGTGACAACAATACTCCAGGCACGGACGAATCTGCGCTTTGTATAACAAAAGCAGTTGGTCCGGCGTGAAGCACCGCTTAGCCCTAGAGAGGACGCCCAGTTTCTTAGCAGCACACTTTGCAATGGAATCGATGTACTCTCCAAAATTCAGGTTGGATGATAAGTTCAGGCCAAGAAGTTTTTCGGTTTTCGGTTATCGGCAAGGATACACCCTGGAAAGTCGGAGTCAGTTGGAAAGGACTCCGTTTTGCGGCGAATAAACAAGCCTGCGTTTTAGTGGCATTGAAACTGACAAGATTGGCCTCGCCCCAATCGGAGACTGCCTGAAGTGCCAGATTCATTTGCGCAACAAGGGACTCTCGACAAGACTGGATTTCAACATTGGTAACCTTTGCACTTGGAATATATCTGTTAGTTATGGTGGTGTCATCTGCATACCCGATAGTAGTGTTCACCAGCAGGAAACAGTGTTGCAGACAAGACAGATCCTTGCGGAACACCTGCATTAATGTCTTTTAGGTCGGATGTTTGACCGTCCACCACAACTCGGATTAGGCGATTCCGGAGGAAGTCAGCAATCCAAGTGCAAAGGCTATCAGCGATACCGTATGAGGGAAGCTTGCTTATGAGGCTGCCATACCAGACCCTATCAAAGGCTTTGGAGATGTCGAGCGATACGGCAAGGGATTCGCCATGTTTTTCGATCGCTTCATTCCAGAGATGGGTGGCATATACACAAGAAGATCTCCAGTCGACCGACCGCGGCGAAAACCAAACTGGCGGTCACTGAGGAGGTCGTTGTCTTCGAGGTATGCCAATAGACGATTGTTCAGTACACGTTCCATAGTCTTGCAGAGTATGGACGTGACTGAAATTGGCCTATAGTTGGAAGGGTCGGCACGGCTGCCCTTTTTGGGCGCAGGTTGCACATTTGCAAGTTTCCACGATTGGGGTACTAGTCCAGTCTCAAGTGAGAGGCGGTACAGGCGAGTTAAAACAGGAGATAGTTCAGGTGCACAGTTGCGCAGAACAATTGCTGGGATACCATCGGGACCACTAGCTTTGTTCACATCTAGAGTACGGAGAGCCTTGAGTACCTCTTTATTGCGTATCTGTATATCTCCCATAGAGGAGTCAGCACGAGGTATCATAGGTGGAATTTTGCTACCGACATCTAGATGCGAATTTTCTGCAAAGAGAGAGACAAACAAGTTTGCTTTCTCAGTCGCAGCATGAGCAAGGGATCCGTCTGGTTTCAGCAGAGGTGGAAAAGATGGGCGACAGAAATTTAATTCGGCGGCTTTGGCTAGAAACCAGAACTCTCTACTTCCAGATGGATGGGAAGTAAGTTTGGCTCCAATTCGGCCGATATGGTCAAAACGTGCCCTGCGCAACATTCGTTTACTAGACTTGGCGGCTCGGTTATAGGCTTTCTTCAGAGTTTGAGTGTCCGGTGATTTGCGCGCTCGAGCATCAGCCCAGGCTGAAAATGCTGACTCTTTCTGCGATTCGGCGCTGCGACAGTCTGCATTGAACCAGGGGCGAGCTTTACTGCCCGACGGAACATCAAAGTATGGGATGAAATATTCCATACCCCGAAGTATGATCTCGGTAACAGCGTCAGCGCATTTCGACGGATCCTCTGAAGAAAAGCAGCATTGCCGCCAAGGAAAAGATGCAAAGAAATGCCGCATCTCATCCCAATCTGCCGACTTGTATCGCCACACCCGTCTCATACCACTAGGGCCCTGATCGGGTGGGGAGTATACGGATACAGACTTCACCACACAGTGATCGGATGTCCCCAAAGGGGCTGATACCGATATAGAATGCCTGTCTGGGTCAGTTGTCAGCAGAAGGTCTAGGCAGTTCGGAGTTTGTGTGTCTATATCTGGCACCCGCGTAGCGCAGTTTACTAGCTGAGAGAGGTCGTGCGTAAATGCTAATCTACGCGCTTCTCGCCCAGCATGGTCGGTATTCTGGTACGGGAACAACCATTCTTTATGATGGCCATTGAAGTCCCCCAGAATGACTAACTGCGCTGACGGATATCGGGCCAGAACTAGATCAGCCGACTGACTAAGATGGTCTATAAACCTGGTAGTCTCCTGGTCACCACTCTGCGAGCGGTAGACAGCGGCGTAGAGAGTAAACTCTACTCCAGTGTCCACCAAGGCCCACAGTACTGAAAATTTGAATCCCTCATAGGTCTTGAGACGCTTGAAACAAATGTCATCGTGGACGTACACACAGACTCCGGCATGGGGAATAAACCTATGCGCCAGAGTATACTCTGGCGCATAGGTTTATCCCCCTGGGTATACCCAGGGTAGCTGAGGTACGCCACGTCAGCTGGACAGTTGATTTGCGTCTCGGTGAGAAACAGCAGTTGAGGTTTCTCAGTCTCAAGATGGTGATGGACCGAAACGAGATTTGAGTTCAAGCCTCTGATATTAGTGAGTTGCACTTTGAGAATGTGCTTGAGAATGTGCAAGCAGCGCTCTTTCATATAATACCCTAAGATATGCCCTAGTAGTAAAATAATAATAAAAATATATATTTTTATTTCACTCTTTTTCGAAAAACAGTTGTGCAAACGTCATCTAAAACTATTTCAAATTTTAAGTTGATAGCCTTAGAAGTTCCAGCTGTAACAGACATACTGAATCGCACCATAAGGGTTCCTTTCTTACTATTTTGGTACGGAACCAATTGCCTAGGTATAAGTATTTTTCAAAGTCCCTACGTGTGATTATAGGTACGTACCGGATTATATACGTATGTACATAGTTATAGGATTTTCAACGCTTTTGTGATCATCGGAACTAAGTATTCGTCGTTGCAATGATTTCAAGCGACGGAGTATTTTTAAAGCTCTTCTATTCTTATATACCTACTACTAATGCTTATTAAATAGTATTTATACTTAGTTAAAGAAATAAGACATTTTCCGGATAAAATGCTTGCGCCAATTTTTTTCTACTTTTCTGTTAAAAGAAATAAAGTATGTTGAAAAAATTATTTCTTTGGTTTGTAGTAACATGAATGCGATAAACATTTTTATAAATAAATCTACCGGGCATGATGCCAAACGTTATTATGTACAGATGATAACACACCAAGTTCAACACCAAGACTGCACAAGAAAGAGGTGAACTAGCTGCTTCTCGTGGTTTTACCCGCATATGACCTACCATGCGGTAGCTAAATGCATAAGACACTTATAAATAATATAGCTTTGTACTGGTGAAATAAAAGCTTGTTTTGGAATTGAGGCCTTGAAACTTCGATCAACAGAACACCTAGTCTTGAAAACATGAAGAAATTCTAAAGGTCGGTGCAGACAGAACGTCCACGACAAAAGTCCTCGCGGAAATTTTTGAGGTCATTCAAAAATGAACCATGTCACCGTAGCCTAAAATACAAAATTGTATGAATAATATGCGCGCGAGGCGACGCTGACTTCTCTGTTGATATTCATACATTTTTGTATTTTAGGATATGCTGACATGGTTAATTTTTCGATGACCTCAAAAGTTTCCGCAAGGATTTTTCAGTTCTGTCTGCGCTGACCTTAAATCATCCAAAAGTCAAATGTATGAGAGGATTTGCATATGAGGGAAAAGCTCGAGAAAAGTATTTTCCATGCGTGCCCCACCCGCCTTTCTCATGTTCTGTAATCATGACCATGTGAACATCTATAACACGAATATTACTAGGAAACAAAGGGTGTCGCTATAATAATATAGTCTTTTCTTCTGTAATATCGACTTGCCACCCCCACCCCCCTGGGCTGACAACTTGACCCCCATCTCTAGGGTCAGGGGCTACTCGTAGTGTATTTAATTGTATTTTTTAATTATGCTGTCGACGGTGTCTAACATAAAGTTACTTAGATATAAATATCTCTGATTAGGAATCTACTGCTAGCGTTACCGAACAAAATAAGTATATTTAACATTTAATAGTGTATAGAGGAGGGCCGAAGGTAAAGGCACTGTTCCACACAACTTGAACCAAGTTTGCGTAGACATTTCACAAACCACATATTTCATACTTAAACTCAATAAATGGTACACATCACATGTATGGAAAAACGCTTGTCTTACAATATAAAAGCCATCGATTAATGAGAGGTTTCCGCGTTCGCTATGATTAGATTATCTACCACGCTTCTGAGAAGATTTCCAATTGCGGCAACTTATTGCTTTGCACGGAGTGTCACCTAAACATTTCAGGGTTTCAGGTTTGCCAGTTTTGACATACCTTAATAGTATTTACCGCATTTTAACATGTAGGTACGCAGGCAGTTTCTGGTCAAAGCCGCGGAGAGCAATCATTAATCTATGATGTGAACACACGAGTATAATCTTTCCTTAAGCTTACAACGCATCCATTTAAAATATGAAAAAAGGGCCGTGAGCTCTTATTTTAATGATAAAATCAAAACTTTATCGTTGACAGTTCGTTCATGTTTCCAGAAAAAAAAACCAATGACTTTCGCATATCAATGAGTGAGCCTAAATACAATTCAAAATTTAAAAGATTCAGTTTATATCTATATCTTCTACAAATAGCACGCTGAAGTAGTACCTAATAGCATTAAAATAACATGCATTTATTTATGGCAATTCAAAACAAATGACTTGAACTGCACCTTTACCATGTTATAAGAAAATAATAGAAGCGGGGTTCTAAATTGAATGAAATCATAGGAACACAATCATACACTAAAACTTGATTCGTTACATTTTTAGTTCAATGAACAGTTTTTACACATTTTGAGTTTTTCCTCAGTCGAACCGTATTCTACAATATGTTTAATACTTAGGTACTTTAATAACAAATAATTGCTAAATGTTCACCTATTGTACTTTGATGCCCAAAGTCTTTCACTTAAGCCATTATTACATTACACGTATTTTAACACTTTTATTCCTTATTTATAGAAGTTTCTGCATTATTTTAATACTTACGTAAATATCAGAACAGGCGCCGTTGTACTATGTCATGTGTCAATACAATCCTAAAATCTTTGATCCATTCTTTGAGGCTTTGAGCAAGCAAGCTTCCTCTAAAATGAGGGGCTGCTTCTTACAACTACACTTAACTATCATCTAGGTGTTCAAAAAAGAACGTCAATCCCTGAAGTTAAACGGGCAAACTTCTAAGTAAACTTCTGCTGCGAGGTTCTATAAACAAAAAGGCATTACAGAAAAATCTAGTTCAAATATCCAATGCAAAGGTCAAGCTGAAGGAAATATTCCAACTCTTTCGACTGCAGACACACCTTATAAATATAAATCAGCAAATTACTTTTAACAAGAGCACGTCATTTGAGCAGAAGTACCTACCTATTTTGGCAAGCATTCTATTACTACGCAATTTCATTTTATTACTTTTAAATTAGTCGTGTGGAACGTTACTATTGTACTCAAATAGTAGTACTATTGGACTTAATATGAAATTTTCTACAACCTCACTGCGAAAAAGAACTTATTCATCGATAGTACGTAAAGTATCCTGCATACTGTGGTACTGTGTAACTGTATATCAGTATTTTTGAAAGAATGTCTAAGAAGTTTTTTCTATTACTCTCTCTATCAAATAAGCAGCTATCAAAAATCGATGATGTCGATCAATAGTTTAAATATATGCAACGCCAGCTGGGTGGAAGATAAGTCAATTAAAGCTCCATCTTCTTAGATTTTAAATCTTAACCTTTAACGAGAAACATTTGGTTACCCGAAAGAGCGAACGATGGCCAGTAACGCCGTGTAGGTGCCAGCTACCAGGCCGATCAGGCCTACGATCATCAGGAAGGCATCTTTGAGGTACAGGAGTCGCGCGCGCTCCTTTTTCCCGTACGCCAGGCACGCCTCCATCAGAGCAGGGAAGCAGACTCCTAATGCTGATAGGCAGAGGGCACCGAACAGCGAGATGAATAACCCTAAACGAGGCACAGCCACTGCGAGGACGACTGTAATGAAAAGAAAAAACTCGTTGCAATGACCACAAGTTGGTAAAGATTCGTATTTGATTTTCGACAAATGGTAACGATACTGAGATGCAAGAGATTTTTTTATTATTTTTAGCTTATGATAAAAAACCGCGTCGCGCACTTCTGAATTTATTCGATACGTGTTCGATCCGTTTCGTTTCGCTCTCAGCAGCCTAGAATTATTTTTAGGAAAAAATCTACAAATATTTCGAACAGTTACAGTTAATGTCAAAATTAAATGAGATAGATAGCACGGCAACAGCTACCGTTAAATATCGCATAGAAAATATATTACTTACATGTGAGCAAGCACAGCGCGATCCTGAGAGCATATTCCCACAGGGTGATCCTCTGCGACCCGCTGGCTTCCAACCTGGGCAGCAGGTACCCCTTCCACACCACTTCCACCGGCACGTAACAGTGGAGGCCATAACTGATGAAAATGGCTACCGCAAACATTATTATCACCGATGACGCTAATCTGCAAAAACAAAATAAATACGAAAAGGAATAATATAATGATCCACCAGTGTCTCGTTTCCATACACATACAAATTTTGAAGGGATCATTGAGTCTATCCATACTAAAATTATAAATGTGAAAGTGTGTTTGTTTGTCCGTCTTTCACGTCAAAAAGGAACAACGAATCGTCGTGATTTTTGGTATGGGGATAGTTTGGGAGCTGGAGAGTGGCATAATGCTACTTTATATCCCGTAAAAACATCACATTCCCGCGAGATAACGTCGTGTAGTCCACGCGGGCGAAGCCGCGGGTGGAAGGCTTGTTATTATTACGAATTACTTTTTAATATGAGACAGCCATGAAATATCAAAAAAATATTAGCTGTTTTATACAAAAGTACTTCCAGTACCCACTCGACCAAATGTATGATTGGAGCAGCTGTTTTTTTTCAGAATTTCGTTGATGACCACATACTTAAGTTTGTATTGATGGGCTTACTTACATAAACTGAAATATAAGAACTCTTTAAAAATGTGGGGTGAATAATGTTACCTACATTTTGAACTCCAATTCATATATTGCTTTGTTTACTTTAAAAAGACTAGTAGACTATCAAGTATCTAATAAATAAAACGTCTTTTTTATAGTGCTTAAACTGCTTGGGGCTTAATGTAATGTACTGATTCGTATGTTGACTGCATTATGATTTAAATTATTGCTTCCACTAGGTATGTAACTTTTACGAGATTTAAATTAATTTTTATTTACAACAGGGTAGCACTTAGCCGTAATCACACGATGTTAAAAACAGCTAATATCGAATTAAATATCGAAAAACTAATATTCAATTACTAATAAGTAATAAAAAAATGTTCAAAGAACTCTATCAGGCTTGCGGCATCCTTAAGTCTTACTGTGTATTGAAAATATTTGACTTGGCATTGAGCTGTTGTTAGAGACTATTGAAAACATGAGTGTAACTCCCATGCAATTATAATTCTTGCATCAATCAATGCAAATGAATAACGTTGAAGATATTTCAAATAGGGCTCACGGTCGGAAAGCGGACTTCGCTCGCACTAATCAAACACTTGTCAGTGGGTGTTTAATCAAAGTTTAATCGAAAAGCTTTTTCTGTGTATTGTTTTTTATTTTTAAGATTTGCTAGGTAAAATTTTCGACTGTTACAGGGTAATTTACTCGTTTTTTTTTGTAATAGCTCGACATTCGATTGAGGATAAGAGACGTTCTTTGTAAATATTTACTCTTTTGAGAATATTATGCTCGCCTAGCTCAAATGTCAAAAGGCATGCGTGGCCAAAGGTCTAAGCCTAGAAACATATGAAAGACATAGAAGTAGTGAGTGTGCGAGACGCTTGTGAAAAACCATTTATAAAAAATAGCAAATCTCATACATATCATCATCATCGTCATCGTCAGCCATACGACGCCCACTGCTGGACATAGGCATCCCTCAAGTATCTCCACATAGTATACCTACCTACTACCTTTGTGCAATTTTGAATTTATTCAGGCTGCCATGGCAATTAGCTTGTTTCAGTTGCCTTCCTCTATCTTGTGTTCTACGGTTATTAGCTTTGGAAAACAAAAGCGAGAGAAACTTAATAAACCAGTTATGTTATAGCGGATCCAGATATGTATCTCTTGCCTGATCCAATCACCGTATCCATATCGCCGAGGCGTATCATGATCACATATTTGGACGGGTCATGATATGCAAATTTGATACGCCGCTCTAGCAAAATACCGTCCAATTAAGCGACCATGATGCGCGTCAGCGACACGGATACGGTGATCTGATCGGTCAGATGATACATATCTGGACTGGACACACCTTAATGTAACTTACGGTCCCTGTGGCAGATCCAGCGTTATAGAGTCGCTGCATTTGGACACGCAGAACACGTATCCGAGCGCCCCAACCAGTACGTACAGCAGCACGATGATGCACATGCCCACGTTGAGCACCCCGAACGGACCCCCGAACGATTTGGGGGTCTTCATGTTGTTCTCTAGCGCGACCACCTGAGAACCAACAACAAGCATGGACAATATGCCTTACGTATACGTGATGATGGTAGCTACAGTTATTTGTTTGGGATACTTAGCCTTTGAACATAATTAACACAAGCAGAAAGCAAAATACGCATTTGACGCTATGTTACTACACACAATAATGGTAACACGCTGTTTCACCTAGGAACACATTTTGTAACGTTTTTCATGAATAATTTAAGTACCTACCTACTTCTTTAATTCATATTTAAACATCATTCGCTGCAGTAAAAAAATACATACTTACAGTAGAATGTAAAACCTCCTACTTTTATAATTTTTAAGTCGGTTAATAACACTCGAGTACTTAATAGTCTGAGATCCGAAAAAGAATTTCTCCCTCATCGTTATTTAGTTCTAAATTAATGAAAAATATATGCAGGATAATGTCTAGATTGATACATCGCACAAGGGTTGTCCCGATAAATCCTGTGCCTATGATTAAAGAAGAATGTTCAAAAATCCTAGCCCAAATGTTCCATAAGACTACACCTATAAATAAATGATTAAACACTGAATGGGGGGAATCATCGAAATCGATGGCTAAGTGTGAAGTTGCCAAGTATGAAACTTTTATGCAAGCGTATGTTATGTACTTACCAACAAGTTATTAAATCGAGTTACCTAGCTATCAAATGAAAGCTTATTTTATTCCCAAGCCAAAGAAAAAATACATGTTAAATATATGGATGGATATAAAACCATGGATTTAACACACATTTTAATGAGGCAACATAATACTTATGTTTGGATTGAGAATGATATAATCTTTCATTTGATATGGATTCGGTTAAGTAAATAATATATTAGGATATATTAGCATCGCATACGCAGCAACTTACCTGCTTATACCTGGCAACTCCAACATTAGCTATCTATTAATATTTTTGCCATATGAACTCGCAAAGCAAATAGGTAAGTAGTTGATGAAACTCGCATTTTCAATAACGAAGGACGATAAAATTCGCTTAGTCACACTTTAATACCCTCGCATTAGGTGGCAAGAAAAGAATAAAAGGAGGCGGTGGTAAGTTCCATACTTACAACTCCAACGGCGGTGAGCGCAAACAGCACGGTTCCGAAGAACAAGGGGAACGTCGCAGCAGAACCCCACAGATCCAATGGCTCCTCGCTCTTCTCTCCCGACACCAAGTAGTAGACCACGATGCCCAGACCGGCCAACGTTAGGACATTTGCCAACGCAGAGAACGGTGCCAACAGCTTCAGACTTGGGATCAGGTTGAAGGCTATCAGTGGCACCAGGATTATGACCATGTGTAACTCTATGCTCATCACATAGTAGGGGTCCACCACCTGAAACCGAATCACTGCATGGAAAAAATAGCTTAATCCTTTAGAAAAAGTAAGGTATTGGCGTCGTCTCGGTTGATAAAATTTATCTTTTATTAAAAGTCATAAATAATACTTCAGTTTTTTCAAAGAGCGCAAAAAATCCCTTTTAGGAGAAAAAAGTTATTAAATAAATAATAATAATAAAAACCTTAAGTGATAGTGAAGTCTTATTTATTTTGTTCAATTTCTAACAGCTGGCACATGAATGGAAAGAACACAGAGAAGGGCAAACAGTGTGTTACTCCAAGATAAATAAAATACATAACTATAATATAATTATCTCTTTGTGTAACTTGATGTTTTACATTCCACTTATTTTGCCCCCTACTACATTCATTCATCAGCTTCCAATCCATATTCCTCTCCCCAACACGTGAGCTGACCAATTTGCGTCGTGCGTGGGCTGACAGTTATTGTGATACATATCCCCTCGTTTAGGGGGCGCTGTCGTTGCGTCACGCCGATTGCCGGCTGATGCGGGACCGGCACTTGAACCAATTACTGACGCGCTGGAAACTGTGCCACACGTGATCGGGACGGTTGATTCGTGAGTGCCAATTCAACATCATTCATGAAAGACTTTAATGAAGTTCCGAAATTACGCGTTTGCTTCGGATTGCCAATGGAGCAATAGCCGCTACTGAGACCGTACTCTGAAACGCAAAACCGTAACTTCGGTAAGTCCCGCCCCTTCCACTCGATTCTGTCCCGACTAGAGAGTGAGAGGGACAGGTATAGCAAAGTTTCGGATTTTGCGTTTCAGAGTAGGCTCTCTGTTTCATTGAGACTATCGGAAAAAGATCATTGTATACACTACTTTGAATGTTACTTATTTTATAACACTTTAAACTTACAGTATAAATAAAAAAAAAATATTAAAGATTTTTTATAAAATTAATGATGCAAAATATAATTCTTATTACTTGATGACCGATTTGGTGCAGGGGTACGATACCTACCTGCCTTCGGTGCTCCGTTGTCTAGTTTTCGCAGAGTTTCCGTAACACAGTTACACTTATGAGCTAGTATTGGTGCGATTGTAAGAAATTCATAACTAATTATTATTAATATGCATTAGCGCCGCTCAAAGTTGAATGCGCAGTTTGAAGATTGTACGCATTGTAAGGACGTCTCTTTCATGCTAAGCAAATATTACAGGCAACTGGGGATTGCCATATTCAAAATAGGTTGTACCAACCTTTTTGATATTGTCAGCGATGAAGACGATGTAGACACAGCAGATGCCGAGTTGGTAGACGATGAGAAATACGTCAACTGCGACGGCAGCCGGACGTGCGAGCCTGCCCAGCGACGCCGGTCCGGCGCCCAGGGCCACCTTCATGGCGTCCGGGTAGGACAGCAGCGGCGTGCGCACGCGCTTGCACGCGTTGTACTGAGCGCGCACCTTAAATAAATACAGAGGAAATAAGACTGATGATAAGCAAGCATTAAAGATTGGTTGATTGAACGTTCAACACACAAAAAAACTGTAGTGTTTCTAATAAAAGGTTATTCTATATCGGTAATGGGGATATTGTCAGTTGTTAAGTGTTCACTTGAACACTTAAAACTTTAGCTGCACTATTTAGAACAACCCAAGATTGATTTGTTCTGTTCTCAATATCTACAAAATTTTAAAAGACGATTGGTCTTTTTCCTAGAGGTGAATTGGCAACATTATGAGAAGTAATTATGAAAATTATTTTCAGAGTAATTTAATTAATTTATTTTTAATAAATAATTACAGTCCCCAAAGACACATGACCCGGTGATGAAGGAGCCACTAGCGAAATTACCTGTCAAAATGGACTATGGGCTGTCAGCTGTAAGAAAAGGTCTGTACTTCCAAAGACCACTGGGTCAGATAACTTTGGGCACACACACAGGCACTGTACGTTCATTAAAATATGTTGTGTACTAACGAGCATATGCAGGCAGTGCGTGACGATGGCGCCGACGATGACGGTGGCAAGCACGCCGACCACCAAGCCAGCGCGCGAGAACGCCTGCGGCATCGCCAGGATGCCAGTGCCCAGGCTGCATTTCAGCAGGTGAACGAGAGTCTCGATGTTGCTGAAAATCAAAGCTTATCATATCATAACGACCTCTTTAAAGAAACCGTCTTATTAATAGCTCTTATCTAAAATAAAGTAGTTCAAGCACTTGGGAAACAACGAGGAATACTACCATAGTACACCCAGATACGAGAAAATATGGGCTTTTCTACATTTAAACATTATCTACTTCTTTTCTTCTTCTTTGTCGGTACACTCTTGGCAGAGTGGTCGTAGTCGCCATTTCATATTTCATATTCATATTTTATTGCATCTTTTGGTATACAAAGTGGCATAGGCTACTTTTCCTCCCTAAAAATATCACATTCCCGTGGGATAACGTCGTGTAGTACCTATACGCGGGCGAAGCCGCGGGCGGAAGGCTAGAAGTATTATAAATGCAAAAGAAACTCTATCTAAACTTCAATAAAGGGAAGCACTGGAACATCTTTTGATTATAAGCTCAAGGTGGACATTATAATATTTTCTGCTTTTTGTATTATTTACTTTTTATAAATAGGTAGAATGTAAAGTAAATATGTATAAGTAGGTATATATGAAATAACGA
Source organism: Crambus lathoniellus (assembly GCA_949710035.1). Taxonomy (NCBI): domain Eukaryota; kingdom Metazoa; phylum Arthropoda; class Insecta; order Lepidoptera; family Crambidae; genus Crambus; species Crambus lathoniellus. Next base: position 30,919,708 of record OX453296.1, read on the forward strand.
GTGTTGAGAAAAATTAATTACTTATGTAAATACGTACTTTGTTGGTTTTGGTAAATCTCTGTGTAGATGAGGATCGTAGTCTTCGCTCTCCCTGTAAGAAAAACGTGATATCCCGTCAGAGCTATAGAAATTAACTATTACAACTAAATAACTTTTTAAGCTTCCCATAGGCATCATCACTATAACTATTATGAAAATGGATTTTTACCATGTTTTACCGCTCGTATGTGCTATAAGTAAACCTAAATTGATAAACTGAAATTGATTTGATAATTCGACGTAATTGCATGCGCCATGATTACGAAGTGACTACCTACGGCTAATTTTGTGTATTTTGAGAATTTTGATGACACATTATAAATAAACCACGCTTTTACGAGTTCCTTAAGCTAATCAGTACAATTATTGAGAGTTGCGTTTGGTGTATTGGATATTTTGAAAGCGTTCCAAGTCCTATACCACCGCCCGTTACCGCAATACTAAAGTAAGGTTGAAACAGTTCATTAGGACCTCTGGTCCGCCTTTTGGAGGAGTTAAGGCAATGTCTTGATTGCAAGAACTCTATTAGGAAATCGGTCAAATCGGCTTGTGTTTATTTGATCATAAGAAACTTGAAACATGCAACATTATAACCGATTAACCTGATCCTGTACCGTAGATAGGGATATTTTCAGATTTATTGGGCTATTTGTAATCTATCTTTCTAACTACATAAATAAATAAAAATGAAACACCGATATGTATGAAAGCGCATAACTTTAGAACGACTGCACTAAATTAGATAAGTAATTCTTTTTTTGTTGTGTGGAAAATAATAAACAAGCGTTGTCAACAAAGTTACCACCTCGAATCAAAGTAAACCCAGTCCCTGCTTACTGCCCCTGTACCGGCTAAGAATATGGATATAGACATGGGCTTCATTTGACATTTTGAAGTCCATATTTTGTCCTTATATGGGCATAGTATGGGTTTCAAATGTTTTTAGCCGATAGCCCCCCTGGATCAGTAAAGCCCCTTGCTCTATAACTTCATGGTAAAGCCTGCCATTAGGGACTACAGGCCAGTGCTACTTGTGCAAGGCACAAAACAGAACATAAAACATGACATGTTTTCATTTATGTTCTTAGTATCTTGTCTATGGTCAGGATTAAAATGAGATGGGATTGGTTAATTAACTCATGTCACGTCTTGTAGCATCTTTAATATGGAGCGAAAATTTCTAACCTTACACTTACCTTAATTATTTTTGTATATTAGCTGATATCATCACACATTCATGGTTCGAAAAGGAGTTATAAGACAGAGAACTATTATTGGTGTTCATTTGAGCTCATACTGCCAGGTTTATAGGCAAGTCTTTGGTAGTATTAGATGGCAAACATTACAGCAAAGTTAACTTTATTGCAAGCGTCATATTACCCATTTTCCGCTGGTGCCTCTTGCGCTCCCTGCAGTCGAACAGTTTCAGATTTGTTTTCTTGCTCCATACTAGTCACCAGCGCCTACAGACACACCACTATCAATTAAACTATAACTAAAATCTCTTTGTCATTAATTGTACAGGTTAAACTATTCCGTACGTTTCACGTAAGGACTGTGGACGTAAATAGTTTCACAGCTGATTCCAATTCGCTCGGAAGATGCGCAGAATGATGAATTTTTGTAAGCATTTGCGCAGTTATACTTTGTTATTGATTGGATTTTATAAGTGGGTTTTGTAACACCAAAATATTAGTATAGATTAAAATATCGCCTTTTATGAGTAAACCTAGATGCTTAAGGGTAAAGCTAGGTATTTTAGGGCATATTAGTTGACGGTACACTACCCTTAATAAGTACCTAAGTAAGCATTTAGGCCGTGCTCAAGCCAAAGTCAGCTTGATGTACACTATTGACTGTACTTTATAGCTACTTTTTAGCTTTTTAGCGGTAAGTTATGTAAAGCTTAAATATTTCACTGAATTAAACGCACTTAACATACTGTTGAGAAGAAGAAAAAAACAACTTAATCAGATTCCTTCGTTTACATAGATTCTAGTATTTTTATCACTTAACAAATATAAAAAGTACCTAACACAAAACATAAATAACATGAAAGGTGAAACCTGCAGCTTGAGCAGCTCAAATCACTTCATTAAACATCAGCGCCATCTATTAGAACTGAACTTAATAATTATTTCAGGATTTTGAAGAAAAAATACTTACATGGTTTTGTTCTGTTTGGATATTTAATCAAAATTATTTCGTAATTTGGTTTTGTGTTTTAAATAATGTTTTCCCCAGGTCGACCGAAAACGATGGTTTGTATATAAAAAAATCATTATTAACTCTTATCCTTATATTTAAACTAACTAAGATTATGAAGAGGAAAGATTTGTTTTTTTTTGGTTGTTTGTTTGTTTGTAATGGATAAACTCAAAAACTACATTCTTTCATCATTAGAAAGCTACATTATTCCTAAGGACCAGTGGATACCCACGACTTCATTCACCTGGAATTGTTCAACAAATAGTATCTTACTTCTACAAACAAAATATTAACGAGATAATTATGTACAATTTTAACCTATTTTGTATAACTGTAGTTCTTACCTAACAGTAAATTAGTCACGAGCAATAATATGAAAACAACATTAGAACTATGTCTTATTAAAATATTGCTGTTGCACAGATAGTTTTGTTTCGGGAAGCTTCAATGTGAAAAAGTTCTATCTTGCTTACCTTCTTGTTATTGTTAGTGACTGTACAAAAAAGGAAGTAGGTAGTGTAATCATAGATTAAACATGCTGTGTACCGAAAGTAGGCGTCTCTGTGATGAGGTTAGTCGGCAGGAAGCGGTTCATCAGCTCATCAGAGCTTGGACTCTGGTCCCAGCATTGTGGCTGCATCCTTATATCTTTATTGGCGGCACATTCTTAGCAATTCAAAGTCATTTAGCTATTAATAGACAGTCGTCAAGCAAGGGTTCACTACGATCAATTGCAAGTTCTATATTTGGTGATGTTTAATGATGTGAAATGGTATTTTATCATAATTTATGCGTTTCAAAAAGATTGCGGTTCCTGACTATAATAATACAATTTAGCTAACGAGCAGATTGTTTGGCCTAGTTGTTTATTTCTTGTTCAATCTTGTTTACTATAAGATGGAACAAGAAATAAATAACTAGGTAATGTAAAAAAACTTCTAATTATTTTTATAAAGTACAATGATTGATAAGAACTCTATCCCCCTTATTCCAAAACGTGGACTAAAGTTAGACCTGGGGCCGTACCGGCGAACGCTCTGAACATCAAATTAAAACCGGGCATCAAATTAAAACAGAAAAATCGAGCCACAATCAGGCCAAAATGGCAAACAACGATTCATGATGACCCCGTAAATAGTACAATAAGAAATTAGGTACTTCGATATAACTGTTTTAAGTTGAAGCCTGGCAGATTACCGAAGTTCGGAAAGTTCGCCGGTAGGGCCCCTGGTTTAAAATTATTCCTATGTGTCATATACTATACATAAGTGATTTCTGCCCTAGTATGCTGAAAAAAGAAGGTTGTGTTACGGTTACAGCGCCGTCTAGTGCATCGATCGATCATTATAGCTAGTGGCTCTACAACCGAGCGACGAGTGAAATACTAGTAATTTATGCAACTGTTGCATAATGAGGGGTATTAAAACACGAGAGTGGGTTTATCACATGAGGCAAAGCCGAATGTGAAAATAGTATCACACGAGTGTTTTAATACCTAATTATGTACAGTTGCATACAAGACTTTATCTACATTCATGATATGAATCCTCCATTAAAGGTCCTGAAACCACCTCTTGTCTGTCCCAGAGATTTTCAACAAAATGGCGGATGTGTCCCATCTGTCAAGGCGCTGTGGTAGTGAAACGCGCGTGCCTGACAATGTTCTTTTTTTTAAATGAGTTGCATAATGAAATTCAGTACAACATTATAACACCCGTTTGGATGATATAATGGTTACCATAGCAAAGCAGTAGGTAGTTACGACACTTTAGTGTTTTAATGTTGGCTATAAGCTAACTGTTTCAGATATTATAATAGAGGATTTAAAGCATGGGAGTAGATAAATAATATTATGTTTGTGAGACGGTTAAACACATTGTACCTATTGAGGTATTAATTGTAACGCAGATTGTAACTGGTTTTTTACTTGTCATTATGTTATTATTACAAAACTTTGCTATTTTTATAACACAATTATATTATAACTACCTACCTACTTAAAAAAATCGACCTCACTCCCATCCAGCTCTCGACAGTAATCAAACTTGCGACCTTTCGCTATCCGGACTACTGCTCTGACGTCTGAGCTACGGAGGCGTTAGAAGTCACGTAAATTTTTTTCTAAAACTTTACGACGCTGTATGCCATCGTTTCATCATCATCATCATGTCAGCCGAACGACGCCCACTGCTGGGCATAGGCCTCCCCCAAGGATCATTTTTGGGAGGGGGTTTGCCATAATCGCCACGCTTGGCAGGCGGGTTGACGATCGCAGTATGGCCCGATGTAACCTGGAGACGCTGCTGCCCATCTCCTGATGGCAGTTTTCCCTTTATCGCCTCTTACGACACCCACGGCAAGAAAGGGGTAGTGCTATGTGCCGGCACTACACGGCGCATTCGACGTCATCATCATCATCAGCAATTGAACATCTCTACCTGCTGTGGGACTGGCCTTAGATAAGGAGAACGGGCCATGCGAAAGTTGCTTAACCTCAACCATCGCAGGCCTAGCGCGCTAACCACTCTGCCGCGGGCTCCTCACATACGATACGACGTAATAATAATATTTAACAATGTGTAGGTGACTGAACTATATTATCTTTTCTGCGTGAACTTTTCATTGAAATAAAAATATTTTTTCGGATCCAATCACGCGAATATTGAACACATATTTGTTAATTTAGTGTTTTTAAAGGATTTTAAATTTTTTTCCGACGTTTCGGCCCCTTTCCAGGGGGCTGTGGTCACGGAAGCTACCCACTATTTTTTATTTTTAAATAAATATAGTCAATACCTAACCGTATGCTGTTTCCGAACGAAAAATAAAGGTAATTAGTGTGGGTAGTAATTACGTAAATTCTTTTATTTACCTAATTTTCATCATCATCATCATGTCAGCCGAACGATGCCCACTGCTGGGCATAGGCCTCCCCTAAGGATCTCCACCTAGATTTACCTAGTTTATTTAATTTTATTATATTTACGATGTTTGTAAGAAGATACTATAGTTGTTTTTTTTACATTGAAGATTGATCGTGTTTACCAAGCGATCCATTGATGTTTAGTTTTTTTCGTGATAATTAGTTCCACTTTGTTTTCGTAACTAATCTTGAAGCAGAACAGTTTCCGTCAACTTCAAATAAAAAGGTAAATAAAAAGTCACCTTGCTTTAAATACCTATATTTTGAATAAATAAAAGTTTGATGTGGTATTTTTAAAGCAAAAAATCACTGAATATTGAAGGAATATCTCCTGATAGCTGAATGTATGCTCTGTCTCCGTCAGTCTCTATGGAATAGATAAAGTCAAAGCACAGAATTCAAATCCGATTTCGTTCCCGACGGTTCGTGGATGGGCGGATCCATGAATACTTCCATGGGCGGATCACTATATCAATTAGAATATTTTCACTGAATACTTATAAACCATAAACTAGTTTAAATAAGTTTATGTTCTAAACATGACCGGTGTTATTGATCAATGAAAGCAGGCGTTCAAAGTGTCATCAATAACAGTTATGATCAATAAAATGTCACTCCCGTATAATAGGTACTGTTGATTAAAATGTATATAGGTATGTATGTATTTAAACTGGCTATTAAAACTGGTATTGGTTATATTATGAAACTTTGTTACTTTCAAATGTTTTGACGCATTTACTAAGCAGATAAAACATGTTCTATAATTTCATAGCGCGTTCACACTTGGTTATCAAGCACATTGACAGTGGCAGACACCAGCTTTTATCTTCTAATGATAATGTTGATCTCTGGAGGGAATCAAACCCAACCCTTAACTGAGGATCAGGAGGTCATCAGTACCACAGCGCCAACAGGCTCGATAGGTTTTGTGGTTTTATCGTTAATATCAGTTGAATTTTCAACATTGAACGGAAAAAACCCTTTCTCCATTCTAATCTCGTCTAAGACTAGATAAGGCTAATAAATCATTTTCGCAGGTAGATTATGCCGGTATCGGTGTACACCGCCACCGCGAAACTAGGTATTGTGCCGATGAGCCACCCGCGTTGTCGATTGCGCTGTTTACTCATGGACCCACTTTCTACTAGCGGGACCACGAGGAATACTTACTCCCATGAGGAATACGCACTCATTGGAGCCACTAATATATTTTTTTTGTTCTAAGATAAAATTATAAATTTGATGTTCTAGATAATAATACCTATACATTAAAAAATAAGTTGACAAAAATTGATAAAAGGTATTGGAATTAAAGGTAAAATAGAATTGACTAAAATGTTATTGGTATAAATGAGCCAATGAATTAGGAAAAGAAATGAGACAGGAGAAAGAAAAAATTAATGAGCTGGATATCAATCAGTGGGTCTACGAGGAATAAGTCTTCTTCGTGGTCCTACAGAAGCGCCAGATTAGTGATCCCAAAGAGCCGGGTATTACAGTCTTAGTGGTCCGACTCCCGTCCAATGGTGGGTCAAATTAGTGAGTAACAGCGGTCGCGTAGCTGCACTGCACTTGACGGCTACACCTAGGCACCTCCCCGTTTGTTTTCGCTTTGTTAGTTTCACGGCGGAGGTGTGCCCGGCAAATGCGCTACAGCTTAGAGCGCCCTACAATCGACAACTCGGGCAGACCGCTCAGCGGCGCCGCGACTATAACCCTGGCCACACACGGGCCATCGACCACAACCACAAAACGCCGCCACTGACAGGACGACACGAAAGATCCTGTAATTTTCTTACATTTTATATGAACTTGCCGCCACTCGCTTCTTGTGGCCGCTAGATGGGTTAGAAAAAATATATTAATCTTATACACAACACATTTGTCCCTTAACTAGCCCTTAAACAAAGTTTCGAATTCAAACTTTCTGCTTTCGACCTTTTCATCTAGAATCATTAATTGACTGGACTAATTTATTCTTGTTGCCCAGCCTGTGGAGCCATTTCTAGACCGAAAATTGTCCTCAAAAACTAAAGGTCTTACGGCCATTCATTGCTAAAAATTCTGTCATTTCGATTCACGCACGACACGACTCAACGTCAACAAGCGGCATAGTTAATGTTGTTGCCCAGTTTGTAGATGATGCCATAAACAGACCGAAAATTTAATCGTTCTTGGCATAAAAATTAAAGGTCTCGGGACAGTTCTTTGCCGAAAACTCTGACATTTCGAGGAACTGAACGGAATTTACTGATCTACCAACACACAACTCAAGTCACTGAATGGATTTCGCTGAAATTTGGCACGCAGATAGTTTTACTGAAATAGGCATCCACAGTGATAAAGGGTTTTCCTAATTCACTCCCACAAAGGATGAAACGGGACTTCAAAGTTTGTATCAAGGAGTTCTATAGTGATCTACGCTACTCCGATCTTAGCGCGAGCGAAGCCGCAGGCAAATGCTAGTTCAAAAACTAAAGGCATACCTACTTAATGGTTAGACATTTTGCAGCTTTCAATCAAAACATGATTTAATGGTAATTCGAACAAGCCGCTCCTGCTGTTTTATGCGAATTGCTCTACTATAAACGACAAAACCTGGAAAAACGAATTAGCAACAAGAAAAATTGAATAACATCGTTACTCACGTTTTTTCTTAGAGTCGGGTTTCACGGAGCAGTTTCAACACAACATGGACACTGGTTACGAGAGCATACAAGAACAATAGTTGGAGGTGCGGTGAAAGAACGGCGCGTCGCGGCGGCGCGGGAGTCAGCGACTAGTGCCCGCTGCGCGCGCGCAGGAACTCTCGCTCGCGCCTTCGCCCCGCTGCCGCTGCCCCACCGCTGCGGCGTCCCGTCCCACAAGGAACTCGATATTTATAGAATAAGTGTCGAACTGCCGACTTTGCTGAAAAATGTCACTTTTTCAGATTGTTTATCAAAATGTAAGGTTACCTTTTATAAATCCGAAAACTTGTTTACCAAGAGTTTCATTGACCGAAATGTTATCATTCATTACACACACCAAAAGTGTCTAGGGGTCAAGTACAGCAATTTTAGCTATAATTTTTTTTGAATAATGGAAAATGAAATAGGTAGGTACTTTAGAAAAAATCGACCCGCCTCACAGCTAGCTCCGATGGGACTCGAACCCACGAGCTTTCGCTATCCGGGCGACTGCTCTAGCTTCTGAGCTACGGAGTCGTTACGAGAAGCGTCGAATTTATCCAATACTTCTTACGCGCTGTATAGCTAGCGTTAATTTCGTCAATGTAAAGATGTACTACCCGAATGCGATAAATGTGATGATTACATTTACTTTTGTTATTATCGGGATCCTCCGGGACAGGATACTCAGGGAAAACCCAGCTGCGGGGATACCTATCTCATAGATGTGCACAGCACACGCCTCTCGCACTTTTCGGTTCGCACTCCGCGCGCCGCGCGCCGTGGCCGCCGCCCGATGTCGCAAGCAAAGGGATTGAAACACAGTTACGGATCTACTGGTACGGATAGTTGGTATTTTTTCCATTTAACGCTACCAGTAGGTATAGGTGGAATAGGGTTTTTTATGATTAATAATAATAATAATAATTTAGTGTTATACATTGTAAAAATTTAATGTTTAGAAATATAATTTTGTAAGTATTTTAAATGAAATAAAGGGAACAATAATAATAATCCATTTATTTTAGGCAACAATTATAGTTAGTATAACAATATCTGGCCCTTATAATAAACACCTGTTCCCCGTGGTACAACCGTTGGTCTAATAAATAATAAATAAATAAATAAATAACTTCTTACATTCACACCAATTATCTAAGCCCATGTTAATTTCATTAAGAAACTGTATCATGGAAAACTTGATAACGGATAAATATATACTTAAATACTTTTTTTTGTAAATACATACTTATTATACATAGTAAACACCCAGACCAAGACAAATAGACATGTTCATGCACACAAATATTTGTCTTGTTCGGGAATCGAACCCGAGACCACTGGCGCAGAAGGTGGGTAGCCTACCTCTGCGCCAAATCGGTCGTCAAATGAGTCCCGCGCCACTACTGGTTTCTATGTATTTGTATGAAATAGATTATAACATTTTCATCGACTTCATCATTGACTTCACTACACACTCCAAAAAAGTTTGCCTATACAAGAAATATATATAGGAGGGGATCGAAAAATTTTGATGATAATGGGACTACGAAAAACAGTACTCCCTCGCGGTCCCATTAAATAATAATGGGACCACGAAAAAAGTTATCCCTCGTGGTCCCATTAATGGGACAAAATCATGGGACCACGAGAAAACAGGGTAACTGACTGGTATTACCATGGGTTTTTTTTTTCCTGATAGAATAACTCTTCCGTGGTACAACTAAAATATAAATACCTTACAGAAAAACATACCTACATAAAAATTATATTGCTTAAAACTATATACTTGCACGTATTGTCGGCGGTGACGTCTTGCGCAATGCAGTGTCCGGTTCCATTAAGGCGATACTCGGAAAAATTATGCTAAAGCGAGATAGCAATGAGAAAACGACGCGCGCGGGAGCGAGACCGATTTTGCCGATTACGCAAAAAAAACACAAAATCACTTCTTATTCAAAAACTATAGCGATTTTTTTAAAATGCTTCTATACGATCCTAAATATTATTGATGTCCACTAATTAAACCAATTTTCAATAGTATATATATCCCCATTTAAGAATAATCTTGATATTTCTTATTTTTAGAGGTATTTTCGAAAGTGTCGAGCCAAAATCATAAAATCGTGTTTCTGAAACTATACGATTCTAGATAAAGGTATGAAGAAATATATATAGTTTTATATCAAAGAGTCCCTACTTTTTCCGAGTAGCGTTCTAAGTAAGCTTTCCTGAATTTTGATTCGAAATAAAAAAATATCATTAATTATGTTAATTCTGAAGTATACCCCCTACCAGGGGGGATATGGCAGTAGGGTTATGTGGAATTCGCAGTCATGCATCTTTTGCAGGACGCCGCCGCTCCGCCTGGGAAGATGGTCACACTTGCTCGGCCATCTCCTTCCGCGTGGGGGCCTGGGAAGCAGGGACCGTACTCTGAAACGCCAATCCGAAACTTCGGTTAGCCCTGCCCCTTTCACTCGATTCTGTCCCGACTAGAGAGTGAGAGGGACGGGTATACCGAAGTTTCGGGTTTCGCGTTTCAGAGTAGGGCCTCTGGGCCGGCCGTCAAGTCATAGGAAGAGTTTGCCATACCGCCCTCCACATTCCGACTCCCACCGAGACGGCGGCGAGAGCAAGTAGTGAGGGGTAAGCGGATAGGCGAGTCCCACATAACCACCGTCCGCACACCAACGTAGACGGGGTATGCGTAAAAGCATTCCCCAAACTATAAAATAAAATTCGCCTACGCTCCACCGTTCTACGCAACATTTGCTAAACGGTTTTTATGATCTTTTTATTTACTTTTGGTCAATGATATTATAATAAAAATTTAAATTATAATATCATTGCTTTCAGTCAAATGTTAAGAATTTAATTTAATTTAATTTTATGACAAGCTTTTATTTGACTGTACTTTAACACGTTCACTGCAGGAGGGGGCACAAAATGCCCCATGCGTGTCCGTAACCCTGTGCGGCAGCGAAAATGGTGTACTTTCATTCGGTGCGGGAAGCTTATTTCGGCTAATCGTTGAAGTAGGACAGAGACATAATATATTGTTTTCTGTATAACTCTTAAATTTCGATAATATGGCATACTTAGTGTACGTGAGGGGCACATTAGACCCCTCCCGCACTGAATGACTTTTTTTCCTTTCAGTGCGGGAAGGGTTCCAAAGACCTTCGACCCCTTTTATGCCCCATCCGCACTGAGTGTGTACCAATGTTCATGGGCAGTGACGTGCCGCACAAGAAGAGTGATAGACGATAGTTTTTATTGTTCGTTGTTGTTGCAAGGAGGAGATTCTCAATTCGTCGGTATGTTTTTTATTATATATATTATTTAATGTTCCCCGATTTTTGTCTATCCCCGAAATAGAACCAGTTTTTATTTTCTTGTGTGGTGGGGCACAATGGACCTATTGCCGCACTGAAGTTCAAGTAGGGTAGGGGCTCTTTGGACCTATTAACGCACCAGAATAACAAACATGTAAATTAGCCTCGCAGCCAACGTGTTAATATTGTATTGTCACCCAAACCAAACCTGTATGCCAAGTTTCAGCTCAATCAGACGCTGGAAATTTGCTCAAATTTAGCTTGCAAGATCTGACCCGAACGGCAATACATACATACAATACACTGCAAGTTAAATAAAAGCTTGTAAAAACAACTTGGAATTATACTATACGCAAATAAGTTTTCGGACTTCTGATATGATACCAATACTGCCGTCCCAAACCTAAACCGCAGTAAGAGCCAAAATGCGATTCCGACAAAATGGAGCTTAAAGAGTGCTTAAAGTTTAGAATGCGTCAAAAAATTAGTAAATAAAGGATTCTAACCAAGTTTCTTAGGCAAAGTGAGAGAATTTATATAGAGCTTTATATAACACAAATTAAGGATGAAAATATAAAACAATATATAAAATATCAAGGTTTTTAGTTTTTGACCCCTATTACTGCTTTTAATTGTTAAGGTAAATCGATCCTTAAACAGACTAAACTGCAGTAAAGTGGGCTTATACTGCTTATTAGAATGGTTTGTTATCGCTATTCCTGACTAAAGTGCAGTATGTCCGTTTTGATACTGCGCTTTAGTCGGTTTCTCATAACGAAAATTAAATGTTTCAATTGGCAGTAACAACAAAAAAATAATAACATTGAACAATTTATTTAAAAATTCTATAAAACTTCACGAAATAAAGTTAAACAAAGTGTTTTATGGTCATATTATTACCATAAGTATTTAAAGTACTTCTAAAGCTACCTACGACATAAGAAAAAAATCAGAGTTTTATTTAAGACTAGCGGATCCTCGCAGTTTTACCCACGTGGTACCCGTTCTTGTGGGAATATAGGGATAAAATATAGCCTATGTCATTTGCGAAGACTGTAGCTTTCTAACGGTGAAAGAATTTTCGAAATCGGTCCAGCACTTTTTGAGTTTATTCGTTACATACAAAAATACAAATCTTTCCTCTTTATAATATTAGTATAGAAATGTAATTAAATTCAATATTGGTTGTTAACAATAATTAATTAACAATTTTATTCATTTATGAATTTATATCGACCTAGAAAGCTTAAACTATAAATAAAATATTCAGTGCCTCAATATAACAATTCTTATACTATACCTAGGTATCGAAATGGAGAGCATAAATGTAAATGTTTTAAGTCGAACAGAGATGAGAGACTGATTATTTGTAAGGTACCTATGTAGGTACCTCGCTACCTGGCGGAGCTACTTGGAGGATGGGTGGCTATTTTCTAATATTTAATTTTTATAGTAGATACATTACCTATTTAAATTCCATTATTTTAGATTTAAAAAAAATATACAAATTAAATTCATATTCATAGTCATAAAATATAATAATAATAATAAAAGACTAGTAAATTGATACCATTTGATACCTACCTAGGTACTGACAAAATATTATAGTCACGGCCAGGTCACTTATCTATGCTTCCCGCCTCTGCCTCCGCCACTGAATCTAATGGCATAAAATGCTAGGGATTTTTAACCGACTTCAAAAGAGGAAGTTAGCAGTTTAACCTGTATGAATGTGATGTGATATTGTTGGCATTGGATAATATTTGAATATGACGATCTATTTAGACTTCCAAACATGTGTGCTTAATTTCGAAGGTGTATGTTTGTTTGTTTGTCCACGAATTTCTGGAAACTGAAAGGCATATCGAGATGATTCATCGATGATGATATTTATGATAAGTGTAGGTATTCCAATTTAGAGAGCAGTCCAAATTTCATAAAAATCGGTTCAGCAGTTTTAAAGATATGGATATAAAGGACGGGGATAAAGTAATTTAAAAAATTAAACTCACTTCAAAAAATACCTGTGAACTAAAAAGAAACAAAACAGTGGAATTAAATAAATACTGCACATTAGCTAGGAGTTCTGGATATAAGTATATTCAGGTATTACCAACTAATAAGAGTAATAGTACTTATACTGCAGTTTAGTTGGTACCTAATACAAACAAAGCAAATCAACCTTCCCCAAGTTAAACTGCAGTAAGTGAAGATTATACTGCACTTTAATTTGTTTCTTAGATTAAAACAATGAATCTGCTGTAAAGCAGTAAAAACATTTTGTATGGGCCTGCATTATACTGCTATTTAGTTGGTTTTTGTTGAAAACGGACCGTAGTAACTGACTAAAGTGAAGTAAAATTGCCGAGTTACTGCTATTTAGCTGGGAGAAAGTATAATAAAATGACGTTTTAAACGGCAGTATGGTTTTTACTGCACATTAGCTGGGAAATCGATGACTTTTTCATCAATTTTGATATTTTTTTGAATTTCTTATGTCAGAGAAAAAATCATAAAAAAATAAATATTTGTCGTAGAAAAATAATTAAAAACTTGGTCGGTAGGTCTTGAATTGGGCTTTCATGGTATGTATTTAACTCAAAAACGCAATTTTGGTCATTACTGCGGTTTAGGCTTGGGACGGCAGAATAGTGTAAGATCCGAAAAGGGATCGACAGATATATTTCTATGGCTGTGGGATCGACCTTAGCTCGTCTGTTTACCAAGTGAAACATTATTTTTATCAATTTTCAGACGAATAGATCTTTTATGCTGTGCTGTGCTTATCAGAATAAATCATGAATTTATTCTAAATTCTAAATAACTAGCCTTAATAAAATAATTTTTTTTTTGATGTGTTGCACACGGTGCACACCTAATACCTACTACTATACTTATTGAAAAAAAATTGAAGCATGTAATGAATAGGTGGTTAATATACCTACGTTTTTAGGGTTCCGTAGCCGAATGCAAAAAACACAACCCTTATAGATTCGTCATGTCTGTCTGTCTGTCCGTCCGTCCGTCCGTCCGTATGTCACACTTAGCTCCAAAACTATTAAGACTACACACTTGAAACTTGGTAAGTAGGTAGATGTACTCGGTAAACTGCAAAAAAATCTACAAGGGATAACCAGTTATCTGGCCATGGTTATCTCCAAGGAACAAGGGGTAAAAACCAAGATACGTCAAAAGATCTGTACCTACCTAAACAATTATGACTGCTTTTTTATGAATTTAAACGTACTAATCAAATACGTTAATACCCACCAATCCGCACTGAGCCCGCGTGGTGGGTCATGGCTCATTCTCCTTATTCATCCATAAGTAAGGCCAGTGCCCCAGCAGTGGGGGACATTAAATGGCTGATGATGATGATGATGATGATGAATCAAATAAAAAAAACACAAAAATAATAAACAATTTACACGTTGTGATAAAGTTTGTATGAAACTTATTTTTAGTTTGAAAATCGAAAAACAATTAAACCAAACGTTAAATGCAGAAAAGAGGTGGAGGTGTAGCGACAGTTAAAATTCAAAGACTTGTTATAACACTATATTCAATGTTTAATATAAACAAAAGCAATAACTAACCTAATAAAATTATTATACAAAAATGTCATACTCTGAGTTTGATTACATATCGGTACAAAAAGACACACAGTATATAAAAGTACGTTGTAAATCAATGATCTCAGTTGTGTTTTTCATGAAGACAGATCCAGCAATCGCGTTGTATAGCATTCATCATAACATCCGATCCCATGCCTTACCATCGCCGCACACGAGCCACACGCGACATCCACAAACGCCGCGCCGCCGCCGCCCCGCGAAGAAGAAGAAACAAGTGACGACTAGCAGGCGTCAACAGTGTACGGCTAGTTCAGTATAATATGTATGAAACTACAGGAAATAGGTCGGTGGCGGCGTTTTGTGGTTGTTTGACCTTATCTACAGGATATTTGGTATGCGACCCACCCAGAATGATCTGTGAATAGATGAGATTCTTGTGAATCATTATTTAAGATGGTACCGTAAAAACTGATTTTTTTTTTCATAGACTCGGCTAAAGTGAATTTATGTTGGTGTTGCCAGCAGATTTCAACAGAAGTGGCAACAGAAATGAGGTTGCTAAATATTACAGTCTACTTTAAAAATCATTACATTTTCTTTCTATTCAACTGGCGAATTCGCTAATAGAAAGCCACTTGTCTAGAGGGCAGGTCTTTGATTTTTCTGGTCAGGCTTTAAATGATAGTACAATTGCAAGCAACGAAGCATAAGTGCCAGCTACTAGACCGATAAAACCGATGATTATAAGAATAGCATCTTTGAAAATGACTCCACGATTTTTGTGCCGCATCTTGTATACCAGGCAGGCTTCCATGAGTGCTGGGAAACAGATGCCGAGAGCTGACAGGCAGAAAGCACCGAATAGGGAAATGAATAGCCCCAATCTTGGTACCGCTATGGCCACGACGACTGTAAAAAAAAACATAAGTTAAATTAGTTACTTTATCATAAAATGGTCAATAGGTAAGAGTCATTTCGCTTTTGCACTGTTGTATGGAGATAACGCCGCACTCGAAGTGCGCTGGCGTGCGGCTGATTTACTGGTTTCGATGCGCGGTATTATTACTACATTTATTTTTACAAAGGTTACAATTATTATTTACTAGCTGCTGCCTGCGACTTCACCCGCGTGGATATTTTTTGTTTTCCTATAACAACTAAGTACTCGAAGATTAATTTTCGTGACAAAAAATATTCTCCACTCTGATAAATATTAGCTCAATATCAATAAAAATTTCAAGATGAAATGGCTGATAGTGCTCTTCTAACTTACATTTATGAGAAAAACACACACTGAAGAAAAAATCAATACCTATACTTAGTCCATTTTTCCATATACGATTTTTGATCAGGGGCTTTCCAAAAATTCACAGGGAGTTGATGTGAAGTTTATATTACGCAAGATTGGATAAGTCGAGTGCGATGAGCGTCCTTCGTTCTTCCACGTCGCTTGCAAGTGGACCATAGATCTACGCGAGGTTCATTCGTTTGGTGGATTGGCGATCCTCGATCTAGGATCAGGGATTATGGATGAATCGAATTTGTTCTCTTAGTTTGCATGAGGCACGTCCACTCCGACCGCTCTATGGACCTCCAGTGGAGCCCACTCTTGCCGCGCGCGATAGGGTATACTCCTATCGCGCGCGCGTTGGATCGTTTGGTGTGGATCCGGCTCAGCATCACTCGCGCTGTCATGAACTGAAGTTTTTTGCTTAGATAATATTAAGTCAATTGTTTTTTTTACTATTTTAGTTTTAAAAACGATCTGCGTATCAAATTTCAGCGAGATCCGTTCAGTGGTTTTTTTATTCACAACGGGGTAGCACTTATCCTTCATCACACCTGATGTTGTGGTGATAAAGCTGAAGGTGGAAGCGCACTACTCCCAGAATCCTCCTTCACTGAGGAACTGGCTATCTGACCTCTAACAAACACAATAATGCAATGAAAACATCATTGTTATGGCGTCAGACTTAGATAAGATGGTGGTAGCTAGCCAGGCAAACTAAGAACAATAGTGTAAGCAATGCCCCGATTCTTTGTATGGGGACCCACCCATACATTAATTCCTCAGCCGAGTTTTACCACCAACCAAACCGAATACAATAATTATGTATATCCGCGGGATATCGTCATATAGTCCACGCGGGCGAAGCCTCGGGCGGAAGTTTAGCATTTTGATATTTATGAAGCCATAAGTATAAAGTATAAGTATAAGTGGGCGTCGTACGGCTGAAATGATGATAATGATGATGAAGTATAAAGACGTGTCCGTGTGACTATTCGGTGCCCTGAAATAATCGTCTTTATTTTATTCAGTCTGTCAGTTTGCCTTTGTTTTCCATTTGTATTTTTTTATATATTTTTGTTACTTTAAATTTAGTTTGTTAGTTTTAATTATTGTAATTAGGCTTTTTTTTCTTTTTAATATCTGTTTGCTAGCTGTGTCGTGATACTTAGTATTTAATGTGTAGGTAAGTAAGTACATTTATTTTTAGTGAATACTTATCTTTTCCATAACCTAAAAACAAACGTTATGGACGACGATTTTCTATACTTCTACATGTGTGCTAACAATAACATGAGAGCGTGCAGTCTGCACACTAGCGCCGCCATTGAAAAATACGGAATCCTATAAACCATGGTGTTAATAAAGGCGAAATTTTATTGAGAATTATCTCTCTGTAGTCACTGACATCTATTGTGGTATAATAGAGGTCAGTGCTCTGTAGTGCACTCCGAAGAAGCTTTGTGGTACTTTTTATCATTATCATCATCATCATCATCAGCCCGTTTTCGTCCACTGCTGGACATAAGCCTCTCCTAATTTACGCCACTGAGAACGGTCTTCAGCTCTTCGCAGCCAGCCCCCGCCTGCCATCTTTCGCAGGTCGTCGCTCCACCTGGTAGCAGGGCGCCCTACGCTACGTTTGCCTAAACGCGGTCTCCACTCCAGAACTCGTTTGCCCCAACGGCCGACGGTTTTCCGAGCGATGTGGCCAGCCCACTGCCACTTTAGCTTGCTTATTCTTTGAGCTATGTCGGTGACTTTGGTTCTCTGCCGGATAATTTCATTTCTTATTCTATCCTTCTGAGAAACACCGAGCAAAGCCTTCTCCATAGCTCGCTGTGCGACTTTAAATTGGTGGACTAGTCCCACCGTGAGTGTCCACGTTTCGGCTCCGTAAGTCAAACTTTTATCGCTTAAAGTATATTTGTTAGCCTGGCGTTAAGTTTAATTCAGTTTTGTTGCAAAAATGGCCACTTTCAAGAAAATAAAACAATAAAACTTCATTAAATTAAATGACAAGCTAGAAAATATACTTAGATAAAGCAATAAAAAGTACCACAAAGCTTCTTCGATCTTCTGTCTTCTGTACCTGTTTATTTTGTGCACACGCAGCCCGAATGTTCGCGACGATAGCCGATAATAGCCGGTCACATCTGCGTATCGTGTCGCTTTGTGGCGATACACGCAGGTGCGGCCGAAGCATAACCAGCGCCAAAAACACTCCAGTCACGCGCAGAGATATCTGGCACTGACTCTACTTCATTGAGTAAATTTTGAAAAATGACATTGGTGACATTATGTCTACATTGCTACAAACTTATTATTTCACATGGTGGTAATTTTTTGGTAGGTATGACAGCCGGAAGTCCATTTTGGCAGTTAATTTTGTATCACCACGCTAGTGGCTCCTCCACCAACACTGTCACCGGGTCAGATATATGTTTGTGGCATTATAGCTCCTTCGCGCGCCGCGTACTTACTTTACTTACTTTGTGAATATAGTATATATATAGTAGCGTCATCTAGGGTCGAGTAGAAATCCGAAATAGAAATATTACATCCATAGGAATGCGTTAAGCAAACGGTTTTTTGACTGTTAATTTATTAATATTAGTTATAAGAGTAATTGCGATGTTTTATTTATATTCTAGGTATCTATATTGTCTTATTCATATATTTTAGTTGTAGTTAGGTTATTTTGTAGCAATCAGTGAGGACCTGTAAGTGGCCTTCTGGTGCCTATTGTAATTGATGTTAGTTTGTAAGATTGGCTGTTGGTCTTCCTTTAAGAAAAAAATAAATAAATAAATAGGGTGAAAGCCCCAGTTTTGGCCACTGCCCCTAAGCAATTAACATTTCATAAAAAAAAATGATTTTGATTTAGTTTTTATCTATGACTTTAACCGACTTCAAAAAAAGAAGGTTATCAGTTTGACCTGTATGTATGTATGTATGTGATGTGATTGGAATTATACATAGCGTTCTATTTAGGCTTCCAAGCACGTGTGCTAAATTTCGTAAGTGTATTATGTATGTTATATGTTTGTTTGTAGTATTTCAGATGAAACTGAGACTTCAGAGGATCTTCAAAACTACTTGATGGAATTATTTACTCCAATAATTTGTTTGATGGTATAATCATTAACAGTTAGATATCTGAATAACTTACTAGTGATTACACAGAGAACGATTCGTAGTAAGGACTCCCATAACCTAAGATGATTGGTCCAGTTTCTCCCTTGCAGGCAGGGTAACAGGTAGCCCTTCCAAATGACCTCCACTGGCACATAGCAGTGCAACACGTAGCTGATGAAAATAGCGAGCACCATCAACACCATCACCACCATAGAGCCCCTGCAACACATGACTCATTAATAAGCTCTCTGTCAACCTTCTGGATAAACATTTTACTGTTTTTTTTTTATTCGTGCTTAAATCAGCTACGATACCGTAATATGCATGGATATATAAAGTTTTGGGCAGCGCAGGACCGATCGTTGTGGAGATCCTTGGGGGAGGCCTATGCCCAGCAGTGGGCGTCGTACGGCTGAAATGATGATGATGATGATGATATAAAGTAGCAGTAAGAAGTTGATTTATGCAAATCTGCTACGGTTGGTCAAATCACGTAATATTTGTTATTATTCTTCCTTTATAGAATTTATTTAAACAACTTTTGCAATGGTCGGTCGTGAATTGGGTGACCAAACATTAATTATCTCGATCTAATCCGAACTTCGATACGCACAATAAGCCGCTGGTCAAGGCTGCATTTGACAAAGACAATTATTGGCATGAGCCATGACCCATCCTCCGTATCCATCTACAAGGACGCTGTGCCACAACAGTGGGAATATTAAAACTACTGATAATGATGAAACGAGTTTGATCTCCAGGTATGCTGTATAATCATATTAATGAAATGAGTCTACAAATAACTTCTGCAACCAAATAATAATTAGAGGGTCTACTCACACCCCAGCCGGTAGATCAAGGGTAATGGTGTCACTACACGATGATACGCAATATACGTAACCGACAGCTCCAATAATCATATATAGTAGCGTAATAATAGTCATGCCAATATTGAGCATGCCAAAGCAACCGCCAAACTGCTTTGGCGACTTCATATTGTTTTCTATAGCAACCACCTAGAAATAAATTAATTATAGTGCTGGTCTATACCTACTACACATGGAAAACTACTAAACCTAGTTTCTCAAACTATTAAACGTCATCATAACCATAATTTTAACAATTGACTGCAATGCTCAGATCATACAATATTATTGCAATAATAGTCCAGTCAAAATCGACATCAAACATCGCAAACTCTCATGTATCTACGATTTTTAGGGTTCCGTAGCCGAATGGCAAAAAACGGAACCCCTTATTCCTCGTACATTACCAAGTTTGATAACTGGCTTTCTACAAGGAAAAATAATTCTTTCTAGCTTACCCGGTTTTCAAATGGGAATTTTTTTTCCTGGTAGAAAACCGTAATTTTATTTAGTTTCCTACGAAGATTTTTTTTTTCTTCTTAGCTTACCCAGTTATCAGAGGAGATTTTTTTTCCTCGTAGAAAGCTGTGAATTCAATTACAGCTTTGTACGTGTTGTTCTAAGAATAAGAATTTTTCCTACTTAGCCATTAGATCAGATAGACCGAATAATTACTTAGATTAAGTTTTACTTTAATAATTAGACCATCCAACCAACTGTTCCATCGGAGCTGAGGGCCTACTCTGAAACGCAAAACCCGAAACTTCGTTATACCCGTCCCTCTCACGCTCTAGTCATGACAAAATCGAATGAAAGGGGCGGGGCTAACCGAAGTTTCGGATTAGCGTTTCAGAGTAGGCCCTCTGGTTGTGAGACGGGTCGATGTTTTTTAAAATATGTATTTCATTTTCAATTCTTCAATGATAAAAATTGCATTTGAATGCAAAAAAGTAAAAGTTTAAATAACCTCTTTACTGTTAAATCTATATCTATACAAATAAATAAAATTGGAGTGTCTGTTTGTAATTATTATTATTATTTAATATTATAAATGTGAAAGTTAGATAGATTATAGATGTTTGGATGTTTGGATGTTTAGATGTTTGGATGTTTGTATGTTTGTTACTCAATCACGCCAAAACGGCTGAACGGATTTGGCTGAAATTTGGGACACAGATACTTTGTAGCCTGGAGAGGAACATAGGCTACTTTTTATCCCGGAAAAGGTCACATTCCCGCGAGAAAACGTCGTGTCCAGTCCACGCGGGCGAAGCCGCGGGCGGAAAGCTAGTATTAAAATAACTGCTTTTTACTACTTACATGCATATGATTAAGTAAATTGTTATATACGGTACATATACCAAAATATCATTTTTTACAATTTTTGCCTGTCTGTCTGTCTGTTTGTTCCGGCTAATCTCTGAAACGGCTGGACCGATTTTGACAGGACTTTCACTGGCAGGTAGCTGATGTAATATCCCGCTTTTTATCCCAATATTCCTAGGGAAACGAGAACCACGTGGGTGAAACCGCGGGCGGCCGCTAGTAATTAAATAATAAAACTGTTGTTCCCTCTAAAATTAAAATTAATCTAAGTAAATAATAAAATTAATAATTATTCGGTCTTTCTGATCTAATGGCTACGAAGCGAAAATTCTTCTTCGTAGAACGCACAACACGTACAAAGCTGTGATTGAATTCACAGCTTTCTACGAGGAAAAAAAAAATTCTCCTCTGATAACTGGGTAAGCTAAGAAGAAAAAAAAATTCTTCGTAGGAAACTAAATAAAATTACGGTTTTCTACCAGGAAAAATAATTCCCATTTGAAAACCGGGTAAGCTAGGGAGAATTATTTTTCCTTGTAGAAAGCCAGTTATCAAACTTGGTAATGTACGAGGAATAAGGGAACGGAACCCTTATAGATTCGTCATGTCTGTCTGTCTGTCTGTCTGTCTCTCTGTCTGTCTGTCTGTCTGTCTGTCTGTCTGTCTGTCTGTCCGTCCGTCCGTCCGTCCGTCCGTATGTCACAGCCACTTTATTCCATAACTATAAAAACTACACAGTTCATACTTGGTAGGTAGATGTATTCCGTGAACCGCTTTACGATTTTAATACAAAAATAAAAAATAAAAACAAATTAAGGGGGCTCCCCATACATAGAACTGAAACTGAAAAATATTTTTTTAATCAAATATATTCGTGTGGGATGTCTATAGATAGGCCTTTGAAAATAACATGGAGGTTTCTCAAATCATTTTTTCTCAAACTCAATATTTGGAAAGATAGAGCCTTCCAAAGCCCCCCCCCCCCCCTCTAACTTTTGAAATAAAAGAGTCAAAAATCTAGAAAAAATATATACTGTAGATTTTAATAAAAACTTTCAACGAAAATTAGTTTGAACGATACATAGTAAGTACTTTTTGAGATATAACACATTTCAATTTTTTTTCAAAAGTTCAAAAACCGTAAATGTAACTTTGTCATTCATACAAACACTATGAAAAACAAAGTTATATTTTGCTGACAAAAAATTATGGTGGAATTTTGGCAAGGTATAGGCAATCGGTACGTTAAGTGTGTACGGAACCCTTCATGGGCGAGTCCAACTCGCACTTGGCCGATTTTTATATGTTGTTAGGTTCCTTGAGAGAAATTTACACCCAAGTTTGCAACCCTGAAAACCCTGTGCTACCCCCATGGTGCTCGAAAAACTGCAAAATTTTCCCTTCGGACTCGTGTCTCCCCTGATGGCTCCCCTAGGGGAGACACGAGTCCAGGAGGTATATTATTTAAAAGCAAGGTCTGATGTCTCCCCTACAATTGGGAAGGACACCAGGACTAAAAAAATCCTGATGGCTCCCCTAGGGGAGACATCAGGGGAGACACGAGTCCGAATGGAAAATTTTGACACTTATTTTAGTTTTTTCAAAAAGCTACCCTAAGGAAGCTTTTTTAAATATGGTTGCCTTATACTTTAATAAAGCTAACTAAATTTACTACATTTTACTTTATCCCCAGCACTTTAGGTCCGTTAGTTGCAGAGATACAGCTGGTCAAAGGCAGGCATTTTATTAAGTGGAAATTTTGTGTTTGTGTCATTTTGTGTTGTTTTGGGTTGGCATGTGGTGTTGGGTCGTCCACATTCTCGTCCTCCTCATCCAGGAGCATTTTCGACCTTGGCAAAAGGCAGGCGCCTGCCTAGCCGGCGGCCGTGGCAGACTTCCCTCATCTCCTCCGTAGAGGTTCATCAAGATCTTCGCGCCAGCATTTCCTACTTCTTCCTTTATGTAGTTTGGATCAAGGAAAATGCTGGCGAGGTCTTTCCAGTCGGGGGTTTTTTTTTTGAGGACGTTTCACCACTTCATCTTGCCTTGCCAGAAATGCGAAGAGATTGTGTCACTGATGGCATGCAGAAATTAAACCATCCTGCGTGGAACCTGCATTCCTCCACATGTACAGGAGTTTGCTGAATATTGGATGCAGTTTGATCCACCTCTACCTACTGTCTTTCCGAGCACTGCGGGAGAATTGCCCATCTTTGACTTGCTTTATCTTCGCAACCAATGGACCCTTCCTGATCAGAAGGTCTAAGTAGCTAAATGTCCAACAGCGCGAAACGTCTGATGAGCAGTAAGTCTAATTAGCAGAATGTCCATTTAGCAAAACGTCCAACTATCAAATGGTCTATATAGCAGAACATCTATTTAGCAAAAAGTCATTTTTAAAATGTGTACACTCATGATAAAAAGGAAAAGTCATTTGTAAGTAAATTACATAACATTGATTTTCAAATTCCCCTGCATTTATTTACTTATTCTTTTGATATGACCAAGGTTTATCAAAAATTCAAAGGGACTATCTTTTTGGCCCTAAAACTTTTGCAGCTCTTTTGTATTTGGCAATCGATCTTCCTTCTTTTATTTCCTTCAAATAACATATTCTTGTATTTTGCCAAAGCGCTTCATTTCTAAGAGCTTTCATAATCAAATAGCATTCTTGACAATAAATTGTCAGTCACCATCAAAAAGCTACATAGACTAAAGAATCTGTAGGTATGTACAAGTCTGTACGTACGTACATATTATAATTCCGTGTCCGTTTCCCTCTCGATGTAATTTGTGTGTTGAATTTTGTGCCTGAGTATCCAGACATTTTGATAATGTGACGATTTGCTAAATAGATGTTCTGCTATACAGACCATTTGATAGTTGGACGTTTTGCTACATAGACATTTTGCTAATGAGACTTACTGCTAATTAGACGTTTCGCGCTGTTGGACATTTAGCTACTTAGACCTTCTGATCAGGAAGGCAATGGACATAGTGTATTCATGTTTCGCTCAAATTGTAGCAAATTAGCAGCAAGCAGCAGTACAAAGATACTTCAAAAACGCTTCCTTTTTTTCGAAAAAACTGAAACAAGTGCCAAAATATCGCAGTTTTTCGAGCACCCCGAGGGTAGCACAGGGTTTTCAGGGTTGCAAACTTGGGTGTTAACTAAACTCAAGGGACCCAACAACATTAAAAAAATCGTAGTTACATGCGCGTTTGCGATGTTTGTCCTTTTTTGACTGGCCTATAAGGTATTGATTCGATCGAGTTCATGGTTTGGCTCACTCGCCAGTTTAAATATTATGCCAAGTGTAATTATTGAATAAACAGAAATGCACAAATGCCTTTCCACAAAGTTTCACACTCTCGCTGTTTCATTTTAAGCATGATACGTGTTTGTAAAATGTAAGGTTATTGTACGCACCACACCAGGAGACGTGAGCGCAAACATAACAGTGCCAAAGAATAATGGAAAGGTCTCCGGGGACCCCCACAAGTCGAGCTTATCGTGGCTTTTCTTCCCCGACAGTAAAAAGTACAAGATGATAATCAGGCCGATCAGCGTGAATACATTGGCTACCGCAGAGAAAGGTGCCAAGATCTTCAAGTTCGGTATGAGATTGATCAATATTAATGGAAGGCAGATAATTCCCATCCAACCCACGACGGATATAGTATATGTTGGATCCACCATCTGGAAGAAAGATCGATGTCATTATGATGATATCTTTTTCTAAGTTAGTAGTTATTAGGTACCACATTTGTATAAAATTTTGTTTACCTTTTTAATGTTGCTAGCCATGAAGACAATATAGCAGCAACAGATGCCGAGCTGATAGACGATGAGGAAAAGGTCGACTAGGAACGCACCAGGCTTGGCCATCCAGGCTACCCTGGGGGACCCCGCGAGTATTGCAATTTTGAAGGACTCCGTGTACGACAACACTGGCTTTCGCACGCGTCTGCAAGCTCTGTATTGGCCCTGCACCTGTTACTAGGCATAACCAATAAATGTTTTATTCAATGATTAGTAAAAACATTTTCGAGGAATAACGGCGTAAAGAAACTCGATTGTAGCCAAAATTTCATTACTTTTGAACTGTGGCCCGATTCTGCTAACGTTAAGTCGTAATCGTGTCTCAATCGTGTTTCAATTGTTGTGCTTTTTTACACACTAGTTACAAGAATTATGACAGTATGATGTGATGTGAATGTAGTGTGCGGTGTGACAATCAGTAGTATTGTGAAAAAAGTTCACAATTCTTGTAACTAGTGTGTAAAAAAGCACAACAATTGAAACACGATTGAGACACGATTATGACTAAACGTTAGCAGAATTGGGCCACTGGACAAACGACTAAATCGCCATACTCCAACAATAAATAAAAAATAATAATAAATAAACTCTTACAATCACACAAATTATCTAGCTCATAAGTAGTTTTTATTATGAAACTGTGTTATGGCAACTAGATAACGGATAAATACTTATATACTTTTTTTAAATACATACTTAATATACATAGAAAACACCCAGACCAAGACAAATAGACATGTTCATGCACACAAATATTTGTCCTGTTCGGGAATCCAACCCGAGACCTCTGGCGCAGAAGGCGGGTATCCTACCCCTGCGCCAAATCGGTCGTCTCGTCAACAATACACTAAGTACTTTCAAAAAATCAAGCAATGTATGGAGACGTAAAGATTTACTTTGGCAGTAGCTCTACCCGTTATCTTCTCACGCTTGAATCGCACAAGAGATTGATTGAACCATGCATGACAAATAAAACAAAGGGAAGGTCTTAGAAGGGAAGGTTCAGGAACTGGTAAAATTAGCACCGGAAGTAGGTGGATTGGCATACATTATAATTAAAATTATTAGTTTCTACACATTATTTTAATATATAACGACATATATAACATTTTATTCCAGTTGTTAAATAAATTAGATTAAATTGTTGTTAGTATTTACAGGGATTTTTTTTGTATTTTTTTTTCTGCGTAGGTAGGTACTGAGAATTTTGGATTACAGTTATATTAGTCCAGTCAACGAACGCGATTATATCTTAGAAACTATGCGTCCCAGCGAACTGTTTACCATGTACGAAATAAAAGCTGATTAAATTTGCTACAAGTACTATCAATCAAATTTTACAATATCTTGTATAGCTTTTGAGATTTTCGCTCTTGAAAGTCTGTAATTTTGAAATTAATATTTTTGCACCTTTTGACCGGATAACTTTTGAATGATGCACCGAAAAACTAAATGCTGTCCATAGGGTTGTAGAGCATTCAATTCTCTTTAATAATATATTACTTTATTACGAGCGCTCCCCCTGCAACTTTGTCCCCGTGGAATTGAGTTCACAAAAGATGCATCCAACTTTGACCCCTTTTTACCCCCTTAGAGAGGGAAATTCCAGAAATCCTCTCTTAGTGCTACCCTCTACTCTATAAGGAACATACATATCAAATTTCAGCTTCTTGCGCCCAGTAGTTTCGGCTGTGCGATGTCTGTCAGTCAGTCAGAAACGCAAAAGTTTTGTAGAATTGTACAGATATATATAAAATTTTTGCGTTACTAAACCTAAACTACTGGGCGCAAGAAACTAAAATTTAACATGAATGTTTCTTGGAGAGTGTAAGGTAGCACTAAGAGAGGATATTTGAACCCCTTTCCTACCCCTGTATGAAACTTTGTGAACTCAATTCCACGGGGACGAAGCCGCGGGGGTAGAGTAATTTATTATTGAAAAAGATTGTATTACAAGGAAGCAAAATAATATATTTACGGCGAGGGCGCTATTTTGAATCCAGAGCGCAGTGAAGGATTCTGGAGTAGAATCTCGAGCGCAGCGAGGGATTCTAAAGTTGAATCCTGAACGCAGCGAGGGATTCAATACACGCCGCCCGAGATAAAAATAATTTTGCGGCCGAGTAATACACTCTGCTTTTCATCTCCCTCTATAAGAAAAGCAATAAGACAACTCAAATTACTACCTACCTTTCTTTGGCGTTCGGATACATTATAGCGCTAGTCCGGCAAGAAAAAAAAGGAGATCAGTCAAATTGGACCAAAAAAGTAAAAGTGCCGGCCAACGAAAATAAATTGCAAATTACTATTGTAAACAGTGTAACGATAATTTTTTGTTATGGCGTCAACAGTGTACGATTAGCGGCCAAGCAGTTATTCAAGTTTGAAAATGACATTTTTTTCTTCATTTTCTAACTTGAATACAGCTTGGCCAAATGCGGCCAACAAAAAAAAATTGCATAATACTATTGTAAACAGTGTAACGATCATTTTTTGTTATGACGTCAACAGTGTACGATTAGCGGCCAAGCAGTTATTCAAGTTAGAAAATGACATTTTTTTCTTCATTTTCAAACTTGAATACAGCTTGGCCAAAGTGCGGCCAACAAAAAAAAATTGCAGATTACTATTGTAAATAGTGTAACGATAATTTTTTGTTATGGCGTCAACAGTGTACGATTAGCGGCCAAGCAGTTACTCAAGTTTGAAAATGACATTTTTTTCTTCATTTTCAAACTTGAATACAGCTTGGCCAAAGTGCGGCCAACGAAAAAAAATTGCATATTACTATTGTAAACAGTGTAACGATCATTTTATGTTATGACGTCAACAGTGTACGATTAGTGGCCAAGCAGTTATTCAAGTTTGAAAATGACATTTTTTTCTCTTTATTTTCAAACTTGAATAAAGCATGGCCAAAGTGCGGCCAACGAAAAAAAATGTTACTTTCAAACTTGAATAACTGCTTGGCCGCTAATCGTACACTGTTGACGCCATAACAAAAAATTATCGTTACACTGTTTACAATAGTAATGTGCAATTTTTTTTCGTTGGCCGCACTTTGGCCAAGCTGTATTCAAGTTTGAAAATAAAGAGAAAAAATATGTTATTTTCAAACTTGAATAACTGCTTGGCCGCTAATCGTACACTGTTGACGCCATAACAAAAAATGATCGTTACACTGCTTACAATAGTAATGTGCAATTTTTTTTCGTTGGCCGCACTTTGGCCAAGCTGTATTCAAGTTTGAAAATAAAGAGAAAAAAAATATATATTTTCAAACTCGAATAACTGCTTGGCCGCTAATCGTACACTGTTGTCGCCATAACAAAAAATTATCGTTACAATGTTTACAATAGTAATAAGCAATTTTTTTTCGTTGGCCGCACTTTGGCCAAGCTGTATCATGTTTGAAAATAAAGAGAATAAAAATGTTATTTTCAAACTTGAATAACTGCTTGGCCGCTAATCGTACACTGTTGACGCCATAACAAAAAATGATCGTTAAACTTTTTACAATAGTAATGTGCAATTTTTTTTCGTTGGCCGCACTTTGGCCAAGCTGTATTTAAGTTTGAAAATAAAGAGAGAAAAAAATACATTTTCAAACTTGAATAACTGCTTGGCCGCTAATCGTTCACTTTTGTCGCTATAACAAAAAATGATCGTTACACTGTTTGAAATAGTAATGTGCAATTTTTTTTCGTTGGCCGCACTTTGGCCGAGCGATATTCAAGTTTGAAAATAAAGAGAAAAAAAATGACATTTTCAAACTTGAATAACTGCTTGGCCGCTAATCGTACACTGTTGACGCCATAACAAAAAATGATCGCTACATTGTTTACAATAGTAATATGCAATTTTTTTCGTTGGCCGATACTTTTACTTTTTTGGTCCAAACATGTATGAAGCGTGACTGATCTCCTTTGAAGTTTTGAAATAATAAAAAATCCATCCCATCGGAGCTGGTTCTGAGACGGGTCTGTTAAAAGGTGCAGTGTTAGTTTTATCCTTATTGGTAAAGTTCCATTAGTTTTGTGACTTGCGAACCAGGGGGTCTACCGGCTAAAAATTATGGGTATGGATATGGGCTTCATTTGACATTTGAAGCCCATATCATGCCCATAATTATAAGGACAAAATATGGGCTTCAAATGTCAGGGACTGTTCTTCAACGTACGCGCAGTGAATATACGCGTCCCACCAACTGCATGAACCCCCCGCGGGAAGAATATTGCTGCTTTACGATTGGCCGATAACTGTCGTAGCGACCGCTACGAAGAGCTACGAAGGAGCTGCTACGGTGCTACGGGACATCCCAACTTGTTGATTACAGGAAACTGCACACGCCTCAATATCATAATGAATTAAGCTGCCTATTACTCGTTACTCGATAATTATCAATAAGGATTACCTTTAAGCGCTGTGACACCGACAAATATACATGCTTGAATGCGACAGCTGTTAGTAATGTGACTGGTTGTGCTCTGGTTGTCTAACGGCCAGAATTAATAACCTATCTACAGATAGGGATAGGTCAAAGCCATCTTCTATCTCACTCGTTGCACTTTGAAGGTCTCATTTTTTTTTCAACCCGATTTTAGGACAAACTAGTTTTTCCTAGGCCAAACTAGTTCATCGCGTTGACTTCCGAGGCAAACTCGCTCTCTGAAATGTCAACGCGATGAACTAGTTTGGCCTAGGAAAAACTAGTTTGTCCTGAAATCGGGTTTGGCCGGTAAAATATATACAGTATTATACCAAACTTTTAGCCCAAACAAAGTTCCAA
This sequence comes from Crambus lathoniellus, assembly GCA_949710035.1. Classification (NCBI taxonomy): domain Eukaryota; kingdom Metazoa; phylum Arthropoda; class Insecta; order Lepidoptera; family Crambidae; genus Crambus; species Crambus lathoniellus. The sequence goes on from OX453296.1 coordinate 30,949,690, forward strand.
AGTCAAAAATTGTGTTCCAAACATTTCCCTCTATATATCTTCGTTGACTAGGCTAAACTTGATATAATATAATAAAAAAAAATAACTTTCGCCGTAATTCAATTCACATCTTAGATTTCTGCGCGAACTGTTCATTTAAATAAAACACTTTCTCGGATTTTGCACGCATTTATTTAATAACTTGGTTAAATTTGCTTGTTACAAAATAAAAAGAAAAATCTATTATTTTTGCACATTTTGGATATTTTTTTTATCCGGATGTGGCAAGTCGGAATACTCTTTGGTCATGTCAAGAAACGTTGCTGTTTGATTTTCTTGATTGCTGTTTGGGTGTTTTAATACAATATCTATTGTATAATTAGTGCATATAAATACGTGATCATTGTTGGAAATTACTTATGAAACCTTGGATCTCGAAAGATTTGGATTCCCGAAGGAGGAACACTGCGTCAGCGATGGATTCGTGCGATACCTCGAGCCGACTGGGAGCTTACAACATCGTGACTGTGATATAGTTAAAATAAAACAACCCTTAGTTATGTACGCGTATTATTTGATTTTAAGGCGCTATAATCAGGAATTCATCTCATCTCATGCATACAAGAAATTAGGATTACATTTTACTCCCTAAGGACTAAAGTGGTTATTTAGTCCCGCTTCGTAGGGCTATATTTGCGTACTTTTAGAGCATGAGAATTGAAAATTATTATTATTTCTATTAAAACATTAATTTAAAGTCCCTATACTTAGGCTTTTTCTCAATTACTTACTTAAAAAATTTACATTTAATTAAAAGTTTCTGATCACGCACAATTGTGATGACCACATCTACTGTGTTCCACAGTTTATTGAAACGAAGGTTTCTCATGCAAAATTAAGTAAATTAAGCTAATCCTACCTTACTAGAAAATAGTGTCCGTAATCCAGGGGGGCTGAACGTTGTCTCGCCGGCGCGCGCCTGACAAAACGATCTCCACACAACCCCCGATGGGATACTCTTACAGCTAACACTCTTATACTACACAATGCCCTAATAGGCAGCTAAAACTTCCCGGCGCTTTTCAAAGCGAACACACACGGGTCACAAGTCCGTACCCGGACCGGGCGCTCCTCACGGCTGCTTACGGCCAACTGGTCGCGAAGTCGCGCGGACGGCGGTTGGCGCCGACCCCACGAATCAACGTGAATGAATGAATCACGCGCGGCGTGAACATCCCCCCGTCCCGGACAGTAGCAAACTGTCCGCCAACTCAATCTAAGGGCAGGCGAGAGAGGGTAGCGATCGCTCGCTTCAAAACAGAGTCCCCCACCAGGACCTCGGCAAACCTGGGCACACCATCCGACCCCGGATGAAGCTGAACAATGCGTCCTAAACGCCAGCGGAGGGGCGGCAGGTTTGGATCCTTTACCAACACGAGGTCTCCAGTCTTGGGTGGGGTCGTCCTATCCGACCACTTAACGCGTTGCTGCAAAATGTGCAAATACTCCAGATGCCAACGGCGCCAAAAACTCTGCGTAAGCTGCTGGAGCAATTCAAATCGCGAGAGCCGTCCGGAGGGCACTTCGGAATAAGGATATTCCGGCAAGGCGTTAAGCGGTCTGCCAGTCAAAAAATGGCCCGGCGTAAGGGCCTCTAAATCATTCGCGTCCGAAGACAACGGACACAACGGACGCGAGTTGAGGACCGCCTCAACCTTACAAAATACGGTCGCGAGTTCCTCAAACGTGAGGACCGTCTCCCCAATAACGCGACGAAGGTGAGTTTTAGCGGCCTTTACAGTTGCTTCAAAAACCCCTCCCCAGTGGGGGCAGGATGGCGGGGAGTACTGCCATCGTACCCCTCTGCGAGAGAGTGTGGATCCGATCTCAAAATTATTCCTATCCAAAAATTCACAAACTTCCTTTAAATACCTATCGGTGCCCTTGAAATTGGTTCCACAATCGGACCTTATTAACGACGGCATTCCGCGGCGAGACACAAAACGATTCAACGTGGCTACAAAGGCTTCTGTGGTGAGGGCACTAACCACCTCCAGGTGGACCGCTTTAGTGGCCAAACAAACAAATACACACAAGTAAGCCTTTTCCGTTCTAGCATTACGAAGCCGCGATGTCTTAACGGTAAATGGCCCCGCAAAATCCGTTCCAACTCCTGAGAAGGGCATCGATTCGTTCACTCGATCGGCAGGCAAATCACCCATCTGGGGCTGCATCGTATCGGCGCGCAAACGATAACACGGGAGACAACGAAAAATAACGGATCGGATTATTCTCCGCGCTGACAAAATCCAGAACTCTCGTTGGAGGAGCGCGGTCAAAGCATTACAACCGGCATGAGCATTCTTTACATGTCGGTCTGTAATCAACAGTCTAACTAACGGTCCATCCTTGGGGAGCAACAAAGGGTGGCGTGATCCGTACGGCAGGTTGGCATGTCTGAGCCTACCTCCGACACGCAGCAATCCGGTACTGTCCAAGAAGGGATTCAACCGCACCAAGGGTCCCTTCAACTTGGGCTTACTTGAGCGCAGGGTTTTCAGCTCCGGTTCAAACTCTCGCTGTTGCGTCACTCGCAACCAATGCAACAGAGCGTCTTGCCGCTCTTGTGGGGCGAGGACCGGAGACAACGATTTCTCCTGAGGCTGGCGACAATTTCGCACAAAGCGCCTCATCCAAGCAGTCACGCCGAGCAACTTATCAAGAGAACTGTAGCGGTCTAACAAAAACTCCATCTGCGGAGCCGCCACCGTCTCCACGGTGTGAACACGCATGCCTAGGTCTGGGACTCTGGCCACAGCCGGGGTGGCAGGCCATGAGCGCTCAGGCCGTAACAACCATGATGGACTCCACCATAGGTGGTGGTCCACTAACTCAGGCGCCTCGCAGCCGCGGGAGGCACAATCTGCGGGGTTCAATTCGCCCGGTACGTGGCGCCAAATCAACGGGGCCTTTGAAGTCTGAATTTGTGAGACCCGGTTGGCCACAAAAACCTCAAGGGTGTGGACTGAACTCTTCAGCCAACAAAGGACGACCTGGCTGTCAGACCACGCAAATATCGACTCCAAGTCGACACCGTTTCCCAAGGTGTCGGCAACATGATTGAGTAGCCGTACTAAGAGAGTGGCGCCGGACAACTCCAACTTCGGAATGGTTAGCCTAGTCCGAAGGGGGGCGACCTTACTCTTGGCCGTAACTAAGTGTACGGCGACAACGCCTGCTGCATCCACCGTTCGGATGTAAACGGCTGCCGCGTATCCGCTTTCGGACGCGTCACAAAAGCCGTGCAGGGAGGCTTTAAACTTTCCCGAAGGCAGCATTTGCCTCGGTATACAAACCCGATTGACGTCGGGTAGGGATGACACGAACCTCACCCACTCTCGTAGGAGGCTACCAGAGAGGGGCTCATCCCATGACAATTCCGCAGCCCAGAGCTCCTGTAGGAAGCACTAGCACTTCATCGAAAACACTACAGGGCTGAGCCAACCGTTCGGATCAAAGGTACGGGCTACAGTGGACAGCACCGTGCGTTTAGTCCAGACCTTTGGGTCTGGCAGTTCCAATCTATATGTGAACAAATCCGGGACTGGTCGATACTGGACTCCCAAAACAGACAGCATGTCTGGAGTCTCCGGATTTTCAAAGAGGAGCGGCTCTTGCTGGTGGTCCTTAGGCAAATCTGCCAATAGGTCCGGTGAGTTAGACAGCCACTTCCGCAACTCATAGCCACCAGCCCTCAAGAGCGCAATCAGCTCATCACGTAAGACGAGAGCCTCATCTAAGCTCGAGGCCCCCGTGCAGATATCGTCGACAAATAAGGCCCCCCCCTCAATAAGAGCAGATGCCCGGGGATAGCGTAGCCGTTCGCGCTCTGCGAGCTCCAAAAGCGAACGGATCGCCACAAAGGGGCTCGACCGCAAACCATAAGTGTTGGTGTTCAGCTCGTAAGCCAACATCGGATCCTGGGGATCCTCACGCCAAAGGATGAGCTGGTATCGTCTATCCTCCGGGTGAATCACGGTCTGTCTGAACATCATGCGGATATCGGCCACAAAGACGACAGCGTGCCGGCGGAAGTTGGTCAAAACATCACAGACATCGTGATGCAACTTCGGCCCCGCATGCAGACACTGATTCAACGACACTCCGGTTGACGTGGGCGCTGAACCATCAAAGACCACGCGGATCTTCCCATTGGAAGTCTTCAAAACAGCGTGGTGTGGCAGGAAGTAATGTTCCACATTACGCCAGTCCAACTGCGAGATGGACATGTGCCCAAGGTCCAAATACTCCCGCATGAAGTCTATATACTTCTCCTTGAATGCGGGATCCCTGGCCATCCTACGCTCCATGGACAACAATCTCTTCTCGGCCATCGGTCGGGAGCTCCCTAAAGGAGGGCGAACCGCCAAGAAGGGCAAGCGGGTAATCAAGCGACCCGAGAGGAGGCGCCCAGTGTTGTTCTGGTAGAACAATTCGCACTCCTCGGCTAACGGATCCAACCGCTTGGCAGTGGGGGGTTCCTCCACCTCCCAAAACTTTTGGAGAACGTCGGACAAAGTAGAACCGACAATGGTCTGGCGGTCTACCGACGGGGTCTCTGGTGTCTGTGGTACCTTTCCCATCACCACATGACCCAGCGACGAGGACAAGGCGACAAGATCGGCTGTCTGCAAAACTCGCTTGCTTCCATACAATACACGACCGAGGACATCCGCACCAATCAACAAGTGTATTGGGCCCGGTCGGTGGAAGGAAGGATCAGCCAAAGCCAGTCCAGACGTCAGCTCAATCGTGGATGGCGGCACTCGCACTTGCGGGAGTGGTCCAACCACCTTATCAAATACTATCGCCGAAGCACCGATCTTCGGCCTTGGCGTGAAGTGGGGGGAGAAGGAGAACTCAACTCGACCAATCGGATCAGGGATCCGCGAGTCTCCCACCCCCCGTACCGCTTCGTGATGCGGCACAAGCAAAAGACCCAGCTGTCGGACAAGCCACCTGGACATTATGCACCCCTGGGCACCTGAGTCCAAAAGGGCGCGCACCGTGACAACATTGCCCTTAGGTCCCCAAACATTCACGGAGGCTGTTGGCAACAGCACAAGCTCCGGAGGGGTGGTTGGGTCCGACAGGGGCGCCATTAAAAATTTTGGGGGGGTACTTGTCCCCCTCGCGCCTGAGTCGGCGCGCCAAATGTGGGACGCTCGTACCGGGCGAGCGGGTCCCAATCGGGTACATACTGGCCCCGACCAACAGCACTCCTAGGTGCAGGGTAATACCCGTGTGGGGCGTGCCTCGGTACATAGTACCCCAATCGAGGCCTCTCCATTAGGGGGGGGGAGTAGCAAATAGGGCCCGTGCCCATCGCCACCGTGGCGTACTCTTGTGGTACCCCCCTACCCCCGCCCGTGGCGGGGGGGTCTCTCCTATATTTCCCCCTCTCCGGGGGGGACTGAACGGGGGGGCTAAGCCCCGCCGAATCTCTAGGGGACCGGTTCCGGGCTGCCGGGCCCCCGCCCGTGCGCGAGGAATTCGAACCCCGGTCGCTCCCGGCGTCCTTGCGGTCCAAACAAAGGAGGGGGTGATGCCTCCCTCCGCAAAGACGACAATCCTCGGTCTGGGGACACGCCGACTGCATGTGTCCCCCCAAACACCTATAGCACCATTGGCGCTGTTTCGCAACGGCCCTCCGTCCCTCTGGGCGGAGGCCTCTAAATTTGGCACATTCGTGCACCATGTGCCTATCTCCCCTGCAATACCTGCACCGCTCACTCGGTGCGGGGGGAGGGGACTGCTGGAAGGCAGCATAGCGATTGGTCGGGCGACGGGGCTGTTCCCTCGCCGCCACCATACGACCAACACCTGGAACCGGGGCGGGCTCCAGGTGGTCCGTCACCCTACATTCGTCCTCCAAAAAGCGAAGGAGGTCCGCGAAGGGCGGGAGATACGAGGCGCTGTCGCCTCCGTACCTCTGCTCGAAACGCCCCTTCATTTCAGCGGGCAATTTGGCGAGGACTATGTGCAGCAGTACAAAGGACCACTGATCCACCGGCAGGTCCAATCGCCTTAGGGAGTTGACCGCTGACAGTAGCGGGTTCAGCAACTCCCTCCGTAACAGGTGTACCCGCGTGGTTCGCGGGAGGGCCAAAATCGTGGCCACGTGGGTGTCCGCCAGTAACCGGACATTCTGGTACCTGCTAACCAGAAGCTGGCGAGCCACCTGGTAGTTGTCGTCACTGATGAGCAGGTGCTGGATTACCGCGCTGGCCTCTCCTCGCAGGGAGGAGCGCAAATAGGCCAACTTCTCGCTAGGGGATAAGTCCCGTCGTGAATCCACCAAACTGTCAAACAAATTAATGAAGCCCATCCAGGCTGACAGATCCCCATTAAAAGTGGGAATCTCCAAAGTAGGCAATCGGCCTAGCAACGCCGTCGGGGTAGGTTTGACCTCCCCGCTCAAAACCGGCTCCCCCTTCCGAACAGCCAGGGCCCTCTCAGCCGCCTCCGTGAACTGGTCAGCCAGCTCATAGGCCTGGGCTACATCCTGCTCCAGCTGTTCCGACACGGCATCATCAGCTGGGGGGTTCTCTAAATAATACGCGCGACACTCCATGGCGTGGCGCTCCAGGTCTTGCAGCCGAGCTGCCAGCCCGCCATACCGAGCTAGCAACGCGCCTACCCGGTCGGCTCGGTCTATTAATGTGACCGCACAAGCAAGCCAACGCAAAGCTCCTTGGATGCCAGCCCTGGATACGGCGGTCGGATTCGTAGGAGCCATTTATAAGCCGTTTAATAAACAAAGCAAACAAAGAAATATAAAAGTGGTAAACATCAACAAAAAAAACAATAGAAATAGGTCGCGTCACGATAATATAAAACACAATTAAAATTCGGACGACATACACGGACCCTACTATTTTCATAAATTATTAGCAACTTACCAATTTCAAGGGCTAACAATATAACGGTATAAACAAAACGTATAGGATTAACGGTATGGCATACCTCGCAAATCAACTACTAAACCGTTATCAACAAACGAAAACAAAACTATTTTTAATAATAATACTCGTAATTGGAAAAAAGTGGAACTAATAATTAAAACTAGTTCCACTTTTTTAACTAGGCAAGCGGACTCGGAACAAACACTAGTATGTGGTACTAATAAACAACACTTTCGAACGAAACTATTCGTCAAATAAATCCGGACACACAAAAAAAATTATACACATCTAGGCGAGTAAACTCGTATCAAATCACTAGTATGTGGTACTAATAAACACACTTTCGAACGAACTATTCGTCAAATAAATCCGGACACACAAAAAAAAAAAATATACACATCTAGGCGAGTAAACTCGTATCAAATCACTAGTATGTGACCACAATTATATAAGTGTCTATCTATTATCGGATCCACCAAGTGAGAAACATTCGCTTCGAGAATTTACTAGAACAATTTCTTAGTACTTCAAATCGTCTCGGGATCTTCAAATACCCTCGAGATTTCAACAAAAAAAAATAATTTTTAGGTACGCTTTTTAGGTACGCTTTTTATTTTTACTATGAAATTTTATGTAGTTAATTTTAATATGAAAATTAATTATATCAACTACGCTCTGCTACCAAAAATATGATCACGCACAATTGTGATGACCACATCTACTGTGTTCCACAGTTTATTGAAACGAAGGTTTCTCATGCAAAATTAAGTAAATTAAGCTAATCCTACCTTACTAGAAAATAGTGTCCGTAATCCAGGGGGGCTGAACGTTGTCTCGCCGGCGCGCGCCTGACAAAACGATCTCCACACAACCCCCGATGGGATACTCTTACAGCTAACACTCTTATACTACACAATGCCCTAATAGGCAGCTAAAACTTCCCGGCGCTTTTCAAAGCGAACACACACGGGTCACAAGTCCGTACCCGGACCGGGCGCTCCTCAAATCACGCGCGGCGTGAACAGTTTCCCTGTCAGTTACAGGCCACTCGAAATGGTTTTGAAGAATTTTTCGTCATTCTTTTGTGACAGGTACCTACCGTTAAATTTTTTTCAAATCCAAGACCTTTTTTTTGTTTATAGGTCTTTTTCTTTACAAGCCCGTTGCATTGGCAAATCCAGGTGATTTCTGTGGGTATTTGATAAGAAAAAGTGATGTGATACAAGGCCTTGTCCAGTGATGTGATACAAAGCCTTCGCCAAGGCCAGATTTGGTGTAGCTTTTTTGATTTTTTGATTTGATTTGATTTTGATTTGGTACGAACGTGTGTAGCCGTGTGTGCCGGCACATAAATAGAATAGCACTACCCCCTCTCTTCCCGTGGGTGTCGTAAGAGGCGACTAAGGGAAAACTGCCATCAGGAGATGGGCAGCAGCGTCTCCAGTTACAAAAGGCCAATACTGCGATCGCCAACCCGCCTGCCAAGCGTGGCGATTATGGCACAACCCCCCCAATGACAACACAACCAACAAATCGGCCCCCAGTCCCCGGCGGCCCCGCTATTCCTAGCTACGGTAGCGGCTATGGTAACGGCGGGGCAGGGGGTGCTAAGAATCTCCGGGTAGGCTCCGGCTACCAACACCGACGACTCGACCTGGCAACCTACAACACGCGCACATTGAGGCTCGACGCGAAGCTCGTAGAGTTGGAAGAGGCAATAAGTAAGTTACATTGGGATATCATTGGGTTATCTGAAGTCCGAAGAGAGGGGGAGGACTCGATAACCCTGCAATCCGGTAACTTACTTTACCACCGGGAGGGCGACCAACAGTCCATTGGTGGTGTCGGGTTCATCGTCCATAAATCCCTTGTCAACAACGTGATCACCATCGGAAGTGTGTCGAGCAGGGTAGCGTACCTGATACTCAGATTATCGAAACGATATTCGCTGAATGTTATCCAGGTCTACGCTCCGACCTCGACACACGACGATGACGAAGTGGAGGCTATGTATGAGGAGATCTCTAAAGCCATGCATAGCTATAAAACCCACTACACGGTTGTGATGGGGGATTTCAATGCAAAGTTGGGGCAACGTTGCGGTGATGAGCTGAGAGTGGGGCAATTTGGATTTGGGCAACGGAACGATAGAGGCCAGATGCTGGCAGACTTTATGGAGAGGGAGAACCTCTATATGATGAACTCCTTCTTTAGGAAGCCCGTAAGCCGCAAATGGACCTGGATCAGTCCGGACGGTAAAGTCAAAAACGAGATCGATTTTATCATGTCGACGAAGAAGCACATATTCAATGATGTCAGTGTGATCAACGCTGTTAAGACAGGAAGCGATCACCGTATGGTAAGAGGCACATTGAATATCGATGTCAAGCTCGAAAGATCGCGACTGATAAAATCCACGCTCCGACCAATACCAGCTCAAATTCAAAACCCCGAGTGCTTTCAGCTCGAGCTTCAAAACCGCTTCGAAGCCCTTGAGAACAGCATAGACGTGGACGATCTATACAACATGGTGGTGGACACTGTCCGCACGGTAGGGTCTAAGTACTATAAAACCCACCGTCCCAAATTGAAGAAACTCTCCAGTCAGACTCTCCTACTCATGGATCAGAGACACGAAATGAAGCTGCAGAACTCAGCGGATGCCCATCGTTATCGGCAGCTCAATAGACAGATATCTAAGTCCTTGACGCGCGACCTTCGCCAATTTAATACCGAGCGTATTAAAGAAGCCATTGAGCGGAACAAAGGCTCCAAAGTGTTCGCGAGAGATCTGTCTATCGGGCAAAGTCAATTGACGAGGCTGAAAACTGGGGAAGGTAGCATCGTTTCGTCAACACCTGAAATCCTGAGGGAGATTGAGAGTTTCTATGGACAGCTATATTCCACGCAAACACCTGTTGAAAGCAAGGCTAAAGACCCTAGAGCCAAGCTTACCCGACACTATACCGAAGATATCCCGGACGTCAGCCTGTACGAGATTAGAATGGCTCTCAAGCAGCTCAAAAACAACAAGGCGGCGGGTGATGACGGAATCACAACAGAACTTCTAAGAGCGGGCGGTAAGCCGATACTTAAGGTCCTCCAGAAGCTCTTCAACTCTGTCATCCTCGAGGGCAAAACGCCAAAGGCATGGGGCAGAAGCGATGTGATGCTGTTTTTCAAGAAGGGTGATAAAACTCTCTTGAAGAATTATAGACCCATCTCGCTTCTGAGCCATATCTATAAGTTGTTTTCGAGAGTCATTACGAATCGTCTCGCTCGCAGGTTCGACGACTTCCAACCTCCCGAACAAGCCGGGTTCCGGAAAGGCTACAGTACCATAGACCACATTCATACGCTGCGGCAAGTTATACAGAAGACCGAAGAGTATAACCTGCCACTTTGCTTGGCGTTCGTGGACTATGAGAAAGCCTTTGATTCGATCGAGACCTGGGCCGTGGTGCAGTCTCTCCAGAGGTGCCAAATAGACTACAGGTATATCGAGGTGCTGAGGTACCTATACCAAAACGCCACCATGTCGGTCCGATTACAGAACCAGAGCTCTAATCCTATCCAACTACAGCGAGGTGTGAGACAGGGAGATGTCATCTCTCCCAAACTGTTCACAGCTGCGTTGGAGGATATTTTTTAAGCTGCTGGACTGGAAAGGATGCGGCATCAACATCAATGGCGAGTACCTAACACATCTACGGTTTGCCGATGATGTAGTTCTTATGGCTGAGACCTTGGAAGACCTGAACACAATGCTCGAAGATCTCGGTAATGCTTCGCAAAGAGTGGGTCTTAAGATGAACATGGACAAGACGAAAATCATGTCCAATGCCCATGTTGCACCCGCTCCAGTTAATGTTGGGAACATTACACTCGAAGTTGTTGACCACTATGTTTACCTAGGACAGACGGTCCAGTTAGGTAAGTCCAACTTTGAGAAAGAGATCTCTCGTCGAATCCAGCTCGGATGGGCAGCGTTTGGGAAGCTCCGACATATATTCGCGTCCGAAATACCTCAATGTCTCAAGACGAAAGTCTTTGACCAGTGTGTGTTGCCAGTAATGACCTATGGAAGTGAGACGTGGTCTTTTACTATGGGTCTCATAAGAAGGCTCAAAGTCACCCAGCGAGCAATGGAGAGAGCGATGCTTGGTATTTCCCTGCTCGATCGAATCAGAAATGATGAAATCCGCAGGAGAACTAAAACAACCGACATCGCTCGAAGGATTGCATCATTGAAGTGGCAGTGGGCGGGACACATAGCGCGGAGAACCGATGGCCGTTGGGGCGGAAAGGTTCTTGAATGGCGACCGCGTGCCGGACGACGTTCCGTGGGCAGGCCCCCTACAAGGTGGACCGACGATCTGGTCAAGGTCGCGGGAAGCCGCTGGATGCGGGCAGCGCAGGACCGATCGTTGTGGAGATCCTTGGGGGAGGCCTATGCCCAGCAGTGGGCGTCGTTCGGCTGACATGATGATGATGTGTGTAGCACGGATTACCTATATTTGCTTTACAGCAAAGTTCGTCCGCACCAAATCGGCGGTTAGGTCTGGTCTGGACGTGTGTAGCGGCTATAAGAACTAACGAACGAACTTTAAAAAGAAGCAAAAAACGCGAAGTTGCTTTAATCAGACCCTACTAGGTGTCACTTCACTACATAGTATATCACTACATAGTATAAAACAAAGTCGCTTTCTCTGTCCCTATGTCCCTTTGTATGCTTAAATCTTTGAAACTACGCAACGGATTTTGATGCGTTTTTTTTAATAGATAGAGTGATTCAAGAGGAAGGTTTATATGTACTTTTTATCCCGATATTCCCACGGGAACGGGAACCACGCGGGTGAAACCGCGGGCGGCCGCTAGTTGCACATAAATAGTTCACTAAAGTCAACGACAGATGGCTCCAAGTTAATACAACCATAGTCTACCTACAGAAAAGAAATATCCTTTTTTTCTTTATGTAAGTACTATGTTTATCAACTTTGATAGAAACTTAAATGTGTCTTGTTCTTTAGTATTTATTTTTTAAATACTTACTAAAATTTACCCCTTATTCTTTGGAGATAACCACGGCCAGATAACTGGTTATCTGTAAAGAATTTTTTTCTTCAGAGATAACTAGTTATCTCCGAAGAATGTTTTTTTCTTCGCAGATAACTATTTTAAAACAGTTATCTGTAAAGAAAAATTTATTCTTCGGAGATAACTAGTTATCTCACAGGATTTTAAATTTCTTTGCAGATAACTGTAAAAAAATAGTTATCTGTAAGGAAAATTTTATTCTTCGGAGATAACTGGCTATCTCAGAGCATATTTTTTATCAATTCTTTATTGCACATACAGCAAATGGCGGACTTAATGCCCTTAGGCACAACTCAAACTGCGAGAGAGACAAAATAATGAGATTATTTTACTAATAACGCTACAATAAATATGTAGGTATTGTATAAAAAAATTAATTACTTTTAAACTTCAAAACTATGAAAAATCGCATAACATGTATGGGGGTAAAATCAACAGGTATGGTACTAAGCTGTCACCTTGCACCTGCTTGACATCTTAAAAGAAACACCCTGTATATTGTCGATTGGCTGGTAAGTAATACCTACGGGCATTTAATCCGCCTTTTGCTGTACCTATGTGCAATAAAGAGTTGATAAAAATAAAAAAATAAAAATAAAATGAAATTCGCTGAGATACCCAGTTATCTCCGAAGAATATTATTTTCCTTCCAGATAACTATTTTGTTACAGTTATCTGCGAGGAAATTTAAAATCCTGTGAGATAACTAGTTATCTCCGAAGAAGAAATTTTTCTTTACAGATAACTGTTTTTAAATAGTTATCTGCGAAGAAAAAAACATTCTTAGGAGATAACTAGTTATCTCTGAAGAAAAAAATCCTTTACAGATAACCAGTTATCTGGCCGTAGTTATCTCCAAGGAATAAGGGAAATTTACAACTGAAAATCAGCGTTTGCTTGCGTTGCAAGACAAGTAATATGACGCTGAGCTGCGACCATTGAGTAGGTACTGCTGCGGCACGGCACACACACATTTTTATTTGGAACTTTTTGTCTTATTGAGTCTAATTTGTGTTTTCTATTCTTGTTCGTAATACAGTGCTACCTTCTCATAAACCTATGTGAATATGCCTTGTATTTAATGAATACTTATGTGTGTGTCTATAGTAAGAATCTACAATCTCTATTTGGTGGTAAAATATATATAAGGTCCTTCCTAAATAGTGCACATAATTTTAAGGGGTCAATGTACTCACGCATACAAAGAGTTATTACTATGGTACCAACATTGTAAACGCGAAAAAAAATATCAGCTGTTCCATAGAAAACTTTAAAACGAATAGATCAAAATGTATAGAACAGCTGTTTTTTTTTCTGAAAAACTGAAACATGTCCAATAACTAAAAATACAAAAATAAATTATATTTAAAAAAACCTTTTATTTAAAATCAAGCTTTTATTCAAATGTCCTAAAAATAATAAAATAAACTGTGTATCAAGTCAAATCCAACAAACTTATTACATTAAACAATTTATATGTTTTAAAAGCTTGTCGCGAGATTTTATCGTTACTGGGCTTGCACTAAACACAAATGCTTTAACTTATATTTGACATATGAAATTAAAGCGACAAGCTTTTAAAACATATAAATTGTTTAATGTAATAAGTTTGTTGGATTTGACTTGATACACAGTTTATTTTATTATTTTTAGGACATTTGAATAAAAGCTTGATTTTAAATAAAAGGTTTTTTTAAATATAATTTTTATCTGGATGTGGCAAGTCGGAATACTCTTTGGTCATGTCAAGAAACGTTGCTGTTTAATTTTCTTGTTTGCTTTGTGGGTGTTTTAATACAATATTTATTGTAAAATTAGTGCATATAAATACGTGATCATTGTTGGAAATTACTTATGAAACCTTGGATCTCGAAAGATTTGGATTCCCGAAGGAGGAACACTGCGTCAGCGATGGATTCGTGCGATACCTCGAGCCGACTGGGAGCTTACAACATCAGTAGGAGTGTTTAATAAACATTTTCGTGACTGTGATATAGTTAAAATAAAACAACCATTAGTTATGTACGCGTATTATTTGATTTTAAGGCGCTAAATACTAATCAGGAATTCATCTCATCTCATGCATACAAGAAATTAGGAGCAGTGGTGCGACATTGACATTTATGACGTTGCCAATCCGAGCAGCATGGCCTGTAGAAGCGCAAGCAGCCGAGAAATAATAGCGGGCCATGGATAGGTGCAATCCAGATTTGTTGATATGCAACGCTTGATATTAACATAGAATTAACGACATTTGCCAGGGTGTTGCTAGGTGTTGCCTAGCAACTAATCTGGATCGCACCTATCCCTATCTGTGGATAGGTTATTAATTCTGGCCGTAAGCAAACAGCCTAATAACGACAATACTAATATTCCCGCGCGTCCGTCACCACCTACCGGCTATGCCGTCTTTACGTTTAACTCCGTTACCCAGCGTAAGGGGCAAACTAAGTCCGATTCATTGTCAACAAAATCTAAAACCTCTGATTATGTCTCGCGCACAGAAATAAAGGACATTATTCGAGACGAATTACGAAATGCAATGATGGGAGTGTGTTGGTGACGTTAAGCACAGCTTACATACAAGCCTGAATGATGTACGTGAGCAAATAAAGTCATTTCATGACTCACTTAATTTCTAGGATCTTCGAAAGTCTTATTCAAGACATCTCTCCATGCACTCAGACCTCTGCTTCTTTAAAGAAGGAGAACGAATAGCTTCGCTTGGACATTAATAGCCTTAATAATTGCCACAACAACTTAGATCAGATGTCAAGAGCCGCTAACCTTGAGATCCAATGCGTATTTTATCAAATTATTTTTTAAATTTCTTTAAAGTTGACATGGCATAAAGTGTGTCACTCATTAATCATTATACGTTCATTCGAGTATTATAACACTAGCGAATCCTCGCGGTTTCACCCGTGTGATACCCGTTCCCGTGGGAATATCGGGATAAAATATAGCCTATGTCACTCGGAAAGAATGAGGCTTTTCTAAAGGTCAAAGAATTTTCTAAATTGGTCCAGTAGTTTCGGAGCCTATTCGATGCAAACAAACAAACAATCAAATCTTTCCTCTTATAATATTAGTATAGATGAGTGTAGATAATTTTTATTTTATTTTATTTTTATTTATTTTTCAATTTTTCGGGAAGCTTACAGCTAGGTTACAGAAGAAAAAATACAAACTTAAATAAATATGAAAGGCCAATTACAAGCTTCCACATGTAAATATTATATAAATAAATGCCTACGTAAGATGCAGAAGTATTACAACTTAGTAATTAATATAATATAAGAGATTATTTCAAAGAAAAATAACTGGCGCTTAACATTTGTTTTAGCTTACTTGAAGAGGTGTTGAAAAGATCTATATCATATTGCTTTGCCACACCATTGAAAGACTTGCTGGTTCTAATAAAGAACGAATTTTGCTGATAATTGGTTTTGCACAAGGGGACGTGTAGTACGTTAGGGTTACGGAAGGAAGTTACCGGAACTCGTAAACCTATGCCATTTAAAAGCTCAGGACAATCGACAGCGCCACTCGCTATGCTAATAAAATACGACAGGTCCGCATTGCGTCTTCTTTCAACCAGTGGTAAGAAATGAAACTTACGGCATCGCTTATCATAATCCTGAATGTAGGTACTTGTCTTAAACTGTAGATATCGCAAAAACCGTTTTTGGATCCTTTCGATTCGCGATTCGTACAGTTTATAACACGGGTTCCATACTTGAGAGGCATATTCTAAATGGCTGCGTACAAGGGAACAGTAAAGTATTTTCAGTGCTTTAACAGAGTTGAAATCATGTGATAACCTCATTACGAATCCAAGTGTCCTAGATGCCTTAGCCACAATGTTGTTTATGTGTTCGTCAAACAACAATTTACTATCGAACGTCACTCCTAGGTCACGTATGGTAGTGACTCGGGCAAGGTCAGCGCCTAACAGTTTATAAGGTGTAAGAATGGGTTCCAATTTTCGAGTATAGCTACAGACATAACACTTTGAAACATTAAGATCTAGCTTATTATCTTGGCAGTAACGCTCGAATCTAGTGAGGTCCTCCTGCAGATACTGAGCGTCTTGAGCAGAATTGATCGGCATCAACACCTTCATGTCATCAGCGTACAATAAAAATTTTGCATGAGTAAAACATGACGAAATATCGTTTACGAAGATGTTGAAGAGTAACGGTCCCAGTAAAGAACCTTGGGGCACACCAGATGGTATGAACATGGGAGAAGAACTGTAGCCGTTAAGAACAACAGTCTGACATCTGTCTTTCACATAAGAGGAAAACCATCTAAATAAATTACCCTTAATACCTATAGCTTGTAGTTTATGCAGGAGTATTGTGTGATCTATACGGTCAAAACATTTACTATAGTCCGTATAAATCACATCAACCTGAGACGGTACCTTCATATGTTTAGTCAGAAAGTCGCTACATAAAATAAGGTTAGACGTCGTTGATCTGCCTTTAACAAAGCCGTGCTGCTCCGGACACAAAGATTGCTTAACGGCTGCGTATACTTGTTTGTAGACAACTTTTTCTAGCACTTTTGCAAACAAACATAACTTGGAAATCGGTCTATAATTATCGACTATATCTTTAGGCCCTTTCTTATGAATTGGTGTGATAAAGGCAGATTTCCAAATGTCAGGGACAATGCCTTCATTCAGTGAACGCCTAAAAAGAATACTAAGAGGGACTGCCAGAGACTTGGAATTGCTGGGATATTGTCGGGCCCGGCAGATTTATTTAAATCTAGTGAAGCTAGTAATTTAGAAATTTCCTGTATGTCGATTTTAATGTCACCAATATCAGCCGAAGAATCTACTACGTCATTTAAAATAACTGGCTGAGAGTTGTGGAAAAAATTGGAGTGAAAGTAATCACCAAACATATCACAAATTACTTCCCCATCTCCAGATGTGCGTTGTCTATAGTGAAAAACAGAAGGATAGGTATTATGTTGGTTCTTCAGTTTTACGTAGGACCAAAATGCCTTGGGGTTGGAGGAAATCGACTTTTCGATGAAAGAAATATAATCATTAAACATTGACTGTTCCAAAGTTCTTGCACGATCTCTTAGTTCGACAAAAGACTGAAGGTCATGATGATTTCCGTAAGTTTTATATTTAACGTGATGTTTGTGTTTCTCCTTCAAAACTTTTATAAGTGTCCTTTTATACCAAGGAGGGTATTTTAAACATGGCGTTACTAATTTGGAGCCTATAAATTTACTACGTAGATCAGATAAGACACTGTAAAAGTAAGAAACTGCGTCAATAAGAGATCTGCGGTCAAGTTCAGTTTCCCAGTCAATCTTATCAATATTTAAATTAATGGAGTCGTAATCTCCAGAGTTATATAAAAACTTAGTATAAGTTCGTGGCTGAAGAGTATGTAATTGTACAAAGTTAACAGTAATACGTAAAGCAGGGTGGTACGGATCCTCGGGTACAAGTGAATTATTAGAATGACTAACGAATACCTCACTATTAGAAAAAACTAAATCTAAAATTTTATTAAAATTATTATGAATATTATTGTATTGGGATAAATTACTTAAATTAAAACAGTCAAATAAATCTAATTGTATGGGGCCCCGAACATTCTGTGGGACGTAGGCGCTGGGGACTAATTCATCCGTCGTCCACGTCAAATTAGGCATATTAAAATCACCAATAACTATAAATTTATCGCATGGATTTTGTAACACAATATCGGAAAGGCTATTAGAAAAAGCAGCCAACTGGTCAGACATCGAGTTACCGCTATTTTCATTACAAATATAAACCGTGCACAAATGTAGTTTATAAGCGACGTTCGGTGTACGATTTTTTAGTGTGAGGGTGACCCACAGATCTTCGGCGTTAGAACGCCACTCAGCTCGAACAGTCGCGGCGAGTTCCTTGCGAATAGCAATTAAAACACCACCACCCATTGATTGCCGAGTTTTAACATAATCTCGATCACGTCTCCACACTATGTACCGATCGTCGAATAATTCACTGTCCCTTATACCTTCTAACAACCAAGTCTCCGTCAGACAAATAACATCGAACGAGTTTATGCTGATATTTCTATAAAATGCCGTCGTTTTAGTACGTAAACCGCGTACGTTCTGATAATAAACGTCAAGGAATGAAAAAACTATTGTGATTTAGGTACAGCAAATTAAAAATACTTTTAAAAATGTAGGTTAGCAAAAAGGTGAAAGAAAAGATAATTAATTTTGGTACGCAGTTAAAAAGGTCCAAAAACGTTAAGTTAAAAAGCAGGCGAGCGACGAGATAAACACAAAGCGGGCACTGCAGGTAACAGCGGTAGCGAGTGGCGGCCGACTGAGTCCGGGCGCGACCGAGCACAAAAGCAAGCGTGTGCACCCGCAATGCGCGTGATACAGTAGAACAAAAACCAGTGTTTCTCAAACCCCAAATGGGGGCGGCGGCAGTACAGCGTGGCAGTTGTAGCGTATAATACAATAATAATAATATGTAGGTTAAGCTTTTGGCTTCTGCACTAATTAAACATTTATGAGGCAACAATTTAACTAAATAATACAATATGTATACGGCATGAATACTACTTAACAACGTTTCTAAATATAATTTTAAAGTGGCAGCTATGAATAAGACGAAATGTGTACATTTTATAAGCATGGCGTAAAATAATAATGCTAAATAAACAACACGGCTCAAGCGATTGCAAAGCCATAAAGCAGGCATGAATAGTAAATAATATAATAACACTGACGGGTTTAAATTAGCGTTTAGAGTTTTTTCAAGTCGGCTTCTGATTTGATAGTTATGACAGGGGAGGTCGGGCTTTTCCTCGTAAAAATTTTGCATCCCTTGACCCAAGTAAAAGCAAACCCCTTTTCTTTAGCTAAAGATTTTGTTTTGTTTAGCAAGAGCTTATCTTCCAGGGTCAGATGGTCATTCACAAACACCCTGTTATTGCCATGGAGACCAAGGTCAGCTGGAACAATAGTGAGCTTTTTTGCAGCTGAAACGAAGTCATCCTTGTGATACCTATTGTGAACCGAAACTATAATTGTTTTGTTAGTTTTGTCGTTTCTCATGGGAATCCGAGCGAAAAGTATACCTATTTTATTAAAAGTGAACAAGTTACAGTGCACTTCAAGCTTTTATTTATAGCTAGTTATAAAGCTGTTAGGATTCAGTCAGAGCCTCACAGTACCAATATTAAGTGAATTGTCTTTGGGTGGAGGCGCTGGCAGCTGTGGTACAGTTCGTACTAGTACAGCTGCCAACGCTAACCTCTTAAATATTTTTATCCAGTTTTTGTACAGCCTACTTTATATTATTATAGTAGCATAAGATAATTATGTAAGACTAAATACTTAGTCAATAAACTAATTATTTACTATTATGATCGAGTATATCGCGGTCAAAACATTCAAGAAGATAATTTTGCAGCTATCACCGCGGTATTTTATTTTTAGTTACTGGCGAAAAATAATACAATATACTTACCTAAGCAAAAAAATAGATGTTACCATTATGTCTGAATCTATAATAATCTACCTTGTGACCAACTCTTTACAAAGTCTCATCGGTTCTTCTCGTTACAAGGTCTCCTGCCGTAGGATTAGCGAACCGATGGCGTAGCTTCATTGACGTTCATTAAGTTTTGTTACAAACCTAAATTGAATAAAAGAAATGTATATAAGTTTTTTTTTTAAATTTAACTTAGAATCTTTGGAAATTGTGTCTTTATGGCACAGCAGCCTTGGGAAAATGTTGAGTGTACTTACATTTGGCCATTTGCGTTTGTTTTGACGTCGTCGTGCTTCGGCGCGAGCTTGATGCGAACTAGTAACGTTTTTGTTTTTCTGCTTTGTTGTGCACAGTGAGCCATGATTTCATTCATTCGAACATAAATTGATATTTCATGCAAGTCTAACTTTTGAGTTTAGATATGATGCAATTATGTTACATACCGCTGTGATACCTACAGATATTTGACTACCGCGGTAATAGCTGCATTTACCTTAAATAACTAAAATATTAAGCGAAGGTCACTCTGAGTCTCTGAGACACAGATCTTCTGTGCAATTGTGGCCAATAATGAATAAAGTACACACGAGTAGATGCAGGCAGTGCGTGATGATGATGCCGACGATGATCGTGAAGATAATCCCAAGGGCGAGGCCGGCGTTCGTGTAGCCCTGGGGCATGGCCAGGATGCCGGTGCCCAAGCTACACTTTAGCAGATGGATCAACGTCTCCCAGTTACTAGAAACAACGCATAATGGCAGATTTAGAGCGAACGCGCACTTGTGATTTTTAAACGGGACATAGTTTGATCGTTTTCGGATTCAGTATAGAGTTATATGGCAGTGCGCGCACTGACGATTAAACTATCGACCGATCAAACTATCGAAAATGACTGGCCGAGAGTTGTACGATCAAACTATCGCACAACTATCGGCCGGGCGGTAATGTGCATGAAGGACTATGTGAGCGCGCGCCCGGACTAAACTGTCTACCAACTATCGGTCGACTAAAAATCACAAGTGCGCGCAGGCTCTCAAATCCAAACCTTCGGTCGACAGTTTGATCACGATCGTCTTACGATTCCGACTAAACTATCGTCCTATTAAAAATCACAAGTGCGCGTTGGCTCTTAGACGAATCCAGCGTATAGCGTATAGGCACCCAATAGCGGCAGACTGAAGTTGTCAGCCGTTTTACGCCATGCCAGGGCTGGCGCCAACGCTGGATTGGCACGTCCAAATTTTTATTCGAAGACAGCGCTAGATTGTCTGCGATATTGAACGCAGGGACTGTTGGCCCACTCTAATTCAACGAAAAACGAAACTTCGTTAGTCTCGCCGCATTCTCTCGATTCTGTCATGCCTGGAGACTGAGAGGGTCGGATATAACGAAGTTTAGTTTTTCGTTGAATTATGGTAGGCCTACTGTATCTA
This sequence comes from Crambus lathoniellus, assembly GCA_949710035.1. NCBI lineage: Eukaryota > Metazoa > Arthropoda > Insecta > Lepidoptera > Crambidae > Crambus > Crambus lathoniellus. The sequence goes on from OX453296.1 coordinate 30,970,704, forward strand.
TGTAAATCTCCTATAATACCATGCAATGGCTGATAGAAAATAAATATAATTAATTAACTATAACCTAAAAAACAAATTGTTAAATAGTTGAAACTAAAAACAATCCTAAGTAAAGGAATATTGGAAGACAAGATTATTTCTCACTTTGTCGGTTTCGGTACAGCCCGATGTGTATGTGGATCATAGTCTTCGTTCTCACTGAAAATGGACGATGACCTTGTTAATAAAAAAGGACATTAATTGATAAATTATTAATACCTAGTGGCTCCTCGCAGTCTTACTCGTGTGGTACTCGTTCCCTCCCGTGGTAATATCCGTTCCCGACCCGTGGTCCACCTGACAAGTTCACCTGGGTGGACTACGGGCACTTGTTCTGACCCTTGGTACACCTGGGTGGATTACGGACACTGACGCAGACCCGTGGTTCACCCGGGTGAGCTACGGATACCGACGTGGACCCGTGGTCCACCTGGATGTACCACGGATACTTACTAAGATCCGTAGTCCACCCTCCACCGGGTCACCTCGTCGTGATGAACTACATAATATGCACTGAAAAGAGTGAAATAAAAAAATTGTTGTTAAAAAAAGAACCGCCTTTAAAAAAACGCCATCAAAAAAAAAAAAATTTTTTTTAAATTAAAATTACTTAACAGTTTCATGTTGACTTTAAGCAAGGTGCTAGAACTTTGAACGAAGTTTGCCTCCCCCCCCCCTCCCCAGCCCCTGTACCAAATTTGCAAATTTACCGGGGGGGGGGGGGCAAATTTGTTTCGGGGGGGGGGGATCTTAGCTTATTTCATGTGGTAAAATGATGAATGCAATAATTTTGTATTATGTAAAATTGTGTGCCAGGAGGGGAGGGCAAACACCCCTATTGCCCCCCCTCTTGTATTTGCCCCTGTTGCTCAGTGGTATACTTTTAGACCAATGGATAATAAAGTTTATAGTGGTGTCCCTGGTACACCTTTGAGGTGGACCAAGGGTCATACTATTTTCAAAGTAGCAATAGACCACCTCTCGAGTGAACTACGGATAATAAAATTTATAGCGGTGCCCTTGGTACACCTCCTAGGTGTACCAAGGGTCAGAACAAGTCTCCGTAGTCCACCCAGGTGAACTTGTCAGGTGAACCACGGGTCGGGAAGGGTAATATCGGGATATAATATAGCCTATGTCATGTGGGGCGGGTCGTTACGTTCCCTAAAATATGGTTGAGCGAAGCGATGGCTGGTGCATGCGTCATGCTTGTGAACGGGTGCCACCAGTGGGATGGGTCTGGTCCTCACTGCTTGTCTCAAAATAGGCAGATTTGTATATATTTTTTAATTTTCTCAATGTTATTCGCTTTATTTTAACATAACATATAACAGTATGGCACTGCTTATTATTGACTCAGTGTTCTTAAACTATTCAAAGTTTTATTCATTTGTTTCGTATTTTCTTCTAGATAATGGAGTCCTAGAGTTGCTCCCTACATTTAAATACTTTATAGAGAAACTACACTTTAAGGCCCGATTTCACCAATGATATTTAAACGCGATTAACGCTAAACGTGTTTAAAACGTATTTCTGTCCCTGTCACATTCAAACAGATGACAGAGGCAGAACTATGTATTAAACACGTTAAGCGTTAATCACGTTTAAATATCAGTGATGAAGGTCGCCCTAAATGTCTAAAGTTCCTAAGTTATTGAAAATTACTTACTGCTTTAATTACCGGTTTTTTTAATTTGTTATTATTTTTAAGATGGGCATGGGCAATCAAAAACAAAAAAAGTGAGCGGCAGTCTCAAGTACCCATAGATTATCACAGTTCTGATAATAAGAAACTTTTTATATGGCAGCCAACTCGAGTCATGGTTAGAAATATAAATAAACCGTGATATATATAAGTGTGAACCTATTATTTTTATAGTTATATGCTAAATGTAAGGATTGATTATTGAAAATATGCGAAGAACCACATGTTTGTCATTTCAACTAAAACTGTTATTCACAGTCAACATCATTAGTTTTTGTGAGATAAGTGCATTTAAAAAGTCATTAAAGTATACATAAATAAATAACTTCTTACATTCACACCAACTATCTAAGCCCATTTTAATTTCATTAAGAAACTGTATCATGGAAAACTTGATAACGGATAAATATATACTTTTTGTTTGTAAATACTTAATATACATTAAACACCCAGACCAAGACAAATAGACATGTTCATGCACACAAATATTTGTCTTGTTCGGGAATCGAACCCGAGACCACTGGCGCAGAAGGTGGGTAGCCTACCCCTGCGCCAAATCGGTCGTCAAAAAAAAAACAAAAGCAAAAGTATAATATAAAATATTCTATATTTCCTAAACTAACACACAATTATTTTTTTTGAGTTCTGCATACTAATGCGTTTCTGGAAATGCTTAGTTCTGAGACTGCCGCTTGATGCATAAACCATAAACCAGGCTCCATACATTTTTGCCCATTCTCCTTTGTGATGGAAAGTGACCTTACTTATATTACGATATAGTCTTTTTTTAAATTTGACTAATCTTTATGAAATAAGACAGGGAGAAAAAAAATAGCCCTTGGCGAGGTTTTTGCTGGTTCTTCTCGTTATAATTACAAGGCCTCCCGCCGTAGGATTTCCGAACTGATGGCGTAGCTTCGTTGACGTTCACAAGTGCTGTATGAGCCTTAAATGAATAAATGGTTTTAAATCTTAAATCTTGAATTTATGTCACTCGGGAAGAATGTAGCTTTTTACTGGTGAAAGAATTTTTAAAATCGGTCCAGTAGTTTAGGAGTTTATTTGTTACAATCAAAAATAAAAATCTTATCTCTTTTCAATATTAGTATGGAAGGGCATGTTTTATTTAGTCTTGTAGAGTATTTATTTTGTTTTTCTTTACACGAATTGTGCATCGTTAAGGATTGTAACTAAAAACTATTTTCTTTGGTCGATAAAAAATTAGCAGTGAGTGACATTATAGAGCCATCACAACCTGAACATTTCCGTGATCCCGAGAAATGTATATTTAGGTATACCTACTTGTATTTACCTACATAATACCTATTAGCATGCTGTCGTTTTGAGGGGGAGGGGGCGGAACCAGGGACTTGGCAACTAACATTCATCAAGTAAGTAATAGGTGTTGGCACAGAACACGGAAAGATTTTTGGTGTTGGTTTAAGATCGCTTAAAAGAAATCATAACCTTTTCTTCATATTTCAACACTCTGTAAGAATATATTAATAATTACATAATTCTTGCTTTTACCAAGACTTTCTTCAATTCGTTGCTACATCGTTATAACACAGGTATCTGAGCTGTATCTTATTACTCCTGTAATACAACATACTATGTAGGTACTTTACAATACAATAAGTAAGGCAGAAGCCCCGGTTTTGGCCACATTTTGCTCTAAAAGTTATCTAAATTACTTTTAGTTATTTTTGCCAATGGGAATTTATAAGAATAGATTTTGAGGTAAATAAATAACTTCTTACAATCACACCAATTATCCAAGCCCATGAAAATTTCATTATGAAACTGTGTCATGGAAAACTTGATAACGGATAAATATATAAGTACTTAAATACTTTTTGTTTGTAAATACATACTTAATATACATAGAAAACACCCAGACCAAGACAAATAGACATGTTCATGCACACAAATATTTGTCTTGTTCGGGAATCGAACCCGAGACCTCTGGCACAGACGGCGGGTATCCTACACCTTCGCCAAATCGGTCGTCAAAATAACAAACAAACGTTATAATAGCAAACGTTAGAATTCAGTGTGATACTTTTTTTTTCAATAAACGCCATTTTCTATTTTAATTATTTAGAGGGTAAGTATTGAAAATTTTAAGAAATTTGTCAAGTACGAAAGTTACCTAATAGGTACTTATAAACCTTAAATTTTTACAATTAAATAATTGTATAGCAATTATTAGTTTCTAGCACATTAGAATATATTGATGTTACCTGGATTTGGCTTTGCTTTTACGCTATGGCCAAAATCAGGGAATTTGGTAGCTTTCGCACATTTTGGTTATAACCAAAAAAAACAATATTATTGTTTAAATTTAAAGGTAGTATCTACTTTTAATGGTAGATACATTATCTATAATTTGGTATACCTCTAATTTTTGCCTTAAACACCTAAGACCATTTAGCAGTAAGTGCTAAAAAGTGAAAAAATCCTTAAAGTGGCCCCAAAGGTGTCTCCTACTATCAAAATCATCGAACAGGTTAACGATAAACTATTATTACTAGCTAGGTATAAGTATTTTGTTGTTTCAAGTACCTACCTATATCTAAAAAGTCACTCTCTACTATAAGAACTATAAACTAATAATTTTAAGAATCTACTCTCTTACGTTTCTATCTAGTAGATTTTAAGAATCTACTATCTATCTCTACTATAGATAGCCACTATTAACTAAATGGCAATAAAAAAATAAGTCAAAGATAAATATCACTAACGCCGCATCTTCAGCAGTTGGGTAAATATATGAGTATAATGCTCCCATCTGCTGATGCCTGTGACAAAAGAAAGCTTCGACTGAATAGTGTTTTACAGTTACGGACGGGTCATAAAATAAAAAGAGATTGGCCAAAATACTAAGTACCGAGGATTTTAAGTTTGTGAAAAGATCAGGAAACATAGGCAAAGTTAATCAATGCCATTAGCAAAGCTTGCTATATATAGATAGACACAAAATCTCATCACGATCTTGTATTATTCTATGAAGAAATATAACAAAATTCTTTTATGCAAACATTAGGATGAAGACAGACTGGACTTTTGGTTATAATGCCCGAGCTTCACCTGCGTCTAATACCATTAATTAGCGCGCTATTTGATATAATAAGCAGTTGTAGCCGGGTCTTAACGCACTAATTTGATACAATTAGCGCGCTAAGACGCGCATGCCGTTATTAAGGGCGTTTGTGCACTACACTGAATTTTACCGATCCGGCGGTCCGGTTTTTTCCGGACCGATATGGCAGCAATGAAAAACATATAGGCGCTTGTGCACCACACTGAATTTTACCGTCCGTCCGTCATTTTACTTTTCCCCATTCCGGACCGTTTTTTTCCGTTCCAAGATGACGGCAATGAAAAACATATGTACGTTTGTGCACTACACTGAATTTTACCGTCCGGAAAAAAACGGATGGTTGTATTTTAATCATAAATCATTACATAGTATAAAACAAAGTCGCTTCCCGTCTGTCTGTCCCTATATATGCTTAAATCTTTAAAACTACGAAACAGATTTTCATGCGGTTTTCACTAATAGGTAGCGTGGTTCTTCAGGAATGTTTTAATATATAATTTATGAAAGTTTTGTGTAAATTGGTAGAAATATAACGATAATTGTCGAAAGTGCGGGCAAACGGCAAGCCGCCCGGGAGCTTTCAGCAAAAACGCTGCATAATCCTTTCGAGGTTTAAAAAAATAATGCATATTGGGATATTTCTCTTCTATAGATCTACAAAAAGTCCGCGATAGCATATGTCTATATTTTAGGGATAGCATATTATAGCCATATTATCTCTTAAAAAATGGTTACGAACAATGCGGTAATTTGGAAAGCTATTTAAACGGATACAGTATTAACCCTTATCAATCTAAATACGTTAGTTGCTTTAAGCATTTTATGCACATTATTTTACTCTTTTACACCATTTATTTTAAATGAATATGTTAGGAGTTATCGCAAATAAATTAACGCACGCCAAAATGAATTTAAGCGCCTTTCTCACCAATAACACGTAATATATCTAGCACCAAAAATATGGTTTTTGAAATTTTTGTTTGTCTGTCTGTCTGTCTGTTGTCCGTGTTTCACGCAAAAACTACTAAGCGGATTTTGATGAAACTTTTTTTGTTATATAGCTAGCCGTAGACATTCGATAGTATAGGAAAAATGTGATAGTAAAAAACCACGAGCCCTATAAGTAGCTTTCAGGCGGGATTCGAACCCGCGCCTCCGGGAATCCGGCCCGATGCTCTGACCAACTAAGCTACCGAAAGGCCTACACGACTCGTCGAATTTTGCTATCACTTGTTACGCTGTAGGCCAGCGTTGCTTCATCAATGTGAGGAAACCCTCGCATCCGAAAGAAACAATTTTTACAAATGTTTAACAATCGATTAAGATGAAACAGCCATATTGAGATTTTATATTATTTTTATGCATTCACAATGCAATTTTGTAAGTATAGGAAAAATGTGATACTTACAAAATTGCATTGTGAATGCATAAAAATATTATAAAACCACATTCGATAGTAGTTAAAAAATAATTTTTCATCCTGCCTCAATTTATTGTGATTTCTGTAAAATGACCCCGCAGGTACCTTTCACTGATAAGAGGATGAACCCAAAATTCTTTCTGTCTTCTACGTCTTCGTACATAAAGCAATAAAGCAAGTAATTGCCGACGATCGAAGGAACTCATTAATCCACTCGTTTAAAACGCGTCCGTACAGTGTAGTTTCAAAGAGATCACTGCGCTGCCACGGCCAGTAAAAAACCGGACAAGTGCACAAGCTAACCATCAGTGTTTTTCATGCCACGCCGGTCCGTAAAAACACGGACCGCCGGATCGGTAAAATTCAGTGTAGTGCACAAACGCCCTAACGCCGTTAGGCGTCACGCAGGTGAAGCCCCGGCATCACAGGGTGCCAATAATTATACTTGTTATCCTTTATATATATTCGTTTCAATTTGATAACCCTTTAACCTATCGTTGTATTTTTTAATGCCGCACCATTGCTTATAAAGTGTAGGTACCTCAATTTGATTGCGATTACAATAGATTGTTACGTAGAAGTAGAAATAGAAAAACTTAGTTTCTTACCTTTATTATATAATTGATCCAAAAATGTTTCCTGAATCTACTTATACCAATTTTAATAAATGACACAGGTACATAATAAATTAATATGGTAAATACAAATTAAAATCCCAAATCTCAACTCAAAGTGCCAAAATAACTGACAACGTAGTGATCATAGAGTAACTCATTCTTTATTCTTAGTTGGTAGCAAGGAATAATTCCTTGGTTGGTAGTATTTAAATGCTCTTTGCTGACTTCGAGTATCATCACAGAAGTAAAAACACAGACGGTCAGCTGCTTTATGATAATACAAGCTGACCCGGCAAACGTTGTTTTGCCATATAATAGTGGACCCGGTCACCAACATCTTGTGTGTGTGTTTATACACCAAAAGTTGCCTACACCAGACAACAGATAGCGCTAGTTACACACTACCAATAAAGGGGCCCAAGCTTGGTCTCTATTTGCTACATATAAAAAATTACTCTGTGAAGTAGAGTGAGTGATAACTCTGCGCGACTGGGGCATTATTGGCGCTAGTTACAGTACATTTTTTTATTCTAAGCTTATAGAAAAGGATAGTATTCGACTTTGACCGCGCAGACGTCAGTGATTACATACTCTTTGGAAACGACAATGGAAGAAATGACAGTTTTGTATCGAAGGTACGACAGTTAAACGATTTTTCATAGAAAATTACAACTTTTACTCAATTTTCCGGAATAATAAGTAGCCTATGTTACTCTCCAGCTCCCAAGCTATCCCCATACCAAATATCACGTCGATCCGTTGCTCCGTTTTGGCGTGAAAGAAGGACAAACAAACAAACAAACAAACAAATAAACAAACAAACAAACACACTTTCACAATTATAATATTAGTATAGAGTATAGATGATATGAGAGCCATGAGAGGTGTATGCACTGACCTCTATTATTAGAGGTCTGTGGGTGTATGAGAGCTAAGCACTGACCTCTATTATACCTAATAGAGATCATTGGAGCTAAGGCTATTCCATTCCAGAGGTTTAATTTAGATGTATAAAAGTACCTACTGCGAAATCATTGGATGTTTATTGGAGAGTTTGCCAATTAAAATTGGAAAACAATACCAGCCAAATGGCCGCCACGGCTACACCTTGCAGGGCCATATTCTTTGTATTCACTCGTCCGGGAAAGTTTTCACGCAAACTTAAAAAGAGGCTTGTGGTTTAACACCACTGACCTCTATTCCAGATATTTTTCTCTTGGGTTACATGGGGGTTACGGTTACTAGTGATGTACCGGTGCCCGGGCACGTTCCCAAGGAATGGAAATTTTGCCAGCAGCGTTGCCGGCAGTGATCCCAAAGTTCCCAGCAATATTCCCAAGGATCATTTTTAGATAAATATTTAGATGAATATTTTACCATGCAAGACAATTTAAAATAAGATTTTAAAACTGTTTGATATTGAATTACGTAATAAATAGCCACCAACATCAAAGGTAAGCACATATGAAATTAAAAACAGTTTTAAATAAGATGGTTTCTTATTTAAATCAACAAACTAAAAAAACAAAACAAAATAATATGCCAAATTATCAACAAATAATAAAATTGTAAGACACAAAAAAAACAATATTTATTTATATAAACGACAAAAAGTCTACTGGGAATATTGGGCAATATTCCCAATGTGCATAGAAAATTGCCGGCAGCGGCAATATTCCCAGGCGTAGGTACATCACTAACGGTTACGTAAAAGAAAAGGTTTTTGTCAATACAATATGTCCACAATCGATTCAAGACGTCATAGATAGTTTTCGTGAAGTTTTACAATACAATAACAGCACTTTTTATAATTATAGTTTTAACTTTTATTTATTTATAAAAAATCTTTTTATTTGTTACTTCTTAGAGATTTGAATGAATTAGATAGATAAATATGTCCACTCAACTATTTGATTTCTTGTTTAGTTAAAAATTGTTTACTGTTATAAGCTTCGATCAACAATAACACCTCGAAGGTTTTAGGTAATAAGCTTTGAGTATTCAAAACGTAATAAGCATTAAGTACTGTGATGGAAAGTAAACTTACTAGGTATTAATAATTTTTTCGTTATCTCAAAAACTGCTTTTTTTATGAATATTCAAAGTTGGATGTTTTTAAAATCCGCGCGAACTTGACCACTTAACGCGTGACTTTACATCTGGTAGTTATCATCTCATGCTGATGAGCTGGTGATGGAACGTACAACTCCTCAATGCCTAAGAGCTGGAGGATAATTCTTTACATATCGTTGACATTTAAAGATTTATAGTTGCAATCTTTCAGGTTATTTAGGTGAGCTGATGATAAAAGGTAGAACTCCTGAACGCTAAGGAGATAAAGCATGTTTTTTCAAGTACCGCATGCACCAATAGACCTTGAGTTGTATTCTTTCAAGTAATTTAGGTTAGCTGGTGGTGGAACGTTAAACAGCATAACAGTTAAGAGTTGGAGTTGTGCTTGTATGTGTGTTCTAATTTAGATATGGGCTAAAGTTTTAGTCGTTGCACATTGCGCTACGCTTGCTCATTATGCGGTCTCTTAAGGTAGATTTCTTACACCAAACATGGAAAAATAAATTGAATCATGAAAGTGTGGGACTTTTTCTAATTAATCTTGGCCTTACTGATTTGATTGAAGTCGGTGTCAAGACGAAAGTAAAAATTAATATATTACTTAGTGAAACAATAATGCACAATAACTCATACGCCCATCAAATACATACTTATGGTTTGGCACCGACTTCAATCAGATCAGTAAGTTCCAAGATTAATTAGAAAAACAATTAAATGAAATGAATGACGAGCTCTTCCGTGCTTTTAGAGTTCCGAGTGCTAACTCATTTCTAGTTCTAGCTCTACTCGCTTCTCGTTCATCGCCGGCGCGTAGTGCGTGTGTACGCAACAACTGCCATAATGTCCATAGGCTATTATATTACCGAAAAATTGCCCTTTGGACCCTTTGGGATTCCTCTTTTCTTGGGATACCTATTTGTAAAAGTCACTGACCTCTATTATTTATAATTCTTCGATCGAACTAGGTGTTATTGTTGATCGAAGGGTCAGGCAGGTCGTAAAAATCTTCTCTTCTGAGGCTTCTGGGAATTACATGTTAATCTATGGTAGCTAGCATATTTTTCTGTTCCGGTGATTATCTTTGGAACTAAAACAGTTTTCATACGACAGTCCATTTTGACAGCTAATTTCGTATTGCAAGTGGCTCCTTTGTCACGGCTGTCACCGGAACAGAAAAGCTTGTGGCACTGTAGCGTAGAAGAACAAAGAGTACTAAAAATGAATGTCTATCAATCACTGACCTCTACTCATCCTCTACTATGGACCTCTATGATTACTTTCTCTGTGATGTCAATTTGATGTCAATAACTTTTATGGTGAAATCACAACTTGTAGATTTTTACGTTTTATTAATGTTTTAATAAGTTCTGATAAAAAAGTCAGCTAAAATGATTGCTTTTAAGTATATGTCTGATATGGTTGATACTATTACAGGAGGTGAGTGAGATTTAACTGGAAATTTTATACATTTTGAGATCAATGTCCCATGCATGAGACTTTGTGGAATTATATGAATGAAAGCCATACACGCTACGCTCTACCGGAGAGGTTACTTGTGCAGGTTTGCCTGCGCAGGTCAACCAGCTTCAAAAAATCAGCACAGATCTTTTCCCACACACGTTGGGGCCTGCACAGGAAGACCTTTCCAGTAGACCTAGCGTGTATGCCTTACTCTAGGTCACGTCCACAGAAACAGGCGGCTTGCTTAGCGCCTAGAGCCTAGCGAGTCACCTAGCGTGTAGCTTAGTAAAGGGTCCCACAGACTATCATCAGCTATCAGTCCGCCAGCAGGAAACGGTCTGTCAGTTGGCCGAAATCATTGTGTCCGTAATATTACGGCCGCTATCTACACGGTGTTTTTGAAGTCATTGGCATCCATTCGGTCCATTAATGTACTCATATGAAGGTATGTTTTTACGTGAAAAGGGGTGTTGCCCGGCGTAAGCGCGGGCGCAGGGCAGCAGGCAAAGTGGGCACGAAGCACGGGTGACATTGTTTGTTTCGGTGAATTCCGTGCGCTAACTTGAATAAATTCACGTTATAGTAAAGCCTGCGTTTAGTCGGGAGGTTAGTGAAGTAGTTTAAGGCTTGTATGTTATTTGAATATTAATTAATTGATGTTTTTTATATAAAATTGTTATTTTTAGTTATTTTAATTTTTATTTGTTAAGGTGATCAATTACCGAGTATTTTACACTATTTTTCAGGGATAAAAAAAATATGTCTTGATATTGCCTCATATTTCGGGAAAGGACTCTTTATCATGAGTATGTTCTTATTTTAAAAGGATGCTAACGACTTCATTGTCACCCTGTATAGGACGGCACCGCTATCCTAGGAAACCAAAGCTTTAGCGTGTATCGAAGTGAACAAACGTTTTGGTTGTCACGTGGCGCAAGGCATTTTAGAAGAAATAAATTGATGAAATGGATAAGATTTTTGAAGTCTATAGTACTTTTTTAAATTAGTGTTTTATTTCTTGGTTTTTGTCTAGATTGAATTATACGATACCCATATCTCTAAAAAATACTGAACCGATTTTGATGAAACTTGGACTATTCCCTAAGTTAGAATACACCTGATTTATTAGATTGAATTCAAATAGGTAATCATCTCGATATGATTTTTAGTTTCCGAGAAATGTGTGGACAAACATACAAACAAACAACGTGGAGATGACAACAATGACCAAAGCATTGCAATCCATTCACTCAAGTACTCCCAAACACTTCAAATAAAGAATCCAGTTGTAAACAATTGGCTAAAATAAGGCTCTTTCCTCCCTCACGAATTCTATCGTCCTTAGATACGCAAACAATGAATATACAGTGTTTTGGTTGCTGCTTTAATTTGAGTTTAGTGAAGAAATTATCACTCCCATGTTAATAGCTATTTTAGTATAAAAACTAGTTCATCATTTCAGCCGTACGACGCCCACTGCTGGGCATAGGCCTCCCCCAAGGATCTCCACAACGATCGTTCCTGCGCTGCCCGCATCCAGCGGCTTCCCGCGACCTTGACCAGATCGTCGGTCCACCTTGTAGGGGGCCTGCCCACGGAACGTCGTCCGGTTCACGGTCGCCATACGAGAACCTTTTAAAAACTAGTTAACGCGTCAAATATATTGATGAACCATTTTTATTTACAGGAGAAGATGACGAAAATTATGATCCTCATAGGCACCGCAAAATCGAGAAACCTACATCGTAAGTAATGTAATAGGTACCAACATGTTACAATAAATGTTATGTTATGATATGACTATGACTAAGATAGTAGGTAGGTACCTTTGCAGATGACTGTGTGATCTTCAGAAATAGGAATAGGTAGAGCGGTAGGTTCATTGACCGCAAACGTCAAACGTTATGTTAATATGGACATTCTACAAGAAACTCCGGGATTTTTAGAAAAAGAATCTTCTATTATTTAAGTATTGGGCTCAACCCCGGTCCCTCCACTATTCTGTGACTATTGTAATTTTTGGCTTGGCTGACATAACACACAATTTTCATACAAACTTGCTCACTTTAGTGACTCAAAGATGTCAGCCTATTTGCATCTCCGCCCTAATTTTTTAAGTTAATGGAGTTAATGAGAGGTCTATCGCGGAACTCCGGTTTTCTTTAAATTAAATTTAAATCTCGGTATGTCCATATTAATAAAAATTACTTATCGCTATAGGCTATAGGCTACTTTTTTACCCCTGTAAAATGTCTCATTCCCACGGGAAAACATGTAGGTAGTTCACGAGGGCAAAGCCGTGGGAGGAAAATTTGTAATCTGATAATTAGCTCACGAGAACGGTGGAATCGTACAATCCTTTATGTATCTATATTGTTTAAATACACTCGTTTGCAAAAAAAAAAACATTTTTATTATTGTTTTAATATGCTTGGAGATGTGGATTTATTATTTTTGTTGTGGAGATCCTTGGGGGAGGCCTATGCCCAGCAGTGGGCGTCGTTCGGCTGACATGATGATGATGATGATGCTTTTATTTGACACGCAATAACTTTGCTGGTCATATCCCTAGATACCTCGACACCATGATCCACTTGCTGAAGGGAAGCATAGGAGCCGGCATCATGGCAATGCCTAACGCCTTCCATCGCGTTGGGCTAATTCTAGGCATAGTCTGTATCATTCTAATTGGATCTTTTGCCACCTACTGCATACACCTCCTTGTAAGTGATATAATATTTTAGGGCCTAAACTGAGTAAAGCGGGCGCCCGCGACGGGCACACGTCGCGTGTCTCCGTCCGTGGACACGTGCGCGGGCTCCGTGGAACCGCATCACATAGCGCTATTGACTGAACAAGCCCGTGCGTGCTACCGCGACCGTCGCGGGGAAACGGGCCACAAGGCGCGGGCGCGGGGCCCGCCTCCCCGCGACGACGCGATCACGCGACGGCTGCTCGTCGCGGGTAGGGTTACCATATCTCAGGATTTGGCCTGAGATCTCAGGATTTTTGGTCTCATCTCAGGATTGCGGCCGGATTTTGCAAAACTAATGAAATCTCAGGATTTTTAGAATTTCCAATAAAATACAAAAGAAATAGTAAAATAAATGCTTAGATTAAAAGATCTATATAGATCTTTTAGAACAAACTAACTTCCTTTGGTAATAATTAATTAATAAGTACTAATTTATCTTAGTAGATACATAACTTTTTAAGTAAGGGTTTTTTCTTTAATTATTGATTTATTGCACCCCCCCCCCCCCCCCCCCCCGCTCTCAAACTCAGGCTTTTTCAATGGGAATCAGGCCTATTCTCAGGACTTTTGTTTTTTTCATCTGGTAACCCTAGTCGCGGGTGCCCGCGACGGAGCACTTTTGTATGGAACCGCGCGGGCGTCCGCGTGACGCCACACACGAGCCGCAAACGCCGCCACTTGAAGCTATAAGAAGAAACAAGTGACGACTACCGATAGGGCGTCGGCGTTCATATAAAATGTAAGAAAACCACAGGAAAGTGGTCGGTGGCGGCGTTTTTCAGTGGCCCATGTGCGGCGACGCTAAGGAACTAATAAAAGCAGTCAGCATTTCATATTACTCGTAATATGTCTTACGATTTTTTTTTAATAAACGCCACCTATGTTTAAAAAATATAGAAAAATGTTCAAAATGAAAGTTATAAAAAACGGTTTATTATTCCATTTTTTTTTTTTGTTTTGGCTCGAACAATTTGCATTCTTTACATTGAACCATTTTTGTAATAAATGGGCACGCACGCGGAACAAACACACATGTCCGTACGTAGAGATCTCTTCTCAAGTACAGTTAGAAACATGCAACGAATACATTCATCGCTTGCTAACTATACTTGAGAAGAGATCTGTCGTTTTAGAATAGGTACGGGCCTTAGCTTCTCTGAGGTAGAATTCCGATGTTGGCGGCTCGGTAGGGTCGCGCGACCCAGGCGAGCGAAATGTGTCGTGCAGCGGCACTCCTTCTTATGAATTTATATGAAACACTGACCAAATCACAATCCTATAACTACAAAGCAGCTAATTTAACTTTAAGCTCCCAATTGCATTTTAACTTGAATAAAACTCATATTTAATAAAGGTTCACTAAGGAGCGTAGCTAAGTTAAAATTAGGAATTTGGTTTTGCTAATTTATGAAGTATTTAGGCAGACGTCCGCTTCTGTGGCGCGACACTGCCGCGCCGCAAACATCCGAATTCCACCTTCAGAGCATGTACACACTGGGCGCTAGCGTTGGCGTTGCATTTTGTATGCAAATCTGTACTGCGCCTCTAGTGGGCAGTAGCAGAACTACAGATTCTCATACAAAAATGTAACGCTAACACAGCCACTAAGGATTTTTCCAAGCGCATGTTAACTAGGCTCATTAAACAAAGTTAGTTCTTAAATTATTCGTGGTAGAGATCTTTCTACGAGGTTCTGTGCACATTGTTGACCTCAGTATGATGATCTTAGATAGCGACGCAGTACTCGATATGCAAGAAGTGGAAGCGAGGCTACATGGGGTACCACAAGTCCATGCGGGTGGCCATCGATGACGGACCCCCATGCTTGCGATGGTCTGCGGGATTCTTCAGCCATTTTGTAGACTTCGTGCTAGTGTTATGGCAAATCGGCATCTGCAGCATATACCTAATATTTGTTGCTGAGAATATCAAGCAGGTATAATAAATAGTGATGATAATTTAGAAATTGATATAAATATTCATGGTCTTGTATTGTATATTATGTGTATATTACAATCTAAAAAGTGCGACAAATCCATTAGGTATATTTAATTCCGTACTTTATTGGTAGTTTAGTCCTTTCATTCTATAATTCTTACTAAATTATTTCAGGTTTGTGATTTTTATGACCATGAGCTATCTTTGCGAATTCATATTAGCTACCAAATTATTCCTCAACTATTACTGAACTTAATAAAGACGCTCAAACTCCTTACGCCTCTGTCGACCATATCTAATTTGCTAACATTGGTAGCATTCATTCTCGTATTTTTTTACCTCATCGAGGATGATCTGGATCTAGAGGATGATAAACTGAAGGTAAAAGGATTTACGGGGATACCAATATTTATTGGCATAACACTGTTTGCTTTGGAAGCTGTTGGACTGGTGAGCAATTTAATTCACTACACATTTAATCTAAAAATTGGCCAGTATAAGTAAGTCATGTCTGGATATAATCATATTCACAGGTGTTGGCTCTTGAATATAACATGGCGGAACCCAAGCGTTTCACGGGGTGCTTCGGGCTGTTTAACATTGGCATGGCTATAATTATAATATTATACGCACTGATCGGTATCTTCGGATATTTGAAATATGGAAATGCTGTCCAAGCCTCCCTCACTTTGAACCTGCCTCAGGATCAGAAGTATGTTGTAATTTGATATTTTGGATTTTGTTCTTTGAATCATACTGAATGAAAAATTCCAATCCAGAACCAGATACTTATAATAAATAATAAAATAAAAATGTATTAATTTAATAATAAAGACATAAAAACAGTTAGCAGTTGCCAATTCAGTTGCCAATTAATTGGGTGTTTGACTGTTGGTTAAATGTAGATATTTAATTATGACATTCAGAAATATAACATTATTGAATAACAAATGTGAAAAAAGAAATTAAATATGTATTATAATAAGCGAACTATGAGCTACTTAATTGTGACTCTAGCTATCTCTTTCTAAAACGAAATTTTCTATGGCGAGAGTATGGCGCTATAGAAATGTGACGTCACGTTTCCATAGCGCTCTTCTTGTCTAATTTGAAAGTTTGATGCTCTATATCGCTGAATATATGCAAGATTTTAAAAAATAAATACTTAAGTTGTGTTGCTACTAATTAAATGAACATTTTAAGTCAATAAAAAAAAATCAGTCAAATACCCAATTGTTATATGATTTACGTACATACCTATCCTTAGAAGTCCTAAGTCTTGCTTGTATGTTCTACCAATGTATTGTAGGTGTTAGTTGCTAGATAGAATTAATTAAGACCTTAACCGTAACCGTAAGGCTCTACAACATCACTAGATAACCGGTTGGAGTAACAAAACGGCCGACCGAATAAGAGCCACTTCAAAGGTGCGCTCTTATTTCTTATCGCTTCCTGTCATTTATGGCGTAAGATCGTAAGATTCATAACCTTATACTCCATTTAAAAAAAAAACAGTCGTTGCCATATTTGAGTTTTCTTCGATCGTGAGGCGCTATCTAGTGGTTTTGTTGATCGAAGTTTAAGGTTACAAGCTCATTAGACCCACTCAGCACCCGACCAGCACCGCCTCGTCCAGGTGGACCACGGATGGATGCCGCATTGTCACCAGTGAACGTCGCGTGGTCAACGAGTGGACCTCGCGTGATAATCGCGTTGTCCGATGACGCTACGGAGTTGATGCAGTGAGCGTTTACCCATAGGTACAAATCCATATAAAGAATACTAACCGCTGGTGAGGCGGTGCTGGCCGGGTGCCGGGTGGGTCTAATGAGCTGTAACCTTTATATTTGTGCCTCTTCTTTGGGACAGGAAAGCGCAAGTTGCCAAAGTGACGTTCGCTACTGCCATATTTCTTTCGATCCCGCTGCAAAACTTTGTCGTGTACAATATTATGTGGCGCAAGATTTCAAAAAGGAATGTCAAGAAAGGAGGCTTCGGGGATTACATGTTAAGGATTTTCCTAATTGTAATACCATGTGAGTATACCTATTGCAAATATGATATTAAAACTCGATACCTAGGCATGGCATAAGTAAAGCAAATAGGAAACAAATCTATACATACATTTTAAACTCTAAATTGATTGACTGATTCACTGATTCATTCATTGTTGGCATAGGCGTAGAGCCCTAACTGCTGAAAGTAGAGACACCATTTTTAGAGGGTAGATACTTTTCATGATGTAGATAAGCACTAAGAAAGAATTTTAGAAAACTCCCGTTATGCAGGGTGCTACAGGTTGTTCATGTTTGTATGAGAATTTGTAAAGGGTTGAAGATAGAGAGACCATTTTTAGAGGCTAGATACCTTTCATGGTGTAGGTGAGCATTAAGAAATGGTTTTGGAAAACTCCCGCTATGCAGGGTGCTACAGGGTGTTCCAGTTTGTATGAGGATTTGTATAGGGCTAAAGATCCGAGGGCGGGTCAATAAGTCCGTGACTTTTTGAATTTCTAACCTGTTTACTGAAAAAGCAACACTACTCCTGTCAACAGGCATCTGTCAGTTGGCTCCTTGTCAACAGGCATCTGTCAGTTGGCTCCTATCAAAATTTGAACTTGCTGCGTCAGTTAGTTTGTGTTTGACAGCTATCTTTATCAGACTACCCAGTAATTTGAGGAAAAAGTGAATTTCGTGTTGGCGTTGTTTTAAGGCTTCTACACACCGGATGCGTGAGCAGCACGATGCGTTGCATCTGCAGCACGCTGCGACATAAAGCAATTCACACCGGCATCGGCGTCGCACACGCATCGCAGTGCATCTGCGACGCCGTGCGTCAGCGACGCCGTGTGTTTCTTTCGGATCGCGGTTGACATTTTCTTTCAATTAGTAATTCCCTTAAATCTTTATCCCACAAAAGAGAGTTTTTATCTGGTGGATCTTATATACATTTGTATCTGCGTACTATATTAATTAATTTTTCATGTTTTTCAAAATCCATGTTGACAATTTGTAAATATTGACAACTGACGTGCCGCAGTCAGCGTCGCAGCTGCACGCAGACGCATACGTCACCGCGGTGTGTCCTCAATGAGCGATTTTCTGAGAGGCCATTTAAAAAAAAAAGCTTCCAATTGCTTCACTAGATGGCGTTGAATAAGTATGTACATGTCTATGGTATATTTTGGTATGAAACAAATTTAAATTAATTACTTTTTAAAAACCCAAAGGAAACTAATAATATAATAAATAAGTACTACTGTGAGGAACAGAAACGAAATAGGTAAATTTAAAGATTTAGGTAAATAAATAACATCTGTCTGACGTTCCGTTTTACGTAAAAAAGTCGCGTCAAAGTAAAATTTATAACGTTCCGTTCCTTCTAACTGCATAGGTGGGACAGCGCCATCTAGTGACTGAGCTTTCAGAAAATCGCCCATTAAGAAATCCTGTAAAATACAACGTCACAATGCCGGAGCTCGTGTGCGGCGTTGCCGTTCCGCTGTTGCGCGACCGCGCCGCGGCCGTTTCGGTTTGTATCTCGCGGACGGCCGTGCGGCTCTCGCACGCAAACGCAACGCAATGCAGCTGCGATACTGATGGTGTGAACCTACGCGTACAAATTCATATATTACAACTCATGACGCACGCAGACGCAATGCAGCACGTATGCGTGCGTTTTTGTGTGTGGCAGCCTTAATCGCAATATGGAGGAGTTTTTGCGCCGTTTTGTAACCGTGGACGAAACATGGATCCATCACAACACACCAGAGACCAAACATACTCCTCCACATTGCAATTAAAGAACGCCAACACGAAATTCACTTTTTTTTCATTTTTTCCTATTTCCTAAATAATAAAAAATTTATTAAAAATTAAAAAGCTAGTATTAATTACTATGCTGATGCATGTTAATTTAGCTAAATTGCATAATGCTATTTTAGCTACTACTAAAATAGCATTATGTTTATTCTGTGTGTTGTGTTTGTGATAAATAAAACTCTTTGATTTGCAGGGGCTTTAAGTTTGATAATGCCTTTTCTGGGGCCTTTCATATCGCTTTTCGGTGCCTTCTGCCTGTCGCTGTTGGCCATCGTGTTCCCGGGCATCATGAGCGCTTGCCACTGGTACCCGAACAACTATGGCACGTGCCATTACAAGTTTATTCGGGACTCTCTGATAGTCATCCTGGGAATGGCGATCTTGTGTGCCGGCTGCTACACAAGCGTACTGGAAATATTGGATTCAATTTGATGCGGGTGCTTTTATGTCGTAAAATTGCACTGTATAATATACATATTTTTCAATCTACTTAAAAGTGGTATCATAATTCAGCACCGATAAACGGTAAACTAGAGTTATTTCTTTAGATTTATAATTTTATAAATAAAATAATTCTATCAAAGGTGATTAGAGAACAGTGCAGATATGCACACCGCGATTTTTGTAGCGCCGTTAACATTATATAAATGTTACCGGCCAAACCCGATTTTAGGACAAACTAGGTTTTCCTAGGCCAAATCAGTTCATAGCGTTGACATTTCAGGAGACGTATTTTCGAAGCGCACGAATTTGAATTCGCATTCGAAATTGAAAAATTCGCATGCGAATTCCTAACATCGGTATTTTTGAATAATTACACTATTTCCGTGTTCTGTGATCACACCTGTCTATGGAATTTCTACTAGTAGAATCACGAAGCTCGACTTAATACTGAGGTAACTGGAGAGTGCAGTACGAACAATTTTTTGTCCACCACAAATTACACAGTGGCTGTCTTCCGTCTTACCTACACTTTAAAAAAATACGTATGGTCATATGAGACAGCTGACAGCCACTACATACATAAATGTTAAATTTGCTGGCGACACTTTTTTATTCAGGGTGAGAGCTCCAGTTACCTCAGAGTATTAAGTCAAACATCATGAGTAGAATTCATCATCTTTATTAGTCTGTGACCGCAAAATGTTGTCACTGACATAAACGTATGTACAACAAGTTTTTGTTTTTTCATTTTGCTATATTTTAAAGTTTCTCTGTGATTTTGAAAGAATGAGCCATGAAGTTTGACTTAATACTCTGAGGTAACTGGAGCTCTCACCCTGAATAAAAAAGTGTCGCCAGCAAATTTGACATTTATGTATGTAGTGGCAGGTAGTGGCTGTCAGTTGTCTCATATGACCATACGTATTTTTTTAAAGTGTAGGTGAGACGGAAGACAGCCACTGTGTTATTTGTGGTATTCAAAAAATTGTTCGTACTGCACTCTCCAGTTACCTCAGTATTAAGTCGAGCTTCATGGAATGAGCGGTTTTCCTTTGACAGATAATACGTCAAAATTAGTTCTAAATCTTTTAATAGATGTCACTATTTCGAGTCAGCTGTCAAACCATTATAATATTTTATGGTCGTTGGTAGCCATAGATATAGTTTGGTAGCACAGTTTATATTAGCATATATATTTACTGTAATAATGTATAAGTAGTCTGTGGTTCTATCAATAAGACAAAGAAATTTTATTATATATTAAATAATAAAGATTGAGATTGCAGTTTAACATGAAAAAGCATACAAACAACATAGATAACTAAATAAAAACTATGAAACTTTGCACAAGAATAGCTTTTTTCCCCGTAAGTTTCGCATTTCTTTTCTTCAGCTCTGCTTTCAAAGC
Organism: Crambus lathoniellus; assembly: GCA_949710035.1. Lineage (NCBI taxonomy): Eukaryota > Metazoa > Arthropoda > Insecta > Lepidoptera > Crambidae > Crambus > Crambus lathoniellus. Next base: position 30,991,488 of record OX453296.1, read on the forward strand.
AGCGAGTGACCACGATCCGTAGTCCTTGTCCATGATGCACGGCACGGCCAATCCCGTTCAAACGTCTTGTCGAAATCGCAAAGGCAAATTCAAAGTTCGTAGAATACGCCAAGGGTTTATGTCTCCGCAACTATTTTGTCACTCGCATCAAGTCTACAGGTTAGTATGAAAGTGCGCGCACGTAGCGACGCGACACCCGGGCACAGAATAATGACCCAGGAGACTTTCTGGTCCGCGGGTTCGAAGACAAGCCCGCGACGCAACTGTCTCCTTCTCTATTGGTTTCAATGCAAGTGCGCGCACGGCGACAAATAAGTTGCCGGTCGGCCAGTACTTAGCTACTCAACCGTCTCGCCCGGGGTGATAACGGTGATAGTGTGTAGTAACGGAAAATCTACATACGCTTCCTACTATCGATCTTAAATATAGTTAACTAGTTTTCCGCCCGCGGCTTCGCCAGCTAGGACTACACGACGTTATCCCGCGGGAATGTGATATTTTTCTCACATTCCCGCCTCTTCGAAATCCATGTTGATGACTGCGAGAAAAAATTACAAAAAAGTTGTGTCGCTGTATCTTTTCGCGGCGAAGAGACGGCCGGTGACAGTGACAATTAAATTGCCACGTAACTAAGTCACCCGTGCGCGCTAGCCCTTATCTTATCATGCATAGAAGAGTCGTCAGGACAGGCACCAGTAGGAAAAGCCAAAGTCGTCGGTTATAATAATCCACGGAAAATACAAACGAAAACAACGAACCACAAACAGAAGCGAACACTGACTATAGTTTTTTTTACCCTGTGACACTGACGAGACAAACAAAGACAAAATGACACAGAAAGCATAGATTATTTTTGCTTGAGCGAGTGAGCAATGTTTATGGTCTATAACATGCCGAGAACATGCCTCTATCATTACCAAGGAATTTATAAGTACTACGTACAACAGGAAGGTGTACTGCTGCTAAAAAACGGTCCTAATGAGATAGTAAGAACGAGGTCAGTTTATCTCACTCCATTCCATTACGGCCTAGCCACGAACATGCGCGACGGGCGGCGGGCGGCGACGAGCGAATTGCGGAATCATTGCGCGCTCGCGACAGACGGCTAATCAAATAAGTCAATGAGACACACCAACTGATGCGCAATTCGCTCGTCGCCACCGCCGTCGCGCATGTTCGTGTCTAGGCCGTTAGAGTGACCATAAGTTTTAAAAGAAAAGACTTGTTTTTTTACAATTTATTATAATTGGTTAAAATTATTAATGTGAAAGTGGTTTTCGGTTGTGCTTTCACGCTTCGTGTAGTCAACCGATTTTGATGAAATTTGATCCATGAATAAATTGTCATAAGATTGAATATAGGATATTTTATTTTTAAAATACGATAGCATTCGAATATTTACGTAATACGGATGTATTAAACAACACACTAGATTAACAATACTAACAACTTGGATGTTCGTGGCATCACGTAAGAGCCCGTGCAGCATATACGGTCGCACCGACTCGCAGCAACATGCGGCGTGCCCGCGGCCTCTGATAAACAGTCAGTGCCACCGACTCCGACGTCGGTAATAATTATTCTCTACTTATATACCTAATTCTCCGGCCCCATTTGGCCATTCCCACTGGCAGCACTCATTCACGAGCATGACGCATGAGCCAGCCATCGCTTCGCTTAACCATATTTTAGGGAACGTAACGACCCGCCTCACACATCACCACCGCATTAGAAATAAAAACAAAAAAACACATTTAAGGCAAGCAGAGAAGAGCAGACCCATTCCCACCGGCAGCACTCATTCACGAGCATGACGCATAAGCCAGCCATCGCTTTGCCACTTTTTGGGCTAAATTCAATTTAAAAATTAAAAGGAAATGTTTGCCCTACAGCGCTCTTTTGTTGATAAAAAAAACAGCTAGGTAACTTAATAATTTTTGTACCCTTTTGGAAAGCTTATGAAACTAGTTAGTCATTTTACTTATTTGTACGCCAACTTCCATACAGTTTTTTTCTAATAATTTAGGGCGAAGTTGGAGAAAAAGTCAAAAAATAAAAATTATTATTATACTAAAAATCTTTTGTTTCTGAGATTATGTAAGTTTTGGGGAAGCGCTTTTTTTTAAATGATCACTAATTATTCAGCTTTCAGAAAAGTATTGATTCAATAAACACATCTTAGATTTCTGCGCGAACTGTCCATATAAATAAAACACTTTCACGGATTTTTTCACGCAATTTATTTAACAACTTGGTTAAATTTTAGTTATTTTTTGAGATTTTTTGGTTTATCCGACGTTTCGGCACCACGGAAAACTTTTCTGTGACCACGGCCCCTGGAAAGGTGCCGAAACGTCGGATAAACCAAAAAATCTCAAAAAACAACTAAAATTTAACCAAGTTGTTAAATAAATTGCGTGAAAAAATCCGTGAAAGTGTTTTATTTATATTGATTCAATGTTAAGAGTAGAGTAGTTTATTCACAATTAATGATTTTTGGTAACAATTCAGAATTTTTTTAAGAAATCGAGGAACCGTCACAACTCGGTAACCATCTAGTTTTGACCTTTGGTTCACTGGACTCAATTTGTTGCTAATGACCTCTAGTATAACCCCTTTCAAGGAATAGGTCGAGTTTCCCCGTCAGCCTGTATAATAGTACCAAGGTATATGGTTAGAAACACACTTACGCAGTGTGGCGCGACTCTATCTGTCTCTGTCGTGCGTGTCCATACTAAGTGCATGAAACAGACATTCTGGCGTCGCGCCACACGACAGAAGTGTGTTTCCGACTTTAAACTAGTAGGGATGCCAGGAAATAGGTGCCAGTAGGTAAATAAAAGAAATAAATCATAATAATAGTTTATTGTTACACAGATGTTAAACAAAACATGATTACCTATACATTACTGAATAAAATTGTAAGATACGAATCAGACAATAATTTTAGGTATAAACGTTTTATAGAATCAAATGAAAAGAAAAAGGAAATTTGTTGTCACCCTAATTGTTCCATACATAGTAAGAACTCGTGTCATTTTCAATAAATTGTATCTCACCTGTGAAAAGAAATATTGCAACCAGCAAATGTTTCATTTCCACAGCCCATAATAATTATTAACGCAACACCTTTTCTCGATATTGCAAAAAACACCACTACAAGGCAAAATATTTACGCATAACACAGCCGTCTCTATCGTCTTCTACAAGCCATGCTATGATACGGAACGGCAACATTGCTGTGAACCGGTTTACTCCTCTGAGTACTAAATCCTATGGAGGTGGCATACCTACGAAAAAGTGAGGTGTAACTAAGTCACAATGTAAGAAAATCTTGGAATTCAATTTTAAACTACTTCTAATTGTCGTATTAATCGGTCCGTCAAAATCGGTCCAGCCGTTTCAGAGATTAACCGGAACAAACAGACAGACAGACAAAAATTGTAAAACATGTCATTTTGGTATATGTACCGTATATTTAATCATATGTACGTAGTAAAAAGCGGTTATTTAATGTTACAAACAGACACTCCAATTTTATTTATTTGTATAGATGTATAGAAGATATGCCATCTCCATAGGATTCAGTACTCTAGGTTTACTCGCTGTTTACCTGTCAAACGGTGCAAACGGTGTCAAATCGGTTCACTTAAAACTACGTTGTGCGCATGGCTTGTAGAAGACGATAGAGATGGCTGTGCGCATAACCAACTTGACACAACGAAGACGGAAGACGTCATTCAGCTTGTCATGTTGCCACTTTAACATTCTGAAATCTATCATTCAATTTTTATCTAGGATGAGCCGTAAAAAACTTGAACGACCTGATACATTTTTATGCATAATACGCTAATACCTAAATTAATATACGATGTTTTCTATTGACTCAAAATAATACGAAGCGAAAATTTTACGAAATTTTATTTTCATAACGAAAGTTGTGTACCATAAATCTACTAAACCTGTTATTTAAGAGTGCTGGCAATTTGAAAGAAAGGGATACCCTCACCTCGTTCTTGCGGTCTCAGGTGGACCGTTGTCATTTTGTATTGAAATATAAACCTTATCTTTCAAAGTTAAAGTGTATTTTTAAATACACAGAAATACGGAGTGCACCTTCCTGTTGTAATATAAATTCCTTGATCATTACCTTGTAAAAAAATAAATATAGCTTGTAATTTTTGACAGCTGAGTTTAAAATGCGACATCCATTGATGAAAAAATGTACTAAAATCTCTACCTGTCAGAAAAACGCTCATTAAAGAATATTAATTTATTGGCAATACAGATTTCGAATGCTACAAAAATGCATGAAAACGGGTGTAATAGAATTCGATTTCGTAGACGACTGGTTGACGTATACGTTTTCAATTCGTATTCGATTTTCATTTCGAGCGCTACGGAAATACGTCTCCAGTTAAAAATGTAAGGCGATCGGGAAGCGCATCGAAACGATCGCCTTTAACTTCGGGTTATTTTTTTTGTGAAACAATCGCCTCAAGGATATTAACTGATTTGGCCTAGGGCAAGCTGTCGTATAATTGGGTCTGGCCGGTAACATATTATTATTTAAATTATGCGTCGAAACGGCGCGCTTTTTTGCAGCAGAGCAGAGCAGTTGATTTGCGTTTGTAAAGATACACATGTGCCCATGTGCCTCGTCGACGACGTTGCGCCTTTGTCCGGCGCGTTTATTTGCGGCGCGCGCGTTTGAAATCTATCGGTACATACGCGCGTTTACGAAGCGTTTATTTACGGCGCGTTAAGTAATTCAGCCGGCCTAGCATGAGCGGCTTATAACGCGCGATATGATATGGTACGGCATGCCGTCTTGCTTACACCTTAGTGGGGTAAGCAAGACAACTTGCCGTACCATATCATATCGCGCATTATAAGCCGCTCATGCTAGGCCGGCAGGTGTGCAAAGGTCTGCAGGCTGCGTGTGAGTTGTGTGCTTATCGCGTCTGTCTGAAAAAGTCGCGGTGTGCATAGGCTCTTAGTATTAGTGGCTCATTGCTCAAGAACTTTTCTAATTATTAAGTACAAGCTTTTGCCCGCGGCTTGGCTCGCTTGTAATTCGGGTTAACGTGTGATGATCATGCACTACCTACTCACTCAACGCAGTGTGACTGGGACTAGCCTGGGACCACCTGTGACAGCGGTGTCAAATGAAGCAAGTCCCGTGATCTCATGGCGTTACGGTCTGAGAGAAAAAAACAAACTATTTTGGCAGGAGTTAATTTATTTGCTATAACTCCTAAGATATTCATTTAAATTATATGGTGTAAAAGAGTAGAATAATGTACATGAAATGCTTAACCAACTAATGTACTTAGATAAGGATTTACTGTAAGTATTCGTCATAATAGCTTTCCAGTTACCTACCGCATTGCATGTGACCTTCTTTTTAAAAGATATAATGGCTATAATAAGTTATCCTTAGAAGTTAGATAATTATATGCCATCGTGGTTTTTTTGGAGACGTATAAAAAAGATTTTTTATACCTCATAGGGTATCGCGCAGCATTTTCGCTAAAGAACCCAGTGGCTTGCTTTTTTCCGACATTTCCAATAATTATCGTTACCAAATTTCAACCAATTTACACAAAACCTTAATAAATTTTGTACTAACTATATATACATACCTTGTATCTGAAGAAATGTTCTATTTTTTTTCTTAATAAAGTTTTATATGACAGATTTCTATATTATTTATTTTTTGTATAGTAGGGTAAAGTGGGCACAGTGTTACAAAAAAAAATTAAATTAAATGTAGCGAAATAAATATTTATCAACATATTGTAATTGTTATGGAATTAACTTATTAATCAACATGTTATTGTTATGGAATTAAACTATACTTCTCTTCTTAACTTTAATTTATAAAACTCAAAGAATATTAGTAATAACCCACTTTAAATGGCACTTTAATGAGATCATTCGATTTTCACAATGAGCCCCGTATCTAGGGTACTCTGTTACAGGGTCCGGGGCACAATGTTACAACTTTCAAAGGACAGGTAAATGAGCTTTTAACAGACGTAATCTTTTTTAAATATTTTGTGGGAACGCATACAAATCTGCCTGAAATTTGATCTATCGTCTAAAAGAGAAAGCACAAGTTCAAGCGGAAAATGCAGGATAGTATCTATAAAAAATAAAGAATATCTTTTTCGTTATGCAGACCGTAATCCGTCTTTCTTTTGTGAATTCGTACCATCTTCTTAAAAAATCTACTGAAAATGTAAAATAAATGTAATTTAGGGTTCATTTTTACAGTGTCACACAGTGCCCCGTAACACTGTGCCCCAGACCAGTTAAAACAAAAACAACTCAGAATGTGATTTTTAGATTATGCTCACGTCAAAACATTTAAACTGCAAATCGAGGAAAATAAGAATAACTTACCTAAATGCACAAGATAAGAAAAGAATTGGAAAAGTTTGTCTTGAATTTTAGCACGTTTTAACACAAAAAATCTCTTTTTGGTCAAAAACTCTGAAACCCAGTAAAAACAGTGCAAATGACAACTGTTTTCAGATGGCCATTTATGCGCTTGTCAAAACTGTATAACAACGCTATTATAGTTATAGACAGAGACGGAGATATGTGTACTGTAACAGTGTAGCCCGTGTAACAATGTGCCCCACCTTACCCTACAGACATTCATGTTTTCGCACTAACTCAATTAGCTTTACTTTAATATCGTTATTCATTATGAACTCGTATTTAAGAAACATCAACACTACCGGTAGTACATTTGAAAACAAATACAAACTGAATGCTTAGTCACGCGCGTAGTGTTGCGCAGAAGATACGTACCTGAGGGCCTACTCTGAAACGCAAAACCCGAAATTTCGTTATACCCGTCCCTCTCACGCTCCAGTCATGACAGAATCGCGTGAAAGGGGCGGGGCTAGCCGAAGTTTCGGATGTGCGTTTCAGAGTACGGTCCCTGTTTCCACGTGGTCCTACTAATTTGTCCTACTGGTAGGACCACGAGGAAGCCCTATTCCTCGTAGTCCTTTTCAATTTGCTATCTATTGGTAAAAACCGTTCATTAGAGTAGTTTTTGAGTTTATCGCGTACAGTCAGACAGACGCGGCGGAGGAGTTTGTTTTATAATTATGTAGTGATTTGATAGAATCATGCGAAACTTAGGTACCTACTTGGTAAAAGTTCAACAGAATATAAGAATAAGAAATATTTAGCTTATTCTTGCTGCAACACAAAAACCAAAACACGTGAACTGGTGAATTAACTCAGGTGAATTAAGTTTGCGGAGGGGAACTTTCAGCGCTCACTTATATCTAGATATGTCACACAGTGCCACACCGCACACTTGCACAAATGCGGCGATTGGTCTGGCTGCGCTATTATATTCAATTCGCTGAGCGAATTAAATATAATAGCGCAGTAATAATTATTTACGAACCAACGACATGAGAGAAGTGCCTTTCCATCAGCTCTCGTTTTGTTTCCATTTGACTTCCTGCAAACATCTGTCTTTTCTTATGGCACGTCGAGGGGTGTTTAAATTTACCATAAGCAGATAAAGTACCCAGGTAGGTAGTACAGTCTCGCTTTGACGCTGACTTTACCACAGAATATTAATAGTACTTACCTGCTTTTCAATTAAAGACATTTATTTATACGCTGGACTTCTTTAATTTAGATAAGTACTATTCTTCTCGAGTGCGATGCGAACGGGACTGCGGTCGTTTTAGCTTCGGTTGTGAAGAGCGTCTGGACTTTTCCTTTGTGGGCGAACGCGAGATGGGTTGAGAGGACTGAGAGCATAGCGTTTGTCGGGTCGGCGAGGACGGGGCAGGTTGTGCGACATGTGCTTGCTGGACTGGTATTGTGGGCGGCGCAGGCTGAGGTGGCTGAACAGGCCCGGTTGTGCGCCCAGTCTCTGCGGCCTGCGGGTACCGGCCTGCGTGGTCGAGCGCCCGGTTTAGCTGCGCTATGTGGCGCAACTGGCGACGCACCAAGCGCACGTGCGAGTCTCGCAATGCGCGGACGTCGCCTATCCATACTTCTGCTGGAGCAGCGGCCGTTTCTGTTTGCGGCTCACCTATAAAAATAATAATCTATGAGTTTCGCCAAAGCCATCTTCTATCTCACTCGTTGCACTTGTAACAAGCCATGCTCCTTGGAAAAGCGGCAACGTTGCAGTCGATTACGTCAACGTGTTCTGTTCCGGTGGCCAAAACTGGAACTAACGTGTTTTGTTCATAATGTCATTTTACTGTCAAGTTGCACTGTCCAACCAGCGCTGCTGTCACCGGAACAGAAAAGATTGTTGATCTATACATTACTCTTTGTTCTATATAAATAAACAATCGTGTAGTATTGCCAGGTTAGGCGATAACTCTCAAATTATGTGGAATTAAAAATCAACGAACACTCGATTTTAGGACAAACTAGTTTTTCCTAGGCCAAACTAGTTCATCGCGTTGACATTTCAGAGAACGACTTTGCCTCGGTCGACCTGTAGATGTAGAACATGACACAAAAAAAATAACCACCATTTTAAGCAATCACGTGTTCTACAGGACTTCCGAGGCAAACTCGCTCTCTGAAATGTCAACGCGATGGTCTAGTTTGGCCTAGGAAAAACTAGTTTGTCCTGAAATCGGGTTTGGCCGGTAAAATATATACAGTACTAGCTGACCCGGCAAACGTTGTTTTGCCATATTAATTATAGTGGACCCGGTAAACTTCGTATCACCAACATCTATTATAGATAGATGAAAATAAATGATCGCGAAGAAGTTTTATACACTGCCTGCAACAAATGTCACTTATTAAAAAGCAGGTAATCCAAAGCGGCTAAAACGTCAGTGATTACAATACTCTTTGACATACCTCTTTGGAAGCGGCTATGGAAGAAATGACAGTTTTGTATAGTACGACAGTTTATCGATTTTCTATACAAAATAATCATTTTTATTTTATAATTTTCCGGAATAAAAAGTAGCCTATACTACGCTCCAGCTCCCAAACTATCCCCATACCAAAAATCGAGTCGATCCGTTGCTCCGTTTTGACGTGAAAGACGGACAAACAAACAAACAAACAAACAAACAAACAAACAAACACACTTTCACATTTATAATATTAGTATGGATTATACAAAACTTTTAGCCCAAACAAAGTTCCAAAGTCAAAAATTGTGTTCCAAACATTTCCCTCTATATCTCTTCGTTGACTATAGGCTAAACTTGATATAATACAAAAAAAAATTACTTTCGCCGTAATTCAATTCACATCTTAGATTTCTGCGCGAACTGTTCATTTAAATAAAACACTTTCTCGGATTTTGTACGCATTTATTTAACAACTTGGTTAAATTTGCTTGTTACAAAATAAAAAGAAAAATCTATTATTTTTGCACATTTTGGATAATTTTTTAATCTGGATGTGGCAAGTCGGAATACTCTTTGGTCATGTCAAGAAACGTTGCTGTTTAATTTTCTTGTTTGCTTTGTGGCTGTTTTAATACAATATTTATTGTATAATTAGTGCATATAAATACGTGATCATTGTTGGAAATTACTTATGAAACCTTGGATCTCGAAAGATTTGGATTCCCGAAGGAGGAACACTGCGTCAGCGATGGATTCGTGCGATACCTCGAGCCGACTGGGAGCTTACAACATCAGTAGGAGTGTTTAATAAACATTTTCGTGACTGTGATATAGTTAAAATAAAACAACCCTTAGTTATGTACGCGTATTATTTGATTTTAAGGCGCTTTAATCAGGAATTCATCTCATCTCATGCAATCAAGAAATTAGGACCAGTGGTGCGACATTGACATTTATGACGTTGCCAATCCGAGCAGCATGGCCTGTAGGAGCGCAAGCAGCCGAGAAATAATAGCGGGCCATGGTTTCGCACATATAGCTAAGGGTTCTTTCACACGAGCGATATCTCGTAGGGGCGAGATCGCGGCGTGCACGCAGCGTATATAGATATATGCTAAAAATCCCAGCGATTTCACAGAGCCACACACTGCGTCTACGTGGCGTTTGCTGCTATCGCCGCAATGACGCCGCTTGCTCGCTGCGAGCACGCCGCGTGTTTGCATAGCACACGTCGCGATCTTGTATTACCCAGCCGAGAAATAACTCGTGAGAAAGGGCGCTAAATGGGTGTCTTATGATACTTTAAAATCCATAACAACCAGGAAAACAACGTTAACACTGTTTTATGAAGCAACAGGTGTGTTGATTACTTACTGGCGGCGGGGGCGGCGCCGGCGTTACTACTTTTTCGTGGAATTCTGTGAACAAGGGTAAACAAAACATGTGAAAAAGGTACTAACTTAATCTACTTATACCTAATATAAACCTCTTTGGAAAAAAACGGGGCACTTGCTTTATTTTCATACAAACATGATCACTTCTTGGTCATATAAATAAGTTGTTCACTGCTCATGCTCGTAAAGTTCGTGTTTATGTTGGGTATAGGATGCATAAAATCGCTTTTTTATGCTCTAGTGCATGAAGTAAAATCTTCGTTAAAAGTCTCAGACTCTAAGACAAAGGTCGTCAGGTAAACAGTCACACACGCAATTAAACTTCGTTAAATAAACTTGTTATTTCATTCTGTTTCTTCAATTTTGTACATAGGTAATCTATGTTAAATGACGAAATTAATCAAACTAGGAAAAATTAATGAGTTTTCTAGGAAATAAGTATTTCAAGAGCATTATGGACTACGATCTATGCTAAAGTCACTGTGCTGTCAATGCCACGTATAAGAAAAAGAAAAAGAATGTCTTCCCGCCAATATGGCGAAGTCTTTATTTTTTCTTTTTTGCAATACTTATTGCTATTTATTTTCCTCATAATCGAAGTGAAAAGCAGAGTGTATAACTCGTACATAAAATCCATTTTACCCTCGACTTGACTATCTACCCTCGCATACGGCTCGGGTGGATATAATTCGTCTCGGGTAAAATAATACCTTTTATGCACTTGGTGTACAATCTACTATTTCACTTCTCATGCTCGTAAAGTTCGTCTTTATGTTGGGTATAGGCTGCATAAAATCGCTTTTTATGCTCTAGTGCATAAAATAAAATCTTCGTCTAAGTCTCAGACTCTAAGACAAAGGTCGTCAGGTAAACAGTCACACACGCAATTAAACTTCGTTAAATAAACTTGTTATTTCATTCTGTTTCATCAATTTTGTACATTATCCATGTTATAATACTATTAACAAAACTAGGCAATATTAATGAGTTTTCTAAGAAATAAGTAGCATTATGGACTACGATCTATGACAATGTCACTGTGCTGCCACTGCCACGTAGAAAAAAAAGGTTTTTTTTAATTTTTTGAAAAGACGTTACATTCCATCTTCAAGTACACAACGTGAAAAAAATGGCTTACCAATTTCTTTCAACCTAATGATGTTAGCGACATCTATGATTCTCAGTTCAAACTAGCTCCGTAATACTGTTTTACCGACCGAGGCATAAGAACCTGTCATTCAAAAAATGGAAGTTATTGCCGCTAGACGGGCTTACCTCCTAGCTAGACGGACTTCCCCACATTGACCTTACGTTAAAATCCTTCAAACCGTTTAGGCTATATCAGGGGACATAGAAATCTACATACATACATACATACCTACTCTCGCTCCTTCTGACGCAGTTGGGTAAAAAGCTCTGAAACTAGCGCCAAAAACACCCCAGCCATGCGCAGAGTTATTTTATTTCTATTCTTTCTTTCTAATAATTTATTTCGATCTAATAGTGGCGACAAGTGGATATAACAATAAAAAAAGTGTACTTGTCTCCCCCGGTCGGTGGAGACAAGTTGATGAAAAAATAACATTTTTCTGAAGTGTACTTGTCTCCCCCGGTCGGTGGAGACAAGTCGACAAAAAAGTGGACATGTCTCTACTGGGGTAGACACCGGGGGAGACAAGTGCACGGACTGATGAAAGCGACAGCTTGGGCGGTTCATTCAGCGCTTTCACTGCTACAGTTTCTCGGCTGTGTGCTCGGCTTTTAGCTCTTAGCTGAAATAGCCATTTCACTTCATTTATTCAATTTTTACTGCAAACATAAATTGCAATCACGCGCAGTTTTTATTATACCAGTATCTATACTAATATCACAAATGCGGAAGTGACTCTGTCTACCTGCTGTTATGTTTTCAAGCCTGAACTACCTACCTAATATATAAATACCTACCCAGGAGAAAGAGAAGGACGCAATCCACTTTTTTGTTGAAAAAATAGAAGTGATCCCTATTATGGATCGCGATATAAGCGTATTACACGGGCGGCTGGGATATCGGGGATGATCTATATTTATGAACTAACTATCCATCTTTGATAATTACCTGGAAATTGTGCGAGCTTGCACAGCGACGTTGCGGCAGACGCCAGAGCTGGGGCCGATGGGAGCCTCGGAGACAAGAGGAGCGGGTTCGGTGTCATCTGGCACTTTCTTAACGTCATCTGACTTGGTTTCATCTAGGACTTTCTTGATATCAGCTTGGACCTTCTTGGTGCCATCAGGGAGACCGCAATCTTCAATAACTAGTTTCGCATAGCAAGTTTTGGAGGTAGACCGCTCTCTGGGGCGGTGGCGTTGCTTCTTTGGTGTTAGTGCTTTTGTTGCGTCTTTATGACTGTGAGCGAAAGAGATAACTAACTAAGTAAGAGAGAAAAATAACGATTTAATTTAAACTACCTACATCCTCACGGAATTGCTTAAATTGAAAGCTGTTTAACACAATATGAATTTGCCCTTATCATCGCAGAGGCTGTTGATTAATGAAATGTGGGACACAGATAGACCATGACCTGTATGTAACACTTACACTTTCTTACCTTATTTAAACGCCCGTGTAAATCCAATGGTCTTATTCTACATCGTCTATTTAAATAATATTTGCGTTAAGATGTATAGGTACTGAAAACACCGAAAAGTATTTCAAATACCTGATGACGTCTTCAACGTAAGAAGTCTGGTTTTGGGTCCCATAGTCCGGGGGGGAAGGGAGTGGCACAGGGGGAGCAAGAGGCAAGTTGTCTGTCAGGTCTGACAGCAAACCGTGGACGAAATGACGGGACGCGCGACGACCGCCATCCTGGCGCTTGCGCACCTGTAATGTCAAAGTCAATAGAAACTACGGTCAAATACAAATGAAGCTAAATGCTAATATAGTTTTCCCTCTACTTACCATCTTTCTTCGAAAAGAAGAACAGGCGAAAGTAATTTTGTTTTTAGGACGAATAATACCTAAGTAGGTACCTACCTAACTTGATTTTGCTCCGACCAATGCCAGTGAAAGTAGCATAATTTATGTAAAATTTTTAAAAATCGTACCTTCAACATTCTAATACAAAACTACAGTCAATAATGAAAAAAAAAGATAATCAGACTTATACAATTATAGTAAAGCTCGACGTGCAATTGATTGTAGTCAAGGTCAAGTGGATGTAGCATCAATGACTAGATTTAGCTCATACTTACCCGAGAACGATGGACAATCCTCGGGGGAGGCGACGGTGAAGCATCAGTGTATGGGGCGGGGGGCAGCAGAAGCGTCGGGGTGATGAGCGACGAGAGGAGGCAGGGCACGTCGCCGGGCACCACCACCACCCGGAGTGGCTCGGCCGGGGGCCACTTGCAGAAGTACGCGGGCTTAAAGCGGTCCTCGCTGCTGGAGACGATCATGCGAATCAAGTTTTGGTATCTACCTATATCTACCTGATGAATAACTGCTTACAAATTGTGGATTAAGAAATCGAGCTTCCTCGTTATTTTCATACTAGGGGCTCCGCACGATTTGACCCGCTTGGTAGGTTACTCGTCCCCGTGGGAATATTCGAATAAAATATAGCCGGTTACTCAGGAACAATGTAGCTTTCAGTAAATAAAATAAAATAATAAAAAGCTCACCTATCTTGGAAGTAGTGGCAGCATGAGTCGTCGAGGTCGGCGAAGGGCGAGGGGACGCGGTGCGGGGAGTGGCTCGAGGGGCTCGCGGACGGGCTGCGCTGACGCCGCCGGGGACCCTCAAGCAAGGACACCCCAGGGCTGAACCATTTATCATAATAAAGGATAACACCAAATTTACACGGAGTAAAAATACTAAGTGCACACTTGAATACGGTATTTTACTGATTTTTTTTTTATTTCTTTAAAATGATTTTCGAAATATTAGCTACACAAAACAAGTTTTCATTTTGAATTATCTTGAATATTTTCAAAGATATAGGACTTCAAACTTTATAATTAGACAAGGACAGGACGCTATCTTAGTGACGTCAGTGGGTTAGTAGCGTCATAGTCACGCCATAAAAGATTTCGTTTTAGAAAGAGACAGCTATAGTCAAAATCAAACAGACTATAGTTCTTTTATTATAAAACAGATTCAAATTATTTTTTCACATTTGGTATTCTTAATTGCAATATTTTTTAACGTCATCATTAAATATCTACATTTCAACAACAGTAAAATACCCTATTAGGGTGGATGCCCCGACCTCGAATGCCTTTTAGTGCAAGTTTGATGTTTACAAAAATATTCTGCAAACTTATAGGTCACAACAAGTAAGTATTAGGTAGGTATATATATTTCTTTAAACGGTAGGTTATGTAATTATGTATGTAAAAATGTATTTATTAGGGTAATTGATCGTAAGTTACATAGAACATTATTTTAATTGTCAAACAGAAAAATATCCTGTGCCTCTAATTCCAGCCAGGCTGTATCTAAGCCAGCCAATTGTGTACCGAATATTAACCTACTAGCATTTATGGTCATGTCGTAAGTCTTGGTGCTGCATTCTCAATATGAATAAATAAATGCGTAAGTAAAGTAGGTAGGTACCTAACATAGTGTCAGTCTTTTATTTATTAAATTTGCCAAAAAATCAATAACAATATATAATTTAGATAGGTAAGTAGGTACCTACTTGGAATAGTTAGAACATACATTTCTCCTACTTCTACTCTAATACTTATGTACAATTTCATTTGTAAGTAAAATGTTTAATTCGTTAGTCCTACAACAAACAAAACTTAGAAAAGGCGCAAAAAAAATCTTTACGTAGGTAGGTATAGAGTTCTAGAAGTCGAGTTCTTTAATATCTGAGCACATTCATGAATCAAAAATATCTATGCAATGTCAAATTTCATACCTAGATGGTTATATTATAATATCTTTGCCTAGATGTCTGACAGCTTTGTGCTATCAATCTTTGACATCATACGTAAGTGACGGCATATTATATTGTCCTACAGATACAGACTCAAAAATTTGTGCGCAGTCCGTTGTTCATATTATTGAGTGCAAAGTACCTAAAGTTCATAATTTAGGTACGGAACAGATTAGGGGCCTAAAACTTTTTCGGGTTGGTGCGTGTATTTAAGAATTTGTTTGGTGGGCTAAAAATAAACAAATGTAGGTAGGTAATCAATTGCCAGTGGGATAAATCAGTGCCATTTGTACCATCAATATGGTACCTGAGATTTTATATTATTTTTATGCATTCACAATGCAATTTTGTAAGTATAGGAAAAATGTGATAGTAAAAAACCACGAGCCCTATAAGTAGCTTTCAGGCGGGATTCGAACCCGCGCCTCCGGGAATCCGGCCCGATGCTCTGACCAACTAAGCTACCGAAAGGCTTACACGACTCGTCGAATTTTGCTATCACTTGTTACGCTGTAGGCCAGCGTTGCTTCATCAATGTGAGGAAACCCTCGCATCCGAAAGAAACATTTTTACAAATGTTTAACAATCGATTAAGATGAAACAGCCATATTGAGATTTTATATTATTTTTATGCATTCACAATGCGATTTTAATTTTTAATATGGTAACTACTGTCTAATGGGACAGGTGGTCCGGCGGGGTTTATATTTCGGAATTTTTATATGCCCACCAATATATTTTTTGGTCTTTAATAACAAAAAGTAAATATACTTACTTTATATTCGATGAATGTCCTACTACAGGCCTCAAAAATTGTGGATTCCTGTTTTGTTTCGTTCTTACCTAACTACTTTTGATTTCGTTCTTGTTGGTTAATTTAGCATAGATATGTAATTATATAAAAATAATTTCATAATTTTGAGTAAGCTTTTTGCTTTTATTTTTTAAATGTTAGTTATTATTAAGAACAAAATAAATAATAAATCCAATTACTTATTTGCACGTGTGGTTTTTAAAACCATCTGAACAAAAGTTTAGAGAAAATATAATCTGCATTTCCTAAAATCTAATTATTCCTGGGTCTAAACTACGGCTAATACTTATTTTTTCCAAAGTCGGTTGCAGAGCAGATGGCGCCTTTTTAGAAAAAAAAATACAAAACCTTTCTTAGCCACTCAATGGTTACGCACGCTTAAATATGCTTACGGGGCAATGGTTTCTCAGCACAGCTCCGCTCCGCTCCGCTTCGCTCGCTCGGCTTTAAATTAAGTTTTACTCAAAAACTAGAAGGATTTAATAAAAACTAATTATTGATATATAATGCTAGTTAATTTTGCAATAAGATTGTATGATTTGTAGATGGATTTTTATTACGATTTAATTAGAAACAGCGACTTGAAGTTGCAGAAAAGGAAATGTTTTACCGATTTCTTTTTAAAACATGCAATAAATACTAATGCATAAACAATTATTACAGACCATTTTGTGTTTAAATAATAGTTTACAATGTTGTTATTAGATAAAAGTAAAAAAAAGATAACTCTCTTTTAGAAAAATATTGTTTAATTAAAGATATAAAAATGTAAGTAAAGAATCACCCTTACGGGCTACAAAAGTATGGATCGATTTCGTATCGACTTCTTTTTTGTAAGTAGATAAATTTTAAATATATACTTTTTATGAGTATTGAGGGCATAACAAGTATATATTAATGTATTACAACATATTTTGTACAATATATTTAATTATATTTTTATATTTTATTTTTCCATACTTAGCTAACATTGCCTAAATCACGCAATGGTTCCTTGCCTCCTGGAGGCAAGCAAGTCGGCGAACTTCAATCGAATATAATCCGCCAAATTTTTATTAAATTGGACTAATTTCTTGTTCTACGATTAAAATAAGGTGTCTAGATTAAGATTGGTATAAGTTGGATAGGAACAGAGAGTGATTTGACATAATTAATTAAAGTATTTTAATTAGCTGTCAGCTTGCCTCCAGGAGGCAAGGAACCATTGGGGCGGGTAAAAATACTTGCCACTGGGAGGCAAGGAACCATTGAGTGGTTAACTCAACCTTCGAACAAGTTTAAGATATGGCTGTAATTAAGTACTCGCTCAAACCAAATGGAGTACCTAATACCTTTTATTATTAGGTACGACAGGTACTCCATTCCCTACATATTTTCGTAGGGTAGACTGGGTACTGTAGTGACAATTTGGTTTGATCGCCAATAATTTTGTTAATTTAGTAGTTTGCTGCGAGAAGAGTAATTTAAATCTTAATTTGTACCTTCGTCTACGTAAAAATACTAAAATGTTATAACTAAATACTAGGGGGTGCATTTGCCGGTACTGGCCAGATAACGGAATTCCCGGTACTGCGCTAACTCTGGTACCGGGAAAACCGGGAAATTCGGTACTTTTCGGTACTGAGATTTTTTTAATGTATCGTAAATAAAATAAAGTAAAAATAACGTTTATACTATTGGTAATTCGTTTTAATCAACAATTATTTTTCATCTGACTAATCTAAGGCTTAAATCTAAATAGAGCAGAAAACATAACATAAAACGAGATCAATAAGTAATCGCTTTACTTTTAATTGACATCCTAGTAACTAAACTATGATGAGGCTGGCTTAACCTTATAATGTAAAAGTCCCTAAACAAATAAAGAAATAAAAAACAATATGAAACGAGTTTTCATTCACAATGCAATTTTTATTACTGTGGTTTTTACATCGGAGCTGGTTGTGAGACGGGTCGACTTTTTCTAAATACTTCATTTTCAATTTTTCAATAATATGAAACGAGATCAAGTAATTTACAACTTGCACTCAGGCTTCTCTATGTAATCAAATTACTTATAAGTTATCATCATCGTCCACTGCTGGACATTGGCCTCTTCAAGAGTACGCCATCGAGCATCAGTGGCTGCTCACACGCAGCTCTTACCAGCCACCCTGCAAAAATCGTCGCTCCACCTAGTTTGAGGGCAAACGTAGTGTAGGCACTACGTTTGCTGATACGCGGACTCCAATCTTAGAACTCGTTTAACGGTTATCGGTTCTGCGGCTTATAAGGCCGGCCCACTGCCACCTCAGTTTGCTAATCCGGTGGGCTATGTCGATTACTTTGGTTCTCTGTCGGATTACTACGTTCCGGATTCGAACCTTCAAAGAAACTCCGAGCACAGCCCTTTCCATAGCTCGCTGAGCAACTTTGAATTTGTGAACCAACCCTGCCGTGAGTGTTCACGTTTCGGCTCCGTATGTCATAACAGGTAGAACGCACTGGTTAAAGACTTTCGTCTTTAGACTCTGTGGAATAGGCAACGTAAAGACCCGACAAAGCTTCCCATATACTGCCCAGCCCAGCTGTATTCTTCTCTTGGCTTCCTACTCGAAGTTGTTTCTACCTAACTGCAGAATTTGCCCGAGGTATACACATACTCCGTGACAACTTCAAGAGTACAACCTTGTACTGCAATCGGCTCCAGAGTAATATGTTCATTGAACATAACCTTGGTTTTGTTCAAGTTCATCCTAAGACTGATGAGTTGAGAGGAATCAGCTGGACCGTTCAGCATGTGTTGAAGAACGTGCAACGTTTCGGCCACAATGACGATTTTGTCCGTAAATCGCAAGTGTGAGATGTATTCGCCGTTGATGTTAACGCCACGTCCTTTCCAGTCTTATAAGCTATATTATAACTAAAGTCAGGAATCAAATACCTTTATTACTTATAACGAAGTGAGCGAAATAGCGATTAAATATAAAACGAACACAAAACATAATATAAATAGAAATCAGTAATCAAATTACTTCGCGTGTCATTCATTAATTTTGTTCTCATCGCAAAATAGGGTCATTTTTAGACTAGTAGACGCTCAATATTGCAAACACGGAGCTTAACATTGGCGTAATTTTAAGTTATAAGTGTTATAACAAAAGTACCGAAAGTACCGAATTTCCCGGAAAATGAAGTCTCAGTACCGGTACTGTGTAAAAGGCCAATTTCCCGGGAAATACCGGGAAAAATCGGTACCGGGAATTCCCGGGAGCATGCCCTACTAAATACGCTGTTAATTATAGGCTTGAGCACACTAAACGCGGGTCAGAACTCCTGGCTAGATTTCAACATCTTTTCTAAGTCTGACGCCATAACAACGATATTTTCAGCATTTTTGTGATTCGGTAGTTTAGAATACTATAGCCGTTCCTCAGTGGTTCAAGATTCCAGTCGTGCGCTTAAACCTACAGCCTTATCTTCACTTAACATCAGGTGTGATGAAGCCTAAGTGCTACCCCGTTATGTATAAAAAACGAATTCACATTTTAATGCATATAGTAGGACAGTAGGTACCTAACTTGTGATTTTTTTTTTGACGTGATAACGTCGAAAACGATGAATGCCCCTGCGGCTGCGCGCACGATAAAACATGACTAACTTGTGGCCGTTTTCACCAAATGTTAAGACATTTCTAAGGCAATGCTTATCGTTAAGCGATTCCTAAATGGAACTTTTACGGTTCACCACAACTTAAGAATGTCCTAAGCAGCTAAGAAGCTCTTAAAGTTAGGACACAGAAAACAGCCGCCTAACTGTTGAGGATCAACTTTATGTCAAATGAAACGTCAAACTACTCGTAATTCTTGAATTTTACAATAACAATAAAGTAACATACGACGTTTGTTTCATTCGTCTTACGAATTTAGTGGCAGAATTGGCAAGTGGCAAGTGGCAGAAAGAGCTTTTATTTGATTAATAATTAGGAAATATCATTAGGTTAGAATATACATTTTTATCGTAATAAATCGAACCATACTTTTTGTTTTAAGCCATGTGTGTCCAACCGTCCCTTTTTGGGACTATTTTCAAGTGGTTAATCTTATCACAGCCAGCACAGTTTAGTCCACACCACAGAACACATTTACGTTTATTCCCACACTCCTGTCTGTACGGTGACAGCTGTGACAGAGGAGCCACTTGCAACCAACTTGCAACTTGCAATACGAAATTAGCTGTCAAGATGCACTGTCATATGAAAACTGTGTTAGTTCCAAAGATTATCACGGGAACTTAACTAAGACGTTCATAGCTAGAAATCTCTTTAGTAGTTTTGATTGGTGAAACGTAAAGCCCCTAGTACAGGTTGGCCGACTATGGTCGGCGACCATGACCAATACATCGTACATTGACACTAATGAACGAACAAGTTTAAAAAGGTTCTTTCAAAAGTGTCAATGTACGATGTATTGGTCATGGTCGCCGACCATGGTCGGCCAACCTGTACTGGGGGCTTTACGTATCATAAGTTACTGCCTAAAATAAGATATTCTTAGCTAAGAAATACCTTACGAGTGTTTGGTGAAAACGGCCATTTTATTGTCACTTTCCGCCTGAGCACAGAATAAAGATTGACTCACAGTAATCATTTTTATCTTTAACTAGCTTTCCGCCCGCGGCTTCGCCCGCGTGGACTACACAACGTTATCCCGCGGGAATGTGATGTTTTTCCGGGATAAAAAGTAGCCTATGTTCCTCTCCAGGGTACAAAGTATCTGTGTCCCAAATTTCAGCCAAATCCGTTCAGCCGCTTCGGCGTGATTGAGTAACAAACATCCAAACATCCAAACATCCAAACATCTAAACTTTCACATTTATAATATTAGTAGGACTAGCTGTTGCCCGCGACTTCGTACGCGCGGTGTAGTGATAGTTTAGTTTATGTGTGTTTGTTGCCCTTTTGTGTTAGTTTAGTTTAAATGTGTGTTTGTTGCCCAGATTTCATAACGCTCTTCTTGAAATCCTATTCTCTACTAAAAGGGTCTAAAGAATATCGAATATGCAGGCTAGGGTATGAACATGGTATGTTGTTATTAAATGCTGCATGAACATAGTTGAGCCCTCATTCATAGATTTGTCCGTCTACCTATCAAGAAACTTTTTCTCAAGTATGCGTGGGAGGTATCAATCTAAAATTTATGTTCTTACTCAGTCAATCAGGCCAATCATATTTTTACTATAAAATGAAAAAGAGATTGTGTGTATCCATACTAATATTATAAATTTGAAAGAGGGTTTGTTTGTTTATCCGTCTTTCACGTCAAAATTGATGCAACGGATCGACGTGACTTTTGGAATGGGAATAGTTTGGCAGCTGAAAAGTGACATACTTAGGCAGCCATTAGACAGTCAATCTGGATCGCGATCCGCGATCAAAATCAATGATCGCGATCCAGATTGACTGTGTACGAAGGTGATTGACGGCTCGCGATCTTGATCGCAAAATATCTACATAGTAAATCTCGATCGCGATCAAGATCACGATCAGTGATCGCGATCTGGATGGACTGTGTAATGGCTGCCTTAGACTACTTTTTATCCCTGAAAAATATCACATTCCCGCGGGATAACGTCGTCGTTCAGTCCGAGCTTGCGAAGTCGCGGGCGGAAGGCTAGTATTTTGATATGAAGACATTTCCTATTTGTGAGAGCTTGAATTAACTTTCTTTAAGTAACAGGTATAAAATGTAATGATATACCATTTAATTATTTAATTTAACATCATTTATGTAAGCTTTCCTAGTAAATAAATGAATAAATAAGTTAGTTTTTTTTTTTTTTTTTTTTATATATATTTTTATCGTGCAATCAGTCTCCTGGACTATGAGCAGATTTGTTGCTAAGAATGACATGTAGAGCAAGACGCTCCATCGAGAGCCCACTCATTCTTGAATTAGTCTAGGCCGAGTTTTTCATATCTGGTAGTTTGCGCCTTTTCAGGCGCCTCATACAATCCGGCAATGTCAGTTGTTTGGCTAGTTCATTTGGGTGATTGTCTAGCCTATTTTTGTATTTGTCAAATATCCTCGAGATTTCATCCCTGACAGTGGTGATATGGAGTAGTTGATGAACTTCTGAGTTGCGAATAAACCAAGGAGCATTTGAGATCTGTTTCAGGATATAATTCTGTGCTCTTTGAATTTTGTTGACATTGGAATCACTGGCCGAACCCCACAATTGAAGTCCATAGGTCCATATAGGTTTAACGATGGCATTATACAGGAGTAACTTATTGTCGACAGACAACTTTGAGTTTCTTCCGAGCAACCAGTGCATTGCTCGGTACTTGAGGTTAATTTCGTCTCTTTTTGTTTGAATGTGCTTGGCCCAGGTAAGGCGACGATCTAAGTGAATTCCCAAGTATTTGACAGATTCACTGGTTGGTAGAGGGTTGGAACCCAGTCTCACTTCAGGGCAGTTATCTTTTCGAAGAGTGAATGTTATGTGGATCGACTTTGATGGGCTTGCCCTGATTTTCCATTTTCTTAGCCATTGATCGACATTGTCGAGACTTTTTTGTAAAAGCTTAGAGGCCTCTTCACTACTTGTGCTGGTTGCTAAGATGGCAGTATCATCTGCAAATGTAGCCACAGTTGTTCCCGGAGTTTTAGGTAGGTCTGATGTAAAAATAGTGTATAAGATTGGTCCAAGTACCGAACCCTGTGGTACTCCCGCGAGGATTTCATGAAAAGTAGAGGTGCAATCATTTTCTTTAACTTGGAAGAGTCTGTTTTTGAGATATGATGCCAGTATTGGATAGAAAGTGTGTGGAAGGAGCGTTTTGATTTTGTACAAGAGACCCCTGTGCCACACTTTGTCGAACGCTTGCTGCACGTCCAAGAAAACTGCAGAGCAATATTCTTTACGTTCAAAGGTGTCTCTAATGAATTTGCATACCCTGTGGACTTGTTCTATAGTTCCGTGTTCTTTTCTAAATCCAAACTGATGATCTGGAATTATTGCTTTTTCTGAGAGTATTTGAAGTATTCTTTTCAGCAGCATTTTTTCAAACAGTTTAGATATAAGCGGTAATAGGCTAATTGGACGGTACGACGTCACGTCATGCGGTGCTTTGCCAGCTTTTGCAATCATTATGATTTGCGATATCTTCCATGCAGCTGGAAAATATCCTGTTCTCAAGGCACCATTAAACAGTAGAGTGAGAAATACTATTCCTTTTCGTGGCAGTTCATTTAGCACCTTTTTATCTATCAGGTCAAATCCTGGGGCTTTTTTTTCCTCCATGTTTTTTATTAGAAATTTAATTTCTCGGGGGGTTGTCGGTCTTATTGGTAGGTCCAGTTGGAAATCCTGTTGGAGAACTTCGTTCATGGATGGGTCGTCCGTTTCATCATTGGGTTTGAATACTGAAGCAAGATGATTTGCGAATGCATCCGCTTTTTCTTGTTGAGTACGAGCCCATGTATTGTCTAGCAAGCGAATTGGAGGTTTAGGTGTGATCGGAGTGTTACATACTCTCCACAATGAATAGTTTGATGTTTTAGTGGCTGTTAAATTTTCAATTTGGGATTGTATGGTAGCATTCTCTGTTTCCTGGATGAGATCTCGTAATTCTTTTGCTGCCTTGTTAAATGCAGTTTTATCGGAAGAGTGTCTACTCGTATGCCATACTCGACGAAGTCTCCTCTTTTCCAAGATTTTATGACGTATGTCTATAGGAACGGTTTTGTGCCTTGGTGTGGTCTGCCTTGGTTCTGAAGTACTGATCCATGATGCTTTTTGGATTGTTTGAGTAAATTTTATGGTAGCATTTTCAATCTCGTCACTAGTTTTTAAGGAAATTTTCAGATCTATTTCTTCTTGTATAATTTCACGAAAGCGATTCCAGTCCGTACCTTTGTTGTAGAGTTTTGGAGGAGATGTTTTTTCCAAAACCTGGACACTGATAGTTAAAATAACTGGAGTGTGGTTCGACGATCCATCTAAGCATGATTCTATTTTGAAAAATAGTCTGGATACTCCTTTTGTTAGGAAAAAGTCTAAAAGGTCCGGGAGCTTATTTGGATCTGTAGGCCAGTGCGTTGGCTCAGATGTCGCAATAGGAGTAAGATGGTTTGTATCAACACTTTTTTTAAGTTCTCTGCCTCTGGTCGAGATCAATCTCGATCCCCACATGGTGTGCTTACAATTCCAATCTCCACCGGCTATGAACCTACTTCCCAATGAGTTCAGGTATGTTGTGAACTGGGCTTCAGATATTCTGTGCTTTGGTGGACAGTAAACGGAAGAGATGTTGATATCACCGTGTTTGTCATGAACTGTTACCGTTGTTGCCTGTATGGCTTCAGTTTTGAAGTGAAGCGATTCATGATGTTTTATAGAAGATTTGAGAATTACTGCAGTGACACCATGTGCAGTGCCGTCAGGGTGATTGGTACTATAAATAGAGTAGTCTTTTATCCTGATAAGACTATTGCATGTAAAATGTGTTTCCGATATAAGCAGAATGTCAAGGTCATGTAAATGTAGCAGGGCCTCGACTTCGCTTTTGTTGAGTGATAGTCCATTTATGTTCCAAATAAGTTAGATAGAAAACTATTTTTAATATTCCTTTATTTTATTGGATGGTACCTACGGCTGAAGGCCTAAGTAGCCAGAGCCGGTTAAATGACATAAAAAATGGTAGGTAGGCGTCGGTATCTACGTACTGGCCACTTAGCGTTTATGAGCAAATTTTTCAATATTACATTGGTGACATTTTGTCTACATTGCGACAAACTTATTTCACACAGTGGTTAGTTTTGGTACTAAATATACTGTTGACTACCGGCAGTCCATTTTGACAGTTAATTTTGTATTGCTAGTGGCTCCTCCACGACCACTGTCACCGGGTCAGATATATTTGTGGCACCACTATACTTACTGTAGCGACATCTAGCGTCGAGTGGAAATGCGAAATAGAAATATTACATCAATAGGGTGAAAACTTCAGTTTTGGCCACTGCCCCGAGTGCTTACTTAGCTTAAAACATTTCGTTAATAACTTTTGCTTGATAATATACTTTTTATCTATGACTTTTAAGTCATAATTACAATAGTAATAATTCAGTTTACATCGAATTAGATGTTTCTTTTATTTTATCTAAGTTAGTTAAGTATTGATTTCTCGATGTATCTTTTAAAATTTGATTAACAAAAACACATCAATCGGCACCCTTCGCACATTTTAAGTTTAAAAAATAGGTTTTTAATTTAAGTACTAAAATAGAACTAAATTTCGTAAGTATATGAATACTTAGTTATATGTTTTTTACTATGTTTGTCCACGAATTTCTCGAAATCTTAAGGCATATCTAGATGATTCTATTTGATTTAAATTAGGTGTATTCTAACTTTGGGAACAGTCTAAGATTCATCAAAATCAGTTTAGTAGTTTCCGTGGGTATGTTATAGTACAATTCATTAAAACTTATTGTTATTGTACACTAAAACTTAAGAAATAAAAAGTAATTAAAAAAAATAAACTGACTGGCACCGACCTCAAAAAGGTACCTAAATTATAGATATTATATTTTTCCTTTTCAGTTGACAAATACTTTTTGGAGTCTGTAAATTTTTTTTAAGCAGTTTTTTTGTATTGTAAGAATTTAAAAATGTAAAGAAAAGTATAAGATACATTCTTGACAATTTTAGATATAAATTTTGTATTTTATAGATACCTACTTAAGACCATAGGCGAAAGAAGTGAAAAACATCTTAAAGTGGCAACAGCGGGGGCTTTCATCCTACTTAAAAATGGCAACAGAGGGGGCTTTCACCCTAATTAAAATAATCATTCGAATGTACTTTTGTGAGAGGTATATCTTACTGACTACCTGCGCCATCTATTGCTTAGTAGATATAATGACGTAAATAACATGAAATTATTTTTATGATTTTATATGGGCCTGGATGGGTTTCAATTTATATTATGTTTTGAAGCAGGTAAAA
Source organism: Crambus lathoniellus (assembly GCA_949710035.1). NCBI lineage: Eukaryota > Metazoa > Arthropoda > Insecta > Lepidoptera > Crambidae > Crambus > Crambus lathoniellus. Next base: position 31,017,487 of record OX453296.1, read on the forward strand.
AAAAATAACATGATTCATTATTAATTGAGACAGCGATTAAATATAACGTATTTTCATAATCATGTGGCGCCATCTATTTTAGTAAGAATCAGTCTTTGTATTTTCCCGTAGGAATAAGGGGTTTTTATTAAATATAAAGAAATTTTCCCGCAATAAAAGGTACCCTATATGTTGACCCGGGTTATAAGCTATTACTTCACAAAATTTGGTAAAAATCCGTCCAGTAGTTTTTGCGAGAAAAGCGAACATACAAACAGACAAACAGACAAACAGACAAAAATTTTAATATCTATCGTTTTGGGGTCTATATCCTGTACACATCACATAGCAGTAATTATTTTTTTTAAATCTTTCATGTACAGACTTTTTTTCCGTTTCTGTTTTATTATATGTATAGATTAGGTAGGTAATTAATTTTAATATATTACTTTATTTGCAAAGCTAATTTCTCCTAATCAGTAAATCCTTATCAAAATAATTATATTAGTTAGCGTGGCCGTTTAACCTTATACAATTTAAATAAATACTTTAGAAGTTAAAATAGATTTTATAAAATTCAGGCAACCAAAAAAAATCCCTTGCAGTGAAAGGGTTGGCACCGCGTCGCGTCGCGGCACAGCAAACCAGAAGCGATCGCACGTATTTCACAGAGTGAATTAAAATCTTGATTAAAGTAGGTGATACGAAGTTCACCTTACAATTTTGCATTGGGCAAAACCTGGGTACCTACTCATTAGAGTTCGCGCCAGTTATAGGAGTCTGCGCGCGGTCGAAATCGAAAACTAATCTTTTCCACAAAATTATGTAACTATAATAATTAAGTCCTTCTTTGTATTATACAAAATAATGGTAATTCAGTGATAACAATTCAATTCAATTCATAAAAGTATGCAATTTATCATTAATGCTTTCTTATGACGAAAAAACGAAAACCGACTTATCAGACAACCAATTTTTTGTGTTTTCTTTTTAGAGCTCAAGGGTGCTATCAATAGGATGGGCTGGGTGCCACTGCTAACAATAGGGCAGTATTGATATATTGATAAGTTATTGACACTTACCGAACTGGAGATGACCGGGAGCGTAGTTTCTTCGTGGTGCCCCTCGAAGGGTTGCGCCCGCGGGGGCTGGCGAGGTGCAGATGCCACGGAGGCTCCGTGAAATACCTGGCGATTTATTTTCAAAGGCACACCACTTAAGTACACTCGACACTTCGACAGCACATCAGGTTAAACAGTTGAACTGCGATAACAGCTATTAGTTAGGGCATAGGCGACCTAAAGGTCAACATATATAGTCTGATGTGCCGCCGTGTGTTATATTAAACAATAACAATCGCCACCTATTGCCCCCCTCTTGAACAAGTAGGTGGGTGCTATGGAGTCGTACGCGTCATCGTTGCGGTCGTCGGGCGGGACTATGACGTCATACCTACTCTGAACATCCAAACTCCGTATCTTTAAATACCCCTCCATATAAACTTTAACCCCCCTTTCTACCTTATTAGGGTTTTTTTTATTTTGACTACGCAGATAATTTTTAATCATGACCAGTATCCTTCGTACTAATATCCATACTCCAAAGTCCAGAAATGAGGAAGTTTTTTTATAAACCTTAATCCCTCTTTTCTACCCCATTGAGGGTTTTTTTAACTTCGCATGCGCAGATCACTTATAATCCAGACCATTATCCTACATATCAATTTCCATACCCCTTAGCCCAGAAATGAGGAAGTTTCCATATAAACTTCAACCCCCTATCTACTCCATTAGGGGATAATTTTTAACTTCGCCTACGCAGATCATTTTAATTCTGACCAGTATCCAACATACCAATTTTCATACTTCTAATTTCAGAAATAAGGAAGTTCCATATAAGCTTAATCTCCCCATTTTACCCCATTAGGGGCGTCTTTTTTTTAACTTCGCCTACGCAGAACATTTTCAATCGTAACCAGTATCCAACATACCAATTTTCATTCTTCTAAGTTCGGAAATGAGGAAGTTTCATATAAACTTGGAACCCACTTTTTACCCCATTTAGGGGGAGATTTTTTAAATTCCCCTACGCGTATCATTTTTTATCGTGATCAGTATCCAACATACTAATTTTCATACTTCTAAGTTCAGAAATGAGGAAGTTCCATATAAACTTTAACCCCCCATTTTACCCCTTAAGGGGGAGGTTTTTTAACTTCGCTTACGCCAATCATTTTCAAACGTAACCAATATTCAAGGTACCAATTTTCATGCTTCTAAATCCATAAATAAGGAAGTTCCATATAACGTTAACCCCCCCATTTTACCCCTTCAGGGGGGGAGTTTCCCAAAATCCGTTCTTAGCGGACGTCTCCTAGTCATAATCTACCTTCCTGCCAAATTACATCTTAGTTGGTACAGTAGTTTCCGAGATTTCGTGATGAGTGAGTTATGTCCCCTCGATTTTATATATATAGATTTACAGCAACCAAGCTGCCTCATTGTAGTATCTACGCCAAGTTTTGTACTTAGTAGGTATTAGGTCATAAAAAACATTAACAACTTTCTACTTTTCATCTTTATTCCCTGACAGACAAAGAGGCATTTGAGGCCAGTAGGTAATTCTCAATCGAGTTTTGAGCGCTTTGGACAGCTGCTTGGAGGAAATTTTATTGGAGAGGCGTATGCTCAACGGTGGGGTGGGCGGATATGCGCTGAAAAATAAGAGCCCTTTTGACCCCTTCTTGTCCTAAGTTTCAATTCAAATCGGCAGCCACAAGGATAGACCTTTTTACACAACTACCCAGAAGTGTACACCTATTCTATCATTAATATTTATACTTACAAAGGATTTTCAACTGCTGGCATCCTTATTTAAACGGTACAGAAGGTGATCATTGTATTTGGGCCACAGCAAAATACGACAATCGCACTCAATAAAAATTTTAAAAATCTCAACTAAATCACAAAATACTAAAGTGGCAAGTGATAAGTGACTTTCCTATATATACAAGTTACTCTATGCAAGTGACTCAACGACATAGACAAGACATTGAGAAAGACATGAGAAAGATAAATACAGTGCCACAAACTTTGCTGTGCCGGTGGCCAAAATGTGAAACTAGCGTGTTTTTTTTTAATGTCATTCTGCTGTCAAGTTGATGTCCAACCATAGCGCTGCTGGCGGCTGAAGTTCTTAGAAGTCAGGGCCGGTTAAATTGCTACAAGAAAAAGAAAAACGTACGTAGCGCCGCTGTCACCGGCACAGAAAAGGTTGTGGCACTGGTGCCACAAACTTTGCTGTGCCGGTGGCCAAAATGTGAAACAAACGTGTTTTTTTTAAATGTCATTTTGCTGTCAAGTTGATGTCCAACCATAGCGCTGCTGGCGGCTGAAATTCTTAGAACTTTGGGCCGGTTAAATTGCTACAAAAAAAAGAAAAACGTACGTAGCGCCGCTGTCACCGGAACAGAAAAGGTTGTGAAAAAACCATAAAGTTAATATACCTATCGGAATAGAGGAACTCTATGAGAGGAACAACCACGAGCTGTCAAACGAAACCGAAATTGGATCGCATTTGTGTGTGTAAAATTGTTTATGTATGCGTGTCAGTGATGTACGTCATGTCTCTTTTCAGATTAATATCGATATCGACAATATTAAATAGTTACAGTAATAAATAAATATATATTGGACACGATCACATTTATTGTTCCAATACCAAGGTATAGTAGCTTAAGCACTAGTATTATGGAAATTAGAAACAACGACAGGTAATTACCACATACACCCAGACCCGAGGAAATATTGAAAAATTAGTTTTCAACATTTACCCGACCTGGGGGGCCTACCGGCTAAAAAATATGGGTATGGGTATCGGCTTCAACTGTCACTTGAACTACTTATTTTGATAGATTTTTGCTGTTTTGTTCTGTTGAACGTTGCTAGCTAGCTATCATTATACCCGAAGTCACAAAACAAATAACTTATACTTAGTAGCAATTTTTTTTTAAATTGACTTAAAGTTCAACGTATGAAGTTCATATCCATAAAGTTATGCGGTAGCCCCCAGGGATCGAACCCGGGACCTCTAGAGATAGCGGCACCTTGAAACCGGTGCGTACACCACTCGGCCACGGAGGTCGTCTAATAATAATATATTAATACTAGCTGACCCAGCGCGACTTCGTTCCCGTGGCCCTACCCCCTACTCCACCCTACCCTACCCCTACCCTACCCCTACCCCTACCCTAACCCTACCCTACCCTACCTCTACCCTACTCCTACCCAACCCCTACCCTACCCCTACCCTACCCTACCCCTACGCTACCCCTACCCTACCCCTACCCTACCCTACCCCTACCCTAACCCTACCCCTACCCCAACCCTACCCCTACCCTACCCCTACTCTACCCCTACCCAACCCTACCCTACCCCTACCCTACCCCTACCTTACCCTACCCCTACCCTACCCCCAGCCCTACCGTTACCCTACCCTACCCCTATATCCTTCCTTGGACTTCCACGAACATTTCAAGACCAAAATTAGCCAAATCGGTCCAGCCGTTCACGCGTGATGTCGTGACCAAGGGAAATAGGGATTCATTTTTATATATATAGATAAAGTAATATTATTAATATAACTAAAATTCCCATCTTGGGAAGGGATTTTGCATGGCTAAAACTACGATTCTGCGGTGAAGTATGCATATTTAAGAAAAACTCCGAAGAGATTTTAAATCATTTATTATACACTAGCGACCCGGCCATGCTTCGCACAATCCTTTGAACAATTTGTTGGTGCTTCCACAGTGATAGTACGTTTCACTTCTCGCGTTTGGAAATATTTTTCATCAAAATGCTTCTTACTGCATAATAATCAATTTAGTCCAGTTAGTTTCTCGTATCCAAGTTAGTATGTAATCTGAAAGATAATTATATTACTAATGATAGTATAATATGTAGGTACCTATTCTAACAGTCAAAAACTGATACCTATGGATGTATCTTAAATGGAATTACATTCCCAGGTAATTCATATCTAAACGTCTTACAGGTACTTTAATTACAGTACCTAATACATATTCATTTTTTACCGCGTGATAGACAGTGGACACGAAATATCGATAAATTGATGCAGCCCTAGTGTAAAACGAAAATTATTTCTTTACACAAAATATTCGTAAATTCTGCATTATGTGTAATCAATATTTGCTTGTTACATAAATAAATGTTTGTTGAAGAGCATTATCACACTTCTTGCTTTAAATTCGAAGCGCATTGTCAAAAATAAACCTTAGGAAGGGAGGTGTCGGTTTGGAATAATTTACCTGTGAACTGAACATTTTGAGGGATTATTTCATTGTGTTGTACAACAATCAATAACTGAGCAAGTCACCATGTTTCCATACCTATATTGGCTAAAAATATCTAAGATTGCACGTAAAATCCGAAAAAATTAAAATACCTAAATTCTCAGCGTGCTGACTGCTGATAAGTCAGGCTCTTCAATCTTCACCTATCGCTACTGGCAATCGTAGGAAAGCTATACTATCAGTTCTAGAAGTCAGCAATACTATTAACGTCACGAAGAGCTTCCGTCGTTTAGATTTAGCAGTATTGTAATTCAGTACTTCCATAAAACTATTTCAGAGGGCGTTCAAAAGATGCTAAATTCAGTTTGCACTAACTATCTTAGATAATGATAGCGCTCAGGGGGCTTTTAATTGTAGTGGTGTTATTTTTGCGACGTTCCACATGAATTCTTACGATTTGGTAGATTTTGTAATTATCAGAGTCATATAAACAATTAAGTCAAAATCCCAAATTCAAGGTACATAAAAGAATTTTAAACTATTTATAAAGAATAGGAAATTATTACGATGTGATAGGTGTTTTGTCTGTTATTTACTCAAAGTAAAGGCGTTTCTATAATATTTATTATTTCATTACGGTATGAAATTATTTTAGAAAAATGGCAACACTAAACTAAACCGTCATTGCGCGCGGTCATTCAAAATTGTTTTGATTGATAGTTTTGGTGCAGTGAATTTCTATCTTAAATTTATATTAATTCCCTGTGTCTTCTGTCGAGTTGAGAGTTTTCTCCTCCTAATAGTGCGGCTAGACAGAGACTCGTGGTTTAGTTTCAACTTTGGATTGAGACAGGACTTCAGGCATTATGTCGATGTCTAGGAAAAAGTGTTGTGTTCCTGGGTGTTCTGATTCAGCAAGTAAGTAAATACTAAACTTTTCTTCAATTAACGCTCAAAACAACCAACCAACAACAAACCAACCTCTCCCTCTTTATTTCTAACTTTATACTTTATGTATTGCAATAATTATTTGTGATGAATTATTTTTTATTTTTCAGGTTCGCATCGAACTATGCTATTATTCCCGAATCCAGCTAAAGATACGGAGCGTTTGAATGCCGATTTAATTGGCTAAGTAACATTGCAGGGCCTATTCTTAATTTGCCCAGGTTAGTTTTCATCGAACATTTGTTTTACAAATACTTACAAATATAGGTAAAAATTGCATTTTCTATCCTTATTATCAAATGAGATTAAATTTATTGACCGGTTGGTTTCATCTTATCATCATTTTTATAGATCCAGTCAGTAGTAACTCAACCAGTCAACCAACCAACCTTGCCGGCCAGAGAAAAGGCTGTGGAATTCAATAAAGGTATTTTTCATTTTTATTCCTCTCTGTTAGCTACTTATAGCTAATTAAATTATAAGTAAATAATAATTATCAAATGTTCGATTTTTATTTTTTGTTCAGATTTATGTCTTAAAATTAACCCTTGTATTTATTTTATTTTAGAATTCCAGAGAAAGAAAGGTTCAGTTGCTTTCAAAGAGCATAATTAATAATAACAACTCCCGAAGACAATAAATTGCATAAGCTATTAACATTACTTAAAAAAATATAATGAAGGTGAAATTTGCAAGCCAAATCTTTAGCAGGACTGTTGCAACAAATATGGGATACCTTGCAGGTAATCTTGTGTAACACACTTAAGATTTTATGTTGGTTATTATAATAATATAATAGGTATTTATCATCATATCAGATTATCTCCGAACGGACAACGATTTCAGTCAAGTGGCGATAGTTTGATCGTTCTCGGATTCAGTATAGAGTTAAATGGCAGTGCGCGCACTGACGATTAAAAATCGACCGATCAAACTATCGGCCGATAGTTGTTCGATCAAACTATCGCCAATCGCACAGCACAACTATCGGCCGGGTAGAAGGACCAGTGAGCGTGCGCACTGCATTCAACTAAACTATCGCCCATCTATCGGCCGACAGTTTAATCATGGTTTAATCACGATCGTCTTACGATCCTGACTAATCTATCGGTCGACTAAAAATCACAAGTGCCCGCGTTGGCTCTAAACATTGTTCGTCTTTGTAATACCTATCCAACGACACCAACTCATTGCTATTGGTACTAGCACAGCCTTAATACTACTGCGGTACTAGTCTATATAATTTGTGGCTATTGGGTCGGAACCCAAAACGCCCTCCTTCTAAGAAATTATATTTTCATGTTTAAAAAGAGGTGTTTTTTGTTTTTCAGATAAAGTAATTCTGCCTAAAGAGTGCAATGCAACAGCAAAATCGTAAAATGGAAGTTTCATTAAGAAAAAATAGCAACGCCTCTCCTCGGACCCGTCACGCCAAAATCACAGCACAGCACCATAAAGTGTGGCACGATCACGATGCTAAAATTAAGTAAAAAAAAATGAAATTTGACGATGTTACTACAAGTAAATCTGAGATTGTACCTACATTTATAAAAAATTTGTGTGTATGTAAGAAAGCATCGTAATTCGTTTATAAAGGAAAGGGATGTTCATAATTTAAATACAAGAATTAAGAATAAGCTTGCTGTTCCAAGATTAGGTCGGTATTATAGAACAACACTCAAGTGGAGATCTCTTCTTAAGTAGTTAGAAAGGGATGCAAATACATGCAACGAATACATTCATCACTTGCCAACTATACTTGAGAAGAAATCTCCACTTGAGTGTCGTTTATAATACGGATCTAATTGTATACCGATATAAAACTAGAGGCTCGTTTTTGGGGAAAGGCAGACTTCTATAATAAAGGTCCACAAGATGTAATTGAATTTATTCATGTTTATTATGTTTGGGTATGAGAACATATTTCTCTTAAATGTTATTTAATAATATTGTATAACCTGTGCATATGCTTTATGCAAATTGTTGTAATTTTAACGACATAAGTTTTTTTGTAAACTTCGTTACGAAACTGGCAAGTTTATTGCGCCTGTGTTTCAGTTAAAAAAGTCTTGAATGCGGTAGGAAAATGTTAACGATTCACAAGTACCTACATGCGTATTATTTTTATGTGAATAAATATGTTTTTGATCTTTTCATCTTATCTTTATGTTTTCATTTTCAAACTCTGAATTAATAATTAGCTATCCTTGTTGTTGTTTAAAGTCATCCAACTGAACAAAGGAAATCTGCTAAAAATTAATAATTCTTAGTATAATGCCCCTTCTAAGTAAAAATAATAAAAATCATTAAAAACTAAATAGGCTATACGTGCGTATCCATAGGTAGTACGTAGTAGTCCCAAAAAACAAATAAAGGGGGCGCTAGGTCCAAACAAAATAGTTGCCATTTTTAGCCGCCGAGAGAGGTCTCTATTTCCGTATATACAAAGGTACTTTGTGTGATAAGTGCTGACGAACCGTCAAACAGTAGCCAAAAACGGTTCTGTTACGTTGCATCACGCATCTCCTTTTATCTCACAGTGTTGTTGCTAGTGACATCCCGCTCGCTCAGCCCTTTGTTTCTCTATTCCGCTAAGGTATATTAACTTTATGGAAAAAACTCTCCAAAGAGTATGTAATTACTACGTGACTCTATCATGGACTCTATCATGAAGCTCGACATAATACTGCAGTATTAAGTCGAGCTTCATGCTCTCTATCATGGTGGTGTCAATATATATCATAGATAAGACACTATATATATATATATATATTTATCTTTCTCTATGGATGTCAAGCACGTTGATCGTTATGAACATGAAGTTCGACTTAATACTGAGGTAACTGGAGAGTGCAGTACGAACAATTTTTTGAATACCACAAATAACACAGTGGCTGTCTTCCGTCTCACCTACACTTTAAAAAAATACGTATGGTCATATGAGACAGCTGACAGCCACTACATACATAAATGTCAAATTTGCTGGCGACACTTTTTTATTCAGGGTGAGAGCTCCAGTTACCTCAGAGTATTAAGTCAAACTTCATGGTTATGAAACATAAGTGAAACATAAATACATAAATACTTTATGAGAAAGCGCGCTCTTTCATATTGTTTTCTCGTATAAATAGGTAATTGCTTATTATTGTAAGGTACTTAGATTAAGCAAAAAGTGAAAAAGAAGGAACAGGAACTACCAGTATGTTTTGGAAGATTTGGCTCTACATGAAGTGGCTGCTACGTTTGAAGCGCGCGCGGCTGTGCCTGACTGCGGCAGCGGCGGCGGCGGCGCTGTGCGCAGCGGCGTTCTGCCACGCGCGGCCCGGCCCCGCCGCTCTCAGCTTAACCGACGTGCAGGCGCGCCTGCGAGACAGCATCCTCAACGAACTAGGCGCCGGCTGCGAGGCCCCCCGCCTCGACCCCTTCTCCGATGAAACAATGAGAGATGATTACGATCAGCCGAAGGTTAGATGTGAGAACACCGATTGGGTTCGATGCCACATATCCGAATGTTTTGTCATTGAAGAAGTTCTGAAAAATATGACAAATATATATTGTATTTACAAAGACGTACTCTACATCAACGACTATCATTACGAAATGGGCGACCCGGTCAAGCTCGTAGGTAGCGAGAGGTACACTCTCAAGAACAGCGACATTGTCAGAGTTTCTTGCACAGGCGCAGAAGTTGGTGCTATTTTACCTGTAGTTTGGGTAGGCCACATAATTGGTTTGCGAAAACTAGAGGTGAGCCAGACTCGTGATAAAGAACACACAGAGCCACCGCTCGATCCTTGCACGCGGCTAAACGTTATGATCCTCGGCTTCCACACTGCCTCTCGCAATCGTTTCACACGACGAATGCCCAAGAGTTTGAAAGTGCTGACGGAAGAATTGAACGCTACTATGTTTAACATTCATAACATTGTAGGAGATGGTAAAGCAGCCGCTTTGTTCCCATTATTGACAGGCAAGTTTGAGTTGGAGCTTCCTAATACAAGAAAGAAATTCTCCAAGAGATACGTCGATGTAAAAAGCTTGTTGTTTCATATTGCGAAAATAAATGGTTTTCAAACTGCCTTTTTTGAAGACACAGAGTACGTAGGAACTTTCCAGGATAATTTTAATGGTTTCTCTAGACAGCCGGCCGACCATTACCTCAGAGCGTTCCATCTCGAAGCGATCCTCGAATCCAATTGGCTGACGAGCTTCCATCACAAACTATGCGTCGGATCGACTCCACTCTATAGAAAAATACTGCAGTTAACGCAACAATTTGCAAAGCTGGAGAGAGAATACTTTTCTTTATCGTTAATAGGGCAGATTTATAATGATCCTTACAACTTAGTGCAAACGGTCGACGACGATGTCTCGGCTTTCTTAAGAGGTCTCAAAGAAACAGGAGCCTTGCAAAACACTTTGTTGATGGTTCTGGGTGATCATGGCCCGAACTTTGGACGATTTCGAGACACTTATCAAGGAAAGCTCGAAGAACGTCTTCCACTGATGGCTCTCGTAATGCCGAAAAATTTCGAAACCTGCCGACCGAATATTCTATCTACTGTAAAAGCCAACAGTAGGATACTGACGACGCATTTCGACGTGCATGCTACGGCGCTGGACGCCATGGGCCTGCAGGAGTACGCGGACGGGCGTGGCGTGGGCGCGCGCGGGCCCCGTGCCCACAGCTTGCTGCGGCCCGTGCCGGCCAAACGCACGTGTGGCGAGGCGGGCGTGCTGCCGCACTGGTGCGCCTGCGCCCAGTGGCGGGACGTCCCCAACCGCAACCCCCTACATGCTAAAGTAGGAAATTTCTTGGCAGAATTCATTAACAATCTAACAATTCCTGTGAGGAATGTGTGCATAGATCAGAAATTAGCGTCTATTGTCTGGGTGATGAGACAAAATGTAAAAGAGGCGGTGTTCAAGAATGAGCATGCAAGGGAGATCTACCAAAACCTCGAAGACGATGACCTCATGAGACCGAGCAAAGAGTACTACCAGGCGAAGATCGTGCTAAGCCCTTCGGATGCGGTGTTCGAGGGCACGGTAGCGCACGCGGCGGGTGGCGGTGCGCTGTCGCTGCGCGCGGCTGACGTGTCCCGCGTGAGCACCTACGGGGACGAGACGGCCTGCGTCGCCGATGACCGGCCCGACCTCATCAAGTACTGCTACTGCGTCAAAAAACACAAGTATTTATTTGCTTACAAAGGTATGAAAATAAACTGATTTTTTGTAAAGTCAATGGCTTTATTATTCATTGATTCATCATCATCATCAGCTATATAAACGTCCTCACTGTTGGTGCAAAGGCCTTTTTTATGGGTGGATAAGTAGAATGGGCCATGACGAACCACGCGAGCCCAATTCAGATACGGGACTCTACTCTGCAGCGGGACCACCTTAAGGCTGCGATTCCCCAAAATAGGGTATTTTAAATTATGTATTGCTCGCAAATCACAAGTACTTAAGACTTGGAAAAAATATAATATGTTGCTTTACAGTTATTCATCTAGTGCTTCCGGCCGTTTTTTTTCGATTGGTGATATTTTGCTGTAACAAATAAAATCCCTAACATCCGTCTAATCGTAGTCCAAATATCGTATTACTTGCAGTATACTTGGTTTTGGTTAATGAAGAATATATGCGAAAATGATTGTCTTTGATTAGCCGAGAGATTCTGGCCGTCATAAGTTTAAATTTTTATTAGTTAATTTTTAATTGAATTTTAAGTGATTTTCGATTCGCGGGGCGCTCGCGAGTTCGCAGTTCACTGCCGGCTGCCGCTGCGTCCGCGTGAAGTCCGCTGCGTCCGCGCGGCCGAGCAAGCGTTAGCGTGCCTATTTCGGTCGGAAATCCTCGCCTTAAGCTAGGTTTATTTTAATAAACATCAAAAAAATTTATATAAATAAACGCAATAAAAAACTGTATATTATCTATAGTTTCGTTGTAAAAATTAAATTCATGTGGGTCCGCTGAAGAGCATACTCTCCAGCTAGACAACCAGTATAAATACCGTTGCTGAAGGCTTTTCAAATTTGGTTAGGTTTCAAAATAATGTATATTAATACATTATTTTGGTTTTTTAACCAGTGTAAAGCTTTACAAAAATATAGATGGGTTCCAGCTGAGATTCAAGACTGCACAAGAGAATGATTTTAGAATCCTAAACAGCATCGATGATTAAGAGCAGCAAAAGGGGCATAAAATATGTAAGTACTTTGAGCAATATTGTTCAGCATTTTGTCGCAACTTATGCTCTTAGCAGGTATTGTTGCCCTTGTTACTACCAATCTTACTACCAGTAGTAATACCGTTAATTTTTATTACCCTTCTTACTACTCCAGTATGAAGTTGTAAGAAGGGAAAAATTAAAAAGCCCGTGTTACTACCGTAAGTACTTTTAGTACTTATACAAAAATAAACAAGTTTTATTTGTAGCTTATCTATTCTATACATATAAAATTATATAAAAAAAAACCTTTTATTTAAAATCAAGCTTTTATTCAAATGTCCTAAAAAGAATAAAATAAACTTTGTATCAAGTCAAATCCAACAAATTTATTACCTACATTAAACAATTTATATGTTTTAAAAGCTTGTCGCTTTATTTAATTTCATATGTCAAATATAAGTTAAAGCATTTGTGTTTAGTGCAAGCCCAGTAACAATAAAATCTCGCGACAAGCTTTTAAAACAAATAAATTGTTTAATGTAATAAATTTGTTGGATTTGACTTGATACAAAGTTTATTTTATTCTTTTTAGGACATTTGAATAAAAGCTTGATTTTAAATAAAAGGTTTTTTTTATATAATTTATTTTTGTATTTTTAGTTATTATTGGACGTGTTTCTAAGTTGCTTCATTTCATTTAATGCATAATTATTGCATGGTCGTTTGCCAGTTAATTTATTACAGTCTAGCTCTTCAACTGCATCAAGTCTGCAAACACACAAATATATTTTACCACCAAATAGAGATTGTAGATTCTTACTACAGACACACATATTCATTAAATACAAGGCATATTCACATAGGTATAAGAGAAGGAAGCACTGTATTACGAACAAGAATAGAAAACACAAATTAGACCCAATAAGACAAAAAGTTCAAAATAAAAATGTGTGTGTGCCGTGCCGCAGCAGTACTCAATGGTCGCAGCTCAGCGTCATATTACTTGTCTTGCAACGCAAGCAAACGCTGATTTTCAGTTGTAAATTTTAGTACGTATTTCAAAAATAAATACTAAAGAACAAGACACATTTAAGTTTCTATCAAAGTTGATAAACATAGTACATAAAGAAAAAAAGGTTTTTTCTTTTCTGTAGGTAGACTATGGTTGTATTAACTTGGAGCCATCTGTCGTTGACTTTAGCGAACTATTTATGTGCAAAGTGACACCTAGGGTCTGAATATAGCAACTTCGCGTTTTTTCCTTTTTTTATAGTTCGTTCGTTCTTATGCCGCTACACACGTCCAGACCAGACCTAACCGCCGATTTAGTGCGGACGAACTTTGCTGTAAAGCAAATATAATCCGTGCTACACACGTTCGTACCAAATCAAAATTAAATCAAATCAAAAAATCAAAAAGCTACACCAAATCTGGTCTTGGCCAAGGCTTTGTATCACATCACTGGACAAGGCCTTGTATCACATCACTTTTTCTTATCAAATACCCACAGAAATCACCTGGATTTGCCAATGCAATGCAACGGGCTCGTAAAGGAAAAGACCTATTAACAAAAAAAGGTCTTGGATTTGAAAAAAAATTAACGGTACCTGTCATAAAAGAATGACGAAAAATTCTTCAAAACCATTTTGAGTGGCCTGTAACTGACAGGGTAACTTCATTTTTAATTAAATGTCATTTTTTTACGTAATTGAGAAAAAGCCTAAGTCCAGGGACTTTAAATTAATGTTTTAATATAAATAATAATAATTTTCACTTCTCATGCTCTAAAAGTACGCAAATATAGCCCTACGAAGCGGGACTAAATAACCACTTTAGTCCCTAGGGAGTAAAATGTAATTACTTTTTTAATTTCCTTCATGTGACATTAGACAAACTCAAGCAGCCAGTGAGTATACTATTAATTGTGAAGTGTGGACCATCTCCATTGCGAAAATGTTAATATGTTTTTGTTTCATGGTTTTTCCGCAAGGAAGGTGGCGCCATGTGTTTTAAATTGTCAATGTATGACTGGTTTAGCGGAAAAAACTTACTGCGAGTTTTTGGCGCCACTTTGGCGGGTTAGGTTGAGTGGATATTTTAATTAATCGCAATTTGTTTCATAGTGGATTTTGTGACTCAAGATAGGTGTGGTTTTTGTGCCCCAAGTGTCTACGCAACTGAACGATATGTAGAATGATTAAAATAGGCGCTATCAAAGTCAAAGTCAAAGTCAATAAATTTTTATTCATATAGATTAAATAAAATTAATGCTTATGAATCGTCCAACATTTTTTTACCTACCACCTGTTATGGACATCTTTTAACTGACAAGAAAAACAGGCGAAAAAAACTCATCAGCTTTAACAGAAGCAACGCATTTACAAAATAATTATGTCGTTGCTAGACAAAATGGTACAATAATAAAATTTATACAAAAAGCTAATGCTGAAGGAAAGTTTTCACATACTTAAGTATAGGAATATTTTCCTTTTATACATTGTTAGTGTTACTTACTATAATTATTACAACCATGCGTTATGATCATTTAAATAATCTTCTACTTTGTAATAGCCTTTGCTTAAGAGCGTCTTTTTAACATGTTTTTTAAATTTATTCAAAGGCAGCTCGATTACTTCTTGTGGAACTTTATTAAAGAATGCTATGCCTTTTCCCAAAAAAGAGCCTCTACTTTTTTCAAGTCTAAATCTTGGAACGGCAAGCTTATTTTTATTTCTTGTGTTAAAATTATGAATATCACTATTCTTAGTGAATGAGTCAAGATGTTTCCTAACATATAATATATTCTCGTAGATGTATTGCCCTGCTAAGGTTAGTATATTAATTTCTTTAAACAAAAACTTTAATGAATCGCGGCGGCGGAGGCTGTAAATGGCGCGTACCGCTCTTTTTTGAAGTACAAAAATATTTCCAATATTGGCTGCTGAGCCCCACAACAACACGCCATAGGACATTACACTATGAAAGTAACTAAAGTAAACAAGTCTTGCCGTTTCAATATCAGTTAATAGCCTTATCTTTTTTACTGCAAAAGCAGCTGAACTGAGTCTACTCGACAAGGCCTCAATATGTGGATCCCATTGTAGTCGTGAATCTAAGGTAATACCAAGAAATTTCGTGCTGTCAACTAATTCGACTGCATCTGCATTCAAACTAATACTTAAATCAACCTTCCTTACATTTGGTAGTGAGAATTTGACACAATTTGTTTTTTTAGGGTTTAAAGACAAGTTATTAATGTTAAACCAATGTGCGACCTTTGAGAGAGCACTATTTACTTCGTGAGAGCAATTATTCCCTCGCTCAATTTTAAAAATTAGAGAAGTATCATCTGCAAATAGTACTGTCTCACATAAATTATGCACGTAGTAAGGTAGATCGTTAATGTAGATTAAAAATAGTAAAGGACCCAATATTGAGCCTTGGGGCACGCCCATTATAATGGGGGCTCCAGAGGACGCAGTATTATTAACAATCACTTTTTGATTTCTATTACTCAAATATGAACGCAAAAGGTTAACTGATTTTTTCGAGACACCATAATGTTCTAACTTCATTAAAAGAGTTTGGTGATCAACGCAATCGAAAGCTTTGGAAAGGTCACAGAATACACCAATTACGTCCTGCCTACCCTCCCAAGCGTCAAGGATATGTTTAAGAAGTGCAATTCCAGCATCTGTGGTATTTTTACCTTTAGAGAATCCGAACTGATTCTTATGAAAGATTTGATTTAATACCAAATAATCTACTAATTGAGCGTATATTATCTTTTCAAAAATTTTACTAAGTGCTGGTAAAATTGATATCGGCCTAAAGTTAGTGGGGTCACTCTTGTCTCCAGATTTAAAAAGCGGAATTAACTTACTATATTTCATTAAATCGGGGAAGACTCCTTCGTCAATACACTTATTAAAAATAAAAGCTAAATATGGAGCTATTGGATCAATTATTGATTTAATAACATTAGTTGATATACCCCATAAATCTTCCGATTTTTTAATATTTATTGTTTTAAATGCTTTAAGAATATCATCGCCATTTATATGTTGAAAATTAAATACTTTGTTACACTTATCAACGCTTGACACCAAGAGGGCAGCCGCAATATTAGGACAGGAATTTAAATTTCTCGTAGTTTCTAAGGGTACCCGAGAGAAGAAGTCTTCAAAAACACGGGCAACCTCATCGTCAGATGTAAATGTTTTATTATTTGCTTGAAGAGTGAAGGAATTTATATGATTTTTTGTTTTACCAGTTTCTTGGTTAATAATATTCCATGTAGCCTTGATCTTATTATCAGCTACTTTTATTTTATTAGCGATGTATGTGGACTTGGCAGCCGCACATACTTTTCTAAAAGTTTTAGAATATTTCTTGACATATTCAATAAAACTAGGGTCACACGAAGTTCGCTTTAATGCATAAAGTTCATATAATTTCCTTCTACTTGTATAAATCCCAGGCGTGGCCCAATCACTAAACTTCTTTCTATTAGTATTACAGTTGATCACCTTTTGTTTGAATGTTTTACTAAATTCGCTTTGCACCACACTAAATAAATCATTATAGAGATTATTAGGTTCCATAATAGAAGCTGGTAAAGTTTCAATTTTATCAATTACATGATTTCTAAATTTATCAATGCCCTTTTTCGTAATTGGCCTACATATTATTTTACGTTTAGGACAGACATGATGGTGCTCTATAGAGGCTATTTGTCCACTATGGTCAGATTTTATGACATCAATTACATTTTTTTCTATAACCGAACAGTCTGTAAAAATATTGTCCAAGCAACTGCCAGATGTGGGTGTGATTCGAGTAGGCTCATTAAAAGTGTGTATTAAATTAAATGATTTAAACAAGTTTAAAAATCTACTTGAGAGTGTGGCCAATTTACGGTCTAAAATATCTACATTGAAATCCCCACATATGACAACTTTTTTATTGGTTTTACAAGTTATTCTTAACACTTCCTCCATAGTGGACTCAAACTCAGAATAATTACTATTGGGAGGTCTATAAAGACATATTATAATTAGTTGGTCAAGTTCCACACAGGATAGTTCAATGACTCGTTCAATAGAGAGGGATACAACATCTTTGCGCTCTTTGTATTGGAAATTATCATGTAACATTATAAGAGACCCTCCCCTGATAGCAGATTGCCTACTAAACGAGCTTACAACTCTATAATTATCTAAGTTTAACATTAATTCATGTGGTTTAAACCAATGCTCAGTAACACATAACACATCAACATTATTACAATTTAAAAACAAACTTAATTCTAGATCTTTGTTAGAAAAGCCTTCCATATTTTGATGGACAATTGTTAAACTGTTTGGCTTTTCTCTTGTCAACACTGGGCTAGAGGGCGCCTCTGTTGTCTTTAATGGTAATTTAAATTAACCAAGTCAGTATTCAGATTTATGTCATTTTGATTAAACAAATTATTATTATGACTTGGAACAAATTCCAAGGGTAATTTATAAATGTCAATTGACTGCTCAATAAAAGCAGGAGTTTTACTAGCCAGATTACTGGCTAAATGTTCAAAATAAAAAGATAGCGATAGTGCTAACTGTCTCTTACAATAAGTTGGCAGATAGTATTTATCTTTTGTCAGAATAATATTTTTTAACAATTTATTAATGTCAATAATATGCAACATTTGGCTACTATGATATGCCATAGTATTTAAAGATAAATTTAAATTATATCTAAAGTTATTTTCCACCTGTGGCAAACTTTTACTATAGGGAAATGTAAACATAACAATTTTTTTAACCTTTAAAGAACACAGTGTATTACAGTATGTCATCAGTTGATTATTGCTTACATTACCCCTATTTCCAATTAGAATGATCAAGTTTGTATCTTCATTAAACTTATGTTTTACAATACTTTTCATGATTTCATCTATAGTCGAGCCCGGCTTGCAATAGTTAATAATGCTTTCCCTTGTATTTTTTTGCAACAATTGGCCAAGATTCTTTCCAAGCTCATCACAGAACATAACTAATTTACTACAACTTTCTTTAGTACAGGAATTATTTTCATTTGTGGAATCTGAGTTATTACAAAGGCTAGAGAGTAAGGGCTCACATACTGATTGATCAGGTAAAGTATCTTGGTAAAGTGATGCCGAGTGTTTTATTATAGTGGTGTGGTGACTAACCTCAGCAAGAATTATCGAGAAGGTTGGCTTGACACACTTAACGCCAAAAACTCCAAGGACATTGGAATGTAACACACCTACATTCTTATGAAAACATAAGAAACTATAATAATTAAATAATACTCAATAATTGGCAGTATGGCTAAATGTCTTGGCCTGTCCTACAAAAGGGCGAATATTTTTACTACTACTACTACTGACCGCGAAAATGTCAGAATTTGTTAAATGTTTTTGTACTAAATTGACTAGTTTTCTCGCACTCGAAGTGAAAAGTACAGTTTGCACCTCGAGACTAAACGCCAACTTAATATACCCTCGGTTTCATTGACTCCCTCGCACGCTCGGGAGCCAAACCACCTCTGGTATATAATTGCTTCGTTTAGTCCCTCGTTATAAAATATTCTATTGATAATATCAAATTTATGTAAATAGTATATTATAGCATACTTTTCAAACAGACTGTTTTTTTGTCTCCATAGCAATTATGTGACATGGACTCATGTTCTTTCTCAAATAACCAATTCAAATCGGCTGTCTGGTTGGGACGTGTGTTCTATTACTAGTTGAATTTAGAGTGTGCGCTAGATAAGTCTGCGCGGGGTCAAAATTGAATACTAATATTTTCCATAAGCTTAGAACAAAATAATGTACTGTAACTAGCGCCATAAACGCCCCAGTCGCAGAGTTATCTGACACGCACTCTATGAAGATTGCGCTCGCTGAATGCTCGCTGATTATAACTTTATGGTACAACCTACATTGACAAAGTGTCAAGTAACCATCACAACAAAACAAGAATATAGTACTTGAAAATTTGCAAGAATTCTGAATTGATAACTATACTGATTATATATTTAATTGCATTGTCATCGGAACTAAAGGTGAATTCCAAATTTCAGCTCAATCGGACATTGGTAAGTGGGTCAAATTTAGCTCGCAAGATTTGACCCGAACGGACATACATGCATACATACATACATACACTGCAAGTTAAATAAAAGCTTGTAATAAAATCGTAGACTTTCCGTGTCTGTACATTGAAGATATTTGCAAAAAAAATACCAGAACATGTTAGAAATAAGCAATAGAGCGTAAGTATAAATATCTTTTTTTAATTTTTTGTCTGTTTGTCGGTTTGTCTGTTGTCCTGTTTGTCTGTTTGTTTGTGCCGGCATCACGCAAAAACCACTGAACGGATATTTATGAAATTCTGTACGAAGCCAACTGGTTACTCTGAAAAAAGTATAGGATACTTTTTGTCGCGTAAAAACCTCTTATTCCTACGGGAAAATACAAAAACTGATTCTTATTAAAATAGATGGCGCCACATGATTATGAAATTATTATTTTTTTACCTGCTTCAAAAGGTAATATAAATTGAAACCCATCCAGGGCCTATATAAAATCATAAAAATAATTTCATGTTAAGTATTTATGTCATTATAACTACTAAGCAATAGATGGCGCAGGAAGTCAGTAAAGATTCAAGAAATTTGTATGTTGAAGATTACGATATACCTCTCCACAGCCGTCTCTATCGTCTTCTACAAGCCATGCTATGATACGGAACGGCAACATTGCTGTGAACCGGTTTACTCCTCTGAGTACTTAAATCCTATGGAGGTGGCATACCTACGAAAAAGTGAGGTGTAACGCATACCTACGAAAAAGTGAGGTGTAACTAAGTCACAATGTAAGAAAATCTTGGAATTCAATTTTAAACTTCTTCTAATTATCGTATTAATCGGTCCAGCCGTTTCAGAGATTAGCCGGAACAAACAGACAGACAGACAAAAATTGTAAAACATGTCATTTTGGTATATTTAATCATATGCACGTGGTAAAAAGCGGTTATTTAATGTTACAAACAGACACTCCAATTTTATTTATTTGTATATATGTATAGAAGATATGCCGTCTCCATAGGATTCAGTGCCCGTAGTGTAAGTTTTTATGTCAAAAAACGCAAACTATTTCGATTCCGTATTTATGTCAATTTGTATGAAAACTGTATTAGCGCCTCTAGCGGCGAGTAGCGCGCTTATATAGTTTTCATACAAATTGACAATATTACGCATTCGAAATAGTTTGCGTTTGCTTGACATAAAAACTTACACTACAGTGCCACAACCTTTTCTGTGCCGGTGACAGCGGCGCTACGTACGTTTTTCTTTTTTTTGTTGTAATTTAACCGGCCCTGACTTCTAAGAACTTCAGCCGCCAGCAGCGCTATGGTTGGACATCAACTTGACAGCAAAATGACATTAAAAAAAATCACGTTAGTTTCACATTTTGGCCACCGGCACAGCAAAGTTTGTGGCACTGTATCTAGGGGTACAGTCATGAAGCTCGACTTAATACTGAGGTAACTGGAGAGTGCAGTACGAACAATTTTTTGAATACCACAAATAACACAGTGGCTGTCTTCCGTCTCACCTACACTTTAAAAAAATACGTATGGTCATATGAGACAGCTGACAGCCACTACATACATAAATGTCAAATTTGCTGGCGACACTTTTTTATTCAGGGTGAGAGCTCCAGTTACCTCAGAGTATTAAGTCAAACTTCATGGGTTACTCGAGGTTTACTCGCTGTTTACCTGTCAAACGGTGCAAACGATGTCAAATCGGTTCACTTAAAACTACGTTGCCAACTTTATGCGTATGGCTTGTAGAAGACGATAGAGATGGCTGTGACCTCTCACAAAAGTACATTCGAATGATTATATTAAGTAGGGTGAAAGCCCCCTCTGTTGCCACTTTAAGATGTTTTTCTCTTCTTTCGCCTATAGTCTTAAGTAGGTATCTATAAAATACAAAATTTATATCTAAAATTTTCAAGAATGTATGTTATAAGTACTTCTCTTTAAATTTTTAAATTCTTACGATAAAAAAAACTAAAAAAAAATTAACCGACTCCAAAAAGTATTTTTCACCTGAAAAGGAAAAAATTATATCTTTAATGAGAGAGTTTTTTTTGACGTTTCATCGTTAGTTCAAAAATTTGTACTAGATGGCGCTACCCCACTATAGCGACCTAACTTTTTCTAAAGAAGTAAACGAAAAAGTACCTAATAAAAAATATTTAAAAGAAAATAGCCTGTCTGTGTAGTAAGGCGTACATTAGACGGTCATGCAACCATCAGTCAATTCCATCACTCATGACGTCATGACTATCTAACTAATCGGTATAGAGGAACTACGGGCAGCGTTATGAATGGTTCATTTTGATTGGTTAAAAGAATCGTGACTGAAATCAAACTGACAGCAAAACCTACCGTCTAATGGGCGCCTAATAGGTAAACTAATAGCAAAGACGTTATAGTGTGACAAGCATATCTGTTCCGGTGATAATCTTTGGAACTAAAATATTTTAATACATCAGTCCATTTTGACAGCTAATTTTGTATTGCAAGTGGCTCCTCTGTCACGGCTGTCACCGGAACAGACAGGCATGTGGGACAATAGTACTATTATATTCTGTGACAAAGAGCTTAGACTAAATACTGAGGTAACTGGAGCGAGTAGTACTAACACTTATTTGTGGCACTGTGGCTGTCTTCCGTCTCACCTACACTTTGAAACAAAATCATAAACAACAAAACGTATGGTCTTAAGAGACAACAGACAGCCAATAAATAAAGGGCCACTACGTACTACAGTGGCACAATCTTTTCTGTTCCGGTGACAACGGCGCTATGTACTTCTTTCTTTTTTCTGTAGAAATTTAAGCAGCCCTGACTTCTAAGACCTTCAGCCGCCAGCAGCGCTATGGTTGGACATCAACTTGACAGCACAATGACATAAAAAAACACGCTAGTTTCACATTTTGGCCACCGGAACTTGACCGGAACAGAAAAGATTGTGGCACTGTAAATGTCAAATTAGACAAAGAGTACATTATTATCCCATAGAGTCGGTAGAAAATGGACTCCAATCCATGCTCCAATCACAAAAATGCCATCTACAAAAAGCTTTGTACGTTTCTCCCCATTAACGGAGTATTCAATGCCAGGTTTCAATCAAATTATCAAGAAAAACGAATACGCTCACAAAACACCACC
Source organism: Crambus lathoniellus (assembly GCA_949710035.1). Classification (NCBI taxonomy): domain Eukaryota; kingdom Metazoa; phylum Arthropoda; class Insecta; order Lepidoptera; family Crambidae; genus Crambus; species Crambus lathoniellus. Next base: position 31,040,168 of record OX453296.1, read on the forward strand.
AACACCAACGCATGGAAGCAAAGCAATCCGCAGATCTGACAGAAGAAAAACTTTACCACAGACAGATTAATTTGACAGTACAACCGACAGACACAAAAGTCTTTTTTAGGCTCCATGAACTAATCCTTTGCCATAATATGCTGAAAAAAGTAGGTTGTGTTAGGGTTACAGCGCCATCTAGTGCATCGAAAAATAACTGCAGGAAACTCTCCCATTAAGGTACCCTTTTGAGGTCGGTGCCAGTCAGTTTATTTCTTTAAATTATGTACTTTTTATAGCTTAAGTTTTAGTGTATATTGTACCATAATATACAATCATATCGAAAACTACTAAACCGATTTTGATGAATCTTAGACTTCTCAAAGTAAGAATACACCTAATTTAAATCAAATAGAATCATCTCGATATGCCTTTAGATTTCGAGAAATTCGTGGACAAACATAGTAAAAAACATATAACTATACGTATACTTACGAAATTTAGTTTTATTTTAGTCAATTAAAAACCTATTTTTTAAACTTAAAATGTGTGAAGGGTGCCGATTGATGTGTTTATTGTTAATCAAATTTTAAAAGATACATCGAGAAATTAATACTTAACTAACTTAGATAAAATAAAAGAAACATCTAATTTGATGTTAACTGAAAAACGTTTATTGAATAATATTCCTAAGTCATAAGGAATTATTATTATTGTTATTATGACTTAAAAGTCTTAGATAAAAAGTATATATTAAAAAGCAAAAGTTATTAACGAAATTTTTAAAGCTAAGTAAGCACTCGGGGCAGTGGCCAAGACTGAAGTTTTCACCCTATTGATGTAATATTTCTATTTCTTATTTCCACTCGACGCTAGATGTCGCTACAGTAAGTATAGTGCCACAAACATAATGACTTAACAACTGACCCGCAGGCTTATTACCAAAAGCAAGCAACCAGTTGCTAATTGTACAATTGCAACGCGACTGCTACTAGTTGCGGTTGCTAGCTTGCGGTTTGCAATCGGTACAGTACGGTACGAGCGCTTTCATGCAATTTTAGTTCACAAATCGCTCGCTTGTGGCGATCTAACGTTCCGTATTACGAATATGTGTTTTGGGAGCGATTAGTTGTTAATTGTTGCGATTGCGACTGTCACTTTAAGATCGGTAATAACCCTGCCGGTAACAGTGGTGGTGGAGGAGCCACTAGCAATACAAAATTAACTGTCAAAATGGACTGCCGGCAGTCAACAGTATATTTAGTACAAAAAAATAACCACTGTGTGAAATAAGTTTGTCGCAATGTAGACAAAATGATACCAATGTCATTTTAAAAAATTTGCTCTTATGCGATATGTGGCGTACGATACGTAGATATACAGGGCGTCCCAAAACTATGTCACATGGAGGGAAAGTACCTTAACTACTGAAGATATAAAATTTTACTGAAAGGAGACTTCATTTTTATTTTAAAAAGAAAACGAACTGCATTTAAAGAATTTTAAATATTCGCCTGTCTGAACTGGGAATCGAACCCGCTGAATGTAAAAAAAATATTTCTTTAATTTTATTATACCGATTGGAAGGCTCGATTATACCTAAACATTTCTTCTAGTAACATAGCATCCTAAATAATAGAAAGATTACGAAATTTAACATTTAATGTTGAATAACAAGTTTGTGCAGCGTTACGGATAGCCTTTCTGTGACTGTCGTGCTCAAAACTCTAACATTTAAATGTATATTACTAATGAGTGAAGATTGGAGCAATTATACCTAATTTCCCTATCATAAGTCTTTGATAATGTGATAAGTAACATAACCTCGATTGGTTTAAAAAAGGTTAAATAATTTGGTGCGGGTCCGAAGCTCGGTTTGGACGTGCTATTATTTAAAAAATATTTAAATTTAGTTCGTATTGTTATTGAAATTAAAATAAAGTCCTATTTCAATAAAATTTTCTATCTACAGTATTTGGTGCGCTATATGCCACCATGTGGTATAGTCATTGGACGCCCTGGGGCGTCCCACGACTATGCCGAATGGTGGAATAGACCGCACCAAATTATTCAAACATTTTTAAACCAATCGAGCTGGTGTTATTTAACACATTATGACTTTATCAAATACTTATGATAGGGAAATTACGTATAATTAATTACTCCTATCTTCACTCATTAGTAATACATTGGAATGTTAAAGTTTTGAGCACGACATCGACAGTCACAGAAAAGGATGTTATTCAACATTAAATGTTAAATTTCACCGTCTTCCTTTAATTTAAGATGCTATGTTACTTAGAAGAAATGCTTAGGTATAATCGAGCCTTTCGATTGGTACAATAAAATTCGAGAAATATTTTTTTTTACATTCAGCGGGTTCGATACCCAGTTCAGACAGGCGATTATTTAAAACTCTTCGAATGCAGTTTGTTTTCTTTTTAACATAAAAATGAAGTCTCCTTTCAGTAAAATTTTATATCTTCAGTATTTAAGGTAGGGCGTACCGGTTTTGGCCACTTTAAGGATTTTTTCACTTTTAACCGCTTAGTGATCTTAAGTATTTTAGAGACAATTTATAATGTAGAGTTATAGATAATTTATCGTCCTTTAAGGGTACAATCTACAAAGTAAAAAAAAAACAATAGTATTTTTTATTTAGAACAAATTCTGCGGAGGGGGCCAAATACACCGTTTGCATTGGTTTTGGCCACTTTCATAAAATTACTATATTTATAAGTTGAGTTTATGTTTAATTGATGTCTTATTAGAGTTCTGGACTAAAACACTACATGAAATAGTATTTCAATCACAGCTAGCTCCTTACTACAATTTTATAAGTATACCTTTATCACTTGATTAAAAGAAAATTAGCGGATTGAGTCTAGTGTAGGCTAGTGCCTACACTAGCCTCAATCCGCAAATTTTCTAGTACGTTAGCTAACAAAAGTGAGTTGTGAGTCTTTTAAAATAAATAAACTTTATGATAGGTTGGAAACTTTCTAATAATGCCAAAGTGGCCAAAGGTGGCACAATGCTAAAATTTCTAGCCCCACTTTTGGCCACTTATTGTTTCCCAACTTTTTGTAAGAACAGTGAAAAAACAACACTTAATCCATCTAGAAGAAACATATTCAATATGATATAAAATATTAAATAACCATAAAATAATTTTATTGTAGAAAAAAAATGATTTTACAAAACCTTTACCCTTAACATTTTGCTTAAGAATTTTATAAAATGTTAACTTTGAAACATAACACGTGTTTATTTCTAAAATATCGTACTACATAAAAAAAGCTAAGTGCTGTAATTATTAACTAAAAGTCCAATCTTTTATTCGCCATTAATAAATATAAGCAATAATTATTTAATTCCTATTTATATAACTTTAAAGTGAAAAGTGACCAAAACCGGTACAGTGGCCAAAACCGGTACGCCTGCCCTACTTTCCCTCCATGTGACATAGTTTTGTGACGCCCTGTATAGTGCGACAAGCTTTTCTGTTCCGGTGATAATCTTTGGAACTAAAACAGTTTTCATACGACAGTCCATTTTGACAGCTATTTTCGTATTGCAAGTGGCTCCTCTGTCACGGTCGTCACCGGAACAGATACCTACACCTACCTACCATTTTTTATGCCTAGGCCTTCAGTCGTAGGTACCTATAACATTATTTTCACACAAGTAACTAGATCTAACTACTTAGACATACTTATTATTTATGCTCTTTAAATAATATGCTCAGCTCACTTAGTAGGTAGATTTATTTAATTTTATATTAGTACCTATAATGTTTCTACTAGGTCGCAGGAATGAAACACGGGTACTTAGTTCAGTCATATATTGCGGACTGGCTACTGCAGCGATCGGCGCCTGACATCGACTTACACATATTTCTCTGGATACCTACATTACATCCCTCCACCACTAATTATCAACATAACTAATAACTAAAAAACAAAGCTAACAAATTAAAAGACATAACAAAAATAAAGGTAACACAATAATACAGTCCACTCCATAATTCCGACACTTAACTAAATCTTATACCTATTGAACATCTTTCCTTAACCTACATTGTCGAATGGGGCGAGACCGGGGCGGTACAGGCATGGACGGTGGTGTCGAGAACTCTTCCGTTCCTAGGTCCCGGTCGGAATGATTGTTTGTCCGAGTCGGTGATGATACCGGCTCCCGCGCCGGCGATGACGACTGCCCCGAGGCCTCCGGCTGCTCCGACCGGCCTTCAAAGGACGATGGTGATAGTGCATCAGGAGCTGAAGGCTCCGGCGAACGTGACAACTCTGTGGGGATTATCAGCGAACTTCTCCTCCTACGCTTAAGCTGATCGATATGCCTATGCACCTGTTTACCGTTACTGTCTAATACTTTATAGTTGCTTGGCCCTGACGAGTTGACCACAGTACCGGGCAACCATTTCTCTCCCTTTAGATATTGTCTATACCAAATGTCCTCTCCTATTTTCACCTTCCTTTCCGTCCATAACCTAGCCATTGTATGACTCGCTGCCGTACTGGCAACTTGAAATACCTCAAGCCACTTGGAAGTCGCGTCCACCACTACTAAATAAGTTTTCCCGTATATAGGCCCCATAAAGTCCAGATGCAACCGGGACCACGGCCTGGCGGGCCAGGGCCACGGGCGGGGGGCGGCGCGCGGGGGGTCGTCCGCGAACGCGGCGCACACGGAGCACGCGCGGCACTCGCGCTCCACCGCCTCGTCGATGCCCGCCCACCATACGTAGCTGCGCGCCAACGCCTTGGACTTTACGATGCCCATATGTGGTTCATGAATTATTTTCATGATCTTATACTGGCATTTTTCCGGTATCACCACTCGGTGACCCCACATGACACAGCCTAACTCCTCGTACAATTCCGATTTTCTATTAAAGTAAGGTTGTAAGTTCACGATTTCACATTTATCTGGCCAACCGTCTCGTAGGTAGTTTAAAATTCTACTTAATAGAGGATCTCTTTCCGTCTGTTTCTTAATTGCATTATAATCAAGCAACAACCCATCTTGTGCAAAATGCAGATACGTTTGCAGATTCCTCTTTAACACTCTTAACGCTATTATTTTCTGGCAGACGTGATAAGCCGTCAGCGCAATTTTCATTAGTACGGATATATTCTATGTCGTAATTGTATGCCGATAATATCACTGCCCATCGTTGCATTCTACTCGCTGTCATTGTAGGTATTCCCGTTTGCGGGCCTAACATTGAAACTAAGGGTTTGTGATCAGTGCGCAAAATGAACTTCCTCCCGTAAATATACTGATGAAATTTTCGTATACAGAATATAATTGCAAGGGCTTCGCGATGTACTTGCGAGTAGTTTTTCTCCGCGGCGGTGGTGAGCGAGCGTGACGCATACGCTATGGGGCGCTCGCCGCTCGGGCCCGGTTGCGCCAGCACGCACGCCCCCCACGCCGCGCGCGCTCGCGTCGCACGTCACGATTAGAGGTTTGCTGGGATCGTAGTGCGCTAATACTTCAGCACTCATTAAAACCTGTTTTATCTTCGTAAACGCCCCTTCGCATTTCTCATCCCAGTTCCATTCTACACCTTTTTGCAATAATCTGTATAAGGGCCCTAACATAGTACTAAAACCCCTGATAAACTTAGAAAAAAATTTACCATGCCTATAAAGGAACGCAATTCACTAATATTACAAGGAGCTGCTAGTTTACTTATAGCTTTAATCTTGGATTTGTCCGCTTTAACCCCTTCTTTCGAAACCACATACCCTAAATAAGTAACTTCGTTAGCCAAGAAAACACATTTTTCTTCCTTTAGCTTTAACCCACTCTCAGATAGCCGCTGTAAAACTTGCTCGAGTGCAATTAAATGCTCATTTTTGTTTTTCCCGCCTATAATGACGTCATCAAGGAACACTTGCACATTCGGTATATTTCCTAACAAATTAGTCATAATGCGTTGGAAAATACCTACACTCGAAGCCAATCCGTAAACTAACCTATTATACTGAAACAGTCCTCGATGCGTATTAATGACTGTGTATTTTTTTGAATCATCTAGTTCGACCTGGTTATAAGCCCGGGAAAGGTCAATTTTGCTAAAAAACTGTGCCCCGTTGAGGCCTACTAGGACATCTTCAATCTTAGGCAGCGGGTATCGATCGATCAGCAAAGCGGGATTCAGAGTCGCCTTATAATCCGCACAAATTCGCAACGTACCATCTGCTTTAGTGACCGGCACTAGCGGTGAGGCCCAGTCGGAGCAGTCGACGGGCTCGATGACGCCGTCGCGCAGCATGGCGTCGAGCTCGGCGTCGATGCGCTCGCGCAGCGCGTAAGGCACGGGCCGTGCGCGCTGGAACACCGGCGTCGCCCCCGGCCGCACGTGCAGCGTAGCCTTGCCACCATTGTACCGACCCAGTCCGCCGCTGAATAACTCCTTATGTCTGTCGAGAATATTTACGATTCCTTCATTAATTTGCACACAATTCATGTTACTGATACTTTTATTACATTTAAGTATAGGTATTTTTACATGTAGCTCTGCTAGCCATTGCCTACCTATCAAAGACGTAGTACCGTTTTTTATTACAAACAATTCCAGCTGTTTTTCCTGCCCCTGGAATCGAACCCGTGGGCGAATTATACCTAAAGGTTTTACTCTGGTACCATCATAAAATTTTAAAATTGTGTCATCTTTTTCTAAACACAGATGTGAAAAATAACATTCGTACGTGCAATTATTTATACAAGAAATTGCAGTTCCTGTATCTATTTCCATATCTAATACGGTATCCTCTACAAAAATAGGTAAACTTACTGGCTTATAATTATTCAGTCCGATAAGGTTCAAACTTTCCTCGATGTCTTCTACGTCAGTCTCACTATCGGCCTCCACGGAATACATGTTTTCATTCCGCTGATTACGACGATACAATGATATTCCTCGCGATCGCGACAACTGTTCATTATTCGCCGGACACACTCTACGTAAATGTCCCGTATGCTGACACTTGCTGCACACGAACTCCCTATAGCGACAGCTTGCCACACTATGGTTAGTGGCCCCGCAAGCTGTGCAGTTGTGGCTGCGTCCCGCTGTAAAAGTCGTGCTGGTCGCGCGCGGCGCGCGGCTCATGGCTGCCCCGCCGCTGCTGCCTCTGCCCGCGCCGCCACCGCTAGGCCCACGGCGGCGCCCGCGCGGCCGCATGCTGCCACCGCTCCCGTAGCGACTCGCACCGCTGCTGTCCCCCATTTTCGATATGACCGAATGCAATGCCTCCGCCTTTGAGCTGGATGAGGACGCTCCATCTACAACTGCCGCGTCCCTTTCTGCCGCCTCCAAAGCGTTTGCTAATTTCACTGCTTGTGAAAATGTTATTGCGTCATCCTCCGCAAACAGCCGTTGTCTGATGAGGTCACTCTTGAGTCCGCAGATAAATTGATCACGCAAGTTTTCGTTTAAATTTGCCCCAAATTTACAGTGACGAGCTAATCTTTTTAACTCCGTAACGTAAGTTGCTATGTCCTCGTCTGCCCCTTGTCTTTTCTTACGGAAACAAAATCTTTCCGCTAGCGAAGATGGCGTCGGTTGAAGATGCTGACGCATTATACTAACAACTTCATTGTACTGTAACTCCGAGGGTTTCTTTGGACTTGATAAGTTGACGAGTAACTCGTACGCTTCATCTCCGATTGTAGCAATTAAAGTCGGCAACTTAAATTCCTCCGTCACTTTGTTCGCCACAAAGTACATGTCCAACCTATCCACGTATGATGACCACTGACCCGTTTTCACGTCGAATTCACTTAACTTCCCAATCGACATTTTGATATTACACACGCGATAACTTGAAATTAATCCTCGTCGCCACTATAATGTTTCTACTAGGTCGCAGGAATGAAACACGGGTACTTAGTTCAGTCATATATTGCGGACTGGCTACTGCAGCGATCGGCGCCTGACATCGACTTACACATATTTCTCTGGATACCTACATTACAGTACCTAATTTCATTGTATATTCATCGGCATAACGGATGTTTTGATCGGTAAGTAGCGAGTAGCCTAACCTTATAGTTGTGTCGGTTCAGACAGAGCTACGCGGAAGAAAGGTGCGCTTCGCTGGAGCTTATTACGTGCAAAATATAAGGCATGCAGCGCTGTGCAATTGAAATGGTACTTTATTGCCCTGCAGCGAGAGTAGCTTATTATTTGTCCTCGCGCACATTACCTTCTGTACGTTAGTAGTATTATATATTCTGTGGTATAGGATGATTTGTCCTGGCGCCGCGCGGCGATTAGTTCGAAATTTGAATAGCAACAGCGCGCTGTGGCGCTGCTCACTAGCTGGAGTCGTGCGGCGGCTTCCATACTTGAAATGGCAAATAATACTGTTATGAAATTTGTATGGACTATAACTTAACTATTTGCTTTGGTAACACACGCGTTTCTTATGACCCGCATTACATATTTAAAACCGGTGGAATTACATCAGCTTTACGAGCAAGGGTGTTAAAAACGATATTTTCAACGTTTGGCCATATCATGACAAATTTACATTTCATGAAATGATACCTAAACCATATCGTGAAATTATCTAATTTTAGGAAATTAATGTAAGGTTTCCGTGAGGTCAAAGTTTGTCTTTTTAATTTTTATTCTGGCGCTTCACCGGCCGCTGCCGCGGCACCCTCGCTTCGCTCGCTCGGCTCGCGCTGTTTACATACAAATTTCTTGGTTTTTCGTCACAGATCTAACCTAAACTAACCAAAAATTACCTATCTATTTTATTGGGATTAGCGTTTTCTAAGCACTGCGCCCCTTTGCTACACTCTGACGTGCATTTGACTGCACATGTATCTCAAATTGCTGCATTATTACTAACTTTTGTAATAAAAATATGTCAACAAACAATAACAAAACGACATCAGCGCCTCTAGCAGGGCACAATGTAACTATTTTACGATATGATCACTACCGATTAAATTTATGAAATGACCATGCGTTTAGCTGTAATCATTAAACGTCGATCATTCAATAATACCTATGACCAGCAGATTTTAGTGATTTCATGAAATGACCAACCATTTCATAAAATAATCAACTCAATGATCCTGACCACGACATATTACCTACTTAACACACCTGCTATTTTGTGCTCGCGACGCGACACGCGCTTGACCCTCGCCCGGTTTCCGTACCTATGCTATGTTTCAAGTTTCAAGCTTGGTTTCCTTGATTAAATTTTTATTTTCTTTTGATATGTTAGTAGTAACTATCTAAAATAATAAAATTAATCAATTACAGCTAGTATGGCGGTATTCGTTTGAACAAGACTAACGCGCACGTCACAGTTGGAATGAAGTGCAGGCAAATATCTTCATAGTGCTCGACCGGAAGTCCCCAGACTATACCTGGAGTACGTACTTATGTACTTTATTGGCGAGTTCAGTTTCTCCTTTTGGTTCAAACCTCAGCTATCACAGGCGTTCCTTCCATATTAAGTTATACTTTTAATAACATTACGATCCTTGCATTGCAATATATACCTTACATGCGACAGCGATAGGTACCTAAGAAACGTGGTCATTAGTCACGTTGTTCTTTATACCATTCAACTCGAGTTTCAAGTCCCTATTAATGATCATGTACTTACCTACTTAATGTTTATGCAGTAGTTTAATAGACGTTTTATAGACTTCGCGATCCAATGCATTATTAGTTTGTAAGACCACCGTCGGAAACGCTCCCGACAGCGGAATTAATGCCCTGTCTCTGTCACTTACTATAGAATAGACAACGACAAAGCACAGAATTCGAATCCGGTTCTGTTTCCGACGGTTCGTGAATCAGGGGGCTGATATCGACCATAGTAGGTAGGTAGTTGAAACTTGATAATTTGCCTAGAATAAATGATTTTTGATTGACAGAACTATGAACCTTGAGGCAGATGTGAAGGTCGCTAAGAACGGTCGCTACGTCTACAACATGCTGGTGTGATACAGAGTCCGTGTGAGTAAAAGACTACAATAATTTTAGGAAAATTTAATTAAAAGATGACACGACAGCACATTTATGAAAATTGTAATCCAATAAACAAAATGCCATTAAGTTGAAATTTAGACTTACGGCCTATAACCACGGCATCGTGCAAGAAAGGTTTTTGCCAGATTCCAATTTTGCCTAGCTATATAATTTGGCGTTACTTCACACTGCTTTCGGCCATCGAGGCGAAAACTAGGCAAGTAGTATCCAAAAGTGATCAAACAAGACTCTTCTCTTTTGCTGAAGTCCGTCTCCCTAATACAGCATAAGGCTGTATTAGGGTGTTAATCGTAAAATGTGTGTGAAAGCCATACTTTTAAAAAAGGTCTAGTAAAAACCATTCCTACAAATATAGTTAGTCGTGGCTCGTGTCTTACAACTACAGCTTATGTAAGTATACCTACCTGGGCAAAATAACTTTATTTTCCAAATACATACGAATTGAATTTGCCTGCATCTGCCGATCTGAAGTACTTTTTTCATGAAACCTTGTTTACCCATTAAAATCATTTTGCCCGGATATGACTATTAACTAATTATGCGAAGATGGAGAGTATTCAAAATTCGCATAAAAAGTTAAAAGCCACATTATCTATTACACCACTATGATTCTACTAAGTATAATATTGACATTAAATGACATTGATTACATGTACTACATCCATTGTGGGCACTGGGATAAAACTGGGTACACGGATATTACTGACATTACAAATACATCGATGACATCAATTAGTAAATACAACACGGAAAGACATGGTTTCAAGTGAAAATACAATGTTTTTCAGACAATTGCAATTACTTAACAGACGTAAAAATACCGTCGTAAATGTGTTTTTATCATAATTGATCCTAAAATGCGATGCCCAACATACAAGTCAATTCAGCGTGTTGTTATGCAATAAGGTTTCTGCTGCCAACAACCTTCAATCAGATATTGCATTCCCCAGTTTTACACTTTGATGGAACTTTCCCAATCAAAGTTTTAAACAGTCGTATAGGTCTCACGGATATTTTTTTTAATAAATTCTGCACAACTGAATGCTAATACTCAACATTTGTCAAAAGATCATTATCATTAGAATACAACATATAATTAACGGTGTCCTTAGCACAAGATCATGATCGATAGTAAGAGAGAGTAAATTTATCCAAAAATAGACCGGTATAAATTTAGTTAAGGGTAATATTTCGAAGTACCGCGTAGACAATCGACGGAACATTCTTACATAACAACAATTACATTTTCATTCTTACTTACAAATAAAGTCGAGCATTTGATGCCCGGACTAAACACCATTAAGATTTTGTCTGGCCTAAATACTGACGATATTTTGTACTAAAGATAAAGAAAATTAAGTACACAAATTTGACATGAGAGCACTTAAGGCTAAACAAACATAATACTGTTCAACATGATTTAATTTGTGTAACTCAAGACTCGTTCATGGCAGAAGCGACTGTCTTAATTTTGTCTAGTCGGATCTTAAACAAAGTGAGATAACATTACGTAGAACGCTATTCCACATCTATGTGCTCATCATTATCTCTTCCCTCACAAACGAGTCAAGTTACATACAATTTTGAATAAAAAATACCACAGCACATTTCTCACTAAATTAATTAAAAGATTCGAGTCGGAAATTCACAACATCTATTACAACAATGGGTTACATGAATAAATTAATTAATGGGAACATGTAATGCAGTAGACTTTGGATGGTTTTCCTTACTTCGTTACAATGCTAGGCTAGGCCCCACAGACTAGCAACTTGAAACGTACAGGTGAATTCCTCAAATTGTGCAGCCCGAACTACTTTCGATGTATATGATTCCGGACAAAAAGTGCGGATAAAAACTTTAAAAATAAAATCGGTGTTAGTGTTTAGCTGACGACAGAAACCGCCGAAGATCTGCTGCCGCCAATCGGATAAAATTTATTTTGCATTACATGTCCCGCAAATCTTACGAATTAAGCAGTCTCATCGTACGTGCCTCGGTGAGCATATACACGCCCAACACTCGCCGCATGTTACATTAAGATGCCCTCCACCATTCAAAGTTGCATGTATATGCTCCTTCCCTTTCACGCATGGTACACATTCTGTCACAATGTTGGAATGCGACTGTTGAAGCAAATTTCGTAGGAACTATGGACAACAAGCACGCCTTAACCCTGTTCGCAGTATATCAATACACCCAATCATAACCTGACGAAGGCGCAAAGAAAGAACTACGAGCCTATGACCCGCAATAATGAAATAAATCACAAGAGTTACAGATGGAAAGAATTAGGTTCCGAAGTCTTGTCATGAAAGAAGCAAAGTTTAAGAAAGGTACATCATGTTTACGTTCATTAGTAACGATTTATAATTTAACTAATTTTAGATGTTCCGTGCCGTATAACTGATTTAAGATATCAAAGCAAACTCAACCTGAAGTAACATATTCTGATGTTAAAAAAGTCTATACCTATCTGAAGGCTACCTTTTCGTGCACCGAAAGGACAATGAAGTCCTTTTTGAGACCAATCTGACCGACGTGCTAAAAGTTCAAATTAAAAAAGACAATCCCTGAGCGTGTCCTTATCACTCGAATCTGGCAAAAAAGACGACGACTACCAAACGTCCTCCGCTTTATTTATTTATTTCGTTCGTTAGACTCTGCTCGTAATGGGCTGGTAACTTATCTTTCAACAGGTAACCCGGAAAGCCACAGATGTTATTGAGAGTGCATGCCGGCTCCAACGGGTCACTTACTAAGGCCATCTAAGAGTTATAACCAGCTAGCTCAAGTCTATATACACGCAGCTCCCGCCCAAACGATCCGGCGGGGCTCTCGTTATATCTAACCATATCACTTGCTAATATCTACATCGAGCTTTATTAACAACTCACGAACATCGAATACCAACTAACAAGTTAAACGTTATTTATAAAAAACTACAGCTAGGTGTAACCGTAAGAATTTTAACCACTGCCCAAAGATGGCTCAGTCGTAATGGTTAAAATTCCTTGTGTCACGAGCGCTTGAGGTGTGATCTTAACAGCTAATGAGGTTTGGGTTGGAACGCCTCGTGTCGTACCCAAGATCCACCTTCCTTGTTTCGGTTGTCGAGCACAGGGAAGGGGCGCCGGCGCCGGCGCCGCGCTCCACGCCCGGCGCCGGCCCGGGGACGAGCGTTGTCGGGCCGGGCCTGGGACGACTCTACCACCGGTTAAGTCCACGTTCAAATTATTCACAATTTACATAAATACATTACATAAATGAAAATAAAAACAAAAACAACTGCGCAATTACTAACGAAAAAACAACTGTCCGAATCGTGAAACAAATACAAATGTCGAAACTAAACCCGTAGTAGATTGTAATACAAATCAGAAAAACTGTTAAAAGATGATGGAAAATAAATTTAATTAAAACCAATGTAGTATTAAATTAAATATACCGTGTTTTGCTTAACTAATGGAAGACGCTCGTAGCATATACTGCTAGTGTACAAAAAGTGAGGTAAAACTATCGGTGATGGAACTAATGGTCGGCGATGAGCTGACAGCCCGCCCAGCGGGAGGCGGCTGCTGCAGCGGGGCCGCGGGCCCCCGCGCCGGGGCCCCGAAGGCGCCCGCGCCGGGGTCCCCACGGGCCGACGAGGGCTCGGGTGGAATGCCTCGTGCCCAGTAGACGCGCTGGTACCCACACCCATCTGGCGCGACACGGCAGCGCGGACGCCGCCGCTTAGCGTCAGAATATAGGCATGAGGGTGGTATCGATCCAGTCGGACTTTGCACAGTCCTCCCACCAGGATAGATGTGAACCTGATTCTCTACGGCCATAACAGTTTGATTTTGTGTGTTACAGTTGCGATGTAAAACTTCTACATATAAACGGATAAAAAATATATTCGCATCTCTATAAACGTAGTAAAGACCCGCATACGAAAGCCAGTAAAATATCAAAAAGGGCAAAACTTGTACAAAAATAGGTTTTTGCGATATAAAAACTTCCCATTACGAAATACCGTTCTAGTTACGCCAATGCGAATGAACCTTTTCGCCAGATTGTTGAACTGCCGCACCCGCACTTGCATTCATCGTTGTGACTGCAAGCGTACCAGCATTAGAATTTTGGTAATTAATCCTCTTAACAGGTCGGTCAGATGTACATACAATATAGGTGTTCATAGTGCAAAATCAATAAACGCTTGATTTCTTTAATAAAACTTTACTTAGACCGCAATATTTAATTAATATTAATATGTATTTCAAATATTTTTTTCTTTTTTGCATTAACTTATCCATATTTATCATTGAAAATGAAGTATTAGAAAAAGTAGATTATGTCTTATACTTCATTTTCAATAATACCAATATTGTTGAATGGAGATAACCGTGACCTTACAGCCTTTTTAACCGACTCCAAAAAAAGGAGGAGGTTATTTATTTTATTTAATTGAACGACGACGACTTTGCTTAAGACGAGTGAAGACCTTAAAACAGCGACCAGTACAATGACGAAAAGTGACCATGATGTACCTGACACCTGATGACACGAAATACAATCAGTTCCGGACTGCCTAGCAATTTGTTTTATCTACCATAGTACCCTACGAAAAATGCTCAAATAAAACAAGTTTCACACTCACTTGAATGAAGCTATAAAATAAATACTAGCCATGATGTCTCGTGGCGAAATAATTACACGATATTTTAAATCAGACGCCAAGCGCATCGTAAACTTATCTAAGGCGCAATTAAAGTACTAATTAGTAGAAAATGTTACAACGTAAATAAATAGTATTTAAGTAATAAATAAATATAATAATGCGCTACGACTTACAAGATAACACAATAAATTACACTACGAAACTAAGAAAAAATCCCTTAAATCTAAGTGGTCCACTTCAAAAAATATTAAATCCGTATGGGCTTAGGGACTTAAACATTTTGAAGCAAACCAAACATCATATCTACACACATAATTAATTTTGTGTCCAAATAAATAAGTCACTCGCCTATTACATATACAATATGCGTAGGCTGCAATACGAAATATAACAGTAAAAACATCCGAAATAGTAAGTACAATAAGGCTAATTTTGAAATAAATAGCATGCCATGGATTGTTGAAACGAAAACTCACATTGATGTTAGGGGATGCCCTTTAATGAAAGGTGCCTTCATTCATTCGCCGACTTCATGAAGTAATAACAGGATACTTCGACCGTTCAATCGACCTTCCGACGCCCAACTGACAATAAGCTACCACACAGCAAGGCGTAGGGTGTCGCGTCTCGATATACTTTCCCTCATCCTGGGTGTTGGAGATAAGGACTAGCATACTGCAGCAATCTTAAGGTTTGGGCGCCCAGGTGATACGAGCTCATACCTCTCCGGTTGGTGTCAATTTCTGGAGTGGTATCCCCGAAAAAAGAAAGGAATGTGTGCCGACAGATGTTTTAAGGACTCATGTGTTATGCCTAGTGCCGTAAAAATCGCCGTCCCTCATCGAAGGTAAGTGACGAGGGGGTGGTGCCCACGCGTCGAGCCTACAGGCTATGTAATCGGCTCTCCCACCGGTGAAGTGAAACTAAGTCGGTCAAAACTGATCAAAAAGAGAGTAGTGAACAGTTCGAGCAGTTTAAAAAAAGAGTAGTGTAAGAAAGATGGGGTTATATGAAATGGGGACAACGAAAAACAACGACACTGATGTTTGTGTCACTTAGTGCGTCCTGTAAACAGTTTTGGAACACTAAGCATCCCTCAGTCGCCTTTTACGACTTGCGCGGGAAGAAAAGCAGCTGACCAATTCTATGTTTTTTCTTCGCTCCCAGATCAGCATGGAAGGCATATCGTGTTGGAAAATGGTAATACTTCTAAGAGAAGTAAAATTCCACGCGGTGGTATGCGGTGTCAACGCGGTCAACGTTGCCAAAATCATGTGCACGTTGATCGCGAGAACGCGAGAAGAATGTGTCAATTCTACCTGCTGAGGTCCTCAGGAGCAGCGTGACAGTCACTGGCATATTCAAGTCTCAAAAGAGTCACAGAAATAGCATTGGTAATTAATAAGAAGTTTTTAAGCTGGAGTAAACTAACTAACTGTAACTGCCCTACTTGTTGGCATCCGTCTTATTATTGGCACCCTAAAGTTCGAAAACAAGAAAAAAATAGATTTCTCAAGTTCTCAGGTACGCAATTTAAATGTGAAATAGTATTATTATATTGTACAAAATTGGCCATTAGTTTTGCCATTTAAGCTTAACTTTAGGGTGCCAATAATAAGAGGGTGCCAATAATAAGGGCACTTAAGTCTACTTAGACTTTTTCTCTATTGACAGTCTTTTGCGCGCTCTTTACTGCGCTAAAGGATCTCAGTACATAGTCAGGTAGCGGCAATACGGCAGTATTTATTTCAGAGACATAACACCATTAGTTTTATGGTTAGAGTGAATTTTCCGGTGAATAGTCTTGTCAAAGTTTCAATGATACGTCAATAAATAACTTTGAAAGATTGTATCGAATAAATATCTTTATTCAATCGTCGGCCACAAATTAATATCAGAAAGGGTCGAAAAATCAATTGAACTGTCCATACTAAGTTAAAATCGTAACAAGTTGTCTTTATCATTATATTAAAAATAGTGGATTAATTTAAACTTATAAAAAAAAACTGAATAATTTGAGTTTAGTTTTCTCATAGATAATGGTACCTATATTAAATAAACCCTTGCATATTATGTCCTATGCCAATCGTTGAACTGGGTCAAACTGCCGATCGGCCAAGATCTGCCTAGGCACATTCACGATGCGCCGGCATTTCTTGATTTGCCTATCTAATACCCGCCATATCGTTTAAAGCATAACGTTTGACAATTTGCCCGACCATGTTTGGAAAATTGATTATGTAAAGTAACCAAAGTACGAGCAAATAGAATGAAGTTAGAAAATAAAGATTTACCCAACCATGCTCAAATAAATGGTTTGAAGGATGACTAAAGTATGAGAAAATGTAAATATTTTTATGCAGTTACACTACGCTCGTAATTTACTTGGACCATTTTTCTGCAATTATCTCACTGTTATTACTTTTAATGCATATCATGTTTTCTTGATTTATTTTCCCAAGACCCTTGCCCGGGCGCCGCCATCTTTCGCGCAAGTAAGTACACAGCTGACGGAGCGCAAACAGCGCCACCAGCGTCGCAGAATGGAACTACTTAACGATGCACCCCGACCGAACCCAAATGTCTAACCATAATACGACGAAAATGAAAATGAAAAAAATAAATAGTAGTAGGTAATAGTAATAGATATGGCCAAGTGACTATTAGGGAAAATCGACAAAATAGGTAGTTTTCATCGATCTGCCCAACTTTATACTGGGCACATTATGAAATACTAGGCCAAATCACGAAATGCCGGTACATCGTGATGAGCTCAAGCAGATCTCGATCAGTCCAGTTTAACGATTAGGACATATATACTCGTACATAGGTAAACAAGTCGCACACATATCTAGACATATTTATAGGTAAATATTTGACAACTATCGCAGTTATGCGAGGCGAGTAATCGATTTTAATTTGACACTATATTTATATGCATACACATGGGCAGGTAACTTGTCTTTGAGTTTTTATATACTATTTATAATTACAAGCTTCGGAACAATTAATTATATTATTTGGCATTTATCAACCAGATATGTTAAATAATACACATTCCTCTTAAATACACGAGACGCAATTTGAGCAACCATTTTATCCTAATAAGTCATTTTATAATCAGAATTTGAGATTAGATAGAATTTCACTGATTTAGAAATATCGTATGTTTTTTTTTTAATATACCTACAGTTGGTATTCTACTAGATATCTACACGTTATCCTAAAACATCAAGCCACGTGTGTGGAGACGACATCAACGGCCGGCGAATGAAAGATGGTACTCACAAATAATACTCGAAGCGAGGTATTTTCAGTTGTATATATCGATATATATTTATAATAAATGCCCCTTGGCAGTGTAAGCTTCATTACTTATGTACAGTTAAACTATATGTGCATGTTAACGACTCGACAATCTAGAAAGCACGTGAATGCCGAAAATGAAATACTTACAAAATTATCATCTTTGTTGTAAAAAATACAAGCGGTCACATCTTAATGTCGAGCACACATAATAATCATCAACACTGTCGTCGTTACCAAAAACTAAGTGTTTGCGTATATGGTTATCTTCCTAACCGGAAAGCCACATAGATCGTGAGTTGATGGTCAAAACAATGACAATTTAATTTGAATGATAATTTTGAACAATTATAAACATCTTAATGTCGAGTAATTAATGAAATAAATAATTATAACGAAAAGCGGGATTCACCAACACTTTTTCCATTTGATGTCGAGTCGTCGATATTTCGGCACAGTCGCCCATGCGACTGAATACCCATGCTAAATATAGAGCGAGAAATATCGGTGACCATTCACCGAGTACGTAACTTAAATTTGTACGATATGACAGGGACTCGACAACAAATCGAAACTTTGTTAAAATCTCGTTTTTCGTAATAATTGTAGTGATAATGAATATGAAAGATATGAAACGAAAAATGTAAAAAATGACAAAATTGACCTATCCCGCGCGTTACATTTTATTTGATCATATATTTAGTTTAATTTGTGACTCTATTCACTAATTGAGCAGCCAGCTAAGTTCAGCTAGGTTCTGGCTTAAATATTTACATGTATTTATTAAATACTCTAAAGGCACTCGCACGCATAGACGTTTAGTAATGTTTATACCTAGATGTCAAGCACTCAATTTGCCCAAGAATGCGTCACTTAGATATAGTATTAAAATGGTATGGTACTAGTAAAAAAAAACTTGACCCATTAGTTAACCCCAGACTTGACCAAATCTAGTCCAATATTTCTTCACTAGCAAAAATTAACAATTGCCAAATAAGTTAAAGTATCACCATGAGAATACAGATCCATCCTTTTCATTTTCACGGTACTCAATTACATGTTACGGTATGCATTTTTTTTAACGTTTAATTCCACACCTGTAAATATTCATAGAAGAGTCGTTGACGACGTTTGGAAAGGCCAAAATTTTAAGAAAATAATAATATGTTTGCTCTTATGTGTTGAGTTTTTTGAGATACCGAGCGGCGCATAACCTAACATGGTTGACCTACCATGAATGTGGCCTAAAAACCGCAACCCTGTACTCAATTTTACCCCATCTCTTTAAGAAATTTGTGAATCCCATCTGTTAAACATCCAATTTCGCATACCTACCTATTGGTCATTACAGATTTTTTTTTACAAAAAAACAAAATTGATTAATTTGACAGTTATTTTGGAACCAACGATCGCAGCGCCACAATGACAGTTGCCAACCCCATTTTGAAATTGCAAAAGTTGAGAATTAACTTCAATCAAATTAATAATACATTATTCCCAAACAAGACATCTTTTTTAACTTTCATTTTTATTATCTTTCGGTAAATTTATACCATGTTGTAGGAACAAAAATATCGGGACACTCAATAACTATATAAATGAATTAGAAAAAATATTCAGCCGAATTGAAAGCCATAAATTTAAAAAACTAAAAATAAGATGAGAATGATAATAAAATGAAGAAGGATGAAATAAATCAATGAATTATTTAAGTAAATTATTTGACAAAGAAAACAAGAACTAAGAATTTTAACTAGGCGCCACGTCAAATACGAAGGATGCCACAAATTGAACAAGTTTAGTCATATTGTATTCTTATCTAAATAGCATAGTAGACAACTAAATTTTTCGTATTCTATATAAGCATTAATATCTGGTGACCCATGTGTAATTTTTACAACAAAGGTTTTTTAGTGATTCCTTACACCTACTCAAACGTTATACGAGTATGACCGCAGTCCTATGCACAGACTATCTTTGAACTTCGCTATAGATATTTTGAATTTTTCCTGCACTGAGATAAGAAACCAAATGTTAGTGTGAACAACAGCGTTATTTTTTATTTAAAGGAATGCTGAAGTTCGATTTTCAATCAGTGATGTGATGCTATACAAGTCTAAACCCAATGCTCTGACCAAACAGACGCGACTAACAACCGTACTTAGAGGTCTCACAGTGCGCGCGGGCGGACGCATAGTAATAGTTGGCAAGGGATGACTGTATTCGTTGCATGTATTTGCACCCCTTTCTAATTGTACCTGTGCGTCTGCGCGCACTGTGAGACCTCAAAGTAATGTTTGTTAATACGGGTGTAAGTGTCAACCCACACGTACCACAACCACACATCGCAGCGACAAAATGTGGTACGTGTGAATAGTGTCGATGCAACTTTTTGCAGTTGCGTTGTGGTTGTGCGAGAAAATGTCGTTGACGCTAGTAGCTGTGATGTGGAATTGTGGATGTGGCCGGCCGCTAGTTCGCAGCGTCGTCACTGGTGATTGCGTTATGGTTGCGTTGGCCGGTATCACCCACGCGGTCGATAATGACTGCAAAATGTGGTACGTGTGAATTGACTATTCAGTTCCAATACAAAATGCGCCCTGCCCACGTGGTGTGGTTGTGGTTCGTGTGGGTTGAGCCTAAAGGTCTCAGCAGGCTTATCAACTCGGAATGGGATCGACACCGTATCGCTGTCAACCAGGCGTCAATTTAACTTAAGCACGTAACCAAACCGGATCAGCGTCGGTGCGTCGACTCGACTACGGCTAACGTGACGAGTAGCGCACGGTATGTCCCGGTTCACAATACGCGTTGGCTATCATAGCCATAGCACTTGATGACGAGGAAAAAGAAAAAAAAATACGGGTCGAATTGAGTACCTCACTCCTTTTTTGAAGTCGGTAAAAAGAAAAAGAAAAGAACATCGAGCGGAATTAATCGATGTTTCGAGCAGGAACCATTTTGTTTGGATCTTTGATTGGAACTGAAATAATATCGATTCTGAAAAAGCGAAACCGAAATGCAAATGTTTGGGAGTTTCTTGCGAAATTTTTGCGAGTTATTAGCAGGTTTCCGTGCCCTGTCTGTCTGTTCAGAGCTTTACCAAACTGACATTCGGTGCCTTACGACAATGAGTAACTGTTATTACATTAATCATAAAAGGACTACAGTAATGTCTTATATAAGTTGGTGTTTGAATATGTTATTATGACTTCCTTAACAAGCTAATATACGTGCTTTAAGTAAAGTCTAAATTCGTAAGATTTGTTGTCATTCGCCAACTTAGATTTGATATTAATTTCGTTTGAATAGCAATGCATTTCCATGATATAAGAAGTGTATGAACCGGTCCACTGACCTTGTTTAACTAAAGTATTAAGCAAATATACAGCTGTCTATTAATCATAGGAAGCCTTATCGATTTGTTGAGGTAAATACCGATTAAATGATTTACAGGACGCGACATTATAGAACTAAAATTGAAGCTTTCGCGGTCGACTTGCAAACATAGAGAGAGGCGCTAACTCAATCGAAACCTGGGCCTTACGCTGGCCATACACCATCCTGCCTATCGTTCAATCGGCATGACGCTGCTGATTGGATCAAGTAGAACTGACCGTGGGGGGGCGTGGATTGGCATGACAGTTATCAAATTATGGTGTAATATGGACGAACTTCAGATTGGATCAAGCCTGGCGTCTCATGACGATTGGACGATAGGCGGGATGGTGTATGGTCACCATTACTGCGAACTGCCAAACAATGTTACAGAGTTTCTAGCTCATTTGTTACAGTAATATTGTAAGCGAGATGGCGCTATACGCAGTATCATTTCTATAACATAGTTTGACAGCTCGCAGTAAGGCCCCTGTAGTATATACAGAGCGACGATTACCAATATAGAATGTTGTTCATACGTATAATTAATTAGTGTTATAATAGTAATATATTTAATTAAGTGGTACTTGATGTAAATTTTAAAAGCCTCTTATTAAATAAATTATTATAAGTTGATTGATACTGAACTATATGAAATACGTTTAGTCGACTAATAACCAATTCGAAAAATGACTACATAGTCGACAATTGACTGACTCTACTAATGACCAATTCGTTTTCATTATAATCACAGATAATACATATAATAAAGAATGGCGAATTGGTCGTTTAGAGAATTGTACATTTCGAGAATCGGTCAATTGTCGACTATATAGTCATTTCGCGAATTGGTCATTAGTCGACTGAACCATGAAATACTAGCTAAAAGTAGTAACCCGAAGTTTATTATAAAACGTAAATTAATACTGGGATTGATAAATTTAGAGCTAAATAAATAAAACATTGTCAGATTTACTTTGTCAGTTGGATCAAACCATCAAAAAAGTTGATATCGATTGATATTACAAAATGTGACAGACAGATAACAGTTTTTTAATTGTAGCAAACGTCCTAAGAAAGATATTTACACCAAAACTTTTGAAATGTACCAAAACGAATATAAAAAGTAAAGATTTATATATATTCAGTTCAAAAATCATATTACCCGTCGATGAATAGTCCAACATCTCTAGTCAGTATTCCAAAATGTAATGTAAGCATGCTATTAATAAATATATCACTTATATACAGAATTTATTATACATTATGCATACCTGAAGTTTGTTACACATACTTTTGTTAAATAGGGTACTAATTCTTCTGGACCTAATACACACAAAGGACTGTTGCAGTTTGAATGCTACTAAATGCCAGAATGAGGTAGAACTTTTTCTGCAGTTTCGGGGCTCCAACTTCACGCTACGAACACAATCATTACTTTAAATACACCGCCAAGGTCATTTCTCCACCAAACGTCAAACCGACAAACATGACATGACAAGTTGGCGCCTCGCCCCACTCGAGGTATGCCTTTGCTACCCCAATAAGTAACTTTTGAATCATAAAAGGTTTTCACAATACAGTAAATAATGTATTAAATCAAACTCAATTAAATTAAGTTATTTAGAGCTGATTGTTCAAACCTCAGATAACAGTTATCTGTCAGTTAACCTGTACGCTCGGAGATGTGTCAAGTCCATCAACAACTTGACACCCGTCAGTCTCGAATTTATGGTGGCGGAAATCGAAATTTAAACTTTATTAATTACATTGTAACGTCATTTTTCGAGTGGTTGGCTGAAGAGGCACATGTACCTATCTATGTATCCGAGTAATATGTCGATATTTTGTTTAGGACGTCTGTGTTCCTTATCCGATCGTCCAGGTTAGACGATATCAGTCGAATAATTTTTATCCAGGCATTGAAAAATTGGCCCTTAAAACATCAACTATTGGCATTGTCAGTTTGCTGTCAATCATGACGATTTTAGCCAATAAAAATGAACCATCAATAACGCTGGCCGATGTTCCTCTATAACGATTGGTTAGATAGTCATGTCATGTCATGACTGATGGTTGCATGACCGACTAATACGCCATAAGGTTGATATACACAAGCGGGCCGGCATTAGTGATTCAGCAGTATTTGTAAAACTACAAAGCACACCCGAAGCGACAATCGACTTGTGCCGATAGGGCAGTTTATTTATTGGGTCGACACATATTATCCTTCTTTCAGCATCTGCAATATTTTCTAGCGACCGTTTTTGTCGATTAATGCAGGCTCGCATATGTGTGTAACAACCTTTAAGCTGCCTGCTCAACCAAAGCGAAGCAGAGTCGCGGAGCGGTGAGCGAATTAAAAATCCACAAATACAACTGCATAAAATCCTGTCCACTGAACAGGAGCGGATATACAATTCTATTGGTGGAATGTTAACTTGTTCGCGGCTCCGTCTTTTGCTCCGTTTTGAAAGACCGGCAGCCTTCTGCATCCCTATCAACTGGACTCGTCACATCCTTCGACATATTTGTTTGAATTTTGCGATGATAAAATAGTAGATTGTACAACAAGTGCATAAAACGTACCTACCATTTTACCCGAGACGTATATATCCAACTGAGCCCTAGGCGAGAGTGGATAGTCAAGTCGAGGGCCAAATGGGTTTTATGTACGAGTTATAAACTCTGTTTTTCACTTCGATTGAGGAAATAAAATATCATCATCATCATCATCATCAGCCTATTAACGTCCACTGCTGGACATAGGCCCCTCCAAGAGTACGCCATCAAGCACGATCAGTGGCTGCTCTCATCCAGCTCTTGCTAGCCACCCTGCAAAGATCGTTGCTCCACCTAGTCTGAGGGCGTCCTACACTACGTTTGCCGACTCGCGGTCTCCACTCTAGAACTCGCTTACCCCAGCGGTTATCGGTCCTTCGGCTTATATGGCCGGCCCACTGCCACTTCAGTTGGCTAATCCGGTGGGCTATGTCAATTACTTTGGTTCTCTGTCGGATTACCACGTTCCGGATTCTATCCTTCAGAGAAACTCTGAGCATAGCCCTTTCCATAGCTCGCTGAGCGACTTTGAATTTGTGAACCAGCCCGGCCGTGAGAGTTAATTATCAATATTGCAAAAAAAGACTTCCCGCCAATATACTTTTTTTTTAAAACGTGGCAGTGGCAGCACATTGACTTAGCATAGATCATAGTCCATAATGCTCTTGAAATACTTATTTCTTAGAAAACGCATTAATATTGTCCTAGTTTTATTAAATTACTATTATAACATGGATTATGTACAAAATTTAAGAAACAGAATGAAATAACAAGTTTAGTTAACGAAGTTTAATTGCGTGTGTGCCTGTTTTTTACCTAACGACCTTTGTCTTAGAGTCTGGGACGTAGACGAAGATTTTACTTTATGCATTAGAGCATAAAAAGCGATTTTATGCAGCCTATACCCAACATAAAGACGAACTTTACGAGCATGAGAAGTGAAAATACTTTATAAGACCTTTTTGGATATTTTGTTTAAACAGATAATTTGTAAAAATATCATAAAGTCAATAAAGTAATATGCTGTCTTTAGTTTAGTTTCCTAAGAAATATGACATGTAGATTCAAACTGTAACCCAGCCAAACTTCAAGTACGCATACACACTAGTTTGCAAAGCATAGAATTTGGTTTGTCATACTGAATTTCGAAGATCAGAATATTGATGTCCACATCAATAAGGTTAATTTTGAATTCCGATACATATTATGTCTAGCGGGATTGTTCAGTATTGACCAGCTCCCTTGCACCGGAGCAGGGAGGCGCGGTTCTACCTCCAGATGACGGCGACGTTGGGGTCATCCTCGATGATCTGGTCCAGAGTGGGCAGGTCAATGCGAGCAATGCAGCAGATCTCGTCGGTGCAGTGCTTGCCCGTGAACAGCCGCCGGATGCCGAGCACCGCGTCCAGGCGGTTGGCGAACCCGTTCGGCCGCGGCGGATGCCGGATGTACACTGGGTATCTGGGAAATGTTGAGCGTGATTTACAAGGTGTGTTGCACCTATAAGAAAATTAAAAGGGCACTTTCTGCTGTGCAATTATAGCGATTTGGTTGGGTTTAGTTTTAAAAATCTTTATACACACACACATACACGCACACACACCCAATTACACATTTTTACTATTTTTACTAATTTCCTAAGTTTTAAGTTATGTAAGCACCATTGTGTTTATAATCATGTTGCTTGTCCATAAGGAGGTGGGCGCTAATAACTGTGACACAGTCTTTGACTTCTACAGTTATTACCGTATTATATGTTTCTGTACCTATGTCATGATTATAAATAAAGATTTTATTTATTTTATTTATTTATTTATACTTATATAGATCCTTAATTGCTTATGCATTGTACTACCCTAGTTTAATACATAACCAAATAGTAAAAGAATCTGCGCGTGAATTTAGAGGTACAAATAAGTAAGAAGTGGTTAACCGAAAGTGTTCCTGAGTGAAAAATTGAAAATGAAGTACTTAGAAAAGTCGACCCGTCTCACAACCAGCTCCGATGGGACTCGAACCCACGACCTTTCGCTGTCCGGGCGACTGCCTTAACCGCTGAGCTACAGAGTCGTTTCCGAACGACTCGAGCTCAGTGAGAGATGGCTCGATTTTTCAAAATAATTCATTTTCAATTTTTCAATAAAATAAAAATTGCATTGTGAATGCAAAAAAGTAAAAAAATTTAATAACTTGTTCCTGACTGTATAAAAGGTATTAATTTTAGTCTCTAGTGGGGAGAACTGGCGACGAACTTGACGGCAGGTACTAACCTTTTAAGGCACTTGATGAGACCGTGCAGCTGGGCGAACACCACCAGCCGTCGGATGTCGAAGGTGGGGCCCGCGGAGACGGAGTACCGCTCGCAGACGGAGCGCAGGGTCGTGCCTTGCTGCAGCGAGCAGAGGATCTCCAGGACATCCGACAACGTAGGCTATGGCCAGGAAATTATGCTATTAAACTCAACGTCATATTTAAGAGACATTTCGCACTTTGCAATTGTCTCGCTCGCACAATAAACAATTTTAAAGATTGTGGAAAACACATTGTGTTTTTTAAGTGTTTCATTATGTCCCTACAACGCAATTAGTTATACATTATTAAACATATTTCAACATTGTCAATACTGCAATAATACTAGAATTACGAGCTTAAAGTTTTAGAAAATTTTCTTCCTAATTCTAACCAATACTCAATTGAATGAATAACATAACTACAAAATATCCGCAACATTGCGTTGTAGTGACATATTGAACACTTTTCTAAAAAATATGTAGTTTAAAAAACTATAAAGACACACTTTTATAGGAACAGACTTAAAATTACAAAATAACCGTCTATTCAGTAACTGAAATTAAAAAGCGTGGTGCGCGTTGTCAATATTAAGTAGGTACTTACTTGAATGCATGCTTTGCAAAGGGCGCACCACGCTTTTTAATTTCAGTAACTGAATAGACGGTTATTTTGTAATTTTAAGTCTGTTCCTATAAAAGTGTGTCTTTATAGTTTTTTAAACTACATATTTATTTTTTACTTTTTAGTTTAACAAATGGCAAGCTATAGATGGGGGTGGTAATCGATTTCACAGTCCATTCATGTGTCTGCCCACCCCGTAAACATTATAACTCAAAGCCGTGATTGTATGTATTTAGTTTTAAAATTCAAGTGGAGTCTATTAGTTACCAGATGCGCGAGCCGAACCCTTACTTCCTCCCTGCTCCATCAACAGACCCTCCCCACCAAGTGTAGCGAATAGGTCTCATCAGAACCAAACAAATGAGCCCAAACTCGAGGGGTTTCCTAGTGGTCTTGAGGAGTGCCACTGACTTCCTCCCTGCTCCATCATCAGACTCACCACCAAATGTAGCGAATAGGTCTCATCAGAACGAAACAAATGAGCCCATCTCGAGGGGTTTCCTAGTGGTCATTAAGGAGTGCCACTGACTTCCTCCTTGCTCCATCATCAGACCCTCACCACCAAGTGTAGCAAATAGGTCACATCAGAACGAAACAAATGAGCCAGAACTCGAAGGGTTTCCTATTTGCCATTAAGGAGTGCCACTAGCTTCCTCCCAGCTTCATCATCAGACCCTCGCCACTAAGTGTAGCGAATAGGTCTCGTCTGAACGAAACAAATGAGCCCAAACTCGAGGGGTTTTCTTGAGTTCATTAAGGAGTTTCACTGGGTCCTCTCAGCTCCATCATCAGACCCTTACCATCAAGTGTAACGAATAGGTCTTATCAAAACGAAACAAATGAGCCCAAACTCGAGGGGTTTCCTATTGGTCATTAAGAAGTGTCACTGGCTCCCTTCCTGCTCCATCATCAGACCCTCAACACCAAGTGTAGCGAATAGGTCTCATCAGAACGAAACAAATAAGCCAGAACTCAAGGTGTTTTCTTTTGGTCGTTAAGGAGTGCCACTGGCTTCCTCCCTGCTCCATCATCAGACCCTCACCACCAAGTGCAGCTAATAAGTCTCGTCAGAACGAAACAACGGAGCCCAAACTCGAGGGGTTTCCTAGTGGTCATTAAGGAGTGCCACTGGCTTCCTCCCTGCTCCATCATCAGACCCTCACGATCAAGTGCAGTGAATAGGTCTTATCAGAACAAAACAAATGAGCCTAAACTCGAGGGGTTTCCTAGCAGCCATTGAAGAGTTATATTGCCCACCTCTTGACTCCATCATCAGATCAGCTCGATAGTAGCAAATTATTGTATTGTCATCGGATTCCTATAGACTTGCAAAGTTTCAAATCAATAGGACAATTACAAGTAGGTTAAAATTGAATTCCAAGATTTTCTTACATTGTGACTTAGTTACAAGTGAAGCTAATAAAAGTGTGGTAAAAACACAATGTGTTTTCCACAATCTATGAAAATGTTGCATTGTGCGAGCGAGATAACTGCCAAATGGCTCTAATTGCGAAATGGCTCTTAATCAAAAGAAGCTAAAATTACACTTAATACTTAGGGAGTAGGTACTAACCGCGTGGTCGTACGCCGCGCGCTAGCTAGCGGTTCTCTTTTAGTAGTAAAAAGGTATCGGACAAAATTAATTTAAAGTTTATACTACTGTTACTACTAGAAGTAAAAACCTTTTCCTTGATGTCAGAACCCTTGGTGATGAAGCTAATGCATGACTTCTGCAACTCTCCGTCACTGAAGAGGCGACTGAGATTAGGAGTAGCGCGATACATGTTGCTGAATTTCAAGACAGGGATAAGCGTCACCTAAAACAAAATAACACTGATAAAAAAGAAGACATAAAAGATATTTATCTAAATCAAGCAAAAATATACACATATTTTTTAAGTACTAACAACATAAAGCATTAACCAATTATTTTAAATTATTTTTGCTTTAGAAAACTCACGAGAAAATCGACTACTTAAATGATTATTGATAAGTGGTGTCCACTGATTTATAAACAGTACATAATAATATACTTACCACACCATAATACACCAAGTTTTGTATACAAGATTTGACAAGAGTTTTTTCGACGTTGGTATCAGCTGCAATTTTGGAGACGTGGTTATAACCATTAATGTAAGGAAGAAGCTGAAACACAGAAAAGCAGCATTAGAAGCAGACCAGCTTTTTGATTGCGTAACTCGAATATCTATCGCGAGCGTATACAGTTTGAAAGATATTGTACAACCATTGCTGCAGTAGTACAAATATTTTTTTCAACTGCCTTAAACAACAAGTGATGGTTGTTAAGTTAGACAAATAGCCCCCTACTTTTTATTCCAAAACTCCCACAGGAACGGGAACCACGAAGGGGTGAGACCGCAGAGCGCAGCTAGTAGTGTGTAAAAATGGATCCATACCTGTCTGGTAGTAAGATCCCAATCGGCATTCAAATCAACTTCAAATGGTTCCTCGTCTTCTACGTCCAGATGCTCTTGGTTCTGCGGCTCGGCACCGTCGGGCGGGGTCTGGCGCTGCGGGCGCCGGCCCGGCCGCGGCAGCCCCACCGATGCCACCAGCACTGGCACATCATGGTCGTGGACCGGCGCAGGGTCTTTGCGCACCTCGAGGACTTTCAGGTGCATCACGGTGTCCCCTTCTGTTGACCAACAGGTTTCGGGTTATCGGAGAAAAAATAATATTGGTACGCCAGCAGAATTAATATATTTTCAGGTTTAAAATGACAGATTTGTTTTTTTTTTATTCACGATACAAAATTATGTGCGTATTCTATTACATATCACGCCTTCAAGATAATATAAGTACAGATGTTTTATCTCACGAGCGCGGGTGAGCCACGCTTGTGTGTGTAAATGTACAACATGCATACCATAAGCAGGGTACCTACTCACCTAGCTTGTAGCAGTAACGTATCTGCTACTGTATCAACATGCAAGTGAGTACGGCTCGGCCACGGTCACCGCGTATCCAGCTACGAGCTCCCGGATCCGCAGTACTAGCCGCCTTCGTGTTCGCAGTGATACCGCCAATCGGCGGGTCACTGGGAGCTTACTGCGAATCCCGTGCGAGCGGCTCGCAGCGCGCTCGTGCCTACGCACATACTCACTTGATACAGTAGCAGATACGTCACGTGTTACACAGCTCGGTGAGTACCCTGCTTTAGAGTAACTTTTTGTGAAATAGAGATCAATCTAGGGCCCCTTTATTGGAAGTGCATAACTAGCGCTATCTGTTGTCTGGTGGAAACAGCTTTTGGTGTGAAACACACACAAACACATTATGTGATAAAAAGTGACACCTAGGGCCTGATTATAACAAATTTCGTATTTTTTGGCTAAGTAGTCCCTATTAGAATTTGTGAAGATTGAGCCCCCTGGTTTTCGTAGGTAATCGTAGTAAGCGTAAGTACCTAAGCGTAGGATCCAGATGCGTGCCATGCATGCATTCACACACATTAATAACATATATTAATTTGCCTCAAGGTTTGGCATCGTAGGTACTATACGTATGGTACCTACTAAAAGTGTCAATGTACGATGCATTGGCCAAACAATGGTGCAAACCCCCAGCGACAACAAAAACAAATGTATGAATTGGCAGATTTTTAAAGTTGCTCACTGATAACATAAAATTTTGGATACAGGAAAAACGGACAGACGGACACTTATATTTACGCGGTGACGGTAGGCAATGTTAAAAGCACACAAAATTGGTAAGAATCTAAGAAGAATGTGATGAGGGTAAAGGAAGGAAGGGCGACATAATTAAAAGGATCGTAACAAGTTGCTTCTATTAAGCTAATGAGTTTTTATCGCCCGTTTTTCTTGACAGTTAACGGGTGGTAGGTAAAAAAATTTTGGACGATTCATAATCATTAATTTTTATTTAATCTATTTGATTTAATAAAATTACTTCGACTTTGAAAAGAACTGATTTCTATCTTCCCTCGCGGGACAAAGGTGAGATTGACTACAGTACGGATACGTAAATAGGAAACATGTACACTCAAAGTATTTTTGAACTGTTATTTAGCTTAATATTACTCTTTTAAATGCATTTTTGCATTCACAATATTTTATTATTGAAAATGAAGTACTTATAGAAAAAAACTATAGTTTTCATAAACTCTTTTGCCCCACTGAATAGACTTTAGCAACCTATAATATATTATATGTCGGGATAACTGCCCCCTGATTCACAAACCGTCGGAAACGCTCTCGACAGCGAAATGTTTGCATTGTCTCTGTCTCTCACTATAGAATATCACTACATAGTATAAAACAAAGTCGCTTTCTCTTTCCCTATGTCCCTTTGTATGCTTAAATCTTTGAAACTACGCAACGGGTTTTGATGCGTTTTTTTTAATAGATAGAGTGATTCAAGAGGAAGGTTTATATGTACTTTTTATCCCGATATTCCCACGGGAACGGGAACCACGCGGGTGAAACCGCGGGCGGCCGCTAGTAACACTATAAAAAGTAATATTTAAAAAATATAGCGTTTGTTACTTAACAAATTGCTTAGGTTAAGTTTTTATCGTGGCAGCTAATAATAAGACAACATTGTAGCTTGTAAGTTTCAAATGTATTTTTAACTTGTATTTGGTGTATGTACTTGCTAGGTGCACAAAGTAACTACGCGGGCGCTAGCTGTCCTTAAATAAATAAATAGAATGGACAAAAACAAAGCACAGAATTGGAATCCGATTCCATTTCCGACAGTTTGTGAGTTAGGGAGCTGGTCTGATTTCGGCTACAGTCTAGAAACTATCTATTGCGCGAGATCCTTTAAATTTAAGATTTATCGATTCCCAGCCTTGACCGGGAGTGCAGCGGGCGGGCGGGCGAGTGCAGTGGGGTGGGTGCAGTGAGGAATGCAGCGCGCGCATCGGCGGCCGCGATTGATCGGGAACCTTCCAGCTTTGGCCGCCGCCCGGCTCCAGCCAGGACGACCAGAGACAAAGGTCCTTAAACTATTTATTGTAAACCAAAACATAAAAAACACTTGAAAATTATTAAAATACCTAATCAATTGAATATGAAACATTCAAACTTTAAAGAAAATACTTGTAAAGCTGAAAGGGTCATTAAGACTAAAAATATCTAAAGATACCCAATATAGTAGGTGATCGACTTACCGAGCGTAGTAGAATCCTTGCTTTGAGACGAGATCTTTCAATGAAACGACCGAAACGAAGGAAAGGGTCTGAAAGCACCGCCCACCCCTCTTTTTGTGTAATCGTGTACATGGCGGTCCAACCTAATAAATATATACACGGTGACGCGTAAGTAAGACGACCGAAGGTACGTAACACGTTCCTAAAGGTAGTCGAAGTTAATGATTTAGCTTTGTAAAAGATCAAGATATGCACAGTCTAAGAACGCTTTGTTCAAATAACCGAGGACTCAAGTTGGTTAAAATCAATTGATATCAGACACTTGGTTCAAAAACGTCCGCTCGGTAACGTACTGCAACGATTACTAAGGCAAGGGGTTGGTTGCAGCGCGCGCAGCAGGAGCTGCAGTCAGCCCGAGCGAGTACTCAGGTGCGGGCGGTGGTGACAAACGCACGCATCAGCCGATATGATTGATTGCAGGATGCGCGCGCTGCAACATTCTCGGACGTAGCTCCGTAGCGTATAGGACCTAACTATTTATGGACACTAAAAATCAATAACGCGTGCTCCCAGTGCTACAATTAATTACTTATATATCAGATATACAAGAAAATTTTATTTTATCGATTTAAAGTCATATTGTCCTAGTTTGGGATTCTCAACTTAAATTATGTGTAGAAAAAGTATTTTTTAATATGCCAGTACTTTAAGCGACATTTAATAAAAGTATCCGGTAATACACGGGTAGAGCAAACGGTTACTAGTAGTGCATATATTGAGGCAGAGAAGCAGGGTGCCAAGCAATCACTGCAAGAAGTCTGACCTGATGCAAGAACGCATTATGAAATGGTCACACGTAGAAGGGAAAGAAGGAACACACGCGTTGCCGGGTCTCATTGATTACGTGTTTCACTCTAAAACCAACCCACTAAATAGCTTACACATAACATTTCCAAAGATCGAAATATTCAAGAGACTACAAACAAAACATGTGATTTCATAATAAAACTGTAGCAAATCTTTTGATACCGACCGTCTTTCGTTGCACGCGACAACAAGCTAACTGACTGAATCTGTTAAGGCAGAGGCGGGGTGAGTGAGTGGGTGCAGCGCGCGCACCCACCCACTTGTGAGGTCTTGTTGAGGGTAGCGTGGATGGGAGTGGGAGGGCGGGATGCACGTATCTGTTGCTTTGATTGATTGCAGGATGCGCGCGCTGCATCTAGCCCGGATGTAACTCTAATAACGGAACAATAAAAAATTCTCAGGTATCGCTAAATTAATAACAAGGTATTAAGTACACTCGACAGCACATCAGGTTAAACAGTTGAACTTCGATAACAGCTTTTATTACCTAGGGCATAAATGCAGTCTCAAGGTCAACATTGTATAGTCTGATGTGCCGCCGTATGTACCTATGAACTGACGTTTACTATGGGGAAATTGTAAGAAGTTGGAATTATGATCAGAAAACATTTATCTTACTATTGCCTATAATCTCATTTATAAAACTACCTTAGAATAAAAACAAAATTTGTTTGAAGCTGACAGAGGGGTGCTTTGAAGCATTTATAAAATTTTAGACGCGTATTTTGTTTGATGTTTTATCATTCATATACCCGATTTTCGAAACTGACCATTTATTTTGATATATTGATAATAATTAAAAAATAGTGATCAATGAACATGTGAGAAAAAATGGCAGTTTCATATTATAGTTTACTCGGGATGAACTAGCTAAACTAGTGTAAGAGATTTTTTTTTCTAGAATTTTGTCAATTTTACGATATAAAGAATATAAGAAAACGGCGTTAGATCATGCGATGAGAAGGTTCTTATTTTAAATGGATCCTAGTGGCTTCAAAGTCATCGAGTATAACATCTACTTTTTTCTCATTGTCACGGCGGCAGTCTAGTCATGTTTGTGACAGTCAAAGGTTTTTAAACGGATCTGCAAATGCAAATGAAATTCTATAAAGAAACCAACACCAATTACCCACTATTGCCGCCGGGCAGGTAGTTCAAGCGAACGAAACAAGCACAGAGTCAAAGTCAAAGTCAATAAATTTTTATTCATATAGATTAAATAAAATTAATGCTTATGAATCGTCCAACATTTTTTTACCTACCACCTGTTATGGACATCTTTTAACTGACAAGAAAAACAGGCGAAAAAAACTCATCAGCTTTAACAGAAGCAACGCATTTACAAAATAATTATGTCGTTGCTAGACAAAATGGTACAATAATAAAATTTATACAAAAAGCTAATGCTGAAGGAAAGTTTTCACATACTTAAGTATAGGAATATTTTCCTTTTATACATTGTTAGTGTTACTTACTATAATTATTACAACCATGCGTTATGATCATTTAAATAATCTTCTACTTTGTAATAGCCTTTGCTTAAGAGCGTCTTTTTAACATGTTTTTTAAATTTATTCAAAGGCAGCTCGATTACTTCTTGTGGAACTTTATTAAAGAATGCTATGCCTTTTCCCAAAAAAGAGCCTCTACTTTTTTCAAGTCTAAATCTTGGAACGGCAAGCTTATTTTTATTTCTTGTGTTAAAATTATGAATATCACTATTCTTAGTGAATGAGTCAAGATGTTTCCTAACATATAATATATTCTCGTAGATGTATTGCCCTGCTAAGGTTAGTATATTAATTTCTTTAAACAAAACCTTTAATGAATCGCGGCGGCGGAGGCTGTAAATGGCGCGTACCGCTCTTTTTTGAAGTACAAAAATATTTCCAATATTGGCTGCTGAGCCCCACAACAACACGCCATAGGACATTACACTATGAAAGTAACTAAAGTAAACAAGTCTTGCCGTTTCAATATCAGTTAATAGCCTTATCTTTTTTACTGCAAAAGCAGCTGAACTGAGTCTACTCGACAAGGCCTCAATATGTGGATCCCATTGTAGTCGTGAATCTAAGGTAATACCAAGAAATTTCGTGCTGTCAACTAATTCGACTGCATCTGCATTCAAACTAATACTTAAATCAACCTTCCTTACATTTGGTAGTGAGAATTTGACACAATTTGTTTTTTTAGGGTTTAAAGACAAGTTATTAATGTTAAACCAATGTGCGACCTTTGAGAGAGCACTATTTACTTCGTGAGAGCAATTATTCCCTCGCTCAATTTTAAAAATTAGAGAAGTATCATCTGCAAATAGTACTGTCTCACATAAATTATGCACGTAGTAAGGTAGATCGTTAATGTAGATTAAAAATAGTAAAGGACCCAATATTGAGCCTTGGGGCACGCCCATTATAATGGGGGCTCCAGAGGACGCAGTATTATTAACAATCACTTTTTGATTTCTATACTCAAATATGAACGCAAAAGGTTAACTGATTTTTTCGAGACACCATAATGTTCTAACTTCATTAAAAGAGTTTGGTGATCAACGCAATCGAAAGCTTTGGAAAGGTCACAGAATACACCAATTACGTCCTGCCTACCCTCCCAAGCGTCAAGGATATGTTTAAGAAGTGCAATTCCAGCATCTGTGGTATTTTTACCTTTAGAGAATCCGAACTGATTCTTATGAAAGATTTGATTTAATACCAAATAATCTACTAATTGAGCGTATATTATCTTTTCAAAAATTTTACTAAGTGCTGGTAAAATTGATATCGGCCTAAAGTTAGTGGGGTCACTCTTGTCTCCAGATTTAAAAAGCGGAATTAACTTACTATATTTCATTAAATCGGGGAAGACTCCTTCGTCAATACACTTATTAAAAATAAAAGCTAAATATGGAGCTATTGGATCAATTATTGATTTAATAACATTAGTTGATATACCCCATAAATCTTCCGATTTTTTAATATTTATTGTTTTAAATGCTTTAAGAATATCATCGCCATTTATATGTTGAAAATTAAATACTTTGTTACACTTATCAACGCTTGACACCAAGAGGGCAGCCGCAATATTAGGACAGGAATTTAAATTTCTCGTAGTTTCTAAGGGTACCCGAGAGAAGAAGTCTTCAAAAACACGGGCAACCTCATCGTCAGATGTAAATGTTTTATTATTTGCTTTAAGAGTGAAGGAATTTATATGATTTTTTGTTTTACCAGTTTCTTGGTTAATAATATTCCATGTAGCCTTGATCTTATTATCAGCTACTTTTATTTTATTAGCGATGTATGTGGACTTGGCAGCCGCACATACTTTTCTAAAAGTTTTAGAATATTTCTTGACATATTCAATAAAACTAGGGTCACATGAAGTTCGCTTTAATGCATAAAGTTCATATAATTTCCTTCTACTTGTATAAATCCCAGGCGTGGCCCAATCACTAAACTTCTTTCTATTAGTATTACAGTTGATCACCTTTTGTTTGAATGTTTTACTAAATTCGCTTTGCACCACACTAAATAAATCATAATAGAGATTATTAGGTTCCATAATAGAAGCTGGTAAAGTTTCAATTTTATCAATTACATGATTTCTAAATTTATCAATGCCCTTTTTCGTAATTGGCCTACATATTATTTTACGTTTAGGACAGACATGATGGTGCTCTATAGAGGCTATTTGTCCACTATGGTCAGATTTTATGACATCAATTACCTTTTTTTCTATAACCGAACAGTCTGTAAAAATATTGTCCAAGCAACTGCCAGATGTGGGTGTGATTCGAGTAGGCTCATTAAAAGTGTGTATTAAATTAAATGATTTAAACAAGTTTAAAAATCTACTTGAGAGTGTGGCCAATTTACGGTCTAAAATATCTACATTGAAATCCCCACATATGACAACTTTTTTATTGGTTTTACAAGTTATTCTTAACACTTCCTCCATAGTGGACTCAAACTCAGAATAATTACTATTGGGAGGTCTATAAAGACATATTATAATTAGTTGGTCAAGTTCCACACAGGATAGTTCAATGACTCGTTCAATAGAGAGGGATACAACATCTTTGCGCTCTTTGTATTGGAAATTATCATGTAACATTATAAGAGACCCTCCCCTGATAGCAGATTGCCTACTAAACGAGCTTACAACTCTATAATTATCTAAGTTTAACATTAATTCATGTGGTTTAAACCAATGCTCAGTAACACATAACACATCAACATTATTACAATTTAAAAACAAACTTAATTCTAGATCTTTGTTAGAAAAGCCTTCCATATTTTGATGGACAATTATTAAACTGTTTGGCTTTTCTCTTGTCAACACTGGGCTAGAGGGCGCCTCTGTTGTCTTTAATGGTAATTTAAATTAACCAAGTCAGTATTCAGATTTATGTCATTTTGATTAAACAAATTATTATTATGACTTGGAACAAATTCCAAGGGTAATTTATAAATGTCAATTGACTGCTCAATAAAAGCAGGAGTTATACTAGCCAGATTACTGGCTAAATGTTCAAAATAAAAAGATAGCGATAGTGCTAACTGTCTCTTACAATAAGTTGGCAGATAGTATTTATCTTTTGTCAGAAT
Source organism: Crambus lathoniellus (assembly GCA_949710035.1). Lineage (NCBI taxonomy): Eukaryota > Metazoa > Arthropoda > Insecta > Lepidoptera > Crambidae > Crambus > Crambus lathoniellus. Next base: position 31,077,637 of record OX453296.1, read on the forward strand.
AATATTTTTTAACAATTTATTAATGTCAATAATATGCAACATTTGGCTACTATGATATGCCATAGTATTTAAAGATAAATTTAAATTATATCTAAAGTTATTTTCCACCTGTGGCAAACTTTTACTATAGGGAAATGTAAACATAACAATTTTTTTAACCTTTAAACAACACAGTGTATTACAGTATGTCATCAGTTGATTTTTGCTTACATTACCCCTATTTCCAATTAGAATGATCAAGTTTGTATCTTCATTAAACTTATGTTTTACAATACTTTTCATGATTTCATCTATAGTCGAGCCCGGCTTGCAATAGTTAATAATGCTTTCCCTTGTATTTTTTTGCAACAATTGGCCAAGATTCTTTCCAAGCTCATCACAGAACATAACTAATTTACTACAACTTTTTTTAGTACAGGAATTATTTTCATTTGTGCAATCTGAGTTATTACAAAGGCTAGAGAGTAAGGGCTCACATACTGATTGATCAGGTAAAGTCTCCGGGACGATCCGGCCTGATGCCCCGGAGAGTGATGAACGACATCTATTATTTTCTTGGGCTCCACTTGAGGTGCATGAAAGGTGTTTAAGTGCCAGTATGTATTCCCCTATCTCATTTTTAGACGACTCATAATTTTGAGTCATTTTATTTAGCGAGTCATGCAAATTTTTTATTTTATTAGTCATTGTTTTTAAATTATTTTCATATACAATTCTGTTTTCTTCAATTATAGAACTACAAACATCCAGTTGTTCAATTAATTGCAACCTATCTTTAGCATTTTTTGCATATTTAAAAGAAGTTTTATTTTTATTAATAAGTTTTTTTGTTTTACAGATATATCTATTTATTTTGATATACTTTTTTAACTTTTTATTACTCAGTTTCAGGTTAGTTTTAGGACACTTACATCCAATTGACTCATCATTTGTTAGGTCTATTACAGTTTGATTATTACTAAAGGATGCAGAAACCATGTCAGGTGCGCTGCCAACCAATTCATCAAACAAACTTTGGTTCTGAACAGCAGATATATGTGCTTTACTGGATTCTAATTCAAATATACAATTATTTGCCTCACATAACTCCTGCTCCAACCGAGAAATGAGCCTGAGGGCCTGCTCATACTCATTCTGGCATTGGTCGAACCCGTCTATTAACAACTGAAGTCTATCCCGTTCTCGAGCAAGTTCTACTGTCTGAGTGTGTAACTCTGCCATGTCTTTTTTCAATGCACTATTTCTATTAAGCACATCTAATAATTCCTGTTCATTTTCCTCCCTTTCCCTATTCATTTGGTTGATCAACTCCTTGGAAACTTTTAATTCTTGCAAGGTCAATTGGAGTTGTGATTCCTCCTGACGTGATAAAGCCTTGCGGGTCATCATTTTGGTAAAAGTAATGAAAAGTCAAGATTAGTTTTTCTAATTTGTAAGTCCAGGTAGTTGTCAAACAATAGTGAGGTTATGTAACTTGGACGTTAAAATGCAATTTACATAAAACTGATTCTATAAAATATTATATTTTAAGATACCTAAATTCCGTAAATACAGAGTGAATTAATTATTGCAAAAGGGAGAACAATGATTCACAGTTAATTTAAATACTAGTTGTTAACGAACTTACCGGCTTTTAACCGGGTGATTTTAAACACAATTTCACTCAAAAGTTGTTTGTATTTTGCACTTATAACACTACACAATATACAATATACTTTTATGAACGTGATTTAATGGATTCTGGCCGTATTACTACAATTAAACAATATAAAAATCATAAAATGTTTGGGAGCAATTATTAACAGCTGTTAACGGTAGTGTTGCCACAGGAGAAAAAAGACGTTTGCATCTCCGGATTTTTATATAAAATATATGAAAGCACCACACACACACCTAGTCGTGATGAACATGACACAATCTCACACTCGGCAGTAAGAAACTACTAGATTCCAAAGCGAAAATATTTAAACATCCTACATAACACCACTGGGCACAGACCAAAAATAATTAAACATAAATAAAGCTACTACGTACATTAAAACGATTTTCATTGCAAGCACGGTTTAGGACATTTTTATTTTTTATCCATTACAAACAAACAAACAAAGAATCAAATCTTTAGAATAGATAACTGTATGGAGCCAGTCGGGGTGAGGGGGTACGTGCAGCCCGCGCAGCAGACGCTGCAACTAGTCCGGGATTGTGTAGAAGCGGGGCGGGCGGGTCACGTGGAGAGGAGGCCGACCCCGCAACTGTGAGCTCCAATTTATTTCGGATGCGCAGGCACCAGACGCTGCAACTAGTCCGGGATTGTGTAAAAGTCCGTTCGGTTAGATAGTGTCGGTACACCCGCACGGCATTGTGGCTCTTGCTATAAAATGCAGATATAAAATAATACACTCAAGTTGGGTACCAAAGTCAATTTTATTGAAAATTTGGATATTTTTATATAAAAGGAAGTTAAATAAGTGATTTACAAATAATAATAATTATTATAATTTTTTTATATCATTATTATGATTACTTATCATCGCTCGAATTGTCACAAGTCATAACCGTCGTTACCACCTGTATTTATAATAAACATGGATTATTTAAGAAAATATAATTTAATAAATTCCGAGTCCCAAAATCCAATTCCATTTTCGGGTGTACGCCGCACGCGGCTTCTTTTGTTTATGCGGCGGCATCCTTTGACAAGCAGCGGCACGTGCCAAGGCGGCGCGATCAAAGGGCGACACTATCTAAGCGAATGTACTTTAGAAGCAGGGCGGGCGGGTCACGTGGGGGGAGGCCGACCCCGCCCCTCATCTGTTGTTTCGATTTATTGCCGGATGCGCACGCTGCATCTAGCCCGGAAGTAGCTCTTATTATGCAAGCTAGTATCAAACACAAAAATCAATAACTATGACTACACGGGGCATTCCTCGCAAATTATCTACACAGATCACCTTTTTCAAAAATTTAACTTTACAGTTATGATTATGAGTGTGCAGTGGGATAGTGAGCTCTAGACATTTTGTGGAAAGGCACATAAAATAACGATGAAGTTATCAAAAAATACAAGCCGTATATCTGTTACAATACAGCAAAAATGTTGGTAAGTTTATAAATTAAGGCATAACTTTAAATTTCATTTCGTCTAAGAAATTAGATGAATTCAAAACAAGACAATCCCATTATATCACAGAACTCACTCTTTCCGTTGGAATAATTCGCATATCACAATTCCGCCAATCAGAAATAAACAAGCCGTAATAGTTCAATATCAAGTATGAGATTCTCTATATGTAAAAATTCACAATAACTCCGATAACCGCGTATAACATAAATACGTCCGACGCTGTACACAGCAGAACTATTACTGGCTAGCTTACTTGGAGTCGGGTGCAGCGCGAGCAACAGGCGCTGCAGCTAGCCCGGGCGGGGGCAAAGACGCGGGGGGTATTTATAAATTGGCACGTGGATGACAGACGGGAGGGGGACAGACGCACGCATCTGCACCAATCGATTGCAGGCATTGCCTGGACGGAGGTCTCATTAAAGATATTAAAAATTATTAAATACAATTATAATCAATAGCCCTGCCTACCATGAGGATTTTACTTTGCAATATTACTAATCTACGTGATTCGTTCGTTATTTCAGGAATTGTACTAAAAAGTTATGTTATAATACCCTTTTAGAGTGTTTAGACATTGCTTCCTTCTTTAACCCTAGAGTACCGATATATTTATTACTGCTTTTACAAATCACCACTTAAGTTAAGGGGGTACTTTTTGAAGAACAAGTAGATTTTGACAGTTTCTTTATTTAAATCTTTAAAAAAATCATGAATTAAAAGGCCAACCTCAGCCTTTTAAATATAATTACAAAAAATATCTTTCTTAATTAACACAGTCTTAAATAGCACTTTAAACTTAACACATACGTAACTTTTTCAGACATAACAAATATCAATCGTGGGTGGGCTCTGGATCTTTGGCCTTCAGGCAGGTCTAAAGCCACTTGTACCACGTCATTGTTTGTTGAGCCTCTTTATATGAGTCGTATACACTTTACCCGTTACTTTATTGGCACAAAGGGAATCAATTCATTTTTGCTATTTAATATGAAACATCGGTATCCACGTTGGCATCTGTTCTAAGCATGGAGCCCAGGCTTATTTGACAACTGCCGGGATTGGTATGTTTCCACTGAACTCTACGAACGATCAAGAGCAAAATGAAATATCTAATTTTGTTCTGCTCTTGCTGACTCGTAGAGACGTTGGTAAGTAATTTTTCAGTGACGTTGTTCAAATATTTAGTTGGTCCTGTTGCTGTTGCCCAGTATCGGCAGCAAGTCCATTACAAAGTTCTGGAATGTCGTTGGTGAGAAGGACGCCTACATTGAACTCAAATGCTTTGCTTTCTCCGGCTCCTCTCCGGCAAGTTTTGAGCTTTAAGTAGGTACCTCCCAGACTGGCTTGCGTTGCGAAGGTATCCAGACATATGCTTTTTCGAGGTCTATAGATGTGAGGCGTAGGTTCTTAGCTTCTTTATTTGTCCTTATCTTCTTCCAGTTTCGATCCAATTTCTAAACAGCTCTCTCTTAAGTGCCAAAGCTTCTTTAATATTTTTATTCCATCAGTTGCGATTCTTTCTATTAGGTCCCTTGGAGACTCCTACCACAGGAGCTGTTTCTGCTTCACTTTGCACTTTAAATTTGGACCACAAACGATCAGCATCCCTAGCACTAAGAACAATCGTTATCGTATTGTCATCGTGATCGTATTACTTAGTATGAAAACCAAAGATTCCGTCGTTTAAGAAACAAAAATTCAATAGATACTTCCCAGCACTACTTTGACAGAGCTATTGACGGATGGAATTTGTATTATTTACAACAGGGTAGCTCATAGCCTTCATCACACCTAATGTTAAGTGATGATAAGGCTGAAGTTAGAACCGCACTACTTCCGGAATCCTCAATATCTGGTATGGTTGGTAGGGAAAGGGAAGACTATCTCTTTTAAGAACAAAAGTATCCGTCAAACTGCGTTAAATTAAGGTGGTGCCACAGTACCAACAGTGTAAATTTCAACTTTCGCTCCGTTATGGTATCTCTCACTATCGAATAGACAAAGACAAAGCACAGAATTCGAATCCGATTCCATTCCCGACGGTTTGTGAATTAGGGGGCTGGTCTGATTTCGGCTACAGCCTAGAAACTATCTAGTGCGCGAGATCCTTTAATTATCCCATTTATCGATTTCCAGCCTTGACCGGGAATGCAGCGGGCGGGCGGGCGAATGCAGTGGGGTGGGTGCAGTGGGCAATGCAGCGCGCGCATCGGCCGCGATTGATCGGGAACCTTCCAGCTTTGGCCGCCGCCCGGCTCCAGCCAGGACGGCCAGAGACAAAGGTCTTTAAACAATTTTTTGTAAATAAAACAAAAATCACTTGAAAATTATTAAAATACCTAATCAATTGAATATGAAACATTCAAACTTTTAAAAAAATACTTGTAAAGCTGGAAGGGTCATTGAGACTAAAAATATCTAAATAAGATACCTAATAAAGTAGGTGTAACACTTACTGAGCGTAGTAGAATCCTTGCTTTGAGACGAGATCTTTGAATGAAACGACCGAAACGAAGGAAAGGGTCTGAAAGCACCGCCCACCCCTCTTTTTGTATAATCGTGTACATGACGGTCCAAGAAAATAAATAAATACACGGTGACGCGTAAGTAAGACGACCGAAGGTACGTAACACGTTTCTAAAGGTAGTCGATGTTAATGATTTAGTTTTATAGAAGATCAAGATATGCACTGTTAAGAACACTTTGTTCAAATAACCGAGGACTCAAGTTGGTTAAAATCAATTGACATCAGACACATGGTTCAAAAACGTCCGCTCGGTAACTTACTGCAACGATTACTAAGGCAAGGGGTTGGTTGCAGCGCGCGCAGCAGAAGCTGCAGTCAGCCCGAGCATGTAGTTAGGTGCGGTGCGGGCGGTAGTGACAGACGCACGCATCAACCGATATGATTGATTGCAGGATGCGCGCGCTGCAATATCTCGGACGTAGCTCCGTAGCGTATAGGGACCTAGATATTGTTGGACACTAAAAAAAATCAATAACGCCTGCCACAAGTGCTACAATATGAGTAGTTATATCAGATATACAAGATTTTTTTTTTAACGATTTGAAGTTATATGGTCTTAGTTTGGGATTCTCAACTTAAATTATGTGAAGAAGAAGTATTTTTTTTTTAATATGCCAGTACTGACTGAGCTGCATTTAATAAAAGTATCCAGTAGGACACGGGTAGAACAAACGGTTACTAGTAGTGCATATATTGAGGCAGAGAAGCAGGGTGCCAAGCAATCACTGCAAGAAGTCTGACATGATGCAAGAACCTATTATAAAATGGTCTCACGTAGAAAGGAAGAAACACACGTACTGCAGTGTCTCATTGATTACGTGTTGCACTCTAAAACCAACCCACTATGTCGCTTACACATCACATTTCCAAAGATAGAAATACTCAAGAGACTAGAAACAATACACGTGATATCACAATAAAACTGTAGCAAATCTTTTGATACCGACCGTTTTTCGTTGCACGCGACAACAAGATAACTGACTGAATCTGTCAAGGCAGAGGCGGGGTGAGTGGGTGGGTGCAGCGCGCGCACCCACCTACTTGTGGGGTCGTGCAAGCGAGTGGGTCGCGTAGGTGGGAGTGGGAGGGCGGGGTGCACGTATCTGTTGCTTTGATTTATTGCAGGATGCGCGCGCTGCATCTAGCCCGGATGTAGCTCTAATTACGGAACAATAAAAATCTCTCAGGTATCGCTTATATTAATAATTAGTATTAAGCACCTATGAAATTGACGTTTACTATGGGGAAATTGTAGGAAGTTGGAATTATGATCAGATAACATTTATCTTACTATTTTCTATAATCTCTTAATATATAAAACTGCCTTAGAATAAAAACAAAATCTGTTTGAAACTGTCAAATTGACGACAACCAAAGAGGGGTGCTTAGAAAGCCTTTATAAAAATTTTAGACGCGTATTTTTTTAGATGTTTTATCATTACGACATACCCTATTTTCGAAACTAACCATTTATTTTGATATAATGATAATAAATAAAAAATTGTGATCAATGAACATGTGAGAAAAAACGGTAGTTTCATACATTATAGTCTACTCCAGATGAGCTAGCTAAAAGATGCACGAGTTTTATTTTCTAGAATTTTGACAATTTTACGATATTAAGAATAGCTTTTAGCGTTTTCTTTTGTCAGGCAGGTAAGACATTCAATCGGATGTCCGCATCTGTTGTACCGACTCATGGTAGAATGCGCGCGCTGCATCAAGCCCGGACATAGTTATTATTACAAGCAAATAACTATCAAGTACAAATAAAATCAACTAACGGAATCTATTGGTTTATTAGGGGAATTTTATTTAATGTTATATCTTTTTTTTTAAAGGTTTACAGCTTTTAAAAACACGTTAAGTTTATAGTGATCAATTATTTACTAGGTATTTTACATGACTTTTCGGGGTTAAAAAGAAAATATCTTGGATATGCCTCATATTTGGGAAAACGGCGCTATATCATGAGTAGGTTCTTATTTTTAATGGATGCTTATGGCTTCAAAGTCATCATGTATAACATCCACTTTTTTCATTGTCATGGCTGCAGTCTAGTCATGTTTGTGACAGTCAAAGGTTTTTAAACGGATCTGCAAATGCAAATGAAATTCTATAAAGAAACCAACACCAATTACCCACTATTGCCGCCGGGCAGGTAGTTCACGCGAACGAAAGCAAGCACAGACGTATGCATCTCCGGATTTTTATATAAAATATATGAAAGCACTACACACACACCTAGTCATAATAAACTACATGACACAATCTCACACTCGGCAGTAATAAACTACTAGATTCCATAAGCGAAAATACTCAAACATCCTACATAACACCACTGGGCACAGACCAATAATAATTAAACATAAAGCTACTATGTACATTAAAACGTCTTTCATTGCACGCATGACGAGTGTTAACTGACTTTATTATAATACTAGTGGCTTCCTGCGGTTTCACTCGCGTGGTAGCCGTTCCGGTGGAAATATCGGGATTAAATATAGCCAATGTCACACGCGATGTTAGAGAATGTTTAAATCGGTTAAGCACCTTTTTATTTTTTATCCATTACAAACAAACAAACAAAAATCAAATCTTTAGTATAATAACTGTATGAAGCCAGTCGGGGTGAGGGGGTACGTGCAGCGCGCGCAGCTGACGCTGCAACTAGCAGAATATATAATAGTACTAAGGTACAGAAGGCGCACTCTGCAAACTCAATAAAATAAAAATGAATCTTTCTGCATGAAAATAAAGTCCAATTCCGGTCGCTTTGTCTTCGCTTGCCTACTGTTATAATAATCTAAAGTTCGCGCATGCAAGCAAAACTGTATCCAACAGCTACGCGCGAGAGTTTATATTTCTATGAAAGCCTCAAACAGCTCGCTCGTTGGTTACGGTTGCGACCGACTTGCGAGTTCGGTTTTGTTGTTTCTTTTGTTCTTTCTTTTATTTAGGCACCCGTAAACGCAACAGTAGGTATCTTTTATGCGGATTATGAGAACGTTTCTTAGTCATTTTTCGGTGCACAAAAATCACAGAAATGATCGAACGTTTTACGCGCAACGTGGAGCGTACGAGCCGAGCGGCATCCTTCTGCCATACGCCTGCCCGGGAGGCGCGCCGGCCGATCGTACCTAAACTGCGGAGTGACACCCCCCTGCAACTAGTACGGGATTGTGTAAAGCGGGGCGGTCGGGTCACGTGGGGGGAGGCCGACCCCGAAACTGTTGCTCCAATTTATTTCCGGATGCGCACGCAGCAGACGCTGCAACTAGTCTGGGATTGCGTAGAAGCGGGGCAGGCAGGTCACGTGGGGGGAGGCCGGCCCCGCCTCGCATCTGTTGTTCCGATTTATGTCCGGATGCGCACGCTGCATCTAGCCCGGACGAAGCTCTTATTATGCAAGCTAGTATCAAATACCACAAACAATAACTATGACTACACGGGGCATTCCTCGAAAACAATTCAAACAGATCACCTTATTTCAAAAATTTTGCTTTACAGTTATGAGTGTGCAGCGGGTGAGCTCTAGACATTTTTTGGAAAGGCACATAAAATAACGATGAAGTTATCAAAAAATACAAGCCGTATACTGTTACAATACAGCAAAACTGTTAGTAGGTAAGTATATAAATTAAAGCACAACTTAAAATTTAATTTCGTATAAGAAATAAGATGAATATAAAACAAGACAATTCCATTATATCACAGAACTCACTCTTTCCGTTGGGATAATTCGCATATCACAATTCCGCCAATCAGAAATAAACAAGCCATAATAGTTCAATATAAAGTAAGAGATTCTCTATTATGTCAAAATTCACAATAACTCCGCTACCGCGTATAACGTAAATACGTCCGACGCTGTACACAGCAGAACTATTACTGGCTAGCTTGCCTGGAGTCGGGTGCAGCGCAAGCAACAGGCGCTGCAGCTAGCCCGGGCGGGGGCAAAGACGCGGGGGGTATTTATAAATTGTCACGTGGATGACAGACGGGAGGGGGACAGACGCACGCATCTGGACCAATCGATTGCAGGTATTGCCTGGACGGAGCTCTCATTAAAGATATTAAAAAATATTAAATACAACCATAATCAATAGCCCTGCCTACCATGAGGATTTTACTTTGCAATATTACTACTCTACGTGATTCGTTCGTTATTTCAGGAATTGTACTTAAAAGTTATGTTTTAATACCATTTTAGATAGTTTAGACATTGCTTCTTACTTTAACCCTAGAGTACTAATAAGGATATTTTTGAAGTGAAAACTTCTTTAGCAGCGTTGTGCACTTTTTGTGATGGGTAAAAATGTTAAACTCGCGTTAGGATCAAGTGACCGTCAGATCGAATATTCGTAAGACGGACACGTGACCTGATCGAAAAACTGTTACAATGTTATTAGAATACGAAGGCAAGTTTCGCCGCCGTTTCCAAAGTTGTGAAAGCTCAGTTAGAAAACGGGCGGCATTGAAGCCATAAGACCTCGATTCAAATCTAGTCCGTATTTTTTTCTATCTTTTGTCAAATTTCTTTTTTTTGTGAAAACGTCTAGGGCTTTTCACTATTGCCAGCACTCCCGGAGTGCAACCCGTGTTTTTACTGCTTTTACAAATCAACGCTTGTTAAGAGGCTACTTTTTGAAGAACAATGAGATTTTGAAAGATTCTTTATTTAAATGTTTAAAAAAAAAAGGCTAACCTCTGTCTTTTAAAATATAATAACAAAAAATATATTTCTAAGCCTCGTACTCAGAGACGTCAATTAACTTTTAATGACAATTAAATCTATATCTGTCTCTTTTTTATGTCAAGTGTTTTTTAGACATAACAAATATCAATCGTGGGTGGCCTCTGGATTTTTAGCCTTCAGGCAGGTCTAAAGCCACTTGTACCACGACATTGTTATTGAGCCTCTTTATATGAGTCGTATACACTTTACCCGTTACTTTATTGGCACAAAGGGAATCAAACAAGCGAATCCTGTAAGCGTTCGGCATTTTTGCTATCTAATATGAAACATCGGTATCCACGTTTTCATCTGTTCTAAGCATGGAGCCCAGGCTTATTTGACAACTGCCGGGATTGGTGTGTTTCCACTGAACTGATGAGGGTAAGTAATTTTTCAGTGACTTTATTAATAAGATAATTATTTGGCATTAATGTTTTATTGATTTATCGATTCCCAGCCTTGACCGGGAGTGCAGCAGGCGGGCGGGCGAGTGCAGTGGGGTGGGTGCAGTGGGGAATGCAGCGCGCGCATCGGCGGCCGCGATTGATCGGGAACCTTCCAGCTTTGGCCGCCGCCCGGCTCCAGCCAGGACGACCAGAGACAAAGGTCCTTAAACTATTTATTGTAAACCAAAACATAAAAAAACACTTGAAAATTATTAAAATACCTAATCAATTGAATATGAAACATTCAAACTTTAAAGAAAATACTTGTAAAGCTGAAAGGGTCATTGAGACTAAAAATATCTAAATAAGATACCTAATAAAGTAGGTGTGCCTCTTACCGAGCGTAGTAGAATCCTTGCTTTGAGACGAGATCTTTCAATGAAACGACCGAAACGAAGGAAAGGGTCTGAAAGCTCTGCCCACCGCTCTTTTTGTGTAATCGTGTACATGACGGCCCAACCTAATCAACATATACACGGTGACGCGTAAGTAAGACGATCGAAGGTACGTAACACGTTCCTAAGGGTAGTCGACGTTAATGATTTAGTTTTATAGAAGATCAAGATATGCACAGTCTAGTTTTATAGAAGATCAAGATATGCACAGTCAAAACGTCCGCTAGGTAACGTACTACTGCAACGATTACTAAGGCAAGGGGTTGGTTGCAGCGCGCGCAGCAGAAGCTGCAGTCAGCCCGAGGGAGTACTCAGGTGAGGCCGGTGGTGAGAGACGCACGCATCAGCCGATATGATAGATTGCAGGATGTGCGCGCTGCAACTTTCTCGGACGTAGCTCCGTAGCGTATAGGGACCTATTTTTGGACACTAAAGAAATCCATAACGCCTGCCGCCAGTGCTACTATATGAGTAGTTTTATCAGATATACAAGAAAATTTCATTTTATCGACCTAAAGTGATATGGTCTAATTTTGGGATTCTCAACTTAAATAATGTGTAGAAAAAGTTTTTTTTTTAATATGACAGTACTTTAAGCGACATTTAATAAAAGTATCCAGTAGTACACGGGTACAACAAACGGTTACAAGTAGTGCATATATTGAGGCAGAGAAGTAGGGTGCCAAGCAACCACTGCAAGAAGTATGACCTGATGCAACAACACATTATGAAATAGTCACACGTAGAAGGGAAGGAACACACGCACTGCTGGGTCTCATTGATTACGTGTTGCACTCTAAAACCAACCCACTAAATCGCTTACACATCACATTTCCAAACATAGAAATATTCAAGAGACTACAAACAATACACGTGATATCACAATAAAACTGTAGCAAATGTTTTGATACCGACCGTCTTTCGTTGCACGCGACAACAAGATAACTGACGGAATCTATTAAGGCAGAGTCGGGTTGAGTAGGTGGGTGCGCCCCGCCTCTGTGGGGTCGTCCAGGCGAGTGGGTCGCGTGGGTGGGAGTGGGCGGGCGGGATCGGTTGCTTTGATTAATTGCAGGATGTGCGCGCTGCATCTAGCCCGGATGTAGCTATAATTACGGAACAATAGAAAAACTCCCAGGTATCGCTTAATTTAATAATAGGTATTAATTGCCGTTTACTATGGGGAAATTGTAGGAAGTTGGAATGAGTCACACCAACACATCAAAATATGACTATAAAAGTACTATAAAGTACTGCATTTAATGCGCGTACTCGTGCAAGTAATAACAGTTTTTGTTTCATCGAAATCTGTCCAGGATTTCCAAAGTTACAGCGTTGCAAAGTTTCACCAGCTTTTGAAAATTTGCTTTCCTTGCGCGCTATTGCGATGACGTCATGTCGCAGCAAGTGACATCTCCGAATGCGGCTGCTGCGGGTGGTTTCCGTCCAACTGTACCTACATAGAGTCAGTCCGTGCGCAATCTTCGCGCAACTGCTGCGTTTTTGGTGCTAGTTACAGTACATTTTCTTCGTTCTAAGGTTATGGTAAATGATTAGTATTCGATTTTGACCGCGCGCAGCCGCACTCTAAAACTGTCACCTACTCTCCATTTGACGGCTTCGTGTTTTTGTTGATCGAAGTTTGACGGTTGCTATTTATATTGACAGAATACCGCCCGCCATTACGAAAGTTGATTTAATTTATTAATCACGAAAATACAACTTATGTATTTGAAGGAGTTTTTTTCACATGGGCTCAATACAAAATTGATCATTGATCGACTATAAGCAAAAAAAATTATTGCGAAACCGTGAGAGCGCAACTATATAGCCAAAGGAGAATATGAAGGGCCAATTCGCGATGTGAGGTCACACGTTAATGCCATTGGTTCACCCGAATTTTCCTCGGAGGCCGTAATTTAACGTTCAATATCTCAGTCATTTTTAAAGATAGGAAAAAAATTAAAACATATTCTTTTTTCTCGAGTAACATATTTTTTAGATAAAAATCATTGGTGTGACTCATTACCCACTATTGCCGCCGGGCAGGTAGTTCACGCGAACGAAATAAGCACAGCCGTATGCATCGCCGGATTTATATATAAAATATATGAAAGCACCACACACACACCTAGTCGTAGTGAACTACATGACACAATCTCACACTCGGCAGTAATAAACTACTAGATTCCATAAGTGAAAAAACTCAAACATCCTACATAACACCACTGGGCACAGACCAAAAATAATTAAACATAAATAAAGCTACTATGTACACACGGCGACACTTCAGACTATACATGTTGACCTTGTGACCGCCTTTATGCCCTACGTAATAAAAGCTGTTATCGCAGTTCAACTGTTTAACTTGACGTGCTGTCGAGTGTACATTAAAACGTCTTTCATTGCACGCATGAGTGTAAACTAGCTTCATCATAATACTAGTGGCTTCCCGCAGTTTCACCCGCGTGGTAGCCGCTCTCTTGGAAATATCGGGATTAAATATAGCCTATGTCACACGCGAAGAATGTATCTTTCTCATAGTGGAAGAATTTTTACAAACAAACAAATAAAAATCAAATCTTTAAATTAAATCTTTAGTATAGATAACTGTATGAAGATAGTCGGGGTGAGGGGGTACGTGCAGCGCGCGCATCAGACGCTGCAACTAGTCCGGGATTGTGTAGAAGCAGGGCGGGCGGGTCACGTGGGGGGAGGCCGACCCCGCCCCACATCTGTTGTTCCGATTTATTTCCAGATGCGCACGCTGCATCTAGCGCGGACGTAGCTCTTATTATGCAAGCTAGTATCAAATTGGTATTTGATAATCAATAAACCTGACTACACAGGGCATTCTTCGCAAACTTTCTACACTGACCACATTATTTCAAAAATTTAACTTTACAGTTATGAGTGTGCAGCGGGATAGTGAGCTCTAGACATTTTTTGGAAAGGCACATAAAATAACGATGAAGTTATCAAAAAATACAAGCCGTATATCAGTTACAATACAGCAAAAATGTTGGTAAGTATATAAATTAAGTCTTAACTTTAAATTTCATTTCGTCTAAGAAATTTGTTAAATCAAAACAAGACAATCCCATTATATCACAGAACTCACTCTTTCCGTTGGAATAATTCGCATATCACAATTCCGCCAATCAGAAATAAACAAGCCATAATAGTTCAATATAAAGTAAGAGATTCTCTATATGTCAAAATTCACAATAACACCGATACCGCGTATAACGCAAATACGTCCGACGCTGTACACAGCAGAACTATTACTGGCTAGCTTGCCTGGAGTCGGGTGCAGCGCGAGCAACTGGCGCTGCAGCTTGCCCGGGCGGGGGCAAAGACGCGGGGGGTATTGATAAATTGTCACGTGGATGACAGACGGGAGGGGGACAGACGCACGCATCTGCGCCAATCGATTGCAGGCATTTCCTGGACGGAGCTCTCATTAAAGATATTAAAAACTATTAATCACAACCATAATCAATAGCCCTGCCTACCAAGAGGATTCTACTTTGTAATAGTACTACTCTACGTTCGTTCGTTATTTCAGGAATTGTACTTAAAAGTTATGTTTTATTACCATTTTAGAGAGCTTAGACATTGCTTCCTTCTTTAACCCTAGAGTACTGCTATTATTATTACTGCTTTTACAAATCACCGCGTAAGTTAAGAGGCTACTTTTTGAAGAACAAGTAGATTTTGACAGTTTCTTTCTTTAAATATTTAAAAAAAACATGAATTAAAAGGCCAACCTCTATTTTTTAAAATATAATTATAAAAAATGTCTTTCTCAATTAACACAGTCTTAAATAGCACTATAAACTTAACACATTTGGTTTTTTATATAATATAATTTTATTTTAACTTTTTATTACCAAACAAATCAATATAAATCTTCTAGATATAAACCGATCAATAATTTTGCGATACTTAATATCTGTCCGCAGTACAGTTGCAAAACTTCTGAAAGATTCGGAATAATTACGGAATACTTCTCTGAAAGTTTCTTTCCATCAGAATTTTTCAAAATAGATTTGATTAAAAATATTGGCAATTCTTTTTATCTTAGGTCAATCTTGCTAGAAAATATCGTATGACCGAGTCCCGTCCGGGAGTGGCGGGCGGGCCCCCCGCAGAAGTTTTCGCCCGCGCCCCGTCCCCGCCGAGAAAGATTCATAATGTTTCGGAATAATTGGATGGATTGATGTTGAATTGGTTGTTATTTGGCGTAAGTAAAATTTGAATGTTTATTTTATTCCTTACCTATGTAAGGCGAAATTAACAACAATAGTAGGTAAATACTGTTAGCATAGCACTAAAACTAATTTTTATTCTTGTTATTACCTACTTTATTAGGTACTAGCGACCCGGCCCGGCTTCGTTTGAATAATTTGTTGGTGCTTCGACAGTAGGTACCTAACAGTAGTTTTCAATCTGTGATAACTTCTAAAGTATTCATTTAAATGATATAGGGTGAAGGACAATTTTGATCTACATTAAATGGCCAAGGTAACTTATATACTTATTTGGATAAGGATTAATACCGATCATAGGAGAAGTTAGCTTTGCAAATAAAGTAATGTTTTTAAATTACTTAAATATAAAAATGGTTACTGTGAGTCAACCTTAGGAGATAGACATATGCTATTGCGGACTTTTTTGTTAGCCTTTTAATAAGATAAAAAAGATAAAAATATTCTTTATTCACTTAGACATAATAAATATGTACTTATGAATCGTCAATATTTTCCTACCACCCATTCAAGACTTTTTTAACTGACAAGAAGAATGGGCGCAACTGCGCAAGAAACTTGCCAGCGTTTCTTAGTTAGGTAACGACATTTACAAAAAAAAACATATCGTTACTAATACAACAATTGCTTAGTATAAAAATACATCATATTAAACAGTGATTATGTTATGTGTTACATCATGACCATGCATTGCGGTCATTCAAATAATCGTCTACTTTATAGTATCCTTTGCTCATCAGCGACTCTTTAATGTAACATTTAAATTTATGCAATGGTAGTACAATTATATGCTGTGGAACTTTATTAAAAAAGGCTATGCTTTTCCCCAGAAATGAAGCTCTGGATTTTTCTAGCCTAAACTTGGGAACGACAAGTTTATCTTTATTTCTTGTGTTAAAGCGATGAATATCGCTCTGCTTTACAAATGTATTATAATACTTTTTCACATAAATTATATTTTCATAGATGTATTGTCCTGCAACAGTTAAAATGTTTATTTCTTTAAATAGATCTCTTAAAGAATCTCTCGATCGGAGGTTGTACATGGCGCGAATAGCCCTTTTTTGGAGCACGAATATACTGTGGATGTTAGCGGCTGAGCCCCACAACAAAAGGCCGTAGGACATAACACTATGAAAATAACTAAAATAGACTATTCTAGCCGTTTCAATATCGGTTAAGAGCCTTATTTTCTTAACTGCGAATGCGGCCGAACTGAGTCTACTCGCCAAGGCTTCGATATGAGGATCCCATTGTAGTCGCGAGTCTAATATAATACCTAGAAACTTTGTATTGTTAATGAATTCGACCATATCGCCGTCTAGTCTTACATGAAAATCAACTTGTCTTACATTAGGTAACGAAAATTATAAACACTTAGTTTTCTTCGAGTTTAATGATAAATTATTACTATTAAACCAATGTGACACTGGGCGGGGTTGGATGTGGTCTCATGGGGTTTGCCCCATGGCCTTTGATCGCCGAGAGCAGATCCAACCCTAGTCTGCCCTCCTGTCCGGAGAGCTGACATGGCGAATGGCCATGGGAGGAGTGCAACAGTCGCTGATCCCCATGGCAAGTCTAGCTGATTATCCTTCCCGCGGTTGCTGCCTGTTATTGGTCTGGTTCCTCTGAAACAGACGTAACTGAAACTTTCCTCTCACACGGGAGGCGTAGGACTAGCCATCCAAGGTCAATCGGCTGGGACTTCCCGTCAGAGGGCTGTCAGGCAAGAGTCCTGATATGGTGGGAGTGAACGACGGGCGGGACGACTTGTCTTCCGGCTCTGTTCGGCTCACTTCCTGCTATATTGGGGCTCTATATCTTTGCTGTAGTTCTGACGTTTGTGTGCCTTTTGCCGCAGCGTCCCCATTTGAGGGCTCCAAGGAGGGTGGAAAACAGCAAAGACGAACATCACTATCACCAACTCATGGATACCAAAACCAAACAACCAAAACCCACGCATACCAAGGCTGCACCTCTGGTGAATAACCCGAGTGTTGCGCCAAACAACGTACCGGCAGCTCCTCAGGTGCACAACCC
The DNA here is from genome assembly GCA_949710035.1 of Crambus lathoniellus. Classification (NCBI taxonomy): domain Eukaryota; kingdom Metazoa; phylum Arthropoda; class Insecta; order Lepidoptera; family Crambidae; genus Crambus; species Crambus lathoniellus. Next base: position 31,095,181 of record OX453296.1, read on the forward strand.
GAGTGTAGCGCCACACAATAACACACCGGCAGCTCCTCGGGTGCAAAACCCGAGTGTAGCGCCACAAAACACACCGGCAGTTCCTCGGGTGCACAACCCAAGTGTAGCGCCGCCAACACAACACAGTTTGGACCTCTCCTCTCTGAAGGCAGCAATGCCGACGACGTCTGTGCCCCAACAGGAGGAATCCGGTTGGAGCACAGTAGTCGTTAAGAAGCAGAAGCCCAAACAGACACCCAACCCGCCTGGCCAATCACGCAAGGCCAAACGAGCGGAGTCCCGATTGGAAGCGAGGAAGGCGCGGCGACAGGCTACGGATGGTAGTAGGCCGCGTGAAGCTGCCGAAGGGACTGCAAAGCCCCGCGATGCTCCCACTAGTGATGCGCTGACTCCTCACGTGGACAACAGTCCTGTCGAGGAGAAAGATGCACCTAAAGGGGCACCATCTGACGCCTCGAAGCCAGCTGCCGACAACGCATCTGAGTCACGCAAACCCGCCAGGCGGGGTAACCGTGGGAAAGGGAATACCGCTACGCCCGCCAAGCCCGTAAAGAGAAATCGCCCCGACGATTCTTTTACTCCGCGAGGCGAGGGCAAGCGTAGTAAGCCCCATCCCACCACCACCAGCTCCATTGCATACGCCGATGCCTTGAAATCGGACCTAAGCGTCGCGATCATGGTGGAGCCCTACCATGACCTTACCAAGGAGCAGGCTGAAGTCGTCAAGAGGCAGGTGGATGGTTTGCTGGACGAGGAGATTTTTGCTCCGAGTTCATCAAGCCATCCATATGTCGGACCGGCTTTTAAGGCGAACGCCTTCTATAGTGAGGGCGTCCTTAAATTCTGGTGCAGGGACGACTTCTCGCTCCAGTGGCTCCATCGCACAACTGCGAAAATCGGTTCGCCGCGTCCTGGCACCAAACTGGTTGTCAAGCGACAGCTGGAGATCCCCAAACGCGTCAAGACGGGGCTCTTGGTGCCACAATATGGACCGGACGACACCCCAGACCGGGTACGCAGACGCCTCACGTGCCAAAACACCCATCTTAACGTCTCCAACTGGGCTGTTTACCACGCCGAGGAGCAGGAGGAGAAACAATGCCTGTTCCTCGTGCTTGGAATCCCGGAAGAAGACGTTAAGAAGCTCAAGGCAAGCGAGCGTAGAGTTTACTACAAGCTGGGTAACATCTACGCCCGCTTCCTTGACAACACATTCACGCCCCCGCCGAACCCCAATGCACCTGGGGAGGTCACTAGTGACCCAGGCAGCGGCACACTCCACCACAGCACACTACAAAGCCCTCCACAACCAACACACACAACCGACGACGCTAAGCCGCCTATAGTCAACCCCAGGGAAGTCCCCCAGGAGGAGGAGGGGATGGGGGTTGACGAAGATGAAAGCGGTGAGAGCGACGTAGACGAGGAGGTTATGCTTGACAGCGACGATGGCGTTGCCAGCACCCCTCAGCAATAACCTCCCCGTCCTCCAAGCCAACCTCCAGCACAGCCAGACTGCAACAGCCACCATACGCAGAATGCTGGAGGTCAATCCCAAGACCGTGGCCCTAATCCAAGAACCGTGGATTAGGAAGGGCAGAATATGCGGTCTGAACAACATCGGAGGTAAGCTACTCCTAGACACCACCACAGACAACCCGCGTACATGTATCTACACACCTAAACACGCAAACACAACCTTAATGACCGAGTTCTGTTCCAGAGACCTGACCACCATCAGGCTCCGTAATGACCCCTCCCCAGGCCTGCCTGACGTGGTGATTGCGTCCGCCTACCTGCCGGGCGACGCGGATATCCCCACACCTGAACTGGCCGCGCTTGTTCAACACTGCGAGCGCGAGGGACTAGAACTGATCATATCAGCTGACTCCAACGCACACCATGTGCTATGGGGCAGCAAAGAAAACAACACGCGAGGTGAGGAATTCGTTTCTTTTTTACTCGCGACCAATATGAATATAATCAACAGGGGCTCGGAACCGACTTTCGTAACATCACGAGCCCAGACAATCGTTGACATTACTTTAGCAAGTGAACACGCGTCGCATCACATTTCTGATTGGCATGTCTCTGATGAGGCGTCGTGCTCCGATCACCGCTGGATCAAATACAACCTAAATACGACTCTCACACCGCCTAAGCCCCGACGTAATCCACGCAAGATGGACCGACGTAAGTATGAGCTTATGACCGCTGAGAAGCTAAGGTGTCTAGACACACCTACAACTCACGCGGTTAAAGCGGATATTGACAACCACGTTGATCGCTTAACAACAACATTAATCACCAGCTTTGAAGAAACATGCCCACTTTCTACTCCCAGCTCCCGGCCAGACAACAAACATCACTGGTGGGTACCTGACCTGGAGAAATTACGCCGGAAGGTAAGAAAGTTGTTTAACAAAGCAAAGAACTCTAGAGAAGCGCATGACTGGGACGCCTATAAACAAGCCCAATATGACTACAGGAAGCGTATTCGCCTCAGTAAAAGAGAATGCTGGAGACGCTACTGCACCAATATTGAAAGCAACAACGAGGCTAACAGAGTGAAAAACATTCTGTGCAGCGAACCAGTTCATAATCTTGGTTTCCTGAAAAAGCCTGACGGAACATACACCAAAACAGATCAAGAGACCTCAGAACTGTTAATGACCACTCACTTCCCAGGATGCCGCATAACGGAAAGTCGCACATGGGAAGGAAAAGAGGAGATTACACCTGTTGAAACCGACTGGATCACCGCCCACAAAGTTGTAAACCCAGAGAAAGTAAGATGGGCAATCAACAGCTTCCTTCCATTCAAATCAGCGGGACTAGACGGAATCTTCCCAGGGCTGATGAGGTGGAGCGACGGAGGTCTCGTTGACCACCTCGTAGCCATTTACAGAAGCTGCCTAGCACACCGCCATATTCCTATGAAATGGAGGGAAGTCAAAGTAGTCTTTATCCCTAAACCCGGCAAAGGAGACTACACTCAACCTAAATCATTCAGACCAATTAGCCTCACATCATTCCTTTTAAAGGTGTTGGAGAGACTAATAGACAGGGAGATAAGGAGCACTGTATTGGTCAGGAACCCCTTAAATCCAAACCAACACGCCTACTCTGCAGGCAAATCAACAGAGTCCGCCCTACATAAGGTGGTTTCTTATATAGAAGACAATCTCAAACACAAAATATCAACACTAGGCACCTTCATCGACATAGAAGGAGCTTTTGACAAAACCAACTTTACCAGCATAAGCCAGGCCCTCTCCAGACATGGTGTCGATCCTACTATTGCCGGGTGGATTGACAGCATGTTAAGAGACAGAGCCATACAAATTACTGTGAATGATACTACCAGAGGAGTAGTAGCCAAAGGATGTCCCCAAGGGGGTGTCCTCTCACCTCTCTTATGGAACATCGTGGTAAATGAGCTGATTAGTAGGCTCAACGACCACAACTTTCTCACAGTAGGCTATGCAGACGACTTGACCATACTCATCAGCGGGCGAGTTGAGAGCGTGATATGTGACCGAATGAGGTCCGCGCTAAAGGTCGTCGAACAGTGGTGCACTAAACACAATCTAACAGTGAACCCAACAAAGACAGAAATGATCATGTTCACAAACAAACGGAGTCTAGGAAATCTTAAACTCCCAAAACTTTTTAATACCAGTCTTTCCCTAAGCAAGGAAGTCAAGTATCTAGGAGTGATACTAGACAACAAACTCCTCTGGAATAGACACCTCGAAAGCAAACTAAACAAAGCCACAATCATCTTCTGCCAATGCAAAAGACTACTCGGCAAAAGTTGGGGACTATCAGCGAAAATAACGATGTGGCTGTATAAAACTGTTATACGTCCCATAATCACATACGGAGCCGTTGCCTGGTGGTCCAAAACGGAGCAAAGCACCGTCATCAACAAACTGCAGAAGTTCCAAAGATTGGCATGCTCTGCGACAACCGGCTGCATGCGAACCACCCCCACAGCCGCTCTAGAAGTAGCCCTGGATTTAACACCCTTGGATCTGTTTATACAACAGGAAACCTCCATGGCTGCTATAAGGCTAAAACACCTGGGTCTGTGGTACAATCGAGAGGGTCCTCACTCCACATTGTGGAATGATTTAGTGAAACATGAGTCACTAATCGCTGCCCCATGCGATAGGATACCCAAGCAATACATTTTCGAAAAGAAATACCAAATACAGTTATTTGAAAATGACCGAGATCACTCTGGCATACATGAAGTCCGAATCTATACGGACGGCTCCAAGATGGGGACTGGAACTGGAGCTGGAGTATTCTCACAAGATCTGAATATAAAAATATCACTAGCGCTGGGCCAACACAGTTCGATATTTCAATGCGAATGTGTTGCAATAATAAACGCCGCTACCACGGCCCTGTCTAGAGGTATGAAGGAACTAAACATCCGCATACTGACCGACAGCATGGCCGTCCTAACAGCACTGGAGGCCAACATCATCAACTCCAGTATCGTCTACGAATGCCACAAAGTTTTGGATCGTTTAGCATCCAACAACGGAGTAATCCTACAATGGATTAAAGGGCATAGTGGATCACACGGGAATGACGCCGCCGATGAGCTGGCTAGAATGGGATCCTCCACAATAGTGGCAGGACCTACACCCATTCTGCCACTCCCATTCAGCCAACTGCGCTCATGGGTAAGGCAACGAACTCGTGCTGCACATAATACTCGTTGGGTAGCTCTAACAAGCTGTAGACAGTCTAAGATGGCGATGACTGCAGTCTCGCCGCGTTTGACCTGCAGGCTGCTCAGTCTCAATCGTCCAGACCTCCGGATAGTTGTTGGTACACTTACAGGTCACCTTACCTTAAACCGACAACTATTTATTATGAATGCGACAGACAGTCCTCTATGTAGAGGTTGCCTGAACGCAGAGGAAACTGCCGCCCACGTGATCCTGGAGTGCGTAGGTTTGGCCGCACAACGAACAGAAATCCTCACAGAGGTGAGGTCGCTCCTAGAAGCCTGTGAACGCCCCAGGAGGCTTCTGCGCTTCTGGAAGGAGCTAGGATGGCTCGACTAGCCATGTTCACGCATAACGGACCAAATATGAGTCTAAATGCGGAAAACTGTAAACACCAATACCAATACTTCGTCAGAACAGTCATCACCTCTATCTACTTTAAAGACTAGAGATGTATCATCGGCAAATAGCACTGTCTCACATAAATTCTTCGCGTAGTAAGGAAGGTCATTTATGTATATTAAAAACAACAGCGGGCCCAATATTGATCCTTGGGGTACGCCCATAGTAATGGGAGCTCCGGTAGACTCAGTTTTATTAATAACTACCTTCTGAGTTCTTTCATACAGATATGAATGCATTTTCATTCATCGTGCGTGCTCGTTGAGAGTGGTCGTGTACCTACCTACAAATTATAGTCGTGTGTGCATTAGTGCGTACCTACCTTTCTGTGTGATTTTCGTGATTAAGTTTACAGTGTTAATATCAATAATAATTATGTCTACTCCACGTACTCCGCCTAAATATTCTTCCAACCCGGATTTACCCTCATCTGCTACAAAGGCGGTAGCTGACATATTTACTAATACTCGAAAGCGCAAGCAGCCTGAAGAGGATGTCATAGAAACACGTATGTTGTCACTTGAAAAGAAAATCGACGATAACTTAGCTGCATTTAGTAGTAAGGTGGACCAAGTCATCGCGGAAACTATACAGACCGTTTTAAAAAGATCACTATCTGATGAGCTATCTAAGATTTCAAACTCGTTAGACAGCCTTAACAACACTGTCAAAGCCTTAAAGTCAGATAACGAATACTTTAAAGAATCCCTTAAAACTATAAATAGCCGGCTCACGGATTTGGAAACATCCGCAAACGTTTCATGTTCACGCCAAGACGATTTTGATGGCCAACTTCAAACACTAAAAGATCGAACGGAGAAGGTGGGCAAACTACCCAGCCACGTTACATTACTCGAGAACAAGTTAGCTGCAATGGAACAGCAGGCAAGAGAGTGCAACATCGAGATTGTCAATGTGCCCGACAGACGTAATGAAAACCTGATTAATATCGTACAAAAGGTTGGAGCAATAATCAAGCAAGAGATTCTCGCGTCTGATATTGTGGCGGTGCATCGTGTGCCGCACGCCAGTAATAAAGATACCCGCCCCAAAAATATAATTGTAAAATTTGCGAGCAGAATTGTGAAGGATAACATCATTGCAGCAAGTCGTTCCTCTAAGGATCTCAACACAGAACAGCTGGGTCTGTCCGGTACCGGCCAGTCGCAAAAAATATTTATCAATGAACATTTGACTATACAAAATAAACATCTGTTTCGCGAATGTCGTACCAGAGCTAAAGCAAACGCATTTAAATACGTATGGATTAAGCACGGAATTATACTTATACGCAAAAGTGATACATCTCCTGTATTGGCTATACGCTCGGAGCAAGACCTCGCTAAAATTAAGTAACAGTAATAGGCATCTAATGAATGTATGTATTAGTCACATCAGCATGTATTATTATATGTATCTAACTGTATTCCAAATTTTATTTCCTTTTTTACTTAACCATATCCATATTTTAATCATTTGCATATTAAGGTCACTAACCGGCAGCAAGGTAATATGTAAGGCCTGTATGTATAAAAAAGTTACTTGCAATCATAAATCTACAAATTGTTTATTAAAAATGCTACCTATCAACTATAATAAAAAAATTAAGGTAAGTTATAGAAATTGTGTTCAATGTAAACAAACAGAGACAATAAATTTCGATAAAAAGTTATTGTCATTGTATTGTTTATTAGAATTTAATTATTGTCTGTACAAATGCAAAGCTACTAAACTCAATCATGTTCATGGCGGGTCCTGGAAACAATGGCTGTTCTATCGTCGTCGCATGATTTATACATACCTCTGTACATCAAAGTGTTTTGAATGCCAATCGCACTCATCAGGGACAATATCAAGGTGCTATAATCACTACTTTATATCTAGTATAATAATGTTTTATTTGGTCCGTGAACATATTATTAATAATTACACTTATACTATATTATTATGCTTAATAGTTTTTTTTGAAAATGGATAATCAAAATAGAAATGCACTATCCATCTACTATCAAAACTGCCGCGGGCTCAGGACAAAGCTTAACACACTATATATGAACATATTGACCCATACCTACGACATTATCATACTAACAGAAACATGGTTACACGAGTATATTTTAAACAACGAGTTCATAGACTCTCGCTACGTTGTGTATCGCTGCGACCGCAACCGAGAGGCGTCTGGACGCCGGGATGGCGGAGGCGTACTAGTGGCAGTTCTGCGCTCGCACCGAGCCACACTCTGTTTACCTGCGCCCCCCGCCTCACTCGACATTCCATCTGATATAGATAACTTACTCGTAGAATTAAGCATTGATAACACAACGTACGTTATTGGAGGTGTTTATATTCCTCCCAAATCCCGGAACAGTATTTATCTCGAATATTTCGACAATTTGCGTGACTTTTTGCATGAAAAGGGAGTAGACAATTTGTGCTTATGGGGAGACTTCAATATGCCTAATCTCGAATGGGATATCGATGGATACCTGGCTAAACCATCGCCGTTAGGCTACGTTGGGCCTCCACATTCGTACTTGTTGGACTTTATGTTTATTTTTGATTGCACACAAGTAAATATATTTAAAAATAACAAGGACCGCTTATTAGACTTATGTATCACAAATGTGCCTAATTGTAAATATTTTAGCACTCCTGACTCATTAGTCCCGTTAGATGCTTACCACCCAGCTTACTACGTACTTTTTCCAATTAGCCAGACTTATGCATCCAATATTATGAACGAGACGCAGACTAGATATTGTTTTAGAAATGCCAACTATAAGGATATCAATAGGGAAATCTTGGAAATAGACTGGGAAAATATATTTTTAAATAAAGATACGGAAATGTGTGTTGACATTTTTTATGAACACGTTTATAATATTATTCGAAAACATATCCCTTTAAAAATAATATCAAATAATAATTTTCCTGTATGGTTTAGTTCATCCCTTAAACACATACATAAAAATAAGAATGATGCGTGGATTAAGTGGAAGCAATACAGGAATCTCTCTGATTATTCAATTTTTTCTATTTATCGAAAAAGGTTCAAAAATAAAGCTAGTGAATGCTATAAGAGTTATATTGCCAGGGTTGAGGATGGTGTGAAGGAGAACGTGAAGTATTTCTGGGCTTATTTAAGTAACCGTAAAAGGGACAATAACATCCCTAACAGTGTACATTACTTGAACTCCAATGCGAATAGACCTGAAGATATTTGCAATCTCTTTTCGAACTTTTTTCAGTCAGTATACCAATCCTCTAATCTATCAGATTCTTATAGTTTGGATCAAATATCTGATTTGGACTCTAAAACACACTCAAGTTCTATTTTTAGTGATTTAACGTTATCATCCGATAGTATTTTGGAAGAGTTAAAATCTTTAGACGTTTCCAAAGGCCCAGGTACTGATAACTTACCGCCAATTTTTCTCAAAAATACTGCCACAACTATCTGTATACCTTTATGTATCCTGTATAACAAATGCTTGAAGGAAGGGGTATTTCCTACACTATGGAAGTCTGCTAAGGTTATTCCGGTTCATAAGGGTGGATCGAAGAGAGATGTTACAAACTATCGTCCTATCTCCATACTGCCTATCTTGGCAAAGCTACTCGAAAGACTTGTACGCAGCATCCTGTATTCTCATTTGCATAGATACATACTCCCACAACAACATGGTTTTGTATCTAGACGATCAACTGTCACTAACTTGACTATTTATACAACTCAGCTTTTTGAAAATATGGATGCTAATATGCAGACGGATGCAGTGTACACGGATTTTAAGAAAGCTTTTGACCGAGTTGACCACAAAATCCTGTTACAAAAGATTGCATACAATGGCATACGTGGTAGCCTATGGAGATGGTTCAAATCATACGTTTTGAATAGAACTCAAAAGGTGGTTATTAAAGGTTATGAATCGAAAACAATAACTGTAACCTCTGGGGTTCCACAAGGCTCGATTATCGGTCCATTACTTTTCATTTTATTTATTAACGACATTGACACCTGTTTCAAAAACTGTAACTATTTACTATATGCCGATGACCTTAAAATATACCGAAGTGTGAAAAATATATCGGACCAACATAGATTCCAAGATGACCTGAATCGATTAACTAGTTATTGCAGTGATAATAAACTCGAACTTAACTTGAATAAATGCAAGTGTATCAGCTTTACTAAGAAAAAAGAAACAAGTAAGTTTGATTATTCACTATGTGGCACTAACCTAGACAGAGTCGAAAAAATTAGGGATCTTGGAGTTTTGTTGGATAGTAAACTTACCCTTGATGAACACATTGATGATGTCTGCAGAAGGGCATTCAAAATGTATGGTTTTGTTATCAGAGCTAGTACTGAATTTAAGCGCCCTAGCACATACCTATATCTTTATAAATCACTGATACGCTCGCAGTTAGAATACGCCACCGCCATTTGGGACCCGTTTTACATTAAATATTCTGACCGCCTTGAAAAAGTCCAGAAGAAATACCTGCGATGTATGTACTATAAATGTTATCGTAGTCGCTTACCTTATTTATCATTATTAAAAAAAATTCGCTTGCTTAGTCTTAAGTCTAGAAGACTCCAGCTGGAGGTTATGTTACTGCATGATTTTTGCAATAATAAATATGATTGTAATGACATAGTTAGTAAGGTTCGTTACCAAGTACCAGTCAGGCCGCAAGTGCGTGCTTGCCGAACTCAGAAACTCTTTACAACACCAAGATACCGCACTAATGCAGGCAAACGCTCCCCCATTGCACGTCTGACTGATGCTTACAATAAGCACTTTGCTGCCTTGGATATGTTTAACACAAGCAAACCTTCTTTCAAAAAGGCTGTAGTTAATTGTTTATTGGAAGTGAAAACAACACCTTAACCGTTGCTGTTTATCATATACCTTGTTATGGATATATTATTAGTACAAATAGATATTTTTCCTTCTTCCTCTTCTTTTCCTTTCTATGTAGATTACTTTCTTGTGGGTGCACCCTCGCTCAACATAATTAGTAAATAAAGCTGTGGTTGACGGTGTTGGTCTCACAATCATTTAATATATTTTGTAAAATTAGTTTAATATTTCCTATTGTGAAACTGTTTGTTGACCCCAATAAATAAAAAAAAAAAAAATAAGGCTTACTGACATTTCAGAAACACCATAATGTTTTATCTTCCTTAATAGTGTTTGGTGATCAACACAATCGAATGCCTTGGAAAGGTCACAAAAAATAGCGATTACATCCTGCTTGTCCTCCCAGGCATCAAGTACATGTTTTAGAAATGCAACCCCAGCATCAGTTGTACTTTTACCTTTTGAAAAACCAATCTGTTTCTCATGCAGTATACTATTTAATTTAAAATATTCTTAAAGTTGAGCATAAATTAATTTCTCAAATATTTTACTTATTGCTGGTAGTATGGATATAGGTCTAAAATTTGCTGGGTCACTTTTGTCACCAGCTTTAAACAGAGGAATTATTTTACTATTTTTCATTAAATTAGGAAAGACCCCTTCACTTATACATTGGTTAAAAATTATTGCTAATGATGGAGCTTTCACATCAATTATTGATTTGATGATACTTGTAGATATGCCCCAGAGATCTTCTGTTTTCTTAATATTTATTGCTTTGAATGCTTTAATAATGTCTTCGGTAGTGACATAGCTAAAACTAAATGTTTCCTGGCACTTGTTCACACAAGATTCCATAAGAGAGACAGCGGTGTTGGGGCAAGAGTTAAGTCTGCTAGGAGTTTCTAACGGAATTCGAGCAAAGAAACCTTCAAAAGCACTAGCCATCTCAATATCCGATTCAAAAGTCTGATCACTAATTTTTAAGTTAAATGAATTAATTTTGCTTTTTGTTTTGCCAGTTTCTTGGTTTATAATACTCCAGGTAGCTTTTATTTTATTTTCAGATGATTTAATTTTATTTGAAATATACCTAGATTTTGCCAAAGCACATACTTTCCTAAATGTTATTGAATATTTCTTGACATATTCAATGAAGCTAGGATCACAGGAAGTCGTTTTTTGTGCATAGAGTTCAAATAACTTTCTTCTACTATTATAGATACCAGGTGTGGCCCAGTCACTGAACTTCTTACGATCATTACACTTTATAACTTTTTGTTTAAAATTGTTACTAAATTCTTTTTCAACAATATCAAATAATTATTGATAAGAGTGATTAGCGTCAGCAGAAGCTGGCAAACATTGAATTTTATCTTGTACATTATTTCTAAATTTATTTATACCACGTTTCGGTATTGGCCTGCAAATTACTTCGTGTTTAGGAGTAACATTATAGTGCTCATAAAAAGCTAGTTGTCCACTGTGGTCGGATTTAATAATATTAATTACCGATTTCTCAATTAAGTTACAGTTGGAAAAGATGTTATCTAAGCAAGTAGCCGATGTTGGCGTAATTCGCGTCGGTTCATTAAAAGTGTGAAGCAAATTAAATGATTTAAAAAGGTTAAGGAATTTACTGGAGCGTTGTGCTAATTTAATATCTAAGATGTCTATATTAAAATCTCCACAAACTACAATTTTTTTATTCTTACGACAGCATATTTTCAAAACATCCTCCATAGTGGACTCAAAGACTGTGTAATTTGCTCCAGGGGGGTATAATCATTTGTTCAAGTTCCACGCATGATATCTCACAAATTCGTTCAACAGAGAGGGATACTATATCCTTTCGCTCTTTATATTGTGTGTCATTAGGTAAAATTATTAAAGATTTTACTACTGCAGTTTTTCTATTGAATGAACTTACAACACTATAATTATCCAAATTTAACAAATATTCATATTCTTTTAACCAATGTTCAGTAACACATAACACATCAATATTTTCACAATTTAAAAATAAACTTATTTCTAGGTCTTTGCCAGCAATGATATACAATTCCGTAGTAAATTATTTTGATGCATCTCATAAGGTTCAGCGTTCGCAATGTACTCTACTGAGGCGCTCGAAAAATCTATTTTTTACGGCTTCACCAAAAAACATGTAATTTTCTCTATAAAGTACATAAATACGTAAGTTATTAGAATGTTTTGTATGTATTTATAAACATACAAAATTAAATTTTCTAAATGACAGTGAAAGCTGCATCAAAATCCGTTGCGTGGTTTAAAAGAAGATAGCTTAGAAACAGACAGAGAGATGCACAGAGCGACTTTATTTAATACTATGTACCTACCTACCTACCTAGTAGATGATAAGCATCGGCACTTGCTACTGTAATAGAAGACGGCTTCTCGGTGCCGAGGTTTGTACCTACCTAGCAGTGGCGTAGCGAAGGGTACATACAAGCCGATTCTCATCGGCTTACCTTAATATCATAGATTAAAAATATGTTTTCATCCGTTTCAAGCAATTCAAGAACATTAAAAATTTGCTAAAATAATACGTACCTACTTAGGGAGGTACCTACTTACTTCAACACTTAAAACATCTACAGAAATTTTATTTAAGAGGTAGGTACATTCAACAATACCACCAGGTATACACCGTAAGGCTCAACGCCAGTTTTAGTATACTGCACTAAAGACCTTTTGCAACGGACTGCACTATGGTAAATCCACCAATAGTGTCACAGATGGGCAGCTCAACCAAATGAAACACAAATAATATTTTTATAATGTTTTTAAGACAAAAGGTCATTTGGGTTGACCAGCAGCTACCTGGGATCTAAAACTTTCTAAATCTTTCTAAAGTACGAAAAGAGCATTGTCGTCTCTTTAGAATGGGCGTTATATGGAATAAAACAACAACAGATGGGTAACGGTATTGAGCGCCCAAAGCAATAAAATTTTAAACAAAAAACAATGCCACGTTTTGTAAAATCCCAGACAACGCATGTTATTGAATCTTCGTTGGTAGACAAAACAAATGGGTGGGGCTAAGAATGGGCAGCCCTTCTTGTCCATGCAAGCGAAAAAGTTGTATAAGTGTATATCTGCTGGTTTTGTTCATTGTACCTACCTAGATAGTAAGATAATTATCTATCCATCCATGCGAACTTTTACTATGATTGACTTTTTTCTAGCTAGGAAGGTATTTCAAAATAAGTGTCAACTGCTTTATACTGCTTTTTACCGATTGCTGCTTTTTTATCGTTACCTACTCCCGTATTTTTCGACGATCGAAATATTCCGAATGTTTCGTAATACTTCGGAATATTTCGTAAGTATTCCACGGGAATGATTCGGAATTATTCCCGACAGCAACTGTAGTCCGCAGTAAATTTTTAACTCGCTAGGTTGCCTGGAGAGTTGGGGACGGTGGGGGAGTGCAGCGCGCGCAACAGGCGCTGCAGCTTCCCCGGGCAGGGCGAGGACACGGTGGGGGGGGGGGGGGGGGGGGCAAATGGACGGCCGGACTTATTGATAGGTTTATGATATATTGCGCGCAAGTTTTTCTGCAATTCTGCAAGCTGTTGTTGTTGTTTTAAATGAAAAACTTTATTTGGATTTTTTATGGAAGTAAGATAGTAAAATGTCCTCACGGATGCAGCATTTACACGGAGCCAACACTTGATCCGCTAAGCTAGACCAAAATTGGCATATTGGCATCGTGTAAATAGTGACAGTCCACTACATAGAATTGTCCCCAAGCCAGTGATCGATAGTAAAATCTATTGTCCTAATGGACTGGCTTAGTGGTTTGTCTCAAGTATTGGCTCGTGTAAATACTGCATGATGGAGAAATAAGACTGAAGATATTTTAAGACAAATTAATAGTTATCGATATGGGCCTGCATGTATGATGATATGATAAGATACTGAAAACGCTAAAAAATTCATTGAACATTTTGCCTCTTGGAAACGAACTTTGATAACATATTTCATAGATTTATTTAAAAGGCCTTTTTTGATGCAATTCGCTCGGCAATTACATATTTATTACAACTACAAAAACGCACAGCCAAACAAAAATATTAATATACATTACTGTATATTAATACCGGCAAGTAAAATTTACACACAATCACACAATATTCTCGCATCTGTTCTTAACTAGCTCGTGTAGGTAGTGCAATGTAGAGCAGAGGTACCCTTTGTGGCCACTTTAAGAATATTTTGACTTTTAAGCACTAAGTACTAAATGGTCTTACGTATCTATATATATATAAAAATGAATCCCTATTTCCCTTGGTCACGGCATCACGCGTGAACGGCTGGACCGATTTGGCTAATTTTGGTCTTGAAATGTTCGTGGAAGTCCAAGGAAGGTTTTAGCGGTGAGAAAATAGGGGAAGGAGGGGTAAGTAGGGGTAGAGTAGAAGTAGGGTAGGGTAGGGGTAGGGTAGGGTAGGGATAGGATAGGGTAGGGGTAGGGTAGGGTAGAGTAGGGGGTAGGGCCACGGGAACGAAGTCGCGCTGGGTCAGCTAGTTTAAGATACAAATTATATCTTAAATTATAGATAATTAATCAACCTTTAAAAGTACATTTTTCAAATTTATAAAAATAAAATAGTTTTTTTATATTACACACAATGTGTGAGAGGTGCCAAATGTACCGGTTTTGGCCACTTACTGATAGTTAAACTTTTGTAAGTATTGCGAAAAATCAAAACCAAACCCAGGTAAAATCAATATATTCTAATTCGTTAGAAACCAGTCAATTGCAAAACAACAATTTAATTGTCAAAAACAATCCAAACCAAATTTCTTAAAATTTTCATACAAAACATTTTTTCAAACAGAAAATGGAATTTATTTAAAAAAAATCGTACGACATAAGGTTCTAACTTCTAACGGTTTTTATTATTAAGTACCCTAAAATACCTTATTTTAATAGCCTTTATCAAAAATGGCTAAAAGTTGTTTAGTTGGCCAAAACCGGTACAGTGGCCAAAACCGGTACGCCTGCCCTACTTGGAGAAGTTAGTAGGCGAAGGGGATGCAGCGCGCGTAACAAATGCTGCAGCAAGCCCAGTCGGGTTAAGGAAGTACAACATGGTCATGGATATGGGGAGGACGCGCTGCATATAGCCTGGATGCAGGCCTGCAGGCTTTCACTCTGGTTTCGCTCCACCATCACTTTGTGTAATAAATGGTAAAATGCAATCTAGGTATACCTGCTAAAATATACTGTATAGTTTTATTATGACGATAGAGTACAAATCACAGATTTTGTACAAAACAATAAATTTTAAATAAAATAAGATAAATAATCACTGAACTAAACGCTGAAATAAAGTGTTGGTAAAACCAACACAATCCAAATCACTCAATTTCATACAATCCAATATCACTCACTCACTGATAGGTAAACACTACACTCACTCACTGGTAGGGTAAACACTTCACTCACTCACTGGTAGGTAAACACTACATACACCCACTCATTGGTAGGACATATACAACTACGACAGCTTACCATATTCGTAAATTTTCGTTATGTAGTTCGTAAATGTTTCGCTTCATTTCATCGCGTAGCATTTCACAAATTGTGGGATTTCATTTAACGACAGCAAAATATCATTCTTTAGTTAACGTCCTGGGACGTCTTTCCTAGTGCAGGTTAGAATGATTACTGCCTCCCACCATGGAGCGATGGGGAGCGCGCGCAGCAGACGCTGCAGACCGGGCGCGGTGCAAGTGGGTGGAGTGGGCGGTGTGCAAAGAGGTGGGAGGTGGGAGGTGGGAGGCAGGAGGCGGCAGCGGGCGAAGAGGCGAAGTAGCCACGTAAGCGGGGGGACAAATGCACGCATGCACAGCCGATGTGATTGATTGCAGGGTGCGCGCGCTGCATTTAGCCCAGACAGGCATTTCTAGACTGGGGAGCTAGAGCAGTGGCGTAAGCGGTCGCGTTTCGCAGATTTCCAGGCAAGAAAATCCAATTGCTTTGGCAACTTACGATTAAAATGGCAACCTACTAGGTACATACTGGCCCTTTTTAGTAAGCCGAATCATTAGACACACTTTATGGTGAAGACCGATTGTATTCAGCACAATGAATTGTTTTTTTATTAAATAGTAGAATCACTCGATGTAATTGAGTAAAAAGGTCTTTAAACATATTACAGAACGCAGTTCTAATCAATCAACTTTCAACCTACCTTTTAACGACTTGTTGCTTCCCGCGCCATGAGGTCACAAGTTATACGGCCGTTTAGCCGATGTGCATTCAAATGTTCGTAATGAATTGCGAGTTTTATAAAGTATATTATTCCAGATAAGAACTTTCATAAATTTTGAACATGATAGCATCATTTTCTAAAAATATATTTAAAACGATTTCACAAGGTTAACGTTTTCTGCCCTACACGGTATCAATAAGACTGGTGGGGTATGGCTTTTGTGTGCGAATGTGTGTGTGCAATAGGACGCAACGCGCAGTCGCTGCAGTTCGTCAGGAGCTTAGGCCAGCTGCACACCAGAGGCCACAAAATGGTGTAAACACCACGAAGTTCGCTTCGCAGTGCAGTGTGAACAATGCACTGCGAAGTGGCGGGGTACGCAATCCCCAAAGAAAATATTGGAGTATGATATTAGGCTTTACATTTCTCTTCGTACGCATTGCAGAATAAATTGGTGGTCGGCAAAAATATTAAAATGTACCCAGCTAAATGAGCCTCACTTTAGGTACTATAATGGCTTGGTTATTTGAGCAACACAGATGTTAGATTAATTGTCTTTATATTACATCGACAAAATAATTATTAAATAAATAAAATATATTATTCGTGTCCTAATAACAAATAAATAAATATTTTTTTTACAATCACACCAATTATCTAGTTTATCGCAGACGATGTAGAAATCATGTACCTAATAAAAATAAAAATATTACATCCAGGATTTTAAATTATTTTTATGCATTCACAATGCAATTCTGTAAGTAAGTATAGGAAAAATGTGATAGTAAAAAACCACGAGCCCTATATATAAGTAGTAGCGTAACAAGTGATAGCAAAATTCGACGAGTCGTGTAAGCCTTTCGGTAGCTTAGTTGGTCAGAGCCTCGGGCCGGATTGGAATCCGGGCCGAGGCTCTGACCAACTAGGAGGAGGACTCAGGAGTTACTCTAAGCTTTCGATGAACTTCCTAGTATGCTTTTTTTGAAGTTATTTTGCATTATTATTTTTGTAATCAAACAGAAGTACTAAACTACAAACAAAAGAAAAGTGAAAGTAACTATAATTATGGAACTTTTTTTATTTTAGCACGCTACACCTCACTAAATCATTTGTGTCGAATAAAGACAAATAAACATACCTATATTGAAAACGAGGAAATAACTGTACTTATTGAATAAATATTACAGCCGTTAAAGTACCTATTATGCGCGCTAATTTGCTTTAAT
Organism: Crambus lathoniellus; assembly: GCA_949710035.1. Classification (NCBI taxonomy): domain Eukaryota; kingdom Metazoa; phylum Arthropoda; class Insecta; order Lepidoptera; family Crambidae; genus Crambus; species Crambus lathoniellus. Next base: position 31,112,676 of record OX453296.1, read on the forward strand.
TAGCGCGCTAAGACGCGCATGCCGTTATTAATGCCGTGAGGCGTCTCGCAGTTGAAGCCCCAGCATTTCAATATGGATGAAAGGTAAGGCGCAACGCGAAGAAAGGCAAGAAAACCTGCCTACCACCCACGAGATTATCTAGTTTTTTATAAACTAGTTAACTTGAAGCTCAAACACAAACTCGGTGTATTTATTACTATTTTGTAGGTACTTACCTGTTACTTAGCATAACTCTGCCGCTGGACTGCTTGCTTCACTTTTTGAGACAGTATACATGAGCAAAAACGATTTTTTTTATCTTATAAAAAATATACTACAATGGTAGCTCAAAAACAATATTTTAAGCCGAAAGCGAAACTAGACTGACGTGTCTTTATGTCACATTCGATCCATTAATGGCCGGGGTTCGTGCAGCTCAGAGTGCAGCGCGCAGTCTCTGCAGCCCGGCTAGGGTGGGGGGACACCCCCCTCTCAACCATCCTACGAATCAATAAAGGTAGCCTCCATTTTGTCTAGGTTATAGCCGATAGTCTAAAATGGCAGACATGATCGCTCAAAATGGCCGACATGAATTTGCGAACACAGAGACAGTAATTTATGCTATTGCAAAAAGTAACGTAAACTATCACAGATTGTATTGTCATTCTACATTTGTTTGTGTTTTGCTTCAAAACTAATAGGAACAATAAGTGTCCAAAATGACCGTCATGAACTCGCGGAAAATAAAGAGAACCTAAACAATCAAGGCTTATTCATTACCATCATAATAATGTATCAGCAGAATTTGAACTCAAATTTCTCGTTAGCAGAAAAATCATTATTATTAAGTAAAAATCATAATCGCCGCTATCTCTAGAGGTCCCGGTCTCGAGTTCGATTCCCAGTCGGGTAAATATTGAAAACGAACTTTGCAATATTTCCTTGGGTAGGGGTTTATGTGGTAATACCCGTCATTGTTTCCATTTTCCATAACACTAGTGCTCAAGCTATTATAATTTGGTATTGGACCAATGTATGTGATGGTATCTAATATATAAAATATAATATTTTATTATTATTTGGATATCATGCCAAATACATTAAATTGTAATGTAGGCAAAGTAAGTATATCTCATTTTAGATATAATAAACAATATCAGAAAAACACAAAAATGGTTTTGTGTATTAGCAGAAGAATGTACATTGGAGCGATGTAGTATTAAACTGTCGCGTAAAAATAAAAACAAGGTTGTAAGTAGTAACTAGTCGGAGATACCAGAGAGCGATGATAAAAGTGGATGATTTATCAAAAACAAACGAAACAACATCTTACTTTGTCATAATAACTGACCGACCTTATTTGTAATCCAATCATAACCACTTGATAACAAGAAAAAAGAAATAAAAAAAAAAGAAGAATCTACACATGTTTATCTACACATGTTTATTTACGACCAATTCCACAAATGATTTAAAAACCATGCAACTGACCCATTTTTAAAGCTTTCTTTGTTGGGAACCCCACTATTGAATGGCAATATGTGTGTGTGCCATTCACCTCCCCTTTCCATAAGGCAAGGTTAAGGTCAAGAAAAACAAGCCTGACCCCTAAACTTTCATGATAGGCAATTATGGACCTTAACTCAACAGTGAATGAGTTTTATTTTCAACAGGCCTACTATAGACACACCCCTAAACACTTGATGCTTCTAACAGGAAATCGTATGACGCTGGATGGAGGGAGCGCGAGCGGGCTGCAATACTTGTGCTTCATTTTCCCTAACCACAAAAACCGTAAATACGTAAACGCCTTTGACCGCGACATTACATTTAAAATCGGAATCAAAACTTAAATGACAAAGAGTTAGGATGCCCGCGAATAGACTACGAGTCGTAATATGCAATTAATCGATTCTTCTGTTGGAAAGTGCAGGGCGGATGCAGCGCGCGCATTCATTCGCTGCGATCGATCGCATTATGCGCGCGCTGCACTCCACCTGTCTGGTTTTTGGGGAAAAGGTCAGACTTCCACTCAATTATGTGGATACCATTTTGTATATAACTTTAAGGGACACCTACAACTCTTAATCTATGTTCTTATTACTATAGCATCAAAAATATTTATTTTATATAACAAATAACCCAGTATTGCTATTCATTGGAACTATAGTAGTTTGATACAATTCAAAATTTTATTTTTATTTTATTTTATTTATGGACAACCAACAAGTTCATTCACTTAAAACTAAACATTATTATATTATCTAAGGGATACAATTCTAAGTGATGTCTTATTTATAGGCTGCCACGGCATGTGTAAATTGCATTCAACTTACGGACTAAGCAGAACATGCAAACTAATTACAAATTTATCTTTAAACTAAAATAAAAATAAAATGAAATATACATACATATGAAAACATGTACCTAAAGGTGCAGTTCATAAAGCACATAGACACCAATATGGCCAAAAGTATATTTCACCCTATCTTGGGAGTTATAGAATTGACGAAAGTTCCATATTTACTAAATATGTCAATATTAGAATTGTTCGGTAATTTATTATAGTAAGATTGCATGCGATTAAGTAATGAGAAATGACCCAAATTACTTTTAAATGTTTTTGGCTTAAATTAATGCAAATAAGTACTTATAGAAATTTTCCTTAGAAAACCTCAAAAAAGAAATTTTTAATGTTGTGAGAGTCAATTAAAACATCAAATATATTTGTACTTGTATTATAATAAATGTTCAGCAAAACAAACAGTTGATCATAGCACAGCACTCGCTTCAGAAAACATGTACGCACAGCACCTGTAAAACATGTACGCACAGCACCTCACAGATTCGCCAGCAGCTCCAAGCAGGATCGAGCAGGGATAAAACACAATATGTGACTTACCAACAAGGGTGGCCTTTCGGTGCGTGTTCAGATCATGCAGAAGGTGTGCAAGAAGAGTAGGAAGTTTGCTTGAGCCACTTGAAACAAAACGTGTTTCCTCTTCCATAATAGTCTGAAAATGAAATTGGAGACTAAAATATTGCAATTTAAGTAATCAAATATTCAATACAATCATAGAAAGGTTATTCTACTCACCAGATGTTCACCTAGCTTCTTCACAACTGGTTCATACTGAACTGTTTTTGACCAGCTATCGAGAACAAAGCACAAGTTGAAGACATAGACATTACGGTCATATCTGGAATTGTCGAATCTGATTGGGTAACCTACTATTTTATGTCCCAAAGCATTTCTGTAAAATTAAAACACAATTAGTATTATTCAATAGGCACACATAAATCAAAAATGTCATAAAAATCAACTTACATGGTCATGGTGCATTTCTGTATCAAAGGTTTGGGTATAATATAAGCACTGATGGTATCAAAAAGCTCTTTAGAGACATAGTCTTCGGGAAACTGAAACAGGTTGAATAGACGTCATTGCAGTTCACGATTCGACGTCGTATTAAGCCCGGCCTGGCTCGCCCGGGCCCAGTGCAATTGCGCATGGCTTGCACACAGGCGCATTTCCGGTGCGTCGATGAGTTCTGCACCGTTCGAATGCGCGAAATAATTGACCAAGAACTATATTGATTTACTTGAACGTAAACACCAATATGACAATTTATTGTATCAAGAACCAAATACGAAATGAGTCATTGAAAAGATCGAGACTAACCTGGCATGAAATCTTGGGGCCCGCCACGGGATGAAATTCTCCAAGAAAAATGCATCGTATGGGACCTTCCCGGCCACAACCCTCGTAGTAGCGAGTTTCCATCGCCTTCGAAGACATCATGCTGTATTTTGAATCCACACCGTCTTCAAAGTCGCGTTGCGACAGGCCATTATTATTTTTCGGTGGCGCTTGCATTGGAATGTCTTTAGATGAACATTATAACTCAAAAGTAATCAAGACATCTACTCTATCAATGAATTAATCACATTAGCTAGTTAAAAGCTCTTGCTATTTTATCCGTGCGAATTTGCAATTTAGAAGGCATTTATATTCGAAATTCCAAGAATTTACCAACCACTTACATACAACCAAAACACAGATTAGATTGTTTCCGGTCGGCTGCCAAGTGAAGTGCCAATGCCAAGCTGTCAAGTGTCACTGTCATAGTTTGTGCTAACGGCCAAGGAATCTAGCTTATACAGCCACAATTTTAATAGGCAGTTTTAAACGACATATTATCTGATGACTACATTATTTTCCATAAAGCTCGGTAAAACTCTCGCTCGGTCTGCTGAAAAACGGTCCTAATGAGATAGTAAGAACGAGGTCAGTTTATCCCACTCCATTCCATTACGGCGGCCACGAACATGCGCGACGGGCGGCGGGCGGCGACGAGCGAATTGCGAACTTGACACAACGAAGACGGAAAGCGTCTTTCGGCTTGTATTGTTGCCACTTTAACATTCTGAAATCTATCATTCAAATTCTTTTCTAGGATAAGCTATAAAAATCTTTTCATCTCTCAGATTCGAAAAGTGATGTATATTTAAACTGAGCAGCGGGTCCAAAACTATCCGTTTCACCCTAGGGTGGAAATGAATTTTAAGAATAGAACTGAATTTGGTTACAGTCAACCATAGAGTTACCTCATCGGCAATGAAAAAGTTTTCAACTAATTTTGTAGGGCGACGGGACTTGCAAAATTAAAAAAAAATAATTTTATAAAAACGAGAATATCTCAAAAACGGTGCGTCGCGTAGCGTAGCTAAAATGTAACAAAATTTTCAACGCCCTATGGTACTCCGGAGATAGTTAGGAGGCATCCGATAGACATATAAAAAAATTGTTTTGTCCAAAAAAATTTTTTTTATTCAAAATATTGTTTTTGTTCTAAATTTTTTTTTTTGTTATTTCAAATTTTTTTTTTTTAAATACCTATTATAGAAAAAAACAGAGAAAGTGAAGCCCCCCGCCGCCTTTCTTTTATTTTTCTAGATAGTTTTAGTTGTCTTTTATTGCTTTTCTTATAGAGGGGGATAGAGTGTATTTACTTTCATATATCAGCTAAGACCCGTAAACTCATATTTGCGTTCAAACAGCTACGTATTGCCGCAGATCACAAGCTTCTCATGTCAACATACAAAGCTCTGTGCCAGTGCCTGCTGACATACTGTATTACTGTATGGGGAAATGCAGCAAAAACGCACATGATTCCTGTAGAAAGAGCACAAAGAGCTGTTTTGAAGGTCGCACTAGGTCTTCCGTTTCGCTACGCAACTGCTGATTTATATAAACATGCCTTAGTCCTCCCAGTTCGTAAATTGTACATCTTAACGTCATTGTGCCGATTCCACAGCAAAGTAGCTCCCTACACACCTCTTATAATAAAAAGGATCGTAAAATATAAGGTACCTATAGCCCGTTCAACTTTTGCAAAGCGACAGTTCTACTATTTTGCCTTGCGATTATACAATAAAATACTTCTGTCAAATAAGTACCTTTATCAGTTCAGCAGTAGAACCTTCAGAAAATTTGTAATGAACTGGCTGGATCAGTTTGAGTATGAGCGTTTGGAAGAAATGATTAGTGGAATAGTAAGTTTATCTTAAGCAAACCCCCACACACACACATACACACATACATACACACATACACACACACACACACACACCACATACACACACACAAGTTATGCATGCACAATTATAATAAATGTACCTATCAATAATTAAAATAGAAGTACCTACTTGTTTAGATATAACACTAATATTGTAACCTTATACCTACTAAGAAGAGCCTGTCTCTCATTACACAGGGCAACCTTATATGAGAGCAGATCTAAATGTTATGCTAAAAGTGTTTTTCGAATAAATGATTTTCTTTCTTTCTTTCTTTCTTTCTTTCCTTATATTCGAAATGAAAAGTAGAGTGTATTACTAGTTCATCGCGTTGACATTTCAGAGAGCGACTTTGCCTCGGAAGACCTGTAGATGTAGAACATGACACAAAAAAAAATAACCACCATTTTAACCATGAAGTTTGACTTAATACTCTGAGGTAACTGGAGCTCTCACCCTGAATAAAAAAGTGTCGCCAGCAAATTTGACATTTATGTATGAAGTGGCAGGTAGTGGCTGTCAGCTATCTCATATGACCATACGTATTTTTTTAAAGTGTAGGTGAGACGGAAGACAGCCACTGTGTTATTTGTGGTATTCAAAAAATTGTTCGTACTGCACTCTCCAGTTACCTCAGTATTAAGTCGAGCTTCATGATTTTAACCAATCACGTGTTCTACAGGACTTCCGAGGCAAACTCGCTCTCTGAAATGTCAACGCGATGAAATATTTTGGCCTAGGAAAAACTAGTTTGTCCTGAAATCGGGTTTGGCCGGTAAAATATATACAGTATTTTACAAAACTTTTAGCCCAAACAAAGTTCCAAAGTCAAAAATTGTGTTCCAAACATTTCCCTCTATAATTATCTCTTCGTTGACTAGGCTAAACTTGATATAATATAATAAAAAAAAATAACTTTCGCCGTAATTCAATTCACATCTTAGATTTCTGCGCGAACTGTTCATTTAAATAAAACACTTTCTCGGATTTTGCACGCATTTATTTAACAACTTGGTTAAATTTGCTTGTTACAAAATAAAAAGAAAATCTATTATTTTTGCACATTTTGGATAATTTTTTTAACTGGATGTGGCAAGTCGGAATACTCTTTGGTCATGTCAAGAAACGTTGCTGTTTGATTTTCTTGATTGCTGTTTGGGTGTTTTAATACAATATCTATTGTATAATTAGTGCATATAAATACGTGATCATTGTTGGAAATTACTTATGAAACCTTGGATCTCGAAAGATTTGGATTCCCGAAGGAGGAACACTGCGTCAGCGATGGATTCGTGCGATACCTCGAGCCGACTGGGAGCTTACAACATCAGTATGAGTGTTTAATAAACATTTTCGTGACTGTGATATAGTTAAAATAAAACAACCCTTAGTTATGTACGCGTATTATTTGATTTTAAGGCGCTATAATCAGGAATTCATCTCATCTCATGCATACAAGAAATTAGGATTAGTAGACGACATTGACATTTATGACGTTGCCAATCCGAGCAGCATGGCCTGTAGGAGCGCAAGCAGCCGAGAAATAATAGCGGGCCATGGCCATGCGCATAAAGTTGGCAACGTAGTTTTAATTGAACCGATTTGACACCGTTTGCACCGTTGGACAGGTAAACAGCGAGTAAACTTCGAGTACTCAATCCTATGGAGATGGCATATCTTCTATACATCTATCTATACAAATAAATAAAATTGGAGTGTCTGTTTTTAACATTAAATAACCGCTTTTTACGACGTGCATATGATTAAATATACGGTACATATATCAAAATTACATTTTTTACAATTTTTGTCTGTCTGTCTATTTGTTCCGGCTAATCTCTGAAACGGCTGGACCAATTTTGACGGGCCGATTAATACGACAATTAGAAGTAGTTTAAAATTGAATTCCAAGATTTTCTTACATTGTGACTTAGTTACACCTCACTTTTTCGTAGGTATGCCACCTCCATAGGATTTAGTACTCAGAGGAGTAAGCCGGTTCACAGCAATGTTGCCGTTCCGTATCATAGCATGGCTTGTAGAAGACGATAGAGACGGCTGTGCTTGAATCCATTGAGCTATTCTAGTTTCATTAGAGGGGAACAAGTGATTGCCTCTATTAAGCAAATTAAAAAAAGCAACGCCTGTCTGATGAACGCCATCTGTTGAGTTTTTTGGAACTCTTTTTTAATCATCTGTCAGAAATAGATTTTTTCCTCATCTACTCCCTACCACTGACCTCTATTTATTACCACACTGGACTGGGTGACGTAAAATATTTTTGTGATCATTTGAGTATCGCCATTTTGGCGCTGTAGGCAGATACGAAAGTACTTGGAACTAACATTAGTGATGTTCTTAGGTCGACTGTGGTAATGATAATATATCGATGTATAAACATAATAAATAATTTTTTGTTACAATCTAAGCCCATAGTAAATTTCTTAAGAAACTTTCTACATGAACTTGATAACGGATAATATATACTTAAATACTTTTTTGTTTGTAAATACGTGTGTTACGTTCTGGCCCGGCCACGGCGCCGGGCGGCAGCGTCAATTAAGGCTGTAAACGGTACGGATACGTACCTCGTAGTACCTCGATGGAAAAAAAGAGTACCACAGTATTTCATCAGTGAAACACATTTTTGGTGGCCGGGCTGAGCAATATACGTAACTCGACGTCTTGTGTCGATCAATCAATAATGTCAGGCGCTTTTTGTCAGAAATTTCGATGCCCAAAAAATTTATTTAATTGTGATTTTAACGGAAAAACGGACACATTTTCGTTGGTACAGGATAGGTACCAACCATCACCCCGTACCAAAATTGCATCATAAACTTACTATTTATTTCGATAGAAGCGTGGCCGGGTTGGGTCCTATGCGTTGCAGCCCGGCCACCAAAAATGTGTTATACCTAACTGTTGAAATACTGTGGTACTCTTTTTTTCCATCGAGGTACTACATGGTACGTATCCGTACCGTTTACTGACACACAACTACAGCCTTAATTGACGTTATATTACTTAATTCATGTTATAAAGGGGTAGCTTATACAAAATAAAAAACAGAAATAAGTACTGCTCAAGTAACAAGATTATTTAAAAAAAAGGTGTTATGTATGTGTGAAGAAACACTAGCTGTCAAAATGTTTTGAAGAAAGTGAATCTGTTTCCTTCGGGGTCCAGTTTAGGGCTTTCATATTTTCTAACCACCTGTTTCTTAGACTCAATTCGGAAGGAAATCTGCAAAAATAATTGATCAAATTTTAATTAAGACCTACAAGTGTAATTTAAAACAAAAAAAGATTTATTACTAAAACCACGACTATTTTCTGCATACGTATTATAAGACTCGAATTAGTTAGTTAATTAGTTTAGTTTTAGGATTAATAATTAATAAGTTTAGTTTTAGGATTAAAATTAATCCTAAAACTAAACTACTTCTTTTAAAAAAATATGGGTAGCATAAAAAAAATAAAACCTGGGTCGACCCCACAATTTATGCGAGGTAGATTTATTATAAAAGTAGGAAGTATGTGTTACTCAATCACGCCATAACGGCTGCACAGATTTGACTTAAATTTAAGACAGATATTTTGTTGCCTGGAGAGGAACATAGGCTACTTATTACTTTTTATTCCGCAAAAATATCACATTCCCACGGGATAACGTCGTGTAGTTCACACGGGCGAAGCCGCGAGCGGAGAGCTAGGTACTACCATAATGTCGAAAGACGGGTGTACAACAGCTACTGAATCAGCCTGAGCTCTATCAACTTTTGGTATTGAATATCGACATTTTATCGATAAGAATTTGTCAATCACTAGTGAATTATAAACAAAACATTTTTTTCATAATTCTCTCAAAATTCATCATTATAATGCCTAGATATTGATAAGATATCATTGCAAACAATTTTCAGATAGTAATCAAATGCTTTACACACAGTTTTAGGTCAATTTTGACTAAAAACAACAATTTAATACACACATGTGAAATGACCTTTTTCTCCCTTTTTTCGTACCGAGTTTTACAAACACACATTTCCTCGTGTTTATGAGCTTAACTTTTACAATAAGTTTCAGAATTAAATATGAAATCATACCAAATTATCACAAAATAAAATAAATACTTTTAAAAATCTCGCGGCTGTCACAATCGCACGTCAAAATTAGTTCTCAGCACCATCGTAGTGACACTAGTAGCGCTTCAAATTGTTACAGTGCCACAAACTTTGCTGTGCCGGTGGCCAAAATGGGAAACTAGCGTGTTTTTTTTAATGTCATTTTGCTGTCAAGTTGATGTCCAACCATAGCGCTGCTAGCGGCTGAACTTCAGCCGCCAGCAGCGCTATGGTTGGACATCAACTTGACAGCAGAATGACATTAAAAAAAAAACACGCTGTTTCACATTTTGGCCACCGGCACAGCAAAGTTTGTGGCACTGTACACAAAATTAGCTGTCATTTGTATGGAGACAGCCTATCCAGTGGTACATGAAGCTCGACTTAATACTGAGTTACCTCAGAGTATTAAGTCAAACTTCATGCAGTGGTATAATAGAGATCAGTGACTCCCTACCATTGTCTTATGCCGGCGCCAGACATAGCACAAACATTTGAACTAATTTGAAGACTTTGCCTTCTGACATGGCAAAGTAGGTACTGTTGTATTTTATCAAACCTTTGAACAAATAGGTACTCAAATACCCGTGCTACGGTGCTACACATGTGTTCAAAAATTTGTTCAAATGTTTGAGCTATGTCTGGCGTCGGCATTACGAGGCACTATTATGTTTATGAACATACGATAAAATTACAGTCTTGATATCGTTGTGGAGATCCTTGGGGGAGGCCTATGCCCAGCAGTGGGCGTCGTTCCGCTGACATGATGATATGATGATGATGATGATTATGTTTACACCATAAAGTTAATATACCTATCGGAATAGAGGAACAACCACGAGCTGTCAAACGAAACCGAAATTGGATCGCATTTGTGTGTGTAAAATTGTTTATGTATGCGTGTCAGTGATGTGCGTCATGTCGCTTTTCAGATTAATATCGATATCGATAATATTAAATAATTACAGTAATAAATGAAAATATATTGGACACGATCACACTCATTGTTCCAATACCAAAGTATAGTAGCTTAAGCACTATTATTATGGAAATTAGAAACAACGACGGGTAATCACCACATACACCCAGACCCGAGGAAATATAGAAAAATTAGTTTTCAACATTTACCCGACCTGGGGGGCTACCAGCTAAAAAATATGGGTATGGGTATCGGCTTCAACTGTCACTTGAATTCCTTATTTTGATAGATTTTGCTACTTTGTTCTGTTGAACGTTGCTAGCTAGCTATCATTTTACCCAAAGTCACAAAACAAATAACTTAAAGTAGCTATTTTTTTTTACATAATTGACTTAAAGTTCAACGTATGATGAAGTTCATATCCACAAAGTTATGCGGTAGCCCCCCTGGGGGGCTACCGGCTAAAAAATATGGATATGGACATGGGTTTCAACTGTCATTTGAATTTCTTATTTTGATAGATTTTTGCCGCTTTGTTCTGTTGAACGTTGCTAGCTAGCTATCGTTATACCCGAGCGACGTCACAAAACAAGGAACTGATAGTAGCTATTTTATTTATAAAATTGACTTAAAATTTCAAAAAACGTATGAAGTTCATATCCATAAAGTTACGCGGTTCCTCCCCCCCCCCCAGGTATCGAACCTGGGACCTCTAGAGATAGCGACGCCTTGAAACCGGTGCGTACACCACTCGGCCACGGAGGTCGTCTAATAATAATATATTAATATATAGTAATATTATTAATATACTTAACTAAAATTCCCATCTTGGGAAGGGATTTTGCATGGCTAAAACTTCGATTCTGCGCTGAAGTATGCATATTTAAGAAAAACTCCCAGAGATTTTAAATCATTTATTATACACTAGCGACCCGGCCATGCTTCGCACAATCCTTTGAACAATTTGTTGGTGCTTCCACAGTGATAGTACGTTTCACCTCTCGCGTTTGGAAATATTTTTCATCAAAATGCTTACTGCATAATAATCTATTTAGTCCAGTTAGTTTCTGGTATCCAAGTTAGTATGTCATCTGAAAGATAATTATATTACTAATGATAGTATATGTAGGTACCTATTCTAACAGTCAAAAACTGATACCTATGGATCAGTTAAGTATCAAAAATGGAATTACATTCCCAGGTAATTCATATCTAAACGTCTTACAGGTACTTTAATTACAGTACCTAATACATATTCATTTTTTACCGGGTGATAGACAGTGGACACGAAATATCGATAACTTTATGCAGCCCTAGTGTAAAACGAAAATTATTTCTTTACACAAAATATTCGTAAATACTGCATTATTTGTAATCAATATTTGCTTGTTACATAAATAAATGTTTGTTGAAGAGCATTATCACACTTTTTGCTTTAAATTCGAAGCGCATTGGCAAAAATAAACCTTAGGAAGGGAGGTGTCGGTTTGGAATAATTTACCTGTGAACTGAACATTTTGCGGGATTATTTCATTGTGTTGTACAACAATCAATAACTGAGCAAGTCACCATGTTTCCATATCAATATTGGCTAAAAATATCTAAGATTGCACGTAAAATCCGAAAAAAATAAAATACCTAAATTCTCAGCGTGCTGATAAGTGCTGACGAACTGTCAAACAGTAGCCAAAAACGGTTCTGTTACGTTGCATCACGCATCTCCTTTTATCTCACAGTGTTGTTGCCTCTAAAGGTTGTTGCTAGTGACATCCCGCTCGCTCAGCCCTTTGTTTCTCTATTCCGCTAAGGTATATTAACTTTATGGTTTACACTACCAAAACTTATTCAAACCAAAGATGTACTATTAAACATAGATGGATACTAAAAAGTTGAACAACGAAACGGTATATCTTTCCTTTCCTCCTAAATGACAGTTCAGCGTGTATTGAAAAGAGATAGCATATACGGAGCGGTATTGAAACCTAGCGCGACACCAGCCGAGTTTCTGTAGGCCAGAGTGGACTACATGAGTGTTCGTGGTTTTTTATTAATTATGATTAATATTAAGCAAGATTAGTAAAAAAAATCTTTCTGTGGGTATTGCCAAAACACCATGGCTTGTGCTGTAAGGAACTGCAAAAGTTCCTATAGTCCCACACCCCTGTCTGTTCCGGTGACAGCCGTGACAGAGGAGCCACTTGCAATACGAAATTAGCTGTCAAAATGGACTGTCGTACAAGGAATTTATAAGTACTATAAATTCCTTGCTGTCGTATAAAAACTGTTTTAGTTCCAAAGATTATCACCGGAACAGAAAAGCTTGTCGCACGTAATTTAATGGCTCCTCTTCTTAATGGGCCATGTTGGGCCAATATAGACATTTACGATGGGCGATTTTATGAAAGCTTCACTAGATGGCGCTGTCCCACCTATGCAGTTAGAAGGAACGGAACGTTATAAATTTTACTTTGACGCGACTTTTTTACGTAAAACCTTTGAGTATTCAAAACGGGAGTTGCCAAGAGCACTCTCCTACATTAGACATTAGCGTAAAGAGACCGATGAACTTGAATGATTGGAAGATTTATGATTACGAACAAAGATTTTTTTAATACGGTCTTCATTTGATTTTATTATTTGCACCAACAAAATTACTAAAAGCAGCTTATAAATAAATGTTTAAAGGGCCCCACAGACGATCCATGAATCCCGAAATCCATAGATATTCGGTTTTTGTTTGAAAAACTGGAAGTGTGTGGTCGATTGCGGCCATGAAGCTCGACTTAATACTGAGGTAACTGGAGAGTGCAGTACGAACAATTTTTTGAATACCACAAATAACACAGTGGCTGTCTTCCGTCTCACCTACACTTTAAAAAAATACGTATGGTCATATGAGACAACTGACAGCCACTACCTGCCACTACATACATAAATGTCAAATTTGCTGGCGACACTTTTTTATTCAGGGTGAGAGCTCCAGTTACCTCAGAGTATTAAGTCAAACTTCATGATTGCGGCCAACAGGCCGTTGCCTGCTGGCGGACTGATCGTCTGTGGGGCCCTCAACATACATAAAACATAGTTCTGCCCTATCTTCAAATAATTTACAGAAATGAAATTCCGCTCGTGATAGTTCGCGCAAGTAGCCTTTTTATTAGATAAGATATTATTTTATTTTTTAACTTTTTATAAACAGTAAGTTATCTACCCGAACCACAAGTTTGAATAATCTACACTTTATTATCTTATTTTAATTTCCAGTCCAAAAGCTTGAAAAGCTGAAACAGGGCATATCTTTACGGATAAAATTAGTGTGTGGATTGCTTCGACCGAAATGACAAAAAGACTGTTAAATAGGAAAAGTACCCAAAAGCTGTAGTTATAGATTTTGAGTTTACATAGTTACAGTTACATAATGTTTTATATATCTATTGATTTTTAAAATGAATTAACCCTTACTTTTTATATTATAAATGCGTCTCTGTCTGTCTGTGTGTTATACAATCGCACCTAAACTACTGAACCGATTTGAATGAATTTTGGTACAGAGATAGTCTAGAGCCTGAGAAAGGACATAGGCTACTTTTTATTCCTGAAAAATATCACCTTCCCGCGGGATAACGTCGTGTAGTACATGCGGGCGAAGCCGCAGGCGGAAGGCTAGTTTGTTATATATGTTACGTATACATTTCTGCGGATCTGTTTTCTCATCAGATAAGACAGTCGGGTATCTGTGTACTTTTGCATCACTAATCTTCCCAATCTATTGACTTTCCTTTTTAAATATCAATGCAATCTCTTAATCTTCTTTTTTGGAATATTATTTCTCTTTTCAATTTTCTCTTCCTAGACGTATTAGACGTATCACTCAGTTGAGTTTGAGATGATGACTGCATAGGATTTAACATTGTGTCACTTGGGCTAGAATTTGATATGGATTCCAGTTGAGTTTGAGATGATGACTCTGACTGCATAGGATTTGACAGCGTGTCACTTGGGCTGGAATTTGATATGGATTTCCTATAAAAACAATTAAACTTTGATGGTTTCGCGCCCTCAATCAACTTTCTTCTACTAGATACTGATTCAAAACATGAAGAATCATAATGCTCTGGGGGCCAAGTCTGCTAACGTTAAGTTAGTAGTGCTTTTTTCCACACTAGTTACAAGAAATACCTATGTACTTTTTTCACAATACTATTGAAGGATAATACTGTCATAAATTCTTGTAACCACTAGGTAAACACTAGGTTTAAAAAAACACTACAACTGAACTACAATTGAAACACGATTGATACACGATTGTGACTTAACGTTAGCAGACTTGGCCCCCTGAACAAGTGACGCTTGTTCTTTTCGGTACCCATCATCATCATCATCATTTCAGCCGTACGACGCCCACTGCCCACGCCCCTTTTCGGTACCCAACAATTTTTAATTCTGCAAAACTCTATCCATTGGTTCTTTAAAATGTGATTTTTTGGAAACCTGTGAAGTAAATAATGTTGATGACAGCATTATCATTATGATATATTTTATTGAATTAAAAAACTAATTTATGTGCTTTATCAGAACGCATCAAAATAATAGTTCATAGAGCATACATTCGTTCTCTTTGTAACAGCACTATGACTTGTACCACGGTGTTTGATATCATTTTGCTATCGCAATGTCTGTCGTTAGCTTACACAAACTACGTTTTCTTCGTGATTATATTATAGTTTGATAATAAAATTATACATAAGTGTGAAAGGAAATTCCGTCCTTTGTAAAATTTGAACTTTCTGATCGTCTTTTGCAGAAATACACTGCACAATACACCATTTTAGCGGAGCTGCGTTCGGCGATATGTGTTCTTACAAAATGACGGATGGTCGTGACCAACTAGTTTTTATAAAGTGACACGAACTAATTGGACATGTACTTTGGTGAAAGGGGGTGCGTGTATATGTCAACTCCCGTTTTGAATACTCAAAGCGTAAAACGGACGTCAGACAGATGTTATTTATTTACCTAAATCTTTAAATTTACCTATTTCGTTCGTTCCTCACAGTAGTACTTATTTAATTTAATATTAGTTTCCTTTGGGAATATGTTTCATACCAAAATATACCATAGACATGTACATACTTATTCAACGCCATCTATTAGTACTCGATACTTACTTTTGAGCCTGAACTCGAAATACTAGCAACAAGCAAGCCCCAGAAAGATTCTAATTCGTTCTTTATGAATAAAATTTTGTTAATGTGAGCAACCAGCTCACATACCTACTCATTTTATGCTTATGTATTTTACTATTTATATAACACACCTAAAAAGCGGACCCATTCAGAAACAATTTCATAAAATGTATATATGTCGCAGGCGGATGGTTGAATCCGCCGGATGGTTAAGTATGGCAGCATGTACATACCTCTCGGAAGTCCTATAGAACACGTGACAGGTTAGAAATTTAAGGCGATCGTAAAGCGCAGCGAAGCGATCGTCTTAAATTTATGTTATTTTTTTTTGTGACTCCGACTTATGGGAAGATAAAATAGCTTACAGAAAAAATGATCGGCCTAGTAGGCGTTTAGTTGAATGGCGGATTCAACCATTTGGCTGCGACATATATAATTGTAATAATAACTAAGTAAGATTGAGAAGATGTAAATTTGTTATAAACATAAAAGTAAAAATAAACTGATGTTTGTTTTATTATCTTTCCTTTACTAGAGTTTTCATTAGTACAGTAATATTATTATGAAAACAAACGGTACAGTTCAGTACAGTATTTTTTGATTTAAGTATTTTCTTTTTCCTCTACATCTCATATAATAAACAGATACACAAATTCACTTTTGCATCGTTATTTTTATTCAAAAAAGGTTTTAGATTGTAGAAAACTAGCTGCCCGTCCGCTTGTAATACGGTATTTTACTGATTTTTTTTTATTTCTTTAAAATGTTTTTCGAAATATTAGCTACACAAAACAAGTTTTCATTTTGAATTATCTTGAATATTTTCAAAGATATAGGACTTCAAACTTTATAATTAGACAAGGACAGGACGCTATCTTAGTGACGTCAGTGGGTTAGTAGCGTCATAGTCACGCCATAGAAGATTTCGTTTTAGAAAGAGACAGCTATAGTCGAAATCAAACAGACTATAATTCTTTTATTATAAAACAGATTCAAATTATTTTTTCACATTTGGTATTCTTAATTGCAATATTTTTTAACGTCATCATTAAATATCTACATTTCAACAACAGTAAAATACCCTATTCCCGAGGAAACTCTTGAAATTTCCGGGATGAAAGGCAGTCTATGGAAGGACTAACTAAATAGCTACGAGGTGTTAATTTTGTTAACTGATAATATGAACTCGATATTTTTCATCACGAATGGTGCATCATCACTATAGCTCTATATCATAATCATGGAAGTGTTTAGGTAATACTTCCATGATCATAATAAATAAGTATGTATAGACCAGTATAGACAAAACGGTGACACTTCGATATTATGTAGCAACAAAGCTACTATGTTTCTCTCTTTTTTCAAATGGCTTCCATAGTGAATTTAAAAGAGATGCAACCTGCATTGAACATTTCACTTTCTACTATCCAGATGGATAGTTGGAAACGTAGATATGTTTATTAATAACAGACACTCCAATTTTATTTACTTGTATAGATAGGTAATAATAATAATAAACACTTTATTGCACACAAACAAATGAATACAGAAAGAAAACGATCACAAAAAGAGAAGTATACAAAAGGCGGCCTTATTGCTAAGCAGCAATCTCTTCCAGGCAACCTTGGGTTAAAGAATAAATTAAGATCTAAGGACAAAAGGGGAGTCGGTGCGTTTTTTAAAGGACAAGTGTAATACAATAAATACTTAAATAAATAAAATAAATACCTATATGTATACAAAGTACCTATATGAAAGATAAGGTAAGATAGAATTAGGAAATTAAAAGGATAAAAAATAAATAAATAGCTATAAATCAGTGGAAAGGAAATGATTTCGAGCTCTATCGCTAAAGGACCTTAAGGATATCCTCAGGTAGAGAGTTCCACAAACGGACAGCGTGTACCTACATAAAAGGAATAAGAGATAAAGTCGGTCGAATGTCGTGGAACTTCAAGAGAGAGGTTAGTTGCAGCGCGTAAAGTGCACTGCGAAGAAGAGGAATGAAAGAAGAAACAGGTTTTGTGGTATTGTGGAGAGGTTGGTAAAAAAAGGATGGAGTATAATAGTACATCTTTGATTCAAACTGCAGTCAAGTCAATCTACAAAATCCTTGGCAAACTTCTTTGATTGTACACAGTTGACCGGCCACATATTCTATTAGTTACCTAGTCGCTCTCAGCGCATTCGTGACATTCGTACACATGGTCTATTTGCACCCAGATTTAGTAGGACCATAGCAGGCCAACGCGCGCCGCTGCGTCGTATCATGTAGGTACTCGTATTTAATAAAAAAATGAGTCATATAGATATATTTCAAATGTCTCTCTTAACCAGTTTAAAAATAGCATTCATTTGGAATTAGAAATATAATAAGAAAATTTAAATTTAAATATAGGTAGTTATTCAAATGTTACACAAAAGGATCTTAAGGTAAGTACCTAATTAAGTAATTAAGTTTTAAGTACTTTATCTTTGGAATAATATTCTACATAGTACCTACTTTCTCTCAGTAGCATGCATGTTATTATTTAAGTTTATATTACTCTGCGGACAATGTTGTTGGTTACATAATTAGTACTATGTTCTAATATTTGTCACATTAGTTATCGTAATTATGTAATTGCTTTTTGTTCCTAATAAATAAAAATAAAATAAAATAAATAAAGTTATATTAGTATGTATGTATGTATGTATGCTATAATATGTATTATGACTACGACTAGCCCCTGAAATCAAGACGGAGAAATGAATAAAGTTGGTAATGTTGTTCCCTACCTTCAGTACCAAGGTAGGGTAAAACCGCCTTGTATCGGCCACGTCCTGGTATCGGCCGCTTCCTAGGAATTTCATCAAAAACTATTAAATATTCGATCCACTTGCACAAATTTTGCTCTATAATGAACATTATATTGTTGTCTTTTAATAAATTAAATAAGGCGGCGATCAAAGTTCATTTGACAGTTCAGTAGCATTGGATCTTGTAACCTGCGCAGTCGTGTCGAAATTCACGCCATTTTCTAGTCAAAATTGACGAGTTCGAGGTTACGGGGGAAAGGGTTTGCAACTTATCTAGGAGGTTTAAATCGTTGATTCTTGCTTGTGAAGGTTAAAGAGATTATAACGCAACATAATTGATTAATATTTTTGTGTTTTTTTTAGAATTTTAATAAAAAATCGAATGGCCGGATTTAGGGTTGATTATTTCATAAAAAAGCCTGATATCGGCCGTTAAAAATGGTGGTGGCCGATACAAGGCGAGTCAAAATCCTGATATCGGCCACTAAATACTAAGTCATGGACGATACAAATGTTACTTTATACAAATCTAGGTATCTACACTAGATTAGATATTTAATTTAGGTAATTATAAGACTATTGTGTGCGATAATTTAATGACAGTGTCACCTACGTTTCTAGTTACTTACGTGAAATGTTAAAAAAAACGTGTTTTTGTTTAGTTACTTTTATGTGGAAGTATCATTGTTGATGTGCAAACTGTAATATTAAATTTATAATAACTTGTCAATACCTAGTATTTATTTTATAGACTTTCCTTTAAGACATATTAAAGTTTGTAAAATAATCTAAAATCTCTAAAAAAAAAATTCCGACTACAAAATTTATTTGTTACTATTGAATATCTTTATGCAAGAAAAAAACAAAAAAAATTTTTTTTTATTTATTCTAAACACGTTAATTTGCCTACCACTTAAGTTTGGATTGCAAAACAAATTCAGGATATATGTACGTTTTTTTATATATCTCTATGTATAATCTTTGTATATCTTTATCTTTCTTTATTAATTCGAAGTATATTTGTATTGCTCATAATGTTAGCCTAGGCCGATACATGGCAAACAGGTGGGCGATTTTTGGGCGCAAGTGGCCGATATTAGGGAAATTGGGTGTGTTCAAAGAAAAACATCAATATAAAAAAATGTTATCCAAATTTCAAATATTTTATTAGTTCATAGGAAAGTCAAATAATAACAGTTTATTAAAAAATATCTCCTAGAAAGCTAGGCTAATAAATGTGAGAATAGGAAGCAAATCAATGTGAAATATTGTTGACGTGGCCGATACAAGGTGGTTTTACCCTACCCATAAATTGGCCGTCTCTGCCCAAGTTAGCGAGTAGGTATGTTTACTCTTTAAAAGATCCTAAAAAACTACCTAATCCAATAACTTTTGGTCAGAAATTAGGTAAGGTCTGGCAGGCCCGGGATCTTGCACCATTATTACTGAGTGTGTCGCCGACTACCATTCAGCAAAGTTAGATTTTTAGGGTTCCGTACCAAAATGGTAAAAATGCACCCTTCTGCTGCTGCGACACAGTCCGTCTGTCTGTCACAGCTGGATACTGGATATCTCGAGAACTACTAATGCTATCAACTTGAGATTTGGAATAGTTTTAGATGACGTTTGCAAAAATTATTTTGCAAATAAGAGAAATAAAAATATTATCATTTTTTTGCAACACGGACTGAAAGGGGGTCTTAAGAATTCGAAGTGGGGCTACTACGGTACATGGGGTATCATATAAAAGAACGCTGCTTGCATATAAAGATTACATGAAAAATAAAACGATGTCTCTTTCATAAATCATCAACAAAAATTACATTAGTTCCACTATAGGTCGAGAGATGGCGCTGACCTAAAACTGCAATATTCTACATCGCTAATTCTCTGACGAATACGTTAGTAATATCTGTGGTAATATTATAGTATTCTTTGATATAGCCTCGCCGATGATCAAACATTTGTCACGTTTTTTAACAACCAAAATGCTCTCCTTCGAAATTTAAGGCAAGCGCGAAGCGCAGCGAAGTGATTGTCTTCAATTTCATGATTATTATTTTTTGTGACTCCGTCAGATGATCGGCCTAGGCGTTTAATTGAATGGCGGATTCAAACATTTGTCTGCGACATATACACTAGTGATGTAACGAATGTTAATTTTTAAACATTCGCGAATGCGAATGCGGTTGCGAATATCTGCCGCTGATATTCGCGAATACGAATACGAATGCGAATGTTTCACACAAGATTCAAAACGTATTGAAAGAAAGGCTCAAAGCTCTCAATAAACTGTCACAGCCACCTTACAAAATGTACGAAGATCAAAACACCTTTTAATCACTCGAATTCTACTCAAGACGAAAAGAATATAGAATAGGCACGTCTCAAGATTAAACAAGAGTGTCTTTCTAGATGGAACAGCAACTTTTATATATAACAGCGTTTTTGGAAGTCCAGGAGTCTTAATGAATTTACGAATCCACAAAAAAAACCTCAACCGACTTCTGAAAAAGTTTATATTTTTTCTTGCGTTCATATTCGCAAAATATTCGCAGTGTTTGCGAATACGAACGCGAATGCGAATATCAAGAAATAAGCGAATATTCGCGGATGCGATTGCGAATGCGAATATTCGTTACATTACTAATATACACTAACGCGAAGTTAGGGGCAGTAATAAAAACATCTTAAATTCAATTATTATTATTATTTAATATAGGTAATGTTGTTTAGAACTTTAAATCCAACACTACAATAATAAAGAAAATCAAAATATTCGATATGGAATAAGGAATAAAATAACAACTACTTAACAATAATAATAATAATAATAAAAAAAACAAATTTACACATTATATAAGCACAAATGGAACTCCAATGTTCAGAATGTGCGACGTTAAAAACAATCTACGAACATAATTTTTGAAATGAGCAACTAATGATCCTATAATCATAATCATAAATAAAATGCAATTAAACTCATACCTACGTAATATCCTTCGACGGCGAACAATAAATATCTTTACTAAAGTTGGGTCGCAGAGCACGAATAATCATTGATTAATGATAATAGATTCTTCGTGCTCCGCGACCATACTTTAAAGTTAACACAAAAAATAATCTAACTATAGATCAAACTTATTGAGAATACTTAGTTCGATTGAAATTATCAACCTTTTCTTATTGTCCGAAGATCTTTACTACTCAATTAATGTAGTTTCTTCTAGTGCTGGCACTTAACATTCCTATTCGATATTCGCGTTTTATTCGGCTTTATTTGACAAATACTCGTTTTGAAGTCTGAAGGATGACTCACGCAGACTCACCGTGCCAAGCACCGTAGGTATAGTGCGCCAATCTTTTCTGTTCCGGTGATTATCTTTGGAACTAAAACAGTTTTCATACGACAGTCCATTTTGACAGCTAATTTCGTATTGCAAGTGGCTCCTCTGTCACGACTGTCACTGGAACAGAAAAGCTTGTGGCACTGTACTCTGAAACGCAAATCCGAAACTTCGGTTAGCCCCGCCCCTTTCACACGATTCTGTCATGACATGCCTGAAGAATGCGAGGGACGGGTATAACAAAGTTTCGGGTTTTGCGTTTCAGAGTAGGCCCTCAGGTCCGAGGTAATATTACTTGACCCATGCCACGGCCGACGCTTGCTCGGACCCGGCATGCACGGTGTAGCGCGAGTTATCCTTATACATAGGTATCTTCCACACATATCATCAAGAACAGCGAATATGCCGAATTTGCATGAAGGTTAGCTAAATGTGTTCCCAAAAAACCGATAATCGGATGGATACGGGTATTCGTGTCGAACAAAACAGAGACTTATCAGACACATCACATCGTTGTATTTGGGCGAATAGACCATTACGCGAATACTAAAAGCGATGTGGAGAGCCCCTATTATATTTATACCTATTAAAGAATTGAACTGTGACTTTGAAAGGAACCGTCAGAGCGTAACAAAAGTAGAAATTAATGCTTTGATCACACGTAGGTACCGAGCAAAGGATAACTCACTCTACATCGTGCCGGGTCCGAACCAATAAGCGTCAACCGACTAGGATAAAAGTTGCTCGGCCGACGACACTCGTAAGCCGAGTGGAGCCGGAAGCCAGAGTGTGTCCATCCATACAAAATATATGCAATATTAGTTGACCGCGCCACGGACGAGCGACGCTCAGCCACATTCATTCAGCTCTGAACCGGCACGGCCGGCGTAGCGTTAGTCATCCCTAAATTGGCGAGACAGTGCTCTGCCGAGTGCACTCTAAACTTGTCGGTTGAGAGAACTGTCACATGTCATGTCGTCTGACATCTCGCCAATTCTTGGTACGTGTGACTAAGGCATATGAAGAGCAGTAAACCCATGAAGCTCGACTTAATACTGAGGTAACTGGAGCTCTCACCCTGAATAAAAAAGTGTCCCCAGCAAATTTGACATTTATGTATGTAGTGGCTGCCGGTTGTCTCATATGACCATACGTATTTTTTTTAAAGTGTAGGTGAGACGGAAGACAGCCACTGTGTAATTTGTGGTGGACAAAAAATTGTTCGTACTGCACTCTCCAGTTACCTCAGTATTAAGTCGAGCTTCATGAGTAAACCTCATAATAGAGATGAGACGACGACATGGAGCATATTATTTCTGTTACTGGTAGAAAATGTAAAGGAGAAGTTGCAGCTCCTATATAAAATTAACCTACGTCGCACATCTACGAAAAATATCTCAAAAAATAGATAAAAGTAGTTAATAACAAACTGCCCACATCCTATTGTCATCCTTACTGGCTAACATACTTAGAAATTGCTTCAAAGATTAATTCAGTCGCAGGATACTACTATAACATATTTTGCTTTCAGTGATGTAGGTAATAGGTACATAAAGACCATAAAAAAGTGGAATAGAGATGTCATGAAGATAAAAAAGGGACATCTGCGACATTTGAAGTTGATTTGCTTTTTTTTTTATCCAAGCAAGGTATAAATAAAACAATTAAAAACAACTTATTTATTCCTATTCTATGTCTATCAAAACATTATCTAAAAAGTGCGCTGGGTGCTTCGATGAACTAGGTGTTAATGTTGATCGAAGGCTGGGTGGCAAAAAACATCTTCGTAAATCTCGCCCAACCAAGATAATACAATAGTCATTGCATGGCCTGGGCGTAAACTCCCAGTGTCCTGCGCCAATGTATACATGTACAGCAATATTCTGTTATCTCAGATCTCCCTTCAGCTCTACGATTATATCATATATACGTCCGGTGTACTACCATTACTACCAATAAACTTGTCAAAGCACCGTACACTCCGTAATGTTGCTAACTACCAAATAATAAGTCATACCTGGACTAATTTATAAACCAATTTTTCAATGTTTTAGCCAGTAAGGATGATCACCAAAAGTATGTCATTCTTTTGTACTTATTTTTAGCTATTTTTGAGATACTTAACATTGATGTTCGAAGTATGTTTTTTTTTGCAACTTCTTCTTTGCAAGTTTCGTATCAGCTTGTAACTGGTACCCAAAAACTCCCTTATTTTCTCAAGATTATCACCACTCTTGGCGGCTGGGCGTTGAATATAGTTACCGACATTAAATATTGTAACGATACCGTTTCGTTCCCAGTTTCACGGACGGTTAGAACCTCCATGATGGCTGGAAACTCTATAGTTTTCTTACTGGCCATCATACCGGTTCTTTTAAAATTCAAATACTTCGTTCCAAGTGCCCTGTTCAGCTTTTTGATATAAGTACTAATGTTCTCTGATCTCTAATAGAGGCATGGATAGAGGTCAGTGACTAATGTTACTCTATGATTTTGTCCTTCCAGTCAATCAGTCCTTCCAAAACCATCGTGCTGCACAGAGCTTGCGTGCGTATTACCAGTTATACTTACTTAAGTAAAAAATTTCGCGATGGCTATCTATGTATAGCAAATAAATAAATTGTAAACAGTTAAAATGTAACAGGAACCCGTGTATCGGGGTAAGCATATCATACCTATTTATTTACCTATTACTTTTAGATAGTTTTAGATCTAGGATCTTTTTTAATCATGTAGGTTTTGTTACAGTTCCTACTTTTACCATACAATAAAACAAGTCTGGATGGTTGACCTGTTATTTACTACACGATATCTACTATTAAATATTGTGCGGCGACTTCCGACGCTCCGGCTATTATATTGTTGCCGGGAGACGGTGTCCCCGTTATATTGACTCTCCGGCGGGGAATCGAACCACGGTCTCCCGCGTGATAGGCGGGGACTTACTACGCGAAACTATTTAGTTTCCAGCCATCATGAAGGTTCTATCTAACCGTCCATGAGACTGGAACGAAACGGCATCGTTACAATATGAAAACAATTGAAAATGACACCTCATAACTACGTAAGTAGGTAATGACGTTATATTAATCAAAAATCTAAAAAATATTCACTGACGCAAAAATGTTCGGATAGAATCTAGGATATTATTTGACCTATGCACAAACTATACCCCACGCCTTTCCCCACGCCCACGAGCCAGTCGAGCAATACGATACAGCGAATTTCAAGATACCATTTAACCATGATACTTTTAGTGCATATTAAGTATAAATAACAAATTACTTTACCTATTATCTCTTATAATAATTCGCTACATCTTATCAACTTTAAAGTGATTATATTTCCATTAAGCTTAACGCTATTTAATAAGAGCATTCTGACATAATTATCACATACAGACTTACGACTACCAATTTGCACCTATTACTATGATGATAGTTAAATCTAACAGAAAATACAAAAAAAACAAATGCTGAGTAAATGCAATCATCTTATCTTTATGAACCACATCTATAGTACAAATGGGGAACAGCAAGGTGGATCACTTCAACGCGATGTTTGTTTGCGCCCATTCCGACCGCGTATGTACAGTAACAGTACGCGCGAGCGTAGATCATGTGCAAGGAAATATCGCCGAAAAGTGGCCGGGAAGGTTCTCGAGCGGATGTTACTTCTAGCCCAAGTAGCATTTTACTCCATTTAAGAGTACACATTTAGTTCCCAGGTGTACTTGAAGCATTATTACAGTTCACTCGTGATGTATAAGCTGCATTATTGCGATTAATAACACCTATACCTGTAGAGTATACCTATAGGAGTGTAGAGTTATACTTTTTTACGATTATTGGTGTTATAATACTCTAACAACTATCCTTTAGTCAGCCGTCTGCCTAAGAGCATTATAGGAGGGTAGAGATACGGCAACCGCTGTTTAACGGCCTACTTGTACGATGTTATAGAGCTAGCATTTTAATAGAACACACGTGGTCATTTATAAAGCCAAAGGCTGTTTATGTTTACTTGTTTTAGACTGTTATACAGCTAGTAGCTGTAGTAGGACTTGTTTGTGATCATTAAAATGACCCTTTTTTACTAATATGTACAGAAGTGTTTAAATGGTTCACTGTAGGCTGTTAAAAAGACTATATGTCTTGTCCATTAACATCAATAGCAGTTTATTTGTCCACAAGTACTACTCTTATTTGCTGTAAGCTGAACATGAATGTGAATGTGATATTCTATTACACTTATCCCACAAGCTGTGTGTTTATTACGTCGCTTGCAAAAATGTGTGAATTTCAGTATATTGAAAGAATAAACGATGATACACAATTGACCTGAACTACATCTTAAAGCTGAACATAAGTTCACATTAGAATAAATTTATAGACATTGGCTCTGTAGTGGTACAAATGTGGGACTTCATATAGATAACAGCATTTTAACAGAACACATGTGAACCAATATACGCTCACCGCATTAAATTGGAGTTATAACAGTTTACATAGCCGTATTTCATCTCCACCATTTTGTTCTACGTAACCTAAAATATTTACCAAATAAATCTCCAAAATTATCATGCAGATTCATCACAAAATACGCAGATAGAGCGATTGAGTTTTGGTTTCATGTTATATTTAATTACCGTAGTATAATTATAATGCCAAAATAATATCAAAAACTGAAAATTGTAGATTTCCTCTCAGCCAGTTTTAAATATTTTAAAATGAATATCGCATTTTTACAAAGGCGCGTGAATATTTTAACTGTAAATATGTATACATTTCACGATAAAGTTGCATTCCCATGGCATTAACATTATTAAGTACTTAAAACAGCTACTTATCATAAATTTTTATCCAATTGATATCCGCCGGAGTTAATATTGTGTTCTGATGGCACACACAAAACCAAACATTAGTAAAATAAAGAAATAATTTAGGACACACGTGCATTTTAGGTAGCACTGGAGTACTTTTGTCGGATTTTATAACTGTGAAGGCTGTGTATTTAGCCACTTGTTACTCTTTATTACACTCATGTACGTTGTATGGTTGACACTGCGTCCCATATAGTGCCGTAAGTCAGCCTTACGTCCGATGTTACTACTTAAACTGCTATTATAATGCTATTATACTGCTAATGTACAGCCATAGTGAACTTAAGGCTGTCTTATTTGTGCCCAAATTGGTTCTACAAGAGCATTATAGCAAGCTATACAGCTCTTGTACAGCTGACTTACACAGCTTGTGGAGTACATGTGAACGACTAGACGTCTTATATAGAACCCCGAATGCTACTTGGGAGGCTCCGTACCTAACTACTTAGGCTTTACTGAAAATACTATGTCTCAATCACACGTTTCGAGTAAAACGGGAGTACAACAACTTGGTCCCAGCACTGGAACGAAAGCACATTTTATCCCGATCAAGGCATAAGTAAATTATGTGAAGTCTAGAATCGAATGCACGTTGTGATTACCTGAAAGGCAGTCCGCTGGCGATCGGCACTTGTCTTGTGAACTTAGCACGTAAAATACTTAACACCGTATCACGCGTCTTATGTATATCCTTGTTGAAATATAATTAAAACGTAAACAATTAAGTAGTTTTTATATGAGAGACACCTAACATTAAAATATTGATTCGTGATCTACCTACGTAAGAATCCTTAAAAACTAAAGCATGCATTACATTACAGGGTTCACAGGCTATTGAAGGTTATAAAAGTGTGATGCTCGACAATAAATAAATGTATAGGTACTGACGGTTGAATCATTTTACCACCCACCACCATTCTTGAGCAAAGTGACAGACAATTATCTGATTGCTAATTGAGAGTTCATTCTTCTGACGTTCGATCGCAAGCGTAAGTTTTTTGTTGACCTAATACGTAACGTGAAACCAATACGGCTAGATGGCGATGGCGAGCCAACAATCCTATACAATACAGGCGTTAATGCAATTGAGCTACTTAAAAACTCGCACTATCTTAGTACTTTGTAATACGAATTTGATACCTAGGGTATTCGATATATATAGGATAAATATTAAAACTTCCAAAATATCTTATCAAAGAGGCATACATAACATAACTAATTATAGTTACTTCATTTTTAAAGTACCTACCAATGTACGCTGTAAAAACGTATTGTAATATTTGTAATGGTGCATCCACACAGACGGCCTGGCCGCCGGCTTTGTGTGTGGCCGGCGGCTTCTTTCTCTTCTCTGGCCATAGCGGTTATGTTTATGTAAAATTGCCGGCACCGGCATGGCAGTGCCGCCGATCTGTGTGGATGCACCATTTGAGGCTCTTAAATATCTTGATCACACGTAGCGAGTAAATGCGTGCCCAGAAAAATGCACAATCGCCGCGATTTTAATTAAATAAGTAATTTATAAGCTTAGTTATTATAAGCTTTATCTACTGAAAAAAACTGAAACAAAGAGAACAATATATCACGATTCGAGTGTTATACTGGATAGGGTGTAAAACTGGCGAAAAACTGCACTCAGACAAGCATTGGCTTGCCAATTTACTTAGTACGGGTGATCAAGACATATCAAGATATGAGCACACACTAAGAACTCTTTTCTTGTTCAAAACCAAGTTAAACAAAAAAATAACTGCCAAACGAACTTATATCAAATTGTATGACCCATGAATTTATGTCCAACCTTAATCTAACACACGGAGATATTTTGAATAGCTAACATATATATCACTCTAGATCAACATTCTGGTTAACGCTATGCAATGTATGTATAGGCAGGTTATACCTATAGGTTTGTACCACATCAAGTTAGCTGACGATTGCATCGCATCTCAGAAACAAGGGAATAACTCATTGACGTATAGTTCCAACTAAAATATTACACAATGTACTTATGCTATGTATAGTATACCTACTTTATATTTATTTTATTACCCATCTACTAAAATAAGTGAAAATTATGCAGCTTTTTTTAATGAAACATTAAAGTCATAAAATTATTTAAAAATTAACGGAAATTCATCCAGTCTATACATAAATGTAGTAAGTATAGGCGCTATAGACAAAAAACCATTCATAAAAGCGATAATAAATTCGTTATTTTATGTAGATTGTACCAAATCCATTCTACATTCACAAAATATTGTCGACGTTGTTACGTCACTGTATATTTTTAATGTCTTCATCATAATCGATCATTTATTTAAATATCCTCACTGATGGGTTTACATCTGGATGCAATAGAATAACAGAACGACACGTGTGTTTTTAATCGTGCGAGGTTTCAGGTCGTTCGGCGTCGGCTTCGTCTTCGTGTTTGGGAATATCGAATATCTCGGCGAAGAGGGCGGGCAGCACGAGGCTGGGCCAGTGGTCGCGGCACCAGCCCAGCAGCTCGTGGTGCCGCGCGCCCAGCGCCCGCGCCTCCGCCGCCGCCGCCGCGAACGCCTCCAGCCGCCCCGCCGCCTCCGCCACGCCGGTGCTCACCATCTGCAACACCGCGACATATAAGTAGCATTAGGCCACGGATTCGGCAAAATAAGAGACTTTATTGAAAATGAAGTACCTATTAGAATAAGTTTTTTGTAAAAACTTCGTTTTTATGACAAGCTTTTTTGTTGACTGTACTTTGATATTGTATTGGCATCCAAACCAAACCAGTATGCAAAGTTTCAGCTCAATCGGACACTGGGAAGTGATTCAAATAAAACATGCAAAATTTGTCCCCCACTAACTAACAAACTAAGTACCTACTTATAACATGGCAAGTTAAATAAAAGCTTGTAATAAGTTTTTAATAAAAATTTCATTTTCATGATGAGCTTTTTTGCTAGCTGTACTTAAATATTGTATTGTCATCTAAACCAAACCTGTATACATAATTTCAGCTTCATCGGACACTGGGAAGTGGGTCAAATTAAGCTTGCAAGATTTGTCCCCCACTAACTAGCTAACTAACTAACATGGCAAGTTAATAAAAACGACCCGTCTCAAGAAATGCCTTGTGAATGAAAAAAGTTAAAATAATTTTAAATAAGAGACTTTCACAATTTTGCTATCGGAATAGGAGATCATAAGTTGTTCTCGTCGTCAAATCAAAGATCTCCTTGCTTTGGAATGCACGCTAAGCGGTTGCAGTTGTTACAGTCGTTAAAGATCACCAACCTGCGAGAACCTTTCCCTCGATCCACTTCCATTGCAAAGATCCATTGATGGATCTTTTTGCACTCTTAGGGCCATTTTAATCCTTGATTTAGGATTTTTTGTAAAGTGGATTTTTTAGAACTAACGTGTGTCTGAAAATGGTTATTTTATACCTACATTCAACAGCGTCCTCCCTATGCTCTCTGTAATGAATCCATTTCATCTACTATAGTTACGTTTTAGTAACGGAGTGATTTTTCCCTCAGTGCTGACCAGCTGATCATTCCTAGGATTTGCCCCATCTCGGCGGCAAATAGGAATTCTTCAATACTTGTGTTGGCAACTGGTTGGCATCACCTGCCCCCTGATTCACGAGCCGTCTGAAACGGAATCGGATTCGAATTCTGTGCTTTGTCTTTTTCTATTCTATAGTGAGTGACAGAGACAGGGCATACATTCCGCTCTCGGGAGCTTTTTCGACGATTCGTGAAACAGTGAATCAGGGGGCTGGTTCGGAGACACGTCAGATGCTGTGACTCACCAGGTGGTGGAAGGCGTCGCCCATGGCGCGGTGCAGCGCGTCGACTCGGTCGGGCTCGGAAAGGCCGGCACGTAGCGGACACATGAGCAGCGCGCCGGTGTACATGGCCATCTCCTCCTCGGTGCTGGCCAGCGCGCCCATCGTGCGGACGTAGGCCATCAGCGCGCGGGTGAACGGTCCCTGCAAGTTGATAGGTAAACTTCAGCATTACCACAGTTACTAAATAGTTACGCTATACGCGATTATACAGGATAATTTTTTTATCAGTGCACAAATTTTTAGGATCGACTCAGAATTGGTAAGTGAACAACTTTCTCCTAGAAACATAGGTCGAAATATGACAAAAATTTTTTGACCTTTCATACAAATCGGACTGATCACGTGATCGAATTAGTATGGGAAGTCCAAAAATTTTTGTCGTATTTCGACCAATGTTTCTAGGAGAAAGTTGTTCACTTATCGATTCTGAGTCGATCCTAAAAATTTGTGCACTGTTAAAAAAATTACCCTGTAGATTAACTATATCGATTACTAGCTAGCGGAACCTCGCGGTTTTACCCGCGTGGTACCCGTTCTCTTGGAAATATCGGGATAAAATATAGCTTACATCACTCTGGAAGAATGTAGCTTTCTAATGGTCGAAGAATTTTTAAATCAGTCCAGTAAGTCCTGAGATTAGCGCGTCTAAACAAACAAACAAACTCTTCAACTTTTTAATATTAGTATAGATTATGTTGTTTATGACTGTTATACACTACCAAAGTTTAATTAGTACAACATTTTAAAGGGTTAATGTGTCCTTCAATACGAGTGAACAAATTTTACTACGGGAACGGCAACGAAAAGGGGGGGGGGGGGGGGGGTAATTTTCAAAAGTCGAAAACAATGCGGCACACCTGGATATCTCTAGGACTACTTTAACCTTGCAAGATTTGTCGCCCACTACTAACTAACTAACTAATAAAAAGCTTGTATAATAAAATAAGCTTTTAGTAAAACTGCTGACTGTACCTACTTTAATATTGTATTGTCATCAAGTTTTTATGTCAAGCAAACGCAAACTATCGCGATTCCGTATTTATGTCAATTTGTATGAAAACTGTATCAGCGCCTCTAGCGGCGAGTAGCGCGCTTACTTTACACTAGAGGTACTTATACAAAATTTCAGCTCCATCCATCGGACACTGGGAAGTGGGTCAAATTAAGCTTGTCCCTGTCAAGATTTGTCCCCCACTAACTAACTAACATACTTACTAACTAACATGGCAAATTAATAAAAAGCTTGTAATAAAACGATGTCAGCTCAGCCTGTACATACTGGGCGCTAGCGTTGGCGTTGGCTAGTTCTGCTACTGCCCGCTAGAGGCGCTGTACAGATTTGCATACAAAATGCAACGCCAACGCTAACGCTACAGTGTGTACCAGCTCTAAGTGCGAAACTTGCTGAATTTAAGATGCTGATGCAATGCAATCATTTCACGGTGACACTACGTCACAAGGAGATGCAGTGAGAATGCGTGGACTTTCAGTGTAAACAACAGTGACAGTACATAATAACTCAATGGACAGTACTGACAGTGTACGTGACCGCCGACACGCGGGCGCACCATCATGCTGAACTAGGACAACCAAGTGCACATTGCATGGCACGGGTGACACTGGAAGAGTACTGGCCAAAAGAGACTCTATCTAACGGTTCCGAGTAATGAAAAGCGCGTAAAGGCTTCTCGGTAAGTCACTTTGCCCTAGAGACACTTTCCAGTTCAGTCCGTGATGATTTGCAGCTACTTATTTATTTAATACTAGCCCAATGTTCCCGTGGGGATATCGGGATAAAATATTGCCTATGTCACTCGGGAAGAATGTAGCTTTCTAATGGTCAAAGAATTTTCGAAATCGGTCCAGTAGTTTCGGAGCCTACTCGATGCAAACAAACAAACTATCAAATATTTCCTCTAGTATAGACATACGAGGACATCGATGATGGGTTTAAGGGTAGGACAAAGAAGAAGACATCAAGGCATTTGATAAATCATCTAATAACATTGAATATTGAGAAATTACTGCTGTATAAATCTAAACTGTAGACATCCATGGATCGAATCTTTATATGAATCGGAAAAAGAAGCACTTACGTCATAGACGATTTCGAGCTGCTGCTGCGAGAGCGAGATGCCGTCGTCGAACATGACGCAATCCTGCGTGGACAGCCGCGTCACCCGCGTCAGCCACACCTCGAAGAACCCTAGCTGCGAACACAACAAAAACTAACAGTGGCCATTTTGGACATTGGCCATATTGGCCATATGCACAACGAAGCCCAGCGCATCTACAACTCCAGTTGCGTTCGCTTAAGCAATATCGACAATTCGCTGGGAACGTAAATATATTCGCTTAGCTAACACATTTAAAAACAATGATACGTTGAAAATAGTTTATTATAGCGCTCAGCTGATAACAATAATAAAATGGAATTATCTAAATCGATCTCGCTCAAATCATTGCTCACGTTGAACAAGATAGGGGAAAAGGTTTTGTGCGCGAAAAAATTACTGATCTTTAAACACTGATTTCAGATCTCACCTTAATTAGAATGAGTTGGTCATCCTGGGGTAAGTTATGAAAACCGGGGAGCCTCTTAGCGAACTCAACCACCTGCTGGACGGCGGGGGTCATCCGCAGGGCCAGGTTGTACCACAGCAGTGAGCGCATGTCGGTCAGCCGGTCGGTCGTTGAGCTCGCGGCCTCCTCGCTGTTGGAGCCCGACGGTGAACCTGCAGGCAAACATAGACATGCTCAAAATGTCTCCTAACCCAAATCACTTAAGATTGACATTTCGCTGTTGCTTTGAAATAATATTTCGCCACTGCAGATAGAGATAATAACATAAAGCTAGCAAATTTTTTACATTAAACGTATTCCATCCCATGGCAATATCCCACTTTTTGTAGGAGCTGTTATTATGCAGGATCCCCTTTAGTAGTGTGCAAATTACCGTGCAAAAGCTAAATATGTGAAAGCTGGTATTGAAAAATGGGATACAGATATTAAAAATAACAGTCACTGCAAATTACGGAACTCAGTCGAGCAAGTTGGAGGCTTTATTAGCAAAACTTACTTTCGCCATCGGAGTCGTCGAGTTTGAGCATCAGCTGGTGATGCTGCACGGTGCGGCGCAGTTCCTCCGTGTAGGTGTTGTTAGTGCGGTGCGCGGAGGAGACGAGCTTGATGAGCTCCTTGGCGAAGCCCACGCGCACGTCGTCCGGGTCCATCTCGTCTACGTTGGGCAGCGGCACGACGCCCGCGATGCTCAGGTTGCGCGCCAGGTCGGGCATACTCTCCGCGTTCGACACTTCACGGGGCCGCTTCGGTACACGTCCATAGCGAACGGCTAAAATTGGAAATAATAAATCAGTTCTAGAGAATAGCCTTAATAGTAGCCTGTGGTCTCGTGATCACAGACCACAGTCCAGAGAGGAGGTACCGAAAAGTAGCGTCGTCGTTGTCAAGAAATTTCCATGAAATTAACAAAAGTTTTACCTATTAATTTTTCGGGGTTAAATATGAGTAAGTATGTAATATGCGTGATGAAATACATGATTTTTTATTACAATAATAAGTACCTTTGCTTTGTTACACCGGACCCGGGATTTGTGAAAATATTTCTGAATTTCGGAACTGCCATTTAAATATTTCATGCACAGAACATCTACAAGAGAAAAAAAACTTTCCGTGTTCTGTGATTTCATGCTTTCAAAAATTCGCGAAATTATGCTTCTGATATTATTACGTACTCATGCTTTAAAAACTTTCAAGGGTTCTACTGAAACTTCACCTTTACTTCGCAATCGAACACGAATCTTTAGTGAAATTCATAACTAACTAGTGAAAATCAAGATTCAAATGATACTTGTCAGCACTATACTTATGAGCATTATCAAAAGTTACAAGTAAGAATGCTTCGCTTTTGTAATAGGTAAGTTGCAATTAGCAACGTCGTCCTAGGCAAAATTTTTTATATCTGTTTTGCGTAACGCCTAGTATAATTAATTTCAACTGACAGGTGTAGTATTCGCAGGACAATTTGTTAAAACGACACCAATTAGAAAATTGTGCTAAATATATTGTAGCTATCTATGATGCTATTGTGTTCCCAGACAACCTAGTTCTCCTAGGCGTAATGCCGTCTTATTAACCTGTCGTACCACAACCAATCAGCTAGATATGAAGTGACAAGGTAGTAAACTGCACGCTGATAGCTGTGTACATGGTCGCCTAATGCGGCGGCGTGCGCGCATAAAGGAATTGGGTCGGTGCAAATGATAGACTGCACCCGAAACAAGGGCGCGACGCGATGCCAATTGAAAAATGGCCCGACATCGGCGCAGGCGCAGGCGGCCGTTGATCTGCGCACTGGCTTATGAACCGCACTCTCACGCACTAGAAAGGGGAAATGCAACTGATTTTATCTGCACTTTGCACTCTAAAGTCCGACTGACTGAGACTGACAGTGACTGACTGTGAAAGCATTACATTAATTTCCAGGCTGCAATATAACGCATTGAGTTGATTCGGTATAATAATGCTAATATCTGAAGAGCTGCCCGATCATTGACAGCACGTGGTCATGTGTTCTATTCGCACCCGAGATAACCTTTACGAAATGAACATTTGCTTCAATTCCATTTCAGGGTGTAATAATACCAGGGACGGTTGTTGAAATAACTTATTATTCTAACGCCTAATAAGACGACAGTTGGAATAATGGCAGATTTACATTGATCCAGTGGCTGGCGTCAATGCCACTGCCAGCGCTGGCTTAATCTAAGTAAACATTTTTCGTGCCAACCCAGCGCTGGCGCCAGCTTTGGTGTGGAGTAAAACCAAACTACCTACTAGATGACGCTGCACGCTGTTTTCAGGCGCCTATAATAATCGGCACCAGCTAACTACTAAAGCGTGGCGACGCATGGTGACAGATTGCAGTAAATCAGTCATGAAGGCCGCACTGATCGATTGCACCGATGCAGATCAATAATATGTCATCAAATGTGTTGATATACCACCACTTACGTTGCATTTAATCAATCATTCCAAATAAATGGTTCTAATGCATCTATACATTGTATAAAACGAAGTCGCTTCCCGCAGTCTGTACCCTTAGATTAGATCTTTTATATTACGCAATGGTTTTTATGCAATTTTCATCAATAGTGATTCAAGACAAAGGTTTTAACAAGGGTAGCTCTAGAGAACATTTGAGATAGAACATTTTAAAGGTCTATGTATGAGAAAACTAGGTAAACAACATTACTACTTTGCATTTGCATCTCTACCTTATTTGTTAACAACGTATAATACTTATGTATCAAACATTGCACTCGTGCGAAGCTGGGCGGGTCTCTACATCATAATCAGACTCAATCCTCAATAAATCTATTTAAAACAGAGTTACGACGCCCTAGGCTAAACAGTGGAAACTGTGTAACTGCAACCATTTTTTTTGTTGCCCGGGGAAAACCTTCGCATAACTCCCGCCCGTGGAGACGAGGGTGCTATGTTGGATGCTTGAACTCACTAAAACCGCCATCCTCAGCACAAGGGGTGGAGAGATTGCGAGCCCTGGATGATAGTCATCGCAAAAAGAAAAATCTTTCTATGTTCTGTGCACCGCAACTCTGCCGCCAACTAGCCGTAGTTTGATTCTCTAAAACTCGATCACCAATCCGCATATGAAATTCACTGTTCTTTTTACCACGTTTTTTTAACCACGTTTTTATTAAGCTTTATTGTTTGTACGCAAATTTTGCAAACGATTTTATACTAGCTTCCCGATGAGCTAGAGACTTGAAACGTTGAACATAGGTCAGAACTAGATGACAATGCAATATTACGGTGTCATTGAGCTGATCTGATGATGGAGCCGGAAGATGCCATAGGAACTCCATGATGAGACCGTGCTACCCCATCGTGTTTGGGCTCGTTAGAATTGTCTTGACACGTACTCTGACGGGAAACAAGATCCAGTGTCTGATGATGAAGCCGGAAGGCCATGCCATAGAAACTCAATATTGAAACCATGCAACCCCATCGAGTTTGGGCTCATTTGAATCGTCTTGACGAGTACTCTACTGGAACAAAATTCTAGTCTGTTTTAAAAACGTGTTTTTTTTTAATAAAATTTTAAAGGAAGAGATTTTTTTTTTTACTTTCACTTGTTTGTTATGAATTTGACATAAAGTTTCGTATAGGTATGGTATAAGTACAAATGCAAAGTAAAGGTAATGTGACAGTGGAATATCCCTGTAATAAAAGGAATAAAGCATCGCTCCCCTAACACAAGGCAGCCCTAGGCCACCTAGGCGGATGCGTAGGTAGCTCAAACTAAAAAATAATTGGAATTTGTGAATTTTGAAGTTAAGACTATTGTGACTTATTATATTAGTGTAATTGCCAAAACACACCTGCCGGAAATACGCGACAGAAAGTACGCGGCCGAGTTTTACGTCACGCGGATGTACGCAAAAACGCGACTTAATTTCAGCCATAGTGTCGTCAATAATTTAAGTAGAATCGCAATTGGCGTAATCACTCCAAACTTCGGTCGCGTATTATCGTCATGCTGTGTTTCCACACTAATACTCACAATCCCGGCTCATACCGACTGTAAGGCACTTTTTAAACCGGCAAAACTGACACCGGTTTCGGTTCAGCCGGATTACGAGACACTTGCCGTCACGCAGGCATCGGTATTCTATCTGCTTCTGGATACTCCTCCGGAAGAAGCCCTGAAACAAATGGATACAGTTCAAAAATCAACGTCACAAATTATTGTGGGGGCAATAGCCGAGGTTGGGGCTATTTCGACCAAATACGTTTGTTGTTGTTTTTTGTTGTGAATTTTGTGTTTGTGTCTTGTTATTTATCCCCTGTTCACAGGGCATCACGTGGTCCTACATAATTTAAGGTGGGGCGGCAAGTCACATACTGTGACATATCGGCACAAACTTCAAAAGCCCTATAAATCACTCGTGTTTTATTTGAATGAACAGTGCCATTCATTAGTTTCAAATTTTGTGTGTGAACCAGTATTGTTTATTATCCAAATAAATTCAAAAACATTTTTAGAGGAGACGCACTACATTAACTATATTCCTCGCACTCTTTCAAAACATATTTTAGCTAACAAGACGAATGGGCTAAAAAACATAAAAGATTTACCACAAGAAATTGCAATTATAAATAACATGCCGTTGTTTAACAAAAACTAAATGAAATAATATATAAAAAGATAATATGAATCTGGAAAATCATGACATCTTCAATTTCGTCTGTTACAAGCATTTAAAAACGTCAAAGAAACTACTCCTCTCGGCGGGTCAGAGACCTTTACGGCTAGAATCTCATCAAGGGTTTAATGGAGTTAAAAAAATTATAAAAACTAAATTATTTAATTTCATAATAATAATAAGTCCAATAATATGAGAAACATACCCGGTGGATGGTATTGGCGCGGCGGCGTCGCGCGTCCTGGGTTCAAACGGGAGCGGCAAACAAGTGCGTGCGCGCAGCGCAGGCGCAGTACTACTATGTGCATGCACTAGTACCGAGCACTGATGCAACCATGCAACTACGTGCATGGCGCACGGCTAAATAAACTCTACACCGGACTCTACAGGTCAACAACACAACTCAAGACAACTCTACAAGTGACAGCGGTTGTGGAGGAACCACTCGCCATAGAAAATTTGCTGTCAAAACGGACTGCAGGGAGGCAGTATGAAGCTTATTGTTGAATTCCAAAAATGACCACCGAATCAGAAACGTTTGAAGGACTCTACTCTAGCCGTGAAGAGCAGGCTCAAATGTTAGAAAGCCTAGCATTTATTTAAGCATAAATCATGTCAATAAACTACTCAAACTTGCGTGGACTACAAAATCGCGTTGTTTCATATTATTATTATACAACGTGTTAATGAATAAGCGCAAAAGCTCCGGTGGTGATTGCGCTCGTGAATGAACAACTTTGAAATTTTTTATGAAACAGCTGTTTTTTTTTTGTTGAGTTGCAGAGTTGGCCCCATAATAAAAGTTGTTCATATTCATGAGCACAATCACTATCTAAGAGGTTTTGCGCTTATTCACTAACACGTTGCATAATAATTGTTTACTAGTCGTCTTTGCAGTCTTACGTGGTTAACCGTTCCCCTAGTAGTAGGCCAGTCATCTAAGATATTCAAGCTCGCAAAAAATCGCCAGGAGTTTATATTTTGGGATGTTGTTAGGATAGATACCAATAGTGTAAAACCAAATTTGCAACCTCGAAAGACCTGTGCTAACTTCGTGGTGCTCGAAAAACCTCGGATTTTTTCGGACTTTTTCAGTTTTTGGCTTACAACTTCTAAAATATGCATTTTAAAGCAAAGTCACTTATGACACTTAAAATAAGATAAAGTTAACGACAATTTGAGCTCAACAACAGCTCTGTATGTTTAACAAATCTTGAGATGTAACACTTCAAAAATGTGCAAATTTTTCCAAAAAGTGATAAATTTGTTGTTGGCTAGATAGAACTTCAAACTCTAATTACTTACTCTACTACTATAATACTCATTCTACGAGGAAAGTTATTAGAAACTAGCCTTCCGCTCGCGGCTTCGCCCGCGTGTACTACACGACGTTATCCCGCGGGAAGGTGATATTTTTCAGGAATAAAAAGTAGCCTATGTCCTTTCTCAGGCTCTAGACTATCTCTGTACCAAAATTCATTCAAATTGGTTCTGTAGTTTAGGTGTGATTGTGTAACACACAGACAGACAGAGACGCATTTATAATATAAGTAAGGATTAAGTTCTGTTATAGATCAGATATTTAACTTTAATTTAAGTGTAAAAGAAACTCTTTAGGATCAATTTATAGCTTTGTCAATGTTATCAGGTAAAAATCCGAAGATTAATAAGGAAATCTGATTTTTTTTAATGTCTTTTTTGTTTGTTTGTATATAAACTTCTGTTTTTTTAGTTTTTACCTAAACTTTTTTAATGACATTATAATAATAATATAATTCTTTATTAAGCTTTACAAAGTTGGTTTGACATATATACTTAACAATAGTTGCATAACAATAAAAATGTGTTATTATGATACAATAGTTGAGGCGCCACTGCCCTCCTAACTAGATTATCAAAATAATCAGTGTTTGGGAGAACAGTCCATTCCCTAATGATTTTCATGCGTTTAGTACTTTGATTAATGTAGACAAGAATAGGTAGGTACTCTTGTTTTAAGAGTCATGGACTAACAATGCTTCTGTTTCGTCATAAGTCTTTACAATCAAGAACAAACGTGTGGCTGTTTGACAGTCATGGAAATTTTTAATTTGTTATAGAGGTAAGGACCTAAGTAATAATTGTATTTTTCTGTGAAAGAGAGATTTGCCTTTGGAATGCTGCAGATTTTATCTTTACGACGT
Organism: Crambus lathoniellus; assembly: GCA_949710035.1. NCBI lineage: Eukaryota > Metazoa > Arthropoda > Insecta > Lepidoptera > Crambidae > Crambus > Crambus lathoniellus. Next base: position 31,152,768 of record OX453296.1, read on the forward strand.
GTTGTTATTGGGATGACATTAATAGGTAGATAGATAACTGTTCAAAACTTTTTTGTTGCAATATCCGATTTCCAGATTATTAATTTAACCTGATAATATGAGAAGTTTTGATCCTGAAGAGTTTCTTTTACATTTAAATTAAAGCTGAATAACTGCTCTATTACTTAATTTCTAATAAATTTCCTCGTAGAATGAGTATTATAGTAGTAGAGTAAGTAAGTAGAGTTCGAAAGTCTAGCCAACAACATCACTTTTTGGAAAACAATTGCCCATTTTTGAAGCCCAAAAACTGCAATATTCTACACCGTTATTTTTTTGTCGATTATAGAAAGATCCGATAGAAAGGTTTACTAGTGGCCGCCTCAGTGTTTACCCGTGGTCCCGGTGGTCGACCTAATACCAGGTCCACGGGGATTGATCCCTGGACTTCCGACTACATCGATAGAAAATCAAAACCATCAGTTACATACAATAAAGTTTACTCAATCATAAGCAAATAAAATAATTCCATCCTTAGGAACAAAAACATACTCATACGAAAACCAATATACTGAAAATACGGTATTTTACTGATTTTTTTTTTTATTTCTTTAAAATGTTTTTCGAAATATTAGCTACACAAAACAAGTTTTCATTTTGAATTATCTTGAATATTTTCAAAGATATATAGGACTTCAAACTTTATAATTAGACAAGGACAGGACGCTATCTTAGTGACGTCAGTGGGTTAGTAGCGTCATACTCACGCCATAGAAGATTTCGTTTTAGAAAGAGACAGCTATAGTCAAAATCAAACAGACTATAATTCTTTTATTATAAAACAGATTCAAATTATTTTTTCACATTTGGTATTCTTAATTGCAATATTTTTTAACGTCATCATTAAATATCTACATTTCAACAACAGTAAAATACCCTATTATAAATTCATAACCGATATTATTTAAATTTTTACTTTTTTGCATTCACAATGCAATTTTTATTGTTGAAAAATGGAAAATGAAGTACTTACTTAGTTTGTGAGACGGGTCGATTTTTTCTAAATACTTCATTTTCCATTTTTCATAACCGATATAGGTACAGTCGGCCAAATATGTGGTCTACCACCGTAAGGGTGAAATTCATTTGTTTGTCAACTAACAACAAGGTTGATTTTCCTTCGTTTGAAATTTATGACACTTCGCGAATTCGTTTTTCGAATTTCGAATCGTCGAATATTTATTCTCATCAACAACATACAAAATTCTTAATCCTAATATTGCGGTATAAGGGTGGTTTCAAACTGGCGTTTTATCTGCGCGTATACGGTCGTTTCGGCATACGCGCTTTCACGTGAGCCACAATACAGACTTCAAAAAACTGAACGCGCGTAAACGGGCATATTTCGGCGTGTTCGCTCGAACCTTGCGCTTGATTAGCGTATGGCTCGCGCTTATACGAGCATACAAGCACGTCAACGCTCGTACGAGTCGCGCGTGTGGCAAAATATCTCCTCTTGATACAAAAAAAAAAAGGGGTAGGGTAGGGTTAGGGTAGGGGTAGGGTAGGGTAGGGTAGGGGTAGGGTAGGGGGAAGGTAGGGGTAGGGTAGGGGTAGGGGTAGGGTAGGAGTAGGTAGGGGTGGGGGTAGGGTAGGATAAGGGGAGGGGTAGGGTAGGGGTAGAGTACGGGTAGGGTAGGGTGGAGTAGGGGGTAGGGCCAAGGGAACGAAGTCGCACTGGGTCAGCTAGTCACGAATAAGTTTTAGGTACGTGACAGATAAGTCTACGCGCATGCGCAACTGGGGCATTTTTGGCGCTAGTTACAGTACATTTTTTTGTTCTAATCTTATGGAAAAGATTAGTACTCGATTTTGCCCGCGCGCAAACGCGGAAGCGGCCATGGCAGAAATGACAGTTTTGTATCGCACGACAGTCAAAACTATTTTCTATACAAAATTTCCATTTTTATTTTATAGTTTTCCGGAATAAAAAGTAGCCTATGTTACTCTCCAGCTTCCAAACTATCCCCATACCAAAAAGCACGTCGATCAGTTGCTCCGTTTTGACGTGAAAGGTAAAAGGTGGAGAATGATCCAGGTTACTTTGTACATACCACGGGAAAATCACTTCCACTATTTATACTTACACAAATAATAAATTTATACACAAGTATGTGTTTTGAACATGCTTTGAACTCAATAATTAATATTATAAACCATACCAATACATTATTTGTCAGTGTACGTACACTTTATAACGGCAAACGTTAGCCTGGGTTCCTCTTAGAAGGATTTTTTTTATTTTTCAACTGTTACCTACTTAAGACGATACTCGGAAAAAATGTGCTGAAGCGAGATAGCAATGAGAAAACGACGCGCGCGGGAGCGAGACCGATTTTGCAGATTAGGCAAAAAAAAACACAAAATCAATTCGTATTAAAAAACTACAGCGATTTTAAAAAAATGCTTCTATACGATCCTCAATATTATTGGTGTCCACTAATTATACGAATTTCCAATAGTGTAAGTAACCCCATTTAAGAATAATCTTCACTTTTCGTATTTTTTGAGGTCTTTTCGAAAAGAAAAAGTGTCGAGGCAAAATCATTTAATCGTGTTTTTGAAACTATACGATTCTAGTTAAAGGTATGAAGAAATATATATCTTATTACCAGATTTGTAACAACTGTAACCGTTCTATAGTTTTAAATCAAAAAGTCCATATTTTTCCGAGTAGCGCCTTGAGTATTTATCCTTGCACCAGGAATGGTATTTTTGAGGCAGTGATATTATGATAAACACCTCATTGTTAATTCGCTTTGACCACGCTGGTGAAGCGGCAGGCAACAGCTAGTAATAAATATTTTAGTATCGAACTGGGGCAGGTTTATATTTATCTTGCTCACCTAATTCCTCGAATTATTTGCCCACGCCAGTTTGTTCAGTAACCACAACATCTGAACCTTTATCAAACAACATGACCTCGAAACAAGTATGTTTTTAGTGTTTGATCTACTCCCGAAGTGTAATCGAGTTTTAAGCCTACTTTTTCTTTATGAACTAGCTGTGTAGCTTCCTTAATGCTTTATGTTAGGATATTATGCTATCCCGATATTTTTCCTCTTGTAAAAGTAAATCGTCAAGTTTGTATTTATTTATTTGCAATAGAAATTATTTATAGGTATACTACGTGGCGCAAAAGTACTGGCACTATTTGGATCAGTTATACAACATTTTTCTAAATTAGAAAACTAGAATTCGTTTTTCATATGTATATGTATGACATTAAATTGTGTCTCAATATCATTTGAAGATGTCTCTTAAATAGTAACCTCCAGAGCTGACACACATTTGAGCCCTATTTATGATGACATTTTCCATAACTTGCCGTAACACTTCCTGCGATATGGTCCTTTTCTTGAAAAATGTTTCCTTTTAGGGCTGCTAGAGTCTGTGGCTTGTTCACATACACCAGAGATTTCAAATAACCTCAAGGAAAGAAGTCTGGACAGGTCAGATCGGGTGATCTTAAATCGTCGACGAAATTCACGTTGTTTTTATCACTTATGAAATTATTACGTTAAACATTGATACGATTATTCCACGTTCTTGGGGAGTATATCGGTCCATGTTTATTTTTAGTGAATTTTACTTTTGCTTACTACATAGTTTTCAATATCAGTACCCCGAGTGTAAGTTTTTATGTCAAGCAAACGCAAACTATTTCGAGTACGTATTTATGTCAATTTGTATGAAAACTGCATAAGCGCGCTACTCGCCGCTAGAGGCGCTGATACAGTTTTCATACAAATTGACATGAATACGCACTCACGATAGTTTGCGTTTTTTGACATAAAAACTTACACTAGGGGTACAGAGCCCCTAGTGTAAGTTTTTATGTCAAGCAAACGCAAACTATTTCGATTCCGTATTTATGTCAATTTGTATGAAAACTTTATAAGCGCGCTACTCGCCGTTAGAGGCGCTGATACAGTTTTCATACAAATTATCATAAATACGGAATCGAAATAGTTTGCGTTTGCGTGACATAAAAACTTACACTAGGGGTACAATAATAGGAGATGTCATATAAAAAAATTAAAAGTAATTTTTATAGTGCCAGTACTTTTGCGCCACCCAGTAGTTATTAAGGTTGTGAGTTTGTGAGGTTGTAGGTTTGTCGTTATCTTCGGAACTACTGAACCGATTTCAAAAATTCATTCATCACTAAAATGTTACGTTATCCCTGAGTGACATAGGCTACTTTAGGTATATCCCACTGTTGGGCAGGGTCTAAGTCCACGCGGGTGAAACCGGAGAAACTTGGATTAAGTACATGGATTTGTGATTGTTTTGTGGTTGTACTACTTACATCTAATTAAAATATTTTTGTGTAATATTTATCGACCGCTAAAGATGTTAAATTTATCAAAAATTAGACCCCTACAAACTTTAATATGGGATGGAAATAAATGATAACAAATATTAACAACGTATTACGTTGAAACCTTATTTATAAAGGAAAAGCAAGCCGGGAAAAGAAATATGTACTTAGGCATACCTCTTAAATCACGTGTTTTAAAATCACTGTATCACGCGAGTATTCAAATTGCAGCTTTAGTAATTTGATTATATACATATAATCAAACTACTAAAATAGGTACATAGGTTAATTCCATGGGTCAACAAAAATAGTGATCACGAGCAATTCGATGTGAAAAATACACTTAGTACTGTAATGTGGCTACAGTTTACCGTTGCCGCACACGAGCGAATATGTACCTATGAAAACTACGGGAAATATAGGTCGGTGGCGGCGTTTTGTGGTTGTAGTCTGTGGCCCGTGTGCGGCCAGGCTTACTACCCCACTTTTTTATGTCCAGTATTGAATTAAGTAGGAATGATAATTTAATGCCAATTAAATTTAATTGACGTCTCTGAGTGCGGCAGTTCGAGCTTTCCAGAAAAGTTTTTAACAGTCAGTACACATTGTGAAAAGTTTACTATTGCTTGTTGTTGACAAGTTTAACTTACAGCAACAAAACATTTTAATTTTTTTTTTACATACACTTAGCAAAAATATTTCTGATTTTATATTATTTTTATGCATTCACAATGCAATTTTGTAAGCCTATCGGTAGCTTAGTTGATCAGAGCATCGGGCCGGATTCCCGGAGGCGCGGGTTCGAATCCCGCCTGAAAGCTACTTATGGGGTTCGTGGTTTTTTTTAAATCACATTTTTCCTATACTTACAAAATTCCATTGTGAATGCATAAAAATAATATAAAATCTCAATATGGCTGTTTCATCTGAATCGATTGTTAAACATTTGTAAAAATGTTTCTTTCGGATGCGAGGGTTTCCTCACATTGATGAAGCAACGCTGGCCTACAGCGTAACAAGTGATAGCAAAATTCGACGAGTCGTGTAAGCCTTTCGGTAGCTTAGTTGGTCAGAGCATCGGGCCGGATTCCCGGCGCGGGTTCGAATCCTGCCTGAAAGCTATTTATGGGGCTCGTGGTTTTTTACTATCACATTTTTCCTATACTTACAAAACTGCATTGTGAATGCATAAAAATAATATAAAATCTCAATATGGCTGTTTCATCTTAATCGATTGTTAAACATTTGTAAAAATGTTTCTTTCGGATGCGAGGGTTTCCTCACATTGATGAAGCAACGTTGGCCTACAGCGTAACAAGTGATAGCAAAATTCAACGAGTCGTGTAAGCCTTTCGGTAGCTTAGTTAGTCAGAGCATCGGGCCGGATTCCCGGAGGCGCGGGTTCGAATCCCGCCTGAAAGCTACTTATGGGGCTCGTGGTTTTTTAGTATCACATTTTTGCTATAGGTAAGTACTAACAAAAATATTTCTGGTCAAAAATTTGGGAGGAGTGCAACTTTATAATTAATTTGGAATATTAGAAAATTATTAAAAAAGCGCATCTGAAAAAAAATATTTTAGGGCTTAAAAATTTTCGCTTTAGCACATTTTAGCACATAGTTAATGGAATTGAAAAATAATTTTTAAATGTGTTAATTATATTTTTTCCGCAACAAATAAACATATTTATAACAGTATTATATAATTAATGCAACAGTTTTTCAGTAAAAAGGAATTTCAAAAATAATTTCCGTAATATAACTAAGTTATAAAAATATATCACATCCTGTTCTTAGTACTAGGTAAGTAGGTACTTCGCGAAAATATGGTGAAGAGAGCACTAGAAAATAATGGAAAACCGATAAATAAAAAAACCTACTAATAAATTCAAGAGACATAACCATAAGGTGTGTGTAATTTTATTAAAACTGACATAAACACACCGTATTTAGGTACTTAATTATATTAAAACTTTCGTTCGAAATTATTTTCTTTTTACAGGATATGTGCAACTTCCTGCGTTTGTCGTTAACAGAACAAAACGATATAAAAATATTAGTTATTTAATTAGTTGTCGATTACTGCTAATTATCAGTAGGTATTTTATAAAAAAAATTGAAAAGATATTTTTTCATCTAATCTGTCTGTATGTCTGTTCAGATTAACTAAACAACCACGACCTACCTTGATGTGCAGCAGCTAACTTACCTACATCCGATGTCAACACTTGCGGGGAAATTTAGAATTGGATAATGTAAATTTTAATGAGGATTATATCATATTTGCCGACGTATATCTTCAAGACGATTGTGATAACTAAGTTGAACATGGTAAGGCTGGGAGCAGCTAGGGCGCGTCCACCTGCCGAGTTCTCGAGCGCGAGTGGCGGTGGCCGCTGCCGGACCGGCCACGCCGCCGGACCGGCCACGAGCCACCCCACCCCTATGACCCCACGAATTTCGGATTTAACGCCTGCATTTCACAACTCCCCATTTTGAGCGAAACTTCATCTTTAATAGGCTTCCTATTGTCCGACTTTCAGTTTGTTTCCACAAAAAATTAAATACAATAACTTCGTTGACCTTAAAACTGTTGTTGCGTAGTACAAAAACTTTTACAGCGAAACCTGTAAATTATTGAAAGTTTTGAACTTGAAATGTTTTAAAGGACTGTTGGAATATTAAATGTTTTTATAAGGAGCTTACGTTGCAAGTGTTTTAGGTTGAGGGTGCTTTTAACAGTGAAGCTTTTTAAAACGAATGTAAGGTTAGAAAACCTCCTCAACCCACTTCCATGTTTTTCTCTTATTTTCCGACCTATAACTTTTGTTTTTATTCCCGCAACTGTAGAACCGGTTCAGCTACGGAGCGTTTTCATACCGGATATATTCAAGAACTAAAACACAATGCAAATAGGGCCCGAATGTCATTTTATTAAACGGAGAAAAAAGTTATATTACGAGTGTTACGATCTACGATTTTACGATTATATGCGTAAAACCGATCCTAATCCAAGTTGGATGGCGGAATATTTTTCAAGGAGAATATTGACAGAGGGTTATCGAGGGTTAGTAGTAAATCGTTGCGAAAAGAATATTTAAAAAAAATTGTTGGTTAGAAAGCATTTTGATGCCTCGGATTCGACTTTGACTCATCCTCGGAAAAACCTTCTGCTGAGGCCACGAAATTTGGAGCCGAAGATTTCGCCTAAGATTCCTACGAAAATTTAAAGAAGTTTTCATATATTTGCTCCTTCCTGTAGCTTTCCTCGTCTACAATGGTTTCAGTCCTATTCAGATTGTATTATTATGATTTTAATTAATTAATGGTATTTTAGTCATTCATTACCTGATTGGCTAATATAATAAGACTGTTTGAATGGATGTTATAACTCAATCACGCCAGAACTCTAATCCCAAATTTAGTGGCATAAACACTAGTAATGGTGGGTATATATGTTATGGACCAAGTGATAAATTGGGCAGTATACACAGTGCCCGGTCATTATGAAAAATGCGCGATATGACGCGCGAGTTTGCCTTTAAAGGCCTGTAGAACACGTGATAGGTTAGAAATTTAAGGCGATCGCGAAGCGCAGCGTAGCGATCGCCTTAAATTTCGTGGTTATTTTTTTTTTGCACCACAAAACCACTTGTTGTTTACAGAAAGAAGAAGAAGGAAAAAAGAAAAAAATACTCATATTGCGCATTTTTCATAATGACCGGGCACTATGTATTTATCACTTGGGCCATAACATATACATCTAGACAAGAGAAAATAGAATGGTTAATAGGTATACATAGGTACACAGGTATAGGTTAATGGTTTATACATTTACACAGCCGATAATTGAACCCGTTGCGTACACCGCTTGACCACGGATTGTTATTGTAGTAGTTGTTATATTAGTTGAACAAAAAATTGCACGGTCATTTTTATCATCCTGCCTTTTCTAAATTTTATAGTAAAGTACTATATTAGACATAAAACTTCAATTTTAAAGTAATAATAGTGACGTCCATATTTTTACTTTTATGTGTCTATGTTAATCGGATCTCTCAGAGCCGTGAAGCTCGATTTAAAGAACCCGTAGTGGTAACACGAGGCCTTATTAGTGTGTAGCCCGTACCTTACATCCCTTGCACAAGGTGACCCCATAGTGTTAGCCCGAGGCCTTATTAGGCCGTGCCTCTTCAATTTTTTTTTTATCTAGTTAATAAATTTCCCGCATATTCTGTCGAATAATTCGACGTGAAAATATTTAAATATCACAATATTTATTTCTTAAAAAATATTATATAAAATAAGAAATAAAAAAATAATTCAAGTTAAATGTCAGAAATAAACTAATCTAAATACAATGTCCCTTTCAAAATTATTAAATGTCATATTGTTTTATCATTTAAGTAAGTAGGCATTTATACAATAATAATAATATGTCCTTTCTAATAATATGCCAAACAGTTTACCTTTAAATTTATTGAGAGGTAAATCCGTCACGTTATCGAGCAATTTATAATAAGCTCGTATAGCCATACAAAAAGAGTTTTTAATATACAGTTCATTTCTGGTCAGGAATGCACAACTTATTTCCTTTTCTATCTCTGTTATTTGCGTTACATTTTTTTTTATAAGTTAAAAATTATCATTAAAACTATCGGGCTATAATTATTTAATTAATTTCTAGATCCCTTTTTGCCATAAATCTCTCGCAGGAGCTGACCCCGTAGTGTTAGCCCGAGGCCTTATTAGTGTGTAGCTCGTACCTTACATCCCTTGCACAAGGCGACCCGTTTGTGTTAGCCCAAAGCCTTATTAGTATGTAGGCCGTGCCTTACATCCCTCGCAGGAGGTGACTCCGCAGTGGTAGCCCGAGGCATTATTAGTGTGTTGCCCGTACATTACATCCCTCGCAGGAGGTTACCCCGTAGTGTTAGCCCGAGGCCTTATTAGTGTGTAGCCCGTACCTTACATCCTTCGCACAAGGTGACCCCGTAGTGTTAGCCCGAGGCCTATTAGTGTGTAGCCCGGTACCTTACATCTCTCGCACAAGTCGTACCCGTAGTGTTAGCCCGAGGTGCCATAATAGTGTGTAGCCCGTACCTTACATCCCTCGCATGAGCTGATCCCGCAATGGTAGGCCGAGGCCTTATTAGTGTATAGCCCGTACCTTACAGCCCTCGCACGAGGTGACCCCGTAGTGGTAGCCTGAGGCTTTGTCCCCGCACACCTTGCAGGGCGCCGCCGCCTTGCCGCCACCTGCGCTGGCGCTGTCCGCAGCGTACTGTTGTTCTGTGGGCAAATAAAATGTGTGATAAAAAAAGTCCACGGATACAAGTTGATTATACGTTCACTATATTTTTTGTGTTTAATAAATCCGTTTGATCTATGTTTTGAAGCCCTCGGGTTGTTTCGACAGCCTGGCATGCTTCAAGCTGCCTCGGCAGTATTCGGGTTACTTCGAAAGCCTAATGCATAGCTACGCATGTTTCGGCATATCTCAGGACGTCTCGGAAGACTTCGCCAGGGTAAGGCAAACGCCGAGACAGTCCTTTACTTGCATTGGTACCCAAATGCCGAGGTACTCCTTTGATTTTGTTGGCATGCCTGAGGACGATCCGGGAATCGCAAGCACATCTTGACCTGCCTGAGGGCGCCTCGGCAATCCCAAGCAGACCTCAACATACCATAAGCCTAACAAACCCTACCACCAACCAAAGCGAATACAATATGTAACCCCACAATTTCATTCACCCAAGGTTGCCTGGAAGAAATTGCTACTTAGCAATAAGGCCGTGTGTGTGTGCTTACTGTGTTTTTGTTGTTTCTTTCTTTGTATTTTTTTATCTATTGCGCAATAAAGTGTTTTATTATTATTATTATTGTATCTCGGCTTGGGTTTCACGGGCAAAGCCCGGTCCTTTTGCCAGGCTTGCATGGGGACAGAGATCCAACACGTAGAGGCCCTTTGAGTCGGTTTTAATATATTATTATATATTTAATACTAAAAATGTTTGTGTTAAACCTGTTTCGTTGTAATTAATTATAATTGACCCGCTCAAACAAAAGACATCAACGCGTTACTAACAATGGCAAACCGATTAGTCGGGATCTTGCACTAATTGGTCGCCGATAATGTAAGACCCCGGGCCTCGCGTCGTCCGTCGCCAGTATTTTCTTACAAATAAGTGAGTGCATGATATTGCATACTTGCTAACTTGGGCACACCGAAAATTAACAGGTAGTTACCAGGTTTTAAAATAGGGAACAGTAATATGTATTTCCTTTATACAAGCTTTTGTCCGTTCAGTTTCCAGTGTCAGATTGAGCTGAAACTTTGTATAGGTACAGGTTTGGTTTGGTGACAATACAATATAAAAGTACAGTAAAAAAAGCTTATCACTAAAAGTCTTTTTCAGACCTGATATTCATACAATATTTTTTGTTGTTGTTGTTGTTGTAGTAAAACTTATTTTTTTCTTGCAATTTCGTGGCTGGCTCATTGTAAAAGTTTTTCATGTAGATGGACACTTTCGTCGCCTGAAATGTTTGTCGCATTGTCGTTTCCAAATTGTATATTAACATACTCAGGGACATATTTCGATACTTCTTGTTAAACAGCCAACCCAATCAGAGGGGCCAAACATTCTCCCAAACATACATATAATAGGTGCGCTATGCGTACGAGTGCGAGCCTGAAAATTAGATAGTGTCAAAACTTATGTTATGAATGGTCTGGTCGTATGGAAGTGTGAAAAAGTAATTAAGTAATAGGAAACGCGTCATTATAAATAAGTAACGATATTAAACGTATTTATGTTATTCGTTAGTCAAGGCTAACTTTATATTTAAGTGCTCTAATATTTTTGGAAATAAGTAGGTACTAGGGAATAATTTAGTCACCTTTCAAAAATGCCCCACAGGAACCATAAAAATATAATAATAATATAACCATATCATTCCATGTCACATCTTCTGTCGTTTATGCCATAAAGTATAAGGTGTTATAAACAAGATTATCGGGACTCAACGCGACATTTATTATGAAGTACATATTATTATGTACTAACAGCTTGACGTTTCGGCTGTGTTGCTACAGCCGTGGTCACAAGCAGACTGACGGTGCGCGGTACGTCAAGCTGTAAGTACATAATAATATGTATTTCATAATAAATGTCGCGTTGAGTCCCTTTACACTTGTTAATAATTATAATGGAACGCGAAAGTTTAAAATCTTATATAAGGTGTTGTAAAAAAGTCGATGGAATTTTAGGGGGTCAATGTACTCATGCATACAAACAACTTTTACTATGGTACAAACATTAAATATGCGAAAAAAAATCAGCTGTTCCATAGAAAATTTGAAATCGAATAGATTAAAATGGTGGTACCGTAGTAAAAGGTGTATGTGTGCATGAGTACATTGACCCATTAAAATTCCATCGACTTTTTTACAACACCTTATATATAGGTATAGGAAACCATTCGATTTGATTTGTTATTAGTCTAGTTTCCATAACACAGTTTCTGAAAACTATCTAAGAGCTAGATGAATTGGTGTGATTGTAAGAAAATTTATTATTATTATATTTTATGGCAGGCGCTTAAACCCCTCTTTGACTTCTTGATCCATAGAAATAATCACGACATCCACAGGCCAGTCACCATTTTCACCATGCTTAACAAAATCTGAATTTATTCCGTACAATCGCCAAATACCTACATGCCACTTTCACTACGAATCTGATAATTATTATCGCTTTCATCATTAGATATCCATTTTTTAAACAGGAAAGTGATGAAATACAGTTATCTCTTACAATTTGTCTAAGCCTTATTTAATTTTTTCCTGGACTTTTAATACGGGACGCCGCGGCCGGCGCCGGTGAGGCGACCCAATTGCATCGCCGTCTCTTAGCTCAAGCCTCAAATCGCATTACTCTTTATTAAATCAATTTAGCACTTTCTACAGGATTTTATCCAGGCTCAATGTCCCAGGTAAATAACTATTAAGTGAGAAATAACTGCGGTGAACGCTTGCATGTGTTTTTACGTTGAGTGAAGCGATGGCTGGATTATGCGCCATGCTCGTGAACGGGTGCCACCATTGAAATGAGACTACCTATGACTGCTTGTCTCAAAATATTTTTGGAGGGTGTTACGAGTTAATTCCTGAGCGAAGCGAGGAAATGAAAACGGAGTCCTGAGTGCGAGGGATTCAAGCTCCCCCAAGACGAAAACAGCTTTATCCCATACTATACTTTTCTCACCTTTTGCGAGAAAGTAGTTTTCAATAATAAAAATTGCATGGTGAATGCAAAAAAAATAAAAATTTAAATAACTTGCAATACTTACAGTGATTTCATCTTTAGCGATTGTCAAATATCTGGAAAGGTATTTCTTTCGCGTGTGAGGGTAGTAATATCTTCACATTGATGAAATTAACGCTGGCTATACAGTGCATAAGAAGTATTGGATAAATTCGACGCTTCTCGTAACGACTCCGTGCTCAGAGATTAGAGCAGTCGCCCGGATAGCGAAAGGTTCGTGTCCCATCGGAGCTGGTTGTGAGACGGGTCGATTATTTCTAAAATACTTCATTTTAAATTTTTCAACTTAAAGTACTTTATTTAAAAAAACCATACAAATTGTATTTTTTCAACTTCAACCTCCTGCTAATACTGCAGCGCTTCGAACAACGCGGACCTTCCCTTGCTCGAAGCTGCAGCGTTTTGCAACACTCGGCTTTTATTTTATTTTCTTTGTTTTGCGTATATTATGGTTTGTAGTGGCCTGTTTGGTTTTTAAATAAGTAATTCTTATTGCTGTAGGTCTCTATGGAACAATTTTTCATACGGATTCAACTCTCATTGATAAACAGCGGGTCATAATATGGTGCTGAATCTCATTATAACCTGCTGGTTAATAATGAGATTTAGTACAACCCGGCGAAATTCTTACGGCTATAATGACTTTAGGTGAGGTTTGCATGATATATAATTGGACAATAACGAGCATGTGGTGTGATAAAAATGTGAGTGAAAGGATGGAAACTGCTTTTAACGTTTTAGTTAGCTTATTTTATTAAAAGATTTTTTTTTCATTAGCCTGTTCGATTCCTAGTCGAATCAAACGAATTAAGAAAATATTTAAAAGCAGTTTTGTTGCTTTTTAAAAATAACTGAATGTTAAAGAGATGGATTAGTGAAGATTCAATAATCTCCCCGCGGCGTTTTCTGTATGTTTCCCGTTCCCGTGGGAATATCGGGATAAAATGTAGCCTATGTTACTTTGGAATAATATAATAGTAGCTTACTATTGGTGAAAGAGATTTTAGAATCCTTCCAGTAGTTTTTGAGTTTATCCATTACAAACATATTACAATGAAATCTTTCCTATTTTACAAGCTTTTTACAAGGTTTTTATTAGCTTGGCATGTTAGTTAGTTATTTAGTTAGTGGGGGATAAATCTTGCAAGCCTAATTTGACCCACTTCCCAGTGTCCGATGGAGCTGAAATTTTGTAAACGTTTGGTTTAGATGACAATACAATAATTAAGTACAGTCAGCAAAAAAGCTTGTCATGAAAATGAAATTTATACTCCTTCTTCTTTTTTGCGTGTCAGTGGTTCTCTATATTTTGGCGGACCAGTAGTTAGCGACCGCTATTGCTAACTCATTGTCCCCTATTAGGTCGTCCATGGTGCAGGAGTTGGGGCACAATGGGCACTGAAGCAAGTGCGCCATGGTCTGAGTTGGGGCTCACATTCCAATCACAGTCCAATTTTTACTAAAAACTTGTTAATAGATTAGTGTAGATAATATGGGAACATTTTATGCTAAATAGTCGGTACATGGGGAAGTCTTGCTACAAACTCAATTCCATAAGTTGTCCGATACGAAAAGTTAACGTCACTGTTCCGTTTCAGTCTGAAACTAATGGTGACATAGTAACTGCAGAACTGCGTTAGAACTATAACAAGGTTTTGTATTCACCATCACTAGAGTTGCCACTCAAGGTGGTTCGATTAGCTCAGTAGCGCCACCAATGGAAATAAATCATTAACGATTTACCAAGGGCTTAGAATAAAAGTTTCGGTTATTTTGCGCAAATAGAAGAGTAAAGTGCAATTTTTAAGTATTTGTTCATGGCCTCAAATATGAGCATTAAGTTATGGATCTCGATATTGCTAAATATGGCCACTTTTGGCACTATTGACACTCACAACTTATTGCTTAAGTTTGAGTTCTTGAAAGTATATTTATAAAATGCATTTTACTCTTTTATTTGCGTAAAATAACCGAAACTTTTAATCTAAGCCTGTAATAAAACGTAAATGATTTATTTCCATTGGTGGCGCTACTGAGCTAATCGAACCACCTTAAGTACATTTCTTACTTTGTATTTTTTAATTTTATCCGTATGAGTGATCCAAATTAATCGTAATAACTTTGGAACGGGACGACGTGCAAGTGAATTCTCCAATTATTAATAGTTTCTAACAACTTTTAACAATTTTTCAGCACTGAAATAAAAAGTACAGCTACTTACCTATATTCGGAGATACATTTGTTTGAGTGATCCACTTTATCGTCCATATAATTTTTATCTCAGGTTTAACAAATTTTTTACTTCGCAGTAATATTTTAACAATTTCTAACTATATCTTCCCAAATTTTTGTTAAGATTGAAGAGAAGATCGCTTGTACCACTGCACGTCAAATAATTACATGCCTATGTTCGTGAAGGGACAGGAGAACACTATTTCTCTGCCATTCCATGTATGCCGGACAGATTTCTATATTCTTTAAGCAATATGAAGGGAGTTCATTATAAATATTTTTGATTGATAATCAATAGTTAAATTTTCAGTTACGTACCTACTCATTAGATTCTATACGAAACTTCGTATTATCGTTCATCACGTCTCATCGGTCGTATAACGTCGGGAATTATAATGCTGCTTCCTCTCTTATCAGGTAGCGGCCGGGCGGCCGGCGCCGGGCGCCGCCGATGCCATGATTGGCCTGCTCTGTCATTTAGACACACGGCACCGAATTACTAGCTCTCCGATTTCTGGCTCGATTGGACCCAGTAATTGGTTCACGGCACATTTAAGCCATTGCAACTACCTGTCTAAATGTTTGGTTGAACGTTGTTACTGAATAATTAGTAGCTTATTTTCTTTTGACCTACGTTTTTTTTCGGGAAATGCTTTTAGTTTTTTATCATAAATGATGTTATGTGATAAAAAGGCCCAAGATGGATTCGCGCTTTTACCGGCTGCTTAACCACTGGATAACTGAATCTTATATCTAAATGCCGGAACACAACAATTTTAAAAAAAACCGGCCAAGTGCGAGTCGGACTCGACATTGGACAATATTTTAGATTACTTTTTGCATTCACAATGCATTTTTTGTTTTTAAAAAGAATTACCTATAAGTACGGACTAAGTAGGGCAGGCGTACCGGTTTTGGCCACTGTACCGGTTTTGGTCACTTTTCACTTTAAAGTTATATAAATATGAATTAAATAATTATTGCTTATATTTATTAATGGCGAATAAAAGATTGGACTTTTAGTTAATAATTACAGCACTTAGCTTTTTTATGTAGTACGATATTTTAGAAATAAACACGTGTTATGTTTCAAAGTTAACATTTTGTAAAATTCTTAAGCAAAATGTTAATGGTAAAGGTTTTGTAAAATAATTTTTTTTCGACAACAAAATTATTTTATGGTTGGTTAATATTTTATATCATATTTGAATATGTTTCTTCTAGATGGATTAAGTGTTGTTTTTTCACTGTTCATACAAAAAGTTGGAAAACAATAAGTGGCCAAAAGTGGGGCTAGAAATTTAAGCATTGTGCCACCTTTGGCCACTTTGGCATTAGTAGAAAGTTTCCAACCTATCATAAAGTTCTTTTATTTTAAAATACTCACAACTCACTTTTGTTAGCTAACGTACTAGAAAATTAGCGGATTGAGGCTAGTGTAGGCACTAGCCTACACTAGACTCAATCCGCTAATTTTCTTTTAATCAAATGATAAAGGTATACTTATGAAATTGTAGTAAGGAGCTAGCTGTGATTGAAATACTATTTCATGTAGTGTTTTAGTCCAGAACTCTAATAAGACATCAATTAAGCATAAACTCAACTTATAAATAGAGTAATTTTATGAAAGTGGCCAAAACCAATGCAAACGGTGTATTTGGCTCCCTCCGCAGAATTTGTTCTAAATAAAAAAAACTATTGTTTTTTTTTACTTTGTAGATTGTACCCTTAAAGGTCGATAAATTATCTATAACTCTACATTATAAATTTTCTCTAAAATACTTAAGATCATTAAGCACTAAGCGGTTAAAAGTGAAAAAATCCTTAAAGTGGCCAAAACCGGTACGCCTGCCCTATATTTTTATGATTTAATTACAAATGTATAGTTTTCAGATTTTTCCTTGTACTTGTAGTATAAGACGGTGAAACTTGTCAAATTTCATAGTTCTAGACTAGATCAACGGGAAATATCCTATGAATTTTGATTCCCTTGGAATGTCGAAATATGCATTTTTTGCGGCATAAACGGCGGTATATCTTTTGAGCTAACTGAAAAGTTTGATATTTTCACAGCTTCAAGGGACTGTAAACCTGAGTATATGGTTTGAATTTCAACTCGATATCTCCACGCGTTCCCACGATAAAGGGTCTTGACAGACAGATGGACAGAAAGACAGACAGTTAATGATTTAATTACAAATATATAGTTTTCAGATTTTTTCCTGTACTTGTGGTATAAGACGATATTACTTGCCAAATTTCAAAGTTCTAGGTCAACGGGAAGTACCCTATGAATTTTGATTCTCTTGAGAGTGTCGAAATATGCGTTTTTTGCGGCATAAACAGCCATATCTTTTTTTACGTTAACTTAGAAGTTTGATTTTTTCACAGTTTCAAGGGACCGAAGACTTTAGTATATGGTTTTAATTTCAACTCGATACCTCCACGCGTTCCCGAGATAAAGGGTCTTGACAGACAGACGGACGGACAGACAGACAGACAGACAGACAGAGAGACAGACAGACGGAGAGCAAAGTGATCCTATAAGGCTTTCGTTTTTTCCTTTTGAGGTACGGAACCCTAAAAACAACGTATTGCACTCCGGGAGTGCCGGCAAAAGGGAAAAGGGCTCCTTAGACTTTTTCACAAATAAAAGGACTTTGACTGGATTTGAACTGAGGTCTGCTGGCTTCAATGCCGCCCGTTTTCTAACCTGAACTATCACGACATTGGAAACGGTGGCGCTTGCCCTCGTATTTTAATGACATTGTAACAGTTTTTCGATCAGGTCACGTGTCTGTCTTACGAATTTTCGATCTGACGTCAATGGAGAGGCCAGAGGCACAATTATCAAAAAAATCAACAAAAAATCTCAGAATAAAAACAATAAATCCTACTAATATTATAAATGTGAAAGTTTAGATGTTTGGATGTTTGGATGTTTGGATGTTTGGATGTTTGTTACTCAATCACGCCGAAACGACTGAACGGATTTGGCTGAAATTTGGGACACAGATACTTTGTAGCTTGGAGAGGAACATAGGCTACTTTTTATCCCGGGAAAATGTCACATTCCCGCGGGATAACGTCGTGTAGTTTACGCGGGCGAAGCCGCGGGCGGAAAGCTAGTCAGTTAATATATTGGACCTGTGTAGTGTAGTATAGGCCACAATATTCTTAAAAAAAAGGAATTTACAATGTGATGGTTCGTCAGCTATGACATTACGGCTCCAATTAGTGCTCTGGACATACTCTGCATGCTCGGAGGCTTCTTGTCCTAAGAAGGTTCTGGAGGCGGAAGACTTATTTCATCCTTCCCAATAAAAACAGTAGCGAAAAATATAATTCGATATAATTTTGTGTTTTTTTTATTAGTGAAATATTTTAGTTCAGAATTTTCGTCTGAAAAATCTTATAGATACAGTATTTGCTGGCCAATAAGTTAGAGGCGTATTCAATTCAGCCTACGAATTCCACCATAATAGTGTGTAATATTGTCTGAAATGGATGATGAATAAATTGGTACTGCTTGACATTTCATATAACTCCGATCTTCTTAGGTTAGGTTAACTTGTAAAATTGTTCCACAATATACCTACCTTATTAAATAACGCCATTCTATGTCGCTGCGCAAAAGGGTAGAATAAAATTTTTATTCTACCCTTTTGCGCAGCGACATAGAATGGCGTGATATCTCAGGCGAACTCGCACAATACTCGCACGTGACTCACGATTGAGTTAACGAGCCTTCGTGGGGGCCTCGTGACTGGGACTTCCTTTAGCCCTAAAATGTAAAAAATAGGGACTTCTTCGCTGAATTGGGCTTCTGGTGGAAGAAGGTACCTACTTACTACAAGAACTCTGTATAGCTCTTACTCGTAAATATTATAATGTAGAAGAAGCTTTAAGCTCAGTTTGACTTCAAATTTAAGGAACCGGCTGTAGAAACTGCTTAGAGGCCTTAAATGCCAGGGAAATTACAGCAATTTCTCTCAAAGAAATCGTGCCTTTATTTTTTAACAGAAAAAAATCTACAGTGAAAGGTTTATTTACATGCCTATAAGTTTGCTCTTTAGGGAAATAAAATAGTAATTTATAAAAAAACTAGCTGATCCGGCAAACTTCGTACCGCCTTATCGACAGCACGCCACCTACCGGATGTAATCGGTAAATCTAAACCATTCTCGAATCAAAAATTTCAGTGCGTATGTATGTAACTGAAATCCTCCGAAACGGCTGGACCGATTTTAATAAAAAAAATGTTTGTCTTCAGAGGGATTCGAGAATGGTTTAGATTTACAATTCGACCCGGTAGGTGGCGTGTTGTCGATAAGGCGGTTCGCCGGATCAGCTATTTTATTTTATACAAGTACCGTTACTTACCGTTCAATTAAATCAATTTTGATTTCATTGTTTTTCTTTAATTTATTATTTCATGCTTCTTAGAGATCCTCCACCCTATTGTTGGCATAATGGTACAGAATGTTGCTTTTTAGAATTTTGATAACGATATGATTCATGAGAGTGGTAAATGTATTTTTGAAAATGAAGGAATATCTTCTGAGTAGCATTGGCTATCTCCATTATTAAAAGTAATTTATTTCCAGTTGGCATTAAAAATTCCAACCTGTATATTCTTAGGCTTGTTTGTATTTAAATGTGTTGAAATTGCTCACCTACTGGCCTAGTGGGAGCTTAGTTATGACAAAAGTCAAAAAGGGGTATTAGTGTCAATTCAATTTCAAAATTATTATTAAAATGAAAAATCAAAAATGTCGGCTAGCAGAATAGCTTAGGTATTTTTGATCGATTTTAAAGTTACACTTCTTAAAAATACTCATTTTAAAATTGCACAAAATATTTCAAGTGATAAATGTGCCCGATCGTATTGATGAGATGGGGTGATGATATTTTTATTATGGAACCATCCACGAAATCGCGAAAAATAAATCAGCTGTACCATAAGAAACTACAACATCGTTGTAGTACAAAATGTTCGCATTGATGGCCACTTTCATACCTTAAAATGTTTGGTTTACTTGTACTATTGAAGAATAATTATTGGAAAAAAATTCTCTATGTCGCTCCGCCGGAATACTACGCCGTACTTGGAAGATGGGTTGTTTTCTTCTAATATTTCATTTTCAAAAAACATTGCCTTGTGATTTTATTGTGAATGCAAAAAGTACCTAATGTTTGTACTAATCAAAAATTAATGGAGTAATAGCAGGGTCAGCCACTTCACCTGGTAGTGTTGTACAGTGGCCACTAATCATAGAGCTATCTATACTATAAGGCATGATCGGCTATTGCGCAACTGATGCGCTTTCTTCCGCGAATCTCCCCGTCTCGCTTTTCGCCTACTGCCAGACAAAGATGGGAGGTTCCGCGTCGAGATTGCTAATAGGGGTGTCATTGAAAAGTTTTTTTTTATCATAAGCATTTTAGAATACTGGGGTTTATGACAAAATGTCTGCTTCGTGTAGGTAGTTTCTTGCTTTAAGTTAATTAACGAGTAAATATTTTTAACTAAACTATTTCATTTACAATGTACGCAGGAAAATCTAACAAATGAATAGTGTTTCTTAACTTCACTTTGGTTTAAAAATAGGTGGTGTAGACTTCTTCTATTTGTTACAATAGCACCGTATCAGAGGAAGCCACTCTTTCTTATCTTAATAATATCGTAACGATACTACCACTAGACTAGAACATATCAATGTAGTACATTTAATAAAAAACTTAAAAGTAATAGTATCCACCGGTTGCACTAAGTTTTTTTACATTAAACTTTTACTTTTACATGGTTTATGGTTTAAAAATGTATGGGATTTGACAGTTTTGACAGCAAAATTCAGTTACATTTTACGAATTCGTAGAATGAATATTTTGGTGCAACCGGCTGTTAGAGTACAAAAAAATCGGCCAAGTGCGAGTCGGACTCGCTCATTAAGGGTTCCGTACCCACTTAACGCACCGATTACGTACACCTAGCAAAAATAACACTGTCATTTTTTTGCCAGAAAAAAATAACTTTGTTTTTCATAGTATTCGTATGAATGACAAAGTTATATTTGCGGTTTTTGAAAATGTGTCATATCTCAAAAACTTGTAAAGCCTACTTGGCTGTGATAGTTTTCCTTTTAACTTCGCCATATGTACTACTATCATGAATTTTTTCACGTATCCAGAAACAACCATTTGGCTGGTAGGGGGGGGGGGGGGGGGGGGACGACGACACTTGACTCTAACAAAATTTTGCACTTTAAAGCTTAATAATTCACAAACAGATGCCTCAATCAAAAAACTGTCTTCACGAACCCACAACGTTTTTAAAATTGCTATCCAACGACATCCCACACTAGGGGGTAGACAAGAAAAAAAAATTACATACCCACTTCACGTGTAGGGAAGGTAATCTAAAAAAAAAAAATTTTCAAAATTTTACTTTACCACTTTGTTGGCGTGATAAATATGTATATTCATGCCAAATTACAGCTTTCTAGTACTAAGAGTCTATGAGCTAGACTGGGGTCAGACGGACGGACGGACAGACGGACAGACGGACATGGCGAAACTATAAGGGTTCCTTGTTAACTACGGAACCCTAAAAAGGAAGTAAGAGTAAACTGAAATTATTAGAAAAAGAATCGCGCGCGTCTCTCGGTGTGTGCGTTTGTGTGTGTGTGTGTGTATGTGTGTGTGTGTGTATGTTTGTGTTATGGGACAATTGATCATGAAAAAGATGTAAAATTAAACTATCGCATATTTTCTTATACAGGATATTTATTTTATCAGTGCACAAATTTTTAGCATCGACTCAGAATCGGTAAGTGAACAACTTTCTTTTAGAAACATAGGTCGAAATATGCAATTTTTTATTATGAAAAATTGAAAATGAAGTAAGTATTTAGAAAAAGTTGACTCCGTAGCTCAGTGGCGAAAGGTCGTGGGTTCGAGTCCCATCGGGGCTGGTTGTGAGACGGGTCGATTTTTTCTAAATACTTCATTTTAAATTTTTCAAAAAACACAAATATAAAACAAGTACAGGCAGCCCTAACAATTTTCCAAAGCAATGATTGCAGTTCAACAAACTGCGCGCGATTCGAACGTTGAACCTCTACTAACAGCTTTGCGTCTCGTTCGCACGCATTAAGGACGGCTTTTGCTCGTCCCTTTCTATCGCGCTGCATTTCCATTGAAGATATGCCTCTGTGGGAAAACTTTGCGCATGTACTAAGTGTTCAATGTATAGACACCAAGTTATAGCGGAATGATGTAAGCAAACTTAATGTAGGTACCTACCGTAATATAGTGAGCTACGTGGTTTCATGTTAATTGCCGATTTGATTGTTTCTCGATATGGTTGGATAACATTGCGTTTGTTTTCAGTCTAATTCTGCGGAATTTTACTAAGTATTAAAGGTTTAATTTACAAGTTACGTACAAATTTTGTATTAAGTTATTTTTGTTGTGAAAGTACGATAGCAGTTATCGCTTGCGTCTTCTTTTTTTCCACTTGCAGTTTTCTGATTCATATATTATTTTTTATTTACGGTGTAATTGTAACAAAGTTTGTTTTAAGTTACTATTGTGCTTATACTTACTAGGATTACTAGTTTGGGAAGAGCTGTTCCTTACATTTTTGTTTTTTTCAGTTTACTTGTAGAGCACATGCGCACTACTCATAGTAGTTGTGCAATATGAGATTTGAAATTTTAAGTACTTGTTTTACAATGTCTGTTTATGATATACTTTTTTAGTTGACAGTTTTATATGGCCTATCTGTCAAGTAACAGCTAATCAGAACTTAGACATTGTGAAACAGGCCCTTAATCTATTAGATCGTCGTAGTATAAATAATCATAAAGTAATAATCAAGAAAAAAAATTGCACTTTCTCAATGAAATATAAATCTACATAAATAAAAATGAATGTTGCTAAGCGAAAAACTCAAAAACGGCTGGACCATTTGGGCAAATATTTTTTTCATGTTTTCTTTAAGCCCCATGCACCCACGGACAGTTTTGATGGAAAGAAAAAACATAAAAATTGCGTGGCAATTAGTAAAAACCACATTTTTATTTTCCCTTAAAAACCAGCTATCAAACATTTGACGTAAGTAGTAAATCATATTTTATCCGTCTTTTACAAAAAAACGGAGCAACGCATCGACGTGATTTTTGGTACGGGGATAGTTTTAAAGCTGGAGAGCAACAAAAAATATTTTTTATCCCGGAAAAATATTAGGTTCCCGCGGGATAACGTCGTGTAGTCTACGCGGGCAAAGCCACTGGTGGAAGGCTAGTAATAAATAAATAATTTCTTACAATCACACCAATTATCTAAGCCCATGGAAATTTCAATCATGAAACTGTGTCATGGAAAACTTGATAACGGATAAATATATACTTCAATCTTTTTGTTTGCAAAAAACATAGGTAGGTACTTACTTAATATAGGTACTTACATAGAAAACACCCAATCCAATACAAATAGAAATGTTCCTGAACTTAAATATTAGTCTTGTTCGGGAATCGAGCCCGAGACCTTGTGCGCAGAAGAAGCTATCCCCTGCGCCAAATCGGATATCATACTTCTCTTGTTATTACTTGTTTTATCTATATAGATATACAGGGTGTTTGGTTCATCGTGTGCCAAATTGTAATGGTCGACTGAAGGGGTTGCCTGCTCCCGTTTCAGACCCCTTAACAATTTGTATTATATAATTTTTAACAGAAATTAACGAAATTCTACAATCTTTTCTACATATTAAAAAAAGTATGAGGCGTAGACTCTGAATGATAATTTTAAATTTTGCTGTGTACTGTCTTAGGGTTCTTTTAAGTCAAAACTATTCGAATAAACCACATAATTTCTTATTTTTCATTTGCTCGCAAAGTTTCAAAATAAGTAAAATTTAAAATTAACACTTTGATGGTATCGGTATCGTGGAATACTCTCTGGTCATCCTTAGCGCAAGCGCATTATAAGCTTCTTGTCTCGGAGTCAGACCAGTATGTGTGTGATCCAATCTGTGTGATGTTTTCTGATGTTAATTTATATTAACTTCTAGGGGCAGACGTGGAGACGAGGTTTTACTCGCGTGGTACCCTGGTACAAATTATATCTTTCAACCTCAACCTTCTGCTAGTACCTACTACACAGCGCTTTGCAACCTTCGAGCAACGCGGGTCTTCCGTCCCGGAACGGAAGGCCCGCGTTGCTCGAAGTTTGCAACACTCGCGGCTTTTATTTTCTTTGTTTTGCGTGTTGGTATATGGTTTGTAGTGGCCAGTTTGATTTCCAAATAAGTTCTTTTTGCTGCAAATTCAAATCTCATTATTAACCAGCGGCCACATTATTTATCATGCAAACCTCACCTAAAGGTGCCTAAAGTAAGTCATTATTGACTAACGGTTTATAATAAAATTAAGTACAATATTATGACCCGCTGGTTAATAATGAGATTTGAATTTAGAACAGAAAATAAAAGCCGCGAGTGTTGCAAAGCGCTATGTAGTAAGTAAGGACACAGTTATATATACATAGCATATTATATGTATAGTTGAAGTTGAAAGATTTTTTAATAAAAATGTCGAGTGACGGAAGCGAAAGTGACTATGTACGTTTTTTTTTAAATAAGGTAGGTAGGTATTTTAAGTTTTAATTAAAATTGTTTCTTGTAAGTAGCCTTGTTTTTATACTCTCGCAAAAGGTGAGAAAAGTAGATCCTTTGGGATAAAGCTGTTTTTGTTTTGGGCGAGCTTGAATTCCTCGCTGCACTCAGGACTCCATTTTAATTTCCTCGCTTCGCTCAGGGATTAACACGTCTCAGAATTCAATATCGCGCCCGTGACATAAAACAGTCCTTTATCCCATCGGTGTATAATCTATTATAAAGTTTACAGTATTCATCAAGGAAAGGGCAATGCCAGTTTGCTAATGCTGCTCAGACATGGGACTGGGAGTGTTTTTAATTTATTTATTGGTATAAAGTACTGTTCACAAAAAAGGCTTTGTGGGGTTTAGATAAAAAAAATCGCTGTGCAGGGAATGTATACTGAGAAAAGCCGACTTGTCAAAGATATCTGTAAGGTCTATTTTCCTTTGCTCTGACTAAGCAATGCGTCTGCTTTACTGATTGCGCAGGCATCTAATGTCATTATTATAGTCATCCTCTTCAGTTGCAATGTCCTATAGCGGAGGACAATTTATCTTAGTGTCCATATTTTGTTTACTAACAATCTATAACAAGCCGTACTCAATGAACTTTAAGCTTACTTCCAGACCAATGAAAATGGATTCTTTACTCTTCTTATAACAGCCTATTGAAACTTGAAACGAGACTCCTATTAAATACTAATAATATCGAGGAAAGAAAACTATGCATTATTTTACAAACTTCAACATTAGCTTTTTAGTAAAAAACTACCTTTCCTCTCGCTGTTTCTCCCGCGTGAAATAGATGAAGATTTCCTGGGGTAAAAGAAGCATAATTTTATGCTATTCTAGACCATAATCGATCCCTTTGCTAAATTTTATGGAGATCCGTTTAGGGTTTTACCATGATTGAGTAACAAACATCCAGGTTTTTGCTTTTATTACATTAACTATACAAATTAAATAAATATCCAATGCACACAATAATTTGACTCCGAGATAAGCTATCAGAACAAAAGACGGTATTACAGATATGAATATAGATAGATAAGACCCAGACACTGAGCAAACACAAAAATGTTCACCACATAAATCTCGGGCGGTTCCGTGGACTGTATTTGCGGTGCGGTTCAAACACTGGCTCATCTTTTGTCGTGCCCTGCGTGTCCCGACACGACATCTGCACGAGGGAAGGCCTCATGACTGCGATGAGAAATTAAAGAGCTAGTTTTTTCCATTTGACTAGTAAATTTTTGGTGGTAGATATACATCCATAACAATATTTTTTTAAACCCGCGTTGCGGCGATGAACCGCAAAAATTACAAGGCTGATTTCTGCGTTGCGTTGACGCGCCGGCAAAATTGGCGGGGCGGCCGGTGTCCCGAGAGGTGAGGGTGACCATGAATGTTAAGCACGAACTTGGACTGTGTAATAACTATAAAAAATGATGCTTAAATAATTATATAAAACGGCGGTTCCGGTAATCACAATGTAGTATGTATAAGATCATCATCATCATCATCATCATTTCAGCCGTACGACGCCCACTGCTGGGCATAGGCCTCCCCCAAGGATCTCCACAACGATCGGTCCTGCGCTGCCCGCATCCAGCGGCTTCCCGCGACCTTGACCAGATCGTCGGTCCACCTTGTAGGGGGTCTGCCCACGGAACGTCGTCCGGTTCGCGGTCGCCATGTATAAGATAAAAGAAAATAAATACAAAGCCAAACAAGAAAAATAAACCTAAGACAATATAGGTCAATAAAGTAGTATGTGCTACGCAAATAATACGAAAGAGCATCACCGTAAATCTCTTTGTAAAACTAAAATAATATAATGTTAGAATGAAGGACACCTCATGCAGACATATGCATTAAAAACTAAATTAAATTTTTTTTTTCGTAATACAGTATCCGACTGCTATAATAGAATGTGTGGACAACGTACGAGGTGCCGCAACGCTGATTATGGCGGTGCTCCGCGCAACGCTGAAATGGCGTCGCGCGCCGCGTAATTCAGCGTTGTGCAACACTGAAACCGTAAAATCTACGTTGCGTCGCTGCACCGTCAAATTCTGCGGTGCACCGCGCAACGTTGAAATTGGCATTGTTCGCTATAATGTTTACGTTGCGCAACGCGGAAACCGGCGTAGGACGCTCGCCGCTTATTTTAGCGTTGCGGTGCCGCACCGCTTGCTAGTGTGTTATATTTCATATATGTACGGTAAAAATACCTATATTTGTATTGTAGTTAGTTATAATTTGAAAAGTAGATAAAGTCTCGTCAATTCTAGACATCGCTTTTGTCTAACATGGCTACGACTATTCGGCACTAAGCGATTAACATTGAACAACAAAACACCTAACAGTACCACAGCCGAGGCTTCTATTCTAAACAGTATTGAAAATAAACCTTATTCTATTCTAATAAACTCAAAGGGAATCAAAGGGAGCTTGACGGCGCGGCGCAGGATTAGCGCGTTCTTTGATATCTCCCACTAGGATCACCGAGCAAAGGTATTATGTGTTATGCAACTTTCGCAAAGATCTGCCACAGGCACGATCTTGTTTAGATCGTTTCGCGGTCCTGCGTGTTTCACAAGGAGACATTCAAATGGCTGATGACTTAAATGAAAGATTTATACAAAGAGAACTATCTATAAACCCTTCTGATGATTTAGATATAAGTATAATTTTATTTTAATAGAAAAATAGATACTTAAATATTAAAGTTAATAGTTTATGTGACTGTCCCTTTGCTCTCTGTATACCTATAAAGCAGTGTGCCTAAGTCGCGTTATGCCTATAAGTCATTTCAAATAAGCGTGTGGTCTATATCTCACATTGTCCATTTCGCGATCGCGATACGACTATGTCGCTATTGGACTATATCTCACATTGCCCATTTCGCGATACGACTATGTCGCTATTGGACTATATCTCACATTGCCCATTTCGCGATACGACTATGTCGCTATTGGACTATATCTCACTGTGCCCATTGCGCGATACGACTAAGTCGCAAATGGAAAAAAAATTACATTGGTTTTTACTCTCATTTACATTATAATATGACTAGCCTTACGCCCGCGGCTTCGCCCGCCTGTACTACACGACTTTATCCCGAAGAAATGTGATGTTTTTCCGAGATACAAATTAATTAAGAATTAAGTAAGTAAGACATAGTGTCCGTCTCGCTCTTGAACTAAAACTCAATGAACCTAAGTCTCACTTAGCCTATCTCGCTTTTGAACTAAAACTCAATGAACCATAATTTTCGCCTATAATAGTCGGCCAGTGTCTTTTTTTACATACAATATTTTCGTGCGATCTCTTTGGTCACGGAGCACTGGAATGATGTTAATGTTTGAAATTCAAATCTCTGGAGAAAAGACACAGTTCGGCAATATTCACAAAAGTTAGTTATTAGCTAAGGTAGTTCTGTAATTTAGCCATTAATTAATAACGCTTGCAAGCCCTTTTGCCTCAGGCTGTGCAAATATCTGGGTCAACCATATTGCAGATGACAAATTTTAGAATTTTACTGTGCTTCTAAAAGCTGCTCCCGGTAATTAGTAACGTGATAGTTTGACGGGGCAAATTTTATTGTTGTTAACTTACCGCCGGTTTCTGAAACGCCAATCAAAATTAAAATAAGCTAACAGACTGTCACAATTAATTCCCAATTAAAAGCACCTTGGGTTTCTGAAACGAAAATTATCTCACAATTAGGTTTAGATTTGTATGGGACTGACAGACTGTTAACAGGCTGTTGACAGTCTGTCACATTTTTCTTTCAGAAACCCAAACTACAACTAATTGGAGATTAATTGGGAATTAGATAATTTTAATTTTAATTGGCGTTTCGGAAACCGGCCGTTAGTCACGAGTGACCTAGGGTCCAATAAAATACCTACGTAGGTATTTATTTTTTTAAATGAAAACTTCTTTAGCGGCGTTATGCGCTTTTTGTGATGGGTTAAAAATGTTAAACTCGCGTCAGGACATGTTTTTTTTTTATTCTTGTTTGAAAAGAGGGTTTCGTCACATACTGACTATGTCACCCCCGTAAAGAGATCTAAGTATAATTATGAACAATAAATTAACCAATAAGCACTACATATTATTGACATTAACAAAAAAAACTAGCTTCTACATACTTAATTCTATTTACCAAATTGTATAGCATACTCGCATCATCAGATAAAGGTGAGGCGAGAATACTATTATATTTACCCACATTAAAATCGCGAGAAATCAGGACATTTGACCGTCAGATCGAAAATTCGTAAGACGGACACGTGACCTGTACCCCTAGTGTAAGTTTTTATGTCAAGCACACGCAAACTAGAAAACTACATAAGCGCGCTACTCGCCGCTAGAGGCGCTAATACAGTTTTCATACAAATTGACATAAATACGGAATCGAAATAGTTTGCGTTTTTTGACATAAAAACTTACACTACGGGCACTGATCGAAAAACTGTAACACCGTTTCCAAAGTGGTAATAGCTCGGTTAAATATAAAAGCTTTCATAGGTGGTAAGTCTAGCCTAATAAAGTTTCTATAGATTTATTCAATGTGCATGTATTATCCTAGTACCTACTTGTTACATAATTTGTTTTATCTACACTCATGTTGTAATATTCGAATTATGAACTCATGCCTGAACGTATATTGATACACTTTAAGCCATAGTCAACTTAAAAAAATAAAACTGCTGTATCCGGGTGTTGCATAATGACCATTATGAAACACCCGGATACAGCTGTCACTCATTATAAAACACTTATATTTCTTAATTTTACAGTCTCCATGGCAACCGTAGGATTAACCGGCCCTGACTTCCAACTCTTTCAAGCCCTTCTTTAGCCGGTAACAATCAGAAACTTTTTTAAAATTAGAATTTTGAATTTAGAAGGAATAGACCGTATAGACTCCTATGAGTGGGGTTTGGCACCAATTCACATTTTATATATTAATATTGATTTGCTTTATTTTTGAAATATATAATAAATGTAATGAGTGTAGATAAAGTAGTGTATAAGACTGCACATAACTCGGTATTAAAACACCCGTGGAATACTATTAAAAAACTCGCCAAGGCTCGTTTTTTAAACTCCCACTCGTGTTTTAATACCCCTCCTTATGCGACAGTCACATAAACTACTATTATCTACACTCATGTTATAATATTCGAATTATGAACTCATGCCTGAACGTATATTGATACACTTTATGCCATAGTCAACTTTAAAAAATAAAAGTGTTTAATAATGGTCATTATGATACAAGCGGATACAGCTTTCACTCATTATAAAACACTTATTTTTCTTAATTTTACAATATCCATGGTAACCGTAGGATTTAGCGGCCCTGAGTTCCAACTCTTTCAAGCCCTTCTTTAACCGGCAACAATAAGAAACTTTTTTAAAATTAGAATTTTGAATTTAGAAGGTATAGACCGTAAGGTATAGACTCCTATCAGTGGGGTTTGGCGCCAATCCACATTTTTTATTTAACATTTTTTTTGCTTAATTTTTGAAATATATGATAAATGTAATGAGTGTAGATAAAGTAGTGTATGGGCGTTTGTGCACTACCACTGAATTTTACCGATCCGGAAAAAAACGGATGCTTGTATTTTAATAATTAATCATTTATAATAGTTATTAATTAAATACAAGCATCCGTTTTTTTCCGGATCGGTAAAATTCAGTGGTAGTGCACAAACGCCCTATGAGACTGCACATAACTCGGTAATATGCGACAGTCACATAAACTACTATATATATATATATTATGAAATAAAGAATTTTGAAATGAAATGAAAATTAATAGCTCGGTTAGAAAACGGGCGGCATTGAAGTCAGAAGACCTCGGTTCAAATCCAGTCCGCATTTTTTTTTGTAAAATTCCTTTTTTTTGTGAAAAAGTCTAGGGAGACCTTTTCACTTCTGCCGGCACTCCCGGAGTGCAACCCGTTGTTTTAGTTTATTCTAAGGAGATGTATTTTTTACTTCGATCATATTTTTTTTTTGTAAAAACAGGGTGAATAGAACGGCTGGGGTGAAAAGAGACAAAATTAAAATGGATTTTTCGTATTATTTCCATTGACTTTAAATTTGTAAAAAAAAAACCAAGTTTTGTTTGTTTTAAAGGGCAACATTTAGATAATTCTGACATAAAAAAAACCGTTTTCATTTTTTGTCTATTCACCCCAGCAGTTCTATTCACCATGTTTTACATCGGTTCTAGCCAACGAAGAAGTTTTTTTTTATGTCAAAGCTGTCTTATATTTTCCTAGTTAGTTTATTCTGTGGTTTATTCTAAATTGTGTAACTTTCATTGCCGATTTTCTCAGTGTCACTGCGTTCTTATGCTATTTTTGGCATTTTGGATTGTTGAAAACTAGCATAAAGCTTTACAGCATTGCAGCACGCAGAAAAGCATTTTCATGATCACTTATGCCATGAAAGTGTTGTCCACACAAATAAAAATCGAAATATATGAAAAAACGACCCATCTTTCAACGGGTTCGTTTCCCGGCGGAGCTACTAGGAGAATGGGTCGTTTTTATTCTAATATTTCATGTTCAATGATAAAAATTGCTTTGTTAATGCAAAAAAGTACCTATAAGTGATGTAAAAATGAGACCGTCAAACCTGGTGAAAACAATAGCACCACAAACCAAAACCACCAAACTGCTTTTTCATGTCTCATATTCTGAAATTAACTCATTACTTGCCTAACCTAAAATGCCGTTATGAAATTTAAAAAAGGAATAGGAGGGGTCATGTCAAAATCTCTTTGGACATTTATTTACCAGGCAAAGGCACAGAAGCCTATACAGCCTGTTTTGCTATTAAAATAATTAATATCGTAGAATTATTAGTTTGAGTTGTTTTAGACATTAATGTCTAAAACATTGTCTTTTTTTAAAGAATGCGTTTTTAGAAACAGATTAAACCAAATAAGTTATTTGTAACATAAAAAATCAGGCTATTAATTACAAAGATTGCATAGAGTACGGGTCAAACACCAAACAAGGCTGTATGGACTTAGTTTCCCTTGCCTTCCCTAAAATAGAGAAAATGAACAAAAAAGTTATAGTCTCTCGAAAATTCCGCGGCTATAGGAAAAATATTTTTTAGATTATTTGGTTTATTTTTACTTTCCTCGTATTCAAAATGAAAAGTAGAGTGTTTACTTCGGGTGTATGGACCCATAACAGTCTCGAACTATCGGCGTAGTATTTTTTTTTCCTCTGTGCTATCGGCCGACTGTTACGGCCATGAAGCTCGACTTAATACTGAGGTAACTGGAGTTCTCACCCTGAATAAAAAAGTGAACACCAGCAAATTTGACATTTAGTATGTAGTGGCTGTCAGTTGTCTCATATGACCATACGTATTTTTTAAAGTGTAGATGAGACGGAAGACAGCCACTGTGTAATTTGTGGTCACAAAAAATTGTTCGTACTGCACTCTTCAGTTACCTCAGTATTAAGTCGAGCTTCATGGTTACGGCAAACAATCTCCTATTAAATATTTGACCAAAAAGAGTAACAAATTCAAACAAATGATGATGTCGAGAATTTCAGAATTTAAGAACTTCTCTATTTTTAGGTTTATGTGAACTAAGTTGGTCCCGTTTAATCGGACATCGCCACGTCGGCGTCGCCAAGTTGATGTCACGTTTCAGAGTGATTGCGATTGGGAGGTAAAGCTGTCGACGGGATCCGACCAATTAAACTTATCACGTCACTAATACTGTGACGTCACGGCACCAGAGCTGTGCACTCCCAGAGGGGCTACATAGGCGAAGGTACCCGACCGCAGAACATCGCATATCGGCGGGACCCCCGCGCGTCTCAGTCTAATAACCAACATAGGTAGGTAATTTTGAAAATGAAGATGCCTTTTATTTTGCCGGCCGGAATCCCTATCTTATTCAAAAACAAATTATTTTCGTATATTTTTCATTAACTAAAACTAAGTAACTATAATGCAAAGACGCGAAAGTTTGAAATTTTATTTGGTGCAGTAAAGTATCACTAATAATAATACTTGTGATTTGCAAGTAATCTATAATTTAAAGTACCCTCTTTTCAGGAATCCTAGCCTTAATGTCAAACTGTTTACTGGAAATAAACTATTTCGAATAGCTCTTACCAGACGAGATGCTGTTCCGTGATCTCCCTCTGCACTGCTACTGCCTTATGTTTTAAGTCCTTTTGCTCAATATACCACAACATTTCAACATATCTTTCCATACTAAATTTATCAATAGTGAGTGCCTAGCTCTTAACTGGCTTTAGTGCCGTCCAGCTCTATTTCGAGAAGTTAAAGCGAGACACCGACTGCAAGAATTCTGGTTTCTCCTGGGCCTTACTAACTACGAGCATAAGTGATAGTATTACAGTGTTTCAACAGTTTGTACATTATAAATAAATAAATTGAGGTTATGTCCAACTAGATACGTCTTGTTGCTAATTTGGAATACCCAATGTGATGTTACCCCAAAATTACCTTCAGTCGGTTTATAACCGATTTTAAGAGAGTTTCTCTCTGGGATTAATTTTGTAATAACAAACCTTCCACTTTCTTCTCATACATTGACTTAATAATAGCTTACATATATAAGTTAAGCATGGTAAATATAATTTGGAACACTCCTATTCCAAAATACCTGCACCCTATCTCCAAAAGTAAATTATGCCATTTTGCAGTCAACCTAAAATTTAACCTGTAGAGCTAATTATTGTTTTTGATAGCTTTCACATTTTATCACGGAAAAAAGTTGCAGGTCTGTCACAAAATTGTACTCCAAATTTTACCTTCCTTTCCTATGCCTAGCTCGAAAATTAATTTCTTTTTGAACTAACATCTTAAAAAATTCCTTGTCTCGTACCTTCGCAAAGCTAAAGCCTAGGTTTAATTAAACCTAACAGTTCAATTCTAAGTTAATACCTTGTTTCTATTTGAAGTTTCACTTACAAATGGTAGTTCGGAAGTTAAAACCGTTCATATTTATATTTTTAATAGTATATTCGTTCGTATTGGTTGCAAGAGCGACGAGTGATTGAATAAGTCAGAAAGCATGAAACGAATATCGGACGCGATGAAACAGAGGGCGTGTGGTAGGACCAGAATATTGCTCGGACAACGGTCCCTGACATATCTAGATGTTCCTATGTATTCAATAACGGCCGCATATTGGGGCTCGCCGGATATCAGCTCTAGATTTTGCAACAGCATCCATACTGTCGGCCAACGGGCTATGATGGATTTCTGAACGAGAACGGGGTCAGTATTTTAAAGGCAATATATCAAAAGTGGACTGTGTTGTTGTGGTTGTTTGCTGAATCTTTTAGCCCGTTGGTATCGTCGATTTTTAACGACAACTCTAGTGCAGTGGTTCAACCGCTCAAATGCTAGATTGCCGATCACGTTTTCGTGGGACTCGTGGGTTCAAAAGAGTAATAGGTTATACGTTCCACTAATATCTTTATTTTTTAATCCGACTTCGACATACAAAAAAGGAGGTTACTTTTAGTCTTTTTTGACATGATAACGTCTTATAAATCGATGAACGACGGCTGCACGCACGAAAAAGTGTCACGTTCCACGTGCAAGCAAGAGCGCGGAACAAGCGATAGAAAGGCACGATCGGCCTAAGCGTTCGGCTCGAAGTAATGTTGCGCTCCCGGTCCTCAGAAAAAAAAATCTGGCGGATTTGTTTGGACCTTTTAGACAAGTTTGGTATCATAGTAGGGACTAGCGGCTTCAAAAGTGCCTCTTCACCGGTAATCATCAATATACTTAAATTATCTTATTCGCGTTTGACCTGTTTCGATGTGGTGCTATTTAGGCCTCCAATTTATTCTGCGAATACAATAGCTGAAAGGCCTGCCGGCAAACGCCTTTCCCAGTTGGTTAGCAGCGGAGCCGGCGGCGTCACAAACAATGCTCGTCCAACATGTCCTAGTAACATGTTGCAACATGTTTCTCGATCGACAGGCCGTTTTACGTATGTCCAGACAACTATAAGGGCACAAACGCATGGAACTTCATCGGCCGATCATAAAATCGGTCAGTTACAACATAGGCATTACCATAAGAATAAGTTACTT
The DNA here is from genome assembly GCA_949710035.1 of Crambus lathoniellus. Classification (NCBI taxonomy): domain Eukaryota; kingdom Metazoa; phylum Arthropoda; class Insecta; order Lepidoptera; family Crambidae; genus Crambus; species Crambus lathoniellus. The sequence goes on from OX453296.1 coordinate 31,187,491, forward strand.
ATTCCTATGGCATTACGTTGACAATTCTTATGGCATTACGTTGACACGTGCGCATGATAGCTTACTAAATCGTCCGATTTCAATATAAAAACTACTTAATCGATTTTTTCATCCACCGATCAAGTCAAGCTTCCATGCGCGCTTAAGTGTATATATTCTTTGCTTATGCTAAATGGTATCCAGGTTGTACCTATGTTACTGATCAATGAAGTCAATAAATTAAACTTTAAAATACAAAAATTACAATCATCAGCCATTATAAGTGTCCACTGCTGGGGCACAGATTTTCCTTGTGGATGGATAGGAGAATGGGCCATGACCCACCAGGCGAAACCATAGCAGTCCAGCCAAACTATGAGAGATATAAAAATACCGTCTTAAGGAAAATTGTAAAACGTGATGAGTATTTTCTATTGACGTAAAATTTTGGTACACATGATGTAGAACCCTAGCAGCCAAGTTAAACTATAAGAGATACTAACATAGCGTCTTAAGAAAAGTAGTTTAACGTGATAAACATTTTCTATTGACGTAAAAATATCGAAGGTCCGGTACACCTGATGTGGAATCCTATAATAGATACAAATAGGTAAGTACCTATAGCGTCCTAAGAGGATTTGTTCTGTTCAGCGTGATAAGTATTTTCTATTGACATACAATAATCTAATGTCTCACAGTGTGATATCACAACGGTTACTGTTTACAATTGAAGTACATGGTTGCATGGAAAAATAAATTCGTCAATAACATTAGCAATAATAGAAAAGCGGAAACAGTATAAGTACTGGATAAAACTCACATTTTAATACCTATTTTGATCAAAACAACAGTTTTTTAGGGTTTTTTTCTTACTTTGTAATTTCCCGGGACGTCGTGTAGTCCGCGCGGGCGAAGCTGCGGGCGGCCGCTAGTGCAAAATATGTGTGTATTTAAAAAAAAAAATGTTTTATTTTTTTCACTTCTAGGTTTTATTTCGGGTGGGGTAAAATTAGTAGGTAGTTAAATTTTTTATTTTATCATGAACTGTTATCATTAGCGCAATCAAATAAAGTACAGAAATTATTGGTTCATATATTTATTTAATACCTCATGTCTTCAATGCTATTTCACAGCTCTGCTTATCTGGACATTGGACAATGGAGACAAGACGGGTCTTATCTAGAGTACCCGGGTGCAGTGCGGCTTGGTTAGTGCTAAGTTCTGCGAATAAAGCCGGAATCAAAGGCTTATGGGGGAATCACAAGGGTATTTCCATACAAACGAAGTACCTACCCTGCGTGCTTTTTTCCTGGATAATGCGAGCGGAGCAATATCTTTTTTTTCCAAAAAATGCCACTTGGCATATCCCTATGTTTTTCTTTTTTCAAAGACAAATTATGAACCTTCAAAATCCTTAAAAATTGTCCAGATTTCCACTGTTTTCAAACATCCAGAAAACGAATTTGACTTAATTATTATGTACAAAAAAGAAAACTTAGAAATTTTTGGAAAACAAATCAGGGTACTACGAAACGTTTCTTTTGTGTGGGAGAGCAATAGATAGTGTGAGAGAGCCAAATATTTTACAAATACCAAATTTTTAATTATCTTGGTCGTGAGGTTTCCTATTGATGTGCCTTCATCACGGGATCTAGTAGAGAGAATCACTTGACTTACCATAATGAAATTTGCTAAAATGAACACTGAACTATTTTGTCCTCATGGTGACTATCATCTACACTCATATTATAAAGAGGTTTTGTAAGTTTCTATGTAAGAGTTATTATAACTACTAAACCGAATTTAAAAAATCATTCAGCAGTAGAAAGCAACATTATTTCTGAATGACATGGGCTAAAATGGGCCATGCATGGGCCACGCGCCAAAAGGAGAAAAAACATTTCATAGAGACTGTTAATGAGGTAAAGGCGATCCATTAGGTACATTAGTACCGCATATGGTTATAATGATAATAAGAATAAGAATATACTTCCAACCACAGGCAATGTCTAGGCTAAATTAATTTGATAGAAAAAAATTGTCGACGATTCATAAGCGTTAATTTCAATTAATCTATATTAGTCCAGTGAATAGAGGGTTTTTATCTTACAAGTGGTCCGGTAGTTCTGAATTTTTGATATGTTGTCTAGGATTGTTAGTGAGTATTTAAAATGTAAAATGCACAATTCCTCGCCCTCCGCCCCCGCCGCCATATTGAAAAAATCGGCAATTTCTTCAGATTTTCGCTTATTTACTTTCTTTGTTTTAGGTGCATTTGAGCCAATTACTCTCTATTTACTGGGTTATATGAATTAATAAGTTTTTGGCTTGACTTGACGTGACTAGAACTTGTGTTACCTAGGAAACTACATGTAAATATGCATAAACTACTTTCTTTGTTACCAAATCGAGACAAACAGAAATGTTCACACACAAATAAAATATCTTGTGCCGCGGCCTTTTAGTTGGCCGAAAGTATCTCTAGACAGATTATAGTAGAAAAGTAAAGAAACATTAGTATAAACGAACAAAAACAGAGTAATCGAACGAAACGGATCTCGAAAGCAGCGTGTCTTCGACTTCCTTATGCGGCGGAGGCACGGCGGGTCATCGACCGCGCATTATGCAACCTGATGCAAGGCCTTCCGGACGCGGCCAGGTTATTGCGCTAGGTTATGGCTGCCGCAGGCCGTGGGCCGAAGATGCGAGAGCTAACACTGGAGCCACGACCAGCAGTGGAGTTTTAATAATGATTTTCAGGGTTAAGCGCAGTGATTTTACAAGGGGACAAAATTCACCTGGTTAACGTTGTAAGAATAAGTCAAGAGTAAGTAACTGTAGTAGGTAGGTATCTATATCTAGTAAAAGACTCTTTAATAAAAGGATTGGTTTGTTTACGAATACCGTGGGCCGTGGGAGGGGGCGACGATGCAAGCTCTTGACTTCAACCATTACCAACACTAGAGCTACAGCACTAAAGTTACGAAGATAAACAAAAGTGAACGAAAATGACAAGGTAAACGATTAATTTCAAAATGTCACTTTAGTAACATTCAGACTGTGCCTACCTACTGTATTACCTACATCTTAACAAAAGTAACATAAAAAGCTGTCTCTGATATTATTGGCGATAGAATTTAGTGCTGGAACCACCACCACCATAGACTTAACATTTAAGATACGAGAAATAACAATGGCAAATCTGTTTTTCATTTAATTTTCATGTAGAATCATGTAGAAAAAGATAAATGAGTATGATACTGTATATCACAAACGTTAACTAACACTGAGGTACATAATACTATATTGACAGGATCCTCGACCAACAGCAAGGTTTGAATTGAAAATTAATACCTAATTAATGAAAATCGCACCTTTCAGGTAAAAAATTTTTTCACAAAAGGAATTTTTTTCGAAACAACAATATAAGAATAGATTTGATAATAGTTTATCGTACCGAAAAAGTTGCTTAGGACCGGTTAGGGCAGCCGATAGCTGAAGGAAAGAGCGCTAATACGGGAATAAGACCGGCAGTGTTTCAATGTTTTCAATGCTGCAAAACCTTTGACGATCAAGGAAAACCTTGAGATATTTTTCACGAAATAGGGGATTTTCCTGGTCTTTTTCATTATCATCATCAGCCATTCAATGTCCCCACTGCTGGGGCACTGGCCTTCCCTATGGATGGATAAGGAGAATGGGTCATGGTGACCCACCCCGCAGGCCCTGTGCGGATTGGTGGGTATTAATTAACGACTGCTAATTCAGCCGGCACCAACGGCATAACGTGCCTTCCGAAGCACGGAGGAGCTCGAGATGAAAATTTTTCGGTCCCCAATCCCGTGGACGACCTCTGCCTTAACCTCAACGATCGCAGGCCGAGCGCTGCAGCACCACCGCGCAGCGGGCTCCTCAATTTTCCTGACCATTGTCCACATTATTATTTAAAAAAAAAATTAAAATTTAATCTTTTTTATTCAATTTAGGTTGAGGTAACAACACTTATGAACGTCAAAGAAGCTGCGCCATCTCGGTTCGCAAATCCTACGGCGGGAAACCTTGCGAGAAGAACCGGCAAGAAACTCATCGTAATTTCGGTTTAAGTTTATAAATATTTCATTGAATCAGGAGTCATATAATGTAGCTCACTTCCGCAAAAAATTTTAAGTTTTCACAATAAGTTTATAAACTTAAAGTTCATTTTAGAAAAATGGCATTGTTAAAATAATATTTTTTACTCAGAATTAAGTGAAATGGTATTTGCAATCGAAATCTAGGTAGCGTTTTAGTATAAAAATCATTTCATAAATTTTATTATAATTTTAAAATGTAGATAAGTGCTGAAATCATGGATTTCAGAGCCTCGTAGAATACTATGATGCTCTCATAATGTAGCATCATAGAAAGACGTGCACCAACAATCTAAATCATAAGTTATAGCATTTATTTTTGCATATTTAGCATGTGAATAACCAGTATATAACTACCTATTCTTTTTTCTACAAAATATAAAGCCTGTTATAAATAGGTTAAATATCAGGATCGGAATAAAAGAGATGAGTTGTATCAAAGGTTTGTTATACGGTTATCAGAGGCGAATCTTAATACATCTTGACATTGGCATGATTTTAATAGATTTATTTTACAAATTCTTAAGTCAAAGTTCGAGTAACACCTAGATGTAGTAGTTAAAGTCAAAGTGATTAAAGTTTTTCAAAAATTCAAATAAGTAGGTACTTGCCATTTATTTGTTTGTTTCTGCCCTGAGTGTTATAGCATACTCACGTACCTCATTACATTTAAGTCGAAACTTGTGAAACAGCTCTTTTATAAATAAATTATTATAATGACTCGACAATAGTGCGATTTTGCAAAATTTTTGTTAATATCGTAATTGCTAGGAGAAATTTTCATTGAAAAAACCCACGCCAATTCCAAGAAGTGGTTATAGCTGAGGGTAGGCCATTTCGACTAAATATGTTGGTTGTTTTTTATAATCCTAATAGGAAGGTACGTATTTGGGTCTTTAGTCTATTGGCCCCGCTTCAAATGTGGCCCGCGGGCCACATTTACTAATCCATTATTTTTATTATTTTTCTTTAGTCAATTGGGCCCGCTTTTAAGATGACAATAGAAATGCTAAAATTTTTGTTGTTACCTACTTCTTTTGTTGGTAGAAATAATTACATTATTTTCTTTAATTTAAATAGGATACACGCGTTTGCTAAATAAACGGGCACTGCTTTATTTTCATTAAAACATGTTGACTTCACAGTCTCTATTGCTTTCTATTCTATTGAGAGCGAAACGAAACGAAGTCCGTTTCGCTTCTGACAGACCGACTGTATCTTTAGCTCTGTAGTTTGCATTGCAAGAGTGACGAAGTCTAGCTTAACAAACTTAATTTTGAAAATAATAGGTAACAAAACGCCTTTGGCCACCGGGTTAACTGGCACCCGTCTTACATTGGTTTAAATCCAAATCCTAATCCAATCTTAATTTGGCAACTAACATTCGCTACATTGAGAAATGTGGAATATATGGAGCACTAAGAAGCATTATTAGTGAAACTATTACCGCAATTTATTGTAATTGCTCCAGGTTGCTCCGCTTAATTGCTCCAGGTATCCGTTACAAATGCAAAGCCATCTGCCATATTGCCAGCATCTTTAAGGCTTACATACAAAACTGCGAATTCGCATCGCATCGCAAAATATGCGATGCGTTGCACGCGTCAAGTATGTGTCGCACTGCAATTTTGTGTGGGAGCCCTTATCGGTCGACTCCATTGAGAAAATTATTTAAAAGATAAATAGGTGATTTAACCTCAATATCATTGCTCGCAAAGTAAATAACGATATCTATATATATAAAATTCAAAGTCCTGACTGACTGACTGACTGACTGACTGACTGACTGAGATATCAACGCACAGCCCAAACCGCTGAACCTAGAGACTTCAAATTTTGCACATAGATACGTTATACAGTGTAGGCATCCACTAAGAAAGGATTTTTGGAAATTCCACCCCTAAGGGGGTGAAATAGAGGATGAAAGTTTGTATGAAAGTCCGTCAGTTTTGAAGTTAGGATCTTTAAACAATGTATTTAGGCTGGCAATTGAAAATTAAGATTTACCTGTGTCAGCGTTTTTGACAATTTCACCCCAGAAGGGGTGAAGAGGGGGATGAAATGTTGTATCTGGACAGTCCTTCATTAAATTTATTGTTTAGGCTTATGGTCGGAAAGTAAAATAAATAAGCAAAAACATTTTTCGTATTTTTTCGAAAATCAACCCCTTAGAGGTTAAATGGGATAAATAAACCTAAAAATCGATATGGATGTCGTTATTGAGGTTTTATGGGATGACGATTGCAAAAATGGCATTTATTTTGATGTTTAACATGCTGAACATAATTCAACCCCTAAAAGGTTGCAATAGGGGTGAAATTTTGGATGAAATATCAGGGGTAAAATAGACATTTCAACTTGAAACTTTGTAGGCTTACTTCTTAAAACAAATAGGCAACACATTTCGTAATTTTCCCAAAATCAAACCTAGGGGGTAAAATAGGGGATGAATATGTGACTTTTAGTCAGTCAGTTTTGAAGTAAGGATCTTCAAATTTTGTATTTAGACTGGCAATTGAAAATTAATATTTTCCTGTGTCAGCGTTTTTGACAATTCCACCCCGAAGGGGTGAAGAGGGGGATGAAATGTTGTATCTGGAAAGTCCTTCATTAAATTTATTATTTAGGCTTATGGTCGGAAAGTAAAACAAATAAGCAAACACATATTTCGTATATTTTTGAAAATCAACCCTTTAGAGGTTAAATGGGATAAATATACCTAAAAATCGATATGGATGTCGTTATTGGGGTTTTATGGGATGACGATTGCAAAAATGGCATTTATTTTGATGTCTAACACTCTGAACATGATTCAACCCCTAAAAGGTTGAAATAGGGGTGAAGTTTTGAATGAAAAATCAGGGGGTAAAATAGACATTCCAACTTGAAACTTTGTAGGCTTACTTCTTAAAACAAATAGGCAACATTTCGTAATTTTCCCAAAATCAAACCTAGGGGGTAAAATAGGGGATGAATATGTGACTTTTAGTCAGTCAGTTTTGAAGTAAGGATCTTCAAATTTTGTATTTAGACTGGCAATTGAAAATTAATATTTTCCTGTGTCAGCGTTTTTGACAATTCCACCCCGAAGGGGTGAAGAGGGGGATGAAATGTTGTATCTGGAAAGTCCTTCATTAAATTTATTATTTAGGCTTATGGTCGGAAAGTAAAACAAATAAGCAAACACATATTTCGTATATTTTTGAAAACTCAACCCTTTAGAGGTTAAATGGGATAAATATACCTAAAAATCGATATGGATGTCGTTATTGGGGTTTTATGGGATGACGATTGCAAAAATGGCATTTATTTTGATGTTTAACACGCTGAACATGATTCAACCCCTAAAAGGTTGAAATAGGGGTGAAGTTTTGAATGAAAAATCAGGGGGTAAAATAGACATTCCAACTTGAAACTTTGTAGGCTTACTTCTTAAAACAAATAGGCAACTCATTTCGTAGTTTTCCGAAAATCAAACCCAGGGGGTAAATAGGGTATAGAAACCTAAATCATCTTAAGTACCCTAAAAGTTCGTGGTACCTTAGCTACTCAGAACTAACTTTTTGGTTGTGAAACAGACACTTATTATTTACTAGCTTCCGCCCGCGACTTCGTCCGCGTGGACATTCGAGACAATACTTAGGGGACAAATAACCAGGATAAAAAGTATTATATGTTTTAATTTCATAAAAATCCGATTAGCCGTTTTTAAGTTATTAGGCGGGTCCTCCCTCACCAAGTGAGCAGCCTCTTGCGAGGCCCGCCGCACGTGGCAAACGTTCTGCCTCGCGCGAGGCTGCTCGCTTGGTGAGGGAGGACCTGCCTAATCACGTAAAAACGGCTGATCGGATTTTTATGAAATTAAAGCATAGAATACTTTTTATCCTGGTTATTTGTCCCCTAAGTATTGTCTCGAATGTCCACGCGGACGAAGTCGCGGGCGGAAGCTAGTAGTTTATAAGATTGGAGTCATTGCTTATGAAAAAAAAACACGGGTTGCACTCCGGGAGTGCCGGCAGAAGTGAAAAAGGCTCCCTAAACTTTTCACAAAAAAAATTGAATTTGACAAAAAAAAGAAAAAAATACGGATTAGATTTGAACTGAGATCTTCTGGCTTCAATGCCGCCCGTTTTCTATAGCTATCACGATTTTCGAAACGGTGGCGAAATTTGCCTTCGTATTCTAATGACATTGTCAGTTTTTCGATCAGGGTGCCTAGACAGCGATTCAAAAATAGCGCTATGCAGAATAGGTTCCTAAAATGAATTGCTTTCTTTCGTACTATGACCTTCTAAAAACTGGATCCCAAATCTATTGCTAAATGCTAATGACCGAACGATTTGTGTCCTTTTTCTTCTACCCGTCTCTTTCGCTCTATTCTGTCATGCCCGGAGAGTGAGAGGGACGGGTATAACCTGCAGGTGTCATGTTAAATCGACCGGGTTATAAGTCAAATAAGAGTTGCTGACAGCTTAGCGGCTGTGAAATGTCATTGATCGATCACTGAATCGCTGTCATTGATATTAAGCGAAGCAGATCAGTTAAGGTCATGAAGCTCGACTTAATACTGAGGTAACCAGAGTATTAAGTCAAACTTCATGGTTAAGGTCCTAAACAAAACCGCAAGAAGAGTTGATGGTATGCACCCTGTGGGTCACGTGTCCGTCTTACGAATTTTCGATGTCACGTGATCCTGACGCGAGTTTAATTTTTTTTACCCATCATAAAAAGTGCACAACGCCGCTAAAGAAGTTTTCACTTTAATAATCAGTTTCTACTGAAACGTAAGTTGGAGATTTTTATGAGGCAATTTTGTCTGGCTTAGATTGGCTTGATTTAAGTACTACGCACATGATAACAAAAAACAAATGGATACAAGACATGTTCAGAGGCACAGCTTATTTGCCTAAGCTCATAATGTAACGATGATTTATATTTTATTTTTATCCTACTAATATTATAAATGTGAAAGTTTAGATGTTTGGATGTTTGGATGTTTGTTACTCAATCACGCCAAAACGGCTGAACGGATTTGGCTGAAATTTGGGACACAGATACTTTGTAGTCTGGAGAGGAACATAGGCTACTTTTTATCCCGAAAAAATGTCACATTCCCGCGGGATAACGTCGTGAAGTCCACGCGGGCGAAGCCGCGGGCGGAAAGCTAGTTAACCTATATTTTAAGTAACAGTAGATACGTCATTACTTTTATTTGGCTCGGACTGCTCGCTGTATAAGATTTTCCGACCGAGCATACCTTGCGCGAAGCACGCGCAAGTTGAGTTTAACAAAGAAGTACTATTTTGTGTATGGTACCTAAAGGATTCATACACTGATTAAATTATATTTTTTTTTTGACAGGAAACTGTCAATTCTGTCGCAAGAAAAGTAAATAGTTGGGGTAGCATGTTCAAGCATGTTATTTAGAATCGCACGGCGCAGGACTATTAACACGTAACGGTGGCCGCGCCACGCCGGTTTATACATAATTAAGCGGTCAATCCTCGTATCGAGACTATATCGAGTGAGACTATATCGAATGCCCGTTCCTCATAAGGAAATAGGAACTGTTAAGAATTACTTTGTTGTCTAACTCACGATATAAAATAGGTAACTCGTGGTCTTCTTGGGTTACCTATTATAAATCCAAACAACTTGTTTGCCAGAATTAATGATATAATTTTGGTTCAATATCTTTTAAAATATAGGTAGCTAACTTATAACCTTACTGTAATTTGTTCTAACTTATGATATTTTATTAGTTACTAAGCGGATCCTCGCGGTTTTACCCGCGTGGTAACCGTTCCTGTGGGAATATCGGGATAAAATATAACCTACTAGCGGCCGCCCGCGGTTTCACCCGCGTGGTTCCCGTTCCCGTGGGAATATCGGGATAAAAAGTACATATAGACCTTCCTCTTGAATCACTCTATCTATTTAAAAAAAACGCATCAAAATCCGTTGCGTAGTTTCAAAGATTTAAGCATACAAAGGGACATAGGGACAGAGAAAGCGACTTTGTTTTATACTATGTAGTGATGTCACTCGGGAAAAATGTAGCTAGCTAATGGTCAAATCGGTCCGGTAGTTCCTGAGATTAGCGCGTTCAACCAAACAAACATCGACCAGTAGAACTCGGCGATCGGACCACGGGCAACAAATGAAAGAAACTCTTCAGCTTTATAATATTAGTAAAGATATACTTGGTCAATGCTCGGTTTCTGGGAAATGGCAAATAGTTTTTTTGGACTGGTGATAATATGATTCCATCTTCGGATGTCTTGGATTTCGTAAAATCCAATTTACTTAGATACTAGCGGCCGCCCGCGGTTTCACCCGCGTGGTTCCCGTTCCCGTGGGAATATCGGGATAAAAAGTACATATAAACCTTCCTCTTGAATCACTCTATCTATTTAAAAAAAACGCATCAAAATCCGTTGCGTAGTTTCAAAGATTTAAGCATACAAAGGGACATAGGGACAGAGAAAGCGACTTTGTTTTATACTATGTAGTGATTACAATTTTCTTTTATCGGTGCACTGAATGTAGAAGTCGAAGTTTCGGTGGTCGAATTTCTTAAAGTATTTGTTGAGATCTCGATAGAAGAGTTTGTAATAAATAAGTCGAAATTTTCTAGGACTCAGAAGGAAATACTCAATATAAGAAAGAAAGTTTCAACATGAATAATTTTTTTCCTACCACCCGTCGAGGACATTTTTTAACTAACGAAAAAACTCATCCGCTTTCTCTGACAGATAATATACAAATAGATAATACCTCAGATCATATAATACTAGTATTATATGATCTGAGGATAATACACAATGCTACTTTCTCAAGCCAAGATAGTAAGCTAGCTGCGAGTAGCTCTGGCTTCGTGTAAACAGAACTAGCTTTTATCTTATAGCTTCATGTATACAGAACATCGCCAGAATGCTCTGCTCTGCAAGCATTCTTATCCTTGCTTGAGAAACTAGCCTCTTGTATTTTGGTGGTGCAATTGATCAGCATGGTATGCTGGTTAATGTACCTACATCCTCCACTGGTTCATAAAAATATTTGGCGGCGAGATTTCTGTCACCGCTTTAAAGATGTCTATCGATAGCAATTTAACTATCTGAAGAAGCAAACAATTAGGCTATTTATTGAAATCCTTTATGATAAGTAAGTAATTTATTTTAAGCATCCATAGGTACCTACTTGATTATTCCATTCCCGTTATTGATTCAGTTTCTCAGAATTACTGCATGTTCGTCTGGTTAATACGGTTGACATTGCACAGACTACAGGTGATCTGTGGGTTGACAGCTAACCTTATCGATTGGTCAAAGTTTATATTATAAATTATTATTATTATTAGAAATGTACGATTTGAATGATGTCTAGTTGCAAAGCAAATTGCATAAATTAATAGGCTATGGCTATTACTCAGACTACACTAACTAACTTAAGGTAAAAGTATTATTCTGAATTTTGAAAATTGAAGATTAACGTGTTAACAATGAACAATATATTATGTAGGTACCTACTTACTGCTTTGATTTTCATACAAAATATTACGATTGCTATGCTATATTAAGAACGAGAGTTTTCCGTGCTTCGATTATAGATGTAACCAATCAATTTGTAAAATATTTCATCGTTTTATAAATGAGACTTTGATGATTGAGTTGATTTAAATGTGCAAGTATGAATTCGCTGTTTTTTTTCTTTTGTACATATAACTTAACAACTTTTGTAATATTTAAAATATTTAAATTGTATAATATTGCGTTACAATAAGTATTTTTATAGTTAAAACTTTGTAATTTTTTTTGCTCTTTATGAATGTGTTATTAGGAGTTTAAATGTCCATAAATACGTGTGTAAAATTTTGGAAAGTTAGATAATATTAGTCGTTAAATAAATAAGAAAAACGTTAGTATCAGAAAAAAAATACCAAAATCTCCGTAAAAAACAGCAATTTGATACATAAATCCCTAATATTTACTAAATTACACTTTCGAGTAAAATTTTGACAGATGGATTGTAATAATTGTAATAGATCTAGAATAGAATTCTTAAAACAAACGCGAAAGTAACTTTATACATTGACAAACTGACACTCGTTCCTGTACCCCCAAGCACGTAAAAGTCTCGTAATGCTAGCTAATCATATATCTTACTTAACCATCTGTCAAAATGCTGCCAAAATGTTACCTGTCTATCAGTTTCTATACTTTCACTAACATAGAAAATAACGCGCGTAGTACCTAGATGTACAGGGTGTAGAATAATTGATGTTTGTACAAATCGTTGAGACATTAGTTATGTGTGTTGTAACATTGTATTTATCAGATCAAGAAATTGCTTGATTGTATAAAAAAATTAATAAAAAGAAATCAGCCTGTAGTAGCTGAAGCATGGGAAAACTGGAATTCCTATAATCTATCGCCAGAATTAAAGTTAGTCGCAAAACGGTTATAATTATCTTGATTGTTATATTATTCATATAGGTACTGTAAGATAAACTAACTCAGCCGGCGAACTCTTCTGAGCTCCATGTAACCGAATCTTCAAGACGAAATTCGGGGTTGCTAGCTACCTCAGAGCTTTCCATATTGGTAACACCACGTAATATTTGACAGTAAGGAGTCGCCGTCAGCCGCTGGATGCGGCGTGGATAAGTGATGAAGATTAAATAATAAGTGCCATATTGTTTTAAGTAACTGACTGAATTAAATGTCTTAATAATAAGTACCTAGACTTCCAAATTGGCACAGAATTAGATAGAGGTATTCGGAAATCAGAACTGAGCAGATTAAGATATAGTCACTTACCAGCAGAATGTGACGCGCGATTCTATCGAAGTGCAACTGAGTAGTTATAAACACTATTGCATGCTTTTTAAGATGGACCTATTTTAACTTATCGTCTAGACGAATCGATTATGCCGATAACATGTTTTAGTGTAAACAATGCGTCTCACGTCATCTCAAGCGAAGACATGCTCGTCTATTGTGCAGCGTGCTGCGCCGCGACGGAGGCACATGTGCCGGGCGCACTCAGATTTCACCAGACTGCGTCCTACGCCTGTCAACTATGTTCACTGTATCATGCGTTTCGAGAATAACATCCCGCGCCGGTCGCCACGACCGCGTATTCCGAATTCGAACTTTGCAAAATAATCACGTACGAAATTTGGATTACGTACGAAAAATTTAATGCGCCCGACTATATTTTAGCACTATGCCGGAGAGATGACACCGCGCTCAAGTTACGAGGTTCGCTCGACATTCCAAATTCATGGGTACCTTTGGAAAATGGCTTTTTCATTCAAAATTGTTTTTGTCGAAATGTTGTGTCGTAAACAGACCTTGCTTCGGTTGAGGTGGCAGCGGTTCGTCCTTGGTCTCGTAGAAAGTCAGTGTGAAGTCGTCTGAGAGAGGAGCAGGGTGCACGCACGAGGCGGGCGGGCGGCCGCTCCACACGTCCATGCTCCGAGCATGCCTGGCACGCGCGTCCGCCGACCGCCGTCGTTGGCCGGCCACTGAGCTTTCGAGCTTGCGCAGGCGCTCGCGCCAAGCGCACCGCTGCCTGCTGCTGGCGGCCGCTGCCTTTGATAGAACTTTTTAGCATACCGAGAGCGCATTAACTGACGAACTTAGAACATCTCAATTCTCAGGTGAAAAGCTATGCTCTCTTTCAAAGGTGACACGAAAGTTTGTAGCAAAAATTGTCTTCAGAGTTCAGACTTTAGCTTTTAATAAAGATTATACTTACCTATATTATTATTTGTTTGTCCGTCTTTCACGTCAAAACGGACCAACGGATCAATGTGAATTTTGGTACGAGGGTAGATTGGGAGCTAGAGTGTGAGTGAAATAATTTGACTATTAATAGTGTGACTGTTTTTCCCGGAAAAGTAACACATTCCCTCAGGATAACGTCGTGTAGTATACGCGGGCGAAGCCGCGGGAAAAGCGGAAAGCTAGTTTATCATAAAAGACATATTTTCCGTATGCAAACATTAGAAACAATGACAAAGAAGATTGACAGTTGAAAGGTGAAACAAAAGCTCGAAGACTAGCCGAATTCGTTCATATACATTTGTGGTCCCTCAGTTCACACTCTATATAGGTACCTACCGTGAATTGCTTAATAAATTCTAAAATACAAATGATATGGGAATAATAATTCTCCAATAGGGGTGAAGTAAAAAATTTTACTAAATAATTATTATTTATTTGTCATAGAAATAGGTCTAATAGAAAAGATAATTACTTGATCAATATTTCCTCAGCTGAGTGTGATAGGGTAGCCACACGATTCATTGGAAACAATCATTTACGTATTTATTACTTTATAAAAAATATTACAAAACAATATTATTCATGTTGGCGTGACAAATAGGTAATAATAATAATTTTCTCACTCATGCTCTGAAATGTTAACATTCCAAATTAGGTTTTGATATAATAATTATATCAAAACCTAATTTCCTGCCCAGGTCTCAATCGATTCAAAGGATTTTTATTTATTTATTTTTATGATTGTACGGAACTCTCGGTGCGCGAGTCCGAGTCGCTTTTGACCGGTTTTTTATTTACAGGATGTTTTCGGTGGAATAGCACTTCTTTTTGCAGAAAGCTTCAGTTTCTTAAACAAGGGGTTCATCAGACTGAATAACTTTTGTTAAGACGACATTTCCGTATCTCGTGTGCACTGAGCCACATTAGTCATGTGACTGAGCTCTTAGGGTTCTTCATCAGATACTCCAGACCTTCAATTTATGTATCTCAATAGAAAGGTCCACTGACTTAGAATATATTGAAGACAACATGCCAATAACTTTGATAGTGTCCCTGGTATGTTACGGTTTCTCCTCGGGGTCATCTGGTACTTAGGATCTTCCATGGTCCTAGTTTTAATAGTTTTCCTCTGATATGTAGGTATTAAACCTTGGTGTCCAGGTTTATGGGAAGTAGGTGCAAGTTATATATTTGATGAATCAGTGTCGAGTTAACACAACTTTGCTTTAATATAACTTCGGTAATAAATGAGCTACAAACTTGTTAGTGTGTGCTTGTAGTAAGCTATACTTACTACATGGCGATAATTTCATAATTTCAGCATTCTACACTTATAGCTCCTCAAACAGAGACTTGAAAATGTACCACTAATATTCTCAGCATTAGTAGTGTTACTTATAATGTCCTTTGAGATAAGTCTTGACATGGCTGCCCAAAACCAAAACACAGTAAGGCACATTTTCAATCTATTTTTTTATTTCGTTCCCTGATTTGCCTAGTAACGCTCTACAAAATGGTCTGATCCTCGTAGCGCTACGTTGTCTAGAGCCTGAATTATTTAAAGAAGTTTAAACCTAGTAAGTGACAAAATAGCTCAAAAAACCACACCAAAACACAGTATGTCTCAGGAACAAAATCAAAACACAGTATGAGACATCGGTGTAACGGGGTCTTACTAGGTTTTGATATTGTTTCTGTGACATACTTGGTTTTGGTTTAGTTTTACAGCTGCATTGCCGCGACCGTTACAATAGTAACATGCACACATTTATTTCATTTATTTAAAAACCAACATAATAAACATTAACAATGGAGACGAAAAGTATAAGGTATAGTATAACCTCTTAATGTTATACTTATTACAGTTACAGGTGATGATAGACTGCATGCGTTAAAGAAACAAAAAAAATATACCGATTTAATACGAACAATGTAAAATAACTAGTTTAGAAGTGTCTTTTTATAGCTTCGAATGCCACCCCCGAACAATTAAACATTCTAAATTTTAGTTAAGCGCTTGTAATCATGCACTAGACGGATTAGTGGTGCATTAAACCCGAGGTTGGAATAGCTATGACTTTCTGTAAGGATGTTAAATCTCGATGGGCGAGGAAGTTCCAAAGGTGCCGAAAATGTAAGACCTTGCAGTAGTTCAGGAGCGTCGAAGATGCGAGCCCCAGCGTGCTTAGTTGACCGCATACAGTACCTTATTATTGGTTTTGTTTCTTTCCGTAGTTTTAATTATTTTTATTACGTTGGTAAATTGTACTATAGTCAAATAAGAATTCAATGTTAAGTCAGAATACAGGGTGTATGTAAGGGATAGCCTTGCCGAAGCCTAAAAGGTCAGTGATCTCTGATCAGTTAACGAAAACGATTTACCTTTTCAGAGGTAACACTAAATTTTAAT
This sequence comes from Crambus lathoniellus, assembly GCA_949710035.1. Lineage (NCBI taxonomy): Eukaryota > Metazoa > Arthropoda > Insecta > Lepidoptera > Crambidae > Crambus > Crambus lathoniellus. Next base: position 31,203,801 of record OX453296.1, read on the forward strand.
TCTAATTGATTAAATTCTATACGAGAATAAGATATACTGTGTTTTGAGTTTGTTTTCAATCCGTGGCTAGTCAACAAAAACAAGGACTTGTTCCTTACTAGGTCGAAAATTGACAAATTTCTTATTCTTTTTAACGTTGAAGCGTTCAACAGAGTTTTTATGACAAAATAAAAATACCAATACATCTGGCGAAATTGATGTATAACACTTTATTACACTACCTATAATATGCTTAAGGCAGAGCAAAAACACATTTCTGCTCGTCCTGTAAAATTTTCCTAATGTGTCTTACTGTGTTTTGGTTTTGGGCAGCCGCAATAACATAAATTAATGAATGAATGATAGACACATTAGAAACTCACAATACAATAAATCAAGTAAGTACCTACTTACATATAAAAAGATTAAATTTTAAAATACTTTATAAGAACATTATAATAAATATTAAACGAAATCAAAGCTAAATTAAAATAATAAAAGCAATTAACTTTGTGATTGGCCAATCAGGACCCTGCCTCTTCATCTGATTTTTCATGTTATGTTTATTTTTTTAGTTATAATATTACCTAAATGTTACTGTAGTCCGTTTATCATAAGTATTATAAAGCTGTAGTATAAAACCACCTAATTATCACGCTTATGCTTTTATTACACGGTAAAACCAAATTGATGATTCACTTTGGTAGTAAGGCGCAGAAATACAGGCGTGGAAATTTTAGCATTGTTCCACCCTTGGCCACTTTGGCATTAGTAGGAAGCTTCCATCTTCTCATAAAATTTATTTTAATACACAAATCTCACTTTTAAATTACTTATGTTTGGGCTGTCCGCTGTCGCGGTAGCGGAGCGGAGCGAGTCAACAATGCGGAGCGGAGTCACAGGGAAAAAAGAACTACTACCTGTGGCGGAGTCGCCGACTGTTTCTGCTTCGGAATCAATTAGTATTGATTTTGACCACTTTTCACTTAAAAAGTTATATAAATCTCCGTGATTTATAGTGAAACGGTAGAGGAAGTGGAGCGAATGAGTCGAGTGGAGATGCGAAGTCAGGAAGCCGTGCTTGCTTGCCCCGTTTGGCTCTGTCTCTCTCCACTTCTCTGCTCAGTTTCCTCACTCCGCTCCTTTTTCGGTCTTCTGTTTCTAGTATTTCATAAAACCCTTATTTTGCTACCTCGCTCCGCTCGGCTACCTCACTCCTTTTAGTTTCTAAGGCTGCCCTGTCGCTGAAGTAGAGGGGATTTGAGTGGAGCTGTGTTTCCATACTTTTGAAAGTAGAACCTAACTCCACCTGTAAGTCAAATGTATAAAAACACAGCTTCGCTCCGCTTTATTATATGGAAAGTTACAAAATTTTGCCATTATACCAATTTGGAATAAGTGTTTAAGAATAAGGTTACAAGTTCGTAGCGGACTCCTACTTCAATTCAAGTGCCTCTTAAAGTTAAGCGACACTCACTTGAACTTGACGTCGATTGAATGGACGTGTTTCTGATATCAAAGGTAGAAAAAACCTCGTGGTTAAGTGCCCCTTAAAGTTAAGTGACACTCGCATCTCATACAAACCTGACAAAGACCTGTTTCTGATGTCAAAGGTAGATGTAGTATATTTTATAACGAGGGACTAAACGAAGCCATTATATACCAGAGGTGGTTTGGCTCCCGAGCGTGCGAGGGAGTCAATGAAACCGAGGGTATATTAAGTTGGCGTTTAGTCTCGAGGTGCAAACTGTACTTTTCACTTTGAATGCGAGAAAAATAGACAATTTAGTACAAAAACATTTAACAAATTCTGAAATTTTCGCGTTCAGTAGTAGTAGTAGTAAAAATATTCGCCCTTCTGTAGGACAGGCCAAGACATTTAGCAATACTGCCAATTCTTGAGTAGGTATTATTAAATTATTATAGTTTCTTATGTTTTCATAAGAATGTGGGTGTGTGACATTCCAATGCTCCTTGGAGTATTTGACGTCAAGTGTGTCAAGCCAGCCTTCTTGATAATTCTTACTGAGGTAGTCACCACTATAATAAAATACTCGGCATCACTTTACCGAGATAGCGCCTATTTTAATCATTCCACATATCGTCCAGTTGCGTAGACACTTGGGGCACAAAACCACACCTATCTTGAGTCACAAAGCCCACTATGAAACAAATTGAGATTAATCGCCAAAATGCCGCCAAAAACTCGCGGTCAGTTTTTTCTTGTAGGTAAACCAGTCAGAAATTAACAATTTAAAACACATGGCGCCACCTTCCTTGCGGAAAAACCATGAAACAAAAACCGAAGATGGTCCACACTTTACAAATAAAAGTGAATTCACTAGCTGTTTGAGCTTTACTAATGTCACATGAAGCAAATTAAAAAAGTAATTACTTTTACTCCCTAGGGACTAAAGTGGTTATTTAGTCCCGCTTCGTAGGGCTATATTGGCGTACTTTTAGAGCATGAGAAGTGAAAACACTATTATGTCTTATTGCCCCATAAAGTTGACTGACACTCACTTCACACACTAGAAGAAGTCGAGGAATTGGGTAAATATACTGTAATTACAACATTCAATTTTTAAAAGCAAATCTTCATCTATAGCTGATTTTTTTTATTTAATACTCGTAATCCATTACCCATGTTCTACACTAGCCTCAATCCGCTAAATTTCTACAAATCAAGTGATATAATGGTTACTTATAAAATTTTCGTAAGGAGCTAGCTGTGATTGAAATACTATTTCATGTAGTGTTTTAGTCCAGAACTCAAAAAAGATAGCAGTGAGGCTTAAACTCAAGTTAAAAATATACAAATTTTATCAAAGCCCATGGAAAATGGCCAAAACCGTTGTATTTGGCCCCCTCCGCACATTTTGTATTAGGTAAAAAAAAAAGTTTTTTTTTAACTTTTAAAGTTGTACCTATAAAGGTAGATACATTCTCTACAATTCTAGATATAAATTTTCTCTTAAATACATGCCCATTAAGCAATAAGCGCTTGAAAGTGAAAAAATCCTTAAAGTGCCAACCAACAAAGGGTACCTACTTACTTACTTACAACCAAAGGCATATAACCTTAACCGCCTCTGTGGTCTAGTGGTCCATACCATACCACGGATTTTAGACCTAGAGGTCCCGGGTTCGATTCCCAGTGGGGCTACATATTGTATTCGATTTGGTTGGTGGTAGGACTTGTTCTTAGTCCGCCTGGCTAGCTAGTCTAGCTACCACCATCTTATCTAAGTCTGACGCCATAACAATGATGTTTTCAGCATTATTGTGTTCCGGCAGTTAGAGATAAGATAGCCAGTTCCACAGTGATTGAGGATTTCGGGAGTAGTGCGCTTCCACCTTCAGCCTTATCACCACTTATCATCAGGTGTGATATAGGCTAAGAGCTACACCGTTGTGGATATTTTTTTTTAACAACAATTACTTTATTCCTCACATTTTGGACCATCTATTCCAAAAGACGGTTTTGAGTCCATAGACTCAAGTTATATTTAACGGACTCCAATGTCACTACAAACAACCCTATGTATGCATAGCAGAAATAGCTTTTAAAAATGTACAAATCTCTTTCTAGACACTATTTGGAATGCAAGAACTTCAATCTAGGCATGTAAACTTAATCATGTAGCTCACAAGAGCGTAGCCAACGTCCAATATGGCTTTATCTACAATAGCAACCGGAGAGACACGACGCATTCAATTTAAAAGTCAATGGAAAACCTACAGCCAACAGCCATATCCAAGGAAGCGCATTGAATTCTGTAGTTCTGAAGTTTCACTGAGATGAAGAACTTTTCCGAAGTTTGCGCTGGGATTACTTGAAACAATAATATTACCAATACTCATAATATTAATTGAATCTTTGCTCTCTTTACAGTGTTATAAATAATTTAGTAAGGAAATCTAAAATTTTCAAATATAATATTGCAGCCATTTCGAAAATAAAATTATGCCAATAATTCTTTAATTTAATTAATTAATAAGTAGCTGCAACAAGTATTAAGGTTGTGACAATATTGTCAATACTTTATAATTTACTATATAGTTTAACCTCCTCTGTGGTCTAGTGGTTCACACCACCGATTTCAGACCCAGAGGTCCCGGGTTCGATTCCCAGTGTACATATTGTATTCGGTTTGGTTGGTGGTAGGACTTGTTCTTAGTCAGCCTGGCTAGCTTCCACCATCTTATCTATACAAGCCTGACGCCATAACAATAACGTTTTCAGCATTTTTTGTTCCGGCAGTTAGATATAAGATAGCCAGATTATTTTTCACAGATATTTATTCACTTAGCCACAATAAATATGTACTTATGAATCGTCAACATTTTCCTACCGCAAATTCAAGACTTTTTTAACTGACAAGAAGAACAGGCGTAATAAAATAAACTTGACAGCGTTTCTTAGGTAACGACATTGGCAAAAAAAAAACAATATCGTTACATACTAATACAATAATTGCTTACTTACAGTATGATAAATACATCATTTAAAACATTTCAAATGATTATGTTATTTACATTCAGGACCATGCATTGCGGTCATTCAAATAATCGTCTACTTTATAGTAGCCTTTGCTCATCAGCGACTCCTTAAAGTAACATTTAAATTTATGGAAAGGTAGTTCATTTCATGCTGTGGAACTTTATTACAAAAGGCTATGCATCTTAGGAACGACAAGTTTATCTTTGTTTCTTGTGTTAAAGCGCTGAATATCGATGTGCTTCACAAATGTATTATCATACTTTTTCACATAAATTATATTTTCATACATGTATTGTTCTGCAACAGTTAAAACGTTTATTTCTTTCAATAGACCTCTTAAAGAATCTCTCGATCGGAGGTTGTACATAGAGCGAAAGCCTTATTTATCTTCTTAACTGCGAATGCCGCCGAACTGAGTCTACTCACCAAGGCTTCGATATGGGGATCCCATTCGCGAGTCTAATGTAATATCTAGAAATTTTGTTCCTCAGTGACTGAGGATTTTGGGAGTAGTGCGCTTCCACCTTCAGCCTTATCACCATTTAACATCAGTACCCCTAGTGTATGTTTTTATGTCAAGCAAACGCAAACTATTTCGATTCCGTATTTATGTCAGTTTGTATGAAAACTATATAAGCGCGCTACTCGCCGCTAGAGGCGCTAATACAGTTTTCATACAAATTGACATAAATACGGTACCCCTAGTGTAAGTTTTTATGTCAAGCAAACGCAAACTATTTCGATTCCGTATTTACGTCAATTTGTATGAAAACTATATATGCGCGCTACTCGCCGCTAGAGGCGCTAATACAGTTTTCATACAAATTGACATAAATACGGAATCGAAATAGTTTGCGTTTTTTGACATAAAAACTTACACTGCCCGCAGTGTGATGAAGGCTAAGTGCTATCCCGTCCGTAGTGAATAAAAAAAACTATAAAAAATAAAGCTTAATTCAGACAGGAATAATGAAGCCTTCGTAGTATTTTTTTTCCTCTGTGCTTCTATACTGTTTTTTTAATATCTGTTCAGTAGCTCCGGAGCAAATTTCAAACATACAAACAAACTTTACCTGTTTTAAACATTAGTGCATATTGACAAAACATCCATATCCATACCTAATATTATAAATGTACAAGTGTTATTGTTTGTTTGTTTGTCCGCCTTTTACGTCAAAGATTACTGGTATTTGGATAGTTTGGGGACTGGAGAGTGCCGTGTAGTCCACGCGGGCGAGGCTGCGAGCGGTAAGCTAGTTTCTAATAAATCATTAGTGCAAATCACATCGTTTTATTTTCAGCACCTTGCTTGGAACGTTTTAAGCAAATGTGCTGAAGGTGAAATAAATAAATAAAATCTAAGCCACGCAACATCTCGAAAAGTCTAAGGAAACTTTGGTTCCCAGTTACGAATTGTAACTCGTTTCGTTAAAAGAAATCCCGACATTAACTTAAGGCCAACCACAGATCACCTGTAGTACTTAGTTGCCTGAGGCCAACTGACATTGTGCGTCGTCGGAAAAGTGTCGGAAAATCATAATAATCAAGACGAACAAAAGACGTAAAATTAAAAAAATTGTTACAAATACTGCTTAATCAATACCTACCACTCAACTGACACTTCTGTTTAGACGTACTATTGTTGATCGAAGGTGTAGACATATTTTTTCCAGCGAAGAATACATACCAATACATACAAGAATACACAATACACTACACATATTTTTAAGATCGACCCAGAATCGGTACGTGAACCACTTTTTCCTAGAAACATGGGTGAAATGTGACAAAAAATGTTTGACTCTTCATACAAATCAGACTCATTACAAGATGGATTTAGTATGGAAAATCCAAAAGTTTTTGTCGTATTTCGACCCATAATTCTAGGAGAATGTTGTACACTTACCGATTCTGATGCGATCTTAAAAAAATGAATAGTGTTTAAGAATTCGTTGGGAATACAAAGTAATTAGGTATGTTATAAAATTTTACTTTTTTTGCATTCACAATGCAATTTTTATGGTTGAAAAATGGAAAATGAAGTATTTAGAAAAAATCGACCCGTCTCACAACCACCTATATAACCAGAAGTATTTGATAAATTCGACGCTTCTCGTAACGACTCCGTAGCTCAGTGGTTAGAGCAGTCGCCCGGATAGCGAAAGGTCATGGGTTCGTGTCCCATCGGAGCTGGTTGTGAGACGGGTCGATTTTTTCTAATTAGGTATGACTGAAAAGTAATATGGTTTTGTTTCGGTTCAAATAATCTGAACAAAAATCTAAGGTAGTAAGTAGGTAAGACGCCGACGCTACTGACTGAATTCTGGCTTCAAGAGAATGAGATAATATAAAATTCAATAACCTTCGAATAACTTTGAACTTCAAAAAACCAACAATCTTTAACCATAACACAATTGTACTTGACACCAATTTTTTTCTATCGCTCCCGAAAAGGCCGCGTGATCTCGGCAATCATTTGATATTCAGCATTTGCAATTTTTTTGGCATGCCTATGTTATTTAAATTTCGCGTTTCTGTTTCCGCTCGCTATTCGGGAATATCTTACATAATTATGTTGTCTACAGCGTTTTTGTGAAAAACATATGTAGAAGGCAACCACTGTGACGCACGAATTTTATATTGGAATATATATTTATTGATAAAATCATGGAGAACTTTTTATAATGTTGAAAAAAGCCTTTATATCTAGCCTTTTGATTCGCGTTGTTGTCGCTGTTCTGGCGTTTGAATAGCACCTTGACACTATTTGATGGTGACATATAGGCCATATTTTATTCCCATAGAACCAAAGGAAGGGTACCGCGCTGATCGCGGATAAAACCGACGAGGGGGGCAGCTAGTATGATAGTATGATAGACAACAACATTATTATATTGATTGATAGTATGATAGACAACAACATTAATAAATTACACAAGGAAAAAAGGTTTTGATTGACAGAAATGTTATGGCTGATATTATGCATTATAGGGTAGCGTTGACTGTTTTTTTTTACTTAAATTGTTTTTTGAAATATTAGCACCACAACCAAGGTATTTATTTTCAAATACCTTGCATATTTTCAGCGATATAAAGCATCAAACTTTCTACTTAGATAAGTAGAGCGCTACAAGACGTGACGTCACATGCTAGCAGCGCCAAACTCTCGCCATAGAAAATTTCGTTTTAGAAATCTCTTTCTGAGAGTCTTCAGAGTTTTCAGAGTATCTCTAGCTAGAGTCACAATTAAGTAAATTTTTAATTGTTTTCTAAATACTTCATTTTTCTAAATACTTCATTTTCCATTTTTCAACCACAATTAAGTAGTCTTTATTTCGCTTGTTATAAATTACCGTTATTCGTTATTTTTACAATTTCCTACGTGGTAAAAAATAAATGATCTTCCCCAGGAGGCAGTTGAAAATGCTTTCACTCAGTTTGTCGAATCTAGATCCCCAGAGTTTCATCACAAACACATAAATGAACTTCTGATTAGGTAGAGGCAACAATGTATAGATAATGAGGGTAAAATTTTTTATTAAATAACATTCAAGTTAACAACAAGTTACATCTTCGAAAATAACGAGTTTTAATTTTTCAGTACTAGGTACTGATGGCTAATATGGCCATAGTTATGCTAATATTACACAGTTCAACGAAATTGATTCACTTTTACGTTCACATTGTTCAATTTGGTTATTTCATCCAAATTGAAAGGCAAAAGTGAACCGTGTATTTCCGCTTAATTTTTTACTTAATTACTGGCTTACACCAAAAAAAAATTCAATAATAATATTCATTCAAGCGCAATAACACTAATAAGAAATTTCATCATGATCGTCACTCACAGAACAAATATATTTTTTTATTCTTAGAGTACTAAATTAAAGCACCTCGAGACGAACCTAAAAACGAATTGGGTGTTCGCTAGAGTAGGATAACGAGTTTACTCGTTATCGAAATCGCCATCGAAAGTATGAGCATGGTTGCTAATAATCTTTTCACTTCTCATGCTCGTAAAGTTCATGTTTATGTTGGGTATAGGCTACATAAAATCGCTTTTTATGCTCTAGTGCATAAAGTAAAATCTTCGTCTAAATCTCAGACTCTAAGACAAAGGTCGTCAGGTAAACAGTCACACACGCAATTAAACTTCGTTAAATAAACTTGCCACGTATTTAAAAAAAAGAAAAAGAAAGTCTTCCCGCCAATATGGTGAAGTCTTTATTTTTTCTTTTTTGCAATATTGTAATTTATTTTCCTCACACTCGAAATGAAAAGCAGAGTGTATAACTCGTACAAAAAACCCATTTTACCCTCGAATTGACTATATCCACCCTTGCCTACGGCTCGGGTGGATATATACGTCTCGGGTAAAATGGTACGTTTTATGCACTTGTTGTACAATCTACTATTTCACTTCTCATGCTTGTAAAATTCGTGTTTATGTTGGGTATAGGCTGCATAAATTCGTTTTTATGCTATAGTGCATAAAGTAAAATCTTCGTTTACGTCTCAGACTCTAAGACAAAGGTCGTCAGGTAAACAGTCACACACGCAATTAAACTTCGTTAAATAAACTTGTTGTTTCATTCTGTTTCTTAAATTTTGTACATATTCCATGTTAAATTACTAAATTAATAAAACTAGGCAAAATTAATGAGTTTTCTAAGAAATAAGTATTTCAAGAGCATTATGGACTATGATCTATGCTAAAGTCACTGTGCTGCCACTGCCACATATAAAAAAAAAGAAAAGAAGATACTTGTCTTCCCGCCAATATGGCGAAGTCTTTATTTTTTCTTTATTGCAATCATATTGCAATATTGTTATTTATTTTCCTCACACTCGAAGTGATAAGCAGAGTGTATAACTCGTACATAAAACCCATTTTACCCTCGAATTGACTATCAACCCCCGCCTACGGCTCGGGTGGATATATACTTCTCAGGTAAGCTGATACGTTTTATGCACTAGTTGTACAATCTACTATTTGTTTTTAAGGTTCCGAACCAAAATGGTAAAAAGGAACCCTTATGGCGTAGTATTTTTTTTTTCCCTTATGAGCGCGACGTCTAAAGCGCAAAAAGCCAAAGTAGCACAATACCTAAATTACATAATGCCTAGCCTCCTGAGTCCCGACATTTTGAAAACATCACCCATCATTTAGACCGAATGATCCATTTTTGGAACAAATTAAATGACATCATTGAGTCCTGAACCTTTATGTCCTTGTAATAAGACTCATGATGGCGTTTAACTATTTTGGCTCTAACAAAGTTGTTTTGAGGCTTCATAAGGAATACATAGAGCTCAATATCAATTCTCTATAATTTATTCTTTTTTTGGGACATCCGGATGTACCTTAGAATGTAAGATATGGAAAAGTATAGGAAAAAGAACACTCATTTTTAGTATTTTAATATATTTTATCTTATAAAAATCAAATAAAAACTTCTAAAAATGATATCTGTAACGCAATCAACCTTTTAGCATAATGAGACTTTTATATAATAAGCATATTTGTTGAAAAATTAAATAATTTTGTAATCGTAACTTAGCAAATATGAATAATAATTGTATCTATTTAAAAAAAGGTAAAAATACTAAGAAAATTATGACAAATTCCTAAAAAAATATCACATAGTGGAATAGTAACATTTTAACATACACTTACTTCGAAACAATTTAGGTAATTTATAAAAATCAACAAGACTTAAATCTCTAGTACCTATAGTGTCAAAGTAGGAACTTATTTATTTAGTTTTAAATAATATTTTAATGCAATTACGACTATTAAGATGTCTGGAATTTTGCAAAACAGTTTCTGTGTTGAGTAAAATAGTATAGTAAAGTAAACCACTGTTTTATGTACAGGTTGCCAAATATGGTAACCTATACGTAAACCCCTGTTTTTTACTACAGTTTCTGTTTCTGCTTCGACTGGGTTTACAATATTCAGGCAAATGGTTTTCTCCATGATGCCGTTTTGCTTTTGTTAGCAAGGGTACCTACTAAATTTAGGTGCACCCTGCTCTAAGGTTTGCTCTTCTTCAGGCGGTTCATGTAGGTCAAGGGCTGAATCTGGTACTGCATTCTCAATACAGGGCTTTTTAAATGTGGGTTGGAAGGTCCGAAAAACGTATGAAGTTCATAAATCCAAGTTACGCGGTAGCCCCCCAGTTTCAGGTATGGTAAAGGGAATTCTACTGCAAGAAGAATGTGGACGTGGAGATCTTTTTTCCTCTGAAGAATAGAACCTGGAGTGCCAAGACGACCCACCTAAGACGAACAAAACCACCGCGCGTGCGAACGCGAGTATGAGTAGGTACAATACCCGCCACGAGTACATGAACTGCCTCAATATATTATTTATTACTATCAATATCTACAGAATCAGAGGAAGATGATAATTCTGGCTCCCTGTAAGTTGGTTCAGGTGAATCTTAAAATTCTGTTTTTTTTTAGTATTGTACTTAGCGTAGAGTTCTTCATAGTTTAAAACTAAAACAGAATTACTGTTATAATTCATAATTCATAATAATAATAATTCATAATAATAATTGAAAACTGTAGTATATTGAGGAACAATTCAATGTACCTACGTATTATTTTAACCGGAAACGAAGTTTCCTTTTTCGGAACAAAATATTTTAGTCTCAATTTGTGAGGTAATATCAACAAAAAATTCAAAATATTACGAGAATTACCTTCCGAACACCTTAAATAAAGTAAAATCACTAATTAATATACAAATTAGTGATAAATTGTAACAATAGTAAAATATTTAACTCACCTATGCGCGTGCGGTTTGCCAACTTGACGTATGAACCTCGTCACTCCAAGGAGTGCGATAAGGCTTCACAAGGTATTTGAGCAGTGAGAGCAGGATAAATATATTACGCTTCATTTTACATCGAAAGTAAACGAATTAGACAAAATTATTTTAAAATAAATGCGATCAATTATTTTGTTCCGTTTTTGGAACATTCGGTCACAACGTAAGGCCGAATTGCCAAAAAGTCAGGACTCAGTGACATGCTTCAATTAGTTCCAAAAAATGACCGCCAGGACTCACGAGGCTAGAACGTATAATACCTAAAACTCAAAAAGCCTATGTAGCGCAATTCCTGAAGTGCATAATGCCTAGAACGTATAATGTCTAAAACGCTAAATGCGAAAAACGCATAACGCCTAAAACGCCAAAAGACTACGATCTAAAACGACTTAAAACTCGTAACGTCTATAATAAAATAACTAAAATGAAAAATGGTTAAAGATTTCCCCTTACCCTGTGCTTATGGTGAGACTTTATCAGTCTGTCACAACTGAAAATCTCGAAAACTACTAATGCTATCAACTTGAAAAAGGAATAGTTTTATATGGCGTTTGCCCAATTATTTCTTTTTACTTTCCTCTTTGTTTAATGTGTACGTACGACAGTTTATTTGTACAGTCGAACTAATCTTCGCTTCTTTTAACGAGTTAAATGCTATCATACCCTTATATTATGGATATATTTTTCGATTCCCTGAATAAATTCAAATTAAAAATTATTCAATAATTTCTTTAGCGGTTCATTTATTTTTTGTCACACAGTTTTAATTTTAATTTACTTTATATTAATATGTAATTGTTAAATATTGTGAATGCTGTGTTAACCTGTAATCGGCATATATGTAAGATTAAGACCTATTCAGTCTCGATAACTACAGACCTATCTCGGTATTGCCAACTCTCTCCAAAATACTGGAAAGAATCATGAACCAGAGCCTCATCAGTTTTCTTAAAAGCAACAAAACAATATCTTAGAACCAGTTCGGCTTTAGGAAGGGCAAGTCCACTGAAGACGCAATCAGCTCACTCGTCCAACACGTAGTGAAAAGCGTGGACGAAAAACAAAAATGCCTGGCAATATTTCTGGACCTGTCTAAGGCTTTTGACACTGTGTCCGTCCCACTCCTTCTTCGTAAGTTGGAAGCGGTGGGGGTGAGGGGAAATGTTTTAAGCCTGTTTAAAAGCTATCTAACTGATAGAAAGCAGTGTACAAAAATATGCTCTCAATTAAGTGCATATAACAGCACAGACTATGGTGTACCGCAAGGCAGCATAATTTCGCCCACGCTGTTCCAAATATACGTCAATGACTTATGCACCATGAACATCCCCCACTGCCGCCTATTTGCATACGCAGATGACACAGCGCTAGTCGTCTCTGGCTCAGACTGGGTCAAAGCGCTTTCAAACTCGGAGCAAGCATTGAATTTGGTCTTGTCTTGGCTCAGCAGAAACCTGCTAACACTGAACGCCCAGAAAACTAAATTTATTACGTTCTCTACAAAACCATCTTCACAACCACGTGATGAGCTTGTCCAGTTGAGGGCTCATCAGTGCAGCAGTGGGCATGCAGGCTGCTCTTGTCCCTTATTAAAAAGAACCAGTTCCATTAAATACCTTGGCGTCACCTTGGACCAGTGTCTCAACTGGCACGAACAACTGCGAGTTACTGCGGATCGCATAAGAAAACTTATCTTCATATTTAAAAAACTACGTGACTCTGCGGACCAACGCATCTTAAAAACAGTTTACTCGGCCCTCTGTGAATCAATCACAACGTATTGCATTCCGGTCTGGGGGGGTGCCGCTAAAACTAGGTTTCTAGCAGTGGAACGCGCCCAAAGGGCAGCGCTAAAGGTTCTGTATAGAAAGCCATTTAGACACCCAACTTTCGCTCTATATAATGAAGCTAGCGTCCTGACTGTCCGACAGTTCTATATATTAAAAACCATTCTCCGCCAACATTCTGTACCTCCAACTGAGTCAGTTGAAAATAAAAGACGCAAAGTCATTTATCCCGTACTTCCCTGCAGAACGACATTTGCACAGAGACAACTGCCAGTCGCCAGTCACAGAATATATAACAAGGTCGACAGTAAACTTAAGATTGGTAGTTTAAATAGACATCATTGCAAAAACAAAATTAAAGAGTGGTTGCTATCGTTAAATTACAGTGAAACCGAAGATTTGATTGTGTAGATTTACAATGATGTTGTCTCAAATACACACACACACACACTCACACACACACACACACACACACATACACACTAAAACACACACAGAAACAGAGTTGCACCGGGAAATAAATATACTTGGGATGGGAGCTTGTATACAACGACCCCAAAAACGAGACCGGACCACTGTCTTCCAAAACACAGGGCAATCTAGTTTGGAAGTCAGCGGACTATTTTTATGTAACAGCCTCAAGAAGTGCTTACCTTTAAGATTATTTAGAAATAAGTTTTACTTTGATTTTAACTAAAATTAAGTTCCGTACCTAATGTAAAACAAGGTTAATTAATGAGAAATAAATTATTATTATTATTTCCTTTATTACATTTTAAATACTTACAAAATTATGTTTCTAAACATTAAATTTTTACAATGTATAACACTAAAAAATATAACATTTAAAAATACAAAAATGCAGTTCCCCAACGGCAGCAAGATCAAGGTCCCGGCTACCGATGGTTAAGGATCCAGAGACAGGAACCTTCTCACTATACGGGCCGTGTCCAGAAGTACTGCCTTCTGCATCTGACTCCCGATCCATCCACCTAACGCAAGCCTCTTAAGGTGTTTATCGAGGCTCTTGGCTATCAGACCATGGGCAGATATGACTATCGGAACAATAATTGCTGAATCAATGTCCCACATGTCAACAATCTCGTGAGCTAAATCAAGATATTTGTTTTCTTTATCTTTTTCAGCTTTCACAAGGTTGTCGTCATGGGGAACAGTGACATCAACAATTATCGCGCGGCGTTCGTGTCGATCTATCAATACAATATCAGGCTTATTAGCTACAATAGTCCTGTCTGTAATGATAGATCGATCCCAATACAATGTGGCATGGCTATTTTCAAGGACCTGTTCTGGTGCATACCTGTAGTACGGCACCTCGGATGCCACAAGACTATGTTTCAGAGCAAGTTGTTGGTGTATTATCCTGGCCACTTGGTTATGTCTATGCAAATACTCGCCGTTTGCGAGACGAGAACAACCGGAGATTATATGCCTAAGGGATTCACCCGGACGATGACACGCTCGGCAAATATCCACTGTGCCATCCCTTAGGATATACTTTCGGTAGTTATTCGTCATCACAACCTCATCCATAATTGCACAGACAAAACCTTCGGTTTCACCAAAAAGATCACCGAAGCGGAGCCAGGATACTGAGGCTAATAAATCTACGTCGGGCCCATGGAGAGCCCGGTAGAATCTGCCATGTAACTCCTTGCTTTGCCACACAGTGCTGCGGTCGGAAGTACTAAGTACTACAGGTTTGCGCCAGTTTTCTTTTGCTAAAAATAGAGGAGTCAGTCCATTATCAACAGCAACTACATCTCTATGAGACCCCATATCGACTTGGAGAAAATACTCCCTAAGATTGCATATCTCGCGGTTATGCAATGTCTTAGCATTTAAGAAGCCACGACCATTATTTATTAAGTATTGTTTTTATTGTTGTTGTTATATGTATGCTGTTGGTTGACCTTAACAATAAATAAATAAATAAAAAAAAAATGAGTCATCACCCATTTAGCTAATTAATTATTTGTTTGACAGCATCAAAACTATAAAGGTCAGTGTTAATGTCATTGTGTCATTAAATTTTATTATCTGTTAGAAAGTGAACTTATCGTGGGTCTCGATTCAATTGGTTCGACTGTACCTAAAGCTAGCCGAGTAATTAATGTTCAGTGAGTTTTCATCTGAATGTTTTTGTTCCGCATATGAATGAGTAAAGTTTTAGAGACATGGCTACAAGATAACGGTGAGCCATTTGTTAGGCTTTTGCCTCATTGAATTTCAAGCTGAAATTTGTTATTCTTATATTTTGTTGGAGGCAAATGGTCGCGCCGAAATATATACCAATCCACTTCACTATCGACACGGAGAGCACGAACTTAAAATGGAATTTATATTTTTCATTTTGTTGCTTACAAAAAGTGTTTTCAGATTATTTTTATTTATACATACTTTTTTTGCATTCACAATGCAAGTTTTATTTTTATTGAAAGTATTGAAAATGAAGTACCTATGTATTTAAGAAAAAAACGACCCATCTCACAACTAGCTCCCTGAGCTTGTGAGACGGGTCGATTTTTCTAATACTTCTTTTTCAATATTAGCAAGTGTTTTCCGACCCAACAATAAAATAGCCGGATAGTTGATACGGATTTGTTCTGGAAATATATAGTGTTTCCGTATATCAGTGGAACATTTTCCATATAGGTACATATATTTTTTAAAAGAGCTTACAGATCGTTTCTCTTTAGTATGTTAAAATATTCTATACAGCATTTATTATCAATGCTTAATATCTATATTATAATATATAAAAATGAATTGCTGTTCGATAATCTCGCTAACGCCCGAATTCTCAAACGCAAATCATCTTTGGGAGCGTCTCAAACATCATGGCATCTCTTTCATATGTTTGACATTTAAAGTGACAGGGCGATGTTTGAGACGCTCCCAAAGATAAGGAGCGTACGAGTATTCGGGCATAAAACTCAGAAACGGCTTGACCGATTCGCTAATTTTGATCTTGAATATTTGTATGTTCAGGGAAGGCTTAAACGGTAAATATTTTGGTTGAAAGGAACACAGATACTTTGTAGCCTGAAGAGGAACATAGGCTACTTTTATCCCGGAAAAATAACACATTCCCGTGGAATAATGTCGTGTAGCCAACGCAGGCGAAGCTACGTGCGGAAAGCTAGTAATATTATAAATGAGAAAGTTTAGATGTTTGGATGTTTGTTACTCAATCACGCCAAAACGGCTGAATGGATTTGGCCGAAATTTAGGACACAGATACTTTGTAGCCGGGAGAGGAACATAAGCTACTTTTATCCCGGAAAAATATCACATTCCCGCGGGATAACGTCGTGTAGTCCACGCGGGCGAAGCCACGGGCGGATAGCTAGAATTAATAATATAATTACGCGTCGTCGGTAAGCCATTAAGACAATTTTGGTGAATCGTTGCACAGAAACCGATATGGGACCTAGGAGTGGCCTAATTACTCCATGTTTTTGTCACGAAAATATGTATCGTCATATGGAGCGTGATAAAACCAGGAGCGCAATATAACCAAATTTGCGCGGACGAAGTCACGGGGAAAAAGTAATCTAATTTGCGCCCTTTATAGTATGATAAATTATGCTGGAAATAAGCAACATGTGGAAATCCGTAGCAAAAATGGCCAAAATTGGTAAAGGTTATCTAAGCTGACGCAACAGCGGACGCAAGGGTATTGTCACAGGATAGTAAATAAAAACTACTAGTGGTATCGTCTTCGATCAACAATTTTTTGCATCCAAAAGTTTTAATTTCAGAGCAGGTTCTTAGCATGTTTCATGGTGGTAAACCACCAGGAGGGCAGCAGCAACCAGATAAGTAGGCACTTTAAGAGTTCTCAAAAACTACTTAACCGGTATCGGTGCGGTTTTTTGCATTCAAAAGATTTCAATTCGGAGCATGTTCTTAGACATGTTTCATGGTAGTAGACCAACAGGGGGTGCAGCAGCAACCAGAAAAGTCGGCAATTGAAAAGTTTTTAAATGTAATAAACCGTTATCGATGCTTCTTTTTGCATTCAACATGTGTCATTTCAGACTAGGTTTTAGAGGGGGGTTTGCAGAACATCTGCAGATCCCCAGGTGGCCCTGCAGCAGTCAGGATCAGGATGGTTGGCACTTGAGGGCTTCTCAGAGACTATTCAAACGATTCGAAACGATAATATATTGCGTACAAAAGGTGGACTAAATACTAAAAGTATTCTCTGCCAGTCAACTCCAGTAAATAGGTGACATTTCAGAGCAGGTTTCTGAATATTATGGGCCTTATTTCCAAGACCGCCTAGTCATTTCAGTGAGAAGAATCGAACATATATACATACATAAATAAACCATTCAAACATACATAGTTAAAATAATATCTACACACAAATAAAACAAAAATGTTGACATTTAATAATACTTATGTATTAGCATGATGTCAACGTTACATATTCTGTGGTAATGGTAACGTTATCTCCAAAAAGATTAAAATAAAAAACAAAATTTAAAAAATTTAAAACCCACCCCGGATGTAAAACCGTCATATTATAAAAAGGTTTTTTTTTTTATTAATATAAATTACGGGTTAGCAGTTTTAGTTGCCCGTGTAAACGCACCTTACGGGCGGGATAT
This sequence comes from Crambus lathoniellus, assembly GCA_949710035.1. Classification (NCBI taxonomy): domain Eukaryota; kingdom Metazoa; phylum Arthropoda; class Insecta; order Lepidoptera; family Crambidae; genus Crambus; species Crambus lathoniellus. The sequence goes on from OX453296.1 coordinate 31,221,549, forward strand.
GGAGAATGGACCACGAATCCACCGCGCGGACCCAATGCGAATTGGAGAGTGTTATCAGCACAGGTGCAGCTTGGATAGGGTAGGTACTTATTTTAAATTATGGATTACTCGCAAATCACAAGTAAGAACTTAAAATTTGGAAAAAAATATAGGTATGTTAATTTACAGTTATTTATGCCACAGAATAGATGCTGTGCTTCCGGGCGTTTTTTTTTTCGATTGGTGATATTTTACTGTGTCAAATAAAATTGCAAACATCCGTCTAATCGTAAACGAAATATCCTACTACCTACTTGCAGTAATACTTGGATTAAGTTAATGAAAAATATACGAAAATAATTGTCTTTGAATATAGCTCTCGTCGAATCCAGCTCGGATGGGCAGCGTTTGGGAAGCTCCGGCATATATTTGCGTCCAAAATTCCTCAATGTCTCAAGCCTAAGGTCTTTGACCAGTGTGTGTTGCCAGTTATGACTTATGGAAGCGAGACGTGGTCTTTTACTATGGGTCTCATAAGAAGGCTCAAGGTCACCCAGCGAGCAATGGAGAGAGCGATGCTTGGTATTTCCCTGCTCGATCGAATAAGAAATGATGAGATCCGCAGGAGAACTAAAACGACCGACATCGCTCGAAGGGTTGCTCAGTTGAAGTGGCAGTGGGCGGGACACATAGCGCGGAGAACCGATGGCCGTTGGGGCGGAAAGGTTCTCGAATGGCGACCGCGAACCGGACGACGTTCCGTAGGCAGACCCCCTACAAGGTGGACCGACGATCTGGTCAAGGTCGCGGGAAGCCGCTGGATGCGGGCAGCGCAGGACCGATCGTTTTGGAGAACCTTGGGGGAGGCCTATGCCCAGCAGTGGGCGTCGTACGGCTGAAATGATGAGCCGAGGGATTCGGCCGTCATAAGTTTAAATTTTTTAATATTTAATTTTAAATTGAATTTTAAGTGATTTTCGCGCGCTCGCGAGTTCTCAGTTTACTGCCGGTTGCCGCTGTGTCCGCGGGAAGTGTATCGCGCGCGGCCGAGCAAGCGTTAGCGTGCCTATTTCGGTTGGGAATCATCGCCTTAAGGCGCTACTCGGAAAAATATGGACTTTTTGATTTAAAACTATAGGACGGTTACAGTTGTTAAAAATCTGGTAATAAGATATATTATATTTCTTCATACCTTTATCTAGAATCGTATAGTTTCAAAAACACGATTTTATGATTTTGCCTCGACACTTTTTCTTTTCGAAAAGACCTCTAAAAAATACGAAAAGGGAAGATTATTCTTAAATGTGGTTACTTACACTATTGGAAATTGGTTTAATTAGTGGACACCATTAATATTAAGGATCGTATAGAAGCATTTTTTTTAAATCGCTGTAGTTTTTTAATACGAAGTGATTTTGTGTTTTTTTTGCCTAATCTGCAAAATCGGTCTCGCTCTCGCGCGCGTCGTTATCTCATTGCTATCTCGCTTCAGCACATTTTTTCCGAGTATCGCCTTAACGTGCCTGCAGATTAATCGTGAACCTTTTCAATGCATTAATGATAAAGATTTTAGTTTAGTATTCTTTTGTTTTTTTTATTTATTACACATGTGATGTAGGTAATCCTTATTAGGACATAAATTACCTACTTTTACCGCAATATAAGGTTCCTGCCTATAAATTCATGACCCATATTTTAACTTCTATGTTAAGGTTACCTCGCAAAACTTGCAGGTGTAGGTAAGTAGCGGCCTAAGATCTATGCGAAGTGCGAACTCGAACGAAGTCTCCGCCAAAAGCTAGTCGTCCGTGAAACGTCTAAAGCCTAATGGCTTTAAGTTTAATACATAGATAATAATAGTATATAACTTTGGGTAATTATTGCTGTAAAATTGATTTCTCTGCTCTCTTACAATACAACTCTGTTCCTTGTTATAAAAGCTATTACGGTTCTCCTTTACAATTACTCGTATTAAAATCCCTTCCCTTTCATTCTAGGAATTTCTATCGTTAAATTTAATAAAAAATAAAATACTTGATGTTTTGCTGCGCGTAGCGTAAAAATGCCGGAGCCTCGGCGTGTGCGCGGGAACAAATCTAAGGTCACTGCACTCGGTATAGCTGTTAGAAAAGAAAACGTGTTTGAAAATCAACTTAAAAGCATCCGGATTAAGATCAAATTGTGGTAACACGGCCGACTTGCGAATGTTAGCATCTAATAAAACGTGTTTCTGGTTGGGGGCGGACGATTTTGGAATTTAATAATTGGGTATATGGTTGGGTTTTGTTTGAGAGACATTTGCGGAGGTTTTGCAAAGCAGCGCTATTAGCGGGTAGGAGTAGGACAGGCTGTCTCGTAAGATTCCGTGATAACCGAGATAGGGCTTAGAATTAGCGCTGGACGTGGGCTGTCTATACTTTCCTAAAGATTTCTTACTTAAATTCGCTTACGGCCTGTCTGTAACGTTGAAATTCTCTTAATCTGGCAAGAAGACTGATAAAATTAATAAAACGTTCCGTCCGGGTGCGCACGGGTGTAATCACAGAACAGAGGTGCAATGTAAGTAGATGTACCTATACCATACCTATACAATTAATAATAAACCTTCCTCTTAAATAACTCAGACTATCGATGCAAAACCTCATTAAAATTCTTTCTAGGGAGTTTGAATTGATCTAAACTTACACCACTGTGGTCTCTAGTACACACCACACCGGTCTGATAAGACCCAGAGGTCCCGGGTTCGATTCCCAGTGGGGGTACATATTGTGTTTGGTTGGTGGTAGGACTTGTTCATAGTTTGCCTGTCTAGCTACCCCATCTTATCTAAGTCTGACGCCATAACAACGATGTTTGCAGCATTGTTGTGTTCCGGCAGTTAGAGATAAGATAGCCAGTTCCTCAGTGATTAAGGATTCCGAGAGTAGTGCGCTTTCACCTTCAGCCTTATCACCACTTATCATCAGGTGTGATGCAAGCTAAGTGTGGATTTCCCTTGTGGATTGAAAAGCTTACTAACAGCAAGAGTTTTATACCTACCATGTAGAGATATTATAAGACTAGCTTCCGCCCGCGACTTCGTCCGCGTGGACATTAGAGAAAAACCAGGGGACCAATAACCAAGATAAAACGTATTAAGTTTTAAATTCATAAAAATCCGATCAGCCATTTTTACGTGATTAGGCGGGTCCTCGATCACCAAGCGAGCAGCCTCGCGCGAGGCAGAACGTTTGCCACGTGCGGCGGGCCTCGCACGAGGCTGCTCACTTGGTGAGGGAGGACCCGCCTAATCACGTAAAAACGGCTGATCGGATTTTTATGAATTTAAAACTTAATACGTTTTATCCTGGTTATTGGTCCCCTAAGTATTTTCTCGAATGTCCACGCGGACGAAGTCGCGGGCGGAAGCTAGTAAATAGTAAGTGTCTGTTTCACAATCAAAAAGTTAGTTCTGAGTAGCTTAGGTACCAAGCTTTTTTAGGTGATTTTCGGAAAACTACGAAATGGGTTGCCTATTTGTTTTAAGAAGTAAGCCTACAAAGTTTCAAGTTGAAATGTCTATTTTATCCCCTGATTTTTCATTCAAAACTTCACCCCTATTTCAACCTTTTAGGGGTTGAATCATGTTTAGCGTGTTAAACATCAAAATTAATGCCATTTTTGCAATCGTCATCCCATAAAACCCCAATAACGACATCCATATCGATTTTTAGGTTTCTTTATCCCATTTAACCTCTAAGGGGTTGATTTTCGAAAAAATACGAAATATGTGTTTGCTTATTTGTTTTACTTTCCGACCATAGGCCTAAATAATAAATTTAATGAAGAACTACAACATTTCATCCCCCTCTTCACCCCTTCGGGGGTGGAATTGTCAAAAACGCTGACACAGGTAAATATTAATTTTCAATTGCCAGCCTAAATACAGTGTTTGAAAATCCTAACTTCAAAACTGAAGGATTTTCATACAAACATTCATCCTCTATTTCACCCCCTTAGGGGTGGAATTTCCAAAAATCCTTTCTTAGTGGATGCCTACACTGTATAACGTATCTATGTGCAAAATTTGAAGTCTCTAGGTTCAGCGGTTTGGGCTGTGCGTTGATATCTCAGTCAGTCAGTCAGTCAGTCAGGACTTTGAATTTTATATATATAGATTGAGGATAGAATAATTTGGCGAAAGCGAAGTAAAACGCAAAGTTAATTTCTGGTACTACCGACTACTGTGATATCGCTTTAATATCGCTGAAAAATTCAAGTGAAAAGGCCACAGCAGTCTTGCTACTTTTAGCATCGACAATACTTAGACGATTTAGACAGCTTGCAAACGTACCTTTTTGTAGGTCCGATGATATCAGCAAAGTAAGCGCTGGTGCCTCTAAACGCGACCACCAACCTCCACGGTGACCACTCCCACTGTATGATAAATCTTGGGAGTCGGAGGAGAAATACCTAGGGTATTGCCTGGACAAGGAATTGATATACGTATTTTTTTGCATAAGGATTATTAAGAGCTTAGAGAATCCAATAATTTTTTATAAACTAAAAAGATTTTGGTACGGTTGAAGTAGGGTACTTAAAGCTGTTTTCTCTGAGCATGGAACCGCATGATGTTTGCATAGGTAGTTGTAAAATTTTTGGATGGATTAACATAACCTCCTTGTTAACCTGTTAAAATGCTCGATTCTACAAAAGTAAAACAATTGTATCTTTATCTCCATAGGAATCGCGTATTTACAAGGAGTTTCATCAATGACAAGAATGATAACTAAGTACCTACTTATAAAAAAAACTACTGCCTATTCCCGGTCAGTTAAAAGGCATGCTGTCAGAATGTCAGATCAGCTAAAACTTCAAGTTGCAAAACCTCGATCACACAATAGAACCAAACAATTTACCCTAGAGACTTAGAATTATTCTAAGCCTAAACAATTATTTTATAATCAGGACTGTACTGAATGTTACCTTTGTGTTATTGAAAACAAAAAAGACCAAACAGTAACTTTTATTTTTTTCTTCATTCAGTTCAGTAGCCCCTGAAACATTTCTGAAATGGGCTTTCATTCAATATTACCCTTTCAATACGATGCATCGATAAATAGGTTAATTTGCCTCAACAGTTTAAAAAGTTTGACAGTTTTTCCTCGATTTGAAGCAAAAGTGGGTCAATGTATGTACTAAAAGTGGACATTGCATAGAATAGTAAATGAATGTTTAATATTAGTCGGTTTTGTGAGGGGAAGTGATCGATACTAGCGTAACAATGTACATACAATCGAAATATATATAAATAATCGAGCAATTTATATAAGTACCTACCTTCTTTCTGCAACTTAAACGATGCATCAGTGAATTCGCACGGGCATATTGATATGCAACAGAAATGACAAGTAACCCGTAGAAAATGACAAGTAATGACAAGCCCCGGTTAGGCCACTTTATAAATACAAATACAAATACAAATACAAATATTTTATTGTATGTCACAGTAAGAACATAAAGTACATAGATGGCAGAGAGTACATAGGTGCACATGTGACGCCCTGTGAGGGCATAACAACCTAACTTATTCTAAAATTTATAGTTTGTTTACTATTAATTAATACAAATTAAAAAATAATAATAAAATTAACTGCAACATAGTAATTTTTCTACACATTTATAATTTAGTATGTACTTCTTATAAGTTATTATTATTATTATAAGTTATTACCCACAGAACACGGAAAGATTTTTTCCTCTTGTAGATTATTACCATTTGATCATTTTTATTATTGGCGATTCAATGATATCACAGGGAGCTACGACATTTTTTATGTCACAGATCACCTGTAGGTATGTAGCAAGTGTTGTATGTACCTAAATGCCATTTTGTGTCTCGTTTCGGTGCATGCAAACTATATTTCTATGAATTTATTTAGACAAAATTGAACGTTATTAAAAACCAATTAATAAGTTTATATCAAATGAGCAAATGAATAATTTAATTGTAGGTATTGTTTTCAAAAAAGTTGGTTGAGGGCGAAACCGAGGTAGGTAATTGGCACCATTCACATTTGGTTGTGTTTTAGCATTTGTTTTTCGATACAAGCAGAACACATTTGTCATAAATAAATAATCTATTTTATTCCCTTTAATTTGAAAGTCAAAAGGTGAAAGTTAGATTGTCGATATCAATTTTGTCTTATAAAAACCATTACGCAATAAGTGCTTTACCGGACAAAATCCAGAAACAAATGTCTAAAGCCGACCCCACACATCGTAGCCTAAACACCCGCCAATACATCGTACTAGGTACTTATACTTACTGATTTTGTAGCAAATATTTTCTAAAGGTTGAAAAATTTAAAGTAAAGTATTTTAGAAAAAATCGACCCGTCTCACAACCTGCTTCGGTAAAGCCTTTGTATGGAATAAGAATAGAAGAAGAATAATAATTTAAAAATTGAAATACTCGACTGCCAAATCGAACTAAAAAGTAAAAAATCGGCCAAGTGCGAGTTGGACTCGCCCATGAAGGGTTCCGTACCCACTTAACGTACCGATTGCCTAGCCAAAATTCTACTATCATTTTTCGTCAGCAAAATGTAACTTAATATACCTACCTACCTAGGTACCTAGGAACCTACTTAATAATAATGTCTGGCTAGACGGTAAAAAATACGGTTCTACTATATTCAGAATCAATTTTTAGCTCTCAGCGCACACAAAGTGTCAGTGTCGATGACGCTTTTAAACTATTCGTCGGTACTTACTTATCATATCAAATTACTTGTAGACCTTAACGTTTACTTTTGATAAAATTCAAATAATAAAACTTTGATTCAGATTATTTCACTGCCTCTTACATTTGACTACTATATTTAACTTAAAAATATTCACAACCTGAAAAGAAATCGAAACAAATGACAAATAATAAACGGTGGCTACCCAAGCTCTCAGCATAACACAAAGGTTTTTTTTTACTGTTTTAAGGTCAATACCAATTGACAGCCATTTCAACATGTGGCACACTTCTAAAACACCGAACACTAAAATTGCCATCCCGTCCCGTTTCCTTTTTTTTAACTGTCCCAGTTTTTGTTAGAGACCAAGTAGTTTTTTGCGGTAACTCCTAAGTTATTCATTTGAATGATAATTACACCAAATCTTTATAAATTGTAGTAAGCTATGTGTTATTCCGATGTATCAGCTATATCAGTGTTGTTCAGTATTTTTAACGAGACAGAGAGAGTAACAAACAGACATAGGCACACGCACACACATACATCATCATCATCAAATTGTACCTACCGATATCAATATCAAGAAATACGGTACACATCGTAAGCTGATTTCTTTAACATTTACTGATCACTTCCTTACATCATTATCTTACATTATTACCTGCACTAAGCCAAAATAACACTTTCGTTTTTTGCCAGCAAAAAGTAACTTTGTTTTTCATAGTGTTTGTATGAATGACAAAGTTACATTTGCGGTTTTTGAAAATGTGTTATATCTCAAAAAGTACTCACTATGTATAGTTCAAACCAATGTTGGTTAAAAGTTTATATTAAAATCTACAGCATATATTTTTTCTAGATTTTTCACTCTTTTATTTCAAAAGTTAGAGGGGGGGGGGGGACACATATTTTACCACTTTGGAAGGCTCTATCTTTCAAAATATTGAGGTTGAGGAAAAATGATTTGAGAAACCTCCATGTTATTTTTAAAGACCTATCTATAGACACCCCGCACGAATATATTTGATTAAAAAAATATTTTTCAGTTTCAGTTCTATGTATGGGGAGCCCCCCTTAATTTGTTTTTATTTTTTATTTTTGTATTAAAATTGTAAAGCGGTTCACGGAATACATCTACCTACCAAGTATCAACTGTGTAGTTTTTATAGTTTTGGAATAAAGTGGCTGTGACATACGGACGGACGGACAGACAGACAGACAGACAGACAGACAGACAGACAGACAGACAGACAGACAGACAGACAGACAGACAGACAGACAGACAGACAGACAGGCAGACAGACAGACAGACAGACAGACAGACAGACAGACAGACAGACAGACATAATGAATGTATAAGGGTTCCGTTTTTTGCCATTCGGCTACGGAACCCTAAAAAGCAAGCTCTCATTGCAGTCGAAGTACCTACCAAGCTGTGGAATACTTAAATTTAAAAGGTATCCCGACTGCAATGAGAGCTTGTTTTTTACTTTTAGTTCGATTTGGGCAGTCGTTTCTTTATTTTAAAATTATTAATTTTTATTTTTTTCCTTTTAGTGATTAGTTAAGTATACAAATTATATATTTTTGAAATGTACATACTCGTCGAGGGTGTCAAATTCATTTGGGTGTCAAATGTGATCACATTATATCGAGTCGGATCGGAGTTTATATGATCGAAGGGAGCTACCTAATAAAGAAAAGTACCAAACTCTACTTGTAAGTAGACTGTGGACAACGAAGCAATAACCAATAGAACAAAAGAAAATAGAACAAAGGAAAGGTCTGAAAAGATGGCTGTTATGCAGTTATTAGATAGGTATTTAATATCTGCTTTAAAATTGTAGGGGAAGTCATTCTTTTAACCCTCGACGAGATGACGAAAATCAAAATAAATTAAAATTTAACTCTGCAAAGCGTCCCACTTTACTATGTTAATAATATAAATAAACCCGCCTAATCACGTAAAAACGGCTGATCGGATTTTGATGAAATTAAAACCTATATAGAATACCTACTTATTATCCTGGTTATTGGTCCCCTAAGGATTTTCTCGAATGTCCACGCGGACGAAGTCGCGGGCAAAAGCTAGTAAATAATAAGTGTCTGCCTCACAATCAAAAAGTTAGTTCTGAGTAGCCTAGGTACCAAGAACTTGTTAGGTACCAAGAACTTTAAAGTAAGTTCTAAGATGATTTAGGTTTATACACCCTATATACCCCCTGGGTTTGATTTTCGGAAAATTTCGAAATGGGTTGCCTATTTGGTTTTAGAAGTATGCCTACAAAGTTTCAAGTTGAAATGTCTATTTTTCCCCCTGATTTTTCATTCAAAATCCTAATCCAACCTTTCAGGGGTTGAATCATGTTCAGCACATACATCAAAATAAATGCCATTTTTGCTATCGTCATCCCATAAAACCTCAATAACGACATCCATATCTATTTTTTGGTTTATTTATTCCATTCAACCTCTAAGGGGTTGATTTTCGAAAAAATACGAAATATGTGTTTGCTTATTTGTTTTACTTTCCAACCATAATAAGCCTAAATAATAAATTTTATGAAGGAATTTTCAGATACAACATTTCATCCCCCTTTTCACCCTTTCGGGGGTGGAATTCTCAAAAACGCTAACACAGGTAAATATTAGTTTTTAATTGTCAGCCTAAATACAAAATTTGAAGATCCTAACTTCAAAACTGACGGACTTTCATACAAATTTCATTTCCAAAAATCCTTTCTTAGTGGATGCCTACATTGTATAACGTATCTATGTGCAAAATTTGAAGTCTCTAGGTTCAGTGGTTTGGGCTGTGCGTTGATATCTCAGTCAGTCAGTCAGTCAGTCAGGACTTTGAATTTTATATATATAGATTCATAAAAGTATTAAGGTAGTAGGATTCGGCGATGTTCCAAACAACTTTTATACAATTTCAGCATGGTTTATTCCAATTCAGTGGACAAATAATAATTATAAATAATCTAATTTGTTAACATGACATTTCGTGGTGGGAAAACTAACATCACTGCTGTGCTGATATTCTTTTGTTCTTCTTTTTTTAAAATTGACGTTTCGAACTACGGAGGTTTTACACCAGAAACCAGTACAAAGTTTAACTATACATTTGTAATGGTGGCGTGAACGCATTTAATATTAGGAATTTATAAAAGACAACAAAAGTACATTATGAATCTACAAATATAACTAAAGGGCCATTTAGACGGGGTGAGTTTCTCGACTCGAACGTACGATTCTCGAAAGGCGGGAAAAAACTCGAAGCTTGTAAACAGTACGTACGATGACGGCACTCGAAAGGCGAGAATCGCCTCACCTAGGCGAGAAACTCGAATCGTGTCAACTGAATGTACGAGCTAAGAGTTTCTCGCCGTTCGAGAAACTTGTTCTTCGAGTTCAGTTGTTCAAACAACATTTCGATTGGGTTGTCACAGATGGCGCTGCTTATGCTTCTATGAAAATGTTCATAGGAATATTTGGATTCAAGTTCGGATGGGCGTATCCTTTTACCGTATATATATCAATGCTCAATCCCCATTTCTTGTGCCAAAGCATTGAGAGCTGCATTTCTAGCTTCTCGATTTTTATAGTCCTTATGTTCCGTACTCCACAAACACTCATGGTCTCTATATAGCTCAACTTTAATTACTTCAGTATTTCCGAATTTAAAAGATTTTTCAACCATTTAGCTTTTTGCGCAGTCACTTGTACAAAAAGTTCAAATTCGAATGAGCGAGCTCGCCTTCAAATATTGGTCACAACGGATTTGTGCGATAATCGAACGTTCGAGCAAAAATGTCGTACGAGTTCAAGTTTACACAGATTAGAAACTCGTACGCGATAATCTCCCACGAAAAAATCATCTAATGTAAACAGATCATACGATTCTCGAAAGGTGATTATCGCCTTTCGAGAATCGTATACGACTATCGTATGCGAGTTTTTGCTAATATTGACTGTGTAAACGTAGGCGGGCGAGAATCGCCTGGCGAGAATTGCCTTTCGAACTCGACAGGCGAGTTTCGCCAGGCGAGCGTACGAGAAACTCGCCTTGTCTAAATGGCTCTTAAAAGTTATTTATTAGTTTAACAAAAGATAGAGCAGAAGCCCCGGTTTTGTTTACTGTACCGATTATGGCCACTTTTTGCTCTAAAAGTTTTCTAAGTAACTTTTCAATAAAAAAAAATAGTTCGAAAAGCTAAACAAACACACTTTTAATAGTAACAGACTAAAATGTACAAAATAACCATCTATTCAGTGATTGAAATTAAAAAGCGTGGTGCGCCCTTTGCAAAGCATGAATTTCAAGAACTTAATATTGACAACGCGCACCACGCTTTTTAATTTCAGTTACTGAATAGACGGTTATTTTCTACATTTTATTTTGTTACTATTAAAAATGTGTTTGTTTAGTTTTTTGAACTATTTATTAATTTTTTTCTTTTTAGTTTAATAAATGGCAAACCAAATTAACATTAATTAATGCCACTGGCTTCCTTAATAAGATGTAATAAATTACTTATTTACATGTAATAAAGTATAAGACTAATTTATTCCTCCCTGTTCCAACATCAGACCCTCACCACCAAGTGTAGCGAATAGGTCTCATCTGAATGAAACAAATAAGCCCAAACTCGAGGGGTTTCTTAGTGGTCATTAAGGAGTGTCATTGGCTTCCTCTCTGCTCCTTCATCAGAACCTCACCACCAAGACAAGTGTAACGAATAGGTCTCATTAGAACGAAACAAATGATCCAGAACTCGAAGGGTTTCCTATTGGCCATTAAGGAATGCCACTGGCTTTCTCCCTGCTCCGTCATCAGACCCTCACCACCAAGTGTAGCGAATAGGTCTCATCAGAACGAAACAAATGAGCCAAAACGCGAGGGGTTTTCTTGTGGTCATTAAGGAGTTTCACTGGCTTCCTCCCAGCTCCATCATCAGACCTTCACCACCAAGTGTAACGAATAGGTCTTATTAAAAAGAAACAAATGAGCTCAAACTCGAGGGGTTTCCTAGTTGTCATTAAGGAGTGTCACTGACTTCCTTTCTGCTCCATCATCAGACCCTCACCACGAAGTGTAGCGAATAGGTCTCATCAGAACGAAACAAATGAGTCAGAACTCGAGGTGTTTCCTAGCAGCCATTGAAGATTTCTATTGCCCACCTCTTGACTCCATCATCAGATAAGCTCGATAGTAGTAAAATTATTGTATTGTTATAAGATTCATATAGACTTGCAAAGTTTCAAATCAATACGACAATTAAACGTAGGTTAGAACTTAGAATTGAATTCCTTAGCTTTTCCTATTGCTGATAAAGGAGTGCCACTGGCTTGCTCCCTGCTCCATCATCAGACCCTCGCCACCAAGTGTAGCGAATAGGTCTCATCAGAACAAATCAAATGAGTCTAAACTCGAAGGGTTTCCTAGCAGCCATTGAAGATTTCTATTGCCCACCTCTTGACTCCATCATCAGATAAGCTCGATAGTAGTAAAATTATTGTATTGTCATAAGATTCATATAGACTTGCAAAGTTTCAAATCAATACGACAATTAAACGTAGGTTAGAAATTAGAATTGAATTCCTTAGCTTTTCTTACATTGTGACTTAGTTACAAGTTAAGCTAATAAAAGTGTGGTAATAAGGTATTTTGAGGTAATAATAACAATCGTTAGTATTCCTTATGCCAAACGTTTTTTTTACAATAAACACCATTTCATTTTTAGTTTTATAAATTTTTGTGTGAAAATTTTAAGAAGTTTGTTGTCGATGAAGAAAGTTAGGTAATAAAGATTAATAATCTAAGAAATCAATATTATTGTAAAATATTTAATAATCATATTAAATCTGAAAGGATCAACTTCTAGGATTTATCGTGATATGTATTATGATTATTCTATAGATTTTGACACACTTTCATCTCATTATCGCATTCGTTTTGGTAGTGTCTGGCTGGTAATCATGATCCTCATCTCTTTTAAAAGTGTTTACACAAGTTATTATTAAAATTGGTCAACAGATCTTTCAATGAAAATTAATGAATGAATTTCAAATGATTATTTTTTTGTTTATTAATTACTAGCGGACCCGGCAAACGTTGTTTTGCCATATAAATTTTATTGGACACTAGCTGTTGCCCGCGACTTCGTACGCGCGGTGTAGTGACTTTTGTGTTAGTTTAGTTTATGTGTGTTTGTTGCCCAGATTTCATAACGCTCTTCTTGAAATCCTATTCTTTACTAAAAGGGTCTAAAGAATATCGAATATGCAGGCTAGGGTATGAACATGGTATGTTGTTATCATATGCTGCATGAACATAGTTGAGCCCTCATTCATAGATCTGTCCGTCTGTCAAGAAATTTTTCTCAAGTATGCGTGGGAGGAATCAAGCTAATATTTATGTCAAATTTAATACTGAAGTCTGCAATCCCTTAGAGGCGAGAAAAAAAATATACTTCTCTTCTCTTCTTCATAACTCAAAAGGGCCACTTGGATCTCGATTTTATTTTAAATCCCATTTAGCTACTTGTTGTTACCGATCTCGATTTAAATTTAAACCGCTATCTAGGTCGGTTTAGGCTGTCAAATCTCGATTTACAGTAAGTTGTGATAACTTATCTCGTTGCTTGCTAGCGAGCAATAGATCTATTCTACGCGAGGTTCATAAGACTGAACCACACCAAACGATCCATCTTGGATTGGCCAACCACGATCTAAGATTGGGGATCATGGATCGTGATTCTAATTTGTTCACTTGGATCGCACGAGGCACGTCCACTCCGACCACTACTATGGAGCTCCAGTGGAGCGCACTCTTGCCGCGCGCGATTAGAGCGAGTATTATCGTTTTACGCATATGCCGCCTCTGTGTTCTAGTGGTTCACACCACCGATTTCAGACCCAGAGGTCCCGGGTTCGATTCCCAGTGGGGGTACTTATAGTATTCGGTTTGGTTGGTGGTAGGACTTGTTCTTAGTCCGCCTGGCTAGCTACCACCGTCTTATCTAAGTCTGACGCCATAACAATGATGTTTTCAGCGTTATTGTGTTCCGGCAGTTAGAGATAAGATAGCCAGTTCCTCAGTGATTGAGGATTCCGGGAGTAGTGCGCTTCCACCTTCAGCCTTATCACCACTTAACATCAGGTGTGATGAAGGCTAAGTGCTACACCGTTGTGAATAAAAAAAAAAAAAAAAAAAAATATGCGCGCTTTCACGATTCAAACAGAAGTTCTTACTTAGTAATGCATAATATAAGGCCAATCATATTTTTACTATAAAATGAAAAAGAGATTGTGTGTATCCATACTAATATTATAAATGTGAAAGAGGGTTTGTTTGTTTATCCGTCTTTCACGTCAAAATTGATGCAACGGATCGACGTGACTTTTGGAATGGGAATAGTTTGGTAGCTGAAAAGTGACATACTTAGGCAGCCATTAGACAGTCAATCTGGATCGCGATCCAGATTGACTGTGTACGAAGGTGATTGACGGCTCGCGATCTTGATCGCAAAATATCTACATAGTAAATCTCGATCGCGATCAAGATCACGATCAGTGATCGCGATCTGGATGGACTGTGTAATGGCTGCCTTAGACTACTTTTTATCCCTGAAAAATATCACATTCCCGCGGGATAACGTCGTCGTTTAGTCCGAGCGGGCGAAGTCGCGGGCGGAAGGCTAGTATTTTGATATCGAGACATCTCCTATTTGTGAGAGCTTGTAATTAACTTTCTTTAAGTAACAGGTATAAAATGTAATGATAACCATTTAACTATTTAATTTTAATCAAACATCATTTATGTAAGCTTTAAATAAATGAATAAATAAGTTAGGTAGCAAGCTATTTTTAATATTCCTTATTTTATTGGATGGTACCTACGGCTGAAGGCCTAAGTAGCCAGAGCCGGTTAAATGACATAAAAAATGGTAGGTAGGTGTAGGTATCTACGTACTGGCCACTTAGCGTTAATGAACAAATTTTTCAAAATTACATTGGTGACATTTTGTCTACATTGCGACAAACTTATTTCACACAGTGGTTGTTTTTTGGTACTAAATATACTGTTGACTGCCGGCAGTCCATTTTGACAGTTAATTTTGTATTGCTAGCGGCTCCTCCACGAACACTGTCACCGGATCAGATATATATGTGGCACTATACTTACTGTAGCGACATCTAGCGTCGAGTGGAAATGCGAAATAGAAATATTACATCAATAGGGTGAAAACTTCAGTTTTGGCCACTGCCCCGAGTGCTTACTTAGCTTAAAACATTTCGTTAATAACTTTTGCTTGATAATATACTTTTTATCTATGACTTTTAAGTCATAATAACAATAGTAATAATTCTTTATGACATAGGAATATTATTCAATAAACGCTTTTCAGTTTACATCGAATTAGATGTTTCTTTTATTTTATCTAAGTTAGTTAAGTATTGATTTCTCGATGTATCTTTTAAAATTTGATTAACAAAAACACATCAATCGGCACCCTTCGCACATTTTAAGTTTAAAAAATAGGTTTTTAATTTACTAAAATAAAACTAAATTTCGTAAGTATATGAATACTTAGTTATATGTTTTTTACTATGTTTGTCCACGAATTTCTCGAAATCTAAAAGCATATCGAGATGATTCTATTTGATTTAAATTAGGTGTATTCTAACTTTGGGAACAGTCTAAGATTCATCAAAATCGGTTTAGTAGTTTTCGTGGGTATGTTATTGTACAATTCACTTAAGAAATAAAAAGTAATTTAAAAAAAATAAAATGACTGGCACCAACCTCAAAAAGGTACCTTAATTATAGATAAGTATAGATAAGTATTATATTTTTCCTTTTCAGTTGATAAATACTTTTTGGAGTCTGTTAATTTTTTTTAAGTAGTTTTTTTGTAGTGTAAGAATTTAAAAATTTAAAGAAAAGTATAAGATACATTCTTGACAATTTTAGATATAAATTTTGTATTCAATAGATACCTACTTAAGACCATAGGCGAAAGAAGTGAAAAACATCTTAAAGTGGCAACAGCGGGGGCTTTCATCTTACATAATATATAATCATTCGAATGTACATTTGTGAAAGGTATATCGTAATCTTACTGACTTGCTGCGCCATCTATTGCTTAGTAGTTATGATGAGAAAGAAGTGAAAAACATCTTAAAGTGGCAACAGAGGGGGCTTTCACCCTAATTAATATAATCATTCGAATGTACTTTTGTGAGAGGTATATCGTAATCTTACTGACTTCCTGCGCCATCTATTGCTTAGTAGATATAATGACGTAAATAACATGAAATTATTTTTATGATTTTATATGGGCCTGGATGGGATTCAATTTATATTATGTTTTGAAGCAGGTAAAAAAATTTACATGATTCATTATTAATTGAGACAGCGATTAAATATAACGTATTTTCATAATCATGTGGCTGGCGCCATCTATTTTAGTAAGAATCAGTCTTTGTATTTTCCCGTAGGAATAAGGGGTTTTTATTAAATACTAGCTGACCCAGCGCGACTTCGTTCCCGTGGCCCTAACCCCCTACTCCACCCTACCCTATCCCTACCCTACGTACTCTACCCCTACCCTACTCTACCCCTATCCTATACCTATCTCTACTCTACCCCTACCCCTACCCTACCCTACCCCTACCCCTACCCCTACCCTACCCTACCCTACCCCTACCCTACCCTACCCTACCCTACCCCTACCCCTACCCCTACCCTACCTATACCCTACCCTACCTTTACCCTACCCTACTTCTAGTCTACCCCCACTTACCCCCTCTTCCCCTATTTTCTCACAGTAAGAACCTTCCTTGGACTTCCACGAACATTTCAAGACCATAATTAGCCAAATCTGTCCAGCCGTTCACGCGTGATGTCGTGACCAAGGGAAATAGGGATTCATTTTTATATATATAGATAAAGAAATTTTCCCGCAATAAAAGGTACCCTATATGTTGACCCGGGTTATAAGCTATTACTACACAAAATTTGGTAAAAATCCGTCCAGTAGTTTTTGCGTGAAAAGCGAACATACAAACAGACAAACAGACAAACAGACAAAAATTTTAATATCTATCGTTTTGGGGTCTATATCCTGTACACATCACAATAGCAGTAATTATTTTTTTTAAATCTTTCATGTACAGACTTTTTTTCCGTTTCTTATATGTATAGATGAACTTCGTATCACCAAAATCTGCCTGCCATAAAATAGGTAAGTAATCCAAAGAGACAAAAACGTCACTGATTACATACTCTTTGGAAGCGGCTATGTAGGAAATGACAGTTGTGTAAAGTACGACAGTTTAACGATTTTATTTACAAAATTACCATATTTATTTTAACCTGAATAAAAAGTAGCCTATGTTACTCTCCAGCTCTCAAATTATCCCCATACCGAAAATCTCGTCGATCCGCTGCTCCGTTTTGACCTGAAAGACGGACCAACAAACAAACAAACAAACAAATAAACAAACAAACAAACAAACACACTTTCACATTTATAATATTAGTATGGATACTTAAATCATAGGTCTGCCCGGTCATATTAAGTTCAAACGTAACCGGCATAACCATTGTTTATTTTGCAATAACACTATTATTATAACCAAAATTCATGAAATACTAATGAATATAATGAAACTAGTCTACCGCTCGCGGGTTCGCCCGCATGGACTACAGGACGTTATCCCGCGGGGATGTAAAATTTTCCCGGCCCAAAAATTAGCCTATTACGTCAGTCTCCAGCTATCAAACTATCCCCATACCAAAAGACACGTAGTTACTTACTTTTCCGCTTTGACGTGAAGATGGACAAACAAACAAACTTTCACATTTATAAAGTATGGGTGAATAAATTATTGTCTATTTATACTGGCATACCTGCGGTATTATTAGAGGGTAATACTTGAACTTGGGCGTTTGTTTGTAAAGTAAAACAACAAAATTTGTTGTTTTTCGTTACAAGCAAACTGTCTGCTGGCTGTCTTTAAAAATATAAAGACTATTATTATATCCTGTAAGTAATTATATAAAACTAGCGGTAGGTACTGACTGACTGACTGACAACGCACAGCCGAAACCACTGAACGCAAGAAGCTGAAATTTGGCATGTATGTCCCTTGAGGAGTGTAGGGGAGCACTAATAGAGGATTTTTGGAAATTCCTTTCCTAAGGGGGTAAAAAGTGGGTCAGAGTTTGTATTGTGAATAATATCTCAATTCCACGTGGACAAAGTCGCGGGGGAGAGCTAGTTATGCTTTATATTTTTTTTGCATTTCACAAAAATAAGCACTAAAATGCTTTAAAAGTATGTTACTTGTCTTGCTAACTGTACCAAACGTTTATATAAAGTAAAAGTCCCATACAAAAAAATGTAGGTCAAGAGACAAGTGGGCAGAATAGAAATATTATTTAATTTGATTTTCTTCAACTCGTACTACCAAATGAGATGTAGGACGAATTGACGAATGACTCGGTAGATCGTAGGGGTAAACTTATTATTAACTAGAGGACAAAACTAAGTGAGAAAAACTTTTTTATTTAAATATTCTCACCTTACTAAGTAAATCCCTAAAATTGTTTAATAAAATAAAATAAGTAAGGGAAGAAAGTAAGCTACATATAATTATATTTACTTTTTCACAATGCTTATGGATTTCCGCCAAGTGACGCCTTAAGTTCCTTGTGGTGCGATCAATCGGACAACGCAATCGAACCACGCGGCCGGAAGGCCTGATTCAATCAAATCGTCATATCCCAAGAAAACTTTTTTCTTTTATTGGATTTTTGGATTGTGTTCTGGGTCGCAAAGTTTCGATGCGCCTATTGCAATATTTGAGACCCTACTTGTATTAAAGACACTTAAGCCGCGCCGGCCCGGCCGCGGCCGAATGGGACCAGAGAACAATGGAAAATGTATAGTGTCTCATTTTCCCGGGCTTGAAGGATTAAACCTATAAAACTTATGAAAGCTGCTAGGTATGAAGATTATTGTATAAAAGATTCCCGTACGACCTGGATGCCTACCATCAACTCTTATTGCGGTTTTGTTTAGGACCTAAAGTGATCTGCTTCGCTTATTCGTACCACGACAGCTTAAGATCAATGACAGCGATTCAGTGATCATTCAATGACATTTCACAGGCGCTAAGCTGTCATGTAGACTTATTTGACTTATAACTCGGCCAAGCTAACATGACACCTGCAGGTTATACCCTTCCCTCTCACTCTCCGGGCATGGCAGAATCGAGTGAAAGAGACGGGTAGAAGAAATAAGGACACAAATCGTTCGGTCATTCACATTTAGCAATTCATTTGCGATCCAGTTTTTAGAAGGTCAGAGTACGAAAGAAAGCAATTCATTTTAGGAACCTATTTTGCATCGCGCTATTTTTGAAAAAGTTGATGGTAGGCCCTGTTGTTGTTAAATGACTCGGACTACGCTAATCAATAAAAACTTTAGTGGCGGCGCTAAAACACGCAAAATTAAACCAAAGCACACAATCTTTACTGACCTGGAGATGCAGCGATTGGTGACAAGGGCTCCTCTTTGAATCTGCGAACAAAAATATGCATATTTCACTTGCGTGCACACACTCCTGAATGAAGGGAATGCAAATAACTTTGCTTACGTTACAGCTTACAGTGGCCGCCGCGCCCTACGACAACGTTTTTTGCATTGACCAAGGTCCCTTGATACGTCTTATAACTTCATTCCAAGATATCTGGCCATATCTATACAATGTCCGTATTAAGTGAGGAGCCACGCCAGATTTTTAAGGACAGCTGTCACCTGTATTTAGTAGCCATGCAGATAATTTTGTAGGTCAAATTCTGAAATTTGTAGTAAAATACATCAAAGTTATATATCACTGTAAAGGTAACTTCTTAACTAAACATAGGACAGAAGTACTGGTTTTGGCCACGTTTTGTTATAAAACTTATCTAAATAACTCTTCGTTATTTTTGTCAATGACAGTAATGCTAACGATTGATAATATTACTTTAAAATCCATATGTCATTAAAATTTATGTCATACGATTTTTTATTATATTCTAGCCACAGTAGTTTTGGAGATAAGGGGAGGGAGAATGGTCTATTTGCGGTGATTTTCTTGAAGACCTTTTAAACCATCAATATAATACAGAAAAAGTATTTTTGAGTTTTCTACAACAAGCACTTGTCGTTTATTTTGTCAAACAATAGGTACTGTTAGCATTTCTCCCCGCAGAAGTCACTCCCCAATTCCAAATTCAGTTGTTTAAGTTTTACCTCTGATGCTGCTTAATTTCAACAATTTTTCCAGTAGTTTCGGAGCAAATTCAACGGAAGGAAATGGTAACTTTTCGTCTTTATCCTTAAATAATTTAATAAATCAACCTAAGATCTATAAAAAAATATCTTTGAAACTCCTAGAATAAAACCATTCTTTTGAAAGGCCACATGATATACACTAATAATGATAAGTACCTAATAAAAACTTGTTTTTATTTCCTTTTTTGCCCTCCAAAAGTCACCTCCCAATTCAAACTTCAAATATTTACGTTATACCTTCGTCTTTGGGCTACAGATAAGCATACGAATACCATATTTCAACTCATTTGATCCATTAGTTTTGGAGCAATTGGCTGTAACAACATGACGGGCAGACGAACGAGTGATCCTTTAAGGCTTTAAGGGTTTCATCTTCTGTTTTTTGTCGAAATCCTAAAAATTCTGGTGGCCACAAAGGGATCTTCTGGCCTACCACCCGATAATACATATGTTTATAAAATTAAAGCGCGCAGTTGATGATTTAGTTCAACAAATATACGAGTTTTATAGATTTCTGGATCACAAATCGTGGAAGGTATGTAGGGCAGGCGTACCGGTTTTGGCCACTTTTTGCTCTAAAAGTTTTCTAAACAACTTTTAGCCATTTTTGATAAAGGCAATTAAAATAAGGTATTTTAAGGTAATAATAACAACCGTTAGAATTCCTTATGTCATAAGATTTTTATTCAATAAATTCCATTGTCTGTTTAAAAAAATGTTTTGTATGAAAATTTTAAGAAATTTGTTTTGGTTGAAATACTTTATAAACCTTTGTTTTTTACAATTAAATTGTTGTTTTGCAATTGGCTGGTTTCTAGCGCATTAGAATATATTGATTTTACCTGGGTTTGGTTTTGATTTTACGCAATACTTAGAAAAGTTTAACTATCAGTAAGTGGCCAAAACCGGTACATTTGGCTCCTCTCACACATTGTGTGTAATATAAAAAAAAACTATTTTACTTTTATAAATTTGAAAAATGTACCTATAAAGGTAGATAAATTATCTATAATTTAATATATAATTTGTTTCTAATACCTAAGACCATTTAGTACTTAGTGCTTAAAAGTCAAAAAATCCTTAAAGTGGCCACAAAGGGTACCTCTGCCCTACATACACACGCACGTGTTGATTGGGAATCAATATAATAAAATCGAAATAGAATTTCAAATTTTTCATAGACTCATGAAATATTTCAACTATTTCAACAATCTTAGCGCTGATACTTATGTTATTATCTAAGTTATAAGTTTGAACATAAAAAAATTACTGTCTGATTGGGCCCATTATACAAGTCTTATATTCAGTCGGACACTGACGCCACAGTATATATATATGCTACTTTAGCTTATATATAAACTGTTCTGACGATGTCGACATTTGCGTTATTAAGCGCAATTCTAGTACACATTTATTATTTGCAATTGTATGACTTTATCATCAACTTGTGCCATCTTCATATTGATTGTTTGAAAATGTCATGAAGCGCATTTCGGTTCTTTCGATTTCCACAGAGCACAGAAACTTCTTTCTCTTATTATTGTTAAGTATGATACTTAGATACTAATAAAAATATCGATTGCATTTATAAATATACTTCCTGTGGAGTACTTGCGTAGGATAGAAGCAAAGTGGCCTACAAGACTCAGATGGATCGTCCCATCCCTGTATTCATGCCAAGAATTTTACACAAGCTATGCAAATGGGGGAGAAAATTGAGTTTCAGTTTCAGTACGGACTAACTACTTATATAATGTTTTGCTTTTTGTTGAATTTGTAAGGGTATCGGTTCGAACCGGGCGTCGGAAGACAACTGGTGCGTCGACGCCAAGAAATTTGTATGTTGTTGTAGTAACAGTTCCATGGTCGACGCTCGATTTCATACAAAACAAAGAAACATCAACTAGAAACTAGTATTTACAGCTGATTTACTTGACAGTTATTTATCTGTTCTAAACTTAAGGGCAAACTGTGATGATACGAAGCCAACAAAATAACAACATCAGCTTCACAATATCACTCCTAAAATCAGGTTAGCTCAAAAGCTACAACAGAATTGTGTCAATTATGAAGAGAATCTATGCGTTTGGAATGTTAAATTAAATTAAATGTTAAATTAAGCAATGTTCGAATATTATTTCTGACTCAAGAAAAGCATCCAATACAACATCGAGTTTGTATAGTGATGCTACATTTTGAAATAACACGATATGGATATGTTATGGACCAAGTGATAAATTGGGCAGTATACATAGTGCCCGGTCATTATGAAAAATGCGCAATATGAGAGGGCAAAAGCTAGTTTGCCTTGAAAGTCCTGTAGAACACGTGATAGGTTAGAAATTTAAGTCGATCGCGAAGCGCAGCGTAGCGATCGCCTTAAATTTCGTGGTTATTTTTTTTTGCACCACAAAACCACTTGTTGTTTACAGAAAGAAGAAGAAGGAAAAAAGAAAAAAATACTCATATTGCGCACTTTTCATAATGACCGGGCACTTTGTATACTGCCCAATTTATCACTTGGTCCATAACAGATACACAGTTTTTTTTTTCACATCAACGTCATCTTGTGTACCAACATCAATCATTCGTTTAAATTATTTAACCCAAAATAAAACCTATATCTTTAAAAAAACGACCGAAGTAACAAACAATTTTAAAGTTTTACATGAGTCTGTATTTTTTTTTAATTTTTCAGGATACAGGCAAAAATGTGCTCATTTTGTACGACTTCTCTAGCACGCGGGCTGTTTCCTCATATGATCTAGTTACGTAAACACGGCCAGTGGGTTACTGGGCAGTCTATACGACCAAGGACAGACTTGCTCATCGACGGTTTTTTATCGCACCAAAAACTGTGGGGTCTCAGGAACCCACAACCGTATTTGACTTGCAAAATGTATTGACCAAAATCATTTATGCATCGAACTGACGACGCAGCCAACGCGCCCAATTAGATTTACAAATCTGACCGGGGCAAATAAAAATAAGAATAACAAAAAGTATATGTATGACGTTATAATTTTGGTTTTCATTTCTTTATGGCACACTGGTGAAGTTGGATTTCGGCTCTAGAGTGAGATTTAGAGTATTTTTTGTTTAACGAATTCAAAACTTCTGTAATGAAAGTTTTTTTTATTCTAGGTCCAAGACCCAAATTTTTACTAAATAGCTAATATGGAATGGGTATAAAATTCCAACGTGTGACTACGAACTTTGAACAACCTAAAACTCTTTTTATAAGAAGTATTGCACTTCCTTATGGTCTGTCCAATCGCATCCATACTAATATTACCTATAAATGTAAAAGTGTGTTTGTTTGCCCGTCTATCACGTTAAAACGGAGCAACCGATCGACCAGATTTTTGGTATGAGGATAGCTCGGGAGCTGGAGGCATGCATAGGCTACTATTTATCAAAGTAGCCCATGTAAAACATCACATTCCCGCGCGATAATGTCGTGTAGTCCACGCAGGCAAAGCCGTGAACGGAAGACTTTTACCTTCAATGCCTCGCCACCTACGTCTATGTCGTCTCCTCGTCAGAATTAATCGTAATAAAACAATTCGTAATTACAACTTCGTGGAACTCTATAATATTCACTTTATTTGTGCGGTTAAAGTACTGACTGTCTGTCTGTGGAGGGAGGAAGGCCAAATAAAAGGTGGATGGATTGCGTGAAGGATGTATGAGCAGGAAAGGGGTGACTGCAGAGGTGACGACATGCGACTGCGCCGACCCCCAACGGGATAAGGGCATGAGAATGATGATTGTGATTTAGCTGCCTCAAATGTATGCTAAAATTTATCAATATTAGTTCACTGGCTTACGCGTATTAGACAGACAAAGTTAATTTTGCATTTAATTATTTTATATGGAAGATAATAACTATAATAGTTCATTGTGGAAGACTAAAGTAGAACAGAAAACTTATTTACGTAATTAATAAACCTGCTGAAATAAACCAATTAAGTAGATGACTTAGAAACTCGTAAATTGCCAACAATGATATTTTATTTGTTGATGTTAAGTTACTCTATTTCGCCGGAACCACTGAACATGGACAAATCTGGATGAAATGTGGTATAGACATAGATTTTAGGAGGTTAAGCTAATTAATAAGGCGAATAAGATCCAGAAGCTTTCACACACTGGCGGATTTACACATGAGCGGGTGTAGTCAAGAGTTTTATGAATTGAGCGCTCATGACGAGGTAATGATTCCCGACCGCAGAAACAATTGAAAAACATCATATCGACGGCGAACTATCGTATTGAATTTAAAAAGTAATGCCATAAATAAACAGTTTGATTTAGTTGGAAGGTATTTCAAAATTTTAATGTTTTGTTGTGCAACTATAAAAATGTACCTACTAAGAAGATTTTTAACAAACATGCAATAAGCGCTATAAAATCAAAACAATAAAAAAGAGTGTAGCTAGAAAATGACATTACAAGTGCCACAAACTTTTCTGTTCCGGTGGTCAAAATGTGAAACTAGCGTGTTTTTTTATGTCATTTTGCTGTCAAGTTGATGTCCAACCCAAAGATATTATAATATAACAAGATTGCGCACTCATGAGTTACATCCATGAAGCTCGACTTAATACTGAAGTAACTGGAGAGTGCAGTACGAACAATTTTTTGAATACCACAAATAACACAGTGGCTGTCTTCCGTCTCACCTACACTTTAAAAAAATACGTATGGTCATATGAGACAGCTGACAGCCACTACATACATAAATGTCAAATTTGCTGGCGACACTTTTTTATTCAGGGTGAGAGCTCCAGTTACCTCAGAGTATTAAGTCAAACTTCATGGTTACATCCGAGCCTAGCGAGATAGCCCTTTTATGGTGTGCGTCCCTCTCTAATGAGAGAGACGTGAGTGACTACACGATTTGGTTTTTTCGAGGACAATTTATAGTTAACCAGACTTGGCTCACGTAGGATTCGATCACCACGCTTCCTAGGGAGCTCTTGTAGCTAAAACAAACATACATTTAAACATCCGAACTCACTTTCTATTTATAATATTAGTTAAGATGAGGACTCCGCGAGGCAAAGCATAGAGGGTACTTTGCATCACTTATGAGGCAATAATGTGACAATCGACACATACACATATGCTTTATAAGCATACTTACTTTTGAACCGACTTCAAAAAAGGAGGTTGTCAGTTTGACCTGTAAGTATGTACTTATATGAAATGTATGTCTGTATTTCTGATAGGCGTATTTTGCTAAAATGGATAGAAATAAAAAGTCCACGTACAGTAATGAAAATCTGTTTATTAGTTAGACTATACATTGCTAAACAAAATTGTCTTGCGGATCTTTTGACGCATGGAGGCTTTGTGTCCAATTATTTTTAAAGATTAGTTATTGCGTACCTACTTTTTTAACCTTAAATTAAACTACAGATTTTATAACACATTTAATAAGTTCTGTTTCAGGCCTATTTTCTGATAAAGTTCTTCTTCTTTTTCTTCTTCTGCTGAGTATTGTGTAATTTTTTCAGGTATGACGTTAAGCCAACCTTTTTTAATTTCTTCATCTTTAGGAAATCTGAAACAATGAAAATTAATGTTTGGGTTAAGTAAGAAAGTAAATTCCAGTCTATAGATTACAAACGAAATGGACACCCTACTATACGCAAGAATAAAACTTTGGCTAAATACTTACCTATGAAAAGAAACACCGCTACGTTTATATGATGCGCTTTTGCATCCTTTCACACATCAAGTGAGAACCATTTTTATTGATTTAAACGTAATTTTAAAATGATAATTAAGATCCACACACTAACTTTACACGCATAAATTAATTTGCCGTCGCCATATTGATGATGTTTTTATTTATATTAAAATTGTCCAGACGCAAAGTGTTGCAAATTTATTATAATTAAAACTACCATAACACCGACTCTTACATTAAACAAGTAGTTTTTCAAGGTTTTAAATAATACAAATTATATGGACTTTATTATTATCAGCTTAACATTCCTTTTAATTAATTAATATTTTGAAAATTCTCGAGAACAGGAAATATGAATTTGAATTAAGTTCTACTACAACCAAAAATATTTCATGGTGGCAGCCCAGTAGACAGGGATGCAATCCTATTTAGGAGCCTCTCGCTCGGCTCGTTTTTCCGTTTATCGTAATGTCATACGAAAATAAACCTTATTGTAACCGCATAGATTCGAATTGACATTGCTTTTATTTTCATAGTGCACAATCTTGTTATATTATAATATCTTTGGTCCAACCATAGCGCTGCTGGTGGCTGAAGGTCTTAAAAGTCAGGGCCGGTTAAATTGCTACAAAAAAAAGAAAAACATACATAGCACCGCTGTCACCGGAACAGAAAAGATTGTGCCACTGTGTTAAAATAAAATATCTTTGGCCACTGTATTGTGTATTGTATTGACACTTCGCCGTCGATAAATCGGTGGGACCCCCGCGTGTCTCAGTAGGTATACTTAGCAAAATAGGTAATATATAAAATAAATAATGCCTTTTAAAAAATTTAAACTTATGACGGCCGGAATCCCTCGCCTATTCAAAGAAAATTATTTTCCTATATTTTTCATTATCTAAAACCAAGTACTTATAATGCAAGTAATAGGATAAATATTTGAATTACGATTAGATGGATTTTTAAATATTTTATCACTAATAGAGTATTGAATATATATATATCTTATTTTACAGTCTTCAATAAATTCATATTGAAGACTGTAAAATAACATATATTCTTTAATTTAAAATACTCTATTTTCGGGAAGCCTAGTTGCGAAATTTGCCGCCCCCTAAAGTCTGCCGCTATGGGCTTTAGCCTACATAGCCTACTGGTAAAGCCTCCACTGCTTTCACAAGAAAGACTCCAAAAATTTATAGAATGTTCGTCGAAAGGTCAAGACGTTCACTTGACTTCTTCAAACTTCAGTTTTGTCAAGCTGACAAAACTAAGACCAACAGCGTTTTACGATTTCCTCCATGCCCGAGATTTTGAGCGAGGTCGATAGCTTCTATAGACAGCCTTTAATACACCTCATCACATAAACCCGTCAGACTAGAATCTCATGACTCCAGAACTAAGCTCACCCGACATCACACCGAGCACATCTCGGACTCCAGCAATGTCCTCCACCAGAAGCTTCTCGAATCCGTTATCCTTCAGGGATCTTCATCATCTTCACGTGGAAATAGAGTATCTTGATGTTCTTCTTCAAAATAGGAGAAAGCTATCTGACCCGATGGAAACAATACCCGCATCCATATCGTTCGCAACTCTAAAATAACGAAAAAGTATATGGCAACTTTGTATGATAAATTCAAGGCTTCATAATTTTTTCCCCTAATTTACTGCAACTAAATATGTAGTGCCGAGACTATCTCATCTTCCTAGAAAAAATAAACTCTAACCGTAAATAGTAACGTTCTGCACCCCCAATTTCATCGAGTTTTTGGTGTCGGGTTATTCACCCATTTCGCAAACAAAAGAAACTCGTTATCAAATTATCAGAGGTAAAATAACAAATAATAATTTTAAGAATAACTGTACCTTTTATCATTAGTGTTTAAAAAAGCACTACAATTGAACTACAATTGAAACACGATTGAGACACGATTATGACTTAACGTTAGCAGGCTTGGCCCCCTGGTGGGAATGGAATCAGGGATCAGGGGGCTAATTGTCTAACTCAATTCACCGGGCATACATAGAAAAACTAAAGACTAAATACGCATTATTCGGGACAACTTTAAAACTTCTCGTTTTGAAAAAAAATTGTTCATCAAATTTGAATGGGACCACAAGAGAAGCGTCATCTTTCAAATAAAAAGAATTATCCAAATCGGTTAATTAACACCTTCGATTAACAATAGTACTGTTATTGTTGATCGAAGGGTAACACACATAAATAATAATAAAAAAAAACATATCTACAGTCGAATTAAGAACCTCCTCCTTTTTTAAAGTCGGTAAAAAATTACGGCTAAACCGATTGCAGTCGCAGCGGTTGGTCACTGACAATCGATGTTTCTGCCCTTGATTTGAATAACAGACATGAATGACAACTTGAACCTTATGTTGCTGGTAATAGATGCGTTACGAATATGCCTCGGGGATTAATAATGGATCGACTTGATCTCAAGGTTTTATTTGTGCTAGCAACAAAGGTGTGTCCACAATGTCCTGCTTAAAAATTCTGTTTGTTACAGTTGCAAATAGGCCTTGTTTGCATATTTTCCATTATTTTGATGCAAACTACCACTCGGACAATCAATGATAGGTAGTTTTCGTTGGAAAGTCTTCTTTAATATGCAAAAATAGCAAAATTACTTTAAATGCCATAATTTAAAATAATTTGAGGAAGTTTTCATTTATTGTGCAAATCATGCGTCTCTACCTTACTCAATGTAGACACTCGTACATTTTTCAAATAAGTTACACACCAACTCACTTTTTAGTTGGGGAATCCCATTGTTTTGGTCATTAGACCAAGAATACTAATACTACAGCTCATATTTTAAATTAAAATAATGATGCGGAATGTTAACATGATTATGGAAACTCAGTTGAATAAGTACCTAAGTACCTAAGAGTAATTGGACCTTCCTGATGAAAAGAAAGCTCTTCTCATTTTTAAAGTATACGCTCTAATTCATACGAGTTCGAGTTTCAAAACTTCAGCATTCAATTATTATCATTTTCGAATGGCTGATTAAATTTCTCTACATCTCATAACTGCAGTGCTCGCGAATCTCGAGACCTTGTGGCAAGAGCAGCTAGCAAAGCAAGCTCCTG
Organism: Crambus lathoniellus; assembly: GCA_949710035.1. Classification (NCBI taxonomy): domain Eukaryota; kingdom Metazoa; phylum Arthropoda; class Insecta; order Lepidoptera; family Crambidae; genus Crambus; species Crambus lathoniellus. The sequence continues at coordinate 31,250,423 of OX453296.1, forward strand.
GCAAGCTACACGTACAGAAAAAATCTTTCCGTGTTCTGTGCGTATACATTTTGTATAGTCAAAAACCTCTACACTAAAACTGCGGAAAAAAATCTTTTTGATTAAAAAATGTGGTTCCGAAATCGATTACTGTATGGGGTTTGGGTGCATGCACATGTCTTTTTGTCATGGTCTGGATGTTTTTGTGTAGCTATGTTATGTTTGCACATAATTCAAAAATAAAAAGATTACTTAGCCTTTATCTACTCGTAGTATTCATATACAACACATGTGTTACAAAACTTACCATGGTCTAGAGCCTAGATAATTGGTGTGAATGTAGAAAATATATTGAACCATTTAGTAGCTACAGCTACTAAACTACTACTACTTACCTTTAAAAAATGTAGAACTGTAAATAAAGGCCATATTTATCAACGAGATATAACTATTTACTATTGAATAGACATAGACACGATCACTAGCCGCTATTACATTTCATAATTTATTAACGTCATTGTTTGTGAAGTCTATTTGAAGTGAGAAAACAGGAATTAATCTGGGCCGTCCTTGAGACACCGCCTCGTTAGGCGGCCAGCACACGCCTGGGTGCCGAACCCACTAATGCTAATATAACACGGTTCAACCAAATCGATTCACTTTGGTTGAAAGGCGAAAAAATACAGGCGCACATTGACGTTGAATGAATAACTTTTACGTGTACATTGATCAATTTGGTTGCTTCATCCAAATTGAAAGGCAAAAGTGAACCGTGTATTTTATTTAAACCTACTACGTTTCTAAGTAGCCAAGGGTAGGTGGAGTAGTGAACGGAGACATCCCCTAAAATTAAACTGACTAATAGCGGAAACACGGTTCACTTTTGCCTTTCAATTTGGATGAAGCAACCAAATTGAACAATGTATACGTAAAAGTGAATGATTCAATGTCAATGTGCACCTGTATTTCTGCGCCTTTCAACCAAAGTGAATCAATTTGGTTAGAAGAAGAAACAAGTGACGACTACCGGTGGCGACCGTGTGCGGGCGAGCTCATATCAAATGTATGAAAAGTAGGTAAGTACTTTTACCTACAGGAAATAGGGTCCGGTGGCGGCGTTTAATGGCCCAGGGGCCCGATTCTCAGGCATTCGAACTTTTTCAGTGTGGTAATTCGTATGTCGAACATTTTGTTTGTGGTTTCTATTGAAAAGTTAGAACGTTTCAAACAAACTAATCTGTCCCACATGTCAACAAATTCATTTTGACAGCTAAGTTCGTATACGAACATCGATTGGTCTGTACCACTCGTTGCGTTCGACTGGTTTTCGTTCGAACTTTTTCGATTGTGAAATTCTGACAATACACAAACTGTGTTATTTTCTAAAAATATTTAAATTTCGAGCTTATAAATGTGAACTTTTCTCGATTGCCTGAGAATCGGCCCCCTGGTCGGTGGCCCGTGTGCGGCCAGGCCTATTATCCGACCTGCCACACAATAAAAATGACCGTTTTCCGCAACCTGGCGTCGGATACTAGTGGATTCTAAGTTTCGTAATGTAAGAACGGACATAATATACAATGAACATTATCAAGTTAAGAAGATAACTTGCTTTTTTCAACTTATGGAGACTCAATCAGGAGACCTACCCTTACACAATCTTCAAACTCTTGGAACTACTCGTACATAGGTTAGTTCCTCTATTTTTTTTCCTACTCTGCTTGGGCTATGTAGCGAGTTACTTACAGAGAACTGAAGGTAATACTTTATTCAAGACTTATGAGACTTTGTATTTACTTATACGAGCCCTCGTAGAAGCTTCAACCTAACTGGTTTTGTGTAGGTAATACATACTACTAAAATCGGAAACAACGCCCCGGGTAATACATACACCCAGACACGACAAAATATATACATAGTAGTTAAATTTCCTACATTTACCCAACCGGGAATCGAACCCGGGACCTCATGATAGCAACACCTTGAAAACAGGTGCGTTTGCCACATGGTGGCTTGTCTAAGATGGTCGTTAAAAAGCAGCAACAACAACACCCAAAAAAAGGGGGAAATAAAGCCAATTTTTTTCCGTGTTCTGTGAAAGCCACCTTATAGTAATGGCTAATTTGGTAGTTCTTCGAAAACATTGTATTTTCGCAAAGTAGGTACCTCCATTTACGACAGTGGAGGAAAGCATAAAAAAAATCTGCCTAAATTTCCTTCAAAGATTTCCAAGAATTTGATACCTATCTTTGTGCTCCACTTGTGGAAACAAGCGGGGCTACGGAATACTAACAGCCTTCCCTAACACATGAATTTTATGGATGCTTTCAAGGAAAATAAACATTGAAACCAATAAGGAAAGTGACAGTAAGAGGCATATAAGCTCAGATTGGGATAGCAACTAATAAAATCCGGAAACGTCAGCAGTCAGCACTTGGCATTAACTTCATATGAATACCTATATAAATTTCGTAGCATCATAGCACCAATTAATACTTTATCACAGAATATTACTTATTTACTATACTTTTGTCTGATAATTAGGAAACAAAATCATTAAGGTCCCACGTAAACAAAAAACATATGGTTACTATTTCGAATCCAACTTAAAATTATTATTTGAATTAATGCAGAAAGATACCTGTTAAAGCGGGAAACCTTATATAAATATAGTAAACATGGGTAATGAATGACATATCACCACCATTATAATAATAGAAAAGCCCTCAAACTAATCTGTCAAGGACAACATCGATTTTCCCGCACATTTCGCCCGCGACCTTGGGGTCCCATCCCAACACAAACAATTCACTCGTAACGTCTACGGATTGCTACGAAACCGAGGCCGTAGCCACCAGCTGATATCGATCACGAACTTTGAGAGGTACTTACGTGTACAAATCTTCTTCGCCTGTCGAAGAACTGGTTGCCTCCACGATCATGGACGAGCTCATCCCTGTTCTTTCCGTGGTTGGGACTAGCCTGCACGTGTGGCGTCCATGGTGGACTGCTGGCTCGCTGGTGGGCACGGTGGCAATTGCCAGGTGGCTCGCCACATATTGTAGCGAGACGGGACTAGGCTTTCCGGCGCGGGTAGTCACTTTGGGATTGAAATCTGTGTAGGCTGGCGGGAAGGGAGCCGGGCGCGCGCCGTGACCTTGTACCGTGGTGCTTTAATGAGCGGGGCGGATGGTGTGACGTCGCACTGGGGCGCCGCGCCTGCAAAACTTTTCATTAGAGGTGAAATTCAATTTTGTATTATTATTTTTTTGTCTTCCTTTTAGAGGATTTGACTTTTAAATAAATAAATAAAAATAATTATGTTATTTAAAAAAATATCAAGGACACATATCCACAGACTTTCATTCCATTTACTGCAGTTAAATTATCATACAATTGATTTGATTGTCTGTAGGTTTTAGTTCCGCTATCTTCAAGCTTTCTCTTGTTTCTCGACTGCGATTTTTATAATTTAATGTTGTACAATTTTAATGTTCCGTTGCTGTATGACCACTAACCAGTCAGCAATCAGTGTGTTGTATGTATCTCTAAGGTATATTTATTTCAATAAGCAACTTGCCAAATGCCATGGGTCTGTATGGCCAAATCACAAACTATGAGAAATAACGATAAGTGTTCAAAGGAGTCATGAGCTCAATTTTTTAGGAAACAAAAACTGCATATTCACCTTTTTGAAAAACGGTTATTTTGACAGGGAATCAAACCCCTTGATTATGTTAAAAAATAATCGCCAGTAATATTGCACCAACCGATATGGTAATGACATTCCATTGCTAGACTTTAAAAGGAAATAGCTTTTTTTATATTTAATTTTCATACATTTAATTACCACGTTTTAAAAGCTTTTTATGTTATAAATGGAAACTTTTTGGTGGATATATGGGAATTTTTAATCTCATAAATCACGTCGTGAGTGGAAAGCAGTAAAATGTATGAGAAAACGCATAAACTTGTGCATTCACGAAATGGTTACAATTTTGATCATTTCATCATTTAACTGATACGTATGAAAATTAAAAAAATGTTAAATCATCATCAAGATTATTAGACTTCTAAGACCTTCAGCTGCCAGCAGCGCTATGGTTGGACATCAACTTGACAGCAAATGACATTTTAAAAAAAGCACGTTAGTTTCACATTTTGGCCACCGGAACAAAAAAGATTGTGGCATGAATAAATAATTTATGTTGACATTACAGCAAAATAGTATGGGTTCCCTCGGTCCAAAGTCACAGCAGCGGGTAGAGGGTGCGCGTGGCGCATGCGCCGGCCTGACCTTGAGCGCGCTTCCCGGTTCACGGGCATTTGTCACCTGCCTTCTGGCTTCTGGGTCAATGTGTTTGCACGAACACTCGCACCCCGACTTATCCCAACAATACCCTCCACTTCAAATACGTTATTATGACTATATAGTGTATCGATAAATTATTGGTCCCCGGGTCTCCGCTTTTGACGACTAAATACTTACCGTCGGCATAATTATAAAAACGGCTCTTCAGGTAAGTATACTAAAATTAGCATACTGCAGCCACTGTGTCAAGCAATGTCTGGCCGCCGCCGTCGTTGCCGCATTTTCGAAGGTGCTGTTTTCAGCAGGGGCGGTAGTCGTACTGTGTTCGTAAATATAATTAATCTATGAACTATTGCATGTTTACAAAGATATTTCACTACGATTGGGATTTAGTCTTATAACATAAAAGATAACTTAAACTCTGCCACATGTTTGGTAATCTATATACATATAATAAAACAGAAACGGAAAAAGTCTGTACATGAAATATTAAAAAAAAAAAAACTGCTATGTGATGAGTACAGGATATGGACCCCAAAACGATAGATAATAAAATTTTTGTCTGTTTGTCTGTTTTTCTGTGTGTCTGTTTGTCTGTTTGTCTGTTTGTATGTTCGCTTTTCACGCAAAAACTTCTGGACGGATTTTTCAAGATATTTGTTTTCTTTATCTTTTTTAGCTTTCACGAGGTTGTCGTCATGGGGAACAGTGACATCAACAATTATTGCGCGGCGTTCGTATCGATCTATCAATACAATATCAGGCTTATTAGCTACAATAGTCCTGTCTGTAATGATAGATCGATCCCAATATAATGTGACATGGCTATTTTCAAGGACTTGTTCTGGTGCATACCTGTAGTACGGCACCTCGGATGCCACAAGACTATGTTTCAGAGCAGTTTTTGGTGTATTATCCTGGCCACTTGGTTATGTCTATGCAAATACTCGCCGTTTGCGAGACGAGAACAACCGGAGATTATATGCCTAAGGGTTTTACCCGGACGATGGCACGCTCGGCAAATATCCACTGTGCCATCCCTTAGGATATACTTTCGGTAGTTATTCGTCATCACAACCTCATCCATAATTGCACAGACAAAACCTTCGGTTTCACCAAAAAGATCACCGAAACGGAGCCAGGATACTGAGGCTAATAAATCTACGTCGGGCCTATGGAGAGCCCGGTAGAATCTGCCATGTAACTCCTTGCTTTGCCACACAGCGCTGCGGTCGGAAGTACTAAGTACTACAGGTTTGCGGCAGTTTTCTTTTGCTAAAAATAGAGGAGTCAGTCCATTGTCAACAGCAACTACATCTCTGTGAGACCCATATCGACTTGGAGAAAATACTCCCTAAGATTGCATATCTCGCGGTTATGCAATGTCTTAGCATTTAAGAAGCCACGACCACCGCACTTCCGCGGGATATACAATCTCATGGTCGATTCGATGAACGTGGGTGATGCATGCGGTGTGCTGTTAGCAATGTACGAACTTTTCTATCCAGGGCATCCAGATCAGTTTGAGTCCATTTAAGTATGCCAAAGGAATACATCAGTACCGGCATGACCCATCCAATGTATGCGCGAACCTTGTTTCCGCCAGACAAAAGACTTTTAAGGACTTTTGAAAGGCGCCCCAAGAAACGCTCACGCAACGACTGTTTCATGTCAGCATCGTTGATGCCTAATGCCTGTGACATACCTAAATCATATTTTAATATTATTATTGTTGAAGATATTCATATTTTTTATTTCTTAACCATTGGTACAGTCCTATCGATTTATAGCTCTTGTTCAGACTTATCAATGAATTAGGTACCTTTGCTCTCTATAACCACTCATAAAAATTGAATATGCTAAGAGCATGAAAAAATAATATCAAAATTAGAAAATATAAAATTACCTCTAAATGGCACACTAAAAGTTCTGCGCTCCTGGCCGCTAATAAATGTCTTATTTTCGATATTTTTTTAAACTTAGGAAACTTAATGATTGGCGCGAAATCGCGTGTCAATTGTTTGTTATCACAAGTTGCGAAAAGATTTTAGGGCGATGATTTTTTATGGTTTTAAAAGTTCATAGTCTCCGCAAGACCAAAGAATACATACACTAACGGCAAGACTGCACTGCTCGTCTTCAAAATGCTTTTGGAAGGGAAGCACCTTGTTTGTTTGAGCACTGTAAGGCGTTAGTACGAAGAATTTGATCGTGGCTGTGTTTCTCTCTATGATGAAATTCGTGAAGGTCGGTCGGTTCGGCCGGAAGAGGCCGTGATAGCATGCAACCAGCGCGTGAAAAACATTCCCTCAGGACCAATGGTCTTCATGTTTTCAAAAATGGTTTGACCGAATGAAAAAGGTTTTAAAATGTAATGGAGAATACTCCGAAAAGCAGTAAATATATTACTTTACATGTGAATTGTTTTAATAATGAGCCACGCAAAACTTTCAGTGTCTTCTTCTTCTTCTTCGTATAGTTTTGCATAGAAAAGAAGATCTCCGAAGCGCAAACTCTTGATTAAGTAAACTATAACTAAACGATCGCGTGCGCCCCCTCGCAACCTGGCGCCCCTAGGCACGTGCCTAGTTTGCCTTAGGCTCGCCTCTGTGGCATCGGCTTTAAAAGTAGTGGATTTCGCTGTGCGATTGGGATGGTAATACTGGCCTCATTCTTAAGCATCTTGAATATATTTTATTCTTTAAGAAGCTTTAGTATTTGGTTGTATTTTTATCGTCTTGATTACATATGTGTTATTTTCTACATTTGAAAAAGATAATTTTTCTTCTGTCTTTGCCTGCGTTAATTTTGGATTATTTCTATTCGGTGGAAATAGATCACGATTTGGTGATGTAATTGTGATAATTGGCAAAGGAGAAGGTGTACTAGTAATAGATAACGGAATCATGGTACCTCTGGTAAATTTTTAGACCAGATTTTTTTGCCAGATAGTTTATCGAATGATGATCGTTCGAGAAGCAAGATCCTAGCTGGGTCATGTTTCCATGGTTCTATGGTTTATAATTCCGTCTCTGGTCTTAGCTAGTTTAGATTTTAAGTCGCGAACTATGATTGTACTGGAACAAGTAGTTATTATTTAAGTAGGGCCTGCACCTTAAGTGTGGATAGGTTATTGGTTAAGTAGGGTCTACGCCTTAAGTGTAGATAGGAGTTTGGGGTTAGGATCTACACCTTAAGTGTAGTTAGGTGTGTATTTTGAGAGTCATGCCTTATGTATGACCGAAATTTTTTCTTAGGGTTGTCACCTGTTGAAAAAAAATATTTTCTGATGAAATTTTTTTTTTTTAATGGAGGGGGGAATGATTGTTGAGTATGTAAACACAGCCGTTAGATGAAATTGTAGGCTGTGGGCAGTTAGCTTTTTAAAAAGGAATAGAAACTGCTTTGCAATTATATTCTCAAATCAATCTTTAAAAATATTAGTTTAAAAAAAATATGTAATTTAAAAAACTATTAATACACACTTTTATAGGAACAGACTAAAAGTACAAAATAACCGTCTATTCAGTAACTGAAATTAAAAAGCGTGTTGCGCGTTGTCAATATTAAGTACTTGAATGCATGCTTTGCAAAGGGCGCACCACGCTTTTTAATTTCAGTTACTGAATAGACGGTTATTTTGTACTTTTAGTCTGTTCCTATAAAAGTGTGTATTAATAGTTTTTTAAACTACATATTTATTTTTTACTTTTTAGTTTAACAAATGGCAAGTTATGGATGGGGATGGTAATCGATTTCACAGACCATTCATGTGTCTGCCCAGCCCGTAAATATTATAACTCAAGGGCGTGATTGTATGTATTTAGTTTTACAAATTTAAGTAGAGTCTATTAGTTACCAGATGCGCGAGCCGAACCCTTACTTCCTCCCTGCTCCATCATCAGACCTTCACTACCAAGTGTAGCGAATAGGTCTCATCAGAACGAAACAAATGAGCCCAAACTCGAGAGGTATTCTTGAGGTCATTAAGGAGTTTCACTGGGTCCTCCCAGCTCCATCATCAGACCCTCACCAATAGGTCTCATCAGAACGAAACAAATGAGCCCATCTCGATAGGTTTCCTAGTGGTCATTAAGGAGTGCCACTGGCTTCCTCCCAGCTTCATCATCAGACCCTCGCAACCAAGTGTAGCGAATAGGTCTCGTCTGAACGAAACAAATGAGCCCAAACCCGAGGGGTTTTCTTGAGGTCGTTAAGGAGTTTCACTGGGTCCTCCCAGCTCCATCATCAGACCCTCACCACCAAGTGTAACGAATAGGTCTTATCAAAACAAAACAAATGAGCCCAAACTCGAGGGGTTTCCCTATTGGTCATTAAGGAGTGTCACTGGCTTCCTTCCTGCTCCATCATCAGACCCTCACCACCAAGTGTAGCGAATAGGTTTCATCAGAACAAAACAAATGAGCCAGAACTCGAGGTGTTTCCTATTGGTAATTAAGGAGTGCCACTGGCTTCCTCCCTGCTCCATCATCAGACTCTCACCAACAAGTGCAGCTAATAAGTCTCGTCAGAACGAAACAACGGAGCCCAAACTCGAGGGGTTTCCAAGTGGCCATTAAGAAGTGCCACTGGCTTCCTCCCTGCTCCATCATCAGGCCCTCAGCATTAAGTGTAGCGAATAGGTCTCATCAGAACAAAACAAATGAGCCTAAACTCGAGGGGTTTACTAGCAGCCATTGAAGAGTTCTATTGCCCACCTCTTGACTCCATCATCAGATCAGCTCGATGGTAGCAAATTATTGTATTGTCATCTGATTCATATAGACTTGCAAAGTTTCAAATCAATACGACAGTTAGAAGTAGGTTAAAATTGAATTCCTAGATTTTCTTACATTGTGACTTAGTTACAAGTGAAGCTAAAAATATGTAGTTTTAAAAACTATAAAAACACACTTTTATAGGAACAGACTAAAAGTACAAAATAACCGTCTATCCAGTAACTGAAATTAAAAAGCGTGGTGCGCGTTGTCAATATTAAGTACTTGAATGCATGCTTTGCAAAGGGCGCACCACGCTTTTTAATTTCAGTTACTGAATAGACGGTTATTTTGTACTGTTCGCGCCGCGCTGCGAGCGGTCCGTTGTTATTATCAAGGTCACGAGACAATACGCTCGCGCCGGGTGTGTAGGATTCGTACCTCAGTCCGCCGTACGCAGCCGCGAGGCGAGTTTGTGTGTTTCGGTAGCGACGTGCCGCGCCAGTTACCTACCCGTATCGTGACCGAGATCTCGAGCGTTTTGCACCTAGGAGCGCCCGGTCCGGGTACGGACTTGTGACCCGTGTGTGTTCGCTTTGAAAAGCGCCGGGAAAGTTTTAGCTGCCTATTAGGGCATTGTGTAGTTATAAGGGTGTTAGCTGTAAGAGTTTCCCATCGGGGGTTGTGTGGAGATCGTTTTGCCAGGCGCGCCGGCGAGACAACGTTCAGCCCCCCTGGATTACGGACAGTATCCCTTACCATAAGGTAGGACTAGTTTTAATTTACTTAATTTTGCATGAGAAACCTTCGTTTCAATAAACTGTGGAACACAGTAGATGTGGTCATCACAATTGTGCGTGATCATATTTTTGGTAGCAGAGCTTAGTTGATATAATTAATTTTCATATTAAAATTAAATACATAAAATTTCATAGTAAAAATAAAAAGCGTACCTAAAAAGCGTACCTAAAAATTTTTTTTTTTGTTGAAATCTCGAGGGTATTCCGAGACGATTGAAGTACTAAGAAATTGTTCTAGTAAATTCTCGAAGCGAATGTTTCTCACTTGGTGGATCCGATAATAGATAGACACTTATATAATTGTTGTCACATACTAGTGTTTTGATACGAGTTTACTCGCCTAGATGTGTATATTTTTCTTGTGTGTCCGGATTTATTTGACGAATAGTTTCGTTCGAAAGTGTGTTTATTAGTACCACATACTAGTGATTTGATACGAGTTTACTCGCCTAGATGTGTATATTTTTTTTTGTGTGTCCGGATTTATTTGACGAATAGTTTCGTTCGAAAGTGTTGTTTATTAGTACCACATACTAGTGTTTGTTCCGAGTCCGCTTGCCTAGTTAAAAAAAGTGGACCTAGTTTTAATTATTAGTAGTATTAAATTACGAGTATTATTATTAAAAATAGTTTTGTTTTTGTTTGTTGATAACGGTTTAGTAGTTGATTTGCGAGGTTGACTTGGCCGTGTGTGTATGCCATACCGTTAATCCTATACGTTTTGTTTATACCGTTATATTGTTAGCCCTTGAAATTGGTAAGTTGTTAATAATTTATGAAAATAGTAGGGTCCGTGTATGTCGTCCGAATTTTAATTGTGTTTTATATTATCGTGACGCGACCTATTTCTATTGTTTTTTTTTGTTGATGTTTACCACTTTTATAATTCTTTGTTTGCTTTGTTTATTAAACGGAGTATAAATGGCTCCTACGAATCCGCTCGCCGTATCCGGGGCTGGCATCCAAGGAGTTTTGCGTTGGCTTGCTTGTGCGGTCACATTAATAGACCGAGCCGACCAGGTAGGCGCGTTGCTAGCTCGGTATGGCGGGCTGGCAGCTCGGCTGCAAGACCTGGAGCGCCACGCCATGGAGTGTCGCGCGTATTACTTGGAAAACCCCCCAGCTGATGATGCCGTGTCGGAACAGCTGGAGCAGGATGTAGCCCAGGCCTATGAGCTGGCTGACCAGTTCACGGAGGCGGCTGAGAGGGCCCTGGCTGTTCGGAAGGGGGAGCCGGTTTTGAGCGGGGAGGTCAAACCTACCCCGACGGCGTTGCTAGGCCGATTGCCTACGTTGGAGATTCCCACTTTTAATGGGGATCTGTCAGCCTGGATGGGCTTCATTAATTTGTTTGACAGTTTGGTGGATTCACGACGGGACTTATCCCCTAGCGAGAAGTTGGCCTATTTGCGCTCCTCCCTGCGAGGAGAGGCCAGCGCGGTAATCCAGCACCTGCTCATCAGTGACGACAACTACCAGGTGGCTCGCCAGCTTCTGGTTAGCAGGTACCAGAATGTCCGGTTACTGGCGGACACCCACGTGGCCACGATTTCGGCCCTCCCGCGAATCACGCGGGTACACCTGTTACGGAGGGAGTTGCTGAACCCGCTACTGTCAGCGGTCAACTCCCTAAGGCGATTGGACCTGCCGGTGGATCAGTGGTCCTTTATACTGCTGCACATAGTCCTCGCCAAATTGCCCGCTGAAATGAAGGGGCGTTTCGAGCAGAGGTACGGAGGCGACAGCGCCTCGTATCTCCCGCCCTTCGCGGACCTCCTTCGTTTTTTGGAGGACGAATGTAGGGTGACGGACCACCTGGAGCCCGCCCCGGTTCCAGGTGTTGGTCGTATGGTGGCGGCGAGGGAACAGCCCCGTCGCCCGACCAATCGCTATGCTGCCTTCCAGCAGTCCCCTCCCCCCGCACCGAGTGAGCGGTGCAGGTATTGCAGGGGAGATAGGCACGTGGTGCACGAATGTGCCAAATTTAGAGGCCTCCGCCCAGAGGGACGGAGGGCCGTTGCTAGACAGCGCCAATGGTGCTATAGGTGTTTGGGGGGACACATGCAGTCGGCGTGTCCCCAGACAGAGGATTGTCGTCTTTGCGGAGGGAGGCATCACCCCCTCCTTTGTTTGGACCGCAAGGACGCCGGGAGCGACCGGGGTTCGAATTCCTCGCGCACGGGCGGGGGCCCGGCAGCCCGGAACCGGTCCCCTAGAGATTCGGCGGGGCTTAGCCCCCCCGTTCAGTCCCCCCCGGAGAGGGGGAACTATAGGAGAGACGCCCCCGCCACGGGCGGGGGTAGGGGGGTACCACAAGAGTACGCCACGGTGGCGATGGGCACGGGCCCTATTTGCTACTCCCCCCCCCCTAATGGAGAGGCCTCGATTGGGGTACTATGTACCGAGGCACGCCCCACACGGGTATTACCCTGCACCTAGGAGTGCTGTTGGTCGGGGCCAGTATGTACCCGACTGGGACCCGCTCGCCCGGTACGAGCGTCCCACATTTGGCGCGCCGACTCAGGCGCGAGGGGAACAAGTACCCCCCCAAAATTTTTAATGGCGCCCCTGTCGGACCCAACCACCCCTCCGGAGCTTGTGCTGTTGCCAACAGCCTCCGTGAATGTTTGGGGACCTAAGGGCAATGTTGTCACGGTGCGTGCCCTTTTGGACTCAGGTGCCCAGGGGTGCATAATGTCCAGGTGGCTTGTCCGACAGCTGGGTCTTTTGCTTGTGCCGCATCACGAAGCGGTACGGGGGGTGGGAGACTCGCGGATCCCTGATCCGATTGGTCGAGTTGAGTTCTCCTTCTCCCCCCACTTCGCGCCAAGGCCGAAGATCGGTGCTTCGGCGATTGTTTTTGATAAGGTGGTTGGACCACTCCCGCAAGTGCGAGTGCCGCCATCCACGATTGAGCTGACGTCTGGACTGGCTTTGGCTGATCCTTCCTTCCACCGACCGGGCCCCATACACTTGTTGATTGGTGCGGATGTCCTCGGTCGTGTACTGTGTGGAAGCAAGCGAGTTTTGCAGACAGCCGATCTTGTCGCCTTGTCCTCGTCGCTGGGTCATGTGGTGATGGGAAAGGTACCACAGACACCAGAGACCCCGTCGGTAGACCGCCAGACCATTGTCGGTTCTACTTTGTCCGACGTTCTCCAAAAGTTTTGGGAGGTGGAGGAACCTCCCACTGCCAAGCGGTTGGATCCGTTAGCCGAGGAGTGCGAATTGTTCTACCAGAACAACACTGGGCGCCTCCTCTCGGGTCGCTTGATTACCCGCTTGCCCTTCTTGGCGGTTCGCCCTCCTTTAGGGAGCTCCCGGCCGATGGCCGAGAAGAGATTGTTGTCCATGGAGCGTAGGATGGCCAGGGATCCCGCATTCAAGGAGAAGTATATAGACTTCATGCGGGAGTATTTGGACCTTGGGCACATGTCCATCTCGCAGTTGGACTGGCGTAATGTGGAACATTACTTCCTGCCACACCACGCTGTTTTGAAGACTTCCAATGGGAAGATCCGCGTGGTCTTTGATGGTTCAGCGCCCACGTCAACCGGAGTGTCGTTGAATCAGTGTCTGCATGCGGGGCCGAAGTTGCATCACGATGTCTGTGATGTTTTGACCAACTTCCGCCGGCACGCTGTCGTCTTTGTGGCCGATATCCGCATGATGTTCAGACAGACCGTGATTCACCCGGAGGATAGACGATACCAGCTCATCCTTTGGCGTGAGGATCCCCAGGATCCGATGTTGGCTTACGAGCTGAACACCAACACTTATGGTTTGCGGTCGAGCCCCTTTGTGGCGATCCGTTCGCTTTTGGAGCTCGCAGAGCGCGAACGGCTACGCTATCCCCGGGCATCTGCTCTTATTGAGGGGGGGGCCTTATTTGTCGACGATATCTGCACGGGGGCCTCGAGCTTAGATGAGGCTCTCGTCTTACGTGATGAGCTGATTGCGCTCTTGAGGGCTGGTGGCTATGAGTTGCGGAAGTGGCTGTCTAACTCACCGGACCTATTGGCAGATTTGCCTAAGGACCACCAGCAAGAGCCGCTCCTCTTTGAAAATCCGGAGACTCCAGACATGCTGTCTGTTTTGGGAGTCCAGTATCGACCAGTCCCGGATTTGTTCACATATAGATTGGAACTGCCAGACCCAAAGGTCTGGACTAAACGCACGGTGCTGTCCACTGTAGCCCGTACCTTTGATCCGAACGGTTGGCTCAGCCCTGTAGTGTTTTCGATGAAGTGCTTCCTACAGGAGCTCTGGGCTGCGGAATTGTCATGGGATGAGCCCCTCTCTGGTAGCCTCCTACGAGAGTGGGTGAGGTTCGTGTCATCCCTACCCGACGTCAATCGGGTTTGTATACCGAGGCAAATGCTGCCTTCGGGAAAGTTTAAAGCCTCCCTGCACGGCTTTTGTGACGCGTCCGAAAGCGGATATGCGGCAGCCGTTTACATCCGAACGGTGGATGCAGCAGGCGTTGTCGCCGTACACTTAGTTACGGCCAAGAGTAAGGTTGCCCCCCTTCGGACTAGGCTAACCATTCCGAAGTTGGAGTTGTCCGGCGCCACTCTCTTAGTACGGCTACTCAATCATGTTGCCGACACCTTGGGAAACGGTGTCGACTTGGAGTCGATATTTGCGTGGTCTGACAGCCAGGTCGTCCTTTGTTGGCTGAAGAGTTCAGTCCACACCCTTGAGGTTTTTGTGGCCAACCGGGTCTCACAAATTCAGACTTCAAAGGCCCCGTTGATTTGGCGCCACGTACCGGGCGAATTGAACCCCGCAGATTGTGCCTCCCGCGGCTGCGAGGCGCCTGAGTTAGTGGACCACCACCTATGGTGGAGTCCATCATGGTTGTTACGGCCTGAGCGCTCATGGCCTGCCACCCCGGCTGTGGCCAGAGTCCCAGACCTAGGCATGCGTGTTCACGCCGTGGAGACGGTGGCGGCTCCGCAGATGGAGTTTTTGTTAGACCGCTACAGTTCTCTTGATAAGTTGCTCGGCGTGACTGCTTGGATGAGGCGCTTTGTGCGAAATTGTCGCCAGCCTCAGGAGAAATCGTTGTCTCCGGTCCTCGCCCCACAAGAGCGGCAAGACGCTCTGTTGCATTGGGTGCGAGTGACGCAACAGCGAGAGTTTGAACCGGAGCTGGAAGCCCTGCGCTCAAGTAAGTCCAAGTTGAAGGGACCCTTGGTGCGGTTGAATCCCTTCTTGGACAGTACCGGATTGCTGCGTGTCGGAGGTAGGCTCAGACATGCCAACCTGCCGTACGGATCACGCCACCCTTTGTTGCTCCCCAAGGATGGACCGTTAGTTAGACTGTTGATTACAGACCGACATGTAAAGAATGCTCATGCCGGTTGTAATGCTTTGACCGCGCTCCTCCAACGAGAGTTCTGGATTTTGTCAGCGCGGAGAATAATCCGATCCGTTATTTTTCGTTGTCTCCCGTGTTATCGTTTGCGCGCCGATACGATGCAGCCCCAGATGGGTGATTTGCCTGCCGATCGAGTGAACGAATCGATGCCCTTCTCAGGAGTTGGAACGGATTTTGCGGGGCCATTTACCGTTAAGACATCGCGGCTTCGTAATGCTAGAACGGAAAAGGCTTACTTGTGTGTATTTGTTTGTTTGGCCACTAAAGCGGTCCACCTGGAGGTGGTTAGTGCCCTCACCACAGAAGCCTTTGTAGCCACGTTGAATCGTTTTGTGTCTCGCCGCGGAATGCCGTCGTTAATCAGGTCCGATTGTGGAACCAATTTCAAGGGCACCGATAGGTATTTAAAGGAAGTTTGTGAATTTTTGGATAGGAATAATTTTGAGATCGGATCCACACTCTCTCGCAGAGGGGTACGATGGCAGTACTCCCCGCCATCCTGCCCCCACTGGGGAGGGCTTTTTGAAGCAACTGTAAAGGCCGCTAAAACTCACCTTCGTCGCGTTATTGGGGAGACGGTCCTCACGTTTGAGGAACTCGCGACCGTATTTTGTAAGGTTGAGGCGGTCCTCAACTCGCGTCCGTTGTGTCCGTTGTCTTCGGACGCGAATGATTTAGAGGCCCTTACGCCGGGCCATTTTTTGATTGGCAGACCGCTTAACGCCTTGCCGGAATATCCTTATTCCGAAGTGCCCTCCGGACGGCTCTCGCGATTTGAATTGCTCCAGCAGCTTACGCAGAGTTTTTGGCGCCGTTGGCATCTGGAGTATTTGCACATTTTGCAGCAACGCGTTAAGTGGTCGGATAGGACGACCCCACCCAAGGCCGGAGACCTCGTGTTGGTAAAGGATCCAAACCTGCCGCCCCTCCGCTGGCGTTTAGGACGCATTGTTCAGCTTCATCCGGGGTCGGATGGTGTGCCCAGGATTGCCGAGGTCCTGGTGGGGGACTCTGTTTTGAAGCGAGCGATCGCTACCCTCTCTCGCCTGCCCTTAGATTGAGTTGGCGGACAGTTTGCTACTGTCCGGGGCGGGGGGATGTTCGCGCCGCGCTGCGAGCGGTCCGTTGTTATTATCAAGGTCACGAGACAATACGCTCGCGCCGGGTGTGTAGGATTCGTACCTCAGTCCGCCGTACGCAGCCGCGAGGCGAGTTTGTGTGTTTCGGTAGCGACGTGCCGCGCCAGTTACCTACCCGTATCGTGACCGAGATCTCGAGCGTTTTGCACCTAGGAGCGCCCGGTCCGGGTACGGACTTGTGACCCGTGTGTGTTCGCTTTGAAAAGCGCCGGGAAAGTTTTAGCTGCCTATTAGGGCATTGTGTAGTTATAAGGGTGTTAGCTGTAAGAGTTTCCCATCGGGGGTTGTGTGGAGATCGTTTTGCCAGGCGCGCCGGCGAGACAACGTTCAGCCCCCCTGGATTACGGACAGTATCCCTTACCATAAGGTAGGACTAGTTTTAATTTACTTAATTTTGCATGAGAAACCTTCGTTTCAATAAACTGTGGAACACAGTAGATGTGGTCATCACAATTGTGCGTGATCATGTACTTTTAGTCTGTTCCTATAAAAGTGTGTTTTTATAGTTTTTAAAACTACATATTTATTTTTTTCTTTTTAGTTTAACAAATGGCAAGCTATGGATGGGGATGGTAATCGATTTCACAGTCCATTCATGTGTCTGCCCACCCCGTAAACATTATAACTCAAAGGCGTGATTGTATGTATTTAGTTTTACAAATTCAAGTGGAGTCTAAGTATTAGTTACCAGATGCGCGAGCCGAACCCTTACTTCCTCCTTGCTCCATCATCTGACCCTCACCACCAAGTGTAGCGAATAGTTCTCATCAGAACGAAACAAATGAGCCCAAACTCGAGGGGTTTCCTAGTGGTCATTAAGGAGTGCCACTGGCTTCCTCTCTGCTCCATCATCCGACCCTCACCACCAAGTGAAGCGAATAGGTCTCATCAGAACGAAACAAATGAGCCCAAACTCGAGGGATTTCCTAGTGGTAATTAAGGAGTGCCACTGACTTCCTCCCTGCTCCATCATCAGACCCTCACCACCAAGTGTAGCGAATAGGTCTTATCAGATCGAAACAAATGAGCCTAAACTCGAGGGGTTTCCTAGTGGTTAGTAAGAAGTGCCACTGGCTTCCTCCCTGTTCCATCATCAGACCCTCACCATTAAGTGTAGCGAATAGGTCTCATCAGAACAAAACAAATGAGCCTAAACTCGAGGGGTTTCCTAGCAGCCATTGAAGAGTTCTATTGCCCACTTCTTGACTCCATCATCAGATCAGCTCGATGGTAGCAAATTACTGTATTGTCATCGGATTCATATAGACCTGCAAAGTTTCAAATCAATACGACAATTAGAAGTAGGTTAAAATTGAATTCCAAGATTTTCTTACATTGTGACTTAGTTACAAGTGAAGCTAATAAAAGTGTTGTAATAAAAGTGTGCTAATGAAAGATAGATTTGACGCAGTCATATACTAAGCGATGAAATGGCAAAGGGTGCCATGTCTCAACTAGACAAAGTGTGGAAGAACAGGGGAATAAGTCTGAAAACGAAAACAAGACTAGTTCGTACCTTGGTCTTCTCTGTATTTCTGTACGGCGCTGAAACGTGGACGCTCAAAGCTGCTGATCGTGGACGCATCGATGCTTTTGAGATGTGGTGCTGGAGAAGAATGCTCAGGATACCATGGACAGCACATCGGACCAACGTATCAATACTTGTGCAGCTCAGGATCACCACGCGACTATCTTCCATCTGTCTAAAGCGAGTACTTGATTACTTTGGCCACATTGCCAGGAAAGAAAGTGACAACCTGGAGAAATTGATAGTGACAGGGAAAGTCGACGGCAAAAGGTCGCGTGGTCGCAGCCCGATGCGTTGGTCTGACCAGATCCGCACCATCCTTGACACGACAGTCTACGACGCACTGCATGCCGCCGGTGACAGGAGACGATGGAAGGCCATCATCAAGGAAAGACTGCTAGGAGGTGGTGGTCACGACCCTCAGACATGAGGAATACGACGCGAGGAGGAGGAGGATACTAAGCGATAAATAAAAATAGATGTTCCATAAAAATATGATTTAAGATTATATTATAAAATGTACATAGCGATATAGAAGAAAGATAAATACAAGCCCCGTATCCTGAAGAAAGAGTTTTATTGATAAACCCAACAGTACCTACTTACTTCACGCCGGAACAGCTGCTCAATCTATACCAAGCGCAAATTCGATCGTGTATGGAGTACATAATGTTCTCATCTCTGGGATAACTCCGCCAAATAGGTACCAGCTTCACATACTTGAAGTTATTGAGCGGAGAGCCAGAAAGCTCATTGGCAACGACTATCTCTTCGACAAAAGCTCTGGAACTTCTTGCCTAAGTCTGTATTTCCCGTTAGGTATAATCTTGGGGCCTTCAAGTCGCGAGTAAACCAGTAGGCACTTCTAGGCAAGCTCGATTCATCGTAGATCGCATCAACGCTTACCATCAGTGATAGCGGACAAGCGCTTGCCTATCAAAAATAGAAATTAAAAAAGGTTGGAAATGCTTGGAAATGCGTATTCCAAAAAGTCCACACAGATAAAGTCGCGGTCACATCAATATAAATTACAGTTGCAGCCTATTATTAGCAGTAGCAGCACAAGGTATTAATTATACCTACTTAGGTATCCTAAAAACCGTTGTTCGGACTAGCCTAATTACTTATTAGAATCAGAGTAATGTCTGATCTACCACATAAATTAACGGGAAAGTAACAATGGTCATTGTAACATGTCCTTTATTTTGCTAACTACCTAAGTAGGTAGATACATAGACTAGACTGTTAAAAGCTGACAGAAAATCCAATGAAACGTGCCGATCCTTAAGTCCACCTAATTAGATAAGCGGGTAGGCTTAGTTTTATTCTGAGAGTAGCCTATTAATTGATATTAGCTTGGCAACACCACGACGCGAGACTTACCTATTACTTCACTTCCACTTGTGCACTGACGAAGATCGCGTTAGAAAATTATTGGTACCTAACATGTGACAAAAAGCCTAGCTTAATGTAGAAATCACTGTAACTCGATATTGACAACATTGACTATTGTGAATTGAATAAAGCCCGAGAGTCAAACTAATTCGCTCTATGGAGACTCAACAATAATTCTATAATAGAAAATTAGATTATCTAGTTTAATAAATAATTCATTAGTAATCCACCAATATTTATATCAGCGACATAAAAAAAAAACAAATACAAAGCTTTAAAAAATCTATAAAAAATTGGCAAAAATGGTATTAGTATTATTCACTTTACATTTGAATACATTTATTAATTATCTTTCGTAATAGTACATTACAGCCGAGGACAGGTAAGTAAGAAATTACATTGTCGAGGATGGTTTGAAGCACGAGCCGCAGGCGAGGGCTTTAATCATTCGAGGCAAGGTAATTTGCTTACCGTACAAGGCTTGTATAGTGCTTTTCGCAAGAAATGCGAGGAAATAAAAAACTGTTTAACTAAATAAAATTTATTAAAATTATATGACACTCATGTTCGGGCAATTATTAAGTGTAAATGTTATTGTTTTCCCGGGCACACTTATGTATAAATCGCCCATAATAATATTATTATAATGATGTATCATTAAAATACGCCAACAACACAGATTCCGAAAACGTATGTGCCTTTTTTCACTTTTCCAAATCAGATCGTAGGTTTTCATATAAGTATATTTCTTTTGATTTTGCTGGCAGTAAGTTTTCTGTTATTAATTTTGCTTCTGCTCTCAAATTTGGTGGAGTAGGTACATACAATGTCTGTATATGTTTCATTGGCAGAACTCATTTTGATAATTTATTACACAATATAATAGTTATTTGTTATACAAGTGAGCAAAATCATTTTTCGCTGCGAGTGCTGAATTTAAATCACGAACTAGCGAAGTAGTCTAAAATTGAATCACGAGCGTAGCGAGTGATTCAAATATAGACTACTGAGCACAGTGAGTGATTTAAAGGCACGAGACATCAGAAAATTTTGCTCTCGTGTTAAACATACAACTTTTCACCTCTACCAGCGAGAAAAGTGTTACAGGTCAGAAAAACAACATTGAAGGCAACATTTATAAATAAAGAAAACATCAAAATTACAAAATTAATAATAGTTAACTGTTTGCATTGCGTTCAAAAACTGCACTGCATGTAATTTTTATGAAAACCAAACATGCTATTAGCACAGCGGTTTAATGTTCACTTCATATTATCATTTATTTTAAATATTGCGTGTTTAATAAAAAGCAATAGTAGTACAATCGTATTTAAATAATTTGTTATTAGAATTCATTAATTTTTCTTATTTTATATTTATATCATGCATGCGACCTCATTTCGTCCATACTCTTTATTTCGAACCTTTGGTATCCGTGTATTTATTTTTTAAGCTTTATATTTCATGTCCATCGACATAAAGCTATCTATCTATCCTTTTTGCTCATACTAATTTTAAAAGTCTCATCCTTGTCACTATATTTCTTTTTTCTTAATTATTTCAAAAATTCGTGTAAGAAATTAAAAAAACACTTTGCCTCACGCTCGCAGCAAAAATGGATTTTGCTGCGAGTTTTTAGGCGCCAAAAGCGCCCTTTTCGAGCTGGAGAGGTGAAAACTATATTGATATCAAATCAACCGCTGAAAATCATTCCCGCCGTTTTTTTTATATTGGCTTGTGAGACCATGTGGAACGGTCATTAAGCCTATTGATACTTACTACTTGCTACTAAAATGCGCAACTTCAATACCCGCTTCTGGGCGGTAGATGGCGCTGTACATATTTCCCATACAAAATTACTCGTAAACATGGAAGTATTATTTAGGTAATACTTCCATGCTCGTAAAGGATATTTTGTCTATGATAAATCTCATTTTGTTTTTTCGATTGATGTTCGTGCTAAGGGTACATAGCGCTTGTGGTACAATACGAAGTAATATACTCTGTGCGCACCGTATTTAAAAAAAAGTTAACCTAATTATGATATAATAATTACCTATATAATAATAATAATAATGGCTGTATGGTGCAAATGTCCCTTTGCTTTTTCTGTTTTTATACACAGGAATAACGAAAGAAAAAATAAAGAAAAAAAGTTGGTAATAATATCTTTGGGTAGTACCTTTTCCGAGGTAAACATTCTAAATTTGAAAATCACTGCAGTAATGAATTTCAGTACTTACTTACTGCACTAAAATCAGTGCAGTAAGTAAGTACTGAAATTCATTACTGCAGTGATTTTTAAATTTAGAATGTTTACCTCGGAAAAGTGCCACGTACTGCATTCTTTTCTCAAATATAATATTAACATTTCAGAGCATAAGTGTGAAAAAGTATATAATCCCCCTATATTTGTAAATGAAAAACAAATAAACTTTTAAAAAACTCTCTACGTAAACTCTAAATTGGCATTACACCTAAGAAATGCTCCTATACCGGACATAGTCAAAATCGACTCCTATTACGGCGCTATTTTTTATTTTCGTGTTTCATTCTTGTTTTAGTAAATTTAGGTAGGTACACTAAATAGTAGATTATTAACCAAGGGGATAAAGCAGTGTCTTCTGTCGCGGGTGACGATTTAAACCGCGAGCGTTAACGAAGGACTGGTTTACTCCCGAGCGTAGTGAGGGTGTTAAATTTGAATCCTGAGTGAATCCTAGCGAGGGATTTAAGTTCACCCAAGACTAAGACAGCTTTATCACCTAGAAAAATACTCTACTTTTCGTACCATTTGCGAAAAAATTAACACAATAATAAAATGAGATAAGCATTATTAAAAATAATGACAATTAAAAGTAAAAGTTAACATTCGAAACATTGGTCCAATTATTGATAGAGAGAGTTACATTTTTGTATGGTACATTTATTGTTGACTAGCTGACCCAGCGCGACTTCGTTCCCGTGGCCCTACGCCCTACTCCACCCTACCCTACCCGTACTCTACCCCTACCCTACCTCTACCCTACCCCTACCCTACCCCTACCCTACCCTACCCCTACCCTACCCCTACCCTACCCCTACCCTACCCCTACCCTACCCCTACCCTACCCCTACCCTATCCCTACCCTACCCCTACCCTACCCCTACCCTACCCTACCCCTACCCTACCCCTACCCTACCCCTACCCTACCCCTACCCTACCCTACCCCTACCCTACCCCTACCCTACCCCTACCCTACCCCTACCCTACCCTACCCCTACCCTACCCCTACCCTACCCCTACCCTTCCCCTACCCTACCCCTACCCTACCCCTACCCTACCCCTACCCTACCCCTACCCTACCCCTACCCTACCCCTACCATACCCCTACCCTACCCCTACCCCTACCCTACCCCTACCCTACCCTACCCCTACCCTACCCCTACCCCTACCCTACCCTACCCTACCCCTATATCCTTCCTTGGACTTCCACGAACATTTCAAGACCAAAATTAGCCAAATCGGTTTAGCCGTTCACGCGTGATGTCGTGACCAAGGGAAATAGGGATTCATTTTTATATATATAGATGAGTTGATTTGAGTATTTCTCTGTTCTTGCGTCTGAGGAACTTGCGTTTCACTGTAGATAGTATACGTCGGAGATAGTGGTGGTGGTGCATCGTGAGTTACGGACGAAGATAAGATGCCGGAAGTTGATGGTTGTGGCTCTGATGGATTAAGTTTTATATTTCTGTTAATTTGATTGCTTAATATGGTTTTTAGAACATTAACTTATTTATAAATAAATATGTAGTTTAAAAAACTAAAAAAACACACTTTTATAGGAACAGACCAAAAAGTACAAAATAACCGTCTATTCAGTAAGTGAAATTAAAAAGCGTGGTGCGCGTTGTCAATATTAAGTACTTGAATGCATGCTTTGCAAAGGGCGCACCACGCTTTTTAATTTCAGTTACTGAATAGACGGTTATTTTGTACTTTTTGGTCTGTTCCTATAAAAGTGTGTTTTTTTAGTTTTTTAAACTACATATTTATTTTTTACTTTTTAGTTTAATAAATGGCAAGCTATGGGTGGTTGATAATCGATTTCACAGTCCATTCATGTGTCTGCTCACCCCGTAAACATTATAACTCAAAGGCGTGATTGTATGTATTTAGTTTTACAAATTCAAGTGGAGTCTATTAGTTACCAGATGCGCGAGCCGAACCCTTACTTTCTCCTTACTCCATCATCAGACCCTCACCACCAAGTGTAGCGAATAGGTCTCATCAGAACGAAACAACTGAGCCCAAACTCGAGGGGTTTCGTAGTGGTCATTAAGAAGTGCCACTGACTTAATCCCTGCTCCATCATCAGGCCCTTACCACCAAGTGTAGCAAATAGGTCTCATCAGAACGAAACAAATGAGCCCAAACTCAAGGGATTTCCTAGTGGTCATTAAGGAGTGCCACTGACTTCCCCCCTGCTCCATCATCAGACTCTCACCACCAAGTGTAGCGAGTAGGTAGGTCTCATCAGAATGAAACAAATGAGCCGACCTCGAGGGGTTTCTTAGTGGTCACTAAGGAGTGCCACTGACTTCCTCCCTGCTCCATCATCAGACCCTTACCACCAAGGTAGCGGATAGGTCACATCAGAACGAAACAAATGAGGCAGAACTCGAAAGGGTTTCCTATTTGCCATTAAGGAGTGCCACTGGCTTTCTCCCTGTTCCATCATCAGTCCCTTGCCACCAAGTGTAGCAAATAGGTCTCATCAGAGCGAAACAAATGTGCCCAAACTCAAAAGGTTTCGTAGTGGTCATTAAGGGTGCCACTGGCTTCCTCCCAGCTCTATCTTCACATCATCAGACCCTCGCCACCAAGTGTAGCGAATAGGTCTCGTCTGAACGAAACAAATGAGCCCAAACTCGAGAGGTTTACTAGTGGTCATTAAGAAGTGCCACTGGCTTCCTCCCTGCTCCATCATCAGACTCTCACCACCAAGTGAAGCGAATAGGTCTCATCAGTACGAAACAAATGAGCCCAAACTCGAGGGGTTTTCTTGAGGCCATTAAGGAGTTTCACTGGCTTTCTCCCAGCTCCATCATCAGACCCTCACCACCAAGTGTAACGAATAGGTCTTATCAACACGAAACAAATGAGCCCAAACTCGAGTGGTTTCCTATTGGTCATTAGGGAGTGTCACTGGCTTCCTTCCTGCTCCATCATCAGACCCTTACCACCAAGTGTAGCGAATAGGTCTCATCAGAACGAAACAAATGAGCCAGAACTCAAGGTGTTTCCTATTGGTAATTAAGAAGTGCCACTGACTTCCTCCCTGCTCCATCATCAGACCCTAACCACCAAGTGCGACTAAAAAGTCTCATCAGAACGAAACAACGGAGGCCTAACTCGAGGGGTTTCCTAGTGGTCATTAAGAAGTGCCACTGGCTTCCTCCCTGCTCCATCATCAGACCCTCACCATCAAGTGTAACGAACAGGTATTATCAGAACAAAAGAAATGAGCATAAACTCGAGGGGTTTCCTAGCAGCCATTGAAGAGTTCTATAGTCCACCTCTTGACTCCATCATCAGATCAGCTCGATGGTAGCAAATTATTGTATTGTCATCGGATTCATATAGACTTGCAAAGTTTCAAATCAATACGACAATTAGAAGTAGGTTAAAATTGATTTCCAAGATTTTCTTACATTGTGACTTAGTTACAAGTGAAGCTAATAAAAGTGTGGTAAAATGAATCAACATAAACTTAACGTTTAAGTATTTGAAGAAAACAAAAACGCGGCATATTCATAGACTAATATTTTTTTGTCGGAAAAGCAAAGGCATCAAGCTCATACGGCCTCGTCGGTTTTCGTAATTTTATTTAATAATAACTGCATAATAAATGCGTATTCCTTTTTCAAAAAGATGTGTAATGCTTTATATACAAACTCAATGGTGTAAACACAGATGTAGTTCAGTAATTTCGGTAAGTATTCCAAATTTAAATCACATTCTCTCCCTAGAGGATGAATGAAATTCAGTTCAATTTTCTTTCCCTGTTTTTAACAGATTAAAAATGACTATTGTTATGTTCTTAAAGTTTCACTTATTTACTTAAAGTTCCGAAAAACGACTGAGACGGCGCACCGCGTGTTTTGGTCGGCGTCGGCGCGCCGACGCTAACTCCCAGCGACGGCGGCGCGCCGGCACGACGCTCATATCTAGTACCAATAGACTAAGAGCGAGCGCACACCATAGTCAAGACAGTCTTAAGACAGACTATCGCCTTACAAAACCTATGAAGGTGCGCACACTTGAAACAAAAAGTCTCATAGACACATTGTCTTTCAAGACAAAACAGTCTATAGCCGCACAGTGTTTTAAGAACCTCGATTATGTGGCGTACCGTTTTTACAAGCTTTTTATTAACTTGTCATGTTAGTTAGTTAGTTAGTTTGTTAGTTAGTGGGGGACAAATCTTGCAAGCTTAATTTGACCCACTTCCCAGTGTCGGATGGAGCTGAAATTTTGTATAAGTACAGTTTTGGTTCAGATGACAAAACAATACTAAAGCTTGTCATAAAAATGAAATTTTTACTAAAAACTTATTATCCTGAATTACTATAAATTAAGCTATTATATCGGGTGTTTTTTTTGGAGGTGAAGAACTTTAAATTGAAATTAAACACAGAAAATCGTTTTTAATATCCATGAAATAGGCTTTATTTCAAAGATAATTTTTTGATATTTATGTTTGAAAATAACTTCCGGCATGTGGCCGCCGCGGCTGGCGCGTACACGGCATCATCTGGAGGTCCCATTTTTACACGCTTTCCGTAGTACACTCAGCAGTCAGTAGACTCAGTAGACAGCACATTAGGTTAAACAGTTGAACTGCGATAACAGCTTTTATTATGTAGGGCATAAAGGCGGTCTCATGGTCAACATGTATAGCCTGATGTGCCACCGTGTGTACATCAGACTGTATGTTGGCAATAACGCGTCGAATGGTGGCTTCCAACTGCTCAATGGTTACTGATTGCAGAAATGCGATTTAACATTGGTAGGTACCTGAGTATTTCTCAAAAAAGTGTTCAGTCATGAAATCGTCAAGAAATCAGTTTGTCAAGAAATTATCAATACTAAGGATGACATAATACCAAAGAAAGCAAGAATCGGGTAACGCAAAATTTAAAATTTTGTTAGTAGGTTCCTATCATAGTAATCAAAATACATTTTTTTAGTAACTGTATTTTAATAATCTAAACTTAATGATTATAAGCTACATCGAGTGCTAAAAACTGGAGACAAAATAGCGTTTGATTAAAGTAGGAGGTAATTTCACTTGATGCTGAGTCTACCAACGAGAAAAAATATATATCTGGCTGGAGGCAGGATAATAAATTTAAATTTCTTTTACACTTATGTCAGTAGGAAAAATGTAGCAGTTTCCTTCTTTTTTTGGTTGGCTAAGAAGTTCAACAATGTCTTTATTATCGATTATTGAAATATCATTCTTTATCTACCACAAAGAAAGTTATCTAATATCGTCAAATTACACGAAAGCGGCAGCCCGTTGACAGGGTCATTTTGTGAAATTATGCGCTTGCTAAATGTGCTTTTCAGCAAATTTCTTGTAATTTTAACTATTTGGAAACGGTCCCCCAGTGTGAATCTATTCATGGTGAATTGTCATATCAAGTGGGGTTTGACAATCAAATCAATCAAATCAAATCAAAATATTTATTTATTCACATAGACATAATAAGCATGTACTTATGAATCGTCAATATTTTCCTACCACCCATTCAAGACTTTTTTAACTGACAATTCACCACCACCCCAAATCAACCAAGAACTGTCAAATCGGCAGTCACAAAAAACAGTGGATTCAATTTACAGTTTTCCAAAAAACACCCGATGACCTGAAACGACCCGACATAGGAAAAATACTGAAAAATTACAACGGCTCATAGTTGACGAGAAAAAAAATCAAAACCTACCTATTTTAAAACAGGAATTTAAAGAAAATATTTAGCTCCTATATGATTCTTATTGATTTAGTTTTGGTTAAAGGTTTATTATGTAGCTTCTTTATTTAACCTCTCTTCACAAGTTTTGGGCTTCCTAAAGCAAACTGTATAGACAATAATATATGTTTTATTAATTTCCGACTTTTTTTTAAGTGTAACGGTGTTTTCTGATAATATTTATACTTACAATAAAATGTCGAACTTTGTTGTCCATAACTACCGTACCTGTTGTTTTTGCAACAGAATACCGCGTTATGTAGAAGTTACGAGCAAAAAACGTTCTTTTTTCAGGGTTAACAAAATTTTTGTTCCGGTTTAATTACAAAATTAAAACAAAAATAATTTCTCATAACTAAATATTTGTCATCAGAAAATTAGCTTTATTGTAGTTAATTTACTTTAATACCTTTCTTTGTGAAGAAAATAAAGATGTTTATTATTAATATTATTATTTTTTACAATGAACCATCTATTTCTGTAAGTATTTGTAATGAAAGAAGGAAGTCACTACCCTAATACCGGAATTATGTTTAATTAATGTTTTTGTTTATAACTTGTTTATACAATACATACATAACGCGGTTTTTGGTTGCATTAAAAATATTTTTATTTTATTTTTATTAAAAATAGTAATTTTGATATGTACTCAAAAAGAATTAACTCAGACGGTGTGCATCACGTCGCCGTCGTCATAGTATTAAAATATTCCCTACAGTAGTGCAACCAATGTACTTACGCGGAGCGGGGGTAAATACAATTTAAACAGAAAAAAAAATTCAATTCAATACAATAATAATCCGATTCAATACAATAATTATATGTCAAATATACCTATCTCCATGATAAAAAATAATGTCATTAGTAAAATAATTGTGTCATAATTTAATAGTTCCCTGATAAAAATAATGTCAATCCATAGTAAAATAATTTGTGTAATAATTTAATTTTGGTAATGTCATCAATATTCATCATCATCTCGA
The DNA here is from genome assembly GCA_949710035.1 of Crambus lathoniellus. Classification (NCBI taxonomy): domain Eukaryota; kingdom Metazoa; phylum Arthropoda; class Insecta; order Lepidoptera; family Crambidae; genus Crambus; species Crambus lathoniellus. The sequence continues at coordinate 31,278,682 of OX453296.1, forward strand.
CAATACTCGGCGGATTCGACATAGGCACGATAGCTACTTTTGTTACCTTATGGATGATAATAACCCGTCTTAATAGATACTTTATTTTCTATATTTTCAAAATTAGGAATAGGTAGGTAATAATTAGGTACCAGCAGGTAGGTACATGTCGTGCGGCGAATAAAGAACGATGACCTTGAGCGCGGCACTTTCGCTCATTCACTTCGTGAATGCTGTAGGTACACACGCGCGAGGTAAATACCGATCTCCGACTCCGTTTTCTCCGATCGATCTTGTAGATACAAGTACAACTGAGAGCAACATTTGCATTAGACTGTCCGCCCATGTCAAATTTTTTGTAGGACCGATGATAGAAGGGCAGGATTCATGTTGGGTGGAACGTTGCCCAAGTGAAGCTAAAAAAAGGCCCGATGATAGGGTCGGCCGGCCGACCCTATTTATTACTATCGGTGGATTTCATTTATAGCCGATAAAAAAAACTGTCACCCATTATAGGCTGACTGTCTACCTGGCAGTGCAACAAATATAAATACAATAATATATTGTAAATATGTATACGTATAATACGAATAAACTAGCGGCCGCCCGTGGTTTCACCCGCGTGTTTCTCGTTCCCGTGCGAATATCGGAATAAAAAGTAGCCTAAGTTACTCGTTATTACATCAGCTACCTGCCAGTGAAAGTCCCGTCAAAATCGGTCCAGCCGTTTCAGATATTAGCCGGAACAAACATACAGACAGACAGACAACAATTGACAACATTTCAAAATTTTAAGGTATTTGTTTTTATGGATATAATGAAAGTTTATAGTTTTTTAGGAAACACGTATTCTTTCCTTTTTTTTATATTCACATGCATTATTGAGATAATAATTAATTGAAAATAGTATATTCTAAAAGGACGTAAGTAAAATATCAGGCATAATATAAGCGATTCCTTAGCCTGAAACCTTCCTTTTTCTAACATACAAATTAAAAAAAACTGTCTGACATGATGTTTTACGTAGAGATGTAGCACGCACGCTAGTATTTTGTGTCGATAATAATAGCATGCCGGACGACGAGCCGTGGGCAGGCCCCCCACAAGGTGGACCGACGATCTGGTCAAGGTCGCGGGAAGCCGCTGGATGCGGGCAGCGCAGGACCGATCGTTGTGGAGATCCTTGGGGGAGGCCTATGCCCAGCAGTGGGCGTCGTTCGGCTGACATGATGATGATGATGATGAATAATAGCATTTTTGTTTCAAGGGATTACTTATTTTAATTTAGTCATATGCAATAAAACAACGCTGCACTTTATTAATTTCATCTCACATGTGTTATACAACTGTAGTATTAAAAAATGCTATACTTTTCATGACTTGTAAGCTTGTAACTTGCTCAATGCTTTAAAACAAGGTGCTGTGTAAGTACTTTTTAAAATCTTCGTTTGTGTAATAATAAAACAAAGATATTTCAGTATTACTACCAATTTAATTTATACTAAACTTTCTGATTTTTCAATGAAAATAATCGATAATAATTCGATAAATAAGTCAGGCATGCATCACTATTAAAATGACAGTAATTTTGACATTTGTTTGTTTACTTTGTTTTTTTTTTCTTCATAGGGATTGATTCCAGGCAAATGCATACACGCTAGGAAGGCCTGAAATTGATCATTTTACACATTTTTTAAATATCTTAATAAATAGGCGACCAAAAAACTTAAAAATACCATTTTCATGTTTAATTAGTTCGAATCTCGAAATGGTTTTCGAATTTTACTGCCTTGCAAAAAATGAAATGTTGTCAATTGTAAAACATGTCATTTTGGTATATGTACCGTATATATAATCATATGCATGTAGTAAAAAGGTTATTTTAATGTTACAAACAGACACTTCAATTTTATTTATTTGTATAGATGATACCTACATTACAAATAATAATACCAGTTATTTTTTTCCTATTCTGTGGCAACCCTTACGTATCTGCGAAGGACAGCGCAGCGTAAGTACTTACACCGGCGGCGGTGGCATCGCGCGTTAACAAAGGCGTTGCGCTACTGTAAGGAATATCTTACTATGACGTCGTTTTAACTGTGACGTTGTTTTGTTTCCGTGTCTTACAAGACAGTCTAGCTAGTCAGTCTTGTCTATGTGAGACAAGACTGTCTTAAAACAGTCTTGACTATGGTGTGCGGTCGCTCAAAACGTGGCGTGGTGGACTGCCCCGAACTTCTGAGCGGCATTGGTTTGCGAGTTCCGGTGACCTCCTTCCGTAACCCGAACACCTTGCATATCTCCAAATATTAAAATACTCCAAGCGAGTATTTTAACGTTCTAACAAGGCATTTGGACATATACTTTTTTAATACGTCATCCAACAGGCTGAAGCGACTCTTAAATAATTCATTTTTCGATAAAGAGTAGCAAATCCATTGGTTTTTTTTCCTTTTCTTATTTTAGTTAGCATGTGTTATGTATTTAATTTTTCTTTATTTAGTTAGTTTGTGTAAAACATCAACTTAAACTTCTTGTTATAAGTGGAAGCTTGTAATTGGCTTCAATATTTAAGTTAGTACTTTTTGTAATCCCACCTAGCTGTAAGCTTTCCTAAGATTGTAAAAATAAAATAAATAAACTGTAGCCCATATCTTAATTTGAGCACTCATACAAGCACCACCCTCCAACTCTTAACTGTTATGCTGTTTAACGATTCACCACCAGCTAACCTCAATTACTTAAAATAATACAACTCAAGGTCTATTGGTGCATGCAGTAGGTACTTAAAAAACATGCTTTAACTCCTAAGCGTTAAGGAGTTCTACCTTTCATCATCAGCTCATCTAAATAACCTGAAAGATTTCAACTATAAATCTTTACGTATCAACGATATGTAAAGAATTATCATCCAACTCCTAACCATTGAGGAGTTGTACCTTCGATCACCGCAGCTCGACATCATGAGAGGATGACTTTAGGAAATATATAAAACGCAAAATACCTATTAAATTTGAGGGTTTTCCTCGATTTCCTTTGGATTCCACCATCAGATGCTGACGTGGCAACAATGGGAGTGATCCTTGAGGTGACTCAGGAAGATACTCTTTTGAATAAAAAAAATCGGTTCACAATTGGCGGAGCTATCGTGGAAAATCCATAAACCGCCCTAGGCGCCCGTCGCTCAACCGGCGGAATGACGTCACAGCCATTACACGACGGGAGCGATCAGTTTCGCGAGTTCCCATATTGATTTGCTTATAAATAATGTAATTTTCGTGATATCAACACATTTTTTTCACAGTTACTCTTATTATTGGTTAAAGTTTTTGTTAGGGCTGAAAAAGGGGAATTCAACTCACTTCAAGTCAATGGAGAGTCAAGTTCATAATTTCCATAAAGTTCGTTACCTACTTAAATAGTTTCATCTACACTCATGTTATAATATTCGAATTATGAACTCATGCCTGAACGTCTAATCATACACTTTATGCCATAGTCAACTATAAAAAATAAAACTGCTGTAAGTATCCGGTAGTTTCATAATGACCATTATGAAACACCCGGATACAGCTGTCACTCATTATAAAACACTTATATTTCTTAATTTTACAGTCTCCATGGCAACCGTAAGATTCCGGCCCTGACTTCCAACTCTTTCAAGCCTTTTAGCTGGCAACAATCAGAAACTTTTTTAAAATTATAATTTTGAATTTAGAAGGAATAGACCGTATAGACTCCTATGAGTGGGGTTTGGCACCAATTCACATTGATTTGCTTTATTTTTTAAATATATGTCGTCTTAAGGTGGAGAGCGGGGTCTACATTATGTGGGCGATCTTCAAGGTCTTCCATAGTGGGTCCTCAGGCAGCAGGAAATAAACACTCTTTAAAGATGAATTACAATTTTATTCTTGGGTATACAACAATGCCTTATCAATGGCCTCTTCAGAAACCGACAAGTCCTTGGAACTCTTATTTCAACCTTCGCAGTCTAGTCTCAATTATGAATGGAACTGAAACAAACTGAAATGAATTCCCAACGCTTTGCCGCGTCCCTTTATATACCCGAGATCAAGGCCATGTCCAAACGAGTAAACAACCCTCGCTTGCGTTTCTGAAAAGACTAGAATGATCCATAATGGCTAATTACCAATATCAAATTACAATCAAAATAAAACCATTAGGAAACTTAATATAAACAAAGTATCAAATTCAATGCGTTTTGCTAGAACATTCGGTACTTCCAATATCTAATTACAGGTGTCACGTTACAATCAAAATAAAACCATTAAAGAACTCAATACAAACAAAATACGATTTGCTAAAAGGTTATAGGTACTTCTCGTACATCAAATTAACTATGATGTAAAGTAAACAATTGTAAGTTCCCGCCGCGCCGGTACAACGATGACGCGTAGATGCTGATTTTTAACATCTCTCTCCGACACGGCCATTCTGACCGTTCACCCGTCCTCGGGTGTGATGCCTGTTGGTTGACCCGTCATCGGGTGTGATGCCTGTTGACAAAGAAAAAGGATCACACAGCATTTGTGTTCAAAACGCCTACAAACCACAATGGAGAGAGGCTATTTAAATTAATCGCAAAGACTAAAAAGGCTGGACCAACGAGTTCCCATAATTCTTTTTAACTTGGTAATCATTTGCGATAACTGAGATTAGGCACACAATACCAGTGAACCAGTCCTTCGGTCACTGTAGCCACAACCAGTCCTTCGGTTGCGTCATTACATGGCACCGTATCCAGTCCTTCGGATACCCAAGTAGCTCGGTCCTTCGGCTACTTTATCCAGCAACTCGGTCCTTCGGTTGCCGTTGGCCATATCATACCCCACAACACGCTACTACGTCTGCGGGTCATTATTTATTTGTCTGATTACCTGCAACTCAGTCCTTCGGTTGCTGTATGTCATCTCATACCCCACAAGAACAACGCTACAACGCTTGCAAGTCATTTGTACGTCTAATCTGAGTCACTTGTGCGTCTAATCTGAGTCACTTGTGCCAGTACCATCGGCACAGTCATCCAACTCGCTGGGAACTTGTGGGTCTGGTCTGGAGACCTTCGAATACGATGATGAGGATACTTGTAAACACGGTTAGAGTTGATTGCTTTCAGCAAATATTTGTCACCTTCGAGAACTTTAATTACCTACTCTATATGGGCCCTTAAATTTTGGGTCTAGTTTAGTTTGGTTTCTTCATTTTCGAACCAAACAAAATCACCAACAGCAAAATTTGTAACTTTCGCTTTGTGTCTGTCAAACCTTTCTTTATCATAGTAAGCATTTTTCATTATACCCTGGACCGCCTGCTCCCTAACTTCATCAATGTTAACTTCTGCTTCATTTTACTCATTAGACTTAGAGGTCTAGCAATTTTCCCAATCATAAGTTCCAATGGACTTGCCTTGGTCACACGATTAGTGGTCGAATTGATTACTAGCTGAATGTCGCTTTGTAAGTGACAGTCTGGTGTAAGAAACTTTAGTCCGATCTGGTCAAAAATAATCTCTGATAGAATTTGGCAGGTACTATGAACATAAAAAAAACGATAACACTCACCATTATTGTACAATCATCCAGTAGTGTTGCTAACAAAGCATGCGTCGACACGTCGGTGACTCGATCCAGCAGTCCCAGTATCAGCCCCGTTTCTATGGCTCGCCGTAGAAGAGCCGGTACCAGACGCACTGGAGCACGTAGATGCGTAGTGGCCGGTTGCACCACACTTGAAGCATGTCACATGAACAGACTGTTGCTTTTTCTCCGTTGAAAGCGCCTTGTTGAAACTGTTAGTGTTCTTCTTCATATTGTTTCTGAATCGACAATCGCTCATTCGATGTCCCAACTTCCCACAGAAGTGGCATTTAATAGTGGATAGAGTAGAAGTTCTGTACCGCTTCGTATCAGCCGGTCCGTCTTGATACGATGTTTGGGGTCCCATATTTAATTTCCGCTTAAGGAATGAAAACGCTTGTAGCTCACGCTGCATCTTATCTCTTGTATCAATCACTGTAGTGAAGGCCAACCTCTGCAATCTCCCATCGAATTGTGCAATGTGTGCAAGAACGGTAGCCATAATTATTTGTTCTGTGCTCGAACCTTCCCAGCATGAAGAGAGTGTTGCCACTAACTTTGCAGCATAAGCAGCTAGACATTCTCCATCCTTTGGTCGGCTGTTGAGTAAGTTGATGAGGGTAGCAGCTGGAGTTTCGACGTAACCATATCTGGCCATAAAGAGATCTTTGAATCGTTGCCATGTCATGTCAGCGTATGATATTTGGGATAACCATCGTGAGGCACTTCCTTTTAATGCTCCGCTAAGTGCCATTATGAGTGCGCTGCCATACAGTGGTTGCTCGGATAAGCACAGGTTTGATGTGTTGCACCAAGCTCGGGGGTCAGAGTCTGGCTTGTCAGGATTGAATTCCGGTAGCTTTACTGCAGTGCTGGTATTCATTGGCAGCTTCAAAGCATCGATGAGAGTCCTCATATTCTGATTTTGCGACTCCAGAATAGCGCGTAGGAGATCTTCATCCAGACGTGATTGTTGTCTCGTAGATGAGTTCTGCGCCCGAGGCGATCCCGCTTCTGATGTCGTCTGAAGGTGGAGAGCGGGGTCTACATTATGTGGGCGATCTTCAAGGTCTTCCATAGTGGGTCCTCAGGCAGCAGGAAATAAACACTCTTTAAAGATGAATTACAATTTTATTCTTGGATATACAACAATGCCTTATCAATGGCCTCTTCAGAAACCGACAAGTCCTTGGAACTCTTATTTCAACCTTCGCAGTCTAGTCTCAATTATGAATGGAACTGAAATGAATTCCCAACGCTTTGCCGCGTCCCTTTATATACCCGAGATCAAGGCCATGTCCAAACGAGTAAACAACCCTCACTTGCGTTTCTGAAAAGACTAGAATGATCCATAATGGCTAATTACCAATATCAAATTACAATCAAAATAAAACCATTAAGAATCTTAATATAAACAAAGTATCAAATTCAATGCGTTTTGCTAGAACATTCGGTACTTCCAATATCTAATTACAGGTGTCACGTTACAATCAAAATAAAACCATTAAAGAACTCAATACAAACAAAATACGATTTGCTAGAAGGTTATAGGTACTTCTCGTACATCAAATCAACTATGTTGTAAAGTAAACAATTGTAAGTTCCCGCCGCGCCGGTACAACGATGACTAGAGATCGGATAATCGGATGCATATTTACCTAAAGTTAATATTTGGCTAAGAAACTATGGAAGCGGCTTCTTAAAACATTTTTTTTAATATAAATCCCTGGATTCCAGAAAATTCGCGAATGCAAAATTACTTAGTAACATGATGTGGAAACAACGTAGTACGTACATGTCTTTAGCATGAGGTATTTATTTAAAAAATTTGATACAAAAGTGCACTCAATAACAGCTAACACCTCAACTTTAGGTAAATATGCATCCGATTATCCGATCACTGACGATGACGCGTATATGCTGATTTTTAACATCTCTCTCCGACATATAATATTTGTAATGAGTGTAGATAAAGTAGTGTATGAGACAGCACATAACTCGGTATTAAAACACTCGTGGAATACTATAAAAAACTCGCCAAGGCTCGTTTTTTAAACTCCCACTCGTGTTTTAATACCCCTCATTATGCGACAGTCACATAAACTACTATTATTACATAGATCTGAAATTTAAGAAACAGTAATGTGTGGTATGAAAGTTTTGAATACTCAAAGGTATGAAATAACAGATTGCTTCATTTTTAGGAAATTACGCTTTGAGATTTATAATACTATAATGGCAAATGATTAACATTATATGCGTTGTTATATTTCTTCTTGATAATCTGGAGAGTGAATATGCAAAAGCATAGCCTGAAAACTGCTTATACGTGCTTCGCGTTGACCCTGAGCTTTTCCACTGGCTGAGCTGTCATAAACCGGTTTTTTCCAGTCACGCCGTGTACGTGACACGCCAGTGACAAGCAGCCAGTGGAAACGCACACATGCGCAGCATGCTTGTAGTAGTGTAATCAATGCGCACCGTAATATAAAGTAAAGTCTCTGTTATACGTAGTAGGGCAGGCGTACCGGTTTTGGCCACTTTAAGGATTTTTTCACTTTCAAACGCTTATTGTTTAATGATCTGAAGTCTTTAAGAAAAAAAAATATCTAGAATTATAGAGAATTTATCGACCTTTAAGGGTACAATTTACAAAGTAAAAAAAAAACAATAGTTTTTTTTATATAAAACAAATTCTGCAGGGAGGGCCAAATGTACCGGTTTTGGCCATTTTGCATTGGTTTTGGCCACATCGTTTGCATTGGTTTTGGCCACTTTCATAAAATTACTATATTTAGAAGTTGAGTTTATGCTTAATTGATGTCTTATTAGAGTTCTGGACTAAAACACTACATGAAATAGTATTTCAATCCCAGCTAGCTCCTTACTACAATTTTATAAGTATACCTTTATCACTTGATTAGAAGAAAATTAGCAGATTTAGGCTAGTGTTGTTGGCACTAGCTTCAATTCGCTAACTTATAGTACATGGAAATCGTACCAAATAAGTGGTGTTGCCTTGCATTAAATGAGGTAGTTCTGATTTTTTTATATGTTAGTAGTGATTAGATAGTAATGACAAATCCAAGTTTTCCACCTCGAAAGCCCTCCGGATCATTGTTAAATATTTAAAAATCCAATAAATTTTCAGATTTTTTTCAGTTTTTGTAAATTTTTACCACCAAGGATCTGAGTCACGGCAAATGTTACTATGCACTCTTTAAAGTAGACTAAATTTGCAATAAAAAAAGAGTAATTGGGTTTTTGTAAGCCAAATAGTTTTTAAGATACGGCTATTTTAAAGTTTGCAAAATCACAAAAAAGGAAGTATTACAGTTTTTTTATTTTTCGTCAACTTTGACCCCCTAGTAGTGGGTTTATGGCAAAAGTTTTTTATTAGTTATTAAAGTCCATTAAATTTCCAACAAAATGAGATTAATTATGTCGATTAACACCAGATAGTTCCTAAGACACAGCTGTTCAAAGTTATAGAGGTAGGTAAGTAAACAGTTATGTAATAGAAGGCTTTGCAAAAGGTAGTAAGCCCTAAAGGAAGAAGGATCTGGGAGACGTTCCTGTTCTACCCTGTTAATGACACGCAAACCTTAATCACCTTGAAAGCATACCAAAGATGTAAGGTTGTACCAGCAGATGTGGTTGCAGGAAAGCAGAACTCAAATGTTCGGCTGTTTGCAGCTACTGCATTGGCCAATCATGCGAGAACATACCAGACCTGATGTGTGATGACATTGATGAACCATTGATTGATAACCCACCATCAAAGGACGATTTTGACCTTCCTGAGCAGTTCGATGAAGAAATTATACCTCAGCAAGCTGCCCCCAAAAAGTGTGCTGTGGATTCAGAGGACGTGCCTGGTCTATCAAAATTATACATACAATGTACATAATTGATCCCACTACCTCCCAGATCCTCCTTCCTTTATGGTGTACTTCATTTTGCAAACCCTTCTATTACATAATTGTTTACTTACCTCAATAACTTTGAACAGGTGTCTCAGGAGCTATCAAGTGTAAGTTGATATTACTAATTGGTCTCATTTTGTTGGAAATTTAATGGAATTTTTTAACTAATAATTTAACTTTTGCCATAAACCCACTACTATGGGTCAAAATGTCGAAAACTAAAAAATCTGTAATACTTCCTTTTTTGAATTTTTGCAAACTTTTGAATTGCCCCATCTTAAAACTATTTGACTTACAAGAACCAAATTATTCTCTTTTTATTGCAAATTTAGTTTACTTTAAAGCGTGCATAGTAACTTTTGCCGCAACACAGGTCCTTGGTGGTAAAAATTGATAAAAACTGAAAAAAATCTGAAAATTTATTGGATTTTTAAATATTTAACAATGATCCGGAGGGCTTTCGAGGTGGAAAACTTGGATTTGTCATTACTATCTCATCACTACTAACATACAAAAAAATCAGAACTACCTCATTTAACGCAAGGCAAAATGTACGATTTCCATGGACTATTAGGTAGATGGGGCAATAAAACAATAGTGCCTCTTACCTTTGACATCAGAAACACGTCGATGTCATGTTTGAGATAAATGTCACTTAACTTTAAGGGACACTTGAATTTGATGTTGTCTTCTACCTCCAAAATCAGTCAATGTCACGTTCAGTGAGGGTCACTTATCCATGACGGCGTCTTCTACCTTTTTTGACATCAGAAACACGTCAACGCCACGTTTAGTTAAAATAAGAGTTATCTTTCTTTGAAGGACACTTAACTTTAAGAAGCACTTAACCACTATGGTGGTTTCTATCTCTGTCGTTAATATGAGTGTCACTTAACTTTATGGGACACTTAACTACTATGGTAGGTTCCATCTTTGACATCAAAACACGCCGATTTCACGTTAATATGAGTGTCACTTAACTTTAAGGGGCACTTAACTACGATGGTGGTTTCTATATTTGACATCAAAACACGGCGATTTCACGTTAATATGAGTGTCACTTAACTTTAAGCGGCACTTAACTACGATGGTGGTTTCTATATTTGACATCAAAACACGGCGATTTCACGTTAATATGATTGTCACTTAACTTTAAGGGGCACTTAACTTTAAGGGACATTTAACTACTATGGTGGTTTCCATCTTTGACATCAAAACACGCCGATTTCACGTTCAGTTAAGTGTTACTTAATTTTAAGGGATACCCAGCTTTAAGTGGCACTTGACCACGAGGTTTTTTCTACCTTTGATATCAGATCATGCAATCAACGTCAAGGTCAAGTGAGTGTCGCTTAACTTTAAGAGACACTTGAAGTTCCAAGGAGTCTGCTACGAACTTGTACATTATTCTTAAACACTCATTCCGAAGTACACTAGACAGCACATCAAGTTAAACAGTTAAACTGCGATAACAGCTTTTATTACATAGTGCACTAGCTTCCGCCCGCGACTTCGTCCGCGTGGACATTCGAGAAAATACTTAGGGGACCAATAACCAGGATAAAAAGTATTCTATGTTTTAATTGCATAAAAATCCGGTCAGCCGTTTTTACGTGATTAGGCGGGTCCTCCGTCACCAAGCGAGCAGCCTCGCGAGGCAGAACGTTTGCCACGTGCGGCGGACCTCGCACGAGGCTGCTCACTTGGTGAGGGAGGACCCGCCTAATCACGTAAAAACGGCTGATCGGATTTTAATGCAATTAAAACATACAATACTTTTTATCCTGGTTATTGGTCCCCTAAGTATTTTCTCGAATGTCCACGCGGACGAAGTCGCGGGCGGAAGCTAGTAAATAATAAGTGTCTGTTTCACAATCAAAAAGTTAGTTCTGAGTAGCTTAGGTACCAAGAACTTTTAGGGTACTTAAGATGATTTAGGTTTCTATACCCTTATTTACCCCCTGGGTTTGATTTTCGGAAAACTACGAAATGGGTTGCCTATTTGTTTTAAGAAGTAAGCCTACAAAGTTTCAAGTTGAAGTGTCTTTTTTACCCCCTGATTTTTCATTCAAAATTTCACCCCTATTTCAACCTTTTAGGGGTTGAATCATGTTCAGCGTGTTAAACATCAAAATAAATGCCATTTTTGCAATCATCATCCCATAAAACCTCAATAACGACATCCATATCGATTTTTAGGTTTATTTATCCCATTTAACCTCTAAGGGGTTGATTTTAAAAAAAAACACGAAATATGTGTTTGCTTATTTGTTTTACTTTCCGACCATAAGCCTAAATAATAAATTTAATGAAGGACTTTCCAGATACAACATTTCATCCCCATTTTCACCCCTTCGGGGGTGGAATTGTCAAAAACGCTGACACAGGTAAATATTTATTTTCAATTGCCAGTCTAAATACAAAATTTGAAGATCCTAACTTCAAAACTGCCGGACTTTCATACAAACATTCATCCCCTATTTCACCTCCTTAGGGGTGGAATTTCCGAAAATCCTTTCTTAGTGGATGCCTACACTATATAACGTATCTATGTGCAAAATTTGAAGTCTCTAGGTTCAGCGGTTTGGGCTGTGCGTTGATATCTCAGTCAGTCAGTCAGTCAGTCAGTCAGTCAGTCAGTCAGTCAGGACTTTGAATTTTATATATATAGATAAAGGCGGTCTCAAATGTATAGTCTGATGTGCCGTCGTGTGTACCTACCTATAATGGTAAAATTTTGTAACTTTCCATATGATAAAGCGAACCGGAGCTGTGTTTTTATACATTTAGGTTCTACTTTCAATTAGTATGGAAACGCAAATCCCCTCCAATCCCTCTACTTCAGCGGACAGGCAGCCTTACGGAGTTAAAAGGAGTTATGTAGCCAAGAGGAGCGAGGTAGCAAAACAAGTGTTTTATGTAACACTAGCTTTTCGCCGCGGCTACTCTACTCTACTCTACTCTAGCTGTCACGGTTCATGAAATACAGCCTGGTGACAGACAGACAGACAGACGGACAGCGAAGTTTTAGTAATAGGGTCCCGTTTTTACCCTTTGGGTACGGAACCCTAAAAAGAAGCGGAGTGAGGAAACCTAGCAGAGAAGCGGAGAGAGAGAGCCAAGCGGGGCAAGCATCCTGACTCCACTTCTCCACTCGACTCGCTCGCTCCACTTCCTCTACTGTGTCACTATAAAACACGAAGATTGATATCACTTTTTAAGTGAAAAGTGGCCCTAACAAATACAAATGATTCCGAAGCAGAAACAGTCTGCGACTCCGCTCTGCATTGCTGACTCATTCCGCTCCACTACCGCGACAGCGGACAACCTAAACATTATTAATTTAAAAGTTTAGTGAGTTGTAAGTCTTTTATAATAAATGAGCTTGAAAAGTTGGATACTTCCTACTAATGCCAAAGTGGCCAAAGGTGGCACAATGCTAAAATTTCCAGCCCCACTTTTGGCCACTTATTGTTTTCCAACTTTTTGTGAGAACAGTGAGAAAACAACACTTAATCCATCTAGAAGAAACATATTCTAATGTGATATAAAATATTAAATAACCATAAAATAATTTTATTGTAGAAGAAAAAATATTTTTCAAAACCTTTACTCTTAACATTTTGCTTAAGAATTTTACAAAATGTTAACTTTGAAACATAACATGGTGTTTATTTCTAAAATATCGTACTACGTAACAAAAGCTAAATGCTGTAATTATTAACTAAAAGTCTAATCTTTTATTCGCCATTAATAAATATAAGCAATAGTTTTTTAATTCCTATTTATATAACTTTAAAGTGAAAAGTGACCAAAACCGGTACAGTGGCCAATACCCACAGACATAGATCTATGTCTGTGCCAATACCGGTACGCCTGCCCTATTTTTTTGTCCTCTGTGTTATGGTATTGTACAATATGCACCGAATTTTGAGAGCTTTGTTTGCTTAAGCTGCGTCCAGACTTGTGTCATGACATCGGACCGGACTCCGTGTCATCGTACAAGACTTGTTACGCTCAATGTGGACGGTCTAGGTTGTGCTGACACGGTCACATACCAATGAAATGTTAAACACTCGTAACATTTTGGCGTGTCCGAACACCGTGTCTTTATCATGCATCGCTAGTTTTGTTGGGCATGCGCTGTGGTAATACTGTATCAAAGAGACAATGTATTATAAAGACACGGTGTTCGGACACGCCAAAATGTTACAAGTGTAGACGCATGGTGTCGGGGTAATACCAGTTATTTTTTTCCTATTCTGTGGCAACCCTTACGTATCTGCGAAGGACAGCGCAGCGTAAGTACTTACACCGGCGGCGGTGGCATCGCGCGTTAACAAAGGCGTTGCGCTACTGTAAGGAATATCTTACTATGACGTCGTTTTAACTGTGACGTTGTTTTGTTTCCGTGTCTTACAAGACAGTCTAGCTAGTCAGTCTTGTCTATGTGAGACAAGACTGTCTTAAAACAGTCTTGACTATGGTGTGCGGTCGCTCAAAACGTGGCGTGGTGGACTGCCCCGAACTTCTGAGCGGCATTGGTTTGCGAGTTCCGGTGACCTCCTTCCGTAACCCGAACACCTTGCATATCTCCAAATATTAAAATACTCCAAGCGAGTATTTTAACGTTCTAACAAGGCATTTGGACATATACTTTTTTAATACGTCATCCAACAGGCTGAAGCGACTCTTAAATAATTCATTTTTCGATAAAGAGTAGCAAATCCATTGGTTTTTTTTCCTTTTCTTATTTTAGTTAGCATGTGTTATGTATTTAATTTTTCTTTATTTAGTTAGTTTGTGTAAAACATCAACTTAAACTTCTTGTTATAAGTGGAAGCTTGTAATTGGCTTCAATATTTAAGTTAGTACTTTTTGTAATCCCACCTAGCTGTAAGCTTTCCTAAGATTGTAAAAATAAAATAAATAAACTGTAGCCCATATCTTAATTTGAGCACTCATACAAGCACCACCCTCCAACTCTTAACTGTTATGCTGTTTAACGATTCACCACCAGCTAACCTCAATTACTTAAAATAATACAACTCAAGGTCTATTGGTGCATGCAGTAGGTACTTAAAAAACATGCTTTAACTCCTAAGCGTTAAGGAGTTCTACCTTTCATCATCAGCTCATCTAAATAACCTGAAAGATTTCAACTATAAATCTTTACGTATCAACGATATGTAAAGAATTATCATCCAACTCCTAACCATTGAGGAGTTGTACCTTCGATCACCGCAGCTCGACATCATGAGAGGATGACTTTAGGAAATATATAAAACGCAAAATACCTATTAAATTTGAGGGTTTTCCTCGATTTCCTTTGGATTCCACCATCAGATGCTGACGTGGCAACAATGGGAGTGATCCTTGAGGTGACTCAGGAAGATACTCTTTTGAATAAAAAAAATCGGTTCACAATTGGCGGAGCTATCGTGGAAAATCCATAAACCGCCCTAGGCGCCCGTCGCTCAACCGGCGGAATGACGTCACAGCCATTACACGACGGGAGCGATCAGTTTCGCGAGTTCCCATATTGATTTGCTTATAAATAATGTAATTTTCGTGATATCAACACATTTTTTTCACAGTTACTCTTATTATTGGTTAAAGTTTTTGTTAGGGCTGAAAAAGGGGAATTCAACTCACTTCAAGTCAATGGAGAGTCAAGTTCATAATTTCCATAAAGTTCGTTACCTACTTAAATAGTTTCATCTACACTCATGTTATAATATTCGAATTATGAACTCATGCCTGAACGTCTAATCATACACTTTATGCCATAGTCAACTATAAAAAATAAAACTGCTGTAAGTATCCGGTAGTTTCATAATGACCATTATGAAACACCCGGATACAGCTGTCACTCATTATAAAACACTTATATTTCTTAATTTTACAGTCTCCATGGCAACCGTAAGATTCCGGCCCTGACTTCCAACTCTTTCAAGCCTTTTAGCTGGCAACAATCAGAAACTTTTTTAAAATTATAATTTTGAATTTAGAAGGAATAGACCGTATAGACTCCTATGAGTGGGGTTTGGCACCAATTCACATTGATTTGCTTTATTTTTTAAATATATGTCGTCTTAAGGTGGAGAGCGGGGTCTACATTATGTGGGCGATCTTCAAGGTCTTCCATAGTGGGTCCTCAGGCAGCAGGAAATAAACACTCTTTAAAGATGAATTACAATTTTATTCTTGGGTATACAACAATGCCTTATCAATGGCCTCTTCAGAAACCGACAAGTCCTTGGAACTCTTATTTCAACCTTCGCAGTCTAGTCTCAATTATGAATGGAACTGAAACAAACTGAAATGAATTCCCAACGCTTTGCCGCGTCCCTTTATATACCCGAGATCAAGGCCATGTCCAAACGAGTAAACAACCCTCGCTTGCGTTTCTGAAAAGACTAGAATGATCCATAATGGCTAATTACCAATATCAAATTACAATCAAAATAAAACCATTAGGAAACTTAATATAAACAAAGTATCAAATTCAATGCGTTTTGCTAGAACATTCGGTACTTCCAATATCTAATTACAGGTGTCACGTTACAATCAAAATAAAACCATTAAAGAACTCAATACAAACAAAATACGATTTGCTAAAAGGTTATAGGTACTTCTCGTACATCAAATTAACTATGATGTAAAGTAAACAATTGTAAGTTCCCGCCGCGCCGGTACAACGATGACGCGTAGATGCTGATTTTTAACATCTCTCTCCGACACGGCCATTCTGACCGTTCACCCGTCCTCGGGTGTGATGCCTGTTGGTTGACCCGTCATCGGGTGTGATGCCTGTTGACAAAGAAAAAGGATCACACAGCATTTGTGTTCAAAACGCCTACAAACCACAATGGAGAGAGGCTATTTAAATTAATCGCAAAGACTAAAAAGGCTGGACCAACGAGTTCCCATAATTCTTTTTAACTTGGTAATCATTTGCGATAACTGAGATTAGGCACACAATACCAGTGAACCAGTCCTTCGGTCACTGTAGCCACAACCAGTCCTTCGGTTGCGTCATTACATGGCACCGTATCCAGTCCTTCGGATACCCAAGTAGCTCGGTCCTTCGGCTACTTTATCCAGCAACTCGGTCCTTCGGTTGCCGTTGGCCATATCATACCCCACAACACGCTACTACGTCTGCGGGTCATTATTTATTTGTCTGATTACCTGCAACTCAGTCCTTCGGTTGCTGTATGTCATCTCATACCCCACAAGAACAACGCTACAACGCTTGCAAGTCATTTGTACGTCTAATCTGAGTCACTTGTGCGTCTAATCTGAGTCACTTGTGCCAGTACCATCGGCACAGTCATCCAACTCGCTGGGAACTTGTGGGTCTGGTCTGGAGACCTTCGAATACGATGATGAGGATACTTGTAAACACGGTTAGAGTTGATTGCTTTCAGCAAATATTTGTCACCTTCGAGAACTTTAATTACCTACTCTATATGGGCCCTTAAATTTTGGGTCTAGTTTAGTTTGGTTTCTTCATTTTCGAACCAAACAAAATCACCAACAGCAAAATTTGTAACTTTCGCTTTGTGTCTGTCAAACCTTTCTTTATCATAGTAAGCATTTTTCATTATACCCTGGACCGCCTGCTCCCTAACTTCATCAATGTTAACTTCTGCTTCATTTTACTCATTAGACTTAGAGGTCTAGCAATTTTCCCAATCATAAGTTCCAATGGACTTGCCTTGGTCACACGATTAGTGGTCGAATTGATTACTAGCTGAATGTCGCTTTGTAAGTGACAGTCTGGTGTAAGAAACTTTAGTCCGATCTGGTCAAAAATAATCTCTGATAGAATTTGGCAGGTACTATGAACATAAAAAAAACGATAACACTCACCATTATTGTACAATCATCCAGTAGTGTTGCTAACAAAGCATGCGTCGACACGTCGGTGACTCGATCCAGCAGTCCCAGTATCAGCCCCGTTTCTATGGCTCGCCGTAGAAGAGCCGGTACCAGACGCACTGGAGCACGTAGATGCGTAGTGGCCGGTTGCACCACACTTGAAGCATGTCACATGAACAGACTGTTGCTTTTTCTCCGTTGAAAGCGCCTTGTTGAAACTGTTAGTGTTCTTCTTCATATTGTTTCTGAATCGACAATCGCTCATTCGATGTCCCAACTTCCCACAGAAGTGGCATTTAATAGTGGATAGAGTAGAAGTTCTGTACCGCTTCGTATCAGCCGGTCCGTCTTGATACGATGTTTGGGGTCCCATATTTAATTTCCGCTTAAGGAATGAAAACGCTTGTAGCTCACGCTGCATCTTATCTCTTGTATCAATCACTGTAGTGAAGGCCAACCTCTGCAATCTCCCATCGAATTGTGCAATGTGTGCAAGAACGGTAGCCATAATTATTTGTTCTGTGCTCGAACCTTCCCAGCATGAAGAGAGTGTTGCCACTAACTTTGCAGCATAAGCAGCTAGACATTCTCCATCCTTTGGTCGGCTGTTGAGTAAGTTGATGAGGGTAGCAGCTGGAGTTTCGACGTAACCATATCTGGCCATAAAGAGATCTTTGAATCGTTGCCATGTCATGTCAGCGTATGATATTTGGGATAACCATCGTGAGGCACTTCCTTTTAATGCTCCGCTAAGTGCCATTATGAGTGCGCTGCCATACAGTGGTTGCTCGGATAAGCACAGGTTTGATGTGTTGCACCAAGCTCGGGGGTCAGAGTCTGGCTTGTCAGGATTGAATTCCGGTAGCTTTACTGCAGTGCTGGTATTCATTGGCAGCTTCAAAGCATCGATGAGAGTCCTCATATTCTGATTTTGCGACTCCAGAATAGCGCGTAGGAGATCTTCATCCAGACGTGATTGTTGTCTCGTAGATGAGTTCTGCGCCCGAGGCGATCCCGCTTCTGATGTCGTCTGAAGGTGGAGAGCGGGGTCTACATTATGTGGGCGATCTTCAAGGTCTTCCATAGTGGGTCCTCAGGCAGCAGGAAATAAACACTCTTTAAAGATGAATTACAATTTTATTCTTGGATATACAACAATGCCTTATCAATGGCCTCTTCAGAAACCGACAAGTCCTTGGAACTCTTATTTCAACCTTCGCAGTCTAGTCTCAATTATGAATGGAACTGAAATGAATTCCCAACGCTTTGCCGCGTCCCTTTATATACCCGAGATCAAGGCCATGTCCAAACGAGTAAACAACCCTCACTTGCGTTTCTGAAAAGACTAGAATGATCCATAATGGCTAATTACCAATATCAAATTACAATCAAAATAAAACCATTAAGAATCTTAATATAAACAAAGTATCAAATTCAATGCGTTTTGCTAGAACATTCGGTACTTCCAATATCTAATTACAGGTGTCACGTTACAATCAAAATAAAACCATTAAAGAACTCAATACAAACAAAATACGATTTGCTAGAAGGTTATAGGTACTTCTCGTACATCAAATCAACTATGTTGTAAAGTAAACAATTGTAAGTTCCCGCCGCGCCGGTACAACGATGACTAGAGATCGGATAATCGGATGCATATTTACCTAAAGTTAATATTTGGCTAAGAAACTATGGAAGCGGCTTCTTAAAACATTTTTTTTAATATAAATCCCTGGATTCCAGAAAATTCGCGAATGCAAAATTACTTAGTAACATGATGTGGAAACAACGTAGTACGTACATGTCTTTAGCATGAGGTATTTATTTAAAAAATTTGATACAAAAGTGCACTCAATAACAGCTAACACCTCAACTTTAGGTAAATATGCATCCGATTATCCGATCACTGACGATGACGCGTATATGCTGATTTTTAACATCTCTCTCCGACATATAATATTTGTAATGAGTGTAGATAAAGTAGTGTATGAGACAGCACATAACTCGGTATTAAAACACTCGTGGAATACTATAAAAAACTCGCCAAGGCTCGTTTTTTAAACTCCCACTCGTGTTTTAATACCCCTCATTATGCGACAGTCACATAAACTACTATTATTACATAGATCTGAAATTTAAGAAACAGTAATGTGTGGTATGAAAGTTTTGAATACTCAAAGGTATGAAATAACAGATTGCTTCATTTTTAGGAAATTACGCTTTGAGATTTATAATACTATAATGGCAAATGATTAACATTATATGCGTTGTTATATTTCTTCTTGATAATCTGGAGAGTGAATATGCAAAAGCATAGCCTGAAAACTGCTTATACGTGCTTCGCGTTGACCCTGAGCTTTTCCACTGGCTGAGCTGTCATAAACCGGTTTTTTCCAGTCACGCCGTGTACGTGACACGCCAGTGACAAGCAGCCAGTGGAAACGCACACATGCGCAGCATGCTTGTAGTAGTGTAATCAATGCGCACCGTAATATAAAGTAAAGTCTCTGTTATACGTAGTAGGGCAGGCGTACCGGTTTTGGCCACTTTAAGGATTTTTTCACTTTCAAACGCTTATTGTTTAATGATCTGAAGTCTTTAAGAAAAAAAAATATCTAGAATTATAGAGAATTTATCGACCTTTAAGGGTACAATTTACAAAGTAAAAAAAAAACAATAGTTTTTTTTATATAAAACAAATTCTGCAGGGAGGGCCAAATGTACCGGTTTTGGCCATTTTGCATTGGTTTTGGCCACATCGTTTGCATTGGTTTTGGCCACTTTCATAAAATTACTATATTTAGAAGTTGAGTTTATGCTTAATTGATGTCTTATTAGAGTTCTGGACTAAAACACTACATGAAATAGTATTTCAATCCCAGCTAGCTCCTTACTACAATTTTATAAGTATACCTTTATCACTTGATTAGAAGAAAATTAGCAGATTTAGGCTAGTGTTGTTGGCACTAGCTTCAATTCGCTAACTTATAGTACATGGAAATCGTACCAAATAAGTGGTGTTGCCTTGCATTAAATGAGGTAGTTCTGATTTTTTTATATGTTAGTAGTGATTAGATAGTAATGACAAATCCAAGTTTTCCACCTCGAAAGCCCTCCGGATCATTGTTAAATATTTAAAAATCCAATAAATTTTCAGATTTTTTTCAGTTTTTGTAAATTTTTACCACCAAGGATCTGAGTCACGGCAAATGTTACTATGCACTCTTTAAAGTAGACTAAATTTGCAATAAAAAAAGAGTAATTGGGTTTTTGTAAGCCAAATAGTTTTTAAGATACGGCTATTTTAAAGTTTGCAAAATCACAAAAAAGGAAGTATTACAGTTTTTTTATTTTTCGTCAACTTTGACCCCCTAGTAGTGGGTTTATGGCAAAAGTTTTTTATTAGTTATTAAAGTCCATTAAATTTCCAACAAAATGAGATTAATTATGTCGATTAACACCAGATAGTTCCTAAGACACAGCTGTTCAAAGTTATAGAGGTAGGTAAGTAAACAGTTATGTAATAGAAGGCTTTGCAAAAGGTAGTAAGCCCTAAAGGAAGAAGGATCTGGGAGACGTTCCTGTTCTACCCTGTTAATGACACGCAAACCTTAATCACCTTGAAAGCATACCAAAGATGTAAGGTTGTACCAGCAGATGTGGTTGCAGGAAAGCAGAACTCAAATGTTCGGCTGTTTGCAGCTACTGCATTGGCCAATCATGCGAGAACATACCAGACCTGATGTGTGATGACATTGATGAACCATTGATTGATAACCCACCATCAAAGGACGATTTTGACCTTCCTGAGCAGTTCGATGAAGAAATTATACCTCAGCAAGCTGCCCCCAAAAAGTGTGCTGTGGATTCAGAGGACGTGCCTGGTCTATCAAAATTATACATACAATGTACATAATTGATCCCACTACCTCCCAGATCCTCCTTCCTTTATGGTGTACTTCATTTTGCAAACCCTTCTATTACATAATTGTTTACTTACCTCAATAACTTTGAACAGGTGTCTCAGGAGCTATCAAGTGTAAGTTGATATTACTAATTGGTCTCATTTTGTTGGAAATTTAATGGAATTTTTTAACTAATAATTTAACTTTTGCCATAAACCCACTACTATGGGTCAAAATGTCGAAAACTAAAAAATCTGTAATACTTCCTTTTTTGAATTTTTGCAAACTTTTGAATTGCCCCATCTTAAAACTATTTGACTTACAAGAACCAAATTATTCTCTTTTTATTGCAAATTTAGTTTACTTTAAAGCGTGCATAGTAACTTTTGCCGCAACACAGGTCCTTGGTGGTAAAAATTGATAAAAACTGAAAAAAATCTGAAAATTTATTGGATTTTTAAATATTTAACAATGATCCGGAGGGCTTTCGAGGTGGAAAACTTGGATTTGTCATTACTATCTCATCACTACTAACATACAAAAAAATCAGAACTACCTCATTTAACGCAAGGCAAAATGTACGATTTCCATGGACTATTAGGTAGATGGGGCAATAAAACAATAGTGCCTCTTACCTTTGACATCAGAAACACGTCGATGTCATGTTTGAGATAAATGTCACTTAACTTTAAGGGACACTTGAATTTGATGTTGTCTTCTACCTCCAAAATCAGTCAATGTCACGTTCAGTGAGGGTCACTTATCCATGACGGCGTCTTCTACCTTTTTTGACATCAGAAACACGTCAACGCCACGTTTAGTTAAAATAAGAGTTATCTTTCTTTGAAGGACACTTAACTTTAAGAAGCACTTAACCACTATGGTGGTTTCTATCTCTGTCGTTAATATGAGTGTCACTTAACTTTATGGGACACTTAACTACTATGGTAGGTTCCATCTTTGACATCAAAACACGCCGATTTCACGTTAATATGAGTGTCACTTAACTTTAAGGGGCACTTAACTACGATGGTGGTTTCTATATTTGACATCAAAACACGGCGATTTCACGTTAATATGAGTGTCACTTAACTTTAAGCGGCACTTAACTACGATGGTGGTTTCTATATTTGACATCAAAACACGGCGATTTCACGTTAATATGATTGTCACTTAACTTTAAGGGGCACTTAACTTTAAGGGACATTTAACTACTATGGTGGTTTCCATCTTTGACATCAAAACACGCCGATTTCACGTTCAGTTAAGTGTTACTTAATTTTAAGGGATACCCAGCTTTAAGTGGCACTTGACCACGAGGTTTTTTCTACCTTTGATATCAGATCATGCAATCAACGTCAAGGTCAAGTGAGTGTCGCTTAACTTTAAGAGACACTTGAAGTTCCAAGGAGTCTGCTACGAACTTGTACATTATTCTTAAACACTCATTCCGAAGTACACTAGACAGCACATCAAGTTAAACAGTTAAACTGCGATAACAGCTTTTATTACATAGTGCACTAGCTTCCGCCCGCGACTTCGTCCGCGTGGACATTCGAGAAAATACTTAGGGGACCAATAACCAGGATAAAAAGTATTCTATGTTTTAATTGCATAAAAATCCGGTCAGCCGTTTTTACGTGATTAGGCGGGTCCTCCGTCACCAAGCGAGCAGCCTCGCGAGGCAGAACGTTTGCCACGTGCGGCGGACCTCGCACGAGGCTGCTCACTTGGTGAGGGAGGACCCGCCTAATCACGTAAAAACGGCTGATCGGATTTTAATGCAATTAAAACATACAATACTTTTTATCCTGGTTATTGGTCCCCTAAGTATTTTCTCGAATGTCCACGCGGACGAAGTCGCGGGCGGAAGCTAGTAAATAATAAGTGTCTGTTTCACAATCAAAAAGTTAGTTCTGAGTAGCTTAGGTACCAAGAACTTTTAGGGTACTTAAGATGATTTAGGTTTCTATACCCTTATTTACCCCCTGGGTTTGATTTTCGGAAAACTACGAAATGGGTTGCCTATTTGTTTTAAGAAGTAAGCCTACAAAGTTTCAAGTTGAAGTGTCTTTTTTACCCCCTGATTTTTCATTCAAAATTTCACCCCTATTTCAACCTTTTAGGGGTTGAATCATGTTCAGCGTGTTAAACATCAAAATAAATGCCATTTTTGCAATCATCATCCCATAAAACCTCAATAACGACATCCATATCGATTTTTAGGTTTATTTATCCCATTTAACCTCTAAGGGGTTGATTTTAAAAAAAAACACGAAATATGTGTTTGCTTATTTGTTTTACTTTCCGACCATAAGCCTAAATAATAAATTTAATGAAGGACTTTCCAGATACAACATTTCATCCCCATTTTCACCCCTTCGGGGGTGGAATTGTCAAAAACGCTGACACAGGTAAATATTTATTTTCAATTGCCAGTCTAAATACAAAATTTGAAGATCCTAACTTCAAAACTGCCGGACTTTCATACAAACATTCATCCCCTATTTCACCTCCTTAGGGGTGGAATTTCCGAAAATCCTTTCTTAGTGGATGCCTACACTATATAACGTATCTATGTGCAAAATTTGAAGTCTCTAGGTTCAGCGGTTTGGGCTGTGCGTTGATATCTCAGTCAGTCAGTCAGTCAGTCAGTCAGTCAGTCAGTCAGTCAGGACTTTGAATTTTATATATATAGATAAAGGCGGTCTCAAATGTATAGTCTGATGTGCCGTCGTGTGTACCTACCTATAATGGTAAAATTTTGTAACTTTCCATATGATAAAGCGAACCGGAGCTGTGTTTTTATACATTTAGGTTCTACTTTCAATTAGTATGGAAACGCAAATCCCCTCCAATCCCTCTACTTCAGCGGACAGGCAGCCTTACGGAGTTAAAAGGAGTTATGTAGCCAAGAGGAGCGAGGTAGCAAAACAAGTGTTTTATGTAACACTAGCTTTTCGCCGCGGCTACTCTACTCTACTCTACTCTAGCTGTCACGGTTCATGAAATACAGCCTGGTGACAGACAGACAGACAGACGGACAGCGAAGTTTTAGTAATAGGGTCCCGTTTTTACCCTTTGGGTACGGAACCCTAAAAAGAAGCGGAGTGAGGAAACCTAGCAGAGAAGCGGAGAGAGAGAGCCAAGCGGGGCAAGCATCCTGACTCCACTTCTCCACTCGACTCGCTCGCTCCACTTCCTCTACTGTGTCACTATAAAACACGAAGATTGATATCACTTTTTAAGTGAAAAGTGGCCCTAACAAATACAAATGATTCCGAAGCAGAAACAGTCTGCGACTCCGCTCTGCATTGCTGACTCATTCCGCTCCACTACCGCGACAGCGGACAACCTAAACATTATTAATTTAAAAGTTTAGTGAGTTGTAAGTCTTTTATAATAAATGAGCTTGAAAAGTTGGATACTTCCTACTAATGCCAAAGTGGCCAAAGGTGGCACAATGCTAAAATTTCCAGCCCCACTTTTGGCCACTTATTGTTTTCCAACTTTTTGTGAGAACAGTGAGAAAACAACACTTAATCCATCTAGAAGAAACATATTCTAATGTGATATAAAATATTAAATAACCATAAAATAATTTTATTGTAGAAGAAAAAATATTTTTCAAAACCTTTACTCTTAACATTTTGCTTAAGAATTTTACAAAATGTTAACTTTGAAACATAACATGGTGTTTATTTCTAAAATATCGTACTACGTAACAAAAGCTAAATGCTGTAATTATTAACTAAAAGTCTAATCTTTTATTCGCCATTAATAAATATAAGCAATAGTTTTTTAATTCCTATTTATATAACTTTAAAGTGAAAAGTGACCAAAACCGGTACAGTGGCCAATACCCACAGACATAGATCTATGTCTGTGCCAATACCGGTACGCCTGCCCTATTTTTTTGTCCTCTGTGTTATGGTATTGTACAATATGCACCGAATTTTGAGAGCTTTGTTTGCTTAAGCTGCGTCCAGACTTGTGTCATGACATCGGACCGGACTCCGTGTCATCGTACAAGACTTGTTACGCTCAATGTGGACGGTCTAGGTTGTGCTGACACGGTCACATACCAATGAAATGTTAAACACTCGTAACATTTTGGCGTGTCCGAACACCGTGTCTTTATCATGCATCGCTAGTTTTGTTGGGCATGCGCTGTGGTAATACTGTATCAAAGAGACAATGTATTATAAAGACACGGTGTTCGGACACGCCAAAATGTTACAAGTGTAGACGCATGGTGTCAATCGAACAAGACTGCGTGGCGAGGCACCAGAACTGCTGAGTTCAAAGATGGAAAAAAATAAAAATTATAAGTATTTAATACCTACTAGCTGTGCCCCCGACTTCGTCCGCGTGGAATAGTGACTTTCAGCAGCATTTTAAATTTTTAAGGCTAATTCTATTGCATAATTATACACTTTAGGCCGTCCGGGTGTCGCAAAGGGGGTGCATAAAAATAACACTAACCTTTGTTTTTTCAAAAAGTGTAAAAAAATCATAGCTTTTGAATAAAGATCTAAGACGAAAAAACAAAAAGTTAGCTTTTTTTTGGAAAAAAAAAGTTTTTTCTGGCGCTTCGCCGGCCGCTGCCTTCGCTCGCTCGGCTCGCGCTGCGTTTTTGTCACAGTTCTAACTTAACCTAACCTAAAACGACGGTTAGGATTTCTTGGGCTCGGGGGGCGACAGGGGGGCTTAGCCCCCCGAGCCCTCTTGGTGGGGGGGCTGCGGCCCCGTCCCCCTGCTCCTCTGTTTTCTTCCATTTGAACTGAATTCAGAACTTATAAAGTAAAAAGAATTTTTTTTGAGCCAACAGAACTTAAAAAAAATTGTTTGTTTACCATTGGATGTCTCTCAAATACCTCCGGGGTTGTTAAAAGGGTATCAAAAATTTCGATAGATTTTGGCTACGACGCACCGTTTTCGAGATATTGACACTTTTATAAAATGATCATCTTCTGTAGGTACTTGTATTTATTCTGTGATGCCGGCACACGTCACGACGTGATCTATCCTACCATTCCTACCCCATGTCTGTATCTGTGTCATCTGGCGTATAGAGTCCCACACCAATCTCACTCGTTGCACTGCAAGCAGCCGAGAAATAATAGCGGGCCATGCCCATACTCATATCTGTTCCGGTGACAGATTTAATTTATTAATCACGAAAATTACATTATTTGTATGTATTTAAAGGTATTTTTTCACATGGGCTCAATACAAAATTGATCATTGATCGACTTTAAGAAAAATAAATTTTATTGCGAAACCGTGAGAGCGCAACTCTAATAGCCAAATACCCCAAGAACTATCCGATATTTTTGTAAAAAATTCAATAACAGGCCAAATTTTTGTAAACGGCCCTTAAATATAATTTTAAGCGACTATATTTTGGAATCCAACATAATATCGCATTGGAAGGTATAAAAAAAAGTTATACCCCAAAAATGGTGCGATTCTTTCAGCAAATATGCTATCACCAATTTTATCGTTAACATGTGTTTATGTGTAGGTATAATAGAGGTCAGTGGTTTATGTTCACCATATCTAAGCACCAAAGTCGAAATCCATAAAGATATAAAACGGGAAAGTAATACTTTAGGAAGAAGTCGGTTGTTTCTTATAGCATTTTTAACATAGGTGTGGTGTGATTTTAATTTGAGTTTACGTAGAGAGTTTTTTTTTAAGTTTATTTGTTTTTCATTTACAAATATAGGGGGATTATATACTTTTACGAAAGATAATAATAAATGTATTCAAATGTAAAGTGAATAAAACTTATACCATTTTTGCCTATTTTTTTATAGATTTTTTAAAGCTTTGTATTTGTTTTTTTTTTTTTATGTCGCTGTCATAAATATTGGTGGATTACTAATGAATTATTTATTAAACTAGATAATCTAATTTTCAATGTTAAGAAATTACTGATATAGAATTATTGTTGAGTCTCCATAGAGCGAATTAGTTTGGCTCTCGGGCTGAAAGGAGAAATACGGAAGCGCCAACTCTCAATCGCGATGTGACGTCACACGTTAATTCCATTGGCTCACCCGAAGTTTTTTCACGGAGGCCGTACTTTAACGTTCAATATCTCAGTCATTTTTGAAGATAGGAAAAAAATAAAAACATAAGTAAGTATTCTTTTTTCTCGAGTAACATATTTTTTTGATATGCTGATAACAAAAATCATTGGTGTGACTCATTGCGAAATCCTTTGAAAAAAACAGACTCTCGATGGATCGGCTCGTAACACGTAAAGCCCCCAGTACACGATGGCCGATCATGGTCGGCGACCATGACAAATACATCGTACATTGACACTTTTGAACGAACAAGTTTAAGAAGGTTCCTTCAAAAGTGTCAATGTACGATGTATTGGTCATGGTCGCCGACCATGATCGGCCATCGTGTACTGGGGGCTTAACTTAGAGGCGTACGTAACAGTACACACAGACCAGCGTCCACACTGCACCTTCGTAACTCCGTACATTGTCCGTACATTTATCTATGTCTAGCAGTTTCTTCCAGTGTTTGGAATGGATTTTAGCCGGACTGAAGCTTGTAACATTTGTTCGCGTAACAAAAGACGTCCACATTATCCGTTCTGACACGCGTGTCTGACACGGTACGGGGTAATGTTCGGTAAAATGTTACAAGTTCTGACGCAGCTTTAGATAATTTTGAACACACTGACT
The DNA here is from genome assembly GCA_949710035.1 of Crambus lathoniellus. Taxonomy (NCBI): domain Eukaryota; kingdom Metazoa; phylum Arthropoda; class Insecta; order Lepidoptera; family Crambidae; genus Crambus; species Crambus lathoniellus. The sequence goes on from OX453296.1 coordinate 31,306,692, forward strand.
GCTCATATTAATATGAAACAATGAGTGCCAAGATATTTTGAACACCTGGCGTGCTTACAACAAAATGATAATTCGAACTGCTTAGATCAAATTGCGTTTATGTTTTTCAGATCTCTTTGACTACTCTAGACGCTTATATCAATTTGACGCTGACTGTACTATACTTTGAGTGCTAGGCTAGACCATAAACTTATTTATACTAGGGGTAAGTATAATAAGTTTATGGGCTAGACTTACCAGTGGCGGTTGGTAAGTCCGTGGTTGGTGGCGTTGCTGTCACAGTGCTAATGTCGGCTTGGATGTTACCAAGTTTTAAGACATTTGCGTGCTCCAGTTACTTTGAATACCTACGGTGGATTGATTGAACATTTTGATCACTTTGGTCATCTTTGGTTGAGTCGTTCTTAATTACTATTTTGGATGTTACCTACATATATTGGACATATTGGCTATATTGGACTTACTTTATGAGGCTGACTATTCCTGAAAAAGTGTCAATACTATAATGTACTACTTTAAAAAATATAGGTACTCTCATAGTTTTGCTGTTACAGCATATAAACCGTGGCTGTGATATATAGAACCACACCGCCAAATCATCGTTTTGGAATAACAGGGATATTAAAACAACATATCATTTTAATGCTTATTTGTATTGCCAGTTTCTTAAATCACATGGAAGAAACAATAAGTATTAAACAAAATAGTTCAAAAACTTACAATTTAAGAAATTAAATAATTCATATTTTTATCTTTGATAACAATAACAAAGCAAATAGCTTACTTTAATTAATATGTGAGCGGATCGTGTCGGTCTGTCGCGCGCACTGTCGGTATACACGCAGTAAATTGACAATACCTGACTAAACTGTATGAATGGACAAACTTATAATAACTTTGTGACACGTCTTGTGGTATCATAACTTTAGTTTGTAACGATTACGATACCTTGATTAATAATATTTGCAGTATTTAAGTATTTACTTTCTAATCGACTTTTAGTGATGGAAGTATCAACTAATGTCAATTTACAACGTCAAATAAAAATAAAAATAGAGCATTTTATTTAAGAGTAAAAGTGCTCGGTGCGCCTTCGTCAACGAGCTAAATGCCGTGCCTCGACCGCCGCTGCGTAACCAATCACAATAAGGTTCAAACTTTACATGAAACCGCTAAAATGTACATACATAATAATAATTAAATATCTATAGTAATACTGTTACGGACCGTCACCGCTATTGCTCTCCAAAATTCATGAATAGTGTTGAATAAAGAAGTAAGGTATTAACCCGCTCGTCCAATACACGGCACAGACATTATCTTCATTACAAATGTAATGAAGATTATGTCCGTGCAAGGCACAATTGCCTTAAATTAATTATCATGATTTTTTCGAAATGCTAATTTATCTGTGTGTCAGTATGTATGCGATCACAGGAAATAATGTACAATCGAGTAACTTCCCGGTCGATAACTTTCAAGCGATATTTTTAGCACTCCATTCCGACCTTGCACAATGTGTGCAAGCGAATATCGCCGAGAAGTGGTCGAACGGGAACCTCCTCGACCTTACTCCTCAAAAAACTAACAAATCGCTTTAAATAACGAGCCAGCTGTAGTGCCATGAGCGATGGCGGCGGACGGCGACGGTCGGTAGCAGTACTACGTAGAGCTTAGCCTCTATCATCGCGCCCGTAACAAGGCTGCCTTGGGCATGTAAAGCAGTATAAAAGACAATACAAATGTTTTAAGCAAGATGGCGCTACTAGCTTCCGTTTCTTATTCTTAGATTACTTCAATATTGCGGTAACAGCTGATCACGAGGGGCCGGTGGCATCGAACGTCGCGCTCGCGTGGATGAATAAAGCGCTTTAGTCCAATCCAACTGTTTTAACATATCTTTTTTGTTTATTCACGATTTGCCCACATCACATCCGATTACGTACTGTATTGGCGGTTTCTTAAATAAACGGTTAACCAAAACAAAGTACTTAAGTCAAACTTTTAAAACAATACATCAATAATGTGTATGTGGCCGCGGTCGGCGAAGCTGCCGGCGACGCACTCGGTCCGTCACAAGCACTTTATATTATTTCAACTGCTAAACACGAGACTAACAGCGTGATGAGCATTGCGTCAGAAGATAAATAGTAGTATTAATCCGGTTACCACGGTGTTTCGAAAAGTCGTTTTACACTTAAAATATGTCACTTTAATCTACTTCTATTATAGTACCTAATATCTCTCCTTATGACCTACAAGGATACATAAGTTTAAAACGGCTGATGTAAATCCAAGATGATTGAACAGCAATCAATGACAAGAGACTAACCGAGCGCGTCGCCGCCCCTGCGCGGCTAAGAGTTAGTAAAAATACTTCATTACAATTTCCACAATAATTTACTTAAAATATCATCCATTAGTACTACAAATGTCTTAAGAAGGACAGTATCGAATAATAAAAAAAATATACAACACCAAAATCGTTATTAGTAGACCGAAGCACAAGAAAAAATATAATAATAAACTGTACTAATATTAAACTAACGAGAAATAAAAGAAATCGAGAGAATTTTAAATTTGTACAAGACAATATTACGCAATGAGAATTATCGGTTACCCTAAAGTAAAGGCTTGTGGGGTCAGGCGCGTAGCCACGAATAGTCACGAAAGTGGGAAAACTGTGCTGGTTCAGGCGGGACTGCTAAGCAATCTAGTATGAGACGAGACTGAGACAGCTCGATGGCGGCGTTGCGATACCTAAATGAGATCTAGACAGTATTCCTATTGCGCTGGCTTGCGTATAGCGAGTGGTATGACGTCGCGTCACGCTTATATCTCTACGACAATTTTGTACATAAGAGGATTGTGTAGCAAACGGTCTCCATATAAACGGCGATAACGTTTTTCACCCTCTAAACCTTAACATACAGTAGGTAATCAATTTTCGATATGTTGTTGAAATACGTTTTGTTTGTTTTTTAATATTTGTTCATTATATTTCATACAAAAAAAACGTACAGCCTGTTCTTATGCATTTCAACAAAATACCGAATATGCATCGCTGTATGTTAAGGTTTTGTCTAGTGTGGAAAACGTTATCGCCGTTTATATGGAGACCGTTTGCTACACAATCCTCTTAAGCTACCGGCAAGAATCGCCACACAGTCAGCGCCAGTCGGCTCTAAGTCATAACATATAAATGGCAGTTTCTTTAAAAGCCTTATCTTACGTCATTATCTTGTCGTGTGAATGACCCGATCTTGTCAGCGCAGCGTATGCTAAAGGTGGGTATTTGGGTGGAATGCGTAATTTGGCGATACGTTTAAACAAAATATCTCCCAGGCGCCTCTGCAAGCACATTTATGAGACTGCGCTAGTCAATTGTTACGAGTGAAAAATATACCACACGCTTCGCCAAATCGTTTATACGGTCCCTAACCAATTAAAAAAAAAAATCATCGAACTACGTTTACCTCCAAAATACCCCCTTTACCCTATATAGCTCGACTAGTTGTACTTTGCCACTTCAACTTAATTTTAACGAAGACTCGAAGAACTAAGAAGGATGATGTAACGTCTGATAGGCGAACAGAAACTTTAAGAAAGTTATAGTTGGCAAGATGGAAATGTAACGCTATGGAGGAAAATAGTTTCTTACTCAATCGACTGTGACAGGTACGGGGCTCATCATTTCAATCTCACGTAAACGTAAAAGACGTCAGAGGCACAATTCAACCATCTATCTAGACGACACTTTCATAATTATTATACATTCAAATTATCCCCATATTCTACATAGCCCTACCGAAATATCCCCCCGGACATTTTTTCCAGTTTATCACTACCGACTGAGATACATGGAATCTTTTATTTCCTATATATCCTTACTGATATGCACTGGTAGGGATACTTGGGTTATTTTCTTCCATTTATAGCTACTAGTAGGGATAGAAAGAAAATTTTTATAAAAACATTTCTGCATCAAAAAACATCAAATATATTTCTCATTTATAAAGAGATAATATCAGTATCATAAGTAGGGCATCGAACCCGGGTTTACCCGGTCCGGAAAAACCCGGGTTTACCCGGGTTTTAAGGAATACAAAAAACCCGGGTTTGATTTTTAAAAACCCGGGTTTTTCGAGTTTTTCGGGTATTTTTAATACTTTATGAAAAACGAAATATATTTAGCTTACTTCCGCAAAAAAACAACCAACAAAACAACACCAACATTTGGTGTTGGTTTTCGCACGAACTATCTCCTGAGGATGCCCCGCGTTGGGGCGAAACCCGGGTTTTTTGGGTATTTTTAATACTTTGTGAAAAACGAAATATATGTAGCTTACTTCCGCAAAAAAACAACCAACACCAACATTTGGTGATGGTTTTCGCACGAACTATCTCCTGAAGATGCCCCGGGTTGTGGCGAAACACGTGTAGAGTAGTGTGATCGGTGAAGGCGCAAGGTGTATTGCTGTCTTGCTAAATGCAGGTATTGTGCACTGGTATTTTAGTGGTGTGCATGTGCAATTTTTTGCGGGCGGGCGGTGCATCTTGCATATTGTGTTTTTTGCGGAAGTAAAAATATATTATTATTTATACATTTATATTTCGTTTTTCACAATAGTTAGGGATTTCCGCCAAGTGACGCCGAATTCAATGTCTAGATGTTACACGCCAAACTCCACCGAAGATACCTCGTGTTAGCTCTTCCATGGGTAATATTCACATTCGCCACAAAGTGGTTCTCAAAGCTCTCTGTGGTCTAGGAAATAAGGTTAGTGGTCCTTATGGAATCCCGGCAATAGTCCTGCGTAACTGTGCACCCTAGTTGTCTCCTATCTTGAGCCGCCTCTCACTTGAGACAGGACTTGTCTTGTTCCTCAGTCGTGGAAGCGTGCCAATGTGCAGCCAATACCTAAAAATATAGCCATGCCAACCCCTCTAACTACAGGCTGATTTCAGTCACGTTCATACTCTGCAAGACTACGGAGCATGTACTGAATAAACATCTATTGGCGTAACTTGAAACTAACGAGCTCCCTAGTGACTTCCAGTATGGTTTTTGCCGCGGATGGTCGACTGGAGATCTTCTCGTGTACGCCACCCACCTTTGGAATCAAGCGTTCGATAGACATGGCGAAGCACTTGCTGTCTCGCTTGATATTTCCAAAGCATTTGATAGGGTCTGGCATGATATCCGAACTGGCAAGCTTCCCTCATATGGAATCTCTGACGGCCTCTGCATCTGGATCACCGACTTCCTTAGGAACCGTTCAATTCGAGTCGTTGTGGATGGTCAGACATCTGACTTGAAGAACATCAACGCTGGGGTTCCCCTAGGTTCGGTATTATCTGCAAAACTATTTCTTCTCCACGTTAACGACCTGTTATGGTGCCTGGTACATTTGGTTATGACGATGACACCAGTGTGTCTAGCAGATATCTTTCAGATGGAAGGGCTACTAGTGATGAAGTTCAGTCTTGTCGAGTTTCAACGCCTCGCCACGCAGGCGTGTCTTTTCTAAGATAAACGGAGTCCCTTTCAACTAGCTCCGACTTTCCTGGGTGTATCCTTACCAGTAACCGAGAACCTGCAAATTGGCATTACTCTATAATCGGAGCTGAACTTCGGTGAGTATATCGACTCAATTGGTAAAACTGCTGCCAGAAAACTGGGCGTCCTCTCAAAGTTCTTTACAAAGCACAAATTCATCCGTGCATGGAGTACTGCTACTGTCACCTTTGAGATGGCTCCACTAAAGTTTGAGTAGTAGTTTCACATGTATCTTATTGCATTACCCGTGTTTTCAAGCAAATAAACAATTTTGATTAGCTTTTTGAAGTACCAACTGGGAGTTTTAGATGCGTTTGAAAACCGCGCAAAGAAGTTCATTGAGACACAACTTTAGAAAAGGCTTCAAAGTCTCAGTCATCGCCGTAGAGTTGCTGTTGCTGGTCTGTCGGTGTTTTACCGGATTCACTTTGGAGAGTGCGCACAGGAACTGCACAATCTTGTTCCTCCAGCGCCTTTCCACCATCGGGTTACCAGATGCAGGTCAGCTTACCATCCATACATCGTAGACATACCACCTGTCCGTACTAAGCGCTTCGCCAGTACTTTTTGAATGCGAGCTGCTAAAGATTGGAATGCGCTACCTGCGAATGCGTTCCCCGATCATTCTTCTTCTTCTTATCAATACGGGCGGTTTCTGCAACTCGACGTCTATTGCGCCAATTTTGCGTCCGGAGGCGCGGCCAGAACACTCCAGCCAGCGCAGCTCAGCCAGGAACGCTCTAAGAGCTTTCACATTCGTGATCGCTTCCTGGACGCTGCCCGTCGAGCCGAGGTACCTCGCCCGGTAGGGGCCACCCCCCTGCATTCCAGCAGCACTTGGGCAGCTGTTTCTTCTTCCTCCATTCACCCTCTGCATAGGGGACTGTCGTCGGTGACATCTAAATTAAAAAGATGTCTGTTAAATTGTCCATGACCAGTAATAGCACCTGTTACCAGGCGAAGTTGCGGCCTGCACAGTTGTATCAGGGCCCTGGATAGACGCGCGTCCACGCGCCACGTGTACGCCACCCACCTTTGGAATCAAGCGTTCGATAGACATGGCGAAGCACTTGCTGTCTCGCTTGATATTTCCAAAGCATTTGATAGGTTCTGGCATGATATCCGAACTGGCAAGCTTCCCTCATATGGAATCTCTGACGGCCTCTGCATCTGGATCACCGACTTCCCTAGGAACCGTTCAATTCGAGTCGTTGTGGATGGTCAGACATCTGACTTGAAGAACATCAACGCTGGGGTTCCCCTAGGTTCGGTATTATCTGCAACACTATTTCTTCTCCACGTTAACGACCTGTTATGGTGCCTGGTACATTTGGTTATGACGATGACACCAGTGTGTCTAGCAGATATCTTTCAGATGGAAGGGCTACTAGTGATGAAGTTCAGTCTTGTCGAGTTTCAACGCCTCGCCACGCAGGCGTGTCTTTTCTAAGATAAACGGAGGCCCTTTCAACTAGCTCCGACTTTCCTGGGTGTATCCTTACCAGTAACCGAGAACCTGCAAATTGGCATTACTCTATAATCGGAGCTGAACTTCGGTGAGTATATCGACTCAATTGGTAAAACTGCTGCCAGAAAACTGGGCGTCCTCTCAAAGTTCTTTACAAAGCACAAATTCATCCGTGCATGGAGTACTGCTACTGTCACCTTTGAGATGGCTCCACTAAAGTTTGAGTAGTAGTTTCACATGTATCTTATTGCATTACCCGTGTTTTCAAGCAAATAAACAATTTTGATTAGCTTTTTGAAGTACCAACTGGGAGTTTTAGATGCGTTTGAAAACCGCGCAAAGAAGTTCATTGAGACACAACTTTAGAAAAAGCTTCAAAGTCTCAGTCATCGCCGTAGAGTTGCTGTTGCTGGTCTGTCGGTGTTTTACCGGATTCACTTTGGAGAGTGCGCACAGGAACTGCACAATCTTGTTCCTCCAGCGCCTTTCCACCATCGGGTTACCAGATGCAGGTCAGCTTACCATCCATACATCGTAGACATACCACCTGTCCGTACTAAGCGCTTCGCCAGTACTTTTTGAATGCGAGCTGCTAAAGATTGGAATGCGCTACCTGCGAATGCGTTCCCCGATCATTCTTCTTCTTCTTATCAATACGGGCGGTTTCTGCAACTCGACGTCTATTGCGCCAATTTTGCGTCCGGAGGCGCGGCCAGAACACTCCAGCCAGCGCAGCTCAGCCAGGAACGCTCTAAGAGCTTTCACATTCGTGATCGCTTCCTGGACGCTGCCCGGCGAGCCGAGGTACCTCGCCCGGTAGGGGCCACCCCCCTGCATTCCAGCAGCACTTGGGCAGCTGTTTCTTCTTCCTCCATTCACCCTCTGCATAGGGGACTGTCGTCGGTGACATCTAAATTAAAAAGATGTCTGTTAAATTGTCCATGACCAGTAATAGCACCTGTTACCAGGCGAAGTTGCGGCCTGCACAGTTGTATCAGGGCCCTGGATAGACGCGCGTCCACGCGCGGTTGTGCGAGTTTCGCCTGTCTGCACGAATCCAGCGAGCTCCAGTTAAGTTGGTGTGTTTCTATAGTGCGTTCACGGATCTTATTTGCAAACCAGCTTGTCGGGATAGGCGCGATCGGGTCTGGGCCAACAGGGGTCGAGCCGGTACGCGTTGGCCATTATAACCTTGGCCTTTTCAAAGCAAGAGTGAATGGGCATTGGGCACCTTCTGGGTAAGCATACAACATCCTAGACTGCATACTCTCTGCTATGCTGGATGGTGGTCAAATGCATGCATACTGCATACCCTGTACAAATATAAAAAATAAAAAAAAATCGTCCCGAAATTTATGATGGCCAGGGGCCCGATTCTCAGGCATTCGAATTTTTTCAGTGTGGTAATTCGTATGTCGAACATTTTGTTTGTGGTTTCTATTGAAAAGTTAGAACGTTACAAACAAACTAGGCTGTCCCACATGTCAACAACTTCATTTTGACAACTAAGTTCGTATACGAACATCTATTGGTTTGTACCACTCGTATCGTTCGACTGGTTTTCGATCTAACTTTTTCGATTGAAAAATTCTGCCAATACAAAAACTGTGTTATATTTGAATTTCGAGCTTATAAATGTGAACATTTCTCGATTGCCTGAGAATCGGCCCCCAGTCCTGCAAGTCTGTAAAGGCGCTAAGTTAGTAATCTATACTTACTTAGTTTTAAGATATTCTGAAAAAATTAATATCTATGATGACTTTTTTATATTAGATAGGTACTTAACTGTTTTTGTAATTTGGAAAGTACTATTTTTCATTTATTTTAATCCTTCCACATTCTTAACATCTTGTACTCATTGTAAAAATTGATATAATAACACAGTTTCTTGTATTTAATAAAATTATAACAAAAAGATCGAAAAGCTCGAAAAACCCGGTCTACCCGGGTTTTGATTACTCTTAGACCCAAAAACCCGGGTTTTCAAAATTGAACCGAGTTTCGATGCCCTAATCATAAGTAATTCAGCAACACCTGATTAAATCTTAAAAGATATATTTTCTTACTAGTAGCGATAAATGGAAAAAAATAATCTAAGTCAGTACGGATTTATGGAAAAGATTTCATATATCCCAACCGGTAGCGATAGTGGGTAAAAAAAAGTCTAAGTATCCATACCAGAGGGGATATATCGGTAGGTATATGTGGAAAAGGGGAAATTATCAATCACGTTTTGTATCGTCTTGTACAGTACAGTAAGAGCTGGTACACACTGGGCGTTAGCGTTAGCGTTGGCGTTGCATTTTGTATGCAAATCTGTACAGCGCCTCTAGCGGGCAGTAGCAGAACTACAGATTCTCATACAAAATATCTCGCGTACGCTCACCAAACGCTCGCCGAGCGCCCAGTGTGTACAGGGGGTCACTGTACTTCACAGGACGACACTAATCGTTAAGCTAACTATTGTTTGACATACGAATTTTCAAGATATTTTACAATTAGTAACTTGTTTTAACCATTAGCTAAGTTAACTAGGGATCAAAAAACAGGCCCTAAGTCTCTAAGTAGCAATAGAAATCACTGCTTGCAAGCAAAAATAAATTAAAGTCGGCTTACGGAAACTCAAACAAAAACGAACGAAAAAAATCTTTACATGAGAACGCCGCGACAGTTTTTCTAGTTTCTTCTGGATGTTTTCTAGTTGTGGAGAGAAGAAAGTTTAGCATTAATATGAAAATCAGAAGATTCTGCAGAATAATGTCTTAAATATTTGACTTTAGCGGTTCAGATATTCAGACCCGCGCTATGAAAACTGGGCAACTCGGAGTATTAACTTTCATAAATGATATACCTACCGTCATTCCAAATACTTAAACACATTTGTAAACAGACTTAACAGCATAGCCGTAGTTAGATATAAATAAAGCGACAGTTATGTGGTGTTCTATAAAAATGTGTCAACAAATGGTGATGATAAGTGAAACAATGAGCGTTTGGCACCTTCACACAAATAGATTTCGCGCTTTAAACTTAATTTTCGCAACCAAAAACACTTGAACTGTTCAATATCGTAACTTTAATTAGCGTTAATTTTGTAGTATACCGTTACAAGATATGGTGTATAAATAAGCTATCGATAAATAACATTTTAGGAGTTATATATTTTAAATCAATCTCCAGTAAGATAGTAACATAATTTGGACGGAATAATTATATTTAACTGGATCAGTAGCTAATTCGTTTTGCTCATACTGCTATGGATGTATATGTATTATGTACACAAATAACGAAAGGAGCATAAACACGAATTTATTTTAAAATAAAGTGCAGTTCAAGTTGTCCTGATTGTAATAGAGTACCAAATCACGCATCATAACCTTACTAGAGAAATTTTCCTGTTTACAGAATTCCTTAGTACATTAAAAAAAACTATAACAATAAATATTTCTCAAACACAATAAATAAAGAGTGTACATCAATAGCCCATGACATACTTATTTACAAAAAAAATTAGTAAACATAACATTGTTCACATTTGATTTAATTATGCTAAACTCGCTACTATTCAACGCAGTTAGATAAAGGAAAGTTAATACATTTCATTCAAATTAGTTTTTATTTTATTTTTCTTGCCGGTTCTTCTCCAAGGCCTCCCGCTGTAGGGTTTGCGAACCGATGGCGTAGCTTCTATGACGTTCACAAGTATTGTAAATAACAATCTAAATTGAATAAACAAATTTGAATCTTGAATCTTGAATCAAGCGTAAATTAGTCATTACCTTTATAATGTATTTTAGATAGTTCATTTTTTTAATACATTTTTAAATTCACAGACAAGCCGAGTTTAGACGTGGACAACAATTCGATAATACAATACACCAAGTTATCAAAAATGCTCAAATAATTAATTTTATTCAAGGCGATTCTGCGGTACCTTAGAGCCAGTTTCAGCATCATTACAGAAAAATGTTATTAAATTATGTCATCATGTTAAAGACGCTTGAAACTTGTAAGATAACTTGCGGGGCCTAGGCGAAAGTACGTTCCGGAAATTTGGCTCAATAACTGCTTTAAAGGATTTTCATATCCAACACACAAGATTTAACTTTGCCAGGATACACATCCATGATAGTATACTTAAGTAAATAAGCTCCTATTTGCAAACTACTGCATTTAAAGCAATGCATACAAGTATTTAAAGAAGGATTCGACGCAATCAGTCGATGGTATATTAGTAAGATTGTTAAAACCCCATTCTAGCAACAACGCTATAAGTACTTATACTGAACTGTACTGATCTGTAAGAAAGTTGATAATATTAACATAATAAATTATATGCACTGTACAGTCTGCTTGTTTGGTCTAAGAAGAAGACCTTTGGCCGTCGACGAGAACGTAAAATTAATCTGTAGAACATTCATACAAAACATTTATAAGCATACTTTGCTCAATCTAGCATAGGTCCTATGACATCTCATTCGTGCAAAGCAAAAAGTTCTTGATTCTATTGGAATTAAGATCAAGAAAATCAGCATTAGACATTTTTATGCAGCTTATGCTACAAAATTAAACCCTATTTCTTGTCAAGACACACCTTTTGCTTTGCACGAAAATGAGCTGTCATAGGACCCATGCTTCATTCTTCAACAAAGTATAATTGCAAAAGCAAAATACTTTTGATGTCCGTTACTATTTACTGAAGAATATCGCTGACTGCTAAATTTAAATGGATCACGTATTCCTATCGAAGGGCCAATCCCTAAACTTATTTAAGCATTTAAAGTGACGCAAGCTTTTAAATAACTTTACAAGTTTGATTGAAAATATATAGATTCATGAAACAACCCTATTATGGTAGAAGATTATTCTAATTGAATGACATGATTGCCATGACTTCTGAATACCGAATTATCTAAATATATGTACAAGATATATTAAAAATATGTTTCAACTATTAAGTGAAATGTGACAGGTGAATGCGACCATTTCATTACGTTATATTGAAGGCAAGTTTAAAACATTCGAGATCATTTAAATTTATTATTATTTCATTCTACTTAGGTGATCGCTTATGACATGACGCTACGCGAGATAGTGTACTCACGCTCGATATCGAACGATTTCGGCTCGGCCAAGCGACCAAATCGATCACGAATTTGCTGCTTGAAAAAAATTACTCAAAGACACTTAAAAACATTTTAATGTTGAAAGACACTTCTGATATTTACTTATTAGCGAATATATTAATAGAAGAATAATTCATTCGAAAATAGTTTTTTTATTTACTTACTATCGCGTGGCATTGTACTTTTGATAGCCAAACCAAAACTGCTCATATTCTCTTTCATTCGCTGACCGATTAAATAATGGCCAATCCTGTACCACCAAATAAAACATCACATAAAGAAGTCAAGGTCGTGGAACCATAACAGTACCTTACTAAAACTGACAAAATTGATGTTACTTAAATTGAATGATCAAGACTTATTATAAAAACCATATAATTGGTAATCGTGTTTTTTTTATTGTTGAAAAGATTTGACTATTTAACTCAAGTTTTATTGTTGCCTACCTCACCCCACGTTACGATCAAGGACAAGATGTTAAAAATATTTACAAGGTTGGAGATGTTTCAACATCATATGACATAAGTGTTTAATATTTTCATGTGTCCCAGCACCGCTATTCAAGCAAGCAAGCAGCAGAAAGTACTGAAAACGTAGTATAATTTTAAAAACAGGCAACTTTCGTAATTTATTTATTAAATGCCGAAACTTATCTCGCAAGATATAAATAAATAGAGTAATCCGCTAATTGTACTATTAAAATGCTGGTAGTGTTGATATTCGCATTTTACAGTCCTTTTATGAACTATAGCGATGTCATTAATCAAGTAAAAATTACCGATCATAGTAGTATTAACACCGCAGTGAAACGCGCAGCCTGGAAACTCGTTAACTTCATTGAGCAGTAGTTAAAGCTACCGCGTAGCCATTCAATATTGCGAATTTAGGTGTAATTAAGTTAATAAGACATTTACAACACAATAAGGCAAACTATAGATGTTTTATCTCACGAGCGCGGGTGAGCCACGCTTGTGTGTGTGGACCGCAGGCTCCTTTTGTCATACAAACTGTCTGTCAAACCGTGTATATACACGGGTGCACACAACAAAAGGCGGACCGCGCTCGTGAGATAAAACTACTAGTTTTAATAATAGTAAAAAGCTGAAACGTATTTTATAGTATTGTCATAGAGTCGATATTGCTACATAGCGGTAAGTTTGTACACTGGCGGTATCGACTGGTCGGTGCGTGACTGTTAAGCCGTGATGAGCTGTGTTGTTTGGTGACAGGGTCGGTTGTGGAGGAGACATGGTAGGGGGGCGTTCACTTCTTGGTGGGCGTGCCGCGCTGCGTGAGGCCCTCGAATCGCTTGAAGGTGTAGTTGATGAACACCCAGTCCTTGTACGCAACCTCTCCCTCTTGCGATATCGGTGCCGCTGCTGCAACAACAGTTACCGTCACTAATTTACACTTAAATACATGCTATGTTGAATTAAATTCTCATCTCCACAAGGACTACATTCAAGCCGGCGGCGTTTAACCAAAACGCCGTTAAACTATTTTATGTGCATTACGCAATGCTTAGTATCAGAGCAGTTTAGTATTTGCTTTTCCACAACGGGGTAGCACTTAGCCTTCATCACACCTGAAGTTAAGTGGTGATAAGGCTGAAGATGGAAGCGCACTACTCCTGGAATACTCATAATCACTGGCTCTTATCTTTAACTGCCGTAACACAATAATGCGGAAAACATCATTTAGCGTTAGATTTAGATAAGATGGTGGACCAAGAACAAGTCCAAACACCAACCAAAAATTGAGTTTTACATTAATGCGATGAACACGTGGTTTACGGTGCCGGTGTCATGTACATTAAAGCTTAACGTGTGCCACAATAGTACAAGATGAGTACACTCACGTATCTCAAGCTTGACGTCGGGGAAGTCATCGAAGTTGGAGGTGTCGTCGATGGAGCGCACCTCCACGCAGATGGCAGCGGGGCGCTCGCGCACGTGGCTCCAGTCCACGCCGCGGAAGAACGACACCGACTTCACGTCCTCGATGCCGCGCGCTGACCCTAATCTGTAAGTTAATACTCAACATGAGACCCTGTCCACAACGAACGCATATAAAACATGAAAGCATATTCGAGGCTCGCGAAAACGGGTATGGCACCTCCTAAAAATCACTTTTTACAAATTTGTCGTATTGTAGGTTTTATTGAATAGGGCCCGGGTCGCCTTGCGCTGGTGTCTTCTATTGGTGTTCTTGTCAAAGACCTCGTTTTCTAATTTTATCAAAAGTAAATGTGACGCACCAACTGACGCGCAAATCGTTCGTCGCGCTAAGACTCTTTTTAAACAAAAAGTTCTCATTAAAAAAGAACCTTATTTTCTTACCTGCGATCAGGTTCCGAGCAGAAGCGCAGTATAGTTTCCCTGGCTTCCTCGCTGATGGGGATCTCGGGCGGGAAGGTGAGTGATTCGCGCCACGACATCACCTTACGGTACGTCTCCTGCGGCGACTCCGAGCAGAACGGCGGGTACCCGATCAGCATCTCGTACCTGCAGACGACACGTCATATTGCAACGAGTGTTTGTTATACAAATAATAATAAACTAGTGGCTAACGGAACTTCGTACGCGTTCGAATTCAGTTAGATATATACATACAGGGTGGAATTATTTAATGAGTCGTAGAAGGAAAGTACTCGAAATAAAGGACAGCAAATTTCACTGAAAGAAATCATTGTTTTACTTTTGACAATAAATAAATAAATAAAACTGCAATCACAGATATTTTTTATATCTCACCTTTTTTCATAAAAAAATACACATATACTCGACTCGACATCGAATCCATGATATCTTTCATTGTTTTCCTTTTATTTATTTTATACTAGCGGCCGCCCGCGGTTTCACCCGCGTGGTACCCGTTCCCGTGGAAATATCGGGATAAAATATAGCCTATGTCACTCGGGAAGACTGTAGCTTTCTAACGGTGAAAAAATTTTTTAAATCGGTCCAGTACTTTTTTTGTTTATTCGTTACATACAAAAATACAAATCTTTCCTCTTTATAATATTAGTA
Organism: Crambus lathoniellus; assembly: GCA_949710035.1. Taxonomy (NCBI): domain Eukaryota; kingdom Metazoa; phylum Arthropoda; class Insecta; order Lepidoptera; family Crambidae; genus Crambus; species Crambus lathoniellus. Next base: position 31,321,875 of record OX453296.1, read on the forward strand.
TAGATCATGTTCATAAGACAGTTGATCCTTATGAGTCCATTGATGTCATAATAAAAGTATAGATTGTTGTAAAATTCTTTGCATACAGCTTTGTATTAAGTATTTAAAAAATAAAGGAATGTTCCGTTTGAATGTAATTTGTAATATCAATTATTTTGAGTACTTTCCCTCCAGGCATCTTGAAACAATTTCACTCCGTATAATATTATGCCAAGCATTAAAATTGGTGACCGCCGGTTGTACCAAGTTTTTTTACATTATACTTTTACTTTTACAGGGTTTATGGTTTAAAAATGTATGGGATTTTGACAGTTTTGACAGCAAAATTCAGTTACTTTTTACGAATTCGTAAAATGAATATTTTGGTGCAACCGGCTGTTAGTCTTACTTTGCCGGCTTGTACTCATTTAAACATTTCTAACGGTACCTAGACAATGTTGCCGCAACCAATGGTGTAGCATTTGTGTTACGGTTATCAGACCAATGAAAGTATTACTAATATTAACATATAACTATACACGGAATATCGGATGAGGATCAATTAAATCTTCGACCCCTGACTCGGAAGACAAGGCAGCGCTGCGTCATCGGTCCCATCGAACCAGTTAAATTCAACACAATGATATAACGATAAGGTACAGCTTATTTGCTACAAATTCATATTGCCTATAAATTCGCAGTAATCAAGCAAAGAAAATTAGTTTTTAGGGATAACAAGAATTGACGCTTTTTAGACATTCTATACGCTGATGATGATTGTCTTATGGCCGAATCATCGGAGTCCCTCCATACTTATGTTGACTCCCTGAGTAACTCATGCCGTAGATTCGGTTTAGTTATAAGTAATAGCAAGAATCGAGTACTCAAACAGTCCAGACAATGGTACTGGTCTAGAGGAAGTAAAACATTTTTAATGCTTGGATAGCTGAATCAGAAATGTTAACACTGGCTGTGAGTTACCAGCACGAATAGCATGAGCTGCAGAAGCTTTTGGCAATCTGAGATCTCGTGTTTGGAACTCTCACGACCTTAAGCTTAAGGCGCTACTCGGAAAAAGTATGGACTCTTTGATATAAAACTATAGGACGGTTAGAGTTGTTATAAATCTGGTAATAAGATATATTTCTTCATACCTTTATCTAGAATCGTATAGTTTCAGAAACACGATTTTATGATTTTGGCTCGACACTTTTTATTTTCGAAAATACCTCAAAAAATAAGAAATATGAAGATTATTCTTAAATTGGGATACATATACTATTGAAAATTGGTTTAATTAGTGGATACCAATAATATTTAGGATCGTATAGAAGCATTTTTTTAAAAATCGCTATAGTTTTTGAATACGAAGTGAATTTGTGTTTTTTTGGCGTAATCGGCAAAATCGGTCTCGCTCGTCGTTTTCTCATTGCTATCTCGCTTTAGCATAATATTTCCGAGTATCGCCTTAAAACTAAAATACTAGGGTACAAAGCGTTTGTTCTGCCAACGCTACTTTATGCCGCAGACTTTTCTACATACAGATCGGATCTAAGGCAGCTGGACATATTCCATCTTAAGTGTCTCCGATCCATATTGCGAATTAAATGGCAAGATCGTGCTTCAAACACAAAAGTCCTGCGTAGAGCTGAAATGTCAGGCATTGAGGCGTTCGTCATGAAGCAACAGCTGAGATGGTCAGGTCACATCGTACGCATGGACGATAGTAAAATTGCCAAAAGCAGTGTTCTGCTCAGAATTCTCATGCGGAAAACGTACGCAGGGCGGCCAATACCTCCGCTATAAGGGTGTAATAAAACGCAACCTTATCGTATGTGGCATACTAACTGATGGCTGGGAAGAACAAGCACGTCTCAGAACGGAATGGCGTCCTACTGATCACAAGAACTTAGACAGATTTGAGGAAGTGCGTTTAGAACATCTTGACGCAAAACGCCAAATACGGAAGACACAAGCGAAACCTTCTTATACCTATAGTTTTAACTCAGGCCTGCCTACTTTTCTGTGCTTCATGTAACCGAATTTTCAAGACGAAGTTGTCAGTAAGGAGTCACCGTCGCCGGATACGGCATGGATAAGTGATGACTAATCTGTATATTATGATGCAAGCAGTGACACGTGCAGAATCTAAAAGCATGGATTCGTTCAAAACTCGCTTGGCATGTTGATATCGAAAAGAAACAATGTTCAATGTGTTTTAGTCATTCCTTCCACGACAACTTAGCGGATGCGTCCCCGTCGCTACACGAACCACACGCGACAGCCACAAACGCCGCCGCTTGAAGCTAAAAGAAGAAACAAGTGACGACTAGCAGCGGCGGCGGGCGTGACCCGTGTGCGGCGAGTTCATATAAAATGTATGAAAACTACAGGCAATAGGTCGGTGACGGCGTTTTGTGGTTGTGGTCGGTGGCCCGTGTGCGGAGAGGTTAGATATCGACTATATTTACGGTGGGCTACAACGCACACGTCTGTAGAAAAACTATTGATGATTCGTTCTACACACGCTCGAGCTCAAGGCATCAAGGTAACTCTAACAATGTCCGACAATTGGACTGGGTTAATTTTGGCTTTTGAATACCATTTACATTTTTAACACGATATGTTCAAGTTTTAAATCCATTTTACTAATCTATACGGAAACTCCACTCTTCCCTCGCTTTTTCTGTGCCTGTTTCTATCTACGTACTACATGTTGTGCACTAAAAGCATAAGCATTAAAGGAGAAATGCATTAAAAAATCGCAGTGCTTCGAAATGAACGTTGGTTTATGAAATCGCCGGAATTATATCGTGCTTGTGTAATGTAATTAACTTTATTGTAAATAAATCATTTCAAGCTTAGCATATCGATCGCATAGCTTTTGTGATTGAGCGTTAGCGTTAAACAAATGAATTAATGTTAATTCAGTAAATATAAATTGATCATGCGTATGATAAAAATGTAAAAACATGACAGACGCAGACAGCAACAGATCGTAAAACAGGTATGAATATTATTAAATATGATAATAATTCGCTTAGGCATGTGTAATAATTTACTTTTAATAACATAAATCGCAATGCTTTGTTATATTAATAATAAATAATAAAAATAATCACGATTTTATAGGCAATATGGTATCAGATATAAATAATATTAATCCTTGGGCTGATTTCGGCTAACGTGTTAATTGCGCATTCAAAAAGTCTAAATACGGTGGACCATTAGATGACTACATCTAAGGGTATCTTGTGAATCCTATAAAGCAAAAAAGCCCGTCTTTATTGAGGACATGTTAGAGTACCTTTTAAATGTAATTTTAGTTATTTGAGGAGTGTTTTTTGTTTTATTGATATGTATCGCTTGGTTGTCCAGATGATAGATGATACGTATATGATGACCCCTAGACTCCACCAGTCCCCCTGCAGGCTGTAACCGGTCGGTAAAGTACCGTTTATTTAATTGTAGTTATTTGAGGAGGGTTATTTGTTTTTTTTATATGTCCCTTGGTTGACCAGATGATAGATACGTACATAATGATCCCGAGACTCCACCAGCCCACCTGCAGGCTGTAACTGGTCGGTAGAGTACCGTTTATGTAATTTTAGTTATTTAAGGAGGGTTTTTTTATATGTCCCTTGGTTGTCCAGATGATAGATACGTACATGATGACCCCTAGACTCCACCAGTCGGCCTGCGGGCCGTAGCCGGTCTGCAGGAACACCTCCGGCGCGATGTAGTCCGGCGTGCCGACGGTGGAGTACGCGAGCGCGCGCCGGTTCCGTTTCCACGACTCAGCGCGCCGCTTCGAGTCCAGCGCGGACGAGGACGTCGAAACTGATGGATGGAGCACAATATCTGTGAAGTTGCCTGCCTTTTATAGTTTGGGTAATGGTTAATGGTGATCGTGAGCAAGGCTTACAATTATTACGTATAGAAAGATCAGTCAAAAGTAAAGCACAATCGATTCACACTTTTTCGTGAACTTGCTTGCGCTCGGCAACACGCAGACGCACGTACAGTTGTAACTCCGTAGTGTACATTGAAAACTCTGCGTTTGGAGCCATTGTGCTTCAAAATGGGCGCGCGGACTTATTTTCTATACGTAATTATTCTAAGAAGCAAGGTTTATCTGCCTTCAAAAGCAATGGTTTGGAAGTTTTGGAATTGAGCGGTAGGAAAACAAAAATGCAGTAACATTTTAAGTCTATTTGAATCAGAAAATTTTGCACAATCTAAAAGAAGACAAATGACTCAGATGAATGTATTGTAAGCAGTAAAACGAATAGATTAAATTAAAAGAGTAATATGTATTAAAGAAAATGTTATCGACTACAATGACAAAATTGATACAATCAACAAGCACTTTAAACATTAATAAGAGAAATAACCTGTTAACAAAGAAAAGAAAAATTAAATTAACACACACAATGTAAAAAAATTAAGATAATGTAAGACTAAAAACTTTTGTCCGAATTAAAAGACAATTGTACTTCTGGAATGATAGCAGTAATTTCAATGAGTATCTTTAGAAAATGGCATCCAGAAGCACATAAATTAAGCATTGTTATGTTTCAACGGTTGAAAGGTAGCCAATTCCTCAGTAGTTGAGGATTTTGAGAGGAACAAGGTTGTTCTTTCGACCTTTACCATCAGGTGTGATGCATAAGCAGGCTAAGCATTTCCCCATATTATTGTGTAATCACTGAGAGTAGACACTTCCCGTAGGTAAAAAGTACTGTTATATGAACAAGCAGCCCCGCGCAATCTCCGCGCCGATCCCTTAGGAGTATCGGGATAAAATATTTCTACTTTCTACTGGTGAAAGAATTTTTGAAATCGGGCCAGTGGTTAATCCAATAGAAACAAAAACCTTAACCTTAATAACCTAGTATATAATCTCGTGTCACAGTGTTTGTTGTCAATTAACTCCTCCGGAAGGGCTTGACTGATTTTTGTGAATTATCTTGTGTATATTTGGTTGGTCTGTCTGAGAATAGCTCGTTTCTTAGACTATTTTTTATCCTGAAATTCTACGGGAGCTAAGCCCGGAGCAGCTAGTATTAGTAAAGTCTAGCGGCCGCCCGCGGTATCGCCCGCGTGGTTCCCGTTCCCGTGGAAATATTGGGATAAAAAGTATCCTATGTGTTATTCCAGCCTATTTAATCTATCTCTATTGCAAATTTCATCCCGATCCGTTCAGTAGTTTTTGCATGAAAGAGTAACAACAACAAACATCCATACATCCAGACATCCATACTTCCGTTCTCACTTTTGCATTTATAATATTAGTATAGGATAATATAGCTGAGTACTCACTGAAGTCAGAGGCGGTGGCCCGGGAGAGGTCCCGGTAGAAGTCGGTCCGGTGGCTCTTCTTGAGGCCGGTGCAGAGACCGAAGTCGCTCAGCTTGATGTGCCCGCGCGCGTCCAGCAGCAGGTTGTCGGGCTTTATGTCTCTGGAAATGTTCACAATACAGATGATATTAACAAAAAAGCCATTTTGGGCATTGGGCATTTTCGTTACACTTGGTATATAGTGCAACAAAAATGCCCATTAACGTTTGATTGGTAGTTCCTACTACTTATCAAACAGAAAGATGTTAGAATAGACCTGATTACTTGAAAAAAATCTTTTTTACACAAATCGCTTAAACTTCTAAATCATATCAATCATTTTTCTCTTAAACATGGTGGCTCTTATTTTCTCAGGAATATCGGGATAAAATATAGCATATGTCACTCAGGAAGAATGTAGCTTTCTAATGGCTAATATTAGAATAGATTAAAATTCTTGAAACCCATCGCAAGGGCCGAACTCCGCAAGAAAAACACTAAAAGCTACGGTGTGACGCTGTTAGTATGCTGTCAGTAATATCTAACAGCACACACAAATCAAATTACCGCCTTTGCGTCTGTTGAAGACGATTCAATCAGTTACAACTTTTTGGTGACTTAATAAACCATTGAGAGAACGACAGCAGGCTTAGCTAGTCTGCAAATATTCTTGCCGTTTCAATGGACAATCGTTGCGCTAATTTCAAAATTAAATCTCTGAACCGCCTTGCAAGAAAGTCCTTACTTTTGATGTTTGATATAAGAGCAATTTATTGCAATCACGTTCAAGAGTAAACAACCTGGCGACGTACAGTACAACACATACCTGTGTATAAACCCGAGCTTGTGTATGCTATCTATGGCCAGCGCCGTCTCCGCGACGTAGAACTGCGCGCACTCCTCGCTGAGCGTGTCCTTCTTCATGAGCAGCGTCATCATGTCGCCGCCGGGCAGGAACTCCATGATCAGGTACAGGTTCATGGGGTCTTGGAAGCTGTAGTACATCTTCACTACCCACTGGTGATCCGCCTCGACTAGGATGTCGCGTTCCGCTCGTACGTGCGCCACCTGCAAGTTGGTAAACAAATATGTTACTAAGGTTGTGTGCTAACGTGAGGATGGTATAAAAGTGAAAAATATTCAAGAACAAAAATGTGTCAAGGCGATTTTTTCAGAACTACCGGCCGATATCTCTAGAGCTTTGGCGTTCAAACAAAAAGCGCTCAAATTATATAAGATAAATCGATGATTTATCTTATATAATTTGAATATATAATTTTGAAGCCATGGCTTATGAAGCCATGTTGTATTCACTAAGCAACAATAGACGCGAAAGCATAATTTGTCCCAAAATAAAGTATTTGTGCGCTGATATACAATTTTACAAATAAAGACTAACATTGCGCGTATATTATTGTTGTCTTTGATGAAAATAATAAAGGATCCAAATGAAATGTTACGATTATTATTCCCTACTTCTTTTTAAAGTAGGTCACACATCACTTACTTGTTCTTTTTCCAACATATCTGCTTTCCTAAGGATCTTCATAGCGTATACGTGACCAGTATCCTTTTTCTGTACGAGCCGCACTTCGCCAAAAGCGCCTCTACCGATCACCTGGAAACGACAAAACGAGGAACGTCATAAATCAATGCAGATTATAATCTAGCTAGAACAATCATGGTGTATCTCCTACTTTCTGACATATTTACAAGTACAGATAAAAAAGCCTAGACTGAAATAAGATAGAACGAAGATCGCCTCATCTTAATATCATGAGGAAATTCTACAATCTATAAAACAATAGACTGCCACTAGAATACTAGGCTCTGATACCGCTCCAGTGCTCCAATACTGCAAGAAGTATTTCCCGTCAGGGGGTAAAGATGAAATAATTGCTATTACAAATTATTTTTACTTAAGTATTTGCATTCAGAATCAAATTTTTATCATCGAAAATGAAGTATTAGAAATAGTTTTTATTCATAGCTTTTATTTAAATTGTATACTTTTTAAATGGACTTACCCACCCAACTTTGAAGGGTCATAAAACTAATAATACGGAATTTATAAATCAAATTGTCTCTACAAGTGAGTCTAAAAGTTCGAAAGGTTCATGTTTTTTAATTAGTGTTTCGTTATTTTTAACCTCTTTTAAGGGGTGTTATAGTTTGAAGCCTATGTTTTTTGTCTGCCTGTCTGGTTTCTGTACGTATATTATTATTCGTAGTGCCTAAACGGATCAAGCGATTTCAATGCGGGTTTTTAAATTGAAAGCTGAATTAATCAAGATGGTTCTTAGCCACGTTTCATGAAAATCCATCCGGGTATTTATAGAGATAGTCAACTGCCTGCCGAAACGGTAAAAGATACAGAGGTGGTGCTTTGACTAAAATAATGTATACCCTGGGCAAATTTAGATGCAATAAATTGTATATAATTGTATTAGGCGAGTTTAAGACCGCGTATTGCACCGCAACTCCGTATCGCTTTGGTGGACTGGCGCTAACTTATTTAATTAATGAGGTGTCTCTATGTTTTATCATCTACATGTTAGTCTCGATTGGTGCCATTTGAAGAAGCCACGAAAAGGCTTTACGTCAATTTTAGTACTAAAATAAAACATTCACTTAATATGCTTTGTGGTCATCATTAACGCGAATTGGTGCAATTCGGAGCATACATTACAACACAAAGTTGGATAAAGATGCAATATATTAGGCGTGAGTCTAGCCGTATGTGGAGCGCATCGAAATGATTATATTATATTTTAACAGTCACGACAACAACGCATTCTTCATTTGGTAATATGTTATTAATTTTTTTTTATTTTTTTGCATTCACAATGCAATTTTTATGGTTGAAAAATGGAAAATGAAGTATTTAGAAAAAATCGACCCGTCTCACAACCAGCTCCGATGGGACTCGAACCCACGACCTTTCGCTACCCGGGCGACTGCTCTAACCACTGCAACCACTCCGTAGCTCAGTGGTTAGAGCAGTCGCCCGGATCGCGAAAGGTCGTGGGCTCGAGTCTCATCGGAGCTAGTTGTGAGACGGGTCGAATTTTTCTAAATACTTTATTTTCCATTTTTCCATAATATTGTTGTTTTTAAACAACTTCAAAAAACGGAGGAGGTTCTCAAGTCGGCTGCCTTTATGTATGTTTCACGATAGCTCCGCCAATTGTGAACCGATTGTGACTGTGAACTTGCCATAGTAATTTCTTCTTTAACGATTGTCAAATATCTGGAAAGGTATTTCTTTCGCGTTTGGGGGTAGTAATACCCTCACATTGATGAAATTAACGCTGGCTATACAGCGTGTAAGAAGTATTTGATAAATTCACCTCGCCTTTAATGAAAGTCAAATATCCGTAACGTATAATGATTATGACAGTAGTCGACATAAAGCGGAGGATAATCTACGGTTTTTGAACGCATTATAGGGGATTTACGGTTCGGATGCTAATAAAATAAGTAATAGCATACACGATATGATACCATAATATTTTTTACTACTTATATGGTGTAAATTCGTAGACCATCATTTATTAACAGTGTAATATTTGGTGACATCGCGCTAAGAACTAAGACGTTTTTTCAGAGAACGCTTATTAGTCGAATATGATAGCGAAATAGCGATTTAGCGAGTCCATTGCTTGACTAATTTGATGCAGTGATCATTTCACTAGTGCCATCAAAGCAAATGCAGCTAGTACAATAAAATTAAGTGATTATCCGTCGCACTCCTCACATCTGCAACGGATAAAGCTATTCTTTAACCGGGGGGTAATTGTCTAATTCAACATCAATCGCAATAGCTTTCAGTTTGACATCCATCATGCATCCATCACTTGTTGTTGAAGACAGTTGACAAATTTTTAGTTGTCAAAAGCAGCAATGGCCGTGCAATATCTTTCAAACTGAATGCGATTGCGATAGATGTTGAGTTAGACAATTACCCCCCGGGGTCTATGAAATCTTAACTACGAGTATCTCATGCATAGTCTCAGCACGTTCTAGTATTGTGGATAGTGTTGATGAATTCCAAATGCCGGTATATCACTGAATAAAAAGAAGTGTGCAGCTGCGAGTAAGCCCTCGTAAAACCTAGGTTATGTATAAGTTTTATTATCGCCAGTGTGTCGCCGCCCCCGCGCCTGCACCGGCATCGGCACGGCCTATCGCACCTTCTCACCCATCAAACATTTTACTATCCACAATACAGAACCTTACGTATGCTTACGATGCAATCAAATACATAAATAAATATGAGACAACAACAATTTGTGATGTTGTCTGTGCCTATATGAGTGCCTGATTTAGAAAAAGTTAACATAAAGTAGGTATGCAAATCTTCTTAACATGAATATTAGTCCCGTGTGGGGACCGAACTCATAATGACAACGTATGATTTAGTAAGCATGGTCAGGTCAGTGCTGCTGCGCTGCGCCACCATGACACACATAATTGGGAATAATAACTATCCTTCAATGCCCTAGAAATGAGACACAATAGATTTTCCATTGTTCTCCGGCCCTATTCGCCCGGTCAGGCGTCATCTATTTATGATTGACTAGCTGACCCGGCAAACGTTGTTTTGCCATATAAATTTTATTGGACACGAACTTCGTATCAACTGCCTACACAATGTCACTTATTAAAAAAAAAAAACTAAGCGGCAAAAATGTCAGTGATTACATACTCTTTGACATACCTTCTCTTTGGAAGCTGCTAAGAAATGAGAGTTGTGTGAAGTATGACAGCTTAACGGTTTTCTATACAAAATCACCATTATTATTTTATAATTTTCCTGGATAAAAAGTAGCCTATGTTACTCTCCAGCTCTCAAATTGTCTCCTTACCGAAAAACTCGTCGATCCGTTGCTTCGTTTTGACGTGAAAGACGGACAAACAAACAAACAAACAAACAAACAAACAAATAAACAAACAAACAAACACACTTTCACATTTATAATATTAGTATGGATTGTAGGCGAAGATATCCAGAGCACTTGAACTTTGAAATATATGTACTTAAGTAGGAACTTCTCCTTAATTGTCTGCCTTAACAACTTAAAGGTTGTAGAACAATTTTATTATGAATCCGGAAACATATTTTTATTGTACGCGTATGTTCAGTCCGAGAGCTCAGGTAGTTTCATACAAGGAATACCGGACGCTCGAGGAGGCGGTATTGATCAGATCCGGCCTGATGTGTATACGTCAACCTTTTATAAACAGTTTTATTCTAAAATAACACGTAAACGAAAGTAAGCGAAGGACAGCCACAAAAGTATGTCACGCTTCAGTAAGTTCAAATCAAAGCCGATGACACAGCGGTATTAGTACGGAACTAAATTTAAAAGTACATTTCTTGAGTGGTTTCCCGTTACCAAACTGCCAGATTCGTCTTGTTCTGCTCTGCATAGCTGTCTTGATAGTAAGAGAGTTAAAGTGGTAACTAGCCAAGGCTTTATACAAATGCACTATTTGTACAGCTTCGGTATGGTGAAAGGGTAAATAAAACTTAACAAATCAACATTATACTTAATCCATATACTCGTACAGTGTAAAAATAATATTGTTACAAGAATTTCGAGTGTCATAAAATATTGGATGTTTACAAAGTCGCTATTAATTATCATAAAGTGACATAACTTTAGCGCGGTACTAAATTAGAAGTGTTCAGGCCCAGATGTCATAATCAAGGCCGGAGCTGCTCGGACGAGCCTGCCGGCGCGGGCGCACTCTCAGCATCACGCGTATAATTAGTGACGGCGCGCTGACGCAACGCGCGGACCCTCGCGGAAACACAAGCCCATACGAGCACAACACTTCAGATATGGCCGGCCTAAACAAACGTGCCAACTTTGCGAAAAAATGTGACAATGGCGTGCCAACGAGCAATGTTAGCTAGGTGATTAGTGGGTAAACAACGTTTAAATACGCAGATATTAGACCAAGGAAAAAATATCATAAGCTCGGTTGATACGAGGCGTGAAAAAAAAATTTGCAAAATCGCCTAGGGATTCCGCGAGAAAAAATACCCTCAAAAAGTATAATAATGTTAAGTAATTGATTATTGAACCGCCTCAAGACAATTTTCTATATCAAGTCACTTCCGGAGACTAGGCGCTTCCTCCGCTCGATATTATTATATTCAAACGCCGATATGCACATTCCCCGAATGATGGAAAGTCATAATATACTCGTAAGATGCAGTAAGTATGTATAAAACGAGACATTTGCTTTCGACGCATCACGCATAAGGCTAAAATAAGTCAACCGTATCTAATGGATTTAATTTAATTGTATCATTTAGTGCTCAAACCTCGAACAGGGAATGAGCACAAGCTTTTGGAGATAAATTTATGTATTGTAAATTATATTTAACGGGTACGGGTACGGGTAGAGGTTGAGGTGGAACTGGTGACACAAGGTTTCTGGATGAAGGTTTCCAAGAAGAGGGTGGTGTGAAGAACTGTGGGTTTACCTTGAGCGGCTCGAAGTCCTCGACGCCGAGCCGCGACCGCTTCAGGCGCAGGAACTCTGTCTCCTTCTGGGCATGTTGCTGTCGCTTTTCCTGCTTCTGGCTCTCTGTCAGGCTCTCGTCCTTGAGCGACTCTTCCAGTTTCTCCAGTCTACAAATACAATATTATATAATAATAAGTAATATAAATGATTAAATTACCTATAATAAATCTATTTTATTAATTAAAGAAGCTTTCTTTTATTTAGAACAATTATTATCAAAAACTACTTGGTTATCATCAACGACTAAATATAGTGATACAGGTCCACTTTTTTGGTATGGTAAATTATATTTGCTTTTCTGTTTTTATCGTCTCGGTTATTAGAAAGAATAACGCAAAGTTTATCCATGGCGCCTGCAGGGGATAAGAAATTACTTATTAAGAAGAAACTATGATAATATCGTAATTTGTTGGACAAGCGTAGTTTTTTTACTAGCGCTTCTATGTATAGTCCTCCTATAAAAAAGTATAGAATCTATACTCAAGATATTAATAACCAAAGCTAGCTCAGAAAGCAAGTACAAAAAGTCTTTCTGTAACATCATAAAAAAAATCGCAGCGACAACTGCCAAGTCAACCTATCGTGGCTTCCCAAATCTGATCCAGCGCAGCCAACGGAGTGTTTCATTTGCCACTAAGCCGTTTAAATTCGCATCGACCAGCAATCGTTGAATCGAGGCCCTATCTCGCGAAAGTGTCACAATCACTATCGCTTCGTCTGAAATAATTATCATCTTTCTATCCTTAGCCAAATACTAGCTTGGGCATTTGTTCATTAGCCTACACAACACAAAACCCAAAACCGACATCAATGGCCGCATTTTCTATGAAATCGTATGGTACGCTGTATTACTGGCACGACATGCCGGCGCCGACAATTTCATACAATTACGATTTTATAGACAAAAATGCACCCAAAGATGTCGTTTTTGGGTGTCGTGTCGTGTCGGCCTATGAAGAAACGAAACGGCCATTCAATACACGTACCGAGGTTGGTGGATATATTATAATGCGTTATAAAATATTTTTTTAATAATTTTAAGTATTTTAAGACATAATTATGTGTTGAAGTAAAATAAAATAATAAAGGGACAAGTAAAACAATTAAATTACTAGTTAAATATTAATTTTTATATTTTCGACCGACACCTAAAGAAAGTAACTTAACAAGTTATTAAATTTTTTACTTTTTGCATTCACAATGCAATTTATGTTATTGAAAAATGGAAAATGAAGTATTTTAGAAAAAATCAACCCGTCTCACAACTAGCTCCGCTGGGACTCGAACCCACGACCTTTCACTATCCGATTAGAGCAGTCGCCTGGATAGCGAAAGGTCGTGGCTTCGAGTCCCATGAGTGTCAATGAGATCCGCAGGAGAACTAAAACAACCGACATTGCTCGAAGGATTGCATCGTTGAAGTGGCAGTGGGCGGGACACACAGCGTGGAGAACCGGTGGCCGTTGGGGCGGAAAGGTTCTCGAATGGCGACCACGTACCGATTCATAAGTTTTGGTGAAAACGGCCATTAGCCCGTGTGGATGACGTCACCATCTACTGAACTAATGCAGGTAGGCCTGCCTGTATACCTACCTGTTAACCTTAAACCTTTGCACTACATTAGCAGCCGCATTTGGCTGGCAGCCATAAATAATACGCCTTTAAAGCCTGCTTAATCCTAACAGACCTTGACACCCTAACTAAACACAAGTGTCCAATGAACTAATCTTTATCACATTATGCTCGTATGATGATTTATGACCTTAATTTGTCCAATTTTATCCATCTAATATTATAAAAGGTTTTTCATGGTAATCTCCAAAGGTATTCATACTTTTGCAATTAAGATCACTTATGAAAACGACGCTGCTACTGGTAAGGGCTCGTTTAAGGAGAGGCGGCGAGTCAGGCGTCGCGTCGCGCGGCGCGGGCAAATGTGCTATCATTGCGCGCTCGCGATAAACGTCTAATCAAATAAGTCTAGTGCCGCACCAACAAGTGGTATGTGCGTCAAGTTAGCAGCCTCACAACAGAATTAGATGGTTTTGATTATGTCAAAAAATACTGTATAAATAGTGATAAATAGTGATGTATATTAAATAAATAGTGATACTTTGATTCAAAAGATATTTGAGTATCTTAGTGAGGCTGCTATCTTAACGTCAAGTTAGCAGTCACCTCAAGAAATACAGTTCGTATCAATGTGATTTATATGTCAAAAAATACTGTATAAATAGTGTATCGTAAACGCAAAATTTCAAAAGTAGTGCTTTAATACAAGCCGAGATATTAAGGTCTCTAAGTGGGCTGCTAACTTGACGTTTCTTGCGATGGCGATTCCAGGGAAACGGGTACAAGTTTTAAATAAATAAATACTTGAAAAAATACTGCGTGAAATAGTGAATCTTAGGATATAAATAAAAAAAGAATTCTTCTTTGCTATTTTAAAGAAATCTAATGTTAAGTTCTACATAATAATCTGAATATATGCTGACGATCAATATTGAACTTTGCTCCTTAGTAATAAGGTTCAAACTTTATTTCAATCGTGAGGTGCGTACTATCGAGCAAAAAAGTGAAATATATATTTTTGATTGTGTCAATACATACGTTTCATCGATTTAATGCTATTGATTAGGTATTTAAACAAATGTATTTCTACCCACTTTTTAACCCACTTTAAAAAAAGAGGAGGTTCTCATGTCGACTGTATTTTTTTATTTATGTTTTACCATAACTTCGCCAGTTGTTAACCGATTTTAATAATTCTTTTTTATCTGAAAGCAAATAGTTTTATGTGTGGTCCCATGAAAAATTTAAAGTAGTCAGTTCAACAGTTTTTTTCACAATCCTGAAAAAACACATAAAAAAAATGCTCAAAATAAAGTTAAAAAATAAGAAAAAATAAATAAAAAGACAAGAAAGGATAAAAAAATGATCAAAAATAAAGACCAAAAAACAAAAAAAAACGAGATAAAAAAATATAAAAAACAAAAAATTAAAAAAGATCAAAAAGAGGAAAAAAACACAAAAAAAGACATGATAAAAAAAAGACCAAACAAAAAAGAAAAAAAGGTAAAAAAAGGAAAATGTAAAAAAAAGCTTAAAGTTCAAAAAATAAGATAAAGGTAAAAAAAGAAAAATTAAGATAAAAAAAAGAAAAATAGGCAAAAAAATTAAAAAAACAAAAAAGATAAAAAAAGACCAAAAACAAAGACTAAAAAACAGAAAAAAAGATAAAAAAAATATCAAAAAAATTAAATTTATAATAAAAAAATAAAAAAAAAATATCAAAAAGAAGAATAAAAGATAAAAAAAGACAAAAAAAGATGAAAAAGATCAAAAAATTTAAAAAGAAAAAAATAAAAGACAAAAAGAAATGGAATCCTAGCAAGTTACTTTCTGTAATCTATGGAACATAGTAAGGTCATCCATCATCATCAATCATCAGTATGAAAAAAACCAAATAGCTGCTTTTAGGCGGCATATTCTGTGCAGTGTAAAAAAAATATTTTTCAATCCTATCGAGTGGGGGATCATCATTATCATCATCATATCAGCCGAACGATGCCCGAACGTAAACGTTAACGTTTTTTAATAAAAGTAATTATTAAAAAACTAAAAAAACAAGCTCTTTAATTTCTCATTTCATTCAGGGGACTGTTCCGTGAAACACTATATAATTTAAAAGGCTTTTGTTTTTTATATAACAACATTTTAAAACATTTTAACTAACTCGTTATGATTAATTGTTGTCAATTTCGTAAAGCGTTAAAGCTAGTTGCAGGGCTCGTGGTGTTTTACTAGTACAATTTTTCCTATGTTTACAGAACTGCATTGTAAATGCATAAAAATAATTTAAAATCTCAGTATCAAAAAGAACTTTTTGCTTTGCACTTATGGGCTGTCATAGGACCCATGCTACATTAAACGAAGTTTAGATAACATATTAATTAGGTACACTAGGTACTTTAATACTTTTTTGGTAAAGGCATACTTAATATACATAATAACACCCAGACCAAGAAAAACAGATATGTTTTATGCACACAAATATTTGTCTTGTTTGGGAATCGATCCCGAGACCTCGAGCGCAGAAGGCACATCTGTTCAGTTACTGAACAGATTTAAATACCTACCTAGTCGTAAAAGACTAATCAAGTAACTTTAATATTTAATGCACTAAGAATATACTTAAGTAACTAAGTAAGTAGTAACTTTACAAAAGATTAGCTTGGTACTTATGAAGGTACTAAATACGTCAAGTTTTGAATTTACAATTTACATTTAGTTTACATTAGATTTTTTGAAAATAGCAAAGAAGAATTCTTTTTTTATTTATATCCTAAGATTCACTATTTCACGCAGTATTTTTTCAAATACTTATTTATTTAAAACTTGTACCCGTTTCCCTGGAATCGCCATCGCAAGAAACGTCAAGTTAGCAGCCCACTTAGAGACCCTAATATCTCGGCTTGTATTAAAGTACTACTTTTGAAATTTTGCGTTTACGATACACTATTTATACAGTATTTTTTGACATATAAATCACATTGATACGAACTGTATTTCTTGAGGTGACTGCTAACTTGACGTTAAGTTAGCAGCCTCACTAAGATACTCAAATATCTTTTGAATCAAAGTATCACTATTTATTTAATATACATCACTATTTATCACTATTTATACAGTATTTTTTGACATAATCAAAACCATCTAATTCTGTTGTGAGGCTGCTAACTTGACGCACACCAAGTGGTGCCACGCCGCTTGCCGCGACGCCTGACGCGCCGCCTGTCCTTGATTGAGCGCTAAGTGTTTTGTTTTGTTTTACCACAGATTAGATTATTAGATAATAGTTACTACGTCTGAACAGATGAATCACTGCTATGCAAAAGCTAAAATACCTACGCTATTTTAGCCTACAAAAGACGCTGCAAGAAGAAACGTATTCTACAGACGCGCGCCGAAAGTCGAGTTTCCCTCGTAAACCGCGTGAGTACCTACGTCATCGAGCGAAATCGTTAAGGTTGTACAAAGAACATAAATTAAACAATATGTCTGAAGTGGAACTCAAATTTTATCATTTATGAATATGCAATTGAGTGAATTAAATGTGCTTTAATTTTATAAAATGATCTATATTTTTTATTCCATCTTTGAACTCACGGTTATTAAATTTTATTGGGGAAAATATTCTGAATCGTGTGAACAACTTCACAAACATTAACCATAGAATCTTTAGTCAAGATTAATAATAATATAGGTACGTAATAAAATTGTATCGCTGCGTTTTGTGCGGGAAACGCGTGCGACAGCCCACTGCCGATCGGCTCGGTTACGAGCTACATACTTAGCGGTAGTGGCGGTAGGCACATAACGCGTGACCTTGAGCGAATGACAAGGGGCTGATTTTACCACAGATAACTAAATAGTTACGTTTTACTATCGGGACAATGAAAATGAAAGCACACGCGGATGCAATCAAGAGTTGAAACTCTTTTGATGCAATACCGTAACCAGCCTAATTAGATTATCAAGGGAAAATCAATCCTTAAATGGAAATAGTTTTCGTAATATTTCTTTTGGCACACAAGTTAAAAGTTCAAGTAAGTCATTCTCATAATTCAGTTAATTTGCTTGGAGTTAGCGTCAAATGACGTCACCGCCAGTCTGCAGAAGGAAATCAGCTGTGGCACAGTCCAGTACATATGTGATTAAATATTGTACGCCAGATTCTTAACCAGGGTTGTATCTTTTCCGTGCTGGCGTTTTAACTACATGACGTATTTTTTTTACTTTAAGGTAGTTTCGTTCATCATCTGTTTAACATAGCTTAACCGCAGACTCAAGTAGAGTATACTTAAATTATCAAACACCCAGACATGAAACAAATACGAATGCTCATCCCACAAAATAAATGTTGGTCCGGGTGGGGATCGAAACCACGACTCTCGGTTCAGGAAGTATGACCAGTACCACTGTCACTGCGCCAAAAGAGCCGGCATGCATTATGGCTACGGAACACTCACGAATATATTATTAGATAGAAAGAAAAAGCAAAGGTTTTGTTTTTCCCTCTAAATTAGTAAAAAAGGGATAACTTCAAAATTGGTTATTTTGTTGTTTTCCAACATTTTCAAGTTTTTCTTTATCATCATTATAATTTGAGAGGTAAAGAAGATATTAATTAATTGAAAATGAAATATTAGAAAAAAACGACCCATCCTCCAAGTAGCTCCGCCGGGAATCGAACCCGGGACCTTTCACTGTCCGGGCGACTGCTCTGACCGCTGAGCTACGGAGTCGTTAGAGGAAGCGTCGAATCTTTCTAATACTTCTTACGCGCTTTGAGCCAGCGCTTTATTTCATCAATGTAAAGATATTACTACTTTCAACAACTTTTTTTTTCTAATACTTATTTCATTTTCAATTATAAAAATTGCATTGTGAATGCAAAAAAGTAAATATAATTTGAAATAGCTATTATTTCATCTTTATCGATTGTCAAATATCTGGAAAGGTATTTCATTCGAGTGTTGAAGGTAAGTATATCTTTACATTGATGAAATAAAGCTCTGGCTCACAGCGCGTAAGAAGTATTAGAAAGATTCGACGCTTCCTCTATACTAATTAATATTAATTAGTGCTATAAGATGCATTATTTGGTGCTAAGGAGAAGCCTTAATTTTTTGTTTGTAAGAACAAATATTATTTTGGTCATTTATCTGTGTCAAAACAACAAATAAATTAATACCTAATAAAAAGAAATAAGAAACCATTCTTCAACTTGTTTTATTATGACTGGTCGTTACTTTTGGGCTTTTGCTTAATCAATCAATATAATATTAATTGATCTGGAAAAGCAATATTTATTTGTGAACGGAATACGCAATCTAGCATTCTGCGAATCTGATATTCTGAGAATCTGGCACACTGCGATTCTGGCACTGTGCTTATCTGCTATTCTGCAAATATGGCATAAAGCGCCAAAAGGTTTTGGACTTTTGTATAAAACTTGCGAAATTTGCGTTTTTCGAGCTCTAGCTCAGGCCCCTGATTCACAAACAGACGGAAACGGAACCGGATTCGAATTCTGTGCTTTGTCGTTGTCTATTCTATACTGAGTGACGGAGACAGGCCCTACATTCCGCTGTCGGGAGAGTTTCCGACGGTTCGTGAATCAGGCGGCAGGTCCCGAAGATTGTGTAACAATTTAAAATCGATAACTCCGACTTGGAAACCGTACAATAAATGCCTATGTAACGACCTCAATCGTGTCTTTAAAAAAACGTATCTAATCGATTTATTTACCCGTTCTCTCTCGAGTTCGATCTGGTGCGGAAAGTTGTCCTGAGGTCCCGACACTTGACTAGATGCAGGCAGAGAGAGCGATACGATGCGATATTAAACTTGCATTGACGAATTACAATCTCATAATAATATGCTGGGGCCACATTAGCGGGCTACGGCGAATTATCCGGTCAACGCGATAAGTGTGGTCGGTCGGGTACATCGCGACAACGCGTAGTACATCGCGACAAGACGATGTTATCGGGGCTGTGTCGCGGTGGTGGCGCGCTAAATCTACGGGCTATCGCGATAAACCGGCCAAGAGAGAGCCATAATTATTATTTTTTCCTTTAATTTAGGGAAAAGGTAGGTAGGTAGTATACTATCGGACAGCGTATACTATCGGACAATGTCGATAACATCGCTATTTCACTACCCAGCACCCTCTATAAACGTACTAGCATAGTATACCATCCTAGACACGTGGTGAATAGTTTGTGGCTAGCTGCGAACGCTTTTGCGCGCACCGCATCGATTTTGTGAGAAAATCGATATCTACGTAAGGAATACATATTTTTGCTTAGTTAACTATCGGCACAATTCAAGTTATTACAAACGACACACGGTACATGTGTATATATTAAATATTTTAGAATATTTTAAATTAAATAGTATACTGCATGAGAAACAGTTTGGTTTTTCAAAAGGTAAAAGTACAACTGATGCTGGGGTTGCATTTCTAAAACATGTACTTGATGCCTGGGAGGACAAGCAGGATGTAATCGCTATTTTTTGTGACCTTTCCAAGGCATTCGATTGTGTTGATCACCAAACACTATTAAGGAAGTTAAAACATTATGGTGTTTCTGAAATGTCAGTAAGCCTTATGCATTCATATCTGTATGAAAGAACTCAGAAGGTAGTTATTAATAAAACTGAGTCTACCGGAGCTCCCATTACTATGGGCGTACCCCAAGGATCAATATTGGGCCCGCTGTTGTTTTTAATATACATAAATGACCTTCCTTACTACGCGAAGAATTTATGTGAGACGGTGCTATTTGCCGATGATACATCTCTAGTCTTTAAAGTAGATAGAGGTGATGACTGTTCTGACGAAGTAAATAGTGCTCTTTCAAAAGTGTCACATTGGTTTAATAGTAATAATTTATCATTAAACTCAAAGAAAACTAAGTGTTTAAAATTTTCGTTACCTAATGTAAGACAAGTTGATTTTCATATTAGACTAGACGGCGATACGGTCGAATTCATTAACAATACAAAATTTCTAGGTATTATATTAGACTCGCGACTACAATGGGATCCTCATATCGAAGCCTTGGCGAGTAGACTCAGTTCGGCTGCATTCGCAGTTAAGAAAA
Organism: Crambus lathoniellus; assembly: GCA_949710035.1. NCBI lineage: Eukaryota > Metazoa > Arthropoda > Insecta > Lepidoptera > Crambidae > Crambus > Crambus lathoniellus. Next base: position 31,342,409 of record OX453296.1, read on the forward strand.
TAAGGCTCTTAACCGATATTGAAACGGCTAGAATAGTCTATTTTAGTTACTTTCATAGTGTTATGTCCTACGGCCTTTTGTTGTGGGGCTCAGCCGCTAACATCCAAAGTATATTCGTGCTCCAAAAAAGGGCTATTCGCGCCATTTACAACCTCCGATCGAGAGATTCTTTAAGAGATCTATTTAAAGAAATAAACATTTTAACTGTTGCAGGACATTACATCTATGAAAATATAATTTATGTGAAAAAGCATTATAATACATTTGTAAAGCAGAGCGATATTCATCGCTTTAACACAAGAAATAAAGATAAACTTGTCGTTCCCAAGTTTAGGCTAGAAAAATCCAGAGCCTCATTTCTGGGGAAAAGCATAGCCTTTTTTAATAAAGTTCCACAGCATATAATTGAACTACCATTGCATAAATTTAAATGTTACATTAAAGAGTCGCTGATGAGCAAAGGATACTATAAAGTAGACGATTATTTGAATGACCGCAATGCATGGTCATGATGTAACACATAACATAATCACTGTTTAATATGATGTATTTTTATACTAAGCAATTGTTGTATTAGCAACGATATGTTTTTTTTTTGTAAATGTCGTTACCTAACTAAGAAACGCTGGCAAGTTTCTTGCGCCCATTCTTCTTGTCAGTTAAAAAAGTCTTGAATGGGTGGTAGGAAAATATTGACGATTCATAAGTACATATTTATTATGTCTAAGTGAATAAAGAATATTTTTATCTTATCTTATCTTTATCTGTATCATAAGTTTATTACAGATTGAATTAATGATACTAAAACAAATGATAATTGGCATGTTATTTTTTAAATTAATTTATTGTACTGCGTTGTATTGTACAGGACAGCGAAGTTTCGTATAGTATGGGACACGTCCTCCTGTCCACTAATACACGATATTTAATCATCATCATCATTTCAGCCGTACGACGCCCACTGCTGGGCATAGGCCTCCCCCAAGGATCTCCACAACGATCGGTCCTGCGCTGCCCGCATCCAGCGGCTTCCCGCGACCTTGACCAGATCGTCGGTCCACCTTGTAGGGGGCCTGCCCACGTAACGTCGTCCGGTTCGCGGTCGCCATTCGAGAACCTTTCCGCCCCAACGGCCATCGGTTCTCCGCGCTATGTGTCCCGCCCACTGCCACTTCAACTGAGCAATCCTTTGAGCGATGTCGGTCGTTTTAGTTCTCCTGCGGATCTCATCATTTCTGATTCGATCGATCAGGGTAATACCAAGCATCGCTCTCTCCATTGCTCGCTCGGTAACCTTGAGCCTTCTTATGAGACCCATAGTAAAAGACCACGTCTCGCTTCCATAAGTCATAACTGGCAACACACACTGGTCAAAGACCTTAGTCTTGAGACATTGAGGAATTTTGGACGCAAATATATGCCGGAGCTTCCCAAACGCTGCCCATCCGAGCTGGATTCGACGAGAGATCTCTTTCTCGAAGTTGGACTTACCTAATTGGATTGTCTGTCCTAGGTAGACATAGTGGTCAAACAACTTCAAGTGTAATGTTCCCAACATTAACTAGAGCGGATGCAACATGGGCATTGGACATGATTTTCGTCTTATCCATGTTCATCTTCAGACCCACTCTTTGGGAAGCATTGCTGAGATCTTCGAGCATTGTGTTCAGGTCTTCCAAAGTCTCAGCCATGAGAACTACATCATCGGCAAACCGCAGGTATGTTAGGTACTCGCCATTGATGTTAATGCCGAATCCTTTCCAGTCCAGTAGCTTAAAAATATCCTCCAACGCAGCTGTGAACAGTTTCGGAGAAATGACGTCTCCCTGTCTCACACCTCGCTGTAGTTGGATAGGATTAGAGCTCTGGTTCTGTAATCGGACCGACATGGTGGCGTTTTGGTATAAGTACCTTAGCACCTCGATGTACCTGTAGTCTATTTGGCACCTCTGGAGAGACTGCAGCACTGCCCAGGTCTCGATCGAATCAAAGGCTTTTTTCTCATAGTCCACGAACGCCAAGCATAGTGGCAAGTTATACTCTTCGGTCTTCTGTATAACTTGCCGCAGCGTATGAATGTGGTCTATGGTACTATAACCTTTTCGGAACCCGGCTTGTTCGGGAGGTTGGAAGTCGTCGAACCTGCGAGCGAGACGATTCGTAATGACTCTCGAAAACAACTTGTAGATATGGCTCAAAAGCGAGATGGGTCGGTAATTCTTCAGGAGAGTCTTATCACCCTTCTTGAAGAACAGCATCACATCGCTTCTGCCCATGCCTTTGGCGTTTTGCCCTCGAGGATGACAGAGTTGAAGAGCTTCTGGAGGACCTTAAGTATCGGCTTACCGCCCGCTCTCAGAAGCTCTGTTGTGATTCCGTCATCGCCCGCCGCCCTGTTCTTTTTGAGCTGCTTGCGAGCCATTCTAATCTCGTACAGGCTGACGTCCGGGATATCTTCGGTATAGTGTCGGGTAAGTTTGGCTCTAGGTTCTGTAGCCTTACTTTCAACAGGTGTTTGCGTGGAGTACAACTGTCCATAGAAACTCTCAATCTCCCTCAGGATTTCAGGTGTTGATGAAATGATACTACCGTCGTCAGCTTGCAGCCTCGTCAGTTGACTTTGCCCTATAGCCAGATCTCTAGCGAACACTTTGGAGCATTTTAATAATAAATAATAATAGTATTATTATTTATTATTAAAAAAAATATTCCTTTATATTAACGTGCTTTTATATTCGCTTCACTTGTTACTTATAAACAAAAAATGTAATCAAATATTGGACGTAAATTTTAACCTACTTACTTATTTAACATAGCGAAATGTATGTACCTAAGTATAATGTAATTCGTATGACAATACAATAATTTGGTATCTTGGAGCTGATCCGATGATGGAGCCCGGAGGTGGAAAGTAAAACTTCTTCAGTGGCCAGTAAACCCCTCGAGTTTGGGCTTTAATATGTATGATTCGTTTAGACAAGTCCAATAGATTGGGCTCGGTAACGCGAGGATCTCATTATGAAGCCAGGAGGTGGACAGTGAAATTCTTCAGTAGCTACTAGTAAACTCACTACTAGCACCTAAACCAATGACTCGCTTTACAGACTGTACCACGTACTACTAAATTAATACAATCCTTTGTTTTCTGTCTAGCTACTGACTTCATTATTGGTCAAGAGGCAGAGATTTAAAAAGAACCCTGAAGCCCGCGGACTATGGAAATAAACTTTTTATTATCAAGTTATTGCTAATTAGGTTATAGTTAGTTCGTCTTTGACTTCAATTATTAATATCAATAAATATTAATAGTAAAATAATAAAAATAATATGTCCCATACTGAACAAAACTGTCCCGATAGTAAACAAATCGGTTTCTTCATAGTATATTTTACGTTATTTTTAAATTTTAATTGCTTCCCTTATGAACACGTTTGCAAGGTACCTATGAACCTATTGCATATTCATTATTCTCATTCTTACTAATACCTATATTTTTATTAGCCTTTCAAGTATGCTGTCCGATACTACCGTACGAAGTCCGATACTTAACAATTTTTTTTTTAAATAATAATTGATAGAAATCTGTTATTGACAAAGTTATTTTACTTTTTACCACAAGCACATAACAACTGATGTTCAAATTGCACAATCATTAAATATAATTTTTGAAATGTCCCCAATTTCGAGATATAAATAAATAAATAAATTTATAAAACTAAAATGTGTCCGATACTTCACTATCTTCCCCTACTTAATTACTTATTTTGAAAGTGAATATACAACTAAATATTCTGTGAATATTTCAAGTGTCTATATACTTACCTGTTGCCGGTAAAGCAAAAAACGGCAAAAAAATCACGTTTGTTGTATGGGAGCCCCACAAAAGACTCAAAGATTCACCCGTGTAGTGTAGATAAGAAGATCGCGCATGCCCGACAATGATGATTTAGCGCGCCAACGCGACACGAATAATCGTCCGCTATGTGGGGACACATAACAGAATATTTAGTTGTAGGTAGGTATATTCACTTTAAAAATAAATAATTAAATTAAAATAAATATCGCTCGCACTTGACCGGTTTATCGCGATAGCCCGTAGATTTAGCGCGCCAACGCGACACGAATCTTCGCCCGCCAAATGTAGACAAGAACATCGCGTTCTTGTTCGCATTGTTGCGACAACGATGAATTATAGTCCGCTAATGTGGCCTTATGCCCAGCAGTGGGCGTCGTACGGCTGAAATGATGATGATGATGAATGTGGTCCCAGCAATATCGATACGCTACCTACAACCTAGTGCTTTCAAGTAATTTTTTATGATACTATACGCTATCCTAACTGAAAAGTAGTTAGTACTTACTTAAATGTATACTAATAAAACTTTTTTATTTTTTGAACGTGATCCAGCTTTTAAAGACCTTCGTATAAGTACTGCAGGTAATAAGGAATGTTATACATTTAAAAATCAAAACTTACGAAACAACTTCCCTGAACAAGAAGTTGCAACAAATGGCGCGATACGAATGGTATCAACGAAATAAGAAAATTTTTATCCAGTGATATGGCACTCTAACATCAAACATAACTTTTGAAACTAAGGGAAATTTCCTAATCCTGTAGTAAACGACACAGATTATCCGAGTCTTACCACAGAGTAATGTACAGCTTGTCCAGATACAATGGATAGATAATTCTTTTTTACATATCGACTAGGGAGGTGGCGATCGCTAAGTATTTGATTGATTCTGCCTTGGTGGCTGATTCTCGGTGCTGGCGTTCATTCCCGTATCACGTTGTGGGATGCGTAGGTTATTAACACTTAATATAGGTGCAAGTGCAACATTCTTTTCATCTAAAAATATTTTTTGTTTAAAATTTCTAATGCTCGCAATCTTTTATCAAGATGTAGACAAAAGCTTATCATACAACGTAAAAATTTCGACTCGCGGTTTTTTATTTATCTTCATCATACTATCTCCTGACTTCCAATAGCTTATCACCTTTTATCAGAAATATATTAGGCATAATCGAAGAAAATAAAATCCGATCGCTGAAAAATGTTTATGATTACAAAACTTCACTACAGAAGTGGGTATGCTTGGAAAGCTCAGATCGAGATTGGACACGTAGTACGATGCAACGCTTGCTCACTGAAGCCAACATTTCAATTAGCACCGTCTCCTTGCGAAAATGCGCCCTGTCCTGTGGACTCTAGGCGGTACAACTCACCTCTGTTTCCTCTCATAGTGCTGGCTAATTAGATTTGTGTAGAAGTTCTCTAGCGTGACCTTCGCCTTGGTGGCCTTGTCGAGCGTGTGGCCGCTGAACCGTGTATTATCCGTACCCGTCATCTCCAGCACCCCTGTCGAAAATAACAAAACATTTCAACAAAAACAATTTTAAAATTTTCCAATTCACAAGCAAGGGGTAAAAAGGGCAGAGTGAAAAGGTTTTAATTAAGGCTGACCGTGTTTCGAACCTTTGCCGGGGTCGACTTTGCGGAGGTTGCGTAGAGTTTTCATTTTATTTTATTTTTTGTTAAAGGGTTTACCGGCGATTTGCTTCGCCCGGCGCACCTGCGACTGTCGGTCGCGAGCGGCGCCGCGGACTGCGGCCAGCGCAATGCCGCCGCCCCGCGAGCTTGCAAAGCACTGCACCGCACTCATTCAGCTAATATACAACCACTTTACTATCTTTTTATATTTCTTTGAGAGGGGTTGATTGTAAGGTACTAGATTTTATACAAGGCCTAACATTGGCAAAAGCGTTGTTGATTAACTCATCGCGAAGCATCATCTATGAAGCAATCATTTTTAGTATAGTATATCATAGTATAGGTTTTGTAGATTTAGAACTTACGGGCTCGGAGTTTTTCTATACCTAAAGAACCGTTAAACAGAACTCAAATGTACCGAAGCAGAATTGATAAATTTCAAACAATAGATACTTAACATTAACAATAAATAGCACGCAACATTCCTCTTCTCATTACAATAGCGTTTAATATTATTTAAAATATTTTTCTCGTTCGTCAATACTAAGTCGGGGTAACAATAACCTGCCAAGCTGACATATTCCAAATAAACACGACAATGGATATGCAAACACACTAAACGATTGTAGTTTCAATACAATTGGAACAATATACTTTTATGAACGGCTAACTGATAATTTATGTGGAATCCACATGTGACATGGCACGGTCCAACTCGCGGCAACAGGCGACTATGACTATGAATTTCGGCTCTTAATTTTTATAGTACAAAAAATATAATTTAATTTCTAACTGGTTAACCCTTATGCAAAATGCCATTACAAAATATTAATCACTAGCTTTCCGCCCGCGGCTTCGCCCGCGTGGACTACACGACGTTATCCCGCCGGAATGTGACATTTTTCCGGGGTAAAAAGTAGCCTATGTTCCTCTCCAAGCTACAAAGTATCTGTGTTCCAAATTTCAGCCAAATCCGTTCAGCCGTTTTGGCGTGATTGAGTAACAAACATCCAAACATCCAAACATCCAAACATCCAAACATCTAAACTTTCACATTTATAATATTAGTAGGATTATCGCACGTGTCATACATACATCATCAAGATTTCTTTTCGTGTAATTTGTATTGCATCATGTTCTGTTGTCACATCATAAATATACTTCCATCATCTGATATTTACATCAAACAAAAGTCATAATTTAGAAAATAATAATCTCTTGTGGAGATCCTTGGGGGAGGCCTATGCCCAGCAGTGGGCGTCGTTCGGCTGACATGATGATGATGATGATGAATCTCATGATCCCCATAGATTACTGTTTAGCAAACTTCCCTTTAACTTAAGTGTCTACTTTAGAACAAATGATAAGTACTAAAACTAATTCATCAGTATAAACTTCATTAGTCAACAATTGTTTATTTTATTTAAGTAAGTATTTATTTTTACGTGCATTTTATGGGACATCGTCGCAACCTTGTATTCTAATATTACTTCACACTAACACATCATAATGAGACCTCGGAAGAAATAAACACAATCTGTAGCTACGAATATGATGAGTTTGAAAAAAATATATAAGTAGGTCATTTGAATATTTTGAATCACATTTATAATTCAAGGAAACAGATCGGTAAACGCAATAATTTTCCCCCAAAAATGGACAATATGGTTTACAATTGTATTCTTTTTGGAATATAAATTTCGGTGCTACTACTACATTAGCTCTGTGGGTTCTAGTAGCCCAGAATTAGGCTTTATCCGAAAATAGAAATAACTTTTAATAATAATAATTTGTCTACTAACAATAAGCATTAGTAGCTATATAAGTTACTAAGACAACTTGAAATCTTAAAACATTGTATGTAATATCAGTTAGAAATAGAATATAAAGTTACCTGCCGTTTGAAAAACAACTCAGTAAACACAATTTGCATATGTTACAAGTAGAACAATAACATAACGTTCGTTCGTAAGTAAACATTTATTTACGTTACGCGCAAGATCGATCTCCACTTCTACAGATCTTTCACAAGGTGGTAATCGGCTTATGACGTCACGCCGCGCGCGAGCTTTGTTGCCGCTCCAAATGTGCGCTATTCAGCCCCACGAGCACGTGTATGGCAAAGGCAATTAACGTATCGATTAGCATACCATATTTTCTGTTATGATTACGACTTGAAAGAAACTATTGTCTTAAATTAACAACCGAAAATCTGTCCCATTTACGCGGAGTCGCCGACCTACTCGACTGAAAAGGTTTGGTACGTACAACCGACTATTACTTATTTATTTGCGACTTATTCAGTCTCGTAGTATAGCTCAAATCATGGGTACATTCACCCCTCAGTATTTTAAATAACTATTACCCTGAATTCCTACAAGCCATTGTTGAAACAAAGTTTCACGCGATGTTCGATATTGACAAAATAAATTCAAAATGGACGAACTCGCGAGAGTTAAAATAGTTTGTGAAAAAAAAGGTATTTATTGAACCCGGATTTTTTATTTATTTTACTACGTTTTTTATTGTTTATCTGGGAATCAAATAAAATCAGAACGACTGGAATGTTTTCACATTTCACACAATTGGATTGAAAAGTGAAATAACTAGGTAAACTAATACTATGTAGGTATAAAACAACAACTATTACTCACTACTTATTAAACACATTAATTTAGTTAGTGTGTTGGTGTTTTTTTAAAGGATTTTCAGTATTTTCCGACGTTTCGGCACCTTTCCAGGGGCCGTGGTCACGGAAACTATCCCACAATTTTTGATTTTAACAAAATTGTCTTTATTTTTCGTTCGGCAACAGGATACGGTTATTTACTATTTAACTATGGCAAGAATTTGTTTATTCATTTAATATTTTGATTTGTTCAAGTAATTAGGTTTATAATTATTTAAAGCAAGCTTATAATTATTTAAAGCAAGGCAAAAATTACTGACTCGACCACCAGTTCACAAAATTTGGAGGGCTTTCGGAGAAAGAACTGGCAAGGAAATTACACTAAGGGTGACGGGACGATATCCGTTTCAAAATTAAATTTATCTACAAAAAGAACTAACCGTATCTTTAGGTCTTGCAGTGTGTTGTTTGGCCTTTTGAACATATTGTTTAACTTTTACTTACAAGCAATCAAATTATGTTTATTTTTTTGCGTTCACAAAGCAATTTTTATTAATAGAAAGAAAATATTGAAAATTAATACTACCTCCTACTAATATAAAAAATGTGAAAGCTTAGATGTTTGTTGCTCAATCACGCCAAAACGGCTGAACGGATTTGACTGAAATTTGGGACACAGATACTTCGTAGCCTAGAGAAGAACATGGCTACTTTTTATCTCAGAAAAATATCACAGTCGCGCAGGATAACTTCGTGTAGTCCACGCGGGCGAAGCCGCGGGTGGAAAGCTAGTTTAAAATCTTTTAAATTACAAGCAATAAATTAAAAAAATCTAAGAATCATTTGCAAAAAATTAGATATAAAGTACTTATATTGTTTAATAGCCTGTGCATGTTTACAAATTGTAAGGAACTTTTTAAGAGCGTGTCCCGACCCGAACACAGATCACATGTAAGTATATGTGTAACAAGCTACAGTCCCGAAGGAAAGAATTTGAGGCGATTTCAACATCAATTTTGGTTACACTGATTGCTTAGTTGCTCTGTCTCAACTGAAACATATAGAAATGTATCGCGATTACTTGCGCCTTGTTGTGGATAGAGGGCAAGAAATCTGGTAAATACAAATGTTAAAGTATGTAAATGTAAGTATTTATCTGGAAATTAAGTATGTAGGTACCAGTGTTTTGAGAACATCTTCAACTGTAAAACTTTTATCGCATCTAAACACTCCTTAAATGTCAGCGAAACATCGAAATAAATGATTGTGAAATATGATTTCGGTTATAGGCTTTAACATTAAATGACGCATCATTAGTAGGTTTTAATTAATAACTTGTTTGATAAGGGTCACGCTGCACGCATACTGAAAAGAAAGCCTCATTTACCATCACCCCGTGTTACTTATAATTATTATAACACTGGGTGATAATGATCATTATTAATATTAACAATTGTTTTTAGTATTTATTTAAAAAATATTCTATCAAAACAGTTTGGTGAATGGAATGCATTTAAATCATAATTTTTTGTAGTTTAAAGAAGTTGTAGTTTACAGTACAGTACATCTCTGACATTATTTCTGAAAGTTTTGGGGTGCGACAATATTGAAAATTAACTCTTTATGGAATCTCTAAATATAATGTTTATTATAGTAAACTAGCTTTCCGCCCGCGGCTTCGCCCGCGTGTACTACACGACATTATCCTGATGGAATGTAATATTTTCCGGGATAAACTATGTCATTCTCCATCTCCCAATCTACTCCCGTACCAAAAATCACATTGATCCGTTACTCCGTTTTGGACGTGAAAGACGGACAAACAAATAATACCTACTTATTGATTTTCCCGTGGGAATATGATATAATCCTTGCCAGGGTCTCAAATTATTTAGTTAAAAACCAATTTGTGTCCCTAAATTAGCCTGCGCTCAAAGTGATTTCCCGCGGTAAAAAGTAAAATATATTCTTGCCAGGGCCTTAAACTGTCTCTATTCTAAATATCATGCTTCCCATGAACTCAAACTATCGCCTTAAATACCAATTCCATTCTACAGCTTTGCCCGAGCTAAAACTTATTTTACCATGGGAATGAGCCTTATTCCCGCGGTTACAACTTGCTTATGTCCTTCCTAGCATCAGGACATGGGTGTCCCGGTGCTCCTATCAGTAGGAGTAATTAGTAGGAGCACCCGGAAGCACTGTCTCAAACTATCTCCATTCCAAATTTCGTCAAAATTGGTTCAGCCGTTTTGACGTGAGCAAATACAATTTCGCATTTATAATAATAGTGGGGATAGTAGAAATAGGAATACGAATGGCAGGCCGCGACTACGTCCGCGAGTACTACATCGAAAAATTTTGTGTCAAAAAGTAGGTAGATTGGCATTCTCTAAGGTAAGGTCTCATCAGTACCATCATCAATCTATTTTAATGTCCACGCTGCTGGGGCACAGGCCTTCATATAGATGGATAAGGAGAATGGGCCATGACCTTCCACACGGGCCCATTGAAGTTATGGTGTACTAACCAATCCAAATGCAGCCAAAAGCATCGGCTTATCATGTCTTCCGAAGCACGATATATTTTTTAACAGCAATCCCATGATAGACCATTGCAAAAGTCACATTACCTCATCGATCGTAGGCCGAGCACGCTACCCGTGGTTTAGGCATAAGAAGGTAACGATACCTAGACAAACAGGAGCTACTATTGTATGAATAATATTCGGACATTCTCCTACTCTTGAACTACCAAAATGCAAAAAATCAAGTCAATACTTTGCTAAAAAATGTGTAATACTGATTTTCTTGAGTTTTATTCCAATGCATAAAGAATTTTTTGCTTTGCACGAAAATGAGCTGTCATGGGACCCATGCTTCATTATATAAAGTGAACAAAAAAAAACTGTATCTCACGGGAACTGTAATTTTCCCGAGTAAAAAAAATTTTCCCGGCCAGAGTTCAATTATCCCGATCGATTTAGCGTTTTAGTTTTGATTGAGCCATAAACATCCAAACTCCGTATCTTTAATACCATCCCACCCATCCTATATAAACATTAGCCCCCCCTTTCTACCCTAGTAGGGGTTTTTTTTTATTTTGCCTACGCAGATCATTTTTAATCATGACCTAGTATCCTTCATATCAATTTCCATACTCCTAAGTCCAGAAATGAGGAAGTTTTCATATAAGCCTTAATCCCCCCTTTCTACCCTATTAAGGGTTTTTTTATAACTTCGCATACGCAGATCATTTTCAATCGTGACCAGAATCCAACATACCAATTTTCATAGTTCTCAGTTTAGAAATGAGGAAGTTCCATATAAGCTTAAATCGCCCGTTATACCCCATTTTCGGGGAGTTTTTTTTAACTTCGCTTACGCAGATAATTTTCAATCGTGATCAGTATTCAACATACCAAATTTTCATACTTCTAAGTTCAGAAATGAAGAAGTTCCATATATACTTTATCTCCCCATTTTACCCTATTAAGGTGGAGTTTTTTTACTTTGCTTACTCAGATCATTTTCGGTCGTAACCAATATCCAATGTACCAATTTTCATGCTTCTAAATCCATAAATGAGGAAGTTCCATATAACCTTAACCCCCATTTTACCCTTTTAGGGGGGGAGTTTCCTAAAATCCGTTCTTAGCGGACGTCTCCTAGGCATAATCTACCTTCCTGCCAAATTACATCTTTGTTGGTCCAGTAGTTTTCGAGATTTCGTGATGAGTGAGTTATGTCTGCTCGATTTTATAGATAATTTTGGGGTATATTCTGTCCGACTTTTAAATAGAATTATACAGGAGTACAAAAATAAATATTTAGTAGCTTAGGTAGGTACTATACTTATATTGGACCAAAATGTGACATAATCGCGCTAACCTAACGATTACTTTAAAAAATAATACATAGTAGTATAATATATATAGGTAGATAAAATACTGGCAACCCTAGCTGTCCGTGACGTCAGCCAGATGTCGGATCTCAGCCGCGCTAAACAATGACATCATTATGTAAGCCGGCAACATTTTGTCCACGTGTGTATTGGATATAAATTTAAATTTTGTAAACAAGTAGAACAAAATATATCCCTATATCAAGTACAGTAAGCGACAAAAGCTAAGTAAATTTTTACTACAAACTTGCGATACGTCATAATGTCGTGAACTCGTGATTGTGACTGGTTTGACTGCCTGCGTTTGCAAATTTCAAAATAAGTGCAAATACTAAAAAATCTCTTCTTACACAATTTATATATTCTATGATAGAGATATAGATAGATACCTAGCTAGATAGAGATATCCATTTTAGTTTTGTACCGTAGAGACCCCTATCTTACTTCGACAGGTTAAAAAAATGTTCACAATAGTAGATTGTACAACAAGTGCATAAAACGTATCATTTTACCCGAGACGTATATATCCACCCGAGCCGTAGGCGAGGATGGATAGTGAATTCGAGGGTAAAATGGGTTTTATGAATGAGTTATACACTCTGCTTTTCACTTCGAGTGTGAGGAAAATAAATAACAATATTACAAAAAAGAAAAAGTAAAGACTTCGCCATATTGGCGGGAAGACTTTCTTTTTCTTTTTTTTATATGTGGCAGTGGCAGCACGGTGACTTTAGCATAGATCGTACTCCATAATGCTCTTGAAATACTTATTTCTTAGAAAACTCATTAATTTTGCCTAGTTTTATTAATTTAGTAATTTAACATGGGTTATGTACAAAATTTAAGAAACAGAATGAAACAACAAGTTTATTTAACGAATTTTAATTGCGTGTGTGACTGTTTACCTGACGACCTTTGTCTGAGTCTGAGACTTAGAGGAAGATTTTACTTTATGCACTAGAGCATAAAAAGCGATTTTATGCAGCCTATACCCAACATAAACACGAACTTTACGAGCATGAGAAGTGAAAAGTTTATTTTGTAAAGGGTGATGGGCAAATTTCTATGGGACCCGTCCCCTCCTCCAACAGACCTTCTATGTGTGTCAACAATTTCATACGTATCTATAAAGAGATTAATAGCCATTTTCAATGTCAAAATCCATGGGGTTTAGTCAAACCGAGAACCTCCTTTTTGAAGTCGGTTAAAATACCAAAAACTTCTCCTAAATGTAAAAAAATACTTTCCTGAAAACTGCATCAAAATCGTTGGGGACGTTTTGTCCCATCGTCCTTTGTGCCAGGAATATTTTCTTTTTGTATGATAGGTAGTTTAAGGTTAAGTAGATAAATGCTTAGACAAATACTTCGTGAATTTTGACTTTTTTGAGAATAAGAATATGAAATCTTTATTTGCGCAAAACATGATAAAATAAAGGGTTGTACAAAAAGATCTCATGTTTTGCCATTTAAATAATGGCAAGCAAATCAAATTGAAGAAAAAGTTATTATTTGAGAAATCATAGATTAAAGTATTTGAATTACATATTAATTGTATGTCATTAATGTCATTATTCTTTATAAAATTACTAGAAACAATACCACACTAATTTATAGTTAAAAACATCGTTCGTCAATAAACTGTTAAACACTATAAAAGTTTTTCTTCAAAAGCCACTTAAATAACTATCTCTTAAATAATTCTGGTCGCAGTGCTTTGAATTCAGTAGGAATTTTATTAAAAATTCGAACACGCATATCTATACAATTTTTACTATAGCGGTCAGATTTGGGAATAAAATTTAGAACTAACTTATATCTACGTTGTCTAGAGTTTGAGCAATCACTAGCTTTTTTAAAGAGATGTTTGTTTCTCACCACAATACGGTATTTTACTGATTTTTTTTTATTTCTTTAAAATGTTTTTCGAAATATTAGCTACACAAAACAAGTTTTCATTTTGAATTATCTTGAATATTTTCAAAGATATAGGACTTCAAACTTTATAATTAGACAAGGACAGGACGCTATCTTAGTGACGTCAGTGGGTTAGTAGCGTCATAGTCACGCCATAGAAGATTTCGTTTTAGAAAGAGACAGCTATAGTCAAAATCAAACAGACTATAATTCTTTTATTATAAAACAGTTATAATACAGTTACAATTTATTTTTTCACATTTGGTATTCTTAATTGCAATATTTTTTAACGTCATCATTAAATATCTACATTTCAACAACAGTAAAATACCCTATTACAAACTTTTAAAATGTACAGTGAGGGTGAAGAGAGAGCGACGGTAGACCAATATTATATATTCTGTGACCAAGGTGCTTAAACAAAGGTCTACAAGATTCATCTGGTGGAATACCCCAGATTGCTCTGATGCTTTTCTTTTGAGCTCGAAAGACTTATCCAATTCGTACTGTTGCCCCACAAAATAAGACATACCGCATAATTGATTCGACGTAGGCCTGGAAGGACATTACTGCTGTTTTTATATTCGTTACATTTTTTACTTGATTGAGAACATAAGCAAGTTTATTTATTATTTTATACATGTCTTATCTAAATGGTGTTTCCAATTTAGATCTTCGTCATTTAGTAACTCCTAAAAACTTTGTATGAGACACTTGTTTGATATTATCAATATTTGGTGCAGTCTAATTTCAGAAATAGGCTCGGTAATGAAAAGGTAGCAAAATTGGTTTTTCTACATAAATATTATAATAAATAATATATAAATAGACAAAAATATCAATTTTGCTGCCTTTTCATTTCATTTTAATTTCATTGCTAAACCACTTGTAATTTCATGTTTAATTTTTTTTAGAATTTATAATTATATTTGTTATCTTATCAAATTCAAATCAAAATTTTCTTTTAACCCTGTTACCTACTTATTTTATGACATTATTTTATCAATAGTAACAAATAAAACAAGTTTGATATAAATCATTGATTTTTTTAATCACTTGATTTAAATCAATCAACCCTGCACGTACCTATAAAATGTCTTCCTAATTATTTATTGTCATCTGCCTAATATTAGTGATACTAAGTACTCTATTAAAGTATTCAAGGACCTCCACAACGATCGGTTCTGCGCTGCCCGCGTCCAGCGGTTTCCCGCGACCTTGACTAGATCGTCGGTCCACCTTGTAGGAGGCCTGTCCACGGAACGTCGTCCGGTACACGTAGAGTTTATCAAATATAATGTACAATAAATACAGAACCACTTTTTCCTTTATCTGTACCAGCTTGTAAACATCCTGTGCGGTTATTGCCAGCTCCAGGTTATTGAGGAAAATTGTCATAACGAACCTCGACCTTTATTATCAGCAGCATAAAGTTCAAAGTGTACAAACATTGTGGCGGCGAATCACGTTAGACGGCAATATTAAATACGACAACATAGTTCGTAAACCTGCTTCCTATAAATGTATCCAGGGTTGCATGATTTAAATGAAGTTGATTTAAATCACGATTATTAATGCATGATTTTTTTAAATAAAATTCACTGAATAAATCAAAATTCTGAGATAGAAGATGTTATAAGATTATGTTTTTCTGCTTGTTTACAATTAAACATCACAAGTTGTTTTTAAAGTATAATTTTATCAGCAGCATTTCATATGCAGGCATCAATCAATACGGCCCTGGCGGGGAATTGGCGCTTCCATCGTAATTAGGGAGAAGTAGGTACACAGTGGGAAACTAATTGGAAACTAAACTAACAATAACATCTTTTCTTTACTAATATTATAAATGCGAAAATGAGTGTTTGTTTATTTGTCTGTCTGTCTGTATCTTCCGTTTTCACTAAAATCGTTGACGTTAAAACGGCTGAACCGATTTTGATGAAATTGGGAATGGATATAGTTTGAGTTTACTTTTTACCGAGGGAATAAGGCTCATTCCTATGGAAAAATTACTTTTCCCGCGGGATGATGTCGTGCAGTCCACGCGGGCAGAAAGGCTAGTTAGTAATAAATAGGTAATAAACTCTGTTTTCCGAATGTAAGTTTCGTGTAAAAAAAAAACTCTAAGGTTCTAGGTTTCTATGAATTTTTTGGCAGCTGAACAAAGTTTGTAGCGTTCGTGTCACTGGGGCGTTTTTGAAGCTAGTTACAGTACATTTTTTGCTCCACGGTCAAGGAAAGAATTTGTATTCGATCGGGATCTAGGTAGGGCTTATCATCGAAAGTTATTTCGTCGAATGCCATTTGTCCACCCGCCATATCATCGAAGGGGCGATCAGGAATGGGCTATTTTACAGATGGGTCATTTCACCGTAAAGTTGACCGAAAACTCATATCACCGATAGTACATTCCTTCGAACGCTATATTATCGAAGGGCAAATAAAATGATGCATGAAAATAAACAATTTTTATTTCAGTCATTATTTGTCGAAACCAAATAGTAAAGGTAAAGTAATAAAATATCTTTTTTGCTTGATGATTCAATTTTTATATTTATTTCACCTGAGAAACGCTTAACGCGCGTTTATGACTATAATATACAAACGCGCGTTAGAATGTAAACAACTCGAACAAAATGCATGTACCTACCTACTTGTCAACGCGCGTTAAGCGCCTGTCATCTGAACATAGGTAGCCTTAAGCTTAAAGAAAAGATTAGTATTCGATTTTGACCGCACGCAGACTTATTTGGCGCGCACTCTTCTTCTTATTTGTCGGTACACTCTTGGCAGAGTGGTCGTGGACGCCATTTTAAGTGTCTGCTGTAACCCGCTTCACAATTCTCCGCCGTTCCTCCCTGGTAGCCGTCCTTCTGGTGCACAAGTGTAGATCTTCATTGACAGTTGCTTTGATTTGGTCTGTCCATCTCATTGGTGATCTGCCACGCGGTCGGGTGCCCTCTACTTTGCCCTGCACTACCTACGCTGGATCGATGTACCATCGCGTCACGACACGTGGCCAAAGAATGTAAAGATGCGAGCTTGTACAGTAAAGCTGAGACGTTGCTTGATGCCGAGTTCTTTGAGTATGGAGATATTAGTTCGAAATTCTGTCCACGATATGCCAAGCATTCTTCTCCAGCACCAAATATCGAGGGCGTCTATTATCTTCTTCTCGCTTTCCCGTATCGTCCATGTCTCTAAGGCATATAGGAATATGGGGAACACGATATTCTAACGGCCGGTTTCCGAAACGCCAATTAAAATTAAATTACCTAATTCCCAATTAATTGTGGTTTGGGTTTCTGAAAGAAAAATGTGACAGACTGTCAACAGTCTGTTAACAGTCTGTCAGTGACCATACAATTCTCAAACCATTTCTAGATTTGGGTTTCCGAAAGCATAATCACATGATTCACAAACTGTCAACGCTTGAAAAATTAATTGAAGAAATTCGGCCAATTAACTGAGATTCAAATAAATTTTACCAAGTATTTACATTTTGAGTTAAATGTTCCCTTAAGTTATGATTTTTAAAAGTGATAATTCATAATATTTCGCTCGCCGTGCGATTTCTTTTGCTACTTTCGCAATTCGTTCCGTGGTTCGTTACGGTGTCAAAAACATTTTATCTAGAGCTACACGTTAGGTGGCGCTAGGGATCAAATAATTTTGTTGATTTGTCCTGCAATAAGTACGCGTAAAGATAACGCTATACGCTAGAAAAAAACACATCATAAATGACTAGTCATTCATTCACATGAATTCGATTGACTTCAGTCAGGGTGGCCAAACTAATAATAAACCAATAATTAGCAGTCAATTACCTAATTGTGAGATAATTTTCGTTTCAGAAACCCAAGGTGCTTTTAATTGGGAAATAATTGTGAGTAATGTTGCGATTCTTCTATATCTATTTTTATTTGTCCATGGCTGACGTGGTTACCACCATACGCCGCTTTATTTCATAGATATATCCGCCATTATTTATTGGTAATCAGCGCTCCGAGATAGATGTATGATTGGCCCACATCACAGTTCGCTATTTGTGTAACCTCCCAATCTTTGAGCGCAATTCTCATTATGAGTTCCGTGTAGATATTGAACAGGAGAGGAAAGATTATACATCCTTGACGGACTCCTGCACTGGAGTGGATGGAAGTCACTCGATAGAAAATCGTCTGCTCTAACTGACGCTGTACCTTCCTCGTAGAGACCGCTGAGAAGTTGCACCAGATGTTTCGGCGTACCCATAACTGTAGTGTCTGCCACAATGCCGGCCACTTAAAGCTCCCAGTACAGGTTGGCCGACCATGGTCGGCGACCATGACCAATACATCGTACATTGACACTTTTGAACGAACAAGTTTAAAAAGGTTCTTTCAAAAGTGTCAATGTACGATGTATTGGTCATGGTCGCCGACCATGGTCGGCCAACCTGTACTGGGGTCATAACAGAGTGGAACGCTTTTGAGAAATCGACAAAGCAGATGTAAGTTGGCTTGTTGATTTCTCGGGCTTTCTCGATGATTTGGCGCACCGTTAATATTTGCTCAGAGTACCTTTCTTTACCCTTGATGAAGCTTGTTCGGGTGCAATTTCTTTGGACAGATAGGTCTAAGTCGCTCGCTTAAAACATGAAGCAGTATTTTGCTTGCGTATCTCTGGCGCGCACTCTAATTTAGTTCAAAAATGTTTTTTTTTTAAATATACTTATTCTTATTTATTTATTTTTTTTATTTTATTTACACTTTTTTGCATTCACAATGCAATTTTTCTCATCGGAGCTGGTTGTGAGACGGGTAGATTTTTCTAAAATACTTCATTTTAAATTTTTCTATATTTATTTATTTATTTAATGAATAAATAAAAATATACATTGACTTAATCTATATATTGTTACAAAAACCATAAAGGTTTATCCGTACACTTTCTCATTCATCGCTGTACTCAATGGACAAATTGGTCAGATAAGATAAAATCAAGTTACTTAATATGATTCGGTGGTCAGTTTTGGAACTAAACAATTTTTCAGTCTGCTGAGAGTCAACAGGGAGCCGTCCGAGGAAGTTCAACCTACAACTTTCTTGGAGCCGAAAATCCATTTTAACGCATTTTTTTATTGCGAGTGACCTTTCCACCACCGCAAAGATACATTCGGAAAAGCTCTGTTTAATATTGTTAGAATAATAACAAGGGAATTGCGATGAAATTTTTCTAGTTTAGCACACTTGCAAAACAGCGCTCTAAGAAGTCGCAAAGTCTAAGAAGTCGCAAAGTCTAAGGTTTCGCAAAGTTAGCTAACATAAATATGAATACTCTAAGAAGAAAATGCAACCTTACAAATGTTGCGACCAAGTAAGTAAGAAGTAAGTAAGTAAGAAGAGAATGCAACCTTACAAATGTTGCGACCAAAACTTTATCATTTTGCCGCTGGGAGTATCGATGGATTGAGTGGGATCCTATTTTGCACGTGATTTTTCATTTTTGCCAGGCGGATAAAACCCAAGAGCTGACCACTACCGAACGCGGGTCGCAGCTTATCCATATTTTGGATTAAATCTTATACTTATCAATAATAATAACCAGAAAAACGATATTTAAAAATCGCAACCGATAGCAAAACTATGTCTGCACCAACAAGTAACAGTCAATCATACAATCATAAGCTTTTCGCAAACCAAACATAAAGAATGCGTCAACATACATAGGCAGATAGGGAAATTCCTGGCTGGCGGTCATGCAACGCAATTCCAGGGATCGATAAACTTCAGAACATACCGAGAGCTTTATCAAACGCTTCCATTCCAGTAAGCCTAGCATGACCACCCAAAACGCGATATGTATCGAATGATAAAGCGACTTATCGACATTCAAACGTCAAAACCCATAGTCTTTTGACAGTTAAACCGGATAACTTATCATATCATATCGCATTTTGTTGGTCATGCTAGGGGGGCAGGTAAAACGAATCGATATAAAATCAGTAGATTCGTAATCAGTAGCAGAATATTTTTATTACTATTGCTTAGTTTAGACATTCGATTCGGTAAAACTGTCGGAGTTTATTCCGAATTTCCGAAGAACGTGATAGGTTAGGTACCTTAGAATCATAAAAATGATATAGATATATTAGTTCACCATTTTCATACATACGGAGCCAAACGTGGACACTCACGGCAAGGCTGGTTCACAAATTCAAAGTCGCTCAGCGAGCTATGGAAAGGGCTATGCTCGGAGTTTCTCTGAAAGATCGAATCCAGAACGAGGTAATCCGACAGAACCAAAGTAATCGACATTGCCCACACCGGATTAGCAAACAGAAGTGGCTAGTGGGCCGGCCATACAAGCCACAGAACCGATAACCGCTGGAGTAAACGAGTTCTAGAATGGAGAGCGCGTATCGGCAATACGGTATTTTACTGATTTTTTTTTATTTCTTTCAAATGTTTTTCGAAATATTAGCTACACAAAACAAGTTTTCATTTTGAATTATCTTGAATATTTTCAAAGATATAGGACTTCAAACTTAATAATTAGACAAGGACAGGACGCTATCTTAGTGACGTCAGTGGGTTAGTAGTGTCATAGTCACGCCATAGAAGATTTCGTTTTAGAAAGAGACAGCTATAGTTAAAATCAAACAGACTATAATTCTTCACTACATCACTACATAGTATAAAACAAAGTCGCTTTCTCTGTCCCCTATGTCCAAGTCCCTATGTCCCTATGTCCAAGTCCAAGTTTCAAAGATTTAAGCATTTTGAAACTACGCAACGGATTTTGATGCGTTTTTTTTTTATAGATAGAGTGATTCAAGAGGAAGGTTTATATGTACTGTTTATCCCGATATTCCCACGGGAACGGGAACCACGCGGGTGAAACCGCTGGCGGCCGCTAGTCCTACTAATATTATAAATGTGAAAGTTTAGATGTTTGGATGTTTGGATGTTTGTTACTCAATCACGCCAAAACGGCTGAACGGATTTGGCTGAAATTTGGCACAAGGATACTTTGTAGTCTGGAGAGGAACATAGGCTACTTTTTATCCCGGAAAAGTATCACATTCCCGCGGGATAACATCGTGTAGTCCACGCGGGCGAAGCCGCGGGCGGAAAGCTAGTATATCCTACTAATATTATAAATGTGAAAGTTTAGATGTTTGGATGTTTGGATGTTTGGATGTTTGGATGTTTGTTACTCAATCACGCGAAAACGGCTGAACGGATTTGGCTGAAATTTGGAACATAGATACTTTGTAGCCTGGAGAGGAACATAGGCTACTTTTTATCCCGGAAAAATATCACGTTCCCGCGGGATAACGTCGTGTAGTTCACGCGGGCGAAGCCGCGGGCGGAAAGCTAGTAATATTATAATTAATGTGAAATTTGGATGTTTTTATGTTTGTTACTCAATCACGCCAAAACGGCTGAACAGATTGGGCTGAAATTTGGGACACAGATACTTTATAGCCTGGAGAGGAACATAGGCTACTTTTTATCCCGGAAAAATATCACATTCCCGCGGGATAACGTCGTGAAGTCCACGCGGGCGAAGCCGCGGGCGGAAAGCTAGTAATATTATAAATGTGAAAGTTTAGATGTTTGTATAAATATATAGGTAGATAGAGGAGCCCGTGGCGCAGTGGATAGCGCGCTCGGCCTGCGATCGTTGAGGTTAAGCAATGTTCGCAATGGCCGGTCACGGGATGGGTGACCAAAAACTTTTCATCTCGAGCTCCTCCGTGCTTCGGAAGGCACGTTAAGCCGTTGGTCCCGGCTGCACTTGCAGTCGTTAATACCCACCAATCCGCACTGAGCCCGCGTGGTGGGTCATGCATGGCTCATTCTCCTTATTCATCCATAAGGAAGGCCAGTGCCCCAGCAGTGGGGACATTAAATGGCTGATGATGATGATGATGATGATAGGTAGATAAAAAAGTTTTCATCCCATCGATTCGAAAAGCGATGATTGTTTATCTAATAACAGGGTCCAAAACGATTCATTTTTTACCCGACTACGGCAAAGCAAAAAAAGGAGGGTTATGAGTTTGACCGGTATGTATGTATGTATGTATGTTTGTATGTATGTTCATCTGTTCCCGCATAACTTCTAAACTGGTGATCATATATTCACAATTCAGGTATCGTTGGAAGCGTCTCGATTGTCTGCTGGTTATAGGCTATGTCACGTCACATGAAATTGAATATGGCGCCCTCTAGACGACATAAAGTTGTGAACTAAAAAACTTTTTTTTAATAGAATATCGTGTTTGGTATCAAATGAAAGCTCTTGGTGAGCTCGTTTCAAAAATATATATTTTATTGGTTGTTGCTTGCGGCTTTGCTTGCATAAATCGAATTTTGGCATCTTTACAGGGACAGCGAACTAAGACTATTTCCCCTAGCAAATATTATCCTACATGATTAGGCCCTTGTATAATATTATATTTATGGCATTCCATAGTTCAACCCAGCATTGTTTGACGAAAATAGGTAGGTAGAATATTTACATTAATTAGGTAATAATTTAGTTCATCATATCAGCCGAACGACGCCCACTGCTGGGCATAGGCCTCCCCCAAGGAACTCCACAACAATAATAATAAATAAATAATAAATATTATAAGACCACGTCTGACTTCTATAGGTCAGTCTCACGTCCATTACTGGCAACACACACCTGACTTTCGTCTTGAGACATTGAGGTATTTCGGACGCGAATATATGCCGGAGCTTTCCGAACACTGCCCATGCGAATTCCGAGCTGGATTCATCGAGAGATCCTTTCTCGAAGTTGGACTTAACTAACTGGACCGTTTGCCCTAGGTAAACAAAGTGTTCAACAACTTCGAGTGTAATGTTCCCAACATTAACTGGAGCGGGTGCAACATGGGCATTAGACGTGATTTTCGTCTTATCCGTGTTCATCTTAAGACCCACTCTTTGAGAAGCATTACTGAGATCTTCGAGCATTGTGTTCCGGTCTTCCAAGGTCTCGTCAAACCGTAGGTGTGTTAGGTGCTCGCCATTGATGTTGATGCCGCATCCTTTCTAATCTAGAAGCTTAAAAAATATCCTCCAACGCAACTGTGAACAGTTTTGGAGAGATGACGTCTCACTGTCTCACACCTCGCTGTAGTTGGATAGGATTAGAGCTCCGGTTCTGTAATCGGACTGAGATGGTGGCATTTTGGTATAAGTACATCAGCACATCGTTTCATGTACCTGTAGTCTACTTGGCACCTCTGTAGAGACTGCAGCACCGCCCACAGGTCTCGATCGAATCAAAGGCTTTCTCATAGTCCACGAACGCCCAGCAAAGTGGCAAGTTGTAACTTGCCGCAGCGTATGAATGTGGTCTTTGGTGCTATAGCCTTTTTGGAACCCAGCTTGTTCGGGAGGTTTGAAGTCGTCAAACCTGCGAGCGAGACGATTCGTAATGACTATCGAAAACAACTTATAGATATGGCTCAGAAGCAAAATGGGTCTGTAGTTCTTCAAGGGAGTTTTAAGTATCGGGTGCATTTGCGGCTTGCGGGCTTCCTGAAGAAGGAGTTCACCATAAAGAGGTTCTTCCTCTCCATGAAGTCTGCCAGCATCTGGCTTCTGTCGGTTCGTTGCCTAAATCCAAATTGCCTCACTCTCAACTCATCACCGCAACGTTGCCCCAACTTAACATTGGAATCTCCCATCACAACCGTGTAGTGTGTTTTATAGTTATGCATGGGTTTTGAAACCTCCTCATGCATAGCCTGCACTTCGTCATCGTCACGTGTTTAGGTCGGATCGCATACTTGTATGATATTTAGCGAATACCGTTTCGATATTCTGAGTATCAGGTACGCTGCCCTGCGCGACACGCTTCCGATGGTGATCACACTGTTGACTAGGGACACAAGTCCCGTCTACAAGGACGATGAACCCGACACCACCTAGGGACTGTTGTTCGCCCTCCCGGTGGCATAGTAAGTTACCGGATTGCAGGATAATCGAGTCCTTCCCCTCTCTTCAGACTTCAGATAATTCAATGATGTCCCAGTGTAACTTACTAACAGCCTCTTCTAACTCTATGAGCTTCGAGTCAGTCCGCAATATGCTCGTATTGTAGGTTGCTGGGTCAACTTACCCGGGGATTCTCAGAACCCCCTTCCCCGCCGTTACCGCAGCCACCGGGTCGCCCCGTGGAGTGGGGCTGATTTTTTTGGTGTAAAGCCATTTTGGGGGGGAGGGGTTGCCATAATCACCACGCTTGGCCTGCCAAGTGTTGGCGATCGCAGTATGGCCTGCTGTTACATGGAGACGCTGCTGCCCATCTCCTGATACAGGTTTTCCTCTTTTGCCTCTTAAGACACCCACGAGAAGAAAGTGCTATGAAAGTGCTAGAAAGTGCTAAGAAAGTGCTAAGAAAGTGCTAGAAGGTAGTGCTATTCTTTTTATGTCCCCAAAATAATATAAATAAAAATTAAGTTCAAAAACTAAAACCCGACTACTGAAAAATCTCGCTCTAAAAAGTATGAAACAAGAAAATATTCTCATCTGAAATTGCCGTGGTCGTATGCCCCATACTATACTAACCTCAGATCATATAATACTATACTAACATACAAAACAATACTTTCATTCTAGGGAAAAGTGGCATACGACCACGGCAATTTCAGATGAGAATATTTTCTTGTTTCATACTTTTTAGAGCGAGATTTTTCAGTAGTCGGGTTTTAGTTTTTGAACTTAATTTTTATTACCTGTTATGACAAGAGGGTATAAATGAGATTTGAATTTTGAACAGCTTCATAACAGGGTCCAAAACGATGAGATTTGAATTCAGAACATAATTAAAGAAGCATTGGTTGGAGCGCAGCCGTCTCTATCGTCTTCTACAAGCCATGCTATGATACGGAACGGCAACATTGCTGTGAACCGGTTTACTCCTCTGAGTACTAAATCCTATGGAGGTGGCATACCTACGAAAAAGTGAGATGTAACTAAGTCACAATGTAAGAAAATCTTGGAATTCAATTTTAAACTACTTCTAATTGTCGTATTAATCGGTCCGTCAAAATCGGTCCAGCCGTTTCAGAGATTAACCGGAACAAACAGACAGACAGACAAAAATTGTAAAACATGTCATTTTGGTATATGTACCGTATATTTAATCATATGCACGTAGTAAAAAGCGGTTATTTAATGTTACAAACAGACACTCCAATTTTATTTATTTGTATAAATGTATAGAAGATATGCCATCTCCATAGGATTCAGTACTCGAGGTTTACTCGCTGTTTACCTGTCAAACGGTGCAAACAGTGTCAAATCGGTTCACTTAAAACTACGTTGCCAACTTTATGCGCATGGCTTGTAGAAGACGATAGAGATGGCTGTGGTTGGAGTGTAGCAAAGGGTTACTTAAAAAAAAATTCAACTGATTTTGTATGACCGAGAAATTTTCAAAAACGGAATTTTATAAAATTGAGATTATCTCGTAAACGGCGAGTCGTAGCTAAAATCTAACAAAATTTTCAACCCCCTACGGCATCCCCGGAGATACTTATAAGGAATCTGATGGACATATTTTTTTTTATTTAATTTTTTTTTATTTCAAAACTCAATTTTTTTTTCTTGCCCTACTAGCGCTATGATGTATCCGAACGACAAAGAAAGGTAGGTAGTTTGAGTTGTCTTTACTGCTTTTCTTATAGAGGGGGATGAAAAGCAGAGTGTAATACTCGGCCGCAAAATTTTTTTCACCTCGGGCGGCGTATATTGAATCCCTCGCTGCGTTCAGGATTCTACTTTAGAATCCCTCGCTGCGCTCGAGATTCTACTCTAGAATCCTTCACTGCGCTCTGGATTCAAAATAGCGCCCTCGCCGTAAATATATTATTTTGCTCCCTTGTAATACAATCTACTATTATTCGCTACTACAACACACACATGACATAACAACAGAAACCAACAAAAAAAATAAGAAAGAACAGACATACAATTAACTTATAGCTTAAAGAATTAATATGCATATGTGTGCAGCAGCAAATAAAAAAATAAAACGCCGTGTAGTCCACGCGGGCGAAGCCGCGGGCGGTAAACTAGTTTATTATAAAACAGATTCAAATTATTTTTTCACATTTGGTATTCTTAATTGCAATATTTTTTAACGTCATCATTAAATATCTACATTTCAACAACAGTAAAATACCCTATTGTAGTTTAGGACGCCCCCTAGGCACAGCGGTGACACTTCGTGTACGTGAGAGTTCGAACGCCGGTGACATTGGGCCGACGCTAGGGTTGATACCTAAATGGAATTAGGTGCCAAACAAGAGACTACACATAGGAAATAATGGAAACTTGAGTAAGGACATTTAGGCAACTTTTATTAAATATCTTTACAAAAGGGGAATAATAATACTTTCGACTAAATAAAATATAAACGACTGTTCATAACGTAATTATAACGTAAGATCGTAACATTCGTATTCTTTTTCTCCGTTTAAACAAAAGTCAGTCGGTGCCACATAAAGTTTTGATTTAGTTCGTAAGCCATCATTGTTGATCGAAGTAGGTACTTATAAATAAAAAACCGAGCAGCGTTATATTTTGTATGCGAAAAATTAACTCAACTAACGAAAATTTACGAATGAATATATTAAATACATCTATGAGAAAATATATGCTAGGAAACATCTTGACTCATTCACTATGAATAGTGATAATCATAATTTTAACACAAGAAATAAAAATAAGCTTGTCGTTCCAAGATTTAGACTTGAAAAAAGTAGAGGCTCGTTTTTGGGAAAAGGCATAGAGCATTCTTTAATAAAGTTCCACAAGAAGTAATCGAGCTGCCTTTGAATAAATTTAAAAAACATGTTAAAAAGACGCTCTAAGTAAAGGCTATTACAAAGTAGAAGATTATTTAAATGATCGCAACGCATGGTTGTCATCATAATTTTAGACACTCAATGTTTAAAAGGAAAATATTCATAAACATAAGTATGAGAAAACTTTCCTCCAGCATTAGCTTCCTGTATAAATATTATTGTACCATTTTGTATAGCAAAGACATAGTTATTTTGTTAATGCGTTGCTTCTGTTCAAGCTGATGAGTATTTTTCGCCTGTTTTTCTTGTCAGTTAAAACATGTCCATAACAGGTGGTAGGTAAAAAAATGTTGGACAATTCATAAGCATTAATTTTATTTAATCTATATGAATAAAAAAAAATGGCTTTTGACTTTGACTAAAATACGTAAAATGAGCTTATAATAACAGTGGGATACAGTTAACCCAAGTGTCAGAATAAAATATTAAATCGTTCGAAAAAAATACTAAGTTTGCGACAGAAACACTGAGTGAGTGAATCTATAATCGCCCTAATAAAAATTTATCCTTTCAATAATAATTTCAACAAATTTCGCATTTTTTTGCATCCTAGTAGTTTCCATTTGAATGTATGAAGATTGCGCCAGCCCTAGGCCAAGGCATTCACCGACTGCCCGTTCCCCGCCCCGCGCGCCTCCCACGGCCCCCGCTCACATCCAGACACCCACACATAGCAGAAAGCGATTTTACGAGCACACATGCTTAAGTGTCGTTTCTTTTCGCGTAAGTGTATATATTCTTTGCCCTAGGAGAGCTGGATGAGAGAGAGCAGCCGCTGATGGCGCACTTTTGGAGAATCCTATGTCCAGCAGTGGACGTTAATAGGTTGATGATGATTTTCATACAGTAATTAAACTGCTTTTTTCTATGCCATCTTTTTATTAATTTACAAAATTCCCACTAAAACCACAGATTAATAAGGCGCGTGTGCCTAAAACCGGTCACTATTTTATCTCGGTAAATAAATGTACATGGTGAGCAATATCTTAAGTCACGACACAGCACGTCCTTGTTGACACACTGATTAGCACTAGTTTGATACGCAGACTTATCAGCCCATAAAGTGTTGATCTAATAACTTACGAAAATTACGTACACAAACAGAAGCTGCCTTTTATTGCGTAACATATTATATCAGATCATCTATCTATAGCATTAGAATAATATGTTTTTAATAGTCTTATTCTTCGTATTACATGACATGCGTTCCAATGTCGTTTTATTTGAAGTCAAATAGGTATATTTTTGACTGTGGCCATTCGGCAGTTTTTTTTTTATATATAAAACTTCGCACAGTTGAGGCATCACACCCGATCACCAACGATATCTGGATCTGGACACAGAAAACACGTCACGCCAACATTCTGACAACAGGCACTCACGGGTCATGGGTGAAATACTTCGTTTAGGTTGCCAAAGAGAGGAAACACCGATATGTCACGAATGTGGGGCTAGCGAAGACACGACACAACACACACTGCAGTTCTGCCCAGACTTTCAGGTACGAAGATGAACGTTTATAACATTTATTAGGACAGACTTCTCACTCCCTGGGCGGCGCGATTGAAAACCATGGTGGAAAGTGAGAGAGGCTGGAAGGTAGCCGCGACATACTGCGAGGAAGTAGTAACCTCAAATAAGCAGCAGAGAGAGAGGACGCAAGGCATCAGAGAGGACGCGAGGCAGCAGAGAAAGGACGCGAGGCAGCAGAGAGAGGACGCGAGGCAGCAGAGAGAGGACGCGAGGCAACAGAGAGAGGACGCGAGGCAGCAGAGAGAGGACGCGAGGCATTAGAGAGAGGACGCGAGGCAGCCGCAGCCGCGAGCTCCGGCGCAAGCGAATTGGACGTAGACGGCATCAGTTTATTCGCCTAATAATCTCATAATATGAACATGTATCGTACCTGACTTGTCTGGTGGGGAGATGATCAGATACGATCGGCCATCTCCTAAATTCACGAATTTAGGCCTTGCCAGTTTGGATTGTGTCAGTAAATTTCTGTTTCCGTTAGGCTAGAGTAGCCCATGACAGCGTATAGTGAAGGGTCTATCCCCCTTCTGGGCTAACCATGCCTCATTCTTCCCGACCTCACATCGCGTTTTTTTCTAGCTGGTCGGGTGATCGAGAAGAGGTTAGAAAGAACCCAGTCCCCTGCCGGGTTTAAAATCTTTTTTTCTATATAAAATCAAATCTTTTCTCTTTATAACATGTGTTTATAGAATAATAAGAGATCCACACACTACTGTCATCTGTCTTCATTACTTACTTTGATATTTTACTACCTTTTGTATTCTTCCCAGATTTAAGTTAGTGTTCTTTTATTTCACAAAAAGTGAATTCAGCAATTTTGAACCTTATTGTAAGAATTAAAAACGTTAAAAATCTCGTTGTGACATAAAACTACTGAAATTCAGAAAAAAAACATATTTACTCACCCGGAGGCTGGGGCGCTGGCGCCGGTGTTTCTGGGGCCACCGTAGTGCCCGGGGTACTTTTCCCCCAAGACACGGCTCTCTCTGTGGACAAACCAATAAGGTTAATAACCAATTATGTATAAATATAAATAAATAAATACATGGAACATTTTAAATATTTTGCCCCAAACTAAGCAGAGCTCCGAGTGAGACGATGAACATTATTATGTTCAAAATTGCTGGCCAAGCACTAGGTGCCGTAGTATGAACCATGCCTCGTCGGGTTTGTAAATCTTGTTATACTATTAGTTATACAATATAACAGAATGGACGAAAAGTCAAATTTGTTATACTGCTCAGTATAACTTTTGGATTAGAAAAAAATAATAGAGGATTGTCCATGTAGTTATACCTACATATTATAAAAAGCAGAAGATGCTACTATGGTATGGACTTACATACTATGGACAAAATAAGTGTAACCGAAAAAAAAGTAGCATTATCAACGATGCAATCATGGATGCTCAAATGCAGTTAGTAACTGATGAAATACATATCAATTGCCACTTTCCTAGAAACACTGTGATAACGACCAAGCCCTCAAATCCATGTTCATTGCCAAAGATTCATGACTTACTTTTGTTTATCTTATTTTATGTTATTTACTCACTTGTTGGGTCCTTCCCCGTAAGTTAAACTATTCCTATTATTATGTTTAATTTATAGCTGTTTATATGTAGGTATAACTACCACTGGAAAATACCAATGGAAAAACCACTATAATTTTTTTCGAATTTGTTATGCTGCTCAGTATAACAAATTGGACTTTTGTCGTCCATTCTGTTATATTGTATAACTAAAAGTATAACAAGATGGACAATCCCGGCTAGTCCACGCCCAGACGAGGCACGGATCGTGCACGGTGGAATTTGCACTGCTTGGAACATTGTAACATTTAAAATCCGTGGCCAGTTCATACCTCGTGTACGGCGTACACTGTACGCCCGCTGGGCCCGCGTTAGTTTCAGTCTAATAATAACCCCTTATAGCCCAAGAACTATCCGATATTTTTGTAAAAAATTCAATAACAGGCCAATTTTTTGTGAATGGCCCTTAAATATAATTTTAAGAGACTATATTTTGGAATCCAACATAGTATCGCATTGGAAGGTATAAAAAAAATTATACCTCGAAAATGGTGCAATTTTTTCAGCAAATATGCTATCACCAATTTTATTGTGAACAAGTGTTTATGTTCACCATATCTAAGCACGAAAATCAAAATCCATAAAGATATAAAACGGGAAGCTAATACTTTAGGAAGAAGTCGGTTGTTTCTGATAGCATTTTTAACATAGGTGTAATGCCAATTTGAGTTTACGTAGAGAGTTTTTTTAAGTTTACATGTTTTTTCATTTATAAATATAGGGGGAGTATATACTTTTTCGAAAGATAATTAATAAATGTACTCAAATGTAAAGTGCCTAATACTTATACCATTTTTGCCCATTTTTATAGATCTTTTATAGCTTTGTATTTGTTTTTTTTTAATGTCGCTGTCATAAATATTGGTGGATTACTAATGAAATATTTATTAAACTAGATAATCTAATTTTCCATGTTAAGAAAATACTGATATAGAATTATTGTTGAGTCTCCATAGAGCGAATCAGTTTGGCTCTCGGGCTATTAATACTTTTTTGTCGATAGATACTGCATAAGGGTGCTATCCCACTTATCAAAGATAGTTGTCCAATATGCATTTGGTCAAAGAATTTATCAATGAAACCATTCATGAATTCGTCTTCGTCCAATTTCTTTGATGAAATATTTGATAAGTGGAATACCACCCTTAGTCAGACATTTCAGACCAACACTTTTAGTAAATGAAATATTTTATCGTGTGGGAATTGGGCCCATGATGAGAGATTGATAAATAAATTCAAACAATATGTCATACAAAAGGCAAAACCTGGATATGCACACCCTGCCACAAGATATTTAAGGTAATATTAAGAGTATTTTTGCAGTGAGATGGCCCTATGTTGGGTTTGTTGGATCGACTTTTAATTCACTAGACTAGGGTTGCCATCTCCAAACTTTGAAAGCCAGGATTTGAAAGTATAAATACCAGGACATTTCGGTTTATTACTGGATTCGGGGGTCCGCGCAAAAGCAAAAACCCAGGACGATACTTAGAAACTATTCAGGACAGCCCGGGACGGGCTAGTACTTGACGGACGGTGGAAGTTCGACGAGCACTTTTGTCAACTGGCCCCGAAGGTAACGAAGGCGGCGGGGGCATTAGGACGGCTGCTACCTATCACCAGTGGCCCGGGGGACACATGCCGGAGCGCTGAGGAGCATGGCCCTGTAGGGGGCGCCAGTCTGGGCTGACAAGCTCAACTATGAAAATCGGTGATGCTTACGTCGGTCACAGAGAGCGATTGCAATCAGGATTGCAAGGGGGTACAGGACCATGTCTTTCAACGCAGCGTGTGCGCTGGCAGGTACACCTCCCTGGGAGTTAGACGCCCAGCTGATGATGGAGGTTCACCAGCAAAGAAAAATAGCACTGGCTAATGGGGACCGACGGCGTGCGGATGAGCAGCTAATGGTCCGGTGGGAGGGGCTACTGGATGCGGATCCGGCGTGCAGGCGGACGCAGCCGTGGCCATCCGCCCAGTGTTGAGGCAATGGTGCAGCCGGAAGTACGGGTCGTTAGCCTTCAGGCTGACACAGGTGTTTTCTGGGCATGGATGCTTCGGAAAATGCCTGTGTCAGAATGGAAGTGAGGCAACCACACGGTGTCACGATTGCGGCGCTGGGGTGGACAGTGCGGAGCACACCTTACAGGAGTGCCCTGTCTGGTCATCGCAGCGTAGTAATCTGTGCGCAGTGAGCCCGGAAAGCCGGGCCAGCCGTCGAGTCGCAGGAGGAGATTGCCACATCGGACCCTCCACAGTGCGGCTCCTACTGACGGCGGTGAGAGCAAGTAGTGAGGGGTTTAGTGGGTATTCCCCCTTACTGATCCCCCATCGAGTCCATGTCACTGGATGAAGGGTCAAGAAGCGGATAGGCGAGTCCCACATAACCACAGCCCGCACACACCGTACGCGGGCGTGGTATGCGTAACCGCATTCCCCTAACTATAAAAAAAAACAGCCCGGGACACCCCAAAAACCAGGACGGATGGCAACCCTACACGAGACCGATTCACCAGGCAGCGTCAATGCTTGCAGTCAAGCTCGTCAGATCCCACTACTATAGGCACAGAATAAATAATAGTGCTATAGGTCACCTGCGACCGTCTTACACTGACAGGACCCTAACTGCTCTATACTTAACAGAGCATCACATAGAAGTACAGCACCGAGTTCAGGCAAGCATGTCCTGTCCATCTATTAAATTCCATTGAATATAGACAATATTATTTAACTTTTTAATAAAGTGGAAACGAGGTTTGTAAGTAACAAATGTCATAAAATCTGCATAAAATATTAAACATATAGATAACTTTTTGTTGCACATATGAAAATAAATTTAAATTATATTTAATTAATCTACACAAACACAAAATAATCTGAATATTATATCTCATACAAACAATAATATGCTGATCTTACTGATCTTAACAATATTTTCATTCTGTAAGCAAAGAGTAACCTGTAACAAATTAGTATATTTCATTACAAGTGCGGAAAGCCTGTCATTGCAAAGAGTTCCGACGAATGTCTACCCAGGGGGGGCACACTTAGAACATAAATTTTTGACAGCTTTGTGTACCAACCGTTTTGACAGATTGGTGGTGGTGTACCAAGAGGTGTTGTTTTGCCGCGATAGATGGCTATTGTGTTTCTTTTTTTTATTCTGTGGAAAAGCAGTAAAGTTTAGAAATATTCTAGTTTAGAGTCTATAAATACAAATAGAAAAAAACGTATCTATGAATGATTTACTTATTGCAATATAATTATTAATCAAATTTCAAAATAACAAGTAGCATTCTAGTTTCTATAAACAATATATTTTTTTGTGAAGTACTGGCTGAAAACAACAATAATAATAAAAAGAAGAAAAGACAATAATATCAAAATAATGTCAATTAATGTCACTTGTCAATCTCGAATTTTTATGCAAAAGTTAGCTGCTAAAATAATATATTTTTGTAAAAGCAGTGCGATATTATGTTGAAAACATTGTACGGGCAAGTGTGTGTTGGTGAATCCGTGTAATAATTAAGTAGGTACACAGTGATACATGTTACTGATGACGATGATTTAAAATCACAAATTCTGGAAGTTGCACAGACCTATAGGTGGAGAGCCGACCGCAAAATTTCGTACCGACTTGATACCGCGATGAAATGCACAATGGTTTTTCATAAAAGTTATGCTAAGTCCGAATGTGATAGTCTGCCATGGCGGAACTTGCCGAAAGTAAAGAAAAAACCGACATTTTCGGTGCGAAAAAGGGGGCGTTTTTTACCCATCTGATACCGATATAAGAGTTACGGTATCAGTTAGAAATTTACTGGTAGATACAGAAAAGCGAAATCTGCCAGTATTTTTTTTGCCGGAAGTGCTTGGCAGACGCTCTCAAAGGTGACCATCGGGACCCATTAATATACCTATCTGATACCAGCATGAAACCAATTTCAGTCGGTGGCTGTGAACCCTTATTTCAGGAATATATAAGTCTGCCAAGTCATTTTCTGCCGAAACACCTTGACAGACAAGATTATGTAAGCAACATCCGTGGAACCCGTATTTGGAAATTATACTGATAACGGACATTTTTATTATTTTTTGCTTATATTTGTACATTATTATTTAAAATAATTTTATGTATCTATAATATAATATTAGAGTCACTTCATTAGCCTCCGACATAAGCATTTTCTACTCACTGGACGCTTTGTTGAATGCTCTTATTTTTATTGCCTGAAGTGCTTGGCAGACGCTCTCAAAGGTGACCATCGGGACCCCTTAATATACCCATCTGATACCAGCATGAAACCAATTCCAGTCGGTAGGTATGAACCCTCATTTCAGGAATTTATAAGTGTGCCCAAGGCTTTTCTGCCGAAACAGTATTTTGGAATTATACCGATTATGGGCATTTTTAATACTTTTTGCTTATATTTGTATATTTGGGGGCACGGCAGTGCCCCCGCCAAGTCTAACGTGAAGTAAACACTGGATAGGTTTATAACGCTAAAATGCAGCATGCACAACAGGATACCAAAACTTTAAGTTTGTAGCTAATTTATTTCCGAAGTTATACCTACGAAAGATAGGTACGATTCCAATATTTCTTATGGCATTGAAGACATAAACAAGCTCACGGAACTTCATGAAAGTGTCGCAGATAAATCGGATTTCACCTATAAAATCATGAACAAAAATAAGCTTAGAATTAATTGCGCAACGGTTGGTTGGTGGGTCATGGCTCATTCTCCTTATTCATCCATAAGGAAGGCTAGTGCCCCAGCAGTGGGGACATTAAATGGCTGATGATGATGATAGACATAAATTCAATAGCAAGGATAAACGACACGTCTTTAGAATTGTAATTTAAAATCTTCACCACACTACGCCTACCAGTGAAATCAATGCAACAATAGAGAGAACTAACTAACTAACTAATACCTTGGTGATTGGGGAAATAATCTAAATAAAAATAGTAAATAATCTATCTTAATAAAAGAGTTCCTTTTATCACTAAAGATAAAAATACCAAAACAATTGAGACGTTCAACAGACAACTCCCGACACATGCTAATTTGGAAACGGATAGATCGAACACATATCCCAATACAAAGGCAAAATATTCCTATGTATTAATAAATAAATTAAACAGCATAGAATCAGAGATCCCATCATTAAACAACACAATAAAACAGATAGTCTTGAAACAAGCAGAGAAATTAGATATGTATGATCCTTCAACAAATGAGTACATTAATTTTAATTAAATTAGTATCTTAACATTTTTATATGCATCAACCGTTGCGCAATTAATAGGCTACTTGACTCATACTTAATTTTATACATCGAATGAATATTTCCTTTAGTACTTGGCTTAGGAAAACGTAATTAAGCGATATCATAAAATAACAGTTCATTCATTTATAGATTGGATAGGTAAAATTAATTTTAAAAATACATATTCTTATTTTTAATTTGAACTGATGAAAACACTATCGACCATGATGTGACGTCATATAATTTGTTTACAAATAAACTTCAATGTACTCGCCACATAACTTGGCACGTGTCGAGATCTGGAACTAAAATTATAACATGGTAATAAGGCTCATTTTTCCGACCGACCACTACGATCAGCGCCCTCTGACAAATGCCAAGTTATGTGGCGCGGACTCTACTGACATAGTTCTCATCCACAGATCGACAATCTTTTCTGTTCCGGTGACAGCGGTGCCATGGTTGGACAGCAGCTTGATAGCAAAATGACATTATAAACAAAACACGTTAGTTCCAGTTTTGGTCACCGGAACAGAAAACGTTGTGGAGTAACTGTCAAGTGTTTGTTTACATATAATAAAAAATTAAAAAAAAATCATTTATTTCAGGCGAAAAGCCCATAAAATTCGCATTACAATGAAGTTAATAAATACAATCAAATATCAAATAATAATAATAATACTTGTTAGAGGAGTTAGTAACAATTTTTTATCTTAAACCCATAGGTTATAGGTAGCTGCATTATTTAACAATAATAACATATTATTATTGTTAAATAATGCAGCTACTTTTTAACCTCATCGCTATTTCGACCCAGTGCCTTTGAATGGGGCAGTCTGGTCTGACTGCAATCAGAAATGCAGAAATGTCTTTTGTTTTTAACTAATATTAAAGCGTTCCTAAGTACTTAATTGAAAATTGTTCACCGCTATGATCATTAGTTCGCCTATACTTAACTGTATTTATCATAACCCATTGTGTAATTGTGATGGAAACTGACCTTAGTCATACCATGTTAAGGTCATTTTTCAATTTGACGACTCTGTATGAAATAAAACAGGGAGAAAAAAGCAACCCTTGGAGTTTCTTGCCGGTTCTTCTCCAAGGCCTCCCGCTGTAGGGTTTGCGAACCGATGGCGTAGCTTCTATGACGTTCACAAGTATTGTAAACAACAATCTAAATTGAATAAACAAATTTGAATCTTGAATCTTGAATCACCTTCAGAATGCCATTGCCACTGTTACGTAGACGCTGCAGTAGGGAGGCAGCTCTTTCGCGCATAATCGCATTGAACCCATCTATGCGATTATCAGCAAACATTTTGATGCACTACAGCGCCACGGCAGTCCCAACAGCATCCTGAAAGCGTTGTTATACTGTACACGCAGGACGTTATAAGCTCGAAGCGAATATGCCACCCACAGACCACCCGTATAAAATGACTGACAGAACGCTTTGAACAAAGTCACTTTTACGTCTGCAGTACACCGAGCGAATCTGCAGACAAGCATATTGCATCTCACCGCCAACGCCCTGCGTTCCCTCTCTATGTCGACATCATCCCCCATGTCATCCGCAACAATGTGGCCTAGATATTTAAATTTATTAACTTCTTTTAGCGCTACTCCATTAAGACATACCGGTGGCATCGCACGCGGCCGCTGTTTAGGTGCTTTGAAAACAAGTAACTCACTTTTCTTGGAGTTATATTTTAGACCATGCCGCTCAGCGTATGTCTCACAGGTAGATAGCAGCTTCTTTAACCCCCCCACTGACGGACCCAGCAGCACCATGTCGTCTGCGTAGCTAATGTTATTCATACAAGTACCATCAATATGGCAGCCGACATATAGGTGACGTCAGAGCACCGATGATCTATCGACCAACATGGCGGACAGCGTATTGCCGGTTTTTCAAAAGGGAATTTTTAAAATGAAGTTTTGTAGGTTTTTCTGTTTTAAAATAATATTGAATAATTTTTTTATAATAGAATAATTGTTAATCGTTTAGGATAAGCATAAATAAAAAAGGGTCAAGTAGCCTACTCTAAGCTGATTTTTTTTTCATGATTTTATAGATGAAATCTGATTTATCTGCGACACTTTTCACGAAGTTCCGTGAGCTTGTTTACGTCTTCAATGCCATATAGAAATATAGGAATCGTATCTTTCGTATAACTTCGGAAATAAATTAGCTACAAACTTAAAATTTTGGTGTCCTGTTGTGCATGCAGCATTTTAGCGTTCTAAACCTATCCAGTGTTTGCTTCACGCTTGACTTGGCGGGGGCACTGCAGTGCCCCCAAATATACAAATATAAGCAAAAAGTAATAAAAATGTCCCTTATCAGTATAATTTCCAAATACGGGTTCCACGGATGTTGCTTACATAATCTCGTCTGTTAAGGCGTTTTGGCAGAAAACGACTTGTCAGACTTATATATTCCTGAAATAAGGGTTCATATCCACTGACTGGAATTGGTTTCATGCTGGTATCAGATAGGTATATTAAGGAGTCCCGATGGTCAACTTTGAGAGCGTCTGCTAAGCACTTCCGGCAATAAAAATAAGAGCATTCAACAAAGCGTCCAGTGAGTAGAAAATGCTTATTTTGGAGGCTAATGACGTGACTCTAATATTATATTATAGATACATAAATTTATTTTAAATAATAATGTACAAATATAAGCAAAAAATAATAAAAATGTCCGTTATCAGTATAATTTCCAAATACGGGTTCCACGGATGTTGCTTACATAATCTCGTCTGTCAAGGTGTTTCGGCAGAAAACGACTTGGCAGACTTATATATTCCTGAAATAAGGGTTCACAGCCACCGACTGAAATTGGTTTCATGCTGGTATCAGATAGGTATATTAATGGGTCCCGATGGTCACCTTTGAGAGCGTCTGCCAAGCACTTCCGGCAAAAAAAATACTGGCAGATTTCGCTTTTCTGTATCTACCAGTAAATTTCTAACTGATACTGTAACTCTTATATCGGTATCAGATGGGTAAAAAACGCCCCCTTTTTCGCACCGAAAATGTCGGTTTTTTCTTTACTTTCGGCAAGTTCCGCTATGGCAGACTATCACATTCGGACTTAGCATCACTTTTATGGAAAACCATTGTGCATTTCATCGCGGTATCAAGTCGGTACGAAATTTTGCGGTCGGCTCTCCACCTACTAGGTGTTATTGTTGATCGAAGGTTGCAAAGAAGATATAAAAAGACGAGCTGCCCTAACCTAACCAGATCAGCATTCGAAAAGCTAACGAAGATATGGAAAGATCGCCGCATAATCAAAAACACCAAGGTTCGATTCACGAAAAGCTTACTATTTCCTATCTTCTTATATGGAGCTGAAACATGGATGCTCCAACAAAAGTAGGTACCACAAGAAGATTGATACCCTTGAGATGTGGTGCACGATGAACAAACGGATTGTGCAAGTGCGAATTCTCAAAATGTTTGGACTTATCATCCATAACGCAAGCTCCTTGGATTGATTCGATTAGAGAAACAAGGAAGAGTCAACGTTTTCGCGGCCGATCCCCCACAAGATGATCAAGTCTTATCAAGTCCACAACCAAGGTGTGCCCTTACAGAATGCACACTCAGTGCCACAAATAGAGGGATATTGAGGAGCATCGCAAAAGCCGCTACCAACTTAGCGGACCATGACCACAACCACTCCGTCAACCTTAGTCTTAGAAAAATGATGTATACAATAAATACAAACATTTAAAATTATAGATACAGTATGTAATAAAAATCAAATCAAAACTGAGTGCGCTAGAACTACGATGGCTGTTCTTTCGCTAACTCAAATGAAAGTGGAAATTACATCCACTTTTCATTTGAGCTAGCGAATAGGGTGGAATAGGGTAAGCTGCGTAGCTTTAGTACAGGCTATTTTCTATGACACCAATTTACAGAGAGCAGCACTGTCGACAAGATGGCGGACGTTCAAAATGAGGTGACAAAAATATGTGTCGAGTGGGTTCTCTATTACTATATATATTTATCTTTCTCTATGTGTCTACCCGAGCCGAGGCGCAGCCGAAGGTGAGGGTTGACAGTCGGACGGAACAAGTTGCAATGACGGTTCCGCACGTGTACTGAACAACTATTTTTAATACAGTTGCGAAAAAATTAAGCAATTTAATAAAATAATAAAACACAATAAACTCAACTAGCTAATCGTAAAAGAATATAAGCAGAGACTTTTTTTGTTTTCTTCACCCATTCTGGGTTGGCAAAGGAAACTATGATCATACAGTCAAGGCTTCAGTAGAATTTTTTTATTGATATGAAATGAAAATTAAATGAAATGAGATGAAATGAAATGAAACCATACAAAAGCAATCCGAATCCTACAGGAGCGCCTTTCCTTGTTTCTCTCTTTACCACATCGTTTTCCATTAAAGCCACATTATTGCACTAATTCCACCATACTAAGTACCTACCAAAATAAAAACCAGAAAAAACTAATTTAGAAAATTAAGA
This sequence comes from Crambus lathoniellus, assembly GCA_949710035.1. Taxonomy (NCBI): domain Eukaryota; kingdom Metazoa; phylum Arthropoda; class Insecta; order Lepidoptera; family Crambidae; genus Crambus; species Crambus lathoniellus. Next base: position 31,382,139 of record OX453296.1, read on the forward strand.
AATAAGGTCCCTCATTTTCTTTTCACTTACTTGCGCAAACTCCTATTTAAGCAGATACTATGGTAAATAGTACCATATTTAGTAATCTGTGGTCATACAGCCAATTTTATGTATTTTTTATATTCATAAATTTAATTTGGCCGATACTAATATTAATTTAATGTATAATTAAATTACTTTTAAATCTGATATTGAAACAAATTAATAGCTTCTTTTTGAAATATTTGCATGAATCATAAAAACCTCTATGTTTTTTTTTTGTAAAAACTTCGTGGTTGGTTTTTTCTTTATAATAGACAATATTTTGACAGTTGGGAAAGAAAACGCACGAGTTCGGGAAAGGTAGAGAAAAAGTTAAAAGTGTGTAATAGCCCACATCCCGAACGCTATACGTCCCTGCAATACGCCACTTTTTGAGCAACTGTATTAAAATAGTAGATTTCATTACAAGTGCGGAAAGTCTGTCATTGCAAAAAGTTCCGACAAATGTCTACCCGAGCCGAGGCGCGGCCGAAGGTGAGGGTTGACAGTCGGAACAAGTTGCAATGACGGTTCCGCACGTGTACTGAACAACTATTTTTAATACAGTTGCGAAAAAATTAAGCAATTTAATAAAATAATAAAACACAATAAACTCAACTAATTAATCGTAAAAGAATATAAGCAGAGACTTTTTTTTTGTTTTCTTCACCCATTCTGGGTTGGCAAAGGAAACTATGATCATACAGCCAAGGCTTCAGTAGAATTTTTTTATTGATATGAAATGAAAATTAAATTAAATGAGATGAAATGAAATGAAACCTAACAAAAGCAATCCGAATCCTACAGGAGCGCCTTTCCTTATTTCTCTCTTTTACCACATCGTTTTCCATTAAAGCACTAATTCCACCATACTAAGTACCTACCACAATAAAAACCAGAAAAAACTAATTTAGATAATTAAGAAATAAGGTCCCTCATTTTCTTTTCATTTACTTGCGCAAACTCCTATAAGCAGATACTATGGTAAATAGTGCACGTCATACCATATTTAGTAATCTGTGGTCATACAGCCAATTTTATGTATTTTTTATATTCATAAATTTAATTTGGCCGATACTAATATTAATTTAATGTATAATTAAAATTACTTTTAAATCTGATATTGAAACAAATTAGTAGCTTCTTTTTAGAAATATTTGCATGAATCATAAAAACTTCTATGGTTTTTTTTTTAGTAAAAACTTCGTGGTTGGTTTTTTCTTTTTAATAGACAATATTTTGACAGTTGGGAAAGAAAACGCACGAGTTCGGGAAAGGTAAAGAAAAAGTTCGAGTGTGTAATAGCCCGCATCCCGAACGCTATACGTCCCTGCAATACGCCACTTTTTGAGCAACTGTATTAAAAAATACTTATTTTTTATGATACTTAGTTTTAATTTTTGCTCTCACGGTGCTTTTCAGAAATATAACTATTGATCACGCACAATTGTGATGACCACATCTACTGTGTTCCACAGTTTATTGAAACGAAGGTTTCTCATGCAAAATTAAGTAAATTAAGCTAATCCTACCTTACTAGAAAATAGTGTCCGTAATCCAGGGGGGCTGAACGTTGTCTCGCCGGCGCGCCTGGCTAAACGATCTCCACACAACCCCCGATGGGAAACTCTTACAGCTAACACTCTTATACTACACAATGCCCTAATAGGCAGCTAAAACTTTCCCGGCGCTTTTCAAAGCGAACACACACGGGTCACAAGTCCGTACCCCGACCGGAGCCCTAGTAGGCGCAAAACGAAATCTCGGTCCCAATATGGGTAGGTAACTGGCGCGGCACGTCGCTACAGAAACACACGAACTTGTCTCACGGCTGCTTACGGCCAACTGAGTGCCGTGTTGCGCGGACGGCGCTTGGCGGCGAACCCACGAATGAACGTGAATGAATGAATCACGCGCGGCGTGAACATCCCCCCGTCCCGGACAGTAGCAAACTGTCCGCCAACTCAATCTAAGGGTAGGCGAGAGAGGGTAGCGATCGCTCGCTTCAAAACAGAGTCCCCCACCAGGACCTCGGCAAACCTGGGCACACCATCCGACCCCGGATGAAGCTGAACAATGCGTCCTAAACGCCAGCGGAGGGGCGGCAGGTTTGGATCCTTTACCAACACGAGGTCCCCGGTCTTGGGTGGGGTCGTCCTATCCGACCACTTAACGCGTTGCTGCAAAATGTGCAAATACTCCAGATGCCAACGGCGCCAAAAACTCTGCGTAAGCTGCTGGAGCAATTCAAATCGCGAGAGCCGTCCGGAGGGCACTTCGGAATAAGGATATTCCGGCAAGGCGTTAAGCGGTCTGCCAATCAAAAAATGGCCCGGCGTAAGGGCCTCTAAATCATTCGCGTCCGAAGACAACGGACACAACGGACGCGAGTTGAGGACCGCCTCAACCTTACAAAATACGGTCGCGAGTTCCTCAAACGTGAGGACCGTCTCCCCAATAACGCGACGAAGGTGAGTTTTAGCGGCCTTTACAGTTGCTTCAAAAATCCCTCCCCAGTGGGGGCAGGATGGCGGGGAGTACTGCCATCGTACCCCTCTGCGAGAGAGTGTGGATCCGATCTCAAAATTATTCCTATCCAAAAATTCACAAACTTCCTTTAAATACCTATCGGTGCCCTTGAAATTGGTTCCACAATCGGACCTAATTAACGACGGCATTCCGCGGCGAGACACAAAACGATTCAACGTGGCTACAAAGGCTTCTGTGGTAAGGGCACTAACCACCTCCAGGTGGACCGCTTTAGTGGCCAAACAAACAAATACACACAAGTAAGCCTTTTCCGTTCTAGCATTACGAAGCCGCGATGTCTTAACGGTAAATGGCCCCGCAAAATCCGTTCCAACTCCTGAGAAGGGCATCGATTCGTTCACTCGATCGGCAGGCAAATCACCCATCTGGGGCTGCATCGTATCGGCGCGCAAACGATAACACGGGAGACAACGAAAAATAACGGATCGGATTATTCTCCGCGCTGACAAAATCCAGAACTCTCGTTGGAGGAGCGCGGTCAAAGCATTACAACCGGCATGAGCATTCTTTACATGTCGGTCTGTAATCAACAGTCTAACTAACGGTCCATCCTTGGGGAGCAACAAAGGGTGGCGTGATCCGTACGGCAGGTTGGCATGTCTGAGCCTACCTCCGACACGCAGCAATCCGGTACTGTCCAAGAAGGGATTCAACCGCACCAAGGGTCCCTTCAACTTGGGCTTACTTGAGCGCAGGGCTTCCAGCTCCGGTTCAAACTCTCGCTGTTGCGTCACTCGCAACCAATGCAACAGAGCGTCTTGCCGCTCTTGTGGGGCGAGGACCGGAGACAACGATTTCTCCTGAGGCTGGCGACAATTTCGCACAAAGCGCCTCATCCAAGCAGTCACGCCGAGCAACTTATCAAGAGAACTGTAGCGGTCTAACAAAAACTCCATCTGCGGAGCCGCCACCGTCTCCACGGCGTGAACACGCATGCCTAGGTCTGGGACTCTGGCCACAGCCGGGGTGGCAGGCCATGAGCGCTCAGGCCGTAACAACCATGATGGACTCCACCATAGGTGGTGGTCCACTAACTCAGGCGCCTCGCAGCCGCGGGAGGCACAATCTGCGGGGTTCAATTCGCCCGGTACGTGGCGCCAAATCAACGGGGCCTTTGAAGTCTGAATTTGTGAGACCCGGTTGGCCACAAAAACCTCAAGGGTGTGGACTGAACTCTTCAGCCAACAAAGGACGACCTGGCTGTCAGACCACGCAAATATCGACCCCAAGTCGACACCGTTTCCCAATGTGTCGGCAACATGATTGAGTAGCCGTACTAAGAGAGTGGCGCCGGACAACTCCAACTTCGGAATGGTTAGCCTAGTCCGAAGGGGGGCGACCTTACTCTTGGCCATAACTAAGTGTACGGCGACAACGCCTGCTGCATCCACCGTTCGGATGTAAACGGCTGCCGCGTATCCGCTTTCGGACGCGTCACAAAAGCCGTGCAGGGAGGCTTTAAACTTTCCCGAAGGCAGCATTTGCCTCGGTATACAAACCCGATTGACGTCGGGTAGGGATGACACGAACCTCACCCACTCTCGTAGGAGGCTACCAGAGAGGGGCTCATCCCATGACAATTCCGCAGCCCAGAGCTCCTGTAGGAAGCACTTCATCGAAAACACTACAGGGCTGAGCCAACCGTTCGGATCAAAGGTACGGGCTACAGTAGACAGCACCGTGCGTTTAGTCCAGACCTTTGGGTCTGGCAGTTCTAATCTATATGTGAACAAATCCGGGACTGGTCGATACTGGACTCCCAAAACAGACAGCATGTCTGGAGTCTCCGGATTTTCAAAGAGGAGCGGCTCTTGCTGGTGGTCCTTAGGCAAATCTGCCAATAGGTCCGGTGAGTTAGACAGCCACTTCCGCAACTCATAGCCACCAGCCCTCAAGAGCGCAATCAGCTCATCACGTAAGACGAGAGCCTCATCTAAGCTCGAGGCCCCCGTGCAGATATCGTCGACAAATAAGGCCCCCCCCTCAATAAGAGCAGATGCCCGGGGATAGCGTAGCCGTTCGCGCTCTGCGAGCTCCAAAAGCGAACGGATCGCCACAAAGGGGCTCGACCGCAAACCATAAGTGTTGGTGTTCAGCTCGTAAGCCAACATCGGATCCTGGGGATCCTCACGCCAAAGGATGAGCTGGTATCGTCTATCCTCCGGGTGAATCACGGTCTGTCTGAACATCATGCGGATGTCGGCCACAAAGACGACAGCGTGCCGGCGGAAGTTGGTCAAAACATCACAGACATCGTGATGCAACTTCGGCCCCGCATGCAGACACTGATTCAACGACACTCCGGTTGACGTGGGCGCTGAACCATCAAAGACCACGCGGATCTTCCCATTGGAAGTCTTCAAAACAGCGTGGTGTGGCAGGAAGTAATGTTCCACATTACGCCAGTCCAACTGCGAGATGGACATGTGCCCAAGGTCCAAATACTCCCGCATGAAGTCTATATACTTCTCCTTGAATGCGGGATCCCTGGCCATCCTACGCTCCATGGACAACAATCTCTTCTCGGCCATCGGTCGGGAGCTCCCTAAGGGAGGGCGAACCGCCAAGAAGGGCAAGCGGGTAATCAAGCGACCCGAGAGGAGGCGCCCAGTGTTGTTCTGGTAGAACAATTCGCACTCCTCGGCTAACGGATCCAACCGCTTGGCAGTGGGAGGTTCCTCCACCTCCCAAAACTTTTGGAGAACGTCGGACAAAGTAGAACCGACAATGGTCTGGCGGTCTACCGACGGGGTCTCTGGTGTCTGTGGTACCTTTCCCATCACCACATGACCCAGCGACGAGGACAAGGCGACAAGATCGGCTGTCTGCAAAACTCGCTTGCTTCCACACAGTACACGACCGAGGACATCCGCACCAATCAACAAGTGTATTGGGCCCGGTCGGTGGAAGGAAGGATCAGCCAAAGCCAGTCCAGACGTCAGCTCAATCGTGGATGGCGGCACTCGCACTTGCGGGAGTGGTCCAACCACCTTATCAAAGACTATCGCCGAAGCACCGATCTTCGGCCTTGGCGTGAAGTGGGAGGAGAAGGAGAACTCAACTCGACCAATCGGATCAGGGATCCGCGAGTCTCCCACCCCCCGTACCGCTTCGTGATGCGGCGCAAGCAAAAGACCCAGCTGTCGGACAAGCCACCTGGACATTATGCACCCCTGGGCACCTGAGTCCAAAAGGGCACGCACCGTTACAACATTGCCCTTAGGTCCCCAAACATTCACGGAGGCTGTTGGCAACAGCACAAGCTCCGGAGGGGTGGTTGGGTCCGACAGGGGCGCCATTAAAAATTTTGGGGGGGTACTTGTCCCCCTCGCGCCTGAGTCGGCGCGCCAAATGTGGGACGCTCGTACCGGGCGAGCGGGTCCCAATCGGGTACATACTGGCCCCGACCAACAGCACTCCTAGGTGCAGGGTAATACCCGTGTGGGGCGTGCCTCGGTACATAGTACCCCAATCGAGGCCTCTCCATTAGGGGGGGGGAGTAGCAAATAGGGCCCGTGCCCATCGCCACCGTGGCGTACTCTTGTGGTACCCCCCTACCCCCGCCCGTGGCGGGGGCGTCTCTCCTATAGTTCCCCCTCTCCGGGGGGGACTGAACGGGGGGGCTAAGCCCCGCCGAATCTCTAGGGGACCGGTTCCGGGCTGCCGGGCCCCCGCCCGTGCGCGAGGAATTCGAACCCCGGTCGCTCCCGGCGTCCTTGCGGTCCAAACAAAGGAGGGGGTGATGCCTCCCTCCGCAAAGACGACAATCCTCGGTCTGGGGACACGCCGACTGCATGTGTCCCCCCAAACACCTATAGCACCATTGGCGCTGTTTCGCAACGGCCCTCCGTCCCTCTGGGCGGAGGCCTCTAAATTTGGCACATTCGTGCACCACGTGCCTATCTCCCCTGCAATACCTGCACCGCTCACTCGGTGCGGGGGGAGGGGACTGCTGGAAGGCAGCATACCGGTTGGTCGGGCGACGGGGCTGTTCCCTCGCCGCCACCATACGACCAACACCTGGAACCGGGGCGGGCTCCAGGTGGTCCGTCACCCTACATTCGTCCTCCAAAAAACGAAGGAGGTCCGCGAAGGGCGGGAGATACGAGGCGCTGTCGCCTCCGTACCTCTGCTCGAAACGCCCCTTCATTTCAGCGGGCAATTTGGCGAGGACTATGTGCAGCAGTACAAAGGACCACTGATCCACCGGCAGGTCCAATCGCCTTAGGGAGTTGACCGCTGACAGTAGCGGGTTCAGCAACTCCCTCCGTAACAGGTGTACCCGCGTGATTCGCGGGAGGGCCAAAATCGTGGCCACGTGGGTGTCCGCCAGTAACCGGACATTCTGGTACCTGCTAACCAGAAGCTGGCGAGCCACCTGGTAGTTGTCGTCGCTGATGAGCAGGTGCTGGATTACCGCGCTGGCCTCTCCTCGCAGGGAGGAGCGCAAATAGGCCAACTTCTCACTAGGGGATAAGTCCCGTCGTGAATCCACTAAGCTGTCAAACAGGTTAATGAAGCCCATCCAGGCTGACAGATCCCCATTAAAAGTGGGAATCTCCAAAGTAGGCAATCGGCCTAGCAACGCCGTCGGGGTAGGTTTGACCTCCCCGCTCAAAACCGGCTCCCCCTTCCGAACAGCCAGGGCCCTCTCAGCCGCCTCCGTGAGCTGGTCAGCCAGCTCATAGGCCTGGGCTACATCCTGCTCCAGCTGTTCCGACACGGCATCATCAGCTGGGGGGTTCTCCATATAATACGCGCGACACTCCATGGCGTGGCGCTCCAGGTCCTGCAGCCGAGCTGCCAGCCCGCCATACCGAGCTAGCAACGCGCCTACCCGGTCGGCTCGGTCTATTAATGTGACCGCACAAGCAAGCCAACGCAAAACTCCTTGGATGCCAGCCCTGGATACGGCGGTCGGATTCGTAGGAGCCATTTATAATCCGTTTAATAAACAAAGCAAACAAAGAAATATAGAAGTGGTAAACATCAACAAAAAAAAAAACAATAGAAATAGGTCGCGTCACGATAATATAAAACACAATTAAAATTCGGACGACATACACGGACCCTACTATTTTCATAAATTATTAACAACTTACCAATTTCAAGGGCTAACAATATAACGGTATAAACAAAACGTATAGGATTAACGGTATGGCATAACGGCACGGCCAAGTCAACCTCGCAAATCAACTACTAAACCGTTATCAACAAACAAAAACAAAACTATTTTTAATAATAATACTCGTAATTTAATACTACTAATAATTAAAACTAGTTCCACTTTTTTAACTAGGCAAGCGGACTCGGAACAAACACTAGTATGTGGTACTAATAAACAACACTTTCGAACGAAACTATTCGTCAAATAAACCCGGACACACAAAAAAAAATATACACATCTAGGCGAGTAAACTCGTATCAAATCACTAGTATGTGGTACTAATAAACACACTTTCGAACGAACTATTCGTCAAATAAATCCGGACACACAAAAAAAATATACACATCTAGGCGAGTAAACTCGTATCAAAACACTAGTATGTGACAACAATTATATAAGTGTCTATCTATTATCGGATCCACCAAGTGAGAAACATTCGCTTCGAGAATTTACTAGAACAATTTCTTAGTACTTCAAATCGTCTCGGGATCTTCAAATACCCTCGAGATTTCAACAAAAAAAAAAATTTTTAGGTACGCATTTTAGGTACGCTTTTTATTTTTACTATGAAATTTTATGTAGTTAATTTTAATATGAAAATTAATTATATCAACTAAGCTCTGCTACCAAAAATATGATCACGCACAATTGTGATGACCACATCTACTGTGTTCCACAGTTTATTGAAACGAAGGTTTCTCATGCAAAATTAAGTAAATTAAGCTAATCCTACCTTACTAGAAAATAGTGTCCGTAATCCAGGGGGGCTGAACGTTGTCTCGCCGGCGCGCCTGGCTAAACGATCTCCACACAACCCCCGATGGGAAACTCTTACAGCTAACACTCTTATACTACACAATGCCCTAATAGGCAGCTAAAACTTTCCCGGCGCTTTTCAAAGCGAACACACACGGGTCACAAGTCCGTACCCCGACCGGAGCCCTAGTAGGCGCAAAACGAAATCTCGGTCCCAATATGGGTAGGTAACTGGCGCGGCACGTCGCTACAGAAACACACGAACTTGTCTCACGGCTGCTTACGGCCAACTGAGTGCCGTGTTGCGCGGACGGCGCTTGGCGGCGAACCCACGAATGAACGTGAATGAATGAATCACGCGCGGCGTGAACAACTATAATAAGTAGAAAATAGAAAAAACAATAGTCTTAAACTACCACAGGTGGAACTTATTTCTTCTTGGTAATTGAGGATCTTAAAATATTAAAGAGCCTGACAAGAAAGTAATAAAAAATATCTAATAATCATAAATTACAGGTTACTTTCCTCTTCTTTTTCAATAATACAATAGGGAAGGAATTGCTTGCATTGCTGCATATATCAATGTATGCATTAATAAATAGTTCACTGTTTTGGTCTGGCACTGTTTAGGTTTTTATATGCTATTAACACAATATGAAGAAAAATAATTGTATCTTTCATCTATTCTATCTCTTTCATCGAAGAAGCCCCATGTTGTTTAGATTAGACATGCTCCATTAGATGCAATTAGTGTTTTCATATGAACTATATTCACTTAATTATATGTCTTTATCATATTTTATACATTAACAGGACAAAACTTACATGGGTAACCTTGGGATAAAGCAGGGAAAACCTATGTTGTGCAAGTCATATAATGAACCTTCATACAGAAATTATAAGTACATACATACTAGTATTTACTATAGGCTTGTCTTTGCTGTTGGTTCAGCCAAAGATGTAGTATTAAACATAGATGGATACTAAAAAGTTGAACAACGAAACGATATATCTTTGCTTTCCTCCTAAATGACAGTTCAGCGTGTATTGAAAAGAGATAGCAATATAGGCAACGCTCCGTATTGAAACCTAGCGCGCCACCAGCCGAGTTTCTGTAGGCCAGAGTGGACTACATCAGTGTTCGTGGTTTTTTATTAATTGTGGTTTATTTATGCAAGATTAGTGAAAAAAATCTTTCTGTGGGTATTGCCAAAACACCATGGCTTGGGCTGTAAGGAGCTGCAAAAGTTCCTACAGTAATTTAAAGGACAAACTCGGAATAATATCCTTTCATCGGTGAGTGAGCCTCCGTTTTTTCCAATTATTCAAATAACTAGGCCATTTTTGGTAAGCCTTTCTTCGCAAAAATACTGTAGAAAACTGTTATCTATTGTTTTCATACACGTAACTATACCTGATGATAAAACAAATAAATGAAAATCTTTTGTTAGATATCGATCGACATTTTGTTTGACATTTCATTTACTCGCCATTGGTCTTGTAGTGTTGGTACTTTGCAGATAAAATATCGATAATCGAATCAATATTTTTTTGTTCTTAGTATTCAATCATAGTACTTTTATTTTATGTGTGTAAGTACTCTTTCGTTCGTTTCGGTAGGTACATGGCAAATTTAATTTAAAAACAATATGTTTAATTTTTAGCTTTCCCACAGACACCGATTTAAAATTAAGGTGGTTGAAAATAATTATAGGAAGAGCAAACTGGCTTCCCCTAAGAAATGCAAGAGTATGCAGTTTGCATTAAAAAAAAAACGAGAGCTACAAACAAAATATTCGGATTTATGCTGATACGGTTTTTTTTAATCAACCAGCAAACGTTCAGCAAATACCTAATTTTTGTATTCTGAATTTATGTTAACTATAAAATTTCATTCTGTACCTAAGCTATTCATTTTAGAAGTATACCTAAGTATATGATGTAGGTACATAGGTATGGATAGATAATGTATGATTATTTTATAAACAAGGTGTTACAAAAAATACCCGTATTTTGTTTTAAGAAATAATAGTTATTATTAGTAAAAAAATGATAAAGTAATTGCTAAAGTGCCTACTGAACTGACATAGCCCGGAGGACCCATTAGTTCGCACAACTTTGCAACTTGTTTTATACAATACTTATGTCTAACTTTTTTCTGTTAACAGGAAACATAATGACACACGATCACGAGTACCACGATCAATAAGAACTTTGACATCGACCATCTCGGAACCTACCAGATTTTCTTCACATAGGCAAGCCCCAGAAAGATTCTGATTCGTTTCTTATGAATAAAATTTTGTTAATGTTTGCTCACATACTCATTTTAAACTTATGTATTTTACTATTTATATAACAAACCTAAAACGCGGACCCATTCAGAGACAATGTATATGTCGCAGGCGGATGGTTAAGTATGGCAGCATGTACCTCTCGGAAGTCCTGTAGAACACGTGATAGGTTAGATTTTTTTTTTTTGTGACTCCATCAACTTATGGGAAGATAAAATAGCTTACGGAAAAATTGATCGGCCTAGTAGGCGTTTAATTGAATGGCGGATTCAACCATTTGGCTGCGACATATATAATTGTAATAATAATTAAGTAAGATTGAGAAGATGTTTATTTGTTTTAAACATAAAAGTAAAAATAAACTGATGTTTGTTTTATTATCTTTCCATTAGTAAAGTAGGTATTCATATTATGAAAACAAACGGTACAGTTCAGTACAGTATTTTTTTATTTATTTTCTTTTTCCTCTACATCTCCTATAATAAACAGATATGTCGCAGGGATTTTGTCAAAGTCGTGATAATATAATTCCACTAGTGAAATTATAATTTCACGTGATATTATGAATAGACAGTACGAGACAGTATGCACACGGCTGCGAGCGATTTTTTTTATTGATACAAAAATACTGTCTATTCATAATTTAACTAGTGGAATTATAATATCACGGGAAATTATAATTTCACTAGTGGAATTATAATATCACGACTTTGACAAAATCCCTGCGACAGATACACAAATTCACTTTTGCATCGTTATTTTTATCCCGTCCGCTTGTAATTTCCGAGGAAACTCTTGAAATTTCCGGGATAAAAGGCAGTCAGGAAGGACTAACTAGCTACGAGGTGTTCATTTTGGTAACTGATAAAATGAAGTTATCGATACTTTTCATTACGAATGGTGCATCACTATAGCTCTATATCATAATAAGTAAGTATGTATAGACAAAACGGTGCCACTTCGATATTAAGTAGCAACAAAGCTACTATGTTTATCTCTTTTTTTCAAATGACTTCCATAGTGAGTTAAAAAGAGATGCAACCTGCATTGTACATTTCACTTTCTACTATCCATCTACGTTTATTAGTACATCTTTGGGTTCAGCCAATAAATCCATTGACCATCAATCAATGACATTGACATAAACATAAAGGAGATCAGTCAAGCTTCATAGGTACACGTTTGGACCAAAAAAGTAAAATGGTCGGCCAACAAAAATAAATAACACATTACTATTGTAAACACTGTAACGATCATTATTTGTTATGACGTCAACAGCGTACGACTAGTGGCCAAGCAGTTATTCAAGTTAAAAATGTAATTTATTCTTCATTTTCAAACTTTAATACAGCTTGGCCACAGTGTGGCCAACGAAAATAAATTGCACATTATTATTGTAAACAGTGTAACGATCGTTTTTTGTTATGACGTCAACAGTGTACGATTAGTGGCCAAGCAGTTATTCAAGTTTGAAAAGGTCAATTTTTTTCTTTTTTTTCAAACTTGTATACAGCTTGGCCAAAGTGCGGCCAACTAAAATAAATTGCACATTACTATTGTAAACAGTGTAGCGATCGTTTTTTGTTATGACGTCAACAGTGTACGATTAGTGGCCAAGCAGTTATTCAAGTTTCAAAATGACATTTTTTCTTCATTTTCAAACTTGAATACAGCTTGGCCAAAGTGCGGCCAACAAAAATAAATTGCACATTACTATTGTAAATAGTGTAACGATCATTTTTTATTATGACATCTTTGTTGGCCGCACTTTGGCCAAGCTGTATTCAAGTTTGAAAATGAAGAGAAAAAAATGACCTTTTCAAACTTGAATAATTGCTTGGCCACTAATCGCACACTGTTGACATCATAACAAAAAGTGATTGTTACACTATTTACAATAGTAATGTGCAATTTATTTTTGTTGGCCGCACTTTGACCAAGCTGTATTTAATTTTGAAAATGAAGAAAAAATGTCATTTTCAAACTTGAATAACTGCTTGGCCGCTAATCGTACACTATTGACGTCATAACAAAAAAATATTGTTACACTGTTTACAATAGTGATGTGCAATTTATTTTCGTTGGCCGCCACTTTTACTTTTTTGGTCCAATTTGACTGATCTCCTTTAGCAATTTAACATAAACTGTATATAGACTGGCATACAGAGTTAACATCACAGTAAAATATTAAACTTGACAGGTACTATTTATTTATGTATGAATTCCTTTTTAATAAATTAATTTAATAATCTTAATAATTTTAAATTTTATAAATTCCTTTATTCAGAATTACATGTATATGTCGCAGTAAGATAGAAAAAGCCGTGATATAGTTATATCCCTAGGGATATAATTATATACCGGAAGATAGTTATACGAAAGCAACAAGAGTTCTGTGGTGTGGTGTGGAGTGGAAAAAAAATAACCACGAAATTTATGGCGATCGCTTCGCTGCGCTTCGCGATCGCCTTAAATTTCTAACCTATGACGTGTTCTACAGGACTACACTCATACAATTATTTCATTAAACTAATCTAGTAACATAACTATATCACTAGTATTATAATTATATTCCTAGTAAGACGGTTATAAAAAGCGATTCATTACTATCTTACGGTACATAATTATATCCCTAGGGATATAACTATATCACGGCTATAGCTATCTTACTGCGACATATACATACATCCTACTACAATAATATAATAATATTATAAATGTGAAAGTTTAGGTGTTTGGATGGATGGAAACGGCTGAACGGATTTGGCTGAAATTATTTTGGGATAGATACTTTGTAGCCTGGAGAGGAACATAGGCTACTTTTTATCCCGAAAAAATATCACATTCCCGCGGTATAACGTCGTGTAGTCCACGCGGCCGAAGCCGCGGGCAGAAAGCTGGTGTATAAAATAAATTTGATGTTTAGTTAAATTTTGTATTTATTTTCTGTGTGCCCTCTGGCAAAGGCCTCCTCCAAACTCCTGCATTTATCTCTCTCTCTAGCCATTCTTATGCAGTTTTTCCCCACCATCTTTGCCAAATCAAAATAAATCAAAATCATCCTCCCATCTCTTTAGTGGTTTTAGTAGTTTTGACAGAAACAGTATCTTTATTTAGTATAATTGTTTGGTCTTTAGATTATAATTACCAAATAAATGAACACACTTCAAGTGTGCAATCAACCTATAATCATATTTACTTGCAGTCAGTTTCACCATAATTATAACCTATAATTTCCATTGTTATATTTTTTCCTTCTTAAATTGATAAAGGTATTTTTAGTTCTAAAATGAAGTCACGCAAATAACTGTCAATGCTTTTGATACTTAAAAAGTGCAATGCAAACTCTATAGTAGCTTCGATGTTAAGAGGGGGTATAAACCTAGATTTCACCCATGTGCTTTACACGTCCCGCTCTTGTCCCTCGCATGCCTGTCACCTCGCGTCAGGTGCGACAGACAATAGCGTTCTAAACGCCGCTGCGCGTAGTAAACGCCGCAATTCGTTTTATTTGAATTTTATTACTTCATCATCATCATCATCATCAGCCATTTAATGTCCCCACTGCTGGGGCACTGGCCTTCCTTATGGATGAATAAGGAGAATATTACTTGTAAAATATATTTTTTTGCAAACCGTTAATAGGGTTGCTAGATAATATAGTTTGATATTATGTATTAAATTATTGGCTCAGTAATATGCGTCATAATGAAAATAAATTGATTATAGCTGAAAATTAGACCAGGGGGGTGATTGTCTAACTCAACATCAATCACAATAATTGCTTTCAGTTTGACATCCATCACTTGTTGTTGAAGAAAGTTGTCAAATTGTTTTATATTACTGCAGCAATGGCCGTACAATATCTTTCAAACTGAATGTGATTGAGATTGATGTCGAGTTAGACAATTTCCCCCAGAATTTGTGATTTTTTTATCAATAAAATGTTGTTATTTTATGTTTTCACTTACACCAGTCCTTTTTAAGTATGTTTTATGTATCTATAAACTTTATTCCAAATAATTTGTTATTTGGTTTAATTTGTATTGTAAAAATCAAATCTAAGACTGGCAATTTACCTTTATACCCCCTCTTAAAGGAAAAATAGCTAGACAGGATGGAAAAGTGGAGGTCATTGGCCCTCCACTACTTAAAACAACTACTTCACAGCCACCATAAAGGAAATATCATACAATTTCTAATGTACCCCAATCCAAAATAACAAGTGCACCAGTTATATCAAGTTAATAATATATTAGTTCAATGAGATAGAATTTTACACTTAAAATAACAAATAACATAGGGTTTCGAATTAAGAAAGAGTTAGAAGTTGTAACACAGTTTAAGATTTGACTTTTAAGTAATATTTACCACTATTTAGTATTTCCATAATCAAATGAGCCAAAACAATAAATCAAACCATAGCTTGGCCAGTTGCCTTTTGGCCCAATTGATTTATGTCATTTAGATATCTAATTTCATTTTGTATTTGAGTTTTAATTCATTAGTGCAAGAGTACCTATGTTATGCAGTTAAGGTCAATGTGGGGAAGTCCGTCTAGGAGGTAAGTCCGTCTAGCGCCAATAAGTTCCATTTTTGAATGACTAGCTTCTTATGCCTCGGTCGGTAAAACAGTATTACGGAGCTAGTTCGAACTGAGAATCATAGACGTCGCTAACATCATTAGGTTGAAAGAAATTGGTAGGCCATTTTTTTTCGCGTTTTGTACTTGAAGCTGGAGTGTAACGCCTCTTCAAAAAACTAAAAAAAAAGTAGAAAATCAATGGAGTTCTTGGAGTTTCTTTGATTACGCAAGTCATTTAGTGATCCATATACTTATTTCTGGTGATGAATTCTTTTATATCGC
Organism: Crambus lathoniellus; assembly: GCA_949710035.1. NCBI lineage: Eukaryota > Metazoa > Arthropoda > Insecta > Lepidoptera > Crambidae > Crambus > Crambus lathoniellus. The sequence continues at coordinate 31,397,794 of OX453296.1, forward strand.
TTGAGTTTCGTAATTATTACCTGCAACAAATTTCTAACCACAAAATGTAATAGTTGGGAAGTCCGTCTGGCATACGTAAGGCAAGTCCGTCATATGACGGTCTTGCCCCAATTGCAGATATTGTCAACCTTTTCAGCTGCACGTATTTTGCCTGCACGATAAAGCCGTGATATAGTTATATCCCTAGTGATATAATTATGTACCGTAAGATAGTAATGAATCGCTTTCGTATATCTACCTTACCAGGAATATAAAAATTGAATTAGAAATAAAGATTTATGTTTTACTTTTTTTCTTCTTTCTCTGTTTTCATCTGCGATCAGTCGTTAAAGACTATGAGCAAATTTGATGAATTTTGATCAATTTGATGATGTTTTACTTAGTATTTTATGTTACAAAAAAGGAAATTGGCTACATACAATTTTATTAAAAATGTTTGCAACCACTGTCACCAAAGATATGCCGGACTTGCCTTAAAATCAAATAAAATCAATTATCTTTGAAATTTAAACCTTATAGACAAATACATAAATCACACATTTCAACGCTAGTTTTACGTCACTGCTAGAAACTGTTTTCATACATATTGCCTCACAAGTTATGGATATAGTGCTAGTAGACGGACTTACCCTAAACTGCACGGGAAGTCCGTCTACACGCCGTGTTTTAAAAAATATCATATAAATCTAAAGATAATTGCAATTCATACTATTTTAAGACCAATATAGGTAAATAAATATATTACCTATAATTTCCGACGACACAAGTCACTTTAGAAAGCGTATCTCGATTCAATAAGTTCAGTTGAACTTAAATTTTAGAAAAGTATGCCGGACTTCCCCACATTGACCTTACTACATTTTAAAGCCAATTACTTGGATCTAATGTTACTTGTTGGTTCTAAATGTACCAGTAGAGTAAAGAACCACAAGAAATTCTTGATTGCCTACTGAATACATCAGTCTTAATGTTAATTGAACCTTTAGAACAGAACTAATTTGTTGAAGGAACCAAGATGTGATTTAGGTTGTGATAATGTGACAGCTTTTATCAATATTTATTGAAGCATTCAAGTCCGTTACAAAAATAATTGATAAGTACCTAGTGTTATAAATTGATATGGTGTTTTGAGCATATCATAGATTTTGTACGTAAAGAAACCATGTAATATTAATTAAGATGCAGAAGAAATTAGCGAAGTATTTACGTCACAAAGAGGCACCTTCTAACCAAGCTGTACTCTCACCGCGACCCATAAAAATTGACAATACGCACCTTGGTTTGGACCGTGACACAAAAATCTTGCTGCTTGTTCGACAAACACTGGTTCTCACTAATAAATTAACTTCATTTAAATTAAATCTTTCACACGACGTCTAAAATCGATATTTTACAAACGAACTAAATAAATTATTTTGTGGCAGTGTCACTGAACCTAGCGCTTGCGGAATTTTACCTCTTGCTCTACTAACCACGGCCGACCGTCACAAATAGATAATTCCTTTGTTAGAAGAATTACGAAAGGGAAATAACGGGATATTTCACGAGCGACCCAACAGAAATTGCACAAAGAAAGATATTTTTTTCTTTTTGTCGTATTTTAACCGGCCCTGGCTTGTCGGGTCTGTCAGCAGACTCAGAGACGTAAGCACAGATAAGTTATGAAACGAACGAAACGCAGCGAATAACTTTTTTCATTTTCTCAGTGGCTTTGGGGCTTCGGAGTTTGAGATATCAGTGAGTGATATCACAGACTAAACCAGGGTTGCCAACTCAATACCACAGATTGGTGCTAAACGTCATCCAAAATAGTGCTAGATAAGTATGGATTTCCAAAAATAGTGCTAGATAATTTATAAAATCATAAAATTATAAAAAAATTTTTTTTGATTGTGAATGACGCTTATTCCGATTATTTTTGCATTCATTTCTGTTTTGCAAAATATACACATTACTTTCAAGCTATTACCGAGTGGTCTATCTAAGCCATTTCTTGTATTTCGGATCGAACGATCCGATCCCACTTTTTTCTGAAACTTTGAGCATAGGTACCTGACTTTTTTGCTTAAAGGAATATCCATTTTCGTAACTCACCACGCACTAAGCTTTTTCGTCCGTTTTAAAGAAGCAAATCATCAATCAACAAACAAGACAAAGAAAGACTTAACTATCTTAAGAATAAAGATCTAGTCACGCAGGTCAAATTATATCAGATTGCCGTTGCATAAAGCGTTTTGTTACTGACCGCGTGACTGCATTTTGTTCTGCGGTAACCAGAAAATAATCAGCATGAGTAGGTACTATTTAGTGCTAGATTTGGTGCTAGGTGCTATATGCCGTTGTTTAGTGCTGGACTTAAGAAAATAGTGCTAAATCTAGCACCGAAAGTGCTAAGTTGGCAACACTGGACTAAACTAACTGAGGTATGTTTTGGTGTTCCCACACTGCGCTGCACGTGGGCTACCAGCTAAAAAGGATATGAATGAGCATAGCTTCGATCAACAATGTGCTATATTGACGCTATTGTTGACCGAAGGAGCGTGGGCCAAGGAATTTATAAGTACTACACGTAGTAGAGTGTCGGTATTACCTAATTCCCAATTAATCTCCAATTATTTAATGGGCGATTTTCTGAAAGCTCAGCCACTAGATGGCGCTGTCCCACCTATGCAGTTAGAAGGAACGGAACGTTATAAATTTTACTTTGACGCGACTTTTTTACGTAAAACGGAACGTCAGACAGATGTTATTTATTTACCTGAATCTTTAAATTTACCTATTTCGTTTCCGTTCCTCACAGTAGTACTTATTTAATATATTATTAGTTTCCTTTGGGTTTTTAAAAAGTAATGAGCGATTTTCTGAGAGGCCATTTAAAAAAAAAAGCTTCCAATTGCTTCACTAGATGGCGTTGAATAAGTATGTACATGTCTATGGTATATTTTGGTATGAAACATATTTAAATTAATTACTTTTTAAAAACCCAAAGCAAACTAATAATATATTAAATAAGTACTACTGTGAGGAACAGAAACGAAATAGGTAAATTTAAAGATTTAGGTAAATAAATAACATCCAAAGTATATTCGTGCTCCAAAAAAGGGCTATTCGCGCCATTTACAACCTCCGATCGAGAGATTCTTTAAGAGATCTATTTAAAGAAATAAACATTTTAACTGTTGCAGGACATTACATCTATGAAAATATAATTTATGTGAAAAAGTATTATAATACATTTGTAAAGCAGAGCGATATTCATCGCTTTAACACAAGAAATAAAGATAAACTTGTCGTTCCCAAGTTTAGGCTAGAAAAATCCAGAGCCTCATTTCTGGGGAAAAGCATAGCCTTTTTTAATAAAGTTCCACAGCATATAATTGAACTACCATTGCATAAATTTAAATGTTACATTAAAGAGTCGCTGATGAGCAAAGGATACTATAAAGTAGACGATTATTTGAATGACCGCAATGCATGGTCATGATGTAACACATAACATAATCACTGTTTAATATGATGTATTTTTATACTAAGCAATTGTTGTATTAGTAACGATATGTTTTTTTTTTTGTAAATGTCGTTACCTAACTAAGAAACGCTGGCAAGTTTCTTGCGCCCATTCTTCTTGTCAGTTAAAAAAGTCTTGAATGGGTGGTAGGAAAATATTGACGATTCATAAGTACATATTTATTATGTCTAAGTGAATAAAGAATATTTTTATCTTTATCTTTAGCTTTATCTGTTTGACGTTCCGTTTTACGTAAAACGGAACGTCAGACAGATGTTTTTTATTTACCTAAATCTTTAAATTTACCTATTTCGTTTCTGTTCTTCACAGTAGTACTTATTTAATATATTATTAGTTTCCTTTGGGTTGTTAAAAAGTAATTAATTTAAATATGTTTCATACCAAAATATACAATAGACATGTACATACTTATTCAACGCCATCTAGTGAAGCAATTGGAAGCTTTTTTTTTTAAATGGCCTCTCAGAAAATCGCTCATTTAAATATGTTTCATACCAAAATATACCATAGACATGTACATACTTATTCAACGCCATCTAGTGAAGCAATTGGAAGCTTTTTTTTTTTTAAATGGCCTCAGAAAATCACTCGGCCGATTTTCTGAAAGCTCAGTCACTAGATGGCGCTGTCCCAACTATGCAGGTAAAAGGAACGAAACGTTATAAATTTTACTTTGACGCGACTTTTTTACGTAAAACGGAAAGTCAGACAGATGTTATTTATTTTCCTAAATCTTTAAATTTACCTATTTCGTTTTTGTTCCTCACAGTAGAGTGTGTGTCAGATAACTCTGCACGTGCCTGGCGCATTTTTGGCGCTAGTTACAGTGCATTTTTTTGTTCTAATGTTTTAGAAAAGATTAGTATTCGATTTTTTACCGCGCGCAGACTTATCTGACGAGCACTTATTTTATATACCATTATTAGTTTCCTTTGGGTTGTTAAAAAGTCCAAAATATACCATAGACATGTTATTCAACGCTATCTAGTGAAGCAATTGGAAGTTTTTTTTTAAATGGCCTCTCAGAAAATCGCTCATTGTGACAGTCTGTAAGCTAATTTTAATTTTGATTGGCGTTTCAGAAACCGGCTTATAAATTCCTTGGCGTGGGCTTAATATTTGACATTTGAAGTCTTTATTAATTATGTATGTCATTTTAAGGGCTTACGTGGCTTATAAGGTCTTCAAATATCAAACGACGGTTAGTCCACCAGATTTACAATACCAACTATGGATTTACATTGATTTCACCTAATGACGGCGGCGGTGCCAGTAAAAAGGCAAACCGGATTACTCTGTGCCATGGCGGGAATACCGCTACAGATCGACAATCTTTTCTGTTCCCATGACAGCGGCGCTTATGTTTAGCAGCAAAACACAGCAAAATGACATTAAAAACAAAACACGTTAGTTCCAGTTTTGGCCACCGGAACAGAAAACGTTGTCGCACTGTACCACGCGATAAAACTTTTAGGCCCGTGTTCACCAACAGTCGGTTACGTTTACCGTTGGTTTGTTTGGTTAGGTTAGGTTAGGTTAACATGTGCATGGCATATGAAGGAAGCGCTGGATTGTAGTCGTCGCTGTCGGTCGACAAATAGCTGATTAATGAGCCCTTTTCCTTTGCCATAATGTTAGTTCCACATTTCACCTGCCATGTTTTGTGGCGCGGCGGGCGGCGCAGTCTTCACAGTTCACACAAAGCCAGCGTTGGATGCGACATTGGCGCCAGCCAGTGGCAGACTACCTATCAGGGGCCCGGGGCCTAGGGGGGTTCAGCAGGGGCCTTACTTATTGCAAACTGCACGTAGTGATTACATGCTCTTTGCAAACTGCCAAACAATGATATTGTAATGTTGATTGCAGGACGGGGCGATACACTGCGTATAGTGCCATCAGGCTTACCTACAATATTACTATAACATTGTTTGACAGCTCGCAGTAAAATCTGTTCTGTTTTCTACCTTTAGTAACTCACAAGGTCAACAAAAGCTTACAAAATCGATATAAGTAGCTTACCAATGATGATGATACTCCAACCAACCTACCATTACACTATACTATCGTTTTCCAGTTCTATTTGTTGTTCAAGAGTGAAGCGGGATCTAGAGCGGAATCTTCTAATCTAAACATCATGATCATCATCATCAATTCAGCCATCCGACGCCCACTACTGGGCAAATGCCTCCCCAAGGATCTCCACAACGATCGGTCCTGCGCTGCCCGCATCCAGCGGCTTCCCGCGACCGGGGGGCTACCGCGTAACTTTATGGGTATGAACTTCATACGTTTTTTGGAACTTTGAGTCAATTTTATAAAGAAAATAGCCGCTATCAGTTCTTTCTTTTGTGACGTCGGGTATAACGATAACTAGCTAGCAACGTTCAACAGAACAAAGCAGCAAAAATCTATCAAGATAAGGAATTCGAATGACAGTTGAAGCCCATACCCATATCCAGATTTTTTAGCCGGTAGCCCCCCTTGACCGGATCGTCGGTCCACCTTATAGGGGACCCTGCCCATAGAACGTCGTCCGGTTAGCGGTCGCCATTCGAGAACCTTACCGTCCCAACGACCACCGGTTCTCCGTGCTATTTGTCCCGCCCATTGCCACTTCAACTGAGCAATCCTTTGAGCGATGTTTTAGCTCTCTTGCGGATCTCATCATTTCTAATTCGATCGAGCAGGTTAATACCTACCTACCAAGCATCCGCTCTCTCCATTGCTCACTGGATGAGCCTTCTTATGAGACCCATATAGTAAAAGGCCACGTCTCGCTTCCATAAGTCATAACTGGCAATGGCAACACGCACAGAGGTCACACTTAGTCATCATGAGACATTTAGGAATTTTGGACTCGAGCTTTCCGAAAGCTGCCCATCCGAGTTGGATTCTACGAGATCTCTTTCTCGAAGCTGGACTTACCTAATTGGCTTGTCTGTCCCAGGTAAACATATACTTAGTGGTCAACAACTTCCGAGTGTAATTAACTGGAGAGGGTGCAACATGGGCATTGTACATGATTTTCGTCTTATCCATGTTCTTTTTAAGACCCACTGTTTGAAGTCTTTGAGAAGCATTACAGAGATCTTTGAGCATTGTATTCAGGTTTTTCAAGGTCTCAGGCATAAGAACTACATCATCAGCAAACGGCGGGCGAATTAGGTAAGTACTTGTACTACGTACTACTCTTGATGTTGATGCCGCATCCTTTACAGTCCAGGAGCTTAAAAATATCCTCCAATGCAACGCAGCTGTGTGTTTCCCTGTCTCACACCTTGCTGTAGTTGGATAGGATTAGAGCTCTGGTTCTGTAATCGGACTGACATGGTGGCGTTTTGGTATAAGTAGTACCTCAGCGCCTCTAGGTAGTCTATTTGGCACTTCTGAAGAGACTGCAGCACTGCCCAGGTCTCAATCGAATGAAAAGCTTTTTCAAAGTCCACGAACGCCACGCATAGGTAGTGGCAAGTAATACTCTTCGGCCTTCTATATAACTTGCTGCAGCGTATGAATAAACAAAGGCACTTTGTGGTATGAATGTGGTCTTGTACTGGTACATAGGTACTATAGCCTTTTCGGAACTCGGTTTGTTCGGGAGGTTGGAAGTCGACGAACCTGCGAGCGAGACGATTCGTGACCCCTAAAACAGCTTGTAGATATAGCTCAGAAGCGAGATGTTCTTCAAGAGAATCTTATCTCCGTTCTTGAAGAATAGCATCACATCGCTTCTGCCCCATGTCTTCGGCATTTCGCCCTCGAGGATGACAGAACTGAAGAGCTTCTAGAGGACCTTAAGTAGGCTTTCCGCTCGCTCTCAGGAAGCTCTGTTGTGATTCCGTCATCATCCGCCGCCTTGTTGTTTTTAAGCTGTTTGAGAACCATTCTAATCTCGTAGAAGCTGACGTCCGGGATAAATTCTTTATAGTGTCGGGTAAGCTTGGCTCTTGGGTCTTTAGCCTTGCTTTCAACAGGCGTTTGTGTGACTTACTCCTCGTAGACCTACTGATTGATACCCATGATGGCACTGATAACATTTTATCCAATTCAATATTTCAACTTTAATTCCAATAACTTTTCTTGTTATAATTTACGAGGAATAAAGTCTTCCTCGTGATCCCACTGAGTGCGCCAATTTAGTGACCCGGGACCCCAATGAATCGGGTATTACTCAGTGGGTTCACTAGGAATAAATTAGTGGGTCCCCATGGTCCCCATGAGGAAACAGTGGAAAATAGGGACCAATATTCAGTTTATTCAAATTAGTCTTTTGTTTGTAGTTTGAGTAACTTTGATGACGTTTGTGCAGCTATGTGGTCATCGTTGCGTCTTTACATCAATTCGGTCCGGTCATATAATTTAGTTAAGATCATTAGGTATTCAATATTGTTGTGTGTTTTACATTTAATAACATGCTACCTTTTCACAGTAAATTACCTGAAAGGCAATCAACAAATGGGTAAAAGAAAGACAATTTGATTGACGATCTTTATTGTCACATTTTTAATGATAATAAGTAGGTAAAGATACTTTTGATAAATTATCAAAAAATTAATACAATACAATAAATTAATAGTTTTTCCCGTGCTCAAAGTTGGCTTGAGCCTGCGACTCGTGAAGGAACTTGTAGCCGCCACCCCCAGCTTCACCTGTAAAAGAATATAACATAAGTTCCATGACATTGACATGACATTCCTAGTAGACTGCAAAAGTTTGAGGGTTCTGGTCAAGTCTTATCTTAGCGTAAGGAAGCAATTGCTTCTTCTACTAATTCAAAAAAGTCGATTCGGGGGTATGCGTGTCAACATTATTGCTAGACTTTGTTATATTAAGCCGAATTAATATCCACAATGCATTCAATCGTATATAAGTTTTATTGAGTTCAGTTAAAACTTTACTTGCGAAAATTCCTGTGTTAAATTCAATATTCCTGAAATATTTCACATACTTCCTGGATCAGCCATATGCGCGTTGCCGATGAGAATCTCTTCAGGCGCCGAATCTCGAGTGTCCGTTCTGAAGTTACCCGGTTGTACCTGATGATACAATAAATAAATTAAGATGAGTTGAAAAGACATTAAGTTTCCGACAATCTACTTCCACCCACTTCGGGATGAAAGCACATTGAGAATTATTATTCAATTCTAATAACAATATAAAGCACTTATATAGCCTTCATCTCACCTGATGTTAAGTGAAGATAAGGCTGAAGACGAAAGCGCACTACTCCTGGAAAATTCAACACTGAGGAACTGCCTGGCTATCTTATCTCTAACTGCCGGAACACAACAAAGCTGAAAACATCGTTGTTATGACGACAGACTTAGATAAGATGGTGGTAGCTGGCGGACTTATAACAAGTCCCTACCACTAATCAAACCAAATACAAAATGTACACCCCCACTGGGAATCTAACCACGGACCTCTTGGTCTGATACTGGTGGTGCGTACCACTAGACCACAGAGGCGGTTAAAGGCGCTCTAAAGCTGCGTACGAATAGCGCGTTCCAGGGTACGCGTGCCCTGGAACGCCAGATCCATACTTGCAGCATACGCGTACACTCCTGGGGAACGAGTGCCGCGCGAGCCGCCGCGCCGCCGGCCGTGAGTCAGTTTTTGGTCGCGCGTCAAAGGGGACGCGCACGCCCGGGTGCATATTCGCAAATACCCGACGCGTTAGATGCCCGAAGTTGCTTCGTAAATAGCAGACGTATCGGACTAACGCGTCGGGTATTACAAGGCTCCGAAGATATTAATGAATTTATATAATATACATACTATTTTTCTACCTAACTCAGTATATTGTCGGCAATCGAAACAAGGAAACAAAAAGCGAGTTTGCCATAAAGTCCTGTAGAACCCGTGATAGGTTAGAAATTTAAGGCGATAGAGAAGCGATCGCCTTAAATTTCGTGGTTATTTTTTTACACAGAAAATATAACGTCACTACTGAAAAAATTATATTAAAAAAACCTTTTATTTAAAATCAAGCTTTTATTCAAATGTCCTAAAAAGAATAAAATAAACTTTGTATCAAGTCACAGCCATCTCTATCGTCTTCTACAAGCCATGCGCATAAAGTTGGCAACGTCTTTTTAAGTGAACCGATTTGACACCGTTTGCACCATTTGACAGGTAAACAGCGAGTAAACCTCGAGTAATGAATCCTATGGAGATGGCATATCTTCTATACATCTATACAAATAAATAAAATGTAACTTATGTTTGTAACATTAAATAACCGCTTTTTACCACGTGCATATGACTAAATATACGATACATATACCAAAATGACATGTTTTCAATTTTTGTCTGTCTGTCTGTTTGTTCCGGCTAATCTCTGAAACGGCTGGACCGATTTTGACGAACCGATTAATACGACAATTAGAAGTAGTTTAAAATTGAATTCTAAGATTTTCTTACATTGTGACTTAGTTACAGGTGACGCCAATAAAAGTGTGGTAAAAAGCACTACAACTGAACTACAATTGAAACACTATTGAGACACGATTGTGACTTAACGTTAGCAGACTTGGCCCCCTGTTTTATTGTTCAGACGTCCGCGTCGAATTTATTTTTGATATTTTTATAACATAGCTTAGCGACAGACATCTAGTGACAGAAAAATATAGTGAAACTTGTATTCATAATGCTGCGGCTACATTAGCGGCCGATAATTCGTGCGAGTTGTCGCGCTAAAATTATCGTTGTCGGGTATACGCGATGTTCTTGTCTACATTAGCGGGCGAAGCTTCGTGTTGCGTTGTCGCGCTAAGTATCGCGATAATTAGTTTATTTGGTTTATTGTCGTAAGTAACATTACAATTCAACACAGAACACTACCCCATTATTGATTTATATAGTTATAACAGCCAAATCGACCCGATCGCGATAAAAATCACAAAATAATCGAGTGGACGCTTTTCATCTACGTGATAAAAGACGCTAAATGAATCAAATCGGGTTCTGCTGTCATTTTCTTCCAACTCTTTCTCGCACATAGGTTATGATGTATGGATTTGTTTCTCACTCGCACCATTGTCCGTCTATTACCCCTAGTATAAATAAGTTTATGGTGTAGGTATGCCTCACTTTTTCGTAAGTATGCCACCTCCATAGGATTTAGTACTCAGAGGAGTAAACCGGTTCACAGCTTGTTGCCGTTCCGTATCATAGCATGGCTTGTAGAAGACGATAGAGACGGCTGTGATCAAGTCAAATCCAACAAATTTATTACATTAAACAATTTATATGTTTTAAAAGCTTGTCGCTTTATTTAATTTCATATGTCAAATATAAGTTAAAGCATTTGTGTTTAGTGCAAGCCTAGTAACAATAAAATCTCGCGACAAGCTTTTAAAACAAATAAATTGTTTAATGTAATAAATTTGTTGGATTTGACTTGATACAAAGTTTATTTTATTCTTTTTAGGACATTTGAATAAAAGCTTGATTTTAAATAAAAGGTTTTTTTAATATAATTTATTTTTGTATTTTTAGTTATTATTGGACGTGTTTCTAAGTTGCTTCATTTCATTTAATGCATAATTATTGCATGGTCGTTTGCCAGTTAATTTATTACAGTCTAGCTCTTCAACTGCATCAAGTCTGCAAACACACAAATATATTTTACCACCAAATAGAGATTGTAGATTCTTACTACAGACACACATATTCATTAAATACAAGGCATATTCACATAGGTATAAGAGAAGGAAGCACTGTATTACGAACAAGAATAGAAAACACAAATTAGACCCAATAAGACAAAAAGTTCAAAATAAAAATGTGTGTGTGCCGTGCCGCAGCAGTACTCAATGGTCGCAGCTCAGCGTCATATTACTTGTCTTGCAACGCAAGCAAACGCTGATTTTCAGTTGTAAATTTTAGTACGTATTTCAAAAATAAATACTAAAGAACAAGACACATTTAAGTTTCTATCAAAGTTGATAAACATAGTACATAAAGAAAAATGTTTTTTCTTTTCTGTAGGTAGACTATGGTTGTATTAACTTGGAGCCATCTGTCGTTGACTTTAGTGAACTATTTATGTGCAAAGTGACACATAGGGTCTGAATATAGCAACTTCGCGTTTTTTCCTTTTTTTTATAGTTCGTTCGTTCTTATAGCCGCTACACACGTCCAGAGTGTCCAGACCAGACCTAACCGCCGATTTGGTGCGGACGAACTTTGCTGTAAAGCAAATATAATCCGTGCTACACACGTTCGTACCAAATCAAAATTAAATCAAATCAAAAAATCAAAAAGCTACACCAAATCTGGTCTTGACCAAGGCTTTGTATCACATCACTGAACAAGGCCTTGTATCACATCACTTTTTCTTATCAAATACCCACAGAAATCACCTGGATTTGCCAATGCAATGCAACGGGCTCGTAAAGAAAAAGACCTATTAACAAAAAAAGGTCTTGGATTTGAAAAAAATTGAACGGTACCTGTCATAAAAGAATGACGAAAAATTCTTCAAAACCATTTTGAGTAGCCTGTAACTGACAGGGAAACTTCATTTTTAATTAAATGTCATTTTTTAAAGTAATTGAGAAAAAGCCTAAGTCCAGGGACTTTAAATTAATGTTTTAATATAAATAATAATAATTTTCACTTCTCATGCTCTAAAAGTACGCAAATATAGCCCTACGAAGCGGGACTAAATAACCACTTTAGTCCCTAGGGAGTAAAATGTAATTACTTTTTTAATTTCCTTCATGTGACATTAGATAAACTCAAACAGCCAGTGAATATACTATTAATTGTGAAGTGTGGACCATCTTCATTGCGAAAATGTTAAGATGTTTTTTGTTTCATGGTTTTTCCGCAAGAAAGGTGGCGCCATGTGTTTTAAATTGTCAATTTATGACTGGTTTAGCGGAAAAAACTTACTGCGAGTTTTTGGCGCCATTTTGGCGGGTTAGGTTGAGTGGATATTTTAATTAATCGCAATTTGTTTCATAGTGGATTTTGTGACTCAAGATAGGTGTGGTTTTTGTGCCCCAAGTGTCTACGCAACTGAACGATGAATGATTAAAATAGGCGCTATCTCGGTAAAGTGATGCCGAGTGTTTTATTATAGTGGTGTGGTGACTAACCTCAGCAAGAATTATCGAGAAGGTTGGCTTGACACACTTGACGCCAAAAACTCCAAGGAGCACTGGAATGTAACACACCTACATTCTTATGAAAACATAAGAAACTATAATAATTAAATAATACTCAATAATTGGCAGTATGGCTAAATGTCTTGGCCTGTCCTACAAAAGGGCGAATATTTTTACTACTACTACTACTGACCGCGAAAATGTCAGAATTTGTTAAATGTTTTTGTACTAAATTGACTAGTTTTCTCGCACTCGAAGTGAAAAGTACAGTTTGCACCTCGAGACTAAACGCCAACTTAATATACCCTCGGTTTCATTGACTCCCTCGCACGCTCGGGAGCCAAACCACCTCTGGTATATAATGGCTTCGTTTAGTCCCTCGTTATAAAATATTCTATTGATAATCTCAAATTTATGTAAATAGTATATTATAGCATACTTTTCAAACAGACTGTTTTTTTGTCTCCATAGAAATTATGTGACATGGACTCATGTTCTTTCTCAAATAACCAATTCAAATCGGCTGTCGGGTTGGGACGTGTGTTCTATTACTAGTTGAATTTAGAGAGTGCGCCAGATAAGTCTGCGCGGGGTCAAAATCGAATACTAATATTTTCCATAAGCTTAGAACAAAATAATGTACTGTAACTAGCGCCATAAACGCCCCAGTCGCAGAGTTATCTGACACGCACTCTATGAAGATTGCGCTCGCTGAATGCTCGCTGATTATAACTTTATGGTACCTACCTACATTGACAAAGTGTCAAGTAACCATCACAACAAAACAAGAATATAGTACTTGAAAATTTGCAAGAATTCTGAATTGATAACTATACTGATTATATATTTAATTGCATTGTCATCGGAACTAAAGGTGAATTCCAAATTTCAGCTCGATCGGACATTGGTAAGTGGGTCAAATTTAGCTCGCAAGATTTGACGAACGGACATGCATACATACACTGCAAGTTAAATAAAAGCTTGTAATTACAATACTCCAGCGATAATACGAGTACATACATACATAAATCACTCATATTGAATTTTTCTTACAATCGTTAGAAAGTTGGAACAATACTGATTGACATTAGTAAAAAGCAGACGCGTAGTCACGACACGTTGGGTATGTACCAAGCGCCCCCGAGCGGCAGTCAAAATTTCCTGAATGGCTAACACGTCGGCTATTTACGAATATGCCGCCCGGGTCCGCTAGATTTGGACGGCAAAATGGACAGCCACGCGTGTTCATCTAGTTTCAATAATGAAAGTGAATGACTGGCGGGTTTCGCGTAGCGCTGTGGATCGATTGACCTCGTGTTCAGGTTCGCGGCGGTCCGTACCGGAGCTACAGCTGTACGTACGCGTATCCAATGTACGCGTGTCCAACGTATCCCGACTACGCGTAACTCAGGAACGCGCTATCTGTACGCAGCTTTATGAATCCGTAAATTTAATATTTTAATGCTTTAATGCAGGATTACTCAAACTTATAGCTTTATGAACACCTTTCAAATTTACCAAACTGCCGCGTACCTATATTTAAACAAAGGCTAGCTCATTCATATACAAAACGTATAGCTTTCTATTTAACTATGAACTTAAATTTTGTCGCGAACCCCCTACGGTGAATTGACGAACCCCAAGGGGTTCGCGAACCCCACTTTGAGTAACCTTGCTTTAATGTATAGATAGAGTTGTATCACTCACTTGGCCGTCGTTTCTCATGATGTCTGGGGCCACCGGCGCGGAGCCGGCGACTCTGTTGTAGATGCCGTTCAAGTTGTAGTGCAAGTTCATGTCGGGACCAATGTTGGCCTTCAGAAGCTGCTCCCAAATGCCACCTATCAAATTTAACGAAACAAATAATCAATATTATGCGAAAGAACAGTTTCTTAATTTTGCAAGGAAAATTCGAGGATAAAGTGACAAACGTTTAATTAAAAATTAAAAAACACAACCGCCATAAAATGGCGGTATCACACGGTTCATTTCTGCCTTTCAATTTGGATGAAGCAACCAAATTGAACAATGTAAATTAAAAGTGAATCATTCAATGGCAACGTTCAACTACATTCGACCGCATTGAAAAAATTGAGTTTGCTCAATATTTTCACTTTTGCGTTCAACGGTCAATGCAATTGAACGAAAGTGAACGTGTAAAGATAAGAATTGAATGATTCACTAGATGTTCATTTTCAATGTGCTACCTGATTGGTAGTAATTCTCAAGCAATGCGAATTGATTGGTTCTGTTTATAATTTTGAGAGTTCACTTTTAAGATACGTGTAAACAGCAGTATCTTTCACTTCTGCGCCTTTCAACCAAACTGAATCAATTTGGTTGAACCGTGTAATATCGACATAATCGAATAAGTAAAAAACAAGCTCTCATTGCAGTCGGGGTACCATGCTGTGGAATACTTCAATTTAAAAGGTCCCCCGACTGCAATGAGAGCTTGTTTTTTACTTTTTAGTTCGATATTGGCAGTCGTGTTTATTTTTATTTTTTTTATTCCTGAGATTATGTATACAAAATTATATATTAAGCCTTTCGGTAGCTTAGTTGGTCAGAGCATCGGGCCGGATTCCCGGAGGCGCGGGTTCGAATCCCGCCTGAAAGCTACTTATAGGGCTCGTGGTTTTTTACTATCACATTTTTCCTATACTTACAAAATTGCATTGTAAATGCATAAAAATAATATAAAATCTCAATATGGCTGTTTCATCTTAATCGATTGTTAAACATTTGTAAAAATGTTTCTTTCGGATGCGAGGGTTTCCTCACATTGATGAAGCAACGCTGGCCTACAGCGTAACAAGTGATAGCAAAATTCGACGAGTCGTGTAAGCCTTTCGGTAGCTTAGTTGGTCAGAGCATCGGACCGGATTCCCGGAGGCGCGGGTTCGAATCCCGCCTGAAAGCTACTTATAGGGCTCGTGGTTTTTTACTATCACATTTTTCCTATAAATTATATATTTTTGAAATGTACTCGTCGATGCCTTTCATTTGAATTTTTTAATGGCGCCACACGTCCTGCATATTGAATAGTAAAAAATATATTTATAGCCAGCGTTACTCAGGGTGACATAACGTTTCTAATGATATCTCGGACATCAAAATCAGTAAAGGTTTTGAAAAGTTATGGTGAAATAAAGAAACTCACATACATACACACCTACATAGATTAACCCTAAACACATTACACTCCTTGGGCAATCGTGTAAAAAGAAGAAGCTTTGTGTGACCAACTGTTGCCCCAAACAGATTTCAGAAGAGAACCAGTGCTGGTCACCGACTTAAATGACAATAGGGATGTTGACTGTATTGTCTGTATTTAAATATAGTTTTTTTTGTTATACAGTGGATTCCAGAATGGAAAACCTAAAAACGCAATATTTATTATTATTAAGGAATTCAATTTTTAATAAATAATCAAAATGTTATTCAATAGCTCTCAAGTCACATGACATACAACTCCAATGACTTTACCTGACGGCAAATATCTTCAATGGCAATGTCAAAGGCCTCCTGGCTCAGTCGGTGCATAGAAATCACTGACCTCATAGAAGTTTACAGATCGACAATCTTATCTGTTCCGGTGTTAGCACTGCAGCGCTATGTATTTTTTTCTTAACCGTCTCTGACTTCACCTTCAGCCGGCAGTAGCGCTATGGTTGTACAACAATTTGACAGCAAAATGACATTTCAAAAAACACGTTAGTTCCAGTTTTTGGCCACCGGAACAGAAAACGTTGTCGCACTGTACGTGTTTGGAAACATCTGACGTCACACGTGACCAGACCCGTGTTATGATGAGTGAAAGGGAATTTAAAATACCTATATGTTTTTTAAGTATTAGTAGTATGTTAAAAAAAAGGGTTATATTAGATATTTAAGCATGGATTTAAAAACTTTCCCAAAAATTTACAACATCCCTATAACTATCAAGCTTAGTTCTGCTTAAATTATAGCACACTACTTACGCAGCTAAAAATATTACGTATGTTTTTATTACCTTTATCAACGGATACAATAGGTCTGTTGGATTGCCAAGGATACTCTCCGTGAGCTTGGAAATAAATCGCGTAGGTCGACAGCTGAAATATAAACTTACAATCAGAAGAAAGACAAGACTTCTGAATTTTAATTTTATAGGCTGATGACTTTTTAACATTTTATGGTAAATTATAATGTTCTATCAAAAACAGAAACAAAACAAAGAAAAATTGTAAAGGGGTTTGAACATTTTGGCATAGTGGTAGCCAAACTTTCCGATGGAATTTTCTAAAAACGTGACGCATCCTGAAACTACTATATAACATATGTATATCGATAGAGGATCTTTATAAGAAAAAAAAATGTCTTATGACATTATGTCCTAAAACGTACCGGTTTCGAGATATTCCATGTTAAAGATCCCGTATAAATAAAACTACCTTGAAACCGGATCTTTATCATGGAATATCTCGAAACCTGTACGCTTTAGGACAAATGTCAGCTAACATTTTTTGTTCGTCTATAGATCCTTTATCGATATACACTGGTTTCAAGATGCGTCGCGCTTTTCCACAGTCTTGCAAAATCATGGTCATCACTATGCCAGGCTCCCATACAAAGAGGTTCAAGCCCCTTTATTATTTCTCGCCCATTGTCACGCCCAAAAACGCTGCACACAAACGGGATCGAAATTGTGACGTCAATCGTAGATTGTTGGTATACAAAAATCTAAGAACGACGACGACGACGATAAAATCGAGGACCTCTTTAGTCGAGTGTTGTACGCGCCGGTTTTCAAGGTGCCGCTATCTCTGAGGTCTAGGGTTCGATTCCCAGTCGGGTAAATGTTGGAAACGGACCTTTCAATATTTTCTCGTTTCATGGTGTATGTTAAGCCGGGTCTCCAGCGAAAGTTTTTTGAAAACATTCAACAAAAACACATACACAAAACTTTGTTTCTGAAAAATGTTTCTTGACATGCGCCGTCTATACCTCTCTTGGCTTGTGTACACAAAACAATAGTTTTCATCCCATCGATTCGAAAAGCGATGATTGTTTATCTAATAACAGGGTCCAAAACGACCCTGTTTTTTACCTGTTATGACAAGAGGGAATAAATGAAATTTGAATTTTGAACAGCTTCATAACAGGGTCCAAAACGATGAGATTTGAATTTAGAACATAATTAAAGAAGCATTGGTTGGAGTGTAGCAAAGGGTGTGCAGTACTTAAAAAAAATAAAAATTCAACTGATTTTGTATGGGGCCGGGACTTTTGTCGGGACCGAGAAATTTTCAAAAACGGAATTTTATAAAATTGAAAATATCTCGTAAACGGTGAGTCGTAGATAAAATCTAACAAAATTTTCAACCCCCCTACGGCATCCCCAGAGATACTTATAAGAAATCTGATGGACTTATATTTTTTTTTATTTTTTTTTTTCAGAACTCAATTTTTTTTTCTTGCCCGACTAGCGCTATGATGTATCCGAACGACAAAGAAAGGTAGGTAGTTTGAGTTGTCTTAACTGCTTTTCTTACAGAGGGGGATGAAAAGCAGAGTGTATTACTCGGCCGCAAAATTATTTTCACCTCGGGCGGCGTATATTGAATCCCTCGCTGCGTTCAGGATTCTACTTTAGAATCCCTCGCTGCGCTCGAGATTCTACTCTAGAATCCTTCACTGCGCTCTGGATTCAAAATAGCGCCCTCGCCGTAAATATATCATTTTGCTCCCTTGTAATACAATCTACTATTCTCTAAAGTCTATTTATTTCAGCATGTCTTATAACGTAAACAAACCTGACATTGAACACATATCTTGTGTTTCCAAAGAAATCACTCAAATTTATTCACACTACAAGTGATTCATTCATTAATCATATTACACTGCATCCTTTTCCAAAGTAAATATCACATAATTCCCGTCGAAAACTGCAAAATAATCAAAATAACCATACGTTGATCAAAATTTGTGTTCCGATTTTGACAACTGTCAGTTGACTTACTAGTGATGGGGTAAAAGAATGAACGAATTGAAGTTAAAAAAAAATTCAATGGATAATATCGATAAAGTATTTACTGAGTATTTCTCGGGAAAGTATTGTTATCGGAAAGCGGCAGTTGTATATTGTAGAATTGGTAGGTAAGTTTAAAATTACAATATACATGTTCAATAACAAGTTCAGCAGTAAAAACTGAGCAGTAAACTAAATCAAAATGATTAGTAAGAAATATTAAAATGGGCAGATAAATAAATATTGAGCAGTAATATGACTGAATGGGCAGTTATTAGTGGTCAATTAACAAATCGGAATTAGTCTATAAGAAATCTCATTCTAAATAGTTCTTAAAAAATAAGGCGGTAAAATGAACACCTTGTTTATTAGTCTGTCCGTCCGTCCGTCCGTATGTCACAGCCACTTTATTGCGAATCTTTCAAGACTACACTGTTGAAACTTGGTGGATAGATGGATTCTGTAAAGCGCATCACGATTTTTTTTCTAATTCTTTGTTTTTTCACAATAAAAATAAACCATCTAAGGCGATCGCTTTGCTGCGCTTCACAATTGCCTTAAATTAGTTTAAATTAGTTTTAAGGATTAATTAATGCTACTTCCTACTTATCCTAATATAATATTATAAATGATATGGGCACAGTTAAAATCATACGTAGGGCTAAATAATAAAACTTTTAATATAGCTGAAATTCAAAATTTAATGAAAGAGGGTTTAGCTCGCATTGGTGCGGATTCATGGAAAAAATATATCGAGCATGTTATTAAAAAAGAAGACGAGATGATGAGACTCGATGGAATAATGGACACAGCAACTGACGAAATAACACCACAATTCACCATTAACCTAAATGAAGAATCTGAATCTTCCTATCAATCAAGTGATTCAGACTAATAACTATTTGTATCTCGTTACGGTAATGATTAATTGTGATGAATTTTTGTATAGAACTACAGTAAAATCTCTTTATACGGCTCGTCCAGTAATCCGATACAATATTACAATATAGTTCACTCCAATAAGTACATTGTTTTACTCGCTCTTTTATGTATAAAAGCTATCAAAATATCTGTGCATAATGTACAACACCATATTGCACAGATATTTTGAGAGCTTTGTTTGCTTAGATAATTTTGAACACTCTGACTGCTCATATAAATATGAAACAAAGAGATATTTTGAACACCTTGCGCGCTTACAACAATATGATGATTCGAACTGCCTAGATCAAATTGATTTTATGTTTTTCAGATCTTTTTGACTACTCTAGACGCTTATATCAATTTGACGCTGACTGTACGATAATAACAGTCAGTGAAAAATAAAACTATGAATAAGCGTTAAACTAATGAACTGATATAAAAAAAATTGAAAAAATCGAATAGAAAACGAATTGAATTCAATTGATCATTTTGTGCCCAACACTATAGTTGATTGTGACGTCATGTTTGTTTACCTTATAAGACATGCTGAAATAAATAGACTTTAGCAAACAAAATGAGTTCGGACGAAGAAGACGTAGTTTCATTATTACAATCCATCTTAACTTGCATTGCTCTAAACCATCGTAGAATCAAACTTGGCGCGAAAACCAAACTTTTTTTTTGTAATGGTTTCTTCCATTTTACACAGAAATACAGCCATTGTCTAGCGAGTTATCAAAATTAAAAAGTTAAAAGTTGTCGAAATGATCTAGATTATGTCCAGTACCCTGCCCCTCGACCCGCGCGGGGGAAGTTTTGTGTACGTGTTTTTCACCGGGCATGGTAAGCAAAAACATTGTTGATGCAAACAAAAATGTGTAGTGAAACAATGTTTTGTGTAGACAGTTTTGTTGAATGTTGAGATGTTTTTGTTTATTGTGTAGTGTAGGGCAAAACACGCGCTGGAGACCCGGCTTTACCACATACATCGGGTATTACCATACCCGACGTTGCTTCCAATTACATTTCGGATTACAACACTGTAGTAAGTAGGTGATGTTGTCCTATTTATTCTAATATTATAAAGAGGAGAGATTTTATTTTTTGTTTGTTTTGTATGTTTGTAATAGATAAACTCAAACACTACTGGACGGGTACCACGCGGGTAAAACCGGGTGGAGCCATATATAAAAAATGATGATGAAGCATTGCTTCAATACCTGTGTGTAGTAGAGGGCGAGCCAGTACTTGCCGCCGTGGCCCACGAACGCTGTTTCGTTGGCGTCCAGCAACACTGACGGCAGCTCTTGGTGGAGCTGGTCCGGCGAGATACGCAGGTTGCAGCCATACCTACACGTGATTTAGTTTTATTGTAGAAAAGTACGACACCGGTCATCACCAGAGATCGGAATAGGTAGAGCTATTTTGTGTACTTGCGATAATATTTATTAATATGGACTTTCCCTGATTTTTATTGTATTTAAAAGAAAAACGGAGTTCCGCTTTCTGTTATTTAAGAGACCAAGGTGCTCTGGCGCGCGACTGATTGTCTGATTTCGATGCGCGGTATTATTACCAGATTTAATTTTAATACTGAAGGTTACAATGTGTTCCTAAATTATGCACATAAGTTTACTTTTGTCTAGATATTTTGTAATAATTTCTTAGTTTATTAAGAAACATAACGCTTTTAAAATTGTATTGATTTGAATAATTAACTTAGAAATTTAATTCTAGATCATATAGGAAAAAATGCATTATGGTTCAACAACAACGTATGATCCAAATGTTTTTTTCAGTTTCAAGGTCAAAATTACTGAGAATTAGGACTTCAAAGTATTCATTTCGAGCGTTTACGCGTGGAGGGGGCGGATGAAAAGATTTTAATTTTATTAATAGAAATTAAATAATTGCATCCAATATTAAGATTGACGACGTCAAAAACTTGCAATTTCGCAGATTTCTGCCGATATTTGTGAAATGGCTCTTATGCTAAATGACTATAATTTCCCATCTATGAGACACTAAATTGAATAAGTTTGTATGAAAATTGTGCGTCAGGTCAACTAGTCCAATAATGACAATAGTCACGGAATAGTAGAGGGACGAAGAAGTACAGCCCAATACTTAAATAATTGAAGAATATTTATAAAAAAAACCCAGAGTTTAAGAGCCAACGCGCACTTGTGATTTTTAATCGGGCAATAGTTTTGTCGGGATCGTAAGACGATCGTGATCAAACTGTCGGCCGATAGTTTGGTTTTGAGAACCAAACTATCGGTCGACTAAAACTCGCAAGTCGCGCGCACTTGCGAGTTTTAGTCGACCGATAGTTGGTCGAAAGTTTAGTTGAATCCGGGCGCGCGCTCACATAGTCCTTCATGCACAGGCCGATAGTTGTGCGATAGTTGTCCGATAGTTGTACAACTATTGGCCAGTCATTTTCGATAGTTCGATACTGAATGCGTAGTCTACCGATAGTTGGGCGATAGTTTAATTGAATGCAGTGCGCGCGCTCACATAGTCCTTCATGCACATTACCGCCCGGCCGATAGTTGTGCGATAGTTTGATCGTACAACTAGCGGCAAGTCATTTTCGATAGTTTGATCGGTCGATAGTTTAATCGTCAGTGCGCGCACTGCCATATAACTCTATATTGAATCAGAGAACGATCAAACTATTGCCCGATTAAAAATCACAAGTGCGCGTTGGCTCTAAGTCGGAATCTTGTAGAATGTCCATATTAACATAACGCTTGCGGTCAATGAACCTAAACAGTACCTTTTCCGATCTCATCACATCGCAGACAATAGGATTGGGAATGTTGGAGCGGTCTTTGGTGTCGGTCAGTTTGATCGGTTTGATCTTGATGTCGTAGTGTTTGGTATTGATAAAATATGATATCTCACCAATCGGGACAAGCTTTCAGTATGTCATAGGGCGCTCGGTAATACTCCGCCCAATACACGACGGGGTTTCGGATGCTGAACCGCTCCTTAGGGTCAGTCAGGTTGGTCGGTTTGATCTTGATGGCATAGTGTTAGTATTGACAAAATATGATAATATCCCACCAATCGGAACAAGCTTTCAGTATGTCATAGGGCGCTCGGTAGTACTCCGCCCGATACACGACGGGGTTTCGGATGCTGAACCGCTCGTTAGGGTCAGTCAGGTTGGTCGGTTTGATCTTGATGTCATAGTGTTTAGTATTGACGAAATATGATATCTCACCAATCGGGCCAAGCTTTCAGTATGTCATAGGGCGCTCAGTAGTGCCCGCCCGATACACGACGGGGTTTCGGATGCTGAACCTCTCGTTAGGGTCAGTTAGGTTGATCAGTTTGATCTTGATGTCATAGTGTTTAGTATTGACAAAATATGGTATCTCACCAATCGGGACAAGCTTTCAGTATGTCATAGGGCGCTCGGTAGTGCCCGCCCGATACACGACGGGGTTTCGGATGTTGAACCGCTCGTAGGGGTCAGTCAGTTTGATCGGTTTGATCTTGATGCCATAGTGTTTAGCATTGATAAAATATGATATCTCACCGATCGGCACGAGCTGTCAGTATGTGATAGGGCGCTCGGTAATACTCCGCCCGCCCGATACACGACGGGGTTTCGGATGCTGAACCGCTCGTTAGGGTCAGACAGGTTGATCGGTTTGATCTTGATGGTCATACCACCTTATCACAAAACGTGGACTAAAATAGTCCTGGTTTAAAACTGGTACTAAACTGGTGCTGTCACTTTCATTTTCCAAATGAAAGACAGAATTAGCATCAATTTTAAACTAGGTCTAACTTTAGTCCATGTTTTGTAATAAGGGGGATAGTGTTTAGTATTGACAAAATATGATATCTCACCAATCGGGACAAGCTTTCAGTATGTCATAGGGCGCTCGATAGTACTCCGCCCGACGCACGATGGGGTTGCGGATGTTGAACCGCTCGTTGGGGTCAGTCAGGTTGATCCGTTTGATCTTGATGTCCCGCCGCTCGCAAATGTAGTCGTAGTGGAACTTCGGGACCACGTCGCCGCGGGCACAGTACGTAGCTGGAATAATGCCACGGTCGTTACTCAAAAACACCCTTTTAGTCTTCTGAATGCCAATGAAGCTATACTATGGGATTGACTGTTGACAATATTTAAGAATTATCGGTTCATGGTGCAAACTATTCCATGGTTCCAATTCGCTACCCCCAAACCTTCACAAATATACAAAATCACGCACGCACTTTTGTAGGTGCCGTCCATGGTGGCGACCGCGGCGTACTTGTCAACGCAGTACCGGTAGCCGAGCACAGTCGGGTACCGCAGGTACGGCACTTTACACGAGAATCTACCCTCTTGGTACATAGCCCCCTGGAACAAAATGAATAAAATCAGCTCGCTCTTATATCACCTTAGCGGTAACTAATGAAGTGGGTTGCGATAAAAACAGGCCAGAAGTCCAGAGCCATTTTTTTACATATTGGTCCAAAAGATTACGAAGCTATAGGTAATACAGAGAAGTCCCTAGTGCCCAAAGGGATTGTACCGTGTATGTATAGTCTAATTTAGTACTAGCATATGCCCGCGTCAGCGCCCGCGATTCGAGGAACGCATACATTCGATTATTCCCTTTGGAAGTTGTATTTTATTACAAAATCCATTCTTAGGGGACGCCTACGTCGTAATACCTAACTGCGTGCCAAATTTGGATCCGCCCAGTAGCTTGAGCTTTGCGTTGAAAGATCAGTCACTCACACCTTTCGTTTTACACGACTAACCAAGAGTGTATTGTGTTTAGGGTTAATATATGTATGCGAGTTTCTTTATTCTACCATAACATTTATTCAAAAGTTAGGCATTCGCCTTAACGGATTTTACTGTATGAGGAATCATTAGAAACGTTATGTCACCCCGAGTTACACATAATTTTTGTTTTATATTTAATATGGCGGACGAGTGGCGCATTCAAAAAAGGAAATGAACTTGTTTTTATAAATACAGATATAGACCGACTGACGGAATTTAGCTCCAAAATAAGGAAGATATTTCACCGTTAAGAGTACCTACTACCCTATAGTTTAACGTACAATGAGTTAAATAAATAAATAATTTCTTACAATCACACTAATTGATCTAAGCCTATATGTAAATTTCATTATGAAACTGTGTCATGGAAAACTTGATAATGGATAAATATAATACTTAAATACTTATTGTTTGTAAATACATACTTGCTATACATAGAATACACCCAGAACAAGACAAATAGACATGTTCATACAAACAAATATTTGTCTTGTTCGGGAATCTAACCCGAGACCTTTGGCGTAGAAAGCAGGTATCCGTACCCCTGCGGCAAGTCGGTCGTCAACAACCTTAAGCTGCGTACGGATAGCGCGTACATTGGTACGCGTAGTCGGTTACGCGTGTCCGGAACGTAATGCCCATACTTGCAGCTACGCGTACACTCTTGGGGAACGCGTGCCACGCAAGCTAGCTAGCAGGCGAGCCGCCGGCCGTCAGTCGGTTTTTGGTCGCGCGTCAAAGAGGACGCGCACGCCCGGTACGCTATATTTGGACGAAAAATGGATATGGATGGAAAAATGGCTCGCGTAGCGCTGTGGATCGATTGACCTCGCGTTCAGGTTCGCGGCGGTCCGTACATGAGCTGTACGCGTATTCAATGTACGCGTGGGCACCGTATCCCGACTACGCGTAACACAAGAACGCGATATCCGTACGCAGCTTTAAAGTTACCTTGCATATGACGCTCCTCCTGCCCGGAGGGCGGGACACGCCGCCGAAGCAGTAGGTCCTCGTCCCGTTGATCATGATCTCCGTCACCCCGATGTGCGAGATCAGCGTGATGCCGTTGATGCCCGCCAGCGCGAACCGCTGCAGTCCCGCACGCTTGCGAACCTCCACGTTGTTCTTCATGCTCATGGTGTTCACTATCGCTTGCCACCCGTACACGAACTCGTGCATCGGACCTGGGCACAGATTTGGTTGTTATGCTTAAATATGAGCCAATTAAATAGGCACGAACAGTGATTTTGAAAGATTCTCCAAGCTCCCTTAAAAACTTAGCGAAAAGATATGGAAAGCGAAACGAACCTCTTCTAATATTTAATTTTCACCAGCTTCTCGACCTTTATTTTTCAATTTCGTCCTTTATCCCAGAATTAGAACTACGTATTTTGATACATCCAGTGTGCCAGGCACGCGCACCACCAGAAAGTTGTCGCCTCTTACCTGTCTGTCAACATGATTTTGTCCCGTTAACGTAGCACTAAGATAAGCGAGGAAGAAAAAGGTGTTGTCGCAATTTCCTGGTGGTTTGCATGCAGAGCCAGCACGAAGTTAAACATCTCATGAGACTGACATTAGGGAGGCTCGCCGGGCAGTGTGGGCACAGCTCGGGCGCCGCCGGAGTGTGTCGATGCTGCTGCTAAGTATAGTTACCTATCCCGAAGCTCTCGCCGTCGAGGAAATTGAACATCTCCCCGAAGGAGTCGGGCATAAGACCGGCGATGACGGTGGACGTCTGGAAGCCCTCGTCGGGCAGCATGGGCACCAGCTCATCGGGCGGCGGCGTCAGCTCGTGCGCCGTCAAGTTGTTGAAGTGGGCTTTCGCCGCATAACCCTACGTTATTTTTACAAAGTTAGCACAGTAGGTACTTATTTAAATGGGTGGCAAACAGAAAATGGTTATAAAAGACAAAATTAATTAAATCCCTGAAACTGGTACAATAAAATTGTTCTAGTTAATAAATGCAATAAATGCTGGCTAACAGCGCTTAAGAAGTAGTTAAGAGTGTCATCGGAGCTAGTTGGGAGAAGGGCCGATTTTTTCTAACACTTCATTATCAATTTAATTATGCAATAAAAATATCTTCCTTTCTTTCAATTCAAATGTCGATTAACAAAATTTTTTTCGATTTATTTTCCTTATATTCAGCCAACTAACAATTTGTTATGCACAAATGATAATGTAAAACAAAGTGTCATGGTTACCTGAGAGATGCATAGTGCAAGAAACACAGCGCTGACCGGTCGCATGACTGGAACAGTGGTGCGACGGCGATACGCAAGTCGTTAATAAAATTAAATTTGCATAAAAAATAATAGCCAATTAATAAGAGACTGTTAGCAACTTGTTACAGTTGCCTCAGAGAAAAATAATTGCTAGGTCGTTAATTTTTCATTGTTTGGGCTTTTTTGCCCAACGAAACACTGAAATACATTAAAAAAAACACAAAAATATTAATCAAAGCGTTACTTTATTTTGAAGACGTTGTATTGGTAACAAAAGAATTCATTCTCAAATAAAGTTATGATATTATGTCATGTTCTTCGCTCTAATACTGAAACGCTATAGTAAACTACATTGGCAAATTAATCAGTCTATCAATTATATCAGTTCCAATTAATATGTCACGCAGTACAGTCACGAACAATAAACAACTTAGAACTTTGTCACATTGAAGCGTTCCGTAACAAAACTCACTGTTCTACAAAAGTCATTCAATATTAACATTTTAAACTTACATAATCACTCTTAAACAATTATAAACATGGTAAAAATCCCGTCTTTTATAATAATATATTAATAATATATAATCATCCAATGTTTTAGAGAAAGTCCTATGTTGTTTACATATTATTGCTCGTGACTGTAAATATGCTGTGTTACATTTACTATTACTATTGAACATCGAGATTCATATCTTACTTTAGTTATTACATATACACCACTAAAGGATGATGGGCCTTTTATATGGCAACTGGACGATCGAAATGTGTTGTACTCCAATAGTAAGATAACGTTTACATGAATTTCATCTTCATTATCTATCACTCGGGTTAAAAAACATTTAAGTCCAAAGGGTGGATAAAAGCCCGGTCAAAAGTCTAAATACACTGAATGTTAGGCGCTGGTCTGCAACAAACGCCGTAGGTCGCGCCCGGCGTCTACTGACGCCGCGTCCACTGGACGCGGCCAACAGCGTCGGGCTGCGATGGTGACTCTCAGACGCGGCTCTCAACGCAAACTAAGTACGATCAGTTTCTTGCACGCGCTCAATGCGAATGAATGTGAAGTTAAATATGGATGAACAAACAATTTTAGGAGTTCTTCTAGAAGAGGAGGAGGATGATGATGTTATTTTACAAATGTTATTTTTTATGTTTTTTTTACCTAAAACCCTAAAAAGAAAGTAGGTACTAACTATGCGATTAAATATTTAGGACACAGATACTTTGTAGCGTGGAGAGGACCATAGGCTACTTTTTATCCCGGAAAAATATCAAATTCCCGTGGGATAAGGTAGTGTAGTCCACGCGGGCGAAAAGCTAGTAAATAATAATTCTAATCAAAATGCAACAACATAAAAACACTAATAAACTAAATAACTTTTTTGTTAAATTCCACGCAGACGAAGTCGCGGGCACAGCTAGTTTCAAGTAATTTGTAATATTGAAGTCGCCAATTACAATTTGTAATTGTAATTTGTTAGTTTGTAGTTAATTACATTTTGCGCATAGTAATTTGATCAAAAACGCGACGTCTCCGTACGCAAGAATGCTCCGAAATGACTGTGTAGGCAGCGTACGACCTACAGACGCGGCGCACGGCACTCGTGCGCCGCGTCTGGCGTGTGAGAGAGACCACTACAGTGCATTTCCATAGTAAGCATTCGGACGTCGCGCACAGCGTCACGCCGGACGCGACCTACGGCGTTTGTTGCAGACCACCGCCTTACCGAATCAAAACAAGCGAACAACGAACGACTGAGTACAGTCGAACTTAATGAATAATGACCCATTTTGCTAATTATTTGTTTGAAAGCGTCAAAACTATAAAGGTCAGTGTCATGTCAGCAAGCTTAAATTTCGACCTTATGGAACTTTAATATCTGTTGGAAAATAAGACTTATGATGGGTCACGATTCAATGAGGGCTAACGCGTATGAATTCGCCGTTAGCGGCGCTGGTGTCACGTGAGGTCTTCGAAACGTCAAATGTCATACATTGTGTGTGTTAGGTACGCGCGTTTATTTCTAAAATAAATAAAATGTTGTGAGTATTTTCCAATACGAGATTCAAAAAGGCAAATATGAATTACGGGTCTATGAGCGTCAGTGCTTTAAAATCGGAGCTAAGAAAAAAGAGGTTTTTCAGAACAAAACGGGAGTGCACAATATTGCGGCATGCTGAATATTATTAATATATTAGTATTATCTAAGATTTGTTTTCTTTCACACCCGTAGAGCCGTAGGGGGCCGTATTAAACAAACTTTAACAGGACCTCTCGCGACAGTGGCGCCAACTGGTGAGCGAAAAAAAAGGTAGCCCTCATTGATTCGACTGTAGATACGCGCGCTGTAGCGAGGGATTATTGATAAAATAACTCGAAATAATTTGTATTATTAACAATTTAGAAACGTATACTCAAGAGATTTTAGAATAGGAACATAGAATGTCCTCGACCGTGGCGTTCACTCGCACGCACTAATCACGCAGGCTACGCGGGCTATTGTATCCATATCCTTGTTCTCCAATATCTTGCGTACTTGTTGACATACTACAAAAAGGACAAAACATAAGCTATCACATGAAATGTATTTCGATTCTGTTGGTTGAACGTCCAATTTGCCCATCATTCTTTGAATAAGTGCCAGTATTTCAGGGAGTGAAAGAGATTTCGTGGATGGCCCCATAGTAAAAGTTGGTTGTATTGGTGGACACTTTCATACCCTGAAATATTTGTACTAACTCAAAATAAGTGGTGTATAGAGGTGACTTAAGTTGCGAATGTTAAGATCCATTTCGCAATTACAGCCATTTGACAGTTGTCTGTACAACTGTTTCATTATGTCCCTACAACGCAATGTTACGGATATTTTGTATAAGTTATTTTATTCATTCAATTGAGTATTGGTTAGAATTAGGAAGTAAATTTTCGAAAACTTTAAGCTCGTAGATCTAGTATTATTGCAGTATTGACAATGTTGAAATATGTTTAATAATGTATAACTAATTGCGTTGTAGGGACATAATGAAATTTTTTTCTAAAAAACACAACAATTTTTAAAAAATGTTTATTGTGCGAGCGAGACAATTGCAAAGTGCGAAATGGCTCTTATGGTTGCATACTTCGATCAACAATAGTACTAGATGAAGGCTCACGAACTAAATGAAAACTTTATATGGGCAGACTGACTTTTTTTAAACGGAGAAAAAAGGTTACGAATGTCACGATCTTACATTATAAATGACAAGAAGCGTTCCAAGTTTGAAATACCTTAGTATTATTGACACTGTCAAAATAATCTACTTATAATTAAACTCTCAAGTGGGCTTATGGGGCTTGGATTGGACATATCTGTCACTCCAAGTATGTATCTAGAACTATTGTACGTGTTATTGTTGATCGAAGGTTGCATAGCACTAGTCAGAGTCTATATGGGCGTAACTAGGCTACCAACTGTTTACACTTATGTCATGTCACTCGCTATAAATATGATAAATTCTTAGAATGTCAATAAATGTGCTGTTCGTAAATATCCAAATAGGTACCTAATAAATTCAGTGTTCATCTCATTAAAATCATCGTATAACTGTCTACACCTCCGACTCCACTACTCTCTGCCCTTATCTATAATAGGTTCTGCGCCCCACAACGGAAAGAAGACAGTTTGCAATGGATTTTACAACGAAAATAGATATCGGCAAACTTGCAGGCAAGGAGAATTGGTCAACCTGGAAGTACAAAATGACCATTATGCTAGAAGGCACGGAAGGTGCTCTTGATCCCATTAATGGAAAATTTCAGAAGCCAGTGCTCGCTGCAGGAGCAGGAGAACCGGCGATCAGCGCCTATAACGTCGAAATAGCTAAATATAGGAGGACTGAAACTGATGCTCTGCTGATGCTCACGACGAACATGACTGAAGAAACTCTTCAGAAGGTTATGCGATATAGAACGCCACATGACGTTTGGCTAGAGCTAAATAGACTATTTGACGGAAAATCGGACGACAAGGCCTCCAATTTGTGCTTGGAATTCTTCGGGCTTCAACATAAAAAGGAAGATGACATTGCCACCCACATTTCAAAGCTCAAGAATCCATGGAATGAATTGAAAGTCGAGATTTCAAAAATTGATGAGACGGCCAAGCTTCCCGAGTTATTCCTGATATTTAAAGTCTTGAATACGCTTGACGACAGGTATTTCAACTTTAAGTCAAGTTGGCTAATGCTAAAAAAGTCTGAAAGAACTATAGACAGTTTAACGAGTCATCTTTGCACGTTTGAAAAAGATTTAGGTAGTCAACAGAACTCACAACAGGAGGCACTAGTGATTACGCCCGCTGAGCGAAATGTCAGGCACAACAAGGACGAGCAGCTAACTTGTAACTGACACAGAGTTAGGAAGTGTAAGAAGTGGATTAAGGATGGGAGGCCACCAAAACCATCTTCAGGCACAACAGCGTCTAGCTCGAAGTCAAAGCAAGTGCAGCAGATTTCGCTGATGGTATACGCATGCTCTTCAAATCAGATAGAAGATCAAGAGAACTGGTATGTTGATAATGGAGCGACGACACACATTGCAGTGAGAAGAAATTTCTTCAATGAGTTTTTTGAATTCGACTCGGACCACACCGTAACGACGGCGGACGGAACATCTTTACCTGCTTTAGGAATGGGCTCAGTCATGGTAGAATCTAACTTCAATGGAATTAAGGGGAAAATAACTCTCAACGATGTGTGGTTAGTACCATCTCTAACGAAAAATCTTTTTTCAACACTGGTAGCGCAAGACAGGATGCAGAATAGCATCTTTACATCAACGACTAGAGAGTGTAAGTTGGATATTGAAGGCACAACTAGAGTCCTTGGTAGAAGAGTCCCTCAAGGTGGACTATATAAGTTGGATATGAAGACGGTCATTCCAGCTTGTCATACAGTGAAAAATACGAATCCTGAGGATAAGATATTTCCATATAGAGAAGCTGTAGGTGCTCTGGCTTACCTTATGACGGGTACGCGTCCTACATTTGATATAGCATATGCTGTTAGGGTAGCTAGAAAATCCAACATATGATGATTGGCTAAAAGTCAAAAGACTATACAGATATCTTAAGGGAACAATATCCTATGGTATAAAATATAGTGCAAACTGTGCTAGAGCCATAATAAAAGGCTACAGTGATGCAGACCATGCTGGTGACGACCTGACTGGACGCTGCACAACGGGAGTTACTTGTCTCTTTGCTGGAGGAGTTGTTTTCTGGCTCAGCCAAAGTCAACCATCCGTTGCTATTTCAACGACAGAAGCGGAGATTGTCGCAGGAAGCGAAGGCGCACGCGAGTTAGTTTGGCTTCAACGCATCTTCAGTGAAATTACATGTTTAGAAGGTATACCCACGCTGAAAATAGATAATGAAGCAGCCATACGTCTCGCCAAGAATCCTGAATTTCATAAGAGGACAAAGCATATCCGTTTAAGACATTTCTTTGTTCGGGAGACAGTACAGGAAGGCCTTGTAGATGTCCAGAAAACAAGTTCTGCCGAACAACTAGCGGACCTTTTGACCAAGGCAGTTCCAAGACCAAGGGTCGCGAGTATCAGAGCAGACTTGGGGCTGCAGGATCTCTTTAACTAGTAAGGGAAAGTGTTAAGGTTGCATAGCACTAGTCAGAGTCTATGGGAGTAACTAGGCTACCAACTGTTTACACTTTGTCATGTCACTCGCTATAAATTCTTAGAATGTCAATAAATGTCCTGTTCGTAAATATCCAAATAGGTACCTAATAAATTCAGTGTTCATCTCATTAAAATCATCGTATAACTGTCTACACCTCCGACTCCACTACAGTTGGTAAGCCACTCTGCTCTTATCTATAATAGCGAACAGGAAAGCAGCGGAGACTGGCCGATGGCGGTAGCAGCAGCGGGGCCGGACCACCGTGCTAGAACTTATACTCTGAATCTTGATGTTAAGCTGCAGTTAGGCTGAAGAAGTCCTCAACCACTGAGGAACAAGTGGTTCAGCAGAAAATTGTTTGGTAGGTATGTATTCTATCTATTCTAGGGATTGGCAATCATTTGTCTAGGGATGATTTATGTTAGACGGCGCCGCGGCGGGCGCGAGCCGGGCTGTGCATGTGGTACTGAAGAGCCACGGATATGAAACGTTACAAATATTTTGTACAAAGCAGTTCATATTACTCGGTTCACGATCCGAAGCTCGTTTCATACTACGGCACCTCGTGCACAGCCTGGCTCTCGCCCAAACATAAATACGGCACGGTCTAACAAAAACCCCTAAATACTCGTATTAACATGTTCGTTGCAAAACCAAAAATTTAAGTTTAACCACTAACACTATCGTATGATTCTATAGGCCACACTCCCTTTACAATAGTTCAGTCCTTGCTGTAGAGGCCCATAGGAACACATTCGAGATAGCGCCGCGGCCCACGTAAGAACTATTCAAGACCTTTGGACATTTCACGCGACGTCGCGTGATTGAATATCACTGCGAACACGCGACGACGCGTGACTGTCAATGGGCGTGTCAAACTATTTCCACATAATATGCAATATACACAAGATACAAAAAAATGTAGAAGATAAGAAATAATACCGCCATCGTTTGTCTGCAGCTGTTTCCGTATACAAAACAGTTAATATTACAGCTTACTACATTCCACATACAAAAGTAAGGCACAGTGAACGCTTAAGCATGTACGTTTAATCAATCACTGATGATTTCAATGAATCTCTTCCCTTATAAAACTTATATGTAATGAAATGTGGTGCCATAGGAACAAATTGAGTAAATAAATATAACTTTACTTTGAAGTCGGTAAAAAAAATTATGATGTACAGTCGAACCAATTGACTTATACATGTCCCATTTCGGTAATAAAGTTTGAAAGCGTTAAAACTATAATATAATGCCAAAAGTTTGAATTTAGACTTTATTGATTTTTAATATCTATTAGGGCCTAAACTGAGTAAAGCGGGCGCCCGCGACGGGCACACGTCATGTGTCTCCGTCCGTGGACACGCGCGCGGGCTCCGTGTAACCGCATCACATATCGCTATTGACTGAACAAGCCCGTGCGTGCTACCGCTGGCCCGCTGGCGGGCCCCGTCGCGGGCACCCGCGCGGGCGACCGTCGCGGGGAAACGAGCCACAAGAAACGGGCGCGGGGCCTGCCTCCCCGCGACGGCTGCCCGCGCGGGTGCCCGCGACGGAGCACTTTTGTATGGAACCGCGCGGGCGTCCGCGTGACGCAGTTTAGGTCCTTAGAAAATAGCTTTTTGGTGGGTCAAGATTGGTTCGACTGTACATTTTTGAATATGTTACAATACAAGTGATATAACAAAGTTTTTTCACGTTTTAATAAATAAAATAGGACAAAACATGTTTGTAAAAACTGTTTGTTTGGTTTTGACTCACAGTAAGTACATTGACGGAGCACAGTCCACTCAAAATAAACAACATAACATATAAGGTGTAAGAAATGAGGTATCAGTACTTTTAAAAGGATATTTATGCAAAGTACGAGAAAAGTTTACAAAGCAAACAATAAAACCATAAATATAATATTAACGATTACCTAGAAAAACAGGTACTCTGTTATTAACTTATTAGTTAACTCAAAAAACAAAATACTAAATTAATCACACACATGCACACGCTATCTTCAAAAAATAATAAAATACATTGGTTGTCATAAAAACACAACAACAACAACCTGATCAACAACGGCGCACCAAATGATATTTTTTTGGTCTTTGTGGGAAACCTATTTGGGTTGGAAAATATTTAAATTTTCAATTTTTTTCATGATTTTTTAAAAACTTTATCATAAATATTTGATTAAATTAGGCGTCACCTGCCGGCCTAGCATGAGCGGCTTATAGCGCGCGATATGATATGGTACGGCAAGTTGTCTTGCTTACCCCACTAAGGTGTAAGCAAGACAACTTGCCGTACCATATCATATCGCGCGTTATAAGCCGCTCATGCTAGGCCGGCTGGCGGAAGTCCCTAACCATAGTAAAAAATAAATATATTTAGCTTACTTCCGCAAAAAATTGTGTAAAATGCACCGCTCGCCCGACCGCAAAAAAGTTGCACATACACACCTCTAATATATCAGTGCACAATACCTGCATTTAGCAAGACATCAATACACCTCGCACCGATTAGACTACTCTACACGTGTTTCGCCCAAACCCGGGGCATCTTCAGGAGTTAGATCGTGCGAAAACCAGCACCGGGCGGTGCATCTTGCATGTTATTTTTTGCGGAAATAAGCTACATATATTTCAATTTATCATAAATAATAACAATAATCAATGAGAAAATTCTTAATTTTTATATTTCATTAGGTACTTATAAACAGTTAAAAATTGATTAAAAATAAAAACACTTCATTACAAACGCGCCACGATTGGTCGCCATGTTTGCGATTGTCATAATGTTAAAAGAATTCCTCGATAGCACAGTGTCAACGGTTCTTAAATGTAAATTGATTTAAAATATCCGTAATTTAGTGCAACGAAATTATTTATATTAGGTAGCTATTTTAATTCAGTTATGTATGTGTGATTAATGATAGGCTAATCCCGATAATATCCCTGATGTGGATATATTTATGGTAAGAGATTTTCTCGAAAAAAGATATTCGGTTTCATTCAGCTGAAGTGCGAGGGGCTAAATCATCAAGTTTTTAAGTTAGTCTGTGTTATTGTTGATCAGAGTTAGTTTATGAAAAAAAAAAAAAATTGAACAATATATAGCTAACTAGCGGATCCTCGCGGTTTCACCCGCGTGGTACCCGTTCCCGTGGGAATTTCGGGATAAAATATAGCCCTTGTCACTCAAGAAGAATGTAGCTTTCTAATGCTATATATAGTTTCGGAGCTTATTCGATGCAAACAAACAAAGGCAACAAACAATCAAATCTTATCTCTTTATAATATTAGTATACATTATTTTTTTTCCTTGGAGTGTCACGTGAAAGTTACTGTGAGAAGGCGATAAGTTATGTCCAACTGAACCGTAAGCATAGTATTTATACAGTAAAAGGATATATATCCATAACATCGAGTTAGGATTACTCCTAAATTAGAAGTTACTGCTTACGCAGTTACTATAACTATTAACGAAAAGCTGAAAGAAGTTCATGACTTTCAATGTCATGACTGTGCAGCATCAGCAGGTAACAAATACCTTAATAAAAACATAAGTTACTCAATATTATAGAATCCATCAACTCGCGTGTATAGTTGATAAAATGTAAAAAGTTTGTTTGTTGAATTGTCTGTTATTCAAAATGAATATGCGACGAGTTCAGCGACCGACCAATTATTTTATAAACCGTAAAATTACTAGAACTTCCCATTAAAAATAGTTGGGATACAAATATAAACATAGTACACTTAAAGTACCTACTTAAATTTATAAAAAAGTTATTTCAAAAATGTTGAGACTATACAACTGAGAATAATACGATGCAATTTTCAGATTCAGGTAATTACTTCTTAAATTAGAGATCCCTTTGATTCAATCTTCTTTATCTTCTACCGCTGATAAAAATAGTTTCTGGCAAGTGTGGGTGAATTCAACTGTAAAGAAAATAAATTAATTTTTATAGTTCTTCTCATAAGCGACTTGGCTTTGTATACAACGTGGAGACGACAACGCGACAATAAATTAAAAGTATGTCGTATATCTGATAACGATACTACCTAAATTAGAGATTCCTTTGATTCAATCTTCTTTATCTTCTACCGCAGATAAAAATAGTTTCTGGCAAGTGTGGGTGAATTTAACTGAAAAGAAAATAAATTATTTTTTATAGTTCGTCTCAGAGACAACTTGGCTTTGTATACAATGTGGAGACAACAATGCGACAATAAATTAAAAGTATGTCGAATGTCTGATAACGATCCCAATCTGCATAAAAAATCTATTAAAAATATTTTTTTCTCATTTGTATCTTTTTCTACTCGATGTAGGTATACAGTACTAAGCTATAGCTAAAATGGCGCTAAAAGTTTATGTCATCGCCGTCGTCTCGCGTCTCGCTGACATCAGGGGGCCAAGTC
The DNA here is from genome assembly GCA_949710035.1 of Crambus lathoniellus. Classification (NCBI taxonomy): domain Eukaryota; kingdom Metazoa; phylum Arthropoda; class Insecta; order Lepidoptera; family Crambidae; genus Crambus; species Crambus lathoniellus. Next base: position 31,434,505 of record OX453296.1, read on the forward strand.
TGCTAACGTTAAGTCACAATCGTGTCTCAATCGTATTTCAATTGTAGTTCAGTTGTATTGCTTTTTAACACACTAGTAACAAGAATTATCACAGTATGATGTGATGTGAATGTGTGAAAAAAGTACATATTTCTTGTAACTATTGTGGAAAAGGCACAAAATAGAGGCGCCAATATTTTCTACTGTCGCACTATCGTTTCCACATTGTATTTAGTAGTGCTTACCTGAGAGGTCCTTTACCACGTCGGGGCGGGTCCTGACTAAGGCGAAGTAGACGGGCACTCCGAGCAGCGTCATGAGCGCGCCGGCCACCACGGCCACCGGCTCACTAGCGATGGGCACCACCAGCAGCACCGTCGACACTACCACGAACAGCGACGGGATCCACAGTTGCACCTGCCCCGACAAACGGACGCTTTCAGTTTGGTTAATAATTTTTTTATTTATTTGGACAACCAACAAGTACATAAACCCTTACATGCTAAAAATTACATTATATATTTGATGATTATAGTCCGTTCGGTTAGATAGTGTCGGTACCCGCATGGCATTGTGGCTCTTGCTATAAAATCCTTACTAATGCAGATATAACTAATACGCTAATACACACAAGTTGGGGACCAAAGTCAATTAATTATGAAAATTTGGATATTTTTATATAAAAGGAATTTAAGTAAGTGATTTACAAATAAAAGGGCGACACTATCTAAGCGAATGGACTTTACATGGTGTTGACTTAATTATAGGCTGCCACGGAAAGCAATAGCTGAACTAGTTGGATGGGAGCAGGAAGCATCCCCTAAGTTAGATTAAATACATTATTTATATTATAACTTACCTAAATTACTTATCTTATTAAATTTTGGACAACAACAACATTTATGAATGTAAAATTTACCTCTTCTGCAATATCTGAACAAGATATAAATACAAATATAAAATACAAAAATTGTTATTTCGGTAACGTAGCCTATTACAACTCGCTGGCGATGGGCACCACCAGCAGCACCGTCGACACCACCACGAACAGCGACGGAATCCACAGTTGCGCTTGCCCCGACAAACGGACGCTTTCAGTTTGGTTATTCATTTGAACAACAACATTTATGAATGTAAAATTTACCTCTTCTGCAATATCTGAATAAGATATAAATACAAATACAAAATACAAAAAATGTTATTTCGGTAACGTAGCCTATTACAACTCGCTGGCGATGGGCACCACCAGCAGCACCGTCGACACCACCACGAACAGCGACGGGATCCACAGTTGCACCTGCCCCGACAAACGGACGCTTTCAGTTTGGTTATCCATTTGAACAACAACATTTATGAATGTAAAATTTACCTTTTCAGCAATATCTGAATCTATATATATAAAAATGAATCGCTGTTCGTAAAACTCGAGAACGGCTGAGCCGACACCGATTTGGCTCATTTTGGTCTTGAAATGTTTGTGGAAGTCCAGGGAAGGTTTGAAAGGTGAGAAAATAGGGGAAGGAGGGGTAATTAGGGGTAGAGTAAGGATATAGTAGGGGTAGGGTACGAGTAGGATAATGGGTAGTGGTGGGTAGGGTAGGGGTAGGGTATGGGGCGGGGCAGAGGAAGCCTATTAGGCTTAGTGGGAGGGCTGGGTGCGGCGAGGAACATGCCCTCGGTGTGACCGAGTCCACCATGCCGTTTGGTATGCCTAAAAATCGCATTCTCCTCTTGATACAAAAAAAGGGGGTAGGGTACGGGTAGAGTAGGGCTAGAGTAGGGGTAGAGTAGGGTAAGGGTAGGATGGAGTAGGGGGTAGGGCCACGCGAACGAAGTCGCGCCGGGTCAGTTAGTAAATACAAAATACAAAAATGTTTATTTCGGTAACGTAGCCTATTACAATGAACAGTGTTTGGTGCACTCGTGTAAGCTCTTCCGCAACGTACTTACAGTAGAATAAACCACCATAAAGTGAAAAAGTAGCAAATTACCCAAAACTAAGAGCTACTTACCTATATCTCATTGGATTCCATGGCAGCGACTCCAGCAGTACCTCCGAGGCAATTCGTTGCATCCGTGAAACCCCAAGACGTCGCATAGTGAGGTAGGGTTATGTACGTACGTTGTAATACAATTTGACGAGTTTATTTGTAAATGCTTTGCTTCTGTAAAAGCTGACAATATTTTGACACCCTTTTTTCCTGTTAATTAAAAGATAAAGGCTAATAAGGGGAAGGAACAAAGTTTGGACGGTTAAAAAGGACTTAATTATAAGTTAAATACAATTTAAAAACGACTAAGGTTTCACGTCTTTAGGTATAGATAACTGATCAAAGCCACCCACATCATTAGAAGTTATTTGTATGACGCTCACTACATCTAACGTTCACACGCGAATGGCGAATGGACCACGCGTTGACCACACGTTGCCCGCGCGCCGTCCGCGAGTGGTTCACGCGCCTAGGGGTATTCTACCGGCTAATTTATGGACATAACATGGACTTCAAATGGCAAATGAGCTCATATCCATATGTTGTAGCCCCACTGGTCGATGCATCGGCGGTGCACAGCTCTCCCTCCCTCCACTGTCCACTCGACGTTCACAGACAACAACGCAGTGTCCCCCAGTGGACTGGACCATCACCAGACAAAACGTGTGAACATCGAGACGAGGTGGTACCGGGCGGGTCTAATGAGCTTTGTTTGACCACTGACCTCTCTTACACACTGGACTGGCTGTCTCCATACAAATGATAGCTAATTTGTGTGGCAATTTGAAGCGCCACTACGAGTGTCCCGAGAACTAATTTTGACATAATCATTACCACAGTTGACAAAAGAAAATCACTAATTTTAGTTACATGGGCACTCGTATCTAACACAGCTTGACCTACAGCGCCAAAATAGCGATACTCAAATAGGCACAAAAATATTTTATGACAGCCAGTCCAGGGGGTAAATAATAGAGGTCAGTGGCTATATGACCTTTATTTACCTTGATGGGTCTCGGCAAGTGTGGTTTCTTGTACCTCAGCCACAACACGGCGCTACAGCTGAGCGTGGTGAAGAAGGACTCCACCACGGTGCAGTACGTGATGAGAGTCGTCAGGTTGTCGGGGATCAGCATCACCAGGGATATCAGCATCTATGGAAACCGTACACTTCAAAATATTCTTGTTGTCCTATACATCACGATCGTGCAGTTCGCGATTAAATAGCTCTTAATATTTATTTATGGCCGGTTTCAATAACCTATCTCCTGGCAAAAGTAAGCTTATCCCGGTTCCGTTACCTAAGCAACCGTTGTTATTTGACACTAATTAAAAAAAAATATCCTTAAATAAGTATACAGGGTGGAAAAAATTATGGGCCCGAGGGAAACTGCCTTAATTCCTTTAGTTAGCTCATTTTACTGAAAGAAAACATTCTATTATTTTTAAAAAGAAACACAACTGCATTTTTATAGATAAAAAAACATCTTTACCACAGATAAGTACAACATTGACTCGATTCAACGTAGAATCCATCATATTTTATTGTTTTTGTTTCATTTAATTTATCATGTTTGTTGGAGAGATTTGATCCTCAGGATTGACCTCATCGATTGATGCAATAAAACTACAGAATGTTGTTTATTTCTAATTTTAGCTGTTTGAATTCCTGGGCGAATCAAGCGAATTTTAGAAAATATTTGAATGCAGTTCTGTATTTTTTTTATAAAAGAATGTTTCTTTTTCAGTAAAATGTGCTAACTAAAGGATTTAAGGCAGTTTCCATGCAGGGCCCGTAAATTTTTTCCAACGTGTATAGGGTAACGGACCCAAATGCTAGCACTGCACCAAATAATCAGCACTCTGAATAAATAATAAAATTATAAGATTTTCACTAACTTATTTGAGTTACCACTTTGGAAAATAAAGAAATTGATGTTTTTGGATTTTTGGATTTTTGGATTCATGTGTTTACATTATAAACTATATTAGATCTTTTAGATATTTTATACTGAAACTTTTGATTTCTCTGATTTATAAGATAGTTTATGAGGATAATCTGAAAAGAAGAATTTGTGTTTATGGTGATACATTGGTAAAAAAAAACGTGGTGCTGATATATGGATCCACTATTTTGCAAATTTCCAATTATCAGCACTGGTGCTGATATAAAGAAAATAGTACGTAAATACCTACTTATTAAATTTTTTTGCATACCGTGTCTATTTTTTGTATAGAATGATAAAAAAAAAAGTAGATTATACCTTTGGAATCTAAATCTTAGCATGGTGCTGAAACTGGATTTATTGCTACTTGTCAGCATAGTGTTGATATATAAATTAAAAGCATGCTGATAATTTGGTTATCCTAGTATTTCATCATCTTTCCTCTTTTCAGAGCCCCCTAGTTACCATGAAACCAAAGCAAGTAAATAAACCAAATAAAAGAAAAAAAATGCGCAAACGAAAATCAAGAAGAAGAAAAAAGAATAGAAGAAAGAAGAAGAAAGAGAATAGAATAAGAAAATAAAAGAATACATTTGATTGAAGATGTAGAGCAAGAACTTTTCTTTTTAAATTAAATTTTCTTATTGCTATGCAATGTTCCATAATAGTTGTACCTACCTATCAGCTAGTAATACCTACCTACCGTCCATATTATTAAGTAAGTCGCTTTCTAGTGAGATTTAACTAAGTTTAAACAAATTATTTAAATGCCTACATAACTATGAAGATGTTAAGTTTTGTTAAGTTTATAAATCAGTTAAACTATATTAAAATTATATATTTTTATGTTTATTTACAGGGTACCTACGTATATTAAAAATATATTTAATTAAAAAAAATCATATAATTTCAATACCATTATCACAGTGCTGATAATTGGTTCAATCTATGCTAATAATTGGTGGTGATGGTGCTGATAAATGGTGAGATGCTCATTTTTTGCTCTTGCCTATCTAAAAAAAATTGACAAGGATAAACTATTTTTTTTTATATATATAATCATACTAATTAAATATTGAAACTAGAAAACTCGTCATAACGGGTGAAAACGTATTTTCAATGTCATAAACGGGTATAAGTTACGACTTTACTCTTAAAGTGCTGATAATTGGGTCCTTCACCCTAACATAAAATACTGAAATATTAGTATGAAATGGAACATCTCAACAGAGGTCGGAGCTTGCGCAATAATTGTCACGGGATGAGTGAGCAGCAATATATTAGCTTGAGCTCCTCCGTCTTTGGAGTCAGTCATTTATTCCCACAAATCTGAATTGGGCATTCCAGCTGGCCCAAAGGAGGAGCATAATTGTGCGCCCACATGATACTCTTCGCATTCGCATTATTACCTATTATTGGGTATTTGTCCTCTCGCTTACTTGCGCTAACATAGCAGCAACGGAAGACGCGAACGGCATTACGAATGTCGCGGCCACACAAGTCCCTTGCCACTTCACTCGCTATTTTCCTTGCGTTTCGACGTGTGTGGACATGCTATAAGGAAGACATTACTTTAGGGGATCGGACTGTTTTTTTGTTTGTTTAAAATGATTTTATTAATATCAGAAACACGACACGGGTATTTATTTTCAAATATTTTCGAATATATAGCTCATCAAACTTCCTTATTAGACAAGGACAGTGCTAGCCACAGATGACGTCAGCCGGCCTAGCATGACCGGCTTATAACGCGCGATATGATATGGTACGGCAAGTTGTCTTGCTTACCCCACTAAGGTGTAAGCAAGACGGCATGCCGTACCATATCATATCGCGCGTTATAAGCCGCTCATCTAGGCCGGCAGATGTGCTTAGCGCCATACTCGCGCCATATAAAATTTCGTTTTAGAGGGAGATAGCTAGAAACACAGTTTTGCACAATTCAGCAATTCAGCTCATTACTTGCTTATTAATCAACATTTTGAATAATTTTTTTTCACTTTTGTTGTTCTTCAATGTTATATTTTTGATTGTTACTATTAAATATCTACATATCAATAACAGTCTGATCCCCTATTGCTGATGAAGATGATGATTAACTCACCAGAAACAGCAGCGACGGCAGCGGCGTCATGCGCTTGAAGTTGATGTGCGCGAGCAGCTCGGGCATGTGCCCGTTGCGCGCGCCGGCGAAGCACATGCGCGACGACGTCATGATGTGCACCGACAGCCCGCCCACCGTCGCTATGGCGACCAGCGCAGGCATTATCCACCGCATGAAACCCAGCGCCACTGTCGCGAAGTCCTACGCACATATTAAGTACATTCTTAAAACCACAAGCGTGATTTGATTAAATAAAAAATCAACTTAGCATTGGATCAATTTAGTTAAACAACTAAAACATTAAATGAATAAAATGATGAAGTGATGAGCTTCGATCAACAATAGTATTAGATGAAGGCTCACGAACTAAATGAAAACTTTATATGGCACATACTGACTTTTTTTTAAACGGAGAAAAAAGGTTACGAATGTTACGATCTTATCTACATTATAAATAACAGGAAGCGTTCCAAGTTTGAAATACCTAAGTATTATTGACACTGTCAAAATAATCTACAGTGGGCGTATAACGCTCGGCCATGTCTGTCACTCCAACTATATATTATGTATCTAGAACTAGGTGTTATTGTTGATCAAAGGTGAAGAGTGCATTGATTTATTTGTAGGCAAAACAAGAGACGATCAATGTCACTATGTTTCTTTTCTTATTATTGGTGTTGTTTCACTATTTTGGCCAGTATCTTGACGCACTTTTTTGTTTGTGGTTGTAAATTGTCAGAGCAAGATTTGTATGAATGATTTTTTTTACAAAATACCGGAAAAGTGAAACATCTGGGATTCTTTATAATGATTGCGCGAGCAAGACCAAAGACAGTAGGGAATCTTCTTAAGCTTTATAACTTAACAACAACAGAGCCCAAAATGATAAAATACCAAACAAACAGAAAACAAAAACAAGTTTTCACTTCAATTTGTTTCGCTAGCACAGCTGTAAACATAATATTAAAGAAGGTTAAATCACAATATTAATTAAAAATATTGTAAATAATAAAATAAAATGTTGGAAATTTTGCTCTATCTAGCTAGACATAAGTAACTACTACAAGTCGCCTTAGAAAAATAGGCATTCGCAAGTGCAACATCATTAAAAATGTCTAATACATACATATATGTATAATTTTGTTTTGCATTATCAAATACAATTTTTAGAAATTGAATCAATATAGGTACATGCATTAAATCTATCACATTCCCGCGTGCTCTATCTAGCTAGACATAAGTAACTACTACAAGTCGCCTTAGAAAAATAAGCATTCGCAAGTGCAACATCATTAAAAATGTCTAATACATACATATATGTATAATTTTGTTTTGCATTATCAAATACAAAATTGAATCAATATACGGGACGGCCGTACATTTGTTGCTGGGATTGTCGTCAAAATGAAACGCTGCCTTTGGTTGAATCAGCCAGAGTTCTTGAGGGAGATAGCTTCGAGTTGGTTGTTGCTTGTCCGAGCGCTTGCTGAAGAGTGCATGCTCCATACAAATCCGGCTCGTTATTTATACTCTCGCGGCTATCGCCCTCTCACTCTTACATTTTTATTTCTCTCTCTTACAATTTTATTACAATTGTTATGAATTTCTTAATTGTTATGTTTTTAAACTGTTACACAATTAGCTTATGTCTAAATAATACAATAGTAACGTTATTGTGCCTGTGGAATATTCATTTTGTGAGAAAAAGTGGAAAACAGGTTTTCGGTATAAATATACCTCGCCCCCCGCTTCTTCCGTACAAAACTCGGGCGCACGGGACGCGCGCCGCTCAGTCGTGTGCGGACGTCGTGGCGTTAGGATCTAAGTTTAGGTCATAGACATATGACCTAGGTCTTAAGTTTGGTGCCTAACTACCTAACTTTATCTTTTATCTAGCTTTATTTAGTGTCTAGGTCTCTATACTATTTGTTTACTTATCTGAATGTCTATGACCTAACTAGCCTACCTACCTAAGTTTCCACAGGGCTTTAATGAAAAGGCAATCAGAAAGTATCTTTATTAAATACGAACACAAGTATACATTTCAAAACTTACAAACGAAACAATTATTACTTAACTATTATACTAAATACTAACACGATTATAACTGTACAAACTTTATAGACGGAATTTATCTGTCGTCCGGAACATTCTCCCGCCGTGAATCGGCGTTGAGCCCGATTCATACTTCAACCCGGTGTAGGACGATCAGCTGACAGGAACATTACGAGCTTCTTTGTCGGTCGTCGCAGGGTACCGCCCTTGGTGTGTATATCAGCTGTTCGCACGATGCCGTCTGCGCCGGGGTAAGTTGCCGTCACTACTCCCATTGGCCACGTGTTGCGTGGCAGTGTGTTGTCTACCACGAGCACGACGTCTCCTGTCTTCAGTGCGGGTCCACGGCCATGGGGCTCCCGCCGGTTTTGAAGGTCTGGTAGGTACTCCTTCAGCCATCTCGCCCAGAACATGTCGGCGAGGCGTTGCGATGCGCGCCAGTGGGTGCGGCCTATGAGGTCGTGGTCGTCGAAAGCGCCCGGCGACGTGATGTTGGCCGGCCCGTGCAGCAGAAAATGGTTTGGAGTCAGCGCCTCGGGATCCTCGGGGTTCACAGACACGTGTGTCAGCGGTCGGCTGTTGACGGTGAGTTCGGCTTCCGCGAGCAGTGTGCTTAGGACTTCGTCGGACGGACTTCTCTCGTGTAGCACGGCGTTCAAGGCGGACTTAACGCTCCGCACCAGTCGTTCCCAGGCACCGCCCATGAACGGCGCGCCCGGCGGAATGAAGCGCCAGCTGATCGATCTTCGGCTCGCCTCGTCTTGCGTTGCCGCGTCGATGGCCCGCCGCAGCTCCTTGTCGGCGCCACGTAGGTTGGTGCCGTTGTCTGACCATATCTCGCTCGGGCAGCCGCGGCGCGCGATCATGCGGCGCAGCGCCATCACAGCCGAGTCGGTGGTGAGAGACGGGGCTACCTCCAGGTGCACGGCGCGCGTTGTGAGACACGTGAAGAGCGCGACGTATCTTTTGTGGTGGCTTCGTCCGACGGTGACGGTCAGTGGGCCAAAGTAGTCGACCCCCGTGTAGGTGAAGGGCCGTTGGTGATGAGCGAGGCGGCAGTGCGGCAGGTCACCAGTCGGCGGCTCCGGCGGCGCGATTTTCCTTTTCTTACAGGGCAGGCATCGATGAATAATCATGCGTGTGACGGGGCGCAGGCGTACGACCCAGTAGTGGGCTCGACACTCGTTGATAGTACATTCGACTCCGGCGTGATGCAATCTTCTATGTACATATTCTATGTATAACTTTGTAGCGTGGTGATCGCCGTCGAGTACCGGAGGCCGTTTTTGCTCTTCTGTTACGTCGTACGCAGCGTTGATTCTGGTTTTAATCGATAATATTCCATTTATCGATTCTAGCGATAATAAGCGCAACTTGTCGCTTTTAATCATTTTTCCTTTGTTTCCGACGTGGTTGAGCTCTTCCCCGAAGCTCTCTTGTTGGCAGACTCGTACTATCAAATTTTCAGCTTTTCTAACTAAGTCGCCGTTGAGTGGTAGAAATTTTCGTATTCTATTTTCACCCTTCTTCTCTAGGGGCTTGGGGTCATTTTTCTTTGTTTTCCAGTCGGGATCGCGAACTTCATTTTTCTTATTTCTTTTATAGTTGATTTTCGTCGTTTTCGTTCGACAGAGTTCGATGAACTGTAGTACTCGCGCCGTCGCTCCGATCAGCCGCTCCCACTTGGAAAAGCGTTCTATTTTTGGCACGGCTTCTTTTATGTTGCAGGTGTTTTTGACGGTGATGTTGTTGACCTTTTCTTCTCCGGTCGGCGTGGGCAACGTAGGTAACTCGGACGGCCATGTTGATGACGGCTCGTATAGGAAGTTCGGGCCGTGGTACCAGCGGTGGGCTGAGTTGAAGTCCGTGGGCACGTCGCGTGTTGCATCGTCGGCGACGTTGAGTTTGGTCGGCACCCATCTCCATTCTTGTAATGTACTATTTTCTTCTATGGCGGCGATGCGGTGAGCGACGAACGGGCGATAAGCTCTCCCGCCGGTTTTCAGCCAGGTGAGTACTGTTTTGCTGTCTGTCCAAAACGTCTTGCTGCTGGGCTTCTTATCGTGCTCTTCTATAATAGTCGCGGCCATGCGACTTCCCAGTACGGCTGCCTGTAGTTCGAGCCGTGGTATCGACGTTAGCTTGAGCGGTGCGACTTTTGCTTTCGCGGCGATCAGTGACGTATGTACTTGTCCGTCAGCTGTTTCGGCGCGCCAATATATAGCGGCGGCGTATGCGAGTTCACTGGCGTCTACGAAGATATGTAGCTGTATTTTGTCGGCGTCGCTGTAGCCGTTGTAACATCTTGGTACTGCGGTGTGTTGCAAGCTTTTCAGGTGGCGCGTCCAATCGGCCCACTGTTGGGCCAGGTCGGCGTCTATGGGTTGGTCCCAGGCGGTTCCTCTTCTCCATATTTCTTGTAGTATTTGTTTCGCTCGTACTGTTACAGGCGATGCGAGGCCGAGCGGGTCGAACAGCGACATCAGTATTTTCAGTGTTTCTCTCTTCGTGGGGTGCGTTTTTTCGAGTATGCCCGGTGGTAGTCGCGCCAAGTTGAGGTTGAAGCCAAGTTCGTCGGTGCGTGGTTTCCATATGAGTCCCAATATTCGTTCAGTCTGTTCGGCGTCAAGTTCGACTTCGGTCTTCGTTGTAGCGCCCGGGTCGAGGGCGTCGATCACCTGCTGCGAGTTCGATGACCATTGGCGTAGCTCGTAGTGTGCGGCGTTGTGTATCTTGTGTACTTCGGTCGCTATGGCAACGGCGGCGTCTTCAGTTCGTTCGCTGTGTATGAAATCGTCGACGTAGTGACTTTTGATGACAGCTGATCGGGCGTCGGCTTGCCATTGTTCGGAGTTCGCGTTAATGTTCTTCACGAAAATAGCGATGGCAGGTGAACACGTAGCGCCGAATATTAGCGACGTCATTCGGTACTCTTCTGGTGGCTGATCATCACGGCGGCTGCCTCTCCATAGGTAACGTAGCGCGTCTCTGTCTTCTTGTCTGACTTTCACTTGCATAAACATTTCTTTGATGTCGGCCGACACGGCCACTCGGTGCTGACGAAATCGCATGAGTACTCCCGGTAGTGATTGCAGTAGATCGGGCCCTCGCAGCAAGTGATCGTTGAGCGAAACTCCTCTTGTTTTCGCTGCGGCGTCATGTACGATCCTTATCTTGTCGGGCTTCATCGGGTTCACCACGGCGAAGTGCGGTAAGTACCATGTTCGTTGTTCGTTCTTCGTTTTCGGAGCGGGTTCGGCGTAGCCTTTTTCTATTAGCGCGTTCATATTTTCTTCATATCGTTTCTTCATTTTCGGATCGCGGTCGATTTTCTTTTCAACGGTGAGCAGTCGCTTTAACGTGTTTTCGTAGTTGTTTGGCATGTTGACGTCATCCGACCGCCATAGTAGCGGTGCTTCGTATCTTCCCTCTTTGTTTAGTCGGACCTCTCTTTCTAGCGTAGCTAAGGCGCGTGCGTCCGGGTTGTTTTGCGGCATGCTGGGGTTGACGATGAGCGACTCGAGTGCGAAGTAGTTCTTCAGTTGTTCATCCATGCTGTCTTCGATGTTGTTGATGAAATTAACTCGATGCGTTTGTTGCCCCAGTGTGCGTGACTGTGTCCCGTGTAGCACCCACCCAAGCGGCGTTAGCGATGCGACGGGTTGATTGTGCTGCCCTTGACGCATTTCTTCAGTCAACAGTAGGTGCCAATTGTTTTGACCGATGAGTACTTGTGGCTTCGCTTCGACGTATTTGAGAAGATTTTCTATGTCGCTGAGGTGACCGCAGCCGTGTAGCTCTTCATCGGTGATGGCTTGTGGCGATAGTTGCATGTTCGAAATGGTGCGTGCGCGGATCTCGAATTCTTTGTTGGACGAGCCGCGTAGCGATAGTGTGACGCGGCGTGAGCGCGCCGACGTTGTTTGCTGGTCGCCGATAGATTCGATGCGTAGCGGGTCGAATGGGCCCCTGGCGCCGGTTGCTGTTGCTAAGTCGTTGTCGACGAGTGTGACCGTCGAGCCGTCGTCCAGTAGTGCGTAGGTATCTACTCCTCCCGCCGGTCCGGAAACGTGTACAGGTAGAATCTTCAAATAAGATACGCCTCTCGCAGTCCATGTTGACGCGACTGTCTCGCTCTTCTGTATAGCGCTATCTCGCTCTGTTTCTTGTTTCTTCGCATAGTGAAGTAGTTGATGATGTGTTTTATTGCAGTCGTCTATTTCGCATCTTTTTCGTCTGCAGTGGTGAGTTTTCGTGCGGTATCGTAGACACACGAAGCAGAGTCGTTGCTTCTTGGCCATATCCCATCGTTCATCTGTAGTCGCGGCCTTAAACTTGCTGCATTGCGTTATGTTGTGGCCATTTTCGTCGCAGGCGGCGCATTTCTGTTGAGTGGCGCCGGTATGTCTGTCTGTTGTAGTGAAGGCGCGTTGTGGTCTTCGTAGCGGTGCGTGTTCGCTGTATATGTTTTCAGGCGCTGCGTATGGGCCGCAGCGTTCGGCTTCTCGTTCGAGGAATCTTGATAGCTTGAGTAGGTCGGGTTCCTCTTGAGATTGTTCGGCGGCGAAGTCGTACCACTTGTATTTGAGTACCGGCGTCAGCTTGTCTACCGTTGATCTGATTGCTTCTGGACTATATAGGTAATGTTGACGGTTGAGTGCGCGTAGCGTAGCGACGATGTTCATTATGCGGCTTGCGAATATGCAGATTTCCTTCGGGTTATCGGTGAGGCGCGGGAGGGCGCGCAGTCGTTCCAGTTCGGCTATGGCGATGCTATCTGGACGGCCGAAGCGGGCTTCTAGTGTTTTGAATATTTCTTCAGTTTTCGCATTGTAGATGAGTAGGTTCTCAACTGCTTCTTTTGCTCTTCCTTTCAGGCTGCGTCGTAGTCTTGACACGTTTTCTAGTTCTGAGAATAGCGGCGCGGTTTCGATGTATGCTGCTTTGAACGACAACCATTCTTGATGCGAGCCTCCGTACGGCGGTAGTTCAGTAGCGAAGCGAGGAGTGTGCGGTGTCCCTCTAGCAGCGAGGGCGATCGCGGAGGCCAAATCCTTCAAATCTATTTGTTGTGGGCACGGCGCGATGTCTCCTATCATCTTCGGTGTAACGGAGTCTTTCTTTTCTTGGTTGTCTTCTTTCTGTACTGGCGTCGGCTGCGACAGCGGCGGTGGTCGCAGTGACGGCAGCGGCGGCGGCGGTAGCAGCAGTGACTGTGTCGGCGGCGGCGGTAATGTCGCCGGCGGCGGCGGCGGCGGCGGCTTTTCTATTCTCTCAGCGGGCTCTTCAGCCGTTTCGGCGGGGCGGGGCTGGCTTTCGTTTAGCCAGTCGTCGACCTTCTTCGTTGTGTCGTGTTCGGAGATGGCCGTCCCTGCGTCGCTTTCATTATCAGATTCGGCTTCGAGGCTTGCGACGCGGGCGGCGGCGAGTTCTATCTTCAGTTTCAGTAATTCTTCTTTGGCGCGAGTGAGGCGGGCAGCGCGCCGTGGCTTTGAGGCACTCTTCGATGGCGCTGGTTTCTTCGTTTTCTGTGTGGTCTCCGAGCCTTCTTCCGTAGAGTTTTCTGTGGTTGCTTCCGTTGACGTAGTTCTTGCAGTGGATTCTGTCGCGGTAGCTTCGGACGCCGCTTCTTCGTTCGGCGGCGCGGTCGTAGGTACGGTTTCGGTTGATGGGCCCGGGGCCGGGGCCGGGGCCGTGGCCGTATCTGGGGCCGGAGTTGGGGCTGGAGAACGTCCCTTCGTTGATCTGGTGACTCGCATCTTCTTTTTTCCTTAGTGACGATTTATCCGGCTGAGAAGGACCATTAATGTACGGGACGGCCGTACATTTGTTGCTGGGATTGTCGTCAAAATGAAACGCTGCCTTTGGTTGAATCAGCCAGAGTTCTTGAGGGAGATAGCTTCGAGTTGGTTGTTGCTTGTCCGAGCGCTTGCTGAAGAGTGCATGCTCCATACAAATCCGGCTCGTTATTTATACTCTCGCGGCTATCGCCCTCTCACTCTTACATTTTTATTTCTCTCTCTTACAATTTTATTACAATTGTTATGAATTTCTTAATTGTTATGTTTTTAAACTGTTACACAATTAGCTTATGTCTAAATAATACAATAGTAACGTTATTGTGCCTGTGGAATATTCATTTTGTGAGAAAAAGTGGAAAACAGGTTTTCGGTATAAATATACCTCGCCCCCCGCTTCTTCCGTACAAAACTCGGGCGCACGGGACGCGCGCCGCTCAGTCGTGTGCGGACGTCGTGGCGTTAGGATCTAAGTTTAGGTCATAGACATATGACCTAGGTCTTAAGTTTGGTGCCTAACTACCTAACTTTATCTTTTATCTAGCTTTATTTAGTGTCTAGGTCTCTATACTATTTGTTTACTTATCTGAATGTCTATGACCTAACTAGCCTACCTACCTAAGTTTCCACAGGGCTTTAATGAAAAGGCAATCAGAAAGTATCTTTATTAAATACGAACACAAGTATACATTTCAAAACTTACAAACGAAACAATTATTACTTAACTATTATACTAAATACTAACACGATTATAACTGTACAAACTTTATAGACGGAATTTATCTGTCGTCCGGAACAATCAATATAGGTACTTACATGCATTAAATATTTGCTTGTGCTCATAAGAACAAATATTATATAGCCTTCACTTAACAACTGTCATTGATTTTATAAAATCGTTGAGTCACAGAATATTACTAATACCATAAGTGGGACAGACCAAAAATATTAATAATACCATAAGTGGGACAGTTTGGATGGATGTTGTATTTTACTCAATCACGCTGGAACGGCTGAGCGAACCTAAATTATTTAGCACAGAAATTAGATTATAAATTACTAGCCTTCCACTCGCGGCTTCATCTGCTTGGGCGTCCACGACGTTATACCGCGGGCTTTTTATTTGGCCTGAGCACGCGGGAATGTGCTATATTAACAGGATAAAAAATTGGCCATTGCCACTCTCTTCTCCAGCCCTTAAACTATCCCCACACCAAAAATCATGTCGATCCGTTGTTCCGTTTTGACGTAACAGACAGACAGACTAACAAATAAAAAAACACACTTACACATTTATAATAATATTAGAATGGGTAATAGAATAGTCTGGAATAGCACAAGGTTATTTCTCATCCCGATATTCCCTTGGGAACTTGAACCACGGGTGAAACCTGGAGGAGCAGCTAGTTTAATTTTATCAAGAATATCGTGCTTCAGAAACATTCTGCATCCACTGAGCCGCATTAGGCCCACGTGGTGGGTTGAGGCATAATGCAATATACCATACAAACATGTAAATTGTGTACTGCGTAGCAATTGTTTGATTAAAACTTTAAAGGACTGCCTACGCATATCAGGGCCGTGGCCGAGCCGTAATCCGTCCTCCAATCACTATCGGCGGCCGGACACAGCACTGATATGTGTAGGCAGTACTTTAGTATTCGATACTGACCACAGCAATGGCCTCCGTGGCCTTGACGCCGACCGGCCCCAGCACAGCCATATAGGCTACATTGGCCAGCAGGTAGATGCCCGTCACCAGCGGCAGCGAAATGTATATGGCACGCGGCAGGTTCTTGAACGGATCTTTCAGCTCTTCTGTCATGAAGTTTAAGTAACTCCTGTAAAAAAAAATACAATCATTAGTAGCTAAGTACAAGGCAAAAGTATTTGACAGATTTTTCAACATACAGGTCAAACCTTTTATCCGATTGCGCTGAAATTTTGCACGGAGATAGTTATTATAACGTAGACATCCGTGTCCGCTAAGAAAGGATTTTTTTCAACTTTGTTTAGAGATATAGAGCGGAAAAATTAATGTTTATTAAGAAGTTATACAGTCAACTACTTTTACACTCCGAATCTAGCGTGAGCGACAGGGCTCGGAATCCAGGTCAAAACTCGCGAACAGGTTCGCTAGAAACTCCATACAATTTCAAAAGAGCATTAAAATTAAAAAACCTCTCAATTTCGTATCAGTATTCAATTTAGGTTAGTTTGGTTTAACAACATTATAAACGTCAATGAAGCTACGCCATTGGTTCGCCTACCATTATCATTTCGCTCTTTTAGAATTGAAAAAAATTCGGTTCTAATCAAAGATCAAAACGAAACGGTTCCTGCTTGAAATACCGGTATTTCTCGCTCGCTGATTTCGTTGGCGACTCTTTATACAAATAACGAACGCCGAGTTCGAACCAAACAGAAGTCACGAGATTCGCAAGGGGGAGTACCTAGAGGGGGTGTACTTGAAATTAATGGTTAATTTTATCCTAGCGATAATAACACTCGCGAATCGATTCCGCTCCAGGCGATCGTTTTAAAAAATACCTACCTGGTCAGGCTCTAGCGGGCGAAGCAGCGGGCAAAAGTTATTTATTATAATAAATATGACTATTCCATGAAATGACCAACTATATGATCAAATTATCAATTTAATGTAAGGACATTTATGTTAGGTTTTATATAGAAAATATTTTTTTATTTTCGATTCAATAAACAAACAAAAAATCCAATCATTTCTTTTTATAAAGTAGTATTAGTTTAGATTTGTAACTATTTTGATTACACATGACCGGGCGTTTATCTGTTCATTCATTTGTTAGACGCTGATTTATTGAAAGATGTGACCTGCAGATTTTGATAATATTATAAAATACAACTATTTTATGATAACATCAACTGATCACGCACAATTGTGATGACCACATCTACTGTGTTCCACAGTTTATTGAAACGAAGGTTTCTCATGCAAAATTAAGTAAATTAAAACTAGTCCTACCTTACTAGTAAATAGTGTCCGTAATCCAGGGGGGCTGAACGTTGTCTCGCCGGCGCGCGCCGGGCAAAACGATCTCCACACAACCCCCGATGGGATACTCTTACAGCTAACACTCTTATACTACACAATGCCCTAATAGGCAGCTAAAACTTTCCCGGCGCTTTTCAAAGCGAACACACACGGGTTACAAGTCCGTACCCCGACCGGAGCCCTAGTAGGTGCAAAACGAAATCTCGGTCCCAATATGGGTAGGTAACTTGCGCGGCACGTCGCTACAGAAACACACGAACTTGTCTCACGGCTGCTTACGGCCAACTGGTCTGCACGCGGCCCGAGCGCATTGCGTGTCGCCCGTGACCTTGACAATGACAACGCACCGCTCGCAGCGCGGCGCGAACATCCCCCCGTCCCGGACAGTAGCAAACTGTCCGCCAACTCAATCTAAGGGCAGGCGAGAGAGGGTAGCGATCGCTCGCTTCAAAACAGAGTCCCCCACCAGGACCTCGGCAAACCTGGGCACACCATCCGACCCCGGATGAAGCTGAACAATGCGTCCTAAACGCCAGCGGAGGGGCGGCAGGTTTGGATCCTTTACCAACACGAGGTCTCCTGTCTTGGGTGGGGTCGTCCTATCCGACCACTTAACGCGTTGCTGCAAAATGTGCAAATACTCCAGATGCCAACGGCGCCAAAAACTCTGCGTAAGCTGCTGGAGCAATTCAAATCGCGAGAGCCGTCCGGAGGCCACTTCGGAATAAGGATATTCCGGCAAGGCGTTAAGCGGTCTGCCAATCAAAAAATGGCCCGGCGTAAGGGCCTCTAAATCATTCGCGTCCGAAGACAACGGACACAACGGACGCGAGTTGAGGACCGCCTCAACCTTACAAAATACGGTCGCGAGTTCCTCAAACGTGAGGACCGTCTCCCCAATAACGCGACGAAGGTGAGTTTTAGCGGCCTTTACAGTTGCTTCAAAAATCCCTCCCCAGTGGGGGCAGGATGGCGGGGAGTACTGCCATCGTACCCCTCTGCGAGAGAGTGTGGATCCGATCTCAAAATTATTCCTATCCAAAAATTTACAAACTTCCTTTAAATACCTATCGGTGCCCTTGAAATTGGTTCCACAATCGGACCTGATTAACGACGGCATTCCGCGGCGAGACACAAAACGATTCAACGTGGCTACAAAGGCTTCTGTGGTGAGGGCACTAACCACCTCCAGGTGGACCGCTTTAGTGGCCAAACAAACAAATACACACAAGTAAGCCTTTTCCGTTCTAGCATTACGAAGCCGCGATGTCTTAACGGTAAATGGCCCCGCAAAATCCGTTCCAACTCCTGAGAAGGGCATCGATTCGTTCACTCGATCGGCAGGCAAATCACCCATCTGGGGCTGCATCGTATCGGCGCGCAAACGATAACACGGGAGACAACGAAAAATAACGGATCGGATTATTCTCCGCGCTGACAAAATCCAGAACTCTCGTTGGAGGAGCGCGGTCAAAGCATTACAACCGGCATGAGCATTCTTTACATGTCGGTCTGTAATCAACAGTCTAACTAACGGTCCATCCTTGGGGAGCAACAAAGGGTGGCGTGATCCGTACGGCAGGTTGGCATGTCTGAGCCTACCTCCGACACGCAGCAATCCGGTACTGTCCAAGAAGGGATTCAACCGCACCAAGGGTCCCTTCAACTTGGGCTTACTTGAGCGCAGGGCTTTCAGCTCCGGTTCGAACTCTCGCTGTTGCGTCACTCGCAACCAATGCAACAGAGCGTCTTGCCGCTCTTGTGGGGCGAGGACCGGAGACAACGATTTCTCCTGAGGCTGGCGACAATTTCGCACAAAGCGCCTCATCCAAGCAGTCACGCCGAGCAACTTATCAAGAGAACTGTAGCGGTCTAACAAAAACTCCATCTGCGGAGCCGCCACCGTCTCCACGGCGTGAACACGCATGCCTAGGTCTGGGACTCTGGCCACAGCCCGGGTGGCAGGCCATGAGCGCTCAGGCCGTAACAACCATGATGGACTCCACCATAGGTGGTGGTCCACTAACTCAGGCGCCTCGCAGCCGCGGGAGGCACAATCTGCGGGGTTCAGTTCGCCCGGTACGTGGCGCCAAATCAACGGGGCCTTTGAAGTCTGAATTTGTGAGACCCGGTTGGCCACAAAAACCTCAAGGGTGTGGACTGAACTCTTCAGCCAACAAAGGACGACCTGGCTGTCAGACCACGCAAATATCGACTCCAAGTCGACACCGTTTCCCAAGGTGTCGGCAACATGATTGAGTAGCCGTACTAAGAGAGTGGCGCCGGACAATTCCAACTTCGGAATGGTTAGCCGAGTCCGAAGGGGGGCGACCTTACTCTTGGCCGTAACTAAGTGTACGGCGACAACGCCTGCTGCATCCACCGTTCGGATGTAAACGGCTGCCGCGTATCCGCTTTCGGACGCGTCACAAAAGCCGTGCAGGGAGGCTTTAAACTTTCCCGAAGGCAGCATTTGCCTCGGTATACAAACCCGATTGACGTCGGGTAGGGATGACACGAACCTCACCCACTCTCGTAGGAGGCTACCAGAGAGGGGCTCATCCCATGACAACTCCGCAGCCCAGAGCTCCTGTAGGAAGCACTTCATGGAAAACACTACAGGGCTGAGCCAACCGTTCGGATCAAAGGTACGGGCTACAGTAGACAGCACCGTGCGTTTAGTCCAGACCTTTGGGTCTGGCAGTTCCAATCTATATGTGAACAAATCCGGGACTGGTCGATACTGGACTCCCAAAACAGACAGCATGTCTGGAGTCTCCGGATTTTCAAAGAGGAGCGGCTCTTGCTGGTGGTCCTTAGGCAAATCTGCCAATAGGTCCGGTGAGTTAGACAGCCACTTCCGCAACTCATAGCCACCAGCCCTCAAGAGCGCAATCAGCTCATCACGTAAGACGAGAGCCTCATCTAAGCTCGAGGCCCCCGTGCAGATATCGTCGACAAATAAGGCCCCCCCCTCAATAAGAGCAGATGCCCGGGGATAGCGTAGCCGTTCGCGCTCTGCGAGCTCCAAAAGCGAACGGATCGCCACAAAGGGGCTCGACCGCAAACCATAAGTGTTGGTGTTCAGCTCGTAAGCCAACATCGGATCCTGGGGATCCTCACGCCAAAGGATGAGCTGGTATCGTCTATCCTCCGGGTGAATCACGGTCTGTCTGAACATCATGCGGATATCGGCCACAAAGACGACAGCGTGCCGGCGGAAGTTGGTCAAAACATCACAGACATCGTGATGCAACTTCGGCCCCGCATGCAGACACTGATTCAACGACACTCCGGTTGACGTGGGCGCTGAACCATCAAAGACCACGCGGATCTTCCCATTGGAAGTCTTCAAAACAGCGTGGTGTGGCAGGAAGTAATGTTCCACATTACGCCAGTCCAACTGCGAGATGGACATGTGCCCAAGGTCCAAATACTCCCGCATGAAGTCTATATACTTCTCCTTGAATGCGGGATCCCTGGCCATCCTACGCTCCATGGACAACAATCTCTTCTCGGCCATCGGTCGGGAGCTCCCTAAAGGAGGGCGAACCGCCAAGAAGGGCAAGCGGGTAATCAAGCGACCCGAGAGGAGGCGCCCAGTGTTGTTCTGGTAGAACAATTCGCACTCCTCGGCTAACGGATCCAACCGCTTGGCAGTGGGGGGTTCCTCCACCTCCCAAAACTTTTGGAGAACGTCGGACAAAGTAGAACCGACAATGGTCTGGCGGTCTACCGACGGGGTCTCTGGTGTCTGTGGTACCTTTCCCATCACCACATGACCCAGCGACGAGGACAAGGCGACAAGATCGGCTGTCTGCAAAACTCGCTTGCTTCCATACAATACACGACCGAGGACATCCGCACCAATCAACAAGTGTATTGGGCCCGGTCGGTGGAAGGAAGGATCAGCCAAAGCCAGTCCAGACGTCAGCTCAATCGTGGATGGCGGCACTCGCACTTGCGGGAGTGGTCCAACCACCTTATCAAAGACTATCGCCGAAGCACCGATCTTCGGCCTTGGCGCGAAGTGGGGGGAGAAGGAGAACTCAACTCGACCAATCGGATCAGGGATCCGCGAGTCTCCCACCCCCCGTACCGCTTCGTGATGCGGCACAAGCAAAAGACCCAGCTGTCGGACAAGCCACCTGGACATTATGCACCCCTGGGCACCTGAGTCCAAAAGGGCACGCACCGTGACAACATTGCCCTTAGGTCCCCAAACATTCACGGAGGCTGTTGGCAACAGCACAAGCTCCGGAGGGGTGGTTGGGTCCGACAGGGGCGCCATTAAAAATTTTGGGGGGGTACTTGTCCCCCTCGCGCCTGAGTCGGCGCGCCAAATGTGGGACGCTCGTACCGGGCGAGCGGGTCCCAATCGGGTACATACTGGCCCCGACCAACAGCACTCCTAGGTGCAGGGTAATACCCGTGTGGGGCGTGCCTCGGTGCATAGTACCCCAATCGAGGCCTCTCCATTAGGGGGGGGGAGTAGCAAATAGGGCCCGTGCCCATCGCCACCGTGGCGTACTCTTGTGGTACCCCCCTACCCCCGCCCGTGGCGGGGGCGTCTCTCCTATAGTTCCCCCTCTCCGGGGGGGACTGAACGGGGGGGCTAAGCCCCGCCGAATCTCTAGGGGACCGGTTCCGGGCTGCCGGGCCCCCGCCCGTGCGCGAGGAATTCGAACCCCGGTCGCTCCCGGCGTCCTTGCGGTCCAAACAAAGGAGGGGGTGATGCCTCCCTCCGCAAAGACGACAATCCTCGGTCTGGGGACACGCCGACTGCATGTGTCCCCCCAAACACCTATAGCACCATTGGCGCTGTTTCGCAACGGCCCTCCGTCCCTCTGGGCGGAGGCCTCTAAATTTGGCACATTCGTGCACCATGTGCCTATCTCCCCTGCAATACCTGCACCGCTCACTCGGTGCGGGGGGAGGGGACTGCTGGAAGGCAGCATAGCGATTGGTCGGGCGACGGGGCTGTTCCCTCGCCGCCACCATACGACCAACACCTGGAACCGGGGCAGGCTCCAGGTGGTCCGTCACCCTACATTCGTCCTCCAAAAAACGAAGGAGGTCCGCGAAGGGCGGGAGATACGAGGCGCTGTCGCCTCCGTACCTCTGCTCGAAACGCCCCTTCATTTCAGCGGGCAATTTGGCGAGGACTATGTGCAGCAGTACAAAGGACCACTGATCCACCGGCAGGTCCAATCGCCTTAGGGAGTTGACCGCTGACAGTAGCGGGTTCAGCAACTCCCTCCGTAACAGGTGTACCCGCGTGATTCGCGGGAGGGCCAAAATCGTGGCCACGTGGGTGTCCGCCAGTAACCGGACATTCTGGTACCTGCTAACCAGAAGCTGGCGAGCCACCTGGTAGTTGTCGTCACTGATGAGCAGGTGCTGGATTACCGCGCTGGCCTCTCCTCGCAGGGAGGAGCGCAAATAGGCCAACTTCTCGCTAGGGGATAAGTCCCGTCGTGAATCCACCAAACTGTCAAACAAATTAATGTAGCCCATCCAGGCTGACAGATCCCCATTAAAAGTGGGAATCTCCAAAGTAGGCAATCGGCCTAGCAACGCCGTCGGGGTAGGTTTGACCTCCCCGCTCAAAACCGGCTCCCCCTTCCGAACAGCCAGGGCCCTCTCAGCCGCCTCCGTGAACTGGTCAGCCAGCTCATAGGCCTGGGCTACATCCTGCTCCAGCTGTTCCGACACGGCATCATCAGCTGGGGGGTTCTCTAAATAATACGCGCGACACTCCATGGCGTGGCGCTCCAGGTCTTGCAGCCGAGCTGCCAGCCCGCCATACCGAGCTAGCAACGCGCCTACCCGGTCGGCTCGGTCTATTAATGTGACCGCACAAGCAAGCCAACGCAAAGCTCCTTGGATGCCAGCCCTGGATACGGCGGTCGGATTCGTAGGAGCCATTTATAATCCGTTGAATAAACAAGCAAACAAAGAAATATAGAAGTGGCAAACATCAACAAAAAAAAAAAAAAAAACAATAGAAATAGGTCGCGTCACGATAATATAAAACACAATTAAAATTCGGACGACATACACGGACCCTACTATTTTCATAAATTATTAGCAACTTACCAATTTCAAGGGCTAACAATATAACGGTATGAACAAAACGTATAGGATTAACGGTATGGCATACACGGCACGGCCAAGTCAACCTCGCAAATCAACTACTAAACCGTTATCAACAAACAAAACTATTTTTAATAATAATACTCGTAATTTAATACTACTAATAATTAAAACTAGTTCCACTTTTTTAACTAGGCAAGCGGACTCGGAACAAACACTAGTATGTGGTACTAATAAACAACACTTTCGAACGAAACTATTCGTCAAATAAATCCGGACACACAAAAAAAAATATACACATCTAGGCGAGTAAACTCGTATCAAATCACTAGTATGTGGTACTAATAAACACACTTTCGAACGAACTATTCGTCAAATAAATCCGGACACACAAAAAAAAATATACACATCTAGGCGAGTAAACTCGTATCAAAACACTAGTATGTGACAACAATTATATAAGTGTCTATCTATTATCGGATCCACCAAGTGAGAAACATTCGCTTCGAGAATTTACTAGAACAATTTCTTAGTACTTCAAATCGTCTCGGGATCTTCAAATACCCTCGAGATTTCAACAAAAAAAAATAATAATTTTTAGGTACGCTTTTTAGGTACGCTTTTTATTTTTACTATGAAATTTTATGTAGTTAATTTTAATATGAAAATTAATTATATCAACTAAGCTCTGCTACCAAAAATATGATCACGCACAATTGTGATGACCACATCTACTGTGTTCCACAGTTTATTGAAACGAAGGTTTCTCATGCAAAATTAAGTAAATTAAAACTAGTCCTACCTTACTAGTAAATAGTGTCCGTAATCCAGGGGGGCTGAACGTTGTCTCGCCGGCGCGCGCCGGGCAAAACGATCTCCACACAACCCCCGATGGGATACTCTTACAGCTAACACTCTTATACTACACAATGCCCTAATAGGCAGCTAAAACTTTCCCGGCGCTTTTCAAAGCGAACACACACGGGTTACAAGTCCGTACCCCGACCGGAGCCCTAGTAGGTGCAAAACGAAATCTCGGTCCCAATATGGGTAGGTAACTTGCGCGGCACGTCGCTACAGAAACACACGAACTTGTCTCACGGCTGCTTACGGCCAACTGGTCTGCACGCGGCCCGAGCGCATTGCGTGTCGCCCGTGACCTTGACAATGACAACGCACCGCTCGCAGCGCGGCGCGAACATCAACCATTTCATTACCACGACTTAAACATGGCTTCTTCAAACAACTGGAAATATTTAGGGTTAAAAAAGTTTTTAAATAAATACACAATCTACCTATTGTTCTTACCATCCAGAGTATGAAAATATTCCAGAATAGAATGCGACTGACCAATCGCCTATTGACGTTGCAGTGCCAGCCCAACCATCCTCAAAGTGCTGTACTCCACCTGCTGCATTAAATAATATTATTATAATGTTTTGTCTAAAACAAAAACAATAACTTATGGATTTTAAAAGTAAAATACCTCTAGCCATCCAAGCTACACCCCCAATAATTATCACTGCCAATGCTGCTATCTTCGTAAACATAAATACATTCTGTACTCTAGTAGTAATTTTCACATCATATGCATTAATGAATGTCAATAAACCTGAAATTATAAAGTGTTAAAATAGCTACCTATAAACTGCTCTTCACAGAACACCATGATAGGCTGTCAATAGGGTACACTGTTTTTTTATTTTTTGGATTGCCTCTCCATGCGGCTTCAACAAAAAAAAACTGCATTTCTGTACAGTCGTCGAGATATCATGTGTGGAAAAATCTCATCCTGCATACTGCTCACAAGAAATCTCTGTGAAAACAACCTGCTTTGTGGTACTGACGTCGAGTTATCTCGACGCAAAATTAAATAGTCAACTTTTGCTAGTTATTTAAATTTTTACTTTTTTCATTCACAATGCAATTTTTATTATTCACCAGCTCCGATGGTTGTGAGACGGGTAAATTTTTTCTAAATACTTCATTTTCCATTTTTCAACAACTTTTGGTACTTGAAGGTAGGCTGAGATTGTAAATTGTAGGGAAACAAATTTTTAAAACTGCTTTCTATCTAATATATTATGGTCATTTATTTATACAACGTCGGCGAGTGATTTTTTTATTATGGAATAAGAGGTAGTACAACACAACATATGTACTTATGAAGAAATTATTATATTTATCGACCAATTACAAGTAATTATTATATATACATTGTCATTTATTTATTATTATTGTCGTATCAGGGTTATTGTCGTGTCGTATCAAAACAGGTAAGCTTTTATAAGATTACTAGCGGCCGCCCGCGGTTTCACCCGCGTGGTTCCCGTTCCCGTGGGAATATCGGGATAAAAAGTACATATAAACCTTCCTCTTGAATCACTCTATCTATTAAAAAAAACGCATCAAAATCCGTTGCGAAGTTTCAAAGATTTAAGCATACAAAGGGACATAGGGACAGAGAAAGCGACTTTGTTTTATACTATGTAGTGATACCTATTATATCTCATTTATAATATATGCAAAAATAAGAAACAGTTTTGTAAGAAGCAAATTTGGTTATCCGAGATATCTTGACAGTACTATGCGAGAGCACATTTTCTGAAACGAGATAACTCGACGCTAGCAGCGGAAGGGTTAAAATGTATTTCGATCTTAAAAAATTATATGCTTCTAATTAGACAAGGAGAGAACGACTTCTTCTTTGTGATCTTTGTGACGGCACCAAGTTAGTAGAGTCATAGCTCGCCATAAAAGATTTCGTTTTAGGAAGACAGCTTAAAATTTGGTTGTTATAAAATAAAACAGATTCTTCACATTAGGTATTCTTAAGTGTTATATGTTTTAACTTTATCATCAAATATCAACATTACAACAACAATGAAATACCCTATTATTGTCACCTTTTTGTGCTAAATGCATTATAGAAGTATAGTCCATACACTACTATTTATTGGATTTTAAAGTTCTACACATTGACATGGTAATCTGCCTGTTTTAAGGACTGCCTACACATATCAGGGCCGTGATACGTCCACCAATCACTAGCGGTAGCCGGACAGGCATAAACATATTCCAAAAAAAATCACATCTACTGTATGCCGATTAAGATTGGGCCATGTGTGCACCCCTGTATTTCTGGCTAAAATAAGAATAAAGGACAGCTCTCTCTGTGAATGTGGTTTGGATGAAGGGACCTTAGAACACATTTTTTTCTATTGTCCGAAAATTTCCACTCCTCTTTATAGTATTTTAAATAAAACTGTATGTCGCCCGTTAAATATAAATTATCTATTGTCACTAGCTCACTCCCCTGCCATATATATTTTGTGCAAATTGATAAAACAAAATAACATAACACTGTAATGTAGGTATTGGGTATTAAGTTTACTTGCGTCCCCCTGCTTTGTTTGCTTCCTATATCTAAATATATGATATCTATGTATTTTAATGTTGTGGTGTCTTGTGTTGTATAACTTGTATAAGCGTTTGCCCTGTCCCTTTGTTACAGATGCTCATGGATAGTTAAAAACGACAGTCAGAACCGTACTACTGTCATCAAAACCGTCATTCTATTCTAGCAGAACACGCACATTGTCTCTTTAAACTCGGACATTGGCAGAATCGTCGCGTAAAGAGACGCAGCCATCTACAACCAAAAATTGATTGATTGGTAGCCGGACACGGCACTGAAGCTCCGCCGCTAATGATTGGCGGAAGGATCACGGCCCGGCCACGGCCCTGATATGTGTAGGCAGTCCTTTGGAGGTCAAGTAGTGCATAATAATTAAGGTATTATTGAACACATCTTAGATTTCTGCGCGAACTGTCCCTATAAATAAAACACTTTCAAGGATTTTTTACGCAATTTATTTAACAACTTGGTTCTTCAACTTTCCAGGGGCCGTGGTCACGGAAAAAACTGACTACAGTAGTTTTCCGTGACCACGGCCCCTGGAAAGGTGCCGAAACGTCGGATAAACGAAAATATCTCTAAAAACAACTAAAATTTAACCAAGATTGCGTGAAAAAATCCGTGAAAGTGTTTTATTTATATAAGGTATTATTGTCTTGTTTCTTGTGTTCTGTGGCTTTATCATAGTCTCTGTAACTTTCCAAACTTACATATTGTAGCTGCAGCTAATAACTTTTTCGACAACTGATCTATAACACAATTCGGGAATATTGGCCCCAAGAGATTGTTAACAAAGGTTAACGCCATAATTGCATTCGTGCTTGGCCTGTAAATAACCAGAAATAAATTAATAACAACACCAATATTTATTGTACTATCACTTGTGACAAATTGGATACAGTGTAAACTCCATATAATGAATGACACTCGATTTATGTAAAAAATGTCTTTATTCCTTGACTTTGGTTGGTTTACATCATCATCACTACATCATTTTCCATAAAACATTTTATTTTCTCCATTTAACATTAACTCTCTATAACGTCGTAAATGCTCATACACTTATAGAGTTTACACTGTAAAATACATTAATTTTTTGATGACAGCTACCTCTAACTTGAATAATTCCAGAAAAGGTGACTATTTTTTATATTATTGGTATTGTATGTATTATTATACATACATACATTTATATACTTACGCCTATTTCCCACGGGGGCAGGCAGAGATTATGGATTATAGACTTAAGATATTTGATGATGGCTATGAATTGTGATTTTTTTTTAAGATTGGATCAGCTCATTGTTTTATCTTTTCCTCTGATGGCATTGTATTGATTTGGAGACCGAGATTCACTTTGGGCTGAAGTGCCAGCAGTAAGTACTTATGACTTATAAATAAATAATAAAATAAAAATTAAGCTTTATTTTCTCCACAATAATAAAGTTACAGTTACGGTTTTGTTGTATACATATTTTAAGTTAATATTAGTATTGTGGAGACTGGTGCCCGTACTAAGGTTATGACCCGCTTTACAGGTCACCAGGCCTCCATTATAGTAAACCGTTAGCCAGTTTTTATTATGCAAGCCCTATATAGTTTTGTATGTATACTAGGAACTTACACAAATACGAGGATTGCATCCCATAAATAAAGAAAGGCTGGCAGAGCCCCATATGCCTCATTTATGTAGTGGTAATCTCCACCACTTTGAGCCAATGTGGTACCTACAAAGAATAATTAATATGAAGTCATATCTTTATTAATTTTTATGCTATCATTTGATAAAACAATTGAATTTTATTGTTTGCATTGCCAAATCTGTGCATGCAGAGCAGCTTACTGGTTATAACTTAGTAGTTAAAGAGTCATGAACTTAAAATATTAGTAAAAGTAATTAAGTAAGTAGGCCAATCTAACTGGTTTTCACAAGCGACTCATGAATTCCAAATAAAACTTGTTTGGCAATAGTAGGTTTGAAATTTCTTTAATCTATGGTACCTACACTATTAAATTTACTATGTATTAAATTAAAGTACATAAACCAATGTTTTAAGTTCATATTGATGATAAAGGCTCTCTGTCACAGTGTAGGCCTTCCAGCTGAATATGGATGAAAAGACAGTGCCTTTCTTTCTTCTCTTAGGTCTCCGATATACAAGCTTCTATATTTTAAATTAGGACCTATTTGTATAAACCAGATTGTACACATAAAAAACATCAACTTTAACTTTTTCTGTTTTTATTGACTTGCTCTATCTTTGAAACGAACATATTTACCTAGTTCAGCATATGACAAAGCTCCCAGTGTGGCTAGGCCTCCACAAGCTGCCCACACAGTCAGAGCCCCCCAAACAGATCCAGTCTTCTCAATGACTTCTTTTGGTGATATAAAAATACCACTTCCAAATATTATTCCTAAAATAATGGCTATGCCCTCCAACAACCCTAACTGCTTCCGCATTTTAACTTTCTCTTCAGCCATCGCACGTACTACACCACTTCCTTAATGCAAATTACTCTTATATCCCGCTAAGCCTCTGAGGTATGAGAGCGCTAAGCTAACCTCAACGAACTCGGCAATGATAATTGACCTCTCACATTTCTATTAGACCTAACCTTGTAGAATTATTGTAATAATAGCAACAATCAACCATTAGCTACAGCAGTAAGGCTGAACCGCGAAAATTCTAGGACCCCATACAACTCAGCATGCGGAAGGATGAAAAATAAATTGTAGGTTTCTTCGCTTCACTTGACTGACTGACACGACTGACACTGACATTGACATAATTTTGACAACATGACATGCTGACATAATTTTTGTTTTTAACGTTTACCCATTATGGGTAGGCAAAGGGGTCAATACCGGATCTCGAACGACAAGAGGGTTATCGGCTGAAAGATATGTGTATGGGCTTCAACTGTCATTTGAATTCCTTATTTTGATTGATTTTTGCTGCTTTGTTCTGCTGTTGTTCTTTTTTTGTGTACATATCTTCTTGAAATACCTAAGTCTGCGCGCGGTTGAATTTGAAACTAATTTTAGGGGGGGGCTACCGGCTAAGAAATATGGATACGGGTATGGGCTTCAACTGTCATTTGAATTCCTTATTTTGATAGATTTTTGCTGCTTTGTTCTGTTAACGTTGCTAGCTAGTTATCGTTATACCCGACGACTCAAAACAAGGAACTGATAGCGGCTATTTTCTTTATAGAATTGACTTAAAGTTCCCAAAAACGTATAAGTTCATACCCATAAAGTTACGCAGTAACCCCCCTGATAGCGGCTATTTTCTTTATAAAATTGACTTAAAGTTCCCAAAAACGTATGAAGTTCATACCCATAAAGTTACGCGTTAGCCCCCCTGGGGGCGTATCATTGATATCGATAAATATCGTTTTTTTTTTTGGAACGCTATATCGATATTTAGCGGTTTTCCGATCGGTTATATCGTTGCATCCCTACGAGCCGGTAAAATTAAATAGCAAGGTAGGTACTTTTTATAATTTTATCAATAAAAACATTGTAGGTAGGTAGGTAAATTGGTAAAATTTTAGAGAATTCTTTTAAAACGTGTTTCAAAGAATCAAAAATGGAATCTAGAGAATTCAATGCCCTCTTTCGGCTCGAATTCTTAAAAAAGAGGGACCGATGGAAGTTGGTGAAAACTTCGCAGGATGCCGAGGACGACAAGTAAGCTATCAATGTTGTTAGTTGAATGATTTTGAAGTACCTATTCATGACAACAGATAAGTAACAAGTTAGAAAGAAAGTTAATGGTTATAATTAAGATAATGGAAGTCCTTTGTTTGTATTAGAACCTAAAATGGTTTACCTTACAATGTAAGTAATGTATGTCATACTATATACCTCTAGAATCTACAAGACGAAAGACAGAATATCATGTAACACATCCACCCACCACCCGTAAAAGCAGTAATTCAACTTAATTTTATAAGTACCTACCAGCCTTCCGCCTGCGGCTTCGCCCTCGTAGACTACACAACGCTATACCGCGGAAATGTGATGTTTTTCCGGGATAAAAAGTAGCCTATGTCACTCCAGATCCCAAACTATCCCCATAGGTACCAAAAATCACGTCAATCCGTTGATCTGTTTTGACGCGAAATATTGACAAACAAACATACCTACTTACTTTCACTTATGTAATAAATTTCTTACAATTTCTTACAATCACACCAATTATCTAGCTCATAAGTAGTTATCATTAAGAAACTGTGTTACGGAAACTAGCTATAACGGATAAATATATACTTATATCTTTTTTTTTGTAAATACATACTTAATATACATACATAACACCCAGACCAAGACAAATAGACATGTTCATGCACACAAATATTTTTCTTGTTCGGGAATCGAACCCGAACATCAAACATCGAACCTCCGGTGCAGAAGGCAGGTATCCCACCCCTGCACCAAATCGGTCCTCATAATATTATTATTGATCATATGTCTTGATGTCTTCTGTATGTATGCAAATGTGCACCACTTGTGATTGCTATAGGTAGACCACTGCACTGCACTGTTTTTGCATAGACTTAAGTCACATGTTTTGCTATTTCATAAGCAAAAGTAAACTGTTATTATGCTTTTACAGTTAAGTTGTTAGAAAATAAAAAAAAAGTGGCAAAATTAAAATAAAAGAAACCACTTAACTCTTCAAGAAGATTTCAAATAAGAAATGAACACACATACCTATTTCTTTTATTTTTTCCTCTATAGTTACATATTTGCATTGTGAGTGCATAAAATTAACGTAAAATCATAGTGGGGCTTGTTTCCACAACAAGGTAGAACTCACCTGATGCCTAATGAAGATAAAACTGAAGGTGGAAGCACACTACTCCCAGAATCCTCATCCACTGAGGATCTGCCTATCTTGTCTCTAACTGCCAGAACATAACGAAGCTGAAAACATTGCCGTTATGGCTAATGCCATAACGACAATGTTTTCATCTAACGACTTAGATAAGAAGGTGGTTGCTAGCCAGGCGGACTAAGAACAAGTCCTTTCACAAATCAAACCAAAAACAATATGTACCCCCACTGAGAATCGAACCTCAGACCTCTGAGTCTGATACCTGTGATGTGTATATCTAGACCACAGAGGCGGTTGATAAAGAGGCAGCAGTACAGTAAGAATGTCAGGCCAATATCAGCTTTGAATAAAAGCACAGCTCATTTGATTTTATAATGGACTTGATTAATGCTATTGTAAGAATGTTAGACCAATATCAGCATTGCATAAAAGCCCTGTAAGTATATTCTTTTTTGATCTTATATAAAGCTCTAATAAGATTAACAGCAGCGGTTATGAAGATATTAGAGTGAAATTTTATAAACATACTTACAATACAAAAGACAAGATCAATATAAGGTGGTTTGATCCTAAATCAACTTTGAGAACACAACAACATTAATTAGCGCGCTATTTGATATAATACGCACGTGTAACCGGGTCTTAGCGCACTAATTTGATACAGTTAGCGCGCTAAGACGCACATGCCATTATTAACGCCGTTAGGCGTCACGCAGGTGAAGCCCCGGCATAAGAGCAAGACCATAAATAACTTAACATGGCTATTTCTGAATGTTAAAGAATCCTACAACACTCTAAATATAAATAAAGAATGAAATATTAAAAAAATTAAATATAAAAAAGAGGTCACGAAAACGCAAATTTGATAAGGCGCATTAATTTTAAAGCATACAACGGGATCTACTTTACAGTGAATAATATTTCCCAGCTAAAACTTAGGTACCGTAAAATATGTAATACAGTGTATTACCGTAAATACCGTAAAATATGTGTATTATATACACACACGAGATATTATCAATATAATTATTGTTAGTTAATTAAATTGTCCTTCATACATCTTACAATATTACCTAGGTACCTATTTTTTTATTGTCACGCTGCACTTTCACGTATGGTATGATCTTACGAAATATCAAAATAAGCCTATGAAAGCTTACATGGTACTTACGTAAAAGCAATATTAGCCTAACATAATCTTCTATTAGTTTTGGTAAGATTAATGTAAATGCAAACAGTAAATAATAAGACTGATATTAAAACAATATTAGAGGATATATTATATACCCTTATAATTGGTGCCCAAATCCAGGCTTATACGATGATATACAATCAATATAAAAGCGGAAAAAAGTATTCTGGAGATTGTTGTAAGCCTGTGTTTTGCTAGTTGGAACCAAAGTGCGTAAAGCCACTATGCTGAAAATACTCGACCGAAGTCCGGAGTGTATGCCTATGCTACACCTGCAATGCTATTTGAATAGCAAACAAAAAAACAGCTGCGCAACTTAAGTTGCGTATTTTTGACGTAGTGTGTTTCGAAATTATTACAAACTTTGCTACAAAGACATTCTTCTTCAGAATTTTGTAACTTACGGCCATGCCCGCGTCAGCTAGACGATGTATTTCCGTGGGAATAAGCTATTTTCTGGGGCTGAAAGTAGCTTGTATGCTACTCTTGCTAGATCACTATAGAGTGCAAGTTAGAGAATCGGCTTACTTATATTATAAATGCGAAAGTTTGGATGTTTGACGGCGAAACGGCTGAACAGTTGTGGATGAAATATCGCACAGACCTTGGTTGTGATCTAGAATAGCATTATAGACTTTTAACCCCTAGAAAATAGCTTGTTCTCACAGGAAGACATAAACAAACAGCAAGACAGTATTTTATATTTCTATTTTTTTATTTAATCTAACATTTATTCATATGCAGTTATAACTGTCTTATAGTTGGCTCTTTCGGTTAAAATTTAAGAGTATAATTATTATTGTACTGTTGGTGTTTAGTCGAACCAGTTGGATTGTGAGCCATTTTGCTATATAATTTGTTTGAAAGGGTCAATATAAAGGTCAGTGTCAATGTCAACAAGTTTGATTTTAGACTTTAGTTTTAGTTTGATTATTTTAATATCCATAAAAAAATAGCCTTATCGTGGTTCACGAATCGGTTGGTCCGGCAATACCTTTTCCATAATTAAATATCACAATATCACTTCACAATTTTTTTGAATTAATGTTTATGCTTCCAGAACAGCTGATCATGAAAATAAAGATGAAGGAGAGACTCTTTTAAATAAAGCTTTTCTAGATACAGGTATGTAACGAGAACCGTTTTCTGTTGCCATGATTAATTTTAATTAATTATATCTTCGATGAGAAGCACTGGCAATACTTACATATTTTTAAAATATATTTATAATATAAAAAATATTTGCCATATAAATTGCCGTATTGACGGCAGACGTGTGGCGCCATAAAAAATTAAATAAATATTCTTCAATTACAGCAATATACAAACTAGCTTACTGCCCGCGGCTTCGCCCGCGTGTATACTACATGACGACGCCCGCGTGTACTACATGACGTTATCCTGAGGGAATAGGACATTTTTCTCCGGGATAAATAGTAGCTTATGTATCAAATCCTCCAGCTCCCAATCTACCCCCCTACAAAAACTTACATTGATCCGTTGCTACCTTTTGACGTGAAAGACGGACAAATAAATAATATCTAGCTACTGATTTTATTTATTTGTCCGTCAAAAAAATTTCGTTCTTTTATGCCCATCCTGCCCTAAAAACAAATAAAAATATACACGGGAAAACATCGAAACAAATGAGGAACTGATGTAGTTATAAAACTACGCATACTCGTAGTTCTCCCATGCCATATGCCACTTTAATGATTCATTGCCTTTTTGCTACAGTCCCAGAAGACCCTGAGGAGCCCATTTTACCACAAGAACAAGACCTGCCGGATGGGCACACTGGGCTGGACCCTCCGACAGTTCAGACCCGGACGTATATTTGGCAGCTGCCAGGAATAACTAAGGACATCAACCAAAACCAAACACCGGTATGATATTCAAATTCTCGTCTTCCTTAACCTGTTTTTTTGATAATACATTTCACCAGTCACTCCGACCAGTGAAGTCTAGTCAGACAAACTGACAACCGAAGGGACACTCTCTAGCTCTCAAACTATCCTCATACCAAAAATCACTTCGCTCTGTTTTGACGTGAAAGATGGAAAAACACACTTTCACATTTACAATATTAGTATGGAGTATGGATTTAATCACTATCATTATACTTTTGTATAAAGATTTTATAAAAAAAGTTTCATGAAAAGCATAGCATAGCAAAGCAAAGTAACATGCATCGTAATGCATAGATCCTGACCCAAACATCAGCTCAGTGCCTAGTCGTAGCAATAATGTGGCGTCTTATCAGGCTCGGATCCGGAATTTGGTTCAGTGGGAGGCAGTCTTAGCTTAAGGGGGGCATTTTAACTCATTTCTCCTAGTTAACCTTCTAGAAAGTGATAAATATTACAAATATGTAAGTTTTATCGAGTTTTATCGATCGTTTGCAAGTCGGCCCGTTCATTACAGGTCAATCATACATATGAATCAAATCTGGAAGATTGCTCTGATGAAGATCATGGAGAAAGTAGAATAATATGTAGCTATCCACCACCCACTTTCAGTCCAGAAGGTATTTGTGGTAAGTATTTTTTTTGCTCAGGCCTGAACTTAGTTTTTACTACATCACTACATAGTATAAAACAAAGTCGATTTCTCTGTCCCTATGTCCCTTTGTATGCTTAAATCTTTGAAACTACGCAACGGATTTTGAGACGTTTTTTTTAAATAGATAGAGTGATTCAAGAGGAAGGTTTATATGTACTTTTTATCCCGATATTCCCACGGGAACGGGAACCACGCGGGTGAAACCGCGGGCGGCCGCTAGTATTTATTAATACATTGCATTGCATGTCACAAAGCACGTACATCCAGGTTGGAAATTTGGGTTAAGTGCGTGTGACGTCCTGAAAAAGCAATATGAATAAGATTACTAACTAACATTTCTAATTTAAACAATAATTGTGCATTAGAATGTCGCAGCAGTCTGAAACATAATTAAGTATAATTCAACAACACAGAGCATCACAGATTATCGTTGGATTTTCTGCAAAAAAAAATCACTAACATTATTATAATAGCTTTTCATGAGCAGTTATTGCTTTATGTTGGTTTTCAAAGATTGTGTCTTTGATGTAGTTCGGAATTTTGTAATTTGTTATCATCATTGAACGAGGAACATCAGTAGGTATTTAATTTCAATATCCAGACACGTTTCTTCTTTTATATTTTCTTTTATCTTTTTTAGATCCGAATCTACCGTTCGATAAAATGTTTTACGACAAGATCACCGATTTGGCCGCCGAATGGCTGCATCGTAATAAAAAGATTGACGCCAACTGCAGTAAGGTCAGTATATCTCTCAGTATAAGCACGTATAAGACTCTGTCCACGGCCCGAGTGGCAGTCTAACTGCTACGAACGTACGAAGGAAGAAAAGCGGCGGCGGGGGGCCGTGGCGCGCCCATTCACTTCAAACTAATAGAGGGTAAAGTACCCAATTATCAGCACTTTAGGCGATACTCGGAAAAATTATGCTAAAGCGAGATAGCAATGAGAAAACGACGCGCGCGGGAGCGAGACCGATTTTGCCGATTACGCAAAAAAAACACAAAATTACTTCGTATTAAAAAACTATAGCGATTTCTTAAAAATGCTTCTATACGATCCTAAATGTTATTGGTGTCCACTAATTAAACCAATTTTCTGGTTACTATTGGGTTACCAATTATTGGGTTATCTGAAGTCCGAAGAGAGGGGGAGGACTCGATTACCCTTCAATCCGGTAACTTACTATACCACCGGGAGGGCGACCAACAGTCTCAAGGTGGTGTCGGGTTCATCGTCCATAAATCCCTTGTCAACAACGTCATCACCATCGGAAGTGTTTCGAGCAGGGTAGCGTACCTAATACTCAGAATATCGGAACGATATTCGCTGAATGTCATTCAGGTCTACGCTCCGACCTCGAAACACGACGATGTCGAAGTGGAGGCTATGTATGAGGAGATCTCTAAAGCCATGCATAGCTATAAAACCCACTACACGGTTGTGATGGGGGATTTTAATGCTAAGTTGGGGCAACGTTGCGGTGATGAGTTGAGAGTGGGGCAATTTGGATTTGGGCAACGGAACGAAAGGGGCCAAATGCTGGCAGACTTCATGGAGAGGGAGAACCTCTACATGATGAACTCCTTCTTTAAGAAGCCCGTAAGCCGCAAATGGACCTGGATTAGTCCGGACGGTAAAGTCAAAAACGAGATAGATTTTATTATGTCAACGAGGAAGCAAATATTCAATGATGTCGTTGTGATCAACGCCGTAAAGACGGGAAGCGATCACCGCATGCTTAGAGGCACATTGAATATCAACGTCAAGCTGGAAAGATCTCGACTAATAAAATCTACGCTCCGACCAATACCGGCTCAAATTCAAAACCCCGAGTGCTTTCAGCTCGAGCTCCAAAACCGCTTCGAAGCCCTTGAGAACAGCATCGATATGGACGATCTATACAACATGGTGGTGGACACTGTCCGCACGGTAGGGTCCAAGCACTACAAAACCCACCGGCCTAAATTAAAGAAACTCTCCAGCCACACTATCCGACTCATGGATCAGAGAAACGAAATGAAACTACAGAACTCAGCGGATGCCCTTCGTTATCGACAGCTAAATAGGCAGATCTCCAAGTCCTTGACAAGCGACCTTCGCCAATTTAATACCGAGCGTATTAAAGAGGCCATTGAGCGGAACAAAGGCTCCAAAGTGTTCGCTAGAGATCTGGCTATAGGGCAAAGTCAACTGACGAGGCTGCAAGCTGAGGACGGTAGTATCATTTCATCAACACCTGAAATCCTGAGGGAGATTGAGAGTTTCTATGGACAGTTGTACTCCACGCAAACACCTGTTGAAAGTAAGGCTACAGAACCTAGAGCCAAACTTACCCGGCACTATACCGAAGATATCCCGGACGTCAGCCTGTACGAGATTAGAATAAATAAATAAATAAATAAATAACTTCTTACATTAGCACCAATTATCTAAGCCCATGTTAATTTCATTAAGAAACTGTATCATGGAAAACTTGATAACGGATAAATATACAGGATAATTTTTTTATCAGTGCACAAATTTTTAGGATCGCCTCAGAATCGGTAAGTGAACAACTTTCTCCTAGAAACATAGGTCGAAATATGACAAAAATTTTTTGAGTCTTCATAGAAATCGGGCTGATCACGTGATCGAATTAGTATGGGAAGTCCAAAAATTTTTGTCGTATTTCGACCCATGTTTCTAGGAGAAAGTTGTTCACTTATCGATTCTGAGTCGATCCTAAAAATTTGTGCACTGATAAAAAAATTACCCTGTATACTTAAATACTTTTTGTTTGTAAATACATACATAATATACATAGTAAACACCCAGACCAAGACAAATAGACATGTTCATGCACACAAATATTTGTCTTGTTCGGGAATCGAACCCGAGACCACTGGCGCAGAAGGTGGGTAGCCTACCCCTGCGCCAAATCGGTCGTCTGAGAATGGCTCTCAAGCAGCTCAAAAACAACAAGGCGGCGGGCGATGACGGAATCACAACAGAACTTCTGAGAGCGGGCGGTAAGCCGATACTTAAGGTCCTCCAGAAGCTCTTCAACTCTGTCATCCTCGAGGGCAAAACGCCAAAGGCATGGGGCAGAAGCGATGTGATGCTGTTCTTCAAGAAGGGTGATAAGACTCTCTCCTGAAGAATTACCGACCCATCTCGCTTCTGAGCCATATCTACAAGTTGTTTTCGAGAGTCATTACGAATCGTCTCGCTCGCAGGTTCGACGACTTCCAACCTCCCGAACAAGCCGGTTTCCGAAAAGGTTATAGTACCATAGACCACATTCATACGCTGCGGCAAGTTATACAGAAGACCGAAGAGTATAACTTGCCACTATGCTTGGCGTTCGTGGACTATGAGAAAGCCTTTGATTCGATCGAGACCTGGGCAGTGCTGCAGTCTCTCCATAGGTGCCAAATAGACTACAGGTACATCGAGGTGCTAAGGTACTTATACCAAAACGCCACCATGTCGGTCCGATTACAGAACCAGAGCTCTAATCCTATCCAACTACAGCGAGGTGTGAGACAGGGAGACGTCATTTCTCCGAAACTGTTCACAGCTGCGTTGGAGGATATTTTTAAGCTACTGGACTGGAAAGGATTCGGCATTAACATCAATGGCGAGTACCTAACACACCTGCGGTTTGCCGATGATGTAGTTCTCATGGCTGAGACTTTGGAAGACCTGAACACAATGCTCGAAGATCTCAGCAATGCTTCCCAAAGAGTGGGTCTGAAGATGAACATGGATAAGACGAAAATCATGTCCAATGCCCATGTTGCATCCGCTCCAGTTAATGTTGGGAACATTACACTTGAAGTTGTTGACCACTATGTCTACCTAGGACAGACAATCCAATTAGGTAAGTCCAACTTCGAGAAAGAGATCTCTCGTCGAATCCAGCTCGGATGGGCAGCGTTTGGGAAGCTCCGGCATATATTTGCGTCCAAAATTCCTCAATGTCTCAAGACTAAGGTCTTTGACCAGTGTGTGTTGCCAGTAATGACTTATGGAAGCGAGACGTGGTCTTTTACTATGGGTCTCATAAGAAGGCTCAAGGTTACCCAGCGAGCAATGGAGAGAGCGATGCTTGGTATTTCCCTGCTCGATCGAATCAGAAATGATGAGATCCGCAGGAGAACTAAAACGACCGACATCGCTCAAAGGATTGCTCAGTTGAAGTGGCAGTGGGCGGGACACATAGCGCGGAGAACCGATGGCCGTTGGGGCGGAAAGGTTCTCGAATGGCGACCGCGAACCGGACGACGTTCCGTGGGCAGGCCCCCTACAAGGTGGACCGACGATCTGGTCAAGGTCGCGGGAAGCCGCTGGATGCGGGCAGCGCAGGACCGATCGTTGTGGAGATCCTTGGGGGAGGCCTATGCCCAGCAGTGGGCGTCGTACGGCTGAAATGATGATGATGATACAAAAAATAGACACGGTATGCAAAAAACTAGAATAAGTTAGTATTTACGTAAGTACTATTTTCTATTTATCAGTACCAGTGCTGATAATTGGAAATTTGCAAAATAGTGGATCCATACATCAGCACCACATTTTTACCAATATATCACTATAAACGCAAATTCTTCTTTTCAGATTATCCTCATAAACTATCTTATAAATCAGAGAAAACAAAAGTTTCAGTATAAAATATCTAAAAGATCTAATATAGTATAAAATGTAAACACATGAACTTACCGTCGTCGATCACAAGGAACTGGCAAAAACAGGACAAACTGCAGGATACTAACGTTTAATCACAAATTTTTCGCCATTTTCAAGTCGGAAAGTATGGTATTGCCGAGAGTAGGATTCCAAAAACATCAATTTATTTATTTTCCAAAGTGGTAACTCAAATAAGTTAGTGAAAAACTTATAATTTTACTATTTATTCAGAGTGCTGATAATTTGGTGCAGTGCTATCAATTGGGTCCGTTACCCTACCTAGGAAAAAAAAATGAGCCCAGCCGGCCTAGCAAGAGCGACTGTTATCACGAGATATGATATAGCACGTCATACTGTCTAGCCTTCCCCCCACTAAGGTGTAAGAAAGACAGCATGACGTGCTATATCATAACGCGTGATATAATGATGGTCATGCTAGGCAGGCTGGAGGGAAACTACCTTAAATCCTTTAGTTCCATGGAATTCATCATCTTTTTGCTTTCCTTTTATTTTATTCATCACTAGTTTTCCGCATGCTGCTTCGCCTGCGTGTACTATTCAACGTTATCCTGAGGGAATGTAATATTTTTGCGGGATAAACGGTAGCCTATGTATCCAATCCTCCAGCTCCCATCTACCCCCATTCAAAAAATCACATTGATCCGTTGCTCCGTTTTGACATGGAAGACGGATAAATAAATAATACAACAATGCCAATATAACTACAATGTTTTTTTTTTATCAAGTAAATTTTCGAAAATTTTGAAGGCAGTTTTGTTTCCTTTTGAAAATAAAAAAAAACCTTTCAATAAAATGAGGTAATTAAGTACCTAACATAAGGATAATTTCCCTCCAAGGCCCATAAATATTTTCCACCCTGTATAGTATTATGTTTTTAGGGTTGCGTAGCCGAATGGCAAAAAACGAAACCGATATAGATTCGTCATGTCTGTCTGTCTATCCGTCCGTCCGTCCCTCCGTCCGCATGTCACGTGCACTTTATTCCGAAACTATAAGGACTACATAGTTGGAACTTGCCAAGTTGAAAAGTAAGGTTTTATCCCGTTGTGGATAAATAAAAAAAAGTATATGTAATCTGTAAAACGCATTGCGATTTTTATACAGAAATAAAAAAAAAAATTATGGGTGCTCCCCCATAAATGGAACTGAAACTTATTTTTTTTTATCAATCCTATTCGAGTGAGGTGTCTATAGATACTCGTAGGTCTTCAACAACGATATTAAGGTTTCTTAAACCATTTTTTATCAATAGAGATAGATAGGCAATCGGTTATGGGCGAGTTCAACTAGCACTTGACCGATTTTTTAAAGTTTCTTATCATATCATTATGTCTATACAGGTACCCTCGTCATCGTCCTCATCTTCGTCATCGTCGTCGTTCGAAAGCTTCACGCTGGGCGCTAAAAGGGCACCCCACTCGACAGAGATCGAGCCCGACGCAGGCAGCGGTGAGGAGCCAACACTAACAGCGAACGCGCACTTGTGATTTTTAATCGGGCGATAGTTTGGTCGTTCTCGAATTCAGTATAGAGTTATATGGCAGTGCGCGCACTGACGATTAAACTATCGACCGATCAAACTATCGAAAATGACTGGCCGATAGTTGTACGATCAAACTATCGCACAACTATCGGCCGGGCGGTAATGTGCATGAAGGACTATGTGAGCGCGCGCACTGCATTCAACTTAACTATCGCCCAACTATCGGTAGACTGCGCATTCAGTATCGAACTATCGAAAATGACTGGCCAATAGTTGTACAACTATCGGACAACTATCGCACAACTATCGGACAACTATCGCACAACTATCGGACAACTATCGCACAACTATCGGACAACTATCGCACAACTATCGGCCTATGCATGAAGGACTATGTGAGCGCGCGCCCGGATTCAACTAAACTATCGACCGACTATCGGTCGACTAAAAATCACAAGTGCGCGCAGGCTCTCAAAACCAAACTATCGGCGACAGTTTGATCACGATCGTCACGATTCCGACTAAACTAACACCCGATTAAAAATCACAAGTGCGCGTTGGCTCTAAGTCAAAGTATGGGATAACAAAACATCTTTATATCTTTGTACTGAACTGTACTGAACCATAGTACTAGAAAATATTATCACATAATCCTAGAAAGACGTCTCGGGCCAATTCAAACAAAGATGGCAGTGGCCGGCATCGGCGCGGCTGACACTTTCAATCTACACACATTTTTAAAAGAGGAAAGAGTTCATTATTTGTTTGTGTGTAATGGATAAAATCAAAATCTACTTAATCAATTTAAACAAATGTTTCACCAGTAGAATTTACATTATTCCCGAGAGACATTAGCTATATTTTATCCAGATATTCCGACAGGAACGGGAATCACGCGGGTGAAACTGCGGGGAACCACTAGTGTTGAATAATTTTTACGTACTTACCTAAAATACCAGTATCGCTTGAAACGGTCGAAAAATGCCCGTGGGCGCCGCGTGCAGTCGAGTGACCAACCGCCTATATTCGGAAGGCCGCTACTGGCCTGTGCCATCTCGATTTGATTTGGCCCCTAGCGTTTGAATTTTAACCGCCTCTGTGGTCTAGTGGTTCACACCACCGATTTCAGACCCAGAGGTCCCGGGTTCGATTCCCAGTGGGGGTACATATTGTATTCGGTTTGGTTAGTGGTAGAACTTGTTCTTAGTCCGCCTGGCTAGTTACCACCACCTTATCTAATTCTGACACCATAGCATTTATGTTTTCGGCATTATTGTGTTCCGGCAGTTAGAGATAAGAAAAAAATAAAATAAAATAAAATTATTATTTATTTCTTCACAAATAGTAGTAACAAGCAACAGTAAATATAAACAATATCAGTCTTAGATTACTAGTTGTGAAGACTGGTGCTTGAAATGGGTTGGGTTGCAACCTGTAAAACAAGACACCAGGTCCTCACTTCCCGGATTGAGCTGTAGCTTTTAATACAAGTACAAAGTTTATGTTGCTGCTTATGATGTTAATAAGGTATGTAAACGAAATAAATTATTGAAAGAGATAAAAATTACACATTATGAGATACGCATGCAAAAAATTGTTTAGTGTGGAGACGTGAGTGTGTGTGTGTGTGGGAGTGTGTGTGTGTGCGAGTGTGTGTGTGTGTGTTTGTGTGTGTTTATATGAGTGAGTAAAGTATAGTGCATGTATGTATGCAATACCTATAGATAAGATAGCCAATTCCTCAGTGATTGAGGATTCCGGGAAAAGTGCGCTTTTACCTTCAGCCTTATCACCACTTAACATCAGGTGTGATGAAGGCTATGTGGCAGGTACCCCGTTGTTAATAAAAAAAATGATTGTTTTAGTGATGAGCGAGTCGGAAGCGGCCGGCAACCCTCAGATGCAGTACCTGATGGGCGAGGTGGCGCGGCTCGTGGGCGAGCTCGGCCACGCGCTCGCGCTGTTCCGCCCCGACGCTCAGGTCACACTCACACGGTTTAATTTCGTAACTACATTGCACCACAGTCTATATATTTCCCTTAGTTCTTACGCTGTGATTGCACTATGAATCCTTGAAAATATTAGTCTCCCTCGCATAGAGATATAGATTTAGATTGAATAAGCACAAAACCTCTTAGGTGGTGATTGTGCTCATAAGTATGAACAACTTTTACTATGGGGCCAACTCTGCAACTCAACAAAAAAAAATCAGCTGTTCCATACATTCTGGTCGAGTAAGTAAGTATTGACAATTTGTATGAAACAGCTGATTTATTTGTTGAGTTGCAGAGTTGGCTCCATATTTATTAAAAGTTGTTCATATTCATGAGCACAATCCCCACCTAAGAGGTTTCGCGCTTATTCACGTTTAACACGTTG
Source organism: Crambus lathoniellus (assembly GCA_949710035.1). Classification (NCBI taxonomy): domain Eukaryota; kingdom Metazoa; phylum Arthropoda; class Insecta; order Lepidoptera; family Crambidae; genus Crambus; species Crambus lathoniellus. The sequence continues at coordinate 31,478,078 of OX453296.1, forward strand.
TAGAGTCATCAACAACATCAATATTAAATTAAAAGCTATAATAAATGCGACAATAACTATACCTTTGTTTGTTATCTTTTCACGCCTGAACCACTGAACTAATGAATGAATTAATTAATTAATTAATTCAGGTAAAGATATAGATTATACATTTTAATTAGAAGTATATAGGCTTCTTGTTTTTGCGCTTATTTGAAACGATCTCTAAAAGCGTGGTATAAGGTTACGGATGGTAAGGAATTCTAGTAAGAAATAAACCCCTTTGCAATGAACGAAAAAAACGGACACTTGCTTTATTTTCATACAAACATGCTCACTTCATGGTCATTTAAATAAAACTGTCAGTATATTTCTACAATTATTTATGTGTCAAATGTGTAGGATAAATGATTGACTTTCTTATAAGTAATAATAATAATGAAAATAAATAAATAAATATTTGTTATATTTTTTGGTGTTACACATTGTAAATGTTTAATATTTAGAAATATAATTTTGTATGTATTTAAAATGTAATAAAGATGAAAATAATAATTAGACTAAAAAACGTTTGAAACAACTTTGAAAATCACTTCCTATGCTCAAATTACAATAGAACAATGTATGTAACTTGAACAAACTTTCAATCTTTTCCGTTGTGGGGAAATGGGGAAGTAGGAAAGTGTTTGTTCTTATCTTGTCTTTTGTTGAAAGACGAGTCACTGCATTTTGATAATAGCAATAGTGAAGAGAAATTACAAGATAATCGGCGATAGAGATGTGAAGTGAGCATGTTTGTATTAAGTAACCGGTTTACAGCAAACAATTAGTGTATATTAAAAAATATAAAAAATGAGGTATTAGATAGGTCGTTTAGTGACTCCGTAGCTTAGTGGTTAGATCATTCGCATTGGCAGAGTCCGGACTGCGAAAAGGCGTGGGTTTGAGTCACATAGATTTCAATAATAAAAATTGCATTGTGAATGCATAAAAGTAAAAAAATAAAAAGAACTGTATATTTGTTTTGTTTTTTTTTTATGAATAGTGACCTATAATGTAATTAATTACTTTTGTTACAGCCATCCACAAGTGGCGGCCAAGCAGTGGAGTACGATTCGGGCGCGCACGCGGCTGTCGCCGGTCCTTCGTCGGCGTCCCCTTATTGGGGCCCCGCGCCCGGGGACCCGGCCGGCGACGCCCCGGGCAGGGGCCGCGGCAGGCTGCGGCTCGCGCTCGAGCCGCCCGGCTTCCCGATCGTCCGCTCCTCGGCGCCGAGCGTCTTCAATTACTTAACATAGCCAATGTTAATTCCACGTAATGGGTGCTTATAATAGATAGGGGATCGGACTGTTGTTGATATGTCAATATTTAAAAGTGTAACCAAAGTGAAAAATCTGTTTGATAACAAGCAAGTAATGAGCTGCTGAATTGTGACCAACTGTGACTCTAGCCATCTCTTTCTTATGGCGGGAGTATGGCGCTACCTACGTTTCACGTCACATGTAGTTAGCGCTGTCTTTGTTTAATGAGGAAGAAAAAAAACAGCCCGATCCCCTATAGCGAGAAATCGGTACAATAGGGGATCGGACTGATTTTTTTTACTTATTTAAAATGTTTTTAGGAATATCGGCGACCCAACACAGGTATTTATTTTCAATTATTTTCAGAGATTCTCAGACAAGGACAGCGCTACCTACGAGTGACGTCATACGTAAATAGCGCCATACTCCCGCCATAAGTATAAAATTTAGTTTTAGAAAGAGATGCTAGAGTCACAGTTGGTCACAATTCAGCAGCTCATTACTTGCTTGTTATCAAACACATTGTTTGTTTTTTTTACTTTTGTTATATTTTTAAATGTCATTATTAAATATTGACATCAATAACAGTCCGGTCCCTTAGGCTGCCTGTACATTGACGCGGAGCGAGCTGGCGGAGCGGAGAAACGGAGAAATTTTAACCAATAGGATTGCATAAAACCTTCGCTCCGCTCCAGTGGACAGGAGTTTGCCAGGCAGCGATGTGAGGCTTAGCCTACCGTACAGTCCCCAAATCCGCTCCGCCAATTCACTCCGCGTTAATGGAGAGCCACAGTCTGTAACTCCTCTCCGCAGCACTCGCTCGCTCCGCTCCGCCAGCTCGCTCCGCGTCAATGGACGGGCACCCTGAATATTGTTGCTACATTCAAGCGGGCCGGCATTGTCGGTTCGGCAGTATTTGTGGAACAACAATGCCGACCCAAAGCAATTACTCGTTTGGCAATCCCAAACATTCCTCGGCATAAAGTGCGATTACTGCCCGCCCGGCCTTGCCTATTAATGCCGGCCCACTTGTGTGTGGTATTAAAAAATACCTCTCTGGTTGAAAACCCGAGAAATGTCTGAAAACATATACTTACAGATTTTCTTATATAAGTATTAGTATTAAAAATTTGCCCGTTTTTTCTCATATTACACAAACATTTCGATTTATCGATGCAGTCTAAACTGCCTTAACGAATTTAACATAAAGTGTGTAACATATAGTGATTAGTTGTAGAAATTATTTAGAATAAGAAAAAGATAAAATATCTATATATCTCTATTAATTTATAAGCAGGAAATACAAAAACATAAAAAAGTATTTTTTCCACTTAATATCGCCTCTGTCGATAGTACTAATTTAAACTACGTTTATGAGTTCATATACTTGTAACTTCATACCTAATTATAAACAATTTTTTGAATCATTCATTAGACATATTTATTCAGAATACTTTTAGTCTAAGTCACGAGGAGGAACTTCTACCCTCATCTGTAATTTAATTATAATGAATAATATATACTAGATAATGTCGAGATTGATACATTCCCACAAGGATTGTTTAGCTTAATCCTGTGCCAATGATATTAAATTATAAAATGTTGAGTAAAAGGCGATTGTTCAATCAGTAACAATGTTTCATAAGTTTGTAGGTAAACATCGTCATCATCATCATCATATCAGCCGAACGACGCTCACTGCTAGGTATAGGCCTCCCCAAGGATCTCCACAACGATTGGTCCTGCGCTGCCCGCATCCAGCGGCTTTCCGCGACCTTGACCAGATCGTTCGGTGCACCTTGTAGGGGGCCTGCCCACGGAACGTTTCGTCTGATTCGCGGTCGTCATTCGTTTCATTTTACATAACAGTTATGTTATGATAACATCCATATACATCTAAGATGTATATAGACGATACATGGAGCATATTATTACCTTTAAGAAATCATTTAAATTTTGTAAATCAGTCCAGAATTTATCATCATCACCATCGGTTCTCCGCGCTGTGTCCGGCCCACTGCCACTTCAACGATGCAATCTTTCGAGCAATGTCGGTTGTCTTAGTTCTCCTACGGATCTCATCATTTCTGATTCGATCGAGCAGGGAAATACCAAGCATCGCTCTCCCCATTGCCCGCTGGGTGACTTGCTTGCTTGGTAAGTAAACATGAGTGATTAAATACTACAAAGAGGGAATCATCGAAATCGATGATCAAGTGGGTATTTTGGTATTTACCAAATATAAACTTGTAAGTAAGTGTTGAAATGAAAATGATCTTTTATTTTTATCCCAATTCAACCGTATTAACGGCCGAATACTCGAACGCAACGCAACTTAACCTTACGAGCGTCTCAAACATCGCCCTATTGCATTAAATGCCAAAGGTATGACAGAGACGGCACAATGTTTGATTCGTAATAGAATATTCGGGCGTTAGTTGCTTAAAGCAATTTAAATTTAGTCAACCATAAATTGAACATTTTTTTTATTAGACAAAACCTATTATTGTTGGATTGGAAATAAACTAAGCACTTTGCTCCCAACCAGTCACACCAAACTAGAAACACTGAGACTCGTTGGGAACAAAGTAATTAAGTTTTCTTTTGATATGTAATTCAATTATAATGTAATTACCTGGCTACTCCAAACTTGGCCATCGATTTCTATGATTCCCTCTATGCAGTTTTTGATCACTCATGTTTACCTTTAATTTAAGAAAGATTTCATTTGCACCGGAGGGCTGGGATTTTTTTTTTCACAACTCTTTTAAATAAACATTTTATTATTTAACATCATGGCACAGGATTTAGTTAGGCAACCCATTAGCGCTGTACCAATCAGTCTAGACGGTATTTACTACGCGTTCACTTCATCATTGCCGCTACCTCACGGCCCGCTTCACCATACCGCACCCCCTGCGACGCCCGTGCGTAGGCGATGCAGGGGGTGCGGTATGGTGAAGCGGGCCGCGAGGTAGCGGCAATGATGAAGTGAACGCGTAGTAGCAATTATCCTTTACTTGAATTAAATACCAGATGAGGGTAGATATTTACTTATACCGGATTTCGTACTATCGGTTAATCAAATATTTTTACTGTACATGGAAGTTATTTGCATCAAATTTACAACTACCAACAGAGAGTCTGAAATTATCTCTTTTCTTTGTAAGTACTTATTTAACTGATATAGGCATACGTTTTTCAGAGAATCGAGGAAAGTCATAATAGTTCCAATCAAATTATCCACAGAGCATAACCTTTTTTTAAGTACATTTATATTTAAGTACTTTACTAAAAAAAGAACATCTTGCTTGCAAAAACTATTTACGTTCCATTAATCATGTTGACCAGGACCGATCGTTGTGGAGATACTTGGGGGAGGCCTATGCCCAGCAGTGGGCGTCGTTCGGCTGACAAGATGATGATGAATCATGTTGTTCATGTTGTCGATCTTTGATACGTTCCGATAAGCACTTAAGAGTAATATAGCTCATATCCGATATGACCTTTGTTAATAGGGGTTAGTTTGCTGTAAATAACCTTCTCTGTTGCCTCATTCGAGAAATAATTCTACCATTTGCGACAACGACAACCCGTTTAATGAATTTACACATGTCGTAGGATCCTAGGGATTCTGCAAAAACAGATAATTAGACATTGGTGATGACAATTCTCAATCGTACTGGAAACAGTCAGGTTTTTTGCTAATATACGAGTCGCCTTAGTAATATTAGATGCTTAACTCAGATTGTCTTGATTTTTTGCTTGCTGGCTAACTCTTTTCTGATTGGCTCCTTGTTTAGTAGCCTTGTAGCTGTTACCTGTAGCTTTTGATATTTGAAACGTCAAATCGTCAACCGATGAGAGAAGTTTTTTTTTTCGAGCGCTTCGATCGACCGTCCAATCAGTGTTCTTATTTTGTTGTAGCCTACGATTAGTTGTACGAATCGACATCGTTACAACCTTACTTTAAACTAGCCTAGTAACCAACCACGTTACCTTATCTTATCAGATTAGTGTGTATAGCTATGCTCACTTTGAACGCGTTTTCGTACGAATTTTACCCATGCGCGCACGTACACGCACGTATTACGAGTGCTATGGGTGCGCGCAAACTGGGCACGAGCTAGTCGTACGTATACGTACCTACCAGAGGGCTTACTATGAAACTCAAAATCGCGTCGTTAGGACCAAAACCATTTCGTAACTCAAAATAGTTAAAACTGGATGAAAAACGAGCGTGCACTTAATTTGTACGACCATTGCGTATAATACAAATATGCGTCCAAACTGAGCGTAGTCTTATTATGTTGCTTTTTGCATCTATTTGAATATTGTCGCTTACCATGTTTAAATATCATTAAAAAATTTACATTGGGTCATTTGAAATGAATACACTAAAAAAGTGTGAACGTGTATAGTCTTTATTTATTTTTAATGATCTGATCACTCTTTTACTCAAAGTATAAGTACCTATTTGCAGCAGATCTTATTTAGATTTTCGTTATTTAGTTAAGGTATTTAGCATAAAATAGTAAATTTTTTCTAGTAATCTTTTGTTGATTTATTTGTTGATTTGATAATAATTAAGAAATATATCAAGCCATAAAAAACAAAATGTGTCGACATTTATTTGACAACTATAAAATTCTAATACAATCTGGGAGAGATTTCTGGGTCGGGATCTGGATAATATTGTAACAAATCGGCGACTGGTGCTTCTTGGTCTTCATAAAAATCACATGCCAAGAGGAATTCACGTTTAGAATAATCATCGCCCTTACAAAACATTTCACCTGTAAAAAATATACATAAATTATATGTCTCGTGTACAGTCACGAGTAATAATATGTATACAACATAGAACTTTGTCACATTGAAGCTTTTCGAAAGAAAAATATTAATGTCACAGAAGTCATTCAATATTGTAATATGACATCTTATGACATAGTCCTATCTTGCTTACATATTATTGCTCGTGACTGTACATAAATATAATGTTAAGACAACAAATGGCATCAAGCAATTCTGTCATGATTAGTCTGGCCGATGAATTAATAGACAATAATTAACGAAGTAATTGACCTTCAATGTCCATTATGTGTACTGCACTTTTCGATTCGAGCGCCCCGACACAATAGTGCTCCTCCGTAAGATCAGGGTGCCAGTACATGATAGCATCTCTGCATGATGTACCGGCAATAGGTAGCAGTATTCTGTCCTGAAAAAATATGCATGCTTTAAGTGTTATAACCATGATATTACCTATGTATAACTAGCTTTTCTACCGCGGCTTCGCACGCACGGCGTTATCCCGTGGGAACCTGATATTTTTTCGGGTTGAAAAGTAGCCTATGTCAATCTCCAGCTCCCAAACTATCCCCTTAGTACTATAATATATTCTGTGCCGATCTTCGTGCCCATACCAAAAATCACGTGGATCCGTTGCTTCGTTTTGACGTGAAAGACGGACAAACAAACAAACAAACACACTTTCACATTTATAATATTAATTATTGACTATTTGTGTCAGCCATACATTTCCAAGCAAGACATAATGTATGATCCAATGGGAATTGTGGACTAAATGGATCTGCAGAAGTATCGTCCACCTCTTTCCGCATTTATATCAACTAAAAGTTGCCATAAGTTCCATATCCGCATAATTTTGTGGATTTTTCGCGAACAACAGTTTTATTTTATTTTTAAAAATTCTTCAGTTTACCGACGACCGTGGATCTCAATTAACTACGGAATAAAATTATATCCTAAGCTACATTTACCTTACATATAATTTTATTGTTAACTATTGGTTCCTTCACTTCACTCGTACAGAAAAATTTCCTCTTTTTCCTCATTATGACAGTGCTAACATCTAGTACAGTTTTGATACTGTTTCCTGAAAAATAAATGTTTAAATAAATCATCATTCTCGTGCCCTAATCATATTTTATTGGAGTCGGCGCAGTATTTCTTTATCTTCCATGCATCTCTATTAGACGTCACCTCTTGCAGCCACCCCTTTCCCGCACATGTGGATGGGTAATGCGGGGAGACGAAGGCCAAATAAAAAGGTTTAGTCGACTAATGACCAATTCGCGAAGTGACTATCGTGCAAATCGCAAAATCGGTCGTTAATAGAATTGTACATTTCGAGAATCGGTCAATTGTCGACTATTAGTCATTTCGCGAATTGGTCATTAGGCGACTAAACGGTCAAACGTCTTATATGTATATCTTATATGTATAGAGTACTGTTAATAAGTAAAATTTAATATTTAAAAAAAAAATGTTTGTAGTGATTCATCATCAATGGCGAGTACCTAACACACCTGCGGTTTGCCGATGATGTAGTTCTCATGGCTGAGACTTTGGAAGACCTGAACACAATGCTCGAAGATCTCAGCAATGCTTCCCAAAGAGTGGGTCTGAAGATGAACATGGATAAGACGAAAATCATGTCCAATGCCCATGTTGCATCCGCTCCAGTTAATGTTGGGAACATTACACTCGAAGTTGTTGACCACTATGTCTACCTAGGACAGACAATCCAATTAGGTAAGTCCAACTTCGAGAAAGAGATCTCTCGTCGAATCCAGCTCGGATGGGCAGCGTTTGGGAAGCTCCGGCATATATTTGCGTCCAAAATTCCTCAATGTCTCAAGACTAAGGTCTTTGACCAGTGTGTGTTGCCAGTTATGACTTATGGAAGCGAGACGTGGTCTTTTACTGTGGGTCTCATAAGAAGGCTCAAGGTTACCCAGAGAGCAACGGAGAGAGCGATGCTTGGTGTTTCCCTGCTCGATCGAATCAGAAATGATGAGATCCGCAGGAGAACTAAAACGACCGACATCGCTCGAAGGATTGCTCAGTTGAAGTGGCAGTGGGCGGGACACATAGCGCGGAGAACCGATGGCCGTTGGGGCGGAAAGGTTCTCGAATGGCGACCGCGAACCGGACGACGTTCCGTGGGCAGGCCCCCTACAAGGTGGACCGACGATCTGGTCAAGGTCGCGGGAAGCCGCTGGATGCGGGCAGCGCAGGACCGATCGTTGTGGAGATCCTTGGGGGAGGCCTATGCCCAGCAGTGGGCGTCGTACGGCTGAAATGATGATGAGTGATTCATGTTAGAAGCTTCATTCAGCCCCAGCCGGACACGAACGTTCTATTAAATGCACAGGCAACAAAGCCCAAATTAGATATTTTATATTAGATTTCGTCACAGAGTGTTTCGTGGCGTGCATAGTTAAACGTACGCGCAACACTTGGACTTGTGGCTCGTCATGTAGCGGTATATCTACGCAATACAAACTTCACGCACTCGCATTCGAACGTGCGAAGAAAACAAAACCAGCCATATTGCTCGGTGTTTTTACCTTTCTCGCCATTAATAGCCTCCAGTTCCCTCATGCCTCTAGCTTGTAATTCTCTGCTGTTTTGTTGTTTCATGTAATTAGACAAGCGGATCATAGCCTCTACGAACTCATCGATGGGACCTGAAATTAAATTAACATACGGGTTGGTCGACATATTACTTATCAAAAATAACGTTACACAAACGGTTACTTTTTGCTGCGTAAATTTAATTAATGTTGCAATAGATTTAAGCTCTTCCTGTAAAACAATAAGACCATACTTACTCGTAAAGGTGCAAAAGTGAGAACATCGAGAGATTAAGAGGATTGTGTAGCAAACGGTCTCCATACAAACGGCGATAACGTTTTCCACCCTCTAAACCTTAACATAGATTTTGAAATATTTGCACTTTAGTGATTTCATACAAAACAAAAAAGTGCCAATATTTTCAAATCTACAATGAATGTAAAAAAAAAAACAAAACGTACAGCCTTTGTTCAACATTTCAACAACATACCGAAAATTAATTGTTGTTAAGTTGAAAGTTAAGGTTTAGAGGGTGGAAGACGTTATCGCCGTTTGTATGGAGACTGTTTGCTACATAATCCTCTTAAATAAACTAAATTAAAATATTTCAACCTCAGTTATTTAATCACTGGCAGTTTGATTTATTACTGGTGAAGAAATATTTTTTTACAGTACTGAAAAAAGGTGTTCCACAGGGCTCAGTACTGGGTCCCATTTTCTTTATAACATAATGACTGCGGGTTGAAGAAGTCACAGGAAGTATTTCGGTTAAGAGGAGTGTGAAGCAAACGGTCTCCATACAAACGGCGATTTGCAAAAGGTACGGAACCCTAAAAAAAACAACGTAAGTACAGCCCTAGTTCTTTATTTCAACAACATACCGAAAATTCATTGCTGTAGGTTTAGTTAGAGGGTGGAAGGAAAACTTTATCGCCGTTTGTATGAAGACTGTTTGCTACACACTCCTCTTAAGACCGTGTAGGGTACAGAAATATCACCTACCGGTCCCAAAACTTCCACCATCCAAATAATTTAAGAACTGATAAAATCGGAGTGCTTCGTCTGATTCTATTTCGTCCATAACGGGTCTCTGGAATTGTTTTAATTATATTTAAAATCATAGGAGGTAGATACAAAAATAGTAAATAGTTACATAATAGTTGTAGTAAAAGTTATGATTCCATAAAAAAATAAGAGTAGGTCGCGCTTGAGTTTATTGTAGTCCGCCGCTGATAGTTTAGTCTTTATTATGTTTAGTTATTATGACTGAGATCGATGCACTCTGGCGCACTGCGAAGATTATAGTACCTACGACATATGACTTACAAACTTTCCACTCCATGCCCCAACATCTGAATAAAGTGAATTGACTCTACTTGGCATCCAATCCAGTGAAGAACGTGCAACTAAAACTGGATGCTGTGAAAAGTTATATATATTAGTTATATAATTTGCAATTTATTAGTTTATATTTTATACCTAAGTATTTAAATTGCATAAATAACCAACCAACGAGGGAAGCTTTGTTTGAACATTTTTTATAAGTACGAATATAACGAAAGCTAAACCGTAGCGATTAACCATCATTTTTACTAAACGACTTTCAAAGCTACAGAAAAATGTTTATATACGACCGTAAACCAACACGGCTTGTTAATTAATTTTAATTGGCAATAAAACTCAAGAAACAGAAGTTTGTTTTCGCGCTCCACACATACAGCTTCAACACCAATTAAGCGTAAGGTAATAAAAAATGTTTTATCAAAGTAGGTATATATACTTAGCTAAGTACAGTCAGCGTCAAATTGATATAAGCGTCTAGAGTAGTCAAAAAGATCTGAAAAACATAAACGCAATTTGATCTAAGCAGTTCGAATTATCAATATGGTGTTGTACATTATGCACAGATGTTTTGATAGCTTTGTTTGCTTAGATAAATTTGAACACTCTGACTCCCTTTAGGAGCATTTGGCCCAATTCGCGATTGGTCCAATTCACATTATTCGCGGTTGGTCCAATTCTCAGTTGGTCCAATTCGCAGTTGGCCTAATTCGCACTTGGTCCAATTCGCAGTTGGGCCAATTCGCAGTTGGTCCAATTCGCGTTTGGCCCAATTCGCGGTTGGTCCAATTCGCGATTGGTCCAATATAAAGTGTATTGTGATAAGGTAGAAAAATATATAACCATGCATATTTGATCAAACATATGATAGATAATTCTAATATATTATATAAATATACACTTTTTACCTACCGGGCGGGACCTTAGCCACGTTATAGATTCCGTTCTATTACTTGGGAAACATTATCCATCTTGGCCTAACCGCGAATTGGACCAACTGCGAATTGGACTAAGTGCGAATTGGAAATTTTTTTGAACATTGGACCAATTGCGAATTGGACCAAATGCGCCTAAAGGTCTGACTCCTTATATAAATATGAAACAATGAGTGCCTAGGTATTTTGAACACCTTGCGCGCTTACAACAATATGATGATTCGAACTGCTTAGATCAAATTGCGTTTATGTTTTTCAGATCTTTTTGACTACTCTAGACGCTTATATCAATTTGACGCTGACTGTACCTATATTATTATGCTTCGTGGATCAAATCACTTTTGACTAAATGTCTCTTGAAACCCATAATCACATAGGTAGTAACATAATACCTCAAACCCTTTCTTTCCAACAGCCCCACTAAACGAGTAACACCAGGACTCATTGGGACAAATTTTATGAAAAAAATCTCAACCAGTCACACTGTGACTTGTTGAAACTTGAAAAATTAAACTGACTTCGAAAAGTACCTGCCAACATAAAAGAAAAAAATAATATCTTTAAAGTACTTGCCTTCCTTTTTGCGGTCGGTGCCTTTGTGCCCATCGTTCCAGCAGCGCCCCGGTCTCCGATTTGCTTGAAAAAAAAAAACCATGCAGTCCAATTTTTTACCAGTCGGGGAAAAAATAGGTTTGATAATTTCCCCCCACTGGATCCGAAAGGTCATAGGCCCACTTATACCGCACCGCTCCCACCCAACCAATGTATGAGCAGTCAATTATAGACTTAATATCGTGCTCTCTAGATGCACTTTAGCTTGCGGCAGGCTCGCTTACCGCGCGCTGTCGTGTCCATCGTTCCAGCAGCGCCACGGTCTCCGATTTGCTTGAAAAAAATACACCATGCAGGCCAATTTTTTACCAGTCGGGAAAAAATACGATTGATTTTTTCCCCCCACTGGATCCGAGGATATACGGGGATTTCTGTGGCGCTGCTGGAACGACGTCGTCCTGGCAGCGCCCCGCTATTTCTCATTAATTACAAAAGCTATAATAAATCTAATAAGACACATATTTTTGCCTTTTTTTTCCATTTCACATAAGCTAATGTCCACCTGTAAATGCCGACAGATTCAGGGAGTAATCGTAGGTCACTTGGGGCGCTGCTGGGACGACGTCGTCCCAGCAGCGCCACGGCCGAATCTCAGCAATTCGATTTTTTTACTGAAAACAGTGTGCCTGTATATTTAGTTCCTTCATCATAGGGTACGGAAAAAATTGAATTTCTACATTTCATCATGGAATAATGATTTTATAGACATCGAAAAATTATAACCTCAAAAAAATTTTTTTTTGCTCTAACGCCTTTAATTGATGTATTAAATAGCATTTGCGCATTCTTTTATCTTCCTATAAAGGGAAAAAAATAAACCACTCTCGCAGCATTAACTATTCCAGAGAAATCCTAGGTTTAGATTGTGTTCATACATTTAGGCATCGTTCCAGCAGCGCCGCCAAACCCAGTACAGCCAATGATGTTTTATATGAGTACAGCATGATCCAGGGCACCTGTCACCAACCAAACTGAGCATACCAATATTTAGTACTACCATAGCGAACACGGAAAAAAATCTGATAACGAGTATAACACAGCGAATTTCCGAGAAATAAGCCTTTGATTCAATATGCCATACAATTGGTACATTCGAGTAGAAAAGTTTTATTTAAATTCTTTTTAGTGCCACAAACTTGGGGGGGCTTTAAGCCCCAATGTTGGCCAACAATGATGGGCCATCGTGGGTTTTATACAACAAGATGCAAATAAACGAATATGAATATGAATACAGGGGCAGTTTGCGTTGCTCGCACACGGCAATCTCACGCAAACGCCCTGTACACGATGGTCCATTATGATTGGCCATCCTGTACTAGGAGCTTTAAAATACGTTTCGTCCGGCTCGTTCAATGCGTTCGCATCGGACAAGCTTGCGTTCACCATAAGCAGCCTGTACACGTTGGCCCAACCATTGGCCAATACATCGTACAACAAGATAAAAAGGTTCTTTCAAAAGTGTCAATGTACGACGTATTGGCCAATGGTTATGCCATGGCCCGCTATTATTTCTCGGCTGCTTGCGCTCCTACTGCAACGAGTGAGATAGAAGATGGCTTTGGTTATGCCAATGTGTACAGGCCGCTATAAGTAATGTACCTACTCTATGAGTATGTCTATGCTGTGAGCTGTAGATAAAATACTTGCACTTTTATATAAATTATGCAATTTAAGTGGATTCGATTCAAGTTATATACCATAAAAGGTCAATTTATACTTTAATAATTATGTTTAATAAAAGTATAAGTACTTACCTACATAGTGAGTTTAACATTTTATTATAATAACTTTAGTCTTAATCCATATAAGTTGCAAACCTACTATAATCGATTAATTACTCAGTACCATAATCGATAAATCGCGAGAATCGATCACAGACTCGTGTGGTTACATGCCTAATCACGTCACTTTAGCATGTGTCAAAACGGCCATCTTATTTTATTTTGTGACGACTGTAGTCATGAAGTTTGACTTAATACTCTTAGGTAAAGTCAAGGAATTTAAAAGTACTAAATTCTTTGGGTAAAGTCATGAAGCTCGACTTAATACTGAGGTAACTGGAGAGTGCAGTACGAAAAATTTTTTGAATACCACAAATAACACAGTGGCTGTCTTCCGTCTCACCTACACTTTAAAAAAATACATATGGTCATATGAGACAGCTGACAGCCACTACATACATAAATGTCAAATTTGCTGGCGACACTTTTTTATTCAGGGTGAGAGCTCCAGTTACCTCAGAGTATTAAGTCAAACTTCATGGGTAAAGTATTAAGTCGAGCTTCATGACTGTAGTACTTAGGTAGTACTAAACTCTCCAGTTACCTCAGTATTATGTCTAGCTTCATGGGTCTACCGCAAAGATGTAAATACATCTATGGGCTACCGGCTAAGAAATATGGATATGGGTATGGGCTTCAACTGTCATTTAAATTCCTTATCTTGATAGATTTTTGCTGCTTTGCTCTGTTGAACGCATGGAAGTAATGGTTGAACGTTGCTAGCTAGTTATTGTTTTACCCGACGTCACAAAACAAAGAACTGATAGCGGCTATTTTCTTTATAAAACCAAAAACGTAATACTATGAAGTTCTTACCCATAAAGTTACGCGGCGGTAGCCCCCCAGAAAAGATTGTGCCACTGTTTGGCCACTGTAGTGATCTGTGATTCCTACAGACAATACAGCGTTGGCAACACTGAACGTGACACTGACAGTAGTTCATAGAGAAAGATAAATATATATAGTAATAGAGAACCCACTCTACACATATTTTTGTCACCTCATTTTGAACGTCCGCCATCTTGTCGACAGTGCTGCTCTCTGTAAATTGGTGTCATACAAAATAGCCTGTACTAAAGCTACCCAGCTGGCCCTATTTGCTAGCTCAAATGAAAAGTGGATGTAATTTCCACTTTCATTTGAGTTAGCGAAAGGACAGTCATCGTAGTTCTAGTGATTTTAAGGAGTTAGCGATAAAAATAAAATATCCAGTTTAGATTTGGATTTTTATTACATACTGTATCTATAAATTATATATGTTTGTATTTATTGTATAAGTAGGTACATCTTCTTTCTAAGACTAAGGTTGACGGAGTGGTTGTGGTCATGGGCCGCTAAGTTGGTAGCGACTTTTGCGATGCTCCTCCAAATCTCTCTATTTGTGGCACTGCGTGCGCATTCTGTAAGGGCACACTTGGTTGTGGACTAGATAAGACTTGATCATCTTGTGGGCGATCGGCCGCGAAAACGTTGACTTTTCCTTGTTTCTTCAATCGAATCATTCCAAGGAGCTTGCGTTATGGATGATAAGTCCAAACATTCTTAGAATTCGCACTTGCACAATCGTCGAAAATCTTTGTTTGATCCGAAGCTCCTTTTTAGTGGAAACATTTGTGCGAAAAGCAGGCCGTTTGATCATCGTGCACCACATCTCAAGGAAAATAGGAAATAGTAAGCTTTTCGTGAATAGAACCTTGGCGTTTTTGATTATGCGGCGATCTTTCCATATCTTCGTTAGCTTTTCGAAGGCTGAACTGGTTAGGTTAGGGCAGCTCGTCTTTTTATATCTTCTTTGCAACCTTCGATCAACAATAACACCTAGGTCTGTGCAACTTCCAGAATTTGAGATTTTAAATCATCGTCATCAGTAATATGTATCACTATGTACCTACTTAATTATTACACGGATTCACCAACACACACTTGCCTCAACAATGTTTTCAACATAATATCGCACTGCTTTTACAAAAAAATACTATTTTAGCAGCTAACTTTTGCATAAAAATCTGAGATTGACAAGTGACATTAATTGACATTATTTTGATATTATTGTCTTTTCTTCTTTTTATTATTATTTCTGTTTTCAGCCAGTGCTTCGTAAAAAAAATTTTTTTTATAGAAACTAGAATGCTACTTGATATTTTGAAATTTGATTATTAAATCATATTGCAGTAAATCATTCATCTATACGTTTTTTTCTATTTGTATTTAAAAACTCTAAACTAGAATATTTCTAAACTTTACTACTTTTCCACAGAATAAAAAAAAGAAACACAATAGCCATCTATCGCGGCAATACAATACCTCTTGGTACACCACCACCAATCTGTCAAAACGGTTGGTACACAAAGCTGTCAAAACTTTTTGTTCTAAGTGTGCCCCCCCTGCAGTAGTTTTCGCGCTGTTTTTACTGTCAGAAACGGCAAGCAAAATTTGTGAGCAAAATGCGAAACATACATTTCATAAAAATCTAAGTTGGTTTTGCTTTTCTTATGTTGGAAAGAAAAACGGGTATCTATTAAATTTTACGATTTGCGTTAGAAAACATAGAAGTCCACATTAATATTGCAGCATTATGCATGTGCGTGTAAGAACATTTGGAAAACCCGATACTATTGTAGTCGTAGAATCTAAATTGACAAAGATAGACCAATTTCGTCAAATTATAAAAGAAAAGTTTGACGTGGAACCTAAGCTTCAACGGCTGCTATATGGTGGGAAATTGGTAAGTATGCTATCTTTCATAAATGTACATGTAGGTATATAAACCTACCTATTATTTTATACCGATTATAACTAAGTAACCACTAGCTATGTATATTCAGGGACAAATTCGGTGCACCACTTCTTACTTCTTTTTGTGTGGCTGGTGCTTCGTCAATCACGCGCAGACCCTTTTCGACTTGGTCATGTGTTAAAATCGGGTAGTACAATACATAAACAATTAGGGATTGGGACTGTAAGTGAACGGTGAGACAGCGACACGAAACAAGTAAAAAGTGGTTTTCCGAATTTGTCCTTGAGTGTACCTACTACAAGATTTTTCTGCTGGATCGCATGTTTGATTCCCGCAAATGATTGAACATATAAAATGTTACTCTATGTGCGCTTGTGCACGACACGGAATTTTACTGTCCACAGAAATAACGGATGACTGTATTTTAATCATATTTTATGTATAATAGTAAGAATTTATTTATTGTGTGTAGTTTCAATGTTTCAAACCCTAAACTGCGCCGCACGTGCGAGTAAAAAGACGAAAAAGTGCCCAAGCCAATCATCCTTTTTTTCCGGACGGTAAAATTCCGTGTAGTGCACAAACGCCCAATCGATTTAACATTCATGTAAATAAAACTTAGTAAGTAATAATTGAAGATAAAAGGTCAATGATGAAATTGGTAATAATTGATTGCAGCTTGAAAATGGGTATACATTCCATGATTACAACATTAAGCTCAATGATGTCATACAACTCATGGTTAAGATCCAACCAGATGTTGGCTCAGACAGTGAAAAGATAGAATCAAAAACTGATGAAACTAACGAACAAAAGAAAGAAGAAAAAGTTGTATACAAAGGTAATTTATCTAAACAGAAACATTTTATAACCCATAGTAAATTGCATTGTTACCTAAATTGTCATCATGCATTATTTCTTTGTTGCATGTCATCTCATGAATATTTTGTTTGTGAATCCAATGGTTTCCTATTCCTATTATTACTCTTACTGTGAAAGGTAGTTTACAACATTATCATAAGCCTGATCTTTCTCTACTTCATCATCATCATCATCAGCCATTTAATGTCCCCACTGCTGGGGCACTGGCCTTCCTTATGGATGAAGAAGGAGAATGAGCCATGACCCACCACACGGGCTCAGTGCGGATTGGTGGGTATTAACGACTGCAACTTAGACTGGGTAAAATGGTTCCTATTAAGGTGACTGATCACCGGTCCAGCTTTGCTGGTGTCCCCCCTTTTAAATAATAATAATAATAACTCTCTACTTAAAGGCTTGAGCACACCAAACGCAGGTCAGAAGCAGCGCTGTTTGAATGCGGGCCCGCGCTAGTTGTAATACAAGAAACTCTATGAAATACATCACACTAAATTTGAGCGCGGGCCCGCGCTGTTGTATAACTATAGCGGCCATGTTAGCATGACACACCGGGGCAGGGCGTGCGCAGTGCAGCGCAGCGCGTCGAGAGCAGTTGACGAGAGTTGTATTATGCCTACTGCCTACCTAACCCGTCACACTAAACGCGGTTTGAACGCGGGCCCGCGTTGCAACTGCTTTGAAACCGTTGTTGCGTTCAGTGTACCGACTCTCGCCGACTCCCCCGCTGCGGCTGACCTGCTCTGCTCCTGACCCACGTTTGGTGTGCTCAAGGCTTAAATGTATTGCTGTGTATCAGACAGTTGTAGAGAACATGCAAATTAATTTTTTAATGTATAAATAAATACAAATAGTGTAGATCTTAATAAATTTAACATAATTATGGTTAGTTTAACCTTCATGGTTTTTACACTATACCACATTCAGTGCCATGTGTTTCTTTTTGGAACATGAATTTACATCTTTATTGACCGCATGTTTCTTTTTAATTGGATACACGGGTAGCCTTCTCAATGGGAGCCAGTATTTTCATTAAAAAATCACATTTTCATATGTTTGACTATGAAACACTATTCTCCCAGCCTCCACAAATTTTTCAGACCAACTGGGTTCTTTGAGCAACTATTATGGCAAACATTATGACACACACAACAAACACATTTATTTCGAAAAATGAATTAATGTTTTCTTTTTAATGAGTTACAGGCATGCAAAATGCAAGTCTGTACATCTAGTGATATATTATAAATGAGTTAGGGGCATGCAATATACAGGGTGATTCATCGGGACGGGGTGAAATCGACAGTGGGGAAAGTTTGAAACTACAAGAGATAGAGATATTTGTTCTGAAGAACCATGTCATCGATTTTAGAGTTAAGAATAACTGCATTCAAAGATTTTCAAAAACTCATACACAACTCGGGAATCAAACCTTGTCAGTTTAGAAAACAAAAATGTTGTTATTTTATTGCAAAAGTTGATTGTGTAGGTTGTTAGGATAGGAGTACATTTTACTATGGAACCCTATATCTACAATTAAAAGAAAATGCTGCATTTTACCCGTTTATTTTATTTAAGTAAGTAAATGTTCAAAATAGTATTTTTAAAACTGCAGACCTTCGATCAACAATAACACAGCTGCAGGAGCGAAATCGCCTTCCTCTAGGATTACAGTTCATATTCCATTTTCAAAACTTTACGCAAAATCGCAATTCCAAGCATGCCTTCGAGCAACGCGGGTCTTCCGTCTCGGAACGGAAGGCCCGCGTTGCTCGAAGGCGTTAACTCGAAGGTTTCTAAGCCTATGATGTATTGATACAGGATAAAAAAAATACTACTTCGTATTATTGATATGAATATGACAGATAACAAAACTCAAATTTTCTTTTAAGAAGTAGGGTTCCATAGTAAAATGTATTCCTAACAACCTACACAATCAACAAATTTAACTTTCGTAATAAAATTGTTTCAGGGGCCCTGTAAAGGCCTCGTAATATTTTTGGCACACCTGGAAAATCATGTAAAATTTGAATGTTTTTACACATAATGTATTATCAAAAAAGCATTACCACTCAATTAAAAACAAAAAATAAGTAAAAAAAAAACATGGTGCTTGAGCGTGGCTGTCAATATGTTAAAGCTACAATAGAAGCTAGGTTCTATTCTTGGTATTTTAATTCTAGATGCAGTCAGTACACTTTATGCCATTGGTGACATCGTTGACATTAGGGATCGGGAACTAGGAGCTTGGCTAGAAGGCAAAATTGTGAGGATAGTTAATGACCCTGCTCTACTCAACTCCAATACCAGCAACTCCAATGGTGAACAGAAATCTAGCAATGATAGCAGTAAAACATGCTTAGACAAAGAGAGTGATCTCGAAAATGAACCACCAGAAGATACTAGTCCTGAAAACAAAGCAAAAAAGAAAGGCATAGCTAGATACT
Source organism: Crambus lathoniellus (assembly GCA_949710035.1). Classification (NCBI taxonomy): domain Eukaryota; kingdom Metazoa; phylum Arthropoda; class Insecta; order Lepidoptera; family Crambidae; genus Crambus; species Crambus lathoniellus. The sequence goes on from OX453296.1 coordinate 31,497,473, forward strand.
TCACAAAAAGTCCTAAAAGTAATAAGAAAAGTCCTGACGATAATAATGGTAAAGTTGATGATACAAAGTTGCTATTCAAAGTGCAACTAGATGCAGAGTGAGTCCACTTTGATTACAATACTTACATTAGAAATATGACAAATATCTATTGCCTGCATCACTGCTGAATTTTTATTGCATTGTCAACTGTAGTTTTAATAAAAAACGTAAAAGACGGTTACTTTTTATTCGCTTTAGATATGAGCTTCCCTTTTACTGCCAAGTGACTGACAAACAATAATAGCAGACACAAGAAAATATTGAAAATTTCGTTTTTATTTATTTACTTTTTTAATATCTACCTGACCGGGAATCAAACTTCCGAGATAGCGGCACCTTGAAAACCGGTGTGTGCACCTCATAAGCACGGAAGTTGTCAAAGCTAAAAGTAGTTAAGCAGATTATTTGTTGTTATTTGATATAATTTACAGTTTCTTTAACTTAGTGAGACTCATGACTTCATGAGTTATGTAATAATAAAGAAACTTTTTACAATTAGAATTTTGAATTAAGAAGGAGTAGAGTAGACCGTATGGCTTCGATCAACAATAACACCCCATATGGACTCCCTATGAGTAGGGTTTGGCGCCAATCCACACTTTTTAATTAATTTTTTTTGCTTTATTTTTGTAATATATGATAAATATACATGAGTGTATAATTGTAGATAAAGTAGTGTATGAGTGGACTGCACATAATGCAACAGTCACAAAGACTATTATTATAACATATATTTTGTATGTCACTAGTTGACAAAAGCCTCCTCCAACTGTTGCCATTTCTCTCTGTCCTTAGCTACTTGTCCATGTGCCACCTGCTATGGCTTTTATATCATCAACCCACCGTCTAAGGGGTCTACCTTGTTTTAACGAACGAAATTCGTAGTACCTCGTTTAAAAAAAACGAGGTAGACCCCATGAGTCTTGTACTAAGTGATATTTTCATTACAGCAGTGATGAGGATTCAAATCTTTATTGTAAATTAAAGGATATTAGACCTAGAGCACGGACTGTTATTTCAATAAATGACCTCAAGGTTGGTGAAAAGGTTATGGTCAATCACAACACAGATGAGCCATTAGAAAAGGGTTATTGGTATGGCATTTATCTAATTATTTATTTCTGTTTTTAGTTTCATTATAATATATTTGCTTAACTTATTTACACATTTCAGGTATGATTTAAAAGTAGATGCAATAAACAAGTTAAGGTCAAACTATGAGCTGGTTGGTACATTGTACTTGGGCGCTGAAGCTGTGCCACAGAATGATACTAAAGTTCGGATACATGATAAAATATTTGCCATAGAAGATGTAGTGCCATTGGCTGAACGAACTGACGAGACTAAAAAAATTATGTCAACACTTCCTGAAAAAAGTAAACAGTTACCTTCTTTCTTTTTTACATTCTTTGATACATTGATTTGTTATATATTTTGATGGCAGTTTACAATAATTTTATATTCGGACAATTGCAGGATCATCACCGTTGAACTGTTTGACCTGTCGAGATGATGAGGAGGCTCCATGTAAAGACTGTGGCTGCTATATCTGCTTAGGGAAAGAATTCCCTGAAAAGGTATGTTTCTCAATAGGGAATCGAACTGTTATTAATATGTCAATATGTATTTAAAAAAAGTGAAAAAAAGTTTAGTCTTTTTGATAACAAGCAAGTAATGAGCTGCTGAATTGTGGACAACCGTGAAGCTCTTTCTAAAACGATCTTTTATATGGCGGGAATATGGCGCTACCTACGTTTGACGTCACACGTAGTAGCGCTGTTCCGCCCGCGCCTTCGCCCGCGTGGATTACACGATGTTATCCCGCGGGAATGTGATATTTATCCGGAATTAAAAGTAGCCTATGTTCCTCTCCAGACTACAAAGTATCCGTGTCCCAAATTTCAGCCACATCCGTTCAGCCGTTTTGACGTGATTGAGTAACAAACAGTCAAACATCCAACCATCATCTTTTGCATCAGTAGGTATCCATCCAGTTCCAATTGTATAATAGTTGGTGATATAAACATAAATATAAAAGTCTCAAATGCACTGGTAAGCTCCTATCTTAATGAATTAACGAGTCTAGGTTTTCAATGTTGTATTACTCAGTACACCAGAATTGTAACAACTAAAAAAGGCACTTCGAAATCATGCTTAGATCATATATTTATCCGCGATGTACCTGAGCGGCATGATTGTGGACATACAATACGATCAGCTGTCGTGCAAAATGCAATAGCTGACCACTTCATAACCAGTGTAGGGCTTATCAGTACAGATAAAATAAAACAAAATACAATCACAACCACATTAAATGAAACAAAAATAAGACAGGAGCTTGCTAGCGTGGACTGGAATCCAGTCTTTGTGATGTCTGATCCAAATGAAATAATTGATTACATAATAAATGTCTTTGAAAAAATATATAGTAGGTAAGTGTAAAGAAAACAAAATATTGTGTATGAATAGAAAAACAAAATTCAACTGGATAAGTAACAAACTAATTGAAATGTCTAAAAAGAAAAGTGAACTTTTAAAATTACATTTGTCAGATTTAACTAATAAACAAAATGAATTATTATATAAAAAATATAGAAATAGAACAAATAAATTAATAAATAAGGCCAGAAATGACTCAATGAAAAAAGAAATCTGTAACAATTCCAAGAATCCTAAAAAAATGTGGGAAATTATTAATAGGTTATCGGGTAGGGTTGTACAAGCAATCGATGACATATTGATCAAGTACTTCAGAATGAAAGCTAAAGACTTATCTAATAAATTTGCCTATGATTTTGAAAGTAATGTAAAAAAAATACTTAATACATGTAATGTGCCAATTCTTGATGAGAACTCTTATATAAATACACCAAATATCTCACTAAAATTAAATAAAATAAATGAGGAAACTTTAATAAAAATAATTGACAGTATTAATGCAAATAAAAGTCCAGGATTTGACAAAATAAGAGCAAAGGATATTAAATACATAGCCTCGGATTTAACACCTGTCCTAACTCACTTAATAAATGTATGCATAACATGTTCAAGTTATCCAGATAAATTAAAAATTGGTGTCATTAGACCTATACACAAAAAGGGAAGCTTTACTGACACAAACAACTACAGACCCATTACAATATTATCATGTATTGACAAAATTATAGAAAAATATATAGGAAGGGAAATTAATGAGTTCTTATCAAGGAATGGTATCATTAATGACAAACAATTCGGTTTTCAAAAAAACAAAAGTACAACCAAACTCTTATCGCTATTCTCTAACGAAATAAATGGCCATTTAAATGATAAGAAACATATACTTGCAGTCATGATTGACTTCAGTAAAGCATTTGACGCTTTAAATTATGACACTTTATATAAAAAAAATGCAGCAATAACTGGTATACAGGGTCCCCTGCTGGAATTGTTTAAAAATTACCACCGAAACAGATTTAACACAGTAAGTATAGCCGGGGAACAAAGTGATTTAATTCCAACCCTGCGCGGAACAGCTCAAGGTTCAATTTTAGGTCCAACCGAATATCTTGTTTATGTTAACGATATGTGTAACCTATTCCGGCAGTGCTCTGTATACCAGTTCGCTGATGATACTTGCCTCATAACTGCGCACCGAAGCTTAGAGGTTGCACAGCATACAATGCAACTTGAATTTGACAGACTATGTAAATGGGCACACGATGTAGGACTATCTATTAACTTTCAAAAAACCAAACTGCTCCACATACACTCACCATACCTTAAATGTAAACTCATACCCCGAATCATTGCTCATGATCATAACTGTATGCATCTGCAGCCTAAGAATTGTAATTGTACACCCCTGGAATTAGTAAAAGAGCATACTTACCTTGGATTAAAAATTGATTATAAATTCAACTGGGGTCCTCATATAGATCATGTATGTAATAGGCTAAGGGCAATACTTGCCAAGCTATGTATCCTTAAACATAAACTTCCTTATAATACACTGAGACTGCTGTATATGGCATTGGCAGATTCTGTTATTAGTTATGGTATTTCAAGCTATGGACAAACTTATAAGACTTATCTAGAAAATATTTATAACCTTCAAATTAGATTGCTGAAAACTATTGTTCCACTAAAAATTAAATATAAACTTAAAGATAATTATGATCAACTATTCCAGTATTGTAATGTGATGAATGTGTTCGATAAAGCTAATTTTGCAGTTGTTGAAGAAAATAGTCAACATATCAAGTTGTTAAAAACCAAAACAAGACCAACTTCTCTGCGCACATTGCAACATATCACCATGTATGAAATACCTAAATGTACCAACAACTATGGTAAAAGAGTATGGATGTGTAACCTTCCCAAAATATTAAATGAACTACCTAAAATCCTTGTAGATAATATCAAAGAGAAAAATACCATGCAAATTAAAAATACATTGAAAAAGTATTATTTAAAAGATCAATTCCTATACAAAAGGTCGGATCCACATCCATACATCAACCTAACTAGCTAATAAAGGGGTAACTAAGGCCTTACAATCTTTAATCTTAAGATTTGCCTGCAAATGTAATTGTACTTACTTATTAAAAGAAAATAAACAGTTTAATTTTTTTTTTTTTTTTATCTAAACTTTCACATTTATAATATAAGTAGGATAGGACAAATGATAATAATATATGTAATATAATGTTTGAATTCAGATAGTGCTTTGCGACGAATGCAACAACGGCTACCACATGTCGTGCCTTGTGCCGCCGCTGCGGGAGCTCCCAGAGGAGGACTGGTACTGCCCGGCGTGCAAGCGCGACCCCAACGACGTGGTCGCGCCCGGCGCCGCCAAGCAGCTGAAGAAGGCCAGCGCCTCCAAGTCCAGCCGCGACTGGGGACGGGGCATGGCCTGCGTCGGTTAGTTTTACATTCATTACAATGCGTGCCACAACACAAAAGATGAGACCTGGGGGGTAATTGTCAGATAGTGCTTTGCGACGAATCTAACAACGGCTACCACATGTCACTGGTACTGCCCGGCGTGCAAGCGCGACCCCAACGACGTGGTCGCGCCCGGCGCCGCCAAGCAGCTGAAGAAGGCCAGCGCCTCCAAGAGCAGCCGCGACTGGGGACGGGGCATGGCCTGCGTCGGTTAGTTTTACATTCATTACAATGCGTGCCACAACACAAAAGATGAGACCTGGGGGGTAATTGTCAGATAGTGCTTTGCGACGAATCTAACAACGGCTACCACATGTCACTGGTACTGCCCGGCGTGCAAGCGCGACCCCAACGACGTGGTCGCGCCCGGCGCCGCCAAGCAGCTGAAGAAGGCCAGCGCCTCCAAGAGCAGCCGCGACTGGGGACGGGGCATGGCCTGCGTCGGTTAGTTTTACATTCATTACAATGCGTGCCACAACACAAAAGATGAGACCTGGGGGGTAATTGTCAGATAGTGCTTTGCGACGAATGCAACAACGGCTACCACATGTCACTGGTACTGCCCGGCGTGCAAGCGCGACCCCAACGACGTGGTCGCGCCCGGCGCCGCCAAGCAGCTGAAGAAGGCCAGCGCCTCCAAGAGCAGCCGCGACTGGGGACGGGGCATGGCCTGCGTCGGTTTGTTCTACATACATTACAATGCGTGCCACACACAACACAAAAGATGAGACCTGAGGCCCTACTCTGAAACGTTAAACCCGAAACTTCGTTATAACCGACCCTCTCACTCACTAGTCGTAACAGAATCGAGTGAGAGGGGCGGGGCTAACCGAAGTTTCGGATTTGCGTTTCAGAGTACGGCTCCTGGGGGGTAATTGTCTAACTCAACATCAATCGCAATCACTTTCAGTTTGATATCCATTACTTTGTTGTTGAAGAAAGTTTTATATTACTGCAGCAATGGCCGTACAATATCTTTCAAACTGAATGCGATTGCGAATGATGTTGAGTTAGACAATTACCCCCCCTTGGACACCACGTGATTTGACTTGTGCAGTAGACGAATTCTTATAGGTAAAGATAAGGACACTATTAATTATAAGTAGTGGCCTCCAGCGGTTTTACCCGCGTGGTACCCGTTCCCGCGGGATATCAATCGGGAACAATGTAGCTCTCTACTGGTTAATGAATTTTCAGTAGTTTTTGAGTTTATCCATTACAAACAAAAAATCAATTTTATATTGATTTGCTCTTTGTAATATACTAGCTTTCCGCCCGCGGCTTCGCCCGCGTGGACTACACGACGTTATCCCGTTGGAATCTGATATTTTTGCAGGATAAAAAGTAGCCTATGTTTTTTTACCAGACTACAAAGTATGTGTTCGAAATTTCAACCAAATCCGTTCAGCCGTTTCGGCGTGATTGAGCAACACACATTCAAACATCTAAACTTTCACATTTATAATATTAAGTAGGATAGGATGTGCGCTTTATCTTATGGCTAAAGGGGCCCACAGACTATCAGTCCGCCCCGGCAGGCCACCTGCAGCCTTCAATGAAATAGGCCGTGCAATGCCATCAAGCAAAAAAATATATTTTAAGTGACACATACAGGGCTACATACCCCTTTTTTATTTATTTTTGGGTTCATTTATTCATGATCAAGATTCCGTCGATGTCTACACCAAAACTGATAAGAACCACGAACCCTTGCTTGCGATAATAAGGATTGCAGAATGATATTGCCAACTTATACCATTGGTGAAAATCATCTAATTTTAATATCAATGCATGAAGTTGTAACAATGCGAAATTACTTACTTATGCAGTATGCTATACTTCTTTTTTTATTTTGTTCTTGTGTTCTTTGGCTATACTTTTTCAAGCGAAGTAGCGTCTTTTGGCAAATGCGAAATATTTCTTTTATGTCTATGATGGTTCTGTGGTTCATGGACCGATTATAGAAAGAAAATAGAAAAACCATTAGTAGAAATAAGGCCCATCTGATTGTTTTAACATTATGTTGAATACAGCTTTACAAAAAAATAGTTTTGCAGATGTTATGTTTTTAACTCGTGACTGAGTCTTAGCTTGGCGACAGCAATTTTAAAGGGTCTTTTCAATTTAAAAGAATTAATTTCAAAATAAAAGCAAGGAATAATTCAGGGAAAATGGGGAGGACGAACGAAAATTTTAGAGAGTACTAGGCTTCCGCCCGCGGCCTTGTCTTGCGCGTGTTCACGTTCACGTAACTTCACGTTGTCCGCTGTCCACGTGACCTTCACAATGTATTCCGTGGGCATAATATATTCTCCTGGGGTAAAAGTGACCTTTATTGGCATTTACCAAGTGATTACATGCTCTTTGCATTTACGACCATGTCTCTGTGCCCGTTCAAATAGCCGTTCGGCAGAATGCCGAAATCAGCCGTTTCGCTGCTATTGAGTGAAAAACATCTGTATTAAAATTTATAATATTTCAAAGTAAGATAAGATGAAAATGAAATTGGGATGAGAAAACGAAAAATAGCATGCTATTGTGACAATTTTTAAATATGTTGATGCGATGCGAGAATACTTATATGTTTAAAACAATTTTGTAAGATAAAACATTGTGTGTATGCTTTATGCGTATATTTTAGCTTAGCTTCTGCTCGCGGCTGGCTCTACTTTGATTTGGGTAACTTTTTTATAAATAACTAGCGGATCCTCGCGGTTTCACCCGCGTGGTACCTGTTCCCGTGGGAATAGCGGGATAAAATATAGCCTATGTCACTCGGGAAGAATGTAGCTTTCTAATGGTCAAAGAATTTTCTAAATAGGTCCAGTAGTTTCGGAGCCTATTCGATGCAAACAAACAAACAAACAATCAAATTTTTCCTCTTTATAATATTAGTATAGACTAGCGGCCACCAGTGGTTTCACCCGCGTGGTTCCCGTTCCCGTAAGAATATCGGGATAAAAAGCATTCTTTGTGTTATTTCAGCCTGTAATCTATCTCTGTTGCAAATTTCATCCAGATACGTTCAGTAGTTTTTGCGTGAAAGCGTAACAATCATCCATACTCACAAACTTTCGCATTTATAATATTAGTAGGATTTTTACTATTTCTCCTTCAAACTTTGGACTCCAGAATTTAAATTTGGGAAAATTATTAATCTATTATGATAACTATCCGTTGAGTGGTTCGAGCTGTGTGTTAACAGATCAGTTTGAAACGGTTGCGTTTTATATCCAACACGGCGGGCGTGTGTAGGCGACAATGCCATAAAAAATTATATGTCATATCTGATAATGCTCTCAGTCTGTATTAAAAATATCCAATGGTTGTCACAGTATTTAAATATTGTTTACATCTTGACGGCTTATTTTGTATTGCAAGTGGCTGCTCCGTCACGGTTGTCACCGGTTCAGTAATTTCTGCATGACTAAAGATTTGTTGATGTTATGAGGAAGTTTAACTTGTGTATTTCAGTGTTTATTTTCGCCAACGTCTGCTCGCGTGAACATGTTTTCCCGTGTAGGAATGAGGTGTTTTTTCGTAACAAAAAGTAGTCTATGTCACTTTAGCGCTCCCAAACTGCTTGTCCCCCTGGTCTGGTATACAAAAAAATCACGTTAATCCGTTGCTCCGTTTTGACGTGAAAGACTAACAAACGGACTTTCACATTTATAATATTATACAAGTACTTACTAGCTTTCCGCCCGCGGCTTCGCCTGCGTAGACTACATGACGTTATCCCGCGGGAATGTGATATTTTCCGGGATAAATTACGCCTAAGTTCCTCTCTAGGCTACAAAGTATCTGTGTACCAATTTTCGCCCAAATCCGTTCAGCCGTTTTGGCGTGATTGAGCAACAAACATCTAAAATACTATATACTATAGTAATACTATACCTACAAACAAATGAACTCGATTTTTTTGGCGAAACGGCCTCGACTCGGCTTCAGCGTCTAGTATGATGGATTATTTTATAGAATAAAAATAAGTTTTTAGTAAAAAAATCATTTTTATGACAACCCTTTTTGCTGACTGTACTTTAATATTGTATTGTCATCTAAACCAAACCTGTATACAAAATTTCAGCTCTATCGGACACTGGAAAGTGGGTCAAATTAAGCTTGCAAGATTTGTTCCCCACTAACTAACAAACTAACTAACATGGCAAGTTAATAAAAAGCTTGTAAAATGGATTATGTGAATACTTAAATTGTATTGTGCAGGTAAAACAAAAACGTGTGCGATGCCCGCCAACCACTTCGGCCCCATTCCTGGCATAGAGGTGGGCATGTGCTGGAGATTCAGGATACAGGTATGTTTGTTTCGACTCTACCACACCGCAGGCTTACGCTTAGACCACAGAATAGGTATGTAGACTTACCGTATACTGTCATCCGCGAACTTAATAACAGCTAAAGTAATGGTTTTTAGCAACTTTTTAGACTTTTTTATTTTTTGACCTGTAGGTCTCATTCAAATGCAAATAAATTACTAGGTATCTTATCCCTCCATCACCTGATTTGCTAGACGTGAATTAGTCGTAAAGCGAGTGTATTGTCCATTCCAAACTAATTTTCGCTAAACCAATACAAATAAAACGTAAAAACGCTTTAAAAAAATTGAAGGGGTGAAATCTACTGCCCAAATTCGTTTTATCCACAATGGGGTAGCACTTAGCCTTCATCACACCTGATGTTGAGTTATGATAAGGCTGAAGATGGAAGCTCACTACTCCCGGAATCCTCAATTAATAAGAAATTGTCTATCTTATCTCTATCTGCCGGAACACAACAATGCTGAAAATGTCGTTGTTATGGCGACAGACTTAGATAAGAGGTTGGTAGCTAGCCAGACTATAAACAAGTCTCACCACCAACCAAAAATAATATAATAAATACCTTCACTGGGAATCAAACCCGGGACCTCTGGATCTGATCATGGTGTGGTGTGTACCACTGGACCACAGAGGCGATAAAATACTAGCAACCTTTTGATTATGAAAGACTTAAGGGTGTTTTTATTGTCACGCGCTTCGGCAGCGCCGTTAAAGCGCGCGCGTACGGAGATGTATGGGGTTAGCAGTTGTGTTTCTATACCGGGTTATTTTGAAACCACTGGCCAAATTTTTAAGTTCGCCTCAGAATCGGTTAGTGGACAAACTTTCTCCTAGACAAGGGTCGAAACACGACAAAAATTTTTGGACTGCCCACTAAATCGATTACGTGATTAGTATGATTTGTTGTATGAAAGGTCAAAAAAAATAGACACTTATTTCGACTCATATTTGTAGGAGTCGAACTTACAAATTTGGCCAGTGGTTTCAAAATAACCCTGGATTAGTCACGCGCTTTAGCAGCGTTGGTCGGTAAACGCGCGCTGTTCGTCCGGCGCTGCCGAAGCGCGCGCCGCTTGTACTAAACGTGCGCGTTTCACAATACACTGCTGTTCGCGTGTCCAGCGGCGGCGTGTTAATAAACCCAGCCTAATTACCAAAAAATTATTTTTCTAATGCTAAATATTACAAAGTAGCAGCCTCTCATGGGCCATTCGATGTTGCGTCAGTTATCGGAGTCGGGCGTGCACCGGCCGCCGGTGTCGGGCATCCACGGGCGCGACGTGGAGGGCGCGTACAGCATCGTGCTGTCGGGCGGCTACGAGGACGACGTGGACCACGGCTGCGAGTTCACGTACACGGGCAGCGGCGGGCGCGACCTGTCCGGCAACAAGCGCACCGCCGGCCAGTCCTGCGACCAGACGCTCACCAGGGAGAACAAGTCAGCGCGATACATTACTATACTAGTCAACAATATAGGACGACGTGGACCACGGCTGCGAGTTCACGTACACGGGCAGCGGCGGGCGCGACCTGTCCGGCAACAAGCGCACCGCCGGCCAGTCCTGCGACCAGACGCTCACCAGGGAGAACAAGTCAGCGCGATACATTACTATACTAGTCAACAATATAGGACGACGTGGACCACGGCTGCGAGTTCACGTACACGGGCAGCGGCGGGCGCGACCTGTCCGGCAACAAGCGCACCGCCGGCCAGTCCTGCGACCAGACGCTCACCAGGGAGAACAAGTCAGCGCGATACATTACTATACTAGTCAACAATATAGGACGACGTGGACCACGGCTGCGAGTTCACGTACACGGGCAGCGGCGGGCGCGACCTGTCCGGCAACAAGCGCACCGCCGGCCAGTCCTGCGACCAGACGCTCACCAGGGAGAACAAGTCAGCGCGATACATTACTATACTAGTCAACAATATAGGACGACGTGGACCACGGCTGCGAGTTCACGTACACGGGCAGCGGCGGGCGCGACCTGTCCGGCAACAAGCGCACCGCCGGCCAGTCCTGCGACCAGACGCTCACCAGGGAGAACAAGTCAGCGCGATACATTACTATACTAGTCAACAATATAGGACGACGTGGACCACGGCTGCGAGTTCACGTACACGGGCAGCGGCGGGCGCGACCTGTCCGGCAACAAGCGCACCGCCGGCCAGTCCTGCGACCAGACGCTCACCAGGGAGAACAAGTCAGCGCGATACATTACTATACTAGTCAACAATATAGGACGACGTGGACCACGGCTGCGAGTTCACGTACACGGGCAGCGGCGGGCGCGACCTGTCCGGCAACAAGCGCACCGCCGGCCAGTCCTGCGACCAGACGCTCACCAGGGAGAACAAGTCAGCGCGATACATTACTATACTAGTCAACAATATAGGACGACGTGGACCACGGCTGCGAGTTCACGTACACGGGCAGCGGCGGGCGCGACCTGTCCGGCAACAAGCGCACCGCCGGCCAGTCCTGCGACCAGACGCTCACCAGGGAGAACAAGTCAGCGCGATACATTACTATACTAGTTGTTAAGCCGTTGTATTTAAATATAAGTTGTAGTTATTGTACATAGATGGCGTTGTGCCAAACGTACGTAATGCTGAACGGCGGTGTTAAGATTTTTTGGTGATTGATATAGTCTTGTCGATGCACCCAATAAATTATCCTCGACCTACACACTAGTTTTATTTACGTTGTGAATAACAGTATTTTGGACCTCTATGGGATTGTACATGGTCCTAACCGAGTCGGAAGTTTCGGTTGGTTGACCTGGAACCAGCTCAGTACGAGTGACAGGAGCAGGGACTACGGAGGATCGGAGGTTTGAGTTTGCAGCAGCAGCTCCAGCAGTGACGTCAGCGGGTCCGGTGCGACCACGAAGCGAGCGATTGCGTAAGCGGAAGCGTTTAGTGAGTTGTGCTGTGATGAAACTGTGAGTACATTTGTGTCATTCATTAACTTGGAATAATTTCAAGAAAGTTAGAATTTGGAAATTTTAGAAGTGTTTTCATAGACTTAGAATAATTTCTCCAAAAGTGAAATACGGGGAATCCACGCTAGTTTGCGGAGCCAAGTGCGAAAACACTTAGAAAAATTTCGTAAATTTTACGATTGACTTAGAAAATAATTTTGAATTTTCTCATACGGTGAATAGTTAGAATAACTATCGAGATGGATGCCTACGGTAAAATGCAAGATGATACTAAGTCAAAAGTTCAGAAGGGAAGGTCTAACTTTAGAAAATCTCCGAAAGATAGGATCTCTTTGTCATACATAGAAACACGTCTAGAAGCCTTAGAAAAACAGTGGTCTTCTTTTGATGAAACACATAAGAAGATTATAATGGAAGTTTCTGGAGACGTACTTGAAAAATCTACTTATTTTAAAAATGACATGTATGATGAGACCGAAGAACTGTACATAAATTACAAGTCGGAGTTAAAGGAAGCCATCCTTAGGTTAAAGAAAGATATTAATGTTAATGAATTTTATGATGCAAATGCAACTAGCAGCACCCAATCCTTTACTGTTAAATTACCGAAAATAGAAATACCTAATTTCAGTGGCAAATACACAGAATGGAGTAGTTTTCGTGATTTATTTTTGTCTTTAATTCACAACAATAAGGGATTGGATGACGTTCAAAAGCTGCACTATTTGAAAAGTCACTTGTCTGGCGAAGCCGAGCAAATGTTAAGACACATTCCTATCACGGCATGTAATTATAAAACTTGTTGGGATCAGTTAGAGCATCGTTACAACAACAAAAGGTTTTTAGCCAATTGTGTACTAAAACGTTTTATGAACCAAAAAAATGTATTGTCGGAATCATCAAGTGCGATAAAGGAATTACTTGACACAACTAATGAGTGTTTAAATGCTCTTACTAATTTAGATGTAAATGTAGATTCCTGGGATCTTATTGTAATTTATGTAGTTTCGTTGAAACTTGATACAGAATCTCGAAAGTTGTGGGAAGTAGAAGTCAGTAGGTGTAATGATGAATTGCCTAAACTTGTTGATTTTAAAAACTTTTTAGATCATCGTTTCAGATCTTTAGAATTTCTAGACAATAAAGCCACTAAACAGAGTAATGTTCGTAATAATGTTCCTAAAACAATGCATACAATTCCTGCTGTATCATGTATATTTTGTTCCGATGCTCACAAACTGTGTAATTATAAAAAATTCGCAAAGGAAGATGTAAATGTACGTCGTACTTTTGCCCAAACCAACAAGTTATGTTTTAATTGTCTTGCTCCGAATCATTCGATATACAATTGCCGTCAATCAACCAGCTGTCGCATTTGTAAAAGGCGACATCACTCTTTACTGCACCCAAAGTTAGGTCCTAAAGATGATCAAGTAAACACTTCCGTAGTGGAAGGGGGCGCTCAGTCGTCCAATGTAGAATCATCTCAAGGCGAGGCATCAAATATGGTATCATGCTTTTCTAATGCAAATAGTCAAGTATTATTGGCCACTGCTTTGGTCAATGTAGATACGAAAAATGGAACTTTTTGTATCAGAGCTCTTCTGGACCAAGGTTCACAAGCTTCATTTATAGCAGAGTCTGTTGTACAAATGCTTGGTCTTAGAAGAGTTTCAAACATGAGCTACATATCAGGGTTAGGTAGTGATCAAGGTTCATCCTTGCAGTCTAAATGGACCGTTATGGTCAAAATTCAGTCACGCCATGACCCCAACTTTATAGTTGAAGTTAAAGCTCATGTTCTTAATAAGCTCACTTCTCTTTTACCTGAGAGGAAAATGTCTGTTCCGATGTTTTCTCCTCAGATTCCTGCTATAGAGTTAGCAGACCCGAAGTTTGATACTCCGAGTAAAATTGATATTTTACTGGGGGCGGAAGTGTATGGTCAAATTTTAATGGATGGAGTTGTCAAAGGTCCACCAGGTTCTCCAATTGCGCAAAATACCAAACTTGGCTGGATCCTTTCAGGCCATATATTTTCCTCTCCAAGTTACGAACTTTCACAGACACGTAATGAAATAATTACTATGCACACTCAATTGAGTATGAACGATCTCCTAAAAGGTTTTTGGGAGCAAGAAGAACTGTCTTCAGCTGTGAAGAAATGTCTGTCTGAAGAAGAACAGCAATGTGAGGAGCTGTTCGCCAAAACTACTTCTAGAGATGATGAGGGTCGCTATGTCGTAAAATTGCCATTCAAAAGGGTGGATCAAAGTTGTCAATATGGTAATTCTTATGATATTGCGCAGAAACGATTCTTTATGCTCGAAAAACGATTACTGAAGAATCAACCACTGAAGATTCAATATTCCGAGGTTATGGAGGAATATTTAAAATTAAATCACATGGAAGTAGTGCCGGAAGTGGAGAAAGGTAATCCCAAGGCTGTGTATCTTCCCCATCACGCTGTCGTTCGCAATGAGAGAAGCACCACTAAGGTTCGGGTCGTGTTTGATGCGTCGTGTTCTCTTAATAATGGAACTTCGTTGAATGATGATCTCATGGTAGGTCCAACGCTTCAACCCACACTTCGACACCTTATTTTAGGTTGGCGCTGCTATCCTATAACCCTGGTAGCAGATATTGTGAAGATGTACCGTCAAGTCAAGATAGCTGCTGAGGATGTTGATTTTCAACGTCTATTATGGCGTAGCGATGTTAATTCAGAACTTCAGCATCTCCGACAATTGCGTGTAACATTTGGTACATCAGCGGCACCTTACTTGGCAGTCAGATCCTTACAACAGCTTGCACATGATGAGGGAGATAAATATCCTTTGGCAGCTAGCAGAGTCCTTAGGGAATATTATATGGATGATCTTATGACAGGCTGCGAAAATATAAACGAGGGAGCACAGATTTATCAACAAATGAACGAGTTACTTAAACTTGGTGGTTTCCAGCTTCAGAAATGGAGTAGTAGCAATAGTGAGTTGTTGTCAAAGTGGGATAGAGAAAGTAAGAATTCAAAGGAAACTTTAGAGCTAAAATTAGATACAGTTATCAAATTTTTAGGTCTCACTTGGAATAGACACCAAGATGAATTTCAATACACTGTCCAACTTACAGCACTGGAAACACCCATAACTAAGAGGAAAATGATTTCGGAAATAGCAAAACTGTTTGATCCCCTCGGTTGGCTAGCTCCTGTGGTCACCACTGCTAAAATATTTATTCAAACAGTCTGGCTGTCAGGGATACAATGGGATGAAGAATTGCCATGTGATATTTTGAAGGCATGGCTTGAGTTTCGAGATGAACTTACACATCTCGCTCAATTTAAGATTCCAAGATGGATTGGCACTAGCACCAACGATGTTAGCAGAGAACTTCAAGGATTCTGCGATGCTTCAAATGCAGCATACGCAGCTGTAGTCTATATGAGAATCGTTGATGGTAAAGGTGATGTGCATGTACGATTACTTGCCGCAAAGACGAAAGTTGCTCCAGTGAAGCAAGTCTCGATTCCTCGGTTGGAGTTGTGCGGAGCGGTATTGTTAGCCAAGCTGCTTCAAGAAATTGCAGAAGTTTTAGAGATTCCGAAGGAGTGCGTGTACGCCTGGACGGACTCAAGTGTAGTCCTTTCATGGTTGAGCAGTCATCCCAGCAAATGGAAAACCTATGTCGCGAATCGGGTCTCTGAAATATTAACGCTTATGAATAATACTCAGTGGTCACATGTCAAGTCCGAATCTAACCCTGCAGATTGTGCGTCGCGAGGTATAAATCCGAGCAAACTATCGGACTTGAAGATCTGGAGAGAGGGTCCACAATGGCTGCAAGAAAAGGTTATTAATTATTCAAAGGGACAATTTAAATTAACGGATTTAGAAAAGAAAAAAGAGCAAATTTCGTGCCACACTATTCAGTCAGAGTCAGAATCTATATTATGTCGTTATTCTTCATTGAATAAATTATTAAGAGTTGTTGCATACATACGTAGATTCCTTAAGTTAAAGAAAGAAAAATTTACGCCTTACATATCTAGATTAGAAATAAAAGAGTCTTTACTTACCTGTATCCGATTGTGTCAAAGGAAAAGTTTCCTGGAAGAAATAAAATGTTTACAAACTTTGGGAAAGATAAAGAAAAGTAGTAAACTTACCTCACTGTGTCCGTTTCTTGATGCTGATGGTATACTCAGGGTGGGCGGTCGCTTACAAAATGCTGAAATAGATGAAAATATGAAACATCCAATATTGCTGCCGTATCAGTCGCACTTCACAGATTTGATTGTGGATGATGCCCATAATCGCACTCTTCACGGCGGTCCACAATTAATGACAAACTTTTTAAGAACGCAGTATTGGATAGTTAATGCGAAAAATCTTGTTCGCAAGGTCGTTCGGAAGTGTGTTGTATGTCGTCGCCATTCTGCACAAACAAGTCAGCAAATGATGGGACAGCTACCTACGGAACGTGTCACAGTCTGTCGACCTTTCTATCAGAGTGGGGTTGACTACGCAGGACCCATAGCTATAAGACCGTATAAAGGGCGTGGTTATCGAGCCGTTAAAGGATATATAGCCTTGTTCGTATGTATGACCACTCGTGCAATACACCTCGAAGTCGTTAGTGACATGACATCCGAGGCATTTTTAGCAGCTTTTAAGCGTTTTGTTGCACGGCGAGGTCACTGCGCAGATTTATGGAGTGACAACGGCACGACCTTCGTGGGGGCCAATAGGGAGTTAAAGCATTTATTCCAAACGGAAAATTCTGAAGCCGCTTATGATATTGCTGAGTGGTTGGCAACAAATGGTACTAACTGGCACTTCATTCCACCTCACTCGCCGAACTTTGGAGGGTTGTGGGAGGCTGGAGTGAAGTCCACAAAGCACCATCTAAAAAGGGTTATTGGTAACAGTACCTTGACATTCGAAGAGATGTCCACGCTTCTGTATCAAATAGAAGCTTGCCTTAACTCGCGTCCACTTTCTCAAATTAGCAATAATCCAGATGATCCGTATCCATTAACTCCCGGCCATTTTCTAGTCGGTGAGCCGTTGCTGCTTATACCCGATGCAAACTTTGAGCAGAGTAACGTGAGTACTCTTAAAAGATGGCAGTTTGTACAGAGACTACTGCAAGACTTTTGGAGACGATGGTCTCATGAGTACTTGACTCAATTACAGCATAGATATAAATGGTCCTATATTGCTCCTGAACCTTCTGTAGGGGATGTCGTGTTAGTAAAGGAGGATGACCTCCCACCGTCCAGATGGTTGTATGGCGTAATTAAGGAAAAACATGTTGGTGCGGACAATCTTACGAGAGTCGTAACCTTGCGATGCAAGGGGTCTCTAGTAAAAAGACCTGTATCCAAACTTATAATTTTACCTGTCACTTAATAAATGTAAATACCTACTACTATGTTTTTTTGTATTTTAATTTAGGCAAGTATGTGTATGTGTTAGTTATGTATTATTGATGTATTGCATACCTACATTTTGTTGTTTTTGTTAAGTTTCTTATTTGATTGTGTTGTTTCTGATGGACGTTCCGTTCATGGTGGGCGGAATGTTAAGCCGTTGTATTTAAATATAAGTTGTAGTTATTGTACATAAATGGCGTTGTGCCAAACGTACGTAATGCTGAACGGCGGTGTTAAGATTTTTTGGTGATTGATATAGTCTTGTCGATGCACCCAATAAATTATCCTCGACCTACACACTAGTTTTATTTACGTTGTGAATAACAGTATTTTGGACCTCTATATATCAACAATATAGGACGACGTGGACCACGGCTGCGAGTTCACGTACACGGGCAGCGGCGGGCGCGACCTGTCCGGCAACAAGCGCACCGCCGGCCAGTCCTGCGACCAGACGCTCACCAGGGAGAACAAGTCAGCGCGATACATTACTATACTAGTCAACAATATAGGACGACGTGGACCACGGCTGCGAGTTCACGTACACGGGCAGCGGCGGGCGCGACCTGTCCGGCAACAAGCGCACCGCCGGCCAGTCCTGCGACCAGACGCTCACCAGGGAGAACAAGTCAGCGCGATACATTACTATACTAGTCAACAATATAGGACGACGTGGACCACGGCTGCGAGTTCACGTACACGGGCAGCGGCGGGCGCGACCTGTCCGGCAACAAGCGCACCGCCGGCCAGTCCTGCGACCAGACGCTCACCAGGGAGAACAAGTCAGCGCGATACATTACTATACTAGTCAACAATATAGGACGACGTGGACCACGGCTGCGAGTTCACGTACACGGGCAGCGGCGGGCGCGACCTGTCCGGCAACAAGCGCACCGCCGGCCAGTCCTGCGACCAGACGCTCACCAGGGAGAACAAGTCAGCGCGATACATTACTATACTAGTCAACAATATAGGACGACGTGGACCACGGCTGCGAGTTCACGTACACGGGCAGCGGCGGGCGCGACCTGTCCGGCAACAAGCGCACCGCCGGCCAGTCCTGCGACCAGACGCTCACCAGGGAGAACAAGTCAGCGCGATACATTACTATACTAGTCAACAATATAGGACGACGTGGACCACGGCTGCGAGTTCACGTACACGGGCAGCGGCGGGCGCGACCTGTCCGGCAACAAGCGCACCGCCGGCCAGTCCTGCGACCAGACGCTCACCAGGGAGAACAAGTCAGCGCGATACATTACTATACTAGTCAACAATATAGGACGACGTGGACCACGGCTGCGAGTTCACGTACACGGGCAGCGGCGGGCGCGACCTGTCCGGCAACAAGCGCACCGCCGGCCAGTCCTGCGACCAGACGCTCACCAGGGAGAACAAGTCAGTGCGATACATTACTATACTAGTCAACAATATAGGACGACGTGGACCACGGCTGCGAGTTCACGTACGTACACGGCAAGCGGCGGCCGGCGTTTGGTCTTTCCATTGCCGTAAAAATCATTGCAGCGATGCAAAAAAGTTAGCGCGTTTGTATTATAAAAGCCCAGTGGCCCCAATTTTGTTTTGAGTAGTATATCCTACTTAATATTATAAATGTGAAAGTTTAGATGTTTGGATGTTTGTTACTCAATCACGCCAAAACGGGTGAACGGATTTGGCTGAAATTTGGGACATAGATACTTTGTAGTCTGGAGAGTAACATAGGCTACTTTTTATCCCGGAAAAATATCACGTTCCCGCGGGATAACGTCATGTAGTCCACGCGGGTGAAGCCGCTGGCGGAAAGCTAGTATTATATAAGTCGTCTTTATTGATTGCGATGACCGAAATTACGACAATTATTTTTAATAGTTGCTCTTGCTCAGGAATCTCGCAATGGTTTTAAATACAATTAGCTATTACTGCTAATGTAGGCGTTGTTACAAGAGCGGTGTTGTTATTGTTGATTTATGGTTATAATAATTTATCAAATACTTTTGCCGCCAGGGCGCTCGCCCGCAACTGCGCGGTGAAGCAGATCAGCGAGGAGGGCGGAGATGCGGGCGACGACTGGCGCAGCGGCAAGCCCGTGCGCGTCGTGCGCTCCTACAAGATGATCAAGCACTTCCCCAAGTACGCGCCCCAGGAGGGCATACGGTGAGTCACATACACACGTTTGTAGTGAAGCAGTCAGCGAGGAGGGCGGAGATGCGGGCGACGACTGGCGCAGCGGCAAGCCCGTGCGCGTCGTGCGCTCCTACAAGATGATCAAGCACTTCCCCAAGTACGCGCCCCAGGAGGGCATACGGTGAGTCACATACACACGTTTGTAGTGAAGCAGTCAGCGAGGAGGGCGGAGATGCGGGCGACGACTGGCGCAGCGGCAAGCCCGTGCGCGTCGTGCGCTCCTACAAGATGATCAAGCACTTCCCCAAGTACGCGCCCCAGGAGGGCATACGGTGAGTCACATACACACGTTTGTAGTGAAGCAGTCAGCGAGGAGGGCGGAGATGCGGGCGACGACTGGCGCAGCGGCAAGCCCGTGCGCGTCGTGCGCTCCTACAAGATGATCAAGCACTTCCCCAAGTACGCGCCCCAGGAGGGCATACGGTGAGTCACATACACACGTTTGTAGTGAAGCAGTCAGCGAGGAGGGCGGAGATGCGGGCGACGACTGGCGCAGCGGCAAGCCCGTGCGCGTCGTGCGCTCCTACAAGATGATCAAGCACTTCCCCAAGTACGCGCCCCAGGAGGGCATACGGTGAGTCACATACACACGTTTGTAGTGAAGCAGTCAGCGAGGAGGGCGGAGATGCGGGCGACGACTGGCGCAGCGGCAAGCCCGTGCGCGTCGTGCGCTCCTACAAGATGATCAAGCACTTCCCCAAGTACGCGCCCCAGGAGGGCATACGGTGAGTCACATACACACGTTTGTAGTGAAGCAGTCAGCGAGGAGGGCGGAGATGCGGGCGACGACTGGCGCAGCGGCAAGCCCGTGCGCGTCGTGCGCTCCTACAAGATGATCAAGCACTTCCCCAAGTACGCGCCCCAGGAGGGCATACGGTGAGTCACATACACACGTTTGTAGTGAAGCAGTCAGCGAGGAGGGCGGAGATGCGGGCGACGACTGGCGCAGCGGCAAGCCCGTGCGCGTCGTGCGCTCCTACAAGATGATCAAGCACTTCCCCAAGTACGCGCCCCAGGAGGGCATACGGTGAGTCACATACACACGTTTGTAGTGAAGCAGTCAGCGAGGAGGGCGGAGATGCGGGCGACGACTGGCGCAGCGGCAAGCCCGTGCGCGTCGTGCGCTCCTACAAGATGATCAAGCACTTCCCCAAGTACGCGCCCCAGGAGGGCATACGGTGAGTCACATACACACGTTTGTAGTGAAGCAGTCAGCGAGGAGGGCGGAGATGCGGGCGACGACTGGCGCAACGGCAAGCCCGTGCGCGTCGTGCGCTCCTACAAGATGATCAAGCACTTCCCCAAGTACGCGCCCCAGGAGGGCATACGGTGAGTCACATACACACGTTTGTAGTGAAGCAGTCAGCGAGGAGGGCGGAGATGCGGGCGACGACTGGCGCAGCGGCAAGCCCGTGCGCGTCGTGCGCTCCTACAAGATGATCAAGCACTTCCCCAAGTACGCGCCCTACGAGGGCATTCGGTGAGTCACATACACACATTTGTAAAAACGTGCGTACACAAAATTCATGACGTTTCTAGTCGAACTGTTGTCATTGCTACTAAAACTGCATTAGTGTTGCTACCCAAACACATACCCCCTTATTCCAAAACGTGGACTAAAATAGTCCTGGTTTAAAACTGGTACTAAACTGGTGCTGTCACTTTCATTTTCCAAATGAAAGACAGAATTAGCATCAGTTTTAAACCAGGTCTAACTTTAGTTTACGTTTTGAAATATGGGGGACTATGTTTTTCTTTGCACGCGCCCATAAGAACCCGAGATAAGGTGATAATACGCACGTTCCATTGCGCCCCCTGTATTTTCATATCGGTTGTTTCCCCACCAGTTACGACGGTATCTACAAGGTGGTGAAGTACTACCCCGAGCGCGGGCTGTCCGGGTTCCGCGTGTGGAAGTACCTGCTGCGGCGCGACGACCCCAGCCCGGCGCCCTGGGAGCCCGCCGCCAAGCGGTACCCCATCGTGGTGAGCGACCAGTACTAATTACTTTATTTTATTTTATTTTATTTATTTAGAAACCAACGGTCAAATACAAAAAGTTTCAAATAACATTTTTATAAAAAAGACCTATAGTTGCCTATATGGTAATAAAATTCATGCATTAATACATGTCTGGTAAAAGTAACTAATGAAAAGAAGCTAGTCTTAACAAGTTAAATGCAAATAAATAATAATAAAAAAGATAAATTACATCTTTGATGATAAATTTCAGTACAGATTTTTTTTATTGGTAAAACACGTTGGCACTTACAAAACAAAACATGTGTGATCTGTTGACAACTTCAATTATTAGATTAAAATTTACTTTTTATTTTTATTTTATTTCCTGGAAGACCAAACATAATACAATTACATTCTTGTTAATTTCACAGTACCCCGATGGTTACTTGGAAGCAGAAGCAGAAAAGAAGGCTCTCAAGGAAAAGAAGGACAAGTCTGGCAAAGGCAAGAGTAGCAAGAAGCGGGCGCTGCGGGAAAGCAACCAGACCGAGTCCGAAGGGGAAGTGACTCCGCCCAGCAAGAAGCGGAAGACGGCCGAGACGAAGAAGAAAGGTAGGCGTTATTATCTATACTTCTATACTAATATTATAAAGAGGAAAGATTTGATTGTTTGTTTGCATCGAATAGGCTTCGAAACTACTGGACCGATTTCGAAAATTCTTTGACCATTAGAAAGCTACATTCTTTCCGAGTGACATAGGCTATATATTATCCCGATATTCCCTCGGGAACGGGTACCACACGGATAAAACCGCGAGGATCCGCTAGTCAGACATAACTTGGGGCCCTACCGGCTAACTTACCGAACTTCGGCAAATCTGCCGGCTTCAACTTAAAACAGATAAATCGAAGTACGCAACTTCGTATTGTCCTATTTGCCGAAGTTATTAGGAAGATATTGATGTTCCTGTGACCTCATGAATCGGGGTTCGCCGTTATGGCCCGATTGGGGCTCGATTTATCTGTATTAATTTGAAACCCGGCAGACGTTGCCCTGTGCCTCGATAAGTAAACCAAATATTGAACCATCATATACATTGTTCTAATACCAAACTTAAGTAGCTTGAGCACAAACTAGTGTTATGGAAATTTGAGTAAACGCCGGGTCTTACCACATACACCCACACCCGAGGAAATATTTAAAAGTTCATCATCATCTCAATCGTAACACTCTTGTCAGAGTGGTCGTCGTCAACAAGAAGTGCTATGGGTAGCCGATGTAGCTTGCTTCAGGATCTTCCGCCATCTCTCCCTATTGGTGGTCAATCTGGTGCACTCATGGAGAGGCCCACCCACCAGTGTCTTTATTTGGTCGGCCCATCGCATCGGCGATCGTCCGCGAGGTCTAGTGCCCTCCACTCTGCCCTGGACGACAAGACGTTCTATTGAAGCATTGTCCCGTCTTGAAATGTGTCCGAAAAGTTTGAGAATGCGAGTTTGGACTATATTCGATAGACGTCTTTTGATCCCGAGCTCTTGTAGGGTGGAGATGTTGGCGCGGAATTGCGTCCAGGAGACTCGAAGCATTCGTCTCCAACACCACATTTCTAAAGCATTAAAAGTTAGTATTCAATATTTACCCGATCGGGAATCGAACTCGAGACCCCCAGAGATAGCGGAAACCGGTGCGTACACCACGTGGCTACGGAGGTCGTCAATAAGTAAACCAAAGTTGATGAATATCAGTCAGTAATCGTCCCTTCCAAAATATTTAGCCCACAATAGTAGATTGTACGGTCGCCAGCACGTCGGGTTACTACAAAATGTCAAAATTTATTAATTGGAACTGAACTCTATCTGTTGGACATAAGGTTGAATTTTATTTAAAGAAATTTGACAGTTTGTAGTAACCTGACATGCTGGCGACTGTACAACAAGTGCATAAAACGTACCATTTTAGCCGAGACGTATATATCCACCCGAGCCGTAGGCGAGGGTTGATAATCAAGTCGAGGGTAAAATGGGTTTCATGTACGAGTTATACACTCTGCTTTACACTTCGAATGTGAGGAAAATAAATAGCAATATTGCAAATAAGAAAAATAAAGACCACCATATTGGCGGGAAGACTTTCTTTTTCTTTTTTTTATACGTGCGTGGCAGTGGCAGCACAGTGACTTTAGCATAAATCGTAGTCCATAATGCTCTTGAAATACTTATTTCTTAGAAAACTCATTATTTTTGTATAGTTTTATTAATTTAGTAATTTAATATGGATTATATGTACAAAATTGAAGAAACAGAATGAAATAACAAGTTTATTTAACGAAGTTTAATGAGTCACACCAACACATCAAAATATGACTATAAAAATTACTGCATTTAATGCGCGTACTCGTGCAAGTACTAATAGTTTTTGTTTCATCGAAATCTAGCCAGGATTTCCAAAGATACAGCGTTGTAAAGTTTCACCAGCTTTTGTAAATTTGCTTTCCTTGCGCGCTATTGCGATGACGTCATGTCGCACTGACATCTCCGATTGCGGCTGTTGCGGGTGATTTCCGTCTAACTGTACCTACATAGAGTCCGTCTGTGCGCAACCTGCGCGCAACTCGTGCGTTTTTTGACGCTAGTTACAGTTCATTTTCTTCGTTCTAAGGTTATGGTAAATGATTAGTATTCGATTTCGACCGCGCGCAGGCGCCCTCTAAAACTGTCACCTACTGTCGATACCGAAAGACATTTATCCCACATACTTATCTGACCCAATGGTGGAGGCGCCACTAGCAGTACAAAATTATTGAAATGGCTGTCAGTTTTTAGGGTGCATATTTAACCACCAAGTCTGTTAAGGTTGTAAGTACATTTTACGAAAGTTGATTTAATTTATTATTCACGAAAATAAAACATTATTTGAAGGTGTTTTTTCACATGGGCTCAATACAAAATTTCTTAACCATTTCATTGATCGACTATAAGAAAAATAAATAAATTTATTACGAAACCGTGAGAGCGCAACTATATAACAAAAGGATTCTGTGTAGGTATACGGAAGTGCGATGTGACGTCACACGTAAATGCCATTGGTTCACCCGAATTTTCCACGGAGGCCGTACTTTAACGTTTAATATCTCAGTAATTTTTGAAGATAGGAAAAAAATAAAAACAGATTCTTTTTTGTCGAGTTACATATTTTTTAGATATGCTGATAACAAAAATCATTGGTGTGACTCATTACGTGTGTGACAGTTTACCTGACGACCTTTGTCTTGTCTGAGAGTCTGAGACATAGACGAAAATTTTACTTTATGCACTAGAGCATGAAAAGCGATTTTATGCAGCCTATACCCAACATAAACACGAACTTTACGAGCATGAGAAGTGAAAATCGTATTTTTACTCTTTTTAAATTTTTCGATCGATTTTTAACTACACAGAAAACAGACGATTTAACTGTTTTATGTGTTCCAAAGATATACAGCAAGAAAGAAGATCAATCAAACATTTTCGTTTTTAGCTTTAATTTAAAAAATTAAAATAGACTTTCCTTCCTCTATCTATAGCAACCTAAATTAAATAGTAACGCATGACCTTGTTACATCAGCTCAAAAGAACAAAAGCACATCGGAGAGTCCCAAAGAAAAGAAGATTCCAAGTATATTCAACATAAAGAGCCCAAAGAGCAAGAACAAAGAGGAGCGCAAAGAAGACAGCACGCTCAGCGCTGAAGAGAAGGCGGCCGTCAAAGCCGACGCGCTCAACGCCAAGCTCTGGGACGAGTGCCTGGAGGTCTGCAGCGACAAAGGCAAGAAGGTAAGGCATAGTGAGGATGTTATTATGTTTTATTATTTGTATTGATGATTGTTGTATTCTGAGTATTTAAGTGAGCCTATTTGCTAAATATTTAACATTCCTGATGTCAAAGTATGTTCGTATTAGGGAAAAAACGCATCTACAGTCCACATGTGAAAACTAAATTGGCTAATGACTAACCATATTCTATAGAAATATTTGTATTTGGTAGCTGTAAGTTTTCCAAGAAATAAAATACACGTCTGGGCTAAACCATATTATCTATATATATAAAAATGAATCCCTATTTCCCTTGGTCACGACATCACGCGTGAACGGCTGGACCGATTTGGCTAATTTTGGTCTTGAAATGTTCGTGGAAGTCCAAGGAAGGTTCTTACGGTGAGAAAATAGGGGAGGAGGGGGTAAGTGGGGGTAGAGTAGAAGTAGGGTAGGGTAAAGGTAGGGTAGGGTATAGGTAGGGTAGGGTAGGGGTAGGGTAGGGGTAGGGTAGGGGTAGGGGTAGGGGTAGGGGTAGGGGTAGGGGTAGGGTAGGGTAGGGTAGGGGTAGGGTAGGGTAGGGTAGGGGTAGGGTAGGGGTAGAGTAGGGTAGGGGTAGAGTACGGGTAGGGTAGGGTGGAGTAGGGGGTAGGGCCACGGGAACGAAGTCGCGCTGGGTCAGCTAGTAGACAATAAAATCTGCGCAGAAGAAAATTTCTACTAAATATTGCAACTGCGCAGGTTGTTTTGTCTATGGGTTGGTTACCTAAGAATAATAATCACTCGCTGTCGCCAGCGGCTTCGACCGCGTTACATCAAATATCATAATTTAGTGTAGTGTGCGTCCGCGACACCTTTGAAACAGTATAGCTGTACTCATTTTTTATGTCAATTGTTCTCGAGATAACTTGACTAAATTTAACCGAGTTACGCAAATAAGACAAGATAAGACGAGACAAGTCATCATAAAAATAATATAAAATGAACGACAACTAAAATAAAAAAATACTACAACTAAATTGGTTAAGTATAATTTTAACAGGTTTTGGTCCACTACGAAATGTGTTTAATCAGCTGCTTAGTAAAAATATCTACATTGTACAGTACAAATGTTACTACAGTGTAAATGTTATATTAGATAGCCCTAAAATTTATGACATATATTATTACAGAGCAAACTTTGTTGTTGTAAACAATTTTAGTTAGGAAGACCGAAATGAAACGGTAACTAGTGACGTTCGGGTAACATTGCAGGAGTTCATCGAGCGCGTGACCCAGGTGTTCCTGTGCATCATCTGCCAGGAGGTGGCGGCGAGTCCGGTGACCACGCCGTGCCTGCACAACTTCTGCATGGCGTGCATGAAGCTGGCGCTCAAGCAGAGCGGCGCGCAGTGCCCCTGCTGCCGCCACTCGCTGGCTAACTACGAGCCGGAAATCAACGAGCCCTTGAAGACCGCCTTGAGAACCATCCTCGCCGGCTACGACGCAGGTAAGAAGTAAATACCGTTGCAAGTGCCTATAGTGTAAGAAAACGGCGGAGAACACAAGAACTGAGAAGTAAATTAATTGTCACACTTTGGCACCTTTTTGCGCAAAATACCGAAACATTCTATACTTTTGTTGGAGTTTAGTTTATTGACGTTGTTATGTCCTATTTTCGAAGCTACTCTCCTTACAGTTAATTACAGCTCTTTCTTGTGTTCTGTGGTAAAAATGTTGTCTGCCACTTTGTTGTGATAATAGAAAGTCGTAAGTTTTTATTTAATATTGACTTTGACGATACATTCCAATTGTAAAAATCATGTCATTGTATTCGTATGCAATTAAAAATATTTTTAAAGAACTACATGCAACTATGTATCATATTTTCAAATTTGTAATGTAAGGTATGATTCAAACCAACCGGCCCGGACCGGAACGGCTACCGCAGAGGCCATCCGTGTTCATACGGAACCGTACGATTGTTGCGGAAGCCTTACGGCGCACTATAAGATTTTTATACGAAAAGTTACCAAAAAATATTTTTGTTTTGTTTATATTTGTTATCCGTGCCGAAACGTCGGATAAACCAAAAAACCTTAAAAACAACTAAAAATTTAACCAAGTTGTTAAATAAATTGCGTGAAAAAACCGTGAAAGTCTCTTATTTATATGAACAGTTCGCGCAGAAATCTAAGATGTGTTTACAAAAATATGTTGGTTCGTAATCATGTCCCAGAGAGTATTATATAAAGTAAAATACGTTTTAATTTGTTTATGTACCATCTTATCATCATTTAAAACGTAATTTATATAAAAAAATACTTTTTAACGTAAAATGTAAGGGATGATGGGAAATTATAGTGACATGTGATATACCGTTGGATAGGGCTTTTTAAGCGGAACATTAGTTACTAATAAACCTATGGTCAAATGTCAGTACTTTTGGAGATACGACGTCTGAAAGTTGTCAAATGTTTGGAGTCTTGGCCCCCCCCTCAATAGTAACATGTGATATACCGTTAGATAGGGCTTTTTAAGCGAAACATTAGTTACTAATAAACCTATGGCCAAATGTCAGTACTTTCGGAGATACGACGTCTGAAAGTTGTCAAATATATGGAGTCTGGGCCCACCCCTCAATAGTAACATGTGATATACCGTTAGATAGGGCTTTTTAAGCGGAACATTAGTTACTAATAAACCTATGGTCAAATGTCATTTGACAACTTTCAGACGTCGTATCTCTGAAAGTACTGACATTTGACCATAGGTTAATTAGTAACTAACGGTATATCACATGTTACTATTGCGGGGTGGGCCCAGACTCCATACATTTGACAACTTTCAAACGTGGTATCTCCGAAAGTACTAACATTTGACCATAGGTTTATTGGTAACTAATGTTCTGCTTAAAAAGGCCTATCCAACGGTATATCACATGTTACTATTGAGGAGTGGGCCCGGACTCCATACATTTGCGCCCATTGTCCTTTAATTTCAATACTTTTTATACCGGATTCCTCACGGAAATGGCGCCCCGGTCGAAGCTATAGTATATTAACTTAAATAATTATATTTATAAAAAAATAAAAGTGCCTTCAAAAAAAGGGCACCAAAAAGTAAGAAATAATACCTCTAATACTGCATTCACACCACATAACGTAAGTACTTGGAAGTTGTTTTGAAGGCGCTTTTATATTTTTATAATAATCATTTTAATTTCACTCTTTTTAGTGCATCTTGCAGGCAATTTTCGTGTATCCTGGTAAATAGGTATGTTAGGATGTACACATAAACCACAACAATCAAAAATACTTGTCTGATGAAAACCGCAGCAAAATCAGTTCAGCCAAACTTGAAATAATTGCGGACAAACATACATGCGGATCAAACTGAGAATTTCCATTTTTGAAGTTGCTTATAATACCAAAACCATCTCCTTAAATACTTTTCTGAAAACCGCAATTTTTTTGATATAAACCTTTTTTTAAATCTCAAAATTTAAAAAAAATAATATCTTTATTATATATTAAAGTATTTAACAAGTTTAAATGACTCATACACAAGATTTTATTTATTTATAGTAAATATAAAAACGAATACTTACCTGTAGCTACAATATTCATGCTATAATTTCATATGTCCCAAAAATAACAATAAAACGATGGCAAAGTTGACTGAACTAACGTTTGTTTGAAGTCAAAATATTTGCTTTATATGAGTTTAATACAAAGTCAAGTTTGTGCCTCAATATTTCAACAAACTTAATTGTCCTGTACTAAATGAGAGTAGTTTTAAATAGCAAATTTATCAGGCTATCAAGCCACGTAACTTTAATAGGTAGATTAATTTCGCATTTTGGACTTATAGGCAGGTATATGCAGTACCTCCATACAAGGATCCCATAGTGCGGCGCTATTAGCGCCGTCGCTAAATGCGAGCGGAGACTAACGGTGCATCTAATATTAACTGTAATTCGTGTTTATACAATTCAATTTCCTTTACCGCATTGTTAAATGTAGTCCGGTCCAGTACGATGCGAGCCTGTTGGTCTGAATCGCACCTATGGCGTCCATCCCACTGCTGCTGTTTCCGCTCCGGTGGACCGAGATGCGGCGTGAGTTTGTTATAAACTGCGGGTTTTGTATGCACATCAAGATTTTACAGCCATAGTTAAGAAGCGCACTAACACACCGGAGCGGTGTGCGGTGCAGTGTGAAAACAGCCTAAGTCTTCTCACATCCTTAAGGTAATCATGTAAAATGTATGTAAAGTAAAAAAATTGTCTGTAAGTATAACACTGAATCCCTACAAGGTGGTATTTCATATTAATTTATTCAATTCCTAAAATTTAATTTAACTAAAACATAATGTTGAAATGTAAAGCCTTGTAATCGGGTTTTTCTTTCCGCTTTACTGAATGACATAATTTGGTATGTACCATTTAATCACATTGTGAAGAGTTCATTGGTTGCAATATCATTGGTGTCAGTTAGGTGTTGTCTTGTAAAAGAAATGTATTCTGGTAATGGAGTGGATTGAATTGTGGGTCAATCTGTAGATCTGTAGTAAGTATACAGGGTATGAAAAGAAGCTTAACGAAGCCGTAATATACACAAACTGTACATCAAACTAAGAAACATTAGTAAAAATAATTGCTGGGAAACTACTTTAATTTTTATGTATTAAAAAACGGGTGTTTTCTAAGACATGCAATGAAACAAAAAAATGTGCATGTGTGTGTCGCGAGTCGTGCACCTTCGCGTAAACTCGACAGCTGATTTGAGCTGTATGTATGTGTATTTGTGTGCGTATGAGGCAGTGGTTGCGCTTGACATTCATTGCGTCTTCAAATTTCATAATCATATTTGACTAAGATTTTTTTTTATAATTTTGATAATGTTTCTTTAGACAAAAGTTTAGTAATCACGTTTTACATTTATTTTTGTCTAAACCAAAGTTACAATATTTCGACTTTGATACTTGATATCTCCGTAATCAGAAGAGTCCCAGGTTCAAGAGAAAGCTTCGTTATAATGGACAGAACACGTGGCTCTCGGCTTCGTTAAGCTTCTTTTCATACCCTGTATATTATATACTCCTCATGGTAATGTTAGGTTTTTATTATTTGCAGTATGTTTGTAGTATTAAGATTAATCTACCTCCGAGTCATATGAGCTCTAAATATTTCACTTTAAAAAAGTTCACCTTCATGGTCACTTTCGATATAACTTATATTACATAAAAGTTTTTTAACCGTGTTTAAAGGATGATGGGCCTTTTTATATGGCGACTGGACGTACAATCAACAGAAATTAAATCTATCGGAATTGGGTCTACATTTTTGTTCTCCAATAACTAGGATACTTGTTGCCCCATACTGACTCCATACTACTAAAATTTGAACTATAAAAAATTAAAGCTATCAATGAAATGTATTTCGATTCTGTTGGTTAAACGTCCAATTGTCCCATCATTCTTTGTTATTGAGTCGCCCATATTTTGGGTTTATAACATGGCAAAAATACATTTTCATACTACATGATGAATATTGCATCTGCATCAACCGAAAGAAGTACCGCATCACTAAAAGTAGTGATGCGGTACTACTTTCGGTTTGATTTATTTAACTATTTGCGCTTGTTCTTAATCTATCTCACATTCTAGCCAAAGGATAATGAATACCGAGACCATTTATTTGAAAGAAGTAGGTATAATACATGTGATTGCTATGTTAATTTATTATAGTACCAAATAATAAGCGAACGCGCGATTTAACCAGCACGTAGGTATGTATACGCTCGCAACACAATGGTTTGATTTATTTAGTATTTTTGCTACTAGTTTTAGCATTACTGTAATTCGATTATGATTTAGTACAAATTTTAGCTTGATGTTATTGATACACACGGGCTAAATTATGTAATGTATTTTAGTATTTAGATTGAGTTCTTTGCTCGATATCAGACAAGCGCAGCGAAACTGACGGAGCTGAAATATTGTATACAGCTATGATAATTTAGTGTCTTATTCAACATTCTGTGTTTGCTCAAGAGAGAGCATAATAATTGTATTAATATATCGATTCCACGACTATTAATGTCTCGAAGCCTTGCGATATCTCCATCTTCAGATTCATAAGTACATATTTATTATGTCTAAGTGAATAAAGAATATTTTTATCTTTATCTTATCTTATTGTAATTCACTAAGGGCCAGTTTTTTGATCCGTAGTTAACGGAACTACGGATCAAAAAACTGGCCCGAAGCCGCTAGTTACAAAAATGATTTAATACTATTTGGTAATCTTTGATTTTTGTGTGCGTATGAAATTATTGTTTACATTTTTAGTTATTCCTTATTATATCATAGTTCAGGGTAATTTCCATAATGGTTTTTCGCTTCAAGTAAATAAATATTTTATTTCTGAGTTTTTAAATTATGTTTTTATTTACCAATCGTAACTCTGCAAGTTTACCACCCTGTGTACGAATCTGTTATTCTATAGTGTTGACACCAAAGGAACAAAAAAGTGTCGTAAGTTCTCAAAAGGGCAAATAAGTAGGTATTACCAAAACAACAGGTGTTCATTATTTGCTTAACTC
The DNA here is from genome assembly GCA_949710035.1 of Crambus lathoniellus. Classification (NCBI taxonomy): domain Eukaryota; kingdom Metazoa; phylum Arthropoda; class Insecta; order Lepidoptera; family Crambidae; genus Crambus; species Crambus lathoniellus. Next base: position 31,529,689 of record OX453296.1, read on the forward strand.
GAATAAAAACTTCATTCTCAATTCAATTGTTATATTTAGCAGTGTTGTTGCAAAGTGATCCTTTTAGCTAAGCTTTGTTGTAGTCTGCAAGCTATGCTATTATTTATTTGATGGTGGAATTATTAAGATGTCTAGAATTATACAAAGGGCAACGAATACAATCAGTAGGAGCATTGCAACAAGCTTGCTCAAAAGTTATGAAAGTGGGAATATCATGTCGAACTTCCTCGTCCCAAAGATTCAGAAAATTTCTCAAATATAATAATAGAGGTATAATAGCTATATCTAGAGAAAACCAAATTAGATGTACGCACGGCGTCACATCAGACTATACATGTTGACACCGCTTTTATGCCCTTCGTAATAATAGCTGTTATCGCTGTTCAAATGTTTAACCTGATGTGCTGCTAAATTTGATCTTGTTCTGTAATAGCTCGCTTACGTCCCTTGTGTAACAAACTACTATTTCTATTAACAACCTATTAAATAAAAACCCCTGAGAGCGCCACTTTCGCTCAGGAAAAAAATATCAAAATAGGTTTTATCTACTCTCATGTTAAAATATTAGAATTAAGAACTCCTACCTGGGTGCCTACCATCAACTTTAAGACAGCGATTCAAAAATAGCGCGATGCAGAATAGGTTCCTAAAATGAATTGCTTTCTTTCGTACTACGACCTTCTAAAAACTGGATCGCAAATGAATTGCTAAATGTGAATGACCGAACGACCGTCCTTATTTCTTCTACCCGTCTCTTTCACTCGATTCTGTCATGCCCGGAGAGTGAGAGGGACGGGTATAACCTGCAGGTGTCATGTTAAATCGACCGGGTTATAAGTCAAATAAGAGTTCTTGACAGCTTAACGGCTGTGAAATGTCATTGAATGATCACTGAATCGCTGTCATTGATATTAAGCTGTCGTGGTACGAATAAGCGAAGCAGATCAGTTTAGGTCCTAAACAAAACCGCAATAAGAGTTGATGGTAGGCACCCTGAACATAAATATGAGAAGTTTTCCAGTATGTCAAATGCTCAATAGATGTCGCTGCGACCACTTTTCTTTTTTTTCTTAATTTTCATGTATAGTGCCACAAGCTTTTCTGTTCCGGTGACAGTCGTGACAGGGGAGCCACTTGCAATACGAAATTACCTGTCAAAATGGACTGTCGTATGAAAACTGTTTTAGTTCCAAAGAGAATCACCGGAACAGAAAAGATTGGCACACTATATGGTATGTTTTTTGCGTTCCCCAGTTTACGGGAAAGTTGAATGTATTGTTTTACGAATTTTGTTGCGTATATATATTAATGGGTTATCGTTTTTTTCTTATTTTACCTGATTTTGATTATATTTTAATTTAAATAACTTAATGTCAGAAAGAAAAGAAAATGTGGAAAAAGTGGCATTTTCATGAAAAAGTTGAAATTAATAGCTCAAATTAATTAGGAAGTTAGTACCTATGTACTGAATTTTCATTCTCTAGATACAAAAACAAACTTGAACAAACTTTTCAACTTGACAGTTATTGTACATTTTTATAGGTACAACAAAAATAGCGAAGTATGGATAAAAACCTACGGTTGAACTTTAAGTCATATCCTAAAAGTAGTAAATTAGAAATAAAACCTTATATAACAAGATTATTTACATATTTATTTACATTTTAAAATTTTATTTTGTTTTGCGTAGGCTGACAAACGTCCAAGGTATTGTTATTAAAAAAAAAAAGTTTCGCTAGCGCCATCTCTTGCACCTATTTGAAATAAGCTAAACGATACCTTTTGGAAAATTCCTCATTGACACACTACAATAGACAGCTTTAAAGAAATAAAAAGAAACAACCTGTATGTATAGCTCCCGGCATTTATCTTGAACCAACCCGAACAACCTGCGCAGTTGCAATATTTAGTACAAATTTTCTTCTGCGCAGATTTCATTGTCTATGGTTTAGCTAAAGAAGTTTGCCCCACACCGTATCCTGTTATAATAGGTCTTACCTTACCTATGAAATTTCAGTTTTCAACGTGGAAATTGTAGAAAGTTGGAATTATCATACTAATATATTTGGGGATTTCTTGGACATGTGAGCTCCGAATTCAACAAAACTTAAGAGATGACTAGACAACATTAATTAAACTAATTGCCGATAGTCTACAGGCAAATTGACGACGACCAAAGAGGGGTACTATGAAGCGTTTATAAAAATTTTAGACTCGTGTTTATTATTTTTTTAGATGTTTAACATTACGACACTTTATTCTACTACCTCTGGCGCAGAAGGCAGGTATATTTATCTTTCTCTATGAGGCAGGTACACATGCAACGTCAACGTCAAGTTATTCAGGCAATGAAACAAGGAAGCATAATATTTATCATTTTAATTTCAATAATACGGGTTTCGACCCCCTGAATTACATCACTCTGAGCATATTATCACTGATGTGTAAAACACATCGCACATAGTAACACAGTTAACCAAAAATAGTCCTACTAAATTAAATATTTTACAACTATCAACATCACAGATTGTATTATAAAACAATTCAAGACCGGAAATATTTTAACGATATAGAATTTGTAAACCCATTTGTCTAACAAAGGAGCAAGGTGGAGATTATGAAGTTGGCACATTAATATAGACGTAGTATGCAGTGAAAAGCTCCCAACCCGACGCACAGGGTCTCAACAGCGCGCTGATTCCGCGTGGCTGTATACTCTACCAAAGTATTATGGACGATTGCCCTTCTAGGCCAGTCACCGTAGACATAAAAATCGCGTTAGAATCGAATGTTTTAGATGACTGGCCTTTTCGTGTATGCGAATCAAAGAACTTATCGCTTTATGACTATCTGACATTGGCTTTGCGTGCATGGAGCGTGTATTGGGAGGCGCGTGTGGCGTGCGCCGCGCCGTAGTGACCGTACGCGGCCGCTCTATCCGTCCAGTCCTAAACATTAATTATACTTATTTCTGACTTTCGCGAGGTCACTTTACCTATCACTAGTCCGTAATATTGTGGTGTAGTCGGGAATTCCACTATTTATACTAAGTGTAATTAGATTAGACTTACATTAATCTTATCCTACCGAAATGCCATGCTTCGCTTGACGTAGAATCTAATTGTCACACGATAGTAAGCTTTGCTCTAACAACCGCGGCGAGAGGACTAGCCGCCTTCATTCATAATATTATCATAATTAATATAACAATGTCAATACTTATCAAACGGAGAAAACTCCGATGACTTACAAATTCTCTAACATAAAAAATAATGCATAAAAATTATATTACTTAATTTGATTTTTCTTTTAGGTATGTATGTACCATGGATTGGATATAATTATAAACCAGCCATGTCAAACCGTTCATTTTGCCAAAAGTGGTTATCACACTGCCACTCACTATCACAATTGTGTACGGGGGTAGGTACGAATTACGCATGCGGTTGCGGATGCACGGAACCGAATCGCCGTATGGTTTACTCCCTATCTCCGACCGGAGCTGCGGTGCACGACGCCCCGAATCATTTCCATCCTGCGTTCATTAAACATTCGAACCAGTGTTGTCATTAATCGATTACTTTTTCAGCCGATTAGTTAGTTTGATTAATTTAAGCGTGATTGAAGTTAGTCATGACTAAAATATTATATCGATTAAAATGGTAATCGTAATCGCGACTAATTACTTATGATAGCTTTTAAACGTTAATCGTCATCATCATCATCAGCCTTCAGTAGTCCACTGCTGGACAGGTCTCCTCCTCAGTGCGCCACAAAGAGCGGCTGTTAGCGACTTCCAGCCAATGCCCGCAACTTTCACTAGGTTATCAGTCCACCTAGTAGGGGGTCTTCCCACGCTTCGACGTCCAGTTCGTGGTCGCCACTCGAGAACTTTTTTTCCCCAACGGCTATCAGTTCTGCGAGGGATGTGCCCTGACCATTGCCACTTCAACTTAGCGACTCTGCGAGCTACGTCGTCGGTAACCTTGGTCCTTCTGCGGATATCCTCATTACGGATCTTATCGCGCAAGGAAACACCGTGAATAGCACTCTCCGTTGCTCGTTAAGTGACAGAGCTTATTTAAAAGGCCAGCAGTTAACGTTAATCGTAATTGTGACTACCTATCGTAACTAATTAATGCACTTTTTATAAGACGCAAAAATATATGAATAATTAAGTTACTAAATTAGTATATATATATAGGTACATAAGATCAAGTATATATGCATGTAAGTGTACAAGTATACAAGAATAAAAATATATATGCATATAAGTACATAAGTATATTAGCATAAAAGTAGACAAGTAAGTTTATAAGGAAATACTTACATAATGAGTTAAACAAAAAAACCCCATTAGAAAGCATAATCGAACGTTGAGGTAAAAACAGTCTTCTACTTAAAAATCCGTACGATAAAACGGAACTCCGTGTGGCATACCCCGCATACCGCACCGCATCTCCGTCCGGAAGTGCAGTACTGTCGTCGCCGCAGCTCCGGACGCAGATGCGGCCTGAGTGTGTTATACCCTGCGGTTTTTGTATGCAAATCAAGATTCTACAGCCAAAGTTAAAAACCGCAGCACCGCACACCGCAGCGGTTTCCGGTGCAGTGTGATAACCGCCTTAAATTAACTCTTGCCTACAACACTATTTGACAACCATTTTTTTCATTAGTCGATAAAATTTACTTAAATCTTAATTAGTTATTTAATTATTACGATCATCATAAAATGGTAGCTACAGTATTAAAATGAGTCAACTGAGAACATTTATATTAAAATCACAACACTCGTCTATGTACCACATTGTATAAAGTTGATGTATTTGATAATAAGTTAAACCAATTAAAATAATTCATTAATCTAAAGTAGTCTACGAACCTATGAAAGAACGGATTTCAGAACACTCATAATTGCCGGAAATAGCTGTCTTAAACAGTTACAGTCTACACCTATAATATTCATAAACATGTTAAAAGTTACTGCAACTGTACCATGGAAAACGCTTAGCATAATTAACTTAAATATAAATTAACAAAATATTGAAACAATTTGTATAGTATTTACGTGTGTATCTATAAAGCCGTAATTTTACTAGATCACACTGAAAGATCGATAGGAGTTTGGCGTCCTTAAATCTTAGCGTGTTCAACGCGATGGCACAGACAATATATTGTTCTTAGAACTCTACTGTGAGGTACACCAGTCGTGGGTTGAGATTTCAGGGTGAGTCGGTGGCGTTGAAGGCGTGGGTTGCGTTGATGGCGAGGGCGGCGAGGGGGTGGTCGTGGCCGCCAGAGAACTTGGTGATGATGCCCTCGAGCGAGGTCCAGGTGCCGACGATGAGCCCGAGCACGCCGAACACCACCACGATGGCGTTCTTGATGATCATGCGCAAGCGCTCCGAGTGCGACACGTAGTACCAGTAGGTGCAGCTCTGGATGAAGGCGGGGAAGGCCAGCCCCAGCGCCGACAGGCATAGCGCTCCGAACAGGGAGATGAACAGGTCCAGCTCAGGGACGGCCGCTGCGATGCCGACTGTACACAATGGAAAAGTAGAAGTCAGTCAGTATTAGTGATGTTGCCAAAATAACTGGTTCTTTTATTTGTGTTTATGGAATGTAAGAATTAACTAAAATTAAAATAATTATATCCGCCTTAGCAGTGCGGCCTCGGCCTGAGATCATCTTCACGCTAGCGTTTGTCCAGTGTAGGCGTTGTTGTTGCGGCATTTTTGCCGGGGCACATGGGTACGCTGTACGCGCGTTTGCGCTACACATACGTATACGATACGGTATATCGAACGCTTACGCTGAAAAAACGCTAGTGTGAAGGCAGACACGTGTGGACGGTGGCGGGACGGTGACAGAGGCCACCCGTCCCTATATAACCTGTCCACCAAAGCGGAGCGGGGTTGCGGAGCGGAAAGCGAGTTAAAAATCCACCAATAGAAATCCATGAAATCACCGCTCCTCTTTTCTGGACAGGACTTGCTATCAAGTCAAAGACATGCAATACTCACAAGTGATGAAGACGATGAGCGTCCTGACGACGTACTCCCAGAAGGTCCGGTGCTTGCAGTTGAGCATGCGCACGCCGACGTACTCGTTCCACACGATGTCGATGGCTACGTAGCACGCCAGCCCGTGCGTGATGAAGATGGCGAACGCCAGAAGGCACTGCACCACGCTCGCCAATCTGGGTATCGAAGAACGTTCATTGATAAAACAATCCTTTCAATTAGATAGATATTTAAGTTCTTAGCACTGGAAATAAAATCAAAAAGTTAGCGTAACCATGTTATATCAACGTTCGGTTCTGCGCTGCCCACATCCAGCGGCTTCCCGCGACCTTGACTAGTTCGTCGGTCCACCTTGTAGGGGCTGGTAAAGCCATTGTATGGCCTTAAATAAAAGGTACGGATTGATTGAATGGAATTCAAAAGCAGCCGAGATGAACGTTGCACCCATTCTATGACAATAGTAAAAATATAGCTTGCCTTATTAAAAAGGCTACAAGTTGTATAGTACATTACTTACACTTCTGTTTCGGAAGGCAGGTTGAGCGTGATGCTGCCCTTGGCGTGCTCCCCGTACTGGAGGTAGCCGAAGAGCCCCATGCCGACGTAGAGAAAGATGATGCTGATCATAGCGCGGTTCAAGACGCCAAACTTGCCCACGAAGTCACGGGGGGTCTTCATCTCGTTCTCCAACGGCAGTATCTGAAAACCCACATATGATTAGAGATCACCTTCCAACCTTTCATAAACGACCGAAATTAAACTCGGAATCAATATGTATTTTTGATCTGATAATATATTTCTCAGTTCCAGAAGCTATCAGGAAGGCTCGCACACTTAAATCTTTTAGCGATCAAGTCGGAGCACATTTCCTTTTTTATTCTTAGAATCTTATTTTCTTACTCCTACTATCTATAATTTTTCTCGATTATACTGTTTTACTGTTGTTTATTTTCTTATAATATCTTTTATCTATATGTTATATGATAATGTTCTTTAAATTGCACCCACTCCCTCTCCCCCTTTTTGTCCTCAGACTATTATTACTTTTCTACTCAATGTTGCGTGGAAGACTTTGCTACGTAGCAATTACGCCGCCTTTGGTGTGCTTCTTTTGTATTGTCTTCTTTTTGTTATGTGTTATAGTATTGCAATAATGTATTATTATGATTTAATTTAAAAGGAAGTGGTTAGCATTTTTACGATGTGCCACACTTATGTTTATTAAGTAAGTCGTGATTTGCCGTTTCGCCTTTTTATTTATGATATTTTCACAACCACAACATTATTGAGAGTTGCGGATCACGCTTGAAGAGCAAAATATAATTCAAATTAAGTGATTTGCACATGAGTGAGGATCTCTTCACTAAATTAAATAAAGAGACACTTATGTTGAATTTTAGTCACGATGTTTGGTGCAATTGCACATTTACGCGCTATTACGTCGGTCAAGTGACACCTTAATCGTAACACTAACTTATAGTAGTAAAACATATAAACATTGTAGAACTTTAATATAATCTCTCAGAACATTAACATTTCTTATCACTTAACATTCTCCACCGCACAACCCCCGCTCAACCCCCAACAAGACATAATTAAATTTCAAGTGACACTTACCACGCCAATGGCTTCCAAGGCGAACAGGACAGTTCCGAAGAAGAGGGGGAAGTTGCCGAGTTTGCCGACCGGTTCCTTGCCCTCCAGCGAGGGGGTGTCCCGGAAGATGTAGTAGCAGATTATGCCGAAGCTCACGATGGTGACTGCGTTGGCCACGGCAGAGAAGGGCGCTAGGTACTTCAGGTCGCGCACCCAGTTTATCAGCACCAGGGGCAATAGTATGCAAGCCATTACTTGGATAACCTGAAACGAGTATTAATTAATTAATATTATATCAGAAATTATACTCACTAAAAACATTTTTAAGAATTAAGTACATTTGAAACATACTTGTATGGCGCAACATGCAGTGTATAGTAGATTTCTTTTGCTTAAAACTAATTGATTTAACTAGATTTCTGAAGTAATTGAAATTGTTTACCGCTGGCTATGATCATTAGTTCGCCTAATTACCTGTATTTATCTTAACCCATTGTGTAATTGTAATGGAAACTGACTTTAATCATAATATGTAAAGGTCGTTTTTCAATTAAACGACTCTGCCTGAAAAAAAAAACAGGTTGAAAAAACCAACCCTTGAAGAGTTATTACGGTAAGCGTCATTATTATGCATCAAGCCTTGTTATGTATGTGTTTTTGGCTTTAGATCGGGTAAATCCACGGAGGATGCTGTAGAGGCCGTAGCGAATGTAATTACTGAGAATCTGGATAGCAAAGGTAAATGTCTGACGGTCTTCCTAGACCTTAAGAAAGCATTTGACACCGTCTCCGTCCCCATCCTACTTCGAAAACTTGAAAACATAGGTATAAGGGGTACTACCTTGAACCTTTTTGAAGATTATTTGAAAGACAGAACGCAAAGGGTGAAAATTGGTGACATAATAAGTGAGAAAGCTGATACTACATATGGCGTCCCACAGGGAAGTGTCCTGGGCCCAACCTTATTCCTTATTTATATAAATGATCTCTGCAATTTAAAGATGGGGAACACCAGGATTTTCTCCTACGCGGACGACACAGCTGTAGTTTTCACAGGAAAGTATTGGGACGATGTCAGGAATGTGGCGGAGTCTGGCTTGGCGGAGATCGCTGAATGGGCTTAGGTCGAACTTGCTAACGCTAAACGCCTCCAAAACAAATTACATGTGTTTCGCTCTAACCGACAGAACCCAACCCGACAGTACATTTGGTATCCAGATCCACCATAACAATCATGCAAAAGACGTTACATGCACATGCCCCTCTATACAGAAAGTTGCTGTTACCAAATACCTGGGAATTATGGTGGATCAACGATTATCATGGCAATCTCATGTGGAGGTAGTTTCTTGTAGACTAAGAAAACTCATGTTTATATTCAAAACTCTCAGACATATAGCCTACACGAAGCTACTAAACCCGATTTACTTCGCGCTAGCACAATCAATTATTACGTACTGTATTACTGTATGGGGTATAGTGCCCTAAAAACATACTTTATACAGGTTGAAAGAGCACAAAGAGCACTTCTAAAGCTCATGTATTTAAAAAAGCGCCAATTTTCAACCTACAGTCTCTACACAATGACAGACTTATTAACAATGAGAAAACTGTATATGTTGCACACTGTTTAAAAAAAACCATAAAACTTTGGTTTACAGTGACGTTGTTATGAAGAGGCGTAGAAAGGACCGAGTTGCTACTATGAAGAGAACTTATACTAAAATTGCACAAAATTAATAAGAAATTGGAAATATATACATTAACCCACCGCGAATGCAGACTTAAAGTTATCAGCGTGGCTAAAACCCCTAACTTATGATGAGACCGAGGATCTCCTGGTAGACACCTAACCTATCATATTCACACACACACACACACACAAACACACACACACAAACACACACACGCACACACACACACACACACGCACGCGCGCACACACACATTTACTGTTATTTATATTATTTAGTTATTAGTAAATTAGTTATTAGTAAATTATTTATTGTTATTTCTATGAGTTAGTTGGCACAATAATAATTTGGAACTTATGCACAATTGCACATTGTTGTCTATTATTAATATGTACAGTGCCACAAGCTTTCCTGTTCCGGTGACAGCCGTGACAGAGGAGCCACTTGCAATACCAAATTAGCTGTCAAAATGGACTGTCGTATGAAAACTGTTTTAGTTCCAAAGATAATCACCGGAACAGAAAAGCTTGCTGCACTATACTAGTTTTTTATGGAAGAGCGACTACATCTGGCACAGGTGCACTATGCACGTAACAGAGGAAGTCAATCACCTGTTGTAACAATTTATCGAAATAAATAATTTTTGATTTTTTTTATGTACAGCCAGCTCATAAGTAACGGGGGGGGGGGGGGGGGGGGGTGGATACTAAGGAAGTCATGAAGATGCCACGCCACAACATACCTCAACGTGAAGTCCGAATTGGTTTGTGAGCACGTAGTGGATATTTTCGGCGACAAACACGACGTACACGCAGCAAGTTCCGATCTGATATATCAGCAGGAATGCGTTCACAATATGCCTGCAACAATTCGTGAAACCTCAAGTAATAAAGACTATTATACTATTGTATATTATTATATGGCTATATTAGTCTGAACTCTGAACAAGCACTCGAGTATTATATTCGGTATTTGTAAGTAGGTACACAACAACACAACACAACAGAATAGTCGACGTGCACACGTAAAACGTGAACTGCTCACAAACAGCTCATAAACCTCTTTGCAGAAAAAACGGGTACTCACAGAACACGGAAAGATTTTTTTTCTCTTACTTTCCACGTTCTGTAGTTCATCCTATCCTTACTAATATTATAAATGTGAAAGTTTAGATGTTTGGATGTTTAGACGTTTGGATGGTTGAATGTTTGTTACTCAATTACGCCAAATCGGCTGAACGTATTTGGCTGAAATTTGGGACACGGATACTTTGTTGCCTGGAGAGGAACATAGGCTACTTTTTATCCCGAAAAAAGATCACATTCCCGCGGGATAACGTCGTGTAGTCCACGCGGGCGGAAAGCTAGTATGTACATATATGTTGTTGAACAAGTAGATCAAGTGAAAAAGACGTTACGTTTTTAATTATCTGGGTCATGCGCTAGGTAGGTACTCTGAATAGGTGTCCTGAGGGGCTATAGCTACAATGTAAATCCGTACTCAGGAGTGGATGATTGTAGCATGATATGGGTATTATTCAATTGAACTCATCTCGACCGCTTAAGGTTGAGTAGGAAATTGAAATCGAGTTATTTTTTGTATGTTATGTTTTGCAAACTTATTGAATTATATTAATGTAGGTATTCAATGCAGAAAATTGTTTATAGGTATGTATGTAATTTACGTAAAAGTAGGTCCTTTGGAAATCACTTCAATTGTCCATGTAATAACTTTCGTTTGGTAACAATTTTGCTTGCACTTATCTGTCCAGCAAATGTGCTGTGTGGCCAGCCACATAACAGCTAAAGTGTTTGTGGTTTGTGTGGTACGCAGAGTTGAGAAGTACTTACGCTGCGTACGGCGCGCACGCTTTGCACCAGCTCGGGCCTTCTGAGAGCGCAGCCTCCGCAGCGGCCGTATACGTCATCGACGGCACCTTCCGCCGCTTGCACAGCACGTAGCACGAGTCGATGAGGATGTGGATGCAGTAGGTGCACAGCACGCCGATCACCGCCGTGCCGATGACGCCCACTACGTAGCCCGAGTTGTAAAACGCGTGAGGCATCGCCAGGATGCCGGTGCCTAAGCTGCCTTTTAGCAGATGGAGCAGGGTCTCTGTGTTGCTGTTGACAAAGGGTCACGTTCGTATTATTCAGTTTGACCTTGATGTATTTTTGTTATTTAAAGACCTTTTTAAATGCAGTACCGAGGCAATAATGAACTGTGTAATTCAAACAGAAGTCGATTTGTGGAGTGATGGAGCCGGTAGAGTTCGCGCAATAACGACAGCTAGGTATCTGCTTTCGAAAGGAAAATACCAATTCACTCAATTTCTATGGTCGGTGAAGCTATACTACAACTGTTTTGGAGATTCTCAAGGCTCAATAGTTAAATCTCATTTCCAATCTTTACTGACACTTTTCATCAAAAGTTTTTTCTTGTCAGAAGAACAGCAGCGATAGATATACGGGGCATTAACCTAATAGAGCAAAATCCTAGCGAGAATGCTTACTCTTAAAAAACGCATAAAACATTACCTAATTCTAGATTAAACCTTTTGGACATCAGAAAATAAGTAAGGGGCCCGGGCTCTTGGAGCATAAGTTAAATTGATAACAACATGCTAACTAAAAGAAAATCATAAAAAAATAAAGCAAGTGCCCGTTTTTTCTACAAACAAGTCTAGATAATAACACCAAATAATCTGAAGAAACACTAAAGTATGCAACATAATTTTTAAAATATCTTAGCCTACCCAAGAAGTTAAGGCAAAATTTGAATCCGTCGCGCTATTAAAATCAAATCAGTTAAATACATAAACAACTTGAAAAACATCTTCAATAGTTGGGTAAACAATGATTATTTTGTTGTAATTTTAGTCACAAGTAAGTATAATTCTGAGACCCCTTTTAAGATGATTATCTATCTCCATGGTTTTGTCGGCAAAAAATATAACTATATATAATGAGGAAACATACTAGGAAAAGCCTTGTGCACACTCTATTTGAAGCCGGATGTGGCCGCTCTGGTACACATCACATAGATGCTATCCAACAAGTCGGTTTGGTAAGCGACACATGTCCATATTTATTTATTAGTGCGATAAGTTTTCCTTAACCGACACATAACTGTAAAATTTACCACATTTCCTCTGCGAATTGTTTAAGTTGATTCTGAAGTTTTTACACGGCAAGTGTAACTCGTAGTTATCTGGAGTACGTGTAATAAAAAGCTGCACTCAAGTCATAGACCAAAAGTATATAAGACTCCAGATAAAATCTTTTAAAACACTATATTTATATTTGAAAAGCCCGGCAGTTGGTTGGCCCCTTGCGTCTTGGTGATAGTAGCGCATTAAAATATAGCAATTTATAAAACTGAGGGGTGGCAGCTGATTTACAAACTATCTAATATCCTATTTATCAAATACGATTTTGATGTAATAGGTAAATATTATTCTGATGTGGTAAATATTATTCTGAATTAAGTATGGTAATTGGTGTATTCTGGATAGGTGATTCTGCTATAGTAAAGAATGTTTTGAAGATAAAAAGAAAAAAAAATGCATCTTACGTGGTGGGGTGGTCGACGACTCTGTTGTCATAGGGCTCGTACTCTTCCTCGGGCGCCGCCTTGTCGTTCAAGGTCACCAGGAAGATGCCCTTGTCCGGCCCCGGCTTCAGCTTCTCGTCGTTCACGGGCGACAGGCTGTGGGAGAAAACATGCACAATGCTATCATATTTTATTCTAATAATGATTCTAATAAAAAATATCATTATATAAAAAATACTATGTGTACAATAGGGGAATGGCCCCCAATGGGGTGTACCGGCTTCGGCCGGCGCGAACCAACAAGAGGAGGAGGAGGAAAGAAAAATCTTCTTCAGAGGAGTCGGAAGTGGAGTATACAGACGACTTGGAGTCCGATGACGGAGTCCCCTTTCCAAGAAGACTTTTATGGAGCTAGTGACCCAGGTAGCACAGGGTGGTCATATTGTCGTCATTTTGTAGTCCTCTTTATGACGCCTCGGACGTCTTTTTAACTTCCAAAATGACTGCTTTATGACGTCTTTTTAACTAGATAAGTCAGGGCAGAAGACGTCATTTCATGACGTCTTTATGACGTTTGATTGGTGATGTCTAAATGACGTTCGGTTGGTGATGTCTAAATGACGTTCGGTTGGTGATGTATACCTATATGACGTTCGATTGGTGGCATCTTTATAATGTAGAGGGGTTGAAGGTCCGACATTATAAAGACGACCTTCAAGGTCGTGTCGAAATGATAGACGGCAATACAAAGAAAGAGATTGCATTGAAATACTGATTGCTAACAATACAATTATTCGTTAACAAATGCCTATATAGTCCCACACTCCTGTCTGTTCCGGTGACATCCGTGACAGAGGAGCCACTTGCAATACGAAATTACCTATCAAAATGGACTGTCTTAAGAAAACTGTTTAAGTTCCAAAGATTATCACCGGAACAGAAAAGGTTGTCGCACTGTAAAGATCAGTGATCGTCAGTGCAAGGACGTCTCATGAACGTCCGATTTTGGTCACTTGACGTCCGCGTCTTAAAATGACCTGAAATTGACGTCATTATGACTACCCTGTGATACCTGGGGAAGGTGGTAAGGCGCGAGACCGTTGGACTGTGTACGTTTGTCTTCCAGTCCAAACCGGATGAGGTTCAGGAAGCGATAGAATGTCTTGACAGGTTGGAGAAGGCGGTGAACAGAATCGTCAAAGTACATAGCCAACTAGAGCTTGAGTCGCGTAGGGCATATGACTCGGCGGTAAAACAGGCGGACTCACTACAGACGAGAGGTCTTGGAAGTGGTCTCATCCATGTCCAAATGCGAGCTGGCAAAGTTCAGGATAAGCAACGTCAGGGTCGACTCTGGCAGCAACCGAAGCGTGCGTTTTCGCGCTGCTGCGAAGATTCTTGAGGCAAAGAACTTTCGTGTTGGATGGAGTGTCGCTGAGGTGCGTCCGCTCGCCCTCCAGGTGCATGGGGCTGGGACATACAAAGCCGCTATGCCCCCCGTCCGAGCGAGACCGAAGCGGGCTTTGTTTCAGGTGTGGTTGTCCGGGACAGAAAACGCGAAAGCGATTCCCCCAGAAGAAAAAAAGGGATGCTCCAATGATGAGCAAATAATTATTGTTACTCACCTATTTAAAAAACAAAAAAATTACAACCTACAAACATTTTAGGCGATGAAGGTTTCCATTATTACGAACATTTGATAGGTCTATCAAATCGCTAAAAATGAATCAGCTGTTCCATACTTTTTGTTTGAGTCGATTTGCACTTTCTTAATGAACAGCTGATATTATTTTGTGTCTGGCCCCATACCTACTAAAAGTTGTTCGTAAGTATTGATGGAAACATATCATCATCTGAAATGTTTGTACAATTACCAATTAACAAATGTGTGGTGTATTACATAAATATATACCTATTCCTTAGATTTTCGCTTTGCGTAACTTGCACTGTGAAAAGCATTCGAAGTTCTTAGTCTACATTATTACATATTTAATTTAATATTAAAAAATAACCCGTAATTTTATTTCGCTGAGCAGCACAATTTTTTTCCAAAAGAGACTATCCTATTTTCCTGACCTGATGGATTCGTAAGAATCATCAAGAGTTGACAGCGGTGCTATATTGTTGGGTTTTCCGGGAGACGACCTTGACTGAGCTGGCGTTTGCATCGCAGCAGCAGCAGTTCCACAGCCTGCTGGCGGCTGGCGGCTGGCCAGGTGCCGGCTGCAGGTACGGCCTGGATGGTCGCGGCCTCGGCACTAGTGCGGTCCTAACCTAACAGCCTTTGCTATGCTATTGCTAGGATACCGTTTGACAGCTTTATCGATTTCCACGAGAAGGAAACATTAAGTACTTGAATATTTTTATATTTAAACGTAAGTTTTTTAGAATTTAATCTTCTTTATATTTTCCACGTTTTAATTGGTTTCACGTTTAGGTACATGTTGAAAATAATAAGTTCTTGATGTAACCAGGTTGTAACGTGTCGTTATTTCGACTTAGATCGGTGGTGGGTTTCGGTTCCGACCATGTATGAATATGTATTACTAGTAAACTTTGAATTATAATCAAAGTAAAGACAACAAGACAATAAAGTTTACAAGACATGAACTACAGTGGATCCTATAGTTAAAGCCTCATAATTTTTCAACCTACTGCAACACCATGTGTTATGTTAAAATACGCCAGCAGGGATAATCATTGTAAGGTGCCTACTAGGTTTAATTAATTGAAACTTAAAAACTCATATTGAGTATTCTTGCATAGAAAATTTTATTATCTGTGCTTTTCTGCAGCGTCATAGTAAAACTCTGATTTCCGGTCGTTCCCCGTAGATAGAAGGTAGATACCAAATCGTTTTATTATTCTACGTAGGCTTCCCGCAGAAGTCTCACAATGAGCAATTAACTGGTGACGCAGGAGAAGTGGTCGCCTTGAGCAGCACTCATAAAAATCATTGCCATCTTTAGGTAAATCTGTCTCAAAATACATAAAACTAAAAATATTTATGTACTTACCTTCTCTTGAGATTTAATGTCCTGATAGTTGCGAAATCTTTTAAATAGACTTAAAATGTGAGTAATTTATTTATCAATTTTTTATTTTTTAAGTACTGATTCTTTACTACTCAATCAGCAAAAGGTGGACTTTTGTAAGCTTAGTCATTCTCTACCAGTCAGCAGAAAAGCGTGTAAAGCAGACATAATTTCATAAAAACACCGAGAAATTTAATTTTAGCTAATGGTACAGATACAATTATTAAATATCAATTAAGAATATGTACAGTAAGTATTTAGTTTTGGTGCACTTTTTTGTTCTAAGCTTATGGAAAAGAGTGGGTACCTAGTATTCGATTTTGATCGCGTTTAGTCTTATCTGGCGCGCACTCTAACTTTATGTTTTGGTTTGTACCTCTTCTATGGGCATCTTATTATTTAAAATAAATAAATTAGCACATCTCATAATAATTTCTATTCGCTTTAGCTTTTTAAAACATTCGTCTTGCCAATCTATCGCATTAGTGGGCCTATTCAAAACTATTTTGTCAAACAGTTACATTTTAACGTTGTCTCTGCGATGCAGACGTATTATACATCACACAAAAATATTTTACACTAATAAATAAATAAACGCCTACTGCTGGGCATAGGTTTCCCCAAAGGAACTCCACAGCGGTCGGTCTTGCGCTGCCCGCATTCAGCCGACTCCCGCGACCTTACTTGATAGTAATGCAAAACTAATGAGTTCGCTCAATAGTCATTAAAAACGAAAAAAACCGTCTAGATCGCAATGCTGTCGTTCCCAATAACAGTTATTGGGAACAGTTATTGTGGACATTCTCACTGGGGATAGGTTATTGTCCCATAGCTGTTTTGGCAACTGAAATTGATTCGTGATCGTAATTTAAATGTACAAAACGCTGCGCTGATCTGTTACTAGAAATACATTTTTAAGAAATTATGTTAGTTGGTGCGTTTTCACTGCAACAGGGTAAATCTGAGCTGAAAGGGTTTTATCTACTTAAAACTTGATTTGACGGTAAAGCTGAAATCATCCTTACCTTAGAGTTAAATGCATACACACACACACACACACAACTCCTTTCCTAGCTTCAGTGTAAATGCACCCAAATGATTTTAATTTAACAAGCCGATTTGTACACCAAATATCCCTATTACTTTTATGAGGTTCATATAGCCTTGCATACCGCTAGATCGCAAACGTACGTTAATGAGACGAGGAATCCCGACCGAAATAGGCACGCTAACGCTTGCTCGGCCGCGCTCTATACACTTCGCGCGGACCCAGCGGCAGCCAGCAGTGAACTGTGAACTCGCGAGCGCCCCGCGAATCGAAAATCACTTAAAATTCGATTAAAAATTAAATAATAAAAAAAAAATATTATGACGGCCGGAATCCCTCGGCTATTCAAAGACCATTATTTTCATATGTTTTTCATTAACTAAAACCAAGTATACTACAAGTAATATGATATTTGAATTATTATTAGACGGATGTTTGGGATTTTATTTGACACAGTAAATCGAAAAATAACGGCCGGAAGCACTAGATAAATAACTGTAAAATAACATGTATTTTTTCCAAGTTTTAAGTACGTGTGATTTGCGAGTAATCCATAATCTAAAATACCCTATTTTGGGGAATCGGCGCCTTAATGGTTTACCTCTGGGGTACGAAGTCGTCAGGCTCGTACTCGAACGACGGGTTGACCATCGGCCCGCTCTGCCGCCGCTTCCAATCTAATGCTTCCTATAAACAAAGAAAAAAAATGTCAAGCGCAAACTATAAACCATGGCAGATGGATTAACGGGTTCATATTTTTTTAAAGAACAAAATAAACCAATATAACAAAAAGAAAGTATACCTATGAATTAAACTGTTTTGAAATATGCGTAAATGCGTATGTCAAGGCAAGTCTCCAAACTGGAAACTTGTCCAAAATAAACAAACAGTTGATACCAACACTGTTTTATTGGTAGCGCGCAAGTAAGTCAGTTTACGGTTCCCGCCTAGGTCCGCCTTAGAAAATAATACGATGGATAAAAATATAAAGTTAGGTAAGGTTGGGTTAGGTAGGTGGACCTTCGATGATCGAAGGGATAATGATAGGATAATGAACCTTAAACATATTTGTTGTTACATAATGGTTATAAACAAGTCGGTAAAGAAAGAAAATGTTAAATGTTTTTTTTTATTTCATGTGAAAAGTTTTGAAACCTTCATAACTATTTTGACCACAAAGCGCTAAAAGCAAATTAAGACCATGAGTGAATATAGTAAGTTTCTTACATTGAGCCGCTGCCCGCTGGGGAACATTGTCCCCGCGTTGTTAAGTCTCAAACAGCAATTAATATTCAAAGAAATAGGGTGAGGATGGGTCAACGCTGTCTTGTCTTTAGGTGCATTGTTCAAAATCGATATCGATTGGTGGATTTGTAATTATAGAGGCTACCTGCTGCTGCAATCGTCATAATATTCAGCTGTAAGTTTTCCACTACTACTTAAGTAAAACCTTTCCAGAGTAAAGCGCAGACTGGCATACAGATAGATTTTTTCGACATTTTGTTTAGACCAAAAGTGACCGTAACATCACCACAGATATTATAATAAATGACAGTTCGCATAAACAGCAACAAAGTCATTATAAATAAATATTGGAGCCATGCCACCCGGCAGTATGTCGGACTATAATTGGCCAAAATAACGACATGTAATTTGAATCACCGTTATTTTTAATGTTATTTGGCTTTCGGCTTGGCTATTATTAATTATTCAGTAGGTAACCGTTTATGTTTAGCGAATTTCGAACTTGCGAACTTTTTGAGATTACGAGACCGCTCGTCCCATCTATTATTAATTTTATTTAATAAATCAGAGGGCTTCAAATGCTTCTAAAATGCGTATTGAAAGTACCTAGCTTAATCTATGAAAAACGGCGAAAAACATAATGATTACGTATAAGTAGGTAAGTCTACGTTCAATGAGGTTGCCTAAGAATTTAGAACCATGGTAAACCATTATATAAGACTAAAGACCTGGCAGTATGGCATGATGTCTTCGCCTGTCCACAAAAAAAAAGGACGAATTTTTACTACTACTACCATTATATAAGTAAGTACTTCGTTTATTTACATAATACACGTTTTAATTTAGTTCTTGGTTTTAATAGCCTGAAATACGAATAGGGAATCAACCTTCACCCATCTGTTTAATGAATAAAAAGTAATTTAATAAAATTAAGTAAGTATGTTAATAGGTACCTCAATAAACCTGCCTACTAGTGATGTAACTAATATTCGCATTCAATATTCGCTTATTTCTTGATATTCGCATTCGCATTCGTATTCGCAAACACTGTGCGAATATTTTGCGAATATGAACGCAAGAAAAATATCCACTTTTCAGAAGTCGGTTGGGGCTTTTTTGTGGATTCGTAAGTTCATTAAGACTCTTGGACTTCAAAAAACGCTGTAATATATAAAAATTGTTCTTCCATCTAGAAACACACTCTTGTTTAATCTTGAGACGTACCTTTCCTATATTCTTCTCGTCTTGAGTAGAATTCGAGTGATGAAAAGGTGTTGTAATCTTTGTACATTTTGTAAGGCGCCTGTGACAGTTTCTTGAGAATTTTTAGCCTTTCTATCAATACGTTTTGAATCTTATGTGAAACATTCGCATTCGTATTCGCATTCGCGAATATCAGAGGCGGATATGCATCCGCATTCGCGATGTTTAAAAATTAACATTCGTTACATCACTACTGCCTACCTCAATGTCTCAAGACGAAAGTCTTTGACCAGTAATGACATATGCTATTTATATAGGTACATATGCATATGCAATTTTACTATGGGTCTCATAAGAAGGCTCAAAGTCACCCAGCGAGCAATGGAGAGAGCGATGCTTGGTATTTCCCTGCTCGATCGAATCAGAAATGATGAGATCCGCAGGAGAACTAAAACCACCGACATCGCTCGAAGGATTGCTCAGTTGAAGTAGCAGTGGGTGGGTGGGACACATAGCGCGGAGAACCGATGGCCGTTGGGGCGGAAAGGTTCTCGAATGGCGACCGCGAACCGGACGACGTTCCGTGGGCAGACCCCCTACAAGGTGGACCGACGATCTGGTCAAGGTCGCGGGAAGCCGCTGGATGCGGGCAGCGCAGGACCGATCGTTGTGGAGATCCTTGGGGGAGGCCTATGCCCAGCAGTGGGCGTCGTACGGCTGAAATGATGATGATGATGACGCGCATTGAAGAACCGATGGCCGTTGGGACAGAAAGGTTCTTGAATGGCGACCGCGTACCGGACTACGTGCCCCCTACAAGGTGGACAGACCGACTAACGGTTATCAACGACATTTGACATTTCAACACTATTAATGAAATAGAATTTTCAACCTTATTGCATTGTGAATGTCTAAAAACATTTCAACGCAATTGGTAGTAAATTAAATTCCTTGATTGTACTACTAGTACAGTATTATATTATCTGTGACTGTACGTACCAACCCTACCGAACTCTACGACTTTAAACAGCAAGAACCGGTCAGTCAGAAATTTCTTTTAAATTTTCTTTGTTTATAGCAGACTTGACCAATGCGCGGAGAATTCGTTCGCATTTCTATAAATATTCTTCGACTACAATAAATTTATTCATTCGTAGGACAGATCCGTTTACGTTTGGCAGGCGTTCTTTATCGCACATTGTCCATTCTAATTGAAGCCTTGGTTTACGTGTATTTTTGACAGTGACCGCTGCTGCACCGATAGTGTTACAAATCGTAAACCGTGCTAATAAGTAAGTACCTACCTAGGTAATTAGTTAATTTGGTGTAGTTTCGCCGTCATATCTTTTCGTATTGTTCTGATTATTTAATAATTGTAAATTAATCATCATGTTTATCTGTGCTTTAAGCGAATCAAATAATTATATCGAAAGTTGAAAAAAAATACTTAAAAAAGAAATTCTAAGTAGGTACTTATATTTATTCATTGTAGAAAAAATATCTTTAGAAGCAAGTTTGCATTTCTGAACTTTACTAGTAAGTAATGTGTCATAAATAACACTCATAACGGATCAATACACCGCTATACTTTACCCGCCCACGGGCGAGCCAATGATCCACAGATGATTACCATGGCCATCATTTTCACCGTGCCAATGTCCTCACGTGACTCTTCTCTGCGCCTAGGTCACTCTTTCCCTCTGAACAATTGACATCATTAGTCTACCACGCCTTCTGCCCCACTAATACACTTTTAATTGTCTTGTAAATAAATATCGATATCTGTATTGTTTCATATTTCTGTATCATACGTCTGAGAAAAGACCTGAGTTTAAGAGAGAAGGAGATAATTAAAACTGTTGATCGAAGATTTTGACCCAGTTTTTTTTATAGGCAAGCGCTTGCTCGCTTGGTATGCAATCTACGATGAATCGCGCTTGCCTAGACCAAAATATACCTGTTTACTCGCGACTTGATGGCCCAAGATTGTACCTATCGGGAAACACAGACTCAGGCAAGGAGTTACATTGATGATGATAAAATTAGAAACAAAACCTTAAGTCCATGTCTTTGGAATATCCACCAAAAACTGATGACGCTGATTCGTATGTCTGGTTGTCCGATGCGCGATGGAAGAAAGGAGATGGTGGTATTTATGTTGTGCAATTCCACTGCACACACACTCGCCCAAATGAAACCGATAAACTTGCAAGTTGCAACCTCATTTTCAAACAAATTTACACTGTTACTAGCAAAAAAAAAAATTACGTATATTGTCTGAGATCCTCCCTCTCCCCCACGTGAGATTATATGAGATTTGGTTCGACCCCCTCCCCCCCCTAAATGCCTCACGTAATTAATGGACGCCCCCTAGGGTTAACCGCCCTTTTATTGCTGCAGTTACGTTTACTTGTTTGCTCAAGTACAAATTTCGTACAATATAATAATACTACATAAGTACTGAAGTTAAAATAATTTTTTCTTGCTTTTCGAGCAAAACTCAACTCTTTACTTTTTGCAGCACACAATGAAATTGTTACTAATTGAAAATTAAGTATTAAAATCGCTCTTATGGACTCGAACTCACGAGTCACGCACGACCTTTCACTGTAAGGGCGAATGCTCTAATCTCTGACACTGGTACTGACCTGACTCCGTAGGCTCCGTAGCTCAGTGGTTAGAAGCATTCGCCCGGAGCTAGTGGTGTGGTGAGACGGGTCCATTTTTTCTAATACTTCATTTTCAATTTTAGAGTCTAGGGTACCAATATACAGGACGGGTGCCAGCTGCCAGTCAACAATAGGGCGGCTTCTCTTTATGACGGTTGTGGTAATTGTAATATTTAAAAAAAATCGTGTCAAACGCTCATTATACCTACTCCAATGCTAATTAAAGCTAATTATACAATTTCGATAGAGAATTGCTGTAAAATTTTCCGTAACCTAGCATCTTCTCATATCAAGACTCCGAGTGGAGTGTTTACCTGATCGTCACTTACACCGGGCCCTCGACTCAACAATCAAACAAATAGCCTAATCAGTGGCTCACGATTCAGTGGTCGCGACTCACAACAATACACTCTGTTTCGGAATGTTGCGCAAACATATTTTATCAAAACATGGTATTTTCCGATTCCATTAACGCAAGGTAACTTATTTGTTTGCTCAGCTCAATATAGTGAGTTAAAGTTATGATGCTTTTTCATACATAGATTGACAAACAACAATTGATAGCGTACAATCATACTCGTATACCTAGAATTAAAGCATGCCAATGCCTTTTCACTTTATCATTCTCCGGTATAATGTTTCTAGTATTTTTGTTTCGAATAAATTGGACATACCTACTACTCTATGATATTTCGCGATATAGATCGTGTACCAACTTAGTAATTACAAACTAATACCTAGGTACCTAGATGTGGCAAGTGGACAAATCTTGCAAGTATGTTTTTTTCAGTCATATGATTACAATGTCACGTTCACGTAGGTATATATAGTAAGCTCGACCAAGAAATTGCTTTATCACCTTTAGTTTGAGCTTGAGCTTTGGCGAAAATGTATGGGAACATAGCGAAACTGATATAAAGCATTTTTTCCTATAGCCCAACTCCAACACAAAGGTGAAGCCTTTGTGTTGGAGTTGGGCTATATAGTATGGGCTACCAGGTTGTCGCGAGGCCACTTAGTTATTTTTTTTAAATAATTACGTAAGTGACACTAAATAAAACTGAAGCGACTAAGTATTAGTGCAATCCACGTAGCGGAGAACATATTTTGGCCATCTCTACATCACGAAAAGAATAGGATCTTCTTTAGTTTGACTTCTAGTCCAAGACGCGGTTTCTATTTCTGCAAAATTATTACGTAATAGTACGCTAAAAGGACTTCCGCCAAACAACTAGCTTCCTCCTGTTTGTTTATAAATACCCAGTGCCTGTGTCTCGACGAATGCGTGATCCCGCACGCTTCCTGCGAGGAAGGATGTCTAGCTCCGCTGTCTGAGCTGAGACCTTATGATATGACCTCAATGATCGCTTGTTGGACCTTACAGCTTCTGGCAACGAATAATGTACCTACCTACCCTATTATTTGTAGGAGCCCTTTATTGCCCGTTGTCTACCTGCGTTGTAAATCTACTCTTACTACAGGAACTGACACATCGGGGCTTAGCTATTAATCTTATCTTTCTTAAACGTTTAACTGTTAGATGTTCTAGAATTGTGTTCATAATTAATCAAATCTTATTATTAAATTTTATATGGTGAATAGAATATACAGTTAAAGCTTTTGGTTTGTTACCACTAAATTTGGTTCGTAGCCACTGTACATTAGGCACTGGCCTATTTTGTAGGAGAAGTGTTTAATAGTAGATTGTATTACAAGGGAGCAAAATAACATATTTACGGCGTAGGCGCTATTTTGAATCCAGAGCGCAGTGAAGGATTCTAGAGTTGAATCCTGAACGCAGCGAGTCATTCAATATACGTCGCCCGAGGTGAAAATAATTTTGCGGCACTCTACTTTTCATTTCGAATATAAGGAAAGTAAATACACTCTGCTTTTCATCCCCCTCTATAAGAAAAGCAATAAAGACAACTAAAACTATCTAGAAAAATAAAAGAAAGGTGGCGGGGGGCTTTGCTTTCTCTGTTTTTTCTATAATGTGTATATAAAAAAATGAAGTTTTGAAATAAGTAACAAAAAGATATGTTTGTTTTGAAAAAAACATTTTTTTTATGTCTATCGGATGCCTCCTAACTATCTCCAGAGTACCATAGGGGGGAAAAATATTTACTGGCTGTTTGAGTTTGTCTATGTCATACATATGAAGGAAATAAAAAAAACTAATTACTTTTCACTACCTCGGGACTAAAGTGGCACTTTAGTACCGCTTCGTAGTCTATATTGGCGTACTTTTAGAGCATGAGAAGTGAAAAAACTTTTATGTTATAAAAAGACGACTATTCGATGGCTTAATTAACGAGCGATATTGGAGTATGTTGTAAGTATCGTTAATTTAATCCATGAAGCTTGATGATAGGTTAGGATAAGTTGGTCAAGAATTACAAAATGTTGATGCCCAAAGTTCAAATGCTATAAAATATGTTCTAAGTATTCTCGTTGTCCCCCACTGTTTGTCCACCACTGAGGAACATTGAGAAAGAAACATAACTTTACAAAATTTTTCCCGATATCCTACAGTGGGGAAAACGGAAAAAGGTAAAATATGAACGAGACCCAAAGATAAAGGCTTCTTTTATTAAGCTATATTTGGCCACAGTTTGGCATTCCAACAGGTGTTGGCTTTTTTTATGTCTTTTTTACTGTCGGCCGACCATGCCGTCACGTAACACAATCAATATTTTTTATTTGTCTCGACTAAGTTTATGCTTAGTTTTTATTAACCATCAATGTACGTTTAGCTTGTTGTTCTGAATTATTAAAAACATAAGTCGGTATTACGCAGCGCGAATTACTTAGTTATAATGCCATTACCTCTTAATGCATTTTAAAATAAATTATGTAAATGGTACAATAAAATAAATAAATTCTATGACTACATGTGATGCAGACGTTAGCAACGTGACAACATGACATGTTTCTCAAGAATTCAAAGATATTTTTGAAAGCTTCAATCATCAGATCAAAAGTTAAACTAAAAATGCTAAAAATACTGTTTTTTTATATTTTCAAAACTCCATTAAGTACCTACTTACCTACCTACATATTGTTTGATTTTTGCAACGTAATTCGTAATTTGCTGAATATACCTAGTACTAAGCAAATTACTAACTACTAAGTAGAATATGCAAGTAAAAAGAGCATAAATGCAGTATTTGTATGTCTTCAAATAGCTGGCTGCAACATAGCATTACACTATGCATTGTTTCCGTATTATTACAGGGATAGAGCGATGGTTGTGCGCGGTGTGGCCATGGCTACTAGTCTATACATATAATTTGTGGCCATGGCGACCAAACGTCGGGTCGGGTGTTCAATGGCACCGTTTTGAGAAGCTGAGCTGTGGTCGTCTTTGTGGACGCACGCCACCATCAACTACTATCTCTTAATAACTATAAAGCCACCTTCACAGAATCCAATGGGGAGAAAAACTAACTTTTTATAACGACATAGGGCGTAGGTGATATTAAAGTGCTGTTTTGTTGATTGGTTGTTATTGTGACATAACGTCACATTAACGACCAATCTTAACAGCTGTCAAAATCGATGAAATCTTTTAGCCAATCATCATCATCATCATCATCCCACAGATTAGGTAGAAAGTGGACTCCCAATCACAAAAACGCCATGTAGGAAGGTACAACAAGCTTTGTCCGTTTCTCCCCATTGACTAAAGAAATTGAAATAAAAAGATAAAAATTGCTAAAAAAGCTTGAGGTCGAGTTTATTAATTTCGATTATTTCCACCTCTCAAACCCCAAGCAGTCCTATTTTGTAAATAGCACGGACGGAAAATTTTACTGAAT
This sequence comes from Crambus lathoniellus, assembly GCA_949710035.1. NCBI lineage: Eukaryota > Metazoa > Arthropoda > Insecta > Lepidoptera > Crambidae > Crambus > Crambus lathoniellus. The sequence goes on from OX453296.1 coordinate 31,555,575, forward strand.
TTTAAACTTCATTTCTTATTATTTTTACTTTGGCATTCAGAATGCAATTTTTATTATTGAGAGTGAAAGGTCGCGTGGGTCCCTTATGATATGAGACAGTTATGAGACGAGTCGATTTATTTCAACTTAAATTTCTAGTATTAAGAAAATCGTGATATTCATGTATTTTTTTACAAAATCTCACTTCATTATAACGACTTGCTCATTAATGGTGGAGTCAGCTGTTGAAGTCACTCCCGCGAGCTGGGTGATTCTGAGCTCTTTGCCGACGCTCGAAAAGATTAGGTACCCACCTAGGTCTGTACTCATTAGCAGGGAGGGGCACGAGATTTCACAGAATCTAGGAGGTTGCTGACTATATCGAGCCTTTTAATTACTGTGAATAATTGCTAAACGTAACGAGGTTGTTTAGGATTTTCAAAAATAATATCAAATTAAATTGTAAATGTCTCTTACCTAATCAAATTTATTAAGCCGTCATTTATAGCGAAATAATTTTGTCGTCGTTGAGCCACCTCAACAAACAACAACGCCTTTCTTAAGGCGATACTCGGAAAAAATGTGCTGAAGCGAGATAGCAATGAGAAAACGACGCGGGAGCGAGACCGATTTTGCAGATTAGGCGAAAAAAACACAAAATCACTTCGTATTAAAAAACTACAGCGATTTAAAAAAAATGCTTCTATACGATCCTCAATATTATTGGTGTCCACTAATTGAACCAATTTCCAATAGTGTAAGTAGCCCCATTTAAGAATAATCTTCACTTTTCGTATTTTTTAGAGGTCTTTTCGAAAATAAAAAGTGTCGAGGCAAAATCATAAAATCGTGTTTTTGAAACTATACGATTCTAGATAAAGGTATGAAGAAATATATATCTTATTACCAGATTTTTAACAACTGTAACCGTCCTATAGTTTTAAATCAAAAAGTCCATATTTTTCCGAGTAGCGCCTTAACAAAGAAAGGCTGTTTTTCCTTTTCTTATGCTTACTATAATAAACTAAGTATTATGCAGTAATGCAGTTCATACCCGTTAAACTGCCTAAATACAAGCTTTTTTGTTTAGAATTCAAGATACTTAAATCATCGTCAAATGTATAGAAAAACTAGTAAGTAAGTAAATCCATTATGTGGTGAGGATTATGTTTGCATACCGAGATGTTACCTGAACACGCGTTGTTGGAACAGCACAAAAAGGCTTATTTATCTATCAATATTGCGAACATGTTTGGTGCTAACGACGGAAAATTCCCAAGTCTATATTTGCAATCGCATAGGTATTCGCTGTAGAGTTAGACGCAGTGATCTCAGCTCGCTGAATGAAAGTAGGCTTTTCTCAAAAGGTGCTTGGAAGTTTCAAAGGAATAAATGTTTGATTTAAAGTCTTTACTCTATTAATAAAAGGCCATTTCATGATTTCAATAGTAAACTGATGTTTTTTGGTTGCGTTATGTTGATTAGGTACTTCTAAAGTATTCATTTTAATGAAATAAAGTGAGGGACAATAAAATGATCTTAGTATCTACTTAAAATGGCCAAGGTAACTATTTGGATAAGGATTAATACTGATTAGAAGAAATAAGAAGATAGCTTTGCAAATAAACTAATATTTTTAAATTAATTACCTACCTAAAGATAAAAATGGTTACTGTGAGCCAACCTATATAATTCGTTTTTCTTTACGTACACAATTTCGTCTTTATTTAGGCACTTTGAATTTTTTTCAATGGCGGCGCTAGTGTGCAGAATGCTCTTTAATCAAAATCAAATATTTACCTACAAGACTTATAGCAGTTACAGAACAATATGCACAGGCTAAAGGCACCAATACACCACAATGTGACAAAGAAGCAGTATCACATCGCATTATTTCGCTATGAAATGCGGTACACAATAATATGTTACGCTCTCTCTATTCCTAGCCTTGGCCCATTTGCGTTATTTTACGTGTTTATTTAGATTAAGACAATTTTTCCTTCCCACGGAAATTCACATTCCAGAAGAATTCTAGAGCACTTCCAAGAAACAGTTATTGTCGGATTATACCTAGTGAGATTGTTCTTAATCAACTAAGTATAAGGACTCTGCAATTCATTTCTAGCATATCTATCTTTCGGCTTATGTTTTCATTAATCATCACACAGTTCGAATAATTCTTAAGGCGCTACTCGGAAAAAGTATGGACTCTTTGATATAAAACTATAGGATGGTTAGAGTTTTTATAAATCTGGTAATAAGATATATATTTCTTCATACCTTTATCTAGAATCGTATAGTTTCAGAAACACGATTTTATGATTTTGGCTCGACACTTTTTATATTCGAAAATACATATAAAAAATAAGAAATATTAAGATTATTCTTAAATGGGGATACATATACTATTGAAAATTGGTTTAATTAGTGGACACCAATAATATTTAGGATCGTATAGAAGCATTTTTTAAAAATCGCTATAGTTTTTGATTACGAAGTGATTTTGTGTTTTTTTTGCGTAATCGGCAAAATCGGTCTCGCTCCCGCGCGCGTCGTTTTGTCATTGCTATCTCGCTTTAGCATAATTTTTCCGAGTATCGCCTTAAAATATGAGTGGTAGCTGTAGCGCTCGTAGCGTTGTCGCTTCTTCCAAGCAGTTTGGTGTACGTTCACCTTTCGGAGTAATTCCTGCGTACTTAAATGGGCAGGCGCTATAAAAACGAAGGGAATTGGAGTCAGGTAGTGACCAGTCAGCCAGTCAGCATGCGATCCGGTTGGAACCGCTTCACTGCCCCACTCGGAGACGGGCTGTCGCCAATTACAGTATAAGTCACCTTGCTACTAAGTAAGCTAACCCACTGAGGCTAGGGCAATCACTTACTGGACTAACTTAACTAACTTTTCCGAGTCTACAGTTTTTATCATATTTTCAAGCATGATGTGATGTGCCTCGAGCATGCATATTGCGTGATTTATGTGCCGATTTGAATTAAAATGAGAGAAATTTGGATTTTTTTATAATGAAATATCGCAGTTCCTCATAAGTTTTATGCTTAGAGTAATAATCTAAGGTCTTATGAAGTAAGTAGGGCAGGCGTACCGGTTTTGGCCACTTTTTGCTCTAAAAGTTTTCTAAACAACTTTTAGCCATTTTTGATAAAACCAATTAAAATAAGGTATTTTAAGGTAATAATAACCGTTTGAATTCCTGATGTCATAATGATTTTTATTCAATAAATTCCATTTTCTGTTTGAAAAATGATTTGTATGAAAATTTTAAGAAATTTGTTTTGGATGAAATACTTTATAAACCTTTGTTATTTTACAATAAAATTGTTGTTTTGCAATTGACTGGTTTCTAGCGCATTAGAATATATTGATTTTACCTGGGTTTGGTTTTAATTTTTCGAAATAGGTACTTACAAAAGTTTAACTATCAATAAGTGGCCAAAACCGGTACATTCTGCACCTCTCACACATTGTGTGTAATATAAAAAAATCTATTTTACTTTTATAAATTTGAAAAATGTAGCTTTAAAGGCAGATAAATTATCTATAATTTAAGATATAATTTGTGTCTTAAATACCTAAGACCATTTAGTACTTAGTGCTTAAAAGTAAAAAAATCCTTAAAGTGGCCACAAAGGGTACCTCTGCCCTACCTAATGTTTCCTCCTATCTGGCTGCTATCAAAGGTGGTTGGATTGAACCACAGATTAAGTAATATACCTACGCAGACTGTTCTCGAACAGAAATTATGGCGATACCTAATTATTACAGATCAAGAAGGCCGTCATAAAATACCAGTAGATTTAAATGCCGGCCGCGATCCGGTTCGGTCCGGTTCGCGGCGAGCATCTGGCGGGGCGCAGGCGCACACTGATCGCAATTAAACTACGAAACCGGCAAATCTCTGCGCGCTCGTCAGTGCAAATTATGAAATGATTTATTAGAGGCAGGCAGGAGTTAGCGCCGGGATTTTAATTATAAACAGATATTAAGGTAGTAGGATTCGGCGATGTTCCAAACAACTTTTATACAATTTCAGCATGGTTTATTCCAATTCAGTGGACAATAATAATTATAAAATAATCTAATTTGTTATCATGACATTTCGTGGTGGGAAAACTAACATCAATCCTGATATTCTTTTGTTCTTCTTTTTTTAAAATTGACGTTTCGAACTACGGAGGTTTTACACCAGAAGCCAGTACAAAGTTTGTATACATTTGTAATGGTGGCGTGAACGCATTTAATATTAGGAATTTATAAAAGACAACAAAAGTACATTATGAATCTACAATATAACTTAAAGTTATTTATTAGTTTAACAGCTCGGCCATCCTAATTAAGACGTGTCCTCGCGTGTTAAATACTATGTCAAACTAAGGCCACTCAAAGAATTCCGATTTGACGTTTCGTTATTTCATTGGAGTAAAGTTAACTTTTGAATGAAACGGTATATTTTCTTTGACAGCTGTCGAACTGGAAATCTCTCGGCGGTCTTAGTATAGAAGAACGAGCATTAATAATACATTTTATATTTTGTATAGGTAGGTAGGTACTTATGTATAAAGCAGTGCATTCTCAAAGTTTTAAGTAATTGTTAATACCTAACAGAACACTTAACTATTACACGATGAACTCAATTACTTTACAAAAAAAATGAATCTTTACATTACTTATAAGCATATTAACTTAAACCACTAATGCTATGATGTCAATTTTCAATAATCGCTACAAAACACGTTCGTTCATAATAAATACAAATCAATGACCACTTATTAGTAAAATGAGATAACTAATCATATTACATACGTCCTAGATTAGATTTTAGAATAAAAAATTTATTTGCTAAAAATAAAGGTACTTACTTACAGTATTTGTTAATAAGTATCTTAAAGCCTATGTTAGGTTTGTAGTCTATGTAGCCTACAAATCATGCAGTTATTACATGTTCACTAGGTACTTTATCTTATTAACACCTTGGAAATCGCGAAAATTATAAAATATTATCTCACATTGAGGTAATTTAGTAAGCAACAAGTATCATTTAGTATAAGTGAGTATTACATTAGTTTATTAAAATTAACTGAGTATATACATGAAATTTACACATCGCATCGTTTACACCCTAAAATATAAGCACAAAATTAAAATCGTTACTTACACCCTGAATCATGCACAGAATAAGGCGTAACTTCTCTATATTATCTATCTTAAACTATCATAGAATTTGCAGTCTTCTGGATTAGTAAACTGAAATGGCAAAGGGCCGGTCATATTAGCAGCAGAACCGATAATCGCAAAGGGTAAACTACTTCTTCAGTGGATACCGCGTATCGGCAAACAAGGTGTAGAACACTCTGAGACTGGGTAGAGCGACATCTTCGTAAGGTAGCTGGCAGGAGCTGGGTGAGAGCAGCTACGGATTGTGCTAGAAGACGTGCACTCGGAAAGGCTTACGTGCAGCAGTGGATGTTAATGATGATTCAATTTTTCACACACATCCTGAAAATCATGTAAGTATGAGTCTTAAACCATAAAAGTCGTATAATTTATAAGTCTTGACTGCTTTATATTACTTGCACACTAAAAATCATGTGAGTAATAAATCTTACTACTTTATATAACTTACACCCGGAAAATCATGTAAGTAATAAGTCGTGACTAACTTTTATTACTCACACCTTGAAAATCATGTGAACAATAAGGCAAACTACCTAATATTACTTACACCCTGCAAATCATGTAAGTAATAGGGCTAACTACTTAATATAACTTACACCCTGAAAATCATGTAAGTCATAAGTCGTGACTGCCTGATATCACTCACACCTTGAAAATTATGTGAGCAATAAGGCCGACTATCATGTAAGTAATAAGGCTAACTACTTTATACAACTTACACCCTGAAAATCATGTAAGTCATAAGTCGTGACTGCCTGATATCACTCACACCTTGAAAATTATGTGAGCAATAAGGCCGACTATCATGTAAGTAATAAGGGTAACTACTTTATACAACTTACACCCTGAAAATCATGTAAGTCATAAGTCGTGACTGCCTGATATCACTCACACCTTGAAAATTATGTGAGCAATAAGGCCGACTATTATGTAAGTACTAAGGCTAACTACTTTATATAACTTACACCCTGAAAATCATGTAAGTCATAAGTCGTGACTGCCTGATATCACTCACACCTTGAAAATTATGTGAGCAATAAGGCCGACTATCATGTAAGTAATAAGGCTAACTACTTTATACAACTTACACCCTGAAAATCATGTAAGTCATAAGTCGTGACTGCCTGATATCACTCACACCTTGAAAATTATGTGAGCAATAAGGCCGACTATCATGTAAGTAATAAGGCTAACTACTTTATACAACTTACACCCTGAAAATCATGTAAGTCATAAGTCGTGACTGCCTGATATCACTCACACCTTGAAAATTATGTGAGCAATAAGGCCGACTATCATGTAAGTACTAAGGCTAACTACTTTATATAACTTACACCCTGAAAATCAAGTAAGTCATAAGTCGTGACTGCCTGATATCACTCACACCTTGAAAATTATGTGAGCAATAAGGCCGACTATCATGTAAGAAATTAGGCTAACTACTTAACATAACTTACACCCTGAAAATCATGTAAGTCATAAGTCGTGACCGCTTTATATTACTCACACCTCGAAAATCATGTGAGCAATAAGGCCGACTACCTAATATTACTCACACCCTGAAAATCATGTAAGTAATAATCGTTAACTACCTTATATTATTCACACATTTCACACCCAAATTGATTAGGGGGATCACGTAATAAGTTCATGAACGATGCCAAATAATTTTATTGTTTTAAATGGTTATTCTTTCTAAATTATGTTTATTCCATAAGACGTTCCTCGGATATCTTTGCTTGGTCCTCTGCTTTTTGTAGTCATAAAGACTTCAAAATCCTATACGTTCGCAGTAAGTTAGAATACACTTCGCAAGTTTTTTTATTTTTATTTTATTTTATTTATTTGGACAACTAACAAGATCATACACTTTAAATGCTAGGAGTTACAGCCAGTGGTTTCGAGAGTTGGTGCTGTCTTAAATAAAGGTTGCCACGGAAAGCAATCTTATAACCTCTAAGTTTGTAACCTCAGTTATGATATCTATGCTCAAAGGCATATTTGGTGTCCATATTATTATTATTTTTTTCCTCACTAAGCTCGCGAACGTATGGGATTGATTTACTTTTCCTACATAAAGTTGAAGTGATCTGTTGGAACACTTTTCAATCTCAGTACCCTACACGTTACCTAGCCATCCTATGGGCGGTCTACAATCACGCACCAATCTAGGTGCTGATGCCCCTTTCGCAACCATGTGTAATGCTTTCGTTAAAATGACATTAGTAAAAATAATTTGGATATATTTCATTACTCTTCGCGTTTCGTATCAAAGTATATAACTACCATGTACCATTGAATTCAAAAAGCAAAATGACATTTCAGTTTCGTTATTTTTTTTTTATTTAAGTATATCGTATTTTTTTTATAATTATTTAATGATGATTTCATGATTATGGTCTTATTGGTGTTTTATTTTGATTTGACTTATTTTTCATTGATGTTGATAATTTTGTCATAAATTGTATTTCTAAGGCTACTGTTGTGTCACCTGTGCAGGTGTAATGTATCAGAACACTCTTTAGTTTAAGACAATAGGTAAGTATAATGACAATTATCATTTTTCATTTCTCTCAAAAATAGAAACATTGGTAAAAGAATTATTTTGCCAGCATGAAAACTTCCCAAGATATCACAGTTTTGAAATGCAAACAAATTGGACTCATTCAGAAGGCTCCATACTACCCCAACTACTAATTTACTAGGCTACCTAAGTGACGTCATGCTTTAGTAGTTTGTATGCACCGCGTAGATATCTACTCGGATAAATGTGTTAATTAAAATGGTTTTTAAGTATTTCCTAAGGTACATTGCATGAACATTGAAAAATTAAACATTTAAGTATTTATTATTTATTTTAATACATATATTATTATTTTTTTACTTCTAAATGATTCAACTTTAAATGATGATATTTTATTTTTCTTATTTCGAAACTCAACCAATATTTATTCACAATTTACGAGCCATAGAGGCTCTTAGCTAATTAATCTTTAGCTAATTACAGATTTTCTCAACATGGTCAATTATATCCAAAAAAACGACAAGAAACAGATTATATGTTGTCTATAATTTTTTTTACGAAAGTAGAAATATTTCTGATTTATCCAAACCTCTTTGGTAAAGCAAGCGGCATCGATATACTGCTCATTATATAGGACTTCGCGCTAACTCGATCGCGCCCAGAAACTCCAGCTTACTGTGTTTGCCGCATGCAAAAACTAACTATAGGCAAAACGTATTTTTGTACGAGCATGTGTTTCATTTAATACTTTGGCTTTAAATGCTCATATTATTGACATAGACAAACTTATCACTTCGGTTTCAATATAAGTTAAAACATTTACTAAATGATAACTTCCTTTTAACTGTAGTCAACTTATTCATTCTTTATTTTATTTATTTTTTGTTTATTTTTATAACATAACTGTATTTTTCAAAAATATAGATTAACTATTATTTAACATCAACAACTATTTTTTTTAGCTCGTTGTCTTTTAAAACTGTCTTGTGATATAATAACTTAGCAATGTGGGTACCTACTACCTGTGGAAACTTGTAATAAGCCCTCAGGGAATATTAGTATAGCTGAGTATATGAAATTTACGCATACATAAGTCGTTTACATCCTGAAACTTATGTAAAGAACATTTAAATCCGTACTTACACCCTGAAAATTGTGCAAGTTACAATTGGTAACAGATAAGCGTATTACTTACTCAAAATCATGTAAGTAATAAGTCATACTTCGTTACATTATTTACACCCTTGGCCTGTCTGATCGGCGACTGTGGCGTCGATAGAATTCCCTCGACGATTGTGGCAGCGACTTCGACGTGATGAACACGTCCCTCAAAGGCCGCGGCGTCGACATGCAAGCTCTTACATCAGACTGCTCGTCACCTTCAGACTGCTCGTCACCTTCAGACTGCTCGTCACCTTCAGTTGCTTGACCGCGGCTAAGGTGCGGAGAATACATAATTCGCCTCGACCCAGCTTGCTTCCAATCCCGGTTAGTACGCCGAGATCGCCTTGGCCTTGTGCCGGGGTCCCTGGTCTTATCACTTGAATTAGACATCTGAAACTGCCACAGGTTATTAGCATTGTTTTATTTTTATTAATAGCTCTTCATAATCTTAAGCTTAGCACAGTTAACAGAATTATTTTTAATGTTGTGACGTTTTTTTTTAAGTGTTTTTCAAAGGCTATACTTTTTGTACCTTTTAAATAAGAAACAAAAAGGATAATAACGACATTACTTTTTTTTTGAAAGATTTTCCTTAAGTATATTTTCTTTCAAAATTATGTTAACCTCTACCACCAAGCAAATAAAAGATTTAAAAAAAAGGAAAGAGTTAAGTACACTTTCTTGAAAAAAAAAACACTGCATTGTTTTCAAAGGCAAACAAAATTATATCAACATACTTGATGCTAATAACTCCAAGAATTATTGGAATGTAACACAGCTACATTCTTATGAAAATTTAAGAAACTATAAAAATATTTAAGAATTGGCAGTATGGCTTAATGTCTTCGTCTGTCCTACAAAAGGATTACTTTTAATTTTACTTCTTTTACTACTACAACAAAATTTACACAAAATTTTTACTTTTATAATGTTCACGCCATTTAATAACAAATAAGTAGTACTTAAACTACATCAAAAATCAACAAAAAAAACCGTTTATTTATACCGCCAAAACGTTTCCCTTGACCAAACTTACGTACCTACGTAGCAAATTTCTTACAATCACTTGTTAAATATATTTCTCAAACAAAAGAAATCAATAATATTATTTTTTTCAGTCTTTAATGCATACTTTTCTAGCATAGATGTCGATACAATAAAAACAGGATAAAATTATGTTACTTATCTTTAAAATGTGAGCCATTGGTGGAGCAAACATTTCGTTGTATTAACGGATTTTGCTCTTCGTCCCTCTTCTGAAATATTAAGGTAGTAGGATTCGGCGATGTTCCAAACAACTTTTATACAATTTCAGCATGGTTTATTCCAATTCAGTGGACAATAATAATTATAAAATAATCTAATTTGTTATCATGACATTTCGTGGTGGGAAAACTAACATCAATCCTGATATTCTTTTGTTCTTCTTTTTTTAAAATTGACGTTTCGAACTACGGAGGTTTTACACCAGAAGCCAGTACAAAGTTTGTATACATTTGTAATGGTGGCGTGAACGCATTTAATATTAGGAATTTATAAAAGACAACAAAAGTACATTATGAATCTACAATATAACTTAAAGTTATTTATTAGTTTAACACAGAAAAATTTGGATATGGCATATCTTCGATTTCTGCTTCTGCACGAACTGGTTCATTGAAATAGAACCAATACCTATTTTGCCGAAACGTCGGAAAAACTAAATTTTTTCTAAAAACATATTTCAAAATTACCAATAATTAAATATGTGCACAATATAGGAGTGTTTTTTTTATAAGAATCTGGAAGTTAGAAGGTTTTGTGAGTAGGACCTACTTACCTATTTATGGAGTGGAGGATAAGATAGAAGGGATTACTTTGTTGTTGTTTTCGCAAATGCCAGCGAAATTTTCCATTGCATTTTCTGAAAATATTTATCATAACATAGGTATTTACATTTTCAGAAAACTCAATTGAAAAAGTTCGTAATTAGAATATAACCGGTATTTTTGTTATAAAATATTATCGATAATAGGCATTGAAGTTGATAAGACGGAAAACTAGAGGGTAATAAACACGAAGTTATAAATACCATTGTCGTTACAATCGTAAGCAGGTAGGTACATAATATAATATGTGAATGAAACTGGTTTTATTGAATGTAACAATAAAATAGTATATTTTATAACGAGGGACTAAACGAAGCCATTATATACCATAGGTGGTTTGGCTCCCGAGCGTGCGAGGGAGTCAATGAAACCGAGGGTATTATAAGTTTGCGTTTAGTCTCGAGGTGCAAACTGTACTTTTCACTTTGAGTGCGAGAAAAATAGTCAATTTAGTACAAAAACATTTAACGAATTCTGAAATTTTCGCGGTCAGTAGTAGTAGTAAAAATATTCGCCCTTTTGTAGGACAGGCCAAGAGATTTAGCCATACTGCCAATTCTTAAGTATTATAAAATTATTATAGTTTCTTATGTTTTCATAAGAATGTAGGTGTGTGTTACATTCCAATGCTCCTTGGTATTTGGCGTAAAGTGTGTCAAGCCAGCCTTCTCGATAATTCTTGCTAAGGTTGTCACCACTATAATAAAACACTCGACATCACTTTACCGAGATAGCGCCTATTTTAATTATTCCACATATCGTCCAGTTGCGTAGACACTTGGGGCACAAAACCACACCTATCCTGAGTCACAAAGTCCACTATGAAACAAATCGCGATTAATTAAAATATCCACTTAACCTAACCCGCCAAAATGGCGCCAAAACCTCGCGGTCAGTTTTTTCTTCTAAACCAGTCGCAAATTAACAATTTAAAACACATGGCGCCACCTTCCTTGCGGAAAAACCATGGAACAAAAACATCTTAACATTTTCGCAATGAAGATGGTCCACACTTCACAAATAATAGTATATTCACTAGCTGTTTGAGTTTGTCTAATGTCACATGAAGGAAATTAACAAAGGAATTACTTTTTACTCCCTAGCAACTAAAGTGGTTCATTAGTCCCGCTTCGTAGGGGCTATATTGGCGTACTTTTAGAGCATGAGAAGTGAAAAATAGTATTAAATATACTTGAGCCTGAAATTCTAGAAACTATATAACCTACCTAATTGTTTCTAAAACCCAAATGTCCGTGGTGGTGCTTCAACTATTTAGTAATCTGTGGTTCCGGTTCCGGCACCTACTCGCAATACCAAAATTCATAAAAATTAAACATTATATTGATGGTTCCGTGTTTCATGTACAACCAGGGATAAAGTCGGGATAAAGTGAAACACCTCTTACTTCTTAGTTCTTTTCGTGTGGCTGGTGTCTCATTAGTAGTTCTCGAGATGTCCATTTATGATAGACAGACAAAGTCTCACCATACCTTTTTACCACTTTGGTTCGGAACCCTAACGCTCCTGTAATGGATTTTATCTTCTTTGTCCGTAAATTCGATACTTAGTTTTCGAAAATAATGACGATTATATCCATGCATGTTTGAGAAAAAAAATACTTTAACTGACAGGAAAAGTTGCCATCTTCTACTTAGCTAGTGTTTTTTTTAGTTAAAACGTAAAACCAAGGGTTGGTGGAAAAACCATTTACATTAAATAGTCATGCTTGAACCAAGACAGTTTTTTTATGGAAAACCCCTTAACTGTTTACACGAGTGTTGTGATGATGGTGACATCGGTCATTGCTCTCTGCTATACCATAGGTACAGTTGACAGTAATCAAGCTCATCAGTAACACTTCGGAAACCATTGTAATTAGCGTGCAATTTCAAACCAACCCTCCTACCTACATAATTACATATACCTACTTACTTAATATTTTTGTTCAACTGTAGTTACATAGGATAGGTATAGTTACTTACATTGTTTTATTTTTCATAATTTTTTAACAGCAGCTCTAGCACGGAAAATAGCCCGAGAGCCAAACTAATTCGTTCTATGGAGACTCAACCATAATTCTATATCAGTACCTAATTTCTTAACATAGAAAACTAGATTATCTAGTTTAATAAATAATTCTTTAGTAATCCACCAATATTTATGACAGCGACACTAAAAAAACAAATACAAAGCTATAAAAAATCTATAAAAAATGGGCAAAAATGGTATAAGTATTGTTCACTTTACATTTGCATACATTTATTAATTATCTTTCGTAAAAGTATATAATCCCCCTATATTTGTAAATGAAAAACAAATAACTTTTTAAAAAACTCTCTACGTAAACTCAAATTGGCCTTACACCTATGTTAAAAATGCTATCAGGAGCAACCGACTTCTTCCTAAAGTATTAGTTTCCCGTTTTATATCTTTATGGATTTCGACTTTGGTGCTTAGATATGGTGCACATAATGAAAGGTGAAAGTGTTTGAGAATGTGCAACTAACGCTCTTTCATGTGATTGGTACCTCATATTATGTCCTAGTAGAGTGGACTTCGAATTTTTAAGACGCCCTTTCCGTCCCGGTTGCAAAAAATAAGATACCTACCTACCTATATTTTTATTTCTCTCTTATTTGAAAAATAGTTGGGCAAACGTTATCTAAAACTATTCCAAATTTCAAGTTGATAGCATTAGTAGTTCTCGAGATATCCAGTTGTGACAGACAGACTGAGTCGCACGCACCATAAGGGTTCCTTTTTACCATTTTGCTACGGAACCCTAAAAAGGCTTTAAAGTGACTAGAGGACAACTAAATAGCTTTATTCAGATTTGCTGATCTGATCATTTGATTTGACCATTGTGAAAAAAGAAAAATATGTAGGTAGCTTACTTCCGTAAAACCACAACATGCAAGTCTTATGTACCGCCCGCCCGCCCTTGCATGTTGTGATTTTGTGGAAGTAAGTTACATAGGTACATAACTTTCCTTTTTTTCACAATGGTTAGGGACTTCCGCCGGGTGACGCGATCACAACCTACAACTTTCCTGATTCAATCAGATAGGTATCGATCATTTGATGTTCCCTTGTTATCGACACCACAGATAATTATTATAATACTTTATTAATTAAACACTAAGGTTTATTTTTTTTAAATCTACACTCATGTTATAATATTCGAATTATGAACTCATGCCTGAACGTATAATGATGCACTTTATGCCATAGTCAACTTTAAAAAATAAAACTGTTTCATAATGGTCATTATGGAACAACCGGATACAGCTGTCACTCATTATAAAACACTTATATTTCTTGATTTTACAGTCTCCATGGCAACCGTAGGATTAGGATTAAAGAAGGGCTTGAAAGAGTTGGAAGTCAGGGCCGGCAGCCTGACTTCCAACTCTTTCAAGCCCTTCTATATAAAACTATTGGGCCGTTCGAGTTGTTTCAAATCTGGTAAGTAATAAGATATGTATTTCTTTATCCCTTTATCTAGAATCGTATAGTTTCAGAAACACGATTTTATGATTTTGGCTCGACACTTTTTATTTTCGAAAAGACCTCTAAAAAATACGAAATTTCAAGTTTATTCTTAAATGGGGTTACATATAAGTACTATTGGTAATTGGTCTAATTAGTGGACACCAATAATATTTAGGATCGTATAGAAGCATTTTTTTTAAATCACTATAGTTTTTTAATACGAAGTGATTTTGTGTTTTTTTGCCTAATCTGCAAAATCGGTCTCGCTCCCGCGCGCCTCGTTTCCTCATTGCTATCTCGCTTCAGCAAAATTTTTCCGAGTATCGCCTTAAGAAGGAATAGACCGTTCTCCTATAAGTGGGGTTTGCGTTTGGCACCAATTCACGTTTTATAATTAATATTGATTTGCTTTATTTTTGAAATCTATAAGTACTTATACATATAATAAAACAGAAACGGAAAAAAAGTCTGTACATGGAATATTAAAAAAAAATATTACTGCTATGTGATCTGTACAGGATATAGACCCCAAAACGATAGATATTAAAATTTTGGTCTGTTTGTCTGTTTGTATGTTCGCTTTTCACGCAAAAACTACAGGACGGATTTTTACCAAATTTTGTGTAGTAATAGCTTATAACCCGGGTCAACATATAGGGTACTTTTTATTGCGGGAAAATTTCTTTATATTAAAAAAAAACGTTGACAAACTTATATTTGCTGGCGTCTGTTTGTGTGTTTGCTTTTCACACAAAAACTACTGGATGGATTTTTACAAAATTTTGTGTAGTAATAACTTATAACCTGGGTCAACATATAGGGTACCTTTTATTGTGGGTTTTTTTAAATATTCCAATAAAATTTTGACGTTTAGGTATTCTACTTGTTCAGTAAAGCATGAACTAATTCACTTCAATAAGGTTTGGTATTACCTCTGTATTTAATCAGCTGTTTAGTAACATAACACAAAGACAAATAGAATCGCACTATGTAAAATGAAAAATAACTAGCGAATGACTAAATTATTTTCTTTATAATATGGTCTTTAGGTAATTTGTAATTATCTGCGTTGTTAATTATGTTAAGGAAAATATATTGTAGTAATTGGCTTTAACGCATAAAATTAATACTTATAACTAATGGAATCTCATTTTTGTACTGAAACACATTTCAGTTCAATATAAAAATAATAATATTTTTTCTATAAGCTAAGCTAATAATATATCTAGAATTTAAAGCTTTATCCCAAGCCATATAATATGCTTCTATTCAATTCGGTTCCAAATCTTATAAAATTGGAACGACGCGTGACGACTAGGTGTTGCCGCTTGACGATAGTCTATCGATAGGCAACAAATAGCAGGACTAGGTCACAGACTTAGAATAATAACGCCTGGAAACCGAGTAGGCCTAAGAAAATGAAGCAATTCAAACTGAGCCAATTTGGCTCAGTCGGCCCCCGACTTTACACGAACGTCCCGTTTTGTTAACATCAAAGTTTTGTTTGTGTGCGTGTCGGGGCTGGTCGGCGCACGTAGGCACGTAATGCTCGCACACACATAAATCTGATTTTTTGCTTCACTTTTGACGAAGCTTTAGTATGAAGACTATCGATCTAGCGTAAGCGAAGCGAAGAGTTATTAATCTATGGTCACAGAATAATATTTGACTAGGTATCGATCGTACAATCGATAGTATCGATATAATCGATACTATCGATAGTATTGTAGATCATAAAAACAACCTATCGATAGTACCGATAGTATCGATTGGTTTAGACTAGGGATGTAACGATACCGATATGGATACCGATATACGTAGGATACGATATACGATACCTATACGTATGGATATACGACTAGGTAGGTAGTACCTACCTACCTAGTCTATTTTATTAATAGCTATTTAAAAAATTAGAGTTATTATTAAATTGCACCCCACGCTTTTTAATATAGGTACGTAATCGAATTATTTTAAAACTTATTTTCTACTTTTTAGTTCGGTTTGCTAATAAAGCTTGTTTTTGTTGTGTTTATATTTTTTATAGAGTGGATGTACAACCCAACTGAAATTAAATGTACCGTATCGTGTAGTCCTCCTTAATAAGATAACGTTTACATGAAATTCCATTTTCATTATTACTTGTGTTGAAGAACAGTAAAGTCTAAAAGGTGCATAAAAGTCGGAGTCAAAACGGTCAAAATACACTGAATGATATCTAATCAAAACAAGCGAAAAACGACTGATTAGGGCAGCAGAGGAGCCCTCTTTGTGGCCACTTTAAGGTTTTTTTTCACCTTGACGCACCAAGTGCTAAAAGGTCTTAGAAAAAAGTTATTTCTTAAATTATTATAAGTAGAGAATTTATCTACCTTTAAAGGTAAGTACATAACTTTCAAATTTAAAAAAATAAAATAGGTTTTTGTGTATTTATATAACACGAAATGTGCCAAAGGTGCCAAAGGTCCCCAGTTTCGACCACTTATTGATAGCCAAACTTTTGTAAGTAAGTATAGCTAAAATTCTAATTCTAATGTGCTAGAAGCCTAGAAACCAATCAATTGCAAAACAATAATTTAATCTATACAAATAAATAAAATTGGAGTGTCTGTTTGTAATTTTAAAATAACCGCTTTTTACTACATGCATATGATTATATATACGGTATACGGTACATATACCAAAATAATTTTTTTTTCAATTTTTGTGTCTGTCTGTCGGTCTGTCTGTCTGTCTGTCTGTTTGTTCCGGCTAATCTCTGAAACGGCTGGACCGATTTTGACGGGACTTTCACTGGCAGGTAGCTGATGTAATAAGGAGTAACTTAGGCTACTTTTTATCCCGGAAAAATATCACATTCCCGCGGGATAACGTCGTGTAGTCCACGCGGGCGAAGCCGCGGGCGGAAAGCTAGTTATAAAAAAAACAAAGTTTATAATAAACATCGTTTAAGCAATTATATCTAATTTTAGTTGCCATTCGCAAAAATTACGAAAAGTTATTTGGAAAAGATTTAGAGCATAAATGGCCAAAACCGGGGCTTCTGCCATACCATACCTACCACATAATTATGCCACAGATTACTAAATAATTATTATGCGCGCTGTTGTAGCAAAAAGGTATTATTGATAAAATAACTGGATATAGTTATCAAAGGTTTTAAATTAATAGGAACATAGAAATTCTTCGACTGTGGCACACACACACACACTAACCACACGCAAGCTACGGGCGATTTTCTGTTCTCCATTAACTTGGGTATTTGCTAGGTACCCACCTAAGTACTTGTAGTTAACATATTATATGAAATGTTGGTTAAACGTCCAATTTGTCCATCATTCTTATCTTTCTGAGCACCAATTTATTGCCAATTGATAAATACAACTCCGTGAAAAATTTAAATGAATAACTTTTATTGTTCGTGTTGCTTAATGATCAAATATTTTAAGTTAAGCTTACTAAAATCTTTGCTTCCCTTAATTTATCATGAGAGTTTATTTAGCTTAGATATCAGATGCATTGAAATTGCCGAGTAGGTACTTTTATATCTTCTGCTGTAACACGTAGGTAATCCAAGATGAATTCAGGGTGGCAGCAACAATTTCTTGGGGCCCGATTCTCAGGCATTCGAACTTTTTCAGTGTGGTAATTCGTATGTCGAACATTTTGTTTCTGGTTTCTATTGAAAAGCTAGAACGTTTCAAACAAACTAAGCTGCCCCACATGTCAACAAATTCATTTTGACAGCTAAGTTCGTATACGAACATCTATTGGTTTTTACCACTCGTAGCGTTCGACTGGTTTTCGATCGAACTTTTTCGATTGTGAAATTCTGAACAATACAAAAACTGTGTTATATTTGAATTTCGAGCTTATAAATGTGAATTTTTCTCGATTGCCTGAGAATCGGCCCCCAGTGGGCTTTCCTTTTTTTAGTTTTCTCTCAGAATGTATTCTACGTGTTATTTTTTACATGACAACAGCACTTCGATATTCGAACGCCATCCTGTCACTTGACATAAATATCAAAGGTATTATATAAACGCCTTGACATGTTCAGACGGTTTGAGTGTTCGGACGTTACAATTTCCAAACTGAGTGAATTGTCTATTGACAGTTGTATCTTAATGCAGGCCGGTAGGTAGGTAATGGTTTGTCCAAACCTGCGTCCAAACGCGCCCATCAGCAAACGATTGTCTCCGCGGATAACGATGCAACGCGCGTCGCAGTAAGGTCGCTGGTCAATGCGCTGCTTAAGCAACTCATTTGAAGAGCACATATGTTAGCTCTCACTAGCTTTGTTTGTCTAAACACTTTCTTACAATTTTGAACGTTTAACTCAAACTCATTTAAGTAATAGGTTTGCTTCGAGGACAATGTTACTAGTTCAATGTTAGAGTAGTTTGAGGTAATAACGTCTTCAACAATGCAATTTAAGAAAGTCACTAAAGTATTTAGATTTCAAGGTGATATACTCACTTAAACAAAAGATCTCTACAAAATAACGTTAATATTTATTAATCGTCCAAATTCCTTAAAAAATCAAGATACGCGAAGTACCTAGTAAGTACTTATTTCTAATAATTCAGTATCCTACTAATATTATAAATGTGAAAGTTTGGATGTTTGGATGTTTAGATGTTTGGATGTTTGTTACTCAATCAAGCCAAAATGGCTAAACGGATTTGGCTGAAATTTGGGACATAGATACTTTATAGTCTGGAGAGGAACATAGGCTACTTTTTATCCCGGAAAAATATCACACTCCCGCGGGATAACGTCGTGTAGTTCACGCGGGCGAAGCCGCGAGCGGAAAGCTAGTTTCTAATAAAAAATGTTCAAAGGTATTTCCTTACAAAAGCGCATTCAATCAAAATCAAGGTGATAATATAGAGGTAAAACATCACGAACGAACGTATAGATTATTTGGTTTGTTGGGCTTACAACTGGTGGCTCGGGATTGCATTTTAAGCAACTAAGAAGTGGCATCACTCGCTATTAGCGTTGGTGCCGTGGTAAACAGACAGAGTTTATGTGACACCAATGTTATCAAAAGCGAATCACGAATATGAAGTAAGGTAACATCATGAACATTGTTTCGATTGGGATTCGGTGGTTAAGGAGTGTATTGGAAGCTGCTCAGTGGCATCAATCGTGTGATTACCGTTGGCGTGAGCTTCCGCGGCATGTGGGCGGCACACGTGCGGGCGCCGGCAACGCGCCAATCACGTGCGCCGCAGCCGCCACAGGCGCAGCGCTTTCATCAGGAAGCGCTGATGCTTTGGCTGCTTTCAGCGCCTGGGGTTACAACTACGTTTTTGTGATATTAAACATCTCTACGACAGATCTTTTTTGTTGATAATCGAATATCAACAAGAAAGATGCTTGCGCCACACTCTGCCAAAACAGAATGCAAATAAGTTTTGTAAAAACTTCGTTTTTAAACAAGCCTTTTTTTTTAATTTTTTTTTGATGTAGGCTTGCAAAACTGGTTACAATCTTATAGGTAACTTACATAAACTTAAAATAATAACATGCTAGAATGCAACCTACTCGATGCAAGCACAGCATGCAATGAATAATTTAAACATAATTATTCTGAATACCCCAGTCCAGAGAAACCGATTTTAACAAATTATTAATTAAAATAAAATACTTAATTAAAAAGGAGGTAGGTATTCCTTTTTTACATTTGATCAAACTAAAAACAAAAACACAGGTAAGTAAAAAAAAACAATAATAAGAGTAATTAAAGAATCGACTTGAGACAGTGTTTAGCTGAGACTATTGACCCATTGAATATATCAAAAGCTGATCGTATTAAATTGTAGTAGGTACACATGCGATATAACGGAGAGTGTTGACCGAGGCAAGTCTTGCGTGGTGGCAATGTAAAGGTTTTCCTGTTTTGCACGCGACTACCAATTCGTGGAATCGTAAAATTAATTTTCTCTAAAATATCTAAGGAGTTTACATGACCATGAAGCAATTTGAACTGAAACACAATATCTGAAGCTTTTCTGCGAATGTGAAGTGGGGTAAGTTGATAATGAATAATTCGGGACTCGTACGATAGAAGCTCACGACACTTAAAATCTGAAAAGGACAGGTGATACAAAAATCGTTTCTGTACAAGTTCCAATCGGTTATGCACCTGGTAGCTTGGATTCCACACCGGACTACAGTACTCAAGGATACTCCGCACTATGCTGTTAAATATAAGAATAGTGAGTTTTGGATCCCGCAGTATCTTCATCTGCCGTGTTATAAAACCTGACAGCTTCGATGCTTTTTTTACTATAGCATCCACATGGAACCTGAAACTCAAAGAACTGTCTACAAATACTCCTAAATCACGAATGTTTGAAACTTCTGTCAAGAGATTGTTTTCGATATAATATGTAGCACTTGATGGATTTAACTTTTTGCTGAATTTTATCTGATAACACTTCTTGATATTTAACGCCATTCCATTTTTATTACACCATTCCTGTATGCCGTTTAAATCAGACTGCAAAGCTTCAATAGCACTTTGGCATTTAATAGTTCGATAAAGTTTCAGGTCGTCAGCATACATTTTATATAATTTGATTTAATATAACGTGAAATGTCATTGATATAAATAAGAAAAAATAGAGGGCCTAAGTGAGATCCTTGTGGTACCCCTGATGGCACACTTCTTATTATCGACTTGTAATCGTATAATGCCACCAACTGTGAACGGTTTCTTAAATATGACTCACGATGTGATGATATGTTTTTTGTTGACTGTACTTTGTATTGTATTGTATTGTCATCCAAACCAAAACCTGTATACAAAGTTTCAGCTCAATCGAACACTGGGAAGTGGGTCAAATTTAGCTTGCAAGATTTGTCCCCCACTAACTAACAAACTACTTAACTAATAAATAACTAACATGGCACGTTAAATAAAAGCTTGTAAAAAACCAACTACTATTAAAAAATGTCTGCTCAAAATATTTAGCAGTTCAGTAATATTCCTTAGGCTAAGTTAAAAATTACACATCAAGAAGACTAAAGCAAAAAAAAACCCGGCTTAGTGCAAGTCGCGAGTCCGACTTGCACTAAGCCGGCTTTTTTTTTTTGCACGAAGGGTTCCGTACCATTAACTATACAACATTAGATAGGTATTTGTTTGTTCCATATCGAGCAAAAAACGGCCAACAAATCACGTTTGTTGTATGGGAGCCCCCTTAAATATTTATTTTATTCTGTTATTAGTACCTACCTATTTGTCGTTTTAGCGCCAAACAGTATTACATTATTAATTGTGAAAATTTCAACTGCCTAGCTATCACGGTTCATGAGATACAGCTGGTGACAGACAGACTGGCGGACATAATAGGGTCCCGTTTTTACCCTTTGGGTACGGAACCGTAAAAATGAATCGTGAATTTAAGTTTATATTTTGCCTTTTTAAGTACATATTTAAATAAAACGTTGTCGGTTATGATTATGACAAAAAATAGTCAATATTTTGTAAGGCAGCTTTAAACCATTAGGTTTAGGTACAATGATTGGCCAATAAAAAATGCGCCCTCCGCGCCAACCTGCATGAAACTTATAACAGGGTGCCTACCATCAACTCTTATTGCGGTTTTGTTTAGGAACCTAAACTGATCTGCTTCGCTTATTCGTACCACGACAGCTTAATATCAATGACAGCGATTCAGTGATCATTCAATGACATTTCACAGCCGCTGAGCTGTCATCAACTCTTATTTGACTTATAACTCGGCCAAGTTAACATGTCACCTGCAGGTTATACCCGTCCCTTTCACTCTCCGGGCATGACAGAATCGAGTGAAAGAGACGGGTAGAAGAAATAAGGACACAAATCGTTCGGTCATTCACATTTAGCAATTCATTTGCGATCCAGTTTTTAGAAGGTCAGAGTACGAAAGAAAGCAATTCATTTTAGGAACCTATTCTGCATCGCGTTATTTTTGAATCGCTGTCTTAAAGTTGATGGTAGGCACCCAGATCTGCTATGAAATTGCGTAAAGCCAATCGTATTCATTTGACAGTTCATATTGTATCATAATTAATGTCATTCCATACAAATTGCAGCCGATTGAAATATGAACTGTCAAATTAATACGATTACCTTACGCAATTGCCCCCCAGATCATATAATACTATACGAGTGAACTAACTTTGAATAGTTAACTTGCGAAAAGGATGATGGGAAAAAAAGTCCCCCAAAACCAACAGATTTAAATTGTATCTCAGGTGAAAGATATTAATTTAATGACAACTTTTTACTATGTCGACATCCCTCAAATGTGTGGGAATTCTGGGAAAATGTTATTTTAATATTGTTATGAACTACAAAAGTCACACCTAGGTACGTTAATAAAAAAATCTTTGATTTTTACCATTTCTAAGCGACTTCAAAGAAAAAGAAGCTTCTCAGTTTGATCTGTATGTATGTCTGTATATTGTGTATGTACGTATGTATGTTTGTCCGCGATTATCTTGCGTTTGACTAAACCGATTTTGATGCAGTTTTCAGGAAAGTATTTTGCTACATTTAGGAGAAGGTTTTGCTATTTTAACCTACTTCAAAAAGGAGGTTCTCGGTTTGACTAAACCCCATGGATTTTGACATTGAAAATGGTTATTAATCTCTTTATAGATACGTATGAAATTGTCGACACACATAAAAGGTATGTTGGAGAGGGGGACGGGTCCCATACGAATTTGCCCATCATCCTTTAAAACCAGGTTATGGAAACTTATTTAGTTATTTGAGTTACTTGCTATTTAGGTATCGGAATATTTGGAAATATCTTACAAGCTACTAGGCGCGCGCCGTGTACTTACTTTGTGTTAGTGCCAGAGATGGGCAAATGCCCGGTTAAAACCCGGCATTTTGAAAATGCCCAGGTTAAAACCCATTTATGCCCATTTCTGCCCGAAAAGTTGGGCGGAAACTGTATAATAAATCAGTAATAACAGTTAACCAATATTATGAAATTTTACATGATTTACAAACTCATTACTTAAATAATGCTAAGTAATATTAGAGATCGTACATATTTGTTAATTTTTAACCCCCGACGCAGCGCAACGAGTGGTGTTATAAGTTTGAGGCCTATATCTGTCTCTCTGTACTGTACGTATATTCGTAGTGCCTAAACGGATCAGGCGATTTTATTGCGGTTTTTTTAATTGAAAGCTATATTAATCGAGATGGTTATTAGCCACGTTGAAGAAAATCCATATGGCCATTTATGGAGATGGTCAACTGCCTGCCGAAACGGGAAAAGATACAGACATGGTACTTTGACTTAAATAATGTACACCCTGGGCAAATTTTGGCGCAATAAAAAAAACAAAATGGCGGCCAAAAAAATGGCCGCCAGAAATTAAGTTGCTCGATTTGGCTGAAATCAGCGATTTCAATGTGGTTTAATTTTATTTTATGTGTAATTTAAAAAGGATGATATATAAATAAAATTAAATAAATAAAAACCGTGTACGTAGGTATACTGACATTATGTTTGGATTTTATATTTAGGTAAGTACAATAATTATTGAGTTCAAATCATGTTCAAACCACTGTGAGGAATTGCGCAACGGTTAAAGGAAGACTGATGTTGTCTTCCGGGATAGGTGTTGTTAGCCCGGGGACAACTGTCCGCTGGTTTTTATGTCGGAGTTCGTATATAAGCGAACTTGGTGAATGAACTTCGTAAGCGCGATGTAGGTTCTTCACTTTGAAGATCCGTGCCATGTTTATTATGTGCGCGTCGTCTAGATGTCGCCACAACACATAATTATGTATGAATTGATGCAAATCCGCATTTTAAGTAAGTAGTGTATCATAGTGGAAGGGGGTCTTTCCGAGGTAAAAAGAAACCTGGATCATTCTCCACCTTTCTACCACCTCAAATCCGCAGCACCGTTTCCATAGTAAAAGACCAGTCATTACTGGCAAGACACACTGGTCAAAGACTTTCGTCTTGAGACATTGAGGTATTTCGGACGCAACTATATGCCGGAGCTTCCCAAACGCTGCCCATCCAAGCTGGATTTGACGAGAGATCTCTTTCTCAAAGTTGGACTTACCTTACTGGACCGTCTGTCCCAGGTAAACATAGTGGTCAAAAACTTCGAGTGTAATGTTCCCAACATTAACTGGAGCAGGTGCAGGATAAGGGGTATTAACCAATCCAAATGTAACCAGAACCATCGGCTTGATTTCCAAAGTACAATATATTTTTCAACAGCCATCCTGTGATAGAATAGACCATTGCGAAAGTTACATAACCTCAGCGATCGCACACCAAGCACGCTACCCTATTGCTCTATTTACCAAATTTCGTGAAAGTCAGATCAGTGGTTTACGCATGAGAAGGTAACAATACCTAGACAAAAAGACACATTCTCCTAACTCTTGAACTACCAAAATGCAAAAACTCAAGTCAATACTTTGCCACTAGGTACGTTTGTGTATGTGTTTGTGTGATCCTATGCCAGCTCAATCGTGCAAAGAAAAAGTTCTTAATAATAATACCCATGCTACATTGAACAAAGTAAACTGAAAAAAAAATATCCTACGGGAACCGTACTGCAGACCAGTATCCTACATATCAATTTCCATACTTCTTAGCCCAGAAATGAGGAAGTTTCCATATAAATTTTAACCTCCTTATCAATAGGCGGCCTAATTGCTATATGGCAATCTCTTCCAGGCAACCTTGGGTGAAAGAAAAAATAAAATCAAAATGACAGAAGGGGAAAGGGTGCATAAAAAGAATATAATAAGTATACACTAACAAATATTGAAAGAGAGAAAGAAGATACTATTATAGAAGTTAAGGAGTAAGAGAGAGAAAATGACTTCTAACTTGATCTCTAAAGGATTTAAGAGTCTGAGCCCTTCTGATACCTACTGGAAGCGCGTTCCACAAACAGACAGCATGGACAGAGAAAGAGTAGGAAAAAAAGTCGGAAGAATGACGTGGAATTTCAAGGGTGAGGTTAGAGGACGAACGCAAAGTACAGGACGTAGATGAAGATTGAAAGAAGAAGCAGTCTTTAAGATAAGGAGGGGAAGTAGGCATGAAAAGGATAGAATAGAGAAGTTTAAGTGTGTTAAGTCCCTGCGCCGGCGAATCGGGAGCCATTGGAGTTTGTTACGGAAGTGAGACACATGGTCGTATTTGCGAAGGTTAAATATAAATCTAATGGCAACGTTCTGCAGACGCTAACTTATCAAGTAACTCTTCCGACAGGTCAGTAAAACAGACATCAGCGTAGTCAAGGATAGACAGCAGAAGCGATTGTGACAGAGTGATTTTGGTACTGGTCGGCAAAAAGTTACGAAGCCGGTTAAGTGAGCCATATGCTGCAAATATCTTTTTCCTTGTTACCTCAACATGAGGACTTCTTAGACCAGAAGTGAGGAAGTTTCCAAATAAAGGGTGTCTCAAAAGTACGTATAGGATTTGAATTTCGCGCTATTTCCGACATACGTCATCTTGACACATGTAAAATTAATCGTGGAGCGTTTCACAATAAAACAGCGCATAGAAGTTATAGAAATATTTCGCGAAAATTCACGATCAATTACAAACACTCGTCAAAAGGTCGAAAAATATCGTAATTTCAAATCGTAAGAGGTGATGTCAAATGGCCACCGAGATCTTGCCATCTGATGCCACTGGATTTCTTTCTTTAAGGCTACGTCAAAGATAAAGTCTACAACAACGATCCCCAAAACATAGATAATAAAGGCAAAATATTCGCTGAGTTATTGGTGAAATAAGTAGCGAAATGTGTGAAATTAGCAGCAAAATGTGTGAAAGTGTCATGAAAAACTTGCACACAGCAAAAATGCCCGTGGCGGCCATTTAGCAGATATTCTTTTCATATAAAATTGTACAAGTCTCTTCAAAATAAAATAAAACTACGAAGAAATTCCAATCCATTCGCGTTTTATTGAGACAAATCATCCTATACCTACTTTTGGGACACCCGTTAAATTTTAACCCCCTTTCTACCCCATTAGGGGGAAGTATTTTAACTTTGCCTACGCAGATCATCTTTGATCCTGAGCAGTATCCTACATACCAATATTTATATTTCTAATTCTAAAAATGAGGAAATTCCTTATAAACTTGAAACCCTCCCTTTGTACCCCATTATGGGGTAGTTTTTTAACTTCGCCTACGCAGATTATTAATTTTAATTCGGTGATGAGTGTCACCTTTCGATTTTATATAGATAGATTATGTTAATCATAAATAAAATAAAATATTATACTTATAAGTGCATACTCCATTTTATTATTAAAACATTTTAATACTACACTGTTAAAATAACAAAAATGTAAAATTTTCTGGTATTTTAACAGACTAATATTATTTGTCTTTTGGTAATATTCATGTGCATTATAACCAAAATAATTAAAATACTTACACAGGTAAAAATACTTTAAAACATTGTTTACGCCCACAAAATGGGCAGTAATGGGCATTAACCCGGCGTTTTGGGTTTTAACCGAGTTAAAACCCGGGCAGGCTGAATGGGTTAAAACACAGTGCCCATCTCTAGTTAGTGCTGTTCTGTGCTGTTCTAGGTACTACCAAATAAATTCCCATTAGCTATTTTGGTAAAATATTATTATTGTTTAATGCCAAGATGATATATGATGATTTTCCAAATTAACAAGACGTAGTGAATATACACACTCTGTATCTGCAAACTGTATCCATTTTTGATCTTTTATGTACGTACGTACGTAGAAAACAAGTAGTTTTCCGCCAACTCTCCGACTTTACAACATAAACACCTACCTATGTATGTACATCTCATTAGCAAAGTATTGGTAAACAAACAGTAATAAAATAAGCAATGAGTGTCATCCATAAATATGCGTGCGGAACTTCCCAGCGTACGTACGGCGCCGCCGGCTTTGGACCGCGGCCGACGAACCACGCTAAATGCGACATTCTGAACCTGCCAAACCGACCGTCATTATTCATAATACACTGAACATCGAAGTATACAGTGCCACAAACTTTGCTGTTCCGGTGACAGCGGCGCTATACATGTACGTTTTTCTTTTTTTAATTGCAATTTACCCGGCCCTGACTTCTAAGACCTTCAGCCGCCAGCAGCGTTATGGTTGGACATCAACTTGACAGCAAAATGACATTAAAAAAAACACGTTTGTTTCACATTTTTGCCACCGGAACAGAAAAGGTTGTGGCACTGTAAATGAAGACAGTATCAGTAGACAGTATCATGAAGACTCAGTGTGAAATAAAACAGGCAGAAAAAAATAAGTTTAACGAGTTTCTTGCCGAATCTTCTCCAAGGTTACGGTTTGCAAACCGATATGGCGCAGCTCCTTTGACGTCCACAAGTGCTGCATCAGCCTAGACTGAATAAAAGTTATTCATTTTCATTTTCATCGATGAACGGTATGTAGGTATAATGCCACAGAAAATGTATAAATTCTGGGAAATATATACTTGTCCGAACCTCTTTAGGATTTGTGTAAAATTAATTCTTTAAAATACACATGTCCAATAAAGTTTAAGCATCTCCAAGGCTTAATAGTATATTATGATACAAGTGAGCTTAGGTTGCTCATTATACACGAGGCTGTGGGTTGCAGCCCGAGCCGCAGGCGAGGGCGTAAATCAGCCGAGTGTCTAGTGAGTAAGTTGCTCACGAGTTCCATACGCACTTTTTCAACACACTTGCGAGGAAAAACAAACATTTATTGCATACATATTGTATTTACCTAATATTAACTAAGGGAAAAAGCGGGCAAATTTTTTTTTGCACGCGCCAAATGTAAGGTGATTGATTACATACAGCCATACAGCCTACTTCAAAATAATTAAGTATAATAATAGTGATAAAATGCAAATGTTTTATAAAAATAAAAAATAACAAATTATTGTGAATTACAAATAATTTGATAATAATATACTTAATTATGTTTTTGCCTTAATTAGGGACACATTTATTTATTCTCAAAACGTATATGGATTTTCAGCCGTATAGAACCTCTTTGTTGTTACAAAAAAAGAACTGTATCTATTACCCGCTGAAATTGAAAATGCTCTGTTGACTCGCATATAACTTGCAGTTAGGTACTAACTTAACTTTGTAGGGATACTGTATTACCCGGTTAAATTGGAAAGTCTCTGTGTACTCGCATATAATTTGCAGTTAGGTACTTACTTAACTTTGTAGGGATAATTCTATTACGCAACTAGTACTGTAATATTATTATGCACGCGTGTGTTATAGTTCGGTTTATGGCCCTAAGATCGATGTAATAAGGCTCACTTTATGAGCAAGTGTGTTGAAAATACAATTACGAAATGACTCTAGGAAATGTATGTTATTTTTATAGTATGTTTATATTGTTAAAGCCAGGTTAAAGCCCGTTTTACGGAATACTTATCTACTATATGGAGGTGCGGGACTATTACAGTACAGTACAGTCTATATATTTCCTGGTATTATATTATCAGTGGTGCGGATATCGTTGATTTTAAACCAGCACTACATAGCGCCATCTTGTACAAAGCATGTCCTCCCATTTCCTCATAACTTTGATGTTTTTTTTTTCAATCAAAGTACCTACTTACTACTATTCTTACAAGGCGTTTAGATGATCCCGTTTTTCTTCTATCCTACATTGGCGAGTGCTTATTAGGCAATGTATAGATATCTTAGGAAATGTGCAAATTACTAAATAAATCAAAAAATTCTGTCGATTTTAGGACAATTCGAGAACGGCTTCAGATTTGGATGACATTTTAAATACAGTTCGAGCTTTTTTTGAGTTTGATATTCCTACGACAACGGGAACAACGGGAGTGAAACAACGGGCGTCCACTAGTATTAGAATATTTTTTTTTTACAAAAACGGTAACCTTTTTTTTTAAGTTAATCGTGATTCATGTTTGACTGAATAATGCGCTCAAACCTACTCGAACTTATTTTAATTTTTAGTTTTTTGCATTCACAATGCAATTTTTATTACTTACAGAAAAATGGAAAATGAAGTATTTAGAAAAAATCGACCCGTTCGAGTTCGAAACCCGGGTTCGAGTCCCATCGGAGCTAGTTGTGAGACGGGTCGATTTTTTCTAAATACTTCATTTTCCATTTTTCTGTAATAAAAATTGCATTGTGAATGCAAAAAACTAAAAATTAAAATAAGTTGCAATAGTAATTTCATCTTTAGCGATTGCCAAATACCTGGAAAGGTATTTCTTTCGCGTGTGAGGGTAGTAATATCTTCACATTGATGAAATTAACGCTGACTTTACAGCGTGTAAGAAGTATTGGATAAATTCGACGCTTCTCGTAACGACTCCGTAGCTCAGTGGTTAGAGCAGTCGCCCGGAAAGCGAAAGGTCGTGGGTTCGAGTCCCATCGGAGCTAGTTGTGAGACGGGTCGATTTTTTCTAAATACTTCATTTTCCATTTTTCTACTCGAACTTGCTAGCCTAACGTGTCCCAGCGAGGAGGGTGTGTCCCCAACCTGTTCGAGAAACCTGTCCTGAGTACAATCGATCCCCCAGGGTACTGACAGTACGGTACATTACGTCACTCGGGAGCCCCATAAAGAAAAATCTTTAAGAATATACATTTTCACTAGCTCAGACTGGTAATCAAAGAAATAAATAATGTATGTTTTCTGCAATTGTCTTTACTTCAAACTCGTGGATTTTTTCAGTTCGCTATGCTTTTCAGTTCGCCACGGCTTTTTTCAGGTACGGCGTGACGGACGGAACGGAATTACTTTATTTGTCGTTCCGTTTAGTCACATCGTAAGTGAGTGATTTTTTTTATTTCACATTCGTTTGCCTAGACTACGTCACTTCCATTCATAAGTAGGTTAGGTATTTGGTTATATTTAATTGAAATTGAATAGAACGCCAACTGCCTAGGTCCTCGGAGGTCTAGCGTTTAGAGCTGGGGTTTTAATATACGAGCTGTTGAGCTATTTTATAGTAGCAGGTATTAGTATAGTAGTATGTATAAATAACACAATTTCACAAGAATAGACACAATAGGATTGAAATATCAACACCTTTTTACAAGCTTTTATTTAACTTGCAGTGTATATGTATGCATGTATGTCCGTTCGGGTCAAATCTTGCAACCTAAATTTGACCCACTTGCCAGTGTCAGATAGAGCTGAAATTGTGCATACAGGTTTGGTATGGATAACAATACAATGTTAAAGTAAAGTCGGCAAAAAAGCTTGTCATAAAATTAAACTAAAAAGCTCCGATCGGATAGCAAATCAAGTCAAGCGCCTTAATGCTCTCTAATGCCCATAAAAATACCTTACAATTGATAAATGTATAGCTCATGTCTATTGAATCTGATTGCCCTTAGTGGTCGTGGTTCACCTGCTCAGTACACCTAGGTGGACCACGAACACAAATCTTTGTTCGTGGTCCACCTTTCCTTTCATAAAAAATATCGTAAAAAATATATGGTTCGTGGTCCACCTGTGAAAACTCTTGATTGTGTTTGTCATCTTAGTTAAATAAAATAAAAACAAAAGACGATCATGAGCAAATAAAAGACAATCATACAGAAAAAAAAGACTATAATGAAGAAACGAAAGACGATCAAAACGCTCTGAGAAACAAAGATTTTAATTTTTAATAAAAAGAAGAAGAACTTCTCATACACTTCCAGTGGTACTTTTCACACGACTTTTATTTTTAGGGTTTCGAAACTTTTTGTATGGAAGCTGGCCACCGCCATTTTGTTTTTTTTTCGAAATCGCGGCGCACGATGAAAGTTGTATATATGTATGGGTAGAAACCGCGAGGATCCCCTAGTTTAATAATAAAGACAAAGAGATCGCATGCAATTAATTAAAGAAAGACGTCATATATACAGAAAGGTGGACCACGAACATAAATTTATGTTCGTGTATCACCCAGGTGGACAAAGGTGGACCACGAACAAAGATTAGTGTTCGTGGTCCACCTAGGTGTACTGAGCAGGTGAACCACGACCACTAAGGGTCTGATTGCAATGATTTTTAGCACAAATTGATCTACCATCTACGCAGTCTATGGTATTTTCTAAATTCTCTAATATACCTACTTAATCTTATTTTTTTAAAGAAATTACTAAAATCTGTCGCATTGTTTTTTTTTCTATAGCTATGTGAATAGTTGGTAATAGTATTATTTTTCTGTTTTCTGAGACAACACACAACACACATAAAATAAAATCCTCATATTAAATTGATAATTTTATATGGTTGGTCATTTCATGAAATAGACGTATTTCATGATATGGTCAAAGATTGTTGAAAATATCATTAAACGTTGACTATTCAACGATATCGTCAATTGAAACTGGTCATTTCTTGAAATGCGACCATTTCATGATATTCTCGAGCATTTCATGAAGTGAGCAAATCTATGATATGGCCATGACAGGCCTTAACGGAGACACATTATTTATGCCACAAATCTATTTTTTTTAATTCACGCTTATTTTTTTTATGCCGTGTTATTCTACTAAACTAACCAAGCGGGTGAAACGAACGACTTTTTTCGCCATCCCTATACAAAAATCTCCAGTGTGCGGTGTGTGGAGGAAAGCGCGGAGATTTTCCACGCGAGCCGGTTGCGCGCGCGCCGACCGGTCTCGCTCGGGACGCGCGCAACGCTTGCGCTCGTCTCACTCGCGGTAAATCACGTGAAAAGGGAAACATCATGTAGGTAGGTATTGGTTGGGGTCTTGGGCGAGTATTGTTTCAAGGTGTTCTGATCGTGACCTCATTAGTTCGATTCGAACATGGCACAAACATTTTTAGTTCAGTAATCATTTACTTATATATTAATTTATAATTTTTTTTAAGGTAGACCCATAAAAAAATATAAGTAAATATATAAATTGGCTTGGTGATAAAATCTTTTACCTATTTACAAAAAAGATATGTAGGCCAGGCATAGTTTAATTACTGCCAAAGAAATTGCCAAAATAATAAAGTCAATGACCAGAGGCAAGTCTCCTGGCCACGATAGCCTCAGCATCGAACACCTTCAAAACGCGGGGCCCCACGTTTCTAGGGTTCTTGCAATGCTCTTTAACATATTTTTTGTGCACTCCTACCTGCCTCAGGATCTAATTAAGACCATTGTAGTTCCTATCACGAAATGTAAAACGGGGGTCATGTCGAACAGGTCGAACTACAGACCCATTTCGTTGGCAACAATTATCGCCAAAGTGCTTGACAGTGCGCTGAACTCTCAGTTAGATTGTCACTTAAAAATTAATGAGCTCCAGTTTGGTTTTCAACCACAGTTATCAACTGAAAGTGCAATCCTGAGCCTGAAGCGCACTGTCAGGTACTATACAGATAGGAAAACACCTATTTATGCTTGTTTCTTGGATCTGTCCAAGGCGTTCGACCTGGTCGTGTACAATATTTTATGGAAAAAGCTGAAACAGATTGGTTTGCCACTCGAAACTGTATCGCTCTTTCGTTTTTGGTATAACAATTAGATTAACTATGTGAAATGGGCAAACGAATACTCGGATCCCTATAGGTTAGAATGTGGTGTGAGGCAGGGGGGGTTGAGCTCTCCCAAGCTTTTCAACCTCTATGTGAACGCGCTGATCGAGGGGCTCAGCAGCATGAAGATCGGGTGTCATATCAATAACGCATGCGTCAATAATATCAGCTACGCGGACGATATGGTGCTGCTGGCCCCCTCAGTCAGCGCCATTAGAAAGATGTTGGGTTTCTGTGAAACATACGCAATTTCAAATGGTTTAGTTTACAACTGTAAAAAGAGCGAGTACTTAGTTTTTAAAGCCGGTAATAAACTTCCTGATTTTGTACCCCCCATTAGACTTTACGGGTCACCTCTTGAAAGAGTGAGACAATTTAAATACTTAGGCCATATAGTTACAGAAAACCTAAAAGACGATTTAGATATAGAGAGAGAGCGCAGGGCGCTGTCGGTTAGGGCTAATAATATATGTTGGCTCGCAGATTTGCTCGATGTTCTGCGCCTGTTAAGGTGACACTTTTTAAAGCTTACTGTACCTCTTTTTACTCGAGCAGTCTGTGGGTTAACTATACCCAAAAATCGTATAACGCCCTGCGTGTACAGTACAATAATGCCTTCAGGGCGTTGTTGGGGCTACCGCGATATTGCAGCGCTTCTAGCATGTTCGCGTACACAGAGGTCGACAGTTTCCCGACCATATTACGCAAAAAAGCAGGCTCACTATTGCGGCGGGTTCGCGGTAGCAGCAACAGCGTCCTGCAGGCCATCGCCGGTAGTGGGGACTGTCCGCTAGTCGAGCACATGTGCCAAATTACTCGCTCCAAACTAAAAATTAATTATTAAGTACTAACATAGCTGGTAAGTTCTCCTTGTTACTAACAATAATGGACCATCAAGTAGTCTGATAAATAAACATTTTTATTTTATTTATTTTATAGTCATAAAAAGAAGGCTTAAACTGTGCTAATAAGCTACTGTCTTAGGTAATGTTTTATTTGATGCCATTACATTATGAGTATAGTACCTAACCTATTCCTTAATTTATTCATACTTTATGGAAAGCTGTTGTTAATACAGAGATAATAACCTGTTTATTCTTATCGAACAGAAAATTTCAAATCTCTTGATTCTACTTTCATATTAGTAAAATCAATTAAATAGAAAGAAAGTTTCGTTTTCGACAGACTGACTAGAAACTGTTGCCAGTCATTCGTTCGCGCTTCCCACCAGAATGTCGCACATCGTAGTCCTTGGATGAAATGAAAGTTGTTCTTTCGCACGCGCACCTGCCCGAGATGTTCGCTAACGGCTGCGATTTATGTTTTCAAGGAATAGGGTCGTATAAGTTGCATTAAATAAAATCTAATGTTGTTTAATTTGAGTTTTGTCCAAGCATAAAGAACTGCTTGCTTTGCACGAATGCTGTCTAGTTTAAAAACAAAACACTATCATGCGTGACTCTTATGGCCGGTCCACACGGCAGCGACTTTTGGTCGATAGTGACTAGCTGGCGATGTCAAAATCATGTGTGGACGTGAATTTAGCAGCGATTTATTGTCGCTGGCGACTTATAATTGATACTAATCACAAGTCGCCAGCGAGTCGCCATCGTTCAAAGTCGCTGCGTGTACCGACCATTAAACTAGCCTTACGATTTTTACCAAAGAGGATAACAAATTTTATCATGGAAAAATATACTTACTGCGAGCTGTCAATGTTATAGTAAAATCACGTAAAATGTTGATTACAGGACGGAGCTATGTACACTGCGTATACAACTCTCGCTCTCGCTTACAAAATTAGGTACTTTATCATGACTATAACATTGTTTGACAGTTTGCAGTTAGGCCCCAGCCACATGGCCCCAGCGTTATTTTATTTTAATTAATTATAGGTAGGTATTTTTAGGTGTTTGTGTTGCAGTTACAGGGTTCGGTTACAGTTTGATCGCTCATACTACGAGACTGGGTGCTGCGGCTGGCGGCATTCAGACGGACATTTCATGATAATACCTTTAGTATTATTCTGTGATAACACCCCCGCTATAAAGACTGATCAATTGATTTAATAATTAACTGCAAAGACATTTAATCATGTTGCACGGCGAAAAGTGCTTTCGATTAGATAAAAACCATACTCGACCTTAGCACTTTATCAATGTTAAGTAGTTGGTAACAAAAATGTCTACAGTCGTCTCAGTGTTAGGTAATCTCATACTACGTAGGTACGTCCCTTTCGCGTAGCATTGTAAAGTAAGTAATTTGACTACAGTGCTACCAGATAAGACGACCGTATTTCCATTTCCACTATGTTTTATTAATTGAGGAGGTATGTATTTAATTAGGACATTTCTTGTTATTGGTAAGAACAAAAGGATATACTTACTTAGGTACTTAATTATAAATGTGGGTCCTTTTAAGATCGATCTTTATTTATGTGCTCGTATTTCTAGCGCACTGCGTCAAAAGATCGATTTTTTTACGATTACGAAGGCAATCTAAATTACAAAAGCAATTTACTCTTCATTCTAATTCTATACGAATAAATTGTATGCAAAACTTGATTATGTACAGTCGGTTACTTTACTTGTTTTTATAACTAAATCTTGAAATTTAAATAATTTAAATGATAATAAGGTGATTTAGTATTGTTTATCTCATGTCGAATGCTAGAACAATAGTGGTCTGAATACGCAGGCGCAACCTTGAGCGAGTTGCGCGCCGTGCGTGCGCGCACACGGGCGCGCCCAGCCACAGAATTAATACTACCCACCAGTATTGCATCTTTTTATAGAAGGTCAGAACGTAATTGTGACTCATCGCCTGGAGCTCGGTATGATTTTGGAAGCATCCCGAAATCCATCATACAAATACTTCTAATATCCTATCGGTATGACATTGGAAGGATTTATATGAAGGATTTCGGGATCGAGTCACGATTCACGTTCTGACCTTTTCTATGAAGATGGAATACTGGCATTATTTATTCTGTGCCGTCGCAGATGTCAAGAGCGAGAACATTATTAGCATCATACTTAATAAAAATTGTACAGAATGAAAAGTAATAAGAAATTATGATAAACTGAGGCTTGTTTCTACAAGTAGAACTGCTTGGCGCTGAATAAATCAGAAACACAGGAAATCCGGCAACGACACATTCTGATCGATCATCATGTTAGGAAGCATCATCTTCCGAGTTGCAAACTGAATAATTAAGCAGTTGATTAAGGAAAACTGTTGCATTATAGAACAAAGTTAATGCAATTATATAAACGTTTTGTGCAGCATCTAAGACATCTAAAACAGTTATGACATTGACAAGGTATTATTTGTCAAACTTATAACGTAGTAAAAAATCTTACGAGGAGGCGATCTCTTCAAATTGTGATGTAACTATGTTCTTACGTGTTATTTAGTGAACAGGTATCCTAACATGAAATTAATAATAAGTAATAATAAATAAATATTGGACACCATCACATACTAAAGTATAGCACTAGTATTATGGCAATTGGAAACAATGACGGGTATTACCACATACGCCCAGACCCGAGGAAATATTGAAAAGTTCATTTTCAATATTTACCCGACTGGGATCGAAGCCGGGGCCTCGATATGTCGCAGCCAAATGGTTAAATCCGCCATTCAATTGAACGCCTAGGCCGATCATTTTTCCGTAAGCTATTTTATCTTCCCATAAGTTGACAGAGTCACAAAAAAAAACACGAAATTGAAGACGATCGCTTCGCTGCGCTTCGTGATCGCCTTAAATTTCTAACCTATCACGTGTTCTACAGGACTTCCGAGGGTTACATGTTGCCATATTTAACCATCCGGCGGATTCAACCATCCGCCTGCAACACATACACCACTCGGCCACGGAGGTCGTCATAAATTATATCTATTAATGAATGTCGTAGAATTCTCTTCCCAACTTGCTTCCATGCGTTACCAGGGCGAGCGCAAAATAACAAATAATCAAATTATTTGGTAATAATTTAAGCACATAGATTTCTGCGCGAACTGTTCATTGAAATAAAACCACTTTTTGACGGATTTAAGCACGCGTTTATTGCAGAAGTTACAATTGCCAAAAGCAAAGCAGCCACAGCAGAACGTCAACCTGCCGTAAATCCGTAAATAAGTTGGTTTTATTTGAAAATCATTGATGAAAGCATGACGTTATGTTCATTATCACTGTTATATTTTACTCCAATAGTAATTATAATTATTTATCCAACTTGGTGCATGTAATGTGGATATAGTCCTCTTTTTTATTTATAAATCGAACTATCTTGGTTTGTCTCAAAAGTCTGTTTCATTTCGAAAGTCGCTCTGTGGACCAGCAAATCCAAAAAAGCAGTTAACTTCGCAAATTTAGCAATAACCGTCTAAGAAGCTAGTGATTGCGTAATGTGGCTAGCTGAAAACCAGTTTTGGTTGTTTTGGGTCAAGGAGCACCGGTGTTGATGACCTAGACAGCAGTTGTTGTGCATAAAGCACAGGAATTATAAGAATATTTTTTACATAAACTGTAAAAAATATTTATATTTTTTTAAAGCTTCTAGGACTAATAGCGAAAGTATGTAATTGACTGTCTGCACTGCGGGTCTTTGCATGCTGCTCCCATTTATAACTTAACTACACCCTTAATTTTATTTAGTACCTACTTACACAATAATATTACATTAATATTAACATTATTATCCTGAAATGTTTGTACTTACAGAATATTAAGGATGTTTTCTGAAATATTTTTGATTACTGAATAACAGGTAAGTATCTTAAAGTCAGTCAATAATTAGGTATCATTAATTTATTGGAAATTTATTACCTTTTAACCCAGTAAATATAGAGACGAGATAGAGACTAATTAAGGGGGGTTATCTTACAAGTGGTCCGGTAGTTCTGAATTTTTGAAATGTTGTCTAGAATGGTTAGTGAGTATTAAAAATGCAAAATCGCCCTCCGCCCCCGCCGCCATATTGAAAAAATAGGCAGTTTTTTCAGACTTTCGCTTATATCTTCGTTTTCAGTTTAGGTGCATTTTAGCCAGAAAAAAATCTTCACTATGTTGTAAAAAATTGTATTTTTCTATTGTACTTATATGTTTTAAATTTTATTTCTAGGACAGATAGTTTCGAAGATATGCACTTTTAAAAAAGTGAATAAATCTAATTTTCCGGAAAATTTATGGTGCCCGTGCAGTATTAAAAAGTGCATACTTATCTTCGAAACAATCCGTCCTAAAAACAAAATTTAAAACATTAATAATAGGAAACTTAATTCTCTACAACATTGTGACGAATGTTTTCTGGCTGAAATGCACCTAAACGAAGATATAAGCGAAAATTTTTAGCTTATTTCAAGACTTTTTGTACTATTGTAACTTTTTAATTTTTTACAACTAAACTTCGTCGCCATATAATAAAATGTTGTAATTATTCACTAGTATATATTAAATAAGGTTTTCATCCCATCGATTCGAAAAGCGATAATTGCTTATCTAATAACAGGGTCCAAAACGATTCATTGTTTACCTGTTATGACAAGAGGGTATAAATGAGATTTGAATTTTGAACAGCTTCATAACAGAGTCCAAAACGATGAGATTTGAATTTAGAACATAATTAAAGAAGCATTGGTTGGAGTGTAGCAAAGGGTGTGCAGTACTTAAAAAAAAATCATTTGATTTTGTATGGGGCCGGGACTTTTTTCGGGACCGAGAAATTTTCAAAAACCGAATTTTATAAAATTGAGAATATCTCGTAAACGGTGAGTCGTAGCTAAAATCTAACAAAATTTTCAACCCCCTACGGCATCCCCAGAGATACTTATAAGGAATCTGATGGACATATATTTTTTTATTTAATTTTTTTTTATTTCAAAATTCAATTTTTTTTTCTTGCCCGACTAGCGTTATGATGTATCCGAACGACAAAGAAAGGTAGGTAGTTTGAGTTGTCTTTACTGCTTTTCTTATAGAGGGGGATGAAAAGCAGAGTGTATTACTCGGCCGCAAAATTATTTTCACCTCGGGCGGCGTATATTATTTTGCTCCCTTGTAATGTAATACAATCTACTATTAAGTGCTACGACTCTAGGCCCATTTTGCACCTTGTTCTTTAAAAGTTTGACAATTTTCTGAAAAACCATTTTTTTTAAGTGCATATCTCCGTAACTATCTGTCCTAGTAACAAAATAATTTAAAGTGTTAATTATAGAAAATTTTATTCTCTACAACATTGTGAAGACTCTTCTCTGGCTCAAATGCACCTAAACGAAGATTTAAGCGAAAACCTGAAGAAATTGCCTATTTTTTCAATATGGCGGCGGGGGCGGAGGGCGAGGAATTATGCATTTTTCATTTTTAATACTCACTAACCATCCTAGACAACATATCAAAAATTCAGAACTACCGGACCACTTGTAAGCTAAAACCCTCTATTCACTGTACTATTTAGGGTTCTACACAAAATAGTAAAACAATAAAGTATGTAAGATTTTTTTTTTACATGCAGTGAACTAATGTTGAATACCTACTTACTTAGATTAGGTATTTAGATTTAGGTCACAGAGCACGTTGTATTTAATAGTAGTAATGAGTCTTAATTCTCGGTAATCTAAGTGGTGTCTTAATTATGTAGTTAATTGTTAATTCGCAGGTTAACGATAGTTTAATAGCATTCAATTTGCTTTCACAATGACTGGTGAGGTGACGTTTTGTGGAACGATACCGACAGTCCGCATTAACACCATGGCAATGATGATTCAAGAGAAAATTCAGGCTGTAGCTGTACTTAACAATATTTCACGAAATATAAATTGTCGCGAGTTGTTAAGAAGAAAACGTGATAAAAATAAGCATTGTTCCCTGAATATTGTTAATTTTGATAGGGGAACAACTCAGGAACAATCTCAGATCATAATATATCTAATACTCGGAATAAGAAAATTATTAACTTATGCTAAAACTGCAATAAGTAATAATCTTAGGCCCGAGTTTACTAACAGCACAGAATAATAATAGGTCTTTACCTATGAAATTGCCGTTTTGTATGGAGATTTCTGTAATTATTTTTTTTTCCATACTAACGTTTTTGTTATTATTTAACGACTAATATTATGTAAATTTACAAAATTTTACACACGTATTTATGGACATTTTAACTACTAAATGACACATTCGTTAAGAGAAAAAAATTTTTTTTCACTAAGTTACAACTAATAAAGTACGAAATTCTGGAAACAAAAATAGTCGTAACTTTCGGAATAAGTTTTTTCTATGTAAATAATCAAATATCGTGGTTATTAAATTATCAAAAGTTGCTCGATACGGTCTTAATGTAACGCAATATTAAAGAAATTATATATTTCTAATATTATAAAAGTTGTTAAGTTATATGTACAAAAGAAAAAAACGGCAATTTCATATGTAAAGACCTATTATTTGCCAACAGTTTGGTTTTTTGGTTGGTTAACGCACGTAATTGGCTAACCAACTAACTTACCGACGGTTACGTTAACCGTAGGTTAACCGGTACTTGTTTGGCTGGTATGATAGCGCACATGATTGGTAAACCAACAAACTAGCCGATGGTTAACCACCAGTCGGTTCACCAACAGTCGGTCACTTTTAAAGTTCGCCAAATCTGTTGGCGAAATCCGGCATTAGTTTATTAATAAACTAGCGGATCCTCGCGGTTCTCGTACCCGTGGGAATATCGGGATAAAATATAGCCTATGTCACTCGGGAAGAATGTAGCTTTCTAATGGTCAAAGAATTTTAGAAATCGGTCCAGTAGTTTCGGAGCCTATTCGATGCAACCAAACAAACAATCAAATCTTTACTCTTTATAATATTAGTATAGACTAACCGGCGGCGTTTCTTCTTATCTCGAAGCGTCTGGATTAGTCCGCCCTTGACGACCTAGCCCTATTAAATCCAGTAAATGTGCCTAGACGGAGCAGAAATAGTGAAACGGTTAGAGCTAGTCAACTAAGTCATATGACGATGCAGACCGTCAAAAGTATTTTTTATCATCAAAGGCAATAATTGATGCCAATTTCTGAAAACCCGTAGGGTAAATATTTAAAGATGTAACTATTTTACCAAAAAACAAATTATTTAATTACACATGAAAGCACTCATAATGTGCTCATTCATACGCTGCGTACGCCGCCGTGCGTATATTGTACAGAGGTAAGTATACAAACATTTTTACGTCAATCATACGATACCTACGTACTTATACGTAAGTACCTAAACAATATAATAATTACCTTTTCCTGAAACGCTTGTAAAACTTGTTTTTAATAACAAACACAATAATAAATTAGAAATATCAGTTTAAAGCTTATAAAAGACTGGTCACTCCCCGCGGTTTTACGTGGTTCATTAGTTTTGAGTTTATTCCATAAAGTTAATATACCTATCGGAATAGAGAAACAAAGGGCTGAGCTAGCGGGATGTCACTAGCAACAACACTGTGAGATAAAAGGAGATGCGTGATGCAACGTAACAGAACCGTTTTTGGCTACTGTTTGACAGTTCGTCAGCACTTATCAGCACGCTGAGAATTTAGGTATTTTATTTTTTTCGGATTTTACGTGCAATCTTAGATATTTTTAGCCAATATTGATATGGAAACATGGTGACTTGCTCAGTTATTGATTGTTGTACAACACAATGAAATAATCCCGCAAAATGTTCAGTTCACAGGTAAATTATTCCAAACCGACACCTCCCTTCCTAAGGTTTATTTTTGCCAATGCGCTTCGAATTTAAAGCAAGAAGTGTGATAATGCTCTTCAACAAACATTTATTTATGTAACAAGCAAATATTGATTACACATAATGCAGTATTTACGAATATTTTGTGTAAAGAAATAATTTTCGTTTTACACTAGGGCTGCATCAAGTTATCGATATTTCGTGTCCACTGTCTATCACGCGGTAAAAAATGAATATGTATTAGGTACTGTAATTAAAGTACCTGTAAGACGTTTAGATATGAATTATCTGGGAATGTAATTCCATTTAAGATACTTAACTGAACCATAGGTATCAGTTTTTGACTGTTAGAATAGGTACCTACATATACTATCATTAGTAATATAATTATCTTTCAGATTACATACTAACTTGGATACCAGAAACTAACTGGACTAAATTGATTATTATGCAGTAAGCATTTTGATGAAAAATATTTCCAAGCGCGAGAGGTGAAACGTACTATCACTGTGGAAGCACCAACAAATTGTTCAAAGGATTGTGCGAAGCATGGCCGGGTCGCTAGTGTATAATAAATGATTTAAAATCTCTGGGAGTTTTTCTTAAATATGCATACTTCACCGCAGAATCGAAGTTGTAGCCATGCAAAATCCCTTCCCAAGATGGGAATTTTAGTTATATTAATAATATTACTATATATTAATATATTATTATTAGACGACCTCCGTGGCCGAGTGGTGTACGCACCGGTTTCAAGGTGTCGCTATCTCTAGAGGTCCCGGGTTCGATCCCTGGGGGGTACCGCGTAACTTTATGGATAGGAACTTCATACGTTTTTTGAAATTTTAAGTCAATTTTATAAAGAAAATAGCTACTATCAGTTCCTTGTTTTGTGACGTCGCTCGGGTATAACGATAGCTAGCTAGCAACGTTCAACAGAACAAAGCCGCAAAAATCTATCAAAATAAGAAATTCAAATGACAGTTGAAACCCATGTCCATATCCATGTTTTTTAGCCGGTAGCCCCCCTGGGGGGCTACCGCGTAACTTTATGGGTATGAACTTCATACGTTTTTTGGAACTTTGAGTCATTTTTATAAAAAAACTAGCCGCTATCAGTTCCTTGTTTAGTGACGTCGGAAATAACGATAGCTAGCTTGCAACGTTCAACAAAATAAAGCAGCAAAAATCTATCAGAATAAGGAATTCACATGACAGTTGAAGCCCATACCCATATCCAGATTTCTTAGCCGGTAGCCCCCCAGGTCGGATAAATGTTGAAAACTAATTTTTCTATATTTCCTCGGGTCTGGGTGTACCATGTGGTAATTACCCGTCGCTGTTTCTAATTTCCATAATAATAGTGCTTAAGCTACTATACTTTGGTATTGGAACAATGAGTGTGATCGTGTCCAATATATATTTATTTATTACTGTAATTATTTAATATTATCGATATCGATATTAATCTGAAAAGCGACATGACGCACATCACTGACACGCATACATAAACAATTTTACACACACAAATGCGATCCAATTTCGGTTTCGTTTGACAGCTCGTGGTTGTTCCTCTATTCCGATAGGTATATTAACTTTATGGTTTATTCATTACAAACAAAAAATCAAATACTTATTTCATTACATTATGGATTTCGCCAAAAGGGTACCTAACTACATAACATATATATGAATATCCTAGATTATTTCTCCACCTTACCTTACCGCAATAAGACAACGATTTTTGCAGTTTCAGAGACAGGTCTAGAATACAAAAATTGAAATAATAAGAAATAAGAAATAATTGCCTTAATAATTGTGGTTAACAAAGATATCATAAAAAAATCACACATCAAAATTAGCCGTTTCCAGCATGCAAAATTTACAGAATACTATACAGTTAGGTGTCCATAACATCTAAATTCAATAATTTATTACAAAAAAACAAGTCAAAAACTAAAAGACTGCATGGCGCTTCATGACAAAATTCAATGAAGGTATTATCATGATCCTCAATGATAAGTACTACATTAAGTTTTTATCCTTATAAAAGCGAGGAAGTTCCTTTTTAACTACCTATACCTACCTATTACTCATTCATATGAGTATTCAGAGTATTAGCGAATGTAGAGTTCGTGTCAGATAAGTAATTCTGCGCGCGACTGGGGCGTTTCTGGCGCTAGTTACAGTACCTAGATACATTTTTTGTTCTAAGGTTATGGTAATGGATTAGTATTCGATTTCGATCGCGTGCAGAATTATCTGGCGCACACTCTTGCTTCAATAAGATGTAGGTAAAACATTTGCAGAAACTTTATATAGTGACCTGAAAGTTGGTTGTAAAGATTTTAATGCCATCTATCTGTTGTAGAAAAAATACATCTCTCCTCTGACAAAAACTCGTTACTACTGAAAATCTCTAACCGCCAAAAATCGCCGAAAGAAGAAACTCTTATCTCACACTTTAAAACCAAATTTCTAAATGTTGGTAGGTAGTAAATTCTCGTATTTCGTTTTCATTTCGTTTGATCTAAACTGTCGAGCAATTTAGTTAGGAGGTATTTCCGTCACTGATTTTTTATTGTTTGGTTACTAACGCATATTTTAGTTGATTAGATAGGAGGTAGGTATTTTAGAAGCAATCGTAACTGCAATTTTTACATTAAATTTCTGAAGCAATAAGATACCTATCTAGCATTTATTACTTCCAGATTTAATTAATCTCTTAAAAGCATTATACCTATATCAGTAATATACCTAAATAAAAATAAAAATGTTGGACTCGGGAATCTCAGTAAATAGAAAATAAATTAAATATCATGCTTTTTCTTTCTCTTGTAAAATCTTGTTAGGTATTGTTCCCTTACGGTCAACAT
Source organism: Crambus lathoniellus (assembly GCA_949710035.1). Lineage (NCBI taxonomy): Eukaryota > Metazoa > Arthropoda > Insecta > Lepidoptera > Crambidae > Crambus > Crambus lathoniellus. Next base: position 31,599,958 of record OX453296.1, read on the forward strand.
ACGTTTTGTAATACTTATAGGTAACTAAGTTTGCATTGAATACCAATACCATGTATATAAACAGCAGTGATCTGGTTCTGAGAAGTAATCGCGTTTAAAAAAATATACTTATATTAATCCTGTAGCGAACGCGGAACTGAAGTGGTTATCCTTCGCAGACGAAGTAGCAGTCGCAAGGCACACCGACACTGCACTGCACAGTGTACGTACACTAGAGACCTCAGTGTAAGTTAATAAAATTATGTACAAACGTTACTATCGTGTTTGAGTGCAATCTTGAAAGATATATTCTAATATCAAAGAAATAAAATTCAAAAAAATTCAAAGTTAATTTTTAATTCAATTTAGGTTGAGGGAAATATTATAATAATTAATAATATAAGTAATAATAAAATCTAGAATAATTAATTCTTTTTTTTTCATATTTTTATGCACCGTTTATGACCATCTCAGCACCCAACTCTCTGGTCGACTGGTTGAGAATGCCTTATTAATGACATTAAGTTCGCCATTTTTACCTTATTGTGTAAGTAATTTAAAATAAATAAGTAAGTAATCTTGGAAACGCAAACACCATTACTACATACCTCACGTTTGCAGATTGACAAACTTACACTACGGGTGCAGTATCGTCAGAATACGTATCGTGTGCACTAATACCACAGAATAACATATTCTAATGCAATGCGCGTACGCACGCTAATAGGCTCCGATAAAGATCAATGAGAAACAAATTTTCATTGTTCTGTTTACTAATCCTGTTATGTTATCCAATGCATTTTCATTCCATTATAAGTTTTATATGATTTTGTACAAATATTTAAATCGTCACCATAGTTAGCAGCACAGAACACAGTCTTTCTGTGTTCTGTGGCTAGCAGCAACTTTATTCATTCTTATCGCACGAATTAAATATAAGAGACATACCTCCAAAACTTTTTTCTTTTTAAGGTGTTCTAACTATGATAAAAGGGAAATATTTATATTAAATTAATGAATAATTAACCATGCGAATCTGTAAGGAAATGAATATCATCACCAGAAAGAAACATCTTTTTAGGGTTTCCGTACCAAAATGGTAAAACCCTTATGGTCTGTCGGTCACAACTGGACATCTCGAGAACTACTAATACTATCAACTTGAAATGCGGAATAGTTTTAGATGACGTTCGCCCAACTATTTTGCAAATAAGAGAGAAATAAAAATATTAATATTTTTTTTTAAACAGAGACTGAAAGGGGGTCTTAAAAATTTGAAGTAGAGTTACTAGGTCATATGGGGTATCATACGAAAGAGCGCTGCTTGCACGTTCTCAATCATTTTTTCTTAAGCCTCATAGTTTTCGACTTTTGATGTCTAGCCTCACCGATGAAAACATTTTCACGTTATATTTATTTAAATTTATGATGGTACGAAACCCTCGGTGCGCGAGTCCGACTCGCTCTTGACCGGTTTTTTTATATGTAACCTAGATATTCAATGTCTTTTAATACATACTCTCCTTCTTCTACTAGGTAGGTACTAATACTAGTCTAGGTATAGCTATACCTAGTTTAATTTAGCCCGTAAACGAGTTGCGTTCACATTGTTGACCAATCAATGTGACCGAATTGAGAAAATAGTATTGATAATACGATTTCCTGTCAACATTTTCATCCAAAACGATGATTAATCATTTCATTATACAGATAGAGCTTACCACAGAACATGGAGAAGATGTTCTGTGGAGCTTACTTTTACGAATACCATAATAGTAATTAACATAGGTACTACTTTTGCCATCGGCCCAATAAAAATGAATAACCGATTCCCCACGTGCGTAAAAGTAATGATAATATTATAAAATGCCTATAAAAACGGTTATGGCGGACAATGTTTTATACACAATTGTGGCACACATTTCTGAACGCTGCGTGCGGTAACAAGGCACACGCGTTCAGACAATGGGGGTTACCTCACGAGGATCGTAGATGAGGTAAATATTACATCCCATACATTGATCAGCCAGCCTAGCATGAGCTGCTTTTATCGCGCGATATGATATGGTACGGCAAGTTGTCTTGCTTACCCCACTAAGGTGTAAACAAGACGGCATGCCGTACCATATCATATCGCGTGTTATTGCCGCTCATGCTAGGCCGGATGATATAGCGGTAACTTGAACATATCATGTGTTACAAACAATAACTATCCTGGATAAACATTTGGGTTGTAAACATTACGTTATAACAAAACGTAAGAGTCCCGATGTAAAAGGCAGAATCACTTGATCACTTTAACTATCCACAGCACCATCGAATCAGGCAATCAGTTGACTTTGTTAAACGTCTGATGTTGCATTTAACAAACGTTTTCCTGTTCTGAGTGACGCGCCCGCGCCGGTCGTGGCGGAAAGACCTGTCTAATTAAACCTGTTACAAAGAAACCCAAACAAAAATTGAATACTAATACATATTGTATTAGACAAGGGTTTCCCAAGCTATGTTATGCCCTGGACCGGTAATTTTTAATGTTTCTCCATCGTGCGTGACCCACCAAAAGTTTTTTTAACCATCATACATAATAGTATGTAGTGCATTATCAAATCAGTATCAAACTACATGACATTACCTCGAGGGAAAAGTTATTTTCCCACGGGAATAAGGCTTATCCCCTCGGTAAAAAGTAGCCTATGTCCTTCCTAAGTTCTCAATATATCTCCATTCCAAATTTCATCAAAATCGGTTCAGCCGTTTTGACGTGAAAAGGGAACATACATACAAACATACACATTTTCGCATTTATAATATTTACTATAGTGTTTATAAACTAAATCGTCATGAAATATGAAATGGATGAGATGCAAAAGAAAGTCAATTTTTTGATTTATCGTTCAAAATTAAAGCGGTTGCGTTTTTGTTCATTTGGTAGTTCAGATTCAAAGTATGTATGGTGACCATTAGACGATCAATCTTTCGTCAGTTCAGTCCGTGATTTTGGTAAGATTGATCGTGTTCGGTGTTAATTGATGCCAGATTGAAATTGATCACAATTGATTGTATTATTCAGAAAAAATATTTTTTGTCATCAATCTGACACGCATATTGAACTGATTGCCATATTGATCGTTTAATGGTCTTCTAAAATTAGTTTATTTTCAACACATAACTACTGAGATCAGTGACACAATAAGTATTTCGGCACCAGCAAAATAACACATTCGCAAATGCAAACTTTCGCTATGCGTTTAGAATTAAAATACCAAGTTCATTATACTTAATAACAACGACGTGAAAATACAAATATTAAAAGTCAAGGCTCAATCGCTTTTGTTTTGATTTCTAAAAAGACAACAGAAAAATATCGGTACATAAGTAAAACCCTCGGGTATTACCCGTGGCCCCACCGCTATGACCCACTGGTGGGTTCATAGGTAATTTTTATTCCCCGTAGACCCACTGCTTGGACTACGGGACGGGACTACGGGGAATTGAAACAAAACTGACTTTAACCGTGGTCCCACTGCTTTTTTGTTTGGAAAAGTATGAATAATAATAATAATTTTTATATATATTTTAATTTGTATTTATATAATATTTTAATTTGAAAAATGGAAAATGAAATATTTAGAAAAAATCAACCCGTCTTACAACCAGCTCAGAGATGGTTGTGAGACGGGTCGATTTTTTCTAAATACTTCATTTTCCATTTTTCAATAATAAAACTTGCACTGTGAATGCAAAAAAGTAAAAATTTAAATATTTTCTTTGAGGTAAGGAGAACCTATATTTTATTCAATAAAGTAAGTTTTTATATTTTTGCTTTTATTAAATTTTATGTCAAGTGGGGCGTTGCGGTGGGACTATATACAGTCAAAAAAGGATAAAAATATTATGCATATTTGGCATATGTTTAGTGTAGTGGGTCTACGGGGAAAGAAATTACCTGAGGCTATTACCCGTGGTCCCACGGAAACTGACACATTGAAAAGCATAATTTAAAACTCTATTGCAGTGGGTATATGGGGAAAAAAAATTAACTGTAGACCCACCAGTGGGGCAAAACGGTGGGGCCACGGGTAATACCCACCCTTTGGTCCACGTTTTGACGTTAGGAACGTAAACACGATGGGTATGGTAGTATTGAAAATTGAAATAAAGCTAATAAGTAAATCCTGTTAGGTATAGGTAACATACCTAATAAATGTGAGATTTTTTAAATTTATCTTATACAAACTATTTTCTTTTGTAGATAATGTATAAGTAGGTACTTAGGATAACAAAGAATGTGAACGCCTATAAGTATCTAACTATAAGCCTATAAGTAAAAATAACCACTAAATTTAAGGCGAGCGCTTCGCTGCGTTCCGCGATCGCCTTAAATTTCTAACCACGTATTCTACAGGACTTTCCGGTGACATATTATATTATATATGTCACCAGAAAATAACAAGAAGAGAACTGCAAATTTATAAATTTCCTAGGAAAATTTTATTTAGGAAATTTACAGACAGTGTGTAGTTATGTTATTTTGTCATTTCACTGAACCAATTTAGGGATTTGTTCAAATCGCTAGATTTGTTTAGGGAAATGATAAAATCGAGTTGTTATTTTAACATCCTCCGTGACTTGATCAAATCACTTAGGGAATTGACCAAATCCCTGTTTTTATCATATCCCTGCGACATATAGGTATGTCGCAGCCAAATGGTTGAATCCGCCATTCAATTAACCGCCTAGGCCGATCATTTTTTCACTAAGCTATTTTATCTTCCCATATGTTGACGGAGTCACAAAAAAAAATACCACTAAAATTAAGACGATCGCGTCGCTGCGCTTCGCCATCGCCTTAAATTTCTTACCTATCACGTGTTCTACACTACAGGACTTCCGAGGGGTACATGCTGCCATACTTAATCATCCGGCGGATTCAACCATCCGCCTGCGACATATACCTACTCAGTGTATAGATAATAATATATCAATCAGTAACGGTTGCCATAGTATTTGTTTCTACTATGCGGTTGCTTTTATACAAATGAAATGATATTGATAGTGACATTGGTTGCGTATTGCTTTCATAAGTATTGTATAGTACGTATATCATCGAAGGTTCGACCCAACCTTGCAGATAATAAGACGAAGCGAGTGAGTGTACCGATACCGACCTTGTGCGACGCCTATAATTCAAAGTAAACAATTACAATTTATTAACACCTGAATAATGTCAGCGACTCATTCGTGAATCCAGCCCCTTGATTCACAAAACGTCGGAAACGGAATCGGATTCGAATTCTGTGCTTTGTCTATTCTATAGTGAGTGACACCACAGACCGCATACTCCGCTGTCGGGAGTGTTTCCGACGGTTTGTGAATCAGGAGGCAAAGTACAAGTATACATGTACTGACATATTCTTAATCTTTTTAATATGCTCCGAAGGTATTTTAAGAAATCTTCATTTTTCCATAAGCATGTAATGTCTTATCAATCACGTACTTACCTAATAATAGGTCTTTCTTTACCTATGATATTGCCGTGTTTTTCTCACATGTTCATTGATCTCTAATTTTTTATTTTTTATCAATATATCAAAATAAATAGTCAGTGTCAACAACTAAAAAAAAGAATAATTAAACACCTAAGTACCTACTAATATTATAAATGTGAAAGTTTAGATGTTTGGATGTTTAGATGTTCGGATGTTTGAATGTTTGTTACTCAAGCACGCCAAAAAGGCTGAACGGATTTGGCTGAAATTTGGGACACAGATACTTTGTAGCCTGGAGAGGAACATAGGCTCCTTTTTATCCCGAAAAAATTTCACATTCCCGCGGGATAACATCGTGTAGTCCACGCGGGCGGAAAGCTAGTTATTTTATAATTGCTTCAAAGACCCCTCCTTGGGTGCCGTCAGTTTGACTGTTTCGAACAGATTTTTTAATCTAAGTCAGTTTTTTAAATAGAATTATAGGCAATAGTTAGAAAATGTTGTCTAATCATATCTCTAAATTCGTCAGTTCACGTGTCCAAGAAAGAAATCCCCAAATATCTTTGTATTTGATAATTCTAACTTCCTACAATTTCCCCATAAAAAATCGGCCAAGTGCGAGTCGGACTCGCCCATGAAGGGTTCCGTATCCAGTAAGCGTACCGATTACATACCTACACCTAGCAAAAACAACACTATCATTTTTCGCCAGAAAAAATAGCTTTGGTTTTCATAGTGTTCGTATGAACGACAAAGTAATATTTGCGGTTTTTGAAAATGTGTATTATCTCAAAAACTTGTAAAGCCTACTTAGCTGTGATAGTTTTCCTTTTAACTTCGTCATATAATGTATACAACTTTTGTGAATTTTTTCAGGTAACCAAAAAGAAAACAACCATTTGGCTGGCAGGGGGGACGCGACACTTGACTTTAACAAAATTTTGCACTTTAAACCTTAGTAATTCACATACGGATGCCTCAATCAAAAAACTGTTTTCACAAACCCGCAATATTTTTGAAATTGCTATCTATTGACAAACCACACTATGGGGTAGACAAGAAAAAAAATATTACATCCGCACTTCACCTGTAGGAAAGGTAAACTAACTACCTATTTAAAAGAAAAAAAATCTTCGTATATAACATTGGTTTTTTTTTATTTTTAAAAGAAATAATCGACTTTTCCAAAATTTGTTTAATACTATCCTAAAGCCCTTAATTTTCCGCGTCTATTAAGTCCTAATAGATCTTCGTATAAAACATAGATTTTTTTATTTTTAAAAGAAATAATCGACTTTTCCAAAATTTGTTTATACTATCCTAAAGCCCTTAATTTTCCGCGTCCAACTCCCAATATCCTCATGGCCCTAACTAAACCACTATATACCACGGAGCAAACACACTTTCAGCGAAAATGGGGCCCTATACCGAAGCGATCGAACAAACATTTTCAATGTTAAAACAATAACAAAAATAATCTTTATTTTTCTCATACATACACAGACATATCATTAAGTGTCGATAAACATTTCTAATTGGCTACATGTAGTATGAGCACGGGTGCTCGAAGAAGGAAAACCTGTGTTACGGTTCGCGTTAGTGCATTTGTGCACTACACTGAATTTTACCGATCTGGAAAAAAACGGATGCTTGTATTTTAATAATGAATCATTTAAAATAGTAAGAATTTATTTATTTCGTGTAGTTTAGGGTTTGAAACATTAAAACTACACGAAATAAATAAATTCTTACTATTATAAATGATTAATTATTAAAATACAAGCATCAGTTTTTTTCCGGATCCGTAAAATTCAGTGTAGTGCACAAACGCCCTAGTGTATATATTCTTTGGCTACGGGTCGCCACGCCAGGTCTCACCCCAAGGAGGTTTATTACTAGAGCTATGTCGTAGGACTTGAAAAAACAGTGCATGTTTAATATATAAGAAAGACAAAACAAAAGAATAAAAAATAACAAAAAGGATAATGTGGAGTGAACCTCTCGGTGTGTATGTGGAAGTGCATGTATGTGTGTTGAGAGGGTGTGTAACAATACCAAAATATATATTTTAGGTAGAAAGAATAGTTAAAAGCTGAAATGATTAGATCACTTAACAACAGTCAGTAATAGAGACTCGGTGTCGTCAAAATTTAAAGATAATAACCAACTTGTCAAATTCCGTAACTAATAACAATAATATAGTTCATCATCATCATAATCAGCCCTTACAAGTCCCCGCACTGCTGGGGCCTGGTCTTCTTTATGGATGATCTTTATCGATAGATGATGATGGAACTGTATTATTATAATTACACAACGGCTCACAATAAAGTACCTTAATAATAAAAGAGAATATTCTCGTTTGTAACACCTGATGAAGACAGTTTTTTCTTGACAATAGAGAACTATAAACTAAGCGCGTTTTGTTTTTTCACGTTATCTTTTCCATAATAACCACCTTTTCCCAGTCACAAAGGGAAGTCCCATATCATCTTTGATTACCGATCGATGCTTGTACTTTGGCGATTCAAGGAAGGTCGGAGGTTATAGATAAGGGAAAATCACATAAATTTATTTTATAAATAGGTACCAATTATAGTTGAACGCGAGTTTTTTTTCTTAGGGAAAATACCTTTTACCGTTTAGATTACAATGCGTTTTACTCACAAAAAGTGATCTAAATGACAAACAAGTAAATTACGAAAAGGTTTTAATATTTTTCAGCGAGATTGGTACATTTTAATTTGTAGTTACAAATTTTACATCATACTGCTCGGTAACTAGGATTTACTAGTAAGGTAAGAGGCTGTGTAAGTTGGCATGTGCAACACAGTGTATTGTTTAGATAGAACGTTCCATTTTCAAATTACTTTGCAATTCAAGCAGGTGAATGCTTTAATTGTAAAGTAACTTTACCATTCAAGCTATGCAAAACTCCTTGGTCAAACAATATTTTTTTCATAAAATGATAAGAAAACTATTTACTGTGGAGAACAATGAAAATGGCGGTTAAAATACGTACATTTACAAGTTTTGGCAAATTTTGAATAAATATTTTCTCTCTTATAAAAGAATCATTTTGTCATAACAATATTAATGTTTTATTTACCTCGCATGAATGATGTAAAGTAGAATGCTTACCTCGGTTGCAAGTAGCTATTACACCCTCAAACTATATTCGCCCTCGCTCGTTTCGCTCGCTCGGGCGTCTAAATATCTCGGGTGCACTCGATCCTTTAATCTTGTTCTGTAATAGCTCGCTTACGTTCCTTGTGTAACAAACTACTATTAAACCGCAATAACTTATAGCCGGGTTTTACATAATACAAGTTATTTAAATACGAAACTTTTGAAGAAAGAAATCTTTTAACATTCCTTTTTTGTAGGTAAGCTTTTTCTTGCGAGTTATGTTAGATATTACATCATCAAATCAAAACCAGACTTAAAGTTGAACAAGAAAAATATACAATAATAATAATTTAATAATATCAGGTGTGATGTGTTAAGTAGAGCCCACAACGGGTTGTGGATAAAAAAATAAATCCCTTTGCCGAAAAAACGGGCACTTGCTGTATTTTCTTCAAAACGTGCTCACTTCATGGTCATTTATATGTAAAGCGTTAGTTGAGTTTCATAGAACAATGTAGGTATGGAACGTGAACAAACTTGCAATGTTTTTCCGCTGTGGGGAAATACGGAAGTGTATAATCTTATTTAAAGTTTTTAGTCGAAAGAAGAGTCGTAGATATAATCTGCTTATAGACTGTAAAGTGAGCAATGAGCATATATGTACGAAAATAAAGCAAATGCCCGTTTTTTGCAAACGAGTTTGTAAACTATGCAGCCGCGTCTAAAATAATGGCAGGCTTTAAAAGTGGCTTCTAGAAATTGTCAATCAGATGATAAGCAATAAAATCGAATTTTGTATAAATTGGAAACGAATATTTTGTGTAATAAGAAGAATTAAAAATACATTATCTATTTCACTCTACTACTAATAGTTTTCACTAATCTTCCAGTTACCCTAACACTCTGTTTTGTGTAAATTTAAACCCCTTTATGTATTACCAAATATGTACTTGAAAACGCATTTACCTAATAGACTATTTAAGTAGTTTGTGACTAATTTAATGCTTCAAATTATTTTTTATTTTTTTGCATTCACAATGCAATTTTTATGATTGAAAAATTGAAAATGAAGTATTAGAAAAAGTCGACCCGTCTCACAACTAGCTCCGATGGGACTCGAACCCAAGGCCTTCTACTGTCCGGGCGAATGCATTAACATATAAAGCAGAGGTTCCCAACAATTTTTTTCTACTGACCACTTTGAAAATAAATTATTTTTAGCGCCCCCTATTTTTTTACCTACTTAAAAACCACTATAACTTCAAATAAAATAATTATTCAGAGATAGATCTGCGGAAATTAAACATTCATTCTAAACGAGACTTATTATACCTTACCCGCAAGAGTTAACTTGAGTTTGAGACCAGAGCGCAGTTAGGTAGTACACAAAGGCGCTCAGCACGGGTAGCCTCTACAAAGCCCCCATTTGTTTTCGGGTCTCTTACCGCCCGCCCCCCTTAAGGCATGCAGCTGCTCCCACAAGGGGGCGTTATCGCCCACTTTGAGAAAGACTGATATAAAGCATGGGTTAGTTTAGAGCATTCGCCCGGACAGTGAAAGGTCGTGGGTTCGAGTCTCATCGGAGCTAGTTGCGAGACGAGTCGACATGTTCTAATACTTCATTTAAAATTTTTGAAAAAATTAATGCTTTCTGGACTATTATAAGTACTTGTTTGTTCGCTGCAAGATGGCGCGTCGTTTTCCATTGATTCGGATGCGTATGCGCACCCCGCTGCGAGCGGCGGGCGTCCGCGCACCTCAAGTATACTTATGCCTCAAGTGCGCTGCAGTTCATTTCATTGATAAAATGCCTCTTATCGATAGAAGTTTCCTTAAGGCTGGGATTCCTCAAAATAGGGTATTTTAAATTATGGATTACTTACTCGCAAATCACAAGTACCTACCTACTTAAAATTTGGAAAAAATATATGTGCTTCCGGCCGTTTTTTTCGATTGGTGGTATTTTACTGTGACAAATAAAATCGCACAAAATAACATCCGTCTAATCGTAATTCAAATATCCTATTACTTGCAGTAGGTATAGGTACTTGGTTTTAGTTAATGAAAAATATACGAAAATAATTGTCTATGAATAGCCAAGGGATTCCGGCCGTCTCATAAGTTTAAATTTTGTATTATTTAATTTTTAATTGAATTTTAAGTGATTTTCGATTTGCGGGGAGCAAGCGTTAGCGTGCCTATTTCGGTCGGGAATCATCGCCTTAACTTATCATGTTAACCGATATTATATAATCTAACTCTGTTTTGTGGTTAAACTGTCCTCATTTTTAGGGCTCCCTAGTCAACAAGGAACCCTTATAGCACAGAACACGGAAAGATTTTTTTCTCTTGTAGATTATAGTTTCGCCATGTCAGTCTGTCCGTCTGTCTGTCCCCAGTCTAGCTCATAGACTCTTTAGTACTAGAAAGCTGTAATTTGGCATGAATATACATATTTATCACGCCAACAAAGTGTCAAAGTAAAATTTTGAAAAAAAAAAATTTTTTAGGTTTCCTCCCCTACACGTGAAGTGGGTACTTATGTAATTTATTTTTTCTTGTCTACCCCATAGTGTGGGATGTCGTTGGATAGCAATTTCAAAAATATTGTGGGTTTGTAAATACAGTTTTTTGATTGAGGCATCCGTTTGTGAATTATTAGGTAAGCTTTAAAGTGCAAAATTTTGTTAGAGTCAAGTGTCCTGGTTGTTTTTGGATACGTGAAAAAATTCACGATAGTAGTAGTTACATATGACGAAGTTAAAAGGAAAACTATCACAGCTAAGTAGGCTTTACAAGTTTTTGAGATATAACACATTTTCGAAAACCGCAAATATAAGTTTGTCATTTATACGAATACTATGAAAAACAAAGTTATTTTATTCTGGCAAAAAATGACAGTGGTATTTTTGCTAGGTGTACGTTAAGTGGGTACGGAACCCTTCATGAGCGAGTCCGACTCGCACTTGGCCGATTTTTATTATACAGTTCGATAATTCCGTTATTAGCATTCTAAGGCAGTATATTTTTTTATATGCACTTCGAAACGTCTGTTGTAGGAGTAGCTACGTGTTATTAAGTTTGTACATTTACAAATCTACACTACGTAGGTAGTGGACTACGTTGACGTTTAAATTGTAGTAAATTCCAATTAGGTAGGTACCTAATTGTGTTTAATTTAGGAACTGTACTTAGAAAACTTATAGTTTTGAAACGTACCTACTTACTTATCGGGAATCCATTACCAGAAGCGCAGTAAGCTTTAATAAATTTATTAATAGAAGGAATGCGTCTGTAATAACGGGTAACTGATGGCAGTTGGCGCGGTGCGGGAAAAGCGGGACAGGCGGGGCACGCGGGACAGGCGGGGCACGCGGGACAGGCGGGGCACGGGACAGACGAGACAGCTGGCGTAGCGCACGTGGCCGCCATCGCCACATCTTTGTTTACTAATATTTATTTAGCTTTCACCTTCGATCAACAATAACACGTACTATTGTTGATCGAAGGCTTTCACACTTCTTAAAGGCATATCATGAAGAAAAAGGAGAAAAGAGGACCGTTCGTACCTAATATCGATTGAGTTCGCAATATGTAAGTAATATACTGATTCCTAGGGCATGGAAGTAACTATTTATCTATTCTATAGAAGAAACTTTCCTGCCTTTAATCTAAAAATGAGTGAATACCTACTCACTCATTTTTAGATTAAAGGCAGGAAAATTTAGTTCAAAAAAAAATTTATTACATTACTGATATTTCTTAAAGAAATGCTATTAAGTAAGCAAAACTTACTCAGTTTTGATCTGTATGTAGTCAATACAGTTTTATTTAAATCACAGAATTGTGAATAATCGAAAGCGGAAGAGTCCTTTTCTTCAGCAATAAACAGTAATTAGGAATCCATTAGGAATATGTATTATATTATTATATAATATATATTATAAGTATTCTATAACTTTCGTAGCGTCAGTGCCGACAGGTCGGTCGGTCGGGGGCGGCGGGGGCGGCGGACGCAGCGGGTAGTCAAGAAGTCAATATTCATGAAGTCCCGAGATAAAAATACCTAACCAGTGATATTGATCTTCATTTAACTAGAAAACTCGTTACTTCCTCTAGCTTAGGTTTTGATCATCCTGGCATCCTTCGGCAACCGAATTATCAAATATCCTATCCTATAACTTTTTTACATATACAGGGCGTCCTAAAACTATGTCTCATGGAGGGAAAGTACCTTAAATACTGAAGATATTAAATTTTACTGAAAGGAGAAATCATTTTTATTTTAAAAAGAAAACGAACTGCATTTAAGGAATTTTAAATAATCGCCTGTCTGAACTGGGAATCGAACCCGCTGAATGTAAAAAAAATATTTCTCTAATTTTATTGTATCAATCGAAAGGCTCGATTATACCTAAGCATTTCTTCTAAGTAACATAGCATCTTAAATTAAAGAAAGACGACGAAATTTAACATTTAATGTTAAATAACAAGTTTGTGCAGCGTTATGGATATCCTTTTCAGTGACTGTCGATGTCGTGCTCAAAACTTTAACATTTCAATGTATTACTAATGAGTGAAGATAGGAGTAATTATACGTAATTTCCCTATCATAAGTATTTGATAAAGCCATAATGTGTTAAATAACACCAGCTCGATTGGTTGAAAATTGTTTGAATAATTTGGTGCGGTCTATTTCACCGTTCAGCATAGTCGTGGGACGCCCCAGCCGGCCTAGCATGACCGGCTTATAACGCGCGATATGATATGGTACGGCATGCCGTCTTGCTTACACCTTAGGGCAGGGCGTCCAATGACTATGCCACATGGTGGCATATACCTCACAAAATACTGTAGATAGAAAATTTTATTGAAATAGGACTTTATTTTAATTTCAATAACAATACGAACTGAATTCAAATATTTTTTAAATAATAGCACGTCCAAACCGAGAATCGAACCCGCACCAAATTATTTAAACTTTTTTAAACCAATCGAGGTTATGTTACTTATCACATTATCAAAGACTTATGATAGAGAAATTAGATATAATTGCTCCAATCTTCATTCATTAGTAATACATTTAAATGTTAGAGTTTTGAGCACTACAGTCACAGAAAGGCTATCCGTAACGCTGCACAAACTTGTTATTCAACATTAAATGTTAAATTTTGTAGTCTTTCTTATATTTAGGATGCTATGTTACTTAGATGAAATGCTTAGGTATTATCGAGCCTTTCGATTGGTATAATGAAATTAAAGAAATATTTATTTTTACATTCAGCGGGTTCGATTCCCAGTTCAGACAGGCGATTATTTAAAATTATTTGAATGCAGTTCGTTTTATTTTTAAAATAAAAATGAAGTCTCCTTTCAGTAAAATTTTATATCTTCAGTATTTAAGGTACTTTCCCTCCATGTGGCATAGTTTTGGGACGCCCTGTATATTACCTACCTGTCAAAAACTAATGAAAATCTCTGGCGGGTTTTTCCGAAGCTTCTGGCCTTGATTGGGATCTAGGCATGACGCCACGGGCGCGTCAGCGTATGCGCACACCTTGAGCTCGCACTTAGCGCCTGCCTGCCTTACAACCTGCTCCTGCCTCGCGGGTAATTAGCAGTTTCCGGTGTTTCAACACGCGCTGATTGTCGGCTCATCATAATCTACTGTAGTGCAAAAATAACATGGAACGTGGTAAAAGCAAAAAAACAATAGGTATAACATTATTTCACTTCACATCGAAATCTATGATGATGTGGGTCTATTGTCGCTGCATAATATGCCCGGTGTAGCCCGATTTTATAAAATCTGACATTTAATTAATGGACGACCCCTAATAATAATAAATAATAATAATTAATTCTTTATTTGAGTAAAAACACACAGTACAAGAAAAATGTGTACGGTAGGGAATGCAGAAGTTAAAACTGTGTCGCAGCCGCTAACGCCCACCTCCGAAATAGTAATAAAGAATAGGTACTAAAACTAAGCTTAACTAAACACTAATTAAAAGTTACTTATAGCAAGTTATGCCTCTCAAATGTCAATGAGGTTTTCAGTCTCTGAATATGTCAAACTTTGTAGCCATTTGGTAAATTTTGATTTACAATGTCTCAATGTCAAAGGATATATGTTAAACACCTTATTTATCCTGTTACTAGCTGACCCAGCGCGACTTCGTTCCCGTGGCCCTACCCCCTACTCCACCCTACCCTACCCTACCCCTACGCTACGCCTACTCTACCCCTACCCAACCCTACCCTACCCCTACCCTACCCCTACCCAACCCTACCCCTACCCTACCGTACCGTATCCCTACCCTACCCCTATATCCTTCCTTGGACTTCCACGAACATTTCAAGACCAAAATTAGCCAAATCGGTCCAGCCGTTCACGCGTGATGTCGTGACCAAGGGAAATAGGGATTCATTTTTATATATATAGATAAAGGATACCCCCCCCCCCCCTACCCAGATACCTAAATACGTTTTTGTTCATATGACAAAAACTGAGCAACCAAATATGTACGAGCTCGCTCGTACAGTTTAGTCTACTAAGCGTTTTACGCCACATTCATTAATTTAGGTCAATTTGCATTCAGTTCGTCATCGGTAATCATTCACGCCGCGCGTACTCATTTCATATCATTTTAGTTCTATCGTTTTATCAATATATCAATTTTATATCAAATATCAAATCTTTTACTTCTCTCGGCATTATCATACAAAAGGTGTACCAACCCGTACATCTTTTTGGTCCTTCGAAAAGGGCTTCGCGAGTGACTCGGTGCTTACGTAAATTTTGAAAACGTGACTCGGTGTCGCAAGTGAAGTGGACTGACACAGCAGTTATCGAAAACAAATATCAAGAAGGGTGATTTCGGGATTTGTGTACCTACACCGCATCGTGAGCAGCAACCACGGTTTGAGTGTCATCCTATCAAGTAAGGCGTATCATTTATTTGGTCTTACTCAGACACATCATCAGCAGCAATGTCCACCATGGAAGATTTCTTGCAAAATCAGGAGCAGATTGCAGCAGCGATTACCAACTTTAAAAAGGATGGCTCGGATAGGAAAACTACAACTTATATAAGACAAAGGCTTGAAATGTTAGACAGTTATTGGAACGAATATCAATCGAATCATATTAGGCTTTGTGGGTCAGAGGATAAGTCTCACCATTACTTTACTTCAAATAAGTATGAGATCATAAGGGATAGGTTCTCTAATATCAGGGCAACTATACAAAATTATCAGCCGCGAGACGACGGAAGCAGGCCTTCTACCCCGCTCATCAAGCCTGCTGCTCCGATAGGTATACCGAGCTCTCGTCAAGTCACAGAGCCGAACAGCTCATTATCTCGTTCTCAAGGCACAACCAGCAAAACAGATGAAATGTTGAGAAAACAAAGTAGTAACTTCAAGGCCTTTGAACATAGCATTTCTAACATCAATTTAGATAATGTAAAAGAAAAATGGGAGTTTGATCATTTGTTGCGTGTTATCCAATCTCGTTGGTCGGCGATTGACTCTTTACATTGGGAGCTGGACAGCGAGCTAGGTGGCCGCGATACAGAATATGAAGATACATACTTCAAATTTGAGAGAAAATATAACGAGGTAATCAAAGCTGTCAATAGAAAAATGTGTTCTTTATCACACCGCGAACAATCGACACCTCATTTAGAGTTGCCAGTTTTTGGCGGTAACTATCACCAATGGACCTCATTTAAGGATTTATTCATGGAGACCATACATAATAATCCTTCTTTATCGAGCGCTCAACGGATGCAGTTTCTAAAATCTAAAGTTAAAGGGGAGGCCGAGCGACTCATTCAGCACTTAACAATATCATCCGACAACTATGCCATTTGCTGGGATATATTGACCCATAGATACGACAACAAGAAATTAATTCTTAACTCGCATTTTGATATATTATTCAGCATTCCAATCATGCCACACGTATCAGTAAATCATCTGAAAAGACTTCACGATACTACACGTGAAACATTGAATGCCATAAAAAATCTTGGTATAAAGGTTGACTCGTGGGATCCACTACTAGTTTATCTTTTAAGTCAGAAATTAGATACTGAGACCCACAGTGAATATGTAGCGTCAGTTAAGCAGCCGAGGGAAGCACCTAATATCACTGAATTTTTATCTTTTCTGGAAAACAAGTTTACAACTTTAGAAAGCTCCAAGCGTAAGCAAGAACCTCAGGGAAAATCTATCATACGGAACCCTAATCATTACCTCTCATCAAATCAAAAGTATCAGAAATCATTTAACAATTTTCCGAACATTAGGCAATCATCTTCGCAACAGGGTCAAAACATGGTTCAATCACCTTACAACAGTAAAAACATTTACACAACAAAATATTATAAATGTCACATTTGCAGGAGCGATGATCACGGAATATTTCATTGCAGACAATTTCTAGAAATGTCGCCAATTGGAAAGCGAAAGACTATCACAAAATTTAATATTTGCCAAAATTGCCTTTATTGCCACAACGGTAAGGCATGTATATCAGACAAAAAGTGTCGCGAATGCAATCAGGCCCATAATACTTTACTGCATGACGCATTTGCACAATCGGACAGCGCGCACGGTGCGTCGACCTCAAGGAAATTTGCGAACGCAGCACCTTCGGCGCCCGAGTTTTCGAACACCATTCGCAGCAATTCTCACGTGTCATTACAACATGAAATTCCTGAGATACTTTTGGCAACAGCAATAATAAAAGTACAATCATCTGACGGATCATACATTGATCTAAGGGCGCTATTGGATCAGGGTTCGCAGGCGTCTCTTATGACCGAAAATGCGGCGCAGTTATTAGGGTTGCCTCGTCGCAAATGTCATGGAGTTATATCAGGCATAGGAGCAAATGAAAATAACTGCAAGGGAATGATGCATATCAAGTGTTTATCAAATAACAGTGATTTCGAATTTGATACCGACGTACTGATCATGAAAAATCTTATAAAAAATCTTCCTAGTCATTCGTTCACTAAGCCAACATGGTCTTATTTAAAAAACATTACCCTAGCAGACCCCGAATTTAACACCAGTCGCCCTGTCGACTTATTATTGGGAGCAGATATTTATTCATTAATTTTATTAGATGGCATATGCAAAATAAGCAATGAATCACCCCTAGCGCAAAATACGCGCTTAGGATGGATTCTTAGCGGTAATGTAAAAACAATTCATTGCAACGTTGTAATAACTCAACTAGACGAAATTAAAAAGTTCTGGGAAATCGAAGACATCGCCGATGACCCACCCCTATCAGATGAGAATCAAAAATGCTTGCAGTATTATAAAAACACTACCGTTCGTCGAGATGACGGGCGATACGAAGTAAGATTACCGCTAAAATCTGACTTTGCACTAAAATTGGGCGACTCGAAAAACAAAGCAATTGCTCAATTTAAATCATTAGAGCGCAAATTCAGTCGTAATGAAAATATGCATAAGGAATATCAATCATTTATAAACGAATACGAAGCCCTAGGTCATATGAAACCCTCTACTGGTGCGACAATTAAACCCGATTGTTATCTGACTCATCACAGTGTACAGAGGGCCGAGTCGACCAGTACCAAATTCAGAGTTGTTTTTAATGGATCAGCAAAGACATCGTCCGGGTACAGTCTGAATGACGTCATGGAAGCTGGACCCAACCTCCAACAGGACCTCCAGTCTTTAATCATCAAATGGAGACAGTATCAATTTGGATTTACAGCAGACTTAGAGAAAATGTTTAGACAAATCTGGATTAACGAGGAAGATCAACGTTATCAAAAAATCATTTGGCGCAACTCAATCAATGAACCTATCAAGGAATACCAGTTATCCACAGTGAGTTATGGGACGAAACCAGCCCCATACCTCGCCATGATGACATTAAAACAACTAGCTTCTGATGAAAGATCAAATTACAAAAATAGTTTAGCCCCTGATGTTTTGGAACAATCTTTTTACATGGATGACCTTGTGCATGGGGCACATAGCGCTGAATCAGCAAAACAGCTACAGGATGATCTCAACAAACTTCTGTCATCTGGCGGTTTCAATTTGAGAAAGTGGAAATCAAACGTACCGGAGATATCAGATTCTAATTATAAGTCATCAAATCAAGAAAGTTTTGATTTTAAAAGAGCTGAGCAAAGCAAAACTCTCGGTTTAAAGTGGGATCCGAGCAAAGATGTTTTTCTTTTTGATTCAAAAATTAATATTTCTTACGATCATGAAACTAAACGATCATTATTATCCAACATATCAAAATTATTTGACCCGCTCGGTTGGTTATCGCCGCTTTCCACCAAATTGAAAATAATTTTTCAAGAGGTGTGGTTATCAAATATCAATTGGGATGAGCAATTACCAAAACAAATTCAATCAGATTGGAATAAAATCAAGAATGACATAATAAATATTAATCAATTAGAAATATCGCGTTGGATAGGGTTACGACCAACTGACACTATCGAATTACACGGCTTTTGTGATTCATCAAACAAAGCTTACGCCTGTGTAATATACTGTAAAATAAAGAGAAACGATAATTTTATAATAACACTATTAGTAGGAAAATCAAGACTGGTACCTACTAGTACAAAGCTATCACTACCAAAATTGGAATTGAGTGGAGCTCTACTTCTCTCAAAACTAATGTCAAAAGTAATCGAATGTTTAAAGAGCTATAATATCAAGCAATTTGGATGGTGTGATTCAATGATAGTTTTAGGGTGGCTCAACGGAGATCCAACGCGGTGGAAGACTTTTGTAGCTAACCGTACAAAGGAGATTATCAGCATTATACCACGAGAATGCTGGCGTTATGTTAAATCCGAGGAGAACCCGGCGGATTGCGCTAGTCGCGGATTAACAGCATCGCAGTTAAAAGATCATTCTCTGTGGTGGAAAGGACCGGCTTGGCTACAAGATTACGACGGGTTAGAGCAAAAACCATTAGTATTTGACACGGAGTTAGAAATAAGAAATGTTAGACAAGTAAATGCTATTAACGATCATAACGTACAAAATAATATTATACAACAACTTTTAGCGAATTACAGTTCATTTATCAAGGTTGTTAGAATAACAGCCTGGTTACTGAGAATAACATGTAAACAACGAAAAGAAAACTACCTAACACTATCAGAATTAACACGATCAATGAATATCATTATCAAATTTGTACAGCAATTAGAATTTTCACGAGAGATTGATTGCATCAAAGAAGGTAGAAATATCAACAGCAAAAGTAAGTTGTGCGAATTAAATCCCTTTTTGGATAAAGAAGGATTACTTCGGGTCGGTGGCCGGCTCAAGAACGCACCTATCAGTCCAGAGAGGAAACATCCTGTCATCATCCCAAACAACTGTCGTGTGGCAGAGCTCCTAATTGATCAAGCTCACAAACTTTCCTTACACGGTGGAGCCCGTCTGACATCAGCATTTTTGCGACATAAATATTGGGTCTTGGGAGGAAATAGAGCAGTGAAAAAGCAATTACACCGTTGTGTTACTTGCCGCCGTCAAAAGCCGCTTATTCATCAACAATTGATGGGTGACCTACCTGCCTCTAGAACGACACCCTCTCGCCCCTTTTATCACACCGGCGTAGACTTGACTGGTTTCATAGATGTAAAATCAAGTAAAGGTCGCGGGATCAGATCAACAAAAGGGTACATAGTCGTATTCGTGTGTATGGCCACTAAGGCCGTTCATCTGGAAGTAGTATCAGACTTGACTTCATCATCCTTCCTATCAGCTCTTCGCAGAATGGCAGCGAGGCGAGGAGCTCCCCGTCACATATACAGTGACAACGGGACGAACTTTGTCGGCGCAAGTAGAGCCCTCAATCAAGAGTATATGGACTTACAAAACACCTTAGATGAACAGTTCTTTACAGCCATCACCGACATGGAGATAGAATGGCATTTTAACGCACCATCTTGGCCAAGCGCAGGTGGGCTCTGGGAAAGGGCCATCCGAAGCTTAAAATTTCATATGAAGAGGGTTGTCGGCGAGCAAAAGCTGACGTATGAGGAATACTCTACACTTCTAGCTCAAATAGAAGCGTGCCTCAACGCTAGACCTCTTTGCCCTCTAACAGAAGATTGTGAGGATTTAGATTATTTAACCCCTTCCCACTTTTTAGCTAGTGGACCCACATTAACTATCATAGAAACCGAAAAAGATCACCGTACAAGATGGCAATTGACACAAAAAATATTCGAAGACATATGGCGAAAATGGAAAAATGAGTATCTGGGTCAACTCTCAGCTCGTAGCAAATGGCGCCTAGCAAAGGCTAACTTCAACATTGATGATATTGTGATAATTAACGATGCTAATCTACCCCCTGGAAAATGGGCCCTCGGTCGAGTTGTAACATTACATCCTGGCAAGGACGGCCTTGTCCGTGTTGTTACTCTTAAAACCAAGAATGGGTTCATGAAGAGGCCTATTTCCAAAATATCACTTCTACCAACTAGCAAAACAGATGAAACAACAAAATAAAACCACAAATCAAAAGTATCAGAAATCATTTAACAATTTTCATATATTCATATATTCATTATAGCAAGCAAACCTAAAGCAAAAGGTTTCCTATTTTCCATTTTTATGTTATTACTTCTATTATCACTCCTCCGATTTATTCATCTCAATCTCATCAAGTATCAAGATTAGACTCAAATCAATTGAAATAGAATTCAATTAAATTGGAAACAAACGTTTAGAACAAGATCAGTGGAAATTGATTATTATTTTGTTATGACATGGATCCGTACTGGCGAGGTATCGAACTACTAAACAATTATAGTATACACCTCGATGATTCATGCTTCAGTGAATATAATAAAAAGATAAGGCAGTGTGAAACGATTCTTCTCCAGTTACATAACAAACTTGCAGCTCGAACACTACAATGGCATTCTGCTCGGTCAGCAGCTCACACGCCGTGGCACGCGACTACGGCGAGGGCTTGTCAACGAAGTCGCTCGGTACTATCGCTAACACATTATTTAGTGTCCTTGGCGAAAGCTTCGCTGAGCAATATAAGAAAGATATACAAACAATAAGAGAGAACCAAAAGCATAAGCCTGAAAGATTAATATCATTTTTGAATTCAGCATCCCTTTGGTGAGAAGAGATAACTTCGAGATTTTCAAACTTATTCCCTTCCCACTTAAAGCCAATAACATATGATTCATTTAACACCTATATCAGAATACGTAGCGATAAACATAGAAAAAGATTCCTACGTACCTATGCTCGAGCGAGACAGGCGAGATTGCGTTAAATATGATATGAACACATAGGTACATTTAAGTGTCCCTTGAAATAGCCTATTTATCAAATGAAATCAGATGAGAGTTTGTGTATGAAAAATCAAATATCAGATCAATGCGAAACAATTAAATCTATTTGTAGTAATTATTGGACAGAATTACGTAACATGAACACTTATAATTATATTTATGTTGCGGTTAATGCACAGTGCGAGTCATATGTGAGAGTCAGGTTACCGCCGAACAATTAAGTATGGCTGGAATTATTATTTAGCAACGATTGCATAAACAAGGGTTTACCTTTACGTTGTATCCCCACAGAAAATTTTCTAATATTATTATGAATAAGTATATCAATTCCATTTCAACTGGAAATCATTCCATACACAACCATTCCTGCCGTCGATATAGAGAGCATTAGCAAGCAAACAAATCAAAGAAATGAAGGCTGCCGCTTCTGAAGGAGTACTGGCAGATCGAATGTCTTGTCACGACGTACACCATTACGTGGCCATTTACGTAGTAGGTGCCTGTAGTATCATCGCGCTAGGAATCATCATCGCTCGACGCTGCAGCCGGCGCTGGGCCGGGCGGGCGAGGCAGGAGCCTGTGCCTCGCGCACCGCCGCCGCCGGCCGGCGCGGCGTCCCCGCTGGCCATCTCCGGAGTGTAAAGTGCGTAAGTGAAAGTGACGTCAATCAGTGCAGTGTCGCCAGTGTTCAAATGAGTGATTTAAATGAAATTAGTGCTAGTGCAAACAAAAACGTTAAATATAACTTATCACGCCGCGCGTGTCGTTAATAAGGCTACGTCGCCTACCTTTCATAGAGACTTTAGTTCCTCGTTATAGTACTTAACTTAAATATTGTCTCTTCACTTTTAAGAACAAAAATTGTTAGATCAATTTGTTAATAGCATAAGTCAAATATTGGTTCACCTTGTCGCATGTCATTCATAATCATTTATCAATTCATATCCCGCCTCCCATTTCAGGCCCGGGAACATGTACGAGCTCGCTCGTACAGTTTAGTCTACTAAGCGTTTTACGCCACATTCATTAATTTTGGTCAATTTGCATTCAGTTCGTCATCGGTAATCATTCACGCCGCGCGTACTCATTTCATATCATTTTAGTTCTATCGTTTTATCAATATATCAATTTTATATCAAATATCAAATCTTTTACTTCTCTCGGCATTATCATACATGTGGAATATCACGTCCATCTTGTTGGGAAATTGATTTGGCATGTCATGGTGTAAATAATATTTTTTTAGTCTCTCAATAAAATAATGGATGTGTGTCAAGCGCGGAGGAGAGGACGGCCGTGACACGTCGGGCCTGACGATTGTCAGACCTCTCGCATAGACAATTAATCAAGATGTGACACCTGTTTAAGGTGGTTCGATCAGCTCAGTAGCGCCATCAATAGAAATAAATCATTTACGATTTATCAAGGGTTTAGAATAAAAGTGCAATTTTTAAGTATTTTTTCATGGCCTCAAATATGAGCATTAAGTTAGATGCATATATTGCTAAATGTGGCCACTTTTGGCACTATTGATATTCACGACTTATTGCTTAAGTTTGAGTTCTTAAAAGTATATTTATAAAATGCATTTTACTCTTTTATTTGCGCAAAATAACCGAAACTTTTTAATAAAACGTAATTGATTAATTTCCATTGGTGGCGCTACTGAGCTGAAATTTGACAAGTATGTTCTTTTAGGGGATGATAGTGTCTATCAATACGAACAATTTTTACTATGGGCCATTCACGGAATCGCGAAAAAAAATCTGCTGTCGGCGAGCGTTAAAATCAACGCCCGCCACCGTGGCTGAGGCTGGCTCAGCTAAGCCGGCCAGCATGCTGAAGCTACGGTGTTGTGCGAAAACTATCTGCGACTATAAGCTCGCGTAGGACCGCCGGAATCCCGCAACACCGGAGCTGTGGCAGAACCCACACTAACTGCATATTGCATGTTTGCTTGCATGCTACTTGCTTGCTTGCATACTGCATTCTTGCTTGAATGCTGCATGTTTGCTTGCATACTGCATGCTTGCTTACATGCTGCATGCTTTCTTACATGCTGCTTGCATGATTGCTTGCATACTGCATTCTTGCTTGAATGCTGCATGTTTGCTTGCATGCTGCATGCTTGCTTGCATGCTGCATGTTTGCTTGCATGCTGCATGCTTTCTTTTCTTACATGCTGAATGCTTCCTTGCAAGCTGGTTGCGTGGATCGCTCGCATTCATAAGCCAAAAAGTTAAAAGTTCATTGAGGTGAATCAAGTTTTATATTTTAGTGTAAAAATAAATCTGAACCTGAAAAATAATATTAGAAATCAACGTGTAACAATGTAGGTACATACATTAGTTGCGAGGTGAAAAAAAATATAATCATTATATTGGAAACCTGTTTCTGGAAACTACAAAAGTAGGTAGAGTAGGAATTCAAAACGTATAGAATTTTTTAAAACTGACAATTCGGATTTCAATTGTCAGTTTTTAAAGTTTCAAAGTTCAGAGTTCCAAAACTTTGTCCATATTGTGTTTGCGGTGAAATGAAAATTATGGAAAACAAAACTTGGCTAAACAATTTTGAGAAAGTGAAATTCGTTTTAAAAGAATTCGAATTAACCCACTCAAACAAACACAGTAATTATAATATTAGTATGGGAGTACCTATGGATGATTGGGGAGAAATTTAACAAATCCTAGCTTGTTTGTAAGTATCTTGTAATAGGCCTCCTAGGCCCTACGTGGGGGAGGGGGGGGGGGGGGGGCATATCCCCATACTTACAGCTATTTAGTTCTTTACATTTTTCGTGAGTTTTTAATCGCGAAAGCGTGCAGGCACCCCGCAGTTACAAGATAGCAATAAAAAAAACTGTGCGGTGGGGGTATGTCCTAATAAAAGCAAACATTTGACTTTGAAGAGGAAAATTTTGGGTAGATAGGTAGGTACATGGTAGATCTAGTCATCAGTCAGTCATCATAAATAATTGAATGACGTCAGTATATTTGTTATTATTAATCATTAGCTTTAATAGTAAGTACCTATTACACCTCAAATCTAGAGGAAGGATTTTGTACGTTAAGCATTTAATAAATCACTATCTATTTGGTTAGTTGAATTAGTTTTATGAATGCAGTCATTAGTAAGATATGTTTCGACACTCAATTGATCACATACCTAATAATATCTATAACGGCCACAGAACATTTTCTGTGCTGTGATAACGGCTGCATATCCAATATGTTTACTGTGAATAATAAGAGCTAAGTACCAACTACTGCACTTGGCACTATAGGTACTACATTTAAAATCGTGTTACTAAAATTGCAATTAACCCGTTTGGGAAGTTGAACCTAAACGTTGCATGTGGCGGGGTCATTTTTTGTTTTACCTGGAGTCAACGAACTTTTGATTTCAGTAAAAATATCAAACTTTGTTTTCGAAACAGGTTGTCAGGTCTGCCGTCGAATACCTACCTACAATGTTAAATTATATGGACAGGTCATTTAATAAAAAAAAACCGGTCAAGAGCGAGTCGGACTCGCGCACCTGGGGTTCCGTACAATCATAAATATAAATACTTACTTAAATAAAAAACGTGAAAATGTTTTCATCGTTTATGATCGTAGTCGGCGAGGCTATATTCGTCAAAAAATTCGCGGTGTAGAATATGCAGTTTTAGGTCAACGCCATCTCGTTGACTGATAGTGGAACTAATGTAATAATTTTTGTTGACGATTTCTGAAAAGGTTTACTATTTAGGGACATAGTTTTATTTTTCCTGTAATCCTTAGGTACATAAACGTCTATATAAAATAATTCCAGATTTTTCTCTATGCAAACTTCGGAGATAAGGGGGGGAACGGTATATTTAAACATTTTTCATCAAAAGTCGAATACTATGAGGCAGAATAAAAGAAAAAATGTTTGAGAATGTGCAAGCATGTGTGCTTCAGTCCCTATTGCAAAAAAAATATAAATATTTTTATTTCTCTCTTATTTGCAAAATACCTAGTTGGGCAAACGTTATCTAAAACTATTCCAAATTTCAAGTTGATAGCATCAGTAGTTCTTGAGATACCAGCTGTGCTGTGACAGGACTGGTCGATCGCACCATATTATTATGGGTTCCTTTTAAAATATAAAACTATTAGTAAATATGCTAAATTAATAAAGTAAGTAGGCACTTTCTTAGACATAATTAAAGACTAAATCAGCTGAGCAATTACTACAAAAACTCATCATAATCATAACGTGATGATGAATACATTAAGTAGGTACCTAGGTATTAATGATTTAATAAAATGTTATGTGAACTTTGCAATTCGTAAATTGGAATATACCCTCATCGTAATACTAGTTTAGTTTAACTAATTTGTGTAACATTGTTGCGGCAATATTTGTGTGCGATAATTATTGTGAAAGGCACGTTCGGTCTCAAATAACGTACGTTAGTCTTGAAAAACCAGAGACAAGTAGAAAAATGTTGGCATCGCGCCAGCCGTCCACGCCATGGAGGTTCCTGGCCGTGGGAGATTTCAGAAACCCAAGCTTGCCAAACTACAATTTTTATAATAGTTTCGTTGCGCGAATAACTACATTACCAACCATTCCCGCCAGCCGGAGGGCGGTGGTATTGACATTGTACCGCGTTACGTGTGGGTAGGGGTTATTTTCGGCCGGCCATGAGACCGACTCACCATTCATTTTGGCTCAAAGTTTATTTTGACGAGTTACTGAAAATACCATCGCCAGCTACTACGACATGAACGTTCCGTACATATTTTCACGGGTGAATTATCGCGAGTGGGTTACAGCCTGCGGGTTGGAAAACTCGGTTTCGCCAGACGCAACGTCTCCGGTTAAAGCTACTACTCACATTTTTCATGTTTTGGCGGATGGGCGTGAGCCCCACCTGGGAGCCCATCTCCGCGAGTATGTTCTTCGGCATTTTGCTTGCACTAAAACAGTCCACACAGCGAAAGAAAAGTCGGAGAAAAGTCCCGATTAAAAGCGCGATGTGTAGTGATATACGCGAGGCGCGCGACGTGCGCGCAGCAGAACGAATGAGCGCGCGCGGCGGCCTCACACTCTTATGAGTGCCGGCGCCGGCGACGTCGCTGACGTCGCGCACTCCGGCGCAGCCTGCCACCCTCACCCACCCTCGACCCAGCACAGAAAATAATGTCTTTCCCTGCTCGGTTAAATTTTCACACTTGAGAAAATATTTTTATCGTAACTTTCTTGCTGTGGACAAAATCTTACATTAGTTTCTTTTATGACATAAGGAAAAATATTTTATAAATATCGAAAGAAAGCCAGCAAGCAGGTCGGTCCTTAGCCAAAACAAGAAACTGCTTCTTTCGGAAACCTGTTCAATATTTGATTACCTAATTTGTAAATTGGCCAATTTTTTTAGACACGCACCACGGTTAAATGAAAATTTGTGATCTGAAGACCCTACAAAATTATTAAACTACCTTGAAAAACATAATTAATCTTTGTTCGTGCACTTTAAAAAGCTGTCAAACTGTGTCAGCAAATAAGTCAGGAATCAGATAATGGCTTGCATACTTATTGAGGGCACCACGTTATCACAACTCATAAAAAGTAGGTAAGTATCTTCTGATTGAGTCTCATCAGGTCTATCGAATTCATTGACGAACTCCCCACACGTAAACAGACGTAACTATGACGTCACGAATAAGTACTGTAAGTGACTATAAGTGTCGTTTTTACCTGGTGCTTGAATACTGATGTGTTTACCGATGACTAAAATTACACAATGAAAATGCAGACTAATAAGGTAAAAAATTATTTGAAGTAAGGTGCGTATTTCATTTATTCTGATTTATGAAAAAGTGTTGTTAAAAGCCGTCATAAACACCTATACATAACAAACAATGTTCAGTCGACCACAAATCATGTAGGTACGTAAGAAAGGAAGTTGGTAGTCTATACTAATATTATAAAGCTGGAGTTTGTTTGTTTGGTTGAACGAGCTAATCTCAGGAACTACTGGACCGATTTAGAAAATTCTTTGACCATTTGGAAGCTACATTCTTCCCCGACTGACTATATTTATCCCGATATTCCCACGGGAACGAGTATCACGCGGGTAAAACCGCGAGAATCCGCTAGTATGAAATATTAAGAGTGAACATCAGCCTTATAACGAAAGTCCCACTCACTCACCCGCTGAGGCAAGCCTTATACTTATACCCCAAGCTTTGCAAGCTCCAATCGACCTGCGAGCCCAATGTGCATCGGTGGGTGCATGTCACTTTTGAATGCAGCACAGGCGCCTCAAGTTTCGGCACTGATTTAAATTAGTGAAGTTGACATCATATGAAAGTGTATCGGTCATAGTTTAAAAAAAATCACATTACCAATTTATACCTCATTAATTTAATGAGGACACTAGAAGCTTATAGTGACTCGAGTCACTTTACCTTTATGGCGAAACGAGGCAGGTTTGAGTGTAATTATTATAAGGTCGATAATCTGTATTATAATCCTTGGTTATACAGGTTTAATTTTTGAACACCATCCAAATTTTTAAGCTCGTTTCAGAATCTGTAAGTGAACAACTTTTTCTTAGAAACATGGGTCAAAATATGACATAAATTTTTTGACCCTTCATAGAAATCAGACTGATCACGCGGTCGATTTAGTATGGGAAGTCCAAAAAATTTTGTCGTCTTTCGACCCATGTTTCTAGAAGAAAGTTGTTCACTTACCGATTTTGAGACGAACTAAAAATTTGGATGGTGTTCAAAAATTAACCCTGTATACTTGACGTCCGATTTGGCGCAGGGGTAGGATACCTGCCTTCTGCCCCAAAGGTCTTGCAGACGTCTTCAGAAAAGTTCTTCAGAAAAGAATGAATATTATCCGTCAAAAATATTTTTATAGACAAATCTACAACAGATGGTTCGGAGATATGTAACCTTTTCGGAAGGATCTTTCCACTACAACCAACCTAGTCAGTTTCATCTTCTGCTGACGTCATATACACCGACTTTAGTAAAGCTTTTGACTAGTGGTAAATTTTGTTAACGTACGGTATACCTACTTATCTGGGAACTTATTCAATTGGTGTCGATCTTACCTTTCCGGCAGAAGATCTAAAATAGTAATGAATGGTTATGAATCGAATGTGTAAGGCGTCATTAGGAGTTCCACAGGGCTCTCATCTTCGGCCTTTGTATTTTAACCTATTTATAAATGATGTGAGATCGTTTTTTTATCACTTACATTGTTTTCTATATGCTGGCGATCTTAAAATCGTGAAAAAGATTTCTGATAAACAAATCTTAGATTTCTGCGCGAACTGTTCATTAAATGCATTAATTGAACAACTTGGTTAAAAACAACTAAAAATTTTACCAAGTTGTTCAATAAATGCGTGCAAAATCCGCGAAAGTGTTTTATTTAAAAGATTTCTGAGTCTTTTCTGAGTTTATGTACATAAAAAAATTAAAAACATTAAAAATAACATTAAAAACCGCAATTTAATTTTTTTATGTTACATAAAAAAATAAATTGCGGATTTTTAATGGCATTTTGCATTATCAACCAAAAAAAAAATCATCCAATCCCATCGAGTGGGGTATCAAAATGAAGGGTTTTAAATAGCGGTTCCATAAATATATAAAACTTGCAGTTTAGCAGAAGTCTCCGCATTATGTAATTTGTTTCACTTACCCAGTGTCACTCGCGCAATCAAGACGAATCTAACGACACCTCATAGGTACACGTAGTCTTGTGTAGTAGGTACTTACGCGTACTACGTAGGTAACTACTAATACGTAGGTGACGGTACTCGGCACTGTAGGTAGGTACAAGGTAGGTACTAAAAGTAAGTAACGTTACCGAAGTTTACCGAACATAGGGGAAAGGTGTACAAGATGATCCCTTGAGGTAAGATGATCCTTTTCGATTCTGATGATACTATGCACGCTATCTAGCTGTTTTACGAGTAACGTGTAGGCCTCCGCACCACTGCCGCCAGTCAAACCGTCACGGCAGCGTGAGAGACGATTGCGGTGTATTATGAAAAAATAAAAATTGTGTAGTGCTAATCTAAGGTAAGAATTACTTTGAAACTACTTCATATTTTTCGTATTGGGTTTTATGCAACGAATATTATATTTACAGCTTCTAAATTTGTATATTTGTGATTAAAACGAGTGCGGTAATTGTAGGATATTAATTGGTCAGGTATGTTAGAGAATTTCAAATGAAAAAAATGAACTGTGGGTCAAGATGATTCGTCTGCTTGTGTATAAGACGATCCCGAGATCAACTTGCCCCATATGTATTTATTTATTTTTATTAGATTAAAACCTTCGATTATACTTACCTAATTATTTAAATAAAGCCCTTTTAATAATAAATTTTTTTTTTACTTAATTAAGTATAATAATAAGCATGATTTTGATAAGCTTGGCCCTCAACGGGGTAAAATATTAATGATCCCATGATTTTACGTACAATGGACAATTTAGATGAAACAGAGGTTTATTGCTATAATTTTTCATTAAATTTTTATTTATAATAGTAATTATTATTAAGCTAACAATTATACAAAAAATATATAAATCATTCCGTGCTTTTGTTTTCATACACAGTTGCCCACAGCCTGGGGATCATCTTATAAGTACACCCGGGTGTACAAGATGATCCTTTAGCCAGCTTTTAGTTTAATAATTTAATAATAAATTGAAATGAAGAACATAAAGTACTTATGCCAATTCCTAGATTGATAAACTGACTATACAAAACAACTTTAACATTGAGATTAGATTGTATTATCCTTTGATTTACGAGCATTCTCCCTTAGAGGGATCATCTCGTACCACCTTTCCCTACGTTGAAATCCTGCAAACCGTTTAGGCTGAAGCAGCAAAAATAGAAATCTAGATAGGTACCTACACACATAGGGCAGAGGTACCCTTTGTGGCCACTTTAAGGGTTTTTAAGCACAAAGTACTAAATGGTCTTAGGTATTTAAGACACAAATTATATCTTAAATTATAGATAATTTAATGATCTACCTTTAAAGGTACATTTTTCAAATTTAAAAAAGTTAAATACCTTTTTGTATGTAACACAAAATGTGTAAGAGGTGCCAAATGTACCGGTTTTGGCCACTTATTGAGAGTTAAACTTTTGTAAATATAGCGAAAAATCATAACCAAACCCAGGTTAAATCGATATATTCTAATGCTCTAGAAACCAATCAATTGCAAAACAACAATTTAATTATAAAAAACAAAGGTTTATAATGTATTTCATCCAAAACATTTTTTAAAACACAATATGGAATTTATTTAACAAAAATCGTATGACATAAGAAATTCTAACGGTTGATAATATTACCTTAAAATGCCTTATTTTAATTGCCTTTAGTAAAAATGACGAACAGTTGTTTAGAAAACTTTTAGAGCATAAAGTGGCCAAAACCGGTACAGTGGCCAAAACCGAGGCTTCTGCCCTACATACATACATACTCTCGAAAAACATAACCCGCCTTCTGACGCAGTCGGGTAAAAATACCAATGTCTACTCATAGGTTTTTACGGTTTTTACACTAAAAATTCGATGTAAAACCAACATATTTGATTTGTAAGTTTGGATTTTCCATTCGGAAAATGTTTAGAGGAATAATTTTAATCAGTGGAACAATTATCATACTCATTCATGATCATTAATTAATAACGCCATTAAATAAAAAATGCGTTTTCGTTTAAAATCTAAACTCGTCAAAGTTGAGATGTAGGTATGCAAATTGTCAGTTTTTCCTAAATAGCTATCGATTTGTGTTTGTATGCCAAGGCACTAGACTCAAATGTAACATTATTTGGAGCCAATTTTAAACAATTTGAAAATTATCTGTTTAAACTATTAATTTTAAACATGCGACAGAATGGTCCCGACATCATTTGCCTCGTTTTATTTCCTGATCATGTAGATCAAAGTTTTATAGAAAAGATTAGCTAGGATAATCTAACTCTAGCCACAGAATACTAAATATGTAGTACAAGTACTACCTACTGTAGCGTTACTTTACGACTGACAGACAATTCGCACAGCCGAAACTACTGGGCGCAAGAAGCTGAAGTTTGGCATGTATGTTCCTTGGGGTGTGTAGGGAGCACAAAGCGAGGATTTTTGGAAATTCCCCCTCCAAGGGAGTAAAAAAGGGGGTCCATGCAGACAAAGTCGCGAGCGGAGCGCTAGTTGTATTAAAAAAATTGCTTCGTTGTTTTATTAATTCCAGTTATATTAGTATAGCCAAGGTAAAATACCGCACTAGGATTTTTTCATTGCAATTTTGTAACAAATGGATTATAATATTTATGTAGGTACCTAAACTTCTACTTCCTCGGCGGCCTCGCTATTCCTAGCTACGGTAGCGGAGGGGCAGGGGATACTAAGAACCCCGGTAAGACCAACGACGAAAAATAGTATATTATGATACAAGTGTGCTAAGGTTGCTCATTATACACGAGGCTGAGGGTTGCAGCCCGAGCCGCAGGCGAGGGCGTAAATCAGCCGAGAGTCTAATGAGTAAGTTGCTCACGAGTTTCATACGCACTTTTTCAACACACTTGCGAGGAAAAACAAACATTTATTGAATACATAACATAATTATAACTTAATATTAGCTAAGGGAAAAAGCGCGCAAGTTTTTTTTTGCACGCGCCAAATGTAAGGTGATTGATTAGGTACATACAGCCATACAGCCAACTTCAAAATAATTATAATAATAGTGATAAAAAAGGAAATGTTTTATAACAAATTATTGTGAATTAAAAAATATAATTTGATAATAATATACTTAGTTATGTTTTTTGTCTTAATTAGGGACACATTTATTTATTCTATAAACGTAAATGGATTTTCAGCCGTATAAAACCTCTTTGTTGTTACAAAAAAGAACTGTATCTATTACCCGGTGAAATCGAAAATGCTCTGTTGACTCGCATATAACTTGCAGTTAGGTACCAACTTAACTTTGTAGGGATACTGTATTACCCGGTTAAATTGAAAAGTCTCTGTTTACTCGCATATAATTTGCAGTTAGGTACTTACCTAACTTTGTAGGGATAATTCTATTACGCAACTAGTACTGTAATATTATTATGCACGCGTGTGTTATAGTTCGGTTTATGGCCCTAAGATCGATGTAATAAGGCTCACTTTATGAGCAAGTGTGTTGAAAATATACTTATTGAAAATAAAACACGATCGCGAATAGTTTTTCGAAAGCATTTGTTTGAAAGGTCTTTCAAACTGACATTATTTTAAAGCATTAAAAAAAATATATGTCATTTTGTATAGCTTTTCTGCTAGTAGGGGATATACAGGATTTCTACAGGATATAATTATATAGATAGACTCCAAAACGATAGATATTGAAATTTTTGTATGTTTGTCGGTTTGTCTGTTCGCTTTTCAAGCAAAAACTACTGAACAAAAGTTTACCAAATCTTGTACCTATATAGTGATATCTTGTTATATACCAGCCCCCCTAGCATGACCAACAAAACACGATATGATAAAGCGACTTATCGAGCGATAAAGCCGCCATATTGATTTTTTATCGAATTAACGAGCATGACCATAGCGGTGACATTACCTCGATAAGATATGATATGATAAAGGATAGAGCGAACATGATCACCACTTTTTATCGATACAGTCGAACATGACCATCAAAAAGACGATAATTATCGCGGTGAGTTATCGTTTTTTGACATTCTGCTAACCAAATTTATCGACGACCATTACAGTACGCGATACATATATCGAGCCATTATTTCATAAGAATAACACTCATTTTCAGTTTATTTAAATAGAAGAAAGGTAAGAATACCAATTTTAAATGTTTCTTTATTACTTGTGTACATTTAATTCTTAAAAGTGTCATGAAAAACATAATATAATTTCAGTTGCAGCAACAATGTCTAGGAGGCCTTTCGTAAGGCTTGAAATAATAGCGGCAGAGGAAAAAAAACCGGTCGAGAGCGAGTCGGACTCGCACACCGAGGATTTCGTACCATCATAAATTTAAATAAATATAACGTGGAAATGTTTTCATCGGTGAGGCTAGATTTGTCAGAGCATTTGCAGTGTAGAATATTGCAGTTTTAGGTCAACGCCAGCTTTTGACCGATAGTGGAACTAATATAATTTAACTACTTATGTTGATGATTTCTGAAAAACTTTACTATTTTAGAGACATCGTTTTATTTTTCCTGTAATCTTTACATAAGCTTCTATCACATAAAATAATTTCAGATTTTTCTCTATGCAAACTTCGGAGACAAGGGGGGAACGGTATTTTTTATTTAATTTTTCATCATAAGTCGAAAACTATGCGGCATAAGAAAAAAGAAAAAATGTTTAAGAATGTGCAAGCAGCGCTCTTTCATATGATAACCCATATGTCTTAGTAGCCCCTTTTCCAATTTTTAAGTAAAATAACTATTTTTATTTATCTCTTATTTGCAAAATAGTTAAGCAAACGTCATCTAAAACTATTCCAAATTTCAAGTTGGTAGGTAGCATGCAGTTCTCGAGATGTCCAGTTGTGACAGACAGACTGAGTCTCACCATAAGGGTTTCTTTTTACCATTTTGGTACGGAAACTCTAAAAAGACGAAGGAAAGAGGAATGGACTTTCGTCCGAACCTTAACAAATGCGTTCGAGCTCCCGGACAACGAATTTCTAAGAAATTATAAAATTTCTTTAGAAATGGTACAATATTTGTGTTTGGAGCTAGAGCAACTAACTGAAAAATGAAAAAAAGAAAAAAAAGAGTGAAAGAAAAGTGAATGATGAATGATATTTTTTTTCTTACTTAGCAACATTGGTTTAGCATACCACACGATTTATCACTATCATAGCACATGATAACTTTTATCATATCGTATATCGATGCTGTTCATGCTCGCAAATTCGATAGATAACTCGTTGCGATAAGAGAAGATATCATTTATCGTTTATCGACGTAATAATGGTCATGCTAGGGGGGCAGGGTTACCAAACCTTTTATTAAGATTTCTTGACATCTTTTAAAACGTTGACAAACATATTTGCGGGCGTACTAAACGCACTCGTTAGGTATGAAATGAACTACAAATATACATAAGTTTGTAAAAGTTTTATTTTGTGATATAACTATCAATTGCCTTTTTTCGGTTTTTTCTCCTTATTTTTAATGTAAGATATTAGTTTTTGCCAACTTCATGAAAATATGCGGCGCATAAACGGCTATAAGTAGGGCAGAGGTACCCTTTCAAAGGGTACGTCAAAATTTTTTTGACTTTTAAGCACTAAGTACTAAATGGCCTTAGGTATTTAAGACACAAATTATATCTTAAATTATAGATAACTTATCTACCTTTAAAGGTACATTTTTCAAATTTGTAAAAGCAAAATAGTTTTTTTTATATTACACACAATATGTGAGAGGTGCCAAATGTAGGTACCGGTTGTGGCCACTTACTGATAGTTAAACTTTTGTAAGTATTGCAAAAAATCAGGTGCCAAATGTAGGTACCGGTTGTGGCCACTTACTGATAGTTAAACTTTTGTAAGTATTGCAAAAAATCAAAACCAAACCCAGGTAAAATCAATATATTCTAATGCGCTAGAAACCAGTCAATTGCAAAACAAAAATTTTATTGTAAAAAACAAAGGTTTATAAAGTATTTCATGATAAAAATTTTAAGAAATTTGTTTAGGATGAAATTTTCATCCTAAACAAATTTCTTAAAATTTTCATACAAAAAATTTTTTCAAACAGAAAATGGAATTTAGTGAAAAAAAAATCTTATGACATAAGGAATTCTAACGGTTGTTATTATTACCTTAAAATACCTTATTTTAATTGCCTTTATCAAAAATGGCTAAAAGTAGTTTAGAAAACTTTTAGAGCAAAAAGTGGCCAAAACCGGTACAATGGCCAAAACCGATACGCCTGCCCTATATTTTGATTGTTGACTGGCGTTTAATTTTTTAGGGCTCTAAGAGATTGCAGACTTGAGCATTAAATTTAATATTGATTTCAGCTTGATACCTCCACGGGCTCTTGCGAAAAGGTGTTTATCAAGCTGAAATCAATATTAGGTATTAAATGCTTAAGTCTGCAATCTCTTAGAGCCCTGAAAAACTATTTAAAAAATGGTACAAATACATTAGGTAAGTATTTCGAGTGTAATCGTGGCACATACGTATGAGTACAGACATCCGAAAGTCCACGGACAACTTATTTAAATCACTTTTTTAATGTAAGTAATAAGCTTGACACATATTTTCTAAAAGTATTAAATGTGTTTATAAAAGGGTTGTTCTTCATATTTCTGTACTTTTATTATGGTATTAGTTTATTAAAAATATAAGTAACTAGCTGACCTAGCGCGACTTCGTTCCCGTGGCTCTACCTCCTACTCCACCCTACCCTACCCGTACTCTACCCCTACCCTACCCTACCCCTACCCTTACCCCTACCCTACCCTACCTCTACCCTACCCTACCCTACCCCTACCCTATCCCTACCCTACCCTACCTCTACCCTACCCCTACCCTACCCTACCCCTACCCTACCACTACCCTACCCTACCCCTACCCCTACCCTACTTCTACTCTACCCCTACCCTACTTCTACTCTACCCCTACTTACCCCTTCTTCCCCTATTTTCTCACCGTTAAAACCTTCCTTGGACTTCCACGAACATTTCAAGACCAAAATTAGCCAAATCGGTCCAGCCGTTCACGCGTGATGTCGTGACCAAGGGAAATAGGGATTCATTTTTATATATATACTAGCTGTTGCCCGCGACTTCGTACGCGCGGTGTAGTGACTTTTGTGTTAGTTTAGTTTATGTGTGTTTGTTGCCCAGATTTCATAACGCTCTTCTTGAAATCCTATTCTCTACTAAAAGGGTCTAAAGAATATCGAATATGCAGGCTAGGGTATGAACATGGTATGCTGTTATCAAATGCTGCATGAACATAAGAAGTTGAGCCCTCATTCATAGATCTGTCCATCTACCTATCAAGAAACTTTTTCTCAAGTATGCGTGGGAGGTATCAAGCTAAAATTTATGTTCTTACTTAGTAATGCATAATATCAGGCCAATCATATTTTTACTATAAAATGAAAAAGAGATTGTGTGTATCCATACTAATATTATAAATGTGAAAGAGGGTTTGTTTGTTTATCCGTCTTTCACGTCAAAATTGATGCAACGGATCGACGTGACTTTTGGAATGGGAATAGTTTGGCAGCTGAAAAGTGACATACTTAGGCAGCCATTAGACAGTCAATCTGGATCGCGATCCAGATTGACTGTGTACGAAGGTGATTGACGGTTTGCGATCTTGATCGCAAAATATCTACATAGTAAATCTCGATCGCGATCAAGATCACGATCAGTGATCGCGATCTGGATGGACTGTGTAATGGCTGCCTTAGACTACTTTTTATCCCTGAAAAATATCACATTCCCGCGGGATAACGTCGTCGTTTAGTCCGAGCTTGCGAAGTCGCGCGCGGAAGGCTAGTATTTTGATATGGAGACATTTCCTATTTGTGAGAGCTTGTAATTAACTTTCTTTAAGTAACAGGTATAAAATGTAATGATATACCTACCATTTAATTATTTAATTTAACATCATTTATGTAAGCTTTCCTAGTAAATAAATGAATAAATAAGTTAGATAGAAAACTATTTTTAATATTCCTTTATTTTATGGGATGGTACCTACGGCTGAAGGCCTAAGTAGCCAGAGCCGGTTAAATGACATAAAAAATGGTAGGTAGGTGTCGGTATCTACGTAGGTACTGGCTACTTAGCGTTTATGAGCAAATTTTTCAAAATTACATTGGTGACATTTTGTCTACATTGCGACAAACTTATTTCACACAGTGGTTAGTTTTTGGTACTAAATATACTGTTGACTGCCGGCAGTCCATTTTGACAGTTAATTTTGTATTGCTAGTGGCTCCTCCACGACCACTGTCACCGGGTCAGATATATTTGTGGCACCACTATACTTACTGTAGCGACATCTAGCGTCGAGTGGAAATGCGAAATAGAAATATTACATCAATAGGGTGAAAACTTCAGTTTTGGCCACTGCCCCGAGTGCTTACTTAGCTTAAAACATTTCGTTAATAACTTTTGCTTGATAGTATACTTTTTATCTATGACTTTTAAGTCATAATAACAATAGTAATAATTCAGTTTACATCGAATTAGATGTTTCTTTTATTTTATCTAAGTTAGTTAAGTATTGATTTCTCGATGTATCTTTTAAAATTTGATTAACAAAAACACATCAATCGGCACCCTTCGCACATTTTAAGTTTAAGAAATAGGTTTTTAATTTACTAAAATAAAACTAAATTTCGTAAGTATATGAATACTTAGTTATATGTTTTTTACTATGTTTGTCCACGAATTTCTCGAAATCTTAAGGCATATCGAGATGGTTCTATTTGATTTAAATTAGGTGTATTCTAACTTTAGCAACAGTCTAAGATTCATCAAAATCAGTTTAGTAGTTTCCGTGGGTATGTTATAGTACAATTCACTAAAACTTATTGTTATTGTACACTAAAACTTAAGAAATAAAAAGTAATTAAAAAAAATAAACTGACTGGCACCGACCTCAAAAAGGTACCTAAATTATAGATATTATATTTTTCCTTTTCAGTTGACAAATACTTTTTGGAGTCTGTAAATTTTTTTTAAGTAGTTTTTTTGTATTGTAAGAATTTAAAAATGTAAAGAAAAGTATAAGATACATTCTTGACAATTTTAGATTTAAATTTTGTATTTTATAGATACCTACTTAAGACCATAGGCGAAAGAAGTGAAAAACATCTTAAAGTGGCAACAGCGGGGGCTTTCATCCTACTTAATATAATCATTCGAATGTACATTTGTGAAAGGTATATCGTAATCTTACTGACTTCCTGCGCCATCTATTGCTTAGTAGTTATGATGCGAAAGAAGTGAAAAACATCTTAAAGTGGCAACAGAGAGGGCTTTCACCCTAATTAAAATAATCATTCGAATGTACTTTTGTGAGAGGTATATCTTACTGACTACCTGCGCCATCTATTGCTTAGTAGATATAATGACGTAAATAACATGAAATTATTTTTATGATTTTATATGTGCCTGGATGGGTTTCAATTTATATTATGTTTTGAAGCAGGTAAAAAAAAATAACATGATTCATTATTAATTGAGACAGCGATTAAATATAACGTATTTTCATAATCATGTGGCGCCATCTATTTTAGTAAGAATCAGTCTTTGTATTTTCCCGTAGGAATAAGGGGTTTTTATTAAATATAAAGTACCCTATATGTTGACCCGGGTTATAAGCTATTACTTCACAAAATTTGGTAAAAATCCGTCCAGTAGTTTTTGCGTGAAAAGCGAACATACAAACAGACAAACAGACAAACAGACAAACAGACAAACAGACAAAAATTTTAATAAATATCGTTTTGGGGTCTATATCCTGTACACATCACATAGCAGTAATATTTTTTTTTTAATCTTTCATGTACAGACTTTTTTTCCGTTTCTGTTTTATTATATGTATAGATATTGAGACAGTTTAATCCAGAAAAATGCTTGACTGTGACCAACATGTTGAGAGTAGAGCACTACCTCTCAGGCGTGCAATAATAATATGTTACTTAACATTGCAACAACACCATAATATTGTGGAAAATAACATGCATTTAACGCAATTTGTTGTCAGATTGTATCTTCTAAGTAATTATTTACTGTAATTTTCACACTTAATTATGATTCACGCGTCAAAGCCGAGAGTATTCAATACGTTGTAACTTTAACTTCAAAACATAGGAAATGAGTTTGCAGATAATTTTATGTTTCCTTTTTTATTACTACGATAAGGTGCGGCAGTAACGTCTGATAAAATGGTAGGTAGCTGTTACGAATCTTCATTACATATTACCATATAAGATTGCCAAATTTTTGCAAAATACGAAATAAAAACGGAGACTTAAATGCATCGAATGCGAATATTGCTATGATTTATATAATTTATGCCAATAATACCAGCTATGATAATGTCAAAATCACCATAATTATGGAATTCGTGATTGTCAGCAAGCATGATACAAGCAGCGCCGGATTTAGACTTCGGCGGCCCATAGGCAGAGCATGTGGTGGAGGCCCTCAAATCGTTTGTGGTTAACTGTTGAAAGTTTCTATTGAGGTCAAGTTAAAGAAGAGAACATTTGAATAAGTTTGCTAACATAAAATTTATTCAAAATTAAACTACTGGTACCTACCTACTTACTACCCACAAGCAAAATTATTTTCCTCTGATTTTCACATTAATAATTAAACGTATCGACAATATCGTCCAAGTCTATTTTCCTCAAAACATCACTCTCTAAACTAAGGAGAGCCAAAATATTTAATCTGACCTCATGGAACATGGTCATGAAACTTCCGAGTTTAATTTTTATAAGTTGTTTATATGTCCCGAAATATCATCCCAAAAAACTTATGGCTGTTTCGAACTTTGCCATCCTATCATGCAGACCGACAGCTATGCTCTTGATTTAGTTGTCTTCTTCGTCCTCAATAATTTATTCGAGGGCATTTATAAAACCTTTATAGCCCCGCAAATAAGTTTTACGTCTAACTATTTGTAACAAAACTCAGTATTTTTTTGTTTCTACTGTGCCTTTATCTATTTTTTTTTGTGGTGTGGTGGCGGCCCATATAGGCAACTGCCTATGTTGCCTATGCTTAAATCCGGCACTGGATACAAGCAGCTCAGTTGACGAATTGGCTTGTGTTTATACCTACTATCCGAGAGGGCACCTGCTGCGCCTCGCCTGCGCCTGCGCCCGAGCAGCGCGTACGCAATTAAATCGGGTAGGTATAATGAAACCGGTGCGAAGCGGTTCCAGCGCGCGCGGGTCGCTGGCGCTATCTATTCAGATATTTCTCTACTCATAAAGCTCCAATTCATTTACTATCATCTAAATGCCCATTTAAATTAATGCGAAAGTTTGTGAGTATGGATGTATAGATGAATGGACGTTTGTCATTCTTTCACGCAAAAACTACAGAACGGATCTAGATGAAATTTGCAACAGAGATAGATTATAGGCTGTAATAACTTATAACACATATGATACTTTTTATCCCGATATTCCCTCGGGAACGAGAAACACGCGGGTGAAACCGCGAATAGAATTAACATATAGGTACCTACCTAAGTAGATAACTTGTTCAACTGTATACTATTGTGATTGGTTAGGATTTCTTTTCTTTTCGACATAGAACAGGAGAACCCTTTGTGACCACTTTAAGGATTTTGTCACTTTGAAACACTAAGTGCTAAATGGGTTTAGTTATTTAAGACAAAAATTATCTCTTAAATTATAGAGAATTTATCTACTTTTAAAGGCAGGTAAATCTTTCAATTAACTCTGCAAACGAACAAAAAAAAATCAGCTGTTTCATACAAATTATCAATACCTACTCGACCAGAAATACCAGAATGTATGGAACACCAGATTTTTGTTATAGTGATAGTTGGCCCCATAGTAAAAGTTGTTCATATTCATGCGCACAATTACTAAGGTTTAAGGTTTAAGGTTTAAGGTTTAAGGTTTAAAGACATTTATTTCTCATACAAACATAAAGTTCATTTACAATGAGATACAAAAGATACATTATTAAGCTTAATACTAATATCGTGCCTCTGGCGTGACGGCAACTAGTGATGTACCGTGCCCGGGCACGTTCCCAAGGACTGGAAATTTTGCCGGCAGCGTTGCCGGCAGTGTCCCAAATTCCCAGCAATATTCCCAAGCACCATTTT
The DNA here is from genome assembly GCA_949710035.1 of Crambus lathoniellus. Classification (NCBI taxonomy): domain Eukaryota; kingdom Metazoa; phylum Arthropoda; class Insecta; order Lepidoptera; family Crambidae; genus Crambus; species Crambus lathoniellus. Next base: position 31,641,807 of record OX453296.1, read on the forward strand.
TAGATGAATATTTTTACCATGCAAGACAATTTAAAATAAGACTTTAAAACTGTTTGATTATATTGAATTAAGTAATAAATAGCTACCAACATCAGAGGTAAGCACATATGAAATGAAAAACAGTTTTATATAAGATGGTTTATTTTTTTATTCAACAAACTAAGAAAACAAAACAAAATAATCTTGCCATAATTATCAACAAATTATAAAATTGTATAAGACACAAAAGAAAAATACAATATTTATTTATATTATTTAACAAAACAACAAAAAGTTTACTGGGAACTTTGGGCAATATTCCCAATGTGCCCGGGAAATTTCCGGGCACATTGGGAGTGGAAAATTGCCGGCAGTGGCAATATTCCCAGGCGTACATCACTAACGGCAACAAACAAATCAATAATAATTATGTTACATTGTGCTAAGAGGTTACTACTACACTACCTAAGAGGTTTTGTGCTTATTCATTAAAACGTATAACACAAAATGTGCGAAAAGTGCCAAATGTCCCGGTTTTGGACACTTTATTGATAGCCAAACTTTAGTAAGTATAGCGAAAAACTGGTCAAGATAGCGAGTCTGACTCGCGCACCGAGGGTTCCGCACAATCATAAATATAAATAAATAAAACGTGAAATTTTTTTCATCGGTGAGCTATAAATCAAAGTCAAAAAATTTGGGGTGTAAAATTAAAATATTGCAGTTTTAGGTCAGCGCCAACGGTTCCAGTCAAATTCACCGAAAAAAAACTCACCGAAAAAAAACTTACCGAAAAAAACTCACCGAAAAGTTTTCTCACCGAAAAAAACTCACCGAAAAAAACTCACCGAAAAAATCTCACCGAAAACCTAACTCACCGAAAACTTTTCTCACCGAAAAAATCTCACCGAAAAATACTCACCGAAAACCAAACTCACCGAAAAAAACTCACCGAAATAAAACTCACCGAAAAAAGCTCACCGAAAACCAAACTCACCGAAAACTTCTTGATTTACGACAATCTGAATCATCTAAATCGACGTATCGGGTAGATTTCTGCTCATATTAATGTAAGTACTTAAATAAATAAATAAATAATCAAAAATTAGGAATTAGGTAATATAAAAAAAGTATTGAAAATGAAAATAACGACTCCGTAGCTCAGTGGTAGGAGCATTCGCCCGAACAATAAAAGGTCGTCGGTTCGAGTCACATCGAACGACTCCGCAGCTCAGTGGTTAGAGCATTCGCCTGGACAGTGAAAGGTCGTGGGTTCGAGTCCCATCGAATGACCCCGTAGCTCAGTGGTTAGAGCATATTTTTTATTTATTTGTTTAAGTATGTCACCGGGAAATTAATAAAAACCGTAACTTTATAAATTTCCTAAAAAAAATAACCACGAAATTTAAGGCAATCGCTTCGCTGCGCTTCGCGATCGCCCTAAATTTCTAACCTATCACGTGTTCTACAGGACTTCCGTAAAATTTATAAACTTGCGGTCCTTATTGTTATTTTCCGGTGACATTTACATTAATATGAGCAGAAATCTACCCGACCCGATACGTAGATGATTCAAATTGCTTTTTTCGGTGAGTTTTATTTCGGTGAGTTTTTTTCGGTGAGAAAAGTTTTCGGTGAGTTTTTTTCGGTGAGATTTTTTCGGTGAGAAAAGTTTTCGGTGAGATTTTTTCGGTTAGTTTTTTTCGGTGAGTTTTTTTCGGTGAGATTTTTTCGGTGAGAAAAGTTTTCGGTGAGTTTGGTTTTCGGTGAGAATTTTTCGGTGAGTTTTTTTCGGTGAGTTTTTTTCGGTGAGAAAACTTTTCGGTGAGTTTGGTTTTCGGTGAGTTATTTTCGGTGAGTATTTTTTCGGTGAGTTTTTTTTTCGGTGAGTTCGGCCGACACCAGCGCCAACATAGTGGAAGTAGGTAATGTAATTTTTATTGAAGATTTCTGAAAAAGTTTACTATCTAAAGGTAATTTAAAGACATCGATTTATTTTTCCTGTAATCTTTACATAAACTTCTATCACATAAAATAATATCAGATTTTTCTCTATGCAAACTTCGGAGATGGGAATGGTATTTTTTTTACATTTTTCATCATAAGTTGATAACTATGCGGCCTAAGAAGAAAATAAAAAAAATGTTTGAGAATGTGCAAGCAACGCTCTTTCATATGATACCCCATGCCCTAGTACTTAGCCCTACTTCGAATTTTTAAGATCCCTTTCAGTCCTTGTTGCAAAAAAAATTTTGTAAGTACTTACATTTATTTCTCTCTTACTATTTACATTGTTTGGTCGGCAGTCTGAGAAACACGTCGAACCAGATAGATATGTGCAAAGTAACAGGAAAACAGCGAGCGAATAAGTGACATAGGGGAAATACCTCTTTGCATAGGCACTACCTACTGCACGAAAGAACAAATCAGATTGTTGTACAAGGTACCTATATACGTAGGTACCACCGCGCGTAACCGACTGAGACCGGGCCTTCGACAAAGTCGCCTTGAATTTATATTTGAGTCTGGAACTACAGAAGATCCTCACTTGGCTACACGTGAACTCAGAAGAAGTTTCTACTCTTGTAGGTATCTGAGCATTGACCGAGAAAGACATAAATAGGTACCTAGTTATTTAATTTTTTACTTTTTTGCATTCACAATGCAATTTTTATCATAGAAAAATGGAAAATAAAGTATTTAGAAAAAATCGACCCGTCTCACAACCAGCTCCGATGGGACTCGAACCCACGACCTTTCGCTATCCGGGCGACTGCTCTAACCACTGAGCTACGGAGTCGTTACGAGAAGCGTCGAATTTATCTAATACTTCTTACACGCTGTATAGCCAGCGTTAATTTCATCAATGTGAGGATATTACTACCCCCACACGCGAAAGAAATACCTTTCCAGATATTTGACAATCGCTACAGAAGAAATTACTATGGAAAGTTATTTAATTTTTTACTTTTTTGCATTCACAATGCAATTTTTATCATAGAAAAATGGAAAATAAAGTATTTAGAAAAAATCGACCCGTCTCACAACCAGCTCCCATGGGACTCGAACCCACGACCTTTCGCTATCCGGGCGACTGCTCTAACCATCCTCACATTGATGAAATTAACGCTGGCAGCGTGTACAGCGTGCTTCTACAGCGTGTAAGAAGTATTAGATAAATTCGACGCTTCTCGTAACGACTCCGTAGCTCAGTGATTAGAGCAGTCGCCCGGATAGCGAAAGGTCGTGGGTTCGAGTCCCATCGGAGCTGGTTGTGAGACGGGTCGATTTTTTCTAAACACTTTATTTTCCATTTTTCTAAGGTACCTAGTTATTTAAGTCGGCGCTGTAATTTGAACAGTTATCATTTGGTGATTCCCAATGTTTGGGATAGGTACTCGAGACATTTTCGAAGTCACGTTGCCTATGGTCATGGAACCCCAACCTTAGGGCGCCAATCGCTGTCTTCCTGCCGCCGGCCCACATGCCCTCACCTTGGGCGAGTGCTCCTTTGTAGTCTCCTTGTTGCAATATGGTAATTGCCTGGGAAGCCAGGACCTTTGTGTGTCGTCGCCCGTCGGCGTCTCGGCCTACTGACCGTCACATCACTAATCTTGTTTATATTTAGTCAAATTGACTATATCAGATCCGATTTATCAGTTAAATTGAAATCAATATCAGCATTGGCCCTCCGCTTGTTAACAGATGATTTAGGCAGCTCTGAAGTTGCAAGTGGTACCTATACCCTAAGGCCTACCCCGCCCATGGAATATTATCCTCGCGTTTTCGTTTTATTTTGTGGCATAGTGAAGACTATTTTTCTTATTTATAATATATACTTTTATAAAGTGGGAATAAAATTCGCGCTTACAATTATGTTCATTATGTAATATAAGCAGTAACTAGTTTTTAAATAATATTATTAGCAAATGTGCAGCTCTAGAGCTATTACGCACTGTCGACTAGTCGCTGGCGACTCGGTCGACGGCGACTGTGACTTACTAATAGTTAAAACTCGTTCTTAGTTCGAAACAGTCGCTGTCTTTCTGTCGCTGGCCCACATGCCCTCACCTTGGGCGAGTGCTCCTTTGTAGTCTCCTTGCTGCAATATGGTAATTGCCGGGGAAGCCAGGACCTTTGTGTGTCGTAGGCCGACGCCGACGGGCTTAGTCGCGAGTGAACCGGTACCTTCTAGGCAAGCACGATTCATCGTAGATCGCATCAACGCTTAACATCAGGCGTGATAGCGGACAAGCGCAAGCCTATCAACCAATAAAAAAAGAAGTAACCCTAAGGTCCGGACGGACTTGGATTAGAATACTGTCCCTCGGCTTGGTCTCCCGGCCCTAGTTGCCCATGTTTTGGTCGCGGAGGGACGGGAGTCGCCGGCAACCGGTCGACAGTCTTAAGGAATAAGACAGAGATGTGTTCTTAATGAAACAACTAGATATAATAATAAAAACAAAATATATTCAAAACACAGAAACATAATTACATTGAATACATATTTCAATTTCAAATAAAATAAAATAATTGATGAAGTATATCTAGGTTTTCCAAGCACACGCGCATACCAAAGGCCTCTGCGCCGGCGCAGAACGTCGTGTGATTGGAGAAGGAATGCAAAGAATTTATTGAGATACACACAGCTTTACATCGGCAGTAGGCTAGGAACAAAAGCCTTACCATGAGTTGTTAGAGCAATACCAAGTAACATTGTGATCGAGATGGCGCGGCGTTAGTGGGCAGTGTAGTGAATAGCTCCGTCCTTTAATTTAAGAGTACTCTAATGGTAACAACATCTTAAAGCAGACGGTCTGTAAAAGACCAGTGGTGGCTAGAATCTGGCTGATGTTGCTCTAACTTCCTTAAGGTTATGGTTTTAAGAACAATAGGGAATATGCATGCATACACTTGTAACAGTAACAAAAATAATCTTAAAAATATAAGCATTAATGTTTTAGGTAGCACTTAAAGTATCGGTCACATCTGACCGGTACGTACGGTACTATATTTCACTGGCTTTGTTTGATGGCACATGTCACGCCCGGTGTAAGTGTTAAAGTAATTTCCTCAAAAAAAGTGTAAATTTTTCCTCTCATACAATCGTAGAACAGTTCGAATACTGACGCCTATAAGAACAATTAAAATTTGTTCTTCATTTTTTATATTTTAATGTTTAATATTTTGCTACCAATTAAGACAAACTCTACACAATCTAAATATATAAAAATCAATGACACTTTTCGTTGTAATTTTATAACTCAAGAACGGGCTCACCTATCCAAACCAAATGTTTAGGCTTTGTTCGGACTATTTAGAAGATGGTTTATGTGAAGTTTGCACAAAATCGGTCGAGCGATTCACTGCGGTTCTTCATTTATCACATTTTTTGTAACAAATGAATTCAATAAATGGCGGATCATTTTGTTAATGGGGTTTTCCTGTCAAATTGAAACTAGGGTAGGGGTAGGAGTAGGGGTAGGGTAGAGGTAAAGTAGGGTTGGGGTAGGGTAGGGGTAGAGGTAGGGTCGGGGTAGGGTAGGGATAGAGTAGTGATAGGGTAGGGGTAGCGTGGAGTTAGGTCAGCTAGTAATGTTATACAATAACGAATTGACAAGTTGACAATAAATATTTAAGAGGAAAAATATAAATTAAAAGACGGCATGCATATTCCCAAACATTCATTTTACGTTACCTCGATTGTTTTTATGATTATAATACTTAGGAATGACTAATTAAAACTGACTGACTTAAAACTGAATTTAATACTGACAATATTTCTTTGTTACAAGCTTTTTATTAACTTGCCATGTTAGTTAGTTAGTTTGTTAGTTAGTAGGGACAAATCTTGCAAGCTTAATTTGACCCACTTCCCAGTGTCCGATGGGGCTGAAATTTTGTATAATGGTTTGGTTCAGATGACAATACAAATTTAAAGTACAGTCAGCAAAAAGCTTGTCATAAAAATGGATTTTTTACTAAAAACTTATTTGACTTTTCATTTATATTAAATTTTAATATACATTCAATTTGGCAACTTTAAGATTTTGTAAACTCACATCAGTTACAAAATAATTAAAATAGAAATATTTTATTGTAATAAATAAGGTAAATGCATATAAAATGGGTCCTTAACTCCTCATTTAAATTTTACCTATATACAATACTGAGCTGCTAAAAGTATATTTACATGAAAATGTACAAGGCGAACGGTAAAATGTGTATAAAGGTTGCATAGGTTAGGGTAGCTACACACACATACGGGTCGGCATTAATCGGCAGGCGTATTGTGCATCAGTTGGTGCGTGACATTGACTTATTTGATTAGAAGTCTGTCTCAACCTCGCAATGAATGCACAATGCGCCCGCCGATTTATGCCGACCCGAATAAGTGTGTGTAAGCAACCCTTACATACTTAATAATAAAACGCAAAACCAATGATAGCTTTGAACATTAAATATTTTTTTAAATTAAATATAATTTCCCAGTTAGTAAGTTAATGAATAACCGTGAAGTTTCTTCTAGCATTCTAGTGAGTTGAACCGCAAAACAACTTTTATTAATTAATACATACAGTTTAGTCACTACTAAGAATGATTAATTGGTTTCTCTCTCAATGATAACAATGTAATCTAGAAAATGGCGAAGAAAGGTTAACATAACCGTAGTTAAGTATTTTCGTTAACATCTCAGCATTTGACAGATTTACGACGACGACCAAAGATTTAAAATATTGATAGATAGTAAAAAATATATACAAATATATTTACAAATCATTACTAACATACATAACTACTGAGTTACACATACACAGCCTTATTGGAATTTATTATTGCTTGTTTCCACGTTTTGTACAGCATTTAGTAATAAGTTAAAGTATATTATTTCTTCAGTCAAAGTATACGCTAGTATAATCATAATCATAATCATAATCATAATCATTTATTTGCATGAGACATGGTATAAAATGGTGGTAACATTAAACAGTAACAGAGCTCATGTATCACTATTGAAATAGTATGCAAATTATAACACTTACAATGTCATCAATCTTAAGGTAATTTGCTATTATTATAATTTCAAATTTTTGTCCAGATATTTATACAGTAATTTAAAATTTAAAATAATTGTACTATAATAGAAATTTCACACTAACATGTATAAAGAATGTCAGTAAATTTAACTATTTATAAGTCCATAAATTCCTTAACACTATATATATTTATATCATTCAGCCATGTAGATAGTTTTTTTTTAAACAAGTTATTATTTAGCTCTTTCATTTCATTGGGAATCTTATTATATATTTTAACGCACATAGCTAGACAACTTTTATTATATTTAGATGATTTAGGTACATTGTTTAAAACAAGTTTGTATTTGTTTCTGCGCACTCTAGTATTCTGAGTGTCCGATGCTTTTGCAAACAGATAATTGTGTTGATGGACAAAGTTACACACCTCATACAAGTACAGCGATGGCAAAGACATCAGATTTAAGTCTTTAAATATAGGTTTGCATGACTCGTCAGGTAGAATTCCACAAATGGCCCTTATGCATTTCTTTTGTGCTATGAATGCTCTATTCCAATCTGTGCTATTACCCCATAGCATCAAACTATACCTTAATACAGATTCGACATAAGCATGATAACATAAGATAGCAGTTTTCCTATTTGTTACTTTTGTAAGTTGACTTAAAGCATATGCAAATTTGTTTATTTTATTACAAACGGTTTCAATATTAGCTTTCCAATTCAAAAATTGGTCTATTATAACACCCAGGAATTTCACATTTGTTACTTCATAAATTTTGTCAATGTTTAGTTTAAAATTATATTGCTTATGTTGAGATTGATTGAATTGAATAAATACTGATTTATCAAGATTAATATTTAAATTATTTGCTTCAAGCCATTTAATTAATATGTCAATATTTTTATTGATGTCATCCTCATGATTAGTCAATGAATTATTTCTTTTTTCAGTCGTCACAATTATAGAAATGTCATCTGCATATAAAATAATTTTATGTTTGGTAATTTCAAATATGTCATTAATATATAATAAAAATAATAGAGGCCCTAGAATGCTTCCCTGGGGGACACCTGTTTTATTTTCACGACTACTGGAAGCGTATGATATAATTTCGTTATTAACTAATTTATTGATCATGACATATTGTTTTCGGTGAGATAGGTATGACGATATCCACTGAAGGGCAATACCTCTCACGCCTACATTTTCTAACTTTTTTAAAAGTAAGTCGTGCGAAACGTGGTCAAAAGCTTTAGTTAAGTCAAAAAATAGTCCTGTCGTCCAAAAATTATTATTATTATTAGTCAAGATCGTATTAATTAAATCAAATATTGCCAACGTTGTGGATTTACCATTTTGAAAGCCATATTGACAATCATTTATAATTTTATATTTATTACAAAAATCTACTAACCTCTTAGACATGCATTTTTCAAAAATTTTTGAGAAAATTGGGACTAAAGTTATAGGGCGATAATTGTTTACATCATCTTTTGCACCTTTCTTAAAAAGTGGCCTAACAACAGATAGCTTCAAGGCTTCCGGGAAAATTCCAGAGTCAAAGGATTTGTTGATAAGATAGGTTAGAATGGGAAGGATTTCATTAATACATAGTTTAATTATTTTAGTGTTTATTCCATCATAACCTTCAGCATTTGTATTATTAAGTTTTAAAACTTCAATTTTTACTTCTTTCTGTGTCATCGGCATTAAGAACATGGTATTTGAGATTGTTGTAGTGGGCTGGCGTTTCTTCTTAACTGTAGATGAACATGTTTTTTTGTCAATAAAGTTGTTATTAAATGTGTTCGCTATGTCCGTAGGATTAGTTAATATTGTGTTGTCAATTTTTAATTCGGAAATACTTTTATAATTATTTGAATTATCCACCTCGTTTTTAATTATAGACCAGGTCGCTTTACATTTATTTTGACTTTTATTTATATACTTTATATTATTATTCTTTTTTGAGCTATAAATTATTTTATTCAATATTTTAGAATATGTCAGATAGTTGGTTTTGCTGTTTGCTGTTTTATGTGTATAGTAGCGATAACGTAAAAATCTTTTAGTTTTACAGCTCTTTCGTAGACCTTGACTTATCCATCTACTGTTGTTAGAATTGTTATTTCTTACTTTGACTTTTATTGTAGGAAAACACAAATTATACAGCAGGCATAAAAAATCATAAAAACTAGTAAAAGCCATGTTAAAGTCACTAAGTTCATATACGTCATGCCACGAGAGACTGCTTAAATAGTCCTTAAACTTCTGTATATTCTCACGAGAATAGTCTCTCTTATACATAAAACAATTTTCTGAAGACGTCGGCTTTTGTTTTACATTAAAACAAAGCAGTTGTGCAGTATCATGATCTGATAAAAATAAAGGTAAAACTTTGGCCTCAGCACCTTTAATATTGCTAAGAATATGATCAATGCACGATTGTTTCCGAGTGGGCTCGTTTATATGAATTTTTAGATTGTGAACTTTGCATAGATCTTGTAGGCATTCTGTAACTCTTCCCGTTTTTAACGTATTTATATTAAGATCTCCTGCAATAACTACTTTGAAATTTGATTTGTATTTTTTATATATTTCGCACAACAAACCATCCAATTTGCCTAAGAAAATATTGGGGTCTGACGTTGGAGTTCTATATATGGAAATCACAATTATTTTGTAAAGGGGGATTTCAATACCACAAACTTCAAATACTTTTGGTAGGGCTAATTTTTTTATCCACGTCAATTCTTTACAACATAGATACTTTTTTGTTATTATGCAAGTTCCCCCCCGTTGTTGCTTTTCTCTACAAAATGCAGTTGCCAACTGAAAGTCTTTAACTTTTATGAAGCTGTCATATCCCGATTTAACAAATGTTTCTGTAAGGCAAATAATATCAGGATCCTCATTCGTTTCACGAAGCTCCTGTAGCGTTAACTCTAATATCGGCTGTTTAGAAAGAATGCTTGCAATATTTTGGTGCAATATTTTAATTTGCGTTTGTTTTTGTTTGGTCTCGAAAAAATGATTTACTTTTTATTTTAGGGAAATAGTCAGTTATAATTTTTTTTTTGTTTAAATTTGGTTTGGTGTCATGGGGTAAATTTGTGCTATCATTTATAGACTGCTTTTGGGCAAAATAATATGGAATAGTACCCTTTTTATAGCAGTTCTCTACGATACTAGATTCGTTTTTCCGTATATGTTTTCTTAGTGCCGCCACATCCAAGTATTTGTGTTTGTAGTCGGCACAGTCAATCTCATAATTAATTGAATTACATATGTCAACTAGATTATAATTATTACAATATACAAAATGACAATTTTTGAATTCATTACATAAATTATAAAGAGCATTGTTTACATGATTTTCCCCAATTTTAACATTTTTAAACACATTAATTATGAAGATATCACAAAAGTGCAATCGTTCAAATATATCTCGTAACAGTATAGTCAGTTTTTTCAAATCGACGTCATTTTCACCGACTCCTATTATCAATTTGTCTTCAGTCTTGAGATTGATATTATGGTAACTCTTCAATACTTCAGCACTTTGTGCATAAGGTTTTGTTTCAGCCTTAACCTTGTATTTTTCATATGGAGATGAGAATCTCGAACTTAACAGAGCAGAAGCGAGGCCAACGCATTGCTGTGTACCTAGGATAAGTATCCGTTTGTGGTCTTCTTTACTGGCAACTTGTTTTGATTTTATTTTTACTTCTGGCGAAATAATAGCTCTCGGTACATCGTTGTTTAATATATCTTCGCAAATTGTCACATCTTTTGTCATACATAGTTTATCTGTCAGGTCGTTAATTTGTTGATTGAGGAGCTCTATTTCCAATTGAGCGTCTAGAAGTGACTGTTTCAAGTCGGTAATTTTTGTTAGGAGGTGTGTGAAATTGTTCGATCGCCCAGTATTGCATTCTGCCGAACGACCTCTTGGCGGTGTAAAGAAAGAATGCGTCTGTAAGGAATGTATTTCTTTCTCTTTACAAGTGCTTTGTGAAGCGTATTTGATAAAAAACAACAAGAATAAGAGAAACCTATATGATGAAAAGTTCGTAACTTTAAGAAGTTTTGATAGATATTTATGAAGTAGAAGGACACCTAAAACACACACAACTGAAAACCGATGACAAATGTTGCAACAGTAAAATTCTCGTAAAAACATCAATTAATTTTACATAATATACTTAACCCTTTTTTAAGTTTTGGATGAAGTTAAAGGTAAGTATAAATACTATGTTATAATTTTTCACTGCCTCGTTTTGCTTGCAGACCCTGTAGAACCATTTGTGAATTGTATTGCACCAACAATAGCAATGTTGTGACGTCTTTAGGAACTCGCACTGATTATCTATAAACAAAACAATAATCCAATTAAGATTTTTTTTCCCCCAAATTAAAGTCATCTCGTTATTATTTTAGTAGTTTGATGCAAGTTATAGAGTATCATCATTCAAATAAAATTAATAATGCTATTCGATATTGATCGATATTGATTTTGGATTGATATTGTTTAGTGTAAAACTAAACTATCTCTAGACGGTCATCATTTGCGTAAGTTAGCGTAAGTTGTACCTGTAACATATGTACATAGTTGTGTAATGTAGCCCATACCGTCACAGCAGCGGGAAGTGCGTGTCGGCGCTCTGGCGCAGCACGGTGGCGAGCGCGGCGTGCAACGCCAGCGCGCGGCCGGGCTCCGCGCGCAGCGCCAGCCGCCGCGCCGACAGGTGCGCGCCCGCGCCCACGCCGCCCGCCTCCGCGCCCTCCGCGCCCGTGTACCGTGTAATGTAGCCCATACCATCACAGCAGCGGGAAGTGCGTGTCGGCGCTCTGGCGCAGCACGGTGGCGAGCGCGGCGTGCAACGCCAGCGCGCGGCCGGGCTCCGCGCGCAGCGCCAGCCGCCGCGCCGACAGGTGCGCGCCCGCGCCCACGCCGCCCGCCTCCGCGCCCTCCGCGCCCGTGTACCGTGTAATGTAGCCCATACCATCACAGCAGCGGGAAGTGCGTGTCGGCGCTCTGGCGCAGCACGGTGGCGAGCGCGGCGTGCAACGCCAGCGCGCGGCCGGGCTCCGCGCGCAGCGCCAGCCGCCGCGCCGACAGGTGCGCGCCCGCGCCCACGCCGCCCGCCTCCGCGCCCTCCGCGCCCGTGTACCGTGTAATGTAGCCCATACCATCACAGCAGCGGGAAGTGCGTGTCGGCGCTCTGGCGCAGCACGGTGGCGAGCGCGGCGTGCAACGCCAGCGCGCGGCCGGGCTCCGCGCGCAGCGCCAGCCGCCGCGCCGACAGGTGCGCGCCCGCGCCCACGCCGCCCGCCTCCGCGCCCTCCGCGCCCGTGTACCGTGTAATGTAGCCCATACCATCACAGCAGCGGGAAGTGCGTGTCGGCGCTCTGGCGCAGCACGGTGGCGAGCGCGGCGTGCAACGCCAGCGCGCGGCCGGGCTCCGCGCGCAGCGCCAGCCGCCGCGCCGACAGGTGCGCGCCCGCGCCCACGCCGCCCGCCTCCGCGCCCTCCGCGCCCGTGTACCGCGCCACGCGCGCCATCGCCGCCGCGTTCACCTGCGCCATAGTAAAAGTATATAAGTACGTTGACTGCCTAGACAGGCACCGCAAACGGTTTGTATGTGAGCGCGCCCGTACGTATGCGTCGTCGCACGCACACACTGACAAAATTTATCGGTGATAAAGGGGCGACAGGCATGCGTGACAGCGCCCGCGCGGCGCCGCGCCGGCCGCCCGCGACCGCGCATAATATAATAATTTGTGCGTGTACCTACCTACCGCCTCGTTAAGATGGCTACAAAATCGAGTAGCAGTAGAAAATGTTGTAGTGTAGGTATATGGATGTCTGAATAGCGGTTTGTTTTATCCAGAATTGTCTTTCTTCGCATTACCTAGCGAATAAGAACGGTGAGTACAATCTACCTACTATAAATTATCATTCGTAGATACGTACATAATTTTGTATTAGCTGTTTACCTACCTAAATAGTTCTGCTTCCGATTCCGATTTCGTTGACCAGATATCTACCGATTAGTAGTGTAATTTTTAAATAGAAAGAAAGAAGAAAGAAAAACATTTATAATACAAAATTATTGTAACTTGTAATCCTATGTGTAGGTAGGTATGTGATTAGATTAATGAACTGGAAGCATAATATAAATTTTTAACCGCCTCTGCGGTCTAGTGATTCACACCACCGATTTCAGACCCAGAGGTCCCGGGTTCGATTCGCAGTGGGCGTACATAATGTATTCGGTTTCATTGATGGCAGAACTTGGTCTGATGTTTTCAGCATTAATGTGTTCCGGTAGTTAGAGATAAGATAGCCAGTTCCTCAGTGATTGAGGATTCCTGGAGTAGTGCGCTTCCACCTTCAGCCTTATCACCACTTAACATCAGGTGCGATGAAGGCTAATTGTTACCTTGTTGCGTGAAATAAAAAAGAAACAAACTTTAGCATGCGGGGAGTAGGTAAACCTGTAGACCAGGAGCCAGTCTTTTTTTATATAAACCTTCTAAGTTTAATCCTAATCCTGTGCTCCTATGAGTTTGTGTACCGGGAATTAATGTGTAGATTCGGAGCCAGTCTTTTTAACAGAATAATTATTATAAATAAAACTCGTAATCATTGTGAAAAAACGAAATATATGTAGCTTACTTCTGCAAAAAACACAACATGCAAGATGCACCGCCCGCCCGCCCGCAAAAAATTGCACATGCACACCACGAAAATACCAGAGAATCCTAAATTGAATAAAAAAAATATTTAGATTTCGAAAAAGTAAATAATACTTGTAAAAATACAATTTCATAGTTAAACATTTTATTTTCATAAATACATGATTCAGTAAAGCCACGTTTAAATTTATCCTATTTCGACTGTAATTTTTCAAACCACTAAACAGGGGGCCAAGCCTGCTAACGTTAAGTCATAATCGTGTTTCAATTGTAGTTCAATTGTAGTAATTTTTAACACACTAGCAACAGGAAATGTGTACTTTTTTCACAATACTTCTGATGGTAATGATGATAATTCTTGTAACAAGTGTGTAAAAACGCACTGTAATTGAACTACAACTGAAACACGATTGAGACACAATTATGACTTAACGCAGACTTGGCCCCCTGGTAACATGACGTAGGTAATGAAAAAATTTTAGTCAGGCCCTGGTCTATGTACAAAAATAATTTAAAAACTTTGTATTATAGATTCCTGACGCCCACCTCACCTACAGGGGAAAATTGTTTTGTATAGAGATTGACTATGCATTTTTGACGATTGAATAAACTCTAAGCGACAGCCCTACGTCTTTAGTCAATTATCGCTCGCTCAGGGCTCGAGTCCGCTTACTTATATACTTTTACTATGCCTGCGCCAACCATTCACGTGGGTATTTTACTGTTGTTGAAATGTAGATACTTAATTATGACATTCAGAAATATCACGTAATTGATTAACAAATGTGAAAAAAGAAATTCAATCTGTATTATACAAGCAAATTATGAGCTACCTAATTGTGACTCTAGCTATCTCTTCCTTAAACGAAATTTTCTATGGCGACAGTATGGCGCTATAGAAATGTGACGTCACATTTTTATAGCACTCTTCTTGTCTAATTAGAAAGTTTGATGCTCTATATCGAGCAGTATGCAAGATATTTGAAAATAAAAACCTATGTTGTGTTGCTACTAATTCGATGAACATTTTAAGTCAAAAAAAACAGTTAATTACCCTATTCACCACATTACTTTTCAAGTTCGTTGTTTCTTCGCACGTAGGATGACCAGCATTTAACCAGATGTAAACATGCCTATACAAGGTGTAAACATAGGTCGAAATAAAAAAAAATTGTCGTCCCGTACTATACTGCCCATAGTGCCCATCAACCTGATTAATTTTGTATGGGATGGCAATTTTTTTTAAATATTTAGACCTATGTTTCTACGGGAAAGTTTTGCAGTTTCATCGGTGAAATCACTTCCTAAAATATTATTGCTCATTTTTTTTACACCTTTTATACATGGTATGAAAAATATGCAAATTCACGCCTTGTAGGAACTATATTATGACTATCTCAACTCATAACGAGGGACTAAGATCAATAAAAGAAAATAAGAAAAATAATTAATAGAAAACGGAAGTAATGAAATGTTGTACTCACTCTTAGCTCGTCGCCGTCGTCGACGAGGCGCGACGGCCCTGGTATCGAGTTATGCCGCGCCGCCACGCACAGCTGGGGGATACAAAATCGTCGGCGTATATGAGGTATTTGAAGAAAGAGCAAGTGTAAATAAGTGATGCTGGTAAGTTCCCGGCCAGCTACTTTTCGGCAATATTAAGTGACATTCGATAAATAATAAAATAAAATAAAAAATTGACACCATCACTCATACATTGTTCCAATACCAGGGTATAGTAGCTTAAGCACTAGTATTATAGAAATTTGAAACAACGACGGGTTCGTAAGGAAAAGGAAAAGTTCGTTTTCAACATTTACCCGACCGGGGATTGAACCCGGGACCTCTAGAGATAGCGGCACCTTGAAACCGGTGAGTACACCACTCGGCCACGAAGGTCGTACGATCTACCTACTCGCTACTGATGGAAGCGCATGAAAATATCGCCCCATAGTGGTCATATCGCGTTTACTCCATTCCAAACCGATTGTCCGTGGATGTAAACAAACATGAAGTATGTCAGCTTACCAAAGACCTGTGGCCCGATTCTGCTAACGTTAAGTCGTAATCGTGTCTCAATCGTGTTTCAATTGTTGTGCTTTTTTACACACTAGTTACAAGAATTATGGCAGTATGATGTGATGTGAATGTAGTGTGTGGTGTGACAATCAGTAGTATTGTGAAAAAAGTTCACATTTCTTATAACTAGTGTGTAAAAAAGCACAACAATTGAAACACGATTGAGACACGATTATGACTAAACGTTAGCAGAATTGGGCCACAGAACAACTGATTAGAAATGTGAAAATTCGATAGTGGATAACAATCTGAATCTGATCACAAGCTCGCAGCTAGAATAAAAGTTTGTGACGCGAGAACAAGTTAAAAGTCATAATTATTACGATTTATTTATTTAACAATTTGTATCACTTCGACATAAAAGAGTTCAGTGAAATCCACATCGAATTTTCACATTGTTAATCAGTTCAGTCTTTGGTAAGCTGAAGCATTTTATGTTTGTTTTCACTTCTCATGCTCGTAAAGTTCGTGTTTATGTTGGGTATAGGCGGCATAAAATCGCTTTTTATGCTCTAGTGCATAAAGTAAAATCTTCGTCAAGTCTCAGACTTTAAGACAAAGGTCGTCAGGTAAACAGTCACACACGCAATTAAACTTCGTTAAATAAACTTTATTAATAACTAACGTATTTCATTCTGTTTCTTAAATTTTGTAGATAATCCATGATAAATTATTAAATTAATAAAACTAGGCAAAATTAATGAGTTTTCTAAGGAATAAGTATTTCAAGAGTATTATGGACTACGATCTATGCTAAAGTCACTGTGCTGCCAATGCCCGTATAAAAAAAAAGAAAAAGAAAGTCTTCCCGCCAATATGGCGAAGTCTTTATTTATTCGTTTTTGCAATATTATTATTTATTTTCCTCACACTCGAAGTGAAAAGCAGAGTGTATAGCTCGTACATAAAACCCATTTTACCCTCGAATTGACTATCCACCCTCGCCTACGGCTCGGATGGATATATACGTCTCGGGTAAAATGGTACCTTTTATGCACTTGTTGTACAATCTACTATTATATACACGGACAATGACATGGGAAAACAAAAAAAATTTCATTTTTATCCTATACCAGTATCATCATGTCAGCCGAACGACGCCCACTGCTGGGCATAGGCCTCCCCCAAGGATCTCCACAACGATCGGTCCTGCGCTGCCCGCATCCAGCGGCTTCCCGCGACCTTGACCAGATCGTCGGTCCACCTTGTAGGGGGCCTGCCCACGGAACGTCGTCCGGCACGCGGTCGCCATTCGAGAACCTTTCCGCCCCAACGGCCATCGGTTCTCCGCGCTATGTGTCCCGCCCACTGCCACTTCAATGATGCAATCCTTCGAGCGATGTCGGTTGTTTTAGTTCTCCTGCGGATCTCATCATTTCTGATTCGATCGAGCAGGGAAATACCAAGCATCGCTCTCTCCATTGCTCGCTGGGTGACTTTGAGCCTTCTTATGAGACCCATAGTAAAAGACCACGTCTCACTTCCATAGGTCATTACTGGCAACACACACTGGTCAAAGACTTTTGTCTTGAGACATTGAGGTATTTCGGACGCAAATATATGCCGGAGCTTCCCAAACGCTGCCCATCCGAGCTGGATTCGACGAGAGATCTCTTTTTCAAAGTTGGACTTACCTAATTGGATTGTCTGTCCCAGGTAGACATAGTGGTCAACAACTTCGAGTGTAATGTTCCCAACATTAACTGGAGCGGGTGCAACATGGTCATTGAACATGATTTTCGTCTTGTCCATGTTCATCTTAAGACCCACTTTTTGCGAAGCATTACCGAGATCTTCGAGCATTGTGTTCAGGTCTTCCAAGGTCTCAGCCATAAGAACTACATCATCGGCAAACCGTAGGTGTGTTAGGTACTCGCCATTAATGTTGATGCCGCATCCTTTCCAATCCAGCAGCTTAAAAATATCCTCCAACGCAGCTGTGAACAGTTTGGGAGAGATGACATCTCCCTGTCTCACACCTCGCTGTAGTTGGATAGGATTAGAGCTCTGGTTCTGTATTTGGACCGACATGGTGGCGTTTTGGTATAAGTACCTCAGCACCTCGATGTACCTGTAGTCTATTTGGCACCTCTAGAGAGACTGCAGCACCGCCCAAGTCTCAATCGAATCAAAGGCTTTCTCATAGTCCACGAACGCCAAGCAAAGTGGCAAGTTATACTCTTCGGTCTTCTGTATAACTTGCCGCAGCGTATGAATGTGGTCTATGGTATGTACTGTAGCCTTTTCGGAACCCGGCTTGTTCGGGAGGTTGGAAGTCGTCGAACCTTCGAGCGAGACGATTCGTAATGACTATCGAAAACAACTTATAGATATGGCTCAGAAGCGAGATGGGTCTATAGTTCTTCAAGAGAGTTTTATCACCCTTCTTTTTAACAGCATCACATCTGCCCCATGCCTTTGGCGTTTTGCCCTCAAGGATGACTGAATTGAAAAGCTTCTGGAGGACTTTAAGTATCGGCTTACCGCCCGCTCTCAGAAGCTCTGTTGTGATTCCGTCATCGCCCGCCGCCTTGTTGTTTTTAAGCTGCTTGAGAGCCATTCTAATCTCGTACAGGCTGACGTCCGGGATATCTTCTGTATAGTGTCGGGTAAGCTTGGCTCTAGGGTCTTTAGCCTTGCTTTCAACAGGTGTTTGCGTGGAATATAGCTGTCCATAGAAACTCTCAATCTCCCTCAGGATTTCAGGTGTTGGCGAAACGATGCTACCTTCCTCAGTTTTCAGCCTCGTCAATTGACTTTGCCCGATAGACAGATCTCTCGCGAACACTTTGGAGCCTTTGTTCCGCTCAATGGCTTCTTTAATACGCTGGGTATTAAATTGGCGAAGGTCGCGCGTCAAAGACTTAGATATCTGTCTATTGAGCTGCCGATAACGACCAGTATATACCAGTATAGAAGCCGTTATTCCAAAACCAATGGTTTTTATTTCACTTCGATATGATTAGTATTTATAAAGTTATTGTTAAAATGAATTTGCTTAAAAGACTTTGTTACACCTAGGGAATGCAATCTCGAACCAAGATTGACCTTTCAAGATCTTGGAGTCTTTTTTCTGAATCAAGATTGGTCAGTTCGAGATCTCGATCTCGAATCAAGATTATCGGGATTATTCGCGATTGAGCAGCATAAATTAAAAAGGCGTTATTTTTGTGTCAAATACTGTAAATTGAGAGTAACCAGTATTTTTGGAATATTTTGAATTATGTTATGAAATGAAGAGCAAAAAAATCAGTGGCTAAATAGCCCGCGGCTGAAAAGGCCCTTTCTGCCTCCACACTAGTAGGGACGAAAGTTAAAAGGCTGTTAAGGCGCTAATCGGAAAAATATGGACTTTTTGATTTAAAACTATAGGACGGTTACAGTTGTTACAAATCTGGTAATAAGATATATAGTTATTTTAATTTTTAGATTTTTGCATTCACAATGCAATTTTTAATATAGAAAAATGGAAAATGAAGTATTTAGAAAAAATCGACCCGTCTCACAACTAGCTCCGATGGGACTCGAACCCACGACCTTTCGCTTTCCGGGCGACTGCTCTAACCACTGAGCTACGGAGTCGTTACGAGAAGCGTCGAATTTATCCAATACTTCTTACTCGCTGTATAGTCAGCGTTAATTTCATCAATGTGGAGATATTACTACCCGCACACGCGAAAGAAATACCTTTCCAGGTATTTGGCAATCGCTAAAGATGAAATTACTATTGCAAGTTATTTTAATTTTTAGATTTTTGCATTCACAATGCAATTTTTAATATAGAAAAATGGAAAATGAAGTATTTAGAAAAAATCGACCCGTCTCACAACTAGCTCCGATGGGACTCGAACCCACGACCTTTCGCTTTCCGGGCGACTGCTCTAACCACTGAGCTACGGAGTCGTTACGAGAAGCGTCGAATTTATCCAATACTTCTTACTCGCTGTATAGTCAGCGTTAATTTCATCAATGTGGAGATATTACTACCCGCACACGCGAAAGAAATACCTTTCCAGGTATTTGGCAATCGCTAAAGATGAAATTACTATTGCAAGTTATTTTAATTTTTAGATTTTTGCATTCACAATGCAATTTTTAATATAGAAAAATGGAAAATGAAGTATTTAGAAAAAATCGACCCGTCTCACAACTAGCTCCGATGGGACTCGAACCCACGACCTTTCGCTTTCCGGGCGACTGCTCTAACCACTGAGCTACGGAGTCGTTACGAGAAGCGTCGAATTTATCCAATACTTCTTACTCGCTGTATAGTCAGCGTTAATTTCATCAATGTGGAGATATTACTACCCGCACACGCGAAAGAAATACCTTTCCAGGTATTTGGCAATCGCTAAAGATGAAATTACTATTGCAAGTTATTTTAATTTTTAGATTTTTGCATTCACAATGCAATTTTTAATATAGAAAAATGGAAAATGAAGTATTTAGAAAAAATCGACCCGTCTCACAACTAGCTCCGATGGGACTCGAACCCACGACCTTTCGCTTTCCGGGCGACTGCTCTAACCACTGAGCTACGGAGTCGTTACGAGAAGCGTCGAATTTATCCAATACTTCTTACTCGCTGTATAGTCAGCGTTAATTTCATCAATGTGGAGATATTACTACCCGCACACGCGAAAGAAATACCTTTCCAGGTATTTGGCAATCGCTAAAGATGAAATTACTATTGCAAGTTATTTTAATTTTTAGATTTTTGCATTCACAATGCAATTTTTAATATAGAAAAATGGAAAATGAAGTATTTAGAAAAAATCGACCCGTCTCACAACTAGCTCCGATGGGACTCGAACCCACGACCTTTCGCTTTCCGGGCGACTGCTCTAACCACTGAGCTACGGAGTCGTTACGAGAAGCGTCGAATTTATCCAATACTTCTTACTCGCTGTATAGTCAGCGTTAATTTCATCAATGTGGAGATATTACTACCCGCACACGCGAAAGAAATACCTTTCCAGGTATTTGGCAATCGCTAAAGATGAAATTACTATTGCAAGTTATTTTAATTTTTAGATTTTTGCATTCACAATGCAATTTTTAATATAGAAAAATGGAAAATGAAGTATTTAGAAAAAATCGACCCGTCTCACAACTAGCTCCGATGGGACTCGAACCCACGACCTTTCGCTTTCCGGGCGACTGCTCTAACCACTGAGCTACGGAGTCGTTACGAGAAGCGTCGAATTTATCCAATACTTCTTACTCGCTGTATAGTCAGCGTTAATTTCATCAATGTGGAGATATTACTACCCGCACACGCGAAAGAAATACCTTTCCAGGTATTTGGCAATCGCTAAAGATGAAATTACTATTGCAAGTTATTTTAATTTTTAGATTTTTGCATTCACAATGCAATTTTTAATATAGAAAAATGGAAAATGAAGTATTTAGAAAAAATCGACCCGTCTCACAACTAGCTCCGATGGGACTCGAACCCACGACCTTTCGCTTTCCGGGCGACTGCTCTAACCACTGAGCTACGGAGTCGTTACGAGAAGCGTCGAATTTATCCAATACTTCTTACTCGCTGTATAGTCAGCGTTAATTTCATCAATGTGGAGATATTACTACCCGCACACGCGAAAGAAATACCTTTCCAGGTATTTGGCAATCGCTAAAGATGAAATTACTATTGCAAGTTATTTTAATTTTTAGATTTTTGCATTCACAATGCAATTTTTAATATAGAAAAATGGAAAATGAAGTATTTAGAAAAAATCGACCCGTCTCACAACTAGCTCCGATGGGACTCGAACCCACGACCTTTCGCTTTCCGGGCGACTGCTCTAACCACTGAGCTACGGAGTCGTTACGAGAAGCGTCGAATTTATCCAATACTTCTTACTCGCTGTATAGTCAGCGTTAATTTCATCAATGTGGAGATATTACTACCCGCACACGCGAAAGAAATACCTTTCCAGGTATTTGGCAATCGCTAAAGATGAAATTACTATTGCAAGTTATTTTAATTTTTAGATTTTTGCATTCACAATGCAATTTTTAATATAGAAAAATGGAAAATGAAGTATTTAGAAAAAATCGACCCGTCTCACAACTAGCTCCGATGGGACTCGAACCCACGACCTTTCGCTTTCCGGGCGACTGCTCTAACCACTGAGCTACGGAGTCGTTACGAGAAGCGTCGAATTTATCCAATACTTCTTACTCGCTGTATAGTCAGCGTTAATTTCATCAATGTGGAGATATTACTACCCGCACACGCGAAAGAAATACCTTTCCAGGTATTTGGCAATCGCTAAAGATGAAATTACTATTGCAAGTTATTTTAATTTTTAGATTTTTGCATTCACAATGCAATTTTTAATATAGAAAAATGGAAAATGAAGTATTTAGAAAAAATCGACCCGTCTCACAACTAGCTCCGATGGGACTCGAACCCACGACCTTTCGCTTTCCGGGCGACTGCTCTAACCACTGAGCTACGGAGTCGTTACGAGAAGCGTCGAATTTATCCAATACTTCTTACCTAAATACTTCATTTTCCATTTTTCTATATTAAAAATTGCATTGTGAATGCAAAAATCTAAAAATTAAAATAACTTGCAATAGTAATTTCATCTTTAGCGATTGCCAAATACCTGGAAAGGTATTTCTTTCGCGTGTGCGGGTAGTAATATCTCCACATTGATGAAATTAACGCTGACTATACAGCGAGTAAGAAGTATTGGATAAATTCGACGCTTCTCGTAACGACTCCGTAGCTCAGTGGTTAGAGCAGTCGCCCGGAAAGCGAAAGGTCGTGGGTTCGAGTCCCATCGGAGCTAGTTGTGAGACGGGTCGATTTTTTCTAAATACTTCATTTTCCATTTTTCTATATTAAAAATTGCATTGTGAATGCAAAAATCTAAAAATTAAAATAACTTGCAATAGTAATTTCATCTTTAGCGATTGCCAAATACCTGGAAAGGTATTTCTTTCGCGTGTGCGGGTAGTAATATCTCCACATTGATGAAATTAACGCTGACTATACAGCGAGTAAGAAGTATTGGATAAATTCGACGCTTCTCGTAACGACTCCGTAGCTCAGTGGTTAGAGCAGTCGCCCGGAAAGCGAAAGGTCGTGGGTTCGAGTCCCATCGGAGCTAGTTGTGAGACGGGTCGATTTTTTCTAAATACTTCATTTTCCATTTTTCTATATTAAAAATTGCATTGTGAATGCAAAAATCTAAAAATTAAAATAACTTGCAATAGTAATTTCATCTTTAGCGATTGCCAAATACCTGGAAAGGTATTTCTTTCGCGTGTGCGGGTAGTAATATCTCCACATTGATGAAATTAACGCTGACTATACAGCGAGTAAGAAGTATTGGATAAATTCGACGCTTCTCGTAACGACTCCGTAGCTCAGTGGTTAGAGCAGTCGCCCGGAAAGCGAAAGGTCGTGGGTTCGAGTCCCATCGGAGCTAGTTGTGAGACGGGTCGATTTTTTCTAAATACTTCATTTTCCATTTTTCTATATTAAAAATTGCATTGTGAATGCAAAAATCTAAAAATTAAAATAACTTGCAATAGTAATTTCATCTTTAGCGATTGCCAAATACCTGGAAAGGTATTTCTTTCGCGTGTGCGGGTAGTAATATCTCCACATTGATGAAATTAACGCTGACTATACAGCGAGTAAGAAGTATTGGATAAATTCGACGCTTCTCGTAACGACTCCGTAGCTCAGTGGTTAGAGCAGTCGCCCGGAAAGCGAAAGGTCGTGGGTTCGAGTCCCATCGGAGCTAGTTGTGAGACGGGTCGATTTTTTCTAAATACTTCATTTTCCATTTTTCTATATTAAAAATTGCATTGTGAATGCAAAAATCTAAAAATTAAAATAACTTGCAATAGTAATTTCATCTTTAGCGATTGCCAAATACCTGGAAAGGTATTTCTTTCGCGTGTGCGGGTAGTAATATCTCCACATTGATGAAATTAACGCTGACTATACAGCGAGTAAGAAGTATTGGATAAATTCGACGCTTCTCGTAACGACTCCGTAGCTCAGTGGTTAGAGCAGTCGCCCGGAAAGCGAAAGGTCGTGGGTTCGAGTCCCATCGGAGCTAGTTGTGAGACGGGTCGATTTTTTTCTAAATACTTCATTTTCCTTTTTTCTATATTAAAAATTGCATTGTGAATGCAAAAATCTAAAAATTAAAATAACTTGCAATAGTAATTTCATCTTTAGCGATTGCCAAATACCTGGAAAGGTATTTCTTTCGCGTGTGCGGGTAGTAATATCTCCACATTGATGAAATTAACGCTGACTATACAGCGAGTAAGAAGTATTGGATAAATTCGACGCTTCTCGTAACGACTCCGTAGCTCAGTGGTTAGAGCAGTCGCCCGGAAAGCGAAAGGTCGTGGGTTCGAGTCCCATCGGAGCTAGTTGTGAGACGGGTCGATTTTTTCTAAATACTTCATTTTCCATTTTTCAATAAGATATATATTTCCTCATACCTTTATCTAGAATCGTATAGTTTCAAAAACACGATTTTATGATTTTGCCTCGACACTTTTTCTTTTCGAAAAGACATCTAAAAAATACGAAAAGTGAAGATAATTCTTAAATGGGGTTACTTACACTATTGGAAATTGGTTTAATTAGTGGACCCCAATAATATTGAGGATCGTATAGAAGTATTTTTTTTAAAATCGCTGTAGTTTTGTAATACGAAGTGATTAGGTTTTTTTTGCCGTATCTGCAAAATCGGTCTCGCTCCCGCGCGCTTCGTTTTCTCATTGCTATCTCGCTTTAGCACATTTTTTCCGAGTATCGCCTTAAAAGCGAATTTCATGTATTGCCCCCGTTCTCCTCGAAATTCGTAAAGATTCATTTCTTTTTTCAAAATTGTGTCAATTTCATCAGAAATCAGCGCGCTACCTGCGCAGGTATGAACACGTATGACCCTTACGAGCGCTCAGTCTGAAAATCTCGAAATCTTGTTACGATCTTGGTCTATTTTGTCGAGATCGCGAACGGGATTTCAAAATTCGAGATTGATGGCCTTCAAGATTGAATCTTGGAAAATCACTCGAGATCTTGGTGGAATCTCGATCTTGCAAGATCAAGATTGCATTCCCTAGTTACACCCCTATACCGCACCGGGCGTTCATACTTACCTACTCGCACAGCTGCACTGGTTCAGAGCAGACATTGAATTGAAGTCTTGTTTTAAAGTTGATGTTTTATTTCTACTAGTTCTGGAGTTTCTGGAGTCACTTTTTCATCGAAACTTAGTTTACGAAAAAAGATTTTATTTGGTGTTTTGATCGAAGTATTCGTAAACAGAGGCACAATACAATATTTATATACCGTACTTTGTGAAGACATGTTGATAATTTTCCCGAATAATACAATATTGTATGAGACTAGCGAGAGAATCGAGCTGTTCGTCACACCCGCGGCTTCCTGGCGCATTGTGGCCGTCACGAAAACAAAAGCACGTGGTCGTTTTTACGAATCTTTAAAAAATTATTGTGAAGTATTTTGAAGGGCTACGAAAAAAATTTCAATGACATATTAAAATATATCATTGAAATTTTAGAATGTATGTATGTATGTATGTAGTTAGAATGTATATATTTAAAAATAAATCAATAAAAATACCTTTCCCAAACCCATTGGTTTATGTAAAATACATATTTTCAGATATCGCATATCGTATAAAAAATAGAAATAATAAAACAGTACTACATAAAACCTTTGCAGAAAAAACTGACACTTGCTTTATTTTCATACAAACATACCCACTTCATGGTCATTTAAATGGCAATGATTTATCTGTCAAATGTGTTGGATAAATGTTGGTCTTTCCAATAATCATTTGAAACAATTTTGAAAATCTCTTCACACTAAACTTCCTGAGTTTTATAGAACAATGTATGTACATGTACGGAACGTGAACAATTTTTTTTCTGCTGTGGAGAAATGGGGACGTGTTTGTCCTTTTTTAAAGCTGTTATTCGATATACGAGTAATTTTTATTTGATATTTAATAGTGATTGTGTAGAGAAATTACGAGTAAATATTCGCCAATAAAGACTGTACAGTCGGCCAAATATGTGGTCTACCACCGTAAGGGCGCAGTTCGTTTGTTCGTCAACTAACAATAAGGTTGATTTTCCTTTGCTTGAATTTTATGACACTTCGCGAATTCGTTTTTCAAATTTCGAATCGTCGAATATTGATTCTCATCAACAACATACAAATTTCTTGATTCTAATATTGCGGTATAAGGGCGGTTTCAAACTGGCGTTTTTTCTGCGCGTATACGGTCGTTTCGGCATACGCGCTTTCACGCGAGCTACAATACGGACTTCAAATAACTGAACGCGCGTAAACGGGCATATTTCGGCGCTGTCGCTCGAACCTTGCGCTTGATTAGCGTATGGCTCGCGCTTATACGAGCATACTAGCACGTCAACGCTCGTACGAGTCGCGCGTGTGGCAAAAGGCGCGCCTATACTATACGCGCCTACATTTCGCTTCCGAAAACGAGCTTATACGCGCGTATAAAACACTAATCTGAAACCGCCCTAACGTTCCTTGAGAAAGTTGTTCAGTTATCGATAATGAATTACCAATTTCAGTATTTAGGGGTAATTTTGTAAGGATAGTAATTAACCGATCGACTAAAAACATTTTAGGGTACCACAATTACTAGGTGAGCGACTTAATCGCCAATCTAATCTAACCAAAACCTATTTTTCCGCTGCTCACTTAGTATTTTTAGTCGCTCAACCTAGTAATTTTTAGTCACCTGGTTTAACACCTTGCATAAATGGATGTCCACTACTAAACGTAGGCCTCCCCCAACGATATCCACTTTGCTCAATTACAAAAGGACGGGACAAGGGTTGTAACAAGAAGCGGTAGTGAAAATGATAATTATTTGGTTGTTAAAATTATTATTTTTCACATGGAATAAGCCATAAAAAAAAAATGTTTAAATCTTGTGTAGCCGCCATCTGCCTCTATGACTTCTCGGAGTCGGTCCCTCATTGAGCCCACCAGCCTCGAGCAGATGTCAGACTCACGGGTTTCCTCCTATACCTCATTGCAGTGCCCTTGCAGTGCTTCTGCTGTTCTTTAGTTGCGGTTCCATCATCTCTAAACCATAAGACACATTTAAATGTCTACCACGTTGTGGATAAAAAAAAAAACTCACTAATATTGAATCCATCATTGTGAAGTGCGATTATTTGAGCTCTCTCGGCTATGGATAAATTTCGAGGCATTATATTAAAATAATGAATAAATTTTACTTTAGTTTAGGCAATGATGTTTAACGTCATTCCCCCTTATTACAAAACGTGGATTAAAGTTAGACCTAGTTTAAAATTGATGCTAATTCTGTCTTTCATTTGGAAAATGAAAGTGACAGCACCAGTTTAGTACCAGTTTTAAACCAGGACTATTTTAGTCCATGTTTTGTAATAAGGGGGATTGGGTTTAGGGTGTTTAGGAAAATACCTGTGACATTAATTTGTCAGTGATATTATGTTCTTTTCCAGTGAAAGAGTTTTCTACTTTAAAAAACCTCCTTAGTTCTGAAGTTTATGAAAAACTGTGAAGGTTGTTTGTTGTTGCAAATTATGATCTAATGCATAGGTCACAAAGGCGAAAATAACATTGTGTGTTTGCTCTATGATTTCATGTCAGTTTTCTCAGATATCAAACAATTTTAAAGATTCGCCTTTAAGGCTGATTTACATTTGCATAAGTACAGTAGCGAGTTAAGAAATCAGTCAGTTAAGTAACAAGTAGTAAGTTGTACGTAGCGTCCAAACGTATAGGCGAGTAAGTAGTCATAAGTTGCCGTTCCGAGAAGAAGTATCCTCCGCGACAAAGAGTGTTTATTTTACGTTTTTTATTTTACAGCTTTTCTTATGTCGTATGGGCAGTAGTGCTCATTGTTCTTTTTCTTATGCAGCATCTCGAGCTAATTTGTTCTTATACTCATCGCTTTTAGTGTTATATTTATATAGGCAATCATGTCCTAAACATTCCTTGACGAACTTTAATGTTGTCTCCTCCGACCACTTCATCGTGCTGTTATTTAAAACTCAAACTCAAACAAATCAACTTCAAGAAAGAAAATTTGTAAAACAAAACACGTTGCAACCTGAAAACTTATGAACTGTACTAAACTCGCCCGTCTACACGCGCGGCGAGTTTAGTTGGTGGGGTGCGGAAGACGCACGGGCGGGGTGGAATTGCACTTGACTTACCGAAAAAATAGAACCTCATCCTATTCTCTGTACTTAATCGTTAAGTTATTACATAACTGACAAATCCCTGTCCAAACGATGATAAGAACTTAACTCGCCAAGACCGTAAGTTAACTCGCTACTGTACTTATGCAAATGTAAATCAGCCTTTAGCGATATTTTGTTGACACGGGAACTATTTGACAAAACTGGTAGACCACTTTCTTGGCCGGCTGTACAGTGAGCTGGTTTGTACCCTTTTTTTTGCAAACGAGTGTATGAACTAATCTACAATACAATAAAAATAGTACAACAGCAAGAAACTAAACCTCTGAATTTATTTCGTCCTAAAACGAACATTAAATATCTAAGCAGTTAATCTATTTTTTTTTTATGTAGAAACTTATTTTGTACCAGATTAAAAGATTGCGTCGTAACATGTCACAATATAACGTGTGCAATATTACTTGCTCTGACCTACAAATAGATTCAATAGATTTGTTTTCATGCAATGACGCGTAGTCTACGAAGCAGTAAACGTAAGCGCAAGTCATAGCTACGCACTTTCAACAGCCGTAGGTCGCGTTCAGTGCTGCCAGTACATGGCATAAATAGACCAAAAATATAAAAATATGTACATTTACTAGTTGAGTTTTAATGGCCAGTCTAAGTTTTGGCTCTTATTTGTGAGCACAGAACATGAAAAGATATAGGAAGTAGCAAGTGGGCAGAGCGCGCGTGGAAAACCCTTTGCTTAAAAGAGCAACCCTTTGTAGGTACTATTATGAATTTCTTTATGTTGTCATGGCAACTAGCTTGTTTTCGATGCCACGCTTCGTACAGTACAAAATGCGTGCATTTCTCCTTAGGCTTTACGTTTAGACACTTAGCGCCGAATATGTGCATGACCTAGCAACCCCGTGGTACTTGATTCTTGACCTCGGCGTCAATCAGGACATACGCAACTATGCACTTTACACTCGAGCCTATTACGTTTGATTGGCCCTCGTACTAGTGACCTTGGCATCCTCGGTCAGTGATATTTGTTTAGGTACGCAATGTACGTGAATGAAGTTTGAGGCCTAAAATTACTTTGATTATAATGTTTCCCCTAATAGAGGTAAAAGTACCTATAATGCAAATATTTTGATCAAACGCCAGTTATGAAATACGTCATATAACGAAAATCTTTTATAATCCTACTATATTATTAATATTATAAATGTGAAAGTTTAGATGTTTGAATGTTTGTTACTCAATCACGCCAAAACAGGTAAACGGATTTGTCTGAAATTTGGGACATAGATACTTTGTAGCCTGGAGAGGAACATAGGCTACTTTTTATCCCGGAAAAATATCACATTCCCGCGGGATAGCGTCGTTTAGTACACGCGGGCGAAGCCGCGGGCGGAAAGCTAGTTTGATATAAATTTGTAAAATAAAATCACAACTTAGTTTCATTCTGACACACCAAAACTTAAACTAAATACTTATTACATACAAGCTCCTGGGCAAGCATGCAACATTATAGACCACATCCTGTTAACAAACAAGATAGTGGTCAAATGCCTGCCCAGTTTTATATCAAAAATAATGATGAATGTAGAGCTACGAGTATGAGGTTGAATGTAAAACTACCTACAATTTTATTAGTTTAATAAAAGTTAACTTAACTATGACAAGAAAATATTTATTTATTTAATATTTGATATGTTTAAAGAAAGTAATTAAGTTAATAATTATTTTAAAGCAAGCCAAAACATCTGACTCGACCACCAGTGCACGAAATTTGGATCTATAGTATGTTTTTGTATTTCAATAAGTTAAATATAAGTTATTAATTTACTATTTTTTTGTGTACCAACTTAACACAATAAAACGTTGGAATGTAGTGCATTTAATTTCACACATTCACAGATACCCAGAAAAAATACGCCAATACATGGAGTATTGATGTAATTTTTTGTACAGTTTTGGTACTAAGTTATGAGAAAATATCTCCAAGCGTGTCTATGGGAAGACTCTAGTATCCTGTAGGGCTAACATGACGGCAACGAGATAGCACGAGATAGTTTGTCGCGCGCCTTCCAACCAATCAGCAGTCACGCGCGCTATCTACGAGCGATCTGATTGGGCGAAATTAATGCGACAAACTATGTCGTGCTATCTCGTTGCTGTCATGTTAGCCCTACTGGAAAGGTGCGAAACACAAGTAAAAATTACTTTTTATGTGTGCAATATACGCGTGATTAAATCTGTAAAATGATGGTTTTATATCAATGAACAGTTCGCGCAGAAATCTAAGATGTGCTTATAAAAAAATATTGTAAGAAACATGTCACGGATTTTGTATATGATGAAATGTGAGTCAAAAACAAGCAAGATGCAATGTCAACTAGATGGGATTCAAAATCATCTACAGGTAAAATGTATGGAGGCTTTGCTGTTTTGAGCAAAGGGGTTTTATTTTCTAAGCTCGAGCATCAATTTTTATTTAATCTATGTAATTAAAAAGTTTTGACCTAGACTTGCCCCGTTCACTCACTACTTTTTGTGTTCTGTATGTGTGCACCTTACCTCAATGGTCGGTCCGTGGTAGGGCTGCAGCGAGCACGTCCGAAGGTCGATCATCTCCAGTATGTTGTCCGTCTCCAGGTCAGCGACCACTAGGAACTACGTGTGAAAATAATTACATGTGTGAATGAGGGATGACTCAAAAATGGACAACAGTAACTTATCACGTGACATTTGTATGTTGAATTTCAGGAATAAACCAATTTATGTCAAATTGATTTATCAATTCCGAATTTAGCGTAAGTATACGTTCACTGTCAAACGACGAAATTTGATAGTTTTGAATACCACTTTTGTATAGAAGTTATTATGATAGATTAAATAATATAGTGAATTCACTTTCTTCCTCTATTAGGGTTATTATTATGAAAATAAAGTAAATACTGTGATAGCATGCATGGTCACGAGCAATACAATGTAAACAACATAGAATTTTGTCACATTGAAGCGTGCCTAAATAAAACTATCTGTGCCACAAGAGTCATTCTATATTGTATCCTTTGATCCTTTCACGTAAAAAGGCCGCTGGCGAAGTACCTGCGCAGCGCATATATTTTTAATTTTAGCTTATACCATCACTTCCAACGCTCTAACAAGGTTAATATTATTAATCTACAATAAGCACTATTCACACATAAAATTATAAAAACACAGCCTAGTAAGTGATGGAATAAGCTAAAATTAAAAATATATTGCGCGGCGTAGGTACTTCGCCAGCGGCCTTTTTACGTGACGGGATCTGTAATATGTCATAAAGACTTAGCCCACTTATACCGCACCGCTCCCGCCCAACCAATGTATGAGCAGTCAAATATGGACTTAATGTCGTGCTCTGTAGATGCACTTTAGCTTGCGGCAGGCTCGCTTACCGCGCGCTGTCTACTATTGTATATTGTTACTGTAAAGTGCATCTACAGTGAACGATATTAAGTCCATATTTGGTTGCTCATACTTTGGTTGGGTGGGAGCGGTGCGGTATAAGTGGGCTATGACCTATATAACACAGCCTTCTCTATTGTCTTCTACAAGCTATGCTATGCGGAGCGGCAACGTCACAGTGAACCGGTTTACTTGTTGTTTACCTGTAAAACGGATTGTAAATATTATTTTCACGGCAGAAAATTAAGATTATCGACATCTATTTATCTGTAAACGTGCTCGTGAAGGTTTCAATATGGTAAATAAATATAAATTTCATAAGAATTATGTCTAAATTGCATGTAATTTTGATTTGCAGAAACATAACCTCAACTAATTGTATTAATGATTTATAAGCTTTTTTTTACTGTTAAAGCCCCGTTTGTAGATCGTATTCTTTCTCCAACATATGCCAAGGCGGTGCTGCATCCCGACAGCAAATCAAATAACGATTCTTCTCTAAAAATGAAGATGAAGCTGTATCTAACTTTTCATTTCCAAGGGAAGAAACAGAGCGAAAAAAGCTGGGTTTTGGCTATTCCTCGTGCAGACTGGAGTCGACATTGATTGACGACAGTGGTAGTGTCGTCAATCAATGACGACCCAATAGAGATAGAAAAGCAAGTCAAGTAATCTAACTTTTTTAAATTTGGCGCGTCAAATAGGTTCACAAATAACTAGAAATGCGACGTTGCCAACTTTATGCGCATGGCTTGTTAGATATAGGAGGCTGTGCCTATAGTCGTATGTTATGTGGTACCTTGTGCGTGAGCAGCAGGCCGAGCGGCGCGCGGTTGAGCGTGGCCTCGAAGCCGGCGAGCGCGCTGAGGTCGGCCAGCCGGAAGGCCCAGCGCACGCAGTCGCGCCGCCAGCCCGCCGCGCACGCCACCGCGCACCGGCAGCGCCGCTCCACCCACCACGACCCGCGCGCCTGCACCGCACGCGAATATTCACATTATTTATTTCAAACTAGCGCCCGCCAGCGGTTTCACCCGCGCGGTTCTCGTTCCCGTGGGAATATCGGGATAAAAAATAGCCTAAGTTAGGCCTTATTACATCAGCTACCTGCCAGTGAAAGTCCCGTCAAAATCGGTCCAGCCGTTTCAGAGATTAGCCGGAACAAACAGACAGACAGACAAAAATTGTAAAAAATATTATTTTGGTATATGTACCGTATATATAATCATATGCATTTAGTAAAAAGCGGTTATTCTAATATTACAAACAGACACTCCAATTTTATTTATTTGTATGTATAGATGAAAATTATAAAAAAAAGTATTAGAAAAAGTCGACCCGTCTCACCTACTTGCTCCGATGGGAATCGAACCCATGACCATTAACTGAAATTGCATTGTGAATGCAAAAAAGTAAAAATAAAAATAATTTGAAATAGTAATTATTTCATATTTATCGATTGTCAAATATCTGGATAGGTCTTTCTTTCGAGCGTGTGGGTAGTAATATCTACACATTGACGAAATGAACGCTGGCTAACAGCTCGTTAGAAGTATTGGATAAATTTGACGCTTCTCTCAGCGACTCCGTAATTCACATTTTTTATTTTAACAATATTAGGGAAACTTACAGCTAGTTAATAACAAATCATACACAAGTATAAATAAGGATGGCCAATTAGCAGTTTCCACTGATAGGTTGACAGTTAGGTATTAAATCGGGCCGTGCACACTACAAACCTTTTGCTACCGAACTATTATTATTTTTATTACTAAAATGATTACGTGATTATGTGTTGTGTTTGTAACCTTTGCAACAAGAGTTTACAGATTCACAACGTCGAAACATCAATCAACATTAAAGCACGTTTTAGGCAATACAAGATACGTTTGAAAGAAAATGAGTTTTTAGTAAACAGTGTCATGTAATCAATTATCACTAAAATATACAAAGTTCCTACTGATTTTCTTAACATCGTCGAAGTTGGCATACATCCTTAATTTTTTATTCGTATAATACGTACAATTTTAACTTTGGGACCGGCCACGAAATCGTAAAAACGTCAGCTGTTCCATACATTAAAGTCGAGTCAGTATTTTACTTGTCTATGGAAAAGCTGATACATTTTCGCGATTTCGTGGCTAGCCCAATGGTAGTTGTTCGTATCGATGGACAAATTCATCTCCTGAAAGATTTATAATTATAAAATAAGGGTGTATAGTAGAGATGGGCCGACTATGACTTTGGCCGACTAATTGCTTTCGGTTGAGTTCGGGTGACATCGGCAATGTTCGTGACTACAGTTTCTTTGTTTGTTAGAAGAATTAAATTAAGTATTAATTCATTTGTTTAATGTTTTAATGGATCTGAGTCCAATTAGTTACCTAATGTATCGAACGAATGGTTCCTAATTTCCTATACTGTTCTAGATTGCATTGAAAGTACACTGTAAAATTTATTCTGTAATAATAATAATAACAGTAATGATTTGGATTTCAATTTCATTTCTATCGCCCTATTTTTTATTTTTAAGTACGTATATTAATACGAGTAAAAACCGGGCCGACTAGTCGCCGACTACAAATATGGCCGACTAGTCGGTACATCACTAGTGTATAGTATACGTCTCCGTATATCGAGTGTTTCGCGATGTGATGTGGGTATTCCTTTGCAAGATAAACATTGGTAGCAGGAATGATACCTGTGGCGGCGCGTGCCATCCAGCTTGCGTGAGCAGGCCGTGGCCGGCGTAGGCGACGAGGTCGGCGGTGGCGCTGAGCGGCTTGGCCACGGCGCCCACGAGCGAGCGCCGCAGTGCCGCCGCGCCGCCGCCCTCGCCCACCGCCACGCCCACCAGCGGGTGGTGCGCCAGCCCGCCCACCGCGCCTGAATCAAAACATAATACACGTCTAACCGAGGGTAGAGCTTAAAAGAGCCGACAAATTTTGACCACAGATTTAGCAAATTCATCGACCAACAAAACAAAATTAAGGCTGGGTTGCACCATCTTGATTTAACCTTAACTTTAACAGATACAAACTTATCTGATTCGGTGACAACGTCGCTGTCATCTATGGCGTAACCTAGGTAACAATATGTAATAACACATAATTCTACATTTGGCCACTGACTCAAGATAAGTTTGTTTCTGTTATAGTTACGGTAAAGTAAGATGGTGCAACCCACCCCTAAGGTGGTAACGGGAATGAAACAATAATCCCATTTAGGATGGGTTTACACAGATTCGAACATCAAAAGTTGCATAATTTTCTGTCTTACGTGATAACAACATGTATAATGATTATCTGTATCGTTAGATAGGTATAGTGAACAAAAAACTGACGGCGGAGAGCAAGTAGTGAGGGGTTTAGTTGGTAGTGGTGCCCCTACTCTCAACCGCCCCATCTGGTCAGACCACCCGGAGTGGGCAACCTTATGGGAGATTGAAAAGAGGCTCTCTCCTCTTGCCCGGACTCCTTTCGAGCTTTCGAGCTCGTCAGGGAGCGGGACAGGGGTTAGAACCGACCAGCCCCGACGCGAAGCCTATTAGGCTTGGCGGGAGGGCTGGGCGCGGCTAGAGACAGGCCTTGTCTGACTGAGTCCAACATGCCGTAAGCGATATACGAAAAGACTGTATTTGCCCTCACTATAAACCAAAAAAAAAAAAAAATAGTGAACCAAACTTACCTAGTATATTGATGGCGAAGTTCGTGAGACCCGCAAATATCCCGGCGGCGAGGCTCTGCGGGTGTCGGCGTCGAGCGGCGGCAGCGCGGCGCGCGTGTTCCTCGTCGCCGGCGAGCAGGTCCAGGTTGCGCGCCAGCGAGCCGGCGCACGCCGCCAGCGAGCGGACCAGCGCCGCCGCCGCCGCCGCCGCCACGCCGCGGACTCCGCCGCCCGCGCCGCCCACGCGGGCTGCCAGCGCACCCGGTGCGCCGAGGAGCTCTAAACCGCCCACTACCCAACCTGTAACAATATATAGCTCACTCGTGTGGTTTACAATATTTTCATAGACTAGTTGTTGCCGGTAGATCAAGTCAGAATCTGCGATAGGTCAAGTCAGAATTTTGGACCTAATCACAAATGATCCCTCTTTAGCTCCCATTGAAAGCATATAAACTTAACTGTTCCCTATTTTTTACCCCGAGATAATATCTCATTCCTACGAAAAAACATCACGTAGTTCACGCGCGCAAAGCCGCCAGCGGAAGCTATTAGTAAAATATAAAGATTGAAAACTTCAGAATTTTTTCTTAGAGGATTAGCCTTGAAAACACAAAAACTTCTATAGCTTTTCTGTTCCATTCCATGCACGGTAAAGCACCGTATTGTTGGCACCCCTCCAATTATTGTCACTTTAGAGCTCAGCCGGAATGGCTACGCGGAGCAGATGGAAAGTTGGCAGCAAAAGTTTGAACATAAGTAGTAAATTTTTTCCTGGTTTCTCGAGTTTATTGGCTCTAAAGTGTCAATAATTGGAGGAGTGCCAACAATAGGGCGGTTCACCCTAGTTGTGTGGTAGTTACTGACCGGCGCCGAGGATGGCAGCGGAGAGGTAGTGCACGGTGAGCGCGTGCGTGAGCCGCTCCACGGTGGTCATCGCGTCCTGCAGCTGGAACGCGCTCAGCTGCAGCGGGCTCTGGTCCAACGCTATGTACATGCGCACCTACACACAACAATGCCCTCTTTTATCACTCGATCACAATTTGTAAGGAAAAGAAAGCCCTCATAAATTCTGTAAATTCTTGAATTTACGAGGGCTTTTTATCAAGGTTATTAGAAACTTACCTAATCGCCAGCCTCGGTGTATTAGCGGTTCGCATACTCCTCATAAATTATAATAGTACACCAATTTGTCAGGCATTTTAGTGCCAAGCCCGGTCCCGTCACGCTTTCTGTCTGAATCTGAACACTGTGCAGCAGCTAAGATTATAAAACACTTGAATTATGCAACTATAATGTTACCATGCGCAGTCGACCGCATTACAGTGTTTTCTAATGCTGAAAGTCGACCAAACTGAAAGTCATCAAGCGTCGCTCGTGCGGGTGCCATGGAAGCGAGTGGCGACGGCGAGCCGCAACCCTGTCAATCGACAGCCACGACCACTCTGACAAGAGTGCCCGACCAAGAAGAAGAGTGTTACCATACACTAGTGTGTGTACTCACGGCTGTGTGCAGCGTGAGTGTAAGCGTCAATGGGTGCACGTGTAGCGCGCGCAGGCGCAATGGCTGCCGCAATGTGACAATGTCCGCCAGTAGCAGCGCGGAGGGCGCGCGCGACGCCGCCGGCAGCGCGCGCCGGCAGAGCTCCACCAGCGCGCTCACGTACGCGTCCTCCACATACAGCGCCAGCGGGCCCAACGATAACTCCACCTCTGTTATTTCTGTACACGAGAGAACAATAATCTCGTTAAAGTGACTGTTTAACGGAAAATCAACAACCTGAATACTGCAGGTTACCCAATTGGAAACTATCTATACATATAAAATCCTTTGTCCTGAGTGACTGACGGATAAACGCACAGCCTAAGCCGCTGATCGTAGAGACCTGGAACTTGGAGGGTCTGTTCCTTGTATGATGTTGGCATCCGACAAGAAAGGATTTTTCGAAATTCTACCCCTAAGGGAGTGGAAAACGGGGGTAAAGTTTGTATGGGACAACGTGATTCCTTTGTCCAATCTTCTTCAAATTTTGCATAAACATTATTTAACAGAATTAATCGAAGATGTTATTCATATTTCATTGAAACTCATCGCCTAACAAGGTTGAAAAGGGATAGAAAGTTATTTTGGGGGTGATTTGCATCGAAGTTGATATCAATACTCCTTAGTGCTTTTGATTTTTAATTTCATTTTGTTTTGACACAGTCATGTTTGAAAACTCAATCCGTTTTTCAGTGCGACGTATCTTATTGCCACCAAAGAGTAGTTATGTATGAACTAGCGTATTGCCACCTATAAATTAAAAGGAGAAAAAGAGCTTTGCTTTAAAATTGGAATGTCAAATAAAAAAGAATAAATTTATCGGATTAGAATTCGCTACTAATATTATAAATGCGAATATATATTTATGTTTGTTTGTTTGTTTGTTTGTCTGTCTGTCTGTACGTTCCGTTTTTACGTCAAAACGGCTAAACTGATTTTGATAAAATTTGGAATGGAGATAGTTTGAGACCCTAGGAATACGAAGGACATAAGCTACTTTTACCGCGGCTCATTCCCATGAGAAAATTAGTTTTAGCGCGGGCAAAGCCGTGGAATGGAATTGGTATTTAAGGTGACAGTTTGAGTTCATGGGAAGGATTATATTTAGAATAGAGACAGTTTTTAAGGCACTGGGAAGGATATAACTAACTTTTTACTGCGGGAAAAATCTCATTCCCATGGGAACATCACTTTAAGCGCGGGCAAATTTTCGGGCAGAAATTGGTATTTGAGTAAATAATTTGAACCCTACTGGAAAGGATTATAATAGGCTTCTTTTACTTTTTACCACAGGAAAGTTCATATTCCTACGGGAAAATCAGTAGGTATTAATTGTTTGTCCGTCTTTCACGTCAAAACCGAGCAACGGATCAATGAGATTTTTGGTACGGGGGTAGATTGGGAGATGGAGAGTGACATAGGCTACTGTTTATCTCCGGAAAATATCACATTCCCTCAGGATAATGTCGTGTAGTACACGCTGGCGAAGCCGCGGGTGGAAAGCTAGTCTCTATTATAAAATATGCCACACGGCACATTCTAGCGATCCTATCGCACAGAAATGGCACTGCGCGCATCTTCACGTCACAGCGGGCACGCTCTCTAACCAACACAGTAGGTATTCAAAATATTAAATAGGTAATACTTAGTATCTGTCGCCATGACAATGAGTCACACCAATGACTTTTATTATCAGCATATCTAAAAAATATGTAACTCGAGAAAAAATAATCTGTTTTTATTTTTTTCCTATCTTCAAAAATGACTGAGATATTAAACGTTAAAGTACGGCCTCCGTGGAAAATTCTGGTGCACCAATGGCATTTACGTGTGACGTCACAACGCAATTGAGAGTTGGCGCTTCCTTATACCTACATACATTTCTTCTTTGGCTATATAGTTGCGCTCGCACGGTTTCGCAATAAATTTATTTATTTTTCTTATAGTCGATCAATGAAATGGTTAAAAATGTTGTATTGAGCCCATGTGAAAAACAACCTTCAAATAAGTACATGTTTTATTTTCGTGAATAATAAATTAAATCAACTTTCGTAATGGCGGGCGGTATACTGGCAATACATAGCAAGCGTCAAAACAAAATGTACTTACAACCTTAACTGACTTGGTGGTCAAAATAATATGCACCCAAAAAACTGACAGTCATTTCGATAAAAAAAAAAAATCGGTCAGGTAAGTTTGAGGGAAATGTCTTTCAGTATCGACAGTAGGTGACAGTTTTAGAGTGCGCCTGCGCGCGGTCGAAATCGAATACTAATCAACTATCATAACCTTAGAACAAATAAAAAGTACTGTAACTAGCGCCAAAAACGCACCTGGGACCGTACTCTGAAACGCTAATCCGAAACTTCGGTTAGCCCCGCCCCTATCACTCGATTCCGTCATGACTCGAGTGTGAGAGGGACGGGGCTATCCGAAGTTTCGGATTTGCGTTTCAGAGTAGGCCCCCAGTTGCGCACAGATTGCGCAAGGACGGACTCTATGTAGGTACAGTTGGACGGAAATCACTCGCAACAGCTGCAATCGGAGATTTCAGTGCGACATGACGTCATCGCAATAGCGCGCAAGGAAAGCAAATTTACAAAAGCTGGTGAAACTTTACAAAGCTGTAACTTTGGAAATCGTGGTCAGATTTCGATGAAACAAAAACTGTTAGTACTTGCACGAGTACGAGAATTAAATGCAGTAATTTTTATAGTCATATTTTGATGTGTTGGTGTGACTTATTATGTAGCATTCTCACCACTGAATGTCCCAGACGGCACGGTCCACTGGTCTCGTCGCACAGTAAGCGCGCCGCGCGCGTGCTCTCGCCGCAGACGGAACGCGTCTTGCTCCACAAGCATGCCCCACACGCCGGGCCACTGCGCCGCCGGCGCCGGCTCGCGCGTCGCCGTCGCCACCACCGCGAAGTCGTACTGACCGCTCGAGAACTGAAGGTTGTCCATTTGGAAGCCCGCTACAGTTATTGTAGTGCTGGTGCCCTGATTGGAAAAGAAACCAAGATATGTCATACGTTACGTATTCGTATATTATACAAATACTAAAACACAAAAATCTAATGTCACCTGCTCGGTGGCGTGCAGCAGAAGCGCGGCGCGGTCCAGGTGCAGCGCGAGCAGCGGCGGCTCGTCGGCGCCGCCGGCGACTTCTACCGATATCGCCGCCACCAAGCCGCGCGCTCGCTCTGACGACGCCCACAACCCGCTCGCGCTACCGAAGCCTGACGCGAGAATACATATTCAACGAGTGGCCTCCGCGACTTAGTACGCGTGGAATTCAGATAAACACTTGTTTGCAGAAAAAACGGGAACGTACAGTGGCACAATCTTTTCTGTTCCGGTGGTCAAAATGTGAAACTAAAGTATTTTTTTTAATGTTATTTTGCTGTCAAGTTGATGTCTAACCATAGCGTTGCTGGCGGCTGAAGGTCTTAGAAGTCAGGGCCGGTTAAATTGCTACAAAAAAAATAAGAAAGTACATAGCGCCGCTGTCACCGGAACAGACAAGATTGTGCCACTGTACTTACTTTATTTTCATACAAACTTGCTCACTTCATCTATGATACATATAATAAAATCACGCCCAGTGAAAATTTTTGTACCACCATACTATCGGAAAAATTATACCCGAATTAGCTACTTTTCTCGCTGTCTAAAAATGTATAATGATCATTTCCCCAATTTAGATTTGTTTTGTAATTCAATAACTGGTATTAAATCAGAAATTTTTGAAATGTTAAAGTGAACCTTCTGTTTTTATCTATTTCAAGACAACTTTATAATAGCTTAACCTATTATTATATATTTTTGCATATCAATATTTTGTTACTGCATGTTACTTTTAACTTAGCTTTAAATAACTGTATCCAACTTTTTTGTAATGTTCAATTTTGGGCACTCGTTGTCTATAACTTAATAACCTTTTTCTATGTCAATTTCTTTGTAATGACTGTATGTGCCAAAATAAAGAGAAAAAAAAATAAACAGAAACGGAAAAAAAGTCTGTACATGAAATATTTTGTATGTTTGCTTTTCACGCAAAAACTACTAGACGGATTTTTACCAAATTTTGTGTAGTAATAACTTATAACCTGGGTCAACATATAGGGTAATTTTTATTGCGGGCAAATTTCTTTATGTTTAAAAAAACGTCGACAAACTTATATTTGCGAGCGTATGCACTCATTATGTATGAAATGAAATACAAATATAAGTTTGTTCTGTTTGTCTGTTTGTATGTTCGCTTTTCACGCACAGCTGGTACTATTACAAGAGCTGCTAAAGGATAGAGCGTTTTATTTTCCTGTATACATACATAGATAAAATTTCGATCATAGTCGTCGGTATTCACACTTTTTATTTTATTTTAATATAATATACCTATACTTTTTTTCTATATACAGGAAGTATTTAAAATCACTCTCCAAATTTGAATATGGTAATCTTTAGGCAAAATGATGAAATACGTATATTTTCTTTTAGTGTCGCCTAGTACAAAAATTTTAAGTTGAGTGATCACTAAGTTATCCCTAAAAGACCTACGTTTTTGGTCACTGCGCAACGCCCCACCCGCTTGCGCTAAGTAAACATACATCCGCAGTAAGTTCATTGATAGCCTGGCCTGGTATATTCCCACGCGCCCCGCACGCACCCGACCGACCGACCCGCCGACGACGACCCTAGTGGCCGAGACGGGTCATAAAAGGTCACAAGAGTTCGCTTTAACCACCTCTGTGGTGTAATGGTGGTACACACCACCGGCATCAGACCCAGAGGTCTCGGGTTCACTTCCTAGTGGTGGTACATTGTATTCGATTTGGTTGATGGTAGGGCTTGTTCAAAGTCCGCCTGGCTAGCTAGTTAGCTACCACCATCTAAGTCTGACGCACTAACAATGATGTTTTTAGCATTATTGTGTTCAGGCAGTTAGAGATAAGATAGCCAGTTCCTCAGTGATTGAAGATTTCGGGAGTATTGCTTCCACCTTCAATTCAGCCTTATCACCACTTAACATCAGGTGTGATGATGATGAAGGCTAAGTGCTACGCCGATGCCCTCGGATACAAAATCCGTGTCAGATAACATTGGGGTGATTTTGGCGCCAGTTACAGTACATTTCTTTGTTCTAAGGATTCGGTAAAAGATACGGAGTCGTTACTCAGTTGCTCAGTGGTAGAGCATTCGCCCGGATAGTGAAAGGTCATAGGTTCGAGTCACATCGGAGCTAGTTGTGATTGTGAGACGGATCATTTTTTTTTCTAATAGTTCATTTTTTAAAATTTTAAATAATAAAAATTGCATTGTGAATGTGAAAAGTAAACGTAATAAGAAAACTTAGATTTTTTGGGATTCCTGCTTAGATGGAATGTTAATTAGTATCAAATTGATTAAAAGGAAAAGAAATTGTTTTGTATTGATCACCTAGTAAAAAATAATACGAAGTACCTAACTAGGTATGTAGCGATTACATAAATTAAAGAAACGAAATCGTTAAAAAAAATGCATTCCTAATTTAATCCATTAGGATCTAATGTTAGTACCACAATACAATATCTTGAATTACTCGTAAATTTAACGGTGCCTATTTAAACTGAGCGGTGGTTGACTGGAACAGCTGATCATGTGTACTTGTGCCACCTTGTGCTGCGCTCGCTGCCGCGCGAATGTAGGTACCTACGGGTTTGTGAACATTTGAAGTTCGTTGCGGCGGCTGTCCAATTTCATATGCATTTTTCGTTAGGAATTCTAAGAAAAATCATTTATCAAAGAGCGTAATTTACCACACCTAACCTTTAACACCTGCTTACTACGAATAGCTTTAAGAATTGTTCAAAATGCATACCGTTTCTCGCCAAGCAGACTTGCACGTTTTTTTACATTTTCCTTTAACTTTTCGCGCACTACAGTAGGTACCTACAGTGTCACTTTTCACTTTTTCAAATGCTGCTAGGTTTTCTGCTTCCTCGACATAAACACGACTTTTATTTCACTCCACATGTAAATTATAACAACAACGCACCATTTCATACTACCTTTTCACTCACGACCGAACCGAATTGAATACATCGCGAAACATACATAGCGGGTGGCACTACGGCCGGCGGCCGGGGCGGCGGCGGCGCGGCACCGGCGCTGGCGCGGCCGGGGCGGCGCGCGCGCAACACGGAAGTAAACACGGAAATGTATGTAACGCAAAGGAGTTGCGCGGCCGACTGATGTTGCTTGCCGGTTGCCGGGGGCACCCGGGAGGGCGTTTGTGCACTACACTGAATTTTACCGATCCGGAAAAAAACGGATCCTTGTATTTTAATAATTTAATCATTTATAATAGTAAGAATTTATTTATTTCGTGTAGTTTTAATGTTTCGAACCCTAAACTACACGAAATAAATAAATTGTATTATTTATAATAATTAATTATTAAAATACAAGCATCCGTTCTTTTCCGGATCGGTAAAATTCAGTGTAGTGCACAAACGCCAGGAGGCGCGCGGCCGCGGGCGGGTAGGGGGGTGGCGGGGTGGGCCACTGGCGCGGGCGCGGTTCCGCACGTCCCCCCTGCACTGCACCCGCGCCTTACCGGCTGTTTCATTCATTGTATTGCGCGCGGGAGGCGTTTGACCTAACGTGACTAGGTGACTATGCGATCGTGGTAATTATTTAATCGTTATCATTTTAATGTGCAAATTTTACCTACCTATTTTTTTCATAAATGTGATCTATTAATGATACCTAAAGTACATGGAAATCGTACCAAATAAGTGGTGTTGCCTTGCATTAAATGGGTAGTTCTGATTTTTTTGTATGTTAGTAGTGATGAGATAGTAATGACAAATCCAAGTTTTCCACCTCGAAAGCCCTTCGGATCATTGTTAAATACTTAAAAATCCATAAAACTTTCGGATATTTTTCAGTTTTTGTCAGTTTTTACCACCAAGGATCTGAGTTACGGCAAATAATACTATGCACTGTTTAAAGTAGACTAAATTTGCGATAAAAAGAGAATAATTTAGTTTTTGTAGGCCAAATAGTTTTTATGATACGGCTATTTCAAAATTTGCATAATCACAAAAAAGGAAGTATTATAGTAGATTGTACAACAAGTGCATAAAAGGTACCATTTTACCCGAGACGTATATATCCATCCGAGCCGTAGGCGAGGGTGGATAGTCAATTCGAGGGTAAAATGGGTTTTATGTACGAGTTATACACTCTGCTTTTCACTTCGAGTGTGAGGAAAATAAATAACAATATTGCAAAAAAGAAAAAATAAAGACTTCGCCATATTGGCGGGAAGACTTTCTTTTACTTTTTTTTATACGGGCATTGGCAGCACAGTGACTTTAGCATAGATCGTAGTCCATAATACTCTTGAAATACTTATTCCTTAGAAAACTCATTAATTTTGCCTAGTTTTATTAATTTAATAATTAAACATGGATTATGTACAATATTTAAGAAACAGAATGAAAAACGTTAGGTATTAATAAAGTTTATTTAACGAAGTTTAATTGCGTGTGTGACTGTTTACCTGACGACCTTTGTCTTAGAGTCTGAGACTTAGACGAAGATTTTACTTTATGCACTAGAGCATAAAAAGCGATTTTATGCCGCCTATACCCAACATAAAGACGAACTTTACGAACATGAGAAGTGAAAAAGTTTTTTATTAGTTATTAAAGGCCATTAAATTTCCAACTAAATGAGATTAATTATATAAGATTTTAAACTTTCGCGTTCCATTATAATTATAAAC
The DNA here is from genome assembly GCA_949710035.1 of Crambus lathoniellus. Lineage (NCBI taxonomy): Eukaryota > Metazoa > Arthropoda > Insecta > Lepidoptera > Crambidae > Crambus > Crambus lathoniellus. The sequence continues at coordinate 31,686,277 of OX453296.1, forward strand.
AAGAGTAACGGGACTCAACGCGACATTTATTATGAAGTACATATTATTATGTACTTACAGCTTGACGTTTCGGCTGTGTTGCAACAACCGTGGTCACAAGCAGACTGACTGGTCTGCTTGTGACCACGGTTGTTGCAACACAGCCGAAACGTCAAGCTGTAAGTACATAATAATATGTACTTCATAATAAATGTCGCGTTGAGTCCCGTTACTCTTGAGATTAATTATGTCAATTTACACCTGATAGTTCCTGAGACACAGCTGTTCAAAGTTATAGAGGTAGGTAAGTAAACAATTATGTAATAGAAGGTTTTGCAAAAGGTAGTAAGCCCTACAGGAAGAAGGATCTGGGAGGTGTTCCCGTTCTACCCTGTTAATGACATCACCTTGAAAACATACCAAAGATGTAAGGTTGTACCAGCAGATGTGGTTGTAGGAAAGCAGAACTCAAATGTTCGGCTGTTTGCAGCTACTGCATTAGGCCAATCATGCGAGAATATACCAGACCTGATGTGTGATGACATTGATGAACCATTGATTGATAACCCACCATCAAAGGACGATTTTGACCTTCCTGAGCAGTTCGATGAAGAAATTATACCTCAGCAAGCTGCCCCCAAAAAGTGTGCTGTGGATTCAGAGGACGTGCCTGGTCCATCAAAAATATACATACAATGTACATAATTGATCCCACCACCTCCCAGATCCTTCTTCCTTTAGGGCGTACTTTATTTTGCAAACCCTTCTATTACATAATTGTTTACTTACCTCAATAACTTTCAACAGCTGTCTCAGGAACTATCAAGTGTAAGTTGATATTGATAATTGGTCTCATTTTGTTGAAAATTTTATGGACTTTAATAATTAATAATTTAACTTTTGCCATAAACCCACTACTATGGGTCAAAAATGACGAAAACTAAAAAAACTGTAATACTTCCTTTTTTGAATTTTTGCAAACTTTTATATAGCTATAAGTATCTTAAAAACTATTTGACTTACAAAAACGAAATTATTATCTTTTTATTGCAAATTTAGTCTACTTTAAAGCGTGCATAGTAACTTTTGCCGTAACACGGGTCCTTGGTGGTAAAAATTGAAAACTGAAAAAAACGAAAATTTATTGGATTTTTAAATATTTAACAATGATCCGAAGGGCTTTGGAGGTGGAAAACTTGGATTTGTCATTACTATCTCATCACTACTAACATACAAAAAAATCAGAACTACCTCATTTAACGCAAGGCAAAATGTACGATTTCCATGGACTACTAACGCCTGGAAAAAATTTGGAGAGTGGTTAAAGATGCACCCTGTATATTTGTTGAGATCCATGTGGGAGGCCTATTCCCAGCAGTTGGCGTGTTCGGCTGACGTGATGACACCGTTAATATTTATCAATTTTAATGCCGAAGAAGTTATAAGCGAGAAAATTTAGTGGTCCATAGGTACATTCTGAATAAGTGTTCCATTTTGTATGGAACAGTTGATTTTTATTTCACTTATTTTGCTAATCGATCTTGCTAAGAGGTGAGAAATGATCTGCAATGAGACTATGAAGTGACCATATTTGTATGAAAATAAAGCAAGAGCCCGAAAGATGAAAATAAAGCGGCAAAGGGTCCTTAAAATTGCTCATGATATTTTAATTCATTTTAGATAACGATTTAAAGTCTGTTTTTAATTTATTAATAAGTTATCTTCAATTATTTATGTGTTGGTCCTCATCCCTTTGTACCCTACTATTCTGTGGCTATTGTCATTGTTGGCTTGGCTTACCTGACGCACATTCTTCACTTGCTCACTTTAATATCTCATTCAATTTTTTTCAAAATGTTAGGATTTCTAAATGTTTTAGCTTATCATCATCAGAGATACCGTAAGTCTATTATAAGCCCCATTGCGTGAATTGGCTTATCGACATAATAATAATTATATTGCTAGTCACATCACTACAGGACGGATGAAGTATGAAGTAAACAGTTAATGTCATTATCATCGTCATTATAGTAGCCAATCCAAGAAACCTAAAACTTTCTTGAGCCAATCACGTGTCTGGTGTAACGTCCTCGCCCCCCTTCCTACCGCCAAAAATTGTGACATTGAATTTGAACAAAATATTCGTCATGCGGCATCTATGTACACAGGTATGTACAGTGTATCACAGGTGATCTGTGTGGGAAACGGAGGGATTTTCGAAGTTATTTCAAATGCATATCGGAAACATAAAAATTTGTCCAAAACATCTTACGTATAAACTATTGTAGAAATACTATTAGTTTTGTTTTAATGACTATGAAGTGAGCATGTTTGTCTATACTAACAGTTGTTTTACAGTTCTCACGAGCGCAGCTGAGCCATACTTGTAGTTGTTATGCGTATAGACACACACGCGATCCTGTGTGCTCCTTTACAATTACTTTACACTTTGCTGTATGCGTTGGCCGGCGACTCGGCCAAAACTGAGCACTCCCGAGCTTACGCAGGCAAATACAGTGTACATGTACATTTACACACACGAGCGTAGCTCATCCGCGCTCATGAGATAAAACATGTGTAATATTATAAACAGGAATAATTTAATGGATAAACTAAAAACTACAGAACCGATTTCTCCTAACACGGATGCTTATACTCTTAAAAGGCGGATCCAATCACAGCTGTCTTTGTAAAACAAAATAAGATATTGAGACTATTTATTGCTATTATAGGCTACATTATATCTCGATATTCCTACGGGAACGGGTATGATTCGGGTAAAACTGCGCGGAGTCGCTGTGACTAGACGATTTTGAAAATTCTTTGTTGAAATTTGGCATGTATGTTCCTTGGGGAGTGTTGAGGAGAAATAAGACAGGATTTTTGGAAATTCCCTCGTAAGGAGATAAATAGGAGATCAGAGTTTGTATGAAACTTTAGTGAACATCTCAATTCCACGCGGACGAAGTCGCGGGCGGGGCGCTAGTCATTAATAAAATGATTACAGTCTGACAACAATAACACGCCTGCTCTTGACGACGAGACCGTACGACGAGAAAGAGTGCGTTTTCCGAGGTTAACGTGCTGTTTCCATGGTATACAAAATAATAAATGCATTATGAAGTATTTGGTGGTTTTTCTTTTAGATAGAAGTAAGAACTGTCACAAACAGTAGATTTATTTATTGTAACACCCTTTAATTGTAGGTAGGTACTTCTTCAGCCAATGAGGAGTAACAAAGGCCCTGTAGCTTGACTAATTGTGAAGCTGCCATCGAAATACGACGTTTCATCGTCGACAACAATGGTCTTTATTGTACAATCGAATAGTTTATGTTATTCGCAAACCGAATGTTTTTATCCGAGAAAAACATCAAAGTGACATAATTTGTGACGATGAACAAAATAAATTAAAAGAAGACTTACCTGATGGAGCTTGCATTATGAACGATGATTCAGATTCAAGAAAATCATTATGTATATTGACATTTGATTCCCGAGTATCTAAAAAAATAATAAACTCAACTAAGATTTTAAGAAAATGGGTTATATTGAAGAGTTGCAAAGAAATATGGTGTAGATAAAAACTTAAGTAATTCATCACTGTTATAAAACTTATCAAGTAAGTGAAATCGTAGCGCTGGCGTATTAAACATAAGCTACTCACTCGTTTCTTCTTTTATTGTGACCGTGGAACGTGTTGGAATAGCGTTCAAGCTCCTGGCGTATTTCACCTCTCGGTGCGGTGTGTGCGTGCTCCTCTGTCGTTCGGGCTCCTCGCGTTTTTGTTCCACAAATTCACTACTCGTATGACTGTGTACAGAGTCTGTTCTTTCGGTTTTTTGCAAGTCTTCGCTAGGTCCAGGCTTTTGATCCGTATCATCTATTTGTTGTAGTAAAGCGTCTTTACAATTGCCTCCCATTTGGTTGTTGGCGGTTTCGGGCTCAACGACGACGGCGACAGTGGCGTCCAACGATGGACTGCTGGCTAATTGGATTAAATCAGCTTCTGCCATCGAAGGTCCTGAAGTATCCGCAGCGGATTCATTACCTAATAGCACTGCAGAATTCAATTGATCTTTAGAGGCTAGTAATGAAGTGACGAAAGAGGCTAATCTTCTAACTAATACTGGCTTATACCAATATATGCAATACTTAAAATTCAGAAGCTGCAGAAATTATGAAGGCTCTATGCTAAGACTGATAAAATATAAATTTATACAGTAATACAGGTCTTACAATTCGGAGTTGAGATTTCGCGTTTCAAATTACGGGTGGTAGATGATTCAGCAGACTTTGGCTGGAAAATAAATAAGAATAATGTGTAGAGTCACGTTTGCTTTGAAAAAAAAAACCTTTAAGTAGTATGTTCTGTAGGTACAACTAATAAAAAGCATGTAAGTTTTAAAAAAGCTGTTTCACTAATTGCAACGTGGCAGGACGAAAGTCTGTCGATTCGTCGATAATACTAACCCGGAATTTTAGTCTTTCTGTGGTTAAGTAAGGTTTGAGTAGACGGTTTCTGATGTCACTCGCCGAGATGTCATTCTAAACGAGAAATATACACATTAATACGCATGGCAAAATTGTAATTATTTCTACCACATAACACACATAACTTTCTCCGAATGAGATAATCTGAACCTTATTATAAAGTGTTCTTTACGCATTGTTATGCTTAAAACGTCCCCATCCTTGTAGCACTTTAAAACCTATATCAATCGAAGGGCCATAGCCATCTTATCATTTTATTATATGGCAGCGAAACTGAAATGTCCGACCGGAAAAAGTTACATTATCGTGAAGAATCCGAAATCAGTCATGATCATGTTGCTGTCATGTCATTCTGATGTTCTACAAGAGTAAAAATACAAGGGGAAATAATTTTTCCAACTGTTATTTAAACATTTGGTATGTTATTATGATCAGTTGAAAAAATGATTTGAGCAGTTACTTAATTTTCGGGTAGTTGTAAATTTATTACAGCAGTAAAACATGAATAGTTATAAAAAGAAAATTTAGCGGTTAATTTATCCTACTTAGAAGTGAGCAAGTTTGCCAGAAGTCGTGTAGAACACGTGATAGGTTAGAAATTTAAATTTCGTGGTTATTTTTTTTTTGTGAAAATAATAAACCTAGTGCGGGTTACAGAATTCATCTACCTACCAAGATTCATTGTTTATAGAATTTCTTACCGACAAATTCCGAATTATTACTGACCACACGTATCCGCTCGTTTAATATTTTTTACCGCTCATTTAATTATTTTCCTGCTCAATTATATATTCACTGATCCATTTCATTACTTTTTATTACTCATTTTTGTTTACTTTACTGCTTAGTTTTAACTGCTGAACTATGAATGACTATGAACTATGAACTAATTTTTAACTTACCAAAACTGCTATTTACAACTGCCTCTTAAAATCAGTGCCATTATGCTTGTAAAATATGTTTCACAAAAACATTACAAGCCTTGTAAATAAGTATAATAATATGCCATGTTACAAGTTCGATCGGACGATTTCTCTGAAAAACTGACGACGATATCTTTTCACAGAGATGATTGAAATCATTAAAAGTCTCAAACACTATTTAACATAAAACATGACGAGTGTGATACAGGCACCATTTTATTATTTTCCCTTTTATTTTAATTAATGGACAATCATTCAATTTCATATTGAACAACGTTTGACAAACGAAGGTATAAAGATTTAGACCCGTTAGTTTCGTTTCAGTACTATTATATAATTAAATATACATAAAAATTACGAGTATACGAGACACTGCTAGAATAGTTTCCGAAAGTCACTATCCAGCGCCAGTCAATATCGACATCTAACATCGCAAACGCGCATGCATCTACGATTTTATTATATGTTGTTAGGTCCCTTGAGAGTAGTTTACACCCAAGTTTGCAACTGTGAAAACCCTGTGCTACCCCCATGGTGCTCGAAAAGCTGCGAAATTTTGACAATGAGTCACACCAACACATCAAAATATGACTCTAAAAATTACTGCATTTAATGCGCGTACTCGTGCAAGTACTAATAGTTTTTGTTTCATCGAAATCTGGCCAGGATTTCCAAAGTTACAGCGTTGTAAAGTTTCACCAGCTTTTGTAAATTTGCTTTCCTTGCGCGCTATTGCGATGACGTCATGTCGCACTGACATCTCCGATTGCAGCTGTTGCGGGTGATTTCCGTCTAACTGTACCTACATAGAGTCCGTCTTTGCGCAATCTGCGCGCAACTCGTGCGTTTTTGACGCTAGTTACAGTACATTTTCTTCGTTCTAAGGTTATGGTAAATGATTAGTATTCGATTTCGACCGCGCGCATGCGCACTATAAAACCGTCACCTACTGTCGATACCGAAAGACATTTATCCCACAAACTTATCTGACCCAGTGGTTGAGGCGCCACTAGCAGTACAAAATTATCGAAATGGCTGTCAGTTTTTAGGGTGCATATTTAACCACCAAGTCAGTTAAGGTTGTAAGTACATTTTGTTTTGACGGTTGCTATATGTATTGACAGAATACCGCCCGCCATCACGAAATTGGATTTAATTTATTATTCACGAAAATAAAACATTATTTGCAGGTGTTTTTTCAAATGGGCTCAATACAAAATTTCTTAACCATTTCATTGATTGACTATAAGAAAAATAAATAAATTTATTACGAAACCGTGAGAGCGCAACTATATAGCCAAAGGATTCTAAGTAGGTATACGGAAGTGCGATGTGACGTCACACGTTAATGCCATTGGTTCACCCGAATTTTCCACGGAGGCCGTACTTTAACGTTTAATATCTCAGTAATTTTCGAAGATAGGAAAAAAATAAAAACAGATTCTTTTTTCCCGAGTTACATATTTTTGAGATATGCTGATAACAAAAACCATTGGTATGACTCATTGTTTGAGTTTTTTTTTTCACAAAAACTACCCTAAAGAAGCGTTTTTGAAGTATAGTTGCTCTATAACTTAATAAAGCTAACTAAATTTACTACAATTTGAGCTTAACCCGAGTACTCTTGGTCCATTGGTTGCAGAGATACAGCTAGTCAAATGTTTATGGTCTCAAAACAAATAAACGTAAACACTGAGTAAGTAAATCACTGCGTTTTAACGTAAACATAAAAAAAACAACTTAAACAAATCTAAACTATAAAATAATACTAACTTACACGGTCAAGCAAGAACAGTTTAAACTTTCGCCCTTTTGGAAGGACCAGGTCTCATCCAGTCTAGATCAGTGGGGGAGTGGGGAGGCCCTCCTCCCCTGTTATGTTTTCTGGAGGTGGAGGCGGGTCAGCATATGGTATTGGGTCGTCCACATTCTCGTCCTCCTCATCCAGGACGATAAGGATGGCGTGGCGTTTTTGCAATTTCGACCGTGGCAAAAGGAACAAAGGATAGAGCACTTGAGCCCGGCCTTTCTGCAAGTGCACGACCCTAGGCATTTTGCAATAGTGGTTTGCAAATGCAATTGCTATTTTGCATTTGCAAGGCACCATTTTAAGCAGGGTCTTTTTAAACTGAAACAGGTGTCAGAATTTCACAGTTTTCCGAACACTGCGGGAGAATTGCCCATCTTTGACTTGCTGTATCTTCGCAAGCAATGGACGTGCTCAGGTTTCACTCAAATTGTAGTAAATTTAGTAATCTTTATTAAAGTGCCGGACAAAGATAGTTGAAAAACGCTTCCTTAGGGTAGATTTTCGAAAAAACTGAGACAAAGGGCAGTTTTTCGAGCACCATGGGGGTAGCACAGGGTTTTCAGGGTTGCAAACTTAGGTGTTAACTACTCTCAAGGGACCTAACAACATATAAAAAAATCGTAGTTACATGCGCGTTTGCTTGTCCTTTTTTGTGTCGATATTGACTGGACTATAGTTACAATTAGTATCAACGCAAGTTTTGAGAAACAGAATTAGTTTTACACGTGTAAATATTTACTTGTGAGGTTGATCATTTGATTGAGATTTTATTTTACATTCGTGATTTTGTGATTTTATTTTACAAACTGAAGTGGCATTTGCAGAACCGACGAGCGGTGGAGTTGACGGGTTCTCTAATAGAGACCACGTATCGGCAAACGTAGCGTCGGATGCCCCCCGGCCAGATGGACCGACGACCAGTGGCTGGATGAGAAAGGCTACAGACCGTGCAGTGTGGAGGCCAACGTCCAGCAGTGGACTGCAAAGGGCTGAGATGATAATGATGAAGTATTAGCACTCGAGACCTATTCCGAGACGGTCAAGGATTCCGTGTCCGCGAGAGCTGCCTACGCGTGCGTTGCTCGAGCGCGAGCGCAAATAGTGGTTGACCTTATTTAGTGGTACCTATATAGAAGTGTACTGACCTCGTCCACGTCCCGCAGCTCGAGCAGCGCGGAGTGGTGGTGACTGCGCACGCGCAGCTTGATGGTGCGCCCGCCGTAGAGCTGCACCAACTGCTCGCCCTCGGTCACCGCCACCGGCGCGCACCAGTACACTAAACTCGTGTCTAGTCCTGCGATCAGACATGCTGCTGTAAAGTTTGATCAATCATCATCACTACGTAGTACAAAACAAAGTCGCTCTCCGCCTCTGTCTGTCTGTTTCTAAGCTTTCTTCTTTTAAACCACGCAACGGATTGTGATGCAGTTTTCACTGTTATTTAGAAAACTTATTCACGAAGGTTTATACATACAAAATACTCTAATTAAGTATTTGGATAATAAAAAAAAATTTACATGTTTTGTGATTCGGCTTCACCGCCAAAAAAACCTTTTTTCGAATCCGAAGCACGACCCAAAAACCGTGCTTTTCAGCGCGATCCAACAAACCCTGAGTTTAGCGCGACATTACTTAGCGACGTACTATCACAGTCGAATCACCAAGAAATTGTTCAAAAGACCCCATGTGAAGCCGGGCCGGGTCGATAATGATAAATAATAACAGATAGATACTCTCATATACTTGACATCGTAATGTAAAAGTGCGGATCCAAGGCGTTCAGAGAGTTAAACAAAGATGTACTCACCGTCATCAGGCCTGGCAAAGGTCAGGAACTGCACGGCGGGGACCTGCGGCCCGGGCGGCGGGTATCGCACGCAGTGAGCCGGGCTCGAGTAGTGCGTGACCTCCTGCGGACCCACCACGAAGTGCCACTGGGCGCCCTCGCACTCGCTCACCGCCTGACGAGACAAATATCTATTTATGTCCGTACGAGTTGATGATATGTACCCCTAGTAAGAGTTTGGCAAACTGTATTCGTAATCGAAAACTATCGATCTATCTCTTGTATGTACTTTAACTGCTTTACCGACATGAGCAGTTCATCCGATAGTTTTCTTAAACGTTGACAGTTAAAAACCACTCATACTAGGGGCACTGATAATAACACAAAAAATTTACACGATAATAAGAGAACCGCACGCGATCGTTGGGTAAGATGGATTTATAATGATGTGGCGACTAAGGTATGTATGATTAAAGGTTCGCGCAGCGGGTCGGGCCGCAGCGCAAAAATCCGCTCAAATCGATCGTATGTATTTTATATGAACTATCGCACACTACGCCGGGCGCAGCGGGCCGCATAATCCGCCGCTGATTTTGGTTGCTGCGATGCGGCCCGCCCCGCCCCGCTGCTCCCCGACACAGTGTGCTATGGCAAGCGGATTTTTCTCTTACAACTCGTTCGAGTTAGCATGTCACCTGCAGGTTATACCCGTCTCTCTCACTCTCCAGGCATAACAGAATCTAGTAAAAGAGACGGGTATAACTTGCAGGTGTTATGTTATCTTGACCGAGTAGGACGTCTCGCAGTACACTGTACTCAAAATCCGTCAATGCCCGGCCCGTTACAATGTGCTATGTACGCATTTTGCGCTGCGCTGCGGCCCGCTCCGGCCCGCTGCACCCCGACATAATGTGCGCGAACCTTTATTAGACGATCCGGCTCGCATGGTACGCATGCTGCCGGCGCGTCAGTTCCGCGCCGTACGCGTCCCGCGAAAGCCATAGGTATGGATTGGAGTCATACGGACGTCGCGGATTGCGAACGGACATTAGCAGTGCAGTTAATATGTACTGTTATTCCTGTTAACACATTTAAATGTTACCGCTTAAGTAAAGAAAAAATACTGTTGCCGTTTTATGTAAAAAAAAAGTGTCACCCTGACTCTGGAGGTGGAGGGCTCGTCGGCAATGACCGGCTGCGCCAGCGCCAACGGCTCGCTGGTGTGGTTGTGCAGCAGGTACTGCGGGCACGGGTCGCGCGCCGCCGTCACCAGCCAGCGGCCCTCGTGCTGCAGCTGCGTCACTACCACCGGCACCTACACGGGACAATATTCATCATCATGTCAGCCGAACGACGCCCACTGCTGGGCATAGGATATATAGAATAGGAAGGATTTCCACAACGATCGGTCCTGTGCTGCCCGCATCCAGCGGCTTCCTGCGACCTTGACCAGATCGTCGTAGGGGGCCTGCCCACGGAACGTCGTCCGGTACGTACGGTCGCCTTTTGAGAACTTTTCCGCCCCAACGGCCATCGGTTCTCCGCGCTAGGTGTCCCACCCACTGCCACTTCAATGATGCAATCCTTTGAGCCGAAGATGTCGGGACAACATTACAATCTTACTTATATTATAAACTAGCTTGCCGCCTGCGGCTTTGACCGCATGAAGTTCACGATGTTTCCTATGGGAAGGAGATATTTTCCCGTGGTAAAAAGTAGCTCTATAGACCATAATTTATCTCTGTATCAACTTCATACAGATCTGTTCATTCGTTATTTCGAACATCCAAACTTTCGCATTTATATTTCTTTTAGTAAGATGCGAAAGTTTTGATGGTTGCTTGCATGTTTGTTAGAGCGAAATAGCTGATCGGATCTAAATGAAATTTGACATGAAACAGCACATAGGCTACTTTTTATACCAATATTCCTACGAGAACAAAAAAAACACACGGGTGATACCGCCTGCTAGTGTCATATAGTAGACTAGCTTTTGCCCGCGACTTCGTTCGCGTGATTAAGATAATTGTGCGTTTATTTTGAAAGTCACGGATTACCAATATAAGTATCAAGGTATTGTATTTATCTATCAGTAGACATTATTATTTTTGTTCCATGCTCACTTAACTTCTGACATAGTGGGTCAGAGTCTTTGTTCGCTTGGTTTATACTTTCAATTAACAGAAGAGAAGAAGAAGAAAGAAAGCTATCTACCCTCCAAAAATGGTGTCTCTACCTTCAACCTAAATGGAAATTCCTTTACAAACTGAAACACCCTGTAGCACCCTGTATAACGGGATTTTTCGAAATCCCTTTCTTTGAGCTCACCTACACCATGAAAGGTAACCCCTTTAAAAATGGTGTCTCTTGATGTCTCTCGCTACGCCTATGCCAACAATGAATGAATCAATCAATCGATTTATAGTTTTATATGTATAGATTGTACAACAAGTGCATAAAATGGGTTTATGTACGAGTTATACACTCTGCTTTTCACATCGATTGTGAGGAAATTAAATAGCAATATTGCAAAAAACACAAAACACAAATGCCCAGCAGTGGGCGTCGTTCGGCTGACATGATGATGATGATTGCAAAAAAGAAAAAATAAGACTTCCCGCCAATATACTTTTTTATTTTATTTTTATACGTGGCGGTGACAGCACTGTGACTTTGCATAGATCATAGTCCATAATGTTCTTGAAATACTTATTTCTTAGAAAACTCATTATTATTTAGTATTATTAATTTAGTATTATAACATGGATTATGTACAAAATTGAAGAAACAGAATGAAATAAAAAGTTTACAAATTGCGTGTGTGACTGTTTACCTGACGACCTTTGTCTTAGAGTCTGCTGAGACTTAGTCGAAGATTTTACTTTATGCACAAGAGCATAAAAAGCGATTTTATGCAGCCTTATACTATACCCAACATAAAGACGAGCTTTATGAGCATGAGAAGTGAAAATAAAATTGTGTTGCGTGTACGTACCGAGCGGCCGCAGGAGTCAGTGAGAGCGAACGCGCGGCGGTAGGGCGGGTAGGCGAGCCGCACGGGCACGGCAGCGGCGGGCTTCGGCTGCGTGGCGGCGTGCGGCAGCGACAAACACACGAACGCCGACAGCTCGCTGGCCGCGCCGCCGCTCGGCCACCGCGCGCCCAGCCAGAACCGGGCCAGAGGCAAGCCGTGAACGCTTCGAAACGCATATTAACTTAGTTTTGGCTGATACTCGTAGTACAGATCGCACCAAACAACTTGAGCAAAAATGGTGGAGCAACAACTAATCACAAGTTCACAACTCGAACCCGTTTTACGAGTCGCCGCCCCACTACTTTTTGCTCAAGTTGTATAGTGCGATCTATACCTAAAGCCGGATTCAAACTATTTGGCGAGTCGAACATCGCTCGAGAACGAGACGCATGCGAGATGCGAAGGTGGGGTGAGGGGTACTATACGGCGTTTTCCTAACAGAACACGACATCGCGATTATCGCAAGTTTGCGCGAATTTTAGTCGTACGAATAAGCGATCAAACATATTGCTGTCAAATTATTGTCCTAATTGGACACTAAATTGTTTGTTACAAAAGCGAGACGGTTATATCGCTCACTCGCGCGATGATCGCGTAGTCGTGTACTGCGTATAGTGCTTACCTATTAAGATTAACCACACTGTTATATTTGTACGTTTTCTGTCGAATCGATACTGTTTGGAGAGCGACGATATCAAAGATACACACTTTAAACCAGCAACACCCCTCTGTTTCATCGGGTGTTAATAAACTGTCAATATTTCATTTCCCCCATGCTTTAAGAGACTATTAACAAGCTGTCTGTTTAACATGGGTCATGAAGTTATTATTTTTTCTAGAGTTTTGGTACATCTTTTTGTACCAGTATTTCGGCATTAACGAGTTTACACTGTAGGTACATCAGTCACACAGTACGAGTACAATCAGAGGGCTAATTGTCTAACTTAACACCCATTATTATTATAGTTAAAATAAATAATGTATTACTGTAGTAATAGCTGTACTATATCTTTCAAACTGAAAGCGATCGCGATAGATATTCGCGTTACGCAATCAAGAGGCAAGATACCTATAAAATATAAATGTTATATAACTAACCTTGTTTGTTTGTGCTTTTTGACTAGTTTAAACACCTTGGGCCTCAGCGGTACACTTTCACCTAGGTCTTTTGGTATTGCTAACGCAGACACCTGTTGCCATCATAATATAAATAAAAAAGTTAAAATTTTATTTCTTCAAGCAACATCTGATTAAAGCTAAGAAATATTTGCGAAATAGATCATTAAAAAAAAAACATCATCATACCAGTATGTCCGTATCTAGATGATTGATGAATTCGTACGTAGAACTAATTCCCAACACGTTTATTTTGTGGACTATGTCGTAGTACATCGTCAGTAAAGCCACCTTGAAATAGAAACACAAATTTAGAAATTTTCTTTGGAAATGAGAGCAAACTGAACCAAATCATGACCCATTTTGCTACTAATTTGTTTGAAAGCGTCAAAACTATAAAGGTCAATGTCAAGCTTGAATTTAGACCGTATTGAATTTCAATATTTGTTGGAAAATAAACTTATGGTAGGTCACGATTCAATGGGCTCGACTGTACCTTGTTACTGCAGTGGATGGCGAAGGACGAAGGGTGGTCGGCGGCGAGGTGGCCCGGCGGCGGGGCCCCGTACCGGCCCGGGTCCTCCCCGCTCACAGCCATCGGCCCGCTCACGAACGTGTCACGGGCCATCTCTATTGATATGAAGAAAGGCTTCTGCGTGGACAATAGAAAATCTACATCATTATCACATTTCGTGCTAACTCTTTAAAATTCAGTTTGTGATTGCTAACAAGTTTATTGGTTAGAAATTATCGTTATTGTTAAAGAATCGTGGCAATCACGATAGTCATACACACATATTGAAGAATAATTATTGTTGATCGAAGTCGTGCAATTTCACCCAGATCCTTTAAGCAGAGTTTGCGTAAAAAGAGTAACAAACATATATCCATACTCACAAACTTTCGCATTCATAATATAGTAGGATATGAAAGTTTGTGAGTATGGATGTATGTTTGTTACTCTTTCACGCAAAAACTACAGAACGGATCTGGATGAAATTTGCAATATAGATAGATTACAGGCTGTAAGCCTAGTATGACCACCCAAAACGTGATATGTATCGCATGATAGAGGAACTTATCGACATTCAAACGTCAAAACCCATAGTCTTTTGACAGTTGAACAGGATTACTTATCATATCATATCGAATTTTGTTGGTCATGCTAGGGGGGCAGGAATAACTTTTATCCTTATATTTCCACCGCGAGCGGCCGCTAGTTAACAATAAGTGCATGAGTGAGTGAAAGCTGAATGACCTGCAGTACGATGGAGGGCGGCGCGACGGCGGCGCCGGGCTCGAGCTTGCAGAGCGGCGTGGCGTCGTGCGCGCGCAGCGTGAGCGCGAGCGGCGCCGCGTTGCACAGCAGCGCCGCCGGCGCCAGCCGCAGCTCCAGGCTGCAGCCGCCGCCCGCGCGCACCGCCTCGTAGCACACCTGCCGCGCACCCAACACACCTTCAATACTTTCTGAACAAATATCAACTTAGACTAGACTGAACCACAGAATATATATATTAGTACTTTACGGTACAGAAGTTTAGGTATGATAAACGCAAGCGTCCGGTCACCGGACTAGTCTCAATAGGCTGGCACTCGCTCTACTTGTCGCACACGCAGCGCACGCATTCGCATGTGTCGCCATGTGTCTCGCTTCGCGTGTATTACTTTCACGGATAAAGTAGTACCTCTGACAGCCCTAGCAGATTGAAGCGAGACGGCAGACAGTTATTGTACTATGAACGCTATACGCAATGCAAAAGGTTGAAATTAGGTTGTTTTCCAGAATAGAAGGTAAATATCTCGGGGATTTTGCGCCGCTTGTATGGAAGTGAGACAGGCCTGACTGAACAAAGTCGGTTACGTCGTCGAACACATGGAATAAGGGTTTATTCTAAACTACTACAGCTAACTGATAGTGGTGAGGTGAGACTGATGACAATAGAAGCTATAATCACTGATGCAAATAGTGTTGACTCACGTTGACGTCGCATCGTGGCTGCAGCAGCGCCGGCTGCCAGTCGCCGGGCCAGTGCCGCATCACCGCGGAGTATGGCCACTGGCTCTTGGCGTGACGCCCTGACCGCTCTAGCCTTTATCAGATACATTAACATGAAAAATGATATTGTGCGATCAACAGAACACAAGTTATAGCGCAGACAAAGCTTTTGAAACTATAAGCAGTTTCTGGTCAAATCTGTAAATAAATTGGACGAAAATCGACAGTTTTGTAAAACCAGGTCAACCAGTGCCCGTAGTGTAAGTTTTTATGTCAAAAAACGCAAACTATTTCGATTGCGTATTTATGTCAATTTGTATGAAAACTGTATTAGCGCCTCTAGCGGCGAGTAGCGCGCTTATATAGTTTTCATACAAATTGACATTAATACGCATTCGAAATAGTTTGCGTTTGCTTGACATAAAAACTTACACTAGGGGTACTGGTCTGCCTAACCTTTTACTGACCAATTACTCGATTTAAAAATGACACCTGAATACATTTTCTTTTAGTTATGCTTTTTTAAGGAACTATTTCGGTAAATATTGTTAAGTGCCTGTGCACATTGCGCGATACTGTAGTCAACGCGCGCTTTTTACGGGGCTACAAAACAAAGTATTGTGCATAGGCTCGTATCGTATCAAAGACTCACCACGCATGTATTTCCTGTACGACTTCCTCTATGTTCTGTACGGGCGCGCGCTTGTCGAACACGGACGTGTCGGTGACGCCGTAGTGCAGCGGCACTAACTCGCGGGTCACAGGGCATTCGATGTTTCTGCGTTATAATGATGATGCGTTTTTTAAGCTGTGATCTAGAGATCTAGAGATCACAGCTTAAAAAACGCAATACAGCAGCTCAAGAATTGTTAAAATAAAAAAAAACATGAAGTATATTTGGTTAGCGTAAAATATCTAACGAGATATACTTCATGTTTTTTTCATTTTGACAATTCTTTATACGCGGTGCGTCGCGGCGCTCGGGGCGGATGAATTGTGCATTGCAGTTAGTGCGTGACTTAATTGATTAGACGTCTGTCGCGAGCGCGCAATGCAATGATAGCACAATTGGCCCGCGTCGCGGGACGCGCCACCCAACGCGCCGCCTCTCCTTGAACGAGCCTTATGTGTCAAAGCTTTGTAACAAAATTTGTAAAGAAAAAAATACTAATGCGCAATCGAGGTGGCAGTACTTATAGATATAAGTTCAATTTCTGAAATAATAAGAATTTTAGGTATCGTTACGTAACAATAGTTTAGTGATTTAAAATACGTGACAGAAACAAAAAGGGATTTTAGAGAAATAGTTGCTACAACCTACGATTAGAAAAGCTTCAAAAATCAGTCTTTGTTCATCAAAATGTTAGGTAAGGTGTTAACCTGTATTGAAATGCGAGGAAATGCCTCGCGGAAGTGGTTCCTGGCGCTATGAGGTGAGTGGCGGCGCCGCGGCCCGGCGCCGTCTGCACCAGCGCCGGCGACTTCGACGGCACGTCCTCCGAGTCCGGCGCCGGCACCGTCGCCTCCGTGGAAACAGTCACCTGGGAATACCACCAACCATTATAGAGATAAATATGTCGGTAACGTATCAAAACATTGCGCGACTTTGCCAGCTGGCGCGCCAATACAAAAGAGATAACATGACAAACAAAATGTTGTGTCACCTTGGTTGCTAATCTAGGATTTGCCTAAGATTTATTAATTCGGCTAAGTTAAATGATAGCAGAAGTGAAATGATGAAATGTGAAATGATAAAAATCGCCGGGCATGATGAAAAGATTGATAGATGTGAATGAAGCGAAAGAAGTGTGCAGGGATCGTGATATTGTTAAAACATAGTGTGGTGTATAGTATAAGTATAGGTAGTAAGTATGTACTCGTGTGACCAAATATATTATTGATCTTCTTGTATTTTAATCCAGTATTAAATCATAGCTGCAACAATATACTTGTTTATTTTACACTCCCGGCTCCCATCCTTACATGGCGACCCTGCCATCCGAGGCGGGTTGCCGGAGTTCGGCCGCGCGAGTCACAGATTATTATTTATGTTTTGTGGTACTATTTTATTGAAACTCAAAATGTGTCGGTCTAATATAGAAAAGGACCAAGTTTTCTTGAATCAAAATGCCCTTGGTTCCAACAGCCAGGAATATCACCTGTCCAATATCAGCATTGTTCTAGTGCTCATTTGCACTATGGTAGCTATTGCGGGACTTTTGGGACTATATATGCTGTATAAAAGGTGCCACCGTGGATGGATCCGTAATGAGGTAATGGCGCAATCCCTGAGGCGTTCTTTTCGACGACCGGTCCAGGAGGCCCGTGTTTGCTACGAGTGTCAGCACCGCACAGTTCCAGAAAAAAGTGAGTGCAAGTAATAATAGTGCGTAAAAGGCAATTATAAAGTGGAAAAGTGTTTTCAGTGCTAAACGTACATTAATAGCTTCAAACATTTCCTATTATGCGTGGCGTATTTCGACCTTTGGTGTTATGAACATTACTTTTTACATTTAAATAGGTAGTAATTATTATTTTTTCTTTTTACGCCTAGTTATAAATAATAAAGAATTTTAATACAAGAAAAAATATAACGCATAATTATGAACGTACATAATATATTTTTTTACTAAAGTATAGTACTTATATATTTTTCTATTTTTTAATGTGTTTTATTGAATTATTTGATGGCTGATGAGATAAAAGATATTTGTGCTAAACTTCAAAATATAAAAGATAATTTAGTAAAATTAAGTTATCCAAAGAGGACTAAGAATGTTTTGGAACAGAGATTAAAGGAGGCTATTCAATTACGTGAACGTTTCGAAGAATGTATGATAATAGTTTTAGCACAAATAGAGAAGAAACAAATAGGTAGTCAAGTTTTATCAGACTTGCAGTCATTTTGCGATTTAATAAAAGAATTATATGAGCAAATAGAATCTTTTTGTTCCAAAAGTTATATTTCAGAGTGTACAGTCGTAAGCGTAAGTGAAACCAAAATGGCTGGTTTTGATTTTAAAACTGCGGTGTCGCTGATCCCAGTGATGACCGGGGATGAGAGTGTCACCAAAAATCTCATCGATGCTATAGAGTTGTATAGCTCTACGCTGAATAACGAAGGTAAGAATATGCTTATCCAATTTGTTTTGAAAACACGTTTAAATGAGAGCGCTAAGTTGCGATTATCCACTTCGTATGATAGTTGTGAATTATTAATTCAAGATATGCGCGATCATTTGCTTAAAAAGAAATCGAGTACTTCCATTCATAATGAGTTAGTGATGATGCGACAAAACGGAAATGCCTTGGAAAATTACGGGAGAAAAATCGAAGAGTTGTTTGTTAACTTGACGATATCGCAAGCTGACGGAAATCAAGATGCCTACAAAATATTAAGACCTTTGAATGAGAAGTTGGCCATTAAAAGCTTTACCGACGGTTTGCGAAATCGACAACTTAGTTTAATTTTATCAGCGCGAAATTATTCATCACTAAAAGATACAATACGCGCCGCGAAGGACGAAGAAGCGTCATGTAGTCGCCAGAATACGGAGCCTGCGGTATATTTTGGATATCGTGGACGATCGAATTCTGTTTGGCATTCCCGTGGTAATGATAGGGGTAATTTTTCTAGACGTATAGCGCAATCACATACGCAATATTCGAGAGGGAACAACCACGCGAATTTTTCTAATTACCAGTCGATAAGAGGCCGAACTTCGAGTCAACCGCGCGGGGGCAATAATTATAGACAGATACGGACTAACCGTGGCGGAAGAAGTCGTTATTTCCATCGCGGTCATAATTTAAATTACGTCGAAAATACTCACCAAGACTTAAATAATTTTGAATCGACTGAGATATCTGATTCAAACACGGATAATAAGGCGGAAACAACAAATGAGAACATGCAGTTTTTTCGATAATAATTATATATTGGCATGTGATTATAGTAGTTCAGTGGAATTGTTATTTGAAGATTCCAAATATAGTTTTCTAGTAGATTCTGGAGCATCGATGTCAGCGTTGAAATACGAAACTGTGCAGAGATGGAACATTCCACTGCACACGGAACGCATCCACATTAAAGGAATAGGGGGCAAAGTACAATCCATCGGGTATGCTTATGTTATGCTCAACATAAATGGGCAGGTATTCGAGCACAAGTTTTATGTGATCGATTACCTACCATGTATGCAGCAGGGAATAATAGGTAGAGATTTTTTGCACAAGTATAAAGCTATTTTAGACTTTGAAAATAATACCTTATCGCTTAATTATAACAGTAATAACCGTATAACAATCCCTATGATGAGTGGTTCTTTAGGTCAAAAAGGTTTTATAACAATTCCACCGAGATGCGAAAAAATATTTTCTGTCGACAGTACTATCTATGAGGATGAGTGTGTTGTTTTGCCAGGAGAGTTATGTCACGGAGTGTTTATGGCAGGCAGCATAAGTAAGCCAAAAAATGGTAAAATTTGTATTCAACTATTGAACACTCGCGAAACGGAAGTGAGTCTTAATTACTTTCGACCGGAGGTACAAAAACTATCAGAGTATGATTTATGTAATTTTGAGAGAAGTGATGTTAGCGGAGATAGAGTGCGTAATTTGTTTTCCCAACTGAACTTAAGTCATTTAAATAAGGAAGAACGTGTGTCAATCGAAAATATCTGTGCGAAATTTTCGGACGTATTTCATTTGCCTAATGATAAATTAAGTACTTCTAATTTATATCATCAATCAATACAGTTAAAACCTAACGCAGAACCTGTACATGTAAAACAATATCGCTTACCATACTCGCAGCGTTCTGAAGTTGAAAATCAAATTCAAAAATTACTTTCGGATAATATAATTGAACCGGCAAAAAGTGAATGGTCGAGCCCAATTCTATTAGTACCTAAAAAATCGAGTGATAATTCAAAAAAATGGAGATTGGTAATTGATTTCCGTAAATTAAATGACAGAATATTAGACGACAAATTTCCCTTGCCGAATATTACTGACATTTTAGATTCGCTGTCAGGAGCAATGTATTTTTCTCAATTAGATTTATCACAGGCATACTATCAAGCAAATTTAAGTCCGGAGAGCCGTAAGTACACAGCATTCACAACCCCGTCTGGTCAATACCAAATGACACGTCTTCCTATGGGATTAAAAATTAGCCCAAGTTCATTTTCTCGATTAATGACAGTCGCTATGTCTGGGCTAACATACGACAAATTATTTATTTATTTAGACAATTTAATATGTTTTGGTCGAAATTTGGATATGCATAATAAAAATTTAATTGATATTTTAACAAGACTTCGAAAAACTAATCTAAAATTAAATCCAAATAAATGTGATTTTTTAAAGAAAGAAATGCAATTTTTAGGTCATATTATTTCAACTGAAGGTATAAAACCGGATCCAGGAAAAACTAATGTAGTTCAAAATTATCCGATCCCTAAAAATGCAGATGAAACTAAAAGATTTGTGGCATTTACTAATTTTTATAGAAAATTTATTCCGAATTTTGCTGAAAAAGCTTTAGCTCTCAATAGACTTTGTCGCAAAAATGTAGAATTTAATTGGAGCTCAGAATGTCAAGAATCATTTTCTTCCCTTAAAAAAGCATTAATTTCGCCTCCGTTACTTCAATATCCAAACTTCGACAGCGAAAACACCTTTATTTTGCAAACCGATGCGTCTGGTTTTGCAATCGGTTCGGTATTGAGTAATAGCGATAATAAACCTGTAGCATTCGCAAGTCGTAACTTAAATAAAGCTGAAATTAGGTACCCAACTATCGAGAAGGAGCTACTTTCTATAGTATGGTCTGTTAAATATTTTAGGCCGTACTTGTATGGCCGCAAATTTATAATAAGAACCGACCACAAACCCTTAATCTATCTATTTCTATCAAACCCTTCCAGTCGCTTAACAAAATTTAGATTACTATTAGAAGAATATAATTATACTATTGAGTACGTAAAAGGGGCGGACAATGCAGCTGCAGATGCTTTGTCTCGCATCCGAATTACAAGTGAAGAGCTGAAAGAGATGAACGAAAAGGTGATGTGTGTTTTGACCCGGAAACAGAGTAAAAAGTTGAATGACCAAAATGACAGAAATGAGAGTGACAACCCTATGGTCGATAAGAGTACCTTAGACTCTCGGTCTGATCAACCGAAGGTATTAGGTGCACTTAAAAAACCAGAAGGTTGCGTGGAGTTAAAATTTGTGAGTGACGAAGAATGGAAAAATATAGAGAGTAATACACCCGAAAAGTCTAATTTATTCGCTTATAATTCGAAGAAGCTTATTATTTATATTAATCCCTCTTTCCGATCATATTGCGCACGAGATGCCTTTGTGAGGAAACTGGGCGAAATGTGTAAACAATTAAATATAAATAGCATGTGTATAATAAAGAATGAAAATAATTATGAAGAAATAAAAGAGTTAACTCGTATGATAAATGACACCCAAAATTGGTCCGGACCCCTATTATATGTTTTAAATGGTGTCTTACGAATAAGCGATAAAGATACACAACGCGTGATATTGAATGATTATCATATTTTGCCGACAAGCGGACACGCCGGCATAAGACGCATGATAAATAATATAAAACGTCGATTTTTCTGGCCAGGACTCGAAAAAGATGTATCCGATTTTGTTAATCGCTGTGACAAGTGTTTACGACAAAAACACTTTAAACATATTAAAGAACCCATGGTTCTTACGGATACCGGATATTCCTCCTTTGATAGAATTTACTTAGATTTAGTAGGGCCCTTAAGTAAGGATAGTGATAATTATTCATATACTAGCTGACCCGGCAAACGTTGTTTTGCCAGAAATTATAGTGGACCCGGTAAACTTCGTATCACCAACATCTATTATAGATAGACAGACGAAAATAAATGATCGCGAAGAAGTTTTATACACTGCCTGCAAGAAATGTCACTTATTAAAAAGTAGGTAATCCAAAGCGGCTAAAACGTCAGTGATGACAATACTCTTTGACATACCTCTTTGGAAGCGGCTATGGAAGAAATGACAGTTTTGTATAGTACGACAGTTTATCGATTTTCTAAACAAAATAATCATTTTTATTTTATAATTTTCCGGAATAAAAAGTAGCCTATATTACTCTCCAGCTCCCAAACTATCCCCATACCAAAAATCGAGTCGATCCGTTGCTCCGTTTTGACGTGAAAGACGGACAAACAAACAAACAAACAAACAAACAAACAAACACACTTTCACATTTATAATATTAGTATGGATACTCACAATACAGTGTGACTTAAGTAAGTATGTTGAAGCTTACGCTATTAGGAATAAGGATACTATTTCAGTAGCATCAACATTTATTAATAATTTTATATTAAGATACGGGATACCTCGTCAAATAATATCTGATCGAGGCACAGAGTTTGTTTCTACCGTTATGAAGGAAGTATGCGATATTCTGAAAATTAAGCAAATTACATCCACCGCATATCACCACCAGTCTATAGGTAGCTTAGAGAACAGTCACAAAAATTTAATTTCATACCTTCGAATTCAAACAGATAACGAACCCCAAAATTGGAGTAATTGGTTACCATATTGGTGTTTTGGTTACAATACGACCGTACACAC
This sequence comes from Crambus lathoniellus, assembly GCA_949710035.1. NCBI lineage: Eukaryota > Metazoa > Arthropoda > Insecta > Lepidoptera > Crambidae > Crambus > Crambus lathoniellus. The sequence continues at coordinate 31,709,061 of OX453296.1, forward strand.
TGAAACTAAATATACACCGTATGAACTCGTTTTTGGCAAACCTTGCAACTTACCCAGTAATTTATCATTCCAAATTGATCCGTTATATAATCATTACGACTATCCAAAACAGCTAAAATATAGACTCCAAAAATCGCAAAATGACGCAAGGCAAAATTTAATTAAAAGTAAAGAGTTAAGAAAAGTTTGTTATGATAGCTATACAAATCCAATCACATATAATGTTGGTGATCTGATACTTCTTAAAAACGAACAGAATGTAAACAAACTCGATCCTCTGTACATTGGACCTTTCAAAGTTATTGAGGATTGTCAACCTAATCTCAAAATAGATTATAAAGGAAAGGAAATATTAATTCATAAGAATAGAACTAGACCTTATAAGATAGATATATAAATATATTTCAGATTTATGTAAATTTTAGTCGTAAGGAATTATATTATAAAAGATGACGTCATCATACATATATGTTACATATTATACTCAATAGGGAACTTGCATTATTTCATAAATGTAGTCTATCTGAAAGATTTAAGGATTGTATGAAGATATCACAAGCGAAAAAGTTGAAATATGCTTAAATTATTTATTTAATGCAAATCAAAAATTAACATTTCAAAGTCCGCGCGTAAACGCTCAATGGCCGGACGTGACGTCATTTCTTAGGACGTCAAACTTTTCAATGTGCATCTGAAAGGAGTGACCAAAGAAATTTTGACAACTAACGACAAACGCTAAAAGTGAGTGACCAAAGATTTCAGTTTTACTGACTAGGCTTCGCCAGATAGGTAAATGAAAGAAAACTTATGTTTTTTAGCGAAATCTTTACTAGAACTTGGTTTATCATCCGTTTCTCTAAGTACTTACCATACTTTTAGGGGTTGAATTTTTAATTTTTGTGAAAACGTAATTGACAGAATATGGCTACCATCATTTTTTACTGTTTTTTAAGGTAATTAAAAATCAAGTAAACTTTACGTAAAACGCACTAACATATAAGTATTGAAAATATGCCTATTTTGCATTAGTCTAAAATATTGTGAACTCTAACATTGACAAAGGCAAAAATGCTTGTTGTTGCTTGATTGATTATATTGATACTTGATTTATTTCTGCTGCACACTGGAGTAAATATACTGTTACATTGTTATAAATATATTGTTTAAATGAAGATGTTAATGTTGGTAGAAAATATAAGTACTGAGTTATATTTACTACATATGTATATGTATCAGTCAGCTCAGCAGGCAGGCCGCCTGCAGTCCTTAGTCGAACAGGCCACCTGATATTCGGTTTTTAAGTGCGCGTTCTAGGCCACTTGCAAAAATAATAACTGCAACGGCCAACTGCAAAGTAAATGCTGCCTTATTTCTATATAATTCTCCGGCACTATTCGGCCGGTCCGGAATAAAGAAATAAAGGAAATTCTTTTTTTAAAAGGATATTTAAAGGTTATTAACAAAAATATATAAGGTCCTTCTTAAAAAGTGCACATAATTTTAAGGGGTCAATGTACTCACGCATACAAAAAAACTTTTACTATAGTACCAACATTGAAAACGTGAAAAAGAAATCAGCTGTTTCAAAGAAAATATTAAATCGAATAGATTAAAATGTATGGAACAGCTGATATTTTTTTTGCGATTTCAATGTTGGTACCATAGTAAAAGTTGCTTGAATGCATGAGTACATTGACCCCTTAAAATTATGCGCACTATTTATAAAGACCTTATATAACATAAGCCCTGCCTTATCTATATAGTGTAATTATACTAAAAAGTTTCAAGCTTTATTTAAATGTATTATTAATACTAGCTGTTTATCGTGTTAATTATAGCGATTTGGAGGCAACTTCGAAATTTCTTTCTATTGACAAAATTTTATGTAATCGTGATTTTGAGTAACATAGTCACTAGTGTTAGTCCTGAAGTTTGCTGCATCTTAATTTGAAATTCAGTTTTTAATTAATATTGATATTACAGACGATCATGTAAAGCAATCTAATTTTCGTTGGCATATAGCGGGCTCTTAATGTAAAACTGTGGGTGTGTGGGAGAATGTGGCCAATGACAGGCCATTGCCTGCAGGTGGACTGATGGACTGTGGATAGTCGGTTGCATTGCATTGCATCCTTTATACTTGCGACCGCATTCGCATTGCCTTGAACTTTCGCGTAAATATTTTCATAGTGTCCGCACACCTGTGCACTCGCGACGTTTACCGCTTTGCTTCACATTCAAATATTTGTCACATGACAGGATGGACAACAACGTTATAGCGGCATTTAAAATCCTTAAAAAAAAGTAATAAATGAGGGTAACCATCTGTCAATTTTGTTTTAACAAAAAATAAAAATTCAATCTCTAAAAGTATGGCACCCTCAGAGAAACGGATGATATGCCAACTTCTAGTAAAGATTTCGTAGGTAATAATTAATAAAAAACTAAAAAACCCGAGAAGTAAAGAGCTGGTTTTTTTCATTTTTAATGGTAAATTTTTGCAGTCGTGTTTTTAGTTTTTTAAATATTACCTACGTTTTTATTTTAGACTTTTTAGTTCATTGTCAATAAATCATCTTTTTAAGTAAGAACTTACTAATTTAAAATTTCGTAAATTCTTTTCTTTTTTAGATAAATTAATACGGAGAGATTTACAAAACTGCAAGTTATAGATGTTTATGGAATCGCTATTTAAAACTCTTCATTTAATACCTACCCCACTCGATGAGATTTAAAAATATTTCTTTTACAATGTACAGAATAATATGCCGCCTAAAAGCCGCCATTTTGTTTTTTGTTAATATTGATGTTCTATTTTCACTCGGGCTATTAAGACGAATCTGATGACGTATCAATTAACAAAATCAGTTTATCCGTTTAGTACTTACGAGGGAACATAGGAACAGAAACACATACATTCAGGTCAAAAACGTTACACTTTTTGGGCTTCGCCCGCCGCAGTCAGGTAATTTTTGACTTCGCCCGCCGCAGTCGAGTAAAAAAACTTAAACTTACTTTCATTTATCTATGTGGCGAAGCCTAGTCATTAAAACCGAAAACGTTGGTCACTCAGTTCAAACGTTTGTCGTTAGTTGTCATAATAGATAAATTCCATTTATTATTAAACTATTAACGTTTGTACCATTGTTTCTTCATAAGGTGCTAAACAATTAGATATTTAAAGTTATTTTATGTATTTCTTTAGTTTACTTGCAAAATTTGAGAGATTCGATAATGCACAAATTGTATGAACTCAGTGACCAAGCTAAATTCTTTACTAGATTCGAATTTAAAAATAATTAACACACAATGCCTTAATTACTTTGACAGGTGACAGTAAATTTTTAACAGTTGCTGAACTGAGTGTCCAACTCAGAATTAATACGAATTATTTGGAGTTTTGCTTAGGAATCAACAATTTTTTTACTAGATTCTCTGACAGGGTCTCAAGCTGTTTCTCTTTTGGTGGGCACTCCTTTCAGATGCACATAGCTTTTCATGTCGCGTAAAGATTCTCTGATAGGCTCTCAACCTGTTTCTTTTTTCGTGGTCAGTGGTCACTCCTTTCAGATGCACATAACTTTTCACGGCGCGTAAATATTATTTTTGTAAGACAGAATTAATTTATTTCAGTTTTATTTGACATACAAAAAAGTCAGGAAACGATACTTTATTACTACTACAATGGATAATTCTTTTACAAGTAAAGCTAAATCTCACAAAATAGAGTGTGCAGTTTTAACTGTGCCTCAAGAGCCTAAACTTAGAGAAAAGTGGATGAAAGGAGCTATATAAGACAACATTCACCCTCTTCAAAATCTGCCTTGCAATGTTGTGAAGATCATTTTGATGTAAGTACCTTGTATTCGTAAAAATCATAACCTCGTTAGATCTTGCATCAACAGTGTATAAAGTAAACAGCAATCTCTACACTTGAAAAATTTGAATTTTCCATAAATAACCACCGCACTATGTCCATATAAACCTTAAGCAAATCTCGCGAGTCGAATTTAGTCAAACCTTTTTCCATTTTGTAGATATTTTTAATGTTTTATGACATGATTTGAATGTATGATTACCTATATGTTTTTGAACTCAGCTTAAGTGACTAATGGAATGACGTCACTGCGCGCTGATTGGTGTTTCAAATCACGTTTCAATTTACGTAACTTTACATTAAAATATTTTTCAAAATAATAATAATTTTGGAATAAATCTTCCACGAATGCACTTTTAATGGCTATCATCATTGGATTATTAATATAATTTCTCAAAATAATTTTAATGCAAGTTCCCCATTATGTACTTTACCAATTAATTATAAAAAAAATATTGACTTATTTTTTTTCTTTTTTAGCCGATGGGCATGTGGTGTATAGTATAAGTATAGGTAGTAAGTATGTACTCGTGTGACCAAATATATTATTGATCTTCTTGTATTTTAATCCAGTATTAAATCATAGCTGCAACAATATACTTGTTTATTTTACACTCCCGGCTCCCATCCTTACAATAGAAAAACCCGATATTTTTTATTACTAATTTCATATTACATCCACTGTCGCAATAATAAAATCAAAAGACGACTGCTATCTATATGAAAATCATTTCGTATTATTATCTTACGGTTTTTAGCTAAGTAAAATGTTGGAACACTTACGTCTGTGTCGAGTGACACGTGCGAGTAGAGCACGTAGAGCGGCCACACGGCGGCGAGCACGCGGCCGTCCCCGCGCGCGCGCACCACGCGGCACCACACCGAGATGTAAGCCAACTCGCCTTCGCTCGGAACTAAGCATTCATATATAGCAATCAATTAAATAAGGCACAGACACCACGTATCGTCATATGACTTGTTTACTTAAGTCTATTATAAACCCAAATTCAGTCACCAAATAATATAATGTAAATGGGTGTTGGTTGGTTGTTTTCGTCTGTAGCCCGTATTCGGTGACGAGAGTGAGTGAGAGAGAGAGTCAAGCCGAAAGCGATCGCCGCATACGGTGGACGACATTTATTTTTATTTTTTTTTATTTATTGATTTATCAACATTTGTAAACACTATTACATTAATTTTAAAAGCATGCCAAGAGTTATAAACTAAGTGATACAAACAATTATAGATAAACACCTCATGACCAGTAACAACATGATATTCACATATTATAGTACATTACAGCCGAGGACAGGTAAGTAAGAAATTACATTGTCGAGGATGGTTTGAAGCACGAGCCGCAGGCGAGGGCTTTAATCATTCGAGGCAAGGTAATTTGCTTACCGTACAAGGCTTGTATAGTGCTTTTCTCAAGAAATGCGAGGAAATAAAAAAAACTGTTTAACTAAATAATATTTATTAAAATTTATATCACACATGTTCGGGCAATTATTAAATGTAAATGTTATTGTTTTCCCGGGCACACTTATGTATAAATCGCCCATAATAATATTATTTTAATGATGTACTTATCATTAAAATACGCCAACAACACAGATTCTGAAAACGTATGCGCCTTTTTTCACTTTTCCAAATCAGATCGTAGGTTTTCATATATCTTTCTTTTGATTTTGCTGGCAGTACCTAAGTTTTCTGTAATTAATTTTGCTTCTGCTCTCATATTTGGTGGAGTAGGTACATACGATGTCTGTATATGTTTCATTGGCAGAACTCATTTTGATAATTTATTACACAATATAAACTGTATTGATATCAAATCAACCGCTGAAAATCATTCGCGCCGTTTTTTTAATATTGGTTTGTGAGGCCAAGTGGAACGGTCATACAGCCTATTGATACTTACTACTTGCTACTAAAATGCGCAACTTCAATACCCGCTTCTGGGCGGTAGATGGCGCTGTACATATTTCCCATACAAAATTACTCGTAAACATGGAAGTATTATTTAGGTAATACTTCCATGCTCGTAAAGGATATTTTGTCTATGATAAATCTCATTTTGTTTTTTCGATTGATGTTCGTACTAAGGCTACATAGCGCTTGTGGTATAATACGAAGTAATATACTCTGTGCGCACCGTATTTAAAAAAAAGTTAACCTAATTATAATATAATAATTACCTATAAAATAATAATAATAATGTGGCTGTATGGTGCAAATGTCCCTTTGCTTTTTCTGTTTTTATACACAGGAATAAAGAAAAAAAGTTGGTAATAATATCTTTGGGTAGTACCTTTTCCGAGGTAAACATTCTAAATTTGAAAATCACTGCAGTAATGAATTTCAGTACTTACTTACTGCACTAAAATCAGTGCAGTAAGTAAGTACTGAAATTCATTACTGCAGTGATTTTCAAATTTAGAATGTGTTCAGTACACCCCTGCCTAGACCGCGGAGTCAGCATTGGCGCAGTGGAAGGCTATCATGAGTATAGACTCCGGACAAATCTTGGTTTCAGCCGGGATGTAACTGAACAATAGGACTGCGATACACAGCGGAGAGAATGTGAAGTAAGGTGATTTTACATACTGTGGTCTGTGCTGTAGAAAGTCCCTGGGCAGCGTGGGGAGAGGGGGGCCCCCCCTGTGGCTCCGTCTTCTTCTGCAGACCTTACCAATTAGTCACCTCACTCATAACACAAATAACAGCGTTCACAAGACACTGGGCGTTTCAACAATAGATACACAAAGACACACACGTGGGAGCTTTTTTTATTACGATATAGTGTCTCGACAACAAGCGCGTGTGGTAGAAAAGGTTATCTTTCAAAGCATCCGCGACCGGCCACTCCAGAGATGGCATCAAAACCTTGGTCGTACAAAACGGGATCACATAGATAATTTAAGATGTATTCAAACTCGATATGCCAGGCACATTCAACGCGAGCGATTTTTAACAAATTCAGCAAAATTATTCCGACATTTTTCCAAGAAGAATTTCAATCAAGTGTCACTGTCAACTTCAAGTGACAGCTAATGTCAATTTGACGTGACATTAGAGTTGCGTTCAGAAACGTCGATCTTTTCCGAACATCCCCCCGCCCCGGACCGTTAAGAACGGTACGTCAATCTACGGGTAATCGGGAGAGCCCACTAACGGCTCTCTTCAAAACCGAATCTCGAACCAAAACCTCAGCAAAACGAGGAACTCCGTCAGTTCCGGGGTAGAGTTTAACAATGCGCCCCCTTCGCCAACATAGGGGCGGCAGGTTAGCATCCTTAATCAACACGAGGTCGCCAGTCTGGGGTGGGGTGGTTTTATCTGCCCACTTCACGCGCTGTTGTAGGATATGCAAATACTCCATCGACCAACGTGCCCAGAAGTTTTGGGACATCTGTCTCAAAAGTTGGTATCGCGACAAACGATGGGATCCTACATCCTGAATCGGATATTCAGGCAACGCCAAAAGGGGCTGTCCGATCAAGAAATGACCTGGGGTCAACGCTTCCAGGTCATTCGGGTCCGAAGACAACGGGCACAAGGGTCGCGAGTTGAGGACGGCCTCAATTTTACAAAATACCGTATCAAGTTCCTCAAACGTGAGAATAGTTTCTCCAATCACGCGACGCAAGTGTGTCTTGGCAGCCTTTACACAAGCTTCAAAAATTCCTCCCCAGGTCGGACAAGCTGGAGGGCTAAACTTCCAGATTATCCCACGCCGGGAGAGGGTGGTTCCAATGTCTATTTTATTATCAACAAAAAACTTAACTACTTCCTTAAGATAATTACACGTTCCCTTATAATTAGTACCACAATCGGAACGTATCAATGTCGGCAGTCCTCTACGGGAAACAAATCTGCTCAAGGCGGCGACAAAGGCTTCGGTAGACAATTCCGAGACAATTTCCAAATGGACAGCCTTGGTGGACAAACACACAAACACGCACAAGTACGCCTTATAGGTTTTAGCATTACGCAGTCTCGAAGCCTTTACAGTAAAGGGACCGGCGAAGTCGGTGGCGACTCCGGCAAAAGCTCTACATTCCGTGACGCGATCAGCAGGCAAATCACCCATCTGGGGCTGCATGGTCGCGGCCTTCAATCGATAACAAGGCAGGCAACGGAAAACCACAGTGCGAATGGCTCGACGAGCAGACAAAATCCAAAATTCACGCTGCAAAATGGCCAACAAAGCATTACAGCCAGCATGTTGTGCATTCACATGGCGATCTGTTATTATCAGTTGAGTCAACTGTCCGGCTTTAGGTAACAAAAGGGGGTGACGAGCTCCATACGGCAGGTTCGCATTTCGAAGTCTTCCGCCGACTCGCAAAAGCCCACTCTCGTCCAGGAAGGGATTTAATCGCGATACCGCGCCCTTCAACTTGCGACGGCCTAAACGCAAAATTTCAATCTCGGACTCAAAACTATCAGCTTGTACTCTCCGGACCCAAAACAAAAGCGCGTCCCTACGCTCGTCCGGAGTGAGAACCGACGAATCACGCCTCGCGCGTGGGTTTCTGCAATTGTACACAAAACGTCTGATCCAAGCGGTAACACCAAGCAGCTTCTGTAAGGAGCTGTACCGATCCAACAACAAATCCTTTTCCCCGGCGGGGTTAGTCTCCAGGACGCATGCCCGCATATCAGGAACGGCTACGTTCGACAACGCTGGAGAGGGCGGCCACTCCGACTCAGGCCGCATCAACCACTGTGGGCCCCACCAGAGGGGGTGGTTAATTAGGGTTGGGGCTACACAACCCCGAGACGCACAATCCGCGGGATTCATGGTTCCCGGCACGTGTCTCCAAATCAACTCGATGTCGGAATTACAAATCTGCGACACTCGATTGGCCACAAACACGTCCAAGGTGTGCGCCGGAGCCTTCAACCAACAAAGGACGACCTGACTGTCCGTCCAAGCATAAACCTCTTGTATCTTAATAGATCGACCTAATGTGAGCCATACGTGGTTCAACAAACGCATTAGGAGGGCAGCTCCGCACAATTCCAACCTCGGGATCGTATGACGAGTCCGAAGGGGAGCGACTTTGCTTTTCGCTATCACCAGATGCACAGCAACAACTCCGTCAACAGTAACGGTGCGGAGGTACACGGCCGCAGCAAATCCACGTTCGGAGGCATCGGAAAAGCCGTGAAGAGTAACTTTACAATTTTCAGAAGGGAGGAATAGCCTCGGCAAATGCACTTCATTAATCTCGGGGAGGGATGAAACGAAGCTCGACCAATCTCGGAGTAACTCGTCCGAGAGGGGTTCATCCCACGACACACCCGAAGCCCATAACCGTTGCAAGAAACACTTGGCCATAAACAGCACGGGGCAAATCCACCCATTGGGGTCAAAGGTACGTGCGACAGTAGACAATACTAAACGCTTGGTCCAGACTTTCGGTGGTCGTAAATCCACACAATAAGTGAACGTGTCAGAGACCGGTTTGTACTGTACGCCAAGGACGGTCACCACATGGGGATTATCAACATTTTCGAATAGGTGGGGGTCCTGCTGGTGCTCTTCGGGCAAACCTACCAGTACATCAGGCGAGTTGGATATCCATTTCCTCAACTCGTAACCTCCCGACTTCAAAAGGGCGGTGAGTTCGTCTCTCAGGACAATCGCCTCTGAGACAGATGAGGCGCCCGTGCAAATGTCATCCACATAGACGTCACTGGCCAAAATGGCGGAGGCGCGAGGGTATCTCAAGCGCTCCTTCTCGGCCAACTCCAACAAAGAACGAATCGCAACAAACGGGCTCGAAGCCAAGCCGTACGTATTCGTATTCAATTCATAAATCAACAAGGGGTCCCTAGGACTCTCTCTCCACAAAATCAATTGGTACCTCCTATCCTCTGGATGGATGACCGTTTGTCTGAACATCATCCGGATGTCAGTCATAAATACAATTTGGTGCCGCCGGAAGTTGGTCAAAATGTCTGAGATCTCCGTGTGCAGCTTGGGACCTACATGCAGACACTGATTCAAGGACGCTCCAGTAGAGGTGGGAGCCGAACCGTCAAAGACCACCCGAATCTTTCCGGATTTCAAAACGGCGTGGTGCGGCAAAAAGAAGTGCTCAACGGAGCGCCAATCCAAATCGCTCACGGACATGTGCCCTAACTCCTCATACTCCCGCATGAATTCAACATACTTCTGGCGGAAGACCGGATCCTTGCTCATGCGACGCTCCATCGCCACTAGCCTACGTTCCGCTAGCGGTCGGGATTCGCCCAGAGGAGGTCGGCCGGCACGAAAGGGGAGACGGGTGATCAAACGACCAGAGCGGAGGCGACCAGTGTTATTCTGGTAATACAACTCGCATTCATCCGCTACTGGGTCGACCCGCGGGGCTGGTGGAGGTTCCTCAACCTCCCAAAACTTCTGCACCACTTCGGAGAGAGACACATTAAAAACAAGACCGCGATCCTCATCAAGGGAATCCAAAACGCGGCGAGCAGGGCCCATCACAACTGTACCGAGTGTCGTCTGCAGAGCTACCAAGCCATCTGGCTGCAAAACTCGCTTCCCCGTCAACAAAACTCGCCCCAGGACATCGGCTCCAAGGAGAGCATCAATCGGGCCTGGGCGGAAGAAATTTGGATCGGCGAGTGGGGAATCAGACACCAAAGACAACATACTCGGTCCCAAGTCAACTGAAGGTTGACGGCCAACAACTGTGTCCAACACAATCGCCGAGGTCTTAATGCCTGGCGTGGACGTATTACGTGATGTAAATGTGAAGTCAACATGCCCTAACAACCCGGGGACTTTCACATCGCCAACACCTCTCACGCCTTCCGTGTGGGGGTGCACCTTGAGGCCCAACCGCCTAACTAACCAAGATGACACAACACACCCCTGAGCACCGGAATCCAACAAGGCGCGAACTTCCACAAGGTCGCCATTCAATCCCCTGACAAGTACAGAGGCCGTGGGCAACAAAACGGTCTCTGGAGGGGTGGCTACAATCGACCGTAAACACGTTGATTGCTAGTATGTGGGGTCCCCAGACGTCCCCCCATGGTAAGGGGGTCGCTCATAGCGATCCAGTGGGTCCCAATCTCCCACATACTGCCTACGTCCAATTCGCCCGGCATCAGGCGGGTTATATCTCCCGGCCCCTTGAAGACGGGGCGGGCGCCGCTCCAAACGCGGGTATTCGGCGAGCGGCGGCGAGAATCGGTGCCTATCATCCACCGTGTACGTCGCCCCATAGTCGCGGGGGCACGGTGACCGATTTTCAGAGGGGGGGTCTCGGGGACCCCCGGCTGTGCGAGGCTCAACACGTTGCGGGGGGCTTCTACGACCTCCCGCAACGCTCGCAAAATCGAACCCCCTAGTTGGGGACCGATTTCCCATTGGGGGGTCCGTGGGACCCCCGCCCGTGCGAGGCTCAAAACGTCGCGGGGGGCCTCTACGACCTCCGGCAACGCCCGCATAACTCATCCCCATCCTTGGGGATCGGTTTCCCATTGGGGGGTCCCTGGGACCCCCGCCCGTTTGAGGCTCCAAACGTGGCGGAGAGCGTCTGGGGCCACTCTGGTGGCCACTAGAACTGCTGCGGGATGCAAACACCGTGGGGGGTCCGAGCCCCCCACCCATACGAGGTGATCCTGCAGCGACGCGCTGCGGCGCTCCGCCGCCCTCTGGGCTGTTCATGCAGAGGAGGGGATGGTGGTTGCCCTTACAAAAGCGGCATGGGTGCGCTTGGGTACATTCGCGCTGCATGTGCAGGCCCAAGCACGAGTAGCACCATGTCCGTTGTCGCGCGATCGCTCGACGGCCTTGGACGCGCTGGTCGAGGAACTTATCACAACGGGTCGTGCTGTGACCCGGTTCCCGACAGTACAAGCAGCGGGCGGTCTCCTGGACGGCGGCATAGCGGCCGGGCGCGCGAGGGGCCATCCGCCCCCTACGGGGGGGTCCGGTGGGGGATCTACTCTGTGGCACAGGTCGTTCGGGTCCCATAGGACCGGCCAGAGAGGAATTATCTGCCAGTCTACTTTCTCCTTCCAGGAACGTCAAGAGGTCCGAGAAGGGTGGCAGATAAGTCGCACTATCCCCACCATACTGCTGCTCAAAACGGACCTTAACAGAGTCCGGCAACTTTCCCAGGACAATGTGCAGTAACAAAACCGACCACTGCTCCACTGGGAGTTTTAAGTTTTTCAATGCGTTGTAGGCAACCAACAGCGGATTCAACAAAGCCACTCTCAAGTGCATCACGCTGGCAACGCGGGGTAAATTCAAAATGGCGGCAACATGGTTGTCCGCCAGACGTCGTACGTTCTGGTACCGACGGGCAATCAAATCCCTAGCAATAGGGTAGTTTTCATCCGAGGGGGCCAAATGTTGCACCGATTCAAGGGCCTCCCCCTCCAAGACGGATAACAAATAAGCCAACTTTTGGCCCTGGGTCAAATCATCCCGGGCATGTACCAGACTATCAAAAATATTAATAAAGCCCTCCCAGTCCTCTAGACGACCAGCAAAACGCCTTAGGTCTAAGGGGGCCAATCTAGCAAAGAGAGGGGGCATACTCTTAGATGTGACCGGGGACGGGCTCGGTTCATTCTCTCTTGCCACTTGCAAAGGTCGAGCTACCTGGGTAATTCTGTCCGCAAAATCATAACACTGGTCCACATCCAAATCGACTTCTTGTCGCATTTCCACATCGGCCTCAACAGTCCTTTCCAAAAATAAGGCATACTGTTCATCAACAACAGCCAAACGTACGGGCAGATCTACGTATCTGTTCAACAAGGCCTCCGTCCTATCAGGTCGATCCAACAATGCGACTGCAGACGCTAACCACCGTAACTCAGAACGTATTTTGGCTTTAGCAGAGGAGGCCGTCATTGTAACGTCACAAATTTATCAACAAAAACAACAAATTCAAAATATTCACTATAACACAAAATCTCCAATATTTGGAGGTTATTACTAACCACAAAATTCCAATATTACAACAACAAAGTATTTATAATGACACAAACTCTTAAATATCTGGAGGTTATCAGAAAACAACAAAACTCACTGACTATTGAAATTCACTCAAATCACTGACTATTGAAATTCACTTGGATATCAACACAACATACTGTTACACAACAACAAGTTAATTTTAATTATTTCAAAGCACAAGTTTCAATGAGTTTCAATGTGTAAACAATGTCCCAAATCATTTAAGTTTCACTAAGTATTGAGTGCAAACTTATTAGCTAACCTTTTATTAGCTATTATTTTAGCAACAAACTTGTCAATATTCACAACTCAAATTTGCTAACAAAACTGAATAATAATTATTATGAGCAAAGAAAGGCATCTGTTTACAATTTGGAACTTCAATACATGACTTCAATACATTAATTACAAGACATGGAACCAATAACAAAGGAATGCCCTTTACTTTTCAAATGCAAGTTAATTACCATTTACAAGTACAAATTAATCTAGTCCGGACCAGATGGTCATCAAACGGCACTGATTAATAGACAAAATTTTGGCGTGGGCCTCTCAGGCCTTCAAACTACGCTCTTGGCTACCAAGAAATGTTCAGTACACCCCTGCCTAGACCGCGGAGTCAGCATTGGCGCAGTGGAAGGCTATCATGAGTATAGACTCCGGACAAATCTTGGTTTCAGCCGGGATGTAACTGAACAATAGGACTGCGATACACAGCGGAGAGAATGTGAAGTAAGGTGATTTTACATACTGTGGTCTGTGCTGTAGAAAGTCCCTGGGCAGCGTGGGGAGAGGGGGGCCCCCCCTGTGGCTCCGTCTTCTTCTGCAGACCTTACCAATTAGTCACCTCACTCATAACACAAATAACAGCGTTCACAAGACACTGGGCGTTTCAACAATAGATACACAAAGACACACACGTGGGAGCTTTTTTTATTACGATATAGTGTCTCGACAACAAGCGCGTGTGGTAGAAAAGGTTATCTTTCAAAGCATCCGCGACCGGCCACTCCAGAGATGGCATCAAAACCTTGGTCGTACAAAACGGGATCACATAGATAATTTAAGATGTATTCAAACTCGATATGCCAGGCACATTCAACGCGAGCGATTTTTAACAAATTCAGCAAAATTATTCCGACATTTTTCCAAGAAGAATTTCAATCAAGTGTCACTGTCAACTTCAAGTGACAGCTAATGTCAATTTGACGTGACATTAGAGTTGCGTTCAGAAACGTCGATCTTTTCCGAACAGAATGTTTACCTCGGAAAAGTGCCACGTACTGCATTCTTTTCTCAAATATAATATTAACATTTCAGAGCATAAGTGTGAAAAATTACTTACTTATCTAAAGTTTAAAGTTTAATGAAATGCAAATAAAAAAAAAACGGCATAAAGGAAACTAATGAGTCACACCAATGATTTTTGTTATCAGCATATCCAAAAAATATGTAACTCGAGAAAAAAGAATCTGTTTTTATTTTTTTCCTATCTTCAAAAATGATTGAGATATTAAACGTTAAAGTACGGCCTCCGAGGAAAATTTGGGTGAACCAATGGCATTAACGTGTGACGTCGCGTCGCACTTCCGTATACCTACATAGAATCCTTTGGCTATATAGTTGCGCTCTCACGGTTTCGTAATAAATTTATTTATTTTTCTTATAGTCGATCAATGAAATGTTTAAGTTATTTTGTATTGAGCCCATGTGAAAAAACACCTTCAAATAATGTTTTATTTCCGTGAATAATAAATTTAATCAACTTTCGTAATGGCGGGCGGGATTCTGTCAATACATATAGCAACTGTCAAAACAAAATGTACTTACAACCTTAACTGACTTGGTAGTTAAATATGCATCCTAAAAACTGACAGCCATTTCGATAATTTTATACTGCTAGTGGCGCCTCCACCACTGGGTCAGATAAGTTTGTGGGATAAATGTCTTTCGGTATCGACAGTAGGTGACAGTTTTAGAGTGCGCCTGCGCGCGGTCGAAATTGAATACTAATCATTTACCTTAACCTTAGAACGAAGAATATGTACTGTAACTAGCGTCAAAAACGCACGAGTTGCGCGAAGATTGCGCACAGACGAACTCTATGTAGGTACAGTTAGACGGAAATCACCCGCAACAGCCGCAAACGGAGATGTCAGTGCGACATGACGTCATCGCAATAGCGCGCAAGGAAAGCAAATTTTCAAAAGCTGGTGAAACTTTACAACGCTGTATCTTTGGAAATCCTGGCCAGATTTCGATGAAACAAAAACTATTAGTACTTGCACGAGTTCGCGCATTAAATGCAGTAATTTTTATAGTCATATTTTGATGTGTTGGTGTGACTCATTTTCATTCTCCATTAATTTAATTAAGTGAGCACGAATTTTTTTGGGTGAATCGGTAAGGATATCAACCTCGGTGCCATATTTATTTGCCAATTTACTGAGTCTTGCAATGGGAGAATTGCAACCAAAAACTGTTTTACGACTAGGAATATAAAAAGGCCTTATTTTGCTACGGGGACACCTAACTGGAACGCGCAATCTGAATTTACTTAGCAACTGAGGACAATCTATATTATTATTAAAGATTTTAGATACAAATAGCAAGTCAATAATGAGTCTACGTTCTTCTAAAAATTGAATTTTGAAATGTCTTAAAAGTTTTTTATAGGATGGCAGTTTTCTCTTTGAGATCCCTTGTGTATATCTTAAGTGTCGCATAAATCTTTTTTGTATGCGCTCCAAGCGTAAAGAGTGAGTTGCATAGTGAGGTCTCCATACGACGGTGCAGTATTCTAAAATACTTCGTACAAAGGTGTTATAAAGTGTTATTTTGGCTCTGCTAGTACGGAAGGCCTTGGCATTTCTAAGAATAAAACCTAGTGCTCTTAATCCTCTGTTAAAGACGTCATCCATATGTGGTAAAAAAGTGAGTTTTTTGTCAAAGATCACACCTAAGTCACGAATCTTATCTACTTCTTTGATTTTAGTCGAAGCAATGCTGTACTGGTAATGGATGAGATTTCGTTTTCGCCTTATTTAATCGCGCCGTTTCATATTACACATTTCAAATTTCAAAGCGAACAGACAATATTATGATGAATTGCATCTTAAAAGGTAATTGCTCTAAAACTTTTACTACCTTACCTTTGACTAGCCAAGGCACATTTTCTTTGGGACATTCTTTTAGCGGAATATCTCCCGACCACCCACTTTCTTGTGTTGTAAACTTTATTCTGAAACAAATTGTTATTTCTTCACATTTGACTCATTTAGGTAAGATAGTCAGTGAAGGAGCGAAAATTTCTCTTATTCGTTTTGCGTGCTAACAGTGATCGAATTGGGAACTAAACATCTTTTCTGGGCAATTTAGTATTGCTGGTAACGCCTCCAGCACTTGGTCAGATATGTTTGTAGGACTATAAAGGCCAGCTAGCGGCCGCTCGTGGCCGCATGTGACCGCCCGTGGCCGCTGCCGACTCGGTCGAAATTGCCCTAAAGCTGGGGCTCGACCGCGAAATGAACGGACAAAGATGAGCTGGACGAGGTTGTGGAAGCGAGACATAGTTAAAATGACAATAATGTGTTAAAAACACACGTAACACACTAAACAAAGCGCCCACGCGTCCTTACAATCGGGCGAGCGTGGGACGCGGGGGAGCCGACGCACCCATCGCGATTCGCCCATTTTTTCTCTCTCAGACCACTCCGCTAGCCTCTTTCGCGGTCAAGCCTCAAGTATGATAATGGGCTCGCTCAGTTCTAAGTCATTACACAGAGTATGAAATACGCCATTAAATAGCCGAGTCTCAATGTGACTACATATCCTATTGGTGGTTGTCGATTTTTCCTTTTATGGTTCCAGGCCATTAAAATCTTTACTTTTTCATCTTCGATCAACAATAGTTGTTATTGAGATTTTAAATTATTTTTATGCATTCACAATGCAATTTTTTAAGTATAGGAAAAATGTGATTGTAAAAAACCACGAAACCTATAAGTAGCTTTCAGGCGGGATTCGAACCCGCGCCTCCGGGAATCCGGCCCGATGCTCTGACCAACTAAGCTACCGAAAGGCTTACACGACTCGTCGAATTTTGCTATCACTTCTTACGCTGTAGGCCAGCGTTGTTTCATCAAATATCACATTGATTTTTGGTAGTTATCGGATCCATGACTAAGTGGACTGGTGTATAAATGATTTAGATCACGAACATTTTTACGTCTACTTATCCATTTCCTTACCACACAGTTCTTTTATGATTTTTCTTCTTTATTTTGTTTCTGATCAAACGTCGCGCTATAATAAACGCTAAAATTGCACCAACACACGCCACACCTTCGTCTACAGACTCCATTTGTCAGAGAAACACAGACGAGCTCGACCGAGGTGTGGAATAGTGTAAACTCTTTGACGAATGCTTCACGGAAGCGAATTTGCTCGTTCTAGAAGGCGGCATGCTTATAGTGCGTGAAACTCTCAACCAACCATTACGTCCGTTCATTTCGCGGTCAAGCCCTGGCTTAATAGTTACTTGAGTGCCATCTCGCAGTCCTCGGCGCACATGACGCTGCGGCCGACGCTCTCCGCCTCGAGCTCGCCCGACATCGCCGTCTGCCAGTTGGGCGTCTCCGGGGACCGCGTGCGAACCTATAACGTTTAATCTCCACATAGTATATTAACAATGTGGCATCCCGCCTGTTTGCTTAGCTACCTCAAACTATGCAAAAGATTTTAATGCGGTTTTTATCAATAGACTTACGGCCGGTTTCAATAACCTCTCCTGGTAAAAGTAAGCTTATCTCGGTGCCGCTAGTAAGCAACCGTTGTTATATGACAAAAATTAACAAAAATATCTGTGCAACTAATTTCGGGTACGCCTGGCTTTACAGGGGAGTAGGTTAATGAAACTGTGACCGTACTCTGAAACGCACATCCGAAACTTCGGTTAGCCCCGTCCCTTTTACACGATTCTGTCATGACTCGAGCGTGCGAGAGACAGGTATAACGAAGTTTCGGGTTTTGCGTTTCAGAGTAGGCCCTCAGGTCATTAGTGATTCAAGAGGAAGGTTTATTAATATAAATAATACATCTAAGTACTTTACATCCGGACGAAGTAGGGGCGAGTCTATAGTTACAATTAATTTGGAGCATGTGCATTTTCTGTAAAGCAAATTCGTTTATTATTTATTCGTTCATGGGATGAATAGGAAATAATTTAATGCTTGAACGAGCAAACATCTATCATCCCAAGCTCCTCGGTACAGCGCGAGGTTGTTGGCGTTGAACTGCATTAGGCCCACGCACGTAGCAATATGGCCGAATGTCCTTATTGATCTATAAGACAGCTTTGCCTGAAGTAGACACAAAGGACCACGCAATTTAGCGTCCCCACCTATTCGAAGGAATTCGGACGTATATCAGTTTATGCGTCTTGACACAATGGTGATTTTTTGTAAGGCGACATTTACCGCGGGATTTCAGGGTTGGTGGGTGGGACACCTATAGTAGGATTTGCGTGATCCTTTATGTCTCTTAAGATCGTAAAGATGGGCCAGCAAGTTGGCCAATGTTAACCAAATCGCAAGCCGGCGCCGCCTTGCTGTTCAACGCCTCGGATGTATCATAAATGGGTTGGTTACATGGGTGCCTGACACACACACGCACCTTGAACAGCAGGTTGTAGCGCAGCAGGTTGGCCAGTGCGAGGCGGCCTTCGAGGCGCATGTAGCGGCGCGCGCCGGTGCAGTCCACGCGCACGTGCGCGTACACGCCGCCACCCGGCGACGCCTTGCTGCTCAACGCCTCGGCGTTCTCAAGCCGCACGCGGTACGAGCCCGGCGTGAATGGTACGCCTGGTTGACATTGAAAGATAAATTAGTATTATATTAGTATTTATGCAGGCATATACTTGTAAGCAATCTATTTGAAGACGGCAGTCGGAGAAGTGTTTCATTGATATTTATAAGGCGAAGTGGAACAGCTCGGCCGCGCTCTCGATGCATGTCCGTTCCCTGATGTTGCGGAGCCATGTAAAGTAATATAAAGCCATGTAAAGTGTTATTTTTAAATTAGCATATTTTAAAACTTTGCGACGAAATAAAAAAGAACTTAAAAGCTGCCAATGGTTTTAAATTAAAAAGAAAACTAAAACAATACAAAGAAGAAAAATAAAAAAATGGAAAATACAAAAGTATAATTCAAAAAAGACTAGTGTTTTACCGGGTGCCATCTAATGTTCGCGCCCAGCCATGCACGGTTCAGCGGCAATAGCGACCGATCGCGTAATATGAATATAATAGAGACAGTTTAAGGCCAGAAAAATGCTTGACTCTGACATGTTGAGAGTACTACCTCTATGATGCGTGCAATTGAATTTTGGTGACTACGCCTAACACTTTACTTAAAGGCTTGAGCACACAAAACGCAGGTCAGAAGCAGCGCTGTTTGAATGCGGGCCCGCGCAAGTTGTAATACAAGAAACTCTATGAACGACGTCACACTAAATTTGAACGCGGGCCCGCGCTCAAACTGCTCTGCGCCGCGTCGAGCCGTACTGCTACTGCCGGACTACAAACGGCGCGGGAGCGGGGCAGAAGCAGCGCAGGCGCGGCGCGCGTTGTATAACTAGGGCGGCCATGTAAGCATGAAACACCGAGGCAGGGCGTTCGCAGTGCAGCGCAGCGCGTCGACGAGAGTTGTATTATGCCTACTGCCTGCCTAACCCGTCACACTGAACGCGGTTTGAACGCGGGTCCGCGTTGCAACTGCTTTGAAACTGTTGCTGCGTTCAGTGTACCGACTCCCGCCGACTCCCGCGCTGCTACTGACCTGCTCTGCTCCTGACCTGCGTTTGGTGTGCTCAAGCCTTAAATGTGTATTCAGATGTAGAAAGTATATATGTATGTATAAAGTATGTTTTTATTAAAAGGTAAATAGTTGATATAAATAATCCCGCAGGACATGGAAGGTGTTAAGGGGACCCCCTTAAAAAAGGGGTAGCAGACAATTCCTAAATCGACATTTCAATTTGGCACACGATGCACCAAACACCCTGTATATTTAAAAATAGAACAAGTTACAACTTACAGGACGACCAAAGCCAGTCAGTGACAGGACCAGCGAACGCTATTCTTAGTGCTTTCGGTGCAACGGGAGATCTCCACCTGTAACGATACTGCGCTTTAATATCGCTGTCTGTTACACCCATAATTACCATGCTTTTTCCAATATTTTGGGGTTGGCGCAGTATTGGTACCTCAGATCATATAACACTAATAGATGTGTAATGACAGCTTGATTGCTCGAGGACCAAAGTCGCCGCGTCTATGAATGTGTGTGTTCCTACTCCTCCTTCCTACTGTAAGCATTAATTCCGCACACAAATAAAACCTTACAATCAACCTCTCTTGGCGCTGCAGGAATTTAAAATAAACCAATCACACTGTGCAGGAACAATCAAACTACCAATAAATAAGACTGCATTTGAAATTCATTTCTTTCAGTGATGTCATAATTACCTGTCTCGCTCGCATAGACCAAAATAATATTATGTCTGATAGGGATGGCAGAATAAAAGCGAGACACTAGTGTAGTGCAGTGGTCGATAAAAGTTTAAAGAAGTTTAAGTCAAAAA
This sequence comes from Crambus lathoniellus, assembly GCA_949710035.1. Classification (NCBI taxonomy): domain Eukaryota; kingdom Metazoa; phylum Arthropoda; class Insecta; order Lepidoptera; family Crambidae; genus Crambus; species Crambus lathoniellus. Next base: position 31,729,578 of record OX453296.1, read on the forward strand.
GTTTTTATTCATATAATTAGATGAAATAATATTATTGTTTAGGAGTCGTCCAACTTTTTTACTAGCCATTAATAGTAGATTGTACAACAAGTGCATAAAACGTATCATTTTACCCGAGACGTATATATCCAAGTATGCAATATATGGATAGTCAAGTCTAGGGTAAAATGGGTTTTATGTACGAGTTTTACACTCTGCTTTTCATTTCGATTGTGAAGAAAATAAATAGCAATATTGCAAAAAAGAAAAAAAAGACCGCCATATTGGCGGGAAGACATTATTTTTCTATTTTTATACATGGCAATTGGCAGCACAGTGACTTTAGCATAGATCGTAGTCCATACTTAATGCTCTTGAAATACTTATTTCTTAGAAAAGTCAGTCAAAGTTGCCTAGTTTGATTAATTTATTAATTTAACATGGATTATGTACAAAATTAAAGAAACAGAATGAATTGCGTGTGTGACTGTTTACCTGACGACCTTTGTCTTAGAGTCTGAGACTTTAGACGAAGATTTTACTTCATGCCTATACCCAAAATAAACACGAACTTTACGAGCATGAGAAGTGAAAAGGATATATTTTAACTATCAAGATAAACGCAACGTATTACGAATGATTACTTCGTTCCTAAACAAAATAATAAGTATTATACTAAAAAAATATAGAAAATGCAAATGCCGAAAGAAAATATTCTCACACTAATGTATTGGAACTTTTTCCTATTATACATTATGTAATTATGATTGTAATAACAATTATATTGTTGCTAACAATACAACTGCGAATAATATTATAATTAATAATAATAAATAATATAATGAAAAAATATTGGTACTTACTTGTAAAGTACTTTAAACTAATGAAGAATTTTGTGACAATGTTCTTGAATCCCTTCCTTCTCGGTATTTTTTCATTTTTGTTTTGACAATACGCGGAATCATGAATCATGATCATTAAAGTACCTACCTTTTGAGGTCGGTGCCTTTTCATCATGTATGCTCTTGGCTGGCAAGTGGGTAATTAAAATACATTAATTTTCTTTTAAATTCGGGAACTTTATAAAACCTGAATCATGGAAACGATACTTAGTTTAGAGCCTAAACACATAACCACGCTGTAACATCGCACCACTTAAATAACCGGCGCACCAGGCTAGTATAATATAAAACTTATTGCCTGACAATTACTTACTCACCGGTTGAAGATGATAAAATTGATGAGATTCGTTGAGTAATTTTAAAGATCTACGAGTAACAAACGGCAGGAAGCGACTTTGTTTTACTATTTATGAAGAAATGATGATAAAAATGAAAAAAAAAACTAAATTAAGTACTTGATAATCGCAATTTTTTTTAGAATAAATAATTTTCATAACTTGCTAAGTTTAAGATTAGTTTATATACTTAGTTTTGGTTCATTCAAATTCACAATGATGCCGAATGAATGGATTATACAAAAAACTTTTCACTTCGAACATCGTATACAACAGTGGGTACTCATAAAAAATTATATCGACAAAACAGCCGAACCTCACCGCGCGTCTCTAGTCATAGAAAAAGAGTAAACGCATTTTACTCTTTGCAACGATTCTATCTATAAATAGTCGATCCATTGCACTTATGAAGGAAGAAGTTGAACAGTCCAACAAAAAAAACCATCAATGGATATTGTTGAATAAAATTTATGAATTTATTGATTTGTTTACATTACATATTTTAAAATTCGGTAAAACATTCATAATTATTGATATTTCAATGCTTGCTTGTGGTAGGTTACTCCATTTTTTTGCGTTATTTATGTTGTTGCTATATTTTCGATATGTAATAATAGCACAAACCGGCATTTTGAGAATGATTAAGAGAAACGATGCTCAGCAGAGCTGAATGACAACTGATGACGTCAAAATGAATCAACCGACGATGTTAATCGTTTGATCAGGTTCCTGCGACGCCTGCCACGCCCCCTTGGCATATCTAACCTAGTATAGTATTATATGATCTGAGATTGGTACCCAAGGTGAGCGGAATGTTCGACAATTTAAAATGTAGAAAAACAAACCTTTAAGGGCCCGCTATAGGCCAACGAAAATAAGATTGCTTTACATGATCGGCTGTAGTATCAATATTAATGAAAAACTGCATTTTAAATTAAGATGCAGTAAACTTCAGGACTAACACTTGTGACAATGTTACTCAAATACACGATTGCATAAAATTTACTCGATGGAAAAAAATTGCGATGTTGCCTCCAAATCACTATAATTAAAACGATAAACTGCTACTATTCAAGTAATACATTACAATAAAGCTTGGAATTTTTTAGTTTAACTACACTATAGATAAGGCAGGGTTTATGGTAATATATTTTTGGAAATATCCTTTAAAAAAAAAGATATTCCTTCATTTCTTAATTCCTGACCGACCGAATGGGGCCGAAGAATTATACAGGGTGTTTTTCTATAAGTGCAATACCTCTTAGGTGGTGATTGTACTCATGAATATGAACAACTTTTACTATGAGGCCAACTCTGCAACTTCCCAAAAAATAATCAGCTGTTCCATACATTCTGGTCAGGTAGGTGTATGATCTTGTATATACACCTTTACTTGATATGCTGATGGATGATGATAAAAACTCCTTGTTGAGATAAAATTATATATTTTCACAATGAACTGTATAAACTTGATATTACAATGTTTACGCGAATGTTACTTGATAGGGTATGACACGCGCGGTGACGTTGCTAGGTAAATGCAGACTATTTTAAATACAACAATTAAATTATAAAGAAACAAATGGGCAATTAGGTGAATCGCGTAAGTATGCTGACGCGGGAGAATGTGCGGTGCGGTGACGACACCGTACATGCTCCGGGCCGCGAGATGAAGGGAGATAAACTACTTCGGTACGAATGCAAATGGGGGACGTGACTTGTCGATGTTGCTAATGCTATCTCTTCGCTGCTCGCGCGGACTGCCGCATTCGCTGTTTCGGACCGAGGACAGTCGCGCAGTGGTGAGCGCTTGAAGTGGCGTCGCATCGCCGCCGCGGAGGCCTCGCGTTGCAACCGCGCGCGACGCACGCGCCGCCACAGGAGTGCCGCGCCCGCGGCCGCTGCTGCTCCGACTAACACGTAGATGAGGACGTTGTGGTGGACGTCGTGATAAGACACCCCTCCTGTTAGTGGTGTTCCTTCTTTCATGTCATTCAGTCCTCTATGTCTTGATGCAGTTTTTGATGATTACTCCAAGTCGTAATGTTATCGACTATGATAGGAGTAGGTATGGAAACTTTGGCTATGTTGTTTATAGGGTTAATCTCAACCAACATTGTTGTTCAGGTTTGTGCGTGCACTGTAAATAGGTCCGACTTGATAATGCACCCGTGTGAAATGCTGACGATGCCAGCGCTCTCCAGCTGTGGCGCGGTCACCTGATCCGCGCACCTTACTCGTAATTGACACCGCTCGCAACAAAAATATAAGTACCATTTATTTATATTATTTAATTCAAGCCACTTGTTTTGGCAGGGGTTCACAACCGTTTTGCATTATTTTTGCTAAGTTTACAGCCACGTAGTCTGATAGTGGTATTGTATTTATCATTTTGTTCAAGTTGTTTACTGTTGTTATGCAATGTTGGTGCCGAAATATTTCATAGGAATCTCTGCTGATAAGTGGTAGTTCTTTAGATATTTGATTTGATTTTATGCGGAGTTCTTGACGACGTTGCTCCGGAGTCAATAAATGAAAATTGAATCTTGCATGGTAAATATCCGTTACCATATAAAATAATGATTCTGGAATGGTTTGCAATCCCTGACTAATGTTACTTGCACTAACAGCTGATAATGTAAAGTAATTAACTTGTGACATGTTGCGAACTTCTGTTTAAAACATTGATCGCCCTTTCTGTTTTTAGCATGTCTGTTTATTAATTTATATTGTGTGTTCATAGCGTCTTCGTTTCTTTTAAGTAAATTGTGTTCGGCTTCTTAAAGGATGTTTGATTTTTTCAGATTGATGCGAGATGTTGTTGTCTTGTCGAAATATATTCCTTGATTTGATTTCAGTGGTGTATTTTAAAATGAACATGTTGATGACGAAATGATTGTCATGAAATAAAGAATAGCTAATCTACTATCGCCTTGTTTTGATCGTTTGAATGTATTTGATTATTGATTTGTGAGTCACTTGTTTGAGTGATCTGTTTCGTAGGTAATAATGATAACTTTACTATGGGGCGTTTCAGGTAACCGTTCTTGGTTTTTAATGTGACGACACGCACGTGTCCATCAGATCCTGGATGAAGTTGTACAACGCGACCCATGGCCCACCTTCCTGCTGGCAGGTTATCTTCGTGTATGATCACGACATCATCTAATGTTAGATCTTGTTGATCTTTTTTCCACTTGCTTCGAACTGATAATTGACTAAGGTACTCTTGTCGCCACCTTTTCCAAATATCATTAAAAATCTTCTGACACAGGTACCATCTTGTTCTTAAATCTTGTTCAGTATCGAAAATTGACAGTACCGGTCCACTTGCTAGGAAGTGTGAGGGAGTCAAGTAGTCGAGGTCATCGGCGTCTTCGGTAAGGGGGCACAACGGTCTTGCATTTAAGCACGCTTCCAATTGCGATAGGACAGTGACGAACTCTTCGAATGTCAGCTTCTGCTCACCAACTACTCGTTTAAGGTGTCTCTTTAAACTCTTGACTGCCCCTTCCCACACTCCACCTGCTGAAGGCCATGAAGGTGCATTGAAGTGCCAATAGATGTTCAAACTGACTACCTCTCTCATCAGTGGCTCGTTGTTAGTGTTAATGATGGTTGCCAGCTCTTCATACTCTTGCTGAAGTGCTCTACTTGCTCCGAGGAAGTTGGTGCCATTATCACTATATATGTGACGGGGCGTCCCTCTTCTAGCGGCCATCCTCTTCAAGGCTGCTAGAAATGCAGATGTTGTCAAATCTGATACCAATTCTAAGTGAATGGCCTTGGTCGCCATGCACACAAATACAGCCACATAGCCCTTTGTGCACTTTATTCCTCGTCCCTTGCTGCTTTTTATCATGTAGTAACCGGTGAAGTCAACGCCGGTGTGCCAAAATGGACGAGATGAGTTACTTCTGGCATGAGGTAAGTCACCCATAACTTGATGTTGCGTGTTGATGTCATGTCGCCTGCATTTTGTGCATAAACGCAGTCGTTTTTTCACAGCCCTGTTGCCGCCCATGATCCAGTAGGCTTGACGGATGTAGGATGCCGTCAACCGAGCTCCGCCGTGGAAGGTAAGTAAGTGAGCTTCATCTATTATAAGGTTCGTCAGATGGTGGTTATGAGGTAAGATGATAGGATGCTTCATCTCATAGCTTATTTCCGCGTTCCTTAGCCTTCCACCCACCCTTATTACTCCATCTTTATCTAGGTAAGGGTGAAGATTCAATAAAATGCTTGTTGAGCTGACAGTGTTATTTTTCTTCAAATCAACCATTTCTTGTAAAAATTCTTCTTCTTGAACTTGTTTTAAAATTAAAATCTTCGCGCTTCTTATTTCTTTCAATGTTAGGTAAGATGGCAAAATTATTTTTCTTCTTAAAATAATACGGCGTATCCATGCAACGATACGAACTAACTTGTTAAATGAACTATTCTTGTTTATAATTTGTTTGATAATATTGTCAGGATCTTGATAACTTGAAACCAAAACTTGTTTTTTGACTTGCAGCTCTTCTTGTGTGTTAAATATAGTTTGTGGGAGTTGATCTTCTTGATGTGCTAATAACCAACTCGGTCCTTGCCACCAAAGCTGATAACCCGCCAGTTGGGTGGCAGTCAACCCTCGGCTCGCGCAATCGGCAGGGTTGTCCCTCGATTTGACGTAGCGCCAGCTGGTCCCGGGTATGACGTCAGTCACTTGTTTGACTCTATTTGTTACAAAAGTCTTCCACTTGTTTGGATCTCCTTGTAACCATCCCAACACAGCTGTAGAATCTGTCCATCCATAACTTTCTATTTGATAATTGCTCAAGCACTGTTTTACTTTTTTCATTAATTTTGCAAGTAAAACTGCGCCACATAACTCCATTCTTGGTAAAGTTATGTTTTTGCTAGAGGGCATTAGCCTTGTTTTGCCGCTGACCAGCGCCAGTGTAGTTTGACCCTCACGTGTAGTTTTACAATATATGACGCATGCGCATGCCCTGATTGACGCGTCACAGAACCCATGTAATTGAATAGTATCGTTTTCTTGAGTACCGATCCATCTTGGAATTTTGAATTTAATTATGTTTTTTATGTCATCTTTAATCTTCAGCCACTCTTTAATGATGTTATCTGGAAGGGTGTCGTCCCAATTAATGTTAGTCAACCATGTTGCTTGAAATAATAGTTTCAGTTTTGTTGTTAAGGGTGACAGCCAGCCAAGAGGATCAAAGATTTTGGAAATATCAGATAACAGCGCCCGTTTTGTTAGTCTTGAGTTTGATGATGCGATCTTAAATTGGAATGTCATGACATCTTCTTGAGGAATCCATCTCAACCCCAGTGTTTTTGTTGATTCGACTTGCCGAAAATCAAATATTTCATTTTCACTAGCTTGTTCTAGTAGCTCGGGAACATTTGAAGACCACTTTCTTAAGTTGAAACCGCCTGATTTCAACAGTTTCATAAGCTCTCGTTGTAAAGATTGCGCTGCGGATGCTGTGTGGTTTCCATGTACCAAATCATCCATGTAAAAACATTCTTGTAATGTTTTAATGACGTCACTGTGATAGTTATGTTTTTCATCGGATGCGAGTTGTTTTAATGTCATCATTGCTAAAAATGGTGCGGCCTTGTTACCGTATGTTAGTGTTGTAAGCTGATACTCTTGTAAAGGTTGTGATTGATTATCTCTCCATATAATTTTTTGATATTGTTGCTGATCTTCAGACAACCAGATTTGTCTGTACATTTTTTCTACGTCTGCTGTGTATGCATATTTATATTGACGCCATTTAATGATAAGATTTTGCAGGTCTTGTTGCAAATTCGGGCCCCTGTACATAAGGTCATTCAAACTTTGACCCGTCGATGTTTTGCTTGATGCATTAAACACGACTCGTAGTGCTGACGTTGAAGAATCCGCTCGCAATACGCAGTGATGAGGCATGAAATATTCCGGTTTATTGTTACTGTAGTCAGCTGGTATCATATGACCAGACATTAAATACTCATTTATAAATATTTTATAATCAATTGCAATTTTATGCTGTCTATTGAATTTCCGTTCCAATTGTTTTAATTGCGCAACTGCTTTGTTTTTCGAAGTGCCTAAGTCTTGTATGAAATTCGATTTAAGGGGAAGTTTCACCTTGTATCTTCCATCTTCGCATCGAATTGTAGTCGACTTGAAAATTTCCATGCACGTTTCATCTTCAGATGATAAGGCTTGCTCCTGGGTGATGTCCTCGATTTCCCAAAATTTTTGTATGTCTTCAAGATGGTTCAGTACGACATTACAATATAAAGTTGTTTCGTGAGCGCTTCCACTTAATATCCAACCGAAATGTGTTTGTTGTGCGATCGGTCCTTTTTGATTTTCTTTACAAATGCCATCCAAAATGATGTTGGAATAAACTTCAGCCCCCAAGAGTAGGTCTATAGGACGACTTATAAAGAATTCTGGATCGGCGAGTTGTATGTGTTCCAGGAACGACCATGATGGTTTTGTTAAAGTACAGCTTGGCAAGTTGTTAATTAATGTTTTCATAATAAGGACATCGGTGTTTATTGAAAATTCGCTCGATATTCATGAGTCCTTTGCAATTATTTTCTTTGGCTCCAACTCCCGTTATCACTCCTTTGCTTTTGCGCCGGGGCAGGGCTAAGAGCTGAGCTGCTCTTTCGGTGATGATTGATGTTTGTGATCCTTGATCAAGTAAAGCCCTGAAGGTGTAATAGTTGCCGTTAGCTGCTTTGACCTTGATAACAGCTGTGGCTAGCAACACCTCGGGGACGTCACGTTGCTGAGAAACGTGCGCGATGCTCTGGTTTTGATTGTTCGTGCTTGATGTTGATGTACTGGGTTCATTGATTGTGGATGTTGTATGCTGAACATGATTATTCTGATGTAAATAAGATTCATGTAAGATAGTGTTGTGAAATCCTTGACATTCCCGGCATCGTTTCAGAGATGTACAGTTTTTTCCTTGATGACTAAATAAGCAGTTCGGACAAATGCGAAGTTTAGTTACTGCGTTACGTTTTTGCTGTGGCGTCATTGATAAGAACTTAGGACAATAGTAAATTTCATGTTCGTTGTTACATAAAACACATCTTATGTAATTATTTTTCATGTTTGTTTGTTCTGTCATGTTGTTGTTTGAAAAAGCTTGATATTTGGTCTTGATATTTTTCGATGTTACTTGATTTGATGGAAATCTCGGCGTAGGTATTTCTTGTTTTCTACGGGAGGTTTCTAATGTTGTAAATTTTGTTTCCAGGAATCGCATAAAATCCTTTAGAGTTGGTAGCTCCCGGGGATATTCTAAAGACTCGTTGTAGTCGTTGAATGACTCATTGTCCAATTTTTGTGCTAGTAGGTGTACCAGTAGAGGGTCCCACGTGCTGATGTCCACTCCGAGGTTCTTAATAGCGTTTAATGTTTCCAGGGCGTGATCATGAAGGCGTTTGATTTGAACGAGCGATAACTGTTGCATACTTGGGATACTTAAGAGGCTGTTGATGTGAGAAGTGAAAATCAGCTTTTTGTTGTTATAGCGGTGATTCAATATTTCCCAGCAAGTATGGTAGTTATCAGAACTGATGGGTAAGTGACGTAAGAGCCGCTCTGCTTCACCTTGAACTCGACTTTTCAGAAACTGCATTTTCTGTGCGTTCGAAATTGATGGGTTCTTGTGTATGGTCTCGGTAAACAAATCCTTGAAGGATACCCACTGATGGTAATTTCCATTAAACATAGGCACGTCCATTTGTGGTGTTGATTTTTCACGATGTGAGACGGAAAATAGCTTGTGGTTGATTGATCGCTTCATATTGTTAAATGTTTGTTCATGACAGGAAAAAGATTGCTCGTACTCTTGATTTGCTCCTTGTATTTCACTGTCAATTTCCCAGTGCAGGCTGTCAATGACTGACCACCGCGACTGCAGCGTGCGAAGCAAGTCCTCAAACTCCCACTTGTCGTTCACAGAGTCAAGGTTAATGCCGGATATTGTTCTTTGTAGAGCTCTGAAGTTGCTTGCTTGCTTCTTGAGCATCTCGTCGGTCTTGCTGTTTGTACCTCTTGTTTCAGTAAGACGAGCTGACGGTTGCGTACCTGAGAATGATGGTACAGCAATTGGCGTAGCAGGCTTGATTATTGGTGTTGAAGGTCTTGTTTCCATAGTGGGATCATACGATTGGATTAAAGCTTTGATGCTTCCGTATTTCTCTTTTGTCTTCTCATATAAATCTTGAGTGAAGTAAGGATGAGATTTATCTGGATGTGCCCACAACTGAACGTGATTCTGACTGAATTCTTGCCAGTAGCTATCGAGGGTGCTCAACCTTCTGTTAATGTAATCCGAAGTCTTCCTTTCACGACCATCTTTTCTAAAGTTGGCCAATAGCTGATCAATAGCTTCGATGATTTGTTGTTGTGTAGCTAATAAATTCTCCATTGTAGAAGTTGATAAACAAATAAATATTTGCTCTTTAGTTTCTATATAAGATCTTGATATTTATGTAGATATAAAAATAAGCTTAAGAAACCTTGTAAGTTGTTACTTGCTTGTTGTTGTTTGCTTGAAAAATCTTGATAATATATGTTTGCACTTGTTTGCTTGGATGCTTGATAAATACTTGTTATATGCTTGTTACTTGTTTGTTGATAGATGCTTGATAAATGCTTGTTAGTAGTCTGCTTGTGAGTGCTTGATATGATCCTGATTGCTGGTTGCTTGTCTATTTGCGCACCGTACACAGATGTGCGGCGTTTCTCAATTCAAGTCGGTGAGACCCGCTTGTGGGAGGCCGATTGAACCGATCCGCTCTGTACACAATACACAAAAACTTGTCGAAGGACCAAAAAGATGTATGATCTTGTATATACACCTTTACTTGATATGCTGATGGATGATGATAAAAACTCCTTGTTGAGATAAAATTATATATTTTCACAATGAACTGTATAAACTTGATATTACAATGTTTACGCGAATGTTACTTGATAGGGTATGACACGCGCGGTGACGTTGCTAGGTAAATGCAGACTATTTTAAATACAACAATTAAATTATAAAGAAACAAATGGGCAATTAGGTGAATCGCGTAAGTATGCTGACGCGGGAGAATGTGCGGTGCGGTGACGACACCGTACAGGTAGGTATTAACAAATTGTATGAAACAGCTGAGTTTTTTGTTGAGTTGCAGAGTTGGCCCCATAGTAAAAGTTGTTCATATTCATGAGCACAATCACCACCTAAGAGGTATTGCACTTATAGAAAAACACCCCGTATAGTAAATGATGCCTTATGTCTCATAGAAATAAGGCAGCATTTACTTTGCAGTTGGCCGTTGCAGTTATTACTTTTGCTTTTTGTCATTCAAATTTAAATAGCTTCACTTTTCTATGGGATTTGAATTGCTTATTTCATGGGTTTTGTTATTTGTTCCAGGAATGCACAAGATTTACATTAGTCCACAATTTCAACTACTACACTGACCTGTAGGCTAGTCTGGCGCCGGGCCCGAGCGGCGCGCGCTCGTCGGTGCCGTCCTGGCCGACGCGCAGCGCGCACGCGCACGTGTTGTGCACCCACATGCCCAAGCGCCCTTCCAGCGCGAGCGCGGCGGCTTCTTCGCGAGCGCAACGATCGAGCCACCTCTCTGGCACTGCCTCGTCTTTGGTGGGTTCTCCTTTTCCGAAATGCTACGTATAACATACAGGGATGAAAATTGTAAGGTAAAGATTTTCTCAGGTATAACTCCAGACCAATGACATTTCATTATTGCGCTGAGGAAAACTCTGTTAACCTGTGCGTTCGGATTAGGCGCATATACGTCCTTAACATTTTATCGCCGAAGCTCGGATGAGACACGCATGTGTGTCTCAGCCAACTACTCGAAAAATGCTGTTACAGTGTAATTCATCATCATCATCATCATTTCAGCCGTACGACGCCCACTGCTGGGCATAGGCCTCCCCCAAGGATCTCCACAACGATCGGATTATAACTAATACTAACAATAACTAATAATAACAGTGTAATTAATACTGTTTAAATTTCCGCCATTACAAGGTCGTGACTGACGGGTGTCACGTTACATCAAATCTCCGAGTGTACAGGTTAAAAGAGGGACGTTCTTCTATTTACAAAATAACTGTCTCCTCGCACGTGAAAGTCGAGAGGTAGCACATCGAGCACTTCTCTGAGTAGATTTCTTAACAAAAAACACTACGTCAAAAACAACAAATAGGCGATGACATACATTACGGATCACCGAAAAAACGATTTGATGTAATTTTACAGGATATACTGATTATTAGATAAGCACTCGTTTTTAGATTACATGCGAGTTCATTATTATTGTAAAAATAAAAATGCAAATTCCAACAATCCGCCATGTAAGATAGAACACCAATTAGAAGAGCGTGACGTCACGCTTTCGTAAATATTGCCCAGTGCTGAAAATGCACAAAATATTGTAAACGAATCAACAAAGCAAACTATCTTCGCACAAAAGTCACTATAAATATTTAGCTACCTATTTATTCACGAAAGGGTGACGTCACAGGCAGACGCCATGACACTTTTAGCGTTTTGGTGGGAAATTTAAATTGATCTTTATTATTGTCCTTTACTTTAAACAAAAATATGAGTTATTTCGTATAAAATAGACGTGTACACTATTGGAGTTTTGGAGTACTTTTTCAAAATCAGTCATCATGCCTATTGGAACATACCAGTTGTGCGGCATGGCACCAGTCATCAGCGAGCGCCTGCAGCGCTCTCAGGCGCTGCACGTCGAGCGCTACTCGCACGTGCGTGGCGCACGCGCGCACCCGGGCGTCGGCCCACGCGCCCGCCGCCACCGCCACCTGCGCGCGGAACTCCGCCACTAACGGCTCCATAGCACCGGTCGCACACTCCAATATGTCGCTCCTGCGTGTGATAAGAGTTTAAACTCTTATACCACATTTACATTCAGCCGAAGTGAGCAGGGAAGTGGGCAGGGAAGTGGGCAGGACGAGTATGTAAACACGATACTTCTCATGCCACTGCCATTGCCACTCGCGCTGCCCAGCGCTCCCCAAAAGAGCGGTTTTTTTGTGCAGAAGTCAAAGGACCGGCAGCGCGAGGTGCAGTACGTGTTTATATACTGCCCTCGGGTCGCTTAGTTCTCGCCAAGCGGTTGTAGGAGAAAGACTTCTGTTTATTGCAAGGTTAAGATCAACGATTATAATGCCGTTCAACTGGAGCAATGAAAGTACTATAACATTGAGAATTGCTAGAAATGGAAGAGTAATTTGGGACGTCGGTAACAAAAAAGACACAGTGCGGACGCGGTAACTATTTCGACGTCTGCCATTGCCGATAGTCGATAGTAGCGATGCGCGACTCCGAATAATACTAATACTAATCATTCGACTCCACGAATCATTCGACTAAGTCGACTGCGATTGAGATTATTCGACTGGAGTCGACGGCATACGTCCGGCTGTCCAGTGTCCAGTCACGTTCGGATTCGGTTCGACTCGCGCTTGGTCGGGTGGGCGGGATCGAAACTATTGTGCTTTTGATACTGTGCTGTGGGAATGATTAATGAATGAATAACCTATCGTTTATTCGTTTCGTTCCGTATTAACATTAGTAGTTACTAATTAGTAGTCGTTATTCGAATAAAGACATTAGTATACTTCTAATTTTGCATTCGAATGGTCAAATTAGTAGTTATGAATTAGTCGAAAAGGAAAATCATTCGGAGTCGCTCATCGCTAGTCGATAGTGAAGTGAGTGGCAGGGCAGTATGTAAACACACAATTCTCTCGATCCTGCGGCGGCAGTATTTAGAGAATTATTGCCGGCAGCGCGAGGGGCAGTGGCTGAATATAAATGTAGCATTAAGACAGACCGTGTTAATTATTCTACTTTATTTACACAAGAAATTTTATTTATAAAAAAATGAATTATTAAGAAGAAACGACCCATGTTCCAATTTTAAAATAAAAATAACACTTGTTCCTCTTATGCTGCGTACACACCGGTCGACAACGAAGGATATTCAGCGTTAGCACTCGTTGGTTTTCAAAGGTTAAAGCACAAAAAACAAACTTTGAACAAACGATCGTTGGCACTTGGTTCCGGCTCGCATTCGTAACCTCTGCACTCTAAGCTCGGTCGCTTCAACTGAGCGTTCATACTTACTGAGGTCGATCTAATGGCTCAATTCCTTGGATGTTACCGCTACGCTCCGGATCGCCGGCACACACCAAAGAGCGATCATTGGCGTTCGCCAAACCATCCAGACAGGACCAACGAAGACCAGCAAAACCCAATCGTTGGCATTGGTTGGGCCGGTGTGTACGCAGCATCAAACAATAGACTTTAAAAAGTCGACTACCGTAAGCCGTGTAAGGCTTGTAGTGTAAGCAAGTTGATTAAGGGCCGGCGGTAAGTGAAAAGCGTAAAACAGCTTTCAGGGTTTTAAACTTTGAACATAGAATTAACGACAGATATTACTTTAAAAAATATGATAGTGAACAGGAATAGTTACTCTACAATAACACCGTGGAAAATTTTAAATATTTTACTCACGTTAATGGCAAAAAAACGCAAACTTCACTAAAAACAGTGAAATCAACGTTTTTTGTTTTAAAGATATTGTTAAAGAAAAATAATCTTTTTAATAATATTTAATGTTAAATTAAATGACAATGAAACATAGAATTGATTCACCGCGCCATATTTTCCGTTTTTTATATAAATTGAGAACAATCTGGCGTCAAAGATTGACAATTTTGAAGCGCGCTTCGCTCATACATTTTCGTATAGAACGCGAAGATAAATAAAACATTGTTTATATACAAGCCGCCCTAGCAGCAAAATTTAGTAAGCCCGCTGATTTCAAGGTGAGAGCACGTCGCTTTTTCTCAGCTTCTGACACTCGAAATCAGACTATCTGTACACAAACACTTTGAGCGGTGCGGTGGTAAAGAAAAGGTAGGTAAAGTAAAATTTCCAAAAATCCGGAAAGCGATACAAATATCAGGAAATAATTAGTTTTCCACTCAACAATTTGTTTGATACGTCATCACATCAGATATCTGGTCAAATCCTGGAGCCAGGAAGTGGCTGATGGAACTACTCACCAATTCAACGTACGTAACCACTTTGAATCGTCTAGATGAAAACTCTTGTGCAAAGTAGTTTCGTAAGTCTGATGCTGGAGTCAGGAGGTGGTTGATGGAACTCTTCAACGATCCAACGTAAACACTTCGAGTTTGGGCTTATTTGAATCGTCTTGATGAGAACTCTTGTGCCAAGTAGTTTCCAAGGTCAAATTCTGGAGCCAGTAAGTGGCTGATGGAACTCTTCATCAATTCAACGTAAACACTTCGAGTTTGGGCTTGTTTGAATAGTCTTGATGAGAACTCTTGTGCCAAGTAGTTTCGAAAGTGTGATGCTGGAGTCAGGAGGTGGTTGATGGAACTCTTCAACGATCCAACGTAAACACTTCGAGTTTGGGCTCATTTGAATCGTCTTGATGGAAACTCTAGTGCCAAGCAGTTTCGAAGGTAATGCTGGAGTCAGGAGGTGGTTGATGGACCTCTTCAACGACTCAACGTAACCACTTCGAGTTTGGGCTCGTTTGAATCGTCTTGATAAAAAGTCATGTGCCAAGTAATTTCCAAGGTCAAATTCTAGAGCCAGTAAGTGGCTGATGGAACTCTTCATAAATTCAACGTAACTACTTTGAGTTTGGGCTCGTTTGAATTGTCTTGATAAGAACTCTTGAGCCAAGTTGTTTCCAAGGTCTATTGCTGGAGCCAGGAAATGGTTGATGGAACTCTTCAATGATTCAACGTAACCAGTTTGAATTGTCTTGATGAGAACTCTTGACAAGAAAACAGCAACGCAATGTTAAAAATATTAAAAAATCCAAGATGGCGGCCAACTTTTTTGTTTGTGGGCCGATTTTGATAAAACTCGGTTTTGGGTACTATTTTGACAAGAAAACAGGAACGCAATGTTAAAATTATTGAAAAGTCCAAGATGGCGGCCAACTTTTTTGTTTGTGGGCCGATTTAAATGAAACTCGGTTTTTGGTACTATTTTGACAAGAAAACAGCAACGCAATGTTAAAAATATTATAAAATCCAAGATGGCGGCCAACTTTTTTATTTGTGGGCAGATTTTGATGAAACACGGTTTATGGTATCATTTTGATAGGAAAACAGGAACGCAATTATAAAATATAAAAAAATTCAAGATGGCGGCCAACGTTTTTGTTTGTTTATGGGCCGATTTTGATAAAAGTTGACTTTTGGAACTACTTAAACATGAAAACAGTAAAATTGACTGCAGACGAGAAAGCTCTTCAACAGTCAACAGCACTGACACGAAATTTTATATATGCAAGTTATTTAAATTTTTACTTTTTTGCATTCACAATGCAGTTTTTATCATAGAAAAATGGAAAATAAAGTATTTAGAAAAAATCGACCCGTCTCACAACCAGCTCCGATGGGACTCGAACCCATTTCCATTTTTCTTTATATATGCATTCAATTATGGTGGGTGAACCTGCACGGTGCACCTAAGGTTGGCCCCGGACGCGAGAACTCTGCAACGGTCAATAGCAATGCCATGAAATTTTCTATAAGCAATCCTTTATGATGGCCTGTTAAGTTTTTGTTGGTCTCGATTTAGTTCAACAGTAAAAATTAAATTATTATAACTTAAAAAATTAAATAAACAAAAAAAATATACAAGCTTTTATTAGTTAAAACTAAAAAGTTTAAAAAATATTTAATTCAGATTGGAAATATGCCGTTTTATATTTCTAAGCCACTAAAGCTCCTTCGTCAATATCAAAATAATCCCATATCGCAATTACATATTTTATAACCCTGAAACTTTATAAGTATCATTTACTTACTGTGCCCGCGACTTCGTCAGCGTGGTATGGTGACTTTCGGCAGCATTTTTTATTTTTTGGCATATTATTTTGCAAATACACTTAGGCATATTGCCCGTTCCCCCACATACGCTGCGCTACGCCGCCGCCGCTCATTGTGTATGGTGCGCGGCGTGTGGAAAGTTTCTTACTTCCGTTAATTTCAGTTTCACATTTTGTAATGACTCCGTAAGTCTTTGTTTTTCTATTATCATTTTATTTTGTGGGCCGTAAGCTTTTTGTCGACGTCATTACACAAAAACTTTCATTTTTTAAATTAAAAGTTAGAATCTCACCGTCCTCTTTTTTAATGCTCTTCTCTGTTCCATTTCTAGAAGCTACCGTGTAAATACAATCTGTGACATGGTCGAATAAAAATGGAGATTTTTTGTGGCAGTAAAAATTTAGTTTTTTTTATTCGAACGCATCGAATTAGTGGACACCACCTTTAGAGTAAAATTAATACAAACTTTGAATGTCGTATTTATTTGTATCTAATCAAAAGCCTTAATAATAAGTTTCAAGTTTCTAGCTTTAAAATTAACGTAATTTTCATACAAATTTTCGTCTCCTATTTCAACCCCTTACAGCCCTTTTTTCGCATTAAAAAGCAGCTTATGTTTTTTCTCAGGCTCTAGATTATCTCTGTACCAAATTTTATTGAAATCGGTTTAGTAGTTTAGGTGTGATTGCGTAACACACAGACAGACAGAGTTACTTTCGCATTTAAAACATTTGTGTACGTAGTATGTAATATATTTCAATTTATATTAATTGTGTACTAGTCACTGTTTCAAGCTTTCAAATAAAAGCGTGTTACATTTTAATAACGGCAAAAGAGAGAGAAAAAACTAAAGTTAACAACCTTTTTGACCTTTTGTAATTTTTTACACTGCGTTCTTGTTTTATTGTCAAAATAGTACCAAAAACCGAGTTTCATCGAAATCGTCTTATATGAAATGAAATGAAATGAAATGAATGAAATGAAATAATGAAATGAAATGAAATATCATTTATTAGCTTATGAGAAAGGGTTACATTGATGATATTATAATATTCTTAAAGCTTCTCCTCTTCAGCTAGCAAAGGTAGCATGCAAAATTTAACATTAATAAAATAAAATTTATTGAATTTAATTTACCTACATTATTTGTTAAAGTAGCATGCAAAATTTAACAATCATTAATTAAAATTTATTGGAATTAAATTACATTATTGGAAAGTCAATATTAAATTATAGTAGTCAAAAATAAAATAAAAAATATCTTTATCGGCTGAAAGCATTGCAAATCAGAGCCAATAAAAGAATATAATATTGTCTATGGCAGACCATAACTTACCATAGACAATACAACCGAATGTCACCTTAGTCTCTAATCTAATCTGTGATGTGAATGTCACATAAAAAAAAGAGTTGGCCGCTATCCTGGATTTTTTTATATTTTTAACATTGCGTTTTAGTTTTCGTGTCAAAATAGTACCAAAAACCAAGTTTCATCGAATTCGGCCCACAAACAAAGAAGTTGGCCGCCATCTTAGATTTTTTAATATTTTTAATATTGCGTTGCTGTTTTCTTGACAAAATAGTACCAAAACCCAAGTTTCATCGAAATTGACCCACAAACAAAAAAGTTGGCCGCCATCTTGGATTGTTTAATATTTTTAATATTGCGTTGCTGTTTTCTTGACAAAATAGTACCAAAACCCGAGTTTCATCAAAATTGACCCACAAACAAAAAAGTTGGCCGCCATCTTGGATTTTTTTATATTTTTAATATTGCGTTGCTGTTTTCTTGACAAAAGAGTACCAAAACCCGAGTTTCATCGAAATTGACCCACAAACAAGAAAGTTGGCCGCCATCTTGGATTTTTAATATTTTTGATTGATCATGCACAATTGTGGTGACCATCTACTGTGTTCCACAGTTTATTGAAACGGATGTTTCTCATGCAAAATTAAGTTACTTAAGAGCTAGTCCTACCTTAACTAGAAGATACTGTCCGTAATCCGGGGGGGCTGATCGCTGTCTCGCCGGCGCGCGCGCCTGGCAAGTCGATCTTCACCCAACCCCCGATGGGAAACTCTTATAACTAACACTCTTATAACTACACAATGCCCTAATAGACAGCTAAAACTTTCCCGGCGCTTTTCAAGGCGAACACACACGGGTCACAAGTCTGTACCCCGACCGGTGCACTCGTAGGTGCAAAACTCGAAATCTCGGTCACAATACAGGTAGGTTTCCTGGCGCGGCACGTCGCTACAGGAACACACAACCTCGCCTCCCGGCGGCTTACGGCGAACTCACGAATGAATCCTACACCCGGCCCGAGCGCATTGTCTCGAGACATTGACAATGACAACTGACCGCTCGCAAGCGCGGCGTGAACATTGATATTGCGTTGCGTTGCTGTTTTTTTGGCAAAATAGTACTAAAAACTGAGTTTCATTAAAATCAGCTAACCAACAAAAAGTTGGCCGCCATCTTGGAGTTTTTAATAATTTTGACATTTCGTATCTGTTTTCTTGTCAAAATAGTACCAAACACCGAGTTTCATCAAAATTGACCTTACAAAAGAGTTGGCCGCCATCTTGATTTTTTAAATATTTTTAACATTTCGTTCCTGTTTTTTTGTCAAAATAGTACCAAAAACCGAGTTTCATCTAAATCGGCCCACAAACAAAAAAGTTGGCCGCCATGAAGAGCTCTCATAAAGACAATTCAAACGAGCCCAAAAATGAACTTGTTACGTTAAACCGTTGAAGAGTTCCATCAGCCACTTCCTGGCTCCAGCAATAGAGCTTGGAAACTACTTGGCAAAAGAGTTCTCATCAAGACAATTCAAACGAGCCCAAACTCAAAGTGGTTACGTTTATTTGTTCAGGAGTGCCATCATCCACTTCCTGACTCCAGCATCAGACCTTCGAAACTACTTGGCACAAGAGTTCTCATCAAGACGATTCAAATAAGCCCAAACTCGAAATGTTTACGTTGGATCATTGAAGAGTTCCATCAACCACCTCCTGACTCCAGCATCAGACTTTCGAAACTACTTGGCACAAGAGTTCTCATCAAGACGATTCAAACGAGCCCAAACTCGATGTGTTTACGTTGAATTGATAAAGAGTTCCATCAGCCACTTACTGGCTTCAGAATTTGACCTTGGAAACTACTTGGCACAAGAGTTCTCATCAAGACGATTATAATAAGCCCAAACTGGAAGTGTTTACGTTGGATCGTTGAAGAGTTCCATCAACCACCTCCTGACTCCAGCATCAGACTTTCGAAACTACTTAGCAGAAGAGTTCTCATCAAGACTATTCAAACAAGCCCAAACTAGAAGTGTTTACGTTGAATTGATGAAGAGTTCTATCAGCCACTTACTGGCTCCAGAACTGGACCTTGGAAACTTCTTGGCACCAAAGTTTTGATCAAGACCATTCAAATGAGCCCAAGCTCGAAGTGGTTACGTTGAATTGTTGAAGAGTTCCATCAACCACCTCCTGACTCCAGCATCAGACGTAGGAAACTACTTGGCACAAGAGTTCTCAGCAAGACTATTCAAATGAGCCCAAACTCCCAACTGGTTACGTTGAAATGTTGAGGAGTTCCTTTGACTGTCTGTAAGATGCTGTATCAGCCCCCAGATGTCAAACATGGCAAATTAAACGCATCAAATACGTAAAGTTACTTTCTGACAAAAAAAAAAACAGTTATTACTTTTTTAATTTTCTGAATTACATTTTTTCGTGCTAGGGCGGAGAAGTTTGTGTGAGTGAAGGCACACATATACAGATTAGCTTCGTCAATACCTACGCGCTGGCTTACAGCCGGCCCTTAAAATGAACGAAACTGAAAACCGAGTATGAAAATTACGGAATATGTTCGGCAATATGTAAGCCCAATAGCCAACTATTCGTTAAATTCCGTATTTGACTCGCTTCCAACCAGCCGGAAAATACAAACACAACATTCATCATCATCATCATCATGTCAGCCGTACGACGCCCACTGCTGGGCATAGGCCTCCCCCAAGGATCTCCACAACGATCGGTCCTGCGCTGCCCGCATCCAGCGGCTTCCCGCGACCTTGACCAGATCGTCGGTATCGACAACATTGCGATAATAAAACACTCACGACAGACTGGCTTCCAGCGCCAGGGAGCTGCCGGCGCAGGCGCCCGTGTGCGCGTACGCGAGCGCGTCGCTCAGCACCAGCGACAGCACGCGGTGCGCGCGCAGCAACGGCCGGGACACGTAAAAGCCTTCCAGGCACTTCGCCTCGCTACGCAAAGTGATAGGTCTTCATAAGTTAGGTGTCCAACCTTAGGGTGCTATCAGACAAAGCGGTCACGCGGTCAAGCGTTCAAGCGGTCGGTTTTGCGTTCCTTGTGTTATATTACGTTACATAGATATACTCACACAGGAGGCATTCTGACCGCGTCGACCGTTCAACAGCGGGGTTCGTGAGCAATAGGGTATTTTACTGTTGTTGAAATGTAGATATTTAATGATGACGTTAAAAAATATTGCAATTAAGAATACCAAATGTGATAAAATAATTTGAATCTGTTTTATAATAAAAGAATTATAGTCTGTTTGATTTTGACTATAGCTGTCTCTTTCTAAAACGAAATCTTCTATGGCGTGACTATGACGCTACTAACCCACTGACGTCACTAAGATAGCGTCCTGTCCTTGTCTAATTATAAAGTTTGAAGTCCTATATCTTTGAAAATATTCAAGATAATTCAAAATAAAAACTTGTTTTGTGTAGCTAATATTTCGAAAAACATTTTAAAGAAATAAAAAAAAATCAGTAAAATACCGTATTGCACGCTCGAACGCAAAACTGACCGCTTGAACGCTTAACCGCGTGACCGTTCTCTGTCTGATAGAACCCTTAATATTATTGGTCGCCCTTATTACAAAATAATCCATACTAAAATGTAAAAGTGTGTTTGTTTGTTTGTCCGTCTTTTACGTCAAAATGGAGCAACGGATCGACGTGATTTTTGGTATGGTATGGCAATAACATATCCCCTATTAAGACACCCCTTTTTTGAAACCACTAACTGCTACCGGTGATTTTACCCGCGTGGTACCCGTTCCTGTTGGGAATGTCGGGATTAGATTAGTTTTTTACTGGTAACAGAATTTCCAAATTAGTTCCAGTAGTTCCAAAGATTACTTTGAATCTATACAAAAAAATAAAATTGGAGTGTCTGTTTGTAATATTAAAATAACCGCTTTTTAGTACATGCATATGATGATCTATACGGAACATATACCAAAATTTATTTTTTTACAATTTTTGTCTGTCTGTCTGTCTGTTTGTTCCGGTTAATCTCTAAAACGGCTGGACCTATTTTGACGGGACTTTCACTGGCAGGTAGCTGATGTAATAAGGATTAACTTAGGCTACTTTTTATCCCGATATTCCCACGGGAACGAGAACCACGCGGGTGAAACCGCGGGCAGCCGCTAGTATATTATAAATAAAGTGTATTTAGATGAATTATATGTCTGTCATTCCATATGTGTGACTCATAGATTCAGACTACGCACACCGCGACTTTTTGTAGCACCGCAAAAATCGCGCGACGAACGGCGCGTTTTTCTGCATAACAGGTTGTTTTGCGTTTGTATCGATACAAACGCGCGTCGGTCGACGGCACTACAAAAAGTCGCAGAGTGCATAGGCTCTTAATGAAAAAGAAAACTTGACAATCGTACAGTCACAATACAACTTACATTACACTAGTATGGAAAGAGTGCATTTCGGTATGTCTTTACTGGTATTACACATGAAAACGACTTACCAAATATAAAACTAACAGCTTATCATACCTGGGCAGTTTTGGCAAATCGTTGTGTAAATAAAATCGCAGGTCAGCAACGCGCGCGCAGGCACGTAGGCGGGGCAGTGCGCGGGGGGCGAAGTACGAGTCTACTCGGATGGCGCCGCACAGTTGCTCGGCGGTCACCTTCTCGGGCTTCCCGTCCTCCGCCTCGCCAGCGCCATCCCCCGCCTCCGGCGCTGCCGGCGCCGCCGGCTCCGGTTCTGCCACTTGCTCCACTAGCTAATAAGAATTTAAAATAAGATTCTAATTTTTCATCCCATCTATTAAAAAAGCGATGATTGTATAGCAAAAAGGGTTACAATGAGATTTGAAGTTTGTATAGCTTCCTAACAGGGTCCAAAACGGTTCATTGTTAACCTGTTATGACAAAGAACATAAATAAAGATCGCGCCCGCCCGTTACATAAAACAGTACTTTGGCCCTCGGTGTATAATCTATTAATTAGCAATAGTGCTAGCTGATGCGTTTTACGAAAACAATAGAGAAGGCTGTGGTTCTACCGTTTTGGATTTGGAATACTACTTCCCGCAGAAGTGCGGGAAGTATTGAAATTCATTTCCGCACTGAATTTCAAGAATGTTTACATCGGAAATGTGAAACGCCTTGCATTCTTTTTTCAAATGGAATGTTAACACTTCAGAGCATGAGTGAAATAGTAGATTGTATTACAAGGGAGCAAAATAATATTATTACGGCGAGGGCAGGGGGGTATCACTCCGCGCTAAAACTTTAATATTAGCCTACTGTTCGCGGGCTCTCTCAGTCGAGCCATGGGACAGGGATATCTATCTATCACCCACCGCGCTGCCAACTCGTGCCCTGTCTGCGACGAACTCTCCAGTCAGTCAACAGTCAAGCGCCTAATGCGCAAGTGCATGCGTGTTTAGCTTCGTTTTTTATCATTATTAACGTACCTACGAAAGTTTATCGTATTATTTGTATACAAAGTTACTTACAGTTTTGAAAGTTCTTTACCTACTACTTTTTACGTAAATCATCCCGTTCTTTTATTATACATCACCTAATATTACTCTCAAATAATATTATTTTCACACAAGTAAATAGATCTTACTGCTTTAGAAATACTTATTATTTATGCTCTTTAAATATGCTCAAATCCAAAGTTACAATTTAGTTGGCGAGTCAAAGTCCGACGACCCACTTTGGACCCACTGTGTATACGTACATGTGTGTGTGTGCGGTGCACGAGTCTCGATCGTTGTGAGAGTAGCGCTAAAAACCTAAACTTCGCGCGGCGCGACTTTGAAGCCGGCCCTAATTTAATAATACAGCAAACTAATGTCAAAACATGTAACAGGCGATCCTGTAAGCAACAAATATTTTTTAAGCAGTACGTTAGACTGATGTTTTTAGGGAACCTTTGAAAGGACTGATTATTTAATTATAATAGTAATGTAATTTTAATTCACTACTTTCACCACTATATTTATAAATCTGAAAGTTGGAGTTCATCGAAGTAGAGTCATACCAATGGGTCAATTCGCGGCGTGTACCGGTTGAGGTCAAACTCGAAGCGCGGCTGCTTGTACTCGGGCGAGACCTGCGGCCGGATGCGCCACATCTGCGCGAACACTGCCTCTGTGGACCAATTACTAAATTACGCTTTTTTATTCTCCAGATCAATCTTAGCGTCAATTTGTCTACAATGATATTATAAAGAAGAAATATTTAATTTTTTATTTGTTTGTAATGAATAAACTAAAAATCGATTGAACATATTTTAAATATTATTTCATCGCAAGAAAGCTACATTATTACTGAATACTGAGTGATATAGGCTATATTTTATATTTCCACGGGATCAGGTACAACGCCGCGTAACCGCAGAGAGCAGCTAGTACTGTATAAGTCGCGATAGAGCCTGATCGATCAACCTATGTGTAAAGTCTTGTCCGCTATCGATCATAAACATAATCTTTGCCAATGACATCTCCTTTTTCTTAGCGTGTCGATCAGTTTGGTTTTAAATCTGATTAGTCCAGGACTGCGCCACACGTACTGCGCTCTCAGTGGCGTTATAAAGGTCTCCGCGTGTGCAAGATGAAGGGCACGCGGGGCAGGACATTAGATGTAACATGGTTTGGGAGGGGGCACCGCATTCACATCCTTCGTTTCCAAATAACCCCACCGGCAAGATTATCTTCCCACCTTCTTTTTTTTTAATCCACAACGGGGTAGCACTTAGCCTTCATCACAATTCACACCTGAGGTTAAGTGGTGATAAGGCTGAAGTTGGAAGCGCACTACTCCCGGAATCCTCAGTCACTGAGGAACTGGCTATCTTATGTCCAACTGCCGGAACCGGTTGTGGCGACATACTTAAATAAGACGGTGGTAGCTAGCCAGGAGGACTAAGAACAAGTCCTACCACCAAACCAAACTGAATACAATATGTACTCCCAATGGGAATCGAACCCGGGACCTCTTGGTTTAAAGAGGTGGTGTGAACCACTAGATCATAGAGGCGATTAACCACTATACCACCCGTGTCCGAAGTCTGTGCAATGACTTCCAGGTTGGCCACGGTAACCAATGCCCGGGGGCCAGACTTTCCTTGACGGTATTCAGTGTTGCTGTTGGATGTTCTTTTTTCCAGAGCCTACAGCCGCCGGTGACATTAAACCTCAAATGAAGATGCAGACAGAGCAGTAATTTTTCCAGTCAGCCCAATTTTATTTTATAAAAGAGCTAATTTAAGTTATCTATTGCTACCAGCTACATGGATTTATACATTACTAGCTTTCCGCCCGCGGCTTCGCCCGCGTGTACTACACAACATTATCCTGATGGAATGTAATATTTTCCGGGATAAACTATGTCATTCTCCAGCTCCCAATCTACCCCCGTACCAAAAATCACATTGATCCGTTACTCCGTTTGGACGTGAAAGACGGACAAACAAATAAGACCTACTTATTGATTTTCCCGGAATATGATATTATAATCCTTGCCAGGGTCTCAAATTATTTACTTAAATACCAATTTCTGCCCCCAAATTAGCCCGCGCTTAAAGTGATTTTTCCTTACAATGAGATTTCCCGCAGTAAAAAGTAAATTATGTCCTTTCCAGGGCCTTAAACTGTCTCTATTCTAAACATCATCCTTCCCATGAACTCAAACTATCGCCTTAAATACCAATTCCAATCTACAGCTTTGCCCGAGCTAAAACTTATTTTACCATGGGAATGAACCTTATTCCCGCGGTTACAATTTGTCTATGTCCTTCCTAGCATCAGGACATGGGTGTCCCGGTGTTCCTATCAGTAGGAGTAATTAGTAGGAGCACCTGGAAGCACTGTCGCAAACTATCTCCATTCTAAATTTCATCAAAATTGGTTCAGCCGTTTTGACGGAAGCATATACAATTTCGCATTTATAATAATAGTAGGGATAGTGGAAATAGGAATATGAATGGCCGGCGGCCGCGACTACGTCCGCGAGTAGGTACTACATCGCAAAATTTTGTGTCAAAAAGTATATGTGCATTCTCGAAGGTCTCATCAGTACCATCATCAATCTATTTTAATGTCCCCGCTGCTGGGGCACAGGCCTTCATATTGATGGATAAGGAGAATGGACCTTCCACACGGGCCCATTGAAGTTATGGTGTACTAATCAACCCAAATGCAGCCAGAAACATCGGCTTATCGTGTCTTCCAAAGCACGATATATTTTTTTCACACTTATGCTCTGAAATGTTAATATTATATTTGAGAAAAGAATGCAGTACGTGGAACTTTTCCGAGGTAAACATTCTAAATTTGAAAATCACTGCAGTAATGAATTTCAGTACTTACTTACTGCACTGATTTTTACTGAAATTCATTACTGTAGTGATTTTCAAATTTAGAATGTTTACCTCGGAAAAGGTACTACCCAAAGATATTATTACCAACTTTTTTTCTTTATTCTTTCTTTTGTTATTCCTGTGTATAAAAACAGAAAAAGCAAAGAGACATTTGCACCATACAGCCACATTATTATTATTATTATATAGGTAATTATTATATCATAATTAGGTTAACTTTTTTTTAAATACGGCGCGCACAGAGTATATTACTTCGTATTGTACCACAAGCGCTATGTACCCTTAGCACGAAAATCAATCGAAAAAACAAAATGAGATTTATCATAGACAAAATATCCTTTACGAGCATGGAAGTATTACCTAAATAATACTTCCATGTTTACGAGTAATTTTGTATGGGAAATATGTACAGCGCCATCTACCGCCCAGAAGCGGGTATTGAAGTTGCGCATTTTAGTAGCAAGTAGTAAGTATCAATAGGCTGTATGACCGTTCAACATGGTCTCACAAGCCAATATAAAAAAAACGGCGGGAATGATTTTCAGCGGTTGATTTGATATCAATACAGTTTATATTGTGTAATAAATTATCAAAATAAGTTCTGCCAATGAAACATATACAGACATTGTATGTACCTACTCCACCAAATTTGAGAGCAGAAGCAAAATTAATAACAGAAAACTTACTGCCAGCAAAATCAAAAGAAAGATATATGAATACCTACGATCTGATTTGGAAAAGTGAAAAAAAGGCGCATACGTTTTCGGAATCTGTGTTGTTGGCGTATTTTAATGATATATCATTAAAATAATATTATTATGGGCGATTTATATATAAGTATGCCCGGGAAAACAATAAAATTTACATTTAATAATTGCCCGAACATGTGTGATATAAATTTTCATAAATATTATTTCGTTAAACAGTTTTTTTTTATTTCCTCGCATTTCTTGAGAAAAGCACTATACAAGCCTTGTACGGTAAGCAAATTACCTTGCCTCGAATGATTAAAGCCCTCGCCTGCGGCTCGTGCTTCAAACCATCCTCGACAATGTAATTTCTTACTTACCTGTCCTCGGCTGTAATGTACTATTAACAGCAATCCTATGAAAGACCATTGTAAAAGTAACATAACCTCATCGATCGCAGGCCGAGCACGCTACCCGTGGTTTAGGCATAAGAAGGTAACGATACCTAGACAAACAGGAGCTACTATCGTATGAATAATATTCGGACATTCTCCTACTCTTGAACTACCAAAATGCAAAAAATCAAGTCGATACTTTGCTAAAAAATGTGTAATACTGATTTTCTTGAGTTTTATTCTAATGCATAAAGAATTGTTTGCTTTGCACGAAAATGAGCTGTCATGGGACCCATGCTTCATTGAATAAAGTGAACAAAAAGAACTGTATCCCTAGGGAACTGTACTTTTTTCGAGTAAAAAAAACCGTATGAAATTTTCCCGGCCAGAGTTCAATTATTCCCTTTCTACCCTATTAGGTGTTTTTTTTATTTTGCCTGCGCAGATCATTTTAAATGATGACCTAGTATTCTTAATACCAATTTCCATACTCCTAACTCCAGAAATGAGGAAGATTTCATATAAGCCTTAATCCCCCCCTTTCTACCCTATTAAGGGTTTTTTTTAACTTCGCATACGCAGATCATTTTCAATCGTGACCAGTATCCAACATACCAATTTTCATACTTCTAAGTTCAGAAATGAAAAAGTTCCATATAAACTTTATCTCCCCATTTTACCCTATTAAGGGGGAGATTTTTTTACTTTGCTTACTCAGATCATTTTTGGTCGTAACCATTATCCAACGTACTAATTTTCATGCTTCTAAATCCATAAATGAGGAAGTTCCATATAACCTTAACCCCCCCATTTTACCCCTTTAGGGGGGGAGTTTCCAAAAATCCGTTCTTAGCGGACGTCTCCTAGGCATAATCTACCTTCCTGCAAAATTACATCGTCGTTGGTGCAGTAGTTTTCGAGATTTCGTGATGAGTGAGTTATGTCCCCTCGATTTTATATATATAGATAAACAAACAAACAATAGTACATTACAGCCGAGGACAGGTAAGTAAGAAATTACATTGTCGAGGATGGTTTGAAGCACGAGCCGCAGGCGAGGGCTTTAATCATTCGAGGCAAGGTAATTTGCTTACCGTACAAGGCTTGTATAGTGCTTTTCTCAAGAAATGCGAGGAAATAAAAAAAACTGTTTAACTAAATAATATTTATTAAAATTTATATCACACATGTTCGGGCAATTATTAAATGTAAACGTTATTGTTTTCCCGGGCACACTTATGTATTAATCGCCCATAATAATATTATTTTAATGATGTATCATTAAAATACGCCAACAACACAGATTCCGAAAACGTATGCGCCTTTTTTTTCACTTTTCCAAATCAGATCGTAGGTTTTCATATATCTTTCTTTTGATTTTGCTGGCAGTAAGTTTTCTGTTATTAATTTTGCTTCTGCTCTCAAATTTGGTGGAGTAGGTCATACAATGTCTGTATATGTTTCATTGGCAGAACTCATTTTGATAATTTATTACATTATAAACTGAATTGATATTTAATCAACCGCTGAAAATCATTACCGCCGTTTTTTTAATATTGGTTTGTGAGGCCATGTCGAACGGTCATACAGCCTAGTGATACTTACTACTTGCTACTAAAATGCGCAACTTCAATACCCGCTTCTGGGCGGTAGATGGCGCTGTATATATATCCCATACAAAATTACTCGTAAAGGATATTTTGTCTATGATAAATTTCATTTTGTTTTTTCGATTGATGTTCGTGCTAAGCATGAAGCTCGACTTAATACTGAGGTAACAGTATTAAGTCGAGCTTCATGGTGCTAAGGGTACATAGCGCTTGTGGTACAATACGAAGTAATATACTCTGTGCGCACCGTATTTAAAAAAAAGTTAACCTAATCCTATTAATATTATAAATGTGAAAGTTTAGATGTTTGGATGTTTGGATGTTTGTTACTCAATCACGCCGAAACGGCTGAACGGATTTGGCTGAAATTTGGGACACAGATACTTTGTACCCTGGAGAGGAACATAGGCTACTTTTTATCCCGGAAAAACATCACATTCCCGCGGGATAACGTTGTGTAGTCCACGCGGGCGAAGCCGCGGGCGGAAAGCTAGTATGATATAATAATAATGTGGCTGTATGGTGCAAATGTCCCTTTGCTTTTTCTGTTTTTATACACAGGAATAACTAAAGAAAAAATAAAGAAAAAAAGTTGGTAGTACCATAGAAAATCACTGCAGTAATGAATTACAGTACTTACTTACTGCACTAAAATCAGTGCAGTAAGTAAGTACTGAAATTCATTACTGCAGTGATTTTCAAATTTAGAATGTTTACCTCGGAAAAGTGCCACGTACTGCATTCTTTTCTCAAATATAATATTAACATTTCAGAGCATAAGTGTGAAAAAAAATTAATCTCTCTCTCCTGTTTATAATAGGAATGTAGAAATATAAAAGTGTAGAAAAGAAGTGTTACCCGGTGCAGTATCATATAGCTTCAGCTCGGCGGGGCCGCTGACGGGCACTTCGAAGTGCGCGTACGCGTTCCACACACCCACCACTGGGTTGTAGAACTCCAACACGCACTCCGTCTCCTCGTCCTAAGCAAATACGCAATATTGAGAAGTTAATTTAAACAACTTTCCGATTCATTTTTAGGTTCAAATCATTAATAGAAAGAGCCCTTGGATCTCAATCTAGGGTCTTTGTCAATCACTATTAGTGTAGTCAATGAAGCTAGTTGACCCCCACAGTAATTCCTCAGTCACAAAAAACTTTACAGCATGACAAAGTATCAATAAATTAAAAGTATGGTATAAATTCCCAAAAAATAATAATAATAGAAGGTTAGGTATTTTTAATGAAAGTCTTATTTTCATTTAGGAGAAATGCTCCGTCTAAACTTTCTTCACCAGACATATTCATGTAACGTATAAAAAACAATAATATGAAATATCCAAAAAAATATCCCAGCAGAAACACCAAATTTTAATAAAACAATTGGGGTGACTTGAACTGAAAAATGTCTCTGTCGAACTTTTTTAACGGAATTATACCATTTTGCCAAGCATACTCATGCTTGGAAAAAGTTTTGGATATTTATCAAGTATCACATACTAGTACAAATAACTCATTTGTTAAAATAAATTTGGACTGAGAAATTACTCGGTTCAATATATAAACAGATTTGTTTATTTAGATATAAATACCTAACTTCCGTGTGAGTTTTTTTTTTGGATAATCATTTAAAAGTTTATGGCTCATGCTATTTTATAACCCAGCAAAGTTTCATCGACTGAGGAATTAGTGTATGGGTCTCCATACAAAGAATCTGTTCATTGCCTACACTATATAGAATCTATAAAGCACAGTATTATAATCCGATTCCGTTTCCGACGTTTCGTGAATCAGGGGGCTGGTCTAATGGACGACCTCCGTTGCCCAGTGTTGTACGCACCGGTTTTTTAGTGGCCGCTATCTCTGGGGTTCTAAATTCAATTCCCAGATGGGTAACTGTTGAAAACAATTTTCTCAATATTGGAGTGTGACCTGACTTCGAAAAGTGTAACACCGAATACCACGTCACCGTAAGTTTACTAATACGAATCACTTAACAACGAATCCACGCCACCACGAAAAACTTAGTCGTGGGCCACACTGGAGCAGCGCGTCTTGCGTCCGCGTTGAGCGGGAAAAACAAATATATTGAGACGGACGGGAGGGGCCACACTGGCGCGTCCAGCGGTCGCCGCGACCGGCGCGGAGAGAATAGTACGTGTTCGCGCGTCCTGCGGATCCGCAGGTCGCCTCCGCGCCCCGCAGTCGCTCCAGTGTGGCCTACGACTTAGCACCGAAGCCACGCGATCTCGAATAACAGAACGTCTAATTCATTAATTGAAAACGAATGCACGCCACACAATAAAAATCCTGTCGTCGTTTTCATTTGCCTTAAGGGGGGTTAGGCGGTCAGCGTAAAATCACTATGGAATCAACGAGCTCGAAAGTAAAAATCGTCAGCGAAATTCATACTTTTTTACAAAAAGTTAATAAAAATGTTGTTTTTTTTTTAATCTAAAACAGTCACGAAATAGAAAAGGTAAATTGTGATTTTATAGGAATTATTATTGTAAAACACGGTCGTAATGTGCATTTATATGAAATTTTAGAAGTAACTTCAGGTTTTTTTCTATCGAGCAAAATTTTTACCAATCGTGTTTTCGAAACAGTCCTCCCATCACATATACGTTCTATAATACATATTGGAAATTTCAGTGCGAAAATCTTCAATGTTTCAAATAGAAAATATATAGAAAATAGGCAGTTTTGGCGTTTTCACTTACTAAGAGCCCTTAACACAGGTTTTTGTTCAACTGCCCAGCCACAAACTGGCCAACTGTTTGTTGGCTGCTGAGCAGTGCCACGGGAACTTTTTCAGCATCATAGTGACCTGAGCATAGTGATAACTTGCCTGGTCCGGCAGCGGGAAGGCGACCACTCTGGTGACGGCGCGCGGGTGCGGGTACCGCCACGCCACCGTCTGCCCGTGCAGCGTCACCTGGTATGCCATCGGCAACTGCCCGCCGCCTACAAGCTTGAAAGCTCCACTCCTGGATAACAAACGAAACCTTTAATAGGGGATCGGACTAACTGTTGTTGAAATGTAATATTTATTTACTGAAAAATGGAAAACGAAGTATTTCGAAAAAATCGACCCGTCTCACAATCAGCTCCGATGGGACTCGAACCCACGACCTTTCGCTTTCCGGGCGACTGCTCTAACCACTGAGCTACGGAGTCGTTACGAGAAGCGTCGAATTTATCCAATACTTCTTACTCGCTGTATAGTCAGCGTTAATTTCATCAATGTGGAGATATTACTACACTCACACGCGAAAGAAATACCTTTCCAGGTATTTGGCAATCGCTAAAGACGAAATTACTATTGCAAGTTATTTAAATTTTTAGTTTTTTGCATTCATAATGCAATTTTTATTACTGAAAAATGGAAAACGAAGTAAAGGGTGTCTCAAAAGTACGTATAGGATTTGAATTTCGCGCTATTTCCGAAATACTCAAGATGGCGGGTTGAAATTTGACATACTTCATCTTGACACATGTAAAATTAATCGTGGAGCGTTTCACAATAAAACAGCGCATAGAAGTGTCACAAATATTTAACGAAAATTCACGATCAATTACAAACACTCGTCGAAAGGTGGACAAATCTCGTAATTTCAAGAAAAGGTGATTTCAATTGGCCACCGAGATCTTGCCATCTGATGCCACTGGATTCTTTTCTTTGGGGCTACGTCAAAGATAAAGTCTACACCAACGATTCACAAAACATGGACAATATAGACAAAATATTCGCCGAGTGAAATAAGTAGCGAAATGTGTGAAATTAGCAGCGAAATGTGTGAAATTGTCATGAAAAACTTTTACACAGCAAAAATGCCCGTGGCGGCCATTTAGCAGATATTCTATTCAGATAAAATTGTACAAGTCTCTTCTTTAAAATAAAATAAAACTACGAAGAAATTCCAATCCATTCGCGTTTTATTGAGACAAATCATCCTATACCTACTTTTGGGACACCCGTTATTTAGAAAAAATCGACCGAGTCGTGGGTTCGAGTCCCATCGGAGCTGATTGTGAGACGGGTCGATTTTTTCTAAATACTTCGGTTTTCCATTTTTCAGTAATAAAAATTGCATTGTGAATGCAAAAAACTAAAAATTAAAATAACTAAATATTTATTTATTTATATATTTATTCAGAAATATAACATTGAAGAAATACAAAAGTCAAAAAAGATATTCAAAATGTTGATTAATAAGCAAGTAATGAGCTGCTGAATTGTGAAAAATTGAGTCTCTAGCTATCTCTTTCCAAAACGAAATTTTGTAAGGCGGGAGTATGACGCTAAGCACATCTGACGTCAGATGTGTCTAACGCTGTCCTTGTCTATTTAGGAAGTTTTTTGAGCTATATCTCCGAAAATATGGAAAGTATTTGAAAATAAATACCTGTATCGTGTTTCTGATATAAATAAAAACAATTTAAACAAATAAAAAAAAACAGTCCGATCCCCTATTGCAAACAAAACATTATGAACCTAAGCATGTAGTGATCGTTAACAATACATTTACTTTGATCATTACTACAGAAGATGCATACAACATAGATTTAGAAGTAACTGAAACTGGTAAATGAAGTTATAACTTTAAAGGGTTTTCGATCAACGTTTTTGTAAAAGAATACTTCGATGCTATACGGGTACAAATTTAACGACACTTACATTACAACACCCACAACACTTAAGTAGAATATCAAGTTTAGTACTAAGCTGGGGCAGTTGTAAAATCTAATGCCGGTTTGCGTTTAGTGAAATCATTAAATGAAGAGACAGCGATATAACAAGTTAAATGTTAAATCAACAAACGCTCTCATAAATCATTACTCATTCAAGGATTTAATATTCAACGGAATTGAATATTGCTTACCTGAGATCATCCTTGTAGTAGTGATTAGTGAGCTCTATGTCGATACTACGTGTTTGCGGGGATTGCGTCGACGTATACGACGGCTTGCTGGGCACGTCCTCTCGTTGTCTGAACGCCGACACTGAAGGCTGAGTGGAGAAACAGTCACATTATTTATTTGTGTCGTTTCAATTAAATACGTTGGATAGACGTAGCGTTTAGGGCGTGTTAACTAGAGATGTGTAGGAAGTTATTTTATTTATTTAAGCACAACAAAAATCACAGTGTTATATTTAAAAAAATGCAATATGATGGTAAGAGAACTGAACATTAGGGTTGGGACGCGTTTATCTGACGTATGGTGTAACGGATTCCCTATAGCAGTCCTGTAGACGGGCCAGTTCGCTGAGTCTAAGCTAGCTATTTACACAGGGTCAGTAACCTGGCGCATGGTGTCGGCGAAGTCCTCCCAAGCTGCCAGCAGACGGGCCGCCGACGCCAGCTGGCTAGACCGCAGCTCGCGGCTCACGTGGTCTGCGTCTACAATCCATATGTCAGAGCTAGCTATATACAGGGTCAGTAACTTGGCGCATGGTGTCGGCGAAATCCTAACAAGCTGCCAGCAGACGGGCCGCCGACGCCAGCCGGCTTAGCCGCAGCTCACGTGGTTTGCGTCTACCATCCATATGTTAGAGCTTGCTATACACAGGGATAGTAACCTGGCGCATAGTATCGGCGAAGTCCTCCCAAGCTGCCAGCAGACGGCCGGCGACTCCAGCTCGATGGGCCGCAGCTCGCGGCTCACGTGGTCTGCGTCTACAATCCATGTATCAGAGCTAGCTATAAGTATACAGGGTCAGTAACCTGGCGCATGGTGTCGGCGAAGTCCTCCCAAGCTGCCAGCAGACGGGCCGCCGACTCCAGCTCGCTGGGCCTCAGCTCGCAGCACACGTGGTCGGCGTCTATCATCCATATGTCAGAGCTGGCTATACACAGGGTCAGTAACCTGGCGCATGGTGTTGGCGAAGTCCTCCCAAGCTGCCAGCAGACGGGCGGCCGACTGCAGCTCGCTGGGCCTCAGCTCGCAGCACACGTGGTCGGCGTCTACCATCCATATGTCAGAGCTGGCTATACACAGGGTCAGTAACCTGGCGCATGGTGTTGGCGAAGTCCTCCCAAGCTGCCAGCAGACGGGCCGCCGACTCCAGCTCGCTGGGCCTCAGCTCGCAGCACACGTGGTCGGCGTCTACCATCCATATGTCAGAGCTGGCTATACACAGGGTCAGTAACCTGGCGCATGGTGTTGGCGAAGTCCTTCCAAGCTTCCAGCAGACGGGCCGCCGACTCCAGCTCGCTGGGCCTCAGCTCGCAGCACACGTGGTCGGCGTCTACCATCCATATGTCAGAGCTGGCTATACACAGGGTCAGTAACCTGGCGCATGGTGTTGGCGAAGTCCTCCCAAGCTGCCAGCAGACGGGCCGCCGACTCCAGCTCGCTGGGCCTCAGCTCGCAGCACACGTGGTCGGCGTCTATCATCCATATGTCAGAGCTGGCTATACACAGGGTCAGTAACCTGGCGCATGGTGTTGGCGAAGTCCTCCCAAGCTGCCAGCAGACGGGCGGCCGACTGCAGCTCGCTGGGCCTCAGCTCGCAGCACACGTGGTCGGCGTCTACCATCCATATGTCAGAGCTGGCTATACACAGGGTCAGTAACCTGGCGCATGGTGTTGGCGAAGTCCTCCCAAGCTGCCAGCAGACGGGCCGCCGACTCCAGCTCGCTGGGCCTCAGCTCGCAGCACACGTGGTCGGCGTCTACCATCCATATGTCAGAGCTGGCTATACACAGGGTCAGTAACCTGGCGCATGGTGTTGGCGAAGTCCTCCCAAGCTGCCAGCAGACGGGCCGCCGACTCCAGCTCGCTGGGCCTCAGCTCGCAGCACACGTGGTCGGCGTCCACGCACACGTGCAGCGTGGGCTGCAAGGCGCCGGGGCCGCCCTCCGCGCGCCGCCACGCTTCCCACGACGCCTCCAAACTCAACCTGCCGTAACAATACACAGCTTTCCTCTCACATCGACACTACTGACTTTTGTAATGGCAACGGGCGGCCCTGTGCAACTGAGAGAAGCAAGATGATCGTTATAAGGGCGTTTGTGCACTACCACTGAATTTTACCGATCCGGAAAAAAACGGATGCTTGTATTTAATTAATTACTATTATAAATGATTAATGATTAAAATACAAGGTTTGCGTAAATGGCGTACCACGGATTACTTTTTTATAGCTATTCGATTTAAAGACAAATAAGATATATATTGAAACATTACGACATTAAAACTTGAAATTAGATAAACTTTCGTATGTCACGTAAACGGATCAAACTTGAAACTGTTTGGTGATGAATATGCTGAGTTAGAGCGCTACAGACCCGAGTGCAGTAGGCTGCAGCAGCACGTGGCGGCGGTCGCTGGCCGGGCCGGCGGCGGCCACCAGCGCGTGCACCAGCGCGCGGGCGGATACGCGCGGCGGCCGCGCGGCTGCCGCCAGCTGCAGCGACGCGCTGTCGCACCCCATCACGCCCTCTGCGCCGCACACGCTTAACTGGCTCGTGCGTATTGTCATACTCTCCACACTGTGTTTCACTGGCACACACAAAAAAGCATAAATTCAATTCAATTCATTTATTCATCGACCATCATGGGTCATCATCAAAACATTAATCGGCGAAGATCCCTGATGCGGTACAGAAGCGAGGCAGCCCCAAGAGCACCCTAATAGCATTATTGAACTGGATTCGTAGGGCGCTGTACTGTTTCGAATCACTCAACATGTTCGACATTGTTGCACGACATCGCACGACCGACGTGCCTAGTTGGCGCGCAACAAGATACGCCTAAACAAAAGTCCTTCAACATGATGAGCAACATATTGTGCACCATACTGCTCATCATCGTCAAATGTTGCTAAATGGAAACGAGGCTTTAAGGTACCAGCCACAGAACTCAAGAAAAAGGTCATCATCATCATTAGCCTATTAACGTCCACTGCTGACCATAGGCCTCTCCAAGGAAAAGGTACAAAGTCGTAATGTATCATGTGTTGCTACTCCGTATTGAGCTATACTGGAGTTCATGTACAATTCAAACAAGGTAAAATCAATCTTTATGGTCTTTCTAACAACATTTGTAGCGTAATGTTGTGATAGTACAAATGGAAAGTATTTTAGACAAACATTTCGATTTTACATATATGGATTCAATAAAAATCAAACAATAATTGCAACAAAACTAAATCATACATAGCATCTTCTAATAACAAAAAATAATTGTTAGCTCACCGAAGAACCGTCGTAGTTTGTACAGAAAAGGTTGGGGATGTTCCGCAGGCGGCGGGGCCGACTCACTGACAGACTGGCTTTCCAGAATTTCGCTGTTTATCTGTGTCGCA
Organism: Crambus lathoniellus; assembly: GCA_949710035.1. NCBI lineage: Eukaryota > Metazoa > Arthropoda > Insecta > Lepidoptera > Crambidae > Crambus > Crambus lathoniellus. The sequence goes on from OX453296.1 coordinate 31,766,448, forward strand.
AAAGAAAAAAAATTTGATGTGCGGTAATGGACGTGCGAACTAAGCTAACTGAGTTTAGCTGGAAGTGGACGATCTGCTTATAGATTTGTACGGAAGTTGTAAGTACTGACCAGAGTTAATATGGCCTGCAGGCGATGCACGCGGTCGGCGTTCACTTCCAGCTGCACGGGCCGCTCGATGTCCAGCTGTATCGAGCCACGTTGACTGCCACCTGCTAAAATCGAGATATAAGTCTACGCCTCGTGTGAAGATGCACACCTTTTATTTGGCCTCACTTAAATGAAAGCTAATTATTCCAAACTATTTTTCGTACAAAAGGTGTTCAGAATTTTGACTTTAAGGTCAACAAATATGAGTAAGGAATCCTCAGTATGTTAATCGCCTAGAGAAGATACAAAATTTTTTTTTCAATATCTCGATTTTAAAGCAAGACAATGGCCCTTTGACTATGAACATCGATGTTAAGGGCCGGCTGTAAGCCAGCGCGTAGGTATTGACGAAGCTTATCTGTATATGTGTGCCTTCACGCACACAAACATCTCCGCCCTAGCACGAAAAAATGTAATTCAGAAAATTAAAAAAATTAATAACTTTTTTTTTGTCAGAAAGTAACTTTACGTATTTGATGCGTTTGATTTGCCATGTTTGCCATCTGGGGGCTGATGCAGCATCTTACAGACAGTCGAAGGAACTCGTCAGCATTTCAACGTAACCAGTTGGAGTTTGGGCTCATTTGAATAGTCTTGATGAGAACTCTTGTGCCAAGTAGTTTCCTATGTCTGATGCTGGAGTCATCAGGAGGTGGTTGATGGAACTTTTCAACAATTCAACGTACCATTTCGATTTTGGGCTCGTTTGAATCGTCTTGATGATAACTTTTGTGCCAAAATGTTTCGAAGGTCAAGGAATCAGGAAGTGGTTGATAGAACTCTTCATCAATTCAACGTAACCACTTTGAGCTTGGGCTCATTTGAATGGTCTTGATAAAAACTTTGGTGCCAAGTAGTTTCCAAGGTCCAGTTCTGGAGCCAGTAAGTGGCTGATAGAACTCTTCATCAATTCAACGTAAATACTTCTAGTTTGGGCTTCTTTGAATAGTCTTGATGAGAACTCTTCTGCTAAGTAGTTTCGAAAGTCTGATGCTGGAGTCAGGAGGTGGTTGATGAAACTCTTCAACGATCCAACGTAAACACTTCGAGTTTGGGCTTATTTGAATCGTCTTAATGAGAAATCTTGTGCCAAGCAGTTTCCAAGGTCAAATTCTGAAGCCAGTAAGTGGCTGATGGAACTCTTCATCAATTCAACGTAAACATTTCGAGTTTGGGCTTGTTTGAATAGTCTTGATGAGAACTCTTGTGCCAAGTAGTTTCGAAGGTCTGATGCTGGAGTCAGGAAGTGGTTGATGGAACTCTTCACCAATTCAACATAAACACTTCGCGTTTAGGCTCGTTTGAATTGTCTTGATAAGAACTCTTGTGCCAAGTAGTTTCCAAGATCTGATGCTCGAGTCAGGAAGTGTTTGATGGAACTCCTGAACAAATCAACGTAACCACTTTGAGTTTGGGCTCGTTTGAATTGTCTTGATGAGAACTCTTTTGCCAAGTAGTTTCCAAGCGCTATTGCTGGAGCCAGGAAGTGGCTGAGAGAACTCTTCAACGATTTAACGTAACCAGTTCATTTTTGGGCTCGTTTGAATTGTCTTCATGAGAGCTCTTGACAAGAAAACAGCAACGCAATGTTCAAAATATAAAAAAATCCAAGATGGCGGCCAACTTTTTTGTTAGCAGGCCGATTTCGATGAAACTCAGTTTCTGGTACTATTTTGACAAGAAAACAGCAACGCAATGTTAAAAATATTAGAAATCCAAGATGGCGGCCAACTTTTTTGTTTGTGAGCCGATTTTGATGAAACTCGGTTTTTAGTACAATTTTGACAAGAAAACAACAACACAATATTAAAAGTATTAAAAAATCCAAGATGGCGGCCAACTTTTTTGTTTGCAGGCCGATTTCAATGAAACTCAGTTTCTGGTTTTATTTTGACAAGAAAACAGCAACGCAATGTTAAAAATATAAAAATTCAAGATGGCGGCCAATTTTTTGTTTGCTGGCCGATTTCGATTAAATTCAGTTTCTGGTACTATTTTAACAAGAAAACAGCAACGCAATGTTAAAAATATTAAAAATCCAAGATGGCGGCCAACTTTTTTGTTTGTGAGCCGATTTTGATGAAACTTGGTTTCTGGTACTATTTTGACAAGAAAACAACAACGCAATGTTAAAAGTATAAAAAATCTAAGATGGCGGCCAACTTATTTGTTTGCAGGCCGATTTCAATGAAACTCAGTTTCTGGTTTTATTTTGACAAGAAAACAGCAACGCATTTATATATACATAAATGTTACAATTACCACAGTATAACAATTTTTTTATATAGTAGGCCAACGCCCTTGAAGTTAGTTGATACCGACGTCTGTATAGGTATTGCCGTAATTACGGAAGGGTTGTAACAAAATTAAAATGTGGCAGGTACATTTTGGTGTATTGCGAAATAAAATAAAATAAATAATTATGGTTAGCATTTTAGAAGTATCAAAATAAAATATATTACATGTTTTATTTAGTTGCAGCTATAATTGTATCTGTCTGTCTGTCTGCCATGAAATTTTGCAAGGTAAATTTGACCTACTCCTGACGTTTGAATGGGTTGAAGTTTTGTCAAAGAAAAATATTCAGATTGGAAATAAGCCGATTGATATTTCTTTACCTTTAAAGCGCCTTCGTCTATATATCAAAATCATCCCATGTCACAATCATTATTTTCAAACTCTGTAACTTAATATCAATTATTATTTTATTTACTTTTTTATTTTTTTAAATAGGGTTTACAGCTGTCAAAAACACAGTAAATTACGAAGGATGTTACGTCGTAATTTACTGTGCTTGTGTTAAAGCAAATTAATAATTAATTAAATCTTTTACTTGACATGATGATGATGATGATACTTGACTCTGTCTCAAGCTTTCAAATAAAAACCTGTTACATTTTAATAAGCGAAAAGAGAAAAACAAAAACAAAAAACGGCCACCATCTTGACCATTTGTATTTTTTTACATTGTGTTAAGAACGGTTTTTTTGTCAAAATAGTACAAAATCGTCACATCTTAATTTAAATTGTGGTATGCAATAAAATGATTGCGCATTGAGTATTAAGTATTGAAAAAACCGAGTTTTATCAAAATCGGCCCACAAACAAAAAAGTCGGCCGCCATCTTGGATTTTTAATATGTTTAACATTTCTTTGCTGTTTTCTTATCAAAATAGTACCGTAAACCGCGTTTCATCAAAATCGGCCCATAAACAAAAAAAGTGGGCCTCCATCTTGGATTTTTCATATTTTTAATATTGCGTTGCTGTTTTCTTATCAAAATAGTACCGTAAACCGCGTTTCATCAAAATCGGCCCATAAACAAAAAAAGTGGGCCGCCATCTTGGATTTTTTATATTTTTAATATTGCGTTGCTGTTTTCTTATCAAAATAGTACCGTAAACCGCGTTTCATCAAAATCGGCCCATAAACAAAAAGTTGGCCGCCATCTTGGATTTTTTGACATTTTTAATATTGCGTTGCTATTTTCTTGTCAAGAGTTCACATCAAGACAATTCAAACTGGGTACGTTGAATCATTGAAGAGTTCCATCAGCCACTTCCTGGCTCCAGCAATAGACCTTGGAAACAACTTGGCTCAAGAGTTCTTATCAAGACAATTCAAACGACCCCAAACTCAAAGTGGTTACGTTGAATTTATGAAGAGTTCCATCAGCCACTTACTGGCTCCAGAATTTGACCTTGGAAATTACTTGGCACAAGAGTTTTCATCAAGACGATTCAAAAGAGCCCAAACTCGAAGTGGTTACGTTGAGTCGTTGAAGAGTTCCATCAACCACCTCCTGACTCCAGCATGACCTTCGAAACTGTTTGGCACTAGAGTTTCTATCAAGACGATTCAAACAAGCCCAAACTCGAAGTGGTTACATTAAATTGGTGAGTAGTTCCATCAGCCACTTCCTGGCTCCAGCATTTGACCAGATATCTGTTGTGATGACGTACCAAATAAATTGTTGAGTGGAAAACTAATTATCTTCCGATATTGTTAGGTATCGCCGGATTTTTGAAAATTTGACTTTACCTACCTTTTCTTTACCACCGCTCAAAGAGTTTGCGTACAGATAGTCTGATTTCGTAATTTTCGTAGCTCAGGAGCTGGGAAAAAGCGACGTGCTCTCACCTTGAAATCAGCGGGCTTACTGAATTTTACCCCCGGTGTGGCTTGTATTTATACAATATTTTATTTATCTCCGCGTTCCATACGAAAATGTATGAGCAATTCGCGCTTTAATATTGACAATGTTTGAAGCCAGATTGTTCCCAATATAAAATAAAAAACGGCAAATATCGTGCGGTGAATCAATTCTATGTTTCATTGCCATTTGATTTAACATTAAATATTATTAAAAATATTTTTATTCTTTAACAATATCTTTAAAACAGAAAACGTTGATTTAGCTGTTTTTAGTGAAGTTTGCGATTTTTTTGCCATTAACGTGAGTTAAATATTTAAAATTTTCCACGGTGTTATTGTAAAGTAACTTTTCCTGTTCACTATTATATTTTTTAAAGTAATTTCTGTCGATAATTCTATGTTACAAGTTTAAAACCCCGAAAGCTGTTTTACGCGTGTCACTTACCGCCTGCCCTTAACGATATCATTTCTTACCCCTTCACATGAGGCGCGAAATAAATGACATGTGTAACATTGACTGCTCTGAGTTACTGTCAAAAATTGGTCTCCGTTCTATCCCACTGTCTCTACGTCGGCGTCCTATGCTTCACGTACCTTTTGCACGCACGAATTACCGTCATAACACGTTTATGATACGAGGTTATAATACCTACGTTAAGTATAGTACCGAGCACGACTATGATCTATTTTCTATCAGCACGGCAACTATTAGGCGATCTATTGGTCAGAACTTTTTGAATAATGTTATTATCTTTTGATATTCTTTGTACTTGGAATAGTTCCAAGTGTGATATAGGTTTATGGGATATTTTTAAGATTGAGATTGTTATACTTAATGTAGTTTGTTGTTTGTTACATAGTATTTATATGTGAGGGTTTGTAATTGGTTTTAAGGTGTTACTTTGTAGCTTACTGTGCTTTTGATAGCAGTAAACCTGCTTAAAAAATAATAAAAAACAAAGCTTTGTGGTAAAAGAATAGCGACATAAAATTGACACCTAGATGTATTTGTAATGTTTGTGTTATGAATTATTGAGAAGACATCATACGTGAAACGTGTTGACACGACGCGACGGTCGCGGTTTAAGGTGGATCGATGAGCTCAGTAGCGCCACCAATGGAAATATAGTAGATTTCATTACAAGTGCGGAAAGTCTGTCATTGCAAAGAGTTCCGACAAATGTCTACCCGAGCCGAGGCGCAGCCGAAGGTGAGGGTTGACAGTCGGAACAAGTTGCAATGACGGTTCCGCACGTGTACTGAACAACTATTTTTAATACAGTTGCGAAAAAATTAAGCAATTTAATAAAATAATAAAACACAATAAACTCAACTAACTAATCGTAAAAGAATATAAGCAGAGACTTTTTTTTGTTTTTTTCACCCATTCTGGGTTGGCAAAGGAAACTATGATCATACAGCCAAGGCTTCAGTAGAATTTTTTTATTGATATGAAATGAAAATTAAATTAAATGAGATGAAATGAAATGAAACCTAACAAAAGCAATCCGCATCCTACAGGAGCGCCTTTCCTTATTTCTCTCTTTTACCACATCGTTTTCCATTAAAACACTAATTCCACCATACTAAGTACCTACCACAATAAAAACCAGAAAAAACTAATTTAGATAATTAAGAAATAAGGTCCCTCATTTTCTTTTCATTTACTTGCGCAAACTCCTTTAAGCAGATACTATGGTAAATAGTGCACGTCATACCATATTTAGTAATCTGTGGTCATACAGCCAATTTTATGATTTTTTATATTCATAAATTTAATTTGGCCGATACTAATATTAATATGTTTAAATTTTAATAAAAATACTTTTAAATTTGATATTGAAACAAATAAGTAGCTTCTTTTTAGAAATATTTGCATGAATCATAAAAACTTTATGATATTTTTTTAGTAAAAACTTCGTGGTTGGTTTTTCTTTTTAGACATTATTTTGACAGTTGGGAAAGAAAACGCACGAGTTCGGGAAAGGTAAAGAAAAAGCTCGAGTGTGTAATAGCCCACATCCCGAACGCTATACGTCCCTGCAATACGCCACTTTTTGAGCAACTGTATTAAAAAATCATTTACGATTTATCAAGGGCTTAGAATAAAAGTTTCGGTTATTTTGCGCAAATGGAAGAGTAAAGTGAAATTTTTAAGAATTTTTCATGGCCTCAAATATGAGCATTAAGTTATGGATCTCGATATTGCTAAATGTGGCCACTTTTGGCACTAATGAGATTCACGACTTATTGCTTAAGTTTGAGTTCTTAAAAGTAAATTTATAAAATGCATTTTTCTTTTTTATTTGCGCAAAATAACTGAAACTTTTAATTTAACTAAGCCTATAATAAAATGTAATTGATTTATTTCCATTGGTGGCGCTACTGAGCTCATCGAACCACCTTAAGAGGGATAGTTACCGGCGGCGGGCGCGGAGAGACGCGCGGTGACGAGCGCGGGCGGGATGTCGGTCACGGGGTCGGGCGCGCCGCGAGCCGTCGTCAGCAGCGGCGCGCCCCAGCGGGCGTCGGTCGGCGCCGCGCCCAGGCCCACCCACGCGTTGAACAGAGAAATCTACGCAGTAACATCACTCTAAAAATGTCAACTCCTCTGTAATCTAGTAGTTCACACCACCGATTTCAGACCCACGGGTTCAATTCCCAGTGGGGGTACATATTGTATTCGGTTTGATTGGTGGTAGGACTTAGTCCACCTGGCTAGCTACTATCATCTTATCTTAGTCTGACGCCACAAAAATGTTGTTTTCATCGTTATTGTGTTGTAACGGATGTGGGGATAACGGATAAATATATTATACTTAAATACTTTTTGTTTGTAAATACATACTAAATATACAAAGAAAACACCCAGACCAAGACAAATAGACATGTTCATGCACACATATATTTGTATTGTTCGGGAATGGAACCCGAGACCTCAGGCGCAGAAGGCAAGTAGTTTACCCCAGCGCCAAATCGGTCGTCGAATAAGCATATGTGTTCGTACCTTAGATTAGTTTCCCCCTTAAAACACGATTGGGATAATTGGCATTTGATAATAAAAAACAGACCTGAAAGTTTTTCTGCGCCTTTCTCCTCCAGTAATAGAAATTAGGTTGGTGTAGTGTCACGTGCAGCAGCGGTATTCCACCCTCATATTTTCTAGTGTGATGTAGATCCTGCGTGTTAATTAATATTGCTTATGATGGGACTTTTTAGAAACACAATAGTGGAAATATTTCTGAAGTGAAAAGCTTTAATTAAATAAATCTTTGGTTTTGCAAAAAAAGTAATTCGCAATGAAATTAGCCTAAATACTCACATGTTTCCCGTAACGCAAGTTCGATTTGAAGACGTTTGAGCTGTGTGCGGTGTCGGATACCACGCTCTTAGTGCCGCTGCCTACGGAGTTGACGTCGTCGTCGTCTTTGCGAGCTGTTTCTTCAAAAGTTTGCTGCGGAAACACGTTAATATTAACATTTGCAGCAACATCGCCATTGCAATAGATAGTGATATAGATGTCTTTCATTAATATTTAACATACTACCACCAAAACTAAATGTGCGTAACCGTTTTAAGAGTACTAATGTTATTCGTATTTCGAAGTGAGAAAAGTGTTTGACTGAGGTCTTCAATGACGTGAACTAGAATTCTGACGCCATGATACCTTGATGCCAGTAGCGCGCCGCCTCGCGGGTTCTGCAGTGGCGGGAGCAGGCTCGGAGGATCGCGCGGCGGCGGGCGCGGGCGCGGGCGCGGCCGGGGGCCGCAGCGCATCCAGTGACGTCCCGCCGTCGTCCGCCGCGTACAACGACAAGTCGATCACGCCCATCGTCACGAACACTTCCAAATATTCCGACGGGACAGCCCTGGGTACGAACGTTCGGTTTATACACGTTGCAAACTGTAGAGTTCGTTTCACATAAGAAGTCCCCCGAGACTAGATTCCTTATACCCATAATAATAGAGCTCAATTTCAAATGTTAGAAGAGACTAAAGCGCCACTATCAAGAGAACTCTTTGACGAAAACGGAGTCTAACTCCATAGATATCATTCTGCAGTACAGTCACGAACAATAATAATTATGTACACAACATAGGACTACGGCACATTGCAATACTGAATGATTTTTGTGACACTGATAGTTTTGTTTCGGAACGCTTCAATGTGACAAAGTTCTAAGTTGTTTACATAATATTATTGCTCCTGACTGTCATCATCATCAGCCATTTAATGTCCCCACTGCTGGAGTACTGGCTTTTCTTATGGATGGATAAGGATAAGCTTGGTACTTGATCGTGACTGTACCAATTTAAAACTGACAGATGCACAAAACATAAATCAAATGGAAAGGTTGGAGGATAAAACCGAACAAATTAAACGACAAACAAAATAAATAGCAGAAATCTATAGTGGTTCATTTAAATGAATTTCTAGGATCTTTAAAGTTTTGTAACTCACGTGTAGTCGACGAACATAACGGATGCCTTCTTGGCGGCAGCGTCCTCGAACCGTGACGCGTGTGTCTTGAGGGTAGAGTGCGAGGTGACCGTGTCCACGCCCGAGTCCACCAGCTCCGACGCCGTGCTCGACTGGCTAGCCTTCATTAAATCTAAGGCAATGGCGAGCGGGTATACATGTGGCGAGGCAAAATGTGTTAAAAAATATAGGGATTGGAATACTTAGAGGTTACATAAACTTTTGAAGAAAATTTTTTTGATTTACATTCATTACTTCATTTAACTTTGAAAATAATAAAGGAGACTGAATAACGTTCATGGCACACGCTGTGGCTGTCTATAATCGGAGCTGCATGCAAGTAATTACCGATTTATTTAAGTATGTAAACATTTAAACTCTGTTGATAGCCTAAATAAATCAAATAAAAATAAAATAAAATTAATATTTTTTTATAGATTTAAATAAGTAAAATTTGTTATTAGCACCGAATTGCAACAAAAGATTGAAAATCGATCGAATTGTACTGTAATGTTGCTGTTCTGTAAATGTAGAAGTTTCTCAATTCTTCTTGAAGTTTTCGTCGATTTCAGTAGATTGCACAATAAGTTGTTCATCAATCAGCTAAATTGAGATGTCTACCTTTTGTTACTTTAGATTTACCTTCCGGAAATATGTATTCTGAACCATAGACGCCCAAGTCGTCGCTGTGCATCAGCAACGGCGCGAACGGGCACACGTCGCATTGACTTTCTTTGTTAGAGAATAATTCGTCTGGTCTGTGGATAGATAAAATGGCCTTAATCTCTTAACGAAACGTGATATATCGACAGTAATATTATTGAAAAAAAAAAATACTTCGTAAAAAAATTTTTTGGAACAGTACCCCGAGCACAAACTTCCGTTAAGGGTGTTTAGTATATAACGGCGTCCGGATCGAGTTGGAACTCGCAATGTCCATATTTGGTCTGTGGCGCGCTCGGTCGTGTGCGCGCCCGATAGCGAATGACAGCAGTATTGACTTACGTCTGTCACTTGTTGTTCGATATCGTACAAGGAATTTATAATACAACAAGAAGGTGCACTGCTGCTAAAAAACGGTCCTGATGAGATAGTAAGAACGAGGTCAGTTTATCTCACTCCATTCCATTACGGCGGCCACGAACATGCGCGACGGGCGGCGGGCGGCGACGAGCGAATTGCGAACTTGACACAACGAAGACGGAAAACGTCATTCGGCTTGTAAAGTTGCCACTTTAACATTCTGAAATCTATCATTCAAATTCTTTTCTAGGATAAGCCATAAAAAACTTAAACGACCAGGGGGGCTACCGGCTAAAAAATATGGGTATGGGCATGGGCTTCAACTGTCATTTGAATTCCTTATTTTGATAGATTTTTGCTGCTTTGTTCTGTTGAACGTTGCTAGCTAGCTATCGTTATACCCGACGTCACAAAACAAGGAACTGATAGCGGCTATTTTCTTTATAAAATTGACTTAAAGTCCCCAAAAACGTATGAAGTTCATACCCATAAAGTTACGCGGTAGCCCCCCTGATACATTTTTATGCTTAATACGGTAATAACTAAATTAATATGCGATGTTTTCTATTGACTAAAACTAATAAAAAGCGGAAATTTTACGAAATTTAATTTTCATAGCGAAAGTTGTGAACCATAAATGTACTAAACCTGTTATTTAAGAGTGCTGGCAATTTTAGAGAAAGGGACACCCTCACCTCGTTCTTGCGGTCTCAGCTGGACCGTTGACATTTTGTATTGAAATATAAACCTTATCTCTTAAAATTAAAGTGTATTTTTAAATACACAATAATACGGAGTGCACCTTCCTGTTGTACGTAGTACTTATAAATTCCTTGATATCGTAAGACTACCGCGTGGAACGGTACGCTGGCGCGTAAATTAATTCATAGTTTGTGAATTTCAAATCGATTGTTGGTTTGATTGTTTGTATAAGTTTCGCGATGTCGCAATTGTTGTTTTAAATTAGTGTTCGCATCGCGTTCGGTTCGGAATTGCCCGTTCGAGGACTTGGTGTGGCTCGGCGTCGCGGCGGCCGCGAGTCTACGATTGGTTTGAATTTAAGTTTCATTATGTTGCATCATTGTTATATGTTATCCTTGCCCGCGGCCGGGCCTGTGAATCTATTTATGTGAACTTGAGCCAGTGTGGTGACCAGTGAGAGGACTCACTAAACCGGCGACAGTTCAAAGTGCATTCAAGTAGGTACGTTTCTGGGAATGTCTGGTACCAGGGGGCTAGGCTGAGTTGATAGGAATCGCCGAATAATCCCGTCGCGTTTAGTTGAAACTCCGTGGCGCGATACCAAACGAGAGGACTCGACAAACCCATAGAAACTGTAAGTGTTGCTAGTTTAGTTTCATTAGTTAAGTAGTCATTTAGTATTTAGTTTTAGTCAGTCACCCTTTGGTATAGGGCGTGGTAGCAGAGCTGTTTAGGGTAAAGGTGTGGACACTTCACCATACCGGTACGCTGTACCGGTATTGGCCTTTCCGGGATCTGGTGTCCATATCATTACCCAATCGCCTACAAAGGGGGCACCGAGTCTGTCTGTTCTGTACCAACACAATAAATGTGTCTTATAACTTAGAGTTAGATAAAAAGGATAGATTATATGAAATGAAATTTATTCTACTTAAGTATCACTTAAACTCTTGCAGCTGCTTGTCAATCGTGTACGAATGTGGCGGACAAAACAGAGCGGTGAGGCGACATACTACCGGCGCCAACACTACGTCTACGTTCATACTGGGTCTGAAAAAATGGGTCGTTGACGGAGCTTCAAGTTATTGTTCGCCCTCTATCTCAAAAACGGTTGGGTGTATCAAAAAACTTTTCAAACAAAAGGACGATGCGTTAAAACGTCCCCTAAAGCCCATATCAGACCAACAGATTTGAAATGTATCTCAAGTAAAAGATATTAATATAGTGATAACTTTTTACTATGGCGACATCCCTCAAATGTGTGGGAATTCCGGAAATATATTATTTTAATATTATTATTGATTATTGATTACAAAAGTAACACCTACGTTAATCAAAAATTCTTTGATTTTTACCATTTTTAAGCGCACTATTTTGTTACATTTAGGAGAAGGTTTTGGTATTTGAACTGACTTCAAAAAAGGAGGTTCTCGTTTTGACCCACATGTATGTATGTTTGTCCGCGAGATGCAGCAGGAGAGGTCCCACACAAATTTGCCCATTATCCTTTGTCGCAAATTCTATGTTCTACAATTCTTATGATAAATGTCAACATCATTGGAGCTATAGAAACCGAGATAATGACGAAAAACTGATTTTTGTGACCTAACCTTTAACAACTTACGACACAGACACAAGATTTTATGTGACTTTTGAGACAACTTTTAGACCATTAAAATGAAGGTGTACACGAGTTTACAGCTTATTATCTCTCATTCTGAGGTTAACCCCTATATTTTCCTTACGTGACTAGACTATCATATAAATTTAGCGCGGTTAATGGTGAGACCAAGTAATTGCTAAGCAAGAATAAAAATTAGCTTTTCACAACTGGTTGCGAAACTCAGTTGCCATGGCAGCCGAAAGAAATCTGACATCAATCTTAACTTAACCAAGGTCACGGACTGAACTGACGCCAGATTGATCGTCACATAAGACTGGGCTTATATGTCCTGAGCGAAGGCAGCTGCCGAGGCGGCGGCCAGTCTGACTTGCGTCACGCTGACGTCGAGCTCGCAGTCGGAGACTAGATTGAAATTCGCGGCGGGCCCACTCGCCACCGCACCGCCCGCGAACACCGCTGGCGCCAGCATCACGCCAATGTTCACGAGAGGACTGAACTAAGTGGTCTTGACGGAGTTTCCGAGTTATTCTTAAGACTTACCTGTCTTGAGCGAAGGTGGCTGCCAAGGCGGCGGCCAGGCAGATTTGCGCCACGCTGACGTCGAGCGCGCAGTCGGAGACTAGATTGAGCTCCACGGCGGGCCCGCTCGCCACAGAGCCGCCCGCGAACACCGCCGGCGCCAGCACGACGCTTATGTCCACGCTGCCGAGGAAGAATAGCTGTTTGTCTGGTTATCAAGCTAAAGTAGTTATTTAAATTTTTACTTTTTTGCATTCACAATGCGATTTTTATTATTGAAAAATGGAAAATGAAGTATTTTAGAAAAAATCGACCCGTCACAACTATTTTTCAATAATAAAAATTGCATTGTGAATGCAAAAAAGTAAAAATTTAAATAACTTGCAAGAATAATAATTTCATCTTTAGCGATTGTCAAATATCTGGAAAGGTATTTTTAATACAGTTGCTCAAAAAGTGGCGTATTGCAGGGACGTATAGCGTTCGGGATGTGGGCTATTACACACTCGAGCTTTTTCTTTACCTTTCCCGAACTCGTGCGTTTTCTTTCCCAACTGTCAAAATAATGTCTATTAAAAAGAAAAAACCAACCAAGAAGTTTTTACTAAAAAAAATCATAGAAGTTTTTATGATTCATGCAAATATTTCTGAAAAGAAGCAACTAATTTGTTTCAATATCAGATTTAAAAGTAATTTTAATAAATTTAAATATTAAATTAATATTAGTATCGCCAAACTTTTATAATAAAAAAAGTTGGCTGTATGACGTGCACTGCCATAGTCTCTGCTTGAGTATAGGAGTTTGCGCGGGTAAGTGAAAAGAAAATGAGGGACCTTATTTCTTAATTTTCTAAATTAGTTTTTTCTGGTTTTTATTGTGGTAGGTACTTAGTATGGTGGAATTAGTGCAATAATGTGCCTTTAATGGAAAACGATGTAGTAAAAGTGAGAAATAAGGAAAGGCGCTCCTGTAGGATTCGGATTGCTTTTCTTAGGTTAGGTTTCATTTCATTCATCTTATTTAATTTTATTTTCATTTCATATCAATAAAAAAATCTACTGAAGACTTGGCTGTATGGTCATAGTTTCCTTTGCCTACCCAGAATGGGTGAAGAAAACAAAAAAATCTCTGCTTAAATTCTTTTATGATTAGTTAGTTGAGTTTATTGTGTTTATATTATTTTATTACATTGCTTCATTTATTCGCAACTGTATTAAAAATAGTTGTTCAGTACACGTGCGGAACCGTCATTGCAACTTGTTCCGACTGTCAACCCTCACCTTCGGCTGCGCCTCGGCTCGGGTAGACATTTGTCGGAACTCTTTGCAATGACAGGCTTTCCGCACTCGTAATGAAATATACTATTCTTTCGTATGTGAGGGTAGTAATATCTTCACATTGATGAAATTAACGCTGCAGCGTTGTTGTTCTTAGTAAGTTAGTGTTCAAGTAATGGATAAATTCGACGCTTCTCGTAACGACTCCCTAGCTCAGAGGTCAGAGCAGTCGCCCGGATAGCGAAAGGTCGTGGGTTCGTGTCCCATCGCAGCTAGTTGTGAGACGGGTCGATTTTTTCTAAAATACTTCATTTTCCATTTTTCAAAAGCTAAAGTAGACTAACCTAAACACATCATAGCGCACACTTTAATTGATATAAAACAATTTTTACGGATAACTAACGCGCGTTTTATTGTAAGTAACTTAGTAAAATGTCATTAGCCGCATATTTTAAGTGCCATCTAAAATTAGTATCGTATCAAGAAGTGAAAGCATTGACAGAGAGACGATACGAATGGAAGATACTCCACCAGCAAGAGCAAAGCTCTTAAAACAAAGAGAGAGAGAGACAGTCGAAAACTATCTAAAACAACTGCTCTTCAATGCTACCAAAAAGTTCTCATGAAATTTCTCGATAAATACGCAGAGGTGTGTTGGTGTGAGGTCAACCTATCCGGAGCGTCGTGTTCATACACATTAGATTAGTACGACGTTAAATTTCAAAAAAATCATAAGTATCAGAAATAAATTCAACCATCTTCGATATTTTCCGGCATAACTGTAAATTAATTAAACATAATTGACTCACTTGTGCAGCATGGTTGTGATGACGGGGGCGACCACGGGCTGCGTCCACTTGTACGCCGGATTCTCGCCGCCCGTGCCTTTCATGAGCTCGTTCTCACTCACCTACAGTTCAACACACCATACATACCAAGCCTTTTCAGAAAGAACATCGTAACTGCTAAAAATTCCAAAAACGTGATATTTCACCTAATTCAGGTGAAATATAGCACTGACTTTGGAGTTAAAAGTTGAATATAACTCAGGTTTATATTTTTTTTTATCGTAAATTACAAACCAATCACTTCTGTAACCTTTATCGACTGATATATCGTAAGTATAGTATACCTGTCGTTTACGACAAAATACAAAACTATTACTTTTAGCACTGGGAAATACCCCGCACAGGATTTTTTGATCGCGCGATTGTTTAATCTCGATTGTGTAACACATGAAATTGGCTATTTGACTGAATTTTTTTATTGACTTTAAATATTTATTTTAAAATTGCTATCCAATTATATCCCACACTATGAGGTAGACAAGAAAAAAAAACTACATCCCCACTTCACGTGTAGTAAATTATTTCTTATAAAATGAAGAGATAGTACAGTCAGCAAGCCAATAAAATAATAATAAAATAAATAAAGGAAATCAGAAATAAACATGTTTTTATATTTAAATCATCATAAAACTAAAAACAATAATGTAAACAAAAATAAAGCATTTATTTAAAAAATAGAAACACTAGTAATCACATTTAAAAGGTTATTCGTTACCAACATTTTTATTACTTATTTATAAACATTTTTATTATTTATGATTGCTTAACAAAATATATTTTCCATTGATTATGTCAGTAAAAATAGGAAAGCTTAAGTTTTTAGTCATACATTTTAAGAGTTAGGTAGGTACTTCGTAACAAATACATTAAAAATATCGACGGGGAAGAAGCTAATACTCCTATCTTACACAGACCTTACTTTACAGGAGGAGGAAAAAACTGAATAACTTTTTTGTTTATAATTTTAGCACGACCTCATGTTCTGAAGGTTGTTTTGTTATTTCAATAGCTATTTTTTTAAACTAATGTTAATTTTGTAGGTATAGAGGATTCAAAGTTAGTGTAAGATAGAAGCTATTGATATTTGAGCTATACTGTGATGTGTTGAAAAAATATCGGCAAACGACAGGAGGACGAAAGATAGGAGTAATTTATTTTGCAGAAAGAAGGTATTTCCTTTAAAAGTATTACAACCTAGAAAAGCTTTATTTTAAGAGCTATTTCCATGCATAAAACTCACCCTAAAACTTGAAATACAGATAGGAGATCTTGCTAGTTGACATAAAATTAAATTTTGCATCCAACTACATCAAAAACTCAATTTGGCCAAAAATGTAAGATAAGAGTATTTGCTTCTTTCCCGTCGATATATACTTAGGTCATTATGTGTTCTAATATACCCTAATATATGGCGGATAAAATAACATATCTATGTATAGGTCGTGGCCATATCTATATATATTTGCTCACTTCATGAAATGATCAAGAATTTCATGAAATGGTCGCATTTCATGAAATGACCAGTATAAATTGACAATATCGTTGAATAGACAACGTTTAATGATATTCAACAACGTTTGACCATATCATGAAATACGACTATTTTATGAAATGACCAACCATATTATGAAGAAAACGCAGACTCCAGATAACACTCATATAATTATTGATCCAACTTACAGGTACAGCATAGTACAGGTATAACAATATAGATACAGTCGACGTCTTAGTGAACTTATCCCCTCGAGGCTAGTTTGAAGAATAATCTCTCTTTGCTCGTTAATCGGGCTCAAGCCTAGCTACCCCCACCGATTTTAACACAGATTAGTCTATTAAATTTAACAAAATGGCGGCAAGAGACGGCATTACCAGTGTTGCTATTAAAAAATAAGAAAAACCTTCTAAAATCATGACATTCGGCCATCTGATAACGTGCTGTCTCCCGACGCACATATAAAAATTATTTAGAATCAATTAATTAGGTAAGTATACAGCTAATATACTGATACACAACTATTCTCAATAGTTAAGTCTTACAACTATGTACCTATTTAGGTTAATCTTATAGTGATAAAAACCTTAAGTTAAAACTTAAAACATAATTGAAACAAATACATTATATTACACAATGCTCAACAATAAACTTTTAAGGAAGCCGATGACTTGTTTAGAGTATAGATATTATCGTGAAAATATTGTTTTAGTAAATCGTTAAGTAATACATAATCAAATAAAATAAATTATCAATAACAAACTAATCTAAAACTATTTGAATCAATGTATAAATTAACATAATCATGACATTCGTTAACAAGCAACTATTATTACTTAGAAAACTTATTTTGAAACTATACTTGTTATATAATCATGTGTAAGTATATGGAATGATTAAAGTAAAGTCTGGTTATAATCTATAAGCATTAGTTATGGGTCATAAAAGAAAAATGGATTAGCTTGGTACTAGTTTACATCAATGCATTGTCAGGAGCTACATTCAAGAATATTAGATGGTGTCAGAAGCAAAATCCCTAAGAATGTTACATTAGGAATAGGTAGGAACAGAATTTAACTTTAACCTGATAACTAGACACCCTTATCACTTCACTCAAATAGTGGGGAAAAAACAACTACGAGTCATGAAAGGATTAAAGACCTAATATTAGATGAATTTAACTATCGCTAAGTTTGACCTAGTTTAGTCCTTACAAAAACAACTGTAGGCCTCTGCACAGTTACCAATTTTTACCCAGATATGATTAACAAACCAAGTTATAGATACGTATTTACCATAGTGCACAATTTGTATTAAATCAAGATATGAATTAGGACAACTAAAGGAATTATTTAAAGGCATGTTCGTAATAGGCATTATTACCGATTAATTTAAATATTCTTACAAGGAAGTTACACTAATAATGAAGATGGCGCAGATACAATTTGAACCGTCACAGCAACAATTTGCTTTTCCAACTTGTCAACCAGTTGTCCAAGGTTTCCAGAGCATTCTTCTCCAGCACCAAATCTTAAATGCATCTATTCTCTGCCTCTGTTAGAGTAGTACAATACATGGTTCCACTCCGTACATGAAAATCAAAAGATCATATTATTATCATTTCTAATGAATAAGTTAATGATTTTAAACAAGTTCGCAATTTAATATCAAAACTTAAAAATTTCTAAAAGGTATCCTCATACGAGCATGACCCGCATTCTTATCAACAAATATTCATATTACTATGAATAATATTAGTGTAAATAGATTTAATAATTATAATTGGGATATGAAGAAGTATATTACCATGGATAGAAATAGGACAAGTAAAATCATGAACAGCTTTTCGCCCAAATGAATTAACAACACGATGATTTCCCGTGGGAATAAAATATCCTCCCGGGGTCAAAAGAAGCCGATATGTTATTCCACAGACAAAAGATTTCAAAGATCCGTCCTGCCGATAGCCGTGATTGGGGAACAAACATACAAGCTTTTGCAATCATAATATTAGTAAAATGAGATAAGATACATGACATGATAATATATACTTCAATATAATTCAACTTCAGTATCAGCGATCCACTCGTCTCAATATCCGACTTACAACCACAGCCCACGATGATCACCATCATCACAACAACGATCACCCTGTGATCTGCACCTTCAGTATCATATTATCTCCTCTCATTACCACAGCACGTACACTCTGCTGCCTCCAGTTTGTATGCTGTGTTGGTTCGTACGTTCAAGGGTAGCGGGATCCTCATTATTATATTAACTCGATGCTAGCTCATGATAAGTACCTACTGGATGCTACAATTGTCATCTGAAAGCAGTAAACTCACAACACACATAGTAACCAAATCAATTTTATTAATCATTCAAAAGAAATAGATGTATCTGATAATGAATCAATAGAAATAAATGTAACTATATGAATTCTCATATTCTTTTATAAACATTAGTAGGTAAGGTACTTAGTACCTTCAACCATAGTAGAAACAAATGTTCAACTGACCAGATCTAAAAAATATGGAAATGATTACTACAGAATATGTGAAGGAACTTCAAAGGTCCGTGAGGATGGTAAACTGCTAAGAATTTTAGTATCACGAGCCTACCAAATGAGACGGTAAATTTGACAGATCTACTTGATTTTTGGTTTAATAAAGATATTAATGCTCATTAAGATAACAATAAATTAGATTCACATAATTTGAAATCATATTTTGTCAATACGTACACTAGGACGGTAGTATTAAAATCCTCAAAAACTAATTATAAATCATACCGCCAATAACAACAAAAACACGGCAAAACTAACTTGGTATGCTACAGCAGTGGTTACTTGTGGCTTTATTTGTTAGAACAAGTTTAAAACATGAATTAAAATGTTTGCATGAAGATGTATAGAACATTTTAATAAATTGAGAGGTGTGATTGAGCAATAATCGTTTTACTTTATTTTGCTTAATTAGGAAAACATCAGTTACAACTTGACAGTGTAATAAACACGATCTACTTAAATGCACTATGGACTGTTTACATGTTTTTGCATTAGAAACATCATTTCATCACTATGTTAATGAAAACAACTAGAATAGATATCAGTGAATGCTTCTTGCAGTGCTGTCTAAGCAACTAAGTATCTCTGCTTTTGACTTGCATCTAAATCATTAAGAGAGATCTAGAACACTACGCAGTACGCACAAATAGCAAAATAGCTTCTAGTGATTTTGGCTGTAAGATTTTCCATCTGTCTAAACCAAAACTGAGTTGCCCGGAAGAAACCGCAGTAAGACGATAAGGCCACCATTTGGTTTACAATTTGTTATCTTTGTATTATTATTATTATTTCGTGTGTGATTGTTCCGTTCGTAATATTGTGTACAAATAAAGAATTAATCTATGTATCTATCAAACTAGGTACTTAGATAAAGAATCTTCGACGTTCCCGGAAAAATGTAAAGAATGATGATTTCTACTCAGTCTTATGGCTTTATTGTCTAATTATGTAGAAGACTCAGAAAAGTATGTTCCTGATAAACTTTCTCTAGCACTCATCCACAATTTAGTTTGAATTTAAACTAAATTTGAGATTTAAGTTTGCCACTAAACTCAAATTTAAAAAGTCAAGCATAGTGAATTCTTTTAAATTAAGCTACATGTAACAAAAATAATAGACGAAATGTCCACTTGAACATAGCTACAAAAAATAAAATAAGTAATAGGATATAGTAAATTTTGGATATCTTTGCATACCTACATTGCTTCCATCCCGAACTAAGTAACTCAAGCACTTGTGTTATGGCATTTGGGAACAACGACGGGGATTACCACATACAATCGGGCAGAATGTTGAAAAGTCCGCTTTAAACATACACCCGACAGGGAATCGAACCCGGTAGGTACCTCAGAGACAGCGGCACCCCGAAAACCTATGCGTACGTACACCGTATCTACAACACTGCTATGGAGGTTGTTAAGCTTATACCAGAAACTAATATGGTTTCCATAGTTAAAAGGTCTATAGCAATCTAAGTGACACAGATCACAGTTTATAAAAGTATTACCCAATCGCAATCTTGGAATACTAAATTCGCGACTTTAATAGTGTGCTCTTATTCAAAAGTAAATCGTCATCATGTCTAATCTTATCAAGATCAGAAATACATCCAGTCCTGCGTAAAGGTCACCTGGGCATAGACCTAGGCATAGAAAAACAAACGTAGCTCATGGATATTGGCCACTCATGAGAATCAAGATATGGTATGGATTTCGTATAAATGGAAACTAAGGTAATTATAAAAATCTTAACTAGGTAAGACAATAACCCCTACTCAAATTGTGGAGCATGTGGATACTTATTATGCAAGGAAAAAGAAATGATGCAAACATAATTTAGTATATAAATATCCTTATAAGTAAGTAGGTACTATGTTGCGATAATTAGAGCGCATATTGAGAATAACACTTTAAAGGTATCTACTGCTACAGCTGTGGTACCTACTAGATACTCAATGTCAAGCAAGTAGGCAACTGTAGATTTAAAAGGCTTTTCATTCTTCCCTAAGGGTATTTTGATAACATCTAAATGATTCTATGAAAAGATAAGTTTTTATAGTTTTGTTTTGTTTTAGTTAGTTTTAGACCTTTACAAACTTTATTTCAGGGGGTGTTACAATCAATTTAGTCGGTTATGCGAGATGAAAATTAAATCTTAAATAGCTTTATTCGATATGCAAATAAATAAACAGGAAACATTTTAATCAAAACAACTTCAATACTTTCCCATAAACAAAATGCTCTGCATCATCTCAAATCCTCTTTGACCAGATTCAGCTACGAAGAAGGGTATTCCTCCTTCGCTCAAGACTCCCCTGGGTCGGCCACGTCACCCTGGAGGCCTACCAAGCGGCGCACCAGGTAGCGCGGGCTGTATTCGTCCTTAGATGCTATTTACCTTGGAATGTATACATTATTCATCGGCAAAAGATCGTTCCGTGTCATTCTATAATAAAATCATTAGGTTATCAACACAATATGCCCTTCAGGAAAATTCATGATTTATACTGTTCACTAGCTACAGTAGCTATCTACATCCTTTATTATTTACAAAAACCATTTCTTTTATTAAGAGCTACTTATCTAGTGCAAAAATGTAAAATGAGTATTGTAAAAACAAGAATAAAACGTTTGAAATTATCTTTGTTCTGTTGTAGTTTCATTTAAATCTAATAATCTTAAAAGTGGCCATACGGGTAGTAAACCAGTATGAAATATAAGTAGGTACTCATTTAACCAGCCTGTGAGAAACGTACTCACTTAACATTTGAACATATTCAGACGAATGTATGCCACCAACATACATCGTTCGTACTCTAAAATCCGGCGAGTGTATGCCACAAACATATACCGCCCCCTTAATTCCGACGAGTGCATGCCACAAACATACATCGTCCCCTAATATCCGACGAGTGTATGCAACATACATACATCGCCCTCTAATATCCGACGAATGTATGCAACATACATACATCGCCCCCTAATATCAAATTCAATTTAATGCATTTCAACAAACTAATTCAATGTATCTCTTGTAACCAGTGAGCATGCATAGCTTGCTCACTCAACCCAGTGAACACCTTATATTTGTTCGCTCATCATTAAAAATTAAAAATATTCACATTAGAGATATCCAAATTCACATAAAGACTTTCATATTTAAATATTTAAAGATACCATATTCAAATATTCGTATTTAAACTCATATTCATAGTTCAAGCAATTTATATTGCTATTCACGGTGTTCATATTAATTTAATCCACAAAATTTGTACCTATTAATTAATATATCAATAAATAGAAAGCCAGAATTCAATTGTAAGCAAGTAATACGTACCTATTAAACCAATCTTACCAGGTAACGTAGGTATCCAGTAAGCATACATGACTCACTCAACCCAGAGAACAACACGTTCGCTCAATACATTAAAAAACAAAGGAAAATTTGTAATAATTAATTTTAATAATATTAAGATAAATGAAATGTAAGCAACCAATCATAAATTATTCTTACTCTTTACTACTTCTTACTAGCTTCATAACCTATAGTTTTCTTTTATTGACTGTTAGTATTAGATACCACGTTTAAACGTGGATTGTATGCAAAATTTAGTAGCCATAAGTGATTTTACTCTGTGCAACAGTAAAGGCTATCAAAACTTAGCACTAATTACTTAAACCATTACATGTAGGTACACAGCCAAAACTGCCAGTCCTAGCTCCATGTGTAAGATTACAAACAACATAAACAGCAAGTACTCTAATAATATAATAATGCCAATCATCTCCATTAATTCTGTACAATCCACATTTAATACATCATGTAAATTAAACAACAACAATCAAGATATTATGCCAGATTCATGGTACGCTATGATCGTGCCATACGAAAATATCTACTACATACCCGCGTTTAAAATTATGTAAGTATAATCGGAGGGTAGCCCCGACCGTACACGAACACAATTAATCAATTCAAATAAAAGTGTGATCTAGTTTATGTCCGTTCCGTCGGAGAGTAGCCCCGACCATGTACGGAACACAATCCGCCACACAAATATTCCAATTTTAACGCTTTAGATTTAACTAACACGATCGGAGAGTAGCCCCGAACACGAATTAGTAAAATCTTAGTACTAAGCTACGCATATAGACTTATTAAATTATGTTAGTACAGTCGGAGGGTAGCCCCGACCGTATACGAACACAATCAATTAAAACACAAATGCGATTTAGTTTATGTCCGTTCCGTCGGAGAGTAGCCCCGACCATGTACGAAACACAATCCACCGCAAAGGTATTTAAAATGTCATTTAGATAAAAAAATACGCATTAACATGGAATCTGGAATATTTATCCTTTCTCTGCGTGAAGAGAATAAAATAACTCGTTTGGCATTACTATAGCACAGAATAAGCAAATTATTCTTATTATCAGGTTTAGAAATAAACTTACGTGGGTACTTTACCGCTTCTGAAATATGAAGAAAACGCAGACTCCAGATAACACTCATATAATTATTGATCCAACTTACAGGTACAGCATAGTACAGGTATAACAATATAGATACAGTCGACGTCTTAGTGAACTTATCCCCTCGAGGCTAGTTTGAAGAATAATCTCTCTTTGCTCGTTAATCGGGCTCAAGCCTAGCTACCCCCACCGATTTTAACACAGATTAGTCTATTAAATTTAACAAAATGGCGGCAAGAGACGGCATTACCAGTGTTGCTATTAAAAAATAAGAAAAACCTTCTAAAATCATGACAATATCATTTATGTAAGGTTTCCATGACATCAAAGTTTTTTTTTCAGAATTTGTACTTTGGCCTATTATATTTCTTCGAACGCCATATTATCGAAAGAGAGTTGGCCTTGGAAGTCCTGTAGAACACATGATAGGTTAGAAATTAAAAGCGTTAAATTTCGTGGTTATTTTTTTTTCCCACCACAGAAATACTTGTTGTTTAAACAGAAAGAAAAAACTATTGAATATGGCACACATAAACTAAGCGCTTGCAGCGCCTGTACCGGTAATAATTATATAACTATTTTACGTTGTGGTCAAATAATCTTGACGATTTCATGAAGTAGCCGCGCGTTCAGTTGCCCATATCGAGAAACGATTTGTTTGATTGATCTGCCCAAGCCACATCATGATTCATGATGTAGCCAATAGACAGTGAAACATTTCATGAAATGCGATCATTTCATCAAATTCTCGAGCGTTTCATGAACTGAGCAAATCTACGATATGGCCACGACATATACACTCATAGAAATCCTAAAATTGTTGATTTCCTTTTAAATAAAAATATTTTTTACGTATTAAATTTTTTTGTCTTTATTTAACGTCCTTTGGCATTTCCTTTTTCATAGGCTTGCTGACTTTACTTTAACTCTTTATTTTATAAGAATTAATGCAATGGGATGAATCGCAGAACAAACAATATATATTTTTTTAAATTCAGTGATTCGTCCCATTGGGACGAACGTGTGGTGGGACGAATCACTGAACGACTCAAAAAATCGACCCGTTTCACATCACAACTAGTTGTGAGACGGGTCGATTTTTCTATAATACTTCATTTTCCATATCACTTTCTTAAAATTCAGTTTTGATTTTTCGTTGTATTCATATATTTTTTTTCCTTTTTCCTTGTTATTTATTTTCAATCATTGTGATGTGATGTGACAATGAAACTAATGATATTTTATATGTACGATTCGTTTTATGATTTCAAAATTAGTGATTTAATAAAAAAATGATGTGACGTTCCGTTCCTTGCAGTAATTGGCTGATCAGCGCTTGGCGTGACAGAGACTGAGTGCTATAGTTAAATCTACGCGTTAAAACAAACAAGCTCGCGAGAGTTACACGTTTCAATAATTTCGCGGCGGAGGTGTGCTATCAGCTTCAGTAACGCTTTTATATAAACCCCGCCTCTTACCTCTTGGCTGACTAATTGATGAAGCTGCGCTGACTTGACGGAGAACCCACGTACCAGTACTTCGTACTGCTGTCCTTCCATAAGATTCCGCCCACCCATCCAGTTCACATCCGCTCCCGTGTTTACTGGACGTCTACAAACGAGAAAACGTACTAGAATATTTCTAACTAGATGACCCTCCAGAACTACGCGCGGGTTAGACGCGTATTGACATAACATCGTCTGCTAGGTATTGGCGGTCCGCGTCTCATCTGCGACATTGACAGTGATGTAATCGAAATCGCTGTTTAAATCGCGGCAAATTGGCCCTTTCTGGACATGCGCTATTTACTGACTATCACTTTATATAGTAGAAAACTCTGAACACCAACCCTTAATTTACATATCAAATTCGCTAAAACTATACACTTAAGAGTTACAGTTCCAGTATAAAAAAGTCGTTTCTAACCTGCAGATGGGATTCTCTGGATATGGGTTGACTCTTAACTTAGATATCTGTAAAAGGAACGAGTCTCAAATCCTTTTGGGCCAATAGCACCACCGGCTTGCACCACCGGTAGTGTGATGGGTATTTTTTAGTACCCATTGTACTACTATAGAGCTGCACCAAGCCTGACACAATAATATAATAATATCCACAAGAAGTATTATGTAGAGAGTAAAACCTACGTCAGTAGTACATTTTTTTTATTTTTTTTTATTTAGGTTTTAACTCTCATATTACAATGATTAGGTACTCATATAATTCATTTGTATGAGTCAGTATTTATTAATTACCTAATAACTAAGCCTTCAATCAACAATAACACCTAGTTCGAATTAAGCCTACAAATTAACTTACAACAAACATTTTGTAGATAAAATAGTGTTTCAGGAGGGGGGGGGGGCAATCGCCCCCATTGCCCCCCCCCCCCCCTCCCCCCCCTGTATCCGCGCCTAAATTGTACTGACTTAGATATTAATAAAATTATTGTTCCTAACGTATCTATTTTTTATTAAAAAGAACAGGTTACAGTTAATGGCGGCACACCACTATTTCTTGGTAGTGCAATGGGTACTAAAAAATATCCATTACACTACCGGTGGTGCAAGCCGGTGGTGCTATGGGCCCAAAAGGTCTCAAATTACTATGATACAGCTGGTTTGTAAAAATAATAGGTCTTTACCTATGAAATTGCCGTTTTCTATAGGGAAGTTGTAAGAAGTTGGTATGATTATCAAAGATATTTGGTTGGGGTAAGTATATACGTATAAGTAGTACATGTGAACTCAATTATGACTGTTTATTTTATTTTAAATACCTTTATACTTTTAATTTCTTTTCGCATTTTGGTTCACATGCGTAATTATTTTAATTTTAATTCACTTTAATGTAATTGTTTTAATGTGCAATGTAATTTAATTTGATGTGATAATTTTAATTTATTGTAATGTAATCCTACTAATATTATAAATGTGAAAGTTTGGATGTTTGGATGTTTGTTACTCAATCACGCCAAAACGGCTGAACGGATTTGGCTGAAATTTGAAACACAGATACTTTGTAGCCTGGAGAGGAACATAGGCTACTCTTTATCCCGGAAAAATGTCACATTCCTGCGGGATAACGTCGTGTAGTCCACGCGGGCGAAGCCGCGGGCGGAAAACTAGTGTTATTAATAATTAATAATTATTATTGTGTAAGTACATAATTCATTAAATTAATGTACTTATTTTTTATGTTTATGTAGATTTTCTATTAAGTATTGATTTTTATATGTAATTTAAAATTGTTTTTGACCGACAAGGTTTTTATGAATGCTGAACACGCCTGTCATTGGCGCACATAAGATGTGTGCTATTAACATATGATGTTTTTATTGTTAATTTAATATGTATGCTGTTGGTGTGTCATATAAATAAAATATAAAATATAAAAACCTCTGAATTTAACGAAACTCTATAGATATATAGATCAGACTACATTAATCTAACTATTGCCTACAATCTCATCTAAAAAACTGCCATATATTAAAAAAAAACATTTCTAAGTAGTCAAATTGACGACGGCCAAAGAGGGGTACTTTGAAGCATTTACAAAAATTTTTGACGCGTGTTTATTCTTTTTAAGATGTTTAACATTACGACATAGTCTATTTTCGAAACTGACTATTAAGTTTGATATAATATTGATAGATAATAATAAAAAAATTAGAGATCAATGAACATGTTTACAACAACGGCAATTTCATACGAAATATAGGAAAGACCTATTAGTATGACGAACATGTTGATTCTTTAATTCACTTCAGAAATCGTAATATTTATTTAAAATGATTTATTAACCTTGGTAGTTCTAACGCCAACAAACCTGCCGCACTCACTTGGAATATGAATGTGTCGTCGCCGATGCGATTGTCTCTGTCACTCGTGAGCAGCAGACGCAGCCCGCCCGCGTTCACGTAGCACGTCGGCCATTGCCAGCTGCCCGCCCTGTGCACAAAACCAAGGATGGGACTGTTATTGATATGTCAATATTTAAAAGTGACATTTAAAAATATAACATTGAAGTAAAACAAAAGTGAAAAAAAAGATTTTCTTCCAACTATGCTTTAATTTCATCACAATCACACTAAAAACTCAGTACAAAGCGAGTCTTTAATGCTCTAGACTCTAGAGCAATAAAAATGTATGAAATTTCATTATTGCATAGTTTTTTTTTAATAGCACCAAAAGGTGCCAATCCCAATGGATTAGCTCTATTCAGCCAGCCGATATCAATACTTTTTTTTTACGTACGTATTATTCGTTTCTATCCTACTTGGTATTTCCCTGCTCGATCGAATCAGAAATGATGAGATCCGCAGGAGAACTAAAACGACCGACATCGCTCGAAGGATTGCTCAGTTGAAGTGGCAGTGGGCGGGACACATAGCGCGGAGAACCGATGGCCGTTGGGGCGGAAAGGTTCTCGAATGGCGACCGCGAACAGGACGACGTTCCGTGGGCAGGCCCCCTACAAGGTGGACCGACGATCTGGTCAAGGTCGCGGGAAGCCGCTGGATGCGGGCAGCGCAGAACCGATCGTTGTGGAGATCCTTGGGGGAGGCCTATGCCCAGCAGTGGGCGTCTTACGGTTGAAATGATGATGATGAATGATCCTACTTGTTCCAAATTTAAAAAATGATTGCTGCTAACTCTGATTTAAAAATGAGAGAAATTTAAAAAAGTGATTTGGCGGGAACTTTGTTAATTTTGCTTGACAATATATTTAGAAACGATAAAGTGTGATACTATCTGATAATCTGATTTTGAGTGCTTCGGCTTCGAATTATAATGGAATCATCTAGCGACACATTAACTCCGGAAAACATTCTAAATGAAGCCGACAGTGTTATAGAAACTTCTATTTTAACTGTTTGATATGAGTTTCTTTTATCTACTATTCCTATAGGTAATAGTTGAAGAAAAGTAGATTATGCACCTCGCCTTAAGTAATTTATATTGCCCTCGTGCCTGTTAGATTAGAGCCCTCGAATTACTTTGTACTCGATGCAATAATCTACTATAATCTGTTTGATAACAAGCAAGTAATGAGCTACTGAATTGTGTGTTGTGACCAACCGTGACTCTATCTATACATCTCTTTCTAAAACGTTCAATTTAACGTAAAATTTTATATGGCGGGAGTGTAGCGCTACCTACGTGAGACGCCCCATCGCAGTGGGGAGTGTTTTTCGTCATCTGGTGGCCAAGCTTGGGTGCCGAGCCGTAAAGGAGAACATTTCCGGCAATCTTCAGTATCATTAGTTAGGTTTGGGACGTGTTTGGGTTGTGAAGCAGCAATACATGCCTTGCGCACTTTCGCGTTGGATACGAAGAATGAGAGTGGAGTTGTCATCAAGCTTGATTTGAAGAATGCCATTAACACTTTAGGCGGTTCTCAACTCTCGTCCTCTCTGTTTGCTTTCTCAGGATACAAATGACTTGGAAGTCCTCACCCCTGGTCATTTTTTGGTGGGAGGGCCCTTGAATGCCCTGCCCGAATACCCGTGGAGGGATGAACGCGTCTATCGGTTGTCGCGTTTTCAAATGTTACAGCAGATGAGCCAGAACTTTTGGAGTCGCTGGTCTATTGAATATTTGCATTTATTGCAACAGAGAGTGAAGTGGACAGACAGGACTGAGCCTCCCAAGGAGGTGGGTACTTAGTATTATTAAAGGAGGCGAATCAGCCATCATTGCTTTGTTTACGTTTGATTCTTGGTGGAGATGGAACTCCACGTGTGGCCGAGGTCGGTCGAAGGTTCGACCTTTCCGGTATTTGGTTACCCATTCGCCTACATTTTTTGAGACGCTATGCTGGTTGAGGTGTTGGAGAATATGCCTATGCTTTACCCTCTTTTCCACTAGGTTTACCACAGACCTTCTAACTTGTTTTTTGGGTCTGAACTAATTAGCCCCAGGTTGGAGCGCAGCAGGGGGATTCTCTCGGTCCTCTTACTTTCGGTCCAGCTATCCATAAGGCCATAAGCGAGCTGAAGTCTCCCCTCAACATCTGGTACCTTGATGGTGGTACCATTGAGGGTAAACCGGAAGAAGTGGAACGAGGTCGTTTAGTCTTATTGCCTTGCCTGAAGGATTTGGGACTGGAGGTGAATCCGCCCAAATGTGAGTTTTTCTCCTGTAGCCCAGAGTATTCTTCTTCCTTTATTTCCTTCACCTCTTTACTTCCTGGCCTCGGAACCATTCAGACCTGCGGCAGTTGGCGATTTTCCATGAGTTACTTTACTTGTACTGGTCTTGGTTCATGGTCCCTTAAACAATGTATAGGCGCCTCATTCCATTGGCTGGGATGACAGACTACACCATGACACTAACTGGGGGTTTAACCCTCTCCACAAGGAATTTTCCCCCAAGGCATCGTCTCACAAAAGAACTTTTGTCTACCAAAACTTGAAATGTTGAGTTATAGAAAGAGGAACACCTGTAAAATAATAAAATTTGTAGAAGAAATCGAAATAGATTTCCCTGATTTTTCTATTGGTAGGTACGAAATACTTATCCTGCCACAAGTGCCAAAACCGAGTTTTTAAAAAAAAATTAAGAGAAGTAATCTCATCATTATTGCCAGCTGAATCACATCCTGTGTTGCCACTTGACAACAAACAATAATAATGATACCAGTAGCAATATCTAACTAAATAAACTTAAAAAAAAACAACATCATTTACAGTAACTAATACTACAAACAATAAATTACTTAAATATGAGCACTGTCCCTAATAATTTGGCTACCTACTGTACAATGTCACAATGTACAGTAGGTGGCCAAATTATTAGAGACTATGTTAGGATTATATGTGTCAAATCACACACTACAAAGTTATTTTAATTAAAATGTCAAAAAATAAAATCTAAATGTCAGGATCACACAAGTATTCATTTATTGTATAATTTGCTTTTTCTAACAAAAACATTTTTAGGTGTGTTCGGACGGAAGACCATGATGAGCTGCGTCTACTGGAACGTTGCAGCAGCCGTACGTCCATTGGCTGCGCGGCCCGTGCGTTCGACCAGTGAAGTTCATCTGGGGCGCCCCGAATTGAAGTTTTAGCGCGAAACAATATTCGTTACTAAAAATTAAATATTCGTCACATTCAAAATTCGCATCTTCCTATACGCACTAAATTTTACTTCTGTCCATTATTTTCGCATAATTTCAACTATTTTATTGTAATTCGCCATTTTATTTATTATACATTTAATCTACGCAAACCTGAGCTTTATTGAAGAGAAACCTACGCAGCAGCCCGAACATTTGGACCTGCGAGCCGAATATTTGGACCGAAGACTTCGTTCTCATCATTCGACTTCGAAGAAAATACTTCCATCGACGTCATCCTGAGAGGAGCGAGGTATCAGCTTGTGCAGTCAGGAAGCCAAGGAGTGAGAAATTGAGCCGCAAACCAGGGGTTGACCAGCCAGCATTAAATACGCGCATATAGCTGCGGCCGGCCAATCCTACCTTTCCCTTTTCTTTTCCATTTCCACTGTACAATACTGTGTATTTTCCTATTCTCAGTGTCACTACTTGCCTGTGTTGTACGAGCCTACGAGTCGTTTCGTGACGCAGCATCAACGGGCATATTTTAAACGTGAGTACTCCATCTTTCTACTTTCCACCGAAAATGACTTTAGACGTTGAGGCTAATAATAGTCGGGATAAATCCCCTAACAAATCGCCTGACAATACTTTAGTCAGAGAGTTAGTCAAAAAGCGCGGGATTGTTAAAGGGAGACTTACAAAATTTGAAAATTATCTATCTAATCTTAATGTACAATCTATATCTGGTCAAACTCAAATTGACCTTAAGTTGCGCATTCAAGGAGTATCTAATTTATTTTCTGAATTTAATAATATCCAGGGCAAACTTGAGGAGCTATCCATTGACTTAGACGAGCAATTATCACAGAGAGAGTTATTCGAAGATAGTTATTACAGCATTCTTTCGCGAGCTGAATATCTTTTGAATCCTAGTCAGGTGGCCGGCAGTTCTAATAAGTGTAATCAGCATAGTAATAGATCTGTAAAGTTGCCTACAATTTCTATGCCCACATTTAACGGCTCATGTGAGCAATGGTTAGAGTTTAGGGACACTTTTCTCTCTTTGGTACATAATTCGACTGAAATTAGTAATATAGAAAAGTTCCACTATCTTAAGTCGTCACTTAAGGATAGCGCAGAGCTAGTAATAAATTCAGTGGAATTCTCAAGTGATAATTATTACGTTGCCTGGGAGTTACTTCTTAATCGTTACAATAATAGCAGGTTATTAGTGCAGAATCACATCAAGTCGTTGTTTAACATGCAAAGTGTAAACAAAGAATCACCAAATTTACTGAGAAAGTTAATCGACAATGTTTTAAAGAATTTACGCGCATTAAAAATACTTGGCGAGCCGACAGAATATTGGGATACCTTAGTTATCTACATTATGGTTTCAAAACTAGACCCAGTAACCGAACGCGAGTGGGAACAATACAAAGGTAGCTTATATTCTGCTAACGGTGATTTTAAAACGCAACTAAAAGTAACACATCTCATTAACTTTCTCAAAGACCGGGCTGATATGCTAGAAACATTACAATTATCGCATAATAAAATTAATTTTGAAAATAAAAAACACTACCCGCAACCGCAACCAAACAATTCTAAAATTCACTGTAATGTTTCCGCAAATAAGCCAACCGAACGTATTTCACGCGATGTCACTAAAAACACTTGCTTGCTATGTAAAAGAAACCATCCGCTATATTCGTGTAACACTTTTTTAAATTATAATTTAGATCTAAAACTAAAATTCATTCGCGATATGAACCTTTGTATTAATTGTTTGCGCGCTGGTCATACGTTAGAAAACTGTAGATTCGGTCCCTGTCGAATGTGCAACCAGAAACATAATTCGCTTGTACATCCCGATAGTGCTATGACGATGACTAATGATAAATCTATCGCATACGGATCTCCGCAAAGCACTGGTAGCTCGCGGCTTGAAGTGACTACTGACTCGCACCAGCGGACCACTCCCCCCGTGCACTCTGCACCGAACCTACCATCTGCATCTTTATCAGCGCAAGTTACTTTACAAGCAAACAACGCACACACGCAATTTGACGGCTCACAGTTAAACGACGCGAATATAGTTTTACTTCCGACCGCATTAGTAGAAATAGCCGATCGTTATAATAATTATCACGTCGCACGCGCGCTTCTGGATAGCGGTAGCCAAAGTAGTTTTATATCACAATCATTATGCGATTTACTTCAAACGCCAGTAATACAGTCCACTCACGAAATACGTGGTGTTGGAAACTCAATCACAAATTCGACGCAAAAATGTGATATTGAGATTAAGTCGCGCACCAACCCGTATGTTACGCAGTTACAATGTTTTGTTTTGCCGGTTATCACGTCATCGATACCCGCGACGAGTATACATAGCGCTAAGTTTGATATTCCAAATAACATTCAGTTAGCTGATCCACAATTCTATAATTCGCAAAGTATAGATATTCTTATCGGCGCTGATAAGTTTTGGGATTTATTAAACACAAATAGTAAAATTAAATTAGCTAATGGTCCCGTCTTATTAGATTCTAAGTTGGGATGGATTATATCAGGTCCGATCTGCCATTCTTTACGACAGAACCAATATATTCACTGTAATATGTCTCGTATAGTTAACTCCCAATTGCGTCAAGTTTGGGATCTCGAAGAAGGGAACGTTACTCGGGAATCTCGGGATACGCGAACTAATGAGGAACGTGCACGTGAAAAACATTTCATCACAACCACTACGCGCATAAGTGATGAAAGGTTTTGCGTTCAAAAACCTTTTAAGGAAAATCCTAACGTATTAGGAAATAGGTACTCGCAAGCTGAACAGCGGTTCACTTGAAATTCGCGTACCTAGTTACAGCGCAATGTAAATTTAAAATACGTATTTTCATCTTTTTTCAATTTTTTTCCCTACCATGATAGTTTTCGCGAACATAGTACCTACTACGAACTACGACTTGACTACGAGTCACATTCGCTATTATTGTAGTTTAGTATTATATGTAGGTAAGTGAACAACCTAAAGTCGGATTTTTAATTAGACGAAGTAATCTGACAGTTGCTAATGTCACTTGGTGAAATAATGCTGCCATGTTCAATATAATAGTGATGTGTTCTATTCGTTCATTCAGGAATGAATGATGCTGAATGAATACTTTAATATAATTTGTCGATATCTTATGTGTTGTATATTTATAATCACATTTTTATTGATGAAACATAGTTTTTGGCACTATTTTGACTAGAAAACTGCAACGCAATGCTAACAATATTAGAAAATCGAAGATGGCGGCTAACTTTTTTGTTTGTGGGTCGATTATGATGAAATTTGGTTTTTGGCACTATTTTGGAAAGAAAACAGCAACGCAATGTGAAAAATGAGAAATGGTCAAGATGGTTGCTAACTTTATTTTTTTAGGGTTACGTACCCAAAGGGTTAAAACGGAACCTCATTACTTAGACTCCGCTGTCCGTATGTCCGTCCGTTTTTCTGTCTGTCACCAGGCCGCATCTCATGAACCGTAATAGATACAGTTGTAATTTTCACAGATGATGTATTTCTGTTGCCGCTATAACAACAAATATTAAAAACAGAAAAAAATAAAATATAAATTTTCAAAAAAATCACGTTTGTTGTATAGAAACAGTAAACGTGATTTTTTTGCCGTTTTGCCAAATTGCGCGATGCCGACACCTGTATAGGCATTAACGTTGTACGTAGGTCGTCAGTGACCAAAATTTTGTGGGTGTTCTATTGACCGTTGAGCAGTTATCTCGTTGGAGCCAACCCTGGGTATACAATCAGATCTTGCTTATCATAACAATGCATTGTCACCGGAACTAATCCAACATACAAAATTTCAGCCCATTTAAAAGTCAGAAAGTAGGTCAAATTTACCTTGCAAGATTTCATGACAGACAGACACACAGGGATAGGTGAAAATAAATAAAAGCTTGTAGAATATTATATTTTGATACATCTTACACCTAATATGCCACCCCGAATATATTATTTTGTAACTTTCCGTACTTACGCAAATTTTTATACAGGTGTCGGTATCGCTCAACTTGGCAAAACGGCAAAAAAATCACGTTTATTGTTCCCATTGAACAAACGTGATTTTTTTGAAAATTTTTATTTAATTTTATTCTGTTTTTAATATTTGTTGTTATAGCGGCAACAGAAATACATCATCTGTGAAAATTACAACTATATCTATCACGGTTCATGAGATGCAGCCTGGTGACAGACAGAAAGACGGACAGACAGACGGACAGCGGAGTCTTAATAATAGGGTCCCGTTTTAACCTTTGGGTACGTAACCCTAAAAAAGTAAAGTTGGCAACCATCTTGACCATTTCTCATTTTTAACATTGAGTTTAGACGCTTGTGCACTACACTGAATTTTTCCTTTCCGGAAAAAAACGGATGCTTGTATTTTAATAATAAATTATAGAATTTATTTATCTCGTGTAGTTTAGGGTTGAAACATTGAAACTACACGAAATAAATAAATTCTTACTATTATAAATGATTTATTATTAAAATACAAACATCCGTTCTTTTCCGGGACGGTAAAATTCAGTGTAGTGCACAAGCGCCCTTACTGTTTTCTTGTCAAAATAGTACCAAAAACCGAGTTTCATCGAAATCGGCCCAACAACAAAAAGTTGGCCATCTTGGATTTTTTAATGTTTTTAACATTGCGTTGCCGTTTTCTTTCCAAAATATTACCGAAAACCGAGTTTCTTCAAAATCGACCCACAAACAAAATGTGCCTACATAGCACAACTAGGATTCGATCCCGGGACTCGATATCATTAGCCCGGTGTTCTAACCACTCCATAGGCTACCGAAAGAACTACACGTGATATTTATATAAATAATTATAATATTTTTGTTTCATTCATTCACTTTGCCCCGTCACTATTTATTTTTCGTCAAAACCTGACAACCCAGTAAACGTCAGATTACTTCGTCTAATTAAAAATCCGACTATAATAAATTACGTTTTATGAAAACATATTTGCTTATCATTACCACAGCCTTTCATTATGGTTGGCACTTATGTGTAAATGTGTCTAGCTACTTTGTTTTATTATATTTTATTGGTTTTAATTTTAATTTAGTAATCACATAATTATATTATTGTATAGGTGCTTACATTAAGTTCTTGATGCTCCACTTCGCAAATGGAAGCTTAACTTTAATTTAAATGATATAGACTTCGATTGTCTTCGATCAACAATAACACCATAGAACACCCATTTTACAGGGCTGTCACTTGGTGATTTTTCTTTTAAACTTTAGTATTAGGTTAATTAAATACTGTGTTACGTTTTAATTTTAGTACGCTATTTATAAATATGTTTCAAA
The DNA here is from genome assembly GCA_949710035.1 of Crambus lathoniellus. NCBI lineage: Eukaryota > Metazoa > Arthropoda > Insecta > Lepidoptera > Crambidae > Crambus > Crambus lathoniellus. The sequence continues at coordinate 31,802,216 of OX453296.1, forward strand.
TATTTTTTTTTAACCGTTTGCGCAAGTTTTGACACCTAGTTAGGGTTGTCAAGTTAATTTATGTTAGTTAGTTAGTGGAAGGGTATATTTTTTATTTATTTATTTCTGTACTCGCGCTGTACATTTAGAGCTTGTAGGCTATTTGACTTCGGATGCTTTGTATCTGCTCGCGTTACAATGATATAATTGCACGTAATGGAAAACTTGCTCGAGATGATGATGGAAACATTGGAGCGTTTGCGAACAAGTTTGGAAAATTATTATCGAGATGCTCAAATGATATCCTTGAATACGCATCTTAACTAGTCAAGACTTATTTTCATTGAGACAGACTCATTTGTTTGTCTCTAAGCGCCTCATTTCGGTGGATTGTGGAAGCTGGAGTAAATCATTTAAGCATGATTTATGACGGGTAGATGGAAATGCTCTTTTAGCATTTAGGAATTTCGCACAATATTGTCACAGGTTACATCCATCCTAAATCCCCATCCTAGGAGTCCTATCTTCACTGATCCGAATCTTAATCCATTATGTCCTCACTTCCTTATTGGCCGGTCGCTAACTACACCAGCGACTATGCAACTGGAAGATGTTCCTGCTCATCGACTGACGCGCCATCAACCACAGGAATAGATTCGACAACACTTCTGGAGCCGCTGGAGTAAAGATTACGTCTCAGCGATGCAAGTTGAAAGTAGGAGAGATTTCTTCACGCTTTTCCCAAGATACGTCCTCTCATCAAAATCGAAGAAAGACAAGACGTTGGACGCTGGTGCTTCCAAGGCCGGGGGCATGTTCGGACGGAAGACCATGATGAGCTGCGTCTACTGGAACGTTGCAGCAGCCGTACGTCCATTGGCTGCGCGGCCCGTGCGTTCGACCAATGAAGTTCATCTGGGGCGCCCCGAATTGAAGTTTTAGCGCGAAACAATATTCGTTACTAAAAATTAAATATTCGTCACATTCAAAATTCGCATCTTCCTATACGCACTAAATTTTACTTCTGTCCATTATTTTCGCATAATTTCAACTATTTTATTGTAATTCGCCATTTTATTTATTATACATTTAATCTACGCAAACCTGAGCTTTATTGAAGAGAAACCTACGCAGCAGCCCGAACAAGGTGCATTTTAAATTTAATTACATCATTCATTTCTTGTAAGTGTGTCCTTTGGTATTTTATTATTAATCTCTGGAGCAACACCATAAATATTATTTTGAAAAAGAATAGTTTTGTGCGGTATTTGATGCAGTTTGTCTTTACGTATTGACGATGAAATTTTTTCATAAAAACAAGGTAGGACTTCACAAAGAAACCCACTTCACATAAATAAATACAAGGCACTGTCAAGATTTTTAACTCTTTGAAGTAGGGAAGGGAAGGGTAGGGAAGGGAAGGCAGATGCCAGTAGGTTGAAGTCTACATATTGCACGGACACACATTTATTGGGATTTAAAAATCCTTTATTTATAAGAAGTATTCCCCAAAAAAGGAAGCCGATCTTAATGCCGATGCAACATAACCATGATATGACGACATTAACTCAAATCGATTAGCAATTTTATCAAGCATACATATACAATGCGTAAGAAAAATGCGTTCCATCTACCATGTTCAGTTTATGCCCTATACCACCGTTAACGCAATATTAAAGTAAGGTTGATTTAAAGACGGAGCTATACACTGCGTTTAACGCCATATTTTTTACAATCTTACTTTAACATTGCTCTAACAGCTCATAGTAAGACCCCAAGTACCTTCCCTCAGCGACCTCCTCTTGCAGCGGGCAGAAGGATCGCGACGCGAACTCCTTGGCTAGCAGCGTTATGTTTCTGAGCACTTCGGGCTGCAACACCGCCTCTAGGGGCGCCACTGTCGCGTATATCTCCCACATTGTGTCAGATTCCTTCGAAAGCAAGTGTGTTATTACTGTAACGTGTTGCTAGTGGTCAACGTAAAGTGCGTGTAATTTAACATTTCGGTAGTTAGAGAAAACTTTATACTAGAAATTAGCAACATGTAACCAAATGCTCAGATGTGATTTCTCACCGTAATGTTTGGTTTCTTGGCAAATTATAATTTACTAAAAAATGGAACTCGAAAACATTAAATCAGCTTAATTTTAAGATCATGCGGTTGGAAACTTACTAATTTATCCTCAAGTAGCTTTGCAGGCAATTCTTCTTTCCAATTAGCAGGTAGGTTTGATATTCTGTAAACAAAATATAATAAAAATACTTGACGGGATACTATGTCAGCGCTGGTTTTCAAAATTCTACAGCTGATGGTAAACCACATAAATAAAGGCAAGTTAATACTAGTGTACTCACTGCGCCTGCGTGACAGTGATAGACATGAAGTGGTTCTCTTCCAGCACGTTGTTAGGCTCGCGCGCCTCCAGCACCCGCCCGCCGAGCACGCCCGCCGTCCAGTCGTGGCTGCCCGACCTGAACAAAGATCCACCGTCTGATGAAAATTAGCTCTATAACATGTTGTAGGTTCGATTCACATGGGACCCGTGATTGATGATTCGTCGACAATACGAAACTCCAAAGTATATGAAAGAGGTCTATTGGTCATTATTCCACGATTAGCATAAAAACAAGTTCCAACATCTAAGCAGTTGGGCTACGGTCCCCGAGCTCAAACACATAGATCAGAGGATGTACTTCCCTTTTCGCAGAATAAATTGCAAAGCATCCTCCACTAAATGTTTGGTACTCACCTCTCGTAGTGTCGTACAGATGCGGAGGCAACCTTGACTTTGAGCTGGTTGTAGTGCGCCTGAAGGTCAACCGTAGAGATGATGTCGTCCATGTCGAAAGCAAGCTTCACCGTCTGCGTGGCCACCACGAGTGTGGCGCGGCTCACCACCCATTGGAACCAGAAGAATGTTTTTACTTTCGTGCTTGCTACGCAACAAAGTTAAAGTACACTTTAAGATAACTTTTAAATTAAACTTGATTTAAAGACGTAGTTTACAAAGACCTTTCTGCATTGATGCAATCTACTTTTAATGTAAATAATACATTATGACTAACAAAAGAAGAAAGATGTATAAATAAAACTTAAGATTTCCTTATATTTTTAATTTTCATCGTAACGTAATTGACGTTGAAAAATGGAAAATGAATTATTTACCCGTCTCACAACTTTCCATTTTTCAATAATAAAAATTACATTGTGAATGCAAAAAAACTAAAAATTAAAATAACTCGTAATTGACGTTTTTAAATACGTACCTACCGCCTTTAAGAAATACTTTTTACATTCTACTTATTTTTGTTAAAACATAATATCAAACATAAAAAAGCTTCTTACGTTTCGGTGCAGCATAAGGCTCAAAGATTGATATGAGCTCTGAATGACTTTTTGATGGGTTTTCACTTAAGTTGTCTTCTGAAGGCGTTTGGGTTTCTTCTATTTCAGACACAGATCTATAACAATGTAGAACTTATAGAAACACAACTAAACGAGAGTGTTTTTTATTATTATCAGATTGATGGCTTGTATGTGCGATCTTTTTAGTGCAACAATGTATACTAACAAGTACTGACCTGATGAGAGAACGTGATGGGGCGTGAGAAGAGAAGGTCTGATAGCGCGGCGGCACGAACGGCCTACTTCGTAGCAACGCCAGGATGTGTTGGAACCCGTGCACGGCCGTCGCCGCCAAGTGAATCTGCCGACGTGAAGTTTCATTACTACTATAAGCAACATTATATTGTTCTTATGACATTTTGAATAGGAGAGTGGCAGAATCACATAAAGATTGCCATAGATCAAACAAGTTAAAGGGAAACGAAAGTGTAAGAGAAAGAAAAACAAAAGAAAGTAAAATAAGGACGGAAAACAAGTGTAAAAATTTTCTTTTTTAACCTTTTGAAGTCATTTCATCCAATTATTTTACTTTCCCGTAAATGTATTATTTAAAAGTTCTTATGATATGAGACATAAATAATACCAGTGCATTGTGGACCCTGCTGGGCCAAGCTTTTATATAAGGAGGTAAGTACATTAAACTTTATCAATTTAATTCCATCATCATAAACTATTTACTCAATCTACAACATTTCGATTGTCCTTTTGTTTTCCCGACGTTGCGGCAACTTTACACACTACTTGTCTATGCCGTTTTCGGTATACGTAACGACTGTATTTGCCCTCACTATAAACCGAAAATATAAAAAGATACGAACCTGGTCGTCGTCGAGGCGCACGATGATGGGCGGCGTGTCCGCGTGCACGTGCACGCCCAGCGACACCAGCGGCCCGCTCAGCACCTGCGTCGACGGGTCTGCCGCGCGCTCCGCCTCGCTCGCGGCCTACACTCACAGACTGCTGATTATCACACTACCAGTATTTTTCAATGGGCATCTTCAATATCTATCCCACAGAACTCAAGAAACAAATTAGGATATCGCATTTGTACTGAATGAAGCGTCAATCGAAAACAAGCTAGTAGTATACAGGCAAGGATGGTCTGTTGTTTTAAGCAAAAGGCGTTAGTTACTAGTAGCGTACCTACCCACTTACTAATTCTAACGTCTTTTTGTGTTATATGATCTATCACTAGTAAGAGGAAGGGCTTTCTTGGTTACGGTACGAAGCAATTGTTATTATTTAGTACGAATTTACAAGCAATTGAGCTCTTATCTCTATCTGGGGGTAGGTTGTAAAAACTGACCCCAAAAGTACAAAGGCCAAATTTTTTACGTAAGCGAAACCAACAATGTAATGAGAATAGGGGAGACCAGAAACAAAGTGATCTCATGCCGGGCTTCCATAGTCAACTATTCGTAGCTTAACTTCAAATATCATCGGATCAGATTCTAGTTACCGATGATGTTTGGATATCTACCAGCGACGAAAAGTATTACAGTGCCACAAACTTATCAGACCTTGTGGTCAAACATAAAACAGAAAAACTTTTCTAAGAGCTGATAACCATTTCGGTATTTTTCACTGTATTGCTAGTGGCGCGCCTCTTCCATTAGGGCAAATATGTTTGTGGGTCAACATTGAGTTATAATGTACTAACGTACTAGAGAAGCTATTCCAAACAAAAATCTTGTAGTATTTTTGCTAAGCTAAGAGTTAAAACTAAAGTTCGCTTGCAGCGCTTACAATAATTCGCCGTCTTTTAAAATGATTCAAACATACAGCGCTAGAGCGCTTGTACAGTGTTGTTTCCTCGCGACCAATCGAAAGCGCCCGTGCAGAAAGCGGCAACCAATAGTAGTGCAACAGACATAGATCAAACATTGTAGAACAGACATATCTTTTGTGCGTTTTTTCTGCCTACCAAATTTTATGAGAATTCACATTTTATTTGATTAATTATTTTTGTAAGATTAAACATTGACATTGTGAGAGAAATACTTACGAATCGAGTTTATTTTTGGTACTTATATACGTTTAAATACATGAATACTATTAATTATTTTACATGCGTTTATTTAACTTGCGGTATAATTATGTAAGTTCAATGTTCAAATGTTCAATAACAAAAAAACATCAAACTTCCATCAAAACCTGAACCCAAGTAATCACCTAAAACCTAGTACCTAAAACGTTTAAACTGTCACTTCTGCACCACAAAATAACCAATTTTGTTAATCTATGACTTTATCGAAATATAGCCGTCGCTTAATTTTTCGGCGACCTAATGAAATAATTACTCAGTAGCATATTATTAGATACTTTAGTGAGTACTTACTAGTGAAAAGTAATTCCTTGGGCTTTATTAGTATTTTTTGAGTTATTTAAACAGTACCTCAACCCACATATCGGCATTTTTAAATAAAATAGAACAGAGTACACACACGTGTTGTTGCGTCTATCGCTTGCCACAGACTAAACGAGTTGAGTCCACGTGGACTCAACTCGTGTTGCAAATATTTTAGTTGAGATGTCTCCTCTATTCTTTTATCTCAATGTGGGTCAATAGGAATATTTACAGTTCGCTGACGTCTATAAAACCATCGTATCAAAATGATAGTTTTTCAAATAGAAACCGGGGATTGTACCAGCACGAGAAGAGTGTTTTTATGTATATGATCTGGTGACTGAGGATTACGAAATTTTGACACATAGTAGTAGTTGTAATATTAAAATGGGGCAATAATAAATGAAATGCAAAAAACTAACATGCAAATGTAGCTACAGTTATCACATTAGACGCAAGACAGCTGCAAAATAGTACATTTAAATGGTACTAGCAACAGTAGTAATGAAGAGTAATGCAAAAATACTTACAGCTGCATTAGGCTTTTTCTGGCTGCAAATAAAATAAAAAAAATATCATCTTTTCTCTCAAGTAAGTACCTTTATTAAAATTAAAAAAAAACATTAAATGGTTCATACTTAGCTGGTCCACGAAAGAACTCTTTAAGGGACGATGGTTTGAAGTCCATACCGGTAGTGAAATATTTAGTTTTCTGAAAATAAGTGTTACGAAATAAAATTCTCTCGAAACTCTGTTATTATATTTACTGGCGTAAAATCGCTAACCAAATGTTTTTGAACTTCATACACCTGGGGGCCAAGTCTGCTAACGTTAAGTCATAATCGTGTCTCAATCGTGTTTTAATTGTAGTGCTTTTTGTACACACTAGTTACAAGAATTATGACAGTATGATGTGATGTGAATGTACTGTGTGGTGTGACTATAGATGTAAAAAACCCGTTATTGACTGTTATTAACCGAAAAACATGGTTAATTTCACATAGATAACCGTTAGATTATCAGTCTTTTAACTAAAAATAGGTTGCAGTTTTACTCGTGTTTTTCAGTTAAGTATGATATGTATATGTTATTATGATACTTCAAAAAATAAAAACTTAAATAAATATAGACTAAACACATCTTAGATTTCTGCGCGAACTGTTCATTTAAATAAAACACTTTCACGGATTTTTTCACGCATTTATTTAACAACTTGGTAAAATTTTTGGTTGTTATTGAAGGTTTTTTGGTTTATCCGACGTTTCGGCACCTTTCCAGGGGCCGTGGTCACGGAAAACTACCCACAATATTTTTATTTTAATAAAAGAATATACCCTCTTTAATTGTCTTTGTTATTCGTTCGGAAACAGGATACGGTTAGGTATTTATTATTTTAACTTTATATTAAATTATAACAAAAATGATTTATTAATTTAATGTTTCAATTTGTTAAAGTAATTTGAATAATAATTATTTATAGCAAAGCAAAAAGTTACTGACTCGACCACCAGTTCACAAAAGTTGGAGCCCTTCGGAGAAAGAACTGGCAAGAAAACTACACGAAGGGGGACGATCTCCGTTTATAAAAATTATTTGCAAAAAGAACTAACCGTATCTTTAGTTCTTGCAGTGTGTGGTTTGGGTTGAGACTTATTACTTATTACCCAAATTTCAAGGAAGGGCTCCAACTTTTGTGAACTGGTGGTGGTGGAAAACTATGTGTTTTTTCAGGCTTGTGAAAAAACTACTAAACTGACTACTTTAAATTTTTTATGGGACCACACAAACTATTTAATATGGGACCACACAAACTATAAAAAAAGAATTATTAAAATCGGTTAACAACTGGCGAAGTAATAGTAAAACATACATCAAAAAAATACAGTCGACTTGAGAACCTCCTCCTTTTTTGAAGTCGGTTAAAAATCGACCCGTCTCACAAATCTCACAATACTTCTTTCTAATATTTCATTTACAATCAACAAATCAAATCAAAAAATCGTCGCGAAACTTATACCTACCAAATCAAGCCGCTAGCGCCACCTAGCGGTGGGTTTTAGCGTAAAAAACTAAAATAACCGTTAATAACGGTTGGTTATTTTCGTCAATAACCGGCTTCGCATCTATAGGTGTGACTGTGTGACCATCAGTAGTATTGTGAAAAAAGAACACATTTCTTGTAAATAGTGTATAAAAAGCACTATACTATTGAACTACAACTGAAACACGATTGAGATACGTTTATGACTGAACGTTAGCAGACTTGGCCCCCTGGACTAATAATTAATTAGTATTAAAATAAAAGTATTTAGAGCTGTAGTAATGATCCAGTGATTCCGTACCCCTTGCTCCTCAGTGGCAGTTTCTTTCTTTTCCTTTTTCAGCGAGTTTTTGATGTGCAGTGACTTAGTAACCACCGAAAGTGTGACAGTGGTGGTGACCATCTCGAGGACGGTCTTATGCAACGCTTCGGCGACTTTTAGTTGCGACCGCTGGCCGAACTCCTTGCTTGATTTGTCGGTTGCATTGTAAATGCCGAGCGTGTAGCAGGAAACATCGGCTAGACGCAGTTTCCATGGAAATGAGTCTCCTTCAGCTTTAAAAAACAATGAAAATTACAAAAAGCGAAAAAAATTGCAAATCATTCGATTAATGTGATTGTTACGCACCATTTTCTAATCCTTCAATATATGTGGGGCCATCGTGTCTGACCTCTTGCCAAAGGTTTTTTTTCGCTGAGCTTGAGTTCAGAGAGATGCGGCCCAAGCTGAAATAATGTGTGATATTACAGTAAATCTAACTTATTTCAACGTTTTTGATATCAGTAGATAGATAGATAGATAGATGAACACTTTATTGACCACACAGAAATACAATACAAAGTAGGTACATCAGAAAAGGGTAAAAATTATGTGGCCAAAGGCGGTCTTATCGCTAAGAGCGATTTCTTCCAGACAACCTTTGAGACATAGGAAAAAATATAAAGAGCGAGAGGTAGTGTATAAGCAAAAGGCAAAAATATACGAAGTTTATTACTGCTATTAGGTTACATAAACTACTTACTAATAAAATATATTATGTAACTATATATTATATATATATAACTATAATATATAAATATTATATATATATGTAACTATGTTATTTATATATATTAAATAAAATAAAAATAAAAACAATATACTACATAACCATAAGGTAACTTGCAAGCTAGGATTTCGTGAGTAGATGAGAATGCAGATTGGTCTTGAAAGTGGCGAGTGACTTTGAATGGCGGATCTCATACGGAAGGTCATTCCAGAGGCTGACTGACTTAACTGTAAAGGAGTCTTTGAAGTATCCAGAGCGGGTGAGGGGACTTTGCAGCAGGTTGTCAGTCTTCGACCTATGTTGACGACTTTGCTCAGCTCCAAGTAATTGAAAACGTTCCTTAAGGTAAGATGGGGTACGAGGGTCATACAGGACATTGGACAAAAGTGTAAGTACGTGCTCCTCGCGTCGTAGTCTTATTGGAAGCCACCCAAATTCGGTCCTGAATTTGGAGACATGATCGAACTTGCGCAAGCCAAAAATGAAACGTATGCAAAGATTCTGCAGACGCTGAAGTTTGTCCAGAAGATTTTCATTGAGGTCAATGGCACACACGTCAGCATAATCTAGAATTGGTAGGAGAAGCGACTGCGCAAGTTCAATCTTTGTACTCACAGGGAGTAGATTTTTCCATCTCCGCAAAGCTCCGGCGGCAGCATAGACCTTCCTACTAACCTCCGCAATATGTGGGGACCAAGAGAGCGTGGAGTCAAAAAGAACACCCAGGTTTTTTGCAACATCATTGAAAGGAAGTGGAACGGAGTCAAATAGGAGAGGAGGTATATTGATGGACTTAAGCTTGGCAATCTGCTTTGAACAATAATGATAATGATAATAATGATCCAATAATGAACCAATAATGATCGCCTGCGACTTGTTAGGATTGACCCTAAGGCCATGAGTTCGACTCCATTCATGTATAGTCGCAAGGTCAACATTTAGCGAATCAATCAAGGAGTCTATATCTTTGATGGAGGCTCGATAGTAGATTTGCAGGTCGTCAGCATACAGGTGATATTGGCAAGAGAGGAGAGGAGTAAGGAAATTGATAAAGATAGAGAAAAGGAGAGGGGAAAGGACACCGCCCTGAGGTACGCCAGCAGATATATCGCAAAAGGCAGACAATTTATCATCAACTCGGACACTCTGCCTTCGGCCGATAAGGTAGTTTCGGAACCACTCAACGACCACGTCCGAACCAAAAACAGACCGGAGCATCGCCAAGAGTACGTCATAATCAACAGTGTTAAAGGCGTTGCTGAAGTCTAAAAGAACCAAAGTAGTGAGCTGTTGATTTGACATACCCTCACGGACATCATCGGCCACCTTTGTTAAAGCGGTCACCGTGCTATGCCCTGGGCGAAAACCAGATTGAAAGGGACTAAGCAGATGGTTTGCGTTTACAAACACACTGATCTGGTGGAGGACAAGGCGCTCGAGGACTTTGGAAAGGAAAGGTAGAATGGAAATAGGGCGAAAATGAGAGGGCGCAGAAGGATTAGAGGTTCAGAGGCAGGAGGATTAGAGGTCAGTAATTATGAGAAAAAAAGGAAAACCCTGTATTTTTACGCGACTTCAAAAAAGCAGTATGTATGTATGTGATATTGTTGGAATTTAATAATATTTGAGTATAGCGTTACATTTAGGCTTCCAAGCACGTGTGCTAAATTTCGTAAGTGTGTGTAAGGTGGTGTAAGTATATGTATTCTTTTTAATTTATATCAGGTGTATTCCAACTTAGGGAAGTACAGTACAAGTTTAATCAAAATCGGCTCAGTAGTTTTTGAGATATGGGTATATGGTAAAATCTACACTACAAAATAAAAAAGTTTAAAAAACATCCTAACTTTTTGAAGTCGCTTTATATTTTTACCGACTTCATAAAGTTCCTGACAACTGAAAAGCAACTAATATCTTAAAATTACCACCATTTTGATGATATGTTGCTGTATAGCTATAATTTTAGACACTAATAAATATGTTTGCATTGAGTCACACCAATTATTTAACTATAAGTAGTTTTGATTAGAAAACTGTGTTATGGAAACTATATAACGGATAAATATATGCTTGTACACTTTTTTGTAAATATATACTTAAATATACATAGATAACACCCAGCCCAAGACAAATCGAACACAAACCTCTGGCGCAGAAGGCAGTATGTATCCTACCCCTATGCCAAATCGGTCAAGATAGGTCAAGATTGAAAAGACAAATGAAAAAGTAATGGAGCCATATTGGTAGTGACCTGAGCGCCATGACGGGGGCGTGGTGGCGCGCGTGGCGCTCCAGCGCGTCGTGCACGGTGGCGCAGTCCAGCGCGCTGGCGGAGCTCCCGCTGGCGTATATCAGCACCAGGCCCAGCTCCACCGCCACCAGCGCGCGGCGCAGGCGCTCGTGCACGCGCACCACGCTCTCCGCGTCCCACGGTTTGGCCTCCAAAGTTATGGAGCCACATTCGTAGTTACCTGAGCGCCATGACGGGGGCGTGGTGGCGCGCGTGGCGCTCCAGCGCGTCGTGCACGGTGGCGCAGTCCAGCGCGCTGGCGGAGCTCCCGCTGGCGTATATCAGCACCAGGCCCAGCTCCACCGCCACCAGCGCGCGGCGCAGGCGCTCGTGCACGCGCACCACGCTCTCCGCGTCCCACGGTTTGGCCTCCAAAGTTATGGAGCCACATTCGTAGTTACCTGAGCGCCATGACGGGGGCGTGGTGGCGCGCGTGGCGCTCCAGCGCGTCGTGCACGGTGGCGCAGTCCAGCGCGCTGGCGGAGCTCCCGCTGGCGTATATCAGCACCAGGCCCAGCTCCACCGCCACCAGCGCGCGGCGCAGGCGCTCGTGCACGCGCACCACGCTCTCCGCGTCCCACGGTTTGGCCTCCGGTTTAACCTACACCGGTATCAATCAATTTGTACAAGATGTAAAAAAATATGCAATAATTTTTTAGAAGGCGATTTTATCCATGAAACTGCAAAACTTTCCCGTAGAAACTTAGGTCTTGTGCAATATATCTAGGTTTCTATCAAAACCAAAAAATCTAGATTTGGAGAAACAAATTCAGTAAGTACTTATGTCTCCTAAAATTTTACATGAACTTTGGGCGTTCATAATTACTCATAAATTGTAAAAGTAATAAAAATATGTTCATAAACCTTGCAAATGTAATGGAGATTCTAAATGACAAACACTTATTTTGTAAACTTGTAAGGCTTACTGAAAAACGCGTATTTCCTTGAACAAGTTTTATGAAATTTCCGCACACTATTTGTCGTTCAATGTTATCGCGTTCTCACTTGCTCACTCACACTGACATTGCGCTGATTGATAAAACAAGCTTTTCAACCATGGTCGCGCTCTTAAATTGTTCTCTGCAGTTTGGGTTAAAAATCATGTTGTTTAGATGCAAGACTAATATTAAGCTGTAATTTATTCATTTCAATACTGACAGAGCTTTTCCTTCTTTATTTCCATCAAGATTATTTAGGGCTCCAGTTGTGGTCTACCTATATCTACTTGACTACTGATGCGTATAGCGGGCTAAAGGCTCAACGTTTCCAAAAAGAAGGCTTTGAGAGGGAGATCTATGACAGTCAACAAAAATCTTAATAACAATTTCAAAATGAGTAATGAAATAACATTGATAAGGCTCAATTTCATTGGTCGATAGGGCCTGTATGCGGGGTGTGGGAAATTTCTGAAAAGCATGTCAGAGTTCTCATGCGGGGAACCGTTTTCATTGGTCGGTAATGCCCGCATGCGGGATGCTGGAGATCTTTGAATCGCAATCATTTTTCATATCGCTGGCCGGATTTCATATGCGGAAACATGTAAGTAGTGCAGTGTATATTGGTCGTGTACAATATTGTCAAATTGTCACTGTATGTTTACCTAGTAAGGCAAAATAAAGTATTACGTCGGCTATGGCGAGTCTCCCGCATGCGGTTTGCCGACCGCGTTATCGACTTATCGCTTTCATTAGTCGTTTCCTCTCCTGCGGGATGTTCGTATACTGTGTAACGACCGAGTTATCGCCCAGTGAAAATGTGCCATCAATCCTTCGATCAACTCAATCACTGACCTCTATTAACAATAAAACATAGTTCTCGATACATAACTGGGTGACAAACATGGCCGAGCGTTATACGCCCATTTGAGAGTATAATTATAAGTAGATTATTTTGACAGTGTCAATAATAATAGGGTATTTCAAACTTGGAACGCTTCCTGTAATTTATAATGTAAGATCGTAACATTCTTAACCTTTTTTCTCCGTTTAAAAAAAAGTCTTTCGGGCACTTCGATCAACAATAGTACTAGATGAAGGCTCACGAACTAAATGAAAACTTTACATGGCACAGACTGACTTTTTTTAATCGGAGAAAAAAGGTTACGAATGTTACGATCTTACATTATACAAGTTTTTAGTAAAAATTTCATTTTTATGAGAAGTTTTTGCTGACGGTACTTTAATATTGCAATCTAACTAAACCAAACCTGTATACTGTATGGCTGCGACACAGTTTTAACTTCTGCAGTCCCTACCGTACACATTTTTCTTGTACTGTGTGTTTTTACTCAAATAAAGAATTTATTTAAGAAAGAATTTATTTATACAAAATTTCAGCCACATCGGACACTGGGAAGTGGGTCAAATTAAGCTTGCAAGATTTGTCCCGCACTAACTAACAAACTTACTAACTAACTAACTAACATGGCAAGTTAATAAAAAGCTTGTAATAATTGGCAGAAACCGTTCCAAGCTTGAAATACCTTAGTATTATTGACACTGTCAAAATAATCTACTTATAATTTTACTTTCAAGTGGGAGTATACGCTCGGCCATATCTGTCACTCCAACTATGTATCTAGAACTAGGTGTTATTGTTGATCGAAGGTCGGGCCATATAAAGTTTTGTTTTAGTTCGTGAGCCATCATCTGATACTATAGTTGATGGAAGCATCAATCAGATGAATATAACTGGCGCACTGACCGCGGAGGGCTGCGGGCGCGGGTCGCGCGAGTCGCGCGGGTCGCGACAGTCGCGCGTGTCGCGAGAGTCGCGCGTGTCGCGCCGCTCGCCGTGCTCGCTGCCGGAGCCGGCGCTGCGCGGCCGCACGTGCACCAGCTCCGCGCCCGACCCCGCCCGGCTGCCGGCGCGCCCGCTCGACGACTGACGGACAGACGACGTCATTACAAGGCGGCAGTGGCTACGAATCACTGACCTCGTTACTACAAACTAGCGGATCCTCGCGGTTTCAGCCGCGTGGTACCCGTTCGCGTGGGAATATCGAGATAAAATATAGCCTATGTCACTCGGGAAGAATGTAGCTTTCTAATGGTGAAAGAATTTTCTAAATCGGTCCAGTAGTTTCGGAGCCTATTCGATGCAAACAAACAAACAAACAATCAAATCTTTCCTCTTTATAATATTTATTACACATTGGACAGGCTGTCTCCATTCAAATGACAGCTAATTTAGTGTGGCAATTTGAAGCGCCATTACGAGTGTCCCGAGAACAAATTTTGACATAATCATTACCACAGTCGACATAAGAACATCACTAATTTTAGTTACATAAACACTCGTATCTGCCTACAGCTTGGCCTACAGCGAATCCATATTAATTGTATACTTCCAAATGTTGAATAGTTTCTTTTATCCACAACGGGATAGCACTTAGTCTTCGTCACACGTGATGTTAAGTGAGGATAAGGCTGAAGGTGGAAGCGCACTACTCCCGGAATCCTCAATTATTGAAAAACCTATCACAGGGACTTGGTGTGTGCAATGAGAACGGGGAGCGTTTCATAGAGTTTTGTCAACATTACGAACTGATCATCGGCGGAACATTATTCATACACAGAGACCACCACAAGTACACTTGGACATCGCCCGATGGCGCGACCAGAAACCAAATTGACCACTTTGCCATCAGTTCAAAATGGCGTTCGTCGTTGCTCGATGTCCGCAACCGCAGAGGCGCAGATATTGGTAGCGGCCACCTCTTGATGGTAGCAGAAGTGCGACTCAAGGTTAGCGATAGCACGCTCAGCCAGCGGACTTGGGAAAGCGGGAAAACGGTTTGACGTCGAGAAACTGCAAAACCCGGACACCTGTAGCATGTTTCGGCTTGAACTCCGTAACCGTTTTTCCGGTCTCGTCACAACTTCAAGCATAATCGACGAGGAGTAGAAACGCATCAATGTGGCTTAAACAGAGGCCGGCTCCGCTGTTTTAGGGCAAAAGCGCGCAAACACTCGTGAAGACTGGATGACACAAAAAACCTGGGACCTTATTGGAGACAGAAGGAAACTCTCGCAAAAACTGCTCACAACACATGCTGACCCCGAACGCCATACTCTCAAGCAGCAATACCGCCAGTAACGCAGAAAAATCTATCGTAGCACGCGACAAGATAGAAGAATGTGGGCTGATGGGATTGCTGAACAAGCCCAACACGCTGCAGATACCGGCAACTTGAGAGAGCTCTACAAAACTACGAAAATCCTGCCGGAAATAGCGGTACCACGAAGAGACCTTTGAAGTCCAAAGAGGGGCAGGTCATAGTGACATCGGAAGGCAAACTTCGTCGTTGGCATGAACACTTTGAAGAAGTCTTTCGACCACCAACCACGTCAGCTCCAGAAGTACTGCACACTCACCCTCCACCAAATTGGCTCCTTGATATCAATACTGATCCACCATCACGTGGCGAGGTGGCTAAGGCTATTCTCTCTTTGAAAAACGACAAGGCTCCAGGACTCGACCTAATTACTGCGGAAATGCTTCAAGCTGACTTATCCTCTGCTGTCGATGTCCTGACTCCTTTATTTGAGAAAATCTGGAGCCAGGAAGAACTGCCAGATGACTGGAACAAGGGACTTCTAATAACTGTTCCAAAAAAAGAGAACTGAGCCAATGTGGTAACTGGAGAGGCATAACTCTGCTCTCGAATCCTTCCAAGATCGTTTGCAAGGTTATCTTGGAAAGACTGTCTAGGGCCGTTGAACCCCTCCTACGCAAGGAGCTGGCTGGTTTTCGCCCGAACCGCTCGTGCACCGACCAGATCAACACTCTCCGTATCATACTCGAACAGGCATCAGAATGGCAGAGGGAGGTTTACCTCACCTTCGTGGACTTCGAAAAAGCCTTTGATACGGTGAGCTGGCCCACCATATGGTCCCGTCTTCTTGATATTGGGGTACCGCCAAAAATCGTCCACCTGCTGCAAGCCGTCTATAGGAATTATTCTGTCCAAGTTACCATCGACGGCCTTGTATCCGAGGATATTGCGGTTCATGCTGGAGTTCGCCAAGATTGTTTACTCTCGCCTCTTCTCTTCCTGGTTGTACTAGACGGAATTTTGCTTAGCATACATCAGAACAAGCGTCGACGGATAGAGTGGGGACTGTCCAATGTTTTAGAGGACTTGGACTATGCCGACGACTTATGCCTGCTGAGTCATACACACGCCGACATGCAAGCAAAGTTAGACGATCTGGTGGGGGAGGCAGCCAGAGTGGGTCTAAAAATGAACACCAGAAAGACTCAAGAGATGCGATCTGGAGTGAAGAATAGTACACCGTTGCTGTTACGCACAGAGGCTGTGGAGCGCGTCCACAAATAGGGAACTTGCATTATTTCATAAATGTAGTCTATCTGAAAGATTTAAGGATTGCATGAAGATATCACAAGCGAAAAAGTTGAAATATGCTTAAATTATTTATTGTGTCCTTTCGCCGTTATTCGAAGCCTAGGTAAACATATTTTGAGAAAGCCCTTTCCGTTTCCGTTCGACATCAATTTTCCTATTGGTCAATTTTACCCACGTGACGTCACTTCCGTAACGTCATCATAAGTCACGTGATACGAGTTCACCTTTTAGCAACGGCGGAGGATTTGTGTCATTGGCGTCCATTTTTCGCAACCGTTCACATCTAGTCATAAACGCTGTTAGCGTTCGAAATTTAAAAATTTAAAAATTTGTACGAGTGGATCTTTTATTTTACTTTCTCGGATAAAGTAATATTATTAGTTATGAAAATTGTTCGAATTTTAAAAGAGCGTGCCTGTGAGTGAGCGCGCGAAAACATGGCGGGTCGGGCTCGAGGTCCACCTGTTAATTTCAAAGTACCTATCGTGGAAATCCAACGCATTTAGGACGACGAGATGGAGTATCAGGTTTATTGGCACATAGGAATTGAGGTAATTTAACACCTCGCCAGGTCAGTGAAAGTTTTGATTTTTATTTTCTTACCCACAAGCAAGTAAGAAATTTTATATTTTCTCACCATGAAAAATCTGTTCATGTGATAGTTAGTAGAGAGATTTTGCGATCTGCGCTGAGAGATTATATCATAATCATAATCATTTATGTCAAATAGATTTCCTTTTAATAGTGATACAATGTGATTTACGGATTTTGAAAGGATCGGGAAGTATACAGTGGGTCTCGGCTCCCGTCGTCGCCCGTGCTTGACCTTGACACACTTTTCTCTTGTTTAGTTTATAAATCCTATTTTACAATTTGTACCGACTTCTTGTGGCGATTTATTGTTACGAAAGCATTTTGAAGTACCTACATTTTCTTTAATGGTTATCATGTCCATTGGAAAAGTATCATTGCAGTTCGAAAATAATGTCAGTATAGTCGAGTGGTATAGCACTAATTTTGTTAAGTTGCTTTTGTTTCAACGTTTTGTTTTTGATCATGTATCTATACCGGCACATAGTGTGTGATTACTGTTATACTTTTATTACTCCCATGTCTGTATGTGAGTGCTACCTGCATTAAAAATGGGAACAAGCGTCGCTATGTATGTATTAACTAACCAACAAGTGCAAGGCAAATAATATTTTAAAGGGAATAGTGTATTTAATTTAATGATTTTAAAAGTACATACTGTTGTTGCAAAAGTTTATTCTAAATACTTTCTACAGTTGACCCTTGCCCCTTTTAGGGAGTGTTTATGTGGGTCGTGTAATGTAGCATGGAGCATGATTTGATATTGAAAAATGGGGTGCTCAGCCCCCCCGAACCCCCCTACCATTGGTTCGATAATGTTTTATTAATGGATACGTAATTGGATTCATTATCCCTGACATTTTTAATATGATATTCAATGCAGATTTTAAGCTGTGGTTACATTTTAAAAAATTAATTAAATTAATATGAAAAAAAAAAAACAAAAAAAAAAAAAAACATAGCCTGCTTACGCAAGTAACGGGCGGCATTTCCTGCTTACGCAAGTATCAGGGTGCAATGTTTTTGACAATAAGCATTATGAATCTTTTTATTTTTAAAATTAATTAAATTAGCCTGCTTACGCAAGTAACGGGTGGCATTTCCTGCTTACGCAAGTATCAGGGTGCAATGTTTTTGACAATAAGCATTATAATCTTTTTATTTTTTTGGATTACGTGATATTATTAGTGCCGTCAATGCCATAATTATGATTGAAAGTAGAAACTGTATATTCAAATAAATATAAGTAAAAAGGGGGGGGGGGTATAGGTATATCGACTACACATACCTTTCATGTTTATATGCGAACAAGCCCCGCTAGTATTAGGCACGCTGGAAGCTGTGCTTGGCACTAATAGTTCATATATTTATTGAAATACTGCGGTGGCTCCCTATGGGCACCAGTGATAGCAATAATTAGTATTTTAACGAATAATAGGTACCTACTGACTAGAAGCTATGCAGTCAAAGTAATTATGCTATAAAGCCAGTTGGGATATTGCGATTCTGACTTTTAGTGTAATCTGACATTCTGCGATTTCTGATAATGCGTGTCTGGCGTTTTGCGTATCTAAAAGAGCCTGACAGTCTGACATAGCTGTAAGCAACAGCACGAGCCGATCGGGTCTGCCCTTTCGACTGTTTCATACCTAAATTTAGTTTAGATTAAGTAAATGTGTACCTATTGTTAGTGTAAAACACCGAATAAATTATTACTTTACTTTATTTCATCAGTAGAATGTTTTAGAAAATTTATAGGCAATAGTTATTTTAGCCGTCTAGAAGAGTGAAGTCATCTGATACAGGCATTGTTTATGCTTACTCATCGTCATGTATAAACATGGCAGGCTGCTCCATGGCACCGTAGATTTATATTGTGAGACAAATTCTGACGATCACGGTCTTTTAAAATGGCAAAACTAGGTAGGGATATATACCATATTTTGTTGCCTGTAATACAGATCAACCTACAACGGGCAATAGCAGTCAACGTTACCGATATTATTTTTTCCTGTGCTCATGTAACTCATGTAATTGTGTATGTAATGATGTTGAAAATGTAAACCTTTTGTTATCATGATATAAACTATTCATGTATTCAGTCAAAAGTACTTGTACGTAAATGATTTTGACTGTCTTAAACAATAGAAAAATTACGCCTTTCCAGGCTAGAATGAATGCAGTTTGGAGATTGACAGGGTCTACAACAATGATATTGTCTACAAAGACATCTTTTTATGAACCTTTAATGAATCATTATCATAAAAATTGGATAAATTATGAATGTTTTGGAAAGAATAAGTAAAAATGGGTTTCTGAGATTGATTTCGCAAGGACACGGACCCATACAAATGTAAAATTAGTAGATCAGATCATTGATAATAATTTACGAGTTTTCAGATTGACAGTCGCTCCACAAGAACACTGTCTTGTACAATAGCAAAATTATGCCCTTAGGGCAAGCATTAGGGCAACTAAAAGAAGTTGCTCGTTGTTTCGTTGATGAGGAAAAGAAGTCTCTTATGTTTCTGATAAACAATGTCTTTGGTGAGTTTTAATATGGGTATATATATGTATGTATATATATATATATATATATATATATTTAGTTCATTATGTTAGAATTGTTTGTATTCATTACGAAGTTATATAATGTGCCCGGTTAACCCATTTTTACTAAATGGATGGGTATAATGAGCCATAACTCAATGAAATTTTTTAATTTTGTATATTCATGTTTCTTTGCTAGATTGGATATAACTATTTAAGATGTTCCGTGTAGCTAAATTGACAGTAATTAACGGGAGTTTTTCATTGGTTCGATGGTAATTAATAATAAGAGAAACGCGTCTTTAGAATGGCAGTCTATATAAAAAATTGTGTCCTGCAATGCAACTTGGGACCGTGTCGGTAAAATATATAAAGTGAAACTGTCATTATCGGCCATTACCAGTCATTTTCGTTGTCATTATTATATTTATATGTATAGTTACAGTTAAAAAGTCTTGAATGGGTGGTAGGAAAATATTGACGATTCATAAGTACATACATGCTTATTATATGTCTATGTGAATAAATCAATATTTGATTGATTGATAGATATAAGTAGTAGATAAAGTTATGACAAAATATTGCAAATCTTTTGCAATTTATCTTTTAGAGTTACATTAATTCGATTTGTATGCAAATGAGATTTGTTACAAAATAGCAGATGCTTTAAAGAAGTTAATATACGAACTACTTTTGTTTTGATCTTGTAAAATAAGGCATGTGCTTACATTATTTTCAGAAATTTACTTGACCTTTATACATGATCGCTCTTTTTGTCAGACCAGTAAGACAAGCCGGCACAAGTAGTTTAGGATGTTATACATATAACATCCTGCGATCTGCGATCCTATTTATTCGAATAATGTTAACGTTAATTTTTGCAATCAAACTTTAATGCATCTTGCACTGCACAAACATAGCAATAGTTGACTTCTTCTCTAGCACAGAGCTTTAAATAATGTCTTTTCTCTTGAATTTGGTGTAGGTAGTGAGTCAACAGTTTAACTGCCAAAAATAACGTCGTGGGTTCGATATTTTAAGTATAATATTATGTTTAATTGATCGAAGTGTTTTGTATGTAACACAACCATGTATTTACAAAATACATGTTTATTTATTTATTTAATTCTTCATGCACTAATTACAGTACATAGGTGGACTTAATGCTTCGCACCCTACAGAACCATAAGAATTACGACTTGGGCATCTTGGCCATAGGACAAGCTTTGCTTAGATTGGGGCTACACAGTGGTATATTAAAATTCCCAAAATTATTTATTTTAGTATGAACAATAATTTCCCTATAGCGGTAAAGGATATACTGAGAAACAGTCGTCAGCTTCGTAACAATGCTAGTGCTCGGGAGTTTAGCGTGTCACTAGCAGGTGTAACATAATAATTTAAAGCAACATGATTTTACAGTTAGGGAAGATAAGAGTCTTGTGCTTATGGTTTCTTGTGCCGAAAGTTTTTACAATTATTATATTGTACTTATATTTTGCTTTATTATGTGTTTTCAGATCATATCGTATTGATGTTATATCAGAAGAGACTTAGCCAAAAGATTTTCAGATGTTTTTGCTTCAAAAATATATAAGGGATAGCACAAGTTGTGTTAATGTAATGTTTGTTTCTTTTCAGTTTTTGAATATTTCAAGAATATGTAAATGATTTATGTAACATAGTTTACATATTTATGAATAAGGTTTGATAGATTGAGCATAAGTATACATTTTATTTTCTTTTCAATCATGTTCAGTCCGTGCTCATATTTTCATTATATAGGTACTTACGTACTATTGTATGACATACTGGAATGTTTGATAGTAATAGCATAATGTTTCTGATATCAGTATTAATTTGTGATGTTGAGTTATAAAGTTAAACAATTAATTCTTGTACCCCTTGTACCTGTCGAATTTGTCAAAAGGTATAAGATTAATGTCATAATTGCTGATACATGTCACATTGGCGTCCTCGTTCACCAGGCGATAACAAACAAGGTCTCAAAATATGTTTACCTAGGCTTCGAATAACGGCGAAAGGACACAATAGGAGCGTTTTACCTACCATTAAAACGCATATTGTGTCCGGAGCCTTATTCGAAGCCTAGCTTTAAGACCTGCCTGGTGTAGATTTTATCCTTAATGGTTGTCAAGTGTTTCAGATTTTGAGACTACAATGACACAAATCCTCCGCCGTTGCTAAAAGGTGAACTCGTATCACGTGACTTATGATGACGTTACGGAAGTGACGTCACGTGGGTAAAATTGACCAATAGGAAAATTGATGTCGAACGGAAACGGAAAGGGCTTTCTCAAAATATGTTTACCTAGGCTTCGAATAAGGCTCCGGACACAATATGCGTTTTAATGGTAGGTAAAACGCTCCTATTTAATGCAAATCAAAAATTAACATTTCAAAGTCCGCGCGTAAACGCTCAATGGCCGGACGTGACGTCATTTCTTAGGACGTCAAACTTTTCAATGTGCATCTGAAAGGAGTGACAAAGAAATTTTGACAACTAACGACAAACACTAAAAGTGAGTGACCAAAGATTTCAGTTTTACTGACTAGGCTTCGCCAGATAGGTAAATGAAAGAAAACTTATGTTTTTTAGCGAAATCTTTACTAGAACTTGGTTTATCATCCGTTTCTCTAAGTACTTACCATACTTTTAGGGGTTGAATTTTTATTTTTTGTGAAAACGAACAGAATATGGCTACCATCATTTTTTATTGTTTTTTAAGGTAATTAAAAATTAAGTAAGCTTTACGTAAAACGCACTAACATATAAGTATTGAAAATAGGAGCGTTTTACCTACCATTAAAACGCATATTGTGTCCGGAGCCTTATTCGAAGCCTAGGTAAACATATTTTGAGAAAGCCCTTTCCGTTTCCGTTCGACATAAATTTTCCTATTGGTCAATTTTACCCACGTGACGTCACTTCCGTAACGTCATCATAAGTCACGTGATACGAGTTCACCTTTTAGCAACGGCGGAGGATTTGTGTCATTGTAGTCTCAAAATCTGAAACACTTGACAACCATTAAGGATAAAATCTACACCAGGCAGGTCTTAAAGCTAGGCTTCGAATAAGGCTCCGGACACAATATGCGTTTTAATGGTAGGTAAAACGCTCCTATTGTGTTCTTTCGCCGTTATTCGAAGCCTAGGTAAACATATTTTGAGACCTTGTTTGTTATCGCCTGGTGAACGAGGACGCCAATGTGACATGTATCAGCAATTATGACATTAATCTTATACCTTTTGACAAATTCGACAGGTACAAGGGGTACAAGAATTAATTGTTTAACTTTATAACTCAACATCACAAATTAATACTGATATCAGAAACATTATGCTATTACTATCAAACATTCCAGTATGTCATACAATAGTACGTAAGTACCTATATAATGAAAATATGAGCACGGACTGAACATGATTGAAAAGAAAATAAAATGTATACTTATGCTCAATCTATCAAACCTTATTCATAAATATGTAAACTATGTTACATAAATCATTTACATATTCTTGAAATATTCAAAAACTGAAAAGAAACAAACATTACATTAACACAACTTGTGCTATCCCTTATATATTTTTGAAGCAAAAACATCTGAAAATCTTTTGGCTAAGTCTCTTCTGATATAACATCAATACGATATGATCTGAAAACACATAATAAAGCAAAATATAAGTACAATATAATAATTGTAAAAACTTTCGGCACAAGAAACCATAAGCACAAGACTCTTATCTTCCCTAACTGTAAAATCATGTTGCTTTAAATTATTATGTTACACCTGCTAGTGACACGCTTAACTCCCGAGCACCAGCATTGTTACGAAGCTGACGACTGTTTCTCAGTATATCCTTTACCGCTATAAGGAAATTATTGTTCATACTAAAATAAATAATTTTGGGAATTTTAATATACCACTGTGTAGCCCCAATCTAAGCAAAGCTTGTCCTATGGCCAAGATGCCCAAGTCGTAATTCTTATGGTTCTGTAGGGTGCGAAGCATTAAGTCCACCTATGTACTGTAATTAGTGCATGAAGAATTAAATAAATAAATAAACATGTATTTTGTAAATACATGGTTGTGTTACATACAAAACACTTCGATCAATTAAACATAATATTATACTTAAAATATCGAACCCACGACGTTATTTTTGGCAGTTAAACTGTTGACTCACTACCTACACCAAATTCAAGAGAAAAGACATTATTTAAAGCTCTGTGCTAGAGAAGAAGTCAACTATTGCTATGTTTGTGCAGTGCAAGATGCATTAAAGTTTGATTGCAAAAATTAACGTTAACATTATTCGAATAAATAGGATCGCAGATCGCAGGATGTTATATGTATAACATCCTAAACTACTTGTGCCGGCTTGTCTTACTGGTCTGACAAAAAGAGCGATCATGTATAAAGGTCAAGTAAATTTCTGAAAATAATGTAAGCACATGCCTTATTTTACAAGATCAAAACAAAAGTAGTTCGTATATTAACTTCTTTAAAGCATCTGCTATTTTGTAACAAATCTCATTTGCATACAAATCGAATTAATGTAACTCTAAAAGATAAATTGCAAAAGATTTGCAATATTTTGTCATAACTTTATCTACTACTTATATCTATCAATCAATCAAATATTGATTTATTCACATAGACATATAATAAGCATGTATGTACTTATGAATCGTCAATATTTTCCTACCACCCATTCAAGACTTTTTAACTGTAACTATACATACAAATATAATAATGACAACGAAAATGACTGGTAATGGCCGATAATGACAGTTTCACTTTATATATTTTACCGACACGGTCCCAAGTTGCATTGCAGGACACAATTTTTTATATAGACTGCCATTCTAAAGACGCGTTTCTCTTATTATTAATTACCATCGAACCAATGAAAAACTCCCGTTAATTACTGTCAATTTAGCTACACGGAACATCTTAAATAGTTATATCCAATCTAGCAAAGAAACATGAATATACAAAATTAAAAAATTTCATTGAGTTATGGCTCATTATACCCATCCATTTAGTAAAAATGGGTTAACCGGGCACATTATATAACTTCGTAATGAATACAAACAATTCTAACATAATGAACTAAATATATATATATATATATATATATATACATACATATATATACCCATATTAAAACTCACCAAAGACATTGTTTATCAGAAACATAAGAGACTTCTTTTCCTCATCAACGAAACAACGAGCAACTTCTTTTAGTTGCCCTAATGCTTGCCCTAAGGGCATAATTTTGCTATTGTACAAGACAGTGTTCTTGTGGAGCGACTGTCAATCTGAAAACTCGTAAATTATTATCAATGATCTGATCTACTAATTTTACATTTGTATGGGTCCGTGTCCTTGCGAAATCAATCTCAGAAACCCATTTTTACTTATTCTTTCCAAAACATTCATAATTTATCCAATTTTTATGATAATGATTCATTAAAGGTTCATAAAAAGATGTCTTTGTAGACAATATCATTGTTGTAGACCCTGTCAATCTCCAAACTGCATTCATTCTAGCCTGGAAAGGCGTAATTTTTCTATTGTTTAAGACAGTCAAAATCATTTACGTACAAGTACTTTTGACTGAATACATGAATAGTTTATATCATGATAACAAAAGGTTTACATTTTCAACATCATTACATACACAATTACATGAGTTACATGAGCACAGGAAAAAATAATATCGGTAACGTTGACTGCTATTGCCCGTTGTAGGTTGATCTGTATTACAGGCAACAAAATATGGTATATATCCCTACCTAGTTTTGCCATTTTAAAAGACCGTGATCGTCAGAATTTGTCTCACAATATAAATCTACGGTGCCATGGAGCAGCCTGCCATGTTTATACATGACGATGAGTAAGCATAAACAATGCCTGTATCAGATGACTTCACTCTTCTAGACGGCTAAAATAACTATTGCCTATAAATTTTCTAAAACATTCTACTGATGAAATAAAGTAAAGTAATAATTTATTCGGTGTTTTACACTAACAATAGGTACACATTTACTTAATCTAAACTAAATTTAGGTATGAAACAGTCGAAAGGGCAGACCCGATCGGCTCGTGCTGTTGCTTACAGCTATGTCAGACTGTCAGGCTCTTTTAGATACGCAAAACGCCAGACACGCATTATCAGAAATCGCAGAATGTCAGATTACACTAAAAGTCAGAATCGCAATATCCCAACTGGCTTTATAGCATAATTACTTTGACTGCATAGCTTCTAGTCAGTAGGTACCTATTATTCGTTAAAATACTAATTATTGCTATCACTGGTGCCCATAGGGAGCCACCGCAGTATTTCAATAAATATATGAACTATTAGTGCCAAGCACAGCTTCCAGCGTGCCTAATACTAGCGGGGCTTGTTCGCATATAAACATGAAAGGTATGTGTAGTCGATATACCTATACCCCCCCCCCCCCCCCTTTTTACTTATATTTATTTGAATATACAGTTTCTACTTTCAATCATAATTATGGCATTGACGGCACTAATAATATCACGTAATCCAAAAAAATAAAAAGATTATAATGCTTATTGTCAAAAACATTGCACCCTGATACTTGCGTAAGCAGGAAATGCCACCCGTTACTTGCGTAAGCAGGCTAATTTAATTAATTTTAAAAATAAAAAGATTCATAATGCTTATTGTCAAAAACATTGCACCCTGATACTTGCGTAAGCAGGAAATGCCGCCCGTTACTTGCGTAAGCAGGCTATGTTTTTTTTTTTTTTCATATTAATTTAATTAATTTTTTAAAATGTAACCACAGCTTAAAATCTGCATTGAATATCATATTAAAAATGTCAGGGATAATGAATCCAATTACGTATCCATTAATAAAACATTATCGAACCAATGGTAGGGGGGTTCGGGGGGGCTGAGCACCCCATTTTTCAATATCAAATCATTTGCTCCATGCTACATTACACGACCCACATAAACACTCCCTAAAAGGGGCAAGGGTCAACTGTAGAAAGTATTTAGAATAAACTTTTGCAACAACAGTATGTACTTTTAAAATCATTAAATTAAATACACTATTCCCTTTAAAATATTATTTGCCTTGCACTTGTTGGTTAGTTAATACATACATAGCGACGCTTGTTCCCATTTTTAATGCAGGTAGCACTCACATACAGACATGGGAGTAATAAAAGTATAACAGTAATCACACCCTATGTGCCGGTATAGATACATGATCAAAAACAAAACGTTGAAACAAAAGCAACTTAACAAAATCAGTGCTATACCACTCGACTATACTGACATTATTTTCGAACTGCAATGACACCCCTCCAACGGACATGACAACCATTAAAGAAAATGTAGGTACTTCAAAATGCTTTCGCAACAATAAATCGCCACAAGAAGCCGGTACAAATTGTAAAATAGGACCTATAAACTAAACAAGAGAAAAGTGTGTCAAGGCCAAGCACGGGCGACGACGGGAGCCGAGACCCACTGCACACTTCCCGATCCTTTCAAAATCCGTAAATCACATTGTATCACTATTAAAAGGAAATCTATTTGACATAAATGACCACGATTATGATATAATCTCTCAGCGCAGATCGCAAAATCTCTCTACTAACTATCACATGAACAGATTTTTCATGGTGAGAAAATATAAAATTTCTTACTTGCTTGTGGGTAAGAAAATAAAAATCAAAACTTTCACTGACCTGGCGAGGTGTTAAATTACCTCAATTCCTATGTGCCAATAAACCTGATACTCCATCTCGTCGTCCTAAATGCGTTGGATTTCCACGATAGGTACTTTGAAATTAACAGGTGGACCTCGAGCCCGACCCGCCATGTTTTCGCGCGCTCACTCACAGGCACGCTCTTTTAAAATTCGAACAATTTTCATAACTAATAATATTACTTTATCCGAGAAAGTAAAATAAAAGATCCACTCGTACAAATTTTTAAATTTCGAACGCTAACAGCGTTTATGACTAGATGTGAACGGTTGCGAAAAATGGACGCCAATGACACAAATCCTCCGCCGTTGCTAAAAGGTGAACTCGTATCACGTGACTTATGATGACGTTACGGAAGTGACGTCACGTGGGTAAAATTGACCAATAGGAAAATTTATGTCGAACGGAAACGGAAAGGGCTTTCTCAAAATATGTTTACCTAGGCTTCGAATAACGGCGAAAGGACACAATATGCCTATTTTGCATTAGTCTAAAATATTGTGAACTCTAACATTGACAAAGGCAAAAATACTTGTTGTTGCATGATTGATTATATTGGTACTTGATTTATTTCTGCTGCACACTGGAGTAAATATACTGTTACATTGTTATAAATATATTGTTTAAATGAAGATGTTAATGTTGGTAGAAAATATAAGTACTGAGGTATATTTACTACATATGTATATGTATCAGTCAGCAGGCAGGCCGCCTGCAGTCCTTAGTCGAACAGGCCACCTGATATTCGGTTTTTAAGTGCGCGCACTAGGCCACTTGCAAAAGTAATAACTGCAACGGCCAACTGCAAAGTAAATGCTGCCTTATTTCTATATAATTCTCCGGCACTATTCGGCCGGTCCGAAATAAAGAAATAAAGGAAATTCTTTTTTTTAAAAGGATATTTAAAGGTTATTTACAAAAATATATAAGGTCTTTCTTAAATAGTGCACATAATTTTAAGGGGTCAATGTACTCACGCATACAAAAAACTTTTACTATAGTACCAACATTGAAAACGTGAAAAAGAAATCAGCTGTTTCAAAGAAAATATTAAATCGAATAGATTAAAATGTATGGAACAGCTGATTTTTTTTGCGATTTCAATGTTGGTACCATAGTAAAAGTTGCTTGTATGCATGAGTACATTGACCCCTTAAAATTATGTGCACTATTTAAGAAGGACCTTATAGAACATAAGCCCCGCCTTATCTATATAGTGTAATTATACTAAAAAGTTTCAAGCTTTATTTAAATGTATTATTAATACTAGCTGTTTATCGTGTTAATTATAGCAATTTGGAGGCAACTTCGCAATTTCTTTCTATTGGCAAAATTTTATGTAATCGTGATTTTGAGTAACATAGTCACTAGTGTTAGTCCTGAAGTTTGCTGCATGTTAATTTGAAATTAAGTTTTTCATTAATATTGATATTACAGACGATCATGTAAAGCAATCTCATTTTCGTTGGCATATAGCGGGCCCTTAATGTAAAACTGTGGGTGTGTGGGCGAATGTGGCCAATGACAGGCCATTGCCTGCAGGTGGACTGATAGTCGGTTGCATTGCATTGCATCTTTTATACTTGCGACCGCATTCGCATTGCCTTGAACTTTCTCGTAAATATTTTAATAGTGTCCACACACTTGTGCACTCGCGACGTTTACCGCTGTGCTTCACATTCCAATATTTGTCTCATGATAAAATGATAAATCCTTAAAAAAAGTAATATATGAGGGTAACCATCTGTCAATTTTGTTTTAACAAAAAATAAAAATTCAATCTCTAAAAGTATGGCACCCTCAGAGAAACGGATGATATGCCAACTTCTAGTAAAGATTTCGTTGGTAATAATTAATAAAAAACAAAAAAACCCGAGAAGTAAAGAGCTGGTTTTTTTCATTTTTAATGATAAATTTTTGCAGTCGTGTTTTTAGTTTTTTAAATATTACCTACGTTTTTATTTTAGACTTTTTAGTTCATTGTCAATAAATCATCTTTTTAAGTAAGAACTTACTAATTTAAAAATTCGTAAATTCTTTTCCTTTTTAGATAAATTAATACGGAGAGATTTACAAAACTGCAAGTTATAGATGTTTATGGAATCGCTATTTAAAACTCTTCATTTAATACCTACCCCACTCGATGAGATTTAAAAATATTTCTTTTACAATGCACAGAATAATATGCCGCCTAAAAGCCGCCATTTTGTTTTTTGTTAATATTGATGTTCTATTTTCACTCGGGCTATTAAGACGAATCTGATGACGTATCAATTAACAAAATCAGTTTATCCGTTTAGTAGTTACGAGGGAACATAGGAACAGAAACACATACATTCAGGTCAAAAACGTAACACTTTTTGGGCTTCGCCCGCCGCAGTCAGGTAATTTTTGACTTCGCCCGCCGCAGTCGAGTAAAAAAACTTAAACTTACTTTCATTTATCTATGTGGCGAAGCCTAGTCATTAAAACCGAAAACGTTGGTCACTCAGTTCAAACGTTTGTCGTTAGTTGTCAAAATAGATAAATTCCATTTATTATTAAACTATTAACGTTTGTACCATTGTTTCTTCATAAGGTGCTAAACAATTAGATATTTAAAGTTATTTTATGTATTTCTTAAGTTTACTTGCAAAATTTGAGAGATTCGATAATGCACAAATTGTATGAACTCAGTGACCAAGCTAAATTCTTTACTAGATTCGAATTTAAAAATAATTAACACACAATGCCTTAATTACTTTGACAGGTGACAGTAAATTTTTAACAGTTGCTGAACTGAGTGTCCAACTCAGAATTAATACGAATTATTTGGAGTTTTGCTTAGGAATCAACAATTTTTTTACTAGATTCTCTGACAGGGTCTCAAGCTGTTTCTCTTTTGGTGGGCACTCCTTTCAGATGCACATAACTTTTCATGTCGCGTAAAGATTCTCTGATAGGCTCTCAACCTGTTACTTTTTTCGTGGTCAGTGGTCACTCCTTTCAGATGCACATAACTTTTCACGGCGCGTAAATATTATTTTTGTAAGACAGAATTAATTTATTTCAGTTTTATTTGACATACAAAAGAGTCAGGAAACGATACTTTATTACTACTACAATGGATAATTCTTTTACAAGTAAAGCTAAATCTCACAAAATAGAGTGTGCAGTTTTAACTGTGCCTCAAGAGCATAAACTTAGAGAAAAGTGGATGAAAGGAGCTATATAAGACAACATTCACCCTCTTCAAAAATCTGCCTTGCAATGTTGTGAAGATCATTTTGATGTAAGTACTTTGTATTCGTAAAAATCATAACCTCGTTAGATCTTGCATCAAATGTGTATAAAGTAAACAGCAATCTCTACACTTGAAAAATTTGAATTTTCCATAAATAACCACCGCACTATGTCCATATAAACCTTAAGCAAATCTCGCGAGTCGAATTTAGTCAAGCCTTTTTCCATTTTGTAGATATTTTTAATGTTTTATGACATGATTTGAATGTATGATTACCTATATGTTTTTGAACTCAGCTTAAGTGACTAATGGAATGACGTCACTGCGCGCTGATTGGTGTTTCAAATCACGTTTCAATTTACGTAACTTTACATTAAGATATTTTGCAAAATAATAATAATTTTGGAATAAATCTTCCACGAATGCACTTTTAATGGCTATCATCATTGGATTATTAATATAATTTCTCAAAATAATTTTAATGCAAGTTCCCCATTCACTTACCTCGGGAGCGTCGTTTCAGAATCCGGAGGAACTGAAGAGGACATCACATCGCGGATCGCCAAAGCCAGAGCCACCTTCGCACGCCTGGGACCTATATGGAAGTCACGGAAGCTGACCCGGAGGATCAAACTCAAAATCTTTGGGTCCAATGTTAAATCGGTACTCCTGTATGTGTGCGAGACGTGGAAGGTCACTAAAGACATCTCGCGCCAGATTCAGGTCTTCGTCAACCGTTGCCTTCGTCGTATTCTCGGTATCTTCTGACCCGAGACCATCTCTAACGACCAGCTATAAGAGCTCTGCCAAGAATCTCCGATCGACCAGCAGATCAAGCGCCGGAAGTGGCGATGGATCGGCCACACGCTCCGGAGAGATTCCGATCATATACCAAAGCAGCCGCTCGATTGGAATCCTTAAGGAAAAAGAAGACGTGGCCGTCCTCGTCAAACCTGGCGTCGCACCGTACTGGCAGAAGCGAAAAGCATTAGGAAGACGTGGAGCGAATTGAAACGCGATGCTCAAAACCAACCGCGTTGGAGATCTACTGTGGACGCCCTTTGCCCCATCCAGGGAACATAGGACATTAAGTCAAGTAAGTCATGTCACTCCAGAACAATGTAGATTTCTAATGGTGAAAGCAAAACTTAAGCAAAAATCAAATCTTTCCTCTTTATAATATTAGTATAAATATAATAGACAAGGTAGGTAGCACCTATATCCAACGACTATGGGTGTAGAAGAGGAGTAAATGTAGTTTAAGTTACGACTGAAGCAATTAAAAAGTAATATCAGCAACCAATACAAATAACGTACCGGTGGTGTTGGAAGCCTTTTCAATCCATACTGGGACGTGGAGGAGTTCTGTGGCGCATAGGAATCTGCTAACAATTACAATGACAATTTTAATGACAATTGCTTTTCAATTTGGAGGTATTAAACGGTATCAGACGAACAATTTTAACTAGACATTGAAAAATCGGCCCTGAATTTACTTAAATTTAGTTAAAATTTTGTTAATTACTAAACAATACGTTTAAACCAGCCATTAGGGCTTAACTGCATAGCGACGCCGGCAACGCCAACGCTAGCGGTCGACGCCAGTCAGAGCATGTCAAATTTTATTAAAACATTCCTAGCCCTATCACACTTAGCGGTGGCTTTGTTGCAACACTAAACCACCAATGTTCAAACAATTGCCAGCTGGCGTCGCCAATGGCGTCCTGTAGCACATCAAGTACTGAATCTGTAATAAGGACACACCTTTCCTCGGCAGTGTGGCGGGCTTGTAGGCGAGCCAAGCGATGAGCAGCGGGTCGGCGCTGAAGGACACGGGCTCCGTCCAAACGCCCACGTATTCGAGGGCGCCGGGCGCGTCGGTACCGCACCACTGAGCCGCCACGCGGAGGAACGGGCTGAAACAGTTATATTAAATATCTTTAGGCGCGTTCGGTTCAATTCGCGTTTGGTCCAAATCCATCCAATCGCGGTTAGTCCAAATGGCGGCTTGTCCAAATTGCGGTTGGTCCATTTCGCAGTTTAGATCTTATCTGATAATGAATTAAATAAAATAACATATTGATACTTGTTTGTAGGTATAAGTACTATTATTTAAAAACATCATTACATGTAACACTGCCATAAGTATGTTTAAATAGTTAAAACATCGGAACCGGAATTGAACCAACTGCAAATTGGCCCAAATGCGCTTTAAGGTATTAAAACTATCTTTAAGCCGTAACAGATTAAAAAAACTGTAGCTGTATTGTAAAGGCTAATCTCGTTATCATTATAAGTATTATTTTGAAATACGAGTTTCTATCAAGTTTAGTTTGTGGTAAGCACCGTACAGTCCTCGGTATTTCGACGCATTCGCATAATTCATGATCACCAACTACTCGACAAACTTGTAAATGACAAAATGTTGCTTATGAATTAACATATAGAAATGAAAAATGTAAAACGATCGCCAGGTATAAAATAAGTTCAAAGTTATTATATCATACGCTGCGGGTACATGATGTGATGCATGAGATTTAATTATGATGATCCAAAAATAATGTGTTATATTTACGTGGTAGTTGAAGTTTCAGGTGCCGAGAACAGCCACGCCTGTTCCACTTCTTTCTTGTCTGAAAATAAAACAATGATTTTCAAAGAGATAATTTAAACGATAAGACCAAAAACATATTGTTTACGTTTCATTATGAAGAACAAGAAAATATAGCTTTATATAGCTATTTTCAAACTACAAAAATATCGTTGAATAAGCAATGGATCTAGTTCTACTTTAGATTCTTAAAAAGTATACGCAAACTATCACAATTGATTGAAAAATGTTACCATATTACGTTACATACTATGCGATAATCATAAGAATAGGACTGTCAAAACGGCCATATTTGTTTGCGTTTCGCTTCCACTTCAGGGTGTAGAATGTGCAAGAAAAGGAACAAAGATCAAAAATGCCGTTTGACAGTCCTATTCTTATAATAATCGCATAGTATGTAATGTTTATTTTATAACATAACCAAGCGACGAGTTCTTACTTTTTAATTCAAGAATTCAAAGTTCCTTGTGTGTTTCGAGTGTGAGTAATAGTATCGCGAGAATACTCACTGGAAGGCTGGTACACCGTGCCGCGCGCCGTCTGCAGCGTCATTATGTGCGTGTTCACGTCGTCCGTCACATAGCCTCTCATAGAGAGGTCCTCGACCGTCAGCTCGATCGCCACCGACTCTGCGCCAAATAGTTCAGTGGTTCATTAAGACAACATGCTCAAAGAGAGCTGTCAATAACTATATCATACAGACATCAAACTTAGCAGTTGCGCTACGAAATTCACTCCAATAATGAAAGTTTGTGGTTTTAAACATTTTGGTATGTTAGTCTTAGTGATAGTGATGCCAACTACATAATTTTCTAAAAATATCACTGAAGCTTTTATTTATTTAGTAGAACACAAATAAAGATTTGCTTTTTATGCTTTGCAATTGTAGAGACATATTCGCCATAGCATTTATCACTCTTATACAATAGTTTGCATCACAAGAGGTCGCAGGTCACATAAAATTCTCGCTTTGCCTGTCGCAATCGCAATATAAAGATCCTATATGTAAATACAAAAGCAGAATACATTAAGTAAGTACCTACATACTTAAATATAAATTTGAAAAACAATTGCGTCACTTGATTCAGCTACCTTTGTAGCGGCTTCTAGTTTCAAGTGACAGCGTTTGTAACTGTCGCGTGTGGTTTGTTTGCACCGACGGTGATGGTTGAAATGCTAATGCAACAGTCTAACTACCTTCATCATTGAAGGCGTCCTTCACGAGCGTAGAATACTTCAGTACTGGCGACAGTCGCTCGTTGAAGAGTGAGCTGATAACGTGCGTCGCCGCTTGAAGCCGCGCCGACGAACCGCATACACTTACTTCGCCTGTATGTAGTTATAAGATCATTATAAAGAGTGACAAAAAATAGTATTTTTATAACAAATGTTAAAGAACTCTTACAATTAAAACATTAACAGAAATACAGTGATATTTGGATACTTAGCGCCTGCCTTATGTACACTACTTTCAGTGTAGCAAACTGGAAGTGGGAGAGGGGCAAATCGGCTTTGTGTTACCGTTAGAGCATTCGCTCGGACAGTCAAAGGTTGTGGGTTCCAGTCTCATCAGAGCTAGTTGTGAGATGGGTCGATATCAAAAACTTCAATTTCAATAATAAAAATTGATTTGCGAATACAAAAATAAATTCAAAATCATTTCAATGTTACAGTTTCTGAGCAAGGACTCGTAAGTGAGCGCGACCGAAATAGTGTAGTCAATAAAGCCATTCCTTCCACTCTGCACTACCAATCTGCACTACCGGTCGTGCAGATTGGAATTTTTTGTCCTATCTGCACTACTGTACGACCAGCTGTCAAACCGGTAGTGTCGTTAGGAATTATTTCTTCCTTTTTGCACTACTGTTTAGTAGTGCACAATGGAATTATAAAGAGCATTACTTTTTCATTCCCAACGGCACTACCAAACAATTTTATTGTTTATGCGAACTCTTAGCTTCTACGGTTTTACATTATTTATGAAATGTCATGAAGAATTTATGAAATAAAATTATATTTAGTTATTATTAATTAATATGTTTATTAATTTATTTTACTTTAAAAACTATCTTTTCAATTTGTCGACGATTATTATTCATCGTTGTTATATGTCGAATAATGTGCAGGATGCTTTGGGCGGAGAGTCGAATAATGTAATAATATTAATACATGTAACAGTTTATGTTATTAATACATTATGTAACTTGTTAATATTAAAAACAAATAATCAATGTGTTTTGAGAGTATAATTTGTTTTTATATTATAATAATATTCATCAGTAAGTACTTAGTGCAGAAGGGATAAAAAATCCAAATAACGTAAAACCATAGAAGCTAAGAGTTCGCATACACAGTTGTTTGGTAGTGCGGTTGGGAATGAAAAAGTAATGCTCTTTATACATCCATTATACATCCATTATCCATTGTGCACTACTACACGGTAGTGCAAAAGGGAAGAAACAATTCCTAACGACACTACCGGTTTGACAGCTGGTAGTACAGTAGTGCAGATAGGACAAAAAATTCCAATCTGCACTACCGGTAGTGTAGATTGGTAGTGCAGAGTGGAAGGAATGAATAAAGCTAGTTGACCCCCACAGTAATTCCGCAGTCAGAAAAACCTTTACAGCATGATAAAGTATCAATAAATTAAAAGTATGGTATAATTTTCCAAAAAATAATAATAATAGAAGGTTAGGTATTTTTTAATGAAAGTCTTATTTCATTAATATCTTTTATAGGAAAAATGCACCGTCTAAACTTTCTTCACCGGACATATTCATGTAACGTATAAAAACAATAATATGAAATATCCAAAAAAAAACCCAGCAGAAACACCAATTTTTAATAAAATAATTGGGGTGACGTGGACTGAAAAATGTTTCTGTCGAACTTTTTAACGGAATTATACTATTTTGCCAAGCGTACTCATGTTTGAAAAAAGTTTTGGATTTTTATCAAGTATTACATACTAGTATAAATAACTCATTTGGTAAAATAAATTTGGACTGAGAAATTACTCGGTTCAATATATAAACAGATTTGTATATTTAGGTATGAATACCTAACTTCCGTGTGAGTTTTTTTTTTGGATCATTATTTAAAAGTTTATGGCTCATGCTATTTAATAACCCAGCAAAGTTTCATGGACAGAGGAATTAATGTATGGGTCTCCATACAAAGAATCTGTTCATTGCCTACACTAAAAGGCCTATATGGCCGCCGGCGTCGGATAAACGTTCACCCAAAGTTACTTACGAATCTTAACGGAGTAGGTAAGTGCGACACTCTTGCGAGCGGCGAACAGCTCTCTATGCTTCAGTTTCTGCGCGAGCACCCGCAGATGACCGCGGGGCAAGACCTACGGCCGCCGGCGTCGGATAAACGTTCACCCAAAGTTACTTACGAATCTTAACGGAGTAGGTAAGTGCGATAGTCTTGCGAGCGGCGAACAGCTTTCTATGCATCAGTTTCTGCGCGAGCACCCGTAGATGAGCGCGGGTGCAAGGCCTACGTCCGCCGGCATCTGATAAACTTTCACCCAAGGCTACTTACGAATCTTGACGGAGTAGGTAAGTGCGACAGTCTTGCGAGCGGCGAACAGCTCTCTATGCATCAGTTTCTGCGCGAGCACCCGTAGATAAGCGCGGGCGCAAGGCCTACGTCCGCCGGCGTCGGATAAACGTTTACCCAAGGCTACTTACGAATCTTGAGGGAGTAGGTAAGTGCGACAGTCTTGCGAGCGGCGAACAGCTCTCTATGCATCAGTTTATGCGCGAGCACCCGTAGATGAGCGCGGGCGCAAGGCCATGTCCGCCGGCGTCGGATAAACGTTTACCCAAGATTACTTACGAATCTTGACGGAGTAGGTAAGTGCGACAGTCTTGCGAGCGGCGAACAGCTCTCTATGCATCAGTTTATGCGCGAGCACCCGTAGATGAGCGCGGGCGCAAGGCCATGTCCGCCGGCGTCGGATAAACGTTTACCCAAGATTACTTACGAATCTTGACGGAGTAGGTAAGTGCGACAGTCTTGCGAGCGGCGAACAGTTCTCTAGCATCAGTTTCTGCGCGAGCACCCGTAGATGAGCGCGGGCGCAAGGCCTATGTCCGCCGGCGTCTGATAAACGTTTACCCAAGGTTACTAACGAATCTTGACGGAGTAGGTAAGTGCGACAGTCTTGCGAGCGGCGAACAGTTCTCTAGCATCAGTTTCTGCGCGAGCACCCGTAGATGAGCGCGGGCGCAAGGCCTATGTCCGCCGGCGTCTGATAAACGTTTACCCAAGGTTACTAACGAATCTTGAGGGAGTAGGTAAGTGCGACAGTCTTGCGAGCGGCGAACAGCTCTCTATGCATCAGTTTCTGCGCGAGCACCCGCAGATGAGCGCGGGCGCAAGGCCTGTGTCCGAGGGCGCCGGCGAGCCGCGCATGTGCGCCGCGCACCGCCACGGACACGCGCAGGCGGGCGCCGCGCCACACCGGCCCGCTGTCCTCGGGCAGCTGGCACGCCGCCGAGCAGACTCTGCGAATACAACACGTGATTTATTATCGGCCAGAATGAATAACCTATCTACAGATAGGGATAGGTGCAATCCAGATTAGTTGCTATGCAACGCTTGATATTAACATAGAATTAACGACAGTTGCCAGGGTGTTGCTAGGTGTTGCCTAGCAACTAATCTGGATTGCACCTATCCCTATCTGTAGAAAGGTTATTAATTCTGGCCGTAATTCCTTTTTTTATCCACAACGGGGTAGCACTTAGCTTTCATCACACCTGATGTTAAATGGTGATAAGGCTGAAGGTGGAAGCGCACTACTCTCGGAATCCTCAATCACTGAGGAACTGGCTATCTTATCTCTAACTGCCGGAACACAATAATGCTGAAAATTTCATTGTTATGACATACAGCAAATGGCGGACGTTATGCCCGCCGCTATGCAATGTTTGATAATAACATAGAATTAACGAAAGGTGCCTGGGTGTTGCTAGGTGTTGCCTAGCAACAAATCTGGATCATGCCTATCCCTATCTGTGGACAGATTATTAATTCTGGCCGTTAGTCATCCGCCAGTCAAGATATCGGTATCTGTTACAGCTAACGTTAATGTGGTCACTGACAGTCATGTTGCTAACACAACAAAAGCAATGCCATACGCCATGCCAACGAACAACAATTTTATTGCTGAGTGGGTATTTTGTCGCCAAATATTGATCGTTTTTCGACATAAAAGGTGAACACACACTATCCGCCGCGAATGCGCCGAACCAAATGAATTTTTGACTTCGGTATGAAAACCGCGTCGAAGATTCGGACGATTCGGCTCGGGCAGGTGTGCGAGGTTTCATTGGTTTTCATACTTCGATCAGCAATAGTACTAGATGAAGGCTCACGAACTAAATGCAAACTTTAGGTATATGGCACAGACTGATTTTTTTTAAACGGAGAAAAAAGGTTACGAATGTTACGATCTTACATTATAAATGCTAGGAAGCGTTCCAAGTTTAAAATACCTTAGTATTTTTGACATTGTCAAAATAATCTACTGATAATTATACACTCAAGTGGGCGTACAACGCTCGGCCATGTCTGTAACTCCAACTATGTATCTAGAACTAGGTGTTATTGTTGATCGAAGATTTCATATGAAGAATTCTAAAATTTGTTTCGCGCGTTCACCTTTAAAAGTGCTTATGAAAAAAGGCAAGCTTGAATGTATTTTGCGTTTGAGCAAGATTAAGGTCATAGCCCACTTATACCGCACCGCTACGATACCGCTACCAATGTATGAGCAGTCAAATATGGACTTAATATCGTTCACTGTAGATGCACTTTACAGTAACAATATTCAATAGCAGACAGCGCGCGGTAAGCGAGCCTGCCGCAAGCTAAAGTAAATCTACAGAACACGACATTAAGTCCATATTTGACTGCTCATACATTGGTTGGGTGGGAGCGGTGCGGTATAAGTGGGCTAAGTCCTTTAGGCCGTACCTGTGCGGGTAGAGCGGGCCGGTGAGCACGAGCACGGCGCGCGGCAGGTGCAGCTCGAGCGCGAGCGGCGCGGGCTCGCGCTCGAGCGCCGCGTGCTCCCACGGCACCAGGCGCGCGCTCAGCGAGCTCATCTCTACCGATATGCGCTTCTGGGGCAGGTTCTCCATCAGCGCGTCACACTCTTCCACCGTCAAAGTGCGCGTAGGGAGCTCTGAAATCATTCATACATTTAAAATGTCTTTTTTATGACCTACATATACCAAGTTCATTTTAAGTACTTACTCATCGCCAGAATAGGGGATCGGACTGTTATTGATATGTAAATATTGAATAGTAACATTCAAAAATATAACATTGAAGAATAACAAAAGTGAAAAAAATTATTAAAAATGTTGATTAATAAGTAAGTAATGAGCTGCTTAATTGTGAAAAACTGTGTCTCTAGCTATCTCTTTCTAAAACGAAATTTTATATGGCGGGAGTATGGCGCTAAGCACATCTGACGTCATCTGTGTCTAGCGCTATCCTTGTCTAATAAGGAAATATTAGAAAATATTTATTTTCCAAAATTTTCCATATTTTCGGAGATATAGCCTGTGTCGTGTTTCTGATATTAATAAAAACATTTTAAACAAATAAAAAAACAGTCTGCTTCCCTATTGCCTCAGTGACCCTTAACATACTACAAAAAAATCGAAGTTGTAGGTTGTAGTCTAGTGATTAGCTTGTTCCAATAAACTCTTCAACAATATAACACTATACTACGCGTTTTCTTCGAGTTGGCCGCTACCTTTCTCCCCGCCTCACCGCACCGCGCTCCTAAACATACCTTATAACCACGTAATAAGGCCCGAAGTAATAGACGTAGTAGACTTTATTATTAAAAGACCTTAATACGTCGTAATAAGGTCTGTTTAGGAGTGCGATGCGGTGAGGCGGGAAGAGAGGTAGTGGCCAACTCGAAGCGAACTCGTAGTACACTAGTGTAAGGGACGAATTATATTAGATCGGGCCGCGCTAGGGACGTGCCGTGCACGTGATTCCGTGGCGCGTGGTAGAGCCGAACGACAAGGCACGATTCATGCACGGTGTAATATGAACTGATTCAGCGCATGTAATGCCTCAAATTGTTGACCCGATCGCACAACGTGCACGGCACGCCCCCGGGCGCGACCTGGTATAACAAAAATTGATTGTCTGTAGTCGGTTTACGGACGAAAATTTTACGTGATAACAATATGCCGCTGTCTCTCTTCGCGTCACAAGCCGAACGCTTAGGTCGATCGTGCCTCCTTATCGCTTGTTCCGCGCTCTAGCTTGCGCGCGGAACGTGACACTTTTTATTTAATGCT
Source organism: Crambus lathoniellus (assembly GCA_949710035.1). Taxonomy (NCBI): domain Eukaryota; kingdom Metazoa; phylum Arthropoda; class Insecta; order Lepidoptera; family Crambidae; genus Crambus; species Crambus lathoniellus. Next base: position 31,842,804 of record OX453296.1, read on the forward strand.
TATGGCGAGCGGACTACCTGCATACCTAGTTCCTCGACTTTTAAACGAATCACCCTTAAAATTAAAGTCTCACTTTCTTATATCATAGTATTCATAGTAATAGATTATCACACTTTAAAACTAGTTATAAGTGATTGTTATTGCATATAAATTTAACGACCGATAAGTTATCTATCATGTTTAATTAAATGAGGACCATTAGTGAGGACCTGTAAGTGGCCTTCTGGTGCCTATTGTAGTTGATGATAATTTATAAGATTGGCTGTTGGTCTTCCTTTAAGAAAATAAATAAATTAAGTAATTTTTATTGTATAGCATTTAGTACAAACCTCATGCTAATAGTATTATGACTATTTTGTAAAATTTTAAAATGGTAAAAAAATAAAAATAAATTATAAGACGTTTAGGAAAAATGTGATAGTAAAAAACCCCGAGCTTCATAAGTAGCTTTCAGGCGGGATTCGAACCCGCGCCTCCGGGAATCCGGCCCGATGCTCTGACCAACTAAGCTACCGAAAGGCTTACACGACTCGTCGAATTTTGCTATCACTTGTTACGCTGTAGGCCAGCGTTGCTTCATCAATGTGAGGAAACCCTCGGATCCGAAAGAAACATTTTTACAAATGTTTAACAATCGATTAAAATGAAACAGCCTATTGAGATTTAATATTATTTTTATGCATTCACAATGCAATTGGTCAGAGCATCGGGCCGGATTCCCGGAGGCGCGGGTTCGAATCCCGCCTGAAAGCTACTTATGGGGCTCGTGGTTTTTCACTATCACATTTTTCCTATACTTACAAAATTGCATTGTGAATGCATAAAAATAATATTAGTATATTATGATACAAGTGAGCTTAGGTTGCTCATTATACACGAGGCTGTGGGTTGCAGCCCGAGCCGCAGGCGAGGGCGTAAATCAGCCGAGTGTCTTGTGAGTAAGTTGCTCACGAGTTTCATACGCACTTTTTCAACACACTTGCGAGGAAAAACAAACATTTATTGCATACAAATATTGTATTGTATTAACCTAATATTAAATAAGGGAAAAAGCGCGTAAGTTTTTTTTTTTGCACGCGCCAAATGTGAGGTGATTGATTACATACAGCCATACAGCCTACTTAAAAATAATGAAGTATAATAATAGTGACAATGCAAATGTTTTATAACAAATTATTGTGAATTATAAATAATTTGATAATAATATACTTAATTATGTTTTTTGTCTTAATTAAGGACACATTTATTTATTCTAAAAACGTAAATGGATTTTCAGCCGTATAAAACCTCTTTGTTGTTACAAAAAAAGTACTATATCTATTACCCGCTGAAATTGAGAATGCTCTGTTGACTCGCATATAACTTGCAGTTAGGTACTAACTTAACTTTGTAGGGATACTGTATTAACCGGTTAAATTAAAAAGTCTCTGTTTACTCGCATATAATTTGCAGTTAGGTAGGTACTTACTTAACTTTGTAGGGATAATTCTATTACGCAACTAGTACTGTAATATTATTATGCACGCGTGGGTTATAGTTCGGTTTATGGCCCTAAGATCGATGTAATAAGGCTCACTTTATGAGCAAGTGTGTTGAAAAAAATCTTATAAGACGTTATCACGTCAACAGTCTCACCGGGCGCGGTGGAGGCGGGCAGGTCGCCGAGCGCGGCGCGCAGCACGCCGACCCGGTGCAGCAGGCCGGGGCACAGCAGCGCGCTCAGCGGCCGCACGCGCACGCGCATCGTGCACAGCTCCACCCAGTCGCTGCACACAACCACAGCACAAGTTAACACAACACACAATGTAAGTTAACCACGAAACAATAACTCACTGCGCCACGCGGTTTTACCAGCGTAGTTTCGTTCAAGTAATAGGGGATCGGACTGATATTGAAATGTAAATATTTGATAGTAACATTCAAAAATATAACATTAAAGAATAACAAAAACGAAAAAAATATTCAAAATGTTGATTAATAAGCAAGTAATGAGCTGCTGAATTGTGAAAAACTGTGTCTCTAGAGGGGATCGGACTGATATTGAAATGTAAATATTTGATAGTAACATTCAAAAATATAACATTAAAGAATAACAAAAGTGAAAAAAAATATTCAAAATGTTGATTAATAAGCAAGTAATGAGCTGCTGAATTGTGAAAAACTGTGTCTCTAGCTATCTCTTTCTAAAACGAAATTTTCTATGGCGGTAGTATGGCGCTAAGCACATCTGATGTCAGATGTGCCTAGCGCTGTCCTTGTCTAGGAAGTTTGATGAGCTATATCTCCGAAAATATGGAAAATATTTGAAAATAAATACTTGCGTCGTGTTTCTAATATTAATAAAAACAATTTTAAACAAATAAAAAAAATTCGTCCGATCCCCTATTGATTTATGAAACTGAAACTGTACAATCTCAGCACTTCTATGGCCTATGGCCTTAAACAGTATCGGAACCACATTACTACTCCTTCCCGTGGCGACTCAGGGTCAGGCCGTCAGGCAAAAATTTGCTTTAACAAATGATAGACGGAGATTATAAGCTTCATTATAAACGATGTAAGAAATACCCTAAACAAATGCGCAAACTGTATTAAGGGGCTACTCGGAAAAATATGAACTTTTTGATTTAAAACTATAGGACGGTTACAGTTGTTACAAATCTGGTAATAAGATATATATTTCTTCATACCTTTATCTAGAATCGTATAGTTTCAAAAACACGATTTTATGATTTTGCCTCGACACTTTTTATTTTCGTAAAGACCTCTAAAAAATACGAAAAGTGAAGATCATTCTTAAATGGGGTTACTTACACTATTGGAAATTGGTTTAATTAGTGGACACCAATAATATTGAGGATCGTATAGAAGCATTTTTTTAAAATCGCTGTAGTTTTTTAATACGAAGTGATTTTGTGTTTTTTTTGCCTAATCTGCAAAATCGGTCTCGCTCCCGCGCGCGTCGTTTTCTCATTGCTATCTCGCTTCAGCACATTTTTTCCGAGTATCGCCTTAAAATACGGATGGCATTCCTTAGTCTTTCTTTTATCAGGATTTTATTGGGAACATAAATTGACAGACGGAGATAATAAGCTTCATTATAAAAGATGTAAGAAATACCCTAAACAAATGCGCAAACTCTTATCAGGATTTTAGGTGGGAACATTATGGGACAAATATTCATCTTTGGTGGCATATCATTATACGCCTAACCGCTTTTTCGTGTCCTACAGATATACTCACCTGTACTGGAAGTCAGCGGGCGGGTTCTCGTAGGGGTTGGTGTAGGGTTGCGGCGGCGAGCGCTCGTGGCTGAACTGCAGGAACACCACGGGCGCCATGTGCTGCCACAGCGGATCGACTTGTTCTTCTTCCGGGGCCTCGTCTGGCGGCCCCTCGGCGTCGGACGGCTCGGTGAACGAGGGGTTTTCGGGCTGCGGTTATGCGAGAGTGATAAATTATTCAAATTATTTCGGTTTTTTTATTACACTAACTCGAATCTTATTCTCTAATTTTCAAAAAATAATAATATCCCTACCACAGATTACTAAATAGTTACTACGTAATCTTCGATCAACAATAAATAAATAAATAAATAATAAATAAATAACTTCTTACATTCACACCAATTATCTAAGCCCATTTTAATTTCATTACGAAACTGTATAATGGAAAACTTGATAACGGATAAATATATACTTAAATACTTTTTGTTTGTAAATACATACTTAATATACATAGTAAACACCCAGACCAAGACAAATAGACATGTTCATGCACACAAATATTTGTCTTGTTCGGGAATCGAACCCGAGACCACTGGCGCAGAAGGTGGGTAGCCTACCCCTGCGCCATAACAAACAATAACACCTAGTTCTAGATTAATACTTGTAGTGACAGATATGTCCAAGCCTCATAAGCCCACTTGAGAGTATAAATAAGTAGATTATTTTGACAGTGTCAATAATACTAAGGTATTTCAAACTTGGAACGCTTCCTGTCATTTTTAATGTAAGATCGTAATATTCGTAACCTTTTTTCTGTTTAAAAAAAATTTTGTCTGTCCATATAAAGTTTTCATTTAGTTCGTGAGCCTTCATCTAGTACTATTGTTGATCGAAATACGTAACAGATAAATTACTCCATAGAAAATGTTCGTTACCTAACGCGTTAATAGACTACTTATTCTGCCGCGTACAAAAATGCAGCTACAGCTTTGAGTATAATAAAAAAAAAATTGTTTATTTATAAACTCTTAAAAGTAATTATAAGGACTTAAGGCTATTACAATATAAATAAGCATCTGCTGCCGAGCTAGGCACTATTGCTTCGCAGCTGCGCGACGGGCTAAGGTTGATTCTTTCGGTAAAAAATATTTCAACCACATTTTACTAATGTTAGGAAAATAAAAAGCAAAGGATGATGGGCAAATTTGTATGGGACCCGTCCCCCCCCTCCAACATAACTTTTATGTGTGTCGACAATTTCATACGTATCTATAAAGAGATTAATAGCCATATTCAATGTCAAAATCCATGGGGTTTAGTCAAACCCAGAACCCCCTTTTTAGAAGTCGGTTAAAACACCAAAACCTTCTTCTAAATGTAACAAAATACTTCCTGAAAACTGCATCAAAATCGATTCAGCCAACCGCTAGATAATCGCGGACAAACAAACACCCTGTATACATAATAAATATACATACTTACATAGAGATCAATCTGAGAAGCTTCTTTTTTTTAAGACGCTTAGAAATGGTCAAAATCAAAGTTTTTTTTTACGTAGGTGTTGCTTTTGTAGAAAATAACAATATTAAAATAATATTTTCCCATAATTCCCACAGATTTGAGAGATTTCGCCATAGTAAAAAGTTGTCACTATATTAATATCTTTCACCTGAAATACATTTCAAATCTGTTGGTTTTGGCGGACGTTTTGTCCCATCGTCCTTTAGACACGCATTGTCGACTACGTAAGTAGTCATTTCTCGAATTGGTCATTAGTCGATACGCACAGTTCATAGGTGTTGAGCAGCCCATAAAAAGTAGACTAATTTAATACCTACTTATTATGATAGATAAACTGACATATGTTTCACTATAGGCCGGTGGCCCGTGTGCGGAGAGACTTGTGTCAAGAAGTCGGAATTTAAACACTACATAAACAATCAGCATGTAAAGGATTAAATGCAGAACCTCCGAAAAGAACGAACATAATACTCACAGTGACGGGCCTAGAATCGTGCAACGCCTCATCAGCGACTTGCGCCAATTCTACCTTAGCGTCGGTCGCGATCGTGTCAGGCCACGACCACGGCTTGTCACTGGGTTCCTCTTCAGTCTTACACAGGTATACCGTCGGCTCTTCTTTAGCCTGAGTAACAGGATAATAATTTACTGTAAAGAAATTATTGTTTCGCTGGTTCAGCGCCGAAGACGAAGTGAATCTAAGCTCTAAAGTTAAAGTACGCCAATTCGTTCGGTCTTGTGCCAGTCCCGACTGTTATACCGGTAGCACAATTCTGCGCGCGATACTGAAAACTCCGCTTTAGAACAGGCAAGAGTGCGTGAATTACGCACGCCGCACAAAAAACAACTCGGGCGAGGCCTCCAACGGCTTTGCTACTACTACAGTTTCACGACGGAGGTGTGCTACTGGCATTATGCAATGTTGAAACACCTCAGATCATTTAACATATTGCAGATTACAATTAAATGCGATTTGTGGAGACAAATCTGTCAATTAAGTAGAGTTTTGGCATGGTTCATCTCACGAAAACTCTCATCAATGTTTTAAAGTCACGCAATAATTAATGAGACCTGTTAAATTCACATGTTTCCGCGAGAAAACACATACTTTATCTCATAATAAAGCTTTACAAACTCAATTGTTTCGATCTCCTTCCAATATTTTCCTACTGTTTGACAGGGAATCCTCCCCATAAATGAATCAGTTGTTTCAGAAACGGCGCATATCCTTTGATATTAAGTTTTCAGGAGGAACAAAAAACTGTTTTGTCAAAAAAAATATATAATAGTTTAATAGATTTAGATTATCTGGAAGAATTCTACTTGACTGTGGTCTGAAAATAGAAACATCATTAAAATGTCTTCAAAATCAGAAGTTATGTTTTTTTCCAAAAATGTGAAAGTGTGTTGTTTCTAAAAATAATGGGGAGATGTGTTGTTTATAAAACAAAGGAATGGATGTATGTTGTTTAAAACAACTTTCTAACAAAAAATATATTTAAGATTTTAAACTTTCATGGTCAATTTCACTATAACTATTGTAAAAAACGGGATATTTACCATGTTTAGATTTATTTGTGAGTCCCCGATATTTCGGCGCAGTTGCACGCGCCATGATCACGGAGTAACTGAATAAAGTTAATGCGGGTGGATGGTGCTAAGAGCAGACGAAACGTTCTACCCTCTTTCTTGTTCGTTTATTGCGTATGACACCCGTACCATTGTTTTCGTTCTCACACTCAACACGAATTTGTTCACGACACACAAAACTCACTGTATCACTCCGCGAAACATTTTTATGACTTTTACGGTTTTTACACATCCGAACCACTGGATTCCAAACGTTCGATGGGTTTAAATTGTCGAACGTTTGGAATCCAGTGTTCGGATGTGTAAAAACCGTAAAAGTCATAAAAATGTTTCGCGGAGTGATACAGTGAGTTTTGTGTGTCTTGAACAAATTCGTGTTGAGTGTGAGAACGAAAACAATGGTACGGGTGTCATACGCAATAAACGAACAAGAAAGAGGGTAGAACGTTTCGTCTGCTCTTAGCACCATCCACCCGCATTAACTTTATTCAGTTACTCCGTGATCATGGCGCGTGCAACTGCGCCGAAATATCGGGGACTCACAAATAAATCTAAACATGGTAAATATCCCGTTTTTTACAATAGTTATAAAAAATATATTATTTTTTTAATAGTATTTTTTTTTTATTTCTTTAGATAAATATTTAACTAATTCTATTATATAAGATCGTTAGTTTTAAGGTTTTATGTAAATAGCATGTACAATGTGAAAATAGATCATAAAAAAAATCACATGTCATATCACCGGAGGTGTGTTGTTCCTAAAAAATATGCCAATTCCGAAAGTAAGTTTTGTTCAGCAATTTGTGGATGAACTGGATGTGTGTGATTTCTCTAGAAAATATAAATAGATAACCTTAAGAACAGGGGTTTCCAGTAAAAACTCAATTTCGTAAAAAGTGGGGTGTGTGTTGTTTCTGAAACAACAGATTCAAATGCAGCTGTAGCTCACCGCGTTGATGGGCACGTGTCCGCAGGGGCACTTGCCGCGCGCCGCGAGCGTCAGCTGCCGGAGCCCCATCTGCACGCGCACCAGCGTGGGCGCGCGCACGGAGCACTTGACGGCGGCGTGCGACGCGCTCAGCTCGAGCACGGCCCGAGCGCGCTTGCGCGTGCTGCCTTCCACTTCCATCACCTACCATATGAGATGCACGTTTATAATCTTCCAACAATGACTATAACTTTTACGACATGCTTCATTGGTCAGCACTGAAACGATGTTGGCAAGCATTGTCATTTATCAGTGTATCTAGCGGATCCTCGCGGTTTTACCCGCGTGGTACACGTTCCCGTAGGAATATCGGGATACAATATAGCCTTTGTCACTCGGGAAGAGTGTAGCTTTCTAAAGGTCAAACATATTTTTAAATCGGTCCAGTAGTTTCGGAGCCTACCTATTCGATACAAACAAACAAACAATCAAATATTTCCTATTATAGTTAGATAAATCATAGATGCTTAGCGAAGGTTATATGCCCTAAATGCGGTATCTATTGGTGGTTATCTGTAGTACTTATGTGTTAACACATAGTACAGACACTACTTACTTACCTACAGACTTACCTACAGTGAAGTAGAAAATCTTTTACAACATGTCAAATAATAAATTATGTCAACATTAAATAAGTATAGGTAATAGAATAAAACAGTACATTATGATTCATAAGTAGCCGATTGAGACAATTCGAGATATTCAAATAATAGCCGAACATCAGAATCACACACGCACACACAAACACCCACAAACATGTTTATATACTTATACAAAACAAATACGCATGGAAAGTAAATTTAATTTTAAATAAGGTAGGTATTAGTTTTTAAGTTATGCACATATCGATACAGAACTGCGGGGCCTCATGGCACAGATATTTCTATATCAAAAAGGGGGCTACAGAAATATATGTAATGTTTTACTCAATAGTTATAAAATAAATATTTTTCTTTTTTAGGGTTCCGTACCCAAAGGGGTAAAAACGGGACCCTATTACTGAGACTCCGTCTGTCTGTCTGTCTGTCATCAGGCTGTATCGCATGAACCGTGATAGCTGAAGAGTTGAAATTTTTACAGATGATGTATTTCTGTTGCCGCTATAACAACAAATACTAAAAACAGAATAAAATATATATTTAAGGGGGGCTCCATACAACAAACGTGTTTTTTTTGATGGTATGGAACCCTTCGTGCGCAAGTCCGATTCGCACTTGGCCGGTTTTTTTTTTAATTTGTATTTAGGCACAGACACTACCTTGAGCACCAGCGACACGTCGTCCAAGTAGGCCAGTAGGGCGACGGGTATGGGCGCGGCGGGGGCGGGCGCCTCCTCTGCGCCCTCGCGGTCCGCCCACGCCGGCAGCCACGACCACGCCCACTCCGACCAGCTCTCGGTGCGAGCGGGCTCCGCGGAGTTGCGCAGCGGATCTGGCAGTCGGGTAACAAACAATTTTTAACACATATTTTAATTCGCAAACGCATGTATTGAATCACTTAGGCTGCATTCGACCAAACTTTTATTCGGAAAATATCGCTTATTGTCGGATACTAATGTCAAACTAGTATGCGGTTTTGACATTACTATCCGAGAGCAAGCGTTATTCTTGGAATAAAAGTTTGGTGAAATCAGATAGTCCGATTTGTCAAACCATTTTTATTGTTTTTTCTTTTCTTTAAATTGATTGTTTTTTTTTGTTAAACTGATGTTACTCTTTTTAAGTATGTTATGAACCATGTTTGGGATAATTTGCATTTTCTGTAGGTATAATTTTTTGGGGTGGAGGGTTGATAATCTGATATACAGGAACCTCCCCAGTTCAGGTATCAGCCCGCCACAGTCTTCTTTAATAATATTTTCATTGTTTGTATTGTACCTGTTAATAAGTTGATTGCGGTGTGAAATAAAAATTTATTATTATTATTATAAGTTGAGACTTTATTGAAAATTAAGTATTAGATAAAAACAACCCGTCTCACAACTAGCTCCGATGGAACTCACAACCTTTTCAGTGTCCGGGCGAATGCCGAACCACTGAGCTCCAGAGTCGTTAGTCGTAAGTATAGTGGTTAGAGCATTCGCCCAGACAGTGAAAGGTCGTGGGTTCGAGTCCCATCGGAGCTAGTTGTGAGACGGGTCGTTTTTTTCTAATACTTACTTCATATTCAATAATAAAAATTGCACGGTGAAAGCCACATTTGAAAGCAAAAAAATATAATTTCAGACTTCATAGTTAAAATAATAACTACTTTGTACAATGTAGCATAGGTTCTTATGACAGCTCATTTACATGCAAAACAAAATGTTGTTTCTACACAAGAGATAAGGTCCAATTTTCTAGGATAAGCTGCCTTTAAAAATGTCTAATGCTGTTTTTCTTGAGTTTTATTCCAATATAGCATATGAATTTATTGCTTTGCACGAATGAGCTGTCATAGGTAGGACCCATGCTACATTGTACAAAGTTAGCAACCTAGCTTTAAAGAATGTATTAACAATGTTGTGGATTATCGTTTACTACACAGTGATAATGTTTGTAGGAAGTAATCACTAGAACTACTGGACCGATTATGAAAATTCTTTCTGATAAATTTGCGTTCACTCTACTCTGCCGTGCTACTATAGTCTATACTATAACATTTACTCTACCCGTGTAAATCCAGCTTTAGTCATAAAGATCAACACACACATTGATACTTGCGCGGCTATCTTGGGGGCGGGGGGCGGCAGTTTGGCCTCGTTGGTATGCACACCTCTCGAGCTATGACGAGCATTAACGCATGATCCATTTGCTCGCGATGTCTGCCTGTTGGTCGTGATGGTATATACTCACGCATCGGCATGACTTGCGCCGCCATCTTGGGGGCTGGGGGAGGTGGCTTGGCCTCGTGGCGCGGGCTCTCGTTCAGCAGCCGCAGCAGCAGCACGAGTTGCTCGTTGGTCACTCCCCACGCGAGCTTGGACGAGCTCAAGTGGACGCTGAGGCCAGTTGCTCGACGCGTGTTCGCTGACACCAAGCGAGTAAGAACCCTGGACAGGTAACTCAGTATATTTACTAAAATATCGATGATATCGATTATAATTATAATAATAACTGAATGACGACAGAATATTTGCATATCGCTAGCGCGGTAAGACATGTATGAACCTACTTTAAATTAAGACCAAAATTGTACCCTGTTTTCTGCAAATAAATTTATTTTTATTTTTATTCTAATATAGCACATGGTTGTGAGACAGGCTTCAGCTGGCGGAAGATACAAGGTGTAACTTTGTATGTATTAATTTGTGCAAGTACAATTTTATCGCGCATAGAGGATAGGATTTTCTTCAGCGGCATAGCATCGGCTTCTAGCGAACTGACTATATAACCTAAAAAATTCGGCCTCGCATACCAACATATGTTGTAGAAATTTCAGTTTCGACTACTGACCTGAAATCGAGCTGGCACCGGTAGAGCAGTGGTTCCTGATAGAAGCGTATCTTGCCGTCGGAGTCGGCGCGGTCGAGGCACAGCGTCAGGTCGTCCAGCCGCACCAGCCGACGGAGCACGGGCTCCACTTGTTCAATGTCTGACAAACAAAGATTCTTCTTTTAAATACAACTTTCTTTTGTCTACCTACCAACTTCATTATTGTCAGAGTGAACGAGAGTGCGGCAATAGTGCCGTGACCTTGAATCGATGACGTAACGAGCCGTCCAGTCAGCGTCGAAATAATCTAAGCCGAATTTTTTTTATAAAATATTTAAAAATATTTTTTTTAATACAGTTGCTCAAAAAGTGGCGTATTGCAGGGACGTATAGCGTTCGGGATGTGGGCTATTACACACTCGAACTTTTTCTTTACCTTTCCCGAACTTGTGCGTTTTCTTTCCCTACTGTCAAAATATTGTCTATTAAATATGTAGTTTAAAAAACTAAAAACACACTTTTATTTTCATTAGTAACAGACTGAAAAGTGCAAAATAACTGTCTATTCAGTGACTGAAATTAAAAAGCGTGGTGCGCGTTGTCAAAATTAGGTAAGTAAGTACTTGAAATGCATGCTTTGCAAGGGGCGCACCACGCTTTTTAATTTCAGTCACTGAATAGACAGTTATTTTGCACTTTTCAGTCTGTTACTAATGAAAATAAAAGTGTGTTTTTAGTTTTTTAAACTACATATTTATTTTTTACTTTTTAGTTTAATAAATGGCAAGCCATGGATGGATGGTAAGGAATTTCACAGTCCATTCATGTCTCTTTGCTTTTCACCCCGTAAACATTATAACTCAATGCGTAAGGGAAAAAGCGTGATTGTATGTATTTAGTTTTACAAATTCAAGTGCAATCTATTAGTTACCGGAAGCGCGAGCCAAACCATTTAAACAAATGAGCCCAAACTCGAGGGGTTTCCTAGTGGTCATTAAAAAGTGCCACTGACTTTCTCCTTGCTCTATTATCAGACCCTCACACCAAGTACAGCGAATAGATCTCATCAGAACGAAACAAACGAGCCCAAACTCGAAGGGTTTCCTCATTAAGGAGTGCCACTGACTTTCTCCCTGCTCCATCATCAGACCCTCACCACCAAGTGTAGCGAATAGGTCTCATCAGAACGAAACAAAAGAGCCCAAACTTAAGGGGTTTCCTAGTGGTCATTAAGAAGTGCCAATGGATTCCTCCCTGCTCCATCACCAGACTCTCACCACCAAGTGTAGCGAATAGGTCCCATCAGAACGAAACAAATGAGCCCCAAACTCAAAAGGTTTCCTAGTGGTCATTAAGGAGTGCCACTGGCTTCCTCCCAGCTCCATCATCAGACCCTCACCACTAAGTGTAGCGAATAGGTCTTATTAGAACGAAGCAAATGAGCCAGACCTCGAAGGGTTTCCTATTGGCCATTAAGGAGTGCCACTGGCTTTCTCCCTGCTCCATCATCAGACCCTCACAACAAAGTGTAGCGAATAGGTCTCATCAGAACGAAACAAATGAGCACAAACTCGAGGGGTTTTCTTGTGGTCATTAAGGAGTTTCACTAGCTTCCTCCCAGCTCCATCATCAGACCCTCACCACCAAGTGTAACGAATAGGTCTTATCAAAACGAAACAAATGAGCCCAAACTTGAGGGGTTTCCTATTGGTCATTAAGGAGTGTTAATGGCATCCTTCCTGCTCCATCATCAGACTATCACCACCAAGTGTAGCAAATAGGTCTCATCAGAACGAAACAAATGAGCCAGAACTCGAGGTGTTTCCTATTGGTCATTAAGGAATGCCACTGGCTTCCTCCCTGCTCCATCATCAGACCCTCACCATCAAGTATAGCGAATAGGTCTCATCAGAACAAAACAAATGAGCCTAAACTCGAGGGGTTTCCTAGTAGCCATTGAAGAGTTCTATTGCCCACCTCTTGACTCCATCATCAGATTAGCTCGATAGTAGCAAATTATTGTATTGTCATCGGATTCATATAGACTTGCAAAGTTTCAAATCAATACGACAATTAGAAGTAGGTTAAAATTGAATTCCAGGATTTTCTTACATTGTGACTTAGTTACAAGTGAAGCTAATAAAAGTGTGGTAATAAAGAAAAAAGCAACCACGAAGTTTTTACAAAAAAAATATCATAGAAGTTTTTATGATTCATGCAAATATTTCAAAAAGAAGCTATTGATGTTGATTTTGATTTTGATTGAGCTCTGATATTGAAACAAATTATGTTTCAATATCAGATTTAAAAGTAATTTAATTATACATTAAATTAATATTAGTATCGGCCAAATTAAATTTATGAATATAAAAAATACATAAAATTGGCTGTATGACCAAAGATTACTAAATATGGTACTATTTACCATAGTATCTGCTTATAGGAGTTTGCCCAAGTAAGTGAAAAGAAAATGAGGGACCTTATTTCTTAATTTTCTAAATTAGTTTTTTCTGGTCTTATTGTGGTAGGTACTTAGTATGGTGGAATTAGTGCAATAATGTGGCTTTAATGGAAAACGATGTGGTAAAAGAGAGAAATAAGGAAAGGCGCTCCTGTAGGATTCGGATTGCTTTTGTAAGGTTTCATTTCATTTCATCTCATTTAATTTAATTTTCATTTCATATCAATAAAAAAATTCTACTGAAGCCTTGGCAGTATGATCATAGTTTCCTTTGCCAACCCAGAATGGGTGAAGAAAACAACAAAAAAAGTCTTTGCTTATATTCTTTTACGATTAGTTAGTTGAGTTTATTGTGTTTTATTATTTTATTAAATTGCTTAATTTTTTCGCAACTGTATTAAAAATAGTTGTTCAGTACACGTGCGGAACCGTCATTGCAACTTGTTCCGACTGTGTTTGTTTGTTTGTTTGTTTGTTTATTTGTTTGTTTGTTTGTTTGTTTGTTTGTCCTTCTTTCACGTCAAAACGGAGCAAGGGATCGACGTGATATTTGGTATGGGGATAGTTTGGTAGCTGAAGAGTAACATAGGCTACTTATTATTCCGGAAAATTGAGTAAAAATTGTAATTTTTTATGAAAAATCGTTTAAAAGTCGTACCTTCGATACAAATCTGTCATTTCATCCATTGCCGTTTCCAAAGAGTATGTAATCACTGACGTCTGGGCGGTCAAAATCGAATACTAATCTTTTCCATAAGCTTAGAATAAAAACGTCTGGGCGGTCAAAATCGAATACTAATCTTTTCCATAAGCTTAGAATAAAAAAATGTACTATAACTAGCGCCAAAAATGCCCCAGTCGCGCATGCGCGCAGAGTTATCTGACACTCACTCTACTTCACAGAGTAATTTTTTATATGTAGGAAATAGAGACCAAGCTTGGGCCTCTTTATTGGTAGTGTGGAACTAGCGCTATGTATTGTCTGGTGTAGGCAACTTTTGGTGTATAAACACACACACAGGATGTTGGTGACCGGGTCCACTATTATGTGGCAAAACAACGTTTGCCGGGTCAGCTAGTATATATATATATATATATATTTATATATGTTTTATCATGCGATCAGTCGAAAACTATGAGCAGATGTGTTGGAAGAAGGTTGGCGTGAGAGGTAAAGTCCCCATTGGGATTTTACTCATATTATTTCCGCTAAAGACTATCTAGAATCCAGATCCATGATCTTGCGCCACTTTAGTCGACTTTGGCTGGTTTGAATGGAAAAATCAGTGTGGTTTTTACTATTTTCCACGCAGTTGTCATGTTTTTCTCTTCATAAAAAAAATAAAATAAAATACCCCGAGAAAAAAACAGTCAAAAAATAAAATTTCTCTCTCGGTCGGGGGACCACAAAAAGAGAGAGAAGAACTGAAAGGGTGTATTATACGTTGGGGGTCCCCCGACCGAGAGAAATTTTATCTCTTTTTTAAATTTTTATATTACTTATTTCATCCTTTTTAAATTACACTCAAAATTAAAAAAAAGCATTGAAATCGTTTGATCCGTTTATGCACTACGAATATAAGTACGGACAGAAAGTTTTTTTTTTGCCGCGAATAATGTGAATTGGACCAACAACCGCGAATTGGACCAAATGCGCCGTGTTGTGTGCGTGCGTTCTGGAGCGCTTGTATGAAGCTGCTGCACTCTCGATCACTATGTTATTGCTGAACAGTTTTTTTTATCTTACGAATGTTCACATGAAAGCCCTTGAAGGCATGTTATAAAGTTAAAACTCGATACATTCACGTGCCTTTGTGTACATGATTGATTTCACAAAAACATGAATCGTTTTTACTATATCAGTTATCTGCATATTATGCTGCAATATGGAAATGTCGAAAATAATATACCTGTAAACCATTGTTTTAGATTAGTATAGCAATATGACTGTACATACTACTTCCCAGCTAAACGTTATCTGATTTCTCACCAGCGAACGCCGGCTCCCACGACGGACCCGCACTGTCAACGGCCAAATGCTTCACGTTGAGCGACAGCACGATGTCGTCCTGCACGTACTTCACGATTAGGTGGTGCACGCGCAGCGCGATGTTGCTCACGATGCGCCGCACCAGCGCCTGCATGTAGCCAGGCGGGGCCTCCACCACTTGAGACCTGAATACGCACACAAATTATATTCATGTAGCTCTTATGAGGAAATGTTATATTTTTCCGGGATAAAAAGTACCTAGCTTATGTTCCTCTCCAGGCTACAAAGTATGTGTGTCCCAAATTTCAGCCAAATCCGTTCAGCTGTTATGGAGTGATTGAGTAAAAAACATCTAAACTTTTACATTTATATAATTAGTAGAATTTTAAAAACTGCGGTATTATGATTCACTCTAAATTAGGTTTAAATTTTAATTTTTTACAAAAGCAATAAGCAAAGCATGTCACCTCACGTCCATAAGAGGGATATTTGCTTGCCATGGAGTAAGAACACTTAATTAAGATGAACTCACACTTCTGAAAAATGAATGTTAGAATTCACCTGCCATAGTCAAATGTCCCAAATCGTTGAGGCGGATATCATACAGAATTCAAAAATTCGTGTTGTAGATCTCAGTTTATATTTTTCACACAAATAGCTATAAACTAGCGGCCGCCCGCGGTTTCACCCGCGTGGTACCCGTTCCCGTGGGAATATCGGGATAAAATATAGCCTAAGTCACTCGGGAAGACTGTAGCTTTCTAACGGTGAAAGAATTTTCTAAATCGGTCCAGTACTTTTTGAGTTTATTCGTTACATACAAAAATACAAAAATTTCCTCTTTATAACATTAGTATAGATTTAATCATAATCAAATACCTTGGTGGTTCTGGGGGTTGATTATCATCTTGGGGTGCTGGTGGGTTCAGATTGAGCACACATTCTGAAAATAAATAACTTGAATTCAAGAATAGTAATATACTTACTTCACATTTACATTGCGGCGGATTTTAATTTAATTTAATTTTTATTTTTATTTATAGTCAGGTATATTTACAATAAAACTATTTATGCCATGCTCACAAGATACTCTGGTTTACTCATCACAATTTGAGAAAGCTATTTAAGTGACAATTTGTTACTGCACAAAACAAAAAAATAATCTCACATACCAATAGTATCAATGGTGATAACTATAGGCTCTGACATAATCTTGGTCCAGGGTACTTGAATAAGCAGCTCATGGATGCGCCCAGACACAAGGGTGAAAGGTAATGCCACTTCTTGCTGGAGAACATCCGCTTTAAGTACCAGGTTGTGGAGTGCCACACCGCCACCCCATAGTGATACCTGAACATTGATAGATTAGACACTCTGGGTATATATTATTTATTACAACTGTAGTTCAATAAAAAAGAACTGTTACTATTACAGTTTTTGAGTAAGACAGAAAGTAAGAAATCTTGTCTATCTTATTTATTATAGGTACAAAACGGAGGTGAAGAATAGAATTATTTATTTTTTGGGTCATACCAGAGGGGTCTCATCACGAACAAAAAAAATAAGTTCAAAATTGTCTCAATAGATGGCGATACGTGTTTCGCTTACGGTTTTATCATATCAAATAAAACGAAAAACCACAATAAAAGCCACTGAAAAGTGTCATAAATTTACTGTCATATTTAAAAAAGAATCGATTTACAAAATGTTCGTATTTACAATACTATTTGGAGCATTTTAGAAATTCAATAATATCAATACCTTTCTTGCCCGCAAGCATGCCCGAAAGCACTTAGCTTATGCTTTACGCTCGCTTAGTTGTGTGATACCTGCTATTCAACACTAGATGGCTCTCGTGGCGCTCGTATAAAGTTTAAAGGTCGTAATAAACGTAATTCTTAAAGAATTTTTGAAAAAAATTTTTTTTAACTATCGCTGATGGGATAGGATATTAAATAATCCACAGATTACGATAGAATGTTATCATATTATTTTATTTGCCTTAAAGCGCTACTCGCCGCTAGAAGGCGTTTTTGTGATGGCGAAGTATTAAGGCCGGTACACACGTTCAAGCAATGTCTGCTTCACCAAATCTAGTCGGCGCTACACGCGTTCCGATTTGGTCAGGCCCCAGGCCGCACCAAGCTGTAGTTGCATGTGTTGCCAGCCACTGCTAATCTCCCAAAATTAATATTATTTTTGAATACTTAAAACATAGATTTGCCTTCAATAAATAGATTACAAACAAAAATATTTCCGGTTTTTTATTGTTTAAATTATTATAATAATTCTATTTCATTATTTTTTAATTTTCTGTTATTTTCATTAAGATACTAAAACTTGCTAAATATTTATTTACTTAAACCAGCACTTATTATAAATAAATAAAATAAATAAATAAATAACTTCTTACATTCACACCAATTATCTAAGCCCATTTTAATTTCATTAAGAAACTGTATCATGGAAAACTTGATAACGGATAAATATATACTTAAATACTTTTTGTTTGTAAATACATACTTAATATACATTGTAAACACCCAGACCAAGACAAATAGACATGTTCATGCACACAAACATTTGTCTTGTTCGGGAATCGAACCCGAGACCGCTGGCGCAGAAGGTGGGTAGCCTACACCTGCGCCAAATCGGTCTTCAAATCCGATGGATCCGATCCGAACTTATTGATGTGGTGTTATTCCTTTTTTATATTAATTAAGTTTTACGACAAAATGCGAGTTATTAAATAAAATAAACAAAAAAATAGATATAATAATATTTGCATAAATGGACAGATTTAAACCTTTTGTTCGTTCAGTCCTACGCAAAAGTAATGAAAGAGCAATTAAATTGAATCCTCTGAAAATCCCTTAAACCTCGGACGACTACGCTACACTCGTCTAGGGGGGCTACCGCGCAACTTTATGGATATGAACTTCATACGTTTTTTGGTACTTTTAGTCAATTTTAAAGAAAAAATAGTCACTATCAGTTTTTTATTTTATGGCGTCGGGTATAACGATAGCTAGCTAACAACGTTTAACAGAACAAAGCATCAAAAATCTATCAAAATAAGGAATTCAAATGACTCTTGAAGCCCATACCCATTTTTGAATTCCCTATTTTGGTAGATTTTTGCTGCTTTGTTCTATTGAACGTTGCTAGCTAGCAATTATTTTACCCGAAGTCACTAAAGAGGGAACAGATAGCGGCAATTTTTTTTTATAAAATTGACCTAAAGTTCGGAAAAACGTATGAATTTCATATCCATAAAGTTACGCGGTAGCCCCCCAGATTTGGTTCGGAGCGCAAATTGGCGGCGCGGGGCGGTCGGATCGGAATGTGTGTACCGGCCTTTAGGCGGCGGCGTTGCCAGCCCAGCACCTCTGTCTCCGCGCGGATTGTTCGAGTGTGGGCGCATGCCGAGCCGACAACGCGTGCGATGCGACGCGAATTGGCAACGTCGCGGTCGGTCGTCGTCGTCGTTGTCGCACAACACAATTTCGTAATCTAGCGGGATTTAGTTCAAAATATTGTCCCAAAGATCTATTACTTTATTGGTGTGTATTTACTAACCCCCGAAGCAAAAAAGGGGTGTTATACTAGAAGTTTTTAACCCCCGCCGACGCATAAGAAGGGGTGTTATAAGTTTGACGTGTGTTTGTATCTGTCTGTCTGTCTGTCTGGGGCAACGTAGCTCCTAAACGACTGGACCGATTTTGATGCGGTTTTTATTAATTGAAAGCTAAATTAAATAAGATGGTTCTTAGACACGTTTGATGGAAATCTATCTGACCATTTATGGAGATGGTCAACTGCCTGCCGAAACGTTAAAAGGTACTCGGTTGGTTTAATTCTAATAAATTAAACAAAGTGTTGATTCTACTGAATCTAGTTTTTCGTTGTTAATTAGAATTTTCACAGGTAGGTACCTACCTAAGTAGTCTGCCTGTAGGTACATTCAGCTAAGAAAAAAGAATGCACTTTGTTTTCTTTGCATCAAGCTGCGAATTATTAGAGTTAAACTAACCGAGTACCTACTTGTGACAGTGCTTTGTTTACAATGTCGAAATTGGTTTTGTTTCTGTCTATGTTAAATATTATAGAAGTAGGTATCATCTGCAAACAACACAATATCACAGAAGCTTTTTGCAAAACTGTGCCTTATTGCTCTATTATAACTTAATAATTTTAAGTAAATTTAATATATAAGGCCTTATAATTTATAAGGCATAAATTTGTAGGTATGGCTATTAAGTTACGGCAGAATATTTTTACCTGTTAAATTACCTGCCAATAGTGGCAAGATATTTTTTTTTTTCTAAACAGATACTGGTGGCAGACTGACACTTCCATAAAATAATGTACCTCTTCGATTTATATTAATCGAAGATGTACCTACACCCTGGGCAAATTTAGGTGCAATAAAAAAATGGTACTTACCTAGCAAAAAAATTCTGTCTGTCTGTATGTAGGTACCTACCTAGGTATACTAAACTTTCATTATTCGTAGTGCCTAAACGGATCAAGCGATTTTAATGCAGTTTTTTAGGGTTCCGTAGCCCAATGGCAAAAAACGGAACCCTTATAGATTCGTCATGTCTGTCTGTCTGTCTGTCTGTCTGTCTGTCTGTCCGTCCGTATGTCACAGCCACTTTATTCCAAAACTATAAAAACTACACAGTTGATACTTGTCAGGTAGATGTATTCCGTGAACCGCTTTACGATTTTAATACAATAATAAAAAATAAAAACAAATTAAGGGGGGCTCCCCATACATAGAACTGAAACTGAAAAATATTTTTTCAACAAATATATTCGTGTAGGGTGTTTATAGATAGGTCTTTGAAAATAACATGGAGGTTTCTTAAATCATTTTTTCTCAAACTGAATATTTTGAAAGATAGAGCCTTCCAAAGTGGTAAAATGTGTGTCCCCCCCCCCCTCTAACTTTTGAAATAAAAGAATGAAAAATCTAGAAAAAATATATGCTGTAGATTTTAATAAAAACTTTCAACGAAAATTGGTTTGATCGATACATAGTCAGTACATTTTGAGATATATATAACACATTTTCAAAAACCGCAAATGTAACTTTGTCATTCATACAAACACTATGAAAAACAAAGTTATATTTTGCTGACAAAAAATTATGTTGGAATTTTGGCAAGGTATAGGCAATCGGTACGTTAAGTGTGTACGGAACCCTTCATGGGCGAGTCCAACTCGCACTTGGCCGATTTTAGGTTTTTTATTTTGTATGTAGGTAATTTAAAAAGGAAGATACTTATAAAAATAAAATTTAAGAAACTTAAAAACCCTCGACTCAAAAAAAACTTACAAATGTAAAAAGATAAAATTTCTCTCTCGGTCGGGGGACGCTCAACGTATAATTATAGGTAAGTACTTACCCTTTTAGTACCTACCTAGGTACTTCTATTTTGTGGTCCCCCGATTGAGATAAATTTTATTTTTTTACTTTTTTAAGTTTGTTTTATGTCGGGGGTTTTTAAATGTTTTTCTTTATGAACTACTTAATACGACGGCATATTTTTTCTGTTTTCACGACGGCATATTAAAAAAAAATGCTAATGTTTATTTAAGAAGCAAAGAGTCACTCTTGTGCTTTTTGCAGCGTTAGTTTATGTGAGTTACGATTACAAAGTGATTATAAAATCATTAGCACTCATTAGTGTGAAAAATGGAAAATGAAGTAAGTATTTAGAAAAAATCGACCGATATTTTGGCATCTATTATTAATTAGGTACCTTTAGGAAGACCCGTGGACGTAATTTATTTGTATTTTTTTTCAATGAGCCCGAAGGCATTTAAATAGATTGTATTAAATAAAATAGTAGTTTTGACCAGTACTTATACTGTTTCCGCCTTGACCACGTAGAGGTAGGTACTCGTAATTTATGTTATTTACGAATTTGCATTTTCATTTCAATTTATAATCAAGATTTTTAAAAGAATTGATTAAAGTAGGTGTAGGTACTTACATGGATCTTTCAATAAATTCTAAAGAAAATCTTTTATTTGAATTCTCAAGATATTCAGTATAAAAAGTTTGTAAAAAGTATGATATCACGCTTTGTGGTGTGGTTAAGAATGGTTCTAATTCAAATTATCTTTCTCAATATCTGGAATACTTAAACAAATAGTGCTCATTCGCTGAACAACCTTCCTTAGGCCGCTATATTCGTATATCTTAAACTTTATCTGGGCTCTTGTGGGACATCAGATGTACCAGACTTGAGATTATTGTAGGTCAATAGAAAATACTAATCACGCTGAACAACTTCCCCTAAGACGCTATATTTATATATCTTATGGTTTAGCTGTGCTGCTAGGGTTCGACATCAGGTGTACCAGACAGACCTTCGACATTATTACGTAACTGAAACACTAGAGCGGGTGCAACATGAGCATTCAACATGATTTTCGTCTTACCCATGTTCATCTTAAGACCCACTCTTTGAGAAGCATTACTGAGTTATTTAAATTTTTACTTTTTTGCATTCACAATGCAGTTTTTATGGTTGAAAAATGGAAAATGAAGTATTTAGAAAAAATCGACCCGTCCCATCGGAGCTGGTTGTGAGACGGGTCGATTTTTTTTAAATACTTCATTTTCCATTTTTCAAGCATTACTGAGATCTACGAGCATTGTGTTCAGGTCTTCCAAGGTCTCAGCCATAAGAACTACATCATCGGCATACAGTAAGTGTGTTAAGTACTCGCCATTGATGTTGATGCCGCATTCTTTACAATCCAGAAGCTTTAAAATATCCTCCAACGCAGCTGTGAACAGTTTCGGAGAGATGACGTCTCCCTGTCTCACACCTCGCTGTAGTTGGATAGGATTAGAGCTCTGGTTCTGTATAGTCCGTTCGGTTAGATAGTGTCGGTACACCCGCACGGCATTGTGGCAGAGCGACACTATCTAAGCGAATGGACTATAATCGGACTGACACGGTGGCATTTTGGTATAAGTACCTCAGCACCTCGATGTGGACTATGGTACTATAGCCTTTCCGGAACCCGGCTTGTTCGGGAGGTTGGAAGTCGTCAAACCTGCGAGCGAAACGATTCGTAATCATACTCTCGAAAACATTTTATAGATATGGCTCAGAAGCGAGATGGGTCTGTAGTTCTTCAAGAGATTCAGACAAGATTCCTTCTTGAAAAGTTATTTTTGTCATTCTTATGTCTGTCATGTAGTTTTACTCAGCTTTCTAATCTGAACACTGATTAATGAAATATAGTTAATTATAACTTTTTTTTTATTTAGCATAAAAAAATACAATTGAGAAATAAAGCTACATTACTTACACAAAGAAAACCACATTGGCTTATAATATGTGTCAGTGTGACATACAATGTAGATAAATAAGAATTAATTAAATACTTAAATACTCTTATGATAATATGGTTATTTCATCATCATCATTACACAGCAAGTTAAATGAAAAGCTTGTAAAACAAAAGTTAATATTATGTTGTTTTAATAAAAAAGGGCCACTAATTTCAGCAAACTTGAAAATTCCTGATTCCCGGGAATGAAAAAACCCGGGAATCCCAAAACCCTAGTCACAATGGGCGTTTTCATATTGGACGATAACGACACCGACACGATATTCATATATCGTTCGACTGTAACCTGTACTTTAATTAAAAAACTATAAAAAGCTTATTCGGGCAAAGGTATATTGGGTAGGTAGGGTACAACAGTCAAACTTTACTACTTAAATCGTGAATCGTGATTCGCTCGTGGCGTGACCCACCATAAGTTCATTTTCTAAGGCTGGTTTCACAGCTCTCCGTGCGGCCCGCGCGGTCGCTCGCAGCCGCCCGCACACGGGAGCCCGGAACGGAGAAACGGGAGGCGCTAGAACATCGTTTCACATCACAGCAACGCGGGTCGGTCCGTACGGCCCGACTATTGGTACCTATTCTACCGAATCCGGTGTGTGAAAGAGCTGTGTAACCAGCCTAACAGATTTTAAAATTCTGTAAGGTTGCGATTTAAACTTGTTGACATTGACACTGACTTTTATAGTTTTGACGCTTCCAAACAAATCATTAGCAAAATGGGTCATGACATGATTCAATTGGTTCGACTGTACCTACCTTATCAACTAATATCACATCATCGGCATCGGCAAGTTGCATTGCATTGCAACGCGTGCGTGTTCATGTTCATGTACGCTACGCAACCCAGTAAAGTAGCACTCAATAAAAATTAAGTCTTACGTATACTATTTTTAAAGTTTGAATTCGCATATATAGGCGGTTACTAGCGCCACTTTTTGTCCAGGGGCTTAAAACAGTTCGTTACATGACTAACGCTATCTGTTGACGGGAAGCGAAAAACGGGCTCGGTTGACAAAGCACAGCTCCCTTCAATAGCGACATCTAGCGAAATAAAAGAGGAAACTAAACTGCCCGCAAGTTTTTGCCCGCTAGGGACGGTCACATTTCTTGTATGGGATGAGGCATCTGTACTAGTATAGTATTATATTATCTGTGGTCATACATACCTGGGCATCTGCCGGTTTGAAGTCCCGGACATATTTGTCAACATAGCTCAGTAGGATTGGTGTTACGTAGGATTCAATTTTGAACATGTTTGCCTTTAGAACATGTTACTTAATATCACAACATACTTTATGCTGATACTGTAACAAAATGCACACAATAGATTATGCAATAGTAAAGTAAACATATGTTTATTTTTTGTTTTGTTCCATTTGTGCCATTTGACAGCACTGTCGCATAGGACTACTTAGGTTTGAGTGGTTAATGTAATCTGTTAAGGCTGCTGTACACGGTTAGAGTAAATGGTAGAATAGAGTGGTAGAGTACTCTATCGTACTAACTATACCACCCCAGCGTCTACTCTACTCTACCGACTACTCGACCTATGTAAACAGTTAGTAGAATACCTAGTTCAGACTTCATTATAGCGTTCCTTACAATTTCTCGATGAGTGACGTTCATTTTGTCCTAGTGTTTCTTGCCGAGTGACATTTATATGTTACTTTACTAAGAAAATGAAAATTTACATTTATACATTTACTCTACTAAAAGTAGTAGAGTACTGAGAAGTGGTAGAGAAGTATGCTAGTTCACTCTACCATGTATAATGCAACTCTACTTAAACTGGTAGAGTAGTATGCTAGTTCACTCTACTGTTTACTCTACCCGTGTACAGCAGGCTTTAGCTAAAAGTAAAAACAATATTTTTTTATGGTGCGTTATCATGTTGGCCTTGGCTCAGTGAGCGTACACGAGCCACGAACCAAGAACAAAGGCTGAGCCAAGGCGAGCTATCACAAACAGCTGTTTACATGCTGGCCGCTTGTGATGGCTCACCCAACAATGTAAACGCACTATTATGTTTTTTATATAAATCTTGTGTCACAGTGTTAGTCACTCTGAGCCTCTTCTGAAACGGCTTGACCGATTTTTATGTTTTTTTGTGTACCTAGGTATATTGGCTAGGTCTGAGAATAGGTTGTAGGTTATTTTTTACCCCAAAAATTCTACGGGAGTAAAGCCCCGGGGTGCAGCTTATAATAAAATAGTTCATAGGAGAAAGAACGGAGACATTATCCAGCACACCAAGATAAGGGGCTTGTTGATAATACAGAGACTGATGTTTTAGAACAATCAGGTATATGTCAGTTATGTTGCCAATAACATTCTGTCATTTTTATACATACCTAATTGCCCAATTTACTATTTGATATCTTTTCGATTGCGAAATAGTTAATAAAGTTATATATTATGCAGTTTTAGCGAGGTTTTAGCATAGCACAAATTAATTCAACAAAAAAAATTGTGAACAGATGTAAACATCACCACCACCACCATAGAGCACGCACCTATATATCACAAATTATATAGACTAGTACTATATATACAAGTTACTCTATGGCACGCACCATAGAGAAAGATAAATATTTAAAGTAATAGAGAACCCACTCGACACATATTTTTGTCCCCTCATTTTGAACGTCCGCCATCTTGTCGACAGTGCTGCTCTCTGTAAATTGGTGTCATACAAAATAGCCTGTACTAAAGCTAGCCCAAATAAAAAGTGGATGTAATTTCCACTTTCATTTGAGTTAGCCAAAGGACAGCCATCGTAGTTCGAGTGGTTTTAAGGAGTTAGCGATAAAAATAAAACACCCAGTTTTGATTTGGATTTTTATTACATACTGTACCTATCTAAAATTATATATGTTTGTATTTATTGTATACATCTTCTTTCTAAGACTAAGGTTGACGGAGTAGTTGTGGTCATGGTCCGCTTAGTTGGTAGCGGCTTTTGCGATGCTCCTCCATATCTCTTTATTTGTGGCACTGCGTGTGCATTCTGAAAGGGCACACTTGGTTGTGGACTTGATAAGACTTGATCATCTTGTGGTTGTGGGTTATCGGCCGCGAAAACGTTGACTCTTCCTTGTTTCTTCAATCGAATCATTCCAAGGAGCTTGCGTTAAGGATGATAAGTCCAAACATTCTTAGAATTCGCACTTGCACAATAGTCGAAAGTCTTTGTTTGATCCGAAGCTCCTTTTTAGTCGAAACATTTGTGCGACGAGCAGTCCGTTTGATCATCGTGCACCACATCTCCAGGGTATCAATCTTCTTGAGGTACCTACTTTTGTTGGAGCATCCATGTTTCAGCTCCTTAAGAAGATAGGAAATAGTAAGCTTTTCGTGAATCGAACCTTGGTGTTTTTGATTATGCGGCGATCTTTCCATATCTTCGTTAGCTTTTCGAAGGCTGATCTGGTTAGGTTAAGGCAGCTCGTCTTTTTATATCTTCTTTGCAACCTTCGATCAACAATAATACCTAGGTCTGTGTAACTTCCAGAATTTGTGATTATAAATCATCCTCATCAGTAATATGTATACTATGTACCAACTTAATTATTACACGGATTCACCAACACACACTTGCCTCAACAATGTTTTCAACATAATATCGCACTACTTTTACAACAATATATTATTTTAGCAGCTAACTTTTGCTTAGAAATCCGAGATTGAAAGGTGACATTAATTGACATTATTTTGATATTATTGTCTTTTCTTCTTTTTATTATTATTTCTGTTTTCAGCCATTGCTTCCCAAAAAAAATATTCTTACATAGAAACTAGAATGCTACTTGGTATTTTGAAATTTGATAAATAAATCATATTGCAATATTATTATATTAGTATGGATGTAAATCATTCATAGATAGGTTTTTTTCTATTTGTATTTATAAACTCTAAACTAGAATATTTCTAAAGTTTACTACTTTTCCACAGAATAAAAAAAGAAACACAATAGCCATCTATCGTGGCAAAACAACACCTCTTGGTACACCACCACCAATCTGTCAAAACGGTTGGTACACAAAGCTGTCCCAAGTTGGTCCCAAGTGCTTTTATGTTCTAAGTGCTCTATTACAAGTGTGCCCCCCTGGCACGCACCAATCGCACCATAAAGTATAGAGTAATCGGCGCCACACACGAATCACCAATGAGCGATTTTCTGAGGCCATTTAAGAAAAAAGCTTCCAATGAGCGATTTTCTGAGATGCCATTTAAAAAAAAAAAAGCTTCCAATGAGCGATTTTCTGAGAGGCCATTTAAAAAAAAAAGCTTCCAATTGCTTCACTAGATGGCGTTGAATAAGTATGTACATGTCTATGGTATATTTTGGTATGAAACCATAAAGATATACCTTAGCGGAATAGAGAAACAAAGGGCTGAGCGAGCGGGATGTCACTAGCAACAACACTGTGAGATAAAAGGAGATGCGTGATGCGAGGTAACAGAACCGTTTTTGGCTACTGTTTGACAGTTCGTCAGCACTTATCAGCACGCTGAGAATTTTGGTGTTTTAATTTTTTCGGATTTTACGTGCAATCTTAGATATTTTTAGCCAATATTGATATGGAAACATGGTGACTTGCTCAGTTATTGATTGTTGTACAACACAATGAAATAATCCCGCAAAATGTTCAGTTCACAGGTAAATTATTCCAAACCGACACCTCCCTTCCTAAGGTTTATTTTTGCCAATGCGCTTCGAATTTAAAGCAAGAAGTGTGATAATGCTCTTCAACAAACATTTATTTATGTAACAAGCAAATATTGATTACACATAATGCAGAATTTACGAATATTTTGTGTAAAGAAATAATTTTCGTTTTACACTAGGGCTGCATCAAGTTATCGATATTTCGTGTCCACTGTCTATCACGCGGTAAAAAATGAATATGTATTAGGTACTGTAATTAAAGTACCTGTAAGACGTTTAGATATGAATTACCTGGGAATGTAATTCCATTTAAGATACTTAACTGATCCATAGGTATCAGTTTTTGACTGTTAGAATAGTTACCTACATATACTATCATTAGTAATATCCTTAATATCTTTCAGAATCTTATCTTTATCATTAGTAATATCTTTCAGATTACATACTAACTTGGATTCCAGAAACTAACTGGACTAAATTGATTATTATGCAGTAAGCATTTTGATGAAAAATATTTCTAAACGCGAGAAGTGAAACGTACTATCACTGTGGAAGCACCAACAAATTGTTCAAAGGATTGTGCGAAGCATGGCCGGGTCGCTAGTGTATAATAAATGATTTAAAATATCTGGGAGTTTTTCTTAAATATGCATACTTCACCGCAGAATCGTAGTTTTAGCCATGCAAAATCCCTTCCCAAGGTGGGAATTTTAGTTATATTAATAATATTACTATATGTTAATATATTATTATTAGACGACCTCCGTGGCCGAGTCGTGTACGCACAGGTTTCAAGGTGCCGCTATCTCTAGAGGTCCCGGGTTCGATCCCTGGGGGGTACCGCGTAACTTTATGAATATGAACTTCATACGTTTTTTGAAATTTTAAGTCAATTTTATAAAGAAAACAGCTACTATCAGTTCCTTGTTTTGTGACGTCGCTCGGGTATAACGATAGCTAGCTAGCAACGTTCAATAGAACAAAGCCGCAAAAAGCTATCAAAATAAGAAATTCAAATGACAGTTGAAACCCATGTCCATATCCATATTTTTTATCTATCTCTAGAGGTCCCGGGTTCGATCCCTGGGGGGTACCGCGTAACTTTATGGATATGAACTTCATACGTTGAACTTTAAGTCAATTTTGTAAAAAAATAGCTACTATAAGTTATTTGTTTTGTGACTTCGGGTATAATGATAGCTAGCTAGCAACGTTCAACAGAACAAAGCAGCAAAAATCTATCAAAATAAGGAATTCAAGTGACAGTTGAAGCCGATACCCATATTTTTTAGCCGGTAGCCCCCCAGGTCGGGTAAATGTTGAAAACTAATGTTTCAATATTTCCTCGGGTCTGGGTGTATGTGGTAATTACCCGTCGTTGTTTCTAATTTCCATAATACTAGTGCTTAACCACTCAATGGTTACGTAAGCTTAAATATGCTTACGGGGCAATGGTTCCTCAGCACAGCTCCGCTCCGCTCCGCTTCGCTCGCTCGGCTTTAAATTAAGTTTTACTCAAAAACTAGAAGGATTTAATAAAAACAAATTATTGATTTATAATGCTAGTTAAATTTGCAATAAGATTGTATAACTTGTAGATGGATTTTTATTACGATTTAGTTAGAAACAGCGAGTTGAAGTTGCAGAAAAGGAAATATTTTACCGATTTCTTTTTAAAACACGCAATAAATACTAATAAATAAACAATTGTTACAGACCAATTTGTGTTTAAATAATAGTTTACAATGTTGTTATTAGATAAAAGTAAAAAAAAGATAACTCTCCTCTAGAAAAATATTGTTTAATTAAAGATATAAAAATGTAAGTAAAGAATCACCCTTACGGGCTACAAAAGTATGGATCGATTTCGTATCGACTTCTTTTTTGTAAGTTGATAAATTTTAAATATATACTTTTTATGGGTATTGAGGGCATAACAAGTATATATTAATGTATTACAACATATTTAGTACAATATATTTAATTATTTTTTTATATTTTATTTTTCCATACTTAGCTAACATTACCTAAATCACGCAATGGTTCCTTGCCTCCTGGAGGCAAGCAAGTCGGCGAACTTCAATCGTATATAATCTGCCAAAATTTTATTAAATTGGACCAATTTCTTGTTCTACGATTAAAATAAGGTGTCTAGATTAAGATTGGTATAAGTTGGATAGGAAAAGAGAGTGATTTGACACAATTAATTAAAGAATTTTAATTAGCTGTCAGCTTGCCTCCAGGAGGCAAGAAACCATTGGAGCGGGTAAAAATACTTGCCTCTGGGAGGCAAGGAACCATTGAGTGGTTATGCTACTATACCCTGGTATTGGAACATGAATGTGATCGTGTCCAATATACATTTATTTATTACTTTAACTATTTAATATTATCGATATCGATATTAATCTGAAAAGCGACATGACGCACATCACTGACACGCATACATAAACAATTTTACACACACAAATGCGATCCAATTTCGGTTTCGTTTGACAGCTCGTGGTTGTTCCTCTATTCCGATAGGTATATTAACTTTATGCTTAGAATAATAACGCCTAGAAACCGAGTAGGCCTAAGAAAATGAAGCAATTCAAACTGAGCCAATTTGGCTCAGTCGGCACGACTTTACACGAACGTCCCGTCAGTTGTCTAGGTTACACGTCAGAGTAAACATCTCTGATAATTTAAATAAACTATGATGGTTTGTGTGGTCAATGGCTGTCACAATGCTTCTGATAAGGAGAAAAAAGCCTCGAACATAACATTTCATACGTTACTTTCATTATATTACTTGTATTCTGCTAAATATTCACTATGTTTGAAAATAAAATTGAAGGCCGTCATACTATTGAAAGTGTTACCAGTAATATGACATTAAGTTCCCGATTTCTATTGATATTATATATTATACCTACCTACTGATTATAGAAATAATTCTTATCGAAAATGTTTTTGTGACTTGTAATGAGAGTTGTCAATTGCAGTAAGATAAAACCTTTCCCTTTTTTGTGTAAAGTGTTTAAATAGATATTTATAATTTATTTTTTGTTTTTTGTTTTAAGGACGACCGATTTGGCGCAGGGGTAGGCTACCTGCCTTCTGCGCCAGAGGTCTCGGGTTCGATTCCCGAACAAGACAAATATTTGTGTACATGAACATGTCTATTTGTCTTGGTTTGGGTGTTTTATTTGTATATTAAGTATGTATTTACAAACTAAAAGTATTTAAGCTTATATATTTATCCGTTATCAAGTTTTCCATGATACAGTTTCTTAATGAAATTAACATGGGCTTAGATAATTGGTGTGAATGTAAGAAGTTATTTATTTATTTATTTATTATTATTTATTCATTACTTAGGGTAACGGACCTAAATGCTAGCACTGCACCAAATAATCAGCACTCCGAATAAATAGTAAAATTAAGTATAAGGTTTTCACTCACTAATTAGAGCTAGGTACCACTTTGGAAAATAAATAAATTGATGTTTTGGGAATCCTATTCCCGGCAATACCATACCTACTTTTCGACCCTATAAATGGCGAAAAAATTGTGATCAAACGTTTGTATCCTGCAGTTTGTCCTGTTTTTTGCCAATTCCTTGTGATCGAAGTTAAGTTCATGTGTTTACATTTTATACTTTATTATATCTTTTAGATATTTTTTATTGAAACTTTTGATTTCTCTGATTTATAAGACAGTTTATGAGGATAATCTGAAGAGAAGAATTTGCGGTTATGGTAGATGAGATGGTAGAGAAGTTGATATATTGGTAAAATGTGGTGCTGAAATATGGATACACTATTTTGCGAATTTCTAACTATCAGCACTGGTGCAGATAAGTGGAAAATAGTACGTAAATACTTATTCCATATTTTTTTGCATACCGTGTTTATTTTAGGTGTAGATTTTTTTTGATATAAGTAGATTATACCTTCGGAATCTACTTATATCTTAGCATGGTGCTGAAACTACATTTGCCGTTTGACAGTGTAGTGTTAATAATTGGATCAAAAGCATGCTGATAATTTGGTTATCCTAGCATTTCATCATCTTTCCTTTTTTCAGACCCCCTAGCCTAGTTTATTTTTATTAAAAAATAATATTGAAAAATGGAAACTAAAGTATTTAGTTAAAATTGACCCATCTCACAACCAGCTCCAATGGGACTCGAACCCACGACCTTTCGCTATCCGAGCGACTGCTCTAACCACTGAGCTACGGAGTCATTAGCCGTTAGTCAGTGGATAGAGCAGTCACCCGGATAGCGAAAGGTCGTGGTTTCGAGTCTTATCGGAACTGGTTGTGAGACGGGCCGATTTTTTCTAAATACTTTATTTTCCATTTTTTATAATAAAAATTGCATTGTGAATGCAAAAAAGTAAAATTTAAATTAAAAAAATATTTCCTATAATTTCAATACCACTATCACAGTGCTGATAATTGGTGGTGATGGTGCTGATAAATGGTGAGATGGTCATTTTTTGCTCTTACCTGTCTGAAAAAAATTGGACAAAGAAAAATTTTTTTTTTCATATATAATCTTACTGATTAAATATTGAAACCAGAAAACTCGTCATAACAGGTGAAAACGTATTTTTCTATGTGATATAGGGTAAGAAGGTTTAAGCTCACCCAGTGAGCAATGGAGAGAGCGATGCTTGGTATTTTCCTGCTCGATCGAATCAGAAATGATGAGATCCGCAGGAGAATTAAAACAACCGACATCGTTCGAAGGATTACATCGTTGAAGTGGCAGCGGGAGGGACACATAGCGCGGAGAACTGATGGGCGTAAGGGCGTTTGTGCACTACCACTGAATTTTACCGATCCGGAAAAAAACGGATGCTTGTATTTTAATAATTAATCATTTATAATAGTAATTAATTAAATACAAGCATCCGTTTTTTTCCGGATCGGTAAAATTCAGTGGTAGTGCACAAACGCCCTTAGAGAGGAAAGGTTCTCAAATGGCGACCGCGAACCGGACGGTGACGTTCCGTGGGCAAGGTGGACCGATGATCTAGTCAAGGTCGCGGGAAGCCGCTGGATGCGGGCAGCACAGGACCGATCGTCGTCGAGATCCTTGGGGGAGGCCTATCCCCAGCAGTGGGTGTCGTACGGTTGACATGATTATGTACGATTATGTACGTTATTTTGTGCTCCCGTCTTGCAAGCTTTAGACCAATAAGTGATTAGTCAGTAACGCTGAACCATTTCTTCCGCGAATAAAATGGTAATGCGCTATTACAATTATTTGGACGATATGTATTTTCGCGAACATTATTATAATGGCTTTAGACATAAAAGTTATAAGGTTAAATTTATACTAACCGTCTGTTTTAATTTTATTCGCGTAAAAATAGATATGGGTATATTTTATGAATACTATTGTAATATTTTATCTTTTTTAATTTTAGACAATAAACTCTACAAAAATATATGACGTGTATTGCCACTCATAGATTTTTAAAATACAATAAAAGTGATGTGCCATGTAATGTGCCATTGCCATTTTATTCGCCGGGGACGGCGCTATTTGTTATTTGTTTCACCTAGTGATTTGTACATATACATATAAATATTATGTAACAAAGAAAGCACCTCGTCATGCAATAGTATGACTCTTATTACAAAATTTATTTTAAAAACTTAGGTATATAAACATTCACGTAATTAATTAAATTATTTACAAAAGAGTATGTATGTATGTGTTTCAAAGGCAATTTAGGCTGTGATTTGTTACTTATCTTTGAATTAACAATAAACAAACATTATCATGAACATAAATTCCGATTTCAGGAAATTGTTACACTTCCCCACTCTCGGGGTAATTGTTCCTACTGGACACACTCTACAACATCAAAGTTTTGTTTGTGTGCGTGTCGGGGCTGGTCGGCGCACGTAGGCACGTAATGCTCGCACACACATAAATCTGATTTATTGCTTCACTTTTGACGAAGCTTTAGTATGAAGACTATCGATCTAGCGTAAGCGAAGCGAAGCTGTTATTAATCTATGACTTTATGTATGAAACATATTTAAATTAATTACTTTTTAACAACCCAAAGGAAACTAATAATATATTAAATAAGTACTACTGTGAGGAACAGAAACGAAATAGGTAAATTTAAAGATTTAGGTAAATAAATAACATCTGTCTGACGTTCCGTTTTACGTAAAAAAGTCGCGTCAAAGTAAAATTTATAACGTTCCGTTCCTTCTAACTGCATAGGTGGGACAGCGCCGTCTAGTGACTGAGTTTTCAGAAAATCGCCCATTGCTTCACTAGATGGCGTTAAATAAGTATGTACATGTCTATGGTATATTTTGGTATGAAACATATTTAAATTAATTACTTTTTAAAAACCCAAAGGAAACTAATAATATAATAAATAAGTATGTGGGTAGATAATGGTAATGGTCGATCCAAGTGGTTGCTCAGCAGTCAGTGCGTTTGAGCTTGCAAGTGCCAGAGGGTGCTGCAGGATGCCCCAGTCTGCGGTGAGTCGAGACGGTGCGGGGTGGCTGCTGGTCGCTGCTCCTGTCCACGGTGAGTCGGGACGTCCACGGTGAGTCGGGATGGAGTGTGCGTTGTGACGGTGGGTCCGAGCTGCTGGCGCACAGAACTGCCACGCTGGAGTAAGGGCCCAGTGATGCTCCAGAGACGTGGGCTGCGAGGATGCCAGGTCGGGATGATGCCGTCGAGTGCTGCCGAAGGTCCAGGTAGCGTCGGACGATGCTGCGATGGAACCTTGAGGCGGGTGTGCTGGCTTGCTGTGTGACTCTGCTGAAGGTTGCTGGATGAGGGTCGGGAGGAGTGATGGCTGCGCTGGTGGAGACGATGCTGGCGCTGGTGAAGACGGTGCTGGCGCTGGTGAAGACGGTGATGGCGCTGGTGAAGACGGTGATGGCGCTGGTGAAGACGTGCTGGCGCTGGTGAAGAAGGTGCTGCATGTGCTCCGTCGGGGTCACCAATGTGAAGAATTGGAGATGGTCGCAACTAGGTGAAAGGAAGACTGATGGTGTGTCTTCCTTCCGGGCTAGGATGTTGTTAGCCCGGGGACAACTGTCCAACGGTTGTATGTCGGAGATCCTACTAATATTATAAATGTGAAAGTTTAGATGTTTGGATGTTTGGATGTTTGTTACTCAATCACGCCAAAATGGCTGAACGGATTTGGCTGAAATTCGGAACACAGATACTTTGTAGCCTGGAGAGGAACATAGGCTACTTTTTATCCCGGAAAAATATCATATTCCCGCGGGATAACGGAATAAAGTCCACGCGGGCGAAGCCGCGGGCGGAAAACTAGTTCTTATATATGTTAAGTTGCTTGATAAACTTTGCGGGTGCGATGTAGGTTCCCCACTGTAGGTCCTCACTGATTGGTAGCGCCATCTATTTTATACGGCTGAAGCTCCGTGTCGTGTTGCTTATGTGCGCGTCGTCTAGATGTCGCCACAAGTACTACTATGAGGAACAGAAACGAAATAGGTAAATTTAAAGATTTAGGTAATTAAATAACATCTGTCTGACGTTCCGTTTTACGTAAAAAAGTCGCGTCAAGGTAAAATTTATAACGTTCCGTTCCTTCTAACTGCATAGGTGGGACAGCGCCATCTAGTGACTGAGCTTTCAGAAAATCGCCCATTGCTTCACTAGATGGCGTTGAACGAAGTATGTACATGTCTATGGTATATTTTGGTATGAAACATATTTAAATTATTTACTTTTTAAAAACCCAAAGGAAACTAATAATATATTAAATAAGTACTACTGTGAGGAACAGAAACGAAATAGGTAAATTTAAATATTAAGGTAAATAAATAACATCTGTCTGACGTTCCGTTTTACGTAAAAAAGTCGCGTCAAAGTAAAATTTATAACGTTCCGTTCCTTCTAACTGCATAGGTGGGACAGCGCCATCTAGTGACTGAGCTTTCAGAAAATCGCCCATAAAGGCCGTGTTCCGAAATACGCTGACAGCGCTGTTAGCGCGAATACTGCATTTAGACTGCATTTATATAGCCCCCAGTACAGGTTGGCCGATCATGGTCGGCGACCATGATCAATACATCGTACATTGACACTTTCGAACGAACAAGTTTAAAAAGGTAAAACTATTGGTAAAACTTTTGGCGTATTTCGGAACTTAGCCACAAGAAAATATGTTGTTATAGTATGGAAGCCACACCCTGAATTAAAAAGTGAGGATTAGTATATTATGCAACTAGTGAATAAAGGACGGATTTAAAGCGAGGGCCGTAGATGAGTCACGAGCAAGTGAAGGATTCTAATGATTGAATCACGAACGCAGCGAGTGATTCAACTGTTAGAATCCTGAACGACGCGAGTGATTCATGGCCCTCGATATAAATTCCTACTTTATTCAGGAGTTGCATACTATACTTTATACCATGACTACGAGAAAAGACATAATTTAAGCGAAAATAGAAATTTAATCAAGACATAAGAATTGTTACATTATTGTAATTGAAATGAAGAACACAAAACAGTTTTTAATCTAATGCCAAACTCCTTGTCGCAAATATCGACCAATCAAATCTCGAGAATTTATTTGCACCAAAGAGTTTTGTATTTCGAATCTTAGCGCAAGGAGTTTGTGTAAGCATTGAAATAGAGACCGGTTAATTTTTGTGTTCCAAATTCAAACACCAAAATAGTGAATAAAAACAAAACAGTGAATAAAGGCCTTTTTATTCACTGTTTTGCGTGAACAAAGAGCATGTTGGAGCATGTAATCACTACGTTTAAGCGTGAATAAAATAAGCTTTTGAAAGTAGGTATGGTATAAAATTTTTTTCACTTCTCATGCTCGTAAAGTTCGTGTTTATGTTGGGTATAGGCTGCATAAAATCGCTTTTTATGCTCTAGTGCATAAAGTAAAATCTTCGTCTATGTCACAGACTCTAACACCCGTTTGCACTAAACTTAAAAATCGCCTTTTCCTAGCTAACTTAAGACATTCTTAACAAAAAATTGCTTTGCACTAACCTTAGGACATTCTTAAATGCACTTTTGGCTATTCTTAACTTACGGGCCCAATATCGAGCGCCTAAGGCTTAAGAAATACCTATTTCAGTGATTATTGTCTGTGGCATTGTGAGCAAAGAGTAGTGCGACAAGCTTTTCTGTTCCGGTGATTATCTTTGGAACTAAAACAGTTTTCATACGACAGTCCATTTTGACAGCTAATTTCGTATTGCAAGTGACTCCTGTGTAACGGCTGTCACCGGAACAGAAAAGCTTGTGGCTTTTGTATTCTTGTTTGCTAGATAGAGACACAACACATGTGACATACGTCATTCCTCATTTATTTTAAAAAAACATTACAGATCGACAATCTTTTCTGTTCCCATGACAGCGGCGCTTATGTTTAGCAGCAAAACATGAAAATATTAGCAAAATGACATTAAAAACAAAACTCGTTAGTTCTAGTTTTGGCCACCGGAACAGGGGGGCTACCGGCTAAAAAATCTGGATATGGGTATGGGCTTCAAGTGTCACTTGAATTCCTTGTTTTGATAGATTTTTGATGCTTTGTTCTGTTAAACGTTGTTAGCTAGCTATCGTTATACCCGACGCCATAATATTAAAAACTGATAGTGGCTATTTTTTCTATAAAATTTACTAAAAGTTCCAAAAAACTTATGAAGTTCATATCCATAAAGTTACGCGGTAGCCCCCCTGAAAAGGTTGCGCACTGTATTTATGTTTTTCCTGACAGTTGAGCTCAGTTGACTTTTTCTTTTCTCGGTGAATTACTCCTACCAAATAAAATAGACAACGCCTTAGCTTTTGTCTCCTTTTAACTTACGAAGGAATCAATGAGAAGTTTCAACCAAAAAAATATCCAGTGACCTACTTTACCTCGCCAGGTTTAAAATCCATAAACAATTAATATTTGAATTCATTCATTCATTCTTTTAGCAAGGTGATGACTAATTTACGACGCAGTCTGTCAGTGCAAACAAAAATTTTAGCTCGGCTGTTTTAGGCTGTTTCTAAGCTAAGATGTATCTTATTTATGACAAGCTCAACCCGAGTTTAGTGCAAACGGGCATAAGTGTAGTACTTATAAATTCCTTGATTAGATTAGATAGAACTGTGGATTTTGACCCTAAATGAAAAAAGGCATTCTTGAAATGGAACGTATAGAAGTAGTCAGTCAAAAGTTGACAGACGTTGATTTGACAGTAAATACAATCAGTCAAAAATGTCAATTTGACATAATAGAGATACGAAACAAACTGATACGAGAGGTCGGTGGGTCAATAAAAATGTATTTTTAACGTAGATTTTAGTTGCTCGTCATGGTTTTTGCTCTTTGCGTTTTCAAGTTAATAAAATATGGCTATAACTAAGTGCATGTAAGTTAACTTAATTATATGATTTTGTTGTTTATTTCCATTGTTTTAGGTTACTGTAAATTTGTTGTCATATCATTGGTTTAGTAGTGCCTTTTCAATGTTTTCGAGAGACGATATTGTAGTATATATATATATATATATATATAGTTATATAATAGTTAAAGAATTGTATTCCATATATCACAAATGTCGTCATTTTGGTACGAGACGAGAGGAGGTATTTATAGACGTCATTTTCTTAAGTAAACATTTATGTGGCACTGTGGCACTATAGTAATCATTCCTTACAGTCTTTGCTTTGGCATGTGGTTTTCCTTGTTGTTTACTCTTATGATGGTCATTCATTGTTTGACTTGTTATTTTGCTTTCACCTTTGAAGTCATAACTTCCTTTTTTTTATTCTGACCCTAGAAGGCATACTACTAAATTGGTTCAATGTTATAAAATATTTTTAAAGTCTACTGCACAAATACGATCACGAAGCGAAGTTAAACATTTGGTTTTAGCTTTTGATAATTTTTGTTACTCCATCTGATAGTACAAATTGTTTAGGTATACAGAAGGCAATGTAAATAAATTGTATTAAATAGCCTATCATTTTCTTTTACAGGTTACCAAATTGAATAACACAGAGCAAATTCCATGTAAAATGCAAAATAAAAACAGGATATAGTTCAGTAATGCATGACCCAGGGGGCTGTGGTTGTTAGGCTAGTCATGACTTAAATTACTCACTATAGTTCTTTGTACATATTATTAAGCTATGCTGAAATTGCCCAACAGCTTTTGCAGATATTTGAAGGTTGCATGTGAGAGTGTGAGTTGTAGAGCACATGCGCGGGCGCTCACACATTTGACTTGCATATGGGAGCCATGCTGTACGGAGGACACACTGTGCACTCAAACATCTCCATTGTTACACGGTGCCCAACAACATAGGTTATATTCAAGTGTGAAGAAAAGATTTCGTATAAAGATACCACCTTTGAAATCCAATGAGGCAAAAGAAGCCAAGCCAATGAGTGAACCACTGCAACCTACTTTAAATCATGTCAGCTACGGAGGGGGACAATTTGAAGTGTAAGACAATAAAGCATTTTTCTTTAAAATTTATGACCTGATACTTATTTATTTCTATTGTATGTTAAAGTATAGTTTGTCAACAAATTAATATCTACTTTCCTTGTTGGCTGATAATGTAGTTCTTATCATATGTACCAATAATGTCCCTTTATTTAATAGTTCAACAAACAATGATAATCTCAATAAGTGGCAATCCCAGTTTGATGAATCAGAAACGACAGAGACATCTGGAAACCACACTACTTCTGTGCCTCCTGACTTTCGAGTTTGGGAACCAGTAGAAAAAAAGGTCACATCTTGTGATGGTATGTTAAAAAATGATTTAAATATAAGTAAAATGGTTTTTAATAAGTTAGTATTGCATTATGGTTTGTTATAGTTGCATTATGTAAACATACTGCATTAATTTAAGGGAAAAGCCAAATACTGAAATGCATCTATCATTATTGTCATCCATAAAAGTAAAAGTACAGAATAAACCATAGCACTACCTGCTGCTTTGCCTACTCAATTATCTATAAAATACAAACAACTTCAATATTAAATATCCTTTTATATTTTCTCAATGCTTGTCAATTTCGCAAACAAATTTTTCTGTAAAGTGTCAATAATTATAGCTTAAGTTATACATTATGTCAGTCAGTTGACTATTTCCTTTTTTCTATAACATTTTTATAAATAATTTAGGTTTTATATCACATATTGGTAATAAATTATCCACTTAAAGCATTAAAACAAATATTATCATTACAGGTGGTAATGGATTTAGATTCCGAGTGCTCTCATATAATGTGTTAGCACAGTATTTGTTGGAATGTCATCCATACCTCTACCGGGAATGTTCCCCAACAAATCTTAAGTGGAAAGTAAGAGCTGACCGTCTCTACAACGAAATTATCAGTCTATCTCCTGATGTAAGTGCACCATTAGCAGAGATATTTAACGTACGTGTCGTAAGAATGTCGCGACCTCAGGGAAGGGAAATCAGCCATTGCGTCATTTAATGATTTATCGCCTTGCTTGTGTTGATTTCTTGACATTGTCCAAGAAAAAATACAGATGAAAAGTAAAAATTGTAGACTTCCGACTTTCAACCTTCATTTAAAATAATACTACCTTCTACTTCATTCATAGTCAATAACTGCTTATGCTATATAAAAAAATAACCACAGTCAAGATTTTAAGTGGCAATATAATTTTTCCTTTATAGACATCAGTCTATAAAAGAAAAATTATGTTGACTTACTAAATTTTTAATTTTTGAGTATGTTGATATATTTATTTTATTATTAAAAAACACTGTCAAGTGTTTTTTGATACTTGTTTTGGTTTTATCACATTCTGTATTTAAACACATTGATTAATTTTTCAAAAGTATAGTTAATGAATTAGCTACACTTATTACAGATTTTGTGCTTTCAAGAAGTGCAAGCATCACACCTAAACACCTTCTACTCCAAATTCGAAGCTATCGGATACACGGGGATATTTAAACGAAAAACTGGACTCAGGCATGATGGGTGTGCGATTTACTTCAAGGAGTCACTGTTTGAAATGAAAGAATACATGAGTGTGAGTATGAAAGTATTTACTAACAATAGTTAAATTTTTTTTTATTTCTCTATCTGTATACGTTATGATTTATATGATCAATGTGATATTATAAGGAATGATTATAATGGAAGAGTTATCAAATAAAATGCACATTTAATATCTTCAGAACAATCATAATAATATATTTGTTTGCATGTTTATCAGGGTTTATGTTGTTGTTGTAGCCTTTGCACTGATTTTTTTCCTGTCTTAGCTTTTATTTTATTCAAGCATAGCTTCAGTCAGACTATTATAGATGTTGATACGAATGGATTTACTCACACATTTTATGCTGAATTACTTTTTATTTAGAAACCTGATTCGAGATACTTACCTGAAATTTATGTGAAATTTTATTACTTTTGTAACCTGTTTTGGTTTCCGCTTACTTTTTCTTTTCCTAATACCTACAGGCGGGGCGATTATTTTCTTTTGTTAGCAAACAGTATCTGCGGCTTAAAAAATATATGTATCATGTGTAGCTACTCGAAAATAGAATGACTGATAATATTTGTAGATAGTACGCGTGTACATCCTTAAGGCGAATATATTGTTAGATTATCTTTTATCTAACAACGGGCTCTTTCAAGCGTTCCAGATGATGATTAAATCTTTAAAGTACAAAGCCTTATACTAATACTCTCTATCGTGTAGTCATCTCAACCTGACCTATAGTATTCGTATTGAAATAGCATATGATCCCTAGGCAAGGTTGGACTGAATAACAGTGTTTGAAATGATGCCATTTTTACTATAATTATTTATTATTATTATTAATGCTCAGCTAGCCTAAGAAGATTCGTTCAATAACTTATAATAGAAAGCAAGAGAAATTATTTATAAGCATAAAGCGAATTTTCTATGTAGGTACTTAAATTAAAGTTTAATTCTATATTCTGTACATCGATAACTTGGGTTTGTCTTTAAAAACATATTCTATTCTATTTTCTGTTTTACTAATTGTATTTTGTAGTATTATATTACATACTTATCTTTTTTATGTTAATGTTTAGATAAGCCACATATTTGAAATTGAATATAGTCCATCTGGTAATTGAGTTTAATGTTAAAGTAGGCGACATAACGCTGCAGCGAATTTCCTTACGTTTGAACTATTTGATGGCGCATGCTTTACTTTTATGAGCTTATAGGTACAAACTTAGGAGTATTGACAAAAAATTCGTTAATATAAAGCCGCAGGCTGATTATGTTTGAATTATTTTGTTACAATCAAAGTTTCACACATGTCATAATGTGTTTAGCCGCTAGATATATTATTCTAGCTCGCTTTGTGGAAAGCAATTTAATTTGGAAACTGATTTATTTATTTGGAAGATCGATGGCTTAACTTAATACGTTAACATTTTTAAATAATAGCTGATACTTAAGTATTTTCAGACCACAACCATCTTACCACAATAATGGTATCAACAAAATTGCTTCCATATTGCAAGATTCTTTTGTTTAAAGATTGTTAAGTACATAGTTCTAGTCTTTCAACCCAAGATGGTTAACAACAGTGGATCCATATTGCAGATATCCTTTACCCGAAGATTATTCCGACTCAGGCATATATAAAATATTCCGACTTCTTTTTACTTTATTTATAGGAATATGGAATATGTATAAATAACTATGACTTAGGTAAAAATGCTCGTATTCATCAAAAAAACATTTTCCCCTACCAGGATTTGATTAAACCTAGCACCTTGGAGTAGGCGACACTTTGAAAACCGGTGAACAAACTACTCTTTCCACGAAAGTCGATAAATCGTTATGTTTTCTAGCAAACCAAGCTCCTAGTAGTAAAATTATAGTATTCTTGTTTGTTTTCTATGTATAGAATTTCTATTTAATTGTATTGTATTTGCTCGTAATAGTTTAAAAACGCATCTGGTTTTTACCTTATAATTAATTGTACACTTGCCTTATTACCTAATTTTAAGTCTTAAAATCAAGAATGAAGTTGATGAACCAATAAAATAAATAAAAATTAAAAAAACAGGTTTCGAAGCAGTCTAAAGGGCTTATTACACCTTGGCTAAATTTAGCATCTAATTCAGCATACATTGCTTTCTTTGAGGTCATTTGTAGCAAGTGATGCAATCAAAACAAGCAATGTATGCTGAATTAGATGCTGAATTTAGCCAAGTGTAATAAGCACTTAATCCTCTAAAGAG
Organism: Crambus lathoniellus; assembly: GCA_949710035.1. Classification (NCBI taxonomy): domain Eukaryota; kingdom Metazoa; phylum Arthropoda; class Insecta; order Lepidoptera; family Crambidae; genus Crambus; species Crambus lathoniellus. The sequence continues at coordinate 31,885,300 of OX453296.1, forward strand.
GTTTATTTTTGCCCGTTTTTCTTGTCAGTTAAAAAAATGTCCGTAAAAATGATAGACGAAGACGATTCATAAGCATTAATTTTATTTCATCATTTCAGCCGTACGACGCCCACTGCTAATTTTATTTAATCTATGTGAATTTTTTTTTGGGGTTCTGTAGCCGAATGGCAAAAAACGGAACCCTTATAGATTCGTCATGTCTGTCTGTCTGTCTGTCTGTCTGTCTGTCTGTCTGTCTGTCTGTCTGTCTGTCTGTCTGTCCGTCCGTCCGTCCGTCCGTCCGTATGTCAGCCACTTTATTCCAAAACTATTAAGACTACACAGTTGGAACTTGGTAAGCAGATGTATTATATAAACCGCTTTATTACAAAAATTAAAAAAATATAAAAATTAAGGGGGTCTCCCCATACATAAAACTGTAACTAAAAAATATTTTTTTAGTCAAATATATTCGTGTGGGGTATCTATAGAAAGGTCTTGAAAATGAAAAATGACATTAAAGCTTCTTAAACCATTTTTTCTTAAAGTCAATATTTTGAAAGATACAGCCTTCCAAAGTGGTAAAATGTGTGCGTCCCCCCCTCTAACTTTTGAAATAAAAGAGTGAAAAATCTAGAAAAAATATATGCTGCAGATCTTAATAAAAACTTTCAACGAAAATTGGTTTGATCGAGATATAGTAAGTACTTTTTGAGATATAACACATTTTCAGAAACCGCAAATGTAACTTTGTCATTCATATAAACACTATGAAAAACAAAGTTATTTTTTGCTGGAAAAAAATGAAAGTGTTATTTTGGCTTGGTGTAGGTAATAATGTAAGGAAGTGATCAGTAAATGGTAAAAAAATCTGCTTACGATGAGTACCGTATTTTTTGATATTGATAACGATAGGTACAATTTGATGATGTTGATGTATGTGTGCGCCTATGTCTGTTTGTTACTCTCTCTGTCCCGCAAAATATACTGAACAATAGTAATATAGCTGATACATCGGAATAACACAGCCTGCTATAATTTATAAAGATTTTGTGTAATTATCATTCAAATGAATAGCTTAGGAGTAACCGCAAAAAATTACTTGGTCTCCAAGTCCAACAAAAAATGGGACACTTAAAAAAAAAAGAAACGGGATGCCAATTTTAGTGTTCGGTGGTTTAGAAGTGTGCCACAAATATTGTAGAACCGTGTTTTTTACCGTCTAGACATTATTATTAACTTATACATTTTGCTGACGAAAAATGATAGTGGAATTTTGGCTAGGTATAGGCAATCGGTACGTTAAGTGGGTACGGAACCCTTCATGGGCGAGTCCAACTCGCACTTGGCCGATTTTTACTTTGACTCTACCCCAAAATGCTTAGGAAGGTTCACGGTTGTCCGGGAGGCCGTTTCACAGCAACGCGGATTGGTCTGTACCGTCTGATATCTCTCTTGTGCGGGCGGACTGTACGGGTCTCCCGGACTACTATAAAACCAGCTTCACAGGTGGAGTAGTCCTTTACCCCGAACTGAGCATCCTCATTCGTTGCAGGTGGAGTTCTACCAGCCGGAGCTGCCGATTTTGAACCGCGACAACATCGGAGTGATGGTGAAGCTGGCGCCCCGCGCCGCGCCCGCGTGCCCGCTCGTGGTGGCGACCACGCATCTGCTGTACAACCCGAAGAGAACGGACGTCCGGCTCGCGCAGATACAGGTGTTCCTGGCTGAGATAGATCGGTTCGCCTACTCCAACAACGGGAGGGAGTGAGTGGGAATTTAAATAGCCTATGTCTAATCTTTATCAATAATGTTGGTGTCCCCTTAACTTGGGCACAGGCCTCCCTGACGGATGGTTGAGAAGAAACCTCATCACACGAGCCCACTGAAGATTTGTGAGTGTTAACGATTGCGAATGCAGGCGGGATCAACGGCTTATCTTGCCTTTCGACGCAGGGTGGAACTCGATTTTTGGTCATCCATCCCGTGACGGACCATTGCAAAAGTTACCTTACCGCTAGAATCGCTGCTCAAGTGCAGCCGTAGCGATAAACACATCGCCGCCGAACTCCTCAAATATAAAGACATACAGGAAAAATTTTTGACCAGTGCACATATTTTTAGGATCAACTCACAATCGGTAAGTGAACAACTTTCTCCTAGAAACATGGGTCGAAATACGACAAAAATTTTTGGACTTCCCATACTAAATCGATCACGTGACCAGTGCGATTTGTATGAAGAGTCAAAAAATTTTTGTCATATTTCGACCTATGTTTCTAGGAGAAAGTTGTTTACTTACCGATTCTGAGTCGATCTTAAAAATTTGTGCACTGATTAAAAATTTACCCTGTATAGCTAAATTATAATGAGCCTGAATCGCCCAATTGAACAGAACAAACTAATTATACCACTGTTTTTTTTACAGATCAGGACATTTACCTATAATTTTGACGGGGGATCTCAATTCGACACCCGATAGTGCAGTGATAAAACTTCTTGACAGGGGACATGTGAGGTACTTTAACATTTTTTTTAAAGCAATAATGAAGGCTTATTTAAAGCTTAAGAAAGTATTTCCTTCTACTTGATTGAAGCTATTTGTAACATTTTAAAGCCATAGTATGATTACTTTTATTCGAGGAAAGAATAATGCCAGCATTCGTGTATACTTACAGGTGACATTAAACCAGAACATTTCTTCGAGCATTTCAATGTAATGTAACGTTCGTATGAATTCAAAAATACAGTTAAACGCCCAGTTGCTTTGTAAAATTTCCATGTAATGTACTATTCTAGCGAATGCTCGACGCTTTGCTCGATGAAATGGTTCAGCGATGAGCATTACCTGTAACATTTCTTTCTACTTTGCGTAAAATTTTTGCTGAAATGTACGCTGCCTGTCAAATGTAACACCAAAATGCTCATTGGTTTTTAAAATAAAGTTGTAACAAAACGTATAGCGATATGATCGTAGCGTAGTTCGAGGGTATTCTTGTTTGCCAAATTACATAGTCATAGTCATAGTCATAGTCATAAATTTTTTATTCATATAGATTAAATAAAATTAATGCTTATGAATCGTCGAATTAGTGACTGCAGATAATTTTAGCAAAAGTATATTTTTAAAGTGGTACTGTATTATTATTTGCAGTGCAAGTCCATTTCGGGATAGTTCCGACTGGCAGCGGATAGGCGTGACGGACAACTGCCAGCATCTATCCGTCTACCTCGACCGGCAGATCGGGAAGACCACAGACCTCAGCACCATAAAGGTATAATACTTTCTTCACCCTTATTTTTTTAATAAGTACAAATATTTCAGGGATTTAGGTGTCTATCAATACGGCTACATATAGTTAAGTACTGAAGTACTTGGTCCAGCTCATACGATTTGGACAAAGATGCTCTCTCTCTCTCTTTCAGTCCTACGAATATATGGCCGCATCAACTCATGTGCTCATTTCAATTTATTTTAATTATTGATTACCAACAAGGTTACTACTTATAGGAAAAATGTGATAGTAAAAAACCACGAGCCCTATAAGTAGCTTTCAGGCGGAAGCTACTTATAGAGCTCGTGGTTTTTTACTATCACATTTTTCCTATACTTACAAAATTGCATTGTGAATGCATAAAAATAATATAAAATCTTAAGGTTACTACTTACTTAGTACTTACTACTAGCACATACAATCATATAGAGGAAGTAACAATTGATAATATGTAAATAAAAAATATAACGTTGGAGAATAACAAAAGTGAAAAAATGTTGATTAACAAGCAAGTAATGAGGTGCTGAACTGTGAAAAACTGTGTCTCTAGCTATCTCTTTCTACAACGAAATTTTATATGGCGTGAATAGGGCGCTGGACACATCTGACGTGACGACACATATGTCTAGCGCTGTCCTTGTCTAATTACGAATTTGAAGAGCTACATCTCCGAAAACATGTAAAATATTTGAAAAGAAATACCTGTCGTGTTTCTGATACTTATTTGTAAAAACATTTTAAACAATAGACTACTTGACCCTTTTTTTATTCGTGTCCTAAAAACCTAAAACCTACAATTTTTTTTTTAAGTTTCGCTTTTTATTAACCGGTAAATACGCTCTTCGCCATGTTCTGTTGTCATACAATTTGTAACCAACCACTTGACAGTGTTGACAGTGTCAAGTGGTTGTTTACTTACCAGGTAGTACCACTTATCAAAGATCGTTGCCCAATATGCTTTTGAACAAAGAAATTGGACGACTTTGACTTTCAATTTTATACTTCGACATACAATTTCTTTGATCAAATGTATATTGGACAAAAATCTTTGATAAGTGGATTACACACTTACTAATATGTAGCAAAAGTGAAAGTGACGTTTATTTGTTTACAAATTTAGAAATCCAATGACGTCACAACACGGGCGACAGTGTTTTCATCAGGTCAAATAAAATAAAAACAAATTATTTTTACTTATCCATCTTGTACTTTTATTTCATGATATCGCTATATTATACGTTTTCCTAAGCCAAATACTAAAGGAAATATTCATTCGATGTATCAAACAAGTAGCCTATTCAACAAATTACAGTCCGATCCCACATTATAGGTGACGAACGACGGCACGCATTTACACATAACAACACTTTTGAAATTCAAAAACAAAAATAAAATATAAAACTAAGATAAAAAAAGAACAAGAATGAATTTATATAAAAACTAGCTTTCCGCCCGCGGCTTCGCCCGCGTGTACTACACGACATTATCCAGATGGAATGTAATATTTTCCGGGATAAACTATGTCATTCTCCAGCTCCCAATCTACCCCCGTACCAAAAATCACATTGATCCGTTTCTCCGTTTGGACGTGAAAGACGGACAAACAAATAATACCTACTTTAGTGATTTTCCCGTGGGAATATAATATTATAATCCTAGCCAGGGTCTCAAATTATTAAGATAAGATAAGATAAGATAAAAATATTCTTTATTCACTTAGACATAACAAATATGTACTTATGAATCGTCAATATTTTCCTACCACCCATTCAAGACTTTTTTAACTGACAAGAAGAATGGGCGCAAGAAACTTGCCAGCGTTTCTTAGTTAGGTAACGACATTTACAAAAAAAAACATATCGTTACTAATACAACAATTGCTTAGTATAAAAATACATCATATTAAACAGTGATTATGTTATGTGTTACATCATGACCATGCATTGCGGTCATTCAAATAATCGTCTACTTTATAGTATCCTTTGCTCATCAGCGACTCTTTAATGTAACATTTAAATTTATGCAATGGTAGTTCAATTATATGCTGTGGAACTTTATTAAAAAAGGCTATGCTTTTCCCCAGAAATGAGGCTCTGGATTTTTCTAGCCTAAACTTGGGAACAACAAGTTTATCTTTATTTCTTGTGTTAAAGCGATGAATATCGCTCTGCTTTACAAATGTATTATAATACTTTTTCACATAAATTATATTTTCATAGATGTATTGTCCTGCAACAGTTAAAATGTTTATTTCTTTAAATAGATCTCTTAAAGAATCTCTCGATCGGAGGTTGTACATGGCGCGAATAGCCTTTTTTTGGAGCACGAATATACTGTGGATGTTAGCGGCTGAGCCCCACAACAAAAGGCCGTAGGACATAACACTATGAAAATAACTAAAATAGACTATTCTAGCCGTTTCAATGTCGGTTAAGAGCCTTATTTTCTTAACTGCGAATGCGGCCGAACTGAGTCTACTCGCCAAGGCTTCGATATGAGGATCCCATTGTAGTCGCGAGTCTAATATTATACCTAGAAACTTTGTATTGTTAATGAATTCGACCATATCGCCGTCTAGTCTTATATGAAAATCAACTTGTCTTACATTAGGTAACGAAAATTTTAAACACTTAGTTTTCTTTGAGTTTAATGATAAATTATTACTATTAAACCAATGTGACACTTTTGAAAGAGCACTATTTACTTCGTCAGAAAAGTCATCACCTCTATCTACTTTAAAGACTAGAGATGTATCATCGGCAAATAGCACTGTCTCACATAAATTCTTCGCGTAGTAAGGAAGGTCATTTATGTATATTAAAAACAACAGCGGGCCCAATATTGATCCTTGGGGTACGCCCATAGTAATGGGAGCTCCGGTAGACTTAGTTTTATTAATAACTACCTTCTGAGTTCTTTCATACAGATATGAATGCATAAGGCTTACTGACATTTCAGAAACACCATAATGTTTTAATTTCCTTAATAGTGTTTGGTGATCAACACAATCGAATGCCTTGGAAAGGTCACAAAAAATAGCGATTACATCCTGCTTGTCCTCTCAGGCATCAAGTACATGTTTTAGAAATGCAACCCCAGCATCAGTTGTACTTTTACCTTTTGAAAAACCAAACTGTTTCTCATGCAGTATACTATTTAATTTAAAATATTCTAAAAGTTGAGCATAAATTAATTTCTCAAATATTTTACTTATTGCTGGTAGTATGGATATAGGTCTAAAATTTGCTGGGTCACTTTTGTCACCAGCTTTAAACAGAGGAATTATTTTACTATTTTTCATTAAATTAGGAAAGACCCCTTCACTTATACATTGGTTAAAAATTATTGCTAATGATGGAGCTATCACATCAATTATTGATTTGATGATACTTGTAGATATGCCCCAGAGATCTTCTGTTTTCTTAATATTTATTGCTTTGAATGCTTTAATAATATCTTCGGTAGTGACATAGCTAAAACTAAATGTTTCCTGGTACTTGTTCACACTAGATTCCATAAGAGAGACAGCGGTGTTGGGGCAAGAGTTAAGTCTGCTAGTAGTTTCTAACGGAATTCGAGCAAAGAAACCTTCAAAAGCACTAGCCACCTCAATATCCGATTCAAAAGTCTGATCACAAATTTTTAAGTTAAATGAATTAATTTTGCTTTTTGTTTTGCCAGTTTCTTGGTTTATAATACTCCAGGTAGCTTTTATTTTATTTTCCGATGATTTAATTTTATTTGAAATATACCTAGATTTTGCCAAAGCACATACTTTCCTAAATGTTTTTGAATATTTCTTGACATATTCAATGAAGTTAGGATCACAGGAAGTCGTTTTTTGTGCATAGAGTTCAAATAACTTTCTTCTACTATTATAAATACCAGGTGTGGCCCAGTCACTGAACTTCTTACGATCATTACACTTTATAACTTTTTGTTTAAAATTGTTACTAAATTCTTTTTCAACAATATCAAATAATGATTGATAAGAGTTATTAGCGTCAGCAGAAGCTGGCAAACATTGAACTTTATCTTGTACATTATTTCTAAATTTATTAATACCACGTTTCGGTATTGGCCTGCAAATTACTTCGCGTTTAGGAGTAACATTATAGTGCTCAAAAGAAGCTAGTCCACTGTGGTCGGATTTAATAATATTAATTACCGATTTCTCAATTAAGTTACAGTTGGAAAAGATGTTATCTAAGCAAGTGGCCGATGTTGGCGTAATTCGCGTCGGTTCATTAAAAGTGTGAAGCAAATTAAATGATTTAAAAAGATTAAGGAATTTACTGGAGAGTTGTGCTAATTTAATATCTAAGATGTCTATATTAAAATCTCCACAAACTACAATTTTTTTATTCTTACGACAGCATATTTTCAAAACATCCTCCATAGTGGACTCAAAGACTGTGTAATTTGCTCCAGGGGGGCTATATACACAGATTATAATCATTTGTTCAAGTTCCACGCATGATATCTCACAAATTCGTTCAACAGAGAGGGATACTATATCCTTTCGCTCTTTATATTTTGTGTTATTAGGTAAAATTATTAAAGAACCCCCCCTTACTGCAGTTTTTCTATTGAATGAACTTACAACACTATAATTATCCAAATTTAACAATAATTCATATTCTTTTAACCAATGTTCAGTAACACATAACACATCAACATTTTCACAATTTAAAAATAAACTTATTTCTAGGTCTTTGCCAGCAGAAAAGCCTTGGATATTCTGGTGTACTATTTTTAAACATTTAGGCTTTCCTCTTGTCAATACTGGGCTAGAGTATGCCTCCGTTGTCTCTAATGGTAATTTAAATTAACCATGTCAGTATTTGGATTCAAAAGAATCGAATTATTTGGAACAGATTCCAAAGTTGAATTAGAAATGTCACATTTTAGCTGCTCAAAAGAAGCAGAAGTTAGAGTAGCCAGATTGTTGGCTAGTTGATTAAAATAAAAAGATAGCGATAATGCTATTTGTCGCTTATGATAATTATGCAGATAGTATTTATCTTTTGTCAAGTTAAGATTTTCTAACAGGGTATTTATGTCAATTATTTGTATCTGACTATTATGAGATGCTATTGTGCTTAATGTTAAATTAAGATTATATCTTAATTTATTCTCTAATTATTTTTATTTATTCTATAATTAATATTCACTTAAATACCAATTTCTGCCCCGAAATTAGCCCGCGCTTACAGTGATTTTTCCATACAATGAGATTTCCCGCGGTAAAAAGTAAAATATGTCCTTTCCAGGGCCTTAAAGTGTCTCTATTCTAAACATCATTCCTCCCATGAACTCAAACTATCGCCTTAAATACCAATTATATTCTACAGCTTTGCCCGAGCTAAAACTTATTTTACCATGGAAATGAGCCTTATTCCCGTGGTTACAATTTGCCTAGGTATGTCCTTCCTAGCATTAGGACATGGGTGTCCCGGTGCTCCTATCAGTAGGAGTAATTAGTAGGAGCACCCGGAAGCACTGTCTCAACTCAAACTATCTCCATTCCAAATTTCATCAAAACTGGTTCAGCCGTTTTGACGTGAGCATATACAATTTCGCATTTATTATAATAGTAGGGATAGTAGAAACAGGAATATGAATGGCCAGCGGCCGCGACTACGTCCGCGAGTACTACATCGCAAAATTTTGTGTCAAAAAGTAGATAGATAGGCATTCTCTAAGGTCTCATCAGTACCATCATCAATCTATTTTAATGTCCTCGCTGCTGGGACATAGGCCTTCATATAGATGGATAAGGAGAATGGGTCATGACCTTCCACACGGGCCCATTGAAGTTATGGTGTACTAACCAATCCAAATGCAGCCAGAAACAACGGCTTATCGTGTCTTTAGAAGCACGATATATTTTTTAACAGCAATCCCATGATAGACCATTGCAAAAGTAACATAACCTCATCGATCGCAGGCCGAGCACGCTACCTGTGGTTTTAGGCATAAGAAGGTAACGAACGATACCTAGCCATATAAACAGGAGCTACTATCGTATGAATAATATTCGGACATTCTTCTACTTTTGAACTACCAAAATGCAAAAAATCAAGTCAATAATTTTTAAAAAAATGTGTAAAACTGATTTTTTTGAGTGTTATTCCAATGCATAAAGAATTGTTTGCTTTGCACGAAAATGAGCTGTCATGGGACCCATGCTTCATTGAATAAAGTAAGCAAAAAAAAATTTACTTTTTCCCGAGTTAAAAAAACCGTATGAAATTTTCCCGGCCAAGTAGTTGTGATTGAGCCATAAACTCCGTATCTTTAATACCCCACCCACCCAATATAAACATTAACCCCCCCCCCCCCTTCTACCCTATTAGGTGTCTTTTATTTTGCCTACGCAGATCATTTTTAATGAAGACCTAGTATCCTTCATACCAATTTCCATACTCCTAAGTCCAGAAATGAGGAAGTTTTCATAAAAGCCTTAATCCCCCTTTCTACCCTATTAAGGGTGTTTTTATAACTTCGCATACGCAGATCATTTTCAATCGAGACCAGTATCCAACATACGAATTTTCATACTTCTAAGTTTAGAAATGAGGAAGTTCCATATAAGCTTAATCCGCCCGTTTTACCCCATTATCGGGGAGTTTTTTAAACTTCGCTTCCGCAGATAATTTTCAATCGTGATCAGTATTCAACATACCAATTTTCACACTTCTAAGTTCAGAAATGAATAAGTTCCATATAAACTGTATCTCCCCATTTTACCCTATTAAGGGGGAGTTTTTTTTTACTTTGCTTACTCAGATCATTTTTAGTCGTAACCAGTATCCAACGTACCAATTTTCATGCTTCTAAATCCATTAATGAGGAAGTTCCATATAACCTTAACCCCCCCATTTTACCCCTTTAGGGGGGAGTTTCCTAAAATCCGTTCTTAGCGGACGTCTCCTAGGCATAATCTACCTTCATGCCAAATTACATCTTCGTTGGTCCAGTAGTTTTCGAGATTTCGTGATGAGTGAGTTATGTCCCCTCGATTTATATATATAGATAAAAGAAATAACCAGCCCTATTTAGGGTGAAAGTTTGTTTAAACATCAATTTACTTATATAATCTGAAAATATATCGAAATCAGTGACTTCGAAATTAGTAGACTTCGAGAAAAAGAGAAAAAGAAAATAAACATAACTTAGATTTTGCGTTCCTAGTAAGGAATAAGATATATCTCGATTTTCTTGGCAATTTTATGGGGATATTTATATCAACCCTTCGTCAACTTATTGAGAACATCGTTGGTTTTTTTATATATGTAATTTGACTCTTCAAATTCCACTCCTTCGATTTACGGCGAGCAGCGGCATGAAGATCTTAGACAGATATTGTTATATAATGCCCGCTATAGATAAACGGCGACGATCGCCGCCGGTGTGATCGTCTATAAATGTCTATCATCGGCATCGATCATCGTGCAAGCCTCCACACAATCGTCTGTAGTAGTTTGTTGAACGGCGCCCGTCAGGATAGAATAATGGAATAGTGGTATTCAATCATTAATTGTATGTCTCTTCATTTGATCACCCACTGGCCATAAGGTACCTATTGAACCGACTTTTTAACCGATTTCATAAAAAGAAGGTTATCGTAATTTTCAACTTAGAGAACAGTCTAGTTTCATTAAAAAAAAAACAAAAACTTTTTACCATCACACCAATTATCTAAGCCCATGTAAATTTTATTGAGAAACTGTGTCATGGAAAACTTGATAACGGATAAATATATACTTAAATACTTTTTGTTTGTAAATACATACTTAATATACATAGAAAACACCCAGACCAAGACAAATAGACATGTTCATGCACACAAATATTTGTCTTGTTCGGAAATCGAACTCGAGACCTCTGGCGCAGAAGGCAGGTAGCCTACCCCTACGCCAAATCGGTTGTCAAATTCATCATTCATTTAAATCGGTTCAGTAGTTTCTGAGATTTGGGTAAGTACCTTACCTAATGCTGCGGCCACACTATGGGAATATGCCAATAGACATCGGGATTTGCCAAATTCCAACACAGTGTAGCCACGTTATCGTGATAATTAAAGCGAAAATTTTACTACGGCATTCACTACGCCGTATGCCTTAAGTCGATAGCACGAGTGGCGATTATCACGAGAACTTTTGCGATCGAGCGGCCACACTATGGCGATAACTTTAAAGCAATAGTTCTCGCGACAATTCAAGCGAAGTTGAACATAGGCATATCCCCATAGTGTGGCCCCAGCATTACTGTACAAACACTAAAAATTAAGAAATAAAAATATTATTTAAATTTTTACTTTTTTGTATTCACAATGCAATTTTTATTATTGAAAAATGGAAAATGAAGGATTTAGAAAAATATGTGAGACGGGTCGATTTTTTCTAAGACTTCATTTTCCATTTTTCAATAATCGATCAATGAATCATCTTACGAAAAGAAACGATTATTTAAAAGTGTTATTAATGTCTTAATCGTCTTGGTTTGATATTGCCATCAGTGAGGCTATTAGGCTGAAATTTATTTAGATAGGTTAATACGTGATTGAAAATAAACACAGGATGTTTAGTTAGATAAAGCGGAGTAAACAAACAGGCTGCTGATAAAGAGCCGCAGGATATCAGATCTGAAGGGCTGTCGCCTGAAGTTGTTCAAAATTGTGCTGTATCTTATTTAATTTAAATAAATACTTTAGAAGTTATCACAGATTTAAAATTTCACGCAACCAAAAAAAAAATCCTTGCAGCGAAACGGTTGGCACCGCGTCGCGAGAAGCATAATCGATCGCACGTATTTCACAGAGTGAATGAAGATCTTAATTAAATGTAGGTGATACGAAGTTCACCGGGTCCACTTGTGTTTAATATTACCTACCAATTTTGCAATGGGTAAAACACGTGTTTTTGCGCGAAAGTAAACTAATTATTTCTTCCTGGGTACCTACTAGAGTGCGCGCCAGATAAGTCTGCGCGCGGTCGTATCGAAACCGAAAACCAATCTCTCCATATAAACTTAGACCAAAAATGTAATGTAGGTAACTAGCAATTAACTCCTTCTTTGTATTATACAAAATAATGATAATTCAGTGATAATCATTCAATTCAGTGTGCAATTTCATAATGTTTTCTTATGACGTTATCACGTAAAATTATCGCCCGTAAACCGTCTTTACAGACAAGCAATTTTATTGCTTGTTTTCTCAACAAATGCTCTCCTGCCAAAGATATTCAACTCGGACTACTGCGGGGAGCTGGCGGCGAGCGCGTGCGGCGGCAGCGCGGAGCCCCACCCGCCGGGCTGCGACTACAGCGAGCTGTTCAACAGCGACGTGGTGGGCCACTCGCTGCCGCTCGCCTCCGCCTACGACACGTGCAAGCCCGACGGCAGCGCCGAGGCCACCACCTTCCAGGACTACTGGGTCACAGTGGACTACATATACTTCAGGTGAGTCCACTGTCTCTCAAGCTTTCGGGCTTGTTAGGGGGCCGGGGCAGGGGTTAGAAACCGCCCAGCCCTGATGCGAAGCCTATTAGCTTTGGCGGGAGGGATGGGAGCGGCGAGGGACAGGCCCTGTGTCTGACTGAGTCCAACATGCTGCTTGGTATACGTAAAGAAAGTATTTGCCCTCACTATAATAAAAAAATATATGTGAGTCCACTGTACTTAAGCGACTAGCTGCGCCGACTAGTCGAGTGTTCCTTGAAGCAGATACCAACGCACTTAGGGCTTATTCCCATCGAAGTGACAGCGGCCGGCAAAGACGACCTCGGCAAGTGGTGACATCATGGAAAATCGCGCTGCCACTCACTCACATCACGTATGAATGACTAGCTTTCCGCCCGCGGTATCGCCCACGTGGACTACACGACGTTATCCCGCGGAAATGTGATATATTTCCGGGATAAAAAGTAGCCTATGTTCCTCTCCAGACCTCAAAGTATCTGTGTCCCAAATTTCAGCCAAATCCGTTGAGCCGTTTTGGCGTGTTTGAGTAACAAACATCCAAACATCTAAACTTTCACATTTATAATATAAAGTAGGATATTTCACTCAAAAAGATCAACGCCGTTTCATTACGTTTTGGTCGCATTGTGACCTGTGGGCTTGGAATGGCATAGTTTTCTTCCGTAGACCGAGGTTACTTGAGAAAAAAATGGGGCTACTTTGATAATTTATAATGTAATATAAAACGATTCGTAAATATGAGTCGATGATTACCACCTTTTTTGAAATATGTAATAAATGTAATGAGTGTAGATAGTGTATGAGACTGCAAATCATCATCATCATCAGCCATTTAATGTCCCCACTGCTGGGGCACTGGCCTTCCTTATGGATGAATAAGGAGAATGAGCCATGACCCACCACGCGGGCTCAGTGCGGATTGGTGGGTATTAACGACTGCAAGTGCAGCCGGGACCAACGGCTTAACGTGCCTTCCGAAGCACGGAGGAGCTCGAGATGAAAAGTTTTTGGTCACCCATCCCGTGACCGACCATTTGCGAACATTGCTTAACCTCAACGATCGCAGGCCAAGCGCGCTATCCACTGCGCCACGGGCTCCTCGAAGACTGCACATAACTCGGTATTAAGACACTCGTGGGATACTATTAAAAACTCGTTTTTTAAACTCCCACTCGTGTTTTAATACCCCTCATTATGCAACAGCCACATAAACTACTCTTTGCTTAGTATGATCTATTATTTAACAATGACTTGATGACAGTGCCTAAACAAGTGTCCTATTTTTACGTGTGTCACTTGACTGATATTATTATTGGTCACAGTTCGTGCAGTAGTCTGAAGCTGGTGGAGCGTCTACGGCTGCCTTCGCCGGAGGAGTGCGGCGTGCTGGGGCGGCTGCCCAGCGCCGAGTACGCGTCCGACCACCTCGCGCTCGCCGCCACCTTCGAGCTGCGCCCCTTCAAGGCCTCCTTGTAGCCTACGCGATAAGGTCCACTTTACAATAACTTGGCTAATCAAATACCTGACCGATTATGGGTGTGGTGGTGGTCTAGGTGTGGTCTAGTAGTAGGAGAAAAAGGTAAATCATATTTTATTTTTATATATTTAATCTCACAACCTGTTGTATTGCGTTGTTCATTGTTAATGAACGGGACTCCACGATCTACCAATGATATAATGCGTGATAAAAATGTTAAGGTATGTCGATTTCGGCTTGTAGGGTGAAGACAAAATACACAAATAACGATACAATAATTGATGGCTCTGGCAGCAAATTCTATATTATGTTTAGTGAGAAAAAAATTAAATATTCTAAATTTTGCTTAGAAGTGGTTACCGAGACCTCACCACCAATACCACCATCTTTTGTACATAATAAGATGTAAATATGATTTAATAATTATAACTAATTTTAGTTTTAACGCTGTATTACCTGAAACTGGATATGAATGCCAATTAATGCTAAATTATCTTCAACTCAATTGCTATATAATTCCGATTGTTTTAGCAGGGTTAAGTTAGTGGCCCATATATATTTACATCTCACGAGCTAGTATTAGACTTATCAAAATGATTATTGTTTGAAACTTATTAAAATTACTAGTCCTGGACTTCAAATTTATTTACAACGCAACAAATAGCAGTTGAATTCACATTGGCAAGTATTAGTTAAAAATAATGAAAATTATAAATAGTTATCTCTATCACATTTGATTAGTTTGTTAGAACAATTAAAATTAAATTATTCGGTATGAAACTATTTTGTTGAGTGTAAAGAACTAGTGCTGGTGATAAGGCTGTTATCGACATGCGAGCGATCGGTACCCGATACGTTGTCGCCGCTGTTGCTAATGCCTCGTTTACATTTACAATAATTGAAGTTCATTGACTCCAGAAGCTTAGTGATAAAATCGAGAAATGATTAAAAGATTTTAGTTGTAAAAGAGACCGCGTCTCAAACTAATTATTATTAGGAAACAATTATCTGTATTAACGATTGAACTAAACTGTTATAATATTTTTGTAAGCTGTTTGTCAATTTCAGTAAATAAACATGATCAATACAATATTTTATATATTTCATTTTATGACCTCTAACTCTTAAATTTTTTGAGTATTTAGTCCAATTTTTTAACCCCCGACCCAAAAATAGGGGTGTATCTGTCTGTGGCATTATAACTCCTGAACGAATGGACCGATTTTGATGTGGTTTGTTTTGTTTGAAAGCTGACAATTTAGTTAGATCTGTTTGGTAACTTCAAGGTCATCAGCGCTTTTGTGTTAGCTCTAACTTTACTTTTAAACAATGACTTAACATTTGAAGCACCCATGCTGTTACTACTAAGTTACTCTGACGATGGAACTTGAAGATTGGAGACGAAACCCTGGACCCGATATAATAACCCCATCAAGTGTGCACTCTTCTGATTCGTCTGAATTAGTTATATTGTTCATTTCTCCTGATGACAAGAACCTGACGCTAAAACTGGAAGGTGGCTGATGCAGCAACTGGAATCCTTACTAGTATCCCATCGAGTAGGGGCTCATATATACAATCGAACCAATTGAATCGATATTTAGATAACACCCAGACACAAAACAAACAAATAAATCCTTGTCATCTAATTAGGGACCGGGACTTATCATCCCGGTTGTAAATCTTTTATACATTTTATATGAACGCGCCGCATACGGTGACGGCGGTGGTCTCCACATGCTACAAATCGCCGCCTCGCTTCTTGTGGCCACCACCGGTCACTAACGCCGACAGAAATTTCATCAAGCAAATGCGTTAGAAAAATTAGCGGTTAGCGGCCACCGATGGCAAGTGGCTGCTACCGCTACCGGCCACAAGTGTCTGTTGCGCACTTGGTACCTTTTTTAGAAATACAAATAATTTATTTGTAAACATAGGTAAAACATATAGTAGGTGTTATTAAAAATAAAAATGTATCACTATGTTTAGCCATCAATGGGAGTAAAAATTTGAGTCCCATTTTAAGAAAATAATATATTATTTAAACAAAGTGGAACAAAATGAAAGTGTTTAATTTTCATAATAGAAAAATAAACGACAACAAATAATTAATAAAAACATGTCAATAAATTGAAAAATGTCAACAAAATTAAAAAAAAACGACTACATAGGCAATGTCAGTGAATTCCTTAAAATGTCAATAAAACTAAACAAAAGTACATGAACAATATCAGTAAATTTCTCAAAATGTTAACAAAATTAAAAGTAATACATTGAACTAAGTTAATATACTCGTACTATAGTTATAATAAGGAAATGTCTAGCTAATCTGCCACCAGTGGCTGTTTAGAAAAAATAAATATCTTGCCTGCCACTAGTGGTAATTTAAGGTCACAGCAGACATACCAACTCGTAAACGGATCGTAAACGTATCAACTCGAGCGGTTCAGTATTCTTTGTACGAAACCCCCTATTGCAAAGCACACTAATCGGAATCGTAACGTAATCGCCTCGCCTCGGGACCAGCTCACGAACCGCTTTGCGGGTCGCTCAACTTGCTATCCCCGCGCTTACCGCTAGTCGTCCACGCGCTAACGTCTCTCCGTACCCGAGCTTACGGCTCTACGCACAGTGGACTGCTAATGAAAATGAACATCACAATTTTTTTTTGTCTCTTTATAATTTTTTTTTCACCTTTTTTTGTTTTTTTTATCATTGTTTTTTCTCTCATTTTTTTATATGGAACCACTGTGCGGCGAGCCGTAAGCGCGGCGTCGCCTAGCCGTAGCCGAGCCGACGTACCGACGCTGATCCGGTTTGGTTACGTGCTTGCGTTAGGTTGACGCCTGGTTGACGGCGAGGCGAAAGGCGATACGATGTCGATCCCTTTCCGAGTTGATGTAATGTGCTGTGACCTTTAACAGGTAAAAATATTCTGCCGTAACTTATTAGCCATACAAATTTGGGCCTTATCATAGAGCAATAAGGCACAGTTTTGCAAAAAGCTTCTGTGATAATGTGTTGTTTGCAGATAAAACCAACTTCGAATAAGTTAAAAATATATATACCGAAGATATACCGAACTTAAGTTTACGAGTGTTTTGAGTCTACCCAAAATGAATGATAGATAAATAAATATTTTCTGTTGATTCAATCTGTTTTTAAATTAATCACCTAAATCTGTACTTTCAATATTTGGGGGCAGTGGGGAATTTCTTCAAAATATTAAACTGACCCCGGGGGCTATGGAGCCTAAGTCTAAACAAAGCACTGTCGCAAGTACTATAATTTACAGCTTAATGCAAAGAAAACAAAGTGTTGATTCTACTTCTTCTTCTTACCGTGTCGATCGTTCGGCTTTAGATTTTGTTAGACCAAAATTTTACTAAATCTAGTTTTTCGTTAATTACAATTTCCACAGGTACCGTCTGTAGGTACATTTGGCAAAGAAAAAAGAACGCACTTTGTTTTCTTAGCATTAAGCTGCAAATTATTAGAATTAAAACAACCGAGTACCTACTTGACCTACTTGTGACAGTGCTTTGTTTACATCGCCGAAATTGGTTTTGTTTCTGTCTATGTTAAATATTAAAGAAGTATTATCTGCATACAACACAATATCACAGAAGCTTTTTGCAAAACTGTGCCTTATTGCTCTATGAATAGCACAAATTTGTATGGCTATTAAGTTACGGCAGAATATTTTTACCTGTTAAATTACCACTAGTGGCAAGATATTTATTTTTTCTACACGGCCACTGGTGGCAGACTAGACACTTTCCTTAAAATAATCATTTATGTACTCTAAGGCTATAATTTATCAATTAAAAATTCTGTTATGGTATAATAGGCTTTCCTTATCAATAAAGTCAATAATTCTTTGCGAAAAGTAGATAAATTAGCCTCTCTAAGTTTTTTTGGCTAATTTATTGACTTCGATCAACAAAAACACCTACCTGTAACCGCTTCTAGCTTCCGGTGGCGGCGTTTGTGGCTGTCACGTGTGGGCCGTTTGCGGCGAGGCGGCGTCTACACCTGGCTTTGCTTACTGTCTCTGTTTCTTTTTATTTCCAGTATATTACCAATATACCAACAGCATTGTATATATTTTCATGTTATTGCACTTTGATAAACAATACCTACCACTAGATAACGCCTCACGAACTAAAACAAAACTCGAATATGGCACCGACCGACTGACTTTAAACTTACGTTTTTACTTTTACTATCGATCTTACGTCAAAAATGACAGCAATCGATATGAAATAAGAGCGCACCTTTGCGTGGGCTCTGATTCGCTTAGCCATTTTTCATACTCCAACCGGTTATCTAGTGGTATGGTTGATAGAAGAAGAAAAGTGAGATACAAACGTAGGGCAGGTATTTATTTGTTTCGGGCTTAAACTAAGAAGGTATATCAACATCTACAAAATAAAACATCATTATTACTTTATTGAATCATTTATACAATTCTCAATTTTACAACTGATATGAAAAAGAAATCATTCTTACAGCATAGCACTGTTAACTCAAGTATAAATGTGGAAAAGCTCCAGACAAACCACGGGGAATATCGAATACTCATCGAAAGCTTGGTACTGCCACGAACCGTTTGGACGAATAGACTTAAGAGGATTGTGTAGTCTGATTGTGTATTTCCGGCATGTTGTTTAAATGCATAAGAACTAGGGCTGTCCGTTTTGTTTTTTTTATATTCATTGTAGATTTGAAAATATTGGCACTTTTTTGTGTTGTATGAAATCACTGCTCTGCTTGCTCTTTAGCAAATATTTCAAAATTTATGATAAATATTAAAAAAGAAAAACAAAACTTACAGCCTAGTTCTTATGCGTTTCAACAACATACCGAAAATTCATTGCTGTATATTAAGGTTTAGACGGTGGAAAACGTTATCGCCTTTTGTATGGAGACTGTTTGCTAAGTACGCATCCTCTGAACTAAATCATACCGAAGCTCGCAGCCGGATTGGTCAACAGCATGTTTGTCGTTAAAATATTAAATTATCAAGTAACAAGGTTAATCTCAAGCTCGTAAAATAATCAGTGTAAAACTCTTAACAAATTCAGTCTGACCACATTTCAGTGCAATCCGCGAGATCGTAGATCGTTCATCGTTAAACTCGAAGCTATTTCATACCAAATAATAAAACCGAGTAGTCTACCGTTTCATTATTAATGGTATATTTCATTTAATGCTAGTTTTACTTTCGATAGTCGCGGGTGCGTCTGAGAACACGGACAGGGATGTGTAGTGCTGACGACTTGGAGCAAACGCAAAGAGGGTCTAACGTCCAAACTATCTATGCCCAATGTTATTCGGAAAGTTAATCTACAGCATAAATGTTCGCGATGTTCCTTGAGTAACATTGCTAAAACACTGGCTCCCCAAGCGTGAGCCAAAAATACATTTAAACCTCCACAATATTAATTTCATAAGTATATAGCCGCTGTCTCATTCACAATCCTGGCGTAGATTGCTCGCCACGCAATATCAAATAAAAAAACATGATTGCCGATAGTGGTTGAGACTTATTTACACTATGTGGCTTCGTGTCGAACAATGTACAGTGTTAAACACTATCAGCGGAATCATGGCATACCGACGTAGAGCCCCTCGGGTCCGGCAGGGGGCGTCGCTGGTGCACCTGGCGCGGGCGCGGCTCTTACTCGTGCAAAAATTGGTACTTTATTGTCACCGTGATATGTGTTGTTGGTTGTTGCGCCTCCGGTGCACGCAGGACAAACTTTGATAGCACTTTTTAATTACTGTATCATCATTTTTCTACTTAGTGTTGTACCTACTTACATTTATATTATCTTATAACTTTCCATTATGTAATCCAAAAACCGTTGAATCTGAATTTATTATTAAACTTTTCTAAATTATTTGCTTGCTTTGTTATTGTTATACGTGTCATTAAAGTTTGTCCTGAAACAACGCAGCAGCTAACCATGTTAAATACTGCACGGACTCCAACATTATAACTAATACGTTTATAATTAAAAATAAAAATATAATATTGTGATTTAAAACTAATAATCTCGACATATACAGAACTACGATTGGAATTTCTCACTAAAATATATACATGTCTCATGTTCTGCAGGTGTGATTTGATGAATTCCGAAACCATCGCTGCCCGTGAATTATATTAAAATAGTTTTGCGTTCACGAAAATAAATGTAACTCGACAACTTTATTTTTATCCGCTGAAACTCGGTCAACATCCATTTCAGAAGTTATAGCGACGTATAAATCTTTTGGCTATAAGACATTCAATTTATTTTTTACAATACGATTACAGATGCTAATATATTTTTGATTATTTTCCATAACCACGTTGTCAAGTTACCTACATCCTCGTTGAGCTGGTACAACTGGCATTATTTCTACGTAATAACAAAATTGCCAGTCAGAACTTGTTACTAGTAACTTTCACGTAGAAATGTTGCCTATTCATCAGCTTCTAGCTTTCTTCAAAGGAGTACTTTACGGCTCATGCTTTGCCATCATGCAAAAAATCAAATTTCATGGCAAGACGCTAATAAGCATTTTTAATAACATTACAAAAATTTGTATTCTGTTTGTTTGTGCGAGAAATTGTAACACCATTTGAGCAACTTTAGAGATTTTGATAAGTATTTACTTTTAATAATATTCTTTTATTTCTTTTCATGGATTTGCTCGTAGTAATCGCCACCGGCTACCGTATAGTACCAATTGGAAGAATTCAATGTTAAAACGCTATAATTCATGAGCTATGGGACCAAACAGTTAAGAACAAGAACGTATTCGGAAGATTTGTATTTCATATAAAAATTGTTGGCCAATTATTGAACATATTTAATATTACACTATAGGAGCTAGAATGGTGCCACCGACCATTACACCTATTTATCTAATAATACTGGATGGATATTAAATATAGTAAATTATGGCGAAAAATTCAGATTATTTCATAAGATCTCATCTTTTTGTAGGTATACTAGTCAAAAAGCTCTTAATATTATAAATCCTTATATAATGTTATGTACTTGTTAGAGGATAATGTAACTATGTACGAACTAGAGAAGTCGCTTCTTATCTTAGGTGATCAAATTTAATAAGAACAGTGACATTATTTAATTTCAAACAATTTGTTAAGCTCGTAGCGAATTTTAGCGTAACCCGAATATTTTGTATAATTATGTTATGAGTACCTAATGATGAATAGTAAATTAATTAAAGGACATAAAAATAACGGGTCATATTTAACATTCCAAATAAAGAACGGAAGGAACAGGCGTGGGTCATAAACAAATAAGTAAACGCGTTAATAATAATAGTAAATAGTATTCCGAAATTATTGAAAATGCAATTTATTCATACAAGAATTAAGTATCATGATTTATGATATTTATATTCAATACGTGAACACGATTCAACCTGGACGGAGAGGGGGCAAGTGAATAATAGAAATTATAGCTACTATGCTTATTATAATTTAGCACTTGTTACAATGTCATAAGGCTCGAGTTCTTTCACCTCCTACATAAGCTAAAGTTGAAAGACTCCTCAAAAGCAGGAGTCCTACGGAAAGCTGGCGCGGCGTTGTGCGGGCGTGACAGTGTAACAAGGGCAAGTCGCGGCGGGGCGCGGGGGGCGCGGCGGGGCGCGGAGGGGCGCGGCGGGGCGTGGCGGAGCGCGGCAAGCGCCGTCTACGGCCGGTCCCATACCTACATGGTTTCAGAATTCATTTAACCAACCGCACTGTCTTCAGCCGAAACGATCCAAGCGAAACATATATCTAAAACAAATTTAGATATACCACACACTGCTAAGTTTTGCGGATATTACCTAACTATAAATCTTAAATCAAATCGAATTAATTTACAGATAAAATTACCGATTACAATTGTTTCCTAAAGACCATATTAAATACAGTCTGTTATACATAACGGACATTTTCAGACTTCTTAATAAATTTAAAATTTGCCAACTCGATCCTACCTACGAGATTGATATTACTCAAGTAAATAGAAAAACGTGATTTCTTCAGCGAAATCTTTGTGGGTTTGTCTATCTACGTTAATAATCATCACATAATAGAGGTTCGTCAAAGTAACGTAGTCCGATTTGTTGGAGCTACCGGAAAGAGTCGAGCGAAGTGTCCAAACGAAAGGAACCGGTACAACGGGCCTTTGCGTCCGCCTGTCTGACATCCGCGCGCGTCGCATGTAACAACTAATAATACTGAGCGAAAATCATAATACGCCTTATGAACGCGGCGTAACTACAATTTTGGCCAACATGAGTAATTCAATATCTTCTAATGTGGTTCTCATGTGTGTAGTGTCAATGATCCGTGTCGACAGGGTTTAGAGCGGGGGAGCCGCGGACCGGCCCGAGGACCGGCGCGGCGCTAGGCTGCCGCTCCCTACTTCAAAGGAAACTAGACATGACAGAACAGTATACTGAAACTGATACAGACCGTTACAGATTCCCTGATGTAGAATACGATTATATTGTAACATTCACCACAGAGTACACTTTAAAATAACTACATGCAATGTGGCGCTCGCATCGTGCATCGCGCCGGCCGGCGCGGGCGCTTGCGGGGCGCGCGGGCCGTCGGCGCCGGCTGGCGGCGAGCGCGGCGACACTGTACTACTTAAACATATCCATTAATGTCGTCACGATTAACACCTAACGTCGTGGCAACAGCCTCGGCTTCCTTGTTACGTATTTCAGTTGTGGCGCCCGGTTTGGTGCCCTCTACCGAGTGCTGAGCCGTGCCCAAAGCCTATTCCCACTGACTCGCTTAGAGATCTACTATTGGATCTGTACTAAGTGTTATGACTAACTTTTTTGGGTGATTCATAAACCATTAAGACGGAAAAACTTTGAAACGACTAAAAATTTCTCTACTTTTTTTCATTGTTTGTTGAGTAGTGGGAATAGCCGTATTCCGGCTGTGAGAGCGGTCGCGCCGGGGCGCGCCGGGTGTGGCGCGGGCGCCGGTGACACCTTACGGCTCCGCACTCCTAACTTTACCCAAATTTTAATTGACAAGACATAAGATGATTTTTGTTAAAAGTACGATAACAAAGGCGAAAGTAGTTCGTCGTAAATAACTCCTATACTGATGTACGAATAGTAGGCCTCGAAAGCATCAAAAAGTGACAGTTACGATAAGACACCGTTTCGCAGGGTTGTGAGAAATGACAGGAAATGGAAACTCATCCTAAATGCCTCTCGCACCACATATGGAAATGATCGTAACAAATATATATAATACTTATTATAGACGAACAGTAAACATTTAGTGACAACGACAACATGGATCGATATTGTTAACATCTACTACTGAGTATTATATTTGTTGTAGAATGGTTATATGTGAGAGAATCGCCATTTAAGGAATGATTGATAATACTAGGCCAGGTTAATTGACGCTATTTGAACTGTCCGACAGCCGGCGGGCCGGCGGGCCGGGCCGGCGCGCGGTAGCGGGGCGGTGCCGGTGGCGGCGACAATTGACGGACGAGCGACGAGCGTCGGAATACGTCGGCCGGTAAAGAGGCCGCTCTTAATCTACATTTAGTACTACTACACTAATCTATGTTCCTATATATAGGGCGTAAATATCATGTCTTCCATCTAGATGTTAAACGCTATGAAATGTGTATTAATGATATGATGAAAATTATTTTGGATGTTAATCTACACCTATCAGGTATCGTTTCAAAAAATATTTTAACTTTTCTCTTAAGACAGACTGACGTCGTATCAATGTGCTTTATTTCGATAAGTCATAATAGGTTATATTTTATGTTATATTTTAAACGATTCATATTAATTTCTTTTATTTTTTTTAGTATAAATCTGGTATTATATTAAAAATTCCGTGGTAGACTCAGTCTGTCTTCGGAATCCAAATCATACAAAACAATATTTAGTAAATTCACTTCTTACTGGATATGTTTATAAGGTAATTTTATAAGCTAATACATATAATCGTAAACTTCTTGCAATAGCATTGAAAGTATATTTTCCTCATGTAGCCTTACTTCACTACAGTCGCCTGGCGGTTGACGCCTCACAACCTTCCTCTGTATAGTCGAATAATTAAACAACACCAATAAATAATTCATTTAAGTACAGATATTATGTGATAAATAACCCTCGCGGGTGAACACTGAGTCTTAACATCATCTAAGTACTAACATTTAGATATAATGTTACGGCGTGGAACCGGAGGCTGTTGCACGACTGACACGGGTTTGGGGGGAGGGTGTCACGAAAGTCACGATCCTGCACGAACATAGATGAGGAACAAATAATTACAGCTACGGTCGACGGGCGCCGCCAACGATGCGGGAACGTGGCCCGTCAGTGTGCTTAGTTGCTTATGGCGACGTCCGCGTCGTACTAAGAGAACGGACCGCAGTCGAATTCGTCACAATGTCCAGCTTCGTACAAATGTAATTTAAAAAGTACTCCGCCTCCTAATCTTCTGACGTGAACGTCTCAATCATGGGAAAAGAAACACCTGTTCAGCTAGGTAGGAGCTGTGGTGGTGCGTTGGCACAGCGACCGGCTGGCGGGGCCGCGCGCCGGCCGCCGCGGTCGAGTCCGGGGGTCGGGTGGCGGCACCGGGCCGGTGCGCCTCCACCCGACTGACTATTTACAAACTATTAAATGGTAAGCTTCAAGCGACACTCGATTACGTACCCCATGAACGGAACGAGAGCTATAGGCCTATTTTGATTATTTGCCATGAAGAATCATTCTTAAATTTACTTACACGTGTGTCGAAATGTAGAAAGTGTTCGAAGCGGTAGGTAAGCTATTTCGTCCTATTTACAAGTCGGGCGCCGTCGGGGCGCGCTCAGTACAAGCTTATTTAAAAAGAAGTTTTATAGTAAGTATTCGAAAACACTTCGATTCTAATAATACGAACTAACTAACGGGTCGCTTTGAAATTTCCTCTGAAGCACCTAGTATTAAAGTTCAGGAGTTCCGATAGTCACTGGTAGTCGGGTGACGCGTGCGGCGTGGCATCGGCGTCGGCGGGGGAGAGCGGGGCGGCGGCGGCGGCGGCGGCGGCGCGGGCGTGGCGCTCACACGTGGCAGGGCGGCGGCGAGCGCGCGGGCAGCCGACCGCGCCACACTGCGTGCCCACCTGAACACCGCCTCGCCTTATCTGCAACACGTCACCATAACACATCATTCCTTTTGCCACAACTTCACCGAGTACAGGCTACCAGAAATCGCTGGTCAGTCTTATAAGGTACCTTAAACAGTTAAATTCAACATGTCGAGTTTCCTAAGATGTTTCTAAGCACAAGCCGACGACATCTATATAGCAGAAGTCACTGAGAGAGTTCTTGTATCGATCCACAACCAATTCACCGTCATACGATTCCGGGCTAAATTAATGGCGTGGAATTTACTCAAGTCCAAATTATTTCTAGAGTTCAAATTTAATCTGTCTAATTTCAAAAATGTGCATCAAACTTTTCAAAGTGAGTGACTTGTAATATTTAATTCCGTAACATCAAACATCTAGGTATATTAATTACGTACGACAGTGCAGACGGAAAGTTATCAAGACAGCGAGGACTTACAAGCCATGCGGTACCGTTAGCAGCCCTGAACAGACACACACCCACAGCGTAAGGGACTACTAGAGTCGTTTGATCTAGGTACCGGCTGATAGGCCTGCGCGTAGGTCGGGAATCTGTGTGGCAAATAAATAGTTCGTACTCTTGTTCGGCAACTGTTTAGTCTAAACATATATGCGTTTATATCGTAATGGCACGACCCTTACCGCGCTAGAACGCCACTCAGGGCATGTACATTTATAGCCAATCATCTCCTGCTGATCATTATGTTGATGAGCACCATATAATTAGTCCAATCTCAAGCCTGATATTGAAAGAAACCCACTGTAGTCCGTACACATGTAGCGTCGCATCAAGGGGTGAATCCCACTTTATCCATGGATATACAAAATTGAATGTGGTACAAATTCGCCAGTCACCGTAGACATAAAAATCGCGTTATGTCGCAAATAATTGCCAGGTCTTGATTATTTGGGATGTTGTCAAGATATATACCAATATCAATAGTGTCAAACCAAATTTGCAACCTCGAAAGACCTGTGCTAACTTCGTGGTGCTCGAAAAACCTCGGAATATTCGGACATTTTTAATTTTTTTGTTTATGCAACTTCTAAAATATGCATTTTACAGCAAAGTAATCTTTGACACTTTGATAGAAGATAAAATTAGCGACAATTTGAGAGCATTAACAGCGCTTGTAGCTCTATGTCTAACAGATTTCGAGATATACCTAACACTTAAAAAATCGGCCAAGTGCGAGACGAACGCGCCCATGAATGGGTACGTTTCGTACCCACTAACGTACCGATTACAATACACCTAGCTAAAATACCACAACCATTTAGCCAGCAAAAAGTAACTTTGTTTTACATAGTGTTTGTATGAATTACAAAGTTACATTTGCGGTTTTTGAATTAACTTTGTTTTTCATAGTGTTTGTATAAGCGTTCCTGCACACGATGCCGCCACCGCGCCGCCGCACCGCCGCGCGACGCCGCGAGCTTTTTAACCTAAGTATGGTGCGATGGCGGCACGGTGGGGCTTTGCGCGGCGCGTATCTACAGTAATAGGCGCGGCGGGACGGCGCGGCGCGGTGGCGGCATCGTGTGCAGGAGCACTAAAGTACAAAGTAATATTATTATTTGCGGTTTTAGAAAATAAAAACTGCTTACTATATCCCGTTTAAGTATACAATTCTACAGCATATTATATATTTTTTTTGATTTTTTGTTATTGTTGATCGAAGTTTTTCGCTCTCTTATTTTATAAAGGAAAATAGTGAATTGCACCATAAAAAAATCCTAAGCTGCACACCAAAAATACTGAAATGCACTGAAACTACGTTTTGATGCGTATTTCAGTGTATTTTAGGTGTGCATTTCAGTATTTTTGTAGCTTAGGTTAGATAAGATTGGTGATCAGTTAAATACTATAACAATAGTTAAAGAAGCCTTAATATCATTTACGCCTTTAGCCAAGACCTATAACGAATAGGATAGACGAAAAAAAATTTTTTTGTTTCATTTCCGAGGAGCAAACTTTCAATAGGTGTTTTCATGTGGTTTTGTCCTCCAAATCCAGAATAAGATGCCAAATCATGAAAAACATAAAAATGTTCATTGATTGCCCTATTTTAAACAGAACTTTAGTTTTATTGGAAGTTTGATATATTTTATAATTGAAAAAAAATAGGCCAAGTGCGAGTCGGACTCGCTCATGAAGGGTTCCGTACCCACTTAACGTACCGATTACGTACCACTGTCATTTTTTGCCAGGAAAAAAATTACTTTGTTTTTCATAGTATTCGTAAAGTTATATTTGCGGTTTTCGAAAATGTGTTATATCTCAAAAACTTATAAAGCCTACTTGGCTGTGATAGTTTTCCTTTTAACTTCGTCATATGTACTACTATCGTGAATTTTTTCACGTATCCAGAAACAACCATTTGGCTGGTAGGGGGGGGGGGGGGGGGACACTTGACTCTAACAAAATTTTGCACTTTAAAGCTTAATAATTCACAAACAGATGCCTCAATCAAAAAACTGTCTTCACGAACCCACAACGTTTTTGAAATTGCTATCCAACGACATCCTACACTATGGGGTAGACAAGAAAAAAAAAAATACATACCCACTTCACGTGTAGGGGAGGTAACCTAAAAAAAAATATTTTTCAAAATTTTACTTTATCACTTTGTTGGCGTGGTAAATATGTATATTCATGCCAAATTACAGCTTTCTAGTACTAAGAGTCTATGAGCTAGACTGGGGTCAGACGGACGGACGGACAGACGGACAGACAGACTTGGCGAAACTATAAGGGTTCCTTGTTGACTACGGAACCCTAAAAAAGAATCAGTGTAATCAAAATATTAAGTATTTTGATTACACTGATTCCTTTTTCAATTTAAAGTACTTGCATAAGTTTAATTTCAACCATAAAAAGAAGAAACTTCTGTGCTTTTACCTAAACTTTTTTATGTTAACACCATTAGTATTGTAAATTATATAAATCCATTCAACAATGAATAAGCAATATGACATTAATAGATAGGTAACTGTTCAAAACTCTTATTTCTTGCAATATCCGATTTCCTGATTATTAATTTTTACCTGATAAGTTATGAAAACTATTGATCCTAAAGATTTTCTTTTACACATAAAAACTGCTCTATAACTTACACATATATCTGATGACTTTCCTCGTAGAATGAGTATTTTAGAAAATATTTTGTTCGAAAGTCTAGCCATCTACAAGTTTATAACTTTAAAAAAAAAATTGCCCCTTTTTGAAGTGTTATATCTCGAGATCTGTTAGACATACAGCTGTCGTTACGTTAAAATGGTCCTTAGTTTTATCTTCTTTCGAAGTGTCATAGATGACTTTGCTGTAGGTAAACTGCATATTTAGAAGTTTTATGACAAAAACTGAAAAAAGTCCGTAAATTTCGAGGTTTTTCGAGCACCACGAAGCTAGCAATGGTCTTTCGAGGTTGCAAATTTGGTTTTACACTATTATTGGTATCTATCCTAGCAACATCCCAAAAATAAGGAACTGGCAGTTACTTGTGAACTAGAAAGTTTTAGATGACTGGCCTAAAAGTATTTAGTATTTATTTATTTCCACACTTACATCTAAAAGGTTCCTAATTATGTCCCACTTTATCCACTGGCGACAAATAATAGCTGCCGAAAATGAAAAGGTAATTATTATCCACCTGTCGTGTCACTCAGGTAATAATGTAGTGCATCTGCATCTTTTTATTGTTTCTAATTTTTTTCCGACTTCAAAAAGGAGTTTATCAGTTTGACCTGCATGTATCTAATATTGTTGGAATTGGATTATATTTGAGTACCTATAGCGTTCTATTTAGGCTTCCAAGCGTGTGCGCTAAATTTCGTAAGTGTGTGTATGTACCTACCTACCTATGTTTGTCCACGAATTTTTCAAAAACTAAAAATCATATCGACATGTTTTTTTATTTAAATCAAATGTATTCCAACTTAGGGAACAGTCCAAGTTTCATCAAAATTGGTTCAGTAGTTTTTGAGATAAAAGTATTTTATGGTAAAATCTAAACCAAAAATTAAGAAATAAAAAAGTAATTTAAAAAGTTAAACCGACTTCAAAAAGTACCTCCCTACCTGCTAACTGAAAAGTCAAAAATTATACCTTTTTGAGGTCGGTGCCAGCCATGCATGATGAAAAAGGGACCGCCCAAAAAAAGGAGGTGCTTTAAAAATATTATTTTCCCTTTTCAGTTGGTAGGTACTTTTTGAAGTCGGCTCAATTATTTAAATTACTTTTTTTTATTACAGCACTATTCAGATACAAATGTCGCAAATTAGTTTTTGTCAGCTTCAATGACGCTATTTATGATATTTTATCTATATTTAAAACATCTAGTATGCAGTTCCTGTATTGGGATAAGTCACAATGGATATAGTGGGACAATCTCAGATTATCCACCAATGGATATTCGCAATAGATAAAGTGGAACACACGTCCCCGCATCAAGTAGGTATACACTTGCTCGACGAGAACACCCGATAAGGTCACTATCGAGGATAAAATGTTATACTTGATATGCTGTCGATTATAAATCTGTAACCATCGTATTACTTCCATTCCAAAAACCCTAGATCACTAAATGTGCGATGTGATGTGTTGAACACAATGCAATGGTCGGTTATAAAAATTTTGATAACAAGCAGTAAGGGTAGGTACTGTTCCGTTTGGTTTGGTAGTGTCCGTTAAAGCCTCATTTTGATAAGGTGTTGCAGTTCAAGAATACAAACTTCTGAATGGAGACTATTCTTGAAATGAGTTCAATGTAGATGCGCCAATTGTATGCCAGGTCATTTTCATGAAGCAATCAGAATAAAGACATTTTACGAATGAGTTGTAGGTAATGTAATTAACTGATGTACTTAAATGAAAAGTTTTTTTACATACAAAAAAAATCCAATAATCAACTTGATCGAAAGTCAGAAAATATTTACTTAAGTATAATTAGGACTGACGGAATAATTTTGATCGTAATGGATTTCTATGACATATTAGCTGTGAAATTTTTCTCTAGATATAATGATTTTAGTATAGAATTATTGGTGACGAAGTTATCTGTAGAATAAGAACCCAGTATATAGTTTTAAAAGTAAATTCAGTCAAAATAATTTAGATTTTGTAGATTCAAGAATAGTTCCGTTCGTATAATAGGTACGAGTCAAGACTAATCTTGGTTAGTAGTTTGGTCAAAAATTCTAACTAATACAACGTCGACAGTTATAAGGTCCTAGTTAAACATTTAACAGGTAACATTTTAGTAACAGAGGATTCATTCAAAGGTCACTTAGTTCAGAATACAGCTTCACAGAAATTGGCATGCGACAAACAATTATTGGAAATTTAGCGCCATTGCTTCGATACAACAAGTTTGATGCAAACTAAAGCGGCACTAAGGAAGAGGGCAATTTAGAGGAGTGTGGACGATCCGGAAGCCTTTAACTCAAAAGATTTTGATAGTGCGTCATCAAACCAGGGGTCATATCTGACGACACTCAGCCAAGAATAATGCCAATCGTGAATGTACTTATTTAGAATTTTGTTTCAGGCCTGCGGAATACATAAGTAAGGAATGTTCACATTGGTAAACTTCATGCAATATACTTTTGAACTTACTGGGTCTTTTTAAGAGGAGGAGCTTTCATAATGATGAAGCTCGATAGAGCCTGAAGGAAGGTAAAAACAAATTAGTTGCAGGGCCGTATCGCGACATACAAGATTCAGAGTAGTAGTCGAGATTAATGATCGCAAGTTGTGTAGGTAGCGGCGGCGGCGGCGGTGGGGGGGAAGGGGGGGGGGGGGGCGTGCTACAGGCGGCGGGAGAGCACGATGGATTCGCGCGACATCGATTCGGGCCGCGACCGAGCGACCCCGTGCACCCGAGCACGTGGCGGGAGTCGGGGAGTGGAGCGCGTGACGTCACGGGCGCGGTGCCGCAGCGGGTATCGATCCCGGCCCGGCTCCGCATTCATTCAAGCTGCGATCGAAGGGTGGCCACTGCACCGATGCGCCGCGCCCCACACGTGCACCTTGAATGGTGCATGTACTGAGTACCGCCATTCATTCCACACCCCGGATTTCAAAACTTTGCGTGTCTAAACCACCTTAACTTTACATAAATACCTACGTTGCGAAGCCTAGTCGTCATTCTCTATGAATCGAAACAACTTTTTATGATAGGTACGACATTTTTATCATTAGTTTTATCACGCTTTTTCTCAAATTCGAAAATTAGTTGTTGCGCGATATCTCCAATTTTCAATGATAACATATTTGATTACCTAAACTCCTAAATAAAATACACTGAAGATTATGCTCCAGCAATCCCGTTCCCATCCCATGTGATAGTAGGTATCCCCAGCGGCCGCCACATACATATAGCTACCGCACATATTAGATAATCTCGGACTAAGCAGATAGCGTGAAACACTCGTTTTCGGGCTTGTATTAGTTTCCTTGTTTGGTTAGGTCGAATTATTATTTGGGTCACCGTGGTGGTCATACCAACTGTTTCTCTCTAATGAAAATTATATTAAGTCTGTGGTAGGTACAGTATAACAGTAATTTGACGATATTAGTTTCTGTTAATGTGAAATCGATATCGTTTGTTTGGCCTTTTAATAATTACGTTCCTTCACATTATTATGTATAATTTTTACAGTTCTTTGTTTGTTTACTTTCATTTATATGCCAATATTATTGGACATCGGATTTTGATATTTACGTCCGGCCGCTAGGTATCCCGTGGTTCCTGGAAATGCACGCAGTCTGCGTGTGCTTGCTTTCACCTCGCGGCGCGAGGTCAGCGGCTGGCCTATATTTATGCCGACTATACTCGATGTCATGGTTTACAACGTCGGGCAACTTTGAATGGGACCTGCGAGCTATTCCAGGAAAGCACACGGTTAAAATTAGCTCCGGTTGCCTTTCAAGGGTACGCTGCACAAAGTTCTTTTAGTTGCACGCGTCGCGAGTTGTTTATTTAAGTAAGGCGGCAGATAGTTCAGTTGTTCGTATCTTGTATTGATTTGAATGTCGTGTCTGATAGAAATTCGGTATACAATCCTTGCGAGATGAGGTTTCAATGTCACGTTGACTAGTACCTAAAATTAAATGATCGCATAGGTATTTGGTTATTGGAACGGTGATTTTTCTGGGAACGTGTATGTTTGTGCATTTTAATTCTGACATTTTGGCAGCATCGTTTTGAATAATAAAACATCGGCAGATGTTTCGTTAGTAGGTTCGTTTCCCACTATTTTAATTTTGCATTCGGTATTAGGTCTTATACATTTTTTCTGAATCGATGAGAAAACTTCAAGGCGTATCGATTGGGGATTCGTTTTCTTCCCATAGCAATTATCTGGGTCTTGCGAGATCTCGTAGGATGTTCATCGATTAAATATGTGCTCGATCTTACCCAATGGTCAGACGTCCGTCTCTATGGCCTCGGCGGCGTGCATGTTGTTGACGCGCACGGTGCAGGCGGCGCGGCGCCGCGGGCCGGACGCCCGCAGCGCAGCCGCCCCGTGCTCCTGCGCCACCATCTGGTGGTAGCGCGCCACGCGCTGCGCCTGCTGCAGCTGCTGCTTCTGCAGCTCTTGCTGCTGCAGCTGTACATTGCGTTATCATAATTATGTTAAACTTCAGATTGATGTGTATTTTTTTATTTTTAACACAATGTTTGGCTTAGTTACAATTAACTTAGGTGCTTACTCCTAACACAAATCCGTATGATATTTATATATTTAAAAAATGAATGTAACAAAAAGCATTCTCTTATTTTTATATGAAACTAGCTGGCCCGAGCCCGACAAAGACGTTCTGTCGAAATTATATTTTTTTAAATTGTATAAGTACCAACTGATCCATCTATTTCACACGATAGTGATCTTTGCAGCGGGCCAATCGCCGTAATTCTATGCAGCGCGTCTTCATCGCGTTTGGGTCTTGACGTTTGACTTCGTATTACCGTAATAACATAACGACGCACTCGTCACGCAAACCTATAAGTGCGCCAAGCTTTTCTGTTCCGGTGATAATCTTTGTAACTAAAACAGTATTCATACGACAGTCCATATTGACAGCTAATTTCGTATTGCAAGTGCCTCTTCTGTCACGGCTGTCACCGGAACAGAAAAGCTTGTGGCACAATCCTGTCTGATCCGGTGACATCCGTGACAGAGGAACCACTTGTAATACGAAATTAGCTGTCAAAATAGACTGTCGTATGAAAACTGTTTTAGTTCCAAAGATTATCACTGGAACAGAAAACGTTGTCGCACTGTCAAAGCCGCGCGTTATCAAAAACGGTTTTGCACGTCAACTGCACTTCAACGACACGTACAGTGCCACAAGCTTTTCTGTTCCGGTGACAGTCGTGACAGAGGAGCCACTTGCAATACGAAATTAGCTGTCAAAATTGACTGTCGTATGAAAACCGTTTAAGTTCCAAAGATAATCATTGGAACAGAAAAGATTGGCGCACTATACACTTGACTAATGCGTCATAGAATTACCGCGATCGGGGCCCCACGCATTCTGTCAATCGCGCCATCTCTCAAACAACTGACAGTTATGTCAAAAGCCATAAGGATAAGTCTATGTTTTTATTACTCATGTGCTTTAAAGCGCTTAGGAGGTTACATTATAAAAGTTAATAATTATGGTAATTCAGTTTACTTAAATTTTCTTTTTTTCCGCACAAAAGCAAACACAACAAAAAAGAATTACCGAAATCGGTTCAGCCGTTCACGCGTGATGCCGTGACCAAGGGAAATAAGGGATTCATTTTTAACCGACTTCTAAATCAAAAAGGAGGAGGTTCTCTATTCGTCTGTATGTATGTTTTTTTTTGTGTATGTCCACCGATTACTCGAAGACGGATGGACCGATTGAAATGATTGAAACGTTATTACATCAGGTTGGTTTCCAAGTTGGTCCCATTTTGTGAAATTTTGAAATCAGTTCAGTAGTTTTCAGGAAATCTTGAAAATACTGTCGTTTTCGTTACCACTTTATGTGAATTTAATAAGTATCTTTAGGCATAACTCCTTTGTTTATAAACCGATTTAGATGATTCTTGTTTTGTTAAAAAGGGGATACCTCAAGGCATTTTCACCGACTTCAAAAAAGGAGGTTTTCGATTTGATCACATACCTATTTACCAGAATACAAGTAAATTGCCTGCACGATGCACTAAAAAGAGTGAAATAAAAATTACTTTTATAAAAAAATAAAAAAAAAAAACACATCAAAAAAGTAAGAAATAATTCCTCACCAAATAAATAACGTAAGTACTTTGAAGTCGGGCGGGTTTTAACAAAAACAACAAAAAATCGTACATGTTTCACGCCCGACTTCAAAGTACTTACGTTATTTATTTGGTGAGGAATAATTTCTTACTTTTTTGATGTTATTTTTTTGAAGGCGGTTTTATTTTTTTATAAAAATAATTAAATAGGTAATAGTATACTTAGACTAGCGGATCCTCATGGTTTTACACGCAAGTTCCCGTGGGATTAACGGGATAAAATAATGTCTCTACCCTTCCTCGATAAATAGACTATCCAACACAAAAATATTTTTTCAATTGGGTCCAGTAGTTTCTGAGATTAGCGCGTTCAAACAAACAAACAAACTCTTCAGCTTTATAATTAGTGTAGATTATTTGAACGTGACATTTGTAGAGAAACAAATGCTTTTACCTACACTTATGTTATTGCCTAAACGTCTAATGATACACTTTATGCCATAGTCAACTTTAAAAAATAAAACTGCTGTATCCGCGTGTTTCATAATGACCATTATGAAACACCCGGATACAGCTGTCACTCGTTTTAAAACACTTATGCCCGTTTGCACTAAACTCGGGTTGAGCTTGTCATAGATAAGATACATCTTAGCTTAGAAACAGCCTGAAACAGCCGAGCTAAAATTTTTGTTTGCACTGACAGACTACGTCGTAAATTAGTCATCACCTTGCTAAAAGAATGAATGAATGAATTCAAATATTAATTGTTTATGGATTTTAAACCTGGCGAGGTAAAGTAGGTCACTGGATATTTTTTTGGTTGAAACTTCTCATTGATTCCTTCGTAAGTTAAAAGGAGACAAAAGCTAAGGCGTTGTCTATTTTATTTGGTAGGAGTAATTCACCGAGAAAAGAAAAAGTCAACTGAGCTCAACTGTCAGGAAAAAAATAAATAGAGTGCGCAACCTTTTCTGTTCCGGTGGCCAAAACTAGAACTAACGAGTTTTGTTTTTAATGTCATTTTGCTAATACTTTCATGTTTTGCTGCTAAACATAAGCGTCGCTGTCAAGGGAACAGAAAAGATTGTCGATCTGTAATGTTTTTTTAAATAAATGATGAATGACGTATGTCACATGTGTTGTGTCTCTATCTAGCAAACAAGAATACAAAAGCCACAAGCTTTTCTGTTCCGGTGACAGCCGTGTACAGTCACTTGCAATACGAAATTAGCTGTCAAAATGGACTGTCGTATGAAAACTGTTTTAGTTCCAAAGATAATCACCGGAACAGAAAAGCTTGTCGCACTACTCTTTGCTCACAATGCCACAGACAATAATCACTGATATAGGTATTTCTTAAGCCTTAGGCGCTCGATATTGGGCCCGTAAGTTAAGAATAGCCAAAAGTGCATTTAAGAATGTCTTAAGGTTAGTGCAAAGCAATTTTTTGTTAAGAATGTCTTAAGTTAGCTAGGAAAAGACTTACACCCGTTTGCACTAAACTTAAAAATCGCCTAAGTCTTTTCCTAGCTAACTTAAGACATTCTTAACAAAAAATTGCTTTGCACTAACCTTAGGACATTCTTAAATGCACTTTTGGCTATTCTTAACTTACGGGCCCAATATCGAGCGCCTAAGGCTTAAGAAATACCTATATCAGTGATTATTGTCTGTGGCATTGTGAGCAAAGAGTAGTGCGACAAGCTTTTCTGTTCCGGTGATTATCTTTGGAACTAAAACAGTTTTCATACGACAGTCCATTTTGACAGCTAATTTTGTATTGCAAGTGACTCCTGTGTCACGGCTGTCACCGGAACAGAAAAGCTTGTGGCTTTTGTATTCTTGTTTGCTAGATAGAGACACAACACATGTGGCATACGTCATTCATCATTTATTTAAAAAAAACATTACAGATCGACAATCTTTTCTGTTCCCATGACAGCGGCGCTTATGTTTAGCAGCAAAACATGAAAGTATTAGCAAAATGACATTAAAAACAAAACTCGTTAGTTCTAGTTTTGGCCACCGGAACAGAAAAGGTTGCGCACTGTATTTATGTTTTTCCTGACAGTTGAGCTCAGTTGACTTTTTCTTTTCTCGGTGAACTACTCCTACCAAATAAAATAGACAACGCCTTAGCTTTTGTCTCCTTTTAACTTACGAAGGAATCAATGAGAAATTTCAACCAAAAAAATATCCAGTGACCTACTTTACCTCGCCAGGTTTAAAATCCATAAACAATTAATATTTGAATTCATTCATGCATTCTTTTATCAAGGTGATGACTAATTTACGACGTAGTCTGTCAGTGCAAACAAAAATTTTAGCTCGGCTGTTTTAGGCTGTTTCTAAGCTAAGATGTATCTTATCTATGACAAGCTCAACCCGAGT
Source organism: Crambus lathoniellus (assembly GCA_949710035.1). Taxonomy (NCBI): domain Eukaryota; kingdom Metazoa; phylum Arthropoda; class Insecta; order Lepidoptera; family Crambidae; genus Crambus; species Crambus lathoniellus. Next base: position 31,922,356 of record OX453296.1, read on the forward strand.
TTAGTGCAAACGGGCAATAGGCGATTTTTAAGTTTAGTGCAAACGGGTGTTATATTTCTTAATTTTACAGTCTCCATGGCAACCGTAGGATTTACCGGCCCAGACTTCCAACTCTTTCAAGCCCTTCTTTAGCCGGCAACAAACCGAAACTTTTTTAAAATTAGAATTTTGAATTTAGAAGGAATAGACCGTATAGACTCCTATGAGTGGGGTTTGGCACCAATTCACATTTTATAATTAATATTGATTTGCTTTATTTTTGAAATATATAATAAATGTAATGAGTGTAGATAAAGTAGTGTATGAGACTGCACATAACTCGGTATTAAAACACTCGTGGAATACTATTAAAAAACTCGCCAAGGCTCGTTTTTTAAACTCCCACTTGTGTTTTAATACCCCTCATTATGCGACAGTCACATAAACTACTATTAAAAGAAGCGTTAAACTATTATTTACGGTAGGAAATCGATATTACGCTATGATTGAAAATCTTTTCGTTCGGAATTAGGCTCAATCCACACGTACCACAACCACAACTACACCACGTCGCCGACGTGGTGTAGTTGTTCAAATAATCTATACTAATATTACGTTGGGGCGCATTTTGTATTGGAAATGAATAGTCGATTCACACGTACCACATTTTGCAGTCATCATCGACCGCGTTGGTGATACTGGCCACAACGCAACCAAAAAATACAACCACGAACTAGCGGCCGGCCACATCTACATCTCAACTACTAGCGTCAACGACATTTTGTCGCACAACCACAACGCAACCACAACGCAACTGCAAAAAGTTGCATCGACACTATTCACACGTACCTACTACATTTTGTCGCTGCGATGTGGTATGGTTGTGGTTCGTGTGGGTCTACACTTAGTGTAGGTAGCAGTTCTTACTTGGTTAAGCCGCAGAGCGTCCTGGTGCTCAAGCGCGGCGATGTCGTCGACGTTGCTCGCCTCCATGGTGGCCTGCTGCTCTAGAAGCAGCCGCTCTTCCTCCTGCAGGCGGCGCAGGTTCGACTCCAAGTGCGGGTCCGTCACCAGCGCGCTCTCGTCCAGCTCCATCATATCCGACGAGGAGTCGTCGCTCATCGACGACTTCTTGTGGATCGGCCCTGAAACTGTACACGGCGTATTGCATTCTGCCACATGCATATTTACAGATTCAGTTATTTTATATCAAGTGATGCCGCAGACATTAAAATGGTAGTTAGGAAATTTTGGTAAGATACGTTAAATTTCTAACAAAAGCAATTTTAAAGACTAAAAATATTAGAACGCTAGTGAGGCATGGAGTTAATTAAGGGTGTGTCTGCAAGTAGATATGAGTTGGAAAAACACTAATTGTATAAGTTCTAACCACGTTGGAGCGATAGAGCATCGTTATAAGTAATAAGTAATACAATACAATAGCTGTTAGTCGAGCAGAATTAAGTACATAATAGCCAGTTTGATCAATATGTAAGTATGTAGATACATATATGCGTTCACTGAGATACATGCAATTTTAAAAAGACAGAAATTAGAAAATTGTCCACTTCCAATCAAGTTTGTCGTCGACGTAATATGTTTTACTAATGTAGACTATACTAGAACGTGCTAAAAGTTTTTTGTTTGATATAAAAGATGATCTATAGCGATAATGTGTTAAACAGTTGTGATGTGAATAATCCGGTAAGAAATATTTAAAACCGTACTGGTGTGGAAAATTTTGCTTTGGGTGTAGACGCGTGGAAACGGGTTAAAATCTTTATTGTTGGGTTTCTTATTAGAAACCTGATCACAACAATATGTACCTATCGCATGACATGGGACCACTCGCCCTTTTGTATCTTTAAAAGGCTTGACACCTTATTACTGCGGTCTTTCTTCTAAAGCACGTGAAAAATGCTGTTTCACTACTATCACAATAGGGGTTGGACCTCCATATTAAAAAAGTAGATTGCAGCTCCGAGACATATTCCAATTTAGGATGGTTAGTATCTGTACTGTTGATTTAGTTTAGTATCTCTCTCTACCTACGATTCATATCAAAAAGTTACCGATCTGAGATAATTATTTAAAATAAAACTGACTAAGTTGAACACTCTTATTTAGCCCGTTCTCAACGCATACCCACTCGTTTCGAAATCTCACGAATTCCTACCAGTAATGTCTGGCCGCGTGCCATCCTCGCTCCGTGTAATAGTTATACGTACTTTGGTTGATTTATAACTTAATTGTAGTGTAAACGTAATGGCTAATTTATTGGTGAAATTTGCATTAAGTGCGTCGTGTTGCAGTTCGGTTAATCTTCAGATTTTAAAACTGGAAGTTGCGTAAAGAATTAGTGACAGCATCAGTCTGCTTTGATTTTCGACATCGATGCCTGAATAAAATTCTATTGATATAAATCAACGTGCGTGTTTAATTGTCACTTTGGTATTCAAGGTGTCCTTTTTCGATTTCTTGGTTTTTCCTACGTCTCAACGCTTTTCCAGGTGTAGTGGTCACAGGCGATGGGCGATTGAAGATGTGCTATGAATAAAATCTCTCAGGTTTGAGTAAAAAGGTTTGTGTGATTTATTGACATGTTACTGATTATAACTAAGTAGGCAGTTGTCGTGTTTCTCTCAACGATGATTCTGAAAAGCTTGCTTTTATGGGATTTCAGAAACGCAACAAACAGAAGACTTGGTTGCCTTTATATATCACTTGGTACAATTTGGATAAATAGCTTTAAATATTAACTATTTGTAGACCCCAATAATATTTAATTTTGTTGTAGAATAGATAGTGCCTAGTAAACCAACTTTTTATGAATGACAGATTCATAGGTAAACCCAACATATAAATCGCGATCTTTTTCTTTTTACAAGCTTTTTATTACTTTGCCATGTTAGTTAGTTAGTAGGTATGTTAATTAGTTAGTGAGGGGACAAATCTTGCAAGCTTAATTTGACCCACGTCCCAGTGTCCGATGGAGCTGATATTTTGTATATTATACCTAAGGTTTGGTTCAGACGACAATACAATATTAAAGTACAGTCAGCAAAAAAGCTTGTCATAAAAATGAAATTTTTACTAAAAACTTGTATATGTATAAGTATTCAATAATCACTCTGCTAAATGACGTCGCTGAAATTAATGAAAAAATTTTTTCCTCGACTTGAGGTCAGTATTTGATACAATTAATCATAAATTGCTCTTAGAGAAGCTGGAGTTCTATGGTGTACAAGGGTAAGCACTGAAGTTATTCCAGTCATATTAACAAAATAGAAAAATATTCGTAGACATTAAAACTCTAGATGAAAATTTGTGTGAAATTGTAACCAGGTCCAAAGTAACTGATAGTGAGTTCCTAAGCGTCCCAAAATTTCCGAATCGGGACCTTAAACTATTTATAATATTTATAAATGACTTGATTAGTTATATATCAAAAGTCAAATTAATCCTATTCGCAGATGACACCAATGCAGTAATTTTTGATAAAAATCATATTGATTTAGAAACAACAGTACTTAAATCAAACATTAATTATCAATGAAAAAATTGGTTAAGTAACTGATAATGGTTTACCAATCAACAGCCTAAAAACTAATATCTTGTTATTGAAAAATCACTCCAGGGATAAAAGGAACTTAAATATTGATCAAAACGGTGACTTGCATTGGGCGTCAGGTTTTATGACCAACTGAAGCGGAAAGAAGAACTAGAAGACATTGAGAGTAAAATTCCTAGTCTACAGTATTCTTGTGATAGGTACTATCTCATTTTGCTAAAACTATAACATGGAACACGAGAATACTACGGAAAAGAATAAGAGTTGCTACAAGAAAAGGTTTTACTCAGAAAATTCCTTTTAGAATAGATCATCAAGCATTGTCCTAATGTCCTAAATATCAGTCAGTACTTTCGTTTAAAATTTGACTTTCAAAGATAATTGAAAGTATGCCATTAATGATTTTTAAATAGCAATAATGCTTTGACTGGTTTTACCTAAATATTATTATGGAAATGGATTTTGAAATAATTTGTTAATTAAATATGTTAATAATTACATTACTTATACATAATTAATAATTTATTAATTTCAAATATCAGACTACAATTTATTATTATTATTTTGTATTTTGTATGTAGGTAATTTTACAATGGTTATATTTTCGACACAATGAACATTGTCCTAAATATCAGTCAGTACCTACTATAATTAAAAAAATGTCTTTCAAAGATATTTGAAAGTATTCCATTAATGATTTTTAAATATTTTAGGTTTTACCTAAAATATTATTAGAAATGGATTTTGATATAATTAAATAGGTATGTTAATAATTACATTCATCATCATTATCATGTCAGCCGAACGACGCCCACTGCTAGGCAATGAACATTGTGAAGAAAAAAAAATACAACAAATGATGGGTGTCACACTCAAATTCAAAGTGATCACGCTAAATGTTGAGTTAGACAATTATGGCTTGTCCCCATCACCACCTCACGACGCCGTTCACATCAGAGAGCCTACTCCTTCGATCATATAAACCCTAGATACACAATTCCATACTAAATGCGCTTGAAAAAGTGATTCCAACAGCGCTATCATTAGAAGTTATAGTCATAGATATTTCGATTCCGAATACTGCCGTCACCACATTTGATATTCGACCCTAAATAACAGTAATTGGATTTAAATTCGGTCGGCATGGTAGTACTTACGATCTTATTACATAGAAAGCTCAGATGGTCAGCCGACGCTAGAACAGCGAATCGTATTTCGTCATGTCTGCATCTCTATCTTACTAACGCAAATAGAAGAAACGGTTGCGCGGCAAGGAATATTGCGATGTATTTTAATTTATAGTTTTTTGCATTCACAATGCAATTTTTATTACTGAAAAATGGAAAATGAAGTATTTAGAAAAAATCGACCCGTCTCACAATCAGCTCCGATGGGACTCGAACCAGCAGTTAGAGCAGTCGCCCGGAAAGCGAAAGGTCGTGGGTTCGGGACCCATCGGAGCTGATTGTGAGACGGGTAGATTTTTACTAAATACTTCATTTTCCATTTTTCAGTAATATTGCAATATTTTAGTATAAATAATGAAATTATGATGGTTTCAGTACATGTTTGACTTTAAATTAATTGTGAAATTATACTTACGTTCAATACTGACTGAAAATATGATATTAGGCACATCTCTTTTTTTCCTTTTTTCGAATTGTTTTTGCGCATCTTCTCAGCACATTTAGGCATCGTTTCGCCGGGCGGTCAAATGACTACTGAGAGCGATCTAATGCTCCATTTCGAGTGGAGCATTCGTTGGCGGCTTCACTTTCTGTGCGTTTACGCTGTATCTAGGGTTTATATGATCGAAGGCCTACTCTGAAACGCAAAACCCGAAACTTCGGTATACCCGTCCCTCTCACTCTCTAGTCGGGACAGAATCGAGTGAAAGGGGCGGGGCTAACCGAAGTTTCAGAGTACGGTCCCAGGTTCACTTTTTACGTTACAATTTGACAACACGGTAACGTAAATTTGCACGTCACACACAAATGCTAACGTCCACGTTATACCTTGACGTGGTGATGTGGACAAGCCGTTAACCCACCCCAGGCTATACCAACAAGTGTACTTACCATAACTAAGTTTTATAGTTTTATCATATAATGGCTGGAGTAACGCGACTAATAACTTGTTCTATTTTATTCAACTTATCCAAAGTTACCTACCTACTCTTTATTTCGTATCTGCGCCACAAGATTTCATCTGGCAAATTACGAAATGAAGTCCAACTTCTTGTGGCTTTTGCATTAACTGAGTGAAGCAGAAAAGTTGAGGAGTTAGTTTTTGTAAACTACTTTAGTTCATTTAACTCGGAGGTTTTACTAAAATGCCGCCCGAGCCAAGTTTGTTGTAGTGTGTATAGTATTATGTATTATATGATCTGAGAGTGTAGACGACACATGTTACACACACATTTCACAATAGTCAAAACAAAAAAATATAATTTTGTGTTATTTATTTAGCGTGGGAGTGGGAAGTCTTACTTAATCTAATCACTTTTGAAAAAAATAATTTAATCCCTAGTAAAATATGATATCACTATATCAAGTCAAGCAATTATATAAAAAAAAATCCAATTTAATTTGCATTGGGCTTGTTTTAAGTTTTCAATCCGAAGGAATAATTTAAGTGGATTAGGTAACAAGTATAATTTACAAATGACTTTATAGACACCACATACCGAAACTACCTACACATGAGCGTTACCTCATTCACCCAAGAGCAGACCGCAATGCAGTAGAATGCAAAATTATCCGTTTAATTTTACTGAATGTATGGCGTAATCGGTTTGTTGTAATATTGGCAACTGGCTGGGATTTATTCGGAATACCCACATCGTATGCACAACAAAAACATTTAGTTTTTATTTTATAATACTGCAGTAGGTACCTAACCTTAACTTTGCGGTTGATATAACAAATGTCTACTGCAAAACGAACTTTTCTAGTTTATTGGAAAAGTTCCGATGGAAATGGATGTCACAAGGGCTATAAAAAGTTTTAGTTGTTCTGAAAATTGACTTATTAATACGTGGCATGATAATCCGGAAAGCGAAGGAGTTTCCTGTTATTATAAAACTTCAACAAACGCCGTTTGTCATACCTAACAACTCATAAAGTTGTTCGTTAGTTTGGATTAGATACCTATTACTTACGTTCTGATTCGGTGTTTTTTTAAGACATCGATTATATTTTACTACCATTAGAGGCAGGGGTGCGGTAATTTTCGGTAATGGCTCGTTAAAATTTGAGGAAGTATTAAAATTTAATCGATTGCCAGGGAACACCAATTTTCTTGCGGCTTTTATCCGGTACTTAATCATTAAGCACAAGCTAATATAACATACATTTCCGATATTGCTTTTATTACTAATTCTTAACAAAAAGTTTAATGCCAGTAGTACACCGCCGCGCCGGCCGGTACGCGGTCGCCATTCGAGAACTTTTCCGCCCCAACAGCCATCGGTTCTCCGCGCTATGTGTCCCGCCCACTGCCACTTTTTGTGTAAGTAGGTAACCTCCAATAAAACAAAAATAAAAGTCTCATTAGGAATTAAATTCACTATGAAATAATTACTTTTTCACTTCTCATGCTCGTAAAGTTCGTGTTTATGTTGGGTATAGGCTGCATAAAATCGCTTTTTATGCTCTAGTGCATAAAGTAAAATGTTCGTCTAAGTCTCAGACTTTAAGACAAAGATCGTCAGGTAAACAGCCACACACGCAATTAAACTTCGTGAAATAAATTTATTATTTCATTCTGTTTCTTCAATTTTGTGAATTAACCATGTTAAATTACTAAATTAATAAAACTATGCAAAATTAATGAGTTTTCTAGGAAATAAGTATTTCAAGCGCATTATGGACTACGATCTAATGCTAAAGTCACTGTGCTACCAATGCCACGTATAAAAAAAAGAAAAAGAAAGTCTTCCCGCCAATATGGCGAAGTCGTTATTTTTTCTTTTTTGCAATATTGGTATTTATTTTCCTCACACTCTAAGTGAAAAGCAGAGTGTATAACTTGTACATAAAACCCATTTTACCCTAGAATTGACTATCCACCCTCGCCTACGGCTCGGATGGATATATACATCTCGGGTAAAATAGTACGTTTTATGCACTTGTTGTACAATCTACTATTCTGAACTAGACGTGTTAATTATTTACTAGTGTTTTTGAAATACTTAATTGCTTAATTACTTATATATTTTGTGATGAATCGTGAAGTTAATAATAAATACTTTCTTATTTAATTGTTCATATTGTAATAGTATATTATGATACAAGTGAGCTTAGGTTGCTCATTATACACGAGGCTGTGGGTTGCAGCCCGAGCCGCAGGCGAGGGCGTAAATCAGCCGAGTGTCTAGTGAGTAAGTTGCTCACGAGTTTCATACGCACTTTTTCAACACACTTGCGAGAAAAAACAAACATTTATTGCATACATATTGTATTAACCTAATATTAACTAAGGGAAAAAGCGCGCAAGTTTTTTTTTTTGCACGCGCCAAATGTGAGGTGATTGATTACATACAGCCATACAGCCTACTTCAAAATAATTAAGTATAATAAATAGTGATAAAATGCAAATGTTTTATAATAAATTATTGTGAATTATAAATAATTTGATAATAATATACTTAATTATGTTTTTTGTCTTAATTAGGGACACATTTATTTATTCTAAAAACGTAAATGGATTTTCAGCCGTATAAAACCTCTTTGTTGTTACAAAAAAAGAACTGTATCTATTACCCGCTGAAATTGAAAATGCTCTGTTAACTCGCATATAACTTGCAGTTAGGTACTAACATAACTTTGTAAGGATACTGTATTACCCGGTTAAATTGAAAAGTCTCTGTTTACTCGCATATAATTTGCAGTTAGGTACTTACTTAACTTTGTAGGGATAATTCTATTACGCAACTAGTACTGTAATATTATTATGCACGCGTGGGTTATAGTTCGGTTTATGGCCCTAAGATCGATGTAATAAGGCTCACTTTATGAGAAAGTGTGTTGAAAATACCTTTAACGGTTGCTAAAAAATACAGTCTAATGATGATCTGGTTTTTAGTGCAAACTTTGTATTTCTTGTAAGTATTAGAAAGTACATGTAGATAGATACCATCTTGTACCATAGCTGCTACACCTTTTATATTATTTCTCAAAAATAATTAGCAAGAGCAAAATGGTGCGGTTCTTTTCCTTTATTTATCTATCATACATAAAAGGAATCGGTGAGACTCTTCTGAAGGGCAATGATCTGCTATAGGTACATTTCGATTCGATCAAATTATCCTACGTCATATGCCCAAAAAATTCTGCTATACATTCTATGGAATTCAAAGGCTAATAATTCGTTAAAAAAAAAAATTTAAACTGACTTGCCAACCTAACTTTCAAGGGTCATAAAACTAATACAAAACAAGATTCAAAACCAAAACGTTTAAAATTTAAATATCTTTACGATTTTAATTAGTATTTCGTTATCTTATTGATTTGTCACCAACCCTATTGTACAAACGAGATTCGATTTCCGATACCAGATCTTAGACTAATACCAACATTTGATTCTCTTACTTTTAAGCATAAAATAAAATAGACCCTAAGTATATAAAGTATGAAAAACAATATAGGTAAGTACCTACTTATCTATCAAGAAAACGATTTAAAGCTAAAAAGTTTTTTAAATGCTTTGTGTTTTCACAAATTGATGTAATAAACTTCAAATCAGTAGGTACCTATACTATGTATGATAAACACAGTAACGAAAGCGAAAAATTTAAAATGAGCACTCTACATTATTCATTGTGTACATTACATTTTGTACACACTACCGACCGTGTTCATTTTGTACACTCTACAGTGTTCATTTTGTATTGTAGACTTACAAAAGACGAATTACGCAAGAGGTTTGGAATATTAGCCAAATGCTTGCTCGATCAGTGGAGTGGTAGTGGAACAACAGATTGTCCAATTTCACGGTTGGACAGCCGCTTCGGTGGCTGAAGTCGTTCCCAATGAAGTTTCATTGTCATCTTACTAGATTGCTCCTATACGTATCCAAACGGTCCATTTCAAGTAACTGGTAACCACAACTTTGTAACATCTATCTACATAGGGAACCACTAGGTCACATCCATGTAATTACTTATTTTTTATTTTTTATATAACGATCGGTGTTATTCTTAAAGTTTATTTTTTTTACCCCGAAGACTAGTTTACGCAAATATTTAGATGTCTGCAATGCAGTAAGCACTTGTTACTGCAGCGGAAATGACATATATCCTGCTCCGGCGGTTTCAGCGCTTCCTGCCGCTTTACTACGAGTTTATCGGTTAGAAATACTTTTTCAAAGCGATGGAAGGTCGCTAGGATATCTTGAACTTTTTTAACATTTCTATGTTAAAAATTTTTTTAAACAATATTGTTATGAAATAATTATGTTAGTGGTCCGTCTCAAATCTCTAGAACCACTCAATTCAAATGGATTTTACTGCGATGCCGAGTAGTGCCTATATCGTCGGTCGGAAACAGTAGTGGAACATTTCAAAATGATGCTGTTCTGAGTAATTGAGGTTTAAAGTTTTTGAAAATATTCAAATGTTATTTTACTTTAACCAAAGATCATTTTGTGTTTTTGTATTTATTGAACAGTATGCAGATTATAGCCAAGTTTATTGTGTGTTACTAAGATTTAGGATGTCATTTGTAGTTTTTGAGTTATCAGTATTTTTGTGAAATGTTCCAATAATGAACTGAAAATTTCCTGAAAATCTAAGAACTAATTGGAATATTTCTAAATAAGCCAGTAAGGAAATTAAAAAAATAATCAATTCTAAAATCTTAATGGTTTATCTAATATTTAAAAAATAAAAAGAGAACAGTTTTATCTTAAATTTAGGTCTGGAACTCATTTTTATATTTTTTTTTTATTAAAATCCAATCTTCGCCTGACCAATACACTGACCGTTCAAAGCGCGACTGGCAAAAAACACCAATAAACAATAATCATGCAAAGAATTTCAGAGTCATACTGGAACATTTCTAAATATTCTATTATTGAATCACGGTTGCACTTTAGAATTTAAATTTGCAGCGGGACATTTCAAAATAAACTGATACTGAAAACGAAGACATTACTAAAATGTATTTTTCCTTATCGGAATAAATAGTTTCCTGTCAATTAGAGCTAAAATTTGAGTTGTACCGTTAGTGATTTGGAAAGAATATTCTATTCCCTACCATTCAACATACTTAACTCAAAACACGTAATTTTGGAAATGTTCCGGTAATGAATCTGACCGACGATATGTAGGTATACAGGGCGTCCCAAAACTATGCCACATGGAGGGAAAGCACCTTAAATACTGAAGATATAAAATTTTACTGAAAGAAGACTTCTGAAATTTTGTATACAGGTTTTGTTCAGATGTCAATACAATATTAAAGTACAGCCAGCAAAAAAGCATGTCATAAAAATGAAATTTTTACTAAAAACTTATTTATTTTAAAATCACAAAGAACTTGTTTCAAAGAATTTAAAATAATCGCCTGTCTGAACTGTGAATCGAACCCGCTGAATGTATGAAAATATATTTCTTTAATTTTATTGTACCTATCAAAAGGCTCTATTATACCTAAGCATTTTTTCGAAGTAACATAGCATCTTACATAAAAGCAAGACTACGAAATATTGAGAATAACAAGTTTGTGTAGCGTTATGTTAGTCTTTCTGTGAATGTCGTGTTCAAAACAAATGACCGTAACATTTCAATGTTTTACTAATGAGTGAAGATTGGTGCAATTAAGTATACCTAATTTCTCTATCATAAGTGTTTGATAAAGTTAGAATGTGACAAATAATACCATCTAGATTGGTTTAAAAAAAATTGGATGATTTGGTGCGGTTCGATTCTCGGTTCGGACATGCTATTATTAAAAAGTCTTTAAATGCAGTTCGTATTGTTTTAAATAAAGTCCTATTTCAATAAAATTTTCTATCTACAGCATTTGGTGCGGTCTATGCCACCATGTGGCATAGTCATTAGACGCCCTGAGAGAGTCTTGAGGGCGTCCCACGACTTTGCCACATGGTGGAATAGACCGCACCAAATTATTCAAACCTTTTTAAACCAATCAAATTAAAATGTGATAAGTAACATGTGTTACTTATCACATTATAACTTTCCAAACACTTATGATAGAAAAAATAGGTATTAAATAACATTGTAATGTTAACGTTAGTTGTTTTGAGCACGGCAGTAAATAAAAAATAACTAAATAACTTCTTACATTCACACCAATTATCTAAGCCCATGTTAATTTCATTAAGAAACTGTATCATGGAAAACTTGATAACGGATAAATATATACTTAAATACTTTTTGTTTGTAAATACATACTTAATATACATAGTAAACACCCAGACCAAGACAAATAGACATGTTCATGCACACAAATATTTGTCTTGTTCGAGAATTGAACCCGAGACCACTGGCGCAGAAGGTGGGTAGACTATCCTTGCGCCAAATCAGTTAGTAGGTACAGTAGGTATCAGAAAAGGCTATCCAACTTATTATTCAACAAAATATGTAAAATTCGTAGTATTCCTTTTATTTAAGATGCTATGATAGGGGAGACTGTTCCAAAACCGTATAGCTAAGGATTAATGCCTATAATATAGCAATGAATAAAACAGGGCAAAGTCTAATCAACGTTTTTATTGAACAGTCTTATTAGGAACATTATGTAATACAAAATTGGTTTATATATTTTAGTAAACTTCTTTAATAAAAGGTATTTGGTACAAAACAATGCAGAGTGAGCCTCCTCGTATACCTTGGTGTGCAAATGTCAGTGTGTGTAGGAAGTATGATGTACTTTTACATAGATTACGATCCGGACACATCCCGTGTAATAAGTTTGCACACTTAATGAAGAAAACTGACTTGCCTAACTGTGACGCGTGTGGTAAAACGTACTTATAAATTCCTTGGGTAAAACCATGAAGTTTGACTTAATACTCTGAGGTAACTGGAGCTCTCACCCTGAATAAAAAAGTGTCGCCAGCAAATTTGACATTTATGTATGTAGTGGCTGTCAGCTGTCTCATATGACCATACGTATTTTTAAAAAGTGTAGGTGAGACGGAAGACAGCCACTGTGTTATTTGTGGTATTCAAAAAATTGTTCGTACTGCACGCTCCAGTTACCTCAGTATTAAGTCGAGCTTCATGGGTAAAACAGACGATGTGCAACATAATATATGTTGACGGAATGTGTCAAAAATGAAAGGGAGAGACAGCAATTAATTTGTTACCTAGATTTGACGGTATCTGATGTGGGAGTTTTCCAAACTATTTTGGCGGATCCCGCATCGAATGCAGCCAGGCTTGTGTGTGATTTGGTGCAAATACTTATTTAATTTTAATGTGTTGTGAAACTAAGTTTAGGGTATAATGGGACTGACATACTCTTTGTAAAAGTCCCTAAATTAAATAAAGAATAAAAAAAAAAACTTTTAGTAGTAAGGAACTATAATCAAAAAAGTAAACCATTCGAAATTCCGGTTTTGCCCCGGAGGGTGTCCAAAACCGTATATTGTATACGATATTGCACCTACAAGTCTGCGTTCAGTAATGCAGCCGAAATATTGAAATGTATGAAGATTATCGGGTTCCAAACCCATATAGCTGTCACGTGACAACCCTCCACAACAAATGCACTGTACCTAGCCATCATTCAAACGACTTTTACCATATTCTTCTCGCCAATACAAACATAGTTATCTTTTTTTTATCCACAACGGGGTAGCACTTAGCCCTCATCACACCTGATGTTAAGTGGTGTTAAGGCTGAAGGTGGAAGCTTACTACTCCCGGAATCCTCAATCACTGAGGAAGGCTATCTCAGGTATCTCTAACTGCCGGAACACAATAATGCTAAAAACATGATGCTTATGGCGTCAGACTTAGATGGTGGTAGCTATCAAGGTGGACAACCCAAACTGGGAATCGACCCCGGGACCTATGGGTCTGAAATCGGTCTGTTGATGGAGCAGAATCTATTGTGGTAGTTGAAGTCAATGGAGCAGGCTCATTCTGTCAGTCAGTGCTGTTTCAAGTAGCCAAAAGTAGAAAAATGGAAAATAAAGTATTTAGAAAGAATCGACCGGTCTCACAACCATCGGAGCTGGTTGTGAGACCGGAAATTGCGTTGTGAATGCAAAAAAGTAAAAATTTAAATAACTAGCCAAAAGTACCTTCAGTTACACTTTCTATAGCTTTTCGCATGAATTCTTGGTCCCAGTCTTGTTTGGTAGTAATTCTTATGTATTATAGTAGTAGTAGTTATTCTTATGTATAACGATGCCTTGTAATTTACAAGGCATCATTGTTATTCTTTAATTAAGACCAAAAAATAATGCATGTTTTGGTTTTGGGGCAAAATCGTATACTAGCCGATATGACCCCGTACGGTTTTTCCCCAGAACAGCAGCTTTACACGCGCACTCATTCTCACTCACAAACACAAACAAAAATACCGGCATAGACAATGTCAATTCTTAGTTAATACACATATAATTACAGAGATAATAATGTACTGACCTGATATTTAGTTAGACAAATCTATTCCCACTTTTCTTCACCAACAAAATAAGATGAAATCGTCTCAAAACAAGTTTTTTTTTATAATTTTGCACACAGCGACCATGCTCCAACCATTTTTTGTGGCTAACGACTTCTTATTGGTTGGCGACTGCATGCGGAATTTGAGCGCGAAATTAGAAGTAGGTAATATAGAAAATAAGTGCACTATACGGTTTTACCTCGGTAGCCGATTTTGGAACAGTCTCCCCTACATAGTAGAAATAAATGAGCCGTTCGATCGATACAATAAAATGAAAGAAATATTTTTTTTACATTTAGCGGGTTCGATTCTCAGTTCAGACAAAAATTCAAATGAATGGAGTTCGTTTTTTTTTTAATAAAAATGAAGTCTCCTTTCAATAAAATATTATACCATGAGTATTTAAGCTACTTTCCCTCCATGTGGCATAGTCGTAGCACACGCCCTGTACCTATATATAATCATTACTTATTTTTTAGAACCTTTATGATATTATTATCATAAGTTACTATTTTGTATTATTTCATATCTTCAATACCGTCAAGAAGGAAAGTGAAGAAAGTCTTGTATATAATGTATAAGTTTTACCTATGAAAAAGATTACTATTCAGTTATTTGTGTTTCAGCTCTTAATTATTTTTATTTTTAGTAGGTACTTAATTTGGATAGTGTGACGGGCACAATATTGCGTATCGGCTAATATTATCCGCTCGCTCGAAAAACCGGACAAATATTTCGTACCAATAACCAGCGAATGAAAATGCTAATCGCGCCATGCAGGCTGCTACTATTGGAAATTCTGAACGACGAACACAAATATTTGGTATTTACATCCATTAAATTACTTATACCTAAGCCATAATAAATACTTCCATTGCTGTGAAATGTGATGTTGTATACATCATAGATATGCCCAAGACCTTGTGATTCATTTTCATAAGCATTTCCCTTTCTCCATGTCCAGGATTTCTTAAAGGCTATCCTTATTCCGAGGTGGATAAAAATATAGAACCTACTTATTGCTTTCAATATTTCTGAAAACTAATGTATAAGGATGTGTTATCTTATCACTGTATACTATTTCAGAAAATGTTAGAACTAATATTTGGCGCTATACCATTTTCTAAAGTAGTACCTATATATCCATAAAGATTCTTTGGAAAGGCATGCAAATGTTGGGTGAGTCTAAAACTAGGCTATTCGCTAACGTAATCTTTGTTTAATTAGCTGAATTTGATCTCATTGTTAGATATTTAAGGCGAAAACGTTAGTGAAATTGAGTTAAAATACTTATATATACAATACAAACAATCAAATACCTACATAAATGCAAAATAAAAATATTGTTGGTAGGTATGATCACAACTACATAAATTATGAAACTGAAATAAAAATGAAACTTACACTGTTGAATCCACGTGACACAAGGGGCAAACAAGCTAAAATAAAATTAAATAAAAAATCAATTAGTGGTGGTAACCAAAACACGCAGAATTATCACAGGCTACCATTTTTACAACGTTTTACTTTAATGCGCACTCGAAAAGAGTTAAAAAAAATTAATATCGAGTTTATTTTTAAAGTACATTTTGTTTAAATATGAAAGAACGACAAAAGATGGTAACTATTGTGTTATACGAAAATGTAGAAGTACCACCCTTAGATAAAAATATCTTTATAAAAGCTATTTTTAAAAGAGAGTATGAAATTATCAGGAAACTAGAGATGAGAGATTGCATGGAATTTTGTATTATTGGAAAGAAATCATTAAAACATCAAAAATTTTGCCTGGAATTTTCTAATATTTACTAATATCAAAACGGTCCTCAATACTGAGATTTAAAAACACTGTCACTCAAACATAACTATTAAGAAAATAAATAACAACTTTATTATTCTAACTTTACATCACTTATACTAATATTTACATAAAATGTTTCCCTAACGAACTGTCGTCTCTTACACGGTAATATCACAAATATCGTCTCTGTCGATAGAGGTGTCCTTAACGAGCAAACTAGCACTAGTACAGTACAGTAGTCAGTGGTCACTGTACACGTCGTCCTTGTCATCGTCCTTCCCACCTGAAATTATGGAAATCAACATAAAAGAAACAAATAAAACGAAAAAATCAAAGCATGCATCGGTTGAAGCTCGGCTTCATGCAACAGTGAAAACTTAATCGTGAAGTAAAAGGGACGCAACACTTTGCAACATTGACAAATAAAAAGAAGTAACTAAAGCTTCCGTGACGAAGAAAAATACGACTGAATACGAAAGAAGAATGGCGATGAGTTG
Organism: Crambus lathoniellus; assembly: GCA_949710035.1. Classification (NCBI taxonomy): domain Eukaryota; kingdom Metazoa; phylum Arthropoda; class Insecta; order Lepidoptera; family Crambidae; genus Crambus; species Crambus lathoniellus. Next base: position 31,938,847 of record OX453296.1, read on the forward strand.
CGATGGAAGAACGGATAGACTTACTCAGGTATGGCTCGCCCATAGTGCCGGGAAGATACGGGCAGCTAGTGACGTGGTTGAAGTTCTGAGACTGCATTTCTTCTTGGTCGGTCTCGCGGTGGTAGAAGTAGTTGAAGTTGGACACGATGACGGGCACGGGCAGTGCGATGGTGAGCACGCCGGCGATGGCGCACAGCGAGCCCACGATCTTGCCCCACACGCCCACCGGCCTACACAGAAACGTTCCGTTAGCATCGGGCTGGCTGCGCGCTCTCGGCTGAATGCATACAATGACGAGCTACGGTTCATGTTAACAAACAGATGATGATGAAGTGAACATGCGTTAATATCGATACGTACCACGAAACGTCAATTCGGTAAACTAACAAAAATCATGACAAAAAGTGTCCAATAGCTACAAACTAAACATGAAACGAAACCAAGGACAAACTAAAACCTAAACAGATAACCTGAAAATAGCACAAATAGAGAAAAAATTGTGTTACCATTCGCTTTGCGTTGAATTAGGTATATCGCAAGCAATACAATTTCATTCATCACCATCCATACTCGCCAGCGTGTTACAAAGAATGTAACAATTTAGCTATCGCTTTGCAATAGGTGGCTATCGCCAGCGGGAACGCTCGGCTACAGAAACAGACCTCCTCTGGCCAAACGTATCGGTAGAGTCTAATACAATTGCGATACATGTTTACTTGCTTGGCTATTATCACAACCGATATAGATTTCCCGATACATTGAACACATAATGGGTTATTTCTATAAGCGAGCATTTGGGATATAGACAAGTAAAGGAAGGAGTTTAACCGAAAAATAAGTGAAAGTAACATTAACACCCGTGGTGACTACCATATACACATTTACTCCTACGACTGCCTAGAGCACAGACGACGACATGCATAAGGGAATACGTGAGTATTATACTCGTTGTACCTCTATCGAAAATGGTGTGAAAGCTAACATTGGGAAGCCAACGGTAAAAACAAGCGGTGACAATAATATCTGAACATCAATTTTACATAGTAGCCAAATGTAAAATTTACCACTCTGCATGGACTATGGGATTCATGATTAACTAACAGAGAGAGAAGAAAAATATATTTGAAACAGATAATTCATAATAGCAAATTAACTGTAAATTCGATATCTGATAAGATGCAGATATGATGGTGCGAGCCATTAAGTATGATCACCATTTTCGATGAGTTGACTTTGTTCGAACAGTTCACAACACCGACATTGGGGAAACATTTAATTTAGCGAAAGCGTTACAGAGCATACAGTGGGTACACGTGAAGTTGGAAAACACGGATGCTTCACTTCAACTCATTGTGATTCTACTACACCCAAGTGTGATTCGGAACTTCATCTGAGTTGAAGTGTACTCGTGTCACAAAGAAAGCCGTTCTCTCTCGCAATATACGCTTTGGAAGGGGCGATTGTAACACCGACGACAGATAATGTGGTACACGAATGCTCATCCATTATCAAATGTTTACTTTTATGTCACTTGTGCAATGGAAAATTTTACAAATATGCTTCCATGTAAAATTGTATGGTTCAGGAAGAGGGTATGCCGTAATAATGAATAAGTAACAAGACATTAACAACGTTTATAAACGTGCAGTATTGTTTAAAAGTGATAAAGTGTGAAGTGATCGGTTAAGTTCTAAGCGAACCGTCCATAAAATCAAATCGAAGCATATGTATAGTTACATGATGTGGCGAAAGAAAATCACAATTGTGTTAAGATGCCAATGTAGGATTGAAGGAATAAAATGAAATGACGAGAAGGCAAATACGAAATTTAGGGTGATGTCGCTGTATCATACGTCATGTCTCCGTATCCTACGGTCGTCATTGTCACGACCGCCCACCAAAACGCATCAGGTATGGATTTGAAGAAGCTGTTCTCACTTCCGGCTTCCGCGAAGTACACCGCAGATGAAAACAGCACCACACCTTTAAGAACAAGCACACACCAACGGAGAATAGAGTGCGACATACAGTGCCAGGGAGCTGCGAGCGGGCGTAGGGCGGGTACGCGACGCGGGTTACCTCATGTCTCCATAGCCGACGGTAGTCATCGTTATTACTGCCCACCAAAATGCATCGGGTATAGAAGAAAAATTCGAATCAGCGCAATCTTTATCAGCAAAGTAAACGGCACTGGAGAACACGATCACCCCTGCGAACACAAGATTCATTGTGCACGCTCGCTCGAGGCCCGCGCCGCCGCCGAGCTCCGCACTCGCCTCCGACGCGTCTGGTCCGGCCATCGCGACCGCCTCGCGTATATTGATCGTACATCGTACACTTCAATATACACATTTTAAATAATGAAACCTCAAAGGTTGTTAGCAGTTGGATAAGACTTATAATATTGTTATTTTGGAATTGCGATGTAATTGATTTCGGCCACTTACCTATGAACAAGAAGAATATTAAAAGGCCGAGTTCCCTCATGGACGCTTTTAGAGTCCGACCGAGTATCTGTAATCCCTTCGAGTGGCGGGACAGTTTGAAGATACGGAACACTCGCACGAGTCGAATGACCCGCAGGATGGCGAGACTCATGGCTTGGTTGGTCGACTTGTCTTGCGGCGAGACCGGAGCACGAGGCAGGTTCAACTTGTCTTCTTCCTCAGCCACGACGGTCGCCAAGGTGATGAAGTATGGTATGATGGCGATTATGTCAATTATGTTCATCACGTCGCGGAAAAAGTTAAACTTATTCGGACACGCTAAGAACCGCACTATCAACTCGAACGTAAACCAAATAATGCAGAGTGTCTCGATCAAGAAGAACGGGTCAGTGATGTCAGGTACTTCGTCTTCTTCGATCTTGGTTCCGTTGGTGGTGGTGTTGAACACTTTGTAGTGCTTGAACTCAGGCAGGGTCTCGAGGCAGAAGATGACGATGGACAGCAAAATGACGAACACGGAGATGATGGCCACAACGCGAGCAGCCTGGGAGCTCTCGGGGTATTCGAACAGCAGCCAGATTTTGCGCTGGCGTTCGTTGGAGGGCAGAGGCTTTTCTTCCTCCTTTATGAAGCCTTCATCCTCACTGAAACAATAAGGACATTTTCGTATCGGATTCTATGGAAGCATAAACATTGTCTACGCGGAAACTTTCGTACCGGAATTTGTTGATAGCCTGTTCTCCGAGTTCGTAGAATTTGATTTCCTCTGAAAAAACGTCTAAGGGAACGTTGACGGGGCGCCGTAGTCGGCCCCCGCTCTGGTAGTAGTACAAGATGGCGTCGAAAGATGGCCGGTTTCGATCGAAGAAGTACTCGTTCCTGAGGGAGAGAAATATTAATGTAAAACTAGACTGTAATTAATTTATTTGTGACAGAGACTTACTGTATTTTCTATGTTTTTTTAATTGGCTTCTAGTTGGTTTTATTTAATATATAAATATAGTTGGTAAGTGCTTAATGAAAAATCCCACTAAGGAAGGTGTCTCCACCCACCAACATGCTTCAAACGTATTTCAGTTGCTGCGTCTTGCCACTGATCTCTTTTTGGTATGGCGCGTCCACCGCAGGATTGGGGATTTCACACAAATCGAATTAGAAAACAGAAAATTTGTATGTTATTTTAAATGCTTATTAGGTATGAATTATAATAGAGTGTAAGAATCAATTTGAATCTGCTAGAGATGAGTTTCCCAAACTTTGTTACGCCCTGGCCCGGTAATTTTTAATTTTCTCCATCGTGAACAACTACAAGTTTTTTAACCATCATATTGCATGAATTTTTGTACTCTATATTTTTTACGTCAATGCTGCATCCCGGTATTTTATTTTCGTGGCCCGGTGTCGGGTCGCGACCCACTACTTGAGAAACGCTGTGCTACAGTATCAATAATAAGGATGAAAAAAAAAGAAAAATATGTATGTGAAAAGAAAACCTTGTTTTTTATTTGGGCATCCACTATAGAATAAGATTTTAAACCTACATTGTCATTATCACTATAACTATTATGAAAAACGGGATTTTTACCATGTTTATGAGTTACTCCGTGATCATGGCGTGTGCATCTGCGCCGAAATATCGGGAACTCGAAAAACAAAATAAACATGGTAAAAATCCACTATAGAACTACCACTATAGAACTAATTACCTAACGCCTTTTTTAACACCCTGTTATAATGAACATTTTTACTTACTTACAACTTACTTTTTTTTACTTACAATAAAATGACAAATTATCTCCATACTTAGGTACCATTTTTCTAATTCGATACGTGTTAAATCCCAAATCCCCAAATAAATGTCGTTATACTAAAAAATCATCAGTATGCCAATACGCATACTGAGATACGTTTGATTTCAGCTGATGGGTGGGGACACAAAGCGTGACATTTACTTACCGTAATGGGTCAAAGTATCGTATTCTCCGCGATGGGTCGCCCAGAAGGGTTTCTGGGAATTGGTTCAACGTGCGAAGTTGAGTTTCGAACTTCAAGCCGCTGATCTGTAGACAAAAGAAAATACGAAATTAAAGAGATTTTCCAGATAGACGGTACGGTACGGTACGGCCCCGTCAACCAGGTAGTAACGCCTACCTGGTTGACGGGTTGCATAAATATACAGGTTAACCGTTGTACGTTTTGGGCAAATAAGTCGATAAAAAATCTAAAAGGAAATATGTGTGATATAAACTAAGGATAGGTATAAAGGGATAACCTTTAAAATGTATTAATCCTAAATTCTATTCTAATCTGATGTTGGAAAAATAGCAATATCACCAATTTTGTCAACGCATTGGACAGTGACACAATACAAGGAATCGCTAAACTTCTAAGATACATTTCGTTTAAGTATGGTTTGGGTTTTTGTCATTCTCCTATTAAAATAAAGCCAAAGGGCGAAACGGAAAGAAGAATTTAAAAAAGTATTTTTTATTTAAAAAACATAGTAGCTTTGAGCTCCCGTCCTCAAGTTTAATAAGAAAAGTTCAAGTTTCAAAGAAAGACACAATAAGATTCCACCCTTATTTTTTCATAAATATTGAACTGCTAAAACCAGTGGCTATAACCTGTAGGTTTTAGCCACTCTACACACACTATTTTGTAAAATAAAGCTAATTCTGTATTACTATCCGTAGTAATATAGTTGTTTTCCTAATCGAACTTTGTTTACGGAACCTTCTTTAACTATGATAACTAGTTACAAATATTGATGCCAAAGTTACATAAGTAACATAAATATTTGTTGAATTTCCGCCGCTCGCTGTTGATGCCGCGCGCGCATTGTTCGGCCGAATCCCTTCAGCGAGCGCTACCGACCTAGTCCGACTAATGTAAATAAAACATCGCTCCACGTCGAATGTAAACAAGTGCGACCTTGCTCACTCATGAGCGACGAGGAATAATTAAATAAATTATTAATAGTTTGGCGGGTTCAAAAGACCGACGATGTATAGCTGCCCGAAAAAACTTCTCTAGTTGTGTTACCGAAATACCTACCACTTCGTCTTAAAACAATACATGGGTTGAGTAATGTTATTAGATTTAAGAGCGGAGTAATACATTCTTTGGAAGTAGTAGTACTAAACCTTTCAACGATTAGGTATACAAGTAATGTTTTGATATGGGAAAGTAACAAACATTTAAATATTTTATTCATCGCTATTTGAATGTGCCCATAATTATGTGTCTACCTAATATTTTAAACATATCTACCTATTTCTTGGTAAATTGGACATTGTCAATTATCAAACTCGATGAAATCGCTAAGGCAGACCCTTCGCATAATACTTTATCAGAACAATTATTTCAAATCTGTAATTAGACGAAGCCTTGCATGATTACAGTGCATTACCTACCTGTAATTGGAAGAGCATTAGAGTCAAATGCCGTTGCCGGATTTCGCAGACAATTACTTTCTGATAGATAGTCGCTTAAATATCCACTTCGCAATCTGTCCTACGCCTACGTCTGAAACGTCATCAAACTAAACTACAAATTAAAAAGGCAGAACGTATTTCATAGTCATCAGGCACCCTGCGTTCCCATGTTCCTATCGATATTCTCTCCTGTGGGAAACTTCAAACGCCAACAGCAGGTATACCCCAAACCGGGTAGAGCCAAAAAAAAACAGCAGGTATGTCAGATTCCGATTTGGATGGCTCTTTAATTGAGCACAGCTAGGCTCGCTTAACGATTAGTGTGACGGTTGGAAAAGTGCGACTCACTCCGCGATTTCAGACTTCCAGCGGCTCTGACGGTTTTCCGTCTTTCTATGATAAGATTTAAAACCGTCTAACCGCCGGTTTCTGAAACGCCAATCAAAATTAAAATTAGCTAACAGACTGTCACAATTAATTCCCAATTAAAAGCGCTTTGGGTTTCTGAAACGAAAATTTACTCACAATTAGTCACAATTGACATGTTTTCATTTTTAACAAGGTACCTTAAATCGAAAACCATTTCGAGGTTTTTCAATTTCTAACACTGTACATATTTTTTCGGATTATTAAATCACTTATTTATTGAAATATTCGGAAAAAAGCCCCTTTTATCTTGATGAAGGAACATTATAATGACATTCCTTTGCATAACATAAAAAAAACGCCTCTCATTAAAAAAAAACTGTCGCTGCCAAGATGAGTAATGAGTACAAAAATTATACCCGCCTCTTTCACTCAATTCTGTCATGTCCGGAGAGTGACAGAGATGGGTATAAACTGCTGTTAGCTCGCCCGAGTTGTAGTGATACTCTTCGCTAAACCTTACCTGTTTTGTTTATTGACATATTTTGACATAGATAGAACTATGGACTTGCGATATCAGTACAAAAATAATATTGTGCCTCATACTCCTACACAAGGAAGATTTAAAAAGCTAACTTATCATAACTTTACTAAACTAACAAATTTAATGAAAATTATGAAGGTAGCTGAAGGATTTGTTATGGCAGACATTCGCAACCTTCCCAAAGTTGACATGATGATGTTATGAGGAATTTTCCAAAAGGTATCGTAAGCTTATTTCAAATAGGTGCAAGAGATGGCGCTAGCGAAACTTTTCTTTTTCTTTTTAAATAACAATACCTTGGACGTTTGTCAGCCTACGCAAAACAAAATAAAATTTTAAAATGTAAATAAATATGTAAATAATCTTGTTATATAAGGTTTTATTTCTAAATTACTACTTTTAGGATATGACTTAAAGTTCAACCGTAGGTTTTTATCCATACTTCGCTATTTTTGTTGTACCTATAAAAATGTACAATAACTGTCAAGTTGAAAAGTTTGTTCAAGTTTGTTTTTGCATCTAGAGAATGAAAATTCAGTACATAGGTACTAACTTCTTAATTAATTTGAGCTATTAATTTCAACTTTTTCATGAAAATGCCACTTTTTCCACATTTTCTTTTCTTTCTGACATTAACAGTTATTCAAATTAAAATATAATCAAAATCAGGTAAAATAAGAAAAAAACGATATCTCATTAATATACATACGCAACAAAATTCGTGAAACAATACATTCAACTTTCCCGTAAACTGGGGAACGCAAAAAAAGTGTGCCAATCTTTTCTGTTCCGGTGATTCTCTTTGGAACTAAAACAGTTTTCATACGACAGTCCATTTTGACAGGTAATTTCGTATTGCAAGTGGCTCCTCTGTCACGACTGTCACCGGAACAGAAAAGCTTGAGGCACTATACATGAAAATTAAGAAAAAAAAGAAAAGTGGTCGCAGCGACATCTATTGAGCATTATAGAACCTACTGGAAAACTTCTCATTGGAATATGCGTGAACACGACTCATTTAACGTTGCGGAAATAAGGGGAGCTGAATTATTACATTACATTGAATATATTCCAGAAAAAAACAGTTGGATTAGAGACAACTGGGACATAACCAATGCAAAAAAACACACAAACACAACACCTTTTTCTTGTGTATTTGGGAAGGGATTTAAATGTCCTGATGTTGAAGGAAATGATGGATCTTTATTAACATTTTGAAGTCTTCTTGGTAAGTACTTGGGGTTTTAGTCGAGGTCTTGTGACTTTAGTCTCCATCCAATCCCTGTAATTTAGTACACACTACCACATGGTACTTTATTTTTATATAAAGCAGCACACCACTGTGAACGTGTGGACATGGGCACGTAAATAATGATTTTTTGGGCATTTTAGATCTGTATTTTTGCAGCCACGAACTACACATAAAATTAAGGGATCTAATTCACGAACACTTTTTTCCATTTTGAATTAAATTTACGAGTTATGAAGAGAAATAACATCAAATAAAACAACTTAAACCAAACGAGAAACTGTAACAACAACAAACAACAAACGTCATTAGTGTCACGTTGACTTGACGACGTCAGAATGTATTTTTTTAAATAATTTGCAAAGGTATGTCCGCCAACCTGCCTTCTTCCTGGACTTAGGCTCTTTTTGAATGAGTAAGTTTTCAAATTAATTTTACGATGACTAAAAATAAAAATTTTGGAAAAAGAAGAAATACGAGTCTCCTCTTTTTAAATGTTATTTCTAAATAGCAAATAAAAACACATGCAAAATTTTATGAAATGTTGTCAATTAGTCCTTTGACACCATAAGGATTCAGTATAATAACGCATACCGCGCCCTTATGCGTTATCCCAGATTTTGCAGCGCGTCTACGATGTTTGCTGACGCAGGTATTCCCGATTTCTTTGCAATAGTGAGGTCTCGTGTGGCTACCTTTTGGAAGCGTGTAAAAGAGAGCGATAATACTATAATAAGTGCAGTCGCTGACAATCTCCGTAGTCCCATATTTAAGCACTGGATATCGGTACACATGGAGAGGAACTGTAAAAAGGACACTGACTTTAGGTATAACGTACCTACTTAATTTTTTATATCTTTAATTATTATGTTTTTATTTTATTGTGGTCATTATCGATAAGTAATCATGTATTATTACCATAAGCTTGTCTGTATTGTGTTTCTAAAATGGGTCTATGCCTGAAATAAACGATTTATTATTTATTTATTTATTTATTAGGTTTAGATTTGTATAGGCACTGACAGACTGTTAACAGACTGTTGACAGTCTGTCACATTTTTCTTTCAGAAACCCAAACTACAATTAATTGGAGATTAATTGGGAATTAGGTAATTTAATTTTAATTGACGTTTCGGAAACCGGCCGTTAGTCTTTTGTTAAACTTATGTCAAGAGACGAACGAGTAGAAGCTGCCACAACATATTCTTTTTCTCATGACATTAGTAACTATAAACCAAGGAATTTATATTACAACCATGAAGTTTGACTTAATACTCGCTCAGTATTAAGTCGAGCTTCATGATTACAACAGTACTTATAAATTCCTTGCTATAAACTGAACTTCAAGGAACACAAATTGAAGATCAAGTTCGTTATTGACTGATGTTGCTTACGGCAGCCGTCGAACCCTTGACCCCCAAATCGTGGAGATGTATGCGCTATTAATACTACTCTCGATGCGTTGTTGAATTATTTTCTCTTCGTCAGTGCGATCAAACTGGCGCGGTATAAAAAGACTTCGGCAATTTTTATGCCGGATGTCCGGCGACAATTGAAGGTAATTGTAAATTGTGCCGACTATAAATTTAGCTTCGAATGTTCTATCTGTGTTTTACAGAACCACTTGGTCGTTCGTTGACCCAGACCAGTTTCAGGTGTTCTTTATGAACCTTTCATTCATTACCCGCACAGGGATGTTTAATAGTGTGATTTTTAATCGCAGTTTTATAACACATAGAATTTTGAAGAAGTTTCTAGCGAGTAACAAAAATCGCAGTTGCTAAATGCATAGGTAGAAACATTACGTTGCTCTTGTTTGTTATTCTTTGTCTTCTTGTTCGCGTTGATGAACCCAAATTTTATCCTTCCTGATCAGAAGGTCTAAGTAGCTAAATGTCCAACAGAGCGAAACGTCTGATGAGCAGTAAGTCTAATTAGCAGAATGTCTATGTAGCAAAACGTCCAACTATCAAATGGTCTGTATAGCAGAACATCTATTTAGCAAATCGTCAAATTATCAAAATGTCTGGATACTCAGGCACAAAATTCAACACAAAAATTACATCGGGAGGGAAACGGACACGGAATTATAGTATGTACGTACGTACAGACTTGTACATACCTACAGATTCTTTGGTCTATGTAGCTTAAATCATATCTTTTTGATGGAAACTGACAATTTATTGTCAAGAATGCTATTTGATTAACATTACATACAGCTCTTAGACAAGAAGCGCTTTGGCAAGATCGCAAATACAAGAATATGTTATTTGAAGGAAATAAAAGAAGGAAGATCGATTTAATGTTTAATGCCAAATACAAAAGAGCTGCAAAAGTTTGAGGGCCAAAAGATAGTCCCTTTGAATTTTTGATAACCTTGGTCATATCAAAAGAATAAGTAAATAAAAATTTGTGCGCCTAATATCCTAACAATATTTATGGCGCTACTAGCTTTTTAATCCAGATTTTGTTTTTCTCAAATAAATGTAATGTAATTTACAAATGACTTTTCCTTTTTATCATGAGTGTACACATTTCACAAATGACTTTTTGCTCAATAGATGTTCTGCTATATAAACCATTTGATAGTTGGACGTTTTGCTACATAGACGTTCTGCTAATTAGACTTACTGCTCATCAGACGTTTCGCGCTGTTGGACATTTAGCTACTTAGACCTTCTGATCAGGAAGGTTTTTTATTATAGGATTTGCAACCAGATCGACTCCCAAATATTAAACGAATTTCAAAGTCTTTAAATCAAATTTTATTACACTCACACTAGGGAATGCAATCCAGCACCTAAAAGACAATCTTGCAAATCTGCAAGATTGAGACCATCAGTCTCGCGGATCCGCGCAAGATTTGCAGTTATTGTACAATATTTTAGAATTATTATTAGTCCACAAAATTATTTTCTAAGTCAGTAAATGAAACAATAGAATTTGCTTAGAAGAATTCAAGAAGTACAGTTATACTGTACCTGAAGGTACAGTTATGGTATTTTGGCGTAGTATCCTTGCTTTACGATACTACATACTACAAGTCATGAAATAATGGTACAAATATTATAAATTATACTACGAAATCCAACACTGTTCGTGCCGTACATATTGTTATGCGAATTCAGGCTGGAAAAAATAAAATCTTGCGGATCCCGCAGGTGTAATCCCGCATTTGTAATCCCGCTAATTTTATGCGGGACCCCGCATTTGCGGACTTGTGGGTCCGCGGGATTGCATTTCCTAACTCACAGCAATTACCTATACTATGGCCAAATTAAATATGAAACGAATTTCAAAGTAGAAAATTTGAAATTAAATATATACTTAAATAAATTTCTTACACTCACACCAATTATGGCCAAATTAATTAATTATGCACTAAATAACGGTAGCATACTTATGTCACATAGAAGACACCTAGACTAATACAAATATTAAAGATCCAATCCGCGATAACAGGTAGGTATCCCTGTGCCAAACAGGTCCTATAACATACTTCCTCACAAAACACTGCCTATATGTTGTGCAGGTATAGCCTTTGTATCAAAGTAATTTTAAATTCCAAGTCAAGTGGCGTCTATGCGATGCCTATTTAAGTCTGAGAGGCACACAAAAAGGGGTGAGTAAACGAGCGGAGTTCTTCTTTTGAAGCGCTTCAATACTCCTGCGTAGATTATGTAGGCGCAGGGCCGGCAGACGAGCACGCCGGTAATGGTACATTATCGCCTTGACCTTTGTTTATTTCTAGAAGTAACCTTGTTTTAAAGTTTGGATGGATCTTCGGCCCAACCTGACGGCCTCTCAGTCAAATATGACAGCTCTGTAAGTCAGTTACGTTAAATAACACAATGTATAAAAAGTTCTAAAAATACTCGAAAATGAAACATCTGTAGCGATGTGTTCGTGTGGTTCTGGCTTTGCTTTGTTTTTCCGTTTTAAATGGAACACATTATACTTAAGATTATATTATACAAATTATAGTGTAATCCCATGATGTAATGGTTGTGTTTGTTGCCGTAAGATCAATGGCATTACACCACAACCGTGGCGGAAATAGCTAGCTCTTAATGCACGTAACCGCTTCGCTACGAGCTAACCAATTGATGGTATCAGTTTAGTAACGCTCACAGTGCGCTTCTGAGAGCTGTTGATGCATCCGGAGTGTAATTTAATCTGGTCAGTTTGAGGCTGTAAGAAGTATTATCATATACGGTAATGTTTCAAATATTATTATATACGGTACCTAATGTTTTTGTTGTTTCAAATTCATCTTTTATTATTGCCATGAGGTTAGTTCCGGCCTTCTTCTTGGGGTTACACGCGAACTAAATCCCGCAGCCTATGCAGAGCGAAGCGAACTTCATTTCAGTCACCAGTGACCAAGTCCCATGGAAAAGCCTCGCAATTAAAGTTGATTTTTAATCCACACTTAGCCTTCATCACACTAGCTATGGAATTGCGTAAAGTCAATCGTATTAATTTAACAGTTCATATTGTATCATAATTAATGTCGTTCCATACAAATTGCAGCCGATTGAATACGATATGAACTGTCAAATTAATACGATTACCGCACCCCTGATTTTAAGTCAAGATAAGGCTGAAGATAAAAGCGCACTACTCCCGGCATTCTCAAACCTCCGAGGAGCTGGCTATCTTATGTCTGATTGCCGGGACACAACAATGCCGAAAACGTAAGTAGTTGTTATGGCCTCTTACTTAGATAAGATGGTGGTAGCTAGCCAGGCGGACTGAAAACAAGTCCTACCACCAACCAAGTTATTTTATTTTAGGGTGGTTCGATCAGCTCAGTAGCGCCACCAATAGAAATAAATCATTTACTATTTATCAAGGGTTTAGAATAAAAGTTTCGGTTATTTTGCGCAAATAGAAGAGTAAAGTGCAATTTTTAAGTATTTTTTCATGGCCTTAAATTATGGATTTCGATATTGCTAAATGTGGCCACTTTTGGCACTATTGAAACTCACGACTTATTGCTTAAGTTTGAGTTCTTGAAAGTATATTTATAAAATGCATTTTACTCTTTTATTTGCGCAAAATAACCGAAACTTTTAATCTAAGCCTATAATAAAATGTAATTGATTTATTTCCATTGGTGGCGCTACTGAGCTGATTGAACCACCTTAATGTAACATTTTGTCCCATGTGATTTAGAACTTAAATAAACTTGAACAGAATATAGGTACCCCTTTTCACCTAAGTACACACGGCGGCACATCAGACTATACATGTTGACCTTGAGACCGCCTTTATGCCCTACGTAATAAAAGCTGTTATCGCAGTTCAACTGTTTAACCTGATGTGCTGTCGAGTGTACATACCTAATAAGATTTAATTAAATATGAATAATTTCCCGTACAATGTAGACATGCATTAATGCTACGCATACGCAATAATATTATGGGTGATTGAAATATAATGTCCGAAGGGATATAACTGCAACGCAAAGTTGGCGGCGGCGGCGGCGGCGGCGGCGGGCGGCGCGGAGCGCAGCGGTGGGCGGTGCGCGCGCCTTACGGTTTAATTTTACGAGTGCGCACAATTTCACAGTGCGTTTCTTTCGCGCGGATGCTCTGCGATTGGCAATGGCCGTTTCCAAAAATAAATTTTATTGTATGCTCCCCAAGGGCGCGGTGCAGCGGCTTATGAAGTGATTTTAATTAATATTCCAGCGATGTGAATCCGCTTGTAACGTAGCTGTTGTTTGCTTATTTGGATTTTAGCATATGCCAAATATTTTTGTTTTTCTCCAGAATGTAAACACGGGTTTGGGTAAATTTTTATAAAAATACGTTTTGCTTAAGCGGCTTTAAACAGTTGAAATGTTTTTGAATAGTTAAAACTATACTTATAGAGACCCCGTTGTAAAATTAAATGGTTTATTGGCATTTAATTTCCACATAAAACTTAAGCGTTTAATGTAGTCATAAAAAGTCCAATTTACTAAATTCTTTTCCATTTACAAAATAATGTTTGCATTGTTTACTTTCGTACCTACCTACTTACTACGTGTTTACGTAGGTAGTAAAATGAATAAAGGTTAAATTAACCGAAGTACCAAACAGTGTAAATTATTATAATATATATTTTTGCCATATTTCTTGTAATTTGAACAGAACTTCGCACAATACATCGTGTACTAACATCGTTCATGTGTATGTGTCAAGTTCATTGCATTATTACGTTTGCTCTAATGATCGAAGAGCTCGATCATGTGTTGAGTGTCGCCGCGCAGTCTCCGCAGGGGTGGCAATGTCTCAGCTCTACAGTAAAGTTGAACTCAGTTGGGATGTGGAAGGGACGAAAGAGGTTGGCTTCTTCGAAAGGCTGCTAAACACTTTGTATTTGTATTTTAAGTATTTTTTGTATAGAGCCTTTAGTCAACACACGCACCCTTAAAATAAAATGGTTTTTGATTAATAATTTGATTACTAAAGGCCTCGATAAATTGCTTTCGATAAAATTAAATGACTATAATTTCATATGTCAAACAAACTAAAAAAGGTCGCTTGGAAAGCGCTTGCATCTTGTCTACGCCTCTAAAATTTGAGTTCCACGCAAGGTTTGACGAGTGCATAAACAAAACTATGTTGCATGCAGTGCAGCAGTGACGTGTGATGTGATCGGGCGAGTCGGCACGCGGCGGCAAACGTCGTCGCCGAATGCGTCCGAAATATTGCACATTTCATGCGCCGACGCCGAACACACTGCACAAAGAACGGTTCATTTCGGAAGAAACTAATATTGACTTCGGGTATGCAAAACGTATTAGCGTATAGCGGTTTACGAGAACATCTAAGATTTAATTCTTCAATCAATTTTGACGACCTTCGTGGTCGAGTGGCTTACGCGCCGATCTCTTTGGTACCTGGTTCAATGCTCGGATACGACTTTTTCTACATCTATTGGAATATCGAAAGAAAGTTTTCACCATTTATTATAAGCTCTGAATTTTAACCCACTTGTTTTAATTAACAAATCATACCACAAAGTGCTATGATTTTCTCCAAAGAATCCTTACTGCATGTACACACTGGGGGCTCGGCGAGCGTTAGCGTTACATTTTTGTATGAGAATCTGTAGTTCTGCTACTGCCCACTAGAGGCGCTGTAAAGATTTGCATACAAAATGCAACGCCAACGCCAACGCTAGTGCCCAGTGTGTACAGGCTCTTATGTGTCAGTAGTATCTACCGTATCAGTCATTTTCCTAACCTAATTCCATAATTACCTTCTGTACTTTATTCTCCATTTCCCCTATTCTATCTTCCTCTCCGCCAATCCATGGCAACCGCACTTGTGGATGGAGTGTCAAGAGCGAATCTAGTCACAGCCAGTGTTCAGGCTGGAGGTTGTTAGCTCCAGAGAAGAATAACGTATCGTGGGAATCTAGCAGATTCTCTTCGTTCTCAATTCGATCTATGCACTTCGGTCAGGAGACGTATTTCCGTAGCGCTCGAGTTTGAATTCGCATTCGACATTATAAAATTCAGATGCGAATTCCTAACATCGGCATTTTTGAATAACCAGACCTATGAAATTCTGCAACGAGTGGTCCGACCCACTCGTTGCATTTATCTAAATTTATTTGACATTAACTGAATTTAGTTGATTATATTTCAAATTATTGTATTTTATTCAATTTAATACTTTTTATATTTAAAGTAAGTAGCATCATTTTGTTATACTTAACCATAAAATTCATATTTCATTTCCATTAATAATAGCAAGTTATATTATGATACAAAAATGACAAATAATTGCTTGTGAAAAATCATTGTCTGTCATAAATCACAGGTGAAATCATATGATTTTGGTGAAATGATCATCATCATCATGTCAGCCGAACGACGCCCACTGCTGGGCATAGGCCTCCCCCAAGGATCTCCACAACCAAATGATCACATAAAAATAATTTACAAGTAGTAAATACTTAGTCATTTCCATTCTTAATCACGAGTCGCGCGGCCACACGCTTGCCCACAATAAGAAACAAGAAAACAAAAACAAAATACTACCGGCGCGGGGCGCCAACGGTTGAATGCAAAAAAAGGTTTATTGTAAAAAAATCATTTTTATAACAAGCCTTTTTGCTGACTGTACTTTAATATTGTATTGTCATCTAAACCAAACCTGTATACAAAATTTCAGCTCCATCGGACACTGGGAAGTCAGTCAAATTAAGCTTGCAAGATTTGTCCCCCACTAACTAAACTACCATGGCAAGTTAATAAAAAGCTTGGAATAACTAACTAACATGGCAAGGTAATAAAAAGCTTGTAAAATAGGTAGCAAAGCCTTTTGATGCAGTCATGTGGAACAGATGTTTGTGTATTTTGTCATTTATGTTAACTATGTCCATGTCCACTGTCTGTGCCAAATAAATAATATGATTTGATTTGAAAGCATCTTGATTATGATCCCGATAATAAAGTTCATAAATAAACGGTAGGTATATCGGGCATATTGGCCTTTATAGGCCTGCCTTCGCGGCCAGCAACGGCAGCGTTATCTGATGACCTATCTGTCCATCATCTAGCGATAGGCTTACCGTTGCTGAAGGTTTTAATATCTTTTACATTCACCTATTTTTAAATGGAAAACGCCGTATTGGTTTCTGCCCAAAGTTGTTGTTTCTATTAAACCTACTGACTCTAAAAACAGCATCAGCTTAAGAAAGATACCTAGTAAGAATTGAATGCTCGATCTGAAAACTAAAAAAGAACGCCTGTTTAAAATATGCTATTATTTAGACTACATCGTATCTAAAAACAAACTAAATTACAAACAAACACTTTTTATTTTTAACTTTCATTCGGAATATGGATACTTGACCTTTTTTGAGTAATTAATGCTGTTGTGTGGTGGAGCACGAGACGAGCGCTCAAAGAAACTCCCGCTGACGAACGTGCCCTTCAAAGGGGAGCTGGCGCAAGCCACGAGCGAGCGGAGCGAGCGAAGACGCATTGTTAAAATCTAATAATATTAATAATAATTTTCTTACAATCACACCAATTATCTAGCTCATAAGTAGTTTTCATTAAGAAACTGTGTTATGGAATCTAGCCAACGGATCAAAAAAAAACTTATACTTTTTGTTTGTAAATACCCCAGACCAAGACAAATGGACATGTTCATGCACGCAAATATTTGTCTTGTTCGGGAATCGAACCCGAGACCTCTTTGAGTATAATAATATGAGTCCGATTATGAGTATGTTGATAGAGTCATTGAGCTGGTAATATTGATGAATTCTATTAATTTTAAAACAGCAAAATAAATAGTTTAATTAAAGTCTGTCATAATCATGAAATATTTGAAAAGATTCTTTCTAAGTTATACTACCTACAGCCAAAACAATCGGTACCGTCTTCGGTTGGTGCACTCAGATTTTTCTCCGAATATTTTCTGTGTGTATTTTTATATTGCAGAGGTCATCGGCACTTTAGCAAAGAAGTTCTGTAAACATTCAAGCAAGTTCGAACGAGTGTCAAAGATATCGGATTAATGCTTACGAGTCTGTGTTAGGTACTTAGAAATTGACGAGTTTTTGAAGCATTGCATTGCACGTCGGTCGATTGCTACCTTTTTATATTAATATAATATTTTTAATAGATTTCTGAGTGTAGCTGATTGGTTTTGAATACTCAAAGATTGCTACGGATGGATTATTTTCACATTCCAAACTTCATCAAATCGTTCCTTTTAAGACTTTTGTATGTCGAATCAGTACCAAAATAAAGCCCCGACTGCTTTGGGAGCTAAGAGAAAAGAAAATGGTTCTTTCCAGAAGGCCTAGAATGCGAACAACGACATAGACATTGCGACTCCCGTTCCGACTAAAGAATGAACGTTAGACAAATTGGGCTCACACTACACTTGAAACTTGGTAGATAGATGTATTCTGTAAAACGCTTTACAATTTTTATACGAAAAAAGAAATATAAGGATACAGGAACTGAAAATATGTTTTCATCAAAACTATTCGTGTGGGGTGATATGTCTTTAAAAATTACATAAAGGTTTCTCAAACTATTTTTTCTCAAAATCATTCTTTGGAAAGTTCCAAATAGGTAATAATCCATACTAATATTATAAATGTGAAAGTGTGTTTGTTTGTTTGTTTGTTTGTTTGTCCGTCTTTCACGTCAAAACGGAGCAACGGAACGACTTGATTTTTGGTATGGGAGGTGGAGAGTAATATAGGCTACTTTTTATTCCGGAAAAATAATAATTTTGTATAGAAAATCGATAAACTGTCGTACTATACAAAACTGTCATTTCTTCCATAGCCGCTTCCAAAGAGGTATGTCAAAGAGTATTGTAATCACTGACGTTTTAGCCGCTTTGGATTACCTACTTTTTAATAAGTGACATTTGTTGCAGGCAGTGTATAAAACTTCTTCGCGATCATTTATTTTCATCTGTCTATCTTTAATAGATGTTGGTGATACGAAGTTTACGGGGTCCACTATAATTAATATGGCAAAACAACGTTTGCCGGGTCAGCTAGTATGTGTATAGTTCTTTTGATTTAAGATGGATTTTACGTTAGTGTGCGTTCACACAGATAGTGTAGAATGAACAATAGGGCTGAGGCGCGGCGCATCCCTTCATACAGATTATTCGGCCTGATGCGCGGATCGTCCCGCGCGTGATGCAACCCTGCCGCGCTACGCGACGGGTACCGTTAGCAGCAGCAGTAAATTCACCAACTCGTCCCATATGCCTACGGCCCATTTAGTACGAGTTGAAAGAAATCTAAATTAATTTATCTGGTCATGCATGGAGTATTGCTCTCAGCTCTGGGATGGTTCGGCTAAATACCAGTCAGCTGCACTTGACTCAGTGGAACGTAAAACCAGACAATTAATCGGAGACGATGAGCTGGTAAAAACCAAGCTCCATAGTCTAACTAACTAAAGTGGCTTGCTTGTCGCCCTTGTCGGTATTTTACAGGCTGTACTTCGGAGAGAGTGCTTATAAGCTCCATGATGCTCATTCTGCCATATCCGTTCTACCACCGAGAATCTAGACGCACAGCAAGCTTGCATCCTTACTTGATTAACATCCCGCGGATGCGTACTAAGCGCTTTTCTTATTCCTTTGTGATGCGCACCACCAAGGAATGGAATACCCTGCCTGCGTTTGTTTTCCCTAATGACTACAACCCTATAACTTTAAAGCTAGATTAAATAGGCTGCTTCTAGGCAAGCTCGCTCCATCTTAAGCTTCTTCTCAACCCTATGGTTGAGTGTGAAGCCAAGAGCAAGCATATAAAATAAAATTAAAAATACAAAATTTCAGTCTGCAACTCATCCGCCTTCATTATCTTAATAAGAAATGGTACAATTTGCTCCAAAAGTGTGGAAATATTTAAAAGTCTGATTCGTTTGATTAAATAAATGTTTAATCATCATAATACAGAACATCAGAAAAAATATATCACAAAGGAGATCAGTCAAATTGGACCAAAAAGTAAAGTGTCGGCCAACGAAAACAAATTGCTCATTACTATTGTAAACAGAGTAACGATCATTTTTTGTTACGACGTCAACAGTGTACGATTAGTGGCCAAGCAGTTATTCAAGTTTGAAAATGACATTTTTTCTTCATTTTCAAACTTGAATACAGCTTGGCCAAAGTGCGGCCAACGAAAATAAATTGCAGATTACTATTGTAAATAGTGTAACAATATTTTTTTGTTGTGACGTCAACAGTGTACGATTAGTGGCCAAGCAGTTATTCAAGTTTGAAAATTTCATTTTTTTCTCTTCATTTTCAAACTTGAATACAGCTTGGCCAAAGTGCGGCCAACAAAAATAAATTACACAATACTATTGTAAACCGTGTAACGATATTTTTTTGTTATGACGTCAACATTGTACGATTAGTGGCCAAGCAGTTATTCAAGTTTAAAAATGATTTTTTTTTCTTCATTTTGAAACTTGAATAAAGCTTGGCCACTAATCGTACACTGTTGACGTCATAACAAATAATGATCGTTACACTGTTTACAATAGTAATGTGTAATTTACTTTTGTTGGCCGAGACTTTTACTGTTTTGGTCCAAACATGTATGAAGCGTGACTGATCTCCTTTGATAAATAGAACATACATTAATGTAGGTTTATTATTAAAGTTAAAATAATAAATAATAAGCCAAGCAATAGTCATAAAGGTAATAATCAACAGTTATGGGGGTGCATCGGGGTTGACTTTTTGTTTCTTGAACCGCGCTTGTTCTTGATTTTTGTGATGTCTATTTTAAATTGAGTAAATCTGTTCGTGTTTAATTATGATTACAATTTGTCAGTATTTGTAAAAACGTTTATAATAACGTTTAAAATTCCAAACAAAAAAACGTTCATCTCATACTAAATTATTCATTTATTCATTTATTCATTTGCCAATAAACATGTTACTATAATGGTTAGTAGTATCTTAAAAACTAAATTAAAATGGGCCGTAGACATCTGGGACGAGTTGACGAGTTGCTCAAATTTTTTGCCTGTCTCTACTTTTCGCGGTCACTCACACATCTGTAAAAACCAAGATACGCCAAAAGACCTATACCCCCCTCTATTTTTTTAAATAAAAAGGGAAAAATCTAGAAAAAATATATTCTGTAGATCTTAATAAAAACTTTTAACGAAAATTGATTTGAACAAGATATAGTAAGCACGGTGTAGTAATTGTGCTCATGAATATGAACTACTTTTACTATAGGGCCAACTCCGCAACTCAACAAAAAAAAATGCTGTTTCATACAAATTGTCAATTTGAAATTTGCTTTTTTAAATTTGAAAAATGTACCTAAACTCTCTATAATTTAAGATATAATTTGTGTTTTAAATACCTAAGACTATTTAGTGCTTAGTGCTTAAAAGTGAAAAAATCCATAAAGTGGCCACTAAGGGGTCTCCTGCCCCTACACGTTTTTGGTTCGTAAACCATTTTTGATTGTGTAATTTATAGACTAGTTATGTAATATCATCACTTTTTTCGCTTAGTCTCTCGCTCAGTGGATTCTGTGTTGCTATATAAGTGATTTTATTTCAATCAAGTGTATTCTGCTTAGCCACAATAGACACAACTGCTTTATCAAACAGCAGGAAAGTCTAGAAACTCTTTATGTCCTGTTCAAATATTCTTCAGATCATATAATTTGAGAGTGCCCCCTCCAGTTTCCAGTGACAGCGAATATTTTATCTGGAGGGCTCTCGGGCCCTCGCAGGAGTGCCGCATCAGCAGCGGCCGTCGAAAGCGGTCAAGTGTTAGTCGAATGTCTATCCAAAGGTTATCTGGATGGAAAGGGAATCTCCTAATGAAACGAGACAATTTACATCAAAGGATCTACTGCGTTAGTATTCTGTCACGCAGTTTACTCTTTTAAAAGTTCTTGGTTTATTGTAAAAGCGTGGGTGTTTATGGATACATTTTCCCACGCTTCTTGTATGTGTAACAATAAAGAAATATCGTATTAAGCAAACACAGACGGAATGACAACAGAATGTTTTCCGTTTGAATACTTTGATCGACAATGCCACTAGATAATCTGGAGTGTTAAAAACGGTCGAGCGAATAAGAGTGAACTTCAAAGGTGCGCTCTTATTTCATATAGATTCCTGTCATTTTTTACGTAGGATCGTCACATTTGCAACCTTTTTAAAACTAAACTAATTAATTATTAATCCTAAAACTAATTTACTTCTTTAAAAAAAATATGGGTAGCATAAAAAAAATAAAACCTGGGTCGACCCCACATGCTATGCGCGGTCGATTTATTCGACAATTGAAATTCAAGTCTTATAATACGTATTCAGAAAATAGTCGTGGTTTTAGTAATAAATCTTTTTCTGTTTCAAATTACACTTGTAGATCTTAATTAAAATTTGATCAATTATTTTTGCAGATTTCCTTCCGAATTGAGTCTAAGAAACAGGTTAATATATGAAAATATGAAAGCCGTAAAGTGGACCCCGAAGGAAACAGATTCACTTTGTTTAAAACATTTTGACACCAAGTGTTTCTTCACACATAACACCCATATTTTTTAAATAAACTTGTTACGTGAGCAGTATTTCTGTTTTTTATTTTGTATAAGCTACCCCTTTATAACATGAATTAATAGTAATAATTTATCATTAAACTCAAAGAAAACTAAGTGTTTAAAATTTTCGTTACCTAATGTAAGACAAGTTGATTTTCATATAAGACTAGACGGCGATATGGTCGAATTCATTAACAATACAAAGTTTCTAGGTATTATATTAGACTCGCGACTACAATGGGATCCTCATATCGATGCCTTGGCGAGTAGACTCAGTTCGGCCGCATTCGCAGTTAAGAAAATAAGGCTCTTAACCGATATTGAAACGGCTAGAATAGTCTATTTTAGTTATTTTCATAGTGTTATGTCCTACGGCCTTTTGTTGTATCCACAGTATATTCGTGCTCCAAAAAAGGGCTATTCGCGCCATGTACAACCTCCGATCGAGAGATTCTTTAAGAGATCTATTTAAAGAAATACACATTTTAACTGTTGCAGGACAATACATCTATGAAAATATAATCTATGTGAAAAAGTATTATAATACTTATAATACATTTGTAAAGCAGAGCGATATTCATCGCTTTAACATAAGAAATAAAGATAAACTTGTCGTTCCCAAGTTTAGGCTAGAAAAATCCAGAGCCTCATTTCTGAGGAAAAGCATAGCCTTTTTTAATAAAGTTCCACAGCATATAATTGAACTACCATTGCATAAATTTAAATGTTACATTAAAGAGTCGCTGATGAGCAAAGGATACTATAAAGTAGACGATTATTTGAATGACCGCAATGCATGGTCATGATGTAACACATAACATAATCACTGTTTAATATGATGTATTTTTATACCAAGCAATTGTTGTATTAGTAACGATATGTTTTTTTTTGTAAATGTCGTTACCTAACTAAGAAACGCTGGCAAGTTTCTTGCGCCCATTCTTCTTGTCAGTTAAAAAAGTCTTAAATGGGTGGTAGGAAAATATTGACGATTCATAAGTACATATTTCTTATGTCTAGGCAAAGAATATATACACTGTCTAGGTGAATAAAGAATATTTTTATCTTATCTTATCTTATCTTTATCTAAGTAATATAACGTCAAGTAAGGATGTAGTTGTGTGTGTTGCATCATAAACTTAGTATTTATTTCGATAGAAGCGTGACCGGGCTGGGTCCTATGTGTTGCAGCCCGGCCACTAAAAATGTGTTATAACTGTTGAAATACTGTGGTACTCTTTTTTTCCATCGAGGTACTACGAGGTACGTATCCGTACCGTTTACAGCCTTGATTGACGCCGCCGCCGGCGTACCAGAACGTAACACACGTATTTACAAACAAAAAGTATTTAAGTATATAATATCCGTTATCAAGTTCATGTAGACAGTTTCTTAAGAAATTTACTATGGGCATAGAGTGTAAAAAAAATAATATTATGTTTATTATCATCGATATATTATCATTACCACAGTCGACCTAACAACATTACTAATGTTAGTTCCATGGACTATCGTATCTGCCTACAGCGCCTCAAGCGCCAAATGGCGATACTCAAATGATCACAAATAGTATATTATGATACAAGTGAGCTAACGTTGCTCATTATACACGAGGCTGTGGGTTGCAGCCCGAGCCGCAGGCGAGGGCGTTAATCAGCCGAGTGTCTAGTGAGTAAGTTGCTCACGAGTTTCATACGCACTTTTTCAACACACTTGCGAGGAAAAACAAAAATTTATTGCATTCATAAATTAACCTAATATTAGCTAAGGGAAAAAGCGTGTAAGTTTTTTTTGCACGCGCCAAATGTAAGGTGATTGATTACATACAGCCATACAGCCTACTTCAAAATAATAATAATAATAGTGATAAAATGCAAATGTTTTATAACAAATTATTGTGAATTATAAATAGTTTGATAATAATATACTTAATTATGTTTTTTGTCTTAATTAGGGACACATTTATTTATTCTAAAAACGTAAATGGATTTTCAGCCGTATAAAACCTCTCTGTTGTTACAAAAAAAGAACTGTATCTATTCCCCGGTGAAATCGAAAATGCTCTGTTGACTCGCATATAACCTTGCAGTTAGGTACTAACTTAACTTTGTAGGGATACTGTATTACCCGGTTAAATTGAAAAGTCTCTGTTTACTCGCATATAATTTGCAGTTAGGTACTTACTTAACTTTGTAGGGATAATTCTATTACGCAACTAGTACTATAATATTATTATGCACGCGTGTGTTATAGTTCGGTTTATGGCCCTAAGATCGATGTAATAAGGCTCACTTTATGAGCAAGTGTGTTGAAAAATATTTTACGTCAGCCAGTCCAGTGTGGTAATAAATAGAGGTCAGTGATTGGGATCGTTTATCTAGAAAGCAAATAAGGTTGCGCCGGTAGGTCGGGTGCTTTCGATGCATAAATATACCTAGAGTCCGTGTCAGATAGCTCTGCGCGCGACATTGGCGATTTTTACAGTTTTTTGTTTGTTACTAAGGTTATGGTTAAAGATATAGGTATTCGATTTCGACCACGAGCAGACTTATCTGGTGCGCACTGAGCTGCTGAATGCTGTGACAACATCCTTTTTCTACTTCTTCTTTGTTTACTTATTATGACGACGTTTTATTAATAAAAGTTGTATAGTCCTAATAGTCCAGTGAATAGAGGGATTTTAGCTTACAAGTGGTCCGGTAGTTTTGAATTGTTGATATTTTGTCTAGTGATAAAATGCAAAATGCACAATTCCTCAGCCTCTGCCCCCGCCGCCATATTGAAAAAAAAGAGCGATTTCTTCAGATATCGCTTAAATCTTCGTTTAGGTGCATTTGAGCCGAAGAAGAGTTTTCACAGTGTTGTAGAGAATAAAATTTTCTATAACTAACACTTTAAATTTTGTTACTAGGATAGATAGTTACGGAGATATGCACTTTAAAAAAAAGATTTTCCAGGAATTTGACAAACTTTTAAAGAACAAGTTGCAAAATGGGCCAATATTCGTAGCACTTTGAAACCTTATTATATAGTGAATATACTAGTGATAATAATAGTAATAACCATATACTAGTGAATAATTACAACATTTTATTATATGGCGACGAAGTTCAGTTGTAAAAAATTACAAAGTTACAGTAGTTCAAATAGTCTTAAATTATGCAAAAAAAATTCGCTTATATCTTCGTTTAGGTGCATTTTAGCCAGAAAACATTTGTCACAATGTTGTAGAGAATTACATTTTCTTTTATTATTTTATTCGAATTTTGTTTCCAGGACAGATAGTTTCGAAGATATGCACTTTTTAAAACTACAAATTTTTCGAAAAAAAAAACGAGTTTTTCATTTTTTTAAAGTGCATATTTTCGAAACTATCTGTCCTAGTAACAAAAATTTTATAACATTAATAATAGAAAATTTAATTCTCTACAACATTGTGAAAAATTGTTTTTGGCTAAAATGCACCTAAACGAAGATATAAGCGAAAATTTTTAGCTTATTTTAAGACTTTTTGAACTACTGTAACTTTTTTATTTTTCACAATTCAACTTCGTCGCCGACGACGACTACGACTCAGGGCCCATTTTGCACCCTGTTCTTTAGAAGTTTGACAAATTTCTGTAAATCATTTTTAAAAAAGTGAATATCTGCGTAACTATCTGTCCTAGCAACAAAATGTAAACCGTTAATTATAGAAAATTTAATTCTCTACAACATTGTCAACAATCGTTTCTGGCTCAAATGCACTTAAACGAAGAATTAAGCGAAAATCTAAAAAATCTGCCGATTTTTTACCCGACTACGGCAAAGCAAAAATAGGAGGGTTAATCAATATGACGGTGGGGGCGGAGGGCGAGGAATTGTGCATTTTGCATTTTTAATACTCACTAACCATCCTATACAACATATCAAAAATTCAGAACTACCGGACCACTTGAAAGAGAACCCCCCTTAATTATTCTCTATTTACTGGGTTATAATGTGCGTTAATCAAACAACAATGTGCAAGTTTCTAAATATTTTTACAAGTATTCAAACATTTGTTTAACGTCGGAAAAAAATGATTAGAGTCCGCACTACACGGCGCAGAGCAGCCGACCGACACGCATTTTGGCAGATTGCCCGATTTTTATTAGTTTGAACTAAGTGGTGCGACTATTCACGCCGACTCAGAATATCGATTCATAACACTAATATTTGTGTTGATGTTGTGGTGATTTGTTCAATAGTTTGCATTAAACATTACGTGGACCTGTCAAAATTATTCAAGAGTTTGGTTGGTGGTAGGGCTTGTTCAAAGTCCGCCATCTTATCTAAGTCTAACGACATAACAACGATGTTTTCAGCATTGTTGTGTAACAGGAACATTTTGTTAGCCATTAAATACATAGATAAGATACCACAGACTATAAAACATGGTGCAATAGTCTGTGCTAAAAACGTCGTAGAGTCGTCGTAGAGAGAACCAGACAATCGCGCGGTCGAAGTCGAATACGAATCTTTTCCATAACCTTAGAACAAAAAAATGTACTGCACTACTACTACTAGCCCCAAAACCGCTCAAGTCCAAAAAACAAAAAATAATTCGAATATTTTGACTAAATGAGTAGCAAAGCTTTTTTAAGTATAAATATATCATAATAATTATCATATTTATATTATGGAAGAAATAGAATAAGGCTAATTATATTTTCAGTATTGGAACAAATAGCACTTTTTAGGGTTCCGTAGTCAACAAGGACCCCCTTCCCCTCTTGGCCAAATGGTTAGTATTGGATACGTGAAAAATTCACGACAGTAGTAGGTACATATGACGAAGTTAAAAGGAAAACTATCACAGCTAAGTAGGTTTTACAAGTTTTTGAGATGTAACACATTTTCAAAAACCGCAAATATAACTTTGTCATTCATACGAATACTATGAAAAACAAAGTTATTTTTTTCTGGCAAACATGACAGTGGTATTTTTGCTAGGTGTACGTAATCGGTACGTTAAGTGGGAACGGAACCCTTCAACCCGACTCGCACTTGGCCGATTTTACCTATGTTTTCACCAAAAATGCAACGTACCTACATAAAAAATGCCACTTCGGAAGAAAACCGACGCGGACGAGGTCGCTGTGTATAGTTTGAGTGTTGGGAGGAGTCGAATAGTGGATACGTGAGGTTGAGTAACTACTGCATAGGTATTAGTAGAGTTGAGAAGTGGATAAGGAGAGACCAGAAGAGACGCACGATTTGTTGTATGAGCTAGACCAGAGTTGGAGGTTGGGTCGAATGGAAGCCTGGTAAGAAAGAGTTAATAAACAAAAAATAAACTGTATTCAAGTGTACTTAATCAATAAGCTCTTTGAAATCGTCAATATTTGACACCCAATCAAACTTTTTTTTCAATTGTCATGAAGAACGGGCGCAATAAAACTCACTGGTTTGTCTGAAGTAACGTCGACATTTAGGAGATAAGTAGCAAGTTACCAATTACAACAATTACCTACGTAGGGTTAGATTAGGTTACGTGTTACATCAATCACACGCATTGCCGTCTGTGAAATATTCTCCTTTGCCTTTGAGCTTCGATCAACCTGATACTAGTGGTGGTATTACCACTAGATAGCGCCGCACAAACTGAAACAAAACCAATATGGCACCGACTGACTTTTTCAAGGTTATGAATATCTGTAGTCCTACGTCATAAATTACAGGTATTAGATATAAAAGAGCACCTTTGAAGTGCGCTGTTATTCGCTCGGCCGTTTTACACTCCAACCGGTTATCTAGTGATTGTTGAGAGCCGCATTCTTGGATTCCATAGGAATCAAGAACGAAAAAACAAATATCTAAAAATCCTATGGGAGTTAGTTGGCGAAAAAATTATCTGAGGATTCCAAGGGATCCAAAGCATGTGAGCCTAGTGGACGGAGAGGATCGAAGCTCATGAGCGATGTTTTGACATTAGTATTTAGTTTATTCATAGATTGCTGTGTAGTATTTATTCATAGTCTGTGTAGGCTTTTTATTGTTAGCTATAATTGTGGATTAACCACATATAACCAACAACAACTTTTGCTTTAGCCATATCACGCACGTTGCTAACGTTGGCAAAAACATATAAAATTCCTAAATCATTATAGAAACACAAGTTGAATTATTATTAGGAATTGAGTCGGATTGTAGTATAGCTTAGTGAGTTAAGTAATGTGTAGAATTGAGCAGGTAGAGTTAATATTACTCTTTGATAATTCAAAAAAGTAGTACCTACGAGAGTAGGAATCGATTACCACACAAGACAATTTATTTGTGTTCATGAACATGTCTATTTGTCTGGGTGTTTTCTATATACTTACATTATGCATTATTACTTTTTTTTTAAGTTTATCAAATACCTTATGCTGGGGCTTCACCTGCGTGTCGCCTAACGGCGTTAATAACGGCATGCGCGTCTTAACGCGCTTATTGTATCAAATTAGTGCACTAAAACCCGGCTACACCTGCGTATTATATCAAATAGCGCGCTTATTAATGGCATTAGACGCAGGTGAAGCCCAGGCATTACCGCAACACAAGTTCTCAAAGAACTTACTGTGGGCTAGATAATCGTAGGAAGTTAATCTTACTAATATTATAATATTATTATAACCCAGTGCCCCAGCAGTGGGGACATATAATGGCTGATGATGATGATGAATATTATAAATGCGGATGTTTGTATGTTTGTTACTCAATAGGCTTAACGGTTTATCGGATCTGGATGAAATTGGCCATA
Source organism: Crambus lathoniellus (assembly GCA_949710035.1). Taxonomy (NCBI): domain Eukaryota; kingdom Metazoa; phylum Arthropoda; class Insecta; order Lepidoptera; family Crambidae; genus Crambus; species Crambus lathoniellus. The sequence goes on from OX453296.1 coordinate 31,967,726, forward strand.
GAGATAGATTATGGTTTAAAATAGCATATAAGCTATTTTTAACCTCGGGAAAATGTCTTATTCCCAAGGGAAGTTATCATGTAGTTCACGCGGGCAAAACCACGGGCGGAACGCTTATCTAACGGACTGGCCACATAGTCCAGCCCAGTTCTATACTCACTAACCATCCTAGACGACATATCAAAAATTCAGAACTACCGGACCACTTGTAAGATAACAACGACGAGCGAATTGCGCAATCATTGCGCGCTCGCGGCAGACGTCTTATCAAATAAGCCAATGAAACGCACCAACTGATACGCAATTCCTTTGTCGCCGCCGCCGCCGCGCATGGCCATGGCGCATGTGGCCAGTCCGTAAGATAAACTTCCATAAAAGTTAATTTCTATTCTAAAAGTGGTAGGAACTCACGTTGATCACGACGCGCTCGCAGAAGTCGTGGTCGTGCTGGATCGGCTCGAAGGTGACGACGCCGCCCTGCGGAGGCCTGCCCTGCTCCTCCTCCTGGCTGCACAGCTTCGGCAGGGACCTGCAACCGGGGAACCCTCTATTACTCACTCACATATATACTTCTATACTAATATTATGAAGAGGATAGACTTGGTTGTTTGTTTGAATGGATATGCTTAAGAAACTACTGGATTTTGATAACCATTGCTCCAGTAGAAAGATACATTATTCCTCAGAGACATTATTATGGAAGCGGGTCCCTCGCAGTTAAATCCGCGGTGAACAGCTGGGCCCCGATCGCGGTAACTCTATGACGCATTAGTCAAGCTCAAGTGTACGTGCAGTTAAAGTGCAGTTAACGTGCAAAACCGTTTTTGATAACGCGCGGCTTTGACAGTGCGACAACGTTTTCTGTTCACGGTGATAATCTTTGGAACTAAAACAGTTTTCATACGACAGTCTATTTTGACAGGTAATTTCGTATTGCAAGTGGTTCCTCTGTCACGGATGTCACCGGATCAGACAGGATTGTAGGACTATAGGTTTGCGTGACGTGTGCGTCGTTATGTCATTACGGCAATACGAAGTCAAACGTCAAGACCCAAACGCGATGAAGACGCGCTGCATAGAATTACGGCGATTGGCCCGCTGGTCTCCAATAAAAACTAAAAGATACCTCAAAACGTGAGAGCAGAAGTAGTACTAAATTAAACAGAGAAAAAGAATCATGTTGACATTTCATTATTCTATGGAAACGTATCTAATGGCGCGCTTACACGAGCAATTAAAATTGCGCAATTCCTGGAAATCCCCACCAAATATGACGCCATAACCACATCAAGCAATTATGGGCGTGGCAAAATGTCTAAATGAAGCAACCTGTTGCTAGGATACGGCCAAACAACACCGCGAAATATGGAGCAACATCACTGCACTTAGTTGCTCCAGATTGATCCATTACAACATCAAGAAAGTCCAACTTCGAGAAAGAGATCTTTCGTCGAATCCAGCTCGGATGGGCAGCGTTCGGGAAGCTCTGGCATATATTCGCGTCCGAAATACCTCAATGTCTCAAGACAAAGGTCTTTGACCAGTGTGTATTGCCAGTTATGTCATATGGAAGCGAGACGTGGTCCTTTACTATTTACTATGGGACTCATAAGAAAGCTCAAGGTCACCCTGCGAGCAATGAAGAGAGAGATAATCATCGAGATCCGCAGGAGAACTAAAACGACCGACATCGCTCGAAGGATTGCATGGTTGAATAGAACCGATGGCCGTTGGGGCGGAAAGGTTCTCGAATGGCGACCGCGTACCGGACGACGTTCACTGGGGAGGCCCCCTACAAGGTGGATCGACGATCTGGTTAAGGTCGCGGGAAGCCACTGGATGCGGGCAGCGCAGGAACGATCGTTGTGGAGATCCTTGGGGGAGGCCTAGGTCCAGCAGTGGGCGTCGTTTGGGTGATATGATGATGATGATGATGATCCATTACAGTTGCCAGGCAATTATGTATTGCCAAAAAATTACTCGTGTACTCGCGCCATAATACAGGGAGTATTTCCTTTACCAATGGAAAATTCTGATTAAGGTTTATTATTTCGTTTCGCAGCAAACTGGAGCGTTTCTGCATCCTATCCAATTAATAATTTAAACTGCAGCATCACTGGAGCGGCAAAAGAGGCGGCCTGCTTCGGAATAACATTATTTGGAAAGACAAATGTTGAGTTAGTTTCACAGTTTGAAACGAGTTGGTTTTTTTACAAAGATGGACAAATTGAAGTGTCTTGAAAAAAGTGGAATATTAAATTTTTTATATCCTGGCCAGATGACTGCTCCACCATCATCATCATAAAAAGTATGTTTTGTAAAAAATATATTTTGAAGACAACCTTTTTTGCTGACTGTACTTTAATATTGTATTGTAATCCAAACCAAACCTGCATGCAAAACACCTCAGTCGGACACTGGGAAGTGGGTCTTTAACTTACAATATTTGACCCGATCGGACATGCATGCGTATATTGCGTATAATAATAGATTGTAAAATGTGCATCTATGAGACATTGTAATCATGGTAATGTGTTTGAATTTTTTTTATTAATAGGTATTAAGCAGTCGCAACGCATTATCTCATTTGTTGGCAAAATTTGTATATATCTAATAGTTTCGTAATTAATTAGTCTTTTTATATGGACAGCCATGCTAAACGTTCATCAGTCGAAACGCATTATCTCATTTGTTGGCAAAGTTTGTATATCAGCCCCTCTAGACAAGTGCCTTTCTACTATCGAATTCGCCAATCGAATGGAAAGAAAATGTATAGGATTGACATTAGCGGTCACGTGACATTTCGATCGCTAATGTCAATCCCAAAGTTTGTATATGCTGGGGGCTTAGACAAAGTAACATCGTTATGTGGCGAAACGACAATCGCTATCGCTATGGTCTTTATGCTCCAATCAACTTGCGGCAAGACCACGTGATTTAGCGCAGTTTATACCAATCCGCCAATCCTATACCTTGAATTTCTTTCGAACTTCGTTATCGCTTCGCTATCGCTATCGCTATGTTACTTTGTCTAAGCCCCCTGATATACAAACTTTGCCAATTTCGTAATTTGTCTTTTTACATGGACAGCTATGCTAAACGTTCATCAGTCGCAAAGCTTTATCTCATTTGTTGGCAAAATTTGTAGGTATAACTATACTCAAGAGTTTCGTAATTAGTCTTTTTACCTACAGCTATGTTAAACCTTCATCATATTTGATGACACCAGTTTATCGCTGAGTTGCGGTGCAATACTCATTACCGCGGACAATAGGCTAATCTACTTGTGGTGCGCGCTGATGTGGCGGGTTGCAGCATTCCTTATTGCATACCTTCTGTATACACTATGGAATACAGTATACCGAACTCTCGCCGCACAATGTACAGCCACAGTACTTATATTCAGTGAAGCAATAGTAGATTATTGCATCGAGCACAAAGTAATTTATAAATTACTTAAGGCGATGTGCATAATCTGCTTTTCTTTCAACTATTACCTATAGGAATAGTAGATAAAAGAAACTCATATCAAACAGTTAAAATAGAAGTTTCTATAACACTGTCGGCTTCATTTAGAATGTTTTCCGGAGTTGATGTGTCGCTAGATGATTCCATTTTAATTCGAAGGCGAAGCACTCAAAATCAGATTATCAGGGGGCTTAGACAAAGTAAAATAGCGATAGCGATAGCGAAGCGATAACGAAGTTCGAAAGAAATTCAAGGTATAGGATTGGCGGATTGGTATAAGCTGCGCTAAATCACGTGGTCTTGCCGCAAGTTGATTGGAGCATAAAGACGATAGCGATAGCGATTGTCGTTTCGCCACATAACGATGTTACTTTGTCTAAGCCCCCTGATAGTATCACACTTTATCGTTTCCAAATATATTGTCAAGCAAAATTAACAAAGTTCCCGCCAAATCACTTTTTTAAATTTCTTTCATTTTTAAATCAGAGTTAGCAGCAATCATTTTTTAAATTTGGAACAAGTAGGATAGAAACGAATAATACGTACGTAAAAAAAAAGTATTGATATCGGCTGGCTGAATAGAGCTAATCCATTGAGATTGGCACCTTTTAGTGCGATTAAAAAAAACCATGCAATAATGAAATTTCATACATTTTTATTGCTCTAGAGCATTAAAGAGTCGCTTTGTACTGAGTTTTTAGTGTGATTGTAATGAAATTAAGCATAGTTGGAAGAAAAAGATTTTACCTAAACAATCTTGATGTGTCTTATAATATGCAATAATAAAAATATGCATTTATAAAGCAATTATTTATTCAAAGTATTTATTTACTTAATTAATTAATTTTTAATGAAATAAAATGGATTGATGGAAAATGGATAATGTATGTGTTATACTTATCTGATTTTTTTCTATAAAGAGACAGTATATCATATCAAGGTTGTTTACTAAAATCTTTTTCACTTCTCATGCTTGTAAAGTTCGTGTTTATGTTGGGTATAGGCTGCATAAAATCGCTTTTTATGCTCTAGTGCATAAAGTAAAATCTTCGTCTAAGTCTCAAACTCTAAGACAAAGGTCGTCAGGTAAACAGTCACACACGCAATTAAACTTCGTTAAATAAACTTGTTATTTCATTCTGTTTCTTCAATTTTGTACATATAATCCATATTGAATTACTAAATTAATAAAACTAGGCAAAATTAATGAGTTTTCTAGGAAATAAGCATTTTAAGAGCATTATGGACTACGATCTATGCTAAAGTCACTGCGCTGCCACTCGTATAAAAAAAAAGAAAAAGAAAGTCTTCCCGCCAATATGGCGAAGTCTTTATCTTTCTTTTTTGCAATATTGCTTTATATTTTCTCACATTGGAAGTGAAAAGCAGCTAGGGTATAACTCGTACATAAAACCAATTTTACCCTCGACTTGACTCGATATACGTCTCGGGTAAAATGGTACGTTTTATGCACTTGTTGTACAATCTACTATTGCTTCGCTGAATAGAGTGTAGCGTAACAAGCATAGAACATGGAATAAAAAAAAACTGTGGTAACAAGGATCTTTTGGCGCACGGTCAAAATCGGAACTAACCAACATCTACTTACTCAATCAGCCTACTAGCGCTTTTGTCAATGACGTCATCCACGTACCAAATGATCCTTGTCGCACTATAGCTGATTATTGTCAAAGAGAATTTCCTTTTTATTTATTCATTCCAAAGTGCAACTGGAACAGATAGCTGCCGCTTTTTGTATACCTACTTTTCTTTGATGTGATTGTTTTCTCCAATTCTCTTTATGTATTTTCAATTCTGTGTGCAATAAAGCGTATTTTATTATTATAATATATTTTTTTTAGTTTATTAGGGCAAAAAAACAGTTTTACAATAAATATAAGCTAACACTATTACTAAAATTATATCATAATTGCAAAACCAACACCGTAAGCCACAAATTACTTAATATACTTAACTATAATAGGAATGTAAAATGGTTTTCATTTTGCTGTACCGGTATTTGAGTATGTTAACTTTGAAGTTTTAACCTTAGATTTTATTTCATAAACTAAAGCTCTTCCGTTAACTGACTGACTTACAGACAAAGCACAGCCGAAAAAATTCTGTTCCTTGGGGAGTGAAGGGGAGCACTAAGAGAAGATTTTTGGTAATCCCCCCCCCCCCTAAGGGGGTAAAAAGGGTAAATATCTAGTCGTCACGGGAATACATCGTCTAGCTCACGCGGGCGACGCCGCGAGCGGAAAGCTATGCAATAGAAAAGGGTTAAGGTGGTTCGTTGAGCTCTGTAGCGCCACCAATGGAAATAAATCATTTACGATTTATCAAGTGCTTAGGTTATTTCTCGCAAATAAAAGAGTAAAAAGCAATTTTTTATTGTTTTTTCAGGGCCTCAAATATGAGCATTAAGTTATGGATGTCGATATTGCTAAATGTGGCCACTTTTGGCATTATTCACATTCACGACTTTTTGCGTAAGTTTGAGTTCTAAAAAGTATATTTATAAAATGAATTTTACTATTTTATTTGCGCAAAATAACCAAAACTTTTGAACTAAGCCTTTAATAAAGTGTAATTGATTTATTTCCATTGGTGGCGCTACTGAGCTCAACGAACCAGCTTAATAACACCTTTTGTATTATTGGTGTCAGTGCCAAAGTGCATTATCACTTTTAGGATAAATTATTGATCCGAATGGTGGTATTTAATGCACTTTTATTCCTTTTGAAGTGTAGTCACCAACATAATATGTTATTCAATAGTTGCCAATAAGAAAATTGAAATAGGTACCTTGAATGCCACAACGAGAAGGTAATCCGTAGCCGATGTTAAATCGTACACCAGTTGTGCAGCGTATTGCTTCGAATCTCGCCGACCAGCGTGGGCTCTTCGTTTGTTTGCCATTAATCAAGTATATATCGCACGACGATGGACGAATTAGCCGTCTGATTAATCGCCTGTCCGTTAAATGTCGGTATTAACAATACGACCGAAAAGCAGCCAGATACCTCTCGAGCTTTTTGCAAACCAAAAGATTTGAAATAATTATTAAAAGGGTTTAAAATGGTCGGTGTTCATGTGCCATTGTGAGCAAGGCTTCATTCCTGAACGTAAAGAACTGTGTGTAAATCAATATGAAAATTAACAGCAAGAATTGCAAGTACTTACTCATTTAATTAGAAAACGCTAAGAAACATAATCTAACCATATTTTTGGGTATTAACTGCTCTACCAGTACTTTAAAGTTAAACTAAGCTGACGGCCTGACGCTCGTTGGTAGGGAGCAATCGTATACGAAAAAGGTTGTCGTCAGTTTGTATAGGGCTCTCAGGAATTTCTGATGACGTCGGCGCTCTCGCGTGACATGGTTACGTGCCGGAGACGCCTGCAGTTATGCAACCGCACGGACTAGACTAGGCCGACGACGAAGGGAAGAAAAATATACATAACTAATGACTTCCCACAGTTAAACAGTTAATTCCCATTGAATATAACCTGCGTCACTCGGGACGAATGGAGCTTTCTAACGGTGAAAGACTTTTTAAAATCGATCCATTAGTTTTGAGTTTATCCATAACAAATAACTAAACGAAAAATTAATAGCTAAGGACCTTAAATTCTCCATATAAGAGAAGAAAACAAAAATTTAGAACCAATATACATCCTCGTACAACTCTTCTCTACCTACATAGTTTTATATTAAAAAACAACGGGTTGCACTCCGGGAGTGCCGGCAGAAGTGAAAAGGGCTCCCTAGACGTTTTCACAAAAAAAGGGAATTTGACAAAAAAAAAACAAAATAAAAACTGGATTTGAACCGACCGTCTTCTGGCGCCAATGCCGCCCGTTTTCTAATCTGAGCTATTACAACTTTGGAAACGGTGTCAAAATTTGCCTTCGTATTCTAATAACATTGTAACAGTTTTTCGATCAGGTCACGTGTCTGTCTTACGAATTTTCGATCTGACGGTCATGTGTCCTGACGCGAGTTTAACATTTTTTACCCACCACAAAAAGTGCACAAAGCCGCTAAAAAGTTTTCACTTCAAAAACAAAGTCTCTTGTTGGCGTCTGTACGCCAAGATCTTTCAAACAAACTACACAACAGATTTCATTGCTGCTTTCATCAATAGACAGAGTAATTCAAGAGAAAGGTTTATAACGTAAAATTTAATTTCATATACGTTGCTGCCGTGTAGTGTGAAGCCGGGGCGGGTCGCTATTGTTACATGTAGACGTAGGATATTTCTATGATGAAATTTCAATTTGTGCAGTAGCCCTGATGAATTTTGTAGTGATGATAAGCACAGAATTAAGGTAAGTGAATAATTATGATGGATTCATATTCTCAATATCACTTTATTGTTGTAATCTTAGAAACAGTCGTAACTATATTCTTCTGCCATTAAATGAGCAGTTTTCTCTCGACCAGAAACAGGAAAATTTTCCAACACGAGCTTTGATTACGTTGTTTTATGTAGAAGCCGAGATGTATTCTTTTAAAGTTTTGATAGTATCTTTTTACTACCTTGCCTATCTTCTGTTTAAACCCGATTGACAGAACTGGGCCCCCAGCCAAGTTGCCTTAACGACAATCTATTGTATGGGACTGACGTTTCGAAAAGCTCTGAAAGTCTAGCGAAATCACTACAATTAAACACATTTAAATATTTCATTATATTGTACTCAAATTCATGGCTTAAGGATCAAGGGACTGGACATTTATAAAACTTCTCTCCAATGACAGATTTATCGTTACTGATCACCATGATATTCCGTTAAAGTTTTAGATACCTAATAACTTCAAGGATCGTGGTTATGTATAAGTCCAAATGGAAGCCTTCCTTAATACTTTATTTAAAACTAGCTTTCCGCACGCGGCTTCGCCCGCACTTCGTGGACTACACGACGTTATCCCGCGGGAATGTGATATTTTTCCGAGATAAAAAGGACCCTAAGTTAATCTTTATTACATCAGCTACCTGCCAGTGAAAGTCCCGTCAAAATCGGTCGTTTCAGAGATTAGCCGAAACAAACAGACAGACAGACAGACAGATAGACAGACAGACAGACAGATAGACAGACAGACAGACAGACAGATAGACAGACAGACAGACAGATAGACAGACAGACAGACAGATAGACAGACAGACGGACAAAATTTGTAAAAAAAATATTTTGGTATATGTACCGTATATATAATCATATGCATGTAGTAAAAAGAGTTTATTTTAATATTACAAACAGACACTTCAATTTTATTTATTGGTATAGATTAAATGACCGAGAATCTACTTTAAAAATTTCTAAAATACCGGGGATGTGAAATAGCTTTCCATAGTGAGTAACTTTTAACTGCCTTTTCAAAGCTTAACTTGTTCGATGAATGGTTTGGTTTTGAAATGAAGCTGTCACAATTGTTATGATTTGCTGATTGATTCTTTTATTCTCTTTGACTTCAGACTACCTCCTTTTTTAGTACAGGTACAGCCTAGACTATATTGTATTTTTTCTTTTATTGATGTTCTTATTCTTTTGATTTACCAATCACTGATCCCGGATATGTTGTCCCCTCAGGATACAACACGCAAGTGCTTCAGAGTGTTTGGTTTGGTTGTGCTTGCGTATCGTTGTCGCTCGGAGTGGGGCACGTCCTACGTCCCACTCCTGCCCCACTCCAGGGCTCTCCAGATAACGGCATAAACGGCTACAATGGCTTCAGAGAGCTCTAAGTGATCGGCTAGGGTACTTGTCTTGGCCTTACGGAAAACAATAGGTGTGTTTCTGTTGTGCATGGACGGAGGGCTTCACGTTTACGTGTGATATTCATGGTCGAGTGTATGTTACTAAATAAAGTGAAGTTAAATAGCTGTTGTAGTTTGTGACTGGGAAAATTTAAGTCCTTTAAACGAAGGAGCAGAATAAATATTATGAACTAGAAACTTATAAACCTTTTTTTTACGGAACATTTTGTTCTATCTTATACTCGTATTGTCAGCTTCTATACGCCACTCAAAGAATTCCGATTTGAAGTTTAGTTATTTCGTTGGTACTCCAACGTTGTACAAATGTTCAGTTTTGAATGAAACTGTATATTTTATTTTAAATTTGCTTTATTTGGAAAACATACAGTGACAATTTAACAAAAAAACTATGGAATATAATTTATAACATCTTTATATTACACACTTAAGGACTGAAAATCCGAAAAAAATATCTTATTATTATTAGTATCATTTTCACTTTCATTCAAACTCTTGCTTATAATTCTTATTAAATCACAAGTTCTCAAAAATTTGAAAAATATATATGTTTGAAAAATGGAAAATGAAATATTTAGAAAAAATCGACCCGTCTCACAACCAGCTCCGATGGGACAGCTGGTTGTGAGACGGGTCGATTTTTTTTAAATACTTCATTTTCCATTTTTCAATCATAAAAATTGCATTGTGAATGCAAAATAGTAAAAATTTAAATAATTATATATGTTATTTTACAGTCTTTTATCTGGTGATTCCGGCCATGAAATACTCTATCAGTAATAATTTACTGCATCAAATAAAATTTCAAATATCTGTCTAATCGTAATTCAAATATCCTAAATGCATTCTACTTGGTTTTAGTTAATAAAAATTATACGAAAATAATTGTCCTTGAAGAGGCGAGGCATTTTGGCGTCATAAATTTTAAAATTTTAAAACGCATTATTCATTTTCAAAATTACCTATTTTGCTAAGTATACTGAGACGCGCGATTGCGGTCTCAACGATATGCGATATTCGTCAATTGTTTCTGCGGTTGGGAAATCGTTTAGCTACGCAAATCCTACTAATCCTACAGTGGCTATGACAAATCCATTCATCCATCATTCATTTCATACTTATAAATCGATTCCTTTTGAACGAAAATACGAAAAATTGGTGTTCTACCGTTAGATCAACAAGCGCTACTAATAATGTAAATGTGAAAGTTTAGATGTTTGGATGTTTGTTACTCAATCACGCCAAAACAGCTGAACGGATTTGGCTGAAATTTGGGACACAGATTCTTTGTAGCCTGGAGAGGAACATAGGCTACTTTTAGTCCACGCTAGTTAAGTACACTACGTGTAGTCCACGCGCGCGAAGCCGCGGTCGGACAGATAGTCAAATATAATTGCACAAGTTTTGTTGGCTATATGTTCACCAGAGCTCCTAATTTACAGGATACGTCCTAGTTTGGGACTTGGGGAATGATGTTGTAAACATAAATGTTTGCCTGCCTGTAATGTTATTTATTTATTTACATATTTAGTACACACACATAAGAGTAAAACAGAAAAGAAAGAAGTAGAAAAGTATTGTACAGGGGCACGGCTTATTTCAAATTGAAATTTCTACCAGCCGGCCCGTTAAAGGAAAGAACATAGAAAGGGGCAGTCTGTGTGTCTCCAGATACAAATACCATACATACAATACATATAATTATATATGTATATATATATAATATTATAATTCTAGTACATACAAATAAACATAAATGAAATAGAAAAATGGAAAATGAAGTATTTAGAAAAAATCGACCCGTCTCACAAGTGTGAGACGGGTCGATTTTTTCTAAATACTTCATATTCCATTTTTCTATTATAAAAATTGCATTGTGAATGCAAAAAACTAAAAATTAAAATAACATAAATGAAATAACTATAAATAAGATAAACCATATATGATAATGCTATATAAACTAATACATAAAAATAAACTATATATAATAGATAGATAATATATAATATATCAGATGAGAACTGTAAATAATGTTATTGTTTTTGTTGAAACATTTTTTTTATTATTATTATTATTAAATTACCAAACAGATATTTTTTTATGCGTTTATGTCTTTATTGGTTTATTTGTCTATTTGTTTTCTGTGTCCGTCACAACAGGGTGATACTAAAATAAATTAAAACATACACAGTGGCTTATGAAAATATACCACCTCGTCAATAAAACTGAGAATACCACATACACTGATCACCAGACTTGGTTCGTCTATTGAAGAGATGACACAATACAAGTTCGTAAAGAACCAACTTTGTACTATATTTTGTAAATTGGTGCGATTGAAGGAAATTGGTTAATGACGTCAAGCAAAAAAAAATTATATTTATTGTTGCCTTGAAAAGGAAGTATTAGGAAAAACGACCCGTCTCACAACTAATACTTCATTTTCAATAGTAAAAATTGCATTGTGAATGCAAAAAAGGTAAAAATAATTCAAAATTGCATTGTGAATGCAAAAAAGGGTAAAGTAATTTCCGGATTCCCGACCGAAATAGGCACGGTAACACTTGCTCGGCCGCGCGCGCTATACTTCGCGCGGACGCAAGGGCAGCCGGCAGTGAACAGTGAACTCGCGAGCGCCCCCGAGCGAAAATCACTTGAAAAACAATTAAAAAATTAAACTAATGACGGCCGGAATCCCTCGGCTACTCAAAGAAAATTTATTTTCGTATATTTTTCATTAATTAAAACCAAGTATATTGCAAGTAATAAGATATGTGAATTACGATTAGGCGGATGTTTGGAATTTTATTTCATACAGTAAAGTATCACTAGTAGAAAATATAACGGCCGGAAACACTAGATAAATAACTGTAAAATAACTATATTTTTTCCAAATTTTAAGCACCTGTGATTTGCGAGTAATCGATAATTTAAAATACCTACCTACCCTACCTATCCTACCTACCTATCCTAGCCTTAATAATAAACATAAGGTTTATAGATCATAGATCTAGCAAACTGTTAGGCTAAGTAGTGCATTATTTCTGTTTTTAAAAGAATAGATCAAACTATTTGTAAAACTAAAGGTAAAGTAGGTATGACTTTTCTATGAATAAATACGACAGCACCACACGCAAAGTTACGAATCGTTATAAGTTTTTAGTATAAATTTCATTTTCATGACAAGCTTTTTTTCTGACTCTACTTAAATATTGTATTGTCATCTTAACCAAACCTGTATACAAAATTTCAGCTCCATCGGACACTGGGAAGTGAGTCAAAAAAAAGCTTGCAAGATTTTTGTCCCCCATTATGTAACGAACTAACTAACTAACATAGCAAGTTAATAATAAAAAGCTTGTAAAAAGCTCCTTATTTTGAACTTTTTAAAAGTATAGCTGACCCGGCGAACTTTGTACCGCCTTGGAATACTTTTTTTTATCGATATTCTAATGCTTTTGATTTACCAATTAATTAATTTACCACCACCACCTACCGGGTCTAATTGTGTTTTTAAACCATCCATAAACCCATTGAAATAATATATCTACATACAAAATTTTAACCAAATCGGTCCAGCCGTTTAGGTGGAGTAAGGTGACAAACACACGTACCGAAGAAATTGTTACTTAAGGATGTCGTCCAGTAGTGGAAGTTACTGGTAACCATTATTTTTAATTAGTTCAACAAGACGTCATCTTATGTAAAGGTAAAAGTAACTAATTAAAAGTATTTTATTAAAGGAAATTCCTCGCTTTGATTACTTTAACGCGTTCTCCCTCAATTTTTGATGGCGCAACAATCAAACGGAACATTAACAATTTGACGAGTCAATAAAAACTGCTTTGTTTTAATTCTACCTAACCGCTGCCATTGTTTTATTTCCATTGGGTCAGTAGATCCACAAACTGTTTGTTTTGTGGCAAAATGTATCTATGTAATTAGTCAAATGTTTTGTTTTACTATTCGAATAGTTACAAGAAACTTAATTGATGTTGCTATTATGACTTCGGAGACGTTTGTGAATTTACCCTCCTTTTGTTAGTACAACATTTGTTACTATAGTCATCTTTAGCTCATCTAGTTCAATAACACTCTTAACCCAGTATATAATTAAAAAAAATGAAAAAATCTAATTTTCCGGAAAATTAATGTGCCCGCGCAGTTTTAAAAAGTGCATATCTTCGAAACTATCAGTCCTAGAAACAAAATTAAAAACATTAATAATAGGAAATTTAATTCTCTACAACATTGTGACGAATGTTTTCTGGCTAAAATGCACCTAAACGAAGAAATAAGCGATATTTTTTTGCATAATTTAAAAATTATTGAACTACTTACTGTATTTTTAAAAATTTTTACAACTGAACTTCGTCGCCATATAATGAAATGTTGTAATTATTCACTAGTATATATTAAATAAGGTTTCAAAGTGCTACGACTCTGGGCCCATTTTGCACCTTGTTCGTTAAGTTTGACAAATTTCTGGAAAACCATTTATTTTAAAGTGCATATCTCCGTAACTATCTGTCCTAGTAACAAAATTTAAAGTGTTAATTATAGAAAATTTTATTCTCTACAACATTGTGAAGACTCTTTTCTGGCTCAAATACACCTAAACGAAGATTTAAGAGAAAGCCTGAAGAAATTGCCGATTTTTTCAATATGGCGGCGGGGGCGGAGGGCGAGGAATTGTGCATTTTGCATTTTAAATACTCACTAACCATCCTAGACAACGCCGAGGCACCTTCTGTGTGACTGCGGGCCCCTTATCCACAAGCGCAGTATCCATCTGGGTCGACACATTATGCGCCCGGAGGAGATTAAAACTCTAAAAGCTAGGAGTATTCTAGACTTCTTGGAAGCCTCCAGGCTAAAAGAGTTACTTTAACCAGGTGGCGAGTCACAATAGATCTTTTAGGTCGCAGTGACTACTTCTCCTACCGGGAGATGCATAGCCCCTTACATTCAAAAATAATAATAATAACCATCCTAGACAACATATCAAAAATTCAAAACTACCGGACCGCTTGTAAGCTAAAAACCCTCTATTCACTGGACTATCTGTTAATTCTAGAAGATTGATTACTTTATTAGTATTTATAAACTACTTGACAAATTAAATTTAAGATCAAAACGATCGTCACCTTTTAACCCCCGATGCAAAAAGAGGGGTGTTATAAGTTTGACGTGTGTGTGTATCTGTCTGTCTGAGGCAACGTAGCTCCTAAACGACTGGACCGATTTTGATGCGGTTTTTTTTTAAATTGAAAGCTAAATTAATCGAGATGGTTCTTAGCCACGTTTGCTGAAAATCCATGCGGTCATTTATGGAGATCGTCAACTGCCTGCCGAAACGGTAAAAGAAACTGGTGGTGCTTAGACTAAAATAATGCACACCCTGGGCAAATTTAGGTGCAATAAAAAAAACAAAATGGCAGCAAAAAAATTACTGTCTGTCTGTACTTATATTCGTAGTGCCTAAACGGATCAAGCGATTGCAATTCCGTTTTTTAATTTTATGTGTAATATAAAAACGAAGAAATAAAATTAATTTAAAAAAATTAAAAACCCCTGTGTTAAAAAACCTCAAAAAGTAAAAAATAAAATTCATCTCTCTTGTTGTGGTCCCCCGACCAAGAGAGGATTTTTATTTGTTGACTTTTTTGAGGTTTGTCGGGGGTATTTAAAATTTTATTTTTTTAAACCAAAAGAATAATGGTAAAGATTAAAGCGTCATACACAAGTAATGAAAGTTTCAAAGACTACCTTCATATCAAAAATAACTGTATAATGTAGTATAATATAAAATGTAATGATATGGGCCATTCTGCGTGGGAGTTGATTCCAATTGACTTATGCGAGTTATGTTATGAGCAAACTACACTTTCAATCATGGTCTATTTATAAATAGTGGGATGAAGAATTCCTTACTAAAATTTGGTGTAAGAATGTGCGTGTGTTCCTATGTGTAAGTTTACAGCGGATAAGATAAATAATGTGTGAACATATCACATTTATATGAATCACTTGTAGTAAACAAACTGAAAAGTTGGACCAAAAACAATAACCAAAATAAAATGTTTTTGCTGTTATTCAGTAGGTATATAGAACCTAATAAATATTAAATAATATTGTGATGTAAGTAATTAAAGCTTTTGTAATTCTTGTATCTCATTTATATGCAAATTCTACTAAATCTATCCATAGGTACTAATTTTATAAATCTGAATGTGTGTTTGCGTGTTTGTCTGTCTTTCACGACAAAACGGAGCAACAGGTTGACGTGATTTTTGGTATGGAAATAGTTTGGAAGCTGGAGAGTGATATAGGCTACTTTTTATCCCGGAATAATAAATAATCACATTCTGCCCACGGGCGAAAAAGCGGGTGGAAGTCTAGTATTTTTATTCATACAAGTTATATTCATCTTACAAAAGAATCAAAAAAGAAAAAAAGAAATAAATGCAAGGTTTTAATCATAATGCAATATGTAAGAATGCACAGACTAGAACTAAACATGTCACCTAAACGAAACAAACACGACGGTATATTGACTGAACGTTAATTGGTTACCGTCTAGATTTGCCAACACATATCGGCGAGCTCCCGAGCGTGTCAGCCATATTACTCGATTTCCTGCCCACATTTCCAGACAGCTAGATCGCGGCAACTTTTCCGATTTCACGGCAACAGAATTGAAAACCACCTCAGTTCTAAAATAAGGCAGTTCTATTTAGAGGCGAAAACAAACGCTGCGTCTTTGGAAACCAGAATAAATAGACCGGCCGCAGTAGTGGGCGACCACGCGACAAACATTTACTTGTTCACTTCTGTACAAAAATAAAAGGAATACCAAGCGCTTACGCAGTTTACACACAACAATGACCGTGTGATGTAAAATAAACAATAATAAGAGCTCTTGATAATGAAACCACCGATGCATCGATCGACCAGAAGAATCACTGTCCGGGCGAATGCTGTAACCACTAAGCTAAAGAGTCGTTAGAAAACGCGTCGAATTTCTCTAGTACTTCTTACGCACTTTGAGTCAGCAGCGTTTATTTTACCAAATTGAGGATATTACTACCCTCGAGACTGGAATGAATTCCCTTTCCAGATACATATTTGACAATCAATTTAAAATAAAATAATTGCCTTTTAAAATTATTATATTGTATATTTTTTCTTATATTTTAATAATAATAATTGCATTGTAAATGCACAAAAAAAAAAAAAAATTGTTCGTTTTCTTCTTGCATTTCCCCCATATTTCGAAGAAAATGCGTTTAAAGTACTTACCAATTAACGATTAAGATTTGGGTTGTATTTAACGCGGCGACTAAAAATAATATCGGAGTACCAAAATTCCTAGGTTAGCTATTGTTGCCAATCTAACCTAACCTAAACCTATTTTTTCCGCTGCCCATCTAGTATTTTTGCGACCCCAACCTATTAAGTTTTAGTCGCCCGGTTTGACTCTCCATTCAAAAATACTATAATAATCTTAACCTCACCATAATAATACTTATTTCCCGTTAAGGAGAAAAAAATGGTTGACAATTTTGTTACGACTAATAAAAGCACTGAAGATATCAAAAAGATTTGCAAGAACAGATATACCTATTTATAACAAATTCAAATCAATAGACTAGTTATCTTAGTCCATGAAAGGCAAGAAAGAAATTAAAGAACTTTACATTCGCCGAGACGGTCGCAAGGCCAAGTTGGTAATTAGTAAACACGACAATGCCGCTAGTCTAGGAAATTCATTGTGATTGGCTAATTAGCAGTAGCCGCCATTACTCTATAAGGTCGACTTATTGAATAATATACAGGGTGTTAGGGGCACCCTTGCAAAAACTTTAACCATGGCTTCAGGCGATCATGCTGAACAACGCACAGCAAGAATTTTTTGTCGGAAATGAAAAAAGTATTTCGACTCCTCATACAAAATGTCCCGATTATTTGCTAAATTTGTATGAAAAGTCGAATTCTTTTCTTCATTTCCGACAAAAAATTCTTGCTGAACGTTGTTCAGCATGATGGTCCGAAGCCATGGTTAAAGTTTTTGCAAGGGTGCCCCTAACACCCTATATAGGTTCCAACGATATAATGAAGCTTTCAAGTCTTTATGTAATTGCTTGTTTAAGGCGCCAATTCCCGAAAATAGGGTATTTTAAATTATGGATTACTCGCAAACTACAAGTACTCAAAATTTGGAAAAAATATATGTTATTTTACAGTTATTTATCTAGAGCTTCCGGCCGTTGTTTTTCGATTGGTGATATTTAACTGTGTCAAATAAAATCCCAAACATGTGTCTAATCATAATCCAAATATCCTATGTATTAACTACTTGCAGTTTACTTGGTTTTAGTTAATGAAAATATACGAAAATAATTGTCTTTGAATAGCCGAGGGACTCCGGCCGTCATTA
Organism: Crambus lathoniellus; assembly: GCA_949710035.1. Taxonomy (NCBI): domain Eukaryota; kingdom Metazoa; phylum Arthropoda; class Insecta; order Lepidoptera; family Crambidae; genus Crambus; species Crambus lathoniellus. The sequence continues at coordinate 31,985,414 of OX453296.1, forward strand.
GTTTAAATTTATTTTTATTTAATTTTTAATTGAATTTTAAGTGATTTTCGATTCGCGGGGCGCTCGCGAGTTCACAGTTCATTGCCGGCTGCCGATGCGTCCACGCGAAGTGTATCGCGCGCGGCCGAGCAAACGTTAGCGTGCCTATTTCGGTCGGGAATCCTCGCCTTAATTATGAATAGGAAGTTTTTATCTACACATGTAATAAAGAGGTAAATATCAAATTTTATTTACTTTTTTGCATTCACAATGCAATTTTTATTATTGAAAATAAAGTATTAGAATGAGAACTGAGCTACGGAGTCGTTATGTTATGTAATGTCAGTGGTTAGAGCATTTGCTCGGACAGTGAAAGGTCGTTGGTTCGAGTCCCATCGGAGCTAGAAGTGAGACTGGTCGATTCTTTCTAATACTTCATTTTCAATGAGGTATAGATTGTTTGGATGTTTGGTGTCATCACCGGAACTACTGAAATTTATTCACCAGTTAGAAAGTTACATTATGCTTTATCCTGATATTTCCAAGGGAACAGGTACCACGCAGGCAAAATCGCGGGGATCAGCTAGTATGCAATATTTATAAATAAATAAATTAAGTAGTTCGACACCCCAACACAAGTATTGCATTACTCTCTGGGTTGTCCCAATTCTGTTTACAATTTTCTGTTCCGGTGATAATCTTTGGAACTAAAATAGTTTTCATACGACAGTCCATTTTGACAGCTAATTTCTTATTGCAAGTGGCTCCGCTGTCACAGCTGTCACCGGAACAGATAGGAGTGTGGGACTATACTTGTAGCTATTGAGTCACAAAGTCTTTTTTTGCAAAAGTCAAATAAGCATATTTTTTTTATTAAGTGTCTTTAGCGTTTATTTGTAACGTGATTATTATTAATAATTTAGTTTTAATCCTGGATTAATAGGATTAATGGTGAACCTAGACTTTGTGCAACACTATTACCGCAGGTTTCTGAAACGCCAAACAAAATTAAAATTAGCTAACAGACTGTCACAATTAATTCCCAATTAAAAGCACATTGGGTTTCTGAAACGAAAATTATCTCACAATTAGGTAATTGACTGCTAATTAATGGTTTATTATTAGTTTGGCCACCCTGACTGAAGTCAATCGAATTAATACTCATCATACATAATTATTTTATCCATTATCTCTGACTGTTTTTTTTGTTGGTACTTATTGCAGGACAAATCAACAAAATTATTTGATCCCTAGCGCCACCTAACGTGTAGCTCTAGATAAAATGTTTTTGACACCGTAACGAACCACGAAACGAATTGCGAAAGTAGCAAAAGAAATCGCACGGCGAGCGAAATATTATGAATTATCACTTTTAAAAATCATAATTTAATGAAACATTTTTTTAACTCAATTGACTGGAATAATGTAAAAACTTAGTAAATTTATTTGATTCTCAGTTAACTGGCCGAATTTCTTCAATTAATTTTTCAAGCGTTGACAGTTTGTAAATCATGTGGTTATGCTTTCGGAAACCCAAATCTAGAAATGGTTTGAGATTTGTATGGGCACTGACAGACTGTTAACAGACTGTTGACAGTCTGTCACATTTTTCTTTCAGAAACCCAAACTACAATTAATTGGAGATTAATTGGGAATAAGGTAATTTAATTTTAATTGGCGTTTCGGAAACCGGCGGTAAGGCCGTTCTGGACATGTCAAAATATAACGCGGATCATTACAGCATCATATGAAGAATGTTTTCTACATTTGAGTAAATGTTAGATAAATAGATCGTTTATTTGCACACACATACAATTTCAAATAAGATAAAAATGAATAGGGCAAGGCAAGGAAAACAAAGAAAAATTAATAATAAATAGAAGAGGGAAGTACATATTTTACGAAAGAAAAGAATTGTAGGTACGTATATGCAGCAGCAAATTGAACCAAGGCTCAGGTTTGTTTTTTGCCCGGAGGCAAAAACACTGATTTTCAGCCATCACCCTTGAGATGCTGGAAAACAAAATTATTACAGTAGAATTATCATACAAATTAGTATTTGTGTATGGACAACATGCAGGATTAAAATTATTATAATATGAAAATTAGAAATATCAAGCCTATGTTCCTCTCCAGGCTACAAAGTATCTGTGTCCCAAATTTCAGCCGATTCGGTTTAGTCGTTTTGGTGTGATAAAGCAACAAGTATCCAAATATCTAATCTTTCACGTTTATAATATTAGTAGGATGGTGGACGTGTGGCGCCATAAAAATATATTTTCTTTCACTATAACAATATGGGTATCAAATGAAAGGCCTCAACACACACAGACTAATAAGTATAATCTCCTGTTTTGCCAAGATTGTTGAAGGTATTATAATATATAGTACTATTATAAAGAGGAAAGATTTGATTGTTTGTTTGTTTGCATCGAATAGGCTCCGAAACTACTGGACCGATTTCGATAATTCTTTGACCATTAGAAAGCTACATTCTTCCCGAGTGACATAGGGTATATTTTAGCCCGATATTCCCACGGGAACGGGTACCATGCGGGTAAAACCACGAGGATCCGCTAGTAGGTATATAATACTTTACTTACTTACTTTATTTACTTCCATTTAAAGCCAATAATAAGCCACAAGCAGTATGGGTCTATTGCAGGTCGATCCACTGCGATCAACCTCCTCACATTTGTTCACTACCTAAACTCAAGATTTAACAAATGCATGCAAATAGATGCAATATAATAATATACAGATTTTGCTAAGGCGTTTGACAAAGTGGACCATGTCATAATTCTCTGTAAGGCTAATATATTGGCATACATGGGACGCTACTTCGTTGGCTCCACTCATATCTTGTTAACCGAACACAGTTAGTCAAGGTGTATGGCCACGACTCTCTACCATTCCAAGCATCGGCTGGTATACGGCAAGGTGCAAATTTGGGACCTCTTTTGGTTCATTATTTGTCAGTGATCTATTGTATTAAATTTATTGCCTTATAATAGTTAAGCATACGCTGACGATTTAAAAATATGTCGGGAAATAAAAGATTATGATCATATAGTAACAAAAGCTAATAGAATTAAAGAAAAAAAGAATTTTAAGAATTAAATTAAAGTTTTTTTTTCATAAACAAAGTTACAATTCACCCATATAATAAAATGTTAAGATTTAATCTCAGAATATCTAAACCTTTTAATCCAAAAAGAATTATTATAAAATTCTATTTGATGCATTTGGTTACAACAAATTTGGAATATTGTTCAATGATTTGGTCACCGTTTTATGAGAATCGTATTAATAAGATTGAGTCTGTCCAAAAGCGTTTCATCCGGAATTTGAGTGCTAAGATTGGTATGAGGAGTACATTGTCAGATTACGAATCGTTGAATCTCATTTCGCAATGATGACTCTTGCTGATAGGTGAAAAATAGCCGAGTACTCCACCCTATCTAAAATTGTAAACAGCAAATGCCACTGAATTGTTGGGATGTGTTAATCTGAAAATTGGTAGTCAAAGAACTCAAAATCATTTTTCCATGCCCTATACTATCGTTTATACCGCATGTTCATGAGCACACAATAGGGTAAGAAACAGTATACAGAAAAAATGCCGGAAGCCGATGCCGATTTACCGGCGCTTATAAGCGCCGGTCAATTCGAAGGTCATTTCGGTCCGATTGAAGCCGATTTTCTGAGTAGCTTCATATTTTGAAATTATTGCAAATAATACACATCTTTTTTAATCACGATAGTTTATTCTAAGTCCATAGTATAATCAATACAAAAGGGCCAGGCCAGCGCTGACCAGCGCGTGTCGGAGCTTATTCATAGAGACTGCCTCGCCGGTTTCCGGCGCGTACCGGCGCCTATAAGCGCCGATAGGCTTCCAGCTTTCTTTCTGTATACAGCCTTAGAGAAGGAATTTGATATTTTAATTAAACATTGTCTACCTACCACATGCTAATACAGGTGATCAGTGCTAACTACTTGCGGATTTAAAATCAAATGTTTAACTGTAAGTACTAATTTTTTGTGCAAATTTACAACGTGTTAGAATAAATATACAACTTGTTAATGAATAAGCGCAAAACCTCTTCGGTGGTGATTGTGCTCATAAATATGAAATTTTTTTACTATGGGGTCAACTCTGCAACTCAACAAAAACAAATATGCTGTTTTTATACAAATTGTCAATGCCTACTCGACCAGAATAACAGACTGCAATAAGAACTTGATTTTAGGGTTTCCGTACCAAAATGGTGAAAAGAAACCCTTATGGTCAGACACAGTCAGTCTGTCACAACTGGACACCTCGAGAACTATAAATATAAATAATAAATAATAAAATTTATTTCAATTTCATGCTAGATAATTACAAAGTTTCTAATTCTATACAGATGTATCTTAAAAGTATTAGGGAGTATGACTAACAGTTTTTGTAGGCAAAGATAATTTTAGCTATATTGTTCGTTTTAGGGATTCGGCCCCAAGCCCCATGGTATACTGGTGCACTGAATCACATTACAACGGGCAGTCTACAAGGGTTAGTGCTAAATAGTGTTAATATACTATAATGCTATCAACTTGAAATTTGGAACAGTTTTAGATGACGTTTGCCTAACTATTTTGCAAATAAGAGAGAAATAAAAATATATATAAAAGGGGGTCTTAAAAATTCGAAGTGCGGATACTAGGGCATGTATATGGGGTATCATATGAAAGAGCGCTGCGTGCACATTCTTAAACATTTTTTCTTTATTTCCTAAGCCGCATAGTTTTTAACATTTGACGATAAAAGTAAAAAAAAATTCCATTCCCCCCCCCTTACCTCCGAAGTTTGCATACAGAAAAATCTGAAATTATTTTACGTGATAGAAGTTTATGTAAAGATTACAAGACAATAAAACGATGTCTCTAAATAGTCAACTTTTTCAGAAATCATGAACAAAAATTATATAGTTCCACTATCGGTCAAGAGCTGGCGTTGACCTAAAACTGCAATATTTTACACCGCAAATACTCTGACGAATCTAGCCTCGTCGATGAAAACATTATCATGTTATATTTATTTAAATTTATGATGGTACGGAACCCTAGGTGCGTGAGTCCGACTCGCTCTTGACCGGCTTATTTTACTTTTAAGTTCGATTTTGGTAGTCGTATTTTTTCATTTATGCTAGACTTGTTCATTTGGATAAGTAGCATACTTTTATAGTATCTGTTACTTGCATTCGTAGCCTTCGATCAACCATACCACAGTGGAGTTGTCGAACAAAGTTCGTAGCACCCATACCTCGTACTCATCCTTCTATTGTATTGAAAGCACGTACAAGACTTCATCCTCTTGTGAAATTTCCAACCAGTTTTCAAATAACACGAAGAAAAATAAATAGAAATTGATTATGGCTCTTACTTCCTCGCAACATCACAGCTCAAAGTAAACTGCCATGACAATAACTGGTGTTATCGAGGGAAGCCCTTTGTAATTATGCATTGACTTTGCCGATAGTTGCTGAATTGTAAAGTGGCTTGAAGACAGTATCGTCCCTGAACCATCCCAGAAGACCCTGAACCTAGCAATGGAAAGTTTCACTACTTTTCTTTTAGTTACACAACATAGTACTTTTTAAACACCATGAATGGGGCTGACAGAGAACGAAAGGGCCGTTTTGTTTGTTAACTTAATTTTTTTATATTTATTTACTACGTTCTACTAACAGACTATGTAAGTACTATTACATTTGTTACTGAATTAAAATAGATATTTAACTAAATACACAAACTAATTACAAGTAGACACCTCATTTTAATAATCTTAATAAATACAATTAAACGAGTTTAATCCAATATATGTTTATTTAAAGTTTACTAAAGCAATGACAATTCTTGTCTTAGCTTTCGTTTAACATAAAACCAATCAGAATTTTAGGATTTATTTTATCTTCTTAAGGGAATCATGGAAAACATCAACTAAGTAACAATATTCATTCAGAATCCTGGATAGGCGAGGAATGGAGGACTTCGCACCCAAAACAGTGTACATACCTTAAAGGAGGACAAAGTGGTGTTATGGGTTTTCGAGGCACCCTACGTGGGACTCTCAGTTTAAACTGCGATAAAAGAGTAGGACAGTTAATTCTACTTGTAAGTAATGCTTAGGAAAATAAGATCCAGCTGGTTCCATCTTTTCTCAAGTGAAACTATTTTAAAATATTTGAGCCTTTCTTTATAATCCTTTACTTTTAGGTACCTTTAGAAAACGCAAGGTGCCATAGAAACCGTTTTTGTATTCATTCAATACGAAGGGTATGAGAAGAGTAATGTGGACGCCAAACAACACTGCCGTATTCCAACTTATGACTTATAAATATATCCATCTATATCTGTACTCCAAACACGAACAAATTTCGTTAAGGTAATTGTATATTAATAAACTATGCCATCCTTCAAAATGCTTCCAAAGACGCCAAAAAACTGCTGTCAAATATCTATTGAAAATTTGTTCCATAAACGACCGAAAGAGATGCTGCACTAGTTTTTAACCGACTTCAAAAAAAGGAGGAGGTTATCAATTCGACTGTATATTTTTTTAATTATTTTTTTTATTATTTTTTATGTGTGTTACCTCGGAACTTCTTAGTTAATGAACCGATTTGGATAATTCTTTTTTTATTTAAAAGGTGACGCTTCTCGTGTAGTCCTATTCAAATTTTATCAAGAACTGGCAAGAAGTTCAGGAGTTATCCTGAATAATGTGTATTCAGACTTTATTTGGGTATATGGACGATTTCATAGTTTCATCAAATTGGGGATCATTTTCAAAATTTTTTTTTTCGAAAGTTGGTACTTCTGACCTGATCTTACTTTCACCAAGTCAGTCAGTCAGGACCAGGGGATCAAATCCCAGGAAAATCGAGAGAAATTCTCAAATATAGGCAAGCCTTATGCGTTCCATTTATTTTTGAAGTTAGTCAAGTATTTGCATCTGGTAGTCATCATCTCATAGTGATGAGCTGGTGATGGAAGCTACAACTCTTTAGCGGTTAGGAGCTGGAGAATATTGCTTTAAGTATTAATCGTACGTATGGGCCAATAGTTATATTCTTTCAGGTTATTAGGGTGAGCTGCTGATGAGAGGTGAAACTCCTCAACAGTTAGGAGTTATATTATGATGTTTTATAAATACCATATGCACGAATTGACCTTCAGTTGTATTCCTTCAAGTTATCTAAGTAGCTAAAGATGGAAAGCTGAATTCCGTAACGGATAGGATATTTACAACAATTTATCATAATCACCATGTAGTTTCTTAAGCTACTTCACTAAAAATCGAAAAATAAAACGTTTTTGAAACAAAAATGTAACCGCCTTCAAAACGGATCTTCAAACAAAAATTAACAAACACTAAAAAAAAAAAAAAAAAAAAATAATAAGATTTTTTAATTTTAAGGACGATGGTACGTGACTTTTTCTAATTTATCTTGGTACTTACTGAACTGTTTAAAGTCGGTGCCAAGCCAAAGAGAATAAGAACGAAAGATACTGAGTGAAATAACTAACATATAAAAAAAACCGGTCCCAAGCGTGAGGTGTAGGACGTAATTACCTCAATACGTATAAGACGGCACCGACTTCAAACAGTTCAGTAAGTACCAAGATAAATTAGAAAAAGTCACGTACCATCGTCCTTAAAATTAAAAAATCTTATTATTTTTTTCGTTTTTTAGTGTTTGTTAATTTTTGTTTGAAGATCCGTTTTGAAGGCGGTTACATTTTTTTTTCAAAAACGTTTTTCATACAAAATAATGCGATTACGATAACCATGAAGCTCGACTTAATACTGAGGTAACTCAGAGTATTAAGTCAAACTTCATGACGATAACCATTACAAGAACGAGACAGCATGAAAAAATATCTGGGCTCTCGAAAAGTAAACTATACCATCCTTCAAAAGCTGTCAAAGTGCTGCTGAAAAATGTGTATTGAATTTCAGTTCCTATAAATACGATCGAAAGAGGTTTTCATGCTCTAGTTTACATACAAAATAAAAATCGTGCTATGGCTACTGATCACTCCAGGAAACGGTCATAATTTCACAGTGAGACGACACATAACCGCGTTGCGGCACTGCACCAATACATAACATAAGCTTGTATGTAGATCGGTTCTCTAAAATAAAATCATTCGCGTATCATTTCCTTATGAAATGTCAATAAACCAATTTACAGCGGATTCAGAAACTACAGATCTTACAGAATTGCCACCTGGGCGTCGCGCGCATCAATCGCCGTGGTGCGACAGTGCAACGCGGAAATGCAGCGGAATGCTCTTCAGAGTGGGCTCGTCCTTGCAACCTTGGCGCGCCCTAGACAGCTCTTTAAAGAGATTTTCCTCCGAGAGATTCCGTCACCTGTTTCGCGTAAATACGAGCTATTTACACCCGCAATGCTCTATGCAACTTAAACATCATGACATCAACTCATTAATTATGACATTTAAATCTACAAGTGATGTTGTGTTAAGCTCTGAGGTTAAGCCATGTCAATGTTGAGGTTGAGTATTCCGGCGTGGGAGGTGGGCGCTTATTTTCTGTTGGCGCGGCGCAGAGTCGACGCTGCGGCGGGCGGGCGGCTTGTCGCACGTCAGGCGTCGGCATCGCATAATGTGTAACGCGATAGTTCCTCAATTACGCGACTGTCAGTTGTTTTCGGGAAAATTTGGACGACCGTCAGTGCGAGTCGAGTTTCATAAGTTTCACGTGTTATGACAAAACATTATTAACTATCTACGAATATAGAAAAAAATTGTTGTCTGTAAACTCGGTTTATGGACGATAATTTTACGTGATAGCGTCATAATATGAAAACATTAATGAAAAATTGCATACTTTTATGAATTGAATTGAATTATTATCACTGAATTATCATTATTTTGTATAATACAAAGAAGGAGTTAATTGCTAGTTACAGTACATTTTTTGGTCTAAGTTTATATGGCAAAGATTAGTTTTCGATTTCGACCGCGCGCAGACTTATCTTGCGCGCACTCTAGTACCTAGGTACCCAGCGGGCCGATCGCCGTAATTCTATGCAGCGCGTCTTGATCACGTTTGCGTCTTGTCGCGTTTGACTTCGTATTGCCGTAATGACATAACGACGCACACGTCACGCAAACCTATAGTCCCACAAACCTGTCTGATCCGATGACATCCGTGACAGAGGAACCACTTGCACTTGTCGCACTGTCAAAGCTGCGCGTTATCAAAAACCGTTTTGCACGTCAACTGCACGTACAAACAAGTGTCACAAACTTTTCTGTTCCGGTGGCCAAAATGTGAAACTAGCGTGTTTTTTTAAATGTCATTTTGCTGTCAAGTTGATGTCCAACCATAGCGCTGCTGGCGGCTGAAGGTTTTAGAAGTCAGGGCCGGTTAAATTGCTACAAAAAAAAGAAAACCGTTGCCGCTGTCACCGGAACAGAAAAGATTGTGCCACTGTACACTTGACTAATGCGTCATAGAATTACAGCGATCGGGGCCCTGGAAGTATTTTGTGTGTTTTTTTGTGTGTTTTGGCGCAAATTACTTTCGCGCCAAAACATACGTGTTTTACCAATTGCAAAATTAGTAGGTAATATTAAACACCAGTGGACCCAGTGAACTTCGTATCACCTACATTTAATAAAGATTCTCATTCTCTCTGTGAAATACGTGCGATTTTGTTACCGTTTCGCTGCAAGGGATTTTCTCTGGTTGCGTGAAACTTTAAACCTGTGATAACTTCTAAAGTATTTATTTAAATTGAATAAGGTAAAGGACAAATTTTGATCTACATTAAATGGCCACGGTAACTGATATATTTATTTAAATAAGGATTTATACTGATTAGGAGAAATTTACGATTAAAAGATGTCATCACGTCAAAAAATAAAGAAAACTAAAATTATTACTTAAATAGAAATTAATATAATAATTAATAAATATTTAATAGAAATAATTATTTAAGAAATAAAAAGAATACCTATATTGTGATGACTGTGTTAGTCTCCATTGATTGGTTGATGAAAATCTAGCTTAATGGTCTTAATCGTTTTAAAATTCAAACAAAGGCGAAGATAGCTTATTATTAGAGTTTCTGAAGAGTTCCGAGTTTGAAAGAAATACCGAACTGCCTCTTGATTGTTAGCAGTCTTAATCCAGGATTACAGACGCTTAGTCAGATAGCAAACCTGAAGTCGTACAACTAGCTATTGAAAAATTACACAAAAGATCATTTTTATGATGAAGTTTTGAAACAAGATTTTGCAAACCATTTCATCACATAGGAATCAGAAAATGTTGAACGTTTTCATAAAGTTCAGCTTAATTATGTTTAAAGATTAATGTGACATCTAAAATAGATTATTATTATGTTAGGTCTGTAACGTGGTCGTTACAACCTCCTTTTCGTTTTTTTATATTTTTGTTCTATGTGTTTTATAGCCTCTTCTAGGGAATACGAAACTTTCTACCTAAGCATATCTCAAATTTTTACGATTGTTCTGAAAAGCAATAATTTAAATTTGTCAGGTATATTTAATTCGGTTTTGATATCCAGTAAAATTCTTTACGTGATGAATAACATATTAATCATGGATTGTGCTGCATAAAATTGTATATGAAAAGAAAACCTGTATCCTTGTACAGGTTAGTTTAATCCTATAAGAGATAATATGTAAATATTTTCGAACGGATGATTTTTCTATTGATTTGCGTTTTCTTTTTTTCAGGTTTTTATTTTATGATTTAATTTTTAAATAAACGAAAGCTGTGGAACACTCTTAGTTTCATTTGCTTCAGGTCTATACCTATATTCGTAAGTCTTCAGGTGTCATGTTGTTTTGTTCAAAAGTAAATCAGCTTAATTAGTTTTTCAATGAAAAGGCTATTTATTTGCTATTACAAACAAGCTTTTACAAGTTATTACAAACATAAAATAAAGTTATTATATTTTGAAGGTTACTTCACTTTCATAAACATAAAAACAAGAAAACACTAGAGGTCCGGTGACCTATATACGAACGAGATTATGTGTGTTTTCTTTCAATAAGGGAGAGATGCTGGGAGGAATCCCCAGTGAGCTTAGCGCAAGATCTGGGTAATCTCCGAGCGCGGGCCGAGGCCGCGACGTGACCGCGACGACACGCGCCGCCTTTACACCGAGACTCTTAGGCACCGGCTTAGTAAACAATGGCTTCAGAAAATCAAAAAAGCAGTTGAAAACAATTTACTGGTCAAATTAAAGTGCTCTTTTTATAACGACAACCTTTTATATTTTATCGACAACGGTGTAGGTGTGTAGTACTTAGCCTTTAGTTGTTGTTAAGTGATGTTAAGTGGTGATTAGACCTTAGTATATTATTTCTTAGCCATATATTCGTGTAAAGCTTTTGAAATATCTTCCTACTTACAGAAATCCATAACAATTTTAAAACAAATAGCATCAGAAATATGCGCATAATAGCCGTAGGATTAGTCAAACTACTCGCGATATGTTATTGATAAAATACTTTTTATCTATTGAACAGATGGGTGAATGTGGATCTCTATTAGGTAGTATCTCAGGCTATTATATTATGTTTCTCCCCGATATTAAGGTGTTTTTTTTATTGTCAGTATCCTTTGTCGGCGATAAATATATCAGCAGTTCCGCCATAACTAAGCTCCTTTATGCTACACCTCCTGTTCCAGATAATCTCGCTTTGTAGACAATAAGTAGAACGTTCTTCCCACGGCTGTTAACAATGTTTAAGTTATTTTTATACCTAAAAGAAACTGGAAATGAAAATTTGTCTGATCAAGTCAAGTTTATTCAAGATATACAATGTAAAACTCACATTTCAATGGGAGCTTACATAAAATTCAAACCTATTATTATATTGCTAGCTAATGTCAATTAATAAATCTGTTGATCTTATCGCCTTTCTTAATTATTCAATAGAGTACGTGCAACATAACTTGGCGCGTGCCAATATCTGGAACTAAAATTATGACATAAGAATATGGCTTATTTTTCCGGCCGACCCAAGAAATTTGTATGTTGTTGTAGTATACAGTTCCATGGGCCGACCACGACGATCAGCAGCGCCATCTGACAAACGCCAAGTTATGAGGTGTGGACCTAGAACTAGGTGTTATTGTTGATCGAAGTGTGGACTCTACAATTTCGTTCAAGATCGATGTCATCTTGATGATTTGACAACAAATGCATGGCATACGCTACGCGCCTGCAACCCTAATTTTAATTTTGGAACACCCTTAAGCGTCGTTCGGCTGACATGATGATGATGATGAGCACATCTTAGATTCTTGCGCGTAATCATGTGCGCGGTGTCATTAAAAATAAAACCATTTTAGGGATTTACTCACGAATACATTGTACACATAACTGGTAATGTCAGTAATGGTACTGCAACAGCATACTGACTTCACAGACTTGGTTACTGACCAAGCCCCTGTAAAGGTGCCGAAACATCTTGAAGAACTAAAACACATTTCAAAATTATCAATTATATGTACAATATAGGTACGCGTGATTAAATCCGTAAGAAGTTTTTTTATGAGTAATGTTTACCTAAGTTAAATTAATCTCTTGCGTTACTGACTGACTGACAGACAACGCAAAGCTGGAAATTCCCCTTTAAGTGGGGAAAAAGGACGAAGTCGCGAGCGGAGCGCTAGTATACCATAAAATGTGGAAAGGTTGCTTTTTCAACCATCTCGTAAAATTGCAAAAATTAGTTTCCGCCATGCAAATTGGAATTATTAAAATTGACTTTAAGGGACGGAGGTTTATTTCCTCAGTCATCGGGGAGTAATTTAAAAGGAAATGAAAATAAAAGTGTTGCCAGTGCCTTGCAAAATAAACATAAGCGCTTGATAAAACATTGGAACATTTTAATATTTCGTTGTAATGTAAGGTTCAAGCCGACTAGAATCTACAACAGATTATTTGATGTGTTTGATAAAATATTTTTGAGAGAACATACCAACACTTAAACTAACTCATAAACAAATATATCTGATGTGTACACTTATGACAGACGTGTTTAGAATTCACTAAAGCGAAACGAAAGCGACGAAATTCCGAAATTTGTAAAAATATTTAGGAACATTTTTTGGGGCTGCTGGTTAGGTAGCAGACCAGACCTACCACTAATTTTTGTATGTTCAACGTTCCGTCGAAAACCCTGCATAGGTTGGACCCTGCCTATTCTGAAAACATGTATTGTATTTCGACCGATTCGTCGTTCGCTTGTTTCATCTCGATTTCGTAGGTACGTATAGTAACTGACCTCAGTTTAAAACGGTTTATTTCAAAAACTTTACAAAATATAGCGGTCTCAAACGACCCCTCCGATACGAGTACTTCTCTTTAAGTTTTCATGAGAAGTACTCGTATTTGATAAAGAAATCTGATTCAAGCTCTGATTTTTCACTTGAAACGGTTGCGGTCGGCGAATATTTGTTAAAAACTGTGATTTTCTGTGAAAATAAAAGTCTATTTAATACGTTCGAAGCGCTCTGGATCCTCCCTTCTTATTCTAAATTCCTATAACAATTGGCAGCCTCAAGTGTAAACTGTGACTATATAATAAGGTAGGTATATTGTCATGATAATTCATAATTATGCCACTAATGTTAATTTTCGCGCAAGAATAGAATATAATTTTACTTTCTTTGTCAATACTTTGTACCTACCTACCTACCTACATTTTTGCAATTGATAATGCATAAAACTGACACAACACACCTTCAGCGGATATCAAGCGACACTGGTTCCAGAATTAGGTACAAATCATTACGTTTCTTATATTTCCCTAGTGTTCTTCTTGCATTTCATATATTTAGCAAGAAATGATTAGTTTTAGTTTTGTTCAGACATTTTGGTATGAAAACAAAAATCAACTGAATGGTATCACCACCATCAAAAAATAATAATTTTGGATGTCTTAATACATGATGTTTACACAATAGGTAAGTATTTTTAAATATTTTGGTTTATATGGTTTACTAAAACTAAAAAATGTAATATTAAAAAAAATACCTTCTAATGTTTAATTAAATGGAAACTTAGTGCATGTAAAGTTCTAATATGAAATTTAACTTTCATAGCTTGGTCGATATCGCCTATAAACTGGCTATGTTTGATGTTTCGAATACATTTATTGCTTGTTAGTTTATCAGTGGCTGGCGCTTTATGACCATTCTATTAGTCTCATTATGAACAATAATTAGTATTTCGATAACGGCGAAATAATTTCAAAAGAAGTGCCGTGTTGTCATATAACATTATATATATTCTAGTCGAATGTCTATAATTCGATCACTGATTCGCATATTTTATTGCTTGACTTTCATATTTGGATTCGTGTTCAACTTAGAGGTAAATGTAAAGTCATGGTCGAATTTCCTTACATTCCCGAATAAGGTAATTCGACAAAAAAAAAGTCATTTTATTTTTTCAACAAGGATTGAAACCCTGATTGAAAGAAATGACAAAATGAAGAAATGACAGGTTTGTGTCGTACGACAGTCAAAACTATTTTCTATACAAAATTATCATTTTTATTTGCGAACTATCACCATCTATCACCATACCAAAAATCAAGTCGTTCAGAAACGGAGCACCGTTTTGACGTGAAACATGGACAAACAAGAAAACAAACATACTTTCACTTTTATAATATTAGTATGAATTAACAAAACTCATAAAATGATAATGTCTTTTATTTCCCATACTGACACTACCTTTACAAAAAAAATATTATATTGCATAACTAACCATTAAAAGTATAAATATATAAAAAAAATACTAATTTTATCTACACTCATGTGATAACCTAGACCTATTCAAATTATGAACTCATACCGGAAGATAATATTAACACATTAACATTATAAACCATAGATAAATATAAAGAACTATAAAAAATCCTGTATCGTAATATTCATTACGACACCACTCGCATTCATTATTGCACACTTATTTTACAATAAACATGGCAACCGTGGCTTCGTGTCAACTGTTTGGCAAAACAGTTTTTAAACCTTTATTACGTTTAGGACAAATATTGCGCCGCATCATCATCAGCTGATGCTGATGTATGAGCCTGCGTACGAACGTGATGCCATCTGGGACGCGGTCGGCATTCCAGAACTTTTCCGCCCTAACGGGCATTTCGGTTCTATGTGTCCCACCCATCGCCATTTCAAATGAGCAATGTTATGAGCGATGTATATTGTTTTAGTTCTCTTGCGGATCTCGTCATTTCTAACTGGATTGCTTAGAGAAATACCAGCATCACAAACTCCTTTGCTCGCTGGGTCCTTTTTCTTATGCGGCCCGAAGTGAACGACCAAGTCTCATTAGCGTGTGTCAACATGGCAACACACACGCCACATAATATTTTATTTGATGCGATCATGATGTAAACTTAGGTATCCTTGTGATCCAAATAATAATGCTTACGCGTACCGATGATAAACTGAAATTGGTTTTGAAAGGTGCCGTTGAGTTCTTCATTTCAACGAGTTGGATCAAGTGCTTTGGGCTGATGAATGTTATGACTTTTGCACATTACGTTTTATTAAACGGCTGTTCTGTTTGTCTTTTTATTGGAAGCTAAAACATCAATACAGGTTTTTAAATCGTTCTAATCACGTTATAAGTAGTCAGTAAAACTTAAAACAGCAAAACTTCCATACATCTCGCTTTGTAGTTGTGTCGTTTTTATCGAAATTAATAATAAATAAATAATACATTAAAATATACGAAATTACATTTGTGAATAACGCGTCATTACAGTAATGTGGTATCTATCCGTCACCAAAAATTCTCGATACGTGTTTTTTTACGATACTTGTATTGTGTTTGTATTAAGAAGTGTTTGTGATTTTTTACGAAACGCGATGCGAGTAAACACGTGCATTTAAAAAGCACTAAAAATTAAAGAAGTCGTGAAAAAAAGTCAATTCGTCAGAAGCCACGAATCGTCCTCGTGTGAATGAGCACTCGAGTCGAGCCCGATCTCTGTCGGGCACCCCGTACTCTGTCAGTGCCAGTAAAAGTTTCGCACTGCAGTACCTTCTGTAATTATTGATCTCATCTTTGAAATTAACAAAAATTCAGAGGTTTCAAGAATAAGAGTTACATGTAGAGGTATATAAAAAGTTTGAAAAGCAATGCTTTATGCTTTACTTGTTTCTATAATACTGAAACACTGATTTTACAGCTTCGCACTGCGGTATCTTTCGTAATGTCTTGTCTTTGACGTCATTTAAAATTAAGCCATTTAGGGACTATTCAATATTTTGGGTGCTAAGTTTATTATATATAACGTAGATGTAGAGAAATCAAAATTATATTTTTCTGTGCTTTTATCGTTTGCATAATAAGAAGTCAGGGTGATATCGGACGATACTGAATACAATTGAGTATACCCATAAGGAATACGAGTATGTCAGTCACTAGGGAATTCCTGATAAATCATGGAATAAAATCATTTTTATCAAAAACTAACATATTTAAATGCTGTCGAAGTTGCGAGCCTATGTGTCATATATGTACGTGTTACTTTAGGGAATAAGTAAAGTTATAATATTGACATCTCAAAAATGACAATTTTATAACTTGAATCCCATAAGTAACATACGCAGAGAATACAAGTGCACAAAGTGATCACGGTCACTAACACAAACACGACACTAGAGCGGCCTTTAAGAGAGCAGCTCGATTTGGCTCTAATTGACTAACGCAATAACAATAGGAATAAAGAGATCTCCCTTAAATTCTAGATTCCAGGGGTCTACATCAAATCGTATCAAATTCTCTTTGTTGCGCAACTGAAGAAGAAATAATTTGGATACAATTAAAATGCTTATACCAAAAACGGGAGGGTTGTGGGCAAATATCTGCATCGGTTCAATATCAGGGTGCCGGCCGATACCAGGTCAATCTGTGCAGGTGATTCGGCCATTTTCCTGCATGCGATCGTTTATTACGCCACAATTACTTTGAAAAATGTCTTTTCTACCGTTAAATTGTCTTCCGTTTGCATTTCAACAGAAAGCATGACCACAGCCTTACATTGTGGCATGACATTCGTGGAGGTTCCTCTGCGGAAATTGCAACCGAGTGTTATGCATATTAAAATTGTGCCTCTGTTTATTCTCGTGTCTATCGATCCTGAGTTAGAGTTATAATCCGAGCGCGGTCCGACAAAAGTGTGGTCGACATTGAGCTCCAACGTATGTCTCATAACGTCAATCATCGATATTTTTATAGATCACAGCGATTAGCTATAGGTAAAATGTCATGTTCTACGTATCGGCGTGTAATATCGCAGTTAGTAGAAGATCAAAATTTAGCTACGCTCAAGTACGAAGTAATTTGCATCATTAAAACTGATGACAAAATAACTTTTAATGCGAGCGCAGAACTTTTTGCATTTAAGCAGTGTTTCTGAACCGGTCATCATTCTAGGAATGATTCACTGAGAATACATGGAGAGAGTCAATGCAAATTTTCTGACACTCACCGGTCGGAGGTTGATTAGTAGCAGGAGAAATGCGGAGTGTTAGCAGGCTGGTGTTCAGGCCGCACTCACCAACACATGTCGAAGTATTCCATAGTAATAGGTGAGTACATGCGTGCGGCGGCGCGTGCAGCGGTCGGCATGTGGTCGCGCGCCGCCGTGCGCGTGACGCAAACGGACGCCACCACCACGCCACCGCACGATGTTTGACGACCGCTGGCGCGCCGCTACCGCTGGTCTACCATACGTACCTCTGGTCGCCGCCTTGCTCCTGGGCCCGGGGGCATTCCTGCCTCGGCCTGAGGACAGGCGTCAGCCCCCATTTCTCGACCAACTCTATGCGAGCAATGGTGGCTGCTCAACGTCAATGTGTCATCGGGTCGGAGCGGGTGCAGTGCAGCGGAGCCGCGGAGAGGCCGGCTGGCCCGCTGCGCCCGCCGGCCGGCTCGGGGCGCGCACCGCGGCCGCCACCTTACTCGCGAGCCATGCCGGTGCCCGCCCGGTGTGCTCACTGCGCTACGCCTCGCGCGCCGCCCCGCTCCTCATAGTGCGGTCACAGCGCGGAGTGAGGCATGCCGCTCGCGGCCACTGCGGCACGCCCGCGCGCCGCTTCGCGCACTGCGCACTCGCCGCCCGCTGCGCAACTTTGCCGCCGAACCGTTTGCTCGCCCGAGCGCGTTCACGCCGCGCGCGTCTGAATGTATTGTACTTGACAAGAGTTTTATTGCAACTAATTAACGAAAAAAATTCGATATCGTTTTGGATATGTATCGTTCTGCGTATGCCGAATTCGGGCGGAGTCCACTCCTAGAGATCCTTACGTAATGCGTATTTGGGCGCGTGTGACGGCGCCTCACCGAGCGCGGCGAGTCATGGTCTCGTCGGGAGCCGCGTGGCGATCGCAAGGCGAGAGCGAACGCGTGTGTCGCCGGATCGGTGCGGCGGCGGACTGGCGCGGGCGCGCGTGCGCCCCCGCCCCCGGCCGCCCGCGCCCCGCCCGCGCCCCACCCGCGCCCCGCCCGCACGCGTATCGACACCGCGCGCACTGCAGCTCGCCCGGCGCCGCCTGCACGCCCCTCACGCAACCCCACAGGCCCACTACGCGGATCCTAGAGAAACATTCGCTTTCGGTGCCCTTTTTGCTTCCGGGATATCTTTCACTTTCTCCTGATATCACGTCTCAATATAGACGAGAAGTGACGGGATATCTTTATCGATTTGGGCATTATAAACATCAAGTATTGTGTTTTATGAGAGCTTTCAGGGAAGGGTTAAAAATGCAGATTCCAAGGTCCGGCGCGGCGGTATACTGCGGTGCGCTGCGGAATATATTACAGTATGAAGGCAAGGTGATTTACATGAGCAGCGTAGGGGCTCCGGTTGCCGGACTGCACTGCTCTGAGGCCTCTCGCCACTGCACTCACTAATATTTGGGAGGGGGCGACCTAAAAACTCCGGTTGAGCCAAATTTTTCCCAGCTTTAAATCAGCTGAACGGCCTTCACACGAAAGTTAGTAGAACACCCTTGTTTTGGCCTTGCACCGTTAGGTCTGTGTGAGCAAAGACGAGCCAAATATGTAAATAAGGCCACAAAAAGCATTAAATTAAAGATACTTATGATTTCAGTTTTCAGTTACTATATATTAATAACATAAAGTAAACTGTATTATTCATAATTAACATTGTTATAGACATGACATAGTTAAAAAGATACCAGTTCGCAAAGCTAAAATATTTTTAAGTTAATTTCATGTCGTAGCGAGTCCGTAGCCGTAGCAAAGTTGGTACACAAATCTCGTAGCTCGTAGCTCGTAGCACTGCGCCAAACGAATAGATACAAAAATAATTGCGTGAAGCGTAGTAGACCATAGCAACTTAATCATTTTAATTATATTTCTTGAAGAATACCTATAGATATACCTTTTTCACCTCTGTGGTCTAGTGGTTCACACCACCGATTTCAGACCAAGAGGTCCCGGGTTCGATTCCCATTGGGGGTACATATTGTATTCGGTTTGTTTGGTGGTAGGACTTGTTCTTTAGTCCGCCTGGCTAGCTACTACAATCTTATCTAAGTCTGACGCCATAACAATGATGTTTTCAGCATTATCGTGTTCCGGCAGTTAGAGATAAGATAGCCAGTTCCTTAGTGATTGAGGATTCCGGGAGTAGTGCGCTTCCACCTTCAGCCTCATCACCACTTATCATCAGGTGTGATGAAGGCTTAGTGCTACCCCGTTGAGGATAACAAAAAACCTAACTTTGTAGATAGAACATTGTATTTATAATAGGAATTACCATAAAGTTGTAAGTTGTCTGCATTACCTACTTTAAAAAGTTTTATAAAAATAAACTTAAGTATAACAATTAAATTTGGGTGAAAACAATTGAATGGTGAAACAACAAAACAAATCACGAA
The DNA here is from genome assembly GCA_949710035.1 of Crambus lathoniellus. NCBI lineage: Eukaryota > Metazoa > Arthropoda > Insecta > Lepidoptera > Crambidae > Crambus > Crambus lathoniellus. Next base: position 32,005,398 of record OX453296.1, read on the forward strand.
TAAGTACCAAGACATTTTTTTGTGACTGGATTAAGTATACTAAGACATTTTTTTATGATATTCTAGCCATCGAAAACATACGGTTATTGTTTTAATATTTTCCATCAAATTAATTGAACCAGACAAAATGGTGTTATCACTTAATCGAGTTACCTGTGTTTTTATGATATAGCGTTATTTTGAGAACTATACTATCTAAACTATTTCAGACAAAGGCACCAATCATGCTCGCTGAACATTCTGGGCCTCACTGTGAGCTGCCAAACTATGTTATAGTAATATTGTAAGCTAGAGGGCGCTATATGCAGTGTATAGCTTCGTCCCTGTTAAAAATGTTTTGACAGATCGCAGTAAGGCCCCAGATTCTTGCAAACCAAGTTACATTTGAAAGTTATTGATTGACAAAAACTTTCGTACTTAGACAACTTAGTTGGGCGAGTTGAAAATACTAGTCGCCGCTAAGTTTTTTATTAGTGGAAGTTTCAAAGGACATGAGTATGGTTTATAAGAAGAAACCTTAAATAAGTAAAAGTTTGGTTTAGAGAAAGGTTAGGTAGGTAGGCTAATTATTTTTTCTCGATAACTAGTCTTTTCAGTATTAGTATTACACATTTGCACATTACAAATACGTCTTCATTTTATATGCATTATACGATACATTTCGTGTACAACACTATGCGTCACATTTCGGTTTTAAGATTTTCTGAAACATTACAACTGTAACAAAGACATCGTTTCATAAAAAATACTTTTCTTGAATCAGTATAGAACAATGTTTGCAGCATTGTGTTCCGGCAGTTAGAGATAGCCAGTTCCTCAGTGATTGAGGATTCCGGGAATAGTGAGCGCACACCTTCAGCCTTATCATCAGTTAACATCAAGTGTGATGAAGGTTAAGTGCTACCCCGTAGTAGATAAAATAAAAGTAACATCTAATGTCTGATTAGATGCAATCTACATCATCTAATATTGTAAAAAAAACAGATTTGGTTTTCTGTTTTTTGGTAACGGATAACTCAAAAACTAGAAAGCTACACTATGTACTACCGAGTGTGTTATATTTTATCCCGTTATGGGAACGGGTACGACATGGGTAAAACCGCGTAGAGCTACTAGTGGTTATACAAATAGCGATAGAAAAATGAAAAGACTGCTTCTGCTTATGTGACAAGGAATACTAGTATCTTGGACTGGGTGTTTTCAATGTATGGTAAGTATGTATTTACAAATAAAACGTATTTAAGTATATATTTTAAGATTTTTTAAGATTTAAGTATATATTTTATTTTATTATTATCCGTTATCAAGTTTTCCATGACACTGTTTCGTAATAAAATTAATTGACTGAAGGAAATTATTTATTAATTTATATTTATTTTAACTTACGGCAGTTCAAAACTGTGAATTAAAAAAAAATAGACAATTCTAATAAGTAGCAACCCTGAATGCAATGCAAGAAGAATGCAAGGCTCGGTGTAATGCACGACGGAATCTCATCGCTCACCTGCGCTATAAAGCCGCTGCAACGAATCCTGTATTCCTATTGACAAAAGACTCAATTTACAACGGGGTGCGCATTTCAACACAAGCATGAAACTGTTTTGAAATAAGGTTCGTAGGTACAAAGAGAAATGTTTCAATTCGCTCGTGATATTAACCATCTCTATTTTACTACCATTCTATAGCAATCCCTTCAAAGTGAGCTTATTCTATATTGATTTAACTTTTTTATGTAAATTTGTTGACACCAGTACCTACATGGCTGCTTTTCTGTAAACTGCGCATTTGAAGGGCAAAGCTAGTAGATTCCAGAGTTCTATCGTTGGCGAATTGATCCAGCAGGATCAATACCAATAATTAACAGAATGACTAGAGCTTTTACGATGATGCTAGAGCTAAGTTAGGCTACAGGGCGTGAAAATATTGCTATTTTTATCCTTTGCGTCCCACTTTAAAACGTAGCCAAACTGTACTTGAATCTGAAATACTGTAAATATCGGTAGTCTGTAACCCTTTAACATTCAATAAGCTGATTAATTTGGACTTTTTGAAATTTATATATTTGCAAATACTGTGTCATATTTGCAATAAAAGGTGGCTAATTGATTTTTAACCGACTTCTAAATCAAAAAGGAGGAGGTTCTCTATTCGTCTGTATGTATGTTTTTTTTTTTGTGTTTGTCCACCGATTATTCGAAGACGGCTGAACCGATTGAAATGGTTCAAACGTTATTACATCAGGTTGGTTTCCATGTTAGTCCCATTTTTTGAAATTTTGAAATCCGTTCTGTAGTTTTCAGGAAATCTTGAAAATACTGTCGTTTTCGTTACCACTTAATGTGAATTTAATACGTATCTTTAGGCATAACTCCTTTGTTTATAAACCGATTTAGATGATTCTTGTTTTGTTAAAAAGGGGATACCTCAAGGTATTTTATCCGACTTCGAAAAAGGAGGTTTTCAGTTTGATCACATACCTATTTACCAGAAAACACGTAAATTGCCTGCACGATGCACTAAAAAGAGTGAAATAAAAATTATTTTTATAAAAAAATAAAACCGCCTTCAAAAAAACCACATCAAAAAAGTAAGAAATAATTCCTCACGAAATAAATAATGTAAGTACTTTGAAGTCGGGCGGGTTTTAACAAAAACAACAAAAAAATTGTACATGTTTCACGCCCGACTTCAAAGTACTTACGTTATTTATTTGGTGAGGAATTATTTCTTACTTTTTTGATGTGGTTTAATTTTTTTTTTTTAAATAATTTTTACTTCATTTAACGCTTTATAGACCATAACTAATTGTACTAGATCAGAATTCAACAAATAGATTTCCCATTTGGCTTTGCCATTTGGTTGTCTAAGCTCGTCGCACACCGGGAGCAGTGGCATAATGTCAAGTGTCCTCATTCGAATTACGTCTGCCCCTTGAAGTTGCAACGCTGGCTCTCCATATTCATGAATCTACGCCCTTTGACGCACGCTTGTTCTCAAGGATGGAAAAAAGTACGTCAATGGAAACTTTCATAGTAGATTTGAAACATTAGAAATAAAATTTTTAAAAAATCTATGATACTAACACGACACATTACATACCTTATTTTGGGCAGGGTAAGGTTGCTCAAGTCGTACCACAGCTTAGTCGCCCCTACGCGGCCGTATCTCCCTGGGTGTCTCCCCCAGGGGAGACAAAGGGATGTTGCTAGTGACCGTAGCTCCCCTGAACGGGGGAGACAAAGCCCCATCATTTATCAAATAATTATATATATATCTTTTTTTATCCACAACGGGTAGCACTTAGCCTTCATCACACGATGTTAAGTGATGATAAGGCTGAAGGTGGAAGCGCACTATTCCCGGAATCCTCATTTACTGAGGAACTGGCTATCTTATTTTTACCCCCATAACAACAATGCTGAAAACATTGTTGTTATGGCGTCAGACTTAGATATGATGGTGGTTGCTAGCCAGGCGGACTTTGAACCAGCCCTACCACCAACCGAAAATCAAATCAAAATTAAAAACTAAAATATCTCGTCTAGTAATTATTATTGTAACTATTTTATATATAGTTAAAAGTTATTTATTTTAAATATTTGGTCAACTAGAAATATCTGCAAAATATTTTTTGATAAGCAAACTATTTTTTGGTCATCAATATAAAAATGACAGCAATACTCACCTAACTTAATGAAAAGTTATCAGCAAATAAGTAGTATTATTATGTTTACAAAATAAATTATGGTCACCAAAATTATAAAATAAATAAAATAAATAAATAAATAACTTCTTACATTCACACCAATTATCTAAGCCCATTTTTATTTGAACAGCAGCATTATGCAAACGGTCCTGTAGAGCACGTGATAGGTTAGACATTCAATTTGGTGGTTATTTTTTTCTAGATGTACAGAAGTAGGTACTTGTTGCAGATCAAAAGTAATTTCATAGCTTGCCACAATTCGATAATTTGCGGGTCACATTTCTCTGCTCAATTATTAATCTTGCTGATTAAATATTAATTTTGCTGACCAAAAGTTGCCGATCAATTGATATTTTGGTAAAATACAAAAATAACAAAAAAATCATTTTCATGCTAGTCATAACTTTCAAGTCTGTTGAGTCGAGAGACGAGTTAGAAGGGAATATAATTGCATTTTTAATCATGTCATGTCATTTTTGTAATGTAAACCTTTTTTACTCACGCAAATGCGTTATTTTAAGTAAAAAAATAAGATTTACGTTATGTACATTGTTACCTATTATGAAAAACGCATGGATAGCAATGATCAAGAAGTAACTTTCCTGAAATATCGGGGGCTTGATCCCAAATCCACAATATAAAGATTTTCGTGGGCATTTAAACTACTAATGTTAAGATGCGAGCAATAATTGTGCAATAATAGTTGAACATACGTATGAAGATTTATATTATTATGTATGCCGCACGGTATAAACTTGAGGTGTAAACCATAATAATATTGTTAACTTTGTCTGTGAGTAGGTGGGGCCTTATAGATCAACAATCTTTTCTATTCCGGTGACCGCGGCGCTGATTGGACAGTGCAACTTGACAGTAAAATGACATTATGAAAACACGTTAGTTCCAGTTTTGGCCACCGTAACAGTAAACGTTGTCGCACTGTACTGCGAACTGTCAAACAATGTTATAGTAATATTGTAAGCAAGATGGCGCTCGTATGCAGTGTTTAGCATGTAGTTTTTATTTACTCGTGTGGTTTAGCTCCGTCCTGCAATTAACATTACTATAACATTGTTTGACAGACCGTAGTAATGTAGTGCTACTTTAGACAATGGACAGAGGTTATCTTAGTTCTCTGCAGAAACTTAAAAGTCACATCTGAATTATGGGACGTGACATACCATATGTACGAATAACCTTAGCAATCAATTACTAGGGCAATAATCATACCTTGCTGTAATTCAGTCTCTGACTACCACGGAAGGTAAAAAAATGTTATTTCTGTATACCGGCAATGGACAATTAATACAGTTTAAGTATTAAGTGTGTTTGATTTGCATTGTTTGTGCCCAAAATCATAATGTTTTTGTGCTAATATATTGTACTAGTAACAAATTGGGAGTTGTAAGTATTTTCAACGGATTTATAACTGCAAGTACATTTTAAGTTAAAGTTACATGAAAAATGGAAAAATGAAGTATTTTAGAAAAAATCGACCCGTCTCACAACTAGCTCCGATGGAACAGCTCCGATGGGATAGCTAGTTGTGAGACGGGTCGATTTTTACTAAAATACTTCATTTTCCATTTTTCAAGTATAAAAATTGCATTGTGAATGCAAAAAAGTAAAAATTTAAATAACTTAAAGTTACATGCCAATACTAAATTAAGTCAACATAACCTAGTGACTAAGTTGTGGTATACTTATACTGTAATTATGAAATAAAGATTTATTTATTTATACATTACACATAGATTATAATGTGTACGGCGGTACAGTCCCACAAACATATCCGACGCTGATCTGTGCAGGCGCCAAAGTATAGCATATTAACTATGGGCGCCACTAGCCATACAAAATTATCGAATAGGTGACTTTTGGGCTGTCAGCTGTAAAAAACGAATAGAAAATGTTTTGAGTTTCAAAGTGGACTGGATCAGACAAGTTTGTGGCACATTAAAATGGTATTTGTTGATTTAGTGTATATGCACACTTCTTTACACACGCGTCTTTTTGCAATTCTGTAAAAAAGCGTGGGTCGACAGCGCTACACAACAACGCAGTGGGCATTGGCTCTTAAGGCCCGTGGTATCGTCAACGACCTTGGGCATAGAAGCGTAGCCTAATTTTCCCGCCCCGCTACCCGCACCAAAACAGCTTAAACACACGTTTCGTCAAAACTATGTATTACTAGCGGACCCGGCAAACGTTGTTTTGCCATATAAATTTGATTGGACATGAACTTCGTATCACCAAAATCTGCCTGCCATAACGTCACTTAATGTCACTTATTAAAAATAGGTAGGTAATCCAAAGAGACAAAAACGTCACTGATTACGTACTCTTTGACATACCTACTCTTTGGAAGCGGCTATGTAGGAAATGACAGTTGTGTAAAGTACGACAGTTTAACGATTATATTTACAAAATTACTATATTTATTTTAAAATTTTCCTGAATAAAATTAGCCTATGTTACTCTCCAGCTCTCAAATTATCCCCATACCGAATATCTCGTCGATCCGTTGCTCCGTTTTGAAGTGAAAGACGGACAAACAAACAAACAAACAAACAAATAAACAAACAAACAAACACACTTTCACATTTATAATATTAGTATGGATTTTAGAACGAAGTTAACCATCTTTTCCCGAAAGAAACGTAAAAATATCACTTGTAGTTTAGTAGCAGTAGCGTATTCAAGTTATTTCAAGTTGAAAACAGCTTCATTTTAATGTTTTTTTTAATAGTATCAAAGACTATGTTTTTTTTTAATGCTCAGATTGAAGTTTATATATCAATATTTAATATATATATATATATATTCATTCTGGAATCGTGAAAAATTATCGTTTCACGACTCCATGCGCCTTAATGCCAGGTTCAAGGTAATGCTGCAAAAATATATATGAAAATCTACAACATGTAACAAGTGTCGTGGTTGTTTTTTATTTTTTTTTAAAGAAATATAAGCTATTATAAAAAGAAATATAGATCATAAAAATATCCGAATCTAGCTGATTGAGTGATCGGATTCAGTGATGATACACAAAACGCGCAATATTATGTACTTATATAAATAAAAGGAAAGCTGAAAAGGTAATCAGGGGAGTAAAACAGAGCGTTTAATAAAATCTTCAGAAATTCGCCTGGCGACCGAAATCCCGTGATAATCCGGAACCGATAACGAGTTGCATTTGCGGTGCTTCGAAACCTCTCGAGGGCTTCGAGCATCAGTAGCGACTGGTAATCTGATTGGTTCGGATTTAAAACAACCGGTATCTATACGAATATTATTTTAAACTAGGTGCTTAGTTTGGATTTAAAAAAAAAAATGCTATTTGAATGACTACGTGCGTTTGTGAATCCTACTTCCGACTAATCCAACTAATATTATAAATGTGAAAGTTAAGGTGTTTGGATGTGTGGATGTTTGGATGTTTGTTGCTCAATCACGCCAAAACGGCTGAACAGATTTGGCTGAAATTTGGGACACAGATACTTTGTAGCCTGGAGAGGAACATAGGCTTTTTATCCTGTAAAAATAGCATTCCCGCGGGATAATGTCTTGTAGTCCACACGGGCGAAGACGCGGGCGGAAAGCTAGTATGCTATAACTTCATGGCGGGATTCTACTCACCAATAGAAACAATTTATTACCACGGGGCTCAAATTCTATTCCCCTAAATTGTGTTTAATTTTGAGCCATTATGGCTGTTCTAACAATCAAAATTACTCAATCTCAATAATTGAGAACAGCTAATTTAGAACAGCGACATGACTTGGCTGGGCTATTTATGGGTCATAAGGGTAGTTTCTTAGGAAATAAAAAAATAGGAAAGATATTAATCGTTTAAATTCAAAGGAAAAACCTTAGTAACGCTATTTAAAAAATAAATGAAGTAATTAGAAAAAAATCCAACCGTCTCACAACCAGCTCCGATGGGACTCGAACCCATGACTTTTCACTGTCCGGGCAAATGCTTTAACCACTGAGCTCGTTACGAGAAGTGTCGAATTTATCCAATACCTCTTACGTGCTGTCTAGACAGCGTACATTTCATCAATGTTTAGTTCAAGATATTACTACCCTCACACACGAAAAAAATACCTTTCGAGATATTAAAATTTGATCGATATCGATGAAATAATTGCTTTTCGTCTAGAAGAATTTTTGAATTTTACAACTTTGAACGGCATTTAATGTAACAGTTTGATACCGGATTTTTTAGACTAAATTCGACCCTGCTGAGCTCGATTTTGCCCGGTGTCAGACTTTCCCCCCCTTTTCATTGAAAATATGTCCCTCGCCACGGTTTTCTCCGTTTTGTACAAAAACTGTTAGATCTAGAATAAAACTGGCAATGACAAAATTAATCATTATACTACCTACCACATGGTATGAATTTTATTTTTATAGGTCTTATAATTTTTAGTAACATCTACCCAAATTTCAAAGTGTTTAATTATTTTTTAATTTTAACTATATTTTCGCCATTTTATTTTTATTTATTTATTTATTAAACTTTTGTACAAAAAACATAATGTAATATACAAGGCGGACTTAATACTAAAAGTATTCTCTGCCAGTCAACCTTTGGGAAACAGAAAACAACGAAAGCGGTACAAATTATATGAATACATATATTAACATACAAAATATACAAGCTACATATACATAAATATATACATTATATAAATAAATATATTTTATATATATATATAAATACAATACTACTGAAGGAAAGTTATCATTGATAAAATAATATGACAATTATGATGATAATGACAGTCAATGAATCAGATCCGATCTACGAATTTAAGCTATCCTGTAGAAAAGCACGAGCATTCTTTTTAATGGAGAATTTGCTAGGAGACCTCCTGATAGCATCAGGGAGACGATTCCAGAGGCGCAAGGCGTGCATAGTGAATGATTCAGACATATAGCCAGAATGAAAGAGGGGAGTACAAAGAGAGAGTTAGCGGAGCGAAGAGGGCGTTCGTTATGAGATTCGCAGAGATACTGAAATTTGGATTTTAAGTATTCAGGAGAATTGGGATTCATGAGAATAGTGTAGAGTGTGCAGAGCAGTCTTAGCTGTCGGCGCTGACGAATGGGGAGCCAATTAAGCTGTGACCGGTATGAAGAGATATGATCGAACTTTCGAAGGCAAAAGATAAAACGAATAGCGTTGTTGAGAATTCGGTCAAGCTTGTTCAGAAGATCCTCATTTAGATCTGGATAACAAACATCAGCATAATCAATGAGTGGAAGAATAAGAGAGATAACAAGAGTGACTTTAGTTTTAACAGGAAGAAAATTTCTAAACCGATTTAAAAAGCGTAGTGAGGAATAAACAACACGACTCACCTCAGCAACTTAAGGAATCCAACTGAGTGTTGAATCGATGTGCAGGCCGAGGTTTTTATAGGGCATTTTATAGGGAAACCGCTGAATTTGGAACTAAGTGATGTATGCACTAATCAATCTTGATGTATTAACCTACAAAACAAGACCGCATTAACAGTCGTACGAGTTGTTGTTCACCTTTGACAACTTACAGCGCCGAACTTGCGAACATTGAACAACAATTAACACTCATAAGCTACCTACCTACGTACTTTGTATTTCGTAGAGGTAGGTTTCTAAAGACAAGCAAGCCTATCTTTTACAGGGTGTTAGTCAACAAGATATAATGTACTAACGCACGTGCTAGTTCACTGAAGTAGTTTGAGAAAGTTTAACAGTAACTATGGTCGCAAGGAAATAGAAAGATTAAAAAGAGGTCTCAATTTAGACAATACAGGGTAGCGCAATAGAACGTGCATATTGTATCACCTTTGTTCGCGGTGTTATGGCGGCGTGTGAGGGAGGAACATAGTGTGTTTGGGTAGCCACACTAACGCAGTTTTAGTAGCAATGACACAGTTCGACAAGAAACGTGACGAATTTTGTATACGCACGTTGTACGAGAATAGTTGTTTTTGAGTCATAACCAGGCGACTATATTGTTTTGAGTATGGACTACACAAATTTCTTCAGGTGCAAATTTGATTGAAGTTTGGATTAAGCCTTAAAAAGAGACTGGTTCAACACTAAAACCACGCTAAGAGTATAGAATATTTCGGACCACAGACAACATTGGAAGAGTAAAGCAGTCACTTTGGGACACTTTGGAGAGTGCGCACAGGAACTGCAAGATCTTGTTCCTACAGCCCCTTTCCACCATCGGGGTACTAGACGCAGGTTAGCTTACCATCCATACATCGTAGCCATACTTACCACCTGTCCGTACTAAGCGCTTTGCCAGTTCATTTTTAATGCGAGCTGCTACAGATTGGAATGCGCTACCTGCGAATGTGTTCCTCGATCATTATAATCTTGGTCTTTTTAAAGCAAGAGCGAATGGGCACCTCCTAGATAAGCATACAACACCCTAGACTGCATCCTGTCTGCTCAGCTGGATGGTGGTTAAATGTATTGATACAAACAAACATAAAAAAGTCAGTACAAGAAAATTTGCTGAGGAAATATTTTTCAAACCCACGCTCACGATTAGAAAAGTGCGCCATCGCGCCATTATTAAGATGATATATTATATTTTTGAATAAACTGCATTTATTTGTCTAAGAATGCATAGTTATATTTTAACTGTAGGTCACATTTTTTTTTTCAAATTTGCACGTACTATTGCGCCACCCTGTATTATATTTTAATCAAAGATTGTGTTTATCGTTTGATGATAATAATAATAATATAAAATTTCTGACAAAATATTATTATTACACATTTGCAGTAACATTATTATGCCATACTCCCCGATAAAAACAGCCAGATGTCCAAGGTCGCTTCACGTCTCTGCGGCAAATGCAAGCTGTCGTTTTACACCGGATATAATAGATGTGGATTTAGAAAATAGAACGTGCCTGGCTTTGTCGGTTGTATTAATTTATGGACTCTATCTTATAAAGCTTTACCGGAAAACCCTCTGCCTAAGCAAGAGTATTTTCTGTAAGAGTCACTTAGAGAGGATGAATGAAAGGGCGAATCACAAACATTTCAATAAAAAGGGGCGAAAGGGCGAAATTGGTCTGACACCGGGCAAAATCGAGCTCAACAGGGTCGAATTAGTCTAAAAAGCCCGGTGTCAAAATGTTACATTAAATGCCGTTCAACATCCAAAGGAAAAGGCTTTTCAGATTGTTCTTCTAGGCTATAGGTATTGCAAATTGTTTTAATTTTTACTTTTGCATTTTTTTGCATTTGCGTGCTACAGTATTGCAGTTGCCTACAAATTTTTAATGGCCCTCGAGCCGTTGCATCCACTTGCTTAAAGTATTTTAAATGTTCAGGGAAATATAAATTAAAATTCAATTTGCAGCATGTGTAGTGCCCTTACTGTAGACTGGATCCTGAGTGGAGTCTTAACGACATCTAAATAAAATGAGAAGGGCATTTAGCTAGGAAAATTTATGTATTTTTTACCGTGCAGGTGTGTAAATCATATTGTCATTAAAAATGACATTAAATCTCCATGTTGGTATTAGGAGAAATGAGATTAAGAAAAACAACAAACAATCATGTGATCGAACATGATCGAATGAATCGATATGTGATATAGAGCAATTAACTAACGACATCAATAAAAATTTTACTTTTTTTGCATTCACAATGCAATTTTTGTCATTGAAAAATTGAAAATGAAGTATTTTTCAATGACATCAATTAATATAATATTTTCGTTACCATTTAGTTACAACCATTCATGTTTTAAGTAATATGATAATAGATTTTTTTGTTGATATTGCATGATGTATTTACCTTAGTGTTTGTTGCACTTAGATATTTATAAAATTTACATGTTTTATCGTTAATGTACTATGTACCGATGTAAACAAATCATGGTAAATCAGTTAATAAAAAAAAGAAACAAAAACAAGTCTTGTATAGTAGGGTCATAACATTACACATCTGCTCCCTGATTCACGAACCGTCAGAAACGCTCCCTACAGCGGAATGTAGCCCTGTCTCTGTCACTCACTATAGAATAGACAAAGACAAAGCACAGAATTCAAATCCAATTCCGTTTCCGACGGTTCGTGAATCGGGGGGCTGATTGTGAGATACGTTCGTTCAAACCTATTAATAGCTGCCGTCAAGTGTCATCCGTTTGAATAAATCTTTTTTCTTCTCTTGCATTATCATAATAGGTTTTATTCTCACTCTTTCCCGGCCAGTTGGTAGCCAACTGCAACCAGGTTTATTCGCGCCAAACCGCAAGACCAAGGCCTGGAAAATTTCACTTAATTTTATGCAAACCGAGACAAGGCGAACGCTGCGGCCTCACAGCAAAAAAAGTTTCAGACATGTACCGTATTTAATTTATAATGTTAGTATTTTATATTATCTTTTGTACTTTTGCTTTAAACAGGCTCGATGGCGTAGTGGTACTAATCATACCTCCTGAGCCAGGTTTTGTGGGTTTGATCCTCACCCGGGGCTCTGCCCGGGGCAAATAATTATGTGATTGTGTTTGTTCCCTACACATACAGAAGTTACATAGAGACATATGAGTTTTACTACCCCTAGTGTTTGTTGTATACTAGCTGCTCCCTGGGGCTTCACTTCCGTGGAATTTTAATAACAAAAAAATTGGCTACAACCAAAAAAATCATAGAAATCGGTCAAGGCGTTTCGGAAGAGTTCGCTATAACAAACACTTGTAATACGAGATTTTTATAATAAGTCATAGATGAGCGGCTGTTCCTTTTAGTTACTATAAGATAAGGAGTAGCAAGAATTGATCCTTTGGGATTGGTCTCGCCAACTGTCATTCAAACAAAGATTCTATTGCAAAAGCTATGGCAATGGAAATTGGACTGGGATGACCAGTTTCCCAGTGAAATCACAAACGATTAGAAATAAAAAAAAAGCAAAAATATAATATTTTACTACAAAACGAAAGTTTCTATTCATTCCAAAAGCAAGTCCTATATACATCTTTGTGGAGATCCTTGGGGGAGGCCTATGTCCAGCAGTGGGCGTCGTACGGCTGAAATGATGATGATGATGAAGGAAAGATTATGTAACTCCAAGCCTTTGTATCCAAATTAAGACATTTTTTTTTGTTAAAATAAGGTATGATCTTTTTATTGCTTGAGCGGCACTCTCATTTATTTTGTAGGGAAGTTGCGAACCACAATTTTACCCGTATGGTCACGTTCAATAATTCTATGGTACCAACATCATCCAGGTCCGTTGACAGGTTCTGGCTTGAGTGAGTACAAACTTTTTATTTGACAGTCAAGTATTTTGCCTAATGTAGTAAATTAACATAGAAAATCTTATCAATGCTGTTAAAATGAGGTTGTAAAGAGAGCATGTTTGATATTGACAAAATTTGATTGATATTTACAGCATAGAGTCTTGGTTTTTTCCTGGAAAGTATATTTCAATTTTGCTAAAATATTCATTTTTCTCATATTATGCTGTATTCAAAAGATAAAGATCCTCACTTTTACTGCAGTCTGTGTTGTTCTTCAGGTTCACTTATTATCTGACACTGTCGCCGAACATGCAAGAGACATTTCGTCGCACAATTTTTGTTAATCATGGTAGGTATTTCATCCAAAACAAATTTCTTAAAATTTTCATACAAAACATTTTTTAAAACAGAAAATGGGATTTATTGAAAAAAAATACCTTCGACCTATGGAATTCTAACGGTTGTTATTATTACTTTAAAATACCTTATTTTAATTGCCTTTAGCAAAAATGGCGAAAAGTTGTTTAGAAAACTTTTAGAGCAAAAAGTGCCCAAAACCGGTACTGTGGCCAAAACCGGGGCTTCTGCCCTACCTAAAAACGCGGTTATACAGTCATTTTGTAGGTTTGCACATGTTTTTTTACTAGCTGCGCCCTGCAGTTTAAGCCGCGATTCCTGGAAAAATAGGGATTCAAATAAGCCGATAATCATATTTGTGTCTGCAATTCATCCAGGTCCTCCATAATGTTGTGATTGAGTAACATTAAAAGTAGTAAAAAGTAATATTAAACATCCATTTGTTTAATATTAGATTTTTTATATCAGTAAAATGTGTTTTAAATTTTAATTCTATAAAATTAAACCTATTTCTCATACGCCATTTTTGCAGTCTACTCGGTCACTTATCAGACATGTTCACCGATTTTCCAAATAATCTGCTTTAAAACCAACGCTGGAAATATTCCCGCACTAACACAAGCGATGGGATAAAGTGGATTGAAGTGCATTTCCGTTTAAAATGCCCTCTATCTGAGATGATCTCGTTTATAAGAGGATAACTTGAATCGAATAGGGGTGAAGCTATTTTATTTGTCTTTGTGACTAGAATCATAGCGTAAAAGAAATATTAATTGATGTTCAAGCATTTAGTGTTTCTGACGACTTGGCGCAGGGGCACCTGCACGGATATCTTCTGTGCTAGAGATCCCGGGTTCAATTCCCGAACCAAACAATTATTTGTGTGCATGAACATGTCCATTGTCTTGGCCTGGGCATAGTGCCTGGGTGTTTGCTAACGGCCAGAATTAATAACCTATCTACAGATAGGCCGTTTGTGCACTACCACTGAATTTTACCGATCCGGAAAAAAACGGATGCTTGTATTTTAATAATTAATGATTTATATTAGTAATTAATTAAATACAAGCATCCGATTTTTTCCGGATCGGTAAAATTCAGTGGTAGTGCACAAACGCCCATAGGGATAGGTGCGATCCAGATTAGTTGCTAGGCAACACCTAGCAACGCCCTGGCAACTGTCGTTAATTCTATGTTAATATCAAGCGTTGCATAGCAACTAATCTGGATCGCACCTATCCCTATCTGTGGATAGGCTATTAATTCTGGCCGTTAGTAGGTATTTATTGACAAACAAAACGAATATAATTATGTATTTATCCGTTATCAAGTTTCCATAACATAGTGTATCAATGAAATCGAACCCAGTACCTCTTGTACTTGAAGGTTGTCAATAATTCTTCTTTAATATTCATATATACCTATATATATTTCTTATGTGCGTGTGTATGTTTAGATTTACAAATTTGACCCGGTAGATGGCGTGCTGTCGATAAGGTGGTACGAAGTTCGCCGGATCAGCTAGTTCTTTATAAAACTTAAGACAATACAATACGCAATTACGCATTCCATAAAAACAAACTCTTCAATTCTGTATTACTATGATTACAAACAAAAAGAAAGACCAATACAAAATGGCAGTCATAGATTCAATTGTCTTTCCAATCTACCGTGTTGTTTTCACGTAACTTGATTTCCATGACATGAGCTTTGATTGCATGAAAATAAAGAAGATGCAAACAATTTGCGAATATCAACAAAGCGCAAATGTAGGGCACGAAACATCGCGAGAATGTAAAAGGAAACCAGCGCGCTGCAGTATTGCGGCGTGACGTCACGGCGGCACAACCAACGTGATAATGAAGCGCGGCTTTTTAGAGTATAGCTTAATTTCACAAAGGAAACGTAACAGCGTCTAAAAACACTATTTTATAAGTACGACTAAGGTATACGTGGTACGAATTAGGCGACTATTAAGGAAAGGATATGTTGCCATACCGAAAGGATATTTTTGAAAAACGTTAGATACCTATTTAGATAAAAGATTTTCAAGTTGTAATGATTGTTGATTAGAAGGCAAGCTAATGAGGATACAGCTGATGCAGAATATTCATGTTTGATTTCGTTTATAACGAAAAGTACTGTATTGTTGCCTAATGGGAAGAATTGGGCAACCCTACCCTTAGTATTTGATTGAATCAGAGGCGTCACTTGGTGGAAGTCCCTACCCATTGTTAAATAAGAGATGTATGTAGCTTTCTACCGCAAAAACATGCAAGATGCACCATCCATCTGTCTGCAAAAAGTGTATGTACACAAGTATATGTACATGTGCATGTCGCAGGCGGATGGTTGAATCCGCCGGATGGTTAAGTATGGCAGCATGTATTCCTGGGAAGTCCTGTAGAACACGTGATAGGTGATTTCTGTAGAACACGTGATAGGTAATTTCGACGATCGCTTCGCTGCGCTTCGCGATCGCCTTAAATTTCGTGGTTTTTTTTTGTAACTCCGTCAACTTATGGGAAGATAAAATAGTTCACGGAAAAAATGATCGGCTTAGGCGTTTAATTGAATGGCGGATTCAACCAGTTGGCTGCGACATGCATACCACGAAACTATCAGTGCACAATACCTGCAGCTGCAGTTAGCAAGACAGTGACACATCTTGCATTTTCACCGATAAGACTTCACTAACACTACACGTGTTTCGCCCGAACCTAGGATATCCTCGGAAGTTATTAGACCGTGCAAAATCCAGCACTGATTTAATCTACATGTATTGATAATTTCGTAGTGTAAATGTGAGCGGTGCATCTTGCATGTTTTTGTGGAAGTAAATTAAATATATCTCTTTTTTTAAAAGAACCTTATCCTTATTATGAAGTTTTTTTTCTAATTTATGTCAACTTAATTATTTACACGGCAAGTTATGTTTTATATTTATAGAAATTTTACCCGGAGCTCTGTATTTCTGCGTTAATATATTAATTTAATTATTTATTATAAGACTTAACTAATAGCTTCGGTAGTGGACTGCTATTTTTTGTTCTTTTTTAGATAATCGGATAGCAAAATATATTGTTGTTTGAGATTTTAAATTATTTTTAGGCATTCACAATGCAATTTTGTAAGTATAGGAAAAATGTGATAGTAAAAAACCACGAGCCCTATAAGTAGCTTATCCCGCCTGAAAGCTACTTATAGGGCTCGTGGTTTTTTTTACTATCACATTTTTCCTATAAAATATATTGTTTCCATTCTGCAAAAGTTTAGAGTAATACGTGGAAAAGAGGTAGGTTACCGCAATCGAATAACAAAAAAATCAAACGATGAGAAATAATAAATTTTCGCTCTTTAAAAAGATCGATGGCACAGTGGTACCTACTTAACATTCTACTGAGTGAAGTGAAGATAGAGTGATGGCAGAATGCCCTCACAGATTTGAACCCCACCCGAAAACAACATTTCATGTGATAAATTATTGGTAACTGTATTTATATCGGTCCGATAAATTGTCTCAGCATCCGATCAATGAAAGTGATTTTGCTATTTATTTTTAATTGAGATAGAAAAATAAATACGCAATAACATGTTTCATTAAAATGGTAAAAAGTAACTTAGCGCAATCAAGTTTAATTTTAATTCGAACAATTTGCGTCGTGGATGTAATTGCGAAACCCATGGCAAGCTTGGCTTCACTTCTCGAAAATTTTTCAGTGGGAAAGGAAAGTGGGAAAATGTCACGGTTTCACACTTCGGATTGTTGCTTTAATTTTTGCGTTTACTAACTTTCGAAATTTCATAAAAGGAAATCATATTTTCTTATTCAAGTGGTTTTGAAATTTAGCTAAAACATTTTTCAAATTAAAGCATAAAGATAATAATTAATTCTAGGTTCCAAGTTGCGTTTTGTTGAACGCTTAGACTTTTATTTATTATTTAGTTAGTTAGTTTAGCCTATATTAATTGATCAGTTTGATAGTTTTCATATATTTTTATTTTATTGCTCAAAAGGACCTTTTCAGTGCTATACTATGCTATTTGCGTTTCGATAGGTCCACACCTGGAATACCAAAACTATCACGGTGCACCAACCCAACATAGTGGCATTGTTCCGCCAGAGTAGCGGGATTGTCCCGATTATGTAGGAGTCGTGGGACAAAGAGACGGGGGCGCATTCAGACTGCGACGCGACGATGCCGTTTTGAATCGAACAATAAGCTCGTCAATTGTTTTGGCTAGTTAGTTCACCGTAAATTAATAGGTCCTTGCCACAGAACACGGAAAGATTTTTACTCTCATAGCGACTTTTAAAAAATCTCACCTCTTCTAGGGTTTAAATTAAATCAGTTGCCTGATTTGATATTATATTGAATTATGATAATAAAGGTAAACAATTTTATTATTAAAAATAAGTAAGTTATTTCGATTGGTTTTTATTTATTGCATTAAAAATACCGTGAAGATGACTCCTTCACTCGTGAGCAAAAGACTATTAGATACTTACCATTTTTTTTTATAGTAATGAATAGGACACATTTAAAAAAAGTAATGGCACTATTAAGCTACGTGAAATTTTATCAACAATTGTTATCAATAAAGAAATAATAGGTCTTTACCTATGAAATTGCCGTTTTGTATGGAGATTTCTGTAATTATTTTTTTTCCATACTAACGTTTTTGTTATTATTTAACGACTAATATTATGTAAATTTACAAAATTTTACACACGTATTTATGGACATTTTAACTACTAAATGACACATTCGTTAAGAGAAAAATTTTTTTTTTCACTAAGTTACAACTAATAAAGTACGAAATTCTGGAAACAAAAATAGTCGTAACTTTCGGAATAAGTTTTTTCTATGTAAATAATCAAATATCGTGGTTATTAAATTATCAAAAGTTGCTCGATACGGTCTTAATGTAACGCAATATTAAAGAAATTATATATTTCTAATATTATAAAAGTTGTTAAGTTATATGTACAAAAGAAAAAAACGGCAATTTCATATGTAAAGACCTATTATTATGCAAGCCTTTCCAAAATTGGAACTAAGTAGTACACCTGAAATCAAAAACTTATTCCGGCATTATCTCACCAAAAGAGCAGGGCCCCAAGTCTGCTAATTTACAAATGGTTCAATTGAATCTTAATTGGATATCAATAGCGGTTTTTGACATTTTTGGTATTCTGCTACTAACTTAAGACCAATGGTATACGACTGAACTGCCATTGAACTGCCATCGGAATATTTGCTAGTCTGCTCTTCAATCGTATTACAATCGTATTCTACTCTCATTTGACATTTGTTTGACAGTACTCTCAATGGGGTATGTATCATAATAACTACGGTCATTACGACTATGGTCGAAATAACTACGATCGATTCACATATTTTGGTAATGACTATTGAACGACTCAACTACTGTTTCACCTACGGTTGATTGAACTACAGTTGATTCAACTAACGGACGATTGGCCTAATGTTCATTTCATCTACTGGTTGTTTCGACTATGAACGACTCGCCTACAACAAGCTTATGAATTGGAAAGTTTATTAAATGGATTTGGGCGCGTTGGATTGTTTTTTTGGTTAGGGTGTCGCAAACATAAAATTTTTGACTGTTTTAGTATGAAGCGGGGACTTGCAAAATTTTCAAGAATGAATTTTATAAAAATGCAAATTTCTCGAAAACGGTGCGTCATAGCTGAAATCTAACAACATTTTCGATCCCCTACGGTATCCCGGAGATACCTAGGAGGCATCCGATGGACATATAATTTTTTTTTTTTATTTTTTTGCTCAAAAACATTTTTATATCTTTTGGGAAAAACAAAAGGGGGGACAGGGGGCGAAGCCCCCCGCCAAGGGGGCTCGGGGGTCGAAGCCCCCTGCCACCCAACAAAATGTAACAGACGTTTTAGGTTAGGTTAGGTTAGAACAGTGACCAAAACGCCGCGCTAGCCGAGCGAGCGAAGCGAGCGTGCCGGGGCAGCGGCCGGCGAAGCGCCAGAATCGACATTATACACCCCCCCTACCCCCTACTTCAGTTTAATAGGAAATGGGAATATGTATATTCCCATTTCCTATTAAGGAAATTTCCATTAATAGGAAATGGGAATATGTATATTCCCATTTCCTATTAAATTCGCGCGGCACGCTCGCTTCGCTCGCGCGGTATGTTCATGTAAACCTAACATGCTCGTCGCTTCGCTCCTCGCACCTAACAGCAATACAGTAACGACCAATAATATGTATACAACATAGGACTATATCATATTACAATATTGAATGACTGTGACACTGATCGTTTTCTTTTGGAACGCTACAGTGTGACAAAGTTCTATGTTGTATTGTATACATAATATTATTGCTCGTGTCTGTACATGAGTCACTATTTTTAAACTTAATAAACCGTGTAGGTGAGTTGACCGTAGGTGAAATGACCGTAGGTGAAATGACTAGTAGTTCAATCAACCGTAGGTGAAATAACCGTAGGTGAGTTGTTCGTAGGTGAGATGACCAGTAGTGATTTCGTACATTAGTTATTTTAAAAATAGGTGTAACGACCAATAGTTATTTTGAACAGTAGGTCTTTTGACCGTAGTTATTTCGACCATAGTCAAAACGACCGTAGTTATTATGATACATACCCGAAGGTAACTATCCAACTGAGACTCCATTACGATTCAATTACGATTCAATTGCGATTCTATTGAGCTGACGTACAAGTTTTTACAGAATACCCAATTTGTTTTAATCGTAATGGAATCGTAATTGAGTCTCAATTGAATATCAATAGAATCTTATTTAAATTTAAATTAGCAGACTAGGGGCCCAGGAATGTCACACAACTCTGAGACTCGTTGGACAAAGGCCGGGAGGGCATTCAGCCTCTGCGCGCCGCTTTGATTAGAACCTGTATACATTGGGCGCTCGGCGAGCGTTTGGTGAGCGTACGGGAGACATTTTGTATGCAAATCTGTACAGCGCCTCTATTAGGCAGTAGCAGAACTACAGATTCTCATACAAAATGTCTCATACAGGCTCCTGTGTCTGTCTGTCCCGATGTTACAGCCAATTTGATTCAAAACTACTGAAATGAGTTGAACTTTTGTACTCGAATGCTTTTCTGTGACCCAAAGAGGTAGGCATGGCGGAGACATTTTTATTCCATACAAAACTTTCTCACAATAATAAATAAGTACATCCAAAAAAATAATGATCTGATTTGATGCAGTCGTTCTAAAGTTATGCGCTACCATGAATTTCGATTTAAAAAAATAATAGATTTTCGGTGCCTCATGTAAGGCCGATGATTTTCTTTTACGTAGGTTAATCGATTTCTCTGTCTATTGTGGACCGCTTTACAAAATATTTTTACTGCTTTTCTCTATAGATTATTTAGAATAAAAAATAACAAGAAATACAAACTGTACAAACTACCTGTCGAGCAGCGCAATATTTTTGATTCAACCTAAGAATGTGCCCCACCTCAGATTATGTTTTACTTAGGCGATACAAATTTGACTGCCCAAATTCAGTACCGCAGGCGACACGACGTCTGCTCCCACAGGAGGTTGGCGTCGCATTGAGCCAAAGCTGGAAAGGAAGAGATGGGAGGAGGCAGGTTACCCCCACCAGCCCCCACACGCCCCGGGGAATGGATACGATGAGCCACTGATTCGACTCGAGTTAAATTCTGTCTTACAGATCTAGATTTTGTTTTAACGATTAAACTACTCTAGACTTCGATTCAAAAGACTTTTATTCATTTTAACTAAGACATTAGTAAGCGCAAGGAAGTAAACAATTAGAACTGACGGCAAAATATCTTTTTTTAGTAAACACTGTTTTAAAACTTGCTACGTGCTACGGCGTAGTAGTCTACTACGACACATGTGTTTTAGGTTCCGCGGCAGTGACAAATTGTGAATGCATACACTATTTGTACAATACTCTAATTTGTTTCCATTAGAGCCTTAATTCAATACATATAAGGTCGAGAATAGTGCTGCAGCGGCACAATGGTGAATTCAGTTCGGTTGGACATTGACAAATAACCTCGCATTAGCTATCCAGTTGGCTTGTTACGAAGAGTTATTAGTATTGTCTTACTTATTCATTTTAATACAAATAATAGTGGTACTTCGAACAATCGTTGCTTAAATGATTTAGGAAATACATACTTACATACCTTTCACAGATTGATTAATATTTTTAGAACAAACAGATACAGCTCTATTAGCGCAAGGATTGGCCAATGTTATTTTGTTCAAGAAGAACCCACCTGGGCTTGAAAACTGATTTCAGCCGGTGTTGTCTACAAATTATGTAGCTCGGATGCTAGCTCTACTGGTTTCAGTCTCGTTCTGCTTGTTGCGCAAAGATGGCGCTACAAAACATGTATCCTATGAAATTATCAAACAGAAAAATAGCATTATTCACTCAGCATTGTTTAAAACTATTATGAATGTCTAGTGAAGATTTAGAGACATTAGACGTACCTTTTTTAATTACTAGGAGTAGTCTTTTTTTATTAAATTACTTTTGATAGATTATATTACTACTTAAGTATATATTTTTTAAAGAAACGAATAGAGAACTTGTTCAAGAAAGAGATGGCAGAGTGGCGTTGACTTTACGGAATAAACGCAACGTGAATAAAAACTTTTCTTATTTTATTATCTGGGGGATAATTAAGATTTAAAACAATGAACTAAATAAAACAAAACCAAATGCCAAAATAAAAGCTAAATGAGGTAGCGCTATTACCTATATTAAAATTAAATATTGAACAACCTGTTAATTTATTTCTGCCTACCTATAGAACCTTTATTTTTAAATAATTCAGTTTTTCATATAAGCTCACCCACGAAATCGCAAAAAATTAAGCTGTTATTTACAATAGCGCATTCCGGGCTGAGGCGTCGGATTGTTGTTTGTACAGAAATATTCCTTTAAATGGAGCAGCTATCCCGCCTCTGCGTCATGTGAAATCACGGCTATTTGTTGGCGAGCGCAGAGAATATGGCTTAAATCTTGCTGGTTGGGGTATTGTGTAAAAGAGCACCCAGCTCTTTGTATGTTCACTGTTCAGGTTTTTATAGAATGGAATGCAATGTTGTATTATTGGAACAAAGGAGAGTATTTGTAAAGCAGTCTAGCAAGTAAAATCTTGATAGTTAGGTAGCGTAGGTAATCGGGGAAAGTGTATAGTCAACTATATTTTCAATATTATTAGATGCTTATTTTATAGCTCAACTTAAATAAACAGTCAAAAACCACACTATTAATCTATCAACTACAAATATGCATAGTGCATGGAAACACTAGCACTATAAAAATTACTTTTATTTTTTTATATGACATTTTCTGTTAATGAAAACTATGTAGTAAACAAATGTAACAATCTCTAAAAATAAACATGAACCGATAAACTCCCCAAGAACGTGGAATAATCGTGACAACGTTATTACGTAATAATTCATCAGTGATAAAAACACAACGTGAATTGATCTGACCGATCTGACCTGTCTAGGCTTCTTTCTATGGGGTTATTTGAAATCTCTGGTGTATGTGAACAAACCATAGACTCTAGCAGCCCTAAAAGGAAACATTTATCAAGAAAAGGAACATATCGCAGGAAGTGTTACGCCAATTTATGGAAAGTGTCATAAACAGGGCTAAAATGTGCGTCAACTCTGGTGGTCACCATTTAAGAGACATCATCTTCAAATC
This sequence comes from Crambus lathoniellus, assembly GCA_949710035.1. Taxonomy (NCBI): domain Eukaryota; kingdom Metazoa; phylum Arthropoda; class Insecta; order Lepidoptera; family Crambidae; genus Crambus; species Crambus lathoniellus. Next base: position 32,028,475 of record OX453296.1, read on the forward strand.
CTAATGAGACGAAATTTCATTGCATATATATTAATAATTTCATATATATGCAATGAAATGAAATATAATGCAATTCATTGCATAATTTTCTCATTTAGAAAAAAAGTTGTAGCTGAACCAAATAGTGCCAGTACTTTTGCGCCACCCAGTAAGTATAATGAATCTTTAGGTTGCGACTTGACTTTTTGGACTTTTTGAAAGTTATGAATGGACGACACAACAACGACGGGGAAATTTCAAAATATTTTAAAAGTAACATCAAGTAGACAAATGAAAATAAAAATTCTGTCAAGATATCGCTACGTTAGACTCATGGAAGTATTTAAACTATTGTAAATGTTCAGGCGTGAACTACTTACAGATAGCGCCATCTATGCAGCTGATGCTGAAAGTTTCAACGCCACCTAGCAGAGAGAAGCAAAACGTCACATCCACTTCAAAGTAAATTTTACTAAATTTTTATTATCAAACTATATTAGTAAACTTATTTACTAATATTAGGTATGACAAAGTTGACTGCTAAAGACTAGACTGATATTCTGCTAGGTAAGACACCTGATAGTCAAGTAGTTTAGCTATTTGCCACTAGGTGGCGCTAGTCATACGATGCGTGCTATGAAGCCGTAAAATGCTTTCTTGAATAATTTAAGTAATGAAAAGCGTTGAAGTTTACTAGCCCCTCGAAAGTCTAAGAACAATTATTTTTTATAGTTTACTTCATACTTTTTCCGCTATCTCTTATGAATAAAGTTTGGCAATAAATTCAAATTATAGTAGGTAGTATGTACTTTAGTAGCTAAAATGGGAAGGTAATTTTCGTAATTTTGTTATCTATTTACACAATAACGAAATTTAGTTTTACCTAACTAGGTAATATGCGTACAAATATGCAGGACACATTTATAGAAGTTATATGTAGGTACTTACCCAACATTGCAGTTTTATTTTTGAGAAATTGGACGAAGCTATTAAAAGATAAGACTAGGTATCTTTTACTGAAATAATGTTTTTTTTTTGTATTTTTTGTATTTACACCCGACTTCGTCGCGTGAAATAGATTTTTTCTTGCATTTATCTCAACTTTCGAAATATAAGATTTACGTATACTATCAAAAAGTATGTTATCTAAAGAGAAAATGTCTGCCTCTAGATAAGCCTATTGATAATGAGATCGTGGTCGATAGTATTTGAAAGTTTTTGACAAATATTTTAATTACTTTTACCCTTCAACAAAAAGGGATACAAAATTACTCGCAAAGTTGTAGACGCGGGACTTTAGGACCGTGTCCAATTCATAAAGTTTCTTAAAACTTTTACTTAGAACGTTAGCGTAAAATGTCAGTGAAAATTGTATACATTTCCTTAAATTTACAACAATCGGGTATTCAGTAACTTTAATAAATTTGTTCTCACTTCTCGCTGAAATTGGATTTGAAGTTTCATTTACTAAATGAAAGGCAATAAAACCAATCAAAATCATCAATTTCCTTAAGAAATATCGAATGAAGAGATCTTTAATAAATTTTTTGCTGTGAAATGTAATACTTGTCGCTCTATTGAAAGAGGCACTGTCTGATTGAATTACAAATAAATAAATAAATAAATAACTTCTAACATTCATACCAATTATCTAAGCCCATTTTAATTTCATTAAGAAACTGTATCATGGAAAACTTGATAACGGATAAATATATACTTAAATACTTTTTGTTTGTAAATACACACTTAATATACATAGTAAACACCCAGACCAAGACAAATAGACATGTTCATGCACACAAATATTTGTCTTGTTCGGGAATCGAACCCGAGACCACTGGCGCAGAAGGTGGGTAGCCTACCCCTGCGCCAAATCGGTCGTCAAAATAAAGGATGCACTGACTGATTGGATTGGATTAAAAATAATAACAAGTAATCGCTTGCGACTATACGCTCTTGACATTTCCAAATACCGTTTTGCCTTAAGGTGTATCGATGAGCTCAGTGGCGCCGCCAATGGAAATAAATCAATTGCATTTTATTAAAAACTGCATTTTGCTCTTCTATTTGCGCGAAATAACCGAAACTTTTAATTCAAGCCTTTAATAAAATGCAATTGATTTATTTCCATTGGCGGCGCCACTGAGCTCATCGATACACCTTAAACTGTGTTTTAAATAGACAAGGTATATTATTCCCCTCTTACATGTATTCATACCATACTTCAATGCGTCCCGGTGGTAGGTTCAGAGAGCTTTACTATGTTTTTTTCTTAATATTACGCGATAGAAAACTTCGTTTGTGACTTAAATATGAATTTAACATTACTAAATCTTTAGGTGCATTTTAAATACTTTCATCTTATCTATGGGTGGGGACGAATAAACAACCAGAGCTAGGAATAAAGGCTGGGAACAGAGGAGACAGACTTTGATGTATGGAGAATAAGGTACGAGCATTATGCTTAGTTGCTTTTACTGAGCACACATAGATTTCTGAGCACATTAAATCGTCGAAACATCGAGAAAACCAGAAAACTTATAATAAAAATTAAATGAAATTAAACCCGCATTGGTTAATCGTTAAAATGTTGTTTTGTTTCCACTTCTTTATAATTAGATAAATACGGAGTTAAGCTTTCTATGTAGCATTAAAAATGAAAAACTCGTAAAAACCACCCATCCTCCAAGTAGCTTCGCCTATATTTTATAATATTTCAATGTAACTTAATAATAAAAATTGCATTTTGAATGCAACAGAGTAAAACCGTCTGAATGCAAAGAACCACACTGTTATCGGTTGAGTAGTTTTTGAGAACTTTTAAAGTGCCAACTTATCTGGTTGCTGCTGCGTCCCCTGGTGGTCTACCACCGTAAAACATGTTAAAGAACCTGCTCTGAAATGAAATCTTTTGAATGCAAAAAACCGCATCGAAATCGGCCCAGTCGTTTCCGAGGAAAATGGTAACAGACATACATACAAGCACACAAACAAACAAACAAACAACCTCTTACCCCAAACGCATATACCGCCTCCGTTCCGTCAAGTATTTCATGAAATCAAGAATTTCACGAAATCCCTAGGGATACCACGAAATCACGGAAGATGTCGAATATTCTTATTTACGACGTCTTCTTCCTAAACAAGTTCAGTAATATGTCATTTCACTAAACTAAATCTAGTGAAATGTCAGAAAAATGGATTTCAGAGGTGAGAGTTTGCCTCGGAAGTCCTGTAGAACACGTGATAGGTTAGAAATTTAGGGCGATCGCGAAGCGCAGCGAAGCGATTGCCTTAAATTTCGTGTTTTTTTTGTGAAAACAAGCCATAAGTTGTTTCATTAAATTTCTAACCTATCACGTGTTCTACAGGACTTCCGATACGAACTCGCTCATACCTGTCACCTGCGCAGCCGTGAGCTTGCTGTTATTACTTCAGTCATTCTTCATTTCACTAGATTTAGTTTAGTGAAATGACATATCACTGAACTCGTTTAGGAAGAAGACGTCGTAAATAAGACTATTCCACATCTTCCGTGATTTCGTGATATCCCTAGGGATTTCGTAAAATCTCTGATTTCCTCATATCCCTGTGACATATATATTCTTTGGTTTCGTTCCGTCCGTCGTGGGTAATAGTCCATGGAAATCGTACATTTTGCCTTGCGTTAAATGAGGTAGTTCTGATTTTTTTGTATGTTAGTAGTAAAGAGATAGTAATGGCAAATCCAAGTTTTCCACCTCGAAAGCCCTCCGGATCATTGTTAAATATCCAATAAATTTTCAGTTTTCTTTTCAGTATTTATCAATTTTTACCATCAAGGACCTGTGTTACGGCAAAAGTTACTATGCACGCTTTAAAGTAGACTAAATTTGCAATAAAAAGAGAATAATTTGGTTCTTGTAAGTCAAATAGTTTTTAAGATGGGGCAATTTAAAAGTTTGCAAAAATTCAAAAAAGGAAGTATTACAGTTTTTTTAGTTTTCGACATTTTGACCCATAGTAGTGGGTTTATGGCAAAAGTAAAATTATTAGTTATAAAAGTCCATTAAATTTCCAACAAAATGATACCAATTAGTAATATCAACTTACACTTGATAGTTCCTGAGACAGCTGTTCAAAGTTATTGAGGTAAGTAAACAATTATGTAATAGAAGGGTTTGCAAAATGAAGTACGCCATAAAGGAAGGAGGATCTGGGAGGTGGTGGGATCAATTATGTACATTGTATGTATAATTTTGATGGACCAGGCACGTCCTCTGAATCCACAGCACACTTTTTGGGGGCAGCTTGCTGAGGTATAATTTCTTCATCGAACTGCTCAGGAAGGTCAAAATCGTCCTTTGATGGTGGGTTATCAATCAATGGTTCATCAATGTCATCACACATCAGGTCTGGTATGTTCTTGCATGATTGGCCAATGCAGTAGCTGCAAACAGCCGAACATTTGAGGTCTGCTTTCCTGCAACCACATCTGCTGGTACAACCCTACATCTTTGGTATGCTTTCAAGGTGATTAAGGTTTGCGTGTCATTAACAGGGTAGAACGGGAACGTCTCCCAGATCCTTCTTCCTTTAGGGCTTACTACCTTTTGCAAAGCCTTCTATTACATAATTGTTTACTTACCTACCTCTATAACTTTGAACAGCTGTGTCTTAGGAACTATCAGGTGTTAATCGACAAATTTAATCTCATTTTGTTGGAAATTTAATGGACTTTAATAACTAATGAAAAACTTTTGCCATAAACTCACTACTAGGGGGTCAAAGTTGACGAAAAATAAAAATACTGTAATACTTCCTTTTTTGTGATTTTGCAAATTTTAAAATAGCCGTATCTTAAAAACTATTTGGCTTACAAAAACCCAATTACTCTTTTTTTATTGCAAATTTAGTCTACTTTAAAGAGTGCATAGTAACATTTGCCGTGACTCAGATCCTTGGTGGTAAAAATTTACAAAAACTGAAAAGAAACTGAAAATTTGTTGGATTTTTAAATATTTAACAATGATCCGGAGGGCTTTCGAGGTGGAAAACTTGGATTTGTCATTACCATTTCATCACTACTAACATATAAAAAAATCAGAACTACCTCATTTAATGCAAGGCAACACCACTTATTTGGTACGATTTCCATGTACTATAAACAGGAAATACGCTACTACATATTGTTCAAATTAGAGAATTAAATTAAGAGCACCGTCCATTTCGTTTCTACTTATTATTTTGTTTGGAAAAAAGACGAATAAAATCCAAAGCAGACTGTAAGATGTCAAGGAGTTACAATGAGGGATAGCTTATAAAAATAAAAAGTTGCAAGTTTGGCTTAACATGAACTCATTACTTGCCTGCGAGTGAAATACAAAAACATTTCTAAATTAAGATCGACCACAGTTTCTCAGAATAAAATTGCTGATATATAGACGTGCGAGTAAGTACGCGAACTTGTGGCTCGACGACCTTTTTCGCTCGTGTGTCACCCTAAATACACGTACTTTAAAACCGCCGAATAAGTTCGTTGGCGATCCAACAATGCATTGTGAGCAAGCTTCACGTGTGTCACCGATGTCGAGCCGCGTAAGTTCGCGGTCTTAAAAACCGCGTACTTTAAGTTCGTACGTCTATCACCCGCTTTACGATTGTAATCGGATTTTCAATGTTAGAATCATCTTTGGCTATTTACCTATCAATAATACAAGCTAAAAAGCAAATACGAATCCTGTAAAAAGAATAAAATCTATCTCGCGTATATCGCTATCTCTATAATGCGTTTGTCCAGAGCACAAGTATGCCATTTTGACCAGAGCATAAGGATGACATTTTGTCCGATGGCATAGAAAATCTAACTACAATCCATCATTTATTGAAAACACTATTTTTCAATATAATTTTAGCTTATATAGCAACGTTTTTGCAGTTATCGTTTAATGCAACGATTTAAGTTACAATATTGAAAGAAAATACGTAAAATTTATATGAAATATGAAGAAAATCAGTAGAGTTTGTTGTCAATTATTACGTTTCCGCCCGCCAATTTTGCAAAACCCGCAATGTGTCATTTTGTCCATGTACCTATGACATTTTGTACGTATTTCCCCATAATTGTATCGTTATGATACAATTACTTCAGAGTTATTTCAAGGAAATAAACCGCCGAAGACAATAAGTGGCTTGAATATAACACTATTGTGTTCCTCCTATAATTTCTACAAATGTTTGAATAGCGGATGTGAAACGTTTTTCACTGTTCGAAAGGAATTGAAAATTAAAATTATTACCTTCGGTCGCCCAGCTTAGTTGATTGTGCAACTACCTTTAGTACTATTTCAGTTGTTCAGTCAAGTTTTTTCGAGAACGGTTTGACACAGAAAATTGATGCAGGTACCGTTGTAAAGGTCTCGTGGCCGTACACTGGACAAAATTAAGAGGCTGAACAGATTTTGATGAAATTTGGCATAAATTTAGACGTAACTGATCTGAATTACACGCATAAGAAGTAGCGGCCACCTCTAGTATTATTTATTTTTTAGATAGTTATATGAATTTACCTATAATTATTAAGTGCATTCGATCTGTACCGAGATAGAAACGTACTTAATATGTAAATCCTTTTGCCAATATAGCTATCGTTCCTGGTGGAATATCTGGATAAAATGTAGCCTATTTCAGTGTCCGTAGTGTAAGTTTTTATGTCAAAAAACGCAAACTATTTCGATTCCGTATTAATGTCAATTTGTATGGAAACTGTATCAGCGCCTCTAGCGGCGAGTAGCGCGGTTATACCTTACCCCTAGTGTAAGTTTTTATGTCAAGCAAACGCAAACTATTTCGATTCCGTGTTTATGTCAATTTGTATGAAAACTGTATCAGCGCCTCTAGCGGCGAGTAGCGCGCTTATACAGTTTTCATACAAATTGACATAAATACGGTATCGAAATTGTTCGCGTTTTTTGACATAAAAACTTACACTACGGGCACAGTACCCCGAGTGTAAGTTTTTATGTCAAGCAAACGCAAACTATTTCGAATGTGTATTAATGTCAATTTGTATGAAAACTATAAAAGCGCGCTACTCGCCGCTAGAGGCGCTAATACAGTTTTCATACAAATTGACATTAATACGCATTCGAAATAGTTTGCGTTTTTTGACATAAAAACTTACACTACGGGCACAGGTCATTACGTAAATAATTAAAAAAGTATCAAAATCTTTAAAGTAAGCAATGTATGCGTGATTGAGATAGATATATAAAATTAAAAATAAAAACAATAATAAACATATTATTATAAAAAAATTATATATTATTGTTGCTGGGTAGTTTTAGCCACAGAATAAAATTGTTAAATTTGTTGTTGTCAAGGGTAACGAATAAACTATATTATTTATTTATTATTTCCTGTTTGATGTAATAAAAGCATGGGATGTTGCTTTTACAATTTGAGCCGTTTCAATTTCTGGTTGTGGGAAGTGTATTTTAAAAACTCTTTCACGCACCTTAAAGATGCAGTTTTTTCTCTTTAAAAATAATGGAATGTTCTTTCGAGTGTTTGCTATTGCCATTGTTTAGTATAATTTCCCTCCAGCACGGGTAGGGCAGAGGTACCCTTAGTGGCCACTTTAAGGAATTTTTGACTTTTAAGTACTAAGTACTAGATGGTCTTAGGTATTTAATACACAAATTATATCTTAAATTATAGATAATTTATCTAGCTTTAAAGATACATTTTTCAATTTTTAAAAAGTTAAATAGTTTTTTGCATATAATACAAAATGTGTGAGAGGTGCCAAATGTACCGGTTTTGGCCACTTACTGATAGTTAAACTTTTGTAAGTATTGCGAAAAATCAAAACCAAACCCAGGTAAAATCAATAGATTCTAATGAGCTAGAATCAATTTAATTGAAAAAAAAACAAAGGTTTATAGTATTTTATCCAAAACAAATTTCTTAAAATTTTCGTACAAAACCTTTTTTCAAACAGAAAATGGAATTTATTGAAAATAAATCTTATGACATATGGAATTCTAACGGTTATTATTATTACCTTAAAATACCTTATTTTAATTGCCTTTATCAGAAATGGCTAAAAGTTGTTTAGAAAACTTTTAAAGCAAAAAGTAGCCAAAACCGGTACAGTGGCCAAAACCGGTACGCCTGCCCTACCATGATGAACTTGAGAAAGGTCGAAACATCAAAAATGACATTACATCGTGGACAAATCTATTGTTCGGTTGTCAATTATAGACTTACGAGGCAGACAAAACTCTTCTCGGGTTTGTCATGCTACGCGTGCAGGTGGCATGAAAACATTTCACCCTGTATAATATGTTTGGGTGTTTCGGCTGAAGCTTTCAGGCGGAGTTCTTTGAGCGCGGTCCGTCACGTGCGGCGTGACCTCGACCCCATTCCGGCGTGCATGGCGTTGGAGACCGAGCGGCGCCGCGGGCTAATGCTAATGCATACCTTTAAATGGTTGGGGTGTGTAATTTGAATATTATCCTTTTTGTAGGTACAAAGGTTGGTTTTTAACTGCACAATACCATTAATACACCCTAACAAATAAAGAACGAAATTTTATCACCTAATAAAAAACAGAAAAGAAATGTTTTATAATAGGTATCCGTGATATAAAAAAATATCTTTAACGTAGTGACATCGGCTAACTAAAGTGCAAATAAGTTTTTAGTAAAAATTTCATTTTCATGACAAGCTTTTTTTGCTGACTGTACCTAAATATTGTATTGTCATCTAATCCAAACCTGTATACAAAATTTCAGCTCCATCGGACACTGGGAAGTGGGTCAAATTAAGCTTGCAAGATTTGTCCCCCACTAACTAAACTACTAACATGGCAAGTTAATAAAAAGCTTGTAAATAGGATGTCCTAATAGGAATATAAAGTTTTTTTTAAGACAAGTCAAACTAATATTATAAACAACCAACGCAATATCCATACTAATTTAACCAACGCAATATAATACATGTAAAGTGTGTTTGTTTGTTTGTCCGTCTTTCACGTCAAAACCGAGCAATGGATCGACGTGATTTTGGTACGAGTATAGTTTTTGAGCTGGAGAGTGACATAGGCTACTTTTCATCCCGGAAAAACAATTGATTCCTTCGGGATAACATCATATAGTCTACGCGGGCAAAGCCGCGGGCGGTGGGTTAGTAATTAAATAAATCTTCATAATATTATCAAACACACTATAGCCACAGGCACAGCCTTCTCTATGTGGCTGTGCCACTGCTGCCTGTGCACAAAATGAAAAAAAAAACCGTATCATAGAAAAATCTGAAATTGTTTTACTTATGTCATAGAAGTTTATGTAAGGAATAAAATAAAACGATGTCTCTAAAGAGTTAACTTTTTCTTCAGAAATCGTCAACAAAAATTACATTAGTTCCACTATCGGTCAAGAGATGGCGCTGACCTAAAACTACGATATTCTACACTTTAATCAACTGTATCGAAGATCCTACACTGCAATTTTTTTGACGAATATAGCCTCGAAGATGAAAACATTTTAAAGTTTAATTAATTTATATTTATGATTGTACGGAAGCCTCGGTGCGCGAGTCCCACTCGCTCTTGACCCGTTTTTCTTATTTTACTTTGAACATATTTTTATTTTAGTCATTTCATATTTGAGTCGACTTATTATTGACATTTTGATGGGATCGATCATTGATTAGTATTTGTTTTAGGTAGGTATTTTATGTTATATTTTTCGTTTCTTGAATTCTAATTTGTTTCTTTCTTATTATTGTAGTCATCTATATTGTCATATAACTGCCCTATTTTAAAAGTGGTCTTGTCTTGTCGATCGAATCAATTTTTATTTTCTAAAGATGCGATGGCCGTGGTAACAGTTTTGTTATTATACCTCTTATTAATATTTGGATATTTTTTTAAATTATAAACTAACATTAAAACTTTTTTCTTTAATATTTTTTTGACCTGACTACTTTTCGCGGTCACTCACACACTAAAGCGATACCTACTAGTTTTTTTACCCTGTGCTAAAGCAGAAATCTTGTTATGGCAAATGGTCTTTAGTTGCATTATCAAATGAAATAGTTTTTTTAGACTAAAACTTCAATTAGCTTTGCTAAGCTAAATATACACCAAAACATGAAAAGTTACTATAATCTAGTGAGTATCTATGTCTGGTAAGTGATTTTTTTTGTTTTATTTTATTGTAGGTTATTTGCAAGACTTTCTGGTATCACATTAGTTACGGGTTATTTTATTCCGAGTATTTTGCATTATGATTTCGAATTGTTTTCATGCATTCACAATGCAATTCTGTAAGAAAAGGAAACATTGTGAAAGTAAAAACCAACAGCCCTGCAAGTAGCCGACTAAAAGCTGAAAGGACTGGAGGTTTTTAACATTCACAATTTTTCCAATAGTACCTATACGAGTATTGTATGCCGACCAATATGTTCCCGTTGCCTTCCAATACAAAACTTGACAACCGCAATAAAGCATTCGATGCCATTTGATGCCATGGCTGGGTGAGCAAGCTGTGGCATTTAGTATTCCGGAGCCATGTTTCAGCGCGCCAGCTATTTGTGAGACGTCTCCGCGCCATAGCTGCACTCAGAATGTTGTCACAAGCCTTCAAACAAGTAGCTGAGCTGCTAAAATTGGATCTGATTGCTTTGGAATATAAGCAAGATTTGCAACGTAAAACTAGACGGTGGAACGTTGATTCTTATGTCTTAAATGATACAGTGAAGTTTTGTTCTCGTTACTGACGCTTATTTATTAAATGTTAGTGTTACTGGTGTTAGTGCAAGGAAGCAACAGCAACATATTGGTTAGGTAGCAAAGAACGATTCGCTTAGGGAATTCGATTTTGAAAATGTAATGTAGCTATTAAATCGTTTTATGCAAATGTTTAGGTGTTGGTAGATAAAGTATGCCTTGTAATCAGGATTAAAGTTGATGCATCATGATGGTGTTGTGGTAAAGTCTCAAAAGTCTCAAAGTAGTTAAATGTAAGCTATTTTATGTAAGAAGGCTTATGGACAAAAATTACCGCTTCATCCCAAGTTTGTAACTCACTCACTTCAAAGTTTTGAGAATAATTACATTGTTAAATAAAAACCGGCCAAGAGCGAGTCGGACTCGCGCACCGAGGGTTCCATACTATCGAAAACATAAATAAATAAAATGTGGAAATGTTTTCATCGGTGAGGCTGTATTCGACAGAGAGAGTTTGCGGTACATTGCAGTTTTAGGTCAGCGCTATCTCTTGACCGATAGTGGAACTAATGTAATTTTGTTGATGATTTCTGAAAAAGTTTACTATTTAGAGATAACGTTTTATTTTTCCTGTAATCTTTACATAAACTTCTATTACATAAAATAATTTCAGATTTTTCTATGCAATCTTCGGAGTTTGGCCCCTTCTGGGAGTGGTAATTTTTTCATTTTTCATCAAAAGTAGAAAATTATGTATCTTGAAAAAAAAATTGTTTGAAAATGTGCAAGCAGCGCTCTTTCATATGATACTTATCCCATATGCCCTAATAGCCCTAGCTAGACAGACAGACAGACTTAGTTTTACTTTTTTACCATTTTGGTACGGAACCCTAAAAACCTCGTTTACTTTACCAGCTCATTTGCACAAGGGAAGGGTGGTTCATATCAACAGCCTCATTGTCGACTGAGCAAATTTATGCACGAATTATTTGGAGTCATAAATATAGTCAGAAGCAGAACTGTTTATTTCAAGGCGAAAACAACATTTTATTGTCAGACAATAGAAATAGTATCTGAAACATCAGCAGCAGTAGAACGAACTAGTACCTATGTCTCAAAGCCATCTTCTGAATTGAAACGTGCGCGCGCTCACGAAATTGTATGGTACGCGATACGTCTAAAACGTTCCCTGCTTGGTTGTAAGTGCTCAGCCCAACGGAGCGGACATATGTTTAAAAATCGCGTTGTCGCAATGTAAGTCGCCAAATTTCTATGCAACAGTTTTGGTATAGAAGTCTTTGCAATAAGCCGCTGATACTAAAATTTGTTGTTTGAATTTGAAACTATGTAAGAACAAAGCTTACGCAACCACTTTACGCGATTTAAAATGTTACGGTCGTGACGTGAGGGCTCCAAGGAAGCGAGCGCTCACCCGTGCACCCGCCTTTTTCCGCCTATAGCTAGAATTTGAAGTACTCACGCTTCAGTGTTGTCATCCCTGGATTCGGAGCGCTCGGCGTTGGCTTGCTGCCCGCGGCGGTGCCTCGCGCGCTGCTCGTCGCCCAGCCCGTACAGGCCGGCGACGGCCGCCATGACGCGCCGCGCCCGCTCCCGTACCCGCGCCAGCTGTCGCGTCGCACCTCACAGGCCCATGACTCCGCCCGCTCACCGCGCCCGCCTCCCCCCAAACCCCAACATCACTCCTTCTCACAACCCCTATAGTCCTAAATCGGACCTCGCATCACAATTCTTAATTAATACTAATTTAGCTAATTCGAAAAATTTGGACGCATCATTTGGTACAGTTAGCTTTCATCTAATAATCACAATTCAATTATTGTATCTTGTCATAAGTTAAATTGGGAAAATAAGCGAGACTTATCTAACGTATTCTGTACGGCTCGGCCGGCCCCCGTCGGTTACTGTCTCGTTTGCTATGCTTATGGGGCGCCTGCAGCATCTGTAGGAGAAGTCGCTGTTATGAAAGCTGTTACTGCGGTAAATGCTTGACGCAAAAGTGGTTCACGCGTATATCGCTACCCGAGGAAAAATCCGGTTTGATGATTTCAAATAGCATTTGCAACGCTAAGCTTTTTGTAATTGGGTACCGCTGTGCTCCTGTGAAGAGCTGTCTTTTAATTTTCTAAATCATCGTGTTTATAATTTCAACCGCCCGAAATTTATTTGGCATAATCATTCAAGTCCAAGACAAGTTAAACGGTAGTTGTGAAGATAAATGGAAATGGTGCGAGATTACAATGAAACCGAGTCATGTATGTAAATGGATGCACATAAACACAGCAAGAAATTATGTTGGTAGTGCACTCCCTAAATTAGATGTAAATACGGCGGTGTTGGGCCGTGTCTGGAGCGACGCCGCCGGCCGCCGCAACGCGTCGCGTCATCGCGTGCGCGCAGCGCGACTCCACCGATTAAACTTAAAATTAAATATTAAATCACCAGCACCACTGGCACTTTGATTTTGATATAAAAAAATGGTTAAATATTTTAGTTGAAGAGGTTTTGGCTGAAGAAAGGTTTAATGATTTATTTCCAAATTTTCATTTAACGAATATTTTTTGTCATTATTTAAAAATAGCCTAATTGGGCGTCTGCTTCAATTAACGGTTTAAATAGTTATTTGCCCAGATTTGAAAATTGAAACCAAACCTATTGATTTTAGAGGTATCGATGTTTGTACAAGTCATGTTGAATCTAATGAGTTTGTAAGAAACCACAACGATTTTTTAAAAGAGGGGTGTTATAATCTTCTCGTTTCCGTGGCATCGTAGCTCCTGAGCGAATGGACCGATTTTAATGCGGTTTGGTTTGATCAAAAGCTAACGTAATCGTAATGGTTTTTGGATGCAGTTTACAAAGATCTGTTATCGGCTTTTTTGTTACCGCTAATAACTTTTCGATATGGTGCAACCACCGCAGGATTGGGGATATTTCACTATACTATACACGATAATTAGTATGGAGTTAATACTGCACACTCTGGTATTTGAAAATAATTAAGTATGAATTAAAATAACATGTAAAATCAATTAGGAATTGCCATCGTATAAAAAAGATAGCTATTATTTTTATAAATGTCGCCTTACTAAAAAATCATCAGCAGCGTGCCAAAACGAAATAACTGAGATAAATTTGATTTCTGTTGGTGGACCCCCAAGCTAAAGGGCCATGCAAATAAGCGTCACACGCTAATTTGCTTGGTCCTTTAGGTTGCAAGAAATGGATCGAAAAGACAAAAAATTTATACCTAATGCAAGTTAAATAAATACGTTTTTGCCGGTGGTTGCAAAATTTTTTCAATTTATTTTTATTCTTATATATCTCATTAAAATAAAATAAATACGTATAATGTCCATCGTCTACCTTACATATAGAATACAATACAACATACACTACCTTGAAATCACATCTTTTGGAGACAATCCAGAGGGGTAAATCCAAGGGATGTACTTCGAAACGCAAAATCCGAAACTTCATTATACCCGTTCCCCTCACTCACCAGCCATAACAGAATCGAGTGAAAAGGACGGGGGCTAACGAAGTTTTGGATTTGCGTTTCAAAATACGATCCCAGATTATATAAAACACTTCGCTATAATAATGTTGCAAAATTAAATTAAATTTATATCTTTCCTACTCACAATTAGCAAACAAAACAAAGTGTAATCGGGAAACTTCCCGGAGTCAGTGGTAATCTAGCGAATCGTGGCGTCACACTTTGAACTTCACCGAAGCACACAGAATCACTCCAAATCCAAAGTAGTTATGCCAAAGCACACCGAAGCCAGATAAACAGTGGGAAATTAATTAAAACTATCAACGCCGCCCGCCGCACCATTGCCATGGCTTTCTACAACTGTCACAACACCAACAACTTCTCAGGACTCTTGTACTTGTCTTGTTGAAAACTTTGCCTTATGTTGTGCGGTAGTCATAATTTGAACTTCTCATAAACGAATAGTTATTTACAGGTCGTTCCAGAGTTAGAGACAAAGGGAACGTATTCTAAATAGTGGAGATAACAAATTTCACTGAAAGGAAATATTCCTTAGGTACTACTCGACGATGGGTGGATGGGTACTTTTTTATGGAAGAGTTAATTTAGTTTACAAAATATTTGAATGCAGTCTTGTTTGTTGCTAAAAATAAGGGAATATTTCCTTTAAGAGGCTATCTTTATTATTTTGATTACTTTCCCTTCATGTCCCAGCAACTCCGGGAAAACCGGTATAAAAGCAATACTCGTACATTGATTGTGGTCGTCAATTTTCAAAAATATTTTTGTTCTGGCAAAAATTTATTTGTAAATGCATAAGATATTGTTGTAAACTAGTAAAGAAACGTCTATGCAACTGTTCAACCGTGACAATAGTGTACCTACGTGTGTAAATATCGTAACACTAGTAATTTATACATGCAGAAATAAGTTGTATTAATAACTAACTTTAATAACTTCATTTAATTTATCATACTTTTGAGTTTCATTTGTTTACTTTTGAGAAATTTATTGAGTCATTTGTTATTTTATTCTAATCAAAAACCGGTTTTGTTGCTCCCTAACATTTCATGAATAATTAATTGTGCGTGTAGTTATTTCAGGATGTAGTTGCTGAAATTTGGATGTTAATTTTTGTGGTAGAAGGTTCTTAATGGCGAACTCGACGACCGATTTGGCGGTGGGGCAGGATACCTGCCTTCTGCGCCAGCGGTCTCGGGTTTGATTCCCGAACAAGACAAATATTTGTTTGCATGAACGTGTCTATTTGTCTTGATCTGTGTGTTTTCTATGTATTATATGTATGTATTCCCAAAAAAGTTTTTCCACCTTATTACAAAACGTGGACTAAAATAGTCCTGGTTTAAAACTGGTACTAAACTGGTGCTGTCACTTTCATTTTCCAAATGAAAGACAGAATTAGCATCAATTTTAAACCAGGTCTAACTTTAGTCCACGTTTTCTAATAAAGGGGTACAAGTTTATATCTATCCGTTATCTAGTTTCCGTAATACAGTTTCTTAATGAAAACTACTTATGAGCTACATAATTGGTGTGATTGTAAGTTTTTTTTATTTTTATTCATTTATTAATAACAAACAATTTTATTTTATGAGGACATTTGCTAAAGCTTACTATCCCGAGGGTTCTCTGGGGTACTCATAAGTAACTTGCACTAAGACACAGTATTTATGCTATGTTATGCTACTAAGGAATTATACATAGCAAAAATTTTACACATTTCAAGATTAACTGCCGCACTCAGAGACGCATGAAATTATCATTCCTACTTTATTCAATACTAGAAATAAAAAAAAGAGACAGATATACGAGTAGATTTAATTGTCATTAAAAGTTAACTGACATCTCTGAGTACGGTAGTAAAAGGCATTTGTACAAAAGAAGTCTACTTGTACAAAAGCAATATTTTACGTTATAACTACTCTATGACGTATGCTTTCATTTACTTTATTCTGAGTGCTTGCTTTTATATAGATTAATAGTAATTAGTATTAAACAAGTGATAGCGTAGATTGTTAAATTACCGATTATAAATGAACTATAAAACACAACTATTTATGACTTACTTTTATTTATGTTAAAAAGTATTACATGCATTGAAATAATTTTTAATTTAGTTAGCACTTGTGTCACATTAATTATCTAGGCTGATGAAGGTCTTTTTTCTCTCTGTCTGCTTATCCTAATTCTATCCCCAAAGCAGGAAGCTATTTCAGATTTAGATTTAAATAACTAATGAGACAAAACAAACAAACAATCAATTTTAGCAAGTGTATTGTAAAAAGGCTGTTGAGTTTCCGTGATGGAACGAAAGTAAAAATTAAACCCGGTTTACAAAAACTATCGTTCGAATCAGACTTTTAAAGTCGATAGCTTTTATAATGTCAGCGAAATTTAAATAAAAATCTTGTCAATTCATTCACTAGGATTGCAATATTTTATCGAACGCTTTAAAGTGTAAATGATATTCAGTATATTATCAGCTTTTGCTCCCGATGCATATTCATTCGCCTGTATCACGAAGTTTCAGAGAATAAAACTATCAATCATACTTGTATAGAAAAAGAGAAGCTGCTTCTCTAAAACTAAAATCAAACTCAGACTAGACTCTAGTCAGAGTGTAGTTTATTTATTGGTCAACAACTCATATAACTGGCTTGTGGTTTAAACCTTGATACAACTGATTTTTTTTTAAATCATTTAAACTAGACTAGGTAATAAAAAAAATTCGTAATTTATATTTTGAATCAAACAAAGTAAAATCTCAGCTAACAAACAATTTAAGGTTTGCACGAGCTTTTATCTAACCAGTTATTTTTATCCAGCAGTACCTCAATATAAATATAGGCTAAGGCGTTATCTCCCATATTAGAAAGACGATGCACAAATAATGTAAAGCGCAAAGATTGAATTAACGTAAGGCGGTCCAAATGCCCTTAATCCGGGTGGACTTGAGATTTACGGCGACACAGTCCCTCTACGAATACATACGTAGAACGTATGTGGGACTTTGTGTGACCAAATATAATGGGACGCTTAAGCATTAGCCGTATTGAGAGCGAATGAACAAAGACAAGTTTGTGTATGTGAAGAGCAGGCTACATTGAATAAGTTTGTATGTATTCATTTTTGTGACAAGCTATTACTATAATGCTGACTTTAAAATTGTATTATCATCCAAAACAACCTGTGTGCAATATTTCAGCTCAATCGGACACTGAGAAGTGGCTCAAATTAAGCTTGCAAGATTTGATCCGAACGGACATAAATATATACCTACTCACATATTTACATACAACCACTGCAATTTAAATAAAAGCTTGTAAAAAGAAACGAAGCGAAACAATCTCGATTCTCGTTTCGGTCGGAGTTATAGTTATTTTCTAGGTTTCCGTACCCAAAGGGTAAAAAGCGGACAAGCGCGAGTCGAGCTCGCTCTTGAAGGGTTCCGTACCCACTTAGCGAACCGATTACATACACTTAGCCAAAATACCACTACCATTTTTCAACAGAAAAAATTACTTTGTTTTTCATAGTGTATGTATGGATTACAAAGTTAAATTTCGTAATAAGGGTTTATTGAGGTCCACAACATTTATTTATTTGTTATTTTCACTCATGTCTATCTTTCAAAATATTGACTATAAGGAAAAATGATTAAAGAAACTTATATAATATTTTTAAATCAGTCAGATTTATGTATCATGTATGCGTTACCCCTTAATTTTTTATTATCGTATAAAAATTAAAAAAATACCAAGTTTCAAGTGTTTTGGAACAAAGTGGCTGTGACATACGGATGGACGGTTATAAATAGTCAGACAGACGGACAGACAGACAGACAGACAGTAATGATGAATCTATAATGGATTCCGTTTTTTGCCATTCGGCTACGGAACCCTATAAACGGGACCTTCCTGTTTACTAAAACTTCACTGTCCGTCTGTCTGGGCTGTTTGCCGCCAGGCTGTTGCCATTCATGAAGCGTGATAGTCACAGATGATGTATTTCTGTTGCCGCTATAACAACAAATACCAAAACAAAATAAAATAAATATTCAAGGAGGGCTCCCATACAACAAACGTGATTTTTTGCCATTTCTGGTACGGAACCCTTCCTGCGCGAGTACTACTCGCACTTGGCCGGTTTCTTTATTTATTATTATTATCGCTGTTCCACTGCAGGGCAAAGGCTTTGCTTTAATGTATCGGTAATAGAAATCTCACCAAAATCATCCTATAAAAAACTGACCAACTCTCGCTGGAGCTGCTTATTTCTTTACAAAAAGCGTTGAAATCTCTCAGTAAAGTCAAGCGAACTCTAATGTTCCTATCTGCGATTTATTTATTGATATAGTTACGTTTTATTTTTATGTGACTTTGGACGTTGAACATTCTACATGTTGGTTAGTTTGGTGGGCACAAGTCAACGACCAAGTCACATAAAATTAAAACGTAACTATAATTATCAATAAAATATAAAGGATTACAAAGTTATTTATGCAGTTGGAGTAACTAGAAATCTGGATGAATTATCCTAATTTTTATAGTTTTCCCTTTATGTGGCCATTAAACCCTAACTCTGTACCAAATTTCAGCTCTCTGAGTTTATGGAAAGTACTAGTTCTATTTAAATGCGAAACTTTGCTTTCGCTTAACTTCGGAGCTAAATGACCTACAGACTTGAAATTTTGGATGCTAAGTATGTAATTATAGCTTACTGGATGATGAAAATTTCTGCGTTCTGGTCTTATCCAGAGGTTCTCAAATAGGGGCCTGAAATTGCGGCGAAATGGTTCCAGTAAAGGATGGTACGGCAGTGTTTGCTTCGCGCTCGACTTGGCGGGGGCACTGCCGTGCCCCCAGATGAAATAGTTTTCTACGATCGCGTCTGTACTACCTCTAGCTCTAGCATTAAAAACTGTCGTTAACGTGATCATTATATTGTATGAAAACTAGAGTAGCGCCTCTTTCGGTCGTTTAGAGTACTAAAATTCAATTATTTGACGAAGGCACTCTTTGACAGCTTTTATTAACAAAGCTTTTGACTTTTGTAACGACAGTTTTCATGGTAAAGCTACAGTCATATTATTTTGTATGAAGACCATACATACAAATTTCTTGATGAAGAATGGTGCTGCTCGGAGCAGCGCCTCTTTCGGTCGTATTTGTAACTGAAATTTAATACCTGTTTGACAGCAGCACTTTGACAGCTAATGAAGGACGGTATAGTATACTCTTCAATTACCATAACGATAGTTTTTCATGCTAGCCGAAAGTAAGTTCTTTATGAATTTATCATTATTATACTAGTTGATGCTCGATAACGCACAAACGAACTTATTTACATTTTTGTTAAATACAAAGAAAGCATAGCCCCGTTTTACAAGCACAAACTCTAAACATTTTATTTAAATATGGCTTAACATTGGCTAAGTTGAACCAGAAACGGATAAGGAGGCAGGTTTGGCATTAGATTCATCGATAACAAAATATTTGTATCAATTCCAATATTTTTTTTTATGTTAGCTTTCAAACGCAATCGATTCCGGTGGACTCGGACGGTAAGCATTCATACGTTATATATTTTTGCTTTTTACTTTTTAACATACCTATTACTTATAATCTTATTTTACTTTATAAAGTGAAAATATTTGAGTGTATTGTTTGCTTGTAATAGATACATTTAAAAACTACTGGACTGATTTCCAAAAAACTTACGCCAGTTGAAAGCTACATTATTTCTAAAGGACATAGTATTTTTACCACTATATTCTGAGGGGAGTGGGTATTATACCACGCGGCTATAATCGATATAAGACGAGAATAGAATAGCTGTCAACTGCAGTATCCTGAGGCCATCAGCTGTCATCGCGATGTTAAGGTACGTTTACTGATATTTTGTTATTATTTAAAATGTTTTTCGACATATTAGCAACAAAAAAAGTATTTAATTTGAGTAACATAAATATTTTCAAAGTTATAAGGTATCAAACTTTCTAATTAGACAGAGAAAGAACGACTTCTTCGATCTTTGTGACGTAACCAAGTCAGTAGCGTCATAGTCTCCCAATAGAAGATTTCGTTTAGAAAGAGACTTCTTCTTAGTCGTGGTCGTGGCTGTCGATGGATAGCGTTGCGGCTAGCCGTCGCGTCACCACTCACTCCCGGCGGCCGCGATATCTCTCCATTTTTGTCGACTGAGTAATTTTCTTAATGAGGTCGATCCAACGAGTCGGAGAGCAGCCTCGTAGTCTCTTCTCTTCATCGATTGCTCGTTTCTGGAGAAACGCCCAAAGAACTTGAGTATTCGCAACTGCACAATCGACGATAACCTATCACGTATATGAAGTTCTTTGAGGATGAATAAGTTGGGGCGGAACGCTGTCCAGGGTATTTTTAGCAGTCGTCTTCAACACCACATCTCCAGTACATCGATTTTGCGGCGGTCTTGGAGTTTTAGCGACCGGGTGTCTGCTCCGTACAGAAAGATTGTAAAAACGAGGCTCTTCATTAGGCGGACCTTTGTGTTCGTGGTTATCCTCCTGTCTCTCCAAATCTTCCCTAATCACTCCACTTTCGATCTGGAGATAGCGCAACGGCGCTTAATCTCGTTTTCGCATCCTCCAAAGATTAACATAAAAGAACCGTGGTAGATGAAGCGTTGCACTCACAGAATACGGAAAGATTTTTTTCTCTTATGTTGCACTACTGCGCAGTTGGCTATATTGAGTGCTAGTTTCCCTCCCGCGGCTTCGCCCACGTGGTCTACACGACGTTATCCCGCGGAAATGTGATATTATTCCGGGATAAAAAGTAGCCTTTGTTCCTCTCCAGGCTACAAATACTGCTCATCAGACGTTTCGCGATGTTGGACATTTAGCTACTTAGACCTTCTGATCAGGAAGGAAAGTATCTGTGTCTCAAATTTCCATAATGAGCCTAAAGCCTCGTCTATTAGACTACATTTGACGGCCAACACGTGACGCTTAACATGTTAGGCAAAGTTGCACAAAACGCTGAGAAATATTGACAACTGGTGCGCAACATGACGCTCATCACGTAGCCCAACATGTTGCGTGGCAAATGTTGTATTGACTAATGAATACCAGATTTGATGCGACACGGCCTAACATTGCTCAACAACTCTGCTGACTACATAGCAGGAAAACTGTCGTTATGATAATCGTAATTGTAAACTATACCATCCGTCAAAAGTTGGCCCTAAGGCCGCTTGTTAACGGACGTTTATTATGCGTCTTTATTTTCGAGGCAACGTCAAACAGCGACAAAATATCACGTCGTCGGCGTCGGTCCGATTTCCGATCCAAATACGGCCCATTAACAAGCTTATACGACCGAAAGAGACGCTGCTCTGCTTTTCCTACAAAATAATACGATCACGATCATAACGATAGTTTTTCGTGCATAAGGTACTGTTCAGTGGCAAAATTGTAGTAGGTAGGTATCTAATTATTAACAAATGATTTATTGAAGTAAAATTAAATATTAACTTAAAAAAAGATTTTGAAAGTATTTACATTACTGGAAGCTGTTATTAATAGCAGGAGCCACTCATTACTAATATTGACAGTTCACTAACGGCCTTAAAATTTGAAGGAAACTACGAATCGTTATCGGTAACCCTCCCATCCGTTAGCAGTTAAAGTAAAAGTGCCTTAAGACACGTTTTTTAAAGGAACGCAGACGACGCAGACGCAGAAGCAGTCTTAGATAAACGGATTATTTTTCAAATAAAACAAAATACCATCCGGACAACCATCGGGCAAAACCCGATTTACCCTTTCAAGCTACGTCGTAGTAGCTACGGTGTCTACGGTGGCTACGGCGCTCCGCCTACATAGTGTCGTAGTCTGCGTAGCGGGACGAGTGCTACGAGCCAGGTCACGATTTTCATACAGACTGTCGGGCCCGCGGAGAGGTCGTCGTTACAGTGTCGATTTTTTTAAATATGTAAGTGAGTTCAGTCAGTAGCGCACGATGCTTTACATGTTGACCTTGTGCGCATTAACACGTTCACTGCCCATAGAACAAAAGCAGGCCGCATGCCTTGACGCAGGCGGTCCAAACAATACGAGTCATAGAAAGAGTGATCGGCTATATAATACAGCTACCAGTTCACTCTATATAGCGTGATGGGCAGTAAACGTGTTAAATACGTAATAATCGAGCTTACATAGGGTCCATGCCGGTAGTATACCGCCCTGCAGCGAAGCTTTAATTATAGTAGTAGTGCCACTGAGCGACCCGCCCGAGATGTCGATTGTAAGTAGGGCACATACCTTCTACCGGCACCAGTGATTTATTTATTTATTTATTCATTCATAAAGACACATGACAGGTAACAGTTTAAAACAATACAAACTATAATTACAAGAGCAAGAAACTACTACAAATATCTCTTAACATCATAACTGATGGGCAACTAATCTAGCAAAATATACGAACTATTAATAAGTAATAGTAAAATAAAAGTACACATCACTATTTGTAATGACAATGCAAGAACCTAACTATTAAAAATATATTTTTAATACAGTTGCTCATAAAGTGGCGTATTGCAGGGACGTATAGCGTTCGGGATGTGGGCTATTACACACTCGAGCTTTTTCTTTACCTTTCCCGAACTCGTGCGTTTTCTTTCCTAACTGTCAAAATAATGTCTATTAAAAAGAAAAAACCAACCACGAAGTTTTTACAAAAAAAAATCATAGAAGTTTTTATGATTCATGCAAATATTTCTAAAAAGAAGCTACTAATTTGTTTCTATATCAGATTTAAAAGTAATTTTAATTAAAATTTAAACATTAAATTAATATTTCCTAGTATCGGCCAAATTAAATTTATGAATATAAAAAGGTGGCTGTATGACGTGCACTGCCATAGTTTCTGCTTATAGGAGTTTGCGCGGGTTTTTGTTATGTTAGGTTTAATATTTCATCTCAATTTTATATCAATAAAAAGTTCTACTGAAGACTTGGCTGTATGGGCATAGTTCCCATGGCCTACCCAGAATGGATGAACAAAACAAAAAAAATCTCTGCCTATATTCTTTTACGATTAGTTATTTTATTAAATTGCTTCATTTTTTCGCAACTGTATTAAAAATAGTTGTTCAGTACACGTGCGGAACCGTCATTGCAACTTGTTCCGACTGTCAACCCTCACCTTCGGCTGCGCCTCGGCTCGGGTAGACATTTGTCGGAACTCTTTGCAATGACAGGCTTTCCGCACTCGTAATGAAATATACTATATTCCTTATTTGAAATCTTTTTTTACCTAACAACCCCAAAGCGATTATGATAGTGTAGTTTTACAGAGTCTTCAATGTTCAATCATAATTTAATACTTGATTTCTTGTTCTTTTATTGCAATTTTATTATCAAATTTATTGTAATTCTAAATACTATTAGTTCTAGCCATTGCAGCTAAAATATTAACATTTCGTTCCATTTGTAGTTAGTTCTATAAAATTAATGTATATAAGCCAGCTTTAAACTAAATACAAAAAAGTAATCCTTTCTACAAACTCTGTATTCTACCAATTTGAACTTTATATCGTAAGTAGTAGATGTGGAAATACAAGCTTAGTTATGAAGATGAAGTAAGCATTTAACACCTTTGCTTAAGGCTATTGCGGCGATCAAACTCAGAATTTTCAATGTTTTTAAATTAAATTTCCTGACAAAGTATCATTGCTAGGCCTTCCAAAATATTATATGTGATAGATCTTTTCTTTATGAAGGGAAGTTACTAAAATTTATTTGAATCAAATAAATACAATATACTAAAAAAAAATATTTTCAAGACCCCTTTTTTCCGTCTTAAACTCAATTATCTCAATAACTATTTGAGTAATCAAGCTAATTTTTTTTGTGTAAGTAGTTCTTAGTCATATCTAGGGAAGTTACTAAAATTTTTTTTTGTTATATTTATAGTCAATAACTAGTATCCCAAAATGCATCGTGCACCGTTTCGCAGCATAATTATTCAGTCTCCGCCTGGCATTGGCGGAGTTTGGACGTGGAGACTGTATCGCTCCGATTGCGCCAAAATTGAAAAAAAAAAACTCACACTAGGATCCTAATTTTTTTCAATGATGCTTATTTTGCTAGGAAATATTGAAATAGCGCTTCAGGATTTGGTATAGATGAGTGCTTTGCCATTTATTGCATAACCATAGACCTATGTAACCTAGGACAAGTTATTTTACTCATTACCTAAAGCAAACATCAATAGTTTGAAATAAAAGTGACGGATAATATTGCCTAAGATACTTAAGAGCCCATAAAAGTTGTACCTATTTGAGTACCAATATTTTGTTGTGTTGTAGGTACATAATTAGTCTAAGTTTCTTACTTCTACTACTGTATATTAAATATCTTCGTTTTAGGTTCCTCAAAATTGAAAATGTGAGAAAGTTAAGAGTAGGTGTAAAAAATTGCATCAAGAAATAAGAAATTCGCTTGCTGAAAAAGTTTTTTACAGAGACATAATGTAAAAGCAATTCTTGAAATAAAACCGACGTAAGAATTTTATATACCTAGTTGATCTAATACCACCATTACACCAATTTTATGAGACTGTGAGAAGTCCAGCTTCTTTCCTTTGAGTGAGGAACATAAACCGCACCATTTTGTGTAAATTTCAGGTTCAAAACATTTTTATTACTGATTCTCTTATCCATTATTAGTACAAAATAGAGCATGCATACAATTTCTTGCAAGAAATGCTCTCGCGGTTTTGAAATTCGAAATTCGAAATCCCCACAACAATATCTAAAACCGATGGTTGAGGCGCCAGTAGCAATAAAAAAGAATGAAAGGTCTGTCAGCTGTATTGACAGTTTAAATTCTCAAATTTAACCACCGCGTCAGATAAGTTTGCGGAGTTCTGTAAGGAGACTTGCATAGTCGGAGTAAAATTTTTGATACTCTAATGAAATATTGCATAGGTACAAGTACTTCCGAAGAAGGAATATTTATTTCATTATTTAAATTTAATTGCACAAAGTATAAACAAATGGCGGGCTAACTTTAAACTGACTAACATATTATATCAAAGATAATAAACTCATAAAAATAAATAATCTCGAAGAAGTTTTATAAACACTCTCTGCCACAAATGTCATTTATTAAAAGTAGGTGGCCAAAACGTCAGTGATTAGATTACATACCCTTTGGAAGCGGCCATGGAAGAAATGACAGTTTTGTATAAGTAGTACGAAACCAAACCGTTTCAGCTGCTCGACCCTGATGTTGTCAAAGCCAGCGGCTTTACCTTCTTTGAGCTTATCAAGGGCAAACTTGAGCTCTGTTTCTGTAAAAGCCTCGTCCAAGTGGTTAACCTCTTTACCAGGGTCTCGTGTAAATTTCTTCTGGAGACTTTTCGTGGAAGCTTTCCCATTTTGGAGTAAGTGGTGAGCGATCTGGTTTGTGGTCACATTGGAATGACGATCAGCGATTTTAGGATCATTATTTAGTTTCCTTATAAAACACCATGCCTTCTTGCTTTATGCGTCATATCTACGCCTTCGATTAGCTTGTTCCACTTTTCTCTCGTTGTTTCGGATATGGCTTCTAGCAATTCATTCCCAAAATCGATGGTGTCCTGTGAGATGGGATCTAATTCATACTGGTCTTGGTATGTCATCCTATCATATTATATTTAAAAACATATATTTGATGCTTGGGAGAGCAAGCGAGATGTATTTGGTATTTGTTGTGACCTCTCCAAAGCTTTCGATTGTGTTAATCACCAAACGCTTTTAAGGAAATTAAAACATTATGGTGTCTATGATAAATCGGTTAGCCTTATGCAATTATATCTATGTGAAAGAACACAGAAAGTAGTTATCAACAAAACTGAGTCTACTGGAGCCTCTATCAACATGGGCGTACCCCAGGGGTCAATACTGGTCCCTTTTGCTGTTTTTAATTTATATAAATTACCTTCCTTTTTAAGCAAAGAATTTATGCGAGACAGTGCTATTTGCTGATGACACTTCCTCTAGTCTTTAAAGTTGACAGAGGTAATAATTGTTCTGACGAAGTAAATAGTACTTTATCGAAAGTTGCGCATTGGTTTCATAGCAATAATCCATTCCTTTACCATGGTACCATTAGACAGTACCATTGATGGTACTGTGGCAATTTCTTTTTGCCGTGGTACCATCAATTAATCTATCATTAAACTCGAAAAAAAAACAAAATGTGAAAAAAAATCCCTGCCAAATGTAAGACAGGTTGATATTCACATAAAATTGGATGACAATGTAGTAGAATTAATTATCAGTACTAAATTTTTAGATATAATTACATTAGATTATCGACTTCAATGGGACCCTCATATTGAAGCCTTGGCCGGTAGACTCAGTTCTGCGGCATTTTCTGTTAAAGAAATAAGGCTCTTAACCGATATTGAAACGGCAAGGTTAGGTTAGGTTAGGTTACCCTATTTTAGCTATTTTCAGAGTGTATTGTCCTACGGCCTATTACTTTGGGGTTCAGCAGCTAACATCGAAAGTATTTTTGTGCTTCAGAAAAGAGCTATTCGCGCCATATACAAACTTCGGCCAAGAGACTCTTTAAAAGAAATCAACATTTTAACTGTTGCAGGACAATACATATATGAGAAAATGGTATATGTGAAGAAGTATCTCAATACATTTATAAAACGTAGCAATGTACATCAATTCAAAACAAGAAATAAAAATAAGATTGCCGTTCCAAGTATTCGACTTGAAAAAACAAGAAGTTCGTTTTTGAGGAAAAGCGTAGCTAGTTTTAATAAAGTTCCACAGAATTTAGTAGAGCTGCCTTTGCACAAATTCAAAAGTCATGGCAAAAATCGCTCATGGGCAAAGGATATTATAAAGAAGACGACTATTTGAAAGACCGTAATGCATGGATTTGATGTAACACATAACCTTAGCTGAACTAATGTAATATTATAATGAAAAAGTTGTAAAAGTTAACGATATAAATCTTTGGAAATATCGTTACTCCAATTATTAAATCTGATAAGTTTATTGCGCCTATTCTTCTTATCAGTTAAAAAGTCTTGAATGAAAATATTGACGATTCAAAAGAGCTTATTTATTAAGTCAAGTTGAATAAAGATATTTTTTATTTTATTTTATTATTTTATCCTTCAGGTCGTAAGGCCAGGCACATAATTGGGCCCTCCGTATTACACCACTTACTGTCTTCACGCACTGGTGATCTATGTGATCACTGGCAAAGATTAGATCAGGGTTTTAACCCCTTTTCCAGCGACCGCTAGTTTTGGATCATGGATCAAAGATAGTAGGTATGTATCCATCAACCCATTCTTCAACGTTCACTCCGTTGTCATCACTGGTTCTGTATCCCCAGTTCTCGCTATGGCTATTAAAATTCCCAAGGACGAATCTAACCGGATGGGCGTTAAAGTTCGGCGGACAGCTGAAGTAATACGGTGCATTGGGAGGTTTGTAGACTGAAGTGACCGTACAGTTACTAAGTTCGGTAGTAAGGATCTCTATGTTACTGGTGTTAGTCTGATACACAGTGCGTACCTCTTTATCTGGCCTGGCGAATAAGCACTCCCATACTGTCGATGGGGGACTTCAGCTATGAGTTTCATCCCCTGAGTCACTTGTCAGATATGCTTTATCGAGTGTGCATCTGAGTTGCATAACCTCATTCCGCCCTCTCCTTTAAACTCACGCTCAGAGAATTAAGTACTCCTTCATCATGCCTGGAATAAACTGCCGGCTTCTGTTTGCCCGAGAACCTACAACCCAAACCTCTTAAAGTCGCAAGTGAATAGGCATCTTCTGGGTGAATCTATTCACACAAAATTTTATTCAAGTACTATAACCAACCACATTATAAAACTACCTTTGTGAGTTCACTCAATTCACGCGACTAATTTAATAAACATTGTTTAACTGTTTAGAATTTTCCGAATATCAGTCAATCACTTTACAATGCAATGGATGCACCCATTATTGTCTTTTTTGCTGTCGTCTTTGGTTGTCATGTCACACATACCACAAAATTGTCTTGAGATTCATGTTAATGAATATGACAAAATTTTAACATATAGTTGTGTTGCTGTCGCTTCGGTATTAATCTTTAATTAGTACAAATATTTCAGCATATCGCATAACATTTAAACAGAAAAAGAACCTGACGTTAGGCAAGTTTTTACGTTTTTTACCCATTTTTAGAGCACAAGGGATATGATGCGTACATGGCGAAAAATAGTGACAGTGAAAAATAAAGATATTTTAAAATGAGTAATGAAAAAAGGTTTTTTTAAAGTGGCTGATTTATAACCTTACGTGGCAAGTTTACATTAGTAAACAAAGTATCAATTATTTCAGTTGCTCTACATTTTGTTTAAACAAATTCGACGATCTCCGTGGCCGATTGGTGTACGCACCGGTTTTCTAGGCGCCACTATCTCTGAGGTCCCGGGTTCGATTCTCGGACGGGTAAATGTCGAAAACTAACTTTGAGATATTTTCTTGTATCTGGGTGTATGTGATCGTTGCTTCCAATTTTCAATGACACAAGTTATTGTATTATTTGATATTATCATTTTTGGTATTGGAATAATATGTATTTTATTTTATTTTTTTGTACTTAAACAATATATTTATTTAAGTGATTTTTTATATATTGATTTATATTATAGATTGATAGCGTGATTTTATATAAACGGTATACTTACTTATTTAAATATTGATTAACTAAGTAGATTTATTTTGTAAAAAAGTAGATGATGGGCTAGTATGAGTTATTTATATTTTTTCATATTAAATTATAAGTTTTATTAATTTGATTGGAATAAATCTGAAAATGTACCTACTGGTTAGAGCAGTATACATTTTTTTTTCAGTGTAATTTGTAGCAAATGTTGTAGTTTTGCCTGCGAAGATCATTTCGATAATGGATATATTATCGAAATGATCTAGAGATAGAAAATAAATATAAATAGCTGGTGCTGTGTTCTGCATTTTGAAGAATCGTTTGAAGTGGCTATCTTTGTTAAAAAAAGCTTTTTTTACTACATACGAATAATATCTAAGATCTACTCTTCCTACAAACCGACGTTTACAATAAATATTCATAATAATTCTTCTTGTATTCTACATAATATAATTTCCTTAGTAAAAGCGCACATAGGTGATATTTTAGATGTAAATAGAATGCGCGCTGCATGCCGCGTCTACACGTATTTCTCAGTCTACGAGAGTGCCGCGGCCGGAGTCTTACCGATCCCAGCACCCCCTCGCTTGTGTAAGCAACGGCCATCGACGATATTTTTTACCTATGCTATATCCTTAAAAATGTGCGCCTTGCAGATTGAGGGAAAAATGTTTTAAGTGGTGAGTACACGGTTGTAGTTCCTTAGTTAAGATATAATTATCGTGTATTTTTTACAATTATTACAAATACAAATTCATATTCTGAAAAAATATAGGGTGTTAAAGTTTGAATATTTACTTGTTTTAATTATTATTGCTCTTATCCTATTTAGCCATTTATAATAATAATAATAATAAATCAGCCTGGGTCGTCCCACTGCAGGGCAAAGGCCTCTCCACCTTTTTTCCATTTCACGCGGTTTAGAGCTGTTGTGTGCCAGTCACTCATATACGAGTCAAGATCGTCTCGCCACCGCCGTTATTATTATTTATGTAGGTTACAAATTATTTATTATTAAAAAGTAAAAAAAAAACCACCATCCACAGTTTCAATGACACAATCAAATCATACATTACAATAAATTTTTTTGCATGATAATAGATAGGTAATTGAAATAATCAATTAAATTAGTAATTAATTAAACTTACCCAAACCCTACCTTATTGCAACTATATTAAAGCAGAGAACGTAGATTTTATTTTTAACCGACTTCTAAATCAAAAAGGAGGAGGTTCTCTATTCGTCTGTATGTATGTTTTTTTTTTTTTTTTTTTTTTTGTATGTCCACCGATTATTCGAAGACGGCTGAACCGATTGAAATGGGGTTCAAACGTTATTACATCAGGTTGGTTTCCAAGTTGGTCCCATTTTTTGAAATTTTGAAATCGGTTCAGTAGTTTTCAGGAAATCTTGAAAATACTGTCGTTTTCGTTACCACTTTATGTGAATTTAATACGTATCTTTAGGCATAACTCCTTTGTTTATAAACCGATTTAGATGATTCTTATTTTGTTGGAAAGGGGATACCTCAAGGTATTTTAACCGACTTCGAAAAAGGAGGTTTTGAGTTTGATCACATACCTATTTACCAGAAAACATGTAAATTGCCTGCACGATGCACTAAAAAGAGTGAAATAAAAATTATTTTTATAAAAAAATAAAACCGCCTTCTAAAAAACCACATCAAATAAGTAAGAAATAATTCCTCACCAAATAAATAACGTAAGTACTTTGAAGTCGGGCGGGTTTTAACAAAAACAACAAAACATTGTACATGTTTCACGCCCGACTTCAAAGTACTTACGTTATTTATTTGGTGAGGAATTATTTCTTACTTTTTTGATGTGGTTTTTTATTATTTTTATTGTTGGCCGCCGGAACATCCTCTAACCTTTCATTCTTGCCTTTACTTTACCCCATATTGTTTTAATACTTATTACGTTGAAAGCATTAAAATTTGGGGTAACTATATAGAAAAGGAAGAAAAAGAGAGGGAGTATTTCCCGTGGCTCAATGTTTTCTATTACAAACTTCATCACAAATTGACTCACTTCTGTTCTGTGAATCAACTGCTGATAACATTAAAACAAAACAATGCATATAACTAGTAAGAATATTTTGAATGCGTTATAACTTTTTTGATTAATGCATTAAAAAGGGGTCGGTAAGAATAAATTCCTGCTAAAAGTAGCGAAAAATGTAGATGAAAACCTTTTTAGAACATAAATATTTTTAACTTCCCCTTTGTGTTCGCAATCTGTGGGTTGCTAGCCTCAGGACAATGTTTAAGTTCACCCTCTAAAACATTGAACTCTGTGCCACAAAATACAAGATGTAGGTACGAATATGTTGAAGCAGATGCGGCGTCCGGGCCGCCACGTAGCCGGAAAAAAATACGGTAATTGTATAATATGCTAGAGCTGGTGCATTGTGTTTTGAATGCATTTGACATTCTAAATACATGCTCCTTTTGAGTTCCTATAACTATTTTTGTCGGTGTTTGAGATCTTTAAAAGGGTACCTTAACCAATTGTCTGTGTTGAACCGTTCTCGAGAGAAAACTAGACTGAACCAATTCGAGTTACACAAATAATACGAGTATAATATAACTCAGGATCAATGGCGTTCTTGTTAATAATAACAATTGTACCAATTACATAAGGATGTAAAAGAGGTTAGATTTTAATAAAGTTAAATGCGTACAAAAGGCACTAAATGGACTTTTGAGTGGGAACTGTATTGGAATTGGATAGGCAACGGTTAGGAGTCTTCAGTTAACGAAATATTGACAGAAATGGTGATTAATACTATAAGGTCTTAGAAAAGATAAATAAAGTACCTGGATTTATATATGTCCGTTTTAGATGGGACCAGAACCCGCAACCGCGGAAATCCACTTCCAATTTGAGCTACTGAGAGACTATCGATACAAGTCTATCTACAGAAATAAAATTATATTTTGATACTATGACCTTTTCAGCTTACTAATAATACGATTCCTACAATTAAACATCGTGTAGTTCATGCGGGTAAAACCAAGGATGGAAAGCTAGTCGAGTAAAAATCATGAATTTAAGTAAAAACTTATTTTAATTTGCAGGAAATATGCAAGACGCAATAAATAAAATAACTTCAATAACATTTTTATACTAAGTATTCAAAACGCACTGACCTCAGATAGTATATAAATAAGCTATGTTAGCCTCAGAAATTCTACTACATATTACGAGATCCGTTTTAATTTGATCTTACCCTCATCTGTTATTCAATTCAAATAAAAAATATTAATAATAGACTACTCCAAACAAAGTAGGGCCCACTTGTTTAATTACCACTAGCTTTAATTTAATTATTATTATTATTAATTACTTTAATCAAAATATTTTTTATGAATGGACATTATTAGAATACGTATTTTCAGATTATTTTTACATAATTAACATGCAATAGTTGGCTTTCCTTTCATACAAGTTTTTGAGCCATTTTAGGGTTCTAGAAGCCCTATTACATGGCTGTAGTCCTCTTATGCCCGAATACTCGAACGCTACTTAACTTTGGGAGCGTCTCAAAAATGGCCCTGTCGCTTTAAATGTCAAACGTATGAAAGAGATGCCATGATGTTTGAGACGCTCCCAAATTTGATTTGCGTTCGAGAATTCGGGCGTTAGTGTGTTTTTTCGATAGGTTAATACATTTTGTTTAATTAAATTAAAGCGAAATAATCACGAAAACCCAAGAGAACTCTATTTGTTTTAAGTAATATATTATCTAGATACTGTCTATATGGGTACATCGCGCATGGAATGCCTAACCATATCCTGTGCCAAATGTTTAATCAAAAGGCCGGCGCAAACGAAATGTTCTTTAAATTATAAGTAAAAATGAGCGTAGAGAGAGATAGACAGATCTAAGTTTGGAGTTGCCAGGTTTAACAGTAAGAAGGTGTAACCCTCATGATTGATAAATTGCACTTGGGTTGCCTTGGTTATTATTTAGCATCATAGGCACAGGATTTAGCAAGGCAACCCAAGTGCAATTTATCAATCTAGATTTATCTAGCGTATACATTCATTAAATAACAGATATAGGCAGAAATTCCTAATCTTATACTAAAACATTGATTGAATAAAACTCTCATTTAACACAAACTTTCAATGTTTTACATCATCGAGCCTTTCGAGAAATCGAGAAAGTTTACTTTTAACTGATAAAGATCAGAATGAAGCTCGCGACGGACCTGATTGAATCCATAAATTAATCTCTCATCCGCAAAATTTTCCTGCGGGAACACAGTGGCGCCTCTTGCGGTAACCAAGCGAACAGACGGCGGGTGGCGGCACACTGTGTGGCGCGAATGTACTGGCACTATTTGGTTCAACTACAACTTATTTCTAAATTACAAAACTAGAATTAGTTTTTTTTATATGAATATTTATGCCATAAAATTTCGTCTCATTAGGATTTGAAGATTATGTCTCTTTAATGGTGACCTTCAGAGTTGACCCAATTTGAGCCCTATTTATATCATTTTCCATAACTTGCCGTAACACTTCCTGCGATATGTTCCTTTTCTAGATAAATGATTCCTTTTAGGGCTGCGAGAGTCTGTGGCTTGTTCACATACACCAGAGATTAAAATAACCCCAAAGAAAACTGACACGATTATTCCACGTTCTTGGGGAGCATATCGGTCCATGTTTATTTTAAGTGACTTTTATATTTGTTTACTACACATTTTTCAGTAGCAGAAATTGTTATTCTACCTGTTGGTGATGTCATATAAAAATAATATAAGTAATATTTATAGTGCCGTCACTTTTGCCCCACTCAGTATTAGCACGAGTTGGGAATGGAACTAATTTTGACAGCTGTTATGGCAGGTATTGTTAAAGCTGATAAAGAGCCTTTATAGAGCTCAAGTTTTAATGCTATGCCGCGGCCGCACTACAGTGGGGACTGCGACGCGACTGAGATTTTGTGAAAACAAACTTATGTTTTTTCATTTAACATTATGTTGGTGGTTGTATGTATACCGCACCAGTGCGGTCTTGGCCTTACACATTGAAAGAAACGATGAAAGTTATTCGATGGGTCCTAGAATGAGAGAGTTTCTTTTGACGTTTCATCGTTCAGTTCAAAAATTTGTACTAGATGGCGCTACCCCGCTATAGCGACCTAACTTTTTCTGAAGAAGTAACGAAAAAGTATTTACATAATAGAAAATAGCAAAGAGAATAGTCTGTCTGAGTAATATATTTAAATGGGCTTCAAATGTCAAATAAAGCCCATGTCCATATTATGGATCAAGACGATACGATCCATAGTCTTTCGATATGATTGAAGTTCGTTCACCAGACAGTGCGGTGATTAGGCAAGTCCAAAACGTTAAGCAATATCGGTGTCAAGTATTCAGTGCCAGGCCAAAATGTAAGCTATCCAATCGGGGTCCAGTATTCAGTGCCAGTCCAAGCCAGGTTTCAATCAAATTATTTCAAGCCCAGCAGAACGTGGCGCTCCGCATCATCACCCAAGCGGGGCGCTACGTACGCAACGAGGTCATCGCGAGGGACCTCAACATCCAGCCGCTGCAGGACTTCGTGGGCCAACTGGCGCGTCGAATGTTTGACTGCGCCGATCACGGGCCCCACAAACACCTGCAGGGCA
The DNA here is from genome assembly GCA_949710035.1 of Crambus lathoniellus. Taxonomy (NCBI): domain Eukaryota; kingdom Metazoa; phylum Arthropoda; class Insecta; order Lepidoptera; family Crambidae; genus Crambus; species Crambus lathoniellus. Next base: position 32,063,089 of record OX453296.1, read on the forward strand.
TCGCACCCAGACGACGACCACCGCCGCTAGAAACCGAATAATCAGCTCCTTCCCCCAACATTACCATCAACACCAGAGTCATGAAGAAATGGGCGCTGCTCCGCGATATTGTGCCCCCGCCACTTCCCCAGCCCACCTCGCCCAAACCTCACATCCCTTCTAACACCCCTACCTAAATTATAGCCCATACCCCGTTTGCGCGCCCGCTCGCAGGCGCTAGCTGGGCCTCCCCCAAAGGGGTCTCACCCGGCTGGCTGACCGCGCCGAGGGCCGCAAACATCCGGTGGGGCACACCACCCGTCCCGAGGACGGCCGCGCAAAGCGGCTCCAAACACAGTGGGGCAGTAGCCTCACGAGATGAAGCCCGGGGAAGGAGCGGAAGCTCAAACCCGAACCCGCCTTCGTCGGCGGAAGAAATCCATGATGATCAATCAAATTATCAAGAAAAACGAATACGCTCACAAAACACCACCAACACCAACGCATGGAAGCAAAGCAATCTGCCGATCTCACAGAAGAAAAACTTTACCACAGACAGATTAATTTGACAGTACAACCGGTCGACACACAAGTCTTTTTTAGGCTGAATGAACTAATCCTTTGCCATAATATGCTGAAAAAAGTAGGTTGTGTTAGGGTTACAGCGCCATCTAGTGCATGGAAAAATAACTGCAGGAAACTCTCCCATTGCAACCAACAAATTGAGAAAAAAAAATGTTTTTTGCACGAATAGCCTTAAAATTAACTACCTATATTTTGTTAATTAAAGGTAGTATTTTTTTTATTATTTTCGAAAATACTAAAGAAAATGATACAAGTACGTAAAGAAGTCGTGACGTAGTCATAAATGCAATGAGTTGTTTATTGATTTAAAAACCGCAAATCAACGCAAGCTAAATGAAAATTAGTTTTTAATTTTGTATGAAGAAAATTTTAGTTGAGTCGATGTTGTACTTTTGTACATAGGTTTCGTTTAATAGTATATTTTATAAAGAGGGACTAAACGAAGCCATTATATAGGTACCAGAGGTGGTTTGAATGAAACCGAGGGGTATATTAAATTGGCATTTAGTCTCGAGGTGCAAACTGTACTTTTCACTTTGAGTGCGAGAAAAATAGTCAATTTAGTACAAAAACATTTAACATATTCTGAAATTTTCGCGGTCTGTTGTAGTAGTAAAAATGTGCGATGACATTTAGCCATACTGCCAATTTTATTCTTGAGTATTATTAAATTATTATAGTTTCTTACGTTTTCATAAGAATGTAGGTGTGTTACATTCCAATGCTCCTTGGAGTATTTGGCGTCTATTTCAATCATTCCACATATCGTCCAGTTGCGTAGACACTTGGGGCACAAAACCACACCTATCTTGAGTCATAAAGTCCACTATGAAACAAATTGCGATTAAATAAAATATCCACTTAACCTAACCCGCCAAAATGGCGCCAAAAACTCGCGGTCAGTTTTTTCTTCTAAACCAGTCACAAATTAACAATTTAAAACACATGGCGCCACCTATGCCGAAAAACCATGAAACAAAAAAACATCTTATCATTTTCGCAATGAAGATGGTCCACACTTCACAAATAATAGTATATATGTCGCAGAGATTTTGTCAAAGTCGTGATATTATAATTCCACTAGTGAAATTATAATTTCTCGTGATAATATAATTCCACTAGTTAAATTATGAATATACAGTACGAGACAGTATGCACACGGCTGCGAGCTCACGAATTTGCCTCATAAAAGTCCTTTACTCCTCGAAAGTCCTCGGATTCACTGGCTGTTTGAGCTTGTCTAATGCCACGTGAAGGAAATTAAAAAAGTTATTAGTTTTTACTCCCTAGGGACTAAAGTTGTTACTTTAGTCCCGCTTCGTAGGGCTATATTGGCGTACTTTTAGAGCATGAGGAGTGAAAATTATATAAGAGCGTTTCCGCACCTGCCACCATCCGATGCGTATCCATTAAATACCTGTCGGACGTTGCTGTATTACTTTTAGTAGTGAGATTGCACACTAGAACTGAGATTTGTCATACTTAGACATATTCTACTTAATGTCTGTTTGTTTAGTCCCTATGGTTGGTCTAAAGTCTGCAAAGTAGCTGAAAAAAGAGGTTGCATTAGAAACAAAATCTGTCATACTATACAAAAGATCTCCGAACTCAGAAATGGATTGGAAACAGCGGACAAACCACAGATCACCTGTATGTAGCATAAACTTATTTATACTAGGGGTAAATGTAGCATGGGACAAACGCTCGGAACAATAAGTTTAAATGGTAGCGTGTTGACGGTGGCGCCTCTCGCGGCGAACAAGTGAACAATTTGTCTGTGACCGGGCGGGCGGCTCGTGGCGGCACGTACGACCGGTATTGCTTGGCATTTGGATGAAAAGTGCTATGATGGGAATAAAAAAAACAGCTCAGTAGCCTAGCAGGAAAAACAGTCGAAAAGTAATCGTATGGTAAATTTTAGTTCCTTTAACGACCAATAGAGTAGTAGAGTAGAGTAGTAAAGTAGAATAGTTTAAAAATCACGACTCACGAAACAGCAAGCTCTTATTGTAGTCGGGAGACTTTTAAAATGTAACAATTGCACAGCAATGGTACCCCGACTGCAATAAGAGCTTGTTTTTTACTTTTTAGTAAAATTTTGGCAGTAGTTTTTTTTACTTCTAGTTTGGCAGTCACGTTTCTTATTTTTAAATATTTTTTTTATTTTATTTTTTTTAGTGATTATGTATACAAATTATTTATATATTTTTGAAATGTACTTATACCTTTCATTTGATACCTATACCTATCGCTATAATTGAAGAATTCTTTTTTTATTTCACACGTCCACCATATTGAATATTAAAAAATATATATAAATAGTGTAATTCGGAGTGACATAACGTTTTTAATGATACTTCATACATTAAAATCAGGTAAAGGTATCTTTGATCGAGGTGTTATTGTTGATCGAAGTAAGGCATTCAAAAGTTATGGTGGAAACTCACATACATACACACTTACATAAATTAACCCTAAACACAATACACTCCTTGGGCAGTCTTGTAAAAAGCCTTTAGCTACCCTGACAGTTAAAGCAACCGTCTGAATCTATTTCTGTATTTCTATAACGTTCACGTAATAAAGGAAGCCACTAATTTGTTCGAGAGTAGTCTAGCAAGGAATTGCAATTATCCGCAAGCGAAAACCAACTTCGAATACAATCAAAAACTCAGCAGCGCTAGCGTCAGGGTTGAATAACAAAAATTGGTCACCTGCAGCTCGAGAATTTCAGCTCCAAGGGAATCGGTTTGAATTACTCTAGATAGAAGCAGTGCAGTCAGCGGGAGCATAAAAATGTATGTGGCTAGCTCATTTATGTAGATCTGATATTTTTTGTCGGCACTCATAAGACGTTCCTGACATTTTACTAAACATTATGTTGAGCTTCACTAAGAATTCGAGATAAAGGCATAAGTAGGAACATAAATAGTAGTTTATGTGACTGTTGCATAATGAGGGGTATAGACACGAGTGGGAGTTTAAAAGTTAAATATTTCGACACGGTCTCAATTTCGAAAGACCATAGTTCAATTACTCATTACTTTGACAGAACATTTATTCGACATGCATTATTCCAACAGAACATATTTCGATAACACAGAACTTCGAATCACACTACTTCGCCAGAACCCTTCTTCGAAATGCACTTGTTCGACGGATCTCTATTTCGACAGAGCATACTTTAGACAATATATTATTATGATCTGTCGAAGCAGTGAGTAGTCGAACTATTGTTTTTGAAAGTGAGACCGCAGAACACGGAAAGTTTTTTTTCTAGGTTCTGTGATTGAGACCGCGTTGAAATTCAGAATGACACTCTTTTTCTAGTTTTTACCCACGACGACCGACGGACGGAACGGAACGGAGGCGGTAAATGCGTTTGGGGTTAGAGGTTGTTTGTTTGTGTGTTTGTATATATGTCTGTTACCATTTTCCTCGGAATCGACTGGGCCGATTTTTGTGCTAGGGGTACAGTTGTGTGTATCTAAACTAAAAGATCGACAAGCTAAAAAATTCTTTTATTTCGCTTGACTCTCACTTGTTTGTTATGAATGTGACATAAAGAATCGTATTTATAGGGTTGACATCGAATATGTTTTAAAAAAAAAAATCAGTTTCAGTTGCATGTATGGGGAGCCCCCCTTATTTTTTATTTTTGTATTAAAATCCTAAAGCGGTTCACAGAATATATCTACCTACCAAGTTCCAAGTATGTAGTCTTAATAGTTTTGGAATAAAGTGGCTGTGACATACGGACGGACGGACGGACGGACGGACGGACAGACAAACAGACATGCCGAATCTATAAGGGTACCGTTTTTTGCCATTTGGCTACGGAACCCTAAAAAGGAATCAGCCATTGTCTTGTGAATGACGTCTATATTTATTGAATAACGTAACAACATTAAAAAATGTGTTCAATAGTTTAAAAACGGGTTTCAACCAAATGTGCCCACTTTTAACAAAATCCGGTTCGAAAACGGTTTGAATGCTTTTCAAATTGTGTAAAGTTATTCAATAAATATTAGACGTTATTCACTAAGACCTCGACTGATTCGTTTTTTAACCGACTTCTAAATCAAAAAGGAGGAGGTTCTCTATTCGTCTGTATGTATGTTTTTTTTTTTTTTTTTTTGTGTATGTCCACCGATTACTCGAAGACGGCTGAACCGATTGAAATGGTTCAAACGTTATTACATCAGGTTGGTTTCCAAGTTGGTCCCATTTTTTGAAATTTTGAAATCGGTTCAGTAGTTTTCAGGAAATCTTGAAAATACTGTCGTTTTCGTTACCACTTTATGTGAATTTAATACTTATCGTTAAGCATAACTCCTTTGTTTATAAACCGATTTAGATGATTCTTGTTTTGTTAAAAAGGGGATAGCTCAAGGTATTTTAACCGACTTCGAAAAAGGAGGTTTTGAGTTTGATCACATACCTATTTACCAGAAAACACGCAAATTGCCTGCACGATGCACTAAAAAGAGTGGAATAAAAATTATTTTTATAAAAAAATAAAACCGCCTTCTAAAAAACCACATCAAAAAAGTAAGAAATAATTCCTCACCAAATAAATAACGTAAGTACTTTGAAGTCGGGCGGGTTTTAACAAAAACAACAAAAAATTGTACATGTTTCACGCCCGACTTCAAAGTACTTACGTTATTTATTTGGTGAGGAATTATTTCTTACTTTTTTGATGTGGTTTTTTAGAAGGCGGTTTTATTTTTTTATAATTAGAAATTGGGCTTATTAGGAAGAAATAAAATAAAATCGATTGGCGGCGTTTCTTGGCTCATGTCAGCCTCTTTTTAAATGTGGACTGGAGGTGAAGTGACGGTGGAATTTTCTTAGAAAGTCGAACCTCTGATTAGACATTTTTGTGCCAATTAAGTTCAAGAAGTAGAGCTTGTGGGCGGACACGCTCTGCTCAATATATAAATAATATAATAACAATAAATATAAGTAGTGGTTTAAAATTACATTATGTGGTAATCTGTTGTTGTCTCTGTCATCATTTTAGCTTATAATAACATCAGTTTTAAATAAGGTATAACTTTACACCACGTTTAAATTAGAAAGGGGGTTAATGTATTGATTATAAACTAACGAGACAACGAATAAAGTGATTGAATGAATTTATGAAATTAAGCGTACTGGTTGGAGACGTAAAATTGAACACGGTATATAAGGCAGAAATAGGATGAAAGAAATTTATTAACTGGTGGAAATGAGTTCAGCTAAAGATTTTAAGTGACTGATATACTTCGTTCTAAAACATGTCATGTAGTTTGATACGTTTCTTACCCCTTTAACAAGCAGAATGTTTTTGCGTGATAATAAAAAATAGTATATTTCATTACAAGTGCGGAAAGCCTGTCATTGCAAAGAGTTCGACAAATGTCTACCCGAGCCGAGGCGCAGCCGAAGGCGAGGGTTGACAGTCGGAACAAGTTGCAATGACGGTTCCGCACGTGTACTGAACAACTATTTTTAATATAGTTGCGAAAAAATGAAGCAATTTAATAAAATAATAAAATACAATAAACTCAACTAACTAATCGTAAAAGAATATAAGCAGAGACGTTTTTTTTGTTTTCTTCACCCATTCTGGGTTGGCAAAGGAAACTATGATCATACAGCCAAGGCTTCAGTAGAATTTTTTTATTGATATGAAATAAAATGAAACCTAATAAAAGCAATCCGAATCCTATAGGAGCGCCTTTCCTTATTTCTCACTTTTACCACATCATTTTCCATTAATGGCACATTATTGCACTAATTCCACCGTACTAAGTACCTACCACAATAAAAACCAGAAAAAACTAATTTAGAAAATTAAGAAATAAGGTCCCTCATTTTATTTTCACTTACTTGCGCAAGCAAACTCCTATAAACAGAGACTATGGTAGGGCACGTCATACCATATTTAGTAATCTGTGGTCATACAGCCAACTTTTTTATATATTTATAAATTTAATTTGGCCGATACTAATTTAATTAAATGTATAATTAAAACTACTTTTAAATCTGATATTGAAACAAATTAGTAGCTTCTTTTTAGAAATATTTGCATGAATCATAAAAACTTCTATGATTTTTTTTTGTAAAAACTTCGTGGTTGGTTTTTTCTTTTTAAAGACAATATTTTGACAGTTGGGAAAGAAAACGCACGAGTTCGGGAAAGGTAAAGAAAAAGTTCGAGTGTGTAATAGCCCACATCCCGAACGCTATACGTCCCTGCAATACGCCACTTTTTGAGCAACTGTATTAAAAAATACATTTGACACCACTGCGAATGAAATTCGCAAACTTCAGTCCTGTGATTACGTTGATGCATTATGCCCGTTCAGGGACTAATAAAAAATACATAAGAGCTATAAGGACAACTTTTTAATAAAATCTACCTTTGGTTATGGGTAGGTTACAGGTGATACCATGTGATAGGTTACAGGCGCTATACTAATTTTGGTATGCCATATAAAGGGCTAAACAAATGTTTATTTACCCATCATGTAGTACCAAAGGCTATTTCTGTATATAAAAGCGTATCAATAAACTTTATTTACCTATCTACAACGTATTGTTAAAAACCGTTGATTCATCCAGCGCCAACGATCGATAGCTACTTTCGCGGATGACAATACGTTATTTAGTTTCTATCAAAATAAAAAAGATAGAACCCAGGAGAAGCATCACTATTTTTCTTTAAAATAAAACAAGCCGAGGGAAGCGTGCTTATTTCTAAAAAAATGGAAGCCATGAAATGCTTTACTATTTTTATTTAGAGGCGGAGGTGTCAAATTGTGGGTGCCCGACTCAGTGAGTTGAACAATATTGTAGGGTTCTATTCCTGCATCGAACGATTCAAATGTTCTCCCGCTCTACGTTATAAGATGTGCACGTATTATATTTGATAGTCAAGAAGTATTCCAAAATAAACTATGTGATTGCGTTTACCAACACCTAACTTGGGATATAATAGTTTTTTCTTTTTTTTTCTTCACATAACAAAGAAAAGGGTAATTCTGACCAGCCAAGCACAGTCAAAACCACTGTTGGAATTAAGTTAATTATTAATAGTTTAATTTTTTTTATAAAATTGGGAAGTTTAATACTTGAATAAAGTCCAGCGGGTAAGTCTCGTACTAGCTACGCCACGATTACTAGTAAAAAATAAAGGATAAAACCCATACGAACTATCTAAACATGACATTGAACAATTTTAAGAGGTTCCCTGTCCCTATACAATTCACTTTTTGTTATCGTATATCTCTCAGTCTATATTTTTTTATTTTTTTTATTATTATTGATAAATAATAAATAAATAAATCATTTATTTCAGGCTACAAAGAATATTTTACAATATCAGGCCCATATAATAAATAGCTTAAAGACAAACATATATATTTATATCATACAATTTTGTTAGTAAATATCTTAACTTAATATTAGATTAGTAAGATAACATTAAGCAACAGCTTTCGCTGTTGAGTCGGTGGCATTTGGCAACGTCCCGCGGAAGCGCCGGTAAACCACCCCCTGCGGCCAGAAATCCTCCTTCAGGAAAGTTTCCAGCCTCGCTGTCGGGACGCGCACGACAAACGACTTAAAATTCGTATTGTGGCGCGATTCCAAAGCCTGTACTCTCAAGCAAAAGTTGGCTTTCTTCTTTATATACTCTGTCACGTCCTCCGCAGTGATGGTGTGGTGCAGACGGGACAGGTATACGGCCGTGGTCGGTATGGCAGCTCGCAGCAGGAAGTTGGGCCCTGTCGGTGCGGTACCATACTGGTTCTGCGTCGGTCGCTGACGATGTCGTCTTTTGCTCCGAGCCTCGATAAAACCTTGATCATCTTGGCCCGGTAAGGCAACATTCGGCGCGGGCGCTCGTCTTTTGGAGGGATCCAGTTTCTGCGGCTGTGAGCTTGCTTTGGTAGCAGCAACAGCAGCATAGTCACGTAGACTGGGCGCGGGCGCGCGCGGCGCCACTGCAGTAGGAAGCGGCGGCGGAGGCGACGGGGCGCGGGCGGGAGGTGCACAGCTCGCGGAGTCGGCGCTCGCGGCCGGCGGCGGCGGCGCTCGGGTTCTGTCGGGCCGTGGCGGAGTCGGCGACGAAACTGCTGACTTGCAACTCGACGTCGTCGACGTATCTAGGCATGCCCCGCGTCGCATGTTTACATTAGAGCCTGCGATCGGTGACCTACTTACTGCAAGCGATTCACGTAAATCGTAAACTTCTTTACGCAATTCGCTTACAGTATTTTCAGATGTTTGAAATTTGATCATTATATCAGCCAAACTCTTCTTCAAGGAAACAATATCCTTCAAAAGGCTGGTTACATCGACGTGATCAAAGGTGACGGGAGGCAGCTTGTTGAGATCCCTCGCCACGAAAGTGGGCACGTCATCTGGATCGGTTTCCTTGAACAGGGTGATGATTTCCTGCAGGCTCTTCTGTGTCCCATCACGCCTTCGGGACACCATCTGGTCAATCTTGCCGAGAGACTCGTAAAGCAGCTTCTTCGCTGTGGCCACATCATCCTCACTGAAGTTTGACTTACAGATTTGGAGCGCGCTCACCTCATCCATGACGTCCAGCTTTTGTTGTAGGAACGCCAGGAGTTCGTTAGCCACAAGTTTATCGCTCATAGCTCTATGCGTAACGCGGCACTTGGCCGCGTTTCACAATATTCACAGAAAATTTTAGCACGCGTCTGCACCGATCCGCATCGCAGACACGACCGGTAAATTACCGGTAAATTGTAATTACGTAAAATCACACCAGTTTTTTTTTATTTTCTACTAGAAGATGATGTCGTCCATTCGTACGTCCATTCGTATTCTACGTCCATTTTAGCTAAAGGTCGGAATTTAACTCTAAATTTGATCATAATTATATGATTCATGAACGTGTGAATCTCAGTAATAAATATATCCCATGAACCACATACGATTCATGGTACAGGGAACCTGTAAGACTCTATTTCATTTGATTAAAGCCTTCTCTATCAAATGAAAGAAATCAGTATATTATGATATACTGATTTAAATTTATGACTATAAACAGTAACTGTATTTTATCAGAGAGCTGACACAACAGTTCTGTTAACTTTCCCTTATAACATACCTTATAACATAACCTTCTTAGCAAAAACAAAGGCCATTGCATAATACCACAGTTCCGTTCCCATTTTATAAACAAACGTCCTTAATTCGCTCGGTTCAAGTATACCCCCGATGCAGTTGGCGCATTGCACACCAGACGTGACCAATGCCCTCCGCGACCCTCACCCCTTGCCTAAAACGTAGGCTGTGTGCCGTATCCTTGCGCATAACGCCCGCCGCGCTAAATTAATATTTAATAGAACGCCTTAAGGTCGCTTTTCTTCCACACTCCTACTTTTTAATGGGGTGTAAAGCCAACGACAGATACTAAACCTTTTTTTTCATACTTCAGTGCAATGTGCTACTTTTACAGTAATTACGTGAATTGTTAACGGAAATATTTGGAAAGTGTGTGCTACCATATTGCTGTTTCTGTTTGCATGGAATGGCATTTTTCAAAATGTATTAAATAAAATATTTGGACATGTACCAATAGAAATATTCCAATACAAAAGATCAGTACATAGTAAATATGATAAACTAGCTTTCCGTCCGCGGTTTCGCCCGCGTGGACTACACGACGTTATCCCGCGGGAATGTGATATTTTTCCGGGATAAAACGTGACCTTTGTTCCTCTCTAGGCTTCAAAGTATCCGTGTCCCAAATTTCAGCCAAATCCGTTCAGCCGTTTTGGCGTGATTGAGCAACAAACATCCAAAGATCTAAACTTTCACATTAATAATATTAGTAGGATTGAATTTACCTAAAAGGTTGAAATAGGGGTGACATTTTCAATGAAAAATCAGGGGTACAATAGACATTTCAACTTGATACTTTGTAGGCTTACTTCTTAAAACAAATAGGCAACTCATTTCGTAATTTTCCCAAAATCAAACCCAGGGGGTAAAATAGGGGATGAATATTATGTATATGAGTCCGTCAGTTTTGAAGTTAGGATCTTAAAATTTTGTATTTAGGCTGGCAATTGAAAATTAATATTTTCCTGTGTCAGCGTTTTTGACAATTCCACCCCGAAGGGGTGAAAAGGGGGATGAAATGTTGTATCTGGAAAGTCTTTCAATAAATTTATTATGAGGAGGTCCGATAAAATGTGAATTTGGTAAAAAAAGCATTTTTATGGCAAGCTCATTTGCTGACTGACTGTGTTTAAATTATTATATTGTCATCCAAACCAAGGTATCAGCTTCCTTACTCTTGAACGAAATTGGATTGGCATTAGATTGAATCAATGTCAAACGTCAAAAGTAAGAACTTTATTGCAAGGCGTTATGGTTCACTGATTCAATGTCTGACATTAATTTAATAATTGCCTATTGGAACATGTGTCAAGAGTCAGAAGGCAGCTCAATCGGATACTGGAAAGTGGGTTAAATTAGCTCGCAAGATTGGACCAGAACTGACAAAGGCACACAGCGAATTAAATTAATAATAAAAAATCTGGAAAACATGTTTTCCTGATTTTTGCAAGCCATTTATTTTTTACACTTCGCCATTCATTACACTAAGCGTAGTCACAAAATAACGAGCGCCGCGTACTTACTTTGTGGCGTAGTATAAGAAATGGCGATGGTGTAGTATATTATAATTATTTTCAAACACTGTTTTACTTACCTAAATTTTTTTAATAAAAGTAAGAAAATAATTATCCCTAATTGCAATAAGCAAATTCGATTAATCAGGACGCAAGGGTAACTAGCGCAGTTGAAACAAAAATAAAAGCGACAGTACACTTGGACTTTTAATGTGGTCGTAAGGTCAAGAATCAGGGCTGCCATGGCTCGTAAATAGGAAAGAGGCGGTGAGTTCGGTCCCTTAGGGGCCGTAACCCTTAAGAAGGGGGTATGGCCGACCCTAACATAGGGGATGGCGCGTAAACTCCTGAATTTACTCTTAACTGCTAGCCAAGAGTTGGAATGTTCCCTTAAAGGTTATCGTGGCCCAAAGTGATATAACGAGCTGTGTTTAGGAAAACAAAGGTGTTATTGTATTATTGAGTTTTTTAAATTATTTGAATGCTATTTTGTTAGTTACTTATATTAAGCAAATTATAATGTTTTTAGTATAAAGTGACTGTTCTCCAAGACGTCTTGTGTTAACTGTAAGTCCTGGAGAACCAAATAAATAAATGAATAAACTAAATAAATAAAATGAAATAAAAAAATATATAAATAAAAAGGTAGACTTTTTAAATAAATTCGTTTTGCTTATGATTATTATTCTACTAGACTTCTGCTCGTGGCTTCGCCTACGTGGACTACACGAAATTGTCCCGCGGAAATGTGAGGATTTTCCGGGATAAAAAGTAGCATTTGTCACTCTCCAGCTCCCAAACTACCAAAAATCACGTCGACCCATTGCTCCGCTTTGACGTGAAAGACGGACAAACAAACACACTTTCACATTTTTAATATTGGAATGAGTAAATGCCTTTCCATCTGCTCCTTTGCCCACGTGAATTACACGATGTTTTCCAGTGTGAATAATAAGTAACCTTTATGCTATTCTTGTTTTGACCATAATCTATCTTTATGCCAAGTTTTATCCAGATCCATTTTATTTTGAATTGTACCGTCCACCAATACCAAAATGGGATAAGGGTAGGAGAATGATAATGAAAACAAAAGTCTATGTCTAAATAGCCATGATGATGACTTTGGTACAAGGTTGGTGAAGACTCACAAACCTAGTACCAAAATATCATCATCAGCCATTTTATGTCCCCACTGTTGTGGCACAGGCCTCCTTATAAGGAGTAGTGCGGATTGGTGGCGAGTATTATCGACTGCAAATGCAGCCGGGACCAACGCATTAACGTGCCTTCCCTTCCAAAGCACGGAAAAGCTCGAGAGTAAATATTTTGGTCACCCATTCCGTGACCGACCATTGCGAAAGCGCGCCGAACCACTGCGCCACGGGCTCCTCAAAAGATACTTGTTATTCAAATTTTTACTTTTTTGCATTCACAATGCACTTTTTATTATTGAAAAACTGAAAATGAAGTATTTAGAAAAATCGACCCGTCTCACAACCAGCTCTGATGGGACTCGAACCTACGACCTTTCGCTATCAGTGTGACTGCTCTAATCACTGAGCAGACTGAGCTGAGCTGAGCATCGACTCCGTATCTCAGTGGTTAGAGCTGTCGCCCGGCTAGCGAAAGGTCGTGGGTTCGAGTCCCATCGGAGCTGGTTGTGAGACGATCAATTTTTTCTAAATACTTCATTTTCAATTTTTCAAGTTAGTATTGGACAAGTTTCTTTTTTTTTGATATTGCTGTACACTTTTTGTAGGTATAAATTAATTATCTAGGTCAGTGGGAACACTGTGCTGTAGTGTAAAGTGCGGACGCTGGGAAGCAGTACGGACTTCAGAACGGCTCATGACGTTCCAAGTCAAATAAAACAACAAAATACTAAAACAGTACAGCGCAAGTATAAATACGGGGCGGAAAGGTTCTCGAATGGCAACCGCAAACCGGACGACGTTCCGTGAGCAGGCCCCCTACAAGGTGGACCGACGATCTGGTCAAGGTCGCGGGAAGCCAGTGGATGCGGGCAGCGCAGGACCGATTGTTGGGGAGATTCTTGGGTGGGGCCTATGTCTAGCAGAGGGCGCCGTACGGCTGAAATAATGATGATGATGATGAAGTATAAATACGAATAAAGTATCCATGTACTCTTGAATAATGAAGTTAAATTACTAGTGTTGAATGATTATTTTTACTTTTTTCGCATTCACGCTGACAACAGCGCATAAGAAGTATTGGATAAATTCGACGCGTACCTACATACTAATAACTCCGTAGATCAGTGGTAAGAGCATTCTCCCGGACTGAAAGGTCGTGGGTTCAAGTCCCATCGGAGCTAGTTGTGAGACGGGTCGATATATTCTAAATATTTGATTTTCAATATTTCCAACAGGGTTAAATGTTAAATCTAATTTAAAGTCAGCGTCTGAAGCTGGCAACATGCACGTTATTACTTTAGCTTAAGTTGCGTCTGCCCCTTAATTAACTTAGGTCTAGATCAGAGTAAAAATATTAGCGAGTTAACTTGTAACTTTGATAAAGCCTAGCTGTTCCTACATTGATTTTAATTTACACGGAACATATAAATTTTACAAAATAGGTATGTACGTTGATCCCAGAGTTTTTTTAGTTTTTCCTCAGTCGGGTAAAGTTTGATGTTATAGAACGTGCTGTAAACTATTATCGTCTTGATAAATTTGCACTGTAGAATTAATTCTCACGAGTCACACCAATTATTTTTGTTATCAGCATATCTAAAAAATATTTAACTCGAGAAAAAAGTGTCTGTTTTTATTTTTTTCCTATCTTCAAAAATTACTGAGATATTAAACGTTAAAGTACGGCCTCCGAGGAAAATTCAGGTGAACCAATGGCATTAACGTGTGATGTTTGGCCCTTCCGTATACCTACACATTCTCCTTTGGCTATATAGTTGCGCTCTCACGGTTTCGCAATAAATTTATTTATTTTTCTTGTAGTCGATCAATGAAATGGTTACGAAATTTTGTATTGAGCCCATGTGAAAAAACATCTTCAAATACACATGTTGTATTTTCGTAAATAATAAATTAAATCAGCTTTCGTAATGACCAGATTTCGATGTACCTAACTTATCTTACCCAGTGGTGGAGGCGCCACACAGAATTGGTATTCTGTCAATACATATATCAACTGTCAAAACAAAATGTACTTACTACCTTAACTGACCTGGTGGTCAAACACATAACCAAAAAACAGTCAGCCATTTCGATAATTTTGTACTGCTAGTGGCGCTTCCACCACTGGGATAGATAAGTTTGTGGGATAAATGTCTTTCGGTATCGACGGTAGGTGATAGTTTCTGCGCGCGGTCGAAATCGAATACTAATAGTTTATACGAAAAAATTGCATTGTGAATGCATAAAAATAATATAAAAATCTCTACTAATAATTTACCATAACCTTGGAACGGATAAAATGTACTGTCACTAGTGCCAAAAAGGCACCAGTTGCGCAGATTGCGCACGGACGGACTCTATGTAAATACAGTTGGACGGAAATCACCCGCAACAGCCGCAATCGGAGATGTCTCTGCGACATGACGTCATTGCAATAGCGCGCAAGGAAATCAAAACAAAAGCTGGTGAAACTTTACAACTTTGGAAATCCTGGCCAGATTTCGATAAAACAAAAACTGTTATTACTTGCACGAGTACGCGTAACGTACGTAATTTTATGGTCATATTTTGATGTGTTGGTGTGACTCAGTTCGATCCTAAACCATATTTTGTCAGTGTATTAAAGATAAAAACGTGTTGGGGTAGGTATTTAGACAAGTACGAGTCTATGTGTTAATAAGAAATTATTATAACCAGATTCTATTTATAGGAAAAAAATGTGATAGTAAAAATCCACCAGCCCTGCAAGAAGCTTTCAGGCGGGATTCCAACCAATTGTACACAATCAATCATGTGGTAATATTTAGCGGTACCAATTATCTACGTTTATGAATTACTACGTTTGTTTATTTTGTAGTTAAACTGTACTAACTGTACTGTAACGACGTAGCATTACACAATTTTTACACACTTTAATTCCGAATTTCCGTTGCACCGTAAATGAGAGTAACAGCTGTAAATGCATAAATGAAGCGCAGTAAAAACCAGGAATTAAGTATGCAGGGCACAATCGGACCAGAGCGGTAGGTAAATTAAGTGCTCCAATCGCAGTTGGTACGGTCGTTACGTGACGAAAGAGTGAGATCACTGCATTGATGAAGAAGAATTTATTACTAGCGGTTCCTCGCGGTTTCATCCGCGTGTTACCCGTTCCCGTGGGAATATCGTGATAAAATATAGCCTATGTCACTCGGGAAGAATGTTAGCTTTCTAATGGTGAAAGAATTTTGTAAATCGGTCCAGTAGTTTCGGAGCCTATTCGATGCAAACAAACAAACAAATCTTTCCTCTTTATAATATTAGTATAGATAATAATAGCTAAATAAGCCCGATATTGTATTGATAGATCGACATGAACGCCGCGCAATAATTGTTTATGTCGCTGTTCCCCATGACGACAACCTTGTGAAAGCTGAAAAAGATAAAGAAAACAAATATTTTGATTTAGCTCACAAGATTGTTGACATGTGGGACATCGGTTCAGCAATTGTTGTTCCGATAGTCGTATCTGCCCATCGTCTGATAGCCAAGAGCCTCGATTAACACGTTAGGTGGATGGGTCGAGAGTCAGATGCAGAATGCAGTACTTCTGGACACGGCCCGTATAGTGAGAAGCTTCCTGTCTCTGGATCCTTAACCATAGGTAGCCGGGACCCTGATCTTGCTACCGTTGGGGAACTGCATTTTTGTATTTTTAAATGTTATATTTTTTAGCGTAAATTTAATGTTTAGATATATAATTTTGTATGTATTTTAAATGTAACCAAGAAGATAATATTAATAAAAATGTGTTGGAGAAATACACCAGCCTTGCAAAATTTCAGGACGGGAATTAAGCCCGCCCCCTGGATATCCGGTATAATGCTCTATCTAACCAAAGAATACTATATCTAACTTTAAATAAGTTACTTTTAGTCTTTTGCAATCACAATGCAATTGCTATTATTGAAAATAAAGTATTATAAAAATCGGCCCGTCTCGTCCGGGCGAATGCGGACAGTGAAACATCGTCCCAATCGGTGCTAGTTGTGGAACGGGTAGATTTTTTAATACTAATTCATTTTCAATAACTTTAACCGATTAAGTTACCGAAAGGCTTAATGGATTCTAAGTATACTGAGTCAACTGTATAATTCTAAATAGCAGTTGCAATTGACTCAGTACAGATAGGATCCATCGTTATGAACCACGACAATTTTTTCTGTTACCCGTTTTTCTATTACAATTCCTTTCATTAATTTACAACATTGCATTCTGATGCATTAAAAAAAAAGCATCGTAAGGCACTCAAAGGAACACAACACACCTAATTATTTCGGAATCAGAGCAATGTTTGTACTGTCATTTGAAGTAAGCAATAATGTTTGCTATTGTTTTTTTGTTGTTGATTTGTATTGAAAGAAACATAAAAGAAAACGATGCCAAAGGAAACTATTAGTACCTATGCAAAATTCAATTACAGAAAATTCATAAGATTTATGCAGACGCTACGGTGAAGCCACTCCTACATACAGGTGATCTGTGGCTGAAGCTTAGCTTTTTGCTTTTTAGAACAAATGCTTCCAGCCCTAAAATAAAAGCAAAATATTTTGTGCTTTCTTTTAACACACAGCAATTATTTCAAAATAGTGCTTAATAAAGACAAATTAGTAAAATAAGGATCATAAGACTGACAACGGTAAACGTATTTGATTCACGTTTTACTCAATTTTTATTCTTATTCCCTCCCAAATTTAAAAGGTGGGAAAGAGTTTTAAACCTCTTCTAAAGTCTTATACTTAAAAAAAAACACAACCAAACTCATCCCCTTATTCCTTAGTAATATAACTTCACTCATATTTATTTGTGTAGTACTAGCCTTCCGCTCACGGCTTCGCCCGCATGAACTAAACGACGTTATCCCTTGGGAATGTGTAATTTTTCTGGGATAAAAGTAGCCTGTCGTGTAGCGTGTCACTAAAGCTGAGTAGCGTTCGAATATTTGGGCGTTAGTTTCATTTAATTATTTATGCAAAATTTCATGAGACGACCCACCGTCTTGCAAATGGCGTATGCTATGGATGCTTGGTCGCCATCGCTCTTTACCGCATAACGAGCTTTATTAGTTAGAAGACACCATAAATTGGAGCCCTGGTCTGCCCCGGAGGACGTGTAAAGCGAAACCTGCAATTCAAGGGAATCACTTTTCTAAAGAGGTGTCACATCGCATGTTAGTTATGGTAAGTGACTTTGTTTTGACAAGGAGGCCAAGTATTTTATGGTAAAGGTAGAGGAATGAGTAAAGCAGACTCGCAGATACATTGTCTTCTACACGTGGAAATTAAACCGAATCTCTGTGAGTCTTCTCTCATAAACATTTCTTGACTTAACATGTTTGTTTGTTTAACATTTTAACTCTTATGATTTTCAAGAAAAATATTCGACTGTTTAACAAAATTCAGATATTTCCCAACGATTTAAAACTAATAATGTGTTTGTGGTCAACTATAATTTGGATCGAATCGCGACCTTTTCTGAAATAGTTTTAGCCCACTTTCTCTGTAGTACTGGGTGCTTACCATCAACTCTTATTACGGTTTTGTTTAGGAACCTAAACTGATCTGCTTCGCTTATTCGTACCAAGACAGCTTAATATCAATGACAGCGATTCAGTGATCGATCAATGACATTTCACAGCCGCTAAGCTGTCAGAAACTCTTATTTGACTTATAACCCGGTCGATTTAACATGTCACCTGCAGGTCCGGCCCATCCCTCTCACTCTCCGGGCATGACAGAATCGAGTGAAAGAGACGGGTAGAAGAAAAAGAACACAAATCGTTCGGTCATTAACATTTACCAATTCATTTGCGATCCAGTTTTTAGAAGGTCAGAGTACGAAAGAAAGCGATTCATTTTAGGAACCTATTCTGAATCGCGCTATTTTTGAATCGCTGTCATAAAGTTGATGGTAGGCACCCTGGACGTTTTGTATTCGCAGAAGTTATTGGTCTTGCTTTTGTATAAGAAAGAACTTACTGGCTTTTATTTTGAACATAACGAACTAACGAAAGTGGACCTAAATTTTGTTTAATTTTGTAATTTATTTTTCAGTTCCTGCAACCTCTAGTGGCAGGAACTGACAAAATTTGTTGTTAAAAGATTCCAATTGTAAATATCAACAGGCTAGCGTGGGACGAGGGCCCTCTCGGCCTCTCGTCGATGGCCGTTCTCGCCCTCAACAACCCTCCTAGTACAACCTCTCTACAGGTCATTTGCCTAAGTGTTTTGTTAACGTCTGCAAAGTATTGGCCCATGTAATAATAGACTTAAAACTAAGTGAGGTTAAAAGTTCTCTTTCGAAAATCGAAAAGATAATGTAAACCTTTTTTAATTGCATAACTCATTCTTTTTAGGTAGTTTACAGTATTTTCATCGTTTAGTTCATTAATATAAACAGAGAAGTACACATTTTGATTACTATAATTCAATTAAAGGTACAAAATTTAATCTAGTAGAAGTTTCCGATACTGACTTTGCCACTGTAGCAAATGTGTCCACTCAAAGCTAAAAATTACTTACAAATATATTTATTCATTAATTTAAGTATTTACAAAGATATACGCTTACCAACAAAATGTTTAATTTTATTTTATCAGTTTAGCTAACTTCGCAATAAAACTATTATATCTTTTCTATTTCGTGAAGTGAAGTATTTACAACTTTTTCTTTAAATGAAGTAATACTTTTTGACGTATACAAACCCTCATTTTCCAGCTAATATAATAAATCAGGGTCTGCCTGAGCGCCTATTACGTAGCTTTGAAGCTAAGGGCTCTGTTCCATTGGGATATTTAATAGTTCCAGGCCTGTCTCACTTCCATACAAGCGGCGCAAAATCCCCGAGATATTTACCTACTATTCTGGAAAACAACCTAATTTCAACCTTTTGCATTGCGTATAGCGTTCATAGTACAATAACTGTCTGCCGTCTCGCTTCAATCTGCTAGGGCTGTCAGAGTTACTACTTTATCCGTAAAAGTAATACACGCGAAGCGAGACAGATGGCGACACATGCGGATGCGTGCGCCGCGTGTCCGACAAGTCGAGCGAGTGCCAGCCTATTGAGACTAGTCCGGTGACCGGACGTTTGCGTTTATCATACCTAAACTCGGGAGTGAAATTTCTGTACCGTAAGGTACTAATATATATTCTGTGATAGTTCCGACGAGACTGGAACTCACTACCTTTCACTATTCGGGCGAATAAAAATAAATGCTCTAACTATAGTAAAAATGGCATTGTGAATGCATATAAAAGTAAAAATAATCTCACCAATATCATCCTATAAAAAACTGACCAACTCTCGCTGGAGCTACTTAGTAATTTACAAAACGCGTTGAAATCTCTCAGTAAAGTCAAGCCAACTCTAATGTTCCTTTCTGCGATTTCTTTATTTTTATGTGACTTTGGACGTTGAACATTCTACATGTTGGTTAGTATGGTGGGCACAAGTCAACGACCAAGTCACATAAAATTAAAACGTAACTACATATATCAATAAAGCAATCGCAGATAGGAACATTAGAGTTGGCTTGACTTTACTGAGAGATTTCAACGCGTTTTGTAAAGAAATAAGCAGCTCCAGCGAGAGTTGGTCAGTTTTTTATAGGATGATTTTGGTGAGATTTTATATCTTTTTGCTAGGTATTAAGTACACATAAGTAATAAATACAGGTATACTGATTTATTTACTGCAAATGTAACTTTGTAATCCTATATATTTATATAGGATTACAAAGTTATTTATGCAGTTGGTGTAACTAGTTAGTTAGTTATAGTTTAGTAGTTTTTATAGTTTACCCTTTATGTGGCCATTTAACCCTAACTCTGTACCAAATTTCAGCTCTCTGAATTTATGGGAAGTACTAGTTCTATTCTGATGATCATGAGTGAGTGTCATAAATGCGAAACTTTGCTTTCGCTTAACTTCGGAACTAAAGGACCTACAGACTTGAAATTTTGGATTTTAAGTATGTAATTATAGCTTACTGGATGACGAAAGTTTCTGCGTTTGGTCTTATCCAGAGGTTCTCAAATAGGGGCCTGAAAATGCGGCGAAATGGTTCCAGTAAAGGATGGTACGGCAGTGTTTGCTTTGCGCTCGACTTTAAAACATTCCTAGCCCTACCTCACTTGGAGGCCACAGGGTTGCGACGCCAAGCTGGCAATCAGTATACTTACAGGATGAAATTATTTCATGGTAGAGGGAAAGTACATAAAACATGTTTTCTTTGACTGAAATGTGCGATGTTTTGAGTACTTTCCCTTATTTTTAAATTAACCAAAACTGCTTTCATTTATTTTCTAAAATTCGCTTATTTCGCCACGGAATCAAATCAGTTAAAAATAGAAAAAAGCAACATCCTGTAGTTTAACCGCATCAATCGATGATGTCAATCACTCTTTATCAAACATGATAAATTAAATGAACACATGATGGATTCGATGTCGAGTCGATGTTGTACTTTTATATTATGTAAAAGCTGATTTAAAAATAAATTTTTCATAGAATTTTCTTCTTAGTTTCTTTTCAAAAATTAAAGAACATTATCTTTCATTAAAATGACCTAACCATTAAGGGAATCCCTTCAGGGCCCATTCATTTTTTCCAACTAATAATTGATCGACATTTGCTGCTGTTGTCGCCGCTATGGCGTTGCAATGGAATAGAGCCTAAACTGCCACGGAAGAAGACACGAGTTTACCACATTAGCTACGGACGAACGATTCGCAACTGTTAGTTCAAACTTTACTTACTAACTACATAAATTAACCAATTCTTAAGCAAGTAACAGATTCTACGTATTCTGTTATCCCATAATATCCTGAGATACGACTAGGGATCGACCTTCACTCATCTGTTTAATGGATCAAAAGTATTTTAAATCAAATTTGGTAGGCTAAATAATATGTTACCAGTAGGTTGGATGAAATTTTCCTATCAAGGCTATGTTTAATCGACGATTGCAATCAAATCAAATCGATATCAAATTGCACCCATTTGTTTAATGAATTACTTTTATATCATTCGATAGAATGGAGTGTACAGAATGTAAAAACGTTGGGTTGGCTACGTTATTCCTGTCAGAATATAGGGGTTGGCAGCGATTATAAGTTTAATAAAAAAATAGTAATTTTCACCAATGTGTGTGTTTTTATTATTATTATTTAATTCTATAAGCCTCATACTATCGTAATAGTATACATAATAATATGTACTTCATAATAAATGTTGCGATGAGTCCCGTTACTCTTGTTTATAATTATAACTAGCGGCCGCCCGCGGTTTCACCCGCGTGGTTCCCGTTCCCGTGGGAATATCGGGATAAAAAGTACATATAAACCTTCCTCTTGAATCACTCTATCTATTTAAAAAAATCGCATCAATATCCGTTGCGTAGTTTCAAAGATTTAAGCATACAAAGGGACATAGGGACAGAGAAAGCGACTTTGTTTTATACTATGTAGTGATGGAACACGAAAGTTTAAAATCTTATATTCATACTATCGATTGGTATATGAATGATTTAACCAGGTAGATGCAATTTCCGTAGAAGTTTTTACGAAAAAATTTAAAAATATGTCATAACAGGAAATTTTTTGCGAACCCACTCGCGATATCTTATTTAGCGTAGAAAAATGGAAAATGAAGTATTTAGAAAAAATCGACCCGTCTCACAACTAGCTCCGATGGGACTCGAACCCACGACCTTTCGCTTTCCGGGCGACTGCTCTAACCACTGAGCTACGGAGTCGTTACGAGAAGCGTCGAATTTATCCACTACTTCTTACTCGCTGTATAGTCAGCGTTAATTTCATCAATGTGGAGATATTACTACCCTCACACGCGAAAGAAATACCTTTCCAGGTATTTGGCAATCGCTAAAGATGAAATTAGTATTGCAAGTTATTTTTTATTTTTAGTTGTTTGCATTCACAATGCAATTTTTATAATAGAAAAATGGAAAATGAAGTATTTAGAAAAAATCGACCCGTCTCACAACTAGCTCCGATGGTCTTTCCATTTTTCTATTATAAAAATTGCATTGTGAATGCAAACAACTAAAAATTAAAATAACTTATTTAGCGTACTTAAATTGATATAAACCATATTTCATCCATTACATTAAACAGATGGGTGAAGTTCGATTCCTATTCGTATCTTAGACCATAACTATAAGTGGTTGCGCCGATCACGATTCGAAAATTGCCGCGTTATTTTTCTTAAGTTGCAACGCCGATTTTCAATTGTTTTAATTTAAATAGTTGTTGACATTCCCACCTGACCTGTCCTTATTGCACATACCGTGTCTCGCATACAAAAGCGAGACAGCACCACACCGCCCTCTAGCGGGAGATGTAATAAAAAAGACTTTTCTGTTACGCAAAAATGGCCACCGCGCGCGCATCGATCTCCCGCTTTAATTATTGATTTGACGGCCTAAACCATACAAACATTTCGAAAAAAAAGACCATTTTGTGAAGTGCCTACCGTGCTCCGCGTAAGGAAACCAACCCTGCTGCATCAGCCACGACCCTGGGACGTCCCGGCAGCCTACATCGTCTCTCAACGCCACGAGGCGGCAAGGTATTGTGCACTCCTGGTTTTCCTTCTTTTTTTGTCAACAATCGCGTTTAAAATTTCATTTGTTTTTCCCCGCATCGCAAATTTACAGTCCACTTCCAAATTTGATTCGCCCGCTCAACCATTTCTGGACCTTCGGCCGGATTTTCTAGTCCATCCATATGGAATCATCCATTTCGCTATAGAAACCGCTATACTTAGTTTTGTTTTTATTCCATTCCATTGGGAACGGACGCATACTCAATAGGTAGGTACTTAGCTACTTATTAGTTTTGTTCCATTTGGGAACAACGCATTAGTTTTTTATTCCATTGGGAATCAAACGCATAGTTCATAGTTTTTATTCCATAGGGAATAACGCATAGGTACATACTGTTTTTTTCGCTTAATAAATAGTTAGTAGTCTCGACAGCACCGCATAGTAACCGGTACGGTACATATTTTGTGCGCGGGTAGGTAAGTACCTACTGATTCGCTCGCAAAATCAGAATATATTTCTACCGTGCGTCGCGTAGCTGTTCATCACCGCTTTCATTTTAGATTGCTCGTTAGTTTTTGCACTTCGCGATGCCTCCGAAGGCGATTCCAGATCCAGACTCGCAGTTAAAAATATTACACGCTAAGAAGGATAGCCTTTTCAAGCGTATGCAATCGATTTGTGATTACTCATCGAGGATAGCCGATGAAGCAATAAAAGATTTGTTTTTATCCTCGATCGAAACCGTAGATACTTTGCGCGCAAATTTCGAAAATGTTCTCGATAAAATAAATTTGCTTGAATTAGAATTAAATCCTGATTTCTTATTAAGTTATGACGCCTTGTCATCTTTCGAAGATTTAATTTGTCGCATAAAACGTGTCGCTAAGTCATTGCAAGCGCCCGTAGTAGTTACCGATTCGAAACCCGGGCCAGCCGGTTTTGATTTGATGAAACGGGACCGACCTAAATTACCGCCTATACAAATACCCGAATTTGATGGCGATATTAAAAATTGGCCTTTGTTTTTCGCTAGTTTTGAAAATACGATCCATAATAATAATTCGTTATCGGATCACGAAAAATTACATTATTTAGTTAGTAAACTAACCGGGAAAGCAAAAACCGTTTGCGCCGGAATAACGTTTTGCGCCGAAAATTATAGCTTGATTTTGAACACTTTGAAGATCAAATACGAAGATAAACGCTTAGTAACAACCGCTTATTTAGATCAAATATTTAATTTGAAAAATAGTTCTTCGTGCAATGAACAAGACTTAGAAAAATTCTTAGATATTTTTGCATCCGCTGTTCGCGCCCTCAAGAATCTCAAGGTTAATGACCTCTGTGACTTTTTGTTTTTGTATATTGGATTAAAGAAATTAGATTCCGAAACCGTTCGCTTGTTTGAAATGGATAGACGTGGCCATCAAATACCTAAGTTCGACGATTTAGAAACTTTCGTTCGTCAACATATTAAAATTTTGCAACGAACTTCGTTAAATCACGGAGTAACGAAAAATAGTCTTAATAATCGTAGTAGTAGTATTAAGCCCACGAAGTCCACGCATTCTTTTGTTAATTTTGAACCCACAAATCCGCAAGTGTCGCATTCGAAAAATTGTTCTTTGTGTAAAGGTCACCATGACCAACTTTATAAATGTTCGGAGTTCAATAAACTCGCTCCTAGTGATCGCTATAAATTTGTTCGTTCTAATAATTTATGTATTAATTGTCTCAGTGACAAACATCGTGTTTCATTTTGTAATTCAAATCATTTTTGTCGCAAGTGTAATGGTAAACACCATTCATTATTGCACTTCGAAAACAATAATGCCGCGTCCAATTTAAATAAGGTTGGTACCTCGCGCGTTAATGGTAATAATTCGCTCGTAGTTAGCAATGTACCCGCCGCCGGCGCCGTGTCCGGTAATTCGTTCGTCGATTCCGGCGGCTGCGCGAACTTCATGCACCGTCCGCCCGCTGTGTCGTCACAGCCGCCCGCGCCGCTCGACTCGGAGCGCTCTCGCGGGTTTCCGTCCCCGTCCGCGTCTAGCGACGGCGACGCCACTGCAGCGCGCCTCCAGCCGAACGATGTTACTTTGTGCTCGCTATCGAGTTTGCACACAAGCCCTACTACGGTACTTCTCGCAACCGCTCGAGTTATTGTTTACGATTCACAAGGTAGGGGACATAGTGTTCGCGCACTTTTAGACAGTGCTTCTCAAAGTAATTTTATTAGTAAAAATTGTTGTAGTCGTCTTGGTTTGCATATAAATAACCGCCCTGCCTGTAATGTTGTAAAAGGTATTGGGGGTTCCACTAAAGCCGTTCAAGGTTCTGTAGGGATTAAATTCCACTCGCGTTTTGATTTTGATATTAGTTTTTCGATGGATTCGCTAGTCGTCGATAAAGTTACCGAACTTTTACCGACTGTCGCAGTCAATACCTCATTGTTGACTAATTTTAGAGATTTACCTTTGGCCGATGATACTTACGCCGTTCCAGGAGATATTGATTTGTTAGTTGGCGCTTCGATTTTCCCGCACCTCCTGTTGCAGCATAAGGTTCAAGGTCACGCATCGCACCCTGCGCCGCTCGCCTTAGAGACGGCTCTTGGTTTTGTTATTGTTGGTTCCGCACCCGCTTGTTTTGATTGTAACTCGACAGTGTCATATTGTTGCGCCGTCGAGCCGCTGGACTTAGCCGTTCGTAAATTCTGGGAGATAGAAGAAGTGAACGTCCCTCCTATTGTCAGCCCTGATGATAAACTTTGTGAAGAGTTTTATAGTCGCACGACTACTCGCGATAGTGATGGTCGTTATATTGTCGCACTCCCCTTTAAGGGTGATGTTAATTCGCTTGGAGATTCTTTTCAGTCAGCCGAAAAACGCTTCTTTTGTTTAGAACGGAAAATGCAGGTATCTCCAAAGTTGAAGGAGGCTTACGATAGCGTAGTAGTTGAATATTTGGAAAAAGGCTTTATTTCACCCGCGCCTCCCGAAACTGAAGAGACGAAGCACGCTCCTTCGTATACCATTCCGCACCATGGAGTTGTCCGCGAGGATAAACTAACCACCAAGTTGCGCGTTGTTTTAGATGGCAGCGCCAAAACTAGTTCGAATGTTTCGGTAAATGATATTTTGTATAGTGGTCAAAATCTCCAAGGTAATTTGTTCGAAATTATAGTTAACTTTCGCTTGTTCGCTGTCGCGCTTTCAGCCGACATCAGACAAATGTTTCTTTGTATTGGTGTTCGCGAATCGGATCGCCGATTTCAACGCATTTTGTATAGATTTTCGCCGCAGGAACCTTTACAGGTTTACGAATTTAATCGCGTTTGTTTTGGACTTAAATCCAGTCCCTTCCACGCTCTTCGCACTGTCAAGCAGCTTGCTGCCGATGAGGGCGATAGGTACCCGAAGGCTAAGGAGACTGTAGAAACTGGTTTGTACATGGATGACTATATTTATTCTGTACAGAGCGAAGATCAAGCTGTCGCAACTGCGGCTGAAGTGATTGATCTCATGAAGGCTGGTCATTTTGATCTCGTAAAATGGAATAGTAATTCGCAAACGGTCTTGGATTCGATTCCACCGTCGCATCGCTTGTCAACTGTCAAGGAGTTTGATGGTAATGATACGCAGAAGGTTCTCGGTTTGTGTTGGTCACCCTCGTCCGACATGTTTAGTTTGAAAGTTTGTCCTACACCGTCAACCTGCACTAAGCGCACCATATTGTCGTGTGTCGCACGCATATGGGATGTTATGGGATTTGTAGCACCTGTCGTCTTGTATGCAAAGCTTCTTATAAAAGAACTTTGGCTGTCCAACTGTGACTGGGACGACACTCCTCCTGACCACATCATTAAATTGTGGGACCGCTTTAGAGCCGAGCTTCCGATGCTCGAGCAAATTAGAATACCGCGCCACGTTGGCATCTCAGATGAGAGCATTGTTACAGTTTTAGGTTTCGCAGACGCTAGTGAGAAAGCGTACGGGGGTGTTGTGTACTTCCACGTTCGTAACGGTGATGACATTTCATTCCACCTTATCAGCGCTAAATCTAAAGTAGCCCCTAGTAAAGTAGTCTCTCTCGCTCGTCTCGAGCTGTGCGCTATATTGCTGCTAGCCCAGCTCATTAGTTCGATTGTTAGTAGTTGTCGCAACCGCATGAGTATAGACAGAGTTCTCGCATTCTCGGACTCAACCGTCGCTCTGTGTTGGACACATTCTTCGCCCCATCGTTGGGATACATTTGTCGCAAATAGGGTGGCAAAAATTCAGTCGGAATTGGCGCCGCAAAACTTTTATCACGTCTCAGGTACGGATAACCCTGCCGATTGTTTGTCTCGTGGGTTAACACCTGCACAAATTTTGAATCATCCGTTGTGGTTCCATGGGTCTTCCTGGTGCCAAGCCCCACCTGATGAATGGCCTGTTAGTCCTTTCAACCCCGCGACTGTGTCAACGCCGCCAGAGGAAAGAAAAACCTCTTTAGTTGCTACCGCACCGCTGGAAAAATCGCCTATCTTAGCGTTGGCTAGCCGTGTTTCATCGTGGTCGATTCTTTTACGTAGTGTTGTTTTTATTTGTCGATTTTTGAAAATCCTTCCTCGTCGCGAGCACGTTACCGCCTCTGACTTAAACAAGGCTGAATTAATTGTGCTTCGTGAACTTCAGCGATATTATTTTTCGTCTGAAATTAGAAATTTGGAATCAAATAAAGCTTGTAGTCGCGCTTTTCAACATTTGAAACCTTTTTTGAATGACGGTCTCATTCGAGTTGGTGGTCGTTTGAGCCAGTCCGCATTAGAATATGATCAAATGCATCCTATAATTCTCCCGCGCAAGGATCATATTGTTGATCTTTTAGTCGAATATCACCATAGGGTGAATTGTCACGCTGGTCCAGATTTATTAATGTCGATTTTGCGCCAAAAATATTGGTTTCTATCCGCCCGCAATTTAATTCGTTCGATAGTTCATAGATGTATTCCGTGTTTTAAACTTCGCCCGAAGTCAATCGCACCCGAAATGGCCGATCATCGTCCTTGTCGTGTCGTTCAGGCTGCCAAACCGTTCGTACACACAGGTACAGATTACGCTGGCCCCTTCAGGGTTACAGTTTCTCGTGGTCGTGGTATACGCTCCACGAAAGCTTACGTTTGTCTATTCATTTGTATGACGACTCGCGCTGTTCATATAGAATTAGCTAGCGATTTGAGCACGCCATGCTTTATGGCTGCCTTTAAAAGATTTTTGTCGCGTCGAGGTTCCGTATCTCGAATGTATTCGGACAACGGTACGAATTACGTAGGAGCACGTCGCAACCTTTCCGAACTACATAATTTTTTGCGCTCGAAACATTTTAACACGGAATTTGCCTATGTATTAGCTGAAAACCGCATTGAGTGGTCGTTCAATACGCCCGCCGCAAGCCACTTTGGTGGAAATTGGGAAACTAATATTAAGAGCTTAAAGATGCATCTGTTTCGCGTTATAGGCGAACAGATTCTTACGTTTGAAGAGCTGAGCACCGTGCTCACTCAAGTCGAGGCCGTAATGAATACGCGTCCTCTCTGTAGAACCCTGTCTAGTGATCCCTCGGAGCCGCTTGCACTGACTCCAGCGCACTTTTTGAATGTGACACCGTTAAAATACTTCCCCGCTTTAGAAGTAGAGGAAGATCGACTTCATCTACTCTCGCGTCACGCCTTATTAGATAAACTCGTTCAGTCGTTTTGGAAGCGTTGGAGAACAGACTATTTGCATACGCTACAGTCACGTCAGAAATGGAATACTCCATCGAACCCTGTTACTGTCGGTACTGTCGTGGTTATTTTAACTGAAAATATACCTCCATTACATTGGCCTCTTGGGGTAGTAGAAGAAGTTTTCCCCGGGTCAAATGGTATCACCCGTATAGTTCGTGTTAAAACCGCAACTGGTTCGTACTTGCGACCAGTTATTCGTCTTTGTCCTTTGCCTAATCAACAATAACTTTAACCACATTCTTAATTTAACTTGTTCGATTAGGTTTAGCTTAGTTTAGTTTGATAGCATTTTGTTTAGTTAGCAGTTAAAGCTTAGTTACAACTGTATAGTCAGTTGTTCTTCTTATTTTGAAGGTAACCCTTCAAGCCGGGGGGGAAATGGTTGCGCCGATCACGATTCGAAAATTGCCGCGTTATTTTTCTTAAGTTGCAACGCCGATTTTCAATTGTTTTAATTTAAATAGTTGTTGACATTCCCACCTGACCTGTCCTTATTGCACATACCGTGTCTCGCATACAAAAGCGAGACAGCACCACACCGCCCTCTAGCGGGAGATGTAATAAAAAAGACTTTTCTGTTACGCAAAAATGGCCACCGCGCGCGCATCGATCTCCCGCTTTAATTATTGATTTGACGGCCTAAACCATACAAACATTTCGAAAAAAAAGACCATTTTGTGAAGTGCCTACCGTGCTCCGCGTAAGGAAACCAACCCTGCTGCATCAGCCACGACCCTGGGACGTCCCGGCAGCCTACATCGTCTCTCAACGCCACGAGGCGGCAAGGTATTGTGCACTCCTGGTTTTCCTTCTTTTTTTGTCAACAATCGCGTTTAAAATTTCATTTGTTTTTCCCCGCATCGCAAATTTACAGTCCACTTCCAAATTTGATTCGCCCGCTCTAGTCCATGGAAATCGTACATTTTGCCTTGCGTTAAATGAGGTAGTTCTGATTTTTTTTGTATGTTAGTAGTGATGAGTAGTAATGACAAATCCAAGTTTTCCACCTCGAAAGCCTTCCGGATCATTGTTAAATATTTAAAAATCCAATAAATTTTCAGATTTTTTTCAGTTTTTGTAAATTTTTACCACCAAGGACCTGTGTTACGGCAAAAGTTACTATGCACGCTTTAAAGTAGACTAAATTTGCAATAAAAAGATAATAATTTAGTTTTTGTAAGTCAAAATGTTTTTAAGATAGGGCTATTTAAAAGTTTGCTAAAATTCATAAAAGGAAGTATTACAGTTTTTTTTAGTTTTCGTCGTTTTGACCCAGGGTAGTGGGTTTATGGCAAAAGAATTATTAGTTATTAAAGTCCATTAAATTTTCAGCAAAATGAGACCAATTAGTAATATATTATATTATCTGTGGTAATATCAACTTACACTTGATAGTTCCTGAGACAGCTGTTCAAAGTTATTGAGGTAAGTAAACAATTATGTAATAGAAGGGTTTGCAAAATGAAGTACGCCCTAAAGGAAGGATCAATTATGTACATTGTATGTATTTTTTTGATGGACCAGGCACGTCCTCTGAATCCACAGCACACTTTTTGGGGGCCGCTTGCTGAGGAATAATTTCTTCATCGAACTGCTCAGGAAGGTCAAAATCGTCCTTTGATGGTGGGTTATCAATCAATGGTTCATCAATGTCATCACACATCAGGTCTGGTATGTTCTCGCATGATTGGCCAATGCAGTAGCTGCAGACAGCCGAACATTTGAGTTCTGCTTTCCTGCAACCACATCTGCTGGTACAACCTTACATCTTTGGTATGCTTTCAAGGTGATAAAGGTTTGCGTGTCATTAACAGTGTAGAACGGGAACGCCTCCCAGATCCTTCTTCCTTTAG
Organism: Crambus lathoniellus; assembly: GCA_949710035.1. NCBI lineage: Eukaryota > Metazoa > Arthropoda > Insecta > Lepidoptera > Crambidae > Crambus > Crambus lathoniellus. Next base: position 32,093,703 of record OX453296.1, read on the forward strand.
GGCTTACTACCTTTTGCAAACACTTCTATTACTCAATTGTTTACTTACCTACCTCTATAACTTTGAACAGCTGTGTCTCAGGAACTATCAGGTGTAAGTTGACATAATTAATATCATTTTGTTGGAAATTTAATGGACTTTAATAACTAATAAAAAAGTTTTTCCATAAACCCACTACTAGGGGGTCAAAGTTGACGAAAAATAAAGCTTCCTTTTTTGGGATTTTGCAAATTTTAAAATAGCCGTATTTTAAAATTATATATATTATATAAAACTATATGGCCTACAAAAACCAAATTATTCTCTTTTTATTGCAAATTTAGTCTACTTTAAACACTGCATAGTAACATTTACCGTAACTCAGATCCTTGGTGGTAAAAATTGACAAAAACTGAAAAATAACCGAAAATTTTATGGATTTTTAAGTATTTAACAATGATCCGGAGGGCTTTCGAGGTGGAAAACTTGGATTTGACATTACCATCTCATCACTACTAACATATAAAAAAATCAGAACTACCTCATTTAATGCAAGGCAACACCACTTATTTGGTACGATTTCCATGTACTACTCAACCAATAAGGCAGATTAATTACTAGGCCAATAAAATAAAAAGCTGCCAGCTTACATAATAGGTAATAAAAATAATAATCAATATTTGTTAATAAAATTAAAAAAATCGAATAGTTAATTAGCAAAAGCTCTCGATATCATTATAGTGATCGTATTACCTGTATTCTATAAAAATGAGAGCAGTGCCTCTTTTCGTCGTTTATGGAACTAAAATTTAATAGATATTTGACAACAGCACTTTGACAATTTTTGACAATTTACTATCACGATTACCATCGACAGTTTCTGTGCTACGCTTACAGATTTGACAGCATTTTGACGGATGGTATTATTTACTATTACGTTAAGGCGCCGATTCCCGAAAATAGGGTATTTTAAATTATGGATTACTCGAAAACCACAAGTACTTAAAACTTGGATAAAATATATGTTATTTTACAGTTATTTATCTAGTGCTTCCGGCCGTTTTTTTATTTTTTGTGATATTTTACTGTGTCAAATAAAATCCTAAACATCCGTCTAATCGTAATCCAAATATCCTTTTACTTGCAGTATACTTGGTTTATTTAATGAAAAATATACGAAAATAATTGTCTTTAAATAGCCGAAGGATTCCGGCCGTCATAAGTGTTTTTTTATTTTAATTTTTAATTGAATTTTAAGTGATTTTCGATTCGCGGGGCGCTCGCGAGTTCACAGTTCACTGCCGGCTGCCGCTGCGTCCGCGTGAAGTGTATCGCGCATTCGCGCGCGGCCGAGTAAGCGTTAGCGCGCCTATTTCGGTCGGGAATCATCGCCTTAAAACAAGAAAGAACAAGAGTTATTCGTGCTTGGAGTAGATACATTACCTAAAGTTCGCAAAGAGAACCTCAATATAGAAAAAGATTTGTCGTTAGAATTTTAATAAAATCACTACATAGAAAATAAAGTCCTCCGCCGCGTCTGTCTGTTTGTTTGCGATAAAATCAAAAACGACTCCACGTATTTTCAAGCGGTTTCACCAAAAGATAGAGTGATTTCTGAAAAAGGTTGAGGTACATCATTTGTCAAGGTTTTATGTAAGTTGGTTAAAATATAATGATAAAATGAGTTCAATCGCTTTTCTCAGACCCATGACGGGACTCAATAATTGATACAATCGCCCCCGCCACGCGACGCCATCCGGGAGCAGCCGCTGTGTAAGTACTTATTAGAAAAATCTACTTTTACTTCACTTTCCGGGCGAATACCACTGAGAAGATTTTCTAATACTTCATTTTTCAATATTTTCATTAATAAAAATTGCACTGTGAACGCAAAAGAAGTAAAAAGAAAGTTGTTTGTAAATAAAAGTTACAGACCCTTAGTCATTAACAGTAAATTTTCGTTTCAAAATGTTGTCTCTAATTTAAATTTAATTATTAGACAGATAAAGCGCGAATGAAAAAGTTTTGTATTCGCGTCAGCTGCTACAAGCCGACGCCGGACTGCGACTAAGCTTTCGGAATAGTTGAAAATTTATTTGAAATACATAAAATATTTTCCCTTTGTAATTACCGAGTAAATTAAACCTGTTATTAATTTATAGAGGAAAATTAAGTCTAACTAAAACTGCTTTATCATTTCAGCCGCAAGACGCGACGCCCACTGCTGGGCACCAATTTATTAATAATGTGTGCTTTTGTTTTCGGATGGATTGCTACTGGTCATTATAAATATTTAATAAGAAAATAAGTGTTTTGTTGTATAATTAGGTCAACTAAAACAACAAGGGCTAACAACTAATTAAACAACTAACAAACGTACGTGTGGAATTCCGTTATAATTGGTTATAATTAATTATTTACAACCATACAGTATTTCATCAAAATTGTTTAGTCTCCTTGTACTAGTCTAGGTCTGTGTCTACTCATCAAGACCTTTTTAGCTGTCCTACCTTAGCCATTGTTTATCGCCACACATACTGGTACAAGTAGGTACCACATAATCGCTCTTACACAAGTAAAATGTTAATAAATATTAGAATTTAAGTTGTTGTGTATTGTTATATATTTTGGTAAATCCCTATATAAAAAAAACTAGAAACAAGCAACTGCGTATTCAAATTTATTTAATACGGCGGAAAAGTTACTCTTATTTATAACTATCAAAATATGTATGTAATCAAGAGCTTGACTACGTATATTTCCACATTGCTTCTGCACTCTCACTAATAAAAAAGAGGGCGCCACTAGTTGTTTTAAAAATTCCATGTTGAATATTTCCCCTGAATTCAACGGCTAATTGCTGAAAACGCCGACCTGGATAAACTGAAGTGGGGTGATCCAGCCGCTTGTTTAGATGATAATACCAAATATCATTAAAACTTACAGCTTGCTCAAAAACCGTCCGTGTTTAAAGATAAAACTTAACGAGGAATAACATTTTTGATAAAAGAGAAAAAACTTTGAGTGTTTTCTATAGGTACAACGTATTCTTCTTTTCGAAGGATTAAATGTGTACATGTAGCACTTATGTGCTAATAGTATATTATGATACAAGTGAGCTAAGGTTGCTCATTATACACAAGGCTGTGGGTTGCAGCCCGAGCCGCAGGCGATGGCGTAAATCATTCGAGTGTCTAGTGAGTAAGTTGCTCACGAGTTTCATACGCACTTTTTCAAAACACTTGCGATGAAAAACAAACATTTATTGCATACAATAACCTAATACTAGCTAAGGGAAAAAGCGCGCAAGTTTTTTTTTTGCACGCGCCAAATGTAAGGTGATTGATTACATACAGCCATACAGCCTACTTCAAAATAATTATAATAATAGTGATAAAATGCAAATGTTTTATAACAAATTATTGTGAATTATAAATAATTTCGATAATAATATACTTATTTATGTTTTTTGTCTTAATTAGGGACACATTTATTTATTCTGAAAACGTAAATGGATTTTCAGCCGCATAAAACCTCTTTGTTGAACTGTATCTATTACCCGGTGAAATCGAAAATGGTCTGTTGACTCGCATATAACTTGCAGTTAGGTACTAACTTAACTTTGTAGGGATACTGTATTACCCGGTTAAATTGAAAAGTCTCTGTTTACTCGCATATAATTTTCAGTTAGGTACTTACTTAACTTTGTAGGGATAATTCTATTAGGCAACTAGTACTGTAATAATATTATGCACGCGTGTGTTATAGTTCGGTTTATGGCCCTAAGATCGATGTAATAAGGCTCACTTTATGAGCAAGTGTGTTGAAAAATATATTTAAGAATGCAAATAACTACTAAGTCATTATATTATGTACATTAAGTTTGGTGGCAGTTTTAAAACCGATACTTACGTACCCAAGCTGCTTTCATAGTGCAATGCGTTCTATTATTATTGTATTTACTAATGTGTGTGCTGTTGGTGATAAGTAAAATAAAATTAAATAAGTACTTATATAAAAATGTATAAAAAACATATTAATAGCGTTCACGTATGCTATAATAATCCGCCATGGCATCTTACTAATTTAAGGCGCTACTTTGAAAAATATGGACTTTTTGATTTAAAACTATAGGACGGTTACAGCTGTTACAAATCTGGTAATAAGATATATATTTCTTCATACCTTTATCTAGATTCGTATAGTTTCAAAAACACGATTTTATGATTTTGCCTCGACACTTTTTCTTTTCGAAAAGACCCCTAAAAATACATAAATTCAAGAATATTCCCGCCCGCAAAAAAGTGCATACATGCACACCACGAAAATATCAGTGCACATACCCGCAGTTGCAGATCGCAAGACAGTGACACACCTTTAATTAGGCTTACTATACACACCTTGCACTTTTACCGTTTAGACTACTCTACACATGTTTCGCCCCAAGCCATCCTCAGGAGTTGTAAGACCGTGCAAAATCCAGCACCGGAATTATGTAACATATATTATATGTGTATATGAATTACGTAACAAAACGTGATATACCTATACATAATTAATGACGTCACGACGAGAGTTCAACCCCATTGATCACGAGTCAAGAGTTCGATCCGCGTAGGTCATGCTATGCCGAGATAGGGAAAATCAATGTTCCTACCTATTACTGGCGACCTTGCGATATTCGGAGTACCCTGGGAGACCCACAACCGCTCGAAAACAACCCTTTCCTAGCTTAACTTAAGGCCTAAGTTCACTTGTTCACTCAGCGTGTAATGGGTCGGTTGTTGATACCGCAGTGAGAGGAAAAACAAGAAAAAAATACGACGTTTTCAAGAGACCATTGAACCGATGTTAGATAATGAAGACATTTTAAGGTCATGCGGTCTAATAAATACTAACATAAAAATTATTTACGGGCGATTGAACTAGGTACTCTTTGGGCTACTTAGCTAATAACTTTCTTAGGTAAAAATATTAAAAGTACTAAATATTATTATATTTATACAAAATTTTCTATCTGTTACCATCCTCATAACATTTTTGTTATAATTAGCCAGGCGGAAATATAACGAAAAATAACAAACCATACCATCAACCTAAAAATAATGATCTTAGCAGGGCGAAAATTATGTCGTTAGATATATAAAATGGTAAAATAAATCCTTTTCATGTAATTCCCATATGCAATTAAAGCGCTACTCGGAAAAAGTATGGACTTTGTCGTATTCTAAACGTCTAAACGTTGTCGTAATCTTAACACTTATTTAGCGATTAAGTTAAAGTTACAGCAGATTGTATTATTTGGTAAAAAAATTTTTTGAGAAATAAATACTTTAATTTACTTTACTTTTTGATATAAAACTATAGGACGGTTAGAGTTGTTACAAATCTGGTAATAACATATATATTTCTTCATATCTTTATCTAGATTCGTATAGTTTCAAAAACACGATTTTATGATTTTGCTTCGACACTTTTTCTTTTCGAAAAGACCCCTAAAAATACATAAATTCAAGAATATTCCTAGATGGGGTTACATATTACTATTGAAAATTGGTTTAATTAGTCAACACCAACAATATCTAGAATCGCTATAGTTTTTTTTAATCGCTATAGCTTTTTAATACGAAGTGATTTTGTGTTTTTTTGGCTAATCTGCAAAATCGGTGTCGTTCCCGCGCGCGTCTTTTTCTCATTGCTATCTCGTTTCAACATATTTTTTTCGAGTATCGCCTTAAAGGCTTTGTCAATATTTTAATAATTGGTTTTTCTTCGATTTGTTTTTAAGCAAGGAAGAGAGAAAATAGAGTTAATTAAAGGAGGACTTTATTGAAGAATTTCATTTTGAGAAGAACTATTGGACAACGCTTACAATCTTAGATCCTTAGAGCTTACTTGGGGCCAGCCCAAGTAGCAATTACATTTCGATTAACATACATTTTCAACCATTGTTTTTTTAATTCAAAGGACCACGCGAATCACACTACGGAGAGAGTGTTCCAACCCACCAACAGACTGCAAACATAAACTCAGTTTAATGCGTCTTGCCACGCTGATCACTTTTTGGTAGGTATGGCGAATCCGCCGCAGCATTGATGATTTGATACAAATCGAGTTTGAAACTCCGGCTCGCGCCGCGGTTACTTTGTGGTAATAGGCAGTATGAAATTCATATTACTCACTTTACTATTTTATAACTGGGTAGGAATTTATAATAGGGTGCAGATGCAAGAAAATAAAAATAATAACAGTATTACGTAAGTACTTATGTTAAATTAAAACTTAAATTAACTAAAAATATGGTTTTTGTGTTTTTTTTTATCGAACTGGAACATGCCTTTTTTATATCCTGATAATAAAATACAATGAACTTTAGTACAAATATCAATGTGTGCCAAATTATCTCCATACTAGGTACCATTTTTTAGGGTTCCGTAGCCGAATGACAAAAAATCGGAACCCTTATTGATTCGTCATGTATGTATGTCTGTGTGTTTGTCCGTAAGTCACAGCCAATTTACTCCGAAACTATTAGGACTACACAGTTGAAACTTGGTAGGTAGATGTATTCTGTAAGCCCCATTATGATTTTCACAAAAATTATAAAGATACAAATTAAGGGAGGCTCCCCATATGTGGAACTGAAACTATTTTTTTCACCAAACCTATTCGAGTCCTGTTCAAACCTATTTCGACTATATAGATAGTAGGTCTTTAAAATGTCATTAAGGTTTCTTAAGTCAAACTTTTGAATGATAGACACTTCCAAAGTGGTAAAATGTGAGTCTCCCCCCTCAAACTTTTAAAATAAAAGAGTGAATAATCTAGAAAAAATATATACTGCAGATCATAACAATTTTTTAACGGAAATTGGTTTTGACGAAATTTAGTAAGCAGATTTTGAGATATTATACATTTTCAAAAACCGCAAATGTAATTTTGTCATTCATACAAACAATATGAAAAACAAAGTTAGTTTTTGCTGACGAAAAGTGTGCTCGCAGTGTGAGCAACTGTGAACACTGAACGCGACCGCAGAACTCAGACCGCAGGGGCGATGTGATGTGTTCGGCGCCTGAGTTTTAGCAAGTCAATAGAGTGAGAAGAGTTTCACAAAAAGTTGCTATTGTAAAGATTTGTACCTACTTTGTTATAAGTAAGCAAACAGGACCCTGAGAGTTCTGGAGTTATGGCAGATTTACACGAAGCCAATAGCTGGCGCCGAATTTAAGCACCTAAATTCAGCGACAATAAGTAAGCAGTTGTTTCACTCCATACCAGGGCTTGAGCGAGAGCTGGATTAGGGCGACAAAACGTCTACACGGAGCCAGCGCTGGATTGTCAGCAAAAACTTTGGCAAGTAATCCCTCAGATAAATAAAATATGATTGGTCCTTTGTGTGTACTCCAGTATTAGTTACAACTGAAGGTTGTATTATAATGCATATCGCACTGAATTTTTAAGTGATATAATTCACAATACTTGTGTAAGATTTTTATATTTACCTATTTAGGGAGGGAGGAATTACACCGGTCCTTTCGTTACCGAAATCAAAATATACCATAAATAAATACCTAGCTATAAATATGAAGTAGAATTTTGCATATGCCTATATCACACTATATTATGACCAGTCGAGGGAAGGTGATCTTCAAGTTAATCTGTCAGTTTAGCGGCTTCCTTGCCTCTGCTAAAGAAATTTAATTAGCAAAACCTGGTTTGTTAATGCTGTATTTTACGGCTGGATAATTTCATCATATACCAATTAAGTTAAATATGGATCAATATTGTATATTGAATTCTTATAATTCAATTAAATAAATTTTGAATTTAATATAGTTATTATCATAAACTTATTTATAGAGTATAATATGTTTATGGTTATTATTATTGTTGCAAAGTGTTATTTTCAAATATCTTGCATACTTTCAGCGATATAGAGCATCAATCTTTTTAATTAGACAAGGAGAGTGCTATCGAAACGTGACGTCACATTTCTATAGCGCCATACTCTCGCCATAGAAAATTTCGTTTTAGAAAGAGATAGCTAGTCAAAATTAAGTAGCTCATAATTCGCTTGTTATAATACAGATTTAAATTCTTTTTTCGCTTTTTCTATTCAATAATATTATATTTCTAATTGTCATAATTAAATATCTACATTTCAACAACAGTCAAATAGCCAATTGCGATTGCAATGAGATTTAGTTTTAGTTTTCTGTCGTGCAAAATTTGTAGGATTATTTAAGATATTTGCTTGAACAATTAAACCTTTAAATTAAATTTCAAATTAAGCCTAGTTCTGGTCACATTATCAGTGAAAATATTAAACTTGTTGTCTTTCAATCTCCTTTATACTACGCTATAGCCACAGGGTAAAAAAAAACTACTTAGTTACTCATGTGTTATATATAACCTTCTTTACGAAATACGAAACTATCCGTCAAATTTCTACGTTTGTTCTCAAAAACCAAAAAGCTTAGACTAAATACGAGTATTAAGTCAAACTTCATGTCAAAAACCTTTGAGTAGTGAAAACCTTGAAAACAATAATTTGAATTTTGCCACAGGGTAAAAAATACTACTTTCGCGTTCTTTGTCGTAGAATGTTTTGATTTTGTTTAAAAAATGTTTACGTAAATAACTTCAATTCATAATTTTACAAAAGTGAACTAGTTATGCATTATCCTGATTTATACTCGAAGAATACACGAGGCACTAAGAAAACCTGTATTTATATGCAGGTAAGCTAAATCTCAAAGCCCTTTTGATAACAGTGCAAACATTTTAGAACACACAATTTTTATGTTGATGTGTTATTTCTCTTCTTTTTAGGTTTTGTTCCTGTTTTTCCTTTTACCATATAATTAAAATATGCGTTGACTGTCGAGATATTACTTAGTTTTATTCGTCACAAACGTTAATAAAAATTTGTCTCATAAAAAACCTTAACGTTTGTGAAAAATGTTTTGGGTTTGGTTTTATCGTTGAAATTAGCCCAATCAGCCCTCCGGGGCAGATCAACCGGGCACAAATACAATACATAAGGTTAGAAGTCCCTTATTCGCTGTAAACATCGAATCTGCCGACCGATTTGGCGCAGGGGTAGGCTACCCACCTTCTGCACCAGAGGTTTCGGGTTCGATTCTCGAACAAGACAAATATTTGTGTGCATGAACATGTCTATTTGTCTTGGTCTGGGTGTTTACTATGTATATTAAGTATGTATTTACAAACAAAAAGTATTTAAGTATATATTTATCCGTTATCAAGTTTTCCATGATACAGTTTCTTAATGAAATTAACATGGGCTTCGATAATTGGTGTGATTGTTAGAAGTTATTTATTTATTATTTATTTATTTATCTGCACGTATATAGTTTAGCACTGAACAATTATAATTTATAACCATTTCCAAAATTATTGTCGCACTGTCTTTTAAGTAAGTACTTACCTAAAAATTTTTTTTTTTGCATATCTTAATTATTGGTAAAAATATATGTCGCCTAGGTTATTAAAAGGACATTTGAACTACTGTAACGTTTTTATTTTTTACTATTCAGCCTCGTCGCTTAATAGGTAATAAATTAATTTTGTAATTATCCACTAATAACGTTTCAAAGTGCTACAAGTCGGGCCCATGCAACTTGTTCAATTTGGCCCAGAGATAAATTGTGGTGTAACATAGCACATTGGTCGGGAAAATAGCTTATACCCATGGGAAAACATTGTGTAAGTAGTTCACACGGGCAGCGAAAACTTGTCTAATAAAAGTAGCATTATGAGTGACTATTGCCGTACTCAGAGACATAATTTAGCATTAATTGACGATTAAATCTGTTCCTGTCTCTTTTTATGTCCAGTATTGAATAAAGTAGGAAAGATAATTATGTGATTGCCAATTAAATTTAACTGGCGTCTCTGAGTGCGGCAGTAAGTCATTAATGTACAGTCAGCATCTCATTTTATTTAGAATTAAAATGTGAATAAAAACAAGAAAATAATATCTTAACGTTTACTCTGATTTAAATTCAGAAACATTGAGACACCGGATTGCTTGAGATATATCGAAAAGCATTGCGCCAGCAACACAAACAAGTTACTTACGCCATGATTTCGTACAGATTACTGACTTGACTGACATAAATATACCTAAAATTTAAAAGTACCAATAGTTAAAATTTTTCAAATTGTTATCAGTTACTTGACTAAACGGATTTTAATAAAGAAGATGAGAGAATGTGCTCTTCAAAATTTATCTAACAAAGATACCGGGAGACATGATGATTTTAGATAATCGACCTCATCCACGAATAGGAAATTAACTTCGTAAAGAGCTTGTACGAATTTACCCTTCCGAGTAAATTCGCATAGAGCTCATCTGAAGATTTGAGATATGGGAAGTAATTCAGCTTCGTAGGATACAGGCATTATAACCAAACACATATGATTTTATCTTACTAAATCCATTATTTTGACGGAACCGAAAGCGTAGTAGTTCTGACCGTATTTTCTGATTATTTATTGTAAACTAAAAGTATTGTAAATGCATATAACTAAATAAAAAAATAGTTCTTTTATCTTCATCAATTGTTGAACATTTGAACTCATCGTAAAAAATTACAAGTAAAATAAATAACGGCGTTTCCCGATTCCAATTAAACTACCGGGAGATTTCTCCCGGTAGTTTAATAGGGTAAGCATTGGACCGGATTTCAAAAGTTGTGGGTTCAAATTCCGTCTGATAATCCACTTGCGAGGCCAGTAGAGCTAGTGGTTTTCTTCTATTATTATTTATCCTATATTATATTATAATAGCAATTTATAATACATAAAAGCAATTTAAATTAAAAAAATTAAAACAATAGGTTGGACATTAATTGCGTAGAGACATCAGACTAGACTAGACCTAGACTCACACTAGAGTGCTCGCCAGATAAGTCTGCGCGCGGTCGAATTTGGAACTAATTTCAAATTTGGCAGGTCGCCTTGTTATTTGTTGTGACAGGCGAAATGAGTGTGCCAAGTGTCATTGTGTTTTATTAGTTTATTTGGTAATCGTCATGCCAAAAGTCATCAAAAGTGCTGGAAGAGAGATTGTTTTACAGGTGAAATGTGCTTGCGAAATGGAACGGCACACTAACAGGTTACATAAAGGTCACAGCACATTGCATCAACTTGGAAAGGGATCGACACCGTATCAACTCGAGCGGTTCAGTATTCTTTGTATGAAACCCCCCTACTGCAAAGCACACTAATCGAAATCGTAACGTAATCGACTCGCCTCGGGACCAGCTCACGAACCGCTTTGCGGGTCGCTCAACTTGCTATCCCCGCGCTTACCGCTAGTCGTCCACGCACTCACGTCTCTCCGTACCCGATCTTACGGCTCTACGCACAGTGGTCTAAAAATGAAAATGAACATCACAATTTTTTTTTATCTTTTTTATATATTTTTTTCTCTTTTTTATATGGAACCACTGTGCGGCGAGCCGTAAGCGCGGCGTCGCCTAGCCGTAGCCGAGCCGACGTACCGACGCTGATTCGGTTTGGTTACGTGCTTGCGTTAGGTTGACGCCTGGTTAACGGCGAGGCGAAAGGCGATACGGTGTCGATTCCTTTCCGAGTTGATGTAATGTGCTGTGACCTTAAACCATATGCTAAAGTGCGGGCGCTGACTGCTTTTTGACAGGTCATTTTTAGGATGACCATTATGTGATATTTTGCTTTTGCTTGGGGTATTTTAGTTACTATCATTCTCTTAGAGTAGACTCTATATAAGTAGTTACTATAGTTGCCTACTTAATAAAATATACGAAATATATTAATTTTGTTGTAATTTAATTCCTAAATTACTAACAATTTTAATAAACAATATAGAATCAATCTGCTTATAAAAGTATTTGTAAAGTCTTACAGTTTTCTATTGCTATTATTGATGGAAGTATAAGTATTCTCAATTTATACCAACCGGACAAAAGTCAGTTAGATTTTTTCCTCATTACTCGTGATGGGAGAATTATTTACAACAACTGGCAACATTAAATACGCCACCAGGCGCGCGCAGACTTATCTGGCGTGCACTCTAGTCTAGGGACGACCAGTATTTTCTTTTCAGTGGCCGACAGAACACGAGTAAAGTGTCATATCAAAGTTGAAAAAGTATGGAGGTTTTAATTAAAATACGCAGGTGAAACCGGGAGGATCCGCTAGAATAATATAATATTATAAAGGTAAGAGCAGGCAGATTATAATCTAACATCAAAATGGCAGATATATTTTGTTTTTATTTTTTATTATAATTTAAAACACTATTTCAGTCGAAATGTCTGTCGAATCTCGACGACGAATCTCCCAAGGTACAGGAAAATATTTCGATGAGAAACGCTTGAAATATAGCAGAAAACAAATTTATGATGGGGGAAATGATTGCCGAAAACTTTCTTCTGTCGAACTTCAACGGTAAAATATTATTTATCTTTATCATTATAAAGTTAACATCAACTTGGCACAAATATGAAATTGATTTCGCTAACAAACGAAGTAATTGCGGCACATCGTTCCTGAAATTGAATACAACTTTTTAACCCTTGGCACCACTAGCTGTTTTCATTTCAGCCTACCTACACACACTACTCTCGTGGGAGACCTACTCCAGGTCCCCCGTGAAATTATATTTACTATTATTTTAAAATTAATCAAAGACATAAATTCCTGATTTTATATTATTTTTATGCATTCACAATGCAATTTTGTAAGTATAGGAAAAATGTGATAGTAAAAAACCACGAGCCCTATAATTAGCTTTCAGGCGGGATTCGAACCCGCGCCTCCGGGAATCCGGCCCGATGCTCTGACCAACTAGGTAAGCTACCGAAAGGCTTACACGACTCGTCGAATTTTGCTATCACTTGTTACGCTGTAGGCCAGCGTTGCTTCATCAATGTGAGGAAACCCTCGCATCCGAAAGAAACATTTTTACAAATGTTTAACAATCGATTAAGATGAAACAGCCATATTGAGATTTTATATTATTTTTATGCATTCACAATGCAATTTTGTAAGTATAGGAAAAATGTGATAGTAAAAAACCACGAGCCCTATAAGTAGCTTTCAGGCGGGATTCGAACCCGCGCCTCCGGGAATCCGGCCCGATGCTCTGACCAACTAAGCTACCGAAAGGCTTACACGACTCGTCGAATTTTGCTATCACTTGTTACGCTGTAGGCCAGCGTTGCTTCATCAATGCGAGGAAACCCTCGCATCCGAAAGAAACATTTTTACAAATGTTTAACAACCGATTAAGATGAAACAGCCATATTGAGATTTTATATTATTTTTATGCATTCACAATGCAATTTTGTAAGTATAGGAAAAATGTGATAGTAAAAAACCACGAGCCCTATAAGTATCCTATACATAAATTCCTCTTATTCAATTCACTAGAAATCTAAAAATAACTTAGTTCTTTAATCTGTAACTGCATCGCTCCTGTGAAATTCGTCCTAGATATTAATTTGATGACCTCCGTGACCGAGTGGTTAACGCACCGGGTTTCAAGGTGCCGCTATCTAGAGGTCCCGGGTTCAACTCCCGGTTGAGCAAATATTGAAAATAAACTATTCAATATTTCCTCGGGTCTGGGTGTATGTGGTATTACCCGTAATATTAGTGCTCAAGCTACTATAGTTTAGTATTGAACAATGTAATGATGGTATCCATTATTTCTCCACTGACTTAGTTGATTTGTTATATGAAAAAACGAGTTGCAAAGGACTAGTGCCAAAAATGATCTACCTGAATGACAATTTGACACCAAGAACCTGTTTGTGTGAAGTTGTGTGGTGAATGTGTGTCTGTGGTATTGTGGAGTTGCTGAGTTATGAACCCCTGTGTGAACGATTTCCAAGCATCGCTCCGTAAAAAGACCATCATCCGTCACTCCAGCCTATTCTGCTCAGCTAGCACAAACTAAAGACACATCTTGAATGCCAGAATTAATACCAGGCAAATCATTTATGCGATTATTAAATTATAAAAAAATCACCTAAATATTATGACAACTTACTCAACCCGAAGCTCACTTACATTGTGCACAAAGTACCTAACTAGACTCAATCTCACTACACTCCGTACGACTCTACTACTCTCCAGCAGTAACTTTGATACTAACCTCTCCATGACCGCCTTCAATGATAGCGTAATCACTACTCAGCTTCTTGCTCTCGTTGCTAGCCACCCACTCTTTCTCATATTTGTTTTGTATGTGGGGTCTTTGTTTATACTCGTACTATACTTTCCCAAATTCTAAGGATTTATGAATGTAGTTTGCACATGTTGAATTGACTCCCACGGATTGCTTTCCAACAAACACGTGAGCTTTTGTAACTTTACAAAAGTTAATGAGGGAGTCATGCTGCAACAGTGTGTTTTCATCATTGTTTTATGGACAATGCCATCAGTGATACTCAACGCTACAAAAATAAGAGCATTTCAATTCCCTATTTCAGCTGCTTTTTTATTGTTTGAGACCAAATAATAATGTGAATGCAACTACATTGTGTTATTCATCATTATTTTATGGACAATGCAATCAGTGATACTCAACGTTACAAAAATAATAGCATTTCATTTAAATATTTTAACTGCTATATTTTTCTTGTTTGAGACGAAATAATAATGTGAATACAACTAATAGTTTAGGTACACTAAAAGATACACTATCTAAGATACACTAGATACACTATACTAAAAGGTACACGGTAAAGTTAAAATATATATATTTTTTTTAATTGTTTGATAGGCAAGCGCTTGTCCGCTATCCCGCCTGATGTGAAGCGTCGATGCGATCTACGATGAATCGCGCTTGCCTAAAAGGTACTATTTAATAATAATATTTCCTAATAGCGTTACAATAGGTAACTACACTCGTGGGGGACCTAAGTCCTCTAGCAGCTTGAAACTCATCAACCCAAACAGGAGCCTGACCCAGTCTCGCGTCCAGCAACCTCCCGGGTAATAACTACAGAGCATACATGAAGGCGCTAGCGGATAAGTTTAAAATAAAATAAATATTAACGAAAACGTGCTTGGTGGGATAGTCTAGTCCCAGGCAGGCCGGGCTTCAAAAAATATAATATAACAAGACGTGTCGTAGACGTTTTACTTTTTGGAGTTCCGTAGCCGACATAGTTGAAACTTAGTAGGTACTTATAGGTATTCTGTAACCCGTATCACAATTTTTATACAAAAATAAAAAATACAATAAGAGGGACCCCATACATGGAACTGAAACTTATTTTTTTTCATCTAGCCTATTCAAGTGCGTCTATAGAAAGGTCTTAAAATATGACATAAAAGACCTTCAACGTCCGGGCGGCCGAATGGGGCCAAACTGAAACGCTACCTTATTTCTAATAGAAATAAGGCAGCAATTACTAAATAATTCGCCTGGCCCTTCTCGGCCGCTCCGGCGTTCAAAAGCTTTTTCTAAAGTTAAATCTTTTGAAAGATAGGTAGGTACTTCGAAAGTGATAAAATGTGTGTGTCCCCCTCCCTTCTATTTTTAAAATAAAAAAGTGTAAAATCTAGAACAGATATAATATAGGTATGGTGTAGATCGTAATAAAAACTTTCAAACGAAAATGAGGAAGTTTACCATTTTTTATTGTTTAATAATTTAAAAGAATAAGCAGAATATAACAAAACTGTAAAAAAGAACCTAAATATTCCAATAAATGAAAAAGTTCGTTCGAGTTCAAACGAAAAATAAATGAAATAGTACTTGTTCATGTTAAGCATCGCTTGCATTTTGGGAAGTCGCGTTTTGTTGTTTAAACGATGGAGCAAGGCGCGTGTACAAGCGAGGGGGGCAATGGGAGGATATTTTAATCTTATTACGTTAAATATAACAATATCAATATCATGAAACTTCCTGATTGGTTTAAACGAGATATAGTTAGTAGTTTTTGAGATATATTACTTATAACAAACATATTTTCACTTCTCATGCTCGTAAAGTTCGTGTTTATGTTGGGTATAGGCTGCATAAAATCGCTTTTTATGCTCTAGTGCATAAAGTAACATCTTCGTCTAAGTCTCAGACTCTAAGACAAAGGTCGTCAGGTAAACAGTCACACACGCAATTAAACTTCGTTAAATAAACTTGTTATTTCATTCTGTTTCTTAAATTTTGTACAAAATCCATGTTAAATTACTAAATTAATAAAACTAGGCAAATTTTATGAGTTTTGTAAGAAATAAGTAAGTATTTCAAGAGTATTATGGACTACGATCTATGCTAAAGTCACTGTGCTGCCACTTCCACGTATAAAAAAAAGAAAAAGAAAGTTTTCCCGCCAATATGGCGAAGTCTATATTTTTTCTTTATTGCAATATTGTTATTTATTTTCCTCACACTCGAAGTGAAAAGCAGAGTGTATAACTCGTACATAAAACCCATTTTACCCTCGAATTGACTATCCATCCTCGCCTACGGCTCGGGTGGATATATACGTCTCGGGTAAAATGGTATGTTTTATGCACTTGTTGTACAATCTACTATTTCATTGTATGAATGACAAAGTTACACAAATGTAACTTTGTCAGTCAATGTATTTTTATCGCGAAAAGACTTTGAGTTTTATCTCAAGCTTTAGCCATTAGGTCCAAAAAAAAAACAAATTAGCGAAGCAAACTCAAAGGATGTCAGTTTTATAAAAAAAAATGCAATCGAAGTAATTATAAGATAAAAACTTAACTACTTACTTTCAGGTAGAGTATTAAAACAATGTTTGCTGTTTCACAGTGTAACGAGCATGCTCTTCGAAAACTTGGGAGTTAGTAAAATATACAGCTGTTTGCTGCACTTCGACGGGGAGGACCGTGAATATATACATAATTTCAAGAGAACTCGTAATAAAGCGTATAGTTATTATTTGTAAATATTCATTACAAAGTTTAAAGATTTTCTACAGTTGCCGATTAAATTTTTTCTCTATTACTCCTTTCAAGATATCCCTCAATTGATAATTAAGTAGGTACTTAGTTCAAATATTTCAGGGGTTGAATGTGTCCATTAAAACGAACTTTCAACACTTTCATTTTCGGAAATAAACGTATCTACTACTTAAAATATTATGAGTGTACTTTTGTAAGTAACCTTTTCTCATGTTTCCGTCGTTTAATATAAAATCATCAATAATATAAAGTAGTTAGGCCATGAATGGTAAGTGACAGAGTTAATTTGTTAAGTGTGTACCCAATTACCAAAAGCAAAATCAGACGTAGGCATACCACCAGCTGTCATCATATCTTCTTAGTTATGTTATTTTCAAACCATTCTAATGCTAGTTAAATGTTAGTTTGGCTATTGGTGTTTAATACAAAGGTTAATATTGTTAGCGTTTCGAAAGCCAACTTTGAACAAACGCAAGCTCAAACGTATTGCATCTAAGTTTCTGCTGTGAAGGTTGTTGCTTATGTATTGTGTTCGTGATTTAGTTTCCAAAACAAGTTTTGATTAATTCGAAACTTCGTGGTTGGTGTCGTCCGGGAATTCATAAACTAATCAAACAAATAACAAATAAACATCCTAACAACAAGATAGTCATATTGTTATTATGACAATTATAATTTAGGTATCAGTTATAATATGTAGGTATATATATTATACGTATTATTTTTTATTAATACCACTTCTATTTAAAGGGTTATAAGTAATTATATTTAAAGGGAGGCCTATGCCCAGCTATGGGCGTCGTTTGGCTGACATGCTGAAGTAATAGCAGAATTAAAAAACCGCGAGGATCCGCTAGTATATAATAATTACTTAATAGGTTACCATTTTTTTCATTTTCTTCAGATTAATTGATAGTACTATGATTGTTCATCGACAAACTTTTAATATTCACTCTCGTACTACCTACCTATGTTGGATAGTTATAATTGGCTTACAGAATCTGATAATCAATATGTAAATTATTTTTAACTATCCATATTATAAAATAAAATAAAAAAAAATCACATACTATGTTAGTTTTCACATTTTACGACTCAAGTTTTTATTTAGAGCGAAATTTACGGTAAACACAAATCCTTTCCAAGACATCACGTTATTTTTCGGAGAGTTCAGTTTTTTCTTCCCTTGCATTTTTTTTAAGTTAAACGTACGGCCCGTATAAGTAACGTACTAATTAAGCTTAATATGCATAGTTTCATTAGTACAAACTCGTTTCATTCAGTACAAGTAACAGTGTTGGTATAAAAAGTTTTAACACGCCGAATAAAGGAAACTTCGCTGTTCCTTAGTTTAATAGTTAAGTTTTCACAAACTTCACATACAAACGAGTGTTTGTTTCACACTGAAAAACGGTACCTATTCATGTATGTAGTTGATCGCATAACTTTTAAATTGGAATCTAATCGAGTTTATAACATTTTCTGTATAAAAAATGCTGTTGCTCATACATAATTTAATGAAACAGCAATTTATTTACTAATAGTATCTAGTATGTTGTGTTCAATAACAAAACTGCTACAAAAAGCGCGCGTGGAATTTCCCTAGCGTGAAAATCAGCACTTATCCAACAAGTTGAAAAATTCTGAGAGCGCTTTATTTAGCCACGCAAAATGCACGATTTTCGCCTAACACCAGCGGATTTCGACACCCGTCGCGACGTTTGGAATAAAAAAGTATTTGGAGGAACCTATTCTTTATTTATTATTGTGAAGATTTTTCAAAGAGTAAAATGTCAAGTTTGTCGTATACAACTTTTACAAGGATTTGTTAAGAGTTTGGAAAAAAAAACGTTCTCAAACATTAAATGTTATTTCTCTCTGTAATTATACCGCAAAAACATACAGGGTGTTAGGGGCACCTTTGCAAAAACTTAGAAAAAAAATCAAATACCTATTTAAAATGAAAAATAGAACTGAATCAACGTCTTACTTCCTATATGGTCCAAGATCCCAGGACCACCAAGCATTACTTATTTTCTGACGACTTTGGGCAGGCGGCCAATTTATGGGTACCCTGGTGCTGAAGGTAGGGAACAACAATACTAACTTTTACTTATTTCTAAGTCTTGATTTTTATATATGATGCTTAAGAAGCTATTTCAATACTTTTAATAAGCAGCCAGATCAATCGGAGTGACTAAACATCCTCTCAGATTTACATTAAGCTTCGCTATACGTATGAGCGCGAGCATGATAGTTAGAAAGTTTTTGAACATGGCTGGGTTTGTTAACATTGCATGGTTAAATGCTGAACGACTCACGTTCAGTATTTATCCATTAGTTGCATATTGACATTATATTTCGAATGCTAACTGCAATAGGTAATTGAATGTTATATATCATGTCACTCCCTCTCATTCATTTTATATCTGCGTACATACACCATAACGCAAAAGACCGGCTCGGACCTCGGCCTGAATTGCATTGAAGCGAATCATTTATTTACAATCATCAGGGTGCCTACCATCAACTTTAAGACAGCGATTCAAAAATAGCGCGATGCAGAATAGGTTCCTAAAATGAATTGCTTTCTTTCGTACTCTGACCTTCTAAAAACTGGATCGCAAATGAATTGCTAAATGTTAAAATCGTTCGATTTGTGTCCTTTTTCTTCTACCCGTCTCTTTCACTTTATTCTGTCATGCCCGGAGAGTGAGAGGGACGGGTATAACCTGCAGGTGACATGTTAACTTGGCCGAGTTATAAGTCAAATAAGAGTTGATGACAGCTCAGCGGCTGTGAAATGTCATTGAATGATCACTGAATCGCTGTCATTGATATTAAGCTGTCGTGGTACGAATAAGCGAAGCAGATCAGTTTAGGTTCCTAAACAAAACCGCAATAAGAGTTGATGGTAGGCACCCAGGTCCTCCATCGAGCCAGAAGGGTGTTGCCAAGAACATCGATCATCTTTAATAGTGCTCTAGTGACGTCCTTCCGACTAAAAAATAGAATTAAAAAAAAATGATGACTTTCATTTTTAGACTCGACACTAACGTCAGAACACTTGCGGCAATCAAGTACATAATATAAGAAATAATGTTGCTCACATGCCCGCAACGTGCGTGGGCCTTCTCAAGGAAGATTGGCTACATACGAGTAAGCCTTATGCGATCGCACCAGAGACACTAAATACGAAGATTGAAGCGGTCGCCAAAGCCGAAACCAGCCGGACCTCATCATCATCATTGCAAATTAAGTGTAAGTGTAACCTTTGCCAGCTCTCTTTCCCATTTGTCATTTAGATAATTACTGACTTGTTATGTAGATTTTACGTCCAAGTACAAAGCAATATAAAAGTCATTGCTGATGTGTTCCTTGATTCCTATTATATTCTGCTGTACCACAACTCATCCACTGTTGGAGGTAACAGCGCCACCAGTCACCCGACTAAGGTATGAGACTGCACATAATTGTTATGTGGCTGATAAATCAAACTATAATAACAAGAACTTAAGTCACTTTAATGTAAATGCTAGAGGTACTTACGGTTTAACTGTTTTTGTCGTGAAGATTGCTGGCACCAATAACTTTTTAGGGAGTTTTAGCCCCTACAGTAGGTATAATACCTACTATAAAATATTCTTTGACTTAGCCAAGAATTCAACAAATTGCCACTTCTCTTTATTGAAGTTGGCTAACAACTGGAGACGATTACGATTTTCTATTACTACTGATGTAATTTAAAACCTGTCTTGTAAAAAAAAAACAGCGCGGCTTAGGTTATGTATACCGCATGAAAAGTTCAGCAGCTGCAATAAACGGGCCGATTTAATTGAAAGCTAATGGTAGCAAACCGGAGTCGGGCGCCTAACTACAGAATGCAATTGGAAATACTAGGTTACAAGTGCTCTGCCGCACAAAAGAAAACTTTGTTTCGACTAGTCTTTATCGAGCTCATAAGCGAGTACCTTATGCCGATAAAATATGTTTTTTAGATACGACTTTCGAGATTAAATAAAAACGCTTGCAAATTAGAAAATAAATTCCAGTCTGTGTCGCAATGCCAGCCTTATTATGGTTTAGATTGGTACCGTTTGAAATGTCTTAGCAAGTTAACTGTACCAAAATTCTACACAATTTGACATAAATATAAAAGCAGCAACCGGTACACCACGTCATTCGAGAACCTTTCTGCCTCAACGGACATCCGTTCGTGCGATGTCGGTTGTTTTAGTTCTCCTGCGGATCTCATCATTTCTGATTCGATCAAGCAGGGAAATACCAAGCATCGCTCTCTAATTGCTCGCTGGGTGACTTTGAAACAAAAACTTTTTAAGTATATATGAAAAAAGGGCTAAGATAATTGATATGATTGTAAGAAATTATTTATTATGTTTTTAACATATTATTTTTTATCATAATTTTAATTAGCATAAAAGCAAATCACATAATTTATTGTCATACATCTATTAGGTTTCATCTTAAGATACGTACAACATAATGGAATTATACATTACCTTTAAAGTCGTGGATTTTACAAGCTGGTAATATTCCGAAACATCTGATTATGTTTACTTTGACTTTTACCACCATTCCCTTGTTTAACTCTACGTTTAACCACATAATGTTGAAAACTATGCATAGTGCTTTAATGTAGGTGCAAGCAGCCAAGCGACGGCGACGCGCATGTTAGGTGTACATGAATAGGCATCGGCCAGTGAAGCTCGACAAAAGACTTTCTATCCCTACTATGCCTATATAATATTATAAATGCAAAAGTAACTGGCAGACAGACAGCAGCTGTCTGCAACGCTTTCACGCCTAAACTACTTAACAGATTTTGATGAAATATGGTATACAGTTGACTTTGGGAAAGGACATAGGCTAATTTATATCCCGGAAAAACAACATATTTCCGCGGGATAACGACGTGTAGTCCACACAGCCGCGGGCGGAAGGCTAGTTTTACAATAAACCACCCATTTATGTATATATAGTTATAAAAATATATTATGTAGTATGACTTGTAATATGTATGCCATCGGGTGAGATCTCAACCAACGTATTATTTACTAACGTGACGTTAGTGAACAGTAATATTTTATTCTACTTATTTTGGAACACCTATTTATACATAATTATAAATTCATTTTAGAATTGAAGGTTAATATTATGTTAAAAATATGCTGACATTATTATTTTAAAAAAACGTAATTGGGAAAAAAAGTATTCCAAATGAGTATTCTGTTTGATAGTTATGCGAAATGATGAGATGGCCACAGAACCTGATGCAGCCTTATGATATTATTATGCCTCTTTAATTTATGCAACCTAATATTGACCCCATTTTACTTGGCCACCGTTAAAATCCTTTGTATTAATATGAATCCTAAACGACCATTTCATAAGACACAAAATATGAGAACTGTGTAATAATTTCGGTACTGTAACGACCAAAGTTTTTATTTCGTGCCCGAGAAGTGCTTCTATATCACTGTATATCTACTCTAGGTCGGTGCTAGAAGTTGGCCGGTGGCCAAATCTGGGGCCTTCTGAGAAAAATACGGCTCTATCGAAGGAAGTGCTTTAAATACGCTCGCTGTAGGGTATAACAGCTAAGTTGCTGCAGCTAGCTTGTTTTAACGGAATAGTTTCGTTGGAGTTCAAGGCGTGTGGTTAGATAAAAAGTTATTATTCGTTGACAGAGGACAGTCTCACTTTAGAAGTTTAATGTAAAAAACTAAAGAGACAGAGGCAACCGATTTGCTTCTTTATTTATAAAAGTGATGAAATGAACTAAGGGCTCCCCTTTCAATACTTCAGTTCACAAACTGAACTACAAATCGTATTATTTAAATAGTAGTCTTACTAATATTATAGTGAAAGTTTAGATGTTTGGATGTTTGTATGTTTGTTACTCAATCACGCCAAAACGGCTGAACGGATTTGGCTGAAATTTGGGAGACAAATACTTTGTAGCCTGGAGAGGAACATAGGCTACTTTTTATCTCGGAAAAATATCATATTCCCGCGGGATAACGTCATGTAGTCCACGCGGGCGACGCAGCGGGCGGAAAGCTAGTATATAATAAATTACCACAGATGTTCAAAAAATATTACTTGCATAGAAAAACTGTTAAGAGAGTATAAGTAGATATAATTATGATCTCTTGCTATTTTGTTTACGTGTATACCTACGACTCAAAAGGTAGGATCAAGAAATTCTATTGTAATTTGCTAATTAGCAATTAGACCTGCTTATATGAAATTTATTGTTTTCCTACACAATAGAGTATTTCTATTTCTATTTCGAGGTAAAAAAACACCTTAATTTTTTTCGCCTTGTTTTGCTCTCAGCAAGGCAGCGCTCTATGAGATATAATTACGAACCTGACTGACGCAAAAAAAAACGCTTTTCAGACCTTAATCTATGCAATCGAAGTAGCGAGTGGCTGTCAGTTACTATCAAACTACTTGGTCTTAAGTGTTTCAAAGCACAGTGCGTGCCCTTAAATATATAAATAGGTATATCGACAGGAAGGCATTGACCCCACGAGTCCGGAGTTAGTAACTAGTACAAGCTTTTAAACTTTTTTGTAGACATTCTTGTAAATTTTTTACGTAGCAATAATTGATAATTATGTACTTTCCTTGAGTATTTTTGTAATAAATATAGTGTAGGTCTAACAGTCAAGGTACTGTCAATTTCGAATACTATTGGAGGTTAAAGAGAGAGACAGATCTGTGTACCTTTTAACAAGATCAAATTCTGTATTATATAATTATAATGGTTTCAATGATTTCAACTTTTATGGTCGGGATATACGAAAACGTAAAATGTTCGTGCTTGCACTACTGATATCAATAAAATATTATAAAATTTTTGTCAGTTCGTAAATTTTTCACGTTATTCTTTGTAATGATTGCTTCAGCTCGACATAAAATATTGATGGATATAAAATAAAATTTTGTAATGTACTTAGTCCTTAACCAACTGGATATTTCCTGAATTTCATTAAAGCTATAATGCTGAATTCACAGACACAAGCCGAAGAGACTCATGTGCTGAGGACACTGGCATAGTTGGCATGGAATTTGTGCCAAATACGTCCAAAACTGGCGTAACACAGTTATATTTCTCGACATAAATTATGCATGAAGAATAACAATGGCAAATCATTTCAAAATATTCGCATTTCAATCAAACGACTAAACAGCTAGGTGTAGTTGAAAAAAATAAACATGAAGTGTTAAAAAAAAGTTTTTAAAATTTAAAAATTTCAAAACAAGGCGGAAATAAATTATCATTATCAACATAAATAGAAACCAATGTTTGTCCTCTATGCTTTCCAAAACCATTGATCAGATTGTGATGAAACTTTGGTAGAGTAGTAAAATATATTTATCCAAACTAATATGAAAAAAGAGAAAAGATTTGTTTTTTTTGTTTGTAAACTAAAAAACTATTGGACTGATTTTTTCACTGTTAGAAAGTTACATTCCTGAGTCACATAGACTGTATTTGATCCCGATATGCCCACGGGAACAGTTAGTACGCGGTTGAAAACGCAGAGAGCCACTAGTAAATATTGTTAAATGTTACCTTTCCTACTAACCCCAAGTAACCCGTGTAGTACAATCATATTTTTCAAAACTTTTGTCAAATACATAAACGACATAGGTACTGGCTACTTACATTACTCATTAATTCCATATATTCGTACAAAAGCCATCAAGAAATATGTTAATTTTTGCATTGACGTTAACCAGTTACATTACTACTTTACAATTATTATTCAAGCAGGTTTCATGCATAAATACCTTTTTAAATTCGTATGCTTCAACAAGTGTGAATGTTTAATGGGTTTCCAACAAACTTTAACGAAACCTTAATGAATCGTCGACAATATGGGTTTGTACTTATTTAGTATTGTACATGTACAAATAATGTACATGCCAACTTTGTTTTTTTGATCCGGTTTATAACATTATTTTAATTTCATTCTTGTGAAGATAACAAGTGGTACATTTAAGCTGATATCAATCAAAGTGTTATCCATCAATTATTAGGTGTTTTCGTATGAAATCGAAGATTTGTATGAAGAATTTAGAAGATACGATTGATTAACTATTAGCTGCTCCCCGCGGTTTTACCCACATTTTACCCATTATTTTGTGGGAATAACAATATTTATAGCCTAACACTCTCGGGGATATTGTAGCTTTATACTGGTGAAACTTTTTTTCTTGTTTCTAGAAAGAGAAAGTCTTCTAGAGATTCAAACAAACTCTATCTTGTTATCATATTTGTGTAGGCAATAAATAAAGTGGTCATGGACTTTTGTCCACGAGTAAGCATTGCCGCAAATGAACTATACGCGACAGCCACAACGCTGCCACTTGAAGTTAGAAGCGGCTACAAAGGTAGCTGAAGCACACGAATATGTTTGATTAAAAAAATATTTTTCAGTTTCAGTTCCATGTATGGAACCTTAATTTGTTTTTATTTTTTATTTTTGTATTAAAGTCGTAAAGCGGTTCACGGAATACATCTATCTACCTACCAAGTATCAACTGTGTAGTTTTTATAGTTTTGGAATAAAGTGGCTGTGACATACGGACGGACGGACGGACAGGCAGACAGACAGACATGACGAATCTATAAGGGTTTCGTTTTTTACCATTCGGCTTCCGGAACCCTAAAAAGAATAATGCTTTAAAAAGTACACAGTACAGGGTGCCTACCATCAACTCTTATTGCGATTTTGTTTAGGACCTAAACTGATCTGCTTCGCTTATTCGTACCACGACAGCTTAATATCAATGACAGCTATTCAGTCATCATTCAATGACATTTCACAGCCGCTAAGCTGTCAAGAACTCTTATTTGACTTATAACTCGGCCAAGCTAACATGACACCTGCAGGTTATACCCGTCCCTCTTACTCTCCGGGCATGACAGAATCGAGTGAAAGAGACAAGTAGAAGAAATAAGGACACAAATCGTTCGGTCATTCACATTTAGCAATTCATTTGCGATCCAGTTTTTAGAAGGTCATAGTACGAAAGAAAGCAATTCATTTTAGGAACCTATTCTGCATCGCGCTATTTTTGAATCGCTGTCTTAAAGTTGATGGTAGGCACCCAGTTTCAAAGACAGTGAAAGGTTGTGGGTTTCAGCCCCCTCGGTGCTTGGTGGGAGTCGATTTTTTCTAATACTACTTACTTCATTTTCAATTCTACATCAGTTGTTTTATTATTTCTGTAAATTTAGGTACCTTTTTATCCTTATAATATCTTAGAAATGCCAAATTTTTTACTTGAGTTGACAATTTTCTCATTTAAGTCAACAGGAAGGGAAACTGTACGGGTAAAGCCTCATCCTACTAATATTATAAATTTGAAAGTTTAGATGTTTGGATGTTTGTTACTCAATCACGCCAAAACGGCTGAACGGATTTGGCTGAAATTTGGTACACAGATACTTGGTAGCCTGGAGAGGAACATAGGCTACGTTTTATACCGGAAAAATATCACATTCCCGCGTGATAACGTCGTGTAGTCCACACGGGCGAAGCCGCGGGCGGAAAGCTAGTATATTATATAATCTGAGGGTAAGACCGCACGGCATAGCTAGTAAACATTAATTGTCATGTGTGTCTATGAGTATTGATAATTACTGCAATAGGTGTTTGAATATTTCAGTGAGTAAAAGCCTGCGTAATTTTTTCTTCAGGGAAACGACTTTAATATCGATTATTTCGAGTCGACGAGTGTGTTTAGTTGGACTGTGCCTGGTTGTTCCAATTGTATTACCGTTATGCTTAATCATTCATTAAGTGTGGGCTATGTTTTATTAATCTTTTAACTCGAACAGTTTATTTAAAAAAAAACTCGTGAACTATCAAATACTTTATGTGAAGAGTAAGAGAAAAATTATACATAAAAAAGGAACACCAATAACTTAAATAAACATTGTACATATTATATCAAGGATTTAAAGAATTTGTAAAATAAACTGGATTTCAATAAACTTACATAGCCTATTAAATAAGTATTTTTTCTACGACTTTCATCTTTTATAGGATATTATATATAATAATAATAAATTTATATTTAACATTTTTTTAATTTAATAATAATTAACTTTTCGAAGAAAGTATATTTGATCATTTGACATCGAATAAAATGGGTTCCAGATACGAATTGATTACAGCTAAAACAAAACATAGATTGGTTTGTACGATTGACGCAATTCCAGCCAATACCACAAAGAGTTAGAGAAAATTGTTTTGTTGATAATAAAATGTCGATTCTTTATGGAAATAAATAAGTACTTAGGTTAATCAATCACAACTCAAGTAAGAATGCACCTGTGCGGTCCTGAAGATTGATTTGATTGCCTGGTTCAATCACTTCGAATGCACCGGGAGGATGATAGACGGGGATGCGCAAATAACAAGTGATTGATCAATCGGTAATTGAAGCATCGAGAAGTGAGAACAGTTGGATCTGTCGTACGATATGTTTTCAAAAAAGTTATAAAAACTTATTTGGATCAGATTTTGATTCTCTGAAATTAAAATAATAGTGATAACAATTTATAAATTTACATCATATTAGTTAAAAATATAAAGGATTAGTATGTAAGGATTTTCAAGTTAATATAGTTTAGCTTTAGAGAATTGCAATTTTATACATACGTATAGCAACATTGAAATGTGTAAGAAGATTCCCCACAGTCCTCATTAACTTTAAGGTTAGTTCTGTTAGATTGTATGTAGTTTTGCGACATTGTAAACTAAATTCGTATTAGTCCATCTGAGTTAACAATGTATGTTGGTAGTCGCTTGGGCCCCCAACATTTCGGGTGTCACGAGACTGTACTAGTCTGATTGTTCTTAACTGTACTAATATTTGTCATGAAGTTCCTGCAATCATAACGAATGAATAATGTTAGTACTTAGCTTAGTACCTATTTTAAATGCCATAACTAGTTAGTATAATCAATCGATCATGTCATTAAGATAGACTTTAATCCAATTGCAATATTTTCTTTTTGTCGTTCATATTTAATTTCCAAACAGCGGCCGTACTAAATTTTCATGATAATTATCACGTCGCATCATATTAAACTTTACCCAGGATTTGATAAAAAAAAATAGAGAGCTTTTCAAGTGATACCTTTCGTACTAACGTCAGTCGTCCTTGGAATACAACACTAATCACAAGTACTCCAATTGAAAGCCAAACATGCAATTGTGCCACACATCTTTGTGATTAACTAATTTGCAATGAACTGCAATTAAGGTATTTAGTATTTAATACGTCACTAGTTCGGCCAAAGTACAGCAGACTGAGAAACTTAGTTTGACCCACTTCGTATTCCGAGCGGCGGCACGACGGCGACGGCGATTGGGTATTCAGCGACTAGCATCGACATACTTACCGCCAAACAATATAAGGCTGTTTCAAAGATTTACATTGGTATTTTATCACCAAACTAGATTTTCTAGATAAAAACGCCCTTATTTCCACGCATTAAAGTTAAAAAATATAGTTTCACTTCGTTCGTACGGCTTCGTGCGGAGCTAAACCGATTAAATCATCAGTTAAATAATCAATACGTTGTGGAATCAATGGCCCTGTCAGGTGTATTCTACTAATGTACTTCTATTGGACACCACATGAACGTGGGCTATTAAGTAATGGGACAGTAGGTTTATTGTATAAACTTATGCCCCATGATATACCAGAGATTTAATTTTAAATTTTTATTGTGATACGAAGAACTACAACTCGAATAAAAAAAATTGCCTTTCACAGGCTTATTTTGCAGGAACGTGAGAGGCTATAAATACCCTATCACGTAATTGCAAAATAAGCCAGTGAAAAGCTATATTATATATCTCAGCTCTAGACCACGTGGATGTTACAGCTACTAGAAATAAATAGAATTTTATCACATATGGCATTTAAATTTACCACTATCGTATAACAGGAAAATCATAACATTTTGCCAGGCAACAGGAAAATTAATATTATGTAGGTAATCAAGTTATTTTACATAAAAATTCAAGGGACCAAGCAGTTAACACTTTTACAATACTAGACATGTTCTTCTGTATTTGTTCTCTCACCTTGCGGTTGATATAATCGGATCTTCGGCTAAAAAACTTTCATATCGTCTAGTTGGGAACACTCATCGCCATATAAATGGCCGCGATCCGAACTTTGTCGCCGAGACATAAGTGATACTGGAGCTCGTGTGAGGCTTATCGGCTAAATCGACGAGTTTTTTGAAATACTAGCGGCAAAAGTAGCGATCTCTATAAAGTTTTAACCCTTTATAGGGCATAGCAAATTTAGTATAGGTACTGACTGTAACCACATCACATGTCTAACCTTTTAGGGCCGATTTTATTGAAATTGTTGCTCTTAGAATCTTACGTATTTTTTTATTATTCCCTGAACGAACACAAGACTGAAGTTTTCGAATTTCATTTGCAATGACGCAAAATATATCCTTTTTTTATTGTCACGCAAAAAACTTGCGATTTACGTTAACAAAGCTTCATTGACTGCTTTACCTTGCAATGACTATACTATGTCAAGCAAACGCAAACTATTTCGAATGCGTATTAATGTCAATTTGTATGAAAACTATATAAGCGCGCTACTCGCCGCTAGAGGCGCTAATACAGTTTTCATACAAATTGACATTAATACGCATTCGAAATAGTTTGCGTTTTTTGACATAAAAACTTACACTACGGGCACAGATCGACAAACTTTTATTTTCCGGTGACAGCGGCGCTATGGTTGGACAGCAAATCGTAGCAACTTGCTACGACGTAGCTACTACGAACTAACTCTCAACTCATTAAAAGTCGTTGTATTAAGTAAAATAAGATCAAATAATTTGCAAGCAAAATCTTTTTTTTTATCAACAGTTTATAGGGTTCCGTACCCGCATGGCAAAAAACGGAACCCTTATAGATTCGTCAAGTCTGTCTGTCTGTCCGTCCGTCCGTATGTCACAGCCACTTTATTCCAAACTATTAAGATTACACACTTGAAATTGAATAGGTAGACGTATCCTGTTAACCGCTTTACGATTTTAATGCAAAAATAAAAAAAAGGGGTGCTCCCCATACATGTAACTGAAACTGAAATTTTTTTTTTTAATCAAACATATTCGCGTGGGGTGTCTATAAGTAGGTCTTTAAAAATGACATTAAGGTTTCTTAAACAATTTTTTCTCAACGTCAATCTTTTGAAAAGTAGCGCCTTCCAAAGTGGTAAAATGTGTCTCCGTCGCCCCCCCCCCCCCCCCCCCACCCCTGTAACTTTTAAAATAATAGAGTGAAAAATCTAGAAATTTTTTTCTATATGTTGTAGATCTTAATAAGAACTTTGAACGAAATTTGTTTGAAGGAGATATAGTAATCACTTTTTGAGACATAACACATTTTCAAAAACCGCAATGAAACTTTGTCATTCATACAAGCACTTTGAAAAACAAAGTGATATTTTGCTGACGAAAAATTATAGTAGAATTTTGGCTAGGTATAGTGGGGACATTAAATGGCTGATGATGATGATGATGATAGGCAATCGGTACGTTAAGTGTGTACGGAACCATTCATGAGTGGGTACGGAACCCTTCTTGGGCGAGTCCAACAGCCACTTGGCCGATTATTTTTGTTAATAAAGCCTGCCTCAAAATAAGCAGTTGAATCACCTCAACTTTATTTACCGGACTGTGAACGTCGAAGAAAAATATTATTCATTCAATACCGATCTCTTGCACTTATTGCTATGAATATTAAGTTAAAAATAGACTTTTAAAATGCAAAAGCTAAAATTTCACCGACGTTCTTTTAGCAAACTTTCCGTCATAACTTTTAATTTAAATAAAACCGGTCGTATCTCGCCGTCACTTCTGTGAAACAGTTTTCCGCTTCGCTGCTCAATTAAATTACGGTTATTATTTTCTTCTTTATGCTGTCATCAATATATTTGGGACAGCCCTTCGGTATTAATTCTATGACTTTATTAATTCGAACTATAATGGTTATAATTTTCTTGTTGCTTAGGTGTCTGTACGAAGAAATATTTTTATAACGAACATTTCAAAAATGTCATGTGTACAAAACACTAATCAATAAATGGAATACAATATGATATGAAATCAACAGAAAAAGTGACTGTCTTGTTTACAAAGTAGCCAGCACCTGTGTCTTATTTTCAGATTTTATTAGTGTATATCACATATCACCCGTAATAGTGGTGTGTATGAATAAAATCTGGAAACAATTGAATGTTGATTGCATCCTTTTTCAACCGATTAAGAAAAAAATAACATCACTATCAAACTGGATGTTCCAACTATAAATAAGTTTGAACCGATTTATAATGAACTGAAGTTGACAAACATCAACCGCAAATATAACCACGACATTTGTCAGTATTCTCATTTTAGTGATTTACATTTGATATCTTTGAAAGAAAACTAAATAACTTAATACTCGTAAATAAAATTATTTGTCTATCTGAATAGAAATACTTTTACAATTTATTACTTACCACAACCAGTCCAGTTGATAAAATCCGTAAATGGGTCTCATAAAAAGCAGCAGAAATTAATAAAAGTGGAGATTTATGAAAGTTTGTTGAGTAAGGCCGGCCCATAGATTTAACCGCCGCACCGGCCCTGGACCGCGGCCTTGAGGCCGGGATGAAAAATTGAGGCCTTGCATTGGCCTTACGTAATCTGCACCCACTTAACGGTGCATTACAGGCTGGCCATTAAATTATCAGACTTTATAGCCTACTGAAAAGTGTTAAAAAGAGCTTCCAAATTCTGCACAGAAAAAAAATCCGTGCTAGTTATATTAACTTTATACTCGTAGCTGCATCTCCTGGAAGTGACATACTAAACGAGGAACGAAAATTTCTATAACGCTAGAACTTCTCGGGTTTTATGAACACTCTACATGCTAAGTAAGTCGTTCGGAGTGAATAACAATAGATTTTGCAAGAGCAAATTAAGACTCCAGGGGGCCGATTCTTCGATCAGGGGGCCAATTCTCAGGCAATCGAGAAAAGTTTACATACATTTATTAAGCTCGCAATTCAAATATACAGTTTGTGTATTGTCAGAATTACACAATCGAAAAAGTTCGATCGAAAACCAGTCGAACGCAACGAGTGGTACGGATCAATCGATGTTCGTATACTAACTTAGCTGTCAAAATGAATTTGTTGACATGTGGGACAGTTTAGTTTGTTTGAAACGTTCAAACTTTTCAATAGAAACCACAAACAAAATGTTCGTATACGAATTACCACACTGAAAAAATTCGAATGCGTGAGAATCGGGTCCCAGATGCTTAATTTGGGAAATGATGCAATAGTAGTAGCTTCTTCATGAGAGATATTAAATTAAATTATACCTTGATTGCATTTGAACGAAAGTCTCCAGACTACCCTTTTGTTGCAATTAAAAATTGTCTATAATTAAAAAAATACATTACTGTAGTCTATTTTGAAATAGATTTAGGTATATAATTACATTACTGTTATTGCGTGTAAAACAATTTTTTTACCAGTTATGCAGGAATGCTTACGCATAACATAAGAATGCCTACATAATTTAATAGTACCTACACCTGTGTAAATCTGCTAATGGTTCAATACGCCTTTATGTGCCAATTTGTAGTAAACGAATTTCTACATTCGGCCATATTTTCAACTACAAATTATACATTTACAGACTGTACTACGCTAAGATCTACTAAACTACATTACATAATATATTTAAATGTGTTTTTCACTAACACAGAGACTGTTCCAAGACGAAGATTTTAAATTTTTCTTAATACGCGAGTCACTAGTTGTATTATTCCAGCTATATTTTATGCTATCATCTTTATCTTACCATTACCCTTTTTATTAGAAGTCGGTGCAGGACGTTTTTTACTTCCATTCACAAATAAGTGCCGCTGCACATTGAGCTATTAGTGGCTCGACGAGTTTGCGACTTCTGCAGTTGACATTTTCTTGCAAACATTCAAATTCAATTCATTTTTCTCCACATGACATTTATCCCTCTATATCACCAGTTGAACAAACAATGCGAGTCAATTTTCTCACATTTTCTTTGTCACTGGAGTAATAGTTTCACATATTCTATCATGTTAAAATTTCAGTTTCAATAAAATATGAAGTTCCAACTTTAATAACTGATATAAGTGTGCAAATCTATTAACAGTATTCTTATTAAGGATACACTACTTACCTTTAAGTTAACATATACCGTCTGAATATATACATAAACCCAGCATTATTTTATACTAAAAAGCGAATAATGCCGATATACGCTGAGAGCCACTGTTCGTATAAAAGGCGAAGCGATTAAGCTTTTGTATTTTCCTCTTTTTGGTTAAAAAGAACGGTTGAATACCTTAAATTGTTAGCCGTGCTCTTCCCGGTGAAGGCTGCTGACGGTTTTTTCAACCTGCATTCGAAACCCTATCCAGTTCGTGTGCATTTTATTTTTGCTGCACCCTCCATATTATTGTCATCGATTTCTAGATGTAGTTAACGGTTAAGATTGAGTTCAGAAGGTTGAGGGTTGGACAGATTAAGGGATTAATAAATATATTATGATAGTTTTTAATTTCAGTGCAGTGCTGAACAGTATTTCGCAACATAGTGTGAAACAAAGTCGCATCCTGCCAATTACTGTACGCTTAGCTCTTTAAAAGTACGCAACGAAATTTAATGCTATTCCTATAAAATAAAGGTTTATTATTATTATTCATATACATTGAACTCGTGCGAAGCCGCGGCGGAACGCTAGTCAATAATATAATCAGTGCCACCTACCGTGTAAAAACCGTTTTACCGACAGCGACGTTATTTAGTAGTACCACGGGTAAAAACATATTTCCCGTGTTACTACTGGATCGCTTGGTAGTATGACGGGAGTTTTTTTTTACCCGTGTTACTACTGGTAGTAATACTGGTAGTACCACGGGCAATAAACGTTATAAAATAGTAAGTAACACATATTGTTAATTTTATCAACTGAAGATTAAATATAAATCCTGCATCAATTGTTAATAACGTTACTACTGCACTTAGAAATGACCTAAGGCGTACCAGGTGCCATTTTTTGTTTATTTGTCTATGGACAACAAATAAAACACAAATCGGATTAAATATGGAAATATCATAAAAATATATCTCTTATAAGGTGCACTAATTACTTTTATACACTACCTACATAAATTACAACATATAAGTACAAACACATCTTATTAATTTAAAAAAATACAAATGGAATTATTAATAATTATATAACCAGATAAAAAAAATAAGTTAAAAATTATTAAAATCATGATTTGGATACATTGAGCTAGACTTAATACTGAGGTAACTGGAGTTTTCACCCTGAATAAAAAAGTGTGCCCAGCAAATTTGACATTTAGTATGTAGTGGCTGTCAGTTGTCTCATATGACCATACGTATTTTTTCAAAGTGTAGGTGAGACGGAAGACAGCCACAGTGTAATTTGTGGTCACAAAAAAGTGTTAGTACTGCACTCTCCAGTTACCTCAGTATTAAGTCTAGCTCCATGTTTGGATATCAATAATACGAGTACCAAAGCATAGATCATAGCAGTCAAAATAGATCATAGCAGTCAAAATAGATCATAGCAGTCAAAATAACTTTTTGCTGCAAAAGAGGCTTTCTACGCTGTGACTTTGTACTTCTTAGGTACCTGCTGTGGCTTGGCAAAGTGGTGTAACAAAGGCTTATTGTTAACATGTGTCGGAACCATTTATTGCATTTATAATGTGCTGTCCCTTAATAGTGTGAGCTATTTCATACATTACTCGCATATGCGTTTCATGCAAATTAGGCTAACACCATCTTGGCTAGAGGCCATTACCGCTGACCGATTTGTGACCGGTTCGTCTCGTCACTTCAGACACCATCAAAGTGCATTTAGTCACCACGCTGTGAGTTGTGATATTGTTACTATTAAATTTAAGTCCGAGTTTAGCACATAGTGTAGGGGTTATTCTTGCCTCCAGTTTATTTGTGACCGATTAGTCTTGTAACTTTGGACACCATCGAAGTGCATTTGGTCATCACGCTGCGAGTTGCGATATTGTAACTATTAAAGTCCAAGTTAAGCACATAGTGTAGGGGTTATTCTTGTTCCCAGTTTATTTGTGACCGGTTAGTCATGTCATTTTAGACACCATCGAAGTACATTTGGTCACCGTGATTCGATGAATACTAATAAAATATTACCCGAAAATCTGTTTAGTTTACTTACTACAAGAAAGGTTGTATGTAAATGTTACAGTTAAAAGTCATAACTGGTCAACAATGTTTAAAAAACATTATGAGACTATCTTCCATTTAAAACTGCCAAGAAATATTTTATATTTTTTAAAGTAAAATAACGATTCTTACCTATATGCTATGCAGTGGGGTTTATAACGTATTTCATTTCAGTAAGGGTTACATCACATGCATTACTTTTTCTAGTGTGTGATTGATGTGAGCTTAAAATGAAGGTATATAGACGCCGTTGTGGCCCACAAAAAGGCTTCTTGGGGATACGCTCCCACAAAAGATACATGCGAAATTGAATTCTATCTCCGTGAGACTTAATTCACTTTCCATTAAACACTCTTATAAGATTTTATCGAAGTGATCCCAATTTCCGGAGAGAGATGAGAGAGCGATGTCATTGTATGATATTTACTCAACTATCTTTCGCAAACTTTCTAAAATTAAGCAAAACAGATAAAAGTTATGGTAGTGCGAGTATGTATGAGAATATAATCCTACTAATATTATAAATGTGAAAGTTTAGATGTTTGGATGTTTGGATGTTTGGATGTTTGGATGTTTGTTACTCAATCACGCCGAAACGGCTGAACGGATTTGGCTGAAATTTGGGACACAGATACTTTGTAGCCTGGAGAGGAACATAGGCTACTTTTTATCCCGGAAAAATAACACATTCCCGCGGGATGACGTCGTGTAGTCCACGCGGGCGAAGCCGCGGGCGGAAAGCTAGTAATAAAATAAAAAATAAATATTTTCTTACAATCACACCTTTTACAATCACAACTATCTAAGCCCGTAGTTAATTTCTTAAGAAACTGTGTCTACGTGAACTAGATAACGAATAAATATATACTTATATACTTTTTGTTTGTAAATACATACTTAATATACATAGAAAACACCCAGACCAAGACAAATAGACATGTTCATGCTCACAAATATTTGTCTTGTTCGGGAATCGAACCCGAGACCTCTGGCGCAGAAGGCAGGTAGTTTTCCACTGCGCCAAATCGGTCTTCGCCATAATGTCATGGGGTACTACATCTATGTAGTTAAGTTGCGTATATTGTAATCAGGCTGTACCTATTTGAGTTATAATATTAATAAGGAAGATTTTCATCTCCTTACAGTTGAAAATTAAGGAAATTATAATTAGGTATTAAAACTGAAGTAAGCAGAAAGATAATGGAATTTCCCATATTTTCCTGAAGAGATATAGAAATAGCTTCATAAAACGTGGAAAACATCAAAAGAGATAATATCCAATTATTTTACATAACAAGGGCGTAGGAAAATTATTATTTTTTTCTCATCACTTTGTAATAAGTATTTGGTATTTTCTATTGTAGGAAGATTAAGAGGCCTCATTAAAGTAATGATTGCGAACATAAACGTATCGGATGTTGCCGTTACACTCAAATTACCCAATAATTCAGGGGCCGTCAAAACACCGAAGTGTCATAAAGATTAGGACAGCTTCCACACACACGGTTTATCGATGGGGGTGGTTCACGGGAACTTCATAAGTAGGTAGCTTTTTCGTTCTGTAAGACTAAAGAGTTTTCTCTTGTAACATTTAATTCTTTTTCAACAATAAGAATATGATATAATATTTTTCAAAATTTTTTTCTATAGCTGTGTTCTTGTCTTTAATAAACTGGTAACAAAGTAGGCACCAATGTTTTTAGAGCTGATAGTTATATATTATACTCGTCTCTAAGATTTTAAATTGTTTTTATGCATTCACAATGCAATTTTTGTAAGTATAGGAAAACCACGAGCCCTATTAATGGCTGTTTCATCTTAATCGATTGTTAAACATTTGTAAAAATGTTCCTTACGGATGCGAGGGTTTCCTCACATTGATGAAGCAACGCTGGCCTACAGCGTAACAAGTGATAGCAAAATTCGACGAGTCGTGTAAGCCTTTCGGTAGCTTAGTTGGTCAGAGCATCGGGCCGGATTCCCGGAGGCGCGGGTTCGAATCCCGCCTGAAAGCTACTTACAGGGCTCGTGGTTTTTTACTATCACATTTTTCCTATACTTGAAAGCTTATGTTAGTTTTTGAAAAAGTCAAGATATAGGTAATAACTTTGCATCCTTTATTGGTAAATGACAAATTGTAATAGATCAGACGAGATCTGCTTGCAGGGCTGGTGGATACTTTCTTATTATATTTTTCTTTACTTACAGAATTGCGTTGTGAATACATAAAATTAGTGAAAAATTATACTTTACTGGATTTATATGAAAATCTATATAAATAAAAATGAATCGCCGAAATGTATGTAAGCGTATAACTTTAGAACGACTCCACCAAATTAATTACGTCAGATTTTGTTGTGTTTGCTATTAACAAAGAAAATTTATAGATAGCGCCACCCGTGCGAAACCGGGGCGGGGCCGTCTGTTCCATCTAGTTACATTGCCCGCGGATCCGCCGCACCACCACATACGTATAATATGTCGCAGGCGGATACTTGAATCCGTCAGATAAAGTATAGGGCGGCAGCTAGTAGGTAATAATTATGTCATATTTTTATTAAACTAAACACAAGGATGTTCTATTTTACAAGCTTTTTATTAACTTGCCATGTTAGTAATTAGTTTGTTAGTTAGTTAGTGGGGAACAAATCTTGCAAGCTTAATTTGACCCACTTCCCAGTGTCCGATGGAGATACAGTATACAGGTTTAGTTTAGATGACAATACAATATTAAAGTACAGTCAGCAAAAAAGCTTGTCATGTTAAACATCTTGTCAGTTAAATGCACAGGATATGTGTTTTTTTGGGTAAAATATTAGTTTTTATATTTGTTCAGTAAATTAAAATAATGAAACTAAATTAGAAGTTTTCTAAATTTCTGTTTAAAGTTAATTCATTTGATGTAATGTAACATCTCTTAAAATATTTATTTTACCGCCTCTGTGGTCTAGTGGTTCACACCACCGATTTCAGACAAAGAGGTCCCGGGTTCGATTCCCAGTGGGGGTACATATTGTATTCGGTTTGGTTGGTGGTAGGACTTGTTCTTAGCCCGCCTGGCTAGCTACCACCATCTTATCTAAGTTTGACGCCATAACAATGATGTTTTCAGCATTTTTGTGTTCCGGAAGTTAGAGATAAGATAGCCAGTTCCTCAGTGATTGAGGATTCCGGGAGTAGTGCGCTTCCATCTTCAGCCTTATCACCACTTAACATCAGGTGTGATGAAGGCTAAGTGCTACCGCGTTGTGGATAAAAAAAAAATTTTGGTTACTTATTTGTCAACTTTTTAAACTATCTATGATGTGACGTGATCAGATCAGCAAGGGTCAACAAACTTTGTCAATATGAAAACCACTTCCCGTAGAGTATTTAAATCAATCAGAAGTGTTATGGCTCTCAAAAACTGTAATAAAAGTCCAATGTCCTCTTACTTATTAGAAAATGTCTTAAAATTTAAACTTTGCCCGTTTAGCAGTATCCTTTACGGTTCTTCTTGAATTTATTCAAATAATTTGGGTTAAGCCAAGATTAATTTAGGTGACGATCCGCCTCGGGCCTCGCTTAGCGATTCTGTTTGCGATCATCCGCTTGAGACGCCTCAATTAGTCTAAAACATAAACGGCAATACAAGAAGGCCTTAATGAACTGATAAAGTAATATTGATTGCATATTTTGTAAATGATGCTCACGTCATTTTATTGTCTATTCAAATCAACTAGAAAGCATAAGCCATAAAACAGATGTTCAAATTACTATTTCGCTATTATTTTACATATATTTACTGAAAACTGGAAAATAAAGTATTTAGAAAAAATCGAACCGTCTCACAACTAGGTCCGATGGGACTCGAACCCACGACCTTTCGCTTTCCGGGCGACTGCTCTACGGAGCTACGGAGTCGTTACGAGAAGCGTCGAATTTATCCAATACTTCTTACGCGCTGTATAGTCAGCGTTAATTTCATCAATGTGGAGATATTACTACCCCCACACGCGAAAGAAATATTACCTTTCCAGGTATTTGGCAATCGCTAAAGATGAAATTACTATTGCAACTTATTTTAATTTTTAGTTTTTTGCATTCACAATGCAATTTTTATAATAGAAAAATGGAAAATAAAGTATTTAGAAAAAATCGACCCGCTCTAAAACCGCCCGAAAACTAGCTCCTATATATTAACTATTGATTCTTCATAATTTATTTGGTATAATAACACAAAATATTTGAGATTTATCGATAGCCAAATCACCTTACCATCTCTATCCAATATAAGTTCAAAATATCTTCTATACTTCTATATAGCTGAAAATCATAACCATATAAATACCCACAGAAAGGGCGGAGTAAAGCGAAGTGAATAAATCTTTAAAAAGCTAAAGCTTTGAACAATAACGGCAGTGAAACACACTCTAATTCTGGGTCAGGCGTAACGTTAAGGCAGCAATTGAGGGCTGAGTGTTAATTAGGGGCCAGCAATGGACCAACAGAAACATAAAAATATGGTGCCGACCCCCGATTAGAGAATGATCAAAATATTTTTTTAAACTTTTTAATAAATGCCTTTGGGACTGCAAAACACCGGATTGGAAAGTGTTTGAAAATATTTTATTGAAATGTTTCAATGTGTTTTTCTGAGTATAAAAACGGAGAAAAACGGCATACGAAAGTGTCTAAAAATTCGAAATTATAAATAATATAGAGAAAGAACATCAGATGTTTTAAAAAACTTAGTTAATTTTTGAGCTGCTACCAATTGAATACTCACAAATTAATAAACATTAAATTTATTATACTACTACCTTCATAATATTGACGACATGTACTCTACATTTCCGGTAATAAAAAACTTTAAGTAAATAGTAAAATATTTAGAGTAACGCGTAATATTATTATGTCTTTGTAATATCATATTTTCAGGCAGCTCACTCATCAACAATTTACAAAAAAAGCTGATTAGTGATGTACCATTTAGTAGTAGTACTTAATGCATTCGTTACTCGAAACAAAATGTTAACACTTCTGCTATCAAGTTGCTGAATGGTTGCTGACAATCGCTGGTGCCATTTATTGCTATTTCGTACTCACGCTAAAACGGTATGAAGCATCGTATATAGGGGCAAAGTCAAAGTTTTCAGCCTAAAATACGAACAAAAACATATAAAATTTACCAACGGAATGCCTTTGTACCATTTTAGTATGAGACTGGGGTAGAAATCAAACTTCTGCGCCCTGATTCACAACTGTTTGGAAAAGGAATTCAATTCAAATTCTATTCTGAGGTGAGTAACAGTGACAAAGAATGCATTCCGCTGTCAGGAACGTTTATGACGGTTTAAGAATAAGGCCCGATTTCACCAATGATATTTAAACGCGATTAACGCTAAACGTGTTTAAAACGTATTTCTGTCCCTGTCACATTCAAACAGATGTCAGAGACAGAACTATGTATTAAACACGTTTAGCGTTAATCACGTTTAAATATCAGTGATGAAAGTCGCCCTAAGAGGGCTGAACTAACTGCACTAGGCTTTATTTACGTTGGCATATTTAATAACAACTTTTTATAGATCGTTAGCTTAATGTATTGATAACCGCAGATGTTTGTGCAATAAAAACTACCAAATTAAAGTTCAACTACAGAGTAATAAGATAGAGAGAATAATAGATTCTCTTCTGGATCGAAGACGCCTGCATAATATAATGCTCTTCTTTAGACTAGCAAATGGCATCCTTGACGTACCAGGCTCACTGAGTTCCCTTTCCTTCTCGGCTCGAAGGGGACGGTAGGTGGGCCGACCTTCCAAGTCCAACCTAGGTCAGAACGCGCCTACCAACCACATGATACGACAGTCGAAAACAAAGGACTTGGACTTATTCAGGAGTGGCATTGGCAGCTTCAAGAGGTCTCTCCTTTTATAATTTCCCAATGTGTTTTTTGTTTAAACATTTTAAGCATTCTTGTTTGAATTTTATTTAACTACAATAGGGTATTTTACTGTTGTTGAAATGTAGATATTTAATGATGACGTTAAAAAATATTGCAATTAAGAATACCAAATGTGAAAAAATAATTTGAATCTGTTTTATAATAAAAGAATTATAGTCTGTTTGATTTTGACTATAGCTGTCTCTTTCTAAAACGAAATCTTCTATGGCGTGACTATGACGCTACTAACCCACTGACGTCACTAGGATAGCGTCCTGTCCTTGTCTAATTATAAAGTTTGAAGTCCTATATCTTTGAAAATATTCAAGATAATTCAAAATGAAAACTTGTTTTGTGTAGCTAATATTTCGAAAAACATTTTAAAGAAATTAAAAAAATCAGTAAAATACCGTATTGTGTTATTTTTATTTTTTATGATTAGTATTTTTATGATTTATAATTATTACCTGTTTTTATTATTTTAATTAGTGTTTGTTTTAATTAATCAAATTAATTTGCAGCATTACTTACTATTTTGATTTTAAATTATGTATTTAACACGCATGTGGTCTTCACCTTTAATTGTAATTGCATTTAGCCTTTTTTATTTAATGAATATCTGATGTAAAATATGTTGGTGAGCTCAATAAATAAAAAATAACAAAATAGAGGAATAGTTTTAAATTGGCTATTTATGTACAAGTACGTTAAAATAGTGTACTTGTTTATTTTCTAGCAGAAATCAGGCAGCTGCAGCAGACGACATGTGGTTGCGATACTACTGGTTTCTATGTATTTGTATATACAGGTGATCTGTGATTTGTATGAAATACTCTCCGAAGCGAGCGACAATGTCGCGCGACACTGTTCATTTAAACAAATAGAAACAAGTATTGTCGCGATGACATGTCTGCTGTTCTCGTCTAATGTTGCCGCGTGCGTCCGGTTTGTATTCGCACCAGATTCAATTAATATTAAGAGCTTCTTTTCTCAGCCTAACAAAGGATGTCTTGTTATAATCACGTACAGACTATCTAGCAAAATCGAATGCATTAAAAACATTCAAACTATGTAGAACAAAAGCTTTCTCCTAGAATTTCGCTATCCGCAGATTGGAAACAAAAAATTACTTATTTTTCATTCTGTTTTCCAATCTCGGAGTTTTCATCGAATGCTGGTAACGTAATATAGTGGTTGCCTGGTGATTGCATACCATATATCTTAATGCATGAAGAACATGTTAAAGTTTAAAAACGAGTATTCATTAAAAAAATATTTGTACACGTAGTTTCAATACTGAATTATGTTAGTTAACTTTTAGAAAAAGAAAACCTGTTATCAGGGAATTTTGTTTGCACTTTCCTCATTTATTTTAAATGACAAACAAAATAAAAAAAGAATGTTCATTAACTAAATATACTTGCATATATAAAACAATATAAATAATAAAATTGTTTTGTGAGTATATGCCGTTGTTTTTATATGACAGCGATTCGCCCGAGACGAGGGTCATCCGATCATAAATAAGAATTCTATAAGTCGTGAGCGTCACCGCCGCGACGGCCTTGAGACCAGAACAGATAACTTTTATAAGGTACGCCCTTCTAATATTGTTTCTAAACAATTTATCATCTAAATTTTCATTGCTTTAATATTTACAGATATAAGTAACAACGACCATTCAAAATTTGCTACATTCAAGTGCGTTGATGTCTTTGTTACGAACCTACAAACAAAACAATTGAAATATGAATGAAATAGTCTAGCTAGCTAGACTGAACAGATTTTAAAGCTTCAAATCATTTACCAAGAACTGAATAATGAGCATGCACGCTAAAACTCAGAAGATCAAGAGAAAATTAATATCTCCTACACTTATTAGGGATTCAATATCTTTCCACTCTTTCCCATCGCTCGCTCCCGTCAAACGTTGAATCCACTTTGAACCCTAATTGGTGAAGGTATGTAGACAAATTTCAACTCTAACTCGACATACTACAGATAATATTGAGATAAAACTGTATGAAAAGTAGCGTTTCTGTTTTAATTAATACACAAATCTTGAATATGCTAACTCTATTAACTATTATTTTAAGTGGATGAATTCAATGAAATGTCGCGTCATATTTTTGAAATATGTTGCTAATTCTTAGCTTTAAATATAATATCAAAGGCTTTGGGAATTAAATAGCCACATTAATATTTGGAACAGAAACGGACGGAGCATTGTAATTAAGGCGAATTTTGCTTATAAATTCGGAACGAGATCATTTTCACTAGCGAGAATAATAAATAAAACAAGATGAACAAGAAGAAAGTGTATTTAAATTCCAAATAGGGGAATAAAATATTTGTAAAAAGTAATAAGAAATGTGTATTTACATTTCAATTAGCGGAATAAAGTATGTGTAAATAAAGTTATATGAAAAGTGTATTTTAATTTTCATTTTAGCTGTTACATCTGTCATGGTGATTACCAATCGAATCCGTGTAGAGTCCCCACAGACCTCAAGATATATTATATGCATTATTAACAAAGGCAAAAGGTGTCGTATAGGTAACTTCCAAGTACCACTATGGTAGGTAACTTCCATAATTTATTTCTCTTGGAAAAAGGAGAGAATTAAACCTTACATTCACAGGCTATTGTTAACAGATTTAAACTGTGGGTTTTTGAAACTTTCGCGACGAATAAAATGGCTAAAAATAATTTTACAATCCATTGAAATTGGTTCCCTCTTACTTCACGCGACATAATAAAAAGGTTCATTATTTTAAAAATATAACAAGGAAGATAAATAACGAGCGCTCTGCGCTAGAGCTGATGTCTTTCTGACGACATACATTAATCTTTCACTGAACTACGAGATACCGGTATATTTAAGCCAATTCAAAGTCACACCAGAAGTATAATTTAAAGGTGATTCCGGCACGGGAATAAACATCTTGTCATCAACCTCGATACTTGTCATTAATTACAAGCATCGGAACCATCATAACGTTTATTTTAATAAAAAGGACAAAATGTGGGTTAAATTATGACGTAGGGGCTATATTTAATATAATGGGGCATTTTAGTGACATTAATCGGAGTGTATACGCTGTGGCCACCGGCGTTTTGGCCGCCTTTCAAATGTTACCGCGCACTAAATTTAATAAAACAAATTGGTATCATCCCATTATAAAGGTGTAAATAATAAAGGGGCAGTTAACAACCCGTTTGCGAACAGTTACGTTCCAATCATTAATTCTCCGGAGGGGCTCATTCTATAATATATTCAAATCCTAAATATATTCCTATTGTTCTATGGGCTAATCTTAGATTTAGGAAACGCTTAACTATGAATAATGAATTCCTAAGTATCCGATAGAGAAATAAACCTCATTCTTAATCCACAGTCGGTGTACACACAGAGAGAAACCTGCCATC
This sequence comes from Crambus lathoniellus, assembly GCA_949710035.1. Taxonomy (NCBI): domain Eukaryota; kingdom Metazoa; phylum Arthropoda; class Insecta; order Lepidoptera; family Crambidae; genus Crambus; species Crambus lathoniellus. The sequence continues at coordinate 32,138,366 of OX453296.1, forward strand.
TATCCGTCAGGCTATTTCAATGTCATCAGAGCAATGTACGGTAGTAAATCATGGTACAATGTTAAGATTACCTTTTACATAAAAACGGCGTCGTTATCATTAAATTCGCAAACGCAAATGGTTTAATATCAATATTTCTAACCGCTGAACCTATGATAGAGAAGTTCAGGAAACAATCGTGCCCGAGCGGCAGGGGCCCGGAGCGCAACAAAGATCGCCGGTCGCGTTTACCCCGCGCTTTGTCCATCCACTCCTCGACTTCTTCCGGCTTTTAACAGCTCTTCACAGGCAGAACAGAATAACCGGGGGAGATCACACGGGCGCTCGATACGTGGGAACCACAGGGGAGAGAACTAGCCTTCGCGCGTCGTTCGGGGCGACGGCGACGGTGCCGTATCGGCGCGGTTCTGAGTCCGCGCTCGCATGAGGCTGGACGCCGGAGGTGGCGAGTGGTGCCTGCCGTCGAGCGGCCGCGGCGGCGCCTCCACGCTACTGCCGCCACTGCGGCACGCGCCCGGCTCGCGCTTGCCCCGCGCTTGCCCCGCGCCACGACGCATCCCCCACCCCGCACCCCGCGCCTGCCGCACCGTCGCCCGCACGCACGCCGCATTCTTGCGTTCCACCCGCCCTCAACCGCACAAAGAGTCCACGCTCGTCGCGTCCTAGGACACCTCGGCCTGCCGCCCGCCGCGCCGTGCCTTATCGCCTATCTGTCGATGCACCCGAAAGATGCGATGACACCGCAACTAATTAGACTGCAGCGACGGGGGCCCTAGCGAGGCCCAGATCCGTATCGTTTATCAAACTAGTTAACTATTTCGCCGAATGGAATTGAATTTCAAGAGTTGAATCGATTGACATGGGTCGGGTGTCGGATGAAAGCTCACCAAATAGAATTCGTTAAGATCGTTCACGTCGTCGGGAGCGAATGACGTTCCTCCAGATTTCATCTGAAATATCCTTGACCTTTTAGCGTTTCGTGCAGTTTCACTGCAGTGAACGATATTAATTCACAACGGATGCGACTAGTACACAGTAAATGGAAGAATTGGGAAGCCAAAGCTTATACTGGGTCATGGCGGCGAAGACTGCGATTTATGGCTTTAAATACACATTTGGAGAGCTAGATTTTACTGAATGCGATGGCTGCTACAAATGTTTGGTTAGAACTGTTTACGCTGGTGATCAGAGGTTATTATGTTTTTATTAATATTATAAACTGTTGAATCTTCATGAAATATTAACAGAGTTGTTGATTAGTTTGGGCTCGTGGGGGTGATTGCATAGGTGGGCCCAGTCAGTTTGACAGAAATCGTGACGATGTTGATGGCCGATAGTGCCGTTGAGGAGCGATCGATACTGGGGCTGGAATAGAATATATAATATATAATAGAATACTGGGGATGGATTAAAATAGGTACAATATTTTTTTGTCATCTTGATTTAACTTTTAATATGCTGTGTAAATGTATTTATTCTTTTATACTTAAACTAAACTAAATAAAACAACAATAGTTATGTTTTAACTAAACTGCGTCAATAAATACATGAAAATAGCTGAAGCGTTTTCTTGAGTTAAAGCTAGAAAAGATATTTATCGAAGTTCGAAGGAGCAATCGCATCACACTGCAGTGATGCATTTTATTCGGATATGAAATATACGAACCTGATTTGTTCAGAGTGAGATAAAATTCTAATTCTAAAAAGTACTTGAGAGCGGTGGAGCCATTCCTGCAAGTGGCTTAAAACTGCACTTTAGGTGTTTGGTGTAGTATTTAGTTAAAGCAAATAAACTGTGAGCTAACTTGTAGTAGCAGAGCATAGTAGGAGCACCAGGACACCCATGTCCTGATGCTCCTCTCATAACAGAACACAAGAACAACAGGTAAAAATGACAAATACTTGTTTATCACTGATGCGATGCAGTCGCGCGGCTGTCAAAGAGTCGCACTGTGTAAGGGCACTTACAAAAGTGTATTTATATTATGCAATAGTATTCCGTTCACAAACTGTACGTTAGTAGTGCTTATCAGCTGATATTATTCAAACATACGTTCGGTCCGACAGGTCTGTCATTTATTATGGCAAAGTTACAAGTGCTCTTGAAAGTTGTTGGGTGGTGTGACCATCTCGAAGTTGGGCTCGCCACTCCACGCGGTCTTGGGAAACTTGGGAGGCTATTAAAGACATCGAGTGCTATACAAATTCGAGCGCTAAAAGACAAATTCAGCGGGTATTCATTAATTTAATGTCTTAACTATTCCAATTATTTTTCCATTTTTCATTTGGGTAAGTATAGTTGGAACCAAAAATATTAATTTAACATGAGATTGTAAGATTCTTTAAAAATTTTAGTTTAGAATTATTAGGATTGGATCTTACTGTACATAACTTACACAAGTGTCCATTTACACATTACGTTTTTTTTTGTTTTTATATAAAACTGGGCAGGCATTTATCCACCATCTTTAATTGTTTATTAACAGGATGTGGACTACGATGTTGCATGCTTGCCCAGGAGATGCCTGTTCACTCTGGCCTTGAAGATACCAAGGTTGTAGTTATCGGGGAACACATAGGCAGGCAACGCATTCCATTCCTTAGCGGTTCGCAGAAGAAACGCATCTGCAAAGCGTTTAGTGCGGACAGGTGGAGAGTCAACAACATAAGGGTGACAAGCTATAAGTTGTGCAGTTCTCTCGCACACTCTCCAAAGTGTATTCCATAAAAAACCGATGGACACGCAACTTTGTGACGGTGACTGAGGCTCTGAAATTCCGCCGCAGCCAACGCTGAGTTTCCAATGAACTTCCTGGCGCGGTTTTCGATCGATTCCAGAATACCGCTTCGAGGACTAATATTTCAATATTTTAAATTGTGAAGCGCTCCTTTTATTAGCAGTTATTAAAAGGAGCGCTTCGAGGAATAGTTTTGGGGCGCTTCGTTGGGAGCGCTCAAAAATGGGAGCGCTTCGAGGAATACATCAGCTTTCTGGTCTCTCTCTCTCATGAACATTATAATCTTTGCAGAATTGCAAATAGTTTGCAATTGAGACTCAAAAGTGAGCACGTTTGTATGAAAATGTTTACGTTGGATACGTTTCGGTGCCGGTGAGTTTATCTTGAAGCCGATTTTAAATTAAGTGATATAAAAATAGCGGTTTCTTCTTAATTACAAAATTAGTAGGTAACATGAGCTTACACTGGGAGTGCAATTCAAGAGACGAGGCATAAAAGTTTTAGGTTTTCTCACAAGAACTTTATGGTCTTGTAAGATTGTAAAATATATTTACTAATGCAATAAAGCTGAAGAATGATTGTGTGTTTGATTTTACACGCTCATTTTCGAGATGGAATATTGCTATACTTGGGGGAAGGTAACATGCTATATTATAACATTAAGTACTCTTCAATAAATATTCCGCATGAATTCTCAAATTTATTATGTGCTTTCTTTGTTTTCAAGTAATGAACACATTCAATATGATTTGTTATAAATAGATAAGATATAAATAGATAGATAGAAAAGTAAGTTATAAAATATTTTATAAAATTTATCGTTTCTGTTTTGGTCATATTTCATTAATAGTAATTGCCTATGCACACTACATTTTCACGCGTTGCCGTTGACACCCGTTTATATAGACGAGATACGCCTGCGAGTGCGCCTAGTAAAAGTTTTCAAAAACGCAAACTACAATAGTTTCGTTTGAACGCCAAACTTTCAGTTTACTATAACATTGGTAGTATGAGTGTCATTTTTCAATATTATTCAATATTAGTTTAAACTACTAACGACCATCGACTATACTATAGAAAAAACTTCATGCTATACAACGTGTTAATACTTTAACCGAAACTTGGAAAATAGTTTGTTCAGAATCGAGAGTAAAATCGATTCCACACATTTTTGATAGGGGTTAAATTTTTTTCCCAAAAATTTATTTAATTTTTTGCCGCTTCTAAAAATGTTTGTGTCTACTACCTATTATGTATAGGCGGTTTGTTTTGTGGTTTTCAGTCCAAATAAATTAAAATACATTACATAGTATTTAAACAATTTCTCAGTGTCAGTCTTATCGATATGTCGGGAACGAGTCCTTCGCAAATTGAGGTCATGCTTGGTGCATAATTTTTTGCATTTTAAATGCTATTTAGGTACTGGTTTATTGACCAAGATATCTAATATATAAAACTACTAGCTGACACGGCAAACGTTGTTTTGCCATATAAGTTATAGTTTTATACACCAAAAGTTGCCTAGACCAGACAACAGATAGCGCTAGTTACACACTACCAATAAAGGGGCCCAAGATTGGTCTCTATTTCCTACATATGAAAATTACTCTGTGAAGTAGAGTGAGTGTCAGATAACTCTGCGCGCATGCGCGACTGGGGCATTTTTGGCGCTAGTTACAGTTCATTTTTATTCTAAGCTTATGGAAAAGATTAGTATTCGATTTTGACCGCGCAGACGTCAGTGATTACATACTCTTTGGAAACGGTAATGGAAGAAATGACAGTTTTGTATCGAAGGTACGACATTTAAACGATTTTAGAAAATTACATATTTTACTTAATTTTCCGGAATAAGTAGCCTATGTTATTCTCCAGCTCCCTAACTACCCCCTTACCAAATATTACGTCGATCCATTGCTCCGTTTTGACGTGAAAGAAGGACAAACAAACAAACAAACAAACAAATAAACAAACAAACAAACACACTTTCACATTTATAATATTAGTATGGATTGCGTTACTGATTGATGTAGCTTGTAGTAGAACTTTCCAACTTTTGCTTGTCAAACTCGTCGGTATCGAAACAAATGCGCATCGATGGTGCGTGATAAATACGCACCCTGCATAGGCTCTAAAGTATAATATGATTTGCGTGAGCGTTTCTATAAAGGGGTATATCCACTGCCCTGCGTGTAGCCCCAGCGGCAGCGTCTGCGCCGCTAGTCCGCTTTTATAAGTCTGTCTAGCAACGTCAGTACGGCAATTAAATGGCGGCGGCGTGCGTGGGAATCAGACGACAACAGCTCATATTATTACAACTATTAAACTATGTATCATAAAGTAAAGGTGCGATTAAAAAGCGGGATGAAGAATAAAATTATTGTTTAATATGACATTTTTGTAAAAAAAAGCTAATTCTAAGTATTATCATTATATTTGACATTTTAATTGAATTTGACAAACATGGAAAGTGATTGCAAAATACCGAATGGCTCCTCGAGTAACTTAGTTTAAAGTTCTGAAGCAGTTACCATTTGAACTTAAGGCTAGGTAACACAGAGAATATCTAAGCACTTGGCGTACTAAGCTTATCAGTTTGCGTCCAAGAAATCCGAATAAAGTTTTTAAAATCATAGCAGCCCAATGCAGTGAAATGTTGTAAGTAACATGAAAATTTAGATTTAAAGTCGATTAAATTAAATTAAATTAAATTTAAAGCTGATTTTTTTGCAGCGAATAAACGCGCGTTTGACAACCGCGTGACTGAATCGCGACTCCAGCTATCAACAAGTAATCGTATCGATTCATTCGCACATTATTGATGCACGACCGATGACTGCTGCTACGCGGTTAAAGTGTGTTCAACGAGAGCTGACAAATTCAGGGTTTCATAACGCATAATTAAATGCGGCCCGCTAATTATTAAAAAACCGGTCGCTGCGTCGTCCGCTTACCCGTTCGGGCCGCGTTTATGTGCGTCAAGTTAGCAGCCTCACAACAGAATTAGATGGTTTTGATTATGTCAAAAAATACTGTATAAATAGTGTTAAATAGTGATGTATATTAAATAAATAGTGATACTTTGATTCAAAAGATATTTGAGTATCTTAGTGAGGCTGCTAACTTAACGTCTAGTTAGCAGTCACCTCAAGAAATACAGTTCGTATCAATGTGATTTATATGTCAAAAAATACTGTATAAATAGTGTATCGTAAACGCAAAATTTCAAAAGTAGTGCTTTAATACAAGCCGAGATATTAGGGTCTCTAAGTTGGCTGCTAACTTGACGTTTCTTGCGATGGAGATTCCAGGGAACCAGGTACAAGTTTTTAATAAATAAATACTTGAAAAAATACTGTGTGAAATAGTGAATCTTAGGATATAAATAAAAAAAGAATTCTTCTTTGCTATTTTCAAAAAATCGAATGTAAACTTCTACCATACATTCAATTTTAGGTACAGTCGTGTACAGTTTTCTTTAGACGTACTGATATTGTCAATTTTTTTATTCCAGTCATTTCAAAAGACACATAATCTATCGTATATCGAAACATAATATGTCAAGCATTTGTCATTTGTGACTCGAATTAATTTGGCGAAATCCGGAAGGACACCGCAATGCATACAAGAAGTAGACACGAATCAATCTCATAGTTTGGGATAGCGTTAGACGTTAAAAGTTATGACAATTAATTTAACACGTAAAATAAATATGAACTTTAACAAAGTTAAAATAAATGAATGAAACAGAATCACTATTTTTTACAGCATGTTATTTTTTCTTGTCGTACATTTGGAAACGCCCCATCGCCAGCGCAAACGAGTCACTGGCGTAGTAGGTACAAAGCAACACCGCGAGATGGCGTGATTTTGTTTACTTACGTGATTTCGATTCGGTGACATGACATTGGAGAAAAGTTTTGTTTGTTTTAAAATTGGTGAGCAGTAAGTACATATTATGTACCATAAGAAGTGATATCACGTGCAAGTTTATATCCTATAATAACAACCTACAGTTTAAAGGTACGTAACTTATTTCCTATTTTGGTATTTATTTATTAAAATGATATAGGTTAGCTCTTAGTCATTCAAAACTTCTCGTATTTAGTACCTTCATAAGTACCAAGCTAATCTTTCGTAAAGTTACTACTTAGGAACTTAGTTACTTAAGTATATTCTTAGTGCATTAAATATTAAAGTTACTTGATTAGTCTTTTATGACTAGGTATTAAAAGCTGTTCAGTTACAGCGGTTACTTTTTTCAAATGACAACCGACTACGCGTGTGGTTGTGTGAGGTGAGACTAAATAATTATCTTTCTTTTTATTGTTTAAATTTTTTGAATTGTTGAAAATGTTTTATTTTGCTATCCAAAATATCGACAATAAGGTAGAAATAAAGTAAAACAATTATAAAAATATTTTTTTTTTCGGAAATTTATTCTAAACACTTCAAATAATCTACCCCTTAAGTATAACTTGATAAAAAAACTCACGGTATATTAAAACTAGCTGATCCGGCTAACTTCGTATTGCCTTATTGACAGCACGCCACCTACCGGGTCCAATTGTAAAACCATTCTTGAATTCACCTGAATACACACCATTTTTTTTATTAAAATCGAAGAAGCACAGAAGAATTATATACTTATATAAAGATTACTTATGAATCGTCAACATTTTCCTACCGCCCATTCAAGACTTTTATTCTTGTCTATTAAAAATTTTAAAATTTTAAAAACCCCCGATAAAAAAAGACAAATAATAAAATTCCTCTCTCGATCGGAGGACCACAAAAAGAGAAGTACTGAAAGGGTGTATTATACGTCGGGGGTCCCCCGACCGAGAGAGAAATTTTATTATATGACTTTTTTTTCGAGGGTTGTTATTTTTTATATTTCATCCTTTTTAAATTACACTCAAAATAAAAATAAAACCGCACTAAAATCGTTTGATCCGTTTAGTCACTACGAATATAAGTACAGACAGAAAGTAACTTGCCGCCATTTTGTTTTTTTTATTGCACCTAAATTTGCCTAAAGTATATATTATTTTAGTCAAAGCACCACTTCTGTATCTTTTACCGTTTCTAAAGGCAGTTAACCATCTCCATAAATGGCCGTATGGATTTTCATCAAACGTAGCTAAGAACCACCTCGATTCCTTTAGCTTTCAATTGAAAAAAACGCATCAAAATCGGCCCTGTCGTTTAGGAGCTACGTTGCCTCAGACAGACAGACAGTCTGACAGTAGGTAGGTAAGTAGGTAGGAAGTAGAATAAAAAGTAGAACATAGCATTTGTTTCTTCCGAAAAATAATATTATACTGAGAATAGAGTATTGACACAATCAAAAATTTGATGAGATTTAATAAAAAATAAGGGATAGATAATAATAAAAAAAAATGCCTTCAAACAAAAACTGCCGACAAATACTCACTTCCCAAAAAATAAAAAAATAAAAAAATAATTGAATCATTCCATTCAAAGGATGAAAGGGTGGGACATTATCGAATTAATTTTGGAACTTACTGATTTGATTAAAGTCGGTGCCAAGCCATTACCTACCTACCTATTGTTATGTATTTCACACCACTCCGCGCATGAGATATTGTGTATTATTGTTTCACTAAATATTTTCTTTCTGTTGAAATCAATTTAAATAGAAAATGTATCTATGTTCACACAAAATTGCTAACGGGTGGCAACACTGTTAAAAAACTTCCCTTGTAACTTTTGACGTTCTTGTTGTGCACATCGTGGCTGAAATAAATAGTTTATTCTGCATAATACGTATTGTTTCAATATATCACCCATAACCCAACACTTTCGGCTTGACACCGACTTCAATCAAATCAGTAAGTTCCAAAATTAATTAGATATTATACTTCATGCTTCGTCCTCAAGATTAGCTTGATTTTACACTTGTAGTAGTACGCCCTAGTAATCGCCAATTTCACACTATATTGAGAATATACCTACTTATAAATTAAAAAAGTAATAAAAGAAAATTATTATTTTTTAAATTTCAAAAGTGGGTAGTCAACACCGATCTGGCTCAAGCGCCCATCATAGCTGTCATTCGCTTTCTAGTGCGTCGCCGATTCACATCTAGTTTTTAAATTGTGTTAAAAAACTTGTTAGTTGTTGTTAAAAGTGATTATTTAGGATGCCCAAACGCAAAAAAGATAACTGTGAACACATTAAACGAAAAATTATAAGATTGGAGAGAAAGTTGGAGCGAAAAAAGAAGCACCACCGCCGGTGAGATTTATCTTGTTCTGAGTTATCGGAACAATTCTATCGCTCGTCGTCCTTATCTTAAGGTACGTTATGTATTTTTATACATTTATAAGTCACTGGCCTTGACATATTATATTGCATATTGAAGTTCAGTGACCTGGTTTTCTAACGTTTCGCAAAAAATGCAAACGATAATTACGTTCAACGATAAAACGGTTTGACTATTTAACTACCTACTTATTACTAAGTTTGTAAAATAAATACTTTTAATAAAGTGTAACAAAATTATTAATTAATTTTAAAGTTATAATTGAACATAAATGCATTAGTTCGTCACAGACTTTTACAAGTTCTCGTATAAGTAGATTTCAAACAGTTTGCGGGCAGTACTTTCTATGAACTGGGACTGCTTCTTACTGAAAATAATTCACATAAGTGACTAAGCTAAAAAAGAGCTTTGTACTCTAAAGTATTATGCTTATTATGATGTGTCGATTTTCAATAGTTTGCGGACAGTACTTTTCTTTTGAACTGGTACTGTTAAACAGTTTGCGGGCAGTACTTTCTTTGAACTGGGACTGCTTCTTACTGAAAATAATTTACATAAGTGACTAAGCTAAAAAACAGCTATGTACTCTAAAGTATTATGCTTATTATGATGTGTCGATTTTCAATAGTTTGCGGACAGTACTTTTTTTTTCGAACTGGGACTGTCTCTTACGAAATTTAATTGCATACCTAAGGTTAAGCAATACATAATCTCAAATAATGATAACATAATCATCATTATATACACTGCAGTCACTGGGTCCTACAAACAGTACAACGGGACTGTTATAAGGTACTACTAAGTGTAGTTTGCGGACAGTACGTGTTGTTATAACTGGGGACTGTCTCTTACAATATTATACTGACATGCTAAAATTGTATGAACATAAGGCTTACTCTGTCCCTTACATACGACCAAGAGGTCATAGTTGACCTCGACGCACCATGTTCTAAGGGTTAACCTGAAGGACAATTAGAACAAGTACTTGGAACCAATCCCCAGTACATCCCAGTCTGAAAACATTACAAATATACAGGATGGTCATTCGTCGACTGAGGCTCCGAAGCGTGATCTACCTTCAGATCAAACGTCTGCTCTTGAAACAGAAAACATACACTAAGATAGTGAAGTATTAGAAAAATTAGGTACTGACCCTACTTCAGTCAGGAGTGCTGGAGTTTTCCAGCACTGGGTCACAACAGGTATTAACAAAGAATTGCGTAAAGAACTCGTAAGTACATGACCCCAGAAAATTGCAAATTGATTGACCCACCTGAGCTTGATCCTAAGATTAAAGCAGCTGTTTCAGATATTATTGCTAAACACAATAAGGCCATTCAACTGAAACAGAAGGAATCGACTGCTGGAAACACTTGTCTGGTAAAATCTATACTATTATATTGTCTATTTTTTTTTTTTTTTTTTTTTTTTTTTTTTTTTTTTTTTCACACCGATCCCCTGCTGAGCGACCCGTCCAAGGAGCGATGCGCACTGTGGAATAATCGATGCCCACCGCCTGAGACATATGTGCAACCATCCGAGGAACTACCTCCCGGTCACAGGGAACCATGGCCCATATGGAAGGCACTAAACAGGCTCAGGTCTGGAGTTGGCCGTTGCAAACATAACATGGCAAAATGGGGACTACTCCGTGACCCATCAACCCAATGCACCCGCTGCGGGGCGACCCCGCAAACAATGGAGCACCTGCTGGCATGCCCCGCGTGCCCATACACCTGTTCTGAGAAGGACCTGCGAGATGCAACGGCCGGGGCCGTTACCACCGCTGCCTATTGGGCATCATCTGTGTGAGGAACCACGACACGAAAAGAAGAAGATTGTCTGCAAATGAGAAAAATACAGCCTTGCTAAAACACTTATGGATTTGGCAAAAATTATGTGTGATTGTCAACATTCTAATTCAATTTACAATTTTTTTTCTGAATGCCGTGAAGATGGATCTAAGGGATTCTCTTCAAAAAATCAAAATTGATAAACAATTAGTCGGCGAAAACTTAAGGGAAAACAAAAAATCAGCTAAAGCTATTAACAAGTCTAGCACAGACCCAAAGCAATCAACGACACAAAAGTTTCCTAATAAGTAAGTTATACAGTTCTTCGCGAAATTTAAACTGGAAGGGTCCGGGTCCTAGTCGCAGGCCGACGGGCCCTCCCAGGACGAAGGAGCCTGCAACGACTTCGACGCGTAGACGGCTCATCAACTTATCGAAGCAGTCGCAGTATCCGTGGCAGAGACAGAACAACAGCCGACGCTAAATACGTTAACGCATGCAGGTCGTTTATCATTATTCTATAAAGAATTTTTAATGATTACCAAGGACCCACTGGTTCTTTTTCATAAAAAGGATATAAGATTCCCTTCAATCGAAAGCCGATGCAACCTGTATCACCGTCAACCCAAAAATGTAGTGAAAAAGAAAAGGCTCTTTTCATACACGAAATAAAAAATTTGCTGTCTCTGCAATTTCAGAGATCTCTGAATCTGATCAATATCTATCAACTATTTTTTAGTACCCAAGCCAAATGGGAAAATGCGCTTCATCTTAAACTTATCTATCACTAAATAAATTTATTGACTCAAGACATTTTAAACTCAAGGATTTAAGAACAGTAATAAAATTGATACCGAGAGATTGTAACCGTGCACAGTAGACCTGAAAGACATACTTTTTGTTAAAAATTCACAAGGAAGACCGAAAATATCTAAGATACCAATTTGATCAAAAAGCATATGAATTTAATGTCTTATTATTTGGTTTAAACACAGCTCCTTTTTTCACTAAAGTCATCATGAAACCGGTCATGAAATACTCATGATTATATGGTTACCTGTTAACAATATATTTGGATGACCTCTGTCTAATATAAGGGTCTTAAAACTTACAAGATACCGTAAAGTTGCTTACAAGCTTAGGTTTCATTATAAATACCGATAAAAGTAATTTTATACCTTCTCAGTCTTGTAAGTTCTTAGAATATAGTTTAAACTAAAAGAAATTCTAGGTCACTTTGCCAAAATTAAAGTTGCAATACAAAAGTTTTCTAACTTAAAAAGGTGTAAAATTAGAGAATTTGTTAGTTTTATTGGACTGTTAATATCCGCCTGTCCCGCCGTGAAATGCAGCTGGTTGTATACTAAATTATTTGAAATTTGTATAATTAGTACATGGATATACCTTGTTACTTGGAACAGGATTTCTATTGGTGGAGTCGCACCAAAATAAAAATAGACAAGTATGACCTGGAAGTTTTTCAGGTGCCCCAACTACGGGGTGGGGAATTGCATGTGGAGACGACAGGGCTAGTGGTTTATGGAGTGTAAAAGAAAGTAGCAGACAATAAATGATTTAAGAATTCTTGCTGCGTTTATTGGTTAAGATACTAACTGTCAAGTACTTCTACGAACTGACAATACCACGGTAATTTCCTACGTAAACCGTATGGGTGATATACACTCCCCACACCTGACAGAGATCGCAAAAGACCTCTGGCAATGGCGTAAACGTAAAAATCTTTACGTTTTTGCATCTCATATTCGATCTTCAGATAATACTATGCAGGCAGACCAAGAATGGCAGCTAGCTGATTATGCCTTTTAACAAATTGTTGAAAAGTTTCATAGATATTTTCATTGATACGCTAGTCGTTAAAAATAATAAATGTCCAAGATATATATCCATGGCATAAGGATCCGGATGCATACGCCGTAAATGTTTTTTTTCAGTGTCGTGGTCGAAATTAAATTTTAATGTTTTTTCCTCCTTTCACAATGATGCCTAAATGTTTAAGAAAGATTATCTCTGACAATGCCCAGATATAATAGTTGTACCATTTTGGTCCACATAAACGTGGTATCCACTATTTAAGTCTTTTAATAAGTAAACAATTCGTTTTCAAAGCAGATTCAAACCTAATTTTGTCTACAAATTCCAGCCGCAAACAAATGCGCAACTCCATTGCCCTGGTGATGGTGATGATACGAAGAGGCGTCAAATAATTTTCTCTGGACGTCATGCTTAACCCCTTTTTTGGATAACTCGTATAAACAATACGAAGTTTGCTATTAAAAGTGGTTTATTTATTGTCAACAAAATAAACTAAACTTATACGAAAGTATCAATTCCCGATATACAAATTTTTTTTGCATCTGCTTTAAACAGTGGCGCTCAGTATGGCACAATTAACTGTTATCATTCTGCTTTGGCTTTAATAACTAAAATTGATATATCACTAAATCAAGAAATAAAAAGATTTATTAAAGGAGTTTTTCGTACCAGACCTCCATCCCCTAAATTTAATGAAGTCTGGAATATAGCACAGATTTTAAATTGTCTTGAAAAGTGGTTTGCTAACGAAAGTTAGAATCTGGAAAATATATATATATATATATATTAAAAAAAAAAAAACATTGCTCGTTATACCATTCTATAACGAAAAGCCAAGTATTTGTCCTGCAAGAGTTTTGATTACTTACCTTGAAATGAAAATGTTTCTCTGTCCTGATTCCGACAATTTATTTATTAGTTACCAAAAGCCATATAAGCCTGTTACGTCACAAACCTTATTCAAATGGATAAAAAATACGTTACATTTAAGTGGAGTTGATATTTCTACGTTCACTGCGCATAATACCCGGTATGCTGCTACGTCAGCTGCGCAAAACTTAGGTTTTAGCATAGACCAGATTATAAAACTGCAGGTTGGTTTTCAGAATCACATACGTTTGCCAAATTTTATAACAGGCCAGTAAACAGCAATTGTGATAAAAAATTTGGCACCACTGTTTTGAGTGCTTAATCAAAATATTTTTCGTTTATTTCATAAGCGATGTTGATTTTTTATGTAACAAATAATACTTTTTTATTGCTTTTTGTTTCTATGTTGAGAAAATAAAGAAGCAAGATAGTATAAGTTAAGTTATAATTTCAATCTATATTATTCAGTAGCCTATATATTACAATTTTTGCATATTTTTCGAACACTTAGTCTCTAAACGTCTACAAGTGTAAAATCAAGCTAATCTTGAGGACGAAGCATGAAGTATAATTAGAGATTAAACGAACTTACCTGAAGTGAAGTTCTATCTTAATTATACGAAGGCTTCGTCCGAAGAGATTAGCTTCCCTCCCTCCCAAAAGTTATTAACTACTCCCCTATATGATTCGAAAAATATAATACTCTAAACTAAATGACAGCTATGATGGGCGCTTGAGCCAGATCGGTGTTGACTACCCACTTTTGAAATTTAAAAAATAATAATTTTCTTTTATTACTTTTTTAATTTATAAGTAGGTATATTCTCAATATAGTGTGAAATTGGCGATTACTAGGGCGTACTACTACAAGTGTAAAATCAAGCTAATCTCTTCGGACGAAGCCTTCGTATAATTAAGATAGAACTTCACTTCAGGTAAGTTCGTTTAATCTCTAATTGTCCCGCCCTTTCGACCTTTGAATGGAATGATTCAATTAATTTTTTACTTTAACGTTTTTTGGGAAGTGAGTTTTTGTCGGCAGTTTTTGTTTGAAGGCGGTTTAATTTTTTTTTTAAATGTGTTTATTTTTCATTTTTTAGTGTAAGAAATCTAATGCGCAAGCGTCGCATAATGTGCAATGTTTAAAACTGTAGCTCATATCTAAATTAGAACACTCAGACAAGCACCATCCTCCAACTTTTAACTGTTATGCAGTTTTTTAACCTTCCACCATCAGCTAACCTAAATAACTTAAAAGAATACAACTAAAGGTCTATTCATGCATATGGTACTTAAAAAACATGCTTTAACTCCTAAGCGTTAAGTAGTTTTACCTTCCATCATCAGCTCACCTAAATAACCTGAAAGAATACAACTAAAAATCTTTACGTATCAACAATATTTGAGGAGTTGTACCTTCTATCACCAGCTCATCACCATGAGATGATGACTACCAGATGCAAATACTTAAAAAACTTTAGAAAATCTATAAAATACGTAAATTACCATAAAATTTACGGGTTTTCCTCGATTTCCCCTGGATTCCACCATCAGATCCTAACTTGGTAACAATGTGACCACCTCAGGAGTTTACTCTTTCGAATAAAGAAATAATCATTGAAATTGGTCAATAGTTCGCGAAGATATTGACGTGTAAAGCAGGAACTACCAGTCAAAAACTATGTGTTTTTTCAGGACTGTGAAAAAACTACTGAACTGACTACTTTGAATTTTTCATGGGACCACACATAAACTATTTTCTTTCAGATAAAAAAAAATATTAAAATCGGTTAACAACTGGCGAAGTTATGGTAAAACATACATAAAAAAAATACAGTCGACTTGAGAACCTCCTCTTTTTTTGAAGTCGGTTAAGAAGTGAATATATTTTTTTTAAATACCTAATCAATAGCATTAAACCGATTAAACGTATGTATTGACACAATCAAAAATATATATTTCACTTTTTTGCTCGATAGTACGCACTCCACGATTGAAATAAAGTTTGAACCTTATTACTAAGGAGCAAAGTTCAACATTGATCGTCAGCATATATTCAGATTATTATGTAGAAGTTTACATTAGATTTTTAAAAAAAAACAAAGAAGAATTCTTTTTTTATTTATATTCTAAGATTCACTATTTCACACAGTATTTTTTCAAGTATTTATTTATTAAAAACTTGTACCTGTTTCCCTGGAATCTCCATCGCAAGAAACGTCAAGTTAGCAGCCAACTTAGAGACCCTAATATCTCGGCTTGTATTAAAGCACTACTTTTGAAATTTTGCGTTTACGATACACTATTTATACAGTATTTTTTGACATATAAATCACATTGATACGAACTGTATTTCTTGAGGTGACTGCTAACTTGACGTTAAGTTAGCAGCCTCACTAAGATACTCAAATATCTTTTGAATCAAAGTATCACTATTTATTTAATATACATCACTATTTAACACTATTTATACAGTATTTTTTGACATAATCAAAAACATCTAATTCTGTTGTGAGGCTGCTAACTTGACGCACATCCGCGTTTGACAACAACTGCGTGCTTTTTGCCATGAAATACGGCGAAAGCGAGAGATAAGCGATGGCCGCCATACAGTTTGCGATAATTAAGCGATAGTAACGCTGTTCGGAGACGTATCATAATATTATTTATCAACTTTCTTTGTACAAGGTATACATTGCGATTGTATCACTGCTTTTGAGTAATTCATGTGCATAAATGTAGACGATTTGCGCCCATAATGTCTCTTATTTTTTAAATCTATGCTAACTAATATTATAAAGAGGAAAAATTAGATTTATTGTTTATTAAACTTAAAAACTCTAGACCGATTTTAAAAATTCTTTCACCATTAGAAAACTGCGTTCTTCCTGAGTGGCATAGGCTATATTTTATCCCGATATATTCCCATGGGAACGGGTACTTGCCGTTTGTCAACGGTGGAACTCGCCAAGGCTCGTTTTGTAAACTCCCACTCGTTTTTAATACCCCTCATTATGTTACAGTCACATAAACTGCTATAATTTATCAAGTAAGTGTAAGTTAAAAACTATATGAATCAATTTTTGTTCTCTTTGTCGTGACCGACCATCCGAACTTTTACAGACATGTGCTAATACCACCGGTCAACATGCTTATTTCAACGCCATCGAAATCTACACTCGGAATCTGTTTCATTGAATAAATCAAAACATTGCAGACAAACCCAAGTCGAGAGAGGACAGCTCCTTTGGCTGCTTATTTGCATTATATTGCACTGGCTTGTTGCAAACGTTCTCCATTGGAAATGGCACAAACAGGCGAGGTCCAAACCAAAATATGTCTAAAGGCTCATTTTTACTGGTTGATACACAGAATACGGGCAGACGAGAAAACGACTAATGAAAGTTATAAGTCGATAACGCGATCAGTAAACCGCATGCGGAAAAAATCATGTGATTCAGAAATCTCCCGCATCCCGCATGCGGCGGCTACCGATTTGTGAAAATTGTTCCAAGCATGCGGATGCTATGGCATATGTTACAGTATACGGGCCTAATTGTCCAGTAAAAAGGTAGCCAGATTTCTCAAGGTACAATATAGCATAAATTATATAACGGATAATATCACATATAATTTTGGCCTGATACACACGTAACTCCAGCACTCATGGTTATCAGAACAAACGAAAGTATTAAAAATAATTCACCCAGACACTGAACGAACCAAAATATTCAACCCTTTATTGTTTGTCCGGGTGGGGATCGACCCTGCAACCCCTGACTGGGTAGGCATGATCACCTACAAATGTGCAATCACGTTGAGATGTACAGAAAAAGATGTTTTCTAGGCTTTTTGAGATTTTCCTTGTTGATTGCGTAACAAGCAATAGCAAGCAATATCGCAACTGGTTGCGAACCATATTTTCGATGGCCGCCGAAAGGATTCGGACGGTATGGTGGTAGGAAAATAGGATAACATTTAAATAAATTAAGTTAAAGCTCGTATGAATTGGGATATTTATTTATAGAATGATGGACCGACATGTGTATTAATTAAAAAGCTTTCATGGTTTTATTTGGTCAATTATACGAGAAAGTGTGTGTCCATTAAGGTTATTAATCGTACTTTAAATAAAACCTTTGTTTTTTGTGTTTGTTGTTTTTTAAAATTTTGACGAGTTAAAAAGTTACGCAATCATCGCTTTTAATCTAAAAAAACCGGACAAGAGCGAGTCGGACTCGCGCACTGAGGGTTCCGTACCATCATAAACATAAATATTTGGATTTCTAAAAAAGTTGACTATTTAGAGACATTGTTTAATTTTTCCTGTAATCTTTCCTTAAACTTCTATCACATAAAATAATATCAGATTTTTCTCTATACAAACTTCGGAGATAAGGGGCGGGGAGGGAGGGGGGGGGGGCGGTTTTTTTAGAATGTGCAAGCAGCGCTCTTTCATATGATACCCCAAAATGCTTTAGTAGCCCCACTACGAATTTAGAAGACCCCCTTTCAGGCCCTATTGCAAAAAAAATAAAAATAATTTTATTTCTCGAGAGAAATAAAATTTGACATCGCCAGCCAGTCGCAAATAAGAATTTGCAAAATAGTTGGGCAAACGTCATCTAAAACTAGTTGATAGCATTAGTAATTCTCGATCTTCTTTTGTGACAGACAGACTGAGTTTCACCAATAAGGGTTTCTTTTTACCATTTTGGTACTTACGGAAACCCTAAAAAGTATCAACCAAGCATTATTCTAATATCTTAAGTTTTTAACCAAATATTAAACCTACTCTCTACCCCGTTTCTCATAAAAGTCATTAAAACGTTTCCTTTATTAAAACGAAATACGATAGTGTTTGCAGCTTTCGCAATGGTCGGTCATGGGTTGGGTACCCAAAAATTAATTATCTCGAGCTCCTTCATGCTTCGGAGGACACGATGAGCCGTTGGTCCACACTGCACTCACAGTCCCGGCTGCGTTTGCAGAGGCTAATATCCACTAATCTTGTAGACGGAAAGGTCGACTATGTCCCTACGAGTTTCAAGGCTCTGCATGTTAAATTTAGATATTATCTCCTTGTACAAATTCTATTCACAATTTTGTTTAGAAAGTTTCAATGGAGTCGCAGCGACTTTGATTAGTATCGAAAATAAGTCGCCAGCGACTTTAAGTCGCTGCTAAATTAACATTTTAGTCCACACGTAATTTTGACATTGCCAGCGAGTCGCTATCGACCAAAAGTCGCTGCCGTGTGGACGGGCCATTACGATGACGCTATTGGGAAAGAGTAAAAGCATTCAATTGTTATACTTACACTTACACATAAGGGAAAGTACTAATCACTGTCATAAGCCGTAACTATCTGCGTAGTATGGACACAGCTCTACATCACTTCTTTATCATACTAACATTGACATCAAAAATAATCCAAAGACAATGTAAAAATAATCTTATTTCGCTAAAAGTGTGAGTGGGGCATGGGAGTGAGACGTAAGCATGAATAAAATTATACACGTAATAATCTAAAATTATACAAATAAGCGTCTACTAGAAGCAGACAGTCAAAACTATTTTCGCGGCTGTGTATTTGTAATGATTCTCGTTGACACGACTTTTGAAGTTCTTTTGAGCACGTGTTGTATTCATTCATTACACTTAAAAAACTGTTAATTGAGATTTACTGTGTATTACAGTTTATTCTGGCGCTTCTTTATATTATGACTTTTAATTATTATCGCTATTTTATGAGTTATTCCATAAATTAAAAGTACGGTTAAGATCAGTATTTTTCAAGTATTATTAACATAAATCACAATTTAACGTTTCAAATTAATAATCTTTGATATTACATTTTCAAATGGTTGATCCTCTCTAAATAAGGGGAAGAGAATGGGAGTAATAATATAAATTTAAATAAAGGAAAAGGAATGCACTTCAAGCAATACGACTTCTCAAATCATTACCATTTATTAGTCAAATAGACCCACTTGTCTCCACTCAATGGCACTTAAAGCTCTGCTGCAATATTCGGGAACCAAGATCCGACCGTTGCAGTGCTGAATCGATCACCTCGGTCGGATACATCCGATACACCACAGCATGTGAGGTTCGCTCTTAAGCGTATTGCGAAATTGCGTATTCAAGTTGGCGAATATTAAGCAATTTTGCAGTTACAAATGACAACTTGCGAGAAAAGTGGCTTATGATATATCTGTTTTACTTTTGAGATCTGAATTAACCCTAGAACCGTACCCTGGGGTAAAAACAAAATTTATTTTGGGCTATTATTTCTACGATTCACACAGCTAATTTCTTAGAGGTATCGCGTATTTCCGCCGCGCAAAACAAACAATATAGCGCAAATAATATAATATTGATGCACCCGACTGATGCTTTGAGACGCAACCCACGCGTCAAAACATCAGCCGGAGACATCAGTCCTGTTATTGTCTGGTCGTGGAAGCGTTCGTGGGGTTCTCCAGCACCCCAAGGGGCGATGTATCTCCAATTAACTATTGGCAATTTATTGCGAAAAGAGTTCTTCTAATGCTCTTGCCGCTTCAGATATGTATCTAACGTCTTCAAGATTATGTAATCTTGAAGACGTTCATTTTGTGTTAGGTCCAAAGACCATAGGTCACGCAGTCAATTGAAACGTGTAAAAAGACTGTTTAAAGCACCAAAAAAATTAATAAGATTTGTTCCTTTTATATAGAGCCTTTTTTATAATTTCGGACTGAAATAAGTGCCATAAAAGTCTATGCAAGTTAAACATATCATAAATGCTTGCTACTATAATGTGATGAGTCTAATATTTAGGTATAGGGTTAAGGGCATTCCGGCGATCAAATTCAGAATTTTCAATTTTTTTTAATTAAATTTCCTGACAAAGTGTCATTGCTAGGTCTTCCAAAATAATATATGTGATAGATCTTTTCTTTATGAAGGGAAGTTACTAAATTTTATTTAAATCAAATAAATACAATTTACTAAAAAAATGATTTTCTAGACCCCTTTTTTCCGTCTTAAACTCAATTATCTCAATAACTATTTGAGTAATCAAGCTAATTTTTTTGTGTAAGTAGTTCTTAGTCATATCTAGGGAAGTTACTAAAAATTTTTTTTGTTATATTGATAGTCAATAACTAGTATCTCAAAATGCATCGTGCACCGTTTCTCAGCTAATTCTTCAGTCTCCGCCTGGGATTGGCGGAGTTTGGACGTGGAGACTGTATCGCTCCGATTGCGCCAAAATTGAAAAAAAAAACTCACACTAGGGTCCTTATTTTTTTCAATGATGCTTATTTTGCTAGGAAATATTGAACTAGCAAGTATATTAAATTTATGTTCGTTTTAGGTTCCTCTAAATTTAAAATGTGAGAAACTTAAGATAAGTAGGTGTAAAAAATTGCATCAAGAAATAAGAAATTAGCTTGTTGAAAAAGTTTTTTACAGAGACATAATGTAGAAGCAATTCTTGAAATAAAACCGACGTAAGAATTGTATATACCTAGTTGATCAAATATCACCATTACACCAATTTTATGAGACTGTGAGAAGTCCAGCTTCGTACCTTTGAGTGAGGAACATAAACCGCACCATTTTGTGTAAATTTCAGGGTCAAAACATTTTTATTACTAATTCTCTTTTCCATTATCAGTACAAAATAGAGCATGCATACAATTTTTTGCAAGAAATGCTCTCGCGGTTTTGAAATTCGAAATTCGAAATCCCCACAACAATATCTGAACCGATGGTTGAGGCGCCAGTAGCAATAAAAAGAATGATAGGTCTGTCAGAGCTGTATTGACAGTTTAAACTCTCAAATTTAACCACCGAGTCAGATAAGTTTGCGAAGTTCTGTAAGGAGACTTGCATAGTCGGAGTAAAATTTTTGATACTCTAATGAAATATTGCATAGGTACAAGTACTTCCCAAGGAGGAATATTTATTTCATTATTTATCTTTCATTGCAGAAAGTATAAACAAATGGCGGGCTAACTTTAAACTGACTAACATATTATATTAAAGATAATAAACTCATAAAAATAAATAATCTCGAAGACGTTTTATATACACACTCTGCCACAAATTTCATTTATTAAAAGTAGGTGGCTAAAACGTCAGTGATTAGATTACATACCCTTTGGAAGCGGCCATGGAAGAAATGACAGCTTTGTATAAGTAGTACGAAACCAAACCGTTTCAGCTGCTCGACCCTGATGTTGTCAAAGCCAGCGGCTTTACCTTCTTTGAGCTTATCAAGGGCAAACTTGAGCTCTGTTTCTGTAAAAGCCTCGTCCAAGTGGAACCTCTTTACCAGGGTATCGTGTAAATTTCTCCTAGCGACTTTTCGTGGAAGCTTTCCCATTTTGGAGTAAGTGGTGAGTGATCTGGTTTGTGGTCACATTGGAATGACGATCAGCGATTTTAGGGTCATTATTTAGTTTCCATATAAAACACCATGCTTTCTTGCTTTTATGCGTCATATCTACGCCTTCGATTAGCTTGTTCCACTTTTCTCTCGTTGTTTCGGATATGGCTTCTAGCAATTCATTCCCAAAATCGATGGTGTCCTGTGAGAAGGGATCTAATTCATACTGGTCTTGGTATGTCATCCTATCATATATTTAAAAACATATATTTGATGCTTGGGAGAGCAAGCGAGATGTATTTGGTATTTATTGTGACCTCTCCAAAGCTTTCGATTGTGTTAATCACCAAACGCTTTTAAGGAAATTAAAACATTATGGTGTCTATGATAAATCGGTTAGCCTTATGCAATCATATCTATGTGAAAGAACACAGAAAGTAGATATCAACAAAACTGAGTCTACTGGAGCCCCTATCAACATGGGCGTACCCCAGGGGTCAATACTGGTCTCTTTGCTGTTTTTAATTTATATAAATGACCTTCCTTTTTAAGCAAAGAATTTATGCGAGACAGTGCTATTTGCTGATGACACTTCCTCTAGTCTTTAAAGTTGACAGAGGTAATAATTGTTCTGACGCAGTAAATAGTACTTTATCGAAAGTTGCGCATTGGTTTCATAGCAATAATTTATCATTAAACTCGAAAAAAACAAAATGTGAATAAATTTTCACTGCCAAATGTAAGACAGCTTGATATTCACATAAAATTGGATGACAATGTAGTAGAATTAATTAACAGTCCTAAATTTTTAGATATAACATTAGATTATCGACTTCAATGGGACCCTAATATTGAAGCCTTGGCCGGTAGACTCAGTTCTGCGGCATTTGCTGTTAAAGAAATAAGGCTCTTAACCGATATTGAAACGGCAAGGTTAATCTATTTTAGCTATTTTCAGAGTGTATTGTCCTACGACCTATTACTTTGGGGTTCAGCAGCTAACATCGAAAGTATTTTTGTGCTTCAAAAAAGAGCTATTCGCGCCATATACAAACTTCGGCCAAGAGATTCTTTAAAAGACCTATTTAAAGAAATAAACATATTAACTGTTGCAGGACAATACATATATGAGAATAATTGCTGTATGTAAAGAAGTATCTCAATATATTTGTAAAACGTAGCAATATACATCAATTCAATACAAGAAATAAAAATAAGATTGCCGTTCCAAGGATTCGACTTGAAAAAACAAGAAGTTCGTTTTTGGGGAAAAGCGTAGCTATTTCTAATAAAGTTCCACAGAATTTAGTAGAGCTGCCTTTCCACAAATTCAAAAGTCATGTCAAAAAATCGCTCATGGGCAAAGGATATTATAAAGTAGACGACTATTTGAAAGACCGAAATGCATGGATTTGATGTAACACATAACCTTAGCTAAACTAATGTAATATTATTATGACAAAGTTATAAAAGTTAACGATATAAATCTTTGTAAATATCGTTTCTCCAATTATTAAAGCTGATAAGTTTATTGCGCCTGTTCTTCTTATCAGTTAAAAATGTCTTGAACGGGTGGTAGGAAAATATTGACGATTCAAAAGAGCTTATTTTTTAATAAAGATATTTTTTATTTTATTTTATTATATTATCCTTCAGGTCGTAAGGCCTGGCACATAATTGGGTCCTCCGTATTGCACCACTTACTGTCTTCACGCACTGCTGATCTATGTGATCACTGGCAAAGATTAGATCAGGGTTTTAACCCCTTTTCCAGCGACCGCTGTTGAATGATGACGGAAGTTTTGGATCATGGATCAAAGATAGTAGGTATGTGTCCATCAACCCATTCTTCAACCATCACTCCTTTGTCATCACTGGTTCTGTATCCCCAGTTCTCACTATGGTTATTAAAATCACCAAGGACGAATCTAACCGGATGGGCGTTAAAGTTCGGCGTTACAGCTGAAGTAATACGGTGCATTGGGAGGGTTGTAGACTGAAGTGACCGTACAGTTACTAAGTTCGGTAGTAAGGATCTCTATGTTACTGGTGTTAGTCTGATACACAGTGCATACCTCTATATCTGGCCTGGCGAGTATAGCACTCCCATTCTATCGATGGGGGACTTCAGCTATGAGTTCATCCCCTGAGTCACTTGTCAGATATGCTTTAGTGAGTGTGCATCTGAGTTGCATAACCTCATTCCGCCCTCTCCTTTAAACTCACGCTCAGAGAATTAAGTACTCCTTCATCATGCCTGGAATGCCCTGCCGGCTTCTGTTTGCCCGAGTACCTACAACCCAAACCTCTTAAAGTCGCAACTGAATAGGCATCTTCTGGGTGAATCTATTCACACAAAATTTTATTCAAGTACTATAAGCAAGCACATTATAAAACTACCTTTGTGAGTTCACTCAATTCACGCGACTAATTTAATAAACATTGTTTAACTGTTTAGAGTTTTCCGAATATCAGTCAATCACTTTACAATGCAATGGATGCACCCATTGTTGTCTTTTTTGCTCTCGCCTTTGGTTGTCACACATACCACAAAATTGTCTTGAGATTCATGTTAATCAATATGACAACATTTTAACATATAGTTGTGATGCTGTCGCTTCGGTATTAATTTTTAATTAGTACCAATATTTCAGCATATCGCATAATATTTAAACAGAAAAAAGAACCTGACGTTAGGCAAGCTTTTACGTTTTCTACCCATTTTTAGGCACAAGGGATATGATGCGTACATGGCGAAAAATAGTGACAGTGAAAAATAAAGATATTATAGAATGAGTAATGAAAAAAGTTTTTTTAAAGAGGCTGTTTTTTTTTATTTTATCTATAATGGGCTTGCACTTGGCTTCACACTGAACCTTACGGTTGAGAAGAAACCTAAGATGGAGCGAGCTTACCCAGAAGCAGCCTATTCACTCTAGCTTTAACCTTACGTGGCAAGTTTACATTAGTAAACAAAGTATCAATTATTTTAGTTGCGCTACATTTTGTTTAAACAAATTCGACGATCTCCGTGGCCGATTGGTGTACGCACCGGTTTTCTAGGTGCCACTATCTCTGAGGTCCCGGGTTCGATTCTCGGACGGGTAAATGTCGAAAACTAACTTTTAGTTATTTTCTTGTATCTGGGTGTATGTGATCGTTGCTTCCAATTTTCAATGACACAAGGTGTTGTATTATTTGATATTATCATTTTTGGTATTGGAATAATATGTATGTATGTACTTAAACAATATTTTTATTAAAGTGTTTTTTTATATATTGATTTATAATATAGATTGATAGCGTGACTTTATATAAACGGTATACTTATTTAAATATTGAATAACTAAGTAGATTTTTTTTATAAAAAGTATTAGATGATGGGCTAGTATGAGTTATTTATATTTTTTCATATTAAATTATAAGTTTTATTAATTTTATTGGAATAAATCTGAAAATGTACCTACTGGTTGGAGCAGTATACATTTTTTTTTTGTGTAATTTGTAGCAAAAGTTGAAGTTTCGCCTGCGAAGATCATTTCGATAATGGATATATTATCAAAATCATATAGATATAGAAAATAAATATAAATAGCTGCTGCTGTGTTCTGCATTTTGAAGAATCGTTTGAAGTGACTATCTTTGTTAAAAAAAAAGCTTTTTTTACTACATACGAATAATAACTAAGATCTACTCTTCCTACAAACCGACGTTTACAATAAATATTCATAATAATTCTTCTTGTATTCTACATAATATAATTTCCTTAGTAAAAGCGCACATAGGTGATATTTTAGATGTAAATAGAATGCGCGCTGCATGCCGCGTCTACACGTATTTCTCAGTCTACGAGAGTGCCGCGGCCGGAGTCTTACCGCTCCCAGCACCCCCTCCCTTGTGTAAGCAACGGCCATCGACGATATTTTTTTTACCTATGCTATATCCTTAAATACATTTTGAAAAGCAATTTGTCAAGTGTTTCATTTCGCTGACGGTTAACACCATGAAGATCGACTTAATACTGAGGTAACTCAGTATTAAGTCGAGCTTCATGGTTAACACCAAGATTTTCCATAAGTCCGATCTTATATTAAGAAACTTAAAGACGACTGGTACGCAATTTCAGTCGCGAATATGAAAAATTAAAAGTCAAAAGTGGTGTTATGTAAGTGTATACTTATATTCTTTGGTTATGGTCGATTCAAAATTCATGAAAGTATTTTCGAGAAAGGGGTAACACCTCAGAACAATTTAGTTATCGTTCTGAGGGTAGCACGAAAAAACTGTCGTTATGGTAACCGTTATCGTGATCTTATTATTTGGTATTAAAACCAGAGGGCAAGTGGCTTTCTATTATCGATATCGCCAATAGAATACAAAGAAAATGTATGGGATTGACATTAGCGGTCAAGTGACATTTCAATCACTAATGTCAATCCCATACATTTTCTTTCTATTTTACTGGCGATATCGATAATAGAGAGCCACCTTATCTAGGCCGTCAGAGCAGCAGCGCCTCTTTCGGTCGCTAGGGCTACAGATCGTGAAAAAAGAATGCTATTGCTTAAATATTATAATAGAAGTTCATAATAATATCACAGTTGCTAAACTCGATTCTATTCCGTCATAGCCCGCCGTCAGTGTACTATCATTCTCACTGCTGTGAAATAATAAAAAAGCATATTTTAAAAGTCGTAAGTAATAATTTATGACCGTTTGTTTAACTCTGATAAAAGCTTGTAAAAATATAAAAGTTGCCGGGACAGCAGAGGCCGTTATTTTGGTTCGCAGTCCAAACATATTAAAAGTCAAAACAGTGCAAATAATATCCATACCTTTATTTGTTTATAGAATTTGCATTGCACAAGACGATCAATTTAAAAAATGTAGCTTTACATGCTTTCCGCCCGCGGCTTTGCCCGCATGAACTACACGATTTTTTTTGACATTTCTGTTCATCCGTTCCGCCGTGATTGAGTGACAAATATCCAAATTTTCACATTTATGATATAACATTCCTCCTTTAACTTTCTCCTTATCCATCCATAAGGAGGGCCAGTGCCTCAGCAGCAGTGGGGACATTAAATGGGTGCTGATGATGATGATGATAACATTCGTCGTAAGTAGTCGTTAGTTTATGTATAAATGTAATTAATTG
This sequence comes from Crambus lathoniellus, assembly GCA_949710035.1. Classification (NCBI taxonomy): domain Eukaryota; kingdom Metazoa; phylum Arthropoda; class Insecta; order Lepidoptera; family Crambidae; genus Crambus; species Crambus lathoniellus. Next base: position 32,165,427 of record OX453296.1, read on the forward strand.
GATCTGTTTGAATTACTTAATAATTAAATTATATAAATTCTAAAATCATTATAACGCATGTATTTGAAAATAAAGCTGTTTAATCTTTGGAACTAGACAAGTAATCTACATGTGTTCTTTGTGTTAAACTTACAGTAGATAATCAGACAATTTAATTAAATAACAAGCAACATTCAAATACCGATAAAATGTACCTACAGTCAGAAGCATGGGTTTTGGCAAAGAGATAAATTAGGCCTCGGAGAAGGGCAGAGGAAACAGACTTACTTTCGTATTTACATTGCTAATTAATATTGATTTCTTATTAACCTAACATTGAAAAAGACTTAACGTTAACATTATTAATTCATATGTAAATAAACGAGTGCGCGTCGGACAGACAATGTCGTGTCATGTACTGTACCTAGGTTGATTGGCTGAATGGGTTCTTTTATACGAAACGATCGCGTTGCCGACCACCACGATATTGGTCGCACACGCACAAAATGAGGTGGCGAGATATATTGTGAAAATAACGGTTCGGAAAACAGCAACCGTGATTTCCACAATATATAACATTATATATATATGACATGAGGGTGGGTAAAAACTGAAGGAATGCTTTTGCACATCAAACATACGAGGATGCTTCTGGTGCTAATCTAAGAGGTTCTAGAATCGGTATTATTATTGATACTTATACTAAAAACAAGAGTAGTGCAGTTTGCTATACTTATAGTAAGCTACAAGGATCCCTATGAAATATCTAACGTTATTGTTTCAAACGTATCGTCTAACTTTATTAGGATGCTCTAAAGTTATTTAATTCTTGGTTAAGCTTAAAAGACCTATGCCGGCAGTATACACGTACCTACCTACTTCATAACCAAGTTGAGATAGATTTTCTAAGAGGACAAAAATGAGCTTTGCCTTCTTATGAAAATAAGCCGGTTGGAGCGCAGGAAAAACTCATTACAGCGTCTTAAACCTGTTCTCTATTTATTTACGTAAGAGCAAAGAGCCTTTGTGGCATCAGGGGGAAATTAATTTCGTATTCTATAATATTATCGCCAGTCCAACCGCGCCGCTGCATATACCAACTGTTCGTAATAAAAACATGTCGCGCTCAATTTTTTATGTCAGTACCCTACATTCAGAAGCACTCTCACCAATTGCAATGCAGCAGGCCAGCTGAAAGACGGTATAAACCTTTAAACACATATAGTAATGAACCACCGATTTGGCACAGGGGTAGGATACGTGCCTTCTGCGCTAGAGGTCTCGGGTTCGATTCCCGAACAAGACAAATATTTGTGTGCCTGAACATGTTATTTGGGTGTATGGGTGTTATCTATGTACCTATATTATGAATGTATTTACAAACAAACAGTATTTAAGTATATATTTATCCATTTTTATCAAGTTTTCCATGACAGGTTCTTACTGATATGGGAGAACACAAATATTGCTTTTTGTTCTTTTTTTTTATTTGTGTGCTCTGTAATGAAAATAAGTTTTTAGTAACAATTTCATTTCCATGTAAAAAGATAATGTTAATTACTTACGCGATTATTCAGGAACTTTTGAATATTTTTATCTAACTATATCGGGAGTCTTCTTGTTTGTGGAGAAAACAATTAGTTAAGAACTGCCATGATTAGCTTGGACTACTGAGTATAGATAGAAACTGCGTAGGAAAATGAGTTACATTTGCTGTTTTTATTGTAGTATTTTCATTTCAACCGACAGTAGAGTGACGCTCGCCACTACCACAAGCGCAAGCCACACTGCCAGCTGGCGGGCGAGCTAACGACCCGGGCGATGCATTGTTTCACCTCTTTTTATACTGCGAGAGAGAGAGAGAGGGAGAGAGAGAGAGAGAAAGACGCGAGCGAAGTCGCGTCGCTTACGCTGTGAACCGAAGTATGTCCAGCACGCGTAGCATGACAAAACCCGAAAAGAGTTTTGTCTACCTCGAAAGTCTATAATGGACAGCCGAACAATAGGTGTACCTACCAGTCCCACACTCCTGTCTGTTCCGGTGACAGCCGTGAGCCCGTGACAGAGGAGTCACTTGCAATCATGGAACTGTACAACTACACCAACATACAAGTACTACAACAACATACAAATTACTACAACAACATACAAATTTCTTGCTTGCAATACGAAATTTGTAGCGTCAATGAGGGATTTTCTGACAGATGATTAAAAAAGAAAAAGTTAGTTCCAAAAACTTAACAGATGGCGTTCATCAGACATGGGTCTGCTTTTTTTTATTTGCTGACCAGGGAGCTTACCATCACCTCTTATTGCGGTTTTGTTTAGGACCTGAACTGATCTGCTTCGCTTATTCGTACCACGACAGGTTAATATCAATGACAGCGATTCAGTGATCGATCAATGACATTTCACAGCCTCTAAGCTGTCAGGAACTCTCATTTGACTTATAACCCGGTAGATTTAACATGACACCTGCAGGTTATACCCGTCCCTCTCACTCTCCGGGCATGACAGAATCTAGTGAAAGAGACGGGTGGAAGAAAAAGGACACAAATCGTTCGGTCATTAACATTTAGCAATTCATTTGCAATCCAGTTTTTAGAAGGTACATAGTACGAAAGAAAGCAATTCATTTTAGAAACCTATTCTGCATCGCGCTATTTTTGAATCGCTGTCTGAAAGTTGATGGTAGGCACCCAGGAATCTAAGTTAAGACGGTCAATTTAAAAAAAAAACACTTGCAGAAGGAAAAATAACATTTGCAGGACTGAAAAGGCTTATCTACAACTCGCGGTATGGTCGGTATGGTATTGCAACGCAAAACAAGAGGAATAGAATTATTTGACATTTCTTTTCTTCCGTCAACGTCAACTTTTTTTTGGCCTTGCACCTTCTTGCACAACTTTGTTATACAAGTGTAGGTTCAGATGACATACATGTCTGGTCAGCGCCATCTATCGAGCTAATAAATAAACTTTTTTTTTTATTTGCTGGCAGAAAATCTCTCATTACGATGAAATGTCATTTTCAACGTTTCGATATAGATAAAACCACAGCCTTCTCTATCTTCGTAGAAGACGATAGAGAAGGCTGTGATAAAACCTATCTCGATTTCATCATGCTAGCCGTGCAGAAGGGAAACGTCACATCGCCCGGCTCGATCGCTCGCTCGCCAGCTGGCTCTGGGGCCTACGTTTCGTGCAGGGGATTAATATTCCACGGTCGAATAGGCCAAATGATGATGAACGGATAAAATATATCACAAAAGTAAAGCTCAATTTATTGCTTTTTTGGTTACTGTTTTTAACAGAATATGTCGCATATTGAAGCTGACTAAACGAAACCCTTTTTAAATAAAACTGCATTTATTAATATGCAAATGACAATGGATTGTTTATCCGCAGTTTAATTGAAATTTGCTAGAAGGAAAAACCGATAAAACAATACTACTATAAGTGAAAAATAAAAAGTGAAACCAACATAATTATTGGTTTTCAATTATTGTGTTCACTACGCCGACCTAAAATAGGTGCATATTACACTAAAATAGGTGCATTTAAATGCTGAGTAACGAAAGTTTTCAACAGGCTGCCACAATTTGTCCAATACTTTAAACAAACCAGTTTTACCACGGCTGGTCGAACATGGTGTCCCGCAAGGCTCAATACTTGGTCCCCTCATATTTATTATTTACAGCGCGGATCTTCCCCTGACAATTAAACACTGTAAATATCACTGCTATGCAGATGATGTTCAGTTATATATTTCTGAAAAACCTGCTAGAATGTCTGCAGCTGTGAGTAAACTGAACGAGGACTTGAATGCTATAGCTACTTGGTCGGCTCGTAATGGTCTGGTGCTCAATCCATCCAAGTCTAAGTTTATAGTACTGGGCACAAAAAAGCAAACAGAAAAAGTTTTGCCTGATTTTCCTGATGTTGAAGTGCTGGGCAGGAAAATAGATCGGGTTGAAGAGGCTAGAAATCTGGGTGTGATGTTTGACTGTTCGTTGCGCTTTGAAGGGCATGTATTAAATCTCGCTAGAACTTGCTTTTACCGCCTAAAAGTTCTGTATAAGGTACGCAATTTTCTCTCTGAAAAGTCACGCATCACACTCTGCGAGTCACTGATACTGTCAAGACTCAACTATGGTGATCTAGTGTATGGGCCGCGTTTGACATATAGGACTCGAAAGATGATACAGCGTGTGCAGAATGCATGTGGTCGCTTTTGTTTTGACATACCCCCGCGCACGCATGTATCACCTTTTTTAAACGACGCCAATATGTTGAATATGGAGTCACGCAGACGCCTGCATCTAGCTATGCTGATGTTCGACATAATGAAATTTAAAACACCTGAATATTTATATGAAAAAATAAAGCCCTCTTCTTTTCATCAGCGTTATGGTTCTTGTGTTCCAACGTCGACACGGACACCCTTATCAACCTACAGTCACAGAACTGTGAATTTCACAGGCAGTTTCCGCTACCAGGCTACCAAATGTTGGAACAATATACCCCCTCCTTTAAGGCTGATGAGGTGCAGGCAAACATTCAGAAATCAGTTAAAGTCTGGTTTGCTGAAATCGCAAAAATTAGGTTTAATAGATATTATTTGGAGCCGATAGTGGTCATGGTGGTGGATATTCTTAGAAGTGATTATATGTAAACCTGATATAATAATTTGAATTGGTATTTAATTGTGAATTTGTTGTAATTTATATTTTCTCAATTTCAGATGCATTATTGTATTATTCTATTTTATTATTACTATTCTTTTTGTATTTTTTATTACTATCTTACTTGATTATTTAATTACTATCTTATTTAATTATTCCTTATCAATACATATCCAAATTTTTGACATTGATTTTAATTTAAAATACAATTTCATTTCATTATTTTTATTATTATCTACATTTTATTGACATTTAAAGTATCACACGATTAATTATTTAATGTTTTTTTTTTAATAACAACTACTTTTGCGCGACCTCATAGTTTTGGGTGGAAACTGAAAATCAGTATTTACTCTATGAGTAATGTACCACTGAGTTTTCGCCTTTTTGCATCGCTACGGCACACAAAATGATATTTATAAGATTAGTATACTTTGTTTTTTTTCTAGTTTTTAATTTGATTTTTCTTTTTATTAATTTTCTGTTTTTTTTTTATGTGTGCTTGTTTGGTGCAAATAAATAATCTATCTATCTATCTATCTATCTATCTATCTTTTAGTGAAATTTTACCGGACTCCTTTGAAACAAAATATCGTTTTCATCAACATTTTTATTTTGCATCGATTGTTGATAAATAGTTTATTTGTTTCCAAATTTCACCCAGACACCGTTTTAAATTCGTCCGAAAACACCCTCGAAAGTAGAAGAATTCCAGGGAAACCGAACGGCAGCACTAAGTACCTATAACAAATTTAAAATGAGAAATCGATATGCAATTAACTATAAATAATAAATAAATATTGGACACCATCACACACATTGTTCCAATACCAAACTGTAGTGCTTGAGTTAGTAGTATTATGGAAATGGTAAACAACGACGGGTATTACCACATACGCCCAGATCCGAGAAAATATTGAAAAGTTCCTTTTCAATATTTACCCGACGGGCAATCGAAACCGGGACCTCTAGAGATAGCGGCACCTTGAAAACCAGTGCGTACACCACTCGGCCACGGAGTTCGTCTATCTATAAATTAGTAACTATCAATTAGTTTTACTTTCATTAGCTTCTTGTTAAACCATTAACTAAAATCATCATTAACCAATAAAAAGTATAAGTAGAACGAAAGAAAGAAAGAAAAACCATTTATTTGGGACATCACAACAACTTAACTAATTACAAAAACACATAAAGCCTAAGGTCGGTAGTTTGTCCCAAAACGGTCCCGACTCAGCATAATGCATGGTTTGGGGCCAGCGCTGATCTTCCGTAGGTAGGATTGAGGCTACTTTCTAAGACAGATTCATACTACAAAATTAAAAACTTATATACGTTTTACTATTTGCGTGTATTTGATAAAATTGTAAGTAACACGTTTAAATACGTCTTGCAATAAAACCTGAATCTGAATTTTTAATTTTTATATTTGATCGATTTTTATACTTGTTTGTCTTTGGCTTATAAATTATGATACAAAGAAATATTTTGCTATTAGGTCATTACATTTTTGCTTCAAAATTTTCACAGCTGTTATTTTTACGGGAATGTTTTCACAAGAGTCCAGTGAATAGGGTTTTTAGCTTACAAGTGGTCCGGTAGTTTTGAATTTTTGATATGTTGTCTAGGATGGTTCAGTGTGAATTAGTTTTTACAGTTTTAAATAAGAAAACGAAATCAATGATAACTTCGCCCCAAAAACCATTTTTTGAGAATTCCTTGCTGGCTTTCCAGCTCGATGCCCTCAATATATAGCGCTAACTTTTGTATCCGTCGCTCGTCAGTTTTGAAATTATGCATGGATCTATGTCAGGTCAAGTACTTCCATAAAAATGGATTTTCAAATAGCTCTTCTTTCGCCCTGTTTCCTATATGTCAAAGGAGAAGACGTATGGGTAGCACGTAGTGATATAACCGATTCTTTGCTAATTGCACGACAGGCGTGTGATAATGTTTTTTAACTTGTGGCTGATGAGTCTAAAGGCGTGTCATTTTTTAATTGATTATAACTCCCTCAAATAAAGTTTTAGAAGGATCTGCCTAGAACAAAACTATCATGGTTTTCCACGTAGATCTAGCTTGTTGTGTTAGCTTCTGGATATTGTGTGAATTTAAAAGTTGCAGAGGTTGACAACCTTTATAAGTTGCAATGAATTATTCTTAACGTGTGGCGCATGACACGATAGGCGTGTTATTTTTTAATCGATTGAAACTAACAAATAAAGTACCTAGAACAAAACACGCCTGATTTAGAAAGTAATTTTTCGATTTTTTGGTACCTAACTAATACAGTGTGTGAGAGTGCGTTCTTTTATTTCATCGATACTTTTGAGGTGCGATGTAACGTTAGTTTTGACAAACACTACTGACATTTTTTGTTACATAAAGTTGTGGGAAAACAGTTATCTTAAATCTTAAACATTGACTCTTGAAAAAAAAGATATATAAGTCGATAGGATTTTAATATAGGACATCTCTAGAACTGTCAAACTTGAAACCTCACAGGAGTCATTCTAGTTGAAAAATACTTTTAAATAATAATGGAATAATTAAATTATTACTATCTTTAATAACATATTTATACTTGGATCGATGAAAATAAAATAAAAAATAAACTAATGAAATAAATTGAAATAATGAAGTAAATTATTTTTTACCTTTAAAAATACTTAAAACGACAAAAAAAGCTAATGACGAAGCAGTATGGTGTGCCTTAACCTGTTCCTTCGGATCGAAATATATAAAACAATATAAAGAAGACTAGAAAAAATAATAATCGGACGTGCTATAACCAGTGTCACCAGATAGTATTTTTTGCTAAGTAAGTTGGTGGTATTTTATGTAAAGAGTATTGTTTGGTAAGGCTTTCTCTTTTGGAGGGGAGTTTGATGAATACCGTCCTCAGTGTCTGACATCTTACAAGAGCACGTCAAGCACAAAATATAATGTAGGTAACCAGAACCACTGATTGTAAATTATTCTCGTTCTCTCCTTAGTTTCGCCGCCATTTTTGTATATGCTTATACTTTGTATATTTGAGTTACTGAACCGGCGCCATTATTATTTCAAAGACATACAAATTTTAACACATTTGCCGAAAGACGAGCAATTCTATGCCATTGCCTAGTATATTAATGCCACTCAAAATCTTTAAATTTTAAAAGATATAAACACGTGTTAACTACCTTAAAAATGTTTCTAGAAACTATTTTCTTTATAATTTTTTAGAATAAGTACAATAAAAAAATTAAACAACATCACAAAAGGTTTGAAACATCTGAAAATATAAAGTCACTTTCCTTCCATTTCAGGAAAAACACGTAGTTTACCTCTTCAAATCAATTTAAATAACGTATCGTGCCATAAACTATCGTCTTTTGATGTCAACTAAACTTGAATCAAGTCTAAACCAGTGAAAAAGAAAAAAAACCATGTGTTTTTATATACATGGCTGATGGCACAATAGGCGTGCAATCAACTTCTATGGCGCTTGAGACGCCAGTCGTGTTATAGAAAATTTGTTCACAGCCATGGCGAAAAGTTTTCGAAAATGGGCGTCGCAACGAATCGGTTATTAAAAAAACAGGAAGATAAGAGATACACCGCATATCCAAATATTATTGAGAGCATAGAAAGAAGAAAGAAAGTAAAAAAAAATTTCGACTTAATGAACACACATTGAAATACAAAATACACAGTTAAAACTACAAACATACATAATTTAGACGAAATAGCAACATAGCAACATCTAAAATATTAAAAAGAGGAAAGATTTGATTGTTTGTTTGTTAGAAAGCTACATTCTTCCCGAGTGACATAGGCTATATATTATCCCGATATTCCAACGGGAACGGGTACCACGCGAAGGAAAACGCGAGGATCTGCTAGTTATACATATTAGGGTAAACATTCTTCAAAGATGATTAAAAGGACATCATTTAGAAAGAAATCTTATAATAATAATAATAATAAAATACGCTTTATTGCACACAAAAACAAATATCTATAGAAGAAAAACAGTTACAACAGAAAAAGTATACAAAAGGCGGCCTTATTGCTTAACAGCAATCTCTTCCAGACAACCTTAGTTGGAAAGAAAGAAATAAATAAAAGTGGAGTATAGGGGAGTCGGTGCGCTATGGAAAGAATTTTAAGAAGGAAATATAAATAAATTATGATAAACTACTTAGTAAAATATAATTTATAAGCAATGAAAGGGATAAATACAACATATAAATGATAGTTAACACTGAGGACCAGAAGAAAGGAAATAACGATCTTATTGAATGTTTAATTAGAAAGGTTCAATAAAAAACAAAAGTACCTTTCTATCTAAATATTGGAATTTCATCTGTTATTTTTAGGTAGGTATTCTTTTTAATTATCATAAAATTAGTGGTCGCCCGTGTTTTTCGTGTCGTGGACTTGAATGACATCTTTATCACATTAGGCCGAATTTCTCCGAAATTTGTTTATTGTTTTAGTGGTCTAAAAGTATCTTCGCGGTATTGGTATTCAAACTAAACCGATTAGGGTCACATTACATCGGTTGGATGGTTACAGAGCCTGTAACAATTTTTGTTTTAATAAGCTTTAAATATAAAAATTTAAAAATAAAACGTACATATATAACGTAAAAAGATTATTTCACATCTGTTTCGTTAGACCTCAGCTTGGCTTTAGTCCAGTTATTCAAACTACTTTCAAAAAAGGTTCGATTGGTAACTAAAGATATGAAAGTATACCGATATCTCAAATTAAAAAGGAAATTGGACCGCCACGCTACCGAGGACTCATCAAGCTGCCAACGATGGATTGAACTTGAAAAGTAGAGTGACAATTTTATGATACCAAGTCGTCAGCCAAATACTTATACCTTATACTATGTTAGCCTTGGTATTCTTATAATATTAAGTAGTAACTTACCGCCTGTGGCTTCATCAAGTGATGTATAAAATTAGCCTAACTACTTTTTTTTTTACTATTCTAGATCATAATCTATTTCTGTGTCAAATTTCATTTAGGTCTGTCTAGCTGTTTCGCCGTGATTGATTTATCAAATATACATCCAAACTTTAGCGTTTCTAAAACTAGCTGTTCCGCGCGGATTTACCCCCTTTTCCATTTCAATATTGGGTAATATAATGTGGTAGCCTATGTGTTATTCTGATATATATAAGCTATATTATTGTAAAGTTTCATATAATTACGTTCAGTAGTTTTTGAGTGAAAGAGTAACAAACGTAAGTAAGTACATACTATTGTATCCTGACAAACTTTCAAGAAAAAACAAGCTGTGTCAAATACCAAATTGTAGTACTGAGTAGTGAGGGAAAAGCGACAGGGGCGGACTAAGCCTGTCGGCGGGGCCCGGGGCGGTAAAGCTGGATTGGGGCCCAGCAACGCCTCCTAAATATAAAAAAATAAATAAATAAGTGCCTGTTTAGGATTAGATCGAGGGAACTTGAAGGCGTTTGGGCCCCCAGGACGGGAGGCCCGGATCGTTTGTTTAGGATTTCATCAAGCTCAAGATCTGTATCGGGGTCCGGCAACCCCCCGTTAGTTTGCCACTGAAAAGCGGTTTTCTACATTTAGGTACCCATACACTATCTTCACTTCAAAACTTATGAACATGACTGATGACATGGAATAAAACATGGGACTTATAAACTATACGGTCCGACTTATAATTTAAACTATCCAGCGGGAAACTGACGTTTAGATACAGCAAACCCATAGTCTTCACGTGAAGCTGCAAGTATCAGATATAAAATCATTGATGAAACAAGATTTGATTTTAGTTTATTATTTGGACACACTTGACTGTAACAAAATTTTGCACTTCACTACTTTGTCGTCATTAATATGTATATTCATGCCAAATTACAGCTTTTAGTACTAAAGAGCCTATGAGCTAGGCTGGGACGGACAGACGGACATGGCGAAACTATAAGGGTTCCTTGTTGAGTACAGAACCCTAAAAATGCTAAGTTTATAGATTTAATTTGAACGGCAATACACATCTGTAAGTACGTCATTGGAAACGAACCTTAACAAACTGCTTTGTAATATTCTTTCTATAATTAATTAATTTTAATTTGACTCTAGGAAAGAAACATCCAATACGATTGTCTTTAATTAAATATAAGACAAAGGAAAGGAGTGAATAAACGGAATACTAATACAATGTGCTTGTGATTGCATAGCTGAGCTTTGAGATCGCTGAATTGAAAATAAAAAGGGGTTTCGTAAAAACTAATAAATATTTAATTTAAGGTTTTGAATTATTTTTATGCATTGGCAATGCTATTTAGTAATTTACATGAAAAATTGTGATAGAAAAAAACCGCCTGAAAGCTACTTGCAAGACTGGTGGTTTTTTCTATAACAATTTTTCCTATTAAGTAATAATTATTTTTCGAAACAAAATTCAATTTAAATATTTAACTCTTTATTAAGTTAAGTTAATTTTTAACCACCTCTGTGGTCTAGTGGTGGCATACACACCAAATCCACTCACAACTTTAGACGTTGGCCTAGTGGTACACACCACTGGCACCCTGGTATCGTATACAAAGGTCCCGAATTAATTTTCCTATAGACATTTATTTTGTATTCCTTTGGTTGGTGGTAGGACTTGATCCGCTGCCAGCCACCACCTTATCTAAAGTCAGGTTTCTATGATCAACGATTCGTCAACATACTTCAGATACCGTCCGATTTATTGGTACCGATGACGCATGTGTAAATAATTTGAAATAGGAGCTTACACCTCGTAGCTAAAAGTACAATCCGAGTGCAAAACTGTTTTTCAAATAAAGAAACCGGGAACCAGTCTGTCTGTCAAAGCAACTATATTTACATAAATTGTTGTATTCCGGCATTTATAGATAAGATAGCCAGTTCCTCAGTGGTCGAGGATTCTGGGAATAGTGCGATACCACCGTCGTCAGCCTTAATGTCATTAAAAGTCTTAGTACAACCCGTTGTAAAAAAAGAAGTACAGATTCAAAAGATTTTTCTTTAATTAAAAATTACTCTCAAAGGAAAGGACTGAAGGACTGAATAAACGAAATACGTTTGTGATTGCGCTGAGATATCGTGACTTTCTCTTTTAAACCCTTGTACGAGATACTGCGCTTTAGTAACTTCGCCTTAGAGCAGTGTACTCATTTACTCTCATTAGTAAACAGGTGGACGGCCATGATGTGGCTATGCCTTTGTCGGTGTTTTGAATATACTCGTAAAATCAAAGGCGGAATATTCTAAAAAAAAAACTATGGCCTCAAAAACTTAATGTTTGAAACAGTAGTCAGAGTGACATTCAAAGACACGATTCAACGAGACGAATCAAAAAACGACGATGCGACGCTATCTTAAGTTGAATTAAAATTAAACACAGCAATATATTACTCAATTCTCCTTACATTTTTAAGAGGCCCTTTAGTGCTCCCGGCCTTTGTTGGAGCAATCATGATCGACGATGGATAAGCCACGTAAAAAAAGGGCATGCCTCAGAGTACCTTCTTTAAATATTTATAAATAAACATAAATTTTTTTCGATATTGATTTTAATGTTCACGGGAAGATGCTAGCTAGTTTTTTCTGACGTTTCGGCAACTTTCCAGGGGCCGTGATCTTCTAAAGACCTAAAAATTACCAATTTTTGTGTGCAAAATACGCGTTATTAAGTAAAAAGTAGTTTAATTTCTAATTCAAATTTCAAAAATATTTATTTAGTAAAAAATTCACAGAAAAGTTCATGCAGAAATCTAAGATGTGCTTAAAATGCATGTATTAAATGCATGCATTCAGAAATTTTAAGTAGCAAATCTTTCTAGTGGAGACTAGTTTAAAAATAAGGTTTGCTTAATACCCTAAGTACAAAAATTGCATTTTAAAAGTTATTGTCTATAGATACGAGAAGGAATTTCTATCCTCATCTGTTATTTTATTCTAATGAAGTATAATAATATGCTAGATAATGTCTAGATTGATATTTATAGCGCACATAGTTATCTCTCACACAGGTCTCCTAGTGCATAGGCCAGACACTCACGTAGACTAATCTTTTTTTGTTGGTTTTGACTAATTCGGCTATGTTTTCGTGTATTGTATAATTATGTGAGAGAAGAAATAAAGATTCATTTTATTTATTATTTAGTTTCCCTGGCTAAATCCTCTTTTATTATAAATTATATTATTATCATTATAATTTTTTGGATCAAAGGGGAATGTTCAATAAAATACCCAGGCCCAGCGCTAACAAAACATTCCATAAAGGTAAACATGAGTGATTTAACACTGCATAGGGGTAATCATCGAAATCGATGGCTAATAGTAACTTTTCCATGTATAAAGTTGTAAGTAAGTGTAAGTTAATGTACCTATAAGTTATTAAATTAAGTTACATAACAAATGAAAGCTTATTAGTTATATTCCCAATCAAACCGAATTAATTTGCTTCAAAACAGGCAAAAATAAAAAATAAAGTACATTTTAAATCAAGTCAACAACGGATTGAAAACACTTTTTAAAAAGGCAACCTATTATATTAAGGTTGAATCGGGAATAAATTAAGCTTTCATTTAAAATGTAGTTCGATTAAATAACTTATGAGGGGTATTAACAGCGCCTACTTACCTGCTTGTACCATAACTTGATCTTAACTCCAAACTTAGCCATCGATATAATCACTTCATAATTATCTATAATTAGAGGAACATTTTGTTTGCGCCGGGCCTGGTTTTTTTGAGCATTCTCTTTTAATAAAATATTTAAATTTTTGACATACTTTGCACAGGATTTAATTAGGCAACTTAAGTGCATGTATCAATCTACGCAGTATTTAGCAATTTATTAATCTTTGTTTGAATTAAATAACAGATGAGGGTAGATATTAACCTATACCGGATCTCGTACTATGTTCAAATCTTTGCTACCATGCCAATCTTGATTGAGAAACATAGATATCTTATTGACGAAAGCGTTCACAGTTTGCGTTCAGGCACTGTTATTTAATTAGTGGATTGTTTGAATAATTACTTGGACCGTTTTACGGAGACATCTAATCATGTTACAGCAGCTGCCATAGTCACGTTCTACAACGGTCGCCAAAATAATATCTCTAAGGGATCTTTATTTACTTTTAAATTTCTTATAACTATAACCTATCGGTTAAATTGTAGGAATAATAATTTCAATTGCCGTCATTGCTATTGGTGTGATTGTAATAAACTATTATTTTAATACTATTTTTCTTCTTCTTCTTCTACTACCAATTTTTTATATTATTTAAACAACGTTTCATTTTATAATTATAAAATGTACCCACTATATTTATTTAGCCTTTTATTTAAACCAATGAATAGTTACATGCTTGTTTTAAATAAACTTAAATTAAAACATAATTTATCTTTAAATCTAATCAAAATTACATCGTGTAGTATTTTAAGTCACGGTTGGCCTCCTCCATGGTGTACCAATTCTCTCTGTTTATTTATAGCCTTATTTCGCCAATCCTTTCCCGCTATTATTTTTATCTCATCTTCCGATTTTTCCCATGGTGTTAATGGACTACCTCTGGATCTTCAACCATTATCCAACAGGTAATGTTGGTTCATTCTAAACTGTAGTAGCCTTTGTCCATTTTTTTATTCGCCATTCTTGCAACATGCCCATTTCCGTTTCAGTTTCTTACAGTGAAATACCATACCACCATATAAACATAACTATTTTTGTTGTAGAAATAGTACATACTTACTAGTCATAATAATAGGTCTTTACATATGAAATTGCCGTTTTTTTCTTTTGTACATAAAACTTAACAACTTTTATAATATTAGAAATATATAATTTCTTTAATATTGCGTTACATTAAGACCGTATCGAGCAACTTTTGATAATTTAATAACCACGATGTTTGATTATTTACATAGAAAAAACTTATTCCGAAAGTTACGACTATTTTTGTTTCCAGAATTTCGTACTTTATTAGTAGTAACTTAGTGAAAAAAAATTTTTTTCTCTTAACGAATGTGTCATTTAGTAGTTAAAATGTCCATAAATACGTGTGTCAAATTTTGTAAATTTACTTAATATTAGTCGTTAAATAATAACAAAAACGTTAGTATGGAAAAAAAATAATTACAGAAATCTCCATACAAAACGGCAATTTCATAGGTAAAGACCTATTATAAGATGAGGATATTTCTTTTGATAATCGTAAACGCATAGATTACTATTATATGATCTGTCACAGGAATTAGCCTGAGGTTTTCATGTCACAGGAAAACCTCAAATATTAATCTTTTAACAAATTTTAACTGAATTTTGAATTAACGACAATCTTTTTTTATTTCTAACTGTTAGTTTAATTGTTATTAAATGCTAAAAACATAATGCAACATGTATTGCAACTTCTATTTCTAAAGACTACCTACACAACTATAGTTCACATAATTACAACTAGCGTCTGCATTCGGACCTTCAATTTATTGATAGAAACCCGTTAACTGAGTCCAATATATGGTCATACAAAGTCTGCCATCACGTCCGTCGTACTGAGAATGCGGTTTCCCGTAGGAACCAATTTGTAGCCCGCTGTATATGTATTGGCATGGCTATTGACAGAATACCACATGTAGTTTGCGTCTCTTGCAAATTAATTGCCCTTTGAGCGTATTTGTCAATGAAATACAACTTGAATTTCAATTCATCTTTGTGCCTGGTCCTGATGTTTCAGATGACCAAACTTTAATAATTTAAATACCGACTTGAAATCTCAGTTACGCATTAAACGAACTTGTTGGCAATTTTAGTAAATAGTTATTGAAAACAGCTCAAATGAATGTATTCTTTTGAATATAGTCTGTCGTAGGTAATGTTAAAAAAAAATTATATACAGGGTGTTAGGGGCACCGTTGCAAAAACTTTAACCATGGCTTCAGACCATCATGCTGAACAACGCACAGCAAGATTTTTTGTCGGAAATTAAAAAAAATATTTCGACTCTCCATACAAAATGTCCCGATTAGCTGCTAAATTTGTATGAAAAGTAGATTTTTTTTTCAAGAAAAAAAAACGACGACTTTATGCGTACTTTCAAGTACGCATAAAGTCGTTTCCGGCGCTTCGCCGGCCGCTGCCGCGGCACGCTCGCTTCGCTCGCTCGGCTCGCGCGCTGGGTTCATGTCAACCTAACACGCTCGTCGCTATGCACCTCGCACCTATCAGTCTATTTCTATTTCTATTTCTAAGTCCCAGCCCCATAGTGCCCCCTTCGCTGCAGAATGAAAATTACCAAGATGAAAATAATAGTCTCTACACACGTTCCGATCCGACAGCCGATTTGGTCTGCTCCCAACGCAAAAAAACGCAAAAATCTGCTGTTGCGGAACACCTTATCCACTCGGGGCCAAATCACTGGATTGAGTTTTAGCTGAGCTGGTCAGGTTGGTAACTCGTCGGTTCATGAACCGAATGACGATCTCTGATTTGTGCAAATGGCCCGTTCGCTGTCTTATCGCGCGCTCGCGCCAAATTTAAAAGAGGCTATTTTCACGATATTAGAATTATGATGTATCATTTTACATGCTAAGTTATAATATATGATGTTGCTTATTAAAGCTTTAAATTACAGTATTTGAGGAACTTGTGTCGATGCTGTAAAACTTAAAATAATGTTGTTACAAAATCCGTGGCTGTGTTAGTAAATTACATGTCAAGTTATTAATCAGAAGGACAAGTTAAAATAATTATTGATCTGTACTTGCCGCTTTGTTTAAAATATTAAGTGGGCGTTGTAAAAAACATGAATTAGTTTATTAGGGACTTATATATTTTCCCGTGGCTTTTTTATAAAAAAAAGAAATTTAATCACGTGGCCAATTAAAAATTCTGTGGCTGTACTTATAATTTCCCGTTTTTTACTATCACATTTTTCCATACAGTCAAAATCTCAGTTTTTGAGTTTATTCGTAATAATCATACAAACAAACAAACAAAAATCAAATCTTTTCTCTCTACAATATCAATATAGATTAACATAAATTGAGCTTTTACAATGTATATCCCTCTAGCCATAAAAACTAATCTTTCAAGCGTTTGTCATTACAACTGACGTGGTTTATTGATTGACGCTGCCCGCCGCACACTAAACCAATAATATTTTATCACATTTAAAACTGTTTATAACTTTTAGACCGCCTCTGTGGTCTAGTGGCTCACACCCCCCATAGGTCCCGGGTTCGATTCCCAGTGTGGGTACTTGTATTCAGTTTCGTTGGTGGTAGGACTTGTTTTATGTCCGCCTGGCTAGCTAACACCATTTGATCTTGCACTGCACTTTCACCTTCAGCCTTATCACCACTTAACATCAGGTATGATGAAGGTTAAGTGCTAACCTGTTGTAGATTAAAAAAGGGTTGCACTCCGGGAGTGCCGGCAGAAGTAAAAAGGGCTTCCTAGACTTTTTCACAAAAACAAAAAAAAAAATACAAAATAAGAAAAAATACGGACTAGATTCGAACCGAGGGCTTCTGGCTTCAATGCCGCTCGTTTTCTAACCTGAGCTATCACAACTTTGGAAACGGTGGCGAAATTTGCTTTCATATTCTAATGACATGGAAACAGTTTTTCGATCAGGTCACGTGTCCGTCTTACTAATTTTTGATCTGACGGTCATGTCCTGACGCAAGTTTAAAATTTTTTACCCATCACAAAAAGTGCACAACGCCGCTAATGAAGTTTTCACTTCAAAAAACTACAGTAGAAAGCATCGTCACTAGTGGACTAGTGAACCCCCGGCAGGGTTGCTACCACTAATTAGCTAGTAAAATCGATAAGCCGCACGTGGTCTATTGATTGACCAGGCTGCTCACCACGAAACAAAACAAACAGTTTTTGGGGTCACGCGCGTGAAGACGATACGACATCGCGATGCCGTCGACGATTGTTAGCAGGATAATGATTTGGAATTTACTCGTAAGATAATAAAATAATAGTTTCAGAGCTTCGATCAACAATACTACATACGTAGTAATTTTTTTGTCCTCTGTGTTACTACTAGACAACCGCTTAAATTTGCTGTAATTTCTTATCGCTTCCTGTCATTTAAGACGTTAGATCGCATCGTAACATTCGTAACTTTTTTCTAGGTTTGAAGTACGCGTTGGATTTGCGCGTTGAACCGCAACTGCAAGCGACATGACGCCGCGCCATACTAGTTTCTAGTTGATGTTTCTTTGTTTTGTATGAAATCGAGCGTCGACGCATGCAGTTGTTGTCGTTTGAACCGACACCCGGATAGGGGAGTTAGTCGGTGCCATATTTACGTTTTGTTTAAGTTCGTGAGGTGGTGAGTGGTATTGTTTATTGAAGTCTAAGAGAGTCTATTTTACGAGTGAAAAGTGGTGAAAAGGGTGACGTTGTGTAAAACTCAACATGTAAGTATTTATTTACAAAACGCTAATGATGATGATGATGACCCGTTTTCATCAACAACTAAGTTGGCACGTTAACTAAAACTCAAATATTTGATATAGGTAACGTTCCAATTAGATGTTCCCAGCACAGAAAAAAATGCATGTTCTGTGGTTGCCAGCCTCTTGATTGTCTAACTTGAATATCTATCGCGATTGCTTTTCGTTTGAAAGATGTTGTACAACCATTGCTGCAGTTGTACATATATTTTTTCACCTGTCTTCAACAACAAGAGACAAAATAGTATATAATATATGTCAAAAAGCAAGCCATCGCGATTGATGTCGAATTAGACTGGACATAGACAATTAGCTAGGTTTATATCTAGGTCAATAGTAACAATTTAATGTCTGAAATGCGGCTGTGGTGACGCGTGGTGGGCTAACAATATGTTATTTAGAACGACGCTTTGTACCGGTCACCGTCGCACCACGACCACACCATATCGAATTGGCAGGATGCAGCAATCGATTGTGATTTAGGAGCTCCACATTTCGAACGCTATATGGCGCGGTGCAGCGACCGCAACTATTGAATTCTGTATGCGTGTAACTATATACCTAATCGTAGATTTGCTCACTTCATGAAATACTCGAGAATTTCATGAAATGGTCGCATTTCAGGAAATTTTTCAGGGTCTATTGGCCACATCATGACGACGTGTTAAGCAATAAAAATAACCAATAATTAAAACCAAAAGGCCAAGCAAACACGTTAGTTTAATTACTCATCTTATAATTTTGGTGAAATGGAACGCAATTCAAATAAAAGGTTTCACAAAGGCTGTCCTTTAGGTTCATTGTAAACACGAACTCCGTATACCGTATTATGGTGAAAGCTTTTCGTAAAAAAGAAAATTTCTAAAGGTCCGCGAGCGTTCCCGCGGCCGATAAAATGCCGAAAAAACGGTATCAGTTTTCACGTCCGTACTCTTTTTTGTTTCATACAGTTTATTAGTATCATCGAGTCACAACGGGTATGAAGTTTGAAACTTTTACAAAAAAACTAGCAGTAAAAAAACTGGCTTTGCACGGGCCCAATTAACATTTAAGTAGCTGTAAAGAAGAGTTCTTGCGTTATCAGCAAAATTAAGGTTATATTCGTAACATTTCCATGACAGTATGTCACGGTCACTCTTCTATTTTTCCTTCGTCTTCACACTCTTGGCAGAGTTCACACAGATTCTCTCTAAAGTTTTTGAAAGAAATAATCCTTTGATTCAATGTTAAAACGTCAAAATTGAAGGAGCAATTTTTAAAAAAAATCTTATTTGAAAAGAGGGTTAGTCACATACTGACTATGCCACCCCCGTAAAGAAATCTACAAGCATGTACTAAGACTAGCTAATCAACACTAATATTAGAAATGTGGAAGTGTGTTTTTTTGTTTGTCCGTTTTTCACGTCAACGAATCGACGTGATTTTCGGCATGGGGATAGTTTGGGAGCTGGAGAGTGACAAATGCAATTTTATCCCGGAAAAATATCACATTCACGTGGGATAGCGCCGTGTAGTCTACGCGGGCGAAGCTGCGAGGACAAGGCTAGTTAATTCATAAAATCATGGTCTATTTGTAAGTAGTGTGGTCTTTAATTTGAAGGCTCAGTCCAGATGATTGTAAGGTCGCGTGATGACCGTCCGGAAGTCGGTAGGAAGTGATGATTAGATTTATCCGGCCACTTTCCGCTGATAAACGTGGCGTAATGACCACGCCGCCTAATAGACCAGTTACTTAACCGAATGCGACTCGAGTGGTGGGGATCGAATCGGAAACTTTTTTGATCGATGACCGGGCGTATGACGGTTTTTGTTCGATTTCCGATTTCAGAATGGATGTCGTTAGAGTAAACGTTGTAATATAATATTATAGTTGTAATAACAGACAGAAGATTAATTTTGTGCAGATCAAACCACATTTTGTAAACAACTGTTAATTTATTTTAATCTTACATTATGTCAAGTATTTGATAAATATAAACTAAAGCCTTTTTATTTTAACAAAACAACATAAAATCTATTAAAAAGAATTAAGGCGATACTCGGAAAAAATGTGCTGAAGCGGGATAGCAATGAGAAAACGACGCGCGCGGGAGCGAGACCTATTTTGCAGATTAGGCAAAAAAAACACAAAATCACTTCGTATTAAAAAACTACAGCAATTTTTAAAAATTCTTCTATACGATCCTCAATATTATTGGTGTCCACTAATTAAACCAATTTCCAATAGTGTAAGTAACCCCATTTAAGAATAATCTTCACTTTTCGTATTTTTAGAGGTCTTTTCGAAAAGAAAAAGTGTCGAGGCAAAATCATAAAATCGTGTTTATTTATTTTATTTATTTATTTAGGATAACCAACAAAACTAACGGTATTCACAATTGACAACATTTCATAAAATTTATCATGTGTTTTTATTTGCTATTTAGAAATAACATTTAAAAAGAGGAGACTCGTATTTTTTCCTTTTCCAAAATTTTTATTTTTAGTCATCGTAAAATGAATTTGAAAACTTACTCATTCAAAAAGAGCCTAAGTCCAGGAAGAAGGCAGGTTGGCGGACATAC
This sequence comes from Crambus lathoniellus, assembly GCA_949710035.1. Lineage (NCBI taxonomy): Eukaryota > Metazoa > Arthropoda > Insecta > Lepidoptera > Crambidae > Crambus > Crambus lathoniellus. The sequence continues at coordinate 32,186,135 of OX453296.1, forward strand.
CTTTGCAAATTATTTAAAAAAATACATTCTGACGTCGTCAAGTCAACGTGACACTAGTCACTAATGACGTTTGTTGTTTGTTGTTGTTACGGTTTCTCGTTTGGTTTATGTTGTTTTATTTGATGTTATTTCTCTTCATAACTCGTAAATTTAATTCAAAATGGAAAAAAGTGTTCGTGAATTAGATCCTTTAATTTTATGTGTAGTTCCTGGCTGCAAAAATACAGTTCTGAAATGCCCAAAAAAACATTTTTTTACGTGCCCGTGTCCACACTTTCACAGTGGTGTGCTGCTTGCTGCTTTATATAAAAATAAAGTACCATGTGGTAGTGTGTACTTAATGATAGGGATTGGATGGAGAATAAAGTCACAAGACCTCGACTAAAACCCCAAGTACCAAGAAGACTTCAAAATGTTAATAAAGATCCAACATTTCCTTCAACATCAGGACATTTAAATCCCTTCCCAAATACACAAGAAAAAGGTGTTGTGTTTTTTTTTTGCATTGGTTATGTCCCAGTTGTCTCTAATCCAACTGTTTTTTTTCTGGAATATATTCAATGTACAGATATTTTTCTAGTTTTTAGTAGTATAGAAAGGTAGATTCCTAGATCAGGAAGTAGATAACGATTGAAATAAACGCATATCAAAATGAAATTGTATTTTATTAAACAGACAAAACACGACTACTTTTTAAATATTATCAAACACAGACTTCTATTTTAAAATAACAAAAATAAGTAGGTACTATACTAAACTATAGCCTGAATTGATATTTCACACCACACATGTAGTGGCGGGCAGAGTACCTAACTACTGAACGAAACAACCATAGTGATTATATGCTCTTTGGAAACAACCAACACTGGAGAATTTCTCAAACATGCTATTTGTTTGGCTATGTGGTTTATAAAGCATACTTGTGTATGTGTGTACATACACTAAAGTGTCTTTACTCTCATCAATACCTAACTGGGGGGCTACCGGCTAAGAAATCTGGATATGGGTATGGGCTTCAACTGTCATTTGAATTCCTTATTCTGATAGATGTTTGCTGCTTTGTTCTGTTGAACGTTGGTAGCTAGTTATCGTTATACCCGACGTCACAAAACAAGGAACTGATAGCGGCTATTTTCTTTATAAAAATGACTTAAAGTTCCCAAAAACGTATGAAGTTCATATCCATAAAGTTACGCGGTAGCCCCCCTGCTTTAACTATGTACATTTTTGATCGAACTTTGTGTTCAGGAATTACTCTGCCCTTGATGGTACACATGGCTTGCTCTCGTTTTACTTCCACATAGCCTATAGAAGTTTGAAGTTTCTACGTAGGCATCTCTCGATGAAAATAAAACTTCAGCTCCCCTTATTTCCGCAATGTTAAATGAGTCGTGTTCACGCATATTCCAATAACATCATCATGTCAACTTTGGGAAGGTTGCGAATGTCTGACATAACAAATCCTTCAGCCACCTTCATAATTTTCATTTGTTAGTTTAGTAAAGTTATGATAAGTTAGCTTTGTAAATCTTCCTTCTGTAGGAGTATGAGGCACAATATTATTTTTACTGATATCGCAAGTCCATAGTTCTATCTATGCACAGCCTTCTCTATTGTATACAAGTTACTCTATGTCTATTGTTGTATGTCATATACATGAAGCTCGACTTAATACTGAGGTAACTGGAGCGTGCAGTACGAACAATTTTTTGAATACCACAAATAACACAGTGGCTGTCTTCCGTCTCACCTACACTTTTTAAAAATACGTATGGTCATATGAGACAGCTGACAGCCACTACATACATAAATGTCAAATTTGCTGGCGACACTTTTTTATTCAGGGTGAGAGCTCCAGTTACCTCAGAGTATTAAGTCAAACTTCATGGTCATATATGTCAATAAACAAAACAGGTTAGGTTTAGCGAAGAGTATCACTACAACTCGGGCGAGCTAACAGCAGTTTATACCCATCTCTGTCACTCTCCGGGCATGACAGAATTGAGTGAAAGAGGCGGGTATAATTTTTGTACTCATTACTCATCTTGGCAGCGACAGTTTTTTTTAATGAGAGGCGTTTTTTTATGTTATGCAAAGGAATGTCATTATAATGAAAAATCTCGAAATGGTTTTCGATTTAAAGTACCTTGTTAAAAATGAAAACATGTCAATTACAAAAAATACATGATAAGTATTTGACACTATACGATTCTAGATAAAGGTATGAAGAAATATATAACTTATTACCAGATTTGTAACAACTGTAACCGTCCTATAGTTTTAAATCAAAAAGTCCATATTTTTCCGAGTAGCGCCTTAAGTAGTGGATTAACAATCTACGTCTGCCAACATTTAACCCGTCTCAGCATCATCGGACCACTGGATAGCACTAAATTATAGCCTACGCAACAACACAAATATCGAATAAATAACCAAGCGCACTGCCTATGAATCACGTAAGTAAATATGTCTAGTAAATACAACCCAAATCCATTTATTTCACTTTAAGTTTAACGCAATTCTATATATAAATAGTGAGATTGCCTCTGTCCGTCTGTCAGCACTTAACCCGTCACAGCATCATTGGGCCACTCGATAGCGCTAATTTATGGCTGGCCCACGATACAAATGACAGCGAGTAAATTACGAAGCCCATTGACTGATACGGTGACATTTGACATGGTGAGATTGCTGAATTATTGCACACAGTTTGGAATTATTTACAGACGGTACAAGAGCCATTGGAAATTCAAAATCTGTTAATAAAGGCGAATGGTTGTTGATAAGAATATACATTTGGTCGTTATTTTATGTTTTAATCATCAAATATTAAAAAATCAAAAGTAACAGCAGGCTAACTTCTGCCGAAGAGAGTTGAAATCAATATCGAATCAAAATCGAAAATCACCATTGTAGTACTCTGAAAAACGATTGTTGCGCCAATCGAGTAGTGGTCGAATACCGAACTTAATGAAATCGAATCCCATTACATTATTACTGTAGAATCCCTTAATTTTTCTGTCCACCAGGCCATATGGCACCCGAACAGGGACCAGAAATACCATAAAATAAACCAGAACTTAAAGGATAAAAACTAATTCCTTTCACAATTTAAAAACATATCAAGGTCAGTCAATTCAATTATTTACTTGCTTTTGCGAAGAGGCCACAAGCGGCCAGAAGAGGCTACTAGCAGACATCACCGTACGACGACGACGTACGCTTGGCCCCGACTCCGCCGTAAACCTTCGCCAACCTTCTCTATATATTTAACTTCACCGCATATTTTATCCCTGTGTTTTTCTAATTTAACCGTAGGGTAAGACACGGATAGATGACGCGGTGGGATACATGCCGCGATTTTAAAAACTCCTATAGGTACGGATAATGACCTTAAGCCCGAATTGCAGTATACTAGATAGCCCGCCCATTGTACTTCGCCAGTCGGCCGTCTGACGCGCTGTAAAGCAAGTGTGTGCGTCGCAGTCGGCAAATAAAAACTATGACCCTCGAAAAACGGGAAAAAAAATAATTTACTGCCCTTTTGGAGGCTCTACTCTTTTTTTTATGGCGAGTGGATTGTTTTTGTTACGTCTGGATCGTTACGTAAGGTATCTAATAATATACTTAAACATGTTCTTATTTGTTTATTACATTAAGTTTTATATTTATATAAAAAGGCAGCTATCCTCTACAAAACGGATAGTTGTCTCGTTTTTGATCGGGTTATGCCTAAACCAAGCCACGTATTCCTTACTAACCCATACTTCTGATACGATTATTTTCCTTTTATATTCATTTCTACAACATAATTTGAAAGCTTAATTATGCACCTTTAGAGAAAGTCTTTGATAATGAAAAGTTTTGATTATCAATATGATTTCTTTGGCACAGCATACCACGAAGTTTAAGCAAGTTTAAAAACGATAGATTTTGTAATAAAATGACACAACTAACAATAAATACATAGCTTTTTGTAATGTGGGTCAATGACTTATTCCGAATGGAAAAATGTTTTTCAATATATTTTATTTCCTTTCCAAATTATGTTTTTGAATTAATGTACTTACTTAAATATTTCTCAGAGGGGCAGCTATTCCTCCGCCCTATTTGACTGGTGAGGCGATAATCCGCGGTGCGGCAAATATCCCCCAAATATAAGAGGTCTGCAAAAATTATTGTAGCTCATACTCTAACTACAATGATCATTATCTGTTGCATAATTTTATAGATGAAAGATTGTACTTTATGTATTCATAAATAGTCTGTTGATTTTGCACATGTTAAGTAAGTACCTAATGTGGCAATTACAAAACCTTTCAATTTTCAAAGTTTTCAAATGGTTTTTTTTATTTTCCCGTTTCTTTTTAATTTTTGAAATTGTTTTCATTTATTTAGTAATTTCAGATGAAAAATGAATTTTTTAGCCTTTTTTAAGGTATTTTAACATTGTAATTTACTCTACGTTACTACGCTATGCTATATTTAATTCCATTATTTTTATGGTATGATTTTCGTAACCTCTTATGAGTTTTTAAAAACTATTTGTCAAATTTCCATGCTATCTGCTCTAGAAACCAATAACTTTAATATTACGAATGTTGCTTTAAACATCTGTTTTTGTTGACAAACATTTTTTTCAAATTCTTTATGTGATGGACATCTTGTTTATACTTTATTTTATTTTATTTTTTATTTTATTTATTTAGTACATTAAACAGCCAAGGCCAATACAAAAGTACACAGCGAAAATTAATAATTACAACACACGAGTAAAATTGGTTAAAACAGTAACAAGCAAAACAGCAACACATTAAAACATAAAAGGCACTCTCGAGAGAAGGCATGTGAAACTACATGGAAGTTCTCGATTACAATTTATAATGTTAAATAATGTAAGTTAAATCAAATCAATTTATAACCTAAAAACTTGAAGAATTATTAAAAAAGGTAAAACAAGCAACAAAACATATTAAAAGCAATTAAAAGCAATGCACAATCAGCAATCAAGTTTGATTTCATATTATATGTAAGTAAACGATATATTTTATTTTATATATGTAGAGTACAACATAAACTATAAAAAAATAAACAAATAACAGTACTACTTAATAATAAACAATTAATAATTAATAATAGTAATAGTACGTCTTGTTTCAGTGCCCATTGTGCCCCAACTCCTGCACCATGGACGACCTAATAGAGGGCAATGAGTTGGCAATAGCGGTCGCTAACTACTGGGTGCCTACCATCAACTTTAAGACAGCGATTCAAAAATAGCGCGATGCAGAATAGGTTCCTAAAATGAATTGCTTTCTTTCGTACTATGACCTTCTAAAAACTGGATCGCAAATGAATTGCTAAATGTGAATGACCGAACGATTTGTGTCATTATTTCTTCTACCCATCTCTTTCACTCGATTCTGTCATGCCCGGAGAGTGAGAGGGACGGGTATAACCTGCAGGTGTCATGTTAGCTTGGCCGAGTTATAAGTCAAATAAGAGTTCTTGACAGCTTAGCGGCTGTGGTATGTCATTGAATGATGACTGAATCGCTGTCATTGATATTAAGCTGTCGTGGTATGGTCGTGGTACGAATAAGCGAAGCAGATCAGTTTAGGTCCTAAACAAAATCGCAATAAGAGTTGATGGTAGGCACCCTGGTCCGCCAAAATATAGAGAACCACTGACACGCAAAGAAGAAGTAGAATAGTACGTCATAATCATATCACCTACTTTATGTGATATGATTATGACGTATTAGATTGGGAAGACGCAAGGGATAAAAGGGTCGAATTTATCCCTCTTTTGAAACTTTGTTTTGTACCAAGGAAAATATCCGTGTCAGCAAATTTAGAATTATATAAATGTGGGAGTCGAGGTAAGTGTACAATTTTTGCCATAATTCGTGTCGTGGCGTGGTACGTGGAAAAGAGGAGTGTGCCGTGTGCGATAAGTGGGTAGACAAAATTTTAAGACCGCAAGTAAATCAGGGCAATTTAGGCGACCACGCACAATGTCCCATAGCAAGCCCATATCAAGCACCTGGCGACGCTCCTCTAGAGTCAGGAGCGAGAACTCGCGACAGTTTTCAAGGTAGGTTCTACTTGGCATATTGTATTTAAATCTAAGGTGACGTACAAATCTCTTTTGGATGCGCTCTATTCTGTCTATGTAGACGTCGTATTGGGGACTCTAAATAGGGCTAGCTTATTCTAGTATATCACATATCCGCACATACGCAAAATAGACCGCCTTTATGGTAGCTAATGAGCTAAACGGACGGCAGGTAGGTACGCATTACAAAACCTAGATTTCGAAACGCCCTATTAACTATTATGTCACAATGGTGACTCATTAGTAGTTTAGTGTTCAGGAATACACCGCGATCTCTCACAACCTCCACTCTCTCAATAACAACTCCATTGAAATTGTAATTGAAGAAGATAGGGTTCTGTTTCCGGCTGAAACTTATTACAATACATTAATTAATACTCAAATTGATGGTATTGTCCTCATAAAATTTAAAAAGATTGTTTAAATCGGCTTGCAAAAGGAGACAGTCGTCGAGAGAATTGACACGCATAAAAATTTTTAGTCGTTTTATTTATTATTATATTTATTATTATTTATTTATTTATTTTTATTTTTACGTGTAGTGCTGTGTATCATTTTAAACTATGAAAACCTTGTGCAGGTTAATGTAACAGATATCAAACAATATGTATGAATTTGGAAACAACGACTTTTGTATTAGTTATTTTATTTTTAGGTTTTTATTTGGTATTTCAAGAAACATTATTACTGTGGAATCCCTGAATTTTTCTGACCATCAGGTCATTAGTTCATATTAAGAAAGCGAAAACTAATCTTAAAATGGTATCACTATATCAGTAATATTTTGTTTTGTTTTAAATATTGTCTTTATAAATAAGTTTTAAAAACACTCACGTGAATAACTTCAGGTAGATAGAAGACAGTACGATTCGTTTTGCTGACTTACCTGTAAAATAAAATAAAATAATTAATAAACTATAATTAATCCATCGTTATATGGCCCTGACATTTTGAAATCAAATTGATATTATTGATTGATTTCGTCCATATGTGACAAACACACCTAAACACCATCACTCAGAACAATTAATAAAAACCTTCACATACAAAATATTCCGATGTAGGCTCTGCTTGGTTCTACCCGCGTGGTACTCGTTCCTGTGGAAATATCGGGACATAATATAGCCTATATTACTAAGCAAGAATGTAGCTTTCTAAAGATGAAAGAATTTATAAAATAAGTCTAGTAGTTTTTTTAAGTTTATCCATTACAAAGAAACAGACAAACAAACAACCAATCAAAAAATCAAATCTTTTATATTTAAAATATCAGTATATGTAGATATACGACTACCGGTAATTATATCACGTTTTCCCCCTTTTATATAAATGGTATACTATTTCAGGCCAATTACTAAACTTGTGTCCGTGAACTACCGGATACGTCTTAGCTCCGTAGTTAAAAGTTGCTCTGCAAGTGAATACCATTTCAATGATTTAAAATGTCTGTGAGTTCTGTTAACGAGTTATGTTAGATTTATTTCAATGGTACCTATTTCGAACTGGTGGAACTTATAATGACTGCTTAGCTGCGAGACGAGTTGTACAGTCAGCGTCATAGATACAGTGCCATCCAAAGTGGTCAAATAGTTCGGTACACCATACTAATTGTATGGTGTACCGAACTTTTTGACGTTGATGCTTGTACGCTGACTGTACAAAGGTGCTTTGGTAGTGGGATAGACTGTGAGCAGAGATTCTTGTATTTTGGTGTGAAGGACCGCCGAGACCGCCGACCGAAGACCGAGAAGTGTTCGACTGCCGATAATTTTGTCGGCATGCCTTCTCATGGGATAGAATGTTGAATATGATTTAGGTGCTGGTTTGATATGTATTAACAACAAAACATACAAAATTATTCATTGTCTAGTACCAATCTATACTAAGTAGTAATAAATATATAGTTTAAAAAACTAAACACACACTTTTAATAATAACAGACTAAAGAGTACAAAATAACCGTCTATTCAGTAACTGAAATTAAAAAGCGTGGTGCGCGTTGTCAATATTAAGTTCTTGAAATTCATGCTTTGCAAAGGGCGCACCACGCTTTTTAATTTCAGTTACTGAATAGACGGTTATTTTGTACTCTTTAGTCTGTTACTATTAAAAGTGTGTTTGTTTAGTTTTTTAAACTATATATTTATTTCTTTCTTTTTAGTTTAATAAATGGCAAACCCAATTAACATTAATTAATGCCACTGGCTTCCTTAATAAGATGTAATAAATTACATAATTAGGTACATTGTATATAATAAAGTATAAGACTAATTTATTCCTCCCTGTTCCAACATAAGACCCTCACCACCAAGTGTAGCGAATAGGTCTCATCTGAATGAAACAAATGAGCTCAAACTCGAGGGGTTTCCTAGTGGTCATTAAGAAGTGCTACTGGCTTCCTCCCTGCTCCATCATCAGACCCTCACCACCAAGTGTAGCGAATAGGTCACATCTGAATGAAACAAATGAACCCAATCTCGAGGGGTTTCCTAGTGGTCACTAAAAAGTGTCACTGGCTTCCTCCCTGCTCCATCATCAGACCCTCACCACCAAGTGTAGCAAATGGGTATCATCAGAACGAAACGAATGAGCCTAAACTCGAGAGGTTTCCTAGTGGTCATTAAGAAGTGCCACTGGCTTCCTCCTTGCTCCATCATCAGAGCCTCACCACCAAGTGTAACGAATAGGTCTAATCAGAACGAAACAAATGAGCCAGAACTCGAGGTGTTTCCTATTGGTGATAAAGGAGTGCCACTGGCTTCCTCCCTGCTCCATCATCAGACCCTCACCACCAAGTTTAGCGAATAGGTCTAATCAGAACGAAACAAATGAGCTAGAACTCGAGGTGTTTCCTATTGGTGATAAAGGAGTGCCACTGGCTTCCTCCCTGCTCCATCATCAGACCCTCACCACCAAGTGTACCGAATAGGTCTCATCAGAACAAAACAAATGAGTCTAAACTCGAGCAGCCTTATTACAAAAAAATGCTTTAAAACTGGTTTAAACTGAGACTAATAAATCTACGATTGTTACCGTACTAAAGTTAGTGCGGGTTTAAAATGTGTCCTTATTACAAATCGTAGACTAACGGAGGACAAGATAAAACCATTTTAAACCGTGGTTTATTTAATAAACAAATATTAAAAACAAAAATTATCATTCATTCATTCTTTTACACAGACTTCGTTCAATATAACTCGATCTAGCTAACATCACACCGGCAGGTTATACCCGTCTCTTTCGTTCGATTCTGCCATGCCCGGAGAGTGAGAGAGACGGGTATAACCTGCAGGCGTTATGTTAGCTCGACAGAGTTATACGACATTTCGTTTCTCTAAGCGTTGATATGAACTTCACACTTTGGATGCATACATAACTTTAAAACAATAACGAAACAAATGGTAACAAACCATATTACTGTTCTTTCTCTAAGTTTTAATCCCTTGAACGAGCACAAGTAATACTCTTAGCAAGTTTTATAATGATTAATCGGAATACTTTTTAACTAACCTGCATGAAACGGAACGGCTACGTGGCGCGACTCGACTTGACACGACACGATGAGTACGATGACGGCCAAATCAAATGAAATGATACGTTTTGTAATTTGTTTATGTTACGTTAGTTCACATTTTACGTTACAAAAACTTTGTTGTTGAGCATACGATGCAAATAATAAAGAAACAACTTGTTATCTATATTAATAGTGTACTGTTTTGTGTGGTGGAACCGAAGAAAAAGAGGGGTGAACATTGGAGTTCTGAAGAAAAAGTTAGTGAAAACATCGTTTATTGCATTAGTACCTGCCTACCTACCTATGAAATGCAGTGCTATTTATAATTTCTATTTTGATTAACGTGGATTTTCTTTTATTTTAGGATTCGGAAGTATTACGACAGCTGATTTCTCAGTCAGCTCTATCATAATACTAAATATCTTAGAAGACAAATCCAATAAAACATCCATTAATTTAATGAAAACAAAAGAGTGGAAGAACATGTCAGTCAAGTAAGTGCACTTAAACCTTATACTTATTGGACACTCCGACCATTGCTTTTACCAGTGTCTAAGAAAGCACAAATAAAATTGTTTCTGAAATAGTATTTTTAAAAATGATGCTTACTTTTTTAGATTTAATGAGATAACTGTCCTGTCTGCTCACAGAAGGGAGCTAGCAACGACGAGAGGTGGTGGAAAACCACCATGACCTTCTGCACAAGACATGCAAATAATGGCGATTGCTCCTCATGACATTGTCAATGAAGTAAACAACTATGAAAGTGATGCAATGGTAAATTAAATTGCTTGTTTATGCCAATGCACTGTGCAATCATTCTATCATTCACAACAGTGTGAAAACATTTGATTTTTTACTCATTTTAGATTCCAATGACTACAAATACAAAAGATGTGTTTGTTGACCCTAAACCTGGCTAGTTACGAAGTGCCTAACTGAAGAAACAACATTCATTACTGATAAAAATTCAGAACAAATTTTTATGGGGTGCAAGGTAAACAGTGTATGATAAAATTACAATCCAATACACTTCCATTTAGTAAATTTTTAATTTTGTTTAATTTTAATTCAGGAATAAACTACTACTAACTAGATATCATTTAATAATATTTGGGTCAAGTGCTTTAAAGTACCTAATTCATCTCTTACAAGTATAAAAAACAAAGACTAAACATCTAATTTTGTGCTTACTTTTATTTAAAATTAATTAGTTAATTAAAAGGTATAAATGACATCCTTCTACAATAGTTCAAATGTCCTTGTGTACTACAATATCCTAATCCTAACTAATATTATATATGGGAACCATGCAGGTGAAACCGTGGGTGGAAGCTAGTTTTATAATAAAACTAGCGGATCCTCGATCCTCTACCCGCGTGGTATCCGTTCCCATGGGCATATCGTCTTCTAAATCGATCCAGTCGGTAGTTAGTTCCTGGGATTAGCCTGTTCAACCAAACAAACAAACTCCGGCTTTTTAATATTAGTATAGACTAGCTTTCTGCCCGCGGCTTCGCCCGCGTGTTCTACACGATGTTATCCCACGGGAATGTGATATATTTTGGGGATAAAAAGTAAACTAAGTTACTCCTTATTACATCAGCTACCTGCCAGCGATAGTCCCTTCAAAATCAGTCTAGCCGTTTCAGAGATTAGCCGGAACAAACAGACAGACAGACACACAAAAATTTAAAAAATTATTATTTTGGTAGGTATGTTTATCGTATATTATTATATAATCATAATATGCATGTAATAAAAAGCGGTTATTTTAATATTACAAACAGACACTCCAATTTTATTTATTTGTATAGATGTATAAGTAGATTACAACAAACATGACCGTTGTGATACTGATATAAAATTATCTTTTCAGATACCTACTTGTTAACAAGAATGAAAATTGACAAATGAAAATTGTTATAATGTTTATTATTAATTTGAAGGACTGATATTCATAGGAAAATTTTGTATTAGTTACATACATATTAAAATTGAATATTTAAAAATGAGTTTCAATAAATTGCCTTCTAATATTTCTTCTAATATGGTTTTGTACTAAAACCATCCAAGATGCAGATCAGTCTTCAATATTCTTCTCACCAGGACACAAGACTTCCCTCATATCTATGGCAATATTGTGGAGGACTGCAGTATCAATGTCTCCAAACATGCCTCTCAATAGGCACCGAAATTTTTGCTTCCACAAGCAAAAACACCTTTCGACAGTATTCTGAGTATGGATATGACACCTGTTGTATCTTTCCTGTTGTGGTGTAGAAGGGTTCAGCACTGGAGTAAATAAGTATGGGGTCCAGGGATAGCCACTGTCTCCTTGTAATATTCCAGAGAATGCACTAACTTCAAACCTCTGTTTTAATCTACATTCTCAGAATATTCTAAGAGTCATGTACACTGCCACACCACCTGGTAACTAAGTCCATTATTTTCAGGTCTGCATCACATCACAAACCACCTGAAAAGTAAAAGCATATTAGAACTTAACATTCTACTCTTATAACAGGTTTCCAAAATCTGTTTTAACAAGCAATAAAATGATGCAGCAACACAGCCTCTTAGAGCTGTTTTTAATAGAAATTAGTTATGTTAATCTACCTAATTAGGAGAACTTCTACCATGAGTTTTCTGTGACTTACTCGCTAGCGATGGCGTAAGACAAATGTATGAGTTCTTTGAATAACCACTAAAAGCACTGTTCAGTTTAGGCATACATTTAGTCACTAGCGCATGCATCACAGTAAACTCATGGTAGGCCCGAGCAATCTCAGCTAAGAAATATTATCTATATAATGATTTATGCCTCACTTGGAAGTTATAAGATAATTAAAATATAGAAATATTTTCGTAATTTACCTGCACATTCTCGACTTCTCGGTTTCCAACTCTCACACATGTTCCCTGACAAACGTCTCAACTTATATCTCAAATAGTAAGACCAAACTAAAAGTCCTCACTCAAAACATACGTGGACTACCTTTTGAAACTGATATAATAGTCCTTACCGAATCATGGCTTTCTTGTTCATCCAATCAAACCATTCCTATTCTTAGTAACTATCATTCACACTCAACTAAGCAAAACCTTAACCAAAGTGATGGAGTGGTTGCCTATGTGAAATCGGACTTAAATTATACAGTTGAAGAACCAAATTTACATGTCGCTTCGTCTCTCTTAGTTAAGCTGGATAATAAAACTGCTGTACTCTGTATTTATCGATCACCTTCAAATGATTCGATAGACACGTTTCTACACTCACTATGTGACGTACTAAGTACGTTAACGTCATTCAGTAACATCATCATAATTGGAGATATCAACATAAATATTGTCCCTTCTGCTACCGATAACCGATCCGCTGAATACCTCAACACGTTAGCATTTCACGGTTTCCTGCCGAGTCATACATTTCCGACTCGTGGGCCAAATTGTTTGGACCACGTTTTTCTTAAAACTAATGTACCCTCAACTACACTTGTTATTGATTCCACCGTTACAGACCATTCCACTGTTTTAACCTGTCTGGACAATAGCCAACCTCGCGTTCCATCCGTAACTTCATTTAGCAAAACCAACCTAACCGGTTTGGATCTTTTTTTTAAAAATTCTGACCTATCTTTTATTCAAGAAATAGCTGACCCAAATCGTGCTACTGATCTTCTCATCGAAACATTAAATACTGCTATAACCGAAAACACCACCATCAAACACATAACCCGAAAAAATCGAAGCATCAAACCCTGGATTACACCAGGAGTATTAAGGTGTATTAGAAACAGAGATGCCCTACATCACAAATATAAATTAAATCAAGACAACCTTACTCTTAAGCTAACTTACACTAGATACCGCAACTTTTGCACAAAAATATTAAAAAAATTAAAAAGACAATTTGATAATGATGAGTTGTTAAAGGCTGGAAAAAATTCTAAAATGATTTGGAAATCGGTGAAACGAATTGCAAACATATCCTCGTCTAAACACCCTCCTACTCACCTTCTCCAACAAGATGTGTCTGCCACTACCTCGGCAAATAACGTGAACTCCTACTTCGTTACCATCGGTGAAAAACTCGCAAAGAAAATTACAGATTGTGGAGTACCACCGCACCAGACACTGCCGCCTTCTCCCTCATGTTCAAAATCATTTGTCCTACTGGAAACAGACGAAGATGAAGTTTTAAGCACTATTCGTTCCCTGAAAGCAGACACTGCAGTTGGCTGGGACAATATATCCTCCACCATTCTGAAACGGTACGCTACAACTCTAGCAGTCCCTCTGACTCATATATTTAACTCCTGTTTTAAATACGGAATTTACCCGGATGCTTTCAAAAAAGCTAACATTCACCCCATCCATAAGAGTGGAGATAGGAGTTCACCGTCCAACTATAGACCTATTGCTGTCCTAACATCCCTCTCTAAAGTTCTTGAACGTATCATCAACAATCGCCTTATCTATTACTTAGAGGCTAACAACCTAATTTCCAACAATCAGTTTGGATTTAGACGTAACATGTCAACATCTGATGCTGTTCAAGACCTCATCAACCATATTGCGTCTGGTATTAACAACCGGAAAAAGGTACTCTCCATCTTCCTAGACCTCAAAAAGGCCTTTGATACCATTCCTATCCCCACCCTTTTAGACAAACTTATGAGACTTGGTGTTCGAGGAGTCCAACATCAACTCTTCAGTAGCTACCTAATGGGAAGGTATCAAAGAGTTAAAATCGGAAATACCTACAGTGACTACCTTCCAGTATCCTTCGGTATTCCACAAGGCAGCATCTTGGGGCCAACATTATTCCTCGTTTTTATTAATGACCTCTGTAACATGGACATCCCCAACGGAAAAATCATCTCATTCGCTGACGATACAGTTGTTACCTTTACAGCAGACAGTTGGTTTAGAGTATTAGATATTGCCCAAAAAGGGTTCAGTGGGATAAATTTATGGTTGACATTGAATACACTAACCCTCAACGCCTCCAAAACTAACTTTATGACGTTCTCGATCAGAGGTGACACGCAACCTTTGCCGACTACTACACTCATTGCCCATACCTGTTCACATCCAAATACTAATCATTGTACCTGCCCGGAAATTACTAGCATATCTCATACAAAATACCTCGGCATTGTAATCGATCATAACCTAAACTTTAATAAACACATCGAATCCCTATCCGCCCGGGTCAGAAAACTAACTTATTTATTTAGGAAACTACGCTATGTTGCCTCCACTGCCATTATAAGGATGACATACTTCGCGTTATGCCAATCAATCATCACTTACTGCATTACTGCATGGGGAGGTTCTTCAAAAACGAACATGTTGCAAATAGAAAGGGCCCAAAGGGCAGTGTTAAAGGTAAGTACATTCAAACCTTTCACGTTCCCCACCTACGAACTTTACACGTCCTGGAAAGTCCTAACTGTCCGGCAGTTATTTATAATGTATACTCTTCTTTATATACATGCTCGCACACCTTACATCGTCACCAATATGAGAAGGAGACATCGCGTTTGTTCCGTTCCGAAACCTAATTTCACTTTTACAAAAAGATTTATAATTTTCCTGGGTCCATATCTATATAATAAAATCAATAAAATTATCAACCATTACCAATATCCATATCAATTATGTAAAAAAATTATAGTCGAATGGCTCATTTATAAGACATACGACGAAACCGAATGTCTTTTAGAAGTAATACCATAATTTCTTAACAACTATAAAAAAAAACATAAATCAACAATCTCATCCCCTCACACACACTCACTCACACACACACACACACACACACACACACACACGCACGCACGCATAATCCCTGTTTAATCCCTGTACTAATTTTAGTCTGCGTTTTGTAATAAGGGGGGAGGGGTTTCCTAGCAGCCATTGAAGAGTTCTATTGCCCACCTCTTGACTCCATCATCAGATCAGCTCGATAGTAGCAAATTATTGTATTGTCATCAGATTCATATAGACTTGCAAAGTTTCAGGTCAATACGACAATTAAAAGTAGGTTAAAATTGAATTCCAAAATTTTCTTACATTGTGACTTAGTTACAAGTAAAGCTAATAAAAGTGTGGTAATAAAAAGACACAGCTTCCTTAGCGTACGGCCTACATCTGGTGAACCATCCAAGAGCAGAATCCACTTTTGGACGGGAGTTACACCCAACTCACTAATCACTTTATCAGAAAGCCTGGCCCCCCGCTGTGATCAAACGTGGCCGACTTGGAAGTCTACTCTGAAACATACTCAGAATACAAGTCGGCCGCAGGAAAACATGTGCCGCTGGGGCTACTCCAGTGACGATCGGTGTGAGTGCGGTGTAACTCCACAATCCCTATCCAATATGTCCCATCTCCTACGTTACCCAGAGTGTCAGATTAACTGCACACTCGACGCCCTGTGGTTTGCTACTGAGCCTGCGGTTCGATTAGCCGAGTTCGCGGGGAAGATTTAACTTGATTTCCTACCATCGATCGACACGAAAGAAGAAGAAGTGGTTATATTAGATTCTTTGTAAGTTTGTATGTTTGTAATGGATAAATTCATAAACTACTGAACCGATTTTATAAATTCTTTCACCAGTAGTAGAAAGCTACATTATTCCCGAGTGAATAGGCTATATTTTATCCCGATATTCTCACGGAAACGGGAACCACGAGGGTCATACCGCGGAGAGCCACTAGTAGTAGGTATATAATGAAAGATCTTAGTTTGAAGCTTATTGCTGTTGTGTTAAATGTTATAAATATTTATTGTCTTGATTGTTCTTGATTTTACTTTTCTAAAAAAGCAGAATTATCACCAGCAAATATCAAAAAATTATTTCAATCAGTAATATTGCAAATAGAAAAATACTAAGTACGAGTTATTTTTTGTGTAAACTCGTGTTTTAGAATTCTGTACTTCAAGTTTCTATGTTTTACATTTATTCACTAATACTATAGTAGATTGTACAACAAGTGCATAAAACGTACCATTTTACCCGAGACGATACGAGTTATACACTCTGCTTTTCACTTCGAGTGTGAGGAAAATAAATAACAATATTGCAAAAAAGAAAATATAAAGACTTCGCCATATTGGCGGGAAGACTTTTTATTTTATTTTTTATACCTGGCAGTGGCAGCACAGTGACTTTAACATAGATCGAAGTCCATAATGCTCTTGAAATACTCATTTCTTAGAAAACTCTTTCATTTTGCCTAGTTTTATTAATTTAGCAATTTAAGATGGATTATGTACAAAATTGAAACAGAACAGAATGAAATAACAAGTTTATTTAACGAAGTTTAATACGGTATTTTACTGATTTTTTTTTATTTCTTAATTTTTTTTTTCGATATATTAGCTACACAAAACAAGTTTTTATTTTGAATTATCTTTAATATTTTCAAAGATATAGGACTTCAAACTTTATAATTAGACAATGACAGGATGCTATCTTTGTGACGTCAGTGAGTTAGTAGCGTCATAGTCACGCACGCCATAGAAGATTTCGTTTTAAAAAGAGACAGGGTTGTAGCTGTTATAGTATTCAAAAGGTCACTACTATAAAATATCTTGGAATCATACTAGATCAGCGTCTATCCTGGCACCCACAAGTCGAGCTGGTAATAGAACGTATACGTAAACTAAAATGGATTTTCAAATCTCTGCGTCACGTCATGGCAAAAGAGCTCCTTACCAAGATTTATATATCCCTGGTACAATCTATTATTACATACTGCATTCCTGTGTGGGGGGGAGCTACGAAAAGTAAAATGCTTGAATTAGAACGGGCGCAAAGATCGCTTCTTAAGATCATGTTCTTTAAACCTTACCTTTACCCTACCGAGGATCTTTTTGGTTTCTGTGGGTTGCTATCTATTAGACAATTATACCTATTGCATACTGCTTTAACTTTTCACAAAACCACGCCTTATGATCCTAAGACAATGATGCGAAGAAGGAATGACATAGTGGCTCCCTCTCTTCAAATACGCACCGAGTTTGCCAGACGACAATATCCTTGTCAAAGCATTCATATTTACAACTACATAAACCGAAAGCTTAACAGTAAATTGTACCCTATGTCGATATACAAGTGCAAGAAAGTTTTAATAGACTGGTTAAAAACTCTAAGCTACGAAGAGTCTGAAAGCATCCTAATCAGAACAGCCCAAACTTAATTCTAAGATATTTCAATGATCTTTTTCTTTTTCTTTTTCTCTAAGTTGTTTTTGTACATAAAATGCGCACACACACACACACACACACACACACACACACACACACACACACACTCACACACAGAATACACCTGCATGCACCCACTATAATTATTATTAGTCTATAAGTACCTTTGTTTTGTATAAGTTCAAATTATATTACTTATAACATTAAGTCCCAACATTGTCAGCGGCACTAGGTTAAGAGCGAGACTCCCTATTACAAGTATTTATATTACTCTCTGGGGTTGTCTCACTATCATTTTTGTTTGTGAATTTGGGAAATAAAACGATTTTTATTTTTTTTTTTTTTTTTTATTTATATCGCCTATTGTCGGATACTAATGTCAAACTAGTATGGGGTTTTGACATTACTATCCGAAAGTAAAAGTTATTCTTGGAATAAAAGTTTGGCCGAATGCAGCCTTAGACGAAGATTTTACTTTATGCACTAGAGCATAAAAAGCGATTTTATGCAGCTTATATCCAACATAAACACGAACTTTACGATCATGAGAAGTGAAAAGATTATTGCATTCATTACAGGTTGCGCCGTCATCATAAGATGCAAACTAAACGCAAGCAAACGTCGGTATCGCCGTTAATTAAAACTAGGTACGCGTGAACGTTGCGTCTACTTCAACTACACGTGTAGCAAATCTGTGTCACAGTTTATATATAAGCTAAAGCAGTTAGGAAGCTACATACAAACGTTCGTAATGACACACGCACACAGACGCACGTCTATACAAGGCCCCTAAGCGTGCATCGAGGTGCTGTCAGTCGCGAGTGCCGCGACTGCCGCGTCTATATAATTTGAAGTCGCGAGACGAGTAGTTACTCTTTGTGTTATTCTATTGCGTAGTATTATAGGGCTCGGCTGCTTGAACTCGGCTTCTTCAAAACCGGAGCTTTAAAGAGTGACAACCCTTTTTTTTATAGTGAGGGGAGGGGGGGAACGCTCAATTGACGCGTAAATATTTATGTCAACAAAAAGGTCTAGTTTCCATACTGCTATGAAGTAGCATATATATATTTACTGTGTCTGTGTTGCCGTCATACAACATACAAATTTCTTGGTTGCCGTATGCAATTGCCAATTAGGAAACGTCAAAAAATTTGCGCGATACCGTTTTTGTGCGATACAAAAGACGCGTAACTCACGTTGTATAGGGCGATACGGCGGGCGGGCGGCGGGACGCGGCGTTAGGTTTGCGTGACGTCACAGATTACGTGACGTGTACGTCGTCGTTGTCATTACATTGACATTGTCAATCAAACGTTATGACGCATACGAGGTCAAGACGCGCTGCATAAAATTACGGCGATCGGCCCGCTGAGTTTCTCGATGATTGCGTTTAAATTAATTTAGACAAAGCTTATACATTTACCTCCGACTCCGACCCTAGATGAATGAAATACAATAAAAATATTTAGGATTACTTAAAAAACAAGCTCATGCTGTGGAATCTTCGATCAACAATAACACCTAGGTGTTAGCTATTGTTGATTGAAGTGTGAAATACTTAAATTTAAAAGGTCCCCGACTGCAATGAGAGCTTGTTTTTTTACTTTTTAATTAGATTTAGGCATTCGTGTTTTTTATTTTTATTTTTTCCTTTTAGTGATTATGTATACAAATTATATATTTTTGAAATGTACTCGTCGAGAACTTTTATTCGATACCTATATTACAATAATGGAAGAAAAGAAAAATGATTAAATTTTTAATGGCGCCAAGCGTCCGCTATATTGAATATTAATAAAAATATAGCCAGAATTACTTGAAGTGACATCGCGTTTCTAATGATACCTCTACATTAAAATCCGTTCAGGCATTCATAAGTCATGGTTTAATAAAGAAATTCACATGCATACACATATACATACTTACATTAACCCTGTTATAACACTCCCTGGGCAGTCATGTAATCGTGTAATTAATATAAGAGTATTTTTGAGTGTCATAACATATTTAAGTAGTTTGTAAAAATACTTCACTGAAAACTGCATCAAAATCGGTTCAGCCAAACGCGAGATAATTGCGTATAAACATGCATACATACGGAACAAAGGCTCCAAAGTGTTCGCTAGAGATCTGGCTATAGGGCAAAGTCAACTGACGAGGCTGCAAGCTGAGGACGGTAGTATCATTTCATCAACACCTGAAATCCTGAGGGAGATTGAGAGTTTCTATGGAAAGTTGTACTCCACGCAAACACCTGTTGAAAGTAAGGCTACAGAACCTAGAGCCAAGCTTACCCGACACTATACCGAAGATATCCCGGACGTCAGCCTGTACGAGATTAGAATGGCTCTCAAGCAGCTCAAAAACAACAAGGCGGCGGGCGATGACGGAATCACAACAGAACTTCTGAGAGCGGGCGGTAAGCCGATACTTAAGGTCCTCCAGAAGCTCTTCAACTCTGTCATCCTCGAGGGCAAAACGCCAAAGGCATGGGGCAGAAGCGATGTGATGCTGTTCTTCAAGAAGGGTGATAAGACTCTCTTGAAAAACTACCGACCCATCTCGCTTCTGAGCCATATCTACAAATTGTTTTCGAGAGTCATTACGAATCGTCTCGCTCGCAGGTTCGACGACTTCCAACCTCCCGAACAAGCCGGGTTCCGAAAAGGTTATAGTACCATAGACCACATTCATACGCTGCGGCAAGTTATACAGAAGACCGAAGAGTATAACTTGCCACTATGCTTGGCGTTCGTGGACTATGAGAAAGCCTTTGATTCGATCGAGACCTGGGCAGTGCTGCAGTCTCTCCAGAGGTGCCAAATAGACTACAGGTACATCGAGGTGCTGAGGTACTTATACCAAAACGCCACCATGTCAGTCCGACTACAGAACCAGAGCTCTAATCCTATCCAACTACAGCGAGGTGTGAGACAGGGAGATGTCATTTCTCCGAAACTATTCAGAGCTGCGTTGGAGGATATTTTCAAGCTACTGGACTGGAAAGGATTCGGCATTAACATCAATGGCGAGTACCTAACACACCTGCGGTTTGCCGATGATGTAGTTCTCATGGCTGAGACCTTGGAAGACCTGAACACAATGCTCGAAGATCTCAGCAATGCTTCCCAAAGAGTGGGTCTGAAGATGAACATGGATAAGACGAAAATCATGTCCAATGCCCATGTTGCATCCGCTCCAGTTAATGTTGGGAACATTACACTCGAAGTTGTTGACCACTATGTCTACCTAGGACAGGCAATCCAATTAGGTAAGTCCAACTTCGAGAAAGAGATCTCTCGTCGAATCCAGCTCGGATGGGCAGCGTTTGGGAAGCTCCGGCATATATTTGCGTCCAAAATTCCTCAATGTCTCAAGACTAAGGTCTTTGACCAGTGTGTGTTGCCAGTTATGACTTATGGAAGCGAGACGTGGTCTTTTACTATGGGTCTCATAAGAAGGCTCAAGGTTACCCAGCGAGCAATGGAGAGAACGATGCTTGGTATTTCCCTGCTCGATCGAATCAGAAATGATGAGATCCGCAGGAGAACTAAAACGACCGACATCGCTCGAAGGATTGCTCAGTTGAAGTGGCAGTGGGCGGGACACATAGCGCGGAGAACCGATGGCCGTTGGGGCGGAAAGGTTCTCGAATGGCGACCGCGAACCGGACGACGTTCCGTGGGCAGGCCCCCTACAAGGTGGACCGACGATCTGGTCAAGGTCGCGGGAAGCCGCTGGATGCGGGCAGCGCAGGACCGATCGTTGTGGAGATCCTTGGGGGAGGCCTATGCCCAGCAGTGGGCGTCTTACGGTTGAAATGGTGATGCATACATACAGGTCAAACTCCAATCCAATAGACAAATAACATCCGATCGCTAACTGCTTTCTATGTTTTGTCTCAAATTATACTAACAAATTATATTAACTTTGGTACATATTTGATTGAATCAGCCCCCTGATTCACGAACCATCGGGAACGCTCCCGACAGCGGAATGTATGCCATGTCTCTGTTACTCATTATAGCATAGACAAAGACAAAGCACAGAATTCGAATCCGAATCCGTTTCTGACGGTTCGTGAATCAGGGGGCAGGTGTCACCTGGCGGAAGTCACTAACCATTTGAAAAATAAATATATTATGTAGCTTTCTTCTGCAAAAATCACAAAACTTGCACCTATACATAATTACATAATATCATTTAAAATATGTGTGTAAACTTATTTACTTATATTATTATCTTAAAAATAGACATAAATATATGATATTAAAGACATTAAAAGTGTATATAACTGTTTTTAATTGTTAATTACTGTTACGGTTGCGATAGTGCTACACGCCGGTATTCAGTGGCGTGGCTACTCAGTCAGGGGCTTAAGGGCAGTGCCCGGGGCCCCAAACTCAGGGGGTCCCTTGGCCCCTAACGCCAAATGGCTTGAACTGAATTCACGAACATTTCCCTCACGTAACCTAACATAAATATAATGTTTTGTTTAAATACCGATGGTATTTAGTTGATACTATAGGCAAACATCGATCGCCTATGATAAGCGCAGGCAGCTCTGTAGAAGTAGTCGTGCCGACACACAAAACCAAAAACTAGCCGTAACATGGAAATGCCAGAGCGAAACTTTGGAAAGATATGCCACCAGACAATGGCTTACATAACAAAATATGTTAAGTCACCGCCCCGATTACAAAAAAAATAGATAGGTACTTAATATACCTACCATCTGAGATCACATTCGAGAACTTGGCGAAGCAGAAGATGTCAATTTCTGGGACCGACGTACGACCTCTTTGTACGCGAATGACGTCATCAAAGTTCTTACATAAGCAAGTAATGTATAGTTGGGCAATATGTACGAAAACGAGTCAGTCGATACAAATGCTGCATACTTGATGCGACATCTAGTGGTGAGTAGCGGAAGCTACCGGCATATTTCAGTAGCGCCATTTTCCTCCTGCGGTAAAGTGAACAAACTTTTACAGGTAATGAAGATGGCGCTGAGTAGGCCTGAATAGAATAGGAAAATGTCGCTAGGGGGCGGTGCTGTAGTATGAAAAGCAAAGAGCATCACAAATGGGACTACTACCTCCGTAGTTTGTGAAAACTGCGCTAGAAGTCGTTTTATCAAATCTCAAATAGATGGCGCTTGGAACGGCTGAGTTTATTGCGTTGCGATGCGACTGAATATTGTCTGCCTGCACACGTTCCGATCCGACCACCGATTTGGTCTGCTCCAAACCAAATCTTAACGTGTGTGGAGCAGTCGTCCGACCATAAATATTATTATTCGTGTTTAACGCGATCTAGCTGGATTTAGTTTGTACGAACTTCACTTCCTACCAAATCGGAACGTGCGCAGGCTGCCGACCGGACCAACTATGCAGTGTTGATAATTTTGGAGGTTAAGATTTAGGGAAAAAATATCTAAAAGCAGAAATTTTAAGGTACTTATACGAAATAACGTTTGAGAGATTTTCAGAGGATTCAATTTTCGATTTGATGACTTTTGCGTAGGACTGAATGAACAAAAAGTTTATATATGCCTATTTACCTATGCAAGGATTCTTTAATCTATTAGTTTTTTTGTGTTTATTTTATTTAATAACTCGGCTTTTGTCGTAAAACGAAATAATTATATATATAAAAAAGGCATAACACCTCAACGATAATTAGTGCTGCTTTAAGTCAATATTTAGCAGGTTTTAGTCTTTTAAAGAAAATAACAGAATATAAAAAAAATATCATTGAACTCTTTTTATTAATAAAACAATAAAAAATCGATTTTCCTTTTTAATATATCTATTACAGGGAAATCGATGTTTTCAGTATTTATAAATAACATTAATATTGGGAGATTGGCAGTGGCTGGCAACACTGAAACTACAGCTAGGTGCAGCCAGACCAAATCGGAACGTGTGTAGCGCGGATCAGATTTGCAGCGAAGTTCGTCCGCACCAAATCGGCGGTCAGATCGGAACGTGTGTAGGTAGAGTCTAGAAAATGTAGTTTGATGTGGCTTTCAGGAAAGCTCTCAGAAGTGTGTGAAAACGACGCTAGAGGGTAACAATTTAAGAAACAGAAAGAATTAGATTATAGATTACAATATATTTCGTAAATTCGACAAGTCACAATAAAATAATACTTATAATTATTTTATTCTAACACTAAACCTTTCTATACCCGCGCCAAATAATGTAACACGTAGGTAGGTAATGCACGTAGGTATACCTGCGTACCGCGGTGTGTGAGACCGATATTCCTAGGTCGTGCAATTTCGGGTATTACCCGTGGCCCCGCCGCTGTGACCCACGTAGACCCGTAGACCCACTGCTTCACAGTGGGGCTACGGGGAATTGAAACAAAACTTACTTTAGCCGTGGTCCCACTGCTTTCATGTTCGGAAAAGTATCAACATCATCATCATGTCAGCCGAACGACGCCCACTGCTGGACATAGGCCTCCCACAAAGATCTCCACTACGATCGGTCCTGCGCTGCCCGCATCCAGCGGAAAAGTATAAATAATAATAATTATGTGATTCTATATTTAATTTAATTTTTATTAATATAATATTTTACTTATTAACTTTTTTATGAATATTTTTTTTCCAGTAGTTTTGTTTTTTTATTTAATTTAATTTTTTAGAACATTGCGGTGGGACTACAGTTAAAAAAGGATAAAAAAAACATAAAATATGGATATGTGTAGTGCAGGTGGGTTTACGGGGAAAGAAACAACCCGTTCAATTGCCCGTGGACGCACGGAAATTGACGAATTGAAAAGCATGCTATAAAACTCTACTGCAGTGGGTCTACGGGGAAAAAACTACCTGTAGACCCACCAGTGGGGAAAACGGTGGGGCCACGGTTAATACGTGAATTTTTTTCACTTGGGACACACCTTTTACGTCCGTAGCACTTGCACACATCGCCTTAACTGGCGACAACGATCACCATTTGCCGTGCTACAATAGCGAATCACGTATAACGGTACGACGGTACAACGACTGGACGCGGATCACGTAAATGTACGTGACTGACTTTCATAGAGTTTGCTTCAAAATGATGCGCTCTGCGCGTGATTCACGTGCATCCTTAGTGAAGTATAATGTTTTAGCTACACACACAGGTAAAATTCACCGACATAGGGTGCGGGGTGTAGGAGGGCGAGCGCCGTCAATCAGGTGACGTGAATACTGGGACACGGGGACGTAAGGAAGGAAGGAAGGAAACAATATATTACTGCCCAGGTTGTAATTAAATGAATTGTAATGAAACAGGGCACACATAGGATGCCCCCAGTGTCACCTGTTTCAAGTTGTTATTTCACACACGAAAGGACTATACCCGCAAAAAGCAAATAAATATTTTATGTTAGAGTTTTTTTCAAGTTTGAACCCTACTTTGATGTTTTTTTATTGAAACCATTAATTTTAATAAGGTTTTTATTTTTATCCCCAAAATATATACCGACGACCGATTTGGCGCAGGGGTAGGCTACCCACCTTCTGCGCCAGAGGTCTCGGGTTCAATTCCCGAACAAGACAAATATTTGTGTGCATGAACATGTCTATTTGTCTTGGTCTGGGTGTTTACTATGTATATTAAGTATGTATTTACAAACAAAAAGTATTTAAGTATATATTTATCCGTTATCAAGTTTTCCATGATACAGTTTCTTAATGAAATTAACATGGGCTTAGATAATTATTGGTTTGATTGTAAGAAGTTATTTATATAGCTTTTTTAAACTTACAATATCAGCAATAATCACAGGCAAACCATAGACAGCGCGCTATAAAACAGCTGGCTGGCAAACTGAGTGAGTTATTGAACATAAATTAAGGACAGGGTCCGATAAACTTATTATTAGCGAGTCCTTAAGTGTTAAGTTCAAAGTGTAAAATATAATATTAAAAGTTTCACCCTTTTGACTCAAGGACAGAAAATATCTTATTATACTAATAGGTAGGTACCTAATCTTTTACCACAAAAAGTTTTTGGTTTTGAAATGCTTTGTTAAGATTTATCAGTAATATTCTGCTTTTGTTTGAAATAATATGCACACTGATAAATTCAACTTTTTCAGAGTAGGTAAACCAGAAAAAAAACAACCACATTGAGAAACTCTCTGAAAAAGGCCCCTTCGTACAAATAACTATTGTTCATTTTGGTAGATTCTGAAATTGACTTATGAAAAACCGTAAATTTTTCCACTGTCACTTATATGACTCAAATCTTAAAAATAGTACCAAAACCATAGAAAATGACAATAGGTGTACATTATTTGGGGAGTAGAAAATATCTCCTCAAATAAAAGATTGCAATTTTTCTAAAAAAACGAGCTGATATCGTTTGCCTCAAAGAGTCACAAAACTAAGAAAACCACACAAAAAAAGAAAACTTTGAATAACAAATTTCCCATTTATGAATCAGAATACATGGTATAATTCTTAATTTATGGTTAATACCAAATGAAGACTCGGTCTGTAAAAAAGGAGTTAAAAAAGTAGGTATTCTTTTATAAAACATTATTGTGGGAACCGGACGAGATGATCGCAGTTTCATATTGAATATTATTTCGCCAGAAATAAAGTTCAAAGTGCAATGTAATCGTGTTAAACTTTGTTAGGTCTTCGCGCAAGCCCTTCCGAAACAGATTCCTTGAAAAACTGACCGCCGGTTTCTGAAACGCCAATCAAAATTAAAATTAGCTAACAGACTGTCACAAATTCCCAATTAATTCCCAATTAAAAGCACCTTGGGTTTCTGAAACGAAAATTATCTCACAATTAGGTTTAGATTTGTATGGGCACTGACAGACTGTTAACAGACTGTTGACAGTCTGTCACATTTTTCTTTCAGAAACCCAAACTACAATTAATTGGAGATTAATTGGGAATTAGGTAATTTAATTTTAATTGGCGTTTCGGAAACCGGCCGTGAGTGAAACATGAACGCATAATACTTTTAATAGATGAAGGCTATTCTAATTAAGTCCCGAATGAGTTTTAGAAAAACATATTGTCAAGGATAAAGCTAGCACTACCTAGGTACCAGTAAAGTAAGGTTCGGTATAAAAACAAATACCTACTTACTTAATTTTTAAATAATGCACGGACTCATTTTTAATAGCAAACGTCAAAAGTAAGGACTCTAATGCAAGTTACAAAGCGATAAGGCACACTCATTTAATGTTTGGCATTAATTTAATATAGGCTATTGGAATTTGTTTCTCGATAGGGGGCAGCCCCCTGATCAACAAACCGTCGGAAACGTTCCCGACAGCGGAATGTATGCACTGCCTCTGTCAACTCACTATAGAATAGACGAAGACAAAGCACAGAATTCGAATTCAATTCCGTTCCCGACGGTTTGTGAATCAGGGGCAGGTCTGATTCTGAGGAGTATTTAACAATATAAAACATTACTGAACCCACTTAAAAAAGTAGGAGGTTCTCAATTCGATTGGAGCCTATTCTCTTTTTCATAAACAACTTTGTAGTTCCAGATAGTTGGTAGATACTGTGACCTATTGTAGCTGGCCTCCAGAGAAACGCTTTAGCCCGGAGGCTAGAAAGAAGTCTGGAATCTTCCTAACTTTTATAGATTTTAGTTCCTTCGGGCTATTTGTATGTCGAATGCATGGAGGCTGCATTTTGTGATTTGGGAATGTGAATTGTAACCGTCAATTCTATGCAACAATAGTTATTTGTACAACAAAAGAGCAATTTTTTTTATACGAGTTTTGATTTGAAGGCACATTACGTTCAAAAATGTTCTTTTGTGTATTTTTTGTTATTGTCAAACCGCAATTTAGAACAGGGTGCTTACCATCAACTCTTATTACGGTTTTGTTTAGGAACCTAAACTGATCTGCTTCGCTTATTCGTACCACGACAGCTTAATATCAATGACAGCGATTCAGTGATCGATCAATGACATTTCACAGCCGCTAAGCTGTCAGAAACTCTTATTTGACTTATAACCCGGTCGATTTAACATGTCACCTGCAGGTTATACCCGTCCCTCTCACTCTCCGGGCATGACAGAATCGAGTGAAAGAGACGGGTAGAAGAAAAAGGACACAAATCGTTCGGTCATTAACATTTAGCAATTCATTTGCGATCCAGTTTTTAGAAGGTCAGAGTACGAAAGAAAGCGATTCATTTTAGGAACCTATTCTGAATCGCGCTATTTTTGAATCGCTGTCATAAAGTTGATGGTAGGCACCCAGGATTGAGCTTGGATTGAGCACAGTCATATTCCATTTTTTAGGTACATGAAGTTACATTGGCAGTGGTACAGTGTGCAGATAATTAAAAATACTTATGATAAAGTTCAAAAGCTTGAAAAAAGTATTAAATCTATACTAATATTGTAAACGCGCTAATCTCAGAAACAAATGGATGATATTGAAAAAATATTCTTGTGTTAGATAGTCCAAGGCTATCGCTACGACCAACAGAAGCGGAGCATTCATGAAAAATAACATTTTAAACTTACATGGTCATTATCGCTATAACTATTATGAGTTACTCCGTGATCATGGCGTGTGCAACTAAGCCGAAACTCGAAAACGAATAGACAACAAATAGACATGGCAAAAAGGTTTCAAAAAAGTGGAAAAAAATTAAGCATCCTACTTCCTACTAATATTATAAACGAAGAAAGTTTGTTGTTTGGATGTTTGTTACTCTTTCACGCAAAAAACTACTGAATGGATCTGAATGAAATTTGCAACTAGGATAGATTATAGGCTAGAATAACACATAGGGTACTTTTATCTCGATATTCCCACGGGAACGGGAGCCACGCTGGTGAAACATAAATAAGTATTATTTTGCTTACGGTACTTTCGCATCGTATTTTAATTCCAGTTTGATAATATTTACGGGTTATCTTTACAATAGGGTTATAAGAAATTCTGGCTTTGTCTGTGGCGTTAGGGCGATCACTATGGCGAAAACATAAGAGCAAGCTATGATTCAGATTGCGACACGATCGCTGCTTGCATTTCACCCCCGCACCAGCGCCGCCATTAAGCAAGCAATTATAAACTTTTAAAAATTTACATTTATTTATGTCAGGCTCGACTGTAACCCATCTGAATGGGTAACCCGTAACCATTTTGAACGGGTTATTCTTATAATGGGTTAAGCTTACGATTGGGTAAGCGCTTGAAAGAGTTAGTCAAAGTTTTAGGTTCTACTTTAAACGGCTTGGCAAATTAATCCAGGTTGCACAGCCCTGGTTACAGCACAACTTTCACGACAGCCACAGCGCGCCCTTGTGGTACAGCTGCGTGTGGGTGGCGGAGCCAACAGCCATTCATTTAGAGTTAACAGCTCGACAGCAGCTGCCGTAAGTAGTGATAGCTTCTGAGGCAATAAAGACAGATTACTCGGTTTCCCAGCCTCATTTAAAGCGGTGCTCTCTCGGCAGCACTTGCGCTTTCATAGTGGGACAGCTTCTTGCGGCCAGCGCAGTTTCCTTCATTCATTTGGTGCTAACAGCTTCGCAACTGCAGCCTATAGTGAAATCATAGATCCAGGCTGAATTTGCGTTCGTTAATACCAACCATTGCGTTCACGTGGTGAGTGTGTCTCCTTATTTATCAACGAGAAAGGCTTGAGCCCCACCCGAGCAGCGAGAACCTAAAAAATGGCTTATTACAATACGCAAGAGGGCGATATAGCGTCCCAATAACTTTTTTTGCACTGCCTCTTGTAAAACTCATAAAATGTAGGTACGTAACACAGACCATTGAATAAGTAGCCTATTAGTTTTATTTTATCTTTGAAATATTTCAAGGGCCCGATATGTCGCGATACTAAAATAAGAATAATACAAATAAAGGAATATACACACCCGCCACCCGGTCACGAGGATCATCTGCATGGTGGCGGCGTGCGCGCTCTCCATGCGTGTTCATCGCAGCAGGCAGCCGTCACTCCACATCCACCTGACACCGAGATAAGCGACTAGTTGATCACGATAAAATGCATGGCAAACTGACGAAAAAGTTGTGCTGAACGAGGATCAGAAGATTGTTAATAAAATAGGCCGGAACATTGAGAAAACCCTTTACTTCCGGATTTTAAGGTTAGGTATATTAACGTCATGTGACATCAGTACGAGACACGTGACAACATTTAGCCAGAAAACATAAGTCTGTCAGTTCTGAAATGGCCGGAAGTACTTGACAGAGAGTGCTGAAGTCGACCACCGGATTCGTATTCCTACGTCATGTGACATCTTGACGAAATTTATTATGAAAGTATTGAAATAATAGTGTCTCTAAGAATAAATAAGTCTTCCAAACCATATATAGCCTCATCTCCTTCAAAACTGCACGGTAAAGTGAACGACAACACTGGAAGTCTAGCGATCGAACTCTCGTCGGCGCAATTTGTTATAAACATTTAATTACAAAAAAAAATGTTAACCAGGGAACACGGAATAAGGCAAAGCTGTTGGCATTATTATTTTGGAATCTCATCATGATTCGCGAAAGAAAATAATCTTTTACACACATCTTTGATACCTATATAGATTTAAAGGAGTATACACACCCGCCCCCGGCCACGAGGATCATCTGCATGGTGGCGGCGTGCGCGCCCACGGCGCGTGTTCATCGCAGCAAGCAGCCGTCGCACCGCATCCACATACTCACTACACCACTAACGGAACTGAATCACTTCACCACTGAATCGACACCGACTGACGACAATCGACACTTGTTCTTTACACTCATAATTCTTTAATTAACATGAATTTCGTTATTCTGTAAATAAATATGTTTATTTTTATTAAAGCGGCCAGCCATAAGTTCATATTTGTGATCCAAGATGGATCCTGGATTTGTCCTGTCAACGAGTTTCGAGCAGATTATAATACAAATATTGAGATATTTGAGATTTTTGTTGGTATGGGAATGAGGTCGTAAAGTATAAACTAAAAAATATAGTTATATAAATAACTTTTAATTTGCACTAGTTAGCTATATTTTGACATAGGCAATATTTTATCCCGATATTCCCACAAGTTTTTTACTAATAAGGGCGTTTGTGCACTACACTGAGTTTTACCGATCCGGAAAAAAACGGATGCTTGTATTTTAATAATTAATTATTATAAATAATAGAATTTATTTATTTCGTGTAGTTTAGGGTTCGAAACATTGAAACTACACGAAATAAATGATTTCTTACTATTATAAATGATTAAATTATTAAAATACAAGCATCCGTTTTTTTTCCGGATCGGTAAAATTCAGTGAAGTGCACAAACGCCCTTAAGGCCCTATTTCGTGCGGTGCTCATCGACACTAACACGAATTTTATTTTTGAAACTTACTTCTATAATTTATTTTCGGAGTATCAATTGTACAGAATGTAATATGCACCTAATTGCTAGTGAAAGTACTACAACACCAGCAGTTACAATTTAACATCGCTATTAAACTCAATTATTTAATTTCCATGAGTCACTCGATACACGACCTAATAGATTTAATTCCTTCTATTTTGATGACACTAATAGATTGATGCACAATTAGACAGTTTACACACACTTTTACCCGTTACTAATAAAGGGTTAATTTCTGTGTAAAGTATGCACTTAGTAAGGGGATCGATAAATGTTACTATTGTAACATGCTTGTCATAAATAATTAACCAAGGAGTTTTGCATAGCTTGAATGGTAAAGTTACTTTACAATTAAAACATTCACCTGCTTGAATTGCAAAGTAATTTGAAAATGGAACGTTCTATCTAAACAAACACTGTGTTGAACATGCCAACTTACACAGCCTCTTACGTGCTCTTACCATACTAGGAAATCCTAGTTACCGAGCAGTATGATGTAAATAAAATTGTAACGTAAATCTTTACTAGTTAACAGTTTCTTACCGTCTTATTACCTAAACTATATGTTTTTGGTAGGGTAACTTTGACAGACAGTTAGTAACTATTTCTACTACAAAGCGTAGTAATTCTGGAAACTTACTATTTTCCCAGCGACCCTAGACGTTGCCGCAAAACTTTTAGCTTGATATTTTCCACTCATAATACACTTTAATTTATTATTGATAAAATATTTCATTTGACACTGTCACTTTGTTATTTTTCTTATGATACGTCTGTCAAACATACTCTACGGATATTTAGTTTTTCTAATAAAACCTCTGTAAATTAGCTGTATTCAAAATCTAAGCTCGGGTATAAATATGGCCACAGTCTAGATGACTGATCATTCCATACTTAGCCTTCATACAGTCTACAATATTCCTTCAGTCTACAAATGGTCTAAGTGACCTACAGTCAGTCTATAAACAGGCAGTTTATAGACTGACTGTAGGACAAGTGATCTCCACTCAGTCCATCATTCTCGAGGACATTATCGACGTCTTCCTACCCAGATGCAGTTACGTTTCGTCAAATACTAAACGGGATGTTTCTCCTACCACGCGCTTCCGGAATCGACCTCTACTGATGTGCCTCCTGCCACACGCCGCCTCCAATGAAGAGCGTTGTGACCTGCGGGATGCCTGCGGGGCGGTTCCCTATTATGCCGTCTCCACGACCATGAACCTCTCCGTATACG
The DNA here is from genome assembly GCA_949710035.1 of Crambus lathoniellus. NCBI lineage: Eukaryota > Metazoa > Arthropoda > Insecta > Lepidoptera > Crambidae > Crambus > Crambus lathoniellus. The sequence goes on from OX453296.1 coordinate 32,218,606, forward strand.
CTCATATTCTTCCCCTCCGCGATTAACAGATCGTGATTAACAGAAAATGGATTGTGATGATGACACCAGTAGGTTGTCACAGTTTTTTTGTACACATATAGCAGAGAACGTATATAAATAAAACAATAAATATATTTATGGTCGCATAATGCAAAAACTCATAGCTCGCGTCTCGCAAAAAGAAAGCTCGCTCAAGTCTTTTCGCACAGTACACATGTAAAGCAGTAACACAATAATTATGCAAAGGCACAAAACGGTGACTTAACTACACAAACCTATTCGTATAGTATGTAGTTTTGGAAAAACTATGAGAAGCTCGCCATGCAGATAGGTGAAGCACAACGTTAAAATAAGTCACTATTAGGCTCGGCGCAAAAGGGGACCGGTGTCACCGGTGGCCAGCGATAAGCAGTTTACACGATTAAATGGACTTGGGGTAACCGCAAACGCCACTGGATGGCTACCGAAGGCTATCATTTAACAAATAACTGTAATCACCGGCTAATAATCCCGGTGAATTATAAATAGCTTTGGTCCGCCTGATTTATATCAGTGCATAATTGATTGTTGGACATACACTGCACAGCTTTCATGTTAGTACTAGCGATCAGCTAGCGACTTCGTCCTCGTGAAGTTTACAATTTATGGCAACTGAATAAGTTTTTGGTCCTTCCTACGTTACTGTGTTTAAATAATTAGATTTTTGAAAGTTGTTTGATTAAATTAGTACCTATCTAAGTTGTTAATGTTCTTGTCAAGTTCTTGAATAATATTTTCATTTGACCAAGCTAGTCTTTTGGGCCTACGTAAAATTCAAACTTCAAACTTCTGACTAAAAATCTTGCCGAAAATAAGCTAGTCCGGACGCTAATCTATATCTTCTATTTAAATAAAACTCTTATTACTGACTGACGAACAACCGAAACTATTATTTGCAAGAAGCTGAAATTTGACATGTATGTTCTTTGAGGAGTGTAGGGTAGCACTAAGAGATGACTGTTTTGACCCCCCCCCCCCCCCCCCCCCCACCCCTCCTAATAAAGGTTATAAAGGGGATAAAAGTTTATATAAAATTTTTTATTTGGTACTTTATTGGATTCAGTTAAAACATTGTTAATAGGTTCCTGAAGTAAGTGAACATTGTGATGGCACCAAAATGTGCCTTACACTATAGGTATCATAAACGATAAAAAATAAACTTTGAGAGAAAAAAAAAACACAGTTCCTAAAATTCAATAGACGCTTGATTAAGTGCCACATATGGTTAAAATAAAACGACTCAGAAATGCAATATTCAAGCCAATATTATTTCATAAATGTATTTCTTTGACCACTTAAAGAAATCATAAATTTTAGTTAGGCATGACGTTTAGTTGTAAATGCGTCTCAAAATCAAGAAAAAACCAATCCTTGAAACAAAAGTGCAGGGTTTTTGTAATCATAAATTTGTCAACTCGTGAGTGCGAACCGAATAGCTGACGCCTATTTAATACGTATAAAAAAGTCACAGTGAAACGTAATGAATTATCTGAGCAACGACTGATATGCAAAAAGGAACCTTGTGTCTTGATTAGTTAAAACTATGAAGACATAATTGAGTTTTCTCGATGTTTATTTAAGCTTAAAATTGCAGATATTACGCAGAATCATTCTCTATCTTCCAGGAGTCAAGCATGACATACTCAAAATCACCTACAGCGCATTCTAGTCGTCTAGATTTCAAGTTGGATCTAAGCGTTTTCGAACACATGGCGCCATCTAGTGAGTGGAAGGTTGGAGCGGCGCCTAGCGAGTTGATTAGCCAATCAGGTCACAAGGAGGCGGGGTGTTTTGCAAAATGCGCTGGCGCAGATTTAAAGAAGATTGGTCCGTGAAGACAAATAGTTAAGACCTAATTTAGGATACATAGATTTAACGTAGTTAGAGAAGGTTATTATTGTAAGCTGGCGTAAGAAACATGGATTATTCACGGTCGCGCGGCCGGTTAGAGCGGTCATTTTTAATCAATTTAAATTGTTAATATTCATTGTATAAAACTTTGTAAATCACCATTGCTTGTAAAGTAATAGAATCAGTGTGGCGAATCAGCAAGGTGTTATAAAGCTAAGTATATTGTGAATCCTTTTGACGTGAACTTATTTGACTTTAAACTTATATTGTAATAAAACTGATGATGATAATAAATATCATAAATATTTAAACAAACTTAATGAACAACGTTCTCACACCTTATAAAGTCAAAATAAGTACACAAACACAATCTTGTATTGCAATTTTTCTTTGTGTTCACATTTCTTTGTTTAGAATAATTAGATTAGTCGGCAGGAATTGGGTTTTTTATTACTTTGCTTCGTTTTCCCAATTCTACAGATTTTATCAGCCGTAGGAACAGAAGCAAAGAGCCAATTTCCTTCTAACGAGTGAATATTGGTTAAAATAGTCCAGAGTTTCGAGTTAAATTCAATTTGAAGTAATAAAATTAATATAACATCTTATTCTGTATTCATATTTATTTCCCATTATAGGAACCTCTTTTCAATGAATTCATAATTAATTTTATTAATTATTTTTTAAAGTTGAAGTAGATAATATTGAATTTTAATAATTGAGTTACTTTCGAATAGTAACAAACTTTTCTGGAGGATAAGACTAAAGAAACTAAACTTTCCTTTCCTTGAATCTGACATAATGCCTTCGACGGCATTTGAATATTTGATCTGTTATATGGTTATAGATAAAGTACAATGTCATTAGGAATCCTTCGATTGGATTCTAAATTTTGATTGGAGACAAAATTGATAGATTCAGACAATTGGTTTGAAGTCAGCTTCATTGAAACTTATTTTAAATCACACTAAAATAAGCCGAATTATATTTTGGGATACAATTAAAAAATAGACGATCACATAGTTATGGCTATTATAACAAAGGACTTAGGCTTTTGTTTACGAGAATAGCAGAAAGGACAAAGGCCTGCAGTTCGGGGCCATCACACGTGGTGCCGTGACCAGGATTTCTAGATTTTGTGTCCATTTAAAGCAGACGCAACTAGGAATAGAAACAAATAAAAACACAACGTAGAATATTGATATTTTATCCCAATATTATATTTCAGCAGATTTATATTGATATTTTATCCAAATATTATATTTCAGCAGATTTATATTGATATTTTATCTAAATATTATATTTCCCCAGATTTATATTTTAAATTTATCAAACAAAGCAGACGGAAACTTTTAAATTTAAATCTTTTAATTTTAAATTTAAACTTTCACATTTAAATATTTTATTCTATAGTTGGAAATTAAGCTCTGAGGTTCTGAATCATTAAATGAAAGTAGTATAATAAGAATTCTATACCGATTGATTACACTAAGTGGGTTCAATTTAAAGGCTAGTCGTTTGCGTGATACGATGTTAGTCGGCACAACGGCTACTCGTATTTTCGTAAACGAAGTTAGCCGAGACATCTTTCGGCGCAATCAACGTAGATTAGCATAGGAAAAAAATATTGAAAGTGCACAAGCTGATCTAAAACCCTCAAGAAAAAAAAACATCAAGGTGGCCACCTATATACAAAAAAAAGAGAAGGAGAAAAAACTAACTCCTCAAAAAAAAAAACAAAAAAAAAATTAAGGGAAAGACAGCTATTTGAATCCCGTCTGACGAGGTATTCAAAATCAGTATAGGGTCAGGTTTAGGATTGTGTACGGAAAGGTGACAATATTGAATCCACACGCGTTCTTTAAAATAATTTTAAATCTTATAAAATTTATTTTATCACACCTCATCTTAAAAGCTGAAGGGTATACAACACCGTCGACAAGACGAGTTTGTTGCAGCAAGAAATTATATAAGACCATGTTTAATCTAAAAACCGGGGAGAGGGAAATTATTTAACTATCTATTTGTTACAAAGTAGCAAAAATAATACCCTATAATTTCATATTACAACAGCCGACGAATTCCATCTGCATTGTTTGAAAGTGTAAACTGCATGTTGCTATTTCTTGTGTGTCCTTTTTGCAGGTCGTTGCTCAAAATTTGCTTGTTTGTTGTTCAAAACATAATAACGTTTAGGAAATCTTCTGATTACAATTGTTGCAAACGCAAGTTAAAAATAAAAATATCGGGTCAGGTAGTGCCGTGCCGAGGTCGTAGCGTAAGGCGGGTCGAACTTTTCTGATACTCCATTTTCAATATTTTAACAATAAAAATTGCATCGTGAATACAGGAAACAAAAAGTCAAAATTATAATTATAATCAACAACGAAATAACGTTCGGTAAAACGTTAGGTCGCGTGTAGAGCAAGTAGGTACAGATAGGTCAAGTTAAACGTTGGTTTAGAAATTATTGTTAGTAAATTAGACAGTCAAAAGGCTAATTCTTTAAAAAAATCGGACATAGAGTACGATAGATTCTGTTAGTACGGCGTCGCAGGTAGGTAGTAGGAAGCGCGAAACAAAAGATTAAATTATTGCTACTGGTTTTACGAAAAAGATAGAGAAATCTTTAGACAAAAGTTCGGGCTAGCTAATAAACAAAACATTCACGAGTTATAAATGTTCAACAAAAAAAAACACCATTCATAAAACGTAAATTTTAAAAACAAATCTTTGATGATTCAATTGTGTTTCTATCTAAGGTTAGAGTATAGTTTAAAATGTAAGTTAGCTAATAGATTATTATTAATCTTTAATTAAGATATTACATACAGTAAGAATATTCTTCATTTATACATCACAATCTCATTGTTCTCAAAATCCCTACTGCAGAACTAGAACTTTGTGATATTATGAGAACGAGTTATCGAATTGTGAATTCCCGGTGTCACTTTATCTAAAAATTAAGGGTTACTTTATTAAAGGAAAGTCTATCAGTGGAAGATTGACAGAACAAAGTGTCTGATATACTTTAATTAAGTAATATTAAACGGTTTTAAGTTACTCTTGTCTTTAATAGGAAAGCATTCCAAGTTATTAGGTATGCGATAAGCATTACCTATTGTTTAGCCACAATGGTTGACTAAACAAGTTAACGACTGTTCTATCATCTAGAATAATAATAAAGATTGGATTGGCTACGAGGAGGGATCTCAGCACATAAAAAAAATTGATTAATAAAGGAGTGGATTGATTGAGACAGACACATAGATTCATTCACATAGGCTTGTTACATACAATAGCAAGTAAATCATAATTTAATTGCGGGTTTGAACCTCGCAAAGAACTAACTGTGTTATTTAAAAGTAAGCTATTATTCAACGACTCCGATAGGTCAGCGATCAGAGCATTCGCTCGGACAGTGAAAGGTCCCGGGTTCGATTCCCGGCGGAGCTATTTGGAGAATGGGTTGGTTTTCTGATATTCCATTTTCAATAATAAAGATTGCATTGTGTATTGAAAAAAAAGGTTAAGCTTAATTTTATTTACTATACACCAATTATCTGACTTATATAATGATTATGATCAGTGTCAGATGTGTTTTGGAGTTTTACATTTACTGGAAATAAGACCATGCGGTAAAAGGTTTTTGATCTACCATTATGAGCCAGGTACTTTATCTTTTTTTAAGTTAGTTTAAATAAGATTATTCCAGCAACGCATGTTATGGTTGAAGGCGTGAGACTGTTTCGAATACAGCTAAATGATTAAATTGGTTGGTGCAATTAACTCACAATCAAAAGTGAATTGAAGAAAAGTAGTTTTAACTATGTTTAAACTATTACACATAGTATGGTGTGAGACTGTTTCGAATACAGTTAAATGATTAAATTGGTTGGTGCAATAAACTCAAAATCAAATGCGAATTGAAGAAAAGTAGTTTAACTATGTTTAAACTATTACACCTTGGAGTGTTGTGTAACTGTTTCGAATACAGTATGATATTTAAATGGGTTGGAGCAATTAACTTATAATCAAGTGCGATGTTTGAAGCATTATGTGAAACAAAAGAAAGGGCAGTTCAAAGACAATTATGTATCTGTGGAGAAGAAGCCAGAAATAGGTGTAAATATATTATTAAGGCTAATTTACTATTAAGGATATAATAATAGTTTAATGCAAATCTCAAGACTATGAATGACAGAAGAGTGTAAGAAAAAGGGAGAGTTTATTGTTGTGTTAGATACAGGTGAAATTCCGACTTGATAAAAAAATATTGTACCTATTGGTTATTATTCAGTGCCGAGAAAGGCAGTACGTTTATTTGAAATGTTGTGAACTAGACAATTGTAGATAAGTTGTATACTTAAGTATAATTATAACAATAGAAGATAGTCTATTGATAAGAATGTCTCCAGTGAATATTAAGATTCTGTACGAATCCAGATAAACGGTAAAGAAATAAACCTGAATACCTAATTAAAATTAAAAAATCTTAGCTTAATCATTATAAGCTAATAAAATTAACGAATTAAACGATTATTATTATTATTGTTATCAGGATTGAGCCATTTGAATGATTAAAACTTTTTACATAAGTAATCTTGTTTAGATAAAAAAGTAATTAGTATTCAAATAAATAGTCCTATAAGAAACACAAGATTTAAAGAAATCTTATTAGAAAACATGGGATAGCAAATCATTTGGGACTTAAAAAAACCAGAGTGGTATATTGAAGAAATTATATAGCAGGTTTGTGGAAATATTATAAGAGCGGCTGAATCTAGGGTGGTTAAGACATACAATAATAAAAAATCTCCGAATAATACGATAATCTTTATACATTAATACGTGCAATCACGAATTAGTTCAAAGGCAGCTATAACGCTGGTGGTTAGCAAAATTCAGGAATTCCACCGTGATATTACTTATTTTCAAAGCTAGAAACAAAAACCTAAAAAGAATAAAATAATAGATTAAAAAAACGGCGTTCATCACATAAAGAATTCTAAAAGACTATTAATAAACATAAACAGATATTCCATGACAACATTCGTAAAAATTCAAAATATTGATTTTCAGAGCATAACGCATGAATGTTTGACAATAATTCTTTTTACCCCACCAAAGAGGTTATAAAAAAATCATATAAAAAAAAAAAGAGCAAAACATTGCAACGGCAATGTTAAAACGCTATCCATTTATTCAAATGTTACATGAATAACGACGAAAAAGCGTTAAAGTAATTAAGCTCTGATATTATTGTCAAACAGATGACCGAACAAAACTAAAACACAATTGGTCATGGGAATTTTTTTTGCAAGCTTTGAAATTTTATACCTTCATTAACAATGGGTCATAGTGTGTCTAAATTAGAGGCCAGAAACGCTGTGGTTTAAAGACGAATTTACAGTTGTTTTTTTCTTTGTCCATCAAGTAAAGTTTATTTAGAATATATTTAAAGATTTCTAGAGTAGCTTAGGTAACTGAAATTGTTTACAGTTGCCTAATCTGGGAGAGGCATGTGATGGCACCAAAATGTGCCTTACACTATAGGTATCATAAACGATAAAAAATAAACTTTGAGAGAAAAAAAAAACACAGTTCCTAAAATTCAATAGACGCTTGATTAAGTGCCACATATGGTTAAAATAAAACGACTCAGAAATGCAATATTCAAGCCAATATTATTTCATAAATGTATTTCTTTGACCACTTAAAGAAATCATAAATTTTAGTTAGGCATGACGTTTAGTTGTAAATGCGTCTCAAAATCAAGAAAAAACCAATCCTTGAAACAAAAGTGCAGGGTTTTTGTAATCATAAATTTGTCAACTCGTGAGTGCGAACCGAATAGCTGACGCCTATTTAATACGTATAAAAAAGTCACAGTGAAACGTAATGAATTATCTGAGCAACGACTGATATGCAAAAAGGAACCTTGTGTCTTGATTAGTTAAAACTATGAAGACATAATTGAGTTTTCTCGATGTTTATTTAAGCTTAAAATTGCAGATATTACGCAGAATCATTCTCTATCTTTCAGGAGTCAAGCATGACATACTCAAAATCACCTACAGCGCATTCTAGTCGTCTAGATTTCAAGTTGGATCTAAGCGTTTTCGAACACATGGCGCCATCTAGTGAGTGGAAGGTTGGAGCGGCGCCTAGCGAGTTGATTAGCCAATCAGGTCACAAGGAGGCGGGGTGTTTTGCAAAATGCGCTGGCGCAGATTTAAAGAAGATTGGTCCGTGAAGACAAATAGTTAAGACCTAATTTAGGATACATAGATTTAACGTAGTTAGAGAAGGTTATTATTGTAAGCTGGCGTAAGAAACATGGATTATTCACGGTCGCGCGGCCGGTTAGAGCGGTCATTTTTAATCAATTTAAATTGTTAATATTCATTGTATAAAACTTTGTAAATCACCATTGCTTGTAAAGTAATAGAATCAGTGTGGCGAATCAGCAAGGTGTTATAAAGCTAAGTATATTGTGAATCCTTTTGACGTGAACTTATTTGACTTTAAACTTATATTGTAATAAAACTGATGATGATAATAAATATCATAAATATTTAAACAAACTTAATGAACAACGTTCTCACACCTTATAAAGTCAAAATAAGTACACAAACACAATCTTGTATTGCAATTTTTCTTTGTGTTCACATTTCTTTGTTTAGAATAATTAGATTAGTCGGCAGGAATTGGGTTTTTTATTACTTTGCTTCGTTTTCCCAATTCTACAGATTTTATCAGCCGTAGGAACAGAAGCAAAGAGCCAATTTCCTTCTAACGAGTGAATATTGGTTAAAATAGTCCAGAGTTTCGAGTTAAATTCAATTTGAAGTAATAAAATTAATATAACATCTTATTCTGTATTCATATTTATTTCCCATTATAGGAACCTCTTTTCAATGAATTCATAATTAATTTTATTAATTATTTTTTAAAGTTGAAGTAGATAATATTGAATTTTAATAATTGAGTTACTTTCGAATAGTAACAAACTTTTCTGGAGGATAAGACTAAAGAAACTAAACTTTCCTTTCCTTGAATCTGACATAATGCCTTCGACGGCATTTGAATATTTGATCTGTTATATGGTTATAGATAAAGTACAATGTCATTAGGAATCCTTCGATTGGATTCTAAATTTTGATTGGAGACAAAATTGATAGATTCAGACAATTGGTTTGAAGTCAGCTTCATTGAAACTTATTTTAAATCACACTAAAATAAGCCGAATTATATTTTGGGATACAATTAAAAAATAGACGATCACATAGTTATGGCTATTATAACAAAGGACTTAGGCTTTTGTTTACGAGAATAGCAGAAAGGACAAAGGCCTGCAGTTCGGGGCCATCACAACATTAATAAAGGATTTGTGGAAATTCCTCCTGTATGGAGGTAAAAAGGGGGTTCGAGTTTGAATGATACTTTTAATTTTTCAAGAGATTCACTTGAAACTTTTTACACTGTACATAGGTTTATCAACTTACGCAATTGTGAGTATGTTTAGAGGATTTTAGGAAATTCTCTCTCTAATGGGATAAAAAGCGGTCCGAGTTTGTCTGAAACTTTTTATTTCTTGAATTTCTGTTGTGAAAAAGTGTCCGTCAAACTGCGTTAAATTAGGGTGGCGACACGGTAGCAACAGTGTAAGTTTCAAACATCCGCTCCGTTAAGGCGCACTTTTCAAAATAAGAAACAAAGATACATCATCAAATGTATATAATTTTTTAACACTTGTTTAATTTTTGTCACATGTAAAACATTTATTTACATACTTAAATAAAAAATGAGGGAATTCGGTGAGGTTAAGTAACTTTCACTGTGGTCGTTCACGGATGACTGTTCAAAAATATATTACCTATCTCGAGCCTATAATACCTCTGTGCTTCTGAAGACACGATAAGCCGATTGTCCCGGCTGCATTTGCATCGGTTCGTACACCCCAACTGCAATGGGCCCGCGTGGTGGGTCATTGCCCGTTCTCCTTATCCATTCATAAGGAAGGCGTGTGCCCCAACAGCAGGGGCATTAAAATGAGTTGGTGACAAGACCTTGGAAAAAGCCTATCTACCTACCTAAATTTCGTGTCAAAATACACGAAATTTTGAAGCGATATATAATCAAATTACTTGCGGACGATGTCGCGGGCGGTCACAAGTATTTTATAAAATTAGAAACTTAATCAATTATTGTCTAAACGGCACAGCCAGTGGAAAGGCAATCAAAATGGGTTTAAATAACTACGTGAAAGAAGTTCAAATCCTCATCGCTGAAAAAGGGGAAACATACATTACCTACAACATGCTGCGTAAAGCAACCTCACACCTTGCTACGTGCGAGAAAATACCTTACTAAATGACAAAACAAACTTTTAACTCAATACGTCTCAGCTTCTACGAGGGATCTATCGTAAAGCCCGTAATATCCCATCCTCCACTGCGGCGGAATCGTAAAAAAAAGTTTTTAGGATCACAGCACACGTGGGGTCATGCTCCCAATGTAATTACTTTAAAGGACACACGGTATTATTGCATATAAAGGGTGTTAGTATAAAGATTTGCTTAAAAACATAGTGCGTTTCACTCTTACTTTATTTTACGGACACTTTCATATACTTACACAAATATTAATCTTATAAAAATTAAGATTTGAAAAATTTAAAACACGACTGCCAAAAACAAACTAAAAATTAAAAAAAATAAGCTCTCATTGCAGTCGAGCATGCTGTGGAATACTTAAATTTAAAAGATCCCCCGACTGCAATGAGAGCTTATTTTTTTTTCTTTTTAGTTTGATTTTGGCAGGCGTGGTTTTTAATTTTTAAATTATATATTTTTTCATTGCTTTTAGTGATTCTGTTTAAAAACATATATATTTTTGATATGCACTCGTCAAGGCCTTTCATTTGATACCCATACCTATTGCAATCCATACTAATATTATAAATGTGAAAGTGTGTTTGTTTGTTTGTTTGTTTGTTGGTTTGTTTGTTTGTTTGTTTGTTTGTCCGTCTTTCACGTCAAAACGGAGCAACGGATCAACTCGATTTTTGGTATGGGGATAGTTTGGGAGCTGGAGAGTAACATAGGCTACTTTTTATACTGGAAAATTATAAAATAAAAATGATTATTTTGTATATAAAATCGATAAACTGTCGTACTTTACAAAACTGTCATTCTTCCATAGCCGCTTCCAAAGAGGTATGTCAAAGAGTATTGTAATCACTGACGTTTCGTTTTAGCCGCTTTGGTTTACCTACTGTATAAAAAACAGTGTTTAGAACTTCTTCGCGATTATTTATTTTTATCTGTCTATCTATAATAGATGTTGGTGATACGAAGTTTACCGGGTCCACTATAATTAATATGGCAAAACAACGTTTGCCGGGTCAGCTAGTAATTGAAATAAAATACGCCGCCACACGTCCGCCATCCATACTAATATTATAAATGTGAAAGTGTGTTTGTTTGTTTGTTTATTTGTTTGTTTGTCCGTCTTTCACGTCAAAACGGAGCGACGGATCGACGAGATTTTCGGTAAGGAGATAATTTGAGAGCTGGAGAGTAACATAGGCTACTTTTTATCCAGGAAAATTATAAAATAATAATAGTAATTTTGTATAGAAAACCGTTAAGCTGTCATACTTCACACAACTCTCATTTCTTAGCAGCTTTCAAAGAGAAGGTATGTCAAAGAGTATGTAATCACTGACATTTTTGCCGCTTAGGATTTCTTTTTTTAATAAGTGACATTGTGTCAGGCAGTTGATACGAATTTATATGGCAAAACAACGTTTGCCGGGTTAGCTAGTATTAAATATTATAAGTTTTAAAAATATATAAGTAGCCAGTGTTACTCAGAGTGACATGTTACGTTTCTAATGATACCTCATACATTAAAATCCGTTAAAGCATTAATAAGTTATGGTGAAATAAAAAAACTCACATACATACACACATACATACATTAACCCTTAACACCTTAGGTACACTCCTTGGGCAGCGTGTAAAAAGCAAATTGAACGCGTGACCTCTCAGAGGAAAGCAGACTCTTACCACAGTGTAAAAAGCTGGCCACGGGACAGCGCGGCGGCGGCGGCGGCGGCTACGAGCGAATTACGCATCAGTTGGTGCGTTTCATTGACTTATTTGATTAGACGTCTGGCGCGAGCGCGCAATGATTGCGCAATTCGCTGGTTGCTGTCACCGCCGCGCTTTCCCGTGGCCAGGTGGTTAGACCGGGATTATCAGATTTGATAGTGATTCTTGTGTCAGTCCGTCATGGGCTTACTATCTATATGGACCAAACAATATTAACGCAACATTTGTTTGATACTGGCGTGTTTTAACCAAACAAAGGAAAATAAACTACGATCAACGTTTTTCAGCTGCAAGAACAATTAAAAATAACACTTACTATACACATTACACACAAAAATATAATTTACACTTCGGTGTAGTCCAGTTAGATCGTCATCTTTTTTTTTGTCCAGTGCCCCTTTTTGTGACGTTTAAGGCGATACTCGGAAAAATTATGCTAAAGCGAGATAGCAATGAGAAAACGACGCGCGCGGGAGCGAGACCGATTTTGCCGATTACGCAAAAAAAACACAAAATCACTTCGTATTCAAAAACTATAGCGATTTAAAAAAAATGCTTCTATACGATCCTAAATATTATTGGTGTCCACTAATTAAACCAATTTTCAATAGAATATGTATCCCCATTTAAGAATAATCTTGATATTTCTTATTTTTTAGAGGTATTTTCGAAAATAAAAAGTGTCGAGCCAAAATCATAAAATCGTGTTTCTGAAACTATACGATTCTAGATAAAGGTACGAAGAAATATATCTTATTACCAGATTTATAACAACTCTAACAGTCCTATAGTTTTATATCAAAGAGTCCATACTTTTTCCGAGTAGCGCCTTAAAACGATACGACGATATATATATCGATCGACGATATAGATAAGACTTGATCACCCAATGACATGAATAGTTTCTTTAGGATGGTTAAAATATTACTCAATTATTACTGTGGACTCGAACCAAATATAAGTTTTATAAATCTATGTTGCAAAACTAACTCTTTATCACGCTCGCGCTCATACTCAAAGCCACCCTTACTGTACGTCTGAGGTTGCCCCTCTGATTGGTCTGGCCACTCACAAAACGTATCAAAATAGTCCCGGAGTACCTATAATACGTACAAATCAAGAGCTACTGAGAAATTAAGAAAAGTAAGTTTTGTTGTGTGCACTGTGAGAACCGCCTAAGACATGACTACTGATATTACCTGCCTTATGACACCAGCTTGATAATAAAGAGCAGATAATACAACCATACAATACCTTATCTCAACAACATTTAAGGCAGCACCCGTTCATATGCATTGCGCATGAACCAGCCATCGTTTCGCTCAACGACCCGCTGCAGACTACACTACCGTAAGCATGTTTAATGAGAGCAAAACTTTCCTTCGCACTGTTGCAAATTTAAATTCAAATGCTAGTTTTATAGAAATCTAGACCCAATTATCTAGACGCCACATGAGAGCGTATTACAGTCCAGCAGTTGCAGCTAAAATCAAATAGATCGTAAGCTCTCACAGATGATCGAAGCCGATGTGGCTTAGTTCCGACTTTGCGATCTAACTTTTAGCCAACATCAGCAGTTGAGCCGTCGAAGATGTAAAAATGATTGAAAAGATAGTAATTATATTACCCTATGCTATCTTCTACGCTTCATAAAAAGAGCAATAAATGTTTAGACTAAATATCAAATTGCTTAAACGGATTGTGAATGGAAAAATTTAGGTCAAAATTTGAATTGTAACAATAAAAAAATACGGAGAGTTTCTACTTCAAAAGTAATGATTCAATCAACCGTAAAGAATAAACAAACCCTATAGAACAATCTACTAGGACATCGTTTCTGAAACTACCTATTTTATCGGTAGCCTATGGGACAGCAACACCTATTTACGCAATTAGGTCGTAGGCCGTCAGCCTTCCGAATAAATTATTCATGATACGCCGATCACCTCGCTATCTCAGAGGGATGCGTGTGGAATCTTCTTTTGGTTTCGATAAGTCGTTACGGAAAATGCGTCTACGTCCGTAGCACTGGGTTGAATACTTGAGTGTTTTGGAATCGGTCCGTAGCATTCGGATGTAGCACTTGTAATTACCGTAGCTGTATGGACGCTTATCATCACGTATTAGTGTCGCGACGAAGTATATCGTTGTGTATAAATAATATCGTTCATAAAGTAGAAACAAGTCTACTTTAATAATTTATATTTTTTAGTGGCCATCCACGACCTTCTACGCATGGAATTCAGCTATATCCATGCCAAAGGATGATGGGACAAAACGTCCCTCCAAAACCAACAGATTTGAAATTTATCTCACGTGAAAGATATTAATATAGTGACAACTTTTTACTATGGCGACATCCCTCAAATGTGTGGGAATTCTGGGAAAATATTATTTCAATATTGCTATTTACTACAAAAGTAACACCTACGTTAATAAAAAAATCTTTGATTTTTACCATATCTAAGCGACTTAATAAAAAAGAAGCTTCTCAGTTTGATCTGTATGTATGTATATATGTATTTACGTATGTATGTTTGTCCGCGATTAGCGATTATCTTGTTTTTGGCTGAACCGATTTTAATGCAGTTTTTAGGAAAGTATTTTGTTACATTTAAGAGAAGGTTTTGGTATTTTAACCGACTGCAAAAAAGAAGGTCCTCGGTTTGACTAAACCCCATGGATTTTGACATTGAATATGGCTATTAATCTCTTTATAGATACGTATGAAGTTGTCAACACACGCGGACGGGTCCCATACTTTGCCCATCACTCTTTCACAAATAATAGATACGGATATTTTGTATTACTTTGTTATATTTTACTTGCGACAATAAGTTTTTTTCTTTCATTTGTAAAACGATTATGCGACGTGATACAGGGTAAATCATAGTATTAATGTAAGTTTATGTACACAATATTATAAGTTATGATAAATTGCGAAAATTAGTGCATTGCTAAACGTATACCATTAGTGACCGACCACGGAACAGGCTGGCCAGCTCTGGAGGCATTAATTCAGGCACCAAAATGTTTTGGCAACGTTTGCAAATGATTCAGATAAGGCTCGGCGCACACTGTCTCTCGCGACAGACTAGGCTGGTGAACGAGACACATGACTGAACCACGAAATATTATATTCTTTGACTGAACGTTGAGAACAATTCATTGTTTTCAATTTTAATAAAAATTGAGTGATAATAATAATGTAGTGAAGCTCGTGGATCGCTCGCTTTGGTACTTTTGTAATACATTAATTATAATATCGAGATTTGTTTACAAAATATCCAAAGTCCGACCGCGTTGGAGATCTACTGTGGGTGCCCTTAGCCCCATCCAGGGGACATAGGACAAAGTCAAGTAGGTCAAATAGTAGTGTTAAATAATATTGCTATAGAAATTCTACCTATAAGATGTGAAGTATAGTCGCAAACCGGGATTGTAACCCACTTGCCGTTGTCTGTAATTGAGCCGTGTAATTCAAATCGGGCGTACTTCGGGCACACGGCTGATGTACGTTTGCATTACACGGCTAAATTAAGAATGCTGGTAAGGGGCTAAACAATCCCGGTTCGTGACCGTACGTTTTCGCCCGAAAAATACTCGTTTGTATTATACATATTACTGAACGTCTCGCCAATTAAGAAACGATCACTCATGAATCGTCCGTTTTCCAAAACGATGCTGTCATCCAATGTATGTATGTATGATTTAATATTTCTTACAATCCGTATGTATGTATTGTAAGAAATACTAAATCTTTGTGTAATTTATTTTATTTAGACTTCTATGAAGAAACGTGTGCATTAATCCAGCCTATTGGATTTGTGTTGCTTTGATTGATAGTATATTGCATACCTATACCGGAATTATCTGTAACAGTAACAGGACTTCTCTGTGGTATTGCCCCCAGCTGTAGTCAGTCACATCTTGCGCCTATTGCCCCGTAGGTGGCCTGGGGTCAGTGCCGGCCGGCAGTTACGGCGTAACAACTATGGCATGCTTTATGCCAAGCATTTGTTGAGTTTCTATTGTGCTTTATGTAAAAATCGCTTTAATTGACAATAAGCTAGAATCGCCTGTAATAAGCCTTCTCCGTGGTATTGTCTCCAGCTGTAGTCAGTCGCATCTTGCGCCTCTTGTTCCGCAAGTGGCCTGCGGTCGGTGACGGCCGGCAGTTACAGCGTATGTAACAACTGTGGCACGCTCCATGCCAAGTATGTGTTAAATTTCCTTAATTAGTATATCGAAGTTAGGTGATGATAGTATCCGTCAATACAACTTTTACTGTGGAGCCAGCCACGTAACCACGAAAAAGAATAAGACAGCTGTTCCATAGAAAAGTACGACTCGACTAAAATGGAAGGACACAATCAACCCCTACAATCTTTGTACTAATTAAAATTTTGTGGTATCATTTTGTTTTGTGTTAAATCCTGCATACTTACCTATGTATATTTGTTCGATATAGTTGCTATAGGTTGGCTGTTGCTTAAGTGGTCGTTTATATAAAAATAATGGCGATAATCGTTAAGATTATCGTTAGAAAACTAAAAAGAAATAAAAAAAAACTAATATTTTTAATCTTGTGTTCAATTAATCACAAATCTACGTTATTATTAACAGAACTAAATAAATTGGACTGGATTTCCATGGCACAAGGGGAAAAAACCGAAAGTCTCCTGTGGTGTGGGTGTGTATTTTTTTTTCTATTACAAATTTTCCGATACTTACAGAATTGCATCGTGAATGCATAAACATAATTTTATTTAAAATCATAAATCATAACCTCTTACAGCTTACTTTAGTTTTCTATAGACTAGGGAAAAGGATTTGATAAAATCAAGTAACTTTGAAGGAAATTGGTGCACTTGATATCCTGATATCACTTTAATTTACCACATGAAAAACAGAATTGATAAAACATTTTAAATAAAAATACAGATAACTTTGATGACCAAAAAAAATTTTAGGCGAAGTTTTAGTAGGTACCTATATGTTTTTACATTCATTTTATGCATTCGTAGTGCATTTTTGTGGTAAAAAGACAAACCAGCCTTGCAAGTCGGGCAGCCAGGCGAGAGTTTTACTATCCTTATATCATTATAAGGATAGTAAAACTCTCTCTCTCTCTCTCTCTTATGTCATTATAATATATATCATTAATATCTTATTTGTGACATGTATAATTAACCAATTTATTGACTATAGTGATTTGATTTGGGCTTTCTTGTGACTTAATGTATTATTTTTACGTGTTTGTGTTTCATAAAATTGTTTTATGTTTGTTCGATTGACTAAGTAAGTAGGTAATAATAATAATAATTCGAATTTATTTCAGTAATGGATGACAATTATATTATTTAATATTAATAAATGATTATATTGTATTGTAAGTAGGCAGGACAATGAATATAGGAAATAGTAGGTACCTAATGTAATTTTAGTCTTAAATTGTGTAATCTTTTTAGCGCTTTGGATGACTCATCTGTTAGCTTATAAGATGTTTGAAATAAATAAATCAATCAATCAATCAATTATACCATTTTACTAATCCTAGCTAATTAAGCACTATGGGCTACCTTACAGATGTATACGAACGATAGGCCATAACTCAACAAATATTTATGGTTACAGGTCAACAGCAAAATATGCCTTCCTAGCACAGAGGAACTCCAGATAGTCAAATCTTGGTGGGTGCGAGGTACGACCAAAATAAAAAAGTTTGAAACAATCGCAGGCTGAACTACTACGCCTAGCCTAGCACCGGCCAGATAAATACGACCAAGCGTCTGGGAAGCGGGAGCGAAGCGGGAAATAAATAAATATATAAATATTAGACACCATTTCATATATTGTTCAAATACCTAATCATAGTAGCTCGAGCACTAGTGTTATGGACCACATACACCCAGACCCGAGGATAAATTTAAAAGTTCGTTTTCAATATTTACCCGACCGGGATAGAACCCTGGATCTCTAGAGATAGCGGCATCACGGAGATCGTCAAGTGACAGTGACCATGAATGTTAAGCAGGAACTGTACACTGTATAAATACCTAACTATAAAATATGATGACAATATATAAAACAGAGGTTCTTCTAGTGCTAAATAATGTAATATAGGATAAAAGAAAATAAATACAAAGCCAAACAAGACAAAAACCAAAACAAAAAAGATTTAATAGGATAAGAAAGCAGTTGAGCATATCGTTCGCTTAGTCTTACTCGCAGTGAGCTCTGAACAGGTTCTGAAGCGACCAAGAAGCGGTAACACCGCGTTGGCAAAGCGGGAAATACGCGCCGTCCCGCGTCGCTGACGTTCCCTCTTCGCTGACGCGTAAGTGTGACCGAAGGTTTTAGGTCATTGAAAACGTAAATAATCCCACTCAATTACTACAATAAAGTCTACTCTACAGTTATTACTCTTTATATTCGTAGTTCATGGGTTCGTTGACCTTGTGCGATACCGGGTACCGGTCACAGTAAGTCATAACTTAATTCATTCGATGGTAAATATATGATGAAGCGTATTTCAACGAAACTCTAAATAGAAAAGATTGATTTTCCGTTGTAAAGCATAATAATGTTTACGACGACATTTTATATGTACCAAATCAAAGATTATGTCGAGCGCATTAAGATGCAAACTTTCTTAAAAGCCTATCCGACTATTATACCTACATATAAGCGAGAATATCAACTATATCATCGATAGGTGATTGTATTATATTGTACTAGCGCTCCGCCCGTGACTTCGACCTCCTGGGATTGATATTCACAAAAGTTTAATAGGTACAACCTTTGGCCCTCTTTTTTAGTCCTCTTGGGTAGGGAATTTCCAAAAATCCTTTCTTAATGCGCCCCTACATCCCAAGGAACATACATGCCAAATTATACCTTTGTATGTCCAGCTGTTTTGGCTGTGTGTTGTCCGTTAGTCAGTAACGGAAGAGTTATAATATAGGTATTAATGATTGATGATGAACATTAGAGCAGCGCCTGTTTCGGTCATATAAGAACTAAAATTGAATAGATAGGTACAAGCATTTCTGTTACGGTGATAATCTATAGAACTAAAACATTATCCATACGACGACAGTCCATTTTGACGGCTAATTTTGTATTGCAAGTGGCTCCTATGTCACGGCTGTCACCGGAACAGACTGCAATGTGGGTCGCTAGAACTTTTGACGGATAGTATAGTTATCTATTACGATAACCATAACGTCAGTTTTAGTGCTACCAGTTGTAGAAGGGATTTGAAGATGAAGAAATAAGTGAAATAGAACATTGTAATAAATAAGCGACTTGGTGTTCGAATTCTAGAGTCGACCTACAGTCTACAGGTCATGTAGTTAGCATCGTTTAGTTCATTATGTTTAAGCTAATTGTTGCGTGACCACGAATGAAGCATGCTTCAACTGTATCTATCTCATTTGTATAATTAATGAGTGACATACGCTGAAGGGCGAAGAAACTAAATTATTGTTAATTTGGACGCTCGCTCTATCTACCTTAGATTAGCAAATTATTACATAAAATAATTAACATTTATGTACCTAACAATAAATTGATGTATTACGTAAAATAAAGTATGTGGATAGAGAGTTTTGATTTAGTTTAGAGAGTAAATGATAAGTTAAACGTCTTATAATTATTGTTTTATTACACTCAAACCTATTGTAGATACATTTGTAGGTTTTGAAATGAAATTCGAAAGCTCTAAATTGATTCAACTTACATTTAGTTACTAGGTACTAACTAAACGTAAGTTGAATTAATTTAGAGCTTGAAGTGACTTACTTCAATAATTCAACTTAACTTTTGCTTAGTTATTTGTAGGTAAAATGTTATTCAGTTCAATACTTCCCATTAGTAGTATGTTTCGCTCAATGAACGATTCCGTCCTTAGGGCGTAACATTTATATTTATTTTCAACACACTTGCTCATAAAGTGAGCCTTATTACATCGATCTTAGGGCCATAAACCGAACTATAACCCACGCGTGCATAATAATATTACAGTACTAGTTGCGTAATAGAATTATCCCTACAAAGTTAAGTTAGTACCTAACTGCAAGTTATATGCGAGTCAACATAGCATTTTCAATTTCAGCGGGTAATAGATACAGTTCTTTTTTTGTAACAACAAAGAGGTTTCATACGGCTGAAAATCCATTTACGTTTTTAGAATAAATAAATGTGTCCCTAATTAAGACAAAAACATAATTAAGTATATTATTATCAAATTTCTTTATAATTCACAATAATTTGTTATAAAACATTTGCATTTTATCACTATTATTAGGTATACTTAATTATTTTGACGTAGGCTGTATGGCTGTATGTAATCAATCACGATCACATTTGGCGCGTGCAAAAAAAAAACTTGCGCGCTTTTTCCCTTAGTTAATATTAGGTTAATACAATATGTATGCAATAAATGTTTGTTTTTCCTCGCAAGTGTGTTGAAAAAGTGCGTATGAAACTCGTGAGCAACTTACTCACTAGACACTCGGCTGATTTACGCCCTCACCTGCGGCTCGGGCTGCAACCCACAGCCTCGTGTATAATGAGCAACCTAAGCTCACTTGTATCATAATATACTATTTCATAGTTATGCGTAGTATCCATACTTACTTACTTACTAATATTATAAATGTGAAAGTGTGTTTGTTTGTTTGTTTATTTGTTTGTTTGTTTGTTTGTCCTTCTTTCACGTCAAAACGGAGCAACGGATTGACGTTATATTTGGTATGGGGATAGTTTGGGAGCTGGAGAGTAACATTGGCTACTTATTATTCCGGAAAATCGAGTAAAAATTGTAATATTCTATAAAAAATTGTTTAACTGTCGTACCTTCGAAACAAAACTGTCATTTCTTCCATTGCCGTTTCCAAAGAGTATGTAATCACTGACGTCTGCGCGGTCAAAATCGATTACTAATCTTTTCCATAAGCGTAGAGTAAAAAAAATATACTGTAACTAGCGCCAAAAATGCCCCATTCGCGCATGCGCGCAGAGTTATCTGACACCAAGAAATTTGTATGTTGATGTCTGACACTCACTCTACTTCACAGAGTATTTTTTTATATGTAGGAAATAGAGACCAAGCTTGGGCCACTTTATTGGTAGTGTGTAGCTAGCGCTATCTGTCGTCTGGTCTAGGCAACTCTTGGTGTATAAACAAACACACTAGATGTTGGTGACCGGGTACACTATTTTATGGCAAAACAACGTTTGCCGGGTCAGCTAGTAAAAAATTAACGATAAAATAGGCAGAGAACTACCAAGACAGCGCAGAATGATGACGTCATGACCACATCAAGCAATTTAGGGCGATGGCATTTTTTTATTTTTGCTGAGATACGGCCACACAATACCATGAAATATGGAGTAACTTTAAAAGCTAAGCAATACAAGTAACCTCCCACGCCCCCGCTGCCAGCATGTTCCTTATGAACGAGACGTAGTAGAAAGAAAATTCACCAAAGATTACCAAACCCATTGGATATTCGGCAACTTATAATCGCGACATTAAGAAATGTGGAAAAGTTGATGAATATATATGGAGCAATTAGAAGCAATATTCCCGAAACAATTGTTGCAATTTATTGTGATTGCACCAGGTTACACCACTTAACTTAATTGCTCCATCTGGATGGATTCATTATAGTTGCCAAACAAATAAAAAACATGCAATTGCAAAAAAATTGATCGTGTACGCGCACCTCTACGTCATAAGCCTAACCACACTAACCATGAAGTTTGACTTAATACTCTGAGGTAACTGGAGCTCTCACCCTGAATAAAAAAGTGTCGCCAGCAAATTTGACATTTATGTATGTATTGGCTGTCAGCTGTCTCATATGACCATACGTATTTTTTTAAAGTGTAGGTCAGACGGAAGACAGCCACTGTGTTATTTGTGGTATTCAAAAAATTGTTCGTACTGCACTCTCCAGTTACCTCAGTATTAAGTCGAGCTTCATGACACTAACTAAATATACACTGGAATTGAAAAATCACGGTCAATATACCTACCTACCTCACAGACGCTCTCAAATCATAAGTTTGAATTCGTAGACTATAGATTAAGCCATAATGCCACTTCGGTAGTGGCACCACCCCACCTCAGTTTTTATTCACGCTAGCGATATCTAAAACTTCGTTGTTCTAATACAATGTGGAAATTCTTCCTCTTGCTTTTATAAATACAATCATATTTCCGATATTCCTACATAACGGGTCTGTCCCAATGCTGTGAACGCTGTTATCCCCGTCCTAGAGCAAATCCGTTATATTTTTTGTATCTACAACGGGTAGCACTTAGCCTTGATCACACCTGGGTGCCTACCATCAACTCTTATTGCGTTTTTGTTTAGGACCAAAACTGAACTGCTTCCCTTATTCGTACCGCGATCGAGATTCTATTGCTGCAATGACAAGCGATTCAGCGACATGTTACAGCCGCTTAGCTGTCATGAACTCTTATTTGACTTATAACTCGGTCGAGCTAACATGACACCTACAGGTTATACCCGTCCCTCTCACTTTCTGAGCATGACAGAATCGAGTGAAAGAGATGGGTAGAAGAAATAAGGACACAAATCGTTTGTTCATTGACATTCAGCAATACGGTATTTTACTGATTTTTTTTTATTTCTTTAAAATGTTTTTCGAAATATTAGCTACACAAAACAAGTTTTCATTTTGAATTATCTTGAATATTTTCAAAGATATAGGACTTCAAACTTTATAATTAGACAAGGACAGGACGCTATCTTAGTGACGTCAGTGGGTTAGTAGCGTCATAGTCACGCCATAGAAGATTTCGTTTTAGAAAGAGACAGCTATAGTCAAAATCAAACAGACTATAATTCTTATAATATAAAACAGATTCAAATTATTTTTTCACATTTGGTATTCTTAATTGCAATATTTTTTAACGTCATCATTAAATATCTACATTTCAACAACAGTAAAATACCCTATTCATTTGAGATTCAGTTTTTAGAAGGTCATGGTACGAAATAAAGCAATTAATTTTAGGAACCTATTCTGAATCGCACCAGTTTTAAATCGCTTTCGTAAAGTTGGTGGTGGTATGCACCCTGATGTTTAAAAGTGATCGTAAGGCTGAAGGTTGAAGCGCACTGCTCTCGGAATCCTCAAGGAGTGCGGAACTGGTTATATTATCTCTAACTGCCGGAACACAAAAATGCTGAAAACATCGTTCTTATACTCTCGTTTATGGCCACATGATGATTAATTGAAGTGATTTTTACGTAGGAAGTAACCAAGCTTAGCGTATACGGCTACGCTTGCCATCCACACTTGTAGCAATGGGTTTCAATGGACGATACCGACTAAATTTTCACATTGAGTGAAGCATAGTTTTTTTGCGCCTCTTTGAACGCAGTCGTGGAACCGTGGTTCGTGGTTCCGAACTTATCGGAAAACCCTAATCCTGGTTAAAACAAATTAATACTCTTTTTGTCAATGCTATAAAGTGATAAACCTCATCGTACTTAAGAATGAAAATCTCATGAAATACCAATTGGGCTCACCATCATGAAATGAACGTTTTATTGAGGAAGTATCGTAAGAAAAACTTAGCGAAATGCTTCACCGGCTCCAAAAGCCGGATGCCCTTTCATGAGCGAAGTTCGATTAACTTTTTTTCTGCTTTCTCATTCTGGATAGCTAATCGATAATAAAAAAATGGTTGCATTAATTTAAGATTAGCTTAATGAATTGAAAAATACTAGTTTCAAACAGCATTATCATTGAAAGAAAATACCGTTCAAACTGAGAAGAGAAAATATCTCAACAAACATTGTGGGACACTCTTTTTATGCAAAAATTACTGAGGAACAATTTGTTTGTGCTGTGTCTGGGTGTTTTTTTTTTTGCATTCTCCTATTAACATAAGTTTTTAATTATGGCCTTTTCATCACTGTAAGTGTAGAAAAGTGGCAGTATTTAAGATTGCTTTATTCGCAAAGCTTTCCACGTTCAATTAACTAAAATATTACTGCAGGAATAATATTCTAGCAAAAGTTTATTTAACTAAACTCAATCCGCATTGCGTATTTTCAAGCGGAAATCTACGGTCTTAAAACAGAGTCTAATAAATAAAAACTAGAAACTAATTAATGAAAAATAGTTTAACACTTTCGTTAATCGCTTTAAAAGGCGTGCCATTATCCAAATGCATTTCTTTTGTCGACAAACAATGATAAATAATTGTTCCACAGAGGCTGCGAACAAAAACAGCAAAGGCCGAGCGCTGACGCCAGAAAGGCCAGACTGTTTGGCGTCACGTCACTCCCGCTCGGTGTGGGGCCACGAGACAAGCGAACTTTTGTGCAAGAGCGAGGTACTGTGATTCCGTAAAACTTTGACGTCATTTCCGCTCGGTGTGTGGCCTCGAGAGAAGCGACCTTTTCTGAACAAGAAAATGTAAATCTAAGCAACTTTCACAGAATTAAAAGCTAGCGTTCGCCTCGCGGTGTGTGGCCACGAGAGAAGCGGGCTTTTGAGATAGAACGAGTGAACAGTAATTCCGTAAAACTTTTAGAAAATTGAGTTACGAATAAAAGTCCAAATTTTACACTTGATTGACTAGACAGTTAGGTTATCTCAAATACAGAAAGTTTTGTTGTAGAAATTATTATTCTGCACATGAAACATGAGAACTTTTAAAACGCACACTGCTTACTAAAAATAAATTAAGATTTTGCAGTTTTAGTCAGGTTTCATGTAGTTTCAATTTCCCGACTTTTCAGAGGACGTAATAGAGTTCAAAACTATCACGTTGATTTGTTAAAGGCATATTTCAATTCTTAACAAACATTACGCCTGTAAACTAAGATTTACTGTACTATATAATGATGACACAAATTAAAGTGCTATATAGTTTTAAGTTATTTGCTGTCTCGCATCGGCACATCTGCTTGTCAAGTATTCGGCACTTATGGGATGTGAATAAGATGTGTGTATTAAGCTTCGGCCAAATCTACGCGTCAGCGACACGGGACGACTCGTTACCTGCTTTACCGGCATGAAGATCCCGCGTCGTGGTCGCTTAGGCGGTTCTCAAACTGACGACGCGCCCCGACACATAGTGGCAGATCCCGCGTACAGCGAATGGTGATCTGCCCCCCTAGACAAGAGGCTTTCTATTATCGAATTCGCCTGTCGAATAAAAAGAAAATGTATGGGATTGGCAATAGCGATTGAAATGTCACGTGACCGCTAATGTCAATCCCATACATTATCGTTCTATTCGACTGGCGAATTCACTAATAGATGGCCACTTGTCTAAGAGGGCAGATCTTCCTCTCTTGCAGATTGCTCCGCTTCTCCATGCGGTGCGGCTTTTAACGACGGCCCTGCGCTCATGTACGATACTATGGAACTCAGTGTGATATGTTCCTCGTGGGCCGCTCTGCACCTCCGCGCCTGGTGGCAGAATCTGGGCCCCGATCGCGGTATTTCTATGACGCATTAGTCAAGTGTACGTGTAGTTGAAGTGCAGTTGACGTGTAAAACCGTTTTTGATAACGCGCGGCTTTGACAGTGCGACAACGTTTTCTGTTCCGGTGATGATCTTTGGAACTAAAACAGTTTTCATACGACAGTCTATTTTGACAGCTAATTTCGTATTGCAAGTGGTTCCTCTGTCACAGATGTCACCGGATCAGACAGGATTGTAGGACTATAGGTTTGCGTGACGTGTGCGTCGTTATGTCATTACGGCAATACAAAGTCAAACGTCAAGACCCAAACGCGATGAAGACGCGCTGCATAGAATTACGGCGATTGGCCCGCTGTTATTGGGGCGCACTCCCGCACCACTTCGCCATTTCGGTTTGTTGGAATATGCGTGTTTACTATCCTAAATGATGTACTTCCTTGCATACAATATTAAAATTTGCGATCCCAAGCTCGGTGCAGTGTGAGAACCAGCTTAGGTGTGTGACATAAACTGACAGCGTCCGCCGCGCTCCCATATCGCAGACTCTTGGCCGCCTCTATCTGGCCTTGTCGAAGTTAGCCCGCCGCCGTAAGTTGTGGCTCGAGAGTGCCATCTATCTCAACAGCGTTTTCAATATTACTTTATGTTATCTTTCATTTTCTGGCTTTAGTAAACCCCATGCAATTTCGTTGTTTTCGTTGAACCACATCGTGCACTTTTAAAACTGGTGAAAAACAGAAACTGTAGAACAACTGTAGAAAATAAGTGGTCGTTACTTAGTAGACTTAATCACTACTTATCTATGAATCATATTTGTTTTTATTTAACTCAGTTCAACTTCAAAAAAGGGATTTATTTCTTTCTTAAAACTACTAAGCGCGGTAAAAACATTTTATTATAACCATATCAGAAAATACATGTGCATCAACACGCAAATCCGTTGGACGAAGTCATAAAATTATATGGCCACCCAAAATTCAATGCCAGTCTCCTTCAAAATGTGCTTATGGCTAATATCTTAAACACGGAATTCTGTCAGCAAAATTGTCTTCCTTTATGGCTTTGCAGAGTTGTTAAAGTGAAAAGTAATAATAAGATGAAGTCAGAACGTGTGGAAAACTAGGTAAGCTAATAATCCACTTAATTTGCATTCCGCATATCTAATACTTGTCGAGTTTAGATGTTAACAAAACCATTATGTTTATTTCGATCTAATATTATTTTTTATTATAGTCACTATTTCAAGCCCGATTGAATGTGCATCGAAACACACCGAATATTAAGATATATTTGACCGACTTAGGTATGTTAGTATTTTTTGTAAGTACGTAGTATATTTCGACACGTTTTTACTAAAAATAAACTAATAAGTAGGTAGTACTGGTCACACCACACATACGAGTACATAAAACAGAGTTAGAGCTAGTGCTATTCGCGTCGCACTTCTATTAAAATTAACAACTTCGGCAAACAGTTTATTTATTTAGTCCACGTTTTCGAATAAGGGGATTGAGATCTGACCTGACCAAATGATCAATTAAAAAACATTTAAAAAACTAAACATTGAATAAAAAAAAAGATATTAGTTTGAAATGTGGCTCTGCACGCTGCTTACATTTTTTTACATTTATTTGTAGCAACAATTAAAATTTATATTATAAGTAAATCTCGGCAATATTTTTCCTGCAATGCACCTACGAAGGAATATTTTTGCCGGGGCGGGCCATTAGCATATTGTCGGGGGGCCGCATGTGGCCGGCGGGCCGCGGTCTGTGCATCCCTGATTTAGACAATACTCTGTAACTAGTAGGTATTCACGGGACGAATGTGGGCAGTTGTTAAACAAGTTGACAATCAACTTAGCTTCTTGCGCGCCTGCATGAGGTTCCTCTGTACCGGAAAGCTGCTAGCTAACTCTATTAGGCTGCCTTTCTATTGAAGGAGGAGAAGCGGAGCGGTGTTTTCATACATTTAAAGGTATGTTTCCAAAGAAGCGATGCTGCGCGGAGATTACAGTGCCACAAACTTTGCTGTGCCGGTGGCCAAAATGTGAAACAAGCGTATTTTTTTTAATGTCATTTTGCTGTCAAGTTGATGTCCAACCATAGCGCTGCTAGCAGCTGAAGTTCTTAGAAGTCAGGGCCGGTTAAATTGTTACAAAAAAAAGAAAACCGTAGGTAGCGCCGCTGTCACCGGAACAGAAAAGGTTGTGGCACTGTATAGATCTATGTTTTCATACATTTGACGTAACAGGCGATGACAGCTCAACTGTCAAATGTAAACTTTTTTTTAACCACAACAGAGACCATGGTAACACTTAGCCTTCATTACATCTGATGTTAAGTGGTGATAGCGCTGAAGGTGGAAGCGCACTACACCTGGAATCCTCATTTAATGAGGAACCAGCAATCTTATCTCTAACTGCGGAACATAATAATTTAGAAAACATCATTGTTATGGCGTCAGACTTAAATAAGATGGTGGTAGCTAGCCAAGCAGTCTGAGAACAAGTCCTACCACCAACAAAACCGAATACAATATGTGCCCCCACTGGGAATCAAACCCGGGACCTCTGGGTCTGATACTGGTGGTGTATACCACTAGACTACAGAGGCGGTTAAAAACGCGCCCTAATATTACAGGCCAAGCGCAGTACCCGATAGTCCAAGCCTAGGTGAACGACCGACGCGGCAACGATAGGTACGCAACGCGAAGCGAAATGTCAAGTAGTTGATTTATGCATGTGGTCAAACGTTAGCGCGTTAATCTTTCACCCGCGCATCTACTGCACGGGTAGCATGATGAACTCCAGAAAGGTTTTGTCTATATGGAAACGTCAAAAATGACATTTTATCGAAGACAAACCTATTGTTCGGTTGTCAATTACTTATAGACTTTTGAAGTAGACAAAACTCTTCTCTCTCGCGTTTGTCATGCTACGCGTTCAGGGCCCCGATCGCGGTATTTCTATGACGCATTAGTCAAGACGTGTACCTACGTGCAGTTGAAGTGCAGTTGACGTGCAAAACAGTGCGACAACGTTTTCTGTTCCGGTGATAATCCTTGAAACTAAAACAGTTTTCATACGACAGTCTATTTTGACAGCCAATTTCGTATTGCAAGTGGTTCGTTCCTCTTTCACAGATGTCACCGGATCAGACAGGATTGTAGGACTATAAGTTTGAGTGACGTGTACGTCGTTATGTCATTAAACGTCAAGACCCAAACGCGATGAAGACGAGCTGCATAGAATTACGGCGATTGGCCCGATCTTGTCTGATCCGGTGACATCCGTGACAGAGGAATCACTTGTCTTGCAATACGAAATTAGCTGTCAAAATAGACTGTCGTATGAAAACAGTTTTAGTTCCAAAGATTATCAGCGGAACTAACGAACGATTGTTCTAATGTTCATTTCATCTACTGGTTTCGACTATGGACGACTCGTCTACAGCAAGCCGTTTAATATTTTTTTTTTATTTAATTTTTGGACAGGTACCTACCCATTAACAAAAAAAAATCCTTAAATTGGCAAAAAAAAAAATAGATGCGAGGAGCGAAGCGACGAGAATGTTAGGATAACTAACATGACGAAAACGCGCGAGCCGAGCGATTGACGCGAGCGTGCCGCGGTAGCGGCCGACGAAGCGCCAGAACATTATTATTTTATCCGTTTTCTAGTTTTTAAAACACAGTTTATTAATGAAAACTATATACGAGCAACATGTTATTGGGGTGATTGTAAGCTTTTTTTAAAACATTCAACCATTCATACAATTTACCAAACAATATTTTTTTCTTCTAAGATTTTTTTTTTCTGACGTTCACCAAGTTTCATAATATAACTTTCTCAAGCATTTCACGAGTTAGGTATCACTTGAGAGGAAATTGGTCCGTAAAATCTGTTGTTGGCTCATGAACCATAAATTACCAATTATAAAAAAGAATATACTTTTTAGCTTTCACAATCTAATTTTTATTATTGAAAATGAAGTATTATAAAAGGTAGATCCGTAATCACAACGGAGCTAGTTGAGACGGGTCGATTTCTTCTAATACTTCATTTTCAATACCAATTATGTGTACAGTAAACAAGTGATAAAAAATCTGTAGAAATTTATATTATTTAAAAAA
Source organism: Crambus lathoniellus (assembly GCA_949710035.1). Lineage (NCBI taxonomy): Eukaryota > Metazoa > Arthropoda > Insecta > Lepidoptera > Crambidae > Crambus > Crambus lathoniellus. Next base: position 32,248,234 of record OX453296.1, read on the forward strand.
AACGATTCCCACTGAGGTATTCACCGACTCCCGCGGCTTAAAGTACTATATCTCTCCCATCCGACAAACCGAAATTTAATTTCTGTAAACGCAACTTTAAACATTTAAGTGCTCAGCCGTACTTGAGCTAATTCTAATCTGTGGCATCCAATACTACTCAATTGTGACGTAGGATTTCCGCCTAACGTCTCATAGGCATAACTTAGCCATTCCTGATTGCCTAAGTTATGCTAGCACAATCGGGTCTGAATATTTTACAGGTGGGCCAATATTATACCTGCTGTTTAATTAATACTGATTTCATTAGTCAACTTTTTTTATAAATGAGATTCGTATCGTATCGTATTAATGTGAGTGTAAGGAATAACCCGTTACACTAACTTAATGCTCTTCTTCCCGCCATTGAGTTGTAATGTACTACGTACTAGAGAAGCCGTCCCAAACAAAAATCTTGTAGTATTTTGCTAAGAATTAAAACTCAAGTTAGCTCGCAGCGCTTAAACAATAATTGACAGTCTTTTCAAACGATTCCAACATACAGCCCTAGAGCGCTTCTATAGTGTTGTTTTCTCATAAGTCTTTGAAGTTGAGCGGACCATTGTTTCTTGTGTGATTGTACAATATACTGGGATGGAATATCCACCAGCTTCTTAAAGGCGCACAAATCTGCCTTAATTCCACCATTAACATTATATGTTTGCAACTTGTGTATTAAACGTGGCATATTTTAAAATAATATCAAATATTGACCAGAATCCGAATCCTAGTAAAAAGATAAAAGGGTCGCTTTGCACAAAATAATCAATTTTGTAATCTAAGATTTTATCGAAATATGACCGCGCGCCGCCGCTTAATTTTTCGTCGACTTGTTGAAATAATTACTAAATAGTATGTTAAATAGATAATTTAGTGAGTACTTACAGGTGAAAAGTAATTCCTTGAGTTTTATTTGTATTTCCTGAGATTTTTAAACAGTATTTCACCACACATTTTTAATAAAATCGAACTCAGTACTCACACGAGTTGTTGCGTCTCTCGCGTGCCACAAACTAGACGGAGTTGTTACCGTAGTCTCCAACTCTCGTTGGTAAGAATCTTGTTGAGATGTCTTCTCTATTCTTTTAACTCATTGCTTCCCGCACTATTCCCTCTAATACTACCTATTTAAAAATACATAGATAGGCTTGCAATTCATTAATTACTAAAATACTTAACACTTAATGTTCTTATGTGCTTCCCTTAGGTTGACTGGCAGAGAATACTTTTAGTACTATATTAATTTAAGTATTATGTACAGTCGAACCAATTGAATCGTACCTTTAAAAAAATCGACCCGTTTCCAAACTAGCTCCGACGGAAAAGATACTTCTTTTGAGGATAGTAATATCCTTGAATTGATGAAATAAATGCTGGCTTAAAGCGTAAGAAAACGTAATATCCTTAACATTTCCGTAGCTCAGCGGCCAAAGCATTCGCCCGGACAGTGTGTTTCTTATGCCGAGGTAACAGGTCAATGATTTTAGCTAAGTTTTTCAAGTTCTGTTGGTGTTCCTGCCTAACCTAACCATGCGCTACTCTAAAAGAACGACTCCCCAGTCTTAAATATACAATTGAATAAATAAATTTTATAAATACAATGTGTCGTCAATTTTATTGGCTTCCATAAATACTTTTAATTTCCGCACAAATTTAATAGATTTTTATTCAAAATATTGAATTAGAGTAGATGTTTAAAAAAGTAAAGTAAACTATCAACGATTAAAATAAAAGAGGAAAGGAAATCACTTTAAGTTAATTGCACCGACAACCCAATTATTAAGTAAGTACTTAATAATTAAGAGAGTTAAGTTCTCATTTTAAATGGCTGAATCATTAACAAATGCAATTAAACTGCTGGCACGTTCTGTTTCAAAAGCAAATAACAGGGATTGAATAGCAATGTGTTTTATCAAAAATACAGTAGAAAGAACGAATACAAATAAAACGCACGTAATTTACTTCAATGGAAATGTTGCAGACACGGTAACACCACATCGTTATGTATGACCATTAAAGTTCTAGAGATTCAGGAACTGGATGGCAAAGACAAAGAGAAAATCGCTAACTATGACAAGGACCAATGTGGCTTGTGGGACTGACGGGAGTTAGTACTTTGTCGTATCAACTGTTTGTGTACTCAGTTGCAACCTTATAATAATATGAACATAGTAATTGGCGTGACATTGTACATGCACAGGACAATCTACTTCGAAAGCCTTTGCACGCGTGTATGCAAACTATAGTTGCAGTAGTAAACTATTCCTTAGTCCAGCTTTACCGAGTTAACTACAACATTTTCTATATGAAATAACAACAAAGGAAAAGTTGTGATAGTGAAAAACCTGCTAAACTAGCCCTGCATTTCGTTTTTCGCATTCGCATTCGAAAGAAACATTTTTAAATATTTTTCTTTCGAATACGATGGTTTCCTTATATTGATTAAGCAACGCTGGCCTACAGTTTTAAAAAGTGACAGCAAAATACGACGAGGCCCTGTAAGCCTTTCGGTAGCTTAGTTGGTCAGAGCATCGGGCCGGGTTCCCAGGGGCGCGGGTTCCAATCCAGTTTGAAAGCTACTAGCAGGGCTGGTGGTTTGATTACTTAAATCTTAAGGTGTCTAATTCTGGTATTTCACTTGATTTGAAATTAACTACAGTTTTCGATAGGGGTGGTACATACCACGGTCGTGCCTTTATAACTGATAAGCGGGTTTTTTCAAGAGTTGTTCAATTCAACTTTTAGTTGTTATTGTAAGAAAATGCTCTGAATTTTAGTGTTTTGCACGTAGTTAGGTAAACATTATTTTATCTAGGTAGGTGGTGTCAAACTTTACGTAGACCAGTTGTGAAAGTTACTGAAAAGCTGAAACTGACTGAATAACAAGATACATAGAGATTCAAAACCGGATGGATACAATATCCATACTGTAGGTAGTATGGATATTGTATCCATCCGTCTTCATACTACCTATGTAAAAACGAGGAGCCCGTGGCACAGTGGTATTTATTTCGTAGTTAAGTATTTTTTATGTTTTATTTTTGTGAGGAATGGCTATTTAACTTTTTAATTTGATGTTGAATGTTTGATATTTGCATGCTTATTTGTAAGCTGATAAGGAGAGGCAATGTCAATTATAACACCATGAAAGTTGGCCTTTTCAAAAGCAAACAAAGTAAATTTCATTTGAGTTTTCATTTAATTTCAATAAGCGGACAAAAAAGCCGCTGAGACACGCGCCAACCATTGACAATTCTCACGTTAAGTCACGCGTTCTATAATATTAGTTTATTTGTAATATACGTACCTAGGTATTCTTTTGTTTTTGATTATCACTATGGTTCACAGCTTAATTATGAGTATCATCATCAAATATTAATAGTAGGACCAAAATAACGAAATACATGCACGGAAAGTTATATTAAAAACTAGCGGCCGCCCGCGGTTTCACCCGCGTGGTTCCCGTTTCCGTGGTAATATCGGGATAAAAAGTACATATAAACCTTCCTCTTGAATCACTATATCTATTTAAAAAAAACGCATCAAAATCCGTGGCGTAGTTTCAAAGATTTAAGCATACAAAGGGACATAGGGACAGAGAAAGCGACTTTATTTTATACTATGTACCTAGTGATGTATCCATAGAAAAAAGAAACCTAAAAAAATTCATAGAACATTAATGGAAGCCCACTTCGTAAAATAAAGCTTGAATAAATAGTTCAATTAGTTTTATATTGTGTCGTTAGACAACAATCGAAAATCCGAATTATAATACTCGAGCAACGGTCACAAATAATTGGAAACATAAACACAGTGCAATTAGTCCGAATATCAGAATTCCCATTATTTCGTGGTAGAAGTTAGCACTCTGCGTATTGCAGATTTAATAAGAATATCATGCACAACAACAACAGATGATTATCCGAAAACGTGTTTATTTACTGATATTTATAAATCTGTCTTAGTATAAAAATCAAACTGGTATGTCTGGTTTCATTACAAAGGTTTTTGGGTGTAGGCTGCGGAAATATTGATAGATATTGACATTGTTGGTGGTTGGTATAAAATTCGAAACCTTTTATAAACTGCATGCAGTCATGGTAACGCTATCGTGATACTTCTGATAAATAGGTATATCTATATTTAAGCTTATGACGACCGATTTGGCGCAAGGGTATGATATCCGCCTTCTGCGCCAGAGGTCTCAGGTTTGATTCCCGAACAGGACAAATATTTGTGTGCATGAAGATGTCTATTTGTCTTGTTTTCTTATCGTAAATACAATAGTTTTATTGAGCATAACTGATATTACTCAAAATATTGTTTACTAAGCGATAAATATACGTAGGTATAATGTGGAAGTTGTAAAAAAGCCCCCGCTACCCTAGGTACAAATTGTTATATTAAGTAAGGTTAGATAGAACAAAGACCAAAACGCCACGATGAAAAAAGCGAGCATGCAACGGCCACGGCCTTTACGGTCAAAAAATGTGTCTTTGATTACTACGTCATCCAAATATTATGACAACTAATTATGCCCTTTGATTGTTACGCTTCTTGAAATTGTGCATTTAATTCAGATTTCGGCTATATAATGTACTAGCTATCCACCCGCGGCTTCGCCCGCGTGGACTACACGTCGTTATCCCGCGGGAGTGTGATATTTTTCCGGGATAAAAAGTAGCATAATATTCCTCTCCAGGCTTCAAAGTATCTGTGTCCCAAATTTCAGCCAAATCCGTTCAGCCGTTTTAGCGTGATTGAGTAACAAACATCCAAACATCTAAACTTTCACATTTATAATATTAGTAGGATGAAAAATGGAAAATGAAGTATTTAGAAAAAATCGACCCGTCTCACAACTAGCTCCGATGGGACTCGACAACGACTCCGTAGCTCAGTGGTTAGAGCAGTCGCCCGGAAAGCGAAAGGTCGTGGGTTCGAGTCCCATCGGAGCTAGTTGTGTGACGGGTCGATTTTTTCTAAATACTTCATTTTCCATTTTTCTGATTATTACAGAAAAATGCATTGTGAATGCAAAAAACTAAAAATTAAAATAAGTTAGTAGGATGATTTAGGCATGTTTTATCAACAAAATGCATTTTCAGTCTAATGGCAAAAGACGTCAGTGTTTCATAATCATGATTCTATACTGCCAAATCGTTTATACGATACTATTCAACAGTGGCTTTAACGCTAATACTCTGAAATTGTGAATGCAATTTTAACACGCTGCTGGAAACCAGAAGACACGGCTTGCGCTGGAAAATTTCCATACGTCAAGGCGTGAATGTATCCAATAATGCGCGCATTGGGCGTGCGAAGTAAAACCAGTGCAAATGGGTAGTTCCGGGCGAAATGACACGCTGCGACAGCTGAGAGATTTCGCCCCAGTTTCCCCGCAAATCGTCCGAAGAGAGATCTAGCTTAACGGTTTTACATATGGAAATATCAATACTTAATGAATAAATGAATGAAAACTATAAATAAGACAAAGATGGTTGTAACAACGGCATATGACTTAACATTTCTCACATGTACATTGATCTCTAAATTTTTAATTATTATATAAATATCTGATTTAATGGTCATTTAAAAAAAATTAAACACGCGCCTAAAACTTTTATAAATGCTTCAAAGTATGTAAGTATGTATTCTTTGGTTGTCGTCAATTTGACTGCTTTGAACAGATTTTTTTTAATCGAAGGCAGTTTTTTAAGTGATATTTTAGGCAATAGTTAGATTAGTATTGTCTGATCATATCTCTAAAGTTTCGTTGAATTCGGAGTTCACATGTCCGAGAGATCCTCAAATATCTTTGTAGATAATTCAAACTTCCTACAAAAAACCAAAGAAAACGGCAACTTCATAGGTAAAGACCAAATACAATCATTGGAATACGTACTTTCGTACTGACTACTGCGCCATTTAATGCGTGGTAGTTATAATGACGAAAATAACCCGAAATTATGTTTGTAAGGGTCTGTTGGGGATTTAGTATGTATTATGTTTTGAAGCAGGTAGCATAAAATAACGTTATTTATAACAAATTGAAACAACAGTTAAATATAACGTATTGCCATAATCATGTGGCGACATCTATTTTAGCAAGAATCATTTTTTTGTATTTTCCCGCAGGAATGAGGCAAGTATTATAGATTTTGGAAAACCAAGTCTTGCTTTATAATTAAATATAATTTAAAGTAATTAATTATTTTCAAATTAAGTACTTTTTTTTCAAGCTTTTGAAATTTATTGTACAGGAATACTTAAGTATTTTAATTCTGCACACTCTATAATCGATAATGTCATTTCATTTATTAATTCAATTTTTATTATTAGATTACGCATATGTTAGATTTTAAGGAGAGAGTATGGAAATATGACTATTCTGATAAAAGCTGTAAACTGTTCAAAAACTAGGAATAAAACCATAAAGCTTATATTTGAATAAGGCCAGAATCAAGTAAAACACAAGTAAAAATTTAAAAACATTTTATTATTTTGATTCGTCCTCAATTTTTTACCTAAAAAAAGTTAAGGACATCTTTTAGCTGATAAGAAAAACGGGCGAAAAAAACTCACCAGCGTTATCAGAAACAACGACATTTACTAAATAATTATGTCGTTTTTGGACAAACAACACATTTTATCGTAAATTAACATTTACAACCACATTACTTTTCCTGATAAAGATTAAACAACATTTACGAATAACATCAAGCATTTGCTATAAACTGTTACTTCATATCTTATTTCCGTACTCACATCATTTATTTAAAACCACTAAGGACAACATTAATTTAATATTATCAAGTAATAAACAAGTTAACGAATATCCCTTTAACAAAAGAATACTTCAGCAACATCTACCAGACAATAACATTGGATAGCAAAGAAAAACAGTAAAAAAAGGAATATAAAATTACAGGGGGGTATACTTAACTTAACAGCGCTGACGACTCGAACCACAAGACTGTTCGTTTTACCGCCAAGCTAGCTTTTATATCTTTATTGACAATTCCTTAAAAACATTACCAAGGATGATACTTTTATTAAACCATTGTGCAAAACCTTTTGAAACTTATGAGAATGATTCACCACTATCTATTATCAAGAAACACATCGTAAATTGTAAGAAATATCAGTTTTAAATTCTCATCTCGTTTGGAAACAAGTAATGTTACAGTCCGACATAAATATTCTTAACATTTATCAACCTTTAAATATTTATCATAGCCAAATGATTTGAAAACCACTCGAAAATAGCTAAAATATTATTTTATTAATAACAAACAATAATGATAAGATAAATTCTTCATAAATAACAATAATTAATAACAGTCTATCAGTTTTAATTCCACTTCCTGTTCTTAAGAAGGAACGTTTAGTTAAGCGGATATACATTTACCAACTTATTGATTTTATCACAGCCAAATGCTGTAAAAATCTGTCGAAAATATCAAAGTTTGTAATGATAACTAATAAAATATCATCATATGGCAATTCACTCAAAAATGTCAATATTATAACTTGACTTATTCCCTAAAGTAACACATACATAAGTAGATTCAAAATATAAAAAAACAGATCGTCATTAACAAATATATGGAAATAATAGAATGAAAATAATATATTATATAGGTAGTCCATAAAGAAGGACCGTCTCCCGCACAAGTGCGGGAAGTAAGTATTCAAATTCATTCCTGCACTGAATTTCAAATTAAGAATGTTCACCTTGGAAATGTGAAACGTCCCGCATTCTTTGTTCAAATGAAATGTTAATATTTCAGAGCATGAATGAGAAAAATCTCTTACACGATACCGCGAGTAAAAACGCTAACAGTTACGTTCTATGGATGTGTCAGCCGAACCATCATCGTACTTGAAACAAAGTATAAGTTACAAAGACAATAAGATCTCTAACACGATACCGCCAGTAAAGTTTATCTGCTGGAATAGCGTAAATATCACGTAACGAACAGAAAAACGTGAAAGTAGATTTTGTGGCTTACTGATTTTCACAGATGCAACCTTTGAATTTTTAACGAGTGACCAGAGAAAATATTAAAACGCTTTCGAATTAAGCTACCTCAGGAAAAAATCATTAAACGAACCTAAAACCGAAGAACAAGAGAGTGGGAGAGTTGATCAGCAAAAAGTCCGACTTACGATTTATATTCACAATCGGTCGTCAGACTCTTTTCACACTAGCGTTTTTCCTACATAGGCGTTCCATGAACGTAGGCGTAGCGTGTTATGCGCGTTAATTGAAATACTGTATTGTACTCTAGTTGAACTAAAAGCGCATCTTCTTACTTGAGTTACTTTCTAGGATTTCGATTGCTAACTTTTTTTATTTAAATGAAAAAATTCTTTGTAAATAAAATAGGTAAATAAGTGTTCAATAAGTAAATATGTGTGTATATTTTGTTGTGTGTTGCTATATAAATAATAAATAAATAATTTTATTTCTTTCTTTCTTTCTTTCAATAGTTATACATGTGTATAACTATTGATTAGAAGATTCAAAATTACATAGTAGAAACCGACTTTTTGCATTTACAAAGCTATTTCTCTATCACAATTCATTTATAATTACTTAATTTAAAATAAATTTATTTTAAAAAACTTAATTTAAAATAAACTTAATTACTTAATTACTTAATTAGTAGAAGACTTAATTACTTAATTTTAAATAAATTGTGATATAAAAATTAAGACATTTAAAAACAAACATCCTAAGAAATTTAAAGTAACAAAAGTTAAAATAAAAGCCATTAATTTTTTTATAGATTATTTCAGTCAATGAGTCACACCAACACTTCCGCAAATTTTAATGCTAGAGGTCTGAACATTTTCATAGTTTCATAGGGACTCCTTGTTATAAATAATAAAATATAGTTATTAAAGGAGTTTTAGTAAATCGCCCTCCGCCCTTACAAAAATAAGTAAAACCCTAACAAAAATATTTTTATGTAAAATGTTGCGAAGATGAGACCATATTGGTCGCACTGTCAAACAGTTATCAGATCTTATGCAGAGACAAGCTTCTAACTCTACAAGCCCTAACATCACAAACTCTTCACCTCAGTCAAAATATGTGGCTTGGCCGTTTCGTTACTGAATAACTGAACTGAACAACAAGAACTTGAATAACTGAAAATAAATTGACAGTTACGCCCATGTGATGGTAGCGACACGGCCATGCCACATATTTGACTAAGATGTAGAGTTTGTGAAGTTGTAGAGTTAGAATCTTGGCTCTGCATGAGATCAAAATCAAATTCATTTATTCATTTAAGGCTGATATAGCACTTGTGAACGTCAATGAAGCAAATCCTACGGCGGGAGGCCTTGTAACGAGAAGAACCGGCAAGAAACTCGCCAAGGGCTTTTTTTCTCCCTGTCGTATTTCATACTTTAGATCAGATAAGTTTTTGACAGTGCGAGGTGTCTCGTCTTGACAACATTTTACATGAAAATGTTTTTGGTGGGATATAATATTTACACACAAAAACACCCAGACTCAGAAAAATAAAGTTTAAACTCATTTGCTAGTTATATTAAATCATATTTACGATTTTAAATTATTTTTATGCATTCACAAGGCAATTGTGTGTTTAGGAAAAAATCTCTTTCGGGTGTGAGGAGAGATATTGATAAAGCAGCGCTGGCCTACAACAGCCTCATAACTAAAATACATATAACTAACATTTTAAGTCAATTTGTGATAAGATTTAATAAATATGGTTTTGCTTTTCTAAAACGAAAAGTCTCAACACATATTTTTAAACATTTTATTGATCAACTCTAAGAAATACAATAAATTTTATAGCAAAACCGCGAGAACGCATCGAGCCAAAGTATGTATGTAGGGTAGAGACACCAAGGAGTACGCGCTACCAAAGAGTACGCAGTGTAAATATAAATAAAACACTTTCACGGATTTTTTCACGCAATTTATTCAACAACTTGGTTAAATTTTAGTTTTTTTTTGAGATTTTAGTTGTTTTCTGTGACCACGGCCCCTGGAAAGGTGCCGAAACGTCGGATAAACCAAAAAAATCTCAAAAAACAACTAAAATTTAACCAAGTAGTTGAATAAATTGCGTGAAAAAATCCGTGAAAGTGTTTTATTTATATGGACAGTTCGCGCAGAAATCTAAGATGTGTTTAGTACGCGGTGTGTTAAGTCATATGCGACAAGTATCATATTTTGATACTTGGATAACATTGACAAGAGCGCTAGTTAACTGATTGAATAGCTAGAGAAGAGTTAGTTCCCATTTCGAGCGCGTGTCAAAAGATCCTTGTCGCACAGTAAAACTACTAAACACACTGCGTACTCTTTAGTAGCGCGTACTCTTTGGTGTCTCTACTATATAGGTGTAAGGAAGCGCCCGACCGCCCGACTGGCAGCGTTGCGATGTCAACGTCAACGCTCGCTAGCACCAATTTTTTTCGAAGAAGCCGTACTTTAACGTTTAATATCTCAGTCAGTTTTGAAGATAGGAAAAAAATAAAAACAGATTCTTTTTCTCGAGTTACCTATATATTGTTTAGATATGCTGATAACAAAAAACATTGGCGTGACTCATTATTCACAAATTGCACACTTTCTTGTTTATAAAATCATTCGACACTGCATTCACGACCGACTTATACCGAGATTACACCGAGCTCGTGGCGATAAGTCATAACTTGCATTCCGACGTTTTCTAGGAGGATTTACTATGTGTTATTATGTTATTCCATGACAACAATATCCGTACGTCGCGTTATCGCGGCACAGAATACAGCGGCATACGTTTTCGAACGCCTACGCTGGAAGATCGCTAGTGTGATGGAAGTCTTACGCTTTACTTTTACTTAAACGTTAACGATTGGCGATGGGCGATCGGAACAAACAAGTAAATGACAAATCGCTACGACCATTCGTTTCGTGTGTGAGTAGTGAAGTTTCAGATTGATCGTGATGACGGATCGTTTCATATAACGAATCCTTTACGCGCCAACGTTAGCCGTATTGTATAAGTGTCCCATTCTCTCCACGCTTGCTCACGATAAAAGGCTTTTTATCAAACTAATGAAGTGTCAACCAGTAATGAATAGTGTACCCTGATAGAATTGGTATGGGTAGGGTAGTCAATAGCTCGGAATCAATTGAATGGCTGTACCTAACTATATCGTGTGCTGTTTTACATGTCAATTATTGTCACACCAGTAAATCTTGTGGGGAAAACAGGTTATTACGCGATGACAGCTCTATTAAAGGCTTGGCCAAACAGAACGCGTACCTAGCGCGAGCTAGAGCGCTAGCCTGACGTCGCGCTTTAGCGCCGAACTGTGTTGTAGGATACGGGTAGTTGCATGTAGTTGCGCTAGCAGAACGCTATGCTCTGACGCGGCAGTTAGGACACTTTGACGCCGGGTGTTGTATTTTTTAACAAAATTATATTCTAGCGTCCAACTTTACGTGTGTAAAATATAGCATTATCGCCCGAATTCTCAAACGCAAATCATCTTTGGGAGCGTCTCAAACATCATGGCGTCTCTTTCATACGTTTGACATTTAAAGTGACAGGGCGATGTTTGAGACGCTCCCAATGATAAGTGGCGTACGAGTATTCGGACTGAACAAACTGAATGACTGAAAATCTGATAGAATTAGTTCGGATATACCCCTGCTTTATGATATGAAGGATAATTCTTATAAAAACTTAGCAATATAGTCGAAATTGTGTGAACAATAAATAAAAAAAATAATTAAATCATGATAAAGCGTTTAAAAGCAATAATTCTCCAACATCTGAATCACTCGACATCTTAATAACGAATTAACATTCCAAAGAGTAGCAATCTGCTTTTGGTAAAAAGTATATTGCGTAGGAGCGTTACGCTAATGTAGTTTATTTCATTGTGACGTAAAAGAGCGCGACGTTAAAACGCATCGCTATTAACGCTAACGCGGCGCTATGTACGCGTTCTGTTTAGCCAAACCTTAAAGATTTTGCTCAAATAATGCTGACTATGATAAGTGCCATCGATGAATTATATTACTTTTCATTTGATATTGGTTGAAAGGAGACTAGAAAAATATTCAAGTTCACATCGTGTCGCATTATTTAAACGATTAACTTGCAGTGATTGCTCGTAGAACTCTTTTCAACAAAACATTCAACGATAGCAATCTATGTTCATTATTGTCTAGTTAAGATGTTTTTGCTTTTACAATGAGGAACTTGCATATATATTATTTTGAGAAATTATATTAATAATCCGATAATGATAGCCGTTAAAAGTGCATTCGTAGAAGATTTATTTCAAAATTATTATTTTTTCTTGCATAATATTTTAATTATAATTTACGTAAATTGAAACGTGAGTTAAAACCCCACTCCGCTGAATTAAAAAAAATATGTATTGTATTCAATTCATGTTTTAAAACATTACAAAGATATATAAAATGGAAAATGATTTATTAGGTGACGACTCGCGAAAGTTGCCTAATGTAGTACATGGTGCGGTGGTTTTTTTTATGGAAAATTCTAATATTACAAATGTAGAGATAAAAGGACAAAAGCTTATTATTACGGTAAGTGGAATTGAAGTGAGGTTATGTTATTTGCAGTGCATTTCTTTATCAAGAAAAATTAATTTACCTCTTCTGTTGTTGTTGTTGTCTGTTGGTGATGCAAGATCCTACGAAGTTATGTTTTTTTACGAATACAACGTAGGTACTTATGTCAAAAAGATCTTCACAACATCGCAAGACTGATTTTGTAAAGGGTGAATGTTGTCTTCTAGCAACTTCCACTTTTCTCTAACTTTAGGCTCTTGAGGCACGGTTAAAAATACTATTGCTCAAAAAGATAGAACTCAGATAGATTGTACTATTTGCAATTGCAATTGATTGCAAAGAAATAAGATGTAGAATAGAATTCATAGCGCAATCGCAATAGTAACGTTTGCACCATGAAAAACTTACACTTAGGGTAAAGTACCGTGTACCAATGCAACTACTGCAGACACGAGTATTGTATAAGTTAGCAGGGGGGGGGGGGGGCTTGCATCAAGCAACTCAGTTAATTAACCCTGTGAAGCCATCGAGACGTCTAAAATGGTTGCCCGGTGATTTATTAACAATATACTCTTGGGGAAGGAACACCGCCGGCTGTGGCCTCAATTTTGAAATGCCTTCGGCTGTTTTGAGAGAGCAAGGTAGTGTAAGAACAAGAGAAAATGAGAATAAAAATGTTTATAGCAAATTAACAATACAGTTCCCTCAAAGATTAAATGCTTTCTGAATTCTTGTTAGGGCGCACGACCGACGACGCAACAATATAATATAATTACTAGCTCTAACGCCGTCCAAGCAGGGCTAGTGTCACCCATATAATCAATGACTTGAATACAAATGGAATTGTCTGCAATGACAAAATTTAACTTATTGTAAAACCATTTTCCTATAAAGAGATCTGAATCAGATATTGCTTCAGTAAACAATAATTTAAAACACAACAGATAAGTAACAATAATTTAAATTCAATTTGTATAAAATCTTATGATATATTTTATCTTTAGCTATATTGCTTCCAATAGTCGGTTACGGAATAGTTGACACATAAACCCGTTTGTCTCGGCAGCATAAGCAGTCGTTGATACCGACTTCCGCATTGGGCCCGCGTGGTGTGACATGTCCCATGCTCCTTATCCATCCGAAAGTGAGGTCAGTGCCTCAGCAGACATAAAATGGCTGATGACGACGATGATAGTAAGCACGATTAATAAAAAATTAATTTTGCTAATAACATGACGCTTCTGTGGTTACACAAATTTTGCCGTTGTTGGGAGAACAGTAAATGAAAAGTCGCCCAGTGCTCTAACAGAATACTCAATGAAAGTTCGGTTGTCAGCGCTGCTACTACGTATGTGTAATCACATCAGACAGAATTTATAATCAAACAATGCAATGTACATAATGAAACGTTTAAAGTTCAGGTTAAACTACAGGTTAAAGTTTAAAGGTAATACGTTTCAATGAGGTTTTATCTCTATTATTTGCAACAACTTAACTGCCAGAAATGTGAAAATGAAATAACTGTTGTTGGAAAGGATCAGTAAAATAAATATTCTCATGTGCTTGTAGCGACGGCAACGTAATCACGTCGCTACTTATTGTATTTATTTCCAACTACCAACAGTTGGGCCGCGGTCCCCGACCTAGCTCAGAGGAAATACTTCCCTTTTCGCTGAATATATGACGACGCATCTTGCCTCTACCTACATGCTTTTAAGGAAGATTTGTTGTGCTTATAACGTTTACATTTCATTTCGGATATACAATAATTGGACCTTTTCTTTTTGAGAAATTCATCAATGTCCAACAAAATAAATTATTTTTGACATTCAATTGTATTTTAAGATGATTAGAGAGTAAGAGATTTTTTAGTGCCTATAAAGTATTTAATGTATATTTCTGAATTTTAATTTGGATTAAGGTTTTTGAGCATCTATAAAGATATAACATATTTTTTTTCCGAATTTTAATTTAAGGCTAAGCTTAATTTTATCAAATTAAGGGTGACTTTCACCACTGATATTTAAACGTGATTAACGCTAAACGTGTTTAAGACATAGTTCTGTCTCTGTCATATGTTTGAATGTGATTCAGACAGAAATACGTTTTAAACACGTTTAGCGTTATTCGCGTTTAAATATCAGTGGTGAAATCGGGCCTAAGTAATTTATTAGTTTAGTAACTTAAATAAATCTTTTCTTTTAATTTAAATTAGATACCTGCTAATCGTTTATGTATAACCGATAGCAAATCATTTTCAGCCTTTACCGAACAAAACATGAAAATTGAAGGAGCAAGTTTCACAAAGAACTGCTTTAATACCTACGAATAACTTTTGTATCCAGAACAATCTTTGAAATACGCAAAAAACTACCATTACTCTCAGCATGCTTATTTGAGTTTTATAAATTTGAGCATATATCTGTTGGGGTGTTAGACTGGATCTTACGTGTTTTTTATAATTTAAGGGAATAGGGTATTTTACTGTTGTTGAAATGTAGATATTTAATGATGACGTTAAAAAATATTGCAATTAAGAATACCAAATGTGAAAAAAAAAAATTGAATCTGTTTTATAATAAAAGAATTATAGTCTGTTTGATTTTAACTATAGCTGTCTCTTTCTAAAACGAAATCTTCTATGGCGTGACTATGACGCTACTAACCCACTGACGTCACTAAGATAGCGTCCTGTCCTTGTCTAATTATAAAGTTTGAAGTCCTATATCTTTGAAAATATTCAAGATAATTCAAAATGAAAACCTGTTTTGTGTAGCTAATATTTCGAAAAACATTTTAAAGAAATAAAAAAAAATCAGTAAAATACCGTATTGGCTTGTTTTCCGTTACTGTTGTAAGAAGGAACATGTTTGCTGAACCCTAATGCCGTTTTTAGGAATGGTGAATTTGAAACGTAGCTCATATGGTGCGTCCAGATTGGTGTAACGTAACATGAAATGTACTTATATCTTGAAAGGTAATACCTTGTAACGAATTCTCATAATTTGGACATCTTGCGCGCACGAACTAAGCAGTTCACGCGCGTGCTGCGAGCATTTCAAACCGTGCGTGGAGCGAGCGATTTGCTGGGAATTTGTCGGTTTTTCGACGTACAGAAAGGGCCGCGCAGACATACGTATAGTGAATGCGCAGTTCGTGCCAGGAAGGTGCGCGGTACGCGTTCACGCAACGAACATGCAACGAAACGCAGATTGATACATTGCATGTACGTTGCACCAATGCACCATCTCGATGTCAATGTTGCGCAATAAGCGCAAGGTATACACTGCCAACTGGCGGGCGAGCTAACGAGTCCGCGATGTGACGTTTCACCTCTTTTCATACTGCGAGGAGGGAAACAAAGACCAGCGACGTGGCTTGCGGTGTGAACCAAAGCATGAAAAGAGGCGAAACGTCACATCGTTCGGCTCGTTAGCTCGCTCGCCAGCTAGCAGTGTGGGAATATGCTCCTGTAACATAAATCTGAGAATCAGACAAGTTTAATTATATTATGATATTGTGGCGTGATTGTCAACACTTGACCAACTACTTACTGACTTGAGATCTAAGTGAGTTAAAAATAATGTTCCCTAAACAATTTTGAAATTCCTGAAATTTTTTAACATTTTGACTTGCCTAGTTTTGATAAATTATTAAATCGAATAGCAGCGTAATCAGCTTTTTTATTATTTTTTCATAATTTGTATAACTAATAAACCTAAATATCTTGCTTTTCCTGTTAAGAGAAGTTTAACAGTAATTGTCATGTTTTTTTTCATTTGTTTTGGTTTAATTGCTAGTATTTTTAATAATTCAAACTCGAACTAACCAGAGGTTTGAGGTTTCTTTAACAAACTTACGTAACAATCCCCCAACTGTATAATATAAGGGACAGAGCAGTAATAACATACGGTTCACACACAGGAGGTAATAACAAAAACATGGCCGAACGGAGACCGCAGGGAGCGCTTTCCATAAAACAGAATAAGTTGGAGACGTGCCAGATTGAGAACTAATAGCCGGACAGACATGCCGAAGAAACTCGATATCTTCCGAAATACTGCTTATGAAGATACAAACCATTAATAATTCATGGCAATGTGAATGATACTGTAATAAGAGGAGCTTGGAAATGAGGATAAGGTACTCCAAGTCATACTTATTAAAAGTGTTGAGTGAGTTGGTGAAATAGTAGTTTTGCAAGGAGGGCAACAAAGTAGGAACCTACTTATAAATATTTGACAAATTAAATATTCAACAGTGGAGCTGCAGGAAATGTGCGATTTAAGTATTAGGTACCTATTTCTCGAAATGTTTGGAAATCTTTAAGAAAAGGTCATATTGAAAGTAGCCGAAATCAGCGAGAATATATGAGAAATTTCATCATTCATCATCATGTCAGCCGAACGACGCCCACTGCTGGGCATAGGCCTCCCCCAAGGATCTCCACAACGATCGGTCCTGCGCTGCCCGCATCCAGCGGCTTCCCGCGATCTTGACCAGATCGTCGGTCCACCTTGTAGGGGGCCTGCCCACGGAACGTCGTCCGGTACGCGGTCGCCATTCGAGAACCTTTCCGCCCCAACGGCCATCGGTTCTCCGCGCTATGTGTCCCGCCCACTGCCACTTCAATGATGCAATCCTTCGAGCTATGTCGGTTGTTTTAGTTCTCCTGCGGATCTCATCATTTCTGATTCGATCGAGCAGGGAAATACCAAGCATCGCTCTCTCCATTGCTCGCTGGGTGACTTTGAGCCTTCTTATGAGACCCATAGTAAAAGACCACGTCTCACTTCCATAGGTCATTACTGGCAACACACACTGGTCAAAGACTTTCGTCTTGAGACATTGAGGTATTTCGGACGCGAATATATGTCGGAGCTTCCCAAACGCTGCCCATCCGAGCTGGATTCGACGAGAGATCTCTTTCTCAGAGTTGGACTTACCTAACTGGACCGTCTGTCCAAGGTAAACATAGTGGTCAACAACTTCGAGTGTAATGTTCCCAACATTAACTGGAGCGGGTGCAACATGGGCATTGAACATGATTTTCGTCTTGTCCATGTTCATCTTAAGACCCACTCTTTGCGAAGCATTACCGAGATCTTCGAGCATTGTGTTCAGGTCTTCCAAGGTCTCAGCCATAAGAACTACATCATCGGCAAACCGTAGGTGTGTTAGGTACTCGCCATTGATGTTGATGCCGTATCCTTTCCAGTCCAGCAGCTTAAAAATATCCTCCAACGCAGCTGTGAACAGTTTGGGAGAGATGACATCTTCCTGTCTCACACCTCGCTGTAGTTGGATAGGATTAGAGCTCTGGTTCTGTAATCGGACCGACATGGTGGCGTTTTGGTATAAGTACCTCAGCACCTCGATGTACCTGTGGTCTATTTGGCATCTCTGGAGAGACTGCAGCACCGCCCAAGTCTCAATCGAATCAAAGGCTTTCTCATAGTCCACGAACGCCAAGCAAAGTGGCAAGTTATACTCTTCGGTCTTCTGTATAACTTGCCGCAGCGTATGAATGTGGTCTATGGTACAGTGCCCGTAGTGTAAGTTTTTATGTCAAAAAACGCAAACTATTTTGAATGCGTATTAATGTCAATTTGTATGAAAACTGTATTAGCGCCTCTAGCGGCGAGTAGCGCGCTTATATAGTTTTCATACAAATTGACATTAATACGCATTCGAAATAGTTTGCGTTTGCTTGACATAAAAACTTACACTCGGGGTACTGTAGCCTTTCCGGAACCCGGCTTGTTCGGGAGGTTGAAAGTCGTCGAACCTGCGAACGAGACGATTCGTAATGACTCTCGAAAACAACTTATAGATATGGCTCAGAAGCGAGATGGGTCTATAGTTCTTCAAGAGAGTTTTATCACCCTTCTTGAAAAAAGAAAATGAGAAATTTGATAAGGGTAAAATCAAGATATAAATAATACATACAGACTTCCGCTCGCGGCTTCACCCGCGTGGACTACATGACGTTCTCCCGCGGAAATGTGATGTTTTTCCGGGCTAAAAAGTAACCTATTTCTCTCTCCAGTTCCCAAACTATCCCCATACTAAAACTCACGTCGATCCGTTGCTCCGTTTTGACGTGAAGTCGGACAAACAAACAGGTATTCACATTAATAATATTAGTATGGATGTACGAAGTGGAAGAGATCTCTGTCTGCCCATGTCGGAAACAGGGATGATAATATTTTACAAGAGAGCAACGTGGTTAAGTGTGCTACTTTAAAAGGCTTTTAAGAGGGGGTCTAAACGCAAAGCACCAGTCTTACAAATTAAACCACGAATTATTTGGAAAAAACGTTTATAGATATTACAACATACTTGAATGGGACTGGACTAAGTGAAAACATAAAACAATAACATATTGTCGATAAAAAATCACAAAGTTCTGGTCTAATTTTCAGCTATAGTTAAATTTATTTTCGATAAGACGCATATTTTTTTTTTTTTATCCATAACGGGGTAGCACTTAGCCTTCATCACACCTGATGTTAAGTGGTGATAAGGCTGAAGATGGAAGCGCACTACTCCCGGAATCCTCAATCACTGAGGAACTGGCTATCTTATCTCTAATATAAATATTTCGAGTAATTCAAAGAAAACTAATTCGGCGTTAACTATTTCTGTTTTTTTTGTATGTGAGTTTTTTCTAGGTTTATACCCCCTCTTATGGTTAAGAGGGGGTATAAACCTAGAAAAAAAGACCACAAGACCACCGGTATCAGACACAAAAATATTGTATTAAGATTGTTAGATGGTAGGAAAAATTTGAGTTATAAGTTCGCCTGACTATCTACCACAAAGGCTAACGCCATAACAAAAATGTTTTCATCATTGCTGCGTTCCGGTAGTCAAACTCAAACTTAAAATAATATTTTTTCAATTTATCTAAAAAAGTATTTCTGGTTCTACTATCTATCCTCAGTGGTTGTGGATTCCGGGAGTAGTGCGCTTTCACCTTCAACCTCATCTTCACTTAACATTCAGGTGTGATGAAGGCCAAGTGCTACCCCGCTGTGGATGTAAAAAGCTTACTTCAAATTGCGTGGAACTAAAAGTTATTGTGATAAAGTACCAATACTTATATACCTTTTACTACATATAAAAGCGTAATCAGAATTTAATTTCCAAGGAACTGCTCATAGTTGAAGCGTATACTAAATGTGTAGTTCATTAGGCTGCATCGTACCTATTATCGTACATAGGTACTCGTAGTTGTCCCACGCACCGAAGTAGGTCATTGGGTAATGAAGTGCAGTCTATAATAATATCAGCCACACTGACACACGATCACGTCGTTTACTACATATGTATATCTCTACAAGTAATCCAATCTACCTGGAATAGGGGTAATTTACATATTTTAGGGGCTGTCCATTAACCACGTGATGTTTTTAGCAACTTTGTAGAACCCCCCGGTGGCTTTGTACTATTGTGATACTTGGTGATTTTTCCCGGACTCCTCTTCCCCCGGTGTAACGTGGTAAAGCTTTGTATTATGTGATTGTGATACTAGGTGATTTCTTCCTGGACCCCTTCTCCCCCCTTTCGGCCTATTGCCGTGGGCTGAAAAGGAAGGTCTTCTCGCGTAACAACGTCCTGAAACGCCTGACCACGACTCACTGGGGGGCAACACCGTCTGTCGTTCGTACGAGTGGTTTAGCCTTATCCTATTCAGCAGGTGAGTATGCGTGCCCCGTTTGGTCGAGATCGGCCCACGCGAAGCAGGTTGACACGGCTCTTAATATTTTTTCCCGGACTCCCCTTACCCCGGTGTAACGTGGTAAAGCTTTGTATTATGTGATACTAGGTGATGTTTTCCTGGACCTCCCTCCCCCCTTTCGGCCTCACATGATTAATGGACAGCCACTTATGGATAAAATCTTTTTATGTACGTTAGGATATATACACCATAGAGTACGCGCTATCAAAGGGTACGTAGTGCGTTAAGTCAATGTTTAGTCTTAAAGTGCAACAAGGGTCATTTGGTACTTAAATGGCATTGACAGGAGCGCTAGTTAACTGATTGAATAGCTATGTAATGTAAAAATTAAATCCAAATGACATTGATCACCAATCAATATTTATGAATCAAATTTTATAAAGATTTAAAGCTTTTATTTCATACAACGTAGCAGTTAAACCAAAAATAAATCAATAATTCTCAGAATCCCGTCACAGTGCGAGAAATCCTTTGATCGTTATTGTTTGAACAGTCGCCACACTGAACACATCTGAGCAGTGGGATGCGTGTGAGCAAGATGCGTCATCTCAGTACTAGGAAGTATCCCATCAATAACAATAAGCTAAAACTTCAGCAATAAAAATACTTATTTATCGATCAAAGCGTCAGGACGAATTAACCAATTCAAAAATATAAAAACTAACTACGCCCGCAGCTTTAGCTATTTGTTTCCCATCTAAATGACGGCATAGTAAAATCCTTTTTACAGCATAGTAGTTGAAAACCAGAGTCAGCTTCAACACTGACACATGCTGCTGATCCCTTTTGATGCAGCAATGTGGAACATTTTGTAGTAGATTTTTGTGTATTTTTGACATATAAGTTATGTCCATGTCCACTGTCTGTGCGAATAAATGTTATGATTTGATTTGATATCAGATACCTAGTAATTGTCTATTTTTATGCAAAATTCATCCAAAATGTTAGTGCAAATATAATAAACCACACATAGTTAACTCAACCTAACCTTACAAGATGAATTTATAAAATGTAATTGAATTTATAATTATAATAAAAAATATCTACAAAAATGTCCTACAAATCTTCTAATAACCCAAAATAACCGTCTTTTTCTTTTACAGCATCATCATAATGTCAGTAGAACGACGCATGCTGCTGGGCATAGGTCTCCCCGAAGGATCTCCACAACGATCGGTCCTTCGCTGCCTGAATATGTCTATCTCCTAATAACCCAAAATAAACGTCTTTATCTTTTACATCATCATCATAAGTCAGTAGAACGACGCATGCTGCTGGGCATAGGCCTCCCCCAAGGATCTCCACAACGATCGGTCCTTCGCTGCCCGAATATGTCTATCTCCTAATAACTCAAAATAAACGTCTTTATCTTTTACATCATCATCATAAGTCAGTAGAACGACGCATGCTGCTGGGCATAGGCCTCCCCCAAGGATCTCCACAACGATCGGTCCTTCGCTGCCCGGATATGTCTATCTCCTAATAACCCAAAATAAACGTCTTTATCTTTTACAGCATCATCATCCTGTCAGTGGAACGACGCACACTGCTGGGTATGCCTCCCCCAAGGATCTCCACAGCAATCAGTCCTTCGCTGCCCGCATCCAGCGGTTTCCCGCGACCTTGACCAGATCGTCGTCGGGCCACCTTGGAGGGGGCCTGCCCACGGAAAGTCGTCTGGTCACAATTCGAGAATCTTTCCGCCCCAACGGCTATCGGTTCTTTACGTCTTCGCCGTCCCGCACGCTGCTACTTCATCTGCGCAATCCTTCGAGCGATGTCGATTTATTTAGTTCTCCTGCGGGTCTCATCATTTCAGATTCAATTATGCAGGAAAATACCAAGCATCGCTCACTCCGCTCGCTTGGTGACCTTCTTATGAGAATTGAGACCCACAGTAAACAACCACGTTTCACTCTCTTATAAGTCATTACTGACAACACACACTGGTAAAAGACTTTCGTATTGAGATATTGAGGTATTTCGGACGCGAGTATTTTCCGAGTTTATCGAACGCTGCCTATCCGAACTGGATTCGATAAGACGAACCTTAAAATAGAAGTTAATAAATAGGTATTGGGTTATTTACGAAAATATTTAAATAAATCCACCATTAGAAAGACACCACTTGGTCACTGCACTTTTACTTGCGACTCGACACTTTACTTGACCAATGTAAAGTGGTCTTTAGAATGCACAACAAATCATCGAAATACCCACCAAAAAAAAAACATGCAATTGCATCTCTCCATAACAATAAGACCTTTCTCGCTTTCTGTTCGAAATTGCAGTGTTCATTTGGGGAAAAGCAGAAATGAGGACATATTTCATAGCTATAACGTTACCCGATACTTTTTACGGTAGCTGAACGTACAATCGAGAGACTTTCCGGTCGAACACTTTATGATAATATTCACTTACACCCAAAGAATACACTAATACGAAATTAAAACAAATAGTTTTTGGATAACATGGCTAGATACCGAAAATTTTAAAGGATAGGCAAGTAGTTAAACGTCGTCGCTCTTCCGATGCCTAGCCATTTCATTGAATGGCTGCATATCACTTAAGACAAAACACGTTTCACCTAATGAACACGAACATCGATCACGGAATATTTCATTTGTAAGTATGCACGTAAATAATAATAATTATCAAAACGAACACGAACGCATTACAAATTCTACAAAACGTCTACAGAATAACGATTATTTATCGCCACGAACATTTTTGACGAATAAGTTCGTTAGTGGTGCGCACATGCGAACAAAATTTTCATTGTTTGTGTCTATGTTCATGTTCGTTCGTGCGTTCTGTAAGTACGCGCGGTCGGATTAGAACGCAGGCAAATATCAGCTTTAAGTGGTCAACCGGCAAACCCCGACTGTACCAGAATAGGTACAGTTTACGAGTTTTTATAACAGTTGGCATATTTGTATCGACTAGCTTGCATGCATGCTATAGCTCGTTCAGAAGCCAATAATTTTGATTCCTTTTATTGCCGCCGTCGCATGTAGGTTCGTACTAAAAAAACGGCATTTATAAGTTTCTAGACACGGGTTGAGTTTGTTAGACTTTGTTGATTTATACTTGTTGATTAAGAAACGGTATTCACAGCGCTTTTATTAGGCACTTAAGCAATATTGTTTTAAATGACCGACATCAAGGTTGTATTAGTTTTCGCTTCGTATTACTTGCGAAGACGTTATCGATAGTTCACACGATATCATTGTATTGCTTTAATAAAGTATTAGTGTAATTATGATTTTTAATCTACAACAGTGTAGCATTTAAAACTAATCTCTTGCAGTTGGAAAGGGCGCAACGAGCAGTCCTAAAAGTAAGTACATTTCGTCCTTTTACTTTTCTACTAAGGAACTCTACTTATCATGCAAAGTCCTATCCATACGCCAACTGTTTATATTGCATAGCCTTCTATATATGCATGCCCGAACACCTTTTATACACTCCGATAAGAGAAGAAAATTCCAAGTTTGTGATATTCCCAGAACTAACTTGGCATTTACAAAAGGATTTTTATTTTTTCTCGGACCTTATTTAAATAATAAAATTAATAAAATAATTTCCCAGCATCAATTACCATCAACCCAATGTAAAAGCACTATATTAGACTGGCTCCTTGGCCAATCGTACGACGAGTCGGAAAGTCTGTTGGCAGTGTTATCCTAAATACAATAAAAGGCACACTATTCTTATAAACTGCATGCACACACCCACATACATCAACACACGTTGTCTCATCCCAATACTCATACTTACATAATACACACACACACACACACACACACACACACACACACACACAGGTACAGTACAGGTATTTACAGGTTATATCTCATAACCTTTTAGGGTCAGTTACGACCACTTTTACAATAATTGTTACCTTAATTGCCTTACCAAAACAGAACTTGTTATCTGTTTACCATAGCTTTAGCTATTACTTACACTGCATGTGACTGTATTTTGGTATGAATAAAGAATTTTATTATTATTATTATTACTTAAACTCCATCACCTGAGATCACACCTAATGTTAGATGAAGAAAAGGCTAAAGAATGCGCACTACCCCCTGAATCCTCAACCACGAGGTACTGGTTATCTTATCTGTAACGGCCGGAACACAAAAGTGCTGAAAACATCGTTATTATGGCGTCAGACTTAGATAAGATGGTGGTTGCTGGCCAGGCGGACTTAGAACAAGTCCTACCACCAAGCAAACCGAATACAATATGTACTCCCACTGGGAAAACCCGGGACCTCTGGGTCTAACACCAGTGGCGTATAGGTACCACTATACTACAGAGGCGGTTTAAAACAATTATGTTTTTTTTTTATTAACTTATGTACTGGGTGCATACCATCAACTTTAAGACAGCGATTCAAAAATAGCGCGATGCAGAATAGGTTCCTAAAATGAATTGCTTTCTTTCGTACTATGACCTTTTAAAAACTGGATCGCAAATGAATTGCTAAATGTGAATGACCAAACGATTTGTGTCCTTATTTCTTCTACCCGTCTCTTTCACTCGATTCTGTCATGCCCGGAGAGTGAAAGGGACGGATAGAACCTGCAGGTGTCACGTTAACTTGGCCAAGTTATACGTCAAATAAGAGTTGATGACAGCTCAGCGGCTGTGAAATGTCATTGAATGATCACTGAATCGCTGTCATTGATATTAAGCTGTCGTGGTACGAATAAGCGAAGCAGATCAGTTTAGGTCCTAAACAAAACCGCAATAAGAGTTGATGGTAGGCACCCTGTTTCCAGTGACATAATACGGTAGCAAAGTTACTTTATACGTGACGTTTAACTCAAATGTTTGCACACGCCTCTGAGAACGGTTTTGGTAGACCGCAACGTGTGCACACGCTGTGTTTCTGCTAAGTCATATTATTACCAGCGCCTGCCGGTGTCTGTGTCTCCATTATCCATATTAATATTGTAAATGTGAAACAATCACATTTTGTTTCTACACATCACATTATCACTCAAAGTGAACTCTTTAAAAACTTAATGTTATGTAGGTATAGGGTGTTACATGATAAGATTTAAACATTTTTATTCATTTCACTATCAGAAAACTGTTTTTAGTATTATAGCTACCGATTTATAATACTCGGTTCCATTTTTTAAAGACAAATAATGTACATAAAAATGCCCCAGACCAATACGAACAGATATGTCTAAGCACACAAATATTTGTCTTGTGCGGGAACCAAACCCGCGATATCTGCGCAGAAGGCACTTAGGTACCTATCTAATCTACCAACGTACTCCTACGTAGAACAGATTGCCGCATTGGCTAAAGATGGGAACATGTGTAAGTATGACATTTTCTGCATCGGTGAGGCTTTTAATCGCAATAATTAAGATCTTAACATTCTTAACTGTTGTCAAATTTTTGCTTATAACTTCAACATATTATTTCATTAGACGTTAACACTAATAAACAGCATTTACAACAACTTTTGTTTTTGGAAAAAAGTTGTACCTACCTAAGATTAGTTTAAAATGTGTTCGACGATAAGTTTGAATTACATTTAAAAAAAATGTACTGACGAGATCTATAATTATCACGCTAGTTAATTGTTAAACTACATAGCTTGCTGATGTTTTTTTCTCAGAACATATTATTAGTAGGTTTGAAGTAAAATTAACTATTCAACAATACAAAAGAGTCATTTGCAATAAATTGCCATAGCAAAATCAGTTATATACGATCACTAACTTCCGCCCGCGACTTCGTCCGCGTGGACATTCGAGAAAATACTTAGGAAACCAATAACCAGGATAAAAAGTAATCTATGTTTTAATTTCATAAAAATCCGATCAGCCGTTTTTACGTGATTAGGCGGGTCCTCCCTCACCCCACGAGCAGCCTCGCGCGAGGCACAACGTTTGCCACGTGCGGCGGGCCTCGCACGAGGCTGCTTACTTAATAGAGGCCGCTCATAGAATACTTTTTATCCTGGTTATTGGTCCCTTAAGGCGGGCATTCCCCAAAAAAGGGTATTTTAAATTATGGATTACTCGCAAATCACAAGTACTTAAAACTTGGAAAAAATATATGTTATTTTACAGTTATTTATCTAGTGCTTTCGGCCGTATTTTTTCGATTGGTCATATTTAACTGTGTCAAATAAAATCCCAAACATCCATCTAATCGTAATCTAAATATCGTATTACTTGCAGTATACTTGGTTTTAGTTAATGAAAAACATACGAAAATAATTGTCTCTGATTAGCCGAGGGATTCCGGCCGTCATAAGTGTAAATTTTTTATTATTTAATTTTTAATTGAATTTTAAGTGATTTTCGATTGGCGGGCCGCTCGCGAGTTCACATTTCACTGCCGGCTGCCACTGCGTCCGCGTGAAGAGTATCGCGCGCGGCCGAGCAAGCGTTAGCGTGCCTATTTCGGTCGGGATTCATCGCCCTAAGTATTTTCTCGAATGTCCACGCGGACGAAGTCGCGGGCGGAAGCTAGTAAATAATAAGTGTCTGTTTCACAATTAAAAAGTTAGTTCTGAGTAGCTTAGGTACCAAGAATGATTTAGGTTTCTATACCCTATTTACCACCTGGGTTTGATTTTCGGAAAACTACGAAATGGGTTGCCTATTTGTTTTAAGAAGTAAGCCTACAAAGTTTCAAGTTGAAATGTCTATTTTATCCCCTGATTTTTCATTCAAAACTTCACCCCTATTTCAACCTTTTAGGGGTTGAATCATGTTCAGTGTGTTAAACATCAAAATAAATGCCATTTTTGCAATCGTCATCCCATAAAACCTCAATAACGACATCCATATCGATGTTTAGGTTTATTTATCCCATTTAACCTCTAAGGGGTTGATTTTCGAAAAAAGACGAAATATGTGTTTGCTTATTTGTTTTACTTTCCGACCATAAGCCTAAATAATAAATTCAATGAAGGACTTTCCAGATACAACATTTCATCTCCCTTTTCACCCCTTCGGGGGTGGAATTGTCAAAAACGATGACACAGGTTAATATTAATTTTCAATTGCCAGCCTAAATACAAAATTTGAAGATTCTAATTTCAAAACTGACGGACTTTCATACACATATTCATCCCCTATTTTACCCCCTGTGTTTGATTTAGGGAAAATTACGAAATGAGTTGCCTATTTCTTTTAAGAAGTAAGCCTACAAAGTTTCAAGTTGAAATGTCTATTTTACCCCTGATTTTTCATTCGAAATTTCACCCCTATTGCAACCTTTTAGTGGTTGAATCATGTTCAGCGTGTTAAACATCAAAATAAATGCCATTTTTGCAATCGAGATCCCATAAAACCTCAATAACGACATCCATATCGATTTTTAGGTTTATTTATCCCATTTAACCTCTAAGGGGTTGATTTTCGAAAAAATACGAAACATGTTTTTGCTTATTTCTTTTACTTTCCGACCATAAGCCTAAATAATAAATTCAATGAAGGACTGTCCAGATACAACATTTCATCCCCCTTTTCACACCTTCGGGGGTGGAATTATCAAAAACGCTGACACAGGTAAATATTAATTTTCATTTGCCAGCCTAAATACAATGTTTGAAGATCCTAACTTCAAAACTGACGAACTTTCATACAAACATTCATCCTCTATTTCACCCCCTTAGGGGTGGAATTTCCAAAAATCCTTTCTTAGTGGATACACTATATAACGTATCTATGTGCAAAATTTGAAGTCTCTAGGTTCAGCGGTTTGGGCTGTGCGTTGATATCTCAGTCAGTCAGTCAGTCAGTCAGTCAGTCAGTCAGTCAGTCAGTCAGTCAGTCAGTCAGTCAGTCAGTCAGTCAGTCAGTCAGGACTTTGAATTTTACATATATAGATTTATATCAACAGTAAGTAACAAGTCAAACATTCAAGGTTCATCTTTATCTGTAACTTTGGTTCATAGAGAGCATTGTACACTCACAAGTTATTTAATTTAAAAGAAAGTCATTCAATCAGTTCTGTCAACTAGAGCTTTGAGCTAGAGCAGAGTTTAGAGCTAGAAAAGATCTTATCAAAACTATTTTAAGCTGTTAAGATTTCTATCTTAATCAAGATGTTATTAGTAAAAAAGCTAGAACTGAAAAATAAACTTGGGTATGGAGTGTTCCACCCTGATTTAAACTTATAAATAGCATTATGTAGGATGGAATTCATGCAGGATACCTAGATGGAAAGTACTCGAAATAATGGAAATAGCAAATTTTACTGAAAGGAACCATTGCTTTATTTTTGGCAAGAAACAAAACTGCATTCACAGATTTAAACAACTCACCTTTTATAAGTAGTCACGAGAAGTAATATGTGAACAAACTGGAACTTTGTCACTTTGAAACCTTCCGAAACAAAACTATCTCTTGCTACAAAAGTCAATTAATATTTTAATATGACATAGTCCTATAAGCTGTTTACATCTCGTCGTCAATTCACACATCGACTCGACTCGACATCGAATCCATGATCTCTTTAATTGTTTTCAGTTTTACAGAAGAAATATATGCAGTACGTTGTGGATATAAGGGTAAATTTACTTTGTGAAATTTCAGATTGACGCTTCGACTCTGCGAGAGTGTGAGTTGAGCCTTTTTTATAGTGCTAGCGGCCGCTCGAGGTTTCACTCGCGTGGTTTCCGCTCCCGTGGGAATATCGGAATAAAAAATCCTATGTTTATCCTATGATGGATTATCATATATTCTATCTGTGTGCCAAATTTGTGATGTGTAAACGTGAAAGAGTAACAAACATCCATACATCCATCCATACTCACATATAGCGAGCATTCATAATATTAGTAGGATAATATCCTACTAATACTAGCGGCCGCCTGCGGTTTCACCTACGTGGTTTCCGTTCTCGTGGGAATATCGTGATAATAAGTTATTCCAGCCTATAATCTATCTCTGTTGCAAATTTCATCCAGATCCGTACAGTAGTTTTTGCTTGAAAGAGTAACAAATATCCATACTTCCACACTCACATACTTTCGCATTTATAATATTAGTAGGAACGAACACCTAAAAAAAAGTTATTGGGTGTTTGTACTATAGCATGGGCAGCCGGAGCGGGTCGCTATCAATTGCTATCAGTACAAGTCTTCAAAGCCGTTTTTAACCATATTCAGTGTTTAAATTAAAAACCGTCTACAGTTTTTCTGCTTCAATTAACTCACGAAGACGGTTAATAATGGACGCATCCCAAGAGCAAAGCAGTTCCCCGCCCAGGACGCAGTAAATATTAAAAGTTTCCATTATGACCAAAAACTGGAACTCCGGATGACCTAATTCGAACCGATGACGAAACTGCCAACACCGTCTAAAAGATCAATGTAGGTACCTAATTGTTCAATATAATACGGTTTCATAGTTTTTCGAGGATGTGAGCAATAAGTGTTTAACTTAGCGTTCACTTAGGCTATAGAATTTTAAATTAATTCATATCGCTGCCTACCTAATATCAATCACAGTCATAAGTACCGTCTAACGAAATAACGATACAAACACTAAGAAATAACACTTTGCCTAGTTTTTACTTGATTTTAAGTTCGGAATAACTGTTTCTAACATTTCATAATACCTTTTTCGACCAAGCGCCTAATTTTTAACGATGTGTCCAAAACTGAAACCATACAGTTTGCGTTATTATGAAACAACTTTGTACGACAGCGGATCAAAACGCGCATTGTAATATTGTCAAAACGAGATTTACATTGTATCTGTTTTTAATTAAATTTGGTTGCTCTACGTTATTTTTTTAAATTTGGCGTATCTGTGAAGCTAACTACCTGACTGCTGACCTTTTTAATAACGGAAATAAATGTTGCCAGTAGCCATTAATACCTAGCTTCTCAATGATTATAATCAAAAGTTTTCATGACCGTTATTAGAAATAAAAACTATAGTGAAATAACACATAAAATAACACATAAAACATGCCCAGATTAAATTATGTTTCATTATTTTCGAATCACGTTACGATGTCTAACCGACAATGAAACTATTCTAACGACCCTTAACAAAAGTATTCACAATAGCTTTGAATAAATAAAAACTATGTTGTGACTGACAGTTAAGTGAGGAACTATCTCTTGAATTGTTAATAGACTTTCCATCCGTAATCGTAATTGAAATTTACTTGATGACAGGCTGTGTAATTCGTATAATATTCTGTTTATTTGGTATTAAGATTATAGTTTCTATTATCAGTTTAAGAACCAATAGAACTGTTCTATTTTATTTATTTATTTAGCGCCATTCCTCTACTTAATTCTTTCCATTAATCGTTTCCTTCTTTAGCGTTTACAGAGCCTGAATAAAGTTAAATACAACAGAACCTCAATTACCAAATAAAACCAACGTAACTTCAATTGAGTTTACATCTTCAATAGTTTAATTACTTGGAAAGTTCAAAATGTTCTCGCTAAGTGGCTCGAAGCGAAGTACGTACCGATGGCTGACCACTTACACGAGGATCCAAATGGCGTTCGACACGCCACTGTTATCATTACATTTTTTAATCGAAATTTCACTTTGCCAATGCTGTCATTCCCACTACGCAAACAATGCCGATAAATTTTAAGGTTATGTTATTACGGTTTTGCGCGCGAAACTTGCGATCAAGAGCGAGGCGTCCGCGTGCTCTGATTCGCTTTTGTTTACTAAAGGAAAAAGCTGACCAAGTGCTACAGTACGCATGCGTCGACCGCTCTATCCTTTCTGTATGGTATGATATTTTATGGATAGACAATTTGAAATTTAATTAATTTGAGTGTTAACATTGACATGAATTTCTTTTGTTTGTGTATTTGTGAAAAAATGGTACCTAATAGGTACTCGTAATGTGCGTCTCACTTCGCTACCAACCAGTAAAAGATGCAGTTGCTCACTGCAAATGAAATATAATTTTTAATCCCTTACATTCAATTGCAATTAAAAAGACTACTTCAACTAACAGTTTTTTGCTTGTATATTTATTAAAAATATACTTACTTACTTCATCTAATTAAATTAAATTGTATTCTACTGGTGGGTGTGACAAATCATACCAGAATACAATTTTATTTATATTTTTAATAAATCAGGCCGTGTTGAGATTACTTAATTCCAGTTTATCTATCTGATTTCTTTAACACAACACAATCAAAGAATCTCAGTGATTCCAGACGCAAAAACACATCGACCAGATAGACCTTCTAACTTACTGTCGCATTAGTTAGAGTACTTAAATTAAATTTACTAAAATAAATCATAAAAATAGAAGCAGAATTTCAGTAAGTGCTTTCTATTTGGATTATATATTCTTACAGAACCTAGGGCAGGCGTACCGGTTTTGGCCACTTTAAGGATTTTTTCACTTTCAAACGCTTAGTGCTTAATGATCTTAAGTCTTTAAGAAAAAAATTATATCTAGAATTATAGAGAATTTATCGACCTTTAAGGGTACAATTTACAAAGTAAAAGAAAACCAATAGTTTTTTTTATATAAAACAAATTCTGCAGGAATGGCCAAATGTACCGGTTTTGGCCATTTTGCATTGGTTTTGGCCACATCATTTGCATTGGTTTTGGCAACTTTCATAAAATTACTATATTTAGAAGTTGAGTTTATGCTTAATTGATGTCTTATTATACTTCTGGACTAAAACACTACATGAAATAGTATTTCAATCCCAGCTAGCTCCTTACTACAATTTTATAAGTATACCTTTATCACTTGATTAGAAGAAAATTAGCGGATTTAGGCTAGTGTTGTAGGCACTAGCTTCAATTCGCTAATTTAGGTAGATGGGGCAATAAAACAATAGTGCCTCTTACCTTTGACATCAGAAACACGTCGATGTCATGTTTGGATGAGATAAGTGTCACTTAACTTTAAGGGACACTTGAATTTGATGTTGTCTTTTACCTCTAAAATCAGTCAATGTCACGTTCAGTGAGGGGCACTTATCCATGACGGCGTCTTCTACTTTTTTGACATCAGAAACACGTCAACGTCACGTTTAGTTAAGATAAGAGTTATCTTTCTTTGAAGGACATTTAACTTTAAGAAGCACTTAACCACTATGGTGGTTTGTATCTTTGTCGTTAATATGAGTGTCACTTAACTTTATGGGACACTTAACTACTATGGTAGTTTCCATCTTTGACATCAAAACACGCCGATTTCACGTTAATATGAGTGTCACTTAACTTTAAGGGGCACTTAACTACGATGGTGGTTTCGATCTTTGACATGAAAACACGCCGATTTCACGTTAATATGAGTGTCACTTAACTTTAAGGGGCACTTAACTACGATGGTGGTTTCGATCTTTGACATCAAAACACGCCGATTTCACGTCAATATGAGTGTCACTTAACTTTAAGGGGCACTTAACTACGATGGTGGTTTCTATATTTGACATCAAAACACGGCTATTTTACGTTATTATGAGTGTCACTTAACTTTAAGGGACACTTAACTACGATGGTGGTTTCCATCTTTGACATCAAAACACGCCGATTTCACGTTAATGTGAGTGTCACTTAACTTTAAGGGGCACTTAACTTTAAGGGGCATTTAACTACTATGGTGGTCTCCATCTTTGACATCAAAACACGCCGATTTCACGTTAATATGAGTGTCACTTAACTTTAAGGGGCACTTAACTTTAAGGGGGCATTTAAGTACTATGGTGGTTTCCATCTTTGACATCAAAACACGCCGATTTCACGTTCAGTTGAGTGTTACTTAATTTTAAGGGATACCCAGCTTTAAGTGGCACTCGACCACGAGGTTTTTCTACCTTTGATATGAGAAATACGTCGATTCAATCAACGTCAAGTTCAAGTGAGTGTCCAAGGAGTCTGCTACGAACTTGTACCTTATTCTTAAACACTCATTCCGAAGTACACTAGACAGCACATCAAGTTAAACAGTTAAACTGCGATAACAGCTTTTATTACGTAGTGCATAAAGGCGGTTTCAAATGTATAGTCTGATGTGCCGCCGTGTGTACCTACCTATAATGGGAAAATTTTGTAACTTTCCATATAATAAAGCGGACCGGAGCTGTGTTTTTATACATTTAGGTTCTACTTTCATTTAGTATGGAAACGCAACTCCCCTCCAATCCCTCTACTTCAGCGGACAGGCAGCCTTACGGAGCTAAAAGGAGTTAGTCAACCAAGAGGAGCGAGGTAGCACAACAAGGGTTTTATGAATCACTAGCTTTTCGCCGCGGCTTCGCCCGCGACGACCGACGTTATCAGGCTAAAAAGTATCTATGTACCAAATTTCAGCCAAATCCGTTCAGCCGTTTTGGCGTGATTGATTGAGTAACAAACATCCAAACTTTCACATTTATAATATTAAGTAGGACTAGAAACAGAAGAATGAAAAAACCAGCCAAGTTCGAGTCGGACTCGCGCACGAAGAGTTCTGTACCATTATCTATACAAGTTTAGACAATATTTATAACGTAGGTAAAATATTATTCTATACAACATTTGACACTATATTTAAGATCGAAAAAAAAACGGCAAAAAAAGCACGTTTGTTGTATGGGAGCCCCCTTTCATATTTATTTTATTCTGTTTCTAGTATTTGTTGTTAAAGCGGCAACAGAAATACATTATCTGTAAAAATTTCAACTGTCTAGCTGTCACGGTTCATGGGTACGGAACCCTAAAAAGAAGCGGAGTGAGAAAACCTAGCAGGGTAAGGCCGCCAAATAATGATAATTTGCTAGACGACGTGGCGTCCAGCAACTTTTTTGGTAAAAATATTTAAAACTTTCAAATTTTATAGCTTTCCTCTTAAAAATGTATCATTTATATAAGTATCTAAATACGCAGACGACTGTAAAACTACTTCTTTCCATTTAATAAAAATATTTTTTAAACGGGAATACACAATTGCTAGAACAAATAAAAGTGTCCCAAATCATCCCCCATACACAACCGGTATTAATATTAAATTTCTGTTCATTCCACTGGCAGTTAAAATATTTTCTTTGAAGAACCACCTATTTAAGAAATTGTTTATTTACTTTACTACAGTTTAGCAATTAAAATAATAATCATTTTTATATTAATAATATTGTCCTTGTATTTTACGCTTTTATGTTACCGATTTTAAGTTACCATTATCTTGTATAACACGAAGTAATTGAGCAGTAGAATCCGTTTTTAATAATTGGCAACACCAGTACCTTACTTGTTTATGGTATGACAATTACCTGTCGGCCATTATTGAGGTGATAATTAAGTTTGTTTGCCCCAGATCGTGCTTACGTTCGCCGCAAAAAAAGTGGTATGTGATTTTAAGGTAATATTTGTATCGTTTTGCTTTAAGCGGCAGATTATTCGATAAATATAATCTATAAATTAGAGTTTTATGTTATAAAAATTGATAAAATATTCATTATAGTGTCATAGATTGAGCGTCTTTTGAAAAGAGAAAGGTTTTATGTTACTTTTAAGTTACTTTTATGTTACTATTGTTGATTATATTTAAGTTACGTAACATAAAAGTGATGTTAAGCCTAATGCACATTTGGGACTGTAAAATAAAGCATTAATTAAATTGCAGTGAATTAACGCACCGCAGATTTATATTGATTGTTTCTTAAATTCAATCTTATTAAAGTGATTACTGATTTTAAAACTTGATTTTTCATTCCCCATAGCACAAGTAACTTTTTGTAAAATTATGTACCTATTAAGAATTATTGATAGTGATATTATAGTTTTTCATATGACAGATGCATCTCACTCCCGCTCAAAAACAAAAAAGTTAGGGAGGAAATACAAAGAGGGAATCCTGAAAAATATACAAAACAGGATAAAGAAAAGAAAAAGCAAAAATGGCGAGATTTAACTCAATAACAGTAAAAATATTTTATTGATTTTTAATTTAATTAGAGAAGAATTATAATTTTTAGGGCGTTATTATTTTGTTTTTTACAAAAAAAATAAAGGTTAAAAAAATAAAACGAGTTTTACTGAAGTTAGTAACATAATTATTAATTTTGCGAAAAAAAATGAATATGTCCTATTGTAGACATCCCCTTTGAAACTTTTGTGTTACTTTTAAGTTACCCGGTAACTTATATTTTTAAGTTACTTTTATGTTATATGAGGCCAATTTGTCGGCCTTACCCAGCAGAGAAGCGGAGAGAGAGAGCCAAGCGGGGCAAGCATCCTGACTCCACTTCTCCACTCGACTCGCTCGCTCCACTTCCTCTACCGTGTCACTATAAAACACGGAGATTTATATCACTTTTTAAGTGAAAAGTGGCCCTAACAAATACTAATGATTCCGAAGCAGAAACAGTCTGCGACTCCGCTCTGCATTGCTGACTCACTCCGCTCCACTACCGCGACAGCGGACAACCTAAACATTATTAATTTAAAAGTTCAGTGAGTTGTAAGTTTTTTATAATAAATGAGCTTGAAAAGTTGGATACTTCCTACTAATGCCAAAGTGGCCAAAGGTGGCACAATGCTAAAATTTCCAGCCCCACTTTTGGCCACTTATTGTTTTCCAACTTTTTGTGAGAACAGTGAGAAAACAACACTTAATCCATCTAGAAGATACATATTCTAATGTGATATAAAATATTAAATAACCATAAAATAATTTTATTGTAGGAAAAAAATGATTTTTCAAAACCTTTACCCTTAACATTTTGCTTAAGAATTTTACAAAATGTTAACTTTGTAACACAACATGGTGTTTATTTCTAAAATATCGTACTACGTAAAAAAAGCTAAGTGCTGTAATTATTAACTAAAAGTCCAATCTTTTATTCGCCATTAAGAAATATAAGCAATAGTTTTTTATTTCCTATTTATATAACTTTAATGTGAAAAGTGACCAAAACCGGTACAGTGGCCAATACCGGTACGCCTGCCCTACCTCCCTTCTGATTTCCACATAAATCCCGTGATTTCCTGAGGTCCATAATCGTAGTGAGCTCATTTGCACAGATGAAATCGCTCGTTCTAACCTATACAAACGAGAGTTGTGCAAAATATTGGGCCCGCCTATATGCTTATTATATCTCTTGAGAACACAAGGGATAAGGAGATCTATTAGTGTGCCCTAAGGATGGTTTATCTATGGACACGTGTTTTGTGCGTTGCTGGTGTGTTTTTTTATACTAACCGTGTATCATTCCTATATTTCTACCGTAAAAACAGTACAAT
This sequence comes from Crambus lathoniellus, assembly GCA_949710035.1. NCBI lineage: Eukaryota > Metazoa > Arthropoda > Insecta > Lepidoptera > Crambidae > Crambus > Crambus lathoniellus. Next base: position 32,284,820 of record OX453296.1, read on the forward strand.
TAGGGGCTCTATATCATTGGGACGCCATGGTAGCGTCGCCAGTAGCTGACGCCAAAGAAAACCTTTGAAATTGTATTACAACATTACTTACATTACATTACAACAAACGGCGGCGATCGATGCCAAGTCGCAAAATGTCAATTGGATGCTGATTAAGCATCGTCGCTGCCACGGCATCCCGATGAGACAGAGCCCTTAGACAAGTAACTTATGATAAGATGGATATAAGATAAACATCATCATCATCAGCCATTAAGTATAAGTCCCCAGTGCTGAGATTTTATTCATCGATAATTCATTGATTCCATTGCTGAAAAAATTGTAAGAGCGAGAATCAACAAAATCTTGACGGCGCCGCTTTGGACTGCCTCATATCGGAGGAGTTTTTTTTTTTGCTGTCCAAATTCCCAAAAAGGTGTTAGCCTGTTGGAGCTCGGCCTGGGAAGTATGGTGGATTTCGGAGACATTCCAATCGCAGCTCCTCTAATTTAGCTGTTGTTAAGTATGGGGTCTAGCATTGTTCTGAAGCAGCAGTGGGCTAGAGCGATTGACCAATCTCTGTTGTTTAACAGCTAGCTTTTCCATGGTTTGCAATTGTTGACAATACAGATCTTCCGTAATCGTTTGACTATACCTTAAGAAGCTGTAGTATATGACACCAGCCCTGTTCCACCAAACACTCACCAGTACCGTTTTCTGACTCATCTTTCGCTTGGGACAGGACTTGGCCGTTTCTCCTGGGTTCAACCACTGTAATGAGCGTTCCCGATTGTCGTACAGGATCTATTTTTTAATCGCAAGTAACGATATGAATATTATATACCCTCCTATTTGTGACGCTCGAGTAATGTAAGGCAGCATTCAATGCAGCCATGTTTGTTGGTGTGCTTTACTTATATTATTCATGCCGTACACATTTCTCGAGCTTTTTCACTTTTCCAAATTGTTTCAAGTGAATTAAATTTGTTTTTCACTTCTCATGCTCGTAAAGTTCGTGTTTATGTTGGGTATAGGCTGCATAAAATCCCTTTCTATGCTCTAGTGCATAAAATAAAATCTTCGTCTAAGTCTCAGACTCTTAGACAAAGGTCGTCAGGTAAACAGTCACACACGCAATTAAACTTCGTACAATAAACTTGTTATTTCATTCTGTTTCTTCAATTTTGTACAAAATCCATGTTAAATTACTAAATTAATAAAACTAGGCAAAATTTATGAGTTTTGTAAGAAATAAGTATTTCAAGAGTATTATGGACTACGATCTATGCTAAAGTCACTGTGCTGCCACTTCCACGTATAAAAAAAAGAAAAAGAATGTTTTCCCGCCAATATGGCGAAGTCTTTATTTTATCTTTTTTGCAATATTGTTATTTATTTTCCTCACACTCGAAGTGAAAAGCAGAGTGTATAACTCGTACATAAAACCCTTTTTACCCTCGAATTGACTATCCATCCTCGCCTACGGCTCGGGTGGATATATACGTCTCGGGTAAAATGGTATGTTTTATGCACTTGTTGTACAATCTACTATTATCACTTACACGGACCGGACGCCTGCTGCTAGCTCTGACGTGGTTTGTTTGCGATGGATCCGCTTCCACTAGAGTCTGAGTTCCTCCATAGAGTTTGTTCGGTAGGTCTTTCCAGAACAAAAACGTTTTCATGAAAAACGTGCAGTGCTTTCTTTAACAGTAGTTTCCCCATACACGTCACTAATATCGTCATTAAGGGGAATTTCCATAATGCAATGTCAAATTCCAAAGAGAATACAGTTATTTTAATTTTTAGTTTTTTCTAAATACTTCGAGAATACAGTTATTCATACCTACCTTTTTATTATAAAAATTAATCTATTTAAATGAATAATATCATGAATATATTATTTTGTTAGACATATAACTATAATACGTACTAGTACATGTCGTCGTACGGCTGAAATGATGATGATGATTCCTTAAATAGCTCGATAGCGACTTTATCCTTAGGTTAAATGTTGGTGAAACGTTAAATGGGCTTACTCGCGAGTAAGCGACTTGAGAATTATTTTGTTTTACATAGATATTCTAGATAGACTTTAGGGCTGTAATTTTTGTTTATCTCAAATAAATCTCGGGCATTTACTGGGTGGCTTTACCGCTTACTACCCCTTTAGCCCTTTGGCTATAATACAAACTAATAATACTTATTTGATTATGGAGTCTAGTTTGTATTATCGTTGATGCTACTTAGTAGTAAAAGCATTGTGTAATTTATTATTTATTATTAAATTATACATCTATACGATAGACAGCACTGAAATTGCTTACATAAATCACGTTTTTGACACGGTTCCAATTTTGGAGGTTTTCGTTCTGGCTTCAATCAACAGATTTTTCATTTTCTAATGGGAACGAGTGATTTTTGCCGCAATAATGTTGTTCCGGAAGTGAGCACTACGCAGAATTTTGTTTTAATATTCCGTAGTTTGTGTGTGGAACCAAAAATTCTACATTCTTAACTGCCAGTCCAATACATTCATAATATTTTAGACCCTTTGTTCCTCACAGATAACCAAGTTGTCTTACCAAAAAAAATAAGTAGCATAAAAGAAAAAAACCTTCCCTAATATAACTGTTTGTTTCACAGGAAGGTTTCCTACTGCTAGAAAACTAGCTCTGATCTGGTACTGAAAATTTATGCGGTTGTTACAAAATAGTATCATAATTCATTTCGATTTCTGCATCTAGTGGCCACTAGGTCACACTTCTGTCAGTAGAAAATATTTAAAATATCCGCTTCCATTAATTTGTTTCCAAATTTTGTATTTGTTGCAAACAAACTCTAATAGACCAAATTTTTGAGATTTTAGCATCCTCCTCCTCAGTCGTTAACTCTTGGCAGAGTGGTCGTGGTTGATGACGTTGCTTCATTGGCTAAAGCAGCCCCCGCGATGCGCCTCCACTTGTTGCGGTTTTCAGCGTCTCGGGAACTCTGGACTATGGAGGTTTGTGTCGCAGCTTTAATGAGGTCTGTCCAACGCGTAGGTGATCGACCGCGTGACCGCTTGCCATCTACCTGCCCCTGGACAACGAGTCGTTCCATGGATTGTTCGTTTCGAACAACGTGTACGAAATATTTGAGGATTCGTATTTGCACAGTCGACGATAATCTCTGCTTGATTTTTAGTTCCTCCAGGATCGAAACATTGGTCCTAAACGCTGTCCAAGGGATCCGCAGCAGTCGCCGCCAGCACCACATTTCGAGTGCATCGATTTTGCGTCGGTCTTTGAGGCGAATCGTCCACGTTTCTGCGCCATAAAGGAGGATCGGGAAGACTAAGCTTCTCATTAGGCGGACTTTTGTGGCTTTGGTGATGTTACGGTTGCACCAAACTCTTTTCAGCTTGTCAACGGCAGATCGTGTGATAGCACATCTCCTTCGAATTTCGTCTTCACATCCCCCAGAGTTTGTGATAGTGGAACCGAGGTACACATAAGATTGGACAACCTCACAATTGCCAACCATAAGATGTCAGGATGGTTTAGTTCAGCTCGGTCCACTATCATCATCTTGGTCTTGTCTCTGTTAACCGTAAGTCCGAAGGAAAGGCTTGTTGTCTCTAGACGTGTCAGCAGGTGTTCCATATCTTCTTTTGTTTGAGTGAGAAGAGTAGTGTCGTCAGCATACCTCAAGTTAGATATTTTTCGACCTCCCACTGAAATACCTTTGTCCCATTGTTCCAGAACGATTCTCATAATACACTCCGTAAGATGTTGAAAAGGATTGGAGAGAGTATGCACCTCTGTCGAATACCAGCGTGTGTATGAAAGCTTTTCGAGTCAACGTCGTCTATCCGAACAGTCGCAGTTCCGTTCTCGTAAAGTCGGCGTATGAGACGAACTAGATGGTTAGGTACTCCCATTTGAATGAGTACGTCCCATAACTTATGCCATTTCACAACTGTGAAACTTCGAAACTTCGAAGGCTTTGCGAAAGTCGACAAAGCAGATAGAGTGGGATTTTAAACTCTCTAGACTTTTCAATGATTTGTCGCAGAATTAGGATCTGCTCTCTTGTTCCTCGACCCTTGACAAACCCCGCTTGCTCAATAGCTAGTTCGGGAATCAGAAAAGCTTGCAGTCTGGTGTTAATAATATGAAGTTGTACTTTACTACTTTTGTACTGGTGTGTGTAATTAGGGCTATAAGCCTGTAGTTGCCACATTTCTTCGTTGATCCCTTTTTGTGCAGTGGTATGAACACGGAGTATGCCCACTCTCGAGGCCACTTCTCTGTCTCCCAGACACGGTTGCAGATAACATGCAAAATATCAACTCCGTATTCACCAGATTATAGCATAACTGACTTTAACTGACTTTTGAAAGTTTGCCTGCACCCACCAGCTTTAGAGGAGGGGGAATATTGTTCCAACATCTAGCAGCTTGGTAGCGGAAACTGCCTGTGAAATTCACAGTTATGTGACTGTGGGTTGTTTACGGTGTCTGTGTTAACCTTGTAACACCATACCCATAACGGTGATGAAAAGTGTATGGCTTTATTTTTTCATAATAATACACAGCAGTTTTAAATTTTTACGTCAAACATCAGCATCTTAGCTAGATGCAAACGTCAGCGTGACTCCTTAATAAACATATTGGCGTTGATTAAAAAAGGTGATACGTCATGTGTGCGCGACGGTATGTGACGATATCAATTTTCTGTACTAGATCTGAGCTGGTTTTCTAACAAGAATAAATCGTTCCTGTTAAAGACCACTTACCTGAGAAGTTTTTTCCTTTTTTATGCTACTGGTTAGCAAACTTGGTTATCTGTGAGGAAAAAACGTTTCAGATCAGACATAGATAAATAAAGATTTTAATTATTTTTTTGCAAAATGGAAATCTATTATTAATACACATATTTTACCACTTTCGAAGTGATTCTCTTTTAAAATATTGACTTTGAAAAAAAATTTACAAGAAACTTGTATATGAAATAATGTATTTCTATCCTATCTATAGACACCACTCGAATACGTTTGATAAAAAAAATATTTTAACTTTCAGTTTAATGTATGTATGTAGAGCCCTCCTGTTAGTTAGTATGTTAGTTGTTAGTGGGGGACAAATCTTGCAAGCTTAATTTGACCCACTTCCCAGTGTCCGATGGAGCTGAAATTTTGTATAAGTACAGGTTTGGTTCAGATGACAATACGATATTAAAGTACAGTCAGCAAAAAAGCTTGTCATAAAAATGATTTTTTTACTAAAAACTTATTTTGTTTTTGTATAACTAAAAATCCTAATGCGGCTTACAGCATACATCTACCTATTAGTTTCAAATGTGTAGCCTTATAGTTTTGGAACAAAATGGCTGTGACATACGGACGGACGGACCGAAAGACCGACATCACGAATCTATAAGAGTCCCGTTTTTGCAACTCGGCTACGGAACGCTAAAAACACCAGCCCTGCAAGGTAGCTACTGCCCTAACGCTTTGCTTTTATTGTCTTGGCGAGGCAATCCCTTGCCCCAGATTTTAATGTTATATGACAATAAACCTATATTCAGAGTTTTCGATTAACCGTTTAACCAATCGTTAAAACTTTGTGACTCACAAAGTTTTAACGATTGGTTAAACGGGATTGTGATATAAATTATGACGCGCTCTCACAAAAAAAATTAAGAGTGCACTCATAGTAGCGCAGCAGCGATGAAGCACACTTAAATTGCAGTCTCAAAACATTAAATAGTGCACCAGCAAACCGCCCCAGCCTCGCACAGGTGCCATGAAATACTCCGCATTTCTCTCCTATCATCATCATCAGCCATTTAATATCCCCACTGCTTGGGCACAGGCCATCGTTATGGATGGATGAGGAGAATGGGCCAGGCAGGACCCACCACACGGGCCCAATGCGGATTGGTGGGTATATTAAGGACTGCAAATGCAGTCAGGACAAACGGCTTAGCGTGCCTTCTGAACACGGAAGAGCTCGCTATAATAAGCTTATGGTCACCCATCCTGTGACCGACCATTGCGAAAGTTGCATAACTTCAACGATCGCAGGCCGAGCGCGCTAACCACTGCGCCACGGGCTCCCTAATTACTTCCAGAATTACATCTCTCCTTTAATATGCACGTATATACAAACAAACCTTGAATCACTCTGTCTACAATCTGTAAAATATAGCATGACTAGCTTTCCGCCCGCGGCTTCGCCCGCGTGGGCTACACGACGTTATCCCGCGGGAATTTGATATTTTTCCAGGATAAAAAGTAACCTATGTTCCTCTCCAGGCTACAAAGTATCTGTGTCCCAAATATCAGCCAAATTCGTTCAGCCGTTTTGGCTTGATTGAGTAACAAACATTCAAACATCTAAACATCCAAACATCTAAACTTTCACATTTATAATATTATATTAGTAGGATTAAAATGACAGCCCATTCGTGCAAAGCTAAAAGCTCTTTATGCTATTTGAATAAAGCTCAAGAAAAACAGTATCAGACATTTTTGAATGTAGCCGATGCTAAAACATCAGACCCATTCTTTGTTTTGCTTTGCACGAATGAGCTGTCATTTTAATCATGCTATAGGTATTTTACAGACTGTAATGATGGCAACTTATTAAAATCTGTTTCGTAATTTTAAAGATCTAACATAATTACACAGTGCAGAGTCTACGAAAACTGCGGTCAGGAGGATAAACTATGTAGAGATTTGCACACTTCGTTTATATCTGGTTAACCAGACCACGCGTGTATCCATACTAATACCTATTGTAAATGTGAAAGTGTGATTGTTTGTCTGTCCATCTTTCACGTCAAAAAAGCATCGGATCCTCGTTGTTTTTTGGGTATGGGGATAGTTTGGATGCGAGAGAGTGGCATAGGCTACTATTTATCCCGGAAACATATCACATTCCCGCGGGATATCGTCCTGTAGTCCAAGCAGGCGAAGCCGCGGGCGTAAGGTAGTTAATACTAATATTATAAAGAGGAAAGATTTGATTGTTTGAATTGAATAGGCTCCAAAACTACAGGACTGAAAAAAAATTATATTTGACCATTAGAAAGCTACATTCTTCCCGAGTGATATGGGCTATATTTTATCCCCATATCCCCTCAGGAACGGGTACCACGCGGGTCATAATTTATATGAACTTACCACAATAACCCTCTTATTATCTTGCTTATCCATAAAGGCCTGTATCTCAGCAGTGGAGGCTCATTATTATGACTATTACATTAGTTAGGTAAATGATATGATAATGACATAATGTCAACACCATCCTAAAGGTTATTACTAGCAGGCAAGATGTCTGTCCCATTATGGGGCATTTGAGTTCGGCGACTACATTCAAGTAGTTATAGAATACTAATATAGTTTATAATTATGAAGTACTTTTTACTAACACTTATAGATCTCTGTCATCTAAATTATTATTATTATTAAAATTATGCATCTGATTAAAATATGATCTAAACCTACTACCTAACCTACAGGGCTACTCATTTCTAAAGAAAAAATTTTGGCCCAAAGGAGGGAAACTGTCTTTAAATCCTTAACTTAGCTCATTTCACATAAAGGAAACTTTTTTATATGGTTCAATCCCCGGTTGAATCGAGCGAATATTAGAAAATCATGGAATATATTTTTGTTTTAATAAAAAAATAAAATAATGTTGTGAAATAAGAAATATACCTATGTAGCTTAGTTCCGCAAAAAACACAGCATGCAAGATAAAAAAAAATTGCACATGCACAGCCCGAAAATAGCAGTGCATAATACCTGCATTTAGCAAGACAGCAATACACCTTGCACCGATTAGACTAGGTACTCTACACGTGTTTCGCCCCAACCCGGGCATCCTCAGGGGATAGTTCGTGCGAAAAGCAACACCGAACTGCCGCCTGATTCAATGAAATACATATTCCTGTAAGTTCAATGAGCTAACTAAAGAATTTAAGCCCCTTTCCTTTCCCTGCAGGGCCCATAACTTCGTCCTATATAGGGCAGGCGTACCGGTTTTGGCCACTGTACCGGTTTTGGCCACTGTACCGGTTTTGGTCACTTTTCACTTTAAAGTTATATAAATAGGAATTAAATAATTATTGCTTATATTTATTAATGGCGAATAAAAGATTGGACTTTTAGTTAATAATTACAGCACGCAGCTTTTTTTATGTAGTATGATATTTTAGAAATAAACACGTGTTATGTTTCAAAGTTAACATTTTGTAAAATTCTTAAGCAAAATGTTAAGGGTAAAGGTTTTGTAAAATCATTTTTTTTTTACAATAAATTTATTTTATGGTTATTTAATATTTTATATCATATTAGAATATGTTTCTTCTAGATGGATTAAGTGTTGTTTTTTCACTGTTCTTACAAAAGGTTGGGAAACAATAAGTGGCCAAAAGTGGGGCTAGAAATTTTAGCATTGTGCCACCTTTGGCCACTTTGGCATTAGTAGAAAGCCTATTTCCAACCTATCATAAAGTTCATTTATTTTAAAAGACTCACAACTCACTTTTGTTAGCTAACGTACTAGAAAATTAGCGGATTGAGGCTAGTGTAGGCACTAGCCTACACTAGCCTCAATCCGCTAATTTTCTTTTAATCAAGTGATAAAGGTATACTTATAAAATTGTAGTAAGGAGCTAGGTGTGATTGAAATACTATTTCATGTAGTGTTTTAGGCCAGAACTCTAATAAGACATCAATTAAGCATAAACTCAACTTATAAATATAGTAATTTTATGAAAGTGGCCAAAACCAATGCAAACGGTGTATTTGGCCCCCTCCGCAGAATTTGTTCTAAATAAAAAAAACTATTGATTTTTTTTACTTCTTAGATTGTACCCTTAAAGGTCGATAAATTATCTATAACTCTACATTATAAATTTTCTCTAAAATACTTAAGATCATTAAGCACTAAGCGGTTAAAAGTGAAAAAATCCTTAAAGTGGCCAAAACCGGTACGCCTGCCCTACATATTATTATGCAGCATCACCGATTAACTGATCATATTACAAAAGAATAAATAGTAGTACAAGTAGTATATTACTTCGTGAGATAATTATGACATACGCTCAGTAAACAAATGAAAAGCGGGCTCACAACAGCGCAGCGCAGCAATGTATGTAGAAGCTAGTTTTTTTTTGTTAATGTCAATAATATGTAGTGTTTATTGGTTAATTTATTGTTCATGATTATACTTAGATTTCTTTACGGGGGTGACATAGTCAGTATGTGACTAAACTCTCTTTTAAAACAAGATTAAAAAAAAAAAAAAAAGCCGGCAACAATAAGAAACTTTTTTAAATTAGAATTTAGAATTTAAAAGGTATAATGTTCCTATGAGCTGTTTTTGGCGCCAATCCCCATTTTAAAATTAATATTTGTTTGCGTTATTTTTGAAATATATGATATATATATATATGTCCACTATACTATTACTCGTGTTTTAAAATCCCCCATTATGCAACAGGCACGTAATAGTAGTTTATGTGACTGTTGCATAATGAGGGGTATTACAACACGAGTGAGAGTTCACGAGTGTTTTAAATACCGAGTTATGTGCACTCTCATACACTACATACATACTCATGTATACATTTATCATATACTTACCTATTTAAAAAATAAAGCAAAAAAATATTAATTAAAAATAGTCGATTGGCGCCATACCCTACTCAAAGGAGTCTATACGGTCTAAACCTTCTAAATTCAAAATTCTAATTAAAAAAAAACTTTTTGTTGCCGGCTAAAGAAGGGCTTGGAAGAGTTGAATGTCAGGGCCAGTAAATCCTACGATTGGCATGGAGATTGTAAAATTAAGAAAAATAAGTGTAAGGTCAGGTTGGGTAAGTGAAACACCAAGGGAAGTGAAACACTTTTAAATATCTTCAATATTATAGCTTTTATTTAGTGCTGTTGGTGTCGGTAAAGTAGTTTTTGTTATTGTTGTTCCAAGTTTAAAACAGAGATATCGCTAAAGTGCTTAAGTGAAGAGATAAAGCATTTCCAAATGTCAGTCTGTCAAAAAAGAAAGTTGCGAGTTCCACGTGTCACCGAAAGTTTTTTTTTTGTTGTTGAAAAAAACGGGTTATCGAGCTGTGTTAATTGTAAGTATTTTTTATGTTAATTGATGTACCCCCTGTGTTTATTTATTTTACGTAAATGCAACAGGTTTGGCGATAATTTGTTTATGAAAAACGTAACCTAAAAATGACGTAGTGAGGCAAGAGAAACAGTGCGGTCTGAGGTAAGTGAAACGTATGTTCCTCTTACCTCGGATCAGTGGTTGTAAACATTTTTAACCGCCTAATATTTAATATCTATAATTTATATCATTTACGACATTTTGTCACTAATATTTGTCGTTTGTAATTATTTTCTCGGTTGACTGGCGCATGTTTCATAGGTGTAAGTACAACGAAATATTTCATACTTGCAACTTACGTACCTATGCCAATAAGGTTCGATGCCATAACTTAATAATAATTACGCCATAAAACATACTGTTGATGATAAACTAGTATTTATGTACAAAAAATAATACCTAGTCATTGTTATGATTTAAATTAATTTAATAGTTACTTTTTCTAAGACAATACTTTTAGTTTTATTCAGTCACCTACAAGTCTTTTATTAAAAAAATGTTGAGAGCCTCTGATTTTCTATATATGTTTCACTTGCCTCAAATTAATATTTTTAATTTTAAAAGCCAAAATAAACCTTATTTCCACACAGCAAAGACCAAAACTGTTTGAAACGCTATCGAATATATCACTTTTTAGATTAAAAGCACTCTTAATGATGGTTATGAAAAAAAAAACTCAGAATGTTTCACTTTCCTCTTGCAAGAGGCATGTGAAACAGTTTCTGTGCGTGTACTTTATTTTAGACTTTTATCAATTTTGAATGTAGCTATGGTAATATTATGTAAATCTTTCAAATCTTTGTTTTTCCTGACGTAAGTGTTATATTGTCACTGCTAAAGAACTAACAGTTTAGTCAGGTCAATCGATGTTCCTTAGAAAAAAATAAAGTATGTTTCACTTACCCAACCTGACCTTACTATATAAATGACAGCTTTAACATAATGAGACCATGATACAGTTTTTTTTTATTGAACTATGGCATAAAGTGTGCCATTATACGTTCAGGTATGAGTTATTATTTAAATATTAAATAATAATAAATAAATATTTTCTTACAATCACACCAATTATCTAAGCCCATAGTAAATTATACATAAAAAAAAATCTTAAGCAACTGAGTCTATGTGAACTTGATAATGGATAAATATATACTTACTTACATACTTTTTTGTTTGTAAATACATACTTAATATACATAGAAAACACCCAGACCAAGACAAATAGACATGTTCATGCACACAAATATTTGTCTTGTTCGGGAATCGAACCCGAGACCTCTGGCTCAGAAGGCAGGTAGTTTACCCCTGCGCCAAATCGGTCGTCATATATCATATATATTATAACATGAGTGTAGATAAAATCTCATACGCTTTACCTATAGGTTATTTGGAGATATAATCGACATCAAAATAATATTAGAAGTGCGGAAGTAAGAACTGTTAACGTTCAAACGAAACCCTGCTTAGTTTGGGACTAAATGAAAATGTGTAAAAAGCCCCAAATTTTGATGTGACGTGAATAACAATAGTCTGAGCAAGCTGCAGAACTAAAAGGTTTTTGTATATAAAAGTAACTTCTACTACCTACAGAATAACATTTTACGGTTGAATCCATCCAAATGTGCGTATTTTTTTAAAAGAAAACGGATGTCAATGTTGACGATACAGTCATTGAGCCGAGGGAAGTTTTGCTTATTGTACCGATTCAATTGACAACATTGTAAATGTTTACAAAATAACAATGATTCTGTTGTTTGTCAAGTAAACATAAAGAGATTGCTTTGTAATCACAGATCTTACTGAAATGCCTACTGAATGATAGGTACAATGAGAAATAATTTATTATGAGCGTCGAAATTTGAATCAAACAATCGAACTTATTAACCTAAGTTATAATTAAATAAGGTAGGTACATTTCATTCCTTAAAAGTTGTTTTGTATTTCGATTTATACATATTTTCTATAAATATGTTCTTTGCATGTTCTTGGTAACAAATATAACTTGGTAAGCAATCAGCAACGAAAGGTATTAGAAAAATCGACCCATCACACAATTAGCTTCGATGGGACTCGAACCCACTACTTTTCACTATCCGGGCGAATGCTATAACCACTGAGCTACGGAGTCGTTATGAGAAGCGTCGAATTTATCCAATGTACCTCTTACGCGCTGTTTAGCCACCGTTATTTTTATCAATGTGAAGATATGCTTATAAGATTTTGACGACCGATTTGGCGCAGGGGTAGGCTACCCTACCCACCTTCTGCGCCAGTGGTCTCGGGTTCGATTCCCGAACAAGACAAATATTTGTGTGCATGAACATGTCTATTTGTCTTGGTCTGGGTGTTTTCTATGTATATTAAGTATGTACTTACAAACAAAAAGTATTTAAGTATATATTTATCCGTTATCAAGTTTTCCATGATACAGTTTCGTAATGAAATTAAAATGGGCTTAGATAATTGGTGTGAATGTAAGAAGTTATTTATTTATTTATTTAATTATTTATTTATATGCTACCCCCACACTCAAAAGTAATACCTTTCCAAATATTTGTCAATCGATAAAGATGGCATAATGGCTATTTCAAATACTTACAAATTTTCTAATAAGTACTTACTTCATTTTCAATAAAAAAAGCATTGTGAATGAAAAAAAGTAAAAATATTTAGATTAAGTATAGCTTAGAACTAAGCACAAACACAATTTAACATGGGTTAAATTTTTCTAATGAAAATAAATTTCTATACTATTAAAAACTCGCCATGTTTTAATACCCCTCATTAAACTTCCTTCCTTCATATTTCTTTATTACCCCAAATACCGACTATAAATAATTTATTCTTTAAATCAGCAGATTTTACTTAAAAATCGAGACCATAACTCAAATGATTATTCTGAAACTAAAATTATTCTTCACCCCTTTTCCATGCCTTACAAACTGCGCAACGGATTTTAATGCGGTTTTGGTCAGAAGACAAGTTTTTCAAGATAAAATAATACATCTACATCGCACCCGGGTTGCTAATCAATACCTACTAATATTTTAAATGTGAAAGAGTGTTTGTTTCTTTGTTTGTCCGTGTTTCTCGTCAAAGCGGAGATCAGTCCCCCGATTCACAAACCGTCGGAAACGCTCCCGACAGCGGAATGTATGCACTGTCTCTGTCACGCACTATAGAATTGACAAAGACAAAACACAAAATTCGAATCCGATTCCGTTTCCGACGGTTCGTGAATCAGGGGGCAGATCGACTTGATTTTTGGTATAGTTTCGGAGCTGGAAAGGCGTAGGCTACATTTTATTCCGGAAAAGACAGTGTCATACTCCAGTGGGATAACTTCGTGTAGTCCATTCGGACGAAGCCACGTCTATTGATTAAAGAGTAAGACATTTTCGGTTAAGGTTCTTATTTTTAGAAACAGAAGAGTATTGTGAGAAATATCGGCCTAAATCTAGTTTTTACCCGTCTGCGGCGAAGCCAAAAAAGGGTTATGTATTTGACCTTTATGTATGTGTGTCCGTTTCTATGTTCCCTCGTAACTTAAACGGATGAACCGATTTTAATAAATGATACGTCGTCAGATTCGTCTTAACAGGCCGAGAGACAATGGGACATCAAAATTAACAAAAATACAAAATGGCGGCTTTTAGGCGATATATTCTGTGCATTGTAAAAAAATATATTTTTTAATCCCATCGAGTGGGGTATCAAAATGAGGAGGTTACAAAGACGATGATGAAAATATAAATAAGTGATACGTTTTGAACTAATTTCGACTAATATGTGCTAATTGTTTGTATGGGAAAAATAAAAAGTATTGTTTTTACTATTTTCCACGCAGTTTCTTCATAAAAACCTTCCCGCGTGCTTCATAGAACATATGAAAAAAAAGTTAGCCGAATTGGCCTAACCACAGCCGTCTCTATCGTCTTCTACAAGCCATGCTATGATACGGAACGGCAACATTGCTGTGAACCGGTTTACTCCTCTGAGTACTAAATCCTATGGAGGTGGCATACCTACGAAAAAGTGAGGTGTAAGTAGTCACAATGTAAGAAAATCTTGGAATTAAATTTTAAACTACTTCTAATTGTCGTATTAATCGGTCCGTCAAAATTGGTCCAGCCGTTTCAGAGATTAGCCGGAACAAACAGACCGACAGACAAAAATTGTAAAAAATGTCATTTTGGTATATGTACCGTATATTTAATCATATGCACGTCGTAAAAAGCGGTTATTTAATGTTACAAACAGACACTCCAATTTTATTTATTTGTATAGATGTATAGAAGATATGCCATCTCCATAGGATTCAGTACTCGAGGTTTACTCGCTGTTTACCTGTCAAACGGTGCAAACGGTATCAAATCGGTTCACTTAAAACTACGTTGCCAACTTTATGCGCATGGCTTGTAGAAGACGATAGAGATGGCTGTGGCCTAACCGTTCTCGATTTTTGCGTTTTATTTTCTTTGGTTTATTTATTAAAAGACCATTTAACTAAAAAGCTTAAAATAAAAAAAACGAATTTTAAAAACTACAAAAACCCGTCTGCGGTGCAAAAAACTAAAAAGAAAAAAACAAGCAAATAAAGATCGATTGTGGATTGAATATGTTCTTATTTCTTACTAGTAAATTGTATGCAGCGTTATATATATTAGGTACTTACAAACTTTAAGTAAGAGAATTCTTGGAAGCAAGCGGGATCATGATATTTTTATAGATTTTATACGCAAATGGATCCCGCTTGCTTCCAAGAATTCTCTTACTTAAAGTTTGTAAGTACCTAATATATATAACGCTGCATACAATTTACTAGTAAGAAATAAGAACATATTCAATCCACAATCGATCTTTATTTGCTTGTTTTTTTCTTTTTAGTTTTTTGCACCGCAGACGGGTTTTTTTAGTTTTTTTTGCCAGTTCTATTTGTTGCAACCGAATTTCAGGATTGATAGAGAATTTTTGTTTTCGACTAACTAACTTTCGAAATAAGTTGTTACAAATTAAGCAATAGTAATACAAAAAACTTTCTGCCTGGTATCAATTCGATAAAGTTGTTAGAAAACGTTAGACTTTTTCGCATTATTTTCAATGCAACTTCGAAAATCATGTAACATTGTAAAGACATGAATTGGCTTTACGTATTAAATTATTCTCGTAAATTTTTGTACTAAGTTATTTAGAGTGTAGCCCACTAGCTAACTCGAGTGAGGCCAGAGGGAGCAGAGTTTTTGAAAGGGTATCATGTAAATGGATGCATGTGTCAACTTTACGGCAAAGAGGGACACTGCGTCAGCAGTTTTATAAAGTTTGAGGAAAAAGCAAGCTTTTTGTTGACATAAATGACTAGGTATGTTTTTTTTGTTTGGTTCTTAAAAACCCATGATCGAAGGTTTTGTTTTATCAATCCTACTATTTGTATTATAAATGCGACAGTTTAAGAAGATGGTTCAATGTACCTATGTTTGTTACTCTATCACGCAAAACTACTGAACCGATTAAGTTGAAATTTTCAGTAATATAGCTTCAACATAATAAAACATGGGCTACTTTTTATCTCAATATTCATACGGAAACGGCTACACGTGGGTAAAACCGAGTGGAACAGGGGTCGGTACATATCTGACAGAAAATGCGTCGCGTATTATCGGTCGCGTAACGCCAGCACAGACAAATCGATACTAATATTATAAAGAGGAAAGATTTGATTGTTTGTTTGTATGCATCGAATAGGCTCCGAAACTACTGGACCGATTTCGAAAATTATTTGACCATTAGAAAGCTATATTCTTCCCAAATACTTACTTACTTACTTCGCTGGCTCAGCCACCCGAAGTGGATCTTAGCCTCCGATGTCAAAGCACGCCATTTCGTTCGATCTTGCGCCAGTTCAGACCACTCAGCCACGTTGATTTGGTTTAGGTCTTTTTTTGTGATTCTTCCCAAGTGACATAGGCTCTATTTTATTCTGATATTCCCACGGGAATGGATACCACGCGGGTAAAACCGTGAGGATCCGCTAGTTTATAATAAAACATTAATTAAACCTTTTAAACCACACGCAACCGATGATGCGTTAGTGCGTCGAGCGTACAGCAGGGTCTGTTCCGTTTCCGTCAACGCATTGTCAGTCGACGTAAAATATAAGTAGAATTGCCAATGTCGACGTTTCCTTTTTCGATCTTGTTCAAAAGCCTCCCAAATAGCTATTATTTCAATGGGCTTCAGTGTCAATATCACACAACACAACCGCTCTGTAGATGCTGAGCGCAGAAATAGACGCGGGTTTAATTTGACCGAATAGACGCGACCGATGATACATTTCAGATTACGAGAAAGGCAATCCCAGAAGAATGTTAAGGTGCCCGCGGGATAACGTCGTGTAGTCCACGCGGGAAAAGCCGCGGGCGGAAAGCTACTAAGAAATCAACTTGTTTGAAACCGATACAACATTATGGCCTAAGATACAAATAGGGATCGACCTGCACCCATCTGTTTAATTGGTGAAATGTGGTTTATATCAAATTAAATAATAATAATATGCTAAATAATATATCGCGAGTTGGTTGGCTAAAATTTTCCTGACCAGACATATTTTTTTTTTATATACCTGGTATCTTTAAATAATTTTTTTAATTATTGAATAAACAAATACGTGCAAATTACTCATTTTTACACTTTCAATCGTTGCCAACCTTATGTTCTGCCTAAATAACGTAGCAAACGCACGTTTTTACATTCTGTAGACTACTGCATTCTATCGAATGGTATAAAAATTATTCAATGTCAATCTTGACAGGAAAATTTTAGCCAACCTATTCGCCTTATGTTATTTAACATTTTATAATTTCATATAAAATACTCAAAAAAAATTATTATTCAATGATGAAGTATTTAGAAAAAATCGACCCGTCTCACAACCAGCTCCGATGGGACTCAAACCCACGACTTTCGCTATACGGGCGATCGGTGGGTTAAGGTGCATTAACGTATCGATACAACATTAACGAAACGACCTAGTCGTATGTAATAATATAAATATGTAGTTTAAAAAACTAAAAAATACACTTTTATTTTCATTAGCAACATACTAAAAAGTACAAAATAACCATTTATTCAGTGACTGAAATTAAAAAGCGTGGTGCGCCTTGTCAATATTAGGTAAGTAGGTGTACTTGAAATGCATGCTTTGCAAAGGGCGCACCACGCTTTTTAATTTCAGCACTGAATAGATGGTTATTTTGTACTTTTTAGTATGTTACTAATAAAAATAAAAGTGTATTTTTTAGTTTTTTAAACTACATATTTATTTTTTTCTTTTTAGTTTAATAAATGGCAAGCCATGTATTGATGGTAATGGATTTCACAGTCCATTCATGTCTCTTTTCTTTTCACTCCGTAAACATTATAACTCAATGCCAATATAAAGGAAAACAGGCGTGATTGTATTTATTTAGTTTTACAAATTCAAGTGGAGTCTATTAGTTACCGGAAGCGCGAGCCAAACCCTTTAAACAAATGAGCCCAAACTCAAGGGGTTACCTA
Organism: Crambus lathoniellus; assembly: GCA_949710035.1. Taxonomy (NCBI): domain Eukaryota; kingdom Metazoa; phylum Arthropoda; class Insecta; order Lepidoptera; family Crambidae; genus Crambus; species Crambus lathoniellus. Next base: position 32,302,524 of record OX453296.1, read on the forward strand.
GTGTTCAATAAGGAGTGCCACTGGCTTCCTCTCTGCTCCATCATCAGACCCTCACCATCAAGTATAGCGAATAGGTCTCATCAGAACAAAACAAAGGAGCCTAAACTCGAGGGGTTTCCTAGCAGCCATTGAAGAGTTCTATTGCCCACCTCTTGACTCCATCATCAGATCAGCTCGATTGTAGGAAATTATTGTATTGTCATCGGATTCATATAGTCGTGCAAAGTTTGAAATCAATACGACAATTAGAAGTAGGTTAAAAATGAATTCCAAGATTTTCTTATATTGTGACTTAGTTACAAGTGAAGCTAATAAAAGTGTGGTAATAACAGAGACTTGCAAAACGAACAGTTTTCCACTTAGCTTTGCTCAGCGGGCCATACGGTCACCTCTTTGATGTGATCTCGTCTCGTATTCCATTTGAAATTTCGCTCCACCATCGTTCCATATTCAGTCGATCTAAAGCCTTCGATTTTCGGCTGGCATTTAATTTCGTTCTCGTATAAAACCAGTTAAGGGGCCTGTACACAGAACGTGGGCCTGTAGCTTAAAAATCGTAAAATTGTACTCACCTCAGTCAAAAAGACTTATTTTGTGACGACATTCTCACAAAAAAAGTTTTATTACTTCGCGTTGCATTGAAACGCATGCTGGGTCTTTAATATTAAACAAGAGATCCTGAAATGATTTCGTTTTGGTTATTAATTACCTGGTATGCTCAGATCATATCTGGTACCTATATAATTTTCTTTGAGAATATCTAGTAGGTACGCTACTCAACTTTAAGAGCTTCTTAAACATCCTGTGACACTTCATAATGTCCTATTAGGAGATACTTTTGAATAGACTATCTCTCACCTAGACATTGTGAAACAGGTCCTTAGTGTCGCTGTAAACTATAAGGTTTAATGGCCGATTATTTGTACGCGTTTTTGAGTTGTCTGGCCTTCCTCCCTCTTGTCATAACTGTCAGTACAAATCTGCAACCACGAGTGCTTGAGTGAGTCCTTAAGGCTTTCAGGGAGCAACAGCCTGCAACTCTGTTCCTACTCTATTATAAACTTTTGACTTTCATAGCAAGCTGGAAATTGTTGCTAATTAACTTGTAAAAGTTTGCCCGCTGTTACTGCACTTACGTATGTGTTTACATTTTAAAGTGCCCTTTGAAAACGTGTGTATTTTCTGGGGGCCTACCATAAAATTTTCTATAACCATCATGTTTTAAGAACGCTTTGTTATAAGCTTATAATAACATTATTCGAATTTATACCATGACGCCTAACAAAACACTTTAATATTACCTACTTTGAAAATAATTTATTTTGGTTGTTTGTGTCTCCATTATGTTAAACCTGGTAAGTATTTGATTTATGTTCTTCAAATAATATTATGTATTATGATATGACACTAAAAACTAAATAACACACACACACACACACTCACACACACACACACACTATAATACGTTTTATGACACTTATTATTTGAAAAATAATAAGCAGTCTCACCCGGGATAATGCAACGAATCTAATGATACCTCAAACATTCAAGTCAGTTTAGGCATTGAGAAATTATGGTGTGTTTACGCCTTCGTGGCACGATGGAATTTACTTTTTTGGAAATAAACTCAAACTAGATTTTGAAATGATATAAGTTTTTAATAATCACAATTTTCGATCTGTACTTGACAGCTGTTGGTAAGGCAATGAAGTGACGTATAGTTTACTCGAAGATTCGATGCGGTGAGCTTGCGACAAATACTGACTTTGCTCTTGCTATATCGGTAGGCGTTAACATACTCCCCCTCGTTGAAGACTTCAGCTCTTCAACTTCCTAGTCTTCTGCTTCATTCAAAAGGGGACAAAGTCGTACTAAAGGGCGTCGATAGCTTCCTTTTGTGGTCTTCACGTCTGCAACGCGGGATATGCCATCAGCTCCTGGGTACAACTTGGTAACTCGTCCGGTGCGCCAACATAGTGGTGGAAGAGAATCTTCAGAAAGGAGGACCAAGTCTCCGACCATTAATTTTGTGGTATCTTGTCTCCATTTCGTTCGGACTTGCAGTTCAGAGAGGTACTCCTTTTGCCACCTTCTCCAGAAATGTTGTCGTAGCTTGTCCAGGCGAGCGTAGCGAGTTAATCGGCTTTCGTTCACAGCTTCCAGAGCACGGGATGGAACAGCATTTAGTGGCCTTCCTATCAGAAAGTGCCCCGGGGAGAGGAAGAGAGGATCATCGGGAGAGGAAGACAATGGACACAAGGGACGACTATTCAATATAGATTCCACCTGTGCGAAAAGTGTCGTAATCTCCTCGAAAGTCAAATGGGCCGTGCCCATAACACGTCTTAAAATTCTTTTGGAACTTTTAATTAAAGATTCCCAAGTACCTCCAAAGTGAGGAGCGTAAGACGGGGTAAATGTAAATTTTATGCCTTCATGAGCGGCAAACTCAGAAAGCAGTTCGTTTTGTTGAGATTGAAAACTATCGAGCTCTTTAGCGGCTCCTACAAAATTACGACCATTGTCGGAAAAAATATTCGCTGGTCGTCCACGGCGTGAGACGAATCGACGCAACGCCAAAATAAAAGCATCTTTGGATAAGTCGCTGACTGCTTCCAAATGAACACATTTGTAACGAAAGCAAACGAATATGCATAAATAACATTTTATTAACCTTGCACCGCGCCCCTTTCGATTCGTGATATAAAATGGCCCTGCCATATCTATACCCACAGATTTAAAAGGGAAATCCGGATTTACGCGGTGTGACGGAAGGTCACCCATCTTTGGAGCCAAAGTTTGCCCCTGCACTCGTCGACAACGCACACAACCGCGTACAGTGCTCCGAGCAATTATTCTGCCCTTTATGGGCCAAAAGGTTTGTCGAACAGTTGCAAGGAGTAACTGAGGCCCGGCATGCAAACTGCGAATGTGTTCATATTTAAAAATTAATTTGGTAAAATGATGTGACGAATTTAGAAGTATGGGATGCCTTTGGTCATAGGAACAATTAGACTTGTCAATACGACCACCCACACGAATTAAATTATCTTTGTCCATGAATGGGGACAAAGACAAAATGTGACATTTAGAACCTAACTCTTTTTTATATTTTAGTATTTTGTACTCATTCGAAAAACACTGTTGCTGAGCTAATGAACATAATGAAATTAAAGAATCATTTAACTCCTCTGCAGTTAAGATACCAGTTAATTTAGATTTAGATGGTTTAATATTGTTTAAAAATCGTTTAACATACGCCATTGTCCTTTGTAACCGACTGAAATTAGAAAATCGTTCGAAATCAATGATTGGCTCTGAAATTGTTATTGTAGCAACGGTTTTAACTTCAGGTAAGCTATTAGGTTTTTCTATTTTTAATATAGGCCAATCACTTTCGCATTTGAGTAAAAATTCTGGACCATACCACCACAAACTTGAATTTTGTAACTGATCGCAACTTACACCCCGCGAAATGAGATCAGCTGGATTGTCAGCTGTAGGTACGTAGCGCCACTTAGATGACTGAGACAGATCTTGTATTTCGCTGATCCTATTTGCGACAAAAGTTTTTAGTCTCGAAGCATCACCTCTTAGCCAACCCAGAACAACACTGGAATCACACCAGTGGGTAATACGATCAGGGGAAAATCTTAGAGATTCAACCACAGTTTTGCACAGTCGAGCTGCGAGAAGTGCACCACAGAGCTCCAAACGAGGTACAGTAGTAGGCTTCAATGGTGCTACCTTTGATTTGGAACATAGAAGTCGGATGGTGGTCTCATTATTTAGGTTTTTAGACAGTAGGTAAATGCAAGCACCATATCCTACCTGTGAAGCGTCACTGAAAGTGTGTATTTCGACAAAGACTGAATTATCACAAAGTACATGGCGTGGAATTTGGAAAGTTAATAGGACAGATAAATCTTTATAAAATTCTACCCAAGCTATTTTAATATCATTGGGCACTGGTTCATCCCAATCAATTTTGAAATGCCATAGCTTTTGGAGCATTAATTTAGCTTGCATAATGTATGGACTTAGAAGACCTAACGGATCAAAGATTTTGAAGGCATTTGACATAATGTATCTTTTGGTGACAATTATATCATCTTGGATAGCTGTTGAATTTACAGGAAAATGTAACGTGTCTGAATTAGGATTCCAGCCTAAACCAAGTGTACTAGAAGATTCACTAATCGTTAAGTTTTCTTGTGAAGCTGTAGTAGAAGAATCTTCAAAAATTGAAGGTAAATTAGTTTTGTATTTACGTAATTTGAAGCAACCTTTGTTTAATTGTGAAGCAACTGAATTTTTAATAAATTTTAGTTCTTCTCTGTCATTTGTACCTGTTATGAGGTCATCCACATAAAAATCTTTTTGAATGATTGTTTTAATGAGTTGGTCATCACATTCCTCCCCGAGTTGCCACAAACATTTAGTACTTAAATAGCTGGCACTTGCAGTCCCGTAAGAGACAGTATTTAATTGGAATGTTTTGATAGGCAAGGTCTCATCTTCTCTCCATAAGATTAATTGCAGATTTCTGTCTTCCGGATGAACTTCGACTTGCCGGTACATTTTTTCAATGTCACCGGTAAGTAAGTATCGGTACAGCCGTGCGCGGATCAATATGGAGAAAAGAGAGTCCTGTACATTTGGGCCTATCATTTGCAAGTCGTTAATTGAATACCCGGATGAGGAAGGTGCTGACCCGTCAAAGACGACCCTAAGCTTTGTAGACTCACTAAGCATTTTAATAACAGCGTGATGACAAAGAAAGTAGCTTGGATTTGGCACAGATACAGATGATTCAGAAAGATGTCCAAGAGTTTCATACTCTTTTATGAATTTAGAATATTCTTCCTTTAGGGGAGGATTTTTTCTGAAACGTTTTTCGAGGTTAAGAAATCGTTTTTTCGCAAGAGTGTATGAGTCACCTAAGCATTCTGGTGAGTCCTTTAGTGGTAACTTCACACAGAAGCGACCATTAGCTAAACGTGTGGTGTGTGCAGCAAAGTGACTTTCACATGCCATTTCAGTTTCGCTTAATATTGGTTTATGCGGGACCTCTTCTAACTCCCAGAATTTAGTTAGTAAATTATCAACTTTACTTTCTTTAGAGTATTCCTCATGAAATAATGAATTATTGCAATGAATTTTGTCAGAGTTGCAAGTATTAAATGAACCGGCAATAAGCCAACCAAATTTTGAGTTTTGGAGGATTGGTTTATTTTTGCCTAACAACCTTTGTTCACCTAATAAAATATTCCAAAACAGATCTGCACCTATTAATAGATCTATAGGGCAGGATTGATTAAAGTTGGGGTCTGCTAAATTTATATTTAAAGGTATATTTAATTCATGAAGACTTATTGGAGCCTTTGGAAGGTCTCCTGTAAGTTTATCTAATATAAAACAATTTAAATTCTTTTGATAATTATGAAATTTTGATTTTAATTGAATAATGCAACTTTCGTTAACTTTATTTACTGAATTATTGCCAATACCAATAACGTTAACTAATGTGGATTTTGTATTTAATGATAATTTTTGTTGTAATAATTTTGTAATAAAAGAGGATTGACTACCTGAATCCAATAAGGCACGTACTGTAATTGCCTCTTTAGTTATTGGATTAACTACCTCTATTAAGGCGGTAGACAATATGACATGTTTAGAGTTAACTTCTTTGGAAAAAGTAACTATGGAATCATGTTCCTGAATTTGTGCATTGTTGGCTTTAGTGGCTTCAACTGAATGCAGCAATGTATTATGTCGCTTATTGCACTGCCTACAGGGACCCATGCGGCAATCGTTAGCCGAGTGACCTTGACGTAAGCAGTTTGAACAAAGTTTGTATTTAGAAACATCCGATAGTTTTTCATCTATAGACTTAGATTTAAAACTAGGGCAATCGTAAATTTTGTGGTTTTTATCGCAAATAATGCACTGAAATTTAACTGAATAATTATTGTTATTTTGTTGCATTGTGGCATATGATTTTGTTTGAAATTGTTGCTTATTATAACTGGATTGCGAATGCTGCGAAGACTTTACATTATGATTATTATTTTTAAAGTTAGAATTGATGTTTTTGTTACTACTAGTGGACTCGACAATGTGTGCCCTATCTATTAAAAATGTTTTAAATTGTTCTAAACTAGGGAAATCGCCAATTTGATTCCTTTGTTCCTCCCACTTAACAAGTGTTTGACTGTCTAACTTAGAACAAACCAAAAAAATTATAAGTGTGTCCCAGTGTTCAGTGGGTTGACCTAGGTTAGCTAGGGCGCGTAAGTTTTTGGTGATATGGTCCACTAAAAAGCGTAAAGAACCTTCAGTTTCGCGTTGCAATGGTTGTAAGTTAAAAATAGATTTAAGGTGGTGATTAATAAGCAATCGTTTGTTGTTAAAACGGTCATATAGAAGCTGCCAAGCGTTATTATAATTCGCGGATGATACCTCGATATTGGAAATCACTCGAGCGGCATCACCCTCCAAGTATGATAAAAGGTAATGAAATTTTTGTATTTTAGAAATCCGTTCGTTATTATGAATTAAATTAGTGAAAGTGTCGCGAAATTCTAACCAGCGAAAGAATGATCCGTCAAATTTCGCAATCTGTATTTGTGGTAAACGAACACCAGAATCACTATGATCGAGACTGCACTGAGCTTCGTGAAATAAGGACTCACGCCTTTTTTTGTCGTGTTCATTGGCCTTAATTTCATTTTGTTGGTCTAACAGAGTTTTCGCCATAGCAATGCACACAATAAAATCTTGTTCAATGCGGTCGCGCTCATCAAACTCTGACTCCAAGCTGTCACTATTAATTAACTCAATCTGAGTCTGCAGCTCATCATATTTAACCGACTGGCTTTCGAATCTGCTGAGCTTTAAAGACACCTCAGCAACTTCGATAGTCGTCAGAGTAGCTTGCTTTGTAATTTTGTCCAAATAGTTTTTAAATCTGGTAATTTGACCTTTAACTGAACTACGTTTAGTTATTAAATCCCTTAATGTTTGATTTTCAACAGGCGGTGTCATTTTTAAATGCAAATGAAAAAGTTAATAAGCAATAATATATACTTACTATACTATGAAGTTTTGTTGTTACTAAATTTAGTATGAACTTTGAACTTTAAATTTAATGTAACCTAATTACAAAGCAAGCGTTATTTAGAAGACAAAAAATCTACTTTAATTATAGAAAATTATACGTATCTCACACTCCTCACCGCGGCGACACTCAGGCGCAGGCTCCCAACGAGTAGAATCAGCTGTAGTCCCGTTATTCTAAGCGCTGATAAGGCCCGCAAGCTACCGGCAGATACCGGCGCAGTGTCACTGAAATAGTCGGCAAATTTGGCTAAATAACCAGAAAATCCTGGTGCTAAATGGACGAGGGAGATTATATTTACCTATATTTAATGAATTTAAGTAGATTTTAATCAATTTGAACTGAATTTGAAGAATTATTTTTATTTTTATTTTTAGTATAGGGTAGAAAAATATGCACAAGTGTAAAACTATATTGAAATTGGATTAGGAAATTAGGGATATTTATGGATTAGGATAATGTTTGTGGAAAGAGGAATGATTTTAGGAAGGAATAAACAAGGCACTTAACTGAATTTTGGCTTCGAAGTGTTCTTTCGCTGAATCACTGTTCGATGTACTTTGCGTGTCCTTAGCTTGCTCCCGTATTTATCTTCTTTCCGTCCTGTATACGGCCGCCAATGTTTACGCCTTCGTGGCACGATGGAATTTACTTTTTTGGAAATAAACTCAAACTAGATTTTGAAATGATATAAGTTTTTAATAATCACAATTTTCGATCTGTACTTGACAGCTGTTGGTAAGGCAATGAAGTGACGTATAGTTTACTCGAAGATTCGATGCGGTGAGCTTGCGACAAATACTGACTTTGCTCTTGCTATATCGGTAGGCGTTAACATGGTGGAATAAAGAATCTCACATACATACATAAAAACATTGACCATTATACTCAATACACTCCTTTTTTGGGCAGTCGTGTAAAAAACCGATTCCAAATGTAGCCATCCATTAAAGCCTGCTCCGCAGATTTGGCTCAGTTCTTCGCAAGTTTTGACATCTGGAAGACTCTTGACAACAAGCCAAAAGTGCTTAAACCGTTTCCAGATCTGAAACTGTATTTAGCAGGATGTGGGTGCGGTTTCAAATTGGCAATGACATATAAAAAGGCTAAACTGCGACTAGAAAGTTCGCTCGCGCACAGTGGCTTAATGACGCGGCTATAGTACCTATCGTGCCGTATGGCAAGGAGACTCGGAAAAGAATCTGGGCCCGTTCACATTCATTTTGTCCTTTGAACTATTAGCCACCGCATTTTTTTTATCGGCGAATGTTTCTCTAAAATATCTTTCACCCATGAATTTTTACTCTGCATTTTTTTTTGCCGAAGAACGTTTCGCCGGCAGTCGTTCAGACCACAGAACACAGAAAGATTTTTTTCTGTGATTTCGAAAATAATCTTTTCATCGCCAGAGGAGTCAATTTTGTTATTGTTGTTTATTTGTTATTTTAGTTATTATTTAGTATTGCATGTCATCAAACTTTGTCGTTGATGACCGTTACATAAATATATTAATAGATTATTAAAAGAGCATTTTGTTCAGATACATATCCTTTATGCAAATTGCAGAGTTAACATTATATCTATAACACCTATCGTACACATTTAATGACTAACTAATAATAAACGACTTCTTTACTTATGATAATTATGATTTGTATTTTGATAAATAATTGTAAAGTTAAATTTATTGATTTTTTTTCATTAAAATATCTAACACGCCCTTTGTTGGCAAAATAGACGCACATTGTAACACTTTACATCTTATTATTCTCTATTTTGTGAATAAACAATATTTAATTTCATTATAAAGTATTGCTTGCGTATGGCGTTGAAAAGATCACTGTCAAAATATAACATGCAGTGTTGGGGTCGATGGGGGCGGTTCGGTATTATTTTTAAGACACTAGTATTTTGGGGGATTTTATAGTGATTAGGGGGAATGCCAGACATGCATAATCCGGCAACACTGTCATTTGTGTATTCCGCGATTATTTAATCGCAGTACGTGGTAGCCGTAACAAAATCGCATGAATTTTTTATCGCCTTTTTAAAAATTGTTGTGCGGTGTGTAGTCCTAAGCAATTGCAAGGGTCTTTCCTGCGATCCTTTACAATATTATTTAGAGCCTTTAAATAACTACCTAATGGGTCACGTAGAAGTTCTTAAGGAAGGCCATGTCACAGCTGTGGGGGACATAAAACAATGACCTTATAATAATTAGAGCAATCAAATAAATTTTGGAACTTTACAAATGTGTACATTTGGGACTTATCAAATGTGTAATAAGTTGTAAAAGGGAAGTACCTATCTGCATTTTTGAAAATATTGAAAACGAACTACTTACCTACCTATTAGAAACAATCGAGTCTTACAACTAGCTCTTCAATACTTTCAATACTTAAAATAGCATTTGTGAATGCAAAAAAAGTAAAAATAATATCTGCTTTTTATTAGAGTATGTATATAAATTTTTTAAAAATGTATATAGGTAAGTATACTGTATATTGCATATTCTACTAGACTGTTGTAATTTGTTGTTATTATGTATGTATATATTATGTATTAAGTAACTACAGTAATATTTTTGTGTGTAGATATTACTTAGACTTAGTGTTATGCAAGAAGTGTACAAATAGTTGTCTAAATCGAGTTCGTTTAAGAATATTATATATAATAAATTTTATCTTTAAAAATTCATTTCTAATAGGTGTACCGTGGCTGTACTAACAACCGCTGCATTCTCGTCATACCCCGGGTGGCAAACATCAGATTCCATAATTTTATTCGTATGAATAAATTTAACGCTGGGGTTGGTTCTGACGTCACCGTTAATTATAGAACCGCCGAACTCGCCGTATGCATGCAGGTGACAGCTTTGTGATACCGAGCAGCGGCTGGCAGGGATACGCGTAGGGAAAAGCTGTATTATTTGAAATAGTTTTAATTGCCTCTGTGGCTAGACCACAGAGGCAAGGCAATGGTTCACACCACCGATTTCAGACCTGGTCCCGTGTTCGATTCTCAGTGGGAGTAATTGTATTCGGTTTGGTTGTGTGGTAGGACTTGTTCTTAGTCCACCTGGCTAGCCACCACCATCTTATCTAAGTCTGACGCCATTACAATGATGTTTTCAGCATTACTGTGTTCCGGCAGTAAGAGATACGATAGCCAGTTCCTCAGTGATTGAGGATTCCGGGAGAATTGCGCTTCCACCTTCAGCCTTATCACCACTTAACATCAGGTTTGATGAAAGCTAAGTGCTACCCCGTTGTGGATAAAAATAAGAGCTGGATGAGAGCAGCCGCGGATCGTTCTCGATGGCATACTCTTGGAGAGGCAAATGTCCAGCAGTGGACGTTAATATGCTGATGATGATGATGACTAGCAAGTTATGAGTTGTCATATTAAAAATTATTTTTCTTTGTAACTGGTATATCTTACATGTTTAAAGCAGTGTGTCGGTGGAGTAGTCCGTATATAAATAAAACTAAATATTCATTAAGTCAATGTGGCCCTACCTTAATATTGTCCCAAAACCGCTATTCCCCCTCAAGAATGAAATCCAGGTTCCAGATGTTAAGCATCCATCCACCCCAATGAATATGCTATTTTACAAAATATAGGGACCGGACTGATTTTTTTTTATTTATCAAAAATGATTTAGAGATATCAGCAACACAACACAGGTATTTATTTTCAAGTATTTTACATGTTTTCAGAGATATAGAGTTCCATCCATTTCAAACTTCCATATTAGACATTAGACAAGGACCGCGCTACCAACTTGTGACGTCACAAGTGGGTAGAGCCATACTTCCGCCTTATAAAATTTCTTTTTAGAAAAAGATAGCTAGATACACACTTGGTCAGAAATTCAGTAGCCCAATATTTTAGAATTATTACATTCACCTTCGAACTGAGATTCTTAAGAGCCCTTTTTCGAACTATGACTACCTACTTGGATTTTAGGAATTCGGCTTTTAAGTTGAAGCTGGCATTTTTAGATGTACTTATAGTTCTTTTAGTCTAGTGGATGCCCAGACTACGTGTTGCATGTTCCAGTTTTTTATGCAAAAATCTTTAAGGGCCAACGCTGTATTTACACGGATGTTCGCGCGGGTCAAAGTGCTCAATCGCGTGCTCCCGCGCGGGTACCAATCGTCGCGGGGCCTGCGTCACACAGTGATGCTACTAACTTAGAGCCCGCGCAGACACAGAGCAGTCCTGAGTTCCGCGTACAGAGTTCAGAGTTCTGCATTTTGACCGCTCGAGAGTTCCAACGCACACAAGTGGCGTTCAACTTCTTGCGTTCCAGTTTCGTCCGTGTCTTTGTACCTGCAACATTTCGCTAGAAAGTTCATCTTCCGAAGAAGTAGCATTGCTTTTGTGGATTCTAGAAGCTTCTAAAAGGAAAAGAAAGTAAATACTTTCTTGTGCACCCAATTAACACAACTCTAGAAGAACAAGGCGAATTCTATATTTATTTTCGCGTCGAAACTTCAATGAATTCTATGATAGAATAGAGTCTGGCCAATGACAGCTGTTCACGAGAAAAAGCGCCAAATTAAAAAATCCTTATTTAAAAATAAATTACCATGAAATAGTGTAATTTATTATGAATTTATTACATCCTTTTATTTCGTTATTTTCTAATAACATAATAAAATAAACATCACGTATCAAAATAGTTTTTCAGAGTATATTCAGGGCTAACATCTACAGGATTTTTAAAATGGCCGCCTTTTCTCGTGGACAGCTTTCATTGGCCAGACAAAATGTTACATCGAAAAGCAAAATGCAACAAGAGGAAGTCTATTTCAGCAAAAGAAAGGCTGGCTATATTTTACATGACATACATGACTTAAATCATGTCATGTCATGTCATTCAATCAATCATTAAATCATACAATTATCTCCTTTCTCTAACTAAATTAAGTTTTTCTGTATTTGCAACTTACAGACATCGCGGTGAACGCGGCGTTCTCTGTCTCGGTGGCAAATGAACTCTTAGAGCGCTGAGTTCCACTTTGACCGCCGCGTGCTGACTGCCTGCTGTGTGCGTTATCGTACCAAACTCAGTACATTCTTAGAACGCAGTACTCTGAACTCTGCACGCGGAACTCGGTACCGCTCTCTGTCTGTGCACGCTATTAGTGTTATGGCCACGCGCGTTGAACCCCTCGCGGGTGTCTGTATAACTCAGCGTTGGCCCTTAAACACGGAAGTCTCTTGAACACGGATAAAATGATGCTGAAATGCTGAAATCAAAACCATAAGTAACGCTTACAGCTCTGTTGTTAGAACCTGAAAGCCAACTTCTACGTAGTACTTACCTTTATGTCGCCATTACCGGTGTCTACCGAACTCACTTACCTGTCAACAGAAATGTTAGTTTCAACGATAATTTTCACATTGCTATTAGGGCCTATGAAGACGACGACGTACTTTTTGTCTGCTCAAATCCGCAAAATGATTTTTCTTTCATAGGAAATAAAATCTCTATCTGACCTTTTCAATTTTACTAGCGTAGGCATTAGTGGACACAACGATGTGTGCACCAGTGCAATTGTTACGTTTTATTACAGCAGAGAATTTATCTTCTAGAGATTTTGTCATAAAAATACGTACCTAGTAAATTTTCAATTAAAACAAGTTGCATTTTAATATTGTTTTAAAAAAGTACTCATCTACGATCTACGAACTAAAATATATTAGGCAAAGAAGGAGAGACAGAGATAAGAAACTATAAGAGAACGGAATTCCCATGCATTTCATTGGAGATAAGTACTTTCAATTCAACTTACGTTTGAAGAATGCTATGCCTACTCTTTGTTTAAAATTAATGACTGTAGTTAAATAAATATATCAACCAAATTAAACCTATTATTATTTTTCGAATTAACTGAACTCGGCTGACTTGAAACATATGCGATCATCAGTACAAATGAAACGTCACAAATAAAGTTACGTAAAAAGAACAAAGCTCCATTTGAGAACCACATACTAACCATCAAGCCGCGAAAATAAACCTAAAAACATGCTATTAAAAGTAGCACGTTCAACGTAGTGGTCTGCATGTCTGAACCTAGATGGCGCAGTATGTCAATGTTTATTCGCATTAGTAACACGATGGGCGCCAAAAAGTAAGTTAAAACTTGTTGAAATATTATAAACATTCAAACAATGAGATCCAAACGTTATCGCCTGTTAATTATTTTTTTGGTAAAATTAAGGATGGCCTCGTTATGCATTCAAATATTAATCGAATTCAATGTTTCAATGTTAACTATTAGTTTTTTTATTAGTAACTGAACAAACAGTGGCAATAGTAAAATGACAGATATCTTTTATAAAAGAAAGAATCTTTTATAAAAGATATCTGTTATGTTTCTTATTTATGTCCAACTTTTGTCAGGGTCCTAACAAAAAGCGTACTGTTTCCAGGTTTGTTTATTATGTCAGACAACAATATTTTCAGGAGTTGCCATAAATGGGCTTTATTCTACACAAAGTCTTTCTGCATGATTGTGTCCGTGAATCATGTTCACTAACAATAAACTGGTCAGTCATGCAAAAACTGTTGAATGCCTCGCTCACATTATTAAGGATCATTTTCTGATGACAGAGTTTCCAGATATTAATTTAATTAACCTCCACTGACCAGTGGCTGGACCGGCCCATGATTTTGTGCGGGTGCATTCGTAATAGCATGACGGGCCAAATTGAAATTTAAACGATTTTTTTTTCTATAAGAATACGTACTTACAGATATTTTTACGATAGAGATACACATAGACAGACATACGTGATTACATTTGATTACTATTGTATACAGGATGGAAAAAATTATGGTAGGGCCCATATTCTTGACTAATTTTACTGAAATGAAACATTCCTTTATTTCTACAAAGAAACAAAACTGCATTCATAGATTTTTTAAAAACAATAGTTATTTGTTATACAAGAGAGCAAAGTCATTTTTCGCTGCGAGTGCTGAATTTAAATCACAAACTAGCGAAGTAGTCTAAAATTGAATCATGAGCGTAGCGAGTGATTCAAATATAGACTACTGAGCACAGTGAGTGATTTAAAGGCACGAGACATCAGAAAAATTTGCTCTCGTGTTAAACATACAACTTTTCACCTCACCAGCGAGAAAAGTGTTACATGTGAGAAAAACAACATTGAAGGCAACCTTTAAAATTATAATAGGTATTTATCTAATTTGTTGTAAGCTTATAAGATTTCATTAATTTTTCTTATTTTATATTTATACTAGCTTTCCGCCCGCGACTTCGCCCGCGTGGACTACATGACGTTATCCCGCGGGATTGTGATATTTTTCCGGAATAAAATGTAGTCTTTGTTCCTCTCCAGGCTACAAAGTATGTTTGCCAAATTTCAGACAAATCCGTTCAGCCGTTTTGGCGTGCTTGAGTAACAAACATTCAAAATTCTAAACTTTCACATTTATAATATTAGTAGGAAGTAGGATCATGCATGCGACCTCATTTCATCCATACTCTTTATTTCAAATCTTTGGTATTTGTATCCGTGTATTTATTTTTTAAGCTTTATAATTCATGTCCAACGACATAAAGCTATCTATCTATCCTTTTTGCACTTATTAATTTTAAAAGTGTCATCCTTCTCACTCTATTTCTTTTTTCTTAATTATTTCAAATGGTGGTGTAAGAAATTAAAAAAGCACTTTGCCTCACGCTCGCAGCAAAAATCGATTTTGCTGCGAGTTTTTAGGCGCCAAAAGAGCCCTTTTCGTGCTGGAGAGGTGAAAACAGCTTTTTCACATCATAGTTCAACATCGACTCGATTCGACATCGAATGCATCGTGTTTTATTGTTTTCCTTTCATTTAATTTAAGTATCATGTTTGTTAGAGAAATTTGATCTTTATGATTGACCTTATCGGTTTTAACGATAAAGCTAGGATGTTTTTTTTTATTTTAGTCAGGTCGATTAGTGAGCGCATCAGAATGCAGTGTTATTGCTTTTTAAACATAAAATAATTTTCTTTTCAGTAAAAATCACCTGACTAAAGGATTTAAGGGAATTTCCCTACAGGGACCATAATTTCTTTCCACCATGTATACAGGGCTGTTGACGTATTTCTGTTAAGAATACCTACGTTTCCAGTTAGAGGTAATTTAATCTGGTTTATATTACAAATAACTTTTTTCAATAACTCAAAAACCATTAGGTTTAGGGCACATTACATGACAAAATCTGTGACTTTTGACATCATCTTTAACGCTTTAACAGAAGTTACCCTGTAAATTACTTATTTACAGGTTTATACAATACAAACAGCATTATTAAATAAAGTATACAAATCTATAAATAAAGACATCAAGATTTAAATAATTACTATGCGATTATTATAAGAATAGGACTGTCAAACGGCATTCTTGATCTTTGTTCCTTTTCTTGCACATCCTACACCCTGAAGTGGAAGCGAAACGCAAACAAATATGGCCGTTTTGACAGTCCTATTCTTATAATAATCGCATAGTACTATTTAAAATACAAGTGACACATGCTGGGGTAGGTAAGTCATACCAAAGGAAAAAGACGATAAGTCCCATCCGTAACGTCAAATTTCAACAATCAATATTCGACATAGAAACCAGATAATAAAGATCAATGTCGAGTGTAGAAGTTTCACATTTTGTGAAGGTATCCCACTAAAAATAAACTCATAATAAATGAAAATGAAGAAAAGAGACAGGTGAATGACGTTTCGGACAGCAAGAAAGAGATAATGGCATACGATGCAAGTTATGAAAATGGATACCTGAGTGGATTGTGAGTGGGTGAGCTGTCATTGTTTGCTAGGGTTAATAGATGTGTCAACAGGGGAAAGACTTGAGCATTGTTGTTCTCGGGCCTTGATGTTCTGAAAGTGACAAAGCAGATGATGGTTATGATTATTTAATGATTCTTATGAAGTAACAACGGTTGAAAACCCTATAGCAGTAGGTATTTGCAGTTTACGTATAATTGTATTCTACAACTTACACTTATTTCTTACCATAAAGTTAATATAGGTATATTAACTTTATGCTTCTTACTCGTACTTTTAAAAATTATTTTCAGTAAAGTCAACGTGTAAGAGCAACGCATCAAACAAGTTTTTGGAGCTTGCCTGAAAGCCGCATAAGTTTGCAAACGTATCCATCAGGTGGAGTAGTTTCAGGAGTACGGAGTGTAAGAGGTTCGTGAACATAGTGGATATGGATACCCTCTTTTAGCACATTATTAGGACACTGACTGCTTGTGACTTTGGCACCATTTGACTTTTGCATTGAATTCAGTTAAATATTTATATACTTGTCTCACAACTAGCTCCGATGGGACTCGAACCCACGACGTTTCACTGAAAGGTCGATTTTTTCTTATACATCATTTTCGATAATGGAAATTGCACAGTGAATGCAAAAAAAAACTGTAATATAGGTGCTTTTTTAATTTCATCATAATTGGTTCAGTCTGAGTGTACTCATTAAGACCTTTCTAACGGTAACTTAATATTTGGTAGTTTATGTGACTGTCGTGTTATGTGCAGTCTCGTCTCATACACTAATTTAATTACACCCATATACTTACTTAAATAATTTATGTTTAAAAAATAAAACAAAAATACCACTTTTTATTATTGAATTGAAATATAGGTATCAAAAAAACGACCCATCCTCCAAGTAGCTCTCTCGGGAATCAAACCCGGGATCTTTCACATATATTACATTTTCAATATTAAAAATTGCATTGTTAATGCAAAAAAGTCAAAGTAATTTAAAAATGCCAGATAAGAATAAAATGTATTGTAACGATAATTTCCAGTCCAACGGATAAAACCAATTTTGATGTTTCTCAGCTGAAGGAGGCCTTGAACCCCGGGCCAGTAAATCCTACAGTTGCCATGTGATTGTAAAATTTAATAAATTATATTTAAAAAAACCTTTTATTTAAAATCAAGCTTTTATTCAAATGTCCTAAAAAGAATAAAATAAATTTTGTATCAAGTCAAAACCAACAAATTTATTACATTAAACAATCTATATGTTTTAAAAGCTTGTCGCTTTAATTTCATATGTCAAATATAAGTAAAAGCATTTGTGTTTAGTGCAAGTAGCCCAGTAACAATAAAATCTCGCGACAAGCTTTTAAAACATATAGATTGTTTAATGTAATAAATTTGTTGGTTTTGACTTGATACAAAATTTATTTTATTCTTTTTAGGACATTTGAATAAAAGCTTGATTTTAAATAAAAGGTTTTTTTAAATATAATTTATTTTTGTATTTTTAGTTATTATTGGACGTGTTTGTAAGTCGCTTCATTTCATTTAATGCATCATTATTGCATGGTCGTTTGCCAGTTAATTTATTACAGTCTAGCTCTTCAACTGCATCAAGTCTGCAAACACACAAATATATTTTACCACCAAAAAGGGATTGTAGATTCTTACTACAGACACACACCATATTCATTAAATACAAGGCATATTTACATAGGTATAAAAGTAGGTAGCACTGTATTACGAACAAGAATAGAAAACACAAATTAGACCCAATAAGACAAAAAGTTCCAAATAAAAATGTGTGTGTGTGCCGCAGCAGTACTCAATGGTCGCAGCTCAGCGTCATATTACTTGTCTTGCAACGCAAGCAAACGCTGATTTTCAGCTGTAAATTTTAGTAAGTATTTCAAAAATAAATACATAAGTAATAACAAGACACATTTAAGTTTCTATCAAAGTTGATAAACATAGTATACCTACTTATAGAAAAAAAGGATTTTTCTTTTCTGTAGGTAGACTAATGCTTGTATTAACTTGGAGCCATCTGTCGTATACTTTAGTGAACTATTTATGTGCAAACCATGGAAGTATTACATGGTGGAAAGTGACACATGAGTGACACCTAGTAGGGTCTGATAGGCTACACACGTCCAGACCAGACCTAACCGCCGATTTGGTGCGGACGAACTTTGCTGTAAAGCAAATATAATCCGTGCTACACACGTTCATACCAAATCAAAATCAAATCAAATAAAAAAAGCTGCACCAAATCTGGCCTTGGCCAAGGCTTTGTATCACATCACTGGACAAGGCCTTGTATCACATCAATTTTTCTTATCAAATACCCACAGAAATCACCTGGATTTGCCAATGCAATGGGCTTGTAAAGAAAAAGACCTATTAACAAAAAAAGGTCTTGGATTTGAAAAAAATTGAACCGTACCTGTCACAAAAAATTCTTCAAAACTATTTCGAGTGGCCTGTAACTGACAGGGAAACTTCATTTTTAATTAAATGTCGATTTTTTTAAATCGAGTAATTGAGAAAAGGCCTAGGTCCAGGGACTTTAAATTATTGTTTTAATAGAAATAATAATAATTTGATAATCTCAAATTTATGTAAATAGTATATTATACTCGTAGCATACTTTTCAAAACTGCATCAAACATTTTTACTGCTTGGTATGTGTTTTTAACAGACAGTTTTTTGCCTCCCAACTCATGTTCTTTCTCAAATAACCAATTCAAATCGGGTGTCGAGTTGGGACGTGTGTTCTATTACTAGTTGAATTTAGAGTGTGCGCCAGATAAGTTTGCGCGGGGTCAAAATCGAAACTAATATTTTCCATAAGCTTAGAACAAAATAATGTACTGTAACTAGTGCCAAAAACGCCCCAGTCGCAGAGTTATCTGACACGCACTCTATGAAGATTGCGCTCGCTGAATGCTCGCTGATTATAACTTTATGGTACATTGACAATGTGTCAAGTAACCATCACAACAAAACAAGAATATAGAACTTGAAAATTTGCAAGAATTCTGAATTGATAACTATACTGATTATATATTTAATTGCATTGTCATCGGAACCAAACTTGCATACAAAATTTCAGCTCAATTGGACACAGGGAAGTGGGTCAAATAAGGCTTGTAAGATTTGACGAACGGACATACATATCTACATGCATGCATACATACACTGCAAGTTAAATAAAAGCTTGTAAAAAAGAGTTTGGTTTAATGAATGACACTGGTGTCGTAATGATCATTACGATACAGAAACCCTACTCTTACAACGAACAACGAAACTTAACCTTCCTGATCAGAAGGTCTTTAGATCCGGTTGCTCGTACATTTAACTTTTGTCAAAATTGACAAAAGTTAAAATTTAACTGTTGTCAATTTTGACATCGGTAAAAGAAAAATACGTTGTTTATCTTAGGGTTAAAAGTGTTGTTTGTACTATTTTATTAACCTTCCCTTAATTACTAATGCCAAAATTTAAACCACCCCCACCCTGTCGGTTATTTTGACCGCCGTTAAATCTGTAATTTGACTGCTCGTTAAAGTAACCGCTGCCTCAACAACGCTTTTTAAATTTGACCGAATAAAAATCAACTACTTAACTAAATAATTAATGCAGTTTCCCTTCTCCGGGCTCATAAATGTTATCCACCCTGTAAATTTATATGAACGGGTGTAACTAATTTTCGGGTGTAACGGGTGTAAAATTTATAAAGCAATCTCTCAGAACTCGTACTTAATAAAATATAGCTACTTATTATCAGTGTGCTTCATTAGGTAGGTACTCAATTAGGTTCGCAGCTCACATACTGCAGGCCCAGAACAAAATATTGGACATTACGGGAAACGAAACGCGGGCCCTAACCTAATAATAGCCCGTTACGATTGCGAGGAAACGCCACCAAAAGAAAATTTCTGAAACGGACCACAGCTGATAGTGTTATATAATATAAGGTAGATCTCATCGTTTACAATTAAGTAATTTAATAATTGAAAAGTTATTAAATCTTTATTAGAAATATCATGTTTCCGATCTTCATAACGTATAGAGGGTTATTTGTTTAATCTTTAAGTTTTTATTTTTTTTTCAAACTTAGTATGAGTTATGTGAAACTTACTGTAATCCTTAAAAGCAGAGGGCCTTCTAAGGTTAAAAATAAAAACTGAAAACGGAACTGCTTTGACATTATCAACTTGAGACTAAGTTACAAAATTCAATAAAGCTAATTAGCTACCTTGGTAATCTAGAAACTTGAGTTATTCATGTTAGCTCGACTGTGGCACAAAAAATGTAAAAGAATGAATAAAGTTTGTGACGAAACTGGAGTACTTTTGTTCCTTGTTCAATGACCTGGAAACTTGACCTGGAAACTTATTAAACTCTATTATAGAGTTTCGTATGAGATTATAAAAATAAGATACCTCAGTGCGGCAACTTTGATGACATTGACAAGAGCGCTAGTTGACTGATTGACTAGCAAGTAGAGGGTAAGTTATCGATTTCGTCCGCGCCCCAAAAGATCCTAGTCGCACTATACTTGGCGGTGTGTGTAACCTTACAAAAACTCAAACCCCCTATACTATGTACAGTACTGGTACAGTACAATGTAGCATGGGTCCTATGATGCTCATCCGCAACAAGAATTCACATCTGCGAGGGCACAGCCTAAAGCTGGCAAAAATGCGATCTAATAATAACCCGCACAAGCACTTTTTCAGTAACCGAGTGGTGGAAATGTGGAACAAGTTGCCTGAAGAAATAGTCATAGCCGAAAACGCAAACCAGTTTAAGAACAAACTAGATGCTTACTTCTTAAATTCAAAATAGTAAATTTCAACTGTAATAGAATTGGATACAGGCATCTATCAGTTGTCTCAACTGCCTGCCTGAATAATAGATAATAATAATAATAATAAGATACATACAGTGCAGCAACTTGGATGACATTGACAAGAGCGCTAGTTGACTGATTGACCAGCTAGTGGAGGGTTAGTTCTCGATTTCCTCCTCACCTCAAAAGATCCTAGTCGCACTATACTTGGCGCTGTGTGAAACCTTATAAAAACTCAAACCCCCTATACTATGTACAGGTACTGGTACAGTACAATGTAGCATGGGTCCTATGACAGCTCATTCGTGCAAAGCAAAAAGTTCTTTATGCTTTTGGATTAAAACTCAAGAAAAACAGCAATAAGGCGCGCTTACACGGGAAACTAAAATTGCGCAATTCCTTTCAATAACCGCCAAATATGACGTCACGACCAATCAAGCAATAAAATTAAGGGCGATGGCAAAACTTCAAAATATGTATAGCAGCCCGTTGTTGAGATACCACGAAATGTGGAGCAACATCGCTCCACTTAACTGCTCCAGATTGATCCATTACAGTTGCCAGGCAATTATTGCCAAAAAAATTGCTTTTAGACATTTTCAATGAAGCATATGCTAGGAATTTAGACCCTATTCCTTGTGCAAAATCAACATTTTGATTTGCAAGAAAATGAACTGTCATGGGACCCGTGCTACATTATACAAAGTATAGGAATAAACATTTGTTCCGTTGGTAATGATGATTATTTTGACGTTGAAAGAGCTCAAGCAGGCTATCCTTTATCCTATAAAATCAATGAGGGTTTTAAGGTATCCAATCCAAGTATAATTAAATAAAAAATAATAATAGGTAAGTAATGATTTATCTAACACGTTCAAAGTTAGCTTACAATCACAGTTTAATTTCTATTTTATAAATCCAATAAATAACCTAGGTATCATTGAATCATACTGACACTGTATAGGAAAAATGTGACAGTAAAAAACCACGAGCCCTATAAGTAGCTTTCAGGCGGGATTCGAACCCGCGCCTCCGGGAATCCGGCCCGATGCTCTGACCAACTAAGCTACCGAAAGGCTTACACGACTCGTCGAATTTTGCTATCACTTGTTACGCTGTAGGCCAGCGTTGTTACATCAATGTGAGGAAACCCTCGCATCCGAAAGAAACATTTTTACAAATGTTTAACAGTCGATTAAGATGAAACAGCCATTAAATAAGATTTTAAATTATTTTTATGCATTCACAATGCAATTTTTGTGCAAGCAACTGCTTAATATACAGCTATACCTACTCATAATACTCGTAAACACAATTTGATATAGCTTACTTTTACTGCAATAACTATTTCCCTTTACCAAAATAAATCGAATCGTTAAAAAAGCTAATGTTAATAAAATCGAATAAGCTTACCAATAATTCGACCAGTTGCGTTAACAACTCAGCGGCACTTAAGCGTCCACGCACACGGGCCACTGAAAAACTCCGCCACCGACTTCTTATCTGTAGTTTTCGTAAAGTGCTAGCGGAACGCCCAAAAAAGCTGCAAATTAGGCCATACTAATCAATTTGACACGTAGCACGAAAAAAATTATTTTATTTTTTGTACCTACGGGAAAGTTTATTTATTGTTCTGAAACCTATCGTGTGTGGTATCTAATGAACGGGCTCACTAAGCCGATTCTAAAAATATGTCACATTATTATATTTTAGTCATTTTTTTTTACTTTTAATGGGTTTGCTCTTGATCCCAATCAAACCCATATTGTTTTAAATTAAAATAAAAATCATTTTCAAGACATACCTACCAAGTTTGGGCTCCTTCAGATAATGACAGTGGAATCATTATTTGTAAGATATACCTAAAATGGTAATTATGTGATAGCTATCCAACAAAGAACAAAAAACCGTTTTCCCGTACAAAAAAGATGACGTCATAACTCCTCTCCTTTTTGTTTTTTTTCGTCCTACGGGTCAAATTGATTCTTATGGCCTAAAGATCAATCGTTCGGATTTTTATGCTTTTAACACCATTTGCAGCTTTTTACTTGCTGAATTTCGGGGTGTACCACTAGCACTAACACATTTTTAATGAGTGTCGACGCCGTTAGTCTTCGCTTGTTTCTTCTTCTAGCTTCAAGTGGCGGCGCGTCTGAGGCTCGTGTGCGGGGACGGTTACAACGGGCGTACATTGGTCCAATAGTCGCGGCCAGTAAACGCGAACACAAGCTGCGGACGAGTTTTTTCATACATTTTGTATAGTATGCGCAAACCGAGCGTTCGAGCGGCCGCGTTCAAGCCACAAGCTGCGCGAGTCGCCGACGCTTGCTACTGCCGCGTTTGTCGCTGGTATGAGCCACAGTAGCCGGCTTCTTCCCGGCGCTTCTGCCAAAAGTAGTAAGTAAGTGGCCGCGACAGGTGGCCGCCACTAAGCCACTAACGGCTGCGATTGGTGGCAGCGCCAAGTGGCTTGACTGAGCCACTAGTGGTCGCGTCTAGTGGCCGCGACTAGTGGCTCAATGTGCGGGCGCTCTAGGGGTTGGGTCATAAGGTTCGTTCTGGCGTGTCGGAGGGCAAGCGGGGGTATATTACGCAAGAGAGCGTTACGTAATCGCGCTTTATCGACTGTCTTTGTCTTGGAACGTTTGTTTGAGTGTAACCGTTCAAGGTCTTTGGACACGTGTGATTGTGGAGTAAGACCAGCTGACGACAGTTAGGGTTATTGATATTAAAGGTTAAAATGGGAAATAGATAGGTTTTTAAGGCTAAAAGAGTAAAAGTAGGTATATGTAATAATAACTTTATTCCTGAAAAAATTATGTAATATGAATTCGTTTAGTAAATTGGATCGTTATTTTTAATTTAACTACAATTAAAGATTGTAACTAAACAGTTTGTATTAAGACTGTACTAGAACATCTATCTAAATATTTAGTTTTACGAAACCAATATCTACAATTAAATTATTATTATTTAATACTAGCGCTCCGCACGCGACTTCCTCTTTTATTTTGCATGTTATGTACCTAATTTAGATATTCACGCGATTTTGACCTTTTTTTGTAGGAATTGTATTGTATAACTAATAAATTATTGTTATAAATGGCGACCTATGTACAAATTTTCAAGTTAATCTAGTGAAGCAATAAAAAGTTTTATTCAAACTCGGGCCCCTCTTTTACCCCTTTAGAGGAAGAATTTAAAAAATCCTTTCTTAATGCTCACTTACGTTATTTGAGGAACTTATAAACAAGAACAAAGTTTTAAGTGAATCCATTGAAGTAACAAAAAGTTTCATACTTTGACCTCGTTTTTTTATTTCTTATTTTATAATTCAAATCATTTATTCATTCTAAGCATGTACAGTACATCACGTGTAAACGTCATTGAAGCTACGCTAGCGGTTCGCAAATCCTACGGCGCGGGAAGCCTTGCAATTATAACGAGAAGAACTGGCAAGAAACTTACCAACGACAATTTTTTTCATCCCATCGATTCGAAAAGCGATGATTGTTTATCTAATAACAGGGTCCAAAACGATTCATTGTTTACCTGTTATGACAAGAGGGTAAAAATGAGATTTGAATTTTGAACAGCTTCATAACAGGGTCCAAAACGATGAGATTTGAATCCATACTAATATTATAATTGTGAAAGTGTGTTTGTTTGTTTGTTTATTTGTTTGTTTGTTTGTTTGTCCTTCTTTCACGCCAAAACGGAGCAACGGATCGACGTGATAGTTGGTATGGGGATAGTTTGGGAGCTGGAGAGTAACATAGGCTACTTATTATTCCGGAAAATTGAGTAAAAATTGTAATTTTCTATGAAAAATCGTTTGACTGTCGTACCTTCGATACAAAACTGTCATTTCTTTCATTGCCGTTTCCAAAGAGTATGTAATCACTGACGTCTGCGCGGTCAAAATCGAATACTAATCTTTTCTATAAGCTTAGTATAAAAAAATGTACTGTAACTAGCGCCAAAAATGCCCCAGTCGCGCAAAGTTATCTGACACTCACTCTACTTCACAGAGTAATTTTTTATATGTAGGAAATAGAGACCAAGCTCGGGCCCCTTTATTGGTTGTGTGTAACTAGGGCTATCTGTTGTCTGGTGTAGGCAACTTTCGGTGAATAAACACACACACGAGATGTTGGTGACCGGGTCCACTATTATATGGCAAAACAACGTTTGCCGGGTCAGCTTGTTTAGAACATAATTAAAGAAGCATTGGTTGGAGTGTAGCAAAGGGTGTGCAGTACTTTAAAAAAATTCTACTGATTTTGTATGGGGCCGGGACTTTTTTCAGGACCGAGAAATTTTCAAAAACGGTTTTTTTTAAATTGAGAATATCTCGTAAACGGTGAGTCGTAGCTAAAATCTAACAAAATTTTCAACCCCCTTACACGGCATCCCCGGAGATACGAGATACGATAAGGAATCTGATGGACATTTATTTTTTTTATTTCAATTTTTTATATCAAAACTCATTTTTTTTTCTTGCCCGACTTGCTATGATGTATCAGAACGACAAAGAAAGGTAGGTAGTTTGAGTTGTCTTTACTGCTTTTCTTATGATATGAAAAGCAGAGTGTATTACTCGGCCGCAAAATTATTTTCACCTCGGGCGACGTATATTGAATCCCTCGCTGCGTTCAGGATTCTACTTTAGAATCCCTCGCTGCGCTCGAGATTCTACTCTAGAATCCTTCACTGCGCTCTGGATTCAAAAATAGCGCCCTCGCCGTAAATATATTATTTTGCTCCCTTGTAATACAATCTACTATTTCTCTTTGTCATATTTCATATAGAGTCGTCAAATTAAAAAGTGAACATTATATCGTCGTTATACTGCGAAAACTAATTATCTCAACTAAAGTTGGTTTCGAGATAACTGCAATTAAAGTTTCAACGTCATATATTTTTTGCAAATACCGACCTAAATAAGTATCCGCGTAAGTTTGTAGCAGATTATTTTATATTTAATCTTCTATCGGAACTATGTTAGTATTTGCAGTTCATACAACGGACTTCCACATAAATCTCGCTTCAAGTCAAAGGGGTAACCCATTTAATTGGTTTTCCCTGAAAACGTTAACTCTGTAGACTCTGTAATACTTTTTATTTTTACCTAGAACAAGAGTTACTTATCTCTATAATATTTTTTACCAAGAAACTAAGCTTTTCTGTTTACCTTTTTGTTGTTCCTGATTTTTTTAATAAAAACTATCTTGACCCGTATCGACTGATAAAATCCATGCTCCGACCAATACCGGCTCAAATTCAAAACCCCAAGTGTTTTCAGCTCGAGCTCCAAAACCACTTCAAAGCCTTTGAAAACAGCATAGATGTGGACGATTTAAACAACATGCTGGTGGATGCTCATGGATCAGAGACACGAAATGAAGCTACAGAACTTAACGGATGCCCATCGTTATCGGCAGCTCAATAGACAGATATCTAAGTGTTTGACGAGCGACCTTCGCCAATTTAATACTGAGCGAATTAAAGACGCCATGGACCGGAACAAATACTCCAAAGTGTTCGCGAGAGATCTGTCTATCGGACAAAATCAAATGACGAGGCTGACAACTGAGGAAGATAGCATCATTTCATTAACACCTGAAATTCTGAGGGAGATTGAAAGTTTCTATGGGCAGCTATACTCCACGCAAATACCTGTTGAAAGCAAGGCTAAAGACCCTAGAGCCAAGCTTACTCGAGCTTCTCAGAGCGGGCGGTAAGCCGATACTTAAGGTCCTTCAGAAGCTTTTCAACTCTGTCATTCTCGAGGGCATAACGCCAAAGGTATGGGGCAGAAGCGGTGTGATGCTGTTTTTCAAGAAGGGTGATAAAACTCTCTAGAAGTAATACAGTACAGACCACATTCATACGCTGTGGCAAGTTATATAGAAGACCGAAGAGTGCAACTTGCCACTTTGCTTGGCGTTCGTGGACTATGAGAAAGCCTTTGATTCGATTGAGACCTGGGCAGTGCTGCAGTCTCTCCAGAGGTGCCAAATAGACTACAGGTACATCGAAGTGCTGAGGTACTTATACCAAAACGCCAACATGTCGGTCTGATTATAGAACTAGGGAGGCTACCGGCTAAAAATATGGATCTCTAACCCTATCAAACTACAGCGAGGTGTAAGACAGGGAGACGTCATCTCTCCGAAACTGTTCACAGCTGCGTTGGAGGATCGTGGCCGCGCGACTGCTAACAGTCGCGCGCCTCTTTCGGTCTTTTCAAACAATTCTCGTCTTTTACGTATGCGTAAAAAGTTGAAACATAAGGTAATTGCCGTTTTTTCTCAAATGTTCATTGACCTCTAATTTTTCAATCGTAATGTTAAACATCTAAAAGAAAAATAGTTAAACATGCGTCTAAAATTTGTGTAAATGCTTCAATGTACCCCTATTCGGTTGTCGTCAACTTGACAGAGCTTCGAACAGGTTTTTTTTTTTAAATGAGATTATAGGAAAATACTAAATTAATTTTGTCTGATCATATCTCTTAAGTTTTATTGAATTCGGAGTACCTACACATGTCTACGAAATCCTCAAATATCTTTGTAACTATGATAATTCGAATTTCCTACAATTTCCCTATACAAAACGGCAATTTCATAGCTTTACCTATTATTTTATTTTACACTGAAAATTCTCGGCGTGTCGCGGCCATTTGCGGCTTTTCACTTCCATCTCGGTATAGATTGGGCCTTACTTTGTCTGCGCTTAGTTCCAGAATGAAATATAGCCAATTTTCTCTCTATTGTCTAATCAATCTACACAGAATTATTACTAAGAGTAATTGGTTCATTTGAAGCATATCAAGGTACCACAATTAGACAGATGTGTAACACGATGCTATCGCTACGATCACTCTCAATATTACAATCAGTGTTCGTACACACATCGTTGACTCCCAAAGACAGTCCCACAATGATTTGCTATAGCAATTAGATGCATCAGTGGCTACCAAACTGCAGGCAATATCGATGGATACTGAGTAAGACAATTTGAGAACAAGTTGCCGCTTGACTTAATATTACTTGACTATACTCAATTGTTAAAATGGTTGATCATATTCACGAAGTAGGTATTTTCCCCTTAGATTGAATATCATAGTTTAACATTCTTCTTAAGCAAATAAAAACTTTTGGCCGTTTTCTAATCTATACATATAAAACTCTAAATTGATTGACTGACTGATTCATTCATTGTTGGCATAGGCATAGAGCCCTAACGGCTGAAGGTAGAGGTAGAGACACCAGTTTTAGAGAGTAGAATGCCTTTCATGATGTAGATGAGCAATAAGAAAGGATTTTAGAAAATTCCCGTTATACAGGGTGCTACAGGTTGTTCAAGTTTGAGAGTTTAAAATAGATACACCATTTTTGGATGGTAGATTCCTTTTATAATTTATACGAGCACTAAGAAAGGGTTTTGGAAAATTCCCGTTATACAGGGTTCCCCATACAAACTGGAACACCCTGTATGTTCCAGTTTGTATGGGGAAATTGGGGAATACCTTTCATGGTGTAGGTAAGCACAAAGAAACTGTTTTAGAAAATTCCCGTTATACAGGATGCTACAGGTTGTTCCAGTTTGTATGGGGATTTGAATAAGGCTGAAGGCAGAGACACCATTTTTGGACGGTAGAAACCTTCCATGGTGTGTGTGAGCACTAAGAAAGCATTTGGGAAAATTCCCATTATACAGGGTGCTACAGGGTGTTTCAGTTTGTATGGGAATTTGTATAGAGCTGAAGGTAGATACACCATTTTTGGAGAGTAGATACCTTTTATGTTGTTGGTGAGTTTTACGAAAGGGTTTTGGAAAATTCTCTACAAGGTGTTTCAGTTTGTGACGGGACGTCCTCGTCGGCCAGCGGTACACTAGCCGGAACGTCGGAAGTCACCGCCCAGTATTTAATTTGTAGATAATAGATGAATAAAAAGATGATATATAAAGGGACTTGACTTTTATTGTAAAGGTAGTAATAAAGAAACGTATAGGAAGAATAGGAAGATTAGGAAGCATAGGAACTGTAACAACAAGATAAAAAATACATGAATAACAAAAAGTAGGTAGGTAAGTAGGTAGTAATGGATATGATGATGAAAACTTACCCCTTTCCAAGGGTCAAGGGTTCCACTTATTTAATACTATGACAAACAATTGAAACTGGTATAAAAAACTGGTAATGCTCCGAGAGCTCTGTATGGCTTGGTGATTTTAGTAGAACTGAATCAAAAATGATGAACAGGACACGTGAAACGAAGATTTTGAATTTGAATTGAAAGAACAGGATAGGATTCGATAAAATTAATGGCCAGTATGTAGAACTAGATGGAGTTTCCAGTCATCATAGAGTTTTTAACCATCCATAATGACTGGTACGAATCGACATCGTTACAAGTTTGTAAACGAATTTCCATTTAGGTTGGAGGTAGAGACACCATTTTTGGAGGGTAAATTATAAATAATTATTATTATTATTATATTATGGATGGGTAAAAGCTTTCATTCATATTCATAGAGCATGTTAATTGATCGTAAAAACCAAGCGAACAAAGACTCTGACCCACTTTGTCAGAAGATAAGTGAGCATGGAACAAAAAATAAGGTCTACTGATAAATAAATACCTTTGATACTTATAGGTATTGATAATCCGTGACTTTCAAAATAAACACACAACTATCTTAATCACGCGAACGAAGTCGCGGGCAAAAGGTAGTTATAAATATGATCCAAGGTTCTAATCTTGTATCAATCCTTAGACGTAGTAGTTTTTATTTAGGTACCTACTCATGTGCCATAGCCAAAGAATATATACACTTACGCGCCATAGCGCCACTCGTCCGCCGTATTGAAATTAAAAAGAAACTATTTAACCAGTGTTACTTGGGGCCATTTAACCCTTTTTTTTATTTTATTTTTGTAACTGGGAGAAATGCGTTTATGCATCACTCGCCCCTGGGTGCAGGGGAGATTCGATATGTGGGACTCACCTTTTGGGGTCCTACCCACTTGCTCTCGTGGCAGTCATTGGTAATGGGGGATCGGGGTGACAGTCTCCCCTGATACCTGACAGCCGCGGCTCGGTTATCCAGGCCCCTTCGTGGCTGTAAGGTGTCCGGGGCCATTTAACCCTTCTAAACACCTCATATATGAAAATCCGTTAATTAAAGCATTTAAAAGTAATGTTGCAAATAAAGCAACTCGCATACCTACGAACATATATTAACCCTAAACACAATACACTTCTTTTTTGGACAGTCGTGTAAAATAAAAACGTTCTGCTAAAAGACCATGTTACCCAAACCACAAATCGACAAATTAAATATCATAAGCAACAGCTAATTCGATTTAAATAATTGGCTTTCAATCTGTAAATGTCGTTATATTGCTTGTTAATTAATTTAAATGTGGTTAGCCACAATCAATAGACCTTAATTTGACATCAAACAATGGTGTTGAATTTGAACACATTCTGAATAGTATGTTAATTACTAGCCACTATCCATGTAATCAAATATCGTTCCAGAGCATCAAAGACTTAGGTATAAATCCTACTAATCCTTACTTTATATTATAAATGCGAAAATGTCTGTCTGTGTGTTACACAATCACGCCTAAACTACTGAACCGATTTGAATGAAAATTGGTACAGAGATAGTCTAGAGCCTGAGAAAGGACATAGGCTACTTTTTATTCCTGAAAAATATCACCTTCCCGCGGGATAACGTCGTGTAGTACACGCGGGCGAAGCCGCGGGCGGAAAGCTAGTATTATAAATGCGAAAGTTTAGATGTTTGGATGTTTGGATGTTTGGATGTTTGTTACTCAATCACGCCATAACGGCTAAACGGATTTGGCTGAAATTTGGAACACATATACTTAGTAACCTGGAGAGGAACATAGGCTACTTTTTATCCCGGAAAAATATGACATTCCCGCGGGATACCGTCATGTAGTCCACGCGGGCGAAGCCGCGGGCGGAAAGCTAGTACATAATAAAATAGGTCGTAGTTTTTTACCTGCAATTAAAAGTTTACCGTAGTAGAACTCTGAAATCTTGATACTGTTATATCTGATAGGTATCTAAATTCTTGCATCCACGATAATCTTTAATCCAAGAAGAAACTTAAAAGTATTCATCATTAAAATTTTGGGTAATAATTTTTTGACGCATGAAAAAGGATGACGCAATGCCACGTTCCGCCTGAGCTCAAACAAGAACTAGTACACAGTTTATATATGAAGTAGCATATAATATTTACTGTGACTAGTACTTCCCTTATACCTAGAGTCCTGGGGTACAGGGGTTGGGCTTAATGACCACATAAAGGGAAAAAAACTATCAAAACAAGATAATTTGCATAGAAATAACTAAATTTCTCACAATCACACAACCTATTTAGCTCTACTTAACATCACTAAATGGCACTATGCGCAGTTGACTCGCGCTTTGTGTCCGAGTAGAAGAGAGACAGCGGCATATTTTTAATAATCAAATTAGCTTTAAACATTATTGATAACATAATACTTGTTTCAATTATCAAATTAACTTTATCTACACTCATGTTATAATATTCGAATTATGAACTCATGCCTGAACGTATATTGATACACTTTATGCCATAGTAAACTTTAAAAAATAAAAGTGTTTAATAATGGTCATTATGATACAACTGGATACAACCGGATACAGCTTTCACTCATTTATAAAACACTTATTTTTCTTAATTGTACAATCTCCATGGCAACCGTAGGATTTACCGGCCCTGACTTCCAACTCTTTCGAGCCCTTCTTTAGCCGGCAACAATAAGAAACTTTTTTAAATTAGAATTTTGAATAAGAAGGTATAGACCGTATAGACCATGGAGCTCGACTTAATACTGAGGTAACTGGAGAGTGCAGTACTAACACTTTTTTGTGACCACAAATTACACAGTGGCTGTCTTCCGTCTCACCTACACTTTAAAAAAATACGTATGGTCATATGAGACAACTGACAGCCACTCCATACTAAATGCCAAATTTGCTGGGTATACTTTTTTATTCAGGGTGAGAACTCCAGTTACCTCAGTATTAAGGTCACAGCACATACATCAACTCGGAAAGGGATCGACACCGTATCAACTCGAGCGGTTCAGTATTCTTTGTATGAAACCCCCTACTGCAAAGCACACTAATCGCCTCGCCTCGGGACCAGCTCACGAACCGCTTTGCGGGTCGCTCAACTTGCTATTCCCGCGCTTACCGCTAGTCGTCCACGCGCTCACGTCTCTCCGTACCCGAGCTTACGGCTCTACGCACAGTGGTCTGAAAATGAAAATGAACATCAATTTTTTTATAATTTTTTTCTCATTTTTTTAAATTTCTTTTTCATTCTTTATCTTTTTTTTTAAATTTTTTTTATTTTTTTTTATCATTTTTTACTCTCATTCTTTTATATATATATATATATATATATATATGGAACCACTGTGCGGCGAGCCGTAAGCGCGGCGTCGCCTAGCCGTAAGCGCGGCGTCGCCTAGCCGTAGCCGAGCCGACGTACCGACGCTGATCCGGTTTGGTTACGTGCTTGCGTTAGATTGACGCCTGGTTGACAGCGAGGCGAAAGGCGATACGGTGTCGATCCCTTTCCGAGTTGATGAAATGTGCTGTGTCCTTTAAGTCGAGCTCCATGGTATAGACTCCTATCAGTGGGGTTTGGCGCCAATCTACATTTTATAATTAATATTTTTTTGCTTAATTTTTAAAATACATGATAAATGTAATGAGTGTTGATAAAGTAGTGTATGAGACTGCACATAACTCGGTATTAAAACACTCGTGGAATACTATTAAAAAACTCGCCAAGGCTCGTTTTTACAAGCTTTTATTTAACTTGCAGTGTATGTATGCATGTATGTCCGTTCGCCAAATCTTGCGAGCTAAATTTGACCCACTTTCCAATGTCCGATTGAGCTGAAAATTGGAATTCACCTTTAGTTCCGATGACAATGCAATTAAATATTTAAACAGTACAGTTACCAATTCAGAATTCTTGCAAATTTTCAAGTACTATATTCTTGTTTTGTTGTGATGGTTACTTGACACGTGCTTGACCAAAGCCATCTTCGTTGCACTTGTAACAAGCCATGCTCCTTGGAAAAGCGGCAACGTTGCAGTCGATTACGTCAACGTGTTCTGTTCCGGTGGCCAAAACTGGAACTAACGTGTTTTGTTCATAATGTCATTTTACTGTCAAGTTACACTGTCCAACGAGCGCTGCTGTCACCGGAACAGAAAAGATTGTTGATCTATACACTTTACTCTTTGTTCTATATAAATAAACAATCGTGTAGTGTTGCCAGGTTAGGCGATAACTCTCAAATTATGTGGAAGTAAAAATCAACGAACACTCGAAAAACAGTATAGAGGTAAATGCTTGGAACACAATTTTTGACTTTGTAACTTTGTTTGGGCTAATAAGGAGGTAAACATAGCAAAAGTCCCCGCCCGTAGCCCTTAATCCGGGGGGGGGAGGGGGGGCGGTTTGAAGGTCTCATTTTTTTTTCAACCCAATTTTAGGACAAACTAGTTTTTCCTAGGCCAAACTAGTTCATCGCGTTGACATTTCAGAGAGCGACTTTGCCTCGGAAGACCTGTAGATGTAGAACATGACACAAAAAAAAATAACCACCATTTTAACCAATCACGTGTTCTACAGGACTTCCTAGGCAAACTCGCTCTCTGAAATGTCAACGCGATGAACTAGTTTGGCCTAGGAAAAACTAGTTTGTCCTGAAATCGGGTTTGGCCGGTAAAATATATACAGTATTATACAAAACTTTTAGCCCAAACAAAGTTCCAAAGTCAAAAATTGTGTTCCAAACATTTCCCTCTATATCTCTTCGTTGACTAGGCTAAACTTGATATAATATAATAAAAAAAAATAACTTTCGCCGTAATTCAATTCACATCTTAGATTTCTGCGCGAACTGTTCATTTAAATAAAACACTTTCTCGGATTTTGCACGCATTTATTTAACAACTTGGTTAAATTTGCTTGTTACGAAATAAAAAGAAAAATCTATTATTTTTGCACATTTTGGATAATTTTTTTATCTGGATATGGCAAGTCGGAATACTCTTTGGTCATGTCAAGAAACGTTGCTGTTTGATTTTCTTGATTGCTGTTTGGGTGTTTTAGTACAATATCTATTGTATAATTAGTGCATATAAATACGTGATCATTGTTGGAAATTACTTATGAAACCTTGGATCTCAAAAGATTTGGATTCCCGAAGGAGGAACACTGCGTCAGCGATGGATTCGTGCGATACCTCGAGCCGACTGGGAGCTTACAACATCAGTAGGAGTGTTTAATAAACATTTTCGTGACTGTGATATAGTTAAAATAAAACAACCCTTAGTTATGTACGCGTATTATTTGATTTTAAGGCGCTATAATCAGGAATTCATCTCATCTCATGCATACAAGAAATTAGGATTTGATAAAGAACATGAGTCCAGATAATGAGTCACATAATTGCTCAGGAGAGTCAGGAGCCAAAAAAACTGTCTGTTAAAAAAACATACCAAGCAGTAAAAATGTTTGATGCAGTTTTGAAAAGTATGCAATAATATACTATTTACATAAATTTGAGATTATCAATAGTAGATTTTATAACGAGGGACTAAACAAAGCCATTATATACCAGAGGTGGTTTGGAATAGAATAGAATAGAATATTTATTAATTGCATTTCATGTGGTACATTTGAGATCTTAAACTAAGTTTTGGCGTCCGAGCGTGCGAGGGAGTCAATGAAACCGAGGGTATATTAAGTTGGCGTTTAGTCTCGAGGTGCAAACTGAACTTTTCACTTCGATTGCGAGAGTTACTACTAGTTACTTTTTAGTTCCTAAGATAGTCACCGAAACAGAAAAGATTGGCACACTATACTCGATGTCACTTTGAACATAAATAGTTCACTAAAGTCAACGACAGATGGCTCCAAGTTAGGTAATACAACCATAGTCTACCTACAGAAAAGAAAAATCCTTTTTTTCTTTATGTATTATGTTTATCAACTTTGATAGTAACTTAAATGTGTCTTGTTTTTTAATATTTATTTTTGAAATACTTACTAAACTGAAAATCAGCGTTTGCTTGCGTTGTAAGACAAGTAATATGACGCTGAACTGGGACCATTGAGTACTGCTGCGGCACGGCACACACACATTTTTATTTGGAACTTTTTGTCTTATTGGGTCTAATTTTGTTTTTTCTATTCTTGTTCGTAATACAGTGCTACCTTCTCTTATACCTATGTGAATATGCCTTGTATTTAATGAATATGTGTGTGTCAGTAGTAAGAATCTACAATCTCTATTTGGTGGTAAAATATATTTGTGCTTGCAGACTTGATGCAGTTGAAGAGCTAAACTTTAATAAATTAACTAGCAATCGACTATGCAATAATGATGCATTAAATGAAATGAAGCGACTTAGAAACACGTCCAATAATGACTAAAAATACAAAAATAAATTATATTTAAAAAAACCTTTTATTTAAAATCAAGCTTTTATTCGAATGTCCTAAAAAGAATAAAATAAACTTTGTATCAAGTCAAATCACACAAATTTATTACATTAAACAAATTATATGTTTTAAAAGCTTGTCGCGAGATTTTATTGTTACTGGGCTTGCACTAAACACTGCTTTAACTTATATTTGACATATGAAATTAAAACGACAAGCTTTTAAAACATATAATTTGTTTAATGTAATAAATTTGTGGGATTTGACTTGATACAAAGTTTATTTTATTCTTTTTAGGACATTCGAATAAAAGCTTGATTTTAAATAAAAGGTTTTTTTAAATATAATTTTTAAACTCCCACTCGTGTTTTAATACCCCTTTCCTTATGCGACAGTCACATAAACTACTGCTGAAGCTTATCAGTAACATAATTTTGTACCGTGTAAATCAAATTAGAGAAAAAAAATTAAGTGTCACTAGTGACACAACGCTTCAACAAGCATGTACATTAGATGTGTGATAGAATGTTTGTTGTATAATCAAGTTGACGATAGAGATCGCTGGTAAGGTAACCTTCTACTTCGACATAATTTTTCAACAATTTTTTCTCATCACGTTTTCACGTATAATTATCATGGTCCGTAAACCGACTTTACATACAACCAATTTTTATCTCAATATTTTTCTGACGTTTTATCTAATCATTGAAATAAACTAAATTTTTCATGAATTTAATCACGCGATTATTCTATTAAGTATATTTTAATATTTTACACGTGATTGGTAATTTTGGAATGTGTTTCTATTTTCTTGCCATCATCATCATCATCATCATCATCATGTCAGCCGAACGACGCCCACTGCTGGGCATACTAAAATATAAAGTTAAAAAGTTGAATGTCTAACCGTAGTAGGTACTTATCCTCTTTCCGAACAAGAAAAATAAAAATACAGACTATTAGTGCGACAGTAGAAACGGAAAAATTCCAAAAAAAATCCAAAATTACCAATTAAATTTAAAATATACTTACGCGTTATTAAATTTGTAAAAAGTGGTTTATTTTAATTAACAGTTCGCGCAGAAATCTAAGATGTTAAATCATGTTCTAACATAAGCTAATTCAATTCAATATTTCGCATTTCACCATACACAAAAAGCGAGTCAAACCACAGTGTGATCATT
Organism: Crambus lathoniellus; assembly: GCA_949710035.1. Lineage (NCBI taxonomy): Eukaryota > Metazoa > Arthropoda > Insecta > Lepidoptera > Crambidae > Crambus > Crambus lathoniellus. The sequence continues at coordinate 32,339,053 of OX453296.1, forward strand.
TCCTAATTACTTGGTAACCTGAATATCGAATTAGGACTTTCATTATCTAATTTGTTTAGACTTCATTGGTAGAAGCAATATAAACTTATACTTATTAAAAGGCGTTACAAAGATCACGCAGTTAAACACCAGATAAATAATAAATTCAAAGTTATTCTTCATTATTTTCTGGATGTGTTGCCTGGCCAGTTTCCAGGGGATATATAAGTTCCTTTTAAGACGGAAATATCTTTTTAAGCTTTTAGTCTGCCAATCTTTATATTTATGAAGATAGATTACATACACAATTCATTACTTACACAATTAAAAAGACATTCAAATTAAATTACTAAAAATTAACCTTTACAAGTTAATATAGCTTTCATAAAAAATATTTCTATAGAGTAATAATAGTTTTTCAAATCTAGGGTGACAAGCTGTGATTTGTGCTCAGTATTGTTAAACACTTCTTTTTAACTAATGATATGTTTAGGTTTCAATTCTATTCTAAATATAATATTTTTTATATGATAGCTTATCATATAAACTGTAACTACTACCAACTATCAAACCATTTATTTCTACTGCTCATAGGAATTAATCAACAAACAACAAAATTTTAGAAATTCTAATTCTAGTTGGAGAACTCTCAATTTCACCGACAGCATATTATATCAAATTACTAGTTTTCCGCCCGCGGCTTCGCCCGCGTGGACTACACGACGTTATCCCGCGGGAGTGTAATGTTTTTCCTGGATAAAAAGTAGCCTATGTTCCTCTCCAAGCTACAAAGTATCTGTGTCCCAAATTTCAGCCGAATCCGTTCAGCCGTTTTGGCGTGATTGAGTAACAAACATCCAAACATCCAAACATCTAAACATCCAAACATCTAAACTTTCACATTTATAATATTAGTAGGATATCTCCTTGTAAGTACGTGAAAATTCGATATCTTAACTGATTCCACCCAGACTTAAAGGATGTCTGAGTTAGAACACTGCAGAACAATGTATTTGATAGTAGGTATTTCATTGAAACTCGGTTCGGTTCAGTGCTGGATTTTGCACGGGTCTAACATCTTCTGACTCCTACTCTTCATGTGTTTCGCCCCAAGTAGAATAGTCTAATCGGTGAAGGTGCAAGGTGTGTCGCTGTCTTGCTAGCTGCAGGTATTGTGCAATGCACAAATATTTTCGTGGTTTGCATGTGCATTTTTTTGCAGGCAGGCGGGCCGTGTGCATCTTCCATGTTGTGTTTTTGCGGAAGTAAGCTACATACGAGTATATCTGGAGTAAATATTAAGAAACATTAGAGTTGTCTTGGCTTTTCTGAGAGATTTCATCACTTTTTATAAAGAAATAAGTAGCTCCAGCGAGATCTGGCCTGTTTTTACAGGATGTTTTTGGACGGATTTGTTTTTCACAATGCATTTGTCGTGTCTATTATTCGACCAGATACAAATTCAAGTTGTCAGTGTGAAATGTTTGCATGAATTGGGTTTGCATGGTGGATCAATTCGTCCTAATTTAATGCTCCTGCAAGTCTTTCCTGTGGTTTGATAGGCAGGATTGGTGCGTTACTCTCCTTGCAACTTTATCGATTGCAATTGTATCTGGGAGCAACTGCTTATCGTGCTTTCCGATCCAAGAAAGAGCTCGATCGAGGTACCACGTTTTTGATCATCCTAACTCTTGAGCAAGCATATGCGCTAAACCACAGAGCCCTAGAGCATCGCAAACAAATATGAATGAAAGCTAAGTAATTATACTAATGGTGAAAGCAAATTAGCATTAAACAGAACAGAACGTCCCTTTTACCTGCATTCGGCACTCTAATCTAAACTTTACCGTGCTGTCAACGGCACAGGAATATTAGATAACGTATCTTATTTCAGTAACATGAAAAACATCGGAATGTGCTAAATAGTTGATTTAATGCAGCTGTCTGTAAGCTGCGGTGCTTTTAAATTAGCTTGAAATTAATAGCAAGAGTTCCAAAGCAAATCCTGGCAACATCACTTTGTGAATTAGAGATGACCTTGTTTTATCTTTTAGTCAAGTTTCTTATAGGTACGAGTAAGTAGGTATTGTTTGGTGGGTAGTTACCTATTGAAATGCAGTGAACTGCTTAGTCAATACTTAGTTCAGAAAGTTTTAGTGTTTAATGGCATAAACATTTGAAATATTCACACATATTCTGTTGAGCAGGAGTGCAATTTATAACCCCCTATTTTTTTATTTATTTTAAAAAATAAGTTGCTCCAATTTGTTTGGCAGAAATTAGCGATTTCGATGCGTTTTTTTAATTTTATGTGTAATTTCAAAAGGATGAAATAAAATACAGTTTTAAATCCCCCGACACAAAAAAACCTCAAAAAAGTCAGAAAATAAATTTTCTCTCTCAGTCGGGGGACGACAAAATCAGAAGTAGGTACTAAAAGGGTATATTCATATAAGTTGGAGGAATTTATTTTCTGACTTTTTTGAATTTTTTTGTGTCGGGAGTTTTTAAATTTTTATAACGATATTCCACCAGTTCTCACTGTTCACTTTGCACTTGAACACGAACCTTTATGTTGAAGTCCGTGAACTTCATTACCCCAAGTGTAAGTTTTTATGTCAAGCAAACGCAAACTATTTCGATTCCGTATTTATGTCAATTTGTATGAAAACTATATAAGCGCGCTACTCGCCGCTAGAGGCGCTAAAACAGTTTTCATACAAAGTGACATAAATACGGAATCGAAATAGTTTGCGTTTTTTGACATAACAACTTACACTACGGGCTGATCACTAACACCTAATAATGATAGACTGATAAAAAATATTAAGGCGCCGATTCCCCAAAATAGGGTATTTTAAATTATGGATTACTCGCAAATCACAAGTACTTAAAATTTGGAAAAAATATATGTCATTTTACAGTTATTTATCAAGTGCATCCGGCCGTTCTTTATCGATTGGTGATATTTTACTGTGTCAAATAAAATCCCAAATATCCGTCTAATAATAATTTAAATATAATATTACTTGCAGTATACTTGGTTTTAGTTAATGAAAAACATATGAAAATAATTGTCTTTAAATAGCCGAAGGATTTCGGCCGTCATAAATTTAATTTTTTTATTATTTAATTTTTAATTGAGTTTTAAGTGATTTTCGATTCGCGGGGCGCTCGCGAGTTTATACCCCGAGTGTAAGTTTTTATGTCAAGCAAACGCAAACTATTTCGAATGCGTAATAATGTCAATTTGTATGAAAACTATATAAGCGCGCTACTCGCCGCTAGAGGCGCTAATACAGTTTTCATACAAATTGACATAAATACGCAATCGAAATAGTTTGCGTTTTTTGACATAAAAACTTACACTCGGGGTACAGTTCACTTGCCGGCTGCCGCTGGGTCCGCGCGAAGTGTATCGAGCGCGGCCGAGCAAACGTTAGCGTGCCTATTTTGGTCGGGAATCCTCGCCTTAATTGCGAAGCGCATCTCAATTCACCAAAGAAGTTTTGTAGACTACCTGCCACAAATGTCACAATATATTAAGGCGCTACTCGGAAAAATATGGACTTTTTGATTTAAAACTATAGGACGGTTACAGTTGTTACAAATCTGGTAATAAGATATATATTTCTTCATACCTTTATCTAGAATCGTATAGTTTCAAAAACACGATTTTATGATTTTGCCTCGACACTTTTTATTTTCGAAAAGACCTCTAAAAATACGAAAAGTGAAGATTATTCTTAAATGGGGTTACTTACACTTTTGGAAATTGGTTTAATTAGTGGACACCAATAATATTAAGGATCGTATAGAAGCATTCGCATACGAAGTGATTTTGTGTTTTTTTCTCCTAATCTGCAAAATCAGTCTCGCTCCCGCGCGCGTCGTTTTCTCATTGCTATCTCGCTTCAGCACATTTTTTCCGAGTATCGCCTTAAAATAGGTAATTTCCTTTTTAATATACTATACACTATGGGTAATTTAAAGCGGCAAATGTCAGAGATTACATACTCTTTGTGAGCGGAAATGGAATGAAAAAGAAATGACAACTTTCGTTCACTCTGGTCACAGCCTCCTGTACAAAGAAGACAATAGAGCTGTATAAGGCTGTGCTCTGGAAGATCGATTTTCCATAGAAAATTATCATTTTATTTTTAACTTTCCGAATTAAAAAGTAGCCAATGTCGCTCTGCAGCTCCCAAACCATCCCAATACCAAGAATCACGTCGATCCGTTACTCCATTTTGACGTGAAAGACGGACAAACAAACGAACACACTTTCACATTTATAATATTACTAGCTGACCCGGCAAACGTTGTTTTGCCATATCCTAAATTTTATTGGACACGAACTTCGTATCACCTGCCCGACACAATGTCACTTATTAAATTAAAAAAGAAATCCTATGCGGCAAAAATGTCAGTGATTACATACTCTTTGACATACCTTCTCTTTGGAAGCTGCTAAGAAATGGGAGTTGTGTGAAGTATGACAGCTTAACGGTTTCTATACAAAATTACCATTATTATTTTATAATTTTCCTGGATAAAAAGTAGCCTATGTTACTCTCCAGCTCTCAAATTATCTCCTTACCGAAAATCTCGTCGATCCGTTGCTCCGTTTTGACGTGAAAGACGGACAAACAAACAAACAAACAAACAAATAAACAAACAAACAAACACACTTTCACAATTATAATATTAGTATGGATTATCAAATTCATAACAAACAAATTGAAAGTCAAGCAAAAAAAACAGCAAAGAAATAGGCGAATGAATAGAGTACGGTAAGCGCCACATAACTTAGCGTGTGTCAGAATCTGGAACTAAAATAATTCTAACATTGGGAATAGCGCTTATTTTTCCGACCGACCACGACGACCAGCGCCCTCTGACACACGCCAAGTTATATGGCGCGTTGGTAGCGCGGACCAAGCAAGTTGTATTCTAGGTTGTTGTAGTTAAGTAATCGCGGACTCTGGATGATCGAAATGATTGATTGTCAATCAAAAATAATGAGAGCAACCTAAGTTTTTAAACCTTTATTATTAAATTGACACGTGCACGTGGTTAAATATATTATTATGCTAAGTATTTAAATAATAAATTGTTTAGTACAGTTTTGATTTCTAATATGTAAATTGTTTTAGGATTCCGTACCAAAATGATAAAAAGGAACCCTAAACGTACGAGTTGGAACTGGGCGTCAAACCGCACTGCAAGCGACATGACGCCGCGCCATACTAATTTCTAGTTGATGTTTCTTTGTTTTGTATGAAATCGAGCGTCGAGGCTTGCAGTTGTCGTCCGACACCCGGTTCGAACCGATACCCTTATGTTGCGACTCAGTCTGTCTGTCGTGTGAGTTAACTTGAAATGCAAACTTGATTAGAAATGTTAACCAACATGCAGTGATAAGTCCTAGTCCAAGTTTAAGTTAGGAACAAGTCGACTCCGTACGTCTGCCCCAGGATTAGTATTACTATCTAGTAGTACTGAACTAAGTTGATACTAATTTGCTGCTAAGTTCTTCACCAAGCTTTTATAAACTTACACCACGTTAAATACAAGACAATTGAACTCCGTATTAGCTTAATTTTGGTTCTGTGTAGTGGGTGTGTGTACCGATTTATTCGGTTTTCACGACATTTTTGGTCTTGTGGTTTAAGTGTTGGTCTGCTGATCATATTGTCTTTGATTCGATAAGATATTTTTATAAATTCCTTGCGAATTGTGAATTCTATTCTTCCATAACTTAAAGTAGGTACGACTGTTAAAAAATTGATTTTAATTCGGATAGTGGGTAACAAAGTTTTTGTTTCTGTTTTAGTACGGCTTACTTCAGGTGGGGTAACCCTATTTTTGCGTAACTTACGTGGTTAAAGTCTAAGTCAAGGTTATTGGTTAACTTGTTAAAGTTTGCTTAGCGTGTCAGAAACTTTTCCAGTTGGCAGAGACTCTCTTACATTCGATCACGTATTCGTATTTGACTCTGGATCTTTTTAGCTTGACCTTCACTTGTTTGTGATGAATCCATAGTTCTACACTAATATTATAAAGAGGAATGATTTGTATGTATGTAACGAATAAACTTAAAAACTACAGGACCAATTTTAAAAATTCTTTCACTTTTAGAATGCTATATTATCCCTGATTAACATAGGCTATAGAATGTTTTGAAAAAGTTAGGGATCCGTATGAAAACTTTGACAATGTAACTCAGGGTGTGAAAAAAGATATCAAAATATCTTTATACCGCGTACGCTGCTGAAACTATTGAGAATTGAGCAAAGTTTATAATATACTACAGTTTTATAGAGGACATCAATAGCTACAAAAAAGTATTTACGCGATACTATAAATTATGTCTAACTATTACAGTTTCGTCACAATAACTACTTTTTCATGTTCAAATATGCAAGAGTAACGCCGTCGCCAGTATAAACTAAGCCACATTATTCGTACCTTGGTATAAATCCTTCTTCAAATAAATCATTTCGTATTCAAGACTGTTTGAATACCTGTAGATTACTCTTTGAATTGATGAAATCGGACATCCATTCCAATGATATTTCGGATTTGGTTCTGTGTTTCAATTCCTTGCTTGCGATTGCGACACGGGCGCGCCGGTGTTGACGTTAGGTACCGCCGGTGAATCGGCGTTACTATTCTATATTTTAACATGAAAAAGTAGTTATTGTGACGTAACTGTAAACGAGTACTTATCACAGCTACGGTTTGCCGATGATATAGTTCTTATGGCTGAGACCTTGGATTGGAAGACCTGAACACAAGGCTCGGAGATCTCAGTAGCGCTTCTCAAAGAGTAGGTCTTAAGATAAACATGGATAAGGAAAATCATGTCTAATGCCCATGTTGCACCCGCTCCAGTTAATGTTGCGAACATTACACTCGAAGTTGTTGAACACTATGTTTACATAGGACAAACGGATCGGTTAGGTAAGCCCATCTTCGAGAAAGAGATCTCTCGTCGAATCCAGCTCGGATGGGCAGCGTTAGGGAAGCTCCGGCATATATTATAATTAGTCTTTATTTGTAGCAAATTTAAGTGAGTATACAATTTACGTAAGTTTTTTAACAGTTAAATTAAAACTAGTTATTAACTTAATCTAACAAAGGGTAGCATATATATTTACTGTGACAAAGGTCCACGTTGACAGCTGTACGCTGTAAACACCTGTGCCACAATCGTCAGCGCTCCCTCCTGTGTTTCTCATCGTGGTAAAAAAAGGAAAAATATCTAACTCATAATTCTTTTGCACATTTTAATGTAAAAAGAGGTATATATATTAGCTAAGTATTTGTATAGAAAAAAGGAAAGAAAAATAAAATTAAGAATATAAAAAATATCTAAAATTAATATTACCACGATAGTGCTTGTGCGTGTATGTGGGTGTACGTGTGTGTATGTGTGTGTACGTGTGTGTATGTGTGTGTACGTGTGTGTATGTGTGTGTACGTGTGTGTATGTGCGTATGTGTTTAATTGGTTTAGGACAGAGATTGAGTGAGTTAAGAGCCGAATATATAACAATTTCAAAAACTTATTCTCGAAATTTGCACACACCCGTATCATTTTTTTCAGTATGCAAATTGATGTATCGATAACGTATTTAGTATAAGTGATAAATATGCGTTTGCATACTTTTCACACGCGTACTTTTTTTGTTACATTTTAAAAATAAAATTCAAGTGTGATGCACAGGGATAAAAATTCTAATTTGCTTACATATGTCGTCGTCTAAAACGTTCTCGCAAATTTGCAGACTGTAAAAAATTGTACACCTCTAACTGTCGTCTCCGCCCGGTCTAAGAGTGATGTATACAACCACCTACAACCTTCTTGGGTATATAATCAAAGTCCATACTTATGAGTTTTTGACGTATAGTATAGCGGTTATTAATGACACTTTTCATGCCATGGCTACTGTTTCATGATGTTTGATTTAATTTTAATGCAGTTTATCAAATGTTATTATTTATTCATGAATACTAATGACCACTGTAATACTTTATTCTATTTTTACAATGATATAATGTAGTAAATATATATTCTAATTTTTTTTTGTACCTTCTCATACTATCAGAATTTTACTAGGAAAGCTATGATGTTAATGCACCGGCAATGTTATTATTTATTTAAAATATAATAGAAAATAATCTACTACTTACATACTTAGACTAACAAGTAGTATTTCGGACGGAGAAATCGCACTATGGTTCCGCTGTTAAATAAAATTGAAATGATCTCTTTTCAGTTTCAGTTATCAGAATATAATATAATAGAACTAAATAATAATAGTAGATTGTATTACAAGGGAGCAAAATAATATTTTTACAGCGAGGGCGCTATTTTGAATCCAGAGCACAGTGAAGGATTCTAGAGTAGAATCTCGAGCGCAGCGAGGGATTCTAAAGTAGAATCCTGAACGCAGCGAGGGATTCAATATACGCCGCCCGAGGTGAAAATAATTTTGCGGCCGAGTAAATACACTCTGCTTTTCATCCCCCTCTATAAGAAAAGCAAGACAACTCAAACTCCTTTCTTTGGCGTTCGGATACATCATAGCGCTAGTCGGACAAGAAAAGAAATGAAGTTTGGAAAAATATATACATATATATATATATATGTCCATCGGATTCCTTATAAGTATCTCCGGGGATGCCGTAGGGGGGTTGAAAATTTTGTTAGATTTTAGCTACGACTCACCGTTTACGAGACGTTCTCAATTTTATAAAATTCCTCTTTTGAAAATTTCCCGGTCCCGAAAAAAGTCCCGGCCCCATACAAAATCAGTTGTTTTTTTTTAAAGTACTGCACATCCTTTGTTACACTCCAACCAATGCTTCTTTAATTATGTTCTTAATTCAAATCTCATCGTTTTGGACCCTGTTATTAATTGTTCAAAATTCAAATCTCATTTTTACCCTCTTGTCATAACAGGTAAACAATGAGTCGTTTTGGGCCCTGTTATTGGATAAACAATCATCACTTTTCGAATCGATGGGATGAAAAGTATTTTACTATTACTATAATAGTGTAGTATTTTATAAAGAGCAGGGCTTTCATTAACTAGGTACCCAATTCTCAAGTAAATGCCAATATCTTGAATAATCTTCAAAAACAAACCAGTAATTAAACTTTTATTAGAAAAGCTCAGAACAGGAGACGAAAAACAAGAACTTCATTACACGTAAACATCTGTTGGTTCGACGACAAGTAAGAAAAACAACACTATTCCATCTGGATCTTCATATTGGAATCAGGGATGTACGTAACCTTGATTAAAACTTTCAGTTATCCGAATCTGTTACCAATACTGACATACACATTCAAACTTATTTAGGATAAGGATGAAATAAAATGAGATAAGTACTATCAGTAGCCTTATCCTAAAAAAAAACTATCATTATGGTAATCGAATAGTAAACTATTTATACCGTACGTTTAAGGGCTGACCCACACGGAGAACAACCACACCACATCGCAGCCACAAAATGTGGTTACGTGTGAATAGTATTGGTGCAGCTTTTAGCAGTTGCGTTGTGGTTGTGCGACAATGCGTGAAATTTTGATGTGGTTGCGTTGTTGCTAGGAGTTGCGATGTGGTTTACTGTCGTGGCGTCGACGCAATGTTGTGTTTGCGATGTGGCCGGCCGCTAGTATGCAGCGTCGCGGACGGTTGTGTTTTGGTTGCGTTGTGGCTGCGTTGTCGCCGGTATCACCCACGCAGTCGATAATGGAGGCAATATGTGGTACATGTAAATTGTACTTTCATTTCCAATACAAAATACGTGTTGTGGTTGTGGTTGTGGTACGTGTGGGTCAGCCCTAAGTTTCTAATACGACCGAAAGAGATGCTGCTCTGGTATTCATACTAAATAATACGATCACATATAACCATTAAAGAACGAGAGCTTTTCGTGCTTAGGGTACAGTAGGCCTACTCTAATTCAACTAAAAACGAAACTTCGTTATACTATACATTCTCCGGGCATGACAGAATCGAGTGAAAGCGGCGGGGGGCTAACGAAATTTCGTGTTTCGTAAAATTAGAGTTAGCCCTACAGGTTTACGAAAACCACGTTGCTTGCCAGTAAATAGTTTGGTATAATTGCAATTACTAGAAACTGCTGTGGTATGAAATATCTTCTAGAAAAACTTAAAACCCAAAATATCGCAATATCCAAAATAATATCCTCATACACATCTCAAGTTTTCGAGCGTACCGTGGTCACTTTATGGTTTGGCTCTTTGAAGGAATACAAATATTTAGGTACTTACCTACACAAAAGAGAAATATAAAATAAACAAAGTAAAAAATAAGCTAGGTATATTAATTGATTATCTTTACTGATTTTTAACCGACTTCTAAATCAAAAAGGAGGAGGTTCTCTATTCGTCTGTATGTATGTTTTTTTTTTTTTTTTTTGTGTATGTCCACCGATTACTCGAAGACGGCTGAACCGATTGAAATGGTTCAAACGTTATTACATCGGGTTGGTTTCCAAGTTGGTCCCATTTTTTGAAATTTTGAAATCCGTTCAGTAGGTTTCAGGAAATCTTGAAAATACTGTCGTTTTCGTTACCACTTAATGTGAATTTAATACGTATCTTTAGGCATAACTCCTTTGTTTATAAACCGATTTAGATGATTCTTGTTTTGTTTAAAAGGGGATACCTCAAGGTAATTTAACCGACTTTGAAAAGGGAGGTTTTCAGTTTGATCACATACCTATTTACCAGAAAACACGTAAATTGCCTGCACGATGCACTAAAAAGAGTGAAATAAAAATTATTTTTATAAAAAAATAAAACCGCCTTCAAAAAAACCACATCAAAAAAGTAAGAAATAATTCCTCACCAAATAAATAACGTAAGTACTTTGAAGTCGGGCGGGTTTTAACAAAAACAACAAAAAAATTGTACATGTTTCACGCCCGACTTCAAAGTACTTACGTTATTTATTTGGTGAGGAATTATTTCTAACTTTTTTGATGTGGTTTTTTTGAAGGCGGTTTTATTTTTGTATAAAAATAATTTTTAAATTGCATTTTGTGTCAGTTATGGGTTTTCGTATTTTCCCAAAGTTTCGGCACCTTTTCAGTGACCGTGGTCACGTGTTCAATGCGCGTTTAAATCTGTAATGCCCGTTTGCACTAAACTCGGGTTGAGCGTGTCATAAATAAGATACATCTTAGCTTAGAAACAGCCTAAAACAGCCGAGCTAAAATTTTTGTTTGCACTGACAGACTACGTCGTAAATTAGTCATCACCTTGCTAAAAGAATGAATGAATGAATTCAAATATTAATTGTTTATGGATTTTAAACCTGGCGAGGTAAAGTAGGTAGGTCACTGGATATTTTTTTGGTTGAAACTTCTCATTGATTCCTTCGTAAGTTAAAAGGAGACAAAAGCTAAGGCGTTGTCTATTTTATTTGGTAGGAGTAATTCACCGAGAAAAGAAAAAGTCAACTGAGCTCAACTGACAGGAAAAACATAAATACAGTGCGCAACCTTTTCTGTTCCGGTGGCCAAAACTAGAACTAACGAGTTTTGTTTTTAATGTCATTTTGCTAATACTTTCATGTTTTGCTGCTAAACATAAGCGCCGCTGTCATGGGAACAGAAAAGATTGTCGATCTGTATTTTTTTTTTAAATAAATGATGAATGACGTATGTCACATGTGTTGTGTCTCTATCTAGCAAACAAGAATACAAAAGCCACAAGCTTTTCTGTTCCGGTGACAGCCGTGACACAGGAGTCACTTGCAATACGAAATTAGCTGTCAAAATGGACTGTCGTATGAAAACTGTTTTAGTTCCAAAGATAATCACCGGAACAGAAAAGCTTGTCGCACTACTCTTTGCTCACAATGCCACAGACAATAATCACTGATATAGGTATTTCTTAAGCCTTAGGTGCTCGATATTGGGCCCGTAAGTTAAGAATAGCCAAAAGTGCATTTAAGAATGTCCTAAGGTTAGTGCAAAGCAATTTTTTGTTAAGAATGTCTTAAGTTAGCTAGGAAAACACTTAGGCGATTTTTAAGTTTAGTGCAAACGGGTGTAAGAGTTGTTTTATTTTTGTATCCTACAGATGTTCGCATACTATCCTTTACCTAGCTGAAAGTTAGGGTACTAAAAGTTTTAAAGTTCCGGTTTACAGATTTAGGTCTGAGTACACCAACAGTCAGTTACGTTAACCGTTGGTTAACCGTGACTGGTGTTCGTATGGGTTAAGCGACGGTTAACCAACGGTTAATGTTAGGATTAGATAGGATTGGATATTGACATCCTTAGCTAAATACGAATTCATATCCAAAACATCCCTAAAGGAGAATACTTGTTTGTTTTGGTTCTATCCGCTTTCCTGCCTAATAAAAGAAAACTTTCAGGAGTCGTCAACGTAAGCTGAATGTTTGGACACCTGTTGCAGACACAGCAGTTTTTGTGAAAATTATATCTATGCAAAGATATTTATTTGTTCAAACTTATGATGTAGCACGTATTCAAAGTAGATCATCATCATCAACAAGAATGTATTCAATAATAAAACTTATAATAGGTCTTTACCTATGAAATTGCCGTTTTGTATGGAGATTTCTGTAATTATTTTTTTTCCATACTAACGTTTTTGTTATTATTTAACGACTAATATTATGTAAAATTACAAAATTTTACACACGTATTTATGGACATTTTAACTACTAAATGACACATTCGTTAAGAGAAAAAAAAAATTTTTCACTAAGTTACAACTAATAAAGTACGAAATTCTGGAAACAAAAATAGTCGTAACTTTCGGAATAAGTTTTTTCTATGTAAATAATCAAATATCGTGGTTATTAAATTATCAAAAGTTGCTCGATACGGTCTTAATGTAACGCAATATTAAAGAAATTATATATTTATAATATTATAAAAGTTGTTAAGTTATATGTACAAAAGAAAAAAACGGCAATTTCATATGTAAAGACCTATTATTTCGAAATGTAGCTCTCTGCGGTTTTACCCGCGCAGTTCCCGTCCCCGTGGGAATATCATGATATAATATACCTACCTACCCTATGTCACTCGGTAATAATATAACTTTGTACTGGTGAACGAATTTTTAAAATCTGTTAAGTCGTTTCATTACGAACATACAAACAAACAAAAAATCAAATCTTTCCTCTTTATAATAATAGTATAGATAACAAGAATAATACTTAAAAACCGAAAAAAATACACTTTTACATTATCAGACTCTCACTACCAAGTGTAGTGAATAGGTCTCATCAGAACGAAACAAATGAGCCCAAGCAGAGATGGGCAAATGCCCGGTTAAAACCCGGCATTTTGAAAATGCCCGGGTTAAATCCCATTTATGCCCATTTCTGCCCGAAAATTTGGGCAGAAACTGTATAATAAATCAGTAATAACAGTTAACCAATATTATGAAATTTTACATGATTTACAAACTCATTACTTAAATAATGCTAAGTAATATTAGAGTACGTACATATTTGTTGATTTTTAACCCCCGACGCAGCGCAAAGAGGGGTGTTATAAGTTTGAGGCCTATGTCTGTCTGTCTGTACTGTACGTATATTCCTAGTGCCTAAACGGATCAGGCGATTTTATTGCGTTTTTTTTATTGAAAGCTATATTAAACGAGATGATTCTTAGCCATGTTTGAAGAAAATCCATCCGGCCATTTATGGAGATGGTCAACTGCCTGCCGAAACGGAAAAAGATACAGACGTGGTGCTTTGACTTAAATAATGTACACCCTGGGCAAATTTTGGTGCAATAAAAAAAACAAAATGGCGGCAAAAAAAATTGACGCCAAAAATTAAGTTGCTCCGATTTGGCTGAAATTAGCGATTAAAATGTGTTTTTTTTGTGTTATTTAAAAAGGATGAAATAAAAATAAAATAAATAAAAACCCCCGACACAAAAAAAACCTCAAAAAAGTCAGAAAATAAATTTTCTCTTGGTCGGGGCACAAAATGAGAGAGAGATTATGTCGGGGGTTATTAAAATTTTATAAACAACTAGCTGTTGTCCGCGGCTTTACCTGCGTGGTCAAAGGGAATTAATAATATCAATGCCTTAAAAAATACATGGCACATTTCTGGTGCAAGGATATAAAAGTAACAATTCAAAAATTTAAAAAAAACCAAGTGGAACCATCGCTAACGCTTGCCGTATACAATTATGTATGGATTTTATATTTAGGTACAATAATTATTGAGTTCAAATCATGTTCAAAACACTGTGGGGAATGGCGCAACGGTTAAGACTGATGTTATGTTTTCCTTCCGGGATAGGTGTTGTTAGCCCGGGGACAACTGTCCGCTGGTTTTTATGTCGGAGTTCGTATATAAGCGAACTGTGAATGAACTTCGTAAGCGCGATGTAGGTTCTCCACCTTGAAGCTCCGTGCCATGTTGATTATGTGCGCGTCGTCTAGATGTCGCAACAATACATAATTATGTATGAATTGATGATGCAAATCCGCATTTTAAGTAAGTAGTATATCATAGTGGAAGGGGGTCTTTCCGAGGTAAAAGGATCATTCTTCACCTTTCTACCACCTCAAAAAGTAGCGCAAAAATCCGCAGCATCATTTCCATAGTAAAAGACCACGTCTCACTTCTATAGGTCATTACTGGCAAGACACACTGGGCAAAGACTTTCGTCTTGAGACATTGAGGTATTTCGGACGCAACTATATGCCGGAGCTTGCCAAACGCTGCCCATCCAAGCTGGATTTGACGAGAGATCTCTTTCTCAAAGTTGAACTTACCTAACTGGACCGTCTGTCCCAGATAAACATAGTGGTCTAAAACTTCGAGTGTAATGTTCGCAACATTAACTGGAGCAGGTACAGGTTCAGGGGTATTAACCAATCCAAATGTAACCAGAACCATCGGCGTGTTTTCCGAAGTACCATATATTTTTGAACAGCCATCCTGTGATAGAATAGACCATTGCAAAAGTCACATAACCTCAGCGATCGCAGACCAAGCACGCTACCCTATTGCTCTATTTACCAAATTTCGTGAAAGTCAGATTAGTGGTTTACGCATGAGAAGGTAACGATACCTAGACAAAAAGACAGGTGCTACTTTCAAATGAATAATATTCAGACATTCTCCTAACTCTTGTACTACCAAAATGTAAAAACTCAAGTCAATACTTTGCCACTAGGTACGTTTGTATGTGTGTTTTAATGTAGAATAGGTCCTTTGCCAGCTCAATCGTGCAAAGCAAAAAGTTCTTTATGCTATTGGAATAAAATTCAATAAATTTTATACATTTTTTTATGCAGTAGAAAAATTTGAACTTATTCCTTGTTAAGAAACAACATTTTGCTTTGCACGAAAATGAGCTGTCATAATATAATACCCATGCTACATTGAACAAAGTAAAGTGAAAAACATATATATCCCTCGGGAACCGTAGGTACTTATTCCCGAGTTAAAAACAACCGTATAAAATTTTACAGGCCAGAGCGCAATTTGTCCCGATCGATTCAGCCGTTTTGTGGCCACAAACTTCCAAACTCAGTTTGTTTAATACCGGACAGTAGTACATATAAAGTACAGGACGTAGATGAAGAGTGAAAGCAGAAGCAGTCATTAAGATAAGGAGGGGAAGTAGGAATGAAAAGGATAGAATAGAGAAGTTTAAGTGTAAGTCCCTGCGCCGGCGAATTGGGAGCCATTGGAGTTTGTTACGGAAGTGAGACACATGGTCGTATTTGCAAAGGTTAAATATAAATCTAATGTCAACGTTCTGCAGACGCTCTAACTTATCAAGTAACTCTTCCGACAGGTAAGTAAAACAGACACCAGCGTAGTCATGGATAGACAGCAGGAGCGATTGTGACAGAGTGAATTTGGTACTGGTCGGCAAAAAGTTACGAAGCCGGTTAAGTGAGCCATATGCTGCAAATATATTTTTCCTTGTTACCTCAACATGAGGACTTCTTAGCCCAGAAGTGAGGAAGTTTCCATAGAAATTTTAACCCCCTTTCTACCTCATCAGGGGAAGTTTTTTAACTTTGCCTACGCAGATCATCTTTAATCCTGACCAGTTTCCTACATACCTATTTTTATATTTCTAATTCTAAAAATAAGGAAATCCCTTATAAACTTGAAACCCTCCCTTTGTACCCCATTACGGGGTAATTTTTTAACTTCGCCTACGCAGATCATTAATTTTAATTCCATGATAAGTGTCACCTTTCGATTTTATATAGATAGATCATGTTGATCATAAATAAAATTAAATATTATACTTATAAGTGCATACTCCATTTTATTATTAAAACATTTTAATATTAGCCTGTTAAAATAACAAAAATGTACACATTTTTGGTATTTTAACAGACTAGTATTATTTGCCTTTTGATAATATTCATGTGCATTATAACCAAAATAATTAAAATACTTACACAGGTAAAAATACTTTAAAACATTGTTTACGCCCACAAAATGGGCAGTAATGGGCATTAACCCGGCGTTTTGGGTTTTAACCGAGTTAAAACCCGGGCAGGCTGAATGGGTTAAAACACAGTGCCCATCTCTACCCAAGCTCGAGGGGTTTCCTAGCAGCCATTGAAGACTTCTATTGCCCACATCTTGACTCCATCATCAGATCAGCTCGATGGTAGTAAATTCCTATAAACGTGCAAAGTTTCAAATCGATACGACAATTAAAATTAGGTTAAAATAAATGTATGGGGCTTGGTCCAAATGTGTACCACTGATACATAATATCTCACGAAATAGGTTACACAATACGAGTAATAAATAAACACTATAGACGCCAGGCATAAATATAGGTATATAGGCTCAAAATTACCTAAATTTTATAAATTTTTCATACACTTCGTCTTCTACAGTATCACTCTGCCCCCCTCTCTAAGGCCATGGGCTGGCAGTTTGCCCCCCGCCCCTGGGCAATGGGCTGGCGATGCCCTTGGTTGTGTGTGTTGGGTGGGTAGATTTGAGTTTCGTTTAAGATTGAAAATGAAAATACTGAAAATAATTCTTCAGTCAAGGCTGATACAGCTCTTGTGCACGTCAAAGAAGCTATGCCATCGCTTCACGAACCCTACGGCGGGACCTTGGGGAAGAACCGGCAAGAAACTCGGCAAGGGATATTTTATCCCGATATTTTTACGGGAACGGATAACATGCGAGTTAAACCGCGGGAAGGCCACTGAGGCGCGACACGACGCGACCAACGCGTCGCTTCCACTTGGCAGCCGCGTGGTCGCGTATGTCTGTTCAGAGCAATAAAATTAAATAAGCACATATTAGATTTTCTTCTCCTCCGATCCTGTTTCCGAACGAAAACAAAGACAATTGAAGTGGGTAACTATATTCTTTTATTAAAAGAAAAAAAAAATAGTGGGTAGTTTCCGTGCCCACGGCCTCTGTAAAGGTGCCGAAACGTCGGAAAAAACTGAAAATCCTTTAAAATAGCACAACCATTCACTGAATGTGTTAAATAAAGCGTGAAAATATCCGTGGAAAAGTTGTTTTATTTAAAAAAAAACTACATTCTTACTGTCTTCACAGGATATTGCCTTGTTCCTACAAGGAAAGGAAAGCAACAACCCTAGTAATGTTGGCAAGGCTTCAAGGCGCGAGATGTTCTGTTCTCTACACGTGTTTCCGTTGCATTCCGTTTGCAAAACGATCTCACTTGTAGTATAATGTACTTCTAGTCAAGCAGATGGATGTATGCACAGCCTCCTCTAGTAGAAGACCATAGAGAAGGCTGTGTATGCAATACAGCATACAGTTGTTGAGTCATAAACCGTATAGCTCAATAGTTAATAAAAAATAATAGCTATAGCTAAATGTTAAGTAGGTACCTATGAAACCTATGAAATTGTTGATTTACTTTTCATGAAAAAAAAAATAGTTATAACCGCTTTTGCTTGTGTCACATTATTTAGGTACAAACAGGGTACAAACATTGAATGAAAATTTAGCTACCAGTGCCATATTTTTGTTAATATAAATAAAAAGTAAGTACTATTAAAATAAATATAGTGAGCATGCCTACTTTTGCTCAAGAAAAAAAAGATGATATTTTTTATGCTTAAAAAGAAACCTACCTAATTTTATTATTACTGATTGCTGACCTTATATCATATTTCATAATTTTAAGCAACTTGAATAATTGTGAGATTTTTGAAAAGCAAAAGCAACGAGAGGCAATTTTATAGGGTAGGTAAGACCTATTATTAATTAATAGTTATTCTTCTGTTACTCTTACATAAAAAAACTGCTTTGGTATCGACATTTTAGTAAAGTTAAAAAATCTTTTTCTATTTTTTTTTTAACTTTACATCCACGCATTCGAACTCATAGCCAATAATTTAGTTTCAAATCTACAAACGTGATAGGTATTTGTTTCATCATCATCATCCATTTTATTGTTTTTAAAATCTAACTGCTGGGGCACAGTCCTACCTTACAGACGGACAAAGGGAACATGCCATGACTAACCACGCGAGCCAAATGTGATATGTTTGGAATTAAGGGCTGCAAATGCAGCCGTTACCAACGGCTTAACGTGTCTTCCGAGCACCGAGGAGCTCGGTCTCCTCTGTTTAATTTTACATATACTTAGTCGTCATCATCATCATCAGCCATTTAATGTCCCCACTGCTGGGTCACAGGCCTTCGTTGTGGATGGATAAGGAGAATTTTACATTCGTAGCTGTATTAAATTGTGTAGTAAACGCATCCCATTTACCTACATTCATGCATGAACTAATCAAGTTTGTGAGATAAAAACGGTTTGTTGGCGTCTCGCCAGTTCAACCTCGACGCAACCTTACGTAAACACGCCTGAAGTCTGCCTGATTACATAATACTATATAATTGAATAAATCATTTGGATGCCGTAAATACTTGTTCAACTTAATTAGCTGAAATGTTTAAATTGGAAGTTAAGTAGAAGTATTGTTATCATCAGCCATTTAATGTCCCCGTTGCTGGGGCAATGGCCTTCCTTATGGATTGATAAGGAGAATGGGCCATGAACCACCACGCGGGCCCAATGCGGATTGGTGGGTATTAACGACTGCAAATGCAGCCGGGACCATCGGCTTAACGTGCCTTTCGAAGCACAAAGGAGCTCGCGATAATAAATGTTTGGTCATTCATTGCGAAAGTGGCTTAATTTCAACGATGCCAGGCCAAGCGCGCTAACCACTGCACCAGGTATCCTCAGAAGTAAGTACACAGAAAGATTTTTTCTCTTTTGGAAGTAAGTAGGTATTATATATATGTAGGTATTTTTCTATAAAGTCATCATTCTACTCCGGATGTTACTGAGTGTGGGTAGTTGTCTAATTTTGTTGTCATGTTTCACAGCCAGTTTTTTATATTATGATTAACATAAAATATAAAATGACATTTCTATAAACTTTTATGGGCATAGCAGCCCAATTAACTATTTAGGTATAACGACTTAATTAAAGTAGTTGCATATGCAAATTCAATGAATCTAAGGATGAGATAGCGGAAGAGTTGGAATTAAGTAATGATGGGCTTCTTTGGACGATCGCTTTACTCTCAATAGTAGTATGTGATTTAAAGTGCAGTTATGTGATTTGAAGTGCGCAAAAACTTAAAAGATTTATGGTCTGTACATTTTTTTTTACATTATTGACTGTATTTTATATTTAACTAGCCTTCCGCCCGCGACTTCGCCCGCGTGGCCTACATGACGTTATCCCGCGGGTACCTAATATTTTCCGGAATAAAAAGTAACCAATGTCACTCTCCAGCTCCCAAACTATGTTCATAGAGTATTTGAAAATGTAACTTGTTGCGTGTCAATATCTGGAACTAAAATTATGACATAAGGCTTATTTTTCCGACCGAACACGACGCCCGTCTGATAAATGCCAAGTTATGTGGCGCGGACTCTAGAGTGCGTTTCATAGCGTGCAAGAGTGCGGTTCAGATAGTACCTATGGCGTTATATTGGCAGCAATGTGTTCCAGTTTTTCACGTTCACCTAATTTAACCACCTTTAACACCATCATTCTTTCACCACTTTTAAAAGATTTTTTAATATTAATCAAAATAATATTAGTCAAAATTAAAAAAAGATTCAAAATTTTATGGTCACTTTCGCAATGACTATTATGAAAAAGTGAATAATATAGATGTTTAAATTTGATTTTGAATCTGTGATATTTCAGGACCATGATCAGGGAGTAGCGGAGTAAAAATGGGGTACCAGATAAAAAACCCGTTTTTATTTTAAAATAGCGGATCCTCGCGGTTCCCGTGTGAATATCGGAATAAAATATAGCCGATGTCACTCGGGAAGAATGTAGCTTTGTAATGGTCAAAGAATTTTCTAAATCGGTCCAGAAGTTTCAGAGCCTATTTGATGCAAACAAACAAACAAACAATCAAATCTTTCCTTTTTAAAATATTGGTATAGATAAAATCAAATAAATCATTCTCAGTTACAATCTCTACAAGCAATAACAAAACCCTATCGCTATCTTTCCATCAAAATTGAGTCTCAGTTTACAATATTGTGTAGTCGAGTCGGTAATTAGTTTGCATTATAAGTCGATGCAGTTTTAACGGACGCCGGCGCGCATAATTCCATTACGTTGCAGCTTAACCTTGTTGGTAACATTTGCCTTGCCTCAGCGCGCAGCGACCAGGCGGAAGGCGGACTAATCAAGTCAAGTCATGTTATATTTAGTGCTCAAATAATTTTAACAGAGAGGTAAAAGTTCATCACCAAAGATTTATTGGGGAAAAGTTACTCTTTTCCTTTTTCTTATTACAGATTGCAGTAGTTCATCGCTTGTTGGTAACACTTGCCTTGCCTCAGCGGCCAGACAGCTGGCGGACTAATGAAGTCAAGTCATGTTATGTTTAGTGCTCAAATTATTTTTGACACTTACAAGTTCATCAGCTGTTAGCAGCTAACGAGATTCGTTCAGATAAAATATAAATACTTTTGCGTTAGAGACAGCTTTACCACGCTTTACCCTGTTGCTACGAGTATCGACAAATTCATTCCTCATTTCACAAGTTAAACACTTGTCTTGCCTCTGTTTGTTAGTAAGGGTGTCCGCTACCTTAAGCCCACCGTGCTACGTCGCCGACAAGGCCCATTCTCCAATTTGTCCTAGTTATTTATTTTCTTTCACCCAAGGGTGCTGGAAGAAATTGCTATTTAATTGAATAATAATTAAATAGTCTACTGATAAGTATAGTTTTTTGGTGAGAAGTAAAAATATATTGGTATTTATGTTTTTATTTTATACTTACTTACTTCAAAATAAGTTCCTTTTAACGTCTTAAGGTACCGAAAACTTAATTTCAAAACAACAAAACGAGCTATCTCGCATACTACAATAGACTAGATACACTATAATCTCGTTGAAAAATGGAAAATGAAGTATTTTGAAAAAATCGACCCGTCTCACAACCAGCTCCGATGGGACTCGAACCCACGACCTTTCGCTATCCGGGCGACTGCTCTAACCACTGAGCTACGGAGTCGTTTCCGACGACTCCGTACTCGTAACGACTCCGTAGCTCAGTGGTTAGAGCAGTCGCCCGGATAGCGAAAGGTCGTGGCGTGGGTTCGAGTCCCATCGGAGCTGGTTGTGAGACGGGTCGATTTTTTCAAAATACTTCATTTTCCATTTTTCAACCATAAAAAATTGCATTGTGAATGCAAAAAAGCAAAAATTTAAATAACTCACTATAATCTCATTAGACTACGCACGTATTGTGTGTGTGATTTCTACTGCTAACTGCAAATAATCGAAGATATTCCGAGACATCTCATGGCGATAATTCAACTAATTGCTTTAATTAAATCACGTCTTAGATTTGCACACGTAATGGACTGCTAATTGAAGTTAAATCTAGTATTACTATTTATTGACGATCTTGGTTGCGAAGTAAAGCAAATTGATGCAAATAGCAGTAGTTTGATTTTGGATTTATTACTTGTAGCAACAACTTTTATGTCGCTTCAATAATGTCATTGTCCTCAAGCCTTGCAATTTTTCTAAATAATGTTTACACGCATTTTAAATATCTCGGGGAGTTTTCATGCTTACTAAAAAGTCTTTTGACATTGTTTAAATTTATGATAGGGCATTTTATATTACATAAAATAAACTGTGCCTGATCATAGTGTCTATATTCTTTTAAGATTTAACTAAGTTGAGGTTTCACGTTATAAAACATGTAGACTTTATTCAATCTCGGTATAATCTTTCATTCCCCTGGAATTAAAAAAAAAAATAGATTTAAGTCTACGCAGACAAAGTACTAAGCGGCCATTTATTTGAAATAAAGCTAGGAAATAGCCTCATAATACATCGTGTGTATGAAGGTTTTAGTGTAAGATCGCAGTCTTTAAATTTAATAGCTTTAAGAGATCCCATGTTGCGTTTATGAGGTATTTTTCCGAGAGCTTTATTGCTTCAGTAACAACGAAACATCGGATACCGTTCTAAAATGCGAGAGGCGATTTTAAGCTAAGCGAAACGTACTCGTTTTGCTCCACAGATAATGGGATCCAACTTTAAAGTATCTATAGAATGTGGTGATCCAACCACATTCTATAGATACTCCCGACTTGTCAAGGACTTATGAAAAAAAAAAACAAAAAACGGGCGGAAACACGATCTCAATTTTTAAACAGGGAACGCTTCTTCTTTCTGACGTGACTTCGATTCTCCGAGGTACGGGGATCACGGGCGGAAACACGGGGATACGAAAATTGTGTACTTTGACGAGCCTCTTGCACCTTACACATCCCTGTATGCGCCTAATTTAGTGTGCATGGTGCATCATTTATCTGTGGATCTGTGGTCAATCTTCTGCGGTCTAGTAGTATACACACCACCGGTATCAGACCCAGTGTTCCCAGGTTCGATTCCCAGTGGGGGTACATATTATTGTATTCAGTTTGGTTGGTGGTAGGGCTTGTTCAAAGTCCGCCTGGCTAGCTACCACCATCTTATTTAGGTCTGACGCCATAGTAACGATGTTTTCAGCATTGTTGTGTTCCGGCAGTTAGAGATAAGATAGCCCGTTTCGCAGTAATTGAGGATTCCGGGAGTAGGCACCTTCAGATCACCACTTAACATAAGGTGGTATGCTTGTAAATAGCAGTTTTGGTAAGTTAAAAATTATAAATGGCACGTTTAATAACTAGTTCAACAGTAAAAACTAAGCATAAAGTAAACAAAAATGGGTAATAAAAAATAATGAAATGGATCAGTGAATATATAATTGAGCAGGAAAATAATTAAATGAGCGGTAAAAATTATTAAACGAGCGGTTACGTGTGGGCGGGCAGTAATAAATCGGAATTTGTCGGTAAGAAATCTCATCCTAAGTAATTCTATAAACAATGAATCTTGGTAGGTAGATGAATTTCTGTAACCCACACTAGGTTTATTATTTTCACAAAAAAAAATAACCACGAAATTTAAGGCGATCGCGAAGCGCAGCGAAGCGATCGCCTTAAAATTCTAACCTATCAAGTGTTCTACAGGACTTCAGGCAAATTCACCCACTTCTAACTTTTAAAATAAAAAAGTAAAAAATCTAGAAATAATAATTGCTCACCGTGAACTGCCGAACTATGTATCTAACTGCCCATTCCATCATTTTACTAGCCATTCATTTATTACACTGCTCGAACAATTTTTGAGTCTTCATTGTAGGATGAATTAACCGCTAAATTTTCTTTTTATTACTATTCATGTTTTACTGCTGTAGTAAAGTTACAACCACCCGAAAATTAAGTAACTGCTCAAATAATTTTTTCAACTGATCATTTGGAAAAATTATTTCCGAGATTTACACGTCACTGTCAGTGACTGGCTTCGATTTTCCGTAGGTCTGGATGGCAAATCTCTTTGGATGAATATTGTTTGACAGCCGTAATTTGGTAAAAAGATAGGGTTCATTTATTTTTTTAAGGTTTGATAAATATTACTTGTGATTAGATAATTAATACCCGCATCTAGGTTACTGCTGTTAAATTGCCTCATTTTTTTACAAGCTTTTATTTAACTTGCACGCAGTAGGTATATTATTATGTTGTGTGTACGTTCAGATCAAATCTCGCTTTTCAGTTTTCGATTGAACTGAAATATGGAATACACCTTCAATTCCGATGACTATGCATTTATATACAATATATGGTGTCAATCTAACATGGCTGCCGGAATAAAATGGCCGGCATAACAAAATGGTAGATTTACATACATAATTTTTGTTCATTTATCTTCGATCAACAATAGTACTAGATAAAGGCTCACGAACTTAATGAAAACTTTATATGGCACAGACTTTTTCTTAAACGGAGAAAAAAGGTAACGAATGTTACGATCTTACATTATAAATGACAGGAACCGTTCCAAGTTTGAAATACCATTAGTATTATTGACACTGTTAAAATAATCTACTTATAATTATACTCTCAAGTAGGAGTATAACGCTCGGCCATGTCTGTCACTCCAATTATGTAAGTTTATTGTTGATCGAAGTCATTTATGTATGAAATTGGAGAAGCCATGACTTGTAGAATATTTTTTATGGCTTATCAAACTAAAAATGTAAAATAAAATGAACTAAAACCATCTAAAACTAATGAAATAAGTTTTGCTCAGTATGAGATTTGCTGAAAAGATTTATTGTGATTTCGTACGTAATTTACCTATTAATTTACCTACTAATATTTAATTTTATTGACGTTAGCATCATTCTAAATAATTTGTATCCAATAAAAACCTATATGATTCTTAAAATTGAATAAAACAACAAAAACCCGGTTGAAATAAAAACAGGCAATGAATTTCAAGTGAAGAGCAGTGCTTGTTTTAAGAATTTGTATTCGTTTTTGAACATCCATCAACAACAACAACCGTTCCATTTTAAATTTTTTGCTAGGAATATCGTTTATTGTACGAGCCATTTTGTGGTTTCCAAATTTCTTTTTTATGTACTGCCTCTATTCCGTGCTGAATAAGTGAATTGTTTTTTTTTACAAATCTTGCACAAGGCTTATAGTTTTTTAACAAAACGAAAAAAACAGGTTTTGGATAGTTGTATAACAGGTGTTAGGTAATATTGTACTGTAACAATAGAGGTGTTCACACGAAAGTGATAAAAGGATGGAGCGCACGTGGCGCAAAACAGAAAACCCTACACATATTTGACGACGCAGGGGTATGATTCTCGGGTTCGATTCCCGAACAAGACAAATATTTGTGTGCATGAACATGTCCATTTGTTTTGGTTTGCGTGTTATCTGTATGTATTTACAAAAAAAGTATCTTTACTTATATATGCAAGGTCGCGGGTAGCCGCTGGATGCGGGCAGCGCAGGACCGATCGTTGTGGAGATCCTTGAGGGAAGCCTATGCCAGCAGTGGGCGTCGTACGGCTGAAATGATGATGACTTATATATTTGTATTTCTTAGTAAGTATATCGTTACATATTATATTGAAATTTTTTGTGTCTTCACGTGGATTCAAGAATGGTTAAGACACAAAACACGGAAAGATTTTTTTCTCGCTTAAGATTTACAATTGGACCCGGTAGGTGGCATGCTGTCGTTAGGGCGGTACAAAGTTCGCCGGATCAGCTAGTATAAGTACCTATGTATTTATCCGTTATCTAGTTTCCATAACACAGTTTCTTAATGAAAAACTACGAGCTAGAGAATTAGTGTGGTTGTAAGAAATTTATTATTATTATTCCCTTTATTACATTTTAAATACTTACAAAATTATATTTCTAAACATTAAATTTTTACAATGTATAACACTAAAATTATTATTATTATTATTATTTTACCTTTATACGGGTTGGATTTTCTTCTTGTTATCATGGTGACTATAGCTCCTTCTTATTTTTCTTTGAGCTTTATGATATTCACAGACGGCCTACTTTGTAAATTATTTAACTATCAGTTTGCAAAGTTAGGCAGCTACTCAGTATTTTTGGTTTCTATCAACATTGAAATACCTATCTAATATTTACTTTTACATTATCAACCAAAGAAATGTCAAAACGGCACAGATAAAAAAACTTCACAATCATCGGCTGCGGCTCGCCACGGTGTATCATCATCTTTTACAAAATTACCAATGACTTTAAACCTTAAGTTACAAGTCACTCAGTTCTCATTCGATTGAGTTGCAATTGTTGATAACCCAACGTGCTACTGACTGTACGTACAAATACACCAAATTGGATCGATTCAACTTGAGTCGTGGTTTGAATATTAAATAAAGTCTGTACTTGTACCTTAGCATCGCTATCCGCCACAGATCCACGTAACATCAATTTAAAAAGAACTCAAGCGGTGAAGTGATTTCATCGTACACTATATTTCGTTTGAAACCTCAGTTGAAACCTCAATGTTTGAGCACATAAGAGCACTGAATACGTACGAGAATAACGTGGATGTTTTCCGTTTTTATTTACCGTTCCGGTTGAAATCCTAGGATGTACTTGAGTTACTTTCTGATCTGATTCAATGCACCTTGTTGTGGAATAGAGGAACTTAAGTCTATTGGATGGAGCAGGTTGGTTCTACTAGAAATATCTTTGTTTGCGAGTTTTGTACAAACAGGGCATCTTGGCTTTATAAGTCAAGCCAAGACTTATATGGAACCAGCGGCAGCGGCGGAAAAACATTTTTCAGTACCATATTACTCTTCGACAACCTATGGTAGGTATTGCCTCAAAATAGCGCCGCGTACTTACTTAAGTACTTTGTGTTATTGCCATCAATTACACTTCAGTATAATAAATAAACCACTCAAGATTTCGATCATTGACAAATTATACTACCTACTGTTAGATGCAATGATGCAATAAGATGTCGGAACACAACATCTATTGGTGTTCTGTTGTTATGTGTCTAACCTACTCCTGTTATTGTGCTGTTGGCCTTCCGAAAATAAATAATAATAACAACATCGGAACCATTGTTGTGTACAAAATTCGACATAACAACGATGTTTTCGACATTGTTGTGTTAGGGCAGTTAGAGAAAAGCCAGTTCCTCAGTAATGGACGATTCCAGGAGAAATGCGGTTTCACCATCATCAGCCTTATTATCACTTAACATCAGGTGTGGAAAAGGCTAAGTGCTACCCCGTTGTAGATAAAAAAGCATTACAATAGAAGATCGGACTGTTATTGATAAGTATGTAAATATTTAATAGTAACATTCAAAAATTTTACTTTGGAGAATAACAAAAGTCAATAATAAGTTTTTTGTAAAAACTTCGTTTTTTTATGACAAGCTTTGTTGTTGACTGTACTTTAATATTGTATTGTCATCCAAACCGAATATATATGCAAAGTTTCAGCTCAATCGAACACTGGGAAGTGGGTCAAATTTAGCTTGCAAAATTAGTCCTCCACTAACTAACAAACTAAGTACCTAACTAACATGGCAAGTTGAATAAAAGCTTGTAATAAGTTTTTGTAAAAATTTCATTTTTATGACAACCTTTTTTGCCGATTGTACTTTAATATTGTATTGTCATCTAAACCAAAACTGTATAAAAAATTTTAGCTCCATCGGACACTGGGAAGTAGGTCAAATTAAGCTTGCAAGATTTGTCCCCCACTAACTAACAAACTAACTAACTAACATGGCAAGTTAATAAAAAGGTTGTAAAAATAATCCAAACGTTGATTAACAAGCAAGTACCTAATGAGCTGCTAAATTGTGAAAAACTGTGTCTCTAGCTATCTTGAACGAAATTTTATATGGTGAGAGTATGGCGCTAGACACATCTGACGTCACATCTGTCTCGCGCTTTCCTTTTCTAATAAGGAAGTTTGATGAGCTAAATCTCTGAAAATATGTAAAATATTTAAAATAAAAATATAGCGTTTTTCTAATATTTCTAAAAAGATTTTGAACAAATAAAAAAAATCAGTGCGATCCATATAAAGCATCATTGGTGCGATCCCTTTCCGTTTATGATTGCAGTTAAATTGTTGAGATACTGCACTTCAAATTATTACCTCCAATATTGCTCTGAATGGTAGGTGATTAATTAGTGTAATTCCAAACGTCACAACGCTGGATATTTTAAATCTCCACCGCTCTCTGTTCGATTTTTCATTTGCAAATGACTTTTCCATGTTTCATTTCATATACTTAATTGGTTGCGTCAGGACTTCATACATCAAAGTGAGTTGGTACACAGCAATGGAAGTGACACATTTTATTCAGCACTTTTATGGATATAAATAAATTTGTAATTGAGCGTACCTATTGGATTGCTCTTTTAAAGTTAAAAGTTCGAAAAGCTACAAAGTGAATTTATTTTACTTTACAAGAGAATGTACCACCACACAATCTGGGGGCACGACAGTGCCCCCGCCAAGTCGAGCGCGAAGCAAACACTGCCGTACCATCCTTTACTGGAACCATTTCGCCGCATTTTCAGGCCCCTATTTGAGAACCCCTGGATAAGACCAGAACGCAGAAATTTTCGTCATCCAGTAAGCTATAATTACATACTTAAAATCCAAAATTTCAAGTCTGTAAGTCATTTAGTTCCGAAGTTAACTCGCTGGGCGACTTTGAATTGGTGGACTAGTCCCACCGTGAGTGTCCACGTTTTAGGTTTAACATATTTATTTCTCTAAAAGACTTTGAATTGGTGGACTAGTCCCACCGTGAGTGTCCACGTTTTAGGTTTAACATATTTATTTCTCTAAAAGACTTTGAATTGGTGGACTAGTCCCACCGTGAGTGTCCACGTTTTAGGTTTAACATATTTATTTCTCTAAAAGAATACATAAAGCGAAAGCAAAGTTTCGCATTTATGACACTCACTCATGATCTTCAAAATAGAACTAGTACTTCCCATAAACTCAGAGAGCTGAAATTTGGTACAGAGTTGTGGTTTAATGGCCACATAAAGGGAAAACTATAAAAACTAGGATAATTTCTAGTTACACCAACTGCATAAATAACTTTGTAATCCTATATAAATATATATAGGATTACAAAGTTACATTTGCAGTAATGGATAGTAAGTTTCACTGGAAACTTCAAATTGAACGCGTTTGCTCAAAACTCAGACAGTTTTTAGCCAACTTAACATTATTAAAGAATCGAATTCCATTCAAGGTTAAACTAATGTTATATAACTCACTTGCTGATTCTTATATCCGTTATGGGCTTAGTAGTTACGGCAGGACATATAAAACGTATACTGACCTAATTTATAAATTACAACTAAAAATTATTAAATTAATAGTAAACAAAAAAATTAAACAACTATATTATTCTAACGCGGGAAAATTATTTGATCATTGTGGTATTCTGCCAGTACACATGCTACTTAAATATAATTTATTAAAAGAAAACTTTTTTGATCAAAGTTTTAGACATCCAGTGAAGCATCCTGTATATACTCGTGCTGTTGCAAAAAATCGTCTTCGTACGACGCGCGCGCACAATGTGTATGGAGAGAGAACATCTGCCTTCCTTGTTCCGCGACTGATTAACATGTTACCCACGGATATGGTTAATAATATTACGCCAACGAATCTAAAATATAAGTTAAGAAACTATTATCTAAATGTCACGAAATGTACCTAACTCGCTCCAATAAATTATACGTCACCTAGATATAAATTTATATTATTATACTAATTTAAGCATCTAATAGCATTGTTATAAACCTTTGTGGTTTCCTAATGTTATTATTAAGTAAAAAATTGTAACCTAGTTTTTAAAATGGTAATTAAATAAAAAAAATAAAAAAAAAGTAAATAAATCAGTATACCTGTATTTATTACTTATGTGTAATACCTAGCAAAAAGATATGAAATCTCACCAAAATCATCCTATAAAAAACTGACCAACTCTCGCTGGAGCTGCTTATTTCTTTACAAAAAGCGTTGAAATGTCTCAGTAAAGTCAAGCCTTATTGATATAGTTACGTTTTAATTTTATGTGACTTGGTCGTTGACTTGTGCCCACCAAACTAACCAACATGTAGAATGTTCAACGTCCAAAGTCACATAAAATTCAAACGTAACTATATCAATAAAGAAATCGCAGAAAGGAACATTAGAGTTGGCTTGACTTTACTGAGAGATTTCAACGCTTTTTGTAAAGAAATAAGCAGCTCCAGCGAGAGTTGGTCAGTTTTTTATAGGATGATTTTGGTGAGATAAATACTACCAGTACCCCTAGCATGGAAAACTATCGCTATTGTAATAGTTATGTGATCGTATTATTATGTATGAAAATCAGAGCAGCTCCCCTTTTGGTACAAAAATTGCCTGCCTCTACCATGCCATCATCATCATCATTATATCACGCGATATGATATAACACGTCATGCTGTCTTGCTTAAACCTTAGTGGGGTAAGCAAGACAGCATGACGTGCTATATCATATCGCGTCGCGTGATAAAAGCCGCTCATGCTAGGCCGGCAGCACTTCGATAGCTTTAGAAGGGACGTATAGTTATTATTAAGAAGGGACTATTCGATTATTGCGACAACGTATCCTGTTCCGGTGGCCAGAACCTGGAACTAACGTGTTTTTTAAATATCATTTTGCTCTCAAGTTGTTGTTCAACCATAGCGCTGCTGCCGGCTGAAGGTCTTAGAAGTCAGGGCCGGTTAAATTGCTACAAAAAGAAGAAAAAATACATAGCACCGCTTATATTTCATTCTATATTCCATTTAAGTACATTATAAAATGTCTGAGCGCAATTATCTCTCTCTCTCTTTCTCTGTGTCTCTCTCTGTATCTCTCTTTGTCTCTCTCTCTCTCTCTCGTATGATCTGGAGAAATTTCGGTATCGCTTCATACCGAGAGAGAGATACATAATGAGTTATGTTATTATATAACCTTTTATATGGAGATAGAGTACTGGTACTTTTTATTCTGTGGTACCGCTCCGTACATCGTCAAGTGGACTGCACACTCGACAACGCTAGATTCGCTATTCTATAACGGTTTATATATTTGCAGGGACAACGTTTTAAATTGATTGGAATCTGTAAACGTGTGCGACGCTCCAGAGAGCATTAGTGGAATACCTTTTCAGGGAATCCCTTTCATGGGAGCTATGCAGGAAGCGATTGGATAAGAAAACAGGGCACAAAGTTTATTTTAGCCGACTTCTAATTTTAAAAAGGAGGAGGTTATACGTTTGTCATATTTTTTTTGTTCACCAATTTCTCTATCAATCCTATCACATTGTAACTAAGTCAGAATCTAATGGTGGGATCCCAGGGAAGTTGTGGGAATCCCTCGAATGTTATAGGCACGTAGTATGTATTTTTCACTTCTCATGCTCGTAAAGTTCGTGTTTATGTTGGGTATAGGCTGCATAAAATCGCTTTTTATGCTCTAGTGCATAAAGTAAAATCTTCTTCTAAGTCTCAGATTCTAAGACAAAGGTCGTCAGGTAAACAGTCACACACGCAATTAAATAAAGCTTTTTTTTTGTAACAAGAGGAGAATGCGGTCTTTAGGCATACCAAACGGCATGTTGGACTCGGTCACACCCAGGGCATGTCCCTCGCCGCACCCAGCCCTCCCGCCAGGCCTAATAGGTTTCGCGTCAGGGCTTGGCGGTTCTAACCCCTGCTCCGCCCCCTAGCAAGCTATAAACCTGTTTTTTCATTTTGTTTCTTAAATTTTGTACATAATCCATGTTAAATTACTAAATTAATAAAACTACGCAAAATTAATGAGTTTTCTAAGAAATAAGTATTTCAAGAGCATTATGGACTACGAGTACGATCTATGCTAAAGTCACTGTGCTGCCACTGCCACGTATAAAAAAAAGAAAGTCTTCCCGCCAATATGGTGAAGTCTTTATTTTTTATTTTTTGCAATATTGTTATTTATTAAATTTTCCTCACACTCGAAGTGAAAATCAGAGTGTATAACTCGTACATAAAACCCATTTTACCCTCGAATTGACTATCCACCCTTGCCTACGGCTCGGATGGATATATACGTCTCGGGTAAAATGGTACGTTTTATGTACTTGTTGTACAATCTACTATCATATATTTTCTAAACCAATTCCAGTATTTTTATATATGGTAGTCATTATCTCATAAAGTTTAGGAGTAGGAGGATAATTCCTTAAATATTGTTGATACGTATAGATAGACGGATAGTTGAATTCTTACAGTTTAAGGGAAAGCTGATGTTGGAAAGAAACTTTCATTCTTAGGAGTTAGAAGATGATTTTTAAGTACTTAGGGTAAGTCACGGATTGATGCCGCACTTTTTGAAATTGCCGCACTACTTACTTAACATGTGCAAAATCAACAAACTACTTATGAATACATAAACTACAATCTGTCATCTATAAAATCGTTTAACAGATATTGGATTATTGTAGTTAGAGTATGAGCTACACTGATTTTTGCAGACCTCTAATTTTTGGAGGATACTTGCCGCACTACGGATTGTCGCCTCACCAGTCAAATAGGGCGGACGGATAGTTGCCCCTGTGAGAAATATATTTGAATTTGAGAATATTAATTCAAAAACATAATTTAGAAAGGAAATAAAATATATTGAAAAACATTATTTCATTCTAAATGAGTCATTGACCTACATTCTGCGTTACAGGATAGATGCCACGGTACAAAAAGCTACGTATTTACTGTTATTCGTGACATTTTATAACAAAATCTATCGTTTTTAAACTTGCTTAAACTTTATGGTATGCTGTGCCAAAGAAATCATAACGATAATCAAAACACTCCATTATCAAAGAAATCCTCCAATGGCGCCTATCCTCCCAAATTTTGTTGTACAAACGAAATAAAGGAATATCTTCAGGATAGATGCCATTTTAAATTATTTCGTTCCAAATCTAATAACGCCGCATCTAAGTAATTTTTTTGATTAATTAATATTACGTGGTTGGACCCGGACCATCTTTTATATTTTCGGAGCATTTTGGTACTGAAATGAAAGAAAAATAATCATATTAGAAGTATGCGTTAGTAAGGAATAAGTGGCTTGGTTTAGGGATAGACGCCTTTAAGGGCATCTATCCCGATCAAAAACGAGGCAAGTATCCGTATCGTAGAGGATAGATGCCTTCTTATATAAATATGAAACATAATGAAATAAACAAATAAAAACATGTTTGAGTATTTATTTAAATACCTTACATTACGATCAATACGTCACAAAGACAATCCATTCTTCATAAAAAAAGAGTAGAGCCTCCAAAAGGGCAATGAAATAATTTTGGTCCTTTTTTTCGATCGTCAAAATTTTTGATTGTCGACTGTGACGCACACACTTGCTTTACAGCGCCTCTCACGGCCGACTGGCGAAGTACACGGGGTGAGCTATCTAGTATACGGCAAATCGAGCTTGAGGTCATTACCCTCATAGGAGTTTTTAAAATCGCGGCATGTATCCCACCGCGGCATCTATCCGTGACTTACCCTACCTACTGCATGCACGAAAAGGCTTTTTCACACCGCATGCTCGATATTGCTCAATTATATACATATCATTCAAACCTCAGCTAAAGTCATTATTAACCGGCGGGTTATAATGAAATTCAGAACAATATTAAGAATGACCCGCTGGTTAACCTCTTTAGGACTTCTTCAGTTGAGTGTTACTTAATTTTAAGGGATACCCAGCTTTAAGTGGCACTCGACCACGAGGTTTTTTCTACCTTTGATATCAGAAATACGTCGATTCAATCAACGTCAAGTTCAAGTAACTGTCGCTTAACTTTAAGAGACACTTGAAGGAGTCTGCTACGAACTTGTACCTTATTCATCTTAAACACTCATTCCGAAGTACACTAGACAGCACATCAAGTTAAACAGTTAAACTGCGATAACAGCTTTTATTACGTAGTGCATAAAGGCGGTCTCAAATGTATAGTCTGATCTGCCGCCGTGTGTACCTACAATGGGATTTTTTTTTAACTTTCCATATAATAAAGCGGACCGGAGCTGTGTTTTTATACATTTTATACTGAGATTTTAGTATTACACTCAAATATGTTCTAGAGTTAAGTAACCTATTGTGTGATGAGGAAATAAATGATTTATTTATTATTATATTATTATTAGGTTCTACTTTCGATTAGTATGGAAACGCAACTCTCCTCCAATCCCTCTATACTTCAGCGGACAGGCAGCCTTACGGAGCTGAAAGGCGTTAGGTAGCCAAGGGGAGCGAGGTAGCAAAACAAGGGTTTTATGAAACACTAGCTTTTTGCCGCGGCTTCGCCCGCGTGGACTACACGACCGACGTCAACCCGCGGGAATATGAAATTTTTTCGGGATAAAAAGTAGCCTATGTTCCTCTCCAGGCTAAAAAGTATCTATGTCCCAAATTTCAGCCAAATCCGTTCAGCCGTTTTGGCGTGATTGATTGAGTAACAAACATCCAAACAGAAGAATGAAAAAACCGGCCAAGTGCGAGTCGGACTCGCGCACGAAGAGTTCCGTACCATTATCTATATACAATTTTAGACACTATTTATTTTGACACTATATTTAAGATCGGAAAAAACGGCAAAAAAGCATGTTTGTTGTATGGGAGCCCCCTTTCATATTGATTATATTCTGTTATAATATTTGTTGTTACAGCGGCAACAGAAATACATCATCTGTAAAAATTTCAAATGTCTAGCTGTCACGGTTCATGAAATACAGCCTGGTGACAGACAGCGAAGTCTTAGTAATATGGTCCCGTTTTACCCTTTGGGTACGGAACCCTAAAAAGAAGCGGAGTGAGGAAATGCCAAAGTGGCCAAAGGTGGCACAATGCTAAAATTTCCAACCCCACTTTTGGCCACTTATTGCTTTCCAACTTTTTGTGAGAACAGTGAGAAAACAACACTTAATCCATCTAGAAGAAACATATTCTAATGTGATATAAAATATTATATTGCCAAGGTACCATTGATGGTACCACGGCAAAAAAATATTGCCGACGTACCATTGATGGTACCACGGCAAAAACAAATTGCCACCGTACCATCAATGGTACTGTCTAATGGTACCACGGTAAAGGAATGGAAAAAACACCTTCAAATACATAAGTTGTATTTTCGTGATGAATGGCGGGCGGTATTCTGTCAATATAAATAGCAACCGTCAAACTTCGAATAACAACATGAAGCTCGACAATATTAAGTCGAGCTTCATGATCAACAATAACACGAAGCCGTCAAATGGACAGTAGGTGACAGTTTTAGAGTGCGGCTGCGCGCGGTCGAAATCGAATACTAATCATTCAACATAACCTTAGAAGGAATAAAATGTACTGTACTGAATTTTACCGATCCGGAAAAAAACGGATGCTTGTATTTTAATAAATAATTATTATAAATAATAGAATTTATTTATTTCGTGTAGTTTAGGGTTAGAAACATTGAAACTACACGAAATAAATAAATTATTACTATTATAAATGATTAAATTATTAAAATACAAGCATCCGTTTTTTTCCGGATCGCTAAAATTCAGTGTAGTGCACAAACGCCCTGACTAGCGCCAAAAACGCCACGGACAGACTCTATGTAGGTACAGTTGGACGGAAATCACCCGCAGCAGCCGCAATCGGAGATGTCACTGCGACATGACGTCATCGCTTTAGCGCGCAAGGAAAGCAAATTTACAAAAGCTGGTGAAACTTTACAACGCTGTAACTTTGGAAATCCTGGACAGATTTCGATGAAACAAACTGTTATTACTTGCACGAGTACGCGCATTAAATGCAGTAATTTTTATAGTAATATTTTGATGTGTTGGTGTGACTCATTACCTAGCCCAAATTAATTTTCACTTAAGAACTTGATACTAGATAACGGATAAAAATACTTGCTACATATTACTAAACATAATAAATACTTACTAAATCTATACATATAATAAAATCGTAGACTTTCCGTGTCTGTACATTGAAGATATTTGTAAAAAAAATACCAAAACATGTTAGAAATAAGCAATAGAGCGTATAAATCTCTTTTGAATGTCTGTTTGTCGGTTTGTCGGTTTGTCTGTTTATCTGTTTGTCTGTTTGTTTGTGACGGCATCACGCAAAAACCACTGAACGGATCTTTATGAAATTCTGTACGAAGACAACTGGTTACCTACTCTTAAAAAAGTATAGGATAATTTTTGTCCCGTAAAAATCCCTTATACCTACAGGAAAATACAAAAACTGGTTCTTACTAAAATAGATGTCGCCACATGATTATAAAAATACGTTATATTTAATCGCTGTCTCAATTAATAATGAATCCGACGAGTGAGGAAAACCGACAGCCGTTGGGGCAGAAAGGTTCTTGAATGGCGATCGCGTACCGGACGACGTTCCGTGGGCAGGCCCCCTACAAGGTGGACCGACGATCTAGTCAAGGTCGCGGGAAGCCGCTGGAAGCGGGCAGAGCAAGCCCGATCGTTGTGTAGATCCTTGGGGAAGTTCTATGCCCAGCAGTGAGCGTCGTTTAGCCGACATGATGACCCGTATCTTTCTAACACATTTTGATGATGTGTTATCGTTAATTAATTGAAGATTCACTCAAAAACATAACTTATTTCAATTCCGAACAGCAGTCACCATACGCGCGCGCCGACTGAGCCCAAAGACAGCGCCCACCTTGCGAAACGCAGGATTAACATGAGTTACTTGGTTTTCGTTGTATGGAATAAAGGGCGATGATTAATTCATCAAAGAAAACAATGCATTTAAATATAACCTTTATTCCCAGATGTATATGTATAAAATTTCTACCTTCAAGTAAAACCATTTAAGCCATGGTGATTGCTTGTATCTCAAGTTTGGTAAGTGTTTTTTTACTTTAAGTACGGCTAAATGCTTTTTTCTGAGAAATATGTTTCAAGTAAAGTAATCACTCTTAGTAAGAAAAGCAACTTTATCATTTCAATACGATTTCACTGTAGACAATCTGTGGAAGTAATACTTAACTTGCTATAATGTTTTATATGTGCGAAAAGTTCGTTATTTATAAAAGAACGACGCTGATATTTGCATCGTTGTTCAATAATTTCAGTTATATCGATTATTTACATATGAATAACAGCTGCATACTTTGTTCAATAGCTGGCGATTAAACTATACCGTGATTCAAAATGATAAAGCGCCATCTCTCATAGGTAAACAATGGACAATCTAATATGGGTGGTAATTTCTCTCTTGAAAACCGAAAGAAAGGTTATCCATACTTTTTACTGCTTATGTACGCCAAAAACAAAAACCGGCATGCGTCGAGTTCGAGACGATCTGTTCAAAAAAAAATTGTTACTTACTTATTAAAAATATACCTACTATTTATGTAAGTTATACTAGAAACGTTATCGATACAACAATTTGCATAATAAAAAAAAGGTTTCGGGCGAGTGCAAAGGAGAATGCCCAAAAATAATCTCGCCTTTTAGGCTTTTGTGCCAACAAAACAAAAACCATAAAAATAGTTTCTTTTTTTTAATCGCAACAATGTTTACAAATACAAAACTATTAAGCCCATCACACACAATGAAGATACTATAAAATATATCTTATCTTCGACGTATCGATATGATTTAATGGACCACCACACCACAGCCGTCTCTATCGTCTTCTACAAGCGATGCTATGATACGGAACGGCAACATTGCTGTGAACCGGTTTACTCCTCTGAGTACTAAATCCTATGGAGGTGGCATACCTACGAAAAAGTGAGGTGTAACTAAGTCACAATGTAAGAAAATCTTGGAATCCAATTTTAAACTTCTTCTAATTGTCGTATTAATCGGTCCAGCCGTTTCAGAGATTAGCCGGAACAAACAGACAGACAGACAAAAACATGTCATTTTTGTATATGTACCGTATATTTAATCATATGCACGTAGTAAAAAGCGGTTATTTAATGTTACAAACAGACACTCCAATTTTATTTATTTTTATAGATGTATAGAAGATATGCCATCTCCATAGGATTCAGTACTCGAGGTTTACTCGCTGTTTACCTGTCAAACGGTGCAAACGATGTCAAATCGGTTCACTTAAAACTACGTTGCCACTTTATGCGCATGGCTTGTAGAAGACGATAGAGATGGCTGTGACCACACACAATGAATATAAGATATATTTTACATTAGAGTATCTTAAGATACAGGCCGATATGCGAAAGACATCTTAACATACCAACGATTTTGAAATATATGTTAAGATATTGAAATATAAATTAAGTTAAGATAGTCGGCTATATAATCTTAAGATAAACTACAGGGTGTTTTAAAATTTTAGTTCCAAATATTGACACACAAAATGACATTTGTGGCAGGCAGTGTTTATAACCTCTTCGTGATTACTTATTTATTTTTAACCGATTTCAGAAAAAGGAGGAGGTTCTCAAGTTGTCTGAATGTTTTTTTTTATGTATGTTCCACGATATCTGCGCCAAATTGTGAACCGATTCTGACAATTCTTTTTTTTTATCTGATAGACCAAAGTTTCAATTTGCTCCCATGAAAAATTTACAGTAGTCGGACCAGAAGTTTCTTCAGAATCCTGAAAAAAACCACATTGTTGTCGTCTGGTAGTTCCTGCTTTACGCTTCAATATCTTCGCGAACTTCGATGATTTTTTCGATGTTTTTTTTTCCAATTTCGATGATTCTTTTTTAATTTGAAAGAGTATACATACTCCTGAGGTGGTTCCATTGTAACCAATTCAGGATCTGATGGTGGAATCTAGAGGAAATTGAGGAAAACTCGTAAGTTTTATCGATATTTTACTTGTTTTATATTTCTTTTAAAGTTTTTCAAGTATTTGCATCATCTCATGATAATGAACTTGTAATGGAAGGTACAACTCCTCAATGTTTTTTTAAATATAAATAATACGTAAAGATTTGTAGTTGTAATATTTATGGTTATTTAGGTGAGCTGATGTTGAAATGTAAAACTCCTTAACGCTTAGGAGTAAGGCCGTATTTCTGTCTCTGTCACATTCAAACAGATGACAGAGACAGAACTATATTTAAAACACGTTTAGCGTTAATCGCGTTTAAATAGCATTGATGAAATCGGACCTAAGAGCATGTTTTTTAAGTACCATATGCACGAATAGACCTTTAGTTGTATTATTTCAAGTAATTAGGTAAGCTGATGGTGGAAGCCAGTATAAGGTTAAACTGCATAACAGTTAAGTGTTGGAAGGCAAAACTTGTTTTGGTGTTCTAATTTAGATTGTGAATAATAATAATAAAATCCCACAATAAGTTTGTTAGGTACTGTGTGAAATAATATTGATAAGATTGATATTGATTAGTCAATGAATATTTCATTGCTTTGCTATTAGTTTGTGCCAGCAAGACGATGAGTCAATCCTTTTTATTACAGGCTTTTTATTAACTTGCCATGTTAGTTAGTTTGTTAGTTAGTGGGAGACAAATCTTGGATCTATTCCTTTCTAATACCAAAAACAGTAACAAAAAGTATTTGTTTCTAATCGTAATAAATGTGCTATTCCTAACGAATACCACTCATAAACGAATCCCAAAACAAATCAAATGATATGAAATACAGTCAGTAATAAAAATGCTTTCATTTCAAATCGTTTTTTTGAAGTGTTATTAATCAAGTGTGAGGGGATCAAATCCGTAACCTCTGTGCAGAAGTCATCCCATCCATATGGATGGATGGGATGACTTCTGCACAGAGGTTACGGATTTTGGTGTGATCATTTTGGTGTGCCATGAGACCATTCTCATGATGATTTTTTTCTATTTTATTTTGGTTTTTAATAGATACAGAGAAAACATGCTATTTATCCATGGCACACCAAAATGATGACAATGCTACCTACACAAAAGTGCCGAGGCACACACTTTGGGGAACACCGTCCTATGTGATGCTGTTTTATTTCTTTTTTTTTATTCACAACGGTGTAGCCTTCATCACACATCACACAAGTCGCAGCGGTCTTTTAATTTCTCGGAGTGTTTTTGTTTGCTGTTTGTATTGAATCACATGAAAGTAATTTTATGGTCATATGTAACAGAACTAATTACGTTCTCACATTACTGTATCCAAGTTAGATCTGGACCCGAACCCTAGAGAGACAATAATTTGAAATTAAACTACCCTAAAACTTTCCCATTCATATTTCAGTTGCGCTGTAGGGAACTCGAAGCTACTGAAAACTCCAATTGGAATTAATAATTTCAAATTAACACCAAAAACTTTTGATCACGCACAATTGTGGTGATCATCGACTGTGTTCCACAGTTCAATGAAACGGATGTTTCTCATGCAAAATTAAGTTACGAGCTAGTCCTACCTTTAACTAGAAGATACTGTTCGTAATCCAGGGGGGCTGATCGCTGTCTCGCCGGCGCGCGCGCCTGGCAAAACGATCTTCACACAACCCCCGATGGGAAACTCTTATAGCTAACACTCTTATAACTACACAATGCCCTAATAGACAGCTAAAACTTTCCCGGCGCTTTTCAAGGCGAACACACACGGGTCACAAGTCCGTACCCCGACCGGTGCACTAGTAGGTGCAAAAACTCGAAATCTCGGTCACAATACGGGTAGGTTTCCTGGCGCGGCACGTCGCTACAGGAACACAGAACCTCGCCTCCCGAAGGCTTACGGCGAACTGAACGAATGAAAAAACACCCGGCCCGAGCGCGTTGTCCCGTGACCTTGACAATGACAACTGCCCGCTCGCAAGCGCGCGTGAACATCCCCCCGTCCCGGACAGTAGCAAACTGTCCGCCAACTCAATCTAAGGGTAGGCGAGAGAGGGTAGCGATCGCTCGCTTCAAAACAGAGTCCCCCACCAGGACCTCGGCAAACCTGGGCACACCATCCGACCCCGGATGAAGCTGAACAATGCGTCCTAAACGCCAGCGGAGGGGCGGCAGGTTTGGATCCTTTACCAACACGAGGTCTCCGGTCTTGGGTGGGGTCGTCCTATCCGACCACTTAACGCGTTGCTGCAAAATGTGCAAATACTCCAGATGCCAACGGCGCCAAAAACTCTGCGTAAGCTGCTGGAGCAATTCAAATCGCGAGAGCCGTCCGGAGGGCACTTCGGAATAAGGATATTCCGGCAAGGCGTTAAGCGGTCTGCCAATCAAAAAATGGCCCGGCGTAAGGGCCTCTAAATCATTCGCGTCCGAAGACAACGGACACAACGGACGCGAGTTGAGGACCGCCTCAACCTTACAAAATACGGTCGCGAGTTCCTCAAACGTGAGGACCGTCTCCCCAATAACGCGACGAAGGTGAGTTTTAGCGGCCTTTACAGTTGCTTCAAAAATCCCTCCCCAGTGGGGGCAGGATGGCGGGGAGTACTGCCATCGTACCCCTCTGCGAGAGAGTGTGGATCCGATCTCAAAATTATTCCTATCCAAAAATTCACAAACTTCCTTTAAATACCTATCGGTGCCCTTGAAATTGGTTCCACAATCGGACCTGATTAACGACGGCATTCCGCGGCGAGACACAAAACGATTCAACGTGGCTACAAAGGCTTCTGTGGTGAGGGCACTAACCACCTCCAGGTGGACCGCTTTAGTGGCCAAACAAACAAATACACACAAGTAAGCCTTTTCCGTTCTAGCATTACGAAGCCGCGATGTCTTAACGGTAAATGGCCCCGCAAAATCCGTTCCAACTCCTGAGAAGGGCATCGATTCGTTCACTCGATCGGCAGGCAAATCACCCATCTGGGGCTGCATCGTATCGGCGCGCAAACGATAACACGGGAGACAACGAAAAATAACGGATCGGATTATTCTCCGCGCTGACAAAATCCAGAACTCTCGTTGGAGGAGCGCGGTCAAAGCATTACAACCGGCATGAGCATTCTTTACATGTCGGTCTGTAATCAACAGTCTAACTAACGGTCCATCCTTGGGGAGCAACAAAGGGTGGCGTGATCCGTACGGCAGGTTGGCATGTCTGAGCCTACCTCCGACACGCAGCAATCCGGTACTGTCCAAGAAGGGATTCAACCGCACCAAGGGTCCCTTCAACTTGGACTTACTTGAGCGCAGGGCTTTCAGCTCCGGTTCAAACTCTCGCTGTTGCGTCACTCGCAACCAATGCAACAGAGCGTCTTGCCGCTCTTGTGGGGCGAGGACCGGAGACAACGATTTCTCCTGAGGCTGGCGACAATTTCGCACAAAGCGCCTCATCCAAGCAGTCACGCCGAGCAACTTATCAAGAGAACTGTAGCGGTCTAACAAAAACTCCATCTGCGGGCGTAAACACGCATGCCTAGGTCTGGGACTCTGGCCACAGCCGGGGTGGCAGGCCATGAGCGCTCAGGCCGTAACAACCATGATGGACTCCACCATAGGTGGTGGTCCACTAACTCAGGCGCCTCGCAGCCGCGGGAGGCACAATCTGCGGGGTTCAATTCGCCCGGTACGTGGCGCCAAATCAACGGGGCCTTTGAAGTCTGAATTTGTGAGACCCGGTTGGCCACAAAAACCTCAAGGGTGTGGACTGAACTCTTCAGCCAACAAAGGACGACCTGGCTGTCAGACCACGCAAATATCGACTCCAAGTCGACACCGTTTCCCAAGGTGTCGGCAACATGATTGAGTAGCCGTACTAAGAGAGTGGCGCCGGACAACTCCAACTTCGGAATGGTTAGCCTAGTCCGAAGGGGGGCGACCTTACTCTTGGCCGTAACTAAGTGTACGGCGACAACGCCTGCTGCATCCACCGTTCGGATGTAAACGGCTGCCGCGTATCCGCTTTCGGACGCGTCACAAAAGCCGTGCAGGGAGGCTTTAAACTTTCCCGAAGGCAGCATTTGCCTCGGTATACGAACCCGATTAACGTCGGGTAGGGATGACACGAACCTCACCCACTCTCGTAGGAGGCTACCAGAGAGGGGCTCATCCCATGACAATTCCGCAGCCCAGAGCTCCTGTAGGAAGCACTTCATCGAAAACACTACAGGGCTGAGCCAACCGTTCGGATCAAAGGTACGGGCTACAGTAGACAGCACCGTGCGTTTAGTCCAGACCTTTGGGTCTGGCAGTTCCAATCTATATGTGAACAAATCCGGGACTGGTCGATACTGGACTCCCAAAACAGACAGCATGTCTGGAGTCTCCGGATTTTCAAAGAGGAGCGGCTCTTGCTGGTGGTCCTTAGGCAAATCTGCCAATAGGTCCGGTGAGTTAGACAGCCACTTCCGCAACTCATAGCCACCAGCCCTCAAGAGCGCAATCAGCTCATCACATAAGACGAGAGCCTCATCTAAGCTCGAGGCCCCCGTGCAGATATCGTCGACAAATAAGGCCCCCCCCGTCAATAAGAGCAGATGCCCGGGGATAGCGTAGCCGTTCGCGCTCTGCGAGCTCCAAAAGCGAACGGATCGCCACAAAGGGGCTCGACCGCAAACCATAAGTGTTGGTGTTCAGCTCGTAAGCCAACATCGGATCCTGGGGATCCTCACGCCAAAGGATGAGCTGGTATCGTCTATCCTCCGGGTGAATCACGGTCTGTCTGAACATCATGCGGATATCGGCCACAAAGACGACAGCGTGCCGGCGGAAGTTGGTCAAAACATCACAGACATCGTGATGCAACTTCGGCCCCGCATGCAGACACTGATTCAACGACACTCCGGTTGACGTGGGCGCTGAACCATCAAAGACCACGCGGATCTTCCCATTGGAAGTCTTCAAAACAGCGTGGTGTGGCAGGAAGTAATGTTCCACATTACGCCAGTCCAACTGCGAGATGGACATGTGCCCAAGGTCCAAATACTCCCGCATGAAGTCTATATACTTCTCCTTGAATGCGGGATCCCTGGCCATCCTACGCTCCATGGACAACAATCTCTTCTCGGCCATCGGTCGGGAGCTCCCTAAAGGAGGGCGAACCGCCAAGAAGGGCAAGCGGGTAATCAAGCGACCCGAGAGGAGGCGCCCAGTGTTGTTCTGGTAGAACAATTCGCACTCCTCGGCTAACGGATCCAACCGCTTGGCAGTGGGAGGTTCCTCCACCTCCCAAAACTTTTGGAGAACGTCGGACAAAGTAGAACCGACAATGGTCTGGCGGTCTACCGACGGGGTCTCTGGTGTCTGTGGTACCTTTCCCATCACCACATGACCCAGCGACGAGGACAAGGCGACAAGATCGGCTGTCTGCAAAACTCACTTGCTTCCACACAGTACACGACCGAGGACATCCGCACCAATCAACAAGTGTATTGGGCCCGGTCGGTGGAAGGAAGGATCAGCCAAAGCCAGTCCAGACGTCAGCTCAATCGTGGATGGCGGCACTCGCACTTGCGGGAGTGGTCCAACCACCTTATCAAAGACTATCGCCGAAGCACCGATCTTCGGCCTTGGCGCGAAGTGGGGGGAGAAGGAGAACTCAACTCGACCAATCGGATCAGGGATCCGCGAGTCTCCCACCCCCCGTACCGCTTCGTGATGCGGCACAAGCAAAAGACCCAGCTGTCGGACAAGCCACCTGGACATTATGCACCCCTGGGCACCTGAGTCCAAAAGGGCACGCACCGTGACATCATTGCCCTTAGGTCCCCAAACATTCACGGAGGCTGTTGGCAACAGCACAAGCTCCGGAGGGGTGGTTGGGTCCGACAGGGGCGCCATTAAAAATTTTGGGGGGGTACTTGTCCCCTTCGCGCCTGAGTCGGCGCGCCAAATGTGGGACGCTCGTACCGGGCGAGCGGGTCCCAATCGGGTACATACTGGCCCCGACCAACAGCACTCCTAGGTGCAGGGTAATACCCGTGTGGGGCGTGCCTCGGTACATAGTACCCCAATCGAGGCCTCTCCATTAGGGGGGGGGGAGTAGCAAATAGGGCCCGTGCCCATCGCCACCGTGGCGTACTCTTGTGGTACCCCCCTA
Source organism: Crambus lathoniellus (assembly GCA_949710035.1). NCBI lineage: Eukaryota > Metazoa > Arthropoda > Insecta > Lepidoptera > Crambidae > Crambus > Crambus lathoniellus. The sequence goes on from OX453296.1 coordinate 32,384,022, forward strand.
CCCCCGCCCGTGGCGGGGGCGTCTCTCCTATAGTTCCCCCTCTCCGGGGGGGACTGAACCGGGGGGCTAAGCCCCGCCGAATCTCTAGGGGACCGGTTCCGGGCTGCCGGGCCCCCGCCCGTGCGCGAGGAATTCGAACCCCGGTCGCTCCCGGCGTCCTTGCGGTCCAAACAAAGGAGGGGGTGATGCCTCCCTCCGCAAAGACGACAATCCTCTGTCTGGGGACACGCCGACTGCATGTGTCCCCCCAAACACCTATAGCACCATTGGCGCTGTCTAGCAACGGCCCTCCGTCCCTCTGGGCGGAGGCCTCTAAATTTGGCACATTCGTGCACCACGTGCCTATCTCCCCTGCAATACCTGCACCGCTCACTCGGTGCGGGGGGAGGGGACTGCTGGAAGGCAGCATACCGATTGGTCGGACGACGGGGCTGTTCCCTCGCCGCCACCATACGACCAACACCTGGAACCGGGGCGGGCTCCAGGTGGTCCGTCACCCTACATTCGTCCTCCAAAAAACAAAGGAGGTCCGCGAAGGGCGGGAGATACGAGGCGCTGTCGCCTCCGTACCTCTGCTCGAAACGCCCCTTCATTTCAGCGGGCAATTTGGCGAGGACTATGTGCAGCAGTACAAAGGACCACTGATCCACCGGCAGGTCCAATCGCCTTAGGGAGTTGACCGCTGACAGTAGCGGGTTCAGCAACTCCCTCCGTAACAGGTGTACCCGCGTGATTCGCGGGAGGGCCAAAATCGTGGCCACGTGGGTGTCCGCCAGTAACCGGACATTCTGGTACCTGCTAACCAGAAGCTGGCGAGCCACCTGGTAGTTGTCGTCGCTGATGAGCAGGTGCTGGATTACCGCGCTGGCCTCTCCTCGCAGGGAGGAGCGCAAATAGGCCAACTTCTCACTAGGGGATAAGTCCCGTCGTGAATCCACTAAGCTGTCAAACAGGTTAATGAAGCCCATCCAGGCTGACAGATCCCCATTAAAAGTGGGAATCTCCAAAGTAGGCAATCGGCCTAGCAACGCCGTCGGGGTAGGTTTGACCTCCCCGCTCAAAACCGGCTCCCCCTTCCGAACAGCCAGGGCCCTCTCAGCCGCCTCCGTGAACTGGTCAGCCAGCTCATAGGCCTGGGCTACATCCTGCTCCAGCTGTTCCGACACGGCATCATCAGCTGGGGGGTTTTCCAAGTAATACGCGCGACACTCCATGGCGTGGTGCTCCAAGTCTTGCAGCCGAGCTGCCAGCCCGCCATACCGAGCTAGCAACGCGCCTACCCGGTCGGCTCGGTCTATTAATGTGACCGCACAAGCAAGCCAACGCAAAACTCCTTGGATGCCAGCCCTGGATACGGCGAGCGGATTCGTAGGAGCCATTTATACTCCGTTCAATAAACAAAGCAAACAAAGAATTATAAAAGTGGTAAACATCAACAAAAAAAACAATAGAAATAGGTCGCGTCACGATAATATAAAACACAATTAAAATTCGGACGACATACACGGACCCTACTATTTTCATAAATTATTAACAACTTACCAATTTCAAGGGCTAACAATATAACGGTATAAACAAAACGTATAGGATTAACGGTATGGCATACACGGCACGGCCAAGTCAACCTCGCAAATCAACTACTAAACCGTTATCAACAAACAAAAACAAAACTATTTTTAATAATAATACTCGTAATTTAATACTACTAATAATTAAAACTAGTTCCACTTTTTTAACTAGGCAAGCGGACTCGGAACAAACACTAGTATGTGGTACTAATAAACAACACTTTCGAACGAAACTATTCGTCAAATAAATCCGGACACACAAAAAAAAAATATACACATCTAGGCGAGTAAACTCGTATCAAATCACTAGTATGTGACCACAATTATATAAGTGTCTATCTATTATCGGATCCACCAAGTGAGAAACATTCGCTTCGAGAATTTACTAGAACAATTTCTTAGTACTTCAAATCGTCTCGGAATACCCTCGAGATTTCAACAAAAAAAAAAATTAATTTTTAGGTACGCTTTTTAGGTATTTCTAGGTACGCTAACTAGGTACGCTCTGCTACCAAAAATATGATCACGCACAATTGTGGTGATCATCGACTGTGTTCCACAGTTTAATGAAACGGATGTTTCTCATGCAAAATTAAGTTACGAGCTAGTCCTACCTTTAACTAGAAGATACTGTTCGTAATCCAGGGGGGCTGATCGCTGTCTCGCCGGCGCGCGCGCCTGGCAAAACGATCTTCACACAACCCCCGATGGTAAACTCTTATAGCTAACACTCTTATAACTACACAATGCCCTAATAGACAGCTAAAACTTTCCCGGCGCTTTTCAAGGCGAACACACACGGGTCACAAGTCCGTACCCCGACCGGTGCACTAGTAGGTGCAAAAACTCGAAATCTCGGTCACAATACGGGTAGGTTTCCTGGCGCGGCACGTCGCTACAGGAACACACAACCTCGCCTCCCGAAGGCTTACGGCGACTGAACGAATGAAAAAACACCCGGCCCGAGCGCGTTGTCCCGTGACCTTGACAATGACAACTGCCCGCTCGCAAGCGCGCGTGAACAACTTTATTTACTGGAATCGTTATGTTGTCGAATGTGTGTGGTGTCTGAGCGAAACAGCGATTTTAATCGTCTTACCTTTTTAATCGCGATTCTTATTCTACGTAGCCCCCGCGTCCCATCCTTCACATTGCATGCCCGTATCTGCCAAAAGAATCGGCCAAGTTCGAGTTGGACTCGCCCATGAAGGGTTCCGTACCCACTTAACGTACCGATTTCCTATACCTAGCCAAAATTCCGGTATAATTTTTCGATTGTTCACTCTTTTATTTCAAAAGTTAGAGGGTGGGGGGGGGGGGGGGGGGGGCACACATTTTACCACTTTGGAAGGCTCTATCTTTCAAAAGATTGACTTTGAGAAGAAATGGTCTGAGAAAGCTATATATCATTTATAATAACCTATCTATAGATACCCCACACGTATATGTCTGATTAAAAAAAATATGTTTCAGTATTTGCCCCCATTAATTTGCTTTTATTTTTTATTTTTGTATTAAAAACGAAAACCGGTTTACAAAATACATCTACTTGCCAAGTATCAACTATGTAGTCCTTATACTTTTGGAATAAAGTGGCTGTGACATACGGACGGACGGACGGACGGACAGACAGACAGGCAGACAGACATGACGAATCTATAAGAGTTCCGTTTTTTGCCATTCGGCTACGGAAACCTAAAAATCAAACGTTGTGCGATCTACTGGCAAGCTCGGTACAGGCATCGGCACGTGCACAGAGCTGTCATGCAAGTGTGCCAGCTACAGGCATGTGTGTCGCTGACTTTATATTCGCCATCCTAAATTAACTTCATTAGGGCACTAACAGACGAACGACAATTGATCGACGTAGTTCGACGGCACGGCATTGAAGCTGAAGATAGTGGAATATCCTCTACAATTTCCAAGTAACAAAATGTGCAAGGCTTAAGGATGAGGTTAGACTTACCATATTGCACATTTTGATATTTGTAAAATGTCTGCTTCTTATCGTGTAGGTGGTCTACCTGACCATCATTGTGTCAGAGATATTGAGCCACCAAAGGCCTCTCTGACATGGCTCATGTAACGAATACATTCCGTAGAAGCACGGAATCATCTTAATTTTCTGGCAATCAGGTGATTCAGCCTGCAACGACCTTACTTGGAAATTGAGAACGGTAATTTTTCAACGACATAAATTATTTTGATTATTATTAACCCCGCGGCTTCGCCCGCGTGGAATGCACGACGTTATCCCGCGGGAATGTGATATTTTTCCGGGATAAAAAGTAGCCTAAGTTATTCCTTATTACATCAGCTACCTGCCAGTGAAAGTCCCGTCAAAATCGGTCCAGCCGTTTCAGAGATTAGCCGGAACAAACAAACAGACAGACAGACAGACAGACAAAAATTGAAATTAAAAAAATGTTATTTTGGTATATGTACCGTATATATAATTATATGCGTGTAGTAAAAAGCGGTTATTTTAATATTACAAACAGACACTCCAATTTTATTTATTTGTATAGATGTATTATATAGATAACAGATAAACTTAGGTACCTACAAGAATTGTATCTGAAAACTTTTCTCATCATCAGAAAAGGCTTAATTATTTAATGAAGTATTAGTGTTAAAGCTTTCCATGAGAAAAAGAGTAAGTATTTGTTCAGTACACCCCAGCCTAGACCGCGGAATCAGCTTAGCGCAGTGGAAGGTTATCATGAATATAGACTCCGGACAAAAACTAGGTTTCAGCCGGGATGTAACTGAACAATTGGACTGCGATACACAGCGACTTAATTGTGAAGTAAGGTGATTCTACATACGGTCTGTGCTGTCGAGTCTCCTGGGCAGCGGAGACAGAGGGCGCCCCCTGGTAAATCCTTCTTCTTCTGCAGACCTTACCAATTCGTCACCTTACTCACAAAACGAATTCTACACAGCGGTCCCAAGACACTGGGCGCTTCAACAATAGGTACACAATAACACACGCGGGCTTGCTTATTAAGATATATTGTCCCGACAACAACGCGTGGCGGAAAATTATTCGCGACCGGCCACTCGTCAAGCTGGCGTCAAAATCTTGGTCGTACAAAACGGGATCAAAACGATAATTTAAGATTCAATTCAGGCTCGATATGCCAGGCATATTCAACGCGAGCGGTTTTTAACAATTCAGCAAAATTAATCCGACATTTTTCTCACAAGAATTCCAATCAAGTGGGAGCTGTCAACTTCAAGTGACAGCGAAATGTCAATTTGACGTGACATTATAGATGCGTTCAGAAACGTCGATCTTTTCCGAACATCTTTTCCGGACATCTTTTCCGCCCCGGACCGTTAAGAACGGTACGTCAATCTACGGGTAATCGGGAGAGCCCACTAACGGCTCTCTTCAAAACCGAATCTCGAACCAAAACCTCAGCAAAACGAGGAACTCCGTCAGTTCCGGGGTAGAGTTTAACAATGCGCCCCCTTCGCCAACATAGGGGCGGCAGGTTAGCATCCTTAATCAACACGAGGTCGCCAGTCTGGGGTGGGGTGGTTTTATCTGTCCACTTCACGCGCTGTTGTAGGATATGCAAATACTCCATCGACCAACGTGCCCAGAAGTTTTGGGACATCTGTTTCAAAAGTTGGTATCGCGACAAACGATGGGATCCTACATCCTGAATCGGATATTCAGGCAAAGCCAAAAGGGGCTGTCCGATCAAGAAATGACCTGGGGTCAACGCTTCCAGGTCATTCGGGTCCGAAGACAACGGGCACAAGGGTCGCGAGTTGAGGACGGCCTCAATTTTACAAAATACCGTATCAAGTTCCTCAAACGTGAGAATAGTTTCTCCAATCACGCGACGCAAGTGTGTCTTGACAGCCTTTACACAAGCTTCAAAAATTCCTCCCCAGGTCGGACAAGCTGGAGGGCTAAACTTCCAGATTATCCCACGCCGGGAGAGGGTGGTTCCAATGTCTATTTTATTATCAACAAAAAACTTAACTACTTCCTTAAGATAATTACACGTTCCCTTATAATTAGTACCACAATCGGAACGTATCAATGTCGGCAGTCCTCTACGGGAAACAAATCTGCTCAAGGCGGCGACAAAGGCTTCGGTAGACAATTCCGAGACAATTTCCAAATGGACAGCCTTGGTGGACAAACACACAAACACGCACTAGTACGCCTTATAGGTTTTAGCATTACGCAGTCTCGAAGCCTTTACAGTAAAGGGACCGGCGAAGTCGGTGGCGACTCCGGCAAAAGCTCTACATTCCGTGACGCGATCAGCAGGCAAATCACCCATCTGGGGCTGCATGGTCGCGGCCTTCAATCGATAACAAGGCAGGCAACGGAAAACCACAGTGCGAATGGCTCGACGAGCAGACAAAATCCAAAATTCACGCTGCAAAATGGCCAACAAAGCATTACAGCCAGCATGTTGTGCATTCACATGGCGATCTGTTATTATCAGTTGAGTCAAATGTCCGGCTTTAGGTACCAAAAGGGGGTGACGAGCTCCATACGGCAGGTTCGCATTTCGAAGTCTTCCGCCGACTCGCAAAAGCCCACTCTCGTCCAGGAAGGGATTCAATCGCGATACCGCGCCCTTCAACTTGCGACGGCCTAAACGCAAAATTTCAATCTCGGACTCAAAACTATCAGCTTGTACTCTCCGGACCCAAAACAAGAGCGCGTCCCTACGCTCGTCCGGAGTGAGAACCGACGAATCACGCCTCGCGCGTGGGTTTCTGCAATTGTACGCAAAACGTCTGATCCAAGCGGTAACACCAAGCAGCTTCTGTAAGGAGCTGTACCGATCCAACAACAAATCCTTTTCCCCGGCGGGGTTAGTCTCCAGGACGCATGCCCGCATATCCGGAACAGCTACGTTCGACAATGCTGGAGAGGGCGGCCACTCCGACTCAGGCCGCATCAACCACTGTGGGCCCCACCAGAGGGGGTGGTTAATTAGGGTTGGGGCTACACAACCCCGAGACGCACAATCCGCGGGATTCATGGTTCCCGGCACGTGTCTCCAAATCAACTCGATGTCGGAATTACAAATCTGCGACACTCGATTGGCCACAAACACGTCCAAGGTGTGCGCCGGAGCCTTCAACCAACAAAGGACGACCTGACTGTCCGTCCAAGCATAAACCTCTTGTATCTTAATAGATCGACCTAATGTGAGCCATACGTGGTTCAACAAACGCATTAGGAGGGCAGCTCCACACAATTCCAACCTCGGGATCGTATGACGAGTCCGAAGGGGAGCGACTTTGCTTTTCGCTATCACCAGATGCACAGCAACAACTCCGTCAACAGTAACGGTGCGGAGGTACACGGCCGCAGCAAATCCACGTTCGGAGGCATCGGAAAAGCCGTGAAGAGTAACTTTACAATTTTCAGAAGGGAGGAATAGCCTCGGCAAGTGCACTTCATTAATCTCGGGGAGGGATGAAGCGAAGCTCGACCAATCTCGGAGTAACTCGTCCGAGAGGGGTTCATCCCACGACACACCCGAAGCCCATAACCGTTGCAAGAAACACTTGGCCATAAACAGCACGGGGCAAATCCACCCATTGGGGTCAAAGGTACGTGCGACAGTAGACAATACTAAACGCTTGGTCCAGACTTTCGGTGGTCGTAAATCCACACAATAAGTGAACGTGTCAGAGACCGGTTTGTACTGTACGCCAAGGACGGTCACCACATGGGGATTATCAACATTTTCTAATAGGTGGGGGTCCTGCTGGTGCTCTTCGGGCAAACCTACCAGTACATCAGGCGAGTTGGATATCCATTTCCTCAACTCGTAACCCCCCGACTTCAAAAGGGCGGTGAGTTCGTCTCTCAGGACAATCGCCTCTGAGACAGATGAGGCGCCCGTGCAAATGTCATCCACATAGACGTCACTGGCCAAAATGGCGGAGGCGCGAGGGTATCTCAAGCGCTCCTTCTCGGCCAACTCCAACAAAGAACGAATCGCAACAAACGGGCTCGAAGCCAAACCGTACGTATTCGTATTCAATTCATAAATCAACAAGGGGTCCCTAGGACTCTCTCTCCACAAAATCAATTGGTACCTCCTATCCTCTGGATGGATGACCGTTTGTCTGAACATCATCCGGATGTCAGTCATAAATACAATTTGGTGCCGCCGGAAGTTGGTCAAAATGTCTGAGATCTCCGTGTGCAGCTTGGGACCTACATGCAGACACTGGTTCAAGGACGCTCCAGTAGAGGTGGGAGCCGAACCGTCAAAGACCACCCGAATCTTTCCGGATTTCAAAACGGCGTGGTGCGGCAAAAAGAAGTGCTCAACGGAGCGCCAATCCAAATCGCTCACGGACATGTGCCCTAACTCCTCATACTCCCGCATGAATTCAACATACTTCTGGCGGAAGACCGGATCCTTGCTCATGCGACGCTCCATCGCCACTAGCCTACGTTCCGCTAGCGGTCGGGATTCGCCCAGAGGAGGTCGGCCGGCACGAAAGGGGAGACGGGTGATCAAACGACCAGAGCGGAGGCGACCAGTGTTATTCTGGTAATACAACTCGCATTCATCCGCTACTGGGTCAACCCGCGGGGCTGGTGGAGGTTCCTCAACCTCCCAAAACTTCTGCACCACTTCGGAGAGAGACACATTAAAAACAAGACCGCGATCCTCATCAAGGGAATCCAAAACGCGGCGAGCAGGGCCCATCACAACTGTACCGAGTGTCGTCTGCAGAGCTACCAAGCCATCTGGCTGCAAAACTCGCTTCCCCGTCAACAAAACTCGCCCCAGGACATCGGCTCCAAGGAGAACATCAATCGGGCCTGGGCGGAAGAAATTTGGATCGGCGAGTGGGGAATCAGACACCAAAGACAACATACTCGGTCCCAAGTCAACTGAAGGTTGACGGCCAACAACTGTGTCCAACACAATCGCCGAGGTCTTAATGCCTGGCGTGGACTTAGTACGTGATGTAAATGTGAAGTCAACATGCTCTAACAACCCGGGGACTTTCACATCGCCAACACCTCTCACGCCTTCCGTGTGGGGGTGCACCTTGAGGCCCAACCGCCTAACTAACCAAGATGACACAACACACCCCTGAGCACCGGAATCCAACAAGGCGCGAACTTCCACAAGGTCGCCATTCAATCCCCTGACAAGCACAGAGGCCGTGGGCAACAAAACGGTCTCTGGAGGGGTGGCTACAATCGACCGTAAACACGTTGATTGCTAGTATGTGGGGTCCCCAGACATCCCCCCATGGTAAGGGGGTCGCTCATAGCGATCCAGTGGGTCCCATTCTCCCACATACTGCCTACGTCCAATTCGCCTGGTATCAGGCGGGTTATATCTCCCGGCCCCTTGAAGACGGGGCGGGCGCCGCTCCAAACGCGGGTATTCGGCGAGCGGCGGCGAGAATCGGTGCCTAGCATCCACCGTGTACGTCGCCCCATTGTCGCGGGGGCACGGTGACCGATTTTCAGAAGGGGGGTCCCGGGGACCCCCGGCTGTGCGAGGCTCAACACGTTGCGGGGGGCTTCTACGACCTCCCGCAACGCTCGCAAAATCGAACCCCCTAGTTGGGGACCGATTTCCCATGGGGGGGTCCGTGGGACCCCCGCCCGTGCGAGGCTCAAAACGTCGCGGGGGGGCTCTACGACCTCCGGCAACGCTCGCATAACTCATCCCCATCCTTGGGGATCGGTTTCCCATGGGGGGGTCCCTGGGACCCCCGCCCGTTTGAGGCTCCCAACGTGGCGGAGAGCGTCTGGGGCCACTCTGGTGGCCACTAGAACTGCTGCGGGATGCAAACACCGCGGGGGGTCCGAGACCCCCACCCATACGAGGTGATCCTGCAGCGACGCGCTGCGGCGCTCCGCCGCCCTCTGGGCTGTTCATGCAGAGGAGGGGATGGTGGTTGCCCTTACAAAAGCGGCATGGGTGCGCTTGGGTACATTCGCGCTGCATGTGCAGGCCCAAGCACGAGTAGCACCATGTCCGTTGTCGCGCGATCGCTCGACGGCCTTGGACGCGCTGGTCGAGGAACTTATCACAACGGGTCGTGCTGTGACCCGGTTCCCGACAGTACAAGCAGCGGGCGGTCTCCTAGACGGCGGCATAGCGGCCGGGCGCGCGAGGGGCCATACGCCCCCTACGGGGGGGTCCGGTGGGGGATCTACTCTGTGGCACAGGTCGTTCGGGTCCCATAGGACCGGCCAGAGAGGAATTATCTGCCAGTCTACTTTCTCCTTCCAGGAACGTCAAGAGGTCCGAGAAGGGTGGCAGATAAGTCGCACTATCCCCACCATACTGCTGCTCAAAACGGACCTTAACAGAGTCCGGCAACTTTCCCAGGACAATGTGCAGTAACAAAAACGACCACTGCTCCACTGGGAGTTTTAAGTTTTTTAATGCGTTGTAGGCAACCAACAGCGGATTCAACAAAGCCACTCTCAAGTGCATCACGCTGGCAACGCTGGGTAAATTCAACATGGCGGCAACATGGTTGTCCGCCAGACGTCGTACGTTCTGGTACCGACGGGCAATCAAATCCCTAGCAATAGGGTAGTTTTCATCCGAGGGGGCCAAATGTTGAACCGATTCAAGGGCCTCCCCTTCCAACACGGATAACAAGTACGCTAACTTCTGGCCCTGGGTCAAATCATCCCGGGCATGTACCAGACTATCAAAAATATTAATAAAGCCCTCCCAGTCCTCTAGACGACCAGCAAAACGCCTTAAGTCTAAGGGGGCCAATCTAGCAAATAGAGGGGGCATACTCTTAGATGTGACCGGGGACGGGCTCGGTTCATTCTCTCTTGCCACTTGCAAAGGTCGAGCCACCTGGGTAATTCTATCCGCTAAATCATAACACTGGTCCACATCCAAACCGACTTCTTGTCGCATTTCCACCTCGCCCTCAACAGTCCTTTCCAAAAATAAGGCATACTGTTCATCAACAACAGCCAAACGTATGGGCAGATCTACGTATCTGTTCAACAAGGCCTCCGTCCTATCCGGTCGATCCAACAATGCGACCGCAGAAGCTAACCACCGTAACTCAGAACGTATTTTGGCTTTAGCAGAGGAGGCCGTCATTGTAACGTCACAAATTTATCAACAAAAACAACAAATTCAAAATATTCACTATAACACAAAATCTCCAATATTTGGAGGTTATTACTAACCACAAAATTCCAATATTACAACAACAAAGTATTTATAATGACACAAACTCTTAAATATTTGGAGGTTATCAGAAAACAACAAAACTCACTGACTATTGAAATTCACTTCATTGAAATTCACTCAAAATCACTGACTATTGAAATTCACTTGGATATCAACACAACAACAAGTTAATTTTAATTATTTCAAAGCACAAGTTTCAATGAGTTTCAATGTGTAAACAATGTCCCAAATCATTTAAGTTTCACTAAGTATTGAGTGCAAACTTATTAGCTAACCTTTTATTAGCTATTATTTAGCAACAAACTTGTCAATATTCACAACTCAAATTTGCTAACAAACTAAATAATAATTATTATGAGCAAAGAAAGGCATCTGTTTACATTTTGGAACTTCAATACATGACAATTAATTACAAGACATGGAACCAATAACAAAAGGAATGCCCTTTACTTTTCAACTGCAAGTTAATTACCATTTACAAGTACAAATTAATCTAGTCCGGACCAGATGGTCATCAAAACGGCACTGATTAATGGACAAAGTTTTGGCGTGGGCCTCTCAGGCCTTCAAACTACGCTCTGCTACCAAGAAATGTTCAGTACACCCCAGCCTAGACCGCGGAATCAGCTTAGCGCAGTGGAAGGTTATCATGAATATAGACTCCGGACAAAAACTAGGTTTCAGCCGGGATGTAACTGAACAATTGGACTGCGATACACAGCGACTTAATTGTGAAGTAAGGTGATTCTACATACGGTCTGTGCTGTCGAGTCTCCTGGGCAGCGGAGACAGAGGGCGCCCCCTGGTAAATCCTTCTTCTTCTGCAGACCTTACCAATTCGTCACCTTACTCACAAAACGAATTCTACACAGCGGTCCCAAGACACTGGGCGCTTCAACAATAGGTACACAATAACACACGCGGGCTTGCTTATTAAGATATATTGTCCCGACAACAACGCGTGGCGGAAAATTATTCGCGACCGGCCGCTCGTCAAGCTGGCGTCAAAATCTTGGTCGTACAAAACGGGATCAAAACGATAATTTAAGATTCAATTCAGGCTCGATATGCCAGGCATATTCAACGCGAGCGGTTTTTAACAATTCAGCAAAATTAATCCGACATTTTTCTCACAAGAATTCCAATCAAGTGGGAGCTGTCAACTTCAAGTGACAGCGAAATGTCAATTTGACGTGACATTATAGATGCGTTCAGAAACGTCGATCTTTTCCGAACAGTATTTTTTCACACTTATGCTCTGAAATGTTAATATTCACTGCAGTAATGAATTTTAGTACTTACTTACTGCACTGATTTTAGTGCAGTAAGTAAGTACTGAAATTCATTACTGCAGTGATCTGCAATGGTACTACAAACTTTTTTTATTTATTTTTTCTTTCGTTACTCCTGTGTATAAAAACAGAAAAAGCAAAGGGACATTTGCACCATACAGCCACATTATTATTATTATTATATAGGTAATTATTATACTTATCATAATTAGGTTAAGGTGATACTCGGAAAAAATGTGCTGAAGCGAGATAGCAATGAGAAAACGACGCGCGCGAGAGCGAGACCGATTTTGCAGATTAGGCAAAAAAAAACACAAAATCACTTCGTATTAAAAAACTACAGTGATTTTAAAAAAATGCTTCTATACGATCCTCAATATTATTGGTGTCCACTAATTAAACCAATTTCCAATAGTGTAAGTAACCCCGTTTAAGAATAATCTTCACTTTTCGTATTTTTAGAGGTCTTTTCGAAAAGAAAAAGTGTCGAGGCAAAATCATAAAATCGTGTTTTTGAAACTATACGATTCTAGATAAAGGTATGAAGAAATATATATCTTATTACCAGATTTGTAACAACTGTAACCGTCCTATAGTTTTAAATCAAAAAGTCCATATTTTTCCGAGTAGCGCCTTAACTTTTTTTTAAATACGGTGCGCACATTGTATATTACTTCGTTTTGTACCACAAGCGCTATGTACCCTTAGCACGAACATCAATCGAAAAAACAAAATGAGATTTAGTATTGACAAAATATCCTTTAAGAGTAATTTTGTATGGGAAATATGTACAGCGCCATCGACCACGCAGAAGCGGGTAATGAAGTTGCGCATTTTAGTAGCAAGTAGTAAGTATCAATAGGCTGTATGACCGTTCCACATGGCCTCAAAAACCAATATTAAAAAACGGCGGGAATGATTTTTCAGCGGTTCATTATTTGATATCAATACAGCTTATATTGTGTAATAAATTATCAAAATGAGTTCTGCCAATGAAACATATATACAGACATTGTATGTACCTACTCCACCAAATTTGAGAGCAGAAGCAAAATTAATAACAGAAAACTTACTGCCAGCAAAATCAAAAGAAAGATATATGAAAACCTACGATCTGATTTGGAAAAGTGAAAAAAAGGCGCATACGTTTTCGGACTCTGTGTTGTTGGCGTATTTTAATGATACATCATTAAAATAATATTATTATGGGCGATTTATATATAAGTGTGCCCGGGAAAACAATAACATTTACATTTAATAATTGCCCGAACGAACATGTGTGATATAAGTTTTAATAAATATTATTTAGTTAAACAGTTTTTTTATTTCCTCGCATTTCTTGAGAAAAGCACTATACAAGCCTTGTACGGTAAGCAAATTACCTTGCCTCGAATGATTAAAGCCCTCGCCTGCGGCTCGTGCTTCAAACCATCCTCGACAATGTAATTTCTTACTTACCTGTCCTCGGCTGTAATGTACTATTGAAAGCCTCCCAAGTGGGAAAGATAATAAATAATAATAAATTTTTATTCATTGACCATAAAGTATTACAATGTTAACTTTACAATAAGCAGGCTTTTTTAAAGGATTAGTCTTCAAGTTTACAATAATATTGACGTAATATTACAGTTTTTTTTATTTCCTCGCATTTCTTGCGAAAAGCACTATACAAGCCTTGTACGGTAAGCAAATTACCTTGCCTCGAATGATTAAAGCCCTCGCCTGATGTAATTTCTTACGTACCTGTCCTCGGCTGTAATGTACTATTAAAGTTACTGAGATTATACAAATTTACGTTATTTTTAAGAGAAGGTAAATGAGAAAATACAAAAAAAGGATCGTGACAGTTTGACCCAAATGAAAAACAATAAATGGATAGTAATAGTCATTTTTCTTGGTTAAACTCTTTTACTTGTTGTTCAGTTTTAATGTGAATGGCTGGTGCTTGATCAGTCTTTCGAATCAGTATACGGCCGTCGGTGGTCCAGCAATGTTTAATCTTTCCACTTTTCTTTACTTGTCTCACCAAGTAGAATAAGCGGGAGGCTTGCTGTGTTAAATGCTCAGCAATGTATATAGGTACAGTTGAACCTAAAATCCCGGCGTGACCTGAATTGAGTTTTGAATCTTTGTGTGATTTGTTATAGGCCTTTACGAGCGACAATACGTTGTTTTTAACCGACTTCTAAATCAAAAAGGAGGAGGTTCTCTAGGTATCAGGTTAGTTTCCAAGTTGGTCCCATTTTTTGAAATTTTGAAATCGGTTCAGTAGTTTTCAGGAAATCTTGAAAATACTGTCATTTTCGTTACCACTTTATGTGAATTTAATACGTATCTTTAGGCATAACTCCTTTGTTTATAAACCGATTTAGATGATTCTTGTTTTGTATAAAAGGGGATACCTCAAGGTATTTTAACCGACTTCGAAAAAGGAGGTTTTGAGTTTGATCACATACCTATTTACCAGAAAACACGTAAATTGCCTGCACGATGCACTAAAAAGAGTGAAATAAAAATTATTTTTATAAAAAAATAAAACCGCCTTCTAAAAAACCACATCAAAAAAGTAAGAAATAATTCCTCACCAAATAAATAACGTACTTAAGTACTTTGAAGTCGGGCGGGTTTTAACAAAAACAACAAAAAATTGTACATGTTTCACGCCCGACTTCAAATTACTTACGTTATTTATTTGGTGAGGAATTATTTCTTACTTTTTTGATGTGGTTTTTTAGAAAGCGGTTTTATTTTTTTATAAAAATAATTAAGAGCAGAGTTCGTAAAGTTGACAATTATTGGTCTATTTTGTCCTCTTTTACCAGGGAGTCTGTAAATGTCCTGAAAATCTGAAATGTTAAGTCCGGCATTTAGCGCCTGGAGTAAATTATGTACATAAGTCGAAAGGTCGGTTTTTGTTTCCTTTTCGCTCACAGGGACGTTTCTAATTTCCAGTTTTGTCGACCGATTTTCACGCTTCGATTTTCGATTTTCCAAATGATCCAAGTTAATAAAAGAAAATAAATTTATTATTTAATATAATAAGTTTCTTAAAATTCAATTTGATTTAAAAGAGAGGTAATTCTTTGTTAAAACATACATTACTTACATTGAATACACCTTGAACAAGACAATAGACTTGTTCATGCACATAGTGTTCATCGAGCATAGACGAAAAGTTGCAAGCTTAACGGTTTTTTAACGGATACATTTCGGCGAGTGTACAGTGGAATTGCACAATCTAATTCCGCCATCTCCCTTCTTCCATCGGACAACCAGACGCACGAATCAGCGCCACCGCTTTACGGTGGATTTTTCGAGGACACGGACTAAGCGTTTTGCATCTATTTTTATTTTATTATCCGTACCGATAAAAAATGGTAGTCCTTGATAGAGTCTGTGTTTCCCGATAGGTACAATCTGGGTGCCTTTAAGTCGTGAGTGAACCGGTACCTTCTAGGCAAGCGCGATTTATTCCGCCCTAGTGGACCGATACTAGTGATCTAATAAAGTTATACGAAAAAGCAATAAAAAATAAAGATTATTGTTGTTGAATGAATCTTGTTTCTAAACTAATAACAAGATTTAACTTAGGTAAGTCTTAACTCTTTAAGTGACCGAAATAAAATTGTGTAAGTACAAAAATCATATTTTAGAGAATAAGGGCAGCCGTCACATTTTATGTTATTTTTTACCTACATTGTTATAAAGCCATATGAGATATCATTCCCGGAGTAATTTTACCAAACAGTTTATAAGGTCTTCATTACCCAATATAATTAATCATCGTTATTCACATGAACGTGAAAGTCGTGTCATAATAGACAGAAATGAATTGAGGAAACCACACAGATACGAGCGTGATTCTTAAATTAAGAAGAAGATTCACATGTATTGCCCGACATAAGATTAAGGGGTATACTTACTGTCGCCGCCATGAAAAAGCGTCAAAGTTACCAACGTAGAACCCGCGTGATGGACGTAGGGGAGAGACGCGACGTCTTAAGACGTCGTGGGACAACGAACAAAGAATATTAATAGAGCTAACCATTTACACAAGAAAAGATAAGAAGCCAATTCTAATTCAATTCATATGAATTTATCAATTGAATTGGATGTAAACTTTGAAGCAGTGGAATCAAACATTTTCCTTAATATACTAGGGGTTAAAATATAAAATTGCCGTTTTAATTGGAGGTGTTGGTACAATTTTTCCCCATACGAACGTTCTTATAATTCATTTAACGACTAATTTATCTAATTTTACAAAATTTTACAAACGTACATATTAATCGTTATTTTAACTACTAAATGACACATTCGTTAAGAGCAAAAAATAAATTTCAGTAAGTTACAACTAGTAAAGTACCTAGTAGAAGTTCGCCGGATCGACGAAATTCTGGAAACAAAAAAATTATCGTAACTTTCGAGATAAGATTTTTTTCTATGTAAATAATCAAATATAGTAAATAAATTATCAAAATGTTGCTCGATACGGTCTTATGGTAACGCAGGCTTTAGCTGATGTGAAAAAAAAATTGAATATAGTGTCACACAAATATTTATAAATTTTGCAAAAATGATAAAAACTCCACCGTTTTCATCCATATTTTGTATTGTTTAATTATTTTCAAACATGTTGCTTTCCTTGTTATCTGTAGGTACGTCGTCGTCGTCGTCTCGGCACTTACCGACGTTTATTGCCGTTGAGAGCCCATTTTGAGAACACAGTGCTGTCATGTGAAAGCTTATAAGCTTTGTCAGGTACTCTAGCTCAGTTGTGTACCTAGCTAAGCCTTCGCTTGTAAAAGAAGGCATCGATCAAGCCGGAGGTGATTGTGGAGGTCGTTTAAAACGCGGGTGGTCACTAGTAGGATATAAGTGTATAATATTGCTTAGCTAGAAAGAAAAATCGCAGCGCCACCCAATAAAAACTGAAATCAAACTGACGATGACGTCCTTAACGAGTGTTGCGCTCAAGATCTGCGATAATAATATAATGGCCTCTAACCACCGCACATGTTGAATTGGATCGAAAAGATCTGTAAGTGACGTAAGGCCCCAAGGCCCCTACAAGGCCAGGACACGAGTTAAGATCTAAATAGACCTAGATTGCATCGCGTGTCTAACTGTTTGTACTTGAGCTATATTTGGCGAAGGTTCTCACATTTTACATAATGGCTGTTTTTTTTATTACGGTTTACGTTCTTGGAGGTATGGAGGTCCGAATGTAAGTAATTAACCCATGGACGCTTGATCAGCCGAATAGGGCCGGAGAACAATGGAAAATCTGAAAAATGGAAACTGAAGTATTTTTCTATAATAGAAATTGCATTGTGAATGCAAAAAAATAAAAATTTTGATAATGGAAAATCTATCTGTGGTCTGAGATTGTGTCTCATTTCTGGGGCGTTGAAGGAATAATTCCAACTTCCTACAATTTCCCCATAGAAAACTCCGATTTCATAGGTAAAGACCTATTATCATATCTTATTCTGTAGGTATACGGAACAAAAAGCTATACTAATAAAAATGTGAGAGTGTGTTTATTTGTTTGTCCGTCTTTCACGTCAAAGCGGAGCAACGTATTGACGTGAGTTTTGGTATGAGGATAGTTTGGGAGCTGGAGAGTGACATAGGCATACTCTTTCGTGTAGTCCACGCGGGCGAAGCCGCGGACAAAAGGCTAGTTCAATATAATGGCTATGATATAAACATTACCAATCAAAATCTTTAATAGTTCAATGATTGGAAATCCCCTCTATAACATAAAGACTGGTAAGCCCCATGACTAACGGTGGAACGCCCCGTATGAATAATTTGCCTTCCGCCGAGTGTTGGGGATGATTATAAGTACAAATTGTTGAATAATAGTTTTAAGACTTCAGTAAGTTTTCCATTTTATGTTAAAGGTTGTAATATCACTGGCAAATAAATGGTGACACAAGTACAAACATGATGTGAGGTCAAGCATCGTCACCAATCGAACTAATACGTTATAGTGTTCAGAATATAAAATCCAAGTCTAAGCTATTCACGTAGCCTGTTCCTAGGTTGTAGGAGGTACTCGTGATAAAATCGAGGCATTCAGCGTTCTTCAAATTTTCCTTAGATGTTTCTTCGCTCGAGCTTGCAACCGGAATTTCATCTCAATAATAAAAGTAGGACTCCGATACAGTCACATTTATACACGACACGAGATATTTCTAAACATCAAATTTTTGCTGTCATATTACACAGAATATGTAGGTATTAGACTACTACCAGTTACCTTCAACAAAGCATGGCGAAGCATTCTTTTTAAATCTTTAAGATTTGAATTTATAACAAAATTGTATTCAACTTTTTCGGAAATACTTATTAATTCATTTATCAATTCGATCAAAATCAAATCTACCTGTTATAATAACAATGTTATTATTATTAAACCGTTGTGGTACTAAAGTATGAATAAGTTGAACCCCTTCACATGCAAAAAGTAAAATTTGCATAAAAAAAACCTATTACTGCTGTTATTTTTATAGACTTGTCATATGAGTCAACGGTGACTAAGAAATGCACTTTTCTGATTAGACGTCCCAAAAAGATATCCGTAGTTGAGAGTCACTAGGCAATATTAATATCTGTCTCACAGACACAAAATTATTTCAAAACATCCATACTATTACAGCAAGTAGTGTAAGTAGCAAGTTCCAAATTCAGTTTCAAACAGTTTCTCCAGTATTTCAGTGCATTTAATGAACAACTTTGATGGAAGTTGTAGTACTTTGAGCATCTTCCTTTGGCCTATATCATAGAGTCAAGAAATCTTAATAACGTCAAAGGCAAAATGTTGCACTGAAATTCGAAATCTTGAGAATATTACTTTGAATATTGCGGTTTGCAACAAATTATTTAGTTTCTCATTTACTTTGACTTCGTAGAGTCGCTATTCCCACAAACAAATTGAGATTTTTATACAAATATAAGTACTATTAAAATTACCAAGTTTAATATTAACCTTTTCTTGAAGCATAAAAAAATGCCATGCCTATAAATTTATTACAATACTAGCTAGCTAGCTGTAGCCGTCATGCGTTGTAATACCACCACGTAAAGTTAAAATAGATATTTATTAATTGAGGTTTTTTCCAGAAATCCTCGAAAGTTTAACAGAATCCTATGATGTTTAACTACCAATATCTGAGCAATGGCTTCGGAACGCATAGAGGACAAACATACAAGCATTGATTTTTATTTTAATAAATTGCACGCCTTTCAAAATAAATTGTTGGCAACAAACGCTATCCTTAGTTATAGGTTATTTTTTAGAATATCTATCTAAGCCAAAATTTCTAAAATAAATATTTTAACTTTACAGCATGAAGCCGGAATGACAGACTAAATATAGCACTAAATTATATTTTTTCTAAAACATCTGTCCGGATATTGTATGCTTTACTTCTTCTACTACTACACTACACAACACTACAGCTCCGATTTTGTATAAGTACTAGGATTGGGTATTTGCTGCCATAACGTATATATTATTCTGCTATAAGAAAATCATCTTTAAGGTGCCGCCCTGAAGAAGCGCGATAGCCTGGCATAGCATACTATCACAGTCTACTTACATACTATTGTTAAACGAAGGTCCAACTTTGTTTCCGATTTAAACGTATTAATCGCTTCATTTGTTATTTAAGAGTTCTAGTTTTATTTATCTTTATGTTTTTTTGTTTCCCAACCTACCTTTAGATACCTAAGTGAAACTTAAATTCGCCAAACTGAAGTTCAAGCTGTTAATACACTGTACGAGCAGTAAAAGTCGGTAAAAGATTTTTATGTTGAGTCTAATTCTAAAATATACAAATCTCATGTCACTGTGTTTGCTACCGAACACCTCCAAAACGGCATGACCGATTTTTATGATTTTTTTTACTGTAGTATATATATTTTGGTAGGTCTGAGAATAGGTCGTAGGCTATTTCGTATCCTGATTCTGAATTCTGAATTCCATGTGAGCGAAGCCCCAGGGCGCAGCTAGTATACCTACCTTATAATAATATTACTGAGTTTGTTTGTTGAAATCTTGAATACAATTTAAACTAAAGCATTATTTGCTATAGTATTTAGTTCAACATTCGGTAAAATACCTAATGTTGAATTATATAATCAGTTGGTATCTTACATAATTTAGATACATACTAAGTTCTCGTTTTTGTACAACCATTCCATTATATTATTTATTCGTGGCCTCCATCGTGCTTTCTTCGTTTCGTTAATATTCATGAAACTTTCAATCGTTTTCGGTTGTGGTATTCTACAGAACTCACGGCCGTTATCTAAACGTTAATTGATTCAATAAAATTAGAAGTAGGTTAAAATTGATTTCCAAGATTTTCTTACATTGTGACTTAGTTACAAGTGAAGCTAATAAAAGTGTGGTAAAAAAGGTTTTTGTCATGGGTTTACTGAATATTTACAAATCTATTCTTAAACAAAATTCAGTATGAATCTTGATATCAATTCGATATCAATCACTGGATATCGCAGTACTTACAAAGAATTACATCTTTATTAACTTTGACTTAACTTATGATATACACTTGGTTTGTAGTCAGTGTTTTTAAAGGTACCTAAGCATTTCTTTTCGTATAAAATTTTGGCCATAAAAGAAGTGGTCTTAAAATACCCAGAAGCGATATGAACTGTGCCCCGATCGCGATAATTATATGACGCAGTAGTCAAGTGTACGTGCAGTTGACGTGCAAAACCGTTTTTGATAACGCGCGGCTTTGACAGTGCGACAACGTTTTCTGTTCCGGTGATAATATGTGGAACTAAAACAGTATTCATACGACAGTCTATTTTGACAGCTAATTTCGTATTGCAAGTGGTTCCTCTGTCACGGATGTCACCGGATCAGACAGGATGTAGGACTATAGGTTTGCGTGACTTGTGCGTCGTTATGTTATTACGGCAATACGAAGTCAAACGTCATTACCATGGAGCTAGACTTAATACTGAGGTAACTGGAATTCTCACCCTGAATAAATAAGTGTACCCAGTAAATTTGACATTTAGTATGTAGTGGCTGTCAGTTGTCTCATATGACCATAAGTATTTTTTTTAAGTGTAGGCGAGACGGAAAACAGCCACTGTGTAATTTGTGGTCACAAAAAAATGTTAGTACTGCACTCTCCAGTTACCTCAGTATTATGTCTAGCTCCATGGTCATGACCCAAACGCGATAAAGACGCGCTGCATAGAATTACGGCGATTGGCCCGCTGGGCCCGGATCGCGGTAATCCTATGACGCATTATTAGTCAAGTGTACCTATCTACGTGCAGTTGACGTGCAAAACCCTTTTAAATAATGTAGGACTCAAAGTACTTATAAATTCCTTGGTAGGACTATAGGTTTGCGTGACTTGTGCGTCGTTATGTCATTACGGCAATACGAAGTCAAACGCAAACGTGATCAAGACGCGCTGCATAGAATTACGGCGATCGGCCCGCTGAATGGGTACCAATAGGTTCATTAAAAGGGGAAATACCGAAATAAATGAGTTGTATGGCTATCAAAGTATAAATTGAAGTTTTTTTTTATTTTTATTTTTATTTAACTTTATTTGGAAAAAAAACTTTTTTAAAATACAAACACACAAAATAATACCTACAAATAAACAAAAACCAATTAAGTTTCCACAAAAGATTAATACATCCTGAACAACGAGTTGACTAACAAGGTTTTTCTTTACAAGAAATATATTTAACCCATTGTATTTTCATTTCAGTTATTACTGCCACCAACAGCCTTAGAATACTGCTGCAACTTTGGAAGAAAAAAGCTGTTAGGCCATTATACCCTTATTTTATGAATTTAAGTCTTCCGGGTTTCGTAATTGTAATGTGTCAAATGAACTTTTAACTGTTTATACAAAAAAGCAAACGATACTTACTGACTGACCTATCAACACACAGCTCATCCCACAAAACGAATATAAATCTGAAAAAACGCTAAAAGCTGAGGTCCCATACTCTTAAAATGACGCGTCATTTTAAGGCGATGATTCCCGACCGAAATAGGCACGCTAACGCTTGCTCGGCCGCGCGCGATACACTTCACGCGGACGCAGCGGCAGCTGGCAGTGAACTGTGAAATCGCGAGCGCCCCGCGAATCACTTAAAATTCAATTAAAAATTAAATAATAAAAGACGTCATGACATCCATGAATTATCAGTTTAGAATATAAAATATGTAGTTTAAAAAACTATAAAAACCCACTTTTAAAAAACCCCTATAAAAGTGGGTTTTTATAGTTTTTTAAACCACATATTTATTTTTTACTTTAACAAATGGCAAGCTATGGATGGGGATGGTAATCGATTTCACAGTCCATTCATGTGTTTGCCCACCCCGTAAACATTATAACTCAAAGGCGTGATGGTATGTATTTAGTTCAAAATTCAAGCGGAGTCTATTAGTTACCAGATGCGCGAGCCGAACCCTTACTTCCTCCCTGCTCCATCATCAGACCCTCACCACCACTAGTGTAGCGAATGGGTCTCATCAGAACAAAACAAATTAGCCCAAACTCGAGGGGTTTCCTAGTGGTCATTAAGGGTGCCACTGACTTCCTCCCTGCTCCATCATCAGACCCTCACCACCAAGTGTAGCGAATAGGTCTCATCAGAACAAAACAAATGAGCCCAAACTCGAGGGGTTTCCTAGTGGTCTTAAGGAGTGCCACTGACTTCCTCCCTGCTTCATCATTAGACTCTCACCACCAAGTGTAGCGAATAGGTTTCATCAGAACGAAACAAATGAGCCCATCTCGAGGGGTTTCCTAGTGGTAATTAAGGAGTGCCACTGACTTCCTCCTTGCTCCATCGTCAGACCCACACCACCAAGTGTAGCGAATAGGTCTCGTCTGAACGAAACAAATGAGCCCAAACTCGAGGGGTTTTCTTGAGGTCAATAAGGAGTTTCACTGGGTCTTCCCAGCTCCATCATCAGACACTCACCACCAAGTGTAGCGAATAGGTCTTATCAGAACGAAACAAATGAGCCAGAACTCGAGGTGTTTCCTATTGGTCATTAAGGAGTGCCACTGGCTTCCTCCCTGTTCCATCATCAGACCCTCACCACCAAGTGCAGCTCATAAGTCTCGTCAGAACGAAACAACGGAGCCTAAACTCGAGGGGTTTCCTAGCGGTCATTAAGAAGTGCCACTGGCTTCCTCCCTGCTCCATCATCAGACCCTCACCATTAAGTGTAGCGAATAGGTCTCGTCAGAACAAAACAAATGAGCCTAAACTCGAGGGGTTTCCTAGCAGCCATTGAAGAGTTCTATTGCCCACCTCTTGACTCCATCATCAGATCAGCTTGATGGTAGCAAATTATTGTATTGTCATCGGATTCATATAGACTTGCAAAGTTTCAAATCAATACGACAATTAGAAGTAGGTTAAAATTGAATTCCAAGATTTTCTTACATTGTGACTTAGTTACAAGTGAAGCTAATAAAAGTGTGGTAATAAAAACAATCAAACTGAACAAACACAAAGATCTGAATTGAAACCACTACTCTTAGCTCAAGAGGGTGATATCTAGCGCTATTATGTCAGCCAACATTAAAATACAATTATACTTTTCAAAAAAAATTCACATAACGTTGAAAAGATAGACCAATTATTTTAATGAGACCAAAAATACACGCCGCATACACAACGCTAAGTGTGATCTAAGCCAAACAAAAGCTCTTACAACCCCGTCTATTCGACTCTTACCGCGATTCCTACCGCTAACGACGTTGTTGAACCCCGCACAAGCTCCACAGGCCACTTCCCGTCAAATCCCCGTCACAACATGAACTTTATCACGTGCTGATAGAGTTCAAATCGCTAGCGTTGGCAAAGTGCCAGCGTCTGTTTTGTAGACTCACTGTTGCATGGTGCTTCTGTTTACTATAATAAAACGTGAGAACCACGGGATACGACTTTAGTGAAATGACTCAATTTGTTATAAAGCGAGGTAAAAAATTGTAGTTGATTTTCTTGATTGTTTTTTTTTATTAATATAATAATAGATCATGTCATATCTGATTGAAACGGAAGTGTGAGTCAAAATTATTTAGTTTATTTTAGGTTTAATTTCTACCCGACAGGAAGGTTTATTCCACAGAACACGGAAATATTTTTTTCTCTGTATATTCTGTAAGTATCTGCGTGACTTGATGTATTTAGTTAAGTATTATATTATTATCCATTCACTGTCCAGGTTCAGGACACCGTACAAAATTATGACTGAATTTCACACGTGCATTGTCGTGGTTAACAGCTAGTAAATGTTGTTCGTTAAGACATTCCTACCGTTTGAATACAGGACGTGTTTGTGCGACGCAGACGCAGTGCCACGAGTAAAGGTCACAGCAGATTATATCGACTCGGAAAGGGATCGACAACGTATCGCCTTTCGCCTCGCGGTCAACCAGGCGTCAACCTAACTTAAGCACTAAGCACGTATGACGTAACCAAACCGGCGCGCTTACCGCTCGCTGGTCCCGAGGCGAGGCGATTACGTTACGATTCCGATTAGTGTGCTTTGCAGTAGGGAGTTTCATACAAAGAATACTGAACCGCTCGAGTTGATACGTTTACGTTCCGTTAACGAGTTGGTATATATGCTGTGACCTTTATTGTGTATTGAGATGAGGGAAGCCTAGGAATTCGACTGCAGCTACTGGCCGATATACTTACATTAGTTTAGTGCTAAGCGGAGTAGATAAGTACAATGTGTAAGTAAGTACTCTGGTGCAAACCTTGTGTCTACCGAATAATTCGTAAAGCTGCTAACTAGCGGATTTGATATCGTTCCGCACACATTTCTATGATGAGATTATAATTATCTTCGTGTTGACCGTAGGTATCTATTATCACGCTTTCAAACTGCATTCTCCAGAGCCTTATCAACTATATTTAAAACTAGCTTTCCGCCCGCGGCTTCGCCCGCGTGTACTACACCTGATTACCTGACGGAGGTATAAACTATGTCACTCTCCAGCTCCCAATCTACCCCCGTACCAAAAATCACATTGATCGGTTACTCCGTTTGGACGTGATAGACGGACAAACAAATAGTACCTACCTACTTATTGATTTTCCCGTGGGAATATGATACTATTCTGTGGTAAAAAGTAAAAGTAGTCTATTAAAATCCATGCCAGGGTCTGAAGTTATTTACTTAAATAAGTACCAATTTCTGCCCCCAAATTAGCCCACGCTTAAAGTGATTTTTCCATAGCAATGAGATTTCCCGCAGTTAAAAGTGAAATATGTCCTTTCCAGGGCCTTAAACTGTCTCTATTCTAAATATAATCCTTCCCATGAACTCAAACTATCATCTAAAAATAATAACAATTCCATTCCACAGCTTTGCCCGCGCTAAAACTTATTTTACCGTGAGAATGAGCCTTATTCCCGCGGTAAACATTCGCCTATGTCCTTCCTAATAGGGTCTCAAACTATCTCCATTCCAAATTTCATCAAAATTGATTGAGCCGTTTTGACGTGAGCATATACAATTTCGCATTTATAATAATGGTAGGAATATCAATGGCCGGCCGCGACTACGTCCGCGAGTATTACATCGCAAAATTTTGTGTCAAAAAGTAGGTAGATAGGCATTCTCTAAGGTCTCATCCACATAACACGGAAAGGTTTTTTTCTGTGTCATCTGTACCATACCAGCATCAATCTATTTTAATGTCCCCGCTGCTGGGGCACAGGCCTTGTTATAGATGGATAAGGAGAATGGGCCATGACCTTCCACACGGGCCCATTAGTTATGGTGTATTAACCAATCCAAACGCAGCCAGAAACATCGGCTTATCGTGTCTTCCGAAGAACGATATATTTTTTTAACAGCAATCCCGTGATAGACCATTGCAAAAGTCACATAACCTCAGCGATCGCAGGCCGAACACGCTACCCACTGCTCTATATATCAAATTTCATGAAAGCCAGATCGGTGGTTTAGGCATAAGAAGGTAACGATACCTAGACAAACATTAGCTACCTACCTACTCTTCCTACTCTTGAACTACCAAAATGCAAAAAATCAATTCAATACTTTTCTAATAAATGTGTAATACCTACTGATTTTCTTGAGTTTCCAATGCATCAATGAATAAAGAACTTTTTTTGCTATGCACGAAAATAAGTAGTCATGCTTCATTGTATGCTTCATGCTTCAGAGGTATTATGCTGAGACAGGGAGTTTATTGGCCCCACATTACAAAATAAGATAGGTTAAATTTCTTTTTTCTCTTTAACTTTTTATTTTCCTTTTACTTTGTTATTAATTTAAATCCTATGTTCTCATTGTTTTATTATTTTTTGTTACTAATCATGTGTGTGTAAATAAATGTAGTTTCTTTCTTTCTTTCTTTCTTTCTTTCTTTCTTTCTTTCTCATTGAATAAAGTGAATACAAAAAACTGTATCCCACGGGAACTGTACTTTTTGCCGAGTAAAAAAACCGTATGAAATTTTCCAGGCCAGAGTTCAATTATCCTGATCGATTTAGCTGTTTATTTGTGATTGAGCTACACACATCCAAACTCCGTATCTATACCCCCAGTCCCCCACCCACCCTATATAAACATTAACCCCCCCTTTCTCCCCTAGTACGTTTTTTTTTTTGCCTACGCAGATAATTTTTAATGATGACCAGTACCCTTCATACCAATTTCCACACTCCTAATTCCAGAAATGAGGAAGTTTTCATATAAGCCTTAATCCCCCCTTCTACCCTATTAGGGGTTTTTTTGTCACTTCGCATACGCAGATCATTTTCAGTTGTGACCAGTATCGAACATACCAATTTCTATACTTCTAATTTCAGAAATGAGGAAGTTCCAAATAAGCTTAATCCGCCCATTTTACCCAATTATGGGGGAGTTTTATTAACTTCGCTTACGCAAATCATTTTCAATCGTGATCAGTATCCAACATACC
Organism: Crambus lathoniellus; assembly: GCA_949710035.1. Lineage (NCBI taxonomy): Eukaryota > Metazoa > Arthropoda > Insecta > Lepidoptera > Crambidae > Crambus > Crambus lathoniellus. The sequence goes on from OX453296.1 coordinate 32,411,081, forward strand.
AATTTTCATACTTCTAAGTTCAGAAATGAAGAAGTTCCATATAAACTTTATCTCCCCATTTTACCCTATTAAGGGGGAGTTTTTATACTTTGCTTACTCAGATCATTTTCTGTCGTAACCAGTACCCAACGTACCAATTTTCATGCTTCTAAATCCATAAATGAGGAAGTTCCATATAACTTTAACCCTTCCCCATTTTACCCCTTTAGGGGGGGAGTTTCCCAAAATCCGTTCTTAGCGGACGTCTCCTAGTTATAATCTACCTTCTTGGCAAATTTCATCTTCATTGGTCCAGTAGGTTTCGAGATTTCGTGATGAGTGAGTTATGTCCCTTTGATTTTATATACAGGGCGTCCTAAAACTATGCCACATGGAGGGAAAGTACCTTAAATACTGAAGATATAAATTTTTACTGAAAGGAAACTTCATTTTTATTTTAAAATGAAAACGAACTGCATTCAAAGAATTTTGAATAATCACCTGTCTGAACTGGGAATCGAACCTGCTGAATGTAAAAAAAATATTTCATTAATTTTATTGTACCGATCGAAAGGCTCGATTATACCTTAGCATTTCTTCTAAGTAACATAGTATCTTAAATAAAATGAAGAGTACGAAATTTAACATTTAATGTTGAATAACAAGTTTGTGCAACGAACGTTATGGATTGCCTTCTCTATGACTGTCGTGCTCAAAACTTTAACATTTTAAAGTATTACTATTACTAATAAGTGAAGATTAGTGCAATTATACCTAATTTGATAATTTCCCTATCATAAGTGTTTGATAAAGTTATAATGTGTTAAGTAACACCACCTCGATTGGTTTAAAAATGTTTGAATAATTTGGTGCGGTCATTTCCGCTTGTGGCTTGTGGCTTAGTCGTGGGACGCCCCCAGGGCGTCCAATGACCATGCCATGGTGGCATAGACCGCACCAAATACTGTAGATAGAAAATTTTATTGAACTTTATTTTTATTTAAATAACTATACGAACTGCATTCAAAGATTTTTAAATAATAACATGTTTAAACCGAGAATCGAACCCGCACCATTCAAACTTTTTTAAACTAATCGAGGTGGTGTTTCTTATCATATTATCAAACACTTATGATAGGTATAATTGCTCCAATCTTCACTCATTAGTAATACATTGAAATGTTAAAGTTTTGATTACGTATTCATAGAAAAGGCAATCCATAACGTTCGTTGCACAAACTTGTTATTCAACATTAAATGTAAAATTTCGTAGTCTTCTTTTATTTAAGATACTATGTTACTTCGAAGAAATGCTAAGGTATAATCGAGCCTTTCGATCGGTACAATAAAATTAATGAAATATTTTTTTACATTCAGCAGGTTCGATTCCCAGTTCAGACAGGTGGTTATTCAAAATTCTTTGAATGCAGTTTGTTTTCTTTTTAAAATAAAAATGAAGTCTCTTTTCAGTAAAATTTTATATCTTCAGTATTTAAGGTACTTTCCCTCCATGTGACATAGTTTTGGGACGCCCTGTATATAGAAGATAGATAGCGGCCGCCCGCGGCTTCCCGGATTATTAAATACTAAGATAAAAAACGGTTATTTCGATCTTCAAAATAAATTAAAGCCTATATGTTAGAGGACAAATAACTATATAAAAGAAAGTTTCACCAAGTAACAGAAGAACACTTCAAGCTAACTTTTGAGTTTTAGCAAGAAAGTACCTTTATACTGTTTCCGCCTTCACCACGTGAAGGTTCTACCAGCTTAATGTTACGAATTTTTATTTTTACATGCATCTATGCACTTCAATCAATTCTTAAGAAAATCTTTTATTTAAATGCTCAAGATATTAAACGTAACAGTTGAGATATCACGCTGTGTAATACGTAAATAGGGCTAATTCGCTGAACAACCTTCCTCAAGGCGCTATATTCGTATATCTTAAGCTTTATCTGGGCTCTTGGGGGACATCAGATATACCAGACTTTAGATTATTGTATGTCAGTAGAAAATACTTATCACGCTGAACAACTTCTCATAAGACGCTATATATTTTGTATCTCTTATAGTTTAGCTGGGCTGCTAGGGTTCCACATCAGGTGTACCAGACCTTCGTCATTAAGTACAATCGTATACTATCGTCATTTATGTAGTTACACATATATAGTACAGTTTTGTACAATAATAGGCTACAAACTGAGCTTCCTTAAGAGGCTTACCACGGTTAAGCTTTAGTTTCCTTGGCTTACGTAGTAGCTATAGCACAACGCTGTTGTAAACCTTTAAAATTGGTTAGGTATTTATGTAACATCGTCTTTTCATCGTCTTCAAGTGCTTTTTAGGAAACCGCGGTGTATTCACAATGGTTATGGAACGTTTTCCACTGAACTATGTTACGCACTGGAATGAGTAACCAGAGCTTTGGCAATTAAACAGGTAGTTGCATTAGGAAAAAGTACATGTCAAAATCAAAATAGATAGCCATCTTAATGTTTGGCAGTGCAGTGGGTCAGTCGAATACATGAGGCGAAGGATTTTGTGATACACAACTTCTGTCTGTGCCCCTCTAAGTGATAAATAAATTCTGTACCACGATATTTAATTTATATATTATCAGCCCTAACCACGAACATTAGCAGCTGTTGTCACTTCATTAAAAAGACTATTACACTCTGCGTATAGCGCAATCTGGCTTACAATATTACTTTGACTGTCATACCCTAGCAGCCCATAGTGATCAATCACTCCTTAACGTCAGTATCATAAATATGACTCTCACCTATTAATCCTCACCACAATAAGCCACCTTATGTTTTCCGCTCATCAAAGTACCAGCAGAAAATATTTACCGTTTCTCTCTCAAGCTCGTGGTACGCACCCTTATAATTTATGGCCGAATTTACTCAACTTAATGTAGTATAAACCAACTGGGTGTTTTCGAGTAGTTTGTGTCGGTTCTCAGTGTGAACATATGGGGAAAAGGCGTTGGTTAATTATGGAAACTAATTTTTTTCTATTCACAACGGGGTAGCACTTAGCCTTCATCACAGCTGATGTTAAGTGGTGATAAGGCTGAAGGTGGAAGCGCACTACTCCCGAAATCCTCAATCACTGAGGAACTGGCTACCTTATCTCTTACTGTTGGAACACAATAATGCTGGAAACATCATTGTTATAGCGTCAAACTCAGATAAGACGGTGGTAGCTAACCAGGCGGACTAAAAACATGTCCTACCACCAACCAAATACAATATGTACCCCCACTGGGAGTCGTATCCGGGACCTCTGAAATCGGTGGAGACCACAGAGGCGGTTTTACATTTCAGTCGAGTCGATGTTGTACTTTTGTATGGAACAGCTGATTTTCTTGCGATCGTGATTCGGTGCGTTTGGCCCCATAGTGAAAATTGTTCGTATTGATATTTATTAGGTAGGTATAAAAACGTTACTCTATAGTGTGCATCACAGAACATGAAAAGATTTTTCTCGTGTGCATGTACATTTACACACAAAAGCATGGCTCACCCGTGCTCGTGAGATAAAACATCTGTATTTGTATTGTTTTTGTGTATGTTCAAGCTTGGCACCAACTTCAAACAGACCAGTAGGCTCCAATACTAGTTAGAAAAAGTTGCGCATTTAGTGTTCTTACGCAGAGAGCTTTTGTTTGGGGTTTTTTGAAAGACCGTTTTGATTTTTAAAGTTTACATTTTCAACTTTAAGTGTAAGTAAACAATTTTATCTTAAGAATTAGAATGATGAGAAAGCTTTGCGCAGACTACATTGCTTACAACTATTGTAAATATCTAAATTAGAGCACTAAGAAAAACTCAACTATTATCCTATCAACTGCTATGACATTAACCATCATCAGTCCATCAGAATGACTTGAAAGAATATTACTAAAAGCCTTTAAAAGCCTTTCGTACCTTTTACGAGATAGTAAAAAGCAAGGCTACTTACTAGAAACAACGTTTTATTAAAACATAAAGTAGGGCAGGCGTACCGGTATATTGGACACTGTACCGGTTTTGGTCACTTTTCACTTTAAAGTTTTATGAATAGGAATTAAAAAACTATTGCTTATATTTATTAATGGCGAATAAAAAATTGTACTTTTAGTTAATAATTACAGCACTTAGCTCTTTTTTTACGTACTACGATATTTTAGAAATAAACACCATGTTAACATTTTGTAAAATTGATCGACTATAAGAAAAATAAATAAATTTATTGCGAAACCGTGAGAGCGCAACTCTAATAGCCAATGGAGAAATACGGAAACGCCAACTCACAATCGCGATGTGACGTCACACGTTAATTCCATTGGCTCACCCGAATTTTTCACGGACGCCGTACTTTAACGTTCAATATCTCAGTCATTTTTGAAGATAGGAAAAAAATAAAAACATTCTTTTTTCTCGAGTAACATATTTTTTAGATATGCTGATAACAAAAATCATTGGTGGTCATTGGTTAGATTGTACAAGAAATACATTCTCAAAAATTAAGTTTTAAGATAAAATGAAGATAACCTTGACAAAAGAACAACTTGATTGAAAAAATCGGCCAAGTGCGAGTTGGACTCGCCCATGAAGGGTTCCGTACCTACTTAACGTACCGATTGCCTATACCTAGCCAAAATTCCACTACAATTTTTCGTCAGCAAAATATAACTTTGTTTTTTATAACTTGTTAGAGGGGGGGGGGGACACACATTTTACCACTTTGGAAGGCAAGTTCGCAAGGCTTCTATCTTTCAAAATATTAAGTTTGAGAAAAAATTATTTGAGAAACCTCCATGTTATTTTCAAAGACCTATCTATAGACACCCCACACGAATATATTTGATTAAAAAAATATTTTTCAGTTTCAGTTCTATGTATGAGGAGCCCCCCTTAATTTGCTTTTATTTTTTATTTTTGTATTAAAATCGTAAAACGGTTTACGGAATACATCTACCTACCAAGTATCAACTGTGTAGTTTTTATAGTTTTGGAATAGAGTGGCTGTGACATACGGACGGACGGACAGACAGACAGACAGACAGACAGACAGACAGACATGACGAATCTATAAGGGTTCCGTTTTTTGCCATTCGGCTACGGAACCCTAAAAAGACACTTTGATTAACACTTAGGTGTTATTGTTGATCGAAGCATTTAACAATCAAATTACTGACAAAAGGGCACGTAAGTCTGACCAACAAAATTTTTAGGTTGTGTTCTGAAATAGAAGACGATCGTTATAGGTATTTGTATTTTTCTTTTCGATAATATCACCGTTCGGCCAGTATGAAAGGAAACGCTTGAAAAGAGGATATGAAAGAATATATTTTTAAAGAAACGGTTTTTTAGAACATATTTTTTCCAAAAAGTTATTTATATTTAACATTGTATGTGTACTTAAATCAACTATAAATAAAAACTGTTTTTGGTTAAACTTTGCCGTGTTTCAACCAAGGCGAAAACAAGTTCCAACAAACTTTCAGACATTTTCAGCTCCCAGAACTCTGCCACTACCGAAAATTGCACATTACCAGCCAATTGGGCGAAAACGGTAGTTCTTATCACTATATGATTAAAGTTCAAAACGACTTAAGCGTTTCAGAAGTGTGAACATGGCAAAAGCATATATTTCCGTGATATTTAAGTAGCTAAGTTGAAAATGTAAAGCTGACAATATGACGGTACCAAACTCTGTTACATTTCTCTGTTACATCTGACAGCGATCGTGAATTTGCCCCTGCATCTGACAAATATTGTACGTTTTGTCTAGATGCTACAATAGGTACCTACATTAATTTATAGTTCTGCTCGGTTATCATCTGAGCACGGCACGGGAGTGCCCCCGCCATGTCGAGTCAAGCGAAGCAAAAGAGCAATACCTGCCTGCTGCAAAGTGCTTTGTCGTATTTTTGAACCCTCATAGCCTGGGTTTGAATTATACTGGATAAAAAATCTTGGCATATTATGTCAATAACTAATAAAACATAATAACGTTTTAATGACGAAGTTCTCGTACATTAAATTTTATTGATATATAAAAATCCGAATTCGTCACTGACTCACTGATGAAATTTTAAGGTACTTCCAGATTTCCTAAAAAGCTGAAATTTGGTATGTAAGCTCGTTTTAGTACACAAATAGAAAAAAAATTCGAAAACTTGGAACTTTTACCCCCCAACCTCTTAAACTTACGTATGATATTTTGAATGAGATTTTCGCAAGTTTTGATGCCAGAAGTCTATAAATTTATATGGGGACTCCTTGTTAATAAATAGTAGTTTATGTGACTGTCGCATAAGGAGGGGTATTAAAACACGAGTGGGAGTTTAAAAAACGAGCCTTGGCGAGTTTTTTAATAGTATTCCACGAGTGTTTTAATACCGAGTTATGTGCAGTCTCATACACTACTTTATCTACACTCATTACATCCATACTATCCATACTTCCATACTAATATTATAATTGTGAAAGTGTGTTTGTTTGTTTGTTTATTTGTTTGTTTGTTTGTTTGTTTGTCCTTCTTTCGCGCTAAAACGGAGCAACGGATCGACGTAATAGTTGGTATGGGGATAGTTTGGGAGCTGGAGAGTAACATAGGCTACTTATTATTCCGGAAAATTGAGTAAAAATTGTAATTTTCTATGAAAAATCGTTTAACTGTCGTACCTTCGATACAAAACTGTCATTTCTTCCATTGCCGTTTCCAAAGAGTATGTAATCACTGACGTCTGCGCGGTCAAAATCGAATACTAATCTTTTCTATAAGCTTAGAATAAAAAAATGTACTGCAACTAGCGCCAAAAATGCCTCAGTCGCGCAAAGTTATCTGACACTCACTCTACTTCACAGAGTAATCCTACTAATATTATAAATGCGAAAGTTTAGATGTTTGGATGTTTAGATGTTTGGATGTTTGGATGTTTGTTACTCAATCACGCCATAACGGCTGAACGGATTTGGCTGAAATTTGGAACACAGATACTTTGTAGGCTGGAGAGGAACATAGGCTACTTTTTATCCCGGAAAAAATCACATTCCCGCGGGATAACGTCATGTAGTTCACGCGGGCGAAGCCGCGGGCGGAAAGCTAGTTTTTTATATGTAGGAAATAGAGACCAAGCTCGGGCCCCTTTATTGGTAGTGTGTAACTAGCGCTATCTGTTGTCTGGTGTAGGCAACTTTTGGTGTATAAACACACACAGAAGATGTTGGTGACCGGATCCACTATTATATGGCAAAACAACGTTTGCCGGGTCAGCTTGTTTATTATATATTTCAAAAATTTCAAAAATAAAGCAAATCATACGGTCTATTCCTTCTAAATTCAAAATTCTAATTTTAAAAACGTTTCTGATTGTTGCCGGCTAAAGAAGAGCTTGAAAAAGTTGGAAGTCAGGGCCGGTAAATCCTACGGTTGCCATGGAGACTGTAAATTTAAGAAATATAAGTGTTTTATAATGAGTGACAGCTGTATCCAGGTGTTGCATAATGGTCATTATGAAACAACCGGATACAGCAGCTTTATTTTTTAAAATGACTATGGCATAAAGTGTATCAGTATACGTTCAGGCATGAGTTCATAATTCGAATATTATAACATGAGTGTAGATAAAATAAAATACATATTATCACTGTAACACCAACGCCTATACTCGTCTAGGTGTGAATACAGTGCTCGTTGGAGTAATCGAAGCAACGACTTTTTCAACTTTCTGCACTCGGTATTTATCACTCTGTTATGCCCACACTAAAGTGCTGTGAAACTTTTTCAGTTTTAGAGGAAATTAGTTTCCATATTATTATAATAATAGTTGAGACAAATAAAAAATTATATAAGTAACAATTTAATCATAACACCTTTTTAGCTTGACTCTGTTATTTTTACAGGGCATTGGAAGTTTCTAGTGAAAAATTTATAACTTGTAATACCTATCAGTCAGCACACGTCACAAACTGGCTGACTCAGTTAGGGCTGCTCTCCAGCTTTGAAATCACAGATCACCTGTATGTATGTGTTTGAAATAGAGGCAACTGGAGCATGGAGTAGTGTTGTGTGTACGCATACATGTCAGTCAGCTCCACTGCCAAAGTTGAAGCTCTAATCCGCTTCCCTTCGCCTCAGTACAACTAGTATCAACGCCCTCGCAATAACTAGGTATATACAATTCAATTCAATCAAACCTTGCATAATCATAAAAACCATTAAATTTTGACAGCTTGTACTTTGTAAAATTAAGCAAGGGAATATGAATTAATGTTTTAGCACAAGCTGCATTAAAATTGTCTGATGTGATATTTTTCTTAAATTTTATTCCAATAGAAGAAATAAAAAAACTTTTTGGTTTGCACCTTTGAGTATTCAAAACGTTTGCACGAATGGGCTGTTATAGGACCCATGCAACATTTTACAAAGTATACTTAGTTATCGATAAAATGATTAGCGATATCATGTTTCGATTGCGTTCAAAAGGGCAGAGATATAATTTAATGCCACGTGTAATCAATTCCGTGTTTGAATTTTGCATTATTAGTTTTAAATACAATATATTGTGAGAACAATTGGTTGAACTGAAGCCAGTCTGGCCCTTAGACAGTCCTTGACGTGTTGTAATAAAAGAACTTCTGCCATTAAACTATTGGGTACCAATGATGGTCATTAAATAAATTGCTATTAGGTATAGACTTAAACGTAGCCTTGTAGTCACGGACTTTTCGTTGAATAGTAATATGTTAGACTGTATCTAAAATAGGAACTTTGTTTGAAACTCGAAAAATATTTTTGACTCCGAAATAGAGTAAGTAGCTTTTGGTGGTGAAGTTTTCCTGTATCTATCTATGGTTTCAGGATTTTTGTGCCAAACACGGAACAGTGGTATCCGACATCTATCATGATCTCACTGTATGATAGGCTGTATTCATCTATCACTGGGCTACAAATACTATCGTGAATTAATATTTCCGTTGTCGCAGCAATGGAAACACTACTAAATATCACATTAGTAGTGATATCGATCTTACATTTATTCTGAAGTAGGTTACCTGAAGTCTTGGAGTATACTTCAAACAAAGGGTAGTTACATACTCTGACTGATGAATAAAACTAATCGTAACACTAACCTTAAGAATCTCTTATTATGGATATGTTCCGGAACTGGCCGATAGACTAAAAAAGTAAATAAATAAAATAGTAGGTAAGTAAGTATGGCTTTTTTTTCATTCTACATATTTAATCATTACGAATCGTGGCAGATTTCCTTTAACAAAATATACTTGCAAACTGCCTATCCCTAATGCGGCTAACCTCAGTTATCCCTAAGAACGTCTCACGTGGCCCCGGGGACATTTACAGGTCCCCGAAACCGTAATTAAATTATCCAGAAGGGAATAATAGGGGAGCAAACTCGCCATGACTACTAGACCAAATGGGAAAAGAGACCAGTCGCATTTGAGACAAAGAAATCACGAGACCGCAGTAAAAAAGATTTTGGATTACCTACTTCAGATGGGTTTTGATAAATTTTAATAGTTGCTTGACAATTTTATTTAGTTATCTTTTTAAAAGCTTTTTACTAAAAAAACGTACGTTTCTTTTTTCGAGGAAAATGGTTAAACTATGCATTTTATTTTATATACAGTGAAGCTAATAGCTGTTCAGTTGATTTCTCTATTCATCTTAAAGTACCTACATCACTTTATGTACTAATAAATAATATCGCCTAGACTCGAAACAAGTAACAAACTTACTTATCACATGAATTTTGCCTCTACCCTAACCACAGAATAATAACTCGGCAACTCAATCGAAAAATAATACCTTAGTATTATATAGCTTTTCTTCATTACTTTTGTACAACAATGTGGTAATTTATTCCTTTATTACATTTCGTCGCACATTTTTCCACATACTCGTAGTATTTAAAAATAAACCCTGACCTGTAGCGTCATAAAAAAAGAATAATAATTTTCTGTCTCGAATAATTCATGGAACCTTTATGGCAGGAAGTTGAATCACATACGATCAACGGGCCATTACTAAGTTTAGGCCCCACCTGGAAAGCTACACCCTATGTATAAAACCATAACTGACACGCACTTTAAAAGTTTCTGTGACAGTTCGAAAATGAACTTTATGAATGTCAACTTAGTGTTTAAATTTAGAATTCGAGTTACAGATATTACGTATCTTATGATCCTGCGCTTTAAAAAGAACAACTAGCACAGAAGAATAAAATAGCGTAAAACTCTAACAGCATGAAAAAGGAAATGTAGGTGGCTACTTACATCATTACATTACTGACGAGCTCCGGGGCCGAGTGACTAAGCACTGGTTTTCAAGATGCCGCCTCTGAGGGCCCGGGTTCGATTCCCATCGGGTACCGCTAAATGTTGAAAACGAACTTTTCAATATTTTCTCGTGTCTTGTAGTATGTGGTTAATAGGTACTCTTCCATGTTATGTGGTCGGAATGTATGTGATGATGTCCAATATTTATTTATTTGTTAATTGGATTCATGGGCTTCATTTTAAGCCCATGCTCCTCTTTGGGACGTTTAAAACCATACTTGAACCAGATTTCTAGGTTCAACGGACGGCTCTTTCATATTGCGAATTTTTGCATCGATACAAACGCGCTCAACAGCCGCGCGACTGAATCGCAATTGCATCACTGCTTTATAAAGGGAGTTGACGTTTTTTGACTTTATCGATGCTGCATCACGATTGCATCGATGCTGTATCGATAAAAGTCGCAATATAAAAGTGCTTTTAAGCTCGCTTCTCTAAGTGTGCGCAATTGCAACACTTCGACGTTTCGACGTAAAATTTTAAGCCCAAAATTTGGCCAAAGCATCATACATTGACACTCTTGAAAGAACCTTTTTAGACTTTATTCAAATTTTTACTTTTTTTGCATTCACAATGCAATTTTTATGATTGTAAAATGGAAAATGAAGTATTTAGAAAAAATCGACCCGTCTCACAACCAGCTCCGTAAAGTAAAAATTTAAATAACTTGCAATAGTAATTTCATCTTAGCGATTGTCTAATATCTGGAAAGGGATTTCTTTCGTGTATGGGGGTAGTAATATCTTCATATTGATGAAATTAACGCTGGCTATACAGCGCGTAAGAAGTACTTATTTGATAAATTCAACGCTTCACGCACAGAACATGGAAAGTAAAAATCCGAGAAAAAAATCTTTCCGTGTTCTGTGGCTTCACGTAATGACACCGTAGCTCAGTGGTTAGAGCAGTCGCCCGGATAGCGAAAGGTCGTGGGTTCGAGTCCCATCGGAGCAGGGACCGTACTCTGAGACGCACATCCGAAATTTCGGTTAGCCCCGTCCCTTTCACTCGATTCTGTCATGATTCAAGCGTGCGAAGGACGGGTATAACGAAGTTTCGGGTTTTGCGTTTCAGGGTAGGCCCTCTGGTTGTGAGACGGGTAGATTTTTTCTAAATACTTCATTTTCCATTTTTCAATCTTTTTAGACCTGAGTGCCTACCATCAACTTTAAGACAGCGATTCAAAAATAGCGCGATGCAGAATAGGTTCCTAAAATGAATTGCTTTCTTTCGTACTCTGACCTTCTAAAAACTGGATCGCAAATGAATTGCTAAATGTGAATGACCGAACGATTTGTGTCCTTATTTCTTCTACCCGTCTCTTTCACTCGTTTCTGTCATGCCCGGAGAGTGAAAGGGACGGGTATAACCTGCAGGTGTCATGTTAGCTTGGCCGAGTTATAAGTCAAATAGGAGTTGATGACAGCTCAGCGGCTGTGAAATGTCATTGTCCGATCACTGAATCGCTGTCATTGATATTAAGCTGTCGGGGTACGAATAAGCGAAGCAGATCAGTTTATGTCCTAAACAAAACCGCAATAAGAGTTGATGGTAGGCACTCTGTTCTTCGACAATCTCAGAATATGTGAATCTTCTTTCGAGTCCAATACGTTCGCAAAATACACTTGCTACACAAAAGACTTACCGCCGGTTTCTGAAACGCCAATCAAAATTAAAATTAGATAACAGACTGCTAACAGACTGTCACAATTAATTCCCAATAAAAAGCACCTTGGGTTTCTGAAACGAAAATTATCTCACAATTAGGTTTAGATTTATATGGGCACTGACAGACTGTTAACAGACTGTTTACAGTCTGTCACATTTTTCTTTCAGAAACCCAAACTACTATTTGGAGATTAATTGGGAATTAGGTAATTTAATTTTAATTGGCGTTTCGGAAACCGGCCGTTAGAGTGGTAAATGTGTGCCCTCTTTCTAACTTTTTAATTAAGAAAGTAAAATAATGTAAGTAATTAGTCTATTATGTCTAAATAAAAAAAATCACACCCAAGCTTGTTCATTTTACAAACAGCATCCTCTTTTTGAGGATAGTGTGTGTAAGTACCTAATTACGAACGAATCAAAATTAAATTGCATTAGCCCAGTCGAAGTGTGTCGTTTTAAAGTTCGTTTGATTCAGTTCGTCGGCTCAGCGTCCAATCAAACATTAGTGTGTCGTTGTAGAATTCTTTCGATGTTTTCATCCTTCGAGCAACGCGGGCCTTCTGTCTCGGAACGGAAGACCCGCGTTGCTCGAAGTTTTCATCCATCAAGGGGCCGATTCTCACGCAATCGAGAAAAGTTCACATTTAAAAGCTCGAAATTCAAATATAACACAGTTTTTGTATTATCAAAATTTCACAATCGAAAAAGTTCTATGGAAAACCAGTCGAACGCTACGAGTGGTACAGACCAATAGATGTTCGTATACGAACTTAGCTCTCAAAATGAATTTGTTGACATGTGGGACAGCTTAGTTTGTTTGAAACGTTCTTACTTTTCAATAGAAACCACAAACAAAATGTTCGACATACGAATTACCACACTGAAAAAGTTCGAATGCCACTGAAAAAGTTCGAATGCCTGAGAATCGGGCCCCAAGTGTGTAACGCGAACGTTTCGAACTCTTTTCATACCCACTCGATAACAGAAAAAATAGTAAAAATGCTCTTCTTTAATAAAATTTACTTATAAAAACTCAGATTCTCCAAGCCTGCAGAATTCCAAATTATGTTAGTGACATCTCGAAGGGAATGGTTATAAAATCAAATAAAAAAAAACCAGTTTATTTACATTATCAACCACATGAAAGTCGTTAGAAGTAGTAAGTGTAAGTAGGCGGGGAGCGCGTGGAAAACTCAACCCTACTAATATTATAAATGCGAAAATGTGTATGTTTGTTTGGTTGTATGTCTGTTTGTATGTTTCGTTTTCACGTCAAAACAGCTGAACGGATTTTGATGTAATTTGGAATGGAGATAGTTTGAGACCCTAGGAAGGACATCTAGGCTTCTTTTTATCTCGGGAAAATATCACATTGTGTATGTGTGCGGCGAGTTTATATAAAATGTATGAAAACTACAGGAAATAGGTCGGTGGCAGCGTTTTGTGGTTGTGGTTGGTGGCCCGTGTGCGGAGAGGCTAAGTTGTGGGCCACACTGGAGCGGCGCGTCTTGCGTCCGCGTTGAGCGGGAAAAACAAATATATTGAGACGGACGGGAGGGGCCACACTGGCGCGTCCGGCGGTTGCCGCGACCGGCGCGGCGGAGGGAATAGCACGTGTTCGCGCGTTCTGCGGATCCGCAGGTCGCCTCCGCGCCCCGCGGTCGCTCCAGTGTGGCCCACGACTTACTTCGTTTCGTGTGACTGATACGTCTCACTCTTCACTTGCATTCCCTATCCCTGATTGCTTAAGCATTGTCCTACCCTAGACATAACCAAATAGTAAAAATGTCTGTGATAATGTAAGGAGCTCTAACGAACAGGACCTGGCAAAGCTTATTTACTTATAGTCGTCACTTGGAATATGTACGCGGGTAAATGATTATAAATAAATGGTGGCACAAGTATCTACCGCAAACACGATGTGAGGTCAAGCATCGTCACCAAAAAAATGCAAGTGTAAGCTATATTTTATGTAACCAGTTCCTAGGTTGTAGGAACGTGATAAAATCGAGCCATTCAGCGTTCTTAAAATTTTTGAAAGATATTTCGCTCGAGCTCGCATGCGGAATTTCATCTCAATAATAAAAGTATGATTCCGATACAGTCACATTTATACACGACACGAGATATTTCTTATACATCGAATTTTTGCTGTCATATTACACAGAATATGTAAGTAGGTATTAGACTACCACCAGTTACCTTCAACAAAGCATGGCGAAGCATTTCTTTTTAAATTTTATCTATTACAAAAATGTATCCCCCTTTTTCGGAAGTAGGTAGGTACTTAATAAATTTTATTTATCAATTCGATGGGCATCAAATCTACCTGTAACAACAATGTTATTATTATTAAACCATGGTACTAAAGTATGAATAGGTTGAACCCCTTCACAGGCAGAAAGTAACTTTCGCATAAAAAACCTATTAAGTAGTGCTGTAATTTTCATAGACTAGCAATAAGTCAACGGTGACTAAGAAAAGGCCTTTTCTGATTAGATCTCCCAAAAAGATATCCGTAGTTGAGAGTCTCACATTATAACTAGGCAATATTAATATCTGTCTCACTGACACAAAATTAATTTAAAACATCCATACTATTACAGCAATTAGTGTAAGTAGCAAGTTCCTAATTCATTTTCTAACAGTTTCTCCAGTATTTCAGTGCATTTAATGAACAACTTTGATGGAAGTTGTAGTACTTTGAGCATCTTCCTTTGGCCTATATCACAGAGTCAAGAAATCTTAATAACGTCAAAGGCAAAATGTTGCACTGAAATTCGAAATCTTGAGAATATTACTTTGAATATTGCGGTTTGCAACAAATTATTTAGTTTCTCATTTACTTTGACTTCGTAGAGTCGCTATTTCAAAAAACAAATTGAGATTGTATTCAAATATACCTACTATTCAAATTACCAAGTTTAAGTAATTTAAATTTTTACTTTTTTGCATTCATAATGCAATTTTTATTATTGAAAAATGGATCGTGGGTTCGAGTCCCATCGGAGCTGGTTGTGAGACGGGTCGATTTTTTCAAAATACTTCATTTTCCATTTACCAAGTTTAATCTTAACCTTTTCTCGAAGCATTAAAAAATTACATGAAACCGCAATGACAGACAATAGAACTAAATTATATTAATTTCTAAAACATTATTGTTTACTTTGCTTTACTTGTACCTACTACTACACTACAGCTCGGATTTTGCATACTGAGATTGGGTATTTGCTACCATAACGTACCTACGTCTGCTATACGAAAATCATCCCTAAGGTGCCGCCCTGAAGAAGTGCGATAAAGATTTTCTGAGATAAGCCGAACGGTGTAGACGCGAAGAGCCTGCACTTATTTTCATGAAAATCTCCATACTTATTTACTATTCTTGTTAGAAAATAGTACCGACGCCTAATCCAAACATTGTAAAAATGTTTACTATCACATAAAAATGTAATTTACTTACAGAATTGCATTGTTAATTCATAAAAAAAATTAAATGATATTAGACCGTGAAAAGGGTAATTTTGTAGTAATAATAAATTTTATATTTGACGACTGATTTTTCGCAGGGATACCTGCCCTATGCGCCAGAAGTGTCGGGTTCGACTTCCGAACAAGACAAATATTTGTGTGCATGAACTTAAAAAATCCATATGTTTAAGTGTATTAGTCTTGATCTGGATTTTTCTATACCTATAGGTAAATTAGGTACCTGTGTATGTATTCACAAACAAAACGTAAATTAATGTATATTGTCTTCCGCCCGTGTTCCGTGGACTACACGACGTTATCCCGCGTGAATGGTGATATTTTTCGGGATAAAAGAAGCCTATGTCACTCTCCAGCTCCCAAACTATCCCCATATCAAAAATCACGTCGGTTCGTTGCTCCGTTTTGACGTGAAAGAAGGACAAACATACAAACACACTTTCACATAATAATATTAGTATTGACTTATCCGTTTTCTGTCAATAACACAGTTTCTTAATGAAATTTAGTATGGGCTAGAATCGGCTAGATAATATTGGTGTGATTGTAAGAAAGTTTTTGGCCTGTCTATATTTTCCCCGAATCATGTAGTCTTAGACTAAAGATTTTTTTGGAGAATGTATTGTATACAAAAAATTAAGTTTTTTTTTAAATGAGCCTAATCAAAAAGTTCCCGTGTACGAATGCGTTCAATACATAGTTATTATTCTTGTTAGAAAGTTTCACAGCCTATTTTATCGTATTTTTTCTTCAGACTTATTAAATTTTGAGATGGACGCGTGTTATAAAGTAGCCGATTAGGTTGCGAGTATGTTTCAATCCAGTAACGCCTCTTATGAGCACGATCACCATTACATACAATCCCTCATCTGACTTTTACGACTTACTCCGGCTTCACGCTGGCATACTCCGCATATTCTAACACCAATATGAGTTATAATAATATAACTAAGTACCTACATCATTATAAAATAGTGTGTTAAATTTCGGCAAAACGGCCAAAAGTATATATACTTACATAAAAATATTTTCTATTAGTATTTCGTCCAAAGTAGTTATTAGTACGTTTGGGATCGGAATTGCCTACATTTATAAGCTAATTCGAGTGATACCTACGTTATAATTGCTTGATTTTATTCTAATGTACGGGTAAGAAACAACTCTGTTAGAGATAATAAATAACTTAATTACAAAATTAAATCTATTTCTTTAAAGCTCTGATAAAAAGACGCGACCAAGGAAGCGTCAATCGCGCGGTTGTGGATGCCGAAGTGGAGTTCTCACGTCATTGTGGTCGCTTAAAAGTGTCAGCGTCGGCGCGGCCGATATATATGGTATAGTGACGAGTACGGTAGTACATTATAACTCTGAAGAATAATAAGGTCTCGAGAAATAATTTATGTTAACAACTAATGTCATATTATAATATTGAATAAGTTCTGTGGCACAGATAGTTTTGTTTCGGAACCTTAATATGACAAAGTTCTTTGTTGTTAACATTATTATTGCTCGTCATCGTGACTGTACATTATTATACTAATGAGAATGACACACGGCGAACTTTACGTGTCGCTCCCGCATCCCGTTTCGCAGACGCGTGTTCGCCTCTGTCTGTTCGAGCTTTTTCCTCCACATTATTGTTGGAACCAATCACCGTCGAGGTTTCTAGCTATTGTTAGGTCACGCGTCGTTGGCTTTAATAATTTTCCACGCTTTCCATGTAATCGGAACGCTTTAACCAGTCCTTTTGTTTTGTACCTTATAACGAGAACCGCTATGAACTTGTTTTTTTATTATTACTGGCATTATCACTGGCACTCACTTTAAAATAAACAGAATTCGAATCCGAATCCGATTCCGTTTCCGGATTTGGATTCGAATTCTGTTTATTCTAAAGTGAGTGCCAGTGATAATGCTTACATTCGGACAGTTTGTAAATAAGAGGGCTTGTCACCACTAGTGGGTCACCTTATTATGGGAATGTGAAGAGATAACAACACTTGTGAAGTTGGGAGGCGGTCACGCCCTCTCCCTGGCCCTCCCTCTAGCTTTAAAGCTTATTGGGGGGCTGGGGAGAGGTTAGTACCGCCATGCTCTCTTACCTAGCCTACTACTCAGGCTCGGTCGATGTCAGATCAAGACTAACCGAGTCCAACATGCCGTTTCGTATCCACAAAGAAGTCCGACAGTCCCCGACTGTACCTGTACAGCAGACCCCTGATTAACAAGCTTTGTGCTTTGTGTTTGTTTGATTCGAATTTTGAGCTTTGTCTTTTCTATAGTGCGTGACAGAGACAGTTCATACATTCCGCTATCGGGAGCGTTTCCGACGGTTTGTGAATAAGGGGAGATGTTCAAATTAATTTCGGTCATATTGTTCATAGTCACTAAGTCTCTTCTTCGCTATTTATACCGATAATATAATGTTTAGTTCATTAGCAATGTAGGTATACTGAAGAAAGAAAGCCTCTTGCATCCATTATGCTTTTATTAATAAATAAAAGCAAAATGGATTGAAGAGGCTAATAAAATACTAATAAGAACTTAATACCAGTAATAACCCTCCTTCTGTCGCAGTCGGGTAAAAATAACAACTTGTCTGCAACTTGGACAGAAAGGGCGACTATATTTTTATACTATTGTGTCTAGAAAATGCGAATTTATTTTTAAACTAAGAATCTTTCATACTAGAATAGACTAATGTGAGTGGATGTATTTCTATGCATGTCATGCGACCTTTCATAGATCCAATTTGGAATCTGGATCATCTGTTGGCTTCTGTTTCACTTATACATTTCTTTTTACACCAATTATCTAACTCATACCTAAGTAGTTTTCATTAAGAAACCGATATGGAAACTAGATATCTATTTGTAAATTCATACTTATATATAACTGTGATATACTATATATAACTTTCGATGTGGCGAACGTAAACGAATAAACATAACTTTGGGTATTCCTTTGAATTATATTATTAGGGACGAACGGGGTGATTAAAAGGGTGGAAGAAGGAACAGACATATTATTAGTATTCATCCGAACCACTTAAATCGGATTTTAATTTAAAAAACACGAAAGTATTTTTAATACATTGTTCTTGTTCTAATGTCGTAATAATTAAACAAATTCTTTATTTTATGTTTTTATATGTTAAATGCATTAATTAAGCAATTGAAATAGTATAAGGCAATTTATAGAATTAGATTCTTGGTTCAGAGTTGATTTGCAAATTACCACCTAACGTTAGTTAACTTACGCCCGAATTCTCGAACGCAAATCATCTTTGGGAGCGTCTCAAACATCATGGCATCTCTTTCATACGTTTGACATTTAAAGTGACAGGGTTATGTTTGAGACGATCCCAAAGATAAGTAGCGTACGAGTATTCGGGCATTAGCGATATTTCTTTTTTGGGTAACATACCATTTTTTTGAACAGAAATATTAAATGTATTATCGAAAGATTTCGTTGTATTCGATAAAAAAGAAATCATTCTGCATTTATGTTCTTAAAAGTTACCAGAGATGATTATAATCTTGATTAATAAAATTTTATTAGAAATTTTATCTATTTCAATTTAAATCCCATCATGCTAGGCTTTTTATGGACGTAAGTCTACTTACCCATTGGTACAGTCGCCAGCACGTCAGGCTACTACAAATTGTCAAATTTCTTTAAATAAAATTCAACCTTATGTCCAACAGATAGAGTTCAGTTTCAATTAGAGCGATATTCATCGCTTTAACACAAGAAATAAAGATAAACTTGTCGTTCCCAAGTTTAGGCTAGAAAAATCCAGAGCCTCATTTCTGGGGAAAAGCATATCCTTTTTTAATAAAGTTCCACAGCATATTATTGAACTACCATTGCATAAATTTAAATGTTACATTAAAGAGTCGCTGATGAGCAAAGGATACTATAAAGTAGACGATTATTTGAATGACCGCAATGCATGGTCATGATGTAACACATAACATAATCACTGTTTAAATTGATGTATTTTTATACTAAGCAATTGTTGTATTAGTAACGATATGTTTTTTTTTTGTAAATGTCGTTACCTAACTAAGAAACGCTGGCAAGTTTCTTGCGCCCATTCTTCTTGTCAGTTAAAAAAGTCTTGAATGGGTGGTAGGAAAATATTGACGATTCATAAGTACATATTTATTATGTCTAAGTGAATAAAGAATATTTTTATCTTTTTATCTTATCTTATCTATTAATAAATTTTGACATTTTGTAGTAACCCGACGTGCTGGCGACCCTACATACCCCGGGGCAGGTTGTCAATTTTGGATTAGTGTGTTCTAACTAAAAAAAACACCTGTTTTAATTATATTTTCAATATTTATATAGCCACTAAACCTTTCTATAAATTGAAATAGTTATTTCTTTTCTATAAGTAAATAAAAAATACGAAATATTAGTTACCTAGCTCCGGTCTACCCTATAAGATATTGATTATTCATTTTAAATCACATTCGATGTATTTTCGCTGTGGTTTCGTCAGGTACCTATGCCAGAAATAAACCAATAAGTACCAGACTTTTCACCTGTTAAGCGCGTTAAATGTTGAAGCGGAACCTCAACGGAATCCTGGAATCCTGGAGACGCGCCTGCAAGTAGCAACCAAGAATTGGGATTAAACTAACATAACTATAATTTATCTAAAGTAGGTTTTTGCTAAATCGAAAAGGATTTCTTGAGGTAATTATTTTGACCTACTAGCAAATTAAGAATATTTTAAAACAAGTTAAGTGTTCTTAAAACATTCCTATCATATCAATAGATTAAATAAATACGCTTCCTACATCAGAAATTGTCCCAGCTTCTGTAGTTTAATCTCGTTAATCGAGGAGGTTCATCATAGAGATCAAATCACACTAACAAACATGATAAATTAAATGAAAGGAAAAGGCGCCTTTATTTGGCGTCTGCTACTAGATTTAAGTAAATGCTGCATTGCCATAACTTTAATTTATTTTTTGATCCAAAGTTATGACGAAAATAGGAAAACTATTTTCTCACTTCAATTTTGTTTACAGTTAGGTACACAATTTTAACTTTTCGTGTGCATGTACGAAGTACCTTACACTATACCTAGTGTACTTCGTACGGGTGTTTTTGCTACTTAACCAACCAAACCAAAAGGTCGTTCTGTGGTTTTTATTCGGTAAAATTGAGATAGGTAGGTACTGAGAATAAACTAATGTTTTATGCATTACACCCGATTTAGTATATTTTTTTTTAAATAGTATTTTATTAACCTTAATAAGCTACATATCAGGTTGTTTAACAATCAGTCCAATGCCTTGATTAATTCAATCCCATTTCACAGCATTGTCGGCATATTATCACTTTATGTCAGCGTGACCACCGGATAATTACAGCGAACGGGGGAAATGCAACGAACAGCTTCCACGTGCCAAGATTTATAAGCATAGCTAACTTTGCTGGTGTCTTGAAATGTTTCACACTCAATATGACTATAAAAGGTATGAAATCATAACTTTTCTTTTTGATTTGTTAATTTTTTATATTTTAATTTCGCTAAATGATAAGGCACTCAAAGGATTAGTCCTTTCTTGTGATTAATTCAACTCCATGGAGCTGTGGAGCATTGTCAGAATATAGAATAGAATATAATAGAAATTATAAATATATTATTAATTAAATAGATATTATTATTGAGGTCAGCTTGGTCACCTGAATGTTCAGCGAATGAGGCGAAATGACAAGGACAGACCGCGTCCACGTGCCGAGATTTTTAAGCATAGCCAACTTCGAAATGCTTTTAACTCAAACTGTCCTGATGTACTGATTCAAAGTTTAGTTGCCAGGTATGTCCCAATGACTTACTAATTTATCGGTGCCAAGAAAATGTAATAATATTCAAATTTAAAAAAATATATCTACCCTTTTTAGTATGAGTTTGGTGATCACCTAACTACCTCATTCAATGTGTAATAAATAGTAAAGAAAATAATTTCAATCTTTTTTTTCTGTCCAAAATAACTGAGAATTTGTAACTAACAAAATCTTAAAAGTAAATGCGAATGACGCAATTCTAAATTCAATGCGTTAAGCTTTCACAATAATATGATCTTGGCATTTTGGTGTCTCAAGAAAGCCAATGTTTTATAATCAGGCATTGATAGGAGGAAATTATTCCCGGGTTAATGTGACACAAAGTTTTCTTTCTCACAAAATTTAAATGTGGCACTGTAAATAGACTTACATGCAAAAGTATCATAAAATTCATAAAGCAGTTCTTTCTTAGATCAAAAGTAACCCGGACTTCAAACACTGTAAGTAGTGAGTGCGTTAAGCTTTTATGTGACCTTGACACTTGGGCGTATCAAGGACGCCAGTGTTTCATAAGCAGGCAGTAATAAAGCGATTACCTTTCCCGGGTTAATGTGACACTGAGCTTTTGACAAAGTTTTCTTTCTCCCATAATTACACCTCTAAGGTCTGAATGTAGACGCTTGACTATAAAAACACAAAATTAAATGCAAAAGCACCAATAAAGCAGTTCTTAAGTCAAAAGTTACCCGGACTTCAAAATGTGTATGTAAGTAGTGAGTACGTTAAGCTTTCACGTGGCCTTGACATTTGGGTGTCTCAAGGACGCCAGTGTTTTATGAGCAGGCATTGATAAGGGGAGGACCTTGTTCCCGGATTAATGTGACACTTTTAGCCTTTCCTCCCAACGTCTGGATTTGGTGGCAATGTAATGTCTATTTGTCTTTGTAATGCCATTCAACGTGCATTAGAGGGCGAGTATTATTTATTATGTTGTCATCGTGTGTATAAGAAATTGGTAGGAAGTTTAGAATATTTTCCTTAGGTATAACTACATCATAAAAAATAATATTGTTAGCTCAAATTAGAGAACGCTACCCAGGATGACCATAGGTTCCAGGTTCGAGTATCGTATGTGTATATTCGTTAAGATAAAAATATTTGGTTTAACTTAGTTTTATTTAAGTTAAAGCGTTTTACATGG
This sequence comes from Crambus lathoniellus, assembly GCA_949710035.1. Lineage (NCBI taxonomy): Eukaryota > Metazoa > Arthropoda > Insecta > Lepidoptera > Crambidae > Crambus > Crambus lathoniellus. The sequence continues at coordinate 32,433,587 of OX453296.1, forward strand.
ATTTAAGTTGTATTTAAAAAGCAAATCATCTAATTAACTAACGCTAACGGTAATCCATTCAAATACGAAATATTTATCTTTTGTCTTTCTATCACAAAAAGAGTAAGTAATATCAAAAAAATATTAAAGACGAAAGCAGAGAAAGCCCTCTCATAGTCAATCTAACATACCGTTATGAAATTGCTTATGGTAAAGCAATAAGATCTAGAATAGAATTCTTAACGCGAACGCGATAGTAACGTTTGCCCCACAGAACATGGACAAGAGAAAAAAATCTTTCCGTGTTCTGTGGTTTGCCCATTGACAAACTTACACACGGGGTACTGAGCTTTTGAGCGTGGCGCTAAATCGACGTAAAGCGTTAACGAAAATCAGATGTTTCGACGTCAGACATTGGTATGATGATATGCGGCTAAATCCCTATGATATCTAGCGCTCTAATACCTTTTCATTTACTCTTCTCTCGAAAGAAAGAAGTTTAGATTCTGTACTATTTGTAACAATGTAACATTCTTCTCACTTTATGGAACACAATAAAATATTTGACTGATTTGAAAGAAAGATTTGAAAGAAACCTAATTTCAGGAGTTGCAGTTCAGATTCGAGAGTAGAAGTGATTTCACTAGTAAAGAATACGACTATATTCAACCGCCTCTGTAGTCTAGTGGTACACACCACCGGTATCAGACCCAGAGGTCACGGGTTCGATTCCCAGTGGAGGTAGGTATATTATATTGTATTCGGTTTGGTTGGCGATAGGGCTTGTTCAAAGTCCGCCTGGCTATATACTCGTCCGCCATCTCATCTAAGTTTGACGCCAACATTACAACGATGTTAAAGCATGTTGCGTTCCGGCAGTTAGAGATAAGATAGCCTGGTAATAGAGGATTCTGGGAGTTGTACGCTTCCACCTTCAGCCTTATGGCCTGGCTTCCACTTAACATCAGGTGTGATGAAGGCTAAGTGCTACCCCGATGTGGATAAAAAATCTATAATTTTATGAAAAATCAACATCAATTTAACAAAAAACAAAATCATCACAGGTCGTGCGTAATTATCGTAGACTTTCTAATTTGCAAGAAAAAAAGAAGCCGTTAAGAATAGTAGATTGTATTACAAGGGAGCAAAATAACATATTTACGGCGAGGGCGCTATTTTGAATCCAGAGCGCAGTGAAGGATTCTAGAGTAGAATCCCGAGCACAGCGAGGGATTCTAAAGTAGAATCCTGAACGCAGCGAGGGGTTTAATATACGTCGCCCGAGATGAAAATAATTTTGCGGCCGAGTAATACACTCTACTTTTCATTTCGAATATAAGGAAAGTAAATGCACTCTGCTTTTCATCCCCCTCTATAAGAAAAGCAATAAAGACAACTAAAACTATCTAGAAAAATAAAAGAAAGGTGGCGGGGGGCTTCGCTTTCTATCAAATTAATTTGGGTTGTCTGAGGTTTAACGTAGCAATAGATTTGAGAACGAACGAATGTTAACGAATATAAAACGATCAAAAAAATATATAAACGAATGTATGGCATTCTGTAGGTAAAAACAATAGGAGGAAATCAAACTCATAAGGCGTGATGTGGTTAAGAAATCGGATTTCTCCTCATCATTATCAGCCATTTAATGTCCCACCGTGCGGGCCCAGTGCGTATTGGTTATAGTATTAACGACTGCAAATGCAGCTGGGACTAACGCCTTAACGCGCCTTCCGAAGCACGGAGGAGCTCGAGATGAAAGATTTTGGTCACCCATCCCGTGACCGGCCATTGAAAAGGTTGCTTAACCTCAACGATCTAAGGCCGAGCGCAATAACCACTGCGACACGGGCTTCTTCTCCAAAATCGGATAACTACTTAGAATCATGGGAAGTCGATGGAATACCTATGATACGTAGTAATCTATACTAATATTATAAAGAGGAAAGATTTGATTGTTTGTTTGTTTGTTTTTTTGCATCGAATAGGCTCCGAAACTACTGGACCGATTTAGAAAATTCTTGCACCATTAGAAAGCTACATTCTTCCCGAGTGACATAGGCTATAGGTATTTTATCCCGATACCTATTCCCACGGAAACGGGTACCACGCGGGTGGAACCGCGAGGATCCGCTAGTATTATCTATAGTAGGTATTTATTGGCATGATTAGTGTGCTCAACTAGCTTTTGTTAACATTACGTACGTCATAAAATGTATCGGCAACATCCTACTCGACTGCGATGTTTTAAAGTTACGTTAAGTAAAATTAAGTTAAAGTTGCATTTATTGATCAGATTTCAAGACAAGTGAAAAGTGTTACTAATTTCACAACTAACAAAAGTATATCAAATTATTACACCCAACCTCAAAGCGCACATCAAAATATGTTCATCACATAAGTTTCTATCTAGAAATGGAATGGAACCCATTACCCTTTGTTTAGCAGTCTAGTTACCTACCCCCTGGGGATCTCCTATCTCATCGCACAGATATCAAATCAAAAGTCGTATTTTTAGGTTTCATGTTTTTTCATAATATGTATTCATTTACCAGGATAAATGTTTTTAAAAAATAACACTTTAATTTTTGAAATCACTTAAACCACTAACCAGACCATACAGAAAATAATATAAAAAGAAAAAATATTTATTAAAACGACTACAAACTTTCAATTCATTTAAGTGGTCGAAACACGCATTGTCTATTTTTAAATAATAAGATTTTAGTAAAAATTTCATTTTTGTCAAGCTTTATATTGTATTGACATCTAAACCAAAAATTTCAGCTCAATCGGACAAGAAGACATCGAAATGGGTCAAATTTTATCATAATCATAGGTAATCATTTATTTTGTTAAACACGAGTATACATTAAACGCAGATGATAGGTAATTTTATTAAGCTTGCAAGATTTGAAGCGAACGGACAAACATACACTTCAAGCGTTGATCAAAGACTGCAAGTTAAATAAATGCTTGTAAAAATGAATGTTGTTAAGCGCAAAACTCGAGAACGGCTGGACCAATTCGGCAATATTTTTTTTTCATTTCATTTCATTTTTTCATATTGTAAAGGTTTTTATGTAGAGAAAAAACATCAATTTGACGTAAGTAAATATAAACTAATGGTCTTTCACGTCAAAAGGAGCAACGCATCGACGTAATTTTTAGTATGGGGATAGTTTAGGAGATGGGAGAGTGACATAAGCTACTTTTTATCCCGGAAAAACTACACAAACCACGCGGACGAAACCGCGGGCGGAAGGTTAGTATTTAATAAATAAAAATAAATATATGTAAATAAAAATCGAATATACAACCTCAAACACTCTTTAAAAACATTAAAATACACTAGCGTTCGCTGTACCTTAAACACGAGTAACTATCGTTATCGTAATGGTTATTGTAATCGTATCATTTTGTATGAAAACGAGAATAAAGCGCCACTTTCGGTCGTGTATACAAAAATGTTATGAAAATTTGATAGCTTTTGACGGATGGTATAGTTTACTATTACCCGACAGTTTTTGTGCTTAATATGGCTGTTACTGTTAAGTACTGTTCTTATTCGCGTAGATTTAGAGGACGTCATGTATAAAATTACGTTTCTCTTTATGTCGGCTATTATAGTATGAAATTTAAAAAAAGAAATGTACCAGCCCAGTAATTCCAGATACGTCCAAAGAAATATTGTGCTATTTTTAAATAATATCGATATAAGAAAATATGTGAGTAAGTATTAGAAGTCAGTTTGTGAATCACAGAAACGTGAGAGATGCGAATCCATGACCTACCACAACCGGCAATCCTGTCTTCGCGGTACTTGAAAGATAATAAAGTATAAAACGTTAAATGTTTTCAGAATTAGTACTTTAAATTTTTGTACTTTAAACTTATTACAATCACTTTTGTATAATATAATAAGAATATAAAAAATGCGAAAGTATAAAAAATCTCATGGCGATAATCAAACGCGTATGAATAAAAATATGATTTAACAAAGGGCACACTTACTTATGACATTTTAATGGGAAAGTTTAATTGATTATTTTTCAGCCGTAAAATTTAATCACTAATCTCAAAAAGGAATTTATCTTAAACTTGAACTTCAGCCTAAAGTTTAACCTAAAGCTTTTGTGAAACTCCCTCGGTACAAATTAAATTCAAGCAACGATCAGATTTCAAGAAAGTGGTTGCTTTTAAAAATTAGCTATTCAGAGTGTAGCGACGTTCGTGACAGTTAATAATGCGAACTTTAGTGGGTCAGCGTTCGCGTGCTGAGAGGAGACAAACATAGGCTGCTGTAATTTTAGTTTTAAAAAACTTTGGAGCATTCGAGGTGTCGAGAGGCCTACACGGGATCGATCGCTCGATGCGGCAGCAACAGTTTCGCAAACAACTTATTTTCAAGGTGAACCTTTATACTCGTACGTTTTTACGTTAAAAACGTTCAATGTCAAAATACCCGCAGAACTAAATTGCTCACAGAATTAACTCTCGTCCGCACGCAGAGGGCGCCGGTTCGTGTTTATGTCAAGCCTTGAGAAGAGTTTGCACTTGGAAGCTGGAGGGTTGATTTGTGTATTGGCTATTGCCGAGGGTAAGGATTGCGATTTTAGAGACTGAAGAGGGAATTTTGGAACTTATTTTTTTTTAATTTTGCTTGTCTGTGCAATGTTATTCGGGTTGTGGTTGGGTATAGGTGAGTGCGGTGGGTACTGGTGGTGCGTAGTACTGACTGACCTCTTGCGGGGCTTGCGGCGGGGCCGGCGGCGCTCGCCTTCCAGCTCATTTTCGGGCCCCCGGCGCCGCGGCCCGTTGCCGGCGCGCCGCCGCTCCGGCTTGCGCTCCTCGCGGACCTCGTCAACTATGGCCAGCCGGGGCACGCAATCTTCATCCTCCTCTATATTCTTCGGGGTCTGCGGTGCGCCCATCCGAAGATGGCGTTGACGCCACCACAGAACCCACGAGTTTAAGTTGTCGCGAATGTTGGTGACGAACGACGCGTTGTCGGACGGTAATTGCGCGGCGGGCGGCAGCTTCACGACCTACTGTTGACTGTTACCGTAAAAAATCAACTCGCGAACGAGTTCACGGACTTAAATTTAAGTAGTGGAGGGTTTCGCTTGGCAGTGGTATATAAGCTAATTAAAGCGGCATAGGCAATAAAATGATATTAAAATTCTAGTGGTCCTCGATGTTTGTATAAAGTCCGAGGTTCGAATCGCGACACCGTTTCGGAAGCGCAAAAGCGTTTCGAAACTACTTAATCTTATGCCTTAAAACTATTTGGAAGGATTACTTTTGGCAGTATATTAAAGTCTCATCGGTTTATGAATTTAAGTATCGCCGTTAAAGTGCAAGATGGTAGTCATGGCAACGGCATCTGTGGCGGCGGTCGCGGATGCAGATGATGTGCACGCGGATGATCAGCGGTGGAAGCGTGTCGCGGCGGGCAGTGTCGCACTCAACAGATGACGGGTAAATATAGCGTTACGTAACGTTGGCGTACCGGGCGCGGCGGGGCGACTGGTCGCGACGACGGCTGCCGCGCGAGTGCCGGCTACCACCGAGCGTCGAGCCTGCGAGGATCGCCCCCACCCCGTACCTGCCTGCGAGCGAGGACGCCCGATGTCCTTTACCTTATTATTTAATGTTTGGTCAACCACCGGCGTGTTATGGTAATGCCCGATGGAGCGTATGGAAGCTGCGACTGTCGCTTCTACTGGGACGTGACTCAAGGTCGCGGCTGCTCGATCTAGTTTACGAGTGTCCCTTACTACCGTGCGTTACACATTGAACGCATTGCGTAACATTGTTAATAAAAAATGTAAGAATATTTGAGAGAGCCGCTCTGAACGGGGAGCAAGAGATTTTCATTTGCATTACCTACTTGTTTGGGCGTTAAAATTGGGGGTATCTTTGTTATAGAAAAACTAAGAAATGAGCCGTGTTTTAATATCTACGTACCTACTTGTCTGACAACAAATTAAAGGGAAAAGGTGGATGTTTATCAATGTCTCTAAAGTGTTACGTCACCGTAGCGTCGTAGTCTTTCGTAGCGATCGGCGTAGCACAAGCTCGGTAGGTAGAGTGAACTGCTGATTTTTTATTTTTATCGTTTACAAAATCTTAATATGTTTTAATAGCGCTCCACCCGCAACTTTGTCTGCGTGGAATTTAGATATTCACGCGACCTTGCACTAAAATAGATGATTTTTTGAAGTAAAACTTCTTTACGCACGCTTGACTTGGGGAGTAAGCTGGTGAATGTTACGGAAGTGACGAGGGCATTACAACGGAAGTTGATGGAAGAGTATAAAGGTACGAGTTGGAACTGGTCTGAACCGCAACTGCAAGGGACATGACGCCGGGCCATACTAATTTCTAGTTGATGTTTCTTTGTTTTCTATGAAATCGAGCATCCACGCTTGCAGCAAGTATTCTTTGCTTGCAGTGTCTAAAGCGCGTTCGTTATTTTATAAAATGCTGATTAAATTAAATGGGTGAGAATTTTCAAAATCTGTCCAATCGTTTTTGAGTTTATTCGCCATAGCGGTTCCGCTCTGTTTTAACCGCATTATACCGGTTCCCGTAGGAATATCGGGATATAGCCTATGTAGCTCAGGAATAATGTAGCTTTATATATCTGAAATAATTACTGATTAAACGAACTTACCTTAAGTGAAGTTCTATCATAATTATACGGGTTGCTTCATTCGAAGAGATTAGTTATAAAAATTAAGTTCAAAAACTAAAACCCGACTACTGAAAAATCACGCTCTAAAAAGTATGAAACAAGAAAATATTCTCATCTGAAATTGCCGTGGTCGTATGCCACTTTTCCCTAGAATGAAAATATTGTTTTGTTATATTATATAGTCGTGGGCATACGACCACGGCAATTTCAGATGAGAATATTTTCTTGTTTCATACTTTTTAGAGCGTGATTTTTCAGTAGTCGGGTTTTAGTTTTTGAACTTAATTTTTATTTACATTATTTTGGGGTCATAATTTTGCGCTGTTGCGCTAAAATAATAGCACTACCCCCTTTCTTCTCGAGGGTGTCGTAAGAGGCGACAGAGGGAAAACTGCCATCAAGAGAGGGGCAGCAGCGTCTCCATGTCACAGCAGGACATACTTTTTTTTTTGTTTATAGTGAGGGCAGATACTGTCTTTTCGTATACCGGTAACGGTATGTTGGACTCAGGCAGACAAGGTCTGTCTCTCGCCGCGCTCAGCCCTCCCGCCAAGCCCAATAGGCTTCGCGAACAGCAGGACATACAGCGATCACCAACACTTGGCAGGCCAAGCGTGGCGATTATGGTAACCCAGAAAAGGGTTTTACACCAAATCAATCAGCCCCCAGTCCACGGCGGCCCCGCTATTCCTATCTACTAGCGGCTATGGTAACGGCGGGGCAGGGGGTGCTGAGAATCCCCGGGTAAGACCAGGCTACCAACACAGACGACTTGACCTGGCAACCTACAACACGAGCATATTGCGGACTATCTCGAAGCCCATAGAGTTGGAAGCGGTTTAGTAAGTTACACTGGGACATCATTGGATTATCTGAAGTCCGAAGAGAACTTGCTTATCCTGCAATCCGGTAACTTACTTTACCACCGGGAGGGCGACCAACAATCCCTAGGTGTTGTCCACATTCCACAAGTCCCTAGTCAACAACGTGATCACCATCGGAAGCGTGTCGAGCCGGGTAGCGTACCCGATACTCAGAATATCGAAACGGTATTCGCTAAATGTATACGCTCCGACCTCGACACATGGCGATGACGAAGTGGAGTCTATGTATGAGGAGGTTTCGAAACCCATGCATAGCTATAAAACCCACTACACGGTTGTGATGGGAGATTTCAATGCTAAGTTGGGGCAACGTTGCAGTGATGAGTTAAGAGTGGGGCAATTTGGATTTGGGCAATGGAACGATAGCGGCCAGATGTTGGCAGACTTCATGGAGACGGAGAACCTCTTTATGATGAACTCCTTCTTCAGGAAGCCCGTAACCGGAAAATGGACCTGGATCAGCCCGGACGGTACAGTCAATAACGAGATCGATTTAACATGGCGACCAAGAAGCACTTCCTCAATGATGTCAGTGTGATCACCGCTGTTAAGACAGTAAGCGATCACCGTATGGTCAGAGGCACATTGAATATCAATGTTAAGCTTGAAAGATCGCGGTTGATAAAATCCACGCTCCGACCAATACCGGCTCAAATTTAAAAAAATGGCTCTCAAGCAGCTTAAAAACAACAAGGCGGCGGGCGGGCTTCTGAGAGCGGGCGAAAAGCCGATACTTAAAGCTTTTCAATTCAATCATCCTCGAGGGCAAAACGCCAAAGGCATGGGGCAGAAGCGTTTTTCAAGATGGGTGATGGACTCTTTTGAAGAACCACAGACCCATCACGTTTCTGAGCTATATCTATAAGATGTTCGACGACTTCCAACCTCCCGAACAAGCCGGGTTGTGGAAAGGCTAATAGCACCAAAGAACACATTCATACGCTGCGGCTACTTATACAGAAAACCGAACTTTTGATACTATTGAGAGCTGGGCGGTGCTGCAGTCTCTCCAGAGGTGCCAAGTAGACCACAGGTACATCTATGTGCTCAGGTACTTATACCAAAACGCCACCATGTCAATCCGATTACAGAACCTGAGCTGTAATCCTATCCAACTACAGTTGGCGGATATTTTTAAGCTTCTAGATTGAAAAGGATGCGGCATCAACATCAATGGCGAGCACCTAACACACATACGGTTTGCCGATGATGTAGTTCTTATGGCTGAGACCTTGGAAGACCTGAACTTAATGCTCGAAGATCTCAGTAATGCTTCTCAAAGAGCGGGTCTAAAGATGAACATGGAAAAGACGAAAATCATATCCAATACCCATGTTTCACCCGCTCCAGTCGTTGGGAACATTACGCTCGAAGTTGTTGACCACTTTGTTTACCTAGGGTAAGCGGTCCAGTTAGTAAGTCCAACTCCGAGAAAGAGATCTCGCGACGAATTCAGCTCGGATAGGCAGTGTTCGGGAAGCTCCGGTATATATTCGCGTCCGAAATATCTCCATGTCTCAAGACGAAAGTCTTTGACCAGTGTGTGTTGCCAGTCATTACTGGCTTACTGGCCTATGGAAGTGAGACGTGGTCTTTTACTATGGGTCTCAAAAGAAGGCTCAAAGTCACCTAGCGAGCAATGGAGAGAGCGATGCTTGATATTTCCTTGCTCGATCGAATCAGAAACGATGAGATCCACAGGCGAACTAAAACCACCGACATCGCTCGAAGGATTGTACCGTTGAAGTGGCAGTGGGCGGAACATATAGCGCGGAGAAACGATGGCCGTTGAGGCGGAAAGGTTCTCGAATAGCGATCGCGTACCGGTTCCGTGGGCAGGCCCCCTACAAGGTGGACCGACGATCTGGTCAAAGTCGCGAGAAGCCGCAGGATGCGGGCAGCGCATGATCGATTGTTGTGAAGTTCCTTGGGGGAGGGATATGCCCAGCAGTGGGCGTCGTTCGGCGATATGATGATGATGAATTTCGTGATAAAGTCAAAATTCGATTTATGCAAGCAAAGCCGCAAGCAACAACTAATAAAATATATATTTTTGAAACGAGCTCACCAAGAGCTTTCATTTGATACCAAACACGATATTCTTCTCAAAAAAAAGTTTTTTAGTTCACAACTTTATGTCGTCTAGAGGGCGCCATATTCAATTTCATGTGACGTGACATAGCCTATAACCAGCAGACAATCAAGACGCTTCCAACGATACCTCAATTGTGAATATATGATCAGCAGTTTAGAACTTATGCGGGAACAGATGAACATACATACAAACATACATACATACATACATACCGGTCAAACTCATAACCCTCCTTTTTTTTGCTTTGCCGTAGTCGGGTAAAAAGACACCGCTGCTGTGACATTTGCCCGCCAAATTAGAAATTTCTTATTATAAATTCATTTTATTTCATTTTCAATCTGTTAATTTTTTACTATAGTGGATGAATGGCGAGCTAGTATGCGCTACTACAAGTTGCCTTTTAACTAATCTCGAGAACGAAGCAATAAAGTATAATTTACGAAATCGATTCGTAGTTTTTAAGTTTATTCAGTATCCCCTTTTTACCCCCTTATGGGGTGGAGGTTTAAATATCATATTTTCTTAGAGTTCACTTGGGTGTTTACTATGTATATGAAGTATGTATTTACAAACAAAAAGTATTTTAGTATAAATTTATCCGATATTAAGTTTTCCATGGCACAGTTTCTTAATGAAATTAACATGGGCTTAGATAATTGGTGTGATTGTAAGAAGTTATTTATTTATTTATTTATTTACTTACCAGCGTTGAAGAACCAATGTATAAAGATTAAAGTGAATCCATTGAAGAAATAAAAAGTTTTATTCAAGCTCGGGTCCTCCTCTTTTACTCCTTTGTAGAGGGAATTTCAAAAATATTTTATCATTGCTCACTTACGTCGCTTGAAGAACTTATGTACTAAGTTTCAACTGAATCCATTAAAGAAATGAAAAATTACATACAAACCTTTATCCTCTTTTTACTTAATACCTTTCTAAGTAAGTACACTCCTCAAGGAACATACATGCCAAATTTCAGCTGCTTGTGCCCAGTAGTTTCGGCTTTGCGTTGTTTGTCAGTCACATGTTCAGTACATAATTATACTTTTGAGAATCGTCCAAAAATTTTTCCTACCACCGTTATTGACATCTTTTAGCTGACAAGAGAAACGGGCGCCAAAATATCATCAGCTTTAACGGAAGCAACGCTATTTATTTACAAATAATAAACATGTCGTTGCCAAACGCATTATCGTACAATAATAAGAAATACCACCACCACCATTAAAAAACTATTTTAAAATTTGCAATATGGGGTTTTTTTTTAAACAAAACTTTTTCAGGCCACTTGCTAACAATATCATAACGCTGGCTTTAGTGAAGGTCTCTTTTTGCTTTATATAGCTGAAAGAAAAGCTTAAGATAATGACACCCGGAACAGGCCAAAAACTAACGTTCATAACACGAGTGTTTGACTTAACTGGATATACCCTTAATACGAAAACTGTCGATAGCGCAATCGTTTAGTAAACTATACCATCCGTCAAAAGCTGTCAAAGTGCTGCTGTGAATAATATATATTGAAAAATATATATTGAACTAGTTAGCTTTCCTTCTGCTTTGCCCGCCTGGAATACACGTTATCCCGCGGTAATGTGATGGTTTTCGAGATAAAAAATTAGCCTATGGGCGTTTGTGCACTACACTGAATTTTAACGATCCGGAAAAAAACGGATGCTTGTATTTTAAAAATTAATCATTTATAATAGTAAGCATTTATTTATTTTGTGTAGTTTCAAACCCACGATTTTACTACACGAAATAAATAAATTATTGCTATATTAAATGACTAATTATTAAAATACAAGCATCCGTTTTTTTCCAGATCGGTAAAATTCAGTGTAGTGCACAAACGCCCTGAGTCATTCTCCAGCTCCCAAACTATTCTAATACCAAAAATTGGGTCGATCCGTTGCTCCGTTTTGACGTGAAAAACGGACAAACAAACACACTTTTACATTTATAATATTAATAGTATGGATTTTTGTTACTTATACGACCGGAAGACGCGCTGCTCTGGTTCTCATACAAAATAATACGGTCACGATAACGATAGCATTGCCCGCTGAGTAGAAAGCCATTCAAACAAATTCTACAATCTGTAAGTAGTCATATTCTATGTCGGAAACAGTCGTCAGGTACCGAGGAAAGGTGATCTGTCAGTTAATTGCGCCGCAGGCTGGAAAGCGAATACTGTTTATGAGCAAACCGCAATAAAGACATTTGAGAAAGCCCTTTCTTACGTTACGATACTAACAGACGATTATATTATACACCTATTTGCAAGACATACGGGCACTTGCTTTATTTTCATGCAAACATGCTCACTTCACTCATCACTCACTGCAGATCATCTACTCATTATTTTATTTTAATAATAAATTATAGAATTTATTTATTTCGTGTAGTTTAGGGTTTGAAACATTGAAACTACACGAAATAAATAAATTCTTACTATTATAAATGATTTATTATTGAAATACAACCATCCGTTTTTTTTCCGGGGCGGTAAAATTCAGTGTAGTGCACAAGCGCCCTAACTTGGTTTAAATTATGCTTAAATTGAAATTAACAATGTACTGTTTTCGATTACTTGCGTGTCAGCGGTGTCAGTGACCGGGTGTAAGTCTCTACTTTACTCTCTACTATAGAATTTAGGAGCGGTCTCAAACATCGTACTATGCTTTTAATGTTCAAGGTGTGAAGGAGAGGCCATGATGTCGCCAAAAGTGATAGTGTCAATTTGGCTTATAATTAATGACCCTCTAATCACACGCATCCTTTTCTCTTCATGGAAAAAATTGCAAAATATTTTTTTTATTATACTTAAATTGTTTGTTAAAAATTATACGTTCTTTGATAAAATAAACAAAGATATTTTTTAAAACACTACTCGATTATTTCTCGAATTTTCTAATTCATATTTTCAAAAATATATTACTGAACTACTAAATATGTTACTACGAATTGGTAACTGTCATTTCATAATTATTATTCTGCTTAACCGAATACAATATGCACCCCCACTGGTAATCGAATCCTGGATCTCTAGGCCTGATACCAGTGAATTGTACCACTACACCTCAGAGGCGGTCATAAAGTAATAACTTGATGTGCCATTGGTTGTATGTAGGAACCTGCTTGTACTAGCGTCACCTCAGGTTGTATTGAGTCACGTCTGCGAATGGCATATTTCAATGAGCATCTCTGTTTTGCTATTCCTCTCCAGACGTATTGTATTGATCATTATATACTTGAATGCACGAAGTAACGGGACTACTGTGTAAACTGTGTTTGTATCATGTGATACAGTTGGCTACACTCGTATCGTAATTAGATTGTTATAAACAATATTTATTCTATTTTACTTGAAGTATTTTGATTTCAGATTTGTTCGTTGAATACAAGATCAAGAAATCGACTGAAGTACATAATAATTTTTAATTAAGTAGATTTCATAGATGTTTTACGGCTTCTTAAATTCATTAAAGAAGAACGGCTGTTTTCCCTTTTTCAATACGTCTCGTTCTTTCTTTAACTTTTAAATCGATTTAAGTTGAGGTAAGAAATAGTAACAATAAGCTCGCAAGGCAGCTTATGGCGAGCTGTTGGTAAGTGGCGTGGCGACACCACGGGGAATCCGAGTGCTACTGGGAGTAGAATCAGGCCCCCGCCCCTGACTGGCCTTCATCAGCTGATCAGGGTGGAGTCGCAAGAGCTAAAAGCTCGCAGAGTGTAAGTGAAAGATCCATAAGACGCGAGTTGGCACGCTGTGCTTAGCAAAGTGGGTAGAAAGCGGCGCACACCTCTCGACACCCTGAGCCGAAGACACCGATGTTGCTCTCTTGCCATTGCGGCTATCTTTGGAGAGCACTTTTAGTCTTTGGCCAGTCACTGCCTGTCACTTTACCAAACGGGAGGCTATGATAAGGCAGGTGTCCGGTATTCTCTCTCCATAGCCTAATTTACATTCCATTCAACTTTCAATCTAATAGCCCACTATAGTCCTATCCAGTAGATGAAATAGTCCCTGTGCACATCCTGGGGATAGTTCTGAGAATATCATCTTAATAAAGTCAAAGATTAGATCCAGTAGGTGTACCACACGCAATTTAGATTAAAGTTCAGGAAGCCTCTGCGTGTTGAATTCATATCCACACGGAAGCCCTAAAAGACCGAGTCACTTTTGACCCGGCGACACCACGGATAATCCGAGTTGCTCTTGGGAGTAGATCCAAGCCCCCGCCCCCGCTGAAACGGCCTGCGGACTCCCGCCCCTGGCTGGCCTTCACCTGTGTGGTCGGCACATGCTGATTAGTTTGGGGTGCCCATCTAGCGGGTGACAAGCCACCTTCCGCCAACGGTTCGAGTTGTGAGACGTAGGATTAGGCGGAAGTCTGTTATCTCACCGCATAGCCCAATATATCAATTAATGAACCTTTCATCCAATTATTTTTATTTTTATTTATGCTCACACTCCTAATAGTCTATGTAGCTGCCAGGGTCCACTTCCTTTGCCTGTAGTGGGGAACGGACCCCGGCATGTGCATCACACATCGCACATTATATCAAAACTGTCTCAAAGGGCCTCTACGTGTTGGACCCATGTCCCCACGCAAGCCTGGCCAAAGGACCGGGCTTCGCCCGTGAAACCCAAGCCAAGATACAATAATAATAGGTTAAACTATAATAACAAATGAAATGTTAAGGCAAGCAAAGAAGATCCTTGCTCACTGCAGTTGCAATAATTAAGTACATAACTCAATTATTTTTATTATGATTTTAAATTATTTTGTTTTTGCATTCACAATGCATATTAATTTGTAAATATATAGGAAAAATTGTGATAGAAAAAATCGGCCAAGTGCGAGTTGGACTCGCCCATGAAGGGTTCCGTACCAACTTAACTTAGATAAATACTGTCTTAATCCGAACACAATCACAAGTACAGAAAATAATGCTCTAATTTTAAATAATTTTTGTATTACGTTTGTATGGGAGACTGATGCGTCGCAGCGCAGGCCTCTTGAGTTCAATACCCCAAAACCGTAGAAGTATTTTAACCCAATAAAAATTAGTATTCATTTACCATTACTTCCTACATAATTAAGCTTTTAATTTGCACCATCATCCGAACAAATTATCAAATTATCCGCGCACGCGTAGTGCATCGAGTGAAACAGTAGTGTGCGTAATCTTATTATTGCACTTAAATTTACTGTAAATATTCATTATTTTCTAGCATTTAATTTATATTAGAGAAATGGCATTGTGAATGAAATAATAATATAAAAAATCGGCCAAGTGCGAGTTGAGCTCGCCCATGAAGGGTTCCGTACCCACTTACCGTACCGATATAGCCAAAACCTAGCCAAAATACCTATAATTTTTTGTCAGCAAAAGATAACTTGGTTTTCCATAGTGTTTGCATGAACGACAAACTTACATTTTGCGGTTTTTGAAAATGTGTTATATCTCAAAAACTGTTTTCTATATCTTGTTCAAACCAATTTTCGTAGAAAGTTTTTATTTAGATCACAGCATATATTTTTTCTAGATTTAGAGGGGAGGAGGGGGCACACATTTTTACCACTTTGGAGGTGTATATCTTTTAAAATATTGATTTTGATAAAAATATTTATAATTACCCTCAATATCATTTTTAAATACCTTTCTAAAAACACCGCACACGAATATGTTTGCCGCCTGAATGCTATTTACGGGGCTGGTTGATGTCACTATTACAATTTTTCCTCAATTATTTTTGTTATAATTTCAAACCTATAAAACTTTTCTAACTTTTAAGTAAAAAGTTCTAAGACAAGAGACTGAAATGTTTCAAACACGAAACCTATTTCTCATTTTCACATGCACTCTGTCACGGCACGGTCGCCGTGCCCTGACATGTGCATGTGAAATGGCACTTACTATTTTCAGAAATTCTGACTAGCTCGCTTGAACAAACGTTTCGATACTATTGCAGAGGCAGTGGTCATGGGCTGATGGTACTCGTATTATTAAATATTTTTAATACTAACCTTCAAATAAAAATATCTTTATTCAGTATCACATTTGGTTAACATAGAAATTAAAATCAGTTTAATGAAATCGAAAAGGCTACCACTCAACGTATGTCGCAGCATGGGCATCACCTATAACTCAAGTAAGATCTACTTTATTGAAATTAAAAACAACGGCACTAAAATAATATTTTTTTATGTTTCAAAGTAATTTATCATGTTGGCTTGGTTTGGTTGGCTTCATTAATCAGCCAGCAAGGTAAGTACCAAGTAGATACCTGTCACTACCTATCTTCAAAATCTTGGGGCGGGCGGAGTCGTATTTCCACGGCCTTGGGCTAAATAAGCAACAATTTGCTGATTGAGGGAACATGTGATTGCTTTTTTTTTAATTACGCTTCATACATGTTAGAACCAAAAAATGAAAGTGTCGGCCAACGAAAATAAATTGCACATTATTGTTACGACCATTTTTTATTGTGACGTCAACAGTGTACGATTAGTGGCCAAGTAGTTATTCAAGTTTGAAAATGTTTTTTTTTTATTTTCGTTGTCTGAGGCTTTTACTTGACTGATCTCCCAATTTAGCTGGGTCTAGGACTAGGACGTTCGTGGGTCGCTTGGAACTGCTGACATAGAACTGATCTTTATGTAAAAAACGATAGTCTGTTACACCATTATACATGTGGTGGGTCAATCCGTTTTGTGGTTGTATTAATACCTAAAACAACGACATTTTCAAACTTGAATAACTGTTTTGCCACTAATCTAGTAATACTACTACTAATCTAGTACGCTGTTGACGTCATTACAAAAAATGATCGTAAAACTGTTTACATTAATAATGTGCAACTAGTTTTCGTTGGCGCCGGCCATTTTTACTTTTTGGTACAATTTTGACTGATATCCTTGTGACCTCGCACAACGTTTTTCTACGGTGATATTATACAGGCAACGAATCAAGGTCAAGACTTTAATGCAATTTGCGGGTAAAACTAATTCATTTTGACAACATTTAGCCAAAGCTATCGGTGACAGCGGCCGGAGCGGCCAAGCCACATTTGTCAATAATCAAGAAGTTAATACAAATTTCAACCGCCTCTGTGGTCTAGTGGTTCACACCACCGATTTCAGACCAAGAGGTCCCGGGTTCGATTCCCAGTGGGGGTACATATTGTATTCGGTTTGGTTGGTGGTAGGACTTGTTCTTAGTCCGCCTGGCTAGCTACCACCATCTTATCTAAGTCTGACGCCATAACAATGATGTTTATAGCATTATTGTGTTCCGTCAGTTAGAGATAAGATAGCCAGTTCCTCAGTGATTGAGGATTCCGGGAGTAGTGCGCTTCCACCTTCAGCCTTATCACCACTTAACATCAGGTATGATGAAGGCTAAGTGCTACCCCGTTGTGGATAAAAAAAAAATAAAAAAAAGAGATCAAAACCGGATAAGACTAATTTATTTAGAATTCATTTTCTGTCGTCTCGGGTACTCTGACAGCGACGACGACATGGCAAAACCGCAACGGGCATCCCCATCATCAGCGGTATTCAATATTTATACGGTTACGTGGAAAGCAATAATGATTTTGGTTCTTGATATAAACGATAAGTTCTTAAGTTCCAAGGTGGGGAGATGGGAGATTTCTCTCAGAATAACAGAATCTCAATATATATTAGAGTAGCAATTCTGAAAAGTCAAAATCAAAAGACTTTGTACTTAAACAAACCTTTATGTTTATTCAAATAAACTTCAGACTAAGTAGGTATGTTGTAAATAATAAAATAAGCAATAGGAGCCGTCCAACTAAGCACGCCGTGAGTTAATTTTTGCTAAAAAATATTGTTGATAATATAATTTATTTTTTATGTCATTTTAGCGCCTGTTCGTATGATAGTTAATTGTGGTTTGACAAATCTAAGGTTAGTTACGGGATCCGTCATCGACGATTTGTCAAAAATTACAAAACTCTAAACTTAAGTATAGCAATGGTGTATCCGTCATTATTCACGATTCATGATTGTGTGAACGTCAAACGTCGTCGTGTGAATGCGCCGTTAAATAGCCATTCGGTTTTCACCTCTACGTTAAAATGTTGTAAATAAAGGCCGAGCTTTAATTCAAATTGCTAAAAATCTACTACCACATCAATAAAGCTTCAGCCCCTTCATACATTACGAAACTTACAATCGACTAGTCTCCGACACCAGTCGCTGGATACTGTCATTTGTATTGTTTTACAAGCTTTTATTTAAAACTTGCAGTGTATGTATGTTTGTCCGTTCGTCAAATCTTGCAAGATAAATTAGACCCCATTCCCAGTGACCGATTAAGCTGAAACTTTGTATACAGGTTTGGTTTCGGTGACAATACAATATTAAAGGACATTCAACAAAAAAGCTGGTCATAAAAAATAAGTTTTTTACAAAAAACTTATATTTAATCCACATTATCCACAACGGGGTAACACTTAGCCTTCATTACACCTGAGACACACTATCACTAACTGCCGGAACACAATAATGCTGAAAACATCGTTGTTATGGCCTCAGACTTAGATAAGATGGTGGTAGCCATGCGGACTTTTGAACTAGCTCTAAGTCAGTCTAAGTGTAGCTAGCTTTATATATTAGAAACGGTGTGAGAGTCACTTTACAAAAGTTTGGGAGATACGTCTCGGCGACACTTCGCGTCGTATACAAGTCATTTGTAAGGTATCGTAATGTCGTACAGTCGCGCGTCAACGTAACTGAAGTCGTCCGATTATGGCGCAAGGTCGCTGCGGCGTTCGCGCCATGAATAATAAATACCACAGTTTGCCAATCCGAGACAACGGAGAAAAATACCTGTCAAGGCGGATTATAAAAACAAATGAAAATCAGTGAAACAAATGAATTAGTGTTATGTATTTTTAAGTATAAAAACTCTTGCGTTACTAACTGACTGACAGACAACGCACAGCAGAAACTACTGGGAGCCAAGCTGAATTTTCATTTGTTTACCAAACGAAAAACAATTATCGCTCTATCACGTATGTTGTACGTACGTTAAAATACGTGTACGTTAAAACAAAATTTAAATTGCCACCGTTTCATGCATGATTTTAAGGAAAGCTTAGCTCATACTTTGGTAACATAACCTTGAGTTTCTAAAAAAAAATATAGTAAAATGAACGGTAGTCGCGAGAATTCAAAACGAAAATGACTATTATATTTGCTCGTTAATAATATAATTTCTAATCTTGTTTTATATGATCGAAGAATCTTGTCACCGACCGCCCGCGTAGTTACTTTGTGATCTTGTCTATAATCCTGCCCGAAAGTTACGTACGGGCTGGTTTCTATAATTACAGAATTGCATTGTGAATGCATAAAAATAACTCGAATATCTTAAAATAATATTCCTAACAACTTCTTATTCCTATTCCTTGAATCGTTGCTTGAAACTTGAAACTTCTACTAATTAGGACCGGCAACAGTCTGCTATTGTATTGTTTCATCAATTTCAAATTACTTAGTAGCCAAGGATTTCATGTTACAGAAGGATATTTGATTTCACATTGCATTTCCAGGTAAAAGTAATAAAGGATACCTACCTCTGTATTTCATGAAATTGTACAGCTCAATATCTGTTTCCGATTGTATTTATTACATATCTGTTTAGGAAATATTAACCTGGAAATATGCATGCGTATGTATTCAGTTCTATTTGACACGCCTTAAGATTTACGTTGACGTTGCGGTAGGGATTAAATTAGTAAATAGTCTAGAAGAATTTTTGAAATTTACGACTTTGAACGGCATGGAATGTAACAGTTTGACACCGGGTTTTTTTAGACTAATTCGACCCCGCTGAACTCGATTTTGCCCGGTGACATTCCAATTTCCCCCCCCCTTCCCCCCTTTTTCATTGGAAATATGTCCCTCGCCACGGTTTTCTCCGTTTTGTACAAAAACTGCTAGAGTTAGAAGAAAACTGTCAATGACAAAATTAATCTACATTAAAGTACCTACCAAACGGTGTTTATTTTATTTTTATAGCACTTATAGTTTTCGAGTAATACTGTCCCAAACTTTGTAGTTTTTCCAAATTTTGAATATTATTTTTATTTATGCTATATTTATAGGGAAATGGCTAAATTTGGATGAAAATAATGTATTGACTTATTAATCCTGATAGATTTACGTACAAAACAAGACGTCATGGACGTCATTACGAGTTTTTATTTACATTCTACAGTTTGAACGGCAAATATATAATTACGTATTTGAGAACACACTAAACTTTTAAAGTTATGTAGGTATGTAAACTTTTAAAGGTATGTATTTCTATTTTCTAAAGCCACATCTCCTGAAGCACTGCCACCAACTTCAGATGCTGCTCACTTTCATATCCGTCGAGCGCATTACCAAACTTTTATTGGGAGAAATGCACATGTTGGAGAATTAGAACTGCTTTCTCCAACGGATTACGGCTGGCAGCAAGAAGGGGATAAGCTCACGCCCATTCTTACAACCTTAGAGGCTGTTCCCAAGGCCTGCAAAGACCTCCTTACATGCGGCTGTAAGGCAGGGTGTAAAACGGCAGCTTGCATTTGCCGCAGAGACGTGAAGCAACCTTGCACATCTGGCTGTTTCTGTCGGGGAGTATGCCATAAGAATGTTACTGCAAATGTGCAATAAATGTAATAATAATTTTAAGTCGGAAATTTTATAAATTTTTTATTATCATCAAACAATAAACACAATCTAATAGGTCTTTACCTATGAAATTGCCGTTTTCTATGGGGAAATTGTAGGAAGTTGGAATCGGCATACAAAGATATTTGGGGGTTTGTTGGACATGTGAACTCCGAATTCAACGAAACTATCGAGATATGATCAGACAAAATTATTCTAACTAGTTATTGCCTATAATCACTTTGGACTGTCTTAGAATAAAAAAAAACTGTTCAAAGCTGTCAAATTGACGACAACCAAAGAGCGGTACTTTGAAGCAGTTATAAAAAATTTCGACGCGTGTTTAATTATTCTTTTCTTAGATGTTTAACATGACGACATATTCTATTTTCGAAACTGACTATTAATTTTGATATATTGATATTAATTAAAAAATTAGAGACCAATAAACATGTGAGAAAAAGACGGCAATTTCATATGTAAAGACCTATTATGACGATTAAAATATACTTTTGTCTAAATTGAGGCCTCTTTTCTTTACAGATCCCTATACCTGCACCAAAACTTCTTTCTCAAACTCAGTAGCGCCGCCAATGGAAATTAATCAATTACGTTTTATTAAAGGCTTAGATTAAAAGTTTCGGTTATTTTGCGCAAATAAAAGAGTAAAATGCATTTTATATATATACTTTTAAGAACTCAAACTTAGGCAATAAGTCGTGAATATCAATAGTGCCAAAAGTGGCCACATTTAGCAATATCGAGATCCATAACTTCATACTCATATTTGAGGCCATGAAAAAATACTTAAAAATTGCACTTTACTCTTCTATTTGCGCAAAATAACCGAAACTTTTATTCTAAACCCTTGATAAATCGTAAATGATTTATTTCTATTGGTGGCGCTAGTAAGCTGATCGAACCACCTTAAGTGTTTTCGATTTTTCATAACATGTTTTATTGGATTATAAATAGTTAAAAAATATTATTAAGACTAAATTCAAGTACCTACATAACTTTAAAAGTTTAGTGTGTTCTCAAACATACGTAATTATAGATTTGCCGTTAAGAACTGTAGAATGTAAATAAAAACTCGTAATGACGTACATGACGTCTTGTTTTGTACGTAAATCTATCAGGATTAATAATTCAATACATTATTTTCATCCAAATTTAGCCATTTCCCTATAAATATAGCATAAATAAAAATAATATTCAAAATTTGGAAAAACTACAAAGTTTGGGACAGTATTACTCGAAAACTATAAGTGCTATAAAAATAAAATAAACACCGTTTGGTAAGTAATTTAATGTAGATTAATTTCGTCATCGACAGTTTTCTTCTAACTCTAACAGTTTTTGTACAAAACGGAGAAAACCGTGGCGAGGGACATATTTACAATGCAAAAGGGGGGAAGGGGGGGGGAAATTGGAATGTCACCGGGCAAAATCGAGTTCAGCAGGGTCGAATTAGTCTAAAAAAACCCGGTGTCAAACTGTTACATTCCATGCCGTTCAACATGAAAAGGAGAAGGCTTTTCAGATTATTCTTCTAGACTAAAAGGGCAGAAGCTCCGGTTCTGACCACTTTCCCGCGGGCCAATCGCCGTAATTCTATGCAGCGCGTCTTCATCGCGTTTGGGTCTTGACGTTCGACTTCGTATTGCCGTAATGACATAACGACGCACACGTCACGCAAACCTATAATCAAAGCCGCGCGTTATCAAAAACGGTTTTGCACGTCAACTGTACTTCAACTGCACGTACACTTGACTATGCGTCATAGAAATACCGCGATCGGGGCCCCGGTTATGGCAGTTTTAACTTAAAAAGTTATTTAAATAACTTAATTCCTTGTAATGTAGTCCACCAGGTCAGATCAGTTTCTGTCACTATACACGAGATAATAAGTCAGAATAAACAGCGCTTCTTTGTCACTTCTATGTGTGACTTGGAGCATTTCGCTGAGACAGGGTCCTGACAAGGAAGGCCGACCCCAAGTAAATGGGACCAGGTCTAGTAGGAAGAAGAAGAAGGGTCCTTTATTGGCTGCACACAACTTCTTACAATACTTTTCTTTCCTTTTTCTTGCTGCTATTGTCTGTGTACCTATTCATGTCCTTTCTTTATATTGATGTGTGTAAGTCAATAAATATTTCTGATATCGTCAACTATCTCTTCTCTCACGTAGGGTACATGCTAGGGTTACAGGACACTGACATTTTATAACAAATCGAAAATTCCAGGACATTTATGTGAAACCACTTTTTCTTGACAATGGGTTCTTCTTTTTACACACATATCAAATATGATATGATAACATCAAAACAGCTGGAAAATGGTTGTTCAGTTTATTTTCGCGATGAAAGGGTTGAACAGAGAGTACTGTCAAAAAGTTAACTTAAGTAGTTTTATCTCAAAAAGCCACAAGATTACATGACTTAGGTACGCCCGTATACTCGAATGCTACTCTTTAGAAGCGCCTCAAACATCGCCCTGTCTCTTTAAATTAAACGTCCAAGGTATGAAAGAGACACCATAATGATGCTGTAGGCATGAAAATGATTGCAAAATTTTTTAAATCATTATCATGTGATCATATAGTTCACCAAAATCATGATTTAACCTGTGATTTTTCACAGGCAGTTATTTATCATTATCATGTCATATCGTTTTAATTAAAAACTATTGTAATTTTTCACAGTGCAGTGATTTTTAATCATCTTGTCATTACGTCATAATTCTTACTATTGCTACTAACTGTAACTTTTGTGGTAACTATTTTAAATGATTGCTTCTTTGTATTAGCTATCTATGCTTTTTTATGATAATGATAATATGACGCTACTATAACAATAAAAACTATTAAATTGAATAAAATACAATAAACTTTAATGAAATGGAAAAAAAATAATAATATACAATTAAATCAATTAAATTTTGGATGTTTTCCGAAAAGAATTATAATATGATTTGTAGCAGACTATGTGAAAGAAAGTAGCAGGTGTGACTTATGATTGCATAAATCATATTAATCATATTATTATTCACTGGTGATTCATGATTTGTTTCATGCCTATGACCTTCGAGCAACGCGGGTCTTCCGTTCCGGACGGAAGGCCCGCGTTGCTCGAAGCCTATGACGCCCCCAAAGCTGAGTATTCGAGTATTCGTTGCTTTTGATCTCATCTATAAAGTCCTAACCGGAATAATGTCACATTTCCTTTATTCCTGTACAAGTGTACATTATAAACTACCCCTGTAACTAAACGTCTGCGTCCGAAAGCCAGCGCTGCTGCTGCTAGCTGCGCCATGCATCTGCCACGAGGCCGTTTCGGCAAAAAAGATTTACTTGTGTTTATTTGTTTGTATTGTTTTGTCTTTCTTGCTGAATAAACTTTTTCATGTCTCATATTCTGAAAGTAACTCCTAACTTACCTAAAATGCGGGCTGAAAGTGGTATGTGGCGGCCCTAGGGCCGTTATGAAATTTAAAAAAGGAATAGGAGGGGTCATGTCAAAATCTGTAAGTATCTCTTTGGACATTTATTTACCAAAGGTATGCAGGCAAAGTCACATAGCCTTTACAGCCTGTTTTGCTATTATATAAAATAATTAATATCGTAGAATTATTAATTTAATATTAAAAACATTGTTTTTTAAAGAATGCGTTATTAGAAACAGATTAAAATAAATGTGTTATTTGTAACATAAAAAATCAGGCTATTAATTTCATGGAATTGCATAGAGTACGGGTCAAACACCAAACTAGGCTGTATGGACTTAGTTCCCTTGCCTTCCCTAAAATAGAGAAAATTAACAAAAAAGTTATAGTCTTACGAAAATTCCGCGGCCATAGGAAAAATATTTTTTTAAATTATTTCTGTTTATTTTTACTTTCCTCATATTCAAAATGAAAAGTAGAGTGTTTACTTCGGGCGTATGGACCCATAACAGTCTCGAACTATCGGCGCCCTCACTTCGTTCGTGCGCCAAAACACTCGACTGTTATGGGTGCCATACATCCCTTGCTAAACAATCTACTATTTCTATTCCTATTCTTTTTACAAGTATAATAAGTAAATGTGCAATAATATTTCTCGAGAACATGAAAACCAAGTTTAAAAAATTATTGCATGCTTACAACCAATAATATAATTCAAAACAATTTGTCGATTCATTCGTCATAACCGCACTCATCCTTTATGTTAAAATAACGAATTCTCAAAAAACGGTAATGCAGACCTAAACCAAAATTAATTATAAGTAAAATATAGGTACACTGTCATCATTACTTACTTAATAATTCGACAATACACTCGATTATTCTGTCAGCGTACAGTTCTGAAACAGCGGTCATTAGGTTGACAAAATAATAACGTGGCTTTCAGTTTTCATTGGCGAACACTTTGTTCCTAGTTAATTATAAGCTACTTCGCTGAGGGCATCAAAAGAACTTTTCTGAAACATAAAATTAAATTGCCAGTCTTTAAGGCGCTACTCGGAAAAATATGGACTTTTTGATTTAAAACTATAGGACGGTTACAGTTGTTACAAATCTGGTAATAAGATATATATTTCTTCATACCTTTATCTAGAATCGTATAGTTTCAAAAACACGATTTTATGATTTTGCCTCGACACTTTTTCTTTTCTTTTTCGAAGTGAAGATTATTCTTAAATGGGGTTATTTACAGTATTGGAAATTGGTTTAATTAGTGGACACCAATAATATTGAGGATCGTATAGAAGCATTTTTTTTTAAATCGCTGTAGTTTTTTAATACGAAGTGATTTAGTGTTTTTTTTTTGCCTAATCTGCAAAATCGGTCTCGCTCCCGCGCGCGTCGTTTTCTCATTGCTATCTCGCTTCAGCACATATTTTCCGAGTATCGCCTTAATAAGCAGCAATACATTAATGTTTTTCTTTTAGTTTTAATTCAATGTAACTGCTATTTTCAATTTTAAAATCTCTAAAGGTCTTCTTTCAGACATCTATTTAATAACTAGCCTTTCGCTCGCGGCTTTGCCCGCCTGGACTAAACATGGTCTAGTGGGAATGTGATGTTTTCCGGGATAAAAAGTAGCTAAAAGGACTATATGGATTTTCTCTTAGGTTGAATATAATATTGTTTCTATTGCTCAATAAAATGCTGCTATTTAATGAACCTCAAAGTTTCACGAAAATATTTATGAAGCCTTCCGCCCGCGGCTTTGCCCGTTGTTACGACGTTATCCCGCGAGAACCTAAGATTTTTCCGGGATAAAAATTAACTTACAATCACCAAAAATCACGTCGATCTGTTGCTCCGTTTTGACGTGAGAGACGGACAAACGGTTGACGTCAAATGTTTGACAGCTGGTTTGCATGGGAAAAGAAAATTGTTTTTACTATTTTCCACGTAATTTTCATATTTTTTCTCTCCATAAAAAACCTTCCGTCTGTCTTAAGGCGATGATTCCCGACCGAAATAGACACGCTAACGCTTGCTCGGCCGCGCGCGGTACATTTCACGCGGACGCAGCGGCAGCCGGCAGTGAACTGTGAACTCGCGAGCGCCCCGCGAATAAAAACACTTAAAATTCAATTAAAAATTAAATAAATAAAAATTTTAACTTATGACGGCCGGAATCCCTCGGCTATTCAAAGACAATTATTTTCGTGTATTTTTCATTAACTAAAAATAAGTATACTGCAAGTAATAGGATATTTGGATTACGATTAGACGGATGTTTAGGATTTTATTTGACACAGTAAAATATCACATATTTATTCCTAATTTTAAATACTTGTGGTTTGCGAGTAGTCCATAATTTAAAATACCCAATTTTCGGGAATCGGCGCCTTAAGAAACAAATGTTTTTTTTTTGCCGTATTGGTCCAGCCGTTCTCGAGCTTTGCGCTTAGCAACATTCATTTATAAGGAAGAAGATTATAATCTGCTTCTATAAGAAACTGATTGTTTTTTTTTATTGTTAATAGGCAAGCGCTTGCCCGCTATCTCGCCTGATGGTAAGCGATGATGCGATCTAGGATGAATCGCACTTGCCTAGAAGATACCTATTCACTCGCGACTTGAAGGCCCCCAGATTGTACCTATCGGGAAACACAGACTCAGGCAAAGAGTTCCATTAAATAGCGGTGCGGATGATAAAATTTGAGGCAAACCGCTTAGTTCTTATTTTTGGAATATCCACCGAAAAACGGTGGCGCTGATTCGTACGTCTGGTCGTCCGATGGAAGAAGGGAGATGGCGGAATTAGGTTATGCAACTCCGCTGCACACTCACCGAAATGTATCCGATAAAAAACCGATAAGCTTGTGCAACCTTGCGTCTATGCTCGAGGCTTTTAAGCTTTTCATCGAACAGATTATCGTTGCCGATGAGCTTCCTGGCTCTCCGTTCAATAGCTTCAAGCGTCTGGATCTGGTATTTGGCGGAGCCATCCCAAAGGTGAGAACAGTACTCCATACACGATCGAACTTGTGCTTGGTATAGATTGAGCAGCTGTTCCGGCGTGAAATACTTTCTCACCTTTGCCAGTACGCCAAGCTTTTTTGATGCTAATTGAGCCTTACACTCAATAAAAGATCCAAAATTGAGTGTTGGAGTCAGCGACATGCCGAGAAGCTCTAGGTGTTCTGTAATCGGCACGGATACACCCCGGAAAGTAGGAGCTAGGTCAAAATTACTCCTTTTGGCAGAGAACAGACACGCCTGGGTTTTTGAAAGATTGAACCTGACCAAATTGGCTTCACCCCAATCGGAGACTGCCTGCAGTGATAGGTTCATACGTGTGACCATCGCCTCCCTGAGACACTGGACTTGATCTGCACTGGCTCGAGCATCAGATATATAGCTCTCTACAACGGTGCTGTCATCTGCGTACCCCAAAATACCGGGTATTAGCAGATCATTCATATGCAGCAGGAACAGCGTTGCAGAGAGTACCGACCCCTGCGGGACTCCGGCATTGATAGCCAATTGGTCGGACGAGCAGCCATTAATGACAACTCGAATCGACCGATCCCTCAGAAAGTCCGATATACAGATACACAAACCGGTGGGAAGTCCGTATGATGAAAGCTTACCGATAAGGCTATCATGCCACACCCTGTCAAAAGCCTTCGAGATATCAAGAGAAATAGCGAGCGCCTCTCCATACCTCTCGATGGCTTCGTTCCATTTGTAGGTAGCGTATGCTAGAAGATCTCCAGTGGACCGGTTTCGGCGAAACCCGTATTGACGGTCACTAAGGAGGTCGTTTGCTTCTAGATACGACAGGAGCCTATGGTTCAGTACACGTTCCATTATCTTGCAGAGAATGGACGTTACCGAGATGGGCCTGTAATTGGCAGGGTCGGCACGACTGCCCTTTTTGGGCACAGGTTGCACGTTGGCCAGCTTCCATGCTTTCGGTACTTGTCCCTTTGCCATAGATAAGCGGTACAGGCGTGTTAATACCGGGGCTAATTCAGGCGCGCAGGTCCTTAAAACTATGGCTGGTATACCATCCGGACCACTGGCTTTATTCACGTCCAGATCACGCAATGCTTTTCTTACTTCGGTCTGTCTGATGCGGATTTCCGACATTAAAGTCCCACAACTTGGTAAACCCAATGGTACAGCATTGCCAGGATCTAGACGCGAACACTCGGCAAATAAATTGGCAAACAAATCTGCCTTTTCCTTGGCGGTATGCGCCAAAGATCCGTCTGGCTTCAGCAGAGGAGGCATTGAGGGACAGCAGAAGTTGACCTCGACCGATTTTGCCAGGGACCAAAAAGCTTTACTCCCAGATGGGTACGAAGCAAGTCTTTTTCCTATTTGGCTTATATGGTCGAAGCGAGCTCTTTTTATAACCTTCTTGCAGGACTTGGCGGCTTGGGTCGGGCGGAGAATACACCGACACCGACGTCACCACACAATGGTCAGAACTACCAAGGGGTGGTGAAATCGACACGAAGTAGCGGTCCGGGTCTGTTGTCAGTAGAAGGTCCAAACAATTAGGTGTGTGCCCGTCGATGTCCGGTATTCTAGTGGCTTCCTGGACTAGCTGGGTGAGATCTAGCGTCAAGGCAAGCTTACGAGTTTCACGGCCAGCGTGGTCGGTTTTCTCAAATGAAAACAGCCAGTCCTCGTGGTGGGCATTGAAATCTCCCAAAACCACTAGTTGCGCGGAAGGGTACCGCTGTAGGGCAACATCAGCCTTCTCAATGATTTGGTTGGTAAGCCTGGTAGTCTCGGTGTCTTCGCTGTGCGAACGGTAGACACAAGCGTAGAGAATTTTCTCTAAGCCAGTGTCCACTAGAACCCAGATAATGGAGAGGGTGGGGTCTTCAAGGTCACGGAGACGGATTGTGTTATAATGATTGTGATTATATCAATAATATACACAGAATATAAAAATAAAACATAGTTTTACTAACGACACCAATCTACATTTGTAATGAGCCCATTTTCTGTGTAATATAACGATAATATATGAGACGTAGAGTTCGGTTTATTTTTTAATTTTTGAGAAAGTTGAGGTTTTTGGCAATTTTTGAAAACGAGATTGGTCTCTCCATTGACTTTAAAATCATTGCAGGGATCTATGCAAAATCATCTATAGTGCGACAAGCTTTTCTGTTCCGGTGATTATCTTTGTAACTAAAACAGTTATCATACGACAGTCCATTTTGACAGCTTATTTCGTATTGCAAGTGGCGCCTCTGTTACGGCTGTCACCGGAACAGAAAAGCTTGTGTCACTGTACCTATAATACGCTAAAGTGAACACGTTTGTATAAAAAAAACCCAGTTTTATATATCTCTCTTTGTAAGCAAGTTAGGAAGTGACGAGTCTTTCTCACAAGTATCTAAGATTACTCAATGGGAAGACTCAGCGCAAAATATTACAATAACGATTTCACGAATAAAGGTTTTTTTATTTATATTTATTTATTTTATACTACTACATTGGCCTCCCGACAAAACGCGGGTGCTACTTACGTGACTACGTATAACGTGAATTTATTCAAGTTCGTGCACGAAATTCACAGAAACAAACAATGTCACTCATTAGTTCTAGCGGTACACCCCGGAATTTAGTAAAAAGCTGCAAGTGGTGGATTGATCTATAGGCCATAAGAATCAATTTGACCTGTAGCACGAAAAATTTTTAAAAGAAGAGGAGTTATTAATATTATTAATATTTATTTAATTGTCAGATATTACATCCATTTTTTTTTTATTAGCTTAACTCCTATGTTAGTAAAAATATAAGAATAAAATTTCAAGTGGTCAATTCATTCATAATTCACAATAAAATAAAATTATTAAAGCCGAGTATACCCGTGCCTTGGACTGGACGTGTCTTGCGACACTATTCAATCAAGACACGAATGAAAGCCCTCATAACATTAGAGTTATACTTCTCGGCTATGACGTTTAGTATACTGTTGGTGCTATTACGAATTCTATTGAGTAATGATGCCACCCGCTTCCGTATTATCGCATGAAAGCCATCAACCCTCGCCTCCATGAACATCGTTGAGGCACTACAGAAGCGGGGCAATCCCAACAGTATCCTAAACCCATTATTATACTGCACGCGCAACGCATTAAGCGATCTTTTTGTACAGGAAAACCACAGGCTGCTCGTGTAGAAGGCTTGGCAGTAAGCTTTAAACAATGTGATTTTAACTTGATTACTACAACGAGCAAACCTGCGAGCAAGCATATTGGAGCGGACCGCCAGCGCCCAGCGCTCCCTGTCAATATCTAATTGGTCATCAAGGTCCTCGGTAACATAATGGCCAAGATACTTAAACTGTTGAACCCGTTTTAATTCAATACCATTCAACTTTATAGCGGGTACAGTTAATGGGCACTTACCCCGGGCCTTGAAAACCATATATTCGCTCTTCATTGTATTATAAATAAGACCGTGAGTACGAGCGTATCTTTCACAAATGCCTAACAAGGATCTCATGGCGCCTACAGTGGGGCTCAGTAGCACCATGTCATCAGCATAACTGAAATTGTTCATACAAATATTATCTATAGAGCATCCGACAGGTGAACTACTGAGCTCAGTCAAAAGCTCGTTCACGTATAGATTAAAGAGCTTTGGCGAACTTAACCCACCTTGCCTAACCCCGCACTCTAATCTGTACGTGTCCGATAGACAGTTAGCCCATCTTACATTATTAGTCTGGTTAGCGTACCAGTAATGAAACAGCCTTTGTATTTGCGAATGTACGCTTGTTTTCCTGAGCTTTTCCCACAATAAATCATAAGAAACTAAGTCAAAAGCTTTTGACAGGTCAAGAAAACAAGCGTAAACCGGCGTACTTCTCTCTGTGTAGTATTGAACGGTGTGCTTGAGGCTTAATATTGCGCTTTCAGTGGATAGCCCGGTTCTGAAACCGAACTGCGCATCGCTAATATTTAGGTGCTTTTCAAGCTCCGAGTCAAGCACACCGTCCAACACCTTAGCCACTACAGTGGCGAGAGATATCGGGCGGTAGTTACTTTTGGCCGAGAGATCTCCCGTTTTATTTTTGACAATGGGAACGACAATTGTTTTCATAAGGTCCGGTGGTAGGTACGAATGATTTAGGCACAGCGTAAAAAACATCGACAAAACTCGCGCTAGATGTGGCCCCGCGTACTTTAAATGCTCAATGCTGAGCCCGTCATGACCAGGGGATTTGCCACTAGTCATATTACGTATAATGTTATTTACATGTTTGGCTGATACGTTAAATAAGTCCCCGGTCTTAACGGCCCCAGCATCCATATTATTTTGCGTGGAACGAAGCGGCGACTTTACACTAAATTGCTCTCTAAATACCTCAGCAATAGCCCTATAATCACTCACACCCTCCACGCTCATAGGAACGCCAGGCTTAGGATTTATCTTGTTAGTCGCTTTCCAAAATTCACTGAAATTTTTTGAAGCACGGAGATTGGCAATAATGTCCATCTTTATTTGGTCTCTGTTATCTTGGCACCATTTCAATTTATTTTTAAATATTTTTCGACTTTCATACATTTCATTGTAAATAATACCGGTGCGTGGCCTGTTATACAGAACCCAATTAAAAAACTTAAGCCTGGCCTCCCGATGCACCTCTCGTACATGTTTATTCCAGCCTATTATGCAACGATTTTTATTGAAAACTTTATTTTTCGATACACTAGTGCGTATAGCAGCGTCAGTTAATGCCACAATTATATCATTATACATAACATCTAATCTATTTTTGTGCAGTGAACAGTTACAATTAATATTAAAACTACATTTACTAAATTCATCCGGAAAGTCAATTAATTTCAATTTACTATTACAATAATTGGTATATTTTAATTTCTGCTCATCCGTGCGTTGTCCCCAACAAATTTTATATTTATTTGTGTTAACATTAATTGAATTAAAATTGAATTTACGTATGACCAGGTGTAACTCACATTCAATAATAAGTGGCAAATGATCTGACCAAAACGTATCATATTTTATAAAAACATTGGTTATTGTTTGCCACGCCGATTGACTAACCACACAATGATCGAGCCATCGAGTACAACCGTGCACGTCACTTATATATGTATAATTATTTGAATCAGGGCCCAGCCAATCAAGATCAGCGCAAGTCCATTGTTGATCATGACATAAGTTATTTAATTCAGACCCAAACAACTCGCCAGGATGCGCATTAAAGTCTCCTAAAATATAGGTTGCAGCTACGGAATTACTGTCAACTATAGCACATACCTCGCTAAAGCAGTCCGTAAAGTCTGGTAGATTTTCAGTTTTGTCCGTCGGCATATAGACACTAAACACCAAAATATCACGGTCACTTAATGTGGCCTTTATCGCGGCGATACGCGGATTGCTACAATTTATCACAGACACTTCACTAAACATCGCTTTCCGCCACAATAGCGCGACGCCGCCGAAAGGTCGACCTGTCAGTACACCGTCAGAGGTGTCCACCGCCGATGTCCCCGTGTAAGCAAATTCTGGATCTATAGTGCTAAGTATAGGTATGTCGTGTGAAAGCAGCCATGTCTCCTGCAACGCTATGATGTCTGCTGACTTACACAAGTTTCTCACACAGTCAATCAGACTTACAGTTGAAGGTCACACATGTACATTTTATTTTCTCCTTTGGTTGCACATCCATTAATTAGTTGCTAAGTTTCAATTCACTACTCGAAGCTTGTTTCTTATCATCTTGCTTTGTCGCGTTTTTATCAAAGTAAACAAAGCGACGAAATGATACTCCTTCTGGCCATAGGCTTTCATTCAAAAGTAAACTAAGTTTGTGGTGTGGTACAACAATTTTAAAAGCACTGTAGTTTCTCTGTTTTTTCATAACAATTTTCTTAACAAATACTTCCGTCTGAGTTTTCGCAAAAATATATTCACTAATG
Organism: Crambus lathoniellus; assembly: GCA_949710035.1. Taxonomy (NCBI): domain Eukaryota; kingdom Metazoa; phylum Arthropoda; class Insecta; order Lepidoptera; family Crambidae; genus Crambus; species Crambus lathoniellus. The sequence continues at coordinate 32,466,367 of OX453296.1, forward strand.
TCATTTTCCAATGCCTCTTTGTCAACATTCGTGATGAAAAGAGGAACTTTCTTGCCCGCTGCCCTGAATTTTATGTTTGGACTCAAGGTGGCTTTGCCTTGAAATCCATCAAAACGATTTTTCCTCTTTTTCTTCTGTACGACCTCCCATGGACTTTCTTTCGGACAATTTTCATTATTCTCCAGGGGGGTCTTTCCGGAGGACCGCGCCGGGGACGCGCGGCCGCCGCCGACCGTTTGCCTAGTACAATGAGTTTGCGGCGAGACCCTAGTGATAACCTCAGATAGATGATTAGGTTCAGGAGCAGGCGGAATCGACATAAAATGTTCGTTATCAGGATTAGGTGAAACAACGACACTCTCATCAAATTTTTCAGAAAAGTTCATTAACCCAGTTGGCCCACTATCTAAGCAGAAACTATTTCTATTCCCACCGCCTCTTTTGCAATTTATTTGGGAAGAAAATTTTGGTAGCAAATAGTCGTTTTTGAACTCGTCGAACTGTTGGTTAGTAACATACGTTTCTTTAATTGAAAGAATATCATTCTTCATTATCAATAAATCTTTTAAGAGTCTAGTGGCATCAATATGATCAAACGTGACCGGAGGTAGTTTCTGTAGTTCACGAGCCACGAAAATCGGCACTAATTCGGGATCCGTTTCTTTAAGCACCGTTATAATATCATAAATATCTCTCGATGACTTTCCGTCCTTTCTTCGCATGATTTTTCGCCTCGTTGTGGTGATCGAATCAAAAAGTAATCTTTTTGCGGCTTCTATGTCTTCCACGGTAAAGGATGAGGAACACAATCTCACTAAACTTTCCTCGTCCATTACATCCATTTTGTTTTGAACGAAAGCTAACACTTCACAAATCACGATGTTGCAATTATTGCATTTAACGACATTAGACGCCATTGTTCTAAAGGTCAATGACACAACCGCACGGTAGGATGCGCGCGCGCGGACTGACTTCATCTTTTATTTGTATGGGTTTTTTTTCTGAAACCTATCGTGTGCGGTGTCTTATGAAAGGGCTTACTAAGCCAATTTTAAAAATATTATGTCACTTCAATATATATTTCAGTCACTTGTTTTAAATTGGAATAAAAATAATTTTCAAAACATACCAGGGTGCTTACCATCAACTCTTAATGCGGTTTTGTTTAGGACCTAAACTGATCTGCTTCGCTTATTCGTACCACGACAGTTTAATATCAATGACAGCGATTCAGTGATCATTCAATGACATTTCACAGCCGCTAAGCTGTCATGAACTCCTATTTGACTTATAACCCGGTCGATTTAACATGACAGCTGCAGGTTATACCCGTCCCTCTCACTCTACGGGCATGACAGAATCGAGTGAAAGAGACGGGTAGAAGAAAAAGTAAAAGTAGTAAAGTCATAGTACGAAAGAAAGCAATTCATTTTAGGAACCTATTCTGCATCGCTCTATTTTTGAATCGCTGTCTTAAAGTTTTGATTCGGTTGAATCATTATTTGTAAAACATACCTAAAGTTATATGTAAAAGCCTTATATACAACCCCAAGAAAGCAATTTTGAAAATATTTACATTCAGTTTTTTTTTTAATATTTCAAAATGTGATAAATCACAATTAGTTGAAACATGTATAAAGTTTAGTAGGTTTAACTTGCCGCGCACACACTGTTGGCCATAATAGAGTTTTGCCGTGACGTCACGTCACTATCGACAAAACAAAACGCAGTGATGCTAGATGGGGACTCTAATTAGAAATGGGCTACATACTTTAGACATACTTAATACATAAATAAAAAATTAAATCGTAATTGCCCTTATCATCATCATCATCATCATCAGCTGTACGGCACCCACTGCTGGGCATAGACCTCTCCTCTCCCAAGGATCGCCACATCGATCAATCGGCAGGTTGGCGATCGCAGTATGGCCTGCCGTTTCAAGGAGACGTTGCTGCCTATTTCCTGATGCCGGTTTTCCCTCTGTCGCCTCTATTACGACACCCACGGGAAGAGAGGGGGTAGTGTTTTTTTTTCTGAGCCAGCACTACACGGCTCGCAAAACAATAATAATTACATTTCTGTGTATGTAACCTTTTAATGACATCTTTCTAACGTATTATGAACTAGCCTTCCGCCCGTGGACTACACGCCGTTATCCCGCGGGAATGTGATAATTATCCGTGAAAAAAGTATGTACCTACTCTATTTCACTCTCTAGCTCCCAACTACACCCATACCAAAAATCACGTCGATCCGTTGCTCCGTTTTGACGTAAAGACGGACAAACAAACATACACACTTCACATCTTACAGGCAAATAGTCTATTCCTATAGTATCACCAGCACTTGCGCATTGTGCTTTCGATAAAAAATTCTCAATCCACCAATTCAATATCCGAGAAGCGAGTAAACATCGTACGATAAAAGTTTTCCTGAGTTTTCAAAATGGTCAGAACTTGAACAATAAGCATGTGCCTGATGACCGATTAATGAAGCATGATAAGTAGGTACCTATTTTAATCCTCATCCTAATCAAAATGTCTCAAATATGTTTCTTCTGATAAATCTTCTTCGTTTCGAATATCCATAACTCAAGTGTTTACATACCTAATAGGGGATAGTTTAATGAAATTCGTAAAAACTCAATTCTTGTTACTTTGGAAAATATTTAGCCCGCAAAACATCGATTTCACAACTTATTACAAAAGTTCGTACAAGTTTTACAACCTACAGAATCAGTGATAAAGACTTTAACCATTTTCGGGTGGCCTTCAAGCGTTGGCCTAGACTTGTACTTGACACGCTAGCTGCGGCCTGCGAGCAGGAACCGGCTGTGACGTTACATAATCGGGTCAAGGACACTACTTGTGGAATGCCAACGAAAGCTCAGCGGCGAAATGGTTCAGCGGAAGCCGATAGAATGAGTTCAATTCTGATTGTGTTTTGTGAATCGTGGGTACTTTTACTACTCGTTACGGCTTCAGGTAGGACCTACCTATTATGTCCACGGTTTCTATAATTGAAAATACGTTCACTTTGATTTACTTCAAGTACTGGCAAGTGATCACAAAAATAATATTGCAGATAGTACGAGTACTTATTAATTTAAATTCAGTAACTTTCTTGGTATACCTTTAGGTATAATCTGTCTATCTTCTTTAGATATAAATCTCTTGCGTAACTGACTGTTTTAGACAACGCACAGCCGAAACTTCTGGGCGCAAGAAGCTGAAATTTTACATGCAAGTGCAGGGGAGCACTAAGAGAGGATTTTTTTAATCATCCCCCCTGTGGGGGTTAAAAGGGTATAAGAGTGATAGAGAGATAGTAGAGCATGAAACTTTTTACTTTTTCAATGGATTCAGTTGAAACTCAGTGTATAGGTTCCTCAAGTGACGTGAATGAGCACTAAGACTAAGAAAGGATTTTCATAAATTCCCCCTCTAAGGGAGAAAAAAGGGGGTCCAAGTTTGAATATAAAACCCTTGCGTTAAGTACTGACTCACAGACAACGCACAGCCGCAAGAACTGAGTGCCGCAAGAACCTGAAATTTGGCATGTATGTTCCTTGGAGAGGGGAGCACTAAGAGAACTAACTAGCTTCGAAATTCTGGTCAAAGTATCTATGAAACTTTTTATTTCATCAATGGATGGAATAACTTAACCTTTTTAGGTAATGTACCTAAGTGAAGATGAGGCTGAAGCTGGAAGCGCACTACTCCCGGAATCCTCAACCACAGAGAAACTGGCTATCTTAGATAAGATGGTGGTAGCTAGCCAGGAGAACTTAAAACTAGCCCTACCCTGCAACCAACCAAAGTGAATACAATAGTACCCCACTGGGAATTGAACCCGGGACCTCTGGGTCTTATACCGGTGGTGTGTGTATCACTACCATTATACCACAGAAGCGGTTAAAATCTAGAAGTGGTTATCGGAAACAGTGACTGAAATTAAAAAGCGTGGTGCGCGTTGTCAATATTAAGTACCTACCACTTACCTACCTACTTGAACTGCATGCTTTGCAAAGGGTGCACCACGCTTTTTAATTTCAGTCACTGAATAGACGGTTTTTTGTACATTTTATGCCCGAATTCTTGAACGCTAATCATCTTTGGGAGCGTCTCAAACATCATGGCATCTCTTCAAGATGCCATGATGATGATCTCAGTATTCGGGCATAATGCCCGAATACTCCAAAAAGATAAGTATCTTTGGGAGCGTCTCAAACATCGCCCTGTCACTGTCAAACTTATGAAAGAGATGCCATGATGTTTGAGACGCTCCCAAATTTGATTTGCGTTCGAGAATTCGGGCGTTAGTCTGTTACTTATAAAAATGTGTTTTCTAGTCTTTTATACTACTTACTTACATATTTATTTATTACTTTTTAGTTTAATAAATGGCAAGCCATGGATGGATGGTAGTAATGTATTTCACAGTCCATTCATGTCTCTGCCCACCCCGTAAATATTATAACTCAATGCCCCGTAAGGGAAAAAAGACGTGATTGTATGTATTTAGCTTTACAAATTCAAGTGGAGCGGATGTGCGATCCAAACCCTTTAAACAAATGAGCCCTAACTCGAGGGGTTTCCTAGTGGCCATTAAGGAGTGCCACTGACTTCTTTCCTGCTTTATCATCAGACCCTCGCCACCAAGTGTAGCGAATAGGTCTCATCAGAACGAAACAAATGAGCCCAAACTTGAGGGGTTTCCTAGTGGTCATTAAGAAGTGCCACTGCCTTTCTCCCTGCTCCATCATCAGACCCTCGCTACCAAGTGTAGCGAATAAGTCTCATCAGAACGAAACAAATGAGCCCAAACTCGAGGGGTTTCCTAGTGGTCATGAAGGAGTGTCACTGGCTTTTGTCCCAGCTCCATCATCAGACCTTCACCATCAAGTGTAATGAATAGGTCTTATCAAAACAGAACAAATGAGCCCAAACTAGAAGGGTTTCCTATTGGTAATTAAGGAGTGTCACTGGCTTCCTTCCTGCTCCATCATCAGACCCTCACCACCAAGTGTAGCGAATAGGTTTCATCAGAACAAAACAAATGAGCCTAAACTCGAGGGGTTTCCTAGCAGCCATTGAAGAATTCTATTGCCCACCTCTTGACTCCATCATTAGATCAGCTCGATGGTAGCAAATTATTGTATTGTCATCGGATTCATATAGACTTCAAAGTCGAAAGTTTCAAATCTATACAAATAAATAAAATTGGACTGTCTGTTTGTAATATTAAAATAACCGCTTTTTACTACATGCATATGATTATATATACGGTACATATACCAAAATAACATTTTTTACAATTTTTGTCTGTCTGTCTGTCTGTCTGTCTGTCTGTTTGTTCCAGCTAATCTCTGAAACGGCTGGACCGATTTTGACGGGATTTTCACTGGCAGGTAGCTGATGTAATAAGGAGTAACTTAGGCTACTTTTTATCTCGATATTCCCACGGGAACGAGAACCACGCGGGTGAAACCGCGGGCGGCCGCTAGTACGACAATAAAATTAGAAGTAGGGTAAAATTGAATTCCAAGATTTTCTTACATTGTGACTTTAGTTAGTTAGTTACAGGTTAAGCTAATAAAAGTGTGGTAAAAAAGAATTGTATGAAGAAAATAATTGTTAGAATAAAGAAGTTGTACTTAAGTATAGAAAAATTGCAATAAAAAATATTATGCGACCAACATGTAGAATCGGATGTTTTTCTTAATACAATTTATAATATTAATTACTAGTAGACCCGGTGAACCTCGTATCACCTTCATCAGTGAAACCTTCATCTACTTATCGATCTATATACCTACATCCTTACTTTTTAATTATTTCAATTAATTTTAATTTAAGTAATGTGTCCATCGATAAGAACAAATTTGACTAGGAGGAGAACAACGAAATCGCGAAATAAAAACAGCATTTCAATAAAAAAAGTACAACACCTATAAATTGCATGGAACAGCAGATTTTTTTCACGGTATGGAGTAAGAGTTGTTCGTATAAGTATTGGTTTCACTCATATATCCTGAAATATTTCTAGTTACCAAAAATTAAGGGTGTAAAATATTTAAAAATATGAATTGCTGTTCGTTAATGTCGCTAAAAATAAAAACCGGATTGAATTTTTTTTTTAATTTTTTGACTATATTTTAAAGTCAATCCTAAACCTACTTTCAACTTCAATTAATTGAGATCAAGAGTAAATAAATAGTACTTACCTATATCTTTAACGTTTAAAAAAAATAGCGTAGCGAAACTAAGTTCGCCAAAGAAGTGCACTGCCTACTTTGTTATTGTTGATCGAAGACTGCCGCATACCACAAAATGTCACCTATTTAAAGTAATCTGAAGCGGCTAAAACGGTAATGATAAAATAAGTACTTAAATTTTTACTTTATTGCATTCACAATGCAATTTTTATGGTTGAAAAATGGAAAATGAAGTATTTAGAAAAAATCGACCCGTCTCACAACCAGCTCAGATGGGACTCGAACCCACGACCTTTCGCTATCCGGGCGACTGCTCTAACCACTGAGCTACGGAGTCGTTATGAGAAGCGTCGAATTTATCAAATACTTCTTACACGCTGTATAGCCAGCGTTAATTTCATCAATGTGAAGATATTACTACCCCCACACGCGAAAGAAAAACCTTTCCAGATATTTGACAATCGCTAAAGAAGAAATTACTATGGCAAGTTATTTAAATTTTTACTTCATTGCATTCACAATGCAATTTTTATGGTTGAAAAATGGAAAATGAAGTATTTAGAAAAAATCGACCCGTCTCACAACCAGCTCCGATGGGACTCGAACCCACGACCTTTCGCTATCCGGGCGACTGCTCTAACCACTGAGCTACGGAGTCGTTACGAGAAGCGTCGAATTTATCAAATACTTCTTACACGCTGTATAGCCAGCGTTAATTTCATCAATGTGAAGATATTACTACCCCCACAAGACGAGACGGGTCGATTTTTTCTAAATACTTCATTTTCCATTTTTCAACCATAAAAATTGCATTGTGAATGCAATAAAGTAAAAATTTAAATAACTTGCCATAGTAATTTCTTCTTCAGCGATTGTCAAATATCTGGAAAGGTATTAAGGTATTAAGAATAAGTACTCCTTGGAAGCGACCACGGGCAAAATTTTAGTTTCGTAGCCTTCGATCAACAAATTGTTATTGTTGATTGAAGTTCGTAGCACTCAGTTTTTTTTTTCCATTTTTATATCACATTAGCTTTTAGTATGGGTTTTGCCACATTTTTTATATAAACCTATAAATATATGTATAGATTACCAATTATATTTACATAAATGCATTGTGTGTGACTGCAAAAAGATTAACAAAAATTATGAAAAGAACTTGTACATCAAATGCAGTGTATTGACCGGGTGACGTAAAGCTTCAGCATAAGTGGGCCATGGTCGGCCGCAGGGTTGACAACTAGGGTTAGATAATTTGATCGATTATTACGATGTAATTTGAAGCAATCATATAAATTGCATAATGTCAGGTTGCCGTTAGCTTTTTAATAGTTTCATACAGTTGTTAACGTATGGGGCCCGTTTTCACAGTGGTTGGTATAACTCGCGCAAATAAAGAACCAATCTGTAAATGGCGGCCAAGCTTTTAAGTAAGGTTAAGAGTGAGCGCGATAGCATGACCCACCCACGTGCTATACATGCAGCATGACGGTATGTGTGAGCGAGATAGCATGACCAGACGGCCGCCATTTCCATAATTGTTTCTTCATCTGCGCAGCTTAAATAGAGAATATTTTGAATGGAAAATCGTCTAGCTGACGTACCTACTTTAAAAGATTGACCTTCGCTTCCAAAGAGAATTTAATCAAATAATGTTTAATGCTTACGTATCTGTTAAATCAAAAACTTTATCAATAAATTTTCAAAGTGGCATAATCGGCATAATCACGTTTGCGACGACGTTGTCGCAGACGCATTGCGATGCAACACTGTGTCGGTGTGAACCTACGCGTACAAGTTCTAATATTACAAAATCATGACGCACGCAGACGCTATGCAGCACGTCTGCCACGTCTTTTGGTGTGTGTCAGCCTTTATCCAATAATGTGGAAGTGTTCCGATGTGTATGCATTTTTAATTGGAATGGTTTTCTCGGCCGTTGCCGTTGTTAATTCTGAGAACTGACTACTTAATTGCTCTCTAAGGAATTGTTGACTAATATTAATTAAATAGTACAATACTAAATACCTACCAATAATGTTTGTAAAGAAGGTTTAAATCATCAACAAACAAAATGATTTGATGAAAGCGCAAAAGCTAGAATCGAGCTCGATAATGATAAAATTTTGGTCATCTATCTCAAGATCTCAGACAGATAAGTAGGTACTGATGTAGTGAACAGTCACGATTCCAAGCAGACAATTGCATTACCAAGCTCCTTCTCTTCATCGATTTAAATGTTGTAGTCAAAACTCACAACCAATCAAAGCAAGTTGTGACCATAATATCAGTTAAACAAAACAATTACCTACACACACTTATTTCAAAACTCACAACCAGTCAAAACATGTTGTGACTAAATTAACAGTTAAACAACATAAATACATTTTCTTTTAAATAATCCCCTTTCACATAACTCCATGTCTGCAATCGAAGCCCTATTCCGAAGCACGGCGGAACTCTAAATATTAAGTATTACCGATCGTCCCGAAAGATGCTCAGGTAGCCGCAACAATCATCAGTCTCTTCCACTTCATCGATGGAAATAAGTATTAATAAAAAACTTTTTCAATAAAACTCCCTTTCCAAATAACTCAGATTAGAGTCATTACGGTAAACGCATCAATTCTCATCAATCCCGCGGCGATCGCAAACGCTCGTTCGATCGCGATCGGAAACATTCTGTCGGCCAATTTGTTGACAGCTGAATCTGATAAGAGACCGCAGCGTTTTACGACGTATTTATTTTACTACCAGTATTGATAGGAACCGCAATTTGTAATGTGAAAACTATTGATTGTTGCTACCACAGAACCACGTAGGTAATAATATAAGTACCAACTTTTCATCTTCATATAAAAGGTCTGAACTCGAGTTATGACTAATCGCTCCGATAACCCAAATAAAATTAAAATCGTACAAAGTTAAAATGTATGAAGACACATTTAACGGCATCCGTGGCCGAGCCGTAGGCGAGGGTGGATAGTCAATTCGAGGGTAAAATGGGTTTTATGTACGAGTTATACACTCTGCTTTTCATTTCGAGTGTAAGGAAAATAAATAACAATATTGCAAAAAAGAAAAATAAAGACTAAGCCATATTGGCGGGAAGACTTTCTTTTTCTTTTTTTTATATGTGGCAGTGGCAGCACAGTGAAGATCGTAGTCCATAGTACTCTTGAAATACTTATTTCTTAGAAAATTAATTTTACCTAGTTTTATTAATTTAGTAAGTAATTTACCATGGATTATGTACAGTCGGCAGCACATCAAGTTATACAGTTGAACTGCGATAACAGCTTTTATTACGTAGGGCATAAAGGCGGTCTCAAGGTCAACATGTATAGTCTGATGTGCCGCCGTGTGTACAAAATTTAAGAAACAGAATGAAACAACAAGTTTATATAACGAAGTTTAATTGCGTGTGTTACTGTTTACCTGACGACCTTTGTCTTAAGTCTGAGACTTAGACGAAGATTTTACTTTATGCACTAGAGCATAAAAAGCGATTTTATGCAGCCTATACCCAACATAAATACGAACTTGACGAGCATGAGAAGTGAAAACATAATTAGGTATTTAAAAAAGAGATATAATTAATTGAGCCACAAAAAAAAATAAGTAAGCATCTAAAATACTGATAGTACTGATAGATAGTTTGTAATAGTAGTTTTTTAATTAATTTCATTGTCTTATTGCTATTACTTAATTCTTGTGAAATGTTAACAGACAGACAAGCATTAGCCGAAAGCACTTTGCACGGGTAACTCGTTATTTATTCAATAACTTTATCGCTTTTATATCAATAGAAACCTGGAAATAGCCGGGGCCGCTTGACCGACGAGGCTTCGTGAATAATGAATTTGGCAGGCTTTACAGTGTGGGGCAAACTTCTTGAACCATCGTGGTGGGACGGCGACCAATCACAACTCGCTAAAACCCGTTTTACAAGTTGTGATTGGTTGCTTGCCCGCCTTAATGGTTCAAGAAGTTTGCCTCGAGGTATAACTGGATACTGAACATAGCATAAGATAAGTATTCAGCACATAAAGAAGAAACATGTATAGTTAGCTCACGCCGAAAAAGATTCGTTCCCTCTCAATCTGGTTATGGATTGTTATGCAAATCCGTTTGCGTAACTTTTGTCGTATGATTAGCGAACTATTAATCAATAGCAATAAATACTGAGGAGCCCGTGGCGCAGTGGTTGCGCGCTCGGCCTGCGATCGTTGAAGTTAAGCAACTTTCGCAATGGTCGGTCCCGGGATAGGTGACCAAAAATTTAATATCTCGAGCTCTTCCGTGCTTCGGAAGCCAAGTCCCGGCTGCATTTGCAGTCGTTATTACCCACCAATCTGCACTGGGCCCGCGTGGTGGGTCATGGCCCATTCTTGACTCTAACAAAATTTTACACTTTAAAGCTTAATAATTCACAAACAGATGCCTCAATCAAAAAACTGTCTTTTCGAACCCACAACGTTTTTGAAATTGATATCCAACGACATCCCACATTATTCACAACTTCACGTGTAGGGGAGGTAAACTAAAAATTTTTTTTTTTTCAAAATTTCACTTTACCACTTTGTTGGCGTGATAAATATGTATATTCATGCTAAATTACAGCTTTCTAGTACTAAGAGTCTATGAGCTAGACTGGGGTCAGACGGACGGACGGACAGACGGACAGACGGACAGACGGACAGACGGACAGACGGACAGACGGACAGACGGACAGACGGACAGACGGACAGACGGACATGGCGAAACTATAAGGGGAACCCTTATAGTTCGTATCGTTGACTACGGAACCCTAAAAAGGAACCCTTATGGTGCGACTTTGTCTGTTTGTCACAACTGGATATCTTGAGAACTACTTATGCTATCAACTAGAAATTTGAAATAATTTTAGATGACGTTTGCTCAAATATTTTGCAAATAAAAGAGAAATAAAAATATTTACATTTTTTTTGCAGCAGGGACTGAAAGGGGGTCTAGAAATTCGAAGTGGCTCCCCGCTCCCTGCACATATACACACACAAATACACACATATGCACACACATACACACCTAAACACACGCACACACATTACACACATCCACACTAAAACGCACGCATGTTTTATTAATATTTACTAACTACCTACTTGTTTGATGTACAACTGTAATGAATGTAATGATGTACCTACCTAAATTTAATTTAATTTATTTAGTTTGTTTTCCCTTAGTTTAAAAAAAAAATGATTTTCTTTCCAAAATTTAATCATAATCATAATCGTGGTCATTACAAGATGTAAATATAAAATTATTGTTTCTCACATTTAACCATTTAAAATTGGCATGCAACATATAGAGAGGTCAAATTATAATACAATGAATAAAACTGATAATAGGTAATAATAGTCTACAATGTCATAAAATAATTCAATAAATAAAAATTAAAATGCAGATAAAAAATTACTTATACTAAATTAACAATGTCACAAAATGATTCAATAAATAAAAACATGTCCAAGATCATTAAATAATTAAATAATAAAATAATATAATAAGTCCGTTTTTAAATTTGACAATTCATAAATTCCTCAACACTATAAAAACATTTATTTGTCAGTAGACGATACAAAGCACATTTAAATTGTCTCATTGGTAGGTCTTTTTAACTACCTATACCTTTTTAACTACCTATTAACTAACTATAGTTTAACTTGTTGTATCAAACCTTATGAAAGAGCGGGGCCTCCTATCCTAACACAGGTTTCTCTTAGAAGGAACGAAACGTACTCAAAAATTAAATAAACTTTTATTTTATTATTATTTTTACTCTTTTATTATCAAATCATTCATTCATTCATCATTGGTACTCATTCACACTCTTACGAGTACAGTATATAAACGCGTTTATAGTCTTGATGGGCCTGCCATGGCGTTGTAGCGCCTCAAGTATGTTTGCCATGTGATTTTTTCGCCGTAATGAGGACTGCGAGGGCGAGCTTTGAAAAACGTGCAAGTGCAACTCGACATAAGATAATTAAGACAGTGTATGACTAATGACTACATCTATATTTTAGACGAGCATTTTAATGTGATATGGGTCTACAATTTATATTGAAATTAATTATTTATTATTTCTTTATAAGTTTAAGATTTAAGTTTAATGCTTGTAAACTAAACTTATGTAAAACTATGGATGTAATTTAGCCTGAAAGAAATGCATTTAGTCCCGATTAATTAGGTGAATTTAGGTGTTTAGGTAAATTATAATAAGTTTATAAAAAATTACTTTAGATATCTTGGCCTACTAGTGGCTCAATTGAAACTAGTAAAATAATCTTACGTGTAACACCGATATTTTCTTACAATTAATCAATATTGTAAAATAAATTATTGTTCCACTAATTACTGTCAAGTATACTCATTAAATTAATAACTTTAGTATTAATTATTAAGCAACACTACACTATGCAACCTTCAAATATCATTTTATAATACCTACCTACCGCGCTCCATAAAAAAGTGTGTCATAGTAAAATGTTGGATTTGCGACACTAGATAAACGAAGCACGCTATTTACCGTTTCCAACTAATGAAATTAAAAAAAAATATATGTTTGTATAAAAATAGCATACAATCAATATCTTTGTCCTACTGACTCGGTTACAAACATAATGCACACGAAATTTTAGGGGTCGGTTTAAAATGGTTGTAGATAATATTTTTATATTTTTGAGTCAATATCCTATATATGAGTAAGTAGGTAAGTAAGTACCTAATCAAAATTCGAAAAAATAAAAAACAATAATAAACTTGCCAGCAATTAAAACCCTTAAAACAAAATAGAATATTATACTTAGGTAAAGTTAAGGTATGCCTAATAACTCTCTCCTTCTTTTTTATGCGGTAGGGGTTCCCTTTTGGATTTCGCCAATGTCCAGTTTTTAGCTTAGTTTTTGTCCCTGCAGACTCTGCTTCTTTAAGGCGTTTTGTAAGAATACAACGTGAGTGTGTATAGAGATGATAAATTTTAGAATTTTGAGGCTGTAGAACTCGCTGTGGACATTATCCGAAATACCTATCCTTTAAAACCTGCAACCAGGATGAGCAAAGCGAATTACAAGGGCGGCCACGCCACATGTGCTGACTAATAAGTCAGAAGCTTGGCTCTGCATGAGATCTGATAACTCATACATTTTACATAATAATTGAAAAAAGCGTGCTATGTGAGTTTAAAAATGCTTTTAATTTGATCTCATTGAAGCTATATTTTTTGGTAATGCCGTACAATGAAAAATGGAAAATGAAGTATTTAGAAAAAATCGACCCGTCTCACAATCAGCTCCGATGGGACTCGAACCCACGACCTTTCGCTTTCCGGGCGACTGCTCTTACCACTGAGCTACGGAGTCGTTACGTTAGATATTACTACCCTCACACACGAAAGAAACACTCTCCACATTGATGAAATTAACGCTGACTATACAGCGAGTAAGAAGTATTGGATAAATTCGACGCTTCTCGTAACGACTCCGTAGCTCAGTGGTTAGAGCAGTCGCCCGGAAAGCGAAAGGTCGTGGGTTCGAGTCCCATCGGAGCTGATTGTGAGACGGGTCGATTTTTTTTAAATACTTCATTTTCCATTTTTCAGTAATAAAAATTGCATTGTGAATGCAAAAAACTAAAAATTAAAATAACATGCCGTACAATGACAAGAAGGTCAGGCGAACTCATAAAATATGTCCTTATCAGGTAAATAAATGTTGGACGATTCAAAGTACTGAATACGTTAATCTATTTGAAGAAAAACAATGAGTTTGTAATAGTTCTACAAAACTACAAGTTATGTAGGTACTATTAATGGAGTCGCTATTTAAAGCTCTTCATTTTGATACCCTTCTCGATGGAGTTGGTAATTTTTTTTTGATCATGAAATAATTATTCTTTCAAAAATCCGTTGTCTGGTTTTTTATTCTCTTAATGTACTCAGTGTCTTTCACGCCGTTAATACATTTTCACATGTACGGAATCATACAAAAATTTTTTGTTCGTCACTGGCCGTGTCCCGTGCATATAAAAGGTTTGACGAAGTGACGTCACGTTTGCAATGCACGCAAGGTCGCCTCGTGTTTGAGGTTAATATTATGGAGGTAATTGAGATTACCTGCATGCACTGAACTGAACAAAAACTATACTTACTAAACCAAGTCGTTAATACTACAGTAAGTGCATGTAAAATAATTAGTAGGTACCTACAGGCTAACAAAGAGGCAATGACTTCATTAAATAGCTACCATTCGCTGTAGCTCTTTAGATATACCTAGATCATAATTTATTTATTATTGATTTTTACAAATTTGTTGTTTATATAGGGCTCTAGCAGCTAGCTCGGATTTCTCAATTGCAATGTCAGCTAGAGTCTAGCTGACATTGCAATAGAGAAATCCGACACCCGACACTGACATCAAGATTAATTACTTAAAGATAAAAATGATTACTGAAAGTCAATCTTATGAGATACCTAGATATTGCAATCGCAAATTTTTATATGTCTTTTTATGGTATACAATTCCGTAGTACATTATTTTGATGTATCTCATACGATAGCCAGCGTTCGCAATGTAAGCGCTAGAAAATTTTTGCGATTTTTTAACGGCTTCATCACATAACATGGAATGTTCTCTATTAATACAAATACTTAATTAGATTAGAATGTTTTGTATGTTTAAACCTTCTGGAAAATATTTCGAAATAACAGTGAAAACTGCATCAAAATCTGTTGCGTAAAGAAGAAAGCTTATAGAAACAGACAGACAGAGGCGGAGAGCGACTTTGTTTTATACTAGGTATGTAGAGATTATTGTGCGGCCAATTATTTTAGACCTAATTGTCGTGTGAAAAAGATTGATAATTTAATGTAGGTATCTGTTTCAGAAGTGAGCTTCTGTATTCTGTGCTCAGGCGGAACGTGATAATGAGTCGTTTTCGTGCGCGCAGCCGGGGCGTGCGTTCATCGATTTAGGCATCGTCCTAATAGAACGCGATTACGCGATCATCGCGCGAGTAAGCGATGCGACCATCGCGTGTTCGCGCGGTGGCAAAAACAGGGTGTCGTAATAGAACGCGATTACGCGATCATCGCGCGAATAAGCGAGTCCTATCATCGCGCGAGTAAGCGAGTCCTATCATCGCGCGAATTGACGACGCGAGCGACCGTGGACTAGGGCAGCGGCACGGTCAATACCAACAGCCATGGACGTCAGAGACGCTCAATTTTTGCTTATTTGCAATATTTGTATGACTTATTGTGCGGGTTTAGATGGAAATGAAAAAAAACAACGTGGGGAGCATAGTGCTTTGTTCAAATCAAATCAAATCAAAATATTTATTTATTCACATAGACATAATAAGCATGTACTTATGAATCGTCAATATTTTCCTACCACCCATTCAAGACTTTTTTAACTGACAAGAAGAATGGGCGCAAGAAACTTGTTAAAAGGAGAGCAATTCGTGGTGAATTTGATTGCGTTGAATTTAAAGCGTGCGTTGCGTTGTTGTCAAGTCTACCCGGGCCGGCAAGGCGAGAGGGGCGCGGGCGCGGTGCCCCACCGAGGCAGTTATCGCGCGAATTTCAATGAGAGATTTTCTACCAGCAAATTAAAAAAAAAAGTTTATTTATTAGCTCGATAGATGGCGCTGACCTGACATGAATCCCTCACCTCTATTGTTTATTACCACTCAGAGATGGGCCTATTTCTCAAAAGATACAAGTTTACAAGATCACAAGCTTCGAAATGTAACATGGACTTGTAAATTCTGTTTCACGAAGTAAATAACAAGTGTTTTTTACGGTAACAAAAAAGAGTGTTATTGGAATACCTAATGACATATAAATGCATTGGCTGATAAATATTTTTCATCTCTCATATTCGAAAAGAGATGTATATTTAAGGCCTAATCAGACGAAGGACTTTTGTCCCCGTGGGACAAAAAGTCCCTGTACGTCCAAAATATTTCCTCCGGGTACTTGTCGCGGACTCAACGCATATAGTGTGCGGTCATTTGTTGCCCGAAGACGTACTTAACTATCGGGCGCTCAATGCAGACTAAAGTTCGTTGTGTGTTGTTGTTACGCCTATTTACGTTTGTTCAATTTTTTTCGGGGACTACCGCGAACTTTTGTCCAGTCCAGTCTCTCGGTGTCCGCCGTACTTTCGGGGACTTTTTGTCCGCGGTACTTTTAGTTCCTTGTGTGCGTTATTCGATACAATTTATAAGAGATCTATATCGATGGACAAAAAAGTACTCGGCGGACAGTCCCTCGTCTGATCAGGCCTTTAAACTGAGCAGTGGGTTCAAAACTCTGCGTTGCACCCTAGGGTGTAAAAGTATTTTTAAAAATAGAACTGAATTTGGTTACAGTCAACCATAGAGTTATCTCATCGGCAATGAAAAAGTTTTCTACTGATGTTGTATGGGGTGGGGGGGCCGGAACTTTTTCAAAAATGAATTTTATAAAAATGAGAATATCTCAAAAACGGTGCGTCGAAGCTAAAATCTAACAAAATTTTCAACCCCCTATGGTTCCCCGGAGATACATAGGAGGCATCCGATGGACATATAATTTTTTTATTTTTTGTTTAATTGAACTTCAATTTTTTTTAATATAATAGAAAAAATAGAGAAGGCGATGCCCCCCGCCACCATTCTTTTATTTTTCTAGTTAGTTTTAGTTGTTTTTGTTGCTTTTCTTATACTATAGGGGGATGAAAAGCAAAGTGTATTTACTTTCCATTAATTCAAAATGAAATAAATAAATACACTCTGTATTACTCGGCCGCAAAATTATTTTCACCTCGGGCGACGTATATTGAATCCCTCGCTGCGTTCAGGATTCTACTTTAGAATCCTTCACTGCGCTCTGGATTAAAAATAGCGCCCTTGTCGTAAATATGCTATTTTGCTCCCTTGTAATACAATCTACTATTATCTTAATGTCTAATGTCACTGACATTACACTCGTAATTATAGTGAATGATTTCTTCTAAAATGGCCGCCAACTTGTGATTCTGATGTTCTACTATAGTAAAAACACAAGTACTTCACTAGCTTTCTTACATAATAGGGTATTTTACTGTTGTTGAAATGTAGATATTTAATGATGACGTTAAAAAATATTGCAATTAAGAATACCAAATGTGAAAAAATAATTTGAATCTGTTTTATAATAAAAGAATTATAGTCTGTTTGATTTTGACTATAGCTGTCTCTTTCTAAAACGAAATCTTCTATGGCGTGACTATGACGCTACTAACCCACTGACGTCACTAAGATAGCGTCCTGTCCTTGTCTAATTATAAAGTTTGAAGTCCTATATCTTTGAAAATATTCAAGATAATTCAAAATGAAAACTTGTTTTGTGTAGCTAATATTTCGAAAAACATTTTAAAGAAATAAAAAAAATCAGTAAAATACCGTATTGTAGACTTGTAAAAATGGTTAAACAGGGCCCTTGCCACCAAATTTAAAAAGCAAACCCATGTCTGATGAACGCCATCTGTTGAGTTTTTTGGAACTAACATTTTTCTTTTTTAATCATCTGTCAAAAAATCCCTCATTAGGACACGTATTAGAATTCAATATGTTTGGTCGCGCATTCGTACGAACTAAGTTCGCGCGAATAGATCGATCGCGTCGTGCAATTGTCTGTTAGGACACCTATTCGAGTTCAATATGTTTGATCGCGCGTTCGTACGAACTAAGTTCGCGCGAATAGAATTACAAACATTTGAGTCGCGCGATTGCGTCGTGCGTTTGTCAGTTAGGACACCTATTCGAGTTCAATATGTTTGATCGCGCGTTCGTACGAGTAAAATCCGCACGATAATCGCGCATTCGTGTTCTATTAGGACGATGCCTTAGGATAAGACATTAAAAACACGTAAAAAAATATTTAAATTTTTTCGAGTGCTCTTAATTGTGCATCCACGGGCGGTGTGGCGCGCCGCCCGGCATCGACCACAATAAAATTTCCTAAATTCAAGACTTTTAAAATCGGCCAAGTGCGAGTCGGACTCGCTCATGAAGGGTTCCGTACCCACTTAACGTACCGATTACGTACACCTAGCAAAAATACCACTCTCATTTTTTGCCAGAAAAAAATAACTTTGTTTTTCATAGTATTCGTATGAATGACAAAGTTATATTTACGGTTTTCGAAAATGTGTTATATCTCAAAAACTTGTAAAGCCTACTTGGCTGTGATACTTTTCATTTTAACTTCGTCATATGTACTACTATCGTGAATTTTTTCACGTGTCCAGAAACAACCATTTGGCTGGTAGGGGGGGGGGGGGGGAAGGACACTTGACTCTAACAAAATTTTGCACTTTAAAGCTTAATATTTCACAAGCAGATGCCTCAATCAAAAAACTGTTTTCACAAACCCACAACGTTTTTGAAATTCCTATCCAACGACACCCCACACTATGGGGTAGTCAAGAAAAAAAATTACATACAGCTTTCTAGTACTAAGAGTCTATGAGCTAGACTGGGGTCAGACGGACGGACGGACGGACGGACAGACGGACAGACGGACATGGCGAAACTATAAGGGTTCCTTGTTGACTACGGAACCCTAAAAAGGGAGAAAAAAACAACCCTTGGAGTTTCTTGCCGGTTCTTCTCTAAGGTGGAGACCTTGGAGAATCGCCGGAGAGTTTGCGAACCGATGGCGTAGCTTCTATGACGTTCACAAGTATTGTAAATAACAATCTAAATTGAATAAACCAGTTTGACTTTGACTTTGACTTGACTTTATAACTGACAAGAAGAAGAATATCATAGTACCTAGACAATAATAATTAACAAACTTAAAAAGTGTCTATTCAATTGTTTTTCCTTTTAAATCGTAAGTAATACAAATTTTCTTTCCTTGAGACCTAATTAGTTTTAGAATATGTTCAAATGAAAATTTGCTAATGTAAAAAGGTTACTAAGTTGTAAGTGCTCATTTTTATTAAAGACTAGCTGACCCAGCGCGACTTCGTTCCCGTGGCCCTACCCCCTACTCCACCCTACCCTACCCCTACCCTACCCCTACCCTACCCTACCCTACCCCTACCCTACCCTACCCCCACTATACCCCTACCCTACCCCTACCACTACCCTACCCCTACCCTACCCCTACCCTACCCCTACCCTACCCCTACCCTACCCCTACCCTACCCCTACCCTACCCTACCCCTACTCTACCCCTACCCTACCCCTACCCCTACCCTACCCTACCCCTACTCTACCCCTACTTACCCCTCCTTCCCCTATTTTCTCACCGCTAAAACCTTCCTTGGACTTCCACGAACATTTCAAGACCAAAATTAGCCAAATCGGTCCAGCCGTTCACGCGTGATGCCGTGACCAAGGGAAATAGGGATTCATTTTTATATATATTAAAGATTTATATTACTTATAACATTTGGTTTTGCAAATAAATTTCTATTTCTAAATTAAGGTGAAATATTGATTTGAAAAATCAGTACGGTAAATGAATGCTTAAAATACCTATAAATGCTTAAAATACCTATAAATGCTTAAAATACCTATGTATGTGAGTGATAGTACATTACAGCCAAGGACAGGTAATTTGCTTACCGTACAAGGCTTGTATTGTATAGTGCTTTTCTCAAGAAATGCGAGGAAATAAAAAAACTGTTTAACTAAATAATATTTATTAAAACTTATATCACACATGTTCGTTCGGGCAATTATTAAATGTAAATGTTATTGTTTTCCCGGGCACACTTATGTATAAATCGCCCATAATAAAATTATTTTAATGATGTATCATTAAAATACGCCAACAACACAGATTCCAAAAACGTATGCGCCTTTTTTTCACTTTTCCAAATCAGATCGTAGGTTTTCATATATCTTTCTTTTGATTTTGCTGGCAGTAAGTTTTCTGTTATTAATTTTGCTTCTGCTCTCAAATTTGGTGGAATAGGTACATACAATGTCTGTATATATGTTTCATTGGCAGAACTCATTTTGATAATTTATTACACAATATAAACTGTATTGATATCAAATCAACCGCTGAAAATCATTCCCGCCGTTTTGTTTTTATATTGGCTTGTGAGGCCATGTGGAACGGTCATACAGCCTATTGATACTTACTACTTGCTACTAAAATGCGCAACTTCAGTACCCGGTTCTGGGCGGTAGATGGCGCTGTACATATTTCCCATACAAAATTACTGGTAAAGGATATTTTGTCTATGATAAATCTCATTTTGTTTTTTCGATTGATATTTCGTGCCAATGAATTTATAATAGAACAGGAAGGTGCACTGCTGCTAAAAAACGGTCCTAATGAGATAGTAAGAACGAGGTCAGTTTATCTCACTCCATTCCATTACGGCGGCCACGAACATGCGCGACGGGCGGCGGGCGGCGACGAGCGAATTTCGAACTTGACACAACGAAGACGGAAAACGTCATTCGGCTTGTAATATTGCCACTTTAACATTCTGAAATCTATCATCCAAATTCTTTTCTAGGATAAGCCATAAAAAACTTAAACGACCTGATACATTTTTATGCTTAATACGGTAATACCTAAATTAATATGCGATGTTTTCTATTGACTAAAAGTAATACGAAGCGGAAATTTTACGAAATTTAATTTTTATAACGAAAGTTGTGAACCATAAATCTACTAAACCTGTTATTTAAGAGTGCTGGCAATTTTAGAGAAAGGGACACCCTCACCTCGTTCTTGCGGTCTCAGCTGGACCGTTGACATTTTGTATTGAAATATAAACCTTATCTTTTTAAATTAAAGTGTATTTTTAAATACACAAAAATACGGAGTGCACCTTCCTGTTGTACGTAGTACTTATAAATTCCTTGGTTCATGCTAAGGGTACTAGCGCTTGTGGTACAATACGAAGTAATATAGGTACTCTGTGCACACCGTATTTAAAAAAAAGTTTACTAATTATGATATAGTAGTACTACACAACGTTATCCTGATGGAATGTTATATTTTCCGGGATAAACTATGTCATTCTCCAGCTCCCAATCTACCCCCGTACCAAAAATCACATTGATCCGTTACTCCGTTTGGACGTGAAAGACGGACAAACAAATAATACCTACTTATTGATTTTCCCTTGGGAATATGATATTATAATCCTTGCCAGGGTCTCAAATTATTTACTTAAATACCAATTTCTGCCCCCAAATTAGCAAGCGCTTAAAGTGATTTTTCCTTACAATGAGATTTCCCGCGGTAAAAAGTAAAATATGTCCTTTCCAGGGCCTTAAACTGTCTCTATTCTAAACATCATCATTCCCATGAACTCAAACTATCGCCTTAAATACCAATTCCAATCTACAGCTTTGCCCGAGCTAAAACTTATTTTACCATGGGAATGAGCCTTATTCCCGCGGTTACAATTTGCCTATGTCCTTCCTAACATCAGGACATGGGTGTCCCGGTGTTCATATCAGTAGGAGTAATGAGTAGGAGCACCCGGAAGCACTGTCTCAAACTATCTCCATTCCAAATTTCATCAAAATTGGTTCAGCCGTTTTGACGTGAGCATATACAATTTCGCATTTATAATAATAGTAGGGATAGTAGAAATAGGAATATGAATGGCCAACGGCCGCGACTACGTCCGCGAGTAGGTACTACATCGCAAAATTTTGTGTCAAAAAATAGGTAGATATGCATTCTCTAAGGTCTCA
This sequence comes from Crambus lathoniellus, assembly GCA_949710035.1. NCBI lineage: Eukaryota > Metazoa > Arthropoda > Insecta > Lepidoptera > Crambidae > Crambus > Crambus lathoniellus. The sequence goes on from OX453296.1 coordinate 32,488,334, forward strand.
TCAGAACCATTATCAATCTATTTTAATGTCCCCGCTGCTGGGGCACAGGCCTTCATATAGATGGATAAGGAGAATGGGCAATGACCTTCCACATGGGCCCATTGAAGTTATGGTGTACTAACCAATCCAAATGCAGCCAGAAACATCGGCTTATCGTGTCTTCCAAAGCACGATATATTTTTTAACAGCAATCCCATGATAGACCATTGCAAAAGTAACATAACCTCATCGATCGCAGGCCGAGCACGCTACCCGTGGTTTAGGCATAAGAAGATAACGATACCTAGACAAACAGGAGCTACTATCGTATGAATGATATTCGGACATTCTCCTTCTCTTGAACTACCAAAATGCAAAAAATCAAGTCAATACTTTGCTAAAAAATGTGTTATACTGATTGTATTGAGTTTTATTGTAATGCATAAAGAATTGTTTGCTTTGCACGAAAATGAGCTGTCATGGGACCCATGCTTCATTGGATAAAGTGAACAAAAAAAACTGTATCCCAAGGGAACTGTACCTTTTTTGAGTTAAAAAACCGTATGAAATTTTCCCGGCCAGAATCCCCTTTCTACCCTATTAGGTGTTTTTTTTTTTATTTTGCCTGCGCAGATCATTTTTAATGATGACCTAGTATTCTTTATACCAATTTCCATACTCCTAACTCCAGAAATGAGGAGGTTTTCATATAAGCCTTAATCCCCCCTTTCTACCCTATTATGGGCTTTTTATAACTTCGCATACGCAGATCATTTTCAATCGTGACCAGTATCCAACATACCAACTTTCATACTTCTAAGTTTAGAAATGAGGAAGTTCCATATAAGGTTAATCCGCCCGTTTTACCCCATTATCGGGGAGTTTTTTAACTTCGCTTACGCAGATAATTTTCAATCGTGATCAGCATACCAATTTTCATACTTCTAAGTTCAGAAATGAAGAAGTTCCATATAAACTTTATCTCCCCATTTTACCCTATTAAGGGGGAGATTTTTTTACTTTGCTTACTCAGATCATTTTTAGTCATAGCCAGTATCCAAGGTACCAATTTTCATGCTTCTAAATCCATTAATGAAGAAGTTTCATATAACCTTAACCCCCCCATTTTACCCCTTTAGGGGGGGAGTTTCCTTAAATCCGTTCTTAGCGGACGTCTCCTAGGCATAATCTACCTTCCTGCCAAATTACATCTTCGTTGGTCCAGTAGTTTTCGAGATAATAATGTGGCTGTATGGTGCAAATGTCCCTTTCCTTTTTCTGTTTTTAACCGACTTCTAAATCAAAAAGGAGGAGGTTCTCTATTCGTCTGTATGTATGTTTTTTTTTTTTTTTTTTTTTGTGTATGTCCACCGGTTACTCGAAGACGGCTGAACCGATTGAAATGGTTCAAACGTTATTACATCAGGTTGGTTTCCAAGTTGGTCCCATTTTTTGAAATTTTGAAATCGGTTCAATAGTTTTCAGGAAATCTTGAAAATACTGTCGTTTTCGTTACCACTTTATGTGAATTTAATACTTATCTTTAGGCATAACTCCTTTGTTTATGAACCTATTTAGATGATTCTTGTTTTGTTAAAAAGGGGATACCTCAAGGTATTTTAACCGACTTCGAAAAAAGAGGTTTTGAGTTTGATCACATACCTATTTACCAGAAAACACGCAAATTGCCTGCACGATGCACTAAAAAGAGTGAAATAAAAATTATTTTTATAAAAAAATAAAACCGCCTTCTAAAAAACCACATCAAAAAAGTAAGAAGTAATTCCTCACCAAATAAATAACGTAAGTACTTTGAAGTCGGGCGGGTTTTAACAAAAACAACAAAAAATTGTACATGTTTCACGCCCGACTTCAAACTACTTACGTTATTTATTTGGTGAGGAATTATTTCTTACTTTTTTGATGTGGTTTTTTAGAAGGCGGTTTTATTTTTTTATACACAGGAATAACAGGGAATAACGAAAGAAAAAATTAAGAAAAAAAGTTGGTAGTACCATTTACTGCACTGATTTTAGTGCAGTAAGTAAGTACTGAAATTCATTACTGCAGTGATTTTCAAATTTAGAATGTTTACCTCGGAAAAGTGCCACGTACTGCATTCTTTTCTCAAATATAATATTAACATTTCACTTGTAATCACTTCAGCCTTTCACCTATATGCCGATGATCTTCAAATTTATAAACATTTCAACATATCTGAGGTTACAGATGCTATCAACTCTCTAAATGATGATCTTGCTGCTGTACAAAAATGGGCTAAGTCTTTCGGTCTCATTGTCAACCCATCCAAATCCCAAGCCATGATTGTTGGCAGTAGTAGGTTAAGGTGTAAGGTAGACTGGTACTACCAACATGGTCACCCCCCTCATTTACAATGACACTTTAATAGCTCTTGCCGACAAAGTACGTAATTTGGGGTTGGTAATGGATTGTAATATGACCTGGTCATCCCACCTTGCTGATGTGAGCAAACGCATCCACTACTCCTTTCTGTCTCTCAAACGGATTCAGTTCTTTCTCCCTTTCAAAACCAAAATTATGCTGGCGCAATCTCTTCTTCTCCCTCTTCTTGACTATGCTGACGTCTGCTATTTGGATGTAACTGAGGATCAGCTTGATCGGCTTGAACGCCTGCAAAACTTGGCCATACGCTTCATTTACGGCTTGCGGAAGTATGACCATGTGTCCCACTTTCGCATGGAGTTAAAGTGGCTCCCTATTCGTCGACGACGTGAAATGTACATTCTTTGCACTCTGTATAAAATACTAAATGACCCTAACTCTCCCTCCTATCTTCGTTCTCGTTTCCACTATCTTCCTCTTCCTTCTCGCGGCCGGCGGGCTTGCGTTACTAAAGTGCTTGCATTGCCGACTAGCAAGACCAACTTTTCCTTTCACTCTTTCTTTGTTCACGCTGCACAGCTTTGGAACAAGCTCCCCACCGCGATTCAAGATTCCCCTTCCTTAGCGGCTTTCAAAACTAAGTTAAAAGATCACTTCCTTACAATGTTAACGTCATGATCATTAATATTTATTTATATTATGTATGTAGGTATATATATTATTATTGCATATATATGTACGTATATATTATTTTTGTATTAAGTTTTTTGTATAGTTTAATCAAAATTTAGATTTTGTTGCACTTTGTGTTTGTGTCACCCACTTTACTTTTTTACTTATTAATTGATCAGGGTTGACTGGAAGAGATCCCTTTCAGGGATAAGTCCACCTTTGCCACATAGACTTTAAGACTGTAAAATGTTATTATGTTATTTGTGCAATAAAGAAAATAATAATAACATTTCAGAGCATAAGTCTTGTTGTCTTTGATGTAAATTCACCTATTGCAGAGTTGCAGTCTACCCAAATACTATCTAAATATATTAACAGCTTCTCAGTTCAGACAATTTATTTTATGACAATCACATAAGTACAATACAAAAGACAAACAGTGACAGTGAGTAATGTGGCAGATTACATTATTGACTAAACTTGCCAGCCAGTACTACTTATACTCCAACAGTCTTTCATATACCTTCAGTCTTGTTTCATATACCCACATTTTTATTTAACTAGCTTTCACGACGTTATCCCGCGGGAATGTAATATTTTTCCGGGATAAAAATTTGCCTATGTTCCTTTTCAGGCTACAAAGTATCTGTGTCCCAAATTTCAGCCAAATCCGATCAGCTATTTTGGCGTGATTGAGTAACAAACATACAAACACCCAAACACCTACACTTTCACATTTATAATTTTAGTAGGAAGTAGGATAAAATAACCCAATCGCGAAAACGCGAATGTGCCAGATAAGTCTGCGTGCGACTGGGGCATTTTTGGCGCTAGTTACAGTGTATTTTTTGCGCTAAGTTTTATGGTAAAAAATAGGTTTCGATTTCTGCCGTGCGCAGCCCTCTATGTGAATGTAAACGTAACGTTTCATGAGACCTTTGTTTTGTACTTACATAATCTCAAAAATATTCAATTTAAATCTATGATTTTTAATTTCCTGTCGAAAAACTGGCGTTAAAAACTAACAATTAGCTATAATAACTAACATCACACCTAATCGCGCAACTGTATTCGATACCATTTGGATGATAATCACATAATTGTTTTACCGCACTGCACACCACTTCGGCCGTCCTTCAGTCACGAATATAAAACTGACGTCCCACGACCCACGAATGCCATTCTAGTTATAACAAAATTAATTAATTATTTGTATGAAAATATATTGATTTATATATTATATTAATTTTTAATATAAATATTATGAAAAAGGAGAGAAAGAAAATATTAAATACTAGCTTGCCACCCGCGGCTTCGCCCGCGTGTACGACACGACGTTATCCCGCGAAAATGTGATATTTTTCTGGGATAAAAAGTAGCCCATGTTCATCTCCAGGCTACAAAGTATCTATGTGCCAAATTTCAGCTAAATCCGTTTAGCCGTTTTGGCGTTATTGAGTAACAAACATAAAAACATCTAAACATCCAAACATCTAAACTTTCACATTTATAATATTAGTAGGATTTAATAATTTATATTAAATATAATTCAACAATGAAATATTGCATAAAGCCTTCTAATCCGATAATTTGCAATAAAGAAATATCGCACATTATCACACAAATGGATCTGATTCCGAAATAATAGTACGGCTCTCATTTAGCTATACTTCCCACTGCTGGTGCGGTACGCGGCGTTTTGGACCTCGTACTAAACCCGACGTTGTGGCGGTATCAGGCGTTTTCGACCCCACCGCCTTCAAGAGACTAATATTCTTTTTTTAGTGTGAAGACAGAAAAAACATGGATTTTAGTCTTGATGAATTGATTAACCTAAATCTGCCGCCGCGCGTGGTTAGGTTAGGATAGTCACTTTAGAATCTGTAGGTAGGTCAAATATAATGTGGGGTCTTTTGCGCCTCGTACCTACTGCACTGTAAAAGGGCAGATTTTCGCACAGAGTGAGTATTTTTAGTGATGAGAAATGAAAATACCGACAAGTTTGATTTTAATCGTATTTATTTAAATTAATTTACATAACTATAATTTGCCTAACCACTTAATACAAAATTAATGTAAAAGGTGTAGGTATCAGTATAAATAATTTATTATCGAAAGCATCTGACTTTTCAGTAAATTTCCTGACATTTTGTTGTGTTCTATGTGGTATAATTATGTTGTATGAGATATGCGGGGCAAAGGATTTTTTTAAATGTCGAGATTCTCATCTCGTCGCGAAAATTTTTAGTCGAAATTCCAGACGAGACATTGGTCTATTAATTCACTTATCTTTTGTTGAGTGTTGAGAATTCATTATTCTATTGTTTGTGACCAAAATGCTCGATACACATATTAATTTTAATCCCATATCTTTTCCTTTTTCATATTGAAAATTCCTGTCAATTTTATATTTTCCTTGTTACCCTGACAAAGGGCTAATATTCCTGACATGTCAGGAAAATTCCTGTCGTCTGGTAACCTTATACGGGTACTGACCCGTAGTACACACAGTATTACAATAATAGTGTGCCTCTAGTGTATGGACCTCTACTACACTTCATAAAATAGTGCAAGTTTGTCAATGTGCAAGCGTTACAAATCAGCTCCCTAGCGCCACCAATAGAAATAAATCATTTACGATTTATCAAAGGTTTAGAATAAAAGTTTCGCTTATTTTGCGCAAATAGAAGAGTAAAGTGCAATTTTTAAGTATTTTTTCATGGCCTCAACTCCGTTATTATGGATCTCGATATTGCTAAATGTGGCCACTTTTGGCACTATTGAGATTCACGACTAATTGCTTAAGTTTGAGTTTTTAAAAGTATATTTATAAAATGCTCTTTACTCTTTTATTTGCGCAAAATAACCGAAACTTTAATCTAAGCCTTTAATAAAACGTAATTGATTAATTTCCATTGGTGTCGCTACTGAGCTGATCGAACCACCTTAAGAACTCTATTCTATCTGGGCTTAGTTGTCTGTGTCTAGATCTTATTTCTTTTAGGTACAATCGCTATCTGTCAAAATTGAACTCAAATGCGATAGTTTATGCAAAATGCTAATTTACCTCTGAAAATGAAAACTCTTGTGTTTGCAAGACATAAGTCCTGAATATTTTACTCATAGTACAAAGTGGTCCAATGCTGAAGCTTTGCTAAAGCCGGGGCTCGAAAAGAGCGAGGCCATTAATGAGCCCGCTAAACTCGCGACGATCATTTTCATAGTTGAGTCACAGTCTGTGGTTGAGTTGAAGCTCGACCGCGAAAGAGGCTAACGGAAGGGCGTTTGTGCACTACACTGAATTTACCGATCCGGCGCGGTCCGTTTTTTTACGGACCGGCGTGGCATGAAAAACACGGATGATTGGCTTGTGCACTTGTCCGGTTTTTTACTGGCCGGGGCAGCGCAGTGGTCTCTTTGAAACTACACTCTACGGACGCGTTTTAAACGAGAGGAATAAGGAGTTCCTTGGAACGTTGGCAATTGCTTGCGTTAATTTATTTGCGATAACTCCTAAGATATTCATTTAAATTAGGGCAGGCGTACCGGTTTTGGCCACTGTACCGGTTTTGGTCACTTTTCACTTTAAAGTTATATAAACAGAAATTAAATAATTATTGCTTATATTTATTAATGGCGAATAAAAGATTGGACTTTAGTTAATAATTACAGCACTTAGCTTTTTTTATGTAGTACGATATTCTAAAATTAAACACGTGTTATGTTTCAAAGTTAACATTTTGTAAAATTCTTAAGCAAAATGTTAAGGGTAAAGGTTTTGTAAAATCATTTTTTTTCTACAATAAATTTATTTTATGGTTATTTAATATTTTATATCATATTGGAATATGTTTCTTCTAGATGGATTAAGTGTTGTTTTTTCACTGTTCTTACAAAAAGTTGGGAAACAATAAGTGGCCAAAAGTGGTTCTAGTAATTTTAGCATTGTGCCACCTTTGGTCACTTTGGCATTAGTAGAAAGTTTCCAACCTATCATAAAGTTCATTTATTTTAAAAGACTCACAACTCACTTTTGTTAGCTAACGTACTAGAAAATTAGCGGATTGAGGCTAGTGTAGGCACTAGCCTACACTAGCCTCAATCCGCTAATTTTCTTTTAATCAAGTGATACAGGTATACTTATAAAAATGTAGTAAGGAGCTAGCTGTGATTAAAATACTATTTCATGTAGTGTTTTAGTCCAGAACTCTAATAAGACATCAATTAAGCATAAACTCAACTTATAAATATAGTAATTTTATGAAAGTGGCCAAAACCAATGCAAACGGTGTATTTGGCCCCCTCCGCAGAATTTGTTCTAAATAAAAAAAACTATTGATTTTTTTTTACTTTGTAGATTGTACCTATAAAGGTCGATAAATTATCTATAACTCTACATTATAAATTTTCTCTAAAATACTTAAGATCATTAAGCACTAAGCGGTTAAAAGTGAAAAAATCCTTAAAGTGGCCAAAACCGGTACGCCTGCCCTATATGGTGTAAAAGAGTAAAATAATGTGCATGAAATGCTTAAAGCAACTAAGGTATTTAGATTGATAAGGGTTAATACTGTATCCGTTTAAATAGCTTTCCAAATTACCGCATTGTTCGTAACCATTTTTTAAGAGTTAATAATGGCTATAATATGCTATCCTTAAAAGATAGACATATGCTATTGCGAACTTTTTTGTATATCTATAGAAGAGGAATATCCCAACATGCATTATTTTTTTAAACCTTGAAAGGATTAGGCAGCGTTTTTGCTGAAAGCTCCCGGGCGGCTTTCGACAATTATCGTTATATTTCAACCAATTTACACAAAACTTTAATAAATTATATATTAAAACCTTTCTGAAGAACCACGCTACCTATTAGTGAAAACCGCATGAAAATCTGTTTCGTAGTTTTAAAGATTTAAGCATATATAGGGACAGACAGACGGGAAGCGACTTTGTTTTATACTATGTAGTGATTTATGATTGAAATACAATACAACCATCCGTTTTTTTCCGGACGGTAAAATTCAGTGTAGTGCACAAGTGCACATATGTTTTTCATTGCCGTCATCTCGGAACGGAAAAAAACGGTTCGGAATGGGGAAAAGTAAAATGACGGACGGTAAAATTCAGTGTTGTGCACAAGCGCCCATATGTTTTTCATAGCTGCCATATCGGTCCGTAAAAAAACGGACCGCCGGATCGGTAAAATTCAGTGTAGTGCAAACGCCCGAATGGTCTGAAAGAGCAAAAATGGGTAAAAGCGGCCTCGCTCGGCCGATTGTAGAGACGCGCGGGGTGTTTTGATTTAACACCGGTCCGATGGCAGCTAATTTTAGGTCAAGCTTTAACCATTATTCTCATTTAAGGCGCCGATTCCCCAAAATAGGGTATTTTAAATTATGAATTACTCGCAAATCACAAGTACTTAAAATTTGGAAAAAATATATGTTATTTTACAGTTATTTATCTAGTGCTTCCGGCCGTTTTTTTCGATTGGTGATATTTACTGTGTCAAATAAAATCCCAAACATCCGTCTAATAATAATTCAAATATCATATTACTTGCAGTATAATTGGTTTTAGTTAATGAAAAACATATGAAAATAATTGTATTTGAATAGCCGAGGGATTCCGGCCGTCATAAATTAAATTTTCTTATTATTTATTTTTTTATAGAATTTTAAGTGATTTTCGATTCGCGGGGCGCTCGCGAGTTCACAGTTCACTGCCGGCTGCCGCTGGGTCCGCGCGAAGTGTCCTTTAGAGCGCGGCCGAGCAAGAGTTAGCGTGCCTATTTCGGTCGTGATTCCTCGCCTCAAACTTTTTCTTGCTTCCAAAACCTCGCCCAGCTCAACTTTGTCCGTTCATTTCGCTTTAGCCCCGGCTTTATAGCACTCGGAAGAGGCAACCACAGAGAAAATAATCACTACGTTTTAGAGGCAACAAAGGCATATTCAGTAAGTTAAAAGGAAGTACCTAACTTAATTTTGCGTTGTGGGGTGGAAAAACACAGACTGTGAGAGTACACAAACTGTCTGTGAAAGAGTAAAATGAGCAAAAAGTTTATAATAGATGCTTTATCCCCGCAATTGATGGTGCTAGCTCACATTTGTTGTGTTTTGTGCTATCTGCTACAGCACGAAAGTTCTGCAGCAAGAACTAAAAAAATGAATTCAGAATGTAATTGAACGACAAAGGACCACGTAAATGAATTTGACCGCTTACACGTGGTCCTCTGCGTTTCGTCGGCTCGGCCGAATGGGGCTACACAACAATGGAAAATCTATTGCGATTACGACTCATTTCCCGGCTTGAAGGATTAATTTTGCTCCTACTCACAATACTGTGAGTACTTGTTGTACAAGCATTTCAGCTGTCTCACAGTATAAGTAACAGATTATACTATGCCATCGTTTATTTACGATCCAGCTGCGATATAATTAAACTAAGATATTTACATAAAACATTTAATCGAAATTCAAAGAATCAAAAATTTATCAAAATTGATAGGATGACATCTTCCTCGTGGGAATATTACCTTTTTATAGTCATTAAAAAAAAGTTACTCTATGATATTTAAGTATGTAGTTACCTTTAAATTGCTGGTAGGCGTCTAATTAGATAGGTATTTTAAAACGCGTATCCGCTCCAGTAGACGTCCGATTGTCCGGCTTTCATTATCATCATCATCGCGTCAGCAGAACGACGTCCACTGCTGGGCATAGGCCTCCCCCAAGGATCTCCACAATGATCGGTCCTGCGCTGCCCGCGTCCAGTGGCTTCCCGCGACCTTGACTAGATCATCGGTCCACCTTGTAGGGGGCCTGCCCACGGAACGTCTCGTCCGGTACGAGGTCGCCATTCGTGAACCTTTCCGCCCCAACGGCCATCGGCTCTCCGCGTTATGTGTCCCGTCCCGCCCGCCCACAGACAATTCAACGATGCAATCCTTCGAATTGTTTTAGTTCTCCTGCGGATCTTATCATTTCTGATTCGATCGAGCGTGGAAATGCAGAGCTTTTAATATGTAAGTACCTATAAAATCCTCCTTTACGGTAGGTATTTGCCGTGTTTCTTGTGATAAAACAATAAATCTATACATTTAATAGGCCGATGACTCTCTACAATAAATATGACGAAAATCTAATATGTTTGGTCTCTATTAGGCAAGGAAACGATTTTTCTTTCTCATGTTATATTAAGAATTTGATTGCTTGAAGATTCCTTTGTAGGTACGTAGGTATTCTAAAAAAATAGTGGTTCTACTTAGGTACCCTTGGGGTACCTAAGTAGGTTGTTTTTCTCAGAGCAAGGGAACGGCATGTTTTTTGCAGCTACTAAAACCGAAAAATGATCGGTTCCTAAATGCCAGGATAGTAGAATTAACGAATCCAACAGGAACCAGGTAGTCCTGGCTTTAAACCGAAATGTCCTGGTATTTCTACTTTCAAATCCTGTCTTTTAAAGTTTGGAGATGGCAACCCCAAGTTAACTGTTAGTGTTCCGGCAGTTAGAGATAAGATAGGCAGTATTCTTCAGTGATTGAGGATTCCGAAAGTAGTGCGCTTCCACCTTCAGCCTTATCACCGCTTATCATCAGGTGTGATGAAGGCTAAGTGCTACCCACTGTGGATAAAAAAAATATAGGTACTTCTAGCAAATGTTCAACAGGCGCGCGCGGCGACCACGACTCGCGGCCGACAATATGTTCGGTCAAGGGCTTGTCAAGGGACATAATTACATCTCAAGCGTCTTTCGAAAGACACGTGCTACTGGTGAACTGCACTTAGAGTCGTTAAACATATCCTCGTTCGGAGTACCAGTATCCAAAAAGTGACGAAATTAAAGCATAGTTACTCCACTAATAGAGATATTTGCGTAAAATATTGTGATCGGCGGAATCTTAAAATTAATAACGAGCGTCATCAATATCACAGGTGCGACATATACTCGGCGTCAGTAATATTATGATTATAAGACATATTCTGGCAGCTGGCCAAAGATCTTTAGACACGTCGGCGCTTGATTGCCACTACGGATTGTTGCCTCTCCTCTTCTTGTTTATGTCTACAATGGTAGTAGGTACATACTAATTTTAGAAAGAATACAATTTCTTAATTCAGTTGAGAATTTAGAAATAGACGCTGAAAGAAGTCGAAATGCTTGCGATGTTGCGACTACTCGCAACTACACAACAGTGCAACAACTATTGGTTGATCCTCGGTTGGTCTGTGTAAGCATCGGTAGCTTTGGAACTGAGGAGTGGATGTTAGGTATTATGTAGGTAAGTACTTAGATAGAACATAAAATATGGATTTGAATGGTAAATTAAATTTTTGAATTTGCATCCCCAGAGTAACAATACAATATTTTAATAAATTGCAGTTACATAAAGGAAGACGGAACTAAAAATCTGAAAGTTGTAAACATTTTTATTATTTTTAGAAATTAGTGCTGATTTTTATATGTTGTCACGTATAGGTTTTATATAAAAATGCAATAAATAAATAAATAAAATAAATAAAAATAAAATGTGTTTATTTCGGAAACAGAGTCCAGCAAGTAATATGTATTAACTATCTACATTCTTAGTTAATTATTAGCTTGCATGATTCGAAGTTACTTAATATGTGCATACGAAATCAATTTTATTTAACTAAAAAGCGAACCCATAATAAACCACCAACTTTAATTCAAAGGTATATCTACCTATCTGCTGGAGAGGTGTGTTGAGACCTACTCAGGTTGTTAAAATATTTTGTAGAGCTTAAAACTTGTGTTTTGAATAATGCATTCTTTTCTTTCAGCATTAGACTGATACTAATACCTACTCCTTTTTCCTTGTTTATTTATGTACAAAGTTATCATAAAGAAATATATAATTTGCTCAATACCAATTGAACTTATCCAAGTTGCCGATAGAAACATCAACAGACACAAAAGAACTTTGCTATTTTACATTTGTGTAAGTAGTTAGGTACATTATGAAAAATTAAAACTGGTCAATGATTAATATAAACTTGCCTTCAGATCCCAACCTCATTCGCTCTCATTACATCACTACACTGAGTTGGCGGTTCCAGCAGCGGTTGGTTGAAGATGGACTTACCAGCTCGGTGTCACCTCAGCGTTGTTGGCGGCTGCGGCGGCGGCAGCGGCGGCAGCGGCGGCCGCGGCGGCGTTCGCGTTGTTGACCCCCGCGTTCTCCCAGGGGGGCTTCGACTGCTTCTGGAAGCCGGCTCCCCCGCCCGCAAACATGAAGACGACCAACAACAAACACACAACTAACTCTTTTGTTTACACCACATATCCAGATCGCGGTCACAAAATTTTTATTTCTCACACGTATCTCTGGGTGCGAATATACCGCGTTACTCCCGAATGCGAGCTCTCGCGCCGCTTCGGTTTATTTTTAATCCGCATACTATTTTTTTTACAGATTTACGTAATTACGGAAAGCCGTCGTATTTACGAGCGGTTAATTAACCAGTGGCCATAGAACAGTTTAACTGTATCGCTTTCGGTGGATATAAACTGTCTGTTTATATAGTAGGTCAATGTTAAGAGTTATAAGCGGCGCGTTTGAAATAGTTCTCCTCTAAGATGTATGGAATTGTCGCGTCGGATTTTCGTATCGGCCGTCGGGATTTTCTGGAGACGGAGAAATAATTATACTCAACACTTTTTTCCACAATGGCTGGAAGGATCTTATGATAATAATAATATATATACATTATGGACCCTGTAGGGCACAGCACTATACTACTATAAGTACTAGAAATATCTAAGTACTATAATTATACGTTTGTAATTAATAAAAACTATGTACCTACAGAACCATTAGTCAACTGTTTAATAACAGTAAACGTATTCATTTGACGTTTAACAAAATTCTGATTGATAAACAAACTTCTCAAGTTCTTCGACTCAACAAAAAAAAACAGCTTTTTCATACAAACAAATTGTCAATACCTACCTGCTCGACCAGGATGTATGGAATAGCAGTTTTTTTTTGTTGAGTTGCAGAGTTGGCCCCATAGTAAAAGTTGTTCATATTCATGAGCACAATCACCACCTAAGAGGTTTTGCGCTTATAAAAAAAACCCCTGTATAATAGATTGTAATACTATGACATACACACTTTGATACCGGTGCTGAAAGTAAAGTCCAACCAAAGAAAACGGATACGTCGATGTTAATTTATTAAGCCTACCATAAGTTCTTCTTTCCGTTTATTGTACAGTAAACGGGAGACATTTTGTATGAGAATCTGTTGTTCTGCTACTGCCCACTAGAGGCGCTGTACACATTTTTATACAAAATGTCGTAAAGAAAAACTCATGGTAGGCCCACAGATCGTAGCGAGTAGCGATGCCAACGCCGCGCCGCCCCGTGCCGTATTGGTGCCGTCATCCTCGCCGTTAGTTCTAGTAACGTGTAACGCAAGATCCATGATCATTTTATATATTATTTTAAAGTTTAAAAACCCAGTTAAGTACTTCAAATTTGACTAAAAGAAGCGTTTGTTTAGATATCTACTTAAAATAATTTATTAATTACGTTGCCTAACGCATCCATTAACTAATAAAAATAACAAAATAAATTCAGGGTTAAGATTTAAAGTTTTCATGCATTCACAATGCAATTCTGTATATATAGGAAAAATTTGATGGTAAAAAACCACGTGCCCTGCAAGTAGCTTGTAATCTGTCCCGCCTGAAAGCTACTTGCAAGGCTCGCGGCTTTTTACTATCACATTTTTTCTATAAAATCAGGGTGTTGCACAAAAACCAGTAATGCCATTAATGAATTTACAAATCTTTGTTTCTTCCGAATGTCAAGGATATTTCTAATGTGACTTCCACACTAAGCAATAAAAATCTTCAAAGAATCAACTCGTTTCTTTTCTGAACAAAATCGATCGAACAAAACTTTCATTTCGTAGGACGCGGCTAACCAACCGCACCAACCTGAAGAGGCTATGTTTTCTTTAGCGGCGGCGGGCGTTGTGCACTTTTTATGATGGGTAAAAAATGTTAAACTTGCGTCAGGACACGTGACCGTCATTCAGATCGAAAATTAGAATACGAAGGCAAATTTCGCCACCGTTGCCAAAGTTGTAATAGCTCAAGTTAGAAAACAGGCTGCATTGAAGCCAGAAGACCTCGGTTCAAATCCAGTCCGTATTTTTTTCTTATTTTTGTCAAAATTCTTTTTTTTGTGAAAAAGTCTAGGGAGTCCTTTTCACTTCTGCCGGCACTCCCGGAGTGCAACCCGTTGTTTTTTTTTAGTATCTCGCTGTGGGAGGAGTCCGTGGCCTAGCTAGCTGTGACCCTGCGAATGTGGTTGTTAAGCAACTTTTGCAATGTTCGTTCACAGGATGGGTGATCAAAAACTTATTAACTCGAGCTAATCCGTGCTTCAGAAGGCACGTTAGTCGGGGGTAAATTGGCAAACGTTAATTGTTAATTTCGTCGAGCATTGACTTCATTGGGCCTCCGTGGTGGGTCATGGTATGGCCCATTCTCCTTTTCAATCAGATAAAGAAGGTAATAAATAAAAATGCATACATTAAAATGCTTGGTGTGATTGGTGATGATAATCACAATTTAACGAACTTGGCGAAAATTTTACGAAACTAACAAAATAAGGACCTGCCGAAACTAGTGTCAGCATTATATTTTGCATTAAGTACTTAAGAAGGTAAAAATTTGAGAAGGAACTTAGATTACGGATAAAATAATAACGAGACAAATTATAGAACCTTTAACCTTCATTAACCCGCGCATTTGTCTCTCTGCACGTGCACAGGGAAAGATAAATAGGTTTATAATAGTAATCTCTCAGACCGACGATAAATTTACGGTTAGCTTTTTTTTTACAAAACACGTCAGCGCTTCGTGCCCACTGCTAGCCATAGATAAGACACTATCTAGCTGCATGATTCCTATAATTAATACCTTCAATTTAGTGCAACATAAGCGTTACTGGGCAGGCCCCCTACAAGGTGGACCGGCGATCTGCTCAAGGTCGCGGGAAGCCGCTGGATGCGGACACCGCATCAGGACCGATCGTTGTGGAGATCCTTGGGGGAGGCCTATGCCCAGCAGTGGGCGTCGTTCGGCTGACCTGATGATGATGGTAATGAAACGTTAGGTACTGCATAAATAACAATATAGTAAATTTTCTTACGTACCTACCTAGTTACTTCTTATCGTACTTGACACCGATCGGTCCGCATATAACTCTGTCCGTCAGACCGACTAGACGCGGGTATAGATAGGATGTCACAGTTTTAGGGAAGCAATATTTTGAGTAAATCCTAGGATTACTTACTTATGGAATATAATTAACCGACCGACAAAAAATAATTACTAAGTTTACCGACTAAAATACTAATAGGTTGTGTTGCCGAAAAATAGGTTTAGGTAAGGTTAGATTGGCCACAGTCGCTCACCTAGTATTTTTGTCGGTAAAAAAGTATATTATAGTCGATCGGATAATTATTATTACTTACTAGGTACCATTACTTATTATTTTGTATTATTTTTGGGTTTACATTGTAAATTATATTTATTTATTTTATTTTACAGTAGCTAGGTACATTTGTAACCACAAAACGGACTAGGATCATAATAATATACTTAATCAGGCTTTTGAAGAGAATGACTTTTGACTATGGGGATGAAAACATTTAGAGAGACGAGCTACAAATATGTAGGTACTACTTTATACTGAGATAGATATCTAGGCTAGCTGAAATTTTCAAATGAGATGGTACTATCCTACCTAAGTCCTAAGTCTACTGCAATGTGCAATCTATACTCTATACAAATAAATAAAATTGGAGTGTCTGTTTGTAATATTAAAATAACCGCTTTTTACTACATGCATATAATTATATATACGGTACTTATACCAAAATAGCATTTTTTACAATTTTTGTCTGTCTGTCTGTCTGCCTGTCTGTCTGTCTGTCTGTTTGTTCCGGCTAATCTCTGAAACGGCTGGACTCATTTTGACGGGACTTTCACTGGCAGGTAGCTGATGTAATAAGGAGTAACTTAGGCTACTTTCTATCCCGGAAAAATATCACATTCCCGCGGGATAACGTCATGTAGTCCACGCGGGCGAAGCCGCTGGCGGAAAGCTAGTAGAAAATAATAAAAAATTGGTCGTTGTAAATGAAGTACCTAGGTAGGTACCTACTTATTGAGAAATAAACCGGTCAAGAGTCAGTCGAACTCGCGCACCGAGGGCTCCGTATCATCATTAATATCTGTACTATAGACTCTATACAAATAAATAAAATTGGAGTGTCTGTTTGTAACATTAAAATAACCGCTTACATGCGATTATTCATACCTACCTACAATCTATACCAATAAATAAAATTTGACTGTATGTTTGTAATATTAAAATAACCGCTTTTTACTACATGCATATGATTATATATATACGGTACATATACCAAAATAACATTTATTACAATTTTTGTCTGTCTGTCTGTCTGTTTGTTCCGGCTATTCTCTGAAACGGCTGGACCGATTTTGACGGGAATTTCAGTGGCAGGTAGCTGATATGTAATAAGGAGTAACTTAGGCTACTTTTTATCCCGAAAAAATATCACATTCCCGCGGCATAACGTCGTGTACTCACGCGGGCGAAGCCGCGGGCGGAAAGCTAGTCCTACATAATACCAAAATGACATGTTTTACAATGTTTGTCTGTCTGTCTGTCTGTCTGTTTGTTCCGGCTAATCTCTGAAACGGCTGGACCGATTTTGACGGGACTTTCACCTGCAGGTAGCTGATCTAATAAGGAGTAACTTAGGCTACTTTTTATCTCGGAAAAATAACACATTCCCTCGGGATAACGTCGTGTAGTCCACGCGGGCGAAGCCGCGGGCGGAAAGCTAGTAAATAAATAAAACTTGAAAATGTTTTCATCGCGAGGCTATCCTCAGAGAATTTTCGGTGTAGAATATTGCAGTTACAGGTCAAAGCCATCTCTTGACCGATAGTGGAACTAATGTAATTCTTGTTGAGGTTTTCTGAAAAAGTTTAATTAGGTATTTGAGGCATCGTATTATTTTTCCTGTAATCTCATAAACTTAAAAAAAATGAAAAGAAAACCTGTTTCGAATGTGCAAGCAGCGCTATTTGGACTCGAACCCACTGTCCGGGTGAATCTTCGAGCAACGCGGGCCTTCCGTCTCGGACGGAAGACCCGCGTTGCTCGAAGGGGCGAATGGTCAGTGAAGGGTCGTGGGTTAAAAACAACCCGTCTCACAAATAGCTCCGATGGGACTCGAACCCAAAACCCTTCACTGTCCGGGAGAATGGTCAGTGAAGGGTCGTGGGTTCGAGTCCCATCATCTACACGCCGTATAGCGGCGTCTCACTCTCTCAACTTAAAAATAACTGCTATAAGAGCTTGTGGTAGGCCACCACAGCTAGTTGTGAGACGAGTCGTTTTTAGGGTTCCGTAGCCGAATGGCAAAAAACGGAACCCATATAGATTCGTCATGTCTGTCTGTCTGTCCGTTCGTCCGTATGTCACAGCCACGCCACTTTATTCCAAAACTATTAAGACTACACAGTTGAAACTTAGTAGGTAGGTAATGTATTTTGTTAACCGATTATAATAAAAAAAATATTAAAAAAATAAATAAGGGGGCTCCCTCATACATGGAACTAAAACCTTTCGGTTTATTATTTTTTTAATCAAATATATTTGTGTGGGGTGTTTAGGATTAGAGCTCTGGGGGGCTACCGCGTAACTTTATGGATATGAACTTCATACGTTTTTGGTAACTTTAAGTCAATTTTTTAAAGAAAATAGCCACTATCAGTTCCTTGTTTTATGACGTCGGGTATAACGATAACTATCTAGCAACGTTCAACAGAACAAAGCAGAAAAAATCAATCAAAATAAGGAATTCAAATGACAGTTGAAATTGAAACCCATACCCATACTCATATTTTTTTGCCGGTAGCCCCCCTGGTTCTGTAACACCAATGTCAACATCAATACACTATGTCATTGAATTAGTGATTAAAATAAGACGTAACATCACACGCACGTATTTTTACAATTTATTTAAAACAATAAAATATAGTTATTCAAAAACAACCGTAGCTCATCTTTAAGTTCAGTTATCGAACAGGGCAGGAATAATAATACATCTATGGAACAGGGGGTTACCAAAAAAATATGGATGTCATTTGACATTTGAAGCTCATATTATGTCCATGGACAAAATATGGGCTTCAAATGACAAGTGTAGCCCATGTCCATATCCAAATCCATATTGTTTTGCTAGTAGCCTACCAGGAACCGTAGTCCTTGCTCATTGTTCAAGGATAAAGGTAACAAACAACAGGAATCAGAACAAGGGGGCTACCGCGTAACTTTATGGATATGAACTTCATACGTTTAATGGAACTTAATTTTATTTTAAAAAATGCCATTATACTTTCCTTGTTTTATGACTTCGGGTACAATAGCTAGCTAGCTAGCAACGTTCAACAGAACAAAGCAGCAAAAATCTATCAAAATAAGGAATTCAAATGACAGTTGAAGCAAATTTTTTAGTCAGTAGCCCCCCCGTAACTTTTTGGGTATGAACTTCATTCATCCATATTTTTTAGCCGGTAGCACCCCTTGAACAAAAATACAACAAAAACGTGATAACCATTGAGTCACTCACATCACAACATACAAATTAATTGGTCACTCCTGAACTAAATCCTCTAA
This sequence comes from Crambus lathoniellus, assembly GCA_949710035.1. Lineage (NCBI taxonomy): Eukaryota > Metazoa > Arthropoda > Insecta > Lepidoptera > Crambidae > Crambus > Crambus lathoniellus. The sequence goes on from OX453296.1 coordinate 32,507,108, forward strand.
ATAAATGAATATGAATATGAAACGATCGCTATTTTTGCCATTCAATATGAAACATCGGTTCGGTATGCACGTTGTTGGCATCTGATTCTGTTGTAAGCATGGAATCCAGGCTTTTACATTTGACAACTGCTGGTATTGGTGTGCTTCCTATACGTATAACTTCGGGAGTTGTGTTTCCACTAAAAGAGCGTTTCATCAGAAATGCCCGTCTACGAGTCAGCAGGAGCAAAACAGAATAGGTATCTATTTTTTTGCTCTTGCTGACTCGTAGAGACGTAGATACTTTTTCAGTTACCTACTTTGTAACCCAGTAAATAGACACTAAAAAAGGGCGGTTCTCTTACAAGTGGTCCGGTAGTTCTGAATTTTTGATATGTTGTCTAGGATGGTTACTGAGTATTAAAAATGCAAAATGCACAATTCCTCGCCCTCCGCCGCCATATTGAAAAAACCAATCGAGTAACATATCTTCGAAACTACCTGTCCTAGAAACAAAATTTAAAACATTAATAATAGAAAATTTAATTCTCTACAACATTGTGACGAATGTTTTCTGGCTAAAATGCACCTAAACAAAGATATAAGCATAAATTTTTAGCTTATTTCAAGACTTTTTGAACTACTGTAACTTTGTAATTTTTTACAACTGAACTTCGTCGCCATATAATAAAATGTTGTAATTATTCACTAGTATATATAAAATAAGGTTTCAAAGGGCTACGACTCTGGGCCCATTATGCACCTTGTTCTTTAAAAGTTTGACAAATTTCTGGAAAACCATTTTTTTAAGTGCATGTCTCCGTAACTATCTGTCCTAGTAACAAAATTTAATGTGTCAATTATAGAAAATTTAATTGTCTACAACATTGTGAAGACTCTTCTCTGGCTCAAATGCACCAGAACGAAGATTTAAGCGAAAACCTGAAGAAATTGCCGATTTTTTCAATATGGCGGCGGGGGCGGGGGCGAGGAATTGTGCATTTTGCATTTTAAATACTCACTAACCATCCCTGACAACATATCAAAAATTCAAAACTACCGGACCACTTGTAAGCTAAAAACCCTCTATTCACTGGACTATTGTCCAAGTATTTATTTGGTCTTGTAGCTGTTGCGCAGTATCGGCAGCAAATCCATCGCAAAGGCCTGGAATATCTTTGGTGAGATGATAAAACATCAACAAGTCGGGGCATCGTTCTGTGGAACAATTTATAACATAAGCGGTCCTCCGACTGCAATAACAATATTTTTTTTTTTTTTTTTTCTTAGCTTTACGGCCATAGTCGGAACCATATTGGCCTGTCATAAGTTTTATCTATTTATGTTCAAAGTTTTCCTATGGTCTTGATTATGTAATCATAGAGGAGTTTATATGTATCCTTGTTCTGTAGGATAGATGGCAAATCCGCGGGAATGCTCTTGTTTTTATATATCTCTAGTAAGCCATCTATCATAACCATCCTCTGTAAGCTGAAAGCGCCACATTCTAGTATTAAATGTTGCAGAGTTTCTTCTTCATTTTCGGCATTGCAATATCTACAAGAATCGTCATTTTCTAAGTTGATTCTTTTCAAATGAGATCTAAATTGTCCATGACCCAATCTTATACAGTTAATAGTTGAAATAAACTTTCGCGTGGGGTTCTTAATTTTGTAGAACCACGGTTTTTCAGATATAGTCCATTGAACGCTGGCGTACCAAGCTCCTTTTTGTACGAGTGTCTCTTTCCAGTAGTTATCCCACTTTGTAAACATCCTTTTCTTCAATGTTGAAAAATAGTCCGTAAAAGGTACTGAAGAGTTTGTGTAAATAGGAATGTCAGGGAAATTGTGCTTCATCAATAAGTCGGCAGTTTCATTTCCAGAAATTCCAGTATGTGAGGGTACCCACATAAATTCTATAAGTTTTCCAGTATCTTGGTAATATTTGAGGTGTTCTCGTATTTTATAAATATAAACATTACTTTTGTAAGATAAAGTACAAGATTCCAAGCATTGTAAGACACTAAGAGAGTCTGTAATTATCAAAAATTTTTCTTCGGTAATACTTCTTATGTAGTTCAAAGCTTCAAATATGGCAAATGCTTCAGCCGTAAATATGGACGAGTTTGAGTCCAGGTGGAAACAGCGTCCCAATTTTCGCTGCGAGTCATAAAAAGCGGCATATACATCAGTCTCAGTTTTCGAACCGTCCGTATAAATCTTTTGGTGCTCTTTCTTCTCCGTATTTACAAAATTCAAAAACTCTGAGTTATTCTTTACTAATGTATGCAAAACATTAGTTTTCGTTAGTTGTGTTTCTAAACTCCCTAAGTCCCATTTATCTGTTCTCTGAATGTTCTTTGTTTCAGCCATTACTTGTTGCTTCATTGTCTCTCCTATAAACACCTTATTATCCTTAAATCTACTAAAATACTCTAAGTTACACAACATTTTTATACAAAATTTTTCAGCCAAGTATTTGGCTCTAATCTGTATGGGTGGAATACCGGCCTCTATTTCAAGAGAATTTATTGGAGTGGAGCACATTGCTCCAGTTATAAGTCTAAGACCTTTGTTTTGCACGACTTCCAATTTACGAACTAAACTATTATTAATGAAACTTATATATACAATCAAACCGTAGTCATAGTGACTGCGTACAATAGCTTTAAAAACCATATTAACGATTTTGGGATCCATTCCCCAACTAACACTAGCTAAATATTTTAAAATATTTACAGATTTTTGCATTTTAATTACTACATTATTTACATGACTTTTAAAATTCATTTTTGTATCAAATACTATGCCCAAGAATTTGTGTTCAATGACTTGCATTATACTTACTGAATTTAATTCTACGTTTATTGTATCATAACTTTGAGTCTTATTGAACACCATAAAGCTACTTTTATGTGGGTTAATATCTAATTTTAAGTATATACTATAATAGTTATACAATTCTTTTAATGCCTTATTCATATCATTTTGAGCAACAGTTAGATTTCTATTAGAAGTGTAAACCAATAAATCATCAGCATATTGCAAAACTTTGATTCCTTTTACAGTAACAAACTTAAATATTTCAGCTGTATACAGTAAGTATAACAAGGGCGATAGAGTCGCCCCCTGCATCACTCCTTTATAAACTGTTTCTTCGCCATAAAACTTGTTATTAAATTTAACTGAGACTTTTCGAGCATAAAATAAATTAAAAATGAACTTTAAAATTTTTCCTGGTATATTATATGAACTGAGTATATTTACAAGAGTAACCAAATCTATGTTATCGAAAGCACCCTTTATATCTAGAAAAACGCTTAATAACGGAGAATGATTATTAAACGAGCTTTGAATGTCACCACTAAATTTTAATACACTATCAATACCACATTTACCCTTTCGAAACCCAAACTGCTCAAATGGAATGATATTCAATGATTCTACATAAAATTCTAGTCTATTTTTAACCATATTCTCAAATAATTTACCTACACAAGAACTTAATGAAATTGGTCTATATGAGTCAGCTTGCAAAGGTTCCTTATCCGGTTTCAATATGGGAATAATGGAAATCAACTTCCAACTGGATGGTATTAAGTTATTCTCCCACAAATTGTTCAAAATTCGTAAAAGTACAATTTTTGCGCTGATATGTAATTTTTTTAATAGAATATACGGAATGTCATCTGGGCCAGGTGTAGTGTCTTTTCTAGTATTTAGAGCCAAATTAAATTCACTTTGTGTAAAGGGTTTACACAAGTGTTCATTAACATTATTGTTATCAAAAACATTATTTAAATGTGACAAATTTTCTGAAACCGGTGGTGAAGAAAATTTTCTTTTAAAAGATTGTACCCAACTATCATCTGGAAATGGATCTTTAGGTTTATTACGGTTGAACTTTTTAATAAAGTTCCAAACTCTTGATATAGGAGTAGTGCGATGAAAGCTTGAACATAACGATTTCCAACTTTCTTTCTTTTGTTCTTTTATAATAAGTTTCTTTTTTGCATCAACTTTTCTATAAATTATATAATTTTCTAAAGTGGGAAAACGATTATAATTGAGTAATGCTAGCTTTGATCGCTGTACTGCTTCAGAACAAATGTTATTCCACCAAGGCACAGACTTGTGTTTAGCGGATCGAATATAAGTTTCTGAACGTTTCGGAACGCAGAGTTCTTTCAACTTGTTGACAAATTCGATAAACCTGTCATAATTAACCAGTGGATCGTTATTAGAAAAAAAATTGTAATTCTCTAAAAGCGCTTCAGATAGATCACTGTAAATATCCCATTTCGTTTTGTTATATAAATACCTCTCAGGTCTAAAAGTGTCATGACACTCGTACTTTAATTCAATACTTACCTCAGTTGGAACATGGTAACTACCTAGCGAATCTTCAGAATACACTTTCCAGTTGCAAGAAGGAGTTATGGAAGCTGAAATAAATGCCACATCTATTGCAGACGGCGAATTGCCAGGTCTGTTTATAGTAGTAGGTGAACCATCATTTAAAATACAAAGGTCAAAGTCTTCCAGCATATCATAGATTTGGATACCTCTAGCCTTACTGCTAAGACAACCAAAGGCAGTATGGTGAGCGTTTAAATCACCCATAATCAACAGTGGTGATGGCAAAGATTGTATAATATTTTTAAACATACTAATCGGGAACCGATTATTTCTTGGTGGACAATAACAACCTAAAATAGTCACAAAACCCTTGTCAGTTTCTATTCTGACAGCTATATTTTGAATTTGTTCTGTAAAACTAGTGCATATTAAGTTACATTTAATATGATCCTTAAAGACTACGGCCACACCTCCGTAGCCTGTAATTGAGTCTTTGCGATGGTAACTGTATCCAGGGATACATATATTGTCAGTAGCCTTAAGCCAAGTTTCATTTAAAATTAAAATATCAATATTATTTTGATAAAGAAAGTGTTGAACTAGGGGAAGTTTTGGTTTTAAACTCTGTATGTTATGTTGACATATTTTTAAACTATTATGGTTGTTACTGTCCATTATTAGATATAGATTCTATTAGAGTTTCTTTAATTGTTTTAGAATTGATTGTTAATTTATTGTCCTTGTTAGAAAGAATAGTTAAAGTTTTAATAAATGCATTCATTATAACATCATTATTTACAAATTCTAATAATAAATCTTTAGTGTCTGTTTTTTTGGTTTTATTTAATACTAAACCTTGGGATTGTGCTGCCACTTTATTGTAATTGGTTCTATTTAGTTGCGGAAACTGAGTGACCAAATTGATCTTACTCAAAATCTTTTGCCTATTCTCTTCTAATTTTTGCATTTTAATTGGACACATACTGGAAATAGCAATGTGATCACCCTTGCAATTAACACATGTTGGACTTTGAGCATTGGTACAATCTTTATAGCCATGAGGACCACCACAAATAGAACAGACAGTATTCTTTTTACAAAATTTAGATGTGTGTCCAAAGTTCATGCACTTATAACATTGTAAAACTGGTCTCACATAAGGTTCTACCTTTAGGGCACAAAGTTCATACATAACATAATCAGGCAAAGCATTACCTGCAAATGTAACGGATACAGTTCTTAGAGGCACTATACCTTCAGGTGTCTTCTTTGTGAATCTTCGAATGGCTAAAATCTCTTGTGAAGAAATCAATTTGTCAAACAAATGTTTATTGCTTAACTCTGTAGGGACAAACTTAATTACTCCTACACATTCTGCATTAGATGCAGGTATGTATGCCTTAATTTCGTTATTTGTCAAAAAGTTAGAATTGTTAAGCAGAGCATTGGCATTTTTAGGACTATCGAAAATCACTCCATACCGCATTGCATTTACTCTCTTCAGTTGCTTGACGCCTTTAACAAACCGGCTGAATATATTGTTGAGATAAATTGGATTCTTATTGCCAAACTTCTCTTCGGGCTTAAGACTCTCTAGGTAAACAATAAAACTTGTACCTGGTGCGTTGTGGGGATAAACCCTGACATGGTCACTTTTTTTATAAGGAGCATACTTGTTACTATCCTGTTCTTCTTCTGAAGCTGAACCATCAGAAGGTAAATCTTCTTTACGCCTTTTGTGAGGCTTTTTCTTTGACGAACTCATTCCGCCACTTTCAGTTCCCATGAATTAAGTGGAAACAATACAAAATAAGGATCTAAAAGAAAGCAAATCAATTTAAAAAATTTCGCAAGAAAAAATTAAACCTGCCGCTTTTAAAGTTTTCCCGCCAATCTCTCGCAATAACAATACGGTATTTTACAGATTTTTTTTTATTTCTTTAAAATGTTTTTCGAAATATTAGCTACCTACACAAAACAAGTTTTCATTTTGAATTATCTTGAATATTTTCAAAGATATAGGACTTCAAACTTTATAATTAGACAAGGACAGGACGCTATCTTAGTGACGTCAGTGGGTTAGTAGCACAGAACAGAAAAAAAGTTCTTTCTGTTCTGTGGTTAGTAGCGTCATAGTCACGCCATAGAAGATTTCGTTTTAGAAAGAGACAGCTATAGTCAAAATCAAACAGACTATAATTCTTTTATTATAAAACAGATTCAAATTATTTTTTCACATTTGGTATTCTTAATTGCAATATTTTTTAACGTCATCAAAGTCATCATTAAATATCTACATTTCAACAACAGTAAAATACCCTATTTTATAGTCAGATGCATTGACCTATAAAATATCTCAATGGTCAGATGACATACATGCACGTTCTGTGCATACATGTTAGGTCAACGCCATCTATCGAGTTAATAAATAACTTTTTTATATTTTTATATGCTGTCAGAAAATCTCTCATTGGTTTGAACGAGATATAGTAAGTAGGTACTTTTTGAGATATAGGGAACACATTTTAAAAAACCGCAAATGTAACTTTGTCATTCATACAAACATTATGAAAAACAAAGTTATATGTTGCTGTCGAAAAATTACAGTGTAATTTTGGATAGGTATAGGCAATCGGTACGAAAAGTTGGTACGGAACCCTTTATGGGCGATTCCAACTCGCTCTTGGCCGATTTTTTCTAATACTTCATTTTTGATACTAAATTGTATTGCAGTGAATGCAAAAAAGTAATAATGCTTGATATGCTTTGCACGTTCGTAATGGCCGAGTTGTGTACGTACCGGTTTTCAAGGTGCCGCTATCTCTAAAGGTTCTGGGTTCGATCCCCGGTCGGGTAAATATTGAAAAAGAACTTTTCAATCGTTGTTTCTAATTTCCTTAATAATAGAAGCTACTATAGTACCTTGGATTTGTATTGTGATGGTGTCCATATAAAATTTACGGAAGTCCCGTAGAACACGTGATAGGTTAGAAATAAAATTACGTGGTTATTTTTTTTTTAGGAAATTTATAAATTTACGGAAGTCCAGTAGAACACGTGATAGGTTAGAAATTAAATTTCGTGGTTATTTTTTTTAAGAAATTTATAAATTTACGGTTTTTATTATTTTCCGGTGACTTAAATATTCTTTGGCGCGGGTGGAGCGGGTACATATTATGGTTATGTCGTGATAAAAACTAACTTTTTATAACATCTGCGCACTGTCCTTTATTTGACATATCAGCTTTCAAAATGTATCGGATTTTAGATTTTATGAATTAATTTTTGTTTTCTTGAATAATCATGCAGATTCTTATCTTTGAACTAATAACAATTAATGTACCTTTTATGGTTTACTTTACATCAAATGAATCCTATATTTAAATAAATATTTTTTCACACTTATGCTCTGAAATGTTAATATTATATTTGAGAAAAGAATGCAGTACGTGGCACTTTTCCGAGGTAAACATTCTAAATTTGAAAATCACTGCAGTAATGAATTTCAGTACTTACTTACTGCACTAAAATCAGTGCAGTAAGTAAGTACTGAAATTCATTACTGCAGTGATTTTCAAATTTAGAATGTTTACCTCGGAAATGTACTACCCAAAGATATTATTACCAATTTTTTTTCTTTAGTTTTTCTTTCGTTATTCCTGTGTATAAAAACAGAAAAAGCAAAGGGACATTAGCACCATACAGCCTCATTATTATTATTATTATATAGGTAATTATTATATCATAATAAGGTTAACTTTTTTTTAAATACGGTGCGCACAGAGTATATTACTTCGTATTGTACCACAAGCGCTATGTACCCTTAGCACGAACATCAATCGAAAAAACAAAATGAGATTTATCATAGACAAAATATCCTTTACGAGTAATTTTGTATGGGAAATATGTACAGCGCCATCTACCACCCAGAAGCGGGTATTGAAGTTGCGCATTTTAGTAGTAAGTATCAATAGGCTGTATGACCGTTCCACTTGGCCTCACAAACCAATATTAAAAAAACGGCGGGAATGATTTTCAGCGGTTGATTTGATATCAATACAGTTTATTTATATTGTGTAATAAATTATCAAAATGAGTTCTGCCAATGAAACATAAACAGACATTGTATGTACCTACTCCACCAAATTTGAGAGCAGAAGCAAAATGAATAACAGAAAACTTACTGCCAGCAAAATCAAAAGAAAGATATATGAAAACCTACGATCTGATTTGGAAAAGTGAAAAAAGGCGCATACGTTTTCGGAATCTGTGTTGTTGGCGTATTTTAATGATACCTACATCATTAAAATAATATTATTATGGGCGATTTATACATAAGTGTGCCCGGGAAAACAATAAAATTTACATTTAATAATTGCCCGAACATGTGTTATATAAATTTTAATAAATATTATTTAGTTAAACAGTTTTTTTTTATTTCCTCGCATTTCTTGAGAAAAGCACTATACAAGCCTTGTACGGTAAGCAAATTACCTTGCCTCGAATGATTAAAGCCCTCGCCTGCGGCTCGTGCTTCAAACCATCCTCGACAATGTAATTTCTTACTTACCTGTCCTCGGCTGTAATGTACTATTAATAATTGTTGAAGAAAAAATTAAAGGTTTAAAGAACTAGGTGCCTACCATCAACTTTAAGACAGCGATTCAAAAATATTTCAAAAATTCCTAAAATGAATTGCTTTCTTTCGTACTAGATCGCAAATGAATTGCTAAATGTTAATGACCGAACGATTGGTGTCCTTTTTCTTCTACCCGTCTCTTTCACTCGATTCTGTCATGCCCGGAGAGTGAGAGGGACGGGTATAACCTGCGGGTGTCATGTTAATCGACCGGGTTATAAGTCAAATAAGTGTTCCTGACAGCTTAGCGGCTGTGAAATGTCATTGATCGATCACTGAATCGCTGTCATTGATATTAAGCTGTCGTGGTACGAATAAGCGAAGCAGATCAGTTTAGGTCCTAAACAAAACCGCATTAAGAGTTGATGGTAAGCACCCTGTTCTTATTAGCTGCACACCAACGTTCGCATTCCGAGACGGCCGTACGTAGGTACGTCTCCGTACTCCGTACGGCTTCCGCGGCTCCGAACGGATGCGGTCCGCAATTTGCAATGCGGTAAAGGAAATTGAAATGTTTAAAAGCAGGAAATATAGTTCATAATAGCTGCAACCCGCTAATCTCCGTTTCCAATCTTAGACGACGGCGACTGAGACGGGCGCTCTCCGTACAGATCAGTACGGGCGCGAACGGCCCCTTGGGCAGCCGTAGGTACGGCTTCATGCTGGGCCTGGCCGAACCGGGCCAGTTGGTCTAGCAGTAATAAAATGATAATCGTTCATTTATTTTTAAAATTTTACAAAACTGTATTCAAAGATTTTCTAAAAATAAACATGCAATTCAACACCCAGGACAGGACCCGAACCGGTAAAAATTCCAAAAACAACACCCTGTACGTGTGATATCAATCGATAGGGTAACTCGTAAGGGCGAATTGTGCACTACACTGAATTTTACCGATCCGGAAAAAAACGGATGCTTGTATTTTAATAATTAATCATTTTTATAGTAATTATTTATTTATTTCGCGTAGTTTAGGGTTTGAAACATTGAAACTACACGAAATAAATAAATTCTTACTATTATAAATTATTAATTATTAAAATACAAGCATCCGTTTTTTTCCGGATCGGTAAAATTCAGTGTAGTGCACAAACGCCCTAAGGATGCAATCTCTCCAAACATGATTATGCTAAAGACATCCTGCTGGGGCCGTACCGGCGAACGCTCCGATAATCGGAAATCTGCCGGGCTTCAAATTAAACCAGATAAATCGAGCCCCAATCAGGCCAAAATGGCAAACAACGACTCATGATAACCCAGGAACATCGATATCTTCCAAATAACTTCGGCAAATAGTACAATAAGAAATTAGGTACAGTCGCCAGCACGTCAGGTTACTACAAACTGTCAAACTTTAAATAAAATTCAACCTTATGTCCAACGAATACAGTTCAGTTTCAATTAATAAATTTTGACATTTTGTAGCAACCCGACGAGACGTGCTGGCGACCGTACTTCGTAATTTATGTTTAACCCGCAGTACAGGTTGGCCGACCACGGTCGGCGACCATGAGCAATACATCGTACATTGACACTTTAAAACTAACCTTTTTAAACTTGTTCGTTCAAAAGTGTCAATGTACGATGTAGGTATTGGTCATGGTCGCCGACCATGGTCGGCCAACCTGTACTGGGGGCTTTTGAAGTTGAAGCCCGTCATCGTTCCGATTATCGGAAAGTTCGCCGGTAGAGCCCCAGGATCTTCGATCAACAGTAACACATTCCTGGATTCGATATCGAGTAGAGTCGATTTGTGATTTTGTTTAGCAAACAAAAGAGAGTTGTTAGAAAAACTGTGAATGTACAGTGCCACAAACTTTGCTGTGCCGGTGGCCAAAATGTGAAACTAACGTGATTTTTTTAAATGTCATTTGGCTGTCAAGTTGATGTCCAACCATAGCGCTGCTGGCGGCTAAAGTTCTTAGAAGTCAGAGCCGGTTAAATTACTACAAAAAAAAGAAAAACGTACGTAGCGCCGCTGTCACCGGCACAGAAAAGGTTGTGGCCAAGGAATTTATAAGTACTACGTACAACAGGAAGGTGCACTGCTGCTAAAAAACGGTCCTAATGAGATAGTCAGAACAAGGCATAAAGTTAATATACCTACCTATCGGAATAGAGGAACAACCACGAGCTGTCAAACGAAACCGAAATTGGATCGCATTTGTGTGTGTAAAATTGTTTTGTATGCGTGTCAGTGATGTGCGTCATGTCGCTTTTCAGATTAATATCGATATCGATAATATTAAATAATTACAGTAATAAATAAATATATATTGGACACGATCACACTCATTGTTCCAATACCAAAGTATAGTAGCTTAAGCACTATTATTATGGAAATTAGAAACAACGACGGGTAATTACCACATACACCCAGACCCGAGGAAATATAGAAAAAATAGTTTTCAACATTTACCCGACCTGGGGGGCTACCGGCTAAAACATATGGGTATGGGTATCGGCTTCAACTGTCACTTGAATTCCTTATTTTGATAGATTTTACTACTTTGTTCTGTTGAACGTTGCTAGCTAGCTATCATTATACCCGAAGTCACAAAACAAATAACTTATACTTATAGTAGTTTTTTACAAAATTGACTTAAAGTTCAACGTATGACGTTCATATCCATAAAGTTACGCGGTACCCCCCAGGGATCGAACCCAGGACCTCTAGAGATAGCGACACCTTGAAACCGGTGCGTACACCACTCGGCCACGGAGGTCGTCTAATAATAATAATATATTAATATATAGTAATATTATTAACATAACTAAAATTCCCATCTTGGGAAGGGATTTTGCATGGCTAAAACTTCGATTCTGCGGTGAAGTATGCATATTTAAGAAAAACTCCCAGAGATTTTAAATCATTTATTATATACTAGCGACCCGGCCATGCTTCGCACAATCCTTTGAACAATTTGTTGGTGCTTCCACAGTGATAGTACGTTTCGCCTCTCGCGTTTGGAAATATTTTTCATCAAAATGCTTACTGCATAATAATCAATTTAATCCAGTTAGTTTCTGGTATCCAAGTTAGTATGTAATCTGAAAGATAATTATATTACTAATGATAGTATATTATTATGTAGGTACCTATTCTAACAGTCAAAAACTGATACCTATGGATGGATCAGTTAAGTAAGTCTTAAATGTTGTTTCATCTTAAATGGAATTACATTCCCAGGTAATTCATATCTAAACGTCTTACAGGTACTTTAATTACAGTACCTAATACATATTCATTTTTTACCGCGTGATAGACAGTGGACACGAAATATCGATAACTTGATGCAGCCCTAGTGTAAAACGAAAATTATTTCTTTACACAAAATATTCGTAAATACTGCATTATGTGTAATCAATATTTGCTTGTTACATAAATAAATGTTTGTTGAAGAGCATTATCACACTTCTTGCTTTAAATTCGAAGCGCATTGGCAAAAATAAACCTTAGGAAGGGAGGTGTCGGTTTGGAATAATTTACCTGTGAACTGAACATTTTGCGGGATTATTTCATTGTGTTGTACAACAATCAATAACTGAGCAAGTCACCATGTTTCCATATCAATATTGGCTAAAAATATCTAAGATTGCACGTAAAATCCGGAAAAAATAAAATATCTGAATTCTCAGCGTGCTGATAAGTGCTGACGAACTGTCAAACAGTAGCCAAAAACCATGAAGTTCGACTTAATACTGAGGTATTAAGTCAAACTTCATGCCAAAAACGGTTCTGTTACGTTGCATCACGCATCTCCTTTTATCTCACAGTGTTGTTGCTAGTGACATCCCGCTCGCTCAGCCCTTTGTTTCTCTATTCCGCTAAGGTATATTAACTTTATGGAACAAGGTCAGTTTATCTCACTCTATTCCATTACGACCTGGCCACGAACATGCGCGGCGGCGGGCGGCGACGAGCGAATTGCGGAATCATTGCGCGCTCGCGACAGACGTCTAATCAAATAAGTCAATGAGACGCACCAACTGATGCGCAATTCGCTCGTCGCCACCGCCGTCGCGCATGTTCGTGTCTAGGCCGTTAGGGTGACCATAAGTTTTAAAAGAAAAGACTTGTTTTTTTTACAATTTGTTATAATTAGTTAAATTATAAATGCGAAAGTGGTTTTCGGTTGTGCTTTCACGCTTCGTGTAGTGAACCGATTTTGATGAAATTTGATCCATGAATAAATTGTCAGAATATTGAATATAGGATATTTTATTTTTAAAATACGATAGCATTCGAATATTTACGTAATACGGATGTATTAAACAACACACTAGATTAACAATACTAACAACTTGGATGTTCGTGGCATCACGTAAGGGCCCGTGCAGCGTATACGGTCGCACCGACTCGCAGCGACATCCGGCGTGCCTGCGACTGGTGACCTCTGATAAACAGTCAGTGCCACCGACGCCGACGTCGGTAATAATTATTCTCTACTTATATACCTAATTCTCCGGCCCCATTTGGCCATTCCCACTGGCAGCACTCATTCACGAGCATGACGAATGAGCCAGCCATCGCTTCGCTTAACCATATTTTAGGGAACGTAACGACCCGCCTCACACGGTCACACGCCACCACCGCATTAGAAATAAAAACAAAAAAAAACACATTTAATAAATAAATAAATAATAATAAATAAACCATTTATTTCAGGCAACACAATGAAATTTTACAAAATCAGGCCCATAGAATAGATACCTTACAGACTAACATACATATTATATTTATATTATACATAATTATTATTTATTTACACGTATAATCGGCGGCGACGTGTTGCGCAATGCAGTGTCCGGTAGCCGACCCCGAAACCGGCGGAACAGGACACCCTTCGGCCAAAAGTCTTCTTTCATAAAGGTCGACAGATGATCGGTCGGCACCCTCACCACAAATGAGTTGAAGTTCACATTTTAAGGCAAGCAGAGAAGAGCAGGCCCATTTCCACTGGCAGCACTCGTTCACGAGCATGACGCATAAGCCAGCCATCGCTTCGCCACTTTTTGGGCTGAATTTAATTTAAAATTTAAAAGGAAAATTGCCCTACTGCGCTCTTTTGTTGAATTTTTTAAAAACAGCTAGGTAATCCAATAATTTTTGTACCCTTTTGGAAAGCTTATGAAACTAGTTAGTCATTTTACTTATTTGTACGCCAACTTCCATACAGTTTTTTTCCAATAATTTAGGGCGAAGTTGGAGAAAAATGCAAAAAATAAAAATTATTGTTACTAAAAATCTTTTATTTCGGAGATTATGTAAGTTTTTTTTTTAAATGATCACTAATTATTCAGCTTTCAGAAAAGTATTGATTCAATGTTAAGAGTAGAGTAGTTTATTCACAATCAATGATTTTTGGTAACAATTCAGAAAAATTTTATGAAATCGAAGAACCGTCACAGCTCGGTAACCATCTAGTTTTGACCCCTGGTTCACGTATGTTCCCTTTCAAGAAATAGGTCGAGTTTCCCCGTCAGCCTGTATAATAGTACCAAGGTATATGGTTAGAAACACACTTATGCAGTGTGGCGCGACTCTTTCTGTCTCTGTCGTGTCCATACTAAGTGTATGAAACAGACATTCTGGCGTCGCGCCACACCACAGAAGTGTGTTTCCGACTTTAAACTATTAGGGATGCCAGTAAATAAAAGAAATAAATCATAATAATAGTTTACAAAACATGATTACCTATACATTACTGAATAAAATTGTAAGATACGAATCAGACAATAATTTTAGGTATAAACGTTTTATATAATCAAATGAAAAGAAAAAGGAAATTTGTTGTCACCCTAATTGTTCCATAGTAAGAACTCGTGTCATTTTCAATAAATTCTATCTCACCTGTGAAAAGAAATATTGCAACCAGCAAATGTTTCATTTCCACAGCCCATAATTATTAACGCAACACCTTTTAACGATATTGCAAAAAAAACCACCACAAGGCAAAATATTTACGCATAACCAACTTGACACAACGAAGACGGAAGATGTCATTCAGTTTGTCATGTTGCCACTTTAAAATTCTGAAATCTATGCCGTAAAAAACTTGAACGACCTGATACATTTTTATGCATAATACGCTAATACCTAAATTAATATACGATGTTTTCTATTGACTAAAAATAATACGAAGCGAAAATTTTACGAAATTTTATTTTCATAACGAAAGTTGTGTACCATAAATCTACTAAACCTGTTATTTAAGAGTGCTGCCAATTTGAAAGAAAGGGATACCCTCACCTCGTTCTTGCGGTCTCAGGTGGACCGTTGACATTTTGTATTGAAATATAAACCTTGGGGGCTACCGCGTAACTTTATGGGTATGAACTGCATACGTTTATGGGAACTTTAAGTCAATTTTATAAAGAAAATAGCCGCTATCAGTTCCTTGTTTTGTGACGTCGGGTATAACGATAACTAGCTAGCAACGTTCAACAGAACAAAGCAGCAAAAATCTATCAAGATAAGGAATTCAAATGACAGTTAAAGCCCATACCCATATCCATATTTCTTAGCCGGTAGCCTCCCTTATCATTCAAAGTTAAAGTGTATTTTTAAATACACAGAAATACGGAGTGCACCTTCCTGTTGTAATATAAATTCCTTGGTTGTGGCCATGAAGTTTGACTTAATACTCTGAGGTAACTGGAGCTCTCACCCTGAATAAAAAAGTGTCGCCAGCAAATTTGACATTTATGTATGTAGTGGCTGTCAGCTGTCTCATATGACCATACGTATTTTTTAAAAGTGTAGGTGAGACGGAAGACAGCCACTGTGTTATTTGTGGTATTCAAAAAATTGTTCGTACTGCACGCTCCAGTATTTTTTAAAAGTGTAGGTGAGACGGAAGACAGCCACTGTGTTATTTGTGGTATTCAAAAAATTGTTCGTACTGCACGCTCCAGTTACGTCAGTATTAAGTCGAGCTTCATGGTTGTGGCACTGTAGTTTTGTTTTTTGTTAAAAAAGTTCTACTTTCCCTCTAGTTTAGGTTTCTACTCAGTGCACAAAAGTGCCACCTACGAAAGCTTTGCCTGTGTCTCGTATTGTCAAAAAACTCAATTTTTCATTTTGGCGAATCACTCCAGACGCAGGGCCGTAAATAAAAAAAGTAAAGTCATTCTGACATCTCTGAAATTGACAAGAAAGAGGTAGTTTGGTTATTTTTGGAAAATCGAAAAATAACCTCGTAATTCGCAAAGTGCACAGAAAATGAACATAATTTACAGTCCAAACTCGCAGTGATAAATGTTTTTATTAAATAATCAATAAAATGTTGTCTATAAAAAGGCTGCCAACTTTATCGGCGTCAAAAATACAGTCAAAGTTGCATTTTGATTTACATCGCTCGGTATTTGAGAAGCAAGTAAACAAACACTGTAACTTAAATATTTTCAGTTTGTGCAGATCTTTTACAGTTTTGCACAATTTCACAAGAAAATCTAAAAATCCTGTAAGTATAAATCAGTCGGTTTTCTTAATATTACACAACAAAATGTAATTTGCAGTATTTACACTATTTTTGTGGTGAAACAATATGTGCGCTCGATTCCAATTTTATATAATACTAGCAGATCCTCGCAGTTCTATCCGCATGGTACCCGTTCCGATGAGAATATCGGGATAAAATATAGCCTATGTCACTCGGAAAGAGTAGCTTTCTAATGGTCAAATAATTTTCTAAATCAGTCCAGTAGTTTTGGAGCCTATTCAATTAAAAGGAACAAACAACCAAATCTTTCCTACTTATAATATTAGTAGAGACTAGAGGCTCCGCGCGGTTTTACCCACGTGGTACCCGTACCCGTGGAAATATTGATATAAAATGCTATACTTTATATCGATATGTCCACGCTAAGTTACTCAGCAAGAATGTAGCTTTATTATGATGAAAGAATTTTTAAAATCAGTCCAGTATTGAAAAATTGCATTGTAAATGCAAAAAAAGTAAAAATTTAAATAACTCAGTCCAGTATTGTTTGAGTTTATTCATTTCAAACAAAAAATCTAATCTTTCCTCTTTATTATATTATAGATTATAGCACATTTATATTAGGTATTTGCTAATAAATGGTATAATTTGTAGCAATTACGCCAATTCAACAATGAATATAAAGCTGTATATTCACTACTAAAGAGGTCAAATCTACCAGCAGTTAATCATATACTTAATCAAAGTGTGGGCCTACATACAACTCCTCCTTCTTACAATGATCCACCAAAAGATGTCAAGGTAAGACTTAAGATATTTGTTGCACTGTATGTGCTTGTTCTGAGACATGACAGTGATGGCTTTTCACATGGAATCCGTCATTAAGGCTTGGGAACGGTTCAGAAAATACCCCTTCATTAAGATCTTCAACCAGGTTTTCCAAAAAGCTCACTTGAATCTGTTAACAAACATTATCATTATCAATCTGTGATATATAATGATACTCAAATATTGTTGTGTGAGCCAGCCGTTACAGATAAATGGGACATTTCTACTATGATTATGCATATTCTTGAAAATAGTAATAGCATTATAGATGTTATAGTAATCGCAGGCATTTGCATAGTAATTACTTTCATATGTGTTATATTTTATAGGACAACAAAGATAAAAAAGAAAATAAGAAAAAGGAGGAAATTGATGACAATATGTCTTCCCTCTTGTTGAAAGCAGCATTCTGGATGTTGACCACAAGCATACTCGTCATTGCAAGTTCTATATTACTTCCTGGGGATAACACACAAAGCGAGGTAAAGATTCACAGATATTTCCTGACAGTAGTACATGTCTCTTTTCTACTTTTATATTATTATATTTAAATAATAGGAACACATTATGGTATGCAAATTTATATAAATCATTTAATTGAAAAGTAGATTATTTTAAATCCTATCTTTTTATGTATTTTTCAGTAATTTTAGGTTATTAGTCCAATATCTTTGCTAGTACTACACACTTATGTGTTCTAAATTTACTCTTGCATTCATATTTATAATTTGGTTTTCTTGCCTAGACTATATGAACATTTGGTTTAAAGGAGATTGACCAAAAATATATGGAGTTTGGTCCAAATGTCCACCACTAACGAGACCCTTGTAATAAAATAGTCTACTAAATACCGAGTAATTGTAACCAGACCGCAACCAAAAATATGCTGTCATTAAAAGGTTATGACTAAATGAAAAGTCATGTTTTGTACCCTTTTATGCAAAAAATATTGTTGATATTATTCTATCCATCGCACATTTTGAACTAATCTACGCATGTTATATGTTATGTCACTTGGTGTGCCGTGTTAGGTTATCGCTGAAAAAAAAAGCTCCGAAAAAAAATATTGAAAAAAAAAACTATCACTTAGCAAAAATAGAAAGTCTGAAGTGTATAGCCTAGGTTGCAATAAGAGTATCAGCAAAAGTCCAGTAAAAGATCGCAAGGAATTATACATAAGAATTCGCACAGACATAAAGAAATCAACCAAACGAATGACTGCCGAGAATACACAATAACTTTTTACTGACTTATTATTTTTTTGTCCCATACTGAAAGTTACTCTCTTAATGGACTATAAGTCAGTATAGGTCTCGTTAGTGGTGGACATTTGGACCACTTTTGTTCATTCTCCTTTGGTAGCGTTTGTATATTTCATAAGCTCATAAAGAAAGATTACAACTATTATATACAACTAGCGACCCGCCCCGGCTTCGCACGGGTATAAAATATATAGCCTATGTGATTAAAATCGATCCAGTAGTTTTGATTTATTCATTACTGCCCGTGGCCCGCACGCGTTAAATTTGGAGTAAAACAATCCCCCTTTCCCTATACCATGAAGATTTCCTGCTATCTTTGGAATATCTAAATTCATACACTACATTTTTACTTATTTACTTTTTACATTTTTAACTATTTATTTTATTTTTACAACATATTACAGAATGTCTTTATAAACAACGTTCACAGTCTTCTTGTTTCTTAGACAATACAAACATGTTTTCTCTGGAGGTCACTCTTGAAAGAGCGACATACAGTTGTCCATGTGAAAAACAGTCAACGTTCAAATCTAAGCCTGCAACGTTGAAGGTTTGACCCTGCGATTTATTAATGGTCATTGCAAAAGATGTCTTTATCGGAAACTGTAAACGTTTAAATTGGAAGGGTAAATCCGATATAATCAACAATCATCAACAACAAAAGATACCTATTCTATTAAGTACTTTTTCTGAACTTACATATCTCACCTTAAATCACGATTTTTGAAAACTTATCTCACCTTATGTAGGTACTTATAATTACTATAAGTGCGACTTAAAAATTAACCTTAGAATAGAATATATTTATATTTTAAAACTACTATCATACAATTATTTATCGTAACTTACTTATAATTACTGATACGTTGTCGCGCTGAAAAGCACGTTTTTATTACCTAAGTATTGCCTACAAATATTATTCTGTGGTATTGCTATTTTCCTCGCTGGAGAGCTCCGATATAATAAACGCGTCCGATCGCTGCTAAATTCAAAGTGCTATAGGGAAAACCGCGGCCTCAGACGCGCTATTTATAGGCACGCTCTTGCCGCACCGGGCGGCCGGCCGGTACCGCCGCAAACGCTACGACCCGCAATTTTTAAATCTGTAATATCTTCGAAAATATTCACTTAAATCATACGGTGTAAAGGGCCATATAGATCTATATTAAATGAACAATGTATTCAAGGTATTTAATTGGTTAAGGATTAATGCTGTATTGGTTAAAATCGCTTCGAAAATTAGCCATTATTTGTCGTAAAAAGTAAATGACAAAAAAAAGTTATTGTGGGTTATCCATAAGAGATAGACATATACCATTATGGACTTTTCTGTAGACCTTTTCAATGTGTACAATACTTAGTACATTATTTTGATAAAACTCGAAGGGTTCAGCCTGCGTTTGCAATGTAAGCGGAAAAAATGAAATTATTTACGACATCACATTAGAAACCTCAAAAATAACAGTACTTCTCCACTATTTAATGGATGTTATTATACATATAAACCTTCCTCTTGAATCACTCTATCTATTAAAAAAAAACGCATCAAAATCCGTTGCGTAGTTTCAAAGATTTAAGCATACAAAGGGATATAGGGAAAAGAAAGCGACTTTGTTTTATACTATGTAGTGATATATATTTTTACAAAAATATAGCTTTTACTTATATGTCTACCTACCATATTATATACCTAACAATTAATAATGAATTTAAGGATAACACTTTTTGTTTGAAATTTATTGCAGCTCATCCGGTATGTGTCATGGAATGAATTTGTTTATTCAATGTTATCAAAGGGTGAAGTCGAAGAGCTAATTGTGAGACCTGACATGGAAGTTGTTACTATTATTCTGCACGAAGGAGCCGTCATCAAAGGAA
The DNA here is from genome assembly GCA_949710035.1 of Crambus lathoniellus. NCBI lineage: Eukaryota > Metazoa > Arthropoda > Insecta > Lepidoptera > Crambidae > Crambus > Crambus lathoniellus. The sequence goes on from OX453296.1 coordinate 32,527,501, forward strand.
AACGGGTAACTTATCTTGTGTGAAACTAAATTACGTAAGGTGTAGTTTTTATTATGTCAATGATCAGCTTTTATCAACTATTGACGCATGATAAAGAGCCTATATCTTGCTTACACCTTAGTGGGGTAAGCAAGACGTATCATATCATATCGCGTGATATAATGATGGTCATGCTAGGCAGGCTGGCAGTAGGATATAGCCGTTGTAGGCCGTGTTCTGCAACATGCTGCTCCAAGAGAAAGCATTCTCAACTCAACGCATTTTCCATAAGTTAAAATGAAGAAAAGTTATGTAACTAGCTGTGACATCTTCCCTATAGTAGATGTTATACAATAAATAGAGGTAGAATACCATCTTCTGGCAGAGGGGTCTCACTCCGCGCTTAAACTTTTATATTAGCCTACTTTTCGCGGTCTCACTCAGTCGAGCAATTGGCGAGGGGTGCCGGCCGACTCGCGCGCTGTATGCGAGCGACGACTTCTCCCTCCAGTCAGTCAAGCGTCAAGCGCCGAATGCGAAAGTGCATAGCGTGTTTAGCTTCGTTTTCTATTATTATATTAACGTACGTGCGAAAGTTTATGTTATTATTTTCTAAAACTCTATTGTAACAATATACTCTACATTATTGCAACATTCCCGTGTTGTAAAAAAAAATATGACTTTTTTGAATAAACTTGTATAGCATTGTTCCTTACCTACTCAACAAAACCGATAATTTCAATTTAAGTAAGTTAGTAGTTACCTATAATAATTGTAAGTACTCCTTTTGCCAGACGTGCCTTATTCACCTCACTCTGTGTACCTTCTATAAGCATTAGAAGTCTTCATCCATATAATAAACAAAACTTAGTTCTACTTCTTTTTAGGGTTCCGTACCCAAATAGTAAAAACGGGACCCTATTACTAAGACTCCGCTGTCCGTCTGTCTGTCTGTCTGTCATCAGGCTGTATCTCATGAACCGTGATAGCTAGACAGTTGAAATTTTCACAGATGATGTATTACTGTATGTAATGTAACAACAAATATAGTATGTTTATACTATTTGTTGTTATTCCGTAATAACAACAAATAATAAAAACAGAATAAAATAAATATTTAAGGGAGGAGAGGAAAAAACGTGATTTTATGATGGTACGGACGGAACCCTTCGTGCGCGAGTCCGACTCGCACTTGGCCGGTTTTTACGTAAATCATCATATATTACTCTCGAATAATATTATTTTCACACAAGTACCTATAGATCTAAATACTTAGAAATACTTATTATTATTTATGCTCAGCTCACTCAGTACTTAGGTAGATTTATTTAATTTTATATTAGTACTTAGGTACCTAATTTCATTGTAATATTCATCGGCATAACAGATGTTTTGCTCGGTAAGTAGCGAGAAGCAACCTTAAAGTTGTGTTGGTTCAGACAGAGCTACGCGGAAGAAAGAGTGCGCTTCGCTGGTGCTTATCATGTGCGAAATATTAGGCACGCAGCGCTGTGCAATTGAAATGGTACTTTATTGCCGTGCAGCGAGAGTAGCTTATTATTTGATTGTCCTCCCGCACATAACCTTCTGTACGTTAGTACTATTATATATTCTGTGCTTCTGGCACGGTTTACTACAAATAATTATTGTTTGGCAATTGTAGATTTACATTAGTAATTTTTGCATAAGTTATGTTATGTATCAGGAACAGCAATTTATGTGATGAGTTATGATATGAAATAATATTAATTGACTTATGTATTTATTTGTCAGACCAGCCATCGCGTTTACCATATGAATGTTGGAGATATTCATCGCTTTGAGGAGAAACTTCGTGCTGTGGAAAAGACTCTCGGAGTCAAAGAAGGTATTTTAAGTATAGATCAGGGTTTTTTGAAGTTGGGTCCTTATGGATCCGTAGCATGTATATCAGGATATGCAGTAGCACAATAAACTCGACATATTTATTAGAAAATTGTACAAACTTAAGGCACGGACCCACCGCGGCGCATGATGTGCACGGGCACAAGGCGCATTTTAGCTGCGTGGATTCATTTGTTCGACAACGTGGGTTTAATTTTCCATTGCAGTACACACTATTCACGAATATTAACCCACGACTATGTACAGCTGTAGCGTGTACTGAGAGACTTAAGTCCATTATTATTAACCCTCTAGAAAATAGCAGTGTAAATGCTAAAATTTAAAATCATACTGTTGTACCTATATTATTTACTCGGTTTTCATCTCTCCCTGAGATATTGCTCAAAATAAGTTGTAACATAATTCTACATATAAATTGCACATTATAAAACAAAAAATAAATTAATTTGTGTTTTTTAAAATCAGGTGTTCGAGTGATATACGATAGAAATGGCAGTGTGGCAGGGAAAGTCATTACGACTCTTCTCATTGGAGCACTGCTACTATCATTCTTATACTCAACCAAGACGATGAAGATGAATATCAACCTAAGTGGCTTTGTAAGTAAATTGGATTTTGTATTCTAACCTTACTATTAACATGTAATGTTATGTTATTTATGTATTTAATTGATTATAAACTTTAGCAGGTCTAACTGTTCGACTGCTCAGCTATCTCAACAATATTTCTGTTTCTTTAATCCGTTTTAACATAACTCATTTTGCGAATGTGATACTCAACATTATTTATTGCAGAGTCAGTTGAGTCGAGCAAAGTTCACGCTAGTCGACTCAATGAGTGGCCAGGGCAAAGGGGTGAAGTTTGAAGATGTGGCCGGTCTGCGGGAGGCCAAGATCGAAGTTATGGAGTTTGTGGACTATTTGAAGAGACCGGAGCATTACAAGAGCTTGGGCGCTAAGGTGAGTGGCTTGATTTAAAATACTAACTACCTACGTCAAACTTTTACTCAAATAACAACAGACTTTTGAGTGGAAGTATTTATTTTATAATTAAAATAAAGTGAAGTAGATACCTATTTATTTTATAATTAAAATGAATACTTACTAAGTAAAGTGAACGGAGTCAAGTGCATCCATATCATCATTTCGAGTCGCTGAATTTAGTAATAAGTATAAGCCTAATCAGTTCATGTATGATTCGTATTTAATTTTTTTTCGAATTTCTTGATATCGTATTTTTTGAAGAAAACCTGTAATAAATTTTGTGTTAATATCGTTACTATTGAAGAGTTTGTAATGTAGATTTTTAAGAATTAAAAAAAACGAATCTTAAATCTTTATTTTCTTTAAACGATAAAAACTTATTTACAATAAGTAGCAGGGGTCCTCTATTTAGCATGACAATGCCCCTGTTTCAGAGCGCTCTCCTCCATTTGGACTTTAAAGATTTAAAAACAAACTAATTCAATTTAATAGATAAATAACATAAGTATATATTTTTTTGTACTTACCGATTTTAGATTGACGGCGCGTTTCATAAACGCGGTCACCAATAGGTCTTGGGCCTCGGCCACGACCATGCAGCGGCGGGCGATTTGCGCATCAGTTGGTGCCTCTCACTAACTTTTTTGATTGGACGTCTGTCGCGAGCGCGCAATGAATGTGAAAACCGCGGCATGGTCCTGGCCGCGGGTCGTTGTACTACAAATTCGTCTCGTTCTACTACTCAAGGTACCGAAAGGCGCGTTGCTGCTGGGCCCGCCGGGCTGCGGCAAGACGCTGCTGGCGAAGGCCGTGGCCACGGAATCCGGCGTCCCGTTCCTCTCAATGAACGGGTCGGAGTTCATCGAGATGATAGGTGGCCTCGGAGCAGCTAGGGTCAGGTGAGGACTGTATTTTGATGACAGTTTTTTTTTTATCCACTACGGGGTAGCACTTAGCCTTCATCACACCTGATGATAAGTGGTGATAAGGCTGAAGGTGGAAGCGCACTACTCTCGGAATCCTCAATCACTGAGGAACTGGCTACCTTATCTCTAACTGCCGGAACACAATAATGCTGAAAACATCGTTGTTATGGCGTCAGACTTAGATAAGATGGTGGTAGCTAGCCAGGCGGACTAAGAACAAGTCCTACCACCAACCAAACTGGGAATCGAACCCGGGACCTCTTGGTCTGAAATCGGTGGTATGAACCACTAGACCACAGAGGCGGATACCTGCCTTCTGCACCAGAGGTCTGGTCTATTTGTTTTGGCCTAGGGTGTTCTCTTTGTTACATATTTATTTATCCGTTATCAAGTTTTCAATTCTTGTGACTGTAAGAAATTGTGTATTTATATATTTATAAAATGTACTTACTATGATTTATTTATTTTTTACTGTCGGCAAAAGAACTTTGCAAACAAATGATCTTTCTTCATACAACTAATTCTTGCAGGGACTTATTCAAAGAGGCAAAATCCCGTGCTCCTTGTATAATCTACATTGACGAGATGGACGCGGTGGGGCGGGCCCGCTCCTCTGGCCCCACCTCTTGGGGCCCAGGAGGGGGGGAGGGGGAACAGACCTTGAATCAGCTACTAGTGGAGATGGACGGCATGAAGAGCAGAGAAGGGGTGATCGTGTTAGCCTCTACTAACAGAGCCGATGTTTTGGATAAGGTGAGTTTATCTACGGGGTGAAGTTGACTAGATTTTAAAGTCTCATTCAACGACACGACAACAATGACAATCATTTAATTTAACCAATTGGTTGTGAAACGAACAGGAGAGGGATTCGATCTTATGCAGCGCTGATGCCTAGACTTGGTGAACACATTCTTTCCAACACGTAGTAATGATTAGCCCAGTGAATGATACATCCTTGATGAGCCAATCAAAACTTTTAACACTTCACTTTTGAGCAATTTAGTTTTCGCCACGGAAGTCATCTCGTCAATCTTTTCTGTTCCGATGACAGCGGCGCTAAGTATTTTTCTTCTTTTTGTAGCAATTTCACCGGCCCTGACTTCTAAGACCTTTAACCGGAAGTAGCGCTATGGTTGGACAATAAATTGACATCAAAAAGACATAAAAAAAATCACGTTAGTTCCAGTTTACGGCCATCGGAACAGAAAACGTTGTCGCACTATAACCCCTAACCGCCAGTAACCTAAAATAAAATTTCAGGCCCTCCTACGTCCCGGCCGATTCGACCGGCACATCCTGATCGACCTGCCGACGCTGCAGGAGCGCGAGGAGATATTCCACCGCCACCTCAAAAGCATTGTGCTCGAACCATTACCACCGCACTACGTCAAAAGGTAAGTATTCGCTAAGCTTTCGCAATTCCCTGTCAATACCCGCCAAATATGGCCTCACGACCACATCAGGCAATAGGGTGAGTATTTGGCAATTTTTTTTATTGACTTAAAATGTTTATTGTAATATTAGAAACACAACATAGGTATTTATTTTCAAATATCTTGCATATTTTCAGCGATATAGAGCATCAAACTTTCTAATTAGACAAGGAGAGCGCTACAATCCAGTGACATCACATGCTAGTAGTAATAAATAATAATAAATAACAATCACACCAATTATCTAAGCCCATAGTAAATTTCATAAGAAACTGTGTCTATGTGAACTTGATAACGGATAAATATATACTTAAATACTTTTTGTTTGTAAATACATACTTATTATACATAGATACACCCAGACCAAGACAAATAGACATGTTCATGCACACAAATATTTGTCTTGTTCGGGAATCGAACCCGAGACCTCTGGCGCAGAAGGCAGGTAGTCTACCCCTGCGCCAAATCGGTCGCCTCGGTAGTAGCGCCATACTCCCGCCATAGAAAATAGATGGCTAGTGACACAATTAAGTAGCTCATAATTCGCTTGTTTACAGATTGAATTTCTTTTTTCACATTTGTTATTCAATAATGTAATATTTCTGAATGTCATAATTAAATAACTACATTTCAACAATAGTCAAATACCCTATTAAGGGCGATGTCAAAATGTAGCAACCCGTTGCTAAAGCGCCCCACAAATGGTCAGTTCGCCTGTCGACAACGGCCTGTCAGAACCCCCTAATATCAGTTGATTTATACTGTCAACGTTAACGAAAACTCGGATGAACTGCTCATGTCGGTAAAGCATGAACAGTGTTCCATAGACGGATAGTTTGCAGTGTGAAAGAGTAATTTGACTTTGAGGTATCTCCTTCGTGTTTCAGATTAGCGTACCTAACCCCCGGCTTCAGCGGCGCGGACATAGCGAACGTTTGCAACGAGGCGGCGCTGCACGCGGCCCGCTTCAAGCAAACCATAGTCAAGGCTGGGGACTTGGAGTACGCCATCGAACGAGTTGTCGGTGAGAATTCAACCTTATTGCAATAAACATAGACAGTAAACGAGTGGTTGAACCATTTCAAATCATTTTTACACATTTCGGATATCATAATTTGAACCAAGCTTTATACCGAAATCCCTTCAAAGGTGGTACAGAAAAGCGCAGCCATGCGATGTCCCCCGGCGAGAAGAGGGTGGTAGCTTACCACGAGTCTGGCCACGCGCTAGTGGGATGGCTGCTGGAACATACAGACGCGCTGCTCAAAGTCACTATAGTGCCGCGCACTAACATGGCATTGGGATTCGCCCAGTACACTACTTCGGACCAGAAACTATACACCAAAGAAGAGGTAAGACCATTTTTTTTTAGTTTCTGCTCTATTATGATATCCACCGTAATTTATACGTTAAAAATTTTGAAATTTTGCACAAAGAAAAATGTTGCCCATAGGGTCTACTTTTCTAGCATAAGCTGCATGAAAAATCTCTAATGCTGTTTTTCTTGAGTTTTTACACGAGTACCTATCCAAAAAAGGAGTGTATTCTGCTTAGGGTTAATGTATGTATTTAAAGTAAGTATGTATGTATGTGCGTTTATTTATTTTATTCTACGGTTCTACCACAAGTTTTAAATGCCTTATATTCCAATAGTTTAAAAAACTTTTTGCTTTGCACGAATATGCATTGTATACACACGCATGGGTCTGGGGGTCTTTCAGCAAAAAAAAAACACACATCAAAATTAATTTTATGGCAAAATAATTAAACATAATGGTTTTCTGGGCACAGTTGTTCGATCGAATGTGCATGGCGCTGGGCGGGCGCGCGGCGGAGGCCATCGTCTTCAACTCGATCACCAGCGGCGCGCAGAACGACCTCGAGAAGGTCACCAAGATTGCTTACGCGCAGGTAAAATTATAACATCATCTACAAATAAAATACTATTTTTTTTTATTCAAATAGACTCCACCAGCGCCGAAACTTGACCAACGTATAATTTTCATAAAATTAATAATTTAAAAATTGAAAAACACGACTGCCAAAATTTAACTGAAAAGTAAATTTCAAGCTCTCATTGCAGTCGGAGTACCATGTTGTGGAACACTTTTTAAAATGTCCATCGACTTCAATGGGAGCTCGTTTTTTACTTTTAAGTTTGAAATTGGGAGTCGTGTCTTTTAATTTTTATTTTATTCCTTTTAGTAATTATGTTTACAGACTAAATATATATATTTTGAAAATGTACTTGTCAAATCATTTCATATTCAGTATGAGTGTCGCCATATTGAATATTTTTATTTTCACTGTCATGTATAAAATAATTCGTAAGTGGGTTTAACTGATAGTTTATTCCAATATTGAAACTAGTTAAGTATTATATATTTTGGGCAGGTGCGAGTGTACGGCATGTCCAAAAAAGTGGGCCTCCTCTCGTTCCCCGACCTACGGGAGCGCGGCAAGAGCCCCTTCAGCAAGACGCTCAAGAATCTGATTGACCTGGAAGCCAGGAAGCTCATCGCCGACGCTTACTACCGCACTGAAGACGTACTCAGGACTAATAGGGAGAAACTGAACAATGTGAGTTGGTCCACAATAGGGGATCGGACTGTTTTTTTTTAAATTTGTTTAAAATGTTTTAATTGATATCAGAAACACGACACAGGTATTTATTTACAAATATTCAAACTTCCTTTTTAGACAAGGACAGCGCTAGACACGATGACGTCAGATGTGCTTAGCGCCATACTCCCGCCATATAAAATTTCGTTTTAGAAAGAGATAGCTAGATACAGTTTTTCACAATACAGCAGCTCATTACTTGCTTTTTAATCAAGATATTGAATTTTTTTTCTCTTTTGTTATTCTTCAATATTATATTTTTGAATGTTACTATTAAATATATTTACCTACATATCAATTATAGCCAGATCCCCTATTGTATTGAATTGAAATACTTACTAGAAATAAAATTGATCCGTCTCCCAATCAGACAGAGGTCCTCACTCTCCAGATATGAGAGAATCGAGTGTAAGGGTGGAAGCTTACGAAGATTCGGATTTTGCATCTAACTCCGGCAGTATTCGAACCCGCTATTTCACTGTCTGCTCTGTGTCCGTTACGCTGGCAGGAAAGTAGCTTCTAGAAGGAAGCGAGTTTGATGAATAGATAGTGCGCAATTTGCTGTAAATGTGCGCCAAATAAAAAAATTGTGGGCCTAATACTTCACTATCACTACATAGTATAAAACAAAGTCGCTTTCTCTTTCCCTATGTCCCTTTGTATGCTTAAATCTTTGAAACTACGCAACGGATTTTGATGCGTTTTTTTTTAATAGATAGAGTGATTCAAGAGGAAGGTTTATATGTACTTTTTATCCCGATATTCCCACGGGAACGGGAACCACGCGGGTGAAACCGCGGGCGGCCGCTAGTTTGGAATAAAACGGGAAAAACGAATTCTGCTGGAGTAACGGTGCTCCAGCAGGAAGATTCTAAACTAATGATCGGAGAGAAATAAAAAATATGTGGGCGGGTAGCTTAGATTCTAGCAGGAATGTGCGCCAAATATGAAATTTGTGGGCCTTACAGTTTTGGAGATATTTGATTTTCTGCTGGCGTAACGTTTTGCCGAGTCCCAGATCTCGGGAACTACTGGATGTGCGATCTTACAGTATAGGCATATTAGTAGCGCCTTATTTGTGCTGTATGCACATACAGAAAACATTTCAAAAATATTTACCAATTTGAAGTAATCAGACATTTTCAGAAATCAAAAAAACAATTCTAGCGCCTAAACTACCACACAAATATAGAAACCAAAAACGGGGGACGAGACGAGCCCCAGTTGCATACTTCGCCGTTGTACGTAACTTGGGACTTGGGACATTTCTTCTAGGGCTATCACGTCTTTACCGTTTTAATTTCGTATTAAATTAATATTATAGTGCATACGATTTGCATACGGAAAAATCTTGATCACACATATTTTATAGAATACATAAATTTCTAAAATCCAAGATAGCGGCCAACTTTTTTGTTTGTGGGCCAATTTCAATGAAACTCGGTTTTTGGTACTATTTGGACAAGAAAACAGCAACGCAATGTTAAAAATATTAAAAATCCAAGATGGCGGCCAACTTTTAAGTTTGTGGGCCGATTTTGATGAAACTCGGTTTTTAGTACTATTTTGACAGGAAAACAGCAACGCTATGTTAAAAATTTTAAAAATCCAAGATGGCGGCCAACTGTTTTATTTGTGGGCTGATTTCGATAAAACTCGATTTCTAGTACAATTTTGACAAGAAAATAGCAACGCAATGCCAAAAATGTAAAAAAATCCAAGATAAAACACACACAAACTAAAAAGTTGGCCGCCATCTTGGATTTTTAATAAAGATTGGTTGAAATCAAAATATATTTCTCAAATTTTAAGTAGCACCATCTTTCGAGAGTTTATAAAAAGGCGTAACTAGAAAATTGCTCAAACGTGCTTCACGTCGACCCTGAGCTTGTCCACTGGCTGAGCTGTCACGCCGTGTACGTGTCACGCCAGTGACAAGCAGCCAGTGGACACTCACACATGCCCAGCATGCTTGTAGTAGTGTAATCATTTCACACCGTTCTATAAAGTCGTTTCTCTGTAGTATTTTTTTTCCTCTGTGCCGCAACTGAGCCGGGGCCCAATGTATTATAGTACTCTATGGCCGGGGCCCAGCTTAACCCCGGCGGGCGGCGCGTCGGTGAACCCGTCGGTGAGAGGTCACGCGCACATCGCCGCGCTATGTGTGGGTGTACCGACAGCGGGCCGCATATTAAGGCAGCTTGGATTCTGGTGGAATATTTATTCATGTGAGATCACTGTCTATTGTCAATTTAATCACATTGTACATTAGGTACCTATGTTTAAAAAAAACGAAATAAAATTATAAAACAACCTTTATTTTATTTTTTTACTTAAATAATGTACTTAAAAAAGAATTTAAATCATTTTAGATTTAAATTCTTTCAATTCAAGTTAAAAAAACAAAACAGAAATAGATTGATTGATTCGTCATTAAAAAATAAATAAAAGTACTCAGTCAAATCACTTTTTTACTTAAGTGTACACAAACGTGACGTGTTCAAATCTGGTCGGCAAAAAAGTTAAGGAGGTCATTAATATGTATGAGCGCGTCGCTTTTTCGTGGTCTATCGAATTTGGTCGGTTAATCAGAATACTGACAGTTGTTTTGGATTTTTATGAATATTTACTTTATTACGAAAAAATTGAAACTGAAATTTTCAGAACATGTACTTTAGTAACAGCACTAATTATTTATTGGGCTAGGATCTAAATAATCTCTGATATCTTTATCCTACTGACCGTCAAAGTCATGACATTGTCTGTCTCACCTTCATGTGGGTATTATTAAAAAACGCGTAACTGTGAGATTCTCAAACTTTTTATGGTAATTAGAAATAGCAAGAAGAATAGAACACCGTTTTTGGTTTCTATATTTGTGTGGTAGTTTAGGCGCTAGAATTGTTTTTTTGATTTCTGAAAATGTCTGATTACTTCAAATCGGTGAATATTTTTGAAATGTTTTCTGTATGTGCATACATCACAAATGAGGCGCTACTTATATGCCTTTACTGTAAGATCGCACATCCAGTAGTTCCCGAGACCTGGGACTCGGCAAAACGTTACGCCAGCAGAAAATCAAATATCTCTAAAACTGTAAGGCCCACAAATTTCATATTTGGCGCACATTTCTGCTAGAATCTAAGCTACCCGCCCATATATTTTTTATTTCTCTCCGATTATTAGTTTAGAATCTTCCTGCTGGAGCATCGTTACTCCAGCAGAATTCGTTTTTCCCGTTTTATTCCAAAAGTATTAGGCCCACAAATTTTTTATTTGGCGCACATTTACAGCAAACTGCGCACTAACTATTCATCAAACTCGCTTCCTTCTAGAAGCTACTTTCCTGCCAGCGTAACGGACACGTCTGCTCTTCGAATGTTCTGACCGCTGAGTTACGTAGACGTTAGAAAAAGCGTCGAAATCTCTTGAACTTGTTACGCTGCAAGCCTGCGTTTATTTTATTAATGTTCGGCTATTTAGATACTCGAAAGAACTATAATATTAACCCGAGGTGTATCAATTTTCTCTAGTAAATCAGTATAAATTTTATTGTGAAATAAAATAGCGTTGTAAATGCGAAACTGTTGGGAATGACATTAATTGTACAATTTTTGGAAAACTACCCATTTTTTATATTTTACGTATTATATTTTATACTGGCAACCGTTCATCCACATGGATTGTATCAGCATTTGCATTAAGCCGTCTTTTCATTTGATGTTCCGCGCATGCTGTTCTAGCTTAAAAGCGGTGATTCGAACAGATGCTTAAATGTTTTCATTAACTACACAAAACGAGGGTCATAGTGTAGGTACTCGTAAGACCAGCTACTATTATTGTTCACAGCTTGCCGAAGAGTTACTGAAGAAGGAGACTCTGAACTACCAACAAGTAGAGGGTATATTAGGCCCCCCGCCGCACCCGCGCAAGAAGCTCATCGACCCCGTGGAGTTCGAGAACAGCCTCAGGAACCTGGAGCAGGCCGCCTCGGAGCAGGAGGCCACGCAGGTCGGCGCACCCTCCGCCAAACCAGAGGCCAATCAATTCGTCCAACTCTAGGACAAAAATCCTATGGTGCGTCCAAACTCAAGTCCAAACTTTGAATCGTAGCATGAAATATATTATTCTGCCTTTCATTGCAGGTTTGTTGCAAGCGCGGACGCGCAGCGCGCATTTTTCCCTACGAACCTCCCGCGTACGGCTTGTACGCTAGTTCCCATTTGTTCTATGGAACATGACGTCATTGGACAAAATAAGTAGATTGTACAACAAGTGCATGAAACGTACTAAGAAAATAAGCCCTCTTTTATCGCTGATCATTCAAAGTTGTCATTATCAATGTCATATAATATTATGTCATGGAAGAATTTGGGAAAATATATGATTCCCACTGTTCTATAGTGGTAGACTCGGGTGAAGAACTAGTATGTAGTTCTATGGTACAAAAAGGGAAAAATGAGTTTTTATCCAATGATTTCATGTTCCATAGAACAAATGAGAACTACCGGGCTTGTAATGCCCGTAGTTGGCGCACGCAAGACGTCCTTATTATAAAAATTGTTACAAAGTGTGTCCTTTCATGGATTGCATACATTGCAACAAAGTGGAAGGTAAGTTCATATTTCATGTTACGTTTCATCAGTCTAGACGCAACACTAGGTGAACCACCAACGCGGCAACGCGACGCGAAAATATCATGTACCTAGTTGATTTATACGTTGTGTCCTACATTGTCGCAGTAACCTGCGAGGGCGCAACCATTGATGGCATCGCGTCGCGTCGCGTCACCCAACTAGCACAACGGGTTAGCTACTAGTATACAGCTACTAGTCTACAGATCGACAACCTTTTCTGTTCCGGTGACAGCGGCGCTATGTATTTTTTCTTCTTTTTGTAGCAATTTAACCGACCCTGACTTCTAAGACCTTAAGCGCAATGGTTGGACAACATCTTGACAGCACAATGAAAAAAAAACATGTTAGTTTTTTTTACCACCGTAACAGAAAACGTTGTCGCACTATACTAATCGCTGGCACGTCACTCACGTCACACTTTGCCATGCGAATTGAATCCACAATAATTATGTTAATAACTATAATCTTATGTTGATAAATTGTACACGGACACAGTTAAGTGATCGGTCGTATGCTACGGCTATTTACCGCATTTCCTAAAAACAACAACAGCTTTGGGAATGCGGAAATGAAATAACGATACATAGAATACAGGTTGAACGTTTGGAGCTCATAGCTAGACAATAATTGGGAAACTCACCTCGGAGGGGTGGGGACTTTTGGTATGTTTGTCTGCTAACTAGCCTAAACAAAGTTCCGAAGTCAAACTTTCTGCTTTCAACCTTTCTATCTAGACCCCCTTGTTAGCACTCATTTACTGGACTATGTACCAAAAGTTGAACTCGATTTGCATACAGCTGCATTGTTCCTACTTTGAAGCAACGTTTTTCTTCATGGACAGTTAAGACCCGTTCAAAAAGTTTTTGTTGTGAATTGTTATTTTTGTTAAGACTGATAGTTTTCAATTGGAATAATAATTTGTGTTGATAAAGTGTTCGCTTGGACGTGTTGCCGGCATTGCCTGTTTTTTTAAGTTGTAAGTAGTATGCAAATAAATAAATCGTATTTATGTTATCATAGTGTTTCTTTTACATTGCGGAAGTCGAAAGTTTTAAGAAGAGCAAGCGAAGCAATATAGCAAAGCTTTAAAGATCTTACGAGCAATTACTCGTTTCCGCTGGCGTACTTCTCATAGTTTATTTGCTGTCAATGAATCTGCTCCCGTATAGTAACAAACATTCTCACAAATGCCATGCTATGTAGTCAGGATAGTTCTACATATCGAATAAATATGTTTTGGAAATGAAATATTAGAAAAAAACGACTCATCCTCCAAGTAGAACCGAGGAGCATTCACTGTCCGGGCAAATGCTCAGTCTGCTCGGCTACGAAGTCGGTTTTTTTCTTATATTTCATTTTTAAAAATAAAAATTGCATTGTGAACGCAAAAAAGTAAAAGAAATAATAAAAGTACTTTGGCCTTAACGTCATATACAGGGTGTTTTTTTAACGATGGGACATACTTCAGGGGGTGAAAGTACCCATCAATACACAACTTTTAGTATGGGACCAAGTGCCACGTTGCGAAAAGAAACAGCTGTTACATACATTTTGGCCCATTCGGTATTGCACTTTTGTATGAAACCCGATTTTATTCGCGATATCGCACTTGGTCCCATCAATAGTAAAAGTTGTTTGTATTGATGGGTACTTTCACCCCCAGAAGTATGTCCCATCTTCAAACTAACGCCCTGTATATACATGACATACATTCATTGTTTGTAGTTAAAAGAAGAATCGATTCCTCTATCGGCAAATAACGCCACATAACATAGTAGACGATAAGAATCAGTGACGGTTTTGATAACAAAGAAGTCCACCTTTTTACTGATAAAACAAAACTATTTTATAAATCAAATCCTTTCGAATTAGGGAAATGACTTTATTATTCACAATCAAGGTTAAAACAGTATACATTCATCGACAATTTTATTAGACAGATATACTTATGAAGAAATGACACAAAGTTCGAATAATACGAGCTAGACACTGATGTGTACTTTGGGTAAGTTACTACTCACACCCATAAGACTATTTGAATATTAATATCAAACAAATCGCAGTCTTCAAAATGTAATTAACAATTTATACCTACACCTATTTAGCGCAGACTAAAAATTATAACCTTGACTTTAAATGATTTGAAAAAATGAATAAGTATTAAAAAAAGTGTTTTCCATAATATTCTTTTCAAAATTCATAGTTCAAGCATTAAATTACTTATGGGTTCAGAATCATCTAAGTTTTTTTTTTATATAATACGAAATAATCAATTACTTACTTACTATTTTTAGGCTGCGCTTAGGCGGTATAAGTCGTAATGGGACACTTATTCCCATGTTATACATAGGTAATACTAATTAAAATATAAATTCGAAGGTAATACGCCTGCGTAACGGTGGTCATAGTTAGAAAAGCTCATATATATAAATACAATTTAGTAGAGTTAAACAAAATAAATATTCAGAATAAAAAAATAATAAAATATGTAATAATAAACTATTAAAATGGAACAAAAAGAAACAAATAAAGAGATTTAAAAACATTTATTATATTAATACAACATAAGTACGACATCACTTTGCACTCGATGCCTCTTGTTTGTGATTTTATTTTGTGACTTGGAATAAGTATCTTATTACTTTATTTTGTTAATCACTTCCATGTATTGCCATACCAATAAACAGACTGCTTTAATCATTTAACCGATTATGCTGTTCCATGTAAATAAAGAACTTTGATAAAAAATAAAAACCAATGAGGGCTTGCTGATTTTAATTCGTAACAGTTAATTCGTTTCCAGCACCAAACTCCCGTCCGATAAACTTAATATTCAGAGATTCGAGGCATCAAACAAATAAGCAATTAATAATTTGCTGAAGTAGAACCCAAGACACCATAAAAAGACCTGTTAAATGAGCTATTTTGTTATAAAGCACATTTACTCAATCAATTCTCCTTCACAATGGAGTGAAGCCTCGCTCATGTGTCGACTGCATATCTAGCCTACGAGAAATACTCTGAAGGGCGCGACTTAGGTCTACATTTAAGGCCCAAAATACTATTGACTGCACAAACATCCCGCCATACAAACTTAATTATTATTGATGGCAACAAATGGAAATAATAAATACAATCCCCGACACCCTCCATTCGCCAACAAACAAGTGTTCACACCTCGCTAGTGCATCGCATTTTGTTAATACGTTATTGAAAATGGCCTCTCTTTGCACAAGGCTTATTTTATTATATTAGTTAATTTCCACGTGCGTAACGTTTTGTGCTCTTAGCCTCTGCTAAACAAAATTAATTATTAATTTTTGGATAACAAAATAAATAACAAATTATTTTACTAACTTAAAGTGTACGTGTACTTTGAAAGCACTCCGACTAGGTACAATATAAAACCAATTTCGTATTATGCATTTTATTTGAAGTTGTTCTGTGTTAAGGTACAATTCCGATGTTGGCGACCGCGACCGACTGCTTAGTATGAATTTATATGCCAGCCACGTCCACAGGTCGCACGTTGCGGTCGCTTGCGTTGTTGTGAATTACAGAATTGCGATGTACTTGTGTAATATTGCTGTACAAACCTAATGTTAATTTGTTTATTAAAAATGTTGAGTCTAAAACCTTTTATGTTATTGTCGTCAAACTTTATTACCATCTGATCGCTTCTGAAAATCAGCGTCACGGCTCAGGCAGTAACTCATGCTGAGAAGTACCTAGCTATTTCAACAAAATACCGGTATTTACAGTGTAAACCTTTCTTTCTTTGTAAATTGTATTTTTGTGTTTTGTTGAATTAACTTTTTCTAATCTATTCTTAAGGGTTTCAAAATTCATCCTAAATAGTCGGCCGCGGTCGCCAAAATTGGAAATTTACCCTAAGTTGTACAAAGTTTTATTTTGCAGTAGAGGTTGTAAAAACGCGAAGCGTATTTAACAACTAACTTGACATCTCATTCGCTCATTTGAGAGGCGGCATGTGAGAAAGAGATGGTCAATATATCGCTGTATCCACAACCGTGTCTGCCAACACAAGACCTTGTCTTTGATCATCGTTGTAAATGTCTGTCGTATGAAACATTGGAAACAACCTGAATATAACGCTACTGTTATAAATTCTTTAAGTTTCAGTTGACTGTTATGTGGAGTTACATAATTTAACTTTTTGTGATCTATTTGCGTTCGATAGTTTGGGATAAGGTGGCCCATTATGTATTCGTACAGTTTCTTCTTTCTGAAATATTTTGTCTTCGACCATTTTTGTGTGACAATTAGCTAATATTTTTGAATCGAGAACATTAAGCGTAATGACTTTTCCCCGTGACGAATAGTGGACGCAGCGATATGTTTCTACAAGTATTCAACATTGGTACTAATCCTTTAAAAAAATATAAGATGTCTCTTTTCGATTTCTTAACTTGTACCAACCATATATTACGAGTAATAAGCGTTACTAAGACAACTTTCTGCCCCAAAGATATAACTAGTATTTACATACATAATATAATTATATTGTGATATAAATTATATGGCTTACGCATTGACAAACTTATACCTCAAACCTATATAAATGGAACAGCTTTTTATAATAAATATATTTAATTACTCAGTTTTATGGTGCGTTCACGTGCGTCTGGCGAATATGCCGCTCGTGACTCGCGAGCAGCTTGCGAGCTGCGCGCGTGTATTTTATGTTCACGCGCAGCCACCGCGCGCGCGCGTAGCTCAAAGTTCAAAGTTCATGCAATGTGGGCACGAGCTGCGTACGCGAGCTCGCAAGCGGCTCGCGAGCGGCGCATTCGCCTATCTAGATGCACCATTAATTTCAACTAATCATTATTGACATCGTTTCCTAAATTTAAATACATTATCAGGGTATTGAGTTAATTTTGATTTCTACTTCCAAATTATGTCAATCCTAAAATGTACACTGGTATTTAACATTTAGAGATATAATTTTGTTGACTTTTTTCCAAACGTTATGTCGAACATTGATAAATCTTGAGACAGAATGTTGAATCGTCAAAACTATTATCTACGGACATTGTATACGCTGACACCAATATTTTGATAAACTTGTTGAATAACTACTGTATTCTAAACATTATAAACGTCAACACTGACTCCATACATATATTTATTATGTTGTAGTAACGTAAAGGCCATCACAACATAGACAGTTTCCAAAAGCCAGTCTTTAGAATAGCCATAAAAAAATCCTTAATACCTTTTTAATTACCAAATTCATTACAACCACCATGGCCCTTCACATATTTAATAATATGAGGATACAAAGTTACCAAGAAACATTTTAGCTTGTTAGCTTATTTTAAAGTTCGATTATTGGGTTCCGTAAATCCATTTAACGTTCACAAAAATAGTTCATGTCAGCCAAACGGATACATCAAACAATTATTATTTTCTATACGAAACCCCGTTTCCAAATTGTTTAAAAAACCGCCTTAAATTGGTCAAACATGTAAATTTCTTAAAATTTGAGAACACGTTTTGTGTTATATTAATACATAGATTTTGGTACTAACTCGCTGGTTAGGCGATATATTCTAAACATTATCTATTGAGCATAATATCTAACGCCACACTGAATATGATATTTAGGGTATCGGGGAGAGCTACTTAAATGTACTGACGAACATTATAAGTGTTAAACTAAAGGAGGCTTAAAACAACAGGCTAATGTGTTACTGGACTAGATATTTCGGCTTGTGACGTCCCAATGTAATGCTTGTGTTCATACCACTCGTGACCTGATGCTATACCCTACAACGTAAAAGATCATAAACACCTAGTTACTATAACTTAACTTATCTAATAATAGTTAGTGCAACGATCAACGTTCTAAATACAATACAAAGAAGAGAAGATTTGAATAGTGTTCGCTAAACTGACAACAATATAAAGAGCTTCTTTAGAGTATGACTCATCCCGTGCTTTCAATACCAGCACCAGTCCCGGCAAACTCCTTTTTAAATTACTATTAAGTTCACAAACACCAAACTATTTTTTTTTGTTTTGGTAGTATTGTTTTACACATATTACTTTTTTTTCCAGTTTTTTGTCTATTTTATTTCAAGCGCATTATGTACAGCATAGTTCGATTTTATTTGTTTCCTTATCCAGTATTTACAATAGCTGCGATCTGCTCTTCTTTGCACTGCCTTCCCTCTAACTCAATATACAGTAAAACTAATTAACCTTTCCTTTTTACATGTTAAAAACATAAACCCCTTTATTACAAAACGTGGACTAAAGTTAGACTTGGTTTAAAATGGATGCTAATTCTGTCTTTCATTTGCAAAATGAAAGTGACAACGTTTTGTAATAAGGTGGAAACAGTTTACGGGTTTCTCCTAAACAAGCCCAAGTATGATGGTAGGCGGAGACAAACGCTACAAGTACGTTCAATGACGGTCTGTATGTTGCCGACTGTGTCGTGACACTTACAAAGTTTATCCTTTAAAGCCAGCATAAAAAAGGGAATTTCAAAAGTGTTCCATGGGCAACAGCTTCGCTTAACCAATTAGCAACAAATTCGTGCTAATTCGTGTGCGCGCGTATCGCCCCTGCTGCCGTACAGGGGCCCTGCACGAACTAAACGTATGTGGAGACGGCGCGGTGTGCAAGCCATTTTAACCTTAGAAGCGACGCTGTTGCCCATAGTACATTTGGTGATCGATTGGCATAGTTGAATACTACTTTATTGATGCCGACAATGGTTTTTTTGCTTATTAATCTAACAATGATTATTGATTCGTTTTGGTCTGAGTGTTGATGAAGAATAGACAATCCCGCAACAGACGCTTCGGAACGAGTGTATTAAACTTCGTAATGACAATAGCGTTGTTATCTCTCTTCGTTAAAACATTTTGGAAATTAATAATTATAATAGTGACATCCTCATACTACTCATTATTTTTTACGACCGAAAATTCCATAATAACAGATGATTAAACAAAAAAGTGCATTTTCCGAAACAATTTGTACCATAAGGTTAGTACGATTTTATACTGAATTTATCTTATTACATAACGAACATTAGAACATAAAACATAACAATGTACCACATAGTTCGCTCAAAAAGAGCGTCTACTTGACTTCTGCTTCACATTCCGTAAGTACTTATAGCTATGACTATTTAACTTTTCAAATACTAGTGATAATGAGACTCCGTTCCTTGTCAACATTTAATTATCAACATTGCACACCATTATTTAATAATTTTCCGAACTGCTAAGTTATCTTAAAATAATTAATCGATTAAAACGGTCTTAAAAGCTGGTAATAAAGACAACATAAAACAATACAAAAGAGAAACGAAGTTTAATAAAAATAATTTGTACTACCATGTTAATGAAACCTAATAAATTGTCATTTAGTATATAATAGATATATGGCTTTAGCACATAACACAGCGGTTAAAATATTTGGGTAAAGTGTAAAGTTACAGTTATAAAAGGTATATACTAAACAAGTCGAACAATCTTAGAAGGTATTTAGATATAATTCTTGAGCTAGATTCAATGTGATGGCCTTAATACAATTGTAGATATATTAACCACGATCATTTTTGACATTTGCCCAATTCATAACAACTAGGTTGGATATTATTCCATGAACATTATGACACACTATTTTTAATTCAACATTGACTATTATGCTAATCAGTTATTATTGTAGATTAAATTAATTGTGGCCAGGACTGGTTATCTTTACAGTAGCTGTCTGACAAACTTTTCATTTGAACTGACCATTTCATTCATCATCATTCACAATATTTGTTTTAATTAGTTATTCCGTGGCGCGCAAGCTTTCCGATGTTTGCGGCGCAGTAGTTGCGGCGCGTCCGACGGCACTCTCGCGAATGACTGCCAGGAATTTACATAAAAATTTGAGCATTCCGACGTTACTACTGAGCACGCGTTTATTTCGACTGCGACGTCGGCATCCCCTCCGGCGGGTTAAAAACCTGGAAGCAGTGATAGTACAATTAGACCCGATTTTAATACATTTGTTTTTACACGTGCAGCGTCCATCGACCATGTCTGTCTAGTGTCTAGCTTTGTTGGCTAGATACTATGAAATGTTGATATGGGCACGTATTTAAAAAGCGATCTAAATCGCTCGATTAGTAAGCTATCGCTAGTCAAACAGTCTACGTTAAAATAGAAATGAAAGCGTCATATCGACTCAAATAAACTCGTAAAAGACTCGGAAGAGAGAACTGAATAAAATCGTAAAACAAAACACTATTGGAAGCATTGCAAATCAAGTGATATATTAGTGAGGTAAGAGAAAAAAGCATCAGCCCGATTAGCACCTGTAAGCACCTCTACTGGGAGCGAGCTGCGGCGGGGCAGGTGCTGGGTCCGCTCCTGGACGTTGTAGGTGGCCTTCGCGAGCCACTGGTGGCAGGTGGCGATGGGGTTGGGCTTCCGGCGGTTGCCGTTGACGCTGTGCCGCATGGCGCCGAGCGCGGCCAGCCCGCGGAACTCGGAGGGCGCCACGGGCGCGGGGGCGGAGCCGCGCCGCCGCGGCCACGCCTCCTTGCTGGAGAGGGTGCGGCGGAGGAAGTGAGGCAAGCCTGCCGCCACCTCGCGCACCTTTTTCTCCTTTGGGACTGTAAATGATTTTCGTTACGATTAATGAAATATGAGCTACTTATTGAGATTGCTTGCTGCTACGGAAATTGCTGCTGATTTGACTTAGTGAGGAAAAATAAAAGTAAAACGTAGTCAATGACCAGGGGGATAATTATCTAACTAAACATTAATGGCAATCACAATCAGTTTGAAAGATATTATACGGCCATTGCTGTAGCAACTTTCTTCAACAACAAGTGATGGTTGTCAAACTGAAAGCGATTGCGATTGATGTTGAGTTACACGATTACCCCCCCTGTATTCATTTAAATGAAGACAAAAAACTGCATTACAATTTGTCATCTACTCATACTAAACAACATTCATCGAATTGAATAATACTATTAACTACTCACTATAAACAATAGACTCAGCCGGCATAGATTTCCTACGGCGCTGCAGCTGATCAGAGGTGAACACGCTGTGGTGCATGGCGGCCAGGTTGTCCCGCAGCTGACTACCCGTCGAGGTGCTGTCACGGCTTCGGCCGAAAGGATCCAAGTTCTCCTTTTCCTTGGGTACCGTTTCATCTACATTGTTATTCTGAGAAGCGTCTTCGTTATCAGTCTTTTCGGATTGATTCCTCCTGAATATCGTATTCAGTGCGCTACTTTCCCTCCTTCCTTCGTGCCTCAGCCACGCCTCAGAGTGAAAGCGGGGCGGAAACATCGAGTCGTCTTCACTGGTTTGCATCTGGCGGTTGAATAGAGCGTGCGCGCGGGCGGCCGTCTCCAGCGGCGGGAAGGTCTGCTGGCGGACAAGCTTCCACGTGCAGCCATCTTTGAGCACGGTGTTCAGCCGAGTCGCTTGCACGGGGGTCGTTATGGAGGCTATGGACGAGTCGGGCAACAGCTTCTCCGTGCTGAGCACCTTCTCAGCTGTGCAGCGATGCTCGCAGTGCCCGCGCACACTCAGCTGGGAATGCAGGGAGTGCTCGCTGCCCTCGGGGCTCTGCACGCTGCTTTGGCATGGAGGGTCCGTCGAGGAAGCCCTAATCTTGTCCCGGCTCCTGAACTTCGAATCTTGGAATACGTTCAGCGGAACAGAGAATCTGCGGAGCTGGTCCCTCAATCGTACTTGCTTGACCGGGTTGAGGGAGCTCCTGCGTAGTGGCAGGAGCAGTTCAGAGCTGTCAGACAAGTTGGTTCCTGAACAGGTATCAAGGTCGTCGTCCACCATGTCCGCGTCAGAGATCTCAGTGCCCGTCTCCTCCGCCAGCTCTTGGGCCACCAGCGTCTCCCACTTACTTTGGTTGTACAATAAATTATTTAGCATCTGTGCTGATAAATCGTTTTGCAGGAACCTGTGCCATTCCGTTATCAGCGGTGTGACCACGAACTTGAAGAACCCTGCCAAATAATATCGATAATTATCAATGTCATTTAAACTTTCAACTTCTTACTACTTTCTACGCTTGCTATGTTTACTGTATCATAAAAATAGCATTACTTATATAAAATATGGAATGTCATGCTACGATTCATTATTCTCCTATTAAACAAAACACACTATTGCAAAATTAAATAATAAATGTATCATTGCAAATTGAGTATTTACTGACCTCACATCCGACCTGTTATCTAATAAAAACTATACAATTAAAATGGTAAATATACAATAAATAATGTAATATTGAAAATCGGCAGACATGTAATTTACAAAGTTAACATTTGGCTATAAATTCGACCTCTGGGTCTAAACATTTGTTGGGATTTCGCGTTATTACCCATATAAGTACAAATAGTTAGCCAATTTAATTTTTATTAATGACCCATATAAGTGCAAATAGTTAGCCAATTTAATTTTTATTAATGCTTTCGGAAGATCTTGTCCCAAAAAGGAACAATAATTAAAAATGGCTGATGCGGATGAGTAGAATATGTGAGCATCTAAACAAGTGTGCTCCTATAAACATTAAATGAGGAATACGAGGGGTTTTCATTAAGTAGTAAGAATGACTAAAACGCAGTTATCTGTTACCTATTCAATGTTATTTTATTTTTCAATATAGTCACCTTTTAGGAGTATACCCTTAGCACACCTAATTTTCTAAACTCAAAATTCCTTTTTGAAAAAAATCAGCGATCACTGCGTCATCATCATCAAATTTCTGACCTCTGAGGTGCTCCTTCAATCGGGGACACCAACGTGCCACTGTAGAATACGGAGTAGCATTATTACCTAATGTTTCCCGAAGTCTTGAATTTTTCGCGCGAACTTCATATTTTTCAATTTGAAACAAAATTACTACCTATCTTAGATCAATGATCGAAGCTACATAAAAAAAAATTAAATAAAAAAAAAATATTCAGTAACATCACTTTTTTACAAACAAATAATATACCTACTGAGGTCTCCTTTTAATTAGGTAATTATACTTGAACCAAGAGACCTCGCTCTTCCACATCTTACAATGCAATCGATGTTATGGAATAAAATATACTTGTTTACATTTTATGAGGTAAGTATAAGAACTAATTCAAGACTATTAACTAATGCTATTAAAATTATTCATCTAATATTGTTTGATACCTCCAAATTAAAAAGCAATTGTCATTCATATCTCTCTTGTTGTGATTGACATTTAATTTGGTTGGTTAATAATTTGACTGACAGATAACTATGATCTGAGGATTGAAAAATCAGCCCATCATGGTTTAAACTTTTACCTATATCCAAAAAAGCAAACAAAAGAGAACCGAAAACATTTTTCTTTTTAAATGTTATTAATAAAATATGAGCTATGCTATGCCTGCCAGTGTTTCTTTTTTAAGAGTATAATATATCTTGTTATTCTCATTACTTAATTAACACCCCTCGTATTATTGTTGTTTGTCCTAATATTTCTTAGAAATGGACACACAATACTAAAATTTTCATTAGTTATATGTGAAAGCCAAATGTTGTTGTTTTGGATATTAAGTTACAGTCCTAATGTCGGCAAGGGACAGTTACAGTTTACGTTAGTGACGTAGTTTCGCTACTTGAAGGCAAAATATCTTTATATCTTGGAAAAAGATGAACTAATTTGTATGCAGAATAAGACTTCCATCGCAAGAACCGAGTCTCAATTTCCCGGGAGTCTTGAAAGGTATTTTATACCAGGATTTGAATTCCAACCCCGGGGGTCAAGGAATTTGATACTTAGTTAATACTAGCAACCCACCCCAGCTTTACACGGGTGCAACATATGTACAGTCAGCGTCATATACTAGGTACAATCAAGATTACCAAATACTTAGAAACATCCAAAATGGTCAGCGATCAAATTGTTTAGGTCATCCACCGTGTTCAAATATGGAGCACGCAAATACCGGAAACTATTGGTGTTAAAATTCTTACAAGCCTAGGATAAAAAAAAATTATTAACGACCTTAGAAACAGCATTTGAAAATAAAGAAGCAATAAAATGATGATTATACTTGTTCGTATGTGAATACGGATATTATTATCTGTTCGTTGAGTTAGTGTTCTGTTAAAATGTCCCCCATATTAATGAAAAAGAAGAAATCTAAATGATTGAGTGCATTTCCCCATTTATTTACTAACTACCTGTTTGTATCTTCGGAATGGAGGTGGTGTGCCGGTCGCAGAGCGCGGTCACCGGGAGGTTCAGCTTCCTTTCATAGTCTCCCTGCCGGAAGAACTCTTCGCAGACCTATGATACAAAATTTACACATTAAAAGTTATTCATAAAAGACATTTACAATTGAAAAATAATTCTGAAGAAGAAATATTCAGAAAAAGTAATATTATGTTTTTGCTATTGTTAACTGCACCAAAAGCATTCCAGTTACGGCACCAATTGGTGCGGTTCGAAAAATAAATTAATAATATTATTAAAATATTCCAGTTACGGCACCAATGGTTAGAGACGTAGTTGAGCTGTTACCTAACTAAAAAATATCGAAAACACAGTTCAGTTCTTTCTCTATTATTTTTTAGGACATTATTTAAAGTAGGTACTTCTAGTAACACTATACATCACTAGGTTTAAAGTGCTAGGACAATATAGCTTTGCGAATTCTAGTTTATGGATTCTAAAGTACTAGGACAAAATAGCTATGGAGGAGGTAGTCATAGTTGCGACTGGCTAGAAAAAACTCTACCTATATACTAGAACTACCGCCTCTATAGCTATGTTATCCTGGTACCTACTTCAGAATCCAAACGATAGTTCGGACAGCTACATTGTAGGTACTTTATACAACATTGTACTTCATACATATTAATGTATTATTCTGTTGTTACTAGAATACCTACTTCAAATAATGTCTTCAAAAATAATAAAGAACTGAACTGCTTTATCGATGTTTTAGTGAACACCTCTACTTTAAACCATTGCATTGGTGCCGTAACTGGAATGCTTTAATAATATTTTTTAATCATTTTTCGAACCGCATCAATGGTACCGTAACTGGAATGCTTTAGGTGCGGTTCAAATTGGTAACTGGAATACCTCATTCATGTCCCCACTGCTGGGGCACTGGCCTTCCTTATGGATGGATAAGGAGAATGAGGCATGACCCACCACGCAGGCCGAATGCAGATGAGGCATACCTCATCTAGCAGTCATAACTACAAATGCAGCCGGGAACAACGGCTTAACAGGCTTTCCGAACAAGCTGAAATTTGGCATGTATGTTCCTTGGGGAGTGTAGGATAGCACTAAGAGAGGATTTTTGGAAATTCCTCTTCTAAGGGGGTAAAAAAGGGGGTCCCCGCAGATGAAGTCACGAGCGGAGCGCTAGTAATAAATAAATAAAATGTAAATTGTTTTGTACCTTGAGGCTCCACTTGCGGCTGATCTCCCAGGGGCGGCAGGGGTTGGAGATGTCTGCGCACTTGAGCGCGATCTGCAGCACCAGGTGCCGGTGCTCCTTCTGCCGCAGGTCCAGCGTGTTCGTGTCGAGGTACGACTGCGGACAATGGATACGTTTCAAAATTTTTTGACGTGATAACGCACTACGCACACACAAAAATGTGTCAAGTTCCGCGTGCAAGCTAGAGCGCGGAACAAGCGATAGCCGATCAACGATCAGCCTAATACTAATATTACACGGTTCAACCAAATTGATTCACTTTGGTTGGAAGGCGCAGAAATAAGTACAGGCGCACATTGACATTGAATTATTCAATTTTTTTTTATTCACAACGGGGTAGCACTTAGCCTTCATCACACTTGATGTTAAGTGATGATAAGGCTGAAGGTGGAAGCGCACTACTCCCGGAATCCTCAATCATGGAGGAACTGGCTATCTTATCTCTAACTTTTACGTTTACATTGTTCAATTTGGTTGCTTCATCCAAATTGAAAGGCAAAAGTGAACCATGTATTTCCGCCATAAGCGCTCGGCTTGTGAGGCGAAGAGAGACAGCGGCATATTGTTATCACGTAAAATAATCGTCCGTCCGACTTTATTTTTTTCCGCAATTAGAATTTGGCGGACACGACAGTTGGATGTGTACAATTTTTTACAGTATGCAAATTTGCGAGAACGTCGTACGTAGACGACGACATTTGTAGGCACTATCAAAATTAGATTTTTTTATCCCTGTGCATCACACTTGAAATTTAATTTAAAAATGTAACAAAAAAAGTACGCGTGTGAAAAGTATGCAAACGCATATTTGTCACTTATACTAGAAACGTTATCGATACAACAATTTGCATACCATGGCATGGTTGAATCTGTACTAGATATGGTATCATATTTTGGGGAAATTCGACAGATAAAGACATTATCTTTAAAATGCAGAAAAGGTGTCTACGGGCAATGTTTGGTCTCCAAACCACATACAGTTGTAAGCCGTATTTTACAAAATATAAAATTTGACACTTCCGTCTGTGTTTATATTAGAAATGGCCCTCTTTGTTAAAACCAATCCACGTTTGTTTCCGAAAAAATCTGCTATTGTTGTACGTAACAGGCGTCATGGCGATAGGCTATGTATACATGCTGCTAAGACGACACTTTTACAAAACAGTATTATTATGTATGGCTCCAAAGATCTATAATACAATACCAGAAAACTACAAAAGCCTTAATAAAAATTTGTTTAGAGGCAAACTAAAAAGTTTTCTGGTTGAAAAGTGTTATTACACTATACAGGATTTCATAAGTGACAAATAACTCTAATAGGAAACTTACATTATATTAAGCGTGACATGACTGTTGTTGTACTGTTACATAAATTAATTTAATATGAATTAAAATTTATATGACATGTTTTAAATTTATGAATGAATTCGAATTTGAACTTTTTTTTAATTTTTTATTAAGTATTTCATATTGAATGTAATTAAATTAAGTGAATTGTAATTTTAATGTAATAATTGCTTAACCTAATGAATTTCTTTTTTTGCATGCTGACCGGCAAAACATGTTACATCTAATTCTTAACATATCATCATCACTTTGTTACTCATGTTTTTTGCAAATAAATATATCTTAATCTTTATCTTTAACTGATGTTAAGTGGTGATGAGGCTGAAGATGGAAGTTCACTACTCCCGGAATCCTCAATCACTGAGGAACTGGCTATCTCATCTAACTGCCGGAACACGACAAAGCTGAAACCATCGTTGTAATAGCGTCAGACTAAGATAAGATGGTGGTAACTACTCTAGCCAGGCGGATTTCGAACAAGTCCTACCACCAACCAAACTGAATACATTATGTACAGTCGGGGACAAATTCGGTGAACCACATCTTACTTCTTTTCGTGTGACTGGCGTCTCACCGTTCAGTTGCAGTCCCTATCCGTAATTGCTTATGCATTGTACTACCCAAGTTTAATACATAAACAAATTGTAAAAGGGGTCTGCGCGTAAATGGCGAGGCACCAGCCACGTGAAAAGAAGTAAGAGGTGGTTCACCGAATTTGTCCGCGAGTGTACCCCCACTGAATCGGACCCGGGGACTTTTGGGTCTGATACCGGTGGTGTGTACCACTAGACCACAGAGACGGTTAAATATACTTACTTATAATAAATTTATAGAGAACATGAATTACTATGAACAATATTTTCTGCAATAGGCATGATGCCATTTTTTTTGTTTAGTTAATATGCACCGATCTCCCAAAGATAGAAACATTGGTAAAAGAATTATTTTGCTATGCAGCATGAAAAACTCCTCATCACACTTTGAAATGCACACACATTGGACTCGCCCAAAAACGCTCCAAACAGCTACGAAATTGTGACGTCACGCTTTCCTAGCTTGTATGCAACGCGTAATAAATTTGTTCGGCAGCTATATTAAATATTGTGTTTATCAAATGGTTTCATTGAAAAAATTTCTAAACATTTTACGGACTAATTAATTTTAATAAATATATTTAAGTATATTTATATTAATAAATTTTATACTTTTTAAATGAAGGGTCCTAAAACTAATAAAACGTACATAGGTAATACAGTATACATGTTAAACCATGAGGTCTACAAGCGACTCTAAAAACAACGTTACTAATATTTTAACGTTTTTTATTAGTATTTCGTTATTTTATTCATCAGTCATCATCCCTATTCGGAACAAAATATGACTAACAAGAGATTTTATAGTTAAGTAACCGCGGACGGACTTATCTGATTTTTTATACATATTAGATATATTCTGTTGTTAAAATATGCGTGACTACTTATGCGTATATTTATCTACAATAATGTTGGTGACTTCATGACGGTTTTGACGGAAGATCGACGCTGGTCCCATCGCAACTCAAATATATGGACGAGTCCGGACTCCGTTTTGAGAAAGTTTTGCAAATAGCTAATTGTAAGTCCATTGAGAAATCATATTCGTTTACATTATTCTGCATTGTTTCAGTAGAGAGAGAGAGAGAGCAATAATTATGCAAACTGAGTATAGTGTAATTTTGTTGCTTACTGGCTAAGCGACGTTGTTGTCCATCATACATTGAGAAATTACCTAAGTATATTCGTATACATTAGTCTGCATGATTCAGTAGAGAGAGCAATAATTATGCAAATTAAGTGGTATATTGTTACCAAAATAGCACCTGAATGAAACAAATTTGCCTTTTCTGGACAAGGTCTAAGTTGCAGAAATCTTAATTAGGTAATAGGTACGCGAGTCGACTTTGATGACAAACCCTTTATTTAAGTACCTACCTGATATTCTAAGGGCCTGTTTCACAATGTCTTAGTAAGTTCTGATTAGCTGTTACTTGACAGATAGGCCATACAAAACTATCAAGTAAACTGGAAAATATCTCCTAATCGGACATTGTGAAACAGGCAGTTAGATGAAGTCAAACAAGAAAAGATCTGCAAATCCACTTACGGTTTTAACAACTTTTATCAAACTACTAATCAATTTTGCGCCTTAACATTTCCTTCAAAATTTCATTTTCGTTTCGGAAAAGTTTGAGAAACTCTCATCTCTTAAGTTACGCTCTGCTTACTAAATAAGTAAAGTTTCAGGCTGCAGTTTAATGCGCAATACATTATGCAGAGTTTACACGGGCTTAGTAGCTAATGCCTACCTACTACTACTACCTACTTGTCACTTACACTAATACCCACCGTGTAAATAGGCTGAATGAGTGCTTAGTATTAGTGACACTGCCAGTGCGAGTGAATAGAAGCCCATCCTATTAACTAAGTGACAAGACGACTACCGACTACGAAGTGTCACTAAGTCTAAGTTGCTGTGTCGAAGAAATCGCTAAACCGATACCCCCCATTCTATGTCTCCTTTGCTCAGATCATATAATACTATATATGATCTGAGCTCCTTTGTGTAATTTTCTATCAGTATTTTTATCTGTGAGTACAATAAAGTGTAAATAAATAATAGTAGTTTATGTGACTGTCGCATAATACCGAGTTATGTGCAGTCTCATACACTACTTTATCTACACTCATTACATTTATTATATATTTCAAAAATAAAGCAAATCAATATTAATTACTAGCTTTCCGCCCGCGGCTTCGCCCGCGTGGACTACACGACGTTATCCCGCCGGAATTTTATACTTTTCCGGGATAAAAAGTAGCCTATGTTCCTCTCCAGGCTACAAAGTATCTATGTCTCAAATTTCAGCCAAATCAGTTCAGCCGTTTTGGCGTGATTGAGTAACAAACATCCAAACATCTAAACATCCAAACATCTAAACTTTCACATTTATAATATTAGTAGGATAAAATTTGAATTGGTGCCAAACCCCACTCATAGGAGTCTATACGGTCTATTCCTTCTAAATTCAAAATTCTAATTTTAAAAAAGTTTCTGAATGTTGCCGGCTAAAGAAGGGCTTGAAAGAGTTGGAAGTCAGGGCCGGTAAATCCTACGGTTGCCATGGGAGACTGTAAAATTAAGAAATAAAAGTGTTTTATAATGAGTGACAGCTGTATCCGGGTGTTTCATAATGGTCATTATGCAACACCCGGATACAGCAGTTTTATTTTTTAAAGTTGACTATGGCTTAAAGTGTATCAATATACGTTCAGGCATGAGTTCATAATTCGAATATTATAACATGAGTGTAGATAAATAAGTTTACGTTGCTGTTGAACTGTAGGTATAGGAAACTAAAGCAGATAGGCGATTGCGTAAAGTCAATAGTACTTATTCATTTGACAGTTCATATGGTATCATAATAAATTTCCATTTTTTCTTTCTTCAAACGCATTAAACAAAACTTTAATAAATGATGTTAGTTGTATTACTCATATTATGTGCACTGTGAGGTTTCCCGCGGTGGCATGGAAAAGCGAACCCGCAACTGATATTCTTTGACTGGGCGCCAGCCAATGCGGTTGGCCACGTCAGCGTTTATCATTAGTTTTTACAATTTTGAGAATAAGCCAATAACCCGGTCAAGTTAGACTTTAAATAACATTAAATCTCATAGAGCTTAGAAATAGTACACTTACGAATGTTTGGGATACCATTATAAAAGATATCTAAAAAGTCCCCTTAAATCCACACACACGGAATTTGCGTCAAGTGTGGCGTAAGCCACGTTTATATTTGTCATCAAAATACATCAGATAAAAATTGTAGATCATGCAATTTATTAACAAAGATTGACCTAACAATTTTATTCCTGAGATTCACTATTTCTAAGAAAAAGCGATATTTCCCTATGTTCCATAGTTTAGCTGAGCTGTTTGTCATAACAAACTCCAGATATTCACTATCGTTGGAACTTTTATATTGGAAATGTTGTTCTCGATTAAAATTAGCGCTTTCAAGCTCCAGCTCTTAATATAGCGTGACTGTTGATATGCCTACATTAGATTTGTTTATTTATATCAAATGCGCCGGCCCAATGGCCTCCTTTAATATTACAGCAACTAGGTATAATAGTTTATTCATTTTCTAATATTATATCAATTGATAACCATGCATTCTCTAGTGCAACGTTCCGTAGGTCGATAAAGCATAGCTTATGCATTTGAAATCGATTAATTACATAGAATTCCAAGAAGCAACGAGATCCAGTCAAAGTACTATTTAATTCATACAGGTGAAGCGTATTTTATTGACTTTTTGCTTTATTACCCGGTAGTTAGTCAAGAAAAGGGCTGTTAGTTTTGTTGCAGCAAATCTCTATAACAGATTGATGGTTGCCAAAGCTGTCTATTATATTGATATTAATTATAGGTACTATGGCATAATTCAATGAACTAACATTTGAAAAAAATCGAACTTCTCAAAGTATGTAAGTACTTACCTATTATGAGATTCATAAATGTCAAAAATATCCATTGACAAAAAGAAGATGTGTTATTATTACAAGCTTTTTATTAACTTGCCATGTTAGTTAGTTAATCTTGACAATCAAATCAAATCTTGCAAGCTTAATTTGATCCACTTCCCATGGTCCGTTGGAGCTGACATTTTGTATACAGGTTTGGTTCAGATGAGAATACAATATTAAAGTACAGTCAGCAAAAAAGCTTGTCATAAAAATGAAATTTTTACTAAAAACTTATTTTCTTACTTTATCATTTCACCTTACTATCAATTCCGTAACATTAATCATTATCGAATTGCGAGCATAATGATGTTCGGAGTGATTAAATAATAGGTAAGTAAGTAATGATGTTCGGAGAGAACCCTAACATTTTATTAATTATTGTCATGTTAAAAAATAAAATATTTAAGAATTAAATGAAGTTTGCCTTATCTTTTTCGTTATTTAGGTACTTCAGCGTTTCAAGATCTAAAACAGTGTAATACTTATGTCATCTCGTAACTTAAATCTTAAAGGCGCAGGCCGACGCTCTTAAGGGTCCATGAATAAAACAGGCTGCCGTAGTAAAGCAACCCCGCTTGGGACCATCTCAATTAAAAGTTTGCCTACATGAACTTAATTTTTTCTTTGACAGAAACTGTTCGGTCATACTTAATGCACAGTACACAAAAAGACATTATAAGTTGGTTGTCACGTGTTGCCATACTTCAGTGCATAACACAGAATCAATCTTAACATTACACTTTTTACGATTTTGAATTTTTTTCGTGTTACAACACGAAGAAATTTGCTATTACAATAGCAAAGTAAAAACTCAATCAAAATCAATTTCGTTTATTCAAATTAAGTTTGTTTAACAGTACTATTGAACGTCAATGAAGCAACGCCATTGAAAAAAACTAATTGTTTATCTGCCATAGTGAATTTTTCTGTTTATAATATTCTCTTATTTTGTTTTTGTTTTAACTTATGTAGAGTGCTCGTCAGATAAGTCTGCGCGCGGTAAAAATCTAATACGAATCTTTTCTATAACATTAGAAAAAAAAATGCACTGTAACTAGCGACAAAAACGCGCCAGGCACGTGCTTAGTTATCTGACACACACTCTAGTTTGATGTTTATGTAATAGGGTATTTTACTGTTGTTGAAATGTAGATATTTAATGATGACGTTAAAAAATATTGCAATTAAGAATACCAAATGTGAAAAAATAATTTGAATCTGTTTCATAATAAAAGAATTATAGTCTGTTTGATTTTGACTATAGCTGTCTCTTTCTAAAAC
Source organism: Crambus lathoniellus (assembly GCA_949710035.1). Lineage (NCBI taxonomy): Eukaryota > Metazoa > Arthropoda > Insecta > Lepidoptera > Crambidae > Crambus > Crambus lathoniellus. The sequence goes on from OX453296.1 coordinate 32,560,655, forward strand.
GAAATCTTCTATGGCGTGACTATGACGCTACTAACCCACTGACGTCACTAAGATAGCGTCCTGTCCTTGTCTAATTATAAAGTTTGAAGTCCTATATCTTTGAAAATATTCAAGATAATTCAAAATGAAAACTTGTTTTGTGTAGCTAATATTTCGAAAAACATTTTAAAGAAATAAAAAAAAATCAGTAAAATACCGTATTGACGTATAATATAGGTAATGCGTATGGCTGCGTATGGTAAGTAATTAATCAGTGTCACATTTTTAGGCTGTAATTTCAGATCATATAGGTAAGTAGGTACCTAATACTATATGATCTGAGGCTGTAATAGTTAAATTCGATAGTGATCAAAAATATTATGAATCTACTAAAGGTAAACGTCTAAAGCTACAATTGATATAATTTATTGTAACAATTGTAGCTTTATTTATGGCTCGCTCACTACGCTATCAATATCCGACCAATCCAAATACAATTAATGACAAGTTTCAGCGATTGGCGACGAATGAGTTTCGTAATGTTATAAAGGGCTAAGGATTATTCAGTGGATTTTTCAAATCAGCATCAAGTCTTTCAATCATATTTTAAGTTATTTTTACTAGAATTCGTAATAACACGTTACTAACAGTAAGTAATAGCTCTCCTATCAAGTCTAAATTTATCAAATAGCAGCCCAAATTGTTACTTCTGAACTCTATCATTAGGTACTATTCCACTGGAAACCGATTCTACTCGAAGGAAATCCATATCCGGAAACTCGCCGAATGAGCTGACGAAAGTCTAATCGAAAATGAAACATTTACATCGGAACTGGGTCAACCGGGTCATCGAAACTTCGTAGGTGATCACTACATTGGTGCCGGTCGAGTCAGCTTGAAATAGTAACACTTATCAATGGACAAGTCATCTCAATTTTTTAGACAGACTATTAATAAAAGCGACTTTTCAATTTTCATGTCTCAAGACGGCGAAATCGTATTTTAGGACGAATAAAAATAGCTACGGCCAACGGTTTTATTCTTGGCAAAACACATAAGTAGTAGAAGGAAATACGCGAGAATATGTCCTAAGATCCAGGTATTATGAAACTTGATTATATAACTTAAGACTAAGAAGAGTCAGTGTCATTAAATAAATAAGACACATTAATTTAATGATTTTTCAATTAGAGTTAAACATTGTTACAAACTAAGTATGCAGAGTTGCGAAACTACGAGTACCTATACCTACTCTTGAGACTCTGGACTGAGAAGTTGAAATTAGTTTAATGCTCTCTGACATTATACTTATAGTATGATAGTAATAATTACCAACATAGCATTTATCGTAAGTTAATCAATGAATTCTTTGATAGCAAAACCCAATAGGCATCTAATATAAAATGAAGGGCGTTAGCCCCGGTCTTACGATACTTCCTACAGAAGACTGTCGCCGGAGCGTACACGTTTTTATAGGGTTCCGTAGCCGAATAGCAAAAACGGAACCCTTATAGATACGTCATGTCTGTCTGTCCGTCCGTCCGTATGTCACAGCCACTTTATTCCAAAACTATAAAAATTACACAATTGAAACTTGGTAGGTAGATGTATTTTGTAAACCGCTTTAAAATATGTTTTTCATCAAACATATTCGTGTGGGGTGTCTATATAGATAGATCTTTAAAAATGACAAAGGGTTCTCAAACAATTATTTCTCAAAGTCAATCTTTCGAAAGATAGAGCCTTCCGAAGTGGGAAAATGTGTGCCCACCCCCCTCTAACTTTTGAAATAAAAGAGTGAAAAATCTACAAAAAAATATATGCTGTAGGTACTTAGATCTTAATAAAAACTTTCAACGAAAATTGGTTTGAACGAGATATAATATGCACTTTTTGATATATAACACGTTTCAAAAACCGCAATCGTAACTTTGTCATTCATACAAACACTATGAAAAACAAAGTTATATTTGGCGACGAAAAATGATAGTGGAATATGGGCTAGGTAAAGGCAATCGGCACTTTCAGTGAGTACGGAACCCTTCATGGGCGATTCCAACACTTGGCCCATTTTATTGTTACTCGCACTATACTGTACCAATATCCGATTTTTTTTTAGTTATTTTTTTTATTTAATACACAATGCAGATTGCACTTAATACAACAGTAACACATAATACATTGATAAAGATATTCATCCGAAATGACAGATCTCCGCGACTGGCGTCGGATACCAGCCTCCTGTATGTTTCGTAATGTAAAAACGGGCTTAATGTAGGTAATCTAGGGGATCCGGTGTCCCTTTTCAGTGGGCACTTAAGAGGAGTTTCTCTAGCCTCGCCGCCGAATCCTCGCGCGTGTGAATGAACTGCTCACGAATCCCCCGGCCTCGAGAGATGCGCTACAGTATGCGCCACAAGGAGTAACACAACTTTGAATGTTGGTTAGTGATTTTACATTTTATTGCAGTGTCAGAATCAGAATCAGAATTATTTATTGCTTAAAACAGTGTAATAAGTTGGTAAAGAACAATTTTTAGTATCAACAGTTACTTAAAAGGCATGCAACATTTTATAAACTAAAAATATAATCTAACTAATCTAGGTACTTACATCCATAGTCTTAAAATGTTCGACAATCAAACTATTCATTTAATGTGTAAAATATATTTTCCAACATCCATTTTTTTAAAGTTGTTTATTTAAATAAATTACCATCTAATAAGCTTTGATATCAATGGAAAAATGATTGAATACCTTAATACCATTTATAAAAGCTCTTATTGTATACAGGGCGTCCCAAAACTATGCCACATGAAGGGAAAGTACCTTAAATACTGAAGGTATAAAAATTTGCTGAAAGAAAACTTCATTTTTATTTTAAAAAGAAAACGAACTGCATTCAAAGAATTTCAAATAATCGCATGTCTGAACTGGGAATCGAACCCGCTGAAAGTGAAAATATTTGAAAAATGGAAAATGAAGTATTTAGAAAAAATTGACCCGTCTCACAACCAGCTCCGATGGGACTCGAACCCGTAGCTCAGTGGTTAGAGCAGTCGCCCGGAAAGCGAAAGGTCGTGGGTTCGAGTCCCATCGGAGCTGGTTGTGAGACAGGTCGATTTTTTCTAAATACTTCATTTTCCATTTTTCAGTAATAAAAATTGCATCGTGAATGCAAAAAACTAAAAATTAAAAAAACTTGTTATTTAACATTAAATGTTAAATTTCGTAGTCTCCCTTTTATTTAAGATGCCATGTTACTCAGAATAAATAAATGCTTATAATTGAGCCATTCGATAAGTATGATAAAAATTAAAAAATTTCACCTTCTCGGGTCAGATTCCCAGTTCAGACTATTTGAAATTCTAAGAATGCAGTTCGTTTTCTTTTTAAAATAAAAATGAAGTTTCCTTTTAGCAAATTTTTATATCTTCAGTATTTAAGGTACTTTCCCTTCATGTATCATAGTTTTGGGACGCCCTGTATATTATTATTGTTTACATTTGGTAAGTTAAAGTTGTACTTAGGTATATCTATCACGACGGTTACGAACTGATTTAGGTGAGTTGAAAAATTCCATATTATTTTTTACAAATATGCAAATTTCCAGAACATATATATTGATTAGAGTAAGAAATTTCTTTTCTTTGAATGTTTCTCTAAGCTGACACTAAGTTATCACCAATTATTTATTCATTCAGCAATATACCTATTACTTCATTCCAATTTTTGTTATGGACCGGAAGTCCGATAAGCCAACCAACGTTTAAACTTTTTTCCCTGTTATATGTTGACTATCAGGACCCCAAACAAAAAACAATACAATCAAAAACATAAAATAACGTAACAACAATCAAGCAAAACAATAAGAAGCTTAAGACGTCCTACTCCTTCAACGTGAACTATGGCGCAAACATCGCCCACTTTCCTTTTTATCGCCTCTCTGGCGTAACATACTATATTTTTTATCAATATATAAACAAGACGTCGCTCGGTCGGCCAGCTTAGCGCGGATTTTAGTCGTAAAGATAAAGGAATAAAGGTGAACAAAATACGCCACTTTTGAGGTCACCGTGCTAATTAGTTAACTACACTGGCCTGCAAAACTGTATCACACTTATAAAATTGACTAACTTTTTAAGTTCACAAAAAGAGTTTAATTTCGTATAAGTATAAAAACTTCTTAGTCGAGAACCTTCTTTAAAGAAATGGATGAAAAGAGCTTTAAAAACTTCGATCAACAATAGTGTTATTGTTGATCGAAGTTTAAAAACAAAAATAATCCTCTTCGAATTACAATTTTACCATTTTGTTCCTGTTTTTGTTTTCAAATTTTTTCTTGATCGATGATTCTTGTTACAAAAGCTAAGTTAGACAACAGCATGACAACATCACATAAATTTTAATTATCATGCCTCTTTCACCTGAAGAATGTGCTACGATTATGACTTTTCTGGAACGAGGCAACAGTATGCGTCGTACTGCAAGAATGGTAGGTGTGACGTTACAAACGGTCCAGAAGGTGAAGCAAAGGTACGAAGAGACTGGAAACCATCTGAGGAGACCTTGTAATAGCAGAACCAGGTGTACTAATGCCCTAATAATTTTTAAATTTCAAGTGTGGGGATGTGTGCTGAAATTTCGATGTTCCCTGTATACAGTTAGGTATGTAGGCTTAAGAATAAAAAGTAGGTAAGCCCATTTATGTTTGATATTATTCGCCGTGCGCGTATACCATTCCACAAAACCCTGAAAATGGAGTTCTTAGAAAAGAAAAAAGGTGGATGATACAAGATTATGTGAATTGAAGATACTCAAGGTTGCCTCGGAACATTGATCAATGGAATGTGAACGAATATTTTTTTACAGAATAGATTTTCTGATGACACTAAATATCAATTCCTTCAGTTCGACCTCTACTACATGGACCTCTTCTACAAATACTATACGTTAAGCTTCGATCATATAAAACGTTAAGGCGTGCTTACATGGTCAATTTTTTTAGCTTTGCTTAGCTAAAGTTGCTCCAAATGTCGTAGTATTGTGTGGACGTATCTCAGCAACAGGTTGTTACATTTTGCTATCGCCCTTAATTGCTTGATGTGGTCGTGACGTCTTATTTTACGGGGATTGACAGGAATTTCGCAACTTTAGTTGCCCGTATAAGTACAGCTTTAGGAATACAAACGTAATTGCGTAATTGCGATTATTGCGATAGGTACTAACTGGCGCATCAAGTACCTAGTCTTAATGTTTTATCTCACGAGCGCGGGTGAGCCACGCTTGTGTGTGTAAATGTACATGGACATCTGTCTTTGAATGCGTAAACAAGCTCGGAATCGCGCTCAGTTTTGGCTAGGGTGGCCAGGCCAACCGTTTTTGCTCTGAATATAGTATATACCAGGGCAAGGGGCAAAATAAATAGTAAGTACAGAGTATTAAGAAATAAAGATTAGTAGGAAGTAGGATTAGAATATAGTCGATTTTGCTACTTTATATTATGTTTACACAAGATACAGTAGAATACTATATTATATAGAGAGGTTGGCAACCCTAGTTTTGACCAAGTTGCCGGCTGACGCACACAGATATTATACGCATTACAACTACAAGTATGGCTCACCCGCGCTCGTGAGATAAAACAACTGTAGCTTAAGACAAAATAGTGCTGTATAGTCAAGTCATTTCACCTACATAACATAATCAGTCATATGAAAATGATTGCGTTTACAAATTGAGTATGTGTTGCATAACTAACAGTTGGGTATAGTCATGATAATGAAAAAACATAGATAATCACGAAATGTAACGAAAATAAATACTAATTTTGGTCTTATTATGAAAGGCACTATTTACTTACTTATCTTAAAATATGTACTTAAACACGATATTTTGATATAAGTACAAAAAATTAAAAAGTACTCACGATAAAAATAATAAACATAAAATTAGACATAGACGTACACTACCTATGTCAATTTTATGTTTATATTTTAATCTTACGTTACTTAGGTAACATTTAATCCTGAGGGTATTGAAAGGCTCAGACTGTAAAATTGTATGTAAAATTTTAGTATACTGACTTTTTAATATACATATACCTATATGCCAGTATCTTGTTTCTGCACCCATTATTGTCATTAAGTATCTTTTTCTTTTTTACCCAAAGTTGTCTGGAAGAGATTGCTATGCAGCAATCAAACCGCCTGTTCTGTTTTGTGTTTTCCTATTTTTCAATTGTCGATTTGTGTTAAACCAAACGAGTAACACTGTGACTCGTTGAAACCAAAAATTCCCATAGTCTCACTGGCACTCGTTGGGACAAAATTTAAAGAATTATTTATGCAGTTGTAAAACGTATTATTTATAGTGAATTTATTTTCGTATTTATAGTTCTGTGTAGCAGATGATGTTTAAATTGCGAAAAAAATGTTATCTTTAAATTTTTTCCCAACGACTCACAGTGCTACTCGTTTTGTGTGACTGGCTTACTGACTTGCTGAAAAACACGTAATTCCTGGAACAAGTTTCTGCACACTATTTTTCGTTGAATGTTACGCGTTCTCACTAGATCACTCACTCACTGTTATTGCGCTGGATGAAACAACAAGCTTTTCAAAAATGCTTGCGTTGACAATAGACGGAACGGGAAGGGCCCTCTTAAATAAAAGGTCGAAACGCGAGTCTCTCAAGGCCCATCGCCTCGATCTCGTTATGATCAAGTATGGGGCTAGTACAAAGCGCATACCGAGATCCTTCCAGGATCATTCAGAGCTCCAGGCGATGAGTCATGAATCGCGTTGCGACTTTTATATGCAGATGGAATACTGTTATTATTATTCTGTGGTAGAGTCATGTACTACAGAACACGGACAGCCGAACAAACAAGCGTTTTTGGGGCAGTCTGACGTCACTCGCTCGCATCGTGTCGTAATTCACAATCCCCATAAACGAATAGTTTACGCTATTAAACTAGAATCTTTGATAGAAACAATCACATTAAAGTTTGTTCAACTTGACGACCGATTTGGCGCAGGGGTAGGCTACCCGCCTTCTGCGCCAGTGGTCTCGGGTTCGATTCCCGAACAAGACAAATATTTGTGTGCATGAACATGTCTATTTGTCTTGGTCTGGGTGTTTACTATGTATATTAAGTATGTATTTACAAAAAAAGTATTTAAGTATATATTTATCCGTTATCAAGTTTTCCATGATACAGTTTCTTAATGAAATTAAAATGGGCTTAGATAATTGGTGTGAATGTAAGAAGTTATTTATTTATTTATTATTATTTAACTATGTGATATAAGTAGTTTTCAGCACGCAGACGCCAGACACAGGGATATCTATGGCAACGATATGGGATGGCAGTGGGATATGGCTTACTAATATAAACAATAGTTAGTTAGTGACTCAAACTGATAATGAATATTAGAAAAAAGATCGCTAGCTATGGCTATCATATTCATATGAAAGTACTGTAGTGTAGCAACATCTGCATTCAAATCCATAAAAAAAGCGCCAGAGCAATAAATTTTTAATGTTTTTTTTTTACCTGAACAATCCAACATTACGTGAAATATTTTAATAGAGTTGATGTAGCGCAATTCTGGCGAAGCCTGATTTGGCCTGCTATTCATATGAAAAGAAGAAGAAGACACAGCAAATCCACAACACAGCATATTAATTGTGTCGGAACAGTAGTGAAACTCGACGACAATGCTTTAAGTAAAGGAAAATTGTTCTATCGCAGGTTTTCCTTTACTTACAGAATAGCATTGTAAATGAATAAAAATAATTTAAAATCTTGACAATGCTTTATTCCACAAAGCCTTAACCTCTTGATTAAGTCAAAGACAAATTCAAAACGATTTTAGTACCTACCCTTACGTCAGCCTAGCACGTTTCTATTACCGAGTGTGACCGCGGCTGCGGCTGCAGATCCAATTTCAGTAAATCCGTTGAAAAATCTCGCGTTCAAAAGTGCAGCTCTAACTTCAAACACCTGTTGATGCTATGCAAAGCCCAGCCAGACAGAGCTCTTGATAAATAATTATTTCTTTCAGTAAGTCTAATACGGTCTAATGAATGGTCACAGAATAATTAAGAATTAAGAAAGATACGATATTTCTTTTTTTAAGAAATCTTTACCGAATTCTATTGGAAAACTTCGTCCTGTTATTGTCAGCGGTAATTAGCGCGGTGATAATGGCTTAAAATATTTTTTAAAGTTTGCAAGTAGATTTATACATAATTTCCACTGGCTTTCCGACAAATTCACAAACTCATTAAGCGTAAGTATAAGATTCTTAATGCATCTAAGTATGGAATTGCGTAAAGTCACTCGTATTCATTTGACAGTTTAAATTGTATCATAATAAAAATGTTATTCCATACAAATTGCAGCCGATTGAAATACGATATGAACTGTCAAATAAATACGATTACCTTACACAATTGCAGATCTGGGATCTTCACAAATTGTTGCTAAGAATCATCTCGAGACGACCACGTCAGCTTACAAATAAAATAAGCCCCATCAATATCGATCCATTCGGAGATACGATGCCACAGACAGATACACGGACGCGTAAAACTTAAAACACCCCTCTTTTGGCAGTCAAGGGTTAAAATCGTACAATGGGAAATGTATGGGTTGCTTCTGTGTTTCGCGCAAAGGGATGTCGACGCGTACCCTGTTTCCTGTTCTCTGATTCTGTGATGATAGTATGTAGGTACTTGATTGCATTGAAAGACAAAACATATTTACAAAGCTATCTTAAAGTAAAGAGTGATTATTTTACAACCAATTAAAATCAAGACAATTGCATTTATATTAAACAAGCTTTTCGCCCGCGTGCAATACGCGACGTTATCCCGCGGGAATGTGATATTTTTCCGGGGTAAAAAGTAGCCTATGTTCCTCTCCAGGCCACAAAGTATCTGTGTCCCAAATTTCAGCCAAATCCGTTGAGCCGTTTTGGCGTGATTGAGTAACAAACATCTAAACATACAAACATGTAAACTTTTACATTTATAATATTATAGTAGGATTGCGTTTTTCTCTTAGTTAGAAAATTTCAGGGAATTGTTAAACTAATATTGTATTACATTATGGAGTGGGTTAGGTTAGGCACACGGGCCATTGAAAAACGACGCCACCGACCACTTTCCTGTAATTTTTTTACATTTTATATGAACGCCGACGCCGGTAGTCATCACTTGTTTTTGTAGCTAACTTGACGGCGGCGTTTGTGGCTCGTGTGCGGCGACGCCGACGGTTAGGACCAACCCACACGAACCATAACCACAACCACACCACAACGACAACTCGCGGGCAGGGCGTATTTTGTATTGGAGATGAATAGTACAATTCACAAGTACCACATTTTGCAGTCATTATCGACCGCGTGGGTGATATATACCGGCCACAACGCAACCACAAGCGAAGACGCTGCGAACTAGCGGCCGGCCACATCCACAACACAACAACTAGCGACAACATTTTGTCGCACAACCACAACCACGCCACATCGCAGCGACAAAATGTGGTTACGTGTGAATAGTGTCGATGCAGCTTTTTGCAGTTGCGTTGTGGTTATGTGTGGTTGTGCGACAAAATGTCGTTGTCGCTAGTAGTTGTGATGTGGTTACGTCGTATGCGATGTGTTCGGCCGCTAGTTCGCAGCGTCATCGCTGGTGGTTGCGTTGTGCTTGTTGTGGCCGGTATCACCCACGCGGTCGATAATGACTGCAAAATGTGGTACGTGTGAGTTGAACTATTCATTTCCAATACAAAATGCGCCGCGCCCACGTGTATTGTTAAGCTTGTGGTTGGGGTTCGTGTGGGTTGAGCCTTAGATCAACAGCGTCAATATATCTTTTGTTTATGTGATCCTAATGAAAAGAGAAATGTGATATTTATGTATTGTGTAAAGCTCTGCCTTTAAGAGGAGAAAGAGGTTAGACGTGGAAGCGACAATGCCATAAATAAATTCATAGAAGTATACCAAACTATCAAATAATAAATATAGAACTATCAAATAATTCCTAGGATAGAAAAAGAAAAAAAACAAACAATCTAAATTTCACAAAAACAGATACGGAATACAACACCAAACATTATTAATAGGCAATTTGCAGTCAACGCAAGTCATCGCGAGATCATAGCGATCACGTGAACTTTCAACGCCAAGCAATAGAAGAAGGAAGAAAGGAAGGAAGAAAATCATAAAAAATAAAATTGTATTAGGAGTTAAAGTATCAAATTGCCGTTTTATATGGAGATTTTTGTAGATTTTTTTTCCCATACTAACGTTTTTGTAATATATTCAACGAATAATATTATGTAACTTTACAAAATATTACACACGTATTTATGGGCATTTTAAAAAAATATTTTCACTAAGTTACAACTAATAAAGTACAAAATTCTGGAAACAAAAATAGTCGTAACTTTCGAGATAAGTTTTTTCTATGTAAATAATCAAATATCGTGGTTATTAAATCATCAAAAGCTGCTCGATACTGTCTTAATGTAACGCAATTTTAAAGAAATTATGTATTTCTAATATCATAATAGTTGTTAAGTTATATGTACAAAAGAAAAAAACGGCAATTTCATTCTTTAACCCCTATTATTTACTGTGACCAAAGTAGGTAGGTATTCGGTATATTTCAAATTGATGTTTTTATGCAGACTTGCAGTTGTCTATCAGATATACGATATTTAATTTACTGTCGCGTTGTCGTCTCCTCACCGCGTACCTACGTTATTCAGTCAGCAACTGTTTCCGTTTACCTGAGCCGGGGGTCGAGATGATGAGTTCCATTTCCACCCGGGTAAAACGTTTATGTCATGAAGATTTGTTTGTCCGTACGTAACACAGATGCTTAAGCAACTTCAGGTTGATAAAGTCATTTAAATATAATATTTTGGTTTTGCATATTAATAATCAATTTCCAAGTAGTAAGTACCTAGTATAAAAGACCAGTAACTCCCTCAAACATAAAGTTCTTTAACGACACGCATCACTGTCAGGAACAACAAGACCAGGCATAAACAACAAAAAACATCCTACTATAATATATATATATATATATATAATATTATAAATGTGAAAGTTTAGATGTTTGGATGTTTGTTACTCAATCACACCAAAACGGCTGAACGGATTTGGCTGATATTTGGGACACAGATATTTTGTAGCCTGGAGAGGAACATAGGCTACTTTTTATCCCGGAAAATATTAGATTTCCACCGGACAACGGCGGCGTGTAGTCCACGCGTGCAAAGCCGCGAGCGGAAAGCGTGTATATAGATATATCGCGGCTAATTAAATAGGTATCATGCGAAATAAGAGCGAGGCCGCCGAAGGCCGACGCCGCGCCGCCGCCGAGGCAAACTTTCTGCCTTGCGCACCAATTACTTCAGGATCCGATGTCCTATTTCAGGAATCACTACCGAACAAAATAATCAATAATACATACTTTGATTGAACAATGGTGGAACATTTTAACGTTACAGCTTTTTACAATCGTAATAGGGTATTTTAATGATATTTTTTTATTAATTTAAAATGTTTTTTGAAAGACTTCGCCATATTGGCGGGAAGACATTCTTTTTCTTTTTTTTATACGTGGCCTTGGCAGCACAGTGACTTTAGCATAGATCGTAGTCCATAATGCTCTTGAAATACTTATTTCTTAGAAAACTCATTAATTTTGGCTAGTTTCATTTATTTAGTAATTTAACATGGATAATGTACTAAATTGAAGAAACGGAATGAAATAACAAATTTATTTAACGAAGTTTAATTGCGTGTGTGACTGTTTACCTGACGACCTTTGTCTTAGAGTCTGAGATTTTAGACGAAGATTTTACTTTATGCACTAGAGCATAAAAAGCGTTTTTATGCAGCCTATACCCAACATAAACACGAACTTTACGAGCATGAGAAGTGAAAATAGTAGATTATACAACAAGTGCACAAAACATACTATTTTACCCGAGACGTATATATATATCCACCCGAGCCGGAGGCAAGGGTGGATACTCAATTCGAGGGTAAAATGAGTTTTATGTACGAGTTATACACTCTGCTTTTCACTTCGAGTGTGAGAAAAATAAATAACAATATTGCAAAAAAGAAAAAATAAAGACTTTGCCATATTTTCGGGAAGACTTTCTTTTTCTTTTTTTTATACGTGGCAGTGGCAGCACAGTGACTTTAGCATCTAGATCGTAGTCCATAATGCTCTTGAAATACTTATTTCTTACAAAACTCATTAATTTTGTCTAGTTTTATTAATTTAGTAATTTAACATTTTTTATTATTATTATTAATAATTTAATATTTTTTTTGTAATTTAACATGTACAAAGTTAAAGAAACAGAATGAAATAACAAGTTTATTTAACGAAGTTTAATTGCGTGTGTGACTGTTTACCTGACGACCTTTGTCTTAGAGTCTGAGACTTAGACGAAGATTTTACTTTATGCACTAGAGCATAAAAAGCGATTTTATGCAGCCTATACCCAACATAAACACGGACTTTACGCCTACGGCTCGTGTGGATATATACGTCTCGGGTAAAATGGTACGTTTTATGCACTTGTTATACAATCTACTATTGTATGAAAATTTTAAGAAATTTGTTTTGGATGAAATACTTTATAAACCTTTGTTTTTTACAATTAAATTGTTGTTTTGCAATTGTCGGGTTTCTAGCGTATTAGAATATATTGATTTTACCTGGGTTTGGTTTTGATTTTTCGCAATACTTACAAAAGTTTAACTATCAGTAAGTGGCCAAAACCGGTACATTTGGCACCTCTCACACATTGTGTGTAATATAAAAAAATACTTTTATAAATTTGAAAACTTACCTTTAAAGGTAAGTAGATAAATTATCTATAATTTAAGATATAATTTGTGTCTTAAATACCTAAGACCATTTAGTACTTAGTGCTTAAAAGTCGAAAAATCCTTAAAGTGGCCACAAAGGGTACCTCTGCCCTACATATAGGCCCTACAGGGTGGCGCATTAGAAAGAACGTGCATATTTGAAAAAAAAATGAAAATTATGTGGGTTAACTGTATAAAATAAAACTATGCGTATGCTTAGACAAATAAATGCAGTTTATTCAAAAATATAAAACATCATCTAAATAATGCCGCGTTGGCGTCCGCACTTCTGTAATCGTAAGCGTGGATTTGAAAAATAATTCCTCAGCGAATTTTCTTTTACTGACTTTTATATGTTTGTTTGTATACCCAATACCTTTAACCACCATCCAGCTTAGCAGACAGGATAGAGTCTAGGGTTGTTGCATGCTTACCCAGGAGGTGCCAATTCACTTTTGCTTTGAAAAGGCCAAAGGAAGAACACACTCGCAGGTGGCGCATTCTAATCTTTAGCAGCTTGCATTAAAAATGAACTGGCAAAGCGCTTAGTACGGACAAGTGGTATATCTATGATGTATGGATTCCATGATGGATGGATAGTAAGCTAACCTGCGTCTGGTACCTCGATGGTGGAAAGGGGCTGCAGGAACAAGATTGTGTAGTCCCTGTGCACACTCTCCAAGTGTCCCAAATTTACTGATTCACTCTTTCAATGTTGTCTGTGGTCCGAAATGTTTTAGGCCGACTCTTAGCTTGTAGTTTTGTGTTGAACCAGTCTCTTTTAAGGCTTAATCCAAACTTCAATCAAACTTGCATCTGAAGTTTGAGAACAATATAGTCGCCTGGTAACTATTCTCGTAAAGCGTGCGTACACAAAATTCGTGACGTTACTTGTCGAACTGTGTCATTGCTCTCCCTCGTTCCTGACACTTTGTTCCGCCCTTGCAAGAAAAACACATAACACCAAGAAAAAAGGTGATACAATATGCACGTTCTATTGCGCCACCCTGTATAAAAGCTTTCTCCCACTCATTGTTTTCAATAATATGTAGGTATAAGATAATAGACTAAACAATTAATCCTGGCTAATTAGAGTATCCGTAAATAAATTATTGGAATTTCTATCATTGAAATAACAATTTAATTGGACTTCTCGATACTAATATTATAAAGCTGAAAAGTTTGTTTGTTTGTTTTGAACGCGTTAATCTCAGAAACTACTAGACGGAATTGAACAATTATTTTAGTGTTGGATAGTCCATTTATCGAGGGCTATATAGGCTTATATAACATCACGGTACGACCAACAGATGCAACATTTTTCATAGATGCTCCATGAAAAATGTTGCAAAAACGGGATAAGATATTTTATTTTAGTAGGTTTTTCCTTTTCCTCAAATTATCGCAGATGAAACTGCAGAGCACAGCTAGCTTAATATAAAACTTGTCTTTATTAGGCGCTTCCACTCCTTTTTCACCAAATTGTGTACCCGACAGGGTCCATAGTGATCTTTAGATTATAAGCTTACCACCTTATGTATGTAAATGATTGAGTATTGAGAATTAATGTGTTGTTCGGTGAAACCCACAGCTCATCCGTAAATCCGATACTAAGTTAATGGTCACTAATCCGTCTACTATAGCTACAGGAGAAAGCACATCCAGACCGACAGTTACCATAAAAAACAACCTTCAAGTACGTGACGTAAGAGATAAGTGCGAAATTGTCAAACGTGACAACGTTTTAAACTCAATGTTTGTGTCGATTGTACTTAATAGTACATTACAGCCGAGGACAGGTAAGTAAGAAATTACATTGTCGAGGATGGTTTGAAGCACGAGCCGCAGGCGAGGGCTTTAATCATTCGAGGCAAGGTAATTTGCTTACCGTACAAGGCTTGTATAGTGCTTTTCTCAAGAAATGCGAGGAAATAAAAAAAAACTGTTTAACTAAATAATATTTATTAAAATTTATCACACATGTTCGGGCAATTATTAAATGTAAATGTTATTGTTTTCCCGGGCACACTTATGTATAAATCGCCCATAATAATATTATTTTATTGATGTACCTAGGTAGGTATCATTAAAATACGCCAACAACACAGATTCCGAAAACGTTTGCGCCTTTTTTCACTTTTCCAAATCAGATCGTAGGTTTTCATATATCTTTCTTTTGATTTTGCTGGCAGTAAGTTTTCTGTTATTCATTTTGCTTCTGCTATCAAATTTGGTGGAGTAGGTACATACAATGTCTGTATATGTTTCATTGGCAGAACTCATTTTGATAATTTATTACACAATATAAATAAACTGTATTGATATCAAATCAACCGCTGAAAATCATTCCCGCCGTTTTTTTAATATTGGTTTGTAAGGCCAAGTGGAACGGTCATACAGCCTATTGATACTTACTACTTGCTACTAAAATGCGCAACTTCAATACCCGCTTCTGGGTGGTAGATGGCGCTGTACATATTTCCCATACAAAATTACTCGTAAAGGATATTTTGTCTATGATAAATCTCATTTTGTTTTTTCGATTGATGTTCGTGCTAAGGGTACATAGCGCTTGTGGTACAATACGAAGTAATATACTCTGTGCGCACCGTATTTAAAAAATATTAACCTAATTATGATATAATAATTACCTATATAATAATAATAATAATGTGGCTGTATGGTGCAAATGTCCCTTTGCTTTTTCTGTTTTTATACACAGGAATTGCACAGGAATAACGAAAGAAAAAATTTGGATATAATATCTTTGGGTAGTACTTTTCCGAGGTAAACATTCTAAATTTGAAAATCACTGCAGTAATGAATTTCAGTACTTACTTACTGCACTGATTTTAGTGCAGTAAGTAAGTACTGAAATTCATTACTGCAGTGATTTTCAAATTTAGAATGTTTACCTCGGAAAAGTGCCACGTACTGCATTCTTTTCTCAAATATAATATTAACATTTCAGAGCATAAGTGTGAAAATACATTTAATATGTATTTTTGATGATTTAAAAATTATTATTGATGCAAACACTAATGTATTTGCACCAAAATGTTCTCTAAATGATCATCTCGGCGTTTCCGAGGGAATCACGTAGCGATAGGTAGTTCTCGGCTAGACTGGGATTACGGGAAGAAGCGCACTTCTGGAATACATGCTTATTCGTAAGAGTTAAGCTCCTAATTTGCATATGCACCACTTTCACGCACTCCTTTTAAAACCATTAAGTAATCAATACCAATAATATTATAAAACTGAGGAGTATTTTTGTTTGATTGTTTGTTTGGTTAAACGCGCTAATCTCAGGAACTAAGTACTGGCCCGATTTAGAAAATTCTTGGACCATTAGAAAGCTACATTCTTCCCGAGTAACATAGGCTATATTTTGACGACATAGACGAATGAAAAGTGAATTCAGTTTCGAAGTTTAACATTTTGTTTATATTAGAGGAGTTGGAGAGTACAAAGTTTTATTACTTTTCATTTCAAATTCTCCTACCACGAGAAAGGTTACACATCTTTGAACAAACAGACAAGTTTACAAATTATTTTCGTATCGCAAACTGATGCAAATGTTCTCTTCAAAAGTTTTGTGTGTGGTCCGTCTGTGCACTCTAATAAACCAATTTTGCTTATAACGAAAATACCCGCTGTAAAATTAATATAAGTTTAAGTTGATAAGACCGTTTAGAAGGTTGTGTCAAATGTAAAATGAGACAACTCAAAATTGGCTACATAGCTAAAGTGTGCGCCAGTTAAATTTGCGCGGGGTCGAAAGTGAATACTAATATTTTACCATATCCTTTGAGCAAAAAAAAACTCTGTAACTAGAGCCAAAAACGCCCCAGTCGCGCGCAGATTTATGTGGCACAGACTCTAGCTACTACTTTGCTGTGGAATGGCATGAAAATACGAGATCTGTTAACAAGGATGCTATTGATTAGTACTATAAGTGGTAACTTATTAAACGTTGCGTATCATTTTATGTTTTTCGTATCGCCCGCGGTCAAATTTAAAAAAGTAGTTAAATTATGAGATATAAAATGATTATTCTTCAGTATAAGTCTGATCTACAACTGATCTGTTTGTTTGTTTGCTTTTAATGGATAAACTCAAGAACATCTGGACCGATTTTAAATCTATAACTAATAGAAGGCTACATTATTCCTGTCATGAGTTTATAGGCTAAATTTCATCCCGATATTTCCACACGGGAACGGGTACCATGCGGGTAAAATAGTAGAAAGCAGCTATGCGTCTAGACAGATCCAAAATAATAATTAAAGATATCTTTGCTTCTATACTAAAATAATATAATAAAAAGGAAAGATTTGATTGTATGTTGGTTTGCTTGAATTGAATAGGCTCCAAAACTACTTGACCGATTTAGAAAATTCTTTGACCATTAGATAGCTATACATTCTTCCCGAGTGATATAGGCTATGTTTTATCCCGATATTCCCAAGGGAACGGGTAAGTACCACGCGGGTAAAACCGCGAGGATCCGTTAGTAGGTAGGTAGTTACTTTATAAAACTTTCACGCAGGCTACTACGTGGGAATACCTATAATTCAGCCTATTTAGCTAGTCAGTGGCAGAAGTGGTCAGCAAATATTGGTACATTACTGTTTGTGTTCACTACCCAAACCACTATAATTACGGTCTTGAGATTTCCTAAGCGAATTAATTACGTTACATTATTGTATTTATTGTGTTGTTAATTTATTTAAATTTTATTGTTCCTAGCCGTCCCTGCACATGAGCATAGTAAAATCGTTTTACTATGACATGAGCCACAAACGCCGCCACTTGAAGCTAGAAGAAGAAACAAGTGACGACTACTGGAGTCGGCGTTCATATAATAAGTTTTTAGTGAACATTTCATTTTTATGACAACTGTTCTTTAATATTGTATTGTCATCTAAACCAAACCGGTATACAAAATTTCAGCTCCATCGGACACTAGGAAGTGGGTCAAATTAAGCTTGCAAGATTTGTCCCCCACTAACTAGCAAACTAACTAACATGGCAAGTTGATAAAAAGCTTGTAAAATGTATGAAAACTATAGAAAAGAGGTCGTTGGTGGCGTTTTTCAGTGGCCCATGTGCGACGACGCTTATACGACCGAAAGTGGCGCTGCTCTGGTTTTCATACAAAATAATACGATCACGATAACGATTACTTACGATAGTTCTTCGTGGCAGGCAGGGTGTTGATTTTAGGTCAGAAGTTTCCGGACTAAGTTTTACATCGATATCATACTCTATTAATATGACTTTAAATTAGCATGAAGCAAATGATCCCAATCCCACATCACTAAAAAGGATATAATTTGTTTTAAGTTTTATTTCCCATCTGTCATGAAAGCATTTAAATATAATATGAAAGCTTCACTCGCTCGCAATATTTCATTCGGAAAAGTAGACCGTAAAGTTTAAGTATGTACCTAACACTGATTTAATCGAATTTCATTCGCTCCAACCGCGCGGTGTTATTTTTTTATTAAGCCGTTGAGGAAAATATATTCACAAAATAGAGACATCGGACTATTACCTTTTCATGGAGTCTTTTTAGTTAAACAAATAAAGACCTTATTCAATGGTAATAACTTTGAAGGCAAAACAGTAATAACTCAAAGTATTTTATTAAGGTAAAGCTGCATTGGTAATATAACTCATACTTAATAAAAATAAAAACAGTTCAAAATAAACGATCTCTCTACAAGTGTTGAATTTTAAAGCGAAATTGGCAAAATATTCTTTTTTAACTAGCTGCTTCTCTCAATTTTACCCACGCGCGTCATTCTATAAAATAAAATAATAAAAAATGCATTTATTTCAATAACCTTATAACAAAAACATTGCTGAGACTTCCCTTAGAGTAATCTTAAAGATACTTGTATTGGGAAAGACCCGCTTCTTCCATTCTGGAATAACAGTTTTAAGAAAATAATTTGTAAAAAGGCGATAAAGCGTACATAAGTATGCATACAAATTATGCTAAGTTAATAAATCAAAAACACATTTTTTTTATTTTTCTAATTGATAAATAAAAGACGTGAAATTTACTGTTTTGGCTGTAATAATTGTTGTCTTGATTGAAAAATACGAAGAATTTGTACACAAAGGCGAGGTACGGGAAAGGGCTTTTCATCGGGGTACCTACGCAGATATTTCAACAGATTAAACTTTTTTCATCTTAACCTGCTGAGGTCACGTGCCAAATTCATGAAAGAACATGATTTCCTTACCTTGAATTGGCTTAGGTACTCCTGCTGCCTGGTGATGTCGGTGGCCAGGATGAGCGAACTGATCTGGCTCTCCAGCATGGCGCGGATCTCAGCCATCTGGTCCAGCAGCCCGCTTTCGATCAGGCAGCTCACGGCTGAACGCCAATGATGGTTCTCCAGCACTGATGTGTTCTGGTAAAAGAGGGTAGGTTAAGTGTTTTGGAATTTTCGAGATTTCAACGTATGTTTTTTTTTTCTTGGTGGTTGCCTAAAACTGAGATGTTCTGTAACGAAGGGAATACATATTTTAATAGTCTTATCTTCCGAATAAGAAAGTACTTAAGTCAAAGCTGAAAACCCCCTGAACGCCTGTGATGGTTCTTCAGTACAGGTGTTCTGTTAGCGTAGAATGAAAGTTTTGGGTACTTAGTAGTGTTTTAAGTAACAGGGATTTAAATGTTTCTTAAAAAACACTGGTAAACACTTTCTTTCTCATAAAAGAGAGTAACAGTGTTTTGGGATAAAGGTATAATATTTGATCTTGTATCATACTTTGGTGGTAGTTCTCAAGAACTGAAATGTTCTGACAAAAGAGAATAGAACGTAATAAAAGTGTTTGAACGTGTATCTACATTCGTGGTGGTTGTAAAAAACTATGATGTACAAACAAACAGTACAATAAAAGTGTACTTATTGGAAACTCGTGATTTGTTTGAACGTGTGTCACCTTTCAAGTTGAACTAGTCCTTATACAGAATATATAATAGTACTAACTACAGGCTACTAAAGTCGATTGTAGCAAAGAGCTGACCTCAGATCATATAATACTAAGGAGCTGACACACTGATTCGAGTCCGAGCGAAGTTAGTAACATACCGAATAACATTTTTAAAGGTTATATTTTTATCTTATTAGCCTTCGATCTACCTCTAATTGAGTGAGTTTAAACATATCAAAATCTCGTGTCATATTGTTTGCTAACAAACTCCACCGAAACGGCTTGACCGATTATATTTTTTTTTGTGTATATACTATATATGGTAGGCCTGAGAATAGGTCGTCACTATTTTATACTATTTTTTGATATAAAAATAAATACGTAGTTTAAAAAACTATAAAAACACACTTTTATAGGAACAGACTAAAAGTACAAAATAACCGACTATTCAGTAAGTAACTGAAATTAAAAAGCGTGGTGCGCGTTGTCAATATTAAGTACTTACTTGAATGCATGCTTTGCAAAGGGCGCACCACGCTTTTTAATTTCAGTTACTGAATAGTCGGTTATTTTGTACTTTTAGTCTGTTCCTATAAAAGTGTGTTTTTATAGTTTTTTAAACTACGTATTTATTTTTTACTTTTTAGTTTAATAAATGGCAAGCTATGGATGGTAATCGATTTCACAGTCCATTCATGTGTCTGCCCACCCCGTAAACATTATAACTCAAAGGCGTGATTGTATGTATTTGTTTTACAAATTCAAGTGGAGTCTATTAGTTACCAGATGCGCTAGCCGAACCCTTACTTCATCCTTACTCCATCATGAGACCCTCACCACCAAGTGTAGCGAATAGGTCTCATAAGAACGAAACAAATGAGCCCAAATTCGAGGGGTTTCCTAGTGGTCATTAAGGAGTGCCACTGACCTCCTCCCTGCTCCATCATCAGGCCCTCACCACCTAGTGTGGCAAATAGGTCTTATCAGAATGAAACAAATGAGCCCAAACTCGAGGGATTTCCTAGTGGTCATCAAGGAGTGCCACTGACTTCCTCCCTGCTCCATCATCAGACTCTCACCACCAAGGGTAGCGAATAGGTCTCATCAGAACGAAACAAATGTGCCCATCTCAAGGGGTTTCTTAGTGGTCATTAAGGAGTGTCACTGGCTTTCTCCCTGCTCCATCATCAGACCCTCGCCACCAAGTGAAGCGAATAGGTCTCATCAGAACGAAACAAATGAGCCCAAACTCAAAAGGTTTTGTAGTGGTCATTCAGGAGTGCCACTGGCTTCCTCCCAACTCCATCATCACATCATCAGACCCTCGCCACCAAGTGTAGCAAATAGGTCTCGTCTGAATGAAACAAATGAGCCCAAACTCGAGGGGTTTCCTATTGGTCATTAAGGAGTGTCACTGGCTTCCTTCCTGCTCCATCATCAGACCCTCGCCACCAAGAGTAGCGAATAGGTCTCATCAGAACGAAACAAATGAGCCAGAACTCGAGGTGTTTTCTATTGGTCATTAAGGAGTGCCACTGGCTTCCTCCCTGCTCCATCATCAGACCCTCACCACCAAGTGCCACTCATAAGTCTCATCAAAACGAAACAACGGAGGCCAAACTCGAGGTGTTTCCTAGTGGTCATTAAGAAGTGCCACTGGCTTCCTCCCTGCTCCATCATCAGACCCTCACCATCAAGTGTAGCGAATAGGTCTCATCAGAACAAAAGAAATGAGCCTAAACTCGAGGGGTTTCCTAGCAGCCATTGAAGAGTTCTATTGCCCACCTCTTGACTCCATCATCAGATCAGCTCGATGGTAGCAAATTATTGTATTGTCATCGGATTCATATAGACTTGCAAAGTTTAAAATCAATACGACAATTAGAAGTAGGTTAAAATTGATTTCCAAGATTTTCTTACATTGTGACTTAGTTACTAGTGAAGCTAATAAAAGTGTGGTAAAAAAAACAACGTTGAAAAGATTATAATAAGTATAAGTGAAAAAAAATATGAACTAAGTTCAAGCCTACTGTTCAAGGATGGAAGCGAGGACTGAGGGTGTTTTGTAATAAGATAAGATTATACGTACGAAAAGATGCGGTGGAATGTGAGGTTTCTTAAGGACTCGTGAGTCTCAAATTAAACAGAGCGTTTGGTAAACGGATAATGTTGAGTAACTTTACGCAAGAATGTTTAAAGTAAGTAGGTACTACGAACCCAATGAGAAGTTAATAAACGTTACAATTCTTAATTAATGTTTCTTTTTACGAAATTGTAAAAAGAAACAATTATTTTAAAAAATTCTTTTTACACTTTAAATTTTATTTTTCACACTTTAATTCGCTTTTGACAAATGTCAAAAACAGAGAGGACAGCGTTAACGGAAATATATACGTTTCCGTAGATTCATTACAGTTCAGTAATAGTAATCTCTAATGCTCTTGCTTCACCTGCGTCTAATGCCATTAATTAGCGCGCTATTTGTTATAATACGCAGGTGTAGCCGGGTCTGAGCGCGCTAAGAAGCGCATGCCGTTATTAACGCCGTTAGGCGTCACGCAGGTGAAGCCCCAGCATAATGTATTACAATGCTATTCTCTTTATCTATACATAGGAAGAAGAAGGGCTGATAATTATTGTGAATGATATAACTATGTTCTAGTAATTAATTGAATGGTATCAACAAACACTTAACACAAATTACTTATACACAACTAAGAAGCCTGGAACAGATAGCTAGTAAGCAATAAGGCCGCCTTTTGTGAGTTGCCTCTACTGTCTCTTATTTCTTTTCATGCGTTTTTCTGTAGATTTTCTTCTTCTTATTATTATTAACTAATACACTCCGCCGACAGTCGGTACAAGTCCTTCAATTACAAGTGGACCAGAAGACAACTAACGTGGGCCAGGCGAGGGCACGCCTGACCTCACCCTTATACTTGAAGCAGATAAAGTATTTCCGCAAAGTCCGTTATAGTTTTGGAAGTTCCGACTCTTAATTTCACCGCCAGACAACAACTTCACACGAAGATATGAAATTTACCTCTAGTACACTTCAAACATCCGCCGTAGAACTGCGTTGCAATTTTATTGTTTGTTAAGCATTATAGTCCTTGTTTTCATAGTAACAAGGATAGGAGTTTTAACTCTTTTGCTCAAAACTGAACCAAAACTACACTCCACATTCATTTCACTGCAGCTATTTAATTTGCCTTCTCGTTATTTCATTTCAGAAGAGTTTATAACACAAACTTTATTTGAATTTGTTGATCTGGGTATCGTGTTATTAGTCCAGTCAAATTAAAACTTTTTCAAGCTACTCGTGTTCTTTACAGTTCTATCATTCAAACTTTACTTCTCGTTTCTGATGTTTTATTATACAATCGTAATACTCTAATACTCTTCTTTTTAATATATAAGACTTAAGAGTCTCGCAGTGAATTCATCTCTGCGAGACTGTTAAAAATCTTTAACGGTAGTTATAATGGTACTAGCGGCTTCCCGCGGTTTTACCCGCGTGATTCCCGTTCCTGTAGGAATAGTAGGATAAAAAAAAACAATAAGTATGTAATTTAAAGACACGATGGCAAAACCTAACTAAAAAGTAAAAAAAAACCAAGTTCTCATTGCAGTCTGTAATGAGAGCTTGTTTTTTACATTTTAGTTGGATTTTGGCAGTCGTGTTATTCAATTTAAGTATAAATTATTTTATTAAGTTTAATTTGTTCCTTTTAGTGATTTCGTATTAAAAAAAATCAAATGTACTCGAGGCCTTTCATTTTATTGGCTCCATACCTCCGCCATTGAATATTTAGCCAGTGTTAATCGAGGTGACATAACGTTTCTAATGATACTCCATACATTAAAATCCGTTGAGGCATTTAAAAGTTATGGTTTGAACAAAGAAACTCAAATACATAGACACATACATACTACAACCTGAACAAAATACACTCCTTTTTTTGGGCAGTCGTGTAAATAGCCTATGTAGCTCGGGAATAACTAAACAAAATACAGTCCTTTTGTTTTGGCAGTCGTATAAATAGACTGTGTAACTCGGGAATAATGTAGGTAGCTTATTTTTCTACGGGGAAAGAATTTTTAAAATCGGTTTAGTAGTTTTTGAGTTCATCCAGTATAAACAAACAAACAGAAAATAAAATCTTTCCTCTTTATAATATTAGTATAGACAAATGTCCGTTCCACAAATTAACAATCACTTTGATAAACCATGCTTAACGAGATTAATTTCGTGGTGAAGACTTCTCGAGTTACTTAGTTATTTTATAAATGATTTTACGCATAAACTGTGAATTTAAATAAATGTCATATGATATATCATTGGTTATGCTTCAAATTATCGTTGGCTACAGTTAATGAATTTAATTAAGTATATTCAATAAAGCGCATTGGTGATACGAGGATGGGACAGGGAATCAGCCCGCTTCCTATTGAATAAAAATGCAACGGTCATTTCTTTAAACATTAAATCCGTAAAGCTCATCGCCTAACAATGAAGTCCTCACGGTTGATGACTGACAAGTAGTAAGCAATGCATTTTCGTTCAAGAGTAACGGGCAGGGGGGGCTATCGGCTAAAAAATATGGATATGGGCATGGGTTTCATTTGTCAGTTGAATTCCTTATTTGATAGATTTTTGCTAGTTTGTTCTGTTAATCGTTGCTAGCTAGCTATTGTTATAACCAAGGAGATTCAAACAAGGAAACTGGAGTTTTCAGCCTGAATAAAATGTGTACCCAGCAAATTTGACATTCAAGTACGTGGTGGCTGTCTGTTGTCTCATATGATCATACGTTTTGTTTCAAAGTGTAGATGAGACGGAAGACAGCCACAGTCTACAAAAAAGTGTTAGTACTACTATCTCCAGTTACCTCAGTATTTAGTCTAAGCTCTTTGGTTATAACCGACGTCACTAAGGCATTTGTCCAACCCCGCCCCCGCCGAGCAGGCGAGCAAGCGATTAGCTTTCAGTTATTTTCTCGCTCAAGAAACGAACAATAGATATACAGATAGTAGATCCCGTGTTAATAAAAGAGACACAATACATATATTAATAGTTGATCGCAAGCTGTTCACACTGCCGCGCGAACTTTTTTCACTAGTTACTTAGTCGCAGAGATAAGAACTATCAAAGATAAAACTAGCTCAGCGATACTCACCGGCGATGCTCGCTTGGCGGTCAGAGCTCAACATTTCTCTACAGTGCGGATCTGAAAGCGACCGAGTGGCGCGAATAATCGCCCAGCAGCTCGCTTATATCCCAGCGAGAAAACCATCGGAACTACACACTCGCTTCCTGCTGCTCGCCAACACGTTTTTAGTTTCTAGCTAGCTTCACGTTCATCGTCGGCGGCTTGGCGGTGGGACAAGTGCCTAAACAGGGATCTGACAGCAGCTATTCTTTTATTTCTAAACTTAAAGTTTCAGAAACGTACAAAGTTCATATTCATAAAGTTACGCGGAATCCCCCTGTAAGTAAGTGTATATATTCTTTGCCCCTGTCGGGTCGGGTGTCTGTCAGGTTCACGTCTATATTCTATACAATAGGCTACTTGACAAATAAAATTAAGTACGAAATTTGATACATCGAATGAATATTTCCTTTAGTACTTGGCTTAGGAAAACGTAATATAGCGATACCATGAAATAAAAGTACAAGATGGATAAGTAAAAATAATTTGATAAATACATAAGTATTCTTATTTTTAATTTGAACTGATGAAAACACTATCGACCATGATGTGACGTCATAGGATTTGTTTACAAATAAACTTCAATGTACTCGCCACATAACTTGGCACGTGTCAAGATCTGGAACTAAAATTATAACATGGTAATTAGGCAATTTTTTTCTACCGACCACTACGATCAGCGCCCTCTGACAAATATCAAGTTATGTGGCGCGGACTCTACTGACATAGTTGTCATCCACAGATCGACAATCTATACTGTTACGGTGACAGCGGCGCTATGGTTGGACAGCAGCTTGATAGCAAAATTACATTATAAACAAAACACGTTAGTTCCAGTTTTTTCCACCGGAACAGAAAACGTTGTGGAGTACAATGTCAAGTGTTTGTTTACATATAGGTGACGTCAGAGCACCGATGATCTATCGACCAAGCGACGGAAAAGACAGCGTCTTTGCCAGTTTTTCAAAAGCGATTTATTAAAATAAAGTTTTGTAGGTTTTATGTTTTAATAGTACATTACAGCCGAGGACAGGTAAGTAAGAAATTACATTGTCGAGGATGGTTTGAAGCACGAGCCGCAGGCGAGGGCTTTAATCATTCGAGGCAAGGTAATTTGCTTACCGTACAAGGCTTGTATAGTGCTTTTCTCAAGAAATGCGAGGAAATAAAAAAAAACTGTTTAACTAAATAATATTTATTAAAATTTATATCACACATGTTCGGGCAATTATTAAATGTAAATGTTATTGTTTTCCCGGGCACACTTATGTATAAATCGCCCATAATAATATTATTTTAATGATGTATCATTAAAATACGCCAACAACAAGCCAACAACACAGATTCCGAAAACGTATGCGCCTTTTTTTCACTTTTCTAAATCAGATCGTAGGTTTTCATATATCTTTCTTGTGATTTTGCTGGCAGTACCTAAGTTTTCTGTAATTAATTTTGCTTCTGCTCTCATATTTGGTGGAGTAGGTAGGTACATAGGATGTCTGTATATGTTTCATTGGCAGAACTCATTTTGATAATTTATTACACAATATAAACTGTATTGATATCAAATCAACCGCTGAAAATCATTCCCGCCGTTTTTTTAATATTGGTTTGTGAGGCCATGTGGAACGGTCATACAACCTATTGACACTTACGACTTGCTACTAAAATGCGCAACTTCAATACCCGCTTCTGGGCGGTAGATGGAGCTGTACATATTTCCCATACAAAATTACTCGTAAACATGGAAGTATTATTTAGGTAATACTTCCATGCAAGGAATTTATAAGTACTACGTACAACAGGAAGGTGCACTCCGTATTTTTGTGTATTTAAGAATACACTTTAATTTTAAGAGATAAGGTTTATATTTCAATACAAAATGTCAACGGTCCAGCTGAGACCGCAAGAACGAGGTGAGGGTGTCCCTTTCTCTAAAATTGCCAGCACTATCACAGATAATATAATACTGGCACTATTAAATAACAGGTTTAGTAGATTTATGGTTCACAACTTTCGTTATAAAAATTAAATTTCGTAAAATTTCCGCTTCGTATTACTTTTAGTCAATAGAAAACATCGCATTTTAATTTAGGTATTACCGTATTAAGCATAAAAATGTATCAGGTCGTCTAAGTTTTTTATGGCTTATCCTAGAAAAGAATTTGAATGATAGATTTCAGAATGTTAAAGTAGCAACATTACAAGCCGAATGACGTTTTCTGACGTTTTCCGTCTTCGTTGTGTCAAGTTCGCAATTCGCTCGTCGCCGCCCGCCGCCCGTCGCGCATGTTCGTGGCCGCCGTAATGGGATGGAGTGAGATAAACTGACCTCGTTCTTACTATCTTATTAGGACCGTTTTTTAGCAGCAGTGCACCTTCCTGTTGTATTATAAATTCCTTGCTTCCATGCTCGTAAAGGATATTTTGTCTATGATAAATCTCATTTTGTTTTTTCGATTGATGTTCGTGCTAAGGGTACATAGCGCTTGTGGTACAATACGAAGTAATATACTCTGTGCGCACCGTATTTAAAAAAAAGTTAACCTAATTATGTTATAATAATTACCTATATAATAATAATAATGTGACTGTATGGTGCAAATGTCCCTTTGCTTTTTCTGTTTTTATACACAGGAATAACGAAAGAAAAAATAAAGAAAAAAAGTTGGTAATAATATCTTTGGGTAGTACCTTTTCGTACTGATTTTAGTGCAGTAAGTAAGTACTGAAATTCATTACTGCAGTGATTTTCAAATTTAGTATGTTTACCTCGGAAAAGTGCTACGTACTGCATTCTTTTCTCAAATATAATATTAACATTTCAGAGCATAAGTGTGAAAAATAATATTGTAAGTAAGTATATATTTTTTTGGTGTAATAGAACAATTATTAATCGTTTAGGACATAAATAAAACAAGGGTCAAGTAGCCTATTATGTCGTCACGTCATCAGCAAATTACCTATAGTGTTGGCGAGGTAGCAGCTCAGCTTAGCTAGGCTGGCCTCATTATGAAGAAGTAATTGATAGTATCAGGGGATCCTGTGGTGGTCCTTGAATTACATGGCCCAGTTCAGAATACAGGTGACAAATAAGGTGTGACATCTGTGTTTACATATATTATGATTGATTCGTGTCTATACATTTGCGCAAACATTTTCTAATAGTAGGTGCCAAACGGCCGATGATGATGTTTTCTTTTTAAAATTATAAATGTAAAAAAGGAACGTTAGTATATTTTCACTTCTCATGCTCGTAAAGTTCGTGTTTATGTTGGGTATAGGCTGCATAAAGTCGCTTTTTATGCTCTAGTGCATAAAGTAAAATCTTCGTCTAAAGTGTCAGACTCTAAGACAAAGGTCGTCAGGTAAACAGTCACACACGCAATTAAACTTCGTTAAATTAACTTGTTATTTCATTCTGTTTCTTCAATTTTGTACATAATCCATGTTAAATTACTAAATTAATAAAACTAGGCAAAATTAATGAGTTTTCTAAGAAATAAGTATTTCAAGAGCATTATGGACTACGATCTATGCTAAAGTCACTGTGCTGCCAAGGCCACGTATAAAAAAAAGAAAAAGAAAGTCTTCCCGCCAATATGGCAAAGTCTTTATTTTTTCTTTTTTGCAATAATTCTATTTATTTTCCTCACATTCGAAGTGAAAAGCAGAGTGTATAACTCGTACATAAAACCCATTTTACCCTCGACTTGACTATCCACCCTCGCCTACGGCTCGGGTGGATATAATACGTCTCGGGTAAAATGATTCGTTTTATGCACTTGTTGTACAATCTACTATTTTTTAGTGTCCTTTTTTATCCACAAACGGTGTAGCACTTATCCTTCATCTCACCTTATGTTCAGTGAAGATAAGGCTGAAGTTGGAAGCGCACTACTCCCGGAATCCTCAACACTGAGGGACTGGCTATCTTATCTCTAACAGCCGGAACACAACAATGCTGAAAACATCTTTGTTATGACGTCAGACTTACTCGTAGATAAGATGGTGGTAGCTGGCCAGGCGGACTTATAAAAAGTCCTAATATAAAAACAAAACGTTTCCTAGTGACACATTACATATACCTAAGTAGAAAAGAACCACAGTTTCATTGAAATTGCGCAAAACTTACAAATTTCAAATTATGTTTGACAAATAAAATCCTTACAATACAATGTAGATACACACATTATAAAAAAGAAAATCAAAATAATGATAACTAACTTGAATGAGGAAGATAGTCTTTGAGCGTTGCCATGATAGAAATATGATTTACTAGCGGATCCTCGCGGTTTAACCCGCGTGTTACCCGTTCCCGTGGGAATATCGGGATAAAATATAGCCTATGTCATTTAAGAAGACTGTAGCTTTCTAATGGTGAAATAATTTTCTAAATCGGTCCAGTAGTTTTGGAGCGTATCGATGCAAACAAACAAACAATCAAATCTTATTAGTATAGATAAGTTAGTGTTGATAGTGAATAACTCCACATGAACAAGTCTCCTTACCCATGAAAAAGGAAGTAGGTACGGTAGGAACAGCAGTGGGGACATACAAAAACTGGCTGACGATGAACAAAGTCGCGGGCGGTAAACAGTCATATATAGTTTTGTTTTTATTTCACGTCCTCACTCCGTATGATAGCAGTTAAAACGATGCATCACTTTTTGGACGTGGAAAAAAGGGGATAATTTTAAATGGGAATAATTTTTTTTAGTTCAAAATCGCGTTAATGCCTCAATACTACATAGACAGCCGATTCAGAAAATTCTTTGACCATTAGAAAGCTACATTCATCCTGAGTGACATAGGCAATATTTTTTCTCGTTATGCCCACGGGAACGGGTACCACGCGGGTGAAACCGCGAGGTTCCGCTAGTATTATATAAATGACATGCTGTGGAAGTTTGTCAAAGAAATTTGTTTTAATAAAAAACAGTTTAACAAGTCTGTTCTTTGCAGCATTTTAAAATGCTTTGTGAGTCAATCAAATATAAAGCTTTGATCCTGTAAAGTCTTCTATTTTTATTAAGCTGCTGAAAAATTTAAAAAAGCTGCTGTATTTTTATTACAATAAAGTATGCAGAACTTATTCGTTAGAGAGCGATCGAGAGGATTAAACTAAAAAAACGGCGTACTTTATGTTTCCACCTTAGGATCGCGACATGCCTTGAAACCGCCTCTGTTATCTAGTGGAACACACCACCAGCAACAGACCCAAAGTTCCCGGGTTTGATTGCCAGTGGGGGTACATAATGTATACGGTTTGGTTGGTGGTGGGACTTGTTCTTAGTCCGCCTTGCTAGCTACCACCATCTTATCTAAATCTGACGCCATAACAATGATGTTTTCAGTATTATTGTGTTCCGGCAGTCAGATATACGATAGCCAGTTCCTCACTGATTGAGGATTCCAGGAGTAGTGCGTTTCCACCTTCAGCCTTATCACCACTTAACAACAGGTGTGATGAAGGCTAAGTGCTACTCCGTTGTATATAAAAATGCATCAGCAAAGCGAATGTAACTAGGTACGAGTATCAAATCAAAAGTGTTTTTTAATTATTTAACAGCCTTCGTAATAAAACTCAAAAAAACTTCTCAAAAACACGTAAAAATTTAAAATTAACTGAATAAGTAATATAATTGAGAGGACGAAAGCGCAGGACTTTTTCTTTTAATCTTTTGGATCTTACTGATCAGATTGAAGTCGATGCAAAGCCATAAATGTATTTGATAGGAGTTATTGTGTATTATTGGTTTCACTAAGTATCGTCGGTGATACTGCAAATCGTGCTATGTCAGCTAAAACTGATTTTACAGTAGAGACAAAAACTGTTTTCTTTCTTTGTTTCTGCCGCTAAGTTTTTGATAAGTACGTGGTGTTATAACCAGTGATCGGATAATCGGATGCATATTTACCTAAAGTTAATTTTTGGCTAACTAACTATGGAAGCGGCTTCTTAAAATATGTTTTTTAAATATAAATCCCGGGATTCCAGAAAATTCGGGAATGCAAAACTAGTCGGTATCATGGTGTAAAAATGAAGCCTTTAGCATGTGGTATTAATTTTTGAAAATTCCGGGATTCAGCGTTTACTTACACAACGATTCATACGTATTTACTTAAAGTTTAGTTAAGTTCCCAATGCGATTTATTAGTATGTAGAGTGTTAGAGGAAGAGTAGTGAGTGTTAGTTTAAATAAAACAATAAGTACTTACAATAATACTTTATTGCACATAATTACAAGATACCAAACATAAATATACTTTAAATAAATTAAGTACTATAAATATTCTTCATTGAAGTGTACAAAGGTGAGCTTATGATATCCTGATTGGGCGTAAATATTACCTCGGTTACTACAACTTTAATCACTATCTATCACTACGGTTTGGTCACTGAAATCTGAGGTTGACATTTTTTTATCTGTCTGTTACGTAGTAACTATTTTCTAATCTTACCCCGGGCACACCTGTATTCGTCTACTGCGCAGCATTCCGCGCGATCTTCAGAGTTAAGTTATTTTGCGCGTACTGTACAAGCCGAGCTATGGAGATCTAGCAACGTTGCGCGTGAATTGTCAATTTCTATTGACAACGCCAACAAATTTAAAAACAAGAGAATGCCTACAATACTTACTAATGCCTGACAGCCACTCAAAAGTCTCCAACTTTTTTATATGAAGCCTGGCATACCTAAAGTTCCAAGTACCTACCTAAAAATTAAAAAACAAGAGAAAGCCTACAATACTTACTAATGCCTGACAGCCACTCAAAAGTCTCCAACTTTTTTATATGAAGCCTGGCATACCTAAAGTTCCAAGTACCTACCTAAAAATGTCAAGTTTTAATATACCTACTAAGTTTTATTATACACGTTCAAAGTGAAATATTCCAAAAAGTACATCATTTACGACTTTTTGTCAAAGAATATTTGTTGTTTAAAAATGTTTTCTCTGTCGATTGGTGTATGTTTCATAGGTGTACACTGTACACCAAAATATGACGTTTAGGTACGTATGTACTTGCAACTTGAAGTATGCCACTGAGTAACGTCTGTGGTAGAAGGCAGTGAAGTTACATAGATACTGTGTATCCTAAACATTCAACTTACTTAGTCCTTTAATACGATAGGTAGGTACAGGTAGGTACTACTGTTAGTTGAGCGCGGGATTTTGTTGGTGATGCTGTTTTACTTTAATTATATTCAAGAACTTGAATGGTTTTTCTTTTCTTTGAGATATGTTTCGAAACATGAAAAAGTATGTGAAGAAATGTGAAATTATAAAGGAGTTATTATTTTTAGATATATTTTTGATACAAAAGTGCATTCTATTTTAGCCAACCTCTGAATATAAGTAAATACCAGCTTTGATTCTATATAACCAAAACACTATATTTGTCCATTCCGAGATCCCGGGATTTTTCGATACAAAAGTGCATTCCATAATAGCCAACACCTCAACTTTAGGTAAATATGCATCCGATTATCCGATCTCTAGTTATAACGTTAGTAAGAGCTATTAAATAATATGTGAATGAAGTTTTAGTGTAGCTCAAATGTGGAAATAATTCGACTAAGCACATTTTGCAACGAAGTATTCTAACATTTTCTTTTGACATGAAACATATTGATGTTTAAAAAAAAGGTGATAATGTTAATAATAATGGTTGTAAATTAATGAAATAGTAAAATAACT
Organism: Crambus lathoniellus; assembly: GCA_949710035.1. Classification (NCBI taxonomy): domain Eukaryota; kingdom Metazoa; phylum Arthropoda; class Insecta; order Lepidoptera; family Crambidae; genus Crambus; species Crambus lathoniellus. The sequence continues at coordinate 32,593,414 of OX453296.1, forward strand.
ATAACGGTAATTAACGCAAAAAATTGGGTACAATTATTTTTAAATTTTCAGCTTGCGAAAAACCGTTGCGTCGACATAGAACTTATTGCAGTACCCAGACAACTGACCTGTACAACTGAAAAGACTTGACAAGTCACATATTGCAACACTGAAAACTGCCTTGTGATTGGCTGACGACTTAGAACGATTTGCTAGTGCGTTCGGACACACGCTCTTAAACATTTTCATCAATAATAAACAAATCGATTTTTCTTGACATGGAACGTATTGCAGTATCACCGACGGTATTTGTCCTTGTTACTTTCGGCTTGACACCGACTTCAATCAGATCGGTAATTTCCAAGATTAAATCATCTCACCACAACAACTGAGTTCGGTGGGACTCGAACACCACGAGACGGGTGGATAAAAAAATGTCATTGCGACGACGCAATACGTCATACTCCATTTTAATTTGACCATGATACCTTATGTATTTGCTGACTCTGGATTATTGTTTTGTTTTTCTTATGTGTATTGACGCTTTATTTTTAACATGTTATTCTAATTTAATTTAACATTGATACCTACTGTATATAATATTTATACCTCAGCTTAAGGGCCCGCTATAGGCCAACGAGAATCAGATTGCTTTACATGATCATCTGTAATATCAATATTAATGAAAACCTGGATTTCAAATTAAGATGCAACAAACTTCAGGACTAACACTAGTGACTATGTTATTCAAAAACACGATTGCATAAAATTTTCTCGATAGAAAAAAATCGTGATGTTGCCTCCAAATCACTATAATTATCACGATAAACTGCTAGTATTCAAGTAATACATTAAAATAAAGCTTGGAACTTCTTAGTATAATAACACTATAGATTATACTTATAGCTTATGTTATATACTTTTGTAAATAATCTTTAAATATACTTTTTAATAAAAAAATTCCTTCATTTTTTTATTCCGGACCGGCCGAATGGGGCCGGAGAACTATATAGTAAATGCTGCCTTATGTCTTATAGAAATAAGGCAGCATTTACTTTACAGTTGGCCGTTGCAGTTATTACTTTTGCTTTTGGCCTAGTGCGCGCCCTTAATACTTTTTAAATGCCTCTAATTTCATTTATTTGTAATTTTAGCTTGCTAGCGATTTGAAGCAATCTGTGAGCTAGTTAAGTAAACTTTTAATAATAAATAAAATAAGTAAATAAATAATCTATTGTACGGGAAGCTGCAATCGGGATTCACAACGTCCTTCGTAGGACAGAATATTTCACACGGCCAGACACCTTCAATTTCATATTAATATCATAGAACAGTACCCACATTGCAAATTTATGATAAAAATGCGCATCTCACTCGAGCAGGTTCAGATACATAAAAAGATTTTCTGTAAGTACCTACGATTAACAATTTAAAAGGGCTCATGTGAACGAATGACGATAACTGATGAAATAAATAGGTTCCAGTTTGTATTCTGTCGAGTGAAATAAATAATCAACGTAACTGTCTTAACGACTATTTCCTAGTCGAGCTCAAGCATCTCCTTAGAGGATGGAGTAAATCTCAAACTTTATACAAGTTTTAGCGAGACGGGCACGCTATGTAATACGTGCAAACAAGTGTTATATACATAGTTCGTGGAAAATGAACTTTGAAATCAAAAATAAAGGAAGTCTCACGCTATACACCGTGCCGGGTCGAGCCAAGCGTCATCTGTGATATTTTGTAGGGATACACTCACGCTATACCGAGCAGCATCCGAGTGTCGTCCGAGCAATGCATATGACGTAATATTTAAGGTCGAGGCTCGGCTCGAGCTCGGCCCGGACGCGGCAAGGTCTATCGTTAGTCATCCTTTAAAGCTCTAGCTAGAAAGTATCCACGTTCAAATTACATTGAGCTTGACAGTAACAAAGAATGAAGATGAAAAGTTTGCATAGTATCATGTAAATCGATACAATACGCGTGTCGCTTCAAGAAGTTCAATAAATAAAATGCAAATAACTTTTCATTTCTTTTCAAGTTGTGTAAATATCACCGTTCCTGTAAGTGCCCACATGTATATGTCTCGTCGTCAGCAGGCACTCTGGTTGATCGGTATTTATATGTATTATATGTATATATAGCCTACTTCAGCGCTTGAGTATGATTTATTGTTAGAGTATCGACGCCGCGATATCGCGCCTCAAACTCGATTATTTGACAGTTCCTATCCCAACCGCGAAGTATCGGCGTGATAATCATCAGTAACACAAATCTAAGCCTTACGGATTTGAACTATGCAAATGACATTCGAGGGAAATTGGTTTCCTTGTTCGGAAGTGGTAATTTAATGGTTACCTATTATGCTCGCATCTTAAAATACAACAATTGAAATCTATTGTTTTTCTCGCACATGTGCGCACGTTCCAAGTATAAGCTTTAATAGTTTTCTTTTTAAATTTTGCATTGTTTCGTATACACTGTTGTTAACATTTGAATGCCTATCAGTTTTAGTCGGGTAGTGCATCTTTGAATACTTAGGGTGACTTTCACCACTGATATTTAAACGTGATTAACGCTAAACGTGTTTAAAACATCGTTCTGTCTCTGTCATCATCTAGTGTTTGAATGTGACAATGTGAATGTGAACAATGTAAATTAATTCAATCGAAAATGAATGAAAAAATCGGAACCAGGGGCTATGGCGACGACGCCGTGGTCTCAGTGACGGTAACATGTCATGACCCGGTACAGAGCAGCTAGGTGGTTGGACGTGACGATCAGGAAGGTCTGGTTGACACCCGGGTGATCCATATAGTGGGGTGTGGCTATGGCGACGACGCCTGAGTCTCAGTGACGGTATCGACTCACCCGATACAGAGCAGCTAGGTTAGGTTGGACGTGGCGATCGGGAACAGCTGGTTCACACCTGGGTGGTCCATGTCGTGGGCTGTGTGTGGCAATGGCGACGACGCCATGGTCTCAGTGACCTCACGCACGAATCACCCGGTACATAGTAGCCAGGTGGTTGGACGTGGCCATCAGGAACGTGTGGTTGACGCCCGGGTGATCCATCTCGTGAGCAGGGGGCTATGGCGACGACCCTGTGGTCTCAGTGACGGTAACAAGTGATGACCCACCCGGTACTGAGCAGCCAGGTGGTTGGACGTGGCGATCAAGAAGGTGTGGTTGACGCCCAGGTGATCCATTTCGTGAGCAGGGGGCTATGGCGACGACGCTGTGGTCTCAGTGACGGTAACAAGTGATGACTCACCCGGTACAGAGCAGCCAGGTGGTTGGACGTGGCGATCAGGAACGTGTGGTTGACGCCCGGGTGATCCATTTCGTGAGCAGGGGGCTATGGCGACGACGCCGCGGTCACAGTGACCGTAACAAGTGATGACTCACCCGGTACAGAGCAGCCAGGTGGTTGGACGTGGCGATCAGGAACGTGTGGTTGACGCCCGGGTGATCCATTTCGTGAGCAGGGGGCTATGGCGACGACGCCGCGGTCACAGTGACCGTAACAAGTGATGACTCACCCGGTACAGAGCAGCCAGGTGGTTGGACGTGGCGATCAGGAACGTGTGGTTGACGCCCGGGTGATCCATTTCGTGAGCAGGGGGCTATGGCGACGACGCCGCGGTCACAGTGACCGTAACAAGTGATGACTCACCCGGTACTGAGCAGCCAGGTGGTTGGACGTGGCGATCAGGAACGTGTGGTTGACGCCCGGGTGATCCATTTCGTGAGCAGGGGGCTATGGCGACGACGCCGTGGTCACAGTGACCGTAACAAGTGATGACTCACCCGGTACAGAGCAGCCAGGTGGTTGGACGTGGCGATCAGGAACGTGTGGTTGACGCCCGGGTGATCCATTTCGTGAGCAGGGGGCTATGGCGACGACGCCGTGGTCACAGTGACCGTAACAAGTGATGACTCACCCGGTACAGAGCAGCCAGGTGGTTGGACGTGGCGATCAGGAACGTGTGGTTGACGCCCGGGTGATCCATTTCGTGAGCAGGGGGCTATGGCGACGACGCCGTGGTCACAGTGACCGTAACAAGTGATGACTCACCCGGTACAGAGCAGCCAGGTGGTTGGACGTGGCGATCAGGAACGGCTGGTTCACGCCCGGGTGGTCCATGTCATGGGCTATGGCAGCCAGCAGAGACGCCATGATCTCCAATGGCTCCAAGTGATCACGTATCTAGACAGACAACACAATGTTATTATGACAGCCTGAAACTCTTTTTTTCTCATAGATTTTTAATGTTTAAAAAAATATGAAAGACCCGTTTCAAATTAATAAAACAATGATGGATTTTTTTTTATTTCTCATAACCCATGTTTGGGTCGGTCGGTTTAAAATTTACTTTTTTGAAACGGGTTATATCTTTACATTTATTAATATTATTCAACTAGTGGCTCGCCGCGGTTTTAGCCGCGTGGTCATAGATTACTATACCCGTTCCCGTGGGAACTGCATAAAATATAGGCTATGTCACTCAGGAAAAAAGTAGGATTCAATAATGGAGAAAAGATTTTTTAAAATCGGTAAGTACAGGAGTTATGAGTTATATATAGTTAAAACAAAAAAAAACTCTTTATAATTTCAGTCTCATCATCATCATCCTCATCACTATAAGCCTTTCTCGACCGACTGCTGAGCATAGGCCTCTCTTAGTTTACGCCAATGGCTACGGTTATGAGCAATTCTCAGCCATGTGGGAATAAATAATTACTTAACTAATCTTCGTCCCGCGTAGACAGTATACGATGTTATTATGCGGAAGTGTGATATTTTAGAATTTATTTTAAAAAGAAGCTTCTGTCACTCTCTAGCTTTCAAACTATTCGCATACCAAAAAATACTCCGTTTTGACATGAAGGACGGACTAACTAACAAACATATTTCTCAATTTATAATATAGTATATAATAGTAGGTATATGTTTATGTAGGCGTCAGGTAAGTTTCTAAATTTGATATCGTTAAAACAAATATAAGTACGAAAACGTAAACCACAAAAACCGCAATATGTAATATCGTGTTGTCGTGGTTTAAATTAGAAGACGGAAACAATTCATAATACAAGCAATAATAAAATTGCTGAAATCCTAATCGAAAACTCTTTCAGATTCCTATTAAGTATTCCATTTTTTTATCGCTAAACCTAGGCGAAAAAGCATAAACAAACGTAATACTTTAGCTAGACTCTAATATCGGCGCTCCGTCGCCAACCAGAAAACCGCCGCCACTTGAAGCTAGAAGAAGAAACAAGTGACGAAACGGCCGGCGGCGGCGCGGCGTCAACCGTGTGCGGCGAGTTTATATAAAATGTATGAAAATTACAGTAAATAGGTCGGAGGCGGCGTTTTGTGGTTGTGGTACAGGCTTATCGGTGCTAATATATAAATAGGGGTTCACTGAAAAAGAAAGCATGATATAGCTCTTATACTTGGGCCTTCCGATTTGTATGGCAACTTAGGACAAGAAGTGGGGGTTAAAAGAGGTGAAACGTCACATCGCCCGGCTAGTTAGCTCGTTCGCCAGCTGGCAGTGTAGCTTGCGCTTAATGTGGTTGTGCTAATAATTTCCATCTCATATGCTAGCTAATCTAACGATCAGTTTTTTCAAATACCTATATGTTATCTTAAAACAAGTAAGAAGCAAGACACGAGTAGAGGAAATAAACTTTATTATGTGTCATTCAATGTTTATTAAAGTCACTGACGACTCCGACATATTCACAACTTATGATTCAAATTCTCATAAATGTATGTTTTTGTCGAGGGTGAATATCAAAGGTAGGTGTGCGGTTTGCAGGTGCGCTACTTGACGTGGGTCTGACAGAATAAGGCGAAATAAAACAAATATTTATACTATTGGTAAGTAATAGCTGTTACCCGCGGTTTTGTTCGCGTGAAATGCAGTTATTGTTACTACTTATGTTCATTACAATCGGTTCAGTCTGAATTTTGCGCAGTGTCCGGCCGCCGGCCGCGAGACCAGGCACCTCAATAATAAATAAGCCCGTTCAAGATCTCCTCCCTGCTCACAGTTTCGTCCACACCCGTGAGCAGTAGGTCCGACTTCATGTCGCCCAACTTTGGCCACATCCGCCAGGGCCTCACCCAGCTTGGAAGCCAGCAGGTCCGCAATGACCCCGCTTGGGTCCGGGACCTGCATTGAGCGGGCACCCGTATTCTGAGCACCTCCTGCACATCCATCTCTGAGGGAGGCTCGTCTTCGTGTCCTCACGAGCACTTCGGCAAACGGCACCCCTTTCTTCTCAGCTTCAGGCAAGATGGTTCAAGCCACCGCCGAACCAGAGGGCCTACTCTGAAACGCAAAACCCGAAACTTTGTTACTTATAGCCGTCCCTCTCACTCTAGTCGGGACAGAATCGAGTGATAGGGGCGGGGTTACCGAAGTTTCGAATCTTGCATTACAGAGTAGATACGACCATAGGATTTGAACCTAGAATCTTTGAGAAACACCTCGAAAATCAGTCTACCAACCACTCTTTTTCGGAGGTCGTCAATTTACTTATACCGCACTCAGTCCAAAAGAGGTAAGTAGGTACGTAGTGTTTCCTGATATTCATTTATAAAAAACTTACGTAAGCGAGATTACAATGGCTTTTAAGTCGAATATTTCGTTTAAGAGAAAATGAAAATATGTTTTATAGTGTAGCATTTTTTATAGTATTTCATCAACACGTATTGTTTCATTGGATCACAGTATATCTAGATTTTTCATGTATTCCCACTGCCGACTCCGATGTCAATACAAAGTAATAAAGCTTATCCATCCAGTGAATTTTTATATGGAGCTTCTGTAAAGCTGGTACAGGGAGATCTGCAACCTATTTTTTATGTTACAAAAGAACTTTGCTTTGTGTCTGTAAGCTGGTGTGCGGTTTTGTTAATCGCTTTGATGAGCTTTAATCAAAGGATTAGGTAGGTAGGTACTTTTTTAGATTTCCTACATTATTATAATTATAGTTTTTAATGTCCTTACTGCCTGCACAGTCACTTTATCATCATCATCATTTCAGCCGCACGACGCTCACTGCTGGGCATAGGCCTCCCCCAAGGATCTCCACAACGATCGGTCCTGCGCTGCCCGCATCCAGCGGCATCCCGCGACCTTGACCATCGTCGGTCCACCTTGCAGGGGGCCTGCCCACGGAGCGTCGTCCGGTACGCGGTCGCCATTCGAGAACCTTTCCGCACCATCGGACATAATTGGGGAGGGGGGGTTGCCATAATCGCCACGCTTGCAGGCTGGTTGTCGATCGCAGTATAGCCTGCTGTTAAGTGGAGACCTCTCCTCTGTCGCCTCTTACGACACCCATAGGAAGAGAAGAGGTAGTGCTATTCTTTTTATGTGCCGGCACTGCACGGCACAGTCACTTACAATTAATTAATGAAGAAGAGTGGACTGCGATCCACCACGCAGTTTGTGCACGACTTCGCAACCTTGCCCTTCGGACCAGGAAGCAGCCCCATAATTAAATATGTACTATTTACATATTTTAATAGGCAATACATTAGAGATGTTTTCGTCTATGTATGAAATAGGATAAAAATCGATCTATTCGTGTCTGACTATAAACTATTTCTTTCTTTTAAGAAGCTACATTTCGATTCGTCCAGTGTCGCTACGATATATCGTAGCGGGCGAGGTACCTACTTAAATATTTCGGAGCAGAATTAAATTTCAATAAATTCGGAACACTCAACGAGGTAAAAATATCAGAAAGCATGGATCGTCAATGGTATCGACGCAGCTGACTGCGTGTTACAGGCATAAGGTTTACACATATTTCCCACAAATGTTTAAATCTTTTTGATATCACCCTGACTGCGTCAATACACTTTGGTTTAAAATGTCGCGGCTCTTAAATTTGTATGTTGATGTTATTAACATAATACATTTGATGGCAACTGTATTCGTCCCACAGGATGGATCCACTACATTTAATTAGCGCTTAAAAGATTTCATTTCGTGCGACTCCTGTATTAAGCGACATTCGCCGTTGTTGATGAGGTAAAAAGAAGTTATTTCAATATACGCTTCAGTAGGGATATTAACTTAAACCCCTTTGTAGAAAAAACAGGCACTAGCTTTATTTTTATTCAAACATGTCCACTTCATGGTAATTTTAATAAAACTGTACTTAAGTATATTTCTACAACATTTTACTTTTCTTTAGTAAGTAGTAATATAAAAGTATTTCAGCTAATTCTTTTAAAAGCTGACAAACTAATAACTGCAAAAACAAAAACGAAATGGCTCTTACGAAAGATTTTGTTTCTGTTTAAAATATCTCATCAAAAACAAAAAATATGTGAAGTGAGAGCCAACTTCAATATTAGGAAATATGCCTTGGTTGTTGACTTCAACGACAAAAGATGTAAGATCTAAATGGGTGCCAAGTTTAACGGTCAGTCCTGAAAATTTAGTACTTACATAAAATGTTTCATAACAACTTAAAATATAATTTCTTCTTATAACTTAGGATAATATATTGAAGCCTAAGGTCTGACTTGGCTAGTTCTCGTATACGAATTATTATTAGGTACTTACTGAAACAGTCATGGAAGAGCCCTATGTTCATCTCTAGTTTCTAGTCTACCAGCAAGCCAAATTCTCGGAAGAATACAATAAGAACTTCGGCTTTAGAGCTGGCGAAGGCTATAATATATATTTAATTCGTATATGAAAACTAGCCAAGTCAGACCTTAGGCTTCAATATATTATCCTAAGTTATAAGAAGAAATTATATTTTAAGTTGTTATGAAACATTTTATGTAAGTACTAAATTTTCAGGACTGACCGTTAAACTTGGCACCCATTTAGATCTCACATCTTTTGTCGTTGAAGTCAACAACCAAGGCATATTTCCTAATATTGAAGTTGGCTCTCACTTCACATATTTTATGTTTTTGATGAGATATCATTACTTTTTGTAGAGAAATTATTAGTAGGTACCTACTTATTCATAATAAATTAATACCAAATGTTTCAGTATATTTTATTTGGCCAGTTATATTACTTTGCCCTTGTGTATCAGCTACTGACAATGAAACTAATTTTATACTCGTGTTTGGTGTGGACGTAGAAATATCATTTTTAACAGATTTTCTTATTTCCAACAGTTTCTTTTTCCTAGTCGTAATAGTGTATGGTATTTTGCTCGACGAAGTTGCAGTAGGTATTTAATGTTCCTGAGCAGCTATTGCATTTCCATTTGCGTTTTGATTCTGGTTTCATTAAGCGATAAAGCTTTCCGGACAAACTCGTATCTTTTGCCGCACAATGCACTAATATAAAATCCTTGGCAGTATCAAAGAATACTATATAATTATTACTACGTAGCCACTGACCTCTATTATTTGTACACTGGACAATCTGTCTCCATACAAATTACAGCTAATTTTATGTGGCAATTTAAAGCGCTGCCACTACGAGTGTCCCGAGAACTAATTTTGACACAATCATTACCGCAGTCGACAATATTTATGTCAGCCAGTCCAGTGTGTAAATAATAGAGGTCAGTGTATATAGCAGTAGTTTGTCTTTTACATTTATCATTTAGCGCCATAGATGTAGCCGTTTTTGTTGACATCTAATCTTGCTTATTGATTCTTTATTTGCTAACTAGCTTAAGCTGACCCGGTAAACGTTGTTTTGTCATATAAATTATAGTGGACTAAAGTAGAATAAATAATAAGAAGACTATGTCTAGTGTGTGTGTTTATACACCAAAAGTTGCCTACACCAGACGATAGATAGCGCTAGTTAGGTATACACTACCCATAAACTTATTTATACTAGGGGTAATAGACGGACAATGGTGCGAGTGAGAAAACAGTCCTTACGGCAGAAGCTATGTGCGAGAAAGAGTTGGAAGAAAATGACAGCAGAACCCGATTTGACTTATTTAGCGTCTTTTATCATCTTGATGAAAAGCGTCCACTCGATTATTTTGTGATTTTTATCGCGATCGCGTCGGTTTGGCTCTTATAACTATATAAATCAATAATGGTGTAGTGTTCTGTGTTGAATTGTAATGTTAGTTACGACAACAAACCAAATAAGCACTAATTTCACAGGTAAATAAGATTGTACAATTACCATTTTCATAGTTCATATTTTAGTTGAATATATTCCCAAATACACTAAGTGACACATTAATATCATACTATTTATCGCCTATTTTCTAAATAAAGGTTGATTTTTAAACTTTATGTGTTAGATAAAAAGATATTATATCCGTGAACTTGAGAAAATATGACGTAGAGGTTGATCAAAAATTATCGATATTATTATCGATACTCATGTCGATGGTTTCTAATATAACTTTGTTTGTCTTTGTAAACACTGATAGTTTTATCTAAAGCTGATTTTATCCGACACTTTTTATATAGTAAATTATACCTACTTCAGTACGAATTTAACAATATTTTCAGGTTTCCTGTAAATCCAGTAATTAAGTTAAACTGGATAAAATTAATATAGAATAGACTAGGAGCTTCGCTAAAACTAGGTGTGCAGCAAATATTTCAAGCAAAACTGCAAAGAAACCTTGAGAAATTATTTAAATAAAATTATTCTCTTCAGAGGACAATAATTAATGTGTACCTAAATGTTCAATGGGTTTAGGAAAGGTATAATTATTTATTTATTTTTGAAATATATACATTTTAACTTAAAATATGTCATTATTTTTTTACCGTAGCCCTTCAAAATACTTCACAATGAATTTTTAAGGCTTGAGCACACCAAACGCGGGTCAGAAGCAGCGCTGTTTGAATGCGGGCCCGCGCAAGTTGTAATACAAGAAACTCTATGAACTATGTCACACTAAATTTGAACGCGGGCCCGCGCTCAAACTGCTCTGCGCCGCGCCGAGCCGCACTGCTACTGCCGGACTACAAACGGCGCGGGAGCGGGGCAGAAGTAGTGATGTACGTCTGGGAATATTGCCACTGCCGGCAATTTTCCACTCCCAATGTGCCCGGGAAATTTCCGGGCACATTGGGAATATTGCCCAAAATTCCCAGTGGACTTTTTGTCGTTTTGTTAAATTATATAAACAAATAATGTATTTTTCTTCTGTGTCTTACAATTTTATAATTTGTTGATAATTATAGCAAGATTATTTTGTTTTGTTTTCTTAGTTTGTTGAATAAAAAAATAAACCATTTTATATCAAACTGTTTTTCATTTCATATGTGCTTACCTCTGATGTTGGTGGCTATTTATTACGAAATTCAATATAATCAAACAGTTTTAAAGTCTTATTTTAAATTGTCTTGCATGGTAAAATGTTCATCTTCAAAATGTTGCTTGGGAATATTGCTGGGAACTTTGGGACACTGCCGGCAACGCTGCCGGCAAAATTTCCAGTCCTTGGGAACGTGCCCGGGCACGGTACATCACTAGGCAGAAACAGCGCAGGCGCGGCGCAGAGCAGTTTGAGCGCGGGCCCGCGCTGTTGTATAACTATGGCGGCCACGTTAGCATGACACACCGAGGCAGGGCGTTCGCAGTGCAGCGCAGCGCGTCGAAAGCAGTTGCCGAGAGTTGTATTATGCCTACTGCCTGCCTAACCCGTCACACTGAACGCGGTTTGAACGCGGGCCCGCGTTGCAACTGCTTTGAAACTGTTGCTGCGTTCAGTGTACCGACTCCCGCCGACTCCCGCGCTGCTACTGTCCTGCTCTGCTCCTGACCCGCGTTTGGTGTGCTCAAGCCTTTAAAGATTCGTAAAAATGACCACCAAGTTATTTAATTTTTTTAATTTTTGCATGCACAATGCAGTTTTTGTTATTGAAAAATTGAAAATGAAGTATTTAGAAAAAATCGACCCGTCTCACAACCAGCTCCGATGGGACTCGAACCCACGACCTTTCGCTATCCGGGCGACTGCTCTAACCACTGAGCTACGTAACGGAGTTGTTGATCGTTGTATTCGTCGTCGTCGTCGTCGTTAACGACTCCGTAGCTCAGTCGTTAGAGCAGCCGCCCGGATAGCGTAAGGTCGTGGGTTCGAGTCCCATCGGAGCTGGTTCATTTTCGATTTTTCACGTGCTAGTGTTTTCGTGACAGCCACAATGCGTGCTTGAATAATACAATATTGTATAGTCTTATACAATATTGTATTATTCAAGAAAATTATCAACATGTCTTCACAAAGTACCTAAGGTATTTAAATACTGTATTGTGCCTCTATGTACGAATACTTCGATAAAAACGCAGAATAAAAATATTTATTCGAAAAAAATCTAAAAATTTGGTGCAATGCTATGAAAAGAGACTCCAAAAACTCCAGAACTAGTCATAAACTAGTTAATAAACAAGATTTCAACCAGTGCTGTGCGAGTAGGTAAGTATGACCGGCCGGTGCGGTATACGGGCGATCGGGAGGAATGACGTCGAACGTGGTAAAAGCCGATTGTGCCGATTGCTAGCGAACAACCGAGTCAATAGTGTTTTAAGCAAATTAATTTTTACAATAACTTTGTAAATACTTATCGTATTGAAGTGAAATGACCATTATTATTGAAAAATGGAAAATGAAGCAATTAGAAAATAAAATCCATTTTCCATTTTTCAATAATAAAAATTGCATTGTGAATGCAAAAAAAGTAAAAATTTAAATAACCTGAACTTTATATTTTTAATTCCCATGTCCATTGAAGTATACTTCATATCATATGAATTATTAAATCTTGTTTGTGTTTTATTTACATTATTGTTATCGACAACCTAAAATGGGCTTGAGGGCAGCTCTAAAACTCACACACACGTTTACAAATTACACACACTAGCTCATGTCATTTTCGGTCTCACAACCAAGCGAACTCTGTCCGTCTATTACTAGAGTATAATAAGTTTATGACACTACCATGGCCCGCTATTATTTCTCGGCTGCTTGCGCTCCTGCAACGAGTGAGATAGAAGATGGCTTTGACACTACCAATAAAAGGGCCAAGATTGGTCTCTAGTTCCTACATATATAAATTACTCTGTAAAGTAGAGTGCGCGTCAGATAACTCTGCGCGCATGCGCGACTGACTGGTGCATTTTTGGCGCTAGTTACAGTACATTATTTATGCTAAGCTTATGGAAAAGATTAGTATTCGATTTTGACCGCGCGCAGACGTCAGTGATTACATACTCTTTGGAAGCGGCCACCATGAAGTTTGACTTAATACTCTGAGGTAACTGGAGCTCTCACCCTGAATAAAAAAGTGTCGCCAGCAAATTTGACATTTATGTATGTAGTGGCTGTCAGCTGTCTCATATGACCATACGTATTTTTTTAAAGTGTAGGTGAGACGGAAGACAGCCACTGTGTTATTTGTGGTATTCAAAAAATTGTTCGTACTGCACTCTCCAGTTACCTCAGAGTATTAAGTCAAACTTCATGGCGGCCACGGAAGAGATGACAGTTTTGCAGTTTTGTATCGAAGTTATAGTCTCACAGTTCACACTCCATTTGGTGTATAAACACACACATATGCAAATTACAAAGGCATATAAACACAGACACACACATAGGCATAGTATACATATTATTTATTTATAAGGAAACTCAGTGTAAATGAAACATAGGTTAACACTGCACCCTTTATTAACAATAAAACAACAAATATGCATCACTAAACGCATTAAAAATGTTCAAAGAAGTCTTTTTTCAAACACAGCACATCACCAAAGAACTCTATATCAACACTCAACACAAACGAGTCTTTTTCTCAAAAAACGGTAGGTACTCCGAGCATCGAAACTATATAATTGCTAACGGAATTACGGATCTTTACGAAACAGAACATAGCAAATAACAAATTTAACAAACAAAAGTTTAATTTAGATTATTTGACATTATTTTCCATAGGTACACTTTAATCTCTTTAAAGTTAATACCCTTCCATCAACTTTCAATAATATAGTATAGAAAAAAAGGGATTTTTCTCTTCTTTTCTATACTGTGGGTGGGTGTATTAACTTGGAGCCATCTATCGTTGACTTTAGTGAACTATTTATGTGCAAAGTGTGCACCTACAGGGAGAACATAGCAACTTTCGCATTCTTTTAGCTTCTCGTTTGAATGTATGAAGATTGCGCCCCCTGGTGGTCGGGTTAAAGTACTATGCTCCGTTTTGACGTGAAAGAAGGACAAACAAACAAACAAACACACTTTCACATTTATCATTACGACTCCGTAGCTCAGTGGTTAGAGCAGCCGCCCGAAAAGCGAAAGGTCGTGGGTTCGAGTCCCATCGGAGATGGTTGTGAGATGATGGTCGATTTTTTCTAAATACTTCATTTTCCATATTTCAATAATAAAAATTGGACTGTGAATGCAAAAAAGTAAAAATTTAAATAACTTTATAATTTATATTAATATTAATAATTAATTTAAGTGAAAGGTCGTGGGTTCGAGTCCCATCGGAGCTGGTTGTGAGATGAGGATCGATTTTGTCTAAATTCTTCATTTTCCATTTTTCAATAATAAAAATTGGATTGTGGATGCAAAAAAGTAATAATTTCAATAACTTTATAATTATATTAATATTAATAAATAATAATATGGATATCGTGCTAGACGGCGCAAGTTTGTAATTAATTTAACGCGAGGACAAAAAAGTATTTGGGTAATCTGGGGTTCGTACTTGGTTCTCTTGAGTCCTCAATATTGAATGGCCACTACGCCGTTGGCGCTAGCCGAACTTCAAGAGGAATGACGAATTATTATCCGATCAAACGAGCCCGCCGGAGGCGGGCGAAGTTCGATCGCAATTATACGAAGCGTCTCGTTCGAAGATGATAGATAACCTGTAGTACTGTTAAGTATGTATCAACTCCACAACTTTTAGAGATTTAAATTTGAAAAAGTTCCCGCGCGCGGCCCGTTGCTAGCAGTCTTGCACCTCACGCGCGCCTCTAGCGGCTGTCATATATTTCAGAGTATAAACAAAGCGTTATCATAGTTTTTCGTAAGATGATTACAGGGATGGGAATTCACTTGTTACGATATTCATTCGGGATGTAACTTCCTTTTACGGGTGGGAAGTGATCATCTTCGAACGAGACGCTTCGTATAATTGCGATCGAACTTCGCCCGCCTCCGGCGGGCTCGTTTGATCGGATAATTATACTACGCGTCTCGTTCTCGATGATAGATAACCTGTAGAATTTCAGAGCCTGTGATAGAGCTTTGTTTAAAGTTATAAATTGTATTTTTAAGCTTTAAATAATACAATTATTATTATTAATTAATTTTAATTTAGTAACTTAACATTGACTTGAACCTTAACACAATATTTATTAATTATACATAATCATAACAATCAAATGTCAAACAATCATAAAGATGTGTCTACAATTAAATAACACTTAATTTACTTTAGACAAAATACTAATAGCGTATCTGTCATTTGGTTCTGTAAGAGGTCTGTTATAAAAACGAGCGAATGTCATTGACCCCTCTGTCCAGCCTGCTGTTCTCCTAATTGTATCAATATCTATCCCTTTTCTATAGGCAGTGGACACAGAGGCGTGTTTTGTGCTATATGCACTAAACTTATTGGTATCAATACCTGCTTTGCTAAGTAGAGTCTTGATCCAATGGCCAATAGTCTGAGGACTTACTGGCTTGTGAGGTTTAACTGAAGATAGGAATAGTTTCTTATTTTCTGCTCTAAATGGTTCTGTTATTTTTAAATAGTGAAGAATTATGGATGCTACACAAACTTTTGGGCGCTCTCTGAAGAAAGGAATTATAAGTAAAGGTTGATTTTTTTCAAGTTTTGATGTTTTTATCCTGTCAGAAATTTTAATTTGGAGGCCTGATGAACTCATAGCTATGTCATCTATATTAATTAAGGCTATTGTTTGCAACCTATGGGCTGTAACCAGAACTAATAGTGTTGTAGCAATCTCTGATATAGTTTTTAAGTTTTGATTTACTAAGTTATCTTGATTTTCAATATATTCTAAAACCTGCTCTATATTCCAGGTCTCAGAGTATTTTGGTGCAGAAGGACGTCTCCTGAAAATACCTTTAAGGAATCTGGATATGATAACATCTTTAGATATATCGCTTTTTGCTATGAGAGAAATTGCTGATCTTGAAGAGTTTAAAGTACCATAACTTGCATTCTCATTGAACCTCATTGTTAAAAACTCTATTACATTAGCGCTGGTGGGATCAAATATGTCATATTTATTTCTTGTGGCAAAAAGTACCCATTTTTTCAGACATCCCTCATATTGCTTAAGGGTGGATTGTGATATAGAGTCGACAATTAAATCAATAGACATCTCTGGAACTCCTTTTTTCAGGTATGCCTCCCTGATAATTTCCCTACCACTAGAGAAAGCTTGTGGGATAGAGGGTGTATTCTGCTCCTGCAAGGAGAAAGTAGTAGGTTATCTGAAGGCCTTAATATCAAGGGAGCTTCACATAAAAGTGATGTAAACATCGGGTACCATGCTTGCGTGGGCCAATTTGGTACAACTACTATCCCAGTTGCTTTATCATTAACTATTTTCCTTAGTACTGGCAATATTATTGCAAAAGGTGGAAAAGCATAGAAATGCTCTTTTTCCCATGAAATTGTAAAAGCATCTATTACTGATGCTTCTGGATCGGGGTAGCGTGAGCAAAAAGTTTTGCACTTGGTGTTAGTTCTAGATGCGAACAAATCAATATTACAGGAACCAAATTTATTCACAATTTGCTTAAAATATTTGTCCGCTAGCTCCCATTCAGTGTCTAAGTTGGTATCACGAGAAGCAGTATCAGCATCAATATTTTCTTTAGACGCAATGTATGAAGCTACTATCCATATCTTTTTGCTCTCACACCACTGCCATATTTCACGGGCTAGTTCACTTAAGTGGGGAAATTTGACACCTCCGGCCTTATTTATGTAAGCAATAGCTGTAGTATTGTCTATACGCATTAGAATTTCGCAGTTGCAGAGATCAGACGCAAAGCATTTTAATCCGAAAAAAGCAGCTAAGAGCTCAAGATAATTAATGTGAAATTTTTTATCACTTTGATTCCAGAATCCACGGGTGGTTATTGAATTACATTCTGCCCCCCAGCCCGATCCAGATGCATCTGTAGATATGATTATTTTGTATTTCTTATTCCGTATGGGGTTAGAACCAGTCAATACATTTATGTTCCACCAAGCAAGATCTTCTAACACATAGTCAGAAATCTTCATGTAACCTTCAAAATCTTCATTATTTACAGTTAACGCTAGCCATTTAGCTCTCTCTAATCTTTTACAATATATTTTACTATATTCAACTGCATGTGATGCTGCAACTAAAACGCCTAGTAGTTGCGCGAAAAGGCGGATTTTGTACCTTTTACCTTCCTCAAAATGTTTTATTAAATTTATAATTTGGATTTTCTTATTATCGGGTAGATCTACTGAATATTTTTCTGAGTCTAAAAGGAAACCAAGGTATTTGCATCTTTTACTTGGATTTGTTTGACTTTTTTTATAATTTATAATAAATCCTAGTTTTTGTAATAATAAAATAATATTTTTTAAATCATTTTTACAGGATTCATATGTATTATTAATACACAGTAAATCGTCTAAGTAAATCAAGGATAACATGCCTTTTAGGCGTATATTATTCATGACAGGTTTCATGATTTTGGTGAAAATGTAAGGACTGGTTGATAACCCAAACGGAAGACATGTGAATTGATATAAAATACCGTTAAATCTAAATCTTAAATATTTCCTACTATTCTTACTCATTGGAACTAAAAAATAGGCATCTTTTAAGTCCAATGTTGCCATATATGAATTAAGAGAAATTAAGTCTCTAGCTGCTCTAAGGTCCTCCATTTTAAAATGAGGTGGTTGTATGAACTCGTTTAACTTTTGTAAATTAATAATAAACCTGTAAGTCATATCTGGTTTTGCAACTAGGAAGTAGGATGACAGAAACTGTCCCTCGCATTCTGTACATCTTTCAATGGCTCCCTTGGATAGAAGTGTAGAAATTTCCAGTTCAATTTTCTTAAATTCATCAGGAGGCCAGTTTGGGGGACCTGGTTCTTGAATTTGGAATGGTTTGCTTTTGAAAACAATATCATAACCTTTTATGCAATTTATAATGAAGTCATCAGTTGTTATATGTTTCCACATTTCTACAAAATGTTGTAGTCTACCTGCAATATAATTTACCTTGTTTATTTCTTTGGTGGAGGAGGACGGTATGATTTTTGAGGCATTGGTCGTCCTGGATTCTGTGAATATCTCGTCTGGAATGGCTTCGGTTTGAACTTCACATTGGTAAATTGTCTCCGAGGCAAATAGCCCACCTGTCTGGTTTTCGCAGGCGGGCCTCTCCAGTTTACCTGGTAGGTGGTTTTCTTAGCCGGTGGTTTTTCTGATGCTTTTAGTGAAGCAGAAGCCTTCTTAATATTCTTGGCATCCTTTACTTGGTCATTTAGCTTTGCACCATAAAGCCATTCATCCGAGTCTGTCGCTTCAAGGGTAGATTTAATGTCTTTGTCAAGATTTGGAGTGATAAAAGACTTTCTTGCGACCGAGTGTTGATGAAATATGTCTGTTAACATTTTTCCAGAGTCCCATAGATATTTCATAAGCTGCATGTGGTCTACTCCATCTTCAGGATTTTCAATCAACAATGAGATTGCTGCCCCGAGTGATATCAGACTTGTTCCCACACAGTTCTGGGTATCGGTGAAATGTTGATCCCTCTTTTTGGCTATTTCTGTCAAATGACTCACTACTTCCAAGTTGACCTTGGGTGCCTCAGTGCGAAAAGTTCCTTTTCTAGAGTATTTTTTAAGTAGATCCTTTCTAGTCTCCTCCGTCAAGCCTTTTGTCATCCACTGAGTCCATTGTTTTTGGATTGTTTCATCAATGTTTGTTGTAGAAGAAGTGGGAGGCAATTCTTCTCCCATCATTTCAAGGAATTCCTGATCCCAGTCTTGTTGAGCTTGAATTGGCTCTTGATCATTTTTATCAGCTATATCCGTATCAATTATTTGAGAATAACTAGTATTTGGAGATTGCTCAGAGTCTTTATTAGATATCTCTGGTATATTCTCTTTATTAGTCTCCGGGTCATCTGTAAGTAATGAGTGAGAAAGTGTAAGTATAAAGGTGCATGTATGGTGCACAATTTGCAATAATGCAATTTGTTAAAATTAAGTAGGTACTTTTTGTACCTACATAGAAGAGCTTGTTCTTATTGAAACTGCTCAAATGTCTACCATTAAAAGTAACTTAAGTAACTTCTTGTAAAAAGAAGGAATGTTCGTTTAGAACTGAGCGCGTTCGTGTGGAGCGGCCCAACGTCATAATATGATGTTCGTATGGAACGTTCATATTGGTAATTTTTCCATAAAGAAAACACACATATTGGTCGGATTTCGTTTACCTGTAGTAAGCTTTTCCTTTTGGCTTTGAATAAAGTCCGTCATGCACTTTGTTAGGTTATTAATTTGCTCCTGCATTGACTTCAGTTTTTTACTAGTTTTTCGATCGTCCCGATCTCTTTCTTTAGATCGCGAACGTGACCTCTTTTTTGGCATGGTTGAAAAAACACAATTACAACACTTTTAACTTCACTTTAATAATATTATTTTGATAAGTAAAATCTCTAACGTCGAAAGTTGATTGCACAACAAAACAATATGACAGCCGCTAGAGGCGCGCGTGAGGTGCAAGACTGCTAGCAACGGGCCGCGCGCGGGAACTTTTTCAAATTTAAATCTCTAAAAGTTGTGGAGTTGATACATACTTAACAGTACTACAGGTTATCTATCATCGAGAACGAGACGCGTAGTATAATTGGTATATAACAGAATAAAAACTATTACAAACTTATATTTGTACTTCATCTAATACAAGATCTTATACAGGATAAGTGCATAGGGAACGCAAATATAAGTTTGTCAACGTTTTATTTAAAAAAAATACAAGTTTTGGATTTTTTCCTTTGTATTCACCAGATTACCTGTCTGCATGCAAAATTTCAGCTTTCTAGGTCATCTGGAAGTGGGTTATAGTTTTGATTATAGGTGAGTCAGTGATAAAAATAACGATTTTTGGACGTAAATATCTAAATAACTGTTTGAGGTGTGTATATAAAATTTGGAGCACATATTTATCTCGCTAGTCTCAATACATAAGCCAAATTTGACATGTTTCTGTGTAATAGTTTTTGAGTTATGAGGGAGTCAAAAGTGGCTCCAAATGGTTCGTGTTAAGATACACACGGTGCTGCTCGCCAGTTCTGTTTTCTTTTGAACTTGGCTGATACGCTTCCGCGTATCCAGATTAGGATTGAAATCCGAAGCTTTTGATAATGTTGGTATTTACTTTTAGAATAGATCTGCCCGCGGTTCATTAACTACTATATTTTCTAATTAATTAACGGTCGAAGATTGACCGTTTTACTGCCCATCACACAGGCAGCAAACATAGCTTCCTTAGTACTTCATATTAATATTCTGAAACAAGCTACTACAACTAAACTACACAATCAAACAAAGAGTTACATTCGCGTTTCAATTTTATTCTAGAGGTGTTAGAGCCGATGACTTTTTTTTTAGTAAACAAATTAATAAAACGTTCAATAGATTTTGCGTCATGCGCCCTCAGGTCGTCTTACAAATCTTACTTCAGGGCTTTGCTCACGAGATGCTCAATTATAAGCTACATGACAACAAATCTGAATAGATACTTCGTTTAATAATTCTACCAATTTAAATTCCTAAAAACATTTAAAAGAAATGTCCTCTTTGAACTTCCTATAAAAAATAAAACAATTTTGCGCCGTTAATCTGTTGGATGCGAGCAGCGCATGACCGTTCGTTGTGTAGATCCTTGGGAGAGGTCTATGCCCAGCAGTGAGCGTCGTTCGGCTGACATGATGATGATGATGAATCTGTTAAAGTCGCGTCACAGTTGTTATGTATTAACATCACACACACGCATTCGTAGATTGAAATGCCCATTCATAATTCCCAACGATACCTACTTAGACTTAGAGCATAGAATAGCTTTAGGCAAAATTAGTTTTGCCTTATCTGTCTCCTTTTTTTGATCCTTTGGCATCAGCATTCGTCATTGTAAGCCCGACCTCCCTTTACATCGCCTTCAAACGAAAACGACTCGAGTTCAGGTTTAGAGCAGTTTGACATTCTTCATACGCAAGATCTATGTATTTTCAACATAGTAGGTCTACTACTAACTAAGGTGCATTCGGTCGGTAGTTATAGGTACTACTCTGTAATTCCAAGGAAGATAATTCCGGAGACATGGCTAATAAGCTGCTCTTAATTTCGCACAAGCTCGTAACATTCAAATACTCGTATATTTATTTCTTTGTGTTGGTTTGCGTTATTCTCCTCAAACTTTCGTGTAAGTAATTATCAAATCATCAAAAGTAGGTATACAATTTGACTTCATGTTTCGGTAGCACAGGGAAAATGTTCAGTTTTACAATAATGAACCTGCCAACTAACCGCAAATGGACAAAATTAGAAATGAGTACCTACGTGGGAGGAAGGAAGTTGAAAGTGGCACCAGTGACAAAAAAGTCGAAAGGAAACCGTTTGGCTTGGCATGGACATGTTATGTATGAGAATGGATAGGCATATCACTATATGAACTGAGTGTGGGTGGATGGAGAAGGAGAAGAATACCGCTTAAAAGATGGATATATTGAGTACGTAATGATATGAATTAGAAAGGAAGGAGTGAATCAGGAGATGACGTGTAACAGAGTGGAATGGAAGAAAAGAACGTACTATACTGTCTTGGCCCTAAAAAGAATTGGGATAAGGAGAGGATTATGATGAACCTGCCAACTTATATCAAATGTAGCAACGCTACAACGTAGTAGCTTTTGATAATGTAGTAGGTAGTTTTAGTTATTGAAAATGAAGTATTAGATAACTAGCTTTCCGCCCGCGGCTTCGCCCGCGTGGACTACACGACGTTATCCTGCGGGAATGTGATGTTTTTCTGGGATAAAAAGTAGCCTATGTTCCTCTCCAGGCTACAAAGTATCTGTGTCCCAAATTTCAGCTAAATCCGTTCAGCCGTTTTGGCGTGATTGAGTAACAAACATCCAAATGTGTCATGTCATTGGTGACAGAGACCGCACAGACAACTTAGTCAGTAGTTTTTGACATAAACACATTTTCAAAAACCGCAAACATAACTTTGTCTTTCATACAAACACTATGAAAAACAAAGTTATTTTATAAAAACCGCAAATGTAACTTTGTAATTCATACAAACACTGTAAAAACAAAGTTATTTTTTGCTGGCCGCTGGCGAAAAATGGTATTGGTATTTTGGCTAGGTGTATGTAATCGGTACGTTAAGAGGGTACGGAACCCTTCATGAGCGAGTCCGACTCGCACTTGGCCGATTTTTTTAAAGTGTAAGTACGGATCACAAACCGTTTCCTTTTGTCACAGAATATAATATTTCGATATGTTCCATTATCCGACGCGTGTGGTACTTATGAACTTACTTACTTACCGAAGTTAATTCACCGTTTGGACGCTACTGTCCATTTCCCGATTAAATAAGTTAATTTATTTAGGTTGCGCACTACGTCCGATCCGAATTCGATCCGAATCAGTCAAATGACGGTCCGGCGCGGCGTAGTCATAGAACTATTTGTATAGTAGATTACGCACTAGATCCGATTTCGATTATCCGAGTTCTATCCGTCATCCGTGAATAACCATTCCGATCATAAACGGTATCCGAGCTACGCACGAGCAGGGCCCTGTTTAACCAAATTGACATATCATAACATATGATTGTAACGAAACTTACAAATCCTCAATTACCTATGCAGACATACAAAGTAAACAACAACAACAACAAGTTTGTTAAACATTCCTACGGTGGTGTCGTGAGGCGGGTCGTTACGTTCCCTAAAATATGGTTGAACGAAGCGATATGGCTGGTTCATACGTCAAGCTCGTGAACGGGTGCTGCCAGTGGGGTGGGTCTGCTCATGTCTACTTGTGTTAAATGTTGTTGAGATATGGTGTTATATGATTGTATTATCTGTTCTTTATGAGCAAGCTGTGAGTCTTACATCGATAGTAGTGGTCTTACCTTACAAATAGAACTTCTTTCTTTTTAACCGACTTCAAAAAAAGGAGGAGGTTCTCAATTCGACAGTATATTTTTTTTAATTATTTTTTTGTTTTTTATGTGTGTTACCTCAGAACTTTTTAGTTAATGAACCGATTTGGATAATTCTTTTTTTATTTAAAAGGTGACGCTTCTCGTGTGGTCCCATTCAAATTTTATCATTCGAAAGTTGGTACTTCTGACCTGATCTTACTTTCACCAAGTCAGGACCAGGGGATCAAATCCCAGGAAAATTGAGAGAAATTCTCCAATATAGGCAAGCCTTATGCGTTCCATTTATTTAGTCAAGTATTTGCATCTGGTAGTCATAATCTCATAGTGATGAGCTGGTGATGGAAGCTACAACTCCTTAACGGTTAGGAGCTGGAGAATATTTCTTTAAGTATTAATCGTACGTATGGGCCAATAGTTATATTCTTTCAGGTTATTAGGGTGAGCTGCTGATGAGAGGTGAAACTCCTCAACAGTTAGGAGTTATATTATGATGTTTTATAAATACCATATGCACGAATGGACCTTCAGTTGTATTCCTTCAAGTTATCTAAGTAGCTAAAGATGGAAAGCTTAATTCCGTAACGGATAGGATATTTACAACAATTTATCATTATCACCTCGTAGTTTCTTAAGCTACTTCACTAAAAATAGAAAAATAAAACGTTTTTGAAAAAAAAAATGTAACCGCCTTCAAAACGGATCTTCAAACAAAAATTAACAAACACTAAAAAACAACTAATTCAAAGGACGATGATACGTGACTTTTTCTAATTTATACTTACTGAACTGTTTGAAGTGATATGTCTCATGTGACCTTTATTGAGATCGAATTCGGATTGAACGTAGTGCACAACCACTCTAAGTAAAAATAACGTTACATACCTATGATAAATTGCTTTTGCAATTATGGGTGTTTTCACCGATAATATATAACTTACACGACAACGCTTTGACTCATTTATTATGGAAAATTCATAAAAGTGTGTTCAGTACAAAGACATGAATGACATTTGCTATTATAAGGGAAATATGGATTAACAGTTCACATTTTAGAATACCTATTTCGAAGTTGGCGAAATTCCCATCAAGTTGTTAACTAAGTTCACACCAGCCCGAAGTGCCTTGGAGGGACTAGGTACAGCAACTCGATGTGTGGTACTGAACTAACTCGGAGTTTATCCTAGTCAGGTTATACTTCATCATGTCAGCCGAACGACGCCCACTGCTGGGCATAGGCCTCCCCCAAGGATCTCCACAACGATCGGTCCTGCGCTGCCCGCATCCAGCGGCTTCCCGCGACCTTGACCAGATCGTCGGTCCACCTTGTAGGGGGCCTGCCCACGGAACGTCGTCCGGTACGCGGTCGCCATTCGAGAACCTTTCCGCCCCAACGGCCATCGGTTCTCCGCGCTATGTGTCCCGCCCACTGCCACTTCAATGATGCAATCCTTCGAGCTATGTCGGTTGTTTTAGTTCTCCTGCGGATCTCATCATTTCTGATTTATACTTTTATAGGTTATACTTAGCGCGAGTAAATACGCGAGTATCAATCAATATTCAGGTGACTAAAAGAAACCCTATTTTATTTAATTACTAAATTGAATGTTTTTAGTGAATTGAAAACCTAATTTGATACCATTTTGGAGTTGTAAAATGAAGCTCTTATTGGTGAAAAAATCAAACATTTATAGGCACATATAATAAAATCGTAGACTTGCCGTGTCTGTACATTCAAGATTTTTGCAAAAAAAAAATACCAAAATATGCTAGAAATAAGCAATATAACGTAAAGACTACTTTTTTATTTTTCTCTGTTTAATCCCATCCACTCATAAAAACATAATAGTATATTATGATACAAGTGAGCTTAGGTTGCTCATTATACACGAGGCTGTGGGTTGCAGCCCGAGCCGCAGGCGAGGGCGTAAATCAGCCGAGTGTCTAGTGAGTAAGTTGCTCACGAGTTTCATACGCACTTTTTCAACACACTTGCGAGGAAAAACAAACATTTATTGCATACATATTGTATTAACCTAATAGTAATAATAACTAAGGGAAAAAGCGTGCACTGCGCGCAAGTTTTTTTCTTTTGCACGCGCCAAATGTGAGGTGATTGATTACATACAGCCATACAGCCTACTTCAAAATAATTAAGTATAATAATAGTGATAAAATGCAATTTTTTTATAACAAATTATTGTGAATTATAAATAATTTGATAATAATATACTTAATTATGTTTTTTGTCTTAATTAGGGACACATTTATTTATTCTAAAAACGTAAATGGATTTCCAGCCGTATAAAACCTCTTTGTTGTTACAAAAAAAGATCTGTATCTATTACCCGCTGAAATTGAAAATGCTATGTTGACTCGCATATAACTTGCAGTTAGGTACTAACTTAACTTTGTAGGGATACTGTATTACCCGGTTAAATTGAAAAGTCTCTATTTACTCGCATATAATTTGCAGTTTGGTACTTACTTAACTTTTTAGGGATAATTCTATTACGCAACTAGTACTGTAATATTATTATGCACGCGTGGGTTATAGTTCGGTTTATGGCCCTAAGATCGATGTAATAAGGCTCACTTTATGAGCAAGTGTGTTGAAAAAATAATTTCGGGTTATTTTCGTCATTATAACTACCACGGAATAAGATTACGATACTTCTCTCACAACAGTACAATCGAATGATTATTATATTATGTAAAAGAAGAAGGGTAGAAGCCCCCATTGTTGGTACTTTAAGATGTTAATTCACTTTTTAGCGTTTATCTTAAATTAAGTATCTTGTAGGTATCTTAAATGAAGTAGGTACCTATTAAAGGCCAAATTCATATCTTAAATTGCCAATAACGTATCATATTATAATTTTTCTTTATTATGTAATAAAAAAAACGATCGCAGTGAAATTGAGAAAACGAAATACTGTCCAATATGAATTGCGTTTAAAAATTGATATCAAACGGACTAGCTCCAAATCAATTTATTGATGTTTGCCAGTTTAATTAATGTATGCTCAGCAGTACTAATAAATATTCTGTGGCTCAGCTTAGCCGGGGGGGGGGGGGGGGGGGGGGGGGGTTAGGGTTGACGTGCACTGGCAATGACATGACCAACGCGAATTCGAATAGAATTGCGCATCAAATTATGTTGAAATTTTGAGACGGGTCGACATTTTCATTATTATAAATTATGTTTGTTAAATTTTATTCCATGCATGCTTTTCTATATTTTTCATTTCAAGACTTAGAATTCATATCTATGTACTAACGGAGGCTCCGACCATAACGAGTTATATGTGTAATTATTACGATATCTGAATTCTACTTCTTGGCTCTTTAAAAAACGTCTTGAATTGGTGGTAAGATCAAATATTTCCATTCCCAAAATCATTTTACTGTTTAGGCGACTTCAATTAATTTTCATTTCATGGAACTAGTAGGAAACGATGTAAAGATTATAGGTTAAAAAACAGTTAAATTGTTTGATAACTACTTTCAGGGCTGTTAATTCAAATTACTATTTTTGGAATTGACTACTCTCATCCCCTTTTCTGACTCACAAATATTATGGATTACAACTTGTTCCGTCATAACGCAACAATGTGAACCTACTTATATACCGACGATCTGATACGCTAGGTAGACGGAACAAGTTGTAATCCATAATATTAGGGAGCCAGGAAATAAACGGGGAGTAGAGAAAACAAATCCAGGAATTATAATTTGAATAAGCAGCTCTGAAAGTAAGTATTAATAGTATATTATGATACAAGTGAGCTATGTTGTTCATTTTACACGAGGCTGTGGGTTGCAGCCCGAGCCACAGGCGAGGGCGTAAATCAGCCGAGTGTCTAGAGTGAGTAAGTTGCTCACGAGTTTCATACGCACTTTTTCAAAACACTCTCGAGGAAAAACAAACATTTATTGCATACATTATTATTATTTATTATTATTTTATTATTATTAAAGGTTTACTTAACTAGCTAACAGATTGCTCCAAGGCGCTAGCAAGTCAATTACATATAAAGAAATAAATTGAAATTACACAGTGCATTTAAAAAGTATTAGGATATTAAATATTAATGGTATAATACAGTACATGCTAATGTCAAATTAAATTGAAATATAAATTGAAATAACATGTCAAAAATAAAGCGTCAAAACAGGTACGAAAAACAAAACAATTACAATAATAATAAATACATATAATAACCTAATATTAGCTAAGGGAAAAAGCGCGGACATTTTTGTTTTTGCACGCGCCAAATGTAATGTAAGGTGATTGATGCATACAGCCATACAGCCTACTTCAAAATAATTATAATAATAGTGATAAAATGCAAATGTTTTATAAAAAAATATTGTGAATTTTAAATAATTTAATAATAATTTTACTTTACTTAGTTATGTTTTATTGTCAATTTCACTGGGTAATAGGTACAGTTCTTTTTTTGTAACAACAAAGAGGTTTTATACGGCTGAAAATCTATTTACGTTTTTAGAATAAATAAATGTGTCCCTAATTAAGATTGTTATGTTGTCATTCATGTCTTTGTACTGAACACACTTTTATGAATTTTCCATAGTTGCAAGGTTGTTACAAAAAAAGAACTGTACCTATTACCCGGTGAAATTGAAAATGCTCGGTTTACTCGCATAAAACTTGCAGTTAGCTACTAACTTAACTTTGTAGGGATACTGTATTACCCGGTTAAATTGAAAAGTCTCTGTTTACTCGCATATAATTTGCAGTTAGGTACTTACTTAACTTTGTAGGGATAATTCTATTACGCAACTAGTACTGTAATATTATTATGCACGCGTGTGTTATAGTTCGGTTTATGGCCCTAAGATCGATGTAATAAGGCTAACTTTATGAGCAAGTGTGTTCAAAATAATTTTACAGTTTCATGATTCTACTTAGATAAAAAGCGTTAAGTAATAAATTAATCGCGAACAGCTGCGCGCGCGCTCACCTAAGCCGAGCGATTCAATTCAATAGATTTTTTAACAACAGCGTCAAATATATATTGATATTGCCAAATAAATATTGTTCCTTATACGACCGAAAGAGGCGCTGCTCTGGTTTTCATACAATATAATACGATCACGATAGTGAATTTTTTTCGTTCTAGGGATACAGGTATTATGACACTGATTGCGATTACTCTAGCTAGGTAAGTACCTGTTTTTTTTTTCAAGAGGAGAATGCGATCTTTAGGCATACCAAACGTCATGTTGGACTCGGTCACACCGAGGGCATGTTCCTCGCCGCACCCAGCCCTCCCGCCAAGCCTAATAGGCTTCGCGTCAGGGCTGGGCGGTTCTAACTTCTGCCACGCCCCCTCACGAGCTCGAAAGCTCGAGAGGGGCTAGGTAAGTACCTACTACAAAAATAAGAATTCAAGTGTTAGCAGTTTAAAACTGGTAGTGTACTTAAATACGCTAGTTGATTTTAGTTTAACTAATACTTTTGCTTATTCATTAAAGTAGGTATCGCATTCACTACGCTATATTATAGAGAAATAAAATATCCTCACTTGACACAGTATTTTGAGGAGCGGCTGTTAGCAATTTTAGTTTTGCATTCACGAAGCTTAATTTGTACGTTATTTCTAGATAAATCTAAAATCTTCTGTTGAAATATTATATTGAGCTGCTACAGGAACAGAAAATCTACCAATATTATAAATGCGAAAGTTTGTGAGTATGGATGTATATTTGTTACTCTTTCACGCATAAACTACTGAACGGATCTGGATGAAATTTGCATCAGAAATATATTATAGGCTGGAATAATACATAGGATACTTTTTACCACAATATTCCCACGGGAACCGGAACCACGCGGGTGGAAAAGCAGGATGTGGGACCGTATGTACCTACCTAAATACCTTTCCAACTCTCGTAGTTAATAAATACTTACATAAATAAAAAAAAATAGCAAAACGTCGCGAAGATTCTTACCTGTTTCTGCTGCAAGAAGCAGTGCATGGCCTGAGTGACGTCAGCGGCGTGGATAGAGTTGTGGTAGGGGTTGGTGCTGTGGTACCCCTCCTCGATCAGACTGAACAGCTTCCAAGCCTTCACTGCGTCCAGCTTGAAGTGGGACAGCAGCCCGTAGATATGGAACAGGTGCACGCACAGGACTGGCAGGCAGCGCCCTGAAATAGACGAACAAAATCAAAAAGTGTTTTATGCTATGAACTAGCTTTTTATGTTTTGTTCGGATTAAGCCTTCGTTATCCATGCCCTTAACGTGAAGGCTCCTTAACTTTGTCGTGAAGTTCTTAGTAAGGAGAATCGAAAGAAGAAATTTCACGACTAATAGCGGAATTATTTCCTTCTATCTTGTTAGTTCACTGAATGCACCATTTCCAGGACATCGATTACTTGCAACAGGTGATCAAGTATCCAACTTGCTGCACTTCAACAATTCAGTTATTATTTTGCCGGTAAGTACCGCTTTCATTTGTGAAGTTGAAACAAATTAAGTACCTACGTACAATTTCAGTAAATGTTTTATTAGTATCGCTTTGTCGTATTTTTTAGTATTCCTTCCTAGACAATGTGTGTGAAAGAGAGAGAGTTAGAGGCAAGCAGCGATGTCGCTTGAAGTGTGAGCCGAAGTATGAAAAGGTGTTAAACGTCACATCGCTGGGCTGAATTTTATTTCCTTCTATCTTGTTAGTTCACTGAATGTACCATTTCCAGGACATCGATTACTTGCAACAGTTGATCAAGTATCCAACTCGTTGCACTTCAACAAACTGCTTCTAGTTGTCGGGGCGTTGCTTCAGGTATATCATTAAGCTTTGTTTGCTGTCAGGTAAGTTTATAAACAGTTATTGCTTTTTCGGTACCGCCACAAAGTAAGTGCGCAGCGCGCGTGGTACCGCTTTCATTTGTGAAGTTGAAACAAATTACGTACAATTTCAGTAAATGTTTTGTTAGTATCGCTTTGTCATATTTTTTACTTTTTACTGTGGCTAGATACCCATTTAAAAATTAATGGCTAGTATTTAGCTGATCACCAATCTAACCTAACCTAACCTACAAAAATACTGAACTGCACACCTAAAATACTAAAAAGCGCGTTTCAGTATTTTAGGTGCAACTCCCTATTTTTTGTATTGCATGCAATCCTGTGAATGTGAATGTGAAAGTTTAGATGTTTGGTGTTTGTATGTTTGTAATGAAACTCATTGGGGGGGTACTGGGGGAGAACGGACACAACATCATTCCGGCCCCAACTGTCAACCTCACCTGCACGCGCGGACAACTTATCATCCGCGGCGGTATCCTCCCGATACCGTGGTCCCCCTGCTAGATAACGGACGAGGCAATGGCGACCGAGCAGTGGTGGTATAACCACATTCCTGACCAGTGGTCAGAAGAGGCTACAGGGGCCTTGAGATCCAAATAATCTCTAAAAGAGCTGGTGCAGAAGGCAACGGGAAACCACTGCAACTACATTCCCGAGATTATCGTCATGCAAGTCAATACAAAGGAATCACGATTGCCATGCGATCCGCCTAGCAACCGGCGCCGTGCCGCGTCCGGGGCGCACGGTGGGAAATGGGCTACCGGCCATGTAGGAGTAGGAGACCAGGCTTCACATGGAAACAATGTTACTGGTAACTCAATAAAGTTGCGTAAAATCCAGATGATAGGAACGTGGAACGTACGCGGCTTAGTATCAGATCCTGGTAAATTTCCTGTCGTAGAAAAGGAGGTGACCCGGTGTGGTTTAGATATTTGCGGTCTTAGCGAAACCCACTGGAAGAACAATGGGCACTTCCTGACAGATACCCATGGAGTTTACTTCTCCGGAAACGATAGCATCAGTGAACACGGAGTCGCAATACTTGTGCCTAAACGACTAAACAACTGTGTGTTGGGATACGAGCCAATAAATGATCGCATTATCACTATTAAGTTGAAAGCATCACCTGTTAACCTTAACATAGTACAGGTATACGCCCCCACCAGCACTGCTAAGCCCCATGTTATAGCAAGTTTTTACACCATTTTGCAAAGAACCGTCGATAAAATCTCAAACCGAGAGTTACTAATGGTTATCGGGGACTTTAACGCGAAAATAGGAGCGAATTCCAGTGTCTTTAGCAAGTCAGTAGGAAATTTTGGGCTTGGGATACGCAACGTACAAGGGGACCGTTTAATGCAATTTGCAGATGAGAATAGTCTAGTGATAGCCAACAGTCTCTTCCAGCACCATCCTAGAAGACTGTATACATGGACTTCGCCAGGAGGGAGTACCCGTAATCAGATAGATTATATCCTGGTCAGATCCCGTTGGCGCACGTCTATTCTCAATTCCCACACACTACCTGGGGCAAGCTGTGGTACAGATCATGAACTTCTGATCACCAAAATGAGACTTAGACTGAAGGCTGCTAGAATGACTAATAAGCAGAAAAGGATTGAGGTCACGGATAAGTTAAAATTTGGTACGGCCATTGAGCGAAACTGGGCCATTTGGACTGATACAAGCCATGATGATGCTACCCCAGAAGTGTTATGGCACAAGGCAAGACATCATCCAAAAGGCAGTAGCAGAGACCCAGTCACAGGGCGAAACGCGAAAACGACAGTGTTGGATGACGGACCCTTGCTCTGGTTGAAGGAAGGCGTAAGAAAAAAGGACAGGGAGTTGACATACGTGAAGTAAATAAATTGTCCGCTGAAATTCAATCCTGCTGCAGACGTGACTACAACACCTATCTTCAGAACATCTGCGAAGAGATAGAGAAGCATGCTGGGAAACACGAATCCCAAGACCTGTACCACAAGATTCGTGTTATCACAAAATCTCTACCTGTCAAGACCTGGGCCGTTGAAGATGAGAACAACCAGGTGGTAACCGAACTTGACCAAATTTCAGAAACATGGAAAAGATATTGTCAATCTCTGTTCCAAGATCCAGAGTCACGTCACTTTCCATCTACAGATCCAAACAGTGAAGAATTAGAGCCGAACATTCTGCTGTCTGAGGTCGAGGCTGCTATTCAACACCTCAAAAATAGGAAAGCGACCGGAAGGGACGCCATACCTATCGAAACGATAAAAGCCCTTGGAGAACGCGGATATCACATATTTCACGCTATTTGTAACAAGGTGTGGCAGACAGGACAATGGCCTACATAATGGACACACACAGTTTTTACCCCCTTGCACAAAAAAGGCTCTACAAAGAAATGTAACAACTACCGCCTTATTGCATTAATATCACACTCGAGCAAAATATTGTTACATATTCTAAATGAGCGGTTAAAGACATATTTGTCCAAAGAGATCGCTCCAGAACAGGCCGGCTTTGTGAAAGGGAAAGGCACTCGGGAACAAATTCTCATTGTACGCCAAATAATCGAGAAGACGCGGGAGTTTAACAAACCGACTTATATATGCTTTGTTGACTTTTCCAAGGCGTTTGATTCGGTGAAGTGGCCGATTTTGTGGAAAACTCTGATAGAAATGGGTACGCCGAAACACCTTATCCATCTCCTGAGACGTCTTTATGAGGATGGCACAGCATCAGTTCGAACAGATGACGTTTTATCGAACAATTTTCATCCGAGTGCTGGAGTACGTCAGGGATGTATAATATCGCCGCTTTTGTTCAATGTATACACTGAGTTGATAATGCGCATAACTTTAGAGGATTGGACAGACGGCGTGACCATTGGTGGGTACAAAATTGCTAACCTACGCTACGCAGACGATACCACCTTATTTGCATCCAGCGCCCAACATATGGAAGATCTGCTACTGAAAATGGAACGCACAAGCCTTGCATTTGGGTTAAAGATTAATCGCAGCAAAATCAAAATGATGATTATCGACCGCGCCAACAGCAACTCGCCGGAAATTACTCATATTGCGAACTGTGACGTGGTCCAATCTTACGTATATCTTGGAGCGTTAATCACGAACAATGGCGGGTGCATAGATGAGATAAAGCGACGAATGGCTATCACGAGGACATCGATGGACAAAATGAAGAAAATATGGAGGAATAGGAATATCACCAAAACCACGAAGACCAGGCTCGTGCGCACTCTTATCTTCCCCATCTTTCTTTATGCTGCCGAAACGTGGACCTTACGAGAAGTGGAAAGGCAGAAGATAGACGCTCTGGAGATGTGGTGCTGGAGAAGAATGCTTGGAATTTCATGGACCGAGTTTCGTACAAATGTCTCCATACTCCAGGAACTCGGCATAAAGCAGCGTCTATTCTCCACTGTACAGTCTCGTCTACTAACATTTTTTGGTCACGTTTCGAGACGCGATAACGTGTCCATCGAGCGCCTTGTCGTCCAGGGGAAAGTAGAAGGCACCAGACCGCGCGGGAGGTCACCTACGCGTTGGACCGATCAGATCAAGTCTTTTGTGGGCGGGTCCATAAACGAGTGCAGTAGGATGACTTCGAGCAGAGAAAAATGGCGAGGCATCGTGCGGCGTGCTGTATCTGCCCCCTCCACTTCCACGACTACATGACGACCACGACCGCTCTGCCAAGAGTGCATCGATGAAGAAGAAGAATGAAACTCAATCACGCAAAAACGGCTGAACGGATTTGGCTGAAATTTGGGACACAGATCTGTGTCCATACTTTATAGCCTGAAGAGGAACATAGGTTACTTTTTATCCCGGAAAAAATGACATTCCCGCGGGATAACGTCGTGAAGTCCACGCGGGGGAAGCCGCGGGCGGAAAGAAAGTTAATTAAAATAAATTACTCTCCGCTAAAGGAAGTTGTTCATCCACGTCTTCAATTTTCAACAACCCATCAAAATGACACCTACATAAATAAAAGCAGCAATATTAAATATAGCAACATAAAACGTATGCGGCGTAGGAAGTATCTACGAGTAGTTACTAACGCAGTTCCCCATTGTCGTTCGAGGATTTTCGACATACTTAATGAACATCAAAGGCATTACCAAACTCGCAACAGATTTAATTTGTGTTACGTTCAAATTCCTCTGCAACCGAGTTCCCTGATTATTTGAACTAACTCTAAAACTAAGAACTGTATTTCATATGGATGCCATGGCAGGAAAATTACGGCTAGGAAGCCGTAAATACGGTTGCATTGCGACGCGCTGCCGCCAATGTATATTGGCGACGGGACGGCTGCTGGCGTGGGGTATCTCATTGTGACGTTATTTTGGCGGCGAAGCTAACAGCATTTACTTGACTTTTAGTTTGCAAATAAAAAATAAACAAATTTAAAAATTGTTTTGCAAGATTCTTCGGACTCTGTTGAATTAACGACTTTAGCGACTTCACAGATTACTCGTTTTCTGCCTTAAAGTAGATTTTACATTAAAAACTTAATAATAGGTATAATTGCTACTTATTATATTTCTCCTTTAACATTAATGTCTCGATAACGCCATTCAGGAAAATACTATAGAATTTTCCGTTAATTGGCGCATTAAAAGGCGGTTGCTAGAATTTAATTGACTGTATTAATACAAGGGGTTTAGGAATACGCTTTAAGGCTCTTGATATATTCACTTTCAGCGCATAACGCATAATGTAATACTTACAAAACTGCACAGCAGTTATTATTTACATTAAAGTAAAATACTTAAAGGACTTGAAAACATCATGCAGTCTCTCGTTCGTAAACAATTTGTTCACTTTGGTGCTGAAATACTTTGCGCGTGTGCTCTACCAACATCGTTCTAGGTATCGCGATAATGAGAATGCACATAGGGCATCATGGTTGTCGCACAATGCGGAACTACACGAATAAAGATAGGACAGAGAAAAGGAATTGCAAAAGAATTCTAAAATAATACTATATTTAGGTTAAATGATTTTTTCAATATACAAAATAATAAGTAAGAGGTAAGTAGGACACTCTTTATTGCGACCGACACAGCTGTATTTTGACCTTTATGAAGAAGAAAATAAAGATAAAAAATGGTACACATCTTTTTCTTATGTTGCTTCTCCAACTAGTAAAGATTGGCCATTAGCTCACGAAATCAATCATTGTTTTGGCAAGGCGGAAAAGCTCGGCCGCGTTAACGATTTGATCCCGTCCACTCCCTGATGTTGCGGAGCCACGACTTCTCACTGCGACCGACATGTCGCTAGCTTTGCCTATCGCAGTAACTTATAGAAGTTGGTACTTAAATGAAATAAACCGTCGTCTACATATGCTCCATAAATGATGAAGTGAGCGATGCGCCACCCCTATCATACGAGCCAGAAAATATTCACGTAGCCAAACGAGTTTTAGCTAAAATTGAAATGTAACAGGCTGTCGGAAATGGCAATTTTATTCGATTCGACTAAAGCCTTTAGCGGGCTTTCCGACTACTAGGTTTTTGAATGAATTTCAGATAAAAGGTAGGATTAAACATTTGCACGACAAAATGCTTCTTTTGTTCTTAATGTAGATATACAAAATAAACCATGTTCGTATTTCTTTATTGCTGTTCATAAAGTGATTAACAGTGATAAACATATTATACATGTCTAATAACTTAATAACAGTTTGTGTCGACCCAAACAAACCACAACCACGCCACATCGCAGCGACAAAATGTGGTTACGTAATAGTGTCGATGCAGCTTTTTGCAGCTGCGTTGTGGTTGTGCGACAAAATGTCGTTGTCGCTAGTAGTTGTTATGTGGTTACGTTACGTCATGCGATGTGGCCGGCCGCTAGTTCGCAGCGTCGTCGTCACTAGTGGTTGCGTTGTGGTTGGTATCAGTCACGCGGTCGATAATGACTGCAAAATGTGGTAGGTACGTGTGACTTGAACCATTCATTTCCAATACAAAATGCCCCCGCCCACGTGTTGTGGTTGTGGACCGTGCGGATCATAGCATAGTAGAAAATTACTTATATTCTTAGACTTGCCTACACGTTATCCTAAATTACCTACTATGTATGTAATTATAGACTGAAATATTGTCCACAGCGAGCGAATTAGTTTTAAGTAAGTAATTACCCACATTACCGTAAAATGAACTGCATCATATTTACTACTTCTGTTCCTGTAAAAGTTATGGAGTTGGTAAGCCTATTTTCCATTTACACCGAATTACTTGCAAGCGAATCGGTTATTTAAGTTTCTTGTTAAGGGCAGCATTCAATAATCCGAGCACGAGTTT
Source organism: Crambus lathoniellus (assembly GCA_949710035.1). NCBI lineage: Eukaryota > Metazoa > Arthropoda > Insecta > Lepidoptera > Crambidae > Crambus > Crambus lathoniellus. The sequence continues at coordinate 32,629,771 of OX453296.1, forward strand.
AAGTATTTTAAACCTTAATACACCAGACGGCTGGAAAGTTGGGCGGTGGAAGTCAGAGGGCGCTTTAACAAAAGTTGAAGGTGTTAATGTCGAAATCACACGATAAGGGAGGACTTATATAATACCGTGCCGGGCGCGAGCAGTGCAGTGCACAGTGCAATATGAACTGCTTCCTCCTGCTCCGAACAAAACTTAAAAAAAAATCAAAAGTAAAATTTCTCTCTCGGTTGGGGGGACCCCCAACATATAATATAACATTTTAGTAAGTACCTACTTCTCTTTTTGTGGTCCCCCGACCGAGCATTTGAGTTTTCTTGGCTAGGTTTATTAAATTTTTCAATGGGCAGGAATGTATAGAGTTTGGTCCAACCCTGTAGCAATACATGCTATGTTGTAACATATTCTACTCGTTGCCCTTAACATATATAGTCACGCCCCATTTTGCTCGCAGCAACTAGGAAGTTTAAAAAATCGACTGAAAAAGACTATTTTTTATACAAAAAGAATCTCGTCTCCTACTAAATATATTATAATAAATGTGAAAGTTTAGATGTTTGGATGTTTGTATGTTTGTTACTCAATCACGCCAAAACGTCTGAACGGATTTGGCTGAAATTTGGGACACAGATACTTTACAAACTGGACTTACTTTACTTTGGAGAGGAACATAGGCTACTTTTTATTCCGGAAAAATATCACATTCCCGCGGGATAACGTCGTGAAGTCCACGCGGACGAAGCCGCGGGCGGAAAGCTAGTTTAGTATATTTATAAATTGAAACGTGTATGTACAACATGTATCTTGTACCTATATAATATTCTTTATGTATGTATGTAATATTCTTTTTTACCTCATATCTCCAGAACCGCTGACCGGATTTACATAATTGAGGTATCGTTAGATTTTCTTAGCAGCCTGTGTTCTTAGATAAGTGACGTTAAAAAAAACATGGCGGCTGTGCAACGTCATTGGACTTAGTAAAGAAAACTTTTTTTTTCGAATACTACAGTCAGTATGGGTATCAAATTAAAGGGCTCAACACAAGGATTTCAAGAAGGTAGGTATATATGATGATTATTTATTAAGTTGCCGGAGCATTTAAAGGCTGAAACGAAAATTAGCATGTTCATTCGCTCCTTAAAAAAACTGCTAGTAGAAAAGGCTTACTATTCCATTAAGGAATATTTTGAGGAATTTTTTTTTTAAATGTCTGCCCCTCTCCTGTTCGTTGTAGTGCCTTTCGAGGTGCATGTGAAAATTGGTGCTTGCATGTTTTGTTTAGCTACTAAGTAACATGTAACGCAATTTGTTAATAAAGTATAAAGAATAAAGTTCTTATTTAAGAAAGATGATTTTTGATAATGAACTGAAAAGTCTAAAATAAAAACATAAATTATTAAAAAACAAACAACCCTACTGCAAAAAATAACCACTAAAAAGGGAAAACAAGCTCTTTTATTTCTCATTGCAGTCAGGGGACACTTTAATTATTAAATTGTAGTGTTTCACCGAACGGTCCCCTGACTGCAATGAGAAATATAAAAGAGCTTGTTTTTCCCTTTTTACCCGACTGCAAGGGAAGGGTTATGTTTAGTGGTTATTTTTTTCTTTTATGCTAACATTTTGAAAACGATGCATATGTCAAATTTTGTAAAAGGATGTAATGAAAACTGATAAAATTATCTACAACTTTGGTCTTACACACTTTTTACCTATTCCCAATCGTTGTCTAGCTAGCTATGAAAAAACGGTGATTTTCAAAAATAAGATTTAGCTTCTCATTTTTTGTCATACATTTATGATAAAATAATAACTCAGCAGTATAGGCATCCATTTATTTATGCTTCATTCGTTCAGAAATACAACACATTGCTCAATAATTTGCAAACAGTACATCTGAGGAAAAAGCCCCCAAAAAGCTTGTACAGAGTTAATTCTCTTAAAGAATATGTATAGGTATGTTACAGTTAGAACCCGTTGTTAGTTAAAACGCGTTTTCTCTAGTTAAAACTAGTTTTCACTGAATGCCTTTGTTAAAACTCGGGCTCACCTCGGAAGTGGGACCTTTGGTCTGTTTGTCTCCTAACTAGCCCAAACAAAGTTCCGAAGTCTAATTTTCTGCTTTCGAGCTTTGCATCGAGAATCATTAATTAACTGGACTATTATTATTTATGACAGTGTTGATATCATGCACAGATTTAACTTTATTAGTAGGTGTAATTATTATGTATATGTTTGGACAAAGAACATATCGCTGATTATCGATTCCCAAATGAGCAAAGCATTATACCCACCATAGCACTTAATTTAGAAACACACACACACACACACACACACACTGACCACACACACAAACAAGTCACCTATTAACAGACAAATATTGGTTATTAAAAAAGTTAATTTAATATTTTTTGGGGACTTTTGGTATGTTTTTCTCTCGCCTAAACAAAGTCAAACTTTCTGCTTTTAACCTTTCCATCTAGCCTTGCGAGCACTCATTGACTTATTACTACCTACATCAGATTTTCTTTGTTTGACTATTCTAAAGTCTAGGATCTACTACTAGGTAGTACCCACTTATCTGCTTTTAATTGCGCATAAAATTGACTTCTATGATTATTTTACAGTGTCCTCCAATGGCTTCAAAGGCGCTCATTCTCTTTTCCATAGGGAATCTCAAAATTTCCTGACTGATCTATATCTATATATATAAAATTCAAAGTCCTGACTGACTGACTGACTGACTGACTGACTGACTGACTGACTGAGATATCAACGCACAGCCCAAACCGCTGAACCTAGAGACTTCAAATTTTGCACATAGATACGTTATACAGTGTAGGCATCCACTAAGAAAGGATTTTCGGAAATTCCACCCCTAAGGAGGTGAAATAGGGGATGAATGTTTGTATGAAAGTCCGTCAGTTTTGAAGTTAGGATCTTCAAATTTTGTATTTAGACTGGCAATTGAAAATTAATATTTACCTATGTCAGCGTTTTTGACAATTCCACCCCCGAAGGGGTGAAAATGGGGGTGAAATGTTGTATCTGGAAAGTCCTTCATTAAATTTATTATTTAGGCTTATGGTCGGAAAGTAAAACAAATAAGCAAAAACATGTTTCGTATTTTTTCGAAAATCAACCCCTTAGAGGTTAAATGGGATAAATAAGCCTAAAAATCGATATGGATGGATGTCGTAATTGAGTTTTATGGGATGACGATTGCAAAAATGGCATTTATTTTGATGTTTAACACGCTGAACATGATTCAACCCCTAAAAGGTTGAAATAGGGGTGAAGTTTTGAATGAAAATCAGGGGGTAAAATAGACATTTCCACTTGAAACTTTACAGGCTTACTTCTTTAAACCAATAGGCAGCCCATTTCGTAGTTTTCCAAAAATCAAACCCAGGGGGTAAATAGGGTACCTATAGAAACCTAAATCATCTTAAGTACCCTAAAAGTTCTTGGTTCCTTAGCTACTCAGAATTAACTCTTGATTGTGAAACAGACACTTATTATTTACTAGCTTCCGCCCGCGACTTTGTCCGCGTGGACATTCGAGAAAATACTAAGGGGACCAATAACCAGGATAAAAAGTATTCTATGTTTTAATTCTATAAAAATCCAATCAACCGTTTTTACGTGATTGGGCGGGTCCTCCCTCACCAAGCGAGCAGCCTCGCGCGAGGCAGAACGTTTGCCACGTGCGGCGGGCCTCGCACTGGTTATTAGTCCCCTAAGTATTTTCTCGAATGTCCACGCGGACGAAGTCGCGGGCGGAAGCTAGTTCACAATAAAGTACTTAAAACTTTTTGTTTCACGCGGACGAGATCGCGGGTTGGCGCTAGTTTAATTAATATTAACTAGTATATTTGTAGCACAATCTGAATATGCTTAGTTGAAGCAAGTAATTAGTCTGAACTGTGTAAATTGTCACAGATCTTGAATTCATATTGTACAATGTACATTCTAAGCGTGAATATAACTTTAGCTTGCTGTTATATCAATTTGAAATAGGTACAATAATAAAATAATATAGACGTTTTATCTCACGAGCGCGGGTGAGCCATACTTGTAGTTGTAATGCGTATAGATAGACACGCGCTAATGTGTGCGTCAGCGGGCGACATGGCCAAAACCAGGGGGCGCAATGTAACATATGGGAACTACTGAGCCAAAAATTGCGAAAGTTGTTAAAATTAGGACGTAGGTGTCACTTTTTTATCACTACATAATATGTTTATAGCTGCTACACACGTCCCCACGAACCACCGATTTGGCGCGGACGAACGCTGCAAATCTGATCCGCGCCAAACACGTTCGAACCATGTCTGCCGCACCAAAGGAGACTGGGCAAAAAACAATGGAACTTGGACCTAAAACAAAAAAACTGGCGGCCACTTCTAGAAGTAGCCCCTATTTTATGGTAATCATAATTATGTGCTTACCTACATTTTTTTAAACCCTTACTTCGCTGTCATGGATAGGTAGTTTCAGAGCTACGACTTTTTTAAATACTATGAGTTTCACTAAAAATACGTTTAAAAGGATAGAAATAGGTACATTGCTTTAACCATTTTTTTGTGTCTATATGTGGACCCAAGTAACTCTTAAGGAGCGGTAACATTCGTCTGACGTCACGTGTTCGGCTTTCATAGTAAATGTAAGTATGCACTAGAAGCACACTATCTTATAACGCGTCCATATAGATACTGCGTGTTAACACGTGGCGTTAGACAGATGTGACCGCACCCTTAAGATTTCTTATAAGTTCACTTATCCAAGTTCACATAATACAGGCTTCTGGCATTTTTGTTCTTTGTATTAGATCACTGTTTTCCTGTTTTTAAGCATTTGTAAACATTCACCTTATCAATCTTACTTATATCATAAACGAAATAAAAATATTTTTAATTAAAAAAATGAACCTTAAGTATCTTCTTAACTATCCACATCTAAGAGTTATGCTCATAAGAAAAAATGAAGCACATATTCATAACTTACATTTAGAATTAAATTCTTAAGTGGCCGCACACTTTTATTTTTTAACCTTTAGTCCAGAGGTGCCCAGTCTCCAGGTAGGGCGGCTACACACGTCCCGATTTGGTCTGGCCGAAAACTTTCGTTCGTTCAGTCCTACGCAAAAGTCATGAACGAGCATTAAATTGAATCCTCTGAAAACCCCTCAAACGTATTCTGTCTGCCTTAAAGATTTCCGCTTTTATACGTATTTCTACCTAAATCTGGGGGAAAATCTCCGAAGTTGTCAACACTGCGTAGTTGGTCCGGTCGGGAGTCTTCAAAATTACCTATTGTGTGTAGAATGTGTAGAAAATGCGTAAAAAGTGGTTTTATTTCAATGAACAGTTCGCGCAGAAACCAGGAAAATTGCCTATTTTCTATTAGCTGTCATTTGAAACATGCTTGTTAAGATTTATGTAGGTAAAAGTGAATCAAAGTTCGATGTCACAGGCTGTGAGAAGTATATTAACATTGCTCGAAGTGCTTTCCGCAAATGCTTTGTGTCGATTCTAGATACATCTATTGGTGGCCACGGTGCCTTATCGGTAATTCTGATTCTGAACGTTACTAGAGTGAAATCATATTGATTGAGACCGGTCTCAATCAATAGGATTTCACTCTAGTGGGCCCGCAACGATACAATGTAGACAGTTTCAAAGTCCCTACTTGTACCAGTGATGTATAAAGAAAAGTTTACAACCTACTCTCAGACCTACCGAATATATCAAAAAATTCGGAGGAGTTTGGTTACAAACACTGTGACATGAGATTTTTTTAAATTAGATTAGTTAAATGAACTCGACAACTTTTATAATACTTACCTAAAATAAATACAAATAGTCTTAAAATTGCTCAAATAGACGTCAATCGACTTTCCATGTAAATACGCAGATTCGAGAAGTCACGTTGAAATATTCTAATATACCTACCCTACTTTTAGTTCAGGGTGCGATTCTGTAAGGACATTCCGCCGTCACTTCGCATTCGAACACGAATCATTATGTCAAATTTAAATTGTTTGATCATTAAGCTACATTCTTCCCGAGCGACATAGGCTATTGTTATCCCAATATTCCCATGGGAACGGGTACCAGGCGGGTAAAGCCGCGAGGATCCGCTAGTAACAAATAAGTGACACAAGCGAAAAAGAATATTGAACTCCTATACGAATTGCTGTTAAAATTTTAGAAAATTGATATTAAATGGTGCTATAATGTATATTTTTGCGTTTTCAATGCTTTCTTCAAGATCCTACTAATCCTCCTAATATTATAAACTAGCTGACCCGGCAAACGTTGTTTTGCCATATAAATTTTATTGGACACCAACTTCGTATCAACTGCCTGGCACAATGTCACTTATTAAAAAAAAAGAAATCCTGAGCGGCAAAAATGTCAGTGATTAAGTACATACTCTTTGACATACCTTCTCTTTGGAAGCTGCTAAGAAATGACTGTTGTGTGAAGTATGACAGTTTAAGTAAAATTACCATTTTTATTTACTATATATAGCTCGATAGCTCGATTATTTTATAATATTCCTGGATAAAAAGTAGCCTATGTTATTCTCCAGCTCTCAAATTATCTCCATACCGAAAATCTTGTCGATCCGTTGCTCCGTTTTGACGTGAAAGACGGACAAACAAACAAACAAACAAACAAACAAACACACTTTCACATTTATAATATTAGTATGGATGCCAAAGTTCGTAAGTATATGGACATCCATCCATACTTACATAAGTATGTAGTATGTTTGTTACTCTTTCACGCAAAAACTGCTGAACGGATTTGGAAGAAATTTGCAACAGAGATAGATAACACATAATACTTTTTATCCCGATACTCCCACAGGAACGGGATCTACGCGGGTGAAACCGCGGGCGACCGCTAGTAAGTATATAATATTTTTAAAATCAAAGCAAGATTTTATAATCATACTAGTCGTTTCGCGCGGCTGAACCCGAGTGGTGCACGTTCCCGTGGGAAGTTTATCCATTACAAACAAACAAAAAAATCAAATATCTTCTCTTTACAATATTAGTATACTTAGATAGAATAGAAATACTACGCACTTTATTTAGTCTTTTGTCAAATCAATAGCGGTATCCTAACGTCAGGTCATTCATAGCTACAATTTGAAAAAATTAAGAAATAAGTATCATTTCATTATCTGCAAGAAAAACACAATCATAAGTGATTATCTCGTTGACCCCGCACTGCTCGAAGCCACAGGTAGCTCTGAAGAGCGGCCATTATTGGTTAATAGCTTAACCAGCTGGAAAATTTAATTGCGAAATCGTTCCAATCATGGAGAGTAAACTCCTTACCGAGATTTTATAAAACACTTCAAACCCTCTAGTACTGTTATTTCTGTTTGTTGTTCTGTTGTTTTTCTGACCAAGATGAAGTAACTACTTTATTGTGATATTTTTACATAAACTGCTATTTTTTAACCGACTTCAAAAAAAGGAGGAGGTTATCAATTCGACTGTATATTTTTTTTTTATTTTTTTTTTTATTTTTTATGTGTGTTACCTCAGAACTTTTTAGTTAATGAACCGATTTGGATAATTCTTTTTTTATTTAAAAGGTGATGCTTCTCGTGTGGTCCCATTCAAATTTTATCAAGAACTGACAAGAAGTTCAGGAGTTATCCTGAATAATGTGTATTCAGACTTTATTTGGGTATATGGACGATTTCATAGTTTTATCAAATTGGGGATCATTTTCAAAATATTTTTTTTTGAAAGTTGGTACTTCTGACCTGGTCTTACTTTCACCAAGTCAGGACCAGGGGATCAAATCCCAGGAAAATCGAGAGAAATTCTCAAATATAGGCAAGCCTTATGCGTTCCATTTATTTTTGAAGTTAGTCAAGTATTTGCATCTGGTAGTCATCATCTCATAGTGATGAGCTGGTGATGGAAGCTACAACTCCTTAACGGTTAGGAGCTGGAGAATATTTATTTAAGTATTAATCGTACGTATGGGCCAATAGTTATATTCTTTCATGTTATTAGGGTGAGCTGCTGATGAGAGGTGAAACTCCTCAACAGTTAGGAGTTATATTATTATGTTTTATAAATACCTTATGCACGAATGGACCTTCAATTGTATTCCTTCAAGTTATCTAAGTAGCTAAAGATGGAAAGCTGAATTCCGTAACGGATAGGATATTTACAACAATTTATCATAATCACCATGTAGTTTCGCTACGATTAGGTATATACACTAAAAATCGAAAAATAAAACGTTTTTGAAAAAAAAATGTAACCGCCTTCAAAACGGATCTTCAAACAAATTTAACAAACACTAAAAAACGAAAAAAATAATAAGATTTTTTAATTCAAAGGACGATGATACGTGACTTTTTCTAATTTATCTTGGTACTTACTGAACTGTTTGAAGTCGGTGCCAAGCCAAAAAGAATAAGAACGAAATATACTAAGTGAAATAACTAACATATTAAAAAAAACTCGGTCCCAAGCGTGAGGTGTAGGACGTAATTACCTCAATACGTATAAGACGGCACCGACTTCAAACAGTTCAGTAAGTACCAAAATAAATTAGAAAAAGTCACGTATCATCGTCCTTTGAATTAAAAAATCTTATTATTTTTTTCGTTTTTTAGTGTTTGTGAAATTTGTTTGAAGATCCGTTTTGAAGGCGGTTACATTTTTTTTTTCAAAAACGTTTTTTAGAAGATATAACTATCATTTGCGCTACAATTTGACATGTCTGTCTGTGGCATCGTATAGCCTTAGATACGAATAGAGATCGATCTTCACCCATCTGTTTAATGAATATAAAGTTTTGAAATTAAGAATGTTGTAGCATATAAATCGCAAATAGGTTGGCTATAATAGAGATCGATCTTCATCCATCTGTTTAATGAATAAAAATTATTGAAATTAAGAATTTTGTAGCATATTAATCGCAAATAGGTTGGCTAAAATTTTCATGTCCAGAGTTCCAGACTATATTTAATCGAAATCGATATCGAAGCGCACCTATCTCTTTATATGAATAATTTTTATACCATTCGATTGAATGGAGGCTACAGAATGTAAAAACGTTGGGTTGGCTACGTTATTCCTGGTTGAACATAGGGTTGGCAGCGATTGAAAGTTTAATGAAAAATGAGTAATTTGCACCAATTTGTTTGTGAAATATTTGTTCTGTAGGCCATACTATCAATTGGTATAAAAATAATTTAAAAACCAGGTACTAAGGTGAAATTTTCGTAGAAAATGTCAAAAAAAATATGTCTGGATGTCAATTAAACAGATGGCGAAGGTAGATCTTATCTTAGGCAAATGGACCGATTTTGATGCGGTTTGTTTTATTCGAAACCTGACGTGATCGAGATGGTTATAAGCTATAATTTGTGAAGATTTATTCAGAGGTTTCAAGGTCATCAGCTTTTTTAGTTAGCTTCAGTAGGGATTTGATCTCACGTATGATCTTTACTTACAAACGTTTGTGTATTAAGAATGAAAAAAATTTATTAACAACCCCCGTCACAAAAAAAACTGTATGAAGATAAAAAATAAAATTTCTCTCTCGGTCGGGGACCACAAGAGAATTTCCTAAAAAGGTAGGTATGTTGGGGTACCTTAGCATAATTTTCAAACGGCCGTTACTCGTATACCGATTATAGCTTATAGGTATCAGTATTTTTGTAACAGTGGTCATGGACATGGTGCATGGGTGTTCATTGTGTAAAAATTGGGAGCTAATACTACCTACTTGGCATACGAAGAAAAAATATTTTAAAATAAAAGAAAAATATCAATCACTAGTGTTGTGTTTACATCAGAATCGAATAGGCTCAAAAGTCATTCCTCAATATCTAGGACTCGAAACATATTTAAATTTCATAATCTCGGAGCAATTATTGTTTTAAACTTTTCGGGCTCAAAAAAAAGAGTTTTTCAAAAATGTATACCTACGATATTATTATTAGTATGCATAATTGGCACACCTGTGTTCTAGTTTATCCTTTCAAATAGTAAACACGATCTAGTTCTGTATACCTATGTTCATACAATGTCGAGCGATACTTTTGCTTAGGGAATGATCCCAGAGCACGCCAAAAGACAAGAAATCCCCATAAATCATCTTATGGCTGATTTACATAGATCCAGTAACTGGCACCGTAATCGATGACAGTCCAGAGCTGGATACGTGTGCACGTTTTAACATGCCAATCCAGCGCTGCCGCGCTGGGGTCAACTGGGGGATGGAGTAAAACAACTGACTTCTTCATCATCATCAGCCATTTAATGTCCCCACTGCTGGGGCACTGGCCTTCCTTATGGATGAATAAGGAGAATGAGCCATGACCCACCACGCGGGCTCAGTGCGGATTGGTGGGTATTAACGACTGCAAGTGCAGCCGGGACCAACGGCTTAACGTGCCTTCCGAAGCACGGAGGAGCTCGAGATGAAAAGTTTTTGGTCACCCATCCCGTGACCGACCATTGCGAACGTTGCTTAACCTCAACGATCGCATTCCGAGCGCGCTATCCACTGCGCCACGGGATCCTCAGACTTCTTACTGGGTTCAAATTACGGCGTAAAGCGGATCCAGTATTATTTAAAATTTAAAATTTCTCTCTCGGTCGGGGACCACAAGAGAATTTCCTAAAAAGGTAGGTATGTTGGGGGTACCTTAGCATAATTTTCAAACGGCCGTTACTCGTACTTCATGGAAACATGCCATTATTATCTTCAAGAGCAACACAAATAAGTGATTATCTCGTTCCCGTTGACCCCGCACTGCTCGCAGCCACATGTTGATTTGATGAGCGCCCATTATTGGTTAATAGCTCAACTCGCTAGCAAATTGAAATTGCTAAATCGCTCCAACGATGGAGAGAATCGCTGATTTCTATATGACCCATTTAAGACCAGAGAGAGTCATTCTAAGAGAATTAACAGGCACATTAATAAGTTTCAGTTGCGCGATTAAGGTAATTGTTATTAGGTTTTTTTTATCATTATATTACATTATAATTGACTTATGATGTTGTGCTGAGATAGTTTAAAATTTTTGCCAGAAATAATATCTACTCCAAAATATGCATTTTTAAAGTTGAATAATAGATTTTGATGTTTTTGTTGAAATTCAGTGTATTCAACAAGGTGAAGGTCAACAAATTGACTTAACCATACTCACATAATAGGTACCTACTGAGCACACTTTTTATATATTTATTTGGACTTAGATAGATAATTTAAATAGGAATATTCAAACAATTCAAACTTAGCAATGATAACAAACATGCAAATTGAAAAATTCCCTTAAAGGCGGCCACTTCGAATAAAAGAACATATTACAATTATTTAGTGTTAGGTACCTATATACATCTAAGTAAAGGTTGACACTTGTTGAAGAGCTTATAATGCGTCTATAATTATTATTACCCCCTGTTTAATATTGACCTTTGAATTTGATCACAAAATCACTTTAACTGCGATACATCCTACTGACTCAAAATGTAACACGAGTGAAATTCGATAGAATGCGTCATATTGCTTCGTAAGCAAGATTTTAATTAATGATGAAAGAAAGAAAACTGATTAAGTGTTCCGGGAGATTTCATTGAATCGTTAGCTGAGCCAGAAAGCGTATAAGTTGATTCGTCTCGTGTTGCTGGTATCGGAGTTAGTCGATGTTTTAATGATCTGCACCCTCTTGCTAAGAATACGGGGCCTAACGAGACACTCGTGCTCATCAAACGATCGACGCCTAGGCTGCCTAGCCATGGAGTATCTATTGAAATGCGGAACGGTACTTCCATAAAGGTTGAAAAGAGGGCCAAACAAATACCTACTCATTTCGACAATTATTGCAATCACATGAGATAATTAATTTTAATCTACAACATGTAGGAATCTCCGTTGAATAAATTGAATTAATGATTTATGTTATAGTAATCGAATCGCTACAGGTTTTCTCGTTCAGTCAGGCTCAATGCCCGGGCATTCCACAATAAGTACCACTAGCGAGGAAATTTTTGTGTTATGTTTGAAACTTGGAGACTGACCATAGGATATAGACCATGAAGGTAAAAAAAAAGTTCTTGGTGGGGGACAAATAATTTAAAATATACGTAGGTATTGGGACGAAAGGGATGATAGTAGCTGGAGAATCAAAACCAACCAGGAGATAAAAGACCTAGTACGCGAGCCTTTATCGGCAAAATTAAAGCCAACCGGGCACAACAGAGTAAAACTATTTAACCAGGATGTTTAGAAGAGTTCTATGGCGCAGTGGCTCAAAGGGTTCAACGGAGTCCGCTATGAGATGGATTGACCAATTTATCTCATAGCAAGCCTTTTTAAAGAAGGCACTACTAGGACTTCGTTTTGTCCGCATTAAAACTTGTTAATACTATGTTAATGCTTAGTTAACAATATTTCATGTGTGTGAAGGAATTGAACGGGGAATATTGTGATAAATCGTCGAGAAATTTGCTCAAGTGAGAAAAATAAGAATTGACGAATGTTAAATAAATAAATAACTTACATTGATTTATTTCAGACTCAACGTTTCCAAGAATTAAGTAGGTACAGAACAAATGAGTGACTGGCTGTACTATGGCTGGCAAATTCTATTCAGCAGACAAAAGTTACCCTAATTCCCTACCCCTATTCAAATAATGAGTGCAATGTTTGCATGCGGCAGTAGCCTCTAGTGGCACGAAGCATATAATTAGCATCTCGTGAAATGCAAGCCTTTTGGAATGAAACCACAATCAAACAGAGCATGTAATTCCGAAATTATCACGTATTAACGTAAGAAGTGATGAATAGTGCTTGTGGGCGAATAGTTATTATATTACACAATAAACTATAAAATACTATACTAGTATACTAAATAACTAGATCAACTTGTTCAGTCGAGCCTCTAACTAAACTTTTATTTGTCCGGGCCACTGAAGTCTTGTTGGAAATTTCTAATAGGTACTTTTTCACCATGAGCTGGAAAATGAGCATTTTTTACAAATGATTGAGAATCGACTACCTAAGTATAGTATAAAGTCATTTCTAATTCCACAATAAGTACCACTAGCGAGGAAATTTTTATGTTATGTTTGAAACTTGGAGACTGACCATGAAGGTAAAAAAAAAGTTCTTGGTGGGGGACAAATAATTTAAAAAATACGTAGGTATTGGGACGAAAGGGATGATAGTAGCTGGAGAATCAAAACCAACCAGGAGATAAAAGACCTAGTACGCGAGCCTTTATCGGCAAAATTAAAGCCAACCGATTGCCCAACGCCGACGACAGTCAGAACTGGCACAAGATCGAAACAAGTGGCGATCTTAAGCTTTGAAGGCATTTGACTCATCTTGGGTCGCTGAGACAGCGAAGTAAGTAGTAGTAGAATGTTTTGTTAAGCCTTGTGTTTGTGGGTGTAAACCTAAAAAAGTAAAAAAAGTGCAGCGTTTTAATGTTGCAGTAGGTACTTGTCCTACAAACCATACCAACACCACAAACTTATCCTAGTTCGTTTGAAGAGAGGGTTTGTTGTGAATGCGGAAGACAAACAGAGTTCCCTCAATACTTATTACTTAATGCATGGCTTTGCCAAGGGAACAATTGCTTTAGCGAACTTTGTTATGATTTTCAAATATTGTGTTTGCAAATCAATATAATTTTAGACAGTCTGAATGTTTCACCCTTTTTTATATTTCATTCACAATGCCATTTCTCTAATATAAATTAAATGCTAGAAAATAATGAATATTTTCAGTAAATTCAAGTGCAATAAGATCACGCACACTACTGTTTCACTCGATGCACTACGCGTGCGCGGGTGGTCCAGCATTTAACACTCGTAGCAAAATAATAGCTCCGTAGCGCCCCGTAGCCTCGCTGCTACGACGCTACGATATTGATAATTAGTTTGGATGGTGCAAACTAAATAGTCTAAGCAAAATAAGGTTTAGGGTCACATTAATTGCACCTTTAAGAAATTTATTTTTAAATAATAGTATTGACATTTTTTTAAGCACTCATCGTGATTTTGTAGGTATACTGTATGGCTATACATATATACTGGTGTGCGTTCGTGAGAAATACCTAGTTGTGTTTTGGCCGTTTATAATTATTAGACAATAAAGGCACTTTAGGTGAATATTATAATTTAATCTATGGATACCATTTAGATTATGATATGCAGGTAATCCCTGACGTAAGAACAATATTCTGCACATTGCGACGTTTTTTCTATCACGATTAAATATCACTCGGAGTGCCATTATTGTTATAAAGTTAGAAACAATTTGATATAGAATATTCGAAATAAATCGACCTTGAGAAGTAATTTTTATTGCTCAATGAAAGAATTCTCAAAGACTCCAACATGAACAAAATCACTAGTTGTCCATTTTTTGTTCACACCCAAATTGTATTTTCTTACTTTATTGATTAATTACTCAACATACTTATTCACAACACTACAAAAACTTCTCATTAAGGCGATAGACTAGGCGAAAGCGGCACCGCGGTGAATTTTATCCTTTATTGCCCGTGGTACTACCAGTAGTACTACGGGTAAAAAAAAACCCGTCGTACTACCAAGCGATCCAGTAGTACGACGGGAAATTATTTTTATTTCATTATTTTTAAATTACAGACAAACGTTTGCAAGTAAATAAAATACCAATTATGCGTGTTAGATCCCTACTGCAGCTAACTAAAAGAGCTGATGACCTTGAAACGTCTTAACAGATCTTCACAAATTATAGCTAAGAACCATCTCGATCACGTCATCTTTCGAACAAAATAAACCGCATCAAAATCGGTCCATCCGTTCAGGAGCTACGATGGTACAGACAGACAGATACACAGACACGTCAAACTTATAGAACTCTGCCACACTAGCGTGTCCACTCTAGATAATATATATGTATACTTGAGAATTTTGAAGAACTTAAAATTATCTTATTATTATCATAGAATACATTTTTTTATTATTTGTTTATTGTAAGTAATTGTCTTGCATAAATCAATCTTCTCATACGTGTATTTTTAAACTTTTAACTCTGTTGAATGCGTTAGAAATCTGAAGACGTATAATTCGCTTATAATTTGCTTAAAATAAAGCCTTTTTAACTAAGTTTTCTTTGAAGTTTTGAATAAAAGTACAATACAATTTTGGCGGCGGATACTTTTTAGGATTTTTCAATGTCCTAATTGCTGTATATTTTATACACAACGCCACATTTGAATTTCGTGTAAACAACAAAGACATGAACGTCACACACGGAAAAACATTAAACACGTATCTATCAGGGGGCCAAGTCTGCTAACGTTAAGTCACAATCGTATCTCAATCGTGTTTCAATTGTAGTTCAGTTGTAGTGCTCTTTAAATACTAGTTACAAGAATTATGACAGTATGATGTGATGTGAATGTAGTGTGTGGTGTGACCATCAGTAGTATCATGAAAAAAGTACACATTTCTTGTAAGTAGTGTGTAAAAAAGCACTACAACTGAACTACTATTGAAACACGATTGAGACACGATTGTGACTTAACGTTAGCAGACTTGGCCCCCTGGCAGGTTACATGGAACTTGACAAATTGTTAAGTACAATGAAAATCAATATATTGTCTCGGCCACTTTTAAAATATTGAAATAAACGTCATTTTAATATAGGTATCATAATACATTACTACTAATTTAGTTTGTCCCTAATCAGCTCCAACAGAATAAAAAAAAACAGTCTAAATCAAGAAACGGCTTCTTAAAAACGATGTTAAAAAGAATTTGTTCACTGGTAAAGTCTTTAACATCAAAACCGATATCCATTTTAATTGACGAAAAAACTTTTGTCCGCACTGGAAATTCAAATCCTATTAAGGTGCATGTAGTCGTGAAACGATCATTTTTGAGGCCTTAAAACTCATAAATTAGCCTACTGATGAATCTAGAATTAATATATATTAAATATTGATATATAAACTTCAATCTGAGCATTTAAAAAAAACATAGTCTTTAAGATACGATTTAAAAAAAAACATTGAAATGAAGCTGTTTTCAACTTGAAATACGCTACTGCTTCTAAACTACAAGTGATATTTTCACGTTTCTTTCAGGAAAAGATTGCTAACTTGTTTAACTTAAAACTGAGCATTTTTCGTTTTAAAATAATACATAGTTTTGACGAAACGTGTGTTTAAGGTGTATCGATGAGCTCAGTGGCGCCGCCAATGGAAATAAATCAATTGCATTTTATTAAAAGCTTGGATTAAAAGTTTCGGTTATTTCGCGAAAATAGAAGAGCAAAATGCAATTTTTAATTGTTTTTTCATGGCCTCAAATATGAGCACCAAGTTATGGATCTCGATATTGCCAAATGTGGCCACTTTTGGCACTATTGAGATTCACGACTTATTGCGTAAGTTTGAGTTCTCAAAAGTATATTTATAAAATGCATTCCACTCTTTCACCTGCGCGAAATAACCGAAACTTTTAATCCAAGCCTTTAATAAAATGCAATTGATTTATTTCCATTGGCGGCGCCACTGAGCTCATCGATACACCTTAAGCTGTTTTGGTGCGGGTAGCGGGCGGGAAAATTAGGCCACTTTTCTATGCCCAAGGTCGTTGGCGATACCACGGGCCTTAAGCGCGTATATTTCAAATATAAAATAAAACTGACTTCAATACACGTCCAATATATGGACTAGTAAATGGACGTTTATGACAATGGATAATGAACGAGAAATTCAATAATGCAACATTGTCTACTGAAAATAAAATTTCCTAGTAATGAACAATATTAAAAGGTAAATATCAAATTCCGCAAACCACATAATGTGTTCGTAAAATAAATGAACATAATTATTTGGATCATGCTAGGTACATTTCTGCCAAGCATTGATCTGGTCATTCCAAAATGTATCTTAAGACTACCTGCTTCTTGCGATTTTACCCACATGGTACCCGTTCCTGTGGGAATATCGGGAAAAAACACAGCCTATGTCACTCGGGAAGAATGTAGCTTTCTAGTGGTGAAAGAATTTTCAAAATCGCTTCAGTAGTTTTGAGTTTTTTCGTTTCAAATAATTTTTTTCTCTCTTTATAATATTAGTATGGATAAACATGGCAAATGCAGAGCTATGCAAAATCTTAAACGTAAACATGCTTTATGCATATTTCAAATAAACCAACGTAAGAAAACCAATAAAACTTTTCGAAGGCAGCGTAAAGTTACAAAGATTTTAACAAAAGAACTATTTCGCAACAAGACAGTGTAGCACGTATCGACTAAGTAATACATGAAAAATGTGTTTAAACTTGTAGTTACACAAGTACGTTACGGAGGATTTGTTAGCAAATGAGTCGGTAATAAACAAGCGAGCGAGCCTTTTGTCGCGGCAGGTTGAATGCCGCCGTCGGTGTGCTGTGGCAAATTGTGTGTTCTGCGGTAATTACCACATTTGTCCACAAACGACTACTGACGACATCACTATACTCGCCTCTTTCTACTACTCACTATTGGTTTAGCTCCTAATCGTAACTAAATAGTGGAGAACAACGGTTACCTACTAAGTTGTTGATTATGTAAATATATTAATATTATGATCTAACTAAATAATGTGAATATCCGAATGCAGTCTACAACATCGCCAACTGCATTTTGCAGACTATCTTTTAATTTTTTTTATTCTCATATCGATTCTCCCTATTTCTAATCGGCTATCAGCCTCAACATTATTATTGTTTTATTATTTTTTTCACTGTTTGATGTATTTATTAAGTATTTTATAAATTTATTATTACAAAACAAAATCATTTTGTGATAGAAGTTTATGTAAAGACTACAGGAAAAATCAAACGATGATTCTAAATAGTAAACTTTTTCAGAAATCATCAACAAAAAATATATTAGTTCCACTATCGGTCAAGAGCTGGCGTTGACCTAAAACTGCAATATTCTACACTGCGAATACTCTGACGATAGACTGATGAAAAACATTTTCCCGTTATATTTAAATTTATGATGGTACGGAACCTTCGGTGCGTGAGTCCGACTCACTCTTGACCGGTTTTTTAAACTCTCACTCGTGTTTTAATAACCCCTATTATGTGACAGTCACATAAACTACTATTATGTAAGTATTACATTCTTTATAAATACCATAAAGCTACTCATATCATAGTGATAGGTACAAGTAAATTTATTGTTAGAATATTAATTGTCATCTTTAACGTTTCATTGTTATATAAAACCTTAAAAGATGGCCACCTTTGTGTTCAATTAGCCCGTCAAGTTAGACTTTATACAACAATCATTCGCATAGAACTGAAAATCCTACGAATTTTTGGGATACCATTTACTAACAAATGAAATCTAAAAAGTCTCATAAAATCTTATATGTGCAAATATGTTATTCAAGATCAATGTTACACGAGAATCAGGAAAGTATACGAACGAAGTAATATGCACTCGGAAAAAATCGTAGATATTTTAATGCCAAAAATAACAAAAAATAAAAATATTAAACAATTAATAACAAAAAACTAAAAATAAAACATCATTGATTGAAACACCAGGCGACCTAAAAACCCGTTACAGATTTTCAGGAACCAATCAAAAACCAAACGAGCGAAATATTGGGCGCCCAGATAGGATCTATTCCGGTAACAAAAATGTTTTGAATTTAGTCTGTAGTTGTGCGTATTTTACTGAAAATTGGAGCTGGAAACTGTAAGAAACATCGCCAGCTAAAGCAAGTTTGGTTGGACTTATCAAAAACACTGAACCGGTGGTTCTAATTAACTTGGCATGTATTCGGTCTATTCAGTTGACATACGCGAACTGGGTTATTTAGAGCTCACTGTTATATCGTATCATCCTCATATTTTTTGCAACTAAAAGCGTATTGTGTGCGTGTGGTCTTTTCTCTCAAGTCGCAACATGAGTCGGTCTTTTGCCGAACGTTGTTTTAATCTTCTTCTAACGAATATAAGGCGGTGTGTATTTCCTCGGATATCATCACGAACCGATAAACAAAGCTTCAACGTATATCGAGTTACTAAAGAAATTAAGTTTATACAATGAGCCTCGGTCAACTTTACTCTTCTTCAGTAAAGGGTTTTTCATTAAGAGCGCTCGAACTTAAGTGATATTCCCACAATTTTTATTTTATTTTATGAGCATTTGATGACATTATTTATGGAATATAATTTCAGCCAAATAGTCACCGCGATTCCGTTGAAGGTGGTGTATCCACACTACCTTCATTTTCGCATAAATGGGGTTCAATCTCATGAATAACGCGAGTTATGTTGGCCTTCAGGGCAGCAATTGTCTGTGGTTTGTCAGCATAGGCTCAGGATTTCACATAGCCCCACAGAAAGTAATCGAGCGGAGTTAGATCACACGATCTCGCTGGCCAGTTGATGTCACCACCACGCGAGATAACGAAGCCCTCAAACTTCTTATCCAATAAATTTAATGTTTCTAGTGCAGGTATGGCAAGTGGCGCCGTCCTTTTGCAGCCACATTTTCCATGGTGAAATGTCACGAATAAATATGTATCCCCGCCAAATTTGACAGCTATCGCTTTTCTGGCTATCTATCGATGGCCGCTATCAACTTTCAAAGTTCGAGCATCCCTATTGAAAAACCCTTTACTTACAGTAGTTCTTCAGATAGTTCTACCTCGTTTTACTATGTCAACTGTTGCTATATTTTGCGTGAAATTAGGTTGTCACTAGTATAACTAATAATAAGAGCAATCGGAAAATGAGTCAGTCTGCAAATAATACCTATGAATTTATTCGATAAAAGGCTTTACAGCTTGGTGATTAACAAATCGTATAGCTGTATACACTTTTGTCGGTCCGTCAGGGTTGCTACACCAGGGGTGCGTAATAAATGATATAATTTCATTTGGTATAATTTCATTTCAATTACGTTCATATGACATAATAAACGTTAGTCATAACAAACAACACTTCAACTAATTTCATTTCACATAATGATTATTTAATATAAGTATCATAATTTTATAGAATACTAATAGAATAATTTAACATAAAGCTCATATTATATAAAAATATTTTATATAAAACATGCTTGCTATAACGCTCATTTGATATAATTTTGTTTCATGTAAGTAATCATTAATTACTCAATTAAATGTATAGGGAAGGTAAAGGAGCAGGGGCTACGAGGGTAACATAAAAAGCCACAACGGTGACAAAACAATTGATTATAGGTTAGGTTAGGTTAGAACTGTGACCAAAACAAAGCGCGAGCCGAGCGAGCGAAGCAAGCGTGGCGCGGCAGCGGCCGGCGAAGCGCCAGAAATAGTTATTCGTTGATTATACGAAATGAACGTCATATGAAATGATTTTATGTAATATAATTTATTATGTGTTTCGGTTTAAAATTAGACAATGTGCATTAATATCATTCGCTGATTGTACGAAATGAACGTTATATGAAATGATTTTATTTAATCTGTTGTTATATTTTGTGAGTAAGTATAACACTATATGTTATTATATCATATATTATACACCCCTACCAAGTGTATATACTTTGCCCCTCACCAGTGCCACACACACATATTTGGCGGGCGAAATGAAATGCCCATCAGTTGGTGCGTCACACTATTTCACGGACGCGCAATGAATGCAACAACTGCCGAACCGAACCTGCCGACCCGAATATGTGTGTAGCAAGCCACAATCAATCGTGCTGATTTGTCAAATGCGTTCGTTGGTGTTTACAAACAACTTTTATAGCGTTTCGCTAAAACGTGTTTTAAATCAGACACCTATTCAATATTCGTCAATCGAAAACACAGTGTATAACAAAATTTGAAATAAAAATATTGAATAACATATTTCTCTTTCGTGTCCAAAAATACTGTTTAGTTTAGTATTTGTTGATGATGATTGAAAGAGTACTGATATTATATGATTACGGAAGTTACGGAACAGCCCCCTTGACTCTTGACGGAATCGAGTTCGAATCAATCGAATTAACTTCAAAAATCTGTTATTTTGGTACTTTGAAAACAGTTGCTCTGCTTTCCATAGTACTGTATTGACATTATTTCGATCCTGATGTGAATTAGAGTCCGTCGAGCGAGAGTAGCCCCCCAGATGATAAATATACTTCATCAACGGGAACACTACACGAACCTAGCTTTGGCTGGAACAATCAAAAGAATATTTACAGTAAATAATACTTAATTCAGATTAAAAAAACATTGTAAACTCAAATATAATTATCTCGGCCTAGTTACAATTTTCAGAAAGGCATATTATCGTACTGCAAATATCGACTTCATAAAGAACTATACCATTCGTGAGGGATAATTTATAAAACAAACAGATACCTCCCCTGCAATCTGCTCTATTATTCTATAACAACCTACCAATCACACGGTGAGTTTCCGATATGCAAAGAGGTTCAATAATAAATACAACAGGCGTTCGAACTCTGCACTAGTCGGCACGACATTTGTGCGACATCGGTAAAGAAGTCTTCTATTCTTGACGGGGGCGATGCATGAATTTTCTATTAACCAATATGACTTTTTGATTAAAGGAAGAACTTAAAGGTTGTGGTTGTTTACACGAGGTTATTTAAACCATCATGTAAAATGCTCTTTACATAAGGGATTATCTAAACTACTTTCAAACAGCTAGTTTAGCGTAAAATTAAGGGCTCGATTACGATTAAGTACTCGTGGAAATCTACGATTCACTCTAGAGTTCCACAAGTAATCTTCTCAAGTAAGTCCTTGTAGACGCTATTACACGAACCGTTGAAAAACTATTGATATTTAAAGCTGTAGGGGGTAGGGGTATCCTATTTTAGAACTTTTCCAGTTTGACATAGGTATTATACGACCATTGGTGCAATATAATTTTGATTTGATTTTATTTGAGTCCGCAACCGTTCTCCGAAGACCGATTCGCCGATGGACTGTTCGTCGACAGGACGATTCATTTATGTCCAATTATCCGACAGACTATTTTACCTACGATTATATCAATAGATATCTTAAAGCTAATGAAAAAAAGCAAAGCAATCTTCTTCTTCTTCTTAGCGTGTCGATCAACTTGGCTTCAAATCCGTTCAGCCCAATACTGCGCCACACGTAGTGCGTTTTCAGTGGCGTTAATGAAAAGAAGCAAAGCAATAATTCATGATGACGACCGCACATTTATTAACCAATACTTGTACGAGTATGTACTATCTGACTTGTGTCGGAACATCTAGTATGAATTTAATACGATCCATACTAATATTATAAATGCGAAAGTTTGTGAGTATGGATTGATGTATCAATGTTTGTTACTCTTTCACGAAAAAACTACAGAATGGATCTGGATGAAATTTGCAAAAGCTATAGATTATAAGCTGAATTAAAACATAGGATACTTTTATCCTTATATTCCCACAGGAACGGGTCGGCATGTAAATAAATAACAAGTAGGCTATACGAGCGAGTGCAAAGCCACTTAACAGCTACAAATGGTACGACGTGACATATATTGACAGTTGCATAGATAGATACGCGTTGTTATGAATTGCACGTCATGAGAATAAACATTGCTATTAGGTACGCTCACGGCCGAAATCTCGAACGCTACTTTAGGAGCGTCCCAAACATCATCCTATCGCTCCAAATGTCAAAGGTATGTTAGAGACGCCATGCGGTTTAAGACGCTCTCAAAGTTGAGTAGCGCTCGAGTATTCGGGCGTCAGACGCAGATACTTGGCTTTGAGACGGTAGGTAAGAACGCTGCGGTACGCTGAACACAATTAGGTAATGGGGGTGTGGCTCAATAACCTAATTGTTACTGAAACACAGGAAAGATTTGTTATAATTTTCCACAGCCTATTTAATATTTCTAAGAATACTAAACGGCATTTTATTAATTAAGTAGGTACTTACTTAAATTAAAATAATGCGCACGGTTGAACGAAAACATAGTCTCACGTTAATTAATGCTGTTCAACAATATTGGTTTAGTTGAATAAAAATAATTTCATTTAAACATTAATTTCCGTAATTAAAATTACTTTTCATAAACTAAGAAGCTGAAGCAACTGTGTTGGATTCCATCTATGTGGCAGAATCTTGGTGCCCCGAAACTTATTTGGCATAATACTTATTTGCTTGCTGCTTGCTTGCACGCTTGCATGATTGCAATTTTTTTAGACAGAAATAAAAATATACGGGAATAAATTTGGCGATCAAAAAATTTTATTATTGAGTTTAGAAAATACAAAATTATTGTATTCTAACTCATTTTTTGCTATGTGTCATGTACCTACACTAAAACACGATTCTGACTGTATCTTACTGCGATATGATAGTTCTGCCTTTTAATTATTATAGATACGAAAATTCTGTCAAAAGACGATTCTGTCTAGAAACTTTCTGCGTTCTGAATGTATGCTAGATGAGTGTGTGCCAAACAAGTTTCTGCGAAATGAAGTTTCTGTCATACGTTGTTATGCATAACAATATTATGACATAAAAAGTTCTGTCATAAAAGGGAGACCCACCTGTGTTATGGCAAAAGAAAAACAACGAAACCCGTTTACCACATTCACCCATAC
The DNA here is from genome assembly GCA_949710035.1 of Crambus lathoniellus. Classification (NCBI taxonomy): domain Eukaryota; kingdom Metazoa; phylum Arthropoda; class Insecta; order Lepidoptera; family Crambidae; genus Crambus; species Crambus lathoniellus. The sequence goes on from OX453296.1 coordinate 32,653,419, forward strand.
TCTAGAATTTAACGGCACCTTAAAAGCCGTGTGCACGACCACGGAAGTAACGAAAAAACTTTTTCGATAAGTAGGTACCTACCTTATTTTATGGTACCCTCAAAATAATTAAAAGTTTTCAATCTAATATTAGACATATTTGTTAACAAATGTGAACCATACTGAGCGTAGAAGAAGAAACAAACTTTGATAGGTTCTAGACCCTAGAACCCATCGGTTGCCTTTATTTCATCTCGTGGAAGTAAAATATATGTCTAGATTTGGGGCTAAATCGAAGATATATCCCTATTTTTGGGCAATGGTAACTATAATCATATTTTTTTATAATAATAATTTAGATAAAAGCATTATAAAGGGGTTTTTTACAATAACTTTGGTTTTTATTCAAAACAAAACAATTAATTTAGATGATAGTGATTGAAAATTATTTTAATTTTATTAGTAATAGTAAAGTAAACCAAATTTCCCGATCGCATAACTTCACGAAAAGCTGTTACGTGGCCGCCTTGAACGTGTCACTTAACACCGCTGGATTATTTTTGTGGGGTTATGTTAACGACCAAGTCTATACGGAGCCAATAGAATCGATTGCAGCCTTAAACCTACTGTAGCATCCCTTTTTTCTTTGTATCTTTTGTCTGGCGTGCAAAAGAGGGTTTTATGATTATTTAAATTTAAGTTTCATATTTGGATCGCATGAGAATCAGACGGTTCAAGCTACAAAATGTATCCCGGAAAACAAAGCGCGAGATAAAAAATATTAACTCTAGCGAAAGTTGTTTAACCACCCCAATCGCCTTGAACGCGCAAGCTGCACTGTCAAAGTATTCAATGAAAATAAAGAAATAAGGATGTGAAAATATATCGAAAATCTGTCTCGCAATGAAATGAAATATAAGTCGTTTGTGCTACTAGTGCAGCTGGAGGGCTGTAAACACTAATTAGGCAAATGATACGAAAGGCTTGAGAGCCCGCGCTGAACAAACTCGATTAAACAAGTCCCCTTCTTCACAATACCGAGAACAGCACAAGGGAAAATATTGAGCTAACAATCGGAACTGATATTTAAAAAAACATACACATCATTATATTCCAAATGTAAAGGTGCGTGTCCACAGAATCGGAGATTTGATGGCCCATATCTAGAAATATTTGAAATACTAAAATGTCCATATAAATCTCATTTGATTAAACACAAACTAAAATAAGGTACTTAAGTGATACTAGACTTATTGTGTTTGTGTGATATAAAGCTTTGTTGGTTGGTCTTTTAAACACAAATATACAAACATGCATAATATAACCTTATCGGGTCCTATGTTTGGTTTTCCCATCTATCTATACATATAAAATCCTTTGTCCTGAATCACTGACGGATAAACGCACAGCCTAAGCCGCTGATCGTAGAGACCTGAAACTTGGAGGGTGTGTTCCTTGTATGATGTAGGCATCCGATAAGAAAGGATTTTTCGAAATTCTACCCCTAAGGGGGTGAAAAACGGGGGTAAAGTTTGTATGGGACAAGGTGATTCCTTTGTCCAATCTTCTTCAAATTTTGCATAAACATTCTTTAACAGAATTAAAAAGGGATAGAAAGTTATTTTGGGGGTGATTTGCATCGAAGTTGTTTTCAATACTCCTTAATGCTTTTGATTTTTAATTTCATTTTGTTTTGACACATGTTTGAAAACTCAATCCGTTTTTACAGTGCGACGACCTCATTGCCACTAAAGAGTAGTTATGTGAAAAAAAGCTTCGCTTTGCACGAATGAGCTGTCATAGAACCCATGCCACATTAAAAAGTACTTTAGTAAAGTATTTTGGTAGTTCAAGAGTAGGAGAATGTCCGAATATTATTCATACGAAAGTAGCTACTGTTTGTGTAGGTATCGTAACCTTATCTTATGCCTAAACCACTGATCTGACTTTCATGTTTGGTATAAAGTATAGGTAGCGTGCTCGGACTGCGATCGCTGAGGGTATGTGACTTTCGCAGTGGTCTTTCACGGGATGGTTGTTCATAAGTATATGGTGCTTCGGAAGATACAATAAGCCCAGGGTTCTGGCTGCATTTGGATTGGTTAATACCCCATAACAGCAATGGGCCCGTGGGGAAGGTCATGGTCCATTCTCCTTATCCATCAATATGAAGGCCTGTATCCCAGCAGCGGGGACATTAAAATGGATTGATGATGGTGCTGATGAGACCTTAGAGAACGCCTATCTACCTACTTTTTGACATGAAATTTTGCGATGTACCTAATTAAATTACTCACGGACGGACGTAGTCGCGGCCGGCCAATCTTATTCATATTTCTACTATCCCTAATATTATTATAAATGCGAAAACTTGTTTGTTTGTTTGTCTGTCTGTCTGTATGTTCTGTTTTTACGTCAAAACGGCTGAACCGATTCAGATGAAATTTGGAATGGAGATATTTTGTGACCTTAGGAAGGACTTTTTACCGCGGGAATAAGGATCATTCCCATGGTAAAATAGGTTTTAGCACGAGCATAGCTGTGGAATGGAATTGGTATTTAAGGTGATAGTTTAAGTTAATGGAAAGGTTATATTTAGAATAGAGACAGGTTAAGGCCCTGGGAAAGACATAACACTTTTTACCGCGGGAAAAATCTCATTCCCAATCGAAAATCATTTTAAGCGCGGGCTAATTTGCGGCCAGAAATTGGTACCTATTTAAGTAAATAATTTGAGACCCTGGGAAGGATTATAATAGGCTACTTTTACTTTTACCACAGGAAAGTATCATATTCACACGGGAAAACCAGTAGGTAGGTATTATTTGTTTGTCCGTCTTTCACGTCAAAACGGAGCAACGAATCAATGTGATTTTTGGTACAGGGGGAAGATTGGGAGCTGGAAAGTGACGTAGTTTATCCCGGAAAATATCACATTCCCTGAGGATAATGTCGTGTAGTACACGCAGGCGAAGCCGCGGGCGTAAAACTAGTTTTTTATAAATTTCCAATACATTTCAATATTTATTACACCATAGAAGATGCAATTGGAGGTAAATATTTAAACTGCGGATGCAGTCTTTGTAGTAGATAATCTATAATTTAACACAAGCGCCATATATCGAACATAAACTGTAGGTAGGGTATATGTAGTAACGTTGATATAAAATACGAAGAAACTATCACAGAATTACTACATATCACCGATTAGCCTTTGCCCTTATATTGAAAAAAGCCTTTTTTGTGTTCCCCTTTGTGCGGGTGAATATCTAGACACGCGGTAGAGTGTCAAAGCCAAGTTCAAGCTAACAGAACTGGCGACCAGTACCGTGTGTATCTTAACACGAACCATTTGGAGCCACTATTGACCCCCTCATAACTCAAAAACTATTACACATAAACATTTCAAATTTGGCAAAAGTATTGAGAATTGCGAGATAAATATGTGCTTCAAATTTTATAAACACACCTCAAACGGTTATTTAGATATTAACGTCCTAAAATCGTTATTTTTATGACTGACTTACCTATATCTATACATATGTCAAAAGTCTAACCCACTTCCAGATGACTTAGAGAACTGAAATTTGGCATCCATATAGGTAATTTGGTGAACACAAAGGAAAAAATCAGAAACTATTATTATTTTTAAATATAACATTGACAAACTTATATTTGCGGGCAAATACTATTATTTTGTATGAGATGAATTACAAATATAAGTTCGTAATAGTTTGTATTTTGTTATATAACAATAATTCGTCACGTCTCTTAATGTTCGGCTAGCGCTGAAGGCGAAGTGGCCAATATTGAGGACTCGAGTGAACCAAGTTCGAACCCCAGATTACCCAAACACCTTTTAAGAACAATTTTATTTTGTTCTCGCGTTAAATTAGTTACAAACTTGCGACATCTAGCACGATATCCATAATTATTATTGTGCGTTTGTTTGTCCGTTTTTCACGTCAAAACGGAGCAACGGATCGACGTGATATTTGTTAGTTTTGGAGCTGGAGAGTAACATAGGCTACTTATTATTCCGGAAAAAATAAAAATGTTAATTTTGTATGAAAAATCGTTTAACTGTCGTAACTTCGATACAAAACTGTTACAGTCATCTCTTCCATGGCCGCTTCCAAAGAGTATGTGATCACTGACGTCTGTGCGCGGTCAAAATCGAATACTTTTCCATAAGCTTAGAATAAATAATGTACTGTAACTAGCGCCAAAAATGCACCAGTCGCGCATGCGCGCAGAGCAGAGTTATCAGGCAGAGCAGGAAGTAGAGACCAGTCTTTGGCGCCTTTATTGGTAGTGTATAACTAGCGTTATCTGTTGTCTGGTGTAGGCAACTTTTGGTGTATAAACACACACATTAGACGTAGTCTTCTTATTATTTATTCTACTTTAGTCCACTATAATTTATATGGCAAAACAACGTTTGCCGGGTCAGCTAGTTAGCAAATAAAAAATCGATAAGCAAGAAAGATTAGATGTCAACAAAAACGGCTACATCCATAAATTGTCAAGAGATGGCGCTCACCTGAACTAAATGTAAAAGACAAACTACTGCTATATACACTGACCTCTATTATTTAGACGCTGGACTGGTTGACAAAAAATATTTTTGTGCTTATTTGAGTATCGCCATTTTGGCGCTGTAGGCCAAGCTGTAGGCAGATACGAGTGTCCATGTAACTAAAATTATTGATGTTCTTATGTCGACTGCGAGAACTAGCCAAGTCAGACCTTTGGCTTCAATATATTCTGAGTTATAAGAAGAAATTATATATCAAGTTGTTATAAAACATTTTGTTATAAATTTTCAGGACTGACCGTTAAACTTGGCACCAATTTAGATCTCACATCTTTTGTCGTTGAAGTCAACAACCAAGGCATATTTCCTAATATTGAAGTTGGCTCTCACTTCACATATTTTATGCTTTTGATGGGATTATTACTACGCTAATAAATGAACACAAAAAAGCTTAGGAGTTGTATGTACTATGTAAGTACTTTTCGACGTTTTCAATGAATATCTTTTAATACTATCTATGCGTTACATGCTATTTTGAACCCCCGACGCAAAAAGAGAAGTGTTATCAGTTTGAGGTGTGTGTATATCTGTCTGTCTGAGGCAACGTAGCTCCTAACGACTGGGCCGATTTTGATACGCTTTCTTTTAATTGAAAGCTAAAATTATCGAGGTGGTTCTTAGCTACGTTTGATGAAAATCCATCCGACCATTTATGGAGAGATGGTTAACTGCCTGCCGAAACGGTAAAAGATACAGAGGTGTTGCTTTGACTAATATAAGGCCTAATCAGACGAGGGACTTTTGTCCGCCGACATAACCTAAAAGTGGAAACATTTGCTGCGAATGCAACGTAAACAACGAAGATTGTTCTGCCCATTATGCTCCTGTCACCTTGCTAGATCTTTACGAATCAAATAAACGTCGTATGCATTGATTTCGTGGCGAAAATTACCACTTTTTAAATTAGTCCGGCGGGCAAAAGTCCGTCGTCTGATTAGGCCTATAATGTACAAATTTCATCATCATCATTTCAGCCGTACGACGCCCACTGCTGGGCATAGGCCTCCCCCAAGGATCTCCACAACGATCGGTCCTGCGCTGCCCGCATCCAGCGGCTTCCCGCGACCTTGACCAGATCGTCGGTCCACCTTGTAGGGGGCCTGCTCACGGAACGTCGTCCGGTTCGCGGTCGCCATTCGAGAACCTTTCCGCCCCAACGGCCATCGGTTCTCCGCGCTATGTGTCCCGCCCACTGCCACTTCAACTGAGCAATCCTTCGAGCGAAGTCGGTCGTTTTAGTTCTCCTGCGGATCTCATCATTTCTGATTCGATCGAGCAGGGAAATACCAAGCATCGCTCTCTCCATTGCTCGCTGGGTAACCTTGAGCCTTCTTATGAGACCCATAGTAAAAGACCACGTCTCGCTTCCATAAGTCATAACTGGCAACACACACTGGTCAAAGACCTTAGTCTTGAGACATTGAGGAATTTTGGACGCAAATATATGCCGGAGCTTCCCAAACGCTGCCCATCCGAGCTGGATTCGACGAGAGATCTCTTTCTCGAAGTTGGACTTACCTAATTGGATTGTCTGTCCTAGGTAGACATAGTGGTCAACAACTTCGAGTGTAATGTTCCCAACATTAACTGGAGCGGATGCAACATAGGCATTGGACATGATTTTCGTCTTATCCATGTTCATCTTCAGACCCACTCTTTGGGAAGCATTGCTGAGATCTTCGAGCATTGTGTTCAGGTCTTCCAAAGTCTCAGCCATGAGAACTACATCATCGTGTTAGGTACTCGCCATTGATGTTAATGCCGAATCCTTTCCAGTCCAGTAGCTTAAAAATATCCTCCAACGCAGCTGTGAACAGTTTCGGAGAAATGACGTCTCCCTGTCTCACACCTCGTTGTAGTTGGATAGGATTAGAGCTCTGGTTCTGTAATCGGACCGACATGGTGGCGTTTTGGTATAAGTACCTCAGCACCTCGATGTACCTGTAGTCTATTTGGCACCTCTGGAGAGACTGCAGCACTGCCCAGGTCTCGATCGAATCAAAGGCTTTCTCATAGTCCACGAACGCCAAGCATAGTGGCAAGTTATACTCTTCGGTCTTCTGTATAACTTGCCGCAGCGTATGAATGTGGTCTATGGTACTATAACCTTTTCGGAACCCGGCTTGTTCGGGAGGTTGGAAGTCGTCAAACCTGCGAGCGAGACGATTCGTAATGACTCTCGAAAACAACTTGTAGATATGGCTCAGAAGCGAGATAGGTCGGTAATTCTTTAGGAGAGTCTTATCACCCTTCTTGAAGAACAGCATCACATCGCTTCTGCCCCATGCCTTTGGCGTTTTGCCCTCGAGGATGACAGAGTTGAAGAGCTTCTGGAGGACCTTAAGTATCGGCTTACCGCCCGCTCTCAGAAGTTCTGTTGTGATTCCGTCATCGCCCGCCGCCTTGTTGTTTTTGAGCTGCTTGAGAGCCATTCTAATCTCGTACAGGCTGACGTCCGGGATATCTTCGGTATAGTGTCGGGTAAGTTTGGCTCTAGGTTCTGTAGCCTTACTTTCAACAGGTGTTTGCGTGGAGTACAACTGTCCATAGAAACTCTCAATCTCCCTCAGGATTTCAGGTGTTGATGAAATGACACTACCGTCCTCAGCCTGCAGCCTCGTCAGTTGACTTTGCCCTATAGCCAGATCTCTAGCGAACACTTTGGAGCCTTTGTTCCGCTCAATGGCCTCTTTAATACGCTCGGTATTAAATTGGCGAAAGTCTCTTGTCAAGGACTTGGAGATCTGCCTATTTAGCTATCGATAACGAAGGGCATCCGCTGAGTTCTGTAGTTTCATTTCGTTTCTCTGATCCATGAGTCGGATAGTGTGGCTGGAGAGTTTCTTTAATTTAGGACGATGGGTTTTGTAGTGCTTGGACCCTACCGTGCGGACAGTGTACACCACCATGTTGTATAGATCGTCCATATCGATGCTGTTCTCAAGGGCTTCGAAGCGGTTTTGGAGCTCGAGCTGAAAGCACTCGGGGTTTTGAATTTGAGCCGGTATTGGTCGGAGCGTAGATTTTATTAGTCGAGATCTTTCCAGCTTGACGTTGATATTCAATGTGCCTCTAAGCATGCGGTGATCGCTTCCCGTCTTTACGGCGTGGATCACAACGACATCATTGAATATTTGCTTCCTCGTTGACATAATAAAATCTATCTCGTTTTTGACTTTACCGTCCGGACTAATCCAGGTCCATTTGCGGCTTACTGGCTTCTTAAAGAAGGAGTTCATCATGTAGAGGTTCTCCCTCTCCATGAAGTCTGCCAGCATCTGGCCCCTTTCGTTCCGTTGCCCAAATCCAAATTGCCCCACTCTCAACTCATCACCGCAACGTTGCCCCAACTTAGCATTAAAATCCCCCATCACAACCGTGTAGTGGGTTTTATAGCTATGCATGGCTTTAGAGATCTCCTCATACATAGCCTCCACTTCGACATCGTCGTGTTTCGAGGTCGGAGCGTAGACCTGAATGACATTCAGCGAATATCGTTCCGATATTCTGAGTATTAGGTACGCTACCCTGCTCGAAACACTTCCGATGGTGATCACGTTGTTGACAAGGGATTTATGGACGATGAACCCGACACCACCTTGGGACTGTTGGTCGCCCTCCCGGTGGTATAGTAAGTTACCGGATTGAAGGGTAATCGAGTCCTCCCCCTCTCTTCGGACTTCAGATAACCCAATAATATCCCAATGCAACTTACTAATTGCCTCTTCCAACTCTATAAGCTTCGCGTCGTACAAATTTAGGTGCAATAAAAAACAAAATGGCGCCAAAAAAAAATACTTTGTGCCTGTACTTATATTCGTAGTGCCTTAATGGATCAAGCGATTTCAATGCGGTTTTTTTTAATTTGGAGTGTAATTTAAAAAGGATGAAATAAAAATAAAAATTAAAAAAAAATTCGCTCTCGGTCGGGGGACCCCCAACGTTCAGTACTTCTCTTTTTGTGGTCCCCCGACCGAAAGAGAAATTTAATTTTTTAACTTTTGTTCTCGAGGGTTTTTAAATTTTATTTTTATTATAACCTTTTTGTCGTGTTTGGTCACAATATTCTTTAAATTAGTTTTCCCGGCTTGCCCGCTAGTGCCGATTTTCATGACATTTCCCTTGGGAATGAGATATTTTAGCAGGGTAACAGTGCCAAATTTCAATTTTGCCCTTCGGTGTCGACGTGTTGCCGACGAGTCACGATGAGTCGGCAACAAGCTTACAGCTAGCGGGCAACGCGTCGTTATCCGTCCGCGCCCCTCCCTCCCTCCTTGATTCCGAGTACACTTGCAAAACAGAGCGTAGTTTCTTAATCGGTTATTATCGCTATTATTGCCAGTTCATGACATGTGAAGCGAAACAATTTTAAATAAATACGCCTGCTCTAGATGAAATTCGAATAACGATTGTTTGATCTTATGAGGTTTCCCACTCGTTGTCAACGCGTTTCCCACTCATTGAAGCTATGCTGTCCACTGGTGACCGACGAGTTGACCGCCTAGTCGACGACCCGTTGATACAGAATCGATAGTTCGAGTTGGAACGGTGTTGGATTGGTGTCGAGTCGGTGTAATGTGTTAATAATTAATCACTGGATTCCAGACATTCGACGATTTAAACCCGTATTAACGATTGAGATTATTTTTGTGCTTCTTAAATTCAATCGCTTCTCTGACCAGCCACTATGTGTACCAAGACTCCAAGACTGGTCAGAGTAGGGCACGTTGGTCCCGTCTCGACCACATCGAAAACGTAAATCCACATTGCTTCTAAAATTAGCTGTGCGTAGAACGTAGTTTTTTTTAGATGTTAAACATCTAACAACACTGACAATGTTTTGCCCATAAGCAAGAAACTCATCAAGTTGAAACCATAAGCTTCAAATAACTTAAATCAAACTCATTATAATGTGAACAGAAAACTGCTACTGTTGGTTTAGCGGTAAGCCCGCCGCTGCTTTCCGCAAATGAAGCAGAGTATAACCGATCGTTAATATTAAGCAATATTCGCAATGGTTGTTCACGGGATGGGTGACCAAGATTTGATTATACTTTTAAACCATTGGCTTCCATAGCGTCTCGAATCTGCAAGCTATAGGAAAGATAAATTTTTCACGATTTGTGATCGCGTGCACACAATCATTAAAAAAACACTACCGCTGTCTAATAAAAGACGAATCGTGAAAAAAGACGATACTAACGCCCTAACGACGTCGTGTGAACAAGCCCTTAGGAGTTGGTTTTTGGAAAATCTTTCCTAAAGAATGCCTGTACTATAAAACTATCTGTATGCTTAGGCCCACCTCCAACAAAACTGACTTATGCGTATATTAAATTTTCTAATTTTCTTTCTAAGTTGTGTAAGCTATGTGTTGATATATCAGCCAGTCAGTCAGTCAGTCCTATATTTATTTTGTATTTTTAAAAGTTTTCCTATTCTAAAGGATTATCACTACGGGTCACCTTTTTAATTGAGGAGGTCGCGGGAGTATAAAAAGAACGAGTGTGTTACGTAATTAAAACTGAAAGAAGTTTCGCATCGCATTGAGGTACGCGTTGCGATGACAAGCAACGTAAGCAAATTCAAACTCTTGCAAGGGAAAATATTGTATGGACTGCTTTTGCTTTTATGTAGGGATGTGGTAATTACTGCTTCCTACATATTTTTTGCGTTCTTTGGTACCTATTTCTTACAAACGTACTTAAAAATCTCGTTTTATAAAGTGATGGTTAATCACAATACCTAAGTGTTTCTATATTTCCACAAAAGAGAGAAGGCTTGCTTGCAATTCCTCAGTAGTGGAGTATCTATCTATCCGGGCGTACGCGCACTTCCATCTTTCAGCCTTAGCATGGTGTGATGAAGGCTAAACTTCGCGATCGCATGATGGACATGAATGTTGGTGGATGGAGAAGAGGGTGACCGCAAAAATATGGATAGAATGAGAAAGGAATAAATAAATGAGGAGATGACAGGTGATAGAGTGGAGTGGAGGCGAAGTACATAGTGCGTCAACCCCAATCACCCCAGTCAGGAGGATGATGATGATGTTTCCGAAAAATTTATATAAGTAGGTAAAAACAATAGTAGATTGTACAACAAGTGCATAAAACGTACCATTTTACCCGAGACGTATATATCCACCCGAGCCGTAGGCGAGGGTTGATAGTCAATTCGAGGGTAAAATGGGTTTTATGTACAAGTTATACACTCTGCTTTTCACTTAGAGTGTGAGGAAAATAAATAACAATATTGCAAAAAAAGAAAAATAAAGACTTCGCCATATTGGCGGGAAGACTTTCTTTTTCTTTTTTTTATATGTGGCATTGGCAGCACAGTGACTTTAGCATAGATTGTAGTCCATAATGCTCTTGAAATACTTATTTCTTAGAAAACTCATTAATTTTGCCTTGTTTTATTAATTTAGTAATTTAAAATGGATTATGTACAAAATCGAAGAAACAGAATGAAATACCTATAAGCATACCCAGCACCCCCTCGCTTGTGTAAGCAACGGCCATCGACGACATTTTTTTACCTATGCTATATCCTTAAAGTCTAAGACTTAGACGAAGATTTTACTTTATGCACTAGAGCATAAAAAGCGATTTTATGCAGCCTATACCCAACATAAACACGAACTTTACTAGCATGAGAAGTGAAAATGTTATTATTTCTTCTAAGTTCTAAGTGTGGAACAAAGTATGATGTAAAATTGTAGTAAACTACAGATACAATGGCAAATTGCTTCAATGAAAATCATATTGATTGCGATGATTAAGGCGTTTATTAATGGACATCATATTTATTGCAATGATTTTTGAAATAAAATAAAAAATATATCTTTATTCAACTTGACGTAGTAAATAAGCTCTTTTGTATCGTCAATATTTTCTTACCACCCGTTAAAGACTTTTTTAACTGATAATGATAACGTAATAAACTTATCAGCTTTAATTGAAGTAACGATATTTACAAAGATAAATTATATCGTTACATTTACAACTGTTTTAATAATTACATAACATCAGTTCAGATACAGCTATGTGTTACTACAAACCCACGCATTGCGGTCTTTTAAAGTCGCCTACTTTATAATATCCTGTGCCCATGATCGATTTTTGACATGACTTTTTAATTTATGCAAAGGCAGGTCTACTAAATCCTGTGGAACTTTATTCCCCAAAAACGAGCTTCTAGTTTTATTAAGTCGAATCTTTGGAACGGCAATATTTTTTTTATTTCTTGTATTTAATTGATGGTATATCACTATGTTTTACAAATGTATTGATATACTTCCTTACATATGCTTTATTCTCATACGTGTATTGTCCTGCAACAGTTTATTAAGGCGGACACCCACCGTGGCGCATGTTTTGCACGGACACGCGGTGCATTTTGGCTGCATGTGTTCATTTGTTTGACAACGTGGTGCAAGGTTTCCACTGCAGCACACGCTGTACACTCTTTCCCATTAGTTCCAGCTCCCGCAAGTAGTAAAAATGCGCATGGTTCCGTGTAGGTACCGCGTGCATTGCGTGCACTGCGTGCATGGCGTTGAGCAACGTGAGAATTCGAGCAAGCAATGACTGTGTACCCTTGCACTTGCAAACGGATGTGGACACAATCACATACGTTTTCTTGCAAAACAAAGCTTGACGCACGTGGTTAGTCTCACCGTACGCCTCGGTGGTTTTAGCTTTTATCCCGATGCTGGTTGCCGAGTGCCCAATCGAACCCTAGGGAGCGACCCCGGGGGTCGACGCGAGGGCTCCATGTCAGCGAAAAATGGGGTTTCAATAGGGATTAAGCTTATAGCCATGATTATAGGAACCATTATAGAACTAAACAAATGGATTCGGATAATGTTTCAATAATAATAAAACCGTTGTTGCTGAGGGAATGGAAGGCATGGAAAATGGTAGGTATTTTTATATTTTATAGATTTCAATTTAACTCTCTTTGTAAGTAACGGACTGGACTTCTTAACAATGGGCTTAAAAAAGTAAACACTGACCAAATCGCAAGCAGCAGCTCGTTATTATTTCACAATTTTTTTGGCATTATAGATTTCAATATTTAATAAATCCATACTTATATTATAAATGCGAAAGTGTGTTTGTTTATTCATTTGTCCGTGTTTCACATCAAAACGGAGCAACGGATCGACGTGATATTTGGTATGGGGATAGTTTGGGAGCTGGAGAGTGTCATAGGCTTCTTTTTATTCCAGAAAATTATAAAATAAAAATGGTAATTTTGTATGGAAAATCGATAAGCTATCGTATTAAATAAAACTGTCATTTCTTTTAAGGCCGCTTCCAAAGAGTATAATATATATGTAAGTACGAGTATAATAATATCACTGACGTTTTAGCCGCTTTGGATTGCTTTGGATTAGAAGTGCGCGCTAGATATAAAGTCTGCACACGACTGGTGGCGTATTTAATGTTGCCAGTAGTTGTAAATAATTCTCCCATCACGAGTAGATGAGGTAAAAATCTAACTGGCTTATGGCCGGTTGCTATAATGAGTCACACCAACACATCAAAATATGACTATAAAAATTACTGCATTTAATGCGCGTACTCGTGCAAGTACTAATAGTTTTTGTTTCATAGAAATCTGGCCAGGATTTCCAAAGATACAGCGTTGTAAAGTTTCACCAGCTTTTGAAAATTTGCTTTCCTTGCACGCTATTGCGATGACGTCATGTCGCACTGACATCTCCGTTTGCGGCTGTTGCAGGTGATTTCCGTCTAACTGTACCTACATAGAGTTCGTCTGTGCGCAATCTTCGCGCAACTCGTGCGTTTTTGACGCTAGTTACAGTACATTTTCTTCGTTCTAAGGTTATGGTAAATGATTAGTATTCAATTTCGACCGCGCGCAGGCGCACTCTGAAACTGTCACCTACTGTCGATACCGAAAGACATTTATCCCACAAACTTATCTGACCCAGTGGTGGAGGCGCCACTAACAGTATAAAATTATCGAAATGGCTGTCAGTTTTTAGGGTGCATATTTAACTACCAAGTCAGTTAAGGTTGTAAGTACATTTTGTTTTGATGGTTGCTATATGTATTGACAGAATCCCGCCCGCCATTACGAAAGTTGCTTTAATTTATTATTCACGAAAATAAAACATTATTTGAAGGTGTTTTTTCACATGGGCTCAATACAAAATTTCTTAAACATTTCATTGATCGACTATAAGAAAAATAAATAAATTTATTACGTAACCGTGAGAGTGCAATAATATAGCCAAAGGATTCTATGTAGGTATACGGAAGTGCGACGTGACGTCACACGTTAATGCCATTGGTTCACCCAAATTTTCCGCGGAGGCCGTACTTTAACGTTTAATATCTCAGACATTTTTGAAGATAGGAAAATAATAAAAACAGAATCTTTTTTCTCGAGTTACATATTTTTTAGATATGCTGATAACAAAAATCATTGGTGTGACTCATTGAGAATACGGTAAATTTTACCTAGATACTTCGATCAATAATAGTAATAGAAAACTGTAAGACATTACACTTTTATAAGGAGATAGATTTTATATTGTTTATTCAAATTCTAAGTAATTTAAGAATTAAATAACAACGAAATAAATATATTTCGAAATATTTTATTAATGATAGTGACTAAAGAAATAAAAAAATAATAATAGCCAATGTCATTCATGAAACATGCTCATAAAACCAAAATACCCCAAGCGACAGCAAAATATCACACAATGGTCACCCTAAAAATGACTGTCAAATAGCAGTCCGCGCCAGCACTTATGGTAATGGTTTAAGTAGCCTGTTATTGTCCTGTTCTATTTCGCAAGCACATTTCACCTGTAAAACAATCTCTCTTCCAGCACTTTTGATTACTTTTGGCATGACGATTACCAAATAAACTAATAAAACACAATGACACTTGACACCAATGACACACTCACTTCGCCTGTCACAACAAATAACATGGCGACCTGCCAAATTTGAAATTAGTTCCAAATTCGACCGCGCGCAGACTTATCTAGCGAGCGCTTTACATTCTATTTTACTGTTACATTTGTGGTAGGCAGTGTATAAAACTACTAAACTACTTTGGTGTTTTTTTTTTATTTTTATCTATTTATAATAGATGTTGGTAATATGAAGTTCACCGGGTACACTAGTATTTTATAACTCTACCCGACTGCGGCGAAGCCCAAAAAGGGTGATGTTTACTGTCTGGGTGTGTCTGTTCCTGTTTCCCTCGTAACTACTAAACGGATGAACCGATTTTGATACATGATACGTCATTATATTTGTCTTGATAGCGCGAGCGACACTGGGTACATCAATATAAAAAGCCGCCACTCGTAGCGGCATATTCTGTGCATTGTAAAAAAATATTTTTTCAATCCCATCGAGTGGGGTATCAAAATGAAGGGTTTCAAATAGCGATTCCATAAATATGTATAATTTGCAGTTTTGCAGAACTTTTACTTAAGAACGGTAATTTATTGATAAAGAAATGATTTATCATTGCAGTCAGAGGGGACCTTTTAAATCATAAAGTATTTCACCGAAGCACAGGGTAAAAAAATACTACTACGTATTTGTGACCGAAGTCCCCTGACTGCAATGAGAAATTAAAGAACTTGTTATTTCCTTTTTGTTTTTTAATTTTGTTTTTTTGCAGTCGGTTATTTTGTTTTTAATAATTACGTTTTTTTATTTCTGATATTTGAATGCTGAAAGGTCTTTATAATGACAATAGAATTTCTACAACACTAGACATATGACTTAAAACTCTTCACAAGGAACTTTTTTCTGAAAACCACAGAATTGAAAAGAAGGAATAACGAAAATCATTACGAGTTTTGTTATAAGCAAACATCTCTTTCTCAAAGGCAGGCATTTTCTATCAGAATATTTTTCCGTTCCCGCACAACATATTTTTTCAAATAACTTACATAGAAAAAGCCCACGAATTTCGAAATTAAATTGTCGAGTTTCGTGTAACGCAATCTCCTGAACACATTCCGAGATGTTACAGACTTAACTTGGCGTGAAACTTGCATTAGTTTCACTAACATCTGACCTGAAAACATGTATTTAGACAAGCAACATAGAAACTAAAGACCTTCCATTCGGCTAATGAGAAATAAGTGATGAAATATGTAAATGAAGAATGGATTGTATTAGGTATGTGTTAGTACATTTGTGAACAAAAGCGAGTTGTAACGGAAAATTGTCCTTGGAAAATTCTTACTGCCAATTTTGTTACATTTTTTTTTTCTATAGTTACGTTGAAGTTTGCGCGTAGATTTATAATAAAAAGCTCAAATATTATGCTAACATGGCGTACATTGATCTGATTGAAAGGCTTATGTTACGGAGAAAGAAAACGCTTACTGGCCTGCCAATACAAAAAAGCCATCAAGACCGCCGCCAAGATCCGAACCGCGTAGAAGAACTTACTACATCGGACCTACACATTTAAGGCGCCGATTCCCCAAAATAGGGTATTTTAAATTATGGATTACTCGCAAATCACAAGTACTTAAAATTTGGAAAAAATATGTTATTTTACAGTTATTTATCTAGTGCTTCCGGCCGTTTTTTTTTTCGATTGGTGATATTTAACTGTGTCAAATAAAATCCCAAACATCCGTCTAATAATAATTCAAATATCATATATATTACTTGCAGTATACTTGGTTTTAGTTAATGAAAAACATATGAAAATAATTGTCTTTAAATAGCCGAGGGATTCCGGCCGTCATAAATTTAATTTTTTTATTATTTAATTTTTAATTGAATTTTAAGTGATTTTCGATTCGCGGGGCGCTCGCGAGTTCACAGTTCACTGCCGACTGCCGCTGGGTCCGCGCGAAGTATATAGAGCGCGGCCCAGCAAGCGTTAGCGTGCCTATTTCGGTCGGGATTCCTCGCCTTAATATTAGACACGACCTTCAACAAAGAAGATACCGACTAAGGATGAGAAGTTACGGGATCAATCATCGAAGGTATAAAAAACATCCATACTTAAACATATTATTATAAATGTCTTTCTTTGTTTGTTTATCCGTCTTTCACGTCAAAACGGAGCAACGTATCGACGTGATTTTTGTATGAGGATACGTTGGGGGCTCGAGAGTGACATTGACTTTTATCCCCGAAAAATATCACAACCGCGGGGTTGTGAAATTTTGGGAGATTGTATGGAAAATCGTATAACTGACGTGCTAATAAAACGCTTTCAAAGAGTACCTATGTAATCACTGACGTGTTAGCAGCTTTGGATTAGGTACTTTTATTCAGTGACATTTGTGGCGGGCACTGTTTAAAACTTCTTTGGTGAATGAAAATTCATAATCAGATGTAGGTGATACGAAGTTCACCGGTTCCACTAGTATGACTTAAATAGAAGTGCAAGTCTATTTTTATCATATACAAGCTGCACCCAGCATGCGTTGCAACGCCACGTAAAGTATGAAATCATTAATATTAAGTTTTTTTAAAAATTTTTTGCCTGGACCCCTCTCGGTCGTCTCCAGAACATCCTACCAAAGTATCATCACAATATGGTTAATGGTTTCGGAACTCACTAGACATCTAATAGAGCGACAAGCATACAAACAAACACTGATTTTTTTATGTTTTGTGCTCGGAGAAAGGAGCTCATTGAGAGAAAAAAAATTAAAACCCCCCCGACACTAAAATTAAAACTAAAAAAACCGCATTGAAATCGCTAATTTCAGCCAAACAAATCGGAGCAACTTAATTTTTGGCGGCCATTGTTTTTGCCGCCATTTTGTATTTTTTTATTGCCACCTAAATTTGCCCAGGGTAAACATTATTTTAGTCAAAGCACCACGTCTGTATCTTTTTCCGTTTCAGCAGGCAGTTGACCATCTCCTAAATGGCCGGATGGATGTTCATTAAACGTGGCTAAGAAACATCTCGATTAATATAGCTTTCAATTAAAAAAAACGCAATGAAATCGCCTGATCCGTTTAGGCACTACGAATATAGGACACAGCACATTACATCAACTCAGAAAGGGATCGACACCGTATCGCCTTTCGCCTTGCCGTCAACCAGGCGTCAACCTAACGCAAGCACGTAACCAAACCGAATCAGCGTCGGTACGTCGGCTCGGCTACGGCTAGGCGACGCCGCGCTTACGGCTAGGCGACGCCGCGCTTACGGCTCACCGCACAGTGGCTCCATATAAAAAAAAAGAATGAGAGAAAAAAATGATAAAAAAATAAAAATAAATATAAAAAATTGAGAAAAAAATGAGAAAAAAAAATTATAAAAAAAATTGTTGTTCATTTTCATTTTCAGACCACTGTGCGTAGAGCCGTAAGCTCGGGTACGGAGAGACGTGCGTGAGCGCGTGGACGACTAGCGGTAAGCGCGGGGATAGCAAGTTGAGCGACCCGCAAAGCGGTTCGTGAGGGTCCCGAGGCGAGGCGATTACGTTACGATTCCGATTAGTGTGCTTTGCAGTAGGGGGTTTCATAAAAATAATACTGAACCGCACGAGTTGATACGTTTACGATCCCTTTCCGAGTTGATGTATGTGCTGTGACCTTATACGTACAGACCGAACTTAGAATAGAGTGTTTAAACCGAACTTAGAACGGTTTAAATGCGTTTGTATCGATACTAACGCGCGCTTACAATGCGTTTTATTTGCGACAAAAAACGTGTAAATTCTGCCAAAACGCGATGAAAACGCACAGAGGACGCGCGCATCGACTACGAGCGTCGTCAGCGCGTAAAAAAGACGTCGTGTGGAAGGGCCCTTATATGGGTTCTCAGTTATTATTTCTCCGGACAGATATTTGAACATGAGAGTTGACAATTTGACATCATACTTTTGCACAACGCTATCTATTCATAGTTTCCTTTTTTGTTTTTTAAATCTGTCATTGAAAACTGCTCATTGCCATGGCACTTTCTGATCACTAGTTGGTGTAAGTAACCATATCATGATAGACAGGTTGCTTTTGCCGACTCGAGAAGCGAAAGGTTGATTTATCAGGAAGTATTTGTTTTACTGTTTACATCTGCGTATTGTTATCACTATTTCAGTAATATTAATTCGCTAAGAGTTTCAGTTTCATTGATAATATGCTTTAACATTTCCTTTTTAACCTGTGCGCTCGGATTAGGCACACAGTCGTCCTACACATGTTATCGCCGTAATTTGGATTAGGCACACATGTATACCTTAGCCAACCACTCGAAAAATGCTTTTACAGTGTAATTAATACCGTTTAAATTTCGAATTCCGCCACTACAAGTTCGACACTAATGCCCGTTTGCACAAAACTCGGGTTGAGCTTGTCCTAGATAAGATACATCTTATAACTATTATGAAACACGGTTTAGTTACTCCGTGATCATGGCGTGTGCAACTGCGCCGAAATATCGGGAACTCGAAAAACTAAATAAACATGGTAAAAACCCCGTCTTTCATAATAGTTATAGTGATAATGACCATGTAAGTTTAAAATCTTATTAAGATACATCTTAGTTTCGGAACAGCCTAAAACAGCCGAGCTAAAATTTTTGTTTGCACTGACAGACTACGTCGTAACTTAGTCATCGCTTGCTAAGAGAATGGATGAATAAATTCAAATATAAATTGTTTATGGATTTTAAAACTGGCGAGGTAAAGTAGGTCACTGGATATTTTTTTGGTTGAAACTTCTCATTGATTCCTTCGTGAGTTAAAAGGAGACAAAAGCTAAGGCGTTGTCTATTTTATTTGGTAGGGGTAATAATTCAACGAGAAAAGAAAAAGTCAACTGAGCTCAACTACAAGGAATTTATAATACAACCTCAACTATCAAGAAAAACATAATAGTTTTTTTAAATAAATGATGAATGACGTATGTCACATGTGTTGTGTCTCTATCTAACAAACAAGAATACAAAAGCCACAAGCTTTTCTGTTCCGGTGACAGCCGTGACAGAGGAGTCACTTGCAATACGAAATTTCCTGTCAAAATGGACCGTGTCGTATGAAAACTGTTTTAGTTCCAGAGATAATCACCGGAACAGAAAAGCTTGTCGCACTACTCTTTGGTCACAATGCCACAGACAATAACCACTGATATAGGTATTTCTTAAGCCTTAGGTGCTCGATATTGGGCCCGTAAGTTAAGAATAGCCTAAAGTGTATTTAAGAATATCCTAAGGTTAGTGCAAAGCAAATTTTTGTTAAGAATGTCTTAAGTTAGCTAGGAAAAGACTGAGGCGATTCTTAAGTTTAGTGCAAACGGGTGTAACTGGTGTCACGTTGCATCAAATCTCCAAGCGTACAGGTTTAAACACAGATACTGATACTTTTTAAATAATTTGTTCCTACCTTTAATTTTTGGTGTATTGTCGATAACATCGCTTAATACGCTACTTACATTTTTTCGAACAGTTATCACTTATCAGACAGACAGTTCCCTCGCCATAAATATTTTCTGCGACAAGAAAAACGCAAATAATAGTTTGATTGGAACCGCAAGCCGCTTTAATAGGAGCAATAAGCGGAGTGCAGTGGGGAGCAAGTGTCCACCGCTTGACTTCTGCTATTACCTTGTGGATAATATTGTGCGGATCTATAAATAGTTTAAAAGCGGTCAAGTACAACTCGCTTGGGCCATAACAACTTTGTTCGCTCGCCATCCACTAGATTGCAACTACGACGGTACAATCGAAAAATAGATACATTTCTTTAGTTAAGATCTCGCAAACTTTTATGATAACTCTTAGGTATCTTGGTAATGGAACAAAATGAAGAATGTGTTAGTTAATAGTTAATTTTTAAAGATAAGTTACCAACGAATAAAATGATATAAACCTGTATCCAGGCTCTGCTACCCCTACAAAAGAACCGATAGATACAAAAGGTCACACACAATTTTAAATGTCTAAAATTGTGATACCTACTTACATTTACATAAAACACTCTATTACGGATTCTGTGACGCGTTTATTAACACACATATCATATTAGTTAATTTTAGTTGTGTTTTAAAGGATTTTTAGTTTCTTCCGACGTTTCGGCACCTTACCAGGGGCCGTGATGTGTATAAGTAGGTAATAAACGCGTGATAGAATCCGTAAAAGAGTGTTTTATTTAAATGAACAGTTCGCGCAGATATCTAAAATGTGCTTACGTGATACTTACATATTAAAATTGATGGACATCTACACCTTAATTAACAAAATACAACTACTTATCTATACATATAATAAAACAGAAACGGACAAAAAGTCTGTACATGAAATATAAAAAAAAAAAAATTACTGCTATGTGATGTGTACAGGATATAGACCCCAAAACGATAGATATTAAAATTTTTGTCTGTTTGTCTGTTTGTCTGTTTGTCTGTTTGTCTGTTTGTCTGTTTGTCTGTTTGTCTGTTTGTATGTTCGCTTTTCACGCAAAAACTACTGGACGGATTTTTACCAAATTTTGTGTAGTAATAGCTTATAACCCGGGTCAACATATAGGGTACCTTTTATTGCGGGAAATTTAATTATTCCTACGGGAAAATACAAAAACAGATTCTTACTAAAATAGATGGCGCCACATGATTATGAAAATACATTATATTTAATCGCTGTCTCAATTAATAATGAATCATGTTATTTTTTTTTACCTGCTTCAAAACATAATATAAATTAAAACCCATCCAGTCTCACATAAAATCATAAAAATAATTTCATGTTATTTACGTCATTATATCTACTAAGCAATAGATGGCGCAGGAAGTCAGTTAGATTACGATATACCTCTCACAAAAGAACATTCGAATGATTATATTAATTAGGGTGAAAGCCCCCTCTGTTGCCACTTTAAGATGCTTTTCACTTCTTTCGCATCATAACTACTAAACAATAGATGGCGCGGGAAGTCAGTAAGATTACGATATACCTTTCACAAAAGTACATTCGAATGATTATCTATATTAAGTAGGGTGAAAGCTCCCGCTGTTGCCACTTTATTTTTTTTTCACTTCTTTCGCCTATGGTCTTAAGTAGGTATCTAAAATTGTCAAGAATGTATCTTATACTTTTCTTTAAATTTTTAAATTTACAATACAAAAAAACTACTTAATAAATTTAACCGACTCCAAAAAGTATTTGTCAACTGAAAAGGAAAAATATAATATATATTATAATTAAGGTACCTTTTTGAGGTCGGTGCCAGTCAGTTTATTTTTTTAAATTACTATTTATTTCCTAAGTTTTAGTGTATATTGTACAATAAAATACCCACGAAAAATACTAAACCGATTTTGATGAATCTTAGACTGTTCCCAAAGTTAGAATACACCTAATTTAAATCAAATAGAATCATCTCGATATGCCTTTAGATTTCGAGAAATTCGTGGACATACATAGTAAAAACATATAACTAAGTATTCATATACTTACGAAATTTAGTTTTATTTTAGTCAATTAAAAACCTATTTTTTAAACTTAAAATGTGCGAAGGGTGCCGATTGATGTGTTTTTTGTCAATAAAATTTTAAAATCGCGAAATCAATACTTAACTAACTTAGATAAAATAAAAGAAACATCTAATTCGATGTAAACTGAAAAGCGTTTATTGAATAATATTCCTATGTCATAAAGAATTATTACTATTGTTATTATGACTTAAAAGTCATAGATAAAAAGTATATTATCAAGCAAAAGTTATTAACGAAATGTTTTAAGCTAAGTAAGCACTCGGGGCAGTGGCCAAAACTGAAGTTCTCACCCTATTGATGTAAAATTTATACTTCGCATTTCCACTCGACGCTAGATGTCGCTACAGTAAGTATAGTGCCACAAATATATCTGAACCGGTGACAGTGGTCCTGGAGGAGCCACTAGCAATACAAAATTAACTGTCAAAATGGACTGCCGGCAGTCAACAGTATATTTAGTACCAAAAAATAACCACTGTGTGAAATAAGTTTGTCGCAATGTAGACAAAATGTCACCAATGTAGTTTTAAAAATTTGCTCAAACGCTAAGTGGCCAGTACGTAGTTACCTACACCTACAGTGCCACAAGCTTTTCTGTTCCGGTGACAGTCGTGACTGAGGAGCCACTTGCAATACGAAATTAGCTGTCAAAATGGACTGTCGTATGAAAACTGTTTTAGTTCCTAAGATAATCACCGGAACAGAAAAGATTGGCGCACTATACCTACCATTTTTATGTCATTTAACCGGCTCTGGCTACTTAGGCCTTCAGCCGTAGGTACCATCCAATAAAATAAAGGAATATTTAAAATAGTTTTCTATCTAACTTATTTATTCATTTATTTACTAGGAAAGCTTACATAAGTGATGATTGATTAAAATTAAATAATTAAATGGTAGGTATATCATTACATTTTATACCTGTTACTTAAAGAAGAAATGTCTCCATATCAAAATACTAGCCTTCCGCCCGCGACTTCGCCCGCTCGGACTAAACGACGACGTTATCCCACGGGAATGTGATATTTTTCAGGGATAAAAAGTAGCCAAAGGCAGCCATTACATCCAGATCGCGATCGAGATTTACTTTGTAGATATTTTGCGATCAAGATCGCGAGCCGTCAATCACCTTCGTACACAGTCAATCTGCATCGCGATCATTGATCATTGATCATTGATCCAGATTGACTGTCTAATGGCTGCCTCAGTATGTCACTTTTCAGCTGCCAAACTATTCCCATTCCAAAAGTCACGTCGATCCGTTGCACCAATTTTGACGTGAAAGACGGACAAACAAACAAACTCACTTTCACATTTATAATATTAGTATGGATACACACAATCTCTTTTTCATTTTATATTAAAAATATGATTGGCCTGATATTATGCATTACTAAGTAAGAACTTCTGTTTGAATCGTGAAAGCGCGCATATGCGCAAAACGATAATACGCGCTCTAATCGCGCGCGGCAAGAGTGCGCTTCACCACTGGAGCTCCATAGTAGTGGTCGGAATGGACGTGCCTCGTGCGATCCAAGAGCACCAAGAGAACAAATTAGATCCATGATCCCCAATCTTAGATCGTAGTTGGCCAATCCAAGATGGATCGTTTGGTGTGGTTCAGTCTTATGAACCTCGCGTAGAATAGATCTATTGCCCGCTAGCAAGCAACGTCGAAGAACGAAGAACGGCTGTTCAAAATAATCGTTATCATTATACACTGTTATGTGTGATACATGCATTTTTGCGTATAAAAACCATATGAAAATATAGATAAGTTATTACAACTTACTGTAAATCGAGATTTGACAGCCTAAACCGACCTAGATAGCGGTTTAAATTTAAATCGGGATCGGTAACAACAAGTAGCTAAATGAGATTTAAAAGAAAATCGAGATCCAAGTGGCCCTTTTGAGTTATGAAGAAGAGAAGAGAAGTTTGTTTTTTTTGTCGCCTCTAAGGGATTGCAGACTTCAGTATTTAATTTGACATACATTTTAGCAAGATACCTCCCACGCATACTTGAGAAAAAGTTTCTTGACAGACGGACAGATCTTTGAATGAGGGCTCAACTATGTTCATGCAGCATATGATAACAACATACCATGTTCATACCCTAGCCTGCATATTCGATATTCTTTAGACCCTTTTAGTAGAGAATAGGACTTCAAGAAGAGCGTTATGAAATCTGAGCAACAAACACACATAAACTAAACTAACACAAAAGTCACTACACCGCGCGTACGAAGTCGCGGGCAACAGCTAGTGTACAATAAAATGATCCATACATTTTAGAACACATAGGTACAAAATACCTACACTCTTTCTATATGAGACAATCTTAAAAATCTTCGAAGATTCACGGCGCGACATTGGTTGGTTCAAAAGACGATTTTCTAGTAACGTCTTCTCTAACTTCTTCGCTAGCCAACGATTTGCAATAAACTACACTATTATACAGGGTGATCCATCGGGACGGGTCAGTCAGTATGGGAAAGTTTGAAACTATAAGAGATATTTGGTAGAGGTATTTGTTCTAAGGAACCATGACGTCGATTTTAGTGTTAAGAAAACTGCATTCAAAACTCATACACGAATCGGGAATCGAACATTGTCAGTTTTCAAAACAAAAATGATATATTTTTTTATTTCGAAAAGTTAATTGTGGAGGTTGTAAGGAAGACAATGTGAGTTTTTTTATCTGTCATATGGTCCTATCAAATGGCTTGAAAGTTCGTCAGATCAAATCCCACTAGATTATTTCTTGTGGGTTTATGTGAAAGATGAAGTTTACAAAACCATCTACAACACCGTTAAAGAACTAACAGCAGCCATAGTAACTATTTAGTAATCTGTGGCCATAGAGATTATTTTAATGCAGATTAACCACTTGAAAATACAAAACGCAAAAACTAAATCGTTACCTAAATAAAAAGTTTAATTATTGTATACAAGAAAATAGCTGCAATTTTGAACATTTTACTTACTTAAAAAAAAAGTAAAATGCATCATTTTCTTTTAATTGTAGGCAAAGATTCCATAGTAAAATATATTCCTAACAACCTAGACAATCAACTTTCGTAATAAAATGACATAACCTTTTTGTTTTGAAAACTAACAAGGTTCGATTCCCGAGCGTGCAGGAGTTTTTTTTTCAATCTTTGAATGCAGTTTTTCTTCACTCTAAAATCGATAACATGGTTCCTTAGAACCAATATCTCTATCTTTTATAGTTTGATACTTTCCCATACTGACCCGTCCCGATGGATCACCCTGTATATAATAGAGATTAACTTTGTTTGAATGTGTTTATTTATGGAACGGCATTTAAAAAATAGTTTAAAAAGAGATTTAATATTACATTTTCCATTTAATACAAGATGCTTATATCTTGAGGTAGTAGGGTTTAACAAAATTTTCACAAAGAACGCAGACTAAGCTGCGGGAATAGCTGTAATCAGATAAATGGAGGCAACGGTTAAAGGTTGACGAGTTATACAGTTAACTATTTATAGTCATAGGTAGACAAAATAATATAATATAATTATAATTATAAAAATAACTCTTTTTTCTTTACCATATCAAGCACGATCTTGACCCTCGTGACAAACTTAATGTAACGAGTTAATCACACGTTACCTATATTTGAAAAAACAATTATAAACGATTTGGAAAGTCTAAAACTGTTTCTTATAAGTTTAACACTTTAGTTAGAAACAAGATTTAAATGTGTGAAAGGTGTTTATATTGGCGTTCAAAGTGGAAGAGGCATTAGATTTATTTTAATACCATAAAAAATATTAGAAGTATTTAAATATTAGAAGTGTTTACTAGCAAACATTCTTTAAGTTTGTTCTTCAAAACATGGAAGGCGAGGGTGACCATGAATGTTAAGCACGAACTGTGGATTGTATTATAACTATAAAAGATGATGATGATAATATATAAAACGGTTATGTTGCTAATAATGTAATATTGGGTTATAAGATAAAAAAATACAAAGCTAAACAATAGAAAAACCAAAGATAAAATATGTTAAATGGGATAAGAAAGACTAATAACGCCACCCAATGCCGACTTAAAATGTGCTAAGCAAGTAAAAACATACCTAAATGATTCTTATTCTTCAAACAGACTTCTTCAGACTAACTTCTATAGATATTGTTTTTACCAACGTGCTTCAAAGTTACGAAAACGTTGTGAATTTTTTAAATTTAATTCGTAATTGAGCAATCACTTTACAAGTTAGAGCGGTTATTGAATTTTTTATAATTTATTTTCGTTTACTGTCATATCATACCCTTTGCTCAAAAACAGTATAAAAAATTAAATTGGAGCAATTTTATTAAAGTGGTTAACTTTTGTAGAGTACCTACCTACACGCTATGCCTTTTGCAGTGGAAAATCAACTTTACAAGAAACCGAATATATTGGGCAACGCAATTCGAATTCACATTTCAATGCATAAGTACTGAATTGAGCACTTAAACTATTTTTTTCCTTGGTTTACGAGCTTAACATGAGGGTGCCAATATTAGGACGAGTGCCAACTATAGGGAAGTTTATCTATACTTAGTGTCATCGAAAACGACGGGTTTCTAACAAATATTAACAGAGCGAAACCATTTCAAATGAAAAATTAGAGCTTGATTTGGGATATTTCATTTAATACATAAATCAAACTTTTGTTTGATTTATATCAAAAAATAAAAAAAGTTAACAAGCACGACACGTGTTACTTATATTTATATATCGTAGTTTATCATATTTTATTTTTACCGCCACATATACACACACACATATCAGTTGTTCGGTAACGAAAAGTAAACAAAGTGTCTTGTTAACTATCCAGTTACATTGTTATTATATTATGTAGTATTGGATTTTGTTTTTCCAAAAAAAAAACAAAATGCGGTTGTCTATGCTAATTTTCTAATTTGCAGTACCTATTCTTGTGACCACGCGTGCTGCTGACACTTGCGGTTCGGTCCCCGCCACGTTTACTGAAATGATTCAAGGTCATTTCCTTATCGCCGTTTTATATTCACCAATTAGTTAAATATAGGTTCATGGAGCAATAATTAACGCAACGCTTTAGTAGCTAAGCAATGTATGCAGTGGTCCTCATAGGACGAGTGACCAACAGCTACTATGCCGCTTCTGGAGTTGTTAATACCTAGCGATCGACGGGTGGGAATTGAGATATAGTAACAATATATAGTTCACTTAGGTACCACAGGCACAGAATACTAAATAGTATAAGTAGGTCAAAATTAAGCATATTTTTATATATCGGTGCAACCTTAAACTTTCTGGCTAAAAAGAATTTTATGATCATTTTGCACAAAATATACCTTCACTCTATTCACAATACACTACCATCATCTCAATATCCTTAAGCCAGTATCGAACTATTGAAATCACTTCCCAACTATATTTTTCCGCAGAATATTGTGAAATAAAATTCTCGTATAGAGAGCCACACGAGTGAATGGAAAATATGAGAATTAAGAATTCGTAGCAGCGGATGGTATATTCGAGTTCTGCCCACAGGAACGATGATCGATCGTGCGAACGTGAAAAATTCGCTGCATTAGAAGTTTCCAATGAAAACTCTTATCTAAAAGCGCTTCTTTCATCACCACGTTTACTTAAAAGTTGCGGAAATAAAAGCATTTTATTTTTATACCACGGCACTTCATCTGGTGTATTGATTAATGATAGGTATCTTTGTCATCTTTGCACATATAACTATTTTTCATTGCAAAGAAAATAAATAAAAAATATTATCTGTGTAGCATTGTATCTTGCTTTTGACGCCTTATCTTCAATGAAGCTACACTTGTTTCCTACAGTGACTACTATATTGTGATAAATTAGAAGCTTTTTATCAATTTCAAGAAGCCTTATGCAAATTCCAATCAAATTTTGCCCGTGTACCACATATATCAGCGTTGTAGAAATCCACAGCTAAAGAAAGGAACAAACTCTCTTATCAACCACGAATAGAACCTGAAATTATGGGGAGTCGAGAAAGTTGAGCAACATCATTGTAACATTTCCAAGGCTTTCAAAATTTGGATAAGTTCTGAACATACAGAAGAATGGTCTTTGATGGCTTCTCTAGACGAAGAAGCCGTTGAAGAATAAGTTCAAAAAGGACCCGTTAGTATTCCGGTTGTAGGTACAACAGCTTCATCAGTTTAAATCATAATGGCGCGTTTACACGGGCAATTTTTTTGGCAATAATGGGGGCTACCGTTTTCACCAGTTGGCGCCACAGTCGCGAGAGGTCCTGTCAAAGTTTGTTTACTACGGCCCCTACGGCTCTATGAGTGTGAAAGAAAACAAATCTTAGATAATACATGGATAATACCTAATTATTAAAAATATCTAGCATGCCGCAATGTTGTGCAGTCCCGTTTTGTTCTGAACAACTTCTTTTTCTTAGCTCCGCTTTTAAAGGTCTGACGCTCATTGACCCGTAACTCATACTTGCATTTTTAAATCTCGTATTGCAAAATAATCACAACATTTTATTTATTTTAGAAATAAACGCGCGTAGCTCACACACAAAGTATGACATTTGACGTTTTGAAGACCTCACGCAACACCAGCGCCTCTCGCGGCGAATTCATACGCGTTAGCCCTCATTGCCTGGCAACTGCAATGTCATATCATGTTTGTATTGCTTGATGTGGTCATGACGTCATATTTGGCTGGGATTGACAGGAATTGTGCAATTTTAGTTGCCCGTGTAAGCACAGCTTATGTCTGAATAAAGACTTTATTCATAAAGCATTTATTTTTAGCTTATGCGCGTCCTCAAGTGTCACAATTGAGAAGTGCATTACTCTCTTGATTCCAGTGTAATTCGATTGTAGAGATTATTCTTAAACGGTACTCGACGACGACGTTTATATGATAAACATTTTAGTGAAGGTACTCGTACTAGTTATGAACGATAGTCCTTGCTTGTGAATATACAAATGCTAATACCTTTACCCTTCGATCAACATTAGCTTTACACTTGATTTTTAAATCAAGTTTGGTAGCCAGGTGTTGCAGATCTTTTATTGACAATAAAATTAAATTATGGTGACACATTGAAAAGCATTCAGTTGATTGTCATAATATTAAAAATCATAATCTTCGAAATTCATATTTTCGTTAATCATTATTTCGTAAAGCATACTTTAAAACTCATAACTTTATAATGCATAAAATCTATAAAATTATAATAATAATAATAATGGCATACAAACATTTTTTTAGGGAACGATTGCCTCTAAAATTATTCTTTTTACATTATAAAATCAGCATTTTGTACAAATGGAAAAAAAACAGAGAAGCAGGGGGGCGGGGGCACAGACCTCCACGAAGGGGGCTCTGGGTGGCTAAAGCCCCCGCAACCCAAGAAATCCTAACAGTCGTTTTAGGTTAGGTTAGGTTGGAACAGTGACCAAAACGCCGCGCGAGCCGAGCTTGCGAGCAGCGGCCGGCGAAGCGCCAGAAAAGATTTTTTTTATTATTTTCACAAACTCATCTTCAAAATAAATTAACGTATTATCCCGTTAGGGCAGACTAGGGACTTTTGTTCGCCGACATAACCTAAAAGTCGCTTCGAATTCAACGCAAACTAAGGTTATTCTGCCCATGAAGTTATCTAGCGACTCCTCCCGATTCCTCGCTAGGCCTCCACGAATGGCATGACAAGACATATTTATTAAAAAAATATATAAATATGTCTTGACAAGAAAATTTTAGCCAGCCCACTCGCGATATATTATTTGGCGTACTTAAATTGATATAAAACACACTTCATCCAATAAACAGATGGTTGAAGGTCGATCCCTATTCGTATCTTAGGCCATTTATGCATTTTGAATATTACTTATGCCTTTTAAGTATCATGACATTCAAAAGTTATGCCTTTAGACAGTTATGCTTATTGAAATTATGCCTTTTGATGATTATGCCTTGCAAATTTTGGACAACTAAAGTATGCGTTATGATATTATGCCTTTAAGAATTAAGCATTTCGATGATTATGCCTTTAACACGATGCGTTTCATGTTTATGGCGAAAAACGTTATGCGTTTCTTTAGGTAACCTCAATTATATTAATAAAATTATGGTTTCGCTAGTGCATTATTTTCGTTTTATTGAAGTATTTTATTATTTTCATTGAAAAGGATCTCCGTATGTCACTCCCCCTTGAACTTGCTAATTTGTTACGGTCTAATAGAAACAGATCGATGAGGAATTTCTTTCACTCAAAGAAGTTTCACATTTTGCGAATGTTTCCACTTACCTTGATGTAAACTCCCAGTACCCTGACGATAAATAGGTAGGTACGTAATGGCTTTTAAAATTAAACATGAATCGAAGACGGTACGTAAGCAAGTCCCTGGTAAAAGTGATATCAAAAGCATACAAGATATTTTTTAAACCAGAGTCTAATTTGAAAACGATAGCTTTATCCTTTCAGACAACAACAAAGTTTAAATAAAGAATG
Organism: Crambus lathoniellus; assembly: GCA_949710035.1. Lineage (NCBI taxonomy): Eukaryota > Metazoa > Arthropoda > Insecta > Lepidoptera > Crambidae > Crambus > Crambus lathoniellus. The sequence goes on from OX453296.1 coordinate 32,683,992, forward strand.
TATTAGATCGAAAGAAAATAGTACCTAACGTTGTTTTTAAAACTTTCTACTAACGTCGTATCAGCCGATGGGTCAGCAAATTTATTTCCAATCGGTAAACAAACCGACGCCGACGATACTTACGACAACAAAGCAATATTAATAAATGAAACGTTACCCCCGGAGACGTTTTCTAACGTGAATGCATTGAACCTCCACTGCACCGACTGGTTCAGGATGCACTGCAACAGAAGCAGAAAAAGTTACTGTTAAAATACAAATATTTTACACATTACATAGTTCGCCAAGAGAGATAATCATTCGCTAAACCAGCACAGTAGTTTCTTAAATTAACAATAAGTAGGTACATATGAAAGTCACGTCACGGCCAAGTCGACGACCTCACCGAGAATTCGACAACACAACAGAGTACACAACAAAGGTGTGGGAATGTTTGACCGATTCTTGGCTGATTGTCAATGTCCACTGCATCAGGAAGGAATCTTAATATCTGTCAACTTGCACACTGTGCTACTTAGCGCTGTACACGTCTCGCTTCCTTGTAATGCTGTTAACATAAACAATCGCAAAGCCGTCTATTTATAGATATGGTTTATCATTTCGAAGGCCAGATAAAAGGGTTAATTGGAGGTAAACGATTCGCCTAAGTATATTTTATTTCGCATGTAATAAGGGAAAATTAACGCAATCGCCACTATGAGTATTAATGTAATAATTAATAATTCGCCGCAGCGCTATGTAAATGAGTGACGTCACGGGCCAAAAGCTAAACGCAATGCGTGTCGTATTAATATCTTCATTCGCTCGGCGCGTCCTCGGCGGGACTACTCGGAACGCATAGCGATATCACTATATGTCACAAGATACATATGTACGGACAGTGCGTGTAGACGCTCCGCGCATACAAATGAGTGTGGCAGACATGGGTCATGGAGTCGGCGGATGATCGCGCGCTTACCTGCACTTGGCCGAGATGGAGGTCGTCGAGGAGAGCGGCCTCCCGGATGAGGGAGCGTGTGAGTAGCCGCTTTTTACGGCGCTTGTGCATGGTGAGGAAGCGGCCCGTGCAGAGGCTCCGCGAGGCCATGTCGGCCAGCTCAGGGTGGACCGCGCACGGCGCCGCCGGCCCCTCGTGGACTGCAACAACCACCTTCATTAAACCCTTTGTGATATCCCAAAAACGACGCTCAGCACCAAGTCAAAAACAAATCGCAGTGCGTATGCTCGCTCACCAAAATACAAATAGCAATAAATGAGAAAGACGCAAGCTTACGAGTATTCATAACGTGAAGCTATGAAGTGGCATAAAAACGATTTCTCCGCCAAACAATCTGATAGCGATAGGAACATCTATCAGAAAGTGAGCAGTTTATCAAGCGAGTGTTTACTAACGCGTCGATAAAAGGCCGGTAAAAGCGTGTATGAGCCATGCTTAATAATGTGACGATCCTGAGTACCACGCCGGCGCCGCCGATTACTAGATTCTGTGGCATGTATTATTATTACTAAGTCCGTTTATGCGTGATACGCAAACACATTTCGCTTGTTATTATTAGACTTTCACGGTTCGCACATGTGAGTGAAAATATTATAAGGTCAGTACGATCTTAGAAAGACGACGCAAAATTTATCACTAGCATGCGCCTGCGACTCGACGCTATTCGTCTGCAATACTTAGTGTTGGATTCTTACCATATGGCAATAAAAGTTTGATTGCAGTACATATATCTTAAATACTAATCCAGGTTAAGTCAACATTACCCAAAGATCCGTTAAATCTGTTAGTTCGTTGTGCATCGTCTAGTATTTACTGATTAAAGTACATGCTTATATTATAACGAGAAAAGATATGTATTTTTGTTTGTTCCGAATAATATCAAAAACTACCGAACCGATTTTAAAAATTCTTTCACTATTAGAAATCTACATTCTTCCTGAGTAACATAGGCTATATTTGATCCAGATCTTCCCACGGGAACGGGTAGCACGCGGGTGAAATCGCGGAGAGTCACTATTACTTATACGATGTTAAGTATTAGCTTTTCTCACTTTCCATAACGCTGTAGGTACCTATTATTGTTCTAGATATACCTACTCGTAATGAACTCATAAAAGTAAAAATAATAATAATTAAATCTTTATTGATATAAGTATATAAAAGGGGTTAAATAGTAAAACTAGTCCCTGACCTCTATGCGGAGTATGTATGTGGAGTTCTTGTGTGTCAGAGGTCAGAGCCTTCCTCTTCATACTCAGAACTTAAGATTATGATAAAAACAAAACTTAAACAAACTAAACTTATAAGTACCCCCTTATTTATAAACGTGGAGCAAAGTTACACCTATTGTAAATCTGTTGTTGTCTCTTACTTCTTTTTAGCGAATTAATAGTACATTACAGCCGAGGACAGGTAAGTAAGAAATTACATTGTCGAGGATGGTTTGAAGCACGAGCCGCAGGCGAGGGCTTTAATCATTCGAGGCAAGGTAATTTGCTTACCGTACAAGGCTTGTATAGTGCTTTTCTCAAGAAATGCGAGGAAAAAACTGTTAAAACTAAATAATATTTATTAAAATTTATATCACACATGTTCGGGCAATTATTAAATGTAAATGTTATTGTTTTCCCGGGCACACTTATGTATAAATCGCCCACAATAATATTACTTTAATGATGTATCATTAAAATACGCCAACAACACAGATTCCGAAAACGTATGCGCCTTTTTTACTTCTCCAAATCAGATCGTAGGTTTTCATATGTCTTTCTTTTAATTTTGCTGGCAGTAAGTTTTCTATTATTCATTTTGCATCTGCTCTAACTTTGGTGGAGTAGGTACATACAATGTCTGTATATGTTTCATTGGCAGAACTCATTTTGATAATTTATTACACAATATAAATAAACTGTATTGATATCAAATCTGAAATCAACCGCTGAAAATCATTTCCGCCGTTTTTTTAATATTGGATTGTGAGGCCAAGTGGAACGGTCATACAGCCTATTGATACTTACTACTTGCTACTAAAATGCGCAACTTCAATACCCGCTTCTGGGCGGTACATGGCGCTGTACATATTTCCCATACAAAATTACTCGTCAAGGATATTTTGTCTATGATAAATCTCATTTTATTTTTTCAACTGATGTTCGTGCTAAGGGTACATAGCGCTTACAATACGAAGTAATATACTCTGTGCGCACCGTATTTAAAAAAAAGTTAACCTAATTATGATATAACAATTACCTATATATATGTGGCTGTATGGTGCAAATGTCCCTTTGCTTTTTCTGTTTTTATACACAGGAATATTGAAAGAAAAAATAAAGAAAAAAAGTTGGTAATAATATCTTTGGGTAGTACCTTTTCCGAGGTAAACATTCTAAATTTGAAAATCACTGCAGTAATGAATTTCAGTACTTACTTACTGCACTAAAATCAGTGCAGTAAGTAAGTACTGAAATTCATTACTGCAGTGATTTTCAAATTTAGAATGTTTACCTCGGAAAAGTGCCACGTACTGCATTCTTTTCTCAAATATAATATTAACATTTCAGAGCATAAGTGTGAAAAGTACTTAACAGCATCAGTTTAAAACTAGGTGTAACTTTGCTCCATGTTTATTAATAAGGGGGATAGAAAAATATTTTCTTCTTTAGTTAGGCGAATGGCCGAATGGCATCTGTCTTATTTCTACTAAAAAGAAAAACATCATCATAAATACTTTACATTATCTTTTCATTATGGCATGAACACAATGTATAATCGATCACACTTTATTGACAAATGAACCTGCCCTAAAGAGCGCCTATAACTTATTGTTACAAGTTTCAAAACGTTAAAAAACTAAACAACGTGTTAATCTTCGAGCAACGCGGGCCTTCGTGTTAATGAATAAGCGTAAAACCTCTAAGGTGGTGATTGTGCTCATGAATATGAACAACTTTTACTATGGGGCCAACTCTGCAACTCAACAAAAAAAATAAGCTGTTCCATACATTCTGGTCGAGTAGGTATTTACAAATAAGACAACATACCTACATTGTTCTTAATCTAAGATTTTAGGCACAAATACGAAAACATTTCTCTCGTTAAAGAAGCAATTAAGTAGGTACTACCTGCGAGTAGTTAGTAGGTAGATTGCTATGTTTTTTCTGGGTCAATCTGTGACTCTACAAAACTCAATTAATTAAGCGCAAGCCCCACTGCCAGCTGGCGAGCGAACTAACGAGCCGAGCGAAGTGACATTTCACCTCTTTTCATTCTTCGGTCACACTGCAAGTAGGGTAGTATATTTTATTTATTTTAGCCCTTGTCTACCCAAAACATACTTGGCTTATAGGTACCATTATGAACTAATATTGCATTCGTTTATTCGCAAATGGGTCGAGCAGTAAGTAGGTACCCAAGTAGGAACAAGGGGTCTGTGGGTCGGCCAGAAGCGGCGGAAGCCAGCTTCAAATAGCTTGGGTCACAGAAAGTTAATTATATCAGACCTTAATGCTTTAGCTGCATATAGGCTGTGCTTCGAATGAGCTTTTCATTTTATTGATTTAAACTTAAATTGTAATTCAGCAATTTAAAGTTTTTTTTTCATAGTTTTCCATTAAAAATAATAACTTTTAAAACAGCTTTTTAATACAGATTTCACCTATAACAATATATTTTCATCTGAACATCATTATCAGCCATTTTTAATGTAGGTACCCCACATCTAGCATTTTTTTCACGAATGGATAACGAATGGTCAGTCCAAAACGAATCTGAAAAGCATATTATCTCTTTGGTGAAAAATTGACATTTATTTCAACGCCATTTATTCCAGACTGGACGCACGTCGAATCCAGTTAGTGCGAAAATTGGGCTAGCCCATAAAATTGAAAACAACCGAGCCAAAAAAATTACATATTCTAGTAGGTTTAAATTTAATTATTCAAAAATGTACACAAAATTTTTAGGATTCTCGTCAGATTTGAAATATATTAAAGATGTAAGTAAGTCATAGTCATAGTCATAAATTTTTATTCATAGAGATTAAGTAAATAAAATTAATGCTTATGAATCAACCAACATTTTTTACCTACCACCTGTTATGGACATCTTGTAACTGACAAGAAAAACAGGCGAAAAAAACTCATCAGCTTTAACAGAAGCAACACATTTACAAAAACTTATGTCGTTGCTAGACAAAATGGTACAATAATAAAATTTATACAAAAAGCTAATGCTGAAGGAAAGTTTTCTCATACTTATGTATAGGAATATTTTTCTTTTATACATTGTTAGTATTACTATAATAGGGTATTTAGCTGAATTTTTTTATTGACTTAAAATGTTTATTGAATTAGTAGCAACACAACATAGGTATTTATTTTCAAGTATCTTGCATATTTTCAGCGATATAGAGCATCAAACTTTCTAATTAGACAAGGAGAGCGCTATAGAAATGTGACGACACATTTCTATAGGGCCATACTCTCGACATAGAAAATTTCATTTTAGAAAGAGATAGATAGATTCACAATTAAGTAGCTCATAATTCGCTTGTTATAATACAGACTGAATTTCTTTTTTCACATTTGTTATTCAATAATGTTATATTTTTAAATGTCATTATTAAATATCTACATTTCAACAACAGTCAAATACGCAATTATGACAACCAAGCGTTGTGATCATTTAAATAATCTTCTACTTCGTAATAGCCTTTGCTTAAGAGCGCCTTTTTAACATGTGTTTTAAATTTATTTAAAGGTAGCTCGATTACTTCTTGTGGAACTTTATTAAAGAATGCTATGCCTTTTCCCAAAAGCGAGCCTCTACTTTTTCTTCTAGTCTAAATCTTGCAACGGCAAAAAAGGGTTTACAAATCACAGCATCATATAAAATCATTCGATATCGAGATCAGTTGCTTAGGCAATACGGATAGCAGAATCCTCGATATAATTATACCTGTTTATATAGATCAGAAAATTCAGGAAACGTAGCTTCTAATCTAAGGAACAAATTCACGACGTCAGTAGTTACAAACTTACAAAGTCGTCTCGCCTAGTTAGAAAAACGTTACGTCTTATGCAAATAATTTTACCTGTCTTAATAAAGTTACATAAAACGTAACAACGTTATATTTACGTACAAATGTTTATAGTTTTAATTGATCGGACCCACGACGCCATACACATCACGCAGGATTCCAATGATAAGCAATGCCAACTGTGCTATCTACCAGCCAAAAACTACAATATTTGTTTCATATTTTGTCAAAACCACCATAAAGGTAACAAAACATGAAACTGTTTGCATCCCATTTACAGTGGTTCCCAACATTCAACGTTACAAAGTCATATGCAAATAATTTTACCTGACCAAGTGTATGGTTTGGCGAGACAATGCCAAATAACAATTCTAACGGTGTCGTGTTATGAGGCGGGGGTCCATTACGTCGGCGATTGTCATATAACGAACGCTCGTAAAGATGCGATACTGCGTTTTAATTACAAACGTACTATTGTGCAATCAAGAGACTGTACTTCTACCTTGGGCAAAGTAATGTTATGTTCTGTGTACTGTGGTGGTTAATTAAATCAAATTAAACTAAATTAAATAATTTAATTTAATTAAAACATATTAGGGATCTAGATACTAATGATAGTATCTTATAAAACTGTGTTAGTAGTGAGAACAGTGATATTATTTTAATTCAAATAATTGTTGGATCCGCGCATGTGCTTTCGGATCCGGTGCCAGATAGGAAGTCAGTCCTATCCTTTACAACCGCCGTGATGCTGTTGGTACACCCCCGCACTCTTCCTAGAGTCGTCGCCGTCCGCTTTATTAGGATGCAGTGGAAGTCATCGACACCTGCTTCAGTTATGTGCAAGCCCAGTGGCGATACTACCATACAAGCCAGAAGGCTCGGCTTGCCAAAAGTTAGTGTAATATTCAATTGGGACGCCAGTTATGAAATGTATGGACATTGGTGGCAACTTTTGATATAATTTAATATGTTGTGTGTGACTGGCGGCGCTGATGACGTCGCTGCTGTGGCCTTCTTAATTGGGTGTTTGACTGTTGTTGAAATGTAGATATTTAATTATGACATTCAGAAATATAACTTTATTGAATAACAAATGTGAAAAAAGAAATTCAATATGTATTATAACAAGCAAATTATGAGCAACTTAATTGTGACTCTAGCTATCTCTTTCTAAAACGACATTTTCTATGGCGAGAGTATGGCGCTATAGAAATGTGACGTCACGTTTCTATAGCGCTCTCCTTGTCTAATTAGAAAATTTGATGCTCTATATCGCTGAAAATTATGCAAGACATTTGAAAATAAATACCTATGTTGTTTTGCTACTAATTAAACGAGTATTTTAAGTCAATTAAAAAAATTCAGTCTAATACCCAATTCAGCAATTACAAACCCGAAAAACATATCGATAAAATTATACGAGTAGCTAGCTATACTTGTGCTAAACTCAACAATCGAAGACGAGCAACACTTGTAGCAGCGAGCCACCTTGCTTCAAGCGTTAACCACGTCACTGTACAGTACAGTCACAAGCAAGGTGTAAACACCATAGGACTACTTAATGTCATATTACAATATTAAGAGACTTCTGTGACACAGATAGTTTTTTTTCGGAACGTAGTGTGTGTGACAGAATTCGACGATGTATGTACAAATTATTGGTCGTGACTGTTATATCTAAGCCCCACATCAATATAGTGGTAGCTTTTAATTCTACTTCCCTCTAATTTAATGAGTAAATATGTACTTCGAACAACGCGGGTCTTCCGTAAGGCCCGCGTTGCTCGAAGAGTAAATATAAAACCAATAACAATAAATATGTAGTTTAAAAAACTATAAAAACACACTTTTATAGGAACAGATTAAAAAGTACAAAATAACCGTCTATTCAGTAACTGAAATTAAAAAGCGTGGTGCGCGTGGTCAGTATTAATTACTTAAATGCATGCTTTGCAAAGGGCGCACCACGCTTTTTAATTTCATTTACTGAATAGACGGTTATTTTGTACTTTTTAATCTGTTCCTATAAAAGTGTGTTTTTATAGTTTTTTAAACTACATATTTATTTTTTACTTTTTAGTTTAACAAATGGCAAGCCATGGATGGGGTTGGTAATCGATTTCACAGTCCATTCATGTGTCTGCCCACCCCGTAAACATTATAACTCGAAGGCGTGATTGTATGTATTTAGTTTTACAAATTCAAGTGGATTCTATAGTTAGAGTTACCAGATGCGCGAGCCCAACCCTTACTTCCTCCCTGCTCCATCATCAGACCCTCACCACCAAGTGTAGCGAATAGGTCTCATCAGAACGAAACAAATGAGCCAGAACTCGAATGGTTTCCTAGTGTTCATTAAGGAGTGCCACTGACTTCCTCCTTGCTCCATCATCAGACCCTCACCACCAAGTGTAGCGAATAGGTCTCGTCTGAACGAAACAAATGAGCCCAAACTCGAGGGGTTTCCTATTGGTCATTAAGGAGTGCCACTGGCTTCCTCCCTGCTCCATCATCAGACCCTCACCACCAAGTGAAGCGAATAGGTCTCATCAGAACAAAACAAATGAGCCAGAACTCGAGGTGTTTCCTATTGGTCATTAAGGAGTGCCACTGGCTTCTTCCCTGCTCCATCATCAGACACTCACCACCAAGTGCAGCTAATAAGTCTCGTCAGACAGAACGAAACAACGGAGCCCAAACTCGAGGGGTTACCTAGTGGTCATTAAGAAGTGCCACTGGCTTCCTCCCTGCTCCATCATCAGACCCGCACCATTAAGTGTAGCGAATAGGTCACATCAGAACAAAACAAATGAGCCTAAACTCGAGGGGTTTCCTAGCAGCCATTGAAGAGTTTTATTGCCCACCTCTTGACTCCATCATCAGATCAGCTCGATGGTAGCAAATTATTGTATTGTCATCGGATTCATATAGACTTGCAAAGTTTAAAATCAATACGACAATTAGAAGTAGATTAAAATTGAATTCCAAGATTTTCTTACATTGTGACTTAGTTACAAGTGAAGCTAATAAAAGTGTGGTAAAAACACGCTAGTTTCACATTTTGGCCACCGGCACAGAAAGTTTGTGGCACTGTACCTCAGTATTAAGTCTAGCTCCATGGTTGCAGCAATGCGAGCATGCGAGCAGCGACGTGCGACGTGGAAGTGACAGCTGTCTGCTGTCTCTTTGTTAGTGCTGCTCATAGATAGGTATAGTATAATAAAATATGTAGTTTAAAAAACTATAAAAACACACTTTTATAGGAACAGGCTAAAAGTACAAAATAACCGTCTATTCAGTAACTGCAATTAAAAAGCGTGGTGCGCGTTGTCAATATCAAGTTCTTGAAATTAATGCAAAGGGCGCACCACGCTTTTTAATTTCAGTTACTGAATAGACGGTTATTTTGTACTTTTAGCCTGTTCCTATAAAAGTGTGTTTTTATAGTTTTTTAAACTACATATTTATTTTTTACTTTTTAGTTTAACAAATAGCAAGCTATGGATGGGGATGGTAATCGATTTCACAGTCCATTCATGTGTCTGCCCATCCCGTAAACATTATAACTCAAAGGCGTGATTGTATGTATTTAGTTTTACAAATTCAAGTGGAGTCTATTAGTTACCAGATGCGCGAGCCGAACCCTTACTTCCTCCCAGCTCCATCATCAGACCCTCACCACCAAGTGTAGCGAATAGGTCTCATCAGAACGAAACAAATGAGCCCAAACTCAATGGGTTTCCTAGTGGTCATTAAAGAGTGCCACTGGCTTCCTCCCTGCTCCATCATCCGACCCTCACCACCAAGTGAAGCGAATAGGTCTCATCAGAACGAAACAAATGAGCCCAAACTCGGGGGTTTCCTAGTGGTAATTCAGGAGTGCCACTGACTTCTTCCCTGCTCCATCATCAGACCCTCACCATTAAGTGTAGCGAATAGGTCTCATCAGAACGAAACAAATGAGCCCAAACTCGAGGGGTTTCCAAGTGGTCTTAAGGAGTGCGACTGACTTCCTCCCTGCTCCATCATCCGACCCTCACCACCAAGTGTAGCGAATAGGTCTCATCAGAACGAAACAAGTGAGCCCATCTCGAGGGGTTTCCTAGTGGTCATTAAGGAGTGCCACTGACCTCCTCCTTGCTCCATCATCAGACCCTCACCACCAAGTATAGCGAATAGGTCACATCAGAACGAAACAAATGAGCCAGAACTCGAAGGGTTTCCTATTGGCCATTAAGGAGTGCCACTGGCTTCCTCCCAGCTTCATCATCAGACCCTCGCCACCAAGTGTAGCGAATAGGTCTCGTCTGAACAAAACAAATAAGCCCAAACTCGAGGAGTTTTCTTGACGTCATTAAGGAGTTTCACTGGGTCCTCCCAGCTCCATCATCAGACCCTCACCACCAAGTGTAACGAATAGGTCTTATCAAAACGAAACAGATGAGCACAAACTCGAGGTGTTTCCTATTGGTCATTAAGAAGTGTCACTGGCTTCTTTCCTGCTCTATCATCAGACCCTCACCACTAAGTGTAGCGAATAGGTCTCATCAGAACGAAACAAATGAGCCAGAACTCGAGGTGTTTCCTATTGGTCATTAAGGAGTGCCACTGGCTTCCTTCCTGCTCCATCATCAGACCCTCACCACCAAGTGCAGCTCATAAGTCTCGTCAGAAAGAAACAACGGAGCCTAAACTCAAGAGGTTTCCTAGTGGTCATTAAGAAGTGCCACTGGCTTCCTCCCTGCTCCATCATCAGACCCTCACCATTAAGTGTAGCAAATAGGTCTCATCAGAACTAAACAAATGAGCCTAAACTCGAGGGGTTTCCTAGCAGCCATTGAAGAGTTCTATTGCCCACCTCTTGACTCCATCATCAGATCAGCTCGATGGTAGCAAATTATTGTATTGTCATCGGATTCATATAGACTTGCAAAGTTTCAAATCAATACGACAATTAGAAGTAGGTTAAAATTTAATTCCAAGATTTTCTTACATTGTGACTTAGTTACAAGTGAAGCTAATAAAAGTGTGGTAAAAAACGAGCGCACCAAAGTTATGACAATACTTTTTCTGAAAAATAGAATAAGTACTTAATTAATTTTAACCGTCTTTGTGGTATAGTGGTTAGCACCACCACCGGTGTCAGACCCAGAGGCCCCAGATTTTATTCCCAGTGGGGGTACATTTATTGTATTGGTTTAGTTGGTGACTTGTTATAAGTCCACCGCTAGCTACCACCATCTTATTAACGTCTGGCGCCTTAACAACGATGTTTTCAGCATTATTGTCTTCGCGACAGTTAGAGATAAGATAGCTAGTTCCTCCGTGGTTGAGGATTTCGTAGTAGTGCGCTAACATCAGGTTTGATGAAGGCTAAGTAGGTACTACCCCGCTGTGGATTTAAAAAAACCAATCTATGTTGTATGTACTTAAAAGTGACTGAAAACATTGAAATAGACAAGTGTGTGCGTGTGCGTGTGTGTGTGTGTGTGTGTGTGTGTGTGTGTGTGTGTGTGTGGGCGCGTGTGTATGTGTGCGCGTGCGCGCGTGTGCATCTGTGTGTGTGTGTGAAAAATGAAGAACGATCGTTAAAAGATTGAAGAAGATAAAAATACCTAATTCACTTTTACAATAACTTGTAACGATAAATAAGTGTAGTACCTACATAGAGCACAGAATAAATAATAGTAAAAAAGCCAGTGAAAGAAAAAATAATTTAATGATACCTACTGACGTTTTATTCTCTCGCTCGATGAACAACAGTTGTACTTTTCAACAATGGAAAATCGTCCCTAGCTTCCAGGCTTTTAAAGTTAGATAAAGTTTATTTATCTGTTACGCTTTTAAATAAACTTCCGGAATAATCTCACGTACGAGACGGGAGAGACGGCCGAGTCCGGTGCGACGCGACGGGGTTGATGAATGAATTACACAGGTGGAGTTATCGTTCGTTTACCAATTTACTATAGTGTTTAAAAACGTTTTTGAAAAAAAAAATGTAACCGCCTTCAAAACGGATCTTCAAACAAAAATTAACAAACACTAAAAAACGAAAAAATAATAAGATTTTTTAATTTAAAGGACGATGATACGTGACTTTTTCTAATTTATCTTGGTACTTACTGAACTGTTTGAAGTCGGTGCCGTCTTATACATATTGAGGTAATTACGTCCTACACCTCACGCTTGGGACCGGTTTTTTTTTATGTTAGTTATTTCACTCAGTATATTTCGTTCTTATTCTTTTTGGCTTGGCACCGACTTCAAACAGTTCAGTAAGTACCAAGATAAATTAGAAAAAGTCACGTATCATCGTCCTTTAAATTAAAAAATCTTATTATTTTTTAGTTTTTTAGTGTTTGTTAATTTTTGTTTGAAGATCCGTTTTGAAGGCGGTTACATTTTTTTTTCAAAAACGTTTTATTTTTCGATTTTTAGTGAAGTAGCTTAAGAAACTACATACTGATTATGATAAATTGTTGTAAATATCCTATCCGTTACGGAATTCAGCTTTCAATTTTTAGCTACTTAGATAACTTGAAGGAATACAACTGAAGGTCCATTCGTGCATATGGTATTTATAAAACATCATAATATAACTCCTAACTGTTGAGGAGTTTCACCTCTCATCAGCAGCTCACCCTAATAACCTAAAAGAATATAACTATTGGCCCATACGTACGATTAATACTTAAAGAAATATTCTCCAGCTCCTAACCGTTAAGGAGTTGTAGCTTCCATCACCAGCTCATCACTATGAGATGATGACTACCAGATGCAAATACTTGACTAACTTCAAAAATAAATGGAACGCATAAGGCTTGCCTATATTTGAGAATTTCTCTCAATTTTCCTGGGATTTGATCCCCTGGTCCTGACTTGGTGAAAGTAAGATCAGGTCAGAAGTACCAACTTTCGAAAAAAAAATATTTTGAAAATGATCCCCAATTTGATGAAAGTATGAAATCGTCCATATACCCAAATAAAGTCTGAATACACATTATTCAGGATAACTCCTGAACTTCTTGCCAGTTCTTGATAAAATTTGAATGGGACCACACGAAAAGCGTCACCTTTTAAATAAAAAAAGAATTATCCAAATCGGTTCATTAACTAAAAAGTTCTGAGGTACCTAACACACATAAAAAATAAAAAAAAAAAATATACAGTCGAATTGATAACCTCCTCCTTTTTTTGAAGTCGGTTAATAAGTACGCTAAATAAGCAATCATGCTCTCAAATAAGCACGTGTGTCTGTAACATTTATCTTATCAGGCCAGTACCGTGCCATACGTCTGCGCTCTCAATAGCGACCGACGCGACGTGAGCAATAGGGGATCGGACTGACTTTTTTATTTGTTTAATATGTTTTTAAAAATATCAGAAACACGACACAGGTATTTATTTTCAAATATTTTACATATTTTCGGAGATATCGCTCATCAAACTTCCTTATTAGACAAAGACAGCGCTAAATACATAAGACGTCAGATGTGTCTAGCGCCATACTCCCGCCATATGAAATTTTGTTTTAGAAAGAGATAGCTAGAGACACAGTTTTTTTTACAATTCATTACTTGCTTTTTAATCAACATTTTAAATATTTATTATAACAGTCCGATCCCCTAGGGCAGGACATAAGACGCGCCATAGTATGGGAGGGGCCACCACATTTACATTCTTCGTTTGAACAATAACCCCACCGGCAAAGGTAATGATTACATACGCGACATAAAGTAATAAAATTGGACAAAAAAATCTATAAGTACTACACAAAAAAATACATCTATAGACATGTGAATCTGGGGGCACGAGTCGAGCGCGAAGCAAACACTGCCGTACCATCCTTTACTGGAACCATTTCGCCGCATTTTCAGACCCCTATTTGAGAACCTCTGGATAAGACCAGAACGCAGAAATTTTCGTCATCCAGTAAGCTTTAATTACATACTTAAAATCCAAAATTCCAAGTCTGTAGGTCATTTAGTTCCGAAGTTAAGCGAAAGCAAAGTTTCGCATTTATGACACTCACTCACTCATGATCATCAGAATAGAACTAGTACTTCCCATAAACTCAGAGAGCTGAAATTTGGTACAGAGTTAGGGTTTAATGACCACATAAATAAGGAAAAACTATAAAAACTAGGATAATTTCTAGTTACACCAACTGCATAAACATTGCATTGACCACCAAACTAACCAACATGTAGAATGTTCAACGTCAAAAGTCACATAAAATTAAAACGTAACTATATCAATAAAGAAATCGCAGAAAGGAACATTAGAGTTGGCTTGACTTTACTGAGAGATTTCAACGCTTTTTGTAAAGAAATAAGCAGCTTCAGCGAGAGTTGGTCAGTTTTTTATAGGATGATTTTGGTGAAATAGACACATTACAAAAATCTACAAGCTTCACAAATTTGCGCAAATTTTGACGCGTGCCCCCGTAACTGCAATATCAATTTATCACCTGACAAAGCAAGTATAAATAAATAAGAAAATTTGGACAAAATCCCAACACAGAACTGTTTCACAGCCAACAATTTCAAATTAGTGTAGGAAATGAAGCTAGTTGACCCCCACAGTAATTCGTCAGCCAGAAAAAACTTTACAACGTGATAAAGTATCAATAAATTAAAAGTATTGTATAAAATTCCAAAGAGTAATAATAATAGAAGTTAGGTTTTTTTAATGAAAGTCATATTTCATAGATATCTTTTTGAGGAAAAATGCTCCGTTGAAACTTTCTCCACCATACATATTCATGTAACGTATTAAAATGATTTATGAAACATCCAAAAAAATATCCCAGCAGAAACACTAAATTTTACTAAAATATGTGTTTTTGGTGTGACTCGAACCGTAAAATTTCTCCGTCGAACTTTTTTACGGAAATGCTATTTTATTGAAGTTTTATAACCACAAAATGAAAATCTAAAAAATAAACCATGTAATTAAACTATTTTAAAAATTGCCGTTTTACTCGCAGTGGAAAATTTCTCTATCTGTTTTATTTATTGATTTAAGTACACAGTTCACTTTATTTTCAACTACAACAATATCCAAAAAAAAAACCAAAACCTAAAAGCATTTTACATAGAAAAACTTAATTCAGCAATCGGGAGCTGTGAGTACGAAGCGAGGCGTAGGAGCGGGGCGCGGGAGCCGTACAGAACGGGTTCCCCGCCGCCCCGCCACCGCGCCGCCGCGCCGCCGCCGTCCGCTCGCGCGAAATATTCTATTTTCACGTATCAATCGTCGAGGCAAAATAATTATGTTGACATTGTCTTTACCAAATAGTTGTATAAATGGTACCGAGAGGCGACCGTCGGTAATTCTACCTACTATAGAGTACCACAAAGACATACTCATTGTTATTATTTTTATTTTTATTTTATTTATTTAATTAATAACACGAAAAATTACAACAAATGGTACTAACTTAACAGTGTCATATAAACCAGGGTAGGTTTTACCAGACACTGACATTCGTCTGCAAATACTCATATTATGTAATATTAATACTTAGGTATTAACTACAAACAAAATAACATAATGGACAGACAGAAAGATATATAACAGAAATCATTTTAACTAAACTATTACACAGACTGACATCAGCTAACAATAAAAGTTTTATTTTTATTTAATAACTTTTTTTTTTTTATGCTACCTACATTAATCTCTCGATTCCTAATACAACAAAGCTAAGTTAATAGCGCAGCGGTCAGCGAGTGTGTACACACGGGCGGATTTCTCAGCATGTTACTATTGTTAAATATAGATTTTTTTATATAGATTTAAATTTAGTTTATGTTAATTGATGAAAATGAAGTACTTATTAGAAATTTATTTTATTAATTAATTGTTATATTTATTTATAATATATATTATGTTACTTTAATTGTGACAGGTAATGAGATTTTATTGTACTTTTGATGTTGCTTATAGTAATAGATGTTTTTAAGTTAAATGGCAATTCATTAATAAGCTTGGGTATCTGGAATTGTAATAGCTGTCTACCATAAAGATTATTGTACCGCGGGACAATTAATGTAGGAACTGAAGCACTACGTGTTTGTTTAATAATTTGTTTATTATTACTGTAGTTGTCATTAAAATAGTTTTCTACTAGGAGATTAAGTTGTACTTGTTCATATACAGGAAGGATGTTACAATATTTGAAGAGTTTGTCAAGATTATCTTTATACTGCTTTTTAATATTGTCAGGAACTATTGTTTTTAGGATTCTTACTTGCAACTTGTATATGGAATCAAGATGCGACCTGCATGTTCGTCCATAACTGCTAATACCATAATTAATTATGGTTTCGCCCAGTGCTTTGTACAGCTGCAAACGTATCAAATATGGAATCTTGTTTTTAACTAGCACAAATTTTGAAAGAATAGCCCGCAATTTGTCGCAAACATAGTGAATATGATCCACCCATTTGAATCGATCATCGAGAACTAGTCCGAGATACTTTTGTTTGTTTACGACTTCAATGGGGCTACAACTGCACATCTGAAGATTCATGTGTAGGCAAAAAGACAAAAAGTTAGAAGGCAAAAAGTTACGTTAAAAAAGTTGAGTTGTTGGTGCTGGTTAGGTTGGCGGCTAGGCAAGCCGCAACCTGGCCCTCTTAGTATATTCATGAAAAAAGTGCGGCTAAAATGATGAGAAAATATGTCATCAGGTACCAGCATGATACGCTGTTCATACGATCAGGCTTGATAGATAGACTAGAAAAATGTGGTCTGCCACGCGCCGTCATGGCCACTTTGTCAGTTCGAGCGATTTTAGCGGCGGCTTGCGGGGTGGTTTTCATGTCATGGGGTACCAGTATCAAACTTACGTCTTACTGTAACTTAGGCCAACCTACTACAAAAAATACTGGTCTGCCGACCCGCAGCCTGGCCGTCTTTTGTGCCCGAGCAATTTTATGTTTGTATTGTTACTTACATCAATAATATGAATGTACAGGGTAACAGGGAAATTCGACCTTAATATTAAACGACAGCACTATTTAGGTTATTAATAATGTACTATATCCAAAAGTTAACCATTTCAGAAATATTTACCTTCTAGTTTTTTTATCGAAACACTACATTACCTTTTGAGTTTTGCTATTATTTAATTTATTTTTATTTCTTTTTCGCTCCGTTAAGTTACAGTTTTTGCTATTTTTTGAGGAGGGGTGTACCACCATTTCAGTACCCCGAGTGTAAGTTTTTATGTCAAGCAAACGCAAACTATTTCGAATGCGTATTAATGTCAATTTGTATGAAAACTATATAAGCGCGCTACTCGCCGCTAGAGGCGCTAATACAGTTTTCATACAAATTGACATTAATACGCATTCGAAATAGTTTGCGTTTTTTGACATAAAAACTTACACTACGGGCACTGAAATATTTTACTTTTAGTTTTTTTATCGAAACACTACACTACCTTTTGAGTTTTGCTCTTATTTAATTTATTTTTATTTCTTTTTAGCTCCGTTAAGTTACAGTTTTTGCTATTTTTTGAGGAGGGGTGTACCAGTTAACAAAAATAAATTATGAAACTCGAAATAAGTGCTATCATACAATAACTATTTAAATTATGGTTTTTTACATAGCAATCGCAACTTAAAAAAAATCTTAGAAAGTTAATCTGCAGATTAATGAAAACACTTCAACATCTTTTTGGCAATACCGCCTTTTTTAACCGCCTCTGTGGTCTAGTGGTTCATACCACGGATTTCAGACCCAGAGGTCCCGGGTTCGATTCCCAGTGGGGATACATATTGTATTCGGTTTGGTTGGTGGTAGGACTTGTTCTTAGTCCGCCTGGCTAGCTACCACCATCTTATCTAAGTCTGACGCCATAACAATGATGTTTTCAGAATTATTGTGTTCCGGCAGTTAAAGATAAGATAGCCAGTTCCTCAGTGATTAAGGATTCCGGGAGTAGTGCGCTTCCACCTTCAGCCTTATCACCACTTATCATCAGGTGTGATGAAGGCTAAGTGCTACCCCGTTGTGGATAAAAAAATACAAATAGGTATAACACTCTAGGTAAAGTAGCTAAACTAAAGACGTATGGACAGAGAAAGCAGTGACATATAGAAAGTATAAATATGTAACGAAATAAGTTTGTAAAAAGAAGAGGATAAATTGTGTAAGACTGTTATTAAAACAAAGTTAAAAGATTACCCTTTTAGAGAAATTAGCCTCAGAATGTTAAATTTGCTTTTAATTGTTTTTATTGTATTCATGTATTATTATGTCAGGTTATGTATATGTTATAATAAGTATTGTGATTCTTTTGTTGCTTCTACAATAATAAAATTGTTGTACCCATAATGTAGACGTACGTGTAGCAAACACAATAATAATGGATATTTGTGCTTTTCTTCGCCAACAAACTGCCATGCAGTTTGGCGATTGAAATTGAAATTTTATTAAACTTCATTGATTTTTTTCATTGATTTCATAGTTTTCAGTTTTACTGTGTAAAATCTGAAGTTCAAATAAAATAAAAAAATATTGTTTGATGTAAAGGAAAAAAATTATACATTACATTCAAAGAATAATAAAAATTACATTCATTCATTCATGATCATGATCATTAAATGGCTTAATTTTCGAAGCATGATAGAGGCCCAAAATAAATAGGTTCAGAAGACAATCTACATACAAAGTTCGCTCGAGCAACGCACTCATAGATACCGCTCACGGACATGATATCTCGGTCTGTCTCGGTCGTGTACGAGCGCGAGTGCTGTCCGCTTGAGACACGTGTCTGTGAAATTGTGCAAAAATGGAACAACAAAAGATAAGTTATAATAACTGTTCAGTGGACGGTTGTTTTAATTAAACATTGAACAGTGAATTCTCCCTGATCCATGAGTCAGAGCGTGTGGCCGGAGAGTTTATTTGATTTGTTACGGCGAGTTTTATAATAACTGGACATTTCCGTGCGGGCAGTATCCACCACCATGTTGTATATAGATTGTCCACATCGATGCTTGGATGGAAGGGCTTAGAAGCGGTTTTGAATCTCGAGCGGAAAGCACTCGCGTTTTTTAATTTGAGCTGGTTTTGGTCGGAGCGTAGATTTTCTAGTCGAGATCTTTCCAGCTTGACGTTGTTACTCAACTCAATGTGCTCTAACTGTGCGGTGATCGCTTCCTGTCTTTACGAGGTTGAATACAATGACATCATTAAATATTTGCTTCCTCGTCGACATATAAAATCTATCTTGTTTTTAACTTTAGCCTCCGGCTTAATCCAGGTCCATTTGCGGCTTACGGGCTTTTTAAAGGAGTTCATCAGTAGGAAGAGGTTTTCCCCCGCTCCATAAAGTCTGCCAGCATCAGGCCTCTTTCGTTTCGTTGCCAAAATCCAAATTGCCCCACTCTCAACTCATCACCGTAACGATGCCCCAATTTTGCATTGAAATCCCCTGTCACAAACGTGTAGTGGGTTTTGTATAGCTTTGAATGGCTTTAGAGATCTTCTCATACATATCCTCCACTTCAACATCGTTGTGTTTCGAGGTCGGAGCGAAGACCTGTATGATATGCACCATATTATACCGTTTCTATATTTTGAGTAGGTGGGTAGCGTATCTAACTACCTTGCTCGACACACTCCCTATGGTGACGACGTTGTTAATGAGGGATTTGTGGACGATGAACGCAACACCACCAATGGACTGCTGGTTACCCACCCGGTGGTATAGCAAGGTATAAGCTGAATAGTAGGATAATCAAGTCCTCTTCCTCTCTTCGGACCTCAGTTATGTCAATGACATCCCATTGTAACTTGCTAATCGCCTCTTCCAACTTGAAAACTTCGCGTCGGCCCTTAATGTGCGCGTGCTTTAGGTTACCAGGTGAGCAATTTAACAGGATAGCTTATAAACTGAAAACAATTTTTTTTTTTCGAGTTATTTTTTCATTATCTTGCCATAATCCCTATCCGCTAAAGCGCCCGGATGCACTCAGTTATTGTTCGCTTGATTCGATATCATCAGGGTATTTCGACTTTTTAATTCCAGGTATTATACATCTTTTGGACTTCACTTTTCTTCAATGTGGGTGATAATGCAGATGAAATTAGGTAAAGGTTATTCTAACTAGGCCTACTATCGAGTACTACAAATTAAAAGGATGTAATTTCTGTTAGTTGTACTACGTCAATTCGCCATATAAAAAGGCCAATTATCCTTTGTGTTAGTTATAGGCTTATAGGTAGGGGTGAGCACGTAAAACATGTGTTGTGTTGTGATTGATAAAAATACTGCAACATGTCATTTTTAACTGTGTTTAACGTAATGCTTATTTTTTCCTTTCATCAAACAATATTTTTTTTACTACTCGTCACCGCTCTCTGACCTTAAGTGACCTTAATTTTTATAAAATAAATAATAAAAAATATCTGTATTCAACTCGACTTAATAAATAAGCTCTTTTGAATCGTCTATATTTTTCTACCACCCGTTCAAAACTTTTTTAACTGATAAGAAGAACAGGCGAAATAAACTTATCAGCTTTAATCATTTGGAGTAACTATATTTACAAAGATTTATATCGTTAACTTTTACAACTTTTTAATAAAAATATAACACTAGTTCAGCTTAGGTTATGTGTTACATCAAATCCATGCATTACGGTCTTTCAAATAGTCGTCTACTTTATAATATGCTTCGCCCATGAGCGATTTTTTGACATGACTTTTGAATTTGTTCAAAGGCAGCTCTCCTAAATTCTGTGGAACTTTATTAAATATAGCTACACTTTTCCCCAAAAACGAACTTCTTTCTTATACCTTTTTGGATTGCCAAAAAGATGTTGAAGTGTTTGCATTTCATCTGCAGATTAACTTTCTACGATTTTATCCAACCAACGTGCTTGAAAGTTGCGGTTACTATGTAAAAACTGAGAGCAGTTGTTTCGAGTTTCATTATTTATTTTTGTTAACTGATACACCCCTTCTCAAAAATAGCAAATACTCAATAGTGCGAATAAGAAATAAAAATAAATTAACTAAGAGCAGTAAAGGTTTCGGTTTGATTTCGCAAAAAACAAATTTAAAGTGAAATATTTCTGAAATGGTTAATTACTATTAATATAAAATATTAGTCTCCTTTAATATTAATTATTTAATATAAATTTAATATATTTTGAATAGTTCTATGAATTATTTCATGCTCATGTAATGTAATTGTTTGTGATGAGAAAAATAAATACTTTTTATTATTATTTTATTTATTTATATTATGGTCGAATTTCCCTGCAACCCTCTACATTAATATATGTGGTCGTCCAAATCAAAAGGGACCTTATTGCGGCCGGCACATACGTCTTTATTTTTGTTGTTTTGTATTCGAACAACAGCAATAAAGGCGTAAGTGCCGAGAGCCACAAGGTCCCTTTTGATTTGGACGACCACATATAATAGATGTCAGTAACATTACAAACATAAAATTGCTCGGACACAAAAGACAGCCAGGCTGCGGGTCGGCAGACCAGTATTTTTGGCAGTAAGTTGGCCTAAGTTACAGTAAGACGTTAGTTTGATACTGGTACCCCATGACATGAAAACCACCCCGCAAGCCGCCGCTAAAATCGCTCGAACTGACAAAGTGGCCAAGACGGAGCGTGGCAGACCACATTTTTCTAATCTATCAAGCCTGATCGTATGAACAGCGTTTCATGCTGGTACCTGATGATATATTTTCTCATCATTTTAGCCGCACTTTTTTCATGACTGTACTAAGAGGGCCAGGTTGCGACTAGACAACCTAGTCTATTTTTTAACGTAACTTTTTGTCTTACTTCTAACAATGAGCATGTCATGATTGATGATGACGACCGATTTGGCGCAGGGGTAGGCTACCCACCTTCTGCGCCAATGGTCTCGGGTTCGATTCCCGAACAAGACAAATATTTGTGTGCATGAACATGTCTATTTGTCTTGGTCTGGGTGTTAACTATGTATATTAAGTATGTATTTACAAACAAAAAATTATTTAAGTATATATTTATCCGTTATCAAGTTTTCCATAATACAGTTCCTTAATGAAATTAACATGGGCTTAGATAATTGGTGTGAATGTAAGAAGTTATTTATTATTTTATTTATTATTAAGCAGGTAGGGTTACCGACGGTCGCCTCCCGGTCGATGGTTTTTTTGCGTTTATAATACACGTTACGGTTGTTGTTGCTCGCTATGGAACGTTGTATTTTTGTGTGCACGTACAACCAGTAAAACTTGGTATGAGTTTGGCAAACTGTATTCGTAATCGAAAACTATCGCTCTATCCCATTCATGTCGTCTAACTACTTTACCGACATGAGCAGTTCATCCAATAGTTGTCGACTGTCGTAAACGTAGACAGTTAAAATCAACTCGCCCAACTCTTCCTAATCGCTTATGTATTGTTCTAGGTATCCTAGTTTAATAAATAACCAAATAGTAAAAAAAAATATTTAATAAAAAAGGAAAAGCGCTTTAAAAAAATGCCACAATACAATTAGAAATAATACTTCTAATAACTGTATTCACTCCAAATAATGTAAGTACGAGTATTTTGAAGTCGGGTGTGAAACACGTACATACCTACATGTTTTGGTGTTTTTGTTTAATCCCGCCCGACTTCAAAGTACTTACGTTATTTGGTGTGAATACAGTACCTATTAGGGCTATTATTTCTTACTTTTTCGTGGCATTATTTTAAATAGCTATGTTAGTAGGATGTACACATAAACCGCATCAATCAAAAATACTTGCCTGTTGAAAAAAGCATCAAAAACGATTCAGAAAACATGACATAATCGCGGAAAAACATACATACAAACAGATCAAACTGAAACCTTTTTTTTTAGTCGGTTATAATTTATAATACCAAAACCTTCTAAATGTAATAAATACTTTTCTGAAAACTGCACCTCAAAGTCAAACATACATACATGCGGGTTAAACTGAGCACCTCCATTTTTGAAGTCGGTTAAAATGCCTAAACATTCTAAATGTAACAAATACTTTTCTGGAAACCGCATCTCAAAGTCAAACATACATACATACGGGTCAAACTGAGTACCTCCTTTTTTGAAGTCGGTTAAAATGCCAAAACCTTCTAAATGTAAGAAATACTTTTCTGGAAACCGCATCTCAAAGACAAACATACGGGTCAAACTGAGAACCTCTTTTTTCGAAGTCGGCTAAAATTCAAAAATATTCTCCTAAATGTAACAAATACTTTTCTGAAAACCGCATCTCAAAGTCAAACATACATACATACGAGTCAAACAGAGCACCTCCTTATTTGAAGTCGGTTAAAGTGCAAAACCTTCTAAATGTAACAAATAGTTTTCTGAAAACCACATCTCGGAGACAAACATACAAACATACGAGTCAAACTGAGAACCTTCTTCTTCGAAGGCGGTTAAAACTCCGAAACTTTCTCCTAAATGTAACAAATACTTTTCTGATAACCGCATCTCAAAGTCAAACATACATACATACGGGTCAAACTGAGCACCTCCTTTTTTGAAGTCGGTTAAAATTCCAAAATATTTTCCTAAATGTAACAAATACTTATCTGAAAACCGCATCTCAAAGCCAAACATACATACATACGGGTCAAACTGAGTACCTCCTTTTTTGAAGTCGGTTAAAATGCAAAAACCTTCTAAATGTAACAAATACTTTTCTGGAAACCGCATCTCAAAGACAAACATACTGGTCAAACTGAGAACCTCTTTTTTTGAAGTCGGCTAAAATTCGAAAATTTTCTCCTAAATGTAACAAATACTTTTCTGAAAACCGCATCTCAAAGTCAAACAATATACATACATACGGGTCAAACTGAACACCTCTTTTTTTGAAGTCGGTTAAAATGCCAAAACCTTCTAAGTGTAACAAATAGTTTTCTGAAAACCACATCTCGGAGACAAACATACAAACATACGAGTCAAACTGAGAACCTTCTTCTTCGAAGGCGGTTAAAACTCCGAAACTTTCTCCTAAATGTAACAAATACTTTTCTGAAAACCGCATCTCAGAGACAAACATACAAACATATGAGTCAAACTGAGAACCTTCTTCTTCGAAGGCGGTTAAAATACCAAAACTTTCTCCTAAATGTAATTTTTTTAAGTCACACTATCTACACAAAAAATAGCAGGAAGTGGTTCACCGAATTTGTCCCTGACTGTACAAACAAAACAAAAAAGAAAGAATCACACAGCTACCGAGACTACACGAACGCGGCCCCCCAGTTGTGCCCCCAGTCACAGGGTCACGCGTTCAAGGTCGTACTATTAGCACGAGGACGCTAATCTGCACCCAACTGGTAACGAAAGACGGTACATTATTGCGTAACAGGGGATAGATTTATCTTCGCTTTCAAAATGTTGGTGTTCCGGATGATATTTCTTTTGGATATTTTAGATTTGTGTGTATATGTGCCTTTTTAACATAATTTTAAAGATAAATAATGCTGAGCAATTTTCCATATTGAATTATTCATAGTTTAAAATAAATCAATATTGGTAATATTTTTTTTTTTGGATGTTCTTACTCGTAATGTCAAATTACATTCTAAGGTCATATAAGTAAAAAAAAACGACGGAGCAATTTTTCAATGAAAATGAGAGTCAAAAAAGGAATTATCATTCAAAAGCAGTACTCATGTTTGAAAAAAGTTTTGGATTTTTATCAAGTATCACATACTAGTATAAATAACTCATTTGGTAAAATAAATTTGGGTTGAGAAATTACTCGGTTCAATATATAAACATATTTGTATATTTAGGTATAAATACCTAACTTCCGTTTGAGTTTTTTTTTGGATAAGCATTTAAAAGTTTATGGCTCATGCTATTTTATAACCCAGCAAAGTTTCATCGACTGAGGAATTAATGTATGGGTCTCCATACAAAGAATCTGTTCATTGCCTACACTAAATGACCTACATACAAGATCCAGTGTAGTAAAATACGATCTCACCCAGTGTTTCTGGAACAGTCATTCACCTTTTAAGTCAGATAGAAATTAATGATGTTAGAATTTATATTTACACAGAGCACAGGCAAGAGTTCCTACAGAACGTTGATAGTAAGGTTGATTCTAAAACCACGATATTTGTAACGAAAGAAATGTAAAGCTATCATGATAGCTATTTATAATTTTCTGAGTATGATGAAACCCCTCTTACTTTTTCGCTTTGTTGATTTTTAATTAATAAATTCTCTTAAAAAATATAGCTGGTAGTAATTCTGTTTTTTTATTTTAAAGCAATCGATCAGAAAGTAACAAAAAAAAACAATTACAGTGGGAAAATCGGGACCCCAAATATAGCCTATTAGGAAGAATGTAGCTTTCTAACAGTGATATAATTTTTGAAATCGGTCTGGTAGTATTTTAATTTATTCGTTACAAGCAAAAAAAACAAAAGCCCGACTACTGAAAAATCACGCTCTAAAAAGTATGAAACAAGAAAATGTTTTCATCTGCAATTGCCGTGGTCTTCTTCTTCGTGCTCAAATCTTTCCTCTTTAAAATAAAGTGTAATTTCTAGGTGTATTTTTTCCCCCGAATGTTTCGATACTTTTAAAAAATCTCTATTCATTCTCAGAATCACTTCTCCTACATTGTGAATGCTTTTTGCATTGAGTAAAAACAATTCCTCAGAATCCGTCAGTTTTTTTATTTCAATGAATAGTGCGCGAAGAAATCTGAAATGCTTAATTTTTTCATGATCCTCTTTTAAATAAGTACTGAGAAATTGCTTTTGCACTTTTTGAATTTTTCAGAGCTTTCGTATATAATTTATCTAAGCGATAATTTTGAGAGGAAACAAACCATTCCATATAATACTAGCTGCGCCCCGAGGCTTCGCTCCCGTGGAATTTCTGGATAAAAAATAGTTTACGACCTATTCTCAAGACCTACCAATACATATGAAATTTCATCAAAATTAAGGCTGAAGGTATAAGAATCCTCCATTGCTGAGGAACTGGCTATCTTATCTCTAATTGCCGGAACGGAACACAACAAGGCTGAAAACATCGTTGTAATGCCGTCAGACTCAGATAAGATGGTTGTAGCTAGCCAGGCTGACTTTGAACAAGCCCTACCAATAATATGTACCCCCACTGGTAATCGAACCCGGGACCTCGGTGGTGTGTACGGTACCACTACACAGAGGCGGTTAAAACCTCCAGAGGTAATAAAATCTTACGTTAACAAATTGATGACGACCTTCCGAACAACTTCAATATTATGTTGTCATTTCGTTTCCGGCCAACATGAGAACATAATGTGTTGTAATAAGTCCATGATTTTTATGTACGGTCAAACCAATTGAATTGTGACCCATTATACAGATCAATAAATAAATAAATAAATAAATAATTTCTTACAATCACACCAATTATCTAAGCCCATATAAATTTCGTTTAGAAACTGTCATGGAAAGCTTTGACCCATTATACAGATCAATAAATAAATAAATAATTTCTTACAATCACACTAATTATCTAAGCCCATATAAATTTCGTTTAGAAACTGTCATGGAAAGCTTGATAACGGATAAATATATACATAAATACTTTTTGTTTGTAAATACATACTTAATATACATAGAAAACACCCAGACCAAGACAAATAGCACATAGCATGTTTATGCACACAAATATTTGTCTTGTTCGGGAATCGAACCCGAGACCGCTGACGTAGAAGGCAGGTATCCTACCCCTGCGCCAATTCGGTCGTCGTCAACAACAATGTCAACAAGTTTGAATTTCGACCTAGAAAATGAACTTATGGTGGGTCAGGATTCATTAAGTTCAACAGTACTCACGAGTAGGTAGGTACTATTGGTAGAAAATATTATTAAAAAACAATTTTGAAAAAAAATGTAACCGCCTTCAAAACGGATCTTCAAACAAAAATTAACAAACACTAAAAAACGAAAAAAATAATAAGATTTTTTTAATTCAAAGGACGATGATACGTGACTTTTTCTAATTTATCTTGGTACTTACTGAACTGTTTGAAGTCGGTGCCGTCATATGTGACTTTTTCTATTTTATCTTGGTACTTACTGAACTGTTTGAAGTCGGTGCCGTCTTTGACGTATTGAGGTAATTACGTCGGGTTTTGTTAGTTATTTCACTCAGTATATTTCGTTCTTATTCTTTTTGGCTTGGCACCGACTTTAAACAGATCAGTAAGTACCAAGATAAATTAGAAAAAGTCACGTATCATCGTCCTTTGAATTAAAAAATCTTATTATTTTTTTCGTTTTTTAGTGTTTGTTAATTTTTGTTTGAAGATCCGTTTTGAAGGCGGTTACATATTTTTTTCAAAAACGTTTTATTTTTCGATTTTTAGTGAAGTAGCTTAAGAAACTACATGGTGATTATGATAAATTGTTGTAAATATCCTATCCGTTACGGAATTCAGCTTTCCATCTTTAGCTACTTAGATAACTTGAAGGAATACAACTGAAGGTCCATTCGTGCATATGGTATTTATAAAACATCATAATATAACTCCTAACTGTTGAGTAGTTTCACCTCTCATCAGCAGCTCACCCTAATAACCTAAAAGAATATAACTATTGGCCCATACGTACGATTAATACTTAAAGAAATATTCTCCAGCTCCTAGCCGTTAAGGAGTTGTAGCTTCCATCACCAGCTCATCACTATGAGATGATGACTACCAGATGCAAATACTTGACTAACTTCAAAAATAAATGGAACGCATAAGGCTTGCCTATATTTGAGAATTTCTCTCAATTTTCCTGGGATTTGATCTCCTGGTCCTGACTTGGTGAAAGTAAGATCAGGTCAGAAGTACCAACTTTCGAAAAAAAAAAAATTCTGAAAATGATCCCCAATTTGATGAAACTATGAAATCGTCCATATACCCAAATAAAGTCTGAATACACATTATTCAGGATAACTCCCGAACTTCTTGCCAGTTCTTGATAAAATTTGAATGGGACCACACGGAGAAGTGTCACCTTTTAAATAAAAAAAGAATTATCCAAATCGGTTCATTAACTAAAAAGTTCTGAGGTAACACACATAAAAAATAAAAAATAAAAATATACAGTCGAATTGATAACCTCCTCCTTTTTTTGAAGTCGGTTAAAAAGTCAGAGTATTACTCTTATCATTATTCATGCTAGATTTAATATTATCGTTATGGTAATCTTTTTTTATGTAATAGCTTCTTCTGTTTTACACAGAAATTCCGCCAACCCGTAATGAAAGAAACATGGTTTTTCTATAGAATATGCCCGGTGAGAATCGTAAACAGTTAAAACTGCGCGTCCTAGAAACAAAATTTTAAACATTAAATAGTAGGAAATTTAATTCTCTACAACATTTTGACGAATGTTTTTCGGCTAAAATGCACCTAAACGAAGATTATAAGCGAAAAGGACATTTTTCATTTTCGGCTAGGACATTGTACACTATTCGTAGAAATAGTAAAAAATATAGTAAAGTAAAATAAAATATTAAAATTCTCATTGTCTTTCTGGATAAATGGTACAAAAATAAACTTTGAAATAAAAATTATTTGCCATCCATGGTCACACTGGCAACCATATTTAAATCACGTTCGGAAACTTTGATGTTTCTGTACGAAAAAACGATGACGTTGACGACTGATGATAATCTGTCAATGTGAATCTTTTTTTTAATGTTAGTGTGACATTTTACCGCCATATTGAATCGGGGTTGTATAATTATTAAGACTAGATAATGCTTTTGTACCATCAAACGCGTTAGCTTATAGCGATATAATTAGTTTTCAGTTATTATATTTATCTTTTGCTTGCCTATGGTATAGTGTACAAGGTCCTAGCCGAGGCTCCATACAAAACTGAAAAATCTCCTTTTTAGCTTATTTCAAGACTTTTTTAACTACCCACTCAATGGTTCCTTGCCTCCCAGAGGCAAGTATTTTTACCCGCTCCAATGGTTCCTTGCCTCCTGGAGGCAAGCTGACAGCTAATTAAAAAACTTTAATTAATTGTGTCAAATCACTCGCTGTTCCTATCCAACTTATACCAATCTTAATCTAGACACCTTATTTTAATCGTAGAACAAGAAATTGGTCCAATTTAATAAAAATTTAGCGGATTATATTCGATTGAAGTTCGCCTACTTGCGTGCCTCCAGGAGGCAAGGAACCATTGCGTGATTTAGGCAATGTTAGCTAAGTATGGAAAAATAAAATATAAAAATATAATTAAATATATTGTACTAAATATGTTGTAATACATTAATATATACTTGTTATGCCCTCAATACACATAAAAAGTATATATTTAAAATTTATCTACAGACAAAAAAGAAGTCGATACGAAATCGATCCATACTTTTGTAGCCCGTAAGGGTGATTCTTTACTTACATTTTTATATCTTTAATTAAACAATATTTTTCTAGAGGAGAGTTATCTTTTTTTTACTTTTATCTAATAACAACATTGTAAACTATTATTTAAACACAAATTGGTCTGTAATAATTGTTTATTTATTAGTATTTATTGCATGTTTTAAAAAGAAATCGGTAAAATATTTCCTTTTCTGCAACTTCAACTCGCTGTTTCTAATTAAATCGTAATAAAAATCCATCTACAAGTTATACAATCTTATTGCAAATTTAACTAGAATTATAAATCAATAATTTGTTTTTATTTAATCCTTTTACTTTTTGAGTAAAACTTAATTTAAAGCCGAGCGAGCGAAGCGGAGCGGAGCGGAGCTGTGCTGAGGAACCATTGCCCCGTAAGCATATTTAAGCGTGCGTAACCATTGAGTGGCTACTGTTACTTTTTTATTTTTCACAATTTAACTTCGTCGCCATATAATAAAATGTTGTAATTATTCATAAGTAAGTAAATGTATGAAAAATGGAAAATGAAGTATTTAGAAAAAATCGACCAGTCTCACAACCAGCTCCGATGGGACTCGAACCCACGACCTTTCGCTATCCGGGCGACTGCTCTAACCACTGAGCTACGGAGTCGTTAACGTTAACGTTTTCAACCATAAAAATTGCATGGTGAATGCAAAAAAGTAAAAATTTAAATAAGTATATGTATATTAAATAAGGTTTTAAAGTGCTACGACTCTGGGCCCATTTTGCACCTTGTTCTTTAGAAGTTTGACAAATTGCTGGAAAATCATCTTTTTAAAGTGAATATCTGGTTAACTATCTGTCCAAGAAACAAAATTTAAAAAGTTAGTTATAGAAAATTTAATTCTCTACAACATTGTCAACAATCGTTTCTGGCTTAAATGCACCTAAACGAAGATATAAGCGAAAATCTAAAAAAAAATCAATATGGAGGCGGGGGCGGAGGGCGAGGAATTGTGCATTTTGCATTTTTAATACTCACTAACCATTGTAGACAACATATCAAAAATTCAGAACTACCGGACCACTTGTAAGAGAACCCCCCTTAATTAGTCTCTATTTACTGGGTTAGAATGACATTTGTGTATTAAGACAAAACAATGTTTAAGTTAAACATAGCTTACATATTTTTATGAATACGGCAATAATATTATAAAGAGGTAAGGTTTGTGAGTTTGTGATGTGTTAGGGGGTAATCTTCGCAACTACTGAACCATGTGCAGACCATAAAGTTAATATACCTATTCCGATAGGTATATTAACTTTATGGTGCAGACACTCAGAACTCCTTCAAAATATGCAGACACGTCACGTCACGAACTAAATACATTCGATGTTATAACATAGGTAAGATAAGATAAAGATAAAAATATCTTTATTCACTTAGACATAATAAATATGTACTTATGAATCGTCAATATTTTCCTACCACCCATTCAAGACTTTTTTAACTGACAAGAAGATACTGACAAGAAGACATAGGTCCTATGTATTGTCAATCATAACATAACCAATGAAACGAAAAACTATCGATATCGTAATATTTTGATTGAAAACCAGAGCTGCGTCTCTTTCGGTCAACAATTCAATAGATATTATTGACAACAACACTTTGACAGTTTTTGTTACATTACACTGTCTTTATTTTTACTAGTATGTAGTATCGACTTTAGACAGATCAGTAGGAACGTGATTAGTTATAACAAGTCGTACATTTTCGTCCTTTGAAATTATTAACTAATTCAATTTAATTTTCATTTGTAATTGTAACCGATTTCAAAGAAAGGAGGTTCTCAGTTTGATCTGTATGTCAAACTGATGTATGTATGTTTGTCTGCGATTATCTCGCGTTTGGCTGAACCGATTTTAATGCGGTTTTCATTAGTGTTTTAGGTAGCAAGTTTTTTGTGTTTTAGCAGTAGATGGAGAAGCCGTAGTACTACACATACAATAATAAGACCAAGCGTTACCGATTAGAGAGTTGATTTACATGAGTATAGTACCCAGTGTTTTGAACTAACTCTGCAGCACTAACCTCCATTGAAGGGTAGGTGTAAATTGACACCTAGCTAGAGCACCTATACCTAATAACTTGCGTCGATAAGAATCATAACGTAATCACAACCTAGCGATTGGTACTGTTAAATTAAAGCTACCCAAAAATAGCTCTTTATATAGGTAGCCTGGACACTGACCTTTAAGTTTTGACATTTATTAACAAAATGGGTAATGATTCAATTTGTTCGACTGTACATTAGTTTAGATACAAAACTAACTGATAGGTAATCAAAATGCACATAGGATAAAATCTAAAGCGGTCTATACACCAAACCCACCCCACCGACAGGCCTGCGACTTGGTGTCGGCGGATTTATTTCAGAATCATATCGGCGACTCACTTACCCGCCAACACTCGACCTAGTCACTAACTATCAAAAAATCGGCCAAGTGCCTCGTGCAAGAGTTGGCCTCGCCCATGAAGGGTTCCGTACCCACTTACTGTACCGATTGCCTATACCTAGCCAAAATAACACTATCCTTTTTCGTCAGTAAAAAATTACTTTGTTTTCCATAGTGTTTGTATGAACGACAAACTTACATTAATTTTTTATGTTAATTTTGTATGTTGTTTTATAAATTTTGCGGTTTTTAAAAAAGTGTTAGATTTCAAAAACTACTTTCTATATCTCGTTCAAACCAATTTTCGTTGAAAGTTTTTATTAAGATCTACAACATATATTTTTTCTAGATTTTTCAATCTCTTATATTTAAATTTAGAGGGGGGGACACACATTTTACCACTTTGGAAGTGTCGTATATCTTAAAAAATATTGACTTTGATAAAAAAAAGATAAAAGAAACCTAAATATCATTTTAAATAGGTACCCATCTAAAGACACCCCACACTAATATGTTTTATGAAAATATTTTTTTCAGTTTCAGTTCCATGTATGGGGAGTCCCCCTTTAATATTTTAATATTTTTTTTCTATAAAAAACCCTAAAGCGGTTCACAGAATGTATCAACCTACCAAGTTTCAAGTCTGTAGTCGTAATAGTTTTGGAAAAAAGTGGCTGTGACAGACAGACAGATATGACGAATCTATAAGGGTTCCGTTTTTGCCATTTGGCTACGGAACCCTAAAAAGTTGCTGATTTCATGCCACCGACAAAGTTAAACGAGATTACAATGTGAAGTCGCCGACTAAAAGTCGACGACCCATGTTGGCGCGTCGACGGGTTTTGTATGGAGACTCCATAAAGCGTAAAATAGTTTGATTACTCGGACGGAATGTAAGAGATATTTTCCCAAGATATTTATCGTAAACTGATCACACTCTCGACAGATATTAAGAAAATTGTGATCGGCCGGCGGCCGGGCGGAATGCCCATTCACGACATAAACAACGATTATCTTCTAATGAAAGTAGGAATTACTGCTTAATAAATATTTTTGTTAAGAATATCATAGCGCACATGCCAGTTTCATATCGATTTCTTTTTTTTAGCATCAATAAATATTGAAAAGCGGTAAACAAGAACGTTAAGTATTTAAAAGATATTATGTCTTGCCATCATCATAGAAATAAGACAACATTGTAGCTTAAACACTCGATATGCATAAAATACACTGTATTTGGTGAATAATGTCTAAAGTAATCAAAAACAACATTAACCTAATGTTAAAAGTAGCTGAGGTTTTATTTATTTACACCGTCATTAACACATAACTATACTTCAATTAAAGTATGAGTATATGACAAACATAACATTTTTTACTGTCTGTAAATATTTTTACCTTGTCTCGTTTGATTCTTTCTGAAACATTTATAAAATACTTACACAAAACACAGTCATCCGACACTGGATATTTAATTAAAAATAATTTATGGCATATCGGAAAGTATAAACATTAAACGTAAATAATGATTTATTCAATAGTTCAATAGTAAAATTCATATAGGTAAATAGAGCTGCAATAATATGAGATGGATAAACCAAATTAATGTCTTTCGCAACTTTAACGGACGAAATAAATCTGTATGAACATGATATTAAGCGTATTTATGAACGTTATTTGTATTGCAACATTCGATTTATATAATTAATATGAAGCATAAATTATAAGATCTGACCAGATACATCTGTAGGTCGGTACTCTTAAGTTTTCATAATATAAGTAATAATTAAGTGATTGACCTCATTTGAAACGATTTTCTCAAAAAATATTTAAGATGTGGCCACAGAATATATAATATCTATACTCGTATATTGTTGTACTTATGACATACTAGCTGCGCCGCACGGTTTTACCCGCGTAGTTCCCCTTCCCATTGGCTTTTGAACCAACTGCACAATTTTTGGAGTTTTTAAAATGATGCTAGACCCACATTTCAATATATTGTTTGTGTAACTCGATTTGATTCAGTCTCGAGAACAGTTTGACAAAAAAATTTTCAAGATTCGCGGCCGGACACTGCTCAACATTATGACCAATTTAGATAAAATTAGGCATAATATAGATAGACGTAATTGAATACTACTCGTACAAATTTGGGGGCGGCATAAAAGTTCATAATTATGTATTATATATATACCTATACTTATAGCCACAGTCACCCAATATTCTAATTACAAATAATTAACGGCCGTTCCAAGTTGCCGGTCGATAAATATCAAATTGTTTACCGATGTTTACACACAAAGGTGTCAGTGGAAACTTTTAATTGAGATCTCGATAACTTGCGGCAGTTTGATTAAATGCCTCCAGTTGTGAGATGCGCGGTGGGGAACATCGCGCTACCAATAAACTTTTAGCGGTTATTAGGTAAATATTATTGTGTTTCTTTCACTTTCAAGAGGAATAAAACCAGAAATTCAATAAAATTTTGCTCAGTGGAATCGGTTTAAAAACAATTTACTTTTTAACCGCCTCTGTGGTTTATAAGGTTTTGGTTATTTTTAACACCATCTTAATTTTTTATAAGGCATTAATTCAAGGATTTTATTTAAGTATAAAAAAAAGATGTTTGGCATGGCAAAAGCTTTTGCAATAATTTATTTTATCACAGGGAATCGTGAAAACAGCATGAATACTATACTTACGTCAAACATTGTCTGGAAAAACGAAAGGCGCGGGAGGAGGAAGGGAGGGGCGTAGTCATCTGCTACGCACAGCGCATGGCATGGCATGTATTAGCATTAGCGCGCGCTATTTTTACAAGCTTTGTATTAACTTGCAATGTTAGTTAGTTTGTTAGTTAGTGGGGGACAAATCTTGCAAGCTTAATTTAACCCACTTCCCAGTGTCCGATGGAGCTGAAATTTTGTATACAGGTTTGGTTTAGATGACAATACAATATTAAAGTACAGTCAGCAAAAAAGCTTGTCATAAAAATGAATTTTACTAAAAAGTTATAATTAGGATAACTTTGAATGAAGAAAAATCACGTGTTTCGTTATTTTCTTCAAAGATTATCATTATATTATATATATTACTTCTGTGCGTGTGTATTCCGTTTTAAGCGGCATCCAATATAGCTATTGCTTCTGGAAAGTCCGCTTTCCTCTTGATTTCGATATTGTTCCGTTTTAAATAATGCTAATGAACTTGCCACGCAGACCGTGAACTCTTCTTTGCTTCGTTTTTTAATGAAACACTATCGAAATATTGGATTTTCGCAGCAGCTTCCACGATCGTTTGTGTTTGTGGGTGAAAATGAAGAATGAGCTAACCTCGGCTTTATGAAATGATGGTAACTATTCCTAATGGAACTGTTAACGTTAAGGCTATTATAATTATGTCTTAACAATTCATATTAATAATAAGTATGTACCTAGCAGCCTCTGGGCAGCGTCCGGGAAGCTCCGGCATATATTTGCGTCCGAAATACCTCAATGTCTCAAGACGAAAGTCTTTGACCAGTGTGTGTTGCCAGACCTATGGAAGTGAGACGTGGTCTTTTACTATGGGTCTCATGAGAAGGCTCAAAGTCACCCAGCGAGCAATGGAGAGAGCGATGCTTGGTATTTCCCTGCTCGATCGAATCAAAAATGATGAGATCCGCAGGAGAACTAAAACCACCGACATCGCTCGAAGGATTGCATCATTGAAGTGGCAGTGGGCGGGACACATAACGCGGAGAACCGATGGCCGTTGGGGCGGAAAGGTTCTCGAATGGCGACCGCGTACCGGACGACGTTCCGTGGGCAGGCCCCCTACAAGGTGGACCGACGATCTGGTCAAGGCCGCGAGAAGCCGCTGGATGCGGGCAGCGCAGGCCGATCGTTGTGGAGATCCTTGGGGGAGGCCTACGCCCAGCAGTGGGCGTCGTTTGGCTGACATGATGATGATGATGATGATGTAGGTACCTAGCTGCTGAACAGGTTTCAGGACTAAGTAATTGCTATTGTGAAATAAGAGTTAACGAGTAGTTTCATATCAACAATATCTTTTGTTAAAAAAACAGGACTCAGAATCATTATTTTTCACTTTGTTCTATTAGACGCATAGGTGTCGGAAACATTGCAGTCTATAAAGTCTTTGACAATAATATCTGTCCATCTTGATTTCGGTCTTCTTTTTCTTCTTGGGATATGTTCAGATTTACTTCCTATTTACTGAATTCATTAGCTTGATCAACCTTCAAAATTTCGCCTAATTCTTCAATTTATTGTAAGAAAGTACAGCCTTAATTTTTAATTTTATTTCTATATCAACTACTTTGAATGAATGTGTTTTTGTTGATGCTTTTTTTGAGAGCCTTGATAGCGTACGCACGCACACACTCACACACACACACAGCGCGCTGCATGGCGAGCGTTGAAAGGGCGAGTATACTTACCTACTTCTTGCTCAGACGGGTTAAAAGTATACCGACAAGGTTTTTTTTAACAACATTTAAATTTATATATTACAACTGACCCGGCGCGACTTCGTTCGCGTGGCCCTACCCCCTACTCCACGCTACCCCTACCCTATCCCTACCCTACCCCTACGAACTTCGTACCGCCTTATCGACAGCACGCCAAGCACGCCACCTACCGGGTCCAAATGTAAATCTAAACCATTCTCGAACCCACGTGTAAACGCATAAAAAATTTCATTTAAAATCGGTCCAGCCGTTTAGGAGGAGTTCAGTTACAACGAAAAGTGGCATTGATTTTATATATACTTAGACTAGCTGATCGACAGCACGCTACCTACCGGGTCCAATTGTAAATCTAAACCATCCTCGAATGCACCTAAAGACACACAGAGGTTAGAGCAGTCGCCCGGATAGCGAAAGGTCGTGGGTTCGAGTCCCATCGGAGCTAGTTGTGAGACGGGTCGATTTTTTCTAAATACATCATTTTCCATTTTTCTATAAAATAGTGTTTTACTGAATTATAATAGCATTAATGATTGTCTGTCAATGTTTGTGCAATTTGTTTAAGTTTATACATCTATTTTATGATAATATTGATAAATTTTATTTAATAAACAATCATTACATTACAAAATACATTAACTTAAACTAAACTAAAAGTAATTATCAAATTGTAACAATTTTCGACAAACCAATTAATAAAAAAAAATAGAAGTCTGTAAAGTCGGTTTACGGACGATAATTTTACGTGATACCAATATGCCGCTGTCTCTCTTCCACTCCTCGTGCCTCAATATCGCTTGTTCCGCGCTCTCGCTTGCACGCGGAACGTGATACTTTTTCGTGCGTGCAGCCGAAGTTCATCGATTTATAAGACGTTATCACGTCAATAATAATAATGATAAACATAAGCGGTCGCCCGGGCGACAATAAGCTAACCTAAAAAAGTTACATTAGCCGTCGATCGAGTTGCCGGCGACCAGCCGACAGTGCGTAATGGCTTTAACTGCAAGAAGAACTTCGTAATTTAACTAACAAAGGTCATTTATCACACTCACGGCCGCCGGCCGCCTCGGGTCGGACGTTGCAATACCTAATCACTCTCTTCCTAGCCTCGCCATCAATCCATCAGCCACACGATGTCTGTCTACTCGTTGGCCACACGGAACGCGGCAACACGTGACGACCGCCTCACGTCGACACCGGATCGTGATGTATTCGCTTAGTTGACCACCCGTCAGTACTCAATACCATAAAGTTAATATGGTATATTAACTTTATGCTCAATACTTACACAGTGTGGTTATAATTATGGCGTGGTTACGTTAGTAGTATTATATATTCTGTGGCGTGGTGCTTAGTTCACAAACGGAGATCGTAAGCGGTAGTTCGTTCTATGGAACATGACGTCATTGGACATTACACATTTTTTTTCTCTTTTTGTTCCATAAAACTACATACTAGCTCTTTACCCGAATCTACCGCAGAGCTAAATGGGAATCAATTTTCCCAAATGTTCTATGACATATTATTTGACATTGATACTGACAACTTTTAGTGATTAATAATAAAAGCTGAGGTCTCATTTTCTTTGTCCCATAGAACAATTTCAGAAATATTAATTAATAATATGTTCTATAGTACAAAATAAGAAAAAAAAAACTTATTTTGTCCAATGACGTCATGTTTCATAGAACAAATGGGAACTACCGTACCGATCGTAAGTAGACTGACGTGACGTCATATATAAGGGGGTTTGTAAAAAGCTCTCTGGGCCCAGTAGGCCTAGCGTGTGCACCATGAGAAAATGTACCAACTCTTATCTGGTTGTCAAAGTGATTATACCCTTTCACCTATATCAGTAATACTCGTAAAGGCGAGACAGCAACACGCGCTGTCGCGGATGAGAGCCAAAAAAATTGTCGTGATGCGCATTGAGCGCATAATTACATACTTGAATATATATATTTATAAATAATATATTCAAGTATTTGCTCGATTAGAATATATTTATAAACTAGCTTTCCGCCCGCGGCTTCGCCCGCGTGGACTACACGACGTTATCCCGAGGGAGGGAATGTGATATTTTTTCCCAGTAGCCTACGAATTAAGTTACTCCTTATTACATCAGCTATCTGCCAGTGAAAGTCTCGTCAAAATCGGTCCAGCCGTTTCAGAGATTAGCTGGAACAATTAGACAGACAGACAAATATTATTGTATATAAATATTGTAAAATATAAGTAGGTAGCCTAAGTTACTCCTTGTTACATCAGCTAAGTACTTGCCAGTGAAAGCCGTTTCAGAGATTAGCCGGAATAAATAGACAGACAGACAGACAAAAATTGTAGAACATGTCATTCTGGTATATGTACCGTATATTATAATCATATGCATGTACTAAAAGCGGTTATTTTAATGTTACAAACAGACACTCGAATTTTATTTATTTTTATATAGGTATAGATAAATACAACAAACTTAAATAACAAGATTTTATTGTTTAATACCTAGATAGACATAAAGAATCGAAGTAAAACTTTCCGGTATGGACTTGGTCTTATCTTTCAGAAATAGCACAAATTTTTATTGAAGTTTTATTTGGGCCAAGGGATTAATAAGTTATACAATGGAAAGGAGTTTATTTTCCAATGATCTTGATTGTCAAATATCTGGAAAGGTATTTCTTTCGAGTGTGAGTGAGGGTAGTAATATCTTCACATTGATGAAATAAACGCCGACTAACAGCGCGTTAGAAGTATATGATAAATTCAACGCTACTCCTAACGACTCTGTAGCTCAGTGATTAGAGCATTCGCCCGGACGGAGCTAGTTATGAGACGGGTCGATTTTTTCTAATACATACTTAATTTTTCATATTTTCAATAAAAAATTGCATTTTGACTTCAAAAAAGTAAACATCATTTTAGTACCTTTCAAAAAGTTGCCAACGTATTGCCAAAATAATACTTAGGTACCAACTTGTTTTGAAAACAAGGGTCAAACAAACATCAAAATATTAGTGCAGCAAGCTTATACTGAGTTGGGCGCGATTTTGACATCACACGACATTGTTTTATCTTTTTTTTTGTCCTATTTGTGTTAATTTTTATTTTTTTATGTGTCTGTGGTTTGGTTTTTATGAAATGTTTGTTGTTTTTGTCGTGTGATGTCGAAATAAATGGTTTTTAACCGACTTCAAAAAAGGAGAAGGTTATCAATTCGACTGTATATTTTTTTTTTTTTATTTATTATGTGTGTTACCTCAGAACTTTTTAGTTAATGAACCGATTTGAAAAATTCTTTTTTTATTTGAAAGGTGACGCTTCTCGTGTGGTCCCATTCAAATTTCATCAAGAACTGACGAGAAGTTCTGGAGTTATCCTGAATAATGCGTATTTAGACTTTAGTTTGGTTATTTAGACGACTTCCTAATTTCATCAAAGTGGGGATCATTTTCAATTATATTTTTTTTCGAAAGTTTGTACTTGTAATGTGATCTTATTAACACCAAGTGGACCTTCAGTTGTATTCCTTCAAGTTATCTAAGTAGCTAAAGATGAAAAGCTGAATTCCGTAACGAGTTATTTACAATTTATCATAATCACCATGTAGTTTCTTAAGCTACTTCACTGAAAATCGAAAAATAAAACGTTTTTGAAAAAAATATGTAACCGCCTTCAAAACGGATCTTCAAACAAAAATTAACAAACACTAAAAATCGAAAAAAATAATAAGATTTTTTAATTCAAAGGACGATGTTAAGTGTCTTTTTCTAATTTATCTTGGTACTTACTGAACTGTTTGAAGTCGGTGCCAAGCCAAAAAGAATAAGAACGAAATATACTGAGTGAAATAACAAACATATTAAAAGAAACCCGATCCCAAGCGTGAGGTGTAGGACGTATTTACCTCAATACCTATTAGACGGCACCGACTTCAAACAGTTCAGTAAGTACCAAGATAAATTAGAAAAAGTCACTTAACATCGTCCTTTGAATTAAAAAATCTTATTATTTTTTTAGTTTTTTAGTGTTTGTTAATTTTTGTTTGAAGATCCGTTTTGAAGGCGGTTACATATTTTTTTCAAAAACGTTGTTTTCTTTCTTTATTTCTTTCTTAATGGCTTCGTTATTACGAAGTTTGGATCAGGAAATCATCATTATTAGTCACCGGAACATTTAAGAATGTGGGACTATATTTATTGCAATAAATAGTTAATAGCAACTTTAACGTGACAACCGATGTTTTATAATCTAGTAAGTTGACAAACTGAATACTTGACATGTTGCAGGATGGCTAATAATGGCATTACGACATAATACTCCATACTCAATCGGCAAAGTAAACCTATCGCTTAAACTGAGCAGAGGATTAAATTCAAAAACTAAAACCCGACTACTGAAAAATCACGATCTAAAAAGTAAACCCGACCACTGAAAAATCACGCTCTAAAAAGTACGAAAGACGAAAATATTCTCATCTGAAATTGCCGTGGTCATATGCTACTTATTTTAACAAAACAACAGATTCTAGGGCTAAGTGTTTTTTTTAATATTGTGTTTGGTATCGTATGAAAGCTCTTGGTGAGCAAGTTTCAAAAATATATACTTATTTTATTAGTTCTTGCTTTAAATTATGACCCCAAAATAATATACAGGTACCTACTTACCTCAATAATCATAATTTCGTGATAAATTATTTAAAGTGCCGCTTCATAATTATTTTACATGTCCATAATTATTAAGACGTAATTTTATGGAAATTATTCCCAAAATTCGATTTATGCAAGCAAAGCTGCGAGCAAATAAATAAATAGGTAAGTACATAAGTAAACAAATAAATTAATTTCTTACAATCACACCAATTATCTAGCTCATAAGTAGGTAGTTTTCATTAAGAAACTGTGTTACAGAAACTAGATAACGGATAAATATAAACTTAGATACTAATTTATGTAAATACATACTTATTATACATAGAAAACACCCAGGCCAAGCCAAATAGACATGTTCATGCACAAAAGTATTTGTCTTGTTCGGGAATCGAACCCGAGACCTCTGGCGCAGAAGGCAGGTATCCTACCCCTGTGCCAAATCGGCCGTCAAACAACAAGCGAGCAAGAACTAATAAAATATTTATTTTTAAAATGTGCTCACCAAGAGCTTTCATTATGACACCAAAGAAATATTCTTAAAAAAAGTTATTTATTTTACTGCTTTATGTCGTCTAGAGGGCGCAATATTCATGATCATGTGACGTGACGTGCGTGACATAGCCTATAACCAGCGGACAATCGAGACGCTTCCAACGAAACCTCAATAAATTGTGAATATAATCAGCAGTTAAGAAGTTATGCGGGAACCGATAAACATACATATACACATACTTAAATACATACATATCGGTCAAAATCATAACCCTCCTTTTTGCTGTGCTGTAGTCGGGTAAAAATAGATCTTATGGTGAGGAACCTTTACTTACTCCGACTATCCATCAATCATAAAATAAAAACGAAATCATCAAGCAAATAAATAAACGAATTGAAATTAAGATCCCGATCGGAAGGAGGGGAGGGACTACGATTTTCTGTACCAGAACTTTTAATTGAGTTATTTTATGAAGAAGATTTATTTTTCTTTTTTCCCAGAAAAGGAATCACGAGAAAGTAATATCATGGAAGTGGAATGTTATTCATAGTTGACTGCCTTATGATTAATCTTACTCGTGTATTGGACCTGCAACAGGATCTAACCGTCGCCGCACACGAGCCACACACGACAGCCACAAAGCGACGAAACAAAGAAGAAACAAGTAAAGCCAGATTTACATTGATCCAGTAGCTCGATCCAGTGTCACTGGATTGCGGCGCTGGATTGGCACTGGATCAACGTAAACATGTTTTACTGGGCGCTGTACTGGATTGAAACATGTTTACATTGAAAAATGGAAAATGAAGTATTTAGAAAAAATCTACCCGTCTCACAACCAGCTCCGATGGGACTCGATCCCACGACCTTTCGCTTTCCGGGCGACTGCTCTAACCACTGAACTACGGAGTCGTTATGTTTACATTGATCCAGTGCCAATCCAGCGCCGCAATCCAGTGACACTGGATCGAGCTACTGGATCAATGTAAATCTTGCTTAACGAATACCGGCGTCAACCGTGTGCGGCAAGTTCATATAATTATGTATGAAAACTACAGGAAATACGTCGGAGGCGGCTTTTTGTGGTTGTGGTCGGTGGCCCATGTGCGGCCAGGCTAACTTTACTGCACTTAACTTTATTACGACATTATTTCAGTATTCCGTAGCCATTTAATTACTTGCTCGTAGCTTGCGTTAGAATATTACTTTAAATGTCGAGTAATATTTCTTCAAAAGATTTCGTTTATTAAATGCATACAAGCAAGAGCTGCATATAAGGCCTCGTACAGAGTGAAATAGCGTCGACTAGGGCGGGTGCGACATGCGGTCACAGTAGTGCGTTGCGATTTTTTTGCAGACTAAGCTAAGCTTAGTTGTGTAAGGACCGCAAACTATGCAACAATAAATTGTAATATTGTCTACGGACGGTCGTGTAATATTGTTGACGGGTTAAGCACGACAAACTTATTTTTCCGTACCTAATTAATAAGGTAGTATATACTTATTGCTCATTAATTGTCCGGATTCTTTATGGTGTGGCGATAAGAGCATAACTACTATAATTTTTTTACTTAAAAATAAGCCTTACCATTTTATTTGCGTACTCTGAGCACCGTCACACATTTTAGTATGCTAAGCTTGTACCACAGACACAGTGTACACGAAGCACGAAAACTGTCATTAAAGTAATCGTAATAGCAAACTATTATATCCGGCAAAAGCTTTCAAAGTACCACTCTCAAATATCAATTGAATTTTAGTTCCTTATACGACCGAAAGAGGCGCTGCTCTTGTTTCATACAATCACAATAACGATAGAAAGAGTTTTTTGTGCTTAGGGTACCTCTAAAAGTTTAAAACGTGCGATTTGTCGCGGTCGCCGTCGCAAGTCGCAACCGC
This sequence comes from Crambus lathoniellus, assembly GCA_949710035.1. Classification (NCBI taxonomy): domain Eukaryota; kingdom Metazoa; phylum Arthropoda; class Insecta; order Lepidoptera; family Crambidae; genus Crambus; species Crambus lathoniellus. The sequence continues at coordinate 32,727,382 of OX453296.1, forward strand.
GCAAGCTCTTTACTCTAGGTGCAGCTTCAAGCAGCTACGTTGGTTTACTTTAATATGATGCGAGTTGAAAACGTATTGCATTTCTAAACTATTCGCAGTTGCATTTCATTTGGTTTGTCGTTTTTAAATACTCCAGTTTAATGAGCTTTTGAACTTGCATGCTTACACATAGAGGTTGTAAATTGGAAATGGATATTTTACAGTTGTGTTTTAACCGTATTTCGCAACACTGTTTAAAAATAAAAAACAAATAAATGCAAACAAAAGTCACTTCCCAAAACATGTAAAAATGAAAAATAACCGCCTCTGTGGTCTAGTGGTTCGCACCACCGATTTCAGACCCAGAGGTCCCGGGTTCGATTCCCAGGGGGGTACATATTGTATGGCTAGCTACCACTATCTAATCTAAGACTGACACCGTAACAATGATGTTTGCAGCATTATTGTGTTCCGGCAGTTAGAGATAAGATAGCCAGTTCCTCAGTGATTGAGGATTCCGGGAGTAGTGCGCTAGTGCACCTTCACCTTCAGCCTTATCACCACTTAACATCAAAAGTGTGATGAAGGCTAAGTGCTACCCCGATGTGGATATTTTTTTATTAATTAGTAGGTAGGTAGGTAGGTACATATATAAGATCACAACACAAACACAAGTCTCACTTTCTTTTCAGGTATCTATAAATACATAAAAAATTAAATTAAATTCGTTAAATTCAAAGCTAGTGGTACGAATTAATATAATAACTAGGTAAGTAAGTATCTTAATAAATAAAAATCATCATTTCAGCCGTACGACGCCCACTGCTGGGCATAGGCCTAAAATAATTAAAAATACTTAATTAAAAATAATTACATTTTACTATATTATTGTCCAAAAAAAATTAATCATTCAATACACAGGACGAAAATGCCTAACTAAAGAACTTAATGATTATGTTTGAAGTTGGTGTCAAGCCGAAAGTAACCAGAAAAAATACTTTGTGAAACAATATACTTACACAATAATAAAAAATCATCATCATCATCGTTAAATTTAATATTTATTTGACGTGTTAAATTATTTAACGCCCACGTCTATCCGAAAGATTTTTTATTCGAGTCACTACTTGACACATGTTTTCATCAAAATAATGTCAAACTACAATACAACAATAGATTAAAATGTCATATAAATGACTGGAATACCTACTATACCTTAAATCGAATGTACGGTAGAAGTCTACATTAGATTTTTTGAAAATAGGAAAGACGATTTCTTTTATTATAAATATCGTAAGATTCACAATTTCACACACAATTTTTTTCATAATTATATTCATTTTTACATAACTTGTACCAGTTTCTCTGGAATCGCCATCGCAAGAAACGTCAAGTTAGCAGCCCACTTAGAGAGCGTAATATCTCGGCTTCTATTGAAGCTCTTTTAATAAAATTTTGCATATACGATAGACTATTTACTAACAGTATTTTGACATATAAATCACACTAATACGAATTTTATTTCTTAAGGTGCCTGCTAGCTTGATGTCAAGTTAGCAGGCTCACCAAGATACTCAATATCTTTTAAATCCTAGTATCACTATTTATATGCTATACCTCACTATTTATTTTTGACGTAGTCAAAACCGTTCGTGGTGAGGCTGCTAACTTGACGCACTTACACAATCCTCTTAAGAAACTCGTCTCCTAAAACTAAGTCGTCACAGTACTCGGAAGGCTGCTTGCGATCGACTTTTAAAACCAGCCGAAGAAAAATATTTGAAAACTTATTATTATGCAAAGACAATAATAAATGTAACATTGCATTAACACTGATGAGTAACAAAATTAAGTGTTATCAGATTTGCCAGCTCCAGGCCATCACTTTATAGCAAGAAAATTTCATATCCGCCTTAGAAATGGTTTGTTAATTAAGCTATCGACAAAGGTAGCTCGCTTCTTTGAAACTCTTTGTAGTCGATTATGGCAGAACCTTATTTATAAATAGTGTACAGTTAACTGAAGATACTTCGCAAACGATAGTAAATATTTTTACAAAAAATAAAAAAACAATTCGAGATATTTTATCCCATAAGCTACAATCACATTTGGAAAATATAAATACTTAGTAGGTTTGAAATAACACTTAGTAATTAAAACTATAATTTAAAAAAATACATATTTGGCACGTTTCGATACGTGGGCGATTTTGCATGTTCCATGACCACGGAATTGAAATAGGAATGACAATAGGAATGTTTTAAAATAAAGTATCTTACATCTTCGCGCAGGTATATCGTATAGTAGGTATATAGGTAGGATATCTCAATCCAGACATACATGTATAGTTGACCGCTTCTCCGTTTAGGCAGAGTGACCACATGCGGTATTTTTATACTTTTTAGTAGATGTTAGAAGTAATTTTATGAAAAAACTACTAGTAGATTTTCGGGTTAGTAATTTGCTTAAATTACGAGGTTTTTTGCTTAAAACACGCAGGTTTTTTTCTACTTTTACACGTTTTTGGATGATGTTAGTAGATTTTGAGTATACTTACTTAAAAGTAGTTTTACTAAATTAAATATGGTCATACTGGGTTAGGGTCACTCAAGACGAGTGGCTGGATCACTTGCGTAGAATCAGCTTTACGCCACCCATAGTCAAGACATTATAGAAAGATCGTTGAACCCCAAGGATAGCGACATCATAACCTCCGCGCCGCTGGATCACGCAACCCGGGAACGAGGTCATGGACGGAGGTCGAGGGTTTGTCGATCATTGTCTAACAATCTTTAAGCATCTCTTCGTTTTAGCTGACGTAAACATTTTTCAAAGGGTAGGCTTATGTTGTCACATTATCGTGCAGTCTCTAAATTGTGTTATTGTGACGCGTTTGGACACGCAATTTGTCATGTAACGAAATCCATTTATTTACGCGAACTCGAATTCCCTTTCTGCGTCGAGTTTGAGGATTTTTCCATGTGTTCAATGAAGCCCCTTGTAGATAAAACTCCAAGTATCATTTTCTTTTTCATTACCGACTTCAAGAAAGGAGGTTACAGTTCTCTGTATGTATATGAAATTGGATTATTTTTGATTATAGCCTTCTATATAGGCTACCAAGCATGTATCCTAAATTTCGTAAGTGAATGTATACCTATGTTTGTTTGTATGTTTATCAACAAATTTCTCGAAAACTAAAAGTCATATAGATTTCTATAGATTATTATTTTTAGATATAGATTCTTTTTGACTAAAATCATGTATATTTTAACTTAAGGAACAGTTAAGTTTCATCAAAACCGGTTTCGTAGTGTTTGAGATAAGTATGAGTATTTTATGGTACAATCTATCCTATCTACTTTTAAAAAAATATTTAAAAAGTTAATTAAAGAAAAAATTTAAAAAATTAAAGCAGTCACTCATATTCCACAGATTTCACATAAGCCGTAGAATTATATTTATTCAGTTTTGAAAGTTGGTACGCACGTAGTCAACTTTTTATTTTTATTTTCACACAACATGTATTCCAGAGCTAACAAAACAAACCCTGCAAAACTGTTTCAGTGACTGCATCTAGAATATTTCATTTTACGTTTCAGAGGACCTACAAATTACAGTTTCTATCAAAAGCGATGTATTTAATAACTAGCGGCCCGCGCCGGCTTCGCACGGGTAGACATTATTTTTTATACATTAAATTAGGAAAATAGCGTCGACTGTGTGCGTAGGGAGCAGCGCGGGTACCGCTCTCCCTACTTGCACGCAGATAGGTGAGATAGGTATCTCACACCCCTCCTCATACTTCGGTCCGTGAGGGATTGTCCACAACAAAATCCGTAATATCTTTGAAATGGAATGTCTGATTTCATCAATTCAAAACGTAATCTACAGGTATTGAAACAGACTTGAATACGAAATTTGGATAAGGATTAATACCAAGGTACGAATAATGTGACCTAGTTTGTACGGGCGTTACTATTGCATATTTTATTATTTTGCCACGGGTACGGGTACCACGCGGGTAAAACCGCGAGGATCCACTTGTATATTATATAATAACTAGCGGCCGCCCGCGGTTTCACCCGCGTGGTTCTCGTTCCCGTGGGAATATCGGGATAAAAAGTAGCCTAAGTTACTCCTTATTACATCAGCTACCTGCCAGTGAAAGTCCCGTCAAAATCGGTCCAGGTGTTTCTGAGATTAGCCGGAACAAACAGACAGACAGACAGACAGACAAATCGACAGACAGACAAAAATTTTAAAATATGTTATTTTGGTATATGTACCGTATATATAATCATATGCATGTAGTAAAAAGCGGTTATTTTAATATTACAAACAGACACTCCAATTTTATTTATTTGTATATATATTTGTATATAGATAATTAGATATAGATGTCGCAGGGATTTTGTCAAAGTCGTGATATTATAATTCCACTAGTGAAATTATAATTTCACGTGATATTATAATTCCACTAGTAAATTATGAATAGACAGCATTTTTGTATGAATAAAAAAAACCCGAATTTTATATTAAATTTCTAACCTATCACGTGTTCTACAGGACTTCCGAGGCTCGCAGCCGTGTGCATACTGTCTTGTACTGTCTATTCATAATATCACGTGAAATTATAATTTCACTAGTGGAATTATAATATCACGACTTTGACAAAATCCCTGCGACATAGATATAGTATCGAAGAAGTGGCAGTGGAAAAGACGCTCAACTCGCTGTCTATTTCCTTTTTCGTCATCTTGTTAACAAGCAAGTATTATAGAAAATTTTCCTTAACATCAATATAAGACCGCCTAGCACTTTTTTATTCCAGTCGTTTTCGGCGTCTAGAAATGATTAAAAAGAATGCGAATTGTGGCGGCCTTGCCTGTAAAAGCTCACTAAGCATATTACTTACGGTACCATTAAAAATAAAAGCCTCTCGACGTAGGTACTTTATTTACAAGCAACGAGCCGTCAAATTTTGTTGACAACCAATTTTATTTATGTAACTGGTGTTAATAACTTTTAGGCTACGTTTGAACCATAGTTTGACATATACATTATCAATTTATAATCATCTTTGTACAAAATTTCTATGTGACAAGAAATGGCAATAAAGGAAAACGCAGTTCTAATGCTATTTTCAGATGGTGCCTAAGACGTCACATCCCGTGGGTATCGTAAAGCGGGCGACTGAAATTGCTGATCTTTCAAAGGCGATTAGCAGCGCAAAGCGATATGTGAAAAATGTGAGAGACCCTTTTTATAGCGATATTTGTGGGATACATTCCGTACGTCAAAATCTGATTAAACACGCCTTTACTCACTCCGTTAAATTAGATTTGAAATTCTTTGTAGAAATAAATCGTTGCCAATTTCATATGTTAAAATTTCATATTTTCATATTCTCGCAATATTTTTTATAAGTAAGTACAAGGTTATTTGTAAAACACCAACATGCTAATAGGAATAGATAACTATCATCATAAATAACAACGTTTCTTCTACGACTTTCTGAAAAACATGAAAAAAAAATTGGTTGTCTATAAAGTCGGTATACGGACGATGATAACTTTACGTGATACGTCATAGGAAAACATTGATGAAAAATTATGTCGAAGTACAAGCTAAGCTTACTTTACCAGCGACCACTATCGTCATCTTGTATAACGAAAAAGCATCTATCACACATCTAATTTTCATGATTGTTATAGCATAGTATCACTAGTGACACTTAATTTTGAATCTCATGGTACAAAATTATGTTACCGATAATCTTTACAGTTAATTTGATAATTGAAACAAGTAAGTATTAGGTTATTAATAATGTTTAAAGCTAATTTGATTATTAAAAATATGCCGCTGTCTCTCTTACATAGTGCCATCTAGTGATGTAAATTTAAGCTAAATAATTAAGGTTTCTCCTCAGGGTCATCAGGTACTCAGGATCTTCAATTATCTTAGTTTTAATAGTTTTCCCTTTATGTGGTCATTAAACCCAACCACTGTACCAAATTTCAGGACTCTAGGTTTATGGGAAATTGGGAAGTATACTAATTCTATTCTAAGCTCAGGCGGAACGTGACATTGCGTCATGCTTTTTTGTGAGTGCAGCCGGCGTTCATCGATTTATAAGACGTTATCACGTCAAAAGTCGACTGTTTATAAGAAACTCGATCAACTGTTCGGAAATTTGTATGGAAAGTCCATTTTTTCTAAAAGTCAGATAAATTCAATTACGGACGATGCACCATCGTCGGCACCATCGAAAATCATTTCTGGGTTGCACCATCTTGATTTAACCTTGCAAACTTATCTGACTCGGTGACAGCGTCGCTGTCGTCTATGGTGTAACCAGTATAAATAAGTTTATGGGTGTAACCTAGGTAACTATACAGGGTGACAGTGAAAAGGGGTTATACTAGAGGCCATTAGCAACAAATTAAGTCCAGTGAACCAGGGGTCAAAACTGGATACTTAATATTGAAATAAGTAACGATATGTATTTTTGTAAATGTCGTTACCTGAGATACGCGCTGGCAAGTTTCTTGCGCCCATTCTTCTTGTCAGTTAAAAAAGTCTTGAATGGGTGGTAGGAAAATATTGACGATTCATAAGTACATGCTTATTATGTCTATGTGAATAAATAAATATTTTGATTTGATTTGATTTTGATGGTTACCTAGTTTTGACGGTTCTTCGATTTTTTAGAAATTTTCTGAAATGTTACAAAAAAACATAAATTGTGATAAAACTACTCCACTTTAAACATAAAATTAGTACTTTTCTGAAAGCTGAATAATTCGGGATTATTCTAAAGAATACCGCATGCGCATAACTTACATAATCTCAGAAATAAAAGCTCTTTAGTAACAATAATTTTTATTCTGTGTATTTTTCTCCAACTTCGCTGTAAATTATTGTAAAAAAGCTGTAGGAAAGTTAGCGTACAAATTAGTAAAATAACATACTAGTTTCATAAGCTTTACAAAAAGGTACAATAGTTATTAACTTTCCCAGCTCTCTTTAAAAAATCAAGCAAAAAAGCGATGTACAAATCGTATTGAAATGTCTGACCTACAGCTCTCTTTTGTTGATTTTTTTAAAGACAGTTGGGAAAGTTAACGACTTAAGTACCTTTTTGTAAAGCTTATGACACTATTATGTTATTTTACTCATTTGTACGCTAACTTCCATACAGTTCTTTTGCAAAAAATTACGGCAAAGTTGGAGAAAAAAAGATAAAACAAAAATTATTTTTACTAAAGACCTTTTATTTCTGAGATTATGTAATTTTTGACAAAGCGCTTTTTTTTAAAATGATCCCGAATTATTCAGCTTTCAGAAAAGTACAAATTTACTGGTTAAAGTTAAGTAGTTTTATCACAATTTATGTTTTTTGGTAACATTTCGGAAAATTTCAAAAAAATTCAAAGAACCGTCACTACTCGGTAACCATCCAGTTTTGACCCCTGGTTCACTGGACTTAAATTGTTGCTATGACCTCTAGTATAACCCCTTTCAAGGAATAGGTCGAGTTTCACTGTCACCCTGTATAATATTAACACAGTTCTACATTTGGCCACTGACTGAAGATGAGTTTGTGTCTGTTATAGTTACGGTTAGAAAGAAAGATGGTGCAGCACACCCTAAGTAAGTAAGTAAGTAACTTAGAAGTTCGTTTTTGTCGGGGTCAGATTATAAAATTAGTAATTTCATGATATTGTTGGTCAATTTATGAAAAAGTTGAGATTCATGAAATGATTAATTTAAATTGACAATATAGTCAAAGAATACTATAATATTACTAACGTAATATAGTTGAAATTTTCGTACCTTGTTACGTTAATAGTAGCGAAATAATCGAACGCTCAAATTCCAAATTGGGTTTAAAGAGACCAGCCCAGCTGTTAAAAAATTATTCACTTCCTAAGCTGAACTTTTGTTTAAGCACCTGCAACACGATAGGTCTCAGAGAGATCAGAGAAGTCCAAAGCTCGGATAATTTTAGATGCAAATGAGAACAAATTTTATGTTTACCTGCTTTAAAATCTTTCACAAACTGATTTCAAAACATAAGGTCGTCTTTAGCAGAAGAGAACTAAGAACTAACTTCGAGGCGGATTCCGAACTTTTACTCGAGGAAAGTTGTCAAAAGGTTGTTCCACAGATGCATGTACGACATTCTTGTGTACCGAAGACTAACATCAGAAGTTACATTTCTCATAAATATACTGCACCTGATGAAATAAAAAGGGAGAAAAATAACTGCCATTTACGATATTTACATTTACTTGCCAGTTCTTTTCGTTACAAGTCCCCTGATTCACAAAATATCGGAAACGGAATCGTCTGAAGTGAGTGATAGTGACAGTGCATACTTACATTCCGCTGTTTGTGAATCAGGGGGCAGGTTTCCCGTTGTAAGATTTGCTGACCGATGGACACTTTGACATTTGTCAGTGATTTGTAAGAGCCTAAATTATTTTTATATAATAAATTAAATGGCTGATGATGATGATGATAATAAATGTATTTCCAAGAGTAAAAAATATGAAGTAAAGCCGTACAAACAAAAACAAATTAAGGAACGGAAGTTTTGATCAAATAAATCCTTTATAGTTTCACAAGCAGAAATTGTAATAATCCAGAAATTAATAACGTTGAAAGTACAATCAAATGCTACGCAATTATTATTTGCTGCAATAAAATGCACGTTGAATCAAGAAATTTCTATTTAATGAATCTTTAATCTATCAAAGTGTTTCATTTTAATAAGCGCGCGTGGAAATTTTCGAACTGTAACTTATTAGTGCAATACTTGTTAAACTTACTACGGCGTTAATGATATTTTACTGTCTATCATCATACGATTAAACAATACTGTTACCGTCCTTTCTAAAATGTAACAGGCAGAAAGTTACTTGACCAAGTGTATAGAAAACTCATCAATTGGCCAAGTTCAGTGTGTAAATATGTCTTGACAATATTAATAAACTTCGCAACAAATATCGAAGGCATCGCCGTGGGCGATATTGTCCGCCGGGCGTCGAGATCGCGCGTGAAATTCGGGATTATTTATTGTCACCAAATGTTTCGACGGTGACTCAGAGTGACGTACAAACGGGCTGTGGTGGACGCTGTTTTTTATTTATTCCACATTACAAGATTTAAAGCGACAGGCGACAACCAACAGTAAAATAGAGCTACATAAATCCAGGTATTACTGTGACGTTTTTTGAACTATGCTTTTAAACTAATGAATCTGAATTTGAATGAATGAACTGGCGTCTATGTATACTGTGAAAACTATGTGAGGTAGACTTCGGGCGGTCGCGTCGATCGCGGCTGTCGCGGCCGTCGCGGCTATACTTTGTACTAAGGGATTGTATAGAGAACCCTTTCCGAGCAACGAGTCATCGACGCGCGCGACGGTGTCTACCGTTCATTGATGCGACAGCCGCAATGGTCGCGACAGCCGCGATCGACGCGACCCCCCGAAGTCTAGCTTAAATGTGACCTCACAACAGAATTAGATTGTTTTGATTATGTCAAAAAATACTGTATAAATAGTGCTAAATAGTGATGTATATTAAATAAATAGTGATACTTTGATTCAAAAGATATTTGAGTATCTTGGTGAAGCTACTAACTTAAGGTCAAGTTAGCAGTCACCTCAAGAAATACAGTTCGTATCAATGTGATTTATATGTCAAAAAATACTGTATAAATAGTGATTCGTTTATGCAAAATTTCAATAGGAGTGCTTTAAATACAAGCCGAGATATTAAGGTCTCTGTGGGCTGCTAACTTGACGTTTCTTGCAATGGCGATTAAAGGGAAACGGGTACAAGTTTTCAATAAATTAATACTTGAAAAAATAAAGCGTGAAATAGTGAATTTTAGGGTATAAATAAAAAAGAATTCTTCTTTGCTATTATCAAAAGAAAATAATGTATTTTATTAACCTTCCCTTAATTACTAATGTCAAAATTTAAACCACCCCCACCCTGTCGGTTATTTTGACCGCCGTTAAATCTGTAATTTGACTGCTCGTTAAAGTAACCGCTGCTTCAACAACGCTTTTTAAATTTGACCGCCGGTTAATTTTACTTTAACCATAATTTAACCCTATAGTTAACGTAACCAAGCTTCGAGCAACAGGACTAACCCTGCTAACCCGTTGTAGATAATTTAAAAAAATATGCTTGAAAAAGAAATCCATTTTTCAATTTATGGAAATCCGATGTTCTACTAAATGGCTTGGTAAAATAAGTCTAGGCGGTATTATGCTCTCTAAATTAATGTCTCCAAGCGGTGCGGACCAACTTTTCCGTTGCAGTCTTGTTGCAGTGGCTCAACTTGTAGTAGTTTGTCATGAATTTATGATGAGAAATTGTTATAATATTGTCACCGAGGAGCTCAGTCAGGAGCAACTTCCAATGGCTTCAGAATGCTAGCATGACATGACCGTGTACTTTAACGCACTAATAGAATAGAATAGAAAGTAAAACGGAGTTTTAAAAAAATACGTTTAAAAATATTAGAATGGTTTAATAAGTACTAGCGGCCGCCCGCGGTTTCACCCGCGTGGTTCCCGTTCCCGTGGGAATATCGAGAAAAAAAGTACATATAAACCTTCCTCTGGAATCACTCTATCTATTAAAAAAAACGCATCAAAATCCGTTGCGTAGTTTCAAAGATTTAAGCATACAAAGGGACATAGGGACAGAGAAAGCGACTTTGTTTTATACTATGTATTGATAAGGCCGTATACAGAAAGAAAGCCGGAAGCCGATGCCGATTTACCGGCGCTTATAAGCGACGGTCAATTCAGGTAACAACAGCTACATAAAGCAAGCCGATTGAAGCCGATTTTATAAGTAGCTTCATATTTTGAAATTATTGCAAATAATACACTTTGTGTGTTTATTTTAAGTCCGTAATATAATCATTATTACAAAAGGGCCAGGCTAGCGCTGACCAGCGCGTGTCGGAACTCGGAACTTGTCTGCGACGTTCGGCGCCTGTCGGCGCCTATCAGCGCTTATCGGCGCTTGTTCATAGAGACTGCCTCGCCGGTTTCCGGCGCGGACCGGGCGGCGCCTATAAGCGCCAATTAGGCTTCCAGCTTTCTTTCTGTATACGGCCTTACAAATAAAGACAACATTTTTGTGGTACAAACGAAAATTACAAATGAAACGAATGACACGTTACAAATGACAATTTTATATAGGTATACTTGTAGGTACGCAAATATCTTACATATTAGTGTTGTTATGTATTGGTTTTATTTCAATAAGGAAGTAGACGATCATAGGCAGAGTCCGTTTAGCTAGATAATATTGTTCTCGAAACAAAACAGCATTATCAAATATAACACAAATTATCACGACAGCAACCTTTAAACGCATCATATTAAAGTCTGCACTAACCCAGGTTATCTACTCAGCCGTAGGTATAAAGAAGAACCTTCAACTTTGACTAACACTTTTAAATGTTTACCCAATCGTAAGGTTGAATTGAACCCATTCAAAGGGTACTTAAGTGTTACCGAAATAAAATGGGTTACAGTGACTTCAAGAAAGTTATCGAATGAAATAGTGTTGAAATTTAGCAAGCAATGCAAGCGTCGATTGTGTTACGAACAATCTGAATCATAGCTTGCTCCTCTGTTGCGGCTAGTGGTTTCCACCTTAACACTACAGAGAATTCATTCTTGTAAAGATTAAACCCTTTAAAAATGGTTTAACGCAGATATAATTGATATCTTGGGTAACACAATGCATTGTGTTAGCAGAAACAAAGAAACTTTTGACGACCTCCGTGGTCAAGTGGTGTACGATTTCCGATTTCCTACACAAGTGGTTTTTGAGCTACTTAAATATGGAATTGTGACGGTGTCCAAAATATATACAGGGTGTTAGGGACCCCGTTGCAATAACTGTAACCATGGCTTCAGCCAAAAAATTCTTGCAGTGCGTTGTTCATAATAATAATAATGATGCTGAACAACGCACTGCAAGAATTTTTTGTCGGAAATGATAAAATATTTCGACTCTACATACAAAATGTCCCGATTAGTTGCTAAATTTGTATGTAAAGTCGATGATGGTCTGAAGCTATGGTTAAAGTTATTGCAACGGCGTCCCAAAACACCCTGTATATGAATTTATAAAACCCTCTAAATACCTTTAAAAGGATAGATGCCAGGCTGCCATATGCCATGCCATATGATCTATAAATTAACTTTTTTCGCTTCGTTTAGTCCTTTCAATGGGAGTTATCAATTAACTATCTTAAAGTCTTTTCAATGTATCTTGATGACATTGCAAAGGTATGTTAAAAACAACATAAATATTCCGGTGAAGTGGTGACCTTCGCGACGGTTTTCGTTAAAGGAAATAGTAAAGACACTTCCACAGAATACATACCATTAAGTACATACGACATTGTACCAATCCCGAGTGTTAGGTCCAGAATATTGATATGCTGAAGCTCCAAAGATTTTATAATAGTAGTTTATGTGACTGTCGCATAATGAGGGGTATTAAAACACGAGTGGGAGTTTAAAAAACGAGCCTTGGCGAGTTTTTTAATAGTATTCCACGAGTGTTTTAATACCGAGTTATGTGCAGTCTCATACACTACTTTATCTACACTCACCCCATTACATTTGTTATATATTTCAAAAATAAAGCAAATCAATATTAATTATAAAATGTGAATTGGTGCCAAACCCCACTCATAGGAGTCTATACGGTCTATTCCTTCTAAATTCAAAATTCTAATTTTAAAAAAGTTTCTGATTGTTGCCGGCTAAAGAAGGGCTTGAAAGAGTTGGAAGTCAGGGCCAGTAAATTCTACGGTTGCCATGGAGACTGTAAAATTAAGAAATAAAAGTGTTTTATAATGAGTGACAGCTGTATCCGGGTGTTTCATAATGGTCATTATGCAACACCCGGATACAGCAGTTTTATTTTTTAAAGTTGACTATGGCTTAAAGTGTATCAATATACGTTCAGGCATGAGTTCATAACTCGAATATTATAACATGAGTGTAGATAAATACTTTTATCTACCTACACTCGTGCTTCGATCAACAATAGTACTATTGTTGATCGAAGCACTCATTTTATTTTTTTATTTATTTATTTATTTATTTATTTATTCAACATTTATTTATTCATGTTATAATATTCGAATTATGAACTCGTACCTGAACTTATAACGACACACTATGCCATGAGTAGTCAACTTGAGCAGCGTTCGTTTCGTTCGTATAATAGCTTGCTACATACAGGTGATCTGTGGCGTATAAGGAACTAAACTTCAATAGATATGTGACAACAGAGATTTGACAGCTTTGCTTAGTAGCATTCAGTTCATTACATTTATTCGTTCCTGTTGGTGGAAAAAATAAAATTTAAACAGGAGGTTATATTTTCATAACTAAGTTTACATTATTAATTTACTTTAACAATGTTTATACTCAAACCGAGTGTAAGGAAAAAAATGTGTGAGGTCACAGCAGACTTATCAACTCAGAAAGGGATCGGCACCGTATCGCCTGTCGCCTCGCCGTCAACCAGGCGTCAACCTAAGTGCTTGGCCACGGAGACGGACTAGGCGCGGTTGCGGGTGGCGGCGGCGGTTGGCTTATTGAACAAACGTATGAAAATGTATAAAGCATGCCACGACGCGCGCGCGGCGGGCTAGAGCGGCTGCGGCTGGCGGCGGCGGTCGGCGGCTGCGGTGGCGGGCGAGGCAGGCGGGTGGAAACATAGATTGTACAACAAGTGCATAAAACGTACCATTTTACCCGAGACGTATATATCCATCCGAGCCGTAGGCGAGGGTGGATAGTCAATTCGAGGGTAAAATGGGTTTTATGAACGAGTTATACACTCTGCTTTTCACTTCGAGTGTGAGGAAAATTATTAACAATATTGCAAAAAAGAAAAAATAAAGACTTCGCCATATTGGCGTGAATGCTTTCTTTTTTTTTATACGTGGCAGTGGCAGCACATTGACTTAGCATAGATCGTACTCGTAGTCCATAATGCTCTTGAAATACTTATTTCTAAGAAAACTTATTAATTTTGCCTAGTTTTATTAATTTAGTAATTTAACATGGAATATGTACAAAATTTAAGAAACAGAATGAAATAACAGGTTTATTTAACGAATTTTAATTGCGTGTGTGACTGATTACCTGACGACCTTTGTCTTAGAATCTGAGACTTAGACGAAGATTTTACTTTATGCACTAGAGCATAAAAAGCGATTGTATGCAGCCTACACCCAAAATAAACACGAACTTTACGAGCATGAGAAGTGAAATAGTAGATTGTACAACAAGTGCATAAAAGGTACCATTTTTCCCGAGACGTATATATCCATCCGAGCCGTAGGCGAGGGTGGATAGTCAATTCGAGGGTAAAATGGGTTTTATGTACGAGTTATACACTCTGCTTTTCACTTCGAGTGTGAGGAAAATAAATAACAATATTGCAAAAAAGAATAAATAAAGACTTCGCCATATTGGCGGGAAGACTTTCTTTTTATTTTTTTTATACGGGCATTGGCAGCACAGTGACTTTAGCATAGATCGTAGTCCATAATACTCTTGAAATACTTATTCCTTAGAAAACTCATTAATTTTGCCTAGTTTTATTAATTTAATAATTTATCATGGATTATGTACAAAATTTAAGAAACAGAATGAAATACGTTAGTTCTTAATAAAGTTTATTAAACGAAGTTTTATTGCGTGTGTGACTGTTTACCTGACGACCTTTGTCTGAGAGACTGAGACTTAGACGAAGATTTTACTTTATGCACTAGAGCATAAAAAGCGATTTTATGCCGCCTATACCCAACATAAACATGAACTTTACGAGCATGAGAAGTGAAAAAGCTATTATGGGCTAGTTTGCGCCTGGCCACGGTGGACAGCGGTTTTTCGGGCGGTTGGAAAGGGCTAACGCGGGACGGCTCGATGGAAACAAATTTTTTTAGACGAATCCACGGCGAGATTTTATTAGGGACACCGAGGCATTCATTACGGAAATATTAAACCGACCACCTATTTGGATGTCCAAGCATCCACAACACAAATTTAAGAATGTAATAAAAAGACTATGGGAAGAAATAGTCTTCATAAAGATTCAAAAATTCTCCACATTTATGTCGATCTTTATTTAATTCATGCACTCCGTCTCTTGAATTTAAAATTTCGTGCATAAAATACGAACTGCTGTGATGGCAACTATGCGTCACTTTAGTTAGAGCCATCCTCAATACGTCCACTTAGCCAGCCGCTGTAGCCGCTTCTGAATGTACACTCGACAGCACATCAAGTTAAACAGTTGAACTGCGATAACAGCTTTTATTACGAAGGGCATAAAAGCGGTCTCAAGGTCAACATGTATAGTCTGACATGCCGCCGTGTGTACGTGGCATGCCACCCGCGCCCGCAGAAGTCAACCGCGCCCGCGCTTAGCCTAGCCCGTCTACGTGGCCAGGGCGTAACGTAAGCACTAAGCACGAAGCCAAACCGGTACCCTTAGGTCCGGTTGCTCGTACATTACAGTAAAGTTAAAGTTAAAATTTAACTGTTGTCAATTTTGACCTCGGAAGAAAAATACGTTGGGTTAAAAATGTTGTCTGTACTATTTCATTAACCTTCCCTTAATTACTAATGTCAAAATTTAAACCAACCCCACCCTGTCGGTTATTTTGACCGCCGTTAAATATAGATTTGAAAGTAACCGCTTAACAACGCTTTTTAAATTTGACCGCCGGTTAATTTAACTTTAACCATAATTTAACCCTAAAGTTAACGTAACCAAGCTTCGAGCAACCGGACCATATTCTTTGCCTTAGTTGAGTTTGGCAAACTGTATTCGTAATCGAAAACTATCGCTCCATCTCTTTCATGTCCTTTGACTGCTTTACCGACATGAGCAGTTCATCCGATAGCTTTCGTTAACGTTGACAGTTAAAATCAACAGCGTCGGTAGGTACGTCGACTCGGCTACGGCTATAGGCGACGCTGCGCTTACGGCAAAGAATATACGCGAACTTACGGCTCGCTGGTCCCGAGGCGAGGCGATTAGGTACGTTACGACTCCGATTAGTGTGCGTTGCAGTAGGGAGTTTCATACAAAGAATACTGAACCGCTCGAGTTGATACGTTTACATTCCGTTTACGAGTTGATAAGTATGCTGTGACCTTGCACCTAGTTCTTATGGGACTTTTAGTTTTATGGTGAAATATAGGTGTGATGTTGTGAAATTTTGTACGCCCCCTTCGAATTCCTTAAAAACCAATTTATGTAGATTAATATTTAAAATTTGTTTTCATATTAAAATAGCAGCCATCTTGTCTAAGTTCAGAACAGACTTCTATACTTACATCAATTATATAATGAAAAAGACGCATAATGCGGTGTCTTGCGACCAAGATGGTCGGCCATGATAAATTATTTGAACAACATTGATTGTTGACAAAATGAAGTTTTTAAAAAATCGGCCAAATGCGAGTCGGACTCACCCATGAAGGGTTCCGTACGTACCGACTTAACGTACCGATTACATACATCTAGCAAAAATACCACTATCATTTTTCGCCAGAAAAAAATAACTTTGTTTTTCATAGTGTTCGTATGAATGACAAAGTCATATTTGCGGTTTTCGAAAATGTGTTATATCTCAAAAACTGGTAAAGCCTACTTAGCTGTGATAGTCTGCCTTTTAACTTCGTCATATATTATACAACTACCGTGAATTTTTTCACGTATCCAAAAACAACCATTTGACTGGAAGGGGGTGGGGACACCTGACTAACAAAATTTTGCACTTTAAAGCATAATAATAATTCACAAACGAATGCCTCAATTAAAAAACTGTTTTCACAAGCCTGCAATATTTTTGAAATTGCTATCCAACGACACCCCACACTATGGGGTAAACAAGAAAAAAAATATACATCCCCACTTCAAGTGTAGGGGAGGTAAACGAAAAAAAATTTTTTACGAAATTTTACTCCACCACTTTGTCGGCGTGTTTTATGTGTATATTCATACCAAATTACAGCTTTCTAGTACTAAGAGTCTATGAGCTAGGCTAGGGAAAGACGGACAGACGGACATGGCGAAACTACAAGGGTCCCTTGTTGACTACGGAATCCTAAAAAAGGGCCTGTTGGACCTTTATATAATTTTTTAGCCTGCTTAAAGCCCTGTGAAAGTTGCAAATTATCACTAACGTCGTTTAATGATTCGTAGTCAATTATTTACTATTTATGTTGTATACGGGTCTAAAAATAACATTTTAGCGACGGTTTCATTATTTATAAGTCGTGTTAAGATTACGTAGACTACCATCGACGTTAAACCAACCCATTTATCTAACTGTTGTATAACGTCGTATTAAACAGTCTTGTAAACGTTTATCCAACCTACAACTGGCTTCATTATAAACGTTCTACCAAACAGTCGTAAAAACGTTTACCTACCCTATACTCGGGCACCACTATACGACGTTGCATAATACAGTCGTAAAAACGTTTACTTAACCTATATTTTCTTATCATTATACGACATTGTATAAAGTAGTCGTAAAAACGTTTACTCAACTATTTAATGGACCTTTTAGTTATAGGACTAAATCGTTGTAGGAATAACGGTTACACAACGTTGTAGTTGTCTAATAACATCTATTCAACGGTTATATAACCGAAAGTCGCATAAGACATTTTTATATGACCAATTTGTTTGTTGGCGTTACTATTATTACCTTACCGAGAGTTTTCCATGCTTGGGTTACTGTATTTTTAATTATTTAGTTACAGTTCTATATTAAGAAATGGAAGGAATGTAGTATTTTTTGTTTTTGTTATTTTGAAGGGTACAAACAAACATATAAATCTAGAAACAGTCACAAGCCGTGTTTCTAACTGACCTGATTCATCTGTAGTTAAAATCTAGTTCATTCAATTAGTTCTAATTCAGTTAAGAACTCAACTCTTAGCTTCGTTGAATAAACATCGGAGAAAACGGAACGTTCTCGGGTATATATCTGTGGTAGGTAAGTACTTATATTAAAAAGCGGGGAAGTTTTTTATTCAAACACAAGAGAAAGATTAAAGCAATAAGAAGATAATTTCTTATTTTTTTTATTTATGAAATTAAAACTGAAGCTATGAAAAGCCAAAAACTATCTTATACCGAAATAGAGGATAAAAATTTGTAATACAATTTTAAGAAAGAATCAAAGTATCTAGAACCAAGAAAAATAATGAAAAAGATTTTATATACCTACTACCTAATCAGGAATCAAACTTCAGAGTTGACGACATAATATCCGGATTATCCGGTGTGAAAGCCACTCGACCACGTAGGTCGTCTAGGCTATCAAATGGGCTAAAGAGAAAAAATCTTTCCGTGTTCTGTGGGGCTAACCATAAACTTATTTATACTAGGGGTAAGTACATGAAGCTCGACTTAATACTGAGGTAACTGGAGAGTGCAGTACGAACAATTTTTTGAATACCACAAATAACACAGTGGCTGTCTTCCGTCTCACCTACACTTTAAAAAAATACGTATGGTCATATGAGACAGCTGACAGCCACTACATACATAAATGTCAAATTTGCTGGCGACACTTTTTTATTCAGGGTGAGAGCTCCAGTTACCTCAGAGTATTAAGTCAAACTTCATGGGTAAGTATAATAAGTTTATGGGGCTAACAAAGATATATTGACCAAGTCAGTTGGACGAAGAGGTCTGCACGAATTTTATTTAACACTAGCTTTCCGCCCGCGGCTTCGCCCGCGTGTACTACACGACATTATCCTGAGGGAATGTGATATTTTTCCGGAGATAAACAGTAGCCTATGTCACTCTCCATCTCCCAATCTACCCCCGTACCAAAAATCACATTGATCCGCTCGGTTTTGACGTGAAAGACGGACAAACAATTAATACCTACTGTTTTTCCGTAGGAATATGACCTACTTTCCTGTGGTAAAAAGTTTAAGTAGCCTATTATTATCCTTTCCAGTAGGGTTCAAATTATTTACTCAAATACCAATTTCTGCTCGCAAATTTGCCCGCGTTATAGTAATTTTCCCATGGGAATGAGATTTTTCCCGCAGTAAAAAGTAAGTTATATCCTTCCCAGGCCCTTAAACTGTCTCTATTCTAAATATAATCCTTCCCATGAACTCAAACTGTCACCTTAAACACCAATTCCATTCCACGCTCCGCGCTAAAACTTATTTTCCCAGGGAATGAGCCGCGGTAAAGGTAGCTTATGTCCTTCCTATTCCTAGGGTCTCAAACTATCTCCATTCCAAATTTTATCAAAATCGGTTTAGCCGTTTTGATGTGAAAATGGAACATACAGACAGACAGACAAACAAACATAAATACATTTTCGCATTTATAATATTAGTAGCGAATTCTAATCCGATAATTAGATACAGTGCAACAAGCTTTTCTGTTCCGGTGATTATCTTTGAAACTAAAACAGTTTTCATACGACAGTCCATTTTGACAGCTAATTTCGTATTGCAAGTGGCTCCTCTGTCACGGCTGTCACCGGAACAGAAAAGCTTGTGTCAATGTAGATACAATATTCTTTTTTATTTGACATTCCAATGAGCCGTTTTGATGAGGTACAAAAAGATGGCATTTCATAGTTTGGAATCGACTTGTCAAAACTCTATGCTTTGTTTTTATGAAGGCAGGCAAAAGTCATGGACTGTACAGCCATTTCTTAATTTTTTTTCACAACCCCACAATCATTTTCTAGGATCAATATGCCGGCTCCACACGTTTGCCAAATCATTGGCAAATACATCGTATATTGACACTTTTGATAAAATCTTTTTAATAGCTTTGTTCTTACCAAAGTAATTCTATATAAATTGTGCAATGAGCGATGTATTTGCCAATGTGTTGGCAAACGTGGAGCCGGCAAAAACCAAAAATGTTGTCGTTTTGTAGTCGGTAGGATTTGGTAGTCATTGACTGAGTGAGTTGAAATTTGTTGTTGTTGTTGTGTTGTGTGTGAGAGTTGTGTTGGTTTTTCGTTTGCTTTTCATTTCGCATTGTTTTACATCGTGGATTTCATTTTGACGACGACGGACTGCATACTGGTTACTGATTTCGCTGCTACGATTGACGACTTGGCGCTATACTTTGATTTTGCACTCGCTATTTGGATTAGACGATTTAGCCATGCCTAAGGACTACGGGTCATGGTCTCTGGCAAATTTAAAAGCAGAGTTACGAAAACGTAATGCTAAAGTGACTGGAAGGAAAGCAGTTCTTGTCCAAAGGTATGTACACACGGCGGCACATCAGACTATACATGTTGACCTTGAGACCGCCTTTATGCCCTACGTAATAAAAGCTGTTATCGCAGTTCAACTGTTTAACCTGATGTGCTGTCGAGTGTACAATAAGGAGAATAACTCTATAAGTAAGTTGGTATTTAATAATAATATATATATAATTTAGTAAGTTATTTCAAAATCTTGTTGTGAAGATGACTCCTCTGCTCTGGTTCGAGAACATCAATAGATGTAGTTGAAGGTATTGCAGTCCAAGGAAAGATTGATGGTACAGCTGATCTTTTTAGAATTCTTAGTTTGCCACCTAAAAAGTAGTGGTGCGAAATTACTAAGTATATAGGTTATATTTTCTTATTTATTTATTAGCGAATTTCGACAATATTTTGTACTTGCGTGTCTCAAAATCGCTTGGAGTGAAATGGTCCGAACATACGCATGAAAATTTGCGTAAATTAGAATAGATGTACGTACATCTATTCTAATCGCTTAAATCGAGTCGTTTCAAATTTTCGTCAATGGGGAATGTATGAATACCTTTATTTTGACACGAAACAACGGCACAGGCTCGCATTATTATTACATTATTAAAGGTAGGTACGTAGATTTTAAATTTTTCTTTAAATAAATAATGTTATTTAATAACGGTTAGGTTACTGTGACATATACAAAGGTATTTTTTTTCTATGATGGAAGTGGAAAACCAACCAAACTCATGTGCATCCCAGAGAGAAGATAATCACTAGAGAGAGTGTCAGTAACTCTGCGCGTGACTGAAGCGTTTTTGGCGCTAGTTACAGTACATTTTTTAATGCTTAGCGTATGGAAAAGATTAGTATTCGATTTTCACCGCGCGCCGTCATATCTGGCTCGCACTTTAAGTTGATGTTTGACACTGACAGAAAAAGAAAACGGCTCATTTTAAAGCAAAGCTTTTTTTTCTCCTTAATTTATAGTGGCAATACGCTAGTTGAGAGTTGATACCATGAAGCTCGACTTAATACTGAGGTAACTGGAGAGTGCAGTACGAACAATTTTTTGAATACCACAAATAACACAGTGGCTGTCTTCCGTCTCACCTACACTTTAAAAAAATACGTATGGTCATATGAGACAGCTGACAGCCACTACATACATAAATGTCAAATTTGCTGGCGACACTTTTTTATTCAGGGTGAGAGCTCCAGTTACCTCAGAGTATTAAGTCAAACTTCATGGTTGATACATAACTACTCTTTGGTGGCAATGCGGTACAGTGCCACAAACTTATCTGTTCCGGTGGCCAAAATGTGAAACTAGAGTGTGTGTCAGATAACTCTGCACGTGCCTGGCGCGTTTTTGGCGCTAGTTACAGTGCATTTTTTTGTTCTAATGTTATAGAAAAGATTAGTATTCGATTTTTACCGCGCGCAGACTTATCTAACGAGCACTCTAACGTGTTTTTTAATGTCATTTTGCTGTCAAGTTGATGTCCAACCATAACGCTGCTGGCGGCTGAAGGTCTTAGAAGTCAGGGCCGGGTAAATTGCAACAAAAAAAAGAAAAACGTACATAGCGCCGCTGTCACCGGAACAGCAAAGTTTGTGGCACTGTATACGTCGCACTCATGAAGCTCGACTTAATACTGAGGTAACTGGAGAGTGCAGTACGAACAATTTTTTGAATACCACAAATAACACAGTGGCTGTCTTCCGTCTCACCTACACTTTAAAAAAATACGTATGGTCATATGAGACAACTGACAGCCACTACCTGCCACTACATACATAAATGTCAAATTTGCTGGCGACACTTTTTTATTCAGGGTGAGAGCTCCAGTTACCTCAGAGTATTAAGTCAAACTTCATGGTCGCACTGTAAAAACGGATTGAGTTTTCAAACACGTGTCAAAACAAAATGAAATTAAAAATTAAAAGCACTAAGGAGTATTGATATTCAACTTCGATACAAATCACCCCCAAAATAACTTTCTATCCCTTTTTAACCCTGTTAGGCGATGAGTTTCAATAAAATATGAAACACATCTTCGATTAATTCTGTTAAAGAATGTTTATGCAAAATTTGAAGAAGATTGGACAAAGGAATCACGTTGTCCCATACAAACTTTACCCCCGTTTTTCAGTGATTCAGGACAAAGGATTTTATATGTATAGATATTAACATATACATTGAAGCGTTACATGCATACCTTAATAAAATATTACGTCTTTATAATTGTAATGTGATACGCAATGAACAATAAACAATAAGCTTTTCATTCATATTCATTCAGATTGTGATATTTCATAATGAGGTTTACGCCCGCATGGACACAACTATCTACTACTGAAGTGAAAGACGTCACGGACAAACAAAGAAATGAACACAATTTCACATTTTTTAAATTGGTATGGATTATAGCTGTCTAGTTCAAACTAATTATGTGTGATTTTGAGAATGCTGTGTTTAGCTATGAGTAGATTATCTACACACTGGGCCGCTTATTGAACGATTATGTATAAATGTTAAGTGTAATGAAATTAAAATGTTGCTGAAACAACATAACACAAATAACTAAATAAACTTGTAACTTGTCGTCTAATCTTTTCTATAAAGTGGAACAATAATGCACAATAATTTTCAGCGTCAGATTCTATCTTTCAAAAATACCAAGTTTTGTAATGGGTCGATATCAAAGGCATTTTTTACGCTTTGTCTATGAATAATTATTGAGGAGCGAATCTATAACAGAAGGAGAAAACTTATTCACCGGTTGTTGTTTTCTTTTCATGACACATGCATAGGTATAAATAAATGCAAACAAGAATTTGAGTGCCGGCGAACTGAAATAATCCACCGTGCCAAACCCTGAAACGTGATAAACGCTAGAAATTTGCCAAGAAATGCATTACAGCAATTGCATAATTAAAATATGGTTAATGGTTTGTCATACCAGTATAATAATGTACGGCCGTAAAATAATCGAAGCACTCGTTCGGCATACCTACGCCAGAAATACCTACAATGAATTTTTCGTCCACAGCGAAAAGACAACGCGACTATATTATTTTTGTTTTTATAAGGTAAGCAAAAATTTTATAACTTGTTGCTATCGAGACCTCAGTAGCCCAAGCAAGAAAACTGTTGTTAATGGTGCTATCGTAATAAATTATACCTAATATCCGTCAAAAGCTGTCTAAAGTGCTGTTGTGAAATAAAATCTATTGAATTTTAGTCGCCCAGCCACCCACCTCAATCTCACCCAGCGAGCAATGGAGACGATGCTTAGTTTTTCCCTGCTCGATCGAAAAGCGGATATGATGAGATCCGCAGGAGAACTAAAACCACCGACATCGCTCGAAGAAATGCTCAGCTGAAGAAGTGGCAGTGGGTGGGACACATAGCGCGGAGATCCGATGGCCGTTGGGGCGGAAAGGTTCTCGAATTGCGGCCGCGAACCGGACGACACTTTCCGTGGGCAGGCCCCCTACAAGGTGGACTAACGAACTGGTCAA
The DNA here is from genome assembly GCA_949710035.1 of Crambus lathoniellus. Classification (NCBI taxonomy): domain Eukaryota; kingdom Metazoa; phylum Arthropoda; class Insecta; order Lepidoptera; family Crambidae; genus Crambus; species Crambus lathoniellus. Next base: position 32,751,223 of record OX453296.1, read on the forward strand.
GGTCGCGGGAAGCCGCTGGATGCTGGATGCTGGGGGGCTATGCCCAGCAGTGGGCATATTCAATTAGACCGACTTCAATTAGATCAGTAAGTTCCAAGATTAATTAGATAAAGTCCCGCCCTTTCGTCCTTTGAATTGCATGATTCAATTTATTTTTTATTTTTACGTTTTTATGGGAAGTGAGTTTTTGTTGGCAGTTTTTGTTTGAAGGCGGTTTAATTTTTTTGAAAAAAATTGTTTATTTTTCCATTTTAATAAATCTAATGAGCAAGCGTCGCACAATGTGCAACGTTTAAAACTGTAGCCCATATCTAAATTAGAACACTCAGACAAGCACCAACCTCCAACTTTTAACTGTTATACTAGTATAGTATTATATTATACTAGCGGCCGCCCGCGGTTTCACCCGCGTGGTTCCCGTTCCCGTGGGAATATCGGGATAAAAAGTACATATAAACCTTCCTCTTGAATCACTCTATCTATTAAAAAAAACGCATCAAAATCCGTCGCGTAGTTTCAAAGATTTAAGCATACAAAGGGACATAGGGACAGAGAAAGCGACTTTGTTTTATACTATGTAGTGATGTGCTGTTATGCAGTTTTTAAACCTTCCACCATCAGCTAACCTAAATAGCTTTAAAGAATACAGCTAAAGGTGTATTCGTGCATATGGTACTTAAAAAGCATGCTTTAACTCCTAAGCGTTAAGGAGTTTTACCTTCCATCTTCAGCTCACTTAAGTAACCTGAAAAAATACAACTAAAAATCTTTACGTATCAACGATATTAAAAAAAATATCCTCTAACTCCTAACCATTGAGGATTTGTACCTTCCATCACCAGCTCATCAGCATGAGATGATGACTACCAGATGCAAATACTTAAAAAACTTTAGAAAATCTATAAAACAGGTAAACTACCTATAAAATTTGCGGGTTTTCCTCGATTTCCCCTGGATTCTGTAATGTATGTGGGTACCTAATTAATAATTTAGTAATAAGTGGGTAGAAAAACAGTTCTTTTCTCTCTCTGCAATAGACGCGTATAACGAACGGTTGTGTTTTATTTGTGCTCCTATCTATCATCAGCTGCACCTTCGGGATCCTGTTTTCCAGAGATATTTCAGTGGCGACGAGGATTTTCTGAAGCTACGCGTAAAAGCACAAGAAAAAGAATTGATAAAGAAGCTAGAAATAACAAGCATATTTTTCAATGATGGCGGGCGGCAAAATCGGCGAGTTCGACGTGGTCAACGACAACTGGGAATTATACGTTGACCGGTTAGATCAATATTTTATCATGAGTGATGTGAAACAGTCGGTGCAAGTGGCAACGTTAATAACAGTGATGGGAAGTGACGCATATGAACTTTTAGTAAATTTGTGTACGCCGGATAAACCATCGGACAAGAGTTATGCTGACTTGGTGAATATTATGAAATTACATCTACAACCACAGCCTAGTTTGCTGTCCGAACGCTACAAATTTAGACAGCGGGTTCAAGGAGAAGGAGAAAGTGTAGCAGAATATGTAACAGAATTGAAAAAGTTAACAAAATATTGTAAATTTACTTCGACAACTTTAAAGGAGAATTTAAGAGATCAGTTTGTTTGCGGCTTGAAAAATGAATATGTGAGACAACGATTATTTACAGAAGAAAACATAACGTTCGATTCGGCATTTAAGCTGGCCGTATCCATGGAGGCAGCGGAGGTGAACGCGGCGGCGGTAGATGACGGTGCTCGCGGGAGGGGTACCAGCACTCAGGCGCAACCGGTCAATCAGCTGTGGGCGGACACTAGGAGGGAACGAGACGGGCTACGGCAAAGAGGGCGGCAGTCTACGACACAACCCGATGTTCGCCGAGTGCAGAGTGTAAACAACAGAGGAGGAAGTAGGAACTACAAAAACGAAAAGGGTAGTTTTAGACTTAATGAAACGTTTTTATGTTCAGTTTGTGGAGGCCAACACGATAGTGGCAGATGCAAATTTAAATTATATGTGTGTCGTATATGTAACCAAGAAGGACATTTAAAAAAAATGTGCCCGAAGATACGAAAAGATGTGATGTTTAACATGGAGGAAAATGAGGATTACCAGTCAGATTCGGAACATAGTAATAGTGACGAGGTAAATAATTTTTCTATTATGTCAGTGTTAAAAAGAAATGAACCTTTTACTATAGATGTTTACATCGAGAATACATGTTTGTCAATGGAAGTAGACACGGAAAGTACCATATCGTGCATTAATCATGACTGCTATTTAAAAAACTTTAATAATTGTGAGCTTACAAATAGTAAGTTAGTCTTAAGATATTATACAGGAGAAATAATGAAACCTCTAGGGAAAATTAAAGTCTCAGTGAAATATCGGGATCGATGCCGAGTTTTGGATTTGTAAGTTGTAGATCGCGGAAGTACTAGTCTTATAGGCAGGCAATGGCTATGTGAGCTAGGTATACATGTGAAGCTAACGAGTTGTAATAGTATTTCAAATACAAATGTTGCATTTGATGTTTCGACATTCAGTTCCAGATATGCAAACGTGTTCGCTGAGGGCTTGGGAAGATACACCGGTGGCACAGTGGGTTTTCGCTTACGAGAAGGCGCCAGCCCCGTGTTCATGCGGGCGCGGCCGCTGGCGTACGCGCTGCGCGAGCCGGTGGAGCGCGCTTTGGATCAGCTGGTGCGCGACGGCGTCATTACGCCGGTCACTACCTCCGATTGGGCGACCCCCATTGTACCGGTGATGAAGAAAGATGGTTCCATACGGGTATGTGGAGATTTCAAACTAACGTTAAATAAATGCCTAGAGGTGGACCGTTTCCCAGTACCACGGGTTGAAGATTTATTAACCAAATTACACGGGGGTAAGAAATTTACAAAGTTGGACCTCTCACAAGCATATGCACAGTTTGAAATAGATTCATCCAAAAGGTATACGGTGATAAACACACATAAGGGCCTTTTTATGTATAATTGGTTAATATATGGATTAGCTTCCAGTCCAGGGATTTTTCAAAGGAAACTGGAACAATTATTTGCGGACATGCCTCGAGTGGGTGTATTTCTTGATGATTTGATTATTACGGGAGTAGATGATGAGTCTCACATGCGAACGCTGCACGAGGTTTTCGACAGATTATCAAAGTACGGTTTGAAAATAAGGAAGGATAAATGTAAATTTTTCGCAGAATCAGTTACTTATTTAGGGTATGTTATAAGTAGCATGGGAGTTCACACTTCACCAGATAAAATTAAGGCAATCCGAGAAGCACCAGAACCAAATAACGTCTCCGAATTGCGTTCTTTTATTGGAATGGTCATGTATTATGCCAAATTTGTCCCTAATATGAGTACAATAATGGAACCGTTGTATAATTTGTTAAAAAAAGATGTAAAATTTGAATGGAACATACATCATAGTAATTGTTTAAAAAAAATTAAAAATCTTTTAATATCTAGTGAGGTATTAGCACATTACTCTAATGATATACCATTAGTTTTGACCACAGACGCCAGCGCGGTAGGGGTAGGAGCGGTTATTTCGCACCTTATGCCAGAGGGCGAGCGGCCGGTGGCGTACGCGTCCAGATCACTCAATACGGCGGAAAAAGGCTATTCTCAAATTGAAAGGGAAGCTTTAGCAATTATATATGGTGTGAGGAAATTTCATCAATATCTGTATGGAAGAAAATTTATTTTAAGAACTGACCATAAGCCCTTAGTAACAATATTTGGTAATAAGGTAGGAATTCCAATAATGGCAGCCAGTAGATTGCAGCGGTGGGCAATCATTTTGGCGGGATATAATTATGACATTGAATATGTTCGCAGCGCAGATAATGCAGCGGATGCATTATCGCGATTACCAGTAACAGATCAGAGTAGGGGAAATGGGAATGAAATAACGTATACAGATTTTGTTCAAAATTTTTTACCAATTACACGGAAAACGGTTCAAGAAAATATGAGTAAAGATGAGGTATTGACTCGCGTGTATAGACATGTTTCGACGGGTTGGCCTAATCACTGTAACGATGAAAAGATTAAACCATATTTTAACAAAAGACATGAACTTTATATAGATGCAGGTTGTGTCGTGTGGGGATATCGGTCAGTTATACCTAATACTTTAAGAGAATATTTATTGAAAGAATTGCATACGGGACATTTAGGTATGGTTAAGATGAAAAGCCTGGCTCGTAGTGCGATGTGGTGGCCCGGTGTGGACGCAGACGTCGAGCGCACGTGTCACGAGTGCGACGTGTGCGCGGCCGAGAGCCCCGCGCCGCCTCGCGCGCCGCCGCAGCCCTGGCCGTATCATACGGAGCCGTGGTCGCGACTCCACGTTGACTTTTTGGGCCCCTTTCATGGAAAAACGTTTTTAGTAATCATTGATTCCACTTCGAAATGGATTGAGTTATTTCAGATGTCACGCACTACAGCAACATGTGTAATTAAAGTTTTGCGCGAAATTTTTGCTCGTTTCGGTTTACCTAAAGAAGTAGTATCGGACAATGGGCCACCATTTTCAAGTAAGGAATATGCAGAATTTTTACGAAATAATGGAATTCGTTTAACCCTGACGGCGGCTTACCACCCGTCATCAAATGGAGCAGCGGAGGGTGCTGTCAAACTATGCAAACGCGCAATAAAAAAATCATTAAGAGATGGTTGTGATCTGGATGCCGCACTGCAAGCATATTTAATGGCGTATAGAAATGTAGAACAAAGTACTACGGGTACTTCTCCGGCGTTGTTATTACAACGACGATCACTTAGGTCCAGGTTAGATTTACTAAAGAGCGATAGGATGTTAGAGGATAAAGTAAGAGAGGCCCAATGTAAGCAATGTGATTATGCAGGAGGAAGGAATAGGTCAATAGAAGTAGGAGGGGAAGTAATAGCGAGAGATTTTGGGGAAAAAAATAAATGGGTTAGAGGCAAGATTGAAAGTAAATTAGGATCTAGACATTATTTAGTAGGTACAGGGATCGGTCCACCACTAAAAAGGCACATTGATCAAATAAAAAAGAAAGGTGTAAGTTCAATGGTTTTTCCATCATACTCTGGTACTATGGAGGAAACCCAGGAGAGCTCGGAATCGAGCTTACAAGAAGTGCCAACTGAGAGCACTAGTATTTCACCCAGTGTACAAACCCCAACCGACACTGAGCCACCGGTGGACCTACCCAAGCGAGTTAAGAAACCGGTACGACGATACGGTTTTGAAATAGATTAAGATTAGGTTAAGAACCATTTCATATTGTATGTTATTAGATAAGGGTGAGGGTGTAATGTATGTGGGTACCTAATTAATAATTTAGTAATAAGTGGGTAGAAAAACAGTTCTTTTCTCTCTCTGCAATAGACGCGTATAACGAACGGTTGTGTTTTATTTGTGCTCCTATCTATCATCAGCTGCACCTTCGGGATCCTGTTTTCCAGAGATATTTCAGATTCCACCATCAGCTCCTAACTTGGTAACAATGTAACCACCTCAGGAGTTTACTCTTTCGAATAAAAAAAGAATCATTGAAATTGGTCAATAGTTCGCGAAGATATTGACGTGTAAAGCTGGAACTACCTGTCGAAAACTATGTGTTTTTTCAAGGTTGTGGAAAAACTACTGAACTGACTAATTAATTTTTTTTATGGGACCACACACGAACTATTTTCTTTAGATAAAAAAAGAATTATTAAAATCAGTTAACAACTGGCGAAGTTATGGTAAAACATACATAAAAAAAATACAGTCGACTTGAGAACCTCCTCCTTTTGAAGTCGGTTAAAAAGGGAAGGAATTGAGAAACTAGCTATCTTTTCCCTAGCTACCGGAACACAACGATCCTGAAACATTTATAATGGCGTTAAAATTCAAAACAAAAAGCAGGTGAAATAAGAATGCATACAAAGAAGGGTTTTAAATATACCTAAATGCGAAGTATGAAGGTACTGAATATGCTAGTTGTGTAAGAAACTAATAAGCTGACTGAAGACCAAACGCTTCATTTTGTTTCTTTATACAGAGAACATGTGTTTGGGACATATCCCTTTAAATGTCTATCACTTATACATTTTCTAATCCAAATCCTTTCTTTAGTTTTTCTTTCACTAAGTATATCAGTAAATTCCTCTAACAATAGTGATTAAACAGTTTTAAAAGACTAATCAAACCGATTTCTAGCTATCTTTCTTTTTTTTATGCCTCACTGCAGCGCTTCCTCAAGCCTCTAATTTGAGGGCGCTCTAAGCATTTGGCTCATCGTAGCCAGCTTTGTTTCCACGATAAAAGAGAATGAAGACAAATTAGGAGTGCACTTGCATCTGCGAATGACATCTTTTTCTCATTTTGCAGAAATTACCTATTCAATTTAAAATTACTAGATAAGTTTATTCATCTGAATCCAGCAAAGGGTTTCAACAATTTTTAAGGTAAGAGAACCTTATAATATGTATAAATTGGTACTGAAAAATTATACGAAGATCATAAAAATAAATGCATATATGACATGAAAATAACTGCTCCAAATGTGACACCGAACTCGATCGTGTATATAGAGACACGAGAGACGGAGCACGCTGTGCAACGCGAAACGCAGGGTAGCCGCGGGCATCGACAGGCAGACGCGGTCTTTAGGTATTGCTTTGCGGTTAAAAATACTGCCCCGGTCTGCAAAGCGCCCATCATTTGCTCTCTTAAGTTTATTGGTCCTTATCCAGAAGTCAACAAGGAACACACAAAACATTTTACTCGGTGACGTACGAATGGCAACCCTAAAATTTTGATGCAACCTGAAGGATGTTAGGTTTCCGATTCTTTCTAGAAAGCACACGATCGCAAAATATGCAAATACTCACGGCAGATACAAAAGTGCGTTCACTCTAGAGAAGTGACGATAAAAGCTTTATAAAACACGTGTATCGGCATCGATCTAGGAGGAGCATCAGTCGTGCGGAAAAAGACGAGTATTTTTAACCGAGTTCAAAAAGGAACTCGTCACTCCTGTTTTTTATTAATATTCACGCATAACTGGGTTAGCTGGAGATGTTCGGATAAATTGTCAGTCAGGTAAAAATAGCGCGTTTTGTATTCTAACTCCCACCGCGTCTCGGTGAGATTCTACACATGATTCCGAGACTATACATTTTGCTTCAGACTGTCTTTTTACGTTTTAGTAGCTGCACACGGTTTCTTTGGAATACGCAATTTTACTCCTTTAAAACACCTGACTGGTTTCCTTCGTACAATTGTTTCATCAACGACACAACACGGCATCAAGCAAGAAAAATAGTCTTGCGTCTTATTAAAGAAACTTTTATCTCCTTACTAATTTACATACCTATTTTCTTAATATTCCACTTTTTCTCCTTACCTGGTAGGTCTCCAGGTAGTATGGAAAAATGAAAAATATTCTTCTTTGTATCTTGTGTAATGTTTACGTCAGAACGGTGTTTATGGCTTTATTCTACAGATCCGCGATAAAGAAAACTTAGAAATTTATTCACAACTTTAATAATAAACGTCGTTTTTAAGCTATAATAAAAACCGCATTTCCTTTTAGTAGCCATAGCTAATAGCACGAAGTTAGTAATCAGCGCTTATTTTGTGTAGCGACTAACTTTGGGAACACTTTACCTAATCCAATCTAAATGTATTCAGGTCGGTTTTACGATGAAGGAGTTTTTATAAGAGTAATTACTTTGGAAATTGATTTGCGCCTTTCAGCCAACTTATTCATTGGTTACAAACAAGAAAATTTATGACGGACACCCGTTTCCCATTAACAGACAATGGGTAATTTACAGCTTAGTGTCATAGGAAAGCATACACAGAACATTGAAGAATGCCATACCTACACATTCAAAACATGTAAAGATATAGTAAAACGATATCCAAAAATAGAAGCGATTCACACTTGAAAGTTTGACAAGAATTCTGTATTGATATGAACCTGACTAAACAAATAACAGCATACGTATTCAAAATGTTGATTTAATTTTTAAAACGACTGCAAACGGAATGTTGCTGTATTTCGGTAAAATAATTTCTGATGAAATTGAAGCTGAAATATTGCACTTCGTACCTACTCGAAAGTTTAACCGCTCTATCAACCTAGTTCCTACTATTATGGCATTTATAAATATCACATGCCAACCAAACTATTTGATTAATCTGACTAAAGAAACTTCAGAACGATTAGGCTAGGCACACCATGTCACATTCTCGAAACGGCATATTCCCAAAAGGGTAAGGGAATTCATAAAATGTCACACCATCAAAATAACCGTTTCCCATTATTGTCACATTTGCACATAATGTAATATTTTCCAAATGACATGAATTAAAAAAAAACATATAAGTACCTATGTAAAATACTGATAAATTGTTTTAAGTATATTTATTTAGAAACATTTTTATTATTATGATACAAAACCCCCTGTAGGTAAAGTATCATCAACGCTTTCGAAGTTGCTCTGTCAGAAAATGAAAGTCAAGCATTAAGAAGCAGTCAAGTATTAAATATAATATAAATCTTTTATACTTTAAATATAATCTATAAAAATAATCTTATATTTAGGTAATACTTTAACTCATTCGTTGAATAATACCTAAAAAAATTATAGGTATTATTCAACGAATAAGTTAAAGTTTTGTTTTAACATTTTAGCTTATATTGTTTCCCAATAAATAGAAATGAATCAATAATGTGATTAAAATCATCAAATAATTATTTTCTTTATTAGAGAATTTAACATTTAACATACATTAAACCTTTCGATTTCATTTAACTTTTTTATTTATTGTGGCATTTTGCAAGTATAGCATTTTTATAATGTGGTATTATGATAAAATACATTTTCGGAATGTGGCATTGTAGAGTGACGGGTCAAACTCATCGCGCGATTATTTGAGCGCCCCGTCAAAAGTTTCTGAACGTGGACCGAAATTGAAAATTGAATTTCTATCGAAAAGTCTGCATACGAAGTTCCATTTAGGAACTGCAGACCGGCCAAATTGAACCGGTCAGTGCGCGTAACTGCAACAGACGGCATCTACGGTGCAGTCCACTCCCTAACGGAGTAATAGTTTTCTAGCATGAAACTAGCTTGCCACCCATAGGATAACAATGCAAACCATAATTAGTTAAGAGGAGTAAAAACCATAAACAATTGATACTGGATAAAAAAAATAAAAAAAAACTACTGGCACTGTTTTGTTCAGCTACAACTTTTTTAAAATTAGAAAACTAGAATTAGTTTTTATGGGGCAACGTTGCGGTGATGAGCTGAGAGTGGGGCAATTTGGATTTGGTTATAGTTATACAAAAGACCGAAGAGTATAACTTGCCACTTTGCTTGGCGTTCGTGGACTATGAAAAAGCCTTTGATTCGATTGAGCCTTGGGCTGTGCTGCAGTCTGTCCAGAGGTGCCAAATAGACTACAGGTGCTGAGGTACTTATACCAAAACGCCACCATGTCACTCCGATTACAGAACCACAGCTCTAATCCTATCCAACTACAGCGAGGTGTGTGACAGACAGGGAGACGTCATCTCTCCGAAACTGTTTACAGCTGCGTTGGAGGATATTTTTAAGCTTCTGGACTGGAAAGGATGCGGCATCAACATCAATGCCGAGTACCTAACACACCTACGGTTTGCCAATGATGTAGTTCTTATGGCTGAGACCTTGGAAGTCCTGAACACAATGCTCTAAGATCTCAGTAATGCTTCTCAAAGAGTGGGTCTTAAGATGAACATGGACAAGACGAAAATCATGTCCAATGCCCATGTTGTTGACCACTATGTTTACCTAGGACAGACGGTCCAGTTAGGTAAGTCCGACTTTGACAAAGAGATCTCTCGTCGAATCCAGCTCGGATGGGCAGCGTTTGGGAAACTCCGGCATATATTCGCGTCCGAAATACCTCAATGTCTCAAGACGAAAGTCTGTGACCAGTGTGTTTTGCCAGTAATGACCTATGGAAGTGAGACGTGGTATTTTACTATGGGTCGCATAAGAAGGTTCAAAGTCACCCAGCGAGCAATGGAGAGGACGATGCTTGGTATTTCTGCTCGACCGTATCAGAAATGATGAGATCCGCAAGAGAACTAAAACAACCGACATTGCTCGAAGGATTGCATCATTGAAGTGGCATTGGGCGGGACACATAGCGCGGAGAATCGATGGCCGTTGGGGCGGAAAGGTTCTCGAATGGCGACCGCGTACTGGACGACGTGCCGTGGGCAGGCCCCCTACAAGGTGGACCGACGATCTGGTCAAGGCCGCGGGAAGCCGCTGGATGCGGGCAGCGCAGGACTGATCGTTGTGGAGATCCTTGGGGGAGGCCTACGCCCAGCAGTGGGCGTCGGTCGTTCGGCTGACATGATGATGATGTGTTTGTATGAAAATGTCCCAGTGGCTCGATTTATTTAGTTTTTTGCTTATGTGTATAATTTTATGGAAAAGCTTTATCAACATCAATTTAAATGTTGTCAGCATACACTTCATCCGTAAGTTACAGTTACAACAGTCATTGTACATTTGATGAATTTTATTTTTTGTTAAGGCTTTTCGACTTATATGAAAATGCCATCTGACGTACTGCTTGAAACAATATTTTTATTGCAGTCTGCTATCGGATGCATGTATCCAGTCGATAGTTAAGTAATTAGCGGTTAACACAAATAAATCCGTTTGACCAGGTAAGCTTGTATATATCTGTGTTGGGTGGAGTAGCTTATGGAAACAAGTGTAGATTTATAAAGGGTTCAACCTGGTTCAACGGACCATCGTGGTGCGATTGAAACACATTATCTACACATAGGAAACATTTTCTATCAGCTAAGTCTCTTACAATTTCTAACATTTGTTAGTAAATGTATATTAAAATATTCTTGTATATTTTAGGATAGATGCGACTTGAGCGGCTAAAAGGTTATCATTTAATAACAGCAATGTGGGAGAACCTGTGAAGAACTATCAAAGATACCTAAGTTTTTCATATTATTTTGGGCTTTTAGTACAGAGGTTGCACAATTATTAAGGCGCTACTCGGAAAAGTATGGACTTTTTGATATAAAACTATAGGACCGTTAGAGTTGTTACAAATGTGGTAATAAGATATATATTTCTTCATACCTTTATCTAGATTCGTATAGTTTCAGAAACACGATTTTATGATTTTGCCACGACACTTTTTCTTTTCGAAAAGACAACTAAAAATACGAAATTTCAAGATTATTCTTAACTGGGGTAACATATACTATTAAAAAATTAGTTAAATTAGTGGACACCAATAATATTTAGGATCGTGTAGAAGCATTTTTAAAAATCCGCTATAGTTTTTTAATACGAAGTGATTTTGTGTTTTTGTTGCCTTATCTGCAAAATCGCTCTCGCTCCCGCGCGCGTCGTTTTCTCATTGCTTTCTCGCTTCAGCACAATTTTTCCGAGTATCGCCTTAAAACCGTTTCGCCTTTATTATTATTTCATCAGAGGAAATTTTAATCGGGGTGGGAAAAACATCGACAGACGGCGTGGCTTTGACGCACTATCCGGGGCTCAAATATGTGGACGGGACTCGGTTTCGCAATCAAGACGACCACCCATTACCGTGCCAGATAACAGCTAAGAGCATCTATTGCAACGGACGTCCTACTGCAATGAGAAACACGTGCCATTTACTATTTTAATTATGATGTCGATATGTCGTTTGGTTGAGCATTCGCGTATCGAGTACCTATCTAATCTGGTCAGAGTCATATACAATCTATCCAACTTAACGCTAAGAAAATCTAAATATGAATATTCATATTGAATAAAAAGATCAATCGAAACATAAAAGTAAGTAAATAACAATTTTACGCATAAAAATACCATCAACGCCAATAACCATAATATAATTGCTAAAACTAATTAAAATTGACGTGATATATATGATAAACTAATGTATGTACTTATTCACGTTTCTTAGAAATAAAATTTGGCCTACACTTTTAATAATAACTAATTAAAATGCAATAAGCCAAATGCCTGTATGCAGCTATTCATATTGGAAGATCATAATAATCACATAAATAGGGTAGCGCGTATACTTAGGTTTATTATCATGTCATGATCGCTACCGCCTCTGTCGTCTAGTGGTACACCACCGGTATCAGACCCAGAGATCCCGCGTTCGAGTCCCACTGGGGGTGCATATTGTATTCGGTTTGGTTGATGCTAGGACTTGTTTTTAGTCTGCCTGGCGAAGACGCACTAACAACCATGCTTTCAACATTGTTGTGTTCCGACAGTTAAAGCTAAGATAGCCAGTTCCTCAGTGGTTGAGGATTCCGGGAGTAGTACGCTTCCACCATCAGCTTTATCTTCACTTGACGTCAGGTATGATGAAGGCTAAGTGCTACCCCGTATTGGATTTAAAAAAATCAACGTAAGGAAATAGGAACAAGCCGACCAAACATATTGTAACTTATCTAAACATTGTAATTATTCTTACCCAGTAGCTCACTCGTGAGTCCGTACTCAGAGAAGCGTATCGATTAGGAATTAGGTCGGCCGGTGCGATAACAGGTTGATACAGATCAACCTTGCTCACCGAAACTTATCTTGTAAAACACACAACGTGTGATTTCAATTGGCTTCGCCGCAGTAAATGTATTCAGCAGTAGGTGAATCAAATACGCTTTGAACGATTTCGTTACCAGGGTCAATAAGCTACTCGCTATAGGTATAAGAATAGAAGCATTGACGATGTTGCGATTCATGAAAGCGCCGGCACACATTCGAGCGGGAAACAAAACGTATTGCAAATCGAATAAATTTTGTATTATACTAATGAAGAGTAATAGTTAAATCAGAGTTAAGATTGTATGGCAAAGGGCTAATTAAGGGATAATGATATGATAATAACTATAATTTCATTGAGTACGTAAATATTATTTAAAACATACTTACCTACAAATCTCCAAAATGTCTACTATACCTATTTGTTTTCATTTTACACACCGTAAACAGAGGAACTTTCACAAGCAAATTGAAGACAGGAAGTGATACTGCTTAAGCGTATACTGTGGATTGGCTCCGTGAAGTGTTGTAAAGAGATAACTGAAGATTGTCACGATTTGGAGTTAATTCCTAGCACGCAGGCGCGGCCGGGATTGTGTTGTAAACAAGACGCCGAGATTATCGCGAGTTGGAGATTTAGGCACCTGGCTGACATAGACGGCACGTTTTCGTTTTTGCATTTAATTAACACTAGAAAGACGAGAAAATAAAACAGCTAGGGTCTTTTGGCCCATTTTTACAGTTTCATGCCCGAATACTCGTACGCTACTTATCTTTGGGAGCGTCTCAAACATCGTCCTGTCACTTTAAATGTCAAACGTATGAAAGAGATGCCATGATGTTTGAGACGCTCCCAAAGATAAGTAGCGTACGAGTATTCGGGCATTAGCCACAGAACATGGAAAAATCTTTCTGTGTTCTGTGAGTTTTAGGCACAGAACATGGTTTTTTTCTGTATTCTGTGGTTTTAGCATTTGATATTTTCGCTACTATTTATTGTAGTGACCCTTCCGTGACTTTTAATAAAAAAGCACATTTTTTAATTCAGGCTAGATTTTAATCTTCATATTAATCAGACATTGAATCAAAGTAGTATTTACCTAGAAAGACGACGCCCAGTGCAAAATAAAAGCTGCCAAGTGAAGCAGTTTGATAGTACACAAACGAAAACAAAATGAAAAATTACCGACTAGGCAATTGTCCAGAATCTAGACAATTTGTAGACTCTAATGCAGACAGTTTCGTAGTCAAATCACTGACGCCTATTTTAGGAACCAGAGTTTACAACCTTGGTACCTGTACTCCAAGCAATAGATGACGCCAGCGCCTTTAAAAAAATTATGTCGCTTCGAAAGTGTTTGCATCTTGTCATTAGAGCCTACAAATTATCTAGATCCTAGACAGACCATTCCTTAAACAATCCGACAATTCCTTTAGGAATTTCATTCCTCTTTTTATATAATTTTCCTAAATATCCCAAAAGTAGGTACTTAAGTAGTTTGTACTTACTATATTTTTTACTTGCACCGAGAAAATACTATATTGATTCTATAAAAAGGTGGCAACCCTATTTAATTGGATCTAATTTATGTCACTCTGGTATAATAAAGCTTTCTAGTGTGAAAGAATTTTCAAAAAAGCGGCCATGTGCGAGTCGGACTCGCGCACGTCGGTTCCGTACCATTATCTATACAACATTAGACACTAAGTTCCTATACTATAACCCTTTCTTTTTGGAGCCCCCTTAAATATATTTTTTTTATTTAATTAAGTATAGAATTTTAAAGTGAATATACTTACAACCAAATATTCTGTAAATATTTCAAAGGTCTACCTGTTGCCGTTATTAATATCGAGCAAAAAACGACAAATAAAAACATGTTTGTTGTATGGGGCTCCACTTAAATATTTATTATATTCTGTTTGTAGTTGTTATAGCGGCAACAAAAATACATTATCTGTGAAAGTTTCAATTGCCTCGTTATCACGGTTCATGTGATAAACCCTGGTAACAGACAGACAGACGGACAGTGGAGTCTTAGTAATAGGGTCCCGTTTTTACACTTTGGGTACGGAACCCTAAAACGGTTGAATAGTTCCACATTTACCTCTTTATAATATTAGTGTAGATACGATGAATTCGTGACTTTATTGCAATTATAAAGCAGCTGCGAATTATAGCAACTACATATGAAGAAACCGACACAGTTACTGGACAAAAATAGGTAATTTACAGGTTCGTACCTAATTTGATACTTTTGATACAAAAAAAAGGTTGTCTATGTCGCGTATCTATAAATAAACAAAAAACTTTAACAGAACAGAACAGTACAGAAGTATTAGCTTAAAATGAGTAAGTAATTCATTAAAGAAAAAGAACTACCTACCTACTAAAAATACCTATCTATTAGGAAAAGTAAAATTCTCTGATAGTAAAAAGTAAAAATAAATAGAGATAAGTATTTGTTTAATTTTAAATTATTCCTGATAGTTAATCCTATAGTTTGTATTTATGGTAACATACTTAGTTACTTCTGCCGGCTACTTCTTAATCTAATAATCAATCTGGGATTTGATAAGTCAATAGATAAGAATATTTTGAAAACATCATGACATGATGCCTAATTTGCCTATTGCCATTTTACTCACATCTCTTGTTCTTTAACTAACTTCTAAAATTCTCAGTGATTTGTGCCTATTTAAGCTATCATAACACTCCCAAAAAAAAGCTAGTAGGTACTTATACTTTGACTACTTTTGTTTTGTATTTAGTAATTTTTTTGTGTAGGTATTTTAAAAAAGTATTTTCAGAGTTTATCATACAATATTTAAAAATATTTTCACTGGCTTCTAAAGTGGCATTCCAGATTCCAGCGCTGGTAAACGACTGGCTTAATTAAGACAGGCACGGAAACTCTCTAGCTAGATGGACTTTTTCCTGCATTTAGAGTAGGAAAAATGAAAAAATAAAATTTTTTATAAAAAAAATTAACCGCCTTCAAACAAACAGCAAACAAATTTCGCTTCCCAAAAACACGTAAAAATGAAAAATAAATTAAATCATTCAATTCAAAGGACGAAAGTCCGGGAATTTTTCAAATTAATCTTGGAACTTACTGATCTGATTGAAGTCGGTGCCAAGCCATGTAATATTATGTATTTGATTGGTTACAATTCACACTACTCCGCGCATGAGTAGGTTTTGTGTGTTATTCTTTAACTAAGTATTTATTCTTGTTACTTTGGGCTTGTCACCGACTTCAATCAGATCAGTAAGTTCCAAGATTAATTAAAAAAAATCCCGGACTTTCGTCCTTTGAATTGAATGATTTAATTTATTTTTCATTTTTACGTGTTTTTGGGAAGCGAAATTTGTTTGCAGTTTTTTTGAAGGCGGTTTATTTTTTTTATAAAAAAAATTATTTTTCCATTTTTAGTATAAGAAAGCTACCAAAAGAAACCGCAAAATGAGCAAGCGTAGCGCAATGAGCAGCTACTAAAACCCATATCTCGGACAAGAATCACCACAGAACACGGAAACATTTTCTCTCTACTACCTAGGTATGTTCTGTGAGAATCACCATCTCTAACTCTGTTATAACCAAGGAATTTATAACGTAGTACTTATAAATTCCTTGGTTATAACTGTTATGCACACAGAACACAAATTATTTTTTCTTTTAATGTTCTGTTGTTTGTTATGCACCATCCACCATCAGCTAACCTAAAAGACTTGAAAGAATACAACTTAAGGTCTCGGTGGTACGTAACCAAACATGCTTAACTCCTAAGGAGTTTTACCTTCCATCATCAGCTCACCTAAATAACCTGAAAGATTACAACTATATTTTTTTACGTATCAACAATAATTCAAGAATTATCCTCCAACTCCTAACCATTGAGGAGTTGTATCTTCCATTACCAGCTCATGATGATGAGCTGATGGCTATCAGATGCATATGCTTGAAATTTTTTAGAAAATACACAAAACACCCTAATCTATCTTCGGGTTTACCTTGTTCCCCTGGATTCTACCATCAGATCCTGACTTGGTTATAATGAGACCAAAACAGGAGTATAATCTTTTAAATAAAAAAAAATATTGAAATTGGTAAATAGTATAGATAGTAATTTTTCATTTAATCCTACGACCAGCCCTTGCAAACGTTGCTTAACCGCAACGATCGCAAAACGCGGTGATAACCCACATCACCAATCGAGGTCCTGGAAGTGAAACCCATATACCCATTATACTATGACTTATTTAGTATATAAATAGTTTCCGCGTGTGACTTTATTGACGCTATTTTGAAGAACAAACTATTCAGCTAGAACAAAAACCTAACGTTTACTTACATGGATGACATTATACTTTCTGCTAATAATTCATGACTCCCATGACATCCGACCCCATATCTCCGAAGATTGTTATCGGATCTAAATGAAACTTATATGGGACCAAATCGAAAGTATACCCAATCGAACAAAAAAACAACTATTAAAATCGGATCACTAACGCCAGAGTAATCGGTATACATACATCAAACAAAAAAAAATACGGGTTGAATTGAGTACCTCCCTCCTTTTTTTGGAAGTCGGTAAAAATACATAATATTTGTATCAAATGAAAGCTCTTGGAGAGCACGGTTCAAAAATATATATTTCATCGGTTGTTGCTCGCGGCTTTGCTTGCATAAATAAAACTTTGGGAATAATTTCTATTACGTGTTAATAAATTATGGGCATGCAAAATAATCATGAAGCGGCTATGTAAATACTTTATCACGAAATTATGACCCCAAAATACTTAAATAAAAATTAAGTTCAAAAATTAAAAACTGACTACAGAAAAATCACGCTCTAAAAAGTATGAAACAAGAAAATATTCTCAACTGAAATTGCCGGGGTAGTATGCGACTTTTCCCTAGAATGTATTGTTTTGTTAGAGTAAGTGGCAACGACTACGGCAATTTCAGATGAGTAGGTATATTTTCTTGTTTCATACTCTAAAGCGTGATTTTTCAGTAATCGGGTTATCCACAAAAGTATAGATCTTTATGATCACAATGTCTGTGTCGATTTATTGAAAAGTCGATGCTTTTATATTCTGTTTTTGTCTTTATTTAGTTTACCGAATTTATTTAATGATTCTCCGAAATATATGAGTACCTCGCCCGCTTCAATATAACTGATGGCGACTGTACCGAAAAATAGCGATTCCGAAACATTTCGGAGGCGCAAAATAATGGTACCGTTAATTTTTTCGGTACTTTAATTTTAAAAAAGGATATTTTGTTTCCCCCGCCCAACAAAGAGATTCTTTTCACCTAATTTCGATTTAGGTAGGTACCACTCGTAAAATTATACCGGTACCGTTATTTCTATACCGGTACAATAACCTTTACTTATTCATAACCGTTTTGCTCTACCTTTAAATTAAAGCGGTACCGGCATTTGATACCAGTAGCGTTACGTAACGCTACCGGGTATCAAATTATATATATTATTATTAAAGTTTAACCTTTACCGCTTTTACGCCCTGGCTAAGACTAGTTGAAAGTAGCCCGTCAATCGTTTACTATATATGTACCTAGGTATTATACACGTACACAAACAGCGAAACGAACCCATGTTTAGCTTTGCTCCTGTATTTTAGGGAACTACGAGACTCAATCCAGGCACCTATGATTGGCGATGAAAGCTTTAATCAGCTTAGAGAAGGCGGCCTCTGGCAGTATGTGGTGGCAGTGTGACTATATTTTGTGAGCGCGCTGCATTGCAGCCTGAAAGCACTACAGCCACTCGAGGCAAAGGCAAGGTTTGAGTGTACACAATCACGGGTATATCTGACTAGTTTTATCTGAAAGACTTTACGCGACATCATATCTTTTTATCATAGAATTTGCATTGGCTCTACCCAGCATCGCAGAACCGGGGCAGCCTCTGGCAGAGTATGGCTATTTGTGAGCGTGCCGCATTGCAGACTGACAATTATTAGCGACAGCCACTCAAGGCATTCGAGTGGTGGGAGGTAGTTTTTCATAGAATCTCGGATATATCTGACTTGTTTAGTTCTTCGTTTTCTAGACGTTTCGGCACCGTTTCAGAGCCGGCCGTCGCAAAATACTCAGTTGTTATTGGATTTAGTTCGCGGTACTTTAATCAGACTATAATCTCACACGAGAAGGCTCTAACCGATCGACTTCATGAAAAAGGCGAGATAAAAACGACACTCGTTTCTAAATCAAAATCCACAGCCGATTAGCTTATCTGCTGTTAGGCAATACGTCATGACAAAACGAGCAGACGGCGAAGCCGCACATTTGGTAAAGATAATGGCCGAAAACTGATCCTAATACGAAATATGAACCATAACCAATAAAACGGAAAGGTTTTGGTTATAATTGCAAAAGTGCTGTAGCAGTAATAGGTACTTTATATTGGAAAGCTTGAGTTTGTTTGCAAGTTTCTTTAACTTCTGGCTAATATAGGTAGGTTAAAGCAGTCGTACTTCAAGATAAAAAATAAGTACCTACATATAAATACGTACTATGGGCAACAGCGTCGCTTAACCAGTTAGCAACAAAATTCGTGTGTGCGCGTATCGCCCCTGCACGAACTAAATGTATGTTGTGACGGGGCGGCGCCCCGGCGTGCAATCCATTTTAACGTTAGAAGTGGTTCAGCGACGCTGTTGCCTATGGTACCTAATGTTTGGTAAAGTGTATAAATAGACTCAGTAAATCGCTTTTTTCACAATTTGCAGAAACATGCATAGAATCATAAATCACTTCCTTACAGACGTTTTATCTCACGAGCGCGGGCGAGCCACACTTGTAGTTGCAAGCCAATAATTTGGAAACTGCTTGCAACAGACAACAGATAGCGCGAGTTATACTTCCAATAAAGGGGCCCAAGATTGTTCTCTATTTTCTATACTTATATAAAAAGTTTGTCTATGGTGTGCATGTGCATTGACACACACAAACGGGTTCACCCACATAAGCGTAGCTCACCCGCGCTCGTGAGATAAAACATCTGTACCAGACCAAACTATTGTATTTAATACGCCACATCAACTAATATTAATGTAACGCCCTTCCCAAAGTCAGTAGAATAAGTTAAAGGTGAACGCTTACTAGCCCTACCAGAAGGCGAATTTCACAATTCTTTATATGGAATCCTATGAAACCTCGTCCCTTGGGGGAGGCCTATGCCCAGCATTGGGCGTCGTTCGGCTGACATGATAATATGAAACCTCGCACACCTGCCAGCGCCGGCGTAGAGCCATCCGAATCGTTTCCTAGGATTTCTAAAATGCGTTTCTTTCGCCTTGAACAAGTGTGCGTTCACCATATTTAAGTCAGAAACTATCTAGAAAGTTAGGTGGAGAAACCGTTCCGCGAGAGCTAAGTCAAATTACTTCGAAGTTCGGCAAAATACTCGTAAGCTTGCCTCAAAATGTTGTTTCTCTCGTTCTAGTTTTAACATGAAAGATAGTTACAATATGCACTCGCATCAAGCCGCGCAAGCCGTACCGTGTTATTTGAAGATACTTCTGCGGTTTATTTAAACAGAGCGCCGACGTCATAAAACAAAAGACAACAAAACAATACCTATGCCTTACCAATTAATAATTTTGCAATTGATATGAAATCTGACATAATAGAATCAGGCGTTTCTAGAATCTGTCATTTGTAGAATCTGCCGTTAATAGAATTAGAGTGCTCGTCAGATCAGATAAGTCTGCGCGCGGTAAAAATCGAATACTAATCTTTTCTATAACATTAGAACAAAAAATGCACTGTAACTAGCGCCAAAAACGCGCCAGGCACGTGCAGAGTTATCTGACACACACTCTAGGCATAGATTCTAATGTTTCATATTCGTCTGACATTTCCAGAATCTGACATTTGACATCGGCCAGGAAACCCGAACACTACTTGTTTGGTAAATGTAGCCGTCAGTGTAAAACACGACAATAAACGTAATTCAATAAATTATTGCTTTGCCGGCGCCCTTGCGACTGCAGCTAACCGCTCACTTGAGCCGCAATGAAAACGATGAATAATACTGTTACAAATCAAAAGAGAAAAAGAAAAGGATTGTAAAGAACTTACTTATCTCCTCCGATTCTTCCGAGCCATCCGAAGACTTGTCTTCAATTTTCTGAAAAGAAAACAGTTTTTGAGTTACTTACACTTTATAATAATGTAAGAAATGACTATACCATCGTAGTTTTTTGTAAAGACAATTAACTGTTACCTCTTCTAGTGTTCGTTTAAGCATTAAGATGTGGTTTATCAAGTTACATAATCATATTCCATACTTCTGCACTCTTTGTTTGACTAATGCCAAATACAAGTTTCGAGAATTTTTTTATAAGTGTTTAACTATTTTTCGGTATTCAGTTGAAAATCAGCGTCAGCTTTATTGCTGACTCAATGCTGAACTGGACACCCATTTGGTTCTGACGTGGGATACTGATTAAGTTTCTCATTTTTATTTTATGTACCTTAACCGCTGCTTGTTCTTTTATGTAAGTAATGTTTATTGCAATGTCCTGTGCCTGGTACCAAATAAAACATTTTGCATTTGTTTACATGTTATAATATTATCTTATAGCTCAAACCTTATTTAAAAGTTCTAACTAGTTCGAGGCTAAAAATGTGTGAAATATTGGCTTTATAGTTAAGAGGTGGTTACCACTGGCATGCAAAACAAAGTACATATCACACTTTTAAAATTGCAATAACTTTTTAAATACTTAAACAAGATATACTTTCTTATGTTGATTAAAAATGTTACTAGTGTATAGGTCACTTTAGTTTCAAAGAGAGCTGATAAAATTTGCTATAAAACGTTTTTTTTTGTAAATCTGTAAGTTCTATAGTTTAGAAAATAAATAAATTTTAAAAGTGTACTAAGTAGTTAGGTACTTATATTTGCCGGTCAGTGTAGTAACTACCTCTTAACTAAAGCCAATATTTCACACATTTTATCCTCGAACTACCTAGTTAGAACTTTTAAATAAGGTTTGAGCTACGAGACAATATTATAACCTTTAAACAAATGCAAAATGTTTTATTTGATACCAGGCACAGGATACTAACAAAGTTAACACATATTTATATATTTTTTGTTAACTTTAAAATTTTAAATCGCTTAATTCTGCTTTTGTAATCGTTTTATTATTCAAAGATGCGATAATGTGAAACTACACGTGTATCAACTGGTACCCACTAACATTGAGGATTCAACAGATAACCGTCTCACCAGACTTTACTAACCTCTACCATGTGTCACACACATTTTAATATCTATACACAAATAGCGATATTTTTAGTTTGGAAAATAGCAAAATACAACACCTTCTTGGTACCTATTTGATACCAAACATCAAAACACGTGTATCAATAGTACCTACTAATATTGAAGATTCAACAGATAACCGTCTCGGCAGACTTTACTAACCTCTACCAAGTGTCACAGACATTTTAATATCTATACACAAATAGCGATATTTTTAGTTTGGAAAATAGCAAAATACAATACCTTCTTGGTACCTATTTGATACCAAACATCAAGTAAAGCTTAAGTATGTCATGCTCTCGTTAAACATTCCTGCGGTGGTGTCGTGTGAGTCGGTCGGGTCGTTACGTTCCCTAAAATATGGTTGAGCGAAGCGATGGCTGGCTCATGCGTCATGCTCGTGAACGGGTGCTGCCAGTGGGGTGGGTCTGCTCATGTCTACTTGTGTTAAAGGTGTTTGGGATATGGTTTATAATAGTATTATATAGTTTTACTAGTTTTCCGCCCGCGGCTTCGCCCGCGTGGACTACACGACGTTATCCCGCAGGAATGTGACATTTTTCCGGGATAAAAAGTAGCCTATGTTCCTCTCCAGGCTATGAAGTATCTGTGTTCCAAATTTCAGCCTAATCCGTTCAGCCGTTTTGGCGTGATTGAGTAAC
Organism: Crambus lathoniellus; assembly: GCA_949710035.1. Lineage (NCBI taxonomy): Eukaryota > Metazoa > Arthropoda > Insecta > Lepidoptera > Crambidae > Crambus > Crambus lathoniellus. The sequence continues at coordinate 32,773,774 of OX453296.1, forward strand.
AAACATCCAAACATCCAAACATCCAAACATCCAAACTTTCACATTTATAATATTAGTAGGATGAGCGAGCTGGTGTGTCTCATGGTAATTTTGGTACCCGTGTCTTACAGTTACAGCAACTTTTCTAATAATTGTATTATTTATTCAAAAATTCCTTTTATTTGTTAATACTTATAGATTTGAATATGCGGCGCAGCTTGCAGTTTCCTTTTTATTAATCACTACATAGTATAAAACAAAGTCGCTTTCTCTGTCCCTATGTCCCTTTGTATGCTTAAATCTTTGAAACTACGCAACGGATTTTGATGCGTTTTCTTTTTCATAGATAGAGTGATTCAAGAGGTAGGTTTACATGTACTTTTTATCCCGATATTCCCACGGGAACGGGAACCACGCGGGTGAAACCGCGGGCGGCCGCTAGTCCTATAATATAATGTGAATAACATTAAGATTAGTGTGTTCATTAAACTATTTGATTCCTTGTTTGGTTGAAAATTGTTTACTGTTTTAGGTAATAAGCAAAATTGTACTTAATTTAAGCGGTATTCTGTATTGCGATGGAAAGTAACCTTACTATTATGTGAAGGTCATTTTTCAAATTTGACGACTCTGTATAAGTTAAAACAGGGAGAAAAAAATAGCCCATGGCGAGTTTCTTGCCGGTTCTTCTCGCTACAAGGTCTCCTGCCGTAGGATTTGCGAACCGATGGCGTAGCTTCATTGACGTTCATAAGTGTTGTTAAACAAACCTAAATTGAATAAACGATATTGAATTTTGAATTTTTGATTTTTTTTTGAATTTTGACTATTTAGTGCGTACACTCGATTCATCGAAAAACTTGTAAAGAAAGTTTTAGGTTTTCTTAGATACATTTAACTAACTTATCTTTTGGTAAATATTTACTACCTTATCAGTAAATACTTCAACATATTATGATTAAGAGGAGCCCGTGGCGCAGTGGATAGGAGGAGCCCGTGGCGCAGTGGATAGCGCGCTTGGCCTGCGATCGTTGAGGTTAAGCAACGTTCGCAATGGTCGGTCACGGGATGGGTGACCAAAAACTTTTCATCTCGAGCTCCTCCGTGCTTCGGAAGGCACGTTAAGCCGTTGGTCCCGGCTGCACTTGCAGTCGTTAATACCCACCAATCCGCACTGAGCCCGCGTGGTGGGTCATGGCTCATTCTCCTTATTCATCCATAAGGAAGGCCAGTGCCCCAGCAGTGGGGACATTAAATGGCTGATGATGATGATGATGATTATGATTAAAAAAATGACACAATAAACAGATTATACATTTGAAAGATATTTCCCTTTGTTCCCAACCAGTCACACCAAACGCGTAACACTACTCTCTTTGGGTGAAAAAATTCCCATCCAGTCATCAGGGGGCCAAGTCTGCTAACGTTAAGTCACAATCGTGTCTCAATCGTGTTTCAATTGTAGTTCAGTTGTAGTGCTTTTTACAAGCTTTTATTTAACTTGCAGTGTATGTATGTATGTATGTATGTATGCATGTATGTCCGTTCGGGTCAAATCTTGCGAGCTAAATTTGAGACCCACTTTCCAATGTCCGATTGAGCTGAAATTTGGAATTCACCTTTAGTTCCGATGACAATGCAATTAAATATATAATGAGTATAGTTATCAATTCAGAATTCTTGCAAATTTTCAAGTACTATATTCTTGTTTTGTTGTGATGGTTACTTGACACGTGCTTGACACATTGTCAATGTACCATAAAGTTATAATCAGCGAGCATTCAGCGAGCGCAATCTTCATAGAGTGCGTGTCAGATAACTCTGCGACTGGGGCGTTTATGGCGCTACATACAGTACATTATTTTGTTCTAAGCTTATGGAAAATATTAGTATTCGATGTTGACCCCGCGCAGACTTATCTGGCGCACACTCTAAATTCAACTAGTAATAGAACACACGCCCCAACCCGACAGCCGATTTGAATTGTTAATTTGATAAAGAACATGAGTCCATGTCACATAATTGCTCAGGAGACAAAAAAACTGTCTGTTAAAAAAACATACGAAGCAGTAAAAATGTTTGATGCAGTTTTGAAAAGTATGCTATAATATACTATTTACATAAAGGACATCACCCAAGCTCCATACATTTTTGGGCTCTTTCTTAAAGTGCCGGCCAACAAAAATAAACTTAATATAACAATAGAAGACACTATTCTAAATATTTTTTAGTACTACAGCTAAGTTCTATGTCCAATAGTTTAGATTATACTAGCTTTCCGCCCGCGGCTTCGCCCGCGTGGACTACACAAAGTTATCCCGCGGGAATGTGATATTCTTCCGGGATAAAAAGTAGCCTATGTTCCTCTCCAGGCTACAAAGTATCTGTGTCCCAAATTTCAGCCAAATCCGTTCAGCCGTTTTGGCGTGATTGAGTAACAAACATCCAAACATCCAAACATCTAAACTTTCACATTTATAATATTAGTAGGATTTCAGATCAAAGGTCACCCATTCTCCATACATTTTTAATAAAACGAACGTGTAGTTTTCAGCAGACTGACATTTATTTCATGTAATGGGATCGGGGTTCACATAAACAGTATTGCCAACATTGACACAAGATACATAATACTGGTAGAGGGCGCTAGTAATAGGCTATTTTGTTAATAACATAACAACCCCCCGTAACAAAATAAACTGTTAACCATACATAGTAAGTATATTTTAAACAATATTGCACAAAACATTCTTACATTTAAATTTCCTTAATACCCATTAAACTTAAAAACTTGTAATGCTTATTTACACAAAGACTTTTTGTCAGCAAATCAGCTGGCATATCAGAAGTTGACACATATTCAAGTTTAACTTTATTCTGAAAAACACATTCACGGACAAAGTGGTGTCTTACATCTATATGTTTTGTGCGCTTATGAAATAAAGGATTAGCAGCTAAACTAAGTGAACTTTGACTATCACTATATAGACATACAGGAATCATATTATTTAATTGTAACATATCACTTAACAAATTATTTAAGTATATGGCTTCTTTAGAAGCTTCAGATAAAGCCATATATTCAGCTTCAGTTGTTGACAAAGCTACTGTCCTTTGTTTCCTAGACTCATAGGATATGACACAACCTGACATTATAAAACAATAGCCGGTATAAGACCTTCTGTCTATGTTACATGATGCCCAATCAGCATCTACAAAGCCATGCAAAGAACTATCACTATCTTTCTTAAACACTAAACCATAATTTTTAGTTTTCTGTAAGTATTTTAACAGTCTTTTCAAATGATTCCAATGAATTTCTTTAAAACAATTATTATACTGACTTAAAAAACTAACACTATAAGCTATATCAGGTCTTGTCAACACTGATAGATACATAAGGCTTCCAACCAACTGTTGGTACGGATACCTTTTATCACAAACATTGTTATTAACATCTTTAGCTAATTTCAAATTAACTTCCATAGGGGTATCTGAACTATGACAATTTGACATATTAAATTTTTCTAAAATATTATTTACAAATTGTTCCTGATCAACAGTAATACAGTCTTTTTTAACATTTACTCTCATTCCAAGACACTGTTTGATCTGACCTAAGTCTTTAATCTTGAAATTATCAACAAGTTCACTTTTGAACTTTAAATAAGAGTCATTACAATTATAAAACACAAAAAAATCATCAACAAATAGAGCTATGAATACTTTGACATTACCATTACATTTTATGAATAAACAAGGTTCATATTTTGATTTTTTATAACCTAAATTCAACAAACAATCTTCAACTCTAGTATACCAGGCCCTAGCAGACTGCTTTAGACCATATATTGCTCTTTTAAGCTTTAGCACTTTATTATTACTATTTACAAAAGAAGTACATTCTGGTAATTCAGTAAATACATTTTCATTTAAAAACCCATTTAAAAATGCTGTAGGTACATCAAGATGATTCATGCCAAGACCAAGTTTAATAGTTAAGGCAAATAAAAGCCTTAAGGTAGAATACCTTAGCACTGGGGAGAAAGTCTCGGTAAAGTCTATACCCTTTTTCTGGGTAAAACCCTTGGCAACGAGCCTAGCTCTGTACCGCACTTCACCATCACTGTTAACTTTCTTTTTAAACACCCACTTATTTTTCACAACTGTTCCATCTTTTGGTCTGTCCACCAATTCCCAAGTATCGTTTTCACTAAATGATTTCAATTCCTCCTCCATTGCACTTTCCCACTGCACTTTTTCCGGTCCACTCATAGCTTCACTTAGTGAAATCTGGTCCCCCGTCACATCGTCCACACACATATTGGAGCAACCATAGCAGTCTGGTTTTCTTCTGATGCGCTTCCTCGGAAGATCAGGAATCTCAGGCAGTGCTACAACAGTGGTGTCAGCTAAAGTGACAGTGTCATGAAAACTGTCCTCACCTTCACTTGATGTTACATCAGGTACATATGTCACATCACTTGAATCTTCTTCTGTAACATTTGAGCTATCTGTGAGAGCTGTGCACTCCGAGGGCTGATCTGTGCTATCTATTGATACTGAACACTCCGGTGGCTGATCTGTGCTATCTATGGATACTGAACACTCCGGTGGCTGATCTGTGCTATCTATGGGTACTGAACACTCCGGTGGCTGTTGATCTTCTAACTGAAGAGTTGATGTTGATCTGTGATTACCTTCCATAATCACAACATCTCTGGCAACTATTACCCTTTTTGACTGTGGGTCGAAGAGGCGATAACCTTTGGTGGTTTCCGAGTAACCAACCAATAACATCTGGAAAGCCTTTTTATCCCACTTTCTGCGCTTATCCTTGGGGATGTGGACCATCACTGGACTACCAAAAATCCTTAAGTGGCTCATGTTTGGTTTACTGCCCGTCCATAATTCATAAGGTGTTGTAGCACGGTCTAGTCCTGCTGCTGGCGACCTATTCTTGATATACACTGCTGTGTTAACTGCTTCCCCCCAGAACTTTTTGTCAAAACCAGCATCAAATAGGAGACAGCGTGCCTTCTCAACTATCGATCTGTTGTACCTCTCAGACACTCCATTTTGCTCAGGTGTGTAAGCATTTGTCTTCTGATGTACTATACCATTTTTCTTCAAAAAGGTTTCCATAATGGAAGAACAAAACTCTCCACCATTGTCTGATCTCAGTGTTTTTATTCTCCTGGACTGCTGGTTCTCTACCAACTCCTTAAATTCTTTGAAGTACTTGAATGCTTCATTTTTGTTATTTAGAAAATAGACAAAACACATTCGGCTATAGTCATCCACAAATAATAGGTAATACCTAGCCATACCAAGTGATTTATTCTCCATTGGCCCACATAGATCAGTGTGAACCAATTCCAGGACATGGTTGGTATTGCTTGAACTGGAGGAAAAGGGCAACCTTGTCTGCTTCCCCTCGCAACACACAACACAGCTCGACTTACTAGTATCACTCTTTTCTTGGTATGTTACACCCTGAACTGCTCCATGTTTCATCTTGTCCAGGTCATTGGCATTTATATGACCTAATCGCCTGTGCCAAGTCGTACAAGAAGTTTCAACTGCAGCTGCCAGTACTTGCTGTGACTTCACAATGTTTAATCTGTAGACGCTGTTAACCAAACTAGCTTCACCAATGCACTCATTGTTTGCATTGTAAATGTAGCAACCAGCACTGTTGAAGGTCACTTTGTTGCCACTTTCAATAATCTTGCTCACTGAGAGCAAATTCGTGGTGAGCTTTGGAACACACAAAACATTGTTCACCTGAATGTCATACTCAGCATTCGTTTTCTTGACACGCGTGGTAAGTCGCAGATCTCCAGAACATTGGACTTGTACGCTTGTTTGGTTTGCTACTATAATTTCTTTCGTTTTCGGTTGATACGATATGTTCGTCAACATGTTTTCATTTGAAACTAAATGAGTACTCGCGCCGGAATCTACGTACCAGTCTTCTTGACTAAATTCACTCGTCAGGAATACCGCGCTAAATGCATTATTATTCGCTTTTTCTGCTGTACATTGGTTTTTATAGTGACCAATTCCTTTGCACTTGTAGCATCGAATCACTTTTGATTTTGACAGTTGGTTGACATTTGAGCCAGACGACGCTTCGCGATGCGTTCCGTTACTGTTTGAATTCGGAATGGTTTTGCCGCCACCGCCAACCTTTCTATGATGCCTTTTAGCGAAAAATGCACCTTCTGTTTTTTCTTCAAAATCGGTACTCATGTCCAATAGCTTCGTTTTTATAGCATCTGCACTGATAGTCATGCCCGAATGCTCAATTGCCATGATCATTGGGCTGAATTTCTCTGGAAGTCCCGCCAAAAGTAATGATCCAATCCATTCATCGTTTATTTCGAAACCAGTACCTTTAAGCTTCTGTGCTGTTTCTACGACTTGCGTGACGTAACTAGTCATGGATTCACACGTTTCCAAGCGAATAGAAATAAGGTTTCTTAGTAGACTGATCTTCCGTGTGTAACCAGAGTCGTCGAACAATGACTTTAACTTGTTAAATACACCATTCACTGTCGTTTCACTTTTAATATGTACGTATAGGGATGGATCTATCGTCATAATCATCTTGGCTTTGGCTTTCTTGTCATTTATAGCATCAAGCTCCGCGCCATTTAAATCGACGCCTTCCAGTATCAGAAAATTTTCGACTGCAAACGCCCATTCGTCGTAGTTATCACGACCTTTTAACTTAGGAACGTTCACTGAATAATTCCCTGACATTTTCAACTGTGCTCTATTAAAAACTTCACTAATAAATTTAAAATCGCGAGACTGGGCGCATAACCTAATAAAACGAACGTGTAGTTTTCAGCAGACTGACATTTATTTCATGTAATGGGATCGGGGTTCACATAAACAGTATTGCCAACATTGACACAAGATACATAATACTGGTAGAGGGCGCTAGTAATAGGCTATTTTGTTACCAACATAACAATTTTGACTAATTTTAAAAGTGCCGTCGCACAATAACTAACCTTATATAATAACAGAAGACATTATTCTTAACACTTCTTATTAAAACAGCAAAACTCTATGTACCATAGATAAAATTATATTTGAGTTTAAAGATTATTTGATCACATACATAACGTTAACGTAAGCTCTAACTAAGGAAACAAAAGAATCTCCAGGAAAAATATGTGTTGGTGTCATTAGACTTTCTCAGACCAAAACTCTGTTCGCCGAGAATTGATAAATACCTATTATAATATCTCCAAACAGCGCAAACTTCAGCGTGTTTCGTGGCGGTTTATTGACAACAACTGCGCTACTCTTAGCACAGTTGTTGTCAACCGCGGCCCAAACGGGCGAGCGGTCGCCGCGGATATTTAGCCATTTTCTTTTTCTAAATAATTAGCAGACCGCAATTAGTTATGAATTAAGAAACGCTGACTTTATAAACTCTCGACGAACCGAGTACACATGAGAGTAAAATAGCCATCATAATTAATATCTCACTTGAAATATTTTTGTATTTACAATATTGGCAAAAGAACCACATGTGATGTGTCATCATCATCATGTCAGCCGAATGACGCCCACTGCTGGGCATAGGCCTCCACCAAGGATCACCAATACAATCGGTCCTGCGCTGCCCGCATCCAGCGGCTTCTCGCGACCTTAACCAGACCGTCGGTCCACCTTGTAGGGGGCCTGCCCACGGAACATCGTACGGTACGCGGTCGCCATTCGAGAACCTTTCCGCCCCAACGGCCATCGGTTCTCCGCGCTATGTGTCCCGCCCACTGCCACTTCAACGATGCAATCCTTCGAGCGATGTCGGTTGTTTTAGTTCTCCTGCGGATCTCATAATTTCTGATTCGATCGAGCAGGGAAATACCAAGCATCGCTCTCTCCATTGCTCGCTGGGTGACTTTGAGCCTTCTTATGAGACCCATAGTAAAAGACCACATCTCACTTCCATAGGTCATTACTGGCAACACACACTGGTCAAAGACTTTCGTCTTGAGACATTGAGGTATTTCGGACGCGAATATATGCTAGTTTCCCGAACGCTGCCTATCCGAGCTGGATTCGACGAGAGATCTCTTTCTCAAAGTTGGACTTACCTAACTGGACCGTCTGTCCCAGGTAAACATAGTGGTCAACAACTTCGAGTGTGATGTTCCCAACATTAACTGGAGCGGGTGCAATATGGGCATTTTCGTCTTATTCATGTTCATCTTAATACCCACTCTTTGAGAAGCATTACTGAGATCTTCGAGCATTCAGCCTTAAAACCCATTTTATAAGATAGCTAAAATAAGTAAGGTTAAAGATTTTACAGATGTTTTATCTCCAGAGCGCGCCACGCTTGTGTGTGTAAATGTACATGCACACCATAATGTAACTGTTTGTATATAGAAAATAGAGACCAATCTTGGGCCACTTTATTGGAAGTGCGTAACTAACACTATCTGTTGTTGGGTGCAAGCAGCTTTTGGTGTATAACACACACACATAAACACATTATATAGTGATAAAAAAGTGACACCTATGGTCTGGTTATAAAAACTTTAAATTTTTTTAAATATAATTTAATCTATGGTACATAGAGCTTAGCTGTAGTAATAAAAAATGTTCAGAATTATGTCTTTTGATATTATATAGAGTTAGTTATTGTGCGCCGGCACTTTCAAAATAAGTCAAAATGTATGGAGAATGGGTGATCTTTGATCTTAAATATCATCTCAACCATGGGACTTTGAACTTAGCTGTTGTAATAAAAAATGTTTAGAATAGTGTCTTCTGTTCTTATATTAAGTTTATTTTTGTTGGCCGGCACTTTAATAGCATCTACACACGTTCCGATCCGACCGCCGATTTGGTCTGCTCCAGACCAAATCTGGACGTGTGTAGCGTAGTCGTCCGACCATAATTATTATTATTCGTGTTTGACGCGGTCGGCCGGATTTGGTTCGCACGAACTTCACTTCCTACCAAATCGGAACGTGTGTAGGCTTCCGACCGGACCAACTTGGCAGTGTTGACAATTTTGGAGGTTTTCCCCTAGATTTAGGGAGAAAATATGTAAAAGCGGAAATATTTAAAGCAGGTAAATTACGTTTAAGGGATTTTCAGAGGATTCAATTTAATGCTCGTTCATGAGTTTTACGTAGGACTGAACGAACGAAAGGTTTAAATATGGCCATTTATTCTATTTATCTATTTGTTTTTTTTTTGAATATTTTGTTTAAACTAGCAAATAATAAAATAAAAAGGTCATAACACCTTATCAATAAGTGCTGCTTTTAGTAAATATTTAGCATGTTTAGTATTTTAATGAAAATAACAGAAAATTAAAAAATAATGAAATTGTTTTTTTTATAGTAATAAAACATTAAAAACCGAAAATATTTTTCTTTTTACCATACTTTTATAAAGGTAGAAACACATTTCGCTGGCGCAGCGCAGCGCAGGGCAGCGCAGCGCGATCGCTTTCATACATTTAGTATGGCTAGAAACACATTTCCCTAGCGCAACGCAGCGCAGCGCAGCGCAGCGTTTCCGCACGGCTCCGATTGCGCCAGGCCCCCCACCACTTTCTAGCATTGAATCGTCAGATGGCTCGGTGGCGGACTGCGCAGCGGAGCTCCGCATTTTGCTTTTTACTACTTATGTTCTCCGATTTCTCCGTCAATAATGGGTCAATTTAAAAAATATTTTTTTTTGTTTAGAAGAGTCACCAATTCATTATCATGTAGGGTTGTTAATTATACTGTTAAAACAGTATTAAAGTGTTTTAGTACACTATACTTTTTAATTTTATAACAAAAATAATGTATAATTCTGATTTGAAAATAAATTACACTAAATTTTTCTAAAATCGGGTCAGTATTTTTTGAGTTTATCTATTACAAACAAACAAAGTGTATTTATAGTATTAGTATAGATATAAATTGCATCTCGTCTTCATTCATCATCATATTATCATCGTAATCATCAACATATTTTTTTTGGATTTAATATGTTCAAGTAAGAACAGAAATTGTTTTCAAAATTAGAAGAAAACATAATGCAGATGTTAGCTCGGCAACGACTCGATTGACACTGATCAAAAATTTCGTCAGGAAACGCTGCGCCACGCTAGTAAAGTGTGCACACCCGGGTCGACGCTGCGCTGCGCTGCGCTGCGCTGCGCCAGCGAAATTTCTCTAGTTTTTACCACACTTTTATTCTAGCTTTAGCTTCACTTGTAACTAAGTCACAATGTAAGAAAATCTTGGAATTCAATTTTAACCCACTTCTAATTGTCGTATTGATTTGAAACTTTGCAAGTCTATATGAATCCCATGACAATACAATAATTTGCTACCATCGAGCTGATCTGATGATGGAGTCAAGAGGTGGGCAATAGAACTCTTCAATGGCTGCTAGGAAACTTCTCGAGTTTAGGCTCATTTGTTTTGTTATGATGAGACCTATTCGCTACAGTTAATGGTGAGGGTCTGATGATGGAGCAGGGAGGAAGCCAGTGGCACTTCTAAATTACCACTAGGAAACCCCTCGAGTTTAGGCTCCGTTGTTTCGTTCTGACGAGACTTATGAGCTGCACTTGGTGGTAAGGGTCTGATGATGGAGCAGGGAGGAAGCCAGTGGCACTCCCTTAATGACCAATAGGAAACACTTCGAGTTCTGGCTCATTTGTTTCGATCTGATGAGACCTATTCGCTACACTTGGTGGTGAGGGTCTGATGATGGAGCAGGAAAGAAGCCAGTGACACTTCTTAATGACCAATAGGAAACACCTCGAGTTTGTGTTCATTTGTTTCGTTTTGATAAGACCTATTCGTTAGACTTGGTGGTGAGGGTCTGATGATAGAGCTGGGAGGACCCAGTGAAACTTCTTAATGACGTCAAGAAAACTCCTCGAGTTTGGGCTCATTTGTTTCGTTCAGACGAGACCTATTCGCTACACTTGGTGGCGAGGGTCTGATGATGAAGCTGGGAGGAAGCCAGTGGCACTTCTTAATGGCCAATGAGAAACCCTACGAATTCTGGCTCATTTGTTTTGTTCTGATGTGACCTATTCCCAACACTTGGTGGTGTGGGTCTGATGATGGAGCAAGGAGGAGGTCAGTGGCACTCCTTAATGACCAGTAGGAAACCTCTCGAGATGGGCTCATTTGTTTCGTTCTGATGAGACCTATTCGCTACACTTGTTGGTGAGGGTCGGATGATGGAGCAGGGAGGAACTCAGTTGGACTCCTTAATTACCACTAGGAAACCCCTCGAGTTTGGGCTCATTTGTTTCGTTCTGATGAGACCTATTCGCTTCACTTGGTGGTGAGGGTCGGTTGATGGAGCAGGGAGGAAGCCAGTGGCACTCCTTAATGACCACTAGGAAACCACTCGAGTTTGGGCTCATTTGTTTCGTTCTGATGAGACCTATTCGGTACAATTGGTGGTGAGGGTCTGATGATGGAGCAGGGAGGAAGTAAGGGTTCGGCTCGCGCATCTGGTAACTAATAGACTCCACTTGAGTTTGTAAAACTAAATACATACAATCACGCCTTTGAGTTATAATGTTTACGGGGTGGGCAGACACATGAATGGACTGTGAAATCGATTACCATCCCCATCCATAGCTTGCCATTTGTTAAACTAAAAAGTAAAAAATAAATATGTAGTTTAAAAAACTATAAAAACACACTTTTATAGGAACAGACTAAAAGTACAAAATAACCGTCTATTCAGTAACTGAAATAAAAAGTGCGCCTCAAATGCGCCCTTTGCAAAACATGCATTCAAGTACTTAATATTGGCAACGCGCACCACGCTTTTTAATTTCAGTTACTGAATAGACGGTTATTTTGTACTTTTAGTCTGTTCCTATAAAAGTGTGTGTTTTTAGTTTTTTAAAATTAATTTATTTATTGCAAGCAAATTGATGTTTTCAGTATTTATAAATAATAATTAGCAGTGGCTGGCAACACTGCAACAACGGCTAGAGGTCGGCCAGACCAAATCGGAACGTGTATAGCGCCGACCGATTTGGTCTGGCAGATTTGGTTTGAATTGAACGTGTGTAGGCGCGGATCAGATCTGCAGTGAAGTTCGCCCGCACCAAATCGGCGGTCGGATAGGAGCGTGTGTAGCGGCTATTAGAAATAACCAAGAATGGGTGATGTCCTTTGAGATTATCAATAGTTTATTTTATAACGATGGACTAAACGAAGCCATTATTAAGTTGGCGTTGTACTTTTCACTTCGAGTGCGAGATAACTAGTCAATTTAGTACAAAAACAATTAACAAATTCTGAAATTTTCGCGGTCAGTAGTAGTAGTAGTAAAAATATTTGCCCTTTTGTAGGACAGGCCAAGACATTTAGCCATACTGCCAAGTCTTGAGTATTATTAAATTATTATAGTTTCTTATGTTTTCATAAGAATGTAGGTGTGTTTCATTCCAATTCCAAGGCTGGCTTGACACACTTGACGCCAAATACTCCAAGAAGAGTATTTGGCGTCAAGTGTGTCAAGCTAGCCTTCTCGATAATTCTTGCTGAGGTAGTCACCACTAAAATAAAACACTCGACATCACTTTACCGAGATAGCACCTATTTTTATCATTCCACATATCGTCCAGTTGCGTAGACACTTGGAACACAAAACCAAATCTATCTTGAGTCACAAAGTCCACTATGAAACAAATTGCGATTAATTAAAATATCCACTCAACGTAACTCGCCAAAATAGCGCCAAAAACTCGCAGTCAGTTTTTTCCGCTAAACCACAAATTAAAAATTTAAAACACATGGCGCCACCTTCCTTGCGGAAAAACCATGAAACAAAAAACATCTTAACATTTTCGCAATGAAGATGGTCCACACTTCACAATTAATAGTACATTCACTGGCTGTTTGAGTTTATCTAATGTCTCATGAAGGAAATTAAAAAAGTAATTACATTTAACTCCCTAGGGACTAAAGTGGTTATTTAGTCCCGCTTCGTAGGGCTATATTTGCGTACTTTTAGAGCATGAGAAGTGAAAATTATTATTATTTCTATTAAAACATTAATTTAAAGTCCCTGGACTTAGGCTATTTCTCAATTACTTAAGTAAGTACTTAAAAGAATTGACATTTAATTAAAAATGAAGTTTCCCTGTCAGTTACAGGCCACTCGAAATGGTTTTTCGTCATTCTTTTGCGACAGGTACCGTTCAACCTTTTTTCAAATCCAAGACCTTTTTTTTGTTAATAGGTCTTTTTCTTTACAAGCCCGTTGCATTGGCAAATCCAGGTGATTTCTGTGGGTATTTGATAAGAGAAAGTGATGTGATACAAGGCCTTGTCCAGTGATGTGATACAAAGCCTTGGCCAAGGCCAGATTTGGTGTAGCTTTTTTGATTTGATTTGATTTTGATTTGGTACGAACGTGTGTAGTACGGATTGTATTTGCTTTACAGCAAAGTTCGTCCGCACCAAATCGGCGGTTTGGTCTGGTCTGGACGTGTGTAGCGGCTATAAAAACTAACGAACGAACTATAAAAAGAAGCAAAAAACGCGAAGTTGCTATATTCAGACCCTATAGGTGTCACTTTGTACATAAATAGTTCACTAAAGTCAACGACAGATGGCTCCAAGTTAATACAACCATATTCTACCTACAGAAAAGAAAAATCCTTTTTTTCTTTATGTACTATGTTTATCAACTTTGATAAAAACTTAAATGTGTCTTGTACTTTAGTATTTATTTTTGAAATACTTACTAAAATTTACAACTGAAAATCAGCGTTTGCTTGCGTTGCAAGACAAGTAATATGACGCTGAGCTGCGACCATTGAGTACTGCTGCAGCACGGCACACACGCATTTTTATTTGGAACTTTTTGTCTTATTGGGTCTAATTTGTGTTTTCTATTCTTGTTCGTAATACAGTGCTACCTTCTCTTATAAGTACCTATGTGAATATGCCTTGTATTTAATGAATATGTGTGTCTGTAGTAAGAATCTACAATCTCTATTTGGTGGTAAAATATATTTGTGTGTTTGCAGACTTGATGCAGTTGAAGAGCTAGCTAGACTGTAGTAAATTAACTAGCAAACGACCATGCAATAATGATGCATTTAATTAAATGAAGCGACTTAGAAACACGTCCAATAATAACTAAAAATACAAAATTAAATTATATTTAAAAAAACTTTTATTTAAAATCAAGCTTTTATTCAAATGTCCTAAAAAGAATAAAATAAACTTTGTATCAAGTCAAATCCAACAAATTTATTACATTAAACAATTTATATGTTTTAAAAGCTTGTCGCGCGATTTTATTGTTACTGGGCTTGCACGAAACACAAATGCTTTAACTTATATTTGACATATGAAATTAAAGCGACAAGCTTTTAAAACATATATAAATTGTTTAATGTAATAAATTTGTTGGATTTGACTTGATACAAAGTTTATTTTATTCGTTTTAGGACATTTGAATAAAAGCTTGATTTTAAATAAAAGTTTTTTTTTTATATAATTTTTACACACTAGTTACAAGAATTATGTACTTTTTTCACAATACTATTGATTGTCACACCACTAGTGATGTACGCCTGGGAATATTGCCACTGCCGGCAATTTTCCACTCCCAATGTGCCCGGAAATTTCCCGGGCACATTGGGAATATTGCCTTGACTTCACAAACTTTACTCCTTAGTCAAAATATGTGGCTCGGTGGTGTACTATGTAGGTTGTCTAATTTTTTTGTACTATTTTTTCATTATTTATTCAAGGGGACAAATGTGTAATATTTACTGACAATCTTTTTTATCAAAACCCTTCTTATATTATTTACTATTATTTTGTTTACATTTTCATATTCATAATTTTAATGATTGCTATTCCGCAATGTATAAAACCTTAATATAGGTACTTAGTACTTACTTTTCATGCTCAACGTTGTGCAGTACAAATCTTTATTGTGTCACAGGATGGGAAGATATTTTTTTTCCCTTCCAGTCACTGTTACGTGCAGTTACTCGTTGGGAATTATTTATATAAAATTTTGTCCCAACGACTAGTTGGGATTTTGTGTGACTGGTTGGGATTTGTTTTCTTTAAATTATGTCCCAACGAGTTCCAGTATTTCTGGATGGATTTTTTTTTGTCCCAATGAGTCACAGTGTAAGGCCGCGTTTCCACCTGCAAGTGAACTTCCGGAAGTCTTGCGTGAGTTCTTGCAAAATCGTTGACATATCATACTGACAAGCTGTCGCGAGTGTAATTGCTACAGTGCCACAATCTTTTCTGTTCCGGTGGCCAAAATGTGAAACTAACGTTTTATTTTTAAATATCACTTGCTGTCAAGTTGATGTCCAACCACAGCGCTGCTGGCGGCTGAAGGTCTTAAAAGTCGGGTCCGGTTAAACAGCTACAAAAAAAAGAAAAACCTACATAGCGCCGCTGTCACCGGAACAGAAAAGATTGTGGTACTGTACGTAGTTTACACTAGCAAGTTGCTGTCGGACAGACCTGTCGGACATTTATCGCAGAAGTTTACTTGCAGGTGGAAATGCGGCGTTACTCGTTTGGTGTGCCTGGTTGGGAACAAAAGAGTTTTTCGACAAGGTATTCTGACGTTTACTTTAAACTCTAGTCAAATTGGCACATTTACGCGTTTAACATTCAAGTAACCAGCCAGTGGCATTGTAATCCGAACTGATTACATATCTAACACTATTCACTGTTAAAAATGTTATTTCTAATCTCGAGATCGCAATCTAAGGTTGAACTTTAGAATCCTACAGACAGGCAAGTAACGAGGATAATGAAAGCAAATCTTGAAACTGAAACGCATAACTATATGAATAGTTTACTTCGCGGAACGAAAGTTGTTCTTATCGGATGCAGAAAATAACAAGAACCATTTTCTTATATTTCAACAGAATAGATTAAATAGCATATATTAATAAGCAGCAAACATAAATAAATCACTGCTTTCTTCATTACACCTATATTTGTAAAGTATTTACGATTTTGGCGCTTAAACAAAGTAATTCCGATGAATTGGTATTACTCCCAGTTTGTTTTGAAAACAGCACTAGGCAATAAAGTTCATAAATTACGTGTGACCTTGGCAATCGAAAATCAATCAATCAAGTCAATTTTCTATTAGGCAACTTCGTTGATTGTGGTTGTTATGCGAGATAACATGCATTTCCATATTTTCAATAACTGCATTCAGTAATTCGATTCAACTCTAAAGCCGTACAATCGAATTTTAGATAAATAAAAAAATAAATCTGCTTCGCTGTAGAAAAGTTTTAACCAAATAGAAGAAAAAATTGCATTCACGGAATCACGAGTTTGATTTTCTCAACTTCAATGTAAATAGGTTTGCTTTGAGGGAAATCTTTTAGCCGCTGCATTTTACAGGCTTCATCTAATGCTGCTTCCACATGCTGTTAGAAAATGTTAACGGTACAGCACGTGTTAGGCTAATAATTTTTTTCGGTCGCACTGAAGTAGCTAGGTTCCTGTTTCAGATCAAAAATAATTTTATAGGTTGCTAAAATTTGATAATTTGGGAACCAGGATTTGCTGCTTACTTATTAATCATGCTGATAGAATTTTAACTTTGCTGATTAATTTCGTTATTTTTGCTGGGTATATACCTAGTTGACGATCAATTAACATTTTTTGCTGGTAAAGCTTAGTTGAAGGCAATTCAGATTTTAAAACTTAAATAACAATAGGAACGTTATGTTTACACAGAATATACACTTTACTGGACCTCGTGAATATTATTCAATATTTGTAGGTACCTCTTCTATCTGCCATAGTTTGAAAACACTCTTGCTAACACTAACTTACAATAAATTAAGTATTTATTTTTATTTTTCCATTTATTGGTGAATGAGTAATATGAATAGTTAGACGTACGTTATCTCTATTTATAATACAGCACTTACCAAGTGCTGTTTATACGTATTGGTAGTTGGAGGTTATTATTAATATGAATTTTAATAGCGGCCGACCGTTCCGTCCGTTAGTTGTGAAACGTGAATATTTGGCAACCTCCCAATTTTAGCACGGTATTGACAGTTTATTATTGAACATAATTCCTGGTAGCAGTACGAATACAAAAACTATATTCTAAAATAAGCAATTAAACTGCTATTTATAACGTAACTACTTTCACGGTGGTGGGCAATCAAGACGAATGTTTGATACATACATAATTAAACGACAATAATATTTCTCTAAAGAGCCATAAGAGCAGTGGTTAGCGCGCTCGGCCTGCGACTGTTGAGATTTTTGTTTATCCACAAGTTAGCAGTTAACAATTAGCCTTCATCAAACCTGATGTTAAATTAATGATGATAGGGCTGAAGGTGGAAGCCCACTACTCCCGGAATCCTCAATCACTGAGGAACTGTCTATCTTATCTCCTAACTGCCGGAACACAACAATGCTAAAAACATCATTGTTATGGCGTCAGACTTAGATAATGGTGGTAGCTAGCCAGGCGGACTTTGAACAAGCCCTACCACCAACCAAACCGAATATAATATGTACCCCCTCGGGAATCAAACCCGGGACCTCTGGGTCTGATACCGGTGGTGTGTACCACTATATAGACCAGATTGACTGAAACCACTTTTGCAGTGGTCGGTTTCGGGATGGGTGACCACAAGTTGACTAACTTAAACTCCTCTGTGCTTCGGAAGGCACGTTAAGCCGTTGGTCCCGGCTGCGTTTGCTGTCGTCAATATGTTCAGAGCCATCAATCCGCATTTAGCCTGCGTTGTGACTTGTGGGGTATGTACGCGGGCCTGCGTAGTGGGGTATGTACGCGACACATTCTTCTTATAAATTATCCCTACTATATTTAATATTATAAATGGGAAAATGTGTAAGTACCTATGTTTCTTTGTTTGTTGATCTGTCTGTATGTGCCGATTTCACTTCAAACGACTGAGCCGATTTTAATGAAATTTTAAAAGAAGATAGTTTAAGACCCTAGGAAGGACATATACCTAGGCTACTTACTTTTTACCGCAGGAATAAGGCTCATTCCCATTGGAAAATAACTTTTAATTCGGGCAAAGCTGTGGAATGGAATAGGTATTTGAGGTGATAGTTTGAGTTCCTGGGAAGGATTCTATTTAAAATAGAGACAGTTTGAGGCCCTAGGAAGGACATAACTTTCTTTTTATCGCGGGAAAATCACTTCAAGTGCGGGCAAATTTACAGGCAGAAATTGTTATTTAAGTAAATAGTTTGAGACCCTGGGAAGAATTAAATCTAGGCTACTCTTACTTTTTACCACAGGAATGGATCATATTCCCACCGGAAAATCAATAGGTATTATTTATTTGTTCGTCTTTCACGTCAAAGCGGAGCAACGGATCAAAGTGATTTTTTGTACGAAGTTAGATTGGGAGCTGGAGGATTGGATACATACGTTACTGTTTATCCCGGAAAATCGGTATATCACATTCCCTCAGGATAACGTCGTGTACTGTAGTGCACGCGGGCGAAGCCGCGGGTGGAAAGCTAGTATAAAATAAAATATAAAAAATCTTATTCGTTTCTAAGTAAAGTATAAATAAATGCTTTAAGCCAGATTTACATTAATACAGTATATCGCTGGCGTGCCAGTTCTAAGCTCTGGCTCTGTGTAAACGTTTTTTCGTGCCAGTCCAACGCTGGCACCAGACCTGGCATGGAAAAAAACCGGCTGCCAACTTACCGGCGCCGGTTTAAGGCACCTAAAGTTGGTGCCAGCTATTAGATAAATGTAGATCTATACCATTACACAACCACAATTTAAAATTTCTTTTTCTCCTTCCAGCAAGTAATGAGCAGGTATGCGGTTGAAGGAATCCTTGTTCTAGCGAGTATGAGCGGGAATATAGTGCTGTGAAGGGTGTTCCATTACCGTCTCACCTTTTATTTGCATGTGCTATGCATCGTATTTTATATGTATGTATCGTATTAGACAGAAGTCAATTTGCAGAATTGCTTTGGAAAGATTCTCTTAACTCTGCCTAGGCCATCAAAGGTCGACTAGAAGACCGATTTATAGTTTATCTTATATCGTGCAAAAAATCTTACAGTTTAAAAAGCAATTATTTGACTTGAGTTAATTTAATGGCTGTTTCATCTTAATCGACTGTTAAACATTTGTAAAAATGTTTCTTTCGGATGAGAGGGTTTTCCTCACATTGATGAAACAACGCTGGCCTACAGCGTAACAAGTGATAGCAAAATTCGACGAGTCGTGTAAGCCTTTCGGTACCTAGCTTAGTTGGTCAGAGCATCGGGCCGGATTCAAGGAGGCGCGGGTTCGAATCCCGCCTGAAAGCTACTAATTATAGGGCTCGTGGTTTTTTACTATCACATTTTTTAACTATCAGATTTTTCCTATAATTATTTAACTTCTTTGTTACAAAGAGGCTGAAATTCTGTTACAAGGATTGGAAAGTGGCATCGCTACAAAGACTTCAATATTCATAGAATTCTCTGCACAAATAATATTCTATTTCCAGCTAGCGCGCCTATTGCGATTTATGTTAATAGCCGCACTGAACGTAGCGTGTAGTGCTCACATTATAGTTATTGAACTCTATATTAGTTGAGATCAATTAAGGCTTAAGGAATGCCGTGGATACTCACAAACGATCGATCAGCTGTTTCACCTTCAGAGAGTTCTTTAGTTGCTGTAGCGGCAGGTTTTGTAATGCAATTGTCAACTTGTACGTGCTGTTGACAGTACACGAATTATTGCATTGTAGACGATCACGTTTATGTATAACCCGACTTGTCCGAGTAAGGCATTCCAATGCTAAGGTACAGTGCCACAACCTTTTCTGTTCCGGTGACAGCGGCGCTACGTACGTTTTTCTTTTTTTTTGTAGCAATTTAACCGGCCCTGACTTCTAAGAACTTCAGCCGCCAGCAGCGCTATGGTTGGACATCACTTGACAGCAGAATGACATTAAAAAAAACACGCTAGTTTCACATTTTGGCCACCGGCACAGCAAAGTTTGTGGCACTGTAACTCAAAGAATTTCGATTTGACATTTAGCTAGTCGTTGGAGTAAAGTCTGTAAAGTTCAATTTTGAATGAAACGGTAAATTTTCTATGGGTTTGACAACTGTCGAACTAGCAATCTCTCGGCGGTAGTATAGTTCACGGTACGCGACTTACTTGTTCAACTTGCAGAGAGAAAACAGACTGAGATATAATTCACGGTTCTAATGGTACCTACTACAAAGCACGGAGTTTCAATGCTGGGTAAAGCTAGACCGATTGTTGGCACGAGAAATTACTATTTTAGTAAAAGCTAAGCAAATATATAAAACCTCCTTCACATAATTCTGGAGCTACAAATACATAACCAACCACTATATGTGGTCGTCCAAATCAAAAGGGACCTTATTGCGGCCAGCACATACATACGTCTTTATTGTCGTTGTTTTGTATTCGAACAACATCAATAAAGGCGTAAGTGCCATGCGCCACAAGGTCCCTTTTGATTTGGACGACGACCACATATTCCTACTATATTATGTTAGACCCTGACCGGAACTGCGCGCATTTAAAGAGCCCCACAGACAATCAGTCAGCTTGCAGTCCTAGATCGGATAGGCCGTTTGCCGTTCAAGACCTCCATCAGCCACACAGTAAACCGATCATTGCCTGGCGGCAATAGTCGAAAACCGGCTTTAGGTGCAGGATCTCCCAAAAACTCTGTCTTTGTCATAAATCATAAATCATTTATTCACGTTGAAACATGGTAAATACAGTTATTGTTATCAAAAAATGTCCAGCAAATTTCGCCTTTACTAATGGCATGTGAATATAAAAATTAAAAGTTATTACATAATCTATTACATTTATGTTTTAAATAATCGTCAATGTTAATGTTAAAAATTTTGTCAATCTAGATTTGAATATATTAAATGTCTGCGATTCTAATAATAGGTCTTTACATATGAAATTGCCGTTTTTTTCTTTTGTACATATAACTTAACAACTTTTATAATATTAGAAATATATAATTTCTTTAATATTGCGTTACATTAAGACCGTATCGAGCAACTTTTGATAATTTAATAACCACGATATTTGATTATTTACATAGAAAAAACTTATTCCGAAAGTTACGACTATTTTTGTTTCCAGAATTTCGTACTTTATTAGTTGTAACTTAGTGAAAAAAAATTTTTTTTCTCTTAACGAATGTGTCATTTAGTAGTTAAAATATCCATAAATATGTGTGTAAAATTTTGTAAATTTACATAATATTAGTCGTTAAATAATAACAAAAACGTTAGTATGGAAAAAAAATAATTACAGAAATCTCCATACAAAACGGCAATTTCATAGGTAAAGACCTATTATGTCACGTGGTAAATTATTATAAATCTTAATAGTCATAAAGAGACAGTTTTTTATATAAAGTGTTGTTTTTGGAGCATGTGACAAGACCAATCTATTACAATTTCTATTTGAACGTGGGAAGATTTGTTTTGCAGTACTGAAAAGATACATGTGACGTCTTACAAAAGTACAACATTCCAATATATACAGGGATGGCAAAGTTAACAATTTCAATTTTTCAAACACTGGTTTACATGAGTCAATAGGAGCTATCCCAACTATAGCCCGGATGCATTTTTTGTGCTACAAACACTTTATCACAATTCACTGAATTTCCCCAGAGTAGCAGCCCATACCTTAAAACAGACCCTATATAAGCGTGATATGCCATAAGTGCGGTTTGCTCGCAGGCTATTCGACGCAACCGACCAAGTACATAAACAAATCTATTTATTTTACTACAGACTCTGTCTATTTGGTTTTTCCATTAATTTGTTGATCGACTGTTATTCCCAAGAATGAAGCCATGTCCGTTTCTTTAATTGATTCTGTTTTGTATTTAATGTTCAAGTTGTTATTTTGATGCACTCTATTTTTAAAGATAATGTAGTTTGTCTTATTAATATTAATTTGTAAGTTGTTATTTTCAAGCCAAAGAGCTACACGTTTCATAGTGTTATTAATTTCAGTTTCGAACACAGTATCTTCATTATGTTTGTCAGATGTTACAATAACAGAGATGTCGTCGGCAAAAAGTACCGATTTATGGGATGTCACTAAAGGAATGTCATTTATATAAAAAAGGAACAAGAGGGGTCCTAAAATACTTCCCTGTGGGACTCCAAATCTGTTGAATTCAAAACTAGATTCGAACGTTGACATGATGTTCTTAGTATCTACTCTACTTATTTGCACACATTGTAATCTGTTTTCCAAATACGATTTAAACCAGGACAATGCGATGCCTCTGATGCCGTATTGCTCTAATTTTTGTAATAAAACAGAATGTGCTACAAAGTCAAAAGCTTTTGACATATCAAATAGAAGCAAGCAAGTTTTCAAGCCCTTATCTACATTTTCTACTATACTACTTATAAGATTGTACATTGCTAATGTTGTCGATTTATTTTTAAGAAAGCCATTTTGCTCCTCTTTAATGATTTTAAATTTGTCATTGTAATCGGTCAACCTACGATGCATACATTTCTCATAAATTTTTGAAAATATTGAAAGCATAGTTACCGGTCTATAGTTACCTATATCTGTTTTATCACCTTTTTTGTATAATGGTTTAACTATAGAAATTTTAAGCAATGTTGGAAAGATGCCATTTTCGAAAGAGATGTTAATAAAAGGTATGTCAAAATTGGCGCAATTTCTTTGGAGCAAATCTTAACTATCTTTGTCACTACTTCGTCATAGCCCGCCGAATTAGTATTTTTGAGCGATCTAATAATGCTATTAATTTCTTCTTCCGAGGTAGGTCTTAGGAAGAAAGAATGTCCGTTGTTAGATGATTTGAATTTATATGAATTATTATTAATGTCATTTTTAATTAATTTATTAGTCATGTCAATGAAATACTTATTGAATTTAGTCGCTATATCTAAAGGATCAGTCACTGTGTTATTGTCAATATTTAACTCTTTTATGTCATTATTTTTAGATGTCATATTTGTTTCATTGTTGATTAATCGCCATGATGTTCCACATATATTTTCACTATTAGAAATGATTTTATTGTTTGTAATTTTCTGAGATAGCGTAAGGCTTCTCCTCAATATTTTTGAATATGTCAGATAATTGTTTCTGTTTTGAGTCGTTTTGTTCTTATAATAACTGAGCCTGAGTTTCCTCTTATTGAAAAAAACTATGTCTGTCTTTTTCCTTACGTGTGAAGAGTAATGAAAATAACCTTACTTTTTCATTTTTTCAATGTTTTTGTTGTTATTTTGAGCATACATTCACTTTTTGAAAATGTAGCCCGAGAATAGACTACAAATGTCATTACCTATTTTTCTATATATTTCGTGAATTAGAGATTAATAATCTAAACAAGTATAAAACCAAAAAAATATAAAAATAATGAAAATTTTCTTTGTTTTTGAAATTTTTTACTGTCGAGTTACGATACGAATATCGTGTTTCTAGCCACAAAATAATCAAGATCTTTTATGAAACTTCAAACATTATATTTTTATCTGCTCATAATAAAGAATATTTGATTGTTTACTTTTGAATCAAAAATAGGTTGATTTCGATAATTTGGAAGTACGAGTAGGTATGTGCCCTTAAGGCCACACACTAGCAGTTGATAGTCGTCATTTTTAGTTTTACTCAGTAGTTTCTGTCCGGCCAAAGATTAATAACTCTTCGCTTCTAAGTGTCCGGCCAATAACTGCCGACATTGGTCCGCGCCACCCAGCGGCCACACACTATGCCTGCGTATTAGCTGTCAGTCCTAAACCTTAAAGGGAACAGTGAGTGTGGCCTGTTGCGGCTAACTGACAAGCGATTGCCAGGCGGACTGATAATCTGTAGGCCCGACGCGTTTTGACATACATCGTCAGTCAGGTATTGGCGGTCCGCGTCTTATAGCCACATTGACCGTGAATTAATCAAAATCGCTATTGAAATCGCCGCGAATTCGCCATTTCTGGACTAGAGCCGGTATAGGCCGGTATAGTCCGGGCGGACACGACAGTTTAGAGGTGTACAATTTTTTACAGTATGCAAAATTTGCGAGAACGTTTTAGACGCGTTTGCATAATTTTCACACGCGTACTTTTTTGTTACATTTTAAAAAATTAAATTTCAAGTGTGATGCACAGGGATAAAAAATCTAATTTTGATAGTGCTTACAAATGTCGTCGTCTCAGACGTTCTCGTAAATTTGCATACTGTACAAAATTATACACCTCCAACTGTCGTGTCCGCCCGATCTATAAGTAAAGATTAGCTGGCAAAAAGGCCTTACTGCTGTCAGCAGTGTGAAAAAAATTGAGTAAGTATCAAAAATTACCACCGCGTCAGATTAGTTTGTGGCACATTACCATCCGTTTTCATATGCTATGATATGAAGGTTTTCATGCATGCAATGCAATACAGTGGGACAAGGATATTTTGACACGCGGTCGTAATGGGAACTAACCCTCTTTTATTTATCTAGGCCATCAGTCACATATCGCTCCTGTCAATTTGCAAAGAACCAAGGCTGCCAACCCTTAAAAGTAAAACTGAACCGAATACGAATTTCGGGTAAAATAAAAACTATTTAAATAGGTATAAAAGTAAAAGGAAAACAAAATAAACACGACAAACAAGATTAAAAACAACCCGTCCATCGGTATTGTTTAGTAGGAATGAAAAGGCAGGCAGAACCTATTCGAGATTTAAATTTGAACCGAATATTTTTCAAATCTAGTGGCTCCCGAAGGTTTTACGAGCGTTGTAGCCGTTCCCGTGGGATCATTGGAATAAAATGTAGCCTATGTCACTTGGGAAAAATGTAGCTTTCAAAGGGTGAAATCATTTTTAAAATCGTTCATGAGATCGTTAGGGTTGGCGTGAAATGAAAGCTCGCGGTATGCTCAAACCATAACAAATTGCGATTTGGCTAAATTCCTCCTCTGACCGCGTACTGATAAATCATCACATTCGCTCCTCTTTTATCTACTTGTGACATAATATTTAACGTATCGTAAATTTTAAACACTGTGATCACACTACATACTTTGAGATGATGACAGTCATGTAAGTACTTAAATCTCACGATAATACTTTTAAAATATAATGATGCAAATAACCCCATAAGTCGAGTGGTATAAAATATACTTAGCTCACCACATTATATTGGTACTTATTCTTGCTATCCATTAGCTATCTTTGTATTCTGTGTGTTTGACCGTGACAAAGTTTAAAAGGAATCATTAAGCTTCCATAACTCTCCATAGAACTGTCAATCATCAATATATATATATAAAACTCTTCCGTTACTGACTGACTGACGGACAAGGCACAGCCAAAACCACAGGGCGCAAGAAGCTGAAATTGGCATGTATGGCTAAAGGGCCCCACAGACTATCAGTCCGCTTGCAGTCCTAGATAGGATAGGCACACACTAGACATTCAGATAGATCATTGCCTGTCGGCAAAAGTCGAAAACCGGCTTTGAGGCCACACACTAGCGGTTGATAATCGTCAGTTTTAGTTTTAGTCGGTAGTTTCTGTCCTGCAAATAACTGTTGACATTGGTCTGCGGCGCCACCCAGCGGCCACACACCATGCCTGAGCATTAGCCGTCAGTCCTGTGTGGCCGGCCTGTTCCAGCTAAATGACAGGCGGACTGATAGTCTGTGGGGCCTTTAGTGATGATTTTTTAACATTTACATCTTTTAATGACCACATTTAAAACAATAAATGATTCTGATTCTGTAGCTCAGCGGTTAGAGCATTCGCCCCGCAGTGAAAGGGCGTGGGTTCTAGTCCCACCGGACTAGCTCCGAGTTCCTGTGAGACGGGTAGATTTTTTCTAATACTTAATTTTCAATAACTTTTAGTTAAAGTCGCGTGTATGTCCTTATTCCACGCGTACGAAGTCGCGGGCGAAGCGCTAGTAAATTAATAGAGATACTTTGTTCACACACCGAGATAATTATCTCAAGCATTTTTATTAGGAACATCCGAAATTCGAACCGAATTACCTATTTTGTGAGATAGGTTACATACAGGGTGCGTACCATCAACTCTTATTGCGGTTTTGTTTAGGACCTAAACTGATCTGCTTCGCGTATTCGTACCACGACTGCTTAATATCAATGACAGCGATTCAGTGACCATTCAATGACATTTCACAGCCGCTAAGCTGTCACATACTCTTATTTGACTTATAACTCGGCCAAGCTAACATGACACCTGCAGGTTATACCCGTCCCTCTCTCTCTCCGGGAATGACAGAATCGAGTGAAAGAGACGGGTAGAAAAAATAAGGACACAAATCGTTCGGTCATTCACATTTAGCAATTCATTTGCGATCCAGTTTTTAGAAGGTCGTAGTACGAAAGAAAGCAATTCATTTTAGGAACCTATTCTGCATCGCGCTTTTTTTGAATCGCTGTCTTAAAGTTGATGGTATGCACCCAGGTGACGAGCAATAAGGAGTAACAATTTCTTTTAAATTTTGGGACCCTTTGTTACACAGCGCATTTAGCCATATCCTTGAAAAATCCCCCGACACAAAAAACCTCAAAAATAAAATTTTCTCTTTCGGTCGGGGGACCCCTAACATATAAACCCTTTTTAGCCCAGTGAATAGAGGGTTTTTAACTTATAAGTGGTCCGGTAGTTTTGAATTTTTGATATGTTGTCTAGGTTGATTATGCAAAATGCACAATTTCTCACCCTCCGCCTCCGCCGCCATATTGAAAAAATCGGCAGTTTTTCAGATTTTCACTTATATCTTCGTTTAGGTGCATTTGAGCCAGAAAAGAATCATCACAATGTTGCAGAGAATTAAATTTTCTATAATTGACGTTTTAAATTTTGTCACTAGGACAGATAGTTACAGAGATATGCACTTTAAAAAAAATGTTTTTACAGAAATTTGTCAAATTTTTAAACAAGATGCGAAATGGGCCCAGAGTCGTAGCACTTTGAAACCTTATCTACCTATATATTTAAAATTCAAAGTATTGACTGACTGACTGAGACATCAACGCACAGCCTAAACCACTGACTGAACCTAGAGACTTGAAATTTTCTACATACCTAGATACGTTTTACAGTGTAGGCATCCACTAAGAAAGAATTTTTGGAAATTCCACCCCTAAGGGGGTAAAATAGGGGATGAATGTTTGTATAAAAGTCCGTCAGTTTTGAAGTTAGGATCTTCAAATTTTGTATTAAGGCTGGCAATCGAAAATTAATATTTACCTGTGTCAGCGTTTTTGACTATTCCACCCCCGAAGGGGTGAAAAGGGAGATGAAATGTTGTATCTGGAAAGTCCTTTATTAAATTTATTATTTATGCTTATGGTCGGAAAGTAAAACAAATAAGCAAACACATATTTCGTATTTTTTCGAAAATCAACCCCTTAGAGGTTAAATGGGATAAATAAACCTAAAAATCGATATGGATGTCGTTATTGAGGTTTTATGGGATGACGATTGCAAAAATGACATTTATTTTGATGATTAACACGCTGAACATGATTCAACCCCTAAAAGGTTGAAATAGCGTGAAATTTTGAATAAAAATCAGGGGGTTAAATAGACATTTCAACTTGAAACTTTGAAGGCTTACTTCTTAAAACAAATAGGCAACCCATTTCGTAATTTTCCGAAAATCAAACCCAGGGGATAAATATAGAGTAAGTACCTACCTACTTATAGAAACCTAAATCATCTTAAGTAACCTAAAAGTTCTTGGTACCTAAGTTACTCAAAACTAACTTTTTGATGGTGAAACAGACACTTATTATTTACTAGCTTCCGACCGCGACTTCGTCCGCTTGGACATTCGAGAAAATACTTAGGGGACCAATAACCAGGATAAAAAGTATTCTATGTTTTAATTTCATAAAAACACGATCAGCTGTTTTTACGTGATTAGGCGGGTCCTCCCTCACCAAGCGAGCAGCCTCGTGCGAGGCCCGCCGCACGTGGCAAACGTTCTGCCTCGCGCGAGGCAGCGACTCTGTTATCTCTTACAGCTGCAACACAATAATGCTGAAAACATCATTGTTATGTACGAACATCAAACTTAGATACAATGGTGGTAGCTAGCCAGGCGGACCTTCCATCAACCAAACCGAATACAATATGTACCCCTACTGGAAATCGAACCCGGGATCTTTGGGTCTGAAACCGGTTGTGTGAACCGCTAGACCACAGAGGCGTAATAATTTGAGTAAACAAACAGTTAGTAGACAAATTATAATGTATTTGTCACTATAACATAACATAATAAATAACAATGACCACACATATGTTGAATTAAGGAAGGAAAACAAGTAAAATCACTGATCTGATAACAAAGTAAGCTTCATGTGGAGTTTTAGATTTTTAATAAATCATTGAACTACCTTCTGACATTTAATTATATTGCCCCTGTGCCTAAATTTGTATCTGTTTTGCTTTAAAACAAAAAGCAATGGATTGATTAAAATAAAAACAAAGAAGACGGTCCAAAATGTAAGCACTAAAATCCAGAATCTGTACCTAACCTATGGAGTATGGAGTTAATGGGTATCAATAGTTTAATTATAATGCACAATATTACCCCACTGTCAGGGCAATGCCGAAATTGATGGGGGAAGTATAGGCTTCGATCAACAATAGGCTATAGGCTGTCAAAGTTTGTAAGAAAAAATCTTAACCAACTAGCTTCAATCAACAATAACACCTAGATCAAGCTTTTTTTTAAAAACGCACTTATTTTAAGCAAAATATTTATATTTTTATTTATTAGTGTTGCAAACAAGGTCTAAAAATACTGGTGCAGCTAAGAAAAAAAATGCTTTTCCATACATTTTAGTTTAGTTGGTTACTTTCAGGGGGCCAATTCTCACGCAATCGAGAAAAGTTCACATTTATAAGCTTGAAATTAAAATATTTTTTCGGATTCGGAAAGTTCGATCGAAAACCAGTCGAACACTTTCGATATTAGTATGGGAATAAAAATTAGCTTAGCAGTTTTAAAGATGAAACATAGCCTTTTTCCATAGACTTTGGGCAATTTGTACCTCAACAATTCTGCCGTGCTAAATAAAACCCAGTAAGGAATATTTTTTCAAGTATTGAGTCAGTAACAATAGATTCGGAATGCTCGAGATGAGCTCTTTACAGCACTTTGATACTTCATAGCTATACGGAACGTTATATATCCACATAGCTATAGAAATAAGAATCAAAGTGCCGTAAAGAAGTAGTAGAAGAAATAACTAATTTTTTTTAAAATATGACTGCGTTTTAAATTAGCATGGCAGAACTTGTTAGGTAAGTAATAAGTTTATGCGCTTACCAAAAAAGTTAATAATTAAATGTTTACAAATAAAATGATTTTGTAATGATAAGTTGTCAAATAAAAATGAAAAGGGCATGGGCAGTACAAAATATTTGTCAGAAAAATTGGGCAGCGGAAAGGTGGAAATAATGTAGGCAGATGAAACCTAAAACAATGCTTTGTAATTGATGACCTGCTTACTTTTTTGAGTAATATTATATACTCAAGACAATCTTTGTATTAGTTTAAACTAAAATATTTAACATTGAATATTGTATTCATTGGACAATTAGGTACATTTAACAAATCATTCCCGTTCATTATAACCTAAAAAGTAGAAAAGATACATCAATACATCTATTCTATTTCATTGTAAACAAACTGACATACAATAAACAAAAGCAGTAAAGTTAGAACTAATACAATTTTTTTGAAGCAGACACAAAAAATAACAAAATGTGCAATTTAATAGTTATGAAAACAATGAAACAAAATGTGAAAATGTTTTAACAGAAAGAACTTCACCAAATTCATATGCACAGGAGGAAAAGTTACAAGGTTTATCTGTTAACTGTGTAGTATTTGCTGCTATTGAAACAGTCTTATTTGAATTAGGATTATATTCAAAGTAGTCATGGTCCTGCAGATAAAATAACAATGAATAAAACAAGTGAAATTCTATAGGACTTTCACTTCCCGACAAGTTGTACATCGACGACGTTTTCTAACTGCAATCTAATCGTTACAAGTGTTACAACACTCGTCAATGGGCATATTATTGGGTATTAAACATGTGGTAGGCTCGACGCAACGAGCAAGGTTTAGAATAGAGCAATATTCATAGCGCAACACACAGTAAACAATTCGATTACGCAGCCGATATGTCACACACAGCACGACAAAACGTTAGCACGTTGCACGTTTCATTAAAAATAGAACATAATCATGAATGAACGGCACATGCAAATTACTTCTAGGGCTTAGTTTGACAACATTAAAAGCTAAAGGCCATGTTTACCAGCGTGTCCTGATCCCCCAACTCCCTGTAGTAGGACTCACTGCTACCACGTCTGCTTCCAACACACATTGCTCTCCTCAAAAAGCCGGATAACATTGAACAGAACCCACATTGTTGCATAGTTCTTAGCTTTGATAAGCACCAACGATTTATTTGGGGATTAGCAGTCTCTGAACACAAAGATTTATCTCATTCACCCTAGTAAAACTGCAAAGAAATCTGAAACTGTTCACATTTTGGTTCGCTTAGCAGCGGTACCGCAGCGTATCCTGCGTCCCGTCAAGACTCATGTTTACATCGATTCCACCGATTCCACGACTAGAGTTGGTATTTATTGCAAGGGCAATAACACCACGCGATAAGCGATCGGATACTGATAGCGGTCGAGCGCTAATATGTAACACAACACAACCAAGACGAAATACGCAGCCACCCGAC
Organism: Crambus lathoniellus; assembly: GCA_949710035.1. Lineage (NCBI taxonomy): Eukaryota > Metazoa > Arthropoda > Insecta > Lepidoptera > Crambidae > Crambus > Crambus lathoniellus. The sequence continues at coordinate 32,804,592 of OX453296.1, forward strand.
GAACGGACGGCTACTAGCTACTACCCTACCACATACATACATACATCCACAAAATATCGCTAGCTCGTCGTCGCTCTCGCTCACGCACAACCACAACCAAACCAGCCAGCGCAGCAGCTGCGCTCTGGAACCATGAGACGCTGTCAAATCTGCAGCCTGCAGCCATATGTGTTATCTATCGCCTTCAAGTCTAGATGTCGCTAGATAGATACTTGCCATGTTTAGAGACTACCGTAGGTACCGTGGCTACTGTGTACCGAGTCGTGGTCGTGTCGTGTCGTGTCACAAGACTCACAATCACAAGGTAATTTTGCAAAATTTTCATATGGTAACATTTTCAAACTGTGGTGTCATGCCGGATCTAGGAGTGCTCGTCAGATGTCTGCGCGCGGTAAAAATCGAATAGGTACTAATCTTTTCTATAAACTTAGAACAAAAAAATTTACTGTAACTAGCGCCAAAAACGCGCCAGTCACGCGCAGAGTACACGAACTCTACACCAGACACTGACCTCTATACACTGATCTACCACTATAATAGAGGTCAGTGCCTCTATATTACAAGATAGAGGTCTCAGAACAATAACTAAAGAGGTCAGTGACCAGTGACACCAGATAAATAACAGTTCCAAAATCCTCCGCAACGGCGCTGGCAAAGATACATGTTAGGGTGTGAATGTAGTAACCTTGCTACTATTTGTAATATTTGAACTCTACATTACATTACCTCCAGGGCCCCTATCGCCCTATTTTGCAATAAGAGCGATTTCATTACCACTCCATTTCAGTCAGTTTACGATCGTGACATAAAAAGGTATCGCCCTAACGTTCACAAACGGATGGAAGACGGATTGCGATGGCATTGCGATCGTTTTGATCGTTGAATGAATGATACCAGTGATGTTACTTTTATGAATGAATCTTTTCAAAAATAGAGTGTCAAGTTGTCAATGTCAGTGTCATCCAACTGTCAAATACAAGGGATTTTTGGCGGTTGATTTTGGCTACGTTCCGTTTTGCGCCAACAGCGATAATATCACTGATATCGCGCTCACACATCGTTCCGATTTGTTGTGAGCGCGACAACGAAAGCAGTAATTACGTCACGGATGACGTCACTATCGCCGCCATTTTGCGATCACGGTGATATCGTTCTCAAGCGTTAGCACTGTGAGCGGGCTGTCATATTTGACGTTTTGTTGTCAAACGTCATTGTTTGTTGTGGTTTTGTTTGAGAAATCTCTGCGTTTTAGGTTTTATTTAGGTATTTTATTTGTTTATCCCGAAGCAGAAAGCCAGAAAAATGATAGTGCCTATTAAAGATGAGACGACGGGTAGAGACATTACTCTAAATTTAAGCACGGATCACTATCATCATCGCTGTCCAATAAAACGTTTACTAATTGACGAATATCCATACTAAACCGGTGATTATTTACTTACAAATTCAAATCAAAACAACGCTCGCTCGCGATGCGTGCAAAAAGCCGTTCCGAATTGAAATCGCGTCAACAGTGCTGTCAGCGCGATAATCAAATCGGAACAGCTTTTAGCGCTCACAGCGCCAACAGTACTATTGACTCAAAACGGAACACGGCCTTTAGTGGTGCGTTTTTATCAAACATGTATTGGTGTTTCTGACGTTTCTGTTGAGGTGCAGGCTCGTTTTGAAATTACAACTTTTACAATATATTTTACTGGCGTTTACTTTGAATTATTTCGTAGTACTTTTCAAGTTTTAGCGCGCTTGGCCTGCGATCGTTGAGGTTAAGCAACTTTCGCAATGGTCGGTCACGGGATGGGTGACCAAAAAACTTTTCATCTCGAGCTCCTCCGTGCTTCGGAAGGCACGTTAAGCCGTTGGTCCCGGCTGCACTTGCAGTCGTTAATACCCACCAATCCGCACTGGGCCCGCGTGGTGGGTCATGGCCCATTCCATTCCCTTTATCCATCCATAAGAAAGGCCAGTGCCCCAGCAGTGGGGACATTAAATGGCTGATGATGATGATGATGATGTGATGAATTTTCAAGTCTAGTCCAGATTTTTCAGGCGAACAGCTCTTAAGTCGGCCATCACGGGTAGCATGACGAACTCGAGAAAGGTTTTGTCTATATCGAAACGAACAATGAAATGAACAATGAACAACTTGAAACACACAGAATCTTACTAAAATCCGATAATAATTTCTGAATAATGTTGAAAAAACTGCCTCCGATTAGCTGTTTATTTTGACATAAGCGAACGGTCAGTTATCGGCTGCAATGTAATCATTTTACGTTTAAAAACCTAGCGCGATTCGAAAAATCGTTCCGAAAAGGAATGGTAATGGTATTGTTGTCGTTGAGAAAATAGCGCGATACCAAATTGTCAAATAAGAGCAATGTATTGTCGTCACAAAATAAGATGCCCGTTTTGACACATGCCAAAGTGACGTGATTAGGCATGTAACCTTACGAGTCTGTGATCGATTCTCGCGATTAATCGATTAAGGTTCTGAGTAACTAATCGATTATAGTAGGTTTGCATTAGACATGCGCAAAATACTTCACTGAAGTGTAAAGAATGATTTGCAACTTATGTGGATTAGGACTAAGGTTATTATTATAAAATGTTAAACTTACTATATAGGTACTTGTACTATTAATAAACATATTATTACAGTATAAATTGACCTTTTATGGTATATAAACTTGAATCGAATCCACTTAAATTGCATAATTTATATAAGAGCGAACGCGCACTTGTGATTTTTAATCGGGCGATAGTTTGGTCGTTCTCGGATTCAGTATAGAGTTATATGACAGTGCGCGCACGACGATTAAACTATCGACCGATCAAACTATCGAAAATGACTGGCCGATAGTTGTACGATCAAACTATCGCACAACTATCGGCCGGGCGGTAATGTGCATGAAGGATTATGTGAGCGCGCGCACTGCATTCAACTAAACTATCGCCTAACTATCGGAAGACTGCGCATTCAGTATCGAAAAATCGAAAATGACTGGTCAATAGTTACTACAACAATAGTTATAGTTACAGTTATACAACTATCGGCCTGTGCATAAGGACTATGTGAGCGCGCGCCCGGATTCAACTAAACTATTGACCAATTATCGGTCGACTAAAAATCACAAGTGCTCGCAGGTTCTCAAAACCAAACTATCGGCCGACAGTTTGATCACGATCGTCTTACGATTCCGACTAAACTATCGGTCGACAAAAAATCACAAGTGTGCGTTGGCTCTAAAAGTGCAAGTATTTTAACTACAGCTCACATCATAGACATGGTCATAGAGTAGCTACATTACTTATTATTGCGGCCTGTACATGTTGGCCCAACTATTGGCCAATACGTCGTACATTGACACTTTTGAAAGAACCTTTTTAAACTTGTTCGTTCCAAAGTGTCAATGTACGATGTATTGGCCAGTGGTTGGACCAACGTGTACAGGCCGTTTATGGTGCACGCACGCTTGTCCGATGCGAACGCTTCGAACAAGCCGAACGAAACGTGTTTTAAGAAATCTCTAGAAAGGTGAACGTGACGATTCGACATGGTGAGGTGTGCAAGGTTGTCGAGGTTTTATTTAAAGAATTTAAAAAAAAATATCATTCGGTTCATTTGAAACGTTCTCCTTGGATAAGTGTGCGTTTGCCTAGAAACCGTTTTATTAAAATCATTATTGCCATTGCTCATAATTTCCCTAATGCTTTAAGTGCCAATCTAGTTTTCACACAAAAAAGATCAATTTTACAAATTAATCTATTAAAGTGGTTATAACGATTATTTCGATAAAAATTGAATGAAGCTGGAGAAATCCTGCACACAACGGTTACAACACTAGTATTTAAAAAAATAAAGACTGAGAACGTAACTGTTTTTCGAGACGTTTCGTAGTAAATCGAATCTGCGTTTATTTTAGAATGGGCGATTTTCTGAAAGCTCAGTCACTAGATGGCGCTGTCCCACCTATGCAGTTAGAAGGAACGGAACGTTATAAATTTTACTTGGACGCGACTTATTTACGTAAAACGGAACGTCAGACAGATGTTATTTATTTACCAAAATCTTTAAATTTACTTGTTTCGTTTCTGTTCCTCACAGTAGTACTTATTTAATATATTATTAGTTTCCTTTGGGTTTTTAAAAAGTAATTAATTTAAATATTTTTCATACCAAAATATACCATAGACATGTACATACTTATTCAACGCCATCTAGTGAAGCAATTGGAAGTTTTTTTTTTTTTAAATGGCCTCTCAGAAAATCGCTCATTAACGCAAAAATAATACGCGGAATACACTTTGCCTTAATTTATGATGCGTTAAAAAATGTAACATATTATTTTCAAACACCTTTGATAAGTAATCAGCATTTATTTGATTTCATGGGTTTCGTAACAAGTTACATTCTAGGGTCATTACCATGTGTCAAAACGGGCATCTTAATTTGTGACGACTGTAAGTGTAATATAAGCGCATTTAGCATAGGGCGATAGGGCCCCAGGGGACCCAGGGGTGCGTTCCGTCGCTTCACTCGAGTGCACTAGAGCGCACTCACCAAATCGGAACGTGTGTAGCGCCGACCGGGGGCTGTACCGGCTAAAAAATATGGATATGGATATGGGCTTCATTTGACATCGGAAGCCCATATTTTGTCCTTATATAGGCATAATATGGTCTTTAAATGTCAAATGAAGCCCATATCCATACCCATAATTTTTAGCTGGTAGACCCCCAGCTCCCTGATTCACATACCGTCGGAAACGGAATCGGATTGGAATTCTGTGCCTTTTCTTTGTCTATTCTATAGTGAGTGACAGAGACAGTGCATCCAAGGTACATACAGTCATGTTGTGACGTAATTGACGTCATATTATGACGACGTCTTCTCAGGACATCCTTAAGACGTCAGAAAAGGACAGAAATTCGACAGTCAGAGACTAGGTGGGGTAATTATGGGTATGGATAATATTATGGGCTTCATTTGAAATTTGAAGACCATATTATGCCCATACAAGGACGAAATATGGGCTTCCGATGTCAAATAAAGCCCTTATCCATATTTTTTGGCCGGTACAGCCCCCGGTCGGCGCTACACACGTTCCGATTTGGTCTGGGGTGCGTTCCGTGGCGTGTAGTTTTTATAGGTGAATGAAATCTGCCCCCTGATTCACTTCATGAACCGTCGGAAACGCTCCCGACAGCGGAATGTACCTATGCTCTATCTCTACCACTCACTATAGAATAGACAAAGACAAAACACAGACTTCGAATCCGATTCCGTATCCAACGGTTTGTAAATCAGGGGGGCTACCGGCTAAAAAATATGAATATGGACATGGGCTTCACTTGATATTTGAAGCCCATATTTTGTCCTTGGGCAGGGGGTTGGGCGGCGCTACACACGTTCCGATTTGTGTACATGTCTAACTCGGTTCCACTCGCCATTTCTTTACCAAAACCACCTGAAAGGAATGTGACGAGGATGTGATTTCTTATTTCAGTAATCATTTTAAATGTACCGGCTTCCCGGCAGAATTATTGACAAAAATTGGTGGGCCAGAGGAAAACATGCTGTTGACGTTACTTTTGAGACAAATAGTCCAATTCCAAGAGCATCTCAGAATGTACCGACGACATGTATGTCTCAAAGGTGTCACAAATGTTTTGTGACAGCTACAGATGCATTATTGTAAATACTTTTGTTATGCGTTTGGAATAGAGAAATAAGCTTAAGTTTATGTAAAAGCATGCTTTTATATGTCTAGCTCGGTTCCACTAATCAAAATCGAAAATATTCGTGAAATACGCATTTTATTACAACTAAAACAAAAATTATAAACCGTTTTAGTCACCTTAATAGCTCATGAATCTGATTCGGTGACTTGTTCATTAGTTTTAAAGAAAATTTAAAATTATTTTTTCTATGAAGCTCCGATTCGGGTGACCATTTCGTGTTCAACTTTATGACGTATTTATTATACTTCTATATTTAGTTCAGAAGGCATAGTTACTGCCTAGACGTAGCCATCGCATAAAAATTCGGTTATGTTATGTACAGCCTGATGTGCCGCCGTGTGTAGCTAACACACGGCGGCACATCAGACTGTACATGTTGACCTTGAGACCGCCTTTATGCCCTACGTAATAAAAGCTGTTATCGCAGTTCAACTGTTTAACCTGATGTGCTGTCGAGTCTACATTGATAGTAGGTATTTAAAGTTCTAAAAGGTAGTTAGGTAGATATATCTTGAAATACATTTCATTTATAAATTAATAATACCCAATGTCTCACGTGAGATGTCGCTTGTGTCAACACTGTCAACCAACCGCGTGAAGTTTTATAACCTTGGACAAGCTTATGTGCGGTTTCATATACAGGATGATCCATCGCGACGGATCAGTATGGGAAAATTTTAAACTATAAGAGATAGAGATTTTGTTCTAAGGAACCAATCCATGTCGTTGATTTTAGAGTTAAGAATAACTGCATTCAAAGATTTTCAAAAAACTTATGCATGCCTCGGGAATCGAACCTTGTCAGTTTTTAAAACAAAAAATGTTGTTATTTTATTACGAACTAGCGGCCGCCCGTGGCTTCGCCCGCGTGGACTACACGACGTCATCTTGGGTTATTAAATATGAACACTGAACATTTTTGTATACATGGCAGCTGTCGTTTCTTTTTTCTTGTGGCCATCGACCAAACATTGAAATATAATTTATTGGCAGCATTACAGACAATATTTGCAAAGAAAGTATACCTGTAAACTCGGGCCGAACCATTAAGTATTACTAATAAATATTTATTGTACGTGTTATTTATAAGAGTAACGCCCGATTTCAACGATGATATTTAAACGCGATTAACGCTAAACATGTTTAAAACGTATTTCTGTCTCTGTCACATTCAAACAGAAGACAGAGACAGAACTATGTATTAAACATGTTTAGCGCTAATCACGTTTAAATATCAGTGGTGAAAGTTACCCTTAATGTTATGACAAGTACCTACTAAAATGTTGATATTTTAAATATTTTTAAAATTTATCACATATTTTTAATCACTATTTAGCTTTTAATTATATTTTTAGACTAGTGTGTAAAAGTAATTTTAGTCATGTAGGGCAGAGGTACCCTTTGTGGCCACTTTAAGGACACACAGCCACTGCTAATCTCCCAATATTAATATTATTTATAAATACTGAAAACATCGATTTGCCTGCAATAGATAGATTAAAAACATAATTAATAAAAAACAAGCTTTTTAATTTCCCATTGCAGTCAAGGGACTGTTCGGTGAAACGCTTTATAAATTAAAAAGGTCCCATGACTGCAATAGGTAAATAAAAAGCTTGTTTTTTCCCTTTTTAGTAAATAATTTTTTGAAGTCGGTTTTTTTTTAATTAATTATGTTTTTAGTAGTTCATTATCAATAAATCACTTTTCTTATCAATAGTGGGAAGTAAATTAAAAAATTAGTAAGATCTTTTATTTTTATTTAGATAAATTAATGTGGAGACTTTTGGAAAAGTACAACTTGTATATATTTATGGGATCGCTATTGAAAATCGATGGGATTGGTAGAAAATCATTTTTTTGATGTTGCAATATGCCATAAAAATTCGCCATTGTGTTTTCTATTTATTTTAATTACCCAGTGACACATTGGCGCTATCAAGACGAATCTTATGTTACGACACCACATATTATGTAACAATCCTTCAAATCGTGTACGCTGTAGCAGGGAACATAGAAATCTACATACATACAGACATACTCTTGAAAAAAAAACATAACCCTCCTTCGCAGTCGGGTAAAAAGAAACATATTTTCGGTATGTATTGTTTTAATATAAAGAAATTAATTATAATTTAAATTAATTCAATTAATTATAATTCAATTATTTCATTATTTTTTAATTTTCTGTTACTTTCATTAAAATACTGAGAGCTGGTACACACTGGGCGCTCGGCGTTGCGTTTGGCGAGCGTTGATAGCGTACACACTCAGCGCTTTGCATGGCGTTTGACGAGCGTTACTAGGGCGAGTATACTTCTGGATTAGTGCGGATATGGGTTTCGAAGTAAATTGGTTTGAGTGTAGCTCCTCTACAATCGCTTTAAAAGACGACGACGACGAAGAAAAAAAGAACATTAGGTGCACATAGTACTAAAAGATAAAATAGACGCAGGCAATGTATTTTACATTGTATCAAAACATTGTTAAAGTTTATTAATTGTTTTAGAATTTCTATAAAATCATTTGATGAATTTCTGCATATTTTATAAACTGACATAACGGGCGATTCATAAAAATGTAGAGAGTCAATTTCCCTAAAATTTTCCTCAACGTGTGTCAACCAGCTCTAAAACATGCTAAATATTTAAGTACTAAGAGCCGGTACACACTAGGCGCTTTCGAGCGCGCGCTTTGGTAACGCGCGCTCTGAGAACCTGTCATCTCATACATTTTTGATGTTTCGTACACACTGAACCGCGCGCTTTTGGACAAGCGCGCGTCAGATGCGAGCTATCAGTTTTGGTGTAAGCCGAGCGCTCTCAGATACATGGGCCGCCTTGGAGCTGTACATGTGATCGCGCGCTTTCTTGTAGAGTGGACACACGTTGAGGAAAATTTAAGGGAAATAGACTCTCTACATTTTTATGAATCGCCCGTAATGTCAGTTTATAAAATATGCAGAAATTCATCAAATGATTTTATAGAAATTCTAAAACAATTAATAAACTTAGGTCAATGTTCTGATACAATGTAATTTACATTCCCTGCGTCTATTTTATCTTTTAGTACTATGTGCACCTAATGTTCTTTTTTTCTTCGTCGTCGTCGTCTTTTGAAGCGATTGTAGAGGAGCTACACTCAAAGCAATTTACTTCGAAACCCATATCCGCATTAATCCAGAAGTATACTCGCCCTAGTTACGTTCGTGGAACGCCATGCAAAGCGCTGAGTGTGTACGCTACCAACGCTCGCCAAACGCAACGCCGAGCGCCCAGTGTGTACCAGCTCTATAAGCAGCACTTATTGCTGAGGTCTTATGCCTTTTATAAATATATTTAGTACTAGCCTTCCGCCCGCGGCTTCGCCCGCGTGTACTACACGACGTTATCCCGCGGGAACGTGATATTTTTCAGGAATAAAAAGTAGCCTATGTCCTTTCTCAGGCTCTAGACTATCTCTGTACCAAAATTCATTCAAATCGGTTCAGTAGTTTAGGTGTGATTGTGTAACACACAGACAGACAGAGACGCATTTATAATATAAGTAAGGAAGTAAGGAAAAGGATTGGAGACGAAGTAAATCCATAGATGGCGCCACGAACAAAACAGACTCCTTTTGCCGACCACCCTGCTCATGTCGGTAAAGCAGTTCAGCGCGCGCGCGGCAAGCGGCACTACGTTGGACTTCACTTTTTGATTGACGAGCGGCGCGGACGGTTGTCTATTTCGGTGTTAGGTTTAGACTTAGTTTTAGTTATCATTTTATTAAGCTAGATACGTATATTTTCTTTGTATAAAATAAATCCAATATTACAAGTGTTACAATTTTATTATTTTTCTGTAGATTAGTTGCATTTTCCTAAGATTAGTTTAATGACAAAATGCGAGTTTTTAAATAAAATAAATGAAAAAAAACTAATAGATAAAAGAATCTGTGCATACTTAAATAGCCATATTTAAACCTTTTGTTTGTTCAGTCCTAGTCCTACATAAAAGTCATAAACGAGCATTAAGGCGCTACTCGGAAAAATTATGGACTTTTTGATTTAAAACTATAGGACGGTTACAGTTGTTATAAATGTGGTAATAAGATATATATTTCTTCATACCTTTATATAGATTCGTATAGTTTAAAAACACGATTTTATGATTTTGCTTTGACACTTTTTCTTTTCGAAAAGACCTCTACAAAATTTCAATGGGGTTACTTACACTATTGGAAATTGGTTTAGTTAGTGGACACCAATAATGTTTAGGATCGTATAGAAGCATTTTTTTTTAAATCGCTGTAGTTTTTTAATACGAAGTGATTTTGTGTTTTTTTGCCTAATCTGCAAAAATCGGTCTCGCACCCGCGCGCGACGTTTTCTCATTGGTATCTCGTTTCAGCATATTTTTTTTCGAGTATCGCCTTAAATTGAATCCTCTGAAAATCCCATGAACGTTATTCTATCTGCTTTAAATATTTCCGCTTTTACATATTTTCTCCCTAAATCTAGGGGAAAACCTCAAAAATTGTCAACTCTGCTAAGTTGATCCCATGGAGCTTGACTTAATAGTCTGAGGTACCTGGAGTTTTCACCCTGAATAAAAAAGTGTCAGGATCAGACAGGAAGGACCATAGGGTTGCGTGACGTGTGCGTCGTTATGTCATTACGGCAATACTATGAAATGTATGTCTGTATTTCTGATAGGCGTATTTTGCTAAAATGGATAGAAATAAAAAGTCCACGTACAGTAATAAAATTCTGTTTATTAGTTAGACTATACATTGCTAAACAAAATTGTCTTGCGGATCTTTTGAGGCTTTGTGTCCAATTAATTTTAAAGATTCGTTTTTTGCGTACCTACTTTTTTAACCTTAAATTAAAATACAGATGTTATAATACATTTAATAAGTTCTGTTTCATGCCTATTTTCTGATAAAGTTCTTCTTCTTTTTCTTCTTCTGCTGAGTATGGTGTAATTTTTTTCAGGTATGACGTTAAGCCAACCTCTTTTAATTCCTTCATCTTTAGGGAATCTGAAACAATGAAAATTTATGTTTGGGTTAAGTAAGAAAGTAAATTCCAGTTTATAGATTACAAACGAAATGGACACCCTACTATACGGAAGAATAAAACTTTGGCTAAATACTTACTTATGAAAAGATACACCGCTACGTTTATATGATTGGCTTTTGCATCCTTTCACACATCAAGTGAGAACCATTTTTATTGATTTAAACGTAATTTTAAAATGATAATTAAGATCCACACACCAACTTTACACACATAAATTAATTTGCCGTCGCCATATTGATGATGTTTTTATTTTTATTAAAATTGTCCAGGCGCAAAGTGTTGCATATTTATTATTTAAAACTACCATAACACCGACTCTTACATTAAACAAGTAGTTTTTCAAGGTTTTAAATAATACAAATTATATGGACTTTATTATTATCAGCTTAACATTCCGTTTAATTTTGAAAATTCTCGAGAGGGAAATATGAATTTGAATTAAGTTCTACTACAACCAAAAATATTTAATGGTGGCAGCCCAGTAGACAAGGATGCAATCCTATTTAGGAGCCTCTCGCTCGGCTCGTTTTTCCGTTTATCGAAATGTCATACGAAAATAAACCTTATTGTAACTGCATAGAATCGAATTGACATTGCTTTTATTTTCATAGTGCACAATCTTGTTATATTATAATATCTTTGGTCAAAATAGACTGTCGTATGAAAACTGTTTTAGTTCCAAAGATTATCACCGGAACAGAAAACGTTGTCGCACTGTACGGCGATTGGCCCACTGACCACGTCAAGCACGAATAATAATAATATTATGGTCGGACGACTATGCTACACACGTCTTGGTCAAGAGCAGGCAGACCGACCAAATCGGCGCGGTCGGATCGGAACGTGTGTAGATAGATGCTATCAGGGTCAACGCGAAGCACATAAGATGACGTAAGAGCAGTTTTCAGGCTACGCTTTTGCACTAACTCTCGAGAGATTGCGCTATTTTAGTTAAAATTTGAGAAATAATATTTCTACTAAAATATATTCTTATAAAATATATTAGGTAGGTATATTTTAGAAGAATAGGGTAGGTATTTGACTGAATTGTTTTCATTGACTTAATTAAAATTTTTATTGAAATATTAGCAACACAACATACCTAGGTTTTTATTTTCAAATATCTTGCATATTTTCAGCGATATACCTACCTAGTCTATATCGCTGAATATATATACCTATCGCTATAAGTATCCTTTCTAATTAGACAAGGAGAGCGCTACCATCCAGTGACGTCACATGCTAGTAGCGCCACAGAATTTTATATTTAGCGCCATACTCTCGCCATAGAAGATTTCGTTTTAGAAAAAGATAGCTAGAATCACAATTAAGTAGCTCATATTAGCTTGTTATAATACAGTTTGAATTTTTTCTCATTTAGTATTAGGTAGGTACTTAAATTAATGTTGTATTTCTGAATGACATCAATTTAATATTTACATTTAACAATCATTGTTATTATCATTATCATTGTTAGCTAGACAAGGAAGACACTGTGGCCTGTAACATGCCTGTAACACAGTTCAGACAGGCGATTATTTGAAATTCTTTGAAAGCAGTTAAAATGAAATAAAAATGAAGTCTCTTTTCATTAAAATTTTATATCTTCAGTATTAAAGGTAGTTTCCCTCCATGTGGCATAGTTTTGGGACGCCCCGTATAATATATCAATTACTTCCTTCCTTTGAGAAACTTCTAGGGGTAGTTTTCAAAAAATTGCCGCTTTCACCTGCCAGACTTTCAAACCCTGTTTTACTTTGATTTTCGGTGTTAAAAGTAACGCAACTCCTAAAGATAGGTTAAAGTACATCAGTTGCATCGAGGCAAATCCTCTTAACCCATTTATATAATGATGGATAACTGGAATTTAAGTTTGTAACTCCATTTTCTAATTAACCTGCGTGTCCAAAACACGAGTGTGTCAGATATTTATACAAGGAATATTGCACATTGGAGATAAACAAACTGCAACTGAAATACTTAACTGATGAAAGTCCAGCAATAGTCTCTTATAAATTTGTGGCTCGTAAATCGAGAAAGTAGGAGAGAAAAACTCCATTCCCTTAAATACATTCTCAACTCTGCTAACTTATATTCTTCCTACAAAAATAAAAAGAAACAAATTGACATAGTATGCTTAACTGAAACATTTTTGATGAGAGGCACAGAAACAAATCTTACTTTAAAAAATTATAAAATGGCCTCCTTTTGGTCGCGCAAGCATGAAAAGCGAGGAGGCTCCTGTATCCTTGTAAAAAAAGATTTATGTGTTACAAAAATCCAATTAGCCGACAAATTATCCGAAAAACAAAGTTTTGAATGTTGTGGAGTTCAAATTAAAAATCCAAAGTTGTTGGTCATATGTATATATAGAACTCCAACGTCCGACATATCTGTGTTCTTTGAAAAACTAGACAGTTTATTGTCTTCACTACTAAAAAAACCTAATACAAAAATTATTCTTTGTGGCGACTGGAACATAGACTTATTAAAAACAACCGATAAAAACACCAAAAATTTAATTGATATTTTACAAAACCACAACATTTCAATACATATAAACACACCAACGAGAAAAAATGCGTGTATTGATGTGTTTGTAAGCAACATACAAAAGTGTACGGGTTATACTGACCCGATAAACCTTTCTGACCACAATACTTGTCAGATATTATCTTTTTATGCTTATAATTATCATAGTATTAAGTATTGGACTGAATCAAAAAGAGACTTTAGCAATGAAAATAAATTAAAATTTTACAATTACATAAACTCTTTGACATTTAATGACGTATTACAAGAAACGGACACAAACAAATCTTTTAATTTATTCCATGACATCTTCAAATTATTGTATGACCAATGCTTTCCTCTTATAAAAGTGAAATGTAATAATAATATGAAAAAACTAAATTGGGTTACTAAAGGACTAAAAAAATGTTGTAAACAGAAAAGAATATTATATTACACATACTTAAAATCAAAAGGTCATAACAAATTAAACAATAAGAAAAAATATTTAAAATATACAAAAATATTACAAAATTGTATTCATAATTCACAAAAAATAAGTAACTATAAAATAATATCTCAGTCAAAGAACAAGTGCAGGGCATCATGGAAAATTATAACTGGTAACGTCAATAACAATATGGCACAAAATGAAATCACGAAAATAACGAAAACCAATGAAACTTTTTATAATTTGAAAGATATTGCGACTGCTTTTAATGACTTTTTCGTTGATACCAGTAACAATGATTTAACTAAAAATACTAAAACATCAAGTTCAGTAGTAAACAAAGATAGTATTTATTTGTTTCCAACGTCTCCTGATGATGTCCATCGTATAATATCAGCACTAAAAAACACGAGATCAGTAGGATATGACGATATATGCACTGATGCATTAAAATCTTGCTCTAAAAAAATTGCAATACCATTGGCACATATCATTAATTTATCCCTTGAAAATGGCATTTTTCCGGACAGGTTAAAACTGTCTGTAGTAAAGCCGCTACTTAAAAAAGGGGATGAGTGTGATATAAACAATTATAGACCAATTACACTCAACTCTGTATTTTCAAAGATATTTGAAAAGGTCTTTGCTAAAATTATGTTGTCATTTATACAACAACATAATATAATAAAACACGAACAATTTGGGTTTCAAGAAGGTAAATCAACGACACTAGCATGTTTTACTCTTATTAAAAAAATATCTGAAACTGTAAATGATGGAGTGCCTAACGTAGCTCTTTTTCTTGATATGTCAAAAGCGTTTGACAATGTGAAACACAGTATTCTTTTAAATAAAGCTTTTGATTATGGTCTGAGAGGAAAAGCAAATAGTTGGCTTTCAAGTTATCTGGAAAATCGTCAACAATGTACAGAGACAGAAAGAGTAGAAAATAATACAAAAATCAGGGCTAGATCTAACTTTCGACATATAAAAAATGGCGTTCCACAAGGGAGCATATTAGGTCCGCTATTGTTCATTATTTACATTAATGACTTGCCCGAGGTAACAAATAATGATTGCTTTTTATTTGCTGACGATTGTACTTTATTATTCAAAAACAAAAATATTGACATGCTAGAAACTGACATAAATAATACTATAAATGACATTCACGATTGGATGAATAGAAATAATTTGCAAATAAACATTAATAAAAGTAAGGCCATACAATTTCGTACATATAAAGCTAAAAAATTAAATCTTGACATCAAGCATCAAAATGAAAACGTTGACATAGTAAACTCTACACCATTTTTAGGTATTATCATTGACGAAAACTTAAGTTGGAAAAATCAAATTGAAAATGTATGCAAAAAAATTAATAAATTTGTCTTTGCCTTGAATAGAATCAAAAGAGTTGCATCACTTCAAAGTGCATTGCAAGCATACCATGGTTATGTCTCCTCTGTGCTCCGCTATGGCCTGATAATTTGGGGTAATAGTGTCGATTCTGAAAGGGCATTCAAAGCCCAAAAACGTTGTATAAGAGCACTCGCCGGTATACAAAGCTGGGAATCCTGTCAACCATGGTTCAAACAATATAATATATTAACACTGCCGTGTATGTATATCGCTGAGTTATGTCTTTTTGTAAAGCGATATCCCGAACTTTTTATCACTCATCATCAGAGAAATGCAAATGCACGTAAATGTAGACAAAATAAGTTATGTGTACCAAAATGCAACTTAACCTTCTTCAAACAAAATGTTTACTGCATGGCGATAAAAATTTATAATAAGTTACCGCAAAATCTGAGAGACCTACCCACAGAGAAAAATATTTTTAAGAAATATTTGCTCTCTTGGCTTACAGAACAGTGTTTCTACTCGATTAATGAGTATTTAGAGTATAAAACTTGTTAAAAATGTAATACCAAATAACTTTATGTTTTGTCTAACTGGTGTGAATCTTTTTCTTTATTTTTATTCTACTATATATTTTTTTTACCATATGAAAAATGACATTCTTGATAATATTATTTAATATATTTTTTGACATTTGATTAATGCGTCCACAAGAATTGACATTGTACTGTGACATGTGTAACTCGATTTTCTTATTCAATGTGTTTATTTTTTAAATTGCATAAAAGAACATTATATGACATTTTTAATTTTATTAATAAATATTTTGCATGCCTACATATTAAAGGCAAATACTGTATGGTACACTAGAAACAATTCATAAACAACTTGTAAACCCAGTATTAGCAAATAAAGACTATTTCTATTTCTATTTCTATTTCTATTTCCTCATAATGCCACTCACCATTTTCCTAATTGTACACCTTCTCTTCTGGACCTAGCTACTTACAGTATCATCTCCTCAACTTGTTGCAAAACATGGCCAGTGCCCAGCAGATCCCTCCTACCATATTCTAGTATTTTTCCCACAAAATACGTCCTCCGAAAGATAAACCTAAAATTATTTTTCAGCGTAATTTTGGTGGTATGGATCAGGCAGGACGCATTTATAATGCGCGCAATATCGATTGGTCCCCTCAGGGCCGGATTTAAGAACTTTGGACCCCTAGGCTCAGTCTGTGGTGCGGGCCCCCCGTCTATACAATTGACAACATTTAATTTTTTGCAAGGCAGTGAAATTCGACCAATTAAACATAAAAAAATCATTTTTTTTTAATTTTTTGGTCGCCTATTTATTAAAATATTAAAAAAAAATTGTAAAATTATTATCAATGTCAGGCCTACCTAGCGTGTATGCATTTGCCTGGAATCAATCCATAAGAAGAAAAGAAAGTAAACAAAAAAAATATGTCAAAATTGCTGTCATTTTAATAGTGATGCATGCTTGACTCATTTATCGACATATTATCGATTATTTTCAATGACAAATGAGGAAGCTTAGTATAATTTAAATTGGTAGTAATACTGAAATGTCTTTGTTTTATTATTACACAAACGAAGATTTTAAAAAGTTTTTACACAGCACCTTGTTTAAAGTATTGAGCAAGTTACAAGCTTACAAGTAATGAAAAGTATAGCATTTTTAAAACTACAGTTGTATATAACATTTGAGATGAAATTAATCAAGTGTAGCGTTGTTTGCATCTGACCAAATTAAAATAAATAATCCTATTAAACAAAAATGCTATTATTATCGACACAAAATACTATTACGTGCTACATCTCTACGTAAAACATCATGTCATGGACATTTTTTTTAATTGAAGGTTAGAAAAAGGCAGAATTGAGGCTAAGGAATCGCTTATATTACGCCTGATATTGTACTTACGTCCTTCTAGAATATACTATTTTCAATTAATTATTATCTCAATAATTTATGAAAATAAAATGAAAAGAAAAAATAAGGGTTCCCACAAAAACGATAAACTTTCATTAGGTATATCCATAAAAACAAATACTTACCTTAAAATTTTGAAATGTTGTCAATTGGGTGAGAAATAAATCATATCATATAAAAAAAAACAAATAAATATACAGTCGAATCGATTACAGTTCTTTTTTTAGAAGTCGGTAAAAAAACTTAGAAGATAAATAGATTATTTGTTACAAACTATAATGATATTGGGATTATCATATAAGTAGTAAATACCTAATTTCTATGAATCGATTTTCGTCTACATTTCATTTCAATGAAGTCGCTGGTTATCCGTCATGGACGTCCGAAGGCAACTTTTTATCAATTTCTGTTTAGAGAATGATCTTTCTGCTGAACTGTTCGTGATCATGAGAGATAGGTACCATCCCTAGTTAATATTATAAATGCGCAAATGTATATAATTATTATGTTTGTTTCTTTGTTTGTCTGTCTGTCTGCCTGTATGTATGTTCCGTTTTCACGTCAAAACGGCTGAAACGCTTTTGATGTAATTTGGAATGTAGATAGTTTGAGACCCTAGAAAGGACAAAGGCTACTTTTTACCGCGGGAATAAGGCTCATTGCCATGGGAGAATAACTTTTAGCGCGGACAAAGCTGTGGTATGGGATTGGTATTTAAGGTGATAGTTTCAGGTCCTGGGAAGGATTATAATTTAGAATGGAAACAGCTTGAGGCCCTGGGAAGGACATAGGTACTTACCTTTCACCGCGGGAAAAAATCTCATCATTCCCATGGGAAAATACTTAAAGCGCGGGCAGAAATTGGTATTTAAGTAAATAGTTTGAGACCCTGCGAAGGATTATACCTAATAGGCAACTTTTACTTTTTACAACAGGAAAGTATCATATTCCAACGGGAAAATCAGTTGGTATATTGTTTGTCCGTCTTTTACGTCAATTCAATGTGATTTTTAGTAGATTGGGAGCTGGAGAGTGACATAGGCTATTGTTTATCCCGGAAAAATATCACATTCCCTCAGAATAACGTCGTGTAGTACACGCGGGCGAAGCCGCGCTTTTTAATACAACTTCCATTTGGAAGCAATCTTTAACATTTTATTTTTATTTTATTTTATTAAAACATGATATTAAAACAAAAGTTTGTGCATCCATCTTTCTTTGCTCATAAATAACTTAATTTTTTTTTTCGTAGTCTGATTCAAACTGGATTAAAGGGCTTAATTATTACACTTGGCTAAATTCAGCATCTAATTAAGCATACATTGCTTTCTTTGAGCTCATTTATAGCAAGTGATGCAATCAAAACAAGCAATGTATGCTTAATTAGATGCTGAATTTAGCAAAGTGTAATAAGCCCTTAAAAACTTTTGAACTGTATAACCTCGTTGCCTTAACTGTTATCTTCATACATCTCTAGTAATTTTTTACTGTCTTGCTGCTAACATTTCTTCGTCACACACGCTCTGTGACGAATTTATTGAGGAACCCAAAACGTTTACCCAAAATTACGCTGTACTGTATTGCAATGTGATTCTTAATCGATTAGGTTAAAAGGCGAAAGAAGCATGTCTTTGGTTGACTTGTCTTTACTGCCAAGACAGTGCCAATGCCGTATATTTAAATCTATAAATTGATAAAAAAAAATGTTATTTGGAAATGTGGCGCGGGCCCCCTTGTGGTGCGGGCCCCTAGGGCTGCAGCCTATGTAGCCTGTGCTTAAATCCGGCCTTGGGCCCCTGTTTATAACGGCGAGCGAGACCATAGACGATCGTACCCACAGAACACGGAAAGATTTTTTTCTCTATCGTTTTAAGTAAGTAAGTAAGTAAGTTTTTATGTCAAGCAAACGCAAACTATTTCGATTCCGTATAATGGGCAATTTTCTGAAAGCTCAGTCACTAGATGGCGCTGTCCCACCTATGCAGTTAGAAGGAACGGAACGTTATAAATTTTACTTTGACGCGACTTTTTTACGTAAAACGGAACGTCAGACAGATGGGTAAGGCTCATAGTTTTTGCACATTTTGTAAAAATTTGCTGTCCCAAGAGTTTGAATACAAAAATAATTTTCATTTTTTTTTAAATTCCACTTTTAATAAAAACACACAAATGAACGTATATTTCTTTATTATGTTTATTTTTTTATAAATATATTCCTATTGTTTACATTTAATACATTAATGTCAAAAAAGGGCTACTTTTTTCTACCATACAATTTGTTGATGTCCGCAAACGCTTACTCGACACAAATGATTGGTATTTACAGTTTTTTATGACTATAACTTTTTATTTTCGCATATAAATTGTTCTATTGGATCATAGCTACAAAATTAAAACTAAAATAGGCTACAATTTATCAGTTGTATTGTTTTTATTCACAAATTTATAGGTGTCCCAAATTCTGTTCAGTTGTAATACTTCAGGTGTGCGACGCGATATTTCCCATACTTTATAATAATCTACCATAAAGATTCATTTACTTAAAGTGGCAACACTGGCCCATCATGCTTGACACATTTCTGAACGATTCCACCATCTTTTTTATGGTGTCATTTGGAAAAAAGTGCTGGAACCTGCTGAGTGTCGTTAAGAAAAGGTAAGGTTTATTCTTTTGTATTATCATTAATTGAATAGCTATCTTGATTTGGAGTTAAAAATCCAGTATAACATTAATTTCTTTTATGAATTGTGACAAATTTCGAAGGATAAATTCATTAATGTAGGTATATGTTATGATTTTTTTTAGGTTAGGACGTGTTAAAAATTCTATCCGTTGTGCGACAAAGTGACACAAATTTGTGCGACGTGTCACAACGGAAATTATAAAGGGAAGTGTAAATTGTTAAATTTAAGATTAATTTCATTTATTATCACTACATATTTTTGCGACCTCTAAGCACATATAACTAATACTTGGATGGATACCTGCATGATATTAAATTATGAAAATGCAAAACTTTCTTACTTATATAATTAAAAAATCCAAATTTGCGTAAGTAGCGCCATCTTTTTGAGACTTGAGTTTTACCGAGCGATAGCAACAACCTTAAGCATCTTAATTGATTTGTGATATTTGCTAAGAGCTAAAAAAAGGTTTATTAATATGGAAAAATAAAAAATATGCACAGAAATTCATATTTTTTATTTAATAATAATATTTATTTTATCAATTTATTACACACAGAATAACGAAAACTGAATAAACAAAACACTAAAAAAGACAAACACAAACATAAACACAAGAACTAAATACCCCTTTCTAAAATGCAAAAACACAGTCTTTGTGTACAAAGGTTTACAAATTCCGTTGTAACACATAATTTCAGTAGTGACACATTCCGTTGTGATCTCCTTTGTGCGATTAGTGCAAAAAATATAAGCCTTACCCAGATGTTATTTATTTACCTAAATCTTTAAATTTACCTTTTTCGTTTCTATTCCTCACAGTAGAACTTATTTAATATATTATTAGTTTCCTTTGGGTTTTTAAAAAGTAGTTAATTTAAATATGTTTCATACCAAAATATACCATAGACATGTTCATACTAACTCAACGCCATCTAGTGAAGCAAATGGAAGCTTTTTTTTTTAAATGGCCTCTCAGGAAATCGCTCATTACAACGTATTTATATCAATTTGTATGAAAACTGTATCAGCGCGCTTCTACAGTTTCCATACAAATTGACATAAATACGGAATCGAAATAGTTTGCGTTTGCTTGACATAAAAACTTACACTAGGGGTACTGGTTGCAATCTTCAATAGTCTGCTTACCCAACTTTACGAATTACGACAATCATACACCTTTTCGCTCTATGAAACTCAAACATCTTCCTGCACCTTGGCTCACCGACGATATCAGGAAGGTAATGCATCATAAAGATCATCATCGTAATCGCTGCAATACGGTGGTGTGTAGGGATGCCATACGCCGCCATATCCATTCTTCCGTCGAAAATGAGGACCCTGCGCGTGTTTGAAAGTTCCTCAGGTCGCTCGGAATTGGTAAAGCACATACCCAAAAATTTAAACATTGAAGTTCTCATTATTCACTTTTCTTCATCGTCTGGAATTTGCGATTCAGACAAAGCCACTATACCTATCGGCTTTCCGCTCGACCAGTTCCCGACTATACTTCGCGTAAGTGTATATATTCTTTGACTATACCCCATTTTGTTTTACTCAATTTTATTATCGGATTGTGAAGTTAAGAAGAGCGTTATGGTCAAACCTCCAATGCTGTTGGCAGTGATGGTATCAGTCGCAACATGTTTATGTACCTACCCATCGTGAACAATCATACCGGATACCGGTTTCCATCTTTTAAATAAATTTTTACTTTGTACTCGTAAACAAATTGTACTAGTACCTACGGTTTTTATATACTTTTTGCTAGCACCTGTTTTGAATATAATATACAACGTGTTGCTGCAAAAACCAAAAAGCCCTACCCCAACCAATTTATTTTATTATTAAATTGAATTCCATTAAAAAAAATATTTTTCAAGAAACTTCTAAAATATTCGTGCTCATAGGTCTTCGTGACATTCTAACCACAGCCTTCTCTATCGTCTAGAAAACGATAGAGAAGGCTAATAATATATTCTTTGACGAAGCTTCGCCTAAAGACGCGCTAAACGCAGGTGTGGGAAGTAATTATTGTCATGCGTCACGAACACAAAACAGAAAAAAAGAGTTTCTCTTTTTATCTGTTCTGTGGTCACGAAGTATCGGACTGCGCGACGATAGACGCAACACGATAGCTGGACTGGCGGTTTTTCAACACACATCAAAAGGATTTTAGCGGGACGATAAATCGAATTCGCTCCTACATCTGCGCGTTGTAGTGTTTAAAGGTTGTCGTACTTCGAGTAACGCGGGTCTTCCGTTTCCGGGAGAAGACCCGCGTTGCTCGAAGTTGTCATACGAGACGGACGTTCGTATTTTTGACATTATGAAATGGACAAATGAAAAAGTGTATTACGAAGATGAACCAGTTATATGGAATCCACCCACGTAACGAAAATCACAAAAAAGAACTTAGTAAACGACGCTTGGCGTCGCATCGTAAACAATTTAACTTGAAGTCTATATTGAGGTTTCGCTGATGGCCTATTACCGAATCCATATCTCAATTATTTTTTTTGCGACTGATAAAGCAATAAGTGTAACATGTAATGTAAGTAATTATTTGCACTCATGTAAAACAATACTACTGCATCATCATGTTACAAAAAGAATTAAGTCATTATACTCAAATTAGGGCTTTGTCAAGTTGTCGAAGCTTCGGCACGCAGGTATGGGAGAGGCATTATCGTAGGCTTATCGTGCAACCAAAGTAAATATATTTGCTAGTGCAACTTTGGACTCAAATTTTAGCGCGATAAGTTATAGAAGCTATAACAATGTAAAGTTTTTGGGGTCATTTTCGAGCTTCGATTATCTACGTTCACTGAATATGTTAGGCCACCAATCGCGGGTGCATTTTGCTTATAGCACCAATCAAATTAAAATATTATTTACATCCTTTGTCTTTGAGTTCCTTCTATTGTAGGTATCAATATTATATTAATAATATTATAAGTGTGAAAGTGTGTTTGTTTGTCCGTCTTTCACGTCAAAACGGAGCATCAGATCGACGTGATTCTTGGTAGGTAGGAGATAGTTTGGGAGCTGGAGATAGTGACATAGGCTACTTTTTATCCCGGAAAAATAACAGGTTCCCGGGGAATAACGTCGTGTAGTTCACTCATGCGGGAGAAGCTGCGGGCGGAGGGCTAGTTACACTAATCATAGGAGCGAAGCCATTTTTAGTTTTTGCAAGAAAATCAGATTAAGGTAGCCTCTTTTTCAACAACTTTATCATACCTCACCTTACGTCTCTTTTACCTACTCCATTTTTGAGCAGTAAGTTACTCTTCAATTGATTTGAACTGTGAGACAGAAGAATCCCATTTGATACTGATGAATGACTATACAAGTAGGAGGCGTACCGGTTTTGGCCACTTTAAGGATTTTTTCACTTTTAACCGCTTAGTGCTTAATGATCTTAAGTATTTTAGAGAAAATTTATAATATAAAGTTATAGATAATTTATCGACCTTTAAGGGTACAATCTACAAAGTAAAAAATAATCAATAGTTTTTTTTATTTAGAACAAATTCTGCGGAGGGGGCCAAATACACCGTTTGCATTGGTTTTGGCCACTTTCATAAAATTACTATATTTAAAAGTTGAGTTTATGCTTAATTGATGTCTTATTATAGTTCTGGACTAAAACACTACATGAAATAGTATTTCAATCACAGCTAGCTCCTTACTACAATTTTATAAGTATACCTTTATCACTTGATTAAAAGAAAATTAGCGGATTGAGGCTAGTGTAGGCTAGTGCCTACACTAGCCTCAATCCTCTAATTTTCTAGTACGTTAGCTAACAAAAGTGAGTTGTGAGTCTTTTAAAATAAATGAACTTTATGATAGGTTGGAAACTTTCTACTAATGCCAAAGTGGCCAAAGGTGGCACAATGCTAAAATTTCTAGCCCCACTTTTGGCCACTTATTGTTTCCCAACTTTTTGTAAGAACAGTGAAAAAACAACACTTAATCCATCTAGAAGAAACATATTCCAATATGAAATAAAATATTAAATAACCATAAAATAATTTTATTGTAGAAAAAAAATGATTTTACAAAACCTTACCCTTAACATTTTGCTTAAGAATTTTACAAAATGTTAACTTTGAAACATAACACGTGTTTAATTCTAAAATATCGTATCGTACTACATAAAAAAAGCTAAGTGCTGTAATTATTAACTAAAAGTCCAATCTTTTATTCGCCATTAATAAATATAAGTAATAGTTATTTAATTCCTTATATAACTTTAAAGTGAAAAGTGACCAAAACCGGTACAGTGGCCAAAACCGGTACGTATATTATTAATGTAAGTATACAATGCCCCTTTCTTTGATTCATGGTTTTTTTAGTGATGAAAAGGTGGACCAAATAAAATACTTTGAGTTTATTTAACAAAGGTATCAACAGGTAATAATTACATAAACAACAAATAAATGAACTGTTTTAATTTTATTACAATTACACAACAAAAACAATTTATAAAATGCATAACACCAGCCGACAGTCAACACGCTACATATACAACAGTGCGGTTAATGAATTAACAATACAAATTACTGCTAAATAAACAAGTGTAAATAGATATTTCAAATAAATAAAATAATTTAACGTGATAATTTTGATATTTAAAGATTTCAAAATAGTTAAATAAATCAGGATAATTTATAAAAAATAATAAACGACAAACATTTTTGACTAGTGTCGTTTTATCCAAAATTACTTACCTACTTGGTAAAATATTTTTGTATCGGCTTTTATCGCTTCACAACTTGGTGTAAAGAAATACATATAATTCTACTTAAAATTAAAATTATTACACTTAATATTTATTCATCTTAATTTATGTATTGGTAGCTTTAGAAGCTGTAGTGGAAAGTCTAGTTATAAAAAATGCTTACATGTTTTATATTTTTTTGTGAAAGGATCTTTAATTTGTATATTTTATTCAGTGACTGTACTGACCGGAGTGTTTATTAGGAGCCCCGATATGATTAGTATCATATTCGTTTTTACTGATAATAGGTGCTGTAATAATTTATTATTGGCTAGAATATTAGCACCGTTTTAAACATTAAAAGGTATAATTTGGCAAACATAATTAATTATAAAAAATACGGGCTCCATAATTTACAGTGTGTTGAATTGTACAATAACATACGATCATCGAGATTGCGAACGATGGTCCAAACTCATATTTTAGTGTTAAAATTTACATTTTACATGGACTACCAGTTATATAATCTACATTATAATCTAGATAACGAGACCTTAATTAAATGAGCGTATGTGACAATCAAAGACATCACGGTTTGCTATCCGGTGGGTTGAAGAACTCCCAATGGTGGTGATGGATGGTGCGACTGTCACTAAGTCCAAACATGATGAGCCCTGCTATCAACACGAGGAAGATTACCAAAGCCATTTGTACGTCTTTTTTGTCCTCTGTTCCGCTTATGTATGACATGAAAGAGTTGAACATATTTCTTAAAGTCCGACTGATCGAAGTCTGACACACTCGCAAGAATTGAGCACCAGCTTCTGTTATAGTGGGCTCATGGGTCCTCACAGGAGGTGGCATGCGTCTCGGAGAGGGTCGGGGCTTGCTATCATCGGAACTGGACTCGGAATGAGGAGCTGCAGGTTTCCTTTTAGGACGTCGCACCTGTGGAGGAGGTGAATGATGTTGGGGATCGTGGAACTCAGGATAAGGACGCTCTCTAAATGCACGAGGCGGAAAAAAGCTAGCAGGTTGAATATTTATGTCCTGAAGGTAGGAATATAGCAGAGGTGTCAAGTCAGGAGGAGGTGGTCTTTGGGGAGGAGGTGTGGCGGCTTGTTCTGGGGCAGGTCGAGGTGGCGGCGGTGGCGGGGATGGAGTTTTCTCTGTTGCAGCTTGCTTTTGTTCCACTTCATATTCCTTGGTTACTTCTGAAAGTTCGTCGGTTTGGGTGTGTTCTTCTCTACTTACAGGCCTCATGATGTCGACTGGTTCTGAAGATTGGGGAGGACTTTGACTCGTTGTTATTTCAGCGAATTTTTTCACGATTTCGTCGATCACTGACTGTGAAAATTCAATTCCACTAACAGATATGTGCCCTGATTTTGAGTCGAGTTCAGTTACCTGCAAGGTCATTCCTTCTATATCAGAAACTAAGATTTTACTTGCCTGTAACTCCGAGACGTTCAACCGACCAACATCCAAGTCTCTGACCTGCAATCGTTGAGTTACCAAATTATCCAAATGAATGTCTCTGTTAGCATCGCTTACTCTTTCTAGAGCGCGTTCTTCACTAGGATTCATCACCTTAGATTTCTGTGCCGGGCTCGAAGCTCCTCTTGATTTTGGGAGAGGTGGAACATCAGGAATTTGTGATTCATCAATATCTATATGTTGTACGGTCAAAGATGCCTCTGTTAACATTTCTTCTTTTCATTTATTCTAGTTGGACTAGATACGCGTCTTTCAACTAAAATAACAGTTGGCGATGTACGGCCAATGGTTGTTTTGGCCAAGTCCGAAATTTTCGGGTCTGAAAGTTTTAGTGACTTCTCTGAACGTGACGTTGGCCGTGAAACACGAGGGCTCTCCGTCATTCTGCCATGTGACTTTCCTAAAACAGATTCTTCATCGACAATGTCCCTTAAAGAACTAGACATTGATATATCCAGATTATCATCCATACCAAGTTCATAATCTACGTCATCAGGCAAAGGGTCAGTTTGAGTTGAAACCTCTATTTCAACTACGTCTTCTGTTTTCCCTTCATCCTCCATGGGATATGAAAGGGGAGTTTTCCCTTCATCCTCCATGGGATATGAAAGGGGAGTATCTAAATCTGATATATTACAGTTTTCTTCCATTTTATTATCTGATACATTTTGGTCATCAGCTGATTGATTTTTTTTTCGTTTAGGGCCTCTGGGTGGTCGTGGTGGTGGCGGTAATGGTCTATCTTTCATTTTGCTTACAATCTCACCAGATTTTAAATCTTTGTGAACTTCTTCTACTGGTGGTTCATCGATTTCCACATATTGTGTTAGATCTCCACTTATTGAACGTTTGGTAAAACTATCTAAGGTCATTAAACTGGTTGAAGACTTCTTTCTGGGTGGTCGATCAGGAACAGTTTTAGTGGCACCTACTGTGTAATACTTACGTTCAGAGCTGTTACTCTTTCGACGGCGAACAGGAGGAGTTTTGCTAATGGATCTTCTGACGGGTTTGGCCGGTGCGTTTGACCCCTTGTCAACAGTTGCGTATCCCGGACTTTCGTGACGCATCTCTCTCGATAATTCAATTTCTTCTGTATGTGGGATATGTGTATCAAGAGTAAGCGATTCAGCACCGTGGGAGGTCCTGTCGTCATCGCAGAGGGAGGTTCCTCGAGAGCTCCTGGATCGGTTGCGCCGCGGTGGGAGCGGGCTCTGGCCCGTCACAGTTGTATCAACTTGAGGTACGATGTATTCGTGTTCAGTGCGATATACGATTATCTGAAAATGAAACACATCACATGATTATTATCGATAATTTTATGTTATGTAAATTTTTTATACAATACAAGAAGAAAAGAAATAACGATGCCAGTCTAAAAAATAACAAGAGTGAAGAACAGCAAATACTTATAAAAAGTACAAAAATCAACGTTTCGTAGTAGGTAGCCCGATTTCTTTTCCAAAACTTAACCGATTAATATTTTTTTTCATTATAAATTAACATAGAATTTGGCCGTGTTTTCTTTTTTATCTACTTAAACTACATACTTATATTACATAATACTAAAATGAGAAAAGATTTGATTGTTTGTTTGAATTCAATAGGCTCCGAAACTATTGGAGTGATATAGAAAATTCTTACACTATTAGAAAGCTTAATTCTTCCCGAGTGACATAGGCTATATTTTATCTCGATATTCCCACGGGAATGGGTACCACGCGTGTAAAACCGCGAGGATCCGCTAGTATAATATAATCTATTTTCTGGATGTTTGAAGACAGCCAATTTGTAGGATTTTGAAGGTTCCATATCTTTTTAAATAATTAATTTATGTAAACAAAAAGAAATTGCTCTAACTGGCATTTATCCAGGGAGGAACAGGGTACTCTGTTTGCATGGAAACCGGTCCTTTTAATTCCGTCTTAAGTTTAATTCAAAAAGTTATTAGTGGTGTTTAAATTAAGTATGACAGCGTAGTTTTGTCTAGATTAGTAAAATTGAGTGAATTGAATCCAGTGGAGGCGCCATGGGAGTCGCTATAGGGCTTAATTGGAGCCCATTAGGTTTCATCTGCGGATGATTTTGTTATTATTGTTATATGGCAATCCCTTGGGTTTTATTGAATCAACCGATCCATTAAAGGCAAGGCAATTCACTCTCATCAAAATTTAGGGAAATGAATCGCCTAGCCTGTATCTGGTTTTAGTCAATTGCAAGCAGTGTTGTGGATTTGATTGTAATGTTTTTTAATACAACTATATAAAGTCAGTGTTTATAAAACGGAAAACGAATGAAACGAAAATGGTATTTTTTACCAGGTGTCGTATGTATTTGTATAGGGTAGTTCCAAGGGCTTAGAATATAAGAATTTCGATAGTCTCAAAATAAACGCTTATTCATATGGTTTCGTTCGTGATTCACTTTATAAGTAAAAGTTAGATTAATCTACCCATTAATTTATAAACAAATATAAAAAAAAATTAACCGCCGTAAAAACAAAACTGCAAAGAAAACCTCATTACCAAAAACACGTAAAAGTGAAAAATAAATTGAATCATTCTAGAGTAAGTACGAAAGTGCGGGACTTTTCTGACCGACTTCAACGGTTTCAACGTCAAGCGTGGTCAAGCTATCTGGGGGCACGGTAGTGCCCCCGCCAAGTCAAGCGCGAAGCAAACACTGCCGTACCATCCTTTACTGGAACCATTTCGCCGCATTTTCAGGCCCCTATTTGAGAACCTCTGGATAAGACCAGAACGCAGAAATTTTCGTCATCCAGTAAGCTATAATTACATACTAAAATCCAAAATTTCAAGTCTGTAGGTCATTTAGTTTCGAAGTTAAGCGAAAGCAAAGTTTCGCATTTATGACACTCACTCATGATCATCAAAATAGAACTAGTACTTCCCATAAACTCAGAGAGCTGCCATTTGGTACAGAGTTAGGGTTTAATGGCCACATAAAGGGAAAACTATAAAAACTAGGATAATTTATCCAGATTTCTAGTTATACCAACTGCATAAATAACTTTGTAATCCTATATAAATATATAGGATTACAAAATTACATTTGCAGTTTCTAGTTACACCAACTGCATAAATAACTTTGTAATCCTATATAAATATATAGGATTACAAAGTTACATTTGCAGTAAATAAATCAGTGTAGCTGTATTTATTACTTATGTGTAATACCTAGCAAAAAGATATGAAATCTCACCAAAATCATCCTATAAAAAACTGACCAACTCTCGCTGGAGCTGCTTATTTCTTTACAAAAAGCGTTGAAATCTCTCAGTAAAGTCAAGCCAACTCTAATGTTCCTTTCTGCGATTTCTTTATTGATATAGTTACGCTTTAATTTTATGTGACTTGGTCGTTGACTTGTGGGCACAAGCACAAACTAACCAACATGTAATTGTAGAATGTTCAACGTCCAAAGTCACATAAAATTAAAACGTAACTATATCAATAAAGAAATCGCAGAAAGGAACATTAGAGTTGGTTTGACTTTACTGAGAGATTTCAACGCTTTTTGTAAATAAATAAGCAGCTCCAGCGAGAGTTGGTCAGTTTTTTATAGGATGATTTTGGTGAGATGTATTTGATAGATTACAATTTACACCACTCCGCGCATGAGATATTGTGTAGGTATTACTGTTTCACTATTTTAAGTATTTGTTCTTCGGCTTAACACCGACTTCAATCAGATTAGTAAGTTCAAGATTAATTAGAAAAAGTCCCGCACTTTCGTACTTTGAATTAAATGATTCAATTTATTTTTCACTTGTACGTGTTTTTGGGAAATGAGTTTTTGTTTGCAGTTATGTTTTGTAGGCGGTTTAATGTTTTTGAAAATTTTTTTTTTTTTTTTGTGTTGTTACCATAAGAAACCACATAATAAGCAAGCGTATAGCGCAATGTGCAACGACTATAGCCCATAATAATATCTAAATTAGAACACTCAGACAAGCACCACCCTTCAACTCCTAACTGTTATGCAGTTTCCTTCCACCATCAGCTAACCTAAATTACTTGAAAGAATACAACCTAAAGTTCTACTTGCGCTTGTGGTAGGTACTTAAAAACATACTTTAACTCCTAAGCTAACTCCTAAGGAGTTTTACCTTCGATCATCAGCTTACCTAAAAAACCTAAAAGGTAACATCTATAAATATATACGTATCAACGATATTTAAAGAATTATCCTCCAACTCCTAACCATTGAGAAGTTGTATCTTCCATCACCAGCTCATTATCGTGAGATGATGACTACCAGACGCAACTAATTGTAAATTGCTTATGAATTATATTAAAGGAATCGTATTGCGCCCGTAAAATATTTAGTATTTACTTAATTAACATTTTCAATGGCCATCTGTGGTCCTCATCATCAGTTCCACTTCACCAAATGGTGCTTTCCGAAAGCAAATGCACGAGTTACCTAAGAAAATATCAAAATCGCTTTTAAAGAGTTCCCTTGATTTCTCCAGGATGCCATCATCAGATCCTGAATTCCTGACCTTATAACAATGGGACCAATTTGTAACTATTTGCTTCCAAACAAAAAAAGAATTTCTAAAATCGGTTTATACACGTATGAGGTAACAAACAATAAAATAAAAAAAAATCAACCGAACTGAGAACCTCCTCCTTTTTTTGAAGTCGGTTGAAAACAAATCATCCGCAGTAAGCCTCGCCCAAGATTGAGTAAGGGTACCTACACAAAATTTTACAGATCGTTGTCGACCTTGTCTTAAATTATAAATAAATTCCTTTGAAATATTCAGCTATATCTAAGATTGACTAGTGTATTTTGTTTTAACTGGGTCAACAAACGTCTAATGTGGCTTTCCAGAAATAATGCCAGTTACTGCTAAAAGTATACGAAATCTTTGGCTATCGGCCAATCGCAACTCGAATGAGATGCACTGCGGAGACCTGTGCCTGTTCAAAACTGTGCCTGAGAATGTTTGAGTTACCTTGCTTATTGTGATTGATCAATTTAAATGGCAAATAAATTTTAATTAATACAAAGGAACTAAATTCATAACAATTAATAAAGACAACAACGCACACATTGTTCCGATACCGAAATGTAGCATAAACACTTGTTTTACGGACAAAAGAAACTAAGGAATAAACAATAAATTTATTTATAGCACCCAGACGTGGAGCAAAGACAAATATGCCCATCACATAAATGTTTGTCCAGGGTGGGGATCGAACCTACGACCCTCTGAGCCCCTTTTTAGGGTTTTGTAGCCGAATAGCAAAAAACGGAACCATTATAAATTCGTCATGTCTGTCCGTCCGTCAGTATGTCACAGCCACTTTATTCCAAAACTATTAAAACTTCACACTTGAAACTTGGTACGTAGATGTATTCTATGAACCGCTATACGATATAAAACAAAAATAAATAAAGTTAGTCCCCTCCCCCCCTTTTTATTTATATTATATAGCAAGTACTTTTGAGATCTATAACACATTTTCAAGTAGGCAATCGGAACGTTAAGTGGGTACGGAACCCTCCATGGGCGAGCCTAACTCGCACTGGGCCGAATTATTTAATATTTCTGTTTTTATTTTAGACTTTTTAGTTCATTATCAATAAATCACCTTTCTTATGTAAGATCTTAGATATTAAATTCTTCTTCATGGATAGATGCATTGCGTTTTTAACACGTTTAATGAGCATCTTATAAATAAATTTAAAACTCTTAAAACCGAACTCACTGTTGATGATTATTTAAAGGACACAAAATTGTATGGAAATAATGACCTTTGCCTTTGAATATTAATCGTTTTGTAACTGTAGGTATGCAATTCAAAAGGTAATACTATAACATATGTAAATATTTTGATTGTATATTATTGTACTTTTTAATGACGATATAGATATTGTAATATCGTCTCTCTTCTTTTGAAAGAGCTAAAGAGCTGATAACGATTGCAAAAAGAATATTTTATTTCTATGAGAAATTAATGAGCTTGTTTTCTCCTATTTAATGGTTAAATTTTGCAGTCGGGGTTTTTGTTTTTTTATTAAGTAAGTATATTTCATTTACAAAACTAATAATTTGGTAGGTACAGTATGTAGTACATATTTAGATTTATATCTTTTGTTATTTTATATCTGCGTTGTTAGGTATGTCAAATCAGAATATTATATGAATATAATGTTGCTCTATCATCATCATCATCATCATCAGCCATTTAATAATTATGTTATTATTACTACTTTATTATTACTTTATGTTGCTCTATAAATAAGCCATATTTATTATAGTTGGGTATAAAGACGGTATTTTAGTTGGGTATTAAGACGGTGAATGACATATGTTTTGGAGACTACCTACGTTTTTAATAAAAGTAATTATTAAAAAAATATTTTTATAAAAAAATAAAACCGCCTTCAAAAAAATCACATCAAAAAAGTAAGAAATAATTCCTCACCAAATAAATAACGTAAGTACTTACTTACTTACTTTGAAGTCGGGCGTGAAACATTACGATTTTTTGTTGTTTTTGTCAAAACCCGCCCTCCCGCCCGACTTCAAAAGTATTTACGTTATTTATTTGGCGAGGAATTATTTCTTACTTTTTTGATGTGATTTTGTTGAAGGCGGTTTTATTTTTTTATAAAAATAATTTTTATTTCACTCTTTTTAGTGCATTGTGCAGGCAATTTACTTGTGTTCTGGTAAATAGGTTTGTGATCAAATTGAAAACCTCCTTTTTTGAAGTCGGTTAAAATACCTTGAGGTATCCCCTTTTTAACAAAACAAGAATCATCTAAATCGGTTTATAAACAAAGGAGTTATGCCTAAAGATACGTATTAAATTCACATAAAGTGGTAACGAAAACGACAGTATTTTCAAGATTTCCTGAAAACTACTGAACCGATGTTAAAATTTAAAAAAATGGGACCAACTTGGAAAACAACCTGATGTAATACCGTTTCAATCATTTCAATCGGTCCATCCGTCTTCGAGTAATCGGTGGGCAGACACAAAAAAAACAGACATACAGACGAATAGAGAACCTCCTCCTTTTTGATTTAGAAGTCGGTTAAAAAAGTATTTAAACATCGATTTAAATAGGTCATGAGTTTTTAAGGTCTCAAGTGAAGTTTGGCTTTCAGAGACAATAGATTTATTTATTTAATGATGATACGACTCGACACTAGTAAAACTCTAGTCTAAAATAATATTAAACAATTTCCATTATCCTACATAATCACTACATAGTATAAAACAAAGTTGCTTTCTCTGTCCCTATGTCCCTTTGTATGCTTAAATCTTTGAAACTACGCAACGGATTTTGATGCGTTTTTTTTAATTGATAGAGTGATTCAAGAGGAAGGTTTATATGTACTTTTTATCCTGATATTCCCACGGGAACGGGAACCACGCGGGTGAAACCGCGGGCGGCCGCTAGTAGATTATAAATGCTAAAGTTTGTGAGTATGTATTTGTGGATGTCTGGATGGACGGATGTTTGTTACTCTTTATATTTGCAACAGAGATATTATTAACTGGAGTAACACAGATACTTTTTTTTATCTCGATATTCCCACGGGAACGGGAACCACGCGGGTGAAACCGCGGGCAGCCGCTAGTAATTTATTTTTTATTTTTTTATTTATTTATTTTAAATTGACTGATTATTACTAATAATATTAAATACTTCTTGGTTAACCGATAACGACGTTAATAAATTATTAAAAATAACAGCCTTGCCAGTTTTATGGGTAAAAGTTTGAGTATTTAGAAATCTAAAAAAGTATCGTACTGTGTCCTGTAAATATTAGTCGAGACAATTTTAATACTTACATCATCCGGATGATCCTGCGGCTCATCCCACAGATCGGAGCCTGGCATATCCTTGAAATCGTTTAACGATGAGTGTTTTAGTTCCTTCTTTCCAAACTTCTTCTTCCTTCTGGGCGGCATCGGCAGTGTCTGAGACTGTATCGGTAGACTTTCCGGGTACTCTATCACGTCATCATTAGCATATTCATGGATAGAATGCAAATCCACTGGCGGAGAAAAGTCTGATCTGTTGAACTGGTCACTTTCTTCTCCCATATCATCCACTATTTCCTCAGTCACACGTTCTCTCTCATGGTTATCCTCTGGTAGACACAAATCGACCTCACTGAACTGCATACTAGCATTAACGCTGTCGTCAATGTATTTGATTGATTCTGTCTCTTTTTTCTTTCTTTTCGCTCTCGATGGTCTCACCGGAGGGAATGTGTAATAACCATCGTCCCTATCATTCAAATCCTCATTGGAATATCTTATTTGCTCGTTATCATCAATCAAAAGCTCTGGATCAGCGTCGGGTTCATTGTAATACAAGTGTTCATCGTTAACCCCAGAATTGCTCCCCATACTTGCGAGGACATTGTTTGGGATTTTGAACGCTTGTCGTATTTCATCGCTCAAGTATTCTCTCATTTGAATATTTTCGCGAGAAATTCCTCTCGGTCGAACAAAAAATTCGTCATTATTAATTTCGTTTATATGAGTGTATTCTTGGTTAGACGGTGAAATGTTAGGGATAGAAGATGCATTGCGATTTTCGTTAAAGTTTGATGACTCGGCTTCTTCATCTAAATAATCTGCGTCCATTTTATCGAAATCGTACGTTGTTTCAAATCTGCGAGTTTCGGGTTCACTTTCACAAACGTCTTCATTATCAATGTTACCATATTCTCGAGGTTGTTCGGATTCTTCCGGGGTGTAGGATGCCGGCGCGGCTTTAGTTTTTGAGACACGAGTAAATGTAAAAGTTGGTGGCGGAGTGTCATCTCTAGCTAATGTCGGGGATGATGAAGTTTTCTGAAGTTCGTATTTCTTCTTTCTATTAAATAACCTAGGGAAGGTTTTAGCTTCAAAATCAACAGTGGCTACATGTGGCGAATCACTTCGATTTTCATCGCATTCAGCTTCTTCAACTTTATATTCCTTTTTTCTTCCTAAACTGGGAAAATTTATTTCAGGCATTTTGAATTTTGGAAGATCGGGGACATTGAACTTTGGTCGATCTGGTAGATTGAATTTTTTGCGATCACCTAAAGATAACTTTTCAGATATGTTAATTTTTTTGAACTTTGGTCGATCAGGTAAACTGAATTTTCTCCTCTCCGGTAAAGTGAAACGTGGTCTTTCTGGAAACGAGATTTTCGGACGCTCAGGCATTTTAAATTTCGGACGGTCCGGAAAATTTATTTTTGGTTTATCAGGCATACTGAATTTATGTGCTTTGATGTTCTGTAATTTGGTTTTTAGTTTACCTGCTTGCGTTTTTAATTTACCAGTACTCTCTTTTATACGTTGCTGTATCTTGCTGTCGGTGGTGTCAGCATTTTTTTGCCGACTGTCACGTTTAAGCGGCAAATTTTCTAATGCTGATGAATCAACTTGGCTTGTACTCACTTCACATTCTGTGCGCGATACTGTTGAAGGAGTATTAAGAAAGAATCGGTCCTCAATATTCTTTTGTAGTGCTTCGGCATTTAAAATTTCATCAGTTTTATCATCTTGAAGATTGTCTTTATCTTCTTCTGTATGATCTTCTTCGTCAGTAGTGTGCTGCAAAAATTTTCGTTCCAAAGACGTCGTACTAGATAATTCATCTTCTGCCTTGACCAAGTTGGCTTTCTCCAAAACACTCGGTGTTGTATTATACACTATGTTGGCTGGTGGTTTTTCGATGATTTCATATTCGTGATCACTGAAAACAAAAGCGGTTAATTAAAACACAGACACTAATAAATAATCTTATACTTTCGCTCTGCTTTAGTTACAATCGGTGCCAAACATTCGCAAAAATGTACCAACAATAAATAAAAAATATGTTCGCTGTGCATAAATAAGGGACATTATGTATTATTTACAATCATTTTCAGATGTAGTAAAATATTTAAAAAATATATTCCTGGAATAAAAAAGAGTTATATTTAAACTACAGCCCGCGTTATTTCTGTCACAATTAGGCCAAACAGCAGCGCGCTCGTTTTAGCTACAGCAGCCGCCGGGTAAAAGACGCAGCGGTTTCGAATTTATTTTGTGGGTCGTAACTTCAGTCATAAAATGTCAACGAATTCATCAAAAACTAACGTAGGCGTTGCTTACCTCTCATACGAAATTATATTGCTAGCTCGCGACGTTGGTCTAGTGCCCACTGGATTGACTCTTTCCGGTAGCAGAGAATCACATTGAAAAAATTGACATCCACAACGAACATCCGGTGTGTACAGTTGCACGCTGCCTTCTCTGGTCGGCCTCACAGGCTTCTCGAGTGGGGTCCCGCCTTCCGAAGTCCATCGTCGAAGCGTAGTCATAACTACTGACTACCGAAAAGAATTCCGAATCCGGGGCATGTTAGGGACTAGTTTCCGGCAGATTATTTGGCATATCCAAATTTTTTTTTAAGACGGCCATATAACGCGTTTGTGAAAGCCGAACAGTAAATGAACTAATCACCGGCGTGAAAGCAGCCGCGAGCACTGATGACAATTTTAAAGAGCTTGCCCAATGTACAGGAAGACGATTCGAATGGTTCTATATTTAACAAACACTCAGAAGCTGGCGCGTTCGCTTTGCGCATGTTGGAATACTGTTATTATGTCATAGTTACAAAATAATATGCTTAGTTCCGCACAATAATTAGCACAAACGATATTTACCTGCCGGGTTTAGACCATTCCTTATCGGATGACTCGTCGACATATTGACTTCTTTTACCGAGAGGACTTGGACTAGGTGAAGACTCAATTGGTATTGTAGTAGTTTGTTCTATGGTTACTTCGATGTCTTCGTCAATAATTTCTGTAATAGTAATGTTAGGAGATTCATTTCTTGATCTGGTTTCTTCAAGTTGATTTTGGAAAATTTCATCCACATTTGGCTCCTCGGGGTCCATCTCTTCATCTAATAAAACTGCCTCTTTGTTGGTGTTGTCTTTTTTGTGTAATTTTTCCATAATATGCTCTTCTGCTTTAAGTGATATAGTATCATCCGCTACCAAACTAGGATCAAATGATGATATCGATTTCTTTTCCGATAAGCTTCCACTTTCTTTGTTGCTGCTACTTCGGTTGTCTTCTGATTTTTCAAGGTCATGCTTTTCCACATCAGGAGAGAAATGAAGAGATTTTTCAATATCCGGATTTTTAGAATCTTCTACGTCTTCATAAATATGCTCTTTCTTTTTTCTAGGAGGTGGTGTATTGACGCTCATAGATTTACTCATCTCGTCCGAATCTCCCAGTTTTATAGCTCCAAATTTTTGTCTTCGAACTGCTCCTGGAGAAGATTTCAGTTGTCTGATTTCTTGGCCTTCTTCATTTTTCTTCCGTTTAGCAACAGGTGATTTTTCATTTTCAATTTTTTCCAGTTTTTGCAAAGTCTTATCAGCTAAATGCTTAATTTTATTTACTAGAGGATGACAACACTTTGTTTTTTCTCGCGTCTCCGTCACACCAATGTTGTATAGTTGTTCTGGTACGCGGCGTTTTAATATGCCTTTTGGAGAAACATTTTTTGGTATTTCGATTGGTGTTGCTAGGTGCGTACTGGCTTGGCTTTCTGGTCTTTTTATCATATATGACTGGGTGGCTCGTGTGATATTATCTTCTTCGGAATCTAAAGACACTTCCTTCGAAAATTTTGGTATGTGTACACCTTCATCTTCCCCTTCTTCACCATGTTTTCTACTGCTTCCCGGCGAGGAGTCAAGAATCAAGATATCTTGAATGTCCCTGTCGACAGGCGAATGCGTCCTGGATTTCGAAACGTCTCGCGACATGCTTCTTCTTGGGGTAGTTTCTCTGATAATGTCCTCGGCCGTGATCTCGCCTTCTATTGGCTCTTTCAAGAGAT
The DNA here is from genome assembly GCA_949710035.1 of Crambus lathoniellus. Classification (NCBI taxonomy): domain Eukaryota; kingdom Metazoa; phylum Arthropoda; class Insecta; order Lepidoptera; family Crambidae; genus Crambus; species Crambus lathoniellus. Next base: position 32,842,497 of record OX453296.1, read on the forward strand.
GAGTCCAAGGGTATCCGCCGGCCTCACGAGCTCTTCGTAAATCTTCCCATTGATATGTTTTGATTGGCACCGGTGGGATACTTTTCTCTTTATCTGGCGACAATTCAGATTCCATATGTTTAATTAGTCAAGTAACAAAATAGTATTATGAATAAACAGAACTGTTTTAAAGTCAATATGTTTGTTTTTGTGAATTTTTAACAGAAAACTCGGTTTGTAATCCCACACGGACCTACATTCACACTTTTTCACCGTAAAACTAAGAACACAACATTTCGTTTCAATGTGAGCATCGGCAACTGAAAACACGGTGTGTTTGCGTGGGCTTGTGTGGAAATAGGTGTGAATAAGTTGTGTACTATGAGCGTTGTTGGACAGATTATTTTGGACTAATGCAGCGGCTTTACCTTGAGGCGTTCGAACCACCGCGGCGTCGGAGGTCACGTTTGACCATCCCTGGCGTTTGTTTATCCACTCAGGAGACACGAGACGCCGTTTTTTGTTTTTTTGATATGAAATGATCTGTGATCGGTACAAAATCTCCGTTCAACTGGCCGCACGGTATGATCCGAGCAAGCGCGCTAAATATAAGATTGAGCATGAATTTATTTTGGGTGAGCATTTCGCGTCATCGGCAGTCGAGCGCCCGTCCGACGGACGCCGGACAGTGGTACAAACGGTTACTGCGGATGGGAAACTATGATCTATTATTCAAAATGAGTAGCTATGTTGAACGCGTAGCAACAAAGGTCTCGAGTACTTACCGTTCGTTGAACAATATCCAAATGGACGACCTAGCTATGTGTAATTGTAGTGAACGCGTGACTTTTTCATTGACTGTTTGTTAAACACTTATGTAATATACATACATGCTTATTATATGATTACACGGCATGTATTCAATTCATTTTTCGTCACTTTTTCTCGTAGAGTACTTACTTATACTTGTTAGTCGTAGAAAAAAAAAATATTAAGTAAGTACTCTTTTAACGTTTACTGTTGGTTCTCTAGTATTTAGTGAGAAAATATCATTTGGTACCTACTCATAAAGAAATTATTGTATATTTTATAATACTTCGGCAAAGTAGGTAGTAGGTACTGTAGGCCGATTCCCTACTCTATAGTTCGATTACCAACTCGCATAATACAGGGCGTCCCAAAACAATGCCACATGAAGGGAAAGTAGGTAGGTACCTTATATACCGAAGATATAAAATTTTACTGAAAAAAAACTTCAAAAACGAACTGCATTCAAAGAATTTCAAATAATCGCATGTCTGAAATGGGAATCGAATGCGCTGAATGTGAAAATTTTTATTATTCTGATTGAAAGGCGCATTTATTTATTCTAAGTTACATAGCATAAAAGGAAGACTATGAAATTTTACATTTAATGTTGATAATCAAGTTTGGATAGCATTTTGCTGTGACTGTCGTGCTCAAAACAACTGACTTTAACATTTTAATTTACTAATAAGTGAAGATTAGAGCAATATTATACGTAAATTTCCCTTCCATAAGTGAGTGATAAAGTTCTTGCGCCCATTCTTCTTGTCAGTTAAAAAAGTCTTAATTGGCTGGTAGGTAAATATTGACGATTCATAAGTACTTACTTACATATTCATTATGACTAAGTGAATAAAGAATTTTTTCATTTCATTTTATTTCATTTCATATACATACTGTGAGAACTATAACACTCACTTATGGAACACCACCTCGACTGATTCAAAAGGTTTGAATAATTTGGTGCGGATTGGATTCTCGGTTTGGACAGGCGATTATTAAAAAATCTTGGAATGCAGTTCGTATTGTTATTTAAATAAAAATAAAGTCTTATTTCCAATTAATTTTCAATCTTTACTATTTGTTGCGGTCTATGGCACCATCTGGAATACATAGTCATGCATGGGACGCCCTGAGAGCGCCCTGAAGGCGTCCCACGACTGTGCCACAGCCCACACGGTGGAATAGACCGCACCAAATTATTCAAACCTTTTTAAATCAATCGAGGTCGTAGGTATTACTTATCACATTATGTTTAACTTTCTCACACTCTTATAATAGGAAAATACGGAATAATATTGCTCCAATCTTCACTCATTAGTGGTAATACATTGAAATGTTAAAGTCAGTTGTTTTGAGCACGACGACGACAGTCACAGAAAAGGCTATCCATAACGCTGCCCAAATTTGTTATTCACCATTAAATGTTAAATTTTATAGTCTCCCTTTTATTGATGCCATGTTACAAAGAATAAATAAATGCTTAAAATTAAGCCTTTCGATCGGTATAATAAAATAAAATAAAAAATATTTTACATTCTCCTGGTTCGATTCCCAGTTCAGACATGCGATTATTTGAAATTCTTCGAATGCAATTCGATTTCTTTTTAAAATAAAAATGAAGTTTAAGTTTAGTAAAATTTGATATATATTCAGTATAATAATTATAGTTTTTGAACGCCCTTTATATTAATAGGTATGATTTTAACATACATACAGCAGGCCTACTCATAATCAACGAAAAACATCGTTATAGGTACCCGTCCCTCTCACTCTCCGAGTCTCCGAGCGACAGCAGAATCGAGTGACAGCAGTGGGGCTAAAGCAGTTTCGATTTTCATCCCTAAGGCGATAGGTAAAAATATAACATAGGTACCTATAACATAGGTAAAAAAAATATCGTCGATGGCCGTTGCTTACACAAGCGAGGGGGTGCTGGGATCGGTAAGACTCCGGCCGCGGCACTCTCGTAGACTGAGAAATACGTGTAGACGCGGCATGCAGCGCGCATTCTATTTACATCTAAAATATCACCTATGTGATACCTATCACCTATCAAAATATATCCATTATCGAAATGATCTTCGCAGGCAAAACTACAACATTTGGTACAAATTACACTGAAAAAAATAAATAATGTATACTGCTCTAACCAGTAGGTACATTTTCAGATTTATTTCAATCAAATTAATAAAACTTATAATTTAATATGAAAAAATATAAATAACTCATACTAGCCCATCATCCAATACTTTTTTACAAAATAAATCTACTTAGTTAATCAATATTTAAATAAGTATACCGTTTATATAAAATCACGCTATCAATCTATAATATAAATCAATATATAAAAAAAAACACTTAAATAAAAATATTGTTTAAGTACAAAAAAATAAAATAAAATACATCTTATTCCAATACCAAAAATGATAATATCAAATAATACAATAACTTGTGTCATTGAAAATTGGAAGCAACGATCACATACACCCAGATACAAGAAAATATCTAAAAGTTAGTTTTCGACATTTACCCGTCCGAGAATCGAACCCGGGACCTCAGAGATAGTGGCACCTAGAAAACCGGTGCGTACACCAATCGGCCACGGAGATCGTCGAATTTGTTTAAACAAAATGTAGCGCAACTGAAATAATTGATACTTTGTTTACTAATGTAAACTTGCCAGTTTTATAATGTGGTTGGTTATAGTACTTGAATAAAATTTTGTGTGAATAGATTCACCCGGAAGATGCCTATTCACTTGCGACTTTAAGAGGTTTGGGTTGTAGGTACTCGGGCAAACAGAAGCCGGCATGGTATTCCAGGCATGATGAAGGAGTACTTAATTCTCTGAGCGTGAGTTTAAAGGAGAGGGCGGAATGAGGTTATGCAACTCAGATGCACACTCGTTAAAGCATACCTGACAAGTGACTCAGGGGATGAAACTCATAGCTGAAGTCCCCCATCGACAGTATGGGAGTGCTTATTCGCCAGGCCAGATAAAGAGGTACGCACTGTGTATCAGACTAACACCAGTAACATAGAGATCCTTACTACCGAACTTAGTAACTGTACGGTCACTTCAGTCTACAAACCTCCCAATGCACGGTATTACTTCAGCTGTCCGCCGAACTTTAACGCCCATCCGGTTAGATTCGTCCTTGGTAATTTTAATAGCCATAGCGAGAACTGGGGATACAGAACCAGTGATGACAACGGAGTGAAGGTTGAAGAATGGGTTGATGGACACATACCTACTATCTTTGATCCATGATCCAAAACTTCCGTCATCATTCAACAGCGGTCGCTGGAAAAGGGGTTAAAACCCTGATCTAATCTTTGCCAGTGATCACATAGATCACCTGTGCGTGAAGACAGTAAGTGGTGCAATACGGAGGACCTAATTATGTGCCAGGCCTTACGAGCTGAAGGATAAAATAATAAAATAAAATAAAAAATATCTTTATTCAACTTGACTTAAGAAATAAGCTCTTTGGAATCGTCAATATTTTCGTTCAAGACTTTTTTAACTGATAAGAAGAATAGGCGCAATAAACTTATCAGCTTTAATAATTGGAGTAACGATATTTCCAAAGATTTATATCGTTAACTTTTACAACTTTTTCATTATAATATTACATTAGTTCAGCTAAGGTTATGTGTTACATCAAATCCATGCATTACGGTCTTTCAAATAGTCGTCTACTTTATAATATCCTTTGCCCATGAGCGATTTTTAGCCATGACTTTTGAATTTGTGCAAAGGCAGCTCTACTAAATTCTGTGGAACTTTATTAAAACTAGCTACGCTTTTCCCCAAAAACGAACTTCTTGTTTTTTCAAGTCGAATCCTTGGAACGGCAATCTTATTTTTATTTCTTGTTTTGAATTGATGTATATTGCTACGTTTTACAAATGTATTGAGATACTTCTTCACATATACCAAATTCTCATATATGTATTGTCCTGTAACAGTTAATATGTTGATTTCTTTTAAAGAATCTCTTGGCCGAAGTTTGTATATGGCGCGAATAGCTCTTTTCTGAAGCACAAAAATACTTACGATGTTAGCTGCTGAACCCCAAAGTAATAGGCCGTAGGACAATACACCCTGAAAATAGCTAAAATAGATTAACCTTGCCGTTTAAATATCGGTTAAGAGCCTTATTTCTTTAACAGCAAATGCCGCAGAACTGAGTCTACCGGCCAAGGCTTCAATATGAGGGTCCCATTGAAGTCGATAATCTAATGTTATATCTAAAAATTTAGTACTGTTAATTAATTCTACTACATTGTCATCCAATTTTATGTGAATAGCAACCTGTCTTACATTTGGCAGGGAATTTTTTTTCACATTTTGTTTTTTTCGAGTTTAATGATAGATTAATTGAAGGTACCACGGCAAAAAGAAATTGCCACAGTACCATCAATGGTACTGTGTAATGGTACCATGGTAAAGGAATGGATTATTGCTATTGAACCAATGCGCAACTTTCGTAAAAATACTATTTACTTCGTCAGAACAATTATTACCTCTGTCAACTTTAAAGACTAGAGGAAGTGTCATCAGCAAATAGCACTGTCTCGCATAAATTCTTTGCTTAAAAAGCAAGGTCATTTATATAAATTAAAAACAGCAAAAGGGACCAGTATTGACCCCTGGGGTACGCCCATGTTGATAGGGGCTCCAGTAGACTCATTTTTGTTGATAACTACTTTCTGTGTTCTTTCACATAGATATGATTGCATAAGGCTAACCGATTTATCATAGACACCATAATGTTTTAATTTCCTTAAAAGCGTTTGGTGATTAACACAATCGAAAGCTTTGGAGAGGTCACAATAAATACCAACTACATCTCGCTTGCTCTCCCAAGCATCAAATATATGTTTTTAAATATAATATGATAGGATGACATACCAAGACCAGTATGAATTAGATCCCATCTCACAGGACACCATCGATTTTGGGAATGAATTGCTAGAAGCCATATCCGAAACAACGAGAGAAAAGTGGAACAAGCTAATCGAAGGCGTAGATATGACGCATAAAAGTAAGAAGGCATGGTGTTTTATAAGGAAACTAAATAATGATCCTAAAATCGCTGATCGTCATTCCAATGTGACCACAAACTAGATCGCTCACCACTTACTCTAAAATGGGAAAGCTTCCACGAAAAGTCTCCAGAAGAAATTTACACCAGACCCTGGTAAAGAGGTTAACCACTTGGACGAGGCTTTTACAGAAACATAGCTCAAGTTTGCCCTTGATAAGCTCAAAGAAGGTAAAGCCGCTGGCTTTGACAACATCAGGGTCGAGCAGCTGAAACGGTTTGGTTTCGTACTACTTATACAAAACTGCCATTTCTTCCATGGCCGCTTCCAAAGGGTATGTAATCTAATCACTGACGTTTTAGCCACCTACTTTTAATAAATGACATTTGTGGCAGAGAGTGTATATAAAACTTCTTCGAGATTATTTATTTTTATGAGTTTATTATCTTTGATATAATATGTTAGTCAGTTTAAAGTTAGCCCGCCATTTGTTTATACTTTGTGCAATGAAATTTAAATAATGAAATAAATATTCCTCCTTCGGAAGTACTCGTACCTATGCAATATTTCATTAGAGTATTAAAAATTTTACTCCGACTATGCAAGTCTCCTTACAGAACTCCGCAAACTTATGTGACGCGGTGGTTAAATTTGAGAGTTAAAACCATGTTAAAACTGTCAATACAGCTGACAGACTTTTCATTCTTTTTACCACACTTTTATTAGCTTCACTTGTAACTAAGTCACAATGTAAGAAAATCTTGGAATTCAATTTTAACCTACTTCTAATTGTCGTATTGATTTGAAACTTTGCAAGTCTATATGAATCCGATGACAATACAATAATTTGCTACCATCGAGCTGATCTGATGATGGAGTCAAGAGGTGGGCAATAGAACTCTTCAATGGCTGCTAGGAAACCCCTCGAGTTTAGGCTCATTTGTTTTGTTCTGATGAGACCTATTCGCTACACTTAATGGTGAGGGTCTGATGATGTAGCAGGGAGGAAGCCAGTGGCACTTCTTAATGACCACTAGGAAAACCCTCGACTTTAGGCTCCGTTGTTTCGTTCTGACGAGGCTTATGAGCTGCACTTGGTGGTGAGGGTCTGATGATGGAGCAGGGAGGAAGCCAGTGGCACTCCTTAATGACCAATAGGAAACACCTCGAGTTCTGGCTCATTTGTTTCGTTCTGATGAGACCTATTCGCTACACTTGGTGGTGAGGGTCTGATGATGGAGCAGGAAAGAAGCCAGTGACACTTCTTAATGACCAATAGGAAACACCTCGAGTTTGTGCTCATTTGTTTCGTTTTGATAAGACCTATTCGTTACATTTGGTGGTGAGGGTCTGATGATGGAGCAGGGAGGAAGCCAGTGGCACTTCTTAATGACCACTAGGAAACCCCTCGAGTTTAGGCTCATTTGTTTCGTTCAGACGAGACCTATTCGCTTCACTTGGTGGTGTGGGTCTGATGATGGAGCAAGGAGGAGGTCAGTGGCACTCCTTAATGACCACTAGGAAACCCCTCGAGATGGGCTCATTTGTTTCGTTCTGATGAGACCTATTCGCTACACTTGGTTGTGAGGGTCGGATGATGGAGCAGGGAGGAAGTTAGTCGCACTTCTTATGACCACTAGGAAACCCCTAGAGTTTGGGCTCATTTGTTTCGTTCTAATGAGACCTATTCGCTACACTTAATGGTGAGGGTCTGATGATGGAGCAGGGAGGAAGTCAGTGGCACTCCTTAATGGCCAAAAGGAAACCCTTCGAGTTCTGGCTCATTTGTTTCGTTCTGATGTGACCTATTCGCTACACTTGGTGGTGTGGGTCTGATGATGGAGCAAGGAGGAGGTCAGTGGCACTCCTTAATGACCACTAGGAAACCCCTCGAGATGGGCTCATTTGTTTCGTTCTTATGAGACCTATTCGCTACACTTGGTTGTGAGGGTCGGATGATGGAGCAGGGAGGTAGTTAGTCGCACTTCTTAAGACCACTAGGAAATCCCGGGAGTTTGGGCTCATTTGTTTCGTTCTGATGAGACCTATTCGCTACACTTCATGTTGAGGGTCTGATGATGGAGCAGGGAGGAATTCAGTGGCACTCCTTAATTACCACTAGGAAACCCCTCGAGTTTGGGCTCCTTTGTTTCGTTCTGATGAGACCTATTCGCTTCACTTGGTGGTGAGGGTCGGATGATGGAGCAGGGAGGAAGCCAGTGGCACTCCTTAATGACCACTAGGAAACCCCTCTAGTTTGGGCTCATTTGTTTCGTTCTGATGAGCCCTATTCGCTACACTTGGTGCTGAGGGTCTGATGATGGAGCAGGGAGGAAGTAAGGGTTCGGCTCGCGCATCTGGTAACTAATAGACTTCACTTGAATTTGTAAAACTAAATACATACAATCACGCCTTTGAGTTATAATGTTTACGGGGTGGGCAGACACATTAATGGACTGTGAAATCGATTACCATCTTTATCCATAGCTTGCCATTTGTTAAACTAAAAAGTAAAAAATAAATATGTAGTTTAAAAAACTATAAAAACACACTTTTATAGGAACAGACTAAAAGTACAAAATAACCGTCTATTCAGTAACTGAAATAAAAAAGCGTGGTGCGCCCTTTGCAAAGCATGCATTCAAGTACTTAATATTGACAACGCGCGCCACGCTTTTTAATTTCAGTTACTGAATAGACGGTTATTTTGTACTTTTAGTCTGTTCCTATAAAAGTGTGTTTTTATAGTTTTTTAAACTACATATTTTTTATTGCTACTGGCGCCTCAACCATCGGTTTTAGATATTGTTGTGGGGATTTCGAATTTCGAATTTCAAAACCGCGAGAGCATTTCTTGCAAGAAATTGTATGCATGCTCTATTTTGTACTAATAATGGATAAGAGAATCAGTAATAAAAATGTTTTGAACCTGAAATTTACACAAAATGGTGCGGTTTATGTTCCTCACTCAAAGGAAAGAAGCTGGACGAACACAGTCTCAAAAAAGTGTAATGGTGATATTAGATCAACTAGGTATATAAAATTCTTACATTGGTTTTATTTCAAGAATTGCTTTTACATTATCTCTCTGTAAAAAACTTTTTCAACAAGCGAATTTCTTATTTCTTGATGCAATTTTTTACACCTACCTATCTTAACTTTCTCATATTTTCAATTTTGAGGAACCTAAAACGAACATAAATGTAATATACAGTAGTAGAAGTTAGAAACTTAGACTAATTATGTACCTACAACACAACAAAATATTGGTACTCAAATAGGTTTAACTTTTATGGGCTCTTAAGTATCTTAGGCAATATTATTCGTCACTTTTATTTCAAACTATTGATGTTTGCTTTAGGTAATGAGTAAAATAACTTGTCCTAGGTTACATAGGTCTATGGTTATGCAATAAATGGCAAAGCACGCATCTATACCCAATCCTGAAGCGCTATTTCAATATTTCCTAGCAAAATAAGCATCATTGAAAAAAATTAGGATCCTAGTGTGAGTTTTTTTTTTTCAATTTTGGCGCAATCGGAGCGATGCAGTCTCCACGTCCAAACGCCGCCAATACCAGGCGGAGACTGAACAATTATGCTGCGAAACGGTGCACGATGCATTTTGGGATAGTAGTTATTGACTATAAATATAACAAAAAAAATTTTAGTAACTTCCCTAGATATAACTAAGAACTACTTACACAAAAAAAATTAGCTTGATTACTCAACTAGTTATTGAGATAATTGAGTTTAAGACGGAAAAAAGGGGTCTTGAAAATATTTTTTTTAGTACATTGTATTTATTTGATTCAAATAAATTTTAGTAACTTCCCTTCATAAAGAAAAGATCTATCACATATAATATTTTGAAAGGCCTAGCATTGATACTTTGTCAGGAAATTTAATTTAAAAACATTGAAAATTCTGAGTTTGATCGCCGCAATAGCCCTAAGATTCGTGTTCGAATATACGAAGTCGTGAAGTGACGGCGAAACATTTTATAGAATAGCATCCCTGTTTTACCTATTTGTTATGAATGACATTACTTTGCTCGTTAAATAGTAGGTAGGTAATTAATAAAAAACCGTACTAAACAAAGATAAAGTTTTTTTGAGACACATAAATAGGTACCTAATATAATTTCAATTGTACCTACTGAATCTGCTATCATGCGTGATTGTACTAGTAGTCGCGTAAAGTGTATATATTCTTTGCTAGTAGCACAAAATAAAGAGTTTACAGAAGGACCGCTCCCACCATTTTTGAAAATCTATACCTATCCTTGTCTGACTCACTAGGGTTGCTTCTGTATTGATTCTGAATTTAAAAAGGAGTAAGTAGTAAAAGTTAACAATCATACATAAATAAATTCGTTTATACATACATCGTAACAAGTTTACATGCCTTAGATGCTGCTTAGATGGTAAACAGAGCATCTAATATCCATTTAAAATCCCGACGCCACACACGACGAAGACAAGATCCTATTGTACCTATACCGTACCTATTATGTTGTAATGTATTCCATTCCTATATGTTATAATGTACTCTATGAACAAGATATAAATATGGTGTGATAGTTATCCCACTAAAAACATAAACGTGAAAAAGGCACTAAGTAAGTTCGACGAAAACATAAAGGTAAAAAAGGTGCCATGTTCAGCGAAAAATAGTTGAAATCTAAATGGGTTACAAGTTCCATAAATTTTTTCGTTCAAGAACTTCAAATAATTAATATTTTCTTAAATGTTGAATTTATAACTTGTCATCTTCAAAAATTGAAAAACCTTTATAACGCAAGAACTGTATCAAGTAGTGGTAACTATTTTGAAAACAAGAAAGTGTATTTAAATACCTATGTTGTGTTTTTATCGTATATAGGTAAATAAAAAAATATAAGTAGTTTAATAGTCAAAGTCAAATTTGTTTATTCAATTTAGATTGGTTTTTACAATACTTGTGAACGTCATAGAAGCTACGCTATCGAGATGTAAACAGGTTCATATTTGTTTCTGGCGCAGCTGTTTTTCATAGTCTTTTCTTGCACTCAAGAATATCGTTTTTCAGCTTTCTTATTCTGGGAGAATTTGCAGAAACGTGAGTTGCTATTTGTGAATTTGAGTCACATTTAACTTTTTCATATTGTGTACAAGATTCATTAGTCTCCACAGTTGCTTGCGATTCTTCATTTAAATTTTTTTTGACAGGTAGCAAAAGTTTGGGAACCGAACTGTCCTGAAAAAGGCATTAGTGCCTTTTTCAGGACAGTTCGGTTCGATGTCTTGATTATAGAATTGGTTTCGAAATGGGCCTCACAAACTCGAAGATATGTTGACCATTTGTTGCGTACATCTTCTCGATCAATTAAACTTATCCATAAGGTTCGTCTGAAAAAAAAAACATTTGATTTTTAAAATGAACTAGTTAGTTTTGCAACGAAAATAGCCTATGGCACTCCTACGATTAAGACGTTAAAATAAATAGGTATACGCATAATCGTGCGTGGTTGTCTTCTTGAACTTGTCTTCTTGAACTCTCCGGCACACTGCCGTGCGTCAAAAAAAACTTTACTGCTAGTAAAATGTTATTTGGGGTAAGTATAATGACTGGCGTTCTCTCCCAAACTTGGCAGGCACACTGCCGTGCGCCTAGATAAAGAAAACTTTACTGCAAGTGAAATGTTATTTGGGATTTATTGATTGGCGTCCTTTCCTGAACTTGGCTGGCACACTGCCGTGCGCTCAGATGAAAAAAAATACTGCAAGTAAAATGTTATTTGGGGTTTAATGACTGAAGTCTCTAAAATGTCAGTAGGATTTCATAACACTGCTAAAATAAAAGAAAATGCAACGCCAACTTTTACTTGAAAATTCGTCAACATGACTTGTGGCTGTGTTCGCTGAACCGCCAAGAAGTTTTGAGAATACTATAACATCTAAATAAGGACCATAGAACCCAATTACTGGCGTTTTACCACAACCAGTTAACTATAAGATGAATGTGTATGGTTCATCGTCGTTATACCTACCAACAAGAGAAAACAGTTTGACATAACTTACCTTTCAATATCGTTTGGAAATTTAAAGAACGTGTATGCACAGTTTTTAGTCGTATTTAGACAACCAAATACACTGCAACTGTAATAATATTGGTTATTAGTTTTTGTTAATTAATGGTAAAATAGGTATATAAGTGTCACAGTGACACGTAGCGGCGCGGACGTGAAGTGATCAATTAAATGCTCTTTGGATTGGAACTTGCGATCACTGACCTCTTTGCGATACTCGCGACTGAGTACTGTCCCAAACTGTCCCATTTTGCCTGTATATGTGACGTCTATGTGTGCGTGACGAAAATGGCACTTTGTTCTAAGCGGACTCTCTGCTAGGGCGACCGCCCGCCCGCGTAGTTACTTTGTGCTAGTAGGTAGGTTAGGTGCACTCGACAGCACATCAGGTTAAACAGTTGAACTGCGATAACAGCTTTTATTACGTAGGGCATAAAGGCGGTCTCAAGGTCAACATGTAACGTCTGATATGCCGCCGTGTGTACCTACATTATATCCAACATAGAGCGGCGTGTGGTTGGATAGCTGTCGCTTTCAATTGCCACAATGCAATTGTTGTCTAATTGGTACTTCTTCATTCATTCCGGCACATCAAGATATGCTGTGATGTCCTTGATAACGAACGTCTCTTTATAAGACGTAGGTACCTATGCTTTTAAGTATTTATCCTATAAAGTGTAAGGCAAGGTAGCTAGTGGACCCCCACAGTAATTCCTCAGTCAGAAAAAACTTTACAGCATGATAAAGTATCAATAAATTAAAAGTATTGTATTTTCCAAAAAATAATAATAATTGAAGGTTAGGTATTTTTAATGAAATTCTTATTTCATTATAATGACAGCTTTTAATGTACAATAAAGTACTTGCTAGGGCTACCTGGTACAAATTATAAAATTAATTGTTCCGTAATCAATCATGATCAATAAAACAAAGAATTCCTTTAAATTTCAAGTAATGAGCGATTTTCTGAGAGGCCATTTAAAAAAAAAAAGCTTCCAATTGCTTCACTAGATGGCGTTGAATAAGTATGTACATGTCTATGGTATATTTTGGTATGAAACATATTTAAATTAATTACTTTTTAAAAACCCAAAGGAAACTAATAATATATTAAATAAGTACTGCTGTGGGGAACGGAAACGAAATAGGTAAATTTAAAGATTTAGGTAAATAAATAACATCTGTCTGACGTTCCGTTTTACGTAAAAAAGTCGCGTCACAGTAAAATTTATAACGTTCCGTTCCTTCTAACTACATAGGTGGGACAGCGCCATCTAGTGGCTGAGGTTTCAGAAAATCGCCCATTGTAATCTAGAGATAGAGATAGAATTGAAATCCTTTTTAAGTAGTAAATAATCTAAGTTAAAATATAACATTCAAAGTGGTTTTACAACTAAATTAACAAATATTTTGATCATAACACTAAAATCATTACCTATAAAAGCACAGTGGAAACTAATTCTTCATATTAGGGTAGATGCTCCGGTATCCGCTATGGCAACTGCAGCTTGTGACTACTAATGTTATAGTAATACTACTACTATTGTAATAGTTGTTTATGTGACTGTCGCATAATGAGGGGTATTAAAACACGAGTGGGAGTTTAATAGTATTCCACGAGTGTTTTAATACCGAGTTATGTGCAGTCTCATACACTACTTTATCTACACTCAAAACATTTATCATATATTTCAAAAATTAAGCAAAAGAATATTAATTATATAAATATGTAGTTTAAAAAACTATAAAAACACACTTTTATAGGAACAGGCTAAAAAGTACAAAATAACCGACAATTCAGTAACTGAAATTAAAAAGCGTGGTGCGCGTTGTCAATATTTAGTACTTGAATGCATGCTTTGCAAAGGGCGCACCACGCTTTTTAATTTCAGTTACTGAATTGTCGGTTATTTTGTACTTTTTAGCCTGTTCCTATAAAAGTGTGTTTTTATAGTTTTTTAAACTACATATTTATTTTTTACTTTTTAGTTTAATAAATGGCAAGCTATGGATGGATGGTAATCGATTTCACAGTCCATTCATGTGTCTGCCCACCCCGTAAACATTATAACTCAAAGGCGTGATTGTATGTAATTGTTTTATAAATTCAAGTAGAGTCTATTAGTTACCAGATGCGCGAGCCGAACCCTTACTTCATCCTTACTCCATCAGCAGACCCTCACCACCAAGTGTAGCGAATAGCTCTCATCAGAACGAAACAAATGAGCTCAAACTCAAGGGGTTTCCTAGTGGTCATTAAGGAGTGCCACTGACTTCCTCCCTGCTCCATCATCAGGCCCTCACCACTTAGTGTAGCAAATAGGTCTCATCAGAACGAAACAAATGAGCCCAAACTCGAGGGATTTCCTAGTGGTCATTAAGGAGTGCCACTGACTTCCTCCCTGCTCCATCATCAGACTCTCACCACCAAGTGTAGCGAATAGGTCTCATCAGAACGAAACAAATGTGCCCATCTCAAGGGGTTTCTTAGTGGTCATTAAGGAGTGGCAATGACTTCCTCCCTGCTCCATCATCAGACCCTAACCACCAAGTGTAGCGAATAGGTCACATCAGAACGAAACAAATGAGCCAGAACTCGAAGGGCTTCCTATTGGCCATTAAGGAGTGCCACTGGCTTTCTCCCTGCTCCATCATCAGACCCTCGCCACCAAGTGTAGCGAATAGGTCTCATAAGAACGAAACAAATGAGCCCAAACTCAAAAGGTTTCGTAGTGGTCATTAAGGAGTGGCACTGGCTTCCTCTCAGCTCCATCATCACATCATCAGACCCTCGCCACCAAGTGTAGCAAATAGGTCTCGTCTGAACGACACAAATGACCCCAAACTCGAAGGGTTTCCAATTGGTCATTAAGGAGTGTCACTGGCTTCCTTCCTGCTCCATCATCAGACCCTCACCACCAAGTGTAGCGAATAGGTCTCATCAGAACAAAAGAAATGAGCCTAAACTCGAGGTGTTTTCTATTGGTCATTAGGGGTGCCACTGGCTTCCTCCCTGCTCCATCATCAGACCCTCACCACCAAGTGCGACTCATAAGTCTCATCAGAACGAAACAACGGAGGCCAAACTCGAGGGGTTTCCTAGTGGTCATTAAGAAGTGCCACTGGCTTCCTCCCTGCTCCATCATCAGACCCTCACCATCAAGTGTAGCGAATAGGTCTCATCAGAACAAAAGAAATGAGCCTTAACTTGAGGGGTTTCCTAGCAGCCATTGAAGAGTTCTATTGCCCACCTCTTGACTCCATCATCAGATCAGCTCGATGGTAGCAAATTATTGTATTGTCATCGGATTCATATAGACTTGCAAAGTTTCAAATCAATACGACAATTAGAAGTAGGTTAAAATTGATTTCCAAGATTTTCTTACATTGTGACTTAGTTACAAGTGAAGCTAATAAAAGTGTGGTAAAAATGTGGATTGGCGCGAAACCCCACTGATAGGAGTCTATACGGTCTATACCTTCTAAATTCAAAATTATAATTTACAAAAGTTTCTTATTGTTGCCGGCTAAAGAAGGGCTTGAAAGAGTTGGAAGTCAGGGCCGGTGAATCCTATGGTTGCCATGGAGATTGTAAATAGATAAATAAGTGTTTAAGAATGTGTGAAAGCTGTATCCGGTTGTATCATACTGACCATTATTAAACAGTTTTATTTTTTTAAGTTGACTATGGCATAAAGTGTATCAGTATACGTTCAGGCATGAGTTCATAATTCGAATATTATAACATGAGTGTAGATAAAATACATTATATTTACTTTTTTGCATTTACAATGCAACATTTAATATTTCATTGTATATTAAAAATACTTTTATTTTTAGTAGGTAACTTTTTATTATTTTCGTAAATGTCGACTACAAGAATGAACTTTTAGGTAAGTACCACCTACATTTAATAGTAACAGTTAGCATTTCTTAATTACTTATGGCATATGATTACTTTTTCAATAAAGGGCATTTTATATCTCAAATTATTATTATGCAATGTTATGGAAGATTTTTTTTTCTACAATTACAGTTTACAGTATTACAGTTTTTACCACAGACAATCCCTCCACAACCTATCACATTAGAAGGAGATATTTTAGTTTGTTTTAAGTAAAATATTTTTGCTGTTCTAAGTAAAAAATCCTTTTTTGATACTTGTATCTTGCAAATTAGATCCATTCTCCGATGATTCCAGACCCCTCGTATTCACAACCGTTCGGAAAGGGTATGGGATTCAAATTCTATGCTTTGTCTTTGTCCACTCTGAGGTAAAAAACAGTGACAAGAGCATACGGGAAGGTTTCCGATGGTTTGTGAATAAGGAGGTAGATACCTATACATTTTGTCTTTCATAGCTGAATCCATTATGCATGAAGCACTGAAAAGCTTCGATCAACAATACCATTAGATAACCGGTTGGAGTGTCAAAAACGGCCGAGGGCATAAGAGTGATTCAAACGTGCGCTCTTAATTCTTATCGCTTCCTTTGTCTTACGTCACATTCGTTACCTTTTTACCAGACTGCGGCAAAGCCGAAAGCCCAAAGGCGAAGGTTATGTACTTGACCTGAATGTGAGTAAGTATGTGTGTCTGTTTCTGTGTTCCCCGTAACTACTAAAGGGATAAATCGTTTTTGATAAATGATATGACATTAGATTTGTCTTAATCAAGTCAAGTCAAGCTGATAAACTCCTTCTTTTTTGAAGTCGGTTATTTATTTTCCGTTTAAAAAGAAGTCAGTCGGTGCCATCTTTTTTGAATTTGTTTTAGTTCTTGAGGCGTTATCTAGTGATATTCTTGCTCGATATCGAAGTTGAAAAGGTATAAAAACCTTTCAGTGGCCACAGACGGAGCTTCCACCTAATTATGAACAACAATTTATTATAAACAAAATAAAAAAGGAATCAATTAATTAGTCAATCGAGTTGCATGCAGCAAATGAACTAAGAATAAGTACTTACCTACTCAATTCCCAACAATGCAGTAACGTGCAGACTTTATAATTTCACACTTAATTTTGTAGTTCTATTACTAAATTAGAGTTTACTACACTGTCGTGGATCTTTTATAAATTTTTACACCATCTATCGGAGACGGAATGACTGAAAAGCGATTTCAGTAAGTAATTATTCTTAGACAGGTAGGTACCAAAGAATGATGGGCAGAAATGTATGGAATCTGGGGGGCTACCGCGCAAATGGAAATGAACTTCAACGTTATTTGGAACTTTAAGACAATTTTATAAAAAAAATATATACGTTGCCACTATCAGTTCCCTGTTTAATGTAGTAGTGTGTAGCCCCCTGGTCCTCATGGCCAACAGCAATCATTGTAGTATCGTTGGAAAGGTGAGGTCTTTTTATGATTATATAATCTGTTTGTTAAAAGGAATAATTAAAACAAAAAAATACAATATGATTATTTTCCTTTATCTGTGATATTGCCGACTCTTCTCACATTGTTAACAATTTAATAAAACGATCCCGTATATAACTTTATATTTAACGATTAAAGTCAAATATTTAGTAATCTGTGGTAATAGCCAATTAGGCTAATAATGGAATCACTATTTTGTTTCTTAAACATCAATAGGTTAGGTATATATAGCAATCAAACCTAATATAATAGGCAGTTAATTAATTATTTGTGTCGTATGCCTGACACAAATTATTAATTCACAACCAACATGAAAAGTATGTAATATTATTTTGAATAATATACAAACTAAAATAATGAAGTTTCATGACCAGCCTGATTCACGAACCGTCGGGAACGGAATCGGATTCGAATTCTGTGCTTTGTCTCTGTCTATTCTATAGCGAGTGACAGAGATAGGGCATACAGTCCGCCATTGGGAGCGTTTCCGACGGTTCGTGAATGAGGGGCACAGATCGATCTTGTGAAAATATAATAATTTTCCAAATAAATTCAATAAAAACTAAAAAACGAAGTGTTATTTATTATGCGTTTTCCCTACTTTAGTTAAACTTACATATTGTAGGTGTTATTTCATTTTTAAATAAAATATCTCAAGTGCTCGTTCAAGTAGAGGCGGCGGCGGCGGGCAAATAGGGAACTTGCATTATTTCATTAATTTAGTCTCTCTAAAAGATTTAAGAATTTCATGAAGATATCACTAGCGATGAAGTTGAAATATGCATATAGAATTTATTTAATGCAAATCAAAAATTAACATTTCAAAGTTCGCGCGTAGACGCTCAATGGCTTGAAGTGACGTCATTCCTTAAGACGTCAAACTTTTCATGGCGCGTGGATATAATTTTTATAGCACAGAATTAATATATATTTTCGCGCAGAAATCTAAGATGTGCTTAATATATTTTCAGTTTTATTTGACATAAAAACAGAAAATAATACTTTTTTACTACAATGGATAATTCTTTAACAAGGAAAGATAAATCTCACAAAAAATATGCAGTGATCTATTGTTTTGTGCCTATTTGTGTCCTTCCAATTCCATCAAATTCCATGACAAAGTATTTTTCACCGTGCCTCATGAGCCAAAACTTAGAGAAAAGTGGATGAAAGTAGCTGGAAGACAACATTCACCCTCTTCAAAATCTGTCTTGCGATGTTGTGTCATGATGTTGATCATTTTAATGTAAGTACCTACGTTGTATTCGTGAAAATCATAGCCTAGTTAAGATCTTGCATCAACCGTGTATAAAGTAAACAACAACAACAACAAAAGAGGCAAATTAAAGTTTTCTCTACTTACCGGATAAGCTTTTGTTCTTTTATCTCTACACTTGAAAAATTAGAATTTTCCATAAAACCACCACATCAACTTTAATAAAGCATACTTTCATTTTGTAGATATTTGTAATGTTCTAAATCATGAATTTATAGTAAAAAAAAATGCATTCTCTTTGATTTGCATGAATTCATCATCATCATCATCATTTCAGACGTACGACGCCCACTGCTGGGCATAGGCCTCCCCCAAGGATCTCCACAACGATCGGTCCTGCGCTTAAGGTTGCATGAATTGAATTGGTATAATTATATTTTTGAATTCAGCATAAGTGACTTATGGAGTGACGTCACTGCGCACTGATTGGTGGTTTAAATCACGTTTCAATTTACGTTAGTTATAATTAAAATAATTTACAAATAGTAATGATTTTAGAATAAATCTTCCACGAATACACTTTTAACGGCTATCATTATTGGATTATTAATATAATTTCTCAAAATAATTTTAATGCAAGTGCCCCATCGCCTGTGCCGCGCGCGGGGCGTCTTCTTGAACGAGCCATTAGATTTAGTTGTGTCTCAAATTAAAATAAAAAAAAATCGAACAAAACTAAAAATCTTAGTAACCTAAAAAGTTCATTTAACTTTTAAGCCCGTATAAGTAGTCGAATTTCTATTTTTCTCTTTTTTTGTTACTGCTTAATCGACTATTTTTGTGTGCATTTTTGTCTCTTTGTAAGTATTATTGATGTTAATTGACCTACCTATGTACATTGTACATCTATGTGTAGAATAATAACTTGGAATTTTAGCATGATAGATGTTTAAATTGTTATTTACAGATCTGAGTAAGTAATGCATAATCAACATACAAGTAAAGGAGGCGGTCCAAAATGTATAGACTAAAACCCAGAATCCATATTGATTTTATAGGTACTAATTGTTTAATTTTGTATACTACCTTTATATATCCCACTGCAATGCTGAAATCGATGGCGTATATGATTTACTTAATAAAAAACATCTTCAATAACAAGGCAATTTTTTTAAATTAGCATAAAGTATATTTTACCTAAAATATTTTTATTTTTAGTTATTTCTGAATTTTGATGCCAACATGGTCTAAGAATACAGCTAAGAAAAAAACTGCTTTTTCCATACATTTTGATTGAGTTCGTACTGTAGGTACTTCTACATAGAATAGCTGTTTTTTTTTGTAATTTCGTAGCTAGCCTCATATTAAAAGTTGTTCCTTTCAATATCAGGTTTTTATGTAAAATATTACGCTTTAAAACAAACACGATACCTAGGTACCTACTTAGTCATGATTTTTTCGTACAAACTTTGATGGCCTCATGTACCCAGCCAGTGGGGTATATTGTGCATTACAATGAAACTATACTATTGGTAAGTATCTACCCGTTTAGTCCAAATAGATTCTGGGTTTTTCGGAAGTAATTTAAGTTAATTTTTAAATCATAACTTTATGTGATTTAGGCTTTATTAAGTACATCATTTTATTGTTTACCTATATAAAGAAAAGTTAATTAAATACATTTTATAAAATAAATTTTGCTATTATATACAATTGAAGCCTTAAAGCTTTTTCTTAATTTACGTCACATAGAATAATACTCTATTGAAATGAAAATGCATACATTTTCAATAAAGCATTCCTTTCCTTGTACAACAGTGTTAGGGCGTTTGTGCACTACACTGAATTTTACCGATCCGGAAAAAAACGGATGCTTGTATTTTAATAATTAATCATTTATAATAGTAATTAATCAAATACAAGCATCCGTTTTTTTCCGGATCGGTAAAATTCAGTGGTAGTGCACAAACGCCCTTATAGTAAATTCATGATTAAATACAAGACGCTTTAAAAACCTTGTGTTCTTGAGCAATCTTGCAATTCAAAATTTTATTACCATTACCTAAAATTGATAAATAAAAAATAGTAAGCTATATTTAGCACAAAAAAGCTTACTGAACGATATCAGCCACGCTTTGTTTTAGTATTATAACAATTCAAGGGTCAAATCTTCATGTGTTATATTTTAATTAATATATTATATCTTTAAGTGTAGTAATACTGTACATTTATACAACATTTTAACAACTTAATGATAATGAGTAATAATTAATATTAACTATATGAACATGTGTAAGTATTTACATACGTATTTACATATTATATACTGTATGAAGGTACCTATATACAGTATAGTATTTTATTTAAGATGTTATATGTTTATTTAATAATCACGAAAAGCGTGTTCAAAATTTAATTTAGATAAAATATACTTATGCCTACTTTTTTCAGAAACTCAAATGCAAAAATTGACATAAATGCTAACAATTACTCTAAATGGGTATTTCTGAACCTTTATTCACAAACCGTCGGAAACGTTCCCGACAGGGGAATGTTATGCATTGTCACTGTGCTTTGTCTTGTCTATTCTAGATAGTGCACTTCAATCTTCGATCATATAAACCCTTCAATAGACAATACAAAGCACAGAATTCGAATCCGATTTCGTTTCCGATGGTTTGTGAATAAGGGGGCAGGCGTAGTTTTGGTAAATATCCTAATAGGTTGTATAACTTACATTGGTTATTGTATTGTGTGTAGTGTATAAGAACTTTGTAAGACCGGACCGAGAATTATATCAAAATAATTACAATAAGTAGTTTAATAGTTACATATTGTGCGTTTTATATTAAATAGGTAATAACAATTTCATTAATTTACTTTTAAATACTGATACTGTGTTATGTTTTCTTTAAGTTATAGTTGTTAAATCGATGACATTTCTTTTTTATTACTTGGTAAGTCAATAAAAGAATTTGACAGTAAAACGTTACAGTGTGATGTCTAAAAGTCCGTGTCAAATAATTCTACGCACGAGTGGGGCGTTTTTGGTGCTAGTTACAGTACATTTTTTGTTCTAAGGGTAAGGTACCTAATAGTCTAGTATTCGATTTCGACCGCGCGCAGACTTATCTGGCGTGCACTCATAACGATTCGTTCAAACTCAAACTTATCCGTCATTCACGATTCGTCATAAAAACACAAAATGCAAAAGTATAGGAAAGGCGTATCGTCAATGACGGATCCCGTGTGACCGAAGCGTCATCGTATGAAAATATCACGATTCGTGATCAAGAATCGTCAATAACGAACGTCAACGGCGTACGAAGCCTATCTTAACCCAGCTATCGCTCCACTTTTTCAAAGTGTTCACAACAGCCTCCTTCCTTTTCAAAGATTCGTGCTCTTATGGTAAACTTTTTAATTATATTAAACATGACGTGATGACTGAATTTAACGATACAATGACACAGTGTTAAGATAGCTAGGTACCAAATATAAAAATATCTTTGAGCACTTTTGAAGATCAATTTAATAAATTGTGTTTTAAGTTTTAAATTCTTAATGGTCGTTTGAACTCACGGTAGCAGTAATTTTGAATTTATCTGTAAATATCTTAACACTCAAGTCATAATTTTATCGTCTATTAATTTTAATGATTTGAATCTACAGCTGCAAGATGTGTAGGTAGGTAGGTAGCACTTAGATGATTTATAAATTTTTTCAGCGTTTTTATATTTTTTCTTAATAAAATATTTATTAAGACTATAGAGTAATATTTAAGCCTTATGATCAATAAATAACTATGAATATAATTGATTTATCTATAAATATACTTATTTGTGGCTTGCATCAAAGAATGTCCACTAAGTCTAGTCAATTTAATATTTTCTTGTAATTCCTTGTTATAATTATGGGTCTTTTGGGGGCCCCGAGGCGATGTTTGGATCGTGGAAATGACTTCTCACCTGAAACACGACATGAGTTGATTAGCTTTGGTACAGTCAAAGGAGTTTGTACAAAATATGCTAAGGGCCCGTTCAAGGAGAGGCGGCGTGCTATCATTGCGCGCTCGCGAGCGACAGACGTATAATCAAAGAAGTCCCTCCGTCTACTTGGATCCACTGATGAGGCTCCACCGGTGGATCTACGGATAATTTATTTCCTCTTTAATCCACACTTTGAAAGCAAAAGGTGGATCCAAATACAATCTTAATATAATACATTTCTTATTCCACTTCGATCCATCGTTTTAGGGAAAAAACGGGTTCCAAATATAATTATACATTTTTTATTCCACTTCGATCCATCGTTTTATAAAAAAAGAGGATCCAAATATGAGTAACCATATATTTCTTATGCCACTTCGATCTACTGTCCTGCATAAAGGTGATTCACAAAAAAAGGTACAATAAAAACAGAAATATAATAGTAGTTTATGTACTTTATCTACACTCATTACATTTATTATATATTTCAAAAATAATGCAAATCAATATTAATTACAAAATGTGAATTGGTGCCAAACCTCACTCATAGGATTCTATACGGTCTATTCGTTCTAAATTCAAAATTCTAATTTTAAAAACGTTTCTGATTGTTGCCGGCTAAAGAAGGGCTTGAAAGAGTTGGAAGCAAAAAGCTTAGACTAAATACTGAAGTAACTGGAGAGTGCAGTACTAAAGTCGGATTTTTAATTAGACGAAGTAATCTGACAGTTGCTAATGTCACTTGGTGAAGTAATGCTGCCATGTTCAATATAATAGTGATGTGTTCTATTCGTTCATTCAGAGGAATGAATGATGCTGAATGAATACTTTAATATAATTTGTCGATATCTTATGTGTTGTATATTTATAATCACATTTTTATTGATGAAACATGGTTTTTGGCACTATTTTGACTAGAAAACTGCAACGCAATGCTAACAATATTAGAAAATCGAAGATGGCGGCTAACTTTTTTGTTTGTGGGTCGATTATGATGAAATTTGGTTTTTGGCACTATTTTGGAAAGAAAACAGCAACGCAATGTGAAAAATAAGAAAAGGTCAAGATGGTTGCTAACTTTATATTTTTATGGTTACGTACCCAAAGGGTTAAAACGGAACCTCATTACTTAGACTCCGCTGTCCGTATGTCCGTCCGTTTTTCTGTCTGTCACCAGGCCGCATCTCATGAACCGTAATAGATACAGTTGTAATTTTCACAGATGATGTAAGTATTTCTGTTGCCGCTATAACAACAAATATTAAAAACAGAAAAAAATAAAATATAAATTTTCAAAAAAATCACGTTTGTTGTATATAAACAATAAACGTGATTTTTTTGCCGTTTTGCCAAATTGCGCGATGCCGACACCAGTATAGGCATTAACGTTGTACGTAGGTCGTCAGTGACCAAAATTTTGTGGGTGTTCTATTGACCGTTGAGCAGTTATCTCGTTGGAGCCAACCCTGAGTATACAATCAGATCTTGCTTATCATAACAATGCATTGTCACCGGAACCAATCCAACATACAAAATTTCAGCCCATTTAAAAGTCAGAAAGTAGGTCAAATTTACCTTGCAAGATTTCATGACAGACAGACACACAGGGATAGGTGAAAATAAATAAAAGCTTGTAGAATATTATATTTTGATACTTCTTAGACCTAATATGCCACCCCGAATATATTATTTTGTAACTTTCCGTACTTACGCAAATGTTTATACAGGTGTCGGTATCGCTCAACTTGGCAAAACGGCAAAAAAATCACGTTTGTTGTTCCCATTGAACAAACGTGATTTTTTTTTGAAAATTTTTATTTAATTTTATTCTGTTTTTAATATTTGTTGTTATAGCGGCAACCGAAATACATCATCTGTGAAAATTACAACTGTATCTATCACGGTTCATGAGATGCAGCCTGGTGACAGACAGAAAGACGGACAGACAGACGGACAGCGGAGTCTTAATAATAGGGTCCCGTTTTAACCTTAGGGTACGTAACCCTAAAAAAGTAAAGTTGGCAACCATCTTGACCATTTCTCATTTTTAACATTGAGTTTAGACGCTTGTGCACTATACTGAATTTTACCGTTCCGGAAAAAAACGGATGCTTGTATTTTAATAATAAATTATAGAATTCATTTATCTCGTGTAGAGGGTTTGAAACATTGAAACTACACGAAATAAATAAATTTTTACTATTATAAATGATTTATTATTAAAATACAAGCATCCGTTCTTTTCCGGGACGGTAAAATTCAGTGTAGTGCACAAGCGCCCTTACTTTTTTCTTGTCAAAATAGTACCAAAAACCGAGTTTCATCGAAATCGGCCCACCAACAAAAAAGTTGGCCATCTTGGATTTTTTTATGTTTTTAACATTGCGTTGCCGTTTTCTTTCCAAAATAGTACCGAAAACCGAGTTTCTTCAAAATCGACCCACAAACAAAATGTACCTACATAGCACAACTAGGATTCGATCCCGGGACTCGATATCATTAGCCCGGTGTTCTAACCACTCCATAGGCTACCGAAAGAACTACACGTGATATTTATATAAATAATTATAATATTTTTGTTACATTCATTCACTTTGCCCCGTCACTATTTATTTTTCGTCAAAACCTGACAACCCAGTAAACGTCAGATTACTTCGTCTAATTAAAAATCCGACTATAACAATTTTTTGAATACCACAAATAACACAGTGGCTGTCTTCCGTCTCACCTACACTTTAAAAAAATACGTATGGTCATATGAGACAGCTGACAGCCACTACCTGCCACTACATACATAAATGTCAAATTTGCTGGCGACACTTTTTTATTCAGGGTGAGAGCTCCAGTTACCTCAGAGTATTAAGTCAAACTTCATGGTTGGAAGTCAGGGCCGGTAAAGCTTACGGTTGCCATGGAGACTGTAAAATTAATAAATATAAGTGTTTTATAATGAGTGACAGCTGTATCCGGGTTATGAAACCCGGATACAGCAGTTTTATTTTTTTCAACACACTTGCTCATAAAGTGAGCCTTATTACATCGATCTTAGGGCCATAAACCGAACTATAACCCACGCGTGCATAATAATATTACAGTACCTACTAGTTGCGTAATAGAATTATCCCTACAAAGTTAAGTAAGTACCTAACTGCAAATTATATGCGAGTAAACAGAGACTTTTCAATTTAACCGGGTAATACAGTATCCCTACAAAGTTAAGTTAGTACCTAACTGAAAGTTATATGCGAGTCAACAGAGCATTTTCAATTTCAGCGGGTAATAGATAAAGTTCTTTTTTTGTAACAACAAAGAGGTTTTATACGGCTGAAAATCCATTTACGTTTTTAGAATAAATAAATGTGTCCCTAATTAAGACAAAAACATAATTAATTTATAATTCACAATAATTTGTTATAAAACATTTGCATTTTATCACTATTATTATACCTACTTAATTATTAGTAGGCTGTATGGCTGTATGTAATCAATCAACTCACATTTGGCGCGTGCAAAAAAAAAAAACTTGCGCGCTTTTTCCCTTAGTTAATATTAAGATAATACAATATGTATGCAATAAATGTTTGTTTTTCCTCGCAAGTGTGTTGAAAAAGTGCGTATGAAACTCGTGAGCAACTTACTCACTAGACACTCGGCTGATTTACGCCCTCGCCTGCGGCTCGGGCTGCAACCCACAGCCTCGTGTATAATGAGCAACCTAAGCTCACTTGTATCATAATATACTATTATAGTTGACTATGGCATAAAGTGTATCATTAGACGTTCAGGCATGAGTTCATAATTCGAATTTTATAACATGAGTGTGGATAAAGTATTATTTAATGTAGAGCAGTGGGTCCACAAACAAGCTAAACACATGTTCTACTGCTTATCGTGGATATTTTGACAAAAAAATATTAGATCTACTGGTGTGGAGTGATTGAAAAAATCTTTGGATGAACCGGTGGATTTAAGAGGCAAAGAAAATACCTGTGGATCCACTGGTGGATTCAAGAGGAGAAAAATTTGCTTTGGCTCCACAAGTGGATTCAAAAGGACAAAAAATTAACTTTGGCTCCACCGGTGAATCCTGGCGATGGATCCAAGTGGACGGAGGGGCTAAGACCATGACGTTTTGATCAACTGTCATGTTTCAGCAGCTCATCTGGCGAGTACATCAGTGGAGTGCATCAGCCCCTGATTCACAACCGTTCGGAAACGGAGTTCGATTCGAATTCTTTGCTTTGCCTATTCTGCCGGTCTAGCATAAGCGGCTTATAACACGCGATATGATATGGTACGGCATGCCGTCTTGCTTAAACCTTAGTGGGGTAAGCAAAACAACTTGCCGTACCCTATCATATCGCGCGATAAAAGCCGCTCATGCTAGGCCGGCTGAAGTGAGTTACAGTGATAGAGCATACATTCCACTGTCGGGAACGCTTCCGACGGTTAGTGAACAAGGGGGTAGGACCCTATCACTGAAAAGTCGTAATAGTTCCAGACCTGCAAATGTGCCGCCAAGTCCATGACGATTTGTATGAGCGTGGGATGTTCCAGCAATTCATCTGGCAGCGCGGGCGAGCACCGCGTTAGGTGCGTACGCGCGCGGAACCCACGGTGCAGGCGTAGCACCACCTCGCAGAACACATAGCGCAGGATCAGCAGCCGCAGGAAGTCGTCGCCGAGGAATGAGATATATGACACATCTAGAATCAAAGAAAATGTTCATTTTATTTTTAGTGATCATCGATTTATCTTTTATACGAGTAGTATGTAATGTCGATTACAAATGTCTGTTTATGCTTAAGAGGATCAAAATATCTGAATTGGAATCCTGAGATTTTCTGCAAATCAGAATTGGATATGTATGTTCATTTAACAGAATAGCAGTCAAACTATGTATATTTTTGCGAACATTTTCTAAATGAGTCTTCAGCTCTTTTCTTTAACTTTAGAAGGCTAGAGATTTTATTATTTTTATGCATTTACAATGCAATTTTTGTAAGTATAGGAAAAATGTGATAGCAAAAAACCACGAGCCCTATAAGTAGCTTTCAGGCGGGATTCGAACCCGCGCCTCCGGGAATCCGGCCCGATGCTCTGATCAACTAAGCTACCGAAAGGCTTACACGACTCGTCGAATTTTGCTATCACTTGTTACGCTGTAGGCCAGCGTTGCTTCATCAATGTGAGGAAACCCTCGCATCCGAAAGAAACATTTTTACAAATGTTTAACAATCGATTAAGATGAAACAGCCATATTGAGATTTTATTATTTTTATGCATTTACAATGCAATTTTTGTAAGTATAGGAAAATGTGATAGCAAAAAAACCACGAGCCCTATAAGTAGCTTTCAGGCGGGATTCGAACCCGCGCCTCCGGGAATCTGGCCCGATGCTCTGACCAAATTTTTTTGCTATCACATTTTTCCTATACTTACAAAACTTGCATTGTAAATGCATAAAAACAATAAAATCTCAATATGGCTGTTTCATCTTAATCGGATCTTATCCGGATTCCCGGAGGCGCGGGTTCGAATCCCGTCTGAAAGCTACTTATAGGGCTCGTGGTTTTTTGCTATCACATTTTTCCTATACTTTAGAAGGCTATTATAATTTTCGAACATACAAATAACTTGGAGGTTCTGTGATTTTAGGACTTAATGATGTTAACTATGAAGAGAATGCCTTTTGTAAAAAACTATATAAATCAGAGTCTTTTGAAGTATGCGGTTTAGATACTGATTACAATATTCATGTTTGCTGTTTCTATCGAAACACACTAAGAAATGACTTTGATTTATTTTTGGAGTCCCTATAAAGAAATATTTGAACATTTTGACATTAAGAATTGCATTTTATTGGGTGATATTAACTTACTAAATGATGATAGACCAAAAAATATATATTTTAGTGGTAAGTACACAAATTAGTGGTAGTAATTCAGCTTCAGCAGCACGATGATTAAAACACAGTATGCAAAGAGTTGAAACCAATAAGCAATTTCCTAAGATTATTAAGCATGAAAATAATAAAAATTGTTAGACGAATGGAAAACAAAAAAATCGTTTGGGCCAGATGAATTGCCAATAAAAGTTGTTGTAAAAAACCATATTAACGTACTGGTTGGCTCACGTCTTTAATAAATGTGTTGAGCAATAGTTATTTGTTATACTAGAGAGCAAAATCATTTTTCGCTGCGAGTGCTGAATTTAAATCACGAACTAGCGAAGTAGTCTAAAATTGAATCACGAGCGTAGCGAGTGATTCAAATATAGACTACTGAGCACAGTGAGTGATTTAAAGGCACGAGACATCAGAAAATTTTGCTCTCGTGTTAAACATACAACTTTTCACCTCTACCAGCGAGAAAAGTGTTACAGGTCAGAAAAACAACATTGAAGGCAATATTTAACAATAAAGAAAACATCAAAATTAATAATTAAGAGTAAAATTGGTGCAATTATGCAAGTTGAAGGTAACTGTTTGCATAGCGTTCAAAAACTGCACTGCATGTAATTTTTATGAAAACCAAACATGATATTAGTAAGCGATATTAATGTTCACTTCATATTATTTATTGTAAATATTGCGTGTTTAATAAAAAGCAATAGTAGTACAATCGTATTTATATAATTTGTTATTAGAATTCATTAATTTTTCTTATTTTATATTTATACTAGCGGCCGCCCGCGGTTTCACCCGCGTGGTTACCGTTCCCGTGGGAATATCGGGATAAAAAGTACATATAAACCTTCCTCTTGAATCACTCTATCTATTAAAAAAAACGCATCAAAATCCGTTGCGTAGTTTCAAAGATTTAAGCATACAAAGGGACATAGGGAAAGAGAAAGCGACTTTGTTTTATACTATGTAGTGATATCATGCATGTGACCTCATTTCATCCATACTCTTTATTCGAACCTTTGGTATCCGTGTATTTCTTTTTTAAGCTTTATATTTCATGTCCATCGACATAAAGCTATCTATCTATCCTTTTTGCTCATATTAATTTCAAAAGTTTCATCCTTGTCACTCTATTTCTTTTTTCTTAATTATTTCAAAAGTTGGTGTAAGAAATTAAATAAATATGTAGTTTAAAAAACTATAAAAACACACTTTTATAGGAACAGGCTAAAAAGTACAAAATAACCGACAATTCAGTAACTGAAATTAAAAAGCGTGGTGCGCGTTGTCAATATTTAGTACTTGAATGCATGCTTTGCAAAGGGCGCACCACGCTTTTTAATTTCAGTTACCTACTGAATTGTCGGTTATTTTGTACTTTTTAGCCTGTTCCTATAAAAGTGTGTTTTTATAGTTTTTAAACTACATATTTATTTTTTACTTTTTAGTTTAATAAATGGCAAGCTATGGATGGATGGTAATCGATTTCACAGTCCATTCATGTGTCTGCCCACCCCGTAAACATTATAACTCAAAGGCGTGATTGTATGTAATTGTTTTATAAATTCAAGTAGAGTCTATTAGTTACCAGATGCGCGAGCCGAACCCTTACTTCATCCTTACTCCATCAGCAGACCCTCACCACCAAGTGTAGCGAATAGCTCTCATCAGAACGAAACAAATGAGCTCAAACTCAAGGGGTTTCCTAGTGGTCATTAAGGAGTGCCACTGACTTCCTCCCTGCTCCATCATCAGGCCCTCACCACTTAGTGTAGCAAATAGGTCTCATCAGAACGAAACAAATGAGCCCAAACTCGAGGGATTTCCTAGTGGTCATTAAGGAGTGCCACTGACTTCCTCCCTGCTCCATCATCAGACTCTCACCACCAAGTGTAGCGAATAGGTCTCATCAGAACGAAACAAATGTGCCCATCTCAAGGGGTTTCTTAGTGGTCATTAAGGAGTGGCAATGACTTCCTCCCTGCTCCATCATCAGACCCTAACCACCAAGTGTAGCGAATAGGTCACATCAGAACGAAACAAATGAGCCAAAACTCGAAGGGCTTCCTATTGGCCATTAAGGAGTGCCACTGGCTTTCTCCCTGCTCCATCATCAGACCCTCGCCACCAAGTGTAGCGAATAGGTCTCATAAGAACGAAACAAATGAGCCCAAACTCAAAAGGTTTCGTAGTGGTCATTAAGGAGTGGCACTGGCTTCCTCTCAGCTCCATCATCACATCATCAGACCCTCGCCACCAAGTGTAGCAAATAGGTCTCGTCTGAACGACACAAATGACCCCAAACTCGAAGGGTTTCCAATTGGTCATTAAGGAGTGTCACTGGCTTCCTTCCTGCTCCATCATCAGACCCTCACCACCAAGTGTAGCGAATAGGTCTCATCAGAACAAAAGAAATGAGCCTAAACTCGAGGTGTTTTCTATTGGTCATTAGGGGTGCCACTGGCTTCCTCCCTGCTCCATCATCAGACCCTCACCACCAAGTGCGACTCATAAGTCTCATCAGAACGAAACAACGGAGGCCAAACTCGAGGGGTTTCCTAGTGGTCATTAAGAAGTGCCACTGGCTTCCTCCCTGCTCCATCATCAGACCCTCACCATCAAGTGTAGCGAATAGGTCTCATCAGAACAAAAGAAATGAGCCTTAACTTGAGGGGTTTCCTAGCAGCCATTGAAGAGTTCTATTGCCCACCTCTTGACTCCATCATCAGATCAGCTCGATGGTAGCAAATTATTGTATTGTCATCGGATTCATATAGACTTGCAAAGTTTCAAATCAATACGACAATTAGAAGTAGGTTAAAATTGATTTCCAAGATTTTCTTACATTGTGACTTAGTTACAAGTGAAGCTAATAAAAGTGTGGTAAAAAGCACTTTGCCTCACGCTCGCAGCAAAAATTGATTTTGCTGCCAGTTTTTAGGCGCCAAAAGCGCCCTTTTCGAGCTGGAGTGGTGAAAAATATATTTCCTGATCAACATAAGGTAGCGAAAGTTCTTCCAGTACATAATAAATATGTAGTTTAAAAAACTAAAAACACACTTTTATAGGAACAGACTAAAAAGGACAAAATAACCGTCTATTCAGTAACTGAAATTAAAAAGCGTGGTGCGCGTTGTCAATATTAATTAAGTACTTGAATGCAGGCTTTGCAAAGGGCGCACCACGCTTTTTAATTTCAGTTACTGAATAGACGGTTATTTTGTCCTTTTTAGTCTGTTCCTATAAAAGTGTGTTTTTAGTTTTTTAAACTACATATTTATTTTTTACTTTTTAGTTTAATAAATGGCAAGCTATGGATGGATGGTAATCGATTTCACAGTCCATTTTTATTAGCTTCACATGTAACTAAGTCACAATCTAAGAAAATCTTGGAAATCAATTTTAACCTACTTCTAATTGTTGTATTGATTTGAAACTTTGCAAATCTATATGAATCCGATGACAATACAATAATTTGCTACCATCGAGCTGATCTGATGATGGAGTCAAGAGGTGGGCAATAGAACTCCTCAATGGCTGATAGGAAACCACTCGAGTTTAGGCTCATTTCTTTTGTTCTGATGAGACCTATTCGCTACACTTAATGGTGAGGGTCTGATGATGGAGCAGGGAGGAAGCCAGTGGCACTCCTTAATGACCACTACGAAACCTTTTGAGTTTGGAATCATTTGTTTCGTTCTGATGAGACCTATTCGCTCCACTTGGTGGCGAGGGTCTGATGATGGAGCAGGGAGAAAGCCAGTGGCACTGCTTAATGGCCAATAGGAAGCCCTTCGAGTTCTGGCTCATTTGTTTTGTTCTGATGTGACCTATTCGCTACACTTGGTGGTGAGGGTCTGAGGATGGAGCAGGGAGGAAGTCATTCATTGCCACTCCTTAATGACCACTAAGAAACCCCTTGAGATGGGCACATTTGTTTCGTTCTGATGGAGACCTATTCGCTACACTAGGTGGAGAGGGCCTGATGATGGAGCAGGGAGGAAGTCAGTGGCACTCCTTAATGACCACTAGGAAACCCCTCGAATTTGGGCTCATTTGATTCGTTCTGATGAGACCTATTCGCTACACTTGGTGGTGAGGGTCTGATGATGGAGTGAGGATGAAGTAAGGGTTCGGCTCGCGCATCTGGTAACTAATAGACTCCACTTGAATTTGTAAAACAAATACATACAATCTCGCCTTTGAGTTATAATGTTTACGGAGTGGGCAGACACATGAATGGACTGTGAAATCGATTGCCATCCATCCATAGCTTGCCATTTATTAAACTAAAAAGTAAAAAATTAATATGTAGTTTAAAAAACTATAAAAACACAATTTTATAGGAACAGACTAAAAGTACAAAATAACCGACTATTCAGTCACTGAAATTGTACTTTTAGTCTGTTCCTATAAAAGTGTGTTTTCATAGTTTTTTAAACTACATATTAATTTTTATAAAAACTAAAGCACTATGGAGTTAGAGATTCGAACTTTATGTTATTTAAATCGTACATAACTAAATGCAAGCAGTTTGTTGAACTTACAAAAATAGTTGAAAATGTAGAAGTGACCTGTAAATCAAGATTAACTACAATTAAAAGGGGCGTTCCACGGAGCTCCAATCTCCATCTTAGGACCCATTTTGTTTATTATATATTTGAACGATTTAGCAGACTATTTATGAGCGCAACAAAACCAGAAGCTAACTTAACTATTTTTGCTGATGGCACTAATGATAAAGCATCAGCAAATATAATAGAGGAACTAAATATAAAATGAAATGAGGTGCTTTATGCCATTGAATATTGGTTTAGTTGCAAAAATCTTATATTAAATAAAAAATCATCAGCTATATTATTTAGGACCAATGCTAGGGAAAAATAATCCCTTAAAATAAAAGTAAATGGCTCTAATACTGATTCCATAAAATCAATCAAATATTTCCCTAAAACGATTGCATGGATGCATATTGATAGATTTACGTTGGAATAAGGAAATAGAGGCTTTAAAATCTAGCATAAGTTCTGCATGCAATGCCATAAGAACTTTGAGAGATGAAATAACTCTAACTCAGCTAAAATTAGTTTATTTTGCACTTGTAAAATCCAAACTCTGTTAAAGTAAGTATAATGTTCTGGGGAAATAGTTATCAATATAATATTTCATCAGCTTAGGTGTTACAAAACGTCGTTGCGCGTGCATTAGTCGCTATTGTCATTTTCGGGTTTTTATGCAGTTTTAATCGTTATTTCAATACACGCATTCTGCAAAAACAGCTATGTGATAAATGCAATATTTAAAGAGTTAGTAGAGTAGAGAGAAAGTAGCTATGTGACATTCATACATCGAAAGTTCCATTTTAACTCGCTAAGTGTACATAGCTTGCGAAAATTGCGCCAGATATGTGCAGTATCACTGCACATAGCGAGTTTTTCGGTCAAGTTCAGACACACTGGATCGCGAAACTCTTAAATAAATAGCTCTGTGTCAAATTTGCCTATTATGTTTAATTAAGGTATTATTAATAATGTTTATATTCAAAAGTAATCTGAAACTACGTAAATTTGATATGTGTATTAAAGTAAACATAAATTATTTAGATACTTAAGTACTCTGATTATTTAAAAACACATAGCGACTTCAGTACGCGCAACGACGAAAAGCGAGCAATCCGTGGTATGAAATGCCTTCATCAGATATAGTCATGCAAACCGCATTTTGAAATGTTAGGTATTTTAACTGTCCCTTCCTTATATATTCTAACTCTTTTGACATACACTGTAAAACATGTAGTTACATAAATTGGAAACAAAAGAGGATAGCACACAAAAAGAACTCACCCACCTGGAAAACTTGCAAATCGTTGTGGTACCAAAAAAGCTAAACATTGCGTGCGAAACCACGCAATTAAATTATTCAATAAATTACCAGTGGAGCCTAATACCTACTACAAATCTAAACAAGTTTCGAAATAACCTAAAATCATACCTATTGAAAAAGTGTTATTACACAATCGATTATTAATTAAATGAATGAAAATAATTTAATATCATTACTTTCATTTTGGTGCCCTATTTTATTTTTATATTTTAAATACCTTTTATTTACTTGTGTTTTGTTTTTCTATTTAATTTTGTAATATGCTAATTCAGATACAATGTATAAGTATATATTGTTTGTGAATAAATTATGACTATTTAGGTCCTTTAGTTAGGAGATAAGAGAATAATCGAGAAAATAAATATGATGATTTTCTAGAAAAATCTTAGTACAGATTTCTTTCATATCTTTTTCTGGGCTAGCGAGGTATTAAGTTAGATTTATCTCACACATCTCGGGTATATCTCACATTGGCAGAAAACATTGCTTTACTAAATACCTAGCTTAAAAGAAGAGCAAATGGTTCTGGTTCTAATTTTCAAAGGTTATGAATTCGTTGTGTTGTGTCTGAGCATTTTATATCTTTAGTCGCCACCGTTTTCCACGCTTCTCGAAGTTATGAATTTTGGACACCTACCGACTCGGCTTCTGAGTAAAAGGGCAGAGGCCTCAGCGATGAAACTGTCGATGATGTGTTGTGCGTGGTCCCAGTGCGCCTGCGCCAAGTTGCTGATGTCACAGCAATAGCAGAAGGCAGTCAGCGGTGAGTGGAGGAACAGCGTAAACAAGCTGCCTTGCTGGCGCCGATCTGAAGAGGAGAATTCACAAGTTGATACTAGTTCAAAGTTTATTTCACACATAAGACAAAACCAGATATTTTACACTTAAACAAGCAAGAAACCATAAACATTAAATAAAAAAGCTTATTCAAATGAGCACCTAAGCACTAACCGTGGAAAGAAGCAGGTAGTTCCAACGGTGACATCAGTATCACCATCGGTTGTCCAAAATGCCGAGGAATGCTTTGGAACGCGTAGGAGTTATCAGAGTCTACGATTATGAAGAACGGTCTCCTAGTGAAAGGTAAAAGGTCTCCAGGATACAGGCACTGGATTTCCTTGACCTTAGCTGCAGCTGGGTTCGGCGTCTTCTGGTCTCTGCATTCCCGATATATGTCGTTTTTGGATGTTGTGATCAGACCACCCATGTCGTAGCATACTGTAATAGACATCCAAGAGTATATCAGCTAGGTTGTAGTTAATCTCAGTGCACTACTTACTGGTTTGAATCTTATTAACATACCTAACAGGAATCAGGCGGTGGTAATTAAGGGTTTTGTTATATAAGAAGATTTGTGTAAAAGAAACACTTATTATAAGTTATCATCTTCCTGACCATAGCTTCTACTCATTGAGACGTCTAAAGGTAGTTACGATGTTGGCGGTCGCAATGGGTCGCGCGACCGAAGCGACCGAATTAACTTAGTAGGTATGAATTAAGTAGATGTAATACCCCTTTTAGTATGAATTTATTCGCTTTCGGTTATTTATTCGGTCGCTTGCGGTATCATAAGCAATGTTATTGATTTTCAATTATTTTTATGTTTTCACAATGCAATTCTAAGTACACGATAGGAAAAACTGCTTGCTTAAGCAGTCGGTCGCTTCAGTAGCGCGACGCTGCTGTGTCGCGTCGCGCCGCCTTCATCAGAATTGTACGGAAAATACTGTGATCGAAGTAAAAAAAAACTCGCGTCGGTTACCGGATTTCGGATAGGAAGTACAGAAAGATTGTTTTAAAGTGTAGGTAGGTATTCTACCCGGACGTTTGGCCGGCATCCATAGGCATAGGACAGGAGATAAATAGGCATATTTACTTTTACGAACTAATGCGCCACGAAAACATGAGAGCCATCCAGCATGAATAAAGGAACAAATCAAAAAAATATCAATGTAAAGGCTGGTTCACACGACGACGTTCGTTTGACGTATCGTCTTATTAGGGTTCCGAACCAAAATGGTAAAAAGGAACACTTATGGTGCGGCTCAGTCTGTCTGTCACAGCTGGACATCTCGAGAACTACTAATGCTGTCAACTTAAAAATTTGGAACTGTTTTAGATGACGTTAGCCCAACTACTTCTTTCAGTCATTCTTCATTTCACTAGATTTAGTTTAGTGAAACGACATATCAATGAACTTGTTTAGGAAGAGGATGTCGTTAATAACGATATTCTACATCTTCCGTGATTTCGTGGTATCCCTAGGGATTTCGTGAAATCTCTGATATCCTCATATCCCTGCGACATATAGACAATCCTACGTTCGTTCCTATACCTACCAACTTTAGAATTTCGTGTTTATTGACGAATCGTTAATGACTGGTCCCGGGTGTGAACGAGCCGTAATAATAATAAAGCATTGTTTTGAACATTGTTCATTTTCTATTTATTTAGCTTCGACTTGGGCCTGTAATTATGCATAATGTCATTGAAGAGGTATGACGCTTTACCGAGGCTAAGGTAATAAAAGAGATGTGACTTGTTCGGTGTCAAGATGTATATTGAGATAATAATATTGAGTACAATTAAAGATACATTATCTTAGTAAGCGATCTTATTCTAGATTGCTGAGAATGCTACGCGTGTGTTCCAATTTTCTGTAAATGCGCGATAATGCAAACATCTTGTTTGTGTAATATGTTGCAATCATACTTCATCTCCCCTGAAAAAGTGGAAGGATCATCCCCTCCCTGCAAAAAGGAACAGACTCGTAACATTGACTTTAACGAACTTAACCAAAATTTAATTACTTAAGTAAAATAAGTAAACAAAATTTAAACATTATCAACATAGCAAAGTTAAAACTATTTCATTTATTAAATCGTACTAATACAAAAACGTTTTACAATATAAACAATATACCTAATTAAAATTGTATCTAATTAAAATGGTATCGAATTGAAATGGTATTGAATTAAAACGGAAGCTTCACATTTTACACTTAATCATAACAATAACAAAGTGTTAAGTAACATGGTATGTAATTAAGTACCTATACTTATAATTACGTATCAAATAAAATAGTTATTTATTGAATGGTTTGGTATTATTCTTATGCACAATTATAGCTTTATTTTCTTTTAAAATTTCTACATTAGACGTCATATCTCTTAAAACTTTATAAGGGCCATTGTAAATACTATCTAATTTATTTCCTACTTGGTTCTTTAATAATAACAAATCGCCTAACTGATAGGTAACATTATTGCTAGTTTTATCATACAATAATTTTCTTTTCTCTTTAGATTGTATCAAGTTACGTCGTGCGTCGGATTGCGCTTGTTGTAAACGATACTTAAGTTCTCGGGGATAACTGTCATAGTTATATAAGGGGTCGATTTCTGATTGTAAATTATTTGGAAGGTTACAAATTTTTCCAAAAACTAATTCGAAAGGCGTATATTTAGTTTCACTATGCACTGTGGTATTAAAAGAAAAACACCAATATGGAATCCAGGTGCTCCAGTTATGTTTATAATTATTACACTGGATTCTCAGAAAAGCTCCTAGGGTTTTATGAGTATTTTCTAAAGCGCCTACAGTTTCGTGATGGTACGCCGTAGAATTTAATTTTTTAATATGTAATAGAGAACATGTTTCGGACATCACTGATGACATGAATTCGGTTCCCTGGTCAGTCAATATTTCTCTAGGAATACCATAACGTAAAATGAAATTATTGGTAAAAGATTGAGCAACTGTGACCGAGTCTTTACTAGGTAATGGATACGCTTCGACGAATTTGGTTAAATCGCATTGTAATGTCAATACATATTTATTATTATAGTCATCAACATCGAGTGGACCCATTATATCCAAACTAATTCTTTCGAATGATGAGTGGGCTGTTGATGTTATGGTTAAGGGCTGCTTAATATGTTTATTACTATGCTTATGATATTGACATTGATGGCAATTTTTAACAAAAAGTTTTACATCATTACTCAAACCTGGCCAAAAATAATATTGCTTAATGTTGTTCATCATTCTATTAACTCCTGCGTGTCCGCTGGTAGGTAATAGATGGAAATCATTTAGTATTACTCTTTTTTGTTCACTATCATATATTCTTAATATATTTTTTGTTATGAGAAAGCGCGGGGTAACAGAGTTAATTCTTTTTGTTGCTTGTACAAGACTTTTGATTTTACTCTCGTTACATTTTTCTTTAATAATAAGTACCTCATGTATGCCTATTTTTTGACATAATGACTCTAAGTCCCTCGCTAACACCTCTGGGGTAGATGACGATCGGGTACTCAGATATATCGCTGATTGCGAAGGTACGTAAACGTAACAACTTGCATTAGAAATAATGCTATCTTTAGACTTTGAATAATTGTCAAACTTTAATTGATTAAAACTTAATTCAGTTACGTCATCGGGTTTCTTGAGAAGTTCTACCGCAATAGGTTGATCAGGCCTAGTGCTGGTGGAGCTCTCTAAAGAAGAATCAGTGGGGGTTTTTAATTTTTTACTTTGTGCTCTAGTTAAAACTGATACTGTGTTTTGATGTAATGATTTTAAAGTAGAAGATGTAATAGGTATGCGACTCAATGCGTCTGCAGCTGCATTGTTTCGTCCTGGAACATACTCTATTTCAAAATCATACTCCTCTAGGAATAATCGGAATTTAGTAAGTCTGCTTGTTGGGTCTTTCAAGTTAAATAAATAAATTAACGGTTTGTGGTCTGTTATAATTTTAAATTTACGTCCATATAAATAAGGGCGAAAATGTCTCACAGACCAAACAATTGCTAAAAGTTCTAATTCTATGATGGGATATCTCGTCTCGGCGGGTTTCAGGTTTCTACTCGCATACGCGACTACTTGACCGTTCATGTTAGATAAAACAGATCCTAAACCTGTCTTACAAGCATCTGTTTGTAGCCGAAAGATGTTACTTTCTGAAAAATCTGGATAAGATAAAATAGGGGGTTGAATTAATGCTGATTTTAATTTTTCAAATGCCGTTTGACACTCTGATGACCATAGAAACTGTACATTCTTTTTTCTTAATTGATTTAAAGGATAAACAATGTTTGCAAAGTTCGGTATGAATCGTCTGTAGTAATTTGCAAACGCGACAAAACGATTGACATCGTCGCAGTTCATCGGCACTGGATAGTTTTGCATGGTTGCAATTTTACTTTCATCTGGTAAAATTCCATCAGAAGTTATTTTGTGTCCTAGATATATTATTTCGTTTCGCAAAAATTCACACTTCATAGGATTTAATTTTAAGTTAACTTTTCTAAATCTCTCTAGTATACTAATTAAGTTTTTATTGTGGTTTTCTATAGATTTCCCGAAAATTACGCAATCATCTAAATAAATAAAAGCCTTTTTATAATTTAAGCCTGACATTGCAATAGTCATAAGACGTGAAAATACACTCGCAGATGTCCGGAGACCCATGGGACAGCGTTTCATCTGAAAAATTTTATCACCAGCAGTGAAAGCTGTGTACTTTCGTGAATCTTCGCTTAAAGATAACTGATAATAGCTTTGCGAAAGGTCTAATTTTGAAAAATAAATGTTATTTGCAAGCGAATCTAAGATATCAGTTATATTAGGCAAAGGGAATTTGTCGTCCTCAATACGATTATTTAACTGCCTGTAATCTATAACTAATCGCCATTGTTTCTCGTTTGACCTATCTGTTTTTTTCGGTACAAGCAAGACGGGACTAGACCACTCTGACGTAGCCTCTTCTATAATATCATTTTCGAGCATAATATCTATCTGTTTCTGAACTTCCTTCCTTAGTGCGAACGGTAATCTATGTGGCTTGACATAAACTGGCGAGACATTAGGTTTTAAAGTTATATTATGGGTCATTAGGTTTGTACAAGAGAGTTTGTCGCCTGGCAGATGAAAAACATCTGCGTACTTAGCGCAAATACTTTCAATACTTCGTTTTTCTTCTAAATTCAGTTCAGGTAAATTTAATAATCCTAATAATGTTTTTACACGATCGACAGAAACCTCCTCTTTTTCAAAATTACAGACTTCAAAATCATTCAATGAAAAAGTCTCTAAATCGGTAAGATCTAGATCAACTTCTTTCTCAGTGGTGTTTAATATCCTTACTGGCATGCGACCATTACAAGGTTTCGCTATTATACTTCCTATAAAAACTCCTTTCTGTATCTCTTTAGATAAACAAACACAATCGTCGCCTAACGATGTAGGTATATATTTTATTACCTCACATCGTGGCGGTATCAAATGTCTATAGTGACTCAATATAGGTATAGACACATAATTACTATCTTTAGTTAAAAGCAAAGTATTTTCTTTATAGTTAATTATAGCTTGATAGCGTTTCAAAAAATTATCACCTAAGATACCATTTGCAGAACAAGACATATTTTTAAACACATACATTTTTCCTCTAAAAACTAACCCATTATAAGACAAATCTAAGTAAATATATCCTTCAGATACTAGTTTACCGCTAACACCTTTTATAACTAACTTCTCAAATGTAATTAAATTCAATAACTTCGGATAATCGCATAACCATTCGTATTTTAAAACACAAAGGCTTGCTCCGCTATCGACTAAAAGATCGATATTGCTATTACTTACGTTAAAAGTTACGGTACTACTATTATTGTAGTTTAAAACATAATTTTCAGTAGGAACGAAAAAAATCTAAATTATTATCGTTCTGGGGCTCAGAACGCGCTTGTGACTCACTATTGGTCGATTGCTCGTGGCTAGCGTACTGCACACGTTGAAAAGGCACAGCTGAGCGCGGCGGGCGCGGGCTCGGCCGACCGCGGTCACGTGAACGTGATTGTGTTCCTTGCGCGGCGCGGGAGTCTCGCGACATGTACTTACCTTGTTGTGGTCTCGTGTTTCCGGCAGCGTACCTATTGTTTGCGCTAAATCTATTATAGTAACTATATTTATTAGAATAATTACTTGGCTGACGCGGATAATTAGTAGGTGTGCGTGAGAAATTACGAGTATGAAACTTTTTAATGTTCATAACTTCCTCGTGTCTGGTAGACATTGACTGCTCGTCTAGGGCAGTTCTTATAGCCTCTGGTAAAGAATCAAAGTGACGTGATGCTATGATAGTACTAAGCTTTTGATTCACTAATCCATCTGAAAAGCGCTTGATTGCAACCTTTTCATTAATGGGACGCAATACTTCAAACTTAGTAGCGTCGTCATCCGCTTGTGCTATGGTTAAATTCACAAAAAGTTGTTCTAGTTCCGAGCCGAATGACTCGATCGACCTATGACCTTGACGACAGTTTTGTAATTTGTGTTGGATAGCAACAGCAGATTTTTTCTGAATCAAATGCGTATTCATATCTCTAATTAAATCTTTAATAGTTGGATAACTACTTTTTAAACGTAATTTTGCGCTAGGAGAGAGCCTAGTTTTAATCACAAAATCAATAAGTAACCCATGAGTAGCATCGCTGATCATTGAACTATATAATTGTATACCATCAATTAGAGATTTAGTGACGTGTTCTTGACCTGTCATCGTTGGTAAAAGTGCAATGGCTGTCTTCAAGTCAAATTTATCTTTTTCTGCCATTTTTGAAATACTACTAACACTTAAAGTCTCTAAAGAAATAATTTTGTCATAAATGATCTGAATGTCATTTGCTATTTTATTAATTAAAGTTATATCTTTAGTTGATACCTCCGATTTTTCAACTAAATTATGTACTTGAGCTAAAATATACTCTAATTTCGCGTATTCAAGTTTCGCTTCATTAAATTTCGTAAAACCTAACTCTTTTTGACGTCTATCTGGTCCTAGTTTTACTAAATTATCTTTAATATACAATAGTTTCTTATGCAATTCATTTAAATCGGAAATAATAAATGACATTATCTAATAAGAAAATTATAGCGCGCGAATAAAATAATTACGTCTCTGCACGATGAGTAGGTATGTGGTGACCGGCGTGGCGTGTGGGGGCTGGGGCTGCGGGCTGGGGGTTTTCTCATGCTCCTTGAGTGTGTAGGATCTTCAGACTTCTAAGATGGGTTCCTGGACCGCTTGAAACAGCTAACTGAAGATCGGGCTGGGATTTCCCTTGCCCCTCGTACAATGGGCCGGGTTTCTACCCTGGACACCTCCTGGTCTACGTTGATGGTTGAGTCGACGTCGTTGCCAGTTCCACGGAAGATATTGTGTTTCTTAGAACTGCGCTGTTGAATTCTCTACGGAGTCGGTTGACAATTCGGTCCCAAATTTTCCGGATGCAGGCGTAAATGATGAGTATAACGATGAGAAGCAGTATGACGGATAGTAAAATTTCTGTTGTAGTGAGCTGGCTTGAAGTTTTCTGCGTTGCTTGGGCGTCGCCGCTGGCGGTTTGTGCGATGATAACTTCTTCTTTACTTTGTGGTGCTCCCATATTATTGTTTTGTCTTCCCAAGTAATGCGATGAACAGAAGTGTAGAGCCAAATAGCACCGCAACGAAGACTGCTGCTAGTATGGTGTTGAAAATTTTGCTTTGCTGCTCCATGTAGTAATGATTTTCCCGCAAAAATTTATAAGTTCGGTTGGCAAAGGGTCGCCATGAAGAGGTATGACGCTTTACCGAGGCTAAGGTAATAAAAGAGATGTGACTTGTTCGGTGTCAAGATGTATATTGAGATAATAATATTGAGTACAATTAAAGATACATTATCTTAGTAAGCGATCTTATTCTAGATTGCTGAGAATGCTACGCGTGTGTTCCAATTTTCTGTAAATGCGCGATAATGCAAACATCTTGTTTGTGTAATATGTTGCAATCATAC
Source organism: Crambus lathoniellus (assembly GCA_949710035.1). Classification (NCBI taxonomy): domain Eukaryota; kingdom Metazoa; phylum Arthropoda; class Insecta; order Lepidoptera; family Crambidae; genus Crambus; species Crambus lathoniellus. The sequence continues at coordinate 32,885,630 of OX453296.1, forward strand.
TTCATCATATTATCCCAATAATAACATATCGACTTACCGTCTTCCACATGTTTCGGGACCTGTGGGATCAGGCCGTCAGCTGACAGGTACAGCAGCAAGGCGCCATTGGCCGGCAGGTCGTTGAACCCGCTGGCCAGGTACACCAGGATCTGGGATGGAGACGGCTTGAACAGGAGGTACTTGTGCGGGTTCGGTAGCTTCAGCGGCGGCTCCAACCCATCTGAAACAATAGGGTATTTGACTGGTTTATTTTAAATCTTTTTTGAAATATTAACAATAAAACATAAATTACTAATACATAAATAAATATAAATGCAAATTTGTTTTCTGGTAACTTGAATATTTTCATAGACATAAAGCATCAAACTTTTTAATTAGTTAAAAAGAGAATTACTGCCGGCCGTCACGCCATTCTCTCGCCATAGAAAATATTGTTTCAGAAATAGATAATAATAATACATCTTGTTATTCGTTTGTTTAAAAAAATCCTACTGCTCGACAAGGCCTCAATATGTGGATCCCATTGTAGTCATATAATACCAAGAAATTTTGAACTTTTAACAAATTCGAGTACATCCTTGTTTAATTTGTTAAGCATATCAACCTGCTTTACATTAGGTAATGAGAATTTGACACATTTCGTTTTTTATGATTTAATGAGAAATTATAGTATTAAACCAGTATGCAACTTTAGAGAGAGCATTATTTACGTCGTCAGAACAAGTATTACCTCTACCAATTTTGAAAATTAAGGAGGTATCATCAGCAAACAGTAACTGTCTCACACAATTTACTCGCGTAGTAAGGCAGATCATTGATGCAAATTAAAAATAGCGAAGGGCCCAATATTGAACCTTTCTACTCATAGGGGGAATTTTCTTGAAGTGAAAACTTCTTTTGCGGCGTTGTGCACTTTTTGTGATGGTTAAAAAATGTTAAACTCGCGTCAGGGACTGTCAGATCGAAAATTCGTAAGACAGACACGTGACCCAGATCAAAAACGCTACCGTTTCCAAAGTTGTAATAGCTTAGGTTAGAAAACGGACGTCATTGAAGCCAAAAGACCTCGGTTCAAATCCAGTCCGTGTTTTTTTCTTTTTTTGTAAATTTCTTTTTTTTTGTGAAAAAGTCTAGGGAGCCCTGCAGCCCGAAGATAAGAAAGTTAGTCTGCAAATAAAACTTTGAAGTTTGAAGTTCCATAAAAACGTAAAGAAAGAAGGAAATAATAATGAAATACAAAATACGTTAAGAAGCAAACATTTTTAGTCGAAAGGGCCCCAACCTCAACAAGACCAGTGAAACGCTGATTTTCAGTTGTGAGACTTGAGACCCAAAATGAGGAGTAACGTGAGAGAAGAGGAGAACGAGGTAAGTATAGGTAGTGAACTAATATGATACACGATTGGGATAAGGATTTGAGCATAATGATAAATGTTATACAGTGTCGGTACATAGTATTATATGATCTGAGGTCGGTACACTTTCGCATTGAAGTAAAAATTAACATAATAATATACGATAATGCTGCTTATTGATTTAAAAAAATATACATTTAGCTTTGCAATAAGAAAAACGTAATTTTATGTACAAGGAACATTCGCGGAAGTATTTTAAAGAGACTATTCGCATCTGCTTACAATTCCAAAGAAATTCCTGATTTATAAATACTTCAAAAATATACATTGCCATATTACACGGTAATTTTTTTATCACCCCGGATAATTTTAGGGATTATTCTACTCATGAAAACAAACAACTTTAATTATAGGGCCAACACTCAAATCGCGAAAATAAAATCTTCCATACATTTTGATTAGGTACTTCAATACTTTTGCACTTTTGTATGGAACAGCTGTTTTTTTTTCGCGATTTCAGTGTTGGTTGGTGTTGGTTCAATAACAAAAGTTGTTTGTTTTCATGAGTAGAATAATCTCTAAAATTATCCGTGTTTATAAAAAAATACAGTGTATTAGTTAAATAGGTAAAACTTCAATACGCTATATTTGTCATTCAAATCAAACCTGTATGCAAAATTTCTTCAATCGATAACTGCTATAGAATTCAGTTGCAAGATTTGACCCGAACGAACAAACATACATAATAAACTTTGTACATAGTGAAGTACTTACCTGGGTTGTGTGAGCTCCCTGTGTGGTGATGGTGGTGATGGTAGCGCCCCCTAGGGGATTCATCAACATTCCTAGGCACCTCTCCCGAGGGCTCCCGCTCCAGAGTCTGCAGCATCCGGAACATGTCCATGGTCAGCTCGGAGAACTTGACTTGCTGCGAGCTGCTACCCACAATGAGGATCTCTTGGAGCGTCAGGTTCATTTGAGGAGTCCTTTCGATGGCCGGTGTCGTTATAGGGGTCAATCTAAAAATTGTACAGTAGTTAGAACTCTAAAAATATCTGTGGTACTTATTTAGAAGTAAAATTAATCACAGAACAAAAAAAAGCAGTGAGGGCTTATTACACGTATCCTAGTTAGGATCCTAATTAAGCATACATTGCTTGTTTTGATTGCACCACTTGCTAAACATGAGCTCAAAGAAAGCAATGTAGGTAATAAGCCCTTTAGAAAGATACGGAAACCAGTGTCGACTCGCGTGCTAGATTTCTATTAAAAAAAAAAGATCAGTTTTAGGCTCGTTCAAGGAGAGGCGACGCGTCAGGCGGCACGGCCCGCGGTTCGAGCAGTGCTATCATTGCGCGCTAGCGACAGACGTCTAATCGAATATAATAAGTCGATGTGACACACCAACTGATGCACAATTCGCCCGCGCCGCGCGCCCTTACAGTATACAGGGTGGAATTATTTTATGATACCTGGAGGGAAAATAAGGATTTTGGGAAACTCTCCCCCTAAAGGGGTAAAATGAGGGAATAAAGTTTTTAAGGAACTTCCTTATTTCTGAGCTTACAAGTATGAAAATTGGTATGTTGGATTCTGGTAGCGATTTAAATTATTTGCGTAGGCGAAGTGAAAAAAATCCCCCTAATGGGTAGAAAGGGGGGGTGGGTGGGGTACAGTTTATATGGAACTTCCTTATATCTGGACTTAGAAGCATAAAAAATGGTATGTAGGATACTGGTGATGATTAAAAATAATCTACGTAAGCAAAGTAAAAAAAAACTTCTCACCTTATGGTCAGATAGAGGGGGAGGGAGGGGGATATTAAAGATGAATAAATCGATGAAATTTAGAAAAAGATGGATCTTGCGTCAAGCTACTAATTATTTCGAAAACAATTTAAGGGTCCCGGGTGAGATATAGTTGCTGTTCACTCAAGTCAATTTATGGTGGTATTTTAGGGAGTGGACCATTTATCATAACTATCTTTTTGATTCTTCTTCACGATGACACCTTGGAGAACGCCTATACTTATAACTACTTATTGACCTAAAATTTTGACGCGATATAATCAAATTACTGCGGACGAAGTTGCAGGCGGCCAATAGTATAGGTACATATATACCTAGTTTAAATGTTTGATTATGGAACTCCACTCCAAGCCGTCTTCAACAGCGAGGAAACGGATAGTAGCGACGAGTGGCTGACAATGGAAACCCGTCATAAGGTCTTCAATATACTCGTACTATGTGGAGACCTTCGAAAGATGGAGACGGACGACAATGCGACAATAAATGAAAATATTGGTGGCACTAGTTTATAAAAGTATTTTGAAACTATCAAAAAATTCCTAGGATAGATTTTTTTTCATCATTTCAGCCGTACGACGCCCACTGCTGGGCATAGGCCTCCCCCAAGGATCTCCACAACAATCGGTCCTGCGCTGCCCGCATCCAGCGGCTTCCCGCGACCTTGACCAGATCGTCGGTCCACCTTGTAGGGGGCCTGCCCACGGAACGTCGTCCGGTTCGCGGTCGCCATTCGAGAACCTTTCCGCCCCAACGGCCATCGGTTCTCCGCGCTATGTGTCCCGCCCACTGCCACTTCAACTGAGCAATCCTTCGAGCGATGTCGGTCGTTTTAGTTCTCCTGCGGATCTCATCATTTCTGATTCGATCGAGCAGGGAAATACCAAGCATCGCTCTCTCCATTGCTCGCTGGGTAACCTTGAGCCTTCTTATGAGACCCATTGTAAAAGACCACGTCTCGCTTCCATAAGTCATAACTGGCAACACACACTGGTCAAAGACCTTAGTCTTGAGACATTGAGGAATTTTGGACGCAAATATATGCCGGAGCTTCCCAAACGCTGCCCATCCGAGCTGGATTCGACGAGAGATCTCTTTCTCGAAGTTGGACTTACCTAATTGGATTGTCTGTCCTAGGTAGACATAGTGGTCAACAACTTCGAGTGTATTGTTCCCAACATTAACTGGAGCGGATGCAACATGGGCATTGGACATGATTTTCGTCTTATCCATGTTCATCTTCAGACCCACTCTTTGGGAAGCATTGCTGAGATCTTCGAGCATTGTGTTCAGGTCTTCCAAAGTCTCAGCCATGAGAACTACATCATCGGCAAACCGCAGGTGTGTTAGGTACTCGCCATTGATGTTAAGATTTGTTTTGATGATTAGATTAGATGATTAGATGATTAGATTAGAGAATGTTTAGATTTTTTTTCAAACAAACTAAATAGGATCAGAAATCAGAACAGATAAAAACTACAACACCATTTGTAATACTGATACCATACAACGTCAGATTAATGACCACGAGACGCGAGACCTGACGGCGATATGGCATAAACTTGTAACGCCATTTTAGCAACAGTTTGTATACTTTAAAAGTCGCGTAGAAAAAGTAACAAACGATAATATTTTTCTGTAACCTATTTGGATTACACCTATTTTTAGTTGTTTTTAGGGTATCCGTATCAAAATGGTAAAAAGAAACCCTTAGAGTGAGACTCAGTCTGTCTGTCACAACTGGATATCTCGAGAACTACTAATGCTATCAACTTCAAATTTGGAATAGTTTTAGATGACGTTTGCCCAACTATTTTGCAAATGAGAGAGAAATAAAAAGATTTACATTTTTTTTGCAACAGAGACTGAAAGGGGGTCTTGAAAATTCGAAGTGGGGTTACTAGAGCATATGGGGTATCATATGAAAGAGCGCTGCTTGCACATTAAAAAAAAAAACCTTTTTGTCTTAAGCCTTTCGAAGTTTGCATAGAGAAAAATCTGAAATTATTTTATGTGATAGAAGTTAATGAAAAAATTACAGGAAAAATAAAACAATGTCTCTAAATAGTAAACTTTTTCAGAAATCATCAACAAAAAATATATTATTTCTACTATCGGTCAAAAGTTGGCGTTGACCTAAAACTGCAATATTCTACGCCGCAAATGTTCTGACGAATCTAGCCTAGCCGATGAAAACATTTTCACGTTATATTTATTTAAATTTATTATGGTACGGAACCTTCGGTGCGCGAGTCCGACTCGCTCTTGACCGTTTTTTTATGCAGACTGGGACCATCATAATGCCCGTTTGCTCTAGACGCAACTTACAGTCTTTATAAAGCGACGCCTTATCATAAGAAGGTAATGCGTAACAGAAAATTTCATTTGCACTAAATAAATTTGTCAAGCCTAATAAAGTGAATAGCTGTTTTGAATGAACACATTGTTCAAAACCTCAGATCATATATTCAAAACACACTCGCGCTGTCAAGATGAATCTAAAGACACTTCATACATTAAAAACGTTACCTTCAAACCGTTTAGGCTGTAACAGGGAACATAAAAATCTAGATACATACATTCGCTCGAAAAAAAACACCCACCTTCTATCGCAGTCGGGTAAAATACTTTACTTGCTGGGTGCTTCTTTCGGGCTCATAAAGTTAGGAATCTCTTACAATGGCTTTAGGTTAGTGCAATTTTTTGGCTAGGAGTAGCCTAATCAAATTAGGCAATAACTTAGGCGATTCTTAAGTTTAGTGGAAACGGGCATAACTGTCGCATTGTCGTTTTCACGTTGCATACTCTACTTCTAACCCTCAGATCATATAATACCTAGTATAGTATTATATGATCTGAGTTCTAACCTCTTTGTCTAAATTTGTCAACTTGCCTGTTGGAAATGATGACCGAATAGTTATCTTGGTCGATGACCGCCACTACCGGCTCCGCGTGGATGAAGGCCTTCACCTCATCCACTACCACGGTCCACTCGATCTGGTCGTCCGGGTCGTATGTGTTCCCGTATTCTATAATCTGTCTATCCAGCTCCTTGATCAAGTCTTTCACTAGCTTCATTTTCTTCAGCAGCAAGCACACGACTATGAAGCGAGCGTAGTAGCGTAGCTTCTTCACCATCAACTCGCACTTGTCTTCCTTATTCGCCTTAGTATAATAGCATCTTCCCCGGATAGCGTAGTAGAATGAAAAAGCCTCGTTAAGGTACCCGGTTTCACTAGTGCGGAGGCTGTAATAAAATATCGTATGAAACTATTTGCATCATAGATGCTGACGTAGATATCTATGTGAATTGAATCTCTTATAACTGGATTATAGGATTCCAAACTGAGTTTCGTTTACGATCACAGAGCGTTTAAAAGAATACTTTTTGGATGGTTATGATGACGTGGTGATTTTTTTTTAAAGAAAGGTGAAAGCAGTGACATTAACAAGCCTTCTTCTTAGCGTGTCGATCAAATTGGCTTTAAATCTGTTCAGCCCAGTACTGCGCCACACGTACACGTACGTACATGGAGAAAGATAAATATATGTACCGCGCTCTCAGTGGCTTTTCAAAGGTCTTCGCGTGTGTAAGATCAATCGCAGAGCAGGACATAAGATGTCTATGGTTTGGGAGGGGGCACCATATTCAGTGAAGTTGATGAGCAATTTGATTAGCGGTCACCTGCCATGGAGTTTTAGCTGGAGGTGGCTTGCCGGTAAGCTTTCGAAAGTACTCCACGTTTTTTGCTGCATAGGGACATGTCAATATTTGACATCGTGGCTGTCCATTTATCCTTCGAGCAACGCGGGTCTTCCGCCCCGGAACGGAAAGCCCGCGTTGCTCGAAGCATTTATCAATTTATTAACAAGTACTGGGGCCTTACTGTTAAACAATGTTATAGTAATATTTGCAAGCGCGATGGCGCTATACGCAATGTATTATAGCTCCGTTCCGCAATACATTACTTTAACATTGTTTGACAGCTCGCAGAAACGCCCCAGATCACAGCCACCTAGAAGGCAATAGGCTGTGCCCAGATCACAGATCACCTGTAGTAGCAAGTCCAGATCAAAAGAAGGAGAGAGCGATCCGATGGGTCACATCACACATGAGCCAAATCTTGAACGAGCATGTCCTCATAGATACCGAAATATACTTACTAAAAGTGATAATACAGTTGTCCGATCTTAGAAGCGATTTCGCCAATTTGCCATCGCTTCATACCATATTTGGAATCAAGTATTGCTCGGTGTTGTTGCTGATACTTCCATAACCGGGTGTATATATCAAATGTCCTTCCAAAGTACATCGACCATTGCTTATGGCCGTACTGAGGCAATTCTCTGTAAAGTATGGAAATTCAGCATCATGTTCAGCGCAAATGTATTGTAACATAAAGCAAATAATTTTGTGATAAGATAATTGGTCAATTCTTACCTAAGGCCATTAAATAGTTGCTTCGATTTTTCGAGAAGATGGCAGAATTCGATTATAATTTTACGTTCATGATCGTCAATTGAGTTCATATTTGACAATTCGTTCTGGGCTGGCTCTGGGTTACGACGACGAAGGCGGAACTGCTCATGTTTTCATCACTACAGAAGTTAAATGTAATACTTAGCACAGCGACAACAACTAAAAGTAATTGCAGTTCTAACAAACTTTGGTTATTTAGATTCTGTAGTGATGAGAAAACGCAAACCTTTGCTATCCAAGTTACAACTAATCTAACTTTTCAATGCAACCCTTCTACAAAGGCTCACCACCGCTCTAATAGGAGAACAAAAACAAACGAATGCTCCAGCGGCAACAAACAAATACCACTTTTGATGCATCCGAAGAGCCCCAACCTTCAACATCATATTGTCTGACAGGGGGATAGAAACAATAAGAGTGTATCATTATACAACTCTCCGAAACCCATTCACAATAGTAATGAAAGCATAAATGCCGATTTACGTTTTGCTCTATCCCGGTCCACTCCTATCAGCTGCTGTGAAAAAGTACATTATGACCCACCACAGTGCAGACAGTAACCGGCAGTGAAAAATAGCCTCTCTTGCCCACCTTCGCGGGAAGCTACTCCTAAGAAGAGGCAGCGAGCAAGAGTGGCCATCTTGCACTGCCGGGTACTGTAGTTGGCCATATACTGTACTGTTTCGCAGCTGATACGAATGGACTGCATTACGTAACTCAGCATATATGCGATCATTAGCATTACGCCCCGGTTTGCTGAGAGTCGTATATTGCTAGTCGTATATTGATACACTCTTATCATTTCTATCCCCCAGTCAGAAAATAAGATGTGGAAGGTTAGAGTTCTTCGGATAAATCAAAAGAGGTATAATATTTGTTTGTTACTCGCGAGTTGTAATTGAATGGGAGTGGTTTGCGTGTTCTCATCACTACAGACTCCAAATAAACAAAGTGGTTTGTTAGAATTGCTATTACTTTTCGTGGTTTTAGCTTGTCTGTTTCCTATACAACTAAAAGTAATGTCAGTTCTAATACAAAAATCTCGTGTTTGTTTACTTTAAGTTAGTTGTTTTAGCTACATTTCAGTTCCCAGTGTCACCTGTAGATGACAGAATTAACAACCTTCTGTAGATGACAGAAGATTTAATCTGGGACACTGGGAATTGAAGAGTTGGCTATTATATTTAGATTCTGTACCTTTGCTTTGAGATTTTTCTTTTTTAGGTGTATCCTGAGTTTTTGTGGTCACGATCTTGCTGGCTGAGGGTGTGGGTTGTGGGTGTAAAGCTTTGAAGGGAGGAGGATTTGTAGCCGATTGTTTAGGATCGGTGGATTTGGCAATGTTCGAAAGCTTATTTGAAAAATTCAAAGGTTTCGAGGAGGTGGTGGTATTAGTTGTGGGAGTGGTGGTATTAGTAGGGAAAGGTTGTGTAGGAGCGTTTCCTAATGTTTATGGTTTGGTAGCGCATGCTTTGTATTATACGCTTTGCGTACGGGATCTTGCAATAAAGTTGGTGTTGACGTATCAAGCTGCGTTGTTCGAGTCGATGACCGCTCTGAAGAAGCGACACCAAAACGACGTCTTAATCCTGCACACACAAAAACAAGCCTTTTAAAATCAGTCGACATTTTGCGTTAATAGTAAGACTGATATTGTTTCATAAGGGTTGAAGTATGAAATATTTCAAAAACAATTCATTATATTTCTCTAGCACGATAATATTATTACTAGCTTTTACCCGCGGCTTCCCTTGCTTTAGATTATCTAGAATAACAATCTCATGAAAACGTTTCGGTCATAGATTTATGAAGTATTCGCTTTCGGCGAAAGCGACGACTAATATAAATCTACGGTTTTAGTCTGAACTAAGTGGTGTCTGAATTCAATGCAATTTAATCAAATTCAATTCAATTTCTTTTTTTAGGCGGGGAGTTTCCAAAAATTCTTCCTAGTACCCTTAGTCTTACACGCAAAAACTACTGAACAGATCTGAATTAACTTTGCAACAGAGATAGATTTATAGGCTGGAATAACACATGGGATAATTGTTATCGGGATGAAGTATAGCCTATGTCACTCGGGAAGAATATAGCTCTCTATTGGTCAAAGATTTTTTTAAATCGGTCCAGTAGTTTCGGAGTCTATTCGATGCAAACAAACAATCAAATCTTGCCTCTTTATAATATTAGTATAGATAGTATAGACTAGCTGATCCGGCGAAATTCCTACCGCCTTATCGACAGCACGCCACTTACCGGGTCCAATTGTAAATGAAACCCATTCTCGAATCCACCAGAAAACACACAAAAATTTCATTAAAATCGGTCCAGCCGTTTAGGAGGAGTTCAGTTTCATACACACACAGAAGAAATTTATATATCTAAAGATATAATATCGCAAGCAATTTGTAACATTTCGCCGTTTACATGCGGCGGCGTCGTCAGTTTAAAAAATGCTCGCGGGAATGTAAAATGCCGAAAGCAAATTGATAAAGGTTGATTAAAGTAACCCGCTAACTAACTAACGAACTACCTAACATGGCAAGTTAATAAAAAACTTGTAAAAAGTTTGTAAAAATATGTCCGGCATGAAACAAAAAACAACAAAACGACATCAGCGCCTCTAACGTGGCACAATGTAACTGTACGATATGACCACTAACGATTGTCGTGCGTTTAGCTGTTTATATCGTAAGACGCTGATTATACACCACAAAATTTTAATTAGTACAAAGATTTTAGGGGCTGATAGAGCTAATGCCAATAAATACGAACAATTTTTACTATGGGGTCAACCACTGAATCGCGAAGAAAAAATCTGCTGTTCCATACAAAAGTACAACATCGACTCGACTGAAATGTTTGGAACAGCTGTTTTTTTTTCACGATTCTGTAGTTGACCACATTGTAAAAATTGTTTGTATTGATGGACACTATCACGAACAAGCTGGGTTCCAAAAATACTATAGTACCAAAGACCACATTCATACGCTGCGGCATGGTATACAGAAGACCGAAAAGTATAACTTGCCACATTGTGGCGTTCGTGGACTATTAAAAAGCCTTTGATTCGATCGAGACCTGGGAATACCCAGGAGACTACCCTGGAGAGTACTAACTCTCCAGAGGTGCCAAATAGAATGGTGCCTACAGGTACATAGAAGTGGTGAGGTACTTAGGTATACCATAATGCCACTATGGCGGTTTGATTACAGAACCAGAGCTCAATCTAATCCAACTAATACAGCGAGGTGTGAGACAGGGAAACGTTATTTCTCCGAAACTGTTCACAGCTGCGTTGGAAGATATTTTTAAGCTTCTGGACTGCAAAGGATACGGCATTAAAAATTCAACATATCTATACTTCTGGAACGGCGACCGTGTACCGCCCAAGGTGGACCGAAGATCTAGTCAAGGTCGCGGGATGCGGGTAGTGCAGGACCGATCGTTGTGGAGATCCTTGGGGGAGGCCTACGCCCAGCAGGGGCGTCGTTCGGCTGACATGATGATGATGATAACCATGACATTCATACAGGGTCCCGTTTGTATTTAGAATATAATAATAGAAATCGTTTATTTGGAGAAGATTTGGAGCATAAGCACCATAAGCAAACATAAAAAGAACCAAAAAAAATTGAATTTTACCTACAATATTATGTTTCAACGATACGAAACTTTTTGCAAGGTGTTTTTTTAAGTAAATAAATCTGGCATCTATCGAAGAAAAATAAAAATGTCACTTGACGTTTAACGACAGATGAACATTTGTGGCAAAGGACAAACTACAAATCTTTTATATTTATATTTAGTGTATAATTGATATGCTCTCTGCTTCTCATTGCAATTTTATCAGGCCTCATATTTCTAGAGGCCTCCTGGATTTTTTTAGGTATGTCACCAAACTTACCTAATTAAAGCTCAAAAACATCTAATTTAATCTTACATAATAGTTTAGCAACTCCCGTAGCAATTAAACTGGCTTTGAAGGGCTTCAGCCGATAGCAACTCCCATGTATATTATTACCTAGCTTAACAAAATACTAAAGCATTTTACATTTACACTTTTACAGTGTAAAATCACGATTCTATTTTGTTTTGTGGTGATGCTAGGCCAAAGAGCTTAGACAAAATACTGAGGTACCTAACTGGAGATAGTAGTACTAACACTTTTTTGTAGACTGTGGCTGTCTTCCGTCTCACCTACAATTTGAAACAAAACGTATGGTCATATGAGACAACAGACAGCCACGTAGTTAAATGTCAAATTGTCTGGGTAAACTTTTTTATTCAGGCTGAAAACTCCAGTTTCCTTGTAGAGTCTCCTTGTGCTAGGCACATAGAACATCTGGGCATGACAACGGCACCAAAATGCAGACGTTAATATCGTAAAAGTTTACATGGGGCCGATTTTCACGCAATCGAGAAAAGTTCACATTTATAAGCTCGAAATTCAAATATATCACAGTTTGTGTATTGTCAATCACTGCATCGGAATTCTTTTGTTGACAGATCCACAAACACTAGTGTGAACCGTTTTGTGTCAAAAGCAGCATGTTTTGCCACTAACCCGAGGTTGCTAGGGCGGGCGGACCCGGCGTGTGGCTGCGCCACTGGCGGCGGCGGCGGCAAGCACCAGGTCACGTACAAACCCTATGTGGCGCCCTGCTACAAGGACCACGATGCTAAGAACATGGAGATGAAGCGACCCATGTCGCCGCACCTCATGATTTACGCTCCGACGCTGCCGGCTATGACATCCATTTCTCAGAGGATCACTGGTTGGTATTATAGATAGATAGATATACACTTTATTACACACACAAAGATACAAAACATCATCAAAGATGCATACAACACTTTGTGGGCATAGGTGGTCCTATCGCTAAGAGCGATTTTTTTCCAGATAACCTTGGAGGCATAGCAGAAATATAAAGAGAGCGAGAGGTATACTATTTCTTTAAGTAGTGCATCATCAGGACTGACTCCTGCGACGCGGAAAGCACCAGATCAACTTCAAGTTCATATGGTGCCCTGCTACAAGAACCATGAAGTTATTTTAATTTTTAGTTTTTTGCATTCACAATGCAATTTTTATTATAGAAAAATGAAAAATCAACCCTCCCTCCCATCGGAGCTGGTTGTGAGAGGGGTCGATTTTTTCTAAATACTTCATTTTCCATTTTTCTAAGAACCATGAAGTCAAGAACATGAGCCATGACCACGAGCCAACTGCGCTGGGTTTTAGCGACTGCATCAGCAGCTTAACATGCATTTTAAAACACGGAGGAGCTAGTGCTAGCCAATAAATTTTGATCACCCATCTTGTGAGCTCAACCGCTACAATCGCCGGGCAAATGCGCTAAACAGAAGTTCAATTTATTCATCATTCGTTCATCGTCATAGCATAAAAAAGGGTTAATATTAGGGTGTGAAATTATATTAATGAGTAGAAGTTTTTTCAAAGAGAATAGGTTACTTCCCAAATTTCAGCCAAATCCGTTCAGCCGTTTTGGCGTGATTGAGTTACATCTTAACTTAAACATCTATCTTCTATCTATCTATTCTATATACTTATAATAAATCTGTAGAAAGGTCAATTCTGTACATGAAATATATTTCCAAAATAACTATCAGGGGGTGATTAGGGATCGATATTGATGCCAAAAATGCAATCAGTAAAAATTTTGTCTGTCTGTCTGTCTGTCTGTCTGTCTCTCTGTCTGTCTGTGTGTATAACCGTTATAGAAACAAAAACTAGACGACGGATCTTAACGAAACTTGGTACAGTTATTTTTCATACTCCTGAGCTGGTCATAGTATACTTTTGATCACGCTACAATCAATAGGAGCAGAGCAGTGAAGGGAAATGTTGGGAAAACGGGAGAAGTTACTCCATTTTTTTTGCTTCCGTCGCGTGTGCAACCTTCATGGTTAAAGCTAGAAATCATGTATGACGGAAATGTTCTCCTCAAAAATATATAAAAAATATCCCACGACAGCATATGTCTATCTTTTATGATTGACTCACAATAACACGTGTAACTCCCGATAGCTTAGCAGTTCGAAGCTTCGCTCGACGCGTCTCGCGCTCGCGGCCGAAGTGGCCGAGTATAAAAAGGCGGGGCGTCCGAGCGCGAGCTTCATATAATAATTATAATAAAAAGATGTCATGCCTTCAATTTTATTGTTACCACTTGCAAGTGAGAAGGAATAAATTTGACTTATTATTATTGGCTTATTCAATCAGTTTATTGTTTCAATCAATTTATTGTTGACATTACGCAAAAATTGAAACCGAAAGATTAGTTTATATACGGTCTAATCAAAGGCAGCTGCGCGCTGAAGAATACGTGCATCTTCGCGAGGCCATGCAGCAAGATATGATACGGTGAATATGGGCCGTTTAGTTACTTTACCCTCTTCTTTTACTGGTGGTACTCACTACATGCACGAACGTACACAAGATGCTTTTTGTTACGTAAGAAAATATGGACGTTCCGACTTATTTATTACTGTAACTACCAATCCCAAGTGGGATGAAATCACTCGGGAGCTTCTTGAGGGTCAAGCACCGCATGACCGCCATGATATTATCGCAGGAGAAGTATTGTGTTATGTTTATATGTATAGTGTTGAGTGGAAAAAACGCGGCTTACCTCACGCACATATCCTGCTTTGGTTAAAGGATAAGGTTCGACCTAAGTTTGGAATAATTTTAGACGAACGTTTGCACAACTACTTTGCTAATAAGAGAGATTTTTTTTTTGCAATAGGGGCTGGAAGGGGGTCTTAAAAATTTGAAGTGGGGCTACTAGGGCATATGGGGTATCATATAAAAGAGCGCTGCTTGCACACTCTCAAACAATTTTTCTTTTTGTTTTAGGCCGCATAGTTTTTTACTTATGATGAAAATGTAAAAAAAATCCCCCCCCCTGCCCTTATCTCCGAAGTTTGCAAAGAGAAAAATCTGAAATTATTTAAGGTAATAGAAGTGTATGTAAAGATTACGGGAAAAATAAAACGATGTCTCTAAATAGTAAACTTTTTCAGAAATCATCAACCAAATTTACATTAGTTCCATTATCGATCAAGAGATGGCGCTGACAAAAAACTGCAAAATTCTACATCGCAAATTCTTGGACGAATATGTCTCGCCGATGAAACATTTTTACGTTTTATTTACAACCAAAATATCCTCCTTCCTACCTACTCGCAGATTGCTTTGTTTGGGTGAAGCACAGTTGTAGTTTTTTCTATTTATTTATGACTAGCTTTCCGCCCGCGGCTTCGCCCGCGTGGACTACATGACGTTATCCCGCGGGAATGTGATATTTTTCCGGGATAAAAAGTAGCCTATGTTCCTCTCCAGACTACAAAGTATCTGTGTTTCAAATTTCAGCCAAATCCGTTCAGCCGTTATGGCGTGATTGAGTAACAAACATCCAAACATCTAAACATCCAAACATCCAAACATCTAAACTTTCGCATTTATAATATTAAGTAGGATGGTACGGTACGGAACCCTCGGTGCGCGAGTCCGACTTGCTCTTAACCGGTTTTTTTACTGTCCTACGTTTGAGATATAGCACAAAAATTTCTAAATTGGCCGCGTAGTGAATTTGGATGCAGTGTGAAAAATTCGTTTTGGCTACATAAACAATTGACTTTTGTTACTTTTTTACATAATACTTATGATAATCCTTTGTATGACTGAAAGGAATCCTACTAATATTATAAATGTGAAAGTTTAGATGTTTGCTACTCAATCACGCCAAAACGGCTGAACGGATTTGGCAGTTTGGGATACAGATACTTTTGTAGCTTGGAGAGGAACATAGGTTTTTCAACCCTGAAAAATATCACATTCCCACGGAATAACGTCCTGTAGTCCACGCAGGCGAAGCCGCGGGCGGAAAGCTAGTTTATAATATTAGTACTTAGGATAAATTCTAGCTGAGCTTTGGTTGGACACAGTTTAGTTTGCCAGCGACACGACAAGAAGATTTCTAGTTTCCGACAATTTAAAGACATATTTTCAAAACAAGTATATATTACATTCGTACTTCCTTTTTCATCATTTAACTAGCAACATATCATTGTATTGCTGTTAACATATTCACAAAGTTAGAAGAGCTCTTTCATGTTGCCCCGTGTGCCATTTAACCTAAGTACTAACTTATGCCAAGAACGTTCAATTTTAGCAATCTTTTTCCGCCTTCCAGTTGTATAAGTAGTCCATGATATCGACTTCTTATCACTATCGGAAAGGTGATTTGTCGCTTTATGGTTCTATGTCTTCATAATTAAATACTATCTACATCATCAACAGTGAAATACCCTATTGCCATTTCAGACCGGCTGGCTTGACGCCTAAACTGGATAGAATTTGTCCGGAAAATACCTACTAATTGCAAATCTTAGGTCGTTTTTAGGGTTCCGAACCGAAATGGTAAAAAGGAACCCTTATGGTGCGACTCAGTCCCTCTGTCACAGCTGGATATCTCGGAGAACTACTAATGCTATCAACTTGAAATTTGGAGCAGTTTTAGGTGACGTTTACCCAACTATTTTGCAAATAAGAGGCATTGCGACAGGGACTGAAAGGGGGTCCTAAAAATTCGAAGTGGAGTTACTAGGGCATTTGGGGTATCACATAATAGAGCACTGCCACTGCTTGCAGCTGTGGCAGACAGACTAAGCACTAAAGGGTTCCTTTTTATTATTTTGGCTCCGAGGAACCGTAAATACACAGAATTCTTTGGAAAAACATCAAAGTTATGTTTCATGCAAAAATCTTTACAAAAACAAACAAATATTTTATGTAATTGCACTTACATTTACGAAAGCCAGGACTGAAAAAAACCCAATAGTTGATAGCTCGCTGTGTGCCAGCCAACTGATCAACATGCGCGAAATTCACACAGGGTCAAAGTTTGGTTCACGCTCATTTATGGATGTGAGGTCGAGCCCGTTCATAAAGAAGAAATAGTTTTTGAACTTTGAATCTAAAACCACACAATCTTATAGGGCCAGTTCTGAATATAGAGATAGATAGTCTAGAAAGAAGAATTTTGCGCAGAGCGTCTCTCGACGAGCATGAGAAGTAAAAAAAAATAAGCCATTGCATATAATATAGTCCATGGAAATCGTACATTTTGCCTTGCGTTAAATGAGGTAGTTCTGATTTTTTTGTATGTTAGTAATGATGAGATAGTAATGACAAATCCAAGTTTTCCACCTCGAAAGCCCTCCGAAATCATTGTTAAATATTTAAAAATCCAATAAATTTTCAGATTTTTTTCAGTTTTTATCAATTTTTACCACCAAGGACCTGTGTTACGGCAAAAGTTACTATGCACGCTTTAAAGTAGACTAAATTTGCAATAAATGAGAATAATTTGGTTCTTGTAAGTCAAATAGTTTTTAAGATGGGGCAATTTAAAAGTTTGCAAAAATTCAAAAAATGAAGTATTACAGTTTTTTTAGTTTTCGACATTTTGACCTATAGTAGTGGGTTTATGGCAAAAGTTACGATTTAAAGGACGATTTTGACCTTCCTGAGCAATTCGATGAAGAAATTATACCTCAGCAAGCTGCCCCCAAAAAGTGTGCTGTGGATTCAGAGGACGTGCCTGGTCCATCAAAATTATACATACAATGTCATAATTGATCCCACCACCTCTCAGATCCTCCTTCCTTTATGGCGTACTTCATTTTGCAAACCCTTCTATTACATAATTGTTTACTTACCTCAATAACTTTGAACAGCTGTCTCAGGAACTATCAAGTGTAAGTTGATATTACTAATTGGTCTCATTTTGTTGGAAATTTAATGGACTTTAATAACTAATAAAAAACTTTTGCTATAAACCCACTACTAGGGGGTCAAAGTTGACGAAAATAAAAAAAACTGTAATACTTCCTTTTTTGTGATTTTGCAAATTTTAAAATAGCCGTATCTTAAAAACTATTTGGCTTACAAAAACCCATTTTCTCTTTTTTTATTGCAAATTTAGTCTACTTTAAAGAGTGCATAGTAAAATTTGCCGTGACTCACATCCTAGGTGGTAAAAATTTACAAAAACTGAAAAAAAACTGAAAATTTATTGGATTTTTAAATATTTAACAATGATCCGGAGGGCTTTCGAGGTGGAAAACTTGGATTTGTCATTACCATCTCATCACTACTAACATATAAAAAAATCAGAACTACCTCATTTAATGCAAGGCAACACCACTTATTTGGTACGATTTCCATGTACTAATATCTGTAACACAAGTTTTGAAGCGTTTTTCGAATCCTTAAATGTAATGTTGTCTGCTAGGATCTTATTACAAATATTTATTTTTGTTGCAGGCGTAATTCTAGCGAGCTATGCGTTGATGATATCCGGAGCTACTCTGTTCCTCTCCAATGGGATAGACTCAATAGTGTCTATGATCCAGAGCCTGGACCTCTCCCGGCCTCTCCTGTTCCTGTTCAAGATCCTCGTGGGTCTGCCCTTCGGGTACCACTACTTCTGCGGGATAAGGTTCTGCGCCTTCAACGCCGGGAAATGGCTGGATATGAAGACCGTGTACAAAACTGGACGACAGGCTGTCATATTTGGTGCCGCTGTCGCTCTACTCTTCGCCTTAATGTAGAATAAGCTAGGTTCCTTTTTATTCAGCATCGATTCAAATTTAGCTTGATCATGTGGACAGACGTAAATTAAGAACTGAAGACTTTATTTTTCATTCATGTTTAAGTTTGAGTTCTGATTAGTTAGGACTTTACAGATATGTTTATAGCGACTGACATGCCTTGAGAATAAATTTCCTACTAAACTTATCGTTTGTGTGGTTCAAAGTATTTTGGATATAATCTTAATGAATAAAAACCTACAGAACATAAGCAAATGAGACACGGTTTATGTTTACTGTCAAGTCCGCGAATGCAGTTTATTAGTATGAAGACAAAGTTTCATTTGTCTTTCTGGTATACCTACTTAGATTATGATCTTAAATAAGGACGAAATTTCTGTCTATATATTGTTGCATAATATTTTTCTACTTTCCTTTATTAGCAAGATTAACTAACTATTTTCCTAAGATTTTTTGTTTAAATAAAAACTAACAAAACTTATTTGCTTTTTATTACATATACTTATGTTGCTAACAAATAATACCTATTACGTATTCGTCTCCAAAGAAAATTATTGATTAAGGATTGTCATTCAGAGTTGATTAAGGGCCAAAGCGGGCATGCTGAATGCTACTTTTTGCATAGGCGACCAGTGATTTTGCAATTTCAAAGTTTTGCAACTCTCGTTCCAGGGCCATAGTAGTGTGTCAACGGAACGTCTTATGAGAAGATAAGAATAGCAATAATCATTTGACCTAAAACTGCAATGAAAGTTAGAAATTTCCTCCCGGACTCGTGTCTCCTCTGATGTCTCCCCTAGGGGAGCCATCAGGATTTTCTTAGTCCTGGTGTCTTCCCCAAGTAGGAGAGATATCAGACCTTGCTTTTAAATAATATGCCTCCCGGACTCGTGGCTCCCCTAGGGGAGCCATCAGGATTTTCTTGGTTCTGGTGTCTTCCCCAGATAGGGGAGACATCAGACCTTGCTTGTGAATAATTTGTTGAGTAAAGTGCTCGTCAGATAAGTCTGCGCGCGGTAAAAATCGAATACTAATCTTTTCTATAACATTAGAACAAAAAAATGCACTGTAACTAGCGCCAAAAACGCGCCAGCCACGTGCAGAGTTATCTGACACACACTCTACTCGTGAATTCCCTGTCAAGTGTAGATATACTGGCCACTTGTAAAAAAATTGTATTGTAATCTTTTATTCACAGAACAGTAGGTACAGTGGCACAAGCTTTCCTGTTCCGGTGACAGCCGTGACAGAGGAGCCACTTGCAATACCAAATTAGCTGTCAAAATGGACTGTCGTATGAAAACTGTTTTAGTTCCAAAGATAATCACCGGAACAGAAAAGCTTGCTGGACTATACAGTGCCACAACCATGAAGTTTGACTTCTCAGTATTAAGTCGAGCTTCATGGCCACAACCTTTTCTGTTCCGGTGACAGCGGCGCTACGTACGTTTTTTCTTTTTTTATAGCAATTTAACCGGCTCTGACTTCTAAGAACTTCAGCCGCCAGCAGCGCTATGGTTGGACATCAACTTGACAGCAGAATTACATTAAAAAAAAAACACGCTAGTTTCACATTTTGGCCACCGGCATAGCAAAGTTTGTGGCACTGTATACTTACTCCTTGCTTTTATCTTTCAAAGTTAAGTTTGTCATTCACATAAAATATTCAAATCACATCCTGATTTCACTACATAAATGAACGAAAATTGCATTATGTACACAGAAAGGGTGGGATGAATTATTTTTTGTGCATGATGGGGAATTCACGAGTACTCAACATACTGTTCAAAAGCAAGGTCTGATGTCTCCCCTACTTGGGGAAGACACAAGGACTAAGAAAATCCTGATGGCTCCCCTAGGGGAGACATCAGGGGAGACACGAGTCTGGGAGGAAAAAAATCGACCCGTCTCACAACTAGCTCCGATGGGACTCGAACCCACGACCTTTCGCTTTCCGGGCGACTGCTCTAACCACTGACTAACGTTTTGTACACGGCCAATTTTTTCCCAACGGACTCGCTGTCACTTCGCGTAAGTGTATAAAGTGCGCCAATCTTTTCTGTTCCGGTGATTATCTTTGGAACTAAATCAGTTTTCATACGACAGTCCATTTTGACAGCTAATTACGTATTGCAAGTGGCTCTTCTGTCACGACTGTCACCGGAACAGAAAAGCTTGTGGCACTGTATATTCTTTGCTGTCACACCGTTTTGTCACACTGATGATGACTTTTGATGCTGTTTTTCAAGAAGGGTGATAAAAACTCTTGAAGAACTACAGACCCATCTCGCTTCTGAGAAAAAACTATAAGTTGCTTTCGAGAGTCATTATATACGAATCGTCTCGCTCGCAGGTTTAAAGACTTCCAACCTCCCGAACAAGCCGGGTTCCGAAAAGGCTATAGTACCATAGACCACATTCATACGCTGCGCCAAGTTATACAGAAGACCGAAGAGTACAACTTGCCACTTTGCTTGGCGTTCGTAGACTATGAGAAAGCCTTTGATTCGATTGAGACCTGGGCGATGCTGCAGTCTCTCCAGAGGTACCAATTAGACTACTGATATATCGAGGTGCTGAGGTATTTATATCAAAAGGCTACCATGTCAGTCCGATCACAGAACCAGAGCTGTAATCCTATCCAACTACAGCGAAGTGTTAGACAGGGAGACGTCATCTCTCCGAAACTGTTCACAGCTGCGTTGGAGGATATTTTAAAGCTTCTGGACTGGAAAGGATGCGGCACCGACATCAACGGCGAGTACCTAACACACCTACGGTTTGCCGATGATGTAGTTCTCATGGCTAAGACCTTGGAAGACCTGAACACAATGCTCGAAGATCTCAGTAATGCTTCTCAAAGAGTGGGTCTTAAGATGAACATGGATAAGACGAAAATCATTTCCAATGCCCTTGTTGCACCCGCTCCAGTTAATGTTGGGAACATTACACTCGAAGTTGTTGACCACTATGTCTACCTAGGACAGACGGTCCAGTTAGGTAAGTCCAACTTTGAGATCGAATCCAGCTCGGATGGGCAGCGTTTGGGAAGCTCCGGCATATATTCGCGTCCGAAATATCTCAATGTCTCAAGACGAAAGTCTTTGACCAGTGTGTGTTGCCAGTAATGACCTATGGAAGTGAGACGTGGTCTTTTAACATGGGTCTGATAAGAAGACTTAAAGTCACCCAGCGAGAAATGGAAAGAGCGATGCTTGGTATTTCCCTGCTCGATCGAATCAGAAATGAAAAATTTCGCAGGAGAACTAAAACAACCGACATTGCTCGAAGGATTGCATCATTGAAATGGTAGTTGGCGCGACACATAGCGCGAAGAACCGATGGCTGTTGGGGCGGAAAGGTTCTCGAATAGCGACCGCGTACCGGATGACGTTCCGTGGGCAGACCCCCTACAAGGTGGACCGACGATCTAGTCAAGGTCGCGGGAAGCCGCTGGATGCGGGCAGCGCAGGACCGATCGTTGTGGAGATCCTGGGGGGAGGCCTATGCCCAGCAGTGGGCGTCGTTCGGCTGACACGATGATGATGATGATGAACGACAATATGGCGGTATTCCGGGAAACCAGCACAAACAGGATTTTTACATTATAAATTTCGAAAATCTTTATTTTTAATTTTTAAAATATGGTTAAACTATAGTGTGTGACTAGACTCTAGCGAAACTACATGTTGTTCTCTAAGCTCGAGGATGAAGCATATGGTCTCCAGAATTGCGTTAAACGCACCGATTGATAGCCGTAATTTGGTGGGAAGATACCACTTTATCCTGACTAGTCTTGTTTCTAGAAAATTTGTTGGGTTTGATCGGCCACTTGATAAGACACCTAAAAATATCAAATTTTATAGAAGTAAAAATAAAGGGAGAGATAGGTATAGGAAGACTGAGAATAGCCTACGTTATCAAAGATAAGTTAAACGTAGTTTTTTATCAAGATGCAATCGAACTGGCTTTGCTTTGGACACAAAAGAATGTATACGTTAAGTACAAAAAGAGCGTGGAGTCAAATATTATAGTATTCTTTGGTGGAGTTAGGAAGGCCAACTCTTGATGGCCTTGATGGCGATGTATACTGAGAGAAAATGACAACAAAATGTCAACTGACGTAAAACGGATCGCAGCGAGTGATCTAATTTGTAAACATTATAATCGAAATACTTAATACAACCCTTATACCATGGCTTAATTTTATTAATTCGCAGTGCTCGCAATGAAACGGGTTTCATATAGGTACTTAATACAAAATAAACGGGTTACACACCCTTCGATTCTGGGTCATAGGAGTAGCAATCGATAGGGGTACGTACCACGTTGCGGTCGCCATTTAGTTCTCGCTCGTTCTTTGACACTATTTATATCACTGGTATAAGGCACTTTCTATATTTGTCTTCTCTCACAAAATTAGGACGGCTTTGACGCTTGATCTAGGGCGCCGCAAGAGGGAGCGAGGCTATTCAGGTCATCTTAACTTTAAATTCAACTATAATATTACATTGCTTCGACTATTGCTTAAAATTTAGGGGTGCGATCACTTATCACCGAATCATAATAGTTTTTTTAAGTAGAGTTCTAATACACTATCAAATAATAAAAAAAATGTATTTCGCATTGAATGGGTACTGCGCGCGCTACCAGTTGAGTTAATAGTTTTCCACGTAGCTATTTGTTCGAGTATTTGTTAAAAAAAAACAAAACGCGCTGGAACTTATACAAGACTGCCCAATTACGGATTAGACGAGTAGGTGGGGCGCATGCGCGGCGCGTGCCGGCCTCGCCCCTGACTCGGGGGTTCAATAGGTGACGTCACAAATGCCGCAAGATAACCCTACTTTACTACAAAATACTATGATTTGGTGAAATTTACAAAAAGTTTTACATGGTAGAGTGTTGCACTTGATCTGGATAGGAAATAAGCAGGCGGTAGAATACGTTTGGGATTGTTGGGAATAGTACTTCGAGAGGGACCAGCGTAGGATATCGATTGGGACGAGGGGTTGCCGGCCGCACGCATGCCCAACGACGCGGTTTCACGTGGCGTCTATTTATAGATGTTTACACCAAATCTCGGTATATCTCTTTTATATTAAGTAAATAATATTTTTTCATTATTTCGACTTGATCTTCTATTTCAATGTAGAAGCTGCTATTTATACAATCATTTTAAGACTGTAGGTAATTCAGTATACAGTCATACTCGTATAGTGACAGCTGTAAACGATACAGTAACATGACAAAGACAATGTAAGATGACGAATTATCAATGTTATCTTTAAAATAGATTTTAATTTTTAAATAGAGTATCAAAAACGGAGCTAACCGTCATAATCATTATCATCATCATCATCAGCCCTACGACCGCCACTGCTGGGCATTGGCCTCCTCCACGGATCTCCACAGCGATCGGCCCTGCGCCTGCGCTGCCTGAATCTAGCGACTTCCCGGTCTTCCCGCGATCTTCACCAATCTAAATAGATTGGTACACCACCACCACCACCAGTACCTATGTCTGGTGAAGATCGAGATCTCTATTTGAAGACATTTGGATAGGTTTAGAACGCTAAATAATCGTTATATAGTATACCCCAAAATTCAAATTAGTAGGTAGCTAATTTATTTCCGAAGTTATATCGAAAGTAAAGTTTTGCTAATTCGACACTCACTGATCGATCACATCACAATATGATCATCAAAATAGAACTAGTATATACTTTTCAAAAACCAAGAGTCCTGAAATTTGGTACAGGGGTAGGTAGGGTTTAATGCCCACATAAAGAGAAAACTATCAAAACTATGATCATGGAAGATCCTGAGTACCTGATGATTGATCCTGAAAACCTAACTAAAGTTTATGGTATGTTGTCTTCACTAAATATGTTCAGCGTGGTTGAACTTTTTTCTTGAGCTACAAAAATTAAGGTCTGGCGTATCTGATCAAGTACCCTGAGAGCTCACTTAAACTATGTGCGATATGAAAATATCGCTTTAACAAAAGTTATTGTGTGATGAGCCCTTTCATGTTTAAAAAACATAAGCTTTCTGCAAAAATATATGCAATCCCACCAAAACATCCTGTAAAAAACTGGCCATTACGATTGGTGCTGTAACTGCAATGCTTTTGGTGCGGTTCAAATTGATGCGGTAACTAGAATACCTCGTTTTGCGGAACTTCGTATTTTTAGTCTTTGCATTAGTTTTTATTGTAAGTTGTACTTTTACGTAATATTTGCACTTGGTCGTATTCGTGGAATTTGTTATCCGTAGAGTCGGAACAAAGAGTTTTGATAGACATTGATTATACAAACTCTTTGGTTTGTCAAAATAAATAAATCTGACTAGTTTCAGTCAATTTCATCATTCACAATTAATAATTATTGTGACGTTTTATAATTGTAATTTTAATAAATCGAGGATCTATTTTTAGAAATATTATTGAATAAAGTAAATAAGGAAGATAGCCATGTTACTGGCTGTAATGGTGAGTCTTTTTGTTGTAAAGATGAGACCCAAAAATACATACTTTACATTTTTGGGATCACTGGGCGCAAGCAGCCGTTTTTGGGTTCACTGGGTGCAAGCAGCCGAGAAATAATAGCGGGCCATGGTCTTACCCTTGTCTTACCTTACCACAAAACAAATTGTACGTTTTTACATTACCTTCGTCGCACGCGAGCCACACGCGACAGCCACAAACGCCGCCACTCGAAGCTAAAAGAAGAAAAAAGTGATGAATACAGACCGGGGCGTCAAGTTTGTGTGAAAACTGCAGAAAATACGTCGGTGGCTGCGTTTTTCGGTTGTGGTCGGTGGCCAGTGCGCGAAGAGGCTTATATTTTATTATAGGTCACACCGTGGTCATTTGCAACTTGGAGTGCGTTTAAACAAAAAGTATACCTATTCAAAAGAGTTCTTTTACGTTGAAGGTGGAAACCCCTAGGTACTACTAAAACAATTATATATTTATTATATACCTATAGGTATATTTCTCGAAGAAATTGCTATGTAGCGATAAGGCCGCCTATTGTGTGTTTTTCCTGTTGTCTTTTTTCTTTGTACTTGTTCGTGTATTAATCGTGTGCAATTTTGTTTGTTGTTGTTAAAACGCGACGCATCTTAATGTAATGTTACATACTTACGATTTCGATAGTGTACCTATCATAGCTTGATCATAACTTGCTATTTCACTAAATTGTATCTGTCCCAATTCAATGTATGGGATATAACCATGATATAACTCTGTTAATCTAAATCGTTTTTTTTTATTTCAGAGACAAATGAAGCCTTTCGGCAAAAGATCTGCTGGCAAAGGTACGATTTATTATACAAAGGTATACCTAAGGTACCTAAGACAGCTATGGCTATTATTCCATTTATTTTAATTTTAATACTGCACCTCACAAACGATTTCTGTTCAAGTCAAAACAATCAGTTGTTGTGGTAACTCATCTGGTGAGCAGGCGCTTTAACCATCATCAACATCATCAGTAAGTAATTTTGAAGTCCCCACTGCTGCCTGGCCTCGCTCCTTCCTTGTGGAAAAAATGCTGTGGTAAATCATCCCGTGACCAGCGCCGTAACCCACAGTAGAGTTTACTAGATAACGCAAATGCATGTAGGTACTTCACGTGTCCGAACCCCGACCAAACGTCAAGGTTGGTCGTCGCAAACTTACAGTCTGCGCGGGTCTGTAACACTGAAAAAGGCCTCGTTGCGTGATAACAAACTGCAATAGCCCTTTAGTTTCGGTGTGGATTTCCCGTCACTTCGGCTGTAACGTCACAGGTGACAGTACCTAGGTGTTAAAAAGTCGGCAGGCTTGGATTCAATACAAATCGTGATAATTAATCTACATTAATAAAAAAACTTGAGAGGGTCGGTATATACGGTAATTTGCTAAAGTGGATTGAATCGTATATCAGCAATCGAAGTCAAGCAGTTGCACTCAAGGGTTATAGATCGAGATTCCTAAATATCACTTTGGGCATTCCACAGGGGTCTCACCTGGGTCCTTTACTGTTCTCCTTGTATGTTAACAATATCAGCTATTGTTTTCGTAGCTCACAGTATCTCATGTACGCAGATGATACGAAGATTTATAGAATAGTTCTATGTCATGCTGATTGTGAAGACTTGCAACAGGACTTGAAGTTGTTCGAGCGTTTTTGTATAGATAATTATTTGCAATTAAACTTAGATAAATGTTGTGTAATAACATTTACTTGTAAAAACAATCCCATCTACTTTGATTATAAGATCTCAGGTTTAAACATAACTCGTGTGAATTCCATCCGCGATCTTGGCATCACTTTGGATTCAAAGTTACATTTAAATATACATATTTGTTCAGTACACCCCTGCCTATACCGCGGAATCAGCTGGCGCAGTGGAAGATTTATCATGAGTAGACTCCGGACAAAAACTAGGTTTCAGCGGGGATGTAACTGAACAATTGGACTGCGATACACAGCGACTTAATTTAAATTGTGAAGTAAGGTGAATTTTACATACGGTCTGTGCTGTAGAAAGTCCCTGGGCAGCGTGGGGATGGGGCGCGCGCCCCTGGTTCCTCCCTTTTCTTCTGCAGACCTTACCAATTCGTCACCTTACTCACAAAACCAACACAACACAACGGTCCCAAGACACTGGGCGCTTCAGCACTACACGATAACACACGCGGGGCTTGCTTATCAAGATATATTGTCCCGACAACAACGCGTGTGGTAGAAAGTTGTCTTTCAAAAGCATCCGCGACCGGCCACTCCAGAGATGGCGTCAAAATCCTGGTCGTACAACACGGGATCAGATAGATAATTTAAGATTCAATTCAAGCTCGATATGCCAGGCATATTCAACGCGAGCGGTTTTTAACAATTCAGCAAAATTAATCCGACATTTTCCTCACAAGAATTTCAAACAAGTGTCACTGTCAACTTCAAGTGACAGCCAAATGTCAATTTGACGTGACATTAGAGACGCGTTCAGAAACGTCGATCTTTTCCGAACATCCCCCCGCCCCGGACCGTTAAGAACGGTACGTCAATCTACGGGTAATCGGGAGAGCCCACTAACTGCTCTCTTCAAAACCGAATCTCGAACCAAAACCTCAGCAAAACGAGGAACTCCGTCAGTTCCGGGGTAGAGTTTAACAATGCGCCCCCTTCGCCAACATAGGGGCGGCAGGTTAGCATCCTTAATCAACACGAGGTCGCCAGTCTGGGGTGGGGTGGTTTTATCTGTCCACTTCACGCGCTGTTGTAGGATATGCAAATACTCCATCGACCAACGTGCCCAGAAGTTTTGGGACATCTGTTTCAAAAGTTGGTATCGCGACAAACGATGGGATCCTACATCCTGAATCGGATATTCAGGCAACGCCAAAAGGGGCTGTCCGATCAAGAAATGACCTGGGGTCAACGCTTCCAGGTCATTCGGGTCCGAAGACAACGGGCACAAGGGTCGCGAGTTGAGGACGGCCTCAATTTTACAAAATACCGTATCAAGTTCCTCAAACGTGAGAATAGTTTCTCCAATCACGCGACGCAAGTGTGTCTTGGCAGCCTTTACACAAGCTTCAAAAATTCCTCCCCAGGTCGGACAAGCTGGAGGGCTAAACTTCCAGATTATCCCACGCCGGGAGAGGGTGGTTCCAATGTCTATTTTATTATCAACAAAAAACTTAACTACTTCCTTAAGATAATTACACGTTCCCTTATAATTAGTACCACAATCGGAACGTATCAATGTCGGCAGTCCTCTACGGGAAACAAATCTGCTCAAGGCGGCGACAAAGGCTTCGGTAGACAATTCCGAGACAATTTCCAAATGGACAGCCTTGGTGGACAAACACACAAACACGCACAAGTACGCCTTATAGGTTTTAGCATTACGCAGTCTCGAAGCCTTTACAGTAAAGGGACCGGCGAAGTCGGTGGCGACTCCGGCAAAAGCTCTACATTCCGTGACGCGATCAGCAGGCAAATCACCCATCTGGGGCTGCATGGTCGCGGCCTTCAATCGATAACAAGGCAGGCAACGGAAAACCACAGTGCGAATGGCTCGACGAGCAGACAAAATCCAAAATTCACGCTGCAAAATGGCCAACAAAGCATTACAGCCAGCATGTTGTGCATTCACATGGCGATCTGTTATTATCAGTTGAGTCAAATGTCCGGCTTTAGGTAACAAAAGGGGGTGACGAGCTCCATACGGCAGGTTCGCATTTCGAAGTCTTCCGCCGACTCGCAAAAGCCCACTCTCGTCCAGGAAGGGATTTAATCGCGATACCGCGCCCTTCAACTTGCGACGGCCTAAACGCAAAATTTCAATCTCGGACTCAAAACTATCAGCTTGTACTCTCCGGACCCAAAACAAGAGCGCGTCCCTACGCTCGTCCGGAGTGAGAACCGACGAATCACGCCTCGCGCGTGGGTTTCTGCAATTGTACACAAAACGTCTGATCCAAGCGGTAACACCAAGCAGCTTCTGTAAGGAGCTGTACCGATCCAACAACAAATCCTTTTCCCCGGCGGGGTTAGTCTCCAGGACGCATGCCCGCATATCAGGAACGGCTACGTTCGACAACGCTGGAGAGGGCGGCCACTCCGACTCAGGCCGCATCAACCACTGTGGGCCCCACCAGAGGGGGTGGTTAATTAGGGTTGGGGATGCACAACCCCTAGACGCACAATCCGCGGGATTCATGGTTCCCGGCACGTGTCTCCAAATCAACTCGATGTCGGAATTACAAATCTGCGACACTCGATTGGCCACAAACACGTCCAAGGTGTGCGCCGGAGCCTTCAACCAACAAAGGACGACCTGACTGTCCGTCCAAGCATAAACCTCTTGTATCTTAATAGATCGACCTAATGTGAGCCATACGTGGTTCAACAAACGCATTAGGAGGGCAGCTCCACACAATTCCAACCTCGGGATCGTATGACGAGTCCGAAGGGGAGCGACTTTGCTTTTCGCTATCACCAGATGCACAGCAACAATTCCGTCAACAGTAACGGTGCGGAGGTACACGGCCGCAGCAAATCCACGTTCGGAGGCATCGGAAAAGCCGTGAAGAGTAACTTTACAATTTTCAGAAGGGAGGAATAGCCTCGGCAAATGCACTTCATTAATCTCGGGGAGGGATGAAACGAAGCTCGACCAATCTCGGAGTAACTCGTCCGAGAGGGGTTCATCCCACGACACACCCGAAGCCCATAACCGTTGCAAGAAACACTTGGCCATAAACAGCACGGGGCAAATCCACCCATTGGGGTCAAAGGTACGTGCGACAGTAGACAATACTAAACGCTTGGTCCAGACTTTCGGTGGTCGTAAATCCACACAATAAGTGAAAGTGTCAGAGACCGGTTTGTACTGTACGCCAAGGACGGTCACCACATGGGGATTATCAACATTTTCGAATAGGTGGGGGTCCTGCTGGTGCTCTTCGGGCAAACCTACCAGTACATCAGGCGAGTTGGATATCCATTTCCTCAACTCGTAACCTCCCGACTTCAAAAGGGCGGTGAGTTCGTCTCTCAGGACAATCGCCTCTGAGACAGATGAGGCGCCCGTGCAAATGTCATCCACATAGACGTCACTGGCCAAAATGGCGGAGGCGCGAGGGTATCTCAAGCGCTCCTTCTCGGCCAACTCCAACAAAGAACGAATCGCAACAAACGGGCTCGAAGCCAAACCGTACGTATTCGTATTCAATTCATAAATCAACAAGGGGTCCCTAGGACTCTCTCTCCACAAAATCAATTGGTACCTCCTATCCTCGGGATGGATGACCGTTTGTCTGAACATCATCCGGATGTCAGTCATAAATACAATTTGGTGCCGCCGGAAGTTGGTCAAAATGTCTGAGATCTCCGTGTGCAGCTTGGGACCTACATGCAGACACTGGTTCAAGGACGCTCCAGTAGAGGTGGGAGCCGAACCGTCAAAGACCACCCGAATCTTTCCGGATTTCAAAACGGCGTGGTGCGGCAGAAAGAAGTGCTCAACGGAGCGCCAATCCAAATCGCTCACGGACATGTGCCCTAACTCCTCATACTCCCGCATGAATTCAACATACTTCTGGCGGAAGACCGGATCCTTGCTCATGCGACGCTCCATCGCCACTAGCCTACGTTCCGCTAGCGGTCGGGATTCGCCCAGAGGAGGTCGGCCGGCACGAAAGGGGAGACGGGTGATCAAACGACCAGAGCGGAGGCGACCAGTGTTATTCTGGTAATACAACTCGCATTCATCCGCTACTGGGTCAACCCGCGGGGCTGGTGGAGGTTCCTCAACCTCCCAAAACTTCTGCACCACTTCGGAGAGAGACACATTAAAAACAAGACCGCGATCCTCATCAAGGGAATCTAAAACGCGGCGAGCAGGGCCCATCACAACTGTACCGAGTGTCGTCTGCAGAGCTACCAAGCCATCTGGCTGCAAAACTCGCTTCCCCGTCAACAAAACTCGCCCCAGGACATCGGCTCCAAGGAGAGCATCAATCGGGCCTGGGCGGAAGAAATTTGGATCGGCGAGTGGGGAATCAGACACCAAAGACAACATACTCGGTCCCAAGTCAACTGAAGGTTGACGGCCAACAACTGTGTCCAACACAATCGCCGAGGTCTTAATGCCTGGCGTGGACTTATTACGTGATGTAAATGTGAAGTCAACATGCCCTAACAACCCGGGGACTTTCACATCGCCAACACCTCTCACGCCTTCCGTGTGGGGGTGCACCTTGAGGCCCAACCGCCTAACTAACCAAGATGACACAACACACCCCTGAGCACCGGAATCCAACAAGGCGCGAACTTCCACAAGGTCGCCATTCAATCCCCTGACAAGCACAGAGGCCGTGGGCAACAAAACGGTCTCTGGAGGGGTGGCTACAATCGACCGTAAACACGTTGATTGCTAGTATGTGGGGTCCCCAGACGTCCCCCCATGGTAAGGGGGTCGCTCATAGCGATCCAGTGGGTCCCATTCTCCCACATACTGCCTACGTCCAAATCGCCCGGTATCAGGCGGGTTATATCTCCCGGCCCCTTGAAGACGGGGCGGGCGCCGCTCCAAACGCGGGTATTCGGCGAGCGGCGGCGAGAATCGGTGCCTAGCATCCACCGTATACGTCGCCCCATAGTCGCGGGGGCACGGTGACCGATTTTCAGAAGGGGGGTCCCGGGGACCCCCGGCTGTGCGAGGCTCAACACGTTGCGGGGGGCTTCTACGACCTCCCGCAACGCTCGCAAAATCGAACCCCCTAGTTGGGGACCGATTTCCCATGGGGGGGTCCGTGGGACCCCCGCCCGTGCGAGGCTCAAAACGTCGCGGGGGGCCTCTACGACCTCCGGCAACGCTCGCATTACTCATCCCCATCCTTGGGGATCGGTTTCCCATGGGGGGGTCCCTGGGACCCCCGCCCGTGCGAGGCTCCAAACGTGGCGGAGAGCGTCTGGGGCCACTCTGGTGGCCACTAGAACTGCTGCGGGATGCAAACACCGCGGGGGGTCCGAGCCCCCCACCCATACGAGGTGATCCTGCAGCGACGCGCTGCGGCGCTCCGCCGCCCTCTGGGCTGTTCATGCAGAGGAGGGGATGGTGGTTGCCCTTACAAAAGCGGCATGGGTGCGCTTGGGTACATTCGCGCTGCATGTGCAGGCCCAAGCACGAGTAGCACCATGTCCGTTGTCGCGCGATCGCTCGACGGCCTTGGACGCGCTGGTCGAGGAACTTATCACAACGGGTCGTGCTGTGACCCGGTTCCCGACAGTACAAGCAGCGGGCGGTCTCCTGGACGGCGGCATAGCGGCCGGGCGCGCGAGGGGCCATACGCCCCCTACGGGGGGGTCCGGTGGGGGATCTACTCTGTGGCACAGGTCGTTCGGGTCCCATAGGACCGGCCAGAGAGGAATTATCTGCCAGTCTACTTTCTCCTTCCAGGAACGTCAAGAGGTCCGAGAAGGGTGGCAGATAAGTCGCACTATCCCCACCATACTGCTGCTCAAAACGGACCTTAACAGAGTCCGGCAACTTTCCCAGGACAATGTGCAGTAACAAAAACGACCACTGCTCCACTGGGAGTTTTAAGTTTTTTAATGCGTTGTATGCAACCAACAGCGGATTCAACAAAGCCACTCTCAAGTGCATCACGCTGGCAACGCGGGGTAAATTCAAAATGGCGGCAACATGGTTGTCCGCCAGACGTCGTACGTTCTGGTACCGACGGGCAATCAAATCCCTAGCAATAGGGTAGTTTTCATCCGAGGGGGCCAAATGTTGAACCGATTCAAGGGCCTCCCCTTCCAACACGGATAACAAGTAAGCTAACTTCTGGCCCTGGGTCAAATCGTCCCGGGCATGTACAAGACTATCAAAAATATTAATAAAGCCCTCCCAGTCCTCTAGACGACCAGCAAAGTGCCTTAAGTCTAAGGGGGCCAATCTAGCAAAGAGAGGGGGCATACTCTTAGATGTGACCGGGGACGGGCTCGGATCATTCTCTCTTGCCACTTGCAAAGGTCGAGCCACCTGAGTAATTCTGTCCGCAAAATCATAACACTGGTCCACATCCAAACCGACTTCTTGTCGCATTTCCACCTCGGCCTCAACAGTCCTTTCCAAAAATAAGGCATACTGCTCATCAACAACAGCCAAACGTATGGGCAGATCTACGTATCTGTTCAACAAGGCCTCCGTTCTATCCGGTCGATCCAACAACGCAACCGCAGAAGCTAACCACCGTAACTCAGAACGTATTTTGGCTTTAGCAGAGGAGGCCGTCATTGTAACGTCACAAATTTATCAACAAAAACAACAAATTCAAAATATTCACTATAACACAAAATCTCCAATATTTGGAGGTTACTAATAACCACAAAATTCCAATATTACAACAACAAAGTATTTATAATGACACAAACTCTTAAATATTTGGAGGTTATCAGAAAACAACAAAACTCACTGACTATTGAAATTCACTCCAAATCACTGACTATTGAAATTCACTTGGATATCAACACAACAACAAGTTAATTTTAATTATTTCAAAGCACAAGTTTCAATGAGTTTCAATGTGTAAACAATGTCCCAAATCATTTAAGTTTCACTAAGTATTGAGTGGAAACTTATTAGCTAACCTTTTATTAGCTATTATTTAGCAACTTGTCAATATTCACAACTCAAATTTGCTAACAAACTAAATAATAATTATTATGAACAAAGAAAGGTATCTGTTTACATTTTGGAACTTCAATACATGACAATTAATTACAAGACATGGAACCAATAACAAAGGAATGCCCTTTACTTTTCAAATGCAAGTTAATTACCATTTACAAGTACAAATTAATCTAGTCCGGACCAGATGGTCATCAAACGGCACTGATTAATGGACAAAGTTTTGGCGTGGGCCTCTCAGGCCTTCAAACTACGCTCTGCTACCAAGAAATGTTCAGTACACCCCTGCCTATACCGCGGAATCAGCTGGCGCAGTGGAAGATTTATCATGAGTAGACTCCGGACAAAAACTAGGTTTCAGCGGGGATGTAACTGAACAATTGGACTGCGATACACAGCGACTTAATTTAAATTGTGAAGTAAGGTGAATTTTACATACGGTCTGTGCTGTAGAAAGTCCCTGGGCAGCGTGGGGATGGGGCGCGCGCCCCTGGTTCCTCCCTTTTCTTCTGCAGACCTTACCAATTCGTCACCTTACTCACAAAACCAACACAACACAACGGTCCCAAGACACTGGGCGCTTCAGCACTACACGATAACACACGCGGGGCTTGCTTATCAAGATATATTGTCCCGACAACAACGCGTGTGGTAGAAAGTTGTCTTTCAAAAGCATCCGCGACCGGCCACTCCAGAGATGGCGTCAAAATCCTGGTCGTACAACACGGGATCAGATAGATAATTTAAGATTCAATTCAAGCTCGATATGCCAGGCATATTCAACGCGAGCGGTTTTTAACAATTCAGCAAAATTAATCCGACATTTTCCTCACAAGAATTTCAAACAAGTGTCACTGTCAACTTCAAGTGACAGCCAAATGTCAATTTGACGTGACATTAGAGACGCGTTCAGAAACGTCGATCTTTTCCGAACATCATTGATGATATAGTTTGGTCATAGCGCGGCGGCGCACTGCGAGCGATTTACACATAGTTGGTGCGGGTGGGTCACATTTACTTACTTGATGTGGCGAGCGCACAAATAGTGCGCAAATCGCTGGCCGCGCTAAGACTAAACACTTGAACAGGCCTTAATGCGGATTGGTGCGTAACGAATACTAAGTATACTGACTGAGTGATAATAATGACACTGGTTCACCAATGGTTATATTCCAGTGACGATCCGGCATGCGTCGTACGTAGTCGAGCACCACAATCACGACGCTCTGGTGATCGGCGCGGGGGGCGCGGGCCTGCGAGCCGCGGTGGGGCTGGCGCAACAGAACTTCTCGGTTGCACTCGTCTCCAAGCTGTTCCCTACCCGGTCCCACACGATTGCTGCTCAGGGTGGAATGAACGCTGCAATCGGTAAGACCTGGAGGCCGGAATCGAGTTGAGATCAAAATCGAATCAAGATGAGTCACCATTCTAGTACTCTGGAAAACGATTGTAGCGCCAATCGAGCAGTGGTCGTATACCAAACTAACTGGAATCGATACCCGCCGTTAAAGGTGTACCACTTTCGCCATAGAGTCGAATTTATTAACACAATAGAAGCGACAACATAATGTCAAAACAAGATACTTTTTAACCGACTTCTAAATCAAAAAGGAGGAGGTTCTCTATTCGTCTGTATGTATGTTTTTTTGTGATCGAAAGTGTGATTCTTGACCTTAACTAGGTATAAACCAGTATTATAAGTACACCTTTAACGGCGGGTTTCGATTTAATTTAGTTCGGAATTCAACCACTACTCGATTGGCGCTACAATCGTTAAGTACTTACTAGAATGGTAATTTTCGATCTTGATTTGATTTTGATCTCAACTCGATTCCGTCAGGAGTTCAGGGGCTGTCTGTTTCACAATATTACTTAAAATATAATGCACCGAGCTCAAATTAGAATTGGGATAAGGTCTGGAAAATAATAAATTCAATATACTTAACGTAGATTTTTATGTTCAGGTAGTATGCACGAAGACGACTGGCGCTGGCACTTCTACGATACGGTCAAAGGGTCCGACTGGCTTGGCGACCAGGTGAGCTAACTAACTTCTAGTTTAGTAGGATGTTTGTCGTCGCGACCCGCGAACTCGACTGAAGGGAAGGCTTCTAGTACAATCAGCAGCAGATATAGGTACTTACGCAGGCCAGGTGTTCATATAAGACTTTTTGTTTTTCAGTGTTTCAGTCATCACAACTTATTGACAGATAAGATGGCATTTACATGGGCTTTCAGTTCGTCACAGACATCTTAACTTCTTATTCAGTTTTTATTAACACTTACCTACTTACTAACACATTCTTTTTAAAAAGTGCAATGGCTGACTTACTATGTGCGGCATGGGCTCCAAATGTCTCATGCCAAATGTCATCATGATGCGATAAGATTATGAACATGATTTATTGACGTGAATTTAACTTCCGTGTAATTTTTTTATGAATGCCGACTGCTTAGATATTTGTAGGTAAAGCCAGATTTACATTGATCCAGTAGCTCGATCCAGTGTTACTGGATTGCAGCACTGGATTGGCACTGGATCAATGTAAACATGTTTTACTGGACGCTGTACTGGATTGAAACATGTTTACATTGATCCAGTGCCAATCCAGTGCCGCAATCCAGTAACACTGGATCGAGCTACTGGATCAATGTAAATCTGGCTTAATGGTTATACCATACTCTGAGAGCCTACAACAGCAGTCAACATCTTTTTGACAATTTAAACGTTGACTTCTTTTTGAGCACCTGATGTCTATAGCTAGCTACTTCAGCTGCTGACTGTACGAGATCCGGTATCCATACTATCCATACTAATATTATAAATGTGAAAGTGTGTTTGTTTGTTTGTTTGTTTGTTTGTTTGTCCGTCTTTCACGTCAAAACGGAGCAACGGATCGACGAGATTTTCGGTACTGAGATAATTTGAGAGCTGGAGAGTAACATAGGCTACTTTTTATCCAGGAAAATTATAAAATAAAAATGGTAATTTTGTATAGAAAACAGTTAAACTGTCATACTTCACACAACTGTCATTTCTTAGCCGCTTCCAAAGAGAAGGTATGTCAAAGAGTATGTAATCACTGACATTTTTGCCGCTTAGGTTTTTTTTTTTTATAAGTGACATTGTGTCAGGCAGGTGATACGAAGTTCGTGTCCAATAAAATTTATATGACAAAACAACGTTTGCCGGGTCAGCTAGTAAGTAAATAATTATCTACCTTCATCTGTTAATAATGAATACAGGCTTTAAATAAGTACCTACCATTTCACTTTTTGTAGTAAGATCGTGTCGTGTTTATAGCTTAAGTTTACTTATTTTAATAAACGAAACCAGTAAATCACGTTTAATCAGCTAAAGCTGTATTTTGGTCACAGTGGAATTTTATGAAGTAAGGAACTGTCTTCTTTATCACTTCTTGCCTTCACAGGATTCCATACAATACTTGACACAGCAAGCTCCCATCGTGGCGGTCGAACTGGAAAACATGGGTATGCCCTTTTCGAGGAACCAGGAGGGGAAGATATACCAAAGGTCCTTCGGAGGAGGGACCATCCAGCAGGGCAAGTCCATGGCCAAAAGGACATGCTGCGTGGCCGACAGGTCAGAAGAAATTTTTCCATACAGTTTTCCGGATATAATAGGTGTGGAAGACATATATATGAGGTACAATGATACTACTCACCAGGCCAAGAACTGGCAGAGGTAAATAAATTAAAACTTTCGATAGTTAAGTTTCAAAGTGTACCGACATCTATTGTTGATATTATGATATTGGCCAAACTACATTGCCATGACTGAAAACTGAAGGCTCTATACACGTTCCAACCCGTCCGCCGATTTGGTCTGCCCCGAACCAAATCTGGATGTGTGTGTAGCGTAGTCGTCCGACCATAATAGTTATTATTCGTGTTCGACGCGGTCTGGCCGGATTTGGTTCGCACGAACTTTATTTCCAACCAAATCGGAACGTGTGTAGTCTCCCGACTGGACCAACTACGCAGTATTGACAACTTCGGAGATTTTTCCCTAGGTTTAGGGAGAAAACATGTAAAAGCGGAAATATTTAAGGCAGACAGAATACGTTTACGGGTTTTCAGAGGATTAAATTTTGACTTTTGCGTAGGACTGAACGAACGAAATGTTTAAATCTGCCCGTTTACGCAAAGATTCTTTTAACTAGGTATTTGTTTTTTCCGTTTATTTTATTTAATAACTCGCATTTTGTCGTAAAACTAAATTTACACAAAGAAGCCATAAGACCTCATCAATAAGTGCTGCTTTAGGTAAATATTTAGCAAGTTAAATATAATTAAAAAATAATGAAATTGAATTATTTCTATAAAAACCGAAAATAATTCTCGTAATAATCTATCTATTGCAGGCAAATTGATGTTTCAGTAATTATAAATAAAAATATTAATATTGAAAGATAAGCAGTGGCTATGGCAACGCCTGCAACTACAGCTTGGTGCGGCTAGACTTAATCGGAACGTGTGTAGCGAGCGCCGACTAATTTGGTGCGGCAGACAATGGTTTGAACGTGTGTAGCGCTGATCAGGTTTGCAGCGTAGTTGGTCCTGATTTGGTTGGAAGTGAAATTCGTGCGAACCAAATCCGGCCAGACCACGTCAAACACGAATAATAATTATTAATTATTATTGTCGGACGACTACGCTACAAATGTCCAGATTTGATTCGGAGCAGACCAAATCGGCGGGCGGTCGGATCGGAACGTGTGTCCCGGCCTTTAGCGGCAAACGTAATAGACAAATATTATTCTGTGGTAATAGCACGTAATAGCATGCTGTCGTGTGCTTTTGAATAGCTTTTGAACACACGTTCCGATCCGACCGCCGATTTGGTCTGCTCCATACCAATTCTGGACGTGTGTAGCGCAGTCCTCCGACCATAATTATAATTCCTATTTTCGATTTGATTTGGTTCGCACGAACTTCACTTCCTACCAAATCGGAACGTGTGTAGGCTCCCTTAAGTTCAACGCCATCTATATAAAATGAAGGAAATTTCAATGGTCAATTTGTCAAATTAATAACAGCAGAGGCGCTACTGGGTACTAGAAGAAGGGTACCCAAACATTTCAGGAATTCTGAAAAAGAAACACTATATGGAATTAACTAATCTTAAATTTGCTTACATCACCATAGCAAGCTACAACCGATACCAGAGACAGACACATTTTTACTTTCTCGGTGCGGTGGTGTCAATTTCCATTGGCACTAATATTTCGTTTATCAAAATAATGCTTTGTGAAACTAAAAGTGAAAAATGGAAAATGAAGGATTTAGAAAAAAATCGACCCGTCTCACAAAATACTTCATTTTCCATTTTTCAGTAATAAAAATTGCGAATGCAAAAAACTAAAAATTAAAATAACCTAAAGTGATCATTTTTTGGGTGTACAAAAAGTTAACGAAAGTTACAGTAATAAAATCGAAATGACACTGCCGTACCATCCTTTTCTGGCACCATTGCAGCGTATTTTCAAGCCTCTATTGGAGAGCCTTTGGATAGGTTTAGAACGCTGAAATTATCGTCATATAATAAACTATAAGTACTCACCAGAACCCCAAAATTTCAAGTTTGTTGCTCATTTATTTCGGATATTATGCGAAAGCAAAGTCGTGCTCACCGACTCACTGATCATCAAAATAGAATAAGTACTTCCCATAATCCTAGAGTCCTGAAATTTGATCCTGAAATGAAATGTTCATCGGCCTATTCACATAAAATCTAACTTTCCCAACAAAGAAATTCGAGTAAGGAACATTTACTGAGAGGTTTCATAACTTTTTATAGAGAAATAAGCAGCTCCAGCGAGATTTGGCAAATTTTTTTAGAGGATGTTTTTGGTGGGAAGTGGGAACTAACTATATAAGTATGTTACGTTAATGTAGGTTCATTTTAATAATGTTCGAACATGATAGCATCGTGTTCACACATAATTTCAAATCTTTTGCAAATGAATCGCAAATAATAGACATAAACGTTTGAATAGTTTATCCTCGATAAGCTTTATTTATCAGTAGCAAACCACATTTGGCCCGCGTTATGGGTCATCAGTGGAAAAAACAAATCGCTGATGATGTAAGTATTTAGGATTCATTAGCACAACAAAAGGTAGCAAATTTCAAGTGGTAAATTCTGGGGCCGAGTGGTGAACGCACCGGTTTTCAAGGTGCCGCTATATCTAGAGGTCCCGGGTTCGATTCCCGGTCAGGTAAATACTGAAAACGAACTTTTCAATGTTTCCTCCAGTCTGGGTGGGTGTATGTGGTAATACCCGACGTTGTTTCCAATTTTCATAACACTAGTGCTCAAGCTACTACAGTTTGGTATTGGCACAATGTGTGATGGTGTCCAATATTTATTTACTATTTTTTATTAGGTATGCTTAAGTATTTTAGATTTTTGTTGTTTCATTAATTTGGCAATACCAATCCCAACAATGATTGTTGTAGAACTGGCCACGCCCTTCTGCACACTCTGTACGGGTACAGTACCAAGTTCAAGAACATAGACTTGTTCACGGAGTTCTTCGTGCTGGACCTGCTGACCCAGGACGGCACGGTGGTGGGCGCTCTCGCCATAGACATGGAGAACACCACCATGCACAGGTGACAGAGTGACATCAGTAGCCGTAGCACAAAGACTGTCTTTATGGTGACCTGCCGACCCAGGACGGCATGGTGGTGGGCGCCCTCGCCATAGTCATGGAGAACACCAGCGTGCAAAGGTGACAGACTGACATCAGTAGCCGTAGCACAAAGACTGTCTTTATGGTGACCTACCGACCCAGGACGGCATGGTGGTGGGCGCCCTCGCCATAGTCATGGAGAACACCAGCGTGCACAGGTGACAGACTGACATCAGTAGCCGTAGCACAAATACTGTCTTTATGGTGACCTGCTGACCCAGGACGGCACGGTGGTGGGCGCTCTCGCCATAGACATGGAGAACACCAGCATGCACAGGTAAATATAGCACAAAGACTGTCGTTATGGTGACCTGCTGACCCAGGACGGCACGGTGGTGGGCG
Source organism: Crambus lathoniellus (assembly GCA_949710035.1). Lineage (NCBI taxonomy): Eukaryota > Metazoa > Arthropoda > Insecta > Lepidoptera > Crambidae > Crambus > Crambus lathoniellus. The sequence continues at coordinate 32,926,170 of OX453296.1, forward strand.
CTCTCGTCATAGACATGGAGAACACCAGCATGCACAGGTAAATATAGCACAAAGACTGTCGTTATGGTGACCTGCTGACCCAGGACGGCACGGTGGTGGGCGCTCTCGTCATAGACATGGAGAACACCAGCATGCACAGGTTAATATAGCACAAAGACTGTCGTTATGGTGACCTGCTGACCCAGGACGGCACGGAGGTGGGCGCTCTCGCCATAGACATGGAGAACACCAGCATGCACAGTTAAATATAGCACAAAGACTGTCGTTATGGTGACCTGCTGACCCAGGACGGCACGGTGGTGGGCGCTCTCGCCATAGACATGGAGAACACCAGCATGCACAGGTAAATATAGCACAAAGACTGTCGTTATGGTGACCTGCTGACCCAGGACGGCACGGTGGTGGGCGCCCTCGCCATAGACATGGAGAACACCAGCATGCACAGGTGACAGACTGACATTAGTAGCCGTAGCACAAAGACTGTTGTAATGGTAATCGTAATACTAGAGCTCGCGCCACCTTCAGGCACATAACCGCCCGGCCGATAGTTGTGCGATAGTTTGATCTTACAACTATCGGCCAGTCATTTTCGATAGTTTGATTGGTCGATAGTTTAATATCGTCAGTGCGCGCACTGCCATATAACTCTATACTGAATCCGAGAACGATCAAAGTATCGCCCGATTAAAAATCAAGTGCGCGTTCGCTCTTAGATTCAGTGCTTGATTCGGTTTCGGTTCAGTCGGATTCGGTTCACATATCAGATATTGTCTCCACGACTCTCCTCTTGTGTTAATTAAATTGGGACACTTCAATTTCATTGCGAATAATGGCAATAATTCACAAATCTGTTTTTTTTATGACATCTCTGAATTTCCTGATAGTTTCCTTTTGATTTGACCCACCACTGTTTCACCATGTTACCAGGTTCCAAGCGAAGAACACGATAATAGCCACCGGCGGCTACCCACGGATGTTCTTCTCGTGCACGGCGGCGCACACCTGCACGGGCGACGGCTGCGCCTTCACCACGCGCCTGGGCATGCCGCTGCAGGACATGGAGTTTGTGCAGTTCCATCCCACTGGTAAGGCTGGTTTCACAACCTTCTGGGATTCCTCCTCCTCAGTCGTTCACTCTTGGCAGAGTGATCGTGGTTGATGACGTTGATTCATTGGCTTAAGCAGCCCCCACGATGCGCCTCCACGTGTTGTTTTCAGCCTCTCGGAAACTCTGTATTATGGAGGTTTGTGTCGCAGCTTTAATGAGGTCTGTCAAACGACTGACCGCGTGACCGCTTGCCCTCTACCTACCTCTGTACAATGAGTCGTTCCATGGATGTTCGTTTCGAACAACATGTCCGAAATATTTGAGGATTCGTCCGTATTTGCATAGTCGACGATAATCTGCTTGATTTTTAGTTCCTCTAGGATTGAAACATTGGTCCTAAACGCTCTCCAAGGGATCCGCAGCAGCCGCTGCCAGCACCACATTTCGAGTGCATTGATTTTTCTTTGATTGTAACCCCCAAAATCTGCAGCTATAGGCTATAGCCTACTCAGCTACGTTGTAAATCCGCCACTGCTCCCGGACAGCTGCGAAACCATAGACTAACAATGCTCAGTCAATGACGACCTTCGTGGCCAAGTGGTGTTCGCACCGGTTTTCAAGATGCCGCTATCTCTGGAGGTCCCGGGTTCGATTCCCGGTCGGGTAAATATTGTAAATATTGAAAAATAACTTTTCCATATTTCCTCGGGTCTGGGTGTACGTGGTAATACCGGTTGTTGATTCCAGTTTCCATTACACTAATAATTTTTGGGATGGTGTGCAATATTTATTTTATTTTTTATTATTTTTATTGCCCCGTCAAAACTGATTTACCTAGTTGATATAAAGCAGCATGGTGGCGCTATGACCACGCTCCAGGGCATGCCAATGCAAGGCATGGAGTTTGAACAGTTTGATTCCACTAGTAAAGTAAACCTAGTCCATCTCGTCAGTACTGGACATACAATAACTATTCCCTTTAAACGTTCTTCGGCTTGATACTGCATGGCAGGACGTCAAATTGTGTATCTTAAAACATCTTTGAGCTTTGGTAATCTCATCTTCATCATCAGCCATTCGAAGCACGGAGGAGCTTGAGATAAAAGTTTTTGGTCACCTATCCCGTGACCGACCATTGCGAAAGTTGCTTAATTGCTTAAGTTGTTGCAATCTACACAAAAATATTGAGTTAAAGTTTGTTTGGATGTTTGAAGTAATCACTGGAACTCTAAACCGATTTTGAAATATCCATTACCCAGTTAAGTAGAAAGTCGAATATTTCTGACTGGCATAATTTTTATTCACACTAGAGCGTGTACCACGCTGGTAAAATCGCGAAGAGCAACTAATAAATAAAATCCAACATTGGATGCCAGGAATGTACGGTTCCGGCTGCCTGATGACGGAGGGCTGTCGAGGAGAGGGCGGCTACCTGGTGAACAGTGAGGGCGTGCGTTTCATGGAGAAGTACGCGCCCAAAGCTAGGGACCTCGCTAGCAGGGACGTGGTCTCCAGGTCTATTGCCACGGAGATTCGACAAGGTATGTTTCTGATATGTCTGTGTTTGCAATCTACTAATCCATAGGTACTAATATTAGATATAAATGTGAGAGTGTGTTTGTTTATTTGTTTGCGAGCGGAAGCTAAGCAGTAGAATATGCACATCAGATTTGGTCGTACTACATATTGAGGCCTTGCTTTTGGTCTATTCTACTTTGATCACCTTGGCCATAGTAGAAATAAATGGCGATTCTTTAGACGCCGCGCAAACGTGTGTCTCGTGTCCCACACAAAACACAATTGAAGTGTCTACGTTTGTATGAAATCAGTGGAAGTAACTGGACATAAAAAGTGTCTACGTGTGCGCAGGGAGGACTGATTTCATGTGTCATTGGTGGCTGGCTGGTATCCCACACAAGGCACAAAAGTGTCTACGAAGATATACGATATACAATTTGAAGGACCGGAAATAGAATAAAAAAAAAGTCATCATCATCATCATCACTATCATCATCATGTCAGCCGAACGACGCCCACTGCTGAGCATAGGCCTCCCCCAAGCATCTCCACAACGATCGGTCCTGCGCTTCCCCGCATCCAGCGGCTTCCCGCGACCTTGACCAGTTCGTCGGTCTACCTTGTAGAGGGCCTGCCCACGGAACGTGAAAAAAAAGTGAACACAAATATTATAATAAATTTATCAAAATAAATGGATCCAAATAAGAACCTAGATTAAATGGAGATTTTGTTTATAAAACATTGTTCCCAGGCCGCGGCGTCGGGCCCAAAAAGGACCACATGCACCTCCAGCTGCACCACTTGCCCGCGGAGACCATCCGAGACCGGCTGCCCGGCATCTCGGAGACCGCCCATACGTTTACCGGGGCCGACGTTTATACGCAACCCGTGCCCGTTATTCCCACCGTGCACTACACCATGGGCGGCATTCCCATCAACGCCAAGGGCGAGGTAACAACAACATGACACAAAACACTATGAATTACTAGCGAATACCTAATATCCTCAGTTTATATCACACTAGCAGATCCTCGCAGTTTTATCCGCGTGGTAGGTACCATGGGAATATTGGTATAAGTAAATAAAATATTTACTTATTTATTTATTTACCTTTCTAATGCTCAAAGAATTTTCTAAAGCGGTCCAGTAGTTTCAGTTTCAGAGCCTATTCGATGCAAACAAACAAACAAACAATGAAATCTTTCCTCTTTATAATATTAGTATAGATAAGAAAATCTTTAGTTTAAAGATTACTTTTGATGAATTTAAAAGTTTATATCTAGTTTCATTAGGGATACATTATCCCTAATTCTAGACATAAATGTTCATCGCCTAGTGTTTTAATGATCCTAAGCCGCTGAATTCCGTGACCGCCCGCACCGGCAACGGACGACCGACGCCGGTGGCGGGCGTTCAGAGAATTCAGCGCCTAAGACCATAAAAAGTGCTTCTACTCTCTTATGGTTTACAGTTGCTGTATAGATCTGCCTTTTGATTGTCAGGCGATCCTGCACCAAAACGGCGCCGACTGCGCGATACCGGGGCTGCATGCGGCGGGCGAGGCGGTGAGCAACTGCCACGGCGCGAACCGACTCGGCGCCAACTCGATCCTTGATATCGTCGTCTTCGGGAAGGCCATTGCGAATAACATCGGCAAGCTGTGCCGGCCCGGCGATAAGCAGCCTAATCTCAAAGATGTAAGATCTAGTTCCGGCTCGGCGCTAGTTCGACTCTCGACGTTGCGTTGTCGTCTTCGGGAAAGCCACCGCGCTCAACATCAGCAAGCCGGCTCAAAGATACTCTTCGTAGTAATCTACTTAATTAAATTAGTTGAAATTCATAACACAGTCCGTTGAATAATTTCAGAACATCTGTGACGCTAGCATAGACAACTTCGACAAAGTCCGCAACGCCAACGGCTGCGCACCCACCGCCGAACTACGGGAGGCAATGAGGACTACCATGCAGAGCAAGTGCGGGGTGTTCAGAGACGCAACGCTTCTGAATGAAGGTACAGCAGTTGCAATCATAAGTATATTATCGAGGAAAATTGTTAAAAACTACATTGATGTAGCTTGTTCTGCAAATAGTGTCTGTTCTCCGTATGCCGCGATTTCATCTTATTATCGCAGAGTCCGCGATACACTTTAACTTATCCGCGATATATATACCCGTCTGCAAAGATTATAATTATAAGCTTTGCAGACGGGGCGTGGCGGGGCGAGGCAGTCTTTTTGACCATAAAGCAATAAATACCGCGTCTGCCTTTCGATACCTGCAGCATTTTTGCCCATCATGTGCGTGGTAGTTTAAAGAATTCTCTTTGTGCTATCGCTCGCAGCGAAATTGTCCAGCCCGGCCCGCCTCGCGCCGTCTGTCTGCAAACACAAACATTTTGCTCGTATTTATTAAAGAAATTAACCACGTTCGAAACTACATCTTTAACGATCCAATTTACAGCTGATGAAGAAATACGAAAGTGGTTCCAGGCGTTTAAGGACATCAGGGTGACTGACAGACGGCTGAACTGGAACAGCGACCTGATAGAGACGTTGGAGCTACAGAACATGCTAGAGACGGCTGTCCAGGTGGTGGCCTGCGCCAAGAACAGGACGGAGAGCAGAGGAGCTCACTTCAGGGATGACTTTCCGAAGAGGGAGGATGAGTATGACTACAGCAAGGACATTAAAGGACAGGTATGTGAGCACTAGAATGGCAATAGTTCCTTTACAGAAACGTTCGAATAGGAGACGGTCTTCAAGCTAGATAGTGACCAGTGCCAAGAACAGGACGGAGAGCAAAGGCGCTTACTTCAGGGATTACTTTCCGAAAAGTATGTACAAGTCAAGGAGGATGAATATGATTACAGCTAGGATATAAAGGGACACCTGTCCCTTTACATCCTAGCTGTACTATGTAAACCATTCCACTGTGTAAACATACCTATGTTTAGACAGTGGAATGGACTGTAAAAAAATACTGGCACTGCAAACGGCCATCAAGGCCTGCACCAAGAACGACAGAGAGCAGAGAAATTTACTTCAGAGGGGACTTCCCCAAGAGGAAGGATATGGCTACATCAAAGGAATTATGGGAGAGGTGGTAAGTAACCAATATCTAGAGTAACGAAATAATCATCATGATTCATGAGCGGTAAGTATGACAGGTAAGTATGTAAGAAGGGTAACAAAAATTAAAGGTATTACTACTGGTATTAGTAAGATTGGTAGTAACAACGGCAACAAAATATTCCAAAATGTGAATCGACATAATCAGACGTTGTTTAATCTTTTAAAGGGATTGTGCAGAAGTAATCTTTTTCTCAATACTCAATATTTTTTGTGACAAATAAGTAGTCATAGATTGCTAACGAGACTGTTTTCTGTTGATCAGACAAAGAGACCTATCGAGCAACACTGGCGGAAGCACAGCCTGTCCGTGATCAACCGGGACACGGGCGCCGTCACCATCAGCTACCGGCCCGTCATCGACAAGCCGCTCAACGACGACGTCGCCTGGGTGCCGCCCGTGCCCAGGGTCTACTGACGACCTACTCCTAGTCTAGTCATTATTTATTTTAATTTATGGATATCTGTAGTAACTATTAAATTGATCGTGGTTTAAGCAATCTGTTGTTTGGTTCATTTAGCCTCCCTTATCGACAAATAATGCCGCTGTTGTTAACACGTAGCGTAGACTCTAGGGTATTTGTAGCAATTATAAATAGTCTTTCCTATACTCTAGAGAGATTCAAGTTTATTGACAAATCATCAATGACTGATCCTGTCTGAACAAGCTGTTACTTTACCATTTAGTTCGCTATAGTTTTCTCAATCATCAAGTTTTTCAACTCTGTGGGCCGAGCGAGGGCCCCAACCAACGACAAGGTCTGCAACCTGCAGCACATCGTACAACAAATTAATGTAGCTAGTCATTATGTGGCGCAATATAACTGCATATTGTACTTAACACCTTTTTTCGCGGTGTTATGGGGGCGTGCGAGGGAGGAACATGGTGTGTTTGGGTAGCGACACTGATGCAGTTTTAGTAGCAATAACACAGCTGGACAAGAAACGTCACGAATTTTGTGTACGCACTTTTTAAAAGAAAAGTTGTTTTTGAGTCATTACCAGGCGACTACCTATATTGTTTTGAGTATGGACTACACAAATTTCTCAAGCTTCATGCGTAAATTTGTTTAAAGTTTGGATTAAGCCTTAAAAAGAGATTGGTTCAACACTAAAACTACAAGCTAAGAGTCATCCTAGAACATTTCGGACCACAGACAATATTAAAAGAGTAAAGCAGTCACTTTGGGACACTTTGGAGAGTTACGATCTTGTTCCTCCAGCCCCTTTCCACCAGGAATAATACATCTATGCTTTCCACCATCGGGGTACCTCACGCAGGTTAGCTTACCATCCATACGACGTTGACGTACCACCTGTCCGTACTAAGCGCTTTGCCAGTTTATTTTTAATGCGAGCTGCAAAAGATTGGAATGCGCTACATGATGCGAATGTGTTCCCAAATCATTATAATCTTGGCATTTCCAAGGCAAGAGTGAATGGGCACGTCCTGGGTAAGCATGCAACACCCTAGACTGCATCCTGTCTGGATAATAATAAATATCTAATAATAATAATAATAAAGCTGGATTGTGGTCAAATGTATTGGGTATACAAACAAACATAAAAAGTCAGTACAAGAAAATATGCTGAGGAAATATTTTTCAAACCCACGTTCACGGTTTGGGAAGTGCGGACGCCAACGCGGCATTATTTAGATCACATATATTTTTTTTAATAAACTTCAATTATTTAGCTAAATGCATAGTTTTATTTTAACTGTAGGTCACATAATTTTATTTTTAATTTTTTTTCAAATATGCACGTTCTATTGCGCCACCCTGTATTTGCGTACCTATGGTTGAAGAAGTCTGTTGTTCGGGTTATGTCATCTTCCTCCATCGTTAATTAAACCAATTTTTATTATTTTCTGGGACTCGCTCATGCAACAACAAACGACAACTACAAATTAGCAATACTATATTATCCACCTATTTGGTTGCAGCACATTGCAGTTAATTGTGGTGTCTGAATTAAGTAATAAAAAGTGAACATACTTCTATGAAACTGCACTCGCATAACTCGCATTAAATTATATTCATGAATAACAACAATCAACCTTTCAATAACGTACTCAAGATTTTTCCCTAACTTTCTTAAACTTATTGATTGTGCGCCGGAGACTAGGTTAGGTAGTGAGTGCATAGACGGGTGCAAAATAAAGCTAATAGAGCGTTTGTTTCATTTCGCTTATCACATAATTAAATAATTTCTCATAATCACACCAACTAAGCCCATGAAAACAGTTTCTTAATAATAATAAACTGTGTCATTGAAACTTGATTACGGATAAATATATATACAGTCAGCGTTAAATTGATATGAGCGTCTAAGAGTAGTCAAAATAATCTGAATAGACCTAGCGGTACGCCAAAAAGCCTGTAAATGGTGTTAAAGCATGAAAATCTGAACGATTGATCTTTAGGCCATACGAATCAATTTGACCTGTCGTCGTAGCACGAAAAAAAAACAAAAAAGAAGAGTTATGACGTCATCTTTTATTTGTAGGTAGGGCAGAGGCATAAACTTATTATACTCTAGTAAAAATAAGTTTATGGGCAGAGGTAACCTTTGTAGCCACTTTAAGGATTTTTTTACTTTTAAGCACTAAGTACTTAATGGTCTTAAGTATTTAAGAGACAAATTATATCCTTCATCATCATCATCATCAGCCATTTAATGTCCCCACTGCTGGGGCACTGGCCTTCCATAAGATGAATAAGGAGAATGAGCCATGACCGACCACGCGGGCTCAGTGCGGATTGCCTTTTTTGCCCTTCTTACTACCAATCTTACTACCAGTAGTAATACCGTTAATTTTTATTGCCCTTCTTACTACTCCAGTAGTAAGTAGTAAGAGGGGAAAAATTAAAAAGCCCGTGTTACTACCGTACTTAGTAGTAAGTACCTACTTAATTAATGTTATTGGTGTAACCGTTTTAATTAAAGTAAATAAATATATTTTTTTTTATTTTTTTTTATTTTTATTGAACTACTGTTCATTTCACCTACGGTCATTTCACCTACGGTCAACTCACCTACACGGTTTATTAGTTTAAAAATAGTGACTCATGTACAGACACGAGCAATAATATTATGTATACAATACAACATAGAACTTTGTCACACTGTAGCGTTCCAAAAACGATCAGTGTCACAGAAGTCATTCAATATTGTAATATGACATAGTCCTATGTTGTATACATATTATTGCTCGTGACTGTATTGCTGATAGGTGCGAGGAGCGAAGCGACGAGCATGTTAGGTTTACATGAACATACTGCGCGAGCCGAGCGAGCGTGCCGCGGCAGCGGCCGGCGAAGCGCCAGCCAGAAGCGACTTTACTGAAGTAGGGGGTGGGGGGGGGGGGTGTGTGTATGAAATCAGTTCTGGCGCTTCGCCGGCCGCTGCCGCGGCACGCTCGCTCGGCTCGCGCAGTATGTTCATGCAAACCTTACATGCTCGTCGCTTCGCTCCTCGCACCTATCAGCAATACAGTCACGAGCAATAATATGTATACAACAAAGGACTATGTCATATTACAATATTGAATGACTTAACCTAACCTGAAACGTCTGTTACATTTTGTTGGGTCCTTCTGTTTTTCCCAAAATATATAAAAATTTTGAAAAAACAAATGTTTTTAGAGCAATGAAAAAATTTTTTTTATATGTCCATCGGATGCCTCCTAGGTATCTCCGAGGCACCATAGGGGATCGAAAACGTTGTTAGATTTCAGCTATGCTATGACGCACCGTTTTCGAGATATTTTCATTTTTATAAAATTCATTCTTGAAAATTTTACAAGTCCCCGCTCCATACTAAAACAGTAAAAAAATTTATGTTTGCGACACCCTAACCAAAAAAACAATACAACGCGCCCAAATCCATTTAATAAACTTTCCAATAGAGATTTTCTGCCAGCAAATTAAAAAAAAAAGTTTATTTATTAGCTCGATAGATGGCGCTGACCTGACATATATCTCATGTGATCTGACCTACACTTGTATTTCAAAGTTGTGCAAGAAGGTGCAAGGCCAAAAAAAGTTGACGTTGACGGAAGAAAAGAAATGTCAAATAATTCTATTCCTCTTGTTTTGCGTTGCAATACCATACCGACCATACCGCGAGTTGTAGATAAGCCTTTTCAGTCCTGTAAATGTTTTTTTCCTTCTGCAAGTGTTTTTTTTTAAATTGACCGTCTTAACGTAGCCTCCTTGCCAGCAAATAAAAAAAGCATACCCATGTCTTATGAACGCCATCTGTTGAGTTTTTTGGAACTAACTTTTTCTTTTTTAATCATCTGTCAGAAAATCCCTCATTAATAAGCTTGTTGTAGGCGAGTCGTTCATAGTCGAAACAACCAGTAGATGAAATGAACATTATGCCAATCGTCCGTTAGTTGAATCAACCGTAGTTCAATCAACGGTAGGTGAAATGAACAGTAGTTGAGTCGTTCAATAGTCATTATGAAAATATGTGAATCGATCGTAGTTATTTCGACCATAGTCGTAATGACCGTAGTTATTATGATACATACCCAACAAAAATTACAAATTAAGCTAAAAATAAAATTTGTTAATTTTTGTTTAAGTAGGTACTTACTTACTACTAAGTACGGTAGTAACACGGGCTTTTTAATTTTTCCCCTCTTACTACTTACTACTGGAGTAGTAAGAAGGGCAATAAAAATTAACGGTATTACTACTGGTAGTAAGATTGGTAGTAAGAAGGGCAACAAAGGGCGGATTGGTGGGTATTAACGACTGCAAGTGCAGCCGGGACCAACGGCTTAACGTGCCTTCCGAAGCACGGAGGAGCTAGAGATGAAAAGTTTTTGGTCACCCATCCCGTGACCGACCATTGCGAACGTTGCTTAACCTCAAAGATCGCGGGCCAAGCGCGCTATCCACAGCGCCACGGGCTCCTCAATTATATCCTTAATTATAGATAATTTATCTACCTTTAAAGGTACCTACATTTTTCAAAGTTAAAAAAGTAAAATAGTTTTAGTATGTAACACAAGATGTGTGAGAGGTGCCAAATGTACCGGTTTTGGCCACTTATTGATAGTTAAACTTTTGTAAGTAGGTATAGCGAAAAATCAAAACCAAACCCAGGTTAACTCAATATATTTTAATGCGCTAGAAACCAATCAATTGCAAAACAACAATTTATTTGTAAAAAAACAAAGGTTTAATAAAGTATTTCATCCAAAACAAATTTCTTAAAATTTTCATACAAAGCAATTTTTAATACTTACAGAAAATGGGATTTATTGAAAAAAAAATCGTATGACTTATGGAATTCTAACGGTTGTTATCATTACCTTAAAATACTTTATTTCAATTGCCATTAGCAAAAATGGCGAAAAGTTGTTTAGAAAACTTTTAGAGCAAAAAGTGGCCAAACCACCGGTACAGTGGCCAAAACCGGGGCTTCTGCCCTACTTATAGGAAAAAAATGTTTCTGAAACCTATCGTGTGTGGTATTGCAGAATTGCATTTTGAATGCATAAAAATAATTTAAAATCTCAATTCTATAGGCGCCGATTCCCCAAAATAGGGTATTTTAAATTATGGATTACTCGCAAATCACAAGTTACTTCAAACTTGGAAAAAATATATGTTATTTTACAGTTATTTATCTAGTGCTTCCGGCCGTTTTTTTCGATTGGTGATATTTTACTGTGTCAAATAAAATCCCAAACATCCGTCTAATAATAATTCAAATTTAATATTACTTGCAGTATACTTGGTTTTAGTGAATAATGAAATAATGAAAAACATATGAAAATAATTGTCTTTGAATAGCCGAGGGAATCCGGCCGTCATTTTTTTTTAATTTAATTTTTAATTGAATTTTAAGTGATTTTCGATTCGCGGGGCGCTCGCGAGTTCACAGTTCACTGCCGACTGCCGCAGGGTCCGCGCGAAGTGTATAGTGTATAGAGGTCGGGATTCCTCGCCTTAATTACCGATAACAATGACAGTTTTGTTTGCTAAGAGAATTTTGAACACCCTGACAATAGCAAGACCAAGACAAATGGACATATTCATGCACTCATATATTTGTCTTGTTCGGCAATCGAACCCGAGATCTCTGGCGCTGAAGCACAGATCATATATAGTATATATAGTATTATATGATCTGAGCGCTGAAGGCAGATCCGTATCTCTGCGCCAAATCGGTGGTCAAACAATGTCGTTATTGCAATCTAAAGAGCATGTAATCACTACGTTTATTGCAATCTACAAAGCAATGCCAGTGAAGCACACCGGCGAGCCGAGATCTCTACGATTTGAAACACACCTCTTTTTGGTAAGTACAAATTAATCGCTCATATTTACATGCTCTTGAAGAGCCCGTGGCGCAGTAGTCACGTGGTCAGCTCAATCGGCCTGCGATCGTTGAAACATTCGCAATGGTCGGTCATGGGATGGGTGACCAAAAATTTTATATCTCTTGCACCAATCGCATTCAGACGGCGTGGTCGGTCATAGCTCATTCCTCTTATCCACCCTTAAGAAAGGCTTGTGCCCCAGCAGTGGAGACAATGGCTGATAATGATTCACCTGCTAACAGCGCCGAAAATATTTCCAAACAACTCACAATAGCTACCCCTGGCCAAATTTCTTTGAATCACGGTTACTTCCCTTCATAACATGTAACCTTTATTTAACTTACGACCCCTCGATAGTTCCGCGCTAAGCGACCAGCGTAAGTGGTTCCCTTTTAGTGTTGTGAGGTTCAATACATTTGGAACTAGCTCACAGGTCCCTCAAATTGGTCGTTTAACCGATGCGTGCGGACACACCCAACCAGGTGTTATGGTTTATCAAATCAATGTGTTAGCGATATTGACTGATAAGTATCAGAAGATGTATATTGCTTGGTGGTTCATGACAAAGGATCAAAATATTTGCACAGAATTACATGTGAAAATAAGTATATCGTCAAGCTATATTTAAACTGTTTTTCGCTTTCTCGGAAAAATTCCAAGGAAATAAAAAAAATGTGTTGACAAATTTGTGTACACCACCACAAACAATTAGGGTAAAAGCCCCAGTTTTGGGTACTACCCCGGTTGTACATGTTTTATAAGAAACTTTTAATATTTTTCACACTTATGCTCTGAAATGTTAATATTATATTTGAGAAAAGAATGCAGTACGTGGCACTTTTCCGAGGTAAACATTCTAAATTTGAAAATCACTGCAGTAATGAATTTCAGTACTTACTTACTGCACTGATTTTAGTGCATTTCAGTACTTTTTTTTTTTTTTTTTTTTTTTAATCTTATTTTTAAAGGACTTTTATCTTACTAGATATGCCAGTCCTATCGTATCCTAAACATGCTAACTACATACTAAAAAAATTTTGAATACAATACAACAGATCACAAGTTTCATGGCGAGATTGCGAGGGCATCGATCACCGATGACTGACCATATCACAAATGTATTTGGCTGAACTAGAAGTTGGTTCACTAAGTAAGCTCTGAAAGATGCCTAAATCTAATTTGTTTATATTCAGAGCAGTCATTAGCGTTCGACGCTCTCTCAGTGCAGTAAGTAAGTACTGAAATTCATTACTGCAGTGATTTTCAAATTTAGAATGTTTACCTCGGAAAAGGTACTACCCAAAGATATTATTACCAAATTTTTTTCTTTATTTTTCTTTCGTTATTCCTGTGTATAAAAACAAAAAAAGCAAAGGGACATTAGCACCATACAGCCACATTATTATTATTATTATATAGGTAATTATTATATCATAATTAGGTAAACGTTTTTTTAAATACGGTGCGCACAGAGTATATTACTTCGTATTGTATGTACCACAAGCGCTATGTACCCTTAACACGAACATCAATCGAAAAAACAAAATGAGATTTATCATAGACAAAATATCCTTTACGAGTAATTTTGTATGGGATATATGTACAGCGCCATCTACCACCCAGAAGCGGGTATTGAAGTTGCGCATTTTAGTAGCAAGTAGTAAGTAATAATAGGCTGTATGACCGTTCCACTTGGCCTCACAAACCAATATTAAAAAAACGGCGGGAATGATTTTCAGCGGTTGATTTGTTAACAATACAGTTTATTTATATTGTGTAATAAGTTATCAAAATGAGTTCTGCCAATGAAACATATACTTACAGACATTGTATGTACCTACTCCACCAAATTTAAGAGCAGAAGCAAAATGAATAACAGAAAACTTACTGCCAGCAAAATCAAAAGAAAGATATATGAAAACCTACGATCTGATTTGGAAAAGTGAAAAAAGGCGCATACGTTTTCGGAATCTGTGTTGTTGGCGTATTTTAATGATACCTACATCATTAAAATAATATTATTATGGGCGATTTATACATAAGTGTGCCCGGGAAAACAATTACATTTACATTTAATAATTGCCCGAACATGTGTGATATAAATTTTAATAAATATTATTTAGTTAAACAGTTTTTTTTTATTTCCTCGCATTTCTTGAGAAAAGCACTATACAAGCCTTGTACGGTAAGCAAATTACCTTGCCTCGAATGATTAAAGCCCTCGCCTGCGGCTCGTGCTTCAAACCATCCTCGACAATGTAATTTCTTACTTACCTGTCCTCGGCTGTAATGTACTATTTTTTAAGTGGCTATTAATGTCCGTTTTGATGACGGTTGTCATCTACTTACTTACCTGCCAGTGACGAGAAAACAAAACATATCTGACAGTGGTGGACTGGTGAAGGCAAGTTATTTTGATGAATTGAAAGTTAAAGATATATTCTCGACTAGCCTTCCGCCCACGGCTTTGCCCGCGTGGACTACACGATGTTATCCCGCGGGAACATAATATTTTTCCGGTATAAAAGTAACATTGGTCACGCTACAGCTCCCAAACTATCCCCATACCAAAAATCACGTCGATCTATTGCTCCGTTTTGATGTGAATGACCAAAGCCATCTTCTGGCTCACTCGTTGCAGGAGCGCAAGCAGCCGAGAAATAATAGCGGGCCATAGAATGGCCAAAGCCATCTTATAGAGATGGGTTGGATTAGGTAAAATCCGTACCTAATCCACCTAATCCTAATATTTAAAAGTACCTAATCCAAATACCTATTCCTAATGTTTATTCAGTATTTCGATACACGCGATATTTGGATCGTTACGAAAATAGGTATTGGTTGACTGCATAAATATTTAGATTAGGTAATGTATTGGGTGTTGATATTGTACGAAGTATATGACGCGATATGAATAAATATTCGGAATAGGTTCTGTATTCGATATGAAATAATTAATAAACTACGAGTATTTAATTCATTGCTGTTTAGTTTTTAGTAAATATTGGAACATTTTCACGAGTTATATTTAAGAAGTCATTAATTTATTCTACGACTTTTGTAATTTATTTTATTTATTTATATAGCTATGAAAAACGGGATTTTTACCATCTTTTTTTTCATAATAATTAATAGTGATAATGACTATGTAAGTTTAAACAATTTTATTGATGCATTATATTTTTACACGAATAAATAAGTTTGTATGATTTTAGAGTAAATGCAGAACCTATTCAAATATTTTGTTGACGCCCTCTAGTGACCAAAAACATTGGCAAAGCAAGCAAAGCAACTAACCGGAACTTTGCTTTGCTGTGCTGTGCTTTGCCAGCTTTGCTGTGTCATTGCACAAGATAGTAATATATGGATTGCGTACTAGATGTCGCAACGGTGCTGCTAAATAAGTTTAAATCTTAATAGTGAGGTAATGAAGTGTAGTTTTGTATGTAACAATAATTTATGCGACAAGATAATCAGAATACGTTTTATCAACGAATAAATACCTAATCATCGACGCCTTGGATTAGGTGCAGACTAATATTGAAAAATACCTAATCAACGTACCTAATCTAATATTTATGCCTCACCCCTAATCTTCTATCCCAATCGTTGCACTACGCAAGCAGCCGAGAAATAATAGCGGGCCATGGAATGACGGATAAACGATTTACGTCAAATGTTCGATAGCTGAGGTTTTTACTATTTTCTACGCAATTTTTGTTTTTTTTTTCTCCATAATAACCTTCCGTGGGACTAAGAAACATATGAAAAAACTAGCTTTCCGCCCGCGGCTTCGCCCGCGTGGACTACACTACGTCATCCCGCGGGAATGTGTTATTTTTCCGGGATAAAAATTAGCCTATGTTCCTCTCCAGGCTTCAAAATATCTGTATTTAAAATTTCAGCCAAATCCGTTCAGCCGTTTTTGCGTGATTGAGTAACAAACATCCAAACATCCAAACATCCAAACATCCAAACATCTAAACTTTCACATTTATAATATTAAGTAGGAAGAACCGAATTGGTCTAGCCGTTCTTGAGTTTTGCGCTTAGCAACATTCATTTAGATAACACTAGACCTTTGTATGCCAGACCATCAACGCAGCAATCAAGCATTAAATAGTGAAAAATCCTTAAAGAGGCCACTAATGGGGCTTCTGCCCTACTTAAATTAGCTGTTATTAATTATAAGGTCTTTTCTCTTATTTCAACCATTACGTTATTTTTATGCCTCTTATGGCATAAAAATAACGTAATGGTTTCTAAAAATAGTTACGACAATCTTACATTCAAAGTGATCGGTAAAATTACGGAAAAAGACTCCAACTAGTATTACTTAATCATAAGTTTGTAAATCAAAAATTACATATTTAACTCTTTTGCTGACGTTCACTTGTGTAAACTTGTTAGTACCTACCTATACCTACTTATTTATCGCACGATCTATCTTTTAGCTGTTTCGGTAACCGGTTGCAAAGGGTTATAACATAATTATCATTGTGTCGACAGTCATTTAGTCTGTTGTACTGTACTACTGTACAAGCAGCATTGACACGCGACGTAGTACAGTCGCGAGCAATAATATGTACTTACACCATTTGATAGGGTGATGTACAGTCACGAGCAATAATTTATGTAAACAAGTAGGACTATTGTCATATCGAAAAATTTAAAATGAAGTAAGTATTTTAGAAAATATCAACCCGTCTCAAAACCAGCTCCGATGGGACTCGAACCCACGCACCTTTCGCTATCCAGGCGACTGCTCTAACCACTGAGCTACGGAGTCGTTGATTGTTTTTTTCTAAAATACTTCATTTTCAATTTTTCAATAATAAAAATTGCATTGTGAAATTGTAAATGCAAAAAAGTAAAAATTTAAATAACTACTTTATACGATAGTAATGTTTCGGAATGGTTTACTGTGACAAAGTTCTATTTTGTTTACATATTATTGCTTCTGACTGTACACATTGTTTCTCGTGACAGTACATTACTTTGCTTTATTGTCAATAGTTTCAGCAGCGTACGCGGTATAAGGATTTTTAATCCAGTCAATTTATGCTCAAAAGGGCCCTTGTTGGGAAAGTTTTGGGGTAGTTCTGATTTCTTCCATTCTTCATGTATTTTCGGGTGCTGAATCCGAATCTGATGTTTGCTGACAAAATTTTTGACAAAAAAAGTGAAAATATCTATACTATGAAAGCATAGTCTTTATTTTTATATACTTACCTACACAACGGGGTAGCACTCGTCTGTTCCATCTAGTTACATTGATAGTTACATTAATGTAACTAGTTGGAATTTTTAATCCAGGTAGTTAACTATTTACAAATCCTCATTTAATGTAACTAATTAATCTTTTTTTCTAATTAGTTACATCGTAAATTCCCACGTCACACCTGATGTTAACAAGTGGTAAGGCTGAAGTTGGAAGTGCACTACTCACGGAATCCTCAATCACTGAGGAACTGGCTATCTTATTTCTAACTGCCAGAATACAATAATGCTGAAAACATAATTGTTATGGCGTCAGACTTAGATAAGATGGTGGTAGCTAGCCAGGCGGACCTAAAAACAAGTCTTAGGTACCACCAACCAAACCGAATACTTACAAACATTATGTACTCCCACTGGGAAGTCAACCCGGGACCTCTGAGTCTGAAATCGGTGGTATGAAAAACCACAGAAGCGTTTAGTCATTTGTATTTTTTGTAGGTACATAGGTATATTTTTACAATTTAGATACTTCTAGGTATGTTAAATATTTTGAAAATCGATAAGCATTTTGTAACAGCTTTGAAATAAAATTGTCTCCACATTCGCAAACCTCGAAAAATGTAAATCATTTGTTGGATTAAATAGAATAATAAAGTTAGACTATATTATATAACATAAAAGGTTTGACTATTTAAAATTAACACTCCCTTAACAGCAATTTAACATTCGTTTGTAGTACCTACAGCAATATTACACAAGTACCTACATCGCAATTTTGCAAATCACTTCAATGTCACAACGCACGGTATTATAACAAAAAATTAATATAAGTAGGGCAGAGGTACCCTTTGTGGCCACTTTAAGGAATTTTTGACTTTTAAGCACTAAGTACTAAATGGTCTTAGGTATTTAAGACACAAATTATATCTTAAACTATATATAATTTATCTAGCTTTAAAGGTTCATTTTTCAATTTTTTTAATGTTTAATTGTTTTTTGTATATAATACAAAATGTGTGAGAGGTGCCAAATGTACCGGTTTTGGCCACTTACTGATAGTTAAACTTTTGTAAGTATTGCGAAAAATCAAAACCAAACCCAGGTAAAATCAATATATTCTAATGCGCTAGAAACCAGTCAATTGCAAAACAACAATTTAATTGTAAAAAACAAAGGTTTATAAAGTATTTCATCCAAAACAAATTTCTTAAAATTTTCATACAACACATTTTTTCAAACTGAAAATGGAATTTATTGAAAAAAAATCTTATGACATAAGGAATTCTAACAGTTGTTATTATTACCTTAAAATACCTTATTTTAATTGCCTTTATCAGAAATGGCTAAAAGTTGTTTAGAAAACTTTTAGAGCAAAAAGTGGCCAAAACCGGTACAGTGGCCAAAACCGGTACGCCTGCCCTACTTAATTGTATAAATAGCTTGACTAAATAAATAAATTAAAAAATAAATTAGTCTAAAAACAAATTCACTGACGTCGCCATATTGAATTTTTAGGAAATGGTGTTTAATTTTACTTTTGAAGCTATAGCTAGTATAGTATTATATTATCTGTGGCTATAGATTGAAGTTAGATCTCAGCACAGATAATATAATACTATACTAGATCTCAGTTAGAAATCTGGATTTTATAGGAAAAATGAGTCATTTTGAATTTTATAAGCCGAGTGAAGAGAAATAATACGTAAGTATATAGATAAACTGCAATAAAGAATAGGCAGTGAGCATTTTTGTACAAAAAAAGCAAGTGCCTGTTTTTCTTTTGCTGAAAACGTGTTTATTTTATTAGAAATAAAAGTGTTTGGAAAACTTATAGCTATAAATTTTAATTAAGTAACTCAAATCTTAACAAAAATACTAGCTTGATAATGAACAGTTTGCATTTTTTTCACTTCTATTCTTCAATGTTATATTTTTGAATTTTACTATTAATTATTTACATATCAATAACAGTCCGATGACTTATTACAAGTTTTCAATTCTGATGAAATAAGCTAATCAAATCCCTCACTGTTAAAAAAAAGTTCATTATAATAAAGTTAATAAATGCGATTAGATTAGGTTATTGAATTTTAGTTTAATTTGATCATTTATATACTAAGGTGCTGCCTATTGTCCACTTTAGTTGTTCCGGATATGTTAGAAACGTATAAAAAGTGTAAGTTCAGTGGGCGGGGCGGCTAATCGAGTCGCCTAATGGGTGTAGTCACCTAATTTATCGTTAACTTACTGCATTAGTTAACACTTTTGATTGAGTTGGTTACTTTAACTAGTTAACTTTTTGTTAAACAAAAAGCTTTTTAAAAATTTACATTCTAGGAATTTTCGTATTATTTTATAAGCTAATTTATCGTCAACTTACTGCATTAGTTAACACTTTTGCTTTAGTTGGTTATTTCATTGTTATTTACATACATATTTCAACATTTGTTCTGTTCCCACTTTTCTGGCAATCGTACATCAAAGCAGTTAGCGAAGTCTACTCAGCTTACGGCTTATTTCATTGTTATTAGGGTTCCAACGAAGGAGGCGTTCCAGCCCGCCCTCTGCGCCTCAATCACCTTCCCCAAATACAATAATCACCAACATCAGCTAACATTATATTTGTCACGATGCGAATACTCAATTCCGAAGCTCCCGTTTATTTTTGTAATCAGAATTTCCCAAAATTTACTAAATAATACTAGCGTTTCGCCCGCGGCTTAGCCCGCGTGGACTACACGAAGTTGTCCCGCGGGAACCTAATATTTTTCCAGGATAAAAAGTAACCTATGTCATTCTCCAGCACCCAAACTATCTCCATACCAAAAATCACGTCGATCCGTTGCTCCGTTTTTACGTGAAAAACGGACAAACTATTTACTTCAAATGTTTGACAGATGGTTTTTATGGGAAAAGTGTTGTATTTACTATTTTCTACGCACTTTTTATCTTTTTTCTCTCCATAAAAACCTTCCGTGTGCCTTAAAGAACATATGAAAAATAAACTTGCGGAATTGGTCCAGCCGTTTTCGAGTTTTGCGCTTAGCAACATTCATTTTTATTCATATACTTACTTAAAAGTTTACTACCAAGCTCCATCATCGATCTTTTAGAAATAAGGCAGCAATTACTATATATTATTTTATTCTTATTTTCGCCTGGTCCATTTCGGCCGGTTCGGCTTCCAAGGGATAGATATTAGTAGCTATAAAACCTATTTCAATAATGCAGTAGTTAAACTGCCATCGTCACTTTTTTATCCAGGCATTTGATATGTTGATCGAGGAACCAGGCACAGTAGGTAGCGAGATTTTAAATTTTGTTGAAACTCTATATCTATATATACACCTACCTAGATGAAAGTAACGATTAAACCTTATTTCAGTAATTACAACCACGATTGTCACTTTTTTGCGATATCTGTAACCCTCACTTGAGCCATAGCATGGGGATTTAAATAAAGTTTATCCTCCCACAAAAACCACAGCTATTAAACCGTAAATTAGTAATTAAACTCCCATTGTCACTTTCACCCAAATCTTAACCCTCCGCTGCAGCGTTCCAGTCGCCTTTGTGCTCCTCGTCGCAATGGAGGCACGCATGCCTCGCGACGCCCCGCCTCCAGGCGTGGCCGCCTCGCTGCCTCCCCCGGACCGGACGAGGCACCTCTCTATTATCCTAGTTTCCTGTCCGCGAACGCTCGCCTTGCTCCGATATATCGATTTGTTTATTTTTTTCGCGCGCAAACAAGACAAATAGGTTGGACGTGCCTTTTTCCGAGTGTTGTGACGACATGGACAAGCAGAGGGTCAAGCTGGCCGAATAAGGTAAGTTAGTGTTGTTCGAACAGGCGAATAGTGTATTGAGGTGGCAGAACTTATTGAAAACGCAGTAGATAGTTCTCTTTGGAATGTCTTGTGAGACTAGACTTGTCTAATCTTAAGACTAGTCTAGTACTTGTGAAGAAGACATTACTTTACTACTGATGCTCGATTACTCTTTCTTAAAACCAAAGATCTGGTTGGTTCCTCTTAAATTTTTATTAATAAAGACAAATCTACATTCGTTTCGACTATCAGTGCAGGAATATAGGTATATCTCCTTTATGGAAATTGCGTTTAATATACTTCGGGAGCCATGAATGTCGACTGCAACAAATTCAGGCGGAAATATTTAAACTAAACAAAGGGTTTTTTGAAAATTAAACTTCTTTCAAACCTATGTGCGTTTGCTTTTAATCGTTCAACATTCGCATGATCTGTATAATCAGAATCTCTCTAAATAAAACTGAATCGCTAAATGTGTTTGTTGCCAATCGCAAAACTCGAAAACAGACTTGAATGGATTCAAATGAATAAATACAGATAGACCGCGACATTTTATCCTGGAATTCCTACGGGAACTGGCATCTCACGGGTGCAACTGCGGGCGGCCACCAGTTAGCAAAAAAGAAGACAAATAAATAAATAAACGTCAACATGAGTGATTTAACCATGAAGTTTGACTTATTACTCTCAGTATTAAGTCGAACTTCATGGATTTAACAATACTAAACTATATTAATTGTGTAAATAGGTATATGTCAATGTCAATTCTTAGTATTACGGGCGACTGCCCGCGTCATGAAGTTTGACTTAATACTCTGAGGTAACTGGAGCTCTCACCCTGAATAAAAAAGTGTCGCCAGCAAATTTGACATTTATGTATGTAGTGGCTGTCAGCTGTCTCATATGACCATACGTATTTTTTTAAAGTGTAGGTGAGACGAAAGACAGCCACTGTGTTATTTGTGGTATTCAAAAAATGGGGAACTTGCATTAAAATTATTTTGAGAAATTATATTAATAATCCAATGATGATAGCCATTAAAAGTGCATTCGTGGAAGATTTATTCCAAAATTATTATTATTTTGTAAATTTATTTTAATGTAAAGTTACGTAAATTGAAACGTGATTTGAAACACCAATCAGCGCGCAGTGACGTCATTCCATTAGTCACTTAAGCTGAGTTCAAAAACATATAGGTAATCATACATTCAAATCATGACATAAAACATTAAAAATATCTACAAAATGGCAAAAGGCTTGACTAAATTCGACTCGCGAGATTTGCTTAAGGTTTATATGGACATAGTGCGGTGGTTATTTATGGAAAATTCAAATTTTTCAAGTGTAGAGATTGCTGTTTACTTTATACACTGTTGATGCAAGATCTAACGAGGTTATGATTTTTACGATTACAAGGTACTTACATCAAAATGATCTTCACAACATTGCAAGGCAGATTTTGAAGACGGTGAATGTTGTCTTATATAGCTCCTTTCATCCACTTTTCTCTAAGTTTAGGCTCTTGAGGCACAGTTAAAACTGCACACTCTATTTTGTGAGATTTAGCTTTACTTGTAAAAGAATTATCCATTGTAGTAGTAATAAAGTATCGTTTCCTGACTTTTTTGTATGTCAAATAAAACTGCAATAAATTAATTCTGTCTTACAAAAATAATATTTACGCGCCATGAAAAGTTATGTGCATCTGAAAGGAGTGACCACTGACCACGAAAAAAGAAACAGGTTGAGAGCCTATCAGAGAATCTTTACG
Source organism: Crambus lathoniellus (assembly GCA_949710035.1). NCBI lineage: Eukaryota > Metazoa > Arthropoda > Insecta > Lepidoptera > Crambidae > Crambus > Crambus lathoniellus. The sequence continues at coordinate 32,949,026 of OX453296.1, forward strand.
CGACATGAAAAGTTATGTGCATCTGAAAGGAGTGCCCACCAAAAGAGAAATAGCTTGAGACCCTGTCAGAGAATCTAGTAAAAAAATTGTTGATTCCTAAGCAAAACTTCAAATAATTCGTATTAATTCTGAGTTGAACACTCAGTTCAGCAACTGTTAAAAATTTACTGTCACCTGTCAAAGTAATTAAGCATTGTGTGTTAATTTTTTTTAAATTCGAATCTAGTAAAGAATTTAGCTTGGTCACTGAGTTCATACAATTTGTGCATTATCGAATCTCTCAAATTTTGCAAGTAAACTAAAGAAATACATAAAATTACTTTAAATATCTAATTGTTTAGCACCTTATGAAGAAACAATGGTACAAACGTTAATAGTTTAATAATAAATGGAATTTATCTATTTTGACAACTAACGACAAACGTTTGAACTGAGTGACCAACGTTTTCGGTTTTAATGACTAGGCTTCGCCACATAGATAAGTGAAAGTAAGCTTAAGTTTTTTTACTCGACTGCGGCGGGCGAAGTCAAAAATTACCTGACTGCGGCGGGCGAAGCCTAAAAAGTGTTACGTTTTTGACCTAAATGTATGTGTTTCTGTTCCTATGTTCCCTCGTAACTACTAAACGGATAAACTGATTTTGTTAATTGATACGTCATCAGATTTGTCTTAATAGCCCAAGTGAAAATAAAACATCAATATTAACAAAAAACAAAATGGCGGCTTTTAGGCGGCATATTATTCTGTGCATTGTAAAAGAAATATTTTTAAATCTCATCGTGGGGTCACTCTTGTCTCCAGATTTAAAAAGCGGAATTAACTTACTACATTTCATTAAATCGGGGAAGACTCCTTCGTCAATACACTTATTAAAAATAAAAGCTAAATAAGGAGCTATTGGATCAATTATTGATTTAATAACATTAGTTGATATATTTTGCATTGCAGGGCTTATGTTATATAAGGTCCTTCTTAAATAGTGCACATAATTTTAAGGGGTCAATGTACTCATGCACACAAGCAACTTTTACTATGGTACCAACATTGAAATCGCAAAAAAAATATCAGCTGTTCCATACATTTTAATCTATTCGATTTAATATTTTCTTTGAAACAGCTGATTTCTTTTTCACATTTTCAATGTTGGTACTATAGTAAAAGTTTTTTGTATGCGTGAGTACATTGACCCCTTAAAATTATGTGCACTATTTAAGAAGGACCTTATATATTTTTGTAAATAACCTTTAAATATTCTTTTAAAAAAAGAATTTCCTTTATTTCTTTATTCCGGACCGGCCGAATAGTGCCGGAGAATTATATAGAAATAAAGGCAGCATTTACTTTGCAGTTGGCCGTTGCAGTTATTATTTTTGCAAGTGGCCTAGTGCGCGCACTTAAAAACCGAATATCAGGTGGCCTGTTCGACTAAGGACTGCAGGCGGCCTGCCTGCTGAGCTGACTGATACATATACCTATGTAGTAAATATAACTCAGTACTTATATTTTCTTACACTATTAACATCTTCATTTAAACAATATATTTATAACAATGTAACAGTATATTTACTCCAGTGTGCAGCAGAAATAAATCAAGTATCAATATAATCAATCAAGCAACAACAAGTATTTTTGCCTTTGTCAATGTTAGAGTTCACAATATTTTAGACTAATGGAAAATAGGCATATTTTCAATACTTATATGTTAGTGCGTTTTACGTAAAGTTTACTTAATTTTTAATTACCTTAAAAAACAGTAAAAAATGATGGTAGCCATATTCTGTCAATTTCGTTTTCACAAAAATTAAAAATTCAACCCCTAAAAGTATGGTAAGTACTTAGAGAAACGGATGATAAACCAAGTTCTAGTAAAGATTTCGCTAAAAAACATAAGTTTTCTTTCATTTACCTATCTGGCGAAGCCTAGTCAGTAAAACTGAAATCTTTGGTCACTCACTTTTAGCGTTTGTCGTTAGTTGTCAAAATTTCTTGGTCACTCCTTTCAGATGCACATTGAAAAGTTTGACGTCCTAAGAAATGACGTCACGTCCGGCCATTGAGCGTTTACGCGCGGACTTTGAAATGTTAATTTTTTATTTGCATTTAATAAATAATTTAAGCATATTTCAACTTTTTCGCTTGTGATATCTTCATACAATCCTTAAATCTTTCAGATAGACTACATTTATTAAATAATGCAAGTTCCCTATTGTTCGTACTGCACTCTCCAGTTACCTCAGTATTAAGTTGAGCTTCATGGCCCGCGTAGTTACTTTGTGGTATTACATACAAAACTTCAAAACGACGCCAGCTTTACCCAAACTCCTTTGTATTAGAGTTCAAAACAATCTGTTGATTATTAAAAACGTCAATCAAGTCGTTTTCTCGTATCAAAGATAAATAAATTCATTAGGTAGTTAAAGAAGACGATATTTTCCATATTTCACTTATTATAATTTGAACGTGGTCAACTGTCCTCTCTCTTCGGATTGACGTGATTTTTGGTACCTACGGGGATAGTTTGAGGGTAACACTATCCTGAAAAATATCACATACCCGCGTCGTGTAGTCCACGCGGGCAAAGCCGCGGGCACAAGGGTAGCATTATATACTTATATCTCGGCTTATAATTTGAATAACGCCACAGAATTATAATAGTACCAAATAGTACTAAATAACGCACGCATTTCGAAAGCGCTTTAGAGGCCGGCCGGCGCAACACGTCAGCCTCCCATACGCACGAAATACCAAAATAGTGAGCATTATTTTCTGGACTTGGGATGTTATTTATATTAAAATATTAGGTATTTATCAAGGTCCTCATAAAAAATACTTACCTAATCTATACTAATAATATAAAGCTGAAGAGTTTGTTGGTTTGAACGCGCTAATTTCAGAAACTACGAGACCGAAATGATTGATTTCTGTGTTGGATAGTCCATTTCTTAAAGAAGGCTTTATGCTATATTATGTCGTTGTCAGATCATTGAATTGACTTTTTCATGAAATGACCAACCATTTCATGAAATAGTCATATTTCATAAAATTATCAAAATCCACTGGTCATATCATTGAATGTTCAGCGTTTAATGATCCGCTAAACGCATGGTCATTTCATGAAATGGTAAATCGCTAGTGATCATATCTTATAATAGTTAGATTGTGCCCCGCTAGAGGCGCTGATGTCGTATTGTTATTGATTGTTGACTTATTTTTTATTACAAAAGTTAGGAATAATGCGACAATTTGAGATACAAGTGCAGTCAAATGCACGTTAGAGTGTAGCAAAGGGGCGCAGTGCTTAGAAAATGCAAATCCCAATAAAATAAATAGGTAATTTTTGGTTAGGTTAGGTTAGAACTGTGACTAAAAACAGCGCGAGCCGAGCGAGCGAAGCGAGCGTGCCGCGGCAGCGGCCGGCGAAGCGCCTGAATAAAAATTTAAAAAGACAAACTTTGATCTCACGGAAACCTTACAATTAATTTCCTAAAATTAATTTTGTTAATTTCATGAATGGTTGATTATTTCATGAAATGGTAAATTTTTCATGATATGGCCAAACGTTGTTGAAAATATCTTTAAAAGTTGAACTTTTAACTATATTGTCAATTTGAATTGTTAATTTCATGAAATACGACTTTTTTATAAAATTACCGACAACATCATGAAATGACCGACAATATCATTAAATTATCAACTTTATGATCTGACCACGACATATACCTACATTACACTACGACCATAAAACATGTTGCAAAATTGGGAAAAAATATTTATTTTTAGTAGGTTTTATCGTTTTCCTCAAATTAACGCAGGTGAAACAGCTAGTTAAAACAAAATACGGATTACAGTTTTGTATCTTATCAATAATTATAGACGGCCAGGGCCACTATGTCAAATACAAGTACCTACAGCAGTTTGTAATTGAGCAGTGGGGAATATAAACTGCACAACTCAGTTGAGCAGTCTAGTTGAGCAGTGGGGAAGATAGGATGGAAAAATGTAATTGGCTTTTTATTTTTATTGGATTAGTATTTTGGTTTTTTTTAAAAGCGACCTAGATAAATACTGTCATAATCTGAATAACATTCCAATTAGAGAAAATCCCATCAAAAACATAAATGTGAAATGAGAACCACGTTCAATATATGGTTGGTTCAAGAGCTAAGTTAATGCCTTGGTTGTTGACTTCAACGATAAAAGAAGTGAAATCTAAATGGGTGCCAAGTTCAATGGTCAGTTATCAATTTATAACAACATAAAATATTTTACTTAACCTTTGGCTAGTTCTCATACAGTACCTAAGTACTTACCTATTTGGATAATGGAAGCCAAATATGAACTTTCTAGGTCATCTGGAACTGAGTTAGTTTTTTGATATATAGTTAGGTGAGTCAGTGATAAAAATAACGATTTTTGGACGTTAATATATAAACAACCGTTTGAGGCATGTTTATGAAATTTTATCTCGCAAGTCTCAATATATGAGCCAAAGCTGACATGTTTATGTGAAATTGTGAAATAGTTTTTGAATTATGAGGGGGTCAAAAGTGGCTCCAAATGGTTCCTGTAATATTACACACGGTACTGCTAGCCAGTTCACTTGGCTTGTCACGCTACCGCGTGTCTAGATAATGCTCAATTTTTTTATTATTTTGGTATTTCGTTTGTATGGGAGGCTGTTGACGTGTCGCCGCCGGCCTCTTAATCAATTTTCCAGTACGTTCTAACCCCTAATCTGTATATATTATACAGGGTGTTTGTTAGAAGATAGGACCATACTTCAGGGGGTGAAAGTAACCACCAATACAAACAACTTTTACTATGAGACCAAGTACGATATCGCGAAAAAAAAAATCGGCTGTTTCATACAAATGTTCAAATAAAGAATGGGCCAAAATGTATGGAACAGCAGATTTTTTTTCGCAATGTAGCACTTGGTCCCATAGTAAAAGTTGTTTGTATTAATGGGTACTTTCACCCCCCGAAGTATGTCCCATCTTTAAACAAACACCCTGTATAATCAGGGTTGACACAGGTTTTATACAATCTTACTAATATAATGAAATGAGATGGATGTATGGATGGCTGTTACTCAATGACGGCGTAACACATACCTGATCTGGCTGAAATTTGGATCAAAGATAGACGATGGATTAGCATATGGGCTTGTTATCCCAGGAAAATATCCCATTTCCACGGAAAAACATCGTGATTCGTGAAGCTCACGTGGGCTTAACCGCTGGTAGAAAGATTAGAGTAGATAATACGACGGGTGTTCAATATTTACTCGGTATGGAGGAGGTAGGATAATTTGTCCAGGTAGGTTTTAATTGAGCAACTTTTCATTAGTATATTTTGAACGTAATCGGATGATTAACTATTTTAGTCAATAAGCCTGGCCGCACACGGGCCATCGACCACAACCACATAACGCCGCCACTAATCTAACGGGTGTCCCAAAAGTAGGTATAGGATGATTTGTCTCAATAAAACGCGAATGGATTGGAATTTCTTCGTAGTGTTATTTTAAAGAAGAGACTTGTACAATTTCATCTGAATAGAATATCTGCTAAATGGCCGCCACGGAAATTTTTGCTGTGTGCAAGTTTTTCATGACACTTTCACACATTTCGCTGCTAATTTCACACATTTTGCTACTTATTTCACCAATAATTCGGTGAATAATTTGTCTATATTGTCTATGTTTTGTGGATCGTTGGTGTAGACTTTATCTTTGACGTAGTCCCAAAGAAAGAAATCCAGTGGCATCAGATGGCAAGATCTCGGTGGCCATTTGACATCACCTCTTCTTGAAATTACGAGATTTTTCCACCTTTCGGAGAGTGTTTGTAATTGATCGTGAATTTTCGTTAAATATTTGTATAACTTCTATGCGCTGTTTTATTGTGAAACGCTCCACAATTAATTTTACATGTGTCAAGATGACGTATGTCAAATTTCAACCCGCCATCTTGAATATTTCGGAAATAGCGCGAAATTCAAATCCTATACGTACTTTTGAGACATCCTTTATATCCTCTATATCTTGAGCTCGCTGCACACGGTTGACGCTCGCCGCTAGTCGCCACTTGTTTCTTCTTCTAGTTTCAAACATCAACCCCCGTATTACAAAACGTGGACTAAAGTTAGACGTTTAAAATTGATGCCAATTCTGTCTTTCATTTGGAAAATGAAAGTGACAGCACCAATTTAGTACACCGGGATTATTTTAGTCCACGCTTTGTAATAAGGTGGCAAGTGTCTGCGTTTGTGGCTGTCGCGTATGGCTCGTGTGCGGCGACCACAGCTGTAGTAGCAGTGGCGGCGACGACGGTGTGCAAGCAAACCGGTAGGGAAGACATCAACCAATCAAGAATTATTCGAATGTTTTCGTTAGTTATTTCAGCTCTGTGGTGAAATAAGGAAAGAAATTATGTTTCAAATTAATACTGGAGATAGAAGCTGTGTTCACCACTGTAATCCTTGTCGAAGAAAAAAAATGTAAACATACAAAAATCACGCAACTAAGTTTAATTAATTTATATTTATATATATTCGAATTGGTCCACATCTCTATCAACGCTGATTTTCAAATGTAATAGAAACAAATAGATAGATTTTTAATGATAAAACCCTTGAAACAAGAAAAAGCAAGTAGTAGTGTAATTTACCTCTATCACCTCTAGCGGCAACAGATGTTGTGGCTGTTTAAGATTTTCGATAAGTGTGTCCTTCTAATATTATAAATGTGAAAATTTACTCAATCACGCCAAAACGGCTAAACGGATTTGGCTGAAATTGGACATAGATACTTTGTAGCCTGGAGAGGAAAATAGGCTAAAAAATGTCACATTCCCGCGGGATAACGTCGTGTAGTCCACGCGGGCGAAGCCGCGGACGGAAAGCTAGTGCTATTATAAAACTGTTGAGCCCAGCACAGTGGTGGCAACAGGCCTGCACGGCTTGCCAATAGGCTATTGTAATGCAATCCAACTGACAGATAATAAAACGTTCTCGGCAACAAACTGTGTACTTACTGCTTCCTGATTTGAATAGGCTAGACTTTAAACAGTGGTTATTTGATATAACAACCATCTCTATTTCTTTTTATGGTTCTGTTTAAATAAAATTGACACGCTATAGTGCATCACGTATGTGTAAAAATTCTTTGACATAATTTATTGTTTTATGTCGAAAGCGAAACTTGTAGTTACAAGTGCTAATTTTGCTCCCGTATTATTAAGTTTATTTCTATAATTTGATCGCAGATTACGAGTTGACACTTGATTTTTGTAATCAATTACCTAAATGTTTGATAAACAAACGAGTAGATATAGAAAACATACAAACAAGGTAATGTAAGAATTTTATATACTCTGATAAATGGTCGGCACGAATCATACATTTTTATCTGTATGGCTCAGCGTTCACTTGCAGAGTGAAAACCTAAGATGTGTGTAGGTATCGAGAACTTTGAAAAGCGGCGCCGGCGCGGCGCACAACACCTAGCATTGTATTTATTTGATTTTTTGATTCTCTATGTCAGATGTAGATGTGCAAGCTTCTCAGATGACTAAATATATATTATTAAGGTACAGTCAAACTAATATAATCGTAACACTCCATAAAATTCTAACTCTAACAGATATTAAAATTCATTAAGATTTAATTTTTTTTTTCACATTGACACTGGCGAAGTTTATTATTTTGACGCTTTCAAGCAAATTTGTAGCAAAATGGTGGCTTATTACAATATTTTCCCTTTATTCATTTTGTGTAACCTCAGTAACTTATGTTTTTCTTCTACCAAACTCATCTTTGACTTTGTATCTGATAGGTACCATCTAAGGGTGTCATCAAACTCATGACGTTCCCGAGGAACCGGATCTTGATATTCATGTACATACAACAAATATTGTGACGTATGTATTCGAAACATTATTATATTGTTGGGAAAATGTCAGTACACCAAACCTTAACAATGTCCTTAAAAAAAGCTTCGCTTTATATTCATGCTCGATTATGACATAAGTCGGAAATGTAAAACATTGCAATTGTAACGTACACACGCCGCCCGTACTAATGCCGACCCCAAAACGAGTAAAAAAGTTGTAAAAAAAGTGCACATAACATGTCATAACACTATCATACAACCGCGGACTAGACACAAGTACAGTCACACGCGATAATTAATTCTGTCTGATTTATGCGAATATTATTCAACCACTTGCAGTGTACAGCACAACAAGCAATGTAATTTATGCCCCTATGTTAATCCAGCTTGATGTTACCTGGAATACATTTGCGTACCAAACTAAAAACGCCACCGTTATCTTTATACTCGGCCGACTGTACTTTCGAATATTTTCAAAACTCGCTTAGCATGCAAGCGAAGTGTTTGAATTTATTTCAAACATGCGTTTACAAAAGAATGTTGGTATTGCATGTTACTTGTATCCTAATAATGTCTTATTTAAATTACCCACGTAATCTGTAAAATAAAAATAGTTATCTTATTAAGATTTTAATTATCCTATGCATTCACAATTCGATTCTATAAGTATATGAAAACACTAGCTTTCCGCCCGCGCCTTCGCCCGCGTGTACTACACGACGTTATCCCGCTGGAATGTGATGTTTTTCCGGGATAAAAAGTAGCCTATGTTCCTCTCCAGGCTATTGAGTGAGCCAGTGATTGAGCAACAAACATCCAAACATATAAAAGATGTTTAGATGTTTGGATGGTTGTTTCACATTAGTAGTATACTTAGTAGTAAGTAGTATTATTATTTTATGTAATGAATTTTACATTTCTACGACATGGAAGAAAAAAGCCACTTAAATTATTAGATTATTACAAAACTGCACGTACACAGCATAAACGTAGACAGGCTTAAATAGCAATGAATACACTTCGAAACAATAATTCTTATTTTTTCTCGGACACAATGGCTGGTATCTTTGTAACAAAGTGAGTGGACCGTACTCTCCTCCGATTTCTCGCTCGATTAGCCCCGTGAAAAGTGACCGTCCGTATAGTCCACTTTGTTTCTGCTGTAACTGTAAGGGATAGAAGCACTGGGTACCTACTTATAAAACATTTTTTTTTGGGAACGATCTAATAGCGATATGTTTTAAATATTTACTTCTTGTTATTGAGTGTTTCTGATCTTGAGTTGATTGTTTATTGAAATTTTTGTTCATCGGGTCAATAGTTCAAATATTTATATCTAATAATATACCGGGCGGGCGACGGCAACTGCATTATCAGTCGCCAAGTTCAGCTCCTCCCTGCTGCATACGGTGGGCGACAGAGGGCATTCTAATAGATGGGCCATAGTTTGATACGGGGCTCCACAGTTACAGTACGTATGCGTGTTGTCGATGAAGCCCCATCTTGCCATATTATTCTTGCAGCGCCCGACCTGAGTTCGCAGTCTGTTTAGGGATTTCCACGTTTGCACATATTTTGTGTCCCTGTGGCAGAGCCTCGATTGGTGAAATAAACTGAGGTGGGTCTGGCCCTGGCCAACGGTTTGTGCATGTGCATAGTTGCTTTCTGGCTATTGGTGGTATAGTGTCTGACGCAACTGTACAGCTCAGAAAGCTTTTCCGGCTTTTCAGACGAGCGCGAGGTAAAGAATAGTTGTGCAAAGAATGTCGAGGGTCAGTTTCCTGTTTTACTTTCACCACAGTACAAGCTACTTCCCGCTGGACATCTGGTGCCTACCAAGGGGTACAGCATGCTTCGCGAGGTTGGTTTGAGGCATCCCGTTATGATGCGACATGTCTCGTTCAAGGCAGCGTCAACATGATTGGCATGAGCAGAACGGTGCCATACTGGACTGCGTATTCACTCGCAGAAAACGAGAGCGAGAGGCTAGTCGTCCTTAGAACTTCGGGACCTGCTCCCCAGGCTAATAGCGCTGTAATAAATTATTTCTAGTGCTAACTTTCTGTTTTGTCTTGAGACAAGCCTTGAAGGTTAAAGCTCTTTCGAGGGTGATACCCAGATAGCGTGGGTTAGGACAGTGAGTGCTCTATGTTGACGCCTCACCACGATAATTTCAGAGCTCTTTTCACCTCTCGGTTACACATATTGAACGCACATGATTGTGTTTGGACGGAATCGGCCGGGCATTCGCGTCGTAATAATTCGTTACTCTATACAACGTGTAGAAAAAGTTACAAATAAAAAATTATTTAATGTCACATTATTAAGAATCAATAGGAATATCCAATAGCTTGAAATTTTTAACATTCAATTTACAGTCTGAGATCCGGCCGTCGGTAACCCTGCCTGATCGAGTACCACCTTACTTAGCGAGCCTGATCGTATGAACAGCGTTTCATGCTGCTACCCGATGACATATTTTCTCATCATTTTAGCCGCACTTATTTTCAAGACTGTACTGAGAGGGTCAGGTTGCGGCTAGGCAACCTAACTTTTTTTAACGTAACTTTTTGCCCTTCTCCTCGCTATAAGTATGCCATGGTGGTACTCGATCAGGTAGGGTTACCGACGGCCGGATCTCAGACTATTACTGTCTCATTGTCCTCTCCACATTTGTATAAGGGCAATAGCTGTAAATGACTACGTTTTACGTAGACTGTGGTCGTAGCGAGTTTTATTTCTGTACCTAGATACGTCTCTACACTAATACTATAATAAGGATTTACGTCTGTTAGTTTGTATGTAGTAAGTAATCTCTGGAACTGCTGAACCGATTTTGAAAAAAAGATACTAATAGGAAGCTAGATTATTATTAAAGTGCATCAAAAATCAGCAAGCATGTATGTATGATATTAACCGCCGGTTTCTGAAACGCCAATCAAAATTAAAATTAGCTAACAGACTGTCAACAGACTGTCACAATTAATTCCCAATTAAAAGCACCTTGGGTTTCTGAACCGAAAATTATCTCACAATTAGGTTTAGATTTGTATGGGCACTGACAGACTGTTGACAGTCCGTCACATTTTTCTTTCAGAAACCCAAACTACAATTAATTGGAGATTAATTGGGAATTAGGTAATTTTAATTTTGATTGGCGTTTCAGAAACCGGCGGTTAGTCGAGTAGTTGTATTAAGTTAGATTTTTACAAAATTGCGTTAAAATAGCATGTTATAGAGATAAATGAACCCGCTAAAAATGAAATGTTGTTCTTATCTACAAATCCAAAAATTTAACTCTTCTATCATCGCAATAAAAAATAAAAAAATACTAGCCATTCATGTTGCAATATAATTGCAACTGAAACGTGAATGTGAACTGGAACGTTTGTATTCTGCGCCAAAGGTCTCGAATTCGAACCCCGAACATTTCTATTTGTCTTGGTCTGGGTGTTTTCTATGTATATTATGTATATATTTATCCGTTATTAGTTTCCATAACACAGTTTCTTAATGATAACTACATAATATGTATGCTCATATTATAAGCTAGATAATTGGTGTGATTGTGAAAAGTTATTTATTTATTTATTATTGTATGTACCAACGTTGTGTAACAGTAAAAAAAATCAGTTAAAAGTTTAGTTTTACAGTTAATTAAAAATACTTATAAAAACAAAAGCATAATATCTAAAAAAACAAAACGTACAGCCTTAGTTCTTATACATTTCAACAACATAGGTAGGTACCAAAAATTCATTGCTGTATAGAGGTGTTATTGTTGATCGAAGGCTGTATATAGGTTTACAGGGTGGAAAACGTTATCGCCAGTTGTATGGAGACCGTTTGCTACACACTCCTCTTAGAAGAGCTGCATTTTCGAAAAGTTTGATTTAAATGTCAATCTAGGGAACAATTCTAGCGCTGCGAATGCGTTGTCGAGCGCTTTATCGGCACTGCGCTCGGGAAACAAAAGCCGGTATAATAACTGGCAGCAGCAGCGGTACTACAGCGAAGAATGTCCCACTCTATTATGGAGGTTGGGCGAGAAGCAATGGGACGCAAACGTGGGCTATTTAAAGCGTTTGGGTACTGCTAGAAATATTTTCGATTTGGGAATAACGTTGAATAGTTTACGGCTCGTTCTTACGGGATCCGCCCGTCACAAGAATGTGAGAAGTATGGGAAAGATGTGTCCGTAATTTTTCACTTTTTGGGATCATGTGAACACGCGTATTTAAAAAGCATTGCTGCCGCAAAAAAAACCCACTATTGATAAAAAAGACGATACAAAGGTACGTCAAACGTCGTCGTCGTGTGGATGTACCGTTAGTTAATAAAATAATTAAAATAGTAACAAAGCCGATGGAATATTGGCGATAGCGGTGCTGATTTTATTCAAAGACGACGATACGGTTGTCAAAAGTAAATATATATTTGTTTGTTTGTCTGTCAAATCCCAAACCCCATTTTTCTCAGGTTTTCTTAAAATTATTAATTATTTCTACTTATAATTTTGTTGAAGCAATCTACACCACTATTTTATAATAAGTGCACATATTTCAGGGGTTGAATATCCATCAATATGAACAACTTAATGGAGCCAGCGATGAAATCGCAAAAAACAAATTAGCTTTCCTTCAAAAGTACAATAGCGGCTTGATCTTGTATGGAACGGTTGATATGTTTTGGATCGACTAAAATACTTTTTTACCGACAAAAATACTAGGTGAGCGAGTTAGTCGCCAATCTAACCTATATTATAAAGTAAGTTAGTTATATAGTATAACCTAACCTATTTTTTCCGCAACCAAACGTAGTATTTTCGTCGGTAAATTTAGTAATTTTTAGTCGGTCCGTTTATTATATTCCATATGTTTTCTCGACAAAAAAGTAAGATTTAGTAGAAAATTGTTCTATAAATAAAACTATTCACGTAGGTACCGTAGTAGTTATATGTTTTTGTGCATAACGCAGGCGCACAAAGAGTCGCTCGTGGTCAAATCGAGGAGTATATAAATTGGTTATGCGACTTATTTCCCTCCTAGTCCCGGGGCCGGGTGCTGGGACCAGTTATCATTAAAGGAGCAGTCAAATGACACCACTCTCATGTTAAGTTACACAAGACAATCCTAAAACCTGTTACACAAGACAATCCTAAAAAAAATCTAACTTCAATTCATTGAGAATAATATAGTACCTACTGGCTATACATTATCATCAGCCATTTAATGTCCCCACTGCTGAAGCACTGGCCTTCCGTGTGCCTTTCCTTTCCTCTCACGCGGGCCCAGTGCGGATTGATGGGTATTAAAGACTGCAAATGCTGGCTGCACCAACGGGTTAACATGCCTTGCGAAACACGGAGGAGCTCGAGATGAAAAGATTTTGGTCACCCTTCCCGTGACCGACCATTGCGAAAGTTTCTTAACCTCAACGATCGCAGGCCGAGCGCGCTAACTTCTGCGCCAAGAGTTCCTTAGACGATTATTGAATAAAAGCAAATAATCGTGAAGCGAAACTAAATTCACAAAGGGAGTTTTATACACTACCTGCCACAAATTTCACCTACGGTAGTGATTAAATACTCTTTGGAAGCGACTAATACAATATTTTTAGCTTTTCTTTAGAATTTTCGCCATATTTTTCACATACACCACCCCTGAATTATAGAGAACAAACTTCGATCAACAATAACACCTAGGTCCGAACAAAACACAAAAAAGTATTCAAATCTGTCAAGCCGTCTCTTAGTTTTAGAGACTAACGAATAGCAATTCATTCTTTATATATATAGATTTGGATTTTGCATTGTGCGTTTAAACTTATTTAGTTAGTAAGCAAGAGATAATATGCATGGATGAATTAAAGATAATAAAAAATATGAAGACTATATTTATAAAAACAATAAAATTATTTTTACTTAATTGGATAGGTGATTCGAAAAACTGAGAATTGGGTTGCGTAAGTGCTTAACTATCAATATCGTGAACTGTTTAGTTCCTATTTCTAATAGTTACTCGTCTATCTTCTATCTTCTATCTATACTTATAATAAATCTGTAGAGAGGTCAATTCTGTACATGAAATATATTTCCAAAATAACTATCAGGATGTGATAAGGGATCGATATTGATGCCAAAAATGCAATCAGTAAAATTTTTGTCTGTCTGTCTGTCTCTCTGTCTGTCTGTCTGTCTGTCTGTGTGTACAACCGTTATAGAAACAAAAACTACTCGACGGATTTTAACGAAACTTGGTACAGTTATTTTTCACACTCCTGAGCTGGTTATAGTGTACTTTTCATCACGCTACAATCAATAGGAGCAGAGCAGTGAAGGGAAATGTTGGGAAAGCGGGAGCGGGTTACTCCATTTTTTAAGCTTCCGTCGCGTGTGCAACCTTCATGGTTAAAGCTACACAGAAATTATGTATGACGGAAATGTTCTCCTTAAAATTATATAAAAAATATACCACGACAGCATATGTCTATCTTTTATGGTAGACTCACAACAACACGTGTAACTCCCGATAGCTTAGCAGTTCGAAGCTTCGCTCGACGCGTCTCGCGGCCGAAGGTATAAAAAGGCGGGGCGTCCGAGCGCGAGCTTCATACAATTATAATAAAAAGGAACCTTCAATTTTATTGTTACCACTTGCAAGTGAGAAGGAATAGATTTGTATACTTTCAACGTTTTCGTTGCTTATTCAATCAGTTTATTGTTGACATGTACGCAAAAATTTAAACCGAAAGATTAGTTTAAAATACGATCTAATCAAAGGCAGCTGCGCGCTGAAGAATACGTGCACCTTCGCGACGCTATAATCAATGATAGATCTACTCACCAAAGATAACATTTTTGGAGAAGTATTGTGTTATATGTATAGTGTTGAGTGGCAAAAACGCGGCTTGCCTCACGCACATATCCTGCTTTGGTTAAAAGATAAGGTTCGACCTAAGTTTGTTATAATTTTAGTCGACGTTTGCACAAGTATTTTGCTGATAAGAGAGAAATAAAAAAAAATATATTTTTGCATTCACAATGCAATTTTTATGGTTGACAAATGTAAAGTGAAGTATTTAGAAAAAATCGACCCTCTCACAACCAGGTCCGATGGGACTCGAACCCACGACGATTGTGAATGCAAAAAAGTAAAAATTTAAATAATTTTTATTTTTTTTGCAATAGGGGCGGAAAGGGGGTTTAAAAAATTTGAAGTGGGGCTACTAGGGCATATGGGGTATCATATAAAAAAGCGCTGCTTGCACACTCTCAAACAATTTTTCTTTTTGTTTTAGGCCGCATAGTTTTTGACTTATGATGAAAAAAGTAAAAATAATACCGTCCCCCCTTATCTCCGAAGTTTGCAAAGATAAATTGTTTTAGGTGATAGAAGTTTATGTAAAGATTACGGGAAAAATAAAACGATGTCTCTAAATAGTAAACTTTTTCAGAAATCATGAACAAAAATTACATTAGTTCCATTATCGGTCAAGAGATGGCGCTGACCAAAAACTGCAAAATTCTACATCGCAAATTCTTGGAAGAATATAATATGCCTCGCCGATGAAAACATTTTTACGTTTTATTTACAACCAAAATATCCTCCTTCCTACCTACTCGCAGGTTGCTTTGTTTGGGTGAAGCATAGTTGTAGTTTTTTCTATTTATTTATGATGGTACGGTACGGAACCCTCGGTGCGCGAGTCCGACTTGCTCTTGACCGGTTTTTTACTGTCCTACGTTTGATATATAGTACAAAAATTTCTAAATTGGCCGTAGTGAATTTGGATGCAGTATGAAAAATTCGTTTTGGCTACATAAACATGACTTTTGTTACTTTTTTACGTAATACTTATGATAATCCTTTGTATGACTGAAAGGAATCCTACTAATATTATAAATGTGAAAGCTTAGATGTTTGCTACTCAATCACGCCAAAACATCTGAACGGATTTGGCTGTTTGGGATACAGATACTTTTGTAGCTTGGAGAGGAACATAGGCTTTTTATCCCTGAAAAATATCACATTCCCGCGGAATAACGTCGTGTAGTCCACGCAGGCGAAGCCGCGGGCGGAAAGCTAGTGTTAAATAAAATTCTAACCATAATAAAAAATAATCAAATTACTACTTCAAACAGTCACCTCGAAGGTAACAAATTCAGTTTATTCACTTTAAAAATCTAGACCCTATCCTGCACACAGTCCCTCGCACTACATCACCGGATGGGATCAATTTGAACATTATGCCAAACGGCGCAAGCGCGATGCCCACAGTCAGCGGAAGGCCACTGTGAAATGATCAACGGAGATCTATACAAGTTCTACAATTAAACACTATACTTCCACCAATTATGCCTACACCTGTGTTGTGCAATAATCAAATATTTAGGTAGTGCTGTGCAAAAGTTAACCCGTTAGAGTGGTATCACAGATATGTGATACCACAAATAAGAAACCACGACGGAAAATATCAGGAGAGAGACAAAACGAGCGAAGCGAAAAAGGATATCCGACATGAGGTGAGATGAAACTCCTACGCAAACTGTTGGGACCTCGTTGGGACTGTACTGTGGACATGGAATAAATGTTTGCACATGAAAAGACCTGTAATTTTAAAACATGAATTTAAAAATCTGCCGCTTACTCTTGAACGAAATCGCATTGGCATTAGATTGAATTAATGTCAAACTTTAAAAGTAAGGACTCATCGATTGAATGTTTGATATTAATTTTATAATTGGCTATTGGAATTGTTTCAGTAGTAAAGGGGCTGGTTTGTTCTTAAGAATCTCTTGATTCTCTGGATTTCAGCTTTTATTGCTAAAGGAAAAAAGCCAGTACTTAGGTTGCATAAGTATGGGAAAACTTTCCTTCAGCATTAGCTTTTTGTATAAATTTTATTATTGTACCATTTTGTCTAGCAACGACATATTTTTTTGTAAATGCGTTGCTTCTGTTAAAGCTGATGAGTTTTTTTCGCCTGTTTTTCTTGTCAGTTAAAAGATGTCCATAACAGGTGGTAGGTAAAAAAATGTTGGACGATTCATAAGCAGTAATTTTATTTAATCTATATGAATAAAAATTTATGACTATGACTGACTGACTATGCAAATAGGATTATAGCTCAGCCTTGTTTTTATGAAAATACTAGCTGACCCGGCAAACGTTGTTTTGCCATATTAATTATAGTGGACCCGGTAAACTTCGTATCACCAACATCTATAAATATTATAGATAGACAGATGAAAGAAGTTTTATATACACTGCCTGCCACAAATGTCACTTATTAAAAAGTAGGTAATCCAAAGCGGCTAAAACGTCAGTGATTACAATACTCTTTGACATACCTCTTTGAAAGCGGCTATGGAAGAAATGACAGTTTTGTATAGTACGACAGTTTATCGATTTTCTATACAAAATAATCATTTTTATTTTATAATTTTCCGGAATAAAAAGTAGCCTATGTTACTCTCCAGCGCCCAAACTATTCCCATACCAAAAATCGAGTCGATCCGTTGCTCCGTTTTGACGTGAAAGACGGACAAACAAACAAACAAACAAACAAACACACTTTCACATTTATAATATTAGTATGGACTAGCTTTGCCCGCTTGTGCTTCACGATCTTTTCCCGTAGGAATGATAACATGTATGCTATTTTAGACCACAATCTATCTGTGTGCCAGATCCTTTAAGCCGTTTCGCCGTGTTTGAGTAACAAACATCCAAACTTTCGCATTTATAATAGTTAGGTAACTATTAGTAACTAACAGACTATCAGTCCTATCGGCCACCTGCAGTCCTCGATCGAACATGCTGCCTGACATTCGGTTTTTGTGTGAAAACTGTGTGTGTCTGATTGCGGCCAACCGACAGGCCGTTGCCTGCAGTCGGACTGATAGTCTGTGGGGTCCTTCTACTAGGAATTACTATCTACTATCCTTATTTTACCCGTCCTTATCGATGGCATGGCTGTGCGACTTATCTATTATATTATTTTTTTACAATCAAGTATATTATTGTTATAACTATTAACAATGTACTTTTTCATTATCTCAGTTTGTACAATATTTGAAATTATTATTTTTGCTAGTAATTTTAACAGCAAAAATGATATTTTCATAGCGTTTTATATTTTTAATCTCCGTAAAAACATTGCTTTTGTTTGTTTGTAGTTGTACAAGTGCCTACAATTGTAATCAATAATTGACAAAATGAGAACTATAAGAACTTTACACATTGTGAGTTTTTGCAGCGACACAGTCGCGATGCAGCATCGATGTGATCGCAAATTGTCTACTATCCACACACACTAGCTAAAACAGCGAAATAATCGCGATGCAGGCGCGATTCTGTAGCTAGCCGCGTAGCTGCAGTAGCTACTACTACCAACCCTCGTTTTATTTATCATTATAAATACATTGTCTAGCTAGTTGTAGCCTTGCAGTTGCGCCGCTGCCAAACGCACGTTTGAACCGCTGCAAAAAGTCGCACTGTGTAGGTAAGGACATAATGACCTTAGAATAAATAATAGTACAAGTAAACGCTACATAATTTAACTGATTTTTCGAATTCCGGGCGATATTATTAATTGAAATTAGCCTATCAATATAACAAAAGGTGGTTTTATTAGTTTGCGAGATAAAAAAACTAGCTAGCTATTAGCTTGTAGTTTCACACATCAGTTTTATAATATTAGTATTATGCTAACGCCCGAATTCTCGAACGCAAATCATCTTTGGGAGCGTCTCAAACATCATGGTATATCTCTTTCATACGTTTGACATTTAAAGCGACAGGGCTATGCTTGAGACGCTTTCGAGTATTCGGGCATAAGAGTGTCTACAAAGACAGGACAACTTTCTCAGAGTTGGATTCCTAGACTATTTTAAGTGTTCTTAAGTAATAATATGTATATTAAGTATGTATTTACAAAAAAAAAGTATTTAAGTATATATTTATCCGTTATCAAGTTTTCCATGATACAGTTTCTTAATGAAATTAACATGGGCTTAGATAATTGGTGTGAATGTAAGAAGTTATTTATTTATTTATTTATTAAAAAAAAAAAATGAGTTAATTTAGGTATGGGTACAAGTATGAGTAACCATAATGTATTTATTTAAGGAAATAAGTATTTAAAATTAAACAGACAATGTTTGTCCGCAGGCTTGACTTCCGCGGTCTAAGGTGTGCATCAGCACTCCGCAAAGTTGCGATGTACGAAAGCAGCTGCTCATACGCCGGAGCTCTTGAACTCAAGCGCAGTGCCTTAAAGGAGGAGCCGTGGCCGACAGCGGAATGGCCGCCGTACCGACTGCACCAGTCCACCTTCGAGCAGTTGAAGCAGAGCGTGGAGAAGGCCAAAGCAGCGCTCCAGGACCGCTCGGGGCTGCTGGGGTCCGCGACTGCCTTCGGTGACTTCTATGGCGGGCAGCTCGGGCAGGACGCCGCGGGCAGCGCCCTGGGCTTCGGCCGGGCGAGGACAGACGATTCCATGCTGGGGTCCATCGACAAGAGCAAGACTTTGGGTAAGTCAGCCGATAAAAATGTAACACTAGCAAAGCTAGGTTTTAGGACCTCATCCCAGGAAATGCCCAATCGCTCTTCCTTAAAACCAAGGTGAAAGAGATCGGGAAAACTTGTTGGGATTGAATGTTTCGTTTATTGTGAAAGCTACATAATAATTATAAGGTATTTTTGTTATTTGACTTGGTTACAAGGGTAACCACCTATTAAGATAAAATACGCTATTGCTCGCTAGGCTCACATAACTCCTTTATCAATTGTATACTCACAGTACTGATAGCGCAAGTAACATTTGACTCCGATAAACGCTTTCACGTCCCATCGCCATAATTTATAACGATTTACCAAATATAAAGGGCGACGCCCAGACACAACTCGAGCACGATAAAAAATTTACACCCTAAAGCCCAAAGTACTATCAGTACCATTGTGAAACATCTCGGTGACATACGCGAGTATCGATTTCATGACATGTATCTCCCATTTCAGGAATGTAATCTTTATGTGAGCGAGTTAAGGTCGGGTTTAGAGTGCGATAACAGTGGCGTTGAACCCTTTTAGATTAAGCTGGAAGATGTAGGTATAAAGAGATGGCAGCAAGGTGGGGAGAAGGCATCTTCTTTGAGATAACAATCGAGAGGGCGTACGGCGCCCTCCGGTCGCCATGGCAACGGGCCGCCCAACCCCGCCTAGGAGATGATCGTAGGCAGCGGAATAGTGAAAATAAAATTATATTATCTGTAGGGAGTTCATTATGCGAGCCGAGCTGCCTTAACGAGGGGAAAATTTACCAGTTGAAATGCATTGGTGCAGCCTCAGAGGGGATGAGCGGCAATAAAATACGTACAAAAACTTTTTGTTGTGAAATCAAATGGAAATAGGTATTCATAACGAGTTTTAGTTATTTTTCGGATATTTCCAAGATGTTTTGATGTCGGGCGTGGTTTATTTTGACAGAACATCTAAACTTTTTCGTTCTTTAATAAAAAAACACATACAAACGGGATCTGCCCTGACTTCCTGGGTGCCTACCATGAAGCTCGACTTAATACTGAGGTAACTGGAGCGTGCAGTACGAACAATTTTTTGAATACCACAAATAACACAGTGGCTGTCTTCCGTCTCACCTACACTTTTAAAAAATACGTATGGTCATATGAGACAGCTGACAGCCACTACATACATAAATGTCAAATTTGCTGGCGACACTTTTTTATTCAGGGTGAGAGCTCCAGTTACCTCAGAGTATTAAGTCAAACTTCATGGTGCCTACCATCAACTTTATGACAGCGATTCAAAAATAGCGCGATTCAGAATAGGTTCCTAAAATGAATCGCTTTCTTTCGTACTCTGACCTTCTAAAAACTGGATCGCAAATGAATTGCTAAATGTTAATGACCGAACGATTTGTGTCCTTTTTCTTCTACCTGTCTCTTTCACTCGATTCTGTCATGCCCGGAGAGTGAGAGGGACGGGTATAACCTGCAGGTGACATGTTAAATCGACCGGGTTATAAGTCAAATAAGAGTTTCTGACAGCTTAGCGGCTGTGAAATGTCATTGATCGATCACTGAATCGCTGTCATTGATATTAAGCTGTCGTGGTACGAATAAGCGAAGCAGATCAGTTTAGGTTCCTAAACAAAACCGTAATAAGAGTTGATGGTAAGCACCCTGGTCAATTTGACTAATTGAAAAACTAACACAAAATAAACAAAAGAAAAACATTATTATCATTAAGTCAACGCACAAGAGTCTAACTTTGACGAACTGTACCTATTGCGTGAAGAGAAAAAATCGGCCAAGTGCGAGTTGGACTCGCCCATGTAGGGTTCCGTACCGTACCCACTTAACGTACCTATTGCTTATACTAGCCAAAACTCTACTATAATTTTTCGTCAGCAAAATTTAACTTTGTTTTTCATAGAGTTTGTATGAATGACCAAGTTACATTTGCGGTTTTTGAAAATGTGTTATATCTGAAAAAGTACATACTATATCTCGTTCAAACCAATTTTCGTTGAAAGTTTTTATTAAGATCTACAACACATAATTTTTTCTAGATTTTCACTTTCTTATTTTAAAAGTTAGAGGGGGGGGGGACACACATTTTACCACTTTGGAAGTGTATATCTTTTAAAATATTGACTTTGATAAAAAATTATAAAAGGAACTTAAATATCATTTTTAAATACCTGTCTAAAGACACCCCACACTAATATGTATTATGAAAATATTTTTTTTCAGTTTCAGTTCCATGTAGGGAGCCCCCCTTAATTTTTTTTTTTCTTTTTTATTCTATAAAAATCCTAAAGCGGTTTACAGAATATACCTACCTACCAAGTTTCAAGTCTGTAGTCGTTACAGTTTTGGAATAAAGTAGCTGTGACATACGGACGGACTGACGGACGGACGGACGGACAGACAGACAGACATGACGAATCTATAAGGGTCCCGTTTTTTGCCATTTGGCTACGGAACCCTAAAAATACACAAACAGACACATACATCTAATTTTGAAGTTATTAGCTTACCGCTCGCGGATTTGCTCAAGTTGACAATGTTTCCCCATAGTTATGAGATATTTTTCCGGAGTAAAAGTGGCCTGTATGCTATTTTAGACCCTATTAATATACTCAGCCCCTATTAATAGATTCAGCTGTTTGGCCCGTGATTGGAGAACAAACTTCGTCTTCCGCAACAAACAAACTTCCGCATTTATAATATTACTAGTGGCTATCCGCAGTTTCACCCGCGTGGTTCCCGTTCCCGTGGGAATATCATGATAAAAAGTATCATATGTGTTATTCCAACTTATATTCTATCTCTGTTGCTAATTTTATCCAGATAAAACGATCTGCGTGAAAGAGTTACAAACATCCATACTCACAAACTTTTGCATTTATAATATTAGTAAGGTTTATGTGTAGGTAATCTACAGTATTATTATTTTATTTTACGTATGTTTTTACGCTCTGTCAGGCAGCTAGTCAATGAAATAAAAATGAATCCAATATTAATTTACTATACACTGACTTGGTCTGAACTTATAAGACAGTGAGTAAATTATTAAATCTCTGTTAACAATAACCTAAATTTTGATCACGTTTACAGTAGGTACATATAATTTCAAAAATCTTTTTAATATTCAAAAGGTGTATTTTATTGCATTTCATAATTGGGATTTACCCTTTGCATTTGCTCCAGAGCACCGTAGCGTAAACATTTGATAAATAACTTTGGATGTCGTTTGAATACTAAAGAAGAATAACATTTTTTCGATTAAAGTTAAAGAACCATCGAGATTTGGTAATAAAACTTATAATATTAACGTTATAATATCAGTTAAACGTTTGAATCGGGTGATTCTTGGGGCCCATGATTTTGAGAGTCACATTAAAATATTAACTGGAGTAATGGACCTATTACCTACTGAATTATTGTAGTATTGAGACCCATTGATTAAAATGAATATTTTATGAAATAAATTGGTATAAGTATCCATTGGAAACTGAAAAACGCGGTGATTTCACTCGATTTTTACGTGTCACACGCGCGACTTTTGTTTTGTTATGCCTAGTGAATATTTTTTATACCCTCAACGTTATACATTCATAATTATATACTTCTTTAAATGCCTAAAGAGTGATTCTGTCAGATTATAAATAAACTGTTCTAAAATAATCAAAGTCAAGTATGTATACTTTTATTCGTATTATAAAACTATGGCAATTTATTTAGTTGAATACGCGGTAAGGGTCGCGCGATTGGTCCAAAAGATCGTCATTTGACCAGCAGTGTTCCGACCACCGGGGTGGTAGATTTCACGCCAAAAATTTTAGGTGAGTTCGTTGACTTTTTCCCATTTTTGTCCAACGGGGTAGCTATAACTATACCTATGTAGGACTGAAGTAAACATAAAATACGGTTTTATTTATAGTTTTATAGTAATACCTTTATCAGGGATTGTTTGTTCACCGGTGATACAAACAATCCTTTAATCACATACAAAAAAGTCATTTCCGCTATTCCCATTTTTTGGGGGAATATTAGAATTATCGTCAGATCCGTGGGTATAAGTCATGGATCTGACTACATATTATAGCTTCAATTATTTTCTTTCAGTTTTCATTCCCCAAGCTAAGTATGTACAGTGATATTGCTCATGCTATTAGGAGTAAAATTAATAGTTATCTAAGTATGTGTTATGCTTATGCATTTTTAAACTAATTATTATGGGTCAAAATAAATTGTACCTACCTTTGACTAAAAAATGTTCTAATAACTTTTGCTTAAATGCTGTTTTACTAATAATTTTCTTTATTCATACAATACAGGCGCTTCTAAGCCGTTGCTTGATTGATATACTACATCAGATCCGTGATGCCTTTGGTCCTCAGATCATATAATATAATTTATACTAGGTTATATTATTATGCTCTGAGCTTTTGATCCGTGGCGAGCCAAAACATTTATATTTTTTTTAAAGAATCTATAAGGTCTATGTGAGTGCCTCATCGAGAGAATGACTTGTTTTTTAGCCCTCCTTTGCCATACAATTTCAGTTTTTACAAGTAATGAAATAAAATAATAGCCAAGGGATCTGATGTGAAGAATCACCCCATTTTTTCTCGAATACCTACTAGGTATTCAAGATTTGGCGGTCAAAAACTAACTACAACTTATAAAACTAGTCGTAGTTCTTATATTATTTTTATGCATTTACAATGCAATTTTTGAAAGTATAGGAAAAATGTGATAGTAAAAAACCACGAGCCCTATAAGTAGCTTTCAGGCGGGATTCGAACCCGCGCCTCCGGGAATCCGGCCCGATGCTCTGACCAACTAAGCTACCGAAAGGCTTACACGACTCGTCGAATTTTGCTATCACTTGTTACGCTATAGGCCAGCGTTGCTTCATCAATGTGAGGAAACCCTCGCATCCGAAAGAAACATTTTTACAAATGTTTAACAATCGATTAAGATGAAACAGCCATATTGAGATTTTATATTATTTTTATGCATTTACAATGCAATTTTTGAAAGTATAGGAAAAATGTGATAGTAAAAAACCACGAGCCCTATAAGTAGCTTTCAGGCGGGATTCGAACCCGCGCCTCCGGGAATCCGGCCCGATGCTCTGACCAACTAAGCTACCGAAAGGCTTACACGACTCGTCGAATTTTGCTATCACTTGTTACGCTATAGGCCAGCGTTGCTTCATCAATGTGAGGAAACCCTCGCATCCGAAAGAAACATTTTTACAAATGTTTAACAATCGATTAAGATGAAACAGCCATATTGAGATTTTATATTATTTTTATGCATTTACAATGCAATTTTTGAAAGTATAGGAAAAATGTGATAGTAAAAAACCACGAGCCCTATAAGTAGCTTTCAGGCGGGATTCGAACCCGAGCCTCCGGGAATCCGGCCCGATGCTCTGACCAACTAAGCTTAGTTTAAAAGTAAGAACATATAATTGTATAAATTGGTAATGTTCGATAGTATCACCCCTTACCTCCCCATTACCAAGGATCAGACTCCCAAAGAGTTGTAAACATGAAAATTATGAGTCGCCCCCATCACTTTTCATAACTATCGGAAACAAACATCTACAATGTAATGCACCGTCGTTATTAACGAAAATAATAAAATTAGGAACGTAAAGAAAGACAGCTCGTGCGATGACAACTCAATATTTTATTGACATTAGAAAGCGAGTATAAAATACAGATAAAAATGTGTGAATCCTCCTTTGTCGGCAACACAGCGCCCCCCGTGTGGCAACACTGTAATCAGTACCGATAAAGGAGAATGACACAGACAAATTTAAAATGAATACTTAAGTACTTAGATGAAAATTAAGTACAATGAAAGTAACTACGAATGAATCGCGACGGGTAACTTGACAACTTTTCTTGTCGGTCTCTTAAATGTGCCAGCCTTCGTCTTAATTTCAACAACTCGCACCGTCCCGTCCTTGCCTGGATGAATAGATGTGACTTTCCCAATGGGCCACAGTCCACGTGGCAAATTTTCGTCGACAATTAGGACGACATCATCTATTTGTAACTGCTGATGAACTTGTGCCATGTTCGTCTGACGTCTAGGTACTAAGGTTGGCAGATATTCTTTTACCCAGCGGGCCCAAAAATGATCGGCGAGGCGAATTGCCTTTTTCCAGTGCGCTCTCCCAAATAGCTCTCTATCAGAAAAACTCAAAGTTGACGGCATTTGTTGGGTGGATGGAGTGCCCAGCAAAAAGTGGAAGGGCGTAAGGGCAATTGGGTCTTCCGGATCAACAGGAACATGTACCAGAGGGCGACAGTTTATTAGAGCCTCCGCTTCAGCAAAGACCGTCTGCAGGGTTTCTTCCGATGGGGCTCTCTGCTTAAGGGTAACTTTTAGTGCGGTCTTAACACTACGCACAAGACGTTCCCAACAGCCTCCCATGAACGGAGACGCGGGCGGAATGAATTCCCAAATTATCTTGTTGTTTGCTGCATATTCCTCAACTTTTTCACCAAAGAAGTCCTTTAATTCTCTATTAGCGCCAACAAAACAGGTCCCGTTGTCACTAACAATTTTTATGGGACAACCACGCCGAGCAATGAAACGTCTAAGAGACAAGATGGCGGAGTCTGATGTTAATGATGCAACAACTTCGAGATGTATCGCCCTCGACGTCAAGCAGGTGTAAAGAGCACCATACCTCTTCTCACGGCGTCGCCCGATAGCAACATCCGATGGGCCGAAATAATCTAGGCCGACAAACGAAAAAGGACGGCTGTGGTGTGCCAATCGAACCGATGGGAGGTCGCCCAATCTAGGGGTTTCAGTCGTTGCTTTCCGATTCTTACAAGCTTGGCAGTTCCTGGAGATTTCACGAACAACACCTCGACAGCTTAAAATCCAAAACTGCTCTCTCAGTTGATTGATTACAGTTTCGTTATTAGCATGTGCAGCCTTGACATGAAAATTATGAACAAGAAGACGGATGATACGATTTCTACCATCAAGAACAATAGGACGATTACTGATCTGATCTGCATTTTGCACTTCCTCTATTCTTCCGTCTAATTTTAGAAGACCGTCATGGTAAATTACAGTGAGACGGAACAGCTTACTGTGCTTCGGAATTGGTTTAGACGACAAAAGGCAAGCGATTTCCTCTTCGAATGATTCGACTTGCGATCGTTGCAGAAGCGTTTCTTCAGCTTTAATGAGGTGAGATGCTGATAATGAAGGCGAATGATGAACGGGGGCAGACCGAGAACCGCGGGGTAAATTGGAATTTGGACTGGAATTATTAGCCAACAAAGATCGAAACTTTTCGCACGCGAGGAATACCATGGCGGTTGAACGAACTAACCGCAGCCAAGTATTGTGGCTGGTTGGATCCGCAGTAATTGGAGAAGGCACCGAATGCAAAGTAGCACCTACAAATTCGTCAATATTTTTAAAATTAACCTTTACTTCTTCGAGACTTTTCGAAGCAGTTTGCGGAGGCTCTGATGGCCACTCGCTCGGGTCAAGAACAAGAAAGGGTGGCCCAGCTAGCCAATGGTCGAGACAATTACCGGGGCGAGTGGCAGCATCCGCAGGGTTAAGATTACCTGGTACATATTTCCAACAAGACACCTCTGTTGACTCAGTAATCTCAGCCACTCTGTGCATTACAAAGGGTTTAAACAGACGGCTGTCATTTCTGAGCCAACTCAGAACAGTGGTAGAATCAGTCCAGAAAATTAAACGCGTAGGACTATTTCGATGAGCTTCGCAAAGAGTTTTAGCAAAACGTGCAGCAATCAAAGCACCCTGCAGTTCTAGACGTGGTATGGTTATAGGCTTGACCGGAGCAACACGAGCCTTGCCGCCAACTAGTGAAAGCTTAACGTGGCCATCGGCATAAACGTAACGCCAATAAACTACACACGCGTAAGCTAATTCACTAGCGTCGCAAAAAACATGTAACTCATGTTCCAACGGTGCATCAGACCTATCACCATACCAACGTTGTATTTTTGTATTGTTAGTTTTAGCCAATTTGGAAATCCAAAGTACCCAGTCAGCAGCTAGGGCTGTAGGAAGGTCGGCATCCCAATCTAAACTTAATTTCCAAGTTGACTGAAACAAAATCCTTCCCTCAACTGTATAGGGAAGCAAGAAACCAAGTGGATCATATACTTGCATTAAATAAGACAACACTTTTCTTTTTGTGAGTGGCGGATCAATTTTTAAAGTAGCCAGTCTAAAACCAAAAACGTCACTTTGAGGATGCCAGGTCATACCGAGCGTCCGAATAAAAGGTTCAGGTCCTAGACCGACATCTGTCAACTGTGGAGCGCCGCGTAAATCTTCACTAATGGATGATAATACGGAAGGACGATTAGACACCCAGCCTCTCATTTCGAATCCACCAGCTTTGTGAACAGCCACTATTTCAGCAGCAAGCTTAGATGCCTCCTCCTCAGAATCTGCACTTCCAATGTAGTCATCCATGTAATGGTCTTTAATTATCTTTTCGACAGCAACCGGAAACTTATTTTCAAATTCAAGGGCATTTTTATTTTTTATATAAAGAGCCGTACAAGGGCTGCATGCGGCTCCAAAGATGACAGAAGTCATTCTCAGCTCTTTGATAGGAGAGGAACTAGGGTCATCCCGCCACAAAAAGCGCAGAGCATCTCGATCTTGGTCCCTGATTCTGATCTGCGGGAACATTTCTTTAATATCCGCATTTAGCGCAACGCAACCTTCTCTAAACCTGAATAAAATACCTAACAAAGGTTGAAGCAGATCAGGACCAGCGAGCAGTATCGAATTCAAACTAACACCAAGAGTTTTGGCGGCAGCATCGTGTACAACACGTAATTTCTTTTTTTGTGGGTGTACAACACCAAAATGAGGCAAGTACCAATATAATTTATTGTTTTGAGTAGATGGACAATGTTTTCTAAGATGGTATGAATCGGTGCACTCTTCAGCGTAGCCCTTGTCGAGCATTCCCTGAATAAACCTTTTGTAATCGGATGCGAATTGATCATCCTTTTGCATGCGTCTCTCCAAAGAAAGGAAACGTGACAGAGCTTGCTGATAGCTATCTGGTACACTAATAATGTTATCGCGCCACAACAATCCTACCTCAAATCGGCCTGAAGGCAAACGCTTTGAGGTACAATCTAAAATTTCCAAAGCACGTTTGTCTTGTGTGTTTATTTTAGTTTCGTGTTTGGTAATTCCTAAACTATCAAGTTTGAAATAATCACTAATAATAATGTCTAAAGCCGTTTGCTCGTTGTCAAAATTCTCAACTAGCGCATGGTTGACAAACTCTAGTGGGCGTGTCCAACTATTCGATTGTCCGTGTAAAGACCAACCTAAAAGGCAGCGGGCAGCGACGGGTTGAGACTTCGAACCGTCACGTATTTCTCTCGGAATGGTCAAGTGCCAATGTTCAGCACCTAGCAGTATTTTTGGTGTAGCACTGTCAAAACATAACATTTTTGATAAATCTTTCAGATGTGTAAATTTTTCTAGTTCTTGTAAACGAATGGTTTGTGATAGAAGTGACAGAGAATTAACAGTTTTGGCATTTTGAATTTCATAACTAGTACTTTCATAACGACCTTTTATTTTAAAATCGACGAGTTGAACTTCAGTACTAGCTGACATTCCACTCACACCTTCAAGGCACAATAAGCGTGAAGGGCCCACTGCTCCAATAGAAGTTGCAAGCTCAGAATCAATAAGTGTAGCAGTGGAGCCTTCATCGAGTAAAGCATACGTCGTAACGCTTGCTTTGGGACCACTTACAGTCACTGGAATAACTCTTAAATAAACCTTTTGTATAGTCTCAGTAGTAATAAAATCAGTAGTATTTGAAATTGTTGCTTTAGTAATGTACGACGTTTCTGTTGTATTTTGCGTTTCGGACAGAGATGGTTGAGTAACAGGAATCACAAAGCTTTTCGATGGTGAAGGCTGATAACCGTGCAGCAACGGGTGGTGAAAACGAAGGCAGCCATCAATACCGCAACGCTTAGCCTTACACGTCTTCCACCTGTGTGAACCGCCCTTAATACATCGATAGCAAAATTTCTTTTCATATACCCACGACCACCTCTGTTCAGGAAAAAGTTTTATAAAATCAGAGCAGTCTTTCAGATTATGAGTTTGACTGCAATAAACACAAACCTCTTTTGCAGCTGATAAATTGACAGATTGTTTCGTAGACACCGTGTTGACATTGTCACGACGTAAACAAGAATTTTGTAAAAATGTTTGATCAGAAATACCAAATTTATTGTATTTGTCTGTTTCTAAACTTAAAAACTCAGACAGCAGCATTAACTTTGGTGTTTCTGCAGAAAAATTCATATATGCAAAGTCAAGCCACTTACTACGCAAAAGAGGGGTTAACTTATTTAAAACACTATTGAATAGCTCAGGGCAGTAAAGATATTCGGGTTGATTTAGTAATTTGACTACAGAAATACAGTTTTTAACTTTACAACTAAAATTGTTAATGTCTTTCAAATCTAGCGACAGTTTAGGTAACATACGTACCTCTGTTACCGCTCGCATCACGATCGCCTCCGGGCGCGCGAACGTTTGCTCTAACAGTTGCATAACTTCATCTGGGGTTTCAGAAGTCAGGAGCAACATGGAAACGCTCTCCCGCGCTCGCCCGTGAAGAGCACGACTTAGTCGATTCAAATTTTCTAAGTTAGAAAAGAAATGTTTTGTTGAGTTATAATTCTTTTTGAATATTAACCATTCTAATGATCCGCCGCTAAAGGCAGTCAAGTCAAGATTCCCCTTGGGGTAAATAGCACACCGATTATCACAATGCCGCGCGCGAGGCGGGTCAGACACAAACTGATTATCATAATGCTGCGCGCGAGGCGGCTCATCACGTACACACTGATTATCACAATGCCGCGCGCGAGGCAGGTCAGATACAAACTGATTATTACAATGCCGCGCGCGAGGCGGGTCAGATAAAAACTGATTATCATACTGCTGCGCGCGAGGCAGCTCATCAGGTACAAACTGATTATCACTACGGTGCGCCCGAGGCAGGTCATCAGATACTGATTTAAAATCTTTAACTGCAAAATTCGATTGTACCTGTTCGGCCACCCAAGCTTCCGTCCGCGACGCAGATCTAGTGGAATTACGGCTATGACCTGCACCCAAACTCGCCAACTCGGCTGCAAGCTCCAGCTCCTCGAGGCGACGACGCTTGTTTTCCAACTGCAACTCGCGCTTGCGCCTTTCCTCCTCTTGCTGTAGCTTGCGCTCGAGCTGCTGACGCGCAAGTTTAGCTTCTGCAGTCGCTCGAAGGGCACGAACAGTAGCCGACGACTGCGTAGATCTGGAAGCTAAAGAAGTTCTCGAAACTGTGGACTGTAACACTGGCTTCTGAAAATTTTGGAGATTCAAATTTTTTTCAGCAGGATTGGGTGCAGCGGATGCCTCGAGAAAAGCGGGGATCTGAACCCGACCGAGAGCACCTGCATTGGGCACACCTGCATCTCCAGAATTTTCAGGGGCCTCCGCACGAACTGACTTCGACCTGGTTATCATTTTTGGCTCGATTGACCAACAATATTAACGAAAATAATAAAATTAGGAACGTAAAGAAAGACAGCTCGTGCGATGACAACTCAATATTTTATTGACATTAGAAAGCGAGTATAAAATACAGATAAAAATGTGTGAATCCTCCTTTGTCGGCAACAGTCGTAATTCAATTTGAACATTTTGTTGGTGATTTGATTACTGTTTACAAATAGATTTCGTAGCAATAGAATGATTGTAATTAACACGTGTTATTTGTTGGTTATCTTATTTACCTACATCGAATGGAAATCCTTTGCTTGAAGATTTTCAAGCAAATTAAATTTATCAAAAAAATATTAATAAAATGTTTTTTACCACACTTTTATTAGCTTCACTTGTAAGTAACTAAGAATAACGCTTTCAGCTCCAATAATCAGTAATATCACTTAGAAGTATTTTTTTTCTTATTCTAAGTATGTTTAATTTTATAGCCCGATTTTAATGAAATAGGTACTTAATTAATTACGTAAACACAACAGAAATTGAATGTTGCAAATGATATGCTGGTACCTACCTTGTGAAACAGCCGTATACGCAATCCAATTGTCATCAATAACAAGTCGGTACTTTAGATGGTATCGAGATAATATATATTTCAATAAATCATGCTCCAACTGGCCTGATAGGCGTATATTGATTTTTTAATGTTTATTGCCAAAGGGCTGGGGTTGTTTCACGATTTATATTCATTAGTTGAGGGCGCGGCTGGTATACGCAATTAGATGCACTACCTTAGGGCTGCTAGCAAAACACTGAGGACCTGTACCACAATATTAATTGTTTACGAACCAAAAAGTCTATTCGTAATCGCTATCTCGTTTACGTCGTCGAAACGCCGTCTTTTATTTTATAAAAGACGGCGCAAATTCTAGAGATCAAAATAATTTTTCATAATAGTTTTTCAATATTTACCCGACCGGGAGTTGGACTTGGGACCTCTGGAGAATGAGATAACGGCAACTTGAAAACCGACGTGTACACCACTCGGCCACGGAGGTATCAAAAGTTTAATTTTGGGTTCAATGTATTTACAATGCAATGAATAAGTACCCATAGTAGATTTTCGAAGGTGACTAAAGGATAATGGTTTCTATATACTATATTTTTAACTTTTCTTTAATTTCGCTAAAAAAACCTGTAGCTTTAATGCCAACAAGAGGTCAACAAGCACTTTAAGACCTATGCATTCACATCGCGTTTTTAAGCGCGTCGACGGCGGGCGGGCGTTTTTAGGGTTCCGTAGCCAAATGGCAAAAACGGAACCCATAGGTTCGTCATGTTTGTCTGTCTGTCCGTCGTCCGTCCGTATGTCACAGCACAGCCACTTTTTTCCAAAACTATAAAGACTACACACTTGAAACTTGGTAGGTAGATGTATTCTGCAAACCACTTAACTTTTTATATGAAAATAAAAAATAAACAAATAAGGGGGAGCTCCCCATACATGGAGCTAAAAGCAAAAAATATCATCAAACCTATTCGTGTATGTCTTTAAATTATAGGTCTATAAAAATAATATAAATAAATCAATATTTTGATAGATAGACACTTTCAAAGTGGTCAAATGAGTCCCCCCCCCCCGCCCTCTCTTTTCATAACAGCAAATATAACTTTGTCCTTCATACAAACACTCATTGTTTGCTGGCGAAAAATGGTAGTGGTATTTTGGCTAGGTTATGTAATCAGTACGTTATGTGGGTACGGTACCCTTCATGGGCGAGATCGACTCGCACTTGGCCGATTTATTTTCGTAG
Organism: Crambus lathoniellus; assembly: GCA_949710035.1. Lineage (NCBI taxonomy): Eukaryota > Metazoa > Arthropoda > Insecta > Lepidoptera > Crambidae > Crambus > Crambus lathoniellus. The sequence continues at coordinate 32,981,839 of OX453296.1, forward strand.
CAGTTGGTTTCGATACAATCGCGCGTCGTCTCGGCGCGTTCATAAATCACAGCCTGCATAGACAGTAGGCACTAAGATCTTTCGCAAAACCTAAACTTTTTATATCCGGTTTTAGTATTTAAATTAGCGCGTCCAGTGTCCAGCCCTAGCTTAGTAAGTATTTCACAAACGGTAGGACGTGTACGACATGAGTTAACTCGCTCATAATCATTTGCATGTCAGCACTATACGACTGCTGATAAAATCTTTCAAGCAGTTTGTTGGCCACTTTAGTATTGTTTCAATTAATTTTACAAATGTTTGCTTTCCCGAACTAAGATATGGAAAAAAGTAAATATAGAAAACTAACAAAACGAGATAAGAAAAGTAGGTAATATACTTAACTATATACTTGTGTCAAATAATATTCAACTCAATAAATAAAACCTAAGAACAAAAATGTTGTTGAAAATTTTCCCCGGTTGTTTTGTATAACAATTTGATGATATGTCTATAATTTCTTTGGGAAAACCTATGATAAATTATAGCTTCGAATGGCTGGACTGCTTAAGGTCATAATTTTTTTGTTGTTTTATGGGCCAATATCAAATACTGATGTTACGTAGCAGTGGGGAAGGGTCCTTAAATACATGCCGATTCCCATAGGCTTCCTTTTTAAAAATGTAGGCCCTTATCTTCTGAAGAAATGCTTAACACTTGCATCACGTGGTAAGTGATACCTTGACCTTCGCCATATTCCGACACCTCGTCGCTGTTATGTCGAATTCGTTATCAAATAGTTAAAATTTAATGTTCACACCCTGCATAATAGTTTCAGCTGGAATCCCTAAACGCATTTTCTCACCAAATGTCGTTTATTCTGTTCCTCTAGCAATAAGGTTGTGATTCGCCCACTTTTCCTTAATAACGGTGACTCATCGAAACGCAGGGACTCCCCGTTGTCTCCTTAGCATCATCAGCACTTGCTAAGTGCTGGCTCTGGCACCTACTTTGATTTATATTCTCTTAATGACACAACGTTATATACTAGTACTCGACTTTTGTTCAAGTTTTAATCGAGTTTGAAACTTTAACGCCTTTTGCTGTGCATTTATCTAAAGTTAGGTTTTGATGGCCGACCCCACAGGTAGAGTGACTGGAGTGTATTGGCGCTAGTAACAGTATTTTTTTTTGTTCTAAGCTTATGGAAAAGATTAGTATTCGATTTTGACCGCGCGCAACTTATCTGGCGTGCACTCTACACACATATTTGTGTGCATGAACTTATCTATTTGTCTTGGTCTGGGTACCTATTTTCTATGTAAGAAGATGTATTAATTACGCTAGTACAGGCCCCCCGCGTTTTCACCCCCGAGGTTCCCGTTCCCGTGGAAATATCGGGATAAAAAGTATCGTATGTGTTATTCCAGACTATAATCTGTCTTAGTTGCCATCGATCGATCGATAGTTTTTGCGTGAAAGAGTAATAAACATAGGTACCTAAACACATCCATACTCACAAACTTTCGCGTTCATAATATTAGTAGGATGAATGATCAAAACAAAAACATCGTTATTAAGTTTTCATAACACAGTTTCTCAATGAAACTATATATAACTAGTAGTATATAGGTATAATAGGTATAACTAGTAGTATACTATAACTAGATAGCCGCTAGGTGTAATTTTAATAAATTTATTATCTATAAGTACATAGGTTTAGTAAAACTGTAAACGAGCTAATTGTGTACATTGAAAAGAAATAGAAAAACCTCAGATCATTTAATACTATACTAGGTTGAGGTTGGTGTGAGAGAAAAACATACGTCCAGGAGTATTCTTAAATGAAACAGATACTTACCAAAATTATGGTTTTTGAATTTTTTGTCTGTTGTCCGCGTTTCACGCAAAAACTACTGAGCGGATTTTGATGAAAATTTTATTGTTATATAGCTATTGGTCCTTGCAAACGTATAAGCTATAATTTATTTTGAAGATCGAAATACCTACCTGATGTGGAACCATAGCAGTCCAGCCAATTTATGAGAGATATAAAAATATCTACCGTCTTAAGGAAAATAGGTAAACGTGATGAGCATTTTCTATTGATGTACAAATTTTGAAGGTCTTGTACATCTGATGTGGATCCTTAGCAACCAGGTTAACACGTTTGCTGCGAGGCCATTTTTTGTGGACTTTCAGCCAGTGCGTATGAGGTCTTTTCAAGGCAAGGTTGAAGTTTTTTGCAGTGCGTATGAGACCTTTCCGACCTGTGGATGTGACAATAATTGCTTGAAACTCTACCATATTAGTTGTTAAAGTTGAATCCAGCTTCGCCAACAGTTATGACATTTCAGTATTGAATAAAAGAAAAAAATATATTTGACATCTTTTCTGCCTCACACCGCACTGAAAGAAAGTTGGATTTTTGTCTCGACTAGGGATGGGAATAAAAGAGAGTTGCAGTTACGATAATATTATAATATTTATTCAATGAGATTAATCAAAATGTTTTTAAATAAAAAAAGGGCAAGCAGAAGGATTTATCACACTGGACACCAAAAGTTTTTTTTTTTACTGCCTGAGTGCTATTTAACGTAAGCCTTAATTTGACGTAGCAACCTACGCAACGCTTTCGTTGACCACCTTTTTGAAGCAAATGATCAGCACATAATGCCAGTAGGAAATCCTTAAACAGGTGTAAGTATAAGCGCCATTTTTAGTTTTGAAGTGTTAAATGTATATGTGTATGAATATGTACTTGTGTGCGTATTTGTGTGGTTGGATGAGTGTTTGTTTGTGTTAGTGGATAGATGTGTGAGATAAAATGTGTAAGTACTTTTACTCATTGACTATAACAGCTCTGACCATTGCATAATCGAAAGCGAATTCGCTAAAAGCCAAGACAAACTTAATCTGGGAAGGAATGTGGAATTATAAACAAAAAGTAAAAATTACAAATGTGGGTATATCAGTAAAAATCACATCCATGCTTTATCAAAATGCATTTGAAACAACCCAATAGAGCAGCAAAAAATCGCTGAAGTATAAAGCAAAGAGATTGCAACTTTCTCTGCATACTATATTGCCAAATCGCTTTTGCATATAACAATATCGCATTATGGTGTACGTTTACGGTTTGATCGATCCATCTCCCAGGTCTCCCGCTGTAGGGTTTGCGAACCGATGGCGTAGCTTCTATGACGTTCACAAGTATTGTAAATAACAATCTAAATTGAATAAACAAATTTTACTTTCACTTTGATTTTGACGTTAATACGAAAACCAACTACACTTATAAATCATATAAATGCGAGCGCGCCGGCAACCTGCTTCCGTATCGAAACTTTTCACAACACTAAAGCTAGAATTGGTGGCGCTCGCGCCACCCACGTCTCTCTCCGTGCGGGTATGAGGCCTACAACTCTTGAGGAAGATAAGACCTCCCTCCGCACTGTACGGTAAGAATTTCTATTGAGTGTGTATGAGATGTATTCGACCTCACATAGTATTAACTGCACCGTTAGGGTAGGCTTCGTAAAAGAAACAATTTTATATATTTGTCTCTTTTATACTCATAGAAATGTTAACAAAGTCACCTCCCGCACAGAGTGCAAGAACGCGATTTTAACTGCCGCACCTAGGAGAAGTCACGCATGTGGTCTATTCGGCCTCATAACGCAGTGAACGTGTTAAACTATAAGAGATGCAAACATAGCTTCTCAAGAAAAGTTGTTTAATGTGATGAACATTTTCTATGGACTTAAAATATATTTTCGAATATAGCGCCGTAAGGAAGGTTGTTCAGTCACATTGGTATTGAGGATCACATAATAAGTCCGTCTAACCCTTGTCTAACCATACCAAATGGTTTGACTGGCAAACTTAGATACATTTTTACAAATCACGGATACATAATATTTAAATTCTAACTATAAAGACTTTCTTTTGCATGTCTAATGAATGTTAAACAACTCTTTTTTTACTTTAGCTTAAAGGCAGTTTTGTTTTTAGTAAACAAAAACCATAACGACATAGTCTAAGCTAAATTACAAACATCAATTGGTAAGTCAACACAATTTCCGAAATTAACCCTTAACAACTCGTGTCTAAAATTGCGAATCAAAACAACCCTTAACTGGCTAACACCACTAATCCCATAATCGTAACACTCGATATTCCCACCGGACCACCCCCCGCAAACAGACAACAAAACAAACAATTATTGCACAATCAATGCCGCTCGCGCGAATATAATACGTATAACTCAGAACATTATAACGGCGCGCTGTTAGTGACATCATTTTTAGTTCCCCTTTTGAATTAGTGGAGTGTCAGTATAACAACTTATTTTTAATTTACAAATGGCCTATGATAAATTCAACTAATCTTGTTACTACCAACTTCAATATCCACAGTGCCTTTTCGCTGTCGGAGTTTTACAGGTTTTGTTCTATTGGTTTTTTTTATTTGACTTTGCAAAAAGTTTGCAAGCAATCCAGTTACTGAATTTCATTCAAATTTGTATTGCCTACATTATAGTAAACATAGTTTTTTAGACAATTTGAACTTATTGCAGCATGAAATTACATTCAAAACTATAATGTTAGATATTTGGCAAACCTTATAAGCCACAACCTGAAAACCAGCTCCGATATTCACAACGCTCGTACCCTACACTATGCGCATAGTTTCCTCAATAGATGCTAGTGTCATGATTCGCGTGCGCGTGCGTATTGATACTCAACAATTCATGGGAACCGTCCCACAGACAATGCGCAGTTAATTGTCCATACGCCATGATACCACCCCATGCTTCGGAGATTTATGCGAACCCCGTGACCGGCCAAAAGTACCCTAACATATTTATTTTAGCCTAATAAATAGCTATAAACATATTGTTTGACGAAAATGATTCCGGCTGATGTATTACATTTTCTACGCGTGGGAGATTTTTTTAAATATTTAAATTGGCTTGTTGACCTTTTGTGCTTACGATGCTTCGTTGTTTACAGGTACTGAAAAAATTTCAAGTGGGTTGGGTAAGGCGTACTCGACGCCGACTCTTACGGACACGTTACGAGCCACAAAATGTACAGGTAAGTCCGGTTTTTTTAGATTTTATTGCATATTGCGAAATAAAGAAAAAGACTCGCGCTAAAAGTCGAATTTAGATTATGATCTTAGATTTATCATTTCTCATTATTTCAATATTTACTTTTTTGCATTCACAATGCAATTTTTATTATAGAAAAATGGAAAATGAAGTATTTTGAAAAAATCGACCCGTCTCACAACTAGTCCGATGGGACTCGAACCCACGACCTTTCGCTTTCCGGGCGACTGCTCTAACCACTGAGCTACGCAGTTTTGAGCAAATTAATAAATGTCGGTTCTAAAATCCATACAATGCTCGATCGATACAGATTGCACAACTACATCAAAGGGAGACGTACTTACCCATTATGTCATTGAAAATCAATTAATTTTGACATGATGTAAACAATTGATGTCTCCACACAATTTCACTGTACCAGCCTTTGACATTCAACCCTAAATTGCTCATGACAAAAATCGCGGCCGATAGTCCCCCATGTCCCCTATAGTAACTACGTAGCAAGGATTTCGCAGCTCTCTACCAAAAGACGCATTTTAGACCGACGGAGCGTAAAGGCAAAGGCTGAGGAATAATGGATACAATTAAAAGTTACCTTTCTGTCATCAAAGGGCCGTTTGTTTCGCTTGGTGAACCGATTAAGTGCGCAGTTTGAAACGTGAACATTTAAGGGTTGACTTTAACTTTAGCTTGCCTTAAATGATGTTGTTGACTCTGTTCCAAATGCGTAGGTACAGATTGAAAAACACGACTGACAAACCATTTTTATAATGTTTCGTATTAAACAACACACAAAGGAAAATAAAAAAGTGTTAATTTCAAATGGACAGTGCAGTCAATTAGCACCAAAATGTTTGAATGTTTCCAATTTATGAAGAAGAATTTTATGATAAAAGTACCTAACCACTTTAATTTTACAAGATTTTTTTCTCTATTTGAGCATTGTTTTTTGACTACAAAATAAAACTCAAAGAAATATCGAACATTATAATTTTGTAACGACTATAACAACAGTAAGAGTCGTTAAAGTGTTATAACTAAAACCCGCCACGTGCCCTCACATGTTTCGCATTAATTAAGTACTTTTCGGGTCCTTGTGACCCCACCCTTTTAAAAGATGGTAAGTATTTGGTATTATAACCACTACATAAGTAAGTCTTTTTATATGTTTTAAATGAAACATGTACACACAGTCGCATTTTAACATTTTGCACTCAAAACCCCTTTTCTGAGATAAATATTTCCTATGAGCCTGTTTTATTCATTACGGGACCGTGGTGGTTTTTGTGGAAAAATGCAGAAGCCCTTCTTTTAAAATAAGGAGAAATTTTATACTTCTATCCAACAAGTAATCTATACTTACCAATATTATAAAAGGGAAAGATTTGATTGTTTGATTGTTTGAAATTGAATTAAATAGGTAGGTGTTTGAATTGTATGTTAGCTCCGAAACAACTATACTGGACCGGTTTAGAAAATTCTTTGACCATTAGATAGCTACATTCTTCCCGAATGACATAGACTATATTTTATCCCTAAATTCTTACGGGAACGGGTAGGTACCCGTTCCCGTAGGAATTCACGGTTTTACCCACGTGGTAGGTACCACGTGGGTAAAACCGTGAAGATTAGTAGAAAATAAAAATGCTAAAAAGTAAATTTTGTTGAAAAATTTAAAATAGAAAACTATATTCTTCATGATTTCAATATTTCTTTTTGTACTTGTACTGCTAATTATGACGTCTCATTCCCTGGCAAACAAAATTAGAAACACCCAGTCATTTATTAGAGAGCGTAACTAACTGCAATAATTGACGTCGAGCATCAGTGAGTGGTAGTACCGCGCGCATCGAATGGCTGCGCGTGCGACTCCCGCAATGCCTTGCAAATTTGCGGTGACAACCGTGAGCGGTTTGATTTTTTCTCATGCTCGGTACAAAAGATACCCATTATCATTTTAGGGTTGGGATGATTCAATAAATGTTGTGCTCTTTCTGATTGTGTTGTTGATGGGAATTTCGGTAATTATGGGATATAAAGTGTTTTTAGGGAATAACTATAAGAGATTTAACTCAGTATCTTTCATATTATTTTATTTTTACATAGATATATCTGTTATATACAACATGTATATTTAAGATATAAATAACGCATAAACTTTATAAAAAATACATCTGATCTACTTTTAAACAGAATAATATAGCTGTCGTAGTCAACTTGTTAAAATTTTAAACTGTCAGTTCAAGTTGTATTAGATAGCGGCTGAATATCATTTTGACTGCATTTAGGCGGTTAGTTAAACAGCGCTGTTTAATCAAATCTTAGACAATTATTTGTCGCAGGCAAGTGGTTTTGGCCATTACCCTCATCCTTTGGGAAAATTGGTTTTAAATTACGTGAAAAATGAAAAAAATTGGAGAAAAAAGATCTCGTCTTTTTTTGTCGTCAAGAAATATGTTAGTACCTACATGAAGTTGTGGAGATAAGGGTGAATTTGTTATCTGTGTGAAGTTTTAGATTGATGCTTCGAATTTTTGCCAGTGTGGGTTGAGCCTATACCATTTTCTAATACGATACGATGTAAACATGGTTTTTTAAACAAACAAAAGCAAAAGATGTGCCTGCACAATGACTAATTTTACCCGTAATCCAAATCCCGATGTAAATCAATTATTTGCACACTCCCAATATGTTTTTACAACTCTAGTCACTTATACCTACCTACACGATAGATCGGAGCCATCTAAGTCGTTAAATTTACATGAGTTGCAATAGGTAGTAATAATGATTATACCGGACCTCCCCACAGATCAGACAGATCATTTCGATCAGTTCCGTCGCGCGCGCATACCACCCCGCGACTAATGCGCTAATTAACCGTCACCGTCATGGGATCCCGTGGGATTTAGTAAAGTATACTTACATGGGAGGGAGACAACTATGGAACTTTACATTAAGTAAAGCACATGTTAATGTGAGCTTCAGTCGTAATCTTCATTAATTAGGACCTATTTGGGGCGGATTTGAACGAAGACTGTTAAACTAAGTACCTATATAGTATAGAGAGAGTGTAAGAGAGAGAGAGAGTAGAGGCTCGTTTTTGGGAAAGGCATAGCATTCCAAGGCATAGCATAGCTGCCCATGAATGAATTTATAAAAACATGTTAAAAAGACGCTCAAAGACAAAGACAAAGTAGAGGATTACTTAAAGGATCGCAATGCATGGTTCTGATAGTAACACTAATAATAATAAAAATAAATAATGTACAAAAGGAATATATTCCAATACATAACTCTTACTTATGAGAAATTGTTCCTTCAGCATTAGCTTTTTCTATATTTTTTATTATTTTACCATTTTATCTAGCAACGACTGTAGGTAATTATTTTTTAAATGCGTTGCAAGCTGATGAGCTTTTTTCGCTTGGTTTTTCTTCTTACTTAACAGATGTCCTTAACACCCGTTAAAAAGTAGGTAAAAAAATGTTGGACGATTCATAAGCATTAAATTAATTTAATGTAAGTATGTGAATAAAAAGTTTTTTACTTTGACTTTGATACTGAATAATCAGTTTAATTCATAAAAGAGTGCTTACTATTGTAATAAGAATTGTTGGTGGTATAGAGAAATTGGGGTACCCGTTAGAGAATTTGGGGGACCCGTAGGAATCTCACTGGAATCAACCCTAGTAAGTTGTTCTCGACTCGGCTAGCTCAAATTGCACTTAGGGTCGTAGGTAGGCGTAGCTCAGACATCTGGGGTTATAATTAACCTTGGGCGCCGTTGATATTAATCACAAATGCAAGTTACTAAAAGTATTAAACTTGCAAGCAGAAGTGCTAAAATATCTATGAATTTATTTAAAAAACCCCAGATCGAAACAAAGTGAATTCAATGAAAACGCATGTTTGATGCATTAATAAACATTTAATAAGTACTGATACAATTAGTACAAAACCAGTATAATGGTATTAATAGTAATGAAATAAATTATAATTACTCAACCAGAATTAGTGATGTACGCCTGGGAATATTGCCACTGCCGGGAACTTTCCACTCCCAATGTGCCCGGGAAATTTCCGGGCACATTGGGAATATTGCCCAAAATTCCCAGTAGAGTTTTTGTCGTTTTGTACAGTACCCCGAGTGTAAGTTTTTATGTCAAACAAACGCAAACTATTTCGAATGCGTATTAATGTCAATTTGTATGAAAACTATATAAGCGCGCTACTCGCCGCTAGAGGCGCTAATACAGTTTTCATACAAATTGACATTAATACGCATTCGAAATAGTTTGCGTTTTTTGACATAAAAACTTACACTACGGGCACTTATGATAATGCAAATTACTAAGTCGCTGCCTTGTCGTGCAGCGATCCCAAATTGAAAAGGTCAATCACGATCCCAAATTTAAATTTAGGTCAGTCACAGAAATCTTTGAAAGTCCTCTTTTGAAAGTTTTGGAATTAGATACTGATCCTCTTAATTTAAAGTATTTATTATATTAGTGCCAAGGAAAATGAATCACATGTGATTTTGATTTCATTACAATAATTTACCTATATGCAGACTGAAGACTACTAAAAATATTGATTTTCTTTTGTGTCTTACAATTTTATAATTTGTTGATAATCATATAATAGACAGGAAGCGACCACCGCATGGTCAGAGGTATATTGAATATCAACATCAAGCTTGAAAGATTGCGACTGATAAAATCCACGAACCACGAAACAATACCAGCTCAAATTCAAAACCCCAAGTGCTTTCAGCTCCAATTTCAAAACCGCTTCAAAGCCCTTGAGAATAGCATAGATGTGGACGATCTATACAACATGGTGGTGGATACTGTCCGCACGATAGGGTCTAAGTACTATAAACCCGCCGTCCCAAATTGAAGAAACTCTTCAGCCAGACTCTCCTACTCATGGATCAGAGACAAAAAATGAAACTACAGAACTCAGCAGATGCCCATCGCTATCGGCTGCTTAATAGACAGATATCTAAGTCTTTGACTAGCGACCTTCACCAATTTAATACCGAGCGTATTAAAGAAGCCATTGAGCGGAACAAAGGCTCCTAAGTGTTTGTGAGAGACTTGTCTATCGGGCAAAGTCAATTGACGGCTGAAAACTGAGGAAGGTATTATCATTTCGTCAACATCTGAAATCTTGAGGGAGATTGAGAGTTTCGATGGACCACTATATTCCACGCAAACACCTGTTGAAAGTAAGTCTACAGACCCTAGAGCTAAGCTTACCCGACACTATACAGAAGATATCCCGGACGTCAGCCTGTACGAGATTAAAATGGCTTTCAAGCAGCTTAAAAACAACAAGGCGGCAGGCGATGCCGGAATCACAACAGAGCTTTTGAGAGCAGGCGGAGAGCCAATACTTAAGGTCCTCCAGAAGCTTATCAATTCAGTTATCCTCAAGGGCAAAACGCCAAAGGCAAGGTAGAAGCGATGTAATGCTGATTTTCAAGGGTGATAAGACTCTCTTGAAGAACTACAAACCCATTTCGCTTCTGAGCCATATCTATAAGTTGTTTTCGAGAGTCATTACGAATCGTATCGCTCGCAGGTTTGATGACTTCCAACCTCCAGAACAAGCCAGGTTCCAAAAAGGCTATAGTACCATAGACCAAATTCATATGCTGTGACAAGTTAAACAGAAGACCGAGGAGTACAACTTGCCACTTTGCTTGGCGTTTCTGGACTATGAGAAAGCCTTTTGATTCGATTGAGACCTGGGCGGTGCTGCAGTCTCTCCAGAGATACCAAATAGACTACAGGTACATTGAGGTGCTGAGGTACTCATACCAAAACGCCACCATGTCAGTCCAATTACAGAACCAGAGCTCTACTCCTCCTATCCAACTACAGCGAGGTGTAAGACAGGGAGACGTCAGCTCTCCGAAACTGTTCACAGATGCGTTGAAGGATATTTTTAAGCTTTTGGACTGGAAAGGATGCGGCATCAACATCAATGGCGAGTACCTAACACACCTACGGTTTGCCAATGATGTAGTTCTTATGGCTAAGACCTTGGAAGACCTGAACACAATGCTCGAAGATCTCAGTAATGCTTCTCGAAGAGTGGGTCTTAGATGAACGTGGTTAAGACGAAAATCATGTCCAATGCCCATGTTGCACTCGCTCCAGTTAATGTTGGGAATATAACACTCGAAATTATTGACCACTATGTTTGCCTAGGACAGACGGTCCAGTTAGGTAAGTACAACATCGAGAAAGAGATCTCTCGCCGAATCCACCTCGGATGGGCAGTCTTCGGGAAGCTCCGGCATATATATTTACGTCCGAAACACCTCAATGTCTCAAGACGAAAGTTTTTGACTAGTGTGTGTTGCCAGTTATGACACATGGAAGCGAGACATTGTCCTTTACTATGGGTCTCATAAGAAGGCTCAAAGTCACCCAGCGGGCAATGGAGAGAGCGATGCTTGGTATTTCCTTGCTCGAATTAGAAATGATGAGATCCGCAGGAGAACTTAAACAACCGACATCGTTCGAAGGATTGCATCGTTGAATCGAAGTGGCAATGGGCAGGAAACATAGTGCGGAGAACCGATGGCCGTTGGGGCGGAAAGATTCTCGAACGGCGACCGCGTGCCGGACGACGTTCCGTGGGCAGGCCCTCTAAAAGGTGGACCGACGATCAAGTCAAGGTCGAGGGAACCAGCTGGATGCGGGCAGCACAGGACCGATCGTTGTGGAGATCCTTGGGGAAAGCCTATGCCCAGCAGTGGGCGTCGTTTGGCTGACATGATGATGATGATAATCATGGCAAGATTATTTTGTTTTGATTTTTTTGTTTATTGATTAAGTAAAAAAAGTAAACCATCTTGTTTAAAACTGTTTTTCATATTGTATGTGCTTACCTTTGATGTTGATGGCTATTTATTACGTAATTAAATATAATCAAACACTTTTAATCTTAATCTAAATTGTGTTGCATGGTAAAATAATTTTTATATACATCTTAAAATGGTCCTTGGGAATATTGCTGGGAATGAACTGGGCATATTGCCGGGAATATTGCCAACGTACTGGGAGTTTTCGTCATTATGACATTTAAATGTCAGCTGACGTTTCTAGTTCTTAGTTCATCATAAAATAATTCGAATTCAATTAAAACATCTTAAAAATTTAAAGAATATAACCAAAATTCCCAGTTAATTCCCACTTTGGGAACATTGCCGGCAACGCTGCCGGCAAATTTTCCAGTCCTTGGGAACGTGCCCGGGCACGGTACATCACTAACCAGAATACGACACATAATTGGCGTTTTACTTAAAATGTTAGACGGGTAACATCCCCTTACAAGTGAGATGGCACCTCAATTAAGGGGACAGCCCAAGGCCCCGACGGACCCACTCAACGGCAAAGTGACCAGCTGCAGATGAACCAGTCTGGAACGGTCACCTCCAGCTAGGCACTCCCACAGGTAAATGAGACCCGTCATGTCCGTGGTATATCCCATACAAATATATACATTATTGCTGGCCTTCGCTCCGGCTCAAGCATATAAAATCGGCAAGCGCTTGTTTAGGACACTACCCAACACATTCTTACTACTTATATATATATAAAGGTCTCTAAGTTGAGTTAAAATAAACTAGGCGTAATACATGATGGACATAGATATACGAACACTGCCATACGAACATGAACCGGTTATCAATGGCTTCTATGTTAAACAGTTGGACAGCAGCATGGCTTAACAATACTTTAGGATTCCGCAGGTTACCTCAATAAGTCCCTGAGTTTTGCTGAATTGGCAAAACAGGTCAACAAATTTGGAACACCTATTCATCCTCACATTCCGAACTAGCAAGCGGGTGGACCGCCAACCTCACACGGCGCACATAATATTCCACGTCACGGCCGTGGACAATTGGATCTCCCTGCTACAGGTGGGGTATGGAGCCCTAAACGGGCATAATTTCGTGACGTTAATCACGCCATAAGGCCAGCGACATGGTTATCCATCCCGCGTGCAAACCTCGCACAAAGGCGCATTCACCTGAAGAACTCCATCGCGATAAAATTAATTACAGATCTCCGATCGCAATTCCATTTCGGATGATCAAGCAAAGTGCCACACAAGCGATGACGAATCACTTTCGCCGGCGTGTTCCGTCTCACCTGAAGTCCAGCCGCTTGCTAGTTCGGAATGTGATGATGAATTGGTGTTCCAAATTTGTTGACCTGTTTTGCCAATTCAGCAAAACTCAGGGACTCATTGAGGTAACCCGCGGAACTTTAAGTATTATTAAGCCATGCTGCTGTCCAACTGTTTAACATAGAAGCCATTGATAACCGGTTCATGTTCGTATGGCAGTGTTCGTATATCTATGTCCCTCATGTATTACGCCTAGTTTATTTTAACTCAACTTAGAGACCTTTATATATATATAAGTAGTAAGAATGTGTTGGGTAGTGTCCTAAACAAGCGCTTGCCGATTTTATATGCTTAAATTATTATTATATGCTTAGGCCGGAGCGAAGGCCAGCAATAATGTATATATTTGTCTGGGATATACCACGGACACGACGGGTCTCATTTACCTGTGGGAGTGCCTAGCTGGAGGTGACCGTTCCAGACTGGTTCATCTGCAGCTGGTCACTTTGCCGTTGAGTGGGTCCGTCGGGGCCTTGGGCTGTCCCCTTAGATGAGGTGCCATCCCACTCGTAAGGGGATGTTACCCGTATAACATTTTAAGTAAAACGACAATTATGTGTCGTATCCTGATTAAGTAATTATAATTTATTTTATTACTATTAATACCATTATACTGGTTTTGTACTAATTGTATCAGTACCGATTAAATGTTTATTAATGCATCAAATATGAGTTTTCATTGAATTCACTTTGTTTCGATCTGGGGTTTTTAAATAAATTCATAGATATTTTAGCCCTTCTGCTTACAAGTTTAATTCTTTTAGTAACTTGCATTTGTGATTAATATCAACGGCGCCCAAGGTTAATTATAACCCCAGATGTCTGAGCTACGCCTACCTACGACCCTAAGTGCAATTTGAGCTAGCCGAGTCGAAAACAACTTACTAGGGTTGATTCCAGTGAAATTCCAACGGGTCCCCCAAATTCTCTAACGGGTACCCCAATTTCTCTATACCACCAAAAATTCTTATTACAACCTCAATAAGTCCCTGAGTTTTGCTGAATTGGCAAAACAGGTCAACAAATTTGGAACACCTATTCATCCTCACATTCCGAACTAGCAAGCGGGTGGACCGCCAACCTCACACGGCGCACATAATATTCCACGTCACGGCCGTGGACAATTGGATCTCCCTGCTACAGGTGGGGTATGGAGCCCTAAAACAATCAAAAACATTCTGTCAGGTCGAGCCGCCATTTTGTGATGAAGCGGCACGAACATGTGAAACGATCTTGTCATGAACTTACCTAAACGGGCATAATTTCGTGACGTTAATCACGCCATAAGGCCAGCGACATGGTTATCCATCCCGCGTGCAAACCTCGCACAAAGGCGCATTCACCTGAAAATCGAACAAAGTCACTATTTACATCCGACTCATAGAAAATCACTTCCAACCAACGTGACACACTTCTTAACTTCACATGTCGCTCACCTGAAGAACTCCATCGCGATAAAATTAATTACAGATCTCCGATCGCAATTCCATTTCGGATGATCAAGCAAAGTGCCACACAAGCGATGACGAATCACTTTCGCCGGCGTGTTCCGTCTCACGACTCGTGCCAAAACACAAGTCCGTCGCTTCTAAAAAGACGAAATCTCTTTGGCAGAACGCAACAAAGATAACACATTAAAACGAAATTGGCCATCAAATTAGCTATGATCAAGCTAATACAAAGATAACAAAAATACTTAACACCTGAACTTATAGGCTCCGCATTTATTGAAATGGATCCTAATAATAAAAGAAAATTAAAAGTTCGACCAGGCATCTCTGTTCTCGCCAGACGGGACTCTGGTCTGTGCGAGCCAATGCAACTGTCAACCGCCCGCCAAACGTCAACTGTTATTGTCACACGTCAGACAGCTATCAAATGACGTTATGAAAACAAAACAACCTCGTCAACATAATTCGATCGGAGAGATGTTTACACTTTAATCCATTAATCAAAGTGAAGTGAATAAATTAGAGCTTAAAATCAATCAATACGGAAAGGATTCTGTGACAATTAGTGTGTATAAACAAGGATCGCTATGCGAATCCAGGCGAAAAGGTAAAACTTCCATTCACAAAAAATACGGTGTTACACTATAGTTTCATCTTTTGCATGAGGTACGTACCTCACTGTATGAACTAAGTAGCTCATATTTTATTTATTATCGCTCTCGTTTCTCCTTTTACTAATCTTAAAAAAGGATGTTCTCAATTCATCGGGATCTTTTTAAAAACAATGTTAGTGAAATTCTTTGATGGTGGACTGTGTTTTTAATGTCTTGAAATTAATAGGATAACCGTTCATATAACGCAAACACAACGTCCTGTCTAACTACACAATCACTTCATTCTTATCATTCAATTTATTCTTCATAAATTGAAAATATTCATACGTAAATAAATACAGCCTTCAGCCACACTTCAGCGTATCCGTGATAATAAAACCAAGCTTCTTTGTTTAAATTATTCTTTCTATTATTACAATTACATTCAAAAACCATTAACTTTTCTCATAATCCTTTATCAAGCTACCCGTTATAAAATAAAGTAAGAATGCTAATCTTCTCATGAATGCAAATATTAAGATAACAAACTATTGGTGCGTCGTCGTGGTCCTGACGACCCCTACCGAACTTTATCGTCCGGGACAGAGTTAACAAAATAAATGGCTTAAATTTCTACACTCGTAATGAATACATAGGAGGGTGCAAGGATAAATCACTGTTACTATGCGTTTTGGGTTACGCTGTCACGGGTGGCGGCGCGAGGCAGAAGAGGGCGCGGAATGTTTTGTAAAAAGGTTTGTCCTACCAAAAACATTTTCATGTTAAATGTTGCCACGACGAAACCATATGGCTCGCATGGTGAAAAATATATCATTAAATCCGCACGCCCTAACTCTACAAGCCCTATTTTCACAAACTCTACATTTTAGTCACAATATGTGTCTTGACCGTTTCGTTACTACAAGAAGTAACAGCCTAACAGGTAATGAACAGTGAAGAAATTTTTCACTTTACGCTCATGTAACAATATGTAGAAGAATCGTATTGTAGTGACTTTTCGAAATACTACCAACTCTTATGAAAGTTCTTACAGCAACAGAAAGCTACACTATTCCAGGCTATATTTTATCCCAATATTCCCACGGCGACTGGTTCCACCCAAGTAAAACGCGGGGAGTAGCTAGTGATGAAAATAAAAGGAGTATAGTATATTATTATGACCACGTGACATACACGTCATTGTGGTTTTTTCGACGTAAATGAAAAACTAATTACGCTTCGAATGCATCTACATTCTATAAACGTAAACTCTCTGTGAGTTTCTTTACTTTATTTTTACAACTAGCGGCCGCCCGCGGTTTCACCCGCGTGGTTCCCGTTCCCGTGGGAATATCGGGATAAAAAGTACATATAAACCTTCCTCTTGAATCACTCTATCTATTAAAAAAAATCGCATCAAAATCCGTTGCGTAGTTTCAAAGATTTAAGCATACAAAGGGACATAGGGTCAGAGAAAGCGACTTTGTTTTATACTATGTAGTGATGTTACAGAAGGTTATGTACAGTTAAGTATTATACAAAAAACTTAAATAAAAACAAGCGCAATTATCAGCAATTTTCCCTTACTGATAAAATATTTTTTACAATAAAACATTTAGCCTTAACTAAAAAAAAAAACAATCACTGGGATTCAATACAAGTCAGAAATCTTATACACCACACTTTTTTATAAGTACAATACGAACAACTTTTACTATGAGACCAGCCACGAAATCGAAAAAGTTATGTAATTGTAATCCTACTAACATTATAAATATGAAAGTTTATAATATGTTTGGATGTTTTGATGTTTGTTGTGTGTGTTACTCAATCATGCCAAAACGGCAGAACAGATTTGGCTGAAATTTGGGAGACAAATACTTTGTAGCCTGGAGAGGACTATGGCTACTTTTTATCTCGGAAAATATTAAGTACATTTCCGCGGGATAACATCGTGTAGTCCACGCGGGCGGAAAGAAAGTAATAGAAGGAAATCGCTCAACGTCTTCAACTTGCACCACGGCGCGGGCGAGTCGCGGCACGCGGCGTACGCCGGATGCGAGCGGCGAGCGCGTGCGCCGATCCGGCTCAATGGAACGTGCGGAGGCGCACTTAAAACATTTTATTGTGCCCCGGCTATTGTCGCCACGGCCATTTGTTACAGGTTAAGATGCCCCTTAATTGGAGCCTGTTGGTTTTTTTTCAAGTGATATTTGCGAGCTTATTTCATTGAAAATATGTTACTTATACAAAGTTCGTCTGAGCTAAAGAGTAACATAGGCTACTTTTTATTCGGGAAAAATAAAAAAAAGAAAATCGTTAAACTGTCGTACAAGTGCCACAAACTTTTCTGTTCCGTCCGGTGGCCAAAATGTGAAACTAACGTGTTTTTTTAAATGTCATATTGCTGTCAAGTTGATGTCCAACCATAGCGCTGCTGGCGGCTGAGGGTCCTAGAAGTCAGGGCCGGGTAAATTCCCACAAAAAAAAAGAAAAAAGTACGTAGCGCCGCTGTCACCGGAACAGAAAAGGTTGTGGCACTGTCACCACCATAGATGTGTTATTTCTGGTCACCACTGTATTATACTTTACATCATACTGCTCGGTAACTAGGATTTACTAGTATGGTAAGAGGCTGTATAAGTTGGCATGTGCAACACAGTGTATTGTTTAGATAGAACGTTCCATTTTCAAATTACTTTGCAATTCAAGCAGGAGAATGCTTTAACTGTAAAGTAACTTTACACAACTGTCATTTCCAGTAATTCCAGTCATTTCTTCCCGTTTCATCACAGCCTTCTCTATCGTGGTTTCTTCCATAGCCCACTGATCTCTATTATTAAATAGAGGTCAGTGCCATAGCCGCTTCCAAAGAGTAGGTATGTCAAAGAGTATATAATCACTGACGATTTTGCCGCTTTGTTGCCGCTTTGGATTACCTATTTTTTAACTAGTTATCCGCACGCGGCTTCACCCGCGTGGACTACACGACGTTATCCCGCGGGAAAGTGCTATTTTTTCGGGATAAAAAGTAATCTATGTTCCTCTCCAGGCTACAAAGTATCTATGTCCAAAATTTCAATCAAACATCCAAACATCCAAACATCTAAACATCCAAACATCTAAACTTTCACATTTATAATATTAGTAGGACTAGCTTTCCGCCCGCGGCTTCGCCATCGTGGACTACACGACGTTATCCCGCGGGAATGTGCTATTTTTCCGGGATAAAAAGTAGCCTATGTTCCTCTCCAGGCTTCAAAATATCAGTATTCCAAATTTCAGCCAAATCCGTTCAGCTGTTTTGGCGTGATTGAGTAACAAACATCCAAACATCTAAACTTTCACATTTATAATATTAGTAGGATATAGTAGGATAGTAGGATAAGTGACATTTGTGGCAGGTAGTGTTTAGATAGATGTTGGTGATGTGTCTCTTGTTTGTTCTAGACATGCGGTAGCGTGACAAAGCCAAGTTCAAGCTAACAGAACTGGCGAGCAGCACAGTGTGTATATTATTTACTTACACGAATCATTTGGAGCCACTATGGACCCCTCATGACTCAAAAACTATTACACATAACACAAACATATCAAATTAGGCATATGATTGAAACTTGCGAGATAAATATGTGCTCCAAATTTTATAAACACACGTCAAACGGTTTAGATATTAACGTACAAAAATCGTTATTTTTATCACTGACTCGCCTATATATCAAAACTCTAACCCACTTCCAGATGACATCCAGATTAAATTTGGCATCCAGATAAGTAATAGGGTGAATACAAAGGAAAAATCAGAAACTAGTATTTTTTTTATAAAACGTTGACAAACTTATATTTGCGGGCATATGCACTTATTTTGTATGAGATGAACTACAAATATAAGTTTGTAATATTTTTTTTCTGTTATATAACAATAAAAGCAAACCACTTTACGTCGATGGGTTAGTTAGACTATGGAGTTTGGTTTTTACCAACTCATCATCCCCGATTAGTTTTCTGACTCTGTGTTCCACTGAGTCAAGTGCAATTAACTGGTATTTAGCTGAACCATCCCAGAGGTGAGAGAATACTCCATGCATGTTTGCTGAGAATAAAGGAAGAAATCAGAAACTTGTAAATTTTTCTTATAAAACGTTGCCAAACTTATACTTGCGGGGCGTATGCACTTATTTTGTATATGATAAACTACAAATACAAGTTTCTAAATACAAGGTAATAGTTGTTCGTCCTCTACGAAAAGTAATGATATCCCATTCAAAACATAACTGTGAAGTGAGAGCCTACTTCAATATTATGAAATATGCCTTGGTTGTTGACATAAACGACAAAAGAAGTGAGATCTAAATGGGTGCCAAGTTCAACGTTCAGTACTGAAAATTTATAACATAAAATATTTTTTATCAACTTAAAATATAATTTCTTCTTATAAATTAGGTTAGGATAATATATTGAAGCCTATAAGGTCTGACTTGGCTAGTTTTCATATACTTATTATATACTAGCCTTCGCAAGCTCTAAATCCGAAGCTCTTATTTTATTCTTCCGAAAATTTGTCTCACTGGTAGACTAGAAACTAGACATAAACATAGGGCTCTTCCACGACTGTTTTAGTAGGTACTTAATAATAAAATAGTCTTGCAAGATTTAAGAGTTGATCCTTCTCTATTCATCAAACAGACATCTGCCCTTTATTCACAAACCGTTGGAATTGTTCCCCGACGGCGAAAAGTATGAATCGTCACTGTCACTCACTTCATAATAGACAAGGACTAAGCACAGAAATTCACAGAATCTGATTCCGATTCCCTTTCCGAACGGTTGTGAAACTCCGCAGGGGGGTGGTACTATCGGAATGATGCTGTTGGCTCGTTCTCCCGTATTTTTGCCAGGCGAGATGGGTCGACGGATGTCTGCGGCGGTTCACGATTGCGCACTCAATCCGATACCGGATGGACTAATATGCACATCCAGAAACGACGTCCAACTACTTAGTTTGTCGCTTCTGCTATCTGTCTACCTAGTTGGTTATCAAACTCAGAGATCTTAGAATCCAGATAAAGGTGAGACTGCATTTGGATCTAACTTGATGAATGACTTAGCTAAATCGGAGGGACTATTAATCTTCGATCATATAAACTAATGCACGCCCAGATAAACTAATGCACGCCCAGAAACTACGGCCAACTACCTAAGTTACTTTGATACCCCGTTATTTTCAATACGAAACTGCCGTTTTTCATTGATCCCTGTGTTGTCTACAGTAATTAAATCGATGATTAAGTTATCCTACTAATCCTTCTATCCTACTAATATTATATCCATACTAATCCATACCAATACGAATATACGAATACGAATATTATAAATGTGAAAGTGTGTTTGTTTGTTTGTTTGTTTGTTTGTTTATTTGTTTGTTTGTTTGTTTGTTTGTCCGTCTTTCACGTCAAAACGGAGCAGCGGATCGACGAGATTTTCGGTATGGGAATAATTTGAGAGCTGGAGAGTAACATAGGCTACTTTTTATTCAGGAAAATTTTAATATAAATATGGTAATTTTGTAAATAAAATCGTTAAACTGTCGTACACTTTACACAACTGTCATTTCCTACATAGCCACTTCCAAAGAGTAGGTATGTCAAAGAGTATGTAATCAGTGACGTTTTTGTCTCTTTGGTATTCTAATCCAAATCCTATTTTTAATAAGTGACATTTATGGCAGGCAGATTTTGGTGATACGAAGTTCATGTCCAATAAAATTTATATGGCAAAACGTTTGCTGGGTCCGCTAGTAAAAATATAAATGTGAAAGTTTAGATGTTTGTATGTTTGTTACTCAATCACGCCAAAACGGCTGAACGGATTTGACTGAAATTTGGAACACAGATACTTGGTAGCCTGGAGAGGAACATAGGCTATTTTCTATCCCGGAAAAATAACACATTCCCGCGGGATAATGTCGGGTAGTCCACGCGGGCGAAGCCGCGGGCGGAAAGTTAGTCCTACTATTATTATAAGTTAGAAAGTTTAGATGTTTGGATGTTTAGATGTTTGCATGTTTGTATGTTCGTATGTTGGTAACTCAATCACACCGAAACGGCTGAACGGATTTGGCTGAAATTTGGGGCATAGATACTTTGTAGCCTGGAGAGGAATATATGCAAATTTTTATCCCGGAAAAATATCACATTCCCGCGGGATAACGTCGTGTAGTCCACGCGGGCGAAGCCGCGGGCGGAAATCTAGTATATAATATTACTAGCGGCCGCCCGCGGTTTCACCCGCGTGGTTCCCGTTCCCGTGGGAATATCGGGATAAAAAGTACATATAAACCTTCCTCTTGAATCACTCTATCTATTAAAAAAAATTGCATCAAAATCCGTTGCGTAGTTTCAAAGATTTAAGCATACAAAGGGACATAGGGACAGAGAAAGCGACTTTGTTTTATACTATGTAGTGATAAATGTCAAAGTTTAGATGTTTGGATGTTTGTTACTCAATCACGCCAAAACGGCTGAACGCATTTGGCTGAAATTTGGGACACTGATACTTTGTAGCCTGGAGAGAAACAGAGGCTACTTTTTATCCCGCAAAAATACTACATTCCCGATGGATGGATAACGTACTGTAGTCCACGCGGACGAAGCCGTGGGCGGAAAGCTAGTGATTTTTATTACATTATCATCGTATACAAAAATCTTCTAGATTGCGTGTTAAATAGCTCAGTGCGCGACTGGGCCATTTTTGACGCTATAAAATATTTATGACATAAACATGTGCCTTCGATCAACAAACACCCAGCCTGCCTAGAATGACCATCATTATATCACGCGATATGATATAGCACGTCATGCTGTCTTGCTTACAAAAAGCCGCTCATGCTAGGACGGCTGGTCTAGCTAGATACATAGTTAGAGTGACAAACACGGCTGAGAAAGTATGCGCCAACTGAGCCATGTGCGTATATTTATAAGTAGTTCCTGTCATTTATGACATAAGATCGTACATTACTCAGCCATAAAAAGTATTGATTTATGTAAATAGTTCGTGAGCTTTCATCTACTATTGATGATCGAAGATATTATGTACAGTGCCACAATCTTTTCTGATCCGGTGACAGCGGCGCTCCGTACGTGTTAATTTAACCGACCCTGACTTCAAAATGACTTCAATGACCTTTAGCCCCCAGCAGCGCTATGGTTGGACACATGAAACTGTACATATTCTAGGTACAAATTTCTTGGTTGGACATCAACTTGACAGCAAAATGACATTTAAAAAAACACGTAAGTTTCACATTTTGGCCACCGGAACAGAAAAGTTTGTGGCACTGTACAGCAAGTATTCTTTTCTTTGAGATCTAGATATTTTTTTTATATTCTTGGTGATTAATTTATTACTCTTTAAAGTGACATTATGGATGTGTCATAATGGTGTCATTTTATTTTCAATCAAATGCAATGTTTTCCATGTCGTAATGTAATTTATAATTTTATCCCGTTGCCGTAAGTCTTTTGTAAATTTCAATTGCATTTTGTAAATATTTTAATTTTTTTTAATTTCTGACTAGTAAAGCAAGCAAATACAACAAAAATGTCTAACAAAGATTATTATGAGTCTTGGTTGAAATTAAAAGGGCAATTTCAGCAAGTTCTTTTAGAAGATGGGCGAATTCAAGAAATGGCGATTCAGGAGATTGGTATCAAACCGCAGGCTACTGCTGTTGAGATCGTAGCGAGGGTATACTGCCAGTATTGTGAATTATTCAACAAACTTTGCGACTGCTATGATCAAATGGAGCAGGTGCAAAGGCGACCATACATCAAACAAATAATAGATGCAATAACATGCCGTATTTTGGAACTAAAGCAGACTTTAGAAGAAATAGAAGTTTTTGAATTTACTTATGCAGACAATGCGCTGCAACAGCTGTTGATGGTTCCTCAAGACATACAAGTTCTTTGTCCTTTTTTCTATCCATTTGAAACAAGAGATGAAGAAATGCAATATATAATCGACCAAATTATGGCTGGAAATCGAATCGGTGATCCAGAACCGACACCATCAGAACTTGAACGCCAGGAAGAAGAAAGGCTCGCAGAAGAGGAGAGGATTCGGGAAGAAAAAGAAGCAGAAATCAAAAGAAAAATGGCTTTGGGGGAGGAGATAGTAGAGTCTGTGCAAGAAGAAGTGTTATCACCTGCTGAACAGGAGGCTCTGAGGTTAAGACTAGAATATGAAGAACATATTAACAACATACAAAGAATGGAGAGATCACGAAGAACAACACGAGAAATAGTACACAAAATAAATAAAAATGCAAATCAATTTTTAGAATTAGCAGGTCTGAAAAAGCCTCCTGCGAGAGAGGCTATAAGAATAAGAGCTGCTCATTTAATTCAATCTACTTATAGAAAATTCATGGAATACAAGAGAGAGCACAATCGAGAGTATAAATTGAGAGTTAAACTAGGTATGGTTATGCCCTCTTATAAACCTCCGTCGTTGAAAATTAAGTTAGAAGACGTTAAGGAACAACGTAGAGAATTTAGACGCAAATATCACCAGAAATGGATGGAAGAAAATGTAAAAGAAAACTCTCGTATTTTAAGATTGCGAGAAGGTGATATTATGGAAGACATTTCGGCTGAAATACGACAGTGGTTCCAAGAATGGTACAATGCAGTAAGAGTTTTCGACGAATTTCCATGGCCCGAGGAAGGTGGTTCAGTGCTAGTCGTTACTGGAGAGACGTTCAGTATACCAGAATACATTGAATGGCGGACCGTCGAAGAAAAGAGGTTAAAGGCAGAAGCTAGTGCACCTAAAAGTAAAGATCAAATAAAAGCAGAAAAACTAGCTGCAAAAGAAGAGAAAAAACGTTTAGCTTTTGAAGCCAAAGAAAAAGAAAAGAAAAAGCTACTGGATTATAAGAAACAGCGCCTGAATCCTGATAACGATCCTGGTATTTACATTACTATAGGGGAGCTGATTGAGCCAGTAACCGGGGCATGGGCAGCGTATCAAAGCCAATGGAAGCAATTTGATTTAGCTGATGCTCCTTTAAATGTTTTAAAAGGATTTATAAAAGAAATTATAACTGAGACTGCTTATCAAGACATTCAACTTCAACTAAGAAAAATCGTCGACGATGTGATGAGACTAGAATTGAATTTGTTGCGAAATGCCTTAAAAGTAGATCTTGCAAATGCAGGAGTGCCTAAACCACCTATAACAAAGAAAAGGAAGAAACCAAAAAAAGTTAAACCTCCAAAACCTGACAAAGTAAGTCCAGCTGAAATGTTCCAAGCGCTAGTGGATGAAGGAATAGTTCGGAAGTACCCACATAAAACTCTTGATGATTATTGGGGAGATTTAAACTATGCTGCTGCAGATATGCGAGGGATATTGTGGACACCGGCTTTTCCGCCTCCGTCTATGGGCGATGTAAGAGAACAGGTGAGGACACGCTGTCTACTCACCCTTGGATGTAATTGCCCCAATGCCACGAGAACCCAATTGATTGTAGGCCCGAAGTCATCCGGTAAGAGATCGTTGATATACGCGATAGCAACTGAAACAAATTCAATTCTTATAGATTTATCACCGTTTAATGTTTACAACAAATTTACTGGTCAACTAAAGAAAATGTTTACTTTCGTTGCTAGAATAAGTAAGTTAATGCAACCTACAGTTATAATGGTAGACAATGCAGATAAAATGTTCTATAAAAAGGTTCCAAAAGAGGAAAAAATGTTCGATCCGCAAAAATTGTCGAAGGATTTTTTTAAAGAAGTCGTTAAGGTTATTGGGTTTGAAGATAAAATACTAGTGTTAGGGACGGCTTCGGAACCTTGGTTGTCAAGAAATGGGCCTATGTACAAAGTGTTTCCGTCTCTCATTCTCATACCTAGGTCAGATTACGGCAGTCTGTCATATATTTTATCAAAAATGTTGATGGAGTATCATGGGGTGCAAAGAGATTTTAACGTGCACAGTACTGCGCAGGTGCTAAGAGGGTACAACATTGGTGCAGTCAGGAAGGCGACAGAAGTAACCTTGAATGGTAAACGTGTCGCTGCCCTGTACCACAAGCCTTTGGACCCGACGGAGATAATTGAGGCTGTTGTGGAAAGCCAAGCGACGGTGTATACCGGCGTGGAAGACTACCAAATGTTCACGGATTGGTATTTGTCCTACTCGCCTTGGGGACAGAAGTATGTGGACTACATGCTTATGCTTGAATCTCAGCTTATCTACAAACTCAAAGCGGACGCTAAGAAGAAAAAGAAAGCGGGATAAAATTGAAAAACATCCTGAAGAGTTTTCATCAACATTAATTGTGTTTGGAAGTAATTTTACGATTTTTGTTATTTGCATTCTTGGCTTTTTATTAATCTCTTTGTCCGATTAACATTTTTTTTTATAAAACAATCTTTTTATTTTCAATAAAGTAGCACAATCACTACATAGTGACAAAGTCGCTCACCGCCTCTGTCTGTATGTTTCTAAGCTTTCTTTTTTTTAACGATGCAACGGATTTTAATGCAGTTTTACTGTTATTCAAATATTTAACTCCTGAAGCTTTATACATACTTACAAAAGGTTCTAATTAAATATTTGTTTAATAGAAAAAAATATGTTTTATGCTGAAGCTGTCAAAAAACGATTTTTCGAGCGCTTACATTGCGAACGAAAAAAGTCCGCAATAGCATAAATATCTATATTCACACCATAGTAACCATTTTTGTCTTTGAGTAATTAATTTAATAGGTAATTAATATTACTTTATTTGCATAGCTAATTTCTCCTAATCAGTATTAATTCTTATCCAAATGAGTATATTAGTTACCTTGGGCATTTAATTTAGATTAAAATTGTCTTTTACCATATTTCATTTAAATGAATACTTGACAAGACAAGAAAATCCCATGCAGCAAAAGCGCCCGTCACCTTCCGCCGCGGCCTGCCTATAAAAGTAGCCCTATATTAAGTCTTTACCTATGAAATTGCCGATTGATTTCTAATTTATTTTAATTATTATCAATATATCAAAATTAGGTCAGTTTCGAAAATAGAGTATGTCGTGATGTTAAACACTTCGAGCAACGCGGGCCTTCGGACGGAAGACCCGCGTTGCTCGAAGGTTAAACATCTAAAAAAACAATGACACACGTCTAAAATTTTATAAATGCTTCAAAGTACCCCTCTTTTGTTGTCGTCAATTTCACTGCTACAAACAATTTTTTTTTAATCTAATGTAGTTTTTTTAAATGAGATTATAAATAGCTATGAGGCAATAGTTAGAACAATGTTGTTTGATCATATCTCTAAAGTTTCGTGTCCAAGAAATCCCCAAATATCTTTGTATGATAATTCCAACTTCCTACAATTTCCCCATAGAAAATGGCAATTTCATAGGTAAAGATCTATTATTGTTACGACGACGTATTATCACTGTCGAAGCACCAACAAATTGTACAAAGGACCCCGTGCGAAGCTGGGCCGGGTCGCTAGTGTATTAAAACTATGATAGACCTGAGATTTTAAATACCTATTACTAATTTAAATAAAAATCATACGCATGCGAGCTTCGATCAACAATAAAACCTAGTTCATTGTTGTTCGAAGCATGAGAGTTTAGTCTAAAGCTTTCTATCATTAATTTAGAATGTCACTAAAACAGATATTTGTGTAATTAACATTTTAATGTATATTTATTAACATTTGTCAAAAGTTTATTAGTATTTATTTTACAGCTGATCGCTGTAAGGTAAACTTAAATTCCCTATCAGTAAATTCTAAAAAAAATATTGATGTAAGACAAAGTTATAACTTTTCAAACATTAAAATGATAATAACGCAAACCTGCTATAGTGACATTCCTTGTTTTGCCCCTGTACCCTTCAATGTGAAAGTTTTGATGTTTAGATGTTTGTTACTCAATCATGCCAAAACGGATGAACGGATTTGGCTGATACTTTGTAGCCCGGAGAGGAAAATAGAGGCTACTTTTTATCCCGGAAAAATATCACATTTCCGCGGGATAACGTCGTGTAGTCCGCGCGGGTGAAACCGTGAGCGGAAAACTAGCTAATTACCAAAGAGTTTTAAAACCCTAAAAAGCAAATAAATTAAGTGTGAAAAATTAAAATAATTGCACGCCTCATAGACCTCTATTGGTTAGTGTTTAGTGTACCTACACTCGACAGCACATCAGGTTGAGCGTTGTTGTTGTTAAAGTTGAACTGCGATAACAGCTTTTATTACGTAGGGCATAAAGGCTGTCTCAAGGTCAACATGTATAGTCTGATGTGCGGCCGTGTGTACTTAAATAGTGCTGAACTCCCTTTCGGCCGCTGCCGTGGCAACTGAGTTTCGCAACCAGTTGCGAAATCAGAATTTTTATTCTTACCTGGCAACTACATAGTTGCGATATAAGAATTATTTTTCTTTATACGCAACTAGTTGCCAACAATAGTAGATTGTATTACAAGGGAGCAAAATAATATATTTACGGCGAGGGCGCTATTTTGAATCCAGAGCGCAGTGAAGGATTCTAGAGTAGAATCTCGAGCGCAGCGAGGGATTCTAAAGTAGAATCCTGAACGCAGCGAGGGATTCAATATACGCCGCCCGAGGTGAAAATAATTTTGCGGCCGAGTAATACACTCTGCTTTTCATCCCCCTCTATAAGAAAAGCAGTAAAGACAACTCAAACTACCTACCTTTCTTTGTCGTTCGGATACACCATAGCGCTAGTCGGGCAAGAAAAAAAATTTAAGTTTTGAAATAAAAAAATAAAAAAATAAAAAAAAAAATATGTCCATCAGATTCCTTACAAGTATCTCCGGGGATGCCGTAGAGGGGTTGAAAATTTTGTTAGATTTTAGCTACGACTCACCGTTTACGGTGAGTCGGTATGGTTTCGGTCCCGAAAAAAGTCCCGGCCCCATACAAAATCAGTTGTTTTTTTTTAGTACTGCATACTCTTTGCTACACTCCAACCAATGCTTCTTTAATTATGTTCTAAATTCAAATCTCATCGTTTTGGACCCTGTTATGAAGCTGTTCAAAATTCAAATCTCATTTATACCCTCTTGTCATAACAGGTAAACAATGAATCGTTTTGGACCCTGTTATTAGATAAACAATCATCGCTTTTCGAATCGATGGGATGAAAAGAATTTTTCAATAACGTTAGTTTCGAAAGAAGAATTTCCTTTCTTCTTACGCAACCATACGGTAATGTAGTCCTCTCAACATGTTAGAGTCAAGCGTTTTTCTGCACTCTGTCCTTATTATATTCATATTGGACTAATACATTAATATAAGTGCAGAGATATGAAGAACAACTCTTTTAGAAACACATTTAATACTTTAAGAAAATATTTGTCTTGTCAAGCATATCATATAAAAATGTGATTTAGAAAGTTGTTCGTAGATACGGATGTCTGTGCCACGATCACGCTTGAAATCTTCGAGCAACGCGGACCTTCCATCGACGGAGGCCCGCGTTGCTCGATGTATTCGTACCATTTTTTATATACTTAGCTTCATTACGCTAAGGTGGGTTTAGTTAGACCAAACGAATATAGAGCTAAAGTTAGAACAAGAGCATTCTTTCTTGATCTTTTAGTGTAAATGAGAGCACGTACTCAGCGTTTACACCAAACTAACAACGAGCAAGAATGAGAACCAAGAACTAGAATTCTAGAACGAAGAACGCAGATGTTTAGATCAGCCGAGCGAATGCTCTTTGGACACCAGCTTGAAAGCACAGCAATATAACATTTAAAAAAAATACGTCCTAGGAACGCTGTAGGTAAGTGGCTTTAAGCTCCTTCGCGTGCTCTAGTCACGATTAAATAAAAAGTACTAGGTATCTCTAGCACATGAGTAAATAAACTACGTATTCTCTAGTGCCGTTTACCTACATCAAGCGAGCAAGCATTCTTAGAATGTTCCATAGAATTTAAGCGAGCATCTATATAACAACGAAGGAATGTTCTATCACTGTTTACATTAAAATTTACACTAACAGAATTTGACGGAGAAGGGATAGAATGAGCATTCGCTGATTTGATGTAAGCTATACGGGATTGTTTCCTATTGATAATTACTATCTAATTCATTGACGTTTAATTATAACTAATAAAATACTCAAAAATAACTTAGCTGAACCCCTGTAAAACACTGGGGGCCGATTCTCAGGCAATCGAGAAAAGTTCACATTTATAGCTCGAAATTCAAATATAACACAGTTTTTGTATTGTCAGAATTTCACAATCGAAAAACTTCGATCGAAAAACAGTCGAACGCTACGAGTGGTAAAAACCAATAGATGTTCGTATACGAACTTAGCTGTCAAAATGAATTTGTTGACATGTGAGACAGCTTAGTTTGTTTGAAAAGTTGAACGGTTCAAACCATGAAGTTTGACTTAATACTCTGAGGTAACTGGAGCTCTCACCCTGAATAAAAAAGTGTCGCCAGCAAATTTGACATTTATGTATGTAGTGGCAGGTAGTGGCTGTCAGTTGTCTCATATGACCATACGTATTTTTTTAAAGTGTAGGTGAGACGGAAGACAGCCACTGTGTTATTTGTGGTATTCAAAAAATTGTTCGTACTGCACTCTCCAGTTAC
This sequence comes from Crambus lathoniellus, assembly GCA_949710035.1. NCBI lineage: Eukaryota > Metazoa > Arthropoda > Insecta > Lepidoptera > Crambidae > Crambus > Crambus lathoniellus. The sequence goes on from OX453296.1 coordinate 33,011,841, forward strand.
CTCAGTATTAAGTCGAGCTTCATGGTTCAAACAAACTAATCAGTCCCTGATGTCAACAAATTCATTTTGACAGCTAAGTTCGTATATAGTACTAGGTCCTTTGAGTATTCAAAACCAAAGACTAGGTCTTATGGAAAAAAAGCTGCACTTTGTGATAAAGGAAAGCCGCTTTGCACAGTGATACTAGGGACCAAAATAATCGATTTCACCCGCAGCAGCGAAAGTTTCATCCCTTACGAACAGATATGGCGCCACTTCTTTAAAAAAATAATTAAAATTTCTACAAGCCAAACCACCGCACCGATTTTCATAAAGTAGGTGTCAAATGAAAGATAATTACATAATCTATCAAAAAAAAATATATTGTAAAATAATACATTTGAAAATGCCCAAATATTAGCTTTGCTTGGAAAAATATTGAGAAATTTGTTGGATTTTACTTAATTAAAAAAAAATATTGTTCCGTGGGGTATCTTTTTATCCACTAATATTGTTGACAATTTAATAGAGTATTTGATAAGAAAAACTGCTTGTCGATATCTTTAATAATTATGAAGATATAAGATTACTAATGAGGGCAGTAATTTCTCGGGCGCAACGATTTCAATGATCTATGTATGAAAGGACTTTTTTTTGTCTTTATGCATATTGCATATTTCTTATATGCATTTAAAAAAATATTTTAAAAAGTGAGTGAAAGTTTATTTTTGTGAAGTTTAAAAAAAATATGTCAGAAGTTTTTCTTTACAAATACCTAATGCAAGTAAAATACATAACAAAATAATTTTAATTAATCATAATCTTCTTTAAAACCGATGATGGTACTGTTTGAATTGAAAACAAAACAAAATCTTATTATTTTGTGCAAAATGCAATAGTTTAATTAAATTTAATAATCGATTATTTTGGTCCCTAGTATCACTGTACAAAGCGGCTTTCCTTTATCACAACAGTGCAGCTTTCCGACGAAATATCGCCATAAGACCTAGTACTAATACGAACATCGATTGGTCTGTAGCACTCGTTGCGTTCGACTGGTTTTCGATCGAACTTTTTTGATTGTGAAATTCTGACAATACACAAAATGTGTTATCTTCGTAAAATATTTGAATTTCGAGCTATAAATGTGAACTTTTCTCGATTGCCTGAGAATCGGCCCCGAGCCCCCTGATTCACAAACCGTCGGAAACGCTCCTGACGGCGGAATGTATGCACTGTCTTTGTCACTCTCTATACAATAAACAAAGACAAAGCACAGAATTCGAATCGAATTCCGTTTGCGACTGTTCGTGAATCAGGGAGCTGATCTTTTTTGAATTAGCGTTATGAGGCGTGCACTTTTGGATTTTCCTAATTTTTATATAAGTAAATGCTTTATAATGAAAACAAGTTGGGATGTCTGAGAATGCGGTATTTTTTTAACTCGTTGAAAAACCATAAACTTATTTATACTAGGAGTATAATAAGTTTATGTGAAAAACATAGAATAGCTTACATGTTCGTACTTTCGACATTTTATAAATTCACACGAAGTTTGACCGGAGTCCTCTCAATAAAGATGGCAGCACTAACCCGGTAGTTTTCCCGCCGCGAGACAATAGAACCAACTTCGCATTCTATTCCCTACAATTTTAGTTGCAAGTGATTACGGCAGGGGGCACGCTGAGCGGCGCTGAGCGCGTGCTATTGTGTCGGGACTTAGTAGTTCTAGAGTTTTCATTCAGATGGCGTTAGTGCCGGAAAAATAGTTTTCCCAGTTCCTTGGTGCAATTTGTTTTTCACATTCTATTTTTTTCTGTTGGAGTTCAGTTGTAACTTGTAGTATAACATTGAATATTGGCAACTTATCAAATTCTATTCATTTATCATCATTTGCAGACGACATTATTTTAGTAAGAACTCCAAATATTTTGGGAATAGCCATAAATTCAAACCGAGCATCGTAAAAATGCATTTTATGTTTCTCAGGATAACTCATAAATTATTCAGTTCGTTAATTAGCAGTTCCTCCCGCAACAGTTCCTAAGTTCCAACTCCAACTAATCATCGTGTACCACAAGTTTAGGACTATTAGCATACATCTTCCAAGCTGGTGCAGGATTCGGAAGCCAGGAGCGTCTAGGAAACTGCGCAATCCGTCAGAGCCCGACGGCCAATGGCGGGATGGCCGAAAGTGGGTCGCCGCCGGATAGGTGCTTACGGGACGATGGTCTCGCGTAGGGCTGGGCTGGTGTCGATAATTTGCCTCGTCTTTTTACGATGTAATATAATTGACAAGAGGAAAAGTGTTTTTTTGACGTGATACGTCTTATAAATCGATGAATGCTGCCCGCATCAGCCCGCATGAAAAAGTGTCACGTTCCGCGTGCAAGCAAGAGCGCCGAACAAGCGATAGAGAGACACGATCGGCCTTAAGCGTTCGGCTCTCTTCCACTCCATCGGCCGATGCGTCCGAGTAGAAGATAGACAGCGGCATATTGTTATCACGTAAAATTATCGTCCGTTAACCAACTTTACAGACAACCAATTTTCTATGAGATTTAGTTTAAATATTAACTTATTAATGAGTTTTGCGATGGTTATAAATTGGACCAGAACAGAATTGATATAGCCTACCTTTTTTCGCAAACGTGTAAGAAGTGAAAAAAGGAATAATTAAAGTATACATTTTCATAAGAAACTGGAAAAGGATCACACGAGGCTGTCGAGGTGGTTGTTACTAAAAGAAAATTACTATCTGCCAGTGGCACTAAATTAGCACCGTACGCATCGCAACAGCTCCCAATTTCCTGCTGCATCTAATCACCGTGTACTACAAGTTCAAGGCTATAAGAATAAATCCTACAAGCTGGTGAAAAGTGATTCAGAAGGAGAAGCATCTAGGAAGCTGTTCAATCCGTTACGCGGTCAAGGCGGAATAGCCGAAAGTGGGTCGCCATACCGGAGAGGTACTTACGGGACAATGGTAGCGCGGTGGAGGTGGGATGCGTCGATACCTTTTTAATCGTCTTTTTACGATATCATATCTACTCGTACCATGATTAATACTCTATCGTCCATGCAATCCGTTAGGTGGCCAATGGCGGGATGGCCCAAAAGGGGATGCCACCGGATAAGAGGTCACGGCACAGTGGCCAGTGCAGTAGGGTGGGTTAGTATCGATACTTGCGAGTTGCGAACAACCTTTTACTAAAGGCGAGTTGGTCAACGAGCATATACGATATTTTACTACTTATCATAAAGGATAATTCACGATATTATAATTTGAAATAAAAAATTACGTATTTAAGTTAAGCACCAGCTCATTTTTAAATGGTTTTTATTTTAGACAACTATAAATCTGTTCTTATCTTATCTGGTTGGTGTAGGTATCACAGCCTAGTTGGCACACTTACATAAATATCTTTCTATGTTTTTTTTTTCTCATTTTGCCACTTTCTGATGTGTTGAACAATTAACTGGGGACCACTTTTCGATCGCCATTAAAGTTGGTTACAACGCGTTGCCACCCTTTCGCGAAAGCTTACAGAAGTAATCCATAAAACGTGTCATTTTCTAGGGATATTTTTTTTCAGTAGTAAATGCATAAACTCTTTTAACTTATATCGAATATCGATGGTCAGTCCAGCACTAGTTTGCCGACTTCACCTCGCCGGATGGCGCTGTCTCCGCTCCCCGCCGCCATTTCCGGCGCCGGTGGGGGGGTTCCGCCCCACAATGGATCCTTTATATCTTCCTACCGCTAATCTACTAGCTGATAATATGATTAGTGCCCGCCTTTGTGCAAGTGTATATTACTAGCGATTTGCGCAATACCACTAAAGTCTATGTTTTAAGAGTACCTACTATTTTTTTTATCGTTTAATGATAGCTGGATACCTCAGTAAAAGTATTATATGCAAAACTGAAACATATTTTACTTTCAGGCAGCCATGGTTTTAAAGGTAAGTAAATGCATAAAACTGAAAATCAACTCTATGAATTTTAAGTTTGTCATGTGTTTTAATATTATAAATTTTCTGTTCCTATTTAAAATTTTCTCTATACCATCTATCTATATCGGCAGAAGGATGCAGGCAACGGCCTGTCAGATGACCGCAATCGGCCACACACTCACAGTTTGACAGACAAAAACCTAATGCCTGTTTGATCGAGGACTGCAGGTGGCCTGCCGGCGGACTTAAGTCAGACTAAAAAATATTACTAAAGAAAAAGCAATCTTTGAAAATAGAGAGTTAGGGCTGTATCACATCAGGCATAGCACCGACTCCACCAGCACTTCCGAGGCTTTTATTTGCGTCCGTGGGACACTTAGCTGAGCTACGCTCTAGCAGAAACCAAGTGATCAAATTTAGGAATGTTGTAATTACAATTTGACATGACAGTGTTGGCGATGGCTGGCTGAGTTTCACAACCAGTTGTGAAAAAGGAATGCCATTTCATCCTAAGGGCTGAATCTCTTAAGTTCAATCCTCACGTATTTGACAATGCCATGTCAGCAACGCCAGCAGCCGAAACCAATCAAAACATGTCAAATTGTATAACATCATTCCTAGCTTTACATCACTTGGCAGCAGCCGCTTGGGTGGGACCTTACGTCACAGTATATTATATGCATGATTATATGTCACCGTAACATTGTGAAACCCATTAGTTCATAATCTACCTCGCGAGATTATCAACTTTCGATAAATTATGAACAGTGCGTACGAGACAGTATGCACACGGCTGCCAGCTCACGAGTTTGCCTCGGAAAAGTCCTGTACTCCTCGGAAGTCCTGTAGAACACGTGATAGGTTAGAAATTTAAGGTGAAACAATCCATGATGTTGTATTGATACAAAAAAAATATTCGTGGTTATTTTTATATCATTCCCAGCTCTACATCACTTGGCAGCAGCCGCTTGGATGTGACGCCAAACCGTTCATGAATTATAACCGTGGTTTACTTCAGAAACAAAGCTTAGAAATCGAACCGAATCCATTGTCAAACTGTTGTGACTGGGAATTGGTCCTTGTTTGCAGCCTTGCAATGAAATTGAAGAATGTTTACCGTCATCGCAACACTTCTTAAATCTTATGATTGACCTATTGAAAATATTCGCTATACTTATTATATTGCTTGCGGCTAACACGTTGGTTATTCTTCAACTTGTACCTACCTCCCAAAATTTTGAAAGTTCGGCACAATAATAACAACCCCTGGCAAATCGACAATCGCAGTCAAACAATGTTTTTTTTGCTACCGTTCTTGGATAATTCTCATCGTCACCAGAGTGTGGGCAATTTCACTGCGTTCTTACGCTGTTTGTGACATTTTTGAATGCTGGAAAAATCCTTTATTTTCCATAAACCTTTACTGCAGCATGCAGAAAAACCTTGAAAAACACTTTCATTACATAAAATCACTCATACCATGAAAGTGTTGTTCACGCTGGTGGCAATTTGAATCTCGGTCATCTGTTATTGATAATTTCACAGAACAATGTTTGTGAAATCCTCTTTATACCATTAGTTTGTTTACGGCGCGGCGGTAATGCTTTTTAATGCCCGTAAAAATTAAACAAATCACGAACCGTGAAAAGTTATGGGTATGGGCACAAAGTAACTACGCGGGCGGTCGCTGGGTATGTCTTTCCTATACTTGAGAGTTTCGTGGTTTTCGACGAATCGTCATTATCGGGACGTGTGAATAAGGTCTGACTCTTTATATTACTTTATTTATAATTTTACGTCATCCACCGCATCCAAGTCAGTTCTGATCTACACAGCATTCCCAGACAGACCTTACATTGATGACTTTCAAACTGTTCGTTCTAGAATCCGTGCCAGATAACTCTGCACGGGACTGGGGAATTATTTGGCGCTAGTGAGGTTTGTTAAAAGATTAGTTTTCGATTTCGACCGCGCGTAGACATATCTGGCGCGCACTCTAGAAGTAAGACAACAGGATGCAGATATTCCCGTCAGCTGTGGAAAGAACTTAATATAATTGAATAATTCTCGGCGCAAACTTTTCAATGAGGACTAGAAAACGGGCTTTTCTCTTTGTGTCTGCGAAGTCCGTTTGAGTGTTTTCGCTTCCTTTTTATGGAGTGGCGCGATCTCGCCTTGTACGAGTTGGTATATTTAAGTACATAGGTTTATTTATATTTAATTTATTATTAGACGTTATTCACAAGAACTCGACTGATTCCTTTTTTTCAGAAATAATAAAAAAAATAAAAGAAATAAAATATACTCGATCGGCGGCACTAGTTGGCTCATGTTAGCCCCATATCAAACGATATTATGTCGTGGTCAGATCATAAGATAGGTAAATTCATGGTGTTGTCGGTCATTTCATGAAATAGTCGTAAGTATTTCACGAAATAACCCTCAGATCATATAATACTATAAATAACCAATTTAAATTGACAATATCGTTGAAATTATTTTCATTTTTTACTTTTTTGCATTTACAAAAAATATACCTAGTACAACGCGGAATACAGTTTATTTGAAATAAATATGTAGTTTAAAAAACTATAAAAACACACTTTTATAGGAACAGACTAAAAGTACAAAATAACCGTCTATTCAGTAACTGAAATTAAAAAGCGTGGTGCGCGTTGTCAATATTAAGTACTTGAATGCATGCTTTGCAAAGGGCGCACCACGCTTTTTAATTTCAGTTACTGAATAGACGGTTATTTTGTACTTTTAGTCTGTTCCTATAAAAGTGTGTTTTTATAGTTTTTTAAACTACATATTTATTTTTTACCTTTTATTTTAACAAATAGCAAGCTATGGATGGGGATGGTAATCGATTTCACAGTCCATTCATGTGTCTGCCCACCCCGTAAACATTATAACTCAAAGGCGTGATTGTATGTATTTAGTTTTACAAATTCAAGTGGAGTCTATTAGTTACCAGATGCGCGAGCCGAACCCTTACTTCCTCCCTGCTCCATCATCAGACCCTCAGCACCAAGTGTAGCGAATAGGTCTCATCAGAACGAAACAAATGAGCCGAAACTCGAGGGGTTTCCTAGTGGTAATTAAGGAGTGCCACTGACTTCCTCCCTGCTCCATCATCAGACCCTCACCATTAAGTGTAGCGAATAGGTCACATCAGAACGAAACAAATGAGCCAGAACTCGAAGGGTTTCCTATTGGCCATTAAGGAGAGCCACTGGCTTCCTCCCAGCTTCATCATCAGACCCTCGCCACCAAGTGTAGCGAATAGGTCTTGTCTGAACGAAACAAACGAGCCCAAACTCGAGGAGTTTTCTTGAAGTCATTAAGGAGTTTCACTGGGTCCTCCCAGCTCCATCATCAGACCCTCACCACCAAATGTAACGAATAGGTCTTATCAAAACGAAACAAATGAGCACAAACTCGAGGTGTTTCCTATTGGTCATTAAGAAGTGTCACTGGCTTCTTTCCTGCTCCATCATCAGACCCTCACCACCAAGTGTAGCGAATATGTCTCATCAGAACGAAACAAATGAGCCAGAACTCGAGGTGTTTCCTATTGGTCATTAAGGAGTGCCACTGGCTTTCGCCCTGCTCCATCATCAGACCCTCACCACCAAGTGCAGCTCATAAGTCTCGTCAGAACGAAACAACGGAGCCTAAACTCGAGGGGTTTCCTAGTGGTCATTAAGAAGTGCCACTGGCTTCCTCCCTGCTCCATCATCAGACTCTCACCGTTAAGTGTAACGAATAGGTCTCATCAGAACAAAACAAATGAGCCTAAACTCGAGGGGTTTCCTAGCAGCCATTGAAGAGTTCTATTGCCCACCTCTTAACTCCATCATCAGATCAGCCCGATGGTAGCAAATTATTGTATTGTCATCGGATTTATATAGACATGCAAAGTTTCAAATCAATACGACAACTAGAAGTAGGTTAAAATTGAATTCCAAGATTTTCTTACATTGTGACTTAGTTACAAGTGAAGCTAATAAAAGTGTGGTAATTAGTTATTTAGTGGGAGTGGGTGCGCGTCTCAATAGAACTAATTAAAGTTCGCCTTGGGAAGTTTTTCAATGAGAGCAGACCCACAAAAGGAGGAGCTGAAAGCCCCCGCTCGAGGAATGGCGTTATCCCTCTGGGGCTTTTATTATTGCTCCTATTTTATTTTCGACTTACTCTCTAGATTATAATTTTACATAGACTTTCCAATAATTGACTGAACAAGTCTCTTTTTTTTCTAATAAATTATAGACATTTAAAAAAACTGTATCGTACATAAGTAGGTAAGTACATAAAGTTAGTTTAGCTATACTTAAGGCGCTACTAGGAAAAAGTATGGACTTTTTGATATAAAACTATAGGATGGTTAGAGTTGTTACAAATCTGGTAATAAGATATGTATTTCTTTATACCTTTACCTAGAATCGTATAGTTTCAAAAACACGATTTTATGATTTTGGCTCGACACTTTTTATTTTCGAAAATACCTCTAAAAAATACGAAATTTCAAGATTACGCTTAAATGGGGTTACATATACTATTGGAAATTGGTTTAATTAGTGGACACCATTAATATTTAGGATCGTATAGAAGCATTAAAAAAAAATCGCTATAGTTTTTTAATACGAAGTGATTTTGTGTTTTTTTCGCCTAATCTACAAAATCGGTCTCGCTCCCGCGCGCGTCGTTTTCTCATTGATATCTCGCTTCAGCATAATTTTTCCGAGTATCGCCTTAATAGCTTTGTTGGTGATAATATGCTGCTTTTAGTTCTAGTAGTTGATTTCAGTAGAACTCATTAAGTATTATTTGTCATGTGAAACCAGCCCACAAAACGAAGAGCTTGGTGCCTCGATGGTTTTATCCTTCTGGGACTTAGTATATTGCTCGTACATAATTTTCTTTGATCCTTTTAGTATTTTGAATATTGCAACAATTTTTTAAGTTTTATTGGAATGCAAATTCGTGCTCTTCTATCTTTTAACCAATGTAGTTAAACAAATAAAATGAAGTCGGTTAAAAAATATTTTAACTTATTATGTTTTCTTTTTCATGTATTTATTTGACCTAAATCTTAGGATGGGTTAAAAAAGTACGACATGATAAATAAATAAGTCATAAAACATGATAAATAAATAATAAAATCATGAGGGCGAGGATTACAATTTCACACTTTTAATTGAATAAAATAAACACAAACTTTATGCCATGCCACCGACCGAGGAATGGCTTGGGTATGGTTCTTTTGGAACTTAAGGCGATACTCGGAAAAATTATGCTGAAGCGAGATAGCAATGAGAAAAGGACGCGCGCGAGAGCGAGACCGATTTTGCAGATTACGCAAAAAAACACAAAATCACTTCGTATTAAAAAACTATAGCGATTTTAAAAAAATGCTTCTATACAATTCTTAATATTATTGGTGTCCACTAATTAAACCAATTTTGAATAGTATAAGTAACCCCATTTAAGAATAATCTTGATATTTCGTATTTTTTCGAGGTATTTTCGAAAATAAAAAGTGTCGAGGCAAAATCATAAAGTCGTGTTTCCGAAACTATACGATTCTAGATAAAGGTATGATGAAATATTATATCTTATTACCAGATTTATAACAACTCTAACCGTCCTATAGTTTTATATCAAAAAGTCCATACTTTTTCCGAGTAGCGCCTTAAATTATGGCTCCTTCTTTTTATTTGAACGAAACTTCAAGTTTTTTAAAATTCGTGCCATTCGTTCATGAATCCAATCTTCTTCTTATCGAGTCGATCAATGATAGAACGGCCTTATAAATGAGCACGGGCTGTGACCCACCACGGGGGCTACGGAAGACGTCGATACCACTGCTGCGGTTTCCGCTCCGGTGGACGGAGATGCGGCGTGAGTTTGTTAAACACTGCGGGTTTTGTATGCACATCAAAATTCTACAGCCATAGTTATCAAGCGCAATACCACAAACCGGAGCGGTCTGCGGTGCAGTGTGTGAGAACCGCCTAACGACAATAAACCACAGATCACCTGTATGTATAAATCTAGTCTGGAACGCTGTACAATGTACATCTGTTCAGAAACCCGGAGAAGCTCGAGATAATAAACTTTTGGTGACCGACCGGTTTCCGACCAGAGTGAAAATTGCTTAACCCTATCAATAACAGGCCAAAACGCAAACTTTTGCGCCACGTACAACGTAATCTCTTATCGAATTACAAGCGCTTTCGTCCAATCTCCCGCAGAACGCCCACAACACAACACGCAGCGCAAAACTCATCCGTAACTCGTGCACGCGACCGAACCAGCCATTTCGCGAATAGGCGTCACTTATCGAGTTACATCGACGATTCTAACTAATTCGGAGTTCGCCCCCCTCCCCCTCTCTAAGCTCATTTCCTGCGCGCCGCCTGCTAGTATTAATTTTAAATTAAATACGGATCAGCCTCCGCGAGCGAACATAACATGCGGGTGTACGTACATGTTTTGATGGCACTCTGATAATGAGTTTGGTGGTTTTCAATGCGCTCAGTGGTAATTTTATATTTACATCGGTTAATAAAATACAGTGTATATGTCAACGATAGGCAAAGAATAAAAACCGTTAAAATTAAGACGAGTGTACCGAACTTACTCAAATCTGGATCTCTTTTAAGACAGCGTTAAAATAAATAAACTTAAGAATCGCCTAAGTCTTTTCTTAGTTAACTTAAGACATTCTTATCAAAAAATTGCTTTGCGCTAACCTTAGGACATTCTTAAATGCACTTTAGGCTATTCTTAACTTACGGGCCCAATATCGAGCGCCTAAGGCTTAAGAAATACCTATATCAGTGATTATTGTCTGTGGCATTGTGAGCAAAGAGTAATGCGACAAGCTTTTCTGTTCCGGTGATTATCTTTGGAACTAAAACAGTTTTCATACGACAGCCCATTTTGACAGCTAATTTCGTATTGCAAGTGACTCCTCTGTCACGGCTGTCACCGGAACAGAAAAGCTTGTGGCTTTTGTATTCTTGTTTGCTAGATAGAGACACAACACATGTGACATACGTCATTCATCATTTATTTTAAAAAAACATTACAGTTCGACAATCGTTTCTGTTCCAATGACAGCGGCGCTTATGTTTAGCAGCAAAACATGAAAGTATTAGCAAAATGACATTAAAACAAAACTCGTTAGTTCTAGTTTTGGCCACCGGAACAGAAAAGGTTGTCACACTGTATTTATGTTTTTCTTGACAGTTGAGCTCAGTTGACTTTTTCTTTTCTCGGTGAATTACTCCTTCCAAATAAAATAGACAACGTCTTAGCTTTCGTCTCCTTTTAACTCTCGAAGGAATCAATTAGAAGTTTCAACCAAAAAAATATCCAGTGACCTACTTTACCTCGCCAGTTTTAAAATCCATAAACAATTAATATTTGAATTCAGTCATTCATTCTTTTAGCAATGCGATGACTAAGTTACGACGTAGTCTGTCAGTGCAAACAAAAATTTTAGCTCGGCTGTTTGAGGCTGTTCCTAAGATAAGATGTATCTTATCTATGACAAGCTCAACCCGAGTTTAGTGCAAACGGGCATAAGTCTTTTGTAAAAACTTCGTTTTTAGGACAAGCTTTTTTGTTGACTGTACTTAAATATTGTATTGTCTGTCATCCAAACCAAACCCGTATGCAAAGATTCAGCTCAATCGGACACTGGGAAGTGGGTCTTAGCTTGCAAGATTTGACCCGAACGGACATGCATACATACATGCATACATACACTGCAAGTAAAATAAAAGCTTTTGCTTTTTACTTTTCAGTTCAATTTTGGCAGTCGGGTTTTTAATTTTTAAATTATTATTATTCCTTTTATTCATTACTAGCTATGCTCCCCAGTTTCTGAGTAACAAACGACTTCGTAGCTCATTGGTTAGAGCAATCGCCCGGATATTGAAAGGTCGTAGGTTCGTGTCCCATCAGAGCTAGATGTGAGAAGAGGCGGGTCGAATTTTTTTTAATTTTCAACAAAATCAATAGACTAATAAAATAGAATACTTACCTATATTTAATACACATTAACACCCGTTTGCACTAAACTTAAGAATCGCCTAAGTCTTTTCCTAACTAACTTAAGACATTCTTAACAAAAAATTGCTTTGCACTAACCATAGGACATTCTTAAATGCACTTTAGGCTATTCTTAACTTACGGGCCCAATATCGAGCACCTAAGGCTTAAGAAATACCTATATCTGTGGTTATTGTCTGTGGCATTGTGAGCAAAAAGTAGTGCGACAAGCTTTTCCGTTCCGGTGATTATCTTTGGAACTAAAACAGTTTTCATACGACAGTCCATTTTGATAGCTATTTTTGTATTGCAAGTGACTCCTCTGTCACGGCTGTCACCGGAACAGAAAAGCTTGCGGCTTTTGTATTCTTGTTTGTTAGATAGAGACACACACAACACATGTGACATACGTCATTCATAATTTATTAAAAAAAAACTGTAATAAGTTTTTCTTGACAGTTGAGCTCAGTTGACTTTTTCTTTTCTCGGTGAATTACCCCTACCAAATAAAATAGACAACGCCTTAGCTTTTGTCTCCTTTTAACTCACGAAGGAATCAATGAGAAGTTTCAACCAAAAAAATATCCAGTGACCTACTTTACCTCGCCAGTTTTAAAATCCTTAAACAATTAATATTTGAATTTATTCATTCATTCTCATAACAAGGCGATGACTAAGTTACGACGTAGTCTGTCAGTACAAACAAAAAATTTAGCGCGGCTGTTTTAGGCTGTTCCTAAACTAAGCTGTATCTTATCTAGGACAAGCTCAACCCGAGTTTAGTGCAAACGGGCATGAGTGCTCGTCAGATAAGTCTGCGCGCGGTAAAAATCGAATACTAATCTTTTCTGCAACATTAGAACAAAAAAATGCACTGTAACTAGCGCCAAAAACGCGCCAGGCACGTGCAGAGTTATCTGACACACACTAGTGTTGTACGAGGGGTTCACTAAAAGTTTTGCGTAACAAACATTCGAAAATTAAACATTTATGAGTGGCCAGGAGCGCAGAATAGATGAATTCGAATGTAATTGAGAAAATTTTAAAGTTAAAGTATAGGTACCTGCAATCAAAGTTTGCAATTTGAACAAGCCTACATAAGCTACAAGTTTCATTTTGTATATGTTTGTACTTGTAAATTTTATTCAACTGACGCGCAAATTGAACGCGCTATCATTACTTGCACGCGTCTTCCGTCTATGATAATATTTATACTACGCGTTCACTTCATCATTGCCGCTACCTCACGGCCCGCTTCACCATACCGCACCCCTGTGTCGCCTACGCAGCGACCTACGGGCGACGCAGGAGGTGCGGTATGGTGAAGCGGGCAGCGAGGTAGCGGCAATGATGAAGTGAACGCGTAGTATACGTAAACTGGTCGAACACCACTTGTCCAGTAAAACCTGCATGCAATTTGCACGCTCTCGAACACATGTTTTCAGTGCCAATTTCAGTGCAGTCAACGTGTACGCAACTGTGATATCATATTTGCTTGCAAGACTTGCCTAATGGAATTACTCCTTTAAAGTACCGTTAAATGTTGGAAAGATATATTAATTCATATTCCAACCGGTGCGACTGCACTGCAGCAGTGATCCGGTAATAGAATGCCAGTCAGAAATCGAAACATAAATGACAATAATAATTGGGATTGGCAACGCGATGGGCGCTGCAACGTTTGCGCTAGAATAGAAAACATTTTAGTTAAAAAACCGATGGAAATTGAATTGGGTTTTTTTTTTATATAAGGGCATTTCTACGGGGACGACCGATTGACCTACTGGAGCGAAAAAAGTAACTTTAAAATAAAATTACGTAGGTACTTGAAAAAAATCACACATATTTATAGGACTCTTGACCTGATGGAGAGCATACTTAGAAGACCGCCAGGTTTTACATATCGCCTAAAAAAATCTGAAAGTTCAAAAACGGGCAGAATTTGGCTTAAAATGGAGTGTCCGGTTTCCCGAATTTACTCGTTATTGTTTCATAACTTTTAAAATAATAACTTGCTCATTATAATTCTCACATTCCCAGAACAAGGGATAGACAATAAAGCCATATACGTAATTATATTTGTTGTACATCCTTGGGTTTTAATACAGTAACACATTTAAATTTTGTCCGAAGCGTGTGCCTCAATTCGGTGAAATTTACTTTTGCATACCTATATCACTAACTACGCGCAGTACGAATGTACACTACTGATTCTCGCCACCCGGGGGTTGCGCCCGAGCGGCCGAGCAGTGTGGACGGGGGACCTGTCGCATTGAGGAGCATTTTTCGAAGGTTCGAAATCATTCGGTGTTTTTGGGGTTGGGTCATTTCTCAAATCGGTGTGCGACATTAATTTTGTTTATGAAATATTTAATGAGATTTGTGGTAAATCAATTGTTTAACTGATATCTACCAGTATGTTTTATAGAAATTGTTGTAATTTATAATATTAGGGGTTAAAGTATCAAATTGCCGTTTTGTATGGAGATTTTTGTAATTTTTGTTTTTTTCATACTAACGTTTTTGTAATTTATTCAACGACTAATATTAGTAACTTTACAAAATTTTACACACGTATTTATGGAAATTTTAACTACTAAATGACACATTCGTTAAGAGAAAATAAAATATTTTCACTAAGTTACAACTAATAAAGTATGAAATTCTGGAAACAAAAATAGTCGTAACTTTCGGGATAAGTTTTTTCTATGTAAATAATCAAATATCGTGATTATTAAATTATCAAAAGTTGCTCGATACGGTCTTAATGTAACGCAATATTAAAGAAATTATATATTTCTAATATCATAAAAGTTGTTAAGTTATATGTACAAAAGAAAAAAAACGGCAATTTCATTCTTTAACCCCTATTATTTTCGAGTAATTTGATGAATTGTGTTATTTTCTCAATTCCACGGAAAATGGGGCATCTAACTGAGAAAACTTACACTGAATTGAGATTTCACATATTATGAATTCAACTGTAAGGGCCATTCATTAATGATAATGGCAATCAATAGAGCATATCATAGTCGGTTACTTCCCTGATAGCGACTGCTTGAGCTGCTAGTTAAATGCCCATACACTCAGCTTGAAAGACAGTGTTGTATGAGCTTAGTGGCAGCGCAATTTGTATGTTTAAGTCTTCTGAGAACACACCTGTCCCAGCTGTCCCTTCTCCATTAGAAATCTTGGAGCCATCGTTGTATATCAGAAGCGCTCTGTGTTGTGCCTGAGAGCTTTGTAAGTCATCCAGTTGTATTTTGTATTTCTTATCAAAGATGAAGGATGGTTTGACCTTATCATACACCGCCTGCACAAGGAGTGTGTCCAACCAATCCTCCAGTAGGCCCTTTATGTGTCTTACCTTTGGAAACCTGAGGGTACCTGGGTGTTTCAGCCTACTGAAGGTTGTCTTGTCAAAGGCCCCTTCAATGTCGAGGAACGCACCAAGACATATCAGTTTGTTTTGAAACGCTTCCTTTATCTTACCGACTAGTTGATTGAGTGCCGATTCTGTGGATTTGCCAGCACTGTAGGCATGCTAGTGTTTATGTAAAGGATGTACAGATAGTATTGTATCTCGTAAAAACCATTTACACACCCTTTCCATGGTCTTCAGCAGGAAAGAGGAAAAGCTAATGGGTCGGAAAGCTTTCGGGTTCGTGTAGTCGGACTTACCAGGTTTTGGTATGAACACTACCCTGAATTCCCTCCAGGGGTGTGGGATGTAGCCATGCGCCAGGCAGGCTTGAAAAAGATGGGTAATGACCGCAACGAGCTGCTGATCCCCCCATTGTAGAAGGACAGGAAAGATGTTGGCCGTCCCTGTTCACTTAAAAGGCGAGAAACTGTTTATTGCGCATCTTACCTTTTCTTGTGTTATCACCCTTTTAGCCAAAGACCAGTGGTCATATGTTGGATGACTTGTTACATCATGCCACTCGATATGTTGTAGAGGATGGCAGTTTGGGAAGTGGGTTTGTAGGAGAACGGCATTCTGTGATTAATTTTCTCAATTCGGTGCATTCTCAATTAGGTGTTTAACTTTTCTCATAAACCACTTCACAACATTAACACCCGTTTGCACTAAACTTAAGAATCGTCTTTAAGAGACTTAAGTCTTTTCCTAGCTAACTTATGACATTCTTAACAAAAAATTGCTTTGCACTAACCTTAGGAGATTCTTAAATGCACTATAGGCTATTCTTAACTTACGGGCCCAATATCGAGCACCTAATGCTTAAGAAATACCTATATCAGTGGTTATTGTCTGTGGCATTGTGAGCAAAGAGTAGTGCGACAAGCTTTTCTGTTCCGGTGATTATCTTTGGAACTAAAACAGTTTTCATACGACAGTCCATTTTGACAGCTAATTTCGTATTGCAAGACTCCTCTGTCACAGCTGTCACCGGAACAGAAAAGCTTGTGACTTTTGTATTCTTGTTTGTTAGATAGAGACACAACACATGTGACATACGTCATTCATCATTTTTAAAAAAAAACTGTATTTATGTTTTTCTTGACAGTTGAGCACAGTTGACTTTTTCTTTTCTCGGTGAATTACCCCTACCAAATAAAATAGACAGCGCCTTAGCTTTTGTCTCCTTTTAACTCACGAAGGTGATTCCTTCGTTGAGAAGTTTCAAGCAAAAAATATCCAGTGACCTACTTTAACTCGCCTTTTTTAAAATCCATAAACAATTAATATTTGAATTTATTCATTCATTCACTTAGCAAGGCGATGACTAAGTTACGACGTAGTCTGTCAGTGCAAACCAAAATTTTAGCTCGGCTGTTTTAGGCTGTTCTTAGGCTAAGATGTATTTTATCTAGGACAAGCTCAACCCGAGTTTAGTGCAAACGGGCATTAGTCCCATTGTTATTTTTAGATTCAGGATGGAATAAACTTATTTTTTTAATATACAAACTACTTAAAAGACCAAATATTGAATCAACCACCGAATTGAGAAAAAAAAACCCCTTTTGTAGAAATGCTCATAAACTAGGACTTAAGGAAGTTAATGATCATAATCAAATAATCATCGACAGTTAAATACACGGACGTTTCAAACATAAATAAAATTTTAAAAAAATTACACCAGCTATTTTGTAATACCTATAAATGAAACGACATTTGTTATAGCTACCACCACCATATCAAATAGCTTAAAGATCCACAGCACCGTTTCCACGAAAAAATCAGTCAATGTAGGTAAAATTCCAACTTATATATCTTTTCGATTTTTTTTATCAATCCACAGATCTTTACGAAGTTAAAGAAAAACAAACACGTTGTTACTTTTAGTATCGAGGGTAAGGTCTTCTGATGGATATAAGATATTTTACCGCGGTAAAAGTAGCCAATGTCATTCTCCAGCTCCCAAACTCTCCCCATACCAAAAATCACGTCGAAAACTTGCTCCGTTTTGATGTAAAAGACGAAAAAACACGTTGTTATTATTGAATGATGGATGTTCCAATGGAAAAAATCTTTTTACTAGCAAGTCACTCTCCAGCTCCCAAACTATCCCCATTCCAAAAACTACGTCGATCCGTAGCTCCGTTTTGACGTGAAATACGGACAAATAAACACACAAACACACTTTCACATTTATAATACAAGCTTTACGGCCGTCGCTTTGCCCGCGTGGACCTCACGACGTTATCCCACGAGAATGTGATATTTTCTGAATAAAAAGTAGCCTATAATATGTCACTCTACAGCACCCAAAGTATTCCCATGCCCAAAATCAGGTCGATCCGTTGGTCCGTTTTGGCGTGAGAGACGGACAAACAAACAAACTCTTTCACATTTATAATATTAGAATGGATTCAATCAATATGTCTGGAGAGCGATTCTTGCACAATAGACATGATGTCGAATTGGAGATAGTCAGTCCACGCCACATAACTTGGCATTTGTCAGAGGGCGCTGATCGTCGTGGTTGGTCGAAAAAATAAGTCTTATTCCCATGTCATAATTTTAGTTCCAGATATTGACACACGCCAAGTTATATGGCGCGTAGATACTGTCGAAATAAAATGGCGGATGTTGATTGAAACAGAATTTTCGTAGTCACATTAAAGAAATGTTTGTACCCGCGCTCGACTTGCAACGAGTAGTAAATGTCAGTCGACATGAACATCACGCGTAAAGTTGTATTTTTAAAAACTATATAAATTTTTGTGACTTTTTCAGTATCGGATAACTCTGCGCGCGACTGGGGCATTTTTGGCGCTAGTTAGAGGACATTAGAGATATCTCTATAGATCTGAGAATCGCCTCCCGGTATTGTGTTGTACGGTCACCTTTAGGGTCCCTTTTTACAGAAGCTGACCTACACGAAGCTGAACCGTGTTTTCATACATTTGTCACACAACAGGCGGGCGACATCAGTAGCCGTAGCAAGAAAAACTGTCGTTTAATCGTTATCGTGATTGTATTATTTTGAATGAAAATGAGCAGCGCTTCTTTCGCCAGCACTTTGACAGCTTACTATTCGATTACCCTAACCACAGCCATCTCTATCGTAGAAGACGATAGAGACGGCTGTGCCCTAACGATAGTATTTCATGCTAGGGGTACTGCTCAACTGTCAAATGTATGGAAATAAAACTCAGCTCCGTCCCGTTCCGCTTTTGGAGAAACGCATCCTCACACTTAGATAGCCAGTTTCTCAATGGTTGATTCCGGGAGTGTGCGCTTCCACCTTCAGCCATTCTTCCCATGACATCAGGTGTGATGAAGGCTAAGTGCAACCCCCTAGTAGACATTTTTTTAATAAAGTACCTAGAAGATATTTCATTGCTGTACCTACATACTATAAAAAGACCAGCTTCTTGTCTGTCCGCACAGTAGCGCGGGTGCGGGCGCGGGCTTTGCTTGAACTATACTTACTTGTATAAGAATTTAACCACTATTTTTAAAACTATACGTCAATATTTTGTAGATTTATAGGAAAATACTTCATGGACACGTACACAAACGCCCTATAACTCGCCCGAGTGCACTAGCGTGCTGTTACGCGTTACCTATCTAAAAATGGAATTAAATTAAATATGTAGTTAAAGTTAAAGTTAAAAAACTAAAACAACACACTTTTATAGGAACAGACTAAAAAGTACAAAATAACCGTCTATTCAGTAACTGAAATTAAAAAGCGTGGTGCGCGTTGTCAATATTAGGCAAGTACTTGAAATGCATGCTTTGCATGCGTGCTTCAGTTTGCTTATTATAAGCGAGCTAGTGCCTGCCTGGCTGATCACCGAGTGCTTCTCCGTTGTGCATAAAAACAACCATATGTACTGAATAAATCGGAGAGAGAGAAATATATAAAAATAACCATAACATAAGCATTATACGAGTAAAAAAGCTTTATGATAAGTATAATACTCTCAGTTATGACACTCAGAATCGATATTATAATGTCTTTCAGGTGAAATTCATCTTCTTTCATTCCTCATGAATAAAATATGTACTTGTTAAACAAAAGTTGGCAAGATCTTAGAAGGAGCCTTGCTTTAGTATTATGTTTGAGATTTGTGGAATTCAATATTACTTCAACTCCAATAATAGTACATTACAGCCGAGGACAGGTAAGTAAGAAATTACATTGTCGAGGATGGTTTGAAGCACGAGCCGCAGGCGAGGGCTTTAATCATTCGAGGCAAGGTAATTTGCTTACCGTACAAGGCTTGTATAGTGCTTTTCTCAAGAAATGCGAGGAAATAAAAAAAAACTGTTTAACTAAATAGGTAATATTTATTAAAATTTATATCACACATGTTAGGTCAATTATTAAATGTAAATGTTATTGTTTTCCCGGGCACACTTATGTATAAATCGCCCATAATAATATTATTTTTAATGATGTAGGTATCATTAAAATACGCCAACAACACAGATTCCGAAAACGTATGCGCCTTTTTTCACTTTTCCAAATCAGATCGTAGGTTTTCATATCTTTCTTTTGATTTTGCTGGCAGTAAGTTTTCTGTTATTCATTTTGCTTCTGCTCTCAAATTTGGTGGAGTAGGTACTCATACAATGTCTGTATATGTTTCATTGGCAGAACTCATTTTGATAATTTATTACACAATTTAAATAAACTGTATTGATATCAAATCAACCGCTGAAAATCATTCCCGCCGTTATTTTTAATATTGGTTTGTGAGGCCAAGTGGAACGGTCATACAGCCTATTGATACTACTTGCTACTAAAATGCGCAACTTCAATACCCGCTTCTGGGTGGTAGATGGCGCTGTACATATTTCCCATACAAAATTACTCGTAAAGGATATTTTGTCTATGATAAATCTATTTTTTTTTTTCGATTGATGTTCGTGCTAAGGGTACATAGCGCTTGTGGTACAATACGAAGTAATATACTCTGTGCGCACCGTATTTAAAAAAATGTTAACCTAATTATGATATAATAATTACCTATTTAATAATAATAATAATGTGGCTGTATGGTGCAAATGTCCCTTTGCTTTTTCTGTTTTTATACACAGGAATAACGAAAGAAAAAATAAAGAAAAAAATTTGGTAATAATATCTTTGGGTAGTACCTTTTCCGAGGTAAACATTCTAAATTTGAAAATCACTGCAGTAATGAATTTCAGTACTTACTTACTGCACTAAAATCAGTGAAAAAGTGCCACGTACTGCATTCTTTTCTCAAATATAATATTAACATTTCAGAGCATAAGTGTGAAAAATGAATATATTGGACAACATCACATACTTTGCTACAATCAAAATAAAAAAATAAAAAAATTATAAGTAGCTTATGGCCTGTATGATTCCAAATGGAAGCCATAAAGAAAAATTTGTTTTCAACATTCACCCGACCGGGAATCGAACTCGTGACCTCAGAGATAGAAGCACCCTGGAAACCGGTGCGAACACCAATCAGCCTCAGAGGTGACTACAATAACGAGTTATTACCTATCTACCTAAAGTGTTTAATATCTATCTTTATATTAGGCGTAAGATATAGAATACCTATACTGTATATTATCCAGTTCCAATAATTTATTAGTAAGGACATTTTTTTACGATATGTTTCTTCAATGTATTAGTAAGTAACTAAGTACTTATCAGCACAATACTAAGTTAGATGAAAATAATACTTGAGGAGCCCGTAGCGCAGTGGTAAACGCGCTCGGTCTGCAATCGTTGAAGTAAGCAACTCTCGTAATGGTCGATCACGGGATGGGTGATCAAAAATGTATTATCTCAAGCTCCTCCGTGCTTCGCAAGGCACGTTAAGCCGTTGGTCCCGGCTGTGTTTGCAGTCGTTAATAAATAATAAATAAATAAATCATTTATTTCAGGCAACTTACAATATTTCACAATATCAGGCCCATATAATAAATACCTTATAGACTAACATATATAGATTAATACCCACCGATCCGCATTGGGCCTTCGTGTTGGCCCATTCTCATAGGTCTGTGTCCCAGCAGTACTAATAAATAATGGCCGATGATGAAAATTATTTTCTTCAAAAAAGTGTGAAGTTCTTAAACAATTTAATATAAAACGATATATAGTTTGGCTTACCTTACAGTTACTATTTACTTAGATACTGTACATGCTTACGTTTTACCTAGTAGGACAGACACAAAAGCAAGTGATAGCCTGAAAGGACAAAAAGGCTTAATCCAGAGTTTGCCGACAGCCTAACGCGGGCTGGCAACGTCGCGCCGGAAGCGAGCGGGGCGGCAACGTGACGCGGCATCGATCATGCCACGAACACAAGCGCAGTGCACGCACACAGACGCACGTGTACGCATACTCCCCCCTAGCTTAGCGCCTCGAGGTGGTAAAACTGGAATTAGCGACACTTTTTTGTCTGCAAAGAATTAGGGATGCGACTCCTGGTGGGGAAGAGATTTTGTTTGTTGCATTGAGTTAATCAACATTCAAATCGTGAATCTACTGTTGGTGTTTTCGACCCTCTAAAGTAAACGTTCCTCTTGTTTATCATCGCGGTATGACATGTTGGAATGTTTGCTAACTATGTATACTAAATCTGCTATAAGTACGTACTATATAATTATTAGCGATGCCTTTTCACCATTCAAGAAAGTTATGATTTATCAATGTAATAATTTCGAGAAATAATTAAATTAGCCACAAAAACTAATAAGTAAGCATCTAAAATACTGAAATGGACGCAAAGTGGTGGTTTAGGTGTTAGGTTAGGTTAGTTTGGTGATCAATTAATTACAACCTAATAATTCCTACGACTTTATACGGTGCTGAAAGAAAATAAAAAAGATATATTTTTATTACCACTCAAGTAGATATAAAAATCATGCTAAACCTATTAAAGCATTATCTTGATTAACCTTTGACTATAATTTAAATTTACTACCTAAACATTTGATTAAATTTATTTTGTTACTGATAAGATAAACTAATATTTCTGTATTTTTGCGTGAAAGAGTAACAAACATCCATACATCCCTAAATCCATTCATACTTACAAACTTTCGCATTTATAATATTAGTAGGATACGTACAAGTTTGATCTCTATCAAAAAGGATCAGACTAAAAAGTAAGTATATAACTACGCCTTACAAAGCTATGCCACATCACATACCTCTTCGATGTTTTACATCTTTGATTGCTTTAATGCTGAAATAAAATCATCTGCTCAATAAAATCATACAAAAGCGACTCGACCAAAATGGTACGTACGGAACAGCAGATTTTTCACGATTTCGTGGCTGGCCGCATAGTAAAAGTTGTTGTTGTACTGTACTTGCGGTCACTTCGATCCGGTACTAATAAAAAATGTAGTGTGTATAAAACAAATTCTGAACGGACATGACTAAACACTAACAACTCTAGCATGTCTGCAATAAGCTGCGTCAGAATGCACCGCGGGCTGCAGCCGGCTCTCGTTTTCATTAAACTGAAAGCAACGTTTTTGCCTTCTGTGATTGGTTCGCGTTATTGGCTGCCATGCCGCCATGCCGCCCGGCAGATGCCGTGGCAACGTTATTATGTGCTGCCCTGCCATGGAGCCGTAAAAATCTACTATTTTAATTAAAATGTTTGATATTAAATAAAGATACTAACGAGAAAATAAACGTTACCTAGAATCATTTTATACAGAATGATTAATCAGTCATACTTATTCGATGCTTCTATACAATAATTATTATAAAGAGGTAATGTTGAGTTTGTGAGGTTGTAGAGAGCCACCTTCAGAACTATTGAACTGATTTCAAAATTATTTTTCACCTTTAGAATGCTACATTATCCTTGAGTGACATCTAGGTTACTTTTTATCCCACTGCTGGGCACGGATCTTAGACCACGCGGGAGAAACGGCGTGCGGGAAGCTATTTAGAAAATATTTTTGTAGAGATTTTGTCAAACATAGTTAAATTTTTCGTAGACGGATCGTAGTCGTAGCGCTGTAGCTGCTACGAGACCGTAGTCTCGTAGCAGCGGTTTCCGTAGAAAAGGCGGTGCAAATTTATGATTATTATTTAGTCGCATTGATACACACACTAATGAATGTAAAGTAGGTAAATGCAGTCAGTTTTATTACTTGTTAAACTTGATTTAAAAAAAATATTGTAACTGCCTAAAAATATTGTACTTATTTAACTCAGCTATTTGGTTTCATATTAAAATTACTGAAAATATGACAAATACCGAAAGAGAAAAAGCAAAATATTATGTCAGTACAACCTACTTTTATTAACCGACTTCAAAAAGGAGGAGGTTCTCTGTTCGTCTGTATGTATATTTTTTTTGTGTATGTCCACCAATTACTTGGAGGCGGATGGAGTGGACCGATTGAAATGATTTAAACGTTATTACATCAGGCTAGAACTCAAGTTGGTCCCATTCTTTGAAATTTTGAAATCGACTCAGTAGTTTTCAATTAATCCTGAAAATACTGTAATTTATTAGGTAACCATTGCACGAGTTTTTACGTATCTTTAGGCATAACTCCTTTGTTTATAAGCTGATTTAGATTATTCTTATTTTGTTGGTAAGGGGATACCTTAAGGTATTATAACCGACTTCAAAAAAGGAGGTTGTTAGTTTTACCACTCTATGTAGGTTTGTTCGAAGATGCGGTTTTCAGAAAAGTATTTTGTTACATTTAGGCTAAGGTTTTGGTATTATAACCAACTTCAAAAAAGGAGGTTCTCAGTTTGATCCGTATGTATGTATGTTTGTCCGCGATTATCTCACGTTTGGCTGTAACGATGTTGATGCGGTTTTCATCCGACAAGTATTTTTGATTGATGCGGTTTATATGTATATCCTAACATACTTACCTGATTACCAGGATACACTGAAATTGCAAAGAGTGAAATAAAAACTATTACTTCAAAAAAAATGTCACCAAAAAGTAAGAAATAATCCCTCTTATACTGTATTCACACTAAATAACGTAAGTACTTTGAAGTTGGGCATGAAACATGTAAAATTTTTGTTGTTTTTGTTATTTTAAGATGCACTTGCTACGAATAAATTTTAGAGTTTTAAAGTATAGTTGCATATTTACTTAGTTACCATGTTATTGTATTATTTTTAGTGATAAATCTATAAAGCTGTATCAAATTCAAGCACGACTCGTAAGTCTCGTAACCGTCACCGTTACAAGAAACATGAAAGTGAATTAGCGGATAATGTGGGTGATAAGTGGATTTGATGACCCGTTTTATTATAATTTGTATTTATTTATTTCCACACTTACATGTATCATTACAGGGTTAACCCAATACAATAGAGTAAGATATGTGTCCTAAAAATTATTTCTTGATATTCACCTAAGGTTTTGATACGTAGGTAAATCGTGATCATTTAACTACATCCGAATCCGTTTACTTACACGCTTTTATGTCAAGTCAAAAATAACATAATGTATTCAGTGTCGACTGCACTCTCACTCAACAGCGGTGAACTTGAATTACAAATCGCCGTCACGCAACTCAAATAAAGCCTACAACAATATACAGAATATCGTAATTTCAACACAGACACGCCGAAAAGCGGCGGTCAAAAAAAATATTGGCCACTCGACAATATGCCTAAATTCAGCCAATTATATGGACAATTATCAAGATAGGAAAAGGTTGCGCGGCGGCAATTTATAAAAAAAATACAAGAGCGATGCACAATGGCTGTGCTCGCATTGTGCGCGCCGAAATGCGGGTCGAAATTTAAAAATAAAAACAATGGCCGCTGACAAACGAGCGCCGGCTGCCAACCTCCTTTGAAACAAAGAATCGAGTCGGCGAAATAACGAATACTTGAGTATCGACGTGACATAGTCACCCGATTTTTAATTAATAGGTTCCTAGTGGAGACAGTGCAGAATTGTTGCACATACGTACAACTAGATACGCACAGTAAGTAGCAAGTACAGAAAGCCCCTTTATTTTGAAAAAGCTCAACTATTTGTCGTAGTACAAGGGTTTTACTGTTTACATCATGCATTATCGTTTATGCGATCTCATTGCAAGTTTGGTAACTTAACCAAATTTCAGACTTCAAGTAACGCATCAGTCCATAGCCATACTCAAAACAATCACCTAAATTTTCCATCTACACGTCGTTTATTGACGCAACCGATCACATAATGAAAGCAAGGTATCGGCTCGAAAGGACCGTCTCTTCTCAGCTGCGCCACAAAGCGGCTGATTACTGGCCTCATTATCTGCCGCCCGCCCTGTGCTACCCCGTTACTCCGATATTTTTCCGAGATAAAGATTAGCGTGTCGTGATTGGTGGGGAGCAGAGTGGGGGCTGAAGGGGCGTGGCGTGGGGCCCCGCCCGCCCACGAGTTTGGCGCCGAGTCGCGGGTCGCACGCTCGCTCGAGTCATGCAGTCAAAGCCGCAGCCATGCTAGATATCAAAAGCTCAGCCGACTATCTGAGTCGGTCGGGCACGTTTACCAACTTCTCTATGCTGTTTGCGGGTGAATATGATTTGTTTTTTTTTTTTGAAAGTGGAGTGAAGTGATGTGATGGTGTTTCCTATGAGTAGTTTGAGCACGTGCTCATTTTTATGTGGTGTTGTGACTTTCAATTAATAATGTGGTCTTATTATTACCTGTTCTAATTATCTCGTTGCAATTTGCATAGTACGGATTAGAAATGATGTCTATTTTATCGTGTGATTTTTCAAAAGTGTGTATATGAATCAAGCTAAACTATAGTTTTAAGAAAGAAGAAAGAAAGAAAAACATTTATCGGACTCACATAAAAATAGTTATCATACGGAGTAGGTTAGGCTCTAGTTATAAACTAATTCTTACAAAATACAAACAAATTACAGAAGATAAATCGAACGTGAGCATTACTCGGATTTACAGATTAAAATGTGTGGCCATTTTATCTAGAGAGAATATTTGTTTATTGGACACGATTTGTTAAAACAAAATTTATGCAAATCAATACCTACCTAATAATAATATTTTTGACACTCTCTATATTCAAGTCAAAAAAATACGTTTTAATCCTTCAAGCCCGGGAAAATGAGGCACAATAGATTTTCGATTGTTGTGTGATTCGGCCGGGTCGGCGTCGATACGTTAAGTAGTATTTTATGGTTAGTAAATTAATTAACGTGGTTTGTAAGATATTTAAAATACGTGGTTTGTAAGATATGTAAAATACTTGGTTTGTAACATATTTTAAATCAATATAAATTTCAGCATGAAAATATAATTTCCCTTGCAGCTATGGTTTTCTGTGATAGTTATTTCTTTAGTTAGGAATATTATTATTTTTTGTGTAACTCGATTTGGTTCTCCCTCAGATCATAGGTATAACACTATTTAGTATTATATGATCTGAGAGTTCTCCCGAGAACGGTTTGGCACAAAATTGGTTCAGGTACCGATTTAAACTTATCGCGGCCGTACACTGTACAAAAATTATGACAATAAATTTTGATATAGCTTGGCATACAAATAGATATATAGATATAACTGAATTTCACGCGAACGAAGCCACGGGTAAAAGCTAATACTATTATAATTGGTCGAAACTGAGTTTCAACTACACATCAAGTCGTTCATTTATGTGTGAAGTACGTAATGATGGCTGAGGAGGGCAGCCCCCCATTATGACACGAGACGAGGGCCTCGAGAGCGCTTATCCCTTGATGCTCACTTAATACACCCTTAACCACCACCGCGGCCAACACCACGGCCAAACAAATAATGTGATTCGGTCTTAATTAGGTAATAAGGCTAACAGATATTTGTTTGCAAGGACAGTCGATTCCAAAAAAAAATCTTTGAAGTAATAAAATTGTTAGGAAAAAAAAAGATATTATACCTAGATGTTCACTTAATACACCCTGAGACACCGCGGCCAACACCACCGCCAAACAAATAATGTTATCTTAGGTAATTAGGCTGACAGATATTTGTGTGCAAAAGCAATCGATTCCTAAAAATTTCCTTTGAAGTAAGAGTTACCGCAAAAAAAACATGTAAGATCTTATCCCTTGACGTTCACTTAATACACCCTCAGACATCGCGGCCAACACCACGGCCGAACAAATAATGTGATCTTAGGTAATTAGGCTGACAGATAATTGTGTGCAAAAGCAGTCGATTCCTAAACAATTTTCTTTGAAGTAATTGTAAATTATAAGATCTTATCCCTTGATGTTCACTTGTTGACTTATGACGACCGATTAGGCGCAGGGATAAACTGCCTTCTGCGCCAGAGTTTTTGGGTTCGATTCCCGAACAAGACAAATATTTGTGTGCATGAACATATCTATTTGTCTTGGCTTGGTCTGGGTGTTTCCTATGTATGATAAGTATGTATTTACAAACAAAAAGTATTTTAGTATATATTTATCCGTTATCAAGTTTACGTAGACACAGTTGCTTAGATAATCGGTGTGATAGTAAGAAAATATTTATTTTATTTATTTATAATACACCCTCAGACACCGCGGCCAAACAAATAATGTGATCTGTTTCTAATTAGGTGTTGGCAAAAGCAGTCGATTCCTAAAACATTTTCCTAATTTTGAAGTAATTGTTACCCCTAAAAATGTATTAGTTTTTATCCCTTGATGTTCACTAATACATCTTCGGCCACTGCGGCTAAACAAATTATGTGATCTGGTCCTAATTTTACCTAATTATACCAAATTCTAACAGATTTATGTTAGTAAAAAAACTAGGTATTTTTGAAGTAATTGTTACCGCTAAAAATATATGTTTCTTTAACATGACACCAAATCGATACCCTCGAGAGCGCTGCTCACTTAATACACCCTTAGCCTCCGCGGCCAACACCACGGCCAATCAAATAATGTGATCCAGTCCTATATAATTAGGTAGGTATAAGGCTAACAGATCTTTGTTGGCAGTCGATTCCTAAATAATTTCCTAATTTTGTAGTAATTGTTGCCCCTAAAATGTATAAGTTTCTTAATTATGACACCAAGACGATACCCCCGAGAGTGCTTAACCCCTGATGCTCACTTAATACAGCCTTAGCCACCACGGTCAAACAAATAATGTGGATCAAGTCCTAATTAGGTAACTAATAAGGCTTACAGAATTTTGAAAGAAAAACAATTTATTTAAAAATCACACAACAATAACAACAAACATTTCATAAACCAGACCTTAAATAAACAAAAAAACTAAAAATTAACACAAATATAAATACAAAAAAGAAAAAACAGTAACGTGTGATGTCAAAATTGCGCCCAACTCAGTGGAGCAAGCGGAGCCTTGCTGCATTGATATTCTGTTGACCACAGTAGTTTTTATTTTACCACACTTTTATTAGCTTCACTTGTAACTAAGTCACAATGTAAGAAAATCTTGGAATTCAATTTTAATCTACTTCTAATTGTCGTATTGATTTGAAACTTTGCAAGTCTATATGAATCCGATGACAATACAATAATTTGCTATCATCGAGCTGATCTGATGATGGAGTCAAGAGGTGGGCAACAGAACTTTTCAATGGCTGCTAGGAAACCCCTCGAGTTTAGGCTCATTTGTTTTGTTCTGATGTGACCTATTCGCTACACTTAATGGTGCGGGTCTGATGATGGAGCAGGGAGGAAGCCAGTGGCACTTCTTAATGACCACTAGGAAACCCCTCGAGTTTGGGCTCCGTTGTTTATTTCTGACTTCTGACGAGACTTATTAGCAGCACTTGGTGGTGAGTGTCTGATGATGGAGCAGGGAGGAAGCCAGTGGCACTCCTTAATGACCAAGAGGAAACACCTCGAGTTCTGGCTCATTTGTTTTGTTCTGATGAGACCTATTCGCTTCACTTGGTGGTGAGGGTCTGATGATGGAGCAGGGAGGAAGCCAGTGGCACTTTTTAATGACCAATAGGAAACCCCTCGAGTTTGGGCTCATTTGTTTCGTTTTGATAAGACTTATTCGTTACACTTGGTGGAGAGGGTCTGATGATGGAGCTGGGAGGACCCAGTGAAATCCTTAATGACCTCAAGAAAACTCCTCGAGTTTGGGCTCATTTGTTTCGTTCAGACGAGACCTATTCGCTACACTTGGTAGCGAGGGTCTGATGATGAAGCTGGGAGGAAGCCAGTGGCACTTCTTAATGGCCAATAGGAAACCCTTCGAGTTCTGGCTCATTTGTTTCGTTCTGATGTGACCTATTCGCTACACTTGGTGGTGTGGGTCTGATGATGGAGCAAGGAGGAAGTCAGTGGCACTCCTTAATGACCACTAGGAAACTCATCGAGATGGGCTCATTTGTTTCGTTCTGATGAGACCTATTCGCTACACTTGGTAGTGAGAGTCTGATGATGGAGCAGGGAGGAAGTAAGGGTTCGGCTCGCGCATCTGGTAACTATAGACTCCACTTGAATTTGTAAAACTAAATATATACAATCACGCCTTCGAGTTATAATGTTTACGGGGTGGGCAGACACATGAATGGACTGTGAAATCGTGGCTTGCCATTTGTTAAACTAAAAAGTAAAAAATAAATATGTAGTTTAAAAAACTATAAAAACACACTTTTATAGGAACAGATTAAAAAGTACAAAATAACCGGCTATTCAGTAACTGAAATTAAAAAGCGTGGTGCGCCCTTTGCAAAGCATGCATTCAAGTACTTAATATTGACAACGCGCACCACGCTTTTTAATTTCAGTTACTGAATAGCCGGTTATTTTGTACTTTTTAATCTGTTCCTATAAAAGTGTGTTTTTATAGTTTTTTAAACTACATATTTTTGCTTTTAAAAGCAGTCCATTTCTAAACCTTTACCTTATTTTGAAGTAATTGTGACTTATAAGTTTACTAGGGGCTCTGCGCGGTTTAATACGTACCCGTTCCCGTGGGAATATCGGGATATAATATTAGCCTACGGTCGCACGCACGAGCGTAGGTCGTCGGGAAGCGATAAATGTGAGGAGGCAAATGGATATAAACTACTTGCGTTACAGTGCTACAAAAAATATTAATGTAGAGATACAATGCGATGGGGGAAAATAATGCGTTATGATGCGAAATGAGAGAGAGTGTGGTCGTTGCCTTCAAAAGGATGCTTTTATATATCCTTTGAATTTTGACTGCTTCTTGCCGTCATTCAGCTAATCCTGTTGCCGCACCCGCAGCCGTCATCCGCCTTTTTCCGTTGCATGCAGTGGTCTCAACAGCCTATTTCACTCAGAAGGAAAAAAGGGTGCCTACCATCAACTCTTTAGTTTCAAGTAGCCTATATGCTATTCTATACCTACAATAATCTATCTCTTAGCCAAATTACCGTTCAGGCGTTTTGCCGTGATTGATAAAAAACATCCAAACATCTAAATATCCAAACATTCGCATTTATAATATTAGTCATCATCATCAGCCATTATACAGTCCTCATCCTCACTCCTGGGGCACGCCTTCCTTATGAATGGATACGGAGAATGGGCCATAACCCACCACGCGGGCCTAATGCGGATGGTGGGTAATAATAATAGTGGTTAATAATAATATTAGTAAGATAGTAAAAAGTAAGATACCTACCTAATTAAAACATATGAGCAGATAGTAACTATAACAATACAATCAGACAGTAATAATTTTCTGCGTGGCTATAAAGAATGGTATACAAGAGCACAAATTACTACCTAACTAAAATTAATAACTTTACCAACCAAGTATGTGAAGAGCATTTAATTTATTTATTCTAAGATCTTCTCATCATTGAGTGTCTTACATACAGGGTGTTAGTTTAAACAAGGGACATACTCCAGGGGGTGAAAGTACCAATCAATACAAACAACTTTTACTATGGGACAAAGTGCGATATCGCGAAAAAAAAATTTGCTGTTCCATACATTTTGGCCCATTCGGTATTGCACTTTTGTATGAAACAGCCGATTTTTTTTTCCCGATATCGCACTTGGTCCCATAGTAAAAGTTGTTTGTATTGATGGGGAGTTTCACCCCCTGAAGTATGTCCCTTGTTTAAACTAACACCCTATATATCTATAGTTATAAGATTTTTTTTCTCTAATGTTGATAACGATCAACAATTTTTAAGCGTCGCGTCGGCGTCATGAAATTGTCTTTTCGACAGTTCTTCACGGTGGTTTTTCTGTAGTTTCCATATGAGTAGGCGAGTCCATATATTTACTTGCGACAAGGGCACTGCCATCTTATGATCCTACGCATACCTTTGCAATCACCAGTTAGGTAGGATTTGTGTAGTATACGTCTTGAGTGTTTGTTAAGCCAGCTACTACACTCCTAAAACTATAAATTGGTCAACGGCCAAACTACTTACTCATCGAAGATACAACATTTCATACCAAACTATTATTAACATGAAGAGATCTGTCACTCCAACATTGGCTTAAAATCTTGTCCCACTTGTCCACAGATGCATCATATAAAAGTACTTGGTCTTCACACGCTTCGTCACAGGGTTCACAGGGTAAGTGTTTTCTTGCATTGTCTTTTATCTTTATCTTTCCAAGCCGTAAGCCTGTTCTTACATTACGAAACCGTTGGAAAACACAATAACACAAGTCCCTAATAATCAGTTGTAATTTTCTTCTATGTCATTAAATCTGTCTGTCTGACTTTACTACCTTGTCCTCTGTTACGTTTACCAAAGGTGCGCGTACACTTGCCCGCGCCGGACCCACGGCACGCAACGGATTTTAGTTTGATTTTTATGAGTTTACATATAGCGGTGCGTCCACTATACTCGCGCCGACATTTGTGATCAAAATACGCTCATCCATTGCGTGCCGTGCGTGCGGTGCGTCCGACGCGGGCTAGTGGACGCGTACCTTTGATAAACTTTACAGAGGACAGGGTAGTAAAGTCAGACAGACAGATTTAATGACGTTTGTTCTACGGTGATCTCGGCTTTACCTTAGCACAAAATAAAGAGTTTACAGAAGGACCGCTCCCACCATTTTTGAAAATCTATACCTATCCTTGTCTGACTCACTAGGGTTGCTTCTGTATTGATTCTGAATTTAAAAAGGAGTAGGTAGTATAAGTTAACAATCATACATAAATAAATTCGTTTATACATACATCTTAAACATGTTTACATGCCTTAGATGCTGCTTAGATGGTAAACAGAGCATCTAATATCCATTTAAAGTCCCGACGCCACACACGACGAAGACAAGATCCTATTGTACCTATACCGTACCTATTATGTTGTAATGTATTCCATTCCTATATGTTATAATGTACTCTATGAACAAGATATAAATATGGTGTGATAGTTATCCCACTAAAAACATAAACGTGAAAAAGGCACTAAGTAAGTTCGACGAAAACATAAAGGTAAAAAAGGTGCCAAGTTCAGCGAAAAATAGTTGAAATCTAAATGGGTTACAAGTTCCATAAATTTTTTCGTTCAAGAACTTCAAATAATTAATATTTTCTTAAATGTTCAATTTATAACTTGTCATCTTCAAAAATTGAAAAACCTTTATAACGCAAGAACTGTATCAAGCAATAGTGGTAACTATTTTGAAAACAAGAAAGTGTATTTAAATACCTTTGTTGTGTTTTTATCGTGTATAGGTAAATAAAAAAATATAAGTAGTTTAATAGTCAAAGTCAAATTTGTTTATTCAATTTAGATTGGTTTTTACAATACTTGTGAACGTCATAGAAGCTACGCTCTATCGGTTCGCAAACCCTACAGCGGGAGAACAGCGAGATGAAAACAGGTTCATATTTGTTTCTGGCGCAGCTGTTCTTTATAGTCTGTTCTTGCACTCAAGAATATCGTTTTTCAGCTTTCTTTTTCTGGGAGAATTTGCAGAAACGTGAGTTGCTATTTGTGAATTTGAGTCACATTTAACTTTTTCATATTGTGTACAAGATTCATTAGTCTCCACAGTTGCTTGCGATTCTTTTTTTTTTTTACAGGTAGCAAAAGTTTGGGATTAGTGCCTTTTTCAGTACAGTTCGGTTCGATGTCTTGATTATAGAATTGGTTTCGAAATGGGCCTCATAAACTTGAACATATGTTGACCATTTGTTGCGTACATCTTCTCGATCAATTAAACTTAACCATTAGGTTCGTCTGAAAAGAAATCATTTGATTTTTAAAATGAACTAGTTATTTTTGCAACGAAAATAGCCTATGGCACTCCTACGATTAAGACGTTAAAATAAATAGGTATACGCATAATCGTGCGTGGTTCGTTTTCTCCTGAACTTGGCTGGCACACTGCCGTGCGTCAAAAAAAACTTTACTGCAAGTAAAATGTTATTTGGGGTTTAATGACTGAAGTCTCTAAAATGTAAGTAGGATCTCTTAACACTGCTAAAATAAAAGAAAATGCAAAGACAACTTTTAGGTACTTGAAAATTCGTCAACATGACTTGTGGCTGTGTTCGCTGAACCGCCAAGAAGTTTTGAGAATACTATAACATCTAAATAAGGACCAGCGTCATCATCATGTCAGCCGAACGACGCCCACTGCTGGGAATAGGCCTCCCCCAAGGATCTCCACAACTATCGGTCTCATTAGATTACCTATGCGTAACCCGCTACGAGTTGTTTGTGACCGGCCGGCGGCGGGCGGCGGTCGAGCGCCAACAAAGAATATATCTAGGTACCTACTTAACTAAACCATAGAACCCAAATACTGGCGTTTTACCACAACCAGCTAACTATAAGATGAATGTGTATGGTTCATCGTCGTTATCAAAGCGGCTAGTCCCAAAAGTACCTAGGTATACTCACCTACCAACAAGAGAAAACAGTTTGACATACCTAACTTACCTTTCAATATCGTTTGGAAATTTAAAGAACGTGTATGCACAGTTTTTAGTCGTATTTAGACAACCAAATACACTGCAACTGTAATAATATTGGTTATTAATTTTGTAAATTATTGCTAAAATAGGTATATAAGTGTCACAGTGACACGTAGCGGCGCGGACGTGAAGTGATCAATTAAATGCTCTTTGGAACTTGCGATCACTGACCTCTTTGCGATAC
The DNA here is from genome assembly GCA_949710035.1 of Crambus lathoniellus. Taxonomy (NCBI): domain Eukaryota; kingdom Metazoa; phylum Arthropoda; class Insecta; order Lepidoptera; family Crambidae; genus Crambus; species Crambus lathoniellus. The sequence continues at coordinate 33,046,330 of OX453296.1, forward strand.
TCGCGACTGAGTACTGTCCCAAACTGCCCCATTTTGCCTATATAAGTGACGTCTATGTGTGCGTGACGAAAATGGCACTTTGTTCTAAGCGGACTCTCTGCTAGGGCGACCGCCCGCGTAGTTACTTTGTGACCTTAGGTATCTCCTGCGGTCATATCCACAGGTCACCTGTCTGTAGCAAGGGGGAAGGGGTCATATCCCAACAGAAAATATTTTACAGTCGACTAGTAAACAACTCCAGTTGCTAAAACCTGTCATTTGTATTGAGTGACAGGTCGCATACTGATGGTGTAAAAACTAGTCTTCTGAAAGTATCGTAATTTAATAACGGGCTAAGGCTGACCGTAACCCTGTCAGTACATGATCAGTCAGCCATTTCTAATGTCCCTACTGTAGATGGGAATGCCTTTATATACCTATGAGATTACGGATGCTAAGAAACTACGTGGTTACGGTTCCGAATTTTCTATTACCTCGATAACGAAGCACCTCATTTTACTATTTATTTTCATAATCGTCAATAATGACTCCACCAAGCAAAATTGTTATAATAATCTAAAATCGGTAGTAATAAAACATAGGTCTCCTCCTTGGATAACAGATGTTATCAAAATTATGTGCCGTTTGAAAAATGAAGCTCACAAAAGGTATTTGAACACAAAAAACATAACCATCATGAATATTTCAAGGAGTTGAAAAAGCTAGTGAATTCTTCTATCGATAGAGAAAAACGAGCGTATTTTAACCGTCATATTAATAGCTATATAAAAAATCCAATAACCTTGTGGAAGAATCTTAAAAGCAACGTACTCCCACCCAAGCAGGAAAAAGAACTTCCAGTCCACCTTCAATCTGCGGAAAAGATAAATAAACATTTTCTCGATTTACCTACAGTGGATACTGTAAATTTGTCTGTGCTGACTTTTTACGAATTCCATAGAGCTAATTCATCGTCGTTCAGTCTTAAAACGGTTGACTCAACGTCCGTTTCACGGGCTATCACTCGTCTTTAATCTAATGCTGAGGGTGTCGATATGATTTCTTTAGAAATGATATTACTTACTTTGCCCTATACCTTGGATGTTATAACCTCGATAGTAAATACTAGCAAATTTCCCGATCTTTGGAAAACTGCTGTTTTGCAACCTCTTTCAAAAACACCAAATCCTGTGAATTACAAAGATCTAAGACCAATTTCTATTTTACCTTGTCTATCAAAGATACTGGAAAGGTTGGTATATCAACAGCTTACAGAATACCTTGAATCAAATGATATCCTGCCTCTTGCATTCAGAAAGTACCGAAGTACTGCTACCACTTTACTTGATGTTACCAGCAACATTCTTGAAGCTCAGGAAACGGGTATGGGCTCTATTCTTGTATTACTTGACTTCTCGAGCGCGTTTGATTCGATCAATATTTCCTTATTTTTATCTAAATTAGCCTACTACGGTTTCGATCCGGCAACAGTTAAATGGTTTGACAGTTATTTACAGAATCGCACACAAATGGTTAAAATTCGTAAAAGTGATGGGTCTGAAATTTATTCTGATTCGTCAACTGTCACTAGAGGAGTTCCGCAGGGATCAATCTTGGGCCCTCTTCTTTTTATTCTTTATAGTGCATATATTATAGACTGTATTAAACACTGCAAATACAATTTGTATGCCGATGATTTACAATTGTATTTATCATGTAAACCTGACTGTCTTTCTCTTGCAGTAAAAAAAATCAATGAAGATTTATCGAGGATAGTACAATGGTCAAGCTGTAATTCTTTGAATTTAAATCCGGATAAATCAAAATTTATGATAATTGGATCTAAACATAAAATTTTAACATTTAATCTTAATGAACCGGTAATCAAATTAAATGATGAAACTATTCACAAATTCAAGTGGCACGTAATCTAGGTTTAACTATGGACAAGGAACTAAAATTTAAAAATCACATCATTGACATTGCGCGTAACTGCTTCTATCGCTTAAACTCCTCTATCGTATACGTAACTACCTTGGCATATAGCTCCGTCTTAAATTAGTTGAATCCCTTATTCTATCCAAATTTAATTATGCAGATTCAGTTTATGGACCTACTTCTGGCAAGGTCAAAGGCACTGATCCAAAGAGTTCAAAATGCTTGTGTGAGATTTTGCTATGATATTCCTCCTAGAAGTCACATTTCACCGTACATCAATTATGGAAAAATCTTAAACATGAATTCTCGTCGTTACATCCATTTTGCTACTTTACTGTTTGGCATAATCACGACACGAAAGCCACCATATTTATATCAGAAGTTAAATTGATCCACTCATAAACGTTTAGGTCTACTACTTTTACAGGCACATAAGAGCACAGCATTCAAGGGAAGTTTTAAATATGCCGCCGTAAAGATATGGAACAATATCCCACCGCCTATCCGTAGTTCATCTTCAGTTACTGCTTTCCGACGTAAGATTAAAGAAAATGTTTTGAATCGTCAAATTGAGGGTATATTATTATCAGAATTAATAATGTGAGATTAAATGCGTATTATGGGTATAGTATTTAAATTATATGTAAAATAACCTATATAACAAACATAACATATATATATATATATATATATATATAATAAACATAGCACAACATATAAGAAAGATATCTTTAGATAGTTTATGTTCTAGGAAGCCAATAATAAAAAACAAAAAAAAAAAATTTTTTATTTTATTTGTTCATGTTAACATATCACTACTTAGATATAATTATAATATGTCTTAAATAATAATTAGATGTTTGCCACAACAAATTGTAGTAATTTATCGATTAATTTTATGTAATGTCCAAGTCTGTTTTTAGCAATTTGATGGAGTACACCAACTACATTAGCAAAGTGTTTAATGTTCATGGCCAGGTTGACTCTATTTACACGGACTTTCAAAAAGCATTTGATAGAGTTAATCACAGAATATTACTTTGTAAATTGGATTGGGTGGGCGTACACGGCTGTCTTCTTCACGGCTGGCTTAAGTCCTATATTTCAAACCGGAGTCAGTTGGTTGCCTTAAAGGGCTATCGTTCACAGCCAGTCTCTGTTGTGTCTGGTGTTCCTCAAGGTTCACACTTGGGACCTTTATTATTCGTTCTGTATATCAACGATCTAATCCCAAAGCTTCAAAACATCTCCTTATTGTATGCAGACGATCTTAAAATATTCAGTCGAATTGATTCTGTTAGGGATTGTGTGAAATTACAGAAATATATCAATACTTTATATGACTGGTGTGGTGATAATGATATGCGCCTTAGTATTGCGAAATGCTTTGTTATTTCTTTTACTCGCAGGAAACTTCCTGTCATCTTTGATTACACTATTCCAAATACCATACTTGAGAGAAAGACAGTAGCGCGTGACTTAGGAGTAGTATTTGATGCTAAAATGAGCTTCAATCACCATTGTGAAATGATAAGTAAAAGATCTGCTAGACTAGTGGGGTTCATTTGTCGTGTGGCAAGGGAGTTTAGATCACCGAACAGTTTACTTTTGCTTTACAAGTCACTCATTCTGAGCCAGTTGGAGTACGCCTCTGTGGTTTGGTCACCTCAATATAACATCTACATTGACTTGTTAGAAGCAACCCAAAGGCGGTTTCTTAGGTGCTTGACATTGCGATTCGGACGCAAGAAAGAACTCACTACATACCTTGAACGTCTCCGCTTCTTTAATTTAAAGTCTCTTGAAGTCCGACGCAAAATTCATGACCTCAACTATCTTTATAAAATATTTAGAGGCTCAATAAGCACCAACTTTATCTCTGAGATGTTTATCAGAGTTCCCAATAGGTCAAACAGACGGGATTGCCTTTTCTCAGTTCCTCTCTGTGACAATAACGTGTCTTTTCATAATCCTATACTTAGAATGTGCCGTGATTATAACGCACTAATAAGACGAATTGACGGAGTGCCTGACGTCTGCAGTTCATCCCTCAGAGGTTGGAAGTCCCAAATGAATAAAATTGTAATATAATTCTTATAATTAATTTAATACTTTTATTTCAGTATAATTTTTAATAATTTTATTTACCTGACATAGTTTTTTTTTATTCCAATTAATTTTTTATGCAATTCTTTTTTATAATTTTGATGCTCCAATACTATTTAATTTAATTTAATTTAATTTGTGACATTTAATTATTTTTTTTTACTGCAGCTTTTATTGTGTTCTTATTTTCATTTAGTTAAGTTAAGTGTTGCTTTTCCTGGTGCATGCTGTTTGCACAAATTAGTGGAGTTATAGCTTGCCCTTACTGTGTTAAATTGTATGTTGTTATATTGTATCCAGCTGTAAATCTGTTTGTGCATAAATAAATAATAATAATAATAATGGGTCCAGCTGAAAATCAGCGTTGTAGCTATAAGCCACAGCATGAGCTGAGCTGGTCAGCCCTTTCGGCTGTTTCATAGGTTTAGTCTAGCTTAAGAAAATGTGTATTGTAATGTATCTTATATAATGGAACACCGAATAAATGATTACTTTACTTTACTTTTAATAATTATGTCATTTATTACTTATATGTACACCACCACCAAAGAAGAAGCTTCTTCTAATAAAACTTAAATTTTAATAAACGTTACTCACTCACGTAGAACGATTGCTACGAAAGCATAGGGTACGCTCGGCAGAAACGGAACAATAACGTAACGCTGCGATTCCGTCACGCGCGAAAATCAAAACAATAGGAGCCTAACACGTCACGCGCTCGGCACGCTCTCGCCGCGTGTCCCACAATAGCCACTTAATTCTTTGATTGACGTTTACAATATTTCGCGAAGTGATGCAATATTTTGATGATATCGCCCCGCGGGGGGGTACTTTATCGCATAACGCTTCGCTTCGTCCCATTGTCGCCTTATCCCTGGCTCGCAAATCGTTTGAATGTTCACTACGACGCGACGTTGCCAATTTAAATTTCGAATGCGATGTGTCAAGATACATAATATTTGTAACTTTATTAATTGTAATGGAATAACATTGACCGTTAGTCAGATATTTTACCCGTTATCCTCCTTTATATAAACGTGGAGCAAAGTTACACATGAGGCCGTATACAAGATGCTAAACGAGACGAACTTATTTGTCGTTGCTTCTATCATCTATATATATAAAATTCAAAGTCCTGACTGACTGACTGACTGACTGACTGAATGACTGACTGACTGACTGACTGACTGACTGAGATATCACCGCACAGCCCAAACCGCTGAACCTATAGAGACTTCAAATTTTGCACATAGATACGTTATACAGTGTAGGCATCCACTAAGAAAGGATTTTTGGAAATTCCATCCCTAATGGGGTGAAATAGGGGATAAATGTTTGTATGAAAGTCCGTCAGTTTTGAAGTTAGGATCTTCAAATTTTGTATTTAGGCTGGCAATTGAAAATTAATATTTTCCTGTGTCAGCGTTTTTGACAATTCCACCCCCGAAGGAGTGAAAAGGGGGATGAAATGTTGTATCTGGAAAGTCTTTCGTTTAATTTATTATTTAGGCTTATGGTCGGAAAGTAAAACAAATAAGCAAACACATATTTCGTATATTTTCGAAAATCAACCCCTTAGAGGTTAAATGGGATAAATGAACCTAAAAATCGATATGCATGTCGTTATTGAGGTTTTATGGGATGACGATTGCAAAAATGGCATTTATTTTGATGTTTAACACGCTGAACATGATTCAACCCCTAAAAGGTTGAAATAGGGGTGAAATTTTGAATGAAAAATCAGGGGGGAAAATAGACATTTCAACTTGAAACTTTGTAGGCTTACTTCTTAAAACAAACAGGCAACCCATGTCGTAGTTTTCAAAAATCAAACCCAGGGGGTAAATAGGGTATAGAAACCTAAATCATCAAGTACCCTAAATGTTCTTGGTACCTAACAAGTTCTTGGTACCTAAGCTACTCAGAACTAACTTTTTGATTGTGAAACAGACACTTATTATTTACTAGCTTCCGCCCGCGACTTAGCAGCCTCGTGCGAGGCCAAGGAGGTAAACGTTCTGCCTCGCGCGAGGCTGCTCGCTTGGTGACGTTGAAATTAAAACATAGAATACTTTGTATCCTGGTTATTGGTCCCCTAAGTATTTTCTCGAGTGTCCACGCGGACGAAGTCGCAGGCGGAAGCTAGTTATCATATAAAAATACTAAATAAGATTTTTAAATTCTTTAGTCTGGACGGACCGCATGACCTTGCATCATTTCTATACCTACATTAGGTACAGACATTGAATATCATCATATGCCATTCGGTTAGGCCCTCTGGTTTAAAACTGTTATTATCGCTAAGTTAAGTTATTATTAGCGAATTTAAGTAAAATCATCAGTTGTGAATGAGGTCAACAGTTGGTACAACTACTCAGCTCTACATTTTGTATATCAAAAGCTCGACTTTCAATACGAGTTTCAGTAACTAAAATTAATATCAGTACAAAATCCTATAAAATCAAAATGCTATTCGAGTCAATTAGCTCCTAATAGATCTATAGTTTCGATAGTAGTCCCTGTAGGGGCAGCTACCACCGGCCACGACGTACTCCCCAGACAGTCGTTACGAACGATTTACCGAATCGTCCCCTGACTATTATAATTGACCCCACTATGGAAACCCTCGAATGTGAGTCGCGATCGCTTCTCTAGCAATTGGTTTTTGAAGTGAAAACTTCTTTAGAAGCGTTGTGCACTTTTTGTGATGGGTAAAAAATGTTAAATTCGCGTCAGGACACGTGACCGTCACATCGAAAATTCGTAAGATGAACACGTGACATCGAAAAACTGTTACAATGTCATAAGAAGACAAAGTCAAATTTCGCCACCGTTTCCAAAGTTGTAATAGCTCGGGTTAGAAAACGGGTGGCATTTAAGCCAGAAGACCTCGGTTCAAATCCAGTCCGTATTTTCTTTTCTTTTTTTTCAACTTCCTTTTTTTTGTGAAAAAGTCTAGCTAGGGAGCCCTTTTCACTTCTGAGGCACTCCGGAAGGCTTATTACCAAAACAAGCAACCAGTTGCTAATTGTACAATTGCAACGCGACTGCTTCTAGTTGCGGTTTGCTAGCTTGTGGTTTGCAATCGGTACAGTACGGTACGAGCGCTTTAATGCAATTTAGGCTCACAAATCGCTCGCTTGCAGCGCTATCGTAGCGATCTACGTTCCGTAATACGAATATGTGTTTTGGGAGCGATTAGTTGTTTTGTTGCGATTGCGACTGTCACTTTAAGATCGGTAATGACCCTGCCGGAGAGCATCCCGTTTTTTTTGACACAGTCAGTTTAGTTGATAACGTTGGACTTAAAATATTTAACTAGCAAATTACTTAATTACTTATCTAGTTACTTTGTATTTTGAATTAAATTAGTCTTCAAAATATTTGCACAATGTATATTCAAATTTGTATAATCAATTCGTATAAATGTATAACAATTTGTATATAGCTGAAGCAAATCCGCCAATCTCTAAATTTCTGAAAGTGCAAGTGACTGTTGAAATTTTCTAGCTTATGGCTGGGATATTCTAAACTTACATAACCTATCTCGTTCGAATAAATTATTTTTAAGGAAACACAATGCTATTCGTTTCAACAAATATTCGTTGTTATGGTTTCTCTAGTAGGTACGCACGAAAATATAAAATGATAAATCATCATAGCGTATGGCTAGACTGCGTTATCCTAAACCTCCAAACTTAAGTTATTTAGCCAATCTACGGCTGCAGGCGATAGTTTGTGAAGCTCTGCCAAGCCGCCCGAAAAAAGGTGCAGTGGGCAGTCCTCGACTATATGCTGTAGGGTCTGGTCTGATGCCCCACACTCACAGGCAGGCGAGTCTTTTAGTCCCCACTTGTGTAGATGGTGATTTGACCTCCCGTGTCCAGTTCTGAAGCGATTCAGCTTAACCCATAGAGCACGTTGAATATCGCACCCTGCGGGCGCCTTCGTTGGATCGGGTACTAAGTGCTTATAGGGGTGATTAAAAGCTTCCCATGAAGAGCGCCACGCTTCGATTGTGCTGAAATGGTCCTTGAGACAATCGTCGTTCCAGATGGGGAGTCTAGACGGCAAGCGGTAGGGAGGAAGATGGTCAGTGTCTCCCGGATCGGCATCTTTGGGTCTTGTCTTAAATGAATATCTCTATCGATTCAAGAATAGGCATTATCATCCCCTCGCACTTAGTCGACACCCAACATTCTCAGCAGCTTTAAATGTCTGTTCACGATTATGAACTTAATGTTAATTCGCAAGATTTGTTAGGTGACACGCTAACCAAATTATTATTCAAACGAGCGACACAAACACTCATTATTTCGCAATTAGTCACTTAATTGTTCACTCGTAATTTTCTATCGTTAAATAACCTGTTGGCTCAACTATTTGCAACAATTAACAAACACATAAATTACCACCTTTTTTTAAAGTGGTGTGAAATATTTTGTTTAAGAATGCTCCTTATTAATTCACGAAAACTAATTTAGGTACTACAAACAGCATACCTTAGTTTAATATAATATTATGATTGTATTTTCTGGAAGAGACCTAAGTAGCCCTTGTATTTTTAAGATCTATGTTGACCAGTAAGAGACCAATTAGAATAGGTACAATAAAGCTTGTAAAATAAGAATCACTTCTTACTTTTCCAAAAATAAGTTCCTACAAGAATTTCATCGAAACTTCAGGACAGAAATACTTTGAAAATGAACAGTTGTTATGATATGTAAATGTTCTTAAAACATGGTAGCCGGTATACGAAAAATAAATACGACTAAAATGTTTTAAGGCTCGTGTTAGATGGCTTTCAAAAGATCAAGTAATTCAGAATAATGCAGATTTTAAACCCACACCAAACAGGGGTCGAAAGGACCGGCGGCGGCTTCGAAAATTAGCTGAAAGTGGCTCTCGTCCCGTACATCGGCACTCTTCACACGTATAATGTAACTAGGAAGCGCGACAAGGATAAGCGATCGAGGAAAAACCTTTTCAGGCGTCAGGGGAAACCATGAGCACCCTATTGTTTTGTGTTCCACGAAGCGAAAATGAGAAAGCTATATTTATTACTTAGGGTGAACAGAGACGCATAATTTTAAATGAAAATCAGGGTATTTATGTTTAGGTAGGTGTTATGTTGAATGAGCAACGTTCAGGGGTTAGACACCTTTCCTTATGTAGAAGACAGAGTGTTTTAATACGGTATTTTACTGATTTTTTTTTATTTCTTTAAAATGTTTTTCGAAATATTAGCTACACAAAACAAGTTTTCATTTTGAATTATCTTGAATATTTTCAAAGTTATAGGACTTCAAACTTTATAATTAGACAAGGACAGGACGCTATCTTAGTGACGTCAGTGGGTTAGTAGCGTCATAGTCACGCCATAGAAGATTTCGTTTTAGAAAGAGACAGCTATAGTCAAAATCAAACAGACTATAATTCTTTTATTATAAAACAGATTCAAATTATTTTTTCACATTTGGTATTCTTAATTGCAATATTTTTTAACGTCATCATTAAATATCTACATTTCAACAACAGTAAAATACCCTATTATTGTGAGTCATATTATAGATTTATATTTTCGATGCAGTTCAACACTGTTGATTGTGTTAATACAATTCAGACTTTATAGTCGTTTATGTCTTTTCTATGTCGTTTTCGTTTCCTGCGTTTTATCAATGCTAATAACAGCAGCATTTTCTTATCAGAAACCATTCTGTGAGCATATTGTACGCCAAGAACTCGCCGCGTATTACACGCGTCGAAGACGTTGCGAGTTCGTTACGTATCCGCAGCGTCTTCGCTGCGTCTCCGTTCCACTTTGAAAACTCTCGCAAACCGCTAGTGTGATAAACTCTTGATGCTTTTTGTCGTGTGGTGATGCGTAATGATTACGATAAAATTAAATTCCAGGAACTGACAAAGTAGCGTTCGGTATGATATTGCATGCGTTAAAAAGTTATGTTTATTATAATACTAGCCTTCCGCTCGCGGCTTCGCCCGCGTGGACTACGCGACGTTATCCCACGGGAATGTGATGTTTTCCGGGATAAAAACTAGCCTATGTCACTCTCTAGCTTCTAAACTATCCCCATTCCAAAAATTACGTCAATAAGTTGCTCCGCTTTGACGTGAAAGAGGACGGACAAACACAATCAAACAAACTTTCACATTTATAATTTAGTTTGGATATAGATTTTCAAAAGCCTATCGACCCGCCGTTTGGGCTGATTCGTATGGTTTTAAAAATGTCTCCATCTCCAAACATTCCTTCACTAGAGCGTAAGAAATAAAAAACAATAACCATCTAAAATACCACCTTATTCCTCTACAAATACGGCCGATAATTCAACTTACACGACCCTACGATCGTCCCTCACTATTCTCACACTTTAATCCATCGATCATATGTAATCGGATCGGATAGCAATAAGAAGGAAATATTCGCCTTGTAAAAGCACTATCGGCTTTCGAATGTTGTTCAAAGAGGTAGTCTTTAAACGTCTGTTTCTAGATTCCCCAAGCACGGAAAACGATCGTTATTTTAATCGGAATTGTAGTTAAATATGAAAAAAAATTAAACAAACACAAACATTATCAATGAAATTAAATATTTATTATAAAAAAGTAAAGAATTCTATTATAAATACTTAAAAAAATAATGATCTCACTCAGTCTCAAAAATTTGTTAGCCAGTAGGCCGTATTAAAATACTTTTTATTTCATTCCATTTTCTTTAGAAAGGTAACGCGTAACATGACGCTAGTTAGTACACTCGGGCGGGTTATAGGGCGTTTGTGTACGTGTCCATGAAGTATTTGCCCTGTTGGATTTATTTATCTAGGTTTTCTAGCGCATAGACCTTATTCAAACGTAGGCCTTATTTGTATCAAGTACCTTAATTACAGAAACTTAATTTAAACCTTAAAGTACTGTAATGTGTTATCTTCACTTGTTTTATTACTTATCTACGGAAAGGTTTGTCTGGATACCGCTAGATAACCAGTGGGGGTGCCAAAAACGGCCAAGCGAAAGAGCACACTTTACAGGTGCGCTCTTATTTCATAGCGATTCCTGTCATTTTTGACGTAAGATCGTAACATTCGTCACTTTCTACGTTTGCGTTGTGTTTTAGTTCGTCAGGGGTCATCTAGTTATATTGCTGATCGAATCTCATGATCGATTCCTGTGTCTATCCTTTCTTTTCATATTATGCACGAGAACACGATGTTTTCCAGAGTAATAAGGGTGTGGTTAGAATAGGTACAATAATACAAATAGGAATTATTTTACTTTTATATCAATAGTAAAATGTTAGGCGATTCAAAGCGACATCTTCAAATTTTATTTACCGTCTAAAACGAACAAAAAAAATCACAATCACCCCGATACCCAAGCTTAAGACATGAAATCAAAAATACACCCAAAATCAAAAGAGTTTTCGCAGTGTTACCCCACACCTAACTACGCGTGAAATCCTATTGCTGGCATCAAAGAGAATGCAATGCTTGCGCATTGACAATCAAAAACAATCCCTCGGACTTATATAATAAAAACAAAATTCGTATAGCGTCATTTTAGCCGGGAGCAGTATAAGAAGTGGCCCAATGCTATCTGTTGGAGGATGGCAGAAGCGCCGTAGTGTTAATTATAAAACAATTTGCCGCAAACAGAGAGGGTTTGAACGGTAAAGGGATTACCGAGTGATCGCAGCGCCGCAGGTTGCCGCCGATTACTTCACAAAAAGGTCCTCAGTGACGCTAATGCACTTTGGCCCGTGGCGAGGGGCCCATGAATGGGACCATGATTTTGATAACTGGTAATGACATAGTTTATGGAATAGCTAATCGCCGTGACGAGGCAGTTAGGACGACACCAGTTTTCTATTCTTGAAGTGAGTGAAGATGTCAGTCACATCGTGACAGGAATGACGATATTATGGCCGTAAAAACGGGCCTGATGAATGATAAGTGTAAGCATGTACTCACACTAAATGCGAGTGTCTGTGCTGATTGTTAAAACTAAGATAATGATTCATAGAACTGCATCAAATAGAGGTTATTTAAAAAATTCTCAACGATTAAAATGAATCTCTAATTTTTATTCCACCCGAACATTTATGTTTCACAAAGTAATAATACGACTTTCTAGCCGCCAACTCCATTATTTATCAAGATCTTATCATAAGTCAATCACTTGATTCAAATTATTTGCAATAAGCAGTCCTATTTCATTGTAACTGATCGTTTCTCTGAAATACATTGACGAAAATTCAGAAAAATATCGTCTTATTTTTTTAATCTACAACCGATTACTCCCAAGCTTTGGATTCCATAATTTCTTCGTACATACGCAGATAATAAGGTTGAAAATCGTTTACAGCCTCGAACGTAATATCTCCCTACAATAATAGTATTATTACTGCGTCTGCTTCCATAGATTGAAAAAAGTCTCTAATTTGCCGTTTCTTTGTCCTTCGCCATTTGATATTGACGAGCAATTGTTTTATACCAATCATTTGAAGATAATTTAGCAATCCATTGTTGTATCTTTCGAAATCGACATTTGACTAGCGTTGTCTAGAGGTTGTCTACTTCATTTTCAATCAAAAAAATAACCTTGATGGTCAATTTTCTCTTTTTTCTTAATTGGCGCTTTCTTAGTAAGTTCGTTTCACTGTAAATCCTGTCTTGGTTCTCAAATGAGTTTTCTTTTAAAGTAGGAATTCAACTCCATTATAATTTTAAATTATGTCACAGATGATAGAAAAGTGCTCAGAGTGCTTTTATTTAAAGATTGTTCAAGTAATTGAATATGCATTGTCGTAAGGCATAGTACAGCAATATTAAATCGCGTGATTTTGTTGATTGCGATGACTGCGAGATTTGTAATCCTCAATCTATGAATATAATTTCATGAGTAATGAAATCGGTGTGTGGGGTGTCCCATAGGCCTGCGATTGCAGTAATTGAAAAACTTAGTTCAGGTCGATCTAGGGACCAAAACTTTATCGTTCACTTCAATCAAACCAAACCGCTGCTCCTACCTACATTTGTTTCCTTTAAAACTCTCCAAGCCGCATTTATCCATCATAAGAAAAGGCATTAGTCTGGGTGATGATGATGCCACAAAAAGCTCATATACCTACCAACTATTTTACTTGGCTTTTATACGAAATTCTTATGGAAATGTTTTTTGCAGGCTATGGCACCAATTCACTATCGGCGATGTCGAAGTCGACACTCGACGCACACACACATCTGCGTCAACCAGGTAAGTTTAAATAAGTATTATGTAAATTTTTTGCTTGCTCCATTTGAAAAACAAATCTTATTTACGTTCGTGTACTTAAACCCTGAAGTGTCGAACACTTTATGGAGGAATCGATCTAAAAATGAAACCTCATATTTTTATTAGAATATGCAATGAATAATATAATAAATTAATAATAACATGCAATGCAGCACGATTTTTGCGAGTCACCCTTGCGCAGGATATTTATAGTATCTCACTAATGATAAAAATGCAAAAGTTTAGATGTTTGTTACACAATCACGACGAAACGACTGAACGCATATGGATGGAATTTGGCACAGTGATGGAATATGGTCCAGAATAACTGCTATTCGTCTTAGCAATATTGCTAAGACGAATAGTTCTTCAACTACCTCTTTCGCAGCCCTAACCCATTCGCGGGCATTTGCTTCTAGAGCCACCTGACGAACGTATACATTAGCTATTACTGAGGATGAGGACCCAAAACGAAGCACGTAGGTAGTGTTTGCCACCACGGTCAGTCATACTGGTATGTAACACACGCACGCCATGATCAAACCTATATTTAAAAAAATCAAGAATATTTTCATTATGCTATTGTATTATTAAGAAACGACAAGACTATTTTATTAATTCGAATGGAATCTATGAAAATATCTTTAAATTAATTATATTTACCCATCCCAAAAACCTACTCGAAAGGTAACCTTACCTTTTCTTGGGCCATCTAACGAACTTAGCTACCGTGGTGGCAAAAAACGTTGAAATAATATTTTACTGCTCTCTTTAAAGATATTTTGATTTCCATTCCATGTCCATTTGTTCACTTCAAACTACTTGCAGTAGCTTCTAACCTTTAGCCAAATACCTCCTTGGAAGTAGCCTAAACCCTCTTCTTGGCCATCTAACGAACTTAGCCATTGGCCATTACTGGGGGCCCTCTGTAAACACGTCGTGTTTGCCGCCACGGTCAGTTACGCCGGTAACACTCGGCTGCCATTCTAACCCTCTTGTGCCCACTGAATGTATGCGTTCGGGTGAAGCGAACGAAAGAACATCTTTGCTTTTTATCGACGAGTTCATGTTTAAATAGCGAGTTTCAATTTTATTGTTTGGGGAAAATATTATATGGTGTGAATTTGAATCTTCAGACTGTCCCGCAACAATTTTGACAGGGAAAACGCGTGTCGTATGCCGTTAAAGTCACAGATTTCACAATTTTGTGTTATCTTAATCACTGCGCGGTGGCCTCTGCAATGGTTCCCCAAACATCTGAAAAGTAAACAACAAATAATATAGGTAAGTACCTGAATATAAAATCGCGCACTATTATTTTTATTTTAAAAAAATATTGAATCTTACACAGTCGCATGTAAATTATAAACCAAAAATTAACGCATTCATATTTTAGTAATCACATCTGTGTTTTTATTGATAGCAAACGCGACATTAAGCATTAAGCACAAATAATATAACAGTGTTTATAAAGATATCATCAAAGGATTTGTAAGGCAAAATTGATAACGCTCCCTTTGTCTCCCCATGTAGTAGCAATAAAACTCCCATATTCGGCGGTGACCCCAGACATGTGCACACAGTGCCCATTCTCCCCCGGGCGCGAATTAACGAAGAGTTTTTCATTAAGCACAATGACGTCAATCACTGGCCATCTACGTGACTGCCCTACGTGATAGGAGCGAGGCTATCACGTAGAGTGCTTAGACTGATGGATAACACTCTATGATTGTGTACATCCCTTAGCTGTTGTCTCTTTAATTAATTATATTAAGTGAGGGAATTCGTTGAATATTTTAAATATTTTTAAAATTCAAGTTTAATCTTCTGAACAGTCACTAAGGCGTTCTTAAGACGGTCCTGCAACCATCAGTCAATTCTATCAGTCATGATCATGACTGATAGAATTGGAAATAAATAATTAAAAATGGATGGTGACTATTGGAATCCAATCAACATTACATGGTCAGTCGACTGATCTTATTCATAGCCAGATTTTACAGAGCATAAGAAAGTATTGCGAAGTTAAAGAAATTGTTTGGTTTTTTCATACAGCCTGCTTGAATGAATAACGCACCCGAATCTGTCTACAACATTTCTATAGTCAAGTCACTGAACCATCAAACTTAGAAACAACGCGAGGCTTTGTCACCTCTTTGTGCTTCAAAGAGGTGACAAATAAAGCCTCGCGTTGTGCCAATGGTACCTAACAGGCGCCCGGGCGCCCGGGGCTCTCCGCCTGTGCTCGCAATGTTCGCATCCACAAAGGATTTTAAGCAAGACTGACTTCCATTTCGCGCTTTTAATAAACACGTCACCGCAATGGCCGCGTCAGGGGTGTCTGTCCGTTTGGGACTTTAATACCTACGTAGCATAAGAGCGCCTGAAAAGCTTGAATAAAAACAATAATTGTAGAGTCTAAATAAAAAGTACCTAGTTAAAGGTTTTTTAATACGTTAACGGAGTTAATTAGTATTTATGGATAGGTATCTATATAGTATATAAGGAATAGATTTTACAAATACCCAGTTTTTAATTATCTTAAGGTGCTAAAGCTCATTAGACCCACCCGGCACCTGACCAGCACCGCCTCGCCTCTAGCGGTTAGTATTCTTTATATGGATTTGTATATATGGTGGTATACGCTCACTGCATCAACTCCGTAGCGTCACCGGATCGCCTCGCTCGCGAGGTGTCCACGCGCGGGCGGCGAGTGGACCACTCGGTGACAACTCGCTGCTCGCATGCTTGCCGTGCGTTTACTGCGCATTGCCAACGGGTCCCGAGTGGACCGCGCGCTGCCCGCGAATGATTCACGCGAGGACGATGCGTTTACTCGTTGACCACGCGGCGTTCACTCGTTGACCACGCGAGGTCCACTCGTTGATCACGCGAGGTCCACTGGTTGACCAGGTGACGTTCAATGGTGACAACGCGGCATCCACCCGTGGACCACCTGTCGACAACGAGTGGACGCCGAGCAACGAGGCGGTGCTGGTCGGGTGCCGATTGGATCTAATGAGTCTCTACCTTTAGTAGTAAAATAACATAATTTATATTTTTTTTCCAAATTTTGAACCCACTCGTGATTGTCGAGTTATCCATAATTTAAAATACTATATTTTCGGGAATCCTATGATCGCCTTAATGACCTTGATGACTATATGACCTTAATGAACGCCCATGTGTCCTTATAAGTTGAGTTGTCAACAAAGCGGTGTCAGCCCTGTCAGCGCGGGCACGGGTGACGAGCGGCACTTCTCGATTTCATTAGATAATATTGGCTCAGTGTGGTGTTTGTGTTCGTGTCGCGCGCGTGCAGCCGGGGCGCGGGGCCAGCCGGGGAGCAGGGTCTGTCGGGGCGCAGGGTCCGTCGGGGCGCAGGGCCCCCAGGGCGCGGGGCGTCTCCGGGGATCCGTCAGGTTGCTGCGGTTAAAGGATGGACCGGGTAATTAGGAAAACGGAACAACGAGAGCGCCAAAACCGAAATTAAATCAATAACATTTTTGAATAGTTCTGTCAAGGTTTCTTTTTTGAAAACTGAAAAATAACAACTTTTACTGTCTTTGACTTCGATCATCTTTAAAATCTTTGTTTCATACAAAGATTAGCCTTCAACAGTAAATTATCTTTATAAATTAATTATAAGTAACTAAATGTAGAAATAAAAAAATAAAAAAATAAATAAATAAAATAAAATAAATAATAATAAATAATAATAAATAATAATAAATAATAATAATAAACTAAATGCGGGCAGCGCAGGACCGATCGTTGTGGAGATCCTTGGGGGAGGCCTATGCCCAGCAGTGGGCGTCTTACGGTTGAAATGATGATGATGATGATGATGAAATGTAGAATCCTGTTTTCATGGTAGGTATTTATTTTTTATCAATATGAGCATTATTATTCTGATCAAAGAACTTTGAGATTAAAAATGTTGTTGGAACTTAAGAGAAACAGTCAAAGGTCTGGTGGGATTAAGTTTTAAATTGGACCCTCCTGAATATGCAGTAGGTACTAATAATTGTAAGTATTTATTTAAGCAGGAAAAACTCTTTTTTTAAATTAAGGGCTTTTGGATTATGGCTAATAAAATATCTGCTATAGCCTTCAACGAGCCTAGCGTACCGTCGGAAGCCCTAAGAAGTTCTTATCACCTTCTTTGACGACGATGTCATGCCTGGCTACGGCGAAAGTTGCTCAACCGCAACGCAGGCTTTTTCTTGTTCAAAACAAGAGATCAGCATTAGCCACAAAAAGGCCGGGATAAGTCAAACAAAGAAGTGACGTAAGTTGACGTGTCGCGTGCCGACGCGACCCCTGTTCCAACATTACCTCTAAACCTTGGTTTTTTACCCCCTGTTTGATCGCCGCCTGCCGCCCGCCGGTTGCTCCGCAAACAACCGTGGAAATATTGTTTCAAGGAAACGTGCTCGGCTGATGTGATTGTCATGTATCGTTGAAGGAAGATTTTAGAAAAATGGCCATGGCCTGGTCATGTCTTATTAAGTAGCGACTTTGGAACATTATATGGAATTTTGTACCCTTTTACAATTTGGGGAATTTAAATTGTATGGAATTTTGTACCCTTTTACAATTTGTGAGAATAATAGATAATTCTAATAGGTACCTCATTATATTTTTAAATTTTATATGAGATAAGATTAAATATATAGTTGGTTTAAGATACTGTAAGACAATTTTTAAAATTTCATTCAAATTCAATGGTATTATTACCATCGGAGCTAGTTGTGAGACTAGAAAACTTCATTTTCCATTTTTCAGTAATAAAAATTGCATTGTGAATGCAAAAAACTAAAAATTTAAATAAGTTGCAATAGTAATTTTATCTTTAGCGATTGCCAAATACCTGGAAAGGTATTTCTTTCGCGTGTGAGGGTAGTAATATCTCCACATTGATGAAATTAACGCTGACTATTCAGCGCGTTAGAAGTATTGGATAAATTCGACGCTTCTCGTAACGACTCCGTAGCTCAGTGGTTAGAGCAGTCGCCCGGAATGCGAAAGGTCATGGGTTCGTGTCCCATCGGAGCTAGTTGTGATGTGAGACGGGTAAATTTTTTCTAAAAACTTCATTTTCCATTTTTCACAAGATGAGTTTCTTAAATTGTAATGTGCGTAGAATAATTTAAGCTCCACATCACCTTACCCTTGTTTGTTCTATGCGTTTAACCTAGGGCGGGGTCACAACGTTTAACCTGCCATCGTAAAGCCGTGTTTAACCGTAACTCAGGCCATGTCACTCAGCTGACATGGCTGTTAATTGATCTGTGTCAACCTGTCAAAGTTTGACACAGTTGTCTTTACACATTGTGAGGGCTTGGTGCCTGTCATGTCAGAAACATCGATTGCGCTATTGGTTTGTTCAAATGTTGACACCATCTCATGATGTTAGGGATTCTTAACTATTGAGCGCTTATTATGTTTAATGGCAGATAGGTGTATGAACCATAGTAATTCGTACCTCAATCGTTAAATTGTAGCAGCAGCAAAAATAAGTATTTAGGTACTTAGCATGAAAAATAGCCGTCAATTTTATTTGAAAACCTACTAATGTGATGTAATGTACTTACGTAACTTTTAATAAAATATACCGAAGACGTACCAATACTCTTGCATTTTTTTGCAAGGGGGGGCGAAAAATCGCCAAAATCACCTCACGTAAAATAGTGCAATTTCAATTACTTTATTCGTCGAAAAGGATCACTGAAATCCAATAAAACAAGCTGCATGACATAATTATTAACAACTAATCATTCGTCTTAACAAATAGAACGTCAAAATAAGACTGCGGGCGATCTTTATTGGTATAGGGCGCGCACTGGCGAGGGGACGTAATGCACTGAAATCTATTAATTATCCTTTTATTATTATTTTATGGTCGACTGTAGTACACCTCTATTGTTTGAAAGAACATAATTCTTTTGGGAGCGCGCTGGCTTTGTTTGGAATCTTCGTGTTTCAATGGGACGAGTGTCTTTGCGTGAGATTTATTTAAGTTGTTAAAATGGAAAATATTTTAGCCCATGTTAAAGTGCTTTAAGTAATATCTTACTTTCAAAAAATATATGGTGGTACACTTATGAATTTAGTTTTTATACGGTAAGCAACCGTATTTTAATGCGAGTCAGGTAATTTTTAAGGCTAGGATTCCCGAGCGAAATAGGCACGCTAACGCTTGCTCGGCCGCGCGCGACACACTTCGCACGGACGCAGCGGCAGCCGGCAGTGAACTGTGAACTCGCAAGCGCTCCACGAATCGAAAATCACTTAAAATTCAATTAAAAATGAAATTATAAAAATTTTAAGCTTATGACGGCCGGAATCCCTCGGCTATTCAAAGACAACTATTTTCGTATATTTTTCATTTAACTAAAACAAAGCTGCAACTAATAGTCCAGTGAATAGAGGGTTTTTAGCTTACAAGTGGTCCGGTAGTTTTGAATTTTTGATATGTTGTCTAGGATGGTTAGTGAGTGAGTATTATGCAAAATGCACAATTCCTCGGCCTCCGCCCCCGCCGCCATATTGAAAAAAGGGCAATGTCTTCAGGTTTTCGCTTAAATCTTCGTTTAAGTGCATTTGAGCCAGAGAAGAGTCTTCACAATGTTGTAGAGAATATTTTTTTTTATAATTAACACTTTAAATTTTGTTACTAGGATAGATACTTACGGAGATATGCACTTTTAAAAAAATGATTTACAGAAATTTGTCAAACTTCTAAAGAACAGGGTGAAAAATGGGCCAAGAGTCTTTGAAACCTTATTTAATACTAGCTTTCCGCCCGCGGCTTCGCCCGCGTGTACTACACGACATTATCCTGATGGAATGTAATATTTTCCGGGACAAACTATGTCATTCTCTCCCAATCTACCCCCGTACCAAAAATTTAATTGTAAAAAAAATCACATTGATCCGTTACTCCGTTTGGACGTGAAAGACGGACAAACAAATAATACCTACTTATAGATTTTCCCGTGGGAATATGATACTATCCTGTGGTAAAAAGTAAAAGTAGCCCATTATAATCCTTGCCAGGGTCTCAAATTATTTAATTAAATATCAAATTTCTGCCCCCAAATTATCCTGCGCTTAAAGTGATTTTTCCATACAATGAGATTTCATTTCATTTAAAATTTTGTGCCAAAAAGTAGGTAGATAGGCATTCTCTAAGGTCTCATCAGTACCATCATCAATCTATTTTAATGTCCCCGCTGCTGAGGCACATGCCTTCATATAGATGGATAAGGAGAATGGGCCATGACCTTCCACACGGGCCCATTGAAGTTATGGTGTACTAACCAATCCAAATGCAGCCAGAAACATCGGCTTATCGTGTCTTCCGAAGCACGATATATTTTTTGACAGCAATCCCATGATAGACCATTGCAAAAGTCACATAACCTCATCGATCGTAGGCCGAGCACGCATCCCGTGGTTTAGGCATAAGAAGGTAACGATACCTAGACGAACAGGAGCTACTATCGTATGAATAATATTCGGACATTCTTCTACTCTTGAACAACCAAAATGCAAAAAATCAAGTCAATACTTTGCAAAAAAATGTGTAATACTGATTTTCTTGAGTTTTATTGCAATGCATAAAGAATTTTGTGCTTTGCACGAAAATGAGCTGTCATAGGACCCATGCTTCATTATATAAAGTGAACAAAAAAAACTGTATTCCAAGGGAACTGTACTTTTCCCGAGTTAAAAAAAACGTATGAAATTTTCCCGGCCAGAGTTCCATTATCCCGATCGATGTAGCCGTTTAGTTGTGATTGAGCCATAAACATCCAATCTCCGTATCGATCAAACCCACCCTATATAAACATTAGCCCCTTTATACCCTATTAGGGGTTCTTTTTATTTTGCCTACGCAGATCATTTTTAATCATGACCTAGTATCCTCTATCCCAATTTTCATACTCCTAAGTCCAGAAATGAGGAAGTTTTCCTATAAGCCTTAATCCCCCTTTCTACCCTATTAAGGGTTTTTTTATAACTTCGCATAGGCAGATCATTTTCAACCGTGACCAGTATCCAACTTACCAATTTTCATACTTCTATGTTTAGAAATAAGGAAGTTCCATAAAAGCTTAATCCGCCCGTTTTACCCCATTATCGGGGAGTTTTTTTAACTTCGCTTACGCAGATAATTTTCAATCGTGATCAGTATTCAACATACCAATTTTCATACTTCTAAGTTCAGAAATGAAGAAGTTCCATATAAACTTTATCTCCCCATTTTACCCTATTAAGGGGGAGTTTTTATTACTTTGCTTACTCAGATCATTTTCGGTCGTAACCAATATCCAACGTACCAATTTTCATGCTTCTAAATCCATAAATGAGGAACTTCCATATAACCTTAAACCCCCCATTTTACCCCTTTAGGGGGGGAGTTTCCTAAAATCCGTTCTTAGCGGACGTCTCCTAGGCATAATCTACCATCCTGCCAAATTACATCTTCGTTGGTCCAGTAGTTTTCGAGATTTCGTGATGAGTGAGTTATGTCCCCTCGATTTTATAT
The DNA here is from genome assembly GCA_949710035.1 of Crambus lathoniellus. Taxonomy (NCBI): domain Eukaryota; kingdom Metazoa; phylum Arthropoda; class Insecta; order Lepidoptera; family Crambidae; genus Crambus; species Crambus lathoniellus. The sequence goes on from OX453296.1 coordinate 33,068,201, forward strand.
ATATATAGATAGATACAGTAATAAATAATTACAACATTTTATTATATAGCGACGCAGTAATTGTGTAAAATAAAAAGTTACAGTAGTTCAAAAAGTCTTGAAATAAGCTAAAAATTTTCGCTTATATCTTCGTTTCGGTGCATTTTAGCCAGAAAACATTTTGTCACAATGTTGTAGAGAATTAAATTTTCTATTAAAAATTTTGTTTCTAGGACAGATAGTTTCGAAGATATGCACTTTTTAAAACTGCGCGGGCACCATAAATTTTCCGAAAAATTCGATTTTTTTCCTTTTTTAAAACAACAGTAGACCCACAAGCCCACACCACAACGCTCGATACACTTCGCGCGGACCTGCGGAGCCGGCAGTGAACTGTGAACTCGCGAATCGAAAATCACTTAAAATTCAATTAAAAATGATATAATAAAAAATTTATGACGGCCGGAATCTCTTGGCTATTCAAAGACAATTATTTTCATATGTTTTTCATTACTTAACTAAAACCAAATATACTGCATGTTATCATCATCATCATCATCATGTCAGCCGAACGACGCCCACTGCTGGGCATAGGCCTCCCCCAAGGATCTCCACAACGATCGGTCCTGCGCTGCCCGCGACCTTGACCAGATCGTCGGTCCACCTTGTAGGGGGCCTGCCCACGGAACGTCGTCCGGTACGCGGTCGCCAATCGAGAACCTTTCCGCCCCAACGGCCATCAGTTCTCCGCGCTATGTGTCCCGCCCTCTGCCACTTCAATGATGCAATCCTTCGAGCGATGTCGGTCGTTTTAGTTCTCCTGCGGATCTCATCATTTCTGATTCGATCGAGCAGGGAAATACCAAGCATCGCTCTCTCCATTGCTCGCTGGGTGACTTTGAGCCTTCTTATGAGACCCATAGTAAAAGACCACGTCTCACTTCCATAGGTCATTACTGGCAACACACACTGGTCAAAGACTTTCGTCTTGAGACATTGAGGTATTTCGGACGCGAATATATGCCGGAGCTTCCCAAACGCTGCCCATCCGAGCTGGATTCGACGAGAGATCTCTTTCTCAAAGTTGGACTTACCTAACTGGACCGTCTGTCCTAGGTAAACATAGTGGTCAACAACTTCGAGTGTAATGTTCCCAACATTAACTGGAGCGGGTGCAACATGGGCATTGAACATGATTTTCGTCTTGTCCATGTTCATCTTAAGACCCACTCTTTGCGAAGCATTACCGAGATCTACGAGCATTGTGTTCAGGTCTTCCAAGGTCGCAGCCATAAGAACTACATCATCGGCAAACCGTAGGTGTGTTAGGTACTCGCCATTGATGTTGATGCCGCATCCTTTCCAGTCCAGCAGCTTAAAAATATCCTCCAACGCAGCTGTGAACAGTTTGGGAGATGACATCTCCCTGTCTCACACCTCGCTGTAGTTGGATAGGATTAGAGCTCTGGTTCTGTAATCGGACCGACATGGTGGCGTTTTGGTATAAGTACCTCAGCACCTCGATGTACCTGTAGTCTATTTGGCACCTCTGGAGAGACTGCAGCACCGCCCAAGTCTCAATCGAATCAAAGGCTTTCTCATAGTCCACGAACGCCAAGCAAAGTGGCAAATTATACTCTTCGGTCTTCTGTATAACTTGCCGCAGCCTATGAATGTGGTCTATGGTACTGTAGCCTTTCCGGAACCCGGCTTGTTCGGGAGGTTGGAAGTCGTCGAACCTGCGAGCGAGACGATTCGTAATGACTCTCGAAAACAACTTATAGATTTGGCTCAGAAGCGAGATGGGTCTATAGTTCTTCAAGAGAGTTTTTTCACCCTTCTTGAAAAACAGCATCACATCGCTTCTGCCCCATGCCTGCATGTAATATGATATTTGAATTATTATTAGACTGATATTTGGAATATTATTTGATACACTTAAGTATCACTAGACACTAATGGAAAAGAAAAAGGATAAACTTGTACCCATCCAACTTTTGCACAGTCTACTTATATCAGAGTCAACTAACACCTCTAACTAAACCTTGAACTCAGTTTACTTTTCTTTCTGGCTATATCTATAGCTCAGTTAACTATCGTCTCTGAGCAAACAGGGTTCCATCAAGCTGTCAGAAACGCTCTCGGAGTAGTGGCTCCATGAATTCATACCGCCGCAATATTTGCAAGGGAGCTATGTTGACCGGCGGTAGGTACACCATGAAATACGAGCGTGGTGGACTTTCCGTTTAAGAAATAGTTTTTGTTAGTACCTAAAGCCTTTATCAATCAACTTTACTTAAAATGAGCTATTATTAGTTAACCCAGCTAACTAGTTTAGTTATTAAACAGGGTTCCACCGAGCTGTCTTGGTGTAATAGCTCAACAAATTCATACTGCCGCTATGTTTGCAAGGGCGGTGTGTTGACTGGTGGCGGCCGGCCGTAGGGACATCATGAAACATGAGTATGGTAGACTTTTGCTGATTAAAAATAGTTTTTTAATAGTAAAAAATGGTATACGATTTTAAACTTTCGCGTTCCATTATAATTATAAACAAGAGTAACGGGACTCAACGCGACATTTATTATGAAGTACATATTATTATGTACTTACAGCTTGACGTTTCGGCTGTGTTGCTACAACCGTGGTCACAAGCAGACTGGCGGTGAGCGGCGACGTCTGTTCGGGCGGGCTTGGAGATCTTCGGCCACCCTCAAATTGTCACTTTTTTTGTTTTTGTCATCGCTAGTGATGGGATTACGGCACACAACACTCACAGTATCGGGGTTTGTTTTGAACGGTAAAACTCGCGGCTTACACTTGTTAATCACTGGATTCCACGCTGATGACAATTTAAACCCGTCCTCCCGATTGAAATTTTTATACTACTTGATTTCAACCGCTCTCGTACCATCCTAGTATGGTAATGACGATCGGTGGAGAGAATTTTTGGATCATGTTACTCCATCCAATGATTAACTCCAGCTTCCAGAAGATGTTCAGCTGCTGCGGATTTACTCGTCTGTCGATTTTTAACAGCTGCTGTAAGTACATAATAATATGTACTTCATAATAAATGTCGCGTTGAGTCCCGTTACTGTTGTTTATAATTAAAAACAGGTAATATCCGATTTTGACTGTGTCTATATCATGTATAAAATTTAATGAGTAACTGATAAAGTGAAAACCAGATGATACTCAAATTTAGGACTATCTAATGTCCATATCTGCAAACTGCCTCTACAATCTGAGCCCAAACTGCGTAACTTCTGAGCGGTAGTTAACGAGCACCCCCAGAGCAAACGGTGATGGATTAGGTAGATAAATTAAAATAAGTTTTTCTTCGGTAGTTTTTGTTAATGCGTATTTCGTTTATTATAATGAAAGCGCTAGTTTTTCCAAAGCTTTGTTCTAAATATATTTTAGATTTATGGTGGATCTTAAATCAAAGGACTCTACAGGTGCAAAATAAAAAGCTCCATTAACAGACATTTTGCAATGAAATGTTTTACTACGAAATCTACTACCTTAAGTAATATTTTTTAACTGCCAATACTTATTAGTATAGGTACTATTCGATGTCCTAAGTTTACCGATTTAATGGAAACCCTCTAATAAGGCGCCATAGTGCCACAAAAATCGTGAGGGCTTGCAAAAAAACGTTTTTGCTTTATAGCGGTTTAGTGTTATCTTTGGTTGAGTTATGTAGTAAAAGACAGTTTCATAACGAGAAAAAATCTCTAGGAATCTCCAACGGTCACGTTAAATGCTCTTTGGCCACAGCTTTCCATCAGGTTTTGGTGGCCAAGTGCTTACTTCAGTAGTATTATAACTGTAGGTTATCTATGAGATGTGCACACTGTCCACACGTGAGAACACTACAAAACCACGTTCAATAAAGCAATGCTCGTGTTTTCTCTTAACCGAATCATTGCGAGCCTAATGCCGCACTCGTCCGAATCCGAACCCTTCGGCATTATGACTGATTGCCGCCGCCAAATGAACCTTACGATGTTAGCCTTTTCTGCAGTAATTACTTGCCGATTACTAACACTAATCTTAACGGTGATGGCATCTACACGCGAATTGAAAATCAGACCTTGCGTGATAGGAGAACAGTCCATTATCGTATGACGGTTAGCAATCGAACGTGTTTTTCGATGAAAACGCTCTTATTACGGGAGCTCAAAATCCAAAATTGGCGGCTGGGTGTGAGAGTGCTTTGCCGGGGTAAATTCGTTTTTATTGCAAGTACATAAGGTGCTGTTTCGGGTGAGGGTTTTGAGGTTGGGGTGGTGGTTGAGGAGTGAATGCGTGACGCACAAAGGCCAAATCACTGCCGTCGTGCGTCGTCGAGTCAAAGAGCAAATTTGTATGCCAATTATGACGCGGTGGATAAACGATCGATATCATTGATCGTTTTTGGAGCCTTTAGGATATAATATACCTACCCATTGATTTTGATTGTATCGATTCCTATTTAATTTTCAATTTCACATTGCTATCTTGTCTTATCAAGTATGATAATTTTTAGATTACAAACCTTTTCTATTTGGTATTGTTACTACACTCCAGCAGATAACATTATTTATAAAAGAATAATAGTATTTAAAAGCCTGAAATCAGATTTCATCGCTGAAATGAACGCCCGCTGTAATAGAAAAGCCCTTTCCAAAAGGGTGTTAATGTATGTTAATAGTTTATTTTTCATTATCATCTAATTTTCCTACTCTACTCAGGGTTTTCTAAAAATAATAGACATCCATTGTTTCCCGTAATGCTTGTGGAAATGATAAAATACATGCATAAAATCACGACATCGTTAAACCTCCCAAAAATCAAAGAACTCTAGTACCTATAGTATAATATGACAATATTTTTTTATTAAGTAAGTACTGACTGTGTTACAAATCTGTTACATCTAAAGACCCGCAAAGCCGTTTACACGGTTTGACTGCGAATAGTTTCGCATAGACTAGACGCATATACACAATCGTATATTTCCAATTGTTTCAAACGAATCATAATGCAACAGATTTATTAAAATTATGAACCATAATCACATTCCGAATCGTTGATTAAATTCCCCGCCCCGATTGAGGGCATAACACAAAATATCATCCAAATAAAGGTCGATACAGACAATATCGCGCGCCATTCAGTAAGGCCTCCAATTTCAGCGCAAATGGAAAACGTAATAGGTTTCGACAATTCTATTTGGCAGATCAAACGGCTAACTTCGTTCCGAATGTTCGCAGGTGAATGTTCGGATGCTGCCGCAATTGCGATTGTACATCTGCCGTGGGGTGCTGTCTTTATGTATTTGTTATAATAAGCAATATATTACTTAAAGTAGGTAATTTGAAAATCTAGAATAGTGATAATAGCCTTGAATTGATTATTATTTTTTATGAATATTTATTAATTGACGCCTCATTTAATAAAAAAAATCCAATTAAAAGCTATCCGTGCCAGCGATGCAATTTTTTTTTTAATAACTCTATACCTGACAGGCAATATTGTTCAAAGGATAGGTACTAAAACTAAACAAAAATCAACTAAAAAATCTTTTCGTATTTGTAGTCGTTAATACCCACCAATCCGCATTGGGCCCGCGTGGTGGGTCATGGCCAAAGACCATTGGGCTATTGTCTGTGGTCATGGCCCAGTCTCCTTATCCGTCCATAAGGAAGTCCAGTGCCGCAGCAGTGTGGACATTAAAAGGCTGATGATGATGATGACTGCAGTAATCAAAAATATTTAAATGTTTTCAAAAATAAAAATTAAGATGACTAAACAGTTACAGAACTCAGCTCAAGATTCTCAGATCAAGATAAACATCCATATAATAAACAAGGCAAAGTTGCGTTTGAGGAACAAATAGTAGACCGATATTATATTCTATAACAATTTCATTTTCTTTTGTTTCCACGGATTATCATTAATAAATAATCTACACTTGGGATTAGCGATTAGTTTTAACTACTGTTTTTTTACGTAAACATTATCAAAATAACGCCACTCGAATATCCTTCCGCTAACTCCCGAGAACGCACCGTCATCGTCAGTGCTCATCATCTATCATAATCGGGCGATTCGGATCGCGCCTCGCCCCACAGAGGTCATTTAACCACCCTCGATTTAACATTTATTGTGAATATTTTGTGATTCGGAACGCGCCCCGCTAAGTGAGTGTGATTCGGAACCCCGAGTCGTGGATAGGGTTTATTATAAAAAAATCTTGTCATTTCACAAGGGGCTAATCGCGTCTAGATTTTCACTTGTCGATTAAGAAGTGACAACCGAATGTAAAATTTTAATGTTACAATATAAAATCATGCAACGCCACTTTTTTAACAATGTTAATTTTCGCTTTTTGTAGTCATTATCAAAAGCTTTATTCAAAAAAAATAAAAAATAAATATGACTGTTATTGGATTCAATCGGTTTGTCAACCAAATTGGTATATTTCATTCGATATAAATACATTCACAATACCCCAAATATTCTGAAAATATTGCCAAACATTTACAACAAGCGAGATCGGAAAGGAGTGCGGTATATAACCAGCAGCCTGTACCGTCTACTGTAGTGGTACTTATTGGGTGCAAAGAGTCTACCTACACAGCTCATCATGCACGTGTTTTAAATCCACAACGGTGTAGAACTTAGTCTTCATCACACCTGATGTTAAGGCCTCTATCACACTGCCGCCGCATCCCGCTCCGGTGGGAGATGCGGCGTGAGTAAAACACTCACGCGAGTTTTGTATGCAAATCAAGATTTTACAGCCAAAGTTAAGAACTGCACTACCGCAAACCGGAGCTGTGTCCGGTGCAGTATGATAACCGCCTAAGTGGTGATAAGGCTGAATGTGGAGTGCACTACTCCAGGAATCCTCAATCACTGAGGCAAGTCACGGTTGCTTGCTACACACATAAGCGGGCATTGATCGGCTGGACGCTTAAATAAATGAGGGCGTATGTAGATGCATGTTCGGAAATCACGATCAAGGTAATTTCTTCGGGTCGGCTTTGCTGTTTGACAAATACTGCCAAACCGAAAATGGCGGCCAGCTTTTGTGTAGCAGCCCTCAGGGGGATCTAACAATTTTGAAAAGTGCGAGCTGATGTGTGAGGCAAAGGTAATCAGACACATGCTGCCAGACACGCTTAGCTTATAATAGGTAGAGATAATGCTAATGCACCAGGTACCTATTTCTTACGTTACGTAAATGAAAATTTCAATAGGCTTGAAAATTAATAAATTACATGAGTCCGTTTGACGTGGCATATAATTTCACAATCGCAAGGTATCTCGAACATAAACATGCAAGGATAATAGCAGATTTAAAAGTCAAATAGCTGTTTGCGGAAAACTCAATCGAGTGCCGCGGTTTTTAGTCGTAAACAGGTTACGAGGAGTCAGCACACGTCTGAATACACCAGCGGGCGCGCAAAACATGTCATTATGGCGTAGGGCTTAAGATACAAACTCACGCGTGCAATGAGCAAATGTTCGTGCTGTGCTCTACCTTTATCTGCAGCGACTGCCATTGATTTTTGTTTGAGAGCGATAACGCTCTGCTTAAGTCATAGGTAGTCCTACTGACATGCACAAGACATACGTAGGTAGATCCAAAATTCAGAAATCATGTGCTTTGAGACTGACTGCCTATCAGGACATTAATGGCACCAAAAAAACATGGTGTACTATACTAATAGCTCTATTTATTGACGTTTCTGACGTCTCTAAGAAAGCTTTTAATTTAACAGGGCAAGCACTTAAACCACATGAGTAACTATTCATCATCATCAGCCATTTAATGTCCCCACTGCTGGGGCACTGGCCTTCCTTATGGATGGATAAGGAGAATGAGCCATGACCCACCACGCGGGCTCAGTGCGGATTGGTGGGTATTAACGACTGCAAGTGCAGCCGGGACCAACGGCTTAACGTGCCTTCCGAAGCACGGAGGAGCTCGAGATGAAAAATTTTTGGTCACCCATCCCGTGACCGACCATTGCGAACGTTGCTTAACTTCAACGATCGCAGGCCAAGCGCGCTTTCCACTGCGCCACGGGCTCCTCACCCGTAAGTAACTATTAGTAGTTTTTATTTACTCGTGTGCTAAAACGAAAAAAATTGTTATCGACAATCTCAATGAGCACAATGATGCGACTTCGAGGTCACAAAAAATTAACTCGACATTAACTATTTTTAAAAAAATCACCGCAACCGCTTTTTACACGTACCTTACACACACTGCGGTTGTAATAACAATTTTTCCATTTTAATTTCAGTGCTGAAACACATAATATACACAAGGTTCAGAAAGGAAGTACTTATACGCTGATTAAAACTTTTCACAACGCTTACGGGTTAACATCGCTTCGCGTTTCCGAGCTTTCTTTTAAACTGTTTGTAATAATTTAAATTCATTTAGGTAGAAACGAGTTGCTTCATTAGTGTATTGTTAGAATTACAAACTGAATAGTATTATTTGCAAGTGTTGGGAATTCTTTCATATCACATTTTCTTAAGACATAGTATCTCTCTACAGTAATTAGTTTAGTGGGTAATTCTAATTAGTGTTGTGAATGTTGTGATCCACTATAGATCTATTAAGCATATCGTAAGGAATTCTGTCTTTATGTGAGTCATTTCCCATTTTCTGGTAGTTTCCGAAATATCAATGTATTTCATCATGAAACTGTGCAAAATGTTTAAGTTTATCATCACTTTTCTTGGCAGATGATCAGTCTACACAGTCTTCATACGTTCTTTATTCCTCAATACAAGAGGAGTCCTCAAATTGGCATTGCATGTTCATAAAAATATACCATTCATTCTTTAATAATAACATTTTAATATCCCCACACCCTCGACATTCGTTACGCAAAACTTTCTCCACGTTACTCATTACGATTGTGGACATTCAAAAATTAGGGGCTGCGATTCGTCACAACCCCCAGTTAAATAGTCCGTCAGTTAACTTGAGGACCATTAACAGTTGGAATTAACAAAGGCGCGAACCAAAGTCGGGGCTCTTTTGTTTCAATCTGAATGCAACGGCGAACAGTTATTACATTGATTTGCATAAGAGGGACATTTTTATGCGGGCTTTTTTACGTCTCGATGTTTAGGTAGAAATATAAGGTTTATGTCCTTTTTGATGTTACCCTGCAGCAATATCCTTAGAAGACTATTATAAGACGACTATAATTTATAATATACATACGTATAATACGTATTATTATATGATCGTATGATTTATAAATTATTCTCACGCACTTGTCACAAGAGACTACCAATCTTGTGAAGACTGCTGCGACTAGGAAACTTCACTCTACATATCACCGATAGTTACATATCACCAGTAATCGGATGGAAAATCGGACATTTGATCAGTCTTATCAAATGTGGATCATGAAAAAGATCTGGTAAGGATATTGTTGTGCATTCACAATGCAATTCTGTACTTGAATTAAATTATCTGGTAAGTAATTGTAGAAAAATGGTGATAGAAAAATACCACCAGCAATGCTGCCCGCGTGCGTGCATCCCGTCTGAATTAAAGCTACTTGCAGGACTGGTGGTATATTTTCTATTACAATTGTTCCTAGTTAGTATAGTTTATATGGCTTTCTTTCATTTCTTCGAAAATAAAGCACGAAAACAAACTGACGCTACCTCTACCACGAAGTCAAAGTCAACGAGAGAAGGCAAAACTTCCCAGCTATGTTATCCATAAACTGCCCCGACCAGACCTGGCGCATGGCGGGTGGACAGCGCGGCTTTATCTATGCAAATGCGATGCTTACCCCACTTCTGTGCGGCTACTTGCGCTGCAATCTATGCGGTCTATCTGGTTTTTTTGGGCGGCTTTTGTTGCTGTCCCGATTGCTATGGCAACGGGTATCTTTTGCTGTCTAGCCTACCAGAGCCTATCAGAAGACAGATATGGGCTAGATAAAGACCGCTATCAATTTTGCGGTTGCTCTAGTACAGAATGTGGAAAAGCGAAAAATCAATGGGGGCAATTTGAAGCTAACTAATCATAATAGGTATAACTTTTAATTAAAGCTCATTTTTAATACTTAAAAAAATAAAAATATGTAAGTCTGCAACAAACAATGTTTTCAGCATTGTTGTGTTCTGACAGTTAGAGATAAGATAGCTAGTTCCTCGGTGGTTAAGAATTCCGGGAGTAAGTGGCTTCTAACTTCAGCATTATCTTCACACTTGTGATGAAGGCTAAGTGTAAACCCGCTGTGGACAAGATTAAAAACAAATTTCCAAGAAGCCAAATTGTTGTACCTACATAACTACTTTTAAAAAACCATAAGTATATAGTTATTTTATATTAGTGGCTGCCAGTGGTTTTGCCCGCGTGGTACCCGTTGAAATATCGGGATAAAATATAGCCTATGCCACTTACAAGAACATAGCTTTCTAATGATGAAAGAATTTTCAAATCCGTCCAGTGTTTATGATTTTTATCCATTACAAACATACAAAAAAAAACAAAAATCAAATCTTTCCTATATATAAGTTATATGACTGTGAATAATTACATCTTTTTTATCTCACTAGCTTTCTGCCCGCGGCTTCGCCCGCGTGGACTACAGGACGTTATCCCGCGGGTATTTGATACTTTTTCCGGGATAAAAAGTATCCTATGTTCCTCTCCAAGCTAAAAAGTATCGTGTCCCAATTTGAAGCCAAATCCGTTCGGCCATTTTGGCGTGATTGAGCAACAATCATCCAAAAATCTAAGTAAACATCCAAACATCTAAACTTTCTCATTTATAATATTACCTAGCATCACCCGCGTGAGCTACATGATTTGATTTTTGAGATATGGGGTAAAAGCAGATTATATGCTATCGTAGAGCATAATCTATGTCTGTGCCTATCATTTGGATTCGTTTTACTGTTTCTTCGTGAGTAACAAATATCCTACCTATATTATTAAAGCAGTCTACACTTGGTCTACACACTAAACTTGTCCACTTTATTGTCAGTCGACAGTCACCCCACCCACTTTTCGTGCCGCTGACATAGTCGCCGACAACCCACCGACAAAGACGTCGACGAGTTATGTCGGCAAATCGACGGGTTTGGTGTAAGGACTCCATATAAAAATAAAGCCAGCGGGCATAGTAAATATATATGCTATGTTATAGTATAAACTGTGCAGCGGGTCTTGGTGTCTAGGAAGAATTACTTTTGATCGGAAACTGGGGTGGTGGGACAAAACTCGCGTGGAGAGGGTTCTGAAACAAACCTTATAATATTAGTTTCATTATTAATGTTGTCATAATATAGCGACTATTTTGTGTAGGTTACAATGTCGTCTCTACAACGTTTGAAAGCACGGTTTCCTATTTTGCAGTTATTGACATAAGTCCTAATTTTTAATACAAATTGGCAGGCCCAAGTGGCTGTAAAACTGGCTTTGACACAAACGGTTTCATTCAATACATGTAATGTCAGTTCAGTCTGTGACCATGTTAAGATTGATGTCAGATTGATCGCGTGAGCTATCGATTGATGTTAGATTGAAATAGATCACGTATTATCCAGAAAAAATATTTTTGTCATCAATCTCAGACACAGATTGAACTGACCCCAGATTTATCGTCTAATGGTCACATACGGTCTTACCACGAGCTTTTTAACAATGTTAAAGTAATATTGTAAGCGAGATGGCGGGCGCTCGAACGACGCGATATAGAAGACCATTAAACGATCAAACTGGCGCCAGTTCAGTCTGTGACCTAGGTTAAAATTTATGTCAGATTGATAGCGTAAGATGTCGATTGATGTTTGATTGAAATGAATCACGTATTATTTAGAAAATTTGGTTATTTGTCTTCAATCCAAGGTCCCAGATTGAACTGACGCCAGATTGATCGTCTAATGGTCACCTAACCAGTTGTAACATACTCGTTTATTGTTAAACTAGCTGCTCCGCGTGGTACCCGTTCCCGTGGGAGTATTGAGAATAAAACCTATGTGTTTTTCCAGTCTTCCAGATCGGTTATGTAGTTTTGGCGTGAAAGAGTAACAAACATCCATACAAACAAACTTTCGCGTTTATAATATGTAAGGATTACATCGCCATTTATTTTGTTTCAGATCCATATCAAATGTTCGGCCCTACGAGCAGTCGGTTAGCAAATTCAGGTAAGATTATTATTTAATTGCACCTTTTCCTTTTTGATGTAATAATACCGAAAATGTGGTACGAAAGTATTGCCATAGGTACTCTGACAATTAGCCAACAGAACGCTTCGATCAACAATAACACTGAGCGTTTCTTGTTTATAAGAAAAGGTCAATAACTGCCGCACTCAGAGAAACCAATTAACTTTTAATGACAATTAAATCTATATCTGTCTCTTTTTTATGTCTAGTATTGAATAAAGTAGGAATGATAATTTAATGCTAATTAAAGTTTATTGACATCTCTGAGTGCGGCAGTACCTAAGAGACTTAATTGTAATTTTTCTTTGATACCGTTAAAAACAATAGTCTTAAGCAGAAGTATGAAAGGTAAAGCTCCAGTTTAGCAAAACTGAGCTTTACCTTCCGTACTGACGCGCAAATGTATTCTTTAGAAATAGGTAATGATTCCGAACTTTTCAACCTACTCGTATGTTTTGCTAAGAAAAATTCCGTTAGTTTCACGTTACACAGCTAATACGTTTCAAATCGCCTGTCCTTAACATCTGAACTTTTGAAGTGAACATGGTGTAACACGCAGGGCTGTCGATTCCGACTTCAAATTGCTGGCATAAAGTGTTACGCGGCACGCAAAGAGATGCCCGATAACACCTCGACCCGTGTGGGAACGGGTGCTACGCCACGAGTTTACCAGCTTTACCCTGCTTTACCTTCACTGTATATATTACTTGCGTTTATTATCTGTCTGCGATCAACCCTAGCCCCACAAGGGGTAGCCCACTTAACGACACTTAGATTTATGTAAATTGTTATTATATCGATATTAAGATATCAATTTGTTTTCCACGAAATCGATTTTTAACGAACCATTAATTGGACTGTTGTTATTTTTACATTAGATTGGTTGATAAAATAATATACATAATATTATGGTGTTTTGCGTAACTCGTTCGAGCTCGTTATGTAAATTGGTATTTATATATTTTTCTACTTTCGTGAATCTATTGTTAGATTTCTTTATCTTGCTTTATTATTATTAATGTTGTATGCAAGTTAACTAAAATACAAAAATAATGTTCAAAGCAAAAATTATACAAAATTGGACTAGCAAATGGCAAAGTTGGTTTATATTTGAAATCTATAGTCCATGACGATACCTAGTTGTACGAGAACCTTATCACAATCAAATAAAAAAATTGTAAAAATCCTAAAATTTCAAAGTTGCTAAAGTTACTTGTGATTTAGAATGATTGTGTTTGATTAATGTTCATTGTATAGACAAAACAGGAATATAAAAGAACTTAGATTAATGACGAACTGTACGTCATTCAATTCATATTCTATTCCCACGAGACCCCTGATAGATAACACTATCAATGTTGATTATCTGCACGGAGCAAAATAACATTGCCCCCGCCTTTTCACCTTTAAATCAAAGCATGTAATTTACTACTAATAAATCTCACTATGACGCAAACTAACAGCCACAACCACAACACTAACATAAATTATGAATCTTAAACCCACAGATATAAAACACAAAATAGAAAGTATAAATAAAAAGAAGGGTGTTTTTATTGGTAACGTAAGACAATTAAAGGCACGTGGCAACCCTAATTCGTAATTATTAAGCATAGTTCACACGGGCGGGCGAAGCGATTTACCTGCCGTTTGACTTACGCATTAAAAGGGCGGCGATCACACGCGATAGTTTGCTATGTGAGAAAACTGCCTAATGACTACTGTAATTATTTAGCCGGGGAGACAATTCGATAAGTTAGAGTATTGGTTGGGTCGGTAAAAATTTTGCTGTAATTATTGATATTAAATTGCAGTTCTTTAAAACTTTGTATGTAGCGTATTATGCTTTGGTGGATTCCATTATGAGTTATGGTTTAACTTGTTACAGGCTGACGTTTAAAACATATATTGAGCAAATTAAAAAGTTACAGGTTAGGTTTTTAAAATACGTGGATATAAAATGTACAGTGTAAAGATGATTATTATAAATTATTTAAGATACTTATGTAAGATATTACCGATAGATAAGAGAACATACTAGGTACGTACCTTATGGCTTTGAACTAACTTTAAGGATAAACATAAGATAAGGAAAATAACAAAATAGTAACAAGATCCATAGCTAAGAAAAAACTTATACAAATCAAGGCTTATAATTTATTACGGGGAAAGATGCAGAAATTGGGTCATTCCAAAATTGTTTAATAAATATTCTGTGTTACTAAAAGAACCAAAATTAACTAATAAAATTAATGTAAAAAGAAAATTGTTAGCATTTAAGTTTTGACTAAAGTCCATTAGTTTTGAAAAAGCTTGCGCCTCCAAACTGCTTTAGCAGTTTGGCGATGTGAGTTTTTGTTAACTCAAATGTAATATTTGGGAAATAAATAATAAAAAAGTTATAATTTGTGAATATTATGGTCTATTTTACTTACCTTCTTTTTGCAAGCAAATTTTAAAACCTTTTGTATACTTATGGAGTGCAATGAACTGATTGAATTGCATTGAATTGAGCTTATGAACTTTAATCGAGTAAAAGAATAGAAACAAAATAATCATCACTTTGGGACTAAGGCCCGAGTTTACCAACAGTCGGTTACTTTAACAGTTGGTTAACCCATACAAATACTAATCGCGTGCGTTAACCAACCAACTAACCATAGGTTAACCGTTAACGTAACCGACTGTTGGTGAACTCGGGCCTTAGTAATTACAGTTTTTGTATCAAGTAAGTATTTTAAGTATCAAGTAATTAAGAGAATTGATGCAGAGTAAAATTTTGAATATTACTTCCCCACTTTTTTTTAATAATAAAATTTTAAAGCACTTTGCTGTACTGACTGTGTTGTACAAACTATTAATTCGGAATCAGAGGTTTCATTTAAAATAAAATAAGTATCTTTTTCCACTTTCGTACTCTCTAACAAATCAAGCTGCCGAACCGATCATCCCATAACGTTCGAATTAAGAATCCCCCAGCCTTAATGGGGCAAGGCACAATATTTTGCCGATCGAGCCATTAATTGTGAGTCATAAAACCGATGAGGCATGAGGACAATGGGTCAAGTGAGGCGCGAGCGGAGCAAACGTTGTGACGTGCGTTCGCGGATAAATCACTGAGCTCCACGCTCGTGTGCGCATCCCCTTACCAAGATAGGGACGACCCTTGGTTGAGAAAAAATATCTGTGTTCTTACCCTCTGATTTCATGATGTTGCTATCTGGGAAAATGTAATTTTAATTTGGCTTGTTTTACGTATTTTAATAAAATTGTTAATAGATATTTATAGATAAAAGGTATTCAATGACTCTAGAAAATGTAAGAACAAACAACACACAAACAAAAATATAAAAATACGGACTTAAAAAAAAATAACATTTTGTAATTGAATTTTATCGAAAAGGAAACGAACAAATCTTTAAAACTTGATGATGTAACCAGGATTGAGTAATAATCCACGTAGAACTCCACAACCCGTATTAAATCGTAACCAAAACTTTTTACACGTTACAAATTCATGTTCGTAAATAGTTGGAATAAAAGGTACGGAATTTCAACGAGTGGCATAGCGATGCCGTTGTTACAATGCATACCCTCCATTCCACACGAGCAGCGTTACACGCGTACCCAATATTGCTACTCTGTGACCCGTGGAAGATACGTGTACGGCTTATAAAAGGGTGTTGTACATTCTAGAGGTGTACAAACGTAAAAAAAATATTTTTTAAAAATGTTCAAATCTTACGGTCAAAAGCAATTTGGGAAAATAAGTCTGTGATGCGGAGCCGATGATGTTACAATCTTGAAATGCATGCCCTTTGTTGCACACAAGTAGCACTACACGCGTACCCAATATTGCTAATCTGTAACACGTAGAAGAAACGTGTTTAAAAAATATAAAAGGGTGTTAAATATGCTATTGG
The DNA here is from genome assembly GCA_949710035.1 of Crambus lathoniellus. Taxonomy (NCBI): domain Eukaryota; kingdom Metazoa; phylum Arthropoda; class Insecta; order Lepidoptera; family Crambidae; genus Crambus; species Crambus lathoniellus. The sequence continues at coordinate 33,084,316 of OX453296.1, forward strand.
TATTCGCATGTTAAGTTTTAAAGAAGTTTTTTAACTTTACAATATTTTTGACCGCGAACCAGTAAAATATAAGTACAAGCGACATTTTCATCTGCGGCGGCGCGTTCTTTTTGCCCGTCGTCGTGTGCTTTGTGCTATCGTTCGCGGCAAAAATGCGTCTTAAAGTTCGTCTCAGTAATTGAGTCACTACTATATATAGTAAATAGTGAGGTGAGTGACTAGACCCCAAGCTTCTTTAAGTCTTTTAAGCACTCTCAAGGCAATTAGTTCGCGAAGCTTTTAAAAGCTTTTTTCATGAAATCAATCTTCTTCTAAGTGGCATGAGTTACTATACCCATACTGACTTCACAGTACGTACTATAGATACTAACTGTTAATAATAACGCTTCACTTCTTTACACGTTTTTAAGTTAATCACATCAACCGTAATATAGCGCTGTACACCGACACCTATCCTATACATATAAGTATTTCTCACTAAGTATATGTGAACTCGCTCTCCAGATATTTCAGTTAAATGAAAATAGGGAATAACTTTTATCTTCTCGTAGAACCTCCAACACCCAGTCACTATTTGTAAATAATTCAATTCTCGATGGCGCAGCGTACCTGGCTGATGACACTTAAAGTAAAGAGCTCCCTTTCTTTATAAACAAGAAACAACTAATAAAGTAGGGCTAATAAGGAAGGACTTGTTGCTCTAAAAGTTTTCTAAAGACTTTTCGTAATTTTCGCCAATGGCAATTAAAATAAGGTGTTTTAAGGTCATAATAACAATCGTTAGAATTCCTGTTATACGGCATTTTTTTCAATAAACAGAAAATGGTATGAAAATTTGTGAAAGATGATTATAAACCTTTGTTTTTTACAATTAAATTATTATTTTGCAATTGGTTGGTTTCTCTCTCTAGCACATTAGAATAATATTGATTTAACCTGGGCTTGGTTATGATTTTTCGCTATTTACAAAAGTTTGGCTATCAATAAGTGAGAGCATTTGGCACCTTTCGCATAAGTTGTGTTGTATACAAAAAACGATTGTATTTTTCTTAATTTGAAAGTTGTTTCTTTAAAGACAAATAAATTCTCTATATGTGATTTACGATATAATTTTTGCCTTAAATACTTAACGCCCGAATTCTCGTACGCTAATCATCTTTGGGAGCGTCCAAAGCCATCTTCTATCTCACTCGTTGCAGTTAGCGCAAGCAGCCGAGAAATAATAGCGGGCCATGGAGCGTCTCAAACATCATGGCATCTCTTTCATACGTTTGACATTTAAAGTGACAGGGCGCGATGTGTGAGACGCTCCCAAAGATAAGTAGCGTACGAGTATTCGGGCATAAGGCCATTAAACGCTGCCACCGACCACTTTCCTGTAGTTTTCATATATAGTCGTCACTTGTTTCTTATTCTAGCTTCAAGTGGCGGCGTTTGTGGCTCGTGTGCGGCGGTGGTAAAGCACTTAGCGCTTCAAAGTGAAAAAATCCTTAAAATGTCCACAAAGGTATCCTGCCCTACTTGCAATTGTCTGAAACTAAACTAGAGCATCGAATTATCCTACTGTGCAATACAAAGCTCGCACAAAAGAACAAACTATTTGACTGCCTGAAATTCCTGACGCGAGATAGTCACAATTCTCTTTGTAGCTCGACAGCGACAAGAGTCCTCCAGTGCTGGGTAGTGCAGGAATTAGCAGCCGCAGTGGTAATAGAGCCTTAATGACCATGGGTGCTGTCAGCCCTGTTTCAAAGCCCTGCCCTGCCAGCGAATGTAGTGCGTACACTACGACGCGGTGGCTCATACAATAATTGCATTTATAGCACAGACAACTAAGCCCTGGCCAGGACTTAGTTGTCTGTGATTTATAGTTAAGTGTCCGTAGCACGACTGCGATTTCAATAACAAAAAAATTTGAAGTCTGCTTAAAAATAAAGCGATGGTAAAACATTTAAACTCGCTTTCTAGTTTCCAATTTTCAGGAGGTGTCTAAAAAAGATTCATTCTTAGTTACCTACACCATCAATCCCACTGTGTCCATTTGTCGTTGTCATTATGCGAAAACATTTCGTAGCGTATAATTTTACTAAGAATATAAAAGTTAGTATGTAAGTAGTTTAAGGTTCAATTCCCATATGCGTTACATGTACTTTGTCCACAGGGTCAGGTCAAATCCAGTTATGGCAATTTCTCCTTGAGCTCCTGAGCGACTCGAGCAACGCTGGCTGCATAACTTGGGAGGGCACCAACGGGGAGTTCAAGCTGACCGACCCCGACGAGGTCGCCCGGCGGTGGGGCGAGAGGAAGTCCAAGCCCAACATGAACTACGATAAACTCAGCCGGGCACTGAGGTAACAGTCTAAGGGGGGAGATCCGCCACTGCGACTTTCCGGGTACCCGTTTAACGCTGCGCGACTCTGTCTTTGCGATTTCTACTATGTGCTGTGCAGTCACCGCGCGCCTTTTGTTTTCCATAAAAACAAAGGACGCGCGGCTTTATTGTTCTAAATCACTTGCAATTGGTTTTGAAACTGCTACAAAACAATTGCAGATTCTTCTTTTTTACTTGTGTCACTTTTTACTAATGATTTTGGCATTTGTACAGATACTACTACGACAAAAACATAATGACGAAAGTGCACGGGAAGAGGTATGCGTACAAGTTCGATTTCCAAGGGCTCGCGGCGGCCACGCAGCCAGCGGCGAGCGACCCAGCATACAAATATCAGAGCGATTTGTTCATGAGCTCTTACCACCACTCGGCGAAACTTTCGTCTTTTATGGCCCCACACGCGGCGATGCCCACCTCCACAGGTAAAAAGCTATGTGGCTTAGCGAACGCTTAATTTTATTACTTCGTCTTTAATGATTATCTCGTAGGATATTTAATAAGAATATTTCCAACACTGACATTTGTTGTTACTACACTACACATTAGAAAATTTCTAACTGTAGCTCTGTTTGCTACGACACATTTCTAAGTGACAAAATCAATTCAAGCCATCGTTCATAATGTTTCCAACACAAACTCTAAATACTTACCTACTAATAACTTCAGAGTGACAAACCTTCAGAACCCACAAAACTCTCACCAAACAACCCGGCCAAAGTACTTTTTAGTGAATACAAAGGCTCTCTCTCTCTGTCACTATAAGTGCCTTCCCTTCCAGTGCAAAATAATCTGCATCGGTAATGTAGTTACACTGCCTTGCACAAATATTGGCCGACTCCTCCAGACGGGTTGTCGCTACTCTTGACTTAATGTACACTGTATAATGAAACGTTGTATGGTTGCGTTTGGTGAAGATTATAATTTATTATATATGTGTGTAAGATTTTGTGATAGTTCCTAGATTCGTATTCGTTCTTAGATTCCTTTCATATTAATTACGAAATTACGTGCTCCAATTTAACCTTGTCACTCAATCATTTTAAATGCAATGGATTAGGAAAAGACTGTTCAATAATTTAACAGCAAAAATAAATTGATGTCGGTTCAATGAACAATTACTTGAATCATTGATAAACGAAACTATTTATGCTTTTTTTTTATCTCTTGATAATCATCAAACGACTCTCTAACTTAAAAGTTTGGCCTGTGACTGATCACTTATATACCTACTTATTTACCTCATAACTTCATAAGTCATTAAACATCAAGTAGTTATGAATAACTAGTGGTAAGTAACTTAAACACTTATCATTGAGTGAGCCAAAAAAATAACGTCAACGGCCATTTATTTCACATGTATTTTTGCGAAGTACTTAATCATGTTTCGTTTTCACCAGCCTTTTGAAAGCCTTAGAAAGGCACTACTTAAAAATTACATTGTGGTTTGTTGGTTGTTTAACTAAAATTACGAATCTATATTTTATCTTGGTTACGTAACAAGACATAGAAAATAGTTTTCATTAAATTATTCCAAGTACTGCCTTTCTATACCTAACGATTAAATTTATCAGCGGCTATTTGAAAATGTGTTGTGTCTAAAGAATACTGCTAGCGATTTCATTAAAACCTCAGTCACCTCCACCATTATGTGATAATAATCTAAAATCTCTATTATGTGTTTGCACGTTCTGAACCAATTTCAACTCGTGTTTACCCACCGAAGGCTTCTATTTAACTGAGGTCAGCTTTCGTTGTTCCAGCGTCAATATTCCCTTCGGCGTCGTGGGGCAACTGGGGGGGTGGAGGGGGCAACCTATACTCCCCCCACTCGATGGCCCCGCCCCACGTGACGTCACACCTCGGCTCCTATCCGCACTACGCATGACCAGTGTAAGCCTTACGGATGTCCTATCCTTGGCTAAGTCCTGATTTTCGGTATGGAGCTGACCGCTACTGTGTTTTGCGTTTGGAGTGTTAGCTGTACGTACTAAAAACTGCAATTATAGATCCCAACTTATGTTAAGTTTATGAAAATCGCAGCTTTGTTTCTTTTAAATGGCATTAAATTAATAAAGTTTGACATGCTTCTCTAGTTATCTGTGTTAATTTTACTAAAGTATATCTTCAGTAAGTATACTAACATTATTTATTAACTTAAATATATTTACATTTATTATTCTATCTATTATTTAAATATTTTATGAATCTGAAAAATCTAATTATTTTATAATAGGTAATAATAATTATTTGCACATAGAACGCAATATAATTTGTTGGTGAAATTAATGTAAGATCTATGAATGTAACCATATTCAAGCAAATAAATAATTTACATCGCTTACTTACTTTAAAAAAAGCTAGGTCAAAAAGTCTCAAAACTATGGTCTACAAATTCAAATTAGTTATTTTATACCATTAAACAATATTAGTTGCCTTGTACGGCTAGCACTCCGAATAAATGTGTTCTTTCTCGATATGCGAGCTGTCTGCACTCAGTAACGAAGTGTTTGTGGATTCCGAATTTGTCTTGGATTAAATTGTGTGAAGTTTATATGATTGCTAAGATTCATTTAACTTTTTATTAGCCTTTTATATTGTTTTAGATTTCATGGGATTTATTATTGTTTACTACGCTATTTTACAAGTACCTACAGAAATTCTAAGAGTCCAGTGTACCAGTAGTTCTCTTATGCAATCTATTAAAACAGCGTATCGTTATAATTAAGTTTGCAACACCCCATTAAAATTTAAGAATTAGAATTATTTTAAAGGCAATATATTTTTATTCTGATTTTCTAACGAAAGTCTCGAAGACGATTACGGAAGAAAATGTCGCGCCACTATTCCTTGCAACTGTCGTTGATCGTGATGAATCACATTTATTAATGTTTTAAATTAATTTTATCTCGGACGCAACGTGACTTTTTTATTCACGCACCTATGTTACACAATAAAATTTGTTACTTACAAAATATTCATGCCCTTTTTATAAAAAAAAATAACTTAGGTGCGTGAATAGACATGTTACTTAGTTACTTACCAATTCTCATGATGGTAAATTAAACTATTGCAAAATAAATTGTATAATTTGTTTGATAATCAGAATCGGAATAGGTACCTAGATTTATTTTGTTTGTTGTGTATTTTTGTACCTACTTGCGATATTTTTTATAAATATGGATATTCCTAGATTTTTATTTTATTTAATTAAACCCGGACTTTCTCCATTGAATAAAACTTATCGCAAAGATACAAATAATTTCCCATCTATGAGACACTAAAGTGAGCAATTTAGTATGAAGATTGTGCCTCAAGTCGGCCAAGCCAACAATGATAATAGTCACAGAATAGGGGAGGGACGAGGGTGTGCACTTAAATAATTGAAGGTTTGTTATAAAGAAATTTGTAGAATGTCCATATTAACATAACGTTTGCGGTCAACAGCTCTAGGTACCTATTCCGATCTCTGTATGATAATATGATTAATAGCTGATGCCAAGTCGGTAAACTGCAAATGAACTGCAAGACTAGTCTCTTATCAATGAATGATGTAAATAATAGATACTCATTAAATAAGTAGAATTATTTATTTAGGATAAAAATAATAAAATTTTATTGGTCGTAATTTAATAAATATTGTAAAAAAATTAACGAATATTTTTCGCCGTTCTTGAGCGGACCTTTTTGCAATAACTATTGGTGATTTTTATTTTACTAGTAATTTTTTACTTTAACAGTAAGTATCTATTTGGACTAAGTGACTTTTAAAATGAATATGTTTTGAAGTTATTGGGTAATTTAAACTTATTTTTTTTACATTTCGTGGTTATTGCAAAAGTTTATATGGAAAGTATTCGCTACTCAAAAAAATCTGTCGCCACGGAAAATGAAGATTGGTGATATTATATTCAGTATTAGTACCTATCATGTAAAATAAATTTTAACTTACTAAGTTATTTATATATACCACTATGATTGAGAGTTAAAATCTCGAAAGAATGTAAATTTAATATAGGTAATAAAAACATTACATTTTAAAGTCAATGTTTTTAAGATATGAAATTGTGCCATTCTTTTTTATGTATTCATTTCAACCTGCATAAGTAAAGAATTTGAGCCATCAATGTATGTCCCTACCTAACCAATTTTAACTTTCTAATGCCTTAATTTTTGAAATACTACATCATCATAATCATCATTTCAGCCGTACGACGAAATACTACATATCTAAAAAAAATAATCAAAATAACAAGGATGACATGAAACCTGCCTAAAACGAATTCGTGTCAGATCGATGAAGATATAAGTAGTTTAATTTAGTAATAAAATTGGTTCATCAAAATTCCTCTTTTCAATAAAATTCTATTATTGGTCGACAGCATAGGTATAATTATGGTAAAGGGATTCATTTTGGTGATATATTATATGTAATTTGGTGATATAATGGTGCGTCCAATTATTTTAGACCTAATTGTCGTGTAAAAAAGATTGATAATTTAATGTAGGTACTGTTTCAGATTTGAGTTTTTATTATTCTGTGCTTAGGCGGAACGTGACAATGAGTCATGTTTTTTCGTGCGCGCAGCCGGCGTTCAGCGATTTATAAGACGTTATCACGTCAAAAACATCACCAAATTACGTATACCTACTACCAAAATGCCTACCTAGAATGTATTGACAATTTACGGATGAATGTTTGTTATCATAAAAAATACCTACCAAATTTTTGCATACTATTAAAACAAATTAAGTTGGTGGAGAAGACACACTTCAAAAGACATCTCAAATCAATCGCAATCACCATACACAAGAAAACAAGCGTAGCAGCTGCATTAGGTTGTACCTCATCAGATTTTCAAGGCAGTTTATTAGCAACAATTGAGCAGATTTTGCAGCACTAATCCTGGGGGCCAAGTCTGCTAACGTTAAGTCATAATCGTGTCTCAATCGTGTTTCAAATGTAGTTCAGTTGTAGTGCTTTTTTACACAGTAGTTACAAGAATTATAAAAGTATGATGTGATGTGAATGTAGTGTGTGGTGTGTGTGACCATCAGTAGTATTGTGATAAAAGTACAAATTTCTTGTAACTAGTGTATAAAAAAACACTACAATTGAACTACAATTGAAACACGAAGACACGATTATGACTTAACTTTAGCAGACTTGGCCCCTGGATTTTGCAGCTAAATAGGTACCTACATTAAATTTGCCTACACCAATGTTAAGTGGCTCCTCAATGTAAACTTCTGGATTGAGGAACCACCTGAAAAAATTAAAATAATAGATGAATGTTTTTGATAATTTTGCATCATTTACCACATATTAGCACGTGCAAAAAATTTGTGTTAAAAAGTGATCTAATTAAAGATACCTAAAAGTATATTTTTGTATACTTAAAGTGCGAGTTGCCCTTAGAAATTTGATGTGGCTCCTCAATCCATAATAGATAGACATAATGTTTGGTGTTAGTTATTGAGATTAAGAACTACTTAAATATTCAAGACTAGATCACTTATCGATATATTTCATACATTCAAGATAACCATCCGAAGGTATATATTTTATATCTGTGAATTATTTGTGAGAATTGTAAATATAAATATTGGATTTATTTAATAAAAACGTGCAATCGTACTAATATTGATAAACTAGTGTAGATGTAATTATTAAAAGAAAAACTTGTTTATTTTGTATATTATGAGTAAGTTATTTAATTTATTTTCCGAGATTACTTTAGCCCTACGATTCAGCTTCTAGTTTTTATTTATTTTAGTCAATTTTAGTAATAAAACTTTACGTCATAAATAACATTTTTCGCCTCATTTTTTTAACAAATATGCTTAACTGTGTAATTATGCATAAGTACATAAATTTGAAAAATGGATTTAAATTAAAGTATTAAGCCCTTCTTGGGATTAAATCAAAAAAACTCTGTAGGTAGTAATTCTGTTTGGTAAAAATATTCTGCAAGATTTAACAGTGTTTTCTTTTCAATTTTGAAATCATTTTCCAATTTATTTGTCACAATTTGATTACCTACTTGTTCGTCTCAAAAAAACCGAAAGCCAACATTATTGAACTCATTACTCAGTCAGGAAGGAATAATAATATTCAAAATGATATAAATTAAATACAGTTTGATGTATTTTATAATTACTTACCGTCTTATTTGAATTGAGTAGCTTTGATTTTAACTTAGCCAAAATATAATTAGTCATTATTATCTGAAGAAAGTATTCAAATCAATAAAGATGATGGTCATATAATATTTAATATCTATAATTTTATGTTATTACACCATTAACTTTTAATAAGTACAAAGACTTTAGGGGATGATAGTGTCTATCAATATGAACAATATTTACTATGGGAACAATATTTACTATTTTAAAAAAATCAGCTGTTCCATACAAAAGTACAACATCGACTCGGCTGAAAATGCTGAAATGTATGGAACAGCTGATTTTTTTTGCGATTCCGTGGTTGTCCCCATAGTAAAAATTGTTCGTAATTGATGATAACATGCTACGTTTGACCGAAGTGGCGAAGTTCCTGAAATAAAAGGAAACATTGCAAAAACGTAAAAACAAATGAACACCAAAGTTAAAGTTATTTTAAGTCAATAACCAACAGTTACCTATTTGTGATTATCGTAATAAAAACCCAAAGAAATAAAGTTATATTTTAATTTATTTATTATCCATTTTCATTAAGTACCAATAGTTTTATTTCACAGTTTTTAATTTTAATGCATGTCAATAATAATGAAATCATTTAGTCGTAGAGTTGCCATTGTATAGATGTTACTGTATTTGGAAATGAATAAAAGAAACTGAAATGTCGTTTACTTATTTTTAATCATATCTATTTAAATTTTAGGTTAGATGATAATATAATCAGACATTGCTCAAGGTAAGTTTAATAAAAGTTTATATAAGTTAATTTATTCGTGTTGTTAACTAAAGTTTTGGCTAACTAACCGCCTCTGTGGTCTGGTGGTAAGTACATACACACCACCGGTATCAGACCCAGAGTTATTCGGCGACTGCGCCACAGATCCTACTAAATAATAGTTACCTACTACTTAAACTGCGCCCATTTTGTACTGGGCCCATGGGTGCAGTCGCAGTCGGGCAGTGGGCCTACCTTTGGTATACACTTCACGCGGACGCAGCGGCAGCCGGCAGTGAACTGTGAACTCGCGAGCGCCCCGCGCATCGAAAATCACTTAAAATTCAATTAAAAATTAAATTTAAAAAAAACTAATGACGGCTGGAATCCCTCGGCTATTCAAAGACAATTAATTATTTTCGTATATTTTTCATTACCTAAAACCAAGTAATAAAGTTGTAATCCAAATATCCTATTACTTGCATACTGCAAGTAATAGGATATTTGGATTACAATTAGACGGATGTTTGGGATTTTATTTGACACAGTAAAATATCATCAATTGAAAAAAAAACGACCGGAAGCACGAGATAAATAACTGTAAAATAACATATATGTTTTCCAAATTTTGAATACCTGTGGTTTGCGAGTAATCTATAGTTTAAAATAATGTACAACGTTTCGAGAATTAAAAATCCAGTGTACAAAGCCGTAATAAGCACAATTTAAACTAAAACTATCACCAAATGTCAACGTGATAAAAATAAATAACAAGCCATTTCGGCAATTTTGTACTAACAATGCAAAATTACCCAAATTGCTGTTTGCTTGTTCTACAGGACTACACTCTACAATTATTAAATTTATTTTTCAATAAATATATCAATCGTTTTTATTAGAAGGTCAATTAATTGAGTTAATTTGTACTATTATCCCAGCTATTACATTAATTTTTATTGCCTTTCCATCATTACGTATTTTAGATTGCATTACATGATTACATGAAATAAACATCAATTTGATTTTCAGCATAGTTAAGACTTGCATAATAAATTTTTTAATACAGTTGCTCAAAAAGTGGCGTATTGCAGGGACGTATAGCGTTCGGGATGTGGGCTATTACACACTCGAACTTTTTCTTTACCTTTCCCGAACTCGTGCGTTTTCTTTCCCAACTGTCAAAATATTGTCTATTAAAAAGAAAAAACCAACCACGAAGTTTTTACAAAAAAAAAATCATAGAAGTTTTTATGATTCATGCAAATATCTCTAAAAAGAAGCTACTAATTTGTTTCAATATCAGATTTAAAAGTAATTTTAATTATACATTAAATTAATATTAGTATCGGCCAAATTAAATTTATGAATATAAAAAATACATAAAATTGGCTGTATGACCACAGATTACTAAATATAGTATGACGTGCACTATTTACCATAGTATCTGCATATAGGAGTTTGCGCAAGTAAGTGAAAAGAAAATGAGGGACCTTATTTCTTAATTTTCTAAATTAGTTTTTTCTGGTTTTTAGTATGGTGGAATTAGTGCTTTTATGGAAAACGATGTGGTAAAAGAGAGAAATAAGGAAAGGCGCTCCTGTAGGATTCGGATTGCTTTTGTTAGGTTTCATTTCATTTCATCTCATTTAATTTAATTTTCATTTCATATCAATAAAAAAAATCTACTGAAGCCTTGGCTGTATGATCATAGTTTCCTTTGCCAACCCAGAATGGGTGAAGAAAATAAAAAAAAAGTCTCTGCTTATATTCTTTTACGATTAGTTAGTTAAGTTTCTTGTGTTTTATAATTTTATTAAATTGCTTAATTTTTTCGCAACTGATAGATAGATACAGTTCTTTTTTGTACTGGTTATACGGCTGAAAATCCATTTACGTTTTTAGATTAAGGCGATACTCTTGATATTTCTTAATTTTTAGAGGTATTTTCGAAAATAAAAAGTGTCGAGCCAAAATCATAAAATCGTGTTTCTGAAACTATACGATTCTAGATAAAGGTATGAAGAAATATATATCTTATTACCAGATTTGTAACAACTGTAACCGTCCTATAGTTTTAAATCAAAAAGTCCATACTTTTTCCGAGTAGCGCCTTAAATAAATGTGTCCCTAATTAAGACAAAAACATAATTAAGTATATTATTATCAAATTATTTATAATTCACAATAATTTGTATAAATATTTGCATTTTATCACTATTATTATAATTATTTTGAAGTAGGCTGTATGGCTGTATGTAATCAACCACCTTACATTTGGCGCGTGCAAAAAACAACTTGCGCGCTTTTTCCCTTAGCTAATGTTAGGTTATGGTATGCAATAAATGTTTGTTTTTCCTCGCAAGTGTGTTGAAAAAGTGCGTATGAAACTCGTGAGCAACTTACTCACTAGACACTCGGCTGATTTACGCCCTCGCCTACGGCTCGGGCTGCAACCCACAGCCTCGTGTATAATGAGCAACCTAGCTCACTTGTATCATAATATACTAAAGTGAATAAGTGCTTTACTTGCATATACCTATACAATAAGAAGGTAAGTACACGGACATCTTTCAACACATCTTTCTTTCTATATTAAATATGATAAATATTTCGTTAATGTGCATACAATACCTACAATGAGAACTGTCCCGGCGCTTGAATTCAAGCGCTCACAGTTTTTTCGAAAAACGTTTTTTTTTTATAATGCTCAGATCCGTATAATTTTTTTCCTCGATTAGCCTGTTAATTCCTCAGTCTGTCAAATGCTTAGCAATCACTTGAGCATAGAATAAGTTTAAAAAAACAAAAGTCCGGCGTCAAGTGGGTGTCAAATTACAAAGAGGCCGGGGAACCAAAAGGTATTAATATCAACCATTAGAATTCCATAAGTCATACGATTTTTACCACACTTTTGTTAGCTTCACCTGTTGTAACTAAGTCACAATGTAAGAAAATTTTGGAATTCAATTTTAACCTACTTTTAACTGTCGTATTGATTTGAAACTTTGGAAGACTATATGAATCCGATGACAATACAATAATTTGCTACCATCGAGCTGATCTGATGATGGAGTCAAGAGGTGGGCAATAGAACTCTTTAATAGCTGCTAGGAAACCTCTCGAGCACAGAACACGGAAAGATTTTTTTTCACCACTCCAGCTCGAAAAGGGCGCTTTTGGCGCCTAAAAACTCGCAGCAAAATCGATTTTTGCTGCGAGCGTGAGGCAAAGTGCTTTTTTAATTTCTTACACCAACTTTTGAAATAATTAAGAAAAAAGAAATAGAGTGACAAGGATGAAACTTTTAAAATTAATATGAGCAAAAAGGATAGATAGATAGCTTTATGTCGATGGACATGAAATATAAAGCTTAAAAAAGAAATACACGGATACCAAAGGTTCAAAATAAAGAGTATGGACGAAATGAGGTCGCATGCATGATATAAATTTAGAATAAGAAAAATTAATGAATTCTAATAACAAATTATATAAATACGATTGTACTACTATTGCTTTTTATTAAACACGCAATATTTAAAATAAATAATATGAAGTGAACATTATATCGCTTACTAATATCACAGTCTACCTACTTACTACATATAAGTAGACTGTGCTATTAACATGTTTGGTTTTCATAAAAATTACATGCAGTGCAGTTTTTGAACGCAATGCAAACAGTTACCTTCAACTTGCATAATTGCACCAATTTTACTCTTAATTATTAATTTTGATGTTTTCTTTATTGTTAAATGTTGCCTTCTATGTTGTTTTTCTGACCTGTAACACTTTTCTCGCTGGTAGAGGTGAAAAGTTGTATGTTTAACACGAGAGCAAAATTTTCTGATGTCTCGTGCCTTTAAATCACTCACTGTGCTCAGTAGTCTATATTTGAATCACTCGCTACGCTCGTGATTCAATTTTAGACTACTTCGCTAGTTCGTGATTTAAATTCAGCACTCGCAGCGAAAAATGATTTTGCTCTCTTGTATAACAAATAACTATTCTCTTACTTTCCATGTTCTGTGCTCTCGAGTTTAGGCTCATTTGTTTTGTTCTGATGAGACCTATTCGCTACGCTTGATGTTGAGGGTCTGATGATGGAGCAGGGAGAAAGCCAGTGGCACTCCTTAATGACCAATAGGAAATACCTAGAGTTCTGGCTCATTTGTTTCGTTCTGATAAGACCTATTCGCTACACTTGGTAGCGAGGGTCTGATGATGGAGCAGGATGGAAGCCAGTTACACTTCTTAATGACCAATAGGAAACCCCACGACTTCGGGCTCATTTGTTTTGTTTTGATAAGACCTTTTCGTTAAACTTGGTGGTGAGGGTCTGATGATGGAGCTGGGAGGAAGCCAGTGAAACTCCTTAATAACCACAAGAAAACCCCTCGAGTTTGGGCTCATTTGTTTCGTTCCGATGAGACAAATTCGCTACACTTGGTGGTGAGAGTCTGATGATGAAGCGGGGAGGAAGCCAGTGGCACTTCTTAATGACCACTAAGAAACCCCTCGAGTTTGACTCATTTGTTTCATTCAGATTCACTAGATGAGACCTATTCACTACACTTGGTGAAGAGGGTCTGATGATGGAGCAGGGAGGAAGCCAGTGGCTCCTTAATGACCACTAAGAAACCTCTCGAGTTTATGCTCATTTGTTTCGTTCAGATGAGACCTATTCGCTACACTTGGTGGTGAGGGTCTGATGATGGAGCTAGGAAGAAGCCAGTGGCACTCCTTAATGACCACTAGGAAATCCCTCGAGTTTGGGCTTATTTGTTTCGTTTCGTTCAATTTTTAAGGGGGGGGCAGAAACATGAATGGACTGTTAAATACATTACCATCCATCCATGGCTTGCCATTTATTAAACTAAAAAGTAAAAAATAAATATGCAGTTTAAAAAACTAATAAAACCCACTTTTATAGGAACAGACTAAAAAGTACTAAATAACCGTCTATTCAGTAACTGAAATTAAAAAGCGTGGTGCGCCCTTTTCAAAGCATGCACTTCAAGTAGGTAAGTAGGTACAGTCAGCGTCAAATTGATATAAGCGTCTAGAGTAGTCAAAAAGATCTGAAAAATATAAACGCAATTTGATCTAAGCAGTTCGAATCATCATATTGTTGTAAGCGCGCAAGGTGTTCAAAATATCTAGGCACTCATTGTTTCATATTTATATGAGCAGTCAGAGTGTTCAAATTGCTCTAAGCAAACAAAGCTATCAAAACATCTGTGCATAATGTACAACACCATATTGCACAGATATTTTGAGAGCTTTGTTTGCTTAGATATTTTGACTACTCTACGCGCTTATATCAATTTGACGCTGGCTGTACCTAGTACTTGATATTGACAACGCGCACCTCGCTTTTTAACTTCAGCTGAATAGACTGTTATTTAGTTAGGTACTTTTTAGTCAGTTCCTATAAAAGTGGGTTTTTTAAACTAGGTACATATTTATTTTACAATCAATTCCATTACCTACTGTTTTAAAAAATGTTTAGTATGAAAATTTTAAGAAATTTGTTTTGGATCAAATACTTTATAAACCTTTGTTTTATACAATTAAATTGTTGTTTTGCAATTGATTGATTTGTAGCTCATTATTGTTTTCAGTTTATTCCATTCCAAGCCAGTGGCTGAGAGACATGTGGCGCAATCTATTGCAGGGTTTAGTTACTCATAAAGAATAATACACGCTAGATGGCATGGCAGTATGTTTGAACTGAACTTTTATAACCGCTACACACGTTCCGATCCGACCGCGCCGATTAGGTGCGGACGAACTTCGCTGCAAATCTGATCCGCGCCTATGGGTGTACAACTGTACACGTACAAACCAAATCTGCACACCAAATCTGGTCGGCGCTACACACGTTCCGATTTGGTCTGGGCGCACCTAGCTGTTGTTGCAGTGTTGCCAGCCACTGCTAATCTAAACAAAAAATCGATTTGCCTGCAATAAATAGATTAAAAGGAAAATATTTTTGGTTTTTATTGTTTTATTATTATAAAGAATTCAATTCAATTATTTTTTAATTTTATGTTATTTTCATTAAAATACTAAGGGCCTGTTTCACAATGTCTAAGTGCCTGTTTCACGATGTCTGATTAGGAGATACTTTCCTGTTTACTTGACAGTTTTGTATGGCCTATCTGTCAAGTAACAGCTAATCAGAACTTACTTATACATCTTATTTTAATTTTTAGTTTTTTGCATTCACAATGCAATTTTTATTACTGAAAAATGGAAAATGAAGTATTTAGAAAAAATCGACCCGTCTCACAACTAGCTCCGATGGGACTCGAACCCACGACCTTTCGCTTTCCGGGCGACTGCTCTGACCACTGAGCTACGGAGTCGTTACGAGAAGCGTCGAATTTATCCAATACTTCTTACGCACTGTATAGTCAGTGTTAATTTCATCAATGTGGAGATATTACTACCCGCACACGCGAAAGAAATACCTTTCCAGGTATTTGGCAATCGCTAAAGATGAAATTACTATTGCAACTTATTTTAATTTTTAGTTTTTTGCATTCACAATGCAATTTTTATTACTGAAAAATGGAAAATGAAGTATTTAGAAAAAATCGACCCGTCTCACAACTAGCTCCGATGGGACTCGAACCCACGACCTTTCGCTTTCCGGGCGACTGCTCTAACCACTGAGCTACGGAGTCGTTACGAGAAGCGTCGAATTTATCCAATACTTCTTACGCACTGTATAGTCAGTGTTAATTTCATCAATGTGGAGATATTACTACCCGCACACGCGAAAGAAATACCTTTCCAGGTATTTGGCAATCGCTAAAGATGAAATTACTATTGCAACTTATTTTAATTTTTAGTTTTTTGCATTCACAATGCAATTTTTATTACTGAAAAATGGAAAATGAAGTATTTAGAAAAATTCGACCCGTCTCACAACTAGCTCCGATGGGACTCGAACCCACGACCTTTTTTACTTATACCACAGATAATATAATACTATGCTTATACATTGTGAAACAGGCCCTAAGTAAATTTTTCACGGAGGCCTGACTTTAATGTTCAATATCTCAGTAATTTTTGAAGATAGGAAAAAAATAAAAACATATTCTTTTTTCTCGAGTAACATATTTTTTAGATATGCTGATAACAAAAATCATTGGTGTGACTCATTGTCAACACTGCCTAGTTGGTCCAGTCGGAAGCCTACACACGTTCCGATTTGGTAGGAAATGAAGTTCGTGCGAACCAAATCCGGCCAGACCGCGTCAAACACGAATAATAATAAAATATGGTCGTACGACTGCGCTACACACGTCCAGATTTGGTTCGGAGCATGCCAAATGGGCGGTCGGATCGGAATGTCTGTAGACACTATTAATCTTGTATCTCTGCAATGTCAATATAGGTGGCGCTGTTCCGAAAGCCAAGTGACTTGCAAAGGCAATCCATACTTTTTAACCGATTTCAAAAAAGGAGGTTCTCAGTTTCTCTATCTCTTTGACATAAAACAAATACAACGGCTTTTCTAAAAGCCACTACGGCTATCGCTTAAATGACATGTGTGACTCTTTACGAGTCATATATGTTATAGGAGATATCTGTGGTGGTTAAAAATTCGCTCCACCGCACTCGACCGCCAGGGTGCCAATGTATAAGAGCATAGCAAGTTCACTAGGAAGTAAGTTCACATAACATACAGAACATTAATTACAGTCTGAAGAAAACGGGAAAAATGTGGTAATAGCCTTCCACCCGCGACTTTGTCCGCGTCACGTCGCCGTCAGTCGCTCGGCCTAAATATTACGAATTTTAAAATATTAAAGTGCAACAGATCTACAGTGCCTACTGCGCTGGAAAACTGATGCACGCCCCTGATCTCTATGCTTGTCCTGTTCCAATTATTGGGGGTGGGTGAGGTTCTCAGTTTGACCGGTAAGTCTAGTCAACAAGTTCAAAAAAATAGAGATAGAGCTCCTAAAATATGAGCGACAACTCATTGGGTTCGGAATGATGTCTAGAAAAATGTTATCGAAGGATTTTTAGCATGCAAAAAATTATATAAAATAATAAAAATAATATAAATAATATTATATATTAAAAAAAATACATTTCATTTTTTGGTAAGTAATTATTAATTATCAAGAAAGGAGAAGTTGCAGCTTCCATATAAAATTAACCTATGTCGCACAGCTAAGAAAAATATCTCAAAAAATAGATAAAAGTACTTAGTTATTAACAAACTGCCTACCTCCGATTGTCATCCTTACTGGCTAACATACTTAAAAATTGCTCCAAAGATTCTGGATCCGCCTGAATAGGCGCAGAATAAGTACTACTCTAAAATATTTTACTTTGGAATAGAGATGACAGTGTCATGAAGATTAAAAAATGAACATCTGCGACATTTTAAGTTGATTTGCTTTCTTATCCAAGGAAGGTATAAATAAAACAATTAAATAAAAAAACTTATTTATTCCCATTCTATGTCTATCAAAACATTGCCTAAAATGTGAACGTGAAAAACATCTTCATAAATCTCGCCCAACCAGAATAAGTAATACAATATACTTAGTCATTACATGGGCGCAGACTCCCAGTGTCCTGCGCCCATGTACCTCTACATGTACAGCAATATTCTGTTATCGCAAATCTCCCTTCAGCTCTACGATTATATAATATATAGATAAGTCCGGTATACCTACTACTTATACCAATGAACTTTTCAAAGCGCCGTACACTCCGACCAATATAAAAATCCTTACCTGGACTAATATTTAGAGCAATTTTTCAATGTATTAGCCAGTAAGGATGATAACCAAAAGTATGTAATTCTTTTCTACATATTTTTAGCTATTTTTTGAGATACTTAACATTGATGTTCGAAGTAGGTTTTTTTTGCAACTTCTTCTTTGAAAAAAAAAAGGTCCTCAAAGAGGAGGTCCAATGAAAAGTCCCGACTCCTGGAGCTCTATTTCTCCATCTCCATTATTTATAATTTAAATAAATAGGGCTACGCGCGGCTAACCAAAAGTGAGTACTTACCTACAAGAAGTTACTTTGTGGTACCTACCTACGCAACAGTTTTTTTTTGTATTACATAGTAAAGAAAGATTGCCATAGGTAGATCGAAGCGCCAAAAGTCGACTTATGTACGCGGTGTTGTAATATAAACGACTAGCTGACCCAGCGCGACTTCGTTCTCGTGGCCCTACCCCCTACTTCACCCTACCCTACCCGTACTCTACCCCTACCCTACCCTACCCCTACGCTACCCTACCCAACCCCTACGCTACCCAACCCCTACCCTACCCCTACCCTACCCTACCCCTACCCTACCCTACCCTACCCCTACCCTACCCCTATATCCTTCCTTGGACTTCCACGAAAATTTCAAGACCAAAATTAGCCAAATCGGTCCAGCCGTTCACGCGTGATGTCGTGACCAAGGGAAATAGGGATTCATTTTTATATATATACTAGCTGACCCAGCGCGACTTCGTTCCCGTGGCCCTACCCCCTACTCCGCCCTACCCTACCCGTACTCTACCCCTACCCTATCCCTACCCTACCCTACCCCTACCCTACCTTACCCCTACGCTACCCCTACCCCTACTCTACCCCTACCCAACCCTACCCTACCCCTACCCCTACGCTACCCCTACCCCTACTCTACCCCTACCCAACCCTACCCTACCCCTACCCTACCCCTACCCTACCCCTACCCTACCCCTACCCTACCCCTACCCTACCCCTACCCTACCCCTACCCTACCCCTACCCTACCCCTACCCTACCCCTACCCTACCCCTACCCTACCCCTACCCTACCCCTACCCTACCCCTACCCTACCCCTACCCTACCCCTACCCTACCCCTACCCTACCCCTACCCTACCCCTACCCTACCCCTACCCTACCCCTACCCTACCCCTACCCTACCCCTACCCTACCCCTACCCTACCCCTACCCTACCCCTACCCTACCCCTACCCTACCCCTACCCTACCCCTACCCTACCCCTACCCTACCCCTACCCTACCCCTACCCTACCCCTACCCTACCCCTACCCTACCCCTACCCTACCCCTACCCTACCCCTACCCTACCCCTACCCTACCCCTACCCCTACCCTACCCCTACACTACCCCTACCCTACCCCTACCCTACCCCTACCCTACCCCTACCCTACCCCTACCCTACCCCTATCCTACCCCTAGATCCTTCCTTGGACTTCCACGAACATTTCAAGACCAAAATTAGCCAAATCGGTCCAGCCGTTCACGCGTGATGTCGTGACCAAGGGAAATAGGGATTCATTTTTATTTAAATAGATATAGATGATATTACTTATGTCATATTATGGGATTTTCGCAACTGGGGGCCGATTCTCAGGCAATCGAGAAAAGTTCACATTTATAAGCTCGAAATTCAAATATAACACAGTTTCTGTATTGTCAGAACTTCACAATCGAAAAAGTTCGATCGAAAACCAGTCGAACGCTACGAGTGGTAAAAACCAATAGATGTTCGTACTATGCGATTATTATAAGAATAGGACGGGTTGTTGACAAACTTCACTTTGAAAAGGTACAGTTCGCAAGAAAGTACATAACAAAATGAAAATAGTTTTTTTTTATTTTGGCAGAAGGTGGTTTGGGTATTGCCACTTTCAAAACAAAGTTTTTTATTTTTTAAATTTACCTACTTCCCTTTTTTTGTACACAACTTTACTGCTCATGCCCTTCCTTATGCCGCTGGCGCCAGACAGCACAAACATTTGAACAAATGTTTGGACACATGTGGTATTTGAGTATTTGTTCAAAGCTTTGATAAAATACTAGAACATATTTCTACAGTACTTTGCAACAATGTCAGAAGGAAAAGTCTTCAGTCAGAGGTGGAATAGCATTAGCAAGCATAATGTGTTGTGTTTTGATTTACAATTGGCGGATTCACGAAAGGCGCCTCCCCGAGTGGCTCGATTGAATGGTCCCCCGTGATACCAATACCCGGCGCACCCTGGTAACAGCTAGATTCTGCCGAATCTAACTTCAATCAACGTGCAGACTCTAGCTGGCCAATACTTTTACCATGATAGACCAAAACAATTTTTCACGAGACCCCCAATTTACCAATTTTATTGTAAAGTTGATTATTAAGTTACTTTCATAACTTAAATTCCTGTTTTATTTAAATTCTTACACCAGTAAATAATCAAAATTCAATTTATTCTGTGTTATTGAAGCATCAGAACAATGTATGAAAAAATGGTTTCAGTCAAATTACCTGATCATTTTCGTAAAAGCATACTTTCATGAGTCCTATACTTTCCGAAAAAATCAAGTTAATGATTTGTTTATCTATTATCTGCAAATTATTCATGTTTTGGTTTCAAAAAATCAAAAATCAAAATCAAAATATTTTTATTTCAGCCATAAAGCCATACAAATGAAAGATTACATTGTTATGCACTTACATTATATAAATAAAAATTAAAACCAAAAATTATAGTCAAAAATAAATTCAATAAAAGTATTAAAATCAGAATAAAAATTAAAAACAGTATTATATAATCAAAATTAAAATAAAATCGTAATTAAAACTTATAATAGAAATCAAAATTAAAATTAAATTAATTAAAAAAAGATAAATAATTAATATGTTCTACAATCACAAGATAGCATGTCATACGTGCAATTTCGTCCAGTGTTTCATAAAAATGGACTCAAAGTCCATTCTACCAGCAATTAGTTTTAGATATTTGTTGTTGCTGCAACGCAACCGGCGCATCAGTGAAGCTGTATGGTTGCGGATCACCGCGTAGAAGTCATTCACACGGGCTTCCGCAAACATACCCGACGCGCTACAGAAGCGTGGCAGCCCCAACAAAACTCTAAAACCGTTGTTATATTGGACCCGCAAGGCGTTCCAACATCGCTGTGTGTAATTTACCCATAGACTGCACGTATAAAATGATTGGCAATACGCCTTAAACAAACTAAGCTTAACCGCTGGACTACATCGTGCAAATCTACGGGCCAGCATATTTGCCCTTATTGACAACGCCCTGCGTTCTCGTTCTATGTCAGTATCGTCAGAAAGAGTATCATTGACCCAATGGCCCAGGTACTTGAATTTATCCACTTTTTTCAGTGTGTTTCTTCTGTCAGATCTGCGGATTGCTTTGCTTCCATGCGTTGGTGTTGGTGGTGTTTTGTGAGCGTATTCGTTTTTCTTGATAATTTGATTGAAACCTGGCATTGAATACTCCGTTAATGGGGAGAAACGTACAAAGCTTTTTGTAGATGGCATTTTTGTAATTGGAGCATAGATATAGTACCTATATTAAAAGGGGATTGGAGCATGGATTGGAGTCCACTTTATACATAATCTATGGGATAATAATGTACTCTTTGTCTAATTTGACATTTACAGTGCCACAATCTTTTCTGTTCCGGTCATGTTCCGGTCATGGTTCCGGTCAAGTTCCGGTGGCCAAAATGTGAAACTAGCGTGTTTTTTTTAATGTCATTGTGCTGTCAAGTTGATGTCCAACCATAGCGCTGCTGGCGGCTGAAGGTCTTAGAAGTCAGGGCCGGTTAAATTTCTACAGAAAAAAAGAAAGAAGTATATAGCGCCGTGACGCCGTTGTCACCGGAACCAACCGGAACAGAAAAGATTGTGCCACTGTAGTACCTGTGGTAGTACGTAGTCGCCCTTTAGTGGCTGTCTTCTTAAGACCCCAGTACAGGTTGGCGACCATGACCAATACATCGTACATTGACACTTTTGAAAGAACCTTTTTAAACTTGTTCGTTCAAAACTGTCAATGTACGATGTATTGGTCATGGTCGCCGACCATGGTCTGCCAACCTGTACTGGGGGCTTTCGACAGCCACTAAAGGGCGACTAACGTACTAACCATACGTTTTGTTTCAAAGTGTAGGTGAGACGGACGACAGCCACAGTGCCACAAAAAAGTGTTAGTACTACTCCATCTACTCGCTCCAGTTACCTCAGTATTTAGTCTAAGCTCTTTGTCACAGAATATAATAGTACTATATAACGTCTTTGTTACCTATTATTAGTCTACCTATTAGGCGCCCATTAGACGGTAGGTTTTGCTTGCAGTTTGATATCAGTCACGATTCTTTTAGCCAATCAAAATGAACCATTCACAACGCTGCCCGTAGTTCCTCTATACCGATTAGTTAGATAGTCATGACGTCATGAGTGATGGAATTGACTGATGGTTGCATGACCGTCTAAAGCCCCCAGTACAGGATGGCCGATCATGTTAGCCGACCATGATGGGCCATCGTGTACAGGGGCGGTTTACGTTGCTCGCAGACGGCAATCACACGCAAACCGGCCCTGTACACGATGGCCCATCATGGTTGGCCAACATGATTGGCCATCATGTACTGGGGGCTTAATGTACGCCTTACTACAGACAGACTATTTTCTTTCCTATTTTCTATTAGGTACTTTTTCGTTTACTTCTTTAGAAAAAGTTAGGTCGCTATAGTGGGGTAGCGCCATCTAGTACAAATTTTTGAACTAACGATGAAACGTCAAAAAAAACTCTCTCATTGAAAGACAGTTGTTCGATTAATATAGAGCCATTTATTGAGGCTTACATTACATTGCCATATAAATAGCGAAGAGTCTAAGTGTAAGTGTAGTGTAAAATTCTGTGAATATTTCAAGCGTCTACCTGCAAAAAACTGCAAAAAAGTCACGTTTGTTGTATGGGAGCCCCCCTCAAATAATTATTTTATTTAGTTTTTAGTATTTGTTGCTACAGCGGCAACAATAGTAGATTGCATTACAAGGGAGCAAAATAACATATTTACGGCGAGGGCGCTATTTTGAATCCAGAGCGCAGTGAAGGATTCTAGAGTAGAATCCCGAGCACGGCGAGGGATTCTAAAGTAGAATCCTGAACGCCGCGAGGGATTCAATATACGTCGCCCGAGATGAAAATAATTTTGCGGCCGAGTAATACACTCTACTTTTCATTTCGAATATAAGGAAAGTAAATGCGCTCTGCTTTTCATCCCCCTCTATAAGAAAAGCAATAAAGACAACTAAAACTATCTAGAAAAATAAAAGAAAGGTGGCGGGGGGCTTTGCTTTCTCTGTTTTTTCTATAATAGGAATATAAAAAAATTAAGTTTTGAAATAACAAAAAAAATGCTTCCTAACTATTACCGGAGTACCATAGGGGGTTGAAAATTTTGTTAGATTTTAGCTACGCTACGAGACGCACCGTTTTTGAGATATTCTCGTTTTTATAAATTTTTTTTTTTTTGCAAGTCTTGTCCCCATACAAAATTAGTTGAAAACTTTTTCATTGCCGATGAGGTAACTCTATGGTTGACTGTAACCAAATTCAGTTCTATTCTTAAAATTCATTTCCACCCTAGGGTGAAACGGATAGTTTTGGACCCGCTGCTTAGTTTAAATATACATCACTTTCCGAATCTGAGAGATGCAAAATACCTACATCATCTGTGAAAATTTCAACTGTCTAGCTATCAGCTATCCCTCATATTTTTAGGAGCTTTATCTCTATTTAACACCATTTTGAACTTGTTGACTAGACTACCTATTGTATGTTATCCTCAGATCATATAATACTATGTATACTATGTATTATATGATCTGAGATGTTATCCGTCCTAATCCTTACTTATTTTTTTATATTATAAATGCGCCTCTGTCTGTCTGTGTGTTACACAATCACACCTAAACTACTGAACCCGATTTAAATGAGTTTTGGTAGGTACATAGATAGTCTAGAGCCTGAGAAAGGACATAGGCTACTTTTTATTCCTGAGAAATATCACCTTCCCGCGGGATAACGTCGTGTAGTACACGCGGGCGAAGCCGCGGGCGGAAGGCTAGTATTATAAATGTGAAAGTGGGTTTGTTTGTTTATTTGTTTGTTTGTCCGTCTTTCACGTCAAAACGGAGCAACGGATCGACGTAATTTTTGGTAGGGGATAGTTTAGAATCTGGAGAGTGACTTATTGTCTAAGACTCCACTGCAAATTAGTGCGCTCATCGAGTTTTCGCTAAAACCTCATTTTTACGTAAGTATATTTATGATTAGGAGAATATATATCTATGTACTTATATCTATTCTGTGCTGTGAGCACACACGTCCAGACAGCCCGAGGCATGCGAGACGAACCATTCGTAATATATTAATAAATGTCTGTACGCGGCTTAATACTAGCGGCCACATTTTGATCATGTCTAATCATAAATATACGTAAAAATGAGGTTTTTAGCGAAAACCCGATGAGCACACTAATTTGCAGTGGGATCTCGTATTAGTAGGCTAACGTCGTGTTCCCGCGGGCGGAAGGCTAGTATTAATATAAATGAGAAAGTGTGTTTCACGTCAAAACGGAGCAACGGATTGACGTGATTTTTCTCCCTGTGTCACCCGCCTCGCTGTAATTGGATAGGATTAGAGCTCTGGTTCTGTAATCGGACCGACATCGACATGGTGGCTTTTTGGTATAAGTAACTGAGCACCTCGATGTACCTGTAGTCTATTTGGCACCTCTGGAGAGGCTGCAGCACTGCCCATGCCCATGTCTCGATCGAATCAAAGGCTTTCTCATAGTCTACGATAGCCAAGCATAGTGGCTAGTTATATTCTTCGGTTTTCTGTATAACTTGCCGAAGCGTATGAATGTGGTCTATGGTACTATAGCCTTTTCGAACCCGGCTTGTTCGGGAGGTTGGAAGTCGTCAAACCTGTGAGCGAGACGATTCGTAATGACTCTCGAAAACAGTTAGTAGATATGGCTCAGAAGCGAGATGGGTCGGTAGTTCTTCAAGAGAGTCTTACCTATCACCCTTCTTGAAGAACAGCATCCCATCGCTTCTGCCCCATGCCTTTGGCGTTTTGCCCTCGAGGATGACAGAGTTGAAGAGCTTCTGTAGGACCTTAAGTATCGGCTTACCGCCCGCTCTCAGAAGTTCTGCTGTGATTCCGTCATCATCATCATCACCAGCCGCCCTGTTGTTTATGAGCTGCTTGAGAGCCATTCTAATATCGTACAGGGTGACGCGAATGTGAATTTACTACACAAGGAGTATAATACCTATATGACCTTGGACAAATCTTGTAACTGAATTTTGAACCAGCATCCTTACATCTACCGATTTGAAAAATTTTTGCATGTTTTTCGTAAGTACCTACATGACAATACACAAAGTCAAGGCAACAAAAAAGAGCAAACAAGTTGCCGTTGTTGCAGAACAAGTTGCCTTGACTTTGTGTATTGTCATGTACCTACTTAGGTACGAAAAACGCGAAAAACATGCAAAATTTTCAAAAAAAGGTCCAAGGTCAAGTCAAAAAGCTTGTTTTTTACAAAATGACTAAATGTATGATTGTAATAAAAAAAACTGAAAATGTTTTAAATGAATCATTTAGAAAAAATCGACCCGTCTCACAACTCACAACCAGCTCCGATGATGGACGGGCCGATATTTTTTTCAAAAAATTCATTTTAAAATTTTCAATAAACAAGTAAGTTAATAAAAATTGCATTGTGAATGCAAAAAAGTAAAAAAAATAATAACAAAAAAACAGTTTTTCACTAATCCTCGATGAGAACTTTTTACCAAACATTATCAAAATTAAAGTAGCTAGGTATTTTCCCTCTTAGATTAACATTTTTATTCAGCATGAAAATAAACAAATAAAAATATACAACAACATAAGGTCAATGTGGGGAAGTCCGGCATACTTTTCTAAAATTTAAGTTCAACTGAACTTATTGAATCGAGATACGCTTTCTAAAGTGACTTGTGTCGTCGGAAATTATAGGTAATATATTTATTTACCTATATTGGTCTTAAAATAGTATGAATTGCAATTATCTTTAGATTTATATGCTATTTTTTAAAGCACGGCGTGTAGACGGACTTCCCGTGCAGTTTAGGGTAAGTCCGTCTACTAGCACTATATCCATAACTTGTGAGGCAATATGTATGAAAACAGTTTCTAGCAGTGACGTAAAACTAGCGTTGAAATGTGTGATTTATGTATTTGTCTATAAGGTTTACATTTTAAAGATAATTGATTTTATTTTATTTTAAGGCAAGTCCGGCATATCTTTGGTGACAGTGGTTGCAAACATTTTTATTAAACTGTATGTAGCCAATTTCCTTTTTTGTAAAATAAAATACTAAGTAAAACATCATCAAATTGATCAAAATTCATCAAATTTTCTCATAGACTATAACGACTGATCGCAGATGAAAACAGAGAAAGAAGAAAAAAAGTAAAACATAAATCTTTATTTCTAATTCAATTTTTATATTCCTAGTAAGGTAGATATACGAAAGCGATTCATTACTATCTTACGGTACATAATTATATCCCTAGGGATATAACTATATCACGGCTTTATCGTGCAGGTAAAATACGTGCAGCTGAAAAGGTTGACAATATCTGCAATTGAGGCAAGACCGTCATAGACGAACTTGCCTTACGTATGCCAGACGGACTTCCCAACTATTACATTTTGTGGTTAGAAATTTGTTGCAGGTAATAATTACGAAACTCAAGCGATATAAATGAATTCATCACCAGAAATAAGTATATGGATCACTAAATGACTTGCGTAATCAAAGAAACTCCAAGAACTCCATTGATTTTCAACTTTTTTTTTAGTTTTTTGAAGAGACGTTACACTCCAGCTTCAAGTACAAAACGCGAAAAAAAATGGCCTACCAATTTCTTTCAACCTAATGATGTTAGCGACGTCTATGATTCTCAGTTCGAATTAGCTCCGTAATACTGTTTTACCGACCGAGGCATAAGAAGCTAGTCATTCAAAAATGGAAGTTATTGGCGCTAGACGGACTTACCTCCTAGACGGACTTCCCCACATTGACCTTACAAATTTCTTGGATAAATCCTATTTTTTACATACTTACCTACTGTTACCTTCGAAAAAGCAAACGACTACAAACATTCGTAAACTGTCCCGGTGACAGCCTTGACAAAGGAACCACTTGCAATACAAAATTAGCTGTCAAAATATGGTCAAAATCATGAAGCTCGACTTAATACTGAGGTAACTGGAGAGTGCAGTACGAACAATTTTTTGAATACCACAAATAACACAGCGGCTGTCTTCCGTCTCACCTACACTTTAAAAAAATACGTATGGTCATATGAGACAGCTGACAGCCACGACCTGCCACTACATACATAAATGTCAAATTTGCTGGCGACACTTTTTTATTCAGAGTGAGAGCTCCAGTTACCTCAGAGTATTAAGTCAAACTTCATGGTCAAAATGGACAGCAATATGAAACTTTTTTGATACCACAAAATGACCACCGGGGCATATAAGTTTGTGGCACTATACTCTCTCCCATTGACATTTCATTTTCACTTTGACTTTCATGACTTTGACTTTTCAATCTTTTAATTTCAAACGTTTTCTGAAGAGTTATAAATAATTCGTAAAATAATATTCAAAAATGTTCGGAGTGCGATCAATAATGTCCAGCCTGGTACGCAGCAGGGGGATCCTGGCCAAGATACCAACCCCGATGCGTCTGCAGAAGCACGGCTCCCATGACGACGGACCGCCGCAGCCATTTGACAACATGCCGTTCAGAGTTACTAATCGGTTAGGGGAGCATGACCACCGTTCAATATGTTTTAATTGCCCATAAGTTATCCATATTCCATATCCCAATAATATCACCCACCCACTGACCTCTATATTTTACACACTGTAGGTACATGCTGTCTCCATACAATCGACAGCTAATTTTGTGTGGCAATTTGAAACGCCATTACGAGTGTCCCGAGAAATAGTTTTGACATAGGTAATCATTAGGTACCACAGTCGACTTGCTCACTAATTTTTGTTACAAGGACACTCGTATCTGCCTACATCTCGGCCTACAGCAGCGCCAAAATGGCGATACCCTCAAATAGCCACAAAATAGTATATTATGATACAAGTGAGCTTAGGTTGCTCATTATACACGAGGCTGTGGGTTGCAGCCCGAGCCGCAGGCGAGGGCGTAAATCAGCCGAGTGTCTAGTGAGTAAGTTGCTCATGAGTTGCATACGCACTTTTTCAACACACTTGCGAGGAAAAACAAACATTTATTGCATACATATTGTAATAACCTAATATTAATAAGGGAAAAAGCGCGCAGGTTTTTTTTTTTTGCACGCGCCAAATGTGAGGTGATTGATTACATACAGCCATACAGCCTACTTCAAAATAATTAAGTATAATAATAGTGATAAAATGCAAATTTTTTATAACAAATTATTGTGAATTATAAATAATTTGATAATAATATACTTAATTATGTTTTTTGTCTTAATTAGGGACACATTTATGTATTCTAAAAACGTAAATGGATTTCCAGCCGTATAAAACCTCTTTGTTGTTACAAAAAAAGATCTGTATCTATTACCCGCTGAAATTGAAAATGCTATGTTGACTCGCATATAACTTGCAGTTAGGTACTAACTTAACTTTGTAGGGATACTGTATTACCCGGTTAAATTGAAAAGTCTCTATTTACTCGCATATAATTTGCAGTTAGGTACTTACTTAACTTTGTAGGGATAATTCTATTACGCAACTAGTACTGTAATATTATTATGCACGCGTGGGTTATAGTTCGGTTTATGGCCCTAAGATCGATGTAATAAGGCTCACTTTATGAGCAAGTGTGTTGAAAATATTATTACAGCAGCCAGTCCAGTCCAGTGTAATATAATAATAGAGGTCAGTGTGCGTGAAAATAGTATATCTATATACTTATTATGTAGTTACATATATTATCATCTACCTACCACTGTGACAATGGGAGTAGTGCGCTTCCACCTTCAGCCTTATCACCACTTATCATCAGGTGTGATGAAGGCTAAGTGCTACCCCGTTGTGAATAAATAAATAAATGATTAAATAAATAAATAAACACCCACAAACACACTTTCACATTTATATTATTAGTACTTAGGTATTATGCAAGTCTAGCTCGCAAAATATCGCCAGGGGTTGATATTTTGGAATGTTGTTAGGAGAGATACCGATATAGTGTAAAACCAAATTTGCAACCTCGAAAGACCTGTGCTAACTTCGTAATGCTCGGAAAAACCTCGGAATTTTCAGACTGTTTTCAATTTTTGGCTTACAACTTCTAAAATATGCATTTTACAGCAAAGTCATCTATGACACTTCGAAAGAAGATAAAATTACCAACAATTTGAGTGCAACAAACACTTTAAAGACAGGCAATTTTTTCCAAGCAATCTAGGTACATTAAACTTTCTTAAAACTCTTGCGTTACTGACTGTCTGACAGACAACGCATAGCCGAAACTAAGTACTCGGCGCAAGAAGGACAATGACCATTTTTGTATGGCAGCTGGCGTCTTTTTAGGGTTCCGTAGCCAAATGGCAAAAAACGGAACCCTCATAGTTTCGTCATGTCTGTCTGTCTGTCTGTCCGTCCGTCCGTCCGTCCGTCTGTCCGTCCGTATGTCACAGCCACTTTATTCCAAAACTATTACGACTACAGACTTGAAACTTGGTGGGTAGATATATTCTGTGAACCGCTTTAGGATTTTTATAGAAAAATAAAAAAATAAAGAAATTAAGGGGAGCTCCCCATACATGGAACTAAAACTGGAAAAAAATATTTTCAATAAACATATTAGTGTGAGGTGTCTTTAGAGTAAGTATATAAAAATGATATTTAGGTTTCTTTTATCATTTTTTATCAAAGTCAATATTTTAAAAGATATACACTTCCAAAGTGGTAAAATGTGTGTGTCCCCCCCCCCCCCCCCCCCCCTTAAACTTTAAAGTAAGACAGTGAAAAATCTAGAAAAAATATATGTTGTAGATCTTAATAAAAACTTTCAACGAAAATTGGTTTGAACAATATATAAAAAGCAGTTTTTGAGATCATTTTCAAAAACCGCAAATGTAAGTTTGTCGTTCATACAAACACTATGGAAAACAAAGTTAATTTTTGCTGACGAAAAATAATAGTGGTATTTTGGCTAGGTATCGCACTTGGCCGATTTTTTTCTTGCGGCCATCAACCAAACATTGAAATGTAATTATATAGCAACTATGAAGCACTACAGACAATATTTACAAAGGAAGTTTACCTGTAAACTTAGTCCGAAACTCCGAACGAACCGAGTGAGACTATTATCTTGGTTTCTTAACTTTGTTTTTCAGTGTTTGTATGAATTACAAAGTTACATTTGCGGTTTTTAAAAATGTTATATACGTTCGAATGGTTCTAACTTGCTTCTGACTGAGTTTACAGCTATACTGTCTTGGCAAATATTGTTTGTTATACTATCAAGAATTGATATTCAAACATTTTGTTGATGGCCGCGATGGCCGCGAGGATCGAAGGCCGCGAGACACAAAAAAATAGACGCCAATTTTAGGCATTGCCTTTTGGCATGTACCTATGTTCCTTGGGGGAGTGTAAGAGAGGATTCTTAAAAATTCCCCCTCTATAAGGTGGTAAAAAGGGGTCCACGCAGAAACAGTCGCGAGCCCAGCGTTAGTGGATAATAATAGGCTTAATAATGTTATTACATGCTAGCAATACTTAGTAGTCAAAAATATCTTAATAAAAATGGATTACATTACCTGCATGACAAGAGTAGGTATTTGAGCAGAGTTAGCGGCGCTGCTGGTTCTTTATTTGAGGCCACTGATGACTTTTTGGAAAAAATCGCCCATTTTTTAAGTGTTGACTCGAGATCTGTACACAGAGCTGTTGTTGCGCTCAAATTGTCGCTAATTTTATTTTCTCTCGAAGCGTCATAGCTGACTTTGTTGTAAAAAGCATATTTTAGAAGTCGTAAGCCAAAAACTGAAAAAGTCTGAAAATTCCGAGGTTTTTCGAGCATTAGGTAGGGGAGACTGGGTACGGTTGTAACAATTTTCCTTTAATTGCCCACAGCACAGCTACTAGAGCTGTAAGCAACGATCCAAGCCTTTGAGATGAAAGCATAGTCATTTGTCTTTAAATTAATATCGAAACCAGTAGCCCAGGTCAAACTGTTTGGCAGAAATATGTCATTTTAATGAGTGTGTGTGATTGTTACAACCGACCCCATGCCAGGGGCAGTTGTAACACCGACGGGGGTCAGTTGTAACACAAAAAAATAATACATAAATTACGCATCTAAAATCAGTTTTATTCATCAACAATATCAAAATGCACATGAAACAAATTAACAATATTTATGGCACATTTGAGTAGGTAGTAAAAGTAAGTTATTGGTAGTAGTGGTAGTCTTTTAAGATAATTATTAAAAGTAAACTAAAAAGAATCAACAGAAATAGTTTTTATTCTTTACCCATTCTTGCCCATCCACCATCATAATACCTATAGGTTTTCTCAAATTGCCATCCGTGCCAATTTGAGAAAACCTATAGCTATTATGAAAAACGGGATTTTTACCATGTTTAAATTTTAAAAAATCCAGTTTTCATAATAGTTATAAGGTAAAATAATAGTTCATAATAGTTATAGTAATTTTCATAATACTTTTATAAATCAACAACATGTATAAAAGAGTTTTAGTTGCATTTAGGTTTCCAAGAAAATATAATAAAATAAAAATAAATAAATATTAATGTTACAACCGTCCCCATGAAAATCGTTACAACCGTCACTAGCCTCCCAATTTGATAATAAGTCTGTCACAAACACGAAGTAGCATAACCTATACAAAAACGAGTCAGCTTATTAAAATCTCTGAAATACGACGATTACACAAGCACACTTTGAAATACGACAATTATATTAATAAAGAAGGTATAACATAAAGAAATTCGCAAAAAATAATCACTTTTGGTAGATAAAATACAATAGGCCTCTCTGTAAGCGTATTCATCGCGCGGAAGATGAAGCAATACTAGGAATCCTGTATGGACTTATCGCCCGCATGCCCTTCCCCTTGTACCCCTCGCCTACCGTGCATAGTTTTGATAATATTAGAGTTGTTACAACCGTACCCTGTTACAACTGTACCCAGGCTACCCTACAAAGTTAGCACAGGTCTTCGGAGGTTTCAAATTAGATTTTACACTATTGGTATCGATTCTAACAACATCCCAAAATATCAACCCCTGGCGATTTTTTGCTAACGCGATTGTTATGTGTGCGGTGACTGGCCTAAGTAGGTATGGACACAGATAATATAAATACTATACTAGTATGGATTTGTAACAACCTCTATTGTTTGTTCCAAATATTACGGATATTTGAAACAAAGAAGTGCGTAAGCTCCTATTATTTCGGAATCGGATCAATTTCTATGATGTTATCAGATATTTATGTACTTACTCGTATACCTAATTAAAAGGATTTCCTTTTATTTTCAGTTACCTCACAACAATCATCTTTGCTTTCTTGTTCGGCACCGGTCTGTGGACACCGTTCCTTATTGTATGGTACCAAATGGCAAAGAGGACTTTGTAAATAAATATAATAAATGCTTTTAATTTATGCTTTGTTTTATTTTTACTATAATCTGTTTATTGATATAAATAAATGCAAGCAAAGCCTAAGGGTACGACTTCGATCTGGGCTTCACGACGCACAGTATTCTCTGAGCCAAATTTTGGGACACTCGCCTTTTATTGTATGAGCAAATAAAGAATTATGTCCCAATTCAAAGACAAAAACTCCCGAAATTCTAACTATTATAGTTTTGATGTTATTGCAATTTATCGTAAAATCCCGGAATTTCACAATAAACTGTGTGTTTAATGTTATTCCTTTTTTTGTTTAAACTGCGAATATCAACCTTAATTTGAGACTCTGATCGGAAAGGGTCAAGATAAGGCTACGTTTTAAGCTATTTTTGAGCAAGCTGGTGCGTCAAAGTTAAGAGATAATCAAGAAACAGCCAAAACCGATTTTATTTTGTTGTCGCTAAAGTATTGAATATTAGCATTTCGTTTTTGCTCTAAATTATAGCCACAACTGAGAACTGTTACCACAAAAAAATCCAACTGCTAAAATCGCGGACTTTTAGACATACGATAATCCCGCAATTCGGGATTGTGATAAAATGTAAAATTTGCTTTTTCCGGTTAAAACTGCCTGCGTTATGCTTATAATGCAGCATTATTTTATATATAAACCATATGCGCCTAAAACAAAGTTAGACACCTACTTACTGCCGCACTCAGAAACGCCAATTAACTTTAATAATTCCAGAGTTTTTGCTCCATTTGGGGTATAAAAACGACCCCCAAGTACGACAGTGGCGAGTATCAAAATCATCCGTCGCGGGACAGATAACTGAGGGCCGAAAAAAAAAGAATTCAGGCGGAAATACGGGATCGCTTAGGATTATTAGTAGATGTTGTGCGACCCAACTCGGGAACGACTAATGACGGAAACACTGCCCGGAGAGTGTTCGCAACTGACGAAAATCGCGCAATTTTTGCCGATGTACTTGGAATTAGTAAATGGCTTGTGGACGACATACGTATAATCTTAGTTGCTTTGAACTGTGGTCTAGCAATTGATTCACAGAAATTTGGTGATTTCTGCAAGAATTTAGCCAGAAAATATGTATCTGATTATAGCTGGCACCCTATGACCACAACCATGCACAAAATCCTTGTCCACGGGCAAAAAATTATAGAAAATGCAGCGTTACCTATAAGTGCTCTTTCAGAACAAGCTGGAGAGACAAGAAACAAATATTGGAGGTACGACCGCGAGCACCACAGCCGGAAAAACACTCGTAAAAATACCATCGAAGACCTATTTCATAGAGCTTTAGAGTCATCCGATCCAGTTGTTTCTGAAACAAGGCTGAGTAGGCGTCAGAATAATTTAAAGCGAATGTCTTTGCCACCTCAAGTCATCGAGATGTTAAAGCCATTCGAATATAATACAGACAATGATGATGAAGAAAACCAGGACAGCGCAGCATGTACAGAAACAGATGAAAGCGAATTTACGTCGATTCTTACGAACGAAAACGATATATTTATGACGGAAAAAGACAATTAAATTGTTAGAAAATAAATGCATGAATACTAGGAAACCGGGATTATCGTATTTCAAAAAGTCCGCGACTTTAGCAGTTGTTTTTTTTTGGTGGTAATAGTCCTTAATTGTGGCTATATTTTAGAGCAAAAACGAAATGCTAATATTCAATACTTTAGCGACAACAAAATAAAATCGGTTTTGGCTGTTTCGCGTTTATCTCGTAACTTTGACGCACCAGCTTGCTCAACAATGGCTTAAAACGTAGCCTAATCTTGACCCTTTCCGATCAGAGTCTCAAATTAAGGTTGATATTCGCAGTTTAAACAAAATAAGTAATAACATTAAACACACAGTTTATTGTAAAATTCCGGGATTTTACGATAAATTGCAATAACATCAAAACTACAATAGTTAGAATTTCGGGAGTTTTTGTCTTTGAATCGGGACATAATTCTTTATTTGCTCATACAATAAAAGGCGGGTGTCCCAAAATTTGGCTCAGAGAATACTGTGCGCTGCGTCATGTCACTTCGCCACTTGACCGAGGGATGATTTCGAAACCCGACTTTAATAAAACCCCCAACGGACTCGCTGTCACACCGTTTTGCACACTGGTCACATCGCTTTCAAAAAGAATCTTCAAACGAAAAGGATAGACATTTAACCTGGAGAGAACACATAAAAAAGAAAAGAGAGGAACTGAACATTGGCTTCAAGCGACTTATGTGGCTACTTGGCCGGAACAGCAAACTATCCTTAGATAATAAACTCCTCATCTAAAAGGCTGTCCTTAGAGACCACATTGAAGCTATGGCATACAACTTTGGGGATGTGCCAGCAAGTCAAATACTCATATCTCCAAAGAGCTCAAAACATGATCCTCCAAACCATTGGTGACGTACCCTGGTATGTAACCAATGCAGAAATATATCAACACCTGGAAGTGACTACAGTTAAAGAAGAAATCGCCAGCAGGACAGCTTATAACTAAGCTACTAACAAACAAGCGCTTCAAAAGAAAGGTCATCCTATAAGAGGTAAAATTAAGGAGGAGATGCTCCTGCTGAGGGGCACACTCTATACCGGACCAGATCAAACACAAAACACATTTGCTCATAGTGGAAGACACTAACAGCAAATAAAAATAGAAAAAAAAATACCCCAGCAAAACAATTTACTCCGTTTTACCCAGTAATTAAAATATGGACACTAAAGTCAAAGAAATATTGTAATGTCTAATGTAAGTACCTAAATTGAATGAAAATATAAATACAAGGTATATGATATACTTCGCAATAAGCATAAACTTAAGCTTTGGAAAGGGATGATAAAATCTTTACAAACCCAAGCAGTTATAAAAACCAAATCCCCTTCCAATTTGGCTGTTATCCACTATAAATAAATAGATTTCTTACAATCACACCAATTATCTAGCTCATAAGTAGTTATCATTAAGAAACTGTGTTACGGAAACTAGACAATGGATAAATATATACTTATATACTCTTTTTTTGTAAATACATACTTAATATACATACATAACACCCAGACCAAGACAAATAGACATGTTCGTGCATACAAGTATTTGTCTTGTTCGGGAATCGAACCCGAGAACTCCAGCGCATAAGGCAGGTATCCTAAACCTGCACCAAATCAGTCTTCAAACAAAAACTCTGTACTGTGCTTTTTAATAGTAAGATGACGGAAGAAAAATAAAACTATAATTACATTACACTCTATTTATTACAGTTGACAATTAAATGACTACATAAAACTTCAAGGCCAGGTTGGGGGATCACCCTCCTTGACCAACCCTCCATATAAGCATGACCTGTCCCTGAAGCTTGTCATCCTTAGAGTCTCTTGATCATCAAGGAATTTGCCAATAAAGTAACCAGTCATTGGTACTGCAAACCAAACATAGCGGGTAGTTATGCCAAATATCGCCATCTTACTTTTCCTTCTGCTGCAATTTCCACTTCCTGGTGTGATTCCAGTCCAGGTAAATCAGAGTTACAGCAATAGTAGGGAAAGCGATGCTCACAAGATTTCTACGAAGAAACGCTTTGATCGCCATAAACTGGAAACCACATAAAACTCATTGAATAAAACTTTAAACAAATGGGTGTTGTCAATAATTTGTATAGTTGACAATGTACTGTCCCTATTTTGTTCATAATACTAATCAGACATCCTTAAACTTCAGGAAGGGTAATTATGTAACAAATAATACTATCAACATATGGGACGATTATGGTGTAGAAATTTAACTAGAAATTAACTGATCTATCAGGAACTAAATTTAAACGAATATTATGTTAAATTATCCAACAAATAAATAATAAACTATGAAGATAAGTATGTTCACACTAGCTGATTATAATGCTTTTGTTTATTCTTTGGAAATATATTATAGACCAGACATGTGATAGCCTATCGTAACGTTATTTTTTGTCAACAAATTTCAGGCAAAATATTAAGAATATCAAGATAGAGCATATAAAAAGAATAACTAACCTCGAACTTAGATGACGATTTTCCTTTCGTTCCTTTGTTTGACATTTATAATATGACAGATGACAGATTTGTTGTGTGACATGTGACATCTTTCTCTTTGCATCTTGACGCTTGACACAGTTGACACTTGAGAGCACAGAACAGAAAAAAAGATTAGAGAGAGATCTAACCTCAGAACAATAACTAAAGCTATAGAAACCGTGCTAAAATAACAACAAAATACATTAGTTCGTACTCTTTTACTTATGCAGTAGTACATGTGTAAGTAAGAGATAGTATACAGTCTAATGTTTCTTAATTTACAAGGTTGTCACAAGTTTTTTTTACGCCAGTGATGCAATGTCATCGACATTAATATCGATAAATTAAAAATAGATTTTACATACATTATATTTTTAAAATCTCTATGTATGTCAATGACACTAGTAAGTACACATGGTAATGTGTCGACGCACACGTACCTACCTCAAACAACCACACCACATCGCAGCGACAAAATGTGGTGTCGATGTAGCTTTTTGCAGTTGCGTTGTGGTTGTGCGACTAAATGTCAATGTGATTGCGTTGTCGCTAGTAGTTGTGATGTGAATACGTCGTATGCGGTGTGGCCGGCTGCTAGTTCACAGCGTCGTCGCTGGTGGTGGTCGGTATTACTTACGCACGCGGTCGATAATGACGGCAAAATGTGGTACCTACGTGTAAATTGTACTAGGTATTCATTTCCAATACAAAATACATCCCCGCCCACATGTTGTGTGGTTGTGGTACGTGTGAGTAGACCCAATGAATAATTGTGTATAGAAAGAAAGAAAGAAGGAAAGAAATAGATTATATAGCACCTGCAATATTATAAATGCACTAAGTACCACTTCCTTTTATAAAAATTTGCAGTCTTCAGTAATCTATACTAATATTATAATAAAGCTGAAGAGTTTGTTTGGTTGAACGTGCTAATCTCAGTAACTACTGCACTGACTTAGAAAATTCTTTCTACTATTAGAAAGTTACATCCTTCCCGAGTGACACGGGCTATCTTTTATCCCGGGGACGGGTAAAACCGCGAGGATCCGCTAGTTGATAATATAATAAGTAAAAAAATTGCACATAGTAATGCTGGTTCTTTCGCCTACTTTTATTGCAAACATTAGAGTGAATTAAGCTGAATGGGAAATTAATCAATTGATTAAAATAAAGAAACCATTTTTTCTTTTAAACACATCTTTAATGATCTCATTTGGCTCAAATGATTGTAGTTCAAAGTGTTCCGCATAACGTGACTATACAATCATTTTTAATAGTTTCATCTTTGGGAAATCTGAAAGAAGTAAAAATTGTTAACATCGATAAAAAAATCACAGCACTATCATAACCTTAACAACTTTAACAGAAATGCAAGAAAATATAAAAAATAGACCAAAACTCACGTACATTTCTATTGATAATATGAATTTATTACAATTTTCGGATAATACTAATGTTAAATTCTTAAAAATATTTGAATTTTGAAACAAAACTTACCGATGAAATGATTCAATCTCATCCGAATTTTCTTTCCGTGATATATTAGACTAACAGCCTAGAACAACACAAACCATCCTAGACACGGAATGCAAGCTCTCTAGAGAGGCTGTATGCACACATTCCTGTTGTTTTATCACCGAATTCCTTGTAAATTATTAAATTTTCACTTTAGCTGCCAGCGAAGCTGTTCGACTATTGTAATACGTTCGTATTAAATTGGTCATACCTCAGAAACTACATTCTCAACAAAGACGTATTTTTATTTTGGTAGTATTATATTACAACCAATTAGAACTATTTGACATTTGTACTTTACGAGCTTGTGACAATGACAGAAACAATAGAAACTTAAAAAGATTGTCTATTTCACTCTTATTCATGTATGCTGAATTACTTAAAGTGAGTACCTACGATAGCTGATACACAGTTTTTATTTTAGTACGGTTTCTATAGCTTTAGTTATTGTTCTGAGGATCTAACACCCCCAGTACACGATGGCCGATCATGGTCGGCGACCATGACCAATACATCGTTCATTGACACTTTTGAAAGAACCTTTTTAAACTTGTTCGTTCAAAAGTGTCAATGTACGATGTAATGGTCATGGTCGCCGACCATGATCGGCCATCGTGTACTGGGGGCTCAAGAAGTTGTATGTTGTTTCCATGGAGAGAATCATCCTTTTGTAGGACAGGCGAAGACATTTTGCCATACTGCAATTCTTGAGTATTATGTATTATTATAGTTTCTTATGTTTTCATGAGAATGTAGGTGTGTTACATTCAAATATTTGGCGTCAAGTATTTCGAGTCGGTCTTCTCGGTAATTCTTGCTGAGGTAGTCACCACTACAATAAAACACTCGGCATCACGTTACCGACATAGCGCATATTTTAATCATTCCACACATCGTCTTCCGTAGACACTTGGGGCACAAAACCAAGCCTATATTGAGTCACAAAGTCCACTATGAAACAAATTGCGATTAATTAAAATATCCACCTAAAACCCGCCAAAATGGCTTCAAAAACTCCACTTGAGTGAGTTTGTGGAGAATGGCGCAACTGGGTATAGGAAGACTGATGGTATGACTTCCTTCCGGGCTAGGTGTTGTTAGCCCGGGGACAACTGTCCGATGGTTGTATGTCAGAGATCGTATACATATATTATGCTAAGTGCTGGTATGAACTCCGTAAGCGCGATGTAGGTTCTCCACTTCTCCATACTATTTGCCGGCACCGTTAGTGGTTATGTGCGCGTCTAGATGTCGCCACATCATTCCCCCCTCCTAGACTGGAGCTCGATCCAAGGGTAGCTCAGCAGTCAGTGCGTCAGAGCTTGCAAGTGCCAGAGGGTACTGCAGGATGCCCCAGTCTGCGGTGAGTCGAGACGGTACGGGGTGGCTGCCGGTCGCTGCTCCTGTCCACGGTGAGTCGGGACGTCCACGGTGAGTCGGGATGGAGTGTTCGTTGTGACGGTGGGTCCGAGCAGCTGGCGCGCAGAACTGCCACGCTGAAGTAAGGGCCAAGTGATGCTCCAGAGACGTGGGCTGCGAGGATGCCAGGTCGGGATGATGCCGTCGGTTGGGTGCTGCCGAAGGTCCAGGTAGCGTCAGACGATGCTGCGCTGGAACTTTGAGGTGGGTTGTGCTGGCTTGCTGTGTGACTGCTGAAGGTTGCTGGATGAGGGTCGGGAGGAGTGATGGCTGCGCTGGTGGAGACGATGCTGGCGCTGATGAAGATGGTGCTGACGCTTGTTGTGGGTTGTAGGTCACTTTTGACGTTTCATCGTTACTTCAAAAATTAATACTAGGTGGCGCTACCCAACGGCTGCCCCATTTCAAAAACTAGTAAGTCGCCAAAAATGGTGATTTTGGTTTTTTGGCTTAATGCTATTTGCCAAAAATATAAAAACCCTAAGCTTAACCATTTCAAAACTTAGTATGTTGCAAAACCATTTCAAAAACATAGTAAGCGGATACACTTACTAGGTTTTTGAAATGGTTCAATATACATACTAGGTTTTGAGATGGTCAATAATACAGAAATGAATAATGATTATTAAGTTTAGAAAGACATTGAAGTCGTGCGTTTCTAGGCAGTTTAGTTCCAAAGTAGTCCAGTTTATTATTTTAAACATGTATACATTTTTATATATTTTTTACTAGATTTTGATCTCAATCTCCCTGGAAAAGTGTAGTGCCAGCTCAGAAAAAAAGTATAGAACTACCCTCTCTTAAAAGTAAGTGTTATTGGAGGGGTGTTTTGTTGATTGGTTGTAATTATGACAACGTCACAATAACAACCAATCATAACAGCTGTCAAAATCAATGAAATTCCCTCAGAACAATAACTAAAGCTATAGAAACCGTACTAAAATAAAAACTGTGTATCAGCTATCGTACTCACTTTAAGTAATTCAGCATACATGAGTAAGAGTGAAATAGACAATCTTTGTGAGTTTCTATTGTTTCTGTCATTGTCACAAGCTCGTAAAGTACAAATGTCAAATGGTTCTAATTGATTGTAATATAATACTACCAAAATAAAAATACGTCTTTGTTGAGAACGTAGCTTCTGAGGTATGACTTCGCTGGCAGCTAAAGTGAAAATTTATTAATTTACAAGGAATTCGGTGATAAAACAACAGGAATGTGTGCATACAGCCTCTCTAGAGAGCTTGCATTCCGTGTCTAGGATGGTTTGTGTTGTTCTAGGCTGTTAGTCTAATATATCACGGAAAGAAAATTCGGATGAGATTGAATCATTTCATCGGTAAGTTTTGTTTCAAAATTCAAATATTTTTAAGATTTTAACATCAGTATTATCCGAAAATTTTAATAAATTAATATTATCAATAGTATTGTACGTGAGTTTTGGTCTATTTTTTATATTTTCTTGCATTTCTGTTAAAGTTGTTAAGGTTATGATAGTGCTGTGATTTTCTTTATCGATGTTAACAATTTTTACTTCTTTCAGATTTCCCAAAGATGAATTCCAATTTAGTGGTGTATAAACTACTTCTTTAAAAAAATATGGGTAGCATAAAAAAATAAAACCTAGGTCGACCCCATATGCTATGCGAGGTCGATTTATTATAAAAGTAGGAAGTAGTATTAAATTATTTCAAACTACTTCCTACTTATTATAATATAATCCTACTAATAATATTAGAAATATGAAAGATTAGATGTTTGGATGTTTGTTACTCAATCACGCCATAACGGCTGAACGGATTTGGTTGAAAGGATATTTTTCAGTTTTGTATGGAGCCTCGGCTAGGACTTTGTACACTATACCATAGGCAAGCAAAAGATAAATATAATAACAGAAAGCTAATTATATCGCTCTAAGCTAACGCGTTTGATGGTACAAAAGCAATATCTAGTCTTAATTTTATGCAACACCGATTCAATATGGCGGTAAAACGTCACACTCACATTAAGAAAAAGTTAACATTGACAGATTATCATCAGTCGTCAATGACATCGTTATTCCGTACAGAAACAACAATGTTTCCGAACGTGATTTAAATATGGTTGCCAGTGTGACCATGGATGGCAAAGAATTTTTATTTTAAAGTTTATTTTTGTACCATTTATCCAGAAAGACAATGAGAATTTGAATATTTTATATGACTTTACTATATTTTTTACTATTAGTACGAATAGTGTACAAAGTCCTAGCCGAAAATGAAAAATGTCCTTTGAGACACAGATACTTAGTTGCCTGGAGAGGAACATAGGCTACTTATTACATTTTATTCCGCAAAAATCTCACATTTCCACGGGATAACGTCGTGTAGTTCACACGGGCGAAACCGCGGGCGGAAAGCTAGGTACTACCATAATGCCGAAAGACGGGTGTACAACAGCTACTGAATAAGCCTGACTGAGCTCTATCAACTTTTGGTATTGAATATCGACATTTTATCGATAAGAATTTGTCAATCACTAGTGAATTATAAAAATTCATAATTCTAATGCCTAGATATTGATAAGATATCATTGCAAACAATTTTCAGATAGTAATCAAATGCTTTACACACAATTTAAGATCAATTTTGACTAAAAACAACGATTTACTACATACAATACCTGTGAAATGACGTTTACACCCTTTTTTCGTACCGAGTTGCAAAGATGTAGTATTAAACATAGATGGATACTAAAAAGTTGAACAACGAAACGATATATCTTTCCTATACTCATAAATGACAGTTCAGAGTGCATTGAAAAGAGATAGCAATATAGGCAACGCTCCGTATTAAAACCTAGCGCGCCACCAGCCAAGTTTCTGTAGGCCAGAGTGGACTACATCAGTGTTCGTGGTTTTTTATTAATTGTGGTTAATTTATGCAAGATTAGTGAAAAAAATATTTCTTTGTGTATTGCCAAAACACCATGGCTTGTGCTGTAAGGAGCTGCAGAAGTTCCTACAGTAATTTAAAGGACAAACTCGGAATAATATCCTTTCATCGGTGAGTGAGCCTCCGTTTTTTCCAATTATTCAAATAACTAGGCCATTTTTGGTAAGCCTTTCTTTGCAAAAATACTGTAGAAAACTCTTATTTCATTCTGTACCTAAGCTATTAATTTAAGAAGTGTACCTAAGTATATGATGTAGGTACATCATAGGTATGTATAGATAATGTATGACTATTTTATAAACAAGGTGTTACAAAAAATACCCGTATTTTGTTTTAAGAAATAATAGTTATTTTTAGTAAAAAAATGATAAAGTAATTGCTAAAGCGCCTACTGACATAGCCCGGAGGACCCATTAGTTCGCACAACTTTGCTACTTTGCATGGACGGCCGATCTTTTAGTATCCTTTATGTTTCGCTGTCGGACTAGGCGTAGCTTGGCACGTTTGGGGTAGGTAGTAATAAAAAGTGCCTTCGTCTGACATAGTAAGGAACCTGCTGAAATAATAGAACTAGACAGGTTTCATTTTTATACCTAAAATAAGGATTGTGTTACCTACGATTTTAGGTATAAAAATGTAACATTTTCCAATCCGGCACTTAAATATTTAAAAAAATCTTTCTTTTTTAACTAAGATCGGTTCTATTATCTTATGACCCTTTTGTATTGGGCTCACTCACGTCAGGTTGACTGACCGTCACTAGAGTTGCAATGATTTTATTAAAGAGTGTAAAAAAACAACTACTGCATTGTTTTTTATTTTTGGTTAATTTTGTATTATGTTTTATACATACTTATGTCTAACTTTTTTCTGTTAACAGGAAACATAATGACACACGATCACGAGTACCACGATCAATGAGAACTTTGACATCGACCATCTCGGCACCTACCAGATTTTCTTCACATAGTCTAGCAAGCCCCAGAAAGATTCTAATTCGTTTCTTATGAATAAAGTTTTGTTTGCTCACATACTCATTTTAAACTTATGTATTTTACTATTTATATAACAAACCTAAAAAGTGGACCCATTCAGAGACAATTTCATATAATGTATATGTCGCAGGCGGATGGTTGAATCCGCCGGATAGTTAAGTATAGCAGCATGTACCTCTCGAAAGTCCTGTAGAACACGTGATAGGTTAGAAATTCGTCTTAAATTTCGTGGTTATTTTTTATGACTCCGTCAACTTATGGTAAGATAAAATTGCTTACGGAAAAAATGATCGGCCTGGTAGGCGTTTAATTGAATGGCGAATTCAACCATTTGGCTGCGATATATATAATTGTAATAATAATTAAGTAAGATTGAGAAGATGTAAATTTGTTTTAAACATAAAAGTAAAAATAAACTGATGTTTGTTTTATTATCTTTCCATTACTAGAGTTTCCATTAGTAAAGTATTTAATTATATTCCATTAGTATTCCATTAGTATTCCATTAGTAAAGTAAAGTATGCTGAATCCCTAAGCACAGGTTATTTTCATAACCAATTTAGGGTCAGTGGTAACACTTCTCCTTGAAAATGAAATATTACGTCAATATTATTGTAAACTTGAAGACTAATCCTTTATAAAAGCCTGCTTATTGTAAAGTTATTGTAATTGTAATTTTATGGTCAATGAAATAAATTTATTATTATTATTATTATTTATATTATGAAAACAAACGGTACAGTTCAGTACAGTATTTTCAGTATTTTTTTTTATTTTCTTTTCCTCTACATCTCCTATAATAACCAGATACAC
Source organism: Crambus lathoniellus (assembly GCA_949710035.1). Taxonomy (NCBI): domain Eukaryota; kingdom Metazoa; phylum Arthropoda; class Insecta; order Lepidoptera; family Crambidae; genus Crambus; species Crambus lathoniellus. Next base: position 33,128,872 of record OX453296.1, read on the forward strand.
AAATTCACTTTTGCATCGTTATTTTTATCCAAAAAAGGTTTTAGATTGTAGAAAACTAGCTGCCCTTCCGCTTTTAATTCCCGACGAAATTCTTGTCCGGGATAAAAGGCAGTCTAAGGAAGGACTAACTAGCTACGAGGTGTTCATTTTGTTAACTGATAAAATGAAGTTATCGATACTTAATGGTGCATCACTATAGCTCTATATCATAATAAATAAGTATGTATAGACAAAACGGCGACACTTCCATACTCAGTAGCAACAAAGCTACTATGTTTGTCTCTTTTTTTCAAATGACTTCCATAGTGAATGTAAAAGAGATGCAACCTGCATTGTACATTTCACTTTCTACTATCCATCTACGTTTATTAGTACATCTTTGCCGAGTTGTACAAACCACACATTTCCTCATGTTTATGAGCTTAACTTTTACATAACTTTCAGAATTAAATATGAAATCACACCGAAATAACACAAAATAAAATAAAGACTTAAAAATCTCGCGGCTGTCACAATCTCACGTCAAAATCAGTTATCAGGAATAAAGGACTATCGTTGTGGTACTGTAGCGCTTCCTTTGTATGGAGATAGCCTATCCAGTGGTATAATAGAGATCCCCATTTGCCCATCAATCGAAGCCCCCAGTACAGGATCAATGTACGATGTATTGGTCATGGTCGCCGACCATGGTCGGCCAACCAGGGGGGCTACCGCGTAACTTTATTGGTATGAACTTCATACGTTTTTGGAAACTTTAAGTAAATTTTATAAAGAAAATAGCCGCTATCAGTTCCTTGTTTTGTGACGTCGGGTATAACGACAACTAGCTAGCAACGTTCAACAGAACAAAGCAGCAAAAATCTATCAGAATAAGGAATTCAAATGACAGTTGAAGCCCATACCCATATCCAGATTTCTTAGCCGGTAGCCCCCCTGTACTGGGGGCTTTAATTTAAAACTGGGGGGCTACCGCGTAACTTTATGGGTATGAACTTCATACGTTTTTGGGAACTTTAGGTCAATTTTATAAAGAAAATAGCCGCTATCAGTTCCTTGTTTTGTGACGTCGGGTATAACGATAACTAGCTAGCAACGTTCAATAGAACAAAGCAGCAAAAATCTATCAGAATAAAGATTTCAAATGACAGTTGAAGCCCATACCCATTTCCAGATTTCTTAGCCGGTAGCCCCCCAGCTCACCACCAGATTGAGCACATTTAAGCCTGGGGGGCTACCGCGTAACTTTATGGGTATGAACTTCATACGTTTTTGGGAACTTTAAGTCAATTTTATAAAGAAAGTAGCCGCTATCAGTTTCTTGTTTTGTGACGTCGGGTATATCGATAACTAGCTAGCAACGTTCAACAGAACAGAGCAGCAAAAATCTATTAAAATAAGGAATTCAAATGACAGTTTAAACCCATACCCATATCCATATTTCTTAGCCGGTAGCCCCCCTTGTACACATCATTTGATTGAGGGATTTTCTGACAGATGATTAAAAAAGAAAAAGTTAAATCCAAAAAACTCAATTGATGGCGTTCATCACATAGATGCATGAAGTTTGACTTAATACTCTGAGGTAACTGGATCTCTCACCCTGAATAAAAAAGTGTCGCCAGCAAATTTGACATTTATGTATGTAGTGGCAGGTAGTGGCTGTCAGTTGTCTCATATGACCATACGTATTTTTTTAAAGTGTAGGTGAGACAGAAGACAGCCACTGTGTTATTTGTGGTATTCAAAAAATTGTTCGTACTGCACTCTCCAGTTACCTCAGTATTAAGTCGAGCTTCATGCATAGATGTATTATATCAGACTGTATCAGACATGGGTTTGCTTTTTTTTAATTTGCTGGCAAGGAGTCTACGTTAAGACGCTCAATGTTAAAAAAACACTTGCAGAAGGAAAAAAACATTTACAGGACTGAAAAGGCTTATCTACAACTCGCGGTATCATGAAGCTCGACTTAATACTGAGGTAACTGGAGAGTGCAGTACGAACAATTTTTTGAATACCACAAATATCACAGTGGCTGTCTTACGTCTCACCTACACTTTAAAAAAATACGTATGGTCATATGAGACAACTGACAGCCACTACCTGCCACTACATACATAAATGTCAAATTTGCTGGCGACACTTTTTTATTCAGGGTGAGAGCTCCAGTTACCTCAGAGTATTAAGTCAAACTTCATGCGCGGTATGGTCGGTATGGTATTGCAACGCAAAACAAGAGGAATAGAATTATTTGACATTTCTTTTCTTCCGTCAACGTCATCTTTTTTTCACAAATTATATAGACTAGTACAGATAGGAATCAAGCCTTATAGCGGCTGTTTGTTAGTGAATGACAGCTTTCCCCGTAGATTTTGACAACATAGTGCTGTCAATACTATCGACGCCCTTGATACGTTATCGATAAATGTGTAAATCATCGACATTTAGTAACAACCCTAGTGATGTTAATTTCTAAAAAATATCTGCAAGTAAAAAAAACTCATTTGTTGATGAAAAAAGGCGTTTATTACTCTACATAGTTTATTTTATTAAATACAAAGTACATATTAAGTGTAAGTTAAGATTTACTTATACAAGGCAAAGAATGAGAGTAATGAAATTATTACTCTTACTTACATTGAATTTATACATAAACTAAGAATATTAAACACTCAGTTGCAGAAAGCTCTCATCAAATCTATTGCTGCCACTTATTTTCTTGACAATGAAAAAGTGACAGCAATAGATTTAGTGAAGCATTAACTTTAATGGAGCTTTCTGCAACTGGGTGCTAAACACTTTAATAGCCAATAAAAGAAAACTTAAACTGCTTGCAAATATTTTTTACGCACAAACACTATTGGTTTTAATGCAATATACAATAACTTAAAATAGTTAAACAATATAATACAGTATGTAATAATATAGCAACTAACAGTAGTAATTTGCACCATAATTATTCTGTTTTGATAATTTATTACCGCAGAAATAGGCAGACACGGGTATCTTCGCAGCACTCCATGAACCTCGTTGACACTCAAGTTATCTGAAAAGATTAGATTTTGTTACTAAGTATAGATTTTAGATATTGTTCTTACTGCCATAACATTTCATAAACAAATAAGTGAAAGCTGAATAGTTTGTAAATCAAGAAAGAGTAGTGTGGCTAAAGCACATTGTTTGTTGTGCCGGTATGCACATATTAAGTTATGGATAATCAACGTTTCTAGATAATAGTAAATAAGTAAGTAAGCTTTGTGCATAGACTTATAAGATGTGTATAGTGTGTATAAGTAAGATCTAAGATAGTAGCAGTAACAGTTATAATAACACAGTCATAAGACAATCACAATAAACCATCATTCATACCGACACCACAATAATTTCTTATCCTGCCGGAACATTTGTTATAGTTCTGTTCCGTTTGTCAGAAATATGAATTTGCTGATAAGTCAATTTTAAATGCTTCGACAAATTTATTGAATTACATTGTTATTTTCTCTCGATTTAGTATTAACAACTTTACTAACTCCACACAATTGAAACTAGTTAAATGTGTCCCAAGGTAATCTACTGTAAAGCAGTACCTAATAGTATATCTCAATATGATATCACTGCTAAATGGATATTGAAATTATTATGAAGATTTTTCAACAAACTAATCAATAGTTAATTTTATACATAGGTTAGGTACATTCTTATATAAAAATTAAACAAACATTACCTTTCATTCATAACTTTCTGAAAATCTTCTTTGCTCCGGATTGTGAACTGTATTTTGTATTTTTTAAAGGCGCTTCCTCTCCTCTTCCACAAAGTTGCGTATCCGACCGACAGGATCCATATTGATCTTTAGATTATAAGCTTTTACCACCTTATGTACACTATAGTTAGCAATAAATGATTGAGTATTGAGTATTTTCTTATGGTTTGTTCTATGAAATACAAAGTTACCTCTTGGAATTGCCTGAAACAACAAACTCAAATTAAGGTATAAGTTCCTACAGAATTATTGATACATAAAACTACGTAAATAGTATTTACTCACGTACCGTAGGCACCTTCGAATACCGTATACATTATTTCTAAAAACGCAATAATAATAAAGAAAACCGAAATGAATTTTGTAAAAAACATAAACTCAGTGTTGCCAGATGCCCGTGTTGCATTCTCCGAAATCCCGAAAATCCGAAATCCCCAAAACACAGATTTTTAAGAAAAAGCCCCACAACAACCCAAAACACTTGAAAAGGCGTTCTTATATCTCACTGATTACTCGATACGCTTTTTTAAGAGTGTGGCAGAGTAGATCACTTGCACCAAGAACACTGATTGCTATATATAATCAGTTCCAAGCGCTAAAACACACTTAAAATAACATTTTTGCCATGAAAAAATACCCCACATCCCCCCAAAGTCAAAACTCTTCCTCCCGAAAATGCCCTCCACTGCCTAAAATAACCCCGAATTTGGAGGGTATTCACCCCAATCCGGCAACACTGCTTAAACTATACGTCAAAAGTGACCGTATTAATTTTAGCCAATGGGATTCACTTGCGGCAAAGAAACAAAATGGCGGTCTTAATTATAGCCAATGAATGGACCGGGGAAATTGCAGTCACTAAGTTTTGACCCAATCTATGGGTGATTCCAACGCCTGCTTTTTTTTTGGCCTTGCACCTTCTTGCACAACTTTGAAATACAGATCAGATGAGATACATGTCAGGTCAGCGCCATCTATCGAGCTAATAAATAAACTTTTTTTTTATTTGTTGGCAGAAAATCTCTCATTGAATCAAGTCTATTGTCTATGGTTATGCTAAATATTCAAGCCCCCAGTACACGATGGCCGATCATGATCGGCGACCATGACCAATACATCGTACATTGACACTTTTGAAAGAACGTTTTTAAACTTGTTCGTTCTAAAGTGTCAATGTACGATGTATTGGTCATGGTCGCCGACCGTGGTCGGCCAACCTGTACTGGGGTCTTCACGATTCAGACGGTTCAACCAAGTTGATTCACTTTGGTTGAACGACTAGTCTATATAATTTGTGGTTGAACGGCGCAGCAATGTATGTACAGGCGCAAATTGATTCACTTTTACGTTTACTTTGTTCAATTTGGTTGCGTGCGAGTTGCGAGTGCGGAAGAGAACTCTATGGTACCTACGTACGATGAATGAAAAGAAGAGGTTTTTGATTGAGCGAGTGTGTCTGTGTCTATGTCTTCTGCCTTCGTCATCGTAAGCAGAATTTATAAAAATTGTGGTGTGGGGTGTAAAATTATGTTGATTTTAATGAAGTGAACTATAATATTGGTGATGTTGGCCTTAGGCTTATCGTTATTTCGCAAAAAAACTGTAAAGGAACACACGTTTACTGTAGTAATCCGTCAAAAATCAAGAAAGCTTCAAACGTGTTTGAAGCTTTCGTATTCGGATTAATGGAACTATGAACCTGGACTCTTTAACGTTTAGCTTATCGCAAATAAATTATCTCGTTGTAAATCTAAATAAGAAAAACTTCAAGCAAACTAGTCAAGAGTTGACACAGGTGAGAAATATTCCTTGTCTTTGTTTTCTGTTGTCGCCATATTGTAGACGATCGCAAGCGATACGAGTATTTGGAAATACTGTTGTGTGGCTCAGTTCCGTATTTTTCAATATTTCTATTTCTTATGTCGTTGCGAAACAGTATTTTATGATGAGCGCTGTAGTTCTTATGGGAATCTTCATGATCGTTTCCCAGATCCCAGCCATGCGTGGAAATAGGTACTTGATTCGCGTTTCGACTTGCACGTTGTATATTTTTTTTGTAACTGCGTTGCTAGTTGGTGCCGAATCAATCTTCAATATAATATGTTCTGCTTACATGTTTAGTATTCCTTACGAAACCTTACTGGATTGCCACTCGGCTATCGTAAAAATGCATGAGTAAAAGTACTACATCCATAAATCATAGGAAGAGCACATACCTATCCCCTAGAGTAGGTAGAACATTTATTGTTTTACAACCACCTTACCTTTCATCATGAATCGTTTTGCTATACTGAATATTGGGATTGTTTTGAAAATTCATATTACAACAAACAAAAGTATAAAATAGTGTCCTTTCCCTATTCATTGATAAACAGCTTTCAAGGACTTCAGCTGATATCAATGGTAATTAGAATTACACACTTAAATATAATACTATATTATTCTAGTTGTTCAATGGTTGATTGAACTGGATGGAACTGCAGTAAAAATAAAACTTTCTATCAGGATGATTTCTCTTTATACATCATAATTTTGATGGCAGCAAAGTAGATACGGACATCTACATTCATTGCAAAAGTGTTTTTTTTCTCAAAATTAGCTTTAAATAAATAAACCTTATGGCTTACCTTACCTTACCCTAAGCCTATAAAAAATATTTCAATAAAAAAAAAATAAGCAGTATCTAGCACGTAAATGAAAACATTTCTCCGTTAAAAAACACTGCAGTATCATCTCATTCTTTGGTGTACCGGTTGTGTTCTTGTGCCTTTTGATTCAATTATTTAATGCATTCTGCCATAAATGAATCCATAAAATATTTTGATGGCAACAAAGTAGATACGGACATCTACATTTTTGGCGAAAGTGTTTTTTCTTTATTAGAACTTATCTACAGGTCTTTAATTACAACTACTTCAATGTATAAGGAGATATCTTCTTATACGTCAAAGATTTTTAGTAGTAAAAAAATACTGCATCTGCATTATTTCATTAAAAAAACAATATACAGATATAACCTGTTATATAATCAATAAAGAATGTTATTTTAAAGCACCATTCTAAGTTTCATTTTGATTGGTCAATAAATCCCAAAGTGACCACTATTTTTTACTAAACATGCTCTCCTTTAAAATTTTGTAGATGTCTTTCTCTACTTTGCTGCCATCAATTTGTGCTAATAAGTTATCTAAGAGAAAACAACAACACAATAATGTATCTTATATCTACTTAATAAGATACATAACTATCTACTTAATAAGATACATTGTGAAAGATGTTGTAAGCTACCCAAATAAAATAAAATTATATGACTTAAAATTATTACAAACTATTAGTGACTGAGTTTATTTTGTTCTAGTGCTTATAGTTACAATTAAATTGAATGAGCATGACAACATGAGCTGTATGAAACAACAATTTTACTAACCTATCTAACTCGAACAATTAAGCCATAATATTTTTCTGACTGTGTTTAATGACAAAAGGCATTACTAATCTTCAATCTTCATATCTTTATGTGTAGTTACATTTTTTTTTATTATCAGTCTATTTATCAAAGTGCATTTGTTTTCTTTGTTTGACTAAAGTGGCTTAAATTTTTAGAGGTAAATATTTATAAGGAAATAATTTAAAAGGAAACCATATAATATTGCTTGGGGAAATGTTAAATTATTAGGTATTTGCATCATCCAAACTGAAGTCTTGAATTCTGATGCACTTATAAAATGGAAAATGATTCTTTTTATTATTAAAAAATCTATGCAACCGATTAAAATTCATTTTGTTATTGATTCCAGGCAAAGATTTACTTTATCAATTTGTCAAATCATTTATGGTGTCCATCAGATGATCGCGTCAGTTCAATCTGTTACTTTGGATTGATGACAATAATAACTTTTTTGGATAAATTTATGTGTAATCAATTTCAATCTGGCATCAATCAACCAACACCTTAGTGTTGCTACACACATATTTTTGTGAAGCCGTTATGGCGGAAATACACGGTTCACTTTTGCCTTTCAATTTGGATGACAACCAATTATTATTATTATTATTTATAGGGGGCACGCCAGCGAAGCCGGACGGGCGATCAGTCACCTAGGTCGGGACCATTTCACCCAGTTCCCCAAGTCCCCTAAAAGCTGAAAAATCAGGGGGGGAGGCGGGTTATCATTTACCCCACCGGCGTCGGACCCTCGAACCTACCTGTGCGCTTACAGTACCTGTTGAGTTGACTTATCCTTAACTTCTTTAGATCATCTTCCTTAAGCTTGTCCGTTCCAAAGAGCTCCCAGCGCAGTGATGCGTACATCGGGCACTCTGCCATGAAGTGGTAGCTTGTTTCTTCTCTTTCTTTGCATTGCGGACAGATAGAGTCTTCTGTCCGTTTAATCACTGATAGGTGTCTGTTTAGTGGGCAGTGCCCAGTGAGTACACCTACAATCGTTCTTATATTTCTCCTACTCTGTTTCAGAAGTTCTCTAGTTTTCTTTTTGTGATGATGACAACCAAAGTGAACAATGTAAACATAAAAGTAAATCGTTCAATGTGCGCCTGTATTTCTGCGCCTTCCAACCAAAGTGAATCAGTTTGGTTGAAACATGTAATATTAGCATTAGGCACAAGCCCATTGAAAGCGAACAATTAAGTGAACTAATTGTTTTGGGTCAGTTTTGTTGTTGGACTATGCAGACCAGAATATGTGTGAAGCAAGCCTAAGGCGTCCATCACACTGCCTCCGGGGTCCCTACTACCGGACGGAGATGCGGCGTGATTTGTCATACACTGCGGGTTTTGTTTGTATGCACATCAAGATTCTACAGCCATAGAAGAAGCGCACTACCACAAACCGGAGTGGTGTGTGGTGCTGTGTGGGAACCGCCTAACACTAGCAATCTGACATCAATCTTAACCAAGGTCACAGTCTGAACTGATGCTAGATTGAGCTTCTCATGGTCACCTATGGATATTGTTATCAACCTTGCAGCTGAAATAAATTTAGAGGTTATTATAAAAAATGCAAGAGAATGCCTCACCCACAGCTTGTGCCATTTTTGGGGTTAAAATCTTACATGTTGTGCAAAATGAATGCTATTTTTACTTTTCTATATCTAACTGCTTTGCGATATACACATTTAACTGTATACTATGAATTCTTAATCATGTTTTGATCATCCATTTTCGAGTCGTACTGATATTTTGTTTTGTTTGGGTCAATAATTTTATATTTCTTGCAAAGCTAAATTTAATTTAGTGAAACAATAATTGCAAAGCGAATATTTATATTTTTTTAAAGCTTTTTAAAAAAATCTTTCATATAAATTTCTGCTGAATTGCTTATTTATGCAAACATTTAAGTATTAAATGCTTCGATCAACAATAACTCCTAGTTCTAGATACATACTTGGAGTGACAGATATGTCCAAGCCTCATAAGCCCACTTGAGAGTATAATTATAAGTAGATTATTTTGACAATGTCAATAATACTAATGTATTTCAAACTTGGAATGCTACTTGTCATTTATAATGTAAGATCGTAACATTCTTATCATTTTTTCTCCATTTAAAAAAAAGTCAGTCTGGCCATAGAAAGTTTTCATTTAGTTCGTGAGCCTTCATCTATTACTATTGTTGAATGAATAATATTAATAAGTAAATATTCTATAATCTAGATCAATCAAGTCCCGGCTCTTTGGAACTAATATCGAAATACCCATAACTTAATACAACATAATGTCTAAAATACCATACCTCTTAATGGATGAAACCCAAACTGACTTACTACGAAAAGACTCAAATTCAAATAGACTGAGTCTGGACTGAGACTGAGTCTCATTAAAACTTATTCCCAAAATATTCCATTTCTAAAATACACTAAATTTTAGTATCAAAGTATCCAATTCTCATATTGCCACTGATTCTCAAAATGTACAGTCCCAAAATGCATCTTCTAATAAGCCCAATTACTAAAAAAAAGAATAATTATTAAAGGTCTTGCGAATAATGTCTTATAACTTTACACCATTATAAAATGTGTTCACTAGTTAAAAATGGGTCTGATACAAATGTGGCTACTTTGAACAAAATGCCGTTTAAAACAGTTGGAATGCTTTTTAATTTGTGTAAAGTTATTCAATAAATATTAGACGTTATTGAAAAGACCTAAAATGATACCATTTTTTTAAAATAGGGTTTAATAGAAGAAATAAAATAAAATCGATTGGACGCGCTAGTTGGCATATGTTAGCCCTTTATGGAACTTTAAACTGAGCAGATGTTTTGTAAAGCCCCATAACAGGATCGCCGATCCCATTGGCCGATAATGGTCCGCGTACTGGGGGCTTTAATGATCTTTTCATCAACTTATGTGGTCGGCCATACCCATTTTAGTACAATTTAGTACTCATTTTATGTGTGAATTCCTTTTACATCATGATATTGTTGGAATAAAGCTGCTTATCTTCAAATTTCTAAACTGAGGCCCAACTCTAAAACGCAAATCCGAAATTTGTTAACCCCGTCCCTTTCACTTGATTCTGTCACAACTAGGGAGTGAGAGGGACGGGTATAACGGTCTTACGTTTCAGAGTAGACCCTCTGATTTTCATTAAATCAAGCTAAGAATGACAGTCAGGAAACCTGCTTACAAATAAAAAAAAATGTGGTGCCACATGCAGACATAGACAGATACAACATAGGCTTCAAACTTTAAATAACCGCCTATTTCGATGGCGGTTAAAAATGCCGAGCCAAAAGTGTGTGCATCCTAGCCCAAAATTCACTAAACAGAAATTCAGTGTAATTTGGGACTAGGTTGAAATTAAGTATTTTTGGTAGTAAGTTAATTTGGGTTTCATCCATTATGAGAAAAAGGTATTTAATAATTTGCTTAGTCTTTAAACAGCCTAATCTTGTGTGAATTTGCAATTCATTTTATATTAAAAAGAATTTAAATTTTTACTTTTTTGCACTCACAATGCAATTTTTATGGTTGAAAAATGGAAAATGAAGTATTTAGAAAAAATCGACCCGTCACACAACCAGCTCCGATGGGACTCGAACCCACGACCTTGCGCTATCCGGGCGACTGCTCTAACCACTGAGCTACGGAGTCAAGATTTTTTAAAAAGAATTATTGAATCTGACAGTAAAATAATATAATTTTATTGGATATTATTTTTACTTAAAACATTGTGCTTTCAATACAATAGATGTCAATAACGATCGGTCATAGCAACTGGCATTGCGCCAGTGTTTAGTCCCCTTTGTCTCAAACGTTTTCGTACTGTACTGTAAGCATGAAAATTTAACCTTCCAAATACTATTGCCAAATACAACATTTCTTATGAAACAATTAGATACTTATATTTATTCACTCGTCGATTCACATTGTTCTAAGGCCTTACTATACTCATACTAGGGGTTTGCGAGCGGCTTCGGGGCGGGTTGGGCGCGCAGCGAATACGTCGCGAACGCGTGGCGGATACGCAACCTGTTCGCAGCGAGTTTACGACGTACCGTACACTCAGGAACAAAATGGATTCCGACGAGGAAACACTGCTGTTGGTTTTGTTACTTCGAAGACGCAGGAGACGAAAACGAAAACATCGACGATTTTGGGAGGATCCATTATCAATTAATCGACTGGAAAAGAGCGACTACTGTGTCACAAAGTAACTATGCGGGCAGTTAAACTCTTTATTTTGTTACTGTTTATTGTTTTGCAAACGAATCAAAAATTTTGTTCCTACCTGCGAATGTCGATGTCGGTCTAAATTTTATGAGTTGTTTCATCTGATACAAACTGACGTAAGACATGAAGGCACACATTTGAGATTATCAGTGTCACTTGAAGAAAGGCTACTGTGTACGAGAGTGTACAAAATGGCGTCAACGCTGCAATTCGCGGCGATCATGTTGCGCGTCCGCGACGTATTCGCTGCGTGTCCGTCCCGCTCGAAGCCGCTCGCCAACCGCTAGTATGATACGGCCCTTAGCTAGTCATCCTTCTACAAGAATATCCTTTCCATTGTTGTACCCTACCAGCCGATGTTGATATTTTTTTTTATTATCCGCCCTGTGTTTGGTTACACCTTTTAAGAAAATAAAAATCTTAATACAGACGGCATGATAAAATAGGGAGTAATCTTAGACTTTCATGTTCTAAATAGTTGTTTTTATTTAACTATATTATAACCTAATAGACTGGGTGTGGGAATGGAGTAGATGTAGGCAGTAATGTAGTACTTTTGTCAGAATTTGCAATTGGCAAACAGTTGACATTATGCCGACGCCAGACATAGACAAATATTTGATCAAAGACTGCAGACTGCCTTCTGACATGGCAAAGTACCGTAGTATTATATCAAACCTTTGAACAATAATCAAATACTTGTGCTACACATTGGTCCAAATATTTGTTCAAATGTTTGTGCTGTCTAGCGTCAGCATTACATTTAAAAATTATTGACAAACTATCCTTGAGGTTAAGTTTTACTGGTGGTGTTTATAGGGGGGTGTGTATATGTGGTCAAAGTAAGGGAATCACAGATTCAAAATGTTATTAATGCCTTTCAACAAAAACTGCATTGTGTTTTAAGTTACATACAAGAAGCTAATTGTAATGGGGTAGTTTCTTTATTCTATTCTTCACTTTCAAAGTTTTTTTTTGTATTCCTGTGTAATAAACAAGTACTGATATGTCAACCACCAATCTCTGCAATATGCGAATGTGTAATGTGTGATTGAGTTTCATCAAAATACAGTAATCACACAATAACTATTATCTGACAAGGTGCTGCAATTGAGTGTACTTAACTAAATTATCGTCGCCAACAGTGTTTCCAAATTAAAATACTTTTGTTAATTACCACTGACTTGTCAACTTGACCTCCAGCTCGTCAGTCTTTATGGACTGGAAGCAGAGAATCAGCTCTTGAGGTGCTTGCTTAGTGAAGCGGCGAAGTCGTCGTTAGACAGTGACCGACCCGGATCGTCTGGCAGCAGCGTTCACGCCTCTCTCCTCACTGCGCAACTTGCGGCGCTCCTCAACCATCCTGCCAAGTCCACGGTCGTCTGCCGAGCTGTTGATCATCCCACTCGCTCACTCCAAAAGGTACATTGGCTTTCATCCTTCTAAGTAGTTAGAAAATTCATAGTTACATTTTTGTTGCCCATTACACTTCAAGAGTTCCACCTGTATTTGTCTGTATGTCCACCCTGTAAAGTATATTAATTTAAAATTTTAAGCTCCAGTAATGCAATATAGAAATGTTAAGCGTTATTAGAGATTAAAATTATAAAACAACCGGCAACTGATTCTTGTCTTTAAAGATGAAATGCATGAAGAACATTTAAATGCTTTAAATGTTTATCTTAAACAAAATCTAACATACCATGTTATTAGATAAGTTTACTGAAGTCTTTAATTAAACAAAAACGTATTGAATCATATTGTTTACAAAATTAAATTTATTGCTATTAACATCAGTTTTCGAGTTTTCTTCACAAATAAAAAATATTGGCTTGTCCCCACATACTTGGATAGTCTCAAACATTATTCTTTCACATTACCAAATTCTACTAATAGACATTTTTGATTAAAAATAATAAAATGACTTAATAATTCATTTCTTACTTTTAAATTATTTCATTTTTGGAACCTTATAATTTTGACTTTTTTTCTGGTTCTATATTATGTCAATTATGTTTTATTTCATTGTTACTTTTGATAACCATCCTGATATTAAGGTATTTGTGAAAAATATTTTGTTAACTGCAGCTGGCTAGGAGGCCACGGAGATTTTGAATAAACACATGGACATAACAGACATCATACAGATGTAGGTACTAACAGTTTTTCATAACTCAATGTTTTTAAATGTTAGTTCTCAAAGTATATGGGCAAACAGTAGAGGAATGAGTCTTATGTGTAGCTGGTTCATAGTGGAGTTTGACATATCTTTAGTACCTTTTATATGCTTCCAATGTGAAATGTTCCTTTCAGATTTTAAAGCCTTCAAATACATTACTCAATCGCCTTTCAAGATTGTTAAAGCTAACAACTGCCGAGGATGTTGCCTTTTCTCTAGTTTTAAGAAGAAACTCTTCAAAAACTGAAATAGTATCATTAGCTCAGCAACATCTGAAAAAGAGATTCCTGGACCTCGTGCAGTGCTATCTCGACGCAGGTAAGAATATCGCTTTTTAATTTAAAAACATAGGCCATAGTAAATTTTATCAGTGTTTATTTTCTTTTTTCTTTACAGAACGTGGTCATCAGGTGGAGCGTGCAGGTCTTCAGGAATGCAGCCCTGAAGTTTTGCAAACTCTCCTAACTAGTATCGCGCACGAGAAGTTAGCGACTGTGACTAAAGACTTGTTTCTTAAACGCTTGCGTGTTGATTTTCCGCGCGAAGTAGTGCCTATCGTGTTAGCACCACTGCTATACCCAGACGACACCCAGACACCCCTGGAGGAGATGACAACGGCCGACGACATGGCCGCAGCCATGATGGACAACTCCCTTGCGGATATCATCCGAGACATCGGATATTCCTTCACTTCATCTGTTGAGGAATGTAAGAAAAATATGTTGAACTTTGGGGCGCGAGAACCCACAGCCATCGACGTGGCCAGAATCATATCGATGATGGTGAGGTACCACGCTTCCATGTCAGACGGCCCGCAAATCCAGACGCCCGGTAACTTTTGGATGAGCCATGATACTAAAAAAGAAAACATTACACACGGCCACGCTGATACGTGGAATGCAGAAGTATTCGTGCAAACGCTGAAAGAATTAGCTTCTAATTTGAACTGGAAAGAAGTTATACTACAGCTAGATCATCCTGAGTTCATAGTACCAGATAGACAAGGACTCAGTTTACTGTTCACCATCTTGAGACTGGGTCTACAGAGTGCTGGTTATCCAGCAAACATATTTCCCGTAGAATACCTCTGCCGTCGGTGGACGAACTTGGAAGGACAGATAAGTTTGATTAGTTCGATTCTCAAACACCCTGACATCTTCAGTTTTGCAGACCATCCATTCCACCCCGTTTCTATCGATTTGTTAAAATCGCCACCCGAAACTGACAATAAAGAAATAGCAACATGGAGGTGCCTTTATCTCGTCGAACTTTTGCTGTATGCCGCAGAGCGCGGCTTTTATATGCAGGTGCATGAATTGCTGAAGTTCCCACTGCAGCATTGTCCCGATATCTTACTGTTAGCTCTATTACAAATAAGTCCACCTATAACAGTATTTCGACAAGAGTTATTGACGACGCTAATTCCAATATTTCTGGGTAACCATCCCAACTCTGGCATTGTTTTACATCACGCCTGGCATACTCAGAATCACAATATAAAGCAAATTATTATGCATGCAATGGCCGATTGGTACATAAGAGGAGAAAGTGATCAATCGAAATTATCTAGGATTTTGGACGTCGCTCAAGATCTCAAAGCCTTATCTTTATTACTGAATGTGCAATCTTTCCCGTTCGTTATCGATTTAGCATGCCTAGCGTCGAGAAGAGAATATTTGAAGTTGGACAAATGGTTGACGGACAAAATAAGAGATCACGGCGAGACCTTTGTCTCTGCTATGGTGAAATTTTTGCAAAGGCGATGCCCTCAAGTTATCGGCAAAGTACCAGATGAACAACTTCCCAAAGCTGCCCAGTTACCGCCTGAAACCATAGCGACGATGTTGGCGTGCTTGCAACTATGTATTCCTAATGTACAGCAGGAGCTTCAAGAAGCAATTTACAACGTGATTGCTAACTGCCAAACCTTAATTTTGAGTAAGACAAGACAAAGTATTGCAGGCCTAGCACGCCCCCACACTAGAGTTCTAGAAACACCATTTAACCCCGCGGCTGGATTGCCTGGACAGTTGTTCACTCCGCATGTTGATTCGATTACTAATTTAACTCCTAATGTGGCTAATCTTAATTTAGGTGCTCCAGCGAACACTGCATTTGCTATGCCAGGTACTCTAGGTCCCTTGGTTACCACGCCAGGATCGCCTTCACGGCTCATGGGAGCCGGCCCGAACAGTCCCTTTACAATGATGCCTCTACAACACAACACTAATGTAGCCAATATGAGCGCACTTGCTAGAATGGCACCAGCGCCAGTCATGGATAAACCGCGTATACCGGACCCTATTCATTTCCCAGAAATGATGCACAATGTTTCGAAAGAAATTGAAGACGAAGCTAATGGCTATTTTCAACGGATTTACAATCATCCTCCACATCCAACACTTTCTATCGATGAAGTTTTAGATATGTTGAAAAAGTTTCAAGATTCGCCGAATAAAAGGGAAAGAGAAGTTTTCGCTTGTATGCTACGAAACCTCTTTGAAGAGTATAAGTTCTTCCCTCAATACCCTGATAAGGAGTTGCATATTACCGCCCAGTTGTTCGGTGGAATCATCGAAAAGGGCCTAGTTCCAAGCTACGTTTCGTTGGGCTTAGCGCTGCGATTCGTACTTGACGCATTGCGAAAACCCGAGGGTTCAAAAATGTACTACTTCGGTATAGCGGCATTAGACCGATTTAAATCACGCCTAAAAGATTACCATAAATACTGTGAGCACGTCAGAGCAATACCACATTTCAATGACTTCCCTCCACACCTAATCGAGTACATCGAGTATGGACTACAGAGTCAAGAACCACCTACTAAACCACAGGGGCCTGTGCTGCCAAGCAGTCTAGCTGCCGTACTTAACCAAAGTGCAGTGGTGACAGTATCAGCGCCTTACAGGTAAATTATTACATTTCTAAATTATATTTATTTATATTTTTCATACTAATTTGTAATTTGTGTTGTGTTCTAACATTGTATTTTATTTACAGGGCCGTCGTATGTGCTCCTAGTATTTCTGTGATAGCCAAAGTTACCAATTGTGCCGCTGGAGGCATTGGAAGCCGTCCTTCCATTGCCAATGCCACCAATATAGATACGCTCCTAACAGCTACTGATAGAGAAGAAAAAATTAATTCACCGCCTGAAGCGATCCAAGACAAAACTGCATTTATTTTCAATAACCTCAGTCAGTTGAATCTACAGACGAAATGTGAAGAACTCAAGGAAATACTTACAGATGAATTTCACCCTTGGCTCTCTCAATACTTGGTAATGAAGAGAGCATCTATCGAACTTAATTTCCACGCTTTATATTCTAATTTCCTTGACGTTCTCAAAATCCGCGAAATCAATAAAATGGTCACAAAAGAAACATACCGCAATATCAAAGTTTTACTACGGTCTGATAAAGGGATTGCGAACTTTTCGGATCGTTCTCTTCTGAAGAATCTTGGGCACTGGCTGGGAATGCTGACTCTCGCTAGAAACCAGCCCATACTTCACATCGATATCGATCTGAAAGCTCTAGTTCTCGAGGCCTACCACAAGGGGCAGCAGGAGCTGCTCTACGTAGTGCCGTTTGTCGCTAAAGTATTAGAATCCTGCGCCAAAAGCGTCGTTTTCAAACCACCTAACCCGTGGACCATGGCATTGATGAATGTGTTGGCTGAATTACACCAAGAGCCAGATTTAAAGCTGAACTTGAAGTTTGAAATTGAAGTGTTGTGCAAGAACCTCAGCCTTGATATATCAGATCTCAAACCTACACTCTACTTGAAAGATCCAGAAAAGCTAAGAACGATCGAATTCCAACTTTCCCAACCAAAGAAGAATACAGAGGCTGCAAATCCGGTGCCTGTAAACCAGGCTATCGTGCAGACGCCGCAAATGCAGATGATTCCACCTCAGCCTCCCATGATCCCGACCGAAGATATGGCTGCCTCTGCCCCCACGCCCACCAGTGGCTTAGTGGCGAATGATCCTACTTTGATGGGCGTTCTAGGGCTTCCTGAACCAAGATTCAACTACTTGGATGTGAACGTTTCATCCACATCTGCATTCGGTCAAAAGATCTGTTTCAATCCTCACATTATTCTTTTTCAAAATTATCCTCATCTCAAGCAATTTGTCAAGCCAGCTATAGAAAGATCCATACAAGAATGGATCCATCCAGTGGTCGATAGATCCATCAAGTATGCTCTCACGACTTGCGAGCAGATTATCCGCAAGGACTTCGCATTGGATCCGGATGAAGTACGCATGCGAACTTGCGCTCATCACATGATGCGCAACCTCACCGCCGGCATGGCGATGATTACTTGCCGCGAGCAAATCATCAGCACCATTAGCACAAACCTAAAAGCGGCTTTCATGACCGCTTTAATGCCCGCCACCCCACAACAGGTAATGTGTACCGTTTCCTTCTATTAACAGCAATGATTATCTCATAGGCGACATGATTTAGACCGTGACATGTTTCAGAAGGAGATCATCGAAAGTGCGGCAGCCGTGTTAGCGACCGAGAACATGGAGTTGGCGTGTGCGTTTATCCAGAAGACGGCCGTGGAAAAGGCGCTTCCCGAACTTGACAAGAGGCTTTTGAGTGACTATGAAATGAGAAAGATAGCCCGCCAAGAGGGCAGGCGCTATTACGATCCTATAGTGTTGGCATATCAGACGGAAAGGATTCCGGAGCGAGTACGGCTGCGTGTGAGCGGGCCGACGGACTTGCAGATAGCGGTGTACGAGGAGTTCGCTTGTAATATCCCGGGGTTCGTGCCGGTGCGCGACCCGGGCATGTTCATGCCGAAGCCGTCGGCGCCGGAGCAGCTGCCGCAGCTGGGCTTCAGCCAGCCCATCAACCCAACCCAGGTGTACGGCTCCGACGAGATGGGCGCACTCATCACCGCCGCTGAGCTATTCTTGGCCAATTCCCTGGCCAATGCCTCTCTGGCCGCCCAAACTGCAAACATGCACTCGCTCCTGGAATGCTTGTTCATCGCGAGACGAAACCGCGATATTGTATCCAAATGTGCTTTATTACAAAAGGTGAGTTGTTTATTTTTTTTTATAATTAGATCTATTTATTAAGTAAAGGGCTTTGTTAAAGTTGTTGTGTTTGGCAGGCTGTGGAAGGTCTGTTGGACAGCCACATCGTGCAGCCGGGCGCGAGCAGCGAGCACGTCGACATGATGACGCGCTACCGCGATATCCACTTGCGTGTGCTGAAGCTGCTCGAAGACAGCCGCGTGTACGGACATGTATGGACCACCAAGCAAATTACATATTGCCTCACGGAATGCCGCGAGGAGCTTAGATACAATATCGAGGCCGTTGATTGTCTAATTAGAAACCATCTTATAAATCTGCCACAGGTAACAAAATAATATCAATATTTAGAAAGCCTTCCTATTCATGGGTTATTTAAAACATTTTCTTATTAAAGTGTTTATCTACTTACTTATAGAGATCATGTTACTGTAAACTTACGTTTATAACCTCAGTAAAACTAAACTTGATCATAATAATATATTTGACCACTTAACTGACTTTCAAAAATTTTCAGTATGATATCGCCCTTGCCCACCTAATGGACAACGGCAACAACTACATGGCTGTAGCGTTCGCTATGCAGCTGGTGCAGTTGTACCTGGTGGACGACAGGAACAACCTGTACGCCAACGAAGCAGACCTGTACCACACCACTGAGACGCTGTACCGCATCATGTCGCACTCGCGCCAGCCGCCGCCCGAGGGGCTGGGCACCCTCATAGAGATGCTCCGCGTCAATCAGGACCCTAGCGCGTACCTCGGGGAGCGATCGCCTCTCGGACCTACGGCGCATATCCATTCTGGCATCATGCAAGTTCGAGTGAGTCGCCCATCTTTTGTTTTTCGTTTTCTTTTGAGTTAGGGCAAAGGCTTTAGAAGAACATGGTCCGTTCAGTTAGCGTCATCTCTTTAATTATTTATTTGTAATGATCCAATAGCACTAAAATCAAGCAAATTGTGAATTTTACATGGAGCAATCTTGAAATCGAAATTATTTTAAAATTGTGCGTTTTCAGTGTTCTCGTTTACAATTTTTTAAAGCCTAATTCGTTTTATAGGCGCGCGACTACGACGACCCTCCTGGTCTGCAAGAGAAGACGGAGAATCTCCTGCGAGAATGGCGCAACATTCTCCTCAGCCCCCTCACTGAGATTGAGCTCGCGCAGAACTTCAACCTGTACGTTCACAGAATGAATATGAATGGTATTCTGAAGTCGGACGATTTAATCACCCGCTTCTTCAGAATCGCCACCCAGATGTGCATCGAGAGCGTGTACCAACAGCTTGCCGAAGAAAGGGTAAACCCACCACAGAATCCCGCGAAGAGGGAAAAGTATTACTCGACATGTGACTCCTTCATCAAACTGGTTTCCCTTCTCATCAAGAATACTGCTGATGGCGGCAACCCCACTCCGAAGCTCAACTTGTTGAACAAGGTTGGCTTACTTTTTAATTTTCATACCCTTATTCTTCTCTTTTCTCATGAATCTGTCCTAAAACTGTGTTTCTTTTTTGCCAGATCCTCGGTATAATCGCCGGGTGCCTGCTCCAAGACCACGACGAACACGGCGTCAACTTCCAGCAGCTGCCGTACCACAGGCTTCTCCTGATCCTCTTCTTGGACATGAACATGGCAGAACCGGTCTTAGAATCAATGAATTATCAGGTAAATTGAATATTGTTTCCTCCGCGGTCGGTGAAGTCATTTGTTAGGGTTTTGGGTAGATATAACAGCAGATTCGTATCCATGTGTAACTCTAGTTTCACAATTGTAAAAATGATGGAGACATAATTATGTTTTTTTTTAAAACCTAGGTATGAACGTTCACAGTTGAGTGGGGTAATAAAATTGTTATTGAATTGAATCAATTATCCATACAGTAGTGTTAGTAACAATAAAAACTTAAAGCTAGTGTGTTAGTAGAATTTGAAGTGCTCATTTCATTTGGTTGAACATGCATGGACATATCATATAGATAGGACTGTCTACCCTGTCCGCGATACCCTCGGGAGAGCGTTGGTGCTGCCCCGCACTCGCTCCCAGAGCCTATTTCACATTTATTACATTCTAAAGGACCCTCGCGTTTTTACCCGCGTTGTACCCGTTCCCGTGTGAATATCGTCATAAAATATAGCCTATGTCTTTCGGGAAGAATGTAGCTCTCTAATGGTTAAAGAATTTTCTATATCGGTCCATTAGTTTAGCCTATTCAATGCAAACAAACAATCAAATCTTTCCTTTTCCTTAAATAATATTAGTATGGATGAAAGAGTCTCCCAAAACTGGCAAGAACTACAAAAAAGTCATTATCATCATGTCAGCTGAACGCCGCCCACTGCTGGGCATAAGCCTCCCCCAAGCATCTCCACAACGATCGGTTCTGCGCTGCCCGCATCCAGTGGGTTCCCGCGACCTTGACTAGATCGCTGGTGCACCTTGTAGTGGGCCTGCCCACGGAGCGTCGTCCGGTACGCGGCCACCTTCGAGAACTTTTCTGCCCCAACGGCCATCGGTACAAAAACGTAGTCAAAGCTAACAGGGTTTCTCGTTGTCGCAGGTTCTCACAGCGTTCTGCCACACGC
The DNA here is from genome assembly GCA_949710035.1 of Crambus lathoniellus. Taxonomy (NCBI): domain Eukaryota; kingdom Metazoa; phylum Arthropoda; class Insecta; order Lepidoptera; family Crambidae; genus Crambus; species Crambus lathoniellus. The sequence goes on from OX453296.1 coordinate 33,150,153, forward strand.
TCCGCATCATCAGACCTAACGTGGCGCCCGGCTTCTGCTACGCGTGGCTCGAGCTGGTCGCGCACCGCGCCTTCATCAACCGCGTGCTCGCCGTCACGCCACAGCAAAAGGTTTGCCACCACTTATACTTGCCAGGCTAACAACCTATGCTATGAATACCCATTAGCGATATCAACTTTGGACATTTTAATGAGAATTTTATACCTTTTTTGGCCTGTAACCCACTTGTAATGCACTACGCCAATTTTAGTCATAATCAACACTATTTCCACAACCACCACTAGGCACTGGATAAGCCTATACAAATGATTAATTCTTTAAACAAATCACTTCAAAAATTTGACAATGTAATCTATAACTTCGGGTTCAATCTTTTTATCAATTTAATATTCACACAAACTCTCAAAAGTGTTCAAAGTATACTAGTTCTGTAGTGGCTAGAACTTTTGAGTTCTCATGGAATAAGGATGATATTTACTAAAAGGGTGAAGCTCAGATGATATAATACTAAATAGATGTGTACACTAATGACTGATGATTGCTCAAAGACCGGTGGTGTCGCCGCATCTCTACACGTGTGTGTTTCTACCCTTCCTCCCCGTTCATTTAAATTCACAATAGGTAATGCCAAATTAATGGATTACACGATTAGTTTTAACACCATAATTATATACAGAAATACTCATAAATTATATCGACAAAATCGCAGAACCAGTAAATGGACAGAAGAGAAGAAGTCATGGAAGAAAATACACTAACTATAAACGTTCGATCCATTGCACTTCCGAAGGTAGAAGTTTAACAGTTCAGAAAAAAGAAAACCGTCAATGGATATTGAATTTGTTGACATTTTCAAGTTACATATTTTATTATTCGGTAAACATGATATAATATATTAAATTATTGATATTGTAATTTCCCTTTGTGGTACGTTACTCCAGTTTTTGAGTCATTTACGCTGAATGACAACTGATGACGTAATCGTTTGGTCCGGCAACGCCTGCCACACCCCCTTAGCATATCTATTAGTATTATATGATCCGAGGGGTCAAGTTATGTGAACCTAAAATTTTACAATTCATTATGTTTATAGGGAAAATAGGTTTGAATAAAATTATCTTTCATTTGTAACAATGTTTTCTAAGTATAATATGGAGACTCATAATTTAATCTAGAGTTTCATCATCATAATAAAATGTAGTAACTAACACTTCTCTGTTCTTTTGTAAATATCGTTGTCATGTGATTGAATCAATCTTACCCTGCTTCCCCGACTATAAGGGCTCTTGTATATCTTGAGAAATGTTGATGGATCTACTCCAGATTAGAAACTTCTGAATTTACAAGAATATGTAGACCGAAAGCTTTTTGTGATAGAAAATACTTTCTAATGTAGCATTCCATATTGGTGGTGATAGGTTTTGTTTTACGAAACAAAAAGTACAATTTTTGTGTCCTTTCACTATTTGCTACTGATACGCACTAAACAAAAGCCTTCGTAATTGACATGACTGCTTCTGGATCCCTTAAATCTTCTCATTGTATACAAGCGTCCTGTGAGTTTCGCATAATTATGTCATGATTTTCTCCCAAGCTGCTCTACAAGCGGATTAAGGTTTGTCTTGGAAACTGTTTTTGTGTGTTTGTCTTGCATTGGTTCTCTCCGTTAGTAACCAAGGAATGCTCTCAGTCTAATGTGTGTTGGCATTCGAGGTCGTCCTCGAAAATCTTAAGCATGTTTGCATATCCGTGGCAAGCGACCTTCTTTTAACAAATTGCTCTAATCTAACACATTTTAAGCATGAACAATATTTTGATGAAAGTTCTTATTGAGTAAATGGTAAATAATTTGGCCTCAAGCCTCTTTCAGATAGATGTGTTGTCCTAAATGTTTCCAATGCAAGTTGAGTTTTAGTTAAATGGGGACAATATTAGCAAGTTCCGGTTATCTACTTGCAGGGCTGGGGCATGTACTCGACGCTGCTGATCGACCTGTTCAAATTCCTGGATCCGTTCCTTCGTAACACGGAACTGGCGTCGCCGGTGATGATGTTGTACAAGGGTACCTTGAAGGTGCTGCTAGTGCTGTTGCACGACTTCCCGGAGTTCCTGTGCGACTACCACTACGGTTTCTGCGACGAGATCCCACCCAACTGCATCCAGATGCGCAACCTGATCCTGTCGGCGTTCCCGCGCAACATGCGGCTGCCGGACCCCTTCACGCCCAACCTGAAGGTCAGGGTTGCCACGATTTAAACATTTTGATTGGAAAATCTTTAATTGAACCACATAAATACTGAGCTGTACATTTCGATCAACAATAACACAGGTCTAGATACATAGGTGCCATAGAAAGTTTTGATATAGTTCGTGAGCCTTCATCTAGTACTAATGTTTATCGAGGGCTGCACACCTTAAATACTGAAATGCACATAAAACGTAGTTAAGTGGCCATATAAGTATTGAAGTATTTTTTGTAGGTAAGGTTAGGTTAGATTGGTGAGCACTTAATAACTAAGTACCCATTTTAATTTAAACCAGATGATTTTTTCAATAACAGTCAATGATTTTAAGGAGCGAATTAAATTTTAATTTCTTTTAAAAAATATTTCAAAATTAATCGTTTAAGACTAGGGTTTTGGTATCTGAGAAATCAATAACATTAATAAGTATATTTATATTTATTATTTAGCTTTTCCGCTCTCCTATGCCTTTAGGTTCCATAATTTCAATATACTCTATTTAGGATTTTCCCAAAAGACATGCTTTATGCGATATTATCCAACCGTTCTAAAGGTGGATTTGCTGGCGGAGATTACGCTGCCGCCGCGGGCAGTCATCAACTACGCCACGATCATTCCCTCGTCGCAATTCAAGAAGGACTTGGACGCTTACCTGAAGGCGCGCGCCCCTGTCACCTTCCTCTCCGAGTTGAGGAGCAATATGCAGGTTAGTACATTGTTCATTCTCATTATCATCATCCCCTGCCTTTTAAAGGCGCAGCGGAGCGGGCCGCAGCGCAGCGCATTGACGGATTTGAGTATAGCACATTAGTGACGGGCCGGGCCGCAGCGCATTGACGGATTTTGAGTACAACCAAATTCAAACATCCAATTTCTTCTACTACTGCCGGTTATACCCGTCCCTCTCACTCTCCGGGCATGACAGAATCGAGTAAAAGAGACGGGTATAATTTGTAGGTGTCATGTTATCTGACCGAGTAGTACGAGAAAAATCCGCTTGCTATAGCACACTGTGTCAGGGCGCAGCGGGGCGGGGCGGGCCGCATCGCACGCAATCAAATCCGCGGCGAATTATGCGGCCCGCTGCTCCCCGGCATAGTATGCGATAGTTCATATAAAATACATACGAGCGATTTGGCCGGATTTTTGCGCTGCGGCCCGGCCCACTGCGCCCCGACATAACGTGCGCGAACCTTAAATGTCCGCAATGCTGGGGTACCAGAAACCAATGCGGATTCGTGGGTATTAACGATTGCAAATGCAGCCGTAACCAATGGCTTAACGTGCCGTTCGAAGCCACCATTGCAAAAGTTGCTTAACCTCGACGATCGCAGGCCGAGCGCTCTGACCACTGCCCCATCGGCTATTTACCCAGCTTTTTATTTTATTTGCATAAATTAATTAAATCTGCCTTCTCGTTGTCGTCGTACCAGCACGCGTAGTATAACAAAACCAGAGAAGAGTTTAATCTACATCGAAAGACTATCATTGTTAGCCGAGCAATAGGTTTGTTGTCCATATAGACAAAACCTTTCTCAAGTGCATCATGCTACCCGTGCAGGTGTTGAACGAGCCCGGCCGTCGGTACAACAGCCAGCTGATGAACGCCGTAGTGCTGTACGTGGGCACTCAGGCAATCGCACACATCCGCGCCAAGGGGCAGACGCCCAATATGTCCACGATTGCCCACTCGGCCCACATGGACATATTCCAGAACTTCACCGTGGATTTCGACTACGAGGGACGGTAAGTCACTGACTACACTTTACAAACTTACGCCTGAATAATCGAACGCTTCAAATGTTTAAGAGCGTCTCAAACATTGTCCTTTTTCTTTTTTATAATTTATGGCATCAATATTTTTGTTTGTTAAACATAATAATATGATTATTAGAGGTTAAAGTATCAGATTGTCGTTTAGTATTGAGATTTTCGTACATTTTTTTCCCATCCTAACGTTTTTCTAATTTATTCAACAAATTAAATTACTTATCTAACTTTACAATATTTTACACACGCATTTTTACACTGCTAAATGACACATTCGTTAAGAGCAAAAAATAAATATCACTAAGTTACAACTAATTAAGTACGATATTCTGGAAACAAAAATAGTCGTAACTTTCCAGATAATTATTTTCTATGTAGGTAAATAATCAAATATCGTGGTTATTAAATTATCAATAGTTGCTCGATACGGTAGAAATTTCTAATATTATAAAAGTTAAGTTATCTGTCCAAAAGAAAAAAAAAACGGCAATTTCATACTTTAACCATCGGCTGAATAAGTTGTAAGTTTACATTGTCGTTGCCTAAATAAATAAACCCTATTCCAGATACCTGTTCCTGAACGCGATCGCGAACCAGCTTCGATACCCGAACAGCCACACGCACTACTTCTCTTGCTGCCTGCTGTACCTGTTCGCCGAGGCCAACTCGGAGGCGGTGCAGGAGCAGATCACGCGGATGCTGCTGGAGCGGCTGATCGTCAACCGGCCGCACCCTTGGGGGTTGCTCATCACCTTCATCGAACTCATCAAGAACCCGATCTACAAGTTCTGGACACATGAGTTCGTGCATTGCGCACCCGAGATTGAGAAGTGAGTTATTTAATTCTAATAGGTTTATTGAAATAGGGATTGGACCGGACTCATTTTAAATTCAATTTAAATGCTTTTAGAAATATCAACAACATAAGACAGGTATTTATTTTCAATAATTTTACATATTGTCAGATGTAGACCATCAAACTCTCTTATTAGAGAATGACAGCGTTCCCCAACGCCATACTCCCGCCATATAAGATTTAGCGGTGAGGAATAAAGAGATACCTAGCTAGAGTCACAGTTGATCACAGTTCAGCAGCTTAGATATGTTTGTCATAAAACAGATTGCAATTTTTTTCACCTTTGATATAGGTACTTCAATCTTATATTCTTTAAACATTTACGTATCAATAACAAAATCAAAAATCAAAATCAAAAATCATTTATTCATTTTAGGCTGATACAGCACTTGTGAACGTCAATGAAGCTACGCTATCGGTTCGCAAATCCTACGGCGGGAGGCCTTGTAACGAGAAGAACCGGCAAGAAACTCAAGGGCTATTTTTTTCTCCCTGTCATATTTCATACAGAGTCGTCAAATTGAAAAGTGACTTGAACATAATATAATATGTAAAGTCACTTTCCATCACAAATTAATCTTAAGTTTAAAAACAAAATAAAAAAAACCCGGTAATCATAGCAGTAAATAATTTTCAATAACTAAGAAATAGACATCCAAAAGGTAGTTTCTTTAAAATACACACCAACCAAAAACGTAGCAAATAAAATAATAAATATAAATGCCAAACAAGGGTAATAAAACTTTGAATAGTTTAAGAACATAAGAGTCAATAATAAACAGAGCCATACAAGCCACGATAAAATAAAACTAATAACAATAAAACATTAAAAATATTAAAAAATAATATTTTGAGACAAGAAGCCAGGAGCAGACCCATCCCACTGGTGGCACCCGTTCACGAGCATGACGCATGAACCAGCCATCGCTTCGCTCAACCATATTTTAGGGAACGTAACGACCCGCCTCACACGACACCACCGCAATCGCAACAGTCGGGTACCCTATTGGAATTGAAATGATTTAGGGTTGCTATTGCTGATAACTTGTATACTAATTCACATACATGTTTGTGGTTGTATCGAAGATTTGTAGTGGCGTCATGAACAGTTGTAAATCAATGATGTTAAAACTATAAAATTTAAAAATACTATCGTCTCCTAGAGAAACGTTGTCAGAATATAAATTGTTTCTTATGCATCATTTGTAGTTAAAGCCCTCCTTGTTATTAATTAATACTTCAAAGCCTTATAACTTGTTTTGATATTCCTCTGTGTAGGTAAGATAACCGATATTAAAATGGTCCACGCTAGGCTGCTGTCGCAGGTAACCGCAAGTGAATCTGACAAACCAAATAGGTTTTAAAGTGAAAGTAAATGTAACATTTCACTAACTTTACACCGCCGATCTAATAGTTAAAACTAGAGGAGGTTAGACATTATAAATATTTTTTCACAAATTTTCACATTTGTCCGCAACATCACTACATAGTATAAAACAAAGTCGCTTTCTCTTTCCCTATGTCCCTTTGTATGCTTAAATCTTTGAAACTACGCAACGGATTTTGATGCGTTTTTTTTTAATAGATAGAGTGATTCAAGAGGAAGGTTTATATGTACTTTTTATCCCGATATTCCAACGGGAACGGGAACCACGCGGGTGAAACCGCGGGCGGCCGCTAGTGATACATATAGCTTAGCCTTCATCATATCTAAACCTGATGTTAACTACCAGAAACCTCAATCACTGAGGAACTGGCTATCTTATCTCTCACTGTTGGATGGAACACAACAATGCAGAAAACATTATCGTTGTTGCGGCGTCAGACTTAGATAAGACGGTGGTAGCTAGCTAGGCGGACTTTGAACAAGCCACCAAGCAAGCCGAATACAATATGTACCCCCACTGGAAATCGAAACGGGGACTTTTGGGTCTGATACCGGTGGTGGTACCACTAGACCACAGGGGCGGTAAATGCATCAATAATAAATATACAATTACAAATACAAAATGTTTTAATTAGTACCAGGCATAGGACATTGCAATAAACATTACACAGCAAAAACAAACAGCAGGTAGGTACACATAAAATAATAGTGAAAAACTTATTTTAAACACAAAAGTTACCTATTCAGTGTCCCACGTCAGTACCAAATGGGTGTCCAGTTCAGCATTGTGTCAGTGTGTAAATCACATGCCATCATAAGTATGCTCTTTGTAGGTTGTTCGCGTCGGTGGCTCGATCCTGCATCGTGGAGAAGACGGGTGCAGGAGGGGGAGAAAGGGAGATAGCCGAGTAGCGTCTCGCCAATTGGGAGTCTGTTCGACATAAGCATATATTCTATACTATTGTCGAAAAAGGTAAGCGGAACAAAACACGATATCTCGTTTGCAGAAAAAAATTGCACTTTCTTTATTTTTAGGCTTAGCCTGTCCTGTGGGGAAAATATACGATTTACAATTTGAAACACGGGAAACAGTAACAATACAAAGAATATTGGGTAACTAAATATTAACACTAAGTACAATAATAAAATCTATGGTTCTTAAAAAAATTAGAGATCAAGTGTTGATAGATAAAGCAAGTGTCCGTTTTTTTCTGCAAATAAGTGTATTATCCATAAACAAATAGTTTCTTTTACCTATTGTTTTAAACCACCTACCTACCACCTATATAGCTATCTACTATTTTGTAAAACACCAACTCTTAACATTGTTAAAGACGTTTGTTCTATGATTTTCCGAAAATTTTAAAAGACATTTTCCATCCATATGAAAAGTAGTTTCTTTTTTGTTTTATATATAACCCTGACTTTTTTTATCGAGTAACCAATTAAATATGATTGGTCCAATGCGCAGACATCCCAGTCGCCGCATCAGTGGCCGCCATGAACTCGTTCATGTAACACTGTAGGGCGTTTTCCGACGAACCACGACACGACACGATTTAAGAACCACACGTTGAACGACACACGACCTGTCGTTAGGACGTTTTCCCACGAGCGACGATTTCTACAACAACACAGCATTCGCGGAGTAGTACATCACGTACGCACGCACTCCGACATGTGTCCCGCTTTCTTAGAACTTTATCTTTGTATTGTTCACTGCTCTGGTTCCATAAACAGGGTTTATTTTTTACAGCCTCTATTAACGTAAAAATATTATAATAAAATTTTTACATTGTTGTTGAATTGAAACCGCAATATTTGAAAAAATCAGTCAACAAAACAAACAACCAAACAACAGCAGATTGTCAAAAAACAACCATAGAGAAAGAAATCACTGGCAACAACTGAATTGTCGTGTCGTGCGTGCGGTCCGTCGTACCGTGGACAAGTTCATACAGGTTTTAGATTGGGGCTATATCGTAACCGCAAGAAAACGGAACGACATAGCAGCATAGAACGACATAGCGAATTATTGTTTGAAAACCGTATGTCGTGCTGTGCGGTGTCGTTACGTGTGTATACGGTTCATAGAAATATATGGCGCCCGGAGTCGTCACCGCATTTTGTCGTGACGTGTAGTGGCTCGTAGGAAAACGCCCGTACAATATGTGTCTTGTGTGCAGGCTTCCAAGTCCACGCGCAATCGTGTCTTTGCGCGAGCCACAGCAGGGAGACGCAGCCAGCAGACGCGCCGCAGCCTTCCACGTCCGAGCCCCCCAAGACGACCCTCAACTGGAAGAAACTGTTCCGCAAGTGAAGTGTACCGCGAACTGACTCACGCGCACCCACCACGCGAACTGGACAAGCAATAACGTGGTGAACTCTTAGTGATAACGTTTCCTGACCCCCTCTTCCCGACCTACCCGTGCGCAGAAGCGACTTCGACTTCTACCCCAAAGTTAGCAATACTCGCCCTGTCCACTAGTATATAATCGGCCTCGCCTCCTCCTCGATACAAGGACCGAGGCGTCGAGACACTCTTCTGCGCACACGGCGAAGTTAACGATGTTAATGTTATTTATTTACTAGCAATAGCATGTTACACGGAGCTTTAGTGCGTAAGTTACGGTGCGGCATCCGACAAATTGTGTACTGTGACAATACAGGTGCGGCTCGGTTCCGCCGGGCGAGGCATTCGTGCGATTACTGGCAGCTGGTATTCGATCGATTGGTGATTGTGATTGCCGCTAACATCACACGCGGTCTCCCGTGCGGGTCGCCGCCCGTCCGCTGCATACCGACTGACGGCCGACCCACGCGCGAGACCCTACGTTAAGGTATACTAAGTTGTTCTTCGACGCACGGTGGGGCTAAACTTTCGCGTTTCGACACTTTCGACCTAAGTTATACATTATAGTACACTCATATACATAAGGGCAATACTCTGTGCAATTCAATAATTTGACATTATGCTATGATATTCCTTAACATTACATCACCTCAGTGACTGCGAATTTTGCATGTAGTAAATTATTGTTAAGAAATCGAATCCGATGTAGATGTTGATTGTTATGCTGATATGGATTTCCCTTCTTCGTATTAATATATGATAATATAGTAATTTATGTGTCTAAGTATACTTCGTCGATTCGAAATCGGCGTCGTACAATAGTTGTTTATGCGGCTTTTAAAGGTCAAATACAAATACAAACTTTTTTTAGATACTAGGCACAGATGGGTACGTAAAACAAATAACCAGTACTAACGTAATCAGTGTCCCATCCCATGTCAGTACTAAATTGTCCAGTTCAGCATTGAGGCAAAGGCTGACGCTTATTTTCACTGGGCCCCTAAAATTAGTTTGACCGTTAGTAGAAGACATTACGACTAATTTCGTAAATTTGTATCATAATTAGCATAGACGTTTCTTTTATATATATTTTGATTCTTGGAATATATTTCAAATAGATCTATCTCGTTGTGATGGCTCGGCAGCACGCCAGCAGTCGATGGTTCGGAATGTTTTAATAGAATTGTGTTGTGATTGGCGTCGGCGGCTGGCTTCGCTGTCATTGCACCCCAACTTGATAGACCCAAGGGTGTGATTATAATTGTTCCGCATAATTATTAGTTTTGTATGAATATTTGGGAACATGAGTCCTGTAAATTTGGTAATATTAAAATACTATTTAATAGCAGCGTCGAAGCTATAAATTGTAAGGTGCTTAGAAGGTATTTATTGAAAGCTAATCCAGATTGCCGTCGAGGCGTTGGCGGCGCGCGTCTGCCCCACAGTGCGAGGCGAGGCGACAAATCGACTGATTTATAGTAAACGATAACTTTTGCATGCGGCCGTAGGTAAGCGATCACGTCTCATTTTGTACTAATTACATAAACCGCATGTGAACATAAATCAAAAGCAAACGGTTAGTCAGTAAATAATTTGTAATATTATTAATAGTAATAATGTAATATAAGTTATTATGAAACGCAATACACGTGTTGCTCTGTAAAGTTTTCTAGATGTGATTTTTCGAATGTAATTTAGAAAGGTTTAGCGTTAATGTTTATGCTACAAATAATTCATTAAGCCATGTAATCCTCTTTTCTAACAATTGTGTTGTAATAAAATATTTTTCCATCAATAGTTTTTTTATATATCCTCTTAGGTGCCGTTTAGGGGGTTTTTTCATCAATATGGATAACATGATTAAATACACCTTTACCTTAGACAGGAAAAAAATATACGCACCCCACCGGATAGCCATGTTATAATAACTCTGATAGTCTCACCGCTAAAAATTTGAGGGTGCAATCCAAAAAAAACCACTGCATCTATTCATACAATGGACTACTTTAATAAATGGAGCCAAAAAACTTAGCCGTCGATTTCGAGTATTCCCTCTATACAGTTACCCTATCTATACCTACAATAATTTATTTAGGAAAATTTTGTTTGCGCCGGCCCACAGTGGTTCCAAAATCAAAAATAGTGGACATGACAACCGAAATCTGCCGAAGTCGGCGGATAGATGTAAAAAGATCCCCTGTTCCATTATTCCATATAGTCCTACCGCCATATCCCCCCTGGTAGGGATACTTGGACAAAAATTTTCCACCTATCGCTACCGGTTGGGATGTATGCGGAATCTTTTCTTACATCTATCACTACACTACTGAACGCACAGGCGGATAGAGTCTGCGCCACTTTTCTGTTCCGGTGACAGCGGCGCTAAGTATTTTTGAAGTGAAATCTTCTTTAGCAGCATTGTGCATTTTTTGTGATGGGTAAAAAAATTTTAACTCCGTCAGGACACGTGACCGTCAGATGACACGTGATCACGTGACCTGATCGAAAAACTGTTACAATGAGGGATTTTCTGACAGATGATTAAAAAAGAAAAAAGTTAGTTCCAAAAAACTCAACAGATGGCGTTCATCAGACATGGGTTTGCTTTTTTTAAATTTGCTGGCAAGGGCCCTGTTTAACCATTTTTACAAGTCTACAATTATGTAAGAAAGCTAGTGAAGTACTTGTATTTTTACTCTAGTAGAACATCAGAATCACAAGTTGGCGGCCATTTTAAAAGAAATCATTCACTATTATTACGAGTGTAATGTCAGTGACATTGACATTAAGATAATAGTAGATTGTATTACAAGGGAGCAAAATAGCATATTTACGGCGAGGGCGCTATTTTTAATCCAGAGCGGAGTGAAGGATTCTATAGTAGAATCCCGAGCGTAGTGAGGGATTCTAAAGTAGAATCCTGAACGCATCGAGGGATTCAATATACGTCGCCCGAGGTGAAAATAATTTTGCGGCCGAGTAATACACTCTACTTTTATTTCGAATTTATGGAAAGTAAATACACTTTGCTTTTCATAATAAGAAAAGCAACAAAAACAACTAAAACTACCTAGAAAAATAAAAGAATGGTGGCGGGGGGCATAGCCTTCTCTATTTTTTTTATTATATTTAAAAAATTTGAAGTTCAATTAAACAAAAAATAAAAAAATTATATGTCCATCGGATGCCTCCTATGTATCTCCGGGGTTTTTAGCTTCGACGCACCGTTTTTGAGATATTCTCATTTTTATAAAATTCATTTTTGAAACAGTTCCGGCCCCCCCACCCCATACAACATCAGTAGAAAACTTTTTCATTGCCGATGAGATAACTCTATGGTTGACTGTAACCAAATTCAGTTCTATTTTTAAAAATACTTTTACACCCTAGGGTGCAATGCAGAGTTTTGAACCCGCTGCTCAGTTTAAAGGCCTGATCAGTCGAGGGACTGTCCGCCGAGTACTTTTTTGTCCATCGATATAGATCTCTTATAAATTGTATCGAATAACGCACACAAGGAACTAAAAGTACCGCGGACAAAAAGTCCCCGAAAGTACGGCGGACACCGAGAGACTGGACTGGACAAAAGTTCGCGGTAGTCCCCGAAAAAAATAGAACAAACGTAAATAGGCGTAACAACGCACACAACGAACTTTAGTCTGCATTGAGCGCCCGATAGTGAAGTACGTCTTCGGGCAACAAATGACCGCACACTATATGCGTTGAGTCCGCGACAAGTACCCAGAGGAAATATTTTGGACGTACAGGGACTTTTTGTCCCACGGGGACAACAGTCCTTCGTCTGATTAGGCCTTAAATATACATCACTTTTCGAATATGAGAAATGATCAGAGATTTTATCAGCCAATGCATTTATATGTCATTAGGTATTCCAATGACACTCTTTTTTGTTACCGTAAAAAACACTTGTTATTTACTTCGTGAAACAGAATTTACAAGTCCATGTTACATTTCGAAGCTTGTGAACTTGTAAACTTGTATCTTTCGAGAAGTAGGCCCATCTCTGTGTGGTAATAAACAATAGAGGTGAGTGGATTCATGTCTGGTCAGCGACATCTATCGAGGTAATAAATAAACTTTTTTTTTTTAATTTGCTGGTAGAAAATCTCTCATTTCATTAGAATACGAAGGCGTTTCCAAAGTCGTAATAGCTCAGTTAGAAAATGGGCGGCATTGAAGCCAGAAGACCTCAGTTCAAATCCAGTTCGTATTTGAATTTATGTACCTACTACCAGCGACTTCGCCCGCGTGGAATACACGATGTTATCCCACGGGAATGATCAAAGTTTTCCGAAATTATTATTATTATTATTATTATTATTTATAGGGGGGACGCCAGCGAAGCCGGACGGGTGATCAGTCACCTAGGTCGGGACCATTTCACCCAGTTCCCCAAGTCCCCTAAAAGCTGAAAAATCAGGGGGGGAGGCGGGTTATCATTTACCCCACCGGCGTCGGACCCTCGAACCTACCTGTGCGCTTACAGTACCTGTTGAGTTGACTTATCGTTAACTTCTTTAGATCCTCTTCCTTAAGCTTGTCCGTTCCAAAGAGCTCCCAGCGCAGTGATGCGTACAGTCGGCCAAATATGTGGTCTACCACCGTAAGGGTAAAGTTCGTTTGTTCGTCAACTAACAACAAGGTTGATTTTACTTTGCTTGAATTTTATGACACTTCGCGAATTCGTTTTTCGAATTTCGAATCGTCGAATATTGATTCTCATCAACAACATACAAATTTATGGATTATAATATTGCGGTATAAGGGCGGTTTCAAACTGGCGTTTTTTTCGGCATACTACGCGCTTTCACGCGAGCCACAATACGGACTTCAAAAAACTGAACGCGCGTAAACGGGCATATTTCGGCGTGTTCGCTCGAACCTCGCGCTTGATTTAGCGTATGGGCGTTTGTGCACTACACTGAATTTTACCGATCCGGTAAAAAACGGATGCTTGTATTTTAATAATTAATCATTTATAATAGTTATTAATTAAATACAAGCATCCGTTTTTTTCCGGATCGGTAAAATTCAGTGGTAGTGCACAAATGCCCTATGGCTCGCGCTTATACGAGCATACAAGCACGTCAACGCTCGTACGAGTCGCGCGTGTGGCAAAAGGCGCGCCTATACTATACGCGCCTACATTGCGCTTCCGAAAACGAGCTTATACCCTTAGCACTATTATTTATTCTGTGCTTATACGCGCGTATAAAACGCTAATCTGATACCGCCCTAATGTTCCTTGGGAAAGTTGTTCAGTTATCGATAATGAATTACCAATTTCAGTATTTAGGGGTACTTTTGTAAGGATAGTAATTAACCGACCTAAACCTATTTTTCCGCTGCTCACTTAGTATTTTTAGTCGCTCAACCTATTAATTTTTAGTCGCCTGGTTTAACACCTTGCATAAATGGATGTCCACTGCTAAACGTAGGCCTCCCCCAATGATATCCACTTTGCTCGATTAAAAAAGGACGGGATAAGGGTTGTAACAAGAAGCGGTAGTGAAAATGCTAATTATTTGGTTGTTAAAAATATTATTTTTCACATGGAATAAGTCACTTATAAAAAAATTAAATATTCAAATCTTGTGTAGCCGCCATCTGCCTCTATGACTTCTCGGAGTCGGTCTCTCATAGAGCCCACCAGCCTCGAGCAGATGTCAGACTCACGGGTTTCCTCCCATACCTCATTGCAGTGCCCTTGCAGTGCTTCTGCTGTTCTTTAGTTGCGGTTCCATCATCTCTGAACCATAAGACACATTTAATTCTCTAAAAATCTCACTAATATTGAATCCATCATTGTGAAGTGCGATTATTTGAGCTCTCTCGGCTATGGATAAATTTCGAGGCATTGTAGTAAACATGGGGGGGTAACTTCCATACAACATTGTATCAATTTAGCTTCGCTTAGCGACCAGAGCTCGCCACCAGGGGGCGCTAAAACCGTACACAGACTAGAAAAGTAAATTCTATTGAAACAGAAAAAAAGTTTCTTTTTTCTATACTGTGGCAAAGTAGTAAAGATAATGTAATAGATACAAATAAAAATATACGTATAAATACGTATTTTAGAATGATTTATTGCTAAGTTATTAAAATCATACACAGTTAGGCTGGGTTGCAACATCTGGAATAACCTTAACTATAACAGATACAAACTTATCTGACTCGATGACAGCGTCGCTGTCGTCTATAGCGTAACCTAGGTAACACTAAGCAATAACCCAATAGTTCTACATTTGGCCACTGACTCAAGATAAGTTTGTGTTTGTTATAGTTCCGGTTAAAGTAAGATGGTGCAACCCACCCTTACTCTATGAGCTAAACCATAAAAAAGAATAATAACCATGATATTTTGTCAAATAACGTCAAATTCAGTCGCGAATTTTTAATGTTTATTTTTTAAATAATACTTATATTTTTTGTAAAGCAGTGCGTTAAGTTGAAAACGTAATGGATCCAAGTGTGTTGTTGTTTTGTTGAATCAATGTGATAGTCATTATTATCTGTTGGTTTATATTTTGCATTAGAAGTTTAAATGTTAAAAGAAAATAAATTCTTAATTTCTAAGTATGTTGTTTTATTTAATTGTTATTCCACTATAGTAAGTGATTTCTTTAAGACATAATTTCATTCATTTCTAACTTTAAAGTTTTGTGGACACCACAGTGCTTGTAGTCCACAAAATAACTAACAAAATCATAGTTATTTTGTGGAATACAAGCCCTGTGGTGGCTACAAATTATTCTCGTCGTAGTACTAATGTTTTGCATAACTTTGAAGTCCGCAAAATTAATAACAAATCATTCTTCAATATTTTGATATTCAAATATGAAAAGTTTATTCTACAAAATTTTATACTACAGCGCCATCTAGTAAGTCAAAAGGCAAGCTCGCAGGAAGTATGACTTACATCGCCATCTATGGGCGAGTTCACCACATTTTAGACAATATGAAAAGCTGAGTTGACTATCTATTCCTGTATATATAGTCTTATCTATGGTAGTAAAATAATGAATAAATTTTACTTTAGTTTAGAGAGGGTAGGAAAATACCTGTGACATTAATTTGTCAGTGATATATTATGTTCTTTTCCAGTGAAAGAGTTTTCTACTTTTAAAAAACCTTCTTAGTTCTGAAGTTTATGAAAAACTGTGAGGGTTGTTTGTTGTTGCAAATTATGATCTAATGCATAGGTCACAAAGGCGAAAATAGCATTGTGTGTTTGCTCTATGATTTCATGTCAGTTTTCTCAGTTAACAAACAATTTTAAAGATTCGCCTTTAGCGATATTTTGTTGACACTGGAACTATTGTCAAAACTGGTAGACCACTTTCTTGGCCGGCTGTACATCGGGCACTCTGCCATGAAGTGGTAGCTTGTTTCCGAGATATAAAGTAGCCTATGTTCCTCTCCTGTCTCCAAGTATCCCAAATTTCAGCCAAATCCGTACAGCCGTTTTGGCGTGATTGATTAACAAACATCCAAACATCTAAACTTTCATAAAGATAAGGGCTGATTTTTCAAAACTTAGATAATAGCCAGCTTTTGACGCAATGTGCCAGATTCGCTAAATGCCAGATTAGAAGAATGCCAGTTTCGCAAAATGCCAGATTGGATAGTCCATTCATATATCGAGGAAGGCTATACCTATAGGTACCATCACGCTACGACCAACAGAAGCATTAATAAAAAATGTTGCAAAAACGGGAAAATATTTCTTTTTAGTACTTAGGTTTTTCCTTTTCCTCAAATTAACGCAGGTGGAACTGCGGAGCACAGCTATTTTTAACCGACTTCAAAAAAGGAGGAGGTTATCAATTCGACTGTATATTTTTTTATATTTTTTTTTATGTGTGTTACCTCAGAACTTTTTAGTTAATGAACCGATTTGGATAATTCTTTTTTTATTTAAAAGGTGACGCTTCTCGTGTGGTCCCATTCAAATTTTATCAAGAACTGGCAAGAAGTTCAGGAGTTATCCTGAATAATGTGTATTCAGACTTTATTTGGGTATATGGACGATTTCATAGTTTCATCAAATTGGGGACCATTTTCAAAAATTTTTTTTTCGAAAGTTGGTACTTCTGAGCTGATCTTACTTTCAACAAGTCAGGACCAGGGGATCAAATCCCAGGAAAATTGAGAGAAATTCTCAAATATAGGCAAGCCTTATGCGTTCCATTTATTTTTGAAGTTAGTCAAGTATTTGCATCTGGTAGTCATCATCTCATAGTGATGAGCTGGTGATGGAAGCTACAACTCCTTAACGGTTAGGAGCTGGAGAATATTTCTTTAAGTATTAATTGTACGTATGGGCCAATAGTTATATTCTTTCAGGTTGTTAGGGTGAGCTGCTGATGAGAGGTGAAACTCCTCAACAGTTAGGAGTTATATTATGATGTTTTATAAATACCATATGCACGAATGGACCTTCAGTTGTATTCCTTCAAGTTATCTAAGTAGCTAAAGATGGAAAGCTGAATTCCGTAACGGATAGGATATTAACAACAATTTATTATAATCACCATGTAAGTAGTTTCTTAAGCTACTTCACTAAAAATCTAAAAATAAAACGTTTTTAAAACAAATGTAACCGCCTTCAAAACGGATCTTCAAACAAAAATTAACAAACACTAAAAAACGAAAAAAATAATAAGATTTTTTAATTTAAAGGACGATGATACGTGACTTATCTAATTTATCTTGGTACTTACTGAACTGTTAGAAGTCGGTGCCAAGCCAAAAAGAATAAGAACGAAATATACTGAGTGAAATAACTAACATTTAAAAAAAACCCGGTCCCAAGCGTGAGGTGTAGGACGTAATTACCTTAATACGTATAAGACGGCACCGACTTCAAACAGTTCAGTAGGTACCAAGATAAATTAAAAAAAGTCACGTATCATCGTCCTTTAAATTAAAAAATCTTATTATTTTTTTCGTTTTTTAATGTTTGTTAATTTTTGTTTGAAGATCCGTTTTGAAGGCGGTTACATTTTTTTTAAAACGTTTTATGATATAAAACATTCATTAAATCATTCATTAACTAACTTTTCTAGAACAAAATACAGGTTGGCCAGCAGATTTTACTACCTACCCTCATAACTAGCGGTCACACACAGATAGTGCTAGCGGTGCTAGCGAACTTAAAAAAACGAAGGAGGTTCTCAAATCGTCTGAATGTTTTTTTTTATGTAAGTATATACCTACTTACCACGATTATGATTAATCTTCTTTTATCTGATAGACCTAAAGTTTAAATCTAGCCCCATCAAAATATTGTAGGTGGTTCGAAGTGTTTTAAGAATCCTGAAAAAACAGTTGTCGACTGGTGGTTTTTTGCTTTACGCGTCAATATATTCGCGACCTATTGATCAATTTTAATGATTTCTTTTTTTAATCGAAAGAGTATAGGTATCGACTGGGAAGTACTAACAACTGCTAACTTACAAAAACCAAATAAGTACAGGGTGCCTACCATCAACTCTTATTGCGGTTTTGTTTAGGACCTAAACTGATCTGCTTCGCTTATTCGTACCACGACAGCTTAATATCAATGACAGCGATTCAGTGATCATTCAATGACATTTCACAGCCGCTAAGCTGTCGCAGATCTCTTATTTGACTTATAACTCGGCCAAGCTGACATGACACCTGCAGGTTATACCCGTCCCTCTCACTCTCCGGGCATGACAGAATCTAGTGAAAGAGACGGGTAGAAGGAATAAGGACACAAATCGTTCGGTCATTCACATTTAGCAATTCATTTGCGATCCAGTTTTTAGAACGAAAGAAAGCAATTCATTTTAGGAACCTATTCTGCATCGCGCTATTTTTGAATCGCTGTCTTAAAGTTGATGGTAGGCACCCAGGAGGCGAGAAAAACCAGTATTTTTATTTTTCCCAGAAGTTTAAGAAAAAATGTGTAAATGGCAATTTTGTACTTAAATGGACCCGCATGCAACGTAATAATCAGAATTTGTTTGGAAGAATAAGTATTTAGCGAGATAAGTAGGTAAGTAGGTGGTACGGTAGGTACCTAATGTAAGATAGGAAGTATCACCAACAAGGTGAGGATGAAAATTTGAAGATAGTAGTCATTTCTACCTAGGTATACCTACCTACTTCACAAAAGTAGCAGAAATCATTGAAAATTATTATTTCTCGTTGAAGTTTTTATTCGGCGAGAATATAACAAAGGAATCTAAAAATTACTAAACATAGACCAAATATAATAATAATTATAATAAATATTAGACACCATCACAAACATTGTTCCAATACCAAGGTATAGTAGCTTAAGCACTAGGAATGGAAATTGGAAACAACGACGGGTATTACCACATACCTACACCAATATTGAAAAGTTCGTTTTCAATATTTACCCGACCGGGGATCGAATCCGGGACCTCTAGTGATAGCGACACCTTGAAACCAGTGCGTGCACCACTTGGCTACGGAAGTCGTCGTCGTCGGAGGCCTATAAAATACATAATCTATACATCTATACAAATAAATAAAATTGGAATGTCTTTTTGTAACATTAAAATAACCGCTTTTTATTACATGCATATGATTATTTATACGGTACTTATGTCGCAGCCAAATGGTTAAATCCGCCATTCAATCAAACGCCTAGGCCGATCATTTTTTCCGTAAACTATTTTATCTTCCCATTAGGTTGACGCTCAGAGGGTTGACGGAGTCACAAAAAAAACCGCGAAATTTCTAACCTATCACGTGTTCTACAGGACTTCCGAGGGGTACATGCTGCCGTATTTAACCATCCGCCGGATTCAACCATCCACCGGATTCAACTATCCGCCTGCGACACATATACCAATTGCAATTTTTTACAATTTTTGTTTGTCTGTCTGTTTGTTCCGGCTTATCTCTGAAACGGCTGGCCCGACATTGACGGGACTTTCACTTGCAGGTAGCTGATGTAATAAGGAGTAACTTAGGCTACTTTTTATCCCGGAAAATATCATATTCCCTCGGGATAACGTCGTGTAGTCCACGCGGGTGAAACCGCGGGCGGCCGCTAGTCTATACAAATAAATAAAATTGGAGTGTCTGTTTGTAATATTAAAATAACAGCTTTTTACTACATGCATATAATTATGTATACGGTACATATATACCAAAATAACATTATTTACAATTTTTGTCTGTCTGTCTGTCTGTCTGTCTGTTTGTTCCGGCTAATCTCTGAAACGGCTGGACCGATTTTGACGGGACTTTCACTGGCACGTAGCTGATGAAATAAGGAGTAACTTAGGCTACTTTTTTTATCCCGATATTCCCACGGGAACGAGAACCACGCGGGTGTAACCGCGGGCGGCCGCTAGTAATAAATATATTGCTTGGCACCGACTTCAGAAGTTTAGACAGATCAGTAAGTTCCAGGAAATAAAATTGGAGTGTCTGTTTGTAACATTAAACCAACCGCTTTTTACTACATGTATATGATTATACCTATATACGGTACATATACCAAAATGTCATTTTTTACAATTTTTGTCTGTCTGTCTGTTTGTTCCGGCTAATCTCTGAAACGGCTGGCCCGATATTGACGGGACTTTCACTGGCAGGTAGCTGATGTAATAAGGAGTAACTTAGGCTACTTTTTATCCCGGAAAAATATCATATTCCCTCGGGATAACGTCGTGTAGTCCACGCGGGTAAAAACCGCGGGCGGCCGCTAGTAATAAATATATTGCTTGGCACCGACTTCAGAAGTTTAGACAGATCAGTAAGTTCCAGGATTAATTAGATAAAGTCCCGCACTATCGTCCTTTGAATTGAATGATTCAATTTATTTTTCATTTTTACGTGTTTTTGGGAAGTAGGAAGGAAGTAGGTAATTAGTTTTTGTTGGCATTTTTTGCTAAAAGGCGGTTTATTTTATTGTTCTGCTGAATTTACTACGCGTCGTGATCCCGTCTGACTGACGCAGAGCCTAAAGTTCCGGGAGCTGGGGGAACGGGACAGTAATCGACACACGAGTGTTGCGGATAATTAAGTGTCTATATGAAACAGATCAGTGGCCAGGAGGACACCGCTTACTTCGCCAACAATAATTCAGAAGGAAGCGAGGCGACGCGACGCCCGCCCGCGGCGGCGCCGACGGATTGCTCGCGCTTTGATATCTTCATCTTCTTAGTCAGGCTCTTTTGGCCTTTGGTTGATTGGTTTGGCAGTGGCTATTGCAGTTCAAGGTTGCAGCTCGCCTTCGCCACTTGCTAGCTCGCTGTCAGCTGCAAACTTCCCCTGTAGAATGCGGGAGAATGACCTAGTCGCTCTCGCATCGGTTCATATTAAGTACTAGCGGCCGCCCGCGGTTTCACCCGCGTGGTTCTCGTTCCCGTGGGAATATCGGGATAAAAAGTAGCCTAAGTTATTCCTTATTACATCAGCTACCTGCCAGTGAAAGTCCCGTCAAAATCGGTCCAGCCGTTTCAGAGATATTCTAATAGTTACAGTTAGGTATGTACTTACATGGATTTTATTTACTTAAGTATTTATTTATTTACTATAAGTAGGTACAATACTTATAATAATATACTTACCTACCTACTTCTTAATAGGTACTTAGATACCTAGAACATAATTTAATTAGGTAAGTAAGTAGGTACATACTGAAAAAACAGTTTTCGTAATTTATATGTGTGTTATAGGTACAAATAGGAGGAACATCGCGTAAGTTCAAAAGAGGCGTGAAAAAGGACATCTGGCGATCTTCGTGTTGTTGCTGAGGTCCGAGCGCAGCGGGGGCGAGCGCCTGCGCTGTTTACCAGGGTCGCCGTGGCGCGCCGCGGCGCCACCGTCGCGCCCCGACGCCGCGATGCCGTTACCTACTCGACGACTTGCGCCCGCGACGCCCGAACGATCCTGTGCAACAAACAAACAAACAAAATACAGTGTCGTGCAGTGTTCAAAGGATAACAAAGAAAGCTTATTCAGGTAAGTTTGTTCTTATCAAATTTCTTCATTTTCAATTTCAACTGACTGACGTTAGCGCACGAAGTTTTGACAGTTGACAGCCGGTGTTTTGTTTATGTTCAACGTCAGTTGTTTTGTTTGCCTCATGTGGCCGTATTGCGAATGTTTTTTTGTCAATTTACAGTCAAATGTAGCGATAAGTAGGTACTTTCAGTTTTAAAAACTAAGGAATTTCGTAGTTCTTTTCGAGCGCTTGAGGCTACATTGCTGCATAGGCTGTGTTTAAAAAAGGTTTTGCGCGTGCAGGGGATAACGCGTTCAATGAGTTAGTATGGTTAGGGTCGAAACTCGCGTGCGCTCACGCAGCCTTGAGCGAAAGGGACGCAGGCGCCGCGCCGCCCGCCGTCCAGGTAGGTTGCATCGTCGCGACGGACAATGCCATGGAGTTCAGAGCCGCCTGTAGGTTCTTTTTATATTTACTGCCTACTTACGTCTGGAGCAAGCTATTTTCCGGTTTAGTACTTAAGTAGTTCACCTAGACAGTTTGTCGGAGTAGGTATCTAGGAACTTACATACCTACCCTCACTTACTTATTGTTGCTTTGCTGTTATAATAACAAACCCAAGGCAACCTTTAGTCTAACTAAAAGTAAAAAAGCACAAATTCAACCAATCTGGGGGCCAAGCCTGCTAACGTTAAGTCTTAATAGTGTCTCAATCGTGTTTCAATTGTTGTTCAATTGTAATGCTTTTTTACACACTAGTTACAAGAATTACAATTTACAAGCTTATTTAAATCTTACAATCAATCGACATCGTTACAACCTCCTCCTTTTTTTGAAGTCGGTTAAAAAAGGTATAATTGTATTTTATTGTTTTCCAATAAAATTTAGATGCACGAATCCATACCTAGGCTGGCGCCTAAATTGGGCTAGATGATTAATTGAAAGTAGGTATTGAAAATGAAGTACCTAGGTCAGAAAAAATCGACCTGTCCCACAACTAGCTCCGATGGGACTCGTACCAACGACCTGCGAAATGTGAATACGAAGAGCATTTCCAATAATAAAAATTGCACTGTAAATGCAAAAAAGTAAAAATAATAACCTACATGATTCATGTAAATCAGCCACCTTTCTGAAATATCAACCCCTAGCTGCTCCGCGCAGTTTTACCCGCGTGGATACCATTCCCTTGTAAATGTTGGGATGGAATCTAGCCTAAATCACAAAGGAATAATGTAGCTTTCTAGTTTGAAAGATTATCCATTCCAAAAAAAATATAATTAAAAAATTAATCAACACGACTGCCAAAATCGAACTTAAAAGTAAAAAAAAACAAGCTCGCTCATTGCGATCGGGGTTTTATGCTGTAGACTACTTAAATTTAAAAGGTCTCCCGACTGCAATGAGAGCTTGTCAGGGTTCCGCACCAAACCTTATGGTGCGGCTCAGTCTGTCTGTCCGTCTGTCTGTCACAGCTGGACATCTCGAGAACTAATACTTATGCTATCAATTTGAAATTTGGAATAGTTTTAGATTACGTTTGCCCAACAATTTTTTAATGGGCGATTTTCTGAAAGCTCAGTCACTAGATGGCGCTGTCCCACCTATGCAGTTAGAAGGAAAGGAACGTTATAAATTTTACTTTGACGCGACTTTTTTACGTAAAACGGCACGTCAGACAGATGTTATTTATTTACCTAAATCTTTAAATTTACCTATTTCGTTTCTGTTCCTCACAGTAGTACTTATTTAATATATTATTAGTTTCCTTTGGGTTTTTAAAATGTAATTAATTTAAATATGTTTCATACCAAAATATACCATAGACATGTACATACTTATTCAACGCCATCTAGTGAAGCAATTGGAAGCTTTTTTTTTAAATGGCCTCTCAGAAAATCGCTCATTAAGAGAAAAATAAAAATATTTGATGTAGGGCTACTAGGGCATATGAAAGAGCACTGCTTGCACATTCTCAATCATTTTTTTCTTTTTTCCTTAGGCTGCATAGTTTTCGAGTTTTGATGAATAGGTACCTATGTAAAAAAATACTGTCCCCCCCACCTCTTTAGCTCCGGCGCCCGCTTAACGCAGTTTCAGGACTTATGCCAGCGCCAGACATAGCACAAACATTTGAACAAATATTTGAAGACTTTGCCTTCTGACATGTCAAAGTACGGTAGTATTTTATCAAAATTTTATTTGAACAAATACTTAAAAAGGTACCTACCCGTGCTACACATGTGCCCAATCATTTGTTCAAATATTTGTTCAATTGTTTGTGCTATGTCTGGCGCCGGCATAAGACGCGTTTTGACATACGTAGGTACATCGACCACTTCGTTTTGGTGGCCCGCGTCTATATCAAAATCGCTGATGAATTCGCGGCGAAATCGCACTTTCTGGCCAAGCTAATAAGTCTATTCTGTACGCTACTTTAGTCTTTGGAGCGCAACGACGAGCGAGCTTTTCTATACCAGCATTCATACCTACACAAAACCAGACAAAGGTCTACGCTTCTGTCTCTCTCAATAAATATTTTTTAAAATATCGACAGCAGGTCGACAGTAATATACTAGCCTTTTTGTAAGTAATGGAAGAAATCAAAAACTCATGAAACGATTTTATAAATTATTTTATCAATATAAAATAATGATTAGCGAGTAACAGTCTTTATTTTAGGTAGGTATCTCGATATACCTATTCCCACGGAAACTGGCATGCTTTTCATATGTTTTTTTCTTCTTCGAAAATTGTAATTCTTTTAAAAAATTGTAGGTACCTACCAATCGATAGTATGAGTTACTAGTAGGTAACTATTTAGTAATCTGTGGTATGAGGTCAACAGAAGCCTACAGGATTACTTAATTATTTAACAAACATTGGTGCAAATGCATTGCAAAAGACAATTATTTTTACAAGCTTTTTATTAACTTGCCATGTTAGTTAGTTAGTTTGTCAGTTAGTGGGGACAAATCTTGCAAGCTTAATTTGACCTACTTCCTAGTGTCCGATGGAGCTGAAATTTTGTATACAGGTTTGGTTTAGATGACAATACAATATTAAAGTACAGTTAGCTAAAAAGCTTGTCATAAAAATTAAATTTATCCTAAAAGCTTATTTAACTTTCAATCGCTGTCAACCTTGTTCTGGCAGGAATAACGTAGCCAACCCAACGTTTAAAGATTCTGTAGACTCCATGCTATCGAATGATATTTTTTTTTATCCACAACGGGGTAGCACTTAGCCTTGACCACACCTGATGTTAAGTGGCGATAAGGCTGAAGGTGGAAGCGCACTACTCGCTTCATCCGGAATCCTCAATCACTGAGGAGCTGGCTATCTTATCTCTAACTGCCTGAACATAATAATGCTGAAAACATCATTGTTAAGGCGTCAGACTTAGATAAGATGGTGGTAACTAGAACTAGCCAGGCGGACTAAGAACAAGTCCTACCACCAACCAAACCGAATAAAATAATAATATGTAGGTACCCCCTCTGGGAATCGAATCCGGGACCTCTTGATCTGAAATCGGTGGTGTGAACCACTAGACCACAGAGGCGGTTAAAAAATAATAATAATAATTATAAAAATTATTATTCATTAAACTAATGGGTGCAATTCGATATCGATTTGATTCGATTACATAATAGCCGTGACTGGTAAATTTCAGCCAACCCACTGGCAACATATTATTTTGCCTGCCAAATTTTATGTAAAATACTTCTGCCCCCTGAGTCACAAACCGTCGGAAACGGAGTCGGATTCGAATTCCGTGCTTTTCTTTGTCTATTCTATAGAGAGTGACAGTGCATGTATTTCGCTGTCAGGAACGTTTCTGACGATTTGTGAATCAGGCAGGGGGCTGATCCAGTAAACAGATGAGCGAAGGTCGATACCTATTCGTATCTCTAAATTATTGAAATCGCAGATTTTTTATTTTACCGAAAGCTTTCGGAAAAAGCATCTGAATAAAAGCAATGTTTGGTTGGATTAACGAATGCGAATGTAGGAACGATGTTGATGGGAAAGGACTAGCAGCACAATAATAGTTTTTCCAAAGTGCCGCTAGATGGCAATACATGTTGCAAAATGTACACAGAATTTATAATATTTTAGTTTTCTAAATCAAATGTAAAGTTATCAGTGATGTATTAATAATATATGATATTTATTTATGTCTTGACTCTTTGTAAAATTTATTTAAAGTTCGTAATTTTTTTTACAGAAATTTCTGTAATGATTACTTAGGTACCTACTTAATTAATTTTTACAACCTTTTTATTAACTTGCCATGTTTGTTAGTTAGTGGGGGACAAATCTTGCAAGCTTAATTTCACCCACTTCCCAGTGTTCGATGGAGCTGAAATTTTGTAAGTATAGGTAGGTACAGGTTTAGTTTAGATGACAATACAATATTAAAGTACAGTCAGCAAAAAAGGTTGTCATTAGTAGTACATTACAGCCGAGGACAGGTAATTTGCTTACCGTACAAGGCTTGTATAGTGCTTTTCTCAAGAAATGCGAGGAAATAAAAAAAACTAAATAATATTTATTAAAATTTATATATCACACATGTTCGGGCAACTATTAAATGTAAATGTTATTGTTTTCCCGGGCACACTTATGTATAAATCGCCCATAATAATATAATTTTAATGATGTATCATTAAAATACGCCAACAACACAGATTCCGAAAACGTAGTTATGCGCCTTTTTTCACTTTTTAACCGACTTCAAAAAAAGGAGGAGGTTCTCAGTTCGGTTGTTTTTTTTTTTAATGTTTGTTACCTCATAACTTTGTCAATTATAAACCGATTTTAGAAATTATTTTTTGGTTTGAAAGCATATAGTTACAAATTGGTCCCATTGTTATACGGTCAGGATCTGATGATGGCATCCTGGAGAAATCAAGGGAACTCTTCAAATATTATAGGCACACCTATAGCGATTTTGGTATTTTCTTAAGTAACTCGTGCATTTGCTTTCGGTAAGCACCATTTGGTGAAGAGTAACTGATGATGATGACCACATATGGCCATCGAAAACATTAATTAAATACTAAATATTTTACGGGCGCAATACGATTCCTTTAAAGTATTTGCGACTAGTAGTCATCATCTCACGATGATGAGCTGGTGATGGAAGGTACAACTCCTCAATAGTTAGGAGTTGGAGGATAATTCTTTAAATATCGTTGATACGTAAATATTTGTAGTTGTTACCTTTCAGGTTATTTAAAGATTTAATTTTAGACTTCAATCAGATCAGTAAGTTCAAGATTAATTACAAAAAGTCCCGCACTTTCGTACTTTGAATTGAATGATTCAATTTATTTTTCACTTTTACGTGTTTTTGGGAAATGAGTTTTTGTTTGCAGTTTTGTTTTGAAGGCGGTTTAATTTTTTTGTCCAAATCAGATCGTAGGTTTTCATTTATCTTTCTTTTGATTTTGCTGGCAGTAAGTTTTTTGTTATTAATTTTGCTTCTGCTCTCAAATTGAGGTATTCCAGTTACGGCAC
The DNA here is from genome assembly GCA_949710035.1 of Crambus lathoniellus. Lineage (NCBI taxonomy): Eukaryota > Metazoa > Arthropoda > Insecta > Lepidoptera > Crambidae > Crambus > Crambus lathoniellus. The sequence goes on from OX453296.1 coordinate 33,177,267, forward strand.
CACTTTGAACCGCACCATTTGAATGGCACCAAAAGCATTCCCATTACGGCACCATTTGGTGCCGTTCGAAAAATGAATGTAAAATATTATTAAAGCATTCCTGTTACGGCACCAGTGGTTAGAGGCGTAGTAGAGCTGTTACCTAACTAAAAAATATCGATAACTCCGTTTAGCTTTTTTATTATTTTTAAGACTTTATTTGAAGTAGGTATTCTAGTAACGGTTTGAAGTACAAGGATAATGTAGCTTTGCGAATTATCGATTGAATTCTAAAGTACCAGGATAACATAGCTATGGAGGAGGTAGTTATAGTGTATAGGTTTTTTATAACCCCTGACGCAGCGCAAAGAGGGGTGTTATAAGTTTGAGGCCTATGTCTGTCTGTCTGTACGTATATTCGTAGTGCCTAAACGGATCAGGCGATTTCATTGCGTTGTTTTTAAATTGAAAGCTATATTAATCGAGTTGGTTTTTAGCCACGTTTGATGCAAATCCATCCAGCCATTTATGGAGATGGTCAACTGCCTACCAAAAAACAAAATAGAGGCAAAAAAATGGCCGCCGAAAATTAAGTTGCTCTGATTTGTTTGGCTGAAATTAGCGATTTTAATGCGGTTTTTTTAATTTTATGTGTAATGAAATTAAAATTAAAAAAGAGGAAATAAAAATAAAATTTTAAAAACCCCCGACAAAAAAAAATACTTACCTCAAAAAAAGTCAGAAAACAAGATTTTAACTTTTTATGTCTGCATAAATACCTAGTTAAAATCTAATTTTTTATTTTAACCAAAAAATTATATCCTAATTTAATCGGAAATTTAATCCTTGTATTTATTAAACTAACGAGGTTTTTTCAATGTTTTTCTAAAATCATAATTTATTTTTACGACTGGTTAGAAAAAAATCCAATGTACTATAACTACCTCCTCTATAGCTATGTTATCCTGGTACTTCAGAAACGAAACAATAATCTGGACAGCTACATTTTACTTTATACTTAATAATGTATTATTATGTTGTTACTAGAACAACTACTTCAAATAATGTCTTCAAGAGTAATAAAGAACTGAACTGATTTATCGATGTTTTTTAGTGAACACCTCTACTTTAAACCATTGGTGCCGTAATGGGAATGCTTTTGGTGCCATTCAAATGGTGCGGTTCAAAGTGGTGCCGTAACTGGAATACCTCCTCAAATTTGGTGGAGTAGGTACATACAATGTCTGTATACCTATATGTTTCATTGGCAGAACTCATTTTGATAATTTATTACACAATATAAGCTGTATTGATATCAAAATAACGGCTGAAAATCATTCCCGCCGTTTTTTAATATTGGTTTGTGAGGCCATGTGGAACGGTCATACAGCCTATTAAAACTTACTACTTGCTACGAAAATGCGCAACTTCAATACCCGCTTCTGGGCGGTAGATGGCCCTGTACATATTCCCATACAAAATTACTCGTAAAGGATATTTTGTCTATGATAAATCTCATTTTGTTTTTTCGATTGATGTTCGTGCTAAGGGTACATAGCGCTTGTGGTACAATACGAAGTAATATACTCTGTGCGCACCGTATTTAAAAAAAGTTAACCTAATTATGATATAATAATTACTTAAATAATAATAATAATAATGTGGCTGTATGGTGCAAATGTCCCTTTGCTTTTTCTGTTTTTATACACAGGAATAACGAAAGAAAAAATAAAGAAAAAAAGTTGGTAGTACCATTGCAGATCACTGCAGTAATGAATTTCAGTACTTACTTACTGCACTAAAATCAGTGCAGTAAGTAAGTACTGAAATTCATTACTGCAGTGATTTTCAAATTTAGAATGTTTTCTTTGGAAAAGTGCCACGTACCTACTGCATTCTTTTCTTAAATATAATATTAACATTTCAGAGCATAAGTGTGAAAAATATTTTTCATGTCTCATATTCTGAAAGTTACTCCTAACTTGCCTAAAATGCGGGTTGAAAGTGGTATGTGGCGGCCCTAGGGCCGTTATGAAATTTAAAAAAGGAATAGGAGGGGTCATGTTAAAATCTGTAAGTATCTCTTTGGACATTTATAATTACCAAAGGTATGCAGGCAAAGGCACAGAAGCCTATACAGCCATGTTTTGCTAGTATATAAAATAATTAATATCGTAGAATTATTATTTTAATAACTAAAACATTGTTTTTTAAAGAATGCGTTTTTAGAAACAGATTAAACCAAATAAGTTATTTGTAACATAAAAAATCAGGCTATTCATTTCATGGAATTGCATAGAGTACGGGTCAAACACCAAACAAGACTGTATGGACTTAGTTTCCCTTGCCTTCCCTAAAATACAGAAAATGAACAAAAAAGAAATAGTCTTTCGAAAATTCCGCGGCCATAGGAAAAATATTTTTTATATTATTTCTGTTTATTTTTACTACCCTCATATTCGAAATGAAAAGTAGAGTGTTTACTACGGGTGTATGGACCCATAACAGTCTCGAACTATCGGCGCCCTCACTTCGTTCGTGCGCCAAAACACTCGACTGTTATGGGTGCCATACAGCCCTTGCTAAACAATCTACTATTTCATGTCTCATATTCTGAAAGTAACTCCTATCTTGCCTAAAATGCGGGTTGAAAGTGGTAAGTGGCGGCCCTAGGGTCGTTATGAAATTTAAAAAAAGTATAGGAGGGTCATGTCAAAATCTGTCATAGCTTCTACACACGTTCCGATCCGACAGCCGATTTGGTCTGCTCCCCTCCCAGACCAAATCTGCGCTACACACGTTCCGATTTGGTCGGGGGGAGCAGGCCGAATCGGAGGTCGGATAGGAACGTGTGTAGAGTCTAAGGCCCGATTTCACCAATGATATTTAAACGCGATTAACGCTAAACGTGTTTAAAACGTATTTCTGTCCCTGTCACATTCAAACAGATGACAGAGGCAGAACTAAGTATTAAACACGTTTAGCGTTAATCACGTTTAAATATCAGTGATGAAAGTCGCCCTAAGTATCTCTTTGGACATTTATTTACCAAAGCAAGGTATACAGGCAAAGGCACAGACGCGCCATGAGTTGCTATTACATAAAATAAATTAATCATCATCATCATCATCATCATGTCAGCCGAACGACGCCCACTGCTGGGCATAGGCCTCCCCCAAGGATCTCCACAACGATCGGTCCTGCGCTGCCCGCATCCAGCGGCTTCCCGCGACCTTGACCAGATCGTCGGTCCACCTTGTAGGGGGCCTGCCCACGGAACGTCGTCCGGCACGCGGTCGCCATTCAAGAACCTTTCCGCCCCAACGGCCATCGGTTCTCCGCGCTATGTGTCCCGCCCACTGCCACTTCAATGATGCAATCCTTCGAGCGATGTCGGTTGTTTTAGTTCTCCTGCGGATTTCATCATTTCTGATTCGATCGAGCAGGGAAATACCAAGCATCGCTCTCTCCATTGCTCGCTGGGTGACTTTGAGCCTTCTTATGAGACCCATAGTAAAAGACCACGTCTCACTTCCATAGGTCATTACTGGCAACACACACTGGTCAAAGACTTTCGTCTTGAGACATTGAGGTATTTCGGACGCGAATATATGTCGGAGCTTCCCAAACGCTGCCCATCCGAGCTGGATTCGACGAGAGATCTCTTTCTCAAAGTTGGACTTACCTAACTGGACCGTCTGTCCTAGGTAAACATAGTGGTCAACAACTTCGAGTGTAATGTTCCCAACATTAACTGGAGCAGGTGCAACATGGGCATTGGACATGATTTTCGTCTTGTCCATGTTCATCTTAAGACCCACTCTTTGCGAAGCATTACCGAGATCTTCGAGCATTGTGTTCAGGTCTTCCAAGGTCTCAGCCATAAGAACTACATCATCGGCAAACCGTAGATGTGTTAGGTACTCGCCATTGATGTTGATGCCGCATCCTTTCCAGTCCAGCAGCTTAAAAATATCCTCCAACGCAGCTGTGAACAGTTTGGGAGAGATGACATCTCCCTGTCTCACACCTCGCTGTAGTTGGATAGGATTAGAGCTCTGGTTCTGTAATCGGACCGACATGGTGGCGTTTTGGTATAGGTACCTCAGCACCTCGATATACCTGTAGTCTATTTGGCACCTCTGGAGAGACTGCACCACGGCCCAGGTCTCGATCGAATCAAAGGCTTTCTCATAGTCCACGAACGCCAAGCAAAGTGGCAGGTTATACTCTTCGGTCTTCTGTATAACTTGCCGCAGCGTATGAATGTGGTCTATGGTACTGTAGCCTTTCCGGAACCCGGCTTGTTCGGGAGGTTGGAAGTCGTCGAACCTGCGAGCGAGACGATTCGTAATGACTCTCGAAAACAACTTATAGATATGGCTCAGAAGCGAGATGGGTCTATAATTCTTCAAGAGAGTTTTATCACCCTTCTTGAAAAAACAGCATCACATCGCTTCTGCCCCATGCCTTTGGCGTTTTGCCCTCGAGGATGACAGAGTTGAAGAGCTTCTGGAGGACCTTAAGTATCGGCTTACCGCCCGCTCTTAGAAGTTCTGTTGTGATTCCGTCATCACCCGCCGCCTTGTTGTTTTTGAGCTGCTTGAGAGCCATTCTAATCTCGTACAGGCTGACGTCCGGGATATCTTCGGTATAGTGTCGGGTAAGCTTGGCTCTAGGGTCTTTAGCCTTGCTTTCAACAGGTGTTTGCGTGGAATATAGCTGTCCATAGAAACTCTCAATCTCCCTCAGGATTTCAGGTGTTGACGAAACGATGCTACCTTCCCCAGTTTTCAGCCTCGTCAATTGACTTTGCCCGATAGACAGATCTCTCGCGAACACTTTGGAGCCTTTGTTCCGCTCAATGGCTTCTTTAATACGCTCGGTATTAAATTGGCGAAGGTCGCGCGTCAAGGACTTAGATATCTGTCTATTGAGCTGCCGATAACGATGGGCATCCGCTGAGTTCTGCAGCTTCATTTCGTGTCTCTGATCCATGAGTAGGAGAGTCTGACTGGAGAGTTTCTTCAATTTGGGACGGTGGGTTTTATAGTACTTAGACCCTACCGTGCGGACAGTGTCCACCACCATGTTGTATAGATCGTCCACGTCTATGCTGTTCTCAAGGGCTTCGAAGCGGTTTTGAAGCTCGAGCTGAAAGCACTCGGGGTTTTGAATTTGAGCTGGTATTGGTCGGAGCGTGGATTTTATCAGTCGCGATCTTTCGAGCTTGACATCGATATTCAATGTGCCTCTTACCATACGGTGATCGCTTCCTGTCTTAACAGCGTTGATCACACTGACATCATTGAATATGTGCTTCTTCGTCGACATGATAAAATCGATCTCGTTTTTGACTTTACCGTCCGGACTGATCCAGGTCCATTTGCGGCTTACGGGCTTCCTAAAGAAGGAGTTCATCATATAGAGGTTCTCCCTCTCCATAAAGTCTGCCAGCATCTGGCCTCTATCGTTCCGTTGCCCAAATCCAAATTGCCCCACTCTCAGCTCATCACCGCAACGTTGCCCCAACTTTGCATTGAAATCCCCCATCACAACCGTGTAGTGGGTTTTATAGCTATGCATGGCTTTAGAGATCTCCTCATACATAGCCTCCACTTCGTCATCGTCGTGTGTCGAGGTCGGAGCGTAGACCTGGATAACATTCAGCGAATATCGTTTCGATAATCTGAGTATCAGGTACGCTACCCTGCTCGACACACTTCCGATGGTGATCACGTTGTTGACAAGGGATTTATGGACGATGAACCCGACACCACCAATGGACTGTTGGTCGCCCTCCCGGTGGTAAAGTAAGTTACCGGATTGCAGGGTTATCGAGTCCTCCCCCTCTCTTCGGACTTCAGATAACCCAATGATATCCCAATGTAACTTACTTATTGCCTCTTCCAACTCTACGAGCTTCGCGTCGAGCCTCAATGTGCGCGTGTTGTAGGTTGCCAGGTCGAGTCGTCGGTGTTGGTAGCCGGAGCCTACCCGGAGATTCTTAGCACCCCCTGCCCCGCCGTTACCATAGCCGCTACCGTAGCTAGGAATAGCGGGGCCGCCGGGGACTGGGGGCCGATTTGTTGGTTGTGTTGTCATTGGGGGGGTTGTGCCATAATCGCCACGCTTGGCAGGCGGGTTGGCGATCGCAGTATTGGCCTTTTGTAACTGGAGACGCTGCTGCCCATCTCCTGATGGCAGTTTTCCCTTAGTCGCCTCTTACGACACCCACGGGAAGAGAGGGGGTAGTGCTATTCTATTTATGTGCCGGCACTACACGGCACAAAAAATAAATAATAATAAATTAATATCGTAGAATTATTATTTTAACATTTAAAACATTGTTTTTTTTAAAGAATGCGTTTTTAGAAACAGATTAAACCAAATAAGTTATTTTTAACATAAAAAATCGGGCTATTAATTCCATAGAATTGCATAGAGTACGGGTCAAACACTAAACATGGCTCTATGGACTTAGTTTCCCTTGCCTTCCCTAAAATAGAGAAAATGAACAAAAAAGTTATGAGAATTCGAGTCTATCGAAAATTACGCGGCCATAGGAAAAAATATTTTTAGAATATTTCTGTTTATTTTTACTTCCCTCATATTCGAAATGAAAAGTAGAGTGTTTACTTCGGGTGTATGGACCCATAACAGTCTCGAACTATTGGCGCCCTCACTTCGTTCGTGCGCCAAAACACTCGACTGTTATGGGTGCCATACAGCCCTTACTAAACAATCTACTATTTTTTACTAAAAACTTATTATAGTTTCATTGAATGCTAAGGATACTACCTACTTAATAAAGCCTACGCTGATAGTGTATGTGTACATACCTAAGTAAGGGGTCAACCTGGGTTCATTCATTGTTACTGTTTCTATTATGCTTGTTTTAGTACCCTGTTTTGTAGTTTGAAATACACTAAATAATCATATTAATTAGTACCTACCTACCTACATACAGTCGAGAATGTCACATCAAAGATGTATGTCACACACATCGAATTAAAAAAACTGAAATAACAATGTGTATTGTACCAAGGCAAGGTATCTTATTCAAAATATCCGACCGAAGATAAAAATTTAGGTAAGTAATAATACGTCATTGAATAACGCAATAAAAGAAACTAACGCAGGAATGCAACAATTCGATAGTCGTTAGATAGACCCTTTTAGTAGATTTCAAAAAGAGCGTTACAAAATCTAGGCAATTTGCAGCAACAGACACGCACAAACTAAACTACCTACATCACAAAAGTCACTACACCACCGTGCGTAGGTACGAAGTCGCGGGCAACAGCTAGTATTAAATAAAAATACAGCATGGTTTTAGATTTTTATGAAGGTAACCATTACATTTGGAGTGGAGAGGCTGATGGTTATCTGTCATACAGGTCTCCTGGCGCGGAAACCAGTCTCTAACATAGATAGATACTATGCGATTATTATAAGAATAGGATAGGGGCGCCGCCATGTTGTGCGGTCAAGCTGTCAAAGTGCTGTCAAACTAACTTCACTTCACTTCGGTATGGTGTGCAAAAAAAGAAATTTTTCGTGAATCAGGGGGCTGATCATGTCATTGACGTCGTGCAAACCAAAACATATGAATAATTTGCAGATAAATACATATCATTAACATGATTTTTTCGGAAAGTATAGGACTCATGAAAGTATGCTTTTACGAAAATGATCAGGTAATTTGAATCTCAATCAAATTAAAATTTTGCGATATTTAACTGAAACCATTTTTTCGTACATTGTTCTGTGGGGGTACTTTAATACTATGCTTCAATAACACAGAATAAATTAAATTTTAATTCTATTTACTGGTTTAAGTATTTAAATAAAACAGGAATTCAAGTTATGAAAATAATTTAATAATCAACTTTACAATAAAATTGGTAAATTGGGGAGTCTAGTGAAAAATTGTATTGGTCTATCATGGTAAAAGAATTAGCCAGCTAGATTCTGCACGTTGATTGACATTGTTACCAGGGTGCGCCGGGTATTGGTATCACGGGGGACGATTCAATCAAGCCACTTGAGGAGGCGCCTTTCGTGAATCCGCCAATTGTAAATCAAACACATTACCTATGCTTGCTAATGATATTCCACATCTTCTATTCCACTCATTTGAGAATCATCGTCCCGCTGGTCTGAGCTGCTACTGCAGCTGCTACTTACTGCTACAAGGACATTGAAGACTTTTCCTTCTGACATTGCAAAGTACTGTAGAAATATGTTCTAATATTTTATCAAAGCTTTGAACAAATACTCAAATACCCGTGCTACACATGTGTCCAAACATTTGTTCAAATGTTTGTGCTATGTCTGGCGCCGAAAGGAAGGGCATGAGTAGTAAAATTGTGTACGAAGAAAAAGGGAAGTAGGTGGATATAAAAAATAAAAAACTTCGTTTTGAACGTGGCAATACCCAAACCACCATCTGCCAAAATAAAAAAAAAAACTGTTTTCATTTTGTTTTGCACTTTCTTGCGGACTGTACCTTTTCAGAGTGAAGTTTGTCAACAACCCGTCCTATTCTTATAATAATCGCATAGTAAGTAGGTATATTGTTGTATACCCATTTTGTAAGTTTCTTGTAAATATCTATGTGTGAGAGCAATTAAAGATTTTTGTATTTGTTCGAGCGTGTTTCTTAATTCTCGTACTGTAATTTACTTACTCATTTCCCAGAATTTTCCGTAATACCCATGTGGGTGATTCTCCCGACACAAATTTTTCCGCGTACTCAATGAGAACGGGGGTGCAGAACGTTACTATACGGTTGTAATATTTTTTTCTAGCAAGATGGGATAGTTACCCTCTCTCGGCACTTAATATTTTGTAATTAGGATTGCAGTTAATTAGGGGGAAAATGATAAAGCCTCGATTTTATCATATCGGAGGACGTAACTCAATTTTCTTACAGTTTATTTTCGGGCATAACACAAAAACTATTATTGATATAGGTTTAAGGATTATATTTTTGAAATCGTGATTAGTGCTAGTATTAGCTAAAGGTAATTTTATAATTTTATCTACCCAGTTTGAGAAATGGTAAGTAAAATTGTATGCGTTCCAAGAATTTTCCTCATTTCGGTGTGGCAACTCATGAGCTCATAGGCTACGAACCAGTACCGCACAAGCGCTAATCATGGAAGGATGTGCGTTGCTTGCTTTGTTTTCTCATCATAAACGTAAGTATGTCGTTTTGGTGACCCTGTTCATTTTTATTCTCATTTCCATTTTTATTAGTAACTTGACTTCCACTGGTCCAAAAAATCACCAAATATTTGTGAGTTTCCTTATTGTGATACATTCATTTATAAATTATTAATTAGTTTGTATGATAAATAGTTTTCTTGTAGTGATTATTTTTGCTTTGAATTTTAATTTCGGTGTTTTCATTTCGGTTGATTTGGTGGACTAAAATGTCAACCGAAATGATAAAAATCTCACCGAAATGATACTTTTCTCACTTCGGTGTCTTTCGGTGTATTAAGTTATCATCTCGGTGTCTTCTCCTATCATCTCGGTGGGTTCCTTTGTCATTTCGGCGACGAAGCGTTACATTTTCCAAGTTCAGCCCAAAGTAAAGGCTAGAAACAAAATCGCGCATGGCCAAAAGATACTTACTCACTGAGGACCTGGCTATTTACAACAATGCGGAAAACATTGTTACCTTGGCTACAGACTCTGATAAGTTGGTGGTAGCACAGGTGGACTAAGAACAAGTTCTATCACCCCCCAAACTGAATTCAATATAACGTTCCGTTGCGTACCTCACTGGTAATCGAACTCGGGATCGGGACTTCTCGGTATCGGAAGGTCTGATACCGGGTGGTGTGTACCACTGGACCAACTGTTAAGTTTATCGTGTTGTCGACAGTACCCTCTATAACTTAGTACTAATAATATATTCTCTGGCTCTAAGCCTAAACACAACATTAACAACTCAAACCCTTTCGCAATACTGACAGAGGAGTTATTTCCACAATTAACTAGAAATTATAAACAACAATATATTGTGCGATTAACGAGTGATTATGGTAACATAAAAATAACACGTTGCGAATAGTCCGAGATGCGTTTAAACGATAAATAACGTTTGTCCGACACGAAAATTATTATGTAACTTTTATAAATAATAAAATATAATGACAGGGCCGCTGGCGAAGCCAGACGCTTTTATACGAGAAAATAAATATTAATTGCCTATAATAACTTAATAAACTTTAAGTATTCACTTTTGTTAAGACAAGTATTGCAATTAAAAACGCTGCGGCATTTAAAATGGTATTACTAACTCAAGATAGGATTTCTGTTCTGAATTATGGAGTTGAGATGAAAATAAGTGAATCGGTTTTCATAAAATAAGTTACAGCTTTGTTGTGTTCCGGCGGCGGCGGCGACTAGAGGAGTGGGGTGTTTCCATATCTTCATTCATCAGGTGTGATGAAGGCTACTTGCTACTTCGTAGTGCATAAAATGAAATAAGTACCTATTATGTCAATCATTCAAGTTTCAAAATCTCGTCCATAAACACCAATAACTGAATACTTAATATCAAATGTCGGCTCGCTCAACATAATCTTGGCAAAGCACAGGAATCTCCCCGATTTTCCCACACAAATCACAACGATTTCTAAACTTGCATATTTACTATGTACCTAGTTCCAAGCGTTCTCACAAAATTGTATTGTTCCATGTTTCAAACGCAAGTAATTCTCGCCCTCTGGCAGATATATTACTTGTTTAATATTGTACTCCATATGAATCTCGTTTTGATCAATAAACATTGCTTTATTTATTATAAAAATCGGAATAAAAGAAGGTTTAAGGTTTTATGGGTTAAGCATTTTTAAACTAAAATCTTATTTTTTTTTCATAAATTTCCTGTAAGTATTTGATCATTATACTTACATATTTTTTAGGTTAGTAGGTATAGTTTGATAAAGGATCGCGCATAATTTCCAAAAGGAGATTTTTCAGTTTTGTATGGAGCCTCGGCTAGGACCTTGTACACTATACCATAGGCAAGCAAGAGATAAATATAATAACTGAAAACTAATTATATCGCAATAAGCTAACGCGTTTGATGGTACAAAAGCATTATCTAGTCTTTATAATTATGCGATCCCGATTCAATTAGGCGGTAAAATGTCACACTAACATTAAAAAAAAGGTTCACATTGACAGATTATCATCAGTCGTCAATGTCATCGTTTTTTCGTACAGAAACATCAAAGTTTCCGAACGTGATTTAAATATGGTTGCCAGTGTGACCATGGATGGCAAAGAATTTTTATTCCAAAGTTTATTTTTGTACCATTTATCCAGAAAGACAATGAGAATTTTAATATTTTATTTGACTTTACTATATTTTTTACTATTAGTATGAATAGTGTACAATGTCCTAGCCGAAAATGAAAAATGTCCTTTTTTTGGAGTAGGTACCTATCACCTCTGGCTACCGTGTACTTTTTTTGCGGATTTTAGATTTTATTTATCATCAAGGAAAGGTAAAATTGAGTAAATTAATTAATTTAATAATTGTATTCTTCAATCAATTTTGAAATCTTCAGTAGGTAAGCATTTAATTTAGGTATTAATTCAATGTTGGTTATCCTTTGCACGGGTAACTGATGGAAAATGTGGCTGTAAAAGGGTAATTCTCAAAACGCCCAAGATTCTCATTGTCACCTGCGCTACGTCGACAACACTCCCGTGGCAGTACGCCATCTTAAGCCATGAAAGGGTTCTTCATACATGCTGTAGTTAAGGATTATGGTATGTTTCAGCGTTTTAAAATGCCACAAACAGCATAAAATCGCAGTGTTATTTGTCGTCTAGTATTGTCGTATCGTCTAGTATTGTGTCGTTCCTTACATTCAGTCGAGTCGATGTTGTACTTTTGTATGGAACAGCATTTTTTTTCGTTATTCCTTGGTTGGCACAATTGTAATTTTTTTTCGTATTAATGGACACTATCATCCCCTAAAATCTTTGTAAGTACTAGGTACCTAATTATAATTTTGTGGTGTGTGATTCCGCCGTTATTTATCATATTCGTAACACAAGTGATTCTTCTTCTCGTGTTGCTGGCAAACTAGACTTTGCCGACCAAAACTCAGCTACGCGAATCGCAGAACTTGTAGCCTACATTAGGTCCTTCTGCCCTGTTTGCAGCTGTAAGGACACTCAGGCAGGGCATGATATTAAATGTCTCATCGTTTGGGGACAAGCACCGCACCATACAAGTGCTTATAAAAACAAAACACTTTTACTTATCTATGAAGAAATATCTTCTAAAACAAAAGCTAACCAGGGGGCTAATTGTCTAACTCAACATCAATCGCAATCGCATTCAGTTTGAAAGATATTGCACGGCCATTGCTGTTTTTGTCAACTAAAATTTTGTCAACTAAAATTTTGTCAACTTTCTTCAACAACAAGTATTGGATGCATGATGGATGTCAAACTGAAAGCGATTGCGAATGATGTTGAGTTAGACAATTACCCCCCAGTTCTTACTGAGGTGCTATTATTTTGAAATCAGATCAATTTGTGTGATGTTGTCGATGCTGTGAGATAATTATATTTTTTTTAACAGCAACTACCTATTTGAACAAATTCAATTTGAACTAAATTCTAAGATACTACCCGTGATGTCAGCAGTTATTATATTTCATTTAGTTTGTCAGAAAATTCTAAAATTTTCGTTTACCCCATGGACGCATCTCCTCAGGTGACCTTTATGTTTTCGTACTTATATTTTCTTTTCTAAAGAAGATTTTTTTTAAAGCATAAGCAACAGCAATAACTTATTGATCACTTTGAATAATCACTAATACATTTAGGTAATAGTATAAGAAACATTTCGTGTTACCCACTCCCGGCTCAGCTCACTTCCCCGCTTACCGCACAGCACACCGACAGCAATCAGTTGCGGTTAGCATCGAAATGTATTAAGTATTTAATTTTTAGTAACAAAATTAAAATTTAGTAATATGTATGGGATTGAATTACATAACTCAAGCCAGAGTCCCAGGACAGCTTCATTCGACAACTTTCGAACAAGACAATTTTAATAATAATAATAAAAAAATATACGTTATGAATAATTACAACATTTTGTTCAAGTAGGCTTACTATTGATTTTATAGTTCAGAAATAAAATCGTGTTACCCGCTCGGCTCCCTGCTCAGCTTGGGTACTTCCCGCTCTCCCCACAACCTTGGCCCACGGGTCGCTGTCTTGACATCAATCAGTTGCGTTTTGCACTCCGATATGTATTATTTGTGGCGAAATTTATGAGATTGAATTACACGGTTGGAGTCCCGACGAGGCTCGGCCTGTGAGCTGCGCGTGCGCTTTGCAATTGTAGCAGATATTTTGTTAAAGGGTATCAATCGTTTTATAGAGATACCTACCTATATAGATTCTTGCGTATCGGTTACATTTTAGTCCGTACCTAGTTGTTATAAAAAAATTGCGAAAATTAAAGTACTTAGGTACCTATTTGGTATCTGTCGTTCTATACCTACCTATGTGTGAAAGCTAAACAAAATCTTTTATGTAAACCTTGCCTAACAACCGGGACAAATCCTATTCTTAAGTGTTGCACATTTGTGCATGCTGAGCCGATAATATCGCATCGCCATCTTTGTTTTCTCGCGTTTCACCGAAAATCGTCAATTACATCAGTCGTCAAATTAGTTGTCAGATCAGTCGGGCGACCGGTCGTCGCGAGTGTTCGCTAAACAATAATTGCAAGGGAGAAATAATAACGGGCGGCGACGCGGAGCGTATCCGCTTGCAATAAAAATGTAAAACGCCGCCGATAAGCGGCAGCGCGAAAGGCTCGAATGTGGGGTAGGGACGAGCCGGGGTTTACCGTTGTCGATAAATTAATAAATCAACGTTTTTACAACTAGCTAAGACGAAAAATGAAAGCTTTAAAATTTTCTACTTTGTTGTAGAGTCCCAGATATTAGTTACTCCGTTATCATGATGAAAGCAACTGCGCTGTAGGTAATATCGAGGACTCTAGATCAAATTCAAAAGTTTGTGATATAATGCCGTTGGTACGCGTAACTCCGCGAATCAGCGGATATTTCCAGCATTGTTGTGTTCCGACAGTAAAAGAAAAGATAGCCAGTTTCACAGTGGTTAAGGATTCCAGGAGTAGACCTGATGTCAATAAGGCTGACCTTATCGTCACTTAACATTAGGTGTGATGAAGTGAATGCTAAGTGCTACCTCGTTGTGAATATGTACAAAAAACAATTGCTTCTATATAACGGGAACTAACGTATTTAAACGGGAAACGGGAAGTGAAGTGGAACATTAGTGCAATACTATCTAAATATTAAATTAATTATAATAATTTTTCTATTAGGTATACAGGGTTGTCCATCGGGGACATTAGGTGGTCCATCGGGATGGGTCAGTATGGGAAAATTTGAAACTATAAGAGAAGGAAATATTTGTTCTAGGGAATTATGTCGTCGATTTTAGAGTTAAGAAAAACTGCATTCAAATATTTTCAAAAAACTCATACACGACTCGGGAATTGCACCTTGTCAGTTTTCAATACTAAAATAATTATAATGCTATTTTACTAGAAAACTTGATTGTGTAGGTTGTTAAGAATACATTCTACATTCTACTATGGAACCCTATATCTACAATTTTAAGCGGGTTCAATCAAACCCCACAGAACCCCCGACGTCCGACGTCTCGACGGTGAAGTGCAACAAACGTAACTAACACTGTGGTCATTTTTGGAACCAAGAAATTTTCCATACTGCTGAAAGCCGACAGTCCATTTTGACAGCAAATTTTGTATCGAGTATCAACTAGGAGGACTCGCAACCTTCACCTCATGTGCTGAGGAGACACCCCGGCCGGGGGTTTTAGTGGGTTCAATCAAACCCCACATAACCCCCGACGTCGTCTCGATAGTGAAGTGCACAAACTTATCTGACGCGGTGGTCATTTTTGGAACCAAGAAATTTTCCACACCGCTGACAGCCGGCAGTCCATTTTGAAAGCTAATTTTGTAGCATAGCATAGCACCACCGCTGTAATTAGCAGATAATTATGTTTGTGGCGAGTGTAGTGACAAAGCGTTGATTTATATTAACCCGATATGACACAATAAGCGGCTCACGATCTGCACATCACGAGACAGTGTTATGGCGGAACGATTATATTTGCCCTATACAGAATAGAGACATCGATAACTTCTTTTCACCTCTCTACCAGGCTCGCTGTTTGAGTTTTTATGTCCGGATCAAACTGCTAGGTATTTTGTCACACAAAATATAAATGTAGCCAACTTCCTTCCTTCATTGGTGGAGTTTATCTGAGTGATTAATTACTACCTTATATTGCCTGCTTTCAACAACCCGAATAATGTAATACGTTGTTTTAATGCCTTTGTTTAGGACTTGGGAAGTGCTTTTTGCATCGCATTGCTACGTTTGACGTTTTGTGTTGGACTTTAGTATTGTCGTGTATAAAGGTGCGTCCACAATTGTAACATTTTGGCGTGTCCGAACACTGTGTCTTTATCATGCATCGCTAGTTTTGTTGGGCATCAGCTGTGGTATACTGTATCAAAGAGACAATGTATTATAAAGACACGGTGTTCGGACACGCCAAAATGTTACAAGTGTGGACGCATATCATGTCAGCCGAACGACGCCCACTGCTGGGCATAGGCCTCCCCCAAGGATCTCCACAACGATCGGTCCTGCGCATGGACGCACCTTAATGTGACATAAATAGGCAACATTTGCAAAGGACAGTGGTCGGATGGGTATATAGTCTATCGATTAGTCATCATCACTCATTGAATGTTCTCACTGCTGGGCAAGGCTGGGGCACAGACTCACCTTATGGATCGATAACGATAAAAAGTTCTTTAAACCTAATGAGCCAATAGCGGATTCGTGGATATTGACGACTGTTAACGAAGCAAAACCAACTGATTAACGTGCCTTCTGAAACACATAGGAGCTCGAGATAATAAATTTTTGCCTAGGTAAGTGATGGGTACTTCTTGAATTACCTCGATTAGTAGTTAGTAAACAAAGTGGATTTTTTCATGCCCCCTGGAAAAAAGTACCTACTCTAAAAAAAGGGGATTGCAAATCTATATACAGGCCGTCCCAAAACTATGGCACATGGAGGGAAAGTACCTTAAATACTGAAAATATAAAAATTTACTCTAAGGAAACTTCATTTTTTATTTAAAAAGAAAACGAACTGCATTCAAAGAATTTCTAATAATCGCATGTCTGAACTGGGAACTAACATTTTAAATTTTATTATACCGATCGAAAGGCTCAATAAGCATTTATTTATGCTGAGTAATATGGCATCTTAAATAAAAGGGAGAATACAAAATTTAACATTTAATGTTGAATAACAAATTTGTGCAGTGTATTTTTTTCACCGTGGTTATGGATAGTATTTTCTGTGACTGTCGTGCTAAAAACAACTGACTTTAACATTTCAATGTATTACCACTAATGAGTAAAGATTGGAGCAATATTATACCTTATTTCCCTATCATAAGTGTGTGATAAAGTTATACATAATGTGATAAGTTACACCATCTCGATTGAAAAATGGAAAATGAAGTATTTAGGAAAAATCGACCCGTCTCACAACCAGCTCCGATGGGACTCGAACCCACGACCTTTCGTCGCTATCCGGGCGACTGCTCTAACCACTGAGCTACGGAGTCACCCTACCCATACCCTACCCTACGGTAGAGGTAGGGTAGGTGTAGGGTAGAGGTAGGGTAGGGGTAGGATAGGGATAGAGTTGTGACGGGACGTCCTCGTCGGCCAGCGGTACACTAGCCGGAACGTCGGAAGTCACCGCCCAGTATTTAATTTGTAGATAATAGATGAATAAAAAGATGATGTTTATAGGGACTTGACTTTTATTTATAAAGGTAGTAATAAAGAAACGTATAGGAAGAATAGGAAGATTAGGAAGTATAGGAAGTATAGGAACCCTTTCCAAGGGTCAAGGGTTCCACTTATTTAATACTATGACAAACAATTGAAACTGGTATAAAAAACTGGTAATGCTCCGAGAGCTCTGTACGGCTTGGTGATTTTAGTAGAACCGAATCAAAAATGATGAACAGGACACGTGAAACGAAGATTTTGAATTTGAATTGAAAGAACAGGATAGGATTCGATAAAATTAATGGCCAGTATGTAGAACTAGATGGAGTTTCCAGTCATCATAGAGTTTTTAACCATCCATAATGACTGGTACGAATCGACATCGTTACAATACCGGGGCGGCCGGGGCCGTAAATGCCGTAATGTTGTAAATGTTCATTATATTACCATAACAAGGTGTAAAAAGGCAGATTCCCAAATAAAATAAAGAAAAGAAAAAAATACATTTCTTTTTTTCATTATAATCCATCCCATCCTTTTCATGATACTTTAGTCTAGCAGGTTCCAATTGATATTTTACACCATTTTATAATTCGTAGACAGTTAGCATTTGACTATATCAACGTGTGCAATATTAACTCCATACAAATTACCTGTTTTCTAATTCGATTTGTGTGAAATCCCCAATCCTGCGCTTGATGCGACTTACCAAAAAGTGATCAGCGTGGCAAGACGCATTTAACTGAGATACGTTTGAAGTCTGATGGTGGGTATTATTATTTTAATTATAATTATTATTACTTCCCATATTTCTTTTTGTATTCCCGGATTTGGGTGGTCCTTTGCTAATTTCCATTGTTTCGAGTATACTTTCCCTCCAGGTGCCATGAAAGTATTCCACCATATATAGTTATGTATTTATGTTTAGATACTTACGAGTAATTATAAAATATTCTGCCGATTATTTTGTGTAACTATGATTACGTTTCGGGCAAGCTTATTTATTATGTGTGCTAAAGTAGACGGCATTTCATTAATTGTTAATATGTGAAAATAATATTTTTTGTTTGACCTTGCCCTTGATGAACTTTAAAAAACCTGTCCTGTTCTGCCAAGTGACTGGCTTTGTAAGTGTTACTTTCGGCAAGTTTTTTTACTCGTCTCTACGGTAACTCAAATCCAATAATTGACTTTTACAGTCGAATTTCTCATCTCGTGCAACATTCGAGTGAGGTACCTACCTCACCCTTTACCTAAGGGTGTACGCTATATTATATTAGGTACTTTTAGGTATATTATACAGTTTCGCGCTTTCTTCGACATATCTTTGCCATAATTCATGATTTGTTTAGCAGTTTAGGCGTGAAACTGAAAAAATTTGATTGTTCTTTTTCTTTCTTCCATACCAAACGAAGAACTTTGGTCTACGAACTTGAAAATCGATTCTTACGCGAACAATGTTGCAAAAACTATAGCGCTCCGCTCGATACGCCGCGTAATCTGGTAGCGAATAAATTAAAAAAGGAAAAAGGGGGTGGCTACGCCGAGATCGTGAGAAAGTAATAATAAACATATCAATCGATGGTTCTCTCGTGAGCGCTAACTGTTTATTAGAAGGTTACTTATCTGCCTGCGGAGCCCCCGCCATACTTATTGAGATTACTCACAATTTCTTTGTGGTCGTAATGAGCGAGCAGGGCGATCGACTCTGGTATTAGCATGCTTTTTGTTACAAAAGGGAATTAGATACTTTCTTTTATATGTGGACGTTTTGCATGCATTATGTTTGGGTTGCTTTTGAGGAGCTAAATTGATACTATTAGTTTTGTTGTTTGTAAATTAATGAGGTTGATATGTGGGTGCGTTTGATTGTAGGCAAGAAAACAGCAAGTAAAACGTTCTATATTTTTTGTTACACCCTTGTCTAACATTGTGGTAAAGTAGCAGTAGTGGAAAATACAGGAAAGATGTCAATCAAACTTTAGTGATTTTTGTCGTGTTATTTTTTTCCATTCACAATTAAATTTTAACTAGAAATAAAAACAGGCACACTACTCTCCCAATTAGAATCCAAAAGGTGTGGGTTCTAGTCCAGTCCTACTACCTAGGTACTTCAACTACTTATTTGGAAATTTTTTGGTTGAAAGACGGGTCGTTCCAAAAATCGATTTACATTGTCGATTGTTTTACCCACTCCTTCTAAACTCTTTGTAAGCACAGTAATTTGTGTCCTCGGCCAGTGGAAGCTCACGACCTAGGTAGCCTGTAAGGCTTAGGTAGCCTGTAAGATAACCCTTTGTTTATAATTTGCATCCAGAATATGCGGTTAGCTATCCTCGATAGCCGGGAATTGTAATGTATCTAGTTACCCCAGCCGAAGCAAAAGCACGATGTTTCACCATTGAGGCCATGGAATTTAAGTATTCTGTAGGTAGCTCAAAGATTTTCGTTTAGGTAAAAAGTTTGTAGAACTTTTTTGTTCAATGATGAATAATAATTTTCTTTTCGTTTGTTGTAAATAATATTTTTGCCAGTAGGTATATTTGGTGCCTAGGCTCTTCCGAAAATATTCCGATTTGTCTAATTGATATGTCTGTTTGAAATTAAAGTACCTTTATATCTGACAATGCATACATGACCCGTCATTGACGATCGCCATTTTTTATAGGATTGCGAATCATGAAAAATAACGGATAAGTACGTCTTTCCTATACTTTGACATTCGTGTTCTTTTGACGAATCGTGAATGACGCATCCGTGTGAACGAAGCCTTAGGTGTTTTTATAAACAATTTAAGCTCAGCAGGTCGAAACGAGCGTCAATTTGTATTGGCTTTCATTTATTTTGTTAAATTAACGAATTTAATAAATAAAGTTTAGATGATTTTCTCTAGCAACAAACTTTTCAATCCAAGTACGTACGTACTTTTTACTTTCATTTAAATTATAATAGATAGGTAGGTACTAATGATTTATAATCTATGTATCAATCATCGTGAATACTATGCCTAATTCGTTTTTTTTATTTATTACTGTCTTTACTGTATTTCAAAATAATTCGACAGTCGACTTCAGGAAGAACGTAGGTCACATTTTAAATTAATTTCATTTTGTTACTAAAACTTGCCTTATAAATAAGCATAACTTAACATTTAACAACACATCGAACTTACCATAACCTTGTTCTTTGATTTATAAAATAAAAACCTGATCCGTTTCATGAATAACACTTGTATGAGCTTGTTTAACAATATTCACGGAAAAAAGACCAACTTAAAGCAAGGTTGGTTGCATGGTGAGGGTGGGGTCACACTGCTAGATATACCTAAATACTTTAGACATCAACACAAAAACGGTATTGAAAATGATTGATTTAGCTTTGTTCATGTTAAAATTTGGCAAATTGCAAATTTCTATAGCTTTCACAAAAAGTAATAGTTCAGATGCACTAGAAAGGAGAGCTGCTCCTACAACTTAAACTAAATATTGTGGAACGATGATTGCAAGGACAGGAATGCAACAATGCAATTGATATGGAAACGAAAATAATATCAGGCTATACTACAGGAACGTTTTGTGAAGTTTCATAAAAAAAATTATTTCAATAAATAAAATGTATTGAATTGACTTAAATTAATCTTAAGTTCCTGCTTTTGGTTTAAGAAATTGTATTCAAGTGCCATTAGAGATCACAACTTACTGTCTAAGTAAAGGTGACGAGGTGCGAACGTCAAATCCACCAAACCGCTTGCGAAGAGAGCTTTCGAAAAAGCGTATTAGCAAAATTGTTCCCGCTGAGACTCCGACCCCACCCCACCGCGCACATAACAATTTGCCCGAAGTATCGGCTACTGTCGAACAGTCGATGTTGTTTATTATGTATATATTTATAATTCCTAATGACTGAGTATTATTCCGCTCGGGGCACGCACGCAAGCCTGATCATCACTCATAAGCATATTATTTTGATAAATAATTTTATAAAATTTCTAAATATGTGGTACGTATTTTATTGTAGGTTACTTGTTTTAGCCTATTAGTTATTTGTAACTGCCACATAATTTATAACTAGATTATCGAAATCGACTCGTCAAACTTAATCAGATTCAGTTAAGTAGGTCCAAACTCAAAAGGTTATTCCGATGCATTATGTTAAGACGATAAAGACGATTTGGTATATCATAATAATAGAAATTTAATAATTGCACCCCCAACTAAGATTAACGCCGTCAATATTTTACAATTTCGCAATTTCTACAGATTTTTGTGAAATGGCTCCTTAAAGCTAGAGCACACAATTAGGTAGTAAGTGATGATGTTATTTCAGTAAAGCTACCATGCTATTCTCTGAATATTTAACTTTCAGACTTACCACTAACTGAAAGGGCCAGAAATATAAAATCATTGCAAAATGGCGACAAAATTGAATAAGGACAGGACTTTCATCTAAGAATATATACATGCTTTCAGCGTATATGTACTTATTCGTTTTTTGCAATCTCGGTCTAACTAAACACACCTTTTATGTAGCTATCCCGAACAGATATTGAACAGTATTTGTTTAAATCAGGCGTCACCAACCATTGTGCGCTACATATATTAAGTACCAAGCTATATATACAGGGCGTCCCAAAACTATGCCTCATGGAGGGAAAGTACCTTAAATACTGAAGATATAAAATTTTACTGAAACGAGACTTCATTTTTATTTTAAAAAGAAAACGAACTGCATTCATAGAATTTCAAATAATGGCCTGTCTAAACTGGGAATCGAACCCGCTGAATGTGAAAAAAAATATTTCTGTAATTTTATTATACCGAACGAAGGGCTCAATTATAAGCATTTATTAATTCTAGTAACATAGCAACTTAAATAAAAGGGAGACTACGAAATTTAACATTTATTATTGAATAACAAGTCTGTGCAGCATTCTATTGGATAGCCTTTTCTGTGACTGTCGTGCTCAAACAAAACAACTGACTTTAACATTTTAATGTAATACTAATGAGTGAAGATTCGAGCAATTGTACCTAATTTACCTATCTTAAGTGTTTAATAAAGTTATAATGTAATAAGTATAATGTAACACCACCTCGATTGGTTTAAGCAAGTTTGGATAATTTGGTGCGAGTTCGATTCTCGGTTCGGACAGGCGATTATTTAAAAATTCTTGAATGCAGTTCGTATTGTTATTTAAATATAAAAAGTCTAATACAATAAAATTCTCAATCTACATTATTTAGTGCGGTACATACTCATGGGACGCCCTGAGAGCGCCCTGAGGACGTCCCACGACTTTGCAACATGGTGGAACGTGGAATAGACCGCACCAAATCATTCAAACCTTTTGACGTGATAACGTCTTATAAATCGATGAACGCCCGTCTGCACGAAAAAGCATGATGCAATATTAACGTTCCGCGTAGGCACCTAGGTAATGGCGCAGAGAGCTAACTTCTGAAACAGTTACATTAAATTATCAATCTTTTCCCCACAACAATTTTTAAATCAATCAAGGCGGTGTTACTTATCACATTATAACTTTAGTAAACACTTATGATACATAAGATACACTTACATTCAGCGGGTTCGATTCCCAGTTCAGACAAGCGATTATTTGAAATTCTTTGAACGCAGTTCGTTTTCTTTATAAAATAAAAATGAAGTTTCCTTTCAGTACAATTTTATATCTTCAGTATTTAAGGTACTTTCCCTCCATGAGGCATAGTTTTGGGACGCCCTGTATATTTAATTTTTCATAATATATTATTTTCATAGATATTGAAAAGGCATTGCTGCAGTCACACAAATATTTTTACCGACTGTGATGGATCAAATCGAAAGAGATCACACCTTGGTACAGATCACAAGCCCCCAGGTCGGACAGTAGATATATATACATACATATTTAGCTATAGGTTATAATACCCTAAACGACGACGGTCCTAACATAGTAATATAATAATATAATCATAGTAACGATTTGTTCACACGACGACGTTATTATTATTATTATTATTTATTGGGGGGGACGCCAGCGAAGTCGGACGGGTGATCAGTCACCTAGGTCGGGACCATTTCACCCAGTTCCCCAAGTCCCCTAAAAGCTGAAAAAGCAGGGGGGAGGCGGGTTGCACGCGACGACGTTTGACGTATCGTCTTTTTTCGCGAATCGTCTACTTTTGAACGGCGCGGCCGTTTTTTTTGTTTTTACACAACGGTGTAGCCACAGAACATGGAAAGTAAAAAAAAAAATCCGTGTTCTGTGGGTGTAGCACTTAGCCTTCATCAAACCTGCTGCTTTCAAAACTGCTGCGTTAAAAAAAATCTAAACGCCCGATATTATGATGAAACTTCTTTTCTATACTTGTGGTATGTAAGCTTATTAATGGCCGTTCATAAAAATATTTTTTACGATAAATAACATGTCTCGAAATAATCAGAATGAACCATTAAGTTAAAATGTACTACTTTTAACTCAATGGAATTATTTGCCGTATGAAATTTGCCCTGCCGCCCTATGAAAAATTACAAAACGGAAATTAAACCTTCAATAAGCTAAAAACGTTATTGGCTTGGTGATGCATAAAACCTTAAGTGCAGCTCACTCAACATGCGCTACAGTAATATTTATTTAAATCGGCATTTTAAGAAAAACACACTTCAATATACTATACCCAACCCTCAAAAATCATGCACTTGACAAATTATCAAACAACACGCTCTATTTTCAATTATGGCCCGGTAGGTGGCACTGATATTATTTTTTACCGTTTTTAAATGTATAAATACGTGTTAGGAACCCGCAGAGCACACCCTGCGGTTGTGGCTGTTAGGGCTGGCAACTTGTTGCTTAGATATTTAAAAATCAAAGGTAGTTACGAAAATTATTTTAATATCATCTGTGGAACGCTTAAATTTAATAGGTTCCCCGACTGGAATGAGAGCTGTTTTTTTTCCTTTTTAGTAAGTTATTGGCAGTCGTGTTTTTAAATTATTATTTTTTATTTATTCCTTATAGTGATTATGTATACAAATTTTATATCTTTGAATAGTAATCGTCAAGGCCATTCGTTTGATACCCATATTGATAAAATTAAAGAAAAAAAAGTATTTAATTTTAATGGCGACACACGTCCGCCATATTGAATATTAAAAATATATATATGGCCAGTGTTTATCGGGGTGAATATCGTTTCTAATGATACATCATACATTCAAATCCGTTAAGGCATTCATGTTATTATATTTATATTTATACTAATATTATAATTGTGAAAGTGTGTTTGTTTGTTTGTTTATTTGTTTGTTTGTTTGTTTGTTTGTCCTTCTTTCACGCCAAAACGGAGCAACGGATCGACGTGATATTTGAAATGGGGATAGTTTGGGAGCTGGAGAGTAACATAGGCTACTTATTATTCCGGAAAATTGAGTAAAAATTGTAATTTTCTATGAAAAATCATTTAACTGTCGTACCTTCGATACAAAACTGTCATTTCTTCCATTGCCGTTTCCAAAGAGTATGTATCACTGACGTCTGCGCGGTCAAAGTCAAATACTAATCTTTTCTATAAGCTTATAATAAAAAAATGTACTGTAACTAGCGCCAAAAATGCCCCAGTCGCGCAGAGTTATCTGACACTCACTCTACTTCACAGAGTAATTTTTTATATGTAGGGAATAGAGACCAAGCTTGGGCCCCTTTATTGGTAGTGTGTAACTAGCGCTATCTGTTGTCTGGTGTAGGCAACTTTTGGTGTATAAACACACACACAAGATGTTGGTGACCGGGTCCACTATTATATGGCAAAACAACGTTTGCCGGGTCAGCTTGTAATATAATAAAATAATAAAAATCTTTATTCGGAACAATCAGTCAATAATATAGTAGACTGGTCTAATAACAACTGCTTAAAGCTAAATCCCTCCAAAACAAAATTCTTAATCTTTGGGTCAAAAAAGCAGGTATCAAAATGTCACCCCTCCCTTAATGTTAAATTAAAGGATTTGGAAATAGAAAGAGTCTATGAAGCCAGGAATTTAGGTCTCAAGATGGATAGTGGTCTTCATTTCGAGAACCATATTGGGAGTTGTGTCCGAAATTGTTTCTACAAATTAAAAATATTATACAAGGTTAGGCGTTACCTCAGTACAGTACAGACCTGCGCATCCAGCTGGTGGAGTCCCTGGTGTTATCACAACTTAATTATATGGACACTGTGTATGGTCCGTGCTTACTTGCCAAAACACAAAAGCTCATTCAACGGGTACAAAATGCTTGTGCACGTTTTTGTTTCCATATTCCGTTACGGGCCCACGTGACTCCTTTTCTTAATAAGCACCTGATGTTAAAAATGAAACACCGTCGCAAGTTTCATCTAGCTTGCCTAATGTTCGGCATTGTCAAACACAAAGCGCCTTTCTATTTGTACAGCAAGCTATCTTGGATGTCATCCCATAAACCCTATGGGGAACGAAGACTTGCTCGACAACTGGTCACTGCTCGCCACGCCTCCGCTGCTTTCCGTGGTAGCTTCCGTTATGCAGCTTCCAAATGCTGGAACAACATTCCTCCGCCTCTGAGGATCCTAAACAATTTAATAAGTTTTAGACAAAGAGTTAGGCAGTTCCTTATCAATAGTCAAAAAACTCAAGAGGATCAGATACAAGATATTCATCATCATCATCATCATGTCAGCCGAACGACGCCCACTGCTGGGCATAGGCCTCCCCCAAGGATCTCCACAACGATCGGTCCTGCGCTGCCCGCATCCAGCGGCTTCCCGCGACCTTGACCAGATCGTCGGTCCACCTTGTAGGGGGCCTGCCCACGGAACGTCGTCCGGTACGCGGTCGCCATTCGAGAACCTTTCCGCCCCAACGGCCATCGGTTC
Organism: Crambus lathoniellus; assembly: GCA_949710035.1. Taxonomy (NCBI): domain Eukaryota; kingdom Metazoa; phylum Arthropoda; class Insecta; order Lepidoptera; family Crambidae; genus Crambus; species Crambus lathoniellus. Next base: position 33,203,080 of record OX453296.1, read on the forward strand.
TCCGCGCTATGTGTCCCGCCCACTGCCACTTCAATGATGCAATCCTTCGAGCTCGTCGGTTGTTTTAGTTCTCCTGCGGATCTCATCATTTCTGATTCGATCGAGCAGGGAAATACCAAGCATCGCTCTCTCCATTGCTCGCTGGGTGACTTTGAGCCTTCTTATGAGACCCATAGTAAAAGACCACGTCTCACTTCCATAGGTCATTACTGGCAACACACACTGGTCAAAGACTTTCGTCTTGAGACATTGAGGTATTTCGGACGCGAATATATGCCGGAGCTTCCCAAACGCTGCCCATCCGAGCTGGATTCGACGAGAGATCTTTTTCTCAAAGTTGGACTTACCTAACTGGACCGTCTGTCCTAGGTAAACATAGTGATCAACAACTTCGAGTGTAATGTTCCCAACATTAACTGGAATGGATACAAGATATTAGTATATTATAATCCATTAGTTATTATATCTGACGACCGCTTTGACGCAAGGGTAGGATACCTGCTTTCTGAGCCAGTGATCTCGGATTTTATTCCCGAACAAGACAGTTATTTGTCTTGTTCTGGTTGCTATCTATGTATATTTTAGTATGTATTTACAAAAAAGTATATAAGTATACTAGCTTTCCGCCCGCGGCTTCGCCCGCGTGTACTACACAACATTATTTTCATGGAATGTAATATTCTCCGGGATAAACTATGTCATTCTCCAGCTCCCAATCTACCCCCGTACCAAAAATCACATTGATCCGTTACTCCGTTTGGACGTGAAAGACGGACAAAGAAATAATACCTACTTATTGATTTTCCCGTGGGAATATGATATTATAATCCTTGCCAGGGTCTCAAATTATTTACTTAAATACCAATTTCTGCCCCCAAATTAGCCCGCTTTTTCCATACAATGAAATTTCCCGCGGTAAAAAGTAAAATATGTCCTTTCCAGGGCCTTAAACTGTCTCTATTCTAAACATCATCCTTCCCATGAACTCAAACTATCGCCTTAAATACCAATTCCCATTCAGCTTTGCCCGAGCTAAAACTAATTTTACCATGAGAATGAGCCTTATTCCCGCGGTTACAATTTGCCTATGTCCTTCCTAGCATCAGGACATGGGTGTCCCGGTGCTCCTATCAGTAGGAGTAATTAGTAGGAGCACATGGAAGCACTGTCTCAAACTATCTCCATTCTAAATTTCATCAAAATTGGTTCAGCCGTTTTGACGTAAGCATATACAATTTCGCATTTATAATAATAGTAGGGATATTAGAAATAGGAATATGAATATTGATCATGATTATGATAGTAGGAATATGAAGGAATACGTCCGCGAGTACTACATCGCAAAATTTTGTGTCAATAGGCATTCTCTAAGGTCTCATCAGTACCATCATCAATCTATTTTGATGTCCTTGCTGCTGGGGCACAGGCCTTTATATAGATGGATAAGGACAATGGGCCATGACCTTCCACACAGGCCCATTGAAGTTATGGTGTACTAACCAATCCAAATGCAGCCAGAAACATCGGCTTATCGTGTCTTCCAAAGCACGATATATTTTTTAACAGCAATCCTATGATAGACCATTGCAAAAGTAACATAACCTCATCGATCGCAGGCCGAGCACGCTACCCGTGGTTTAGGCATAAGAAGGTAACGATACCTAGACAAACAGGAGCTACTATCGTATGAATAATATTCGCACATTCTCCTACTCTTGAACTACCAAAATGCAAAAAATCAAGTCAATACTTTGCTAAAAAATGTGTAATAGTTACTGATTTTCTTGAGTTTTATTCTAATGCATAAAGAATTGTTTGCTTTGCACGAAAATGAGCTGTCATGGGACCCATGCTTCATTGAATAAAGTGAACAAAAAAAACTGTATCCCAAGGGAACTGTACTTTTTTCGAGTTAAAAAAACCGTATGAAATTTTCCCGGCCAGAGTTCAATTATCCCGATCGATTTAGTGGTTTAAGAAGTTGTGATTGAGCCATAAACATCCAAACTCCGTATCTTTAATACCCCTCACCCACCTTATATACATTAACCTCCCCTTTCTACCCTATTAGGTGTTTTTTTTATTTTGCATACGCAGATCATTTTTAATGATGACCTAGTATCATTCATACCAATTTCCATACTCCTAAGTCCAGAAATGAGGAAGTTTTCATATAAGCCTTAATCCTCCCTTTCTACCCTATTAAGAGTTTTTTTATAACTTCGCATACGCAGATCATTTTCAATCGTGATCGTGACCAGTATCCAACATACCAATTTTCATACTAAGTTTAGAAATGAGGAAGTTCCATATAAGCCCAATCCGCCCGTTTTACCCCATTATCGGGGAGTTTTTTAACTTCGCTTACGCAGATAATTTTCAATCGTGATCAGTATTCAACATACCAATTTTCATACTTCTAAGTTCAGAAATGAAGAAGTTCCATATAAACTTTATCTCCCCATTTTACCCTATTAAGGGGGAGTTTTTTTACTTTGATTACTCAGATCATTTTCAGTTGTAACCAGTATCCAACGTACCAATTTTCATGCTTCTAAATCCATTAATGAGGAACTTCCATATAACCTTAACCCCCCCATTTTACCCCTTTAGGGGGGGAGTTTCCTAAAATCCGTTCTTAGCGGACGTCTCCTAGGCATAATCTACCTTCCTGCCAAATTACATCTTCGTTGGTACAGTAGTTTTCGAGATTTCGTGATGAGTGAGTTATGTCCCCTCGATTTTATATATATAGATATTTATCCGTTATCTAGTTTCCATAACACATTTTCTTAATGCATACCACTTATGAGCTGGATAATGGGTGCGATTATAAGAAATTAATTATTGATTATTGTGATATATTTACCTCTAGTTTTCTGTCCCTTCTTCTGTTGTGGCTTGGTTCTACATGCTGTGGCTTGGTACTGCATAACGGATAGTTTTTGATGTGTAGCAGTAGCAGTCACACTTAGTAGGGATATAGTTTGTAAAAGTCCGCTTGGTCGCTGTTTCTTTTCGTTGTTAAAAGTTGTGCTCATTCATGTTAAGTCCTGCAAAATGTTCCTAGTGTTAAATGTAAATTATATCAGTAAGAGATTGTTTAAAGTAAGTAGTTAAGTTCATTTTAGTTTTAATTCTTTGTTTGTCTTTCATAGTTAAACTTACCGTATTGCAAATTATTCACTTAAGAAAACATCATAGCTCATGCTCACTATTTGTCACCAATTGCTATTGGGTAATGTAATTATCTGTCTAAAAAAATATTATATTTTCATGCTGTTTGTAAATGTTCGCTAAATTTTAAGCTCTAAAAGTTTTGTCAATAAAAACAATAACGTGCGTAAAATAAGATAAAGTACCTACCTATACATACTAAATTCTTCAATTGAAGTCCCATCACGTTAACTTAAAATACTTACACTCAAGCATACCGTACCGTACATTTATCATAATCACAAAACATAGTTTACATAAGCAGGGAAAAAAGACTATGCCATCACTAAAGCAAAATGCTTTCTATGGTTATAATGCAATATGGAAAATGCGGGCAGTCCTCGTCGCACCGAGCATACTGAAGCCCGCCAGTGGACTGGCGCAGTCGCATCATAAAGTGAGCAGGGCCAACGCAAGAAAATATTATTTATGGTGGAATAAAGAAACTCACATACCCACATAGACATTTACTCATACATACATTGACCCTTTTTTTGTAGTGAGGGGAATGCCTTTAAGCATAACCCGTCCGCGCGTGGCTAAACACATTACACTCCTTGTGCAGTCATGTAAAAATAGCAAAATGCTTTTTTGTTTAAAACAAGTTATTTTCACTAGGTACATATCAAACATTTCTCAAAAATAACGTGCCATCCCTAGCGGGCGGTAGGGTTCGCCCATCTGAATCTAAATCGCATAGAACAGCTCGCCATCACCACATACCTCCCCTTGCCACCGCTGACAAAATGAGTTTCTCCTAAGCGTGTAATGCAATTGTAACAAACTAGTATTTTGTTACTTCGGAGATGCAACTGAGGAAAAATATCGCTTAATTTTTTTTTATGCAGAGAAGCACTTTCGCATCTTTTTCAACTGATTGAACGAGTTAAACTCGCATATTGGGGATTGCGCGGAGAGAAGATCCGATGAAGTTTATAGTAGCAAATCGATCACATACTATAAGCATTTGATTGCTAAAGACTATACATCTATACAAATAAATAAAATTGGAGTGTCTGTTTGTAATATTAAAATAACCGCTTTTTACTACATGCATATGATTATATATACGGTACATATACCAAAATAAGGTTTTTTTAAATTTTTGTCTGTCTGTCTGTCTTTCTGTCTGTCTGTCTGTCTGTTTGTTCCGGCTAATCTCTGGACCGATTTTGACGGCACTTTCACTGGCAGGTAGCTGATGTAATAAGGAGTAACTCAGGCTACTTTTTATCCCGATATTCCCACGGGAACGAGAACCACGCGGGTGAAACCGCGGGCGGCCGCTAGTACCACATAAATTGATATTATGTGACAAAATGAGTTGCAAATAAATGTAGGTTTTTGATTACATTAAGTTTAAATAAGCCATATAACACCATAAATAATTTGGATGTCCTTTTTTTCATATAAGTACAATATGATATAATTATATCCTTCTCGATTTTGTTTTACGGGAACAGAAATATCCTTTTCAATCTCTCTTCATAAATATAAAAAAATGAACAAAATGGTTTGGTGGAAAGTGTTATTACTTTTTCTCCACCAAGCTATTAATCTGTCGATAGTCAGACTGGGCGGCGCACTTATTTTATTATAACTACTAGCTTTCCGCCCGCGGCTTCGCCCGCGTGGACTACACAACGTTTTCCCGCGGGAATGTGACTTTTCCGGGATAAAAAGTAGCCTATGTTCCTCTCCAGGCAACAAAGCATCTGTGTCCCAAATGTCAGCCAAATCCGTTCAGTCGTTTTGGCGTGATTGAATAACAAACATACAAACATCCAAACATCTAAACTTTCACATTTATAATATTAGTAGGATAGTAGGATGTACAAACATACTTTTGCTCAATTTATCCACCAAGTTTGAATGCCAGTACTAGTGTTACATTACGAAACTTTAACCTACCGACTATAAATTTTTTGAAACGAACTTTAATACCGCATCTCACTCAAGTGACTAGTCTTACCAAAAGTGTTTGTTTTAATTTTGCGAAAATAAATAATAAATATAAAATATGTCTTCGGTCCTAAAGAAAAATATAGAGTGGAATTATTTCATGATGGCACAGGCTACTTTTTATCCCGGAAAAATATCACATTCTCGCGGGATAACGCCGTGAAGTCCACGCGGGCAAAACCGCGGGCGGAAGGCTAGTTTCAAAAATAAGGGAATGATTCCTTTGCGCGAAATTGCGAAAAATGTGAATTTGTTATCTCCATTATTTCGAGTTCTTTCCGTCGTGGTGTCATTAAATAATTCCACCCTGTTTATTGCTTTATGATAGATTATCTTTCTCACACATACTTTATACCCCTAAATTAAACATAAGTATTTAAACATTTTAGAACACCAAATGTAAAAAATTTAATCTGTTTTATAACAAGCGAATAATAGCCTGCTTAATTTTGACTATAGCTGTATCTTAAAACGAAATATTCTACGGCGAGACGATGACGCTTCTGGACTTAGTGACGTCACAAATATAGTCGTTCTCTCCTTGTCTATTAAGAAAGTTTGATTTCCTACTATACTGTAACTTATAGCTCATCGTAAGTCCCCTAAAGGCTGATTATTACACAGACATGTTGTCGCAAAATCTTTGCAAACGACCTTTGATTAGTAAATCTGTGATTGATCGTTCTGAGCCTACGCCCCACCGCACGCAATCGTGGCCCGGCTGCTGCGATATTGAACAATGTGCAAATTGAATGCAACCGACAAATTTGGATTACAGCATTGAGCACTGCTTTATTTGCATACCTGCAAGCTGCTTTGCGTTCTCGCGATTGGGAGCATACGGGATAGTTTGTGTAAAATTTAGGCCCCGACACAGCGGCCGACGAAGCACCAGGATACAAATTCTAAAAGGAAGTGTTTGATGTCGTCGGAACCTTACTTTAATGTTCTCTAATAATATTGATCGTTCATCGAAACCTTACTTCATGTCCTCTAATAATAATTTATTATTTCATGACTATGGTTTGTCATTTTATGAAATAGTCGTATTTCATGATATAAATAAATAAAATAAAATAAATAACTTCTTACATTCACACCAATTATCTAAGCCCATTTTAATTTCATTAAGAGACTGTATCATGGAAAACTTGATAACGGATAAATATATACTTATATACTTTTTTTTTTGTAAATACATACTTAGTATACATACATAACACCCAGACCAAGACAAATAGACATGTTCATGCACACAAATATTTGTCTTGTTCGGGAATCGAACCCAAGACCTCTGGCGCAGAAGGCAGGTAGTTTACCCCTGCGCCAAATCGGTCGTCAAACGTTATGGCCAAACGTTTTTGAAAATATCATTAAAAGTTGAAACGATATTGTCTACTTTAAACTGGTCATTTCATGCAATAGGTACGACTATTTCCTGAAATGACCAACAATATCATAAAATTACCAATTTTATGATCTTACCACGCACCACTTTCGTGGAATTGTGGTTTGCTTTTGTAAGTCTTCTCGATGCAGGACATATTAATTGATAACATATTTATGTAACAAACAAAGAACTTAAAGGTGCGTCCACACTTGTAATATTTTTGCGTGTTAGATCAGAACACCGTAACATTATAAAACATTGTCTCTTTATTATTACCACAGCGCATGCCCAACAAAACTAGCGATGCATGATAAAGACACGGTGTTCAGACACGCCAAAATGTTACAAGTGTGGACCTTAAGAGCATGAAAGGGCCGCGGACAAGGCTTATTTTATGTTGTTACATAAAATATTAAAATCTGCGATCACGCGCTACGCGACGAAGCACTGAGTGTACTGTGAAGAGTCTCGCGCCACTTCACGAGTCATTAAGTTTTAATCGGACTGTACCAAGGCTTTTTCGAGATTTCCTTTTTAAAACGGTAAAAATACACAACTCAAACGAGTTTTTTGACGTGATAACGTCTTATAAATCGACGAACGCCAGCTACACGCACGAAAAAGGATGACGCAATGTCACGTTCCGCTTGAGTTCAAAATAGAAATAATACCTACTTCCCATACACGTAGAGTACTGAAATTTGGTACAGGGGTTGGGTTTAATGACCACATAAAGGAAAAACTATCAAAAGTAAGATGATATGCATAGAAATAACTTAATTTCTCATAATAACACAAATAATTTAGCTTAAGTTAACAATATTAGTTCGAGTCAGTGCTGCGCATAGTGCCATGCACAGCTGACTCGTGCTATGCGCCCGAGTAAGAGAGACAGCGGCATATTTTTAGTATTCAAATTAGCTTTAAACATTATTGATAACATAATACTTTTTTCAATTATCAAATTAATAACATAATTTTCACTTCTCATGCTCGTAAAGTTCGTGATTATGTTGGGTATAGGCTGAATAAAATCGCTTTTTATGCTCTAGTGCATAAAGTAAAATTTTCGTCTAAGTCTCAGATTCTAAGACAAAGGTCGTCAGGAAAACAGTCATCACACACGCAATTAAACTTCGTTAATATAAACCTATTATTTCATTCTGTTTCTTAAATTTTGTACATAATCCATGTTAAATTACTAAATTAATAAAACTAGGCAAAATTAATGAGTTTTCTAAGAAATACGTATTTCAAGAGCATTATGGACTACGAGTACGATCTATGCTAAAGTCACTGTGCTGCCACTGCCACGTATAAAAAAAAGAAAGTCTTCCCGCCAATATGGCGAATTCTTTATTTTTTCTTTTTTGCAATATTGTTATTTATTAAATTTTCCTCACACTCGAAGTGAAAAGCAGAGTGTATAACTCGTACATAAAACCCATTTTACCCTCGAATTGACTATCCACACTCGCCTACGGCTCGGATGGATATATACATCTCGGGTAAAATGGTACGTTTTATGCACTTGTTGTACAATCTACTATTTGTACCATGTAAATAAAACTAGAGACACAAAATGAAGTGTGTCAGTAGTGACACAATGCTTCAACAAACATATAAATTAGATGTGTGATAGAATGCTTGTTCTATAATCAAATTGACGATAGAGGTCGCTGGTAAGGTAACCTTCTACTTCGACATAATTTTCATCAATGTTTTTTATGACGTTATTACGTAAAATTATCATCGTCCGTAAACCTACTTTACAGACAACCATTTTGACGTGATAACGTCTTATAAATCGATAAGCCGCGGCTGCATCACAAAAAGGCATGACGCAATAGTAACGTTACGCCTAGGCACCTAAGTAATGCTTCTGAAACAGTTATATTATTATTTAATAATCAATCTTTTCACCACGACAATTAGGTCTAAAATAATTGGCCGCACAATAAATAAAACAAAGTCGCTATTCGCCTCTGTCTGTTTATTTCTAAGCTTTATTCTTTTAAATCATGCAACGGTTTTTTATGTAGTTTTCACTGTTTTTTTTATCGCCATCAAATTATAAACAAACCGCTTCGGTCGTTCGGCTGGCTCATTCATTTTAATTATTATTGGTAGGTAATTCACTGTCGCCCAGTCTTCTCCACGCTATTGCCGTGGAGCCCGTGGAGGCGTCTCGCTGCAATATCCGCGCGGAAGCGTGCTAGACGGCAAGGAACCGCGTTTAGGTATTTGGCACTTCTAATTAATATTAGCGGCCATTACTGAATCCGTTGGGAGCTCAGCCCCTATATAAAAAGAGGCTTTGATTCAGCAAACTTTAGGTGACGCCTATTCAAAGTACTAGTCTTTGCTCGTGACTGGGGCGTTTTTGGCGCTAGTTAAAGTATTTTTTTTTCTGAGGTTATGGAAAATATTAGTATTCGATTTTGACCGCGCGCATATTTATCTGGCGCGCACTCTACCTACTTAAGTGATAATTTCTTGGTGACAGTAAAATCTTTATACTAAGGTACTGAATTATATAATTTGTGTGTGTGAGCGATTGTGTTGTACCAACCAGTGTGGCAGGCTAAGGTACATTAAGAAAGGTTTCAATGACAGAATAAATTAATGTCAAGTCTATAATAATTAAGACATTTGATCTAACTTAGAAATAGAAAACTTCTAGCCAGTTAAGTAATAAAGAATAGTAAAAAAAATATTAGGTCAGGTCGGTCATATTAGGTTGATTTTCGAAGGAACGTCCACCTTTCCTGAATAGGTACCAGGTGCTGAAACGTCAGAAAATCTGTAATCTGTAATAAAATACATATATTTTAGGAGTTCATGCGCGATTCAAACTGTGAAAGCAGAGTACAAACGTAAAAGTTTTTATTTCTTATAGTAAAAGTCACAGCATTAATTTAAAAGCTTTTCAATACATTACCTACATGAAGAGTTTCATGGTATCGCTCTTACGGGTTTCTTTCTACCCTAAAACACGACCTTCCTGAGGGTAATACAACGCTCTATACTCCCCAATATCTGTTTATTAATGTATCAGACTGCGCAAATTAGATAACCTCCCCTCGCTAAGAAAATTGATACAAGACGAAATCTCCACGAAGGTGACAATATTTTAAATTATATCAGTCTATGAACGACCAATCAGAGTTGAGCACGCGTGCCATGGGTGCACGCGACCAATCGGTTTGCAGAATTTGAATTTAGAATTTTACGGTTTCGAACGATTTTGTGCGGTCGATTAGATGGCGTAATGAAAAGGTTCACTATGTTGTTATTTACTAAGATTACTTGAAGAAAGCATGCTGTTAGGTTTGAGATCTTTCTCTACAGCGGCAATGCAGTACAAGTGGGATTTGTATTAAAGGCTAAAATAGCTTTTAATAAAAAAAAGCTATACCTACTTATTGTTGTTTTACTAAGGCCTATGAATTAGGTCCCACGCACGAAGCGCAGTCACAGAGGACTAATAATAGTATTTTTTTTACCCTGTGGCGCGGTCGCGACATACGTCTAATCATATAGGTTAATCAATGTAACCACAGCCATCTCTATCGTCTTGATAGAGACGGCTGTGATGTAACGCATCAACTGATGGCCTCAGGCATAAAATGTCCGTTTTCCTAAAATGTATTTTTCCCAAAATGTCTGCTTTTCCATAATGTCTGCACGTCTTTTTCATAATATCAGCTTTTTATAATGTCTGTCTGCAATAATGTCTGTCTGCAATAATGTCTGTCTGCAATAATGATAGTTTGCATATAATGTTCGCTTTTCATAAAGTGCTTATTCCCGAAAATATCGGGGAAATAAAATATTGGGTAATTCATCTATACAGTCCCCAAAATGTCTGCAACCTCAAAATATCCGCCTTCTTACAATTCAAAATGTGTGAGAGGTGCCAAATACCTCGGTTTTTATGGTTCCGTAGCCAATGGCAAAAACGGAACCCTTATAGATTCGTCATGTCTGTCTGTCCGTGCGTCCATATGTCACTGCCACTTTATTCCAAAACTATAAAAACTACACAGTTGAAACTTTGTAGGTAGATGTATTCTATGACCGCTTGACGATTTTAATACAAAATAAATAAAATAAAAAATTAAGGGGGCTCCCCATCCCCACCCCATACATGGAACTAAAACTGAAAAATATTTTTTTAATCAAACATATTCGTGTGGATAGGTCTTTAAAAATGACATGCAGGTTTCTCAACCCATTTTTTCTCAAAGTCAACCTTTTGAAAGATAGAGCCTTCCAAAGTGCTAAAATGTGTGTCCCCCCCACTCTAAGTTTTGAAATAAAAGAGTGAAAAATCTAGAAAAAATATATGCTGTAGATCTTAACAAAAATATTCTAAGGCTAATCTCTGAAACGGCTGGACCGATTTTGACGGGATTTTCACTGGCAGGTAGCTGATGTAATAAGGAGTACTTTTTATCCCGGAAAAATATTACATTCCCGCGGGATAACGTCATCATATTCATACTCGTGTAGTCCACGCGGGCGAAGCCGCGGGCGAAAAGCTATTAAAGTATAAAATCAATGCTGAATTTAAATAGAACTTCAACTACCTAACTTCTAAAAGTTTATCCTAAGATATCTGCTGCTGCTGATTGTACAATTGAAACTTTAAAGACATTTTTTTCTTTCAGGTTCATTAGAGGCAGATTGTTATAAGGGGATTTTCATCTTGAGCGGCTTGAAAGACGTAAGTAATTTATACTAGATTATTTTATATTTTATTAACTGTGTACTCGTATCATGTACCATCCGAGCACAAAAGCGACGAAACGTTGTAATTGAAAGAATAATTATATAAACATGGATAACACGTAAGACAAAAGAAAATAGTTATAAACATTCCTAAATTGACACCTACATCTTTTGTACATACATACTGTGACTCTTTGCGGCTAGGCAAAATCACAATCACATAGTTTTTATGTAGCCATTAAAAGAACCTATTAAAATTGACCCGTTTGAGCAATACGGAGACTCGTGTTTTTTTGGCAATAGGTCGATTATTTTAAAATGTTTACTTTTTTGCATTCACAATGCAATTTTTATTATTGGAAAATGGAAAATGAAGTATTTTGAAAAATCAAACCGACCCTACCCAGCTCCGATGGGATGCTGGTTGTGAGACGGGTCGATTTTTTCAAAATACTTCATTTTCCATTTTTCAGTAGGTCGATTCTCTAAGGTTTTGACTTTGACGTAAACGTGGTCAAGACGCGCTGCATAAAATTGCATAAAATGGCGATTTGCCCGCTGTCTGTTCCGGTGACAGCCGTGGTAGAGGAGCCACATGAAATACAAAATTTGCTGCCAAAATGGACTGTCGTATGAAAAATGTTTTACTTCCAAAGATTATCACCAGAACAAAAATGCTTGTCGCACTAAAGCGAAAGCGGAATATCCACAGATTCGCATCCAGGTCCAACAGGCCTACTCGAATGCAACGAAAACTGAAACTTCGTTATACCCAATTTAGTCCCATTTCGAAGCTGGCTTCTTACTGGGAGTAAAATTGTCCCAATAAGAAGCTGGCTTCTTACTGGGAGTAAAAATAGTGCCATTTCGTAGCCGGCTTCGAAATGGGATTTTTTATTCCCGTATTAAAGCCAGCTACGAAATCTGGCTACGAAGTGGTCCGAAGGGATCCGTCCGTCTCACTATCCGGGTATGACAGAATCGAGTGATGGCGGCGGGGCTAACTAAGTTTCGTTTTTCGTTAAATTAGAGTAAGGCCTCGTTCTAATACCTTTATCAAAAAAATTGCATTGTGATTACGAGAATCCAAAGCATAATTCTATAGAAAAATTAATAAAAATCAATACATTTAAAAAAATTGTCAGAGCCAGCCTTTTCCCCTTTTCTTAGCGTCACCAATCGGTTTTGTGGAGATCAGGCGCCATTTTCGATTTCCGTCGACTTCTCATAAAATACTTATTGCGGATTCCGGAACTGCCTGCCTTCCGGACGGCCGCCAAGGCATTGGTTCGTTCACGCCTTTGTCACAATCTTAGTTAGAGTGATAGAGACGCAAATGTTGCGTAGTATTTTTTATGGCAGAGAATTACACTTATTATAAAACACAATTTTGCCGATTACACTATTTCATGTTTATGCAGGGTTATTTTAAAACTTCAACAACCACGAAGGAGTGGATTACTTACATCAAAACAAAGTCTGTTCTACGACTTTTCCGAAAAAAAAAACTAAATAATATCTACTTTCCTTAACATTGTCCGAACATAGGTACCGTTTATTTGCTAAACATCCCCAATATTTAGCAACCGCAACAAATGTTTACTGTACGTAAGTATACCAAATATTTATATTTAGATGTGATATCCCGGATTCAGGGACTTACTTAATTAAAAAAAAAAATTGTGGATTATAACTGCAACGGCTTAAACCACAAAAAAATGTAAAATTCTTTACAGATTTGTACAAAAATTAGACCATAGAGTTAAAAAAACTTAAATCACCAGCCATGTAAACTTTTGTAAATGTACAGTACAAACACCCCTAACTCAAAACCAGCAGTCAACAATAAAGTAATTAAGTACCTAACTGTATATACCTACTGTAACCATTGCTCAACTAGAATGGACCGAAATTATAATCCTAAGTAAACAAATAAAGATATTATTTACGACCAGTACCGGCAGGGCTATTTATAAAGTATCGAGTGAAAAATAATGGCTAAGCTTAATGCAATTTTTCTGGTTAGGTACTAAAATCGATGACATTGTGATTGTGATTAAGTAAACAAATAAAGATATTATTTACGACCAGTACCGGCCAGGGCTATTTATAAAGTATAGAGTGAAAGAACCTCCTTTTTTGAAGTCGGTTAAAATAATGGCTAAGCTAAATGCAATTTTTCTGGTTACTAAAATCGATCACATGGTTCCTAAGAACAGGGTGCCTACCATCAACTTTAAGACAGCGATTCAAAAATAGCGCGATGCAGAATAGGTTCCTAAAATGAATTGCTTTCTTTTGTACTATGACCTTCTAAAAACTGGGTCGCAAATGAATTGCTAAATGTGAATGACCGAACGATTTGTGTCCTTATTTCTTCTAACCTTTTCTTTCACTCGATTCTGTCATGCCCGGAGAGTGAGAGGGACGGGTATTACCTGCAGGTGTCATGTTAACTTGGCCGAGTTATAAGTCAAATAAGAGTACATGACAGCTTAGCGGCTGTGAAATGTCATCGAATGATCACTGAATCGCTGTCATTGATATTAAGCTGTCGTGGTACGAATAAGCTAAGCAGTTCAGTTTAGGTCCTAAACAAAACCGCAATAAGAGTTGATGGTAGGCACCCAGATCTTTGTATGTCTATAGTTTCAGACTGTATATTTACTGCAGATCCAAATGTGCCTGTAAATACAGGGTGGAAATAAATTTATGGGCTCTGGATGAAAATCACAGGAAACCTTCTTTTATTTGTAAAAAGAATCAAAACTGTTGGTTTTAAATAGGATTCGCTCGGGAATCGAAAAGGGTATAATAAAAAAAAAACACATTCTGTATTTTATTAGATCAATTAATTAGGTCAATCTAATTAATTGATCTAGGTAATAAAAGCACGTCAAATGAAAGGAAACAATAAAGATGATGGATTAGATGTCAAGTCGAGTTGATGTTGTAGGTTCTATGAAAAAGGTAATGTTTTTTAAAAAAGCCCTGAAAGCGATTTTGTTTCTTTTTAAAAATAAAATAAATTTTCATTTTGGTAAAATGAGCTAACTAAAGTATTGAAGGCAGTTCCTCCCTCGAGGGAGGAAGTGTGGGAACACCTTAAGGGTGATGGAGTACCTTGATCTGAGGTCTTGGTCTTCGAGTAAGATCGGGGCCAATATTTTTTTTTGATAATGACTGCTGCCTGCTAATGATGAATGACTGCTAATGAATGACTGCCAATGGCTGTTAAGTGTTAACCAATATAGATTAGACACCTCAAAATAGTGCCGTGTTAAATGCTTACATTAAAAACATGGATTGCCATAACTACAAAAACCACTAAATCAACATCGATTCGCATTAGTTTTATTTATTCTTCGGTATCCTTACATTGTAAAGGCCGGTGTACACTGCGCAAATATCGTAAAGATCTTTGACAGCGGCAGGGCGGGCGGGACAATAAAGTGGTGGTTTACTACCGCCGCGCCGCCCCGCGCCGCCCGTCTTGTTTGCCCGCGCGTGCGTCACGGCCGCACCTAAGGTGTACGCTAATTTTCTATTAACTTATACATTTATTAATAAAAAGAAAACGTAACCTTAAATTAATTTATTAAATTACACTTATAAATATCAAAGAAGTACATCATTTTGGTTGGTGGTAGGACTTGTCGGAAGTACCTACGCCTGGCTAGCTTCCATCATCTTATCTGAACCTGTGGCTATACAGCGTTGTTGTGTTACAGCTAGATAAGATAGCCAGTTCCTCAGTGGTCTCGGTTTCTGGGATTAGTGCGATTCTACTTTCAGCCCTCATTTAACATCATGTGTGATGAAGGCTAAGTGCAAGAACTTACCACCACCCATTGTGGATTAAAAAAACAATAACAATAACATATTATGGACTATCTGGTAGTTCATAAAACTTGAAACAAGTTAATGTGACTCCATTATTTTATTAAGACCACAACTAGATCTTCGGCAGCGACTGGGCATGGGCACTTGGGCACTTTGGGCAGGCGTTACAAGCACAACCGTCGTGTTTGCACGCCGCCCCGCTCGTGCGTGCGTCACGGGCACACCTTGCTAGGTGAACTGGCCCTTTATTCACAAACCGCTGGAAAAGTTCCAGACAGCAGAAAGAATTCATTGTCACGGTTTTTTACTTTAGACAAAGACACAGAATGAATTAACCAATAGGATTTCATAAAATCTGCGGAGCTGAGAGATAATATTATATCCTCGTTTTTCCGCCCGCCTTGCCGCCTCGCTCCGCGTCAATGGACAGGCAGCCTTAAAGTGCGTTTCCACAGAAGCGGAACTGAGCGGAGCTGAGCTGTGTTTATAGCCCCCGACTGGAAATAAGGGGTGTTATAAGTTTGACGTGTCTATGTCTACGATGCCACAGACAGACAAATGCACCGGTTTTGATGCGGATTGTTTTGTTTCGTGATCGAGATGGTTCTTAGCTACAATTTTTGATGATCTTATTCACATACCATCGTAAATGTTCCGGACAGCGGAATGTATGCTTTGTCACTATCGCTCACTGCAGAATAGACAAAGACAAAAAATAGAATACGAATCTGATACCCTTTCCGAACGTTTGTGAATCAAGGTGCTAGTCAGACGTTTCAAGGGCATCAGCTCTTTTTTAACCGACTTCTAAATCAAAAAGGAGGAGGTTCTCTATTCGTCTGTATGTATGTTTTTTTTTTTTTTTTTTTTTATGTATGTCCACCGATTACTCGAAGACGGCTGAACCGATTGAAATGGTTCAAACGTTATTACATCAGGTTGGTTTCCAAGTTGGTCCCATTTTTTGAAATTTTGAAGTCGGTTCAGTAGTTTTCAGGAAACCTTGAAAATACTGTCGTTTTCGTTACCACTTTATGTGAATTTAATACGTATCTTTAGGCATAACTCCTTTGTTTATAAACCGATTTAGATGATTCTTGTTTTGTTAAAAGGGGGATACCTCAAGGTATTTTAACCGACTTCGAAAAAGGAGGTTTTGAGTTTGATCACATACCTATTTACCAGAAAACACGTAAATTGCCTGCACGATGCACTAAAAAGAGTGAAATAAAAATTATTTTTATAAAAAAATAAAACCGCCTTCTAAAAACCACATCAAAAAAGTAAGAAATAATTCCTCACCAAATAAATAACGTAAGTACTTTGAAGTCGGGTGGGTTTTAACAAAAACAACCAAAAAATTGTACATTTTTCACGCCCGACTTCAAAGTACTTACGTTATTTATTTGGTGAGGAATTATTTCTTACTTTTTTGATGTGGTTTTTTATGTTAGCTGCGGAATATATCTTAAACAGATAATGGATATTTATGTAGGTACTACTTAACAACTTTTTTATGTGTGTAATTTAAAAATAATAAAATTTAAATAAAATTAAAAAAAACAATCAACCCGCGACAAAAAAAAAAAAAAGTTCTTCCTTTGGTCGGGGGACCCAACACATACACTTCTATAACACCCCTCTTTCGCGGTCCCCCGACCGAGAGAGGATTTTTTAAATGTTGTTTTGTCGGGGTTGATTGATTTTTTAATTTAATTTTATTTCATTATATTTTCATATAAGTACTTTCACACAACAGGCGGTGTTAGTTCAACTGTCAAATGTATGGAAACACAGCTCAGCTTCGCGCAGCAGTATTTTTTTTCCTCTGTGGCGCAGCTCCGCTTTTGTGGAAACTCACCATATTAAAATTTTTTGAGTCCGTGTTCATTGGTAGAAAGTTCATATTTACAGTTACAGTACAGGGTTGCATTATTTAGATCGATCAGTATGGGCAAGTGTGAAAGTTTAAGACATGCAAAGATCAGTCAGTTCTTAGGAACCATGTCAACGATTTTAGTGAAAAGAAAAACTTTATTCATAGATTCTAAACTATTCCTTTGCGTATATAAAAATTTCCCAGTTATTAATGGTTATTTTGAGTGTGTTTTATTCCGAAGTTTCTCAAGACATTTAAATAATTACTAAATTATGTCACAATTTCCGTCTACTCCTAGTCATAAATATGGCAGAAACAAGCGTAGGTACATACTTGCAGTCCCCATAAATAGGGAATTTGCGGATAGTGTTCGGCAGCATTAAACATTAAGCTGCCGGCAGACGTGAATAATGCGGGCGTGTGTGTGCACCCTAAGCCTGCGGTCGCCGACTGCTAAAGGGAATAATGGATGGATCAGTTTGTTGGTAAAACTGACGGTTCACTGAAGTGGCCAAGGTTGGAGACCAGGCATTATTATTATTATTCATGGGGTTGAGCAGATTGCAAAATTATAGGAATCTTGAGAATGGAGCCAAACTACAGCTGTTACTGTCAAAATGAGGAAAGGGCATAAATAACAGGCTTCACATGTTTCGATTGTGTCCTTCTACCATGTATGAAAACTTTGTAAAAGAACAAGGGTTTTTAATGGGCTCCTGATAATACTTCGAATTTGATCGAAGTGATAGGTAATATTAATAATAATAATTGTACCTACCTAAGTATATTATAATAAGCATTTAGGTATATGTCAATAAATTTAATAGATCCAATAATACCACATAATATATAATAGTACTCTAATACTTAACACTAAAATGCTACCGATTATAATATAAGTACTTAAACAACTTTCTATTGATCCTCAAATAAAAACACACCAATTGAGAGCTACTGGTTATTGAAAATTTAAAGCTATTTGAACAAACACACTGTCCTATTGTCCGATTAAAAAATCGTGATCACGATTCTGGTCTTATATTTCGGAATCTTAACATACTATTAGAACCACTCATTTCCTACCTTATGCAAACGCAATAAAAGTAAAGTGTACCGAACAGTGCTATTTTTGTTTTAAAATTGGCTCTTTAAAATGCTTTTCGAATGTGGGACTTATAAGTTTCGTCATAAAGAATGTAATGGCTTGTGTACTACTAGTGGTAAAAGCTAGTATACATTAAAATCGTGCGATGCTTATGCGTCAATTCGTGGCACACGATAGCTTAAGTGATGTACCCTGAATCATAATGACAGAGTACTATAGCTACGATTTTAAAACGTCTTATTTTTAAATAATCATGTCACGGTATTCTTGGAAATAGTATTTTGGCAAAAATATCTATATTTTAACCCAATCTAGATAAATATTTTTTAACAAAGAAGAAATACTGCATTATGTATGAAGATTATTCTTTTACGTTAATATTCGAAAATGTTATAGTTTAACTGGGTTTGATATATATGCGAAAAAAGCTGCAAAAAAATCCTATGTTCAATACCAATAAAATAATGAAATGAAAAATCTTTATTCAAATAATTTCGTATACGAAAACATTTTTGATTCGTCCATTTTGTTTTGCCCTACTACTCATTCAAGACTCTTTCAAACTCAGAAGAAACTCATCAGATTTATAAAAGGTAATTGACGATATTTACAATATATATATGAATCCTAGAATATAATACAATAAGCATGCGAAACCGCAGGCAGCCGCTGGTACGTTAGTCCTATCACTACAGAACGTCGTCGCCTAGCTCTATAATGTGTCCTGATAATTTTCCTCTCCATTTAGTGTAGCACAATACAGGCGATTGGTATGGCTTATTTTTCTTCAACAATGGACCCTTTTTATTCTGTTCTAGGACGGAGTCAATATTGACGGGGAGGTAGGTAGGTCGGCACTTGTATGAACATGCGGGGATATCGTGTACATGTTGCGGTTATGGAGCTCTTTTCGGTTTTTGTAAAAGTGTCTAAACTTGGGGCTTTGAGTGATAAGGTAGGATTGTAGTTATAAGACCAGACCGAAAATTTTACGTTTCGATGTTTTTTTTACAGGGTGTAAAAACGATTCTTTTTAAAATAAAAAAACGAAATGATAAATAATAATAATAATAACTTCTTACAATTACACCAATTATCTAAGCCCATTTTAACTTCATTATGAAACTGTATGAAACTTAAATACTTTTTGTTTGTAAATACATACTTAATATACATAGTGTTTACTATGTATATTAAGTATGTATTATTTACAAACAAAAAGTATTTACGTATATATCTATCCGTTATCAAGTTTTCCATGATACAGTTTCATAATGAAATTAAAATAGGCTTAGGCTTTTTCTAACGGTTTTTCCCGAGGTATGGTTATCGCAATTACTAGATTTACCACCTTCACCAGTCTCAAATTTGTCTATTAATTCAGAAGCCACTGACATTGCACTATAATATAATAACTCGACATTCGTAAAATATTCTAAGTTGCTCGACATTTCGCACTTGGAATTTCAAAATCGCAACGCATATTGCATTACTGTACCGTATTTTAAAATAAACGTTTTACTACAATATAAGAAGACTTCATTGAAGATATCCTCCGTCACTGCCCCAACCTGTCTTGTGTTTACCCAGACCAAGACAAATAGACATTTTCATGCACACAAATATTTGTCTTGTTCGGGAATCGAACCCGAGACCTCTGGCGCAGAAGGTGGGTAGCCTACCTCTGCGCCAAATCGGTCGGTATGATAACATATACATATACATATGTTCAATACTATGTCTACTTCTTCCTGGCTTATTTTACTTGTTTGGGTGTGTATGTGATTGTGTGTGTGTGAGTGGTGTGGTGTGTGTTAAGAAAACTATTAGTCAATGCGCCTGTTCTGAAAATCAATAATTTGAATGTGACGATCGATATCTGTCAAAGAATATTTATTATTTATGTGAATGACATGTTTTTATGCTATTATTATTTTAAAAGTACAATTACATGTGTTATTGAGTTGTTTTGTATATTAAGAAAGCCTCCATATATAGGTTTTCTACTCCAGTTTTATTTTATGTTTACTAACGGGTGTCCCAAAAGTAGGTATAGGATGATTTGTCTCAATAAAACGATTGGAATTTCTTCGTAGTTTTATTTTATTTTAAAGAAGAGACTTGTACAATTTTATCTGAATAGAATATCTGCTAAATGGCCGCCACGGGCATTTTTGCTGTGTGCAAGTTTTTCATGACACTTTCACACATTTCGCTGCTAATTTCACACATTTCTCTACTTATTTCACCAATAACTCGGCGAATATTTAGTCTATATTGTCTATGTTTTTGTGGATCGTTGTTGTAGACTTTATTTTTGACGTAGCCCCAAAGAAATAAATCTTTGTGGCATCAGATGGCAAGATCTCGGTGGCCATTTGACATCACCTCTACTTGAAATTACGAGATTTTTCGACCTTTCGACGAGTGTTTGTAATTGATCGTGAATGTTCGTTAAATATTTGTACAACTTCTATGCGCGGTTTTATTGTGAAACGCTCCACGAATAATTTTACATGTGTCAAGATGACGTATGTCAAATTTCAACCCGCCATCGCTTGAATATTTCGGAAATAGCGCGAAATTCAAATCCTATACGTACTTTTGAGACACCCGTTATAATTGAATATACATCTACTGTGAAAATATGCATATTTATTGTGATATGGCGCCTGAACAGGGATCCCCTACACTCCCTAAGAAACATACATGCGATATTCCAGCTTCTTGCACCCATTAGTTTCGGCTTTGCGTTGCCTGTCAGTCAGTCAGTAACGCAAGAGTTTTATGTATATAAATCTTCGATTATATAAACCCTAGATACACAATTCCATACTAAATGCGTTTGAAAAAGTGATTCCAACAGCGCTGTCATTAGTAGTTATACTTATAGATATTTCGATTCCGAATACTACCGTCACCACATTTGATATTCGACCCTAAGCAACAGTAATTGGATTTAAATACGGTCGGCATGGTAGTACTTACGATCTTATTACATGGAAAGCTCAGATGGTCGGCCGACGCTTGAACAGCGAATCGTATTTCGTTATGTTTGCATCTCTGTCTTACTAACGCAAATAGAAGAAACGGTTGCGCGGCAAGGAATATTGCAATATTTTAGTATAAATAATGAAATTATGATAGTTTCAGTACATTTTTGACTTTAAATTAATTGTTCAATTATACTTAGGTACGTTCAATACTGACTGAAAATATTATATTACATCTCTTTTTTTCCTTTTTTCAAATTGTTTTTGCGCATCTTCACAGCACATTTAGGCATCGTTTCGCCGGGCGGTCAAATGACTACTGAGGCGATCTAATGCCCAATTTCGATTTGGGCATTCGTTGGTGGTTTCACTTTTTTTTTTTATTCACAACGGTGTAGCACTTAGCCTTCATCACACCTGATGTTAAGTGCGTTTACGCTGTATCTAGGGTTTATATGATCGAAGATATAAATAGATGGTTATAGTAAAATTTAAAAAATACTCCTTTAAATTTAAAAATGTCATGTATGTATCATTTACTTCAAAGTCACTTTATTACAATCACTTGTATTAGGGTTCCGTAGCCCAATGGCAAAAAACCGAAACCATTATAGATGCGTGATCAGTCCGTCCGTATGTCACATCACAGTCACTTTATTCCAAAACTATAAAAACTACACAGTTGAAACTTGGTAGGTATAGTCCGTTCGGTTAGATAGTGTCGGTACACCCGCACGGCATTGTGGCTCTTGCTATAAAATGCAGATATAAAATAATACACACAAGTTGGGTACCAAAGTCAATTTTAATGAAAATTTGTATATTTTTATATAAAAGAAAGTTAAATAAGTGATTTACAAATAATAATAATTATTATAAATTTTTTATATGATTATTATGATTTCTCATCATCGCTCGAATTGTCACAAGTCACAACTGTCGTTACCACTTGTATTTATAATAAACATAGATTATTTAAGAAAATATGATTTAATAAAATGCCGAATCCCAAAATCCAATTCCATTTGCGGGTGTACGCCGCACGCGGCTTCTTTTGTTTATGCGGCGGCATCCTTTGAAAAGAAGCGGCACGTGCCAAGGCGGCGAGATAAAAGGGCGACACTATCTAAGCGAATGGACTTTACATGTATTCTGTAAACCGCTTTACGATTGTATTAAAAAAAAATTATTAAGGTGGCTAAACGTACATGAAACTGAAACTGAAAAATAATTTTTCAATCAAATATGCGTGTGTGTGACCTATACATAGATAGGTCTTTAAAAATGACATGAAGGTTTCCCAAAAAATTTTTTCAAGTCAATCTTGTGAAAGATAAAATGTGTGTATACGAAAAATGTGATAGTAAAAAACCACGAGCCCTATAAGTAGCTTTCAGGCGGGATTATAGGGCCTTATAGGGCTCGTGGTTTTTTACAATCACATTTTTCGTATACTTACAAAATTGCATTGTAAATGCATAAAAATAATATAAAAATCTAAAATGTGTGTCTTTGAAATAAAGTACTTAGTGAAAAATCTAGAAAAAATATATGCTGATAAATTTTTTTTAACGAAGATAGGTTTGAACGAGGTAAGTATAGTAAGAACTTTTTCAGATATAACATATTTTTAAAAACCGCAAATGCAGTTTTTTCATTCATACAAACACTTGAAAAACAAAGTTAAATTTTGCTGACGAAAAATGATTGAAATTTTGGCTAGTTATAGGCAATCGGTACGATAAGTGGGTACGACTAGCACTTGGCCGATTTTTTGTATTGTAAAATTGGCCTTTTCTAACAATTCCCTATTCCACAATTTGACGGCAACCTGATATTGCCGCTGTGAACTTGTGACCGGGATTGCAGTCGAGCCCTTGCGGACCAAGGAGGGCTTCACTATGTTTGCTTACTTTTTAATAATCATATATATTTTTATGCTCGTACACCCGGTCTTACCTACATTACGAAACTTACAGACGACTGGGGCCTTATTACTGCGAACTGCCAAACATAGTTAATTGTAAGCGAGATGGCCCTATACGCAGTGCATAGCACCGTCCTGCATCAACATAATAATACGAGTATAGCATTGTTTAAAAGGCCCGGTATCATTATGCCAGTCGCAGAGACAAGTCATTTGTATTGTGTTGTGTGACATGTTGTAGCGTAGCCTGGTGTGTGAATCACAATATTTTACGGGAGTCGGGAGATACGCGATTCATCTCCGCGACTAGGTTATGATACCAGTCGTCTGGTAGTATCGTATTGTAAGACTGGGCTAACACCACGGATAAACCACCAATAGAAATAGACCGCAGTTTAGGGCATCCGACCTTCGACAAGCAACTAACCGCCAGTTTCTGAAACGCCAATCAAAATTAAAATTAGCTAACAGACTGTCACAATTAATTCCCAATTAATTCCCAATTAAAAGCACCTTGGGTTTCTGAAACGAAAATTATCTCACAATTAGGTTAAGATTTGTATGGGCACTGACAGACTGTTAACAGACTGTTGACAGTCTGTCACATTTTTCTTTCAGAAACCCAAACTACAATTAATTGGAGATTAATTAGAGATTAATTGGGAATTAGGTAATTTAATTTTAATTGGCGTTTCGGAAACCGGCCGTAAGTATGTGTGAAAGTTTAGATGTTTGTGGTTTGGACGTTTGGATATTTGGATGTTTGTTACTCCATCGCGCCAAAACGGCTTAACGGATTTGCTTTAAATTTAGGACGATACTTTGTGTCATAAAGTTTTAAAGACACGTTTAAGAAATAATGGAATGTAGACCTTTCTTTTAAGTCGAATTTGCGTAACAAACAGGATTGCGAATGGTTTCCCATTCCCAATTGATTCATAGGTAGGGCAGGCGTACCGGTTTTGGCCACTGTACCGGTTTTGGACACTTTTCACTTTAAAGTTCTATAAATAGGAATTAAATAATTATTGCTTATATTTATAAATGGCGAATAAAAGATTGGACTTTTAGTTAATAATTACAGCACTTAGCTTTTTTTATGTAGTACGATATTTTAGAAATAAACACGTGTTATGTTTCAAAGTTAACATTTTGTAAAATTCTTAATCAAAATGTTAAGGGTAAAGGTTTTGTAAAATCATTTTTTTTCTACAATAAAATTATTTTATGGTTATTTAATATTTTATATCATATTGGAATATGTTTCTGCTAGATGGATTAAGTGTTGTTTTTTCACTGTTCTTACAAAAAGTTGGGAAACAATAAGTGGCCAAAAGTGGGGCTAGAAATTTTCATCAAGTGATAAAGGTATACTTATAAAATTGTAGTAAGAAGATAGCTGTGATTGAAATACTATTTCATGTAGTGTTTTAGTCCAGAACTCTAATAAGACATCAATTAAGCATAAACTGAACTTATAAATATAGTAATTTTATGAAAGTGGCCAAAACCAATGCAAACGGTGTATTTGGCCCCCTCCGCAGAATTTGTTCTAAATAAAAAAAACTATTGATTTTTTTTTACTTTGTAGATTGCACCCTTAAAGGTCGATAAATTATCTATAACTCTACATTATAAATTTTCTCTAAAATACTTAAGATCATTAAGCACTAAGCGCTTAAAAGTGAAAAAATCCTTAAAGTGGCCAAAACCGGTACGCCTGCCCTACTACCCTTTCGAAGGTACTACCAGTGAACGAAATACCTACCTAGCGTTCACTTGGTAGGTCCTACCGATTGAATTAGTGCGGCTACGCTACGTGTAGGTCTCAGACCGAATCTTATCACTTGGCGTTGAATGTTATTCGGTTGCAAAAAAAAATCAGAATCTGTTGACACTAAAGCCCCCCACAGGACGACGTGCTGGCGACGCCCAAGTGTAAGGATGAACTTCTTCTCGACAAACCTAGACAAACAAATGTCTTTTCCAATATTATTATACTTAAGTACTTTATCTATCTCTTTACTAATTTAGAGCACCATGGCTTTTTATATACCTACGTAGAAAAAGGTTAGCAATGTTACCAGCATACGTCAAAAATAACAGGAATCGATATGAGATAAGCGCACACTTTTGACGTGCGCTCTTATTCCCTCGGCCGTTTTTGTTACTCCGATCCATTATCTAGTGGTACCTATTGTTGGTCGAAGGTTAAGGAAACTAATTAGCAATGGATATGAATTTTCAATGTTTTCATTCATCTTCTTTATGAACATACATCCAGAACACATATTTTTATTATAAATACATACGAGTAATACTGTCATTAAGGCGATACTCGGAAAAATCGTGCTGAAGCGAGATAGCAATGAGAAAAAGACGCGCGCGGGAGCGAGACCGATTTTGCAGATTAGGCAAAAAAACACAAAATCACTTCGTATTAAAAAACTATAGCGATTTTTTAAAAATGCTTCTACACGATCCTAAATATTATTAATGTCCACTAATTAAACCAATTTCCAATAGTATTTGTAGCCCCATTTAAGAATAATCTTGAGTTTTCGTATTTTTTAGAGGTCTTTTCGAAAATAAAAAGTGTCGAGGCAAAATCATAAAATCGTGTTTCTGAAACTATACGAATCTAGATAAAGGTATGAAGAAATATATATCTTAAAACCAGATTTGTAACAACTCTAACCGTCATATAGTTTTATATCAAAAAGTCCATATTTTTCCGAGTAGCGCCTTAAGCAGTTGCCCATTTCTGATTAATCTTGCATTGGCCGTAAGCCGCCGCTAGTGTTGGCCGGCGTCTTGCCCGGCCGACATGGAAATTCGATTAGCCCGGGGTAATTGGGATACCCCGGATACCCTGCGGATGTCGCAAGGGTGGGAGTGGGAACCTGTGTGTAGGCCTTTAGATGAATGTGACGTCACAGTCACTCAAAAGTGAAAAGCAGCAGATGAAAAATTATATAATAATAATGAAACTTTATTCCTCACCATAACCTAACAATTTTTACAATGTTCCTCAAGTATAATAAGTGTCACAACTGCACTGCAGTCAGTTTCTGAGACACAGAAAAAGATGCGCTTTGATAGTGAGTTATTAGGCGAATCTGTAGCACCAAAAATTCTAAAACAGATATATTTTGTTTGATAAGGCAGGTAAAACGTCGAAAACTTATAATTTTTTTCACAAAAAACAAAATAACCACGAAATACGAGTAACGTAACCTATCACGTGTTCTACAGGCAAATCTGCAGCACTTCAGAGGCAAACTTTCGAGTTAGGTTATTTTCTCCTAAATGCCGCGTGATTAAAATATGCAAAGCCTACTATTACAGTTTAGATTTTTACTGAATTAGATTAGATATTGTCAACGAATTTGCATGGACAAACGTTCATCTATTAGAGTTTGTCTCGTGACTGAAATGGTATCGCCTTCCTAAATTCGCTACCGAGTGGCCCAATTAGATCGGTCAGTATGGGCAAGTCTGTTACTATAAGACATACGAGAATCTACCCCTTACTCTTGAAACGAATTCCAATAGCCAATAATTAAATTAGTGTCAAACATTGAATCAGTGCAATCCGTCGTGCAATAAAGTCCTTACTTTTGACGTTTGACATTAATTCAATCTAATGCGATTTTGTTCAAGAGTGGGGGACTGTTCTTAGGAACCATGTCATCGATTTTAGTTACGAGAAAAACTGCATAACCTAGTAGGACTTAACTAAAAGTGAGGATACGACAACTATGTCACTTTTTAAAAAAATTACAAATTGTCGCGACAGGTACCGTTTAATAAAGATTTATTGTTCAACACTAAGCAAGACAATTTGACTTTTCGTCAAAAGTGATAAAATGTCGGATGGTCACCTTTGTTAGGCCCGCCCTAATTTTACCAGCTTGAATTGACAGAGATATAATATTTATGACAATCACTATCGTCACTACTTTTTGGGAGAGCCATTTCGAAAATAAAACAAACGTGAAACGGAAGCCTGTAAAAAATATGTGTCGACTTATACCCGTTTTCAATTCTACTATTTAAAAAAACGATCAGTTAGGTACTTGCGAATGGTAGTTAGGTACGCACGAGGCGTAGGCTATATAACACGAGTAGTCATAATATATTAAGGTGCGCATAAACGGGCTTTTTGTATGGCAATAATTGCCTGGCAACTGTAATTGATCAATCAATTAGGTGGAACGATGTTGCTCCATATTTCGTGGTATTGTGTGCTCGTATCTCAGCAACGGGTTGATACATTTTGACATTTTGCCATCGCACTTTGCTTTATGTGGTCGTCGTGATATTTGGCGGGGATTGACAGGAACTGCACAAAGGATGATGGTCAAATTTGTATGGGACCCGTCCCCCCCTCCAACATATCTTTTATGTGTGTCGACAATTTCATACGTAGGTCTATTTATAAAGAGATTAATTAATAGCCATATTCAATGTCAAAATCCAAGAGGTTTAGTCAAACCGAGAACCTCCTTTTTTGAAGTTGGTTAAAATACCAAAACCTTCTTCTAAATGTAACAAAAAACTTTCCTGAAAACTGAACTGAACATCGGTTCCGCCAAACGCAAGATAATCGCGGACAAACATACATACATATATACGTACATACATTCAGATCAAACTTTTTTGAAGTCGCTTAGAAATAGTAAAAATCAAAGTTTTTTTTATTAACGTAGGTGTTACTTTTGTAGTAAATAACAATATTAAAATAAAATTTTCCCAGAATTCCTACACATTTGGGGGATGTCGCCATAGTAAAAAGTTGTCAGCATATTAATATCTTCCACCTGAGATACATTTCAAATCTATTGGTTTGGGGGGGACGTTTTGTCCCATCGTCCTTTAGTTGACTGCGTAAGCGTGCCTTTAGAAATAACCTACACTGCATTTCTATAAAATTGGTAGTCGTCAGTGAACTGTCAATATTACTATATAATCGTCAACGATAGCATGAAAACCACTGACCTCTATTATGAAAACGGACGGTATGATATTGCCTCAGTGCTCAAACTTATCTGTATCGGGTGGTAATTTTTGAATCCAAAAAACAAAATCATATTATTATAGCTATATTATTAGCTGACAGTCCATGTTCTCCTCCGTACTATATCACCCATAGGCTTGGGAAGTGCACAAAATGCACACTATTCGACATTTTTGTCAAATTCACAGCAGACGTGTGTCACTGAAAATTATAAAGTTGGTAAAAGGGGGGGTTAGTAAAAAACCTAAGTATCTAGATATAGCATGTTATAGCTTGGTTTACCGGAAAACCAGTCCAATGTGATGTAAAAAGGTGATATTACTGGCATGCGAGCAATTTCATCGTTTTATTGCTTTCCACTAGAGGCCGCGTTCAGTATTTTCCAAATCGTTAATTTTAATCATAAATATTAAATGTTCGATCCAGAACAACTAACGACAGTTGCATTTACAATTTATCGACTTTATTTTTTTAATGAAAAACAGTGTTAACTAGTATAGTATTATATGATCTGAGGTGTTAACATTATACTCGTAGAATAAATGTCGTAATAACGTAATAAATGGTTATTTTCCTGGGAATATACAGTATATTGTGTATACAAATATTGTTACGGAGTTTATTTGGTATATAGAAGCCTATTAAGGAGTCATGTGCCAATCACTAATACAAAAAACAGTTATGAATAAAGTGCTGACGTCTTTTATTGTTCACGCAGGGTGAAACCAGAAAAACGGTGTGAATACCAATCAGTGCCAAGCAGCCGGGAGCGGAGTGCACTTTAGAGGTGGGGCAGAGTGGAGCGGAGCAGAGTGGAGCGGAGCAGAGTGGAGCGGAGCAGAGTGGAGCGGAGCAGAGTGGAGCGGAGCAGAGTGGAGCGGAGCAGAGTGGAGCGGAGCAGAGTGGAGCGGAGCAGAGTGGAGCGGAGCAGAGTGGAGCGGAGCAGAGTGGAGCCGAGCAGAGTGGAGCGGAGCAGAGAAGATAGGCGGTCTCGACGAAGGGCTCGAGAATCCGCAGCCACGGCACCTGCTGGGTTAACACACCGCGAGGCTTGGAGACACCTCGTAGTTAGGTGAGAATCTTATGATTTGTCATCTTCATTGTTAATTAGGTTTCGTTTCCTATTGATCATTTAGCAGATCCAAGCCAGCGGTTACCGTAATATTGATTTAAACTCTAAGTTTAGACTGAATAATGAATATATAATCAGTGCCGTCTCGCATACAAAATAATAATAATATTATTGATTGCTCTCTAACAGCTAACTAAGTTCTCTCCGTGATGTTGATGCATGAATTACAAGAACAATCAGTTTTATTCTTTTACATATTGTGTTTGTCTACATCTGCCAGATAATTTGAAACCTCAAAACATAAACTGACGAGTGACGACGAAAAATGAACATTTTGCCAACGCCATTACATATCGACTACATTACCTATACAACTGTATAATTTAACCAATATTCTTTAGTTTAAACCAGTCATAGGCGTAAGTGTATATATTCTTTGCTATAGGTATATTAGCTGTAAGTGTTGTTATATCGGAGCTAAGAAGCAATGTCTAGTGTTTCAAATCTCATTGTAATTTAATGGTGTAACCGAGAACAACTGAATGCACCTTACTGCATTATTGAGTCGAGTTTCCATCGCTCGGCTACGTGCATCGTCTGAAACCAACGTCAACTATGTAGGTTTTGCGACTTAAATACCAAAACCTGAAATAAGCCTAATTTCAGGTGTTGGTCTTTGAGTCACAAAACCTGGGCAATTTAAGAAAGAATGAAAATAAGTTTTATTAAAGTAACTAATTGATAAGGGAGTGGATTGGTAGGTATAGAAAAGCTAAAACGCTGTTTCGCTTAGCACAAAACAGAGATAGATTTCCGGATCTGACAGCCAACCTCCAGTAATGGGGAGGCACGTATAGAAGAAGAAGAATGCCAAGTATTTTCTAATCATCAATATCTCCCAAACAAAATTGATCTACTTACTATAATTTTTCAAAAAATCTTATTCCACACGTCTTTAACATTTTTATCCACCCAATAGTATCTAAAGTAAACGTGGATATGTAGTGCATATTAGAGTCAAAGTCAAAACTCCTTAGTCATATAGATTACTGGTAAATACAATAAAATTAATGCTTATGAATCGTCCAAATTTTACCTACGGATGGTTACGGACAAGTTACGGACCTACGGTTAAGGAAATCTTTTAGCTGACTAGAAAAACGTTCGAAAAAACTCATCAGCTTTATCAGAAGCGTGAAAAGTGAAGGATAAAATATAAAATTGGAACAGTCTCTTCACCATCAGCTGTCTCATAATATTTAAAAAGTAATGTCAATTAAACTTACGATATGATTTTGTATTGTAGTTTCATACAGCTAACGTTTACATTTGTTTTCCGGGAACCGAAGAGATATTTAATATGATTATGCAATAAAATAATAAGCACAATATATGAGTACTTAGGTACTTAGATATCGCCTTGGATACAAAGGCTTTGTATATGATTGCATTCTGTATCTTAAGCATTTATAGATGCCAACTAAGTATCTTTCACTTAGATTAGTCAGTCATATTATTTTGTTTTTGTGCGGAAGAAAGAAAAGCGTGTCTAGTCAATTTGCATATTTTGGCCCGTTTATGTAAATAAGTTGACCATTAACCCTCTAATCAAGCGTTCATTAGTTAAACATAACACAATAATGTCAATGCGGGACAAATGCGGCAATTAATACGATCGAATTATGAGCGGCCACGACTGACGGACGATCAGAAATCTCTCATTCATATGCGAGGAGCGGCGGGCGGGCCCAACTAGAATTAATAATGACTGCCGGACGATGCTTACGACTGGAGCGATCGCACCATGGAGCTTGGAATGGACTAAGATTGGACTTGTTTACATTATTATAATCTGGTAGTTAAATTGTGGACTTTTGTGGTCCCTATTCACTGACAAATTGTATGAGTGGCCACGACCACGATCGATCGATCACAGAGATTGGAATGAACTAAGGTGGGACTTGCTTACTTGTAGGTAATTAATTGGTTGAGTATTCCGCGACAAATTGTATTGTATTGTGGGATGATAAATATGATTCAAATAAGCATGGTAACGAATTTTTTATCGCTGTTTCTTTTTGTATCCTAGCGCTACAAACGCGCGTCGAACAGATGAGTGAAAAATACGCGGTGAACATGGGAATTTAATACAGGAAACACGTAGTTACAGCAGTACAGTACAGCCCGATTCAAACTTTTCGGCCGATCAGAACATAGCGCGGGACGATTCGCATGCAGGTATAGGCACTCTGTTCAACGAGAATTGATTAATTCAGGGTCTCATAACACATTACTAATTGCGGCCCGCTAATTATTTAAAAATGGCCTTCGCCTCCGCTCGCCTATTCGGGCCGCGCTTGACAACAACTGCGTGCCTGTGACCACGAAACACGGCAAAAGCGAGGGTTCAGCTACTGCTGCCATACAGTTTGCTGTAATAAAGCGACAGTTGTGGAGATCCTTGGGGGAGGCCTATGCCCAGCAGTGGGCGTCGTTCGGCTGACACGATGATGATGATGATGAAGCGACAGTAATGTTGGTCGGAAAACGTATCATAATAAATATCAACTCTCGTTGTACTTACAGAGTACCATAGGCAATTTAAATGTATACGGGTGGGACAGGTGAGGTTGCGCCGGGGTAGTCTACTGCGCATAGTGGCTGACTTCACCACTACCACATTAAAATTGAATCGCACTAGCATTTATATTGTTAAGCCACTTCCACAACTTCCTTGCTCGTTGGGTTCGTGTAATATTTGCGCAATCGGCGCGGCCGTCCAATCAGGAATCATCGCGTAGCGCACCGCCACCGCCGAAGAATAATGTAATAAGAGGCTGCAACATTCGCAACAATCAAACTACACATAAGTACGAGTATATTATAAGCTTAGATGTCATATCTGAACTTCTACAGAAGTAGGATGAGTTGGTAGGTAGATCTTAGGATACCTTACTTACATAATGTAAGTAAGTACCTACCGAAGAATATGCTGCAAAATTTGCAACAATCAGAGCGGACAGGAATTGCAGAATCGTTTTTAAGGAAATTGTTACTTTACTCGTGAAGGTAAATTAGGTATAAAGAAAAACTGACTGATTATCTTAAAATGGCAATTTAAGAAAGTGCAAGCAATGGGAGCACCAAGAACACATTCTAGTTAGTTATTTGTATTTATAACTAGCAAGTTTAATAACAAATTACTTCACAATTTAAGGGACTAACACTAATTTTAACCCACCAGAACATTTTCATGTAAAATGCTGCCAAAACGAGACCATAAGGCTCGCACTGTCAAAAACCTTATCTGATCTCTATACCTACGTACTCATGAAGAGCCAAGCCTCCAACCCTGCACAAACTAACTCTCTACGAGCACAAACTCTACTCCTATGTCAAAATACGTGGCTCCCCCGTTTAGTTACTACCTACCTGCCTACAAGAACTATTGTATAACAGAAAAGTAATGAACATTGAATAAATTTTTCAATTTACGCCCTATGACGGTGGCGAATCGGCTAAGCCACATATTATGACTTTAAGAGTAGAGTTTGTGAAGTTAGAGCTTGTAGAGCTAGTTCTTGTAAGGTTAGAAGTCTACATGCGATCATTCTGATAATTTTTGGCAGTGTGAGCCATAATGATCCCGTCTAGGCAGGATTTTGCATGAAAATGTTTTGGTAAAAGTTTGAACGGTAGGGTACATGAATGGTAAATGTTCGACGATGTTCTAGAGGCTCTTTTTGCACTTCTTAAACGGTTGATATAAAAATAAACAGCAATTCTATGAAATCAGAATAAACAAAGTATGGCAAAATTAGGTCTCTAGGGTTTAATTATGTCAAGTCAGGACTAAGTTTTTAAATGCAGGTATTGTTACGATGTGTTAAGGGTTCCGTAGCCAAATGGCAAAAAAGGGAACCCTTATACCTGGATTCGTCGTGTCTGTCTGTCTGTCCGTCCGGCCGTATGTCACAGCCACTTTCTTCCATAACTATTAAGACTACACAGTTGAAACTTGGTTGGTAGATGTATTCGGTAAACCGCTTTACAATTTTACTTATAACTATACTATACTATACTCATAACGAAAATTGGTTCGAACGAGATATAGTCAGTAGATTTGGGATTAACACATTTTCAAAAATCGCAAATGTAACTTTGTAATTCACACAGACAATGTGAAAAACAAAGTTATTTTTTGCTGGCGAAAAATGGTTAGGTGTATGTGATCAGTACGGTAAGTGGGTACGGAACCCTTCATGAGTGAGTCCGACTCGCACTTGGCCGATTTTTATATGGTATCATGAAATCGGGGCAAAGGAAAATAACTTTTCATACAATTTACTAGTTTAACAGGTCGAATACTACTTAAGTTTTTATATTATGCTAGAAATAGTATTTTTGTAAGGAATCGTGAAGGTGGGGCAAGGGAAATGACTTTTAATACAATTTATAAGTTTCACAGAACTGTGTAGGTATTGAGACATAGGGTAGTGCCCTTTTGGTTCCAGGATAACCTATTTACACTGCGTTGCCATTTAGTTGCATTGCTTCTAATTTTGCCGCCGAGCTCGTTAGATCACAATTGAAGTACCTTGTTAAAACTTTGGCGTAGGTAACTTCTAATGACGCTGATCACGCTCGCAGATGTGATGCAGCATATCCTAAAATTTGATTAATAAGTATTATATAATGTGTATTGTATTAAATTAAATTGTATTATTTCACATATTAACTATTGCTTTATTCGTTCATAGGAACAAGTTGTTTTATTCTGTTGCACCCGTTTGCAGAAAAAAGGGCACTTGCTTTATATTCATACAAACATGCTTACTTCATCATAGTCATTTGAAATAAAACTATCAGTACCTATATTTTTACAATGATTTAGAAATGATGATGATTATACTTAAATATTTGATATTCCGATAATCATATGAAACAACTTTGCAAATCTCTTCACATTCCTAGACTTCCCAAAATGTAACAACATTGAGTTGAGTTTCATGGAACAATACATGGACCGTGAACAAACTTTCAATCTTTTTCCTGTGTGGGGAAATGTTTTTGTTCTTATTTGAGGTTTTCATTCGAATGACGAGTCTTTTTACATGTTGATAATAGTGATAGAGTAGAAAATAACGAGTACCTAGATGATCTGCGATAGAGATGTGCAATGAGCATGTTTGTATGAAATTAAAGCAGGTGCCCGTTTTTTTGCAAACGAGGGTATTATTATGGGCATTTTAATATGCGTGGCACTGGCATCCATTGATAAATTAAACCTGTACTTAGTGGCAAAGACAGACATTATCGGCGAATGATGATTTTTGTATTTATTGAAAATACAAAAATCATATTTATTTATTTGCAAATACATTTAAAATGACTAGCTGTGTCCCGGGGCATCGCTCCCGTAGAATTTCGGAAAAGTAGCCTACGACACGTTCTCAGACCTACCAAATCCAAGTATACACAAAAAACCATTAAAATCGGTGCTGTATTCGCTTTATTAAATCACTTAGCACAGAAGTCCTGTACACGAACGCATCGGATGTATGTACATCATGAGGGGCGAGCTAAACAGAAATTATAATCCAACCGTAACTATGCGTTACCTTAATGACCGCCACCATTATTACTAACTAATGTTTAAGTGACAAAGGGGGAACGCGAGCACGTAACGCTTTCTACGCCTAATCGAATCAAACTATAGCCAGGCGACTTTTCTAATTATAGCCAGGTTACGAAAGTTTAGTTCCTATCTGTACAGACTTTGTAGGCATAGCTACACATAGCTTTCTTAAGGTATTTCGTTTCTTTTGCGCCCGTTCTTCTTGACATTTAAATAAAAGATGTCCTGAACGCCTGAATGAGTAGAGTAGAAATAATAAGATTCTAGACTGTTGATTACAGACTCTAATACTTTGGAAATATTATCAATTCTATCTATGATATATAGTACAGATTGCATTACAGTGTATTAGCACAAAGGACAAAAAAATACTATGTGTATTAGTATAGAATTATTATATACTAATACACTCGTTTGCAGAAAAAAATGGGCATTGCTCTATTTTCATACAACAAGTCTGTAGTGAGCATCACTTCACGTTTCTATTGCAGATCATCTAGTGATTATTGTTCTATTATCATAATGTAAAATGACTCCTCTTTCAATAAAAGCCTCAAATAAGAACAAACAGTCACTTCCCCACAGCGGAAAAAGACTGAAATAAAATCAACCATTAAAAAAACTACAACTTTTAAGGCGATACTCGGAAAAATTATGCTAAAGCGAGATAACAATGAGAAAACGACGCGCGTGTGAGCGAGACCGATTTTGCCGATTACGCAAAAAAAAACACGTATTCAAAAACTATAGCGATTGTTAAAAAATGCTTCTATACGATCCTAAATATTATTGGTGTCCACTAATTAAACCAATTTTCAATAGTATATGTATCCCCATTTAAGAATAATCTTGATATTTCTTATTTTTTAGAGGTATTTTCGAAAATAAAAAGTGTCGAGCCAAAATCATAAAATCGTGTTTCTGAAACTATACGATTCTAGATAAAGGTATAAAGAAATACATATCTTATTATCAGATTTGAAACAACTCTAACGACCCTATAGTTTTATATCAAAAAGTCCATATTTTTCCGAGTAGCGCCTTAACAATATTGATATGGGTGTTTTACTTTAAAATACCTAGACCAAACAGATATGTTCATGCACTCAAATATTTGTCTTGTCCGGGAATCGAACCCGGGATCTTTCACGCAAAAGGCAGGTATTTCGCCATGAAATGCAAAAAGCAGCTTTTTAATTCATGTCTGCTGATTTTATTTCTGTTTATAAAAATGTTTTAGCCATTATTGTTCTGAAGTAGCAAGCCTTTTTACATAAAGTGTTTAATTCATGTAACAGTTTGACTGGGTTTCAGTTTTACTTCTTTTTTACTTATTTGTCAGTTAATGCATAACTTTTGCGCGCGCCTGTACCAGGTAATACGTATCTACAATTATTGTGCATAAATAATTACTCGCACATTATAATTATTTGTAGGTATGTAATTTTTTCTGCACATCCATATATGAGACGCAATATTATCACAATGGAATTATTAATTCTTTTCATGACTTCGCTAATTATAGAAACCGTTGTAACTTGTAAGTATGGGAGAACGGTAAAAATCTTTTTTTAATTTCGGTTAACACAGGTTCGGTCGGCGTTTTATGTGTCTGGGTGTTTCATCATGTCAGCCGAACGACGCCCACTGCTGGGCATAGGGTCTGGGTGTTTATTACTAGTTTATTCTTATATGCTATACAAGTGCTTTTGCTCTTGTCATAGCATCAGTTCAATACATGCGATGCCCGCGATATTTATATTTTTTAGCACTGTTTAGTTTTGACCAACAGGTACTAATGAAGCCGTTTAAACTATTGTGAAATAAAAGAAGTCCTACGATAACCATAAAAGAAATGTTTAAGTTGCAAAGTATTTAAGTAGGCAAGGTATATTTCGCAATCGCTATCACAAAAAATTTGTCTGATTTTATAGTACGATATTTTTTAGAGCAATTACTTACTTCAGAACTTTACATAGGTTGCACGTGCCCTTGCACGTGTCTCAAAGGGGCTCATTCTTTGGGCAGCCAAGTTTATTAATTGCACATAAGTAACACGAATAAGAAACAGCTGGACATAATATTACGAACGTACCATTTATTATGTGAGTGATTTTTTAAAATTCAATAAACATTTTATTTCTAGAAGCCAGGACAATTTAGTCCATTTGTCCTTATTTTTCATTATATTTTATTTTAATTACTAAAGTGTTCCTTCTATATTTAACATACTCGTAAGTATCGCAGGGACACATCCTTTTTTCTAACCCACCACCCCATGAGCCATCGCCTCAGCTGCGAATGCGGCGGCGGCGACCAATTTTATTAATTGGCACATACCGCGAATTAGCTTATTAGCGTACGTGTGCTCCCGGCGCCGCGAGTGGGTGATGAGGAAAATCGGGAAAGCGTGAGTGGATCGGTTTAGGATACGACTCTTTCTACTGGTGAATTGTTAGGCTTTATGGAGTCTACGGGGTCGGGAGCACGGTTCACAAAGCCTATTTTCATTCCAGCCTTCAAGCTCTGAATTTTCAGGAGGCTTTGTGGACCGGTCCACAGAGCATACAAATTTTACCTAGTCTATGGACCTCCGCGCAGGAGAGTAAAAATAACATTGATAATAATTTTTTTACTCTCCGACTCCGAATATCATTTTAACAAATGTTACCAATTGTTTTATTCTGTTAGGAATTGTTAGATGTTTTCAGTGCTCCTAGGAGCATAGGATATTTTTCCACAAAGCAACCTGAAAAATTGAGAGGTGAAATGAAATTAGGCTTTGTGGACTGTGGTCCCGTAGTATAAAGCCTCCCGACCCATCTTTACTATGTCACACAACC
Source organism: Crambus lathoniellus (assembly GCA_949710035.1). Taxonomy (NCBI): domain Eukaryota; kingdom Metazoa; phylum Arthropoda; class Insecta; order Lepidoptera; family Crambidae; genus Crambus; species Crambus lathoniellus. Next base: position 33,240,702 of record OX453296.1, read on the forward strand.
AAATATGATAAATTTTGGCATAGTTTAGATAAAACTTAGCATGACAATACATAGTCGTTTTTAATTGTTCGAAAATTTGAAGTAATCCCTCATGACCACGAGATAAATGTGAACGTGATTTACGATTGTGAACTTTTTGATGACAATTATAATGTGTACAGACGCGACCGTGAGACAAGCGGTTTTGCTAGAACTAAATTGGGTGGCGGTGTGCTCATCGCCGTGAACAAACGCTTAAATTCTCGCAGGATGCCTGATCATGAAAGTGAGTGTGAGGATGTCTGGGTTGAATTGGATTTTAACGGGAAGGATACTGAGAAATTATTAATATGTGGTGTTTATCTTCCATCCCCCATCAAAAAGCATATTTTAGATCATTTCCTTGATAACAGCAATCGAGTTTTGGAATCTCAATCTCACAAGAGAACTTTAATTCTGGGTGATTTTAATTTAAGTGGCATTGCTTGGAACGTTAACATGAATATGGCATCTGATGGAATTGCTTCTAAGAGTTTATTTGAACGAAGTGTATTGGATTTTCTGGCCTTAAATAACCTCACTCAGTGTAATTACATACTTAATGACAAGGGCACTATTTTGGATCTCATTATTTCTAGTGCTGAATTATCTGAAGTATCGCGCAGTTTTTCACCTTTGAGTAATGTCGTCTCTTACCATCCACCCTTGGAATTTGTGATAAATAATGGCAAGCCTTCTTACTCGCGAATGCCAGTTGTAGCCGAAAGATTTAACTTCTTCAAAGCAGACTACGGAAAGATTATATCTGATTTAGACTCTGTATCATGGGAGAACTGTTTAACATCTTGTACTTCGACCGATGCTATGGTTGATAGATTCTATGAAATTCTTAGGAGCACTATAGAAAAACACGTACCAAAATGCAAACCGACATCGAATAAGTATCCAGTCTGGTACACTAAAGAGTTAATTCATCTCCTAAATGAAAGGAATAAACTCAGGAAAAGGTATGCCAAATACTCAAACCCACTTGACGAAATTGCTCTAAAAACAATTAAAAAGAGATGTTCCGAATTGACCTCTGCCTGTTATATCAACTATCTCGATAACATCGAAAGATCACTGTCTAAAAACCCCAAATTATTTTGGTCGTATGTCAAAAAGAAAAAACGGAATGCAAGCACTTACCCCTCGACAATGTCTTCTGATAATGGTGAGGCCACGGGTGATGACAAAATATGTAATCTCTTTGCTTCCTCTTTTGCCTCTGTTTATAAAAGTCCTTCTGATCCAACCAATTTACAAGAATCCGCAAATGAATGCTGTCTCACCTCCCACTCTATCGGTGAGGTCCAGTTCACGTCGGATGAGGTGCTACAGGCTTTAAAACGTTTGGATAGGTCTAAAGGTGCTGGGCCAGATGGCATTACCTCTTTATTTTTTGTTCAATGCAGCAAAGCCCTCTCTTTACCTCTTTCTGTTATCTTCAACCATTCCATTAAGTCTGGCATATTTCCGAAAGTTTGGAAGGAGGCCAGAATAGTCCCAATATTTAAATCTGGTAGTTGCTCGTCAGTAAAAAACTATAGACCGATTTCAATATTATCTGTATTTTCTAAGGTTTTTGAATCCCTTTTATGCCCTGTTCTATGCTGGCAAGTAAATCGGGTTATGTCGTCACAGCAAGCTGGATTTTTTTCGGCCCGTTCTTCAACATCAAACCTGGTCTCTTTTCTCACCCACGTGACAGATGCACTTGACTCCCGTGGTACTGTAGATGCCATTTATACTGATATTAGTAAAGCCTTCGACACAGTTGACCATCACATTCTGCTGAGGAAGATGTCCCGATTCGGTATTACTGGCAAACTTTTCGACTGGTTCACCTCATATTTGAGTCAGCGCTTTTCAAAAGTGGTGGTGAATGGTTGTTCCTCTGAGGCATACCAGGCAACATCTGGAGTTCCACAAGGTTCTCATCTCGGCCCCATTCTCTTCAATATCTTCATCGATGATGTTGTCTCTGTCTTTGAACATGCTACTTGTTTTCTATATGCTGATGATATGAAGCTTAGTTTGCCAATTACTTCAATACATGACTGCGATTTGTTGCAGAAGGATTTGGACCGACTTGCTCAGTGGTGTACTGATAACAAATTGTCTTTAAACATTAACAAATGCAAGCACATTCGGTTTACAAGATGCAAGGGTACCGTGGCTCCGAATTACACAATTAATGGTCGAGTTTTGGAGGAGGTTAACACCATCCGTGATCTGGGGGTAACTCTTGACAAGAAACTACTATTCCATCGTCACATTGACGACATTGTCACAAAGGCTTTTCAAATGCTCGGATTTGTAATCCGTAACACTAAAGATTTTAAGAGGCCTTCGACGAAACTTTTACTCTATTCGTCACTAGTGCGTTCACGCTTGGAATACTGTAGTCAAGTTTGGACCCCCCAATATGATGTACATGTCAAACGAATTGAGCGCGTTCAGAAGCGATTTATGTGGCATCTCACCTATCAGACCCATAAAGCCAAAGAACTATCCACGTACGAGAAACGTCTTTCTTTCTTTCATTTACTAAGTTTGGAGGATAGGAGATTGCTACTGGACCACATGTTGTTATATAAAATAGTCAACGGAGTTGTGGATTGTCCTTTCTTGCTCAGCAAGATTAACTTGAAGGTGCCCATAAAACTTCCTCGCTCGATGAGCCACGTTCCATTCTCGGTAAGAGGTAGCAAGACCAACCTTGGTCATCACGCTACGATGAATAGACTGCAGAGGCAGTATAATCTTTTGAGCAAGCGTCATAATGAATGTAGTGCTGATATTTTCTCTAACAAGCTGGGACGTTTTAAAAACGAGATAAAGTCCTTTTTCATAGCCGCGTCTGTACCACAATAATTTCAATAATTTCATTTATAATTTTGATTTTTATTTGTATCTTTTTTGTTTATTTTCATTTTAATTAATTCAATTGTTATGAACTACACTATTTTTAATCTAATGAACTCTAGTCTTATTTGACATTTTTTTTTAAACAAAATCATATTTTTTATACTTAATTTTTTATTTATTTTTTGACTTTTTGTAAAATTATTAATTCATTCATTTTATGTTGTATTTTTTTAGTTCTTAAGATGTGCACTTGTATAAAATATTTTTTCCAGGTATTGTAATGTATTCTTAATTGCTTTATTTTTATTCCACAATTTGCATGCCGTGGCAACTTTTAAGTAAGACAAAATTTAGATTTATTTACTTAAGCCTTTTTATGTTATTTCAATGTTTAATCCGATTTATGTCTTGTTAGTTGTCCATAAACAAATAAACAAATAAACAAATAAACAAATAAATAGCAAGCTGGAAATGGTAGATTTTTATTTATATTTAAATACCATATTTCGGTATCATAAGCATTTCACATAAGTCTCTCAGGGACACAAGCTTATACCTCGGTATCAACCAATTTTATTAATTGCACGTAATGCGAATTAGCTTATTAGCACGAACGAACGTGATCCCGTCGTGTCGCCGAGTGGGTGATGAGAAAAATCGCATAAGCGTGAGAGCGTCAGTTTACTAAAAGGTTCTTATTTGGACAAATAACAAACAACTAAGTGTTTTTTGAAGTGAAAACTTCTTAAGCGGCGTTGTGCACTTTTTGTGATGGGTAAAAAATGTTAAACTCGCGGTCAGGACACGTGACCGTCAGATCGAAAATTCGTAAGACAGACACGTGACGATCGAAAAACTGTTACAATGTCATTAGAATACGAAGGCTCGCCACCGTTTCCAAAGTTGTAATAGCTTATGTTAGGCGGCATTGAAGCCAGAAGACCTCGTTTCAAATCCAGTCAATTTTTTTTTTTTTGTCAAATTCCTTTATTTTTGTGGAAAAGTCTAGGCAGCCCTTTTCACTAATCTTCTGGCGGCACTCCCGGAGTGCAACTCGTTGTTTTTTTTTTCAAGTTTGCAGTGTGAAAATGAAACCAGCATTTTTTTTAAATATACATGAAAAGTGTTGCAACTGGCAAACTAAATACACGAAATGGAAATACAAATATTCGAGAGTTCATATCTTTGGGAAAACCTACCCCATTGTGAACTATTGAGATTGAGAACATATTCAATAGAATAATAACTATGGGGTAATTATTAAACATTTGACAGTAAACGTGAAAAATTCCTAGTTAACTTGTAGAAGACTGTGGCTGTGAGCCAATAGTCAGTTATTAGGAGGCCATGACAGGCAGATTCCCAATGGGTTGAGTTTGCCGTTTTTCTGATAGGGTTACGGAACCAAAATAGCGCTTTTTTACTTGAATGGTAAGGCCGCGTACTCATCTTACTTGTTCCTAAAAGTGGTAATAATTATTTGATGTTATTAATATGAGGCATTCCTATTTGCCATCCATAATGGAAACCTAATAGGTCTTGTGGTTTTAGAAACAAACTGTTGATGATGATGGATTTGAAAAATTTAAAATAAAGTATTTAACAGTGAATTTGTTTAAAATTATATGTATATCGCAGGTAATCAAGGCATTTAAATCTAATTACTTAGAGAAATCTTATAAGCGTATCTTAGGTTTCCGCGTGAACTGTTCATTGAGTTATAACACTTTTTTATTTAGTGACTTACTTGACATCATCATCATCATCAGCCATTTAATGTCCCCACTACTGGGGCACAGGCCTTCTTAACCCACCGATATCAATATCATGATTGGTTGGTGGGTATAAATGAGTGCAAATGCAGCTGTTCCGAAGCACGGGGGAGCTAGAAATAATAAAATTTTTAGTCACCCATCCCCGTAACCGACCATTGCGAAAGTTGTTTAACCTCAACAACCGCAAGCCGAGCGTGCTAACCACTGCGCCACGGGCTTCACCGTATACAGGGAGGAATTATTTCATGAAACTCGGAGACTAAGTACTCGACATAATGGAGTGATAGAAAATTTCACTAAAAGGAAACATTGTTTTATTTTTGACAAGAAACAAACTGAATTCACAGATTAAAAAAACTCTCCTTTTCCATACAAAAGTACACATCGACTCGACTTTAAATCGAATCCATGATGTCTTTCATTGTTTTCCTTTCATTTAATTTGTCAGTTTTCTAATAGTACGAGATCCCACTGCAAATTAGTGCGCTCATCGGTTTTTAGCTAAAAACCTCATTTTTACGTATATTTATGATTAGGAGAATATAAAAGGAAAAGTGTCGAGGCAAAATCATAAAATTGTGTTTTTGAAACTATACGAATCTAGATAAAGGTATGAAGCAATATATATCATATTACCAACTGTAACCGTCCTATAGTCTTAAATAAAAAAAGTCCATACTTTTTCCGGGTAGCGCCTTAAAATAAAAGAAAAGAAAAAGGAAGGAAACGAATAATAATATCAATATTTATATTATTTGACGACCGATTTGGCGCAGGGGTAGGCTACCTGCCTTCTGCGCCAGAGGTCTCGGGTTCGATTCCCGAACAAGACAAATATTTGTGTGCATGAACATGTCTATTTGTCTTGGTCTGGGTGTTAACTAGAAAGAAAGAAGAAAGAAAGAAGATGATATTAAATATTAGTCACCATCACATACATTGTTAAAATACCAAATTATAGTAGCTCGAGCCATCTCGAGCACTTAATAGTGTTATGGAAAAGGAAATATTGAAAAGTTCGTTTTCAATATTTACCCGACCGAGGATCGAACCCGGGACCTCTAGATATAGCGGCACCTTGAAAACCGGTGCGTACACCACTCGGCCACGGAGGTCGTCAAATGTCGTCAATGTTAAAATAAAAATCCAAGATGGCGGCCAACTTTTTTGTTTGTGGACCAATTTTGATGAAACTTGATTTTTAGTACTATTTTGACAAGAAAACTGTAACGCAATGTTAAAAAAAAACCAAGATGGCGGCCAACTTTTTTGTTTGTGGGCTGATTTCGATGAAACTCGGTTTTTGGTACTATTTCGTCAAGAAAAGAGTAACGCAATGTTAAAAAAAATTAAAATCCAAGATGGCGGCCAACTTTTTTGTTTGTGGGCCGATTTTGATGAAACTCGATTTCTAGTACTATTTTGACAAGAAAACAACAACGCACTCTTAAAAATATAAAAAATCCAAGATGGCGGCCAACTTTTTTGTTTGTGGGCTGATTTTGATGAAACTCGGTTTTTGATACTATTTTGACAGGAAAAGAGTAACGCAATGTTAAAATAATTAAAAATCCAAGATGGCGGCCAACTTTTTTGTTTGTGGGCCGATTTTGATGAAACTCGATTTCTAGTACTATTTTGACAAGAAAACAACAACGCAATGTTAAAAATATTAAAAAATCCAAGATGGCGGCCAACTTTTTTGTTTCTGGGCCGATTTTGATGAAACTCGATTTCTAGTACTATTTTGACAAGAAAACAACAAAGCACTGTTAAAAGTATAAAAAAATCCAAGATGGCGGCCAACTTTTTTGTTTGTGGGCTGATTTTGATAAAACTCGGTTTTGGTACTATTTTGACAAGAAAACAACAACGCAATGTTAAAAATATTAAAAAATCCAAGATGGCGGCCAACTTTTTTGTTTGTGGGCCGATTTTGATGAAACTCGATTTCTAGTACTATTTTGACAAGAAAACAACAACGCAATTTTAAAAATATTAAAAAAATCCAAGATGGCGGCCAACTTTTTTGTTTCTGGGCCGATTTTGATGAAACTCGATTTCTAGTACTATTTTGACAAGAAAACAACAAAGCACTGTTAAAAATATAAAAAAGTCCAAGATGGCGGCCAACTTTTTTGTTTGTGGGCTGATTTTGATAAAACTCGGTTTTTGGTACTATTTTGACAGGAAATTAGTAACGCAATGTTAAAATAATTAAAAATCCAAGATGGCGGCCAACTTTTTTTTGTGGGCCGATTTTGATGAAACTCGTTTTGTAGTACTATTTTGACAAGAAAACAACAACGCAATGTTAAAAATATTAAAAAATCCAAGATGGCGGCCAACTTTTTTGTTTCTGGGCCGATTTTGATGAAACTCGATTTCTAGTACTATTTTGACAAGAAAACAACAACGCACTGTTAAAAATATAAAAAAAATCCAAGATGGCGGCCAACTTTTTTGTTTGTGGGCTGATTTTGATGAAACTCGGTTATTGCTACTATCTTGACAGGAAAATAGCAACGCAATGTCAAAAATGATAAAAAATCCAAGATGGCGGCCAAATTTTGTTTGTTGGCCGATCCAAAATTTTAAGCTCGTCTCAGAATCGGTAAGTGAACACTTTCTTCTAGAAACATGGGTCGAAATACGACCAAAATTTTTGGACTTCCCATACTAAATCGATCGTATAATCAGTCTGTAAGCCTAGCATGACCATCCAAAACTCGATATATATCGCATGATGATAAAGCGATTTATTGACATTCAAACGTCAAAACCCATAGTCTTTTGACAGTTAAACCGGATAACTTATCATATATCATATCGCGTTTTGGTTGGTCATGCTAGAAATCGAGTTGCATCGAAATCGGCCAACAAACAAAAATTTGGCCGCCATCTTGGATTTTTTATCATTTTTGACATTGCGTTGCTATTTTCCTGTCAAAATAGTAGCAATAACCGAGTTTCATCAAAATCAGCCCACAAACAAAAAAGTTGGCCGCCATCTTGGATTTTTTAATATTTTTAACATTGCGTTGCTGTTTTCTTGTCAAAATCTGTCACATTTCGACACATGTTTCTAGGAGAAAGTTGTTCACTTACAGATTCTGAGACGATCTTAAAAATTTGGATGGTGTTCAAAAACTAACCCTGTATACGGATCAAACTGAGAACCCTTCTTTTTTGAAGTCGGTTAATATACTAAAACCTTCTCCTAAATGTAACAAATACTTTCCTGAAAACCGCATCAAAATCGGTTCGGCCAAACGCGAGATAATCGCGGACAAACATACATACATACATACCTACATACATACATACAATACAGATCAAATTGAGAACCTACTTTTCTTGAAGTCGGTTAAAAACCACTACCTAAGCTTAAAATTTTTTATTCTAGTAAGGCTGCATAAAATGGATTTTATGCAGCCTTTTAAGACTACACAATACACCTTCATTTACGTGATATTATTTTTATGAAATATAGGTTATATCATAATTTAATTACGACATATGAATTACTATCTAAATACATAATAAGGATTAATGCAGGGCGTATATTTACTTAAAAAAATAAAACGCAAAATTTTTAAATAACTTGGCATTACGGCTTAGACCATTAGTCGAACGGCACATAGTGGAAAATTAAAAAAAAAGGGTGGCGGGAAGCTAATTAGTTAGTCAAACAAAACTAGAAACTAATAAGTAGCTAAATTTGTTGTGTTGCGGTAGAAAATTCAATAAGTTATATGAAAGTTATTAAACAATGTCTTCGAGTAGTAATAGTGACGAACAAATAATGATTTCGCCTGAGACTTTAATGGAAAGAAGTGCGAAAAATGTATTTGAACAGATATTGCCGTCTAAGTTGAAGAAAATCTATCTCAGCACATAACTACGAAAGTTTTATGATTTGGAAGAACCAAAAAAAACGTAAACACGTTTGCGGAGTGTGTTTTGTTAAGCTATTTTGACGAATTGTTGAAATTAAAATTAATTAAAGTTTCTTGTATATGCTTAATCCTTGTTTTATTTCCTTGCAATCGAAGTGAAAAGCCGAGTGTATTTATTTTGGAGTCCAGATAAAAAAATATTGACTGAACTCTACTTATTTGATTATACACTAGGATAAATAATAATTACTTAACTAATAAAAATGGTGTTATGAAATACTTACATCGAAATGATCTTCACAACAAAAAAAATTGTTTTGGGGTTATTATGACGGTTCACTGCTTGGAACCATTTGTTCCGACGTTCATGGTCTTGGGGAACATTTAAAAACATTTTTTGTCTAGTTCTTTTTGTAGTATTTGTACACATGGGTACGAAACAAGAACGATAACTTTTTAGGTTCGACATTTCAATAGGTATGTATTTGAGTTTAAAGAACAACCAACACTGTACTTATGTCAAACATCATTGACTTATGTCAGTTTAAACTGCAATGAGTGAAAGTTAACATTATGACGTCACACGCGCTCGTGTTTGTTCGGGAGCTGTTTTAGAGTGTCTTCGGTTCTGGATTCAAAAACTAATTTTTATTTTGAAATAACTTTTGAATTATTGCAAAAAAAATTAAAATAAAAATACTTTGTTACAAAACTTATATATGATCTTTCGATTTATCGCAAGAAAAAAAAAAATTCACATCCCTAATTGGTGTGAATGTAAGAAGTTATTTATTATTTATTATTATTTATTATTAATATCCACGGTCACAAATTTACAACTAATGCTGCTGCCTCGTATCGTTTTCCCCGTGTGTACCCATCCTTACAGGGGTGTCAACTTTTTCGTTTTTAATCACATCAATTAGTTTTTAATTAAGGGAATTAGCGGCGCTGCGGTTGCGGTTGCCGTAAGGGTCCCTAGATGTTAATATTGTGATTGCTTGTCGGTTACGGGGATATTTTGATTCGCAAAGTTTCTGAGTGACTACTCAAATTAGACAAGTACTTATTTGCAATGAGAACTTTTGTGGTGCAGTGGTAGCGGGGTGTTGCACAACACCGTATTTAGGTACTATGCAAACATATTTTAGTATGGTGAAGATATAAGTGCCTTCATTCATACTCACACAAGGTGTGGTTCTGTTTCTACATTTATAATAGAAAGAAAACTATTTAGCGTTACCTTATTGCTACTTACTATTAGCACAATTAGGTACTTTACTATTTTACATACTTTTTTGTTTTTTTATAGTTAACAATATATGGACTCTAGTTTAATTCTCACCAAATCGCATTGGGTCTGCGTCATGACCCGTTTTCTTTATTCATTCATTCGGAAATGATTATTATTTTGCTTGGCTGTGGTCACCAGTCATTATATCACATAAGATTATTATAATAATAATAAATATTGAACACCATCACATATATTGTTTCAATACCAAACTATAGTAAGTAGCTTGAGCACTAGTATTATGGAAATTGGAATGAAGAACGGTTTTTTTTTCAATATTTACCCTACCGTGAATCGCGGTGAAACCCGGGACCTCTAGAGATAGCGGCACTTTCAAAACCACGAGTTCGTCAAAATTACTTATGTCAGTCAAATATACTGTGTATTTTCTGTTGGAGATCCTAAAAATTCCTAGATTCCTGATCCTTAAAAATCCTAAATAGGTTGGAATAATACGTAGGAATCTTTATATCCCGATATTCCCACGGGAACGGGAATCAAGCGAGTGGGCGGCCGCTAGTCCTACCAATATTATAAAATATGTGAAAGTTTGGATGTTTGTTGCTCAATCATGCCAAAACGGCTGAACGGATTTGGCTGAAATTTGGGACAGATACTTCTTAGCCTCGAGAGGAACATAGGCTACTTTTTATCCCGGGAAAACCCCTCACCCCTACGGGAAAATACAAAAATCGACGCGGGCTAAAATAGATGACGCCATATTTTTTTGGAAATACGCCTTCCTCACAAATACATGGCGTAATCCTACTAATATTATAAATGTGAAAGTTTAGATGTGATGTTTGAATGTTTGGATGTTTGTTGCTCAATCACGCCAAAACGGCTGAACGGATTAGGCTGGAATTTCGGACACAGATAATTTGTAACCTGGAAAGGAACATAGGCTTTTTATCCCGGAAAAATATCACATTCCCGGGGGATAGCGTCAAGTAGTCCACGCGGGCGAAGCCGCGGGCGGAAAGCTAGTAAATTATGTTGATAGAGACAGGGGATTATTTATATAGCGTAATTATTGGTAAGAAAAAGCTAAGTTAATGCTCTAGTTTAGCTATCATTAAGTCTTATACTAATGACATTCGTTGGTATTCGTTGACTTTTTTGTTTTATAATTATTTCGTTTACAAATAGATAAAAAGAAATTACCAGACAATTTGAATTCAAGAACAATCGGGATTCAAAATCAAAAACGTAACTAACGGACACGACCGACTGAATCGATTTTAATTATTTATAAGTGCTTACCTCTTTTTTAATTACTTACCCTATTCCTAGAATCACGCCTTGTGCTTAGCGCAATGGCGAGCGAGCTACCGAGCCTAGCTAGCGACCGAGCGACGACGTTTCACTTCTCGCTCGCCAGGTACCTAGCAGTGGAGCTTGCGTTTTATGCAAGGCTCAAGATTCTTACACATATCACTTGCCTCATTCCTCTTAAAAACTCTTCAAGAATTCTTATGTGATAACTATTTTATAAGAATAAAGTGTGACAGATGAAACAAAAAAGAATCGATACTTACCTATTTAGCAAAAGGGGAAAATCAAAAGCAATATGAAAAGAAACTGCATTAAATTCTTCATGCACTGCACTAAAGAGAGGGTGCATTGAAGCCATAATAATAGCTTTTAACAATATTTAGTTAAATAAATTTAGTGAAAGTTTTGAGTCCAATTTTATACTTATGCTAATTCCGACAATCCTTTAATAATTAGAATTACGTTTGATTCACCGAAAAATCTCGATACGAAAGCTTGCGAAACAACATTGAACCGACGACGCTCGTCAGAATACTTAACCGACCTCGCCCAAAAGCTATAAACAATTTAAAAATTCCAAAACTAATCAACAATTGAACTGCTACTGTTATTTTCAAATAAGAACTGCGTGTTTCACTTCAGTAATTATACGGAGAGGTGCGGCGCGGGGGGTGGGGTAGGGGTCGGGGGTGTGCGAAGTGAAAGCGAAGCAATAGTGGTAGGTGGCGCCCTCAGCGATTTATTGTTTTTAATAATAACGTGAACCCGTCACAAAGAGAACAAAAGTTGGCGGTGGAGCGGCGCGCGGTTCACTGGGAGGTGGGACCAAAGGTGAGCTCGTGGACGCGGTATCTCTGCCAAAGGCCTAGTGGCATTCGGATAAATAAAATAACTGTAGTGTTTATGAAACAAATGGAAGCCACGTGCTACAATTAAGCAAAATAAATCTCACTTTGAAAGCGTTTGTGTTATCCGGTAGGTTTTAGATATATTATACCTAATTCAAGAAATGTTAAAAAAAAATGTCTGTCATCATCGACCTCATCAGACTATAAGGACCAACCCACACGAACCACAACCGTGAGCGGGGCGCATTTTACTTATTTTAATAGTACAATTCACACGTACCACATTTTGCAGTCAAGATCGACCGCCTGATTTGTGATACCGGCCACAACGCAACCATCAGCGACGACGCTGCGAACTAGCAGCAGGCCACATCCACAGCATGGACACTATTCACACGTAAACCACATTTTGGCGCTGCGATGTGGTGTGGTTGTGGTTCGTGTGAGTCGACACTATAATGTCTACTCTGGTGGCACAGGCTTTTATAGGAATGGATAACAAATATTTGGGCCATGAGTATCATGGCCTTACAAAATGTTGCCTTTCATAAACACGGGCTATTTTTTTGCCAATAATTGCCTGGCAACTGTAATGGATAAATCTGGAGCAATTAAGTGAAGCGGTGTTTTGTGGTATTGTGTGACCCTATCTCAGCACCAGTTTGTTTCATTTTGACATTTTGCCATCGCCCTCAATTGCTTGATGTGATGTGTTCGTGACTTGGCGGGGATTGACAGGATTTGCGCAATTTTAGTTGCCCGTGTAAGCGCGCCTTATTATCAGACGATCGATCTGTTCTGCAGGGGCAGATTATATATTTTTGATTATTTTTCAACCATTAGGTACAGCCTCGTAATTGAAATATTGTTCGTGGATAAAGGTTTTTATTTCTCGCTTCCCCTGCCCAATGAGGAAGTTTACCAAATTTTTTTTATTGTTTAATTTAAAAAAATAAGCAAAATAAAACAAAACTGTGAAATAAAACATAAATATTCCAATAAATGAAAAAGTTACGGGACTTTGAAGTTGCACTTGCAAGAATAATTTCGCTTTACACGGGACTTGACATACTTGCAAGTTGTAGTTTACACTTTCAAGTTGCTATCTGACAGACTGTCGGTCATTTATCTTAGAAGACTTACTTGCAGGTGGAAATGAGGCCTTAGAAAGCGAAAGCATGTTGGGGTGAAAATTAAAAATTAATTGGTAAATACCATTCAGTCGTTGCATATTTTCAGTGCAACACACTTGCAAGTTGTAGTTTACACTTGCAAGTTGTAGTTTACACTTGTTTGTTGCAAGTTGCTATCTGACAGACCGTCTCGGACATTTATCGCAGAAGACTTTCTTACAGGTGGAAATGAGGCCTAAGGTTGTTTATTCAACAAAACACGTAGTCGTGACATTGTTTTATCATCATGCAATTCGACCACAAAATTAATAAAGTGATGAAATTCATGAATTTAATTTTAAATTGTTTTATACTTTATACTGAACTGAAAGATTTAACCACTAATTTCTAACTAAAATAAATACCTTATCCAAAGATTGCCAAATAACAATTCCTCGTTATACGTTCGAAGTCCCACTGGAGCGGCCGCGGTTCCGATATTAACATTCGTACACAGGGACATTCCACCACACGCCGCCTCGCCCTTATTGCAACACATGCATGGTCCAAAATACAACAACCCGTCACTCACACAGTTTGTATTCCATCCCGCAGTTCTTTTTGCGATTATTTCCTAACTTTCAAAAGTCTATGCCATGGCATTGTTTTTAATATTACTAGCATTTTACTTGTAACACATCTTTTTAGTACTTCAGTCACATGAATAAATACTCTTCAGTGCTATGGCCTTCGAAATAAATATAAAATCTGTTAGCTTTTGCCAATTAATTTTGAATCGTTAAAAGTCGTGTTTAGTTCTTAGTATTGAATACACGAGTAGAACGCTGAGCTGACATAGAACTAAAACTGACATAGAAATCATAGAATTGTCAAAAAATCTACAGAACATGCAGATTAGTAAATTGATGGTTCAGTTACAGCTGGTTACAGGTTTTAAAGATCTCGCGGTCGGACACTGCACTAAAGACAAACTGAACCAATATACTTAAATGAAAATTAGCATAGATTTTATTGAGTGAGATAGATATAACTGAATTCAACGCGGGTAAAAGTTAATGTAGAGAAAAAAATCTTTCCGTGTTCTGTGAGAAAAAAATCTTTCCGTGTTCTGTGGTTAATATATTACTTACAAGCTGACCCGGCAAACGTTGTTTTACCATATAATAGTGGACCCGGTCACCAACATCTTGTGTGTGTGTTTATACATCAAAAGTTGCCTACACCAGACAACAGATAGCGCTAGTTACACACTACCAATAAAGGGGCCCAAGCTTGGTCTCTATTTCCTACATATAAAAAATTACTCTGTGAAGTAGAGTGAGTGTCAGATAACTCTGCGCGACTGGGGCATTTTTGGCGCTAGTTACAGTACATTTTTTTATTCTGAGCTTATAGAAAAGATTAGTATTCGATTTTGACCGCGCAGACGTCAGTGATTACATACTCTTTGGAAACGGCAATGAATGAAATGACAGTTTTGTATCGAAGGTACGACAGTTAAACGATTTTTCATAGAAAATTACAATTTTTACTCAATTTTCCTGAATAATAAGTAGCCTATATTACTCTCCAGCTCCCAAACTATCCCCATACCAAATATCACGTCGATCCGTTGCTCCGTTTTGGCGTGAAAGAAGGACAAAGAAACAAACAAACAAACAAATAAACAAACAAACAAACACACTTTCACAATTATAATATTAGTATGGATTTTGTAACGAATTTACTAGGAAGTTACAAGTAACTATCTTGTATCAAGAAATTAATGTGTGCTAGCTACCCTATTCTTATTATTTATTAATAAAAAACTACTTACATCTATTAAATTACTTTCTTTTTTTATTTAAGAGGTCCCTTTTATCAGCATTATTTGTGCAATACAGAAAGTTTGTATAAGTAAGAGACTCAATAATATTAACTTATTAACAAACAGACGAGACTTTACAATACAATGCAAACAGAAGAAAGTAACAACAACGACTAATACAATTACTAACAGGACAATAACTAAAAAAATTGAACTCATAGCTGCGTCATAATATATTATGATGACCAATACAACGTGATGACCTCAGATCATATAATACTATGTGATCACTCATAGGACTTATACATACAGTCCCACAAATCGGACTGGATCCGTTTGGTACAGTCAAACCAATTGAATGATGACCCATTTTGCTCATAATTTGTTTGAAAACGTCATAAACATGGAAGTCAGTGCCAGTATCAACAAGTTTGAATTTCGACCCTATTGAATATTAATATCTGTTGGAAAATGAATTTATGATGGGTCACGATCACGATCAAGATTCGATTGGTTCGACTGTAGGGCAGGCGTACCGGTTTTGGCCACTGTACTGGTTTTGGCCACTTTTTGCTCTAAAAGTTTTCTAAACCACTTTTAGCCATTTCTGATAAGGGCAATTAAAATAAGGTATTCTAAGGTAATAATAACAACCGTTAGAATTCCTTATTTCATAAGATTTTTTTTCAATAAATTCAATTTTCTGTTTGAAAAAATGTATTGTATGAAAATTTTAAGAAATTTGTTTTGGATAAAATACTTTATAAAACCTTTGTTTTTTACAATTAAATTGTTGATTTGCAATTGACTGCTTTCTAGCGCATTAGAATATATTGATTTTACCTGGGTTTGGTTTTGATTTTTCGCAATACTTACAAAAGTTTAACTATCAGTAAGTGGCCAAAACCGGTACATTTGGCACCTCTCACACATTTTGTATTATATACAAAAAACTATTTAACATTAAAAAAATTGAAAATGTACCTTTAAAGCTAGATAAATTATCTATAATTTAAGATATAATTTGTGTCTTAAATACCTAAGACCATCTAGTACTTAGTGCTTAAAAGTCAAAAATTCCTGAAAGTGGCCACAAAGTACCCTTTGTGTAATACAGAGGTACCCCTCTGCCCTACTTTCAGTTTTCAGACTATTTATTTTCTGTATGGAATACACCAACTCAAGTAGGTAATTCACTCAAATTAACCTCAATTGAAAGTATTGTGACCTAAATCGAAGAAACGAATTTTAATTCGAACTATTTTAAAGTTCATATCTGAAACTTGATGTGACTCATATAGAACGTGTTGCCTTTGATATTTCAAACCCCAAGGTATAAGTGGTATAAAAATATACAGGGTGTAATTATTTCTTTCCAGACAAAAGCATTCAAATCTTATGTATTTCACTAGCTTCCGCCCGCGACTTCGTCCGCGTTGACATTCGAGAAAATACTTAGGGGACCAATTACCAGGATAAAAAGTATTCTATGTTTTAATTTCATAAAAATCCTATCAGCCGTTTTTACGTGATTAGGCGGGTCCTTCCTCACCAAGCGAGCAGCCTCGCGCGAGGCAGAACGTTTACCACGTGCGGCGGACCTCGCACGAGGCTGCTCACTTGGTGAGGGAGGATCCGCCTAATCACGTAAAAACGGCTGATCGGATTTTTATAAAATTAAAACATAGAATACTTTTTATCCTGGTTATTGGTCCCCTAAGTATTTTCTCGAATGTCAACGCGGACGAAGTCGCGGGTGGAAGCTAGTAAATAATAAATGTCTGTTTCACAATCAAAAAGTTAGTTCTGAGTAGCTTAGGTACCAAGAACTTGTTAGGTACCAAGAACTTTTAGGGTACTTAAGATGGTTTAGGTTTCTATACCCTATTTACCCCCTGGGTTTGATTTTCGGAAAACTACGAAGTGGGTTGCCTATTTGTTTTAAGAAGTAAGCCTACAAAGTTTCAAGTTGAAATGTCTATTTTACCCCCTGATTTTTCATTCAAAATTTCACCCCTATTTCAACCTTTTAGGGGTTGAATCATGTTTAGCGTGTTAAACATCAAAATAAATGCCATTTTTGCAATCTTCATCCCATAAAACCTCAATAACGACATCCATATCGATTTTTTTGGTTTTTTATCCCATTTAACCTCTAAGGGGTTGGTTTCGAAAAAATACGATATATGTGTTTGCTTATTTGTTTTACTTTCCGACCATAAGCCTAAATAATAAATTTAATAAAGGACTTTCCAGATACAACATTTCATCCCCCTTTTCACCCCTACGGGGGTGGAATTGTCAAAAACGCTGACACAGGAAAATATTAATTTTCAATTGCCAGCCTAAATACAAAATTTGAAGATCCTAACTTCAAAACTGACGGACTTTCATACACATATTCATCCCCTATTTACCCCCCTGGGTTTGATTTTCAGAAAACTACGAAATGGGATGTCTATTTGTTTTAAGAAGTAAGCCTACAAAGTTTCACGTTGAAATGTCTATTTTACCCCTGATTTTTCATTCAAAATTCCACCCCTATTTCAACCTTTTAGGGGTTGAATCATGTTCAGCGTGTTGAACATCAAAATAAATGCCATTTTTGCAATAGTCATCCCATAAAACCTCAATAACGACATCCATATCGATTTTTAGGTTTATTTATCCCATTTAACCTCTAAGGGGTTGATTTTCGAAAAAATACGTAATACTTATGTGTTTGCTTATTTGTTTTACTTTCCGACCATTAGCCTAAATAATAAATTTAATAAAGGACTTTCCAGATACAACATTTCATCCCCCTTTTCACCCCTACGGGGGTGGAATTGTCAAAAACGCTGACACAGGTAAATATTAATTTTCAATTGCCAGCCTAAATACAAAATTTGAAGATCCTAACTTCAAAACTGACGGACTTTCATACAAACAACCATCCCCTATTTCACCCCCTTAGGGGTAGAATTTCCAAAAATCCTTTCTTAGTGGATGCCCACACTGTATAACGTATCTATGTGCAAAATTTGAAGTCTCTAGGTTCAGCGGTTTGGGCTGTGCGTTGATATCTCAGTCAGTCAGTCAGTCAGTCAGTCAGTCAGTCAGGACTTTGAATTTTATATATATAGATTGTTTTCCAATTTCCGTTAATTTGTCATGTTTTCAGAGAAATTTAATCCTTATGAGTTACCCTAATCGATTTATGGCATAAAAATACAGTATGTTGTTTTTTAGAACTTGAGCCGGTTCGAATTCTAGGTGAAAGAAGCTAATTAAAAAAACTTTTAATGCAGTTTTATTTCATGTCAAAAATACATAAATTATTGGTTCCTTTCAGTGAACAGTGGGACTCGAACCTACGACCTTTCACCGTACGGGCGATGGCTCTCCGCACAGTGAAAGGTCGTGGGTTTGAATCCCATCGGAGCTAGCTATGAGACGGGTCGCTTGTTTTAATACTTCATTTTACAAAATAGTAAAAATAATAAGAACTGGGATGATAATGTGTAGGTAAAAAAGGCCTTCATTTTACCACATTTTACTTTAAAGTCTTTACTTATAAATTGCCGTTTTGTATGAAGAATTTTAACGAATTTGCGATTCCCATAATGTACTAATTTTTTTACTATAGTTTTGACCGCGAATGCTTAAGTAACAATTTTTAAGGTACACACACTCTGTTTGAACACTTATAGTCCGAGCAGACTGAACCGAAAAAGGTAAATAGGGGAACTAATCTATGTAGTTCCAGTAGTTTTAGGATTGTGTAGGGGTAGGTCCCCTGAGCAAAGTCTATGCGAAATAAATCCTCTCGATCACACGGGCCGCATGAGGTGGTAGGGGGGTTAGAGGTCCCACTTTTCAGGTTCTCGCTCGAAACTCGTAAACGGTTCGTCTTAAAAGCGACATTACTTCTAAGTAGCAATTAAAGCTTATTAAATTTCTCACAACTTTGGTCATACACTTAATTAAGAAAAAATGCAAGATTTTTAAGTTATAACCTATACAAAGTCTTTTTTATTTTATATTTTGTCACTTTTTTCTTCTAACTTTGTCCTTGGTCATAATATCTAGGTCCGTACTCGTTTGAAGTTGTAGATCACTAAATTTTCTTTTACAATATATATTCATATGCTAAATCGTAGAGGATCAACTAAATGTTCGGTGGAGGTCAACGTTTCATAGAACGTTCTTGCTAACACTTCCGCTCGCTAATGAGAGAAACAAGACAAAATTGATTGAGCTGCTGGTGAAAACTTTGACCGCACGAGGGATGCAGGCGACTACCGCTCCAGGAGATGCAGATTGTTGTATTATAAGGTGGTGGTCTGGACAAGATGGCTTCTCATTCATCTGTTGTTATCATAGGAGTTGACCTGCTTGTCCTGCTGATAGCCCTTACACCACCAAACACTTTGTACCGAACCACCGACTTTGTATCGGTTATATAAAAAAATGTATTTTTCCGTAATTAAGTGTATGACCAAAGTTGTAGGTAATAAGCTTTTCATCCCATCGATTCGAAAAGCGATGATTGTTTATCTAATAACAGGGTCCAAAACGATTCATTTTTTACC
The DNA here is from genome assembly GCA_949710035.1 of Crambus lathoniellus. NCBI lineage: Eukaryota > Metazoa > Arthropoda > Insecta > Lepidoptera > Crambidae > Crambus > Crambus lathoniellus. Next base: position 33,260,196 of record OX453296.1, read on the forward strand.
TGTTATGACAAGAGGGTATAAATGAGATTTGAATTTTGAACAGCTTCATAACAGGGTCCAAAACGATGAGATTTGAATTTAGAACATAATTAAAGAAGCATTGGTTGGAGTGTAGCAAAGGGTGTGCAGTACTTAAAAAAAAAATCAACTGATTTTGTATGGGGCCGGGACTTTTTTCGGGACCGAGAAATTTTCAAAAACAGAATTTTATAAAATTGAGAATATATCGTAAACGGTGAGTCGTAGCTAAAATCTAACAAAATTTTCAACCACTCTACGGCATCCCCGGAGATACTTTTAAGAAATTTGATGGACATATATATTTTTTTTTTTTTTCAAAACTCAATTTTTTTTTCTTGCCTGACTAGCGCTATGATGTATCCGAACAACAAAGAAAGGTAGTTAGTTTGAGTTGTCTTTACTGCTTTTCTTATAGAGAGAGATGAAAAGCAGAGTGTATTACTCGGCCGCAAAATTATTTTCACCTCGGGCGGCGTATATTGAATCCCTCGCTGCGTTCAGGATTCTACTTTAGAATCCCTCGCTGCGCTCGAGATTCTACTCTAGAATCCTTCACTGCGCTCTGGATTCAAAATAGCGCCCTCGCCGTAAATATATTATTTTGCTCCCTTGTAATACAATCTACTATTAATTGCTACTTAGAAGTAATGTCGCTAATAAGACGCACCGTTTACAAGTTTCGAGCGAGAACCTGAAAAAAGGACCTTTAACCCCCTCCTCCCACCCCCTGCAGCGCATGTAATCGAGAGGAATTTTTAGCATTGAAAATGTTTTTTTGTTCGCTCCAGTAGGACCCCATTTTCGCTGAAAGTGCGACTCGCCCGTGATACCCTGAGGTTTAGAGCCACAATCACTTTGCAGCATTGTTTCGGTATGCTTCATTATGTGCCACAAAGTTCAATATTGTAATACCTATGACCCAATGTTGTTTGCTGGACGTATGAGGGCTCAAAAGATGCGGAATTTGAAAGGCTTTAAGAAGTTGCAAAAATATTTTGGAAAAGTGTTTTTTTTTAATAATCCTTAATAGGTAGATTCATTTTCAATGCCCTTTCAAGTCGTGTAGAGCACGAGATCTGTGAATTTTTTGACTTTGCTCAGGAGATCTACCCTTACACAATCCAAAAAATATTGGAACAAGATACGTTAGTTCCTCTGATTTTCCTACTCTGCTCAGGCTTTAAGTTAATTATGTAACTAGAGCCATTATTTCCTTAAAAAAAGACTTTATTAGACTTTAGAGTAAATATAATAAAGGTAAACTATCACAAATAATTTTATTATTATTGATAGTTTACTGTTATTACTCGTAACATAATTCAATATTTTAGCATCTGATGAATTGAAACCATAGAAGTTTTTTTGTCTCCTTCGCCGGGGTTTCAACTTAGCCATCATCATACCTGATGTTAAGTGATATCTTCACTTAACATCAGGTATGATGATGTAAGGCTGAAGATGGAAGCGCACTACGCCCGGAATCCTCAACCAATGAGGAACTGGTTATCTTATCTCTAACTGCCGGAACACAAATATGCTGAAAACATCTCGTTGTTATGGCCTCAAAGTTAGATACGATGAAGCTAGCCTGGTGGACTTAGAATAAGTCCTACTACACAAACCGGATACAATATGTACCCGCACTGCGAACTGGGACCCGGGACTGATATGTGGTAGTATTTATTTACTGCTAGACCACAGAGGCGGTTATAATACAGATATATGTGTACAGAAAACTTAGCATCGGTGCTCGGCAGCCCGACCTAGGCCTCCAATTTGCTATTAAAACGCTGCATCAACAGCAGTCAGCAGCTAAACGCGCGCTATTCTGACTGCAAACAAAAAACAAAGTTCAACTCACCGAGTTGAACTTTGTTTGCAGTCAACAACAGACTACACTACACTAAAATTTCGAGGCATGTTTTATGAACAATATTCGGGTCATAGTTGGCATTATTTGATACCTACGAACAAAGGACATACCTAATGACCAATATATATGTTACTAGCTTTGGGAAAGTTTTTTTTTCATACAGCCACTAATGAAAATGGTTTTAACTAAAATATCTACTTTCCCCATCAAAACAATGTATGAAACAACTTTAAAAGTGTTGCAGTCAAGAGATATAAGGACTATTATAAGTACACTAGCTAGGAACACTATCTTTTTCTCACTTTAAAAAATTGCGTCATACGGGTCATACTTACCATTGTTTTGAAGGGTTTTGTAGATACTTTAAAACCACTTTCATTAGTGATAGCATGAAAGATAAACTGAATTGGATATTTTTATTGTGATATACGTTTTTTCTTAGCTCTAGTGTATATAGAAGTCGTTATATCTCTGGACTGCAACACTTAAAAAAATGTGTCATACTTTGTTTTGATGGTGATTAATAGATATTTTAATTAAAAACCACTTACATAAGTGGAATGAAAGGCTAAACTGAATTGAATATTTTTTATTTGCTTATTGTTTTTCTTAGCTAGTGTATATAATAAGTCATTATATTTCTTGACTCCACTACTTTAAAATATTGTGTCATACATTGTTTTAACGGGGTTAGCCGATACTTTAATTTAAAACCACTTTCATTAGTGGCCGTCCTATTAGTCTAAAACTAGGCATTGTCTTTTTTGGTGTAAAAGAAAAAAATTAAGACGTGGAAACCATTTGCAACAATAAAAAAAAATTACCATTTGCAATCAATCTAATGTAATATACTTAAGTTTCTTATCAAAATCAGTAAATAACGTGATATAGGTATCTATGTCTTAAATTCAGAAAAGATAACGTTTTAATTTTTAGGGTACCGTAGCCAAATGGCAAAATTAGATAGATTCGTCATGTCTGTCTGTACGTCCGTGTAGGTATCCGTCCTTATGTCACAGCCACTTTGTTCCAAAACTATAAAACTATTCAGACTACACACTTGAAACTTGGTAGGTAAATGTATTCTGTAAACCACCATACAATTTTTATACGAAAATAATAAAAAATAAAGGGGTCCCCTTACATGGAACTGAAACATTTTTTTTTCATCCAACCTATTCGTACTGGTGTCGGCCGAACTCACCGAAAAAAAACTCACCGAAAAAAAACTCACTACTTAAAAATAACTCACCGAAAACCAAACTCACCGAAAAGTTTTCTCACCAAAAAAAACTCACCGAAAACTTTTCTCACCGAAAAAAACTCACCGAAAAAAGGTCACCGAAAACCAAACTCACCGAAAACTTCTTGATTTACGACAATGTGAATCATCTAAATCGACGTATCGGGTAGATTTCTGCTCATATTAATGTAAATGTCACCGGAAAATAACAATAACCGCAAGTTTATAAATTTTCGCGGAAATTTATAAATTTACGGAAGTCCTGAAGAACACGTGATAGGTTAGAAATTGATTTGAATTTCGTGGTTATTTTTCTTTAGGAAGTTGATAAATTTACGGTTTTTATTATTTTCCGGTAAGTATTATAAATAAATAAAAAAAAATAAAAATTAAGACTTAATATAAAAAATTAATTGAAAATGAAAATAACGACTCCGTAGATCAGTGGTTATAGCATTCGCCCGAACAATAAAAGGTCGTCGGTTCGAGTCCCATCGAACAACTCCGCAGCTCAGTGGTTAGAGCATTCGCCTGGACAGTGAAAGATCGTGGGTTCGAGTCCCATCGAATGACCCCGTAGCTCAGTGGTTAGAGCATTCGCCCGAACAATAAAAGGTCGTCGGTTCGGGTCCCATCGACCGACTCCGTAGCTCAGTGGTTAGAGCATTCGCCTGGACAGTGAAAGGTCGTCGGTTCGAGTCCCATCGAACAACTCCGTAGCTCAGTGGTTAGAGCATTCGCCCGAACAATAAAAGGTCGTCGGTTCGGGTCCCATCGAACGACTCCGTAGCTCAGTGGTTAGAGCATTCGCCTGGACAGTGAAAGGTCGTCGGTTCGAGTCCCATCGAATGACTCCGCAGTTCAGTGGTTAGAGCATTCGCCTGGACAGTGAAAGGTCGTGGGTTCGAGTCCCATCGAATGACTCCGTCGCTCAGTGGTTAGAGCATTCGCCCGATTCATACAAACACTGAAAAACAAAGTTATTAAAAAAACCGCAAATGGAACTTTGTCATTCATACAAACACTATGAAAAAGAAAGTAATTTTTTGCAGGCGAATAATGGTAGTTTGGCTGTAATCGGTATAATATTAAGTGGGTACTGAGCCCTTCATGCCCGAGTTAGACTCGCACTTGGCAGATTTTTTATGAAAGTTGGCAAGAATACTCTGACATGCTAAAACTTTTAAAGTTTTAGCATGTCAGAGAGCGTGTCTATGTTAAACTAACAAAAAGAGAACAATTCTAAGGCTCCGGTCTGCTAGTACTACAGTATTTCGCGTTAGTGTATAATATAGTCTTTGACAGTATAGAGCCGTAGCGTCGGCGTCGCCGCCACCGACCACTTAGTTTTCATACATAGTCGTCACTTGTTTCTTATTCTAGCTTCAAGTAGCGGCGTTTGTGGGTAACTCACGGTGCATTACGAATTTTAAGTTACTTACGTCATATATAAAAAACTCAGAAGGCTATACGTAGGTCAGTAAATGAGCAATCGTTACTATCGCGTTTGAGTTGCATTTTGACAGATATCATTATGCTAAAGAAATTACATCTCTAGGATAAAGTTCTTAGCGCGAACGCGATACTAACTTTTGCACATTGACAATCATACACTTGGGATAAGTACTTATACTTGTGATGTTTTGTTCGCCAACATTCCAGTGATGACATCCACTGATGTCTGCTACACTCGTAGAAAATCTAAAGTCTCTATAACTGATTCTAGGAATCAAGAGGTTAAGTTATTAATTTCTTAGATGATTTTGATCACTACGAGACAACAATTTTAATAATTTATAATCCGTTCATTCAGTTTACCGTTAGCAATTATTTATTTTGAATTGCACCGAGAAATATTCCGATTGCCAAGTCACAAGACTACTTAGCACATTAAGCAAATGATCCGCAACAATCTAATTATCTTTTTTTACTCGTTGCTCTCTTAGTTGTTTTCTTTTTTAAAGGGAAAGAAAGGCGGATTTGTGGAGTTGCTGCCATCGCGTAATTGAATTATACCATCGATTTTCCATTAAAATGTTTTATGGAAGTAAATGTGGGGGTGTGGTCGCCCCTCCTTCGAGAGGTGCCTGGCTTTTGTGCATCAGATGAGTTTGAAACAGCTAGTGGTGAGAATGTGGTTTGGCAGATGGTGGTATTAGTGGTTGAGACTATAGGAGATCATTTCAGATCACATAGTTAGGATAATTTAATTAATCAAGAATGCGGTAAAATTTGAACAATTTTACCTACCAACTCGCTCTTTTTGCAGGGTAATAAAACAAAAGAAAATTAACTCGCACAATACGTTAAGACAAAGTGTAAGTATACTAGAAAAAAGTTATCAACAAATATTAGAGGTTGTTAAACAAGAAAAAATAGTAGGTAGGTACTTATTGGAAATGCATTTTTTTACAGTACCTACTACTAGCTGCTTCGCGTGGCTTTACCCACGCGGTACCCGTTCCCGTGGGAATATCGCGATAAAATTAAGACCGTCAAACTCAGGAGTTAATTATAAACTGTCAACTGACAAAAGAGTTTTTTAAATCAGTCTAGTACCTAGTTTATGAGTATAGGAAACTAAAATAAACATACTTAAATTAATGAAATGTATAGAATGCCAATCAAATGTTTTACATCACCATCATTATTTTTATTTTTCTGTGAAATGTTTCTCCACGGTTTCTCTATGATACTGTCCCATCAGCCGCGACTACTATCCGCAGGGTCCGGTTTATACTCGTAACCATCGTAACGCCCGCTGCCGCCACCAGAGCATAACGAACTCAGTAGTCCTAAGCTACCACATCATAAATAATACTCTCTAAAAATGCTCTAGGTGTTATCACCCTTATTTGAATCTTGTCAATAGAGGAACTAAGACATTATTTTCGTTTGGGATATTTCTATCGTCTACCTACATAGGTAACATAATAAGTGTGACTAAGTAGTTGGTTAATTTTATTAACTAGACAAGATTCTAATTGATTTTTCTCTTTCGAGAACAAATCTACAAATATGAAACGTAGAGGCAGCAGGTATAAGTGAGTCAAATTGTGCCTTTGTCTTACTTAACTGTAATTTTTTGGTTCCAGATTTGAACATCGTGCATCAAACTGATCGAATTTTTAACTCTGTCACGAACAAAATATTTAAATGTTCGAAGTTTTGTTTAGTTGAAACGATACTAATATTTTTTGACAAACTTGCGTCTTAGAACTTTATCAGCGATATGCGAGCGTTTTCAAAGCGGAACGGAGGCGAAACCACGACTTCTTCGCGGATTCGCGGCGCGATGTTCATTGTGCGCCTATACTGCGCACTGTAACCGCAAGAGATACTTAGGCACTTATTCTATCAAAGAAATTCTTTACACACATCACACCATAGTCTTTGCTTTTCTGTATTTACTCTAAAGGGGCGCAGTAAATTCCTGGGTATCTCAGCTCGCCTACTGCGGCCGGGATCGCTGTGGCGCGCATAATCATCATCAATGCATTCAGGCCTCTCTATCTTATCATTGAACTGAACACTGTTTGAATCAGGCGTCACCAGGCGGAAGTCCTTAACCATTGTAAAAAAAATGTAGCTTACTTCCGCAAAAAACACAACATGCAAGACTACTGCACCACCCGCAAAAAATTGCACATGCACACCATGAACAACACACCTTGCACCTTTATCAATTAGACTACTCTACACGTGTTTCGTCCCAACCCGGAGCATCATCAGGAGTTAGATCGTGCGAAAACCAGCACCGAAGCAGCATTCGGTGCATCTTGCGTGTTGTGTTTTTTGCGGAAGTAAGCTACATATTTTTTTTTTTCACATAACTTACCATGTGGCGCAGTAAACTCCCTCGTAGCTCACCTACTGGTTGCGCGCTGCGCTGTGGCGCGCACTATCGGCGCTTGTATCTTTATACTATCGTTGACATGAACCGCTGTCGTGTAATCACTTGGTTTCGAGCTCGTTTCGGTCTTTTACACTTTCGACATGTGTTTATGTTCTGTTAATGTGCATGGGGTGTAAATGAGCCGACATTAGAGGTATTAATTTGGTTGTTTTCATTAGTTTGGCTGAAGATTTTTTGTGTCGTTTCATTTGAGGGATCGGTGACAGGGATTGTAAATTGGAGTGATTTACGTACATATCAATTTAAAGGTGTTTTATTTAGATACCTACTTATTGTGGACAACGAAGGACTATTTAATTACAATAAAATATTTTTTTCTTTACTTGCGCTTATTATAATTGTTATTAGTTTTTCATGGTTTAGTATTGAAATAAAAATAAAATGTACTTGTATAGTTTACTTCGCGAAGAAATTATTTATTGTTTAATATAAATTAGGACCTCGACTTTAAGTGCAACAGTAATGTTATTTTTTAACTCTTACAAGTCATAGACCCATGGTAAACAATCTAAGTTCGTTCATGGATTATTAAGAATAATGGATTAGATAGCAAAAAAAAACATGTACCTAAGTATGCAGAACTAGATACTTAATTTTTTCTCCTAATGAAATAGGTAAGCTAAGAAGCGAAAATAATAGAAATAGGTTTACCTGCATCTTCTTGTTCTTAGGTTTACATCGCTCCACGCACTAAAGTACAAGCCACACTGCCTGCTGGCGAGCGAACTAACGAGCCGAGCGATGGGATGTGTGTGACGTTTCACATATTTTTGCTATCCAGCTAGTGACACTGCCAGCTTGCGTTTAACAGCTTCGTATTTCGCCACATTTGAAGAATAGCGGAGAATAACAAACCCGTCCTAAATTATACTTCTCTCGTGAGGTATTTAATTTTAATTAGTAATAAAATTAGGCTCCATCACACCCCATGTTAATCAAGTGAAGATAAAGCTGGATGTGGAATTGCGTATGCTACACCCCAAATCTTCAAAGACTAAGGAACTGGCTATCGTGTCTCCAACTGCTAGAACACAACAATGCTGAAAACATCGTGGTTATGGCGACATAGGTAATTCTTTATGTAGCTAGCCAAAGCGGACTTTGAACAAGTCCTTCATCATTTGTTTGTTTTCTAACGCTTTTTAAAAATGACATTTTTATTATTTCAATTTTTACTTTTGCATTCACAATGCGGATAATTGAAAAATGGAAAATGAAGTATTTAGAAAAAATCGACCCATCTCACAACCAGCAGAGCAGTCGCCCGGATAGCGAAAGGTCGTGGGTTCGGGTCCCATCGGAGCTGGGGGGTAATTGTCTAACTCAACATCAATCGCAATCGCATTCAGTTTGAAAGATATTGCACGGCCATTGCTGCTTTTGTCAACTGAAATTTTGTCAACTTTATTCAACAACAAGTGATGGATGCATGATGGATGTCAAACTGAAAGCGATTGCGATTGATGTTGAGTTAGACAATTACCCCCCAGGTTGTGAGACGGGTCGATTTTTTCTAGACATTTTTTTATCAATTCTACTTATTCGAAAATAATACCTTGTTGAAATAAATAATCTACAAGCCCACTATGTAAATACCACACTGTTTTATAAATTCACAGCATGAAATTAGGAATTCTAAATCTAAACACTGGACATAAGAAGCTAAGTATGTTAACGAGGCATATTGTCGTGTGTCTAACATCAAATAAAAACATTGTATTGTAATATACATGGCGAAGTATCTCCATCTAATTTGACGCGACTTTATGTGCATAAGTAAATTTCGAAGGCGGCTCTACATGAGAGAGTGTTCTTAGAAATCTTAAGATCACACAATGGGCAATTAAAAACGTCTTTATAAATATACAAGGCAAATATTAGTATCCTCGTGGGCTTTTAAGCGTTTCAACTTCATTACTTTTGGGTGTTTTTTGTAGGTTTTGTGAATGACGACTGTTTTGACGGATTTTGGCCAAATTATGAGGTTTTGAACATTGTTATGAGAGAGTTGTAATTTTTTTGTGATACCTACCTACATATTTTTTTATTAGATACCGTTACAGATACGGTTCAATAAAGGCAGGAGCAATAAAAAAACAATTAACTAATCAAAAATTCTAAAGTTTAAAACCAACTTTCGTATTATATATTCTACTCACTTTTTATTATGTTATTAGCTAAAAGAGCAAACAACGCAATAAAAAGCTCAGTGGCTGCCAATAAAAAAAATGACGCTTCACCCTACGACACATAAACGTAAAGAGCCAGCATTTTCACAATTAAATTAAAACGTACAACCTCTAATTATTTCATAACTAAATGGAATAATAAAGTTATTGTAAAGCACGAAAGCTTCACACTTCACAGTTTTAAAACCAGAAAATCACTCAGTTTCAAAATTAAATACCGTCAAAGAATAAAATTGACCGCGCAGACAAGCCAGGCCGCCTTGGATACTGTTTACTGCCCCATAAATATGCTAATTCCGGTACGACTCTTTTATAACTTAATTAATAACGTGTGCTCGGTGTAAGGACCGTGACACGTCGCGCGTGTTGAGTGCCGACCCCAGTGCGTTTTTCTATCCACAACAGGGTAGCACTTACGCCTAAACCCTACTCGAGCGCTACTCAAGTTTACGGGAGCGTCTCAAACATCGCCCTGTCGCATTAAAAGGCAAAGGTATGAAAGTGACGCCATGATGTTTGAGACAGCCTCAAAGTTAAGGCGCTACTTGGAAAAAATGGACTTTTTGATTTAAAACTATAGGACGGTTAGAGATGTTACAAAAATCTGATAATCTATACATCTATACAAATAACTAAAATTGGAGTGTCTGTTTGTAACATTAAAATAACCGCTTTTTACTACATGCATATGATTATATATACGGTACATATACCAAAATGACATGTTTTTCAATTTTTGTCGGTCTGTCTGTCTGTCTGTCTGTCTGTCTGCCTGTCTGTTTGTTCCGGCTAATCTCTGAAACGGCTGGACCGATTTTGACGGGACTTTCACTGGCAGGTAGCTGATGTAATAAGGAGTAACTTAGGCTACTTTTTATTCCGGAAAAATATCATATTCCCTCGGGATAACGCCGTGTAGTCCACGCGGGTAAAACCACGGGCGGCCGCTAGTAAGATATATATTTCTTCATACCTATATCTAGAATCGTATAGTTTCGAAAACACGAGTTTATGATTTTGCCTCGACACTTTTTATTTTCGAAAATACCTTCAAAAAATACGAAAATTCAAGATTATTCTTAAATGGGGTTACAAATACTATTGGAAATTGGTTTAATTAGTGGACACCAATAATATTTAGAATCGATTACAAGTGATGAATGTCAAACTAAAAGCGATCGCGATAGATGTTGAGTTAGACAATTAGCTTAGCACCCTTATGTTAAGTGATGATAAAGCTGAGGATATGGAAGCGCATTACTCCCGGAATCCTTACAACCGCTGAGGAACTATATTCCAACCTAAAGATGACCAAAACTGTCCAACTTTAAATTTTATAACGAATTTGGTTTCCATTCTGAATCCCATCCCAGAATTTATAATTATAAAAACTTTGTAAGTTTTCAGATGTGCAACACGTTTTTTTACAACAAACAAAAATTAAACTGTAAATATTACTAAAAGAAAATGAACGAATGTTTTTTTTCTTGCTTGAACGTAGCTCAAATATTATTTAGTAAAAACTACTAATTCCTCTCAATAGGAGTCTTTAATTTTATTAATTTACCTACAGCTCATTAAATCATCAATATGCAAAACAAAATATCGTCTCTACCTACTACCTACCTCCCTATTTAACTTACTTGCCTGTCGAATAAATCTAACTTTAGTGTTGCAAAATTATATTCTCATCTACGACAACTGTTAAATAATAAAACTAAATAATCAACTGTTAAAAATTAAAAAATATGTGTACCAAAGTAATAAGTAAACTGTGACCAAAGGACGTAGCGGTCGAAACGCTCAGTGCGTTTCGCCCCTTATAGTCTCAAGATTATGATTTAGAAGTTTATGTTTGCCTTTTAATTGATGTCACAGTAGATTCGCGTGACCGGCCGCGCCGTTTTGTCGTCACATACTTTTATAGGCGATGTAAAATAATGAAAAAATACCAGCGTCCAGGCGTTTTATGCGCATAGTTTGATTTAGGGCTATGGTGTTTTACTGCGTACTGTGTCTTCATCTAATGTAATTATAATCTTTGTTAGTTTGTTGCTTTTAAATGCTGTTGGGGTGAGGGTTGGGGTTCATTTTTTTATTGTGAACTGTCATTGAAGTCACCACTGTCTTTTAAGAGATGCTCATATTTGGAACCCTTGTCTTGTAGTTGGTTGCAAGAGCCGATGAAGAGAGTGTCTGGGGTATTATTGTCTTCTCAAATCCATGCGATTACAAGCACAAAAGCGTCTGCCAAACGAGGCAAACATGATTGTAATTAGATCTCTGCCCCGAAGAGGGCGAATTATGATTGAAAAATTAAAATAATATATATTTGACTGAATCAGGCGTCACCTGGCGGAAGTCCCTACTTAACCATTGTGTAAAAAAAATATGTAGCTAACGTCTTATTTTTTTTCTTTATGCACAATAAAATGTATTAATAATAACACCTTAATAAAGCTTCTTACGACTATGTAAAGTCCAGTCACAAACAATAATTATGTATAGCTACACCACAGAACTTTGGCCACATTAAAGCGTTCCAAAACAAAAAGAACTACCTATCTGTGCCACAGATGTCATTCAATATTTGAATAGGTAGTATATTATTTACATAATATTATTGCTCTTGACGTTACAGCTCGGCCATACTCGATTTCGATAATGTACCTGTCAGCAGCCCTAGCCCGAGTTTGAATCAACGATAACAAAATATTGGATATGAAAGTAATGCGTTCTCTTCCGCCCGTAGGATTTGCGAACCGATGGCGTAGATTCTTTGACGTTCACAAGTGCTGTAAGTATCCGCCTTAAACTGAATAAAACTAATTCATTTTCATTTTCAATATCGGTAAAACAGAACATGCGAGTAAAATAAACACAACGACAGATTTTAGCGAGGGGTTTCAATCTACTATAAAGTAACTAAATTCCAAAATGAGAATTGTATTTGGAAGTATAACTATTAACTATTGAGGATATCTAGATTCTTTAATTATAATAATTGATGGTCTTGGTTTTGTGTTCATCGGGGATATTTGGTTTGTGTCGGATGTTTTCAAGCTTAGTGTGCACAACACATGCATCTTCAGGGTAAGCTGAAGCTCGCTCAATCGGAGATTCATGTTCTCTTTTAGCAAGATTGCCGTCAAGAGCAAACCCATAATCAAGGAAAAAAAACAAAAGAAGATGAAGGCAAGTATCACTTAAATGTGAGACCTACTTTATGAAATAAAAAATATTATTAAGCATAATATTTCGTGGCAATAACTAAGGTGACTCGTTGTCGACCAGACACCCCCAATGGGTGGGTGGTCTCTGGTACCTCACCACATTTCTATTATTACCAACTATTTGAACAGACACAAAAAAATATAATATTTGATCTATATACTTGCACACTTCGACTTTTTCTTGTCCTTTGTGATATCACTATAAATGGTTAGAAGGGGCAAATGAAAATTATTTTTATACCTATGATGATTTAACTTAACTTAAGTTTATGTGTAGTTAAAAAGTTATTTATCACTTTTATAGTAAGTACTTACTAGTAAAATGTGTATTTAACACAATAACTCGCCGTTTTAAGATGTGCAACATGAATAGTTAGGTACATCGTAAGTCGCTATATGTATTCATCATTCGATATCCAAATAATACTATTGTTTGTAACAAAAGTATTTGCATGCTAAATTAAATAAAGGTAGCACAGTGAGCCTACAATCAATACAGAAATTTACGGGCACTGGTTATTTACCAACATAAATAAGTAACAATATTACACTGTCATCAGTCACTTATACCTACTTTGTCATTAGTCACTAATTTATAGTGATACGTGTTTGTTTACTAGTTCTCGATTTTAATTTTCTCTTATTATAAATAAATAAATAAACTTTTAAAGATTTTCCAATTATAAAATGTTTATTTCTATAAATCTACAAAATCAAATCAATCATAAATTTTCACTCTACTTATTCAATATTTATTTCCTGTTTTTTTAAAATGCCGTGTCTACGAGAGTCATTGGTGGCCGGGTGGAGTGCGTTACCCATGCTTGTTTGCGTTAAGCGGAGGGCCCACTTTTGTATATTTTATACACACACCGACCAAACACGCGCAACTGGATTCGGGGAACAACTTTATGTTCCTGTATTTCTTTAACTCACATTTTATAACAAACAGCTTTTGTCTCTGCCATGATGTCTATTTATGGGCGATGTTTGTTTTTAGTCTGGTTTCGCATTGAGCACTTCATTTGAGTTAATTGATTGTTCTGATTTGTTAATTTTACTTATTTATATTTCAAGTTTTTGTTCTCTACACGAGCTTAGAAAAGTCACAGTATTTGTATGGTATACTTACATTATTTTAATCCTCATCCGTCAAAAAAGTTACACCAATTTTTAAGGTAAGTAAACTTAAAAATGCTCTTAATAACTTTTTATTATCAAACATAGATATAGAATCATCCCTGTAATTAAGAATAACAGTAATAATAATTAATTAACTCGCGTGGGGCAATATATACACCGGACGCGATCTCATGAAATAAATACGCGGCGTGGAGTAGTTTTTGCGACTAGCTCAGCAGTCAGAGCATTCGGCCGGCCAGTTAAAGGTCGCGGGTTATCCTGAAAGTCTTTAAACAGACTTCAGTCCAGCACGCGCAGCATGACAAACCCGAAAAGAGTTTTGTCTACCTCGAAAGTCTATAATTGACAGGCGAACAATAGGTTTGTCTACGATGAGATCTCATTTTTGACGTTTCGATATAGACAAAACCTTCGCGAGTTCATCATGCTATCCGTGCAGGTAGGCCGATGTAAACATTATCTTTGTCGCTGGGGTTATTCCTCTAAGGAAGGATGTGAATGTGGCACCCCTCCCAAACCATAGCACATGTAATGTCCTGCCCAGCGTGGCCTTCATCTTGCACTCACGAAGACCTAAATATACAGAGTTATTTGAAAACCGACCATCAACCTCGCAGGACTAGATTCATAACATCATGCAACGTTTGTTCTACGACTTTCCGAAAACTGTGAAGCAAATACATTCCATACAAAACTCGATCAACTCTTCGGACGGAAAAGCCGAAAAATGTCGGAATAGTCGGCTGCTTTGTCTTTTTAGGAAAGTCTTAGAACAAACGTTTTTGGTTATGATGTTAGTAATCTATTCCTACAAGAGCCACTGAGAGTGCACTACGTGTGGCCGATACTGGAACGGACCGTCCGAGATAATTTTTATTTATAATATAATGTTTATTACCATAAAAGTTGCATTAAATGTGAATTTTTTTACAATTTAATGTCAAAATTTATAGTTTAACTGAACTAGGTAAACCTGTTATTATTTGACGTTTGTTGCCAAATGATCGACACGCAAAGAAGAGGACTGAACGTGTGTCCTTTATAGTGTCTCTGCCCCAAATAGAGGTCATTGGATACAAAAAAAGGCATTAAAAATAGTAATATAATAATCATAAACTTATTATACTTACCCCTAGTATAAATAAGTTTATGATAATAACTTGAACGATACCTAGCACCCAGAATCAGTAGCCCTAACCTTCGATCAACAATAATAGGTACTGGATAAAGGCTCACGCACTAAATGAAAACTTTATATGGCCAGACGGACTTTTTTTTTAAACGGAGAAAAAAATTTACGAATGTTACGATCTTACATTATAAATGACAAGAAGCGTTCCAAGTTTGAAATACCTTAGTATTATTGACACCGTCAAAATAATCTACTTATAATTATACTCTCAAGTGGGCTTATGAGGCTTGGACATATCTGTCACTCCAAGTATGTATCTAGAACTAGGTGTTATTGTATGGTTATTGTTGATCGAAGGCCCTAACACGAAAACTGTCGTTATGATGGTAATCGTAATAGTAAACCATAGAGAATATAATAAACTAAGTAAGTATACCATTCATCAAAAGCTGCCAAAATGCTGCTGTCATATAGCTATTGAATTTTTGTTCCTTATACGATCGAAACGGCCCTGCGATAGTGTTTCGTGCTAAGGGTACTGATCAATAGGTCTATATCTATTATGTTTGGTCAGATGGGTATCGAACCCACGAACCCGCAGCATACACAGTCAGTACCACTGCGTCACCTGGCCCGTAAATTGTTTTTCAGAAATGTTGCATGTTTACTGAGATCGATGTTAAAGTACTATTCCCTCACAAATATTATTAACTCTTACAGCGAATACTTTACAAACACAAATTGTTGATCACTAAGTGGCAACTCTCGATAAAGTGCTCTAGTTAGGGTTGGCAAAAGTTAGAACAATTTGCTTTGGTGCTTAAGTATTTAGTTGAAACACTTGGCACGGACGATAAGTTGTTAAAAACGTATTTTTGTTGCCTGGCCTAAATTGAAGTACCTATGGACACAATGAAATAGATACATAAGTACTAATACTACATTTATAACAATTGTTAAGTATTTTTTTAATACTTACTTACATTCCCTATTTTTTGAATACTTACGTACATTATTTATCAAAACGTGCACATCACCAATGTAATTTTATTCTTAAAATTTTTCACTTGTAAAACTCTAAACGTAAAGTTAATAACCAAGTATGACATTCTTTTAGCTATATCTATTTAAAATAATGTATTTATTTTACCTTAAAGGGGTCGACATCAGCCAAACAGCGCAGCCAATCGATTTTATTGTTTTTATTCTAAACCTAATTTCCAAAAAAAGTAAACAGTCAAGGTTTTACGAAAAACGTCTAACATTTATTGAATAACTTTATACAATTTAAAATGCATTCAAATAGTTTTAAAACGGGAATTGTTAAAAATGGCCACTTTTGGTTTGAACCCATTTTGAAACTATTGAACGCATTTTATAATGGTGTCAAGTTGTTCAATAAATATTAGACATTATTCACAAGAAATTAACTGATTCCTTTTTAGAAATTGGGTTTAGATAAAAGAAATAAAATAAAATCGATTGGCGCGCTAGTTGGCTCATGTCAGCCTATTAAAATTATTATTCATATAGACCCAGAGTTCCTAGGTTCGATTCCTAGTGGGGGTACATATTGTATTCAGCTTGGTTGGTGGTAGGACTCGTAACTGTGGACTAGTTTAGCTACCACCATCTTATCTAAGTCTGACGTCCCATAACAATGATTATTTCAGCATTATTGTGTTCCGGCAGTTAGAGATAAGATAACCAGTTCCTCAGTGATTAAGGATTCCGGGAGTAGTGCGCTTCCACCTTCAGCCTTATCACCATTTTATATCAGATGTGATGACGACTAAGTGCTACCCCGTTGTGTATAATAAAAATATGTGAAAATTTAAAATAGATCAGATGAAATTGATCCGTCCAAAGGATTTTCAATTTGACGACTTTGTATGAAATAAAACAGGGAGAAAAAACAACCTTTGGAGTTTCTTTCCGGTTCTTCTCTAAGGTCTCCCGCCGTAGGGTTTGCGAACCGATGGCGTAGCTTCTATGACGCTCACAAGTACCTTTGTAAATAACAATCTAAATTGAATAAAAAGTTAGACTTTGACTTTGAATCACTTAGAAAGGAGCATCCCTGGCCACCAATCGAATGTTTTGGTCACAAACCTCTGCTTTGTTGCGATCTCATTATGTAAACCGCATTCTTTCGTATAGAGTGTTGCTTTTACTTTTCCTTGGAAATTATCAGGGGTTCAGTTAGCTCTCAATGAGTTATTTCAGGCGAATTGTAACGAAATACCTTTATTCCAACGTTGTATGCAGCTTAAATGCCGCGTGTATTGCTGGACTATAAATAGGCGGAGTAATGAAAGATTATTTAGATTGGGGCATGAGAAATTGCCAACCCTCTCTATCAATGAAGCTTTGCGTTTCGATGGAAAATATTTCGATCGTAAGGAAAATATTCAATACTTAAGTATGAGAAAGTTTTCCTTTAGCATTATGTAACTTGTGGCGTCTCCTGTAATCCGGGTACTCGGAGGTCGGGCACGGAGGATGGCTTGAGGTCTTGAGTCCTGGTCCTGAGTGGCCCAGGTTGACGTGACGTCCGCACTAAGCCCGGTGTTAATATGGACTCCCTATAATTTTTATTATTGTATCATTTTGTCTAGCAACGACATACCTAACTATTTTGTAAATGCGTTGCTTCTGTTAAAGCTGATGAGATTTTTTCGCCCGTTTTTCTTGTCTGTTTGGACGGTTCATAAGCATTAATATTATTTAATCTATGTGGATAAAAAGTTTTTGACTTTGTATTTGATGTAGATAGAAGATAATACGCTTTTCACTTCTCATGCTCGTAAAGTTCTTTTTATGCTCTAGTGCATAAAGTAAAATCTTTGCCTAGAGTCTGAAGACTCTAAGACAAAGGTCGTCAGGTAAACAAAACAGTCACACACGCAATTAAACTTCATTAAATAAACTTGTTACTTATTTCATTCTGTTTCTTCAATTTTGTACAAATTCATGTTAAGTATAATACTTAATTAATAAAACTAGGCAATATTAATAAGTTTTCTAAGAAATAAGTGTTTCAAGAGCATTATGGACTACGATCTATGCTAAGTCACTGTGCTGACACTGCCACGTATAAAAAAAAGAAAAAAGTAAGTATATTGGCGGGAAGTCTTTATTTTTTCTTTTTTTTCAATTTTGCTATATTTGCTATTTAATTTCCTCACAATCGAAGTGAAAAGCAGAGTGTATACATACATGTATAAGTCGTAAATAAATCCCATTTTGCCCTCGACTTGACTATATCCACCCTCGCCTACTTACGGCTCGGGTGGATATATACGTCTCGGGTAAAATGGTACTTTTATATTATTGCACACACAAAGATACAATACAAAACAACATCAAAGTTGACACGGCAAAGGCGGTCGATGTACCTACCCTATTGTGGATCATACATCATACCCATACTTTACAAATTATGGATTTTGCTGGAAAAATCTGTTGAATCTTAGTTGCTTAGGTACCTAGGTATAAGGTAATAAGTAGCTGCTTTCCGCAATTTTACCTGCGACGTACCCGTTCCCGTAGGAATATTGCTGGGACAAAATATAGCTTATGTCACTCAGCCTGCCTAGCATGACCATCATTATATCACGCGATATGATATAGCACGTCATGCTGTCTTGCTTACCCCACTAGGGTGTAAGCAAGATATAGGCTCTTATCATGCGATAATAGTCGATAATAGCCGCTCATGCTAGGTCGGCAAGAATAATATTGCTTTCTATTTGACATTTAATTTCATTTTAAATACAGTTCATAATACTTGACATTAATTTATTTTAATTTTAAATACAATTCTCAAATCATTATTAACTAAGTCCTTTTTATTGAAAGGCATAGCACTAACCTAATGATAGGTAGGTATACTAAATAGGTATAACAATTACGTACTTTAGCGCGTACTTGTTGTTTCTTTTAAGTGGAAACTGAAAATCAGTGATTTAGTCCAGTCACGTAAGGAAAATACAGGGGGCAACCTCGGAATGAGACATAATAAGCTGCAAACTCGTGTACACCTTCATTTTAATTTTCTAAAAGTTGTCTCATAAGTCGCATAAAATCTTGTGTCTGCGTTTCAAGGTTAAAGGTCACAAAAATGAGGTTTTCGCGATTATCTCGGTTTCTATAACTCCAATAATGTTGACATTTATTATAAGAATTGTAGAACATAAAATTTGCGACAAATATTGTTTGAAATTATTTTTTATACGCCCAACAGTTTTTGAGATAGCGACGCTAGATACCATTATACAGGGTGTTTTTCTATAAGTGCAATACCTAATAGGTGGTGATTGTGCTCATGAATATGAACAACTTTTACTATGGGGCCATCTCTGCAACTCAACAAAAAAATGAGCTGTTTCATACAATTTGTTAATACCTATCTGACCAGAATGTATGGAACAGCTGTTTTTTTTTGTGAAGTTGCAGAGTTGGCCTCATAGTAAAAGTGGTTCATATTCATGAGCACAATCACCACCTAAGAGGTATTGCACTTATAGAAAAACACCCTGTATATTCTGTGATAGAGTAGAGAGCAAAGAGCCCGCCGCGCTCAGCCATACTCACTGTAGTGCAAGGTCAACCGTGGCTGCAGAATGTCAGTGAATAATATCTTTTATATAATTATATTTTACGCAGATCATTTTTAATCGTGACCAATGTATAACATACCAACTTTCATACTTCTAAGTTTAGAAATTAGCAAGTTTCATACAAAATGTATCCTCCATTTTTAAGGGTGTTTTTTTATTTCGCTCCTTTTCAATCAGCTCAGCTCAGCTCGCCATACTCACTGTAGTGCAAGGTCAACCGTGGCTGCAGAATGTCAGTGAATAATATCTTTTATATAATTATATTTAACGCAGATCATTTTTAATCGTGACCAATGTATAACATACCAACTTTCATACTTCTAAGTTTAGAAATTAGCAAGTTTCATACAAAATGTATCCTCCATTTTTAAGGGTGTTTTTTTATTTCGCTCCTTTTCAATCGTTATCAGTATCCAACGTACCAATTTTAATACTTCTAAGTTCAGAAATGAGGAAGATCCATATAAACTTCATCCCTCCATTTTACCCCTTTAAGGGGAGATTAAAAAAAAATTAAATGCACAAAATAGGCCTCGTTACAATTTTATTATATTTCTAGATAGGCTCTTTGTCCTGTATCTCAAAAACGGTTGGGCGTATAAAAAGACTTGAAACAAAATGTGTCGCAAATTTTATGTTCTACGATTCTTATGATAAATGTCAACATCATTGGAGCTATAAAACCAAGATAATCGCGAAAAACTCATTTTTGTGACCTTTAACCTTGAAAAACTTATGACGCAGACACAAGATTTTATCAATTTTATGTGACTTTTGAGACAACTTTTAGAACACCAACATGAAGGTTTACAGCTTATTATCTCTCATTCCGAAGTGAAACGCTTATTTGACTGGACTAATTTCCTCTATGAGTATCTACCTAAACGTACCTACCACGTAGTTTTCGCCTTTTTGTATATCGCTACCTTCGATCTGATCGAAGATCGCTACAGAACAGAAAATTATGTTAGGATAAGATTTCATTTGTTTCCTTTAATTTTATTTGATGTGCTTTTGTTTTCTTTTTGTGGTTATTTTTGTAATGTGTGCATGTTTGGTGCAAATAAATAAATGTATCTATCTATCTACTAGTAGATACAAGAACTTTCAAATTTTATCAAAATCGGGTCAGTGGTTACAGATATTACCTCTAACATACAAACAAATTTTACCTTCCTACGGGCACCAGTCTCCACAATAATTTAAAGTTATATAAGTCCATGATGTATTTACAAACTTATTTTTATTGTGTTACAAATTATTGTGAGGAGAAATAAATACCTTTATTTTACCTCTTTATAATAAGTAAGTACCACTGTCTTAAGTTAGACTGTGACACTCGCGTTATCCTTGCTACATCACTGCAAGCTACCAACTAGCCTGAAAGAAAACATACAGTAGAGTATGATGGAGCATGAATTCAGATTGTTCTTGATGTTGTACAAATAGGCATTCAAAAACCATAAAACGTCCTATATGTAAATTGTGTTTTTTTATTATGCAAAGGGTTAAGTATATTTATTTCAACCTACACTGGCCTGCAAAACTAAGTATCATAGTTTTAAAATTTAAATAACTTTTTATGTACACAAGATAACTTTCTGTTATGTTGATTGAAAATGTTACTAATGTATAGTTTACTAGGTATAGTTCCAAAGAAAACTGATAAAGCTTTTTATTTTAAATCTCTAAATTCTATAGTTAAGTAAGACAAAAATGAAATTTTAAAAGTATAGTACTACTTTTGCTGGCCAGTGTTTCGTTCTTAGCTTAGCCTATTCCTCAAAGTTGTGTAGCTGAATACCTACAGTTTGTTACCTACATAAAAAAATAAAAATATTATCTTTGAACATTGTAGGTATTAGGTACTCTTTATGATCGAAGTAGGTACTACTTGGATATGTAAACGAAAAACATAATTTTCTATTTTACTTTATAACCAAATCGTATTATAGGTTCGTTAAACAGCTTAGAAATAAAATAACCAAATAGAAAAATATCTAATGCTGGATCCACATTTGTATCATTTTAGTGTATCAGATCTCCGACGCGTAGCATCGACGGCCGACGCGCGACGTGTATCATTTTCGCTAGTGAGGACGCAAATCGTCGTATCGATATCCGTATCATGATCGGCCAAATGATCGTAGTATGGACACATTTTGATACTGTATATGCATGATACGCCTCTTTTATTTGATACGTGATACACCGCGATCCATCCCGAGGCGATATTTGCTAGACCATCAAAGGGGATACGCAACGCCGTGACACGATCTAGACAGGTAAGTAATGAATACGAGGATCGTAGAAAAAATTGAGCGTCCACACATGACGACATGCGTTGGCGAATGGCGACAAGCAGAGAAGATACAGTATCGTAAGTGTTGGAGTTGGTTTTTGGGATGACAAGTTCAAAGATACGATCGAAATAGGCGTCCACACATATGATACGGCGTATCCGTATCCGTTACGATACGCCTGATTTTGAGATTCAAAATGATACAAATGTGGACCTAGCTTAAAACTTCTCTGATGACTGGTTATAATGATGTTAGTAGCATACTTACTGGATTCTAATTTAGGCGCCTAAATTTGAATCCATTAAGTACTT
Organism: Crambus lathoniellus; assembly: GCA_949710035.1. Lineage (NCBI taxonomy): Eukaryota > Metazoa > Arthropoda > Insecta > Lepidoptera > Crambidae > Crambus > Crambus lathoniellus. The sequence goes on from OX453296.1 coordinate 33,282,182, forward strand.
AGTCAGTTGTTTAAACTCTTTACCAGGGTTGATTCTCCCTGGATTAGTAGGTACCTATGTCAAAACGTTATAGAGGTGGAGCCTCTGTGGTCAGTGGTATACACCAGGGTATCGGACTCAGAGGTCCCGTTAGTGGTAGGACTTGTTTTTATAGTCGGCTTGGCTAGCTACATCCAACTTATCTAAGTCTGGCGTCATAGCAACGATTCAGCATTGTTTTGTTCCAGCAGTTAGAGATAAGATAGCCAGTATTCTAGCAGTTGAGGATGCCGGGAGTAGTGAGCTTCCACCTTCAGCTCCATTATCACTTAACATCAGGTATGATGAAGGCTAAGTGCTACCCCCCGTTAGAGCTGGAATGCCAAAGTAACACCATAGAGATTAAATCTGTGATACAATCGTTGTGTATTTGATTGCTTTATTATACTTACCTACAAAATTTCATGTCAATCGGTCCATACTTAACTATCGAAATGACCAAAAGTCTTGGTAGGTACGTATATCGGCAATGATAGGTAGGTCCATAAGATTAGTCATAGTTCATACATTTTAAACAGAAGACGTCCAAGTATGGATCCCTGAGGGACACCCTATCTATTACCATTAGTAGCTAGGTTAAGTATACATTATTTCACTATAATAATACCATAGAGATTAAACCTGTGATACAATCGATAGCCTACTCGAAACTTTTCCCGCCAAAGGTAGGTTTAATTCCCTACCCATTTCGTTGAAATGTTATTACTTAGTGCAATGTAATGAGGTCGAAAAATTCTTTTTCATCCCATCGATTCGAAAAGCGATGATTGTTTATCTAATAACAGGGTCCAAAACGATTCATTTTTTATCTGTTATGACAAGAGGGTATAAATGAGATTTGAATTTTGAACAGCTTCATAACAGGGTCCAAAACGATGAGATTTGAATTTAGAACATAATTAAAGAAGCATTGGTTGGAGTGTAGCAAAGGGTGTGCAGTACTTAAAAAAAAATTCAACTGATTTTGTATGGGGGCGGGACTTTTTTCGGGACCGAGAAATTTTCAAAAACGGAAATTTTATAAAATTGAGAATATATCGTAAACGGTGAGTCGTAGCTAAAATCTAACAAAATTTTCAACCCCCCTACGGCATCCCCGGAGATACTTTTAAGAAATCTGATGGACATATATATTTTTTTTTTAATTTCAAAACTCAATTTTTTTTTCTTGCCCGACTAGCGCTATGATGAGTCCGAACGACAAAGTAAGGTAGGTAGTTTGAGTTGTCTTTACTGCTTTTCTTATAGAGGGGGATGAAAAGCAGAGTGTATTACTCGGCCGCAAAATTATTTTCACCTCGGGCGGCGTATATTGAATCCCTCGCTGCGTTCAGGATTCTACTTTAGAATCCCTCGCTGCGCTCGAGATTCTACTCTAGAATCCCTCGCTGCGCTCGAGATTCTACTCTAGAATCCTTCACTGCGCTCTGGATTCAAAATAGCGCCCTCGCCGTAAATATATTATTTTGCTCCCTTGAAATACAATAAATAATAAATAAATAAATCATTTAAAACAATTTCAACAATCTACTATTGCAGTCCTATTTGTACCCCATTCAGGACATAGGTAGGTATTTTTTGTTTGTAACTATAATATTCCACTCTATAGGTAATTGATAAAAAAGGTAGAGCTTCAAATGCAAAAAAAGTTTTGTTTTAACTAAAGCAATGGAGCACAAAAATTAAATTTTTTAGTTAGTGTTTCACTTTATGATAATTTTGTTATGAAATTATGGCGAAAGTCCATAATATCAAGTTTTAAAACTTTACAACAAATAGGTAGACGTAAGTACCTAGCTTTTATCGTCTCTACATTTTAATCACTAAATACACCGAAGAGAATTCCCAATCAAATAAGTAATACTTACTTGAAATTTAGTTTTATTTACAATTTTCCACCATGCTTCTGTTTACATATTTTATAATTCAATAAATACGGTAAATTAAAACTTCATGGTAAATCGTCAAAAATCACTAAATCTCTCATCTCATCGGAACCTTCTGAATAACTCGTGAAGGTAAAATCTTCGTGTAGGTAAATCAAACCGTTGGCATTTATGTTTATTTTTCATGATATTTTTTGTATACAATAATTTTGATCGGGTTATTTAGAGATGTGAAGCTTTATTGAATATATTGCATTGCATGTTAACTAAAGTGCAACATGTTATGGTGGTTGTAGCGGAGCGCGCGTGGATAGTATGCGCGGGCGCCACTCGCAGATCGATGCGGGGCACGGGGCGCGGGGGCGCGGGCGGGGGCGTGGCGGGGCGGCGCGGCGCCGCATTGGCCGCCGCGCGCCCCGCCCACCGCCCGCCCGCGCCCCGCCGCCCGCCGCCGCCGCGCCGCTCAGTGACTCGCGAGTCAGTGCCAGCGTCGCATGTGTCGCGGCCTCTTACTGAAACCGCGTTACGTTGCAGATGCGAAACCGCTGCCGCTAAAACGATGCCGGCCGAGGAAGAACCCGCGGCCATGGAGAGCCGAGACGCCGACGGCTCGCCCCAACAATTCTGCCTGAGATGGAACAACTACCAGAGCAATCTGGCCAACTGCTTCGACCAACTTCTCCAGACGGAGTCGTTCGTCGACGTGACCCTCGCGTGCGAGGGGCAGAGCCTGAAGGCGCACAAGGTGGTGCTGTCGGCGTGCAGCCCCTACTTCCAGACCCTGTTCATGGACAATCCGTGCCGGCACCCGATCATAATAATGCGCGACATCAAGTACTGCGACCTAAAGGCAGTGGTGGACTTCATGTACCGCGGAGAGATAAATGTGTCGCAGGACCAGATCACGGCGCTGCTAAAAGTGGCGGAGACGCTGAAGATCAGGGGGCTGACGGACGTGAGCGGGGAGCAAGCCGTGCTACGGCCGGGGGCCAGCGGCGGCGTAGAGGCGCGCGCGTCCAAGCGGCCCGTGTCGCGCGAGGGCGAGTCACCAGCCAAGGCGCGCCGGCGGGCGTCCGCCGAGCGCAGCCCGGGGCCCAGCCCGCGGCCCCCGGGCGCGCCCTCGCCCGCCGAAGCGCCCGCGGACCTGCCCGCGCCGACGCTGCACGCCGACGACGTCGACATCCGCCCCGGCATCGCCGAGATGATCCGCGAGGAGGAGAGGGTGAGTACGCAACGCCGAGCGCCCGAAACTTTTCCCGCCATACCCCCGCCCGCCCACCCGCGCCCCTCGCCGCCCCGCGGAAAACTTTCCTTTCCATATCGCATTACGTAATTAATTTATTTTAGACTACTTTGTTACTGCTAATGTGAAAGTTATAAAGTGTTCTCCGATCGATACGGGTTACGGGTGCAAGGCGGGCCCGCGGCGGAACCTACCAACGTATCGCCGCCGCCGCCCGGCGTGTGACGAACTTTTTAATCTGCTTAAAACATTTTTTGAACGCGTTTCCCGGTAGAGGAAAAGTTTCGGGGCATAACAGTGAAAAAATGAAGTTATTTTTACTTTTTGGTGCAGTTTCGAATGGGTACGTTCAATATGTAGAAGTTGTGAACATCCGAGTTGAGAAGAGTAAATTTGCAGAGCATAGCTACGCATAGGGCCTTTAGGCGGTAGTGTTATATCCTATGACGTCACGCAAAGGTGGCGAGGTCAATGTTCTGAAGCTGTCTGCAATCGCTCAGCGGTAGCGGAGATGTGCCACCCGCGTCGGCGGGAATCTGGACTCTGTTATCATTGAGATAAGGGCTGGTAGTGTCGATTTCTTCTCGGCGTACAATTTGAATGAAACTCCGAACTTAATTATTCAGCCGCCGAGCCCGAACGTCTTGGTTTCATGGAAAAGTAGCTTCGCTCGCGAGTTATTTTCAAGTAGGTAATTGGTAAAACCACTGAAAAAGCAAGTTGTTAATAATAAAGATGCGTAAGTTAAGTTTGACGCTGAATAAAAAAAATATCTCGGCTAACTTGAAGACAACTACAAATTAATTAATAATATTTTCCGATGTTACTTACATTCGGAAAATTACCTATTAATAAAATAGGTTATGTTGTAAGCAACTAAACAAGTTTTTCCGTGAAATGATCTTAAGTAGGTGGCGTAAGTATGTTTAACGTGTTTTTAACGGTTTTATAAATTCATACCTATTGATTTGCAAATAATATCGATCGGTATACCTAATGAGGTTTGCTTTTCAAACAAATTTTATTTTATTTTTTATTAGGGGCTCCGCGCGGTTTTACCCTTGTAGTACCTACCTACCTACCTACCCATGGCCGTAGGAATATCGGGATAAAAATATGTCACTCAGGAAGAATTTAGAACTCTGTATGTTAAAATAATTTGTGAAATCGATCCGAAGTTTTTCAGTTTATCCATTACAAACAAACAAACAAACAAATCTTTCCTCTTTATATTAGTATTTATCGGTAGGATTAGTTAGCTAGTAACCCCAAAAAAATTAAAAAAGGAACAGGAATCATTTCTTTTTATTTAAATACTTTCCTACCCTATGGCAAAGGTAAAATTAGTCGCCTGAAAAAAACCAGAATATTTTTACACGTTCTTCTCTTCAGTTTGTTCGGTTTTTTCGCTAAAACGTGGTTTTATTTACTTTCAATTAAACGTTGCAATCACGGGCCTTCCTCCGTCGAGCCCTGAGTTTGCTTAAATAAACAAAATCGCTTGACGGATCAGGAATCGCTACAAAACACAATATTTGTCCTTGCGAAAGTAAAGGTTTCACAAAGCATTTTATTTATTTCTATGAGACAGATCTTTAGAGGGCTTTCATTTCATAAAAGTAAAAAATATATAAGTACCTATACTAATACCTAAACAAATATGTTTACTTTGCAATCACAATGCAATTTTTATTATGGAAAATATTGAAAATTAAGTATTAGAAAGACCTCTCTCAACTAGCTCGGATTGGGACTCGAACCCACGACTTTTCACTATCCGGGCGAATGCTCAAACGCTACGGAGTCGTTAACGATTCTAACGACTTAAACGACTCCGTAGCTCAGTGGTTAGAGCTTTGATGATCAATGAATGATTTTTTTCTAATAAGTACTTGATTTTCAATTTAAATACTAAGGTACCTATATGTTATAATCTATGAAGTCATGCATAATTATTTAACTTTTCAGTCTCTTTTATTAGTAATTCCCATTGTCTACGACAATTCGACCCCTATACTTGCCTACATTCGTGAACTAGAGACGTTTCTATTACTTACCTCCCTACTTAAGTATTTTTATTTCAACTGCCTCAGGGGTGGTTTCCACTCCATACTAATCTGACCTAACCTTTCTGTTCACCATTTAAAATACTTAATGTAAATATGAAAATGCGCCGGAATCAAATACTTACTTAAGGCGCCGATTCCCCAAAATAGGGTATTATAAATTATGGATTACTCGCAAATTTCCAGTAGGTACCTACTTAAAATTTGAAAAAAAAAGTTAATTTACAGTTGTTTATCTAGTGCTTCCGGCCGTTTTTTTTCGATTGGTGATATTTTACTATGTCAAATAAAATCATTCAATTCAATCAATCATTACATCATCACCCAAACATCCGTCTAATAATAATTCAAATATAAATATATCATATTACTTGCAGTATACTTGGTTTTAGTTAATGAAAAACATATGAAAATAATTGTCTTTGAATAGCCGAGGGATTCCGGCCGTCATAATTATTTTTTTATTATTATTTAATTTTTAAATGAATTTTAAGTGATTTTCGATTCGCGGGGCGCTCGCGAGTTCACAGTTCACTATCACTGCCGGCTGCCGCTGCGTCCGCGCGAAGTGTATCGAGCGCGGCCGAGCAAGCGTTAGCGTGCCTATTTCGGTCGGGAATCCTCGCCTTAAATAAAATTATGTCTTATTGAATACTAGCTTTCCGCCCGCGGCTTCGCTCGCGTGGACTACACGACGTTATCCTGCGGAAATGTGATATTTTTCCGGGATAAAAATTAGCCTAAGTTATTCCTTATTACATCAGCTACTTGCCAGTGAAAGTCCCGTCAAAATCAGTCCAGCCGTTTCAGAGATTAGCCGGAACAAACAGACAGACAGACAGACAGACTGACAGACAGACAGACAAAAATTGTAAAAATTGATATTTTGGTATATGTACCTACCGCATATATAATCATACTACATAGTAAAAAGCAGTTATTTTAATATTACAAACAGACACTCCAATTTTATTTATTTTGTATAGATGTGTAGATGTTGCTCACGAAAGTTCTTTCTTACTAAATAAGCAAGCTTAGATTACAATTAGGTACTTACTGTTTTAAATCTCCATCTTACCTCATCCATAGAACGGAAAAATTTAAGAGGTATGTTTATTTCTTGCTGACGATACTAATAATAGGTAATAAATTAAAAATAAAATAAATATTTGAAAGCATCACTTATTGGTCTGATTCCGAAATAATAATTTTGTAGCGTACGGACGGATATCAGAAACAACGGAACTATGAAATACATAAGTATTTGTAAGGTAGGTATAGAACGTGTTAATGCAGTAACCGAAAAGCCCATACACCACAACAATTTTTTTTATGAAGCTTCCATTCTTCCAAGATATTCGTGTTCATAAGTCTCCGTGATTTTCAGACAGATTTTAAGCTTTACTATGACGTAAGAGCGCATGGGTCGCGCGCGTATTAAATGAATAGAAATAATACCTATTTAGACACAAACATTTTTAGAAGCGGCAAAAAATAAAACCATTTTTTTTGTAAAATATAACCCATATCAAAAATGTGTGGAATCGATTCTACTCTCGATTTTGAACAAACTATTTTTCTCAGTTTCGGTCTGAGTAGGTATTTACCCGTTGTGTAACATCCAGACACGGAACAAACACACGTGCTCATCACATGAATAGTTGTCCCGGATGGGGATCGAACCCACGACCCCTGTCTCAGTCTCAGGAGGTATGATCAGCACCACTGCGCCAACGGGCCCGTCTAATGTGCGTTGCGTTGCGGTGTCACATTGTTGTGTGTGACCGTGACTTTGCGACGACATGCGTTGCGAACGCGACTACAGTGCTACAACGTTTTCTGTATCGGTGGCCAAAAACTGGAACTAACGTGTTTCTTGTCATTTTGGTGTCATTGTTGTCCAACCATAGCGCTGCTGCCGGCTAAAGGTCTTAGGAGTCAGGGTCAGTTATAATGCTACAAAAAAGAGAAAAAAATACATAGCGCCGCTGTCACTCTGTATCTGTCGATCTCACTGACCTCTATTATTTACACACAGGACTGGCTGTCTTAAAATATTTTTGTGCATATTTGAGTATCGCCATTTTGGCGTTGTGGCCAAGCTGTAGGCAGATACGAGTGTCCATGTAACTAAAATTTGTGATGTTCTTATGTCGACTGTGGTAATGATTATGTAAAAATTAGTTCTTGGGACACTCGTAGTGTGGCGCTTCAAATTGCCACACAAAATTAGCTGCCAGTGGTATGGAGACAGTCTGTCCAGTGTATAAATAATAGAGATAATAGAGGTCAGTGGTCGACCTGTAACGGCTTGACTTGAGCCAATGACAAAAATCAAAGACGAAACTATAATTTCTTTGACTTTTACCATAAAGAAGTGAAAGAAATTATTGTTTTGTCTTTGATTTTTTATGTGGTGAGACTTCTTCTTTTGATTTCAATATTTTTATTAGAAAACTATCTGCGTGCCGAGGCTTCGCACTCGTGGAATTTCGGGATCAAAAATAGCCTACGACCTATTTTCAAACCTAAGTACCAAATATGCACAAATAGTTCATAAAAATCGGACAAGCCGTTTCGGAGGAAAGCGATAACAATCACGTGGCACGAGATTTTTATTTAATAGAATGTAAATAAATAAATAAATAATATAAATAAACATTGGACATCACCATATACATTGTTCTGTGTTATGGATATTGGAAACAACGACTGGTATTAGGTACCACATACATCCAGACCCGAGGACATGTTGAATATTTACCCGACCGGGAGTCGAACCCCCGGGATCACTAGAGATAGCGGCACATTGAAACGCGGTCCGAACACCACTCGGCTACGGATGTCGTCGAATAAGGAGTTTCGGTACCTACTTACTATTCGTAATTGTTATTTGAGAGTTAACTAATTGAGATTTTGTTAATGCCGCGTACACACCGCGCCAACGAACGCCAACGAATGGGTTTCGATGCCCTTCGTTGGTCCTGTTTGGACGGTTTGGCGAAGGCCAACGATCGTTCGTTGGCGTGTGCCGGCGATCCGGAGCGTGGCGGTAACATCAAAGGAATTGAGCCATTAGATCGAACTCGGTGTGGACGGCGGCCGAAGGCCAACCAACGAACGCTCAGTTGAAGCATACTTTCTACCAAAAGCGAGAGCGTTGAGTTTAATCTGTGCGTAATCTCTAGCGAAACACCAATCACAGCGCGTGAGCGTGACGTCAAATGTGAGGTGATTATTTGTGAATCATTTTTCTGTTCTTCTAGATTTCTAATTGTTTTTCTAGCTTTTGTTTGCAAAACACTGTAAAAGTTTGTGATAATAGCCAAACAAACCGTTTCAAGAGTCATCGAAAGTGCCCATTGAATAATACCTACCATGGAACCAGGCACAGCCTTCTGTATTGTGAACCGCTTCACGAAAGCCGATAATCGCAATGTCCGGCCCCAGGCAGGAGTAGACATAATAATGGTCGGCAATTTATTTGCCTCTAATTCAGATTACTGTGCTGCTGAATTTAGGAATGTGAAGAAAACATCCGTGTAAGTTTGTCAACCACTACATTATTTATAATCAAATACCTACAAGTTTAAAATCATTGCGAAAATAACATAGGTAACCTCAAAAGTGTAACTCATCATATTTTTAACAACTTATTATTTTTGTTATGTTCAACATAAAATATTAACGTTCCCGGTCTTTTCAGGTCGGCAAGATAATCTTACGGTGATGCTGCCGTTGGATATACTTCGGCGCGATTTGAATGAATTGATTTGAAGGTGTGTACAGAACATAAAGTCCGCTCGAAATCGTATGCAGCGATAGTGGATGAAAAAGAAGGAAAAGTCATCAGCGTCCAAACATGCTGTTGCTCTCCAGATGTGAATACACAGGTGCAGTGAATAACTATCCAGTACTGACACACAGTGCTACTGGAAGAAATCCAAATTAGCTCATGTTGGAAATAATTTGAAATATATCACGGCTGAAATGATGATGATGATGAAGGAAATATCAGCCGGTATAAGACCATGTTCTTAGCAGACTGCTTCCAAAACATGCTGACACAATTTCTACAAGCTGCGGCAAACTAAACTGTATAAAACTGAATTACTTAAAATACAGCTAAGATTATGAAAAAAGTGAAAAGTTAGCAAATGTTATTGTGTAGGTAATGAGACTTTAGTTTTTTTTCCAAAAGTGAATAATTGGAAACAAAAATTTACCATAGTATGAAAGTACAAAATAAAACAAAATGTAATAAAATAATATTTTTTTTATTCAATTCAATGTAAGCCCTAAAATTTAAATAAGACATAGAAACACGAATAAAAGTTTTGTGTTTATGTTAGAAACACTTTGGTCTTGATAGTTTTGTATGTTCTTCTTTGAAAGCAATTTGAAAGGAGATGTTGATATGGTAGACTAGACCGATTAACATTTCAATAAGTACAGTAGCGAGTTTTATGCAAATAAACAATCAATCCATCTATAGATGATTCTTTTGATTGCTGCGATTTTGTGTGTGCGCCCAATATTGATTTTTACAAGCGTCATCAAACATATCATTCAATTTATAATATTATAGCAGGCTGAGTAAAATATAAATTGGTATTTATAATGAGTGCATAATTTATTTAAATTCAATATTTAATAGTATACTTAAATATTGTTTACACCCAAGTAATTTAATTAAAAGTACCTCTGTCTGTCAGTCTGCTTCGCTTTCATGCCTAAACTACTAAACTGATTTTGATGAAATTTGGTACCTACAAAGATAGAGTTGACCTTGCGAAAGGACATAGGCAAATTTTTATTCCGGAAAAGCTTGTACTCTGTAATCCATGCGGGCGAAGCCGCGGGCGGAAGGCTAGTATTAAAATTAAAATAAAGCCAAGCTCACCAAAAGCTCACTGACCTCTATTATTATTATTACACACTGGACAGGCTGTCTCCATACAAATGAAAGCTAATTTTGTGTGGCAATTTGAAGCGCCACTACGAGTGTCCCGAGAGCTAATTTTGACATAATCATTACCACAACTGACTGAACATCACTAGTTTTAGTTACATAGACACTCGTACCTATATGCCTACAGCACCAAAATAGCGATACTCAAATAGGCACTTTTATGACAGCCAGTCCAGTCCAGACTCCAGCATGACTCCAGTGTGTAAATAATAATTTAATAATAGAGGTCAGTTGCCAAGCTGGACAGTGTTGCCAGCGAGGTCTTGTCAAAAGATACACCTAAACCCTGAAATGTACAAAAAAGTAACCTTCTGGCAACACTGGGCATTGGAGCCGGAATCGAGTGCCAACGATCGTTTGCTCAACATTTGTTGTTTGTGCTATAACCTTCGATAGCCAACGAACGTGCGGCAGCCAACGCTGAATATCCTTCGTTGGCGTTCGTTGGCGCGGTGTGTACGCGGCATAAGGCGAAGCGAGCTTTTTGTCTTAGGTATGTCGAAGTAGCCGGCGGGTGACCCACATTGTGCTTATTACAAAGCGTAGGGTGAAGCGTTCGCAACGCACTGAGCACACGACTGTTGCAGTATTGTGCTGCGTTGCAGTATATATTGCGTTGCTATTACAATATAATGCTACGTGAAACATCACTAACATAATTATATTTTTATATCTAGGTTTGCAGTCTACACATCTGACTCATATTGTTATAACTCATATAAGTTAAAAATCTACTTGTTAACGTGAATACGTTAAAAAGAAAAATAGTTAATTTGCACAAACACATTCTTCACACTTCCAATTCCTTCTTAGACACTAGCACACACACACACACATACACACACACACGCACGCATAGGTAGGTACTTACATACTAACCTAATTTTCTTTACTTAAATTTACTTTGGTTTTTATTTTGTCTCAAAATGAGCTTGTTGTATGCCATATATCCGATTGGGAAGTTGCGAGTCTTCACCGACACGAGTATCTCTATTACTCTTGGAGAAGTCTCAGCGTAATTGCTGAAAATTTATTCTAGAAAAAAAGCTATTTTTATCTTATATTATTTTAAAAATATTAGCTATGAACGTAGGTGCACTACCTAAATAAAAATTTGATATTACCTAATTACTGGCTGTGTAATGTGTGTAATTTTAAAGCCATGTTAATTAAATTAATCATACATACATTTTACTCTAAATATAGTGACGTATCTCGCTTGAATTATTCTTTGTGAATACAGTTGCTAGCGCGCTTGGCATGCGATCAAACCTTCGCTATGGTCGGTCACGGGGTGGGTGGCCCAAAATATATTATCTCGAGCTCCTCCGTGCTACGGAAGGCACGTTAAGCTGTTGGTCCCGACTGCAGTTGCAGTTAATACCCACCAAATCGCATTGGGCCCGCGTGGTGGGTCGTGGCTCGTTCCCCGTCACCATCCATAAAAGTGCGCACACCGCGTCTTTATAATACATTGCCTGTTTGATACAGTATTACCACAGCGCATGCCCAACAAAACTAGCGATGCATGATAAAGACACGGTGTTCGGACAAGCCAAAATGTTACAAGTGTGGACGCGCCTTAAGGAAGGCTTGCCAGTTGCCCCAGCTGTGGGAACGTTAGGTAAATGGCTGATGATTAAGAACTTTTTTCAAGATGTATTTTTCTTCGTTTTGCCCTGTTATTCAGGTAGTAATCGAAGCCGAAGGAAGTGCACTATCAAATAGTTGGAGCCAATTTAGTATTAATAAGACTGATTGCTTAATCGATGATGTTTGATTAATAGGTTATTAGACGATTATTGGCTTCTGCTGCTACAGTCATGTTATTTGAAATTCCTCGCTCTAAAATTAGGTACCTATTTGTATATTTTTTTTTCTTAAATTTCCTAACAATTAAAAATCAGTCAATAGTAGAATTGGTCAATAGTAGAATTAGTCATTTGTAGAATCGGTCGTTTATAGAATTGTATATTTCTAGACTTGGTCATTTATAGTATTTGTATAAAAAATAATTTCGCGAATTAGTCATTTGTAGACTAAACCCTTTTTTGTGCCGGTAAGAAAAATCTAACTTGACAAAAAATATGAATTGACAACAACAACAAATAATAGTAGATTGTACAACAAGTGCATAAAACATACCAAATCGGTTTTATGTACGAGTTATACACTCTGCTTTTCACTTCGAGTGTGAGGAAAATAAATTACATTATTGCAAAAAAGAAAAAATAAAGACTTCGCCATATTGGCGGGAAAACTTTCTTTTTCTTTTTTTTATACGTGGAAGTGGCAGCACAGTGACTTAGCATAGATCGTAGTCCATAATACTCTTGAAATACTTATTTCTTACAAAACTCATTAATTTTGCCTAGTTTTATTTATTTAGTAATTTAACATGGATTATGTACAAAATTTAAGAAACAAAATGAAACAACAAGTTTATGCGCGTGTGACTGTTTACCTGACGACTTTTGTCTTAGAATCTGTGACATAGACGAAGATTTTACTTTATGCACTAGAGCATAAAAAGCGATTTTATGCAGCCTATACCCAACATAAACACGAACTTTACGAGCATGAGAAGTGAAAACATGATTTATTTAACAGTAAATAAATAGGAATTAAATTCTGATTACTATGAGCTGATAGTTTAGATTCGACGACCTCCGTAGCCGAGTGGTTTACGCACCGGTTTTCAAGGTGCCTCTAGCTAAAGGTCCCGGGGTCGAGTCCCGGTCGGGTCAATATTGAAAACGAACTCTTCAATAGCTGTATGTCCTCAGGTCATGGTATAAGTGGTAATACCCGAAGTTTTCTAATTTCCATAATACTAGTGCTCAAGCTACTATAGTTTTGTATTGGAACCATCATAATACATGTGAAGGAGTCCAATACATAAATTGTAATGATGTAAATTTTTAATGTTACTTACTGGTTTAATACCTTATTTAGCATGTTTCCAGTTTTTTATTTTATTTTTATTTTACGTGTCTACATGTGTGATAATGATAAGTCTTAATTATTACTGTTTTGATTTTTTTTTATTTAAGTCACCGATATTAGGCTCCTCCAGAATATCAGCGTTGCAACAGTATACTTTTTTACTGTTGCAATACTATGCTGAGGTCGGGGCTTAGTTGGCTGTACATCTGTTTTTTTACTTTTAATATTACTTTAATTGTGTGTATAGTCAATAAATGTTTCTCTTTCTTTCTTTCTTTCTCTTTCAATATTTATTTATTATTTTTAATATGGTTTTCTGGTGCTGTGACGTAACTTCACTATTTAAAAAATATTTTAAGTACCGTGACCGTGATAGTTATTGCGTGTTGAAAAGAAACAGTCCTTCTAATATATCTGAACCGTTGGTGGAAGCGCCACCAGCAATAAATAATTAGCGATATGGCTGTCATTTGTATGAAACGCTTTTAAGTTCCAAATGTGACCTCCCATCAGAAAAGTTTGTGTCACTGTACCAGAAAAGTTTTTAGACAGACAAAATTTAAAGTTTCTAATCTTAAAATGAAAGAAAAATAAAATGGAAACATTTTCCGGTCCTCGGCCTTTTTCAAGTTTAAAAGATCATCAGCTGTACCTACAGCTACCCCCTAGCACACAAAAACTCATATTAGTTTGTATGAAACCAGAGACGTCGAACGGATAGTTTACTCTTTCGGTCGTATGAGGAACTAAACTTCAATAGATAATTTGACAGCAGCACTTTGACAGCTTTCGACGGATGCCATAATTTACTTACCTACTTACCGACAGTTTTATTGCTGCTGCTACAGCTAGAGTGAGTTCCAGTTAACTCAGCGCGCGACGGGGACGTTTTTGGCGCTAGTTACAGTACGTTTTTCTTTTCTGGGATTATTGAGAAGATTAGTATTCGATTTCGACCGCGCGCTAACTTATTTGACGCGCATTCTAGGTATGATGTCCTTAATTTTTGTGACTTTTGAATTCAACTTTGGTAACCTACTTCAAATAAAAGGTTATCAGTTTTCTATTCCAAACTTCTTTACGGTAAACAAGTTAGCGGCCTGCTGCGTTCCTTCAGTTCCGTCCCACCAGCCGATTGCATTATAGAACTAACTTGGTTGGTTAAATCTGGAGTGACATTTTAACCTGTCAGACGAACTCGTGCTAACATACGACCATGAAGTTTGACTTAATACTCTGAGGTATCTGGAGCTCTCACCCTGAATAAAAAAGTGTCGCCACCAAATTTGACATTTATATATGTAGTGGCTGTCAGCTGTCTCATATGACCATACGTATTTTTTTAAAGTGTAGGTGAGACGGAAGACAGCCACTGTGTTATTTGTGGTATTCAAAAAATTGTTCGTACTGCACGCTCCAGTTACCTCAGTATTAAGTCGAACTTCATGCATACGACAAATAGCATTCTATATGAAGTTAAACGACTCAAATATACAGGGACGGGTCAGTATGGCAAAGTTTGAAACTTTAAGAGATAAAGATATTTGTTCCATGGTAAAATGTATTCCTAATAACCTACAATTAAACTTTCCCATACTGACCCGTTCCGTGGATCACCCTGTATATGGAACTGACGATCGATTTTATCATCATAATTTATTTATTTATTTATTTTATTTATGTTAAGGAAAACTTACAGCTAGTTAACAGTGTAAATGTAACTATATTACTGAGGGCCATTTAAGGCTTACGACGCCCACTGCTGGGCATAGGCGTCTCCCAAGGATTCGATCGATTTTATAATAATAGCCTGAGATACGAATAGAGATCTACCTTCACCCATCTGTTTAGCATATAAAGTATTTTATATGAAATTAAGTATAAATTAAATTAAGTTAACAAAAAATAAGGTAGGTAAATGGGTGGGGCAAGCGTGGAAACCTTTGCTTCAAAACGGCAAAACCTACATTTTACTTTTGTACGATTTTACCTACATTTTTTCAGGTTGCCATGGCAACTAGCTTGTTTTCGGTTTCACACTTTTAATACGTGATATGCTCCATCTTAGATATTTCTTGTGCTCTGTGGTCGCCTCGAAAGCGTTTGCATCTTGTTTTTAGCGCCCCAAATTAATTTGATCCGGGTGGTAACATTTGGATATCCAAAGAAGGAGCTACTTATAAGGCTCGTGGTTTTTTACTAAGTATCACATTTTTCCTATACTTGCAGAATTTGCATTGTGAATGCATAAAAATTACCTCTTTAAAATCTCAAAAAAAAAATTTTTTTTCGTAGAGCTGACTGATACTAATTTTGTATTGTTAGAGGCGTCTCCACTACCACACACGGGACTGTACACTTCGTAAAAGCTTCACGCACTGAGCCCCGTAATCTTTAGTAAACTTAAATAAGTAAGACCGGTGGTGTTTGAGTCTGCTGTTTGTTAAACTTATCAAAGTATAAACAACATTATTTAAACAAACACCTTACATTTATGCCACTGTAATATACTTAAAGCTTAAATTTAAATATGCCAGTTAGGAAATGAACTTAAATAGAGAAGTAAACTTGAGTTTTTAAGAGATTGTTATGGTAAGTACCTATGTTAAATAAGAAATGATAAACTGCGGCAGAGAGGATCTTACTTTTAGATTTTAAAACCAAAAATAAACAATTAATATATAAAAAATGGAAAAATATTTGAGTAGCTTTGATTAAATAACTAGCTGTTTTAAATCGTCAAGACTTAACTGAGAATAAGAACGGGTGTAATAAACTTAGTTATATCAGCTTTAATTGAAATAATGACAAAATAGTCTTAGATCCGTAACTCATTAAGTGCGATTTGTTGACCACTAGTATCTATATATATATATATAAATGAATTGCTGTTCGTTAGTCTCGCTAAAACTCAGTAAAAGCTTGACCGATTTCGCTAATTTTAATCTTTAAATATTTGTGGAAGTTCAGGTAAGGTTTAAACGGTGAGAAACATAAATAATAAGTTACGGAAAATATACTAAAAACGTCAGAGGTGATACGAAGTTTACCGGGTCCACTAGTCTATACATAAGTATAAATAAATGTACCTACTTAGATTAAAACAAACTATTTTACTTATAATAAAAAATCGTTTACTCATATCGTTACTATATTTTGTACTTACTACCTACCTATGTTGGAAAATATAGAAACCAATACTATTTGCATTAGCCCCATTTCTTATCACGATAATATGTAAACCCACCTTTACTAAAACGGCCATAAAAAAACTAAATACGTAAATTTCGCAGAAAATACGAGTATTTGAACATGAAATTGTTGGCACCAGTCGTCCATTGTTACAAGAATGTTACATAATTTCAATATTTCGCGACAAAAACTAGGTCTTTCTAACAAACCTTTATTGTTTGGTCACAATTAGCAACTATCAACATAGATAAGTACGAGTAGGTATGTTTGCATTATGCAAAATGGTGTTTAAACAGCACAACTATTAAGGACTCTCTACACTATAACTATGGTAACTGGTTACGAAAGTGATGGTTATGTATTTCGACATTTTTCGTTGGTAACTGGTTAATTAAACTAATATTTTAAGTTTTATTTTACAATGGGTATTATTAGATACTTTGTAAATAGATTGTTGTGATTGTTTCAAATCATACAAATTAGGTACAATTTTACTGTATTGATAAACAACGTCGCCGTCGTTACTAAACGCGAAAGTTTGTATGGATGATGGATGGATGATTGTTACTCTTTCACGCAAAAAAAACTACTGAACGGATTTTCATGTAACTTTACAAATATATAGCTATTGAAATTTTTACATTTTTGCATTCACAATGCAATTTTTATTATTTAGTTGTGAGCTCTTTCACGCAAAAAAACTACTGAACGGATTTTCATGTAACTTTACAAATATATAGCTATTGAAATTTTTACATTTTTGCATTCACAATGCAATTATTATTATTTAGTTGTGAGCTCTTTCACGCAAAAAAACTACTGAACGGATTTTCATGTAACTTTACAAATATATAGCTATTGAAATTTTTACATTTTTGCATTCACAATGCAATTTTTATTATTTAGTTGTGAGACGGGACGATTTTTTCTAAATACTTATTTTCCATTTTTTTAAATATATAGCTTACATCAGAATAACACACATCCTACTTTTGATCCTAATATTCCCACGGAAACGAGTACCACGCGGGTAAAACCACGCTGAGCAGCTAGTTTAAATATAATTTGTTGTGCACAATATTGTGGTAAGTACGTAAACTGCATAAAATGGCGTTACTAAACCTTCGTAGGCAGTATGTAAAAGGCAATAATGAAAATCTTCAATTTTGCATAAGCGAACTTTGGTGTGCGACAACCTTTACAGTTTAACTGTTATTTCTATCGACGATAAGCTAACTGCACTATTCCTAAGTATAGTCTTAGTGTATTTAACGACTTTTTGCGCTTTTGCGAATTAAATTAGCAGCCCTTTGAAGCTGAACACAGTAATTCCATTTTTGTACGATTATGTTCAAATAATGATTTATTAGCATCATAAACGCTTTTTCTTTTAGCACACTTTCTAAATATGTAGGTAGGTACTTGATACATCCTATCGCAAAGGGTCATTCGCTTAAGGAATTTTTTTCTTAGCAAAAAATGTAGTAGTAGGTGATCGATCACCTCTTTCATATTTTAACTTAAGTTTAATTTTGAGGTAGGAAGACAACATCTTTTTCTCATTCTACGTCTAACTTGCGTAGTCAAATAAGTATTATCGTTTTGGTTTTATTTTTTTGGCTTTTTACTTCCTTTAATAGATCCAACTTAAGTATCTTTCTAGAGCTCCTCAAATTTAAGTACAGTGGCCTAAACGTAATAAGTCTACAATTTTATGATTCATCATATCAGCCAAACGACGACCACTGCAGGGCATAGGCCTCCCCCAAGGATCTCCACAACGATCGGTCCAGCGGCTTCCCGCCACCTTGACTAGATCATCGGTCCACCTTGTAGTGGGCCTGCCCATGGAGCGTGTCGTCCGGTACGCGGTCGCCATTCGAGAACCTTTCCGCCTCAACGGCCATCGGTTCTCCGCGCTATGTGTCCCGCCCACTGCCACTTTAACGATGCAATCCTTCGAGGCTCGAGCGATGATGAGCGAGAATGTAACAGAATTGTAGTGGAGTGGTTAAACTCACTTAACTACGATGAGACCGAAATTTTACTAAAAGGATAAAGTAGAAAAAAATAAAACTATTATACACACATTTACTGAAAAATTAAAACGAGAAAAATGTTCTTAATTATTATATCCAAATTTAGACACCAGACACAATTTAAGTTAATGTTTAAGATATAGATATAAGTGCTTAATAGAAACCATGTGAAATCTAGGGGGTGGCCTGGAGACCAGAAAACATCTCAAGCCTAGCTTAGGCTTAGTTTCAGGCTCCAGTCTCCCACAAAACTTAAGTAAGTTAGCACTTTTTTGTAAGCTTAGATTCTAAGGCCAGTTTTTTGTGGAAGAAAATAAACTTTATTTTATTATTATATTATTTATTATGTCGGTCGTTTTAGTTTTCTTGCGGATCTCATAATTTCTGATTCGAACGATTAGGGAAATACCAAGCATCGCTCTCTCCATTTCACGCTGGGTGATCTTAAGCCTTCTTATGAAACCCATAGTAAAAGACCACGTCGCACTTCCATAGGTCATTATTGGTAACACACACTGGTCAAAGACTTTCGTCTTTACAGACAGAGATATTTCGGACGCAAATATTATGTCGAAGCTTCCCGATCGCTGCCCATCCGAGCTGGATTCTTCGACACATGTCTTTCTCGAAGTTGGACTTACCTAACTGGACTGCCTGTCCCAGGTAAACAAAGTGGTCTACAAGTTCAAATGTAATATTCCCAACATTAACAGAGCTTCTGAGAGCGGGCGGAAAACCGATACTTAAGGTCCTCCAGAAGCTTTTCAATTCAGTCATCCTCGAGGGCAAATTTTATGATTAATGCGTTAAAATAGTACCTACCTACTTAAATGAATTAAGATGATCAAGTGAGAATATGAACTCACACTTTAAATAAAGCAGTACCTACCCCTAGCACGAAAACTGTCGATATGGTAATCGTAAATTAAACCATCCAATTGCTGCCTGCGGTTAAATATCCATATCAATTGTTCCATGCACGACCGAAAAAGGTGCTGCATTGGTTTTTATACAAAATAATACTAATAACATTTAATCATAACAAAACAATAACATTTGATAAATTCGACGCTTCTCGTAACGACTCCGTAGCTCAGTGGTTAGAGCAGTCGCCCGGATAGCGAAAGGTCGTGGGTTCGAGTCCCATCGGAGCTGGTTGTGAGATGGCTCGATTTTTTCTAAATAATTAATTTTCCATTTTTCAACTAATAACATTTTAAACTTACTTGGTCATTATAACTATAACTATTATTAAAAACGGGATTTTTACATGTTTAAATTGGTTTTCGAGGCCTGATATTTTTGGCGCAGTTGCACACGCCATGATCACGGATTCACGTCAGTTACTACCTATTTAAAATAACGAACGAATATAAAGGAATACTATCACAATAACGATAGGTTTTCGTGTCAGGGGTACAATTCTTAAAATAAATAAATTATCATACCTGTGAGTGTTTGTGAAAATATTTGGTCTTTAGTTCACTCAGAAATTAGAACAAATTAATTAATGTGGGAATCGAAACCTCGACTAGTGGCTCAGCAGGCAGATATCCTGCCCACTGCGCCGTCAGGTCATCCAAAAGTTGATTGACATTTCAATGAACGGCTACGGTCATGAAATCAATTTCTTATTATTAGTAGGGTTGTCTCGCCTTGGACAGAGAGACGGAATCAATGTTGCGACAGAACACTATATTATTATGTTTATTAAACTATCTGTGCTCTAATGAAATTATTACTTTTACTTTATTATTTTACTAAGGTACCTACTCGTACTAAGAAATCGGAAAAGCAAATAACTTAGGGTATTTTAATCAACCTTTTATTAAAGGAACGTCTGACATGTTTTTATAGAATTGATAATAATGTAAACGATTAATATTTTAACTTATTCTGTATTTATCTTACTAGTTACGCGTTGTTTTCTCAACTGAAATATTATAATGTCGTGCTATTCCAATATCCTATTAGCCAATAATAACTGTGCAAATCTGGCATCGCCGTACAATTCAATTAACGTCCGTAATTAAAAATGTACGTGTAGAATAAAAAAAATATAGTATTAGCTCTGAGATTAATTTATGCCACACGATAAGAAAGTATTTATTATAGAGGCTGTACGATTAATTCATAAGAAACTCTGATAAGCCAGTTTTATTGCTTATTTTGAGCAAAGTTGTACTGAAACTTGACTGAGGTATTTGCTAATCACGCACACAGCGAATCCAGTTCTTATTAAAACATGAAAATTAACAAACAATCATCTGTTCACATTCAGCAACCTTCTTTTGTCATTATTGGAATCAACTGTACAGTTGCACTGGTTCGTACATTAGATGTCGCTACTTGTCGCGTTATTTAGGGTAACATATTTTTGCTCTTGAATGATAGGCCCTAATGCTAGACTTGAATGATCGGCTGCTTTGAAAATAGACTGTAAAAGCCACAAACTGCTAAAAGCTACCGTTTTTGCGATTAAGTAGCGAAAACTTTGGCTTTATAATGTCGCTTTTAATTATTTTTTTGTATCCCGTTAATGTCAGTTAGGTTATTATGAAAAATAAACGTTACCGAGAAATGCTTTTGAGCGTTGCGCTCTTTTTGTGGCAAGTTATGAGCCCGTATGCGCCGCGTGTGCGTCTCACAGTTTTTGTAATATTAAATACAGTTTACGTCAGTCTGCTCGTCGAATTCGCGCTTGTTATAAAACTGTTATAATATTATTATTATATTAATAGGTGTGAAAAAATTATACTTTGATTAGTTTTGCCGAAATTGCTTGCATATGGCACGGGAGAGACATGGGACTTTTATTGAAAATGCATACGGTTAACTCCTTTTTGGCATTTAAAATGCTATTTTATTTCATACTAGCGGCCGCCCGCGGTTTCACCCGCGTGGTTCCCGTTCCCGTGGGAATATGGGGATAAAAAGTACATATAAACCTTCCTCTTGAATCACTCTATCTATTAAAAAAAACGCATCAAAATCCGTTGCGTAGTTTCAAAGATTTAAGCATACAAAGGGACATAGGGACAGATAAAGCGACTTTGTTTTATACTATGTAGTGATTTACATTGAAATGTTAAAGCATACGCTCGCACAGTGAAAGGTCGTGGGTTCGATCTCAACGGAGCTAGATGGGAGAAGGGTTAAATTTTTCGAGTTTAATCTTTCTCTTCTAACATTTAAATTTCTCATATTACAGTAGTGTTTGAAACTATAATCCACCGAATCGTTTTGACCGATTTTTGTGTTTTGTTTTGTGTATATTTGGTAGGTCTGAAAATAGGTCACAGTATGGTCACAGGCTATTTTATGTCCCAATATACCACGGGGGCGTAGCTTCTGGGGAATAAACAAAGTTATCAGAAAGATACATAATACGATATAGTTGCACGATATTGCTTTTACGGGACGGCGTATGGCATGCGACAAAATAAGGTTAGTAAGTATTTTCAGGTCACAGTACAGTTTTTAAACATTTTGCTGTATGTATACAGGGCGTCCCAGAGTTATGGGACTTGAAGGAAAGATACCTATCTAAAAAATGGAGATAGAAAATTTCACTGAAATATACCATTGCTTTATTTTTGACGAGAAACAAAACTGCAGCCACAGATTTAAAAAACACCTTTTCCATAGTTCCTTACTCAAAAGCTACTGGACCGATTTAAAAAGAACCTTTAATCACTAGAAAGTTTATGCTTCCTGAGTGTTATAGGCTATATTTTATCCCAATACTTCCATGGGAACGCGTACCACGCGAGTAAACCCGCGTGAAAACCTTAGTAATTTACCTATATTATAAGAAATCCACTCGACCCATAGTAGGTACTGATGTTTAAATTCTCCAACAAAAAAAAACAGTTGGTTGGCTGTAGTTTTAGGTAGCTCTCAAGAACACTAGTTAAATAAATTCTGACGTTCTAATATAGGACAACATTGCTACAGACCTTCATATTGATAGATAGGTCCAAGTCTAATAGTAATAATACTGAATAATTCAACGCGAATCGTCTCAGAATAAGGATTTAAAATTTTAAACAGTATGAATGATGCCATAACATTTATTTAAGCGACAGGAGATCGCATTATATTGACACGTTTTGCAAAGTTCAATGGTCAGTCAGGCTTCATACAGGAATAAATACATCGATTCTTAACGTTCACGTATTTAGCAGTACTTTCTTCCTACTCAAGGTGGTAACTTTAATTTATCCAATGAATGGATTTTCAGTGGTAAGTGATTCGATCAACAATAGTAAGTACTAGATGAAGGCTCATGTCACGAACTAAATCAAAACTTTCTATGGCATCTTTAAAAATGGAGAAAATACGTTAATAATGTTACGTTCTTATGTCATAATAAGTGACAGGAAGTACTTATAAATATACGCTCAAGTGGGCGTATATCGCTCGGCCATGTTTGTCACTCCAACTATGTAACTAGCTAGACCTAGGTGTTATTGTTGATCGAAGGGTGAGTGACTAATATTAAAATTTCAAATGAATCTGACTCATACGGTATATTGCATAGGAGTTTATTACTTCGATAATATGTTATTTTTTTACTATGTGCGTCATAAATTACTGTTACAGCTACATTAAAGAATACTTACTTCTTCTGGGGAAAATGGGCGTTTTTATCGTTAACTGCCTTTCTAGATTTCATGCTTGGAATTTAAATATTAAGGGCACGTACCTCCAAATTATCGAAATCAACCTATTTTTTCATTAAAAAATAAACAATCAAATATTCTTTATTATGAGCAGATAAAAATATAATGTTGAAGTTTGATAAACGATCTTGATTATTTTGTGTCTAGAAACACGATATTCGCATCGTAACCCGACAATAAAAATTTTCAAAAACAAAGATTTTTTTTATTATTTACATATTTTTTGGTTTTATACTTAGATTATTAATCTCTAATTCACGAATAATATATACAAAAATAGTTAATGACATATTGTAGACTATTCTCATTCTACGTTTTCAAGAAGTGAATTTATGCTCGAAATAACAACCAAAACATTGAAAAAATGAAAAAGTGAGGTTATTTTCAATAACTCTTCACACGTAAGAAAAAAGACAAACACAGAGTTTTTGGAAGATCCTGCCCTTAATAATATCCGTGTCTATACTTTGCATAACACTGCGGCCTCTCTATTTTAAGGTACATGCAGAAGCAAGAAGAATTTGACCTATACAGAGGCATGCAAATTATTAACACAATTTATTTATTTATTTATATGTAGAATAGAATATACTTAGGTAGCATTTACAACCATAGTCACAATAAAGAGCAGTACTTATAAGTTATATTATTACATGCAATGCTACCTACATTTATTTTGTTATTTTAAACTTTTCTATCCAGCTAATATAATTGTCAAAATCTACAGTTAATCTACTACTTATATTTATTTAAGTAATTATTAATTTAAAATACTAATTTATACAAGTTGGATCATGCAATTTGTTGTAATGTCAACATTAAAATTAATGACAAGTTCTATAGCAATTTGGAAATAAAAATTTAAAGTAAAAATAATCAACCACATGATAAAATCTTCCTATTCCGGAGAAATTCTAATATTTAGGTCTGTTTGAATTGAATCAATGGTAAATTTTTGATGGTATTATAAATCCTGATGCTCATAAATACACAGTTTTTCAGGAAAAGGCATGTTGTCGCGGCTGGCGCTTTTATTGATTTCATTTGTCACAGAACGCAGTAAAAATTAATAGCATTGCAACAATTAAGAACAAAGTTTAACTCTGTTCTTTTCTTTATGAGCTCAAACTTGGTCAATATGATTTTTTATTCTATTTCTCTGTAGGTTTAGAATAATATTCATAAGTTGGAACAATCGTTAGTTCATTGGTCGTAAAGATAACGATAATTATGTTTGTTACGGTGTGATTCACGGGTTTGGTTCCCTTTGTGTGCGGCGTGAATAAGCTCATATGACTTAATTTTATGGCCTTACGGCGGTTCATGTTAAATTTTCTTCAGTTATTTCGGGAAACTATAATGTCCTTACATTGATCAGCAAGTAGGTTTTATTGCTTTTGTCTAACTTTCTGTTCAAATTATGTAATTGCAATACAGGTAGGTACGTATTCATCTTTGATTAGATTTTCTCTGGCCAAACTACGCTCTATAACAAAATCTTCTTAACGTACACTCAGCTTATCATGCCATAACTCGAAAACGTAATTTTATCAAGATGAGTCTTTCTTGACTTACTCGACTTAAAATTCTATGTCCCTTGGTTGGGCAAAGCAAAGGGCGTCCACTGTTACATCTCCAACACGGTCGGTCGGTCACGAGTATCGCGTTTCAATTTGCTCCTCTTCTCCCTAATTCTTAAAGTTATAGGTTACCTATATTATATCAAATCTAGTCTTAAAACACAAAATACAGGATGAACTTTCATCAGTTTTTTTTATACTTAAAGAGAAGATAGAAGTTACGAGACTTAAAAAGAAAGAATGAAATAAAATGCAAGTCAGTGAGCAAAAAAAGGATTTAACTTGTTGAAAATTATGTGAATGTTTTGACATATTACGTCTTTTATTTGTTATAAATATAGTTATTTGTAATGTACGATTCTGCGTTCAGCAACGACGTGTTTATTATTTGTACTTAAATGACGTAGCTTCTGTTGGAGCTGATGAGGTTTTTTTCGCCCGTTTTTCTTGTCAGCTACAAGATGTCCTTAACGGCTGTTATGAAAAAAATGTCGGACGATTCAAAAGTATTTCAATCTATTTGAACAAAGAGTTTTTGACTTTGACTTTAACCCTATACTTACATACTTAAGTATTGAACTTTCTAACTGAAACTCCATTTACGTAAACCTCTCATTTCTCGTTATCAATATTAAAATTCAAAATTTAATTAAATAATAAATTTTATCACCAAAGAATAAAATTTAAAACCGAATGAAGTTTCTAAAATCTCCAATTAATATTGTATTTATGCGTGAAATTAAAAATATATATCGTGCATTCACGGTGGTTGAGAAACTTAATTTAAATCTTGATTTATTATTAAAGTACTCACGATTTACGATGTATGGTATTTACATATGGAAATATGAACTGAAAATTTTATTAAGTTTAGTTTTATTTTAAAAACTGTGAGAGAAAATAAGTTACCTAATATAAAGACGGCTGCAATAACAAGTATATCTCTTGTCATATAGGTACTTATAACTAATATGTTTTTCATATTTCATATTCAGTAAAAAATGTATTTATTTACCTATAGTAAAATGTAAAATATTGATTTACAACTAACTAAACAAGATGGTATGTGGATATGTTTTAACTTAACATTATTAAACAAATACTTACAAAAAATATTTTTGAAGTCTGGTGTAAAAAAAACAATGTTTGTCCGACTTTACAAATAAATTTCTCTTTTTATAAACGTTGAAATGATGGAAATAATAAACACGTGTCGTACAAAAGAAGTATCACATGGGGCGGTAATTTAATTATCACTTACCTACATACGTAATGACTAAATGTCATTCCATGCAATTGCTATGGTTTAAATAATAAATGCATAAATGTCAATTTAATATGAGGCAAGGTGTTCCCATTCTGCTGTTATAAAATGTTAAAAACAGATGTTAACTAACATGTTAACATTTTGTTTGTAAATGTATTAGTGAACAGTGTCGGAGCCTTCGATCAACAATAACAGGTCGGAGCACCAATGTTGCGATGGTATACTGACTGCGAATAATATTACCCGCGTCAAACTTTTTTTCTATATGCCACAGAATATATAATAGTACCTAACCGTACCGTACTAACGATTATGCTTGCAAAGTTAACAAATCTATTTTTACATTCTTTTTTACTGTCATGCACCATTTATGTGACAGAAGAAATAAAGATTTAGGCAATGATAAAACATCATTGGATTTGGGTATTAATTTATTATTATTATTTAGACCTTCGATTGTTTTTTTTATTTTTGTCTTGACACTTTTTTTACCCCATGAATGCTAAGTAGAGTCAGTTACAGTTACAGTACATTTTTTGTTCTAAAATCTAAGGTTTATGGTAAAAGTACAAAGTAAGTACCTACGCGGCGCGCGTGGTAAAAGATTGTTTTCGATTTTGACCGCGCGCAGACTTAGGTACCTACCTAGCGCGCACTCTTATTTGCCAGAATTTCATTACTGATATTGTTTTTTAAGCCCTGGCTTCCATAGCCTTCAGCGGCATTAGAAATAATCTCAGATTATCTATGAAAAGGCCACATAGCTTCTTCGTCTACTAAATAGTATGTGTACACCGCTCATTCGAAGAATGACCACTGACGGCCGTTGGCATGAATGAATGAATGATGAATTCGAAATTTAAATGAAGTGGAAGTGTCAGCATCGGTCGTCGACCGGCCGGTCGGTGTCGTCACAGAATAAATCTACCAGTATTCCATCGTCATATTATAAAACTTCGGAAAGCTTCGACCAACAATACCGCAAGATGACGCTTCACAAACTAAAACACAACGCAAATATGGCATCGAATGACTTTCTTTTTAGACGGAGAAAAACGGTTACGAATCTTACGACCATACGTCAAAGATGATGGGAATCAATATGAAATAAGAGCGCACCTGCCGTTTTCGATACCCCAACCGATTATCTAGTAGTATTGCTGATCGAAGTCAGAACACGAGTTATGTTAAGACTCATATGTATCTTTTTATCTCTCTCGGTATGAATCGCATATTGAGATCCTTACAGATCATACCGATAGATACATATTATGAGTCATGTCATGACTTGCGTTCTTCGCAGATGGAATACGGGTAGTATTTATTCTGTGGTGTCATGTGTATGTCGACTCGGCCGCGAGGCTGTTTATTTGGTGTTCGTGAATTATTGGGAATTAACACTTCTTGGCTTCGTATCGATCAGCGAGTGACGTCAGAGAATATGACCTCGCGATTAAATCTCATGTAAATCAAATTGAGCCGTAAGAAGGCCGTAAAAGAGGTTAAGTACTTATAGATATAAGGTACCTTGATGAAAGAATTGCACCATCTTATAATATAATTATGCAATCAATAAAAAAAATCGGAAATGTACAATCATGATTTGACAAGACAGGAAACACAGCCCCTGGTAAGTTTCTTGGCAGTACCGTTAGCACCAAAAACTAAAGTTATCGTAATAGTTATTGTGATCGTATCGTTTAAGGAACAAAATTCCAGTTGTCAACAGTACCCCTAGCACGAAAAACTATCGTTATCGTAAATTGTTATCGTGATCGTATCGTTTAAGAAACGAAATTCCACATGTCAACCGTACCCCTAGCACGAAAAACTATCGTTATCGTAAATTGTTATCGTGATCGTATCGTTTAAGGAACAAAATTCCAGATGTCAACAGTACCCCTAGCACGAAAAACTATCGTTATCGTAAATTGTTATCTGATCGTATCGTACCTATATGGAACAAAATTCGATATAAATTTGACAACAGTACCATAGCACGAAAAACTGTCGTTATCGTGATCGTTATCTCGATCGTATCGTTTGACGACCTATTTGGCGCAGGGGTAGGCTACCTGCCTTCTGCGCCAGAGGTCTCGGGTTCGATTCCCGAACAAGACAAATATTTGTGTGCATGAACATGTCTATTTGTCTAGGTCTGGGTGTTTTCTATGTGTATTAAGTATGTATTTACAAACAAAAAGTATTTAAGTATGTATTTATCCGTTATCTAGTTTTCCATGATACAGTTTCTTAATGAAATTAACATGGGCTTAGATAATTGGTGTGAATGTAAGAAGTTATTTATTTATTTATTTATTTATTTATAAGGAACAAACTTCAAAAGTTGACAAAGTACCCTAGCAGGAAAAACTATCGCTATCGTAATGGTTATCGTGGTATTATTTTGTATGAAAACAGAGAAGCACCTCCTTTGGTCCTGTATGGAACCAAAATTTAATACAATTTTGACAGTGGTACTTTGACAGCTGTCTGTCAGACGGTATACAATACAATAGAGTACGCGCCATATAGGTATCTATAGAACTTAAATTATGACATGGGATTATGGCTTATTTTTCCGACCGACCCAAGAAATTTGTATCAACATACAAATTTTTTGACCGACCACGACGATCAGCGCCCTCTGACAAGTGCCAAGCTATGTGGCGCGGACTTTAGTTTATTACACGCCGACAGTTTTTAGTGGCACTTTGACAGCTTTAGACGGATGGTAGAGTTT
This sequence comes from Crambus lathoniellus, assembly GCA_949710035.1. Taxonomy (NCBI): domain Eukaryota; kingdom Metazoa; phylum Arthropoda; class Insecta; order Lepidoptera; family Crambidae; genus Crambus; species Crambus lathoniellus. The sequence continues at coordinate 33,310,840 of OX453296.1, forward strand.
ATATATTACTAGCTGACCCGGCAAACGTTGTTTTGCCATATAAATTTTATTGGACACGAACTTCGTATCACCTGTCTCACACAATGTCACTTATTAAAAAAAAAACCTAAGCGGCAAAAATGTCAGTGATTACATACTCTTTGACATACCTTCTCTTTGGAAGTGGCTAAGAAATGACAGTTGTGTGAAGTATGACAGTTTAACGGTTTTCTATACAAAATTACCATTTTTATTTTATAATTTTCCTGGATAAAAAGTAGCCTATGTTACTCTCCAGCTCTCAAATTATCTCCATACCGAAAATCTCGTCGATCCGTTGCTCCGTTTTGACGTGAAAGACGGACAAACAAACAAACAAACACACTTTCACATTTATAATATTAGTATGGATAGTATATTAGTATATTAGTATATTAGTATATAATATTAGTATAAAGTATAATAGTATAATAGTATAATTAGTATAATATTAGTATGGATTACGATTCCCAAAACGACAGATATCGTGATAGGGCTACATATTTATGTAGATAGGGATATAGCTATACTAGCTGACCCGGCAAACGTTGTTTTGCCATATAAATTTTATTGGTCACGAACTTCGTATCAGCTGGCTGACACAATGTCACTTATTAAAAAAAATGAAATTCTAAGCGGCAAAAATGTCAGTGATTACATACTCTTTGACATAGTACCTTCTCTTTGGAAGCGGCTAAGAAATGACAGTTGTGTGAAGTATGACAGTTTAACGGTTTTCTATACAAAATTACCATTTTTATTTTATAATTTTCCTGGATAAAAAGTAGCCTATGTTACTCTCCAGCTCTCAAATTATCTCCATACCAAAAATCTCGTCGATCCGTTGCTCCGTTTTGACGTGAAAGACGGACAAACAAACAAACAAACAAACAAATAAACAAACAAACAAACACACTTTCACATTTATAATATTAGTATGGATGTGTGTAGGTAAATCGATCGGAAAAAGCAATAATCATTTTGACTAATATACCTACCGTTTTCTAATAAATACGATCTGCTGTCGAATGTTTTCCACAGTATGTACCTACTTAAATCGTATCGTATTCTAAGCCGGTGGCGGTGTTGCTAGAGGAAAAAATAAAAATATCGCTTTTATAAAATACTCGTCATACGAAGTTGAGCTGGTTGGTAGCATGTTCGCCGATAAACGGTGTAATGAGTAAAGTTGTGAGAGATTATCAGCTTACCGAGAAAAAGCGTAATTTTATTCAACCATTTTGAAAACCACATCAGCCAGTCACATTTTAAGTAGTGTTTATTTTTACAGCTACCTGTTGATGTTGAACTACAAGCATCATTTTATTTAATCAAAGATATAGAAGTAGAAGTATTAGATACGATTAGCTACGAATAGGAATCGACCTTCACTTATTTGTTTAATGAATAAAAAGGATGTTATATGGAATTGTAACATATCGCGAGTAGGTTGGCTAAAATTTTGCTGGCCAGACTATGTTTAATTGACGATTACAATCGAATCGATATCGAATTGCATCCACCTGTTTAATTAATAATTTTTATAAGTACCAATCGATATAAGTAATGAAGCTTACAAAATGTAAACAAGTTGGGTTGGCTAGGTTTAATTCCCGACAAAACAGGGTTGGCAGCGATTGAAAGTTAAATAAAAAAATAATGATTTGCACCAATTTGTTTATTAAATAATTAATTCTGTAGGCTTATACCATCGATTGGTATAAAAATGATTAATAAAAAACCGGCTAAGTGCGAGTCAGAATCGCACACGAAAGCTTTCGTACCAAAGAATATGAATATACAAGTACCTAACTATTTATTCTGCAAGTATTTCAAGCAAATTTTCATTCACCCATTCCGTGACCGTCCATTGTGAAAGTTGCTTAACCTCAACGATCGCAGACTGAGCGCAGTAACCACTACGCCACGGGCTCCTCATCGAATTTTTTTTTGGCCTCATGCCTCATCAAGGTACTAACCCTATCGATCCTTGCTTTGAATTCAACAATAAACACTCCCACTTAATTAAACAATAAACCAGTACTACCTATATCTAAAACACATTCTCGTGTTGTTTAGTCCCAAATTTGCTTAAGTACGCAATACTAACTCCGATAATTATAATCTGCATCTAAATTAGTGGGATTATTTTTCGGCACATCCACAAAAGTGTATTACACAATATAATAGTGTAGCCAGCGTTATCTATAAAAGGCTTTCCACTATTTGACCGAGACAAACAGCGGCCATTCTATTCTTTCTTAAATGTTAATCTTGCGCCTTTGCCGCTTATCTGGTTTTAATTTAAAACAACAGTGATAAGGCTCAATTTAGGGCTAGGCTTTTGGGTCATGTGGTCATGGAAGATTATTGCCAAATAATAGGTACCAGTTGCCTACACAGGGCGGAGGCACGATGACTAAGTATCACACTGGCCTCGTAATCTCCGTCCATGTGCAGAAGGAGCAGAGCACACTGGGAGTTCCCATGCCCCCTCGACGGGGGATACACGAAGATTTTCCTCCAGGACACAGTGCCGGACTAGCCACGTAGCAAGAGTAGCAAATGCTACGGGCCCCGCGAATTGGGGGGTCCCGCGCTCCAACGTCTGTCTGACCTTAAAAAAATCAATTTAGATAAAATATCTTGCATGCCTCAAACGCGAAGCGCTTAGGCTATGCTTCACTCCTCCCATCTGAAAATTTAAAGCTCGATTTCTCTAAGGTAGAAGTTACCTTGCGCATTTACTTGTCTCTTATGATCACTAACTGCAGTGACGAACGTTCTTTTTTAACATTAAAACGTAGATAGGTACAAAAACGAATTAAGGAACACGATGGGCCAAAAACGTGACAGTGAAACAGGTGAAACAGGCCCCGCGCTGGCTTAATCCGGCACTGTGGCAGGACAAAATGAACTGGCGATGCCCTTGACTCCCGTCTATAAACTCTCAACAACTGATATTAATTTTGAACGAACTGCCAATTTTGACTATGGTGTCTTCAAAAACAATCCAAATTAAAAAAATACTAATTTCAATAAACGAATCCGAGAAATTAATCTCAATAATTTCACCACAAATAAGCAAATGAAACACATACCAGCAACAATGGCGATGACGACCGATTTGGCGCAGGGGTAGGCTACCCACCTTCTGCGCCAGTGGTCTCGGGTTCGATTCCCGAACAAGACAAATATTTGTGTGCATGAACATGTCTATTTGTCTTGGTCTGGGTGATTTCTATGTATATTAAGTATGTATTTACAAACAAAAAGTATTTAAGTATATATTTATCCGTTATCAAGTTTTCCATGATACAGTTTCGTAATGAAATTAAAATGGGCTTAGATAATTGGTGTGAATGTAAGAAGTTATTTATTTATTATTATTTATTTACATACATGACGTTAACTTTAGACTAGTTTAGACTATAAATAAAATTATGGTACCTAACCCGAGATGAGAAGGGGTAAAAAAGTTATTCTAGATAAATAATTTATTCGCGGATTACTTATAAACTTCGATCGACAATGCCACTACATAACCTTTTGGAGTATAAAAACAGCCGAGCGGATAAGAGCGCACGTCAAAGGTGCGCTCTTATTTCATATCGATTCCTGCCATTTTTGACGTATGATTGTAGCATTCATAACCTTTAAATCTGTTTAAAAAAGTCACAAGGTGCCATATTTGCGTTGTGTTTTAGTTCGTGAACCGTCATCTAAGTAAGTAGTTATAAAGCCTAGGAAATAATTCCAAAATTTTCTGCTTTAAAGTGTTTTTCTATACCTATTAGCTATTAGCTTTGAAGAAAACAGCAACAATGGCGATATATTATTTGCAGTACGTATTTTTGTTGCATAATGTCATTGACAACTTTTTCTCCTTTTTTAAAGCATGACGCGAGATAAATATTGTCTCTAAAAACATATGTTTAACTCCGAAATAATATCATTAACGTTGTATGTTTAAGAGATAACTATTGCTTATGAGGCTAGCGAGATAAGCATTTGCTCGGACATGTGAAACGCTTATAAGAGCTTAAGATTTCCTCAGTATCATAAATATATAGGTACTTACCTATTAGTTGAGTGCTGAAATTGAAAAATTATTTCGAATCAAAGGACCGTTCTTATATCTCGTATATATAATTATAAGAACACTAGTTCTGCATATACAAAGCTTAGAATTCCATTTAAAGCGCGGGCCACACTGTCTACACCTAGCGAGGCGGGCGGGCAAACCGAGCGAGCCTCGTTCGTTTCACGTTTTTCATGCTTCGGTTCACACCGCAAGCGAGCTCACCTCGCTTCGCCCACCAGCTCGCTAGTTGGTGGTGTGGCCCACCCTTAAAGCTACAGTCCGGCTGGAAATACTAAGGGTTTTATGTAAGTATAATATTATAATCTGAATATAATGCGTTATCAAAAACATCATCAAAAATAACCTTGAAATTTCTTGTGCATCCAAGAAATTTATAGCAGTGTACCTAATATGTTTTAAATTGCTATGCCTTTACAGGGAGTCACATGAAGCTTTGAAATTTAAGTACCCTGTGTAAACCTGCCCCCTTATGGACCAGTTTTCCAAGGGTGCGGATTTGAATCCTAAATAATAATAAAGAAATACTGTGGGGCTGTGTTGTGTGGTTTTTTCTATTACCTATAAAGTTTCGTCTAATTTGATAAGTACCACTCAAAATATCACTTTGTTTTGTCGAGTCGTAAACAGAAAATATTCTGCGAATGTGTCGGCAAGATGTCGTTGAACCGAGTGACCTTTGGGGGGTTGGGGGTTGGGGGTAGGGGTGGCCGCCCCCTCCCACTGATATTTGATAGATAACACGTTGACATTACTATTGTCATAGTGCTTTTACTAATTGTTCGCTAGGGTTATTGTCTAAAAACTGTTTTTGAATGCGTCCCATTTTTTATTTGAGCGTTTTATGTATTTACTTAAAACTCTAGGTCAGAAGAAAATGTTGTAGGAAATACTTTAATTCTTCATCTTGAATAGATTGCTCATATATCACTATTTTAGTTGTATGTATATATAGACTATCGACCGCGGATATGAACATGATGTTTTCGCGTGGGAAAGACCTATGCTATTTGGTGTTTTTTAAATTTCATCCAGATCGGTGCAGCCGTTCCGCCGTGATTGAGCTACAAAATTTACAGTTGTAATTTTAATATTAAATAAAATAAAATTGAAGTTATACGAAACAGTATCGTCGTGGTGATTTTAAGAAGTTTCTATTTTCCTCTAAGAATTTGGGAAAATGTAATAAAAAAACATATTTTATGCTTACCGGTTTTTCCAGAAATTAGCTCAGTTAGTCAAGCAAACAAACCCTCCAAGCTTCTTTCTCGTTTATTGTCATTTATAAATGGTTTCCATGGGTAATTTCAATATAATTAAAACTCATTGACGGGGCCCGTTTTGACGCATTGGTTTATCATTCCTGCTGAGATAGGGGTAGTGGGTGATATCCCCATGCGAGACAAACATTTATGTGATGAGCATTTGTTTTTGTTTTGTGTCTGTATACAATGTAAGTACTAATATTTATATTCTAGAGGTTCAGGAGATTTATATCTTCAAAAAAAATGTCACACTGATCGCTGATTAGTTGTTACTGCTCTAATTGAATGGCAAGCCGTGTGAGCATACTTCACTTTAACAAATAACAAATCGCACAAAATTAATGTATATAAATGAAAGATGGTAGAGTTTTTTAGAGTCTATGTACTCATCTGAGGACCCGTGGTCTCTAGAGGATACGACATCCAAACCCAGCACAAGTGCTCAAACTACTATTATTTCGGAACCATCGAATGTGTGTGGTGTTGTGACAATTTATTCAGCATTAGTTTTTTTAATCAAATTAAATTATTATATAAATTTAATATTGTAGGAAGTGTTAACATTAATTGTCCTCTCCGTTTGAATGTAAGCTTCGTCTGGCCGCAAGTCTGATTGTATTTGTACGTCGCGCTCAATGCAATCTGAGCGCACTGGTAGTTCGCCGGTAAGCTTAATCCTACTAAAACCTTAGAATACTTAGAGGGTACAGGACGGGTGGCCTGTAGCGAGACCTTGGACACAGCGTCAATGCGTAAGATATACAACCTGTTAATGCAATAACCTAAAACACGATAATATATTGAATTGAATTCCATAAAAAAAAACAAGAAACTTCCAAGATATTCGTGCTCATGGGTCTCCGTGACTTTCTGACAGATTTTAAGCTCTACTATGACGTAAGAGAGCACGAGCACGTGACGGGTCACACTCGCACGCATATTGAATAAATAGGCAGTAGACAGACAGAAACATTATAGAAACGACAAAAAATAAAAACATCTTTTATGAAAAATTTAACCCCTATCAGAAATGTGTGGAATCGATTCTACTCGCGATTCTGAACAAACTATTTTCCCAGTTTCGCTAAAAGTATTAACACGTTGTATACATATACACACATGAGTGGATAGCCAATATTTATAACAAAAAGTATCTAAATAGCAACACTCAAGGCAAAAATATCCACAAAAGTAAAAATATGCGGCGCGCCATGCTAGTTGAAACCTTATTGCCTGTCAAATACTTGACACTCGTCGCAGCATTATTGCGATGCGATGCGAATTCGCAGTTTCGTGTGGGCGATCAAAAACAAAATTAGATCAAATGAGTTTTATGTAAAAACTTCCTTTTATGACAAGTTTTTTTGTTGGCTGTACTTTAATATTGTAATGTCATCCAAACCAAACCTGTAGGTTTGCAAAGTTTCAGCTCAATCGGACACTGGTAAATTGGTCAAATTCAGCTTGCATGATTTGACCCGAACGGACATACATACTCGTACATACACTGCAAGTTAAATAAAAGCTTGTAAATACATAACAAAGGAGTTTCAATGACTGAAATAATTAATCTTAAAGAAATATATTACAAAGAGATTATGATATTAGGCGTCTGTTTAGGCAGTTCGCCCACGAGAGACAATCCCTGAGCAATGTTTAAAATAAAAATAAAAAGATAACTTCTTACAATCACACCAATTATCTTTAGCCCATTTTAATTTCATTAAGAAACTGTAGCATGGAAAACTTGATAACGGATAGATATATACTTAAATACTTTTTTTGTTTGTAAATACATACTTAATATACATAGTAAACACCCAGACCAAGACAAATAGACATGTTCATGCACACAAATATTTGTCTTGTTCGGGAATCGAACCCGAGACCTCTGGCGCAGAAGGTGGGTAGCCTACCCCTGCGCCAAATCGGTCGTCAATGTTTACCGTCAAATATAAAACACTTTGAGTTAAACGCCCACGAAAAACTCGCTGCGATTTTGGAAACTCCAAAAAAAGTATGTAGGCCAACTAACTTTGCTTCAAATTAGTAGTGAAGTAAAATTGGCCTCTTTTCGCTTTGTATGTAACCCTAGCTCGCGAGTTGTAGTTAAATATTAGCAATTCGTTATTGTTCGAATTGGCTGATACACTGGAGCATTGATCGGTTTAGAAAACGATTAGTGCAGCCCGCTGGACAACATCGATCGACTTACGAAATTGACGGAGCAGACAGTTATAAATTGCTTCTGTGTTAGACGGAAAAGCTCAACAATAAATGATTCAAGTTTGGTGTAATATTCTTTTTTTTTCAGAATATTATGAATAATTATGAATAACTTGCTTATATTTTAATATGTTTTTCTACCGCAGGAGATAGACATACATATACGTTAACGCATGGCACTTCAGAATAGGGATAGGCAAATATAATTTTCACTTCTCATGCTCGTAAAGTTCGTGTTTATGTCGGGTATAGGCTGCATAAAATCGCTTTTTATGCTCTAGTGCATAAAGTAAAATCTTCGTCTAAGTCTCAGACTCTAAGACAAAGGTCGTCAGGTAAACAGTCACACACGCAATTAAACTTCGTTAAATAAACTTGTTGTTTCATTCTGTTTCTTAAATTTTGTACATACCTAATCCATGTTAAATTACTAAATTAATAAAACTAGGCAAAATTAATGAGTTTTGTAAGAAATAAGTATTTCAAGAGCATTATGGACTACGATCTATGCTAAGTCACTGTGCTGCCACTTCCACGTATAAAAAAAAGAAAAAGACGGTTTTCCCGCCAATGTGGCGACGTCTTTATTTTTTCTTTTTTGCAATATTGTAATTTATTTTCCTCACACTCGAAGTGAAAAGCAGAGTGTATAACTCGTACATAAAACCCATTTTACCCTCGAATTGACTATCCATCCTCGCCTACGGCTCGGGTGGATATATACGTCTCGGGTAAAATGGTATGTTTTATGCACTTGTTGTACAATCTACTATTTTTTGACACCTAGACACAGAACAAACACCAAATGACGTGAATATTTATTTCGGTTGGGGATGTAAAACCTACATCCTATCTTAGGCAGTTCAAACAACAAAACTTATGGATATCATTTTGGATAGATAATTTATCATACTTTATTCCAGTAATAGTTTTTTTTCGGATAAGCTCTTTAAGTTTAAATAATAATCGCTAAAACAACGTTATCAAAACGCATTTTATGTGCAAACCGATCTCAAACCGCAATGCCAGTGCGTCCCGAACCAGTCGCACCATCCAGGTAAGTTTTTGTATGCGAGCAGTTATTTCATTATTGCTCATAATAATGGGGCAGATGCGTCTTTAAAACTGTAAATTCACCAATAGCCTTCGATAAATGTAATCAATTAGCTACTGTTACCATTTAAAGTAGAAACGACATTTCGTTATTTATGATAGCGTTGCTGTAATTGCATAAAATTATAGTACACAGGCTGTCTAGTAAAAACCGCCGCCGAATCGCATTGAATTCTAAATGATTAACGAGAAAATATGGCAGAAATTAGGGTCTTTATCGTGTGTTAGTTAGTTGACGCGGAGACGCAGACGGAGTCATGGACGACTCATGGTCTGCGTTTCGGTGTTATGTAGGTAATGTTAGAAGGTATCTACTTAAACTCTTTTCACTGAGAGTTGATCAATATTATGATACGTCTCCGGACAGCGTTACTGTTGCTTAATTATCGCAAATTGTATGGCGGCCGTCGCTTATTTCTTGCTTTCGCATTGTTTCGTGGTAAGAGGCACGCAGTTTTTGTCAACCGCGGCCCGAACGGGTGAGCGAACGTGGCGGCCATTATGCAATTTTATCTTTTTAAATAATTAGTGGGCCGCAATTAGTAATAAGTCAAGACACCCTGACTTTATCAATCTTGGCGAACAAACCCTAGGTAGTGTTAGAAGGTATCTATGTTCTATGGGAAGCTGCGTCTACCAAATTAAAGAAGGACTTTTTGAGATAAATCTTTTTGTAGCAAGCAAACTACTACAGCAATTTATCTAGCAAAACAACGGAGTGTAGAATGTATTCGAACTCTGAAAAGAGTTCGAACATCAAGAAATTAGCATAACATCTCCACAGTACCAAAGAATATAACAGTACACCTACAGTCCTTGTACGTACATCCAGTCAGATTTGATTTGCAAGAAAAACTTTAAAAATAACTCTTAACCCTAATGCTTCCCATTTCCATTACGATACTCATAAAGTGGTAACGGAGTGAGTACTCTATTAGGTTAGCACTAGAGTTAGAAGGATTGAACGCTAACCTCGGCTAATCTTAACATAATAGGCTTTTAGACGGACGTTGATTTCATTTGATTCACCCCTTTTTAATATGGTTAATATATGAGGAGTGTCTGTTCAAAAGGGGACATTTACACTTTCGACAGTTTTTGAGTTAGTGACGAGAATCAGTTTTTGCCCTTATATCTTAGCGTGAACTACATGATAACCCATCAAAAGGAGGTATTTTCTACACAAAATCGGCTTTGAACTGACCAGATTCAATCAAAACATCAAACACATTTTTACTAAAATTAATGTAGGTAAGTACCTACATAATCTGGACGATTAGGAAAACTGAACAAAAGGGGTCATTTTTCACACTAAACATACAAAACGGGACTTTTGTTATATATTTGACATACATACGTATGTTTGTAGGTATGTTTGTCCACAAATTTCTCGAAAACTAGAAGTCATATAGACGAGCGAGAGACACAGTAGGCGCCGCGGGTTACTGCTGATATCTGTAGGCGTAGAGTGTGTGTCAGATAACGCTGCGCGTGACTGGCGCGATTTTGGCGCTAGTTACAGTGCATTTTTTTGTTCTAATGTTATAGAAAAGATTAGTAATTGATTTTTACCGCGCGCAGACTTATCTGACGATCACTTTCGCACGAATCGAAACCCTACCATCCGTCAAAAGCTGTCAAAGTGCTCTTGTCTAATATCTATTGAATTTTAGTTCCTCGCCTCCGAAAGTGGCGCTGCTCTGGTTTTCATACAATGTAATACGACACTGATAGCGAGAGTTTTTGTGCTAGGGGTACTGGCTAAGAAACTAAGTAGGATGCTACGAAAAGTTCTAGGGAGCCTCTAAATGTATAACTAGTGTTCGAAATGATATTTTTCTTAGCATCATTTGTTAGAAAAGAAAACTTGTCTTCAAATTAAAATTGTGATATTGAATTTATTGTAATTTTTAAACATTTCTTACACTATTTTATCATGTCATTTAACATTCTATGTAAACAGTATCTGATTAAAAATAATACCTACCTAAAACAATTTACGGAAAATATCAAAGTATCAAATTGGTAAAAATTATTTATTTTGATAATTTCGTTTTGGATATTTATTTACTTTTGCATAAGGAATTAAAATAAATTACTTACTATTATAAAATTTTCATCTTACATCAGTACATACTATATTTAAATAATATGTCGATTTCTCCAAACGGCCAATTCATAAGCATATAATTTTAAACTTGATTGTATAATATATTATCAAGGTTGATTATATTTTTCTTCCGAATAATTTTTCCAATCGATTCTTTTCTCGGAACTTGTTAAACAAGCCGCGTCCAGTAACATCACTTTAACCCTAAAATATTCGTACATAGCTCAATAACTTTTCGAATATGGTCTTTTCGGCCGGATTAAGCACCGGTTAATGAACAAAATTATAATTGAAAATTCTTATAAATGTTGTTAAATATTCCTTATAAACGATACTTTTCATATTTTAATGCTCAATACTTGTAAAATGTTATAAGGGAAGTAATTTATATTATAGTCACTGTCATTAGTTTGTTGGTGAAATTTTCGATTTAGCTTATTTATTTACTTTCAAGAAAAATCATTAGCATCGTGCAGTCACTGAGAGTTGATACAGTTATCAAGTTAGTACGTAGGATCGTGCCTGTAGCGCAGTATCATATCAGACACCGCTATGAGAGTACCTGTTATACGTGTCATAAAATTACGGCATATTAATTTAATTTCGAAAGTTTAAACATAATAATATGAGTACATTACATTATACACTAAAGCGCAAGGCACACTGCCAGCTGTGCGTGAAAAGAGCCGGACGATACGTTGTTTCACCTCTTTTCCTACTGCGAAAGAGAGAGAGAGTGGAGAGCAACGTTGCTTGCGGACGCGGTGTGAAACCTACAACTTTCTTGGCTGTGAACTGAAGTATGACAAGAGGTCATACGTCACATCGCTTTATAGACACCTACAGTTCTGCAACAAAATCAATGCCATTAACAGGCACAGGCAGTGCATGGTTATTGAATCTCAAAAAAAACTAGCGGTTGCCCACGGTTGCACCCGCGTGGTTTCCGTTCCCGTAGGAATATCGGGATAAAAGTATCCTATATTTTAATCCGGGTCACCTACTATATCTTTGCCAAATTTCAACCGAATCCTTACTGTAGTTTTTGCGTGAAAGAGTAACAAACATCCTTACATCCATACTCACAAACGTTCACGTTTATAATATTAGTATGATAGGATTTAATAAGTCACGGAATGCGCTTTCATAGGGTCCTCTTCACAAAAAAGAAACCTCGCTTTTAGCAACAACATTCCACATTACATTTTTTATTGTTCACAACGTGTTAGCTCTTAACCTGCATCCACCTGATGATAAGTGAAGATAAGTAAGGCTGAAGGTGGATGCGCACTACTCCCGGATTCCTCAACCAATGAGGATGAATGGATGGATATTTACATTGATATTAGTAAATTACATTCAATTACGATATTTACTTAATATTCATTTCTTATTATTGATATTAAAATAAACAAGTTTAGATATATTTAGTTTTTTTTTCATATTTACCATTTAAATTTACCATGGCTACTTTTAACACTCAGAAAAATTCAACGCAGGGTTAAATTTTTCTGAGTGTTAAAAGTAGGTAGTCTTAATTTATTTATAATTTCGGGATGAATTCGCCAATGCAGGTGTTAGGTTCGAAAGTAACTTACCTAAGGGTCCCTTTTATCCCTTATCGCTTAGTGAAGTGGCAAAGGATATTGGTCGTACAGCCAGTTTTTTTTTTCTTACTTTTGTTTTACTTTTTTATGTGTACTTTTAATTATAATTGTGTTTTTGTCACGTCCAAAGTTGTCCACCAAATAGGTCCCTCCAGAATATCAGCGTTGCAGTGTCAGCCTCTTGCCGCTGCAACATTATGCTGAGGATGGGGCCTAGTTGGCGACATGCTGTTTTCCTGTCTCTATTCTTAATTTTTTTACTTAAAACGGTTTTTTTGTGTATGTCGTCAATAAAAATGTTTTCTTTCTTTCTTTCTTTCTTTTATATTGCAACTTTTCACAGCGATACAGCATCGATGCAAACGCGATGCTGCATCGATATACTTAGTGAAAAACGTTCTACTGCCTTAGGCCCTTCTTACACGGCGCTACTCAAAACTGACAAAACCAGTTAGTAATTATAGTAACAAACTAATTAGTGGCACAGATTCGTACACGGCACTACCGAATTTAGTTGAAACCTACACAAAACTTCATTCATTTTTATTAACCTCAGCACAGTTTCCAGTATTCAGTAGCGCGCGACCAGCATGACCGAGTGATTAGTTACTAACGCGTTACATCACAACCAGTTTATGATTGGTAGCGTCGTGTAAGAAACGCCATTGAAATACTAGTGCTGTGACATTTTAGATACTCATTGGTGATTAAAGTTTGTAACTATAGTTTATTTTGAGTAGCGCCGTGTAAGAAGGGCCTTACTAAAAGCAGCGATACAATCGCGTTGCAGTTGCGCAGCTGTCAAACGCGTGTTTGAATCGATGACAAAAGTCGCAATGTAAGAGGGCCCTAATATTCAAGAGTATTTAGATGTCTTTTCCCTTCAAATACTTCATTTAATGTTATGTCAAACTAGTTTTAGTTATATAATCCACATTGCATAAATTATACATTGAATACAATTTTGCGCAATTATTGTATACATACGAGATATATGGGACAATAATTTTTTGCCGTTTAATTTCATTGAAAATTACGACAAAACGACCAGTATAATGATCCATTTGTGCATTATTACGTACGACGGCATTCACATCCTACCTGTAGTGTAATTTGTTAATAAATTGACGTGAAATGATTAATTATCCAATTTTATAACGATTATTGTGTTCGCATTATGTTCGTGGCGGTCTCGTCGACCTCTATGGTTCATATGTTTTTTTCTATAGTGATTATTCTTTTGAACGGTCGCGTACCTACCGAGTATATGATATAACTATAGGCTTTGTCAGCTCTGATATTATAATGTGATATCGTTCATTTTGTAGAGATTACTAATATTTTGTCATAACCTTAAAACAAAAAATGTTCTTACTGGAACTTACTGCTGCCATAAACGCCCCAGTCGCGCGCAAAGTCATCAGCCACACGAAAAGAAGTAAGAAGTGGTTCACCAAATTTGTCCCTGAATGTACCTGCGTCAAGATTTCATGAATTAGGTTTACTTTAAGTGCTTTGACTTCGAGCGAAATAGAAAAAAATCGTTTTAAGTATTCTATCAATCTACGCATCAATGAAGACCTCATCTGTAGCAAAATAACTACAAAATGCAGCAATAAATATTAATCCCCCACATAATTTCACCTAACATTTCATTGACGTCGTTTTAAACATTACTTGTTAACTAACAAAACAGAGTAGGCAGTTTTATTGTCAATAAAAATTGCACCTGCTTTTATTGCAGTACCTTAAGCCACGTGGGCTGAAAGATATTATTTACTATAAAGAAAGTAATTTGATCAACGCCCATTATTTCACTTTTACTTACAGATTAACGATGTAAATCTCACAGTCGTAAAAATAAAATTTACGGTGCCGGCGAGCTTAAGTGACTGACGCAAGCGAACAAAATTACTCGCCATGCGATGATTTTATGTCTAAATTTTATTAGCAAATTAGCCAGCTGCCGAACACTTTGGTTGGTCACTTCAGATATGAAGAATAACATTGTTCAACAATCTGTAATTTGATAATTATTATTATGAGTAAAGCAAATATAACGTCCGAAACTGAGAAAATAGTTTCGTATGTTCAGAATCGAGAGTAGAATCGATTCCAAACATTTTTGAAAGGGGTTAAATTTTATCAAAAAAATTGTTTTAATTTTTTGCCGGTTCTAAAAATGTTTGTGTCTACTGCATATTCATTCACGCGGGTAACCGTCACGTGCTCTCTATCGTCGTAGTAGAGCTTAAAATCTGTCAGAAAGTCTCGGAGACCTAATATGAGCACCAATATCTTGAAAATCTCTTAGAAAAAAAAATATTTTAATGGAATTCTATTTAATAATTTCATATACAATAAATTAGTTGGGTTGTATCCGGGCTTTTCGGTTATTGCATTAACACATTGTATAATAATTATACTTTCGTCGTGTAGATAAGTGTCAGTGAGGATATCATCCTGAAAAATATGCTCCTTCCATTAATTATTCCTTATCAAGCTGAAAAAATCATAACTAGTAGGTAGGTACTTATCTATCTATACAGCAGTGGCGAGGATTGATCTGAACTGATCGAATTATGTATATAAATCGATTTTTTCTTTTTTTCCGGAAAGTCGTAGAACAAACGTTTTGCTTATGATGTTAGTAATCTACTCCTGCGAGATTATTGGAGTTTCACAAATAACCCTGTGTCATCCTAGTCATATTACTTCACTAATTTGAAGATACAAATGAACTCAAAAACACTCGCTTAAACCTTAGTATTAATTGAGAAAGGATATGTAAACGTTTCTCACACTCAATGAGCATTCTCAATCCTTACATTTATGCAGTATCCCATTTAGTTACATTTCGATTTAACCCCAGCATGCGAAAACCAACCTTGTTAACATTTTAATAAAGTCTAATTAATCTTATTGGGGTTCGCACAAACCTGCTTCTCAGTGGGTATAATTGAAGGAAACAGATGCAATTAGTTATTATTTATAATATTAGAATTACGTTGAAAGTGTAATTATACAAAATGTATTCAAGACTAGTCGACACCGACCGGGGCCTGGCCGGACTGAGCCCGATTTGCATATCGGCAGATCGACGCATCGGCAGCCAGACGATAATAAGGTATCGGATATATTTTTAAATACGTTAGTACGGTTATGTGGTTGGGATCCGACAGTGTAATAACTTACTTTTTAATATCTACTCAATAATTGTTTGGATGAGGTTTGAAGCTTAGCGAGAATCGCGTTCTCTCGTATCACATCACAAGATTGTAGAATTAAATAACTGATACTGTAATAATTTAAACAAATTTCCTCCTAAGGTCGAAACAGTTCTTTGATGTATCTTTGAGATTCAGTATTTTTTTGTTGGCCTTGGTGAACTGATTAGTTAGCTAGAATGCTACTAGCCTTCAGCCAGCGGCATCGCTTGCGTGTACTACACGACACGTTATTCGCGAGAATGGGAGGTTTTCCGGGATATAAAGTAGCATATTATGTCACGTCTCCAGCTCTTAAACTATCCCCATACCAAAAATCACGTTGATCCGTTGCTCCGTTTTGACGTGAAAAACGGACAAACAAACAAACACACTTTCACATTTATAATATTAGTAATGGAGTCACAATAATTTAATGATAGAATAATTCTCTTATTATAATAAATACATTTATTTGATTAACAAACATAGAGGTTCACAATAAATAAATCTCTACGATCTTCTTATCGTAGATTCGATCAGGCTTTGCCAGGAGAAGTGCGCGACATGAACTGCCCTTGGGCTAGAGCACACGTCTGTAGTAGTATATAACTATGTTTATCTACACTCATTTTATAATATTCGAATTATGAACTCATGCCTGAACGTATATTGATACACTTTATGCCATAGTCAACTTAAAAAAATTAATCTGCTGTATCCTGGTGTTTCATAATGACCATTATGAAACACCCGGATACAGCTGTCACTCATTATAAAACACTTATATTTCTTAATTTTACAGTCTCCATGGCAACCGTAGGATTTAACGGCCCTGACTTCCAACTCTTTCAAGCCCTTCTTTAGCCGGCAACAATCAGAATCAGAGACTGCACATAACTCGGTATTAAAACACTCGTGGAATACTATTAAAAAACTCGCCAAGGCTCGTTTTTTAAACTCCCAGTCGTGTTTTAATACCCCTCATTATGCGACAGTCACATAAACTACTATTACAGATCGCAGCAACTACCCCAATCAATGAAGTAAAGACATGCAGTTTGTAAAAAAATTCAGTTCAATTCATAAATGCAAAAAATAAAATCAAGAAATCAATGTAAAATTAAAAATAAATTCTTAAGTAAAGAGTAAATAAGTGCTGTTAAGTCAAGACTTATACATACGTATTAGTTTTTTCAACACACTTGCTCATAAAGTGAGCCTTATTAAATCGATCTTAGGGCCATAAACCGAACTATAACCCACGCGTGCATAATAATATTACAGTACTAGTTGCGTAATAGAATTATCCCTACAAAGTTAAGTAAGTACCTAACTGCAAATTATATGCGAGTAAACAGAGACTTTTCAATTTAACCGGGTAATACAGTATCCCTACAAAGTTAAGTTAGTACCTAACTGCAAGTTATATGCGAGTCAAGAGAGCATTTTCAATTTCAGCGGGTAATAGATACAGTTCTTTTTTTGTAACAACAAAGAGGTTTTATACGGCTGAAAATCCATTTACGTTTTTAGAATAAATAAATGTGTCCCTAATTAAGACAAAAACATAATTAAGTATATTATTATCAAACTATTTATAATTCACAATAATTTGTTATAAAACATTTGCATTTTATCACTATTATTATACTTAATTATTTTGAAGTAGGCTGTATGGCTGTATGTAATCAATCACCTCACATTTGGCGCGTGCAAAAAAAAAAAAAAACTTGCGCGCTTTTTCCCATAATTAATATTAGGTTAATACAAGTATGCAATAAATGTTTGTTTTTCCTCGCAAGTGTGTTGAAAAAGTGCGTATGAAACTCGTGAGCAACTTACTCACTAGACACTCGGCTGATTTACGCCCTCGCCTGCGGCTCGGGCTGCAACCCACAGCCTCGTGTATAATGAGCAACCTAAGCTCACTTGTATCATAATATACTATTATACCCTGTGCTTATACATAGTCTAACCGTAAAAAGTTTTAGTTATCTAACTTAATTATAGCTAACTTCACCCGCAACTATTTTTATCTCTTAGGAAACTACAAAGGCAGTTACAAATACTTCCTACTTGTATAAGGTCAGCATCTGTAATAAACTTTTACGGTTCAACTTGAAGGAGGTTAAAAGAAACCAAAGTTTTAATAAGAAAAGCCAACAATATACAATAGAATCAGTGGAAAATATTTGTTATAGCGATGACGTGTGCTTCTGAGCCGAGGCGCGAACGAGAGCGGGCCTAGGGTGGGAGCGAGTTGCGACATAGCTTAAATACTTATGATGATTTTAAACTACAAGCCTTTCTTATCTTTGACTTAAAAAAAATAAAAAGAATATTCGGGGATAAAACTGCAATTCACTTTATTTAATTTCTTAAATAAAGTGTAAGTGTAATCTTCTTCTTTTTTTTTTTGAGGAGCCCGTGGCGCAGTGGATAGCGCGCTCGGCCTGCGATCGTTGAGGTTAAGCAACGTTCGCAATGGTCGGTCACGGGATGGGTGACCAAAAACTTTTCACCTCGAGCTCCTCCGTGCTTCGGAAGGCACGTTAAGCCGTTGGTCCCGGCTGCACTTGCAGTCGTTAATACCCACCAATCCGCACTGAGCCCGCTTGGTGGGTCATGGCTCATTCTCCTTATTCATCCATAAGGAAGGCCAGTGCCCCAGCAGTGGGGACATTTAATGGCTGATGATGATGATGATGATGAATTTCTTAAAATAACTTATAAACGGTATCACATAAAAATAAGTACCTATATCGCATATATTGGCCAATTATAAGCATTATATATATATATATTATAATTATAATATAATATATATAATGTTTAATTGGCCACCGGCTAACAAACCAATCATTGAAAGAAAATGTACGGGATTGACATTAGCGTTTGAAAAAATGTCACGTGACCGCTAATGTCAATCCCACACATATTATTTATATTCTACTGGCGATATCTATAATAGAAAGCCACTAGTCTAGGCCCTCTGATCACGTGTCGACCGTATCGAAAATCTTAATTAGTAAGCAGGGCAATGTCCTTTCGAGATTTTTAACGAACGAACCTATCATTCGGTGTCAGTCCACTTGCACGAGCGGAGCGATTTCATCACGCTCTCTCAAGTACCACGTCTCAAAATGATTCATGATTCGGAACGGCGTGCACGCTCGTAATGTGCGTTAATTTCAACTGAAAATAACACCCATTCTTTGTTTGTTAGATTTTTACGAAATCCGACGTCTTTTAATAAATGTGCGATACGTTCTAGATAGTTTTTTTCTCTCGTCTGCATTCCGCTATTGTTCCGTAAACTTTAGATATATTTTGTTCTACAACAAAGATTTTACTGTCTTTGCGATTAAAATACATTATAGTCTCTTCTGAATAGATTACAACTGGATCTATCAACAAGGGATTGTTTTAACGATTTCTCACTTATTACTTTAAGAAACAATTGTAATTTATAGGTAGGTACAATATTTATATTCCTTTTGTATTCTTTGTAATATATGCTTCTGAACAGACATTAACTAAACAATGTAAATTGTGTATAATAGTAAGGTACATTTTCTTCACACTAAGCAAGAACTGATTGGAAAATAATGAAATTTAATAGTAGATTGTATTACAAGGGAGCAAAATAATATATTTACGGCGAGGGCGCTATTTTGAATCCAGAGCGCAGTGAAGGATTCTAGAGTAGAATCTCGAGCGCAGCGAGGGATTCTAAAGTAGAATCCTGAACGCAGCGAGGGATTCAATATACGCCACCCGAGGTGAAAATAATTTTGCGGCCTAGTAATACACTCTGCTTTTCATCCCCCTCTATAAGAAAAGCAGTAAAGACAACTCAAACTACCTACCTTTCTTTGTCGTTCGGATACATCATAGCGCTAGTCGGGCAAGAAAAAAATTTGAGTTTTGAAATAAAAAAAAATTAAATAAAAAAAATATATGTCCATCAGATTTCTTATAAGTATCTCCGGGGATGCCGTAGGGGGGTTGAAAATGTTGTTAGATTTTAGCTATGACTCACCGTTTACGAGATATTCTCAATTTTATAAAATTCCGTTTTTTAAAATTTCTCGGTCCCGAAAAAAGTCCCGGCCCCATACAAAATCAGTTGAATTTTTTTTTTAAGTACTGCACACCCTTTGCTACACTCCAACCAATGCTTCTTTAATTATGTTCTAAATTCAAATCTCATTGTTTTGGACCCTGTTATGAAGCTGTTCAAAATTCAAATCTCATTTATTCCCTCTTGTCATAACAGGTAAAAAATGAATCGTTTTGGACCCTGTTATTAGATAAAAAATCATCGCTTTTCGAATCGATGGGATGAAAAAAAATTTTGTTAGTTGAAATTTTCTAAATATATATAGTCGGCAGTAGGCATAATTTTCATTGATGTTAGAACTCTTAAAAGTAATACTATTTTTGATAAATAAGTATACTTAACATAGGAATACAATTAAATTCATTTGAACTAAATCGGCCTGACCAGTTGATTTTTGTTTGTTCGACAAGAAAGCGTGTTCAAAACATTATCTGTTCGCAATTATTAAAAACACTAACGTCATTACACTATGATTTATATTTTTTTATTTATTAAAAATTATATTAATTCGACCCTACTCCCAACCCAACTAGCTCTGATGGGACTTGAACCCATGACATTTCACTGTCTAGGTAAATGCTTTGACCACTATCTGGACAGGATTCCGTATCTCAGTAGTTAAAGCATTCGCCCGGACAGTGAAAGGATGAAACACTTATTCAATTTATTATCAGTAATTACTTACTCATAGCAAAGTTTAACGAAAAAAATATGAAAAAAATCGCTTGGTAAGTATACATAATTATAGTACTTTTTTAGATTTCCTTCACTAACAAACAAACTCTATTAAAATACATAGTTATTGTTTTAAAAGTTAACTTCTTAAAAAGATTATTTGGCAAAAAAGGAAAATTTTGCCTCGCGTTGATGTCTTTTGCTTGTCAACCCGTACCTACCAATAGTATTTTTTTAATGTTTTCATTAAAAACCATATCAAAATCTACTTCGACAAAAGGCTATAGCCAAACAATGGACTCGCTAAAGTGGTTTTGCATTTGAAACTCATTGAGCATTTAATTACAATATAACAGATCATCATCATCATCACCATCATCAGCCATTTAGAGCCTATGCATACCGCGACTTCTTCGTAAGATGACGTTCCGTCGACTCGCGTTTGTACCGATACAGACGCGATACGCACCCAAGACACACGCAGCCTGCACTTTGCACATCTTAGTTATTCAAACGTGCCGTGTCCACGCGCGTGTGTAACGATACAAATGCGCCCCCATAACAAAGGAACCGTGAAAAAGCGACGCGCGTTTTTTTACGGCGCTGCAAAAAGACGCAGTCTGCATAGGCTCTTGATGTCCCCACTGCTTGAGCATAGGCCTCCCTTATAGATGGATAACCAAAACGGTCCATGATCCACCACGTCGGCCCAATGCAGATTGGTGGCTAAGATTGCAAATGCAGTTGGGGCCAACCGCTAAACGTGGAGCACGGAGGAGCTGAAGATAATGACATTTTGGTCACCGATCCTGTGAGTGACCATTGCGACATTGGCTTTACCTCCACGAACGCATGCCGAGCATAACACGCGCCACGGGATCATCATAGGCCTCCCCTATAGATGGATAACGAAAACGGTCCATGATCCACCACGTCGGCCCAATGCAGATTGGTGGCTAAGATTGCAAATCCAGCTGGGGCCAACCGCTAAACGTGGAGCACGGAGGAGCTGAAGATAATGACATTTTGGTCACCGATCCTGTGAGTGACCATTGCGACATTAGCTTTACCTCCACGAACGCATGCCGAGCATAACACGCGCCACGGGATCCTCATAGTCCCCTATAGATGGATAACCAAAACGGTCCATGATCCACCACGTCGGCCCAATGCAGATTGGTGGCTAAGATTGCAAATCCAGCTGGGGCCAACCGCTAAACGTGGAGCACGGAGGAGCTGAAGATAATGACATTTTGGTCACCGATCCTGTGAGTGACCATTGCGACATTGGCTTTACCTCCACGAACGCATGCCGAGCATAACACGCGCCACGGGATCATCATAGGCCTCCCCTATAGATGGATAACGAAAACGGTCCATGATCCACCACGTCGGCCCAATGCAGATTGGTGGCTAAGATTGCAAATCCAGCTGGGGCCAACCGCTAAACGTGGAGCACGGAGGAGCTGAAGATAATGACATTTTGGTCACCGATCCTGTGAGTGACCATTGCGACATTGGCTTTACCTCCACGAACGCATGCCGAGCATAACACGCGCCACGGGATCATCATAGGCCTCCCCTATAGATGGATAACGAAAACGGTCCATGATCCACCACGTCGGCCCAATGCAGATTGGTGGCTAAGATTGCAAATCCAGCTGGGGCCAACCGCTAAACGTGGAGCACGGAGGAGCTGAAGATAATGACATTTTGGTCACCGATCCTGTGAGTGACCATTGCGACATTGGCTTTACCTCCACGAACGCATGCCGAGCATAACACGCGCCACGGGATCCTCATAGGCCTCCCCTATAGATGGATAACGAAAATGGGCCATGATCCACCACGTCGTCGGCCCAATGCAGATTGGTAGCTAAAATTGCAAATCCAGATGGGGCGAACCGCTAAACATGGAGCACGGAGGAGCTGAAGATAATCATATTTTGGTCACCGACCCCGTGACCGACCATTGCGACATTGGCTTTACCTCAACGATCGCATGCCGAGCATACCACGCGCCACGAGATCCTCTCACCCCAAACTCACTGCGTTTAATTACAATACATACACAGAGTACACTGATCGTGGACCATAAAAAGTAATAATAAATCAGCTACCCGGATATTATTGAGGAGACCGTGGCGCAATGGTTAGCGAGCTCGGCCTGCGATTGTTGAGGTTTAACAACTTTCGCAATGGTCGGTCACGGGATGTGTGACCAAAAACTTTTCATCTCGAGCTCCTCCGTGCTTCGGAAGGCACGTTAAACCGTTGGTCCCGGCTGCATTTGCAATCGTTAATACCCACCAATCCGCTCTGGTCCCGCTTGGTGGGTCATGGCTTATTCTCCTTATCCATCCATAAAGAAGGCCATAGCCCTAGCAGTGGGGATATTAAATGGCTGATGATGAAGATGATGACTCGGATATTTCGAGTACAGCGCAGCATTTCATATTTTAAAAAGTAGAGAGAAACTAAAAGTTTTTGTAACTGCTGCGTTTTAATAAAACATTAACGTCTCGAAACTTCCCTCATCTGAGTACTTTTCACAACTACACCGCTCAAAAAATATTTTTTATTGCTCCATGTTAGTTGGAATATAAATGAAAAGTGTAGGAAGTTGTATAATGTTCAGCGTTTGAAAGCCTTAAGTTGTTTTATTGACTTTGTAAGGTTTAGAGATCAGCGTTGGTTGAGGTCGAAAACGGCGGCTTTATTTCGTTACAGCACTAATAGTAAAGAAGCTTTTCCGTGTTCTTAAAGGGCCCCACAGACTATCAATAAGCCTGCAGGCAACGGTCTGTCAGTTGGCTGCAATCGGGTTCAACATACAAAAACCGAATGTCAAGCAGCCTGGGCCCCGATCGCGGTATTTCTATGACGCATTAGTCAAGTGTACGTGCAGTTGAAGTGCAGTTGATGTGCAAAACCGTTTTTGATAACGCGCGGCTTTGACAGTGCGACAACGTTTTCTGTTCCGGTGATAATCTTTGAAACTGAAACAGTTTTCATACGACAGTCTATTTTGACAGCTAATTTCGTATTGCAAGTGGTTCCTCTGTCACGGATGTCACCGGATCAGACAGAGGATTGTAGGACTATAGGTTTGCGTGACGTGCGCGTCGTTATGTCATTACGGCAATACGAAATTACGAAGTCAAACGTCAAGACCCAAACGCGATGAAGACGCGCTGCATAGAATTACGGCGATTGGCCCACTGTTAGATCGAGGACTGGAGGTGGCCTGCCGGCTGACTGTAGTCTGTAAGGCCCTAAAACAAGGGTCAATGGGATAAAAACCCTAATAATTTTATTCTTCAAAAAAATGTAATAAGCCCAAAAATAATGTAAGCACTTACCGAAATATCTAAAATCATTATAATATATCTACTTTTATTTCTATATAATCTGAGCAGTTAACATAATTCTTAAAAAAAGTCATAATTTATAATATTTTTTGTCCCTGAAAACCATATAACAATGAACTATAACAACTTAGTTATTTTATTTGCTAGTTTTGCATTTTTTTTATGTGTGTCTCTTTTTTTCAGGTAAGTAACAATATCGAACTCTGCAATCACTTTCTACAAATCAACGAGATCAAGGTCAGTCGTATGTACGAGTGTACATCAGTCAGCTTTTCCACTTGCTCTGCGAAAACCACCTTCATTACGAAATACAAAAGGAGCCCTCTCTATGTCACACTATAAGAGCTCGCCCAGTAGGTCTAGCATAAGCACCTTGAGAAAAGTCTACCCTTTTCTGACTGTCAACCTGATATTGTCCCGTTCACATAATATCACCATGCAGAATGAATGCTTGTTTGATCCTTGACCGCATACTGTCATTCAACCAGGGTGTCAAACAATATTATAGTAATATTGTAAGCGAGATGGCGCTATACGCAGTGTATAGCTTCGTCCTGTAATCAACATTACTATTACAACATTGTTAGACAGCTCGCAGCAAGGCCCCTGGTTGGTGGTAAAAAAGCCTTCCATTCACACTTATGAATTTAAAAATATTTGTCATGTCAAACTTGATGGTGACATGTAGAAAAAAAAGCAATTACTCATTGATAAATATAGCGTTAGTTACTTAGTTGATATTTAATACTCAATCAGTTGAACTGTTGTAAAGTTCTATTAGAAGGCAGGTTGCTCTCGGACCAATCATATTCAACCAATTATTATTTGCAACCAAACACCAAGTTATAAGTGTTTTCCCATCGCGAGTTTCGAGTCTAACGTTTCTTCAGACGATGTTTATTCCATAGACCACTGTTAGGATAAAAATTTTTTTTCTTTGTTGGCTAATGGCTATTTAGATTCTAAATTCCGTATTACCTACTGCTATATTTGCTTCGTAATTGCAATCTAAATGCATGAGAACACTCACTTTTTTGGAGCGTTTCCGCACTGAGTCCGATCTGTAGGTGTAATGTCGGTCGATGTAGCTGTTGTAGTTTTTGTGTAAGAGGTTGTTAATAAAACAAAATTCATTTCAGTTAGACATAATAAATATGTACTTAAGGATCGTCAACAATTTCCTACCGCTCATTCAAGACTTTTAACTGACAAGAAGAACAGGCGCAATGAACTTGCCAGCGTTTTCATTAATTCCGTATTTCAGTTATAAATGAGTAACTTGTTCCTTCAAATCTCAGTTTTTTTATCGCCGTACAAAAAAACAGAGGCACGATAAGGAGATTCTTCTGCCGTTCTTCATGTGGCTGTGCTTCCTTAGTCGTCCCATAAGATTCTTTAGGAGAATCGTGCTGTTCTAGGTTATATTATATATGCTTTTCGTTTTCGTAGAGCCTACTACGAAAACGAATAACGATACATTTGGTGCTGGATTTCGTACGATAATCTAACGGCTCCTGCCTGAGGACGCTACGGATCGGGGCGAAACACGTGTTGAGTGCTAATCGGTGAAGGTGTAAGATGTGCCGCTGTCTTGCTAGCTGCAGGTATTGTGCACTGATAGTTTAGAAGTAAGATACGTATATTTCTTTTTTACCACGATATATCGGACAAAGTGCGTAGTTAATTTACGAACCTTAGGACCTGTTTCACCACTGTCTGTTAAGTTTAGTTAGTAGCTAGTTTAGTTTTAAGTCGGTTTTTCCTGATAATGTATATATCAGATAGCATGTATGGTCTGTTTTCTCTTTCTGTGAAGTGACAAAAAAGACAGCATCTAAGATATCTGGTGGATAAAATATCAGGAACTTATCAAACGATGGTAAAAACTGGCCCTTGATCCCGATCCTATAATAATGTCGGGAAGCAGAACTAGACACGGTAAGGTTTTTAATTATTTTTACTTTTTTGCATTAGAAGTGCATTTTTTTAAATTTGTCCCTTCGGAGCTAGTTGTGAGACGGGTCGATGATTTCTAATAGGTACTTAATTTTCAATATTTTTAATACGTATGGTTAGGTTTTGCCTTTGACACGGCAAAGCAATGCTAAACTGTGTTCATACTTTTTAGTCATTCCACGAATAATAAGTTCGTAAGTATAACAATTCGGTAAAACTCTTACTCCAGTCTTACGCCAACTAGATTATATTGTATTGTTATTCTCGCACATGCAACGGGCTCGTAAAATTTAACAACCGCCTTCACGAATATATTAATTTCGTCTTGTTTATGGCGTCGTGAATTAATTATAAGAGTTAATTGAGCGTGCTATAATAAAAATGTGGAACGCTCCAGTTCTTAAAATAATATACCTACATAATATTTTGTTGTAGATCTGTGTGTTGTTATTACCGACAATGTGTAGCGGAGTTGTAACGCAATAGATATAAAATGGTTTCGAGCGCCCGCACACACGCATTCTCCCGGCTGCGTACGCGCTCCGCCGCGATAAAAATTAATCGGCCTATATTAACTTTATGGGAGTACAAAAGATAAAATGTAGACTATTTCAACTAATACACGTTTGTTTGAAATCCTTTGTTTAGTTCAATTGAGATAGCTTTACTTTTTCGTATAGATTCCCCGTGGCCGAGCTGTCATACTTTTTCTAATGTCACATATTTTTGACCAAGTGATTTCTTTTTACTTTTAAAATTCAATATCAGTCCATATCGTTGAATCTAGTCTAGTAGGTGTCTTAAGAGCAGATTAAAGGAGCATAAACATAAGGAAATGAGCATCCGGCTTCTATAATCGGATAAGGGAAGGGAACTCCGCAATGGATACTTTTATTCCTGAAAATTCGGTACCGTAAGTCCTAAATTGCATCTTCCTCCCCACTTGTAACAAGAAAATTCAAATTCATAGGATTTCATTTATCAGCAACTAAAAGCTTTATTATATTTTAATTGAGCTAACCGCCTCTGGGGTCCAGTGGTACGCACCACCGACCGGTGTCGGGATAAAGTTCTCGGGTTTGATTTCCAGTAACGGTACATAATTTATTCGGTTTGGTTGGCTAAAGGACTACCACTATCCGAGGCCATAACACCGATGGTTACAGCATTGTTGTGTTCCGGCAACTCGAAACAAGATAGCTAGTTCCACAGTGGTAGAGGATTCCGGGAGTAGTGTGCTTCCACCTTAATCATTAACATCACTTAATATCAGGTGTGATGAGGGCTAAGTGCTACCTCGATGTGGATTACCTAAAATTTAAAAAACCACCAACTTCCCAATTATTTTAATAATCGAATTCCTGTCTTTTAATATGTTGATAGTAGTCTATTGTAGACTAGTGCATACAACTAAGACTGTATAAAGACTCTATTATTACTACAAACTTTAATGAAATAATCCTATAAAAATAATATTATTTATCAGCTGCAATTATTATGTTGATAGTAGTCTATTGTAGACTAGTGCATACAACTAAGACTGTATAAAGACTCTATTATTACTACAAACTTTAATGAAATAATCCTATAAAAATAATATTATTTATCAGCTGCAATTATTAGTAGCTTCTCCAAGAGAGAGCTTCATTTGAGCGGAAAATCTGCCCTACTTCCCTAATTGCAGTATAAATCCTCAAGAAATTTTCTAATAAATGGCGAAACCCGGGGGAAATAACTATTATAATAACTTATGATGTGTATGCAATTTAAGCCGAGGGGAGTAGTTTGGTCTTCGAGTTACTTATAACAATAAGTTTTAATTGTCATACTAGTAGAAAGTGCTAAAATTATAAAAAGGGAATACGACAAAAGATGTGATGTATGTAGGTTAAAGGTACCTATGACATGTTAATCGAAGAAATCAGTGTACTCTTACTTTACACTTTTCATAACGTATTAGATGCGATGCCTACAAATAGGTACCTTTTTTATTTACACTCATGTTATACTAAGCATTCAAATGAACTCATACTTGAACATATAATGAAGCATTTATTCAGACAATAATTACTTTAAAGAAATATTATAAATACTTATTATTATTGTTTTTTGAAAAATATTGTCAGCTGAAAGCTGGTTACAGAAATTCTACACGGGCGCACCAAGTGTAGATTTCATCCTATAACTAAGTTATTGTTTGCATCTGTTTGTAATAAAATGCCTTACGATCCGGCAACTGTTCAATATTGCGGCCTATTATTATAATTATTTCTTCTTCTATACTTATACTTTTTCTATTACTTTCTTCTATAATTAATTATTATTACTTCTTTTTATTTTACAATCCCCATGGCAAGAATAAGATTTACCGGCCCTGGGGTTTAGTTAGGCCCTTCTTCAGCCGAGAAATGTCAAAATTGGTGTTATGCGTCGGACTGGAAATGATCGTTTACATACAATTCATTAATAAGTGGTATTTTTATTTTATTTTTGGAATTTATAGATGACTGTAGATAAATTAGTGTATGAGACATATGGCGGTACTGAGACGATATTAAAACACTCGTGGGATGCTATTAAAAACTCTCCAGGGTCACTCTACCCCTCATTATGTAACAGCCACATAAACTACTATTTTGAAAATTTTTAAATGAAATATTTAGAAAAAATCGACCCGTCTCACAACTGCACTAAATAAGTACTTACTTCATTTAAAATTTTTCAATAATATGAATGCAAAAAGTAAAAATTTAAATAACTTACTTGTTTGTTGAAGTTTAGCATTACTTAGTGTAGATTCTTGTGTTCATTTTGGATATGGGTTTTTTTATTCATGTTTCACTTACCTTCATCATCAAGTCGTATTTTGGTATAACTGAGATCATAGCACAAGTAATTAAAGTTTCCAAAATTATATCACACTGACATGACTGATAAATATTGCAAAAATACAAATGCTTCAATCTCGTCTAAGATATTTAGAATGTCGAAAGTTCTCAAACGCTTAACGTTCTGAACAACACAATTGTAATTAAATTATGTACAGTAATTAGTACAATAATTGTTGGCCCCAGGGCAGACTACGTATTACCATATTATTTTAATCAGCGGAGTGTATCTAATTTTTAGTTTATGAATAAGTATATATTTTGTAAAGAGTTTTATGTGAATATTTTGCACATGTAAATGGCTTGTTTAATACGGTTTCTCAACGAAATTCGTGTAATTAGTGAATTATGATTATTTTTTTACTTAAGAACAGAAAATAAAATGAGATATTCTGTGTTTAATAATTTAGTTTCGTCGTGATTTTAAATATGAGATTCTAGTGTTATATAATTGCTATTGCTATGCCTGACAGGGCCATAGGTATGTACTGTAACACCTTCACTACTACTAAGAGTATTGATTAAGCTTCTGATAATAACAAATATTTATAGAGTCAAACTTGATTTTCTTTTTTCTTTATAATATCTATGATATTTTTATCTTTTGTACTTATCAAGTTAAAACACGATATGGTAGTGTAATAGTCGATATGGTAACAGTCTGAACATCTATTGCACATTACATTTTGTTTGTTCAGTTGCACTAAAACTGCTGTGGAACAAACTGACGTCTTTGTGTATGAACTAGAAGCTCAATCGCGCTAATTTGGAACACTCAACCCAAAAATGTATCTTTATAAGTTTTCAAAATATATTTATATTATTCGGAAATTTTGAACACATTTTATAAACTTGCAAATTATCAAATTAACAAGACTTTGTAAAGCACCTATTAGTCACAATAAAATCATAATGGCACATCTCGTCTCGTCATGGCTATAGCGTGCGACAACGTTTTCTGTTCCGGTGGCCAAAAACTGGAATTACTTACGTGTTTTTTAAATGTTACTTTGATGTCAAGTTGTTGTCCAACCATAGCGCTGCGGCCGGCTGAAGGTCTTAGAAATCAGGGCCGGTTAAATTGCTACAAAAAGAAGAAAAAAAAATCATAGCGCCGCTGTCACCGGAACAGAAAAGATTGTCGATCTGTATCTCTAAACATTTTCACGATGACCCCTAGCATGAAAAAACTTGCATTATCGTTATCGTTTTCAATTATCGTTATCAAAATCAGAGCCTTTGTGCGCATTAGGTCAGTTTCGCAATTCGTCACATGAGATGTTTGCCACTTTATCGAAAAGCCACATTAGCTTTAGGACACTTTCCGAATTGGGCATAATATCTCGTAGCCACATGATACATTTGTCACATTATGAATTTGGCATATTAGTGTTTGGACACACACCTTCTTACATCTACTCATTTAACTACTAGCCTTTCGCCCGCGGCTTCGCCCGCGTGTACCTACTGCACGACGTTATCCCGCGCGGAATTTAATACCGCAATAACCCGTTAGTATAGTTGCTTTTAAGACCTACTTTTGCAAAAAGAGAGGTCGCTTGCAGCGTTGAGAAGAGAAAGCAGGAGTCTGACCGTCGACACCCCCTCTTTGTACATAGCCCTCCTCCAGCAAGACTTAAAAGCCGGAAAAGCTTCGTGCAAAAACACAGGCGTCAACGAAGAGTCCAACTGAGGAGAGAATAATAAGATGGAAGTCGAAGCATCCCGCTCCAAACTTCCTAAGACTACAAGAGAATCTCCCCCCGGGCCACCAGCAATGGCCTACGTGGAAGTCACTCAACCGACTCCGGACCCAAGTAGGCCGCTGCAGACAAAATATGAGCCGATGGGGTCAAATCCCCGCTTCAGAGGAGGACTGTGATTGCGGAGCCCCAACTCAGACCATGGCGCACTTGCTTCAGTGCCCATTGTTCCCCAACTCCTGCACCATGGACGACCTAATAGAAGGCAATGAGTTGGCAATAGCGGTCGCTAACTACTGGTCCGCCGAAATATAGAGAATCACTGACACGCAAAGAAGAAGAAGCTTAACAAAAAAAATACCGCATCAGAGGGTCTAGCAACCACGAGTCCGAAGCGGGTACCTGAACTGTTTTTATTTTGTTAAGCAAAAGTAGGTCTTAAAGGCAACAGACTATACTAAAGGGTCATCGCGGTATCAAATTCCGCGCGGGATAACGTCATGTAGTAGGTACACGCGGGCGAAGCCGCGGGCGAAAGGCTATATTAGTTAGATAAGTAGATATAAGTGGGTGTGTGTCCAAATACTAATTTGCCAAATTCATAATGTGACAAATGTATCATGTGGCTACGAGATATTATGCCCAATTCGGAAAGTGTCCTAAAGCTAATGTGGCTTTTCGATAAAGTGGCAAACATCTCATGTGACGAATTGCGAAAGTGACCTAATGCGCACAAAGGGTTTACTTTACGTTTACCAGAACGACAGTTTTCGTGCTAAGGCTTGAGAGCTAAACCTTCTTTATCGATGTGGTAGGTAGGTACTTCTTAATTTCCCTTTTTACTAAGGATATCCTCCGTTAGTATCAGATTAATTCAGTTTATAATCTAATTGGAGTTAAGCCAAGTAAGATAGTGACTTAAACAATTGTAAACATCGATATTTCTATGAATAGATTGCGGCCAATTGTGTAAACATTGACACAATGAAGTCCGTGTCTGACGAACAAAAACGAAGCCAACTTTACTGTTGATTTATTTACGAATTATTTAATGATGAGACTATATGACAAGACCTAGGTATTTGGATTTATAATATAGGATTAAGGCCGGGGCCGCAGTGTTACGGGGACTGCGACGTGACGGGGACTGCGACGTGACGGGGACTGCGACGTGACGGTAATTCGTGAAAACAAATTCATATAAACATAATACTTACCTAATGTCGATGGCCGCACTGCAGGAACGACAAGCTAAATTTATTTGTCGTCCGCGTCGCTGTCGCCGTATCAATGCAGGCGCGGCCTAAGGGCGTCCCGCCCGCAACTTCGATCGCTTGAAAATCTGTTATGTCGGGGTCCTTAGCCGGGTCTTATATTACGACTAGCCTTCCGCCTGCGGCTTCGGGTGTGATGATTTTCGGGATAAAAAGTAGCCTATGTTACTTTCCAGCTCCCAAATTATCCCAATACCAATAATCATTTCGATCCGTTGCCCCGATTTGACGTGAAAGACGGACAAACAAACACACTCTCACATTTATAATATTAGTATGTATGCCGATGGCCGCACTGCAGAAACGACAAGCGATATTTATTTGTTCATTTTAGTTCGTTTAGTTATCGTTGGCCTCGCTATCGCCCGCGCCGTACCAATGCATCCTCGGTCTAAGAGCGTCCCGCCCGCGACTTCGACCGCTTGAAAATCTATTATACCTGGCTCCTTGATCTTATATTACGGTAACTTACTGACGACTGGTATCATACGCTTTATTAAAAGGCATAATAGCCTTTTTAATATCCTAAGCTCCTGATTCGTGGTTTAAATAAGAATATCAACGAATTACAATTTGGAACGAATAATAACAACACATATAATTACAAATGGATCTTTATGTCAGTTACGCAGGTATATACAGTTATCATTGCCAATAGGGCTCAGTCCTTATGGATGGATAAGGAAATAAGTCATGCATGACCAACCACGCGGGCCCAATGTGGATTGACGGGTATTGACGACTGCAAATTGCAGCCGAGACCAACGGCTGAAAGTGCTTTATGAAGCACGGACGAGCTCGAGATACTTAATAATATTTTGGTCATCCATTCCATGACCGACCATTGCGAAAGTTGCTGAGCACCAAAGATCACAGGCCTTGTGCGCTAACCACTGCGCCACGGGCTCCTCGCTCCTCACAGCGCTCAAGCTTTTCAAATTCATCTTGAGACCGCACTTATTGCCTACGTAACTAAATTTGTTTTCACTTAGCAATTGTTACTTTCCATACGTTGTCGATAGTCCAACTGTTTTTGTCTACAACTTTTTACTGATGTATAGATTTATAAAAACGGTCATTAAAAACGTACGTTGTCCATACTCGCGACTCGAAATACTTTGGCAGAGTCTGCTAGCCTCGGTTTATGATATGAAATGCAAACAATTGATGTAGACATCTTAAAATAAAGAGCAAACTCAAGGCCTTAACTCTATCATGTCCTCAGTGATTGAGGATTGCGTTTCCAACTTCAGCCTTAACATCACTTAACATCGGGTGTGATGAAGGCTAAGTGTTTCACCGATGTAGATAAAAAAAAAATATAATGGTTCTTGTACGATGAGCGACTGCCCGTGACTTCAGCTGCAATAGGCCGTTTTGCATTGGCCCCATTGATTTAGTATTACCTACCTGTAAATACCACATTGTCGCTTGAAAAGAGGGTCGGAAAAAGACTGATTAAGCAGTCTTTTTCCGGCCCATTTTTCCAGTCGGAAAATAAGTTTTTTCCCGTAGTGCATTTCGAGCCGTTGTTGGTACGGCACAATATAGCTACTTATATTACGTGCAAACTGCAAATATAATTGTCAATAAGGTGACAGTTTTGAAGGGAATTTTTGTATGAAGTGCGTTATCTATGGGTGGTAGTAAATCAATGATTGGTCCGAAACATTGAGTTATAATGTACCGAAACAAGAATTTTTGCCATATTATTACGTACCTGAAGGTAATGAGAATCGATCCTACAACATCAGCTGTCTTTTAACAAAGTTTGTTTTTTTTTTCATTGCGATCCATCGGTCATTCGTTACCTTTTGTTACTATAAAATTATTTTTAAATCGGGGTTAAATTGGGGTTGAAATAATGTTTTTGTGCTAAGAAAATGAAAACACCAATTATTAATTTGGTCTATTGTGTAGTCGAAAGTTTGCAGTAGGTGCTATAGTCATAATTAATTTTAAGTACTAACTTAACTTTGTACATACTCAAATTAATTAAATCGAACCCGTCGCAACACATTTAAGATATATTTCATTCAATAGAGGTCGTGCTTTTATCTAAAGTGATTTAACCCTTTTGTTTTTACTCGGTGTTGGTTTCTAGTGATAGCGAGTTCATAGTGTTGGTATGTTTACCTTAAGTATTAATCCAATGAAAATCGTGTGTTTGAAGTCCCCAGTCCCCAAGAGGGGGTTTATTGTAGTACAGTTAAAAAGGAAATCTTATTTTTTTAATAAACAATATTATTAGAAAGAATTATGTGATATAACATAATATTGAATATCACAGAGCGCTGTGAGTATAGTTTAAAGCATAACTAATAGCTTACGTAAACTCATGTAAGGACATTACGCTATTGTTTATCGATGTTATTTATTGTTTATATAGGTATGTATTTGATGAATTTCATTCACGCTTTGACATAAGGGGACCCATTATTTCGAATTTCGCTTTTATTAGGTAGAGAATCCGAACAAGAATACCAGCAGTGTTAATTATGTAAAAAATATAGAAAAATATGTTTAGTAGGTACATTCTCGTCCAGACTCTTTTATAATTTAGTTATGTATTAAACTAGGGTAGTAACTATAATGCATTAACAATTTCGGATAGGGACTGAAAGTGAACGGTGAGATGCCAGCCACACAAAAAGAAGTGAGAGATGGTTCACCGAATTTGTCCCTGGTTGTACTTTTTGCATTCGCTATCGTATTTATAGTGTAAATATTAGGTAAACTATGAAATGAGCGTCCTACTTAGGCAAATTGGACACAAGTTATTTAAATATGTTAGTATCACAAAAACTAATGTCACCCGGCCGCCCGCCGCTGCCCGCGCCCGCCGCCCGCTGTCACTCGCGCGCCGCACAGATGCTCCGGCCCTGATACGCTCAATAGCACACTAAAGCGCACATTTTTATTTTCTCTTCGAAGAAATTGAGTCTTCCACTGGTGCACTCTAATTGACTTCTTTGACAAACTCGTCCGTAAACCCCGCCAAGTGATTTTGTGCCTTAACGACGAGGCTTTAAAACTTCGTTTCGCTTTGTGACTAAACAGTATTCCTATAACTTTTATTAGGATTTTCCTTAAAACCTAGCACCTTCTCATTGTTCGATACCTCGCTTCTGTTGCGCTCGAGTGTTTATAGATTTACTCGCCAATTTGTATCGTTGTTTATTTTAAACTCCGCATTAAATTTGAATAAATTTGTTTGTCGAGATTATATTTTTTTCTGTAATATAGCTATGATCGGTATGAGGTATGAGCTGTGATCGGAAAGCTTATCTATAAGAATTTATTGTTTTTAACATCTTCAACTTTTTGTCAAATTGTGTATGTTTGACATTGAGACAAGATTTTGAAATGGAATAAATTATTATGACTTACTGAAAAAACAATCTCCAGTGGTGCTTCGATAAAAGTTTCTCACTTTGTGCAACATATTATTTTCCTCCGATAAATCTAAAAAGGATACTTATACTAAAGATCAGAAGGTTCATATCACCTTACACACTCTAGCTAGGAGACTACTTCCTATAAATCTGACTCACTAAACAAAAAGGGCAGCGTTCATAAATTATTACCAGTAACCAAATATTGGAGATGGATGTTTATTTTTTCCAACGGTCCATAGAGCCTCCGTTTGAGAATTCATGTATACATTTGAAATGTATATATTAAACAAAGGACGAACAGACAGTGTGAAAGGAGCCTCACAACCACTTCTTCTATATGCAACAGCTAATTGATACAATCGACTAAACCAACTTGATACTTGCCCCAAAAGCTCACAAATAAATATGCACCTGCTCACTCTATCCGCTTAAAATGCTAAACTTAATGACTATTATATTTCTCGTGTAATCACACCGCTTACATAAACTTTACCACAGCCATATATTTTATTTAAATGACGATGTTTGCAAAAAGTTTAGCAAATGATAAGCGTAACTACACGCGGAACGAAACGAAATAACTAATATGAATTGAGATGTTTTAACTTATTATAAATAAAACTTTATATTAAGTTTAATTAAATTTTGTATGATGATGAGGACATAACGATTTCATGCTGTTCAAAATTATCTTTGTCGGTAGCGGCAGAATGCTAATTACTTTTTTATGTCGTTAATTTACATGTTAATCTGTTTTTTGTTATTATTATAAATCATTATTTCTCTTGCAAGATTTTTGGCTTGCAAACAAAACTTAAAGGTTTTTGAACAATTTAGTGGAAAATAGATTTGCGATAACCTCGAAAATTCGGCAAGAACTTACTTAGGTTGTTTAGAGTGTAAACATTTTTACATGTTATTCTTTATTTGATAAAAAGAAGATGTATTACGTACATGTACTTTAACTTTTGAAAAACTATATTATTAACGAGCAACTTAACTCAAACTTAATTTCCACATAGCACCTTTAAGTTAAACATATCGATTATTTTAAGAATCAATAATGTTTGAGCGCCGTAGACTTAGGGCGAGCTATGCCTTTAAGTTTACTTATAATATTAACTTAAAATTTCACATGGGTGTGTGAAACAACTTTATGGTTTGAGAATATCAGTTTTAAATCATGCTGTGTAGGGGGTCAATGTTTTTATAACAATTAGGTAAGTTTTACCCCGTAGTATTGGCTCGCGTTGATGGTCGGTCAATAAGACCGGGACCACGCGTAGATACTATTGTTGTATTTAAGGCTTACACGTTAAAACGTGGACTACTTTTTTGGAAGCTCCTTCAGTGTCGGGCATACTCAATATTGATGTGTAACTTCGTGTCGGACCACACAAGCTACTGATGGGTAGCCACTTAAATTACGAGTTTAGTTTTGTTTGTATCTTTACTAAAAACAAGTTTATTATATTTTTTTACTTATTTGCATTTACAGTCAATTTTTTTTATTCAAAATGAAATATAAGAAAAGAATGACCTATCCTCCAGGTAGCTGCGTAGTTTGCGACTCCGTAGCTCAGCGGTCAGAGCAATCGCTCGGGCTGTGTAAGATCCCGGGTTCGATTCCCGGTTGAGCTACTTGGAGGTTAGGACGTTTTTTCTGAAATTTCTTTCTCAATAAGTTTATTAGGCATACTAAATTTTTTGTACATTCGAATCCCGTTAAAGTTGTGTACTCGTTAATTATGTTTTTTCATTTAGTGTTTGGAAAAAATATCAAGAAATTCGTTGTGGTTCTTCTGTTTGACGTATTTCAGATTTCTTCTATAATATTGACAAGTAAATTAAATAAAATAGCGTTTCGATGAACACATAGCATTTCTTATGATAAATTGATAGGTTAAATAGTGTTTTGTCGACAACCATTTTAAGTTGACTATTAGAATTAATATTGTTTCATTGGGCATGAAGTATTTTTTCAAAATAAATTATAATATAATGTCAGTTAAAACTGTATTGCAAATTGCGCTCCGATGACAGTTGTGACATAAAGATTGCAGGATATCATCGTCACCAGCCATTTAATGTTCCCACTGCTGGGGCAATGGCCTTCCTTATGGATGGATAAGAACTTATTAATAATGAAGTACTACGAGCACTTGCAGCTTGTTTTTATTAAATATGTTTTATGAATATTTAAATGTGTTTGTTTGTTTGTCCGTCCGAAAGGGAGCAACGGATCAACGTGATTTTTATATGGGGTTAGTTTAAGAGCTGTAGAGTGACATTAGGCTACTTTTTATCCCGGAAAATATCAAGTTCCCGCGAGATAGCGTCGTGTAGTTCACGCGGGCAGAAGGCTAGTGCACTATAAAGCTCTAAATAAAAGTAATTGTGTAAAAGCTAAATTATTTACTAAGCCCGTCGTCGCCTTCGTCACGTTATTATCACAGCAAATAGACGACAATTGCATTGGAGTAATTTAGTTGAAATTGTTAAAGTTAAAAGTGGAATTTTGTAGTACTTATTCAGTTAAGCGTTGCTCTAATGCAACATCAAAGTTTTAACCACCACTTGTACTATCAGCAAGTTTCGCGTTTGCACTTTTACGACGATATTCGCTTGCACACAATCTGCACCCACGGTACACAACGTACGCGCTGTCGGAGTGTGGCGCAAGCAGTTATCGCCGTTAAGTACTCGACCGGGAGGCTGTACATAATTAATATAGGTAATAATATACCCGTCGCCAGTACTTTGATTAGATAATAACTTTAAATACAACCTGCTGTTATTGTAACTTTTTGATAAAGTCGCGGCCAACGAAATACGACTTGTCAGTTACATTTACATGATGTATGCTCATGATCTGATTGATATCATTATTAAAGAGACACGATTGATCTGAGTATTATTTATATAAGGCGTATAAACTACTGAGTTTATTTATGTAAACAAAATAGGCAACATTGTCATTCATTTAAATCTGTAGATATTGTATTAGAGTGGTTCTAATCTAATGTGA
Organism: Crambus lathoniellus; assembly: GCA_949710035.1. Classification (NCBI taxonomy): domain Eukaryota; kingdom Metazoa; phylum Arthropoda; class Insecta; order Lepidoptera; family Crambidae; genus Crambus; species Crambus lathoniellus. The sequence continues at coordinate 33,348,906 of OX453296.1, forward strand.
TTTTATTAATGCTAAGTAAAAAGTTAAATTGATTGATTACGAAAGATTTTTTTAATTATTTTCTCTATTAGGAAGATAATTTTTAGTTTAATTACTTAACCTTTTGTTAAAGTGATCTTTAAAATGTTACTGTTTTTATTGAACATTCTAAAAATCTTTAAGTTTCTGGACAAATCCTAAGATATGGTAACCTTGTATGAGATAGACCCATGAACGTCACTAGGTATATGTAGGTAGAGTGTGCGTCAGATAAGTCTGCGCGCTGTTGAAATGAAAAATTAATCTTTTGCCATAAACCTTAGAACAAAAAATGTACTGTAACTAGCGCCAAAAACGCTCCAGTCACGCGCAGTTAACGGCAACACTCCAAATTCGGTTTTTACATTCGAACGCCTAGATCATGTATCTTTACGTCAGTTTCATCTGTACTAATATTATAAAGATAAAATTTTGATTTGATTTCTTGTTTGTTTGTATGTTTGTAATGGATAAAATCAAAAAGTGATGGACCGATTTCAAAAATTCTTTGGAAAACTACATTATTCCTAAGTAACATAGACTATATTTTACATCGCTATTCCTAAGAGACGGGAACCAGGCAGGTAAAACCGCGCGAAGCCACTATACTACATAATAAAGTCGTTTGAATGCCACTTGTCTATAAGGGCGTATACTAGATGCAAACGTTTTGGAGTGCCTTTGTTTTTCGTATTGTCGTACATATCTTATTTAAATTAGTTCGCCTCGATTACGTGATGCTTTGTCAGTTCAGTTCATATTATTACAGTCGTAATACATACACTGCATCTTGTCTAGGTCCTCAGAGGGCAGACACGATGCAAGTGACCCTATTTTTCGTTAGGTTATTTTGTGTGGTGGTGAGCGACTATGTCATAATATTACAATATTCAATAACTTTTTGGCCCAAAGATAGTTTTGTTTCAGAACTCTTCAATGTGACCAATTTCTATGTTGTTTACATCATATTATTGCTCGTGTCTGTACGTGAGTACTTTACGTCAGTCCACGTATTATTTACTAATTATAATCGATTGTCCGAATGCCACTGGTATTGGCACCCCCTTCTTCCCGAGCAGGTCCAGCCCACACCCTGCACGGGCGCGAGCTCCTTTGACCCAAATAAAGCGTATTTGTCCACGCGCAGTGGCGATGGCGGGCGCCGCAAAATAACCATCCGTAATAAAAGAATCCCGTCAACACTGCGGTCGTTATAAAGCGGAGCGTTACATCGACCGGCCGTTCAAGCGCCGCCGAACTTTTCTCATTTTAATGTTACTCGCGAAGTTTAAATATAAAAATACAATAATACCGTACGCATTAGTGACTCATTGAGTGCGTGCGTGAGCCCTCCTGCCGAGCGAAACTCACCCCTCCCACCGCCGAAATAGAAGTTAAAACAAATGGAAAATAAACTTTTCAAATAAAATAAAAATAACCCTCTTGCGAGGGTGGCGGCCCTCTCCAATAAAAAATATAATAACTTTTCTTTTTATTCGACGTAATGGCAACGATTGTTCCTTTCTAATATTGTTGCCGTCTCGCTTTCGCGCAGATTATTATAATGGGGTGCGGGAACGGTTTGGTTGTACGCTAACTTATGGTGCGACTTTTGAATCTGGTACTGCTGAATTGACTAAATAGGTTTATTCGGAAAGTTTTCCAGATAATTCTGACTTAATGTTATTTACGTTCCGTTGAATGATCTGATAAATTTGATGCCATTGATCGCCCATGACTTCTAAGCGGGAATTCGGTTGCATTGCGGATCACTATAAATAGCCTTCCCTATTTTTTCTATGTGTAATACATCTATGGTAAATTTCATGAAATTTAGTTCAGTGGCTTAAGTGGGCATTCTTGATATTATATGCAATGACTCGACGCTCGTCGCTCCTTTATTGCTACCGATGACAATTATGCAATAATAATTTGAAATAGGAACGGTTTTAGCATAAGCATAAGTAAGCAAAACTGATATTTTTTTTATTATAGAAACAAGGCATTAGACGTGAAAAGGTTACAAAGAGATCGACATAGTTAATTACGCGCAATTATAAGTTTATCCTCTATGTTTTCCGAAATCATAGATCAGGAGAATAAGGGTATCCTGGGGACGCCTGCGTAGGTTCCTTGCCAAAAGTTACCATTTGTTTGGCATTTCAACACGTCCCTTACCACTGAGATACGGTGGTTCCGTGATAGTAGGGTTTGAGTCCCATCGGAGCTAGTTGTGAGATGAGTCGATTTTTTCTAATACTTCGTTTTCAATAATAAAAATTGCATTGTGAATGCAAGAAAGTAAAAATAATTTAAAAATGTCATATTTACTTGATTAGTACTTCTTAACTATTTGTTTTAAGCTTGCACACCTACATCAACATTATTGTTATTGCAGCGTGATGTCCTAATGATGATGTAACTTTTTGATCATAGCGAGGAGCTTTGAGTGTCAGTTATTGTTTCAAATCACAACACAATATGATTATCGTTTATTTGTTAATAATCAAAACAACATCTAGCGCTTTATATTATAAGGACGAAGCTATGACTAAGAAAAAGATCGATAATAACAATTGTTTTTATGTACTAATACATTTCTTTATTTGATATATTTGTCTTTGTATTATCGTAGTCACTAATGCTAATTACTATTTTATGTATACTAATATAATAAAGAGAAGAAATTTGATTTTTTTGTTTGTTTGTTTGTAACAGATAAGATAAAAAACTATAAGTACTAAAAAGATTTCTTAAATTCTTTCACCACTAGAAAGCTACTTAATTTTTCTTGTTTGACAAATTCTTTATTTTATCTCGATATTCCCACGGGAACGGGTCACAAGCAAGTAAGTAATACCGCGCCCCTAGTACTATATTATTCTCTAGTTTTATTTTACACTTGAATTAGTTTTTTTCTTTCGCACCTACTTCATACATATAATTTTTTTAGAACCATATTTATAATTTATTCCTTTTATTTGAAGCAATGGAAGAAACAATGTGTTTAATCTAAATATAAAAGGAATCGATCGTTAAAAAAGGAATGGTCGCAAAAAGAGAGAGAGGTAGACTGAAATGGTATAGGAATATATCGTCGTACTAAATGGACGCGTAGGTACTTAGAGGGAGATAGGCTCAATTAAAATAGGAATCCATCGTTGCACTTAGTATAAACGCCCACAGAGAGAGATAGATAGATACATAAGTTTTAAGTAAAAAAAAAACATTTTTATTACAAGATTTTTTGCTGACTGTACTTTAATATTGTATTGTAATCTGAACCAAACCTGTATACAAAATTTCAGCTCCATCGGACACTGGGAAGTCAGTCAAATTAAGCTTGCAAGATTTGTCCCCAACTAACTAACAAACTAACTAACTACCTAACATGGCAAGTTAATAAAAAGCTTGTAAAATATAATAGGAATCGATCGTTGCACTTAGCATGAACGCGAAGAGAGATAGAGAAAGATCTCTCTTTCTATCTCTCTTCTCTCTTCTATATCTGCCTAGATAGGCACAAATGGAATAGGAATAGACCGTCGCAGCTAGTTTCGGCGCGCGGGTTGCACCAATGAGGGACTGGCGAGCTGACCCTAAGATGTCATTTCGTAGTATCACTTTCATTTGATAACAGTCATTATGTTGTTTATGGCTCCTAAGACGACTCTCCCGACGCTCTACGACAAATAGCCGTTCTGTATTATTATAATATCTATTGTTCTCCATACAATAATACGGGTGGCGTGTTGTGAATGCGGTATAACTTGTAAATAAAAATATAATATTGGTTACTTGTGTGTGTGCGTTGAAATAATAATGAACAGATGGTCGGAATTAAAAGGAACACCCCTCTACTACAAACGAAACGTTGCACAATGGGAAAAAGGTAACAAAAAGTACCTTCGTAGGATGTGAATTTTTAAGGTTTTTGGAATTACATATTGCTACAGTGTAAGCTTAAAGTAACCGTACGAAAAACTGAAGATACCGACCGAGCGAGGTGGATAGAAATATCGTAATAAAAGTTATCTTTTAAGACCATATTAGTGAGTGCATAAATTACCATGAAGACAGGGAAACTAAGGATTTAAAGAAAGATTTATTTCGTTGGCAAAATTACGAAAAGCTGGGGAGTAGGTATTGAATCAACACAATCATTTATAAATGCCAAAGAGACATATACGGATCATAAACTTATAGTATAGGTATTTCAGAGTAAATGAACATGTTTTAATTAAACGATCTGCAAATGTTATTGGCAATTTTAAAATGAAAGCTAGATAGACCGATAGCGCTGGGCTATTTTGAGGTCATAAGTTCCAAAAACTCTAAAGTTGCTCATTTCTTCCCTTCGGATCTGTATCCGAAGGGAAGAAATGAGAAACTTTAGAGTAACGCAACGCAATAATAAGTTTCATAGGTACGCTGCTGTCAGCGTCCTATGAAACTTATTATTGCGTTTTGTTGTTTCACATCTCTAACTTGTATTTCAGCATTTCGATGATTTGTGGTTGATTGTTTTTATTCAAGTCAAAACTGGCAAGATAATTGCAAAGTTCAAAATAATTATGGTAACAATCTAGGATAGCCTGCGGAGTGTGCAAATCCAGTTTGTACCATCTTCGGCAAGTGCAAACTGATATAGGGTCAGTATGAAAAAACCGGGAAGAATTTTTTTTTATTAAATAACTAATTCCTATCTCGGATCACTAACAATATGCCCATTAAATAAATTAGTGCCATATTAGGGCATGCAATTTTAAGATTTTTTATAATTTTGCTTTTCCAAGCTTCAAACGCTTTTAAAGAATATTACAATCACATAATCATTATCATAAATGCATAAAAATCGACATTGTAAATTTGTGTTATTTTCAAAACACAAAAACAATGGTTGCGGTCGTAGTCTGTTTCATAATAATATGATTTTGTGGATAAAATCAAAACAAATTATGAATGAGTACTTAGTGTTTTGTTACACCATTGTAATCAAAAACATGTAAACTCTAATAACTTGCATATTCTATTATGAACAACAGATTAATAAATAAATAAATACCATGTACTCTAAAACGCACCATTTTAACCTATTTTAATATTCTTGTACAGCTACTTGAGCGAAGTGTTAGGTACTGTTTAAATATCAGGATTCACGTGGACAGAGGTGACACAAAATGCCTATGTGTGGTTACTACTTCGTTAATATCATGAAAGTAAAATTTTCATCTCCAATTTTCTTTTACGTCCAATACCTACTGATCGAAAAGACAAATACCTAAATCTATACCTGTGCAATTACCTAGGGTGACACAAACTAATGTATTAGGTTGGGTAAATAGTCCCGAAAATATTTGCGAAAAACAAACAACTTTCATGTTTTTGAAACCTCAAAACCTATAAACCTCGGTCTATAAAATATTGAAACGATTGCCATTTAGTCTTTTCGACGGCTCTCAATTGGTTGAGTGTATCTTTTCAATTATTTATTGAGCGCTTCATTTAAAACATCATTGTGAACAATATTTTATTAGTTAAGGAAAAAACCGGGCGTTTCCAATCGAACAATAAAGGTTTTCAACGTTTCTATTAAATTGGCATTCGACGAAAGATCTTTAATTAAAAAATAAAGTAGTTTTTTAAATGAACACTGTAAAAATGACTTTTATTATACCAATAAGCATTATTACGAATAATGTAAAAACTTCATCTTCGTATTAAAATCACAAAGTTTTAACAAAATACCACATGCCACACAATTTGAATATTGCGTCTCATAATAAAATTTAACTTGTACCTCTACTGCCCTTAGAGGCATTGTCATGCCTTTTTTTGTTTGTTCTACGTCGTCTTTGTTTTCGTAGTACACCGACTTTACACTACCTATTTACTTTTCTCGGACCCAAAAATAAATGGTGCACGGTTTTTGTTTTTAGTTTTTTTGGGCTAGTGTGGCATCCGCCTTAGTTCGCAGGCCATATTCCGGCCTTTGTTCTGGTGATGGACTTTTGTTTAATTATGAACTTTTTGCATTTTGGTAAGTATCTGGTGCGTTTTGAGGCACAGTTTTGATACATTTTGGCACAACAAATTATTTACTAAAAGAACTGGTAAACTAAAATAATCATTCTAAATTAAGGAACTGGAATTAAGGACTTAAGGAATTTGAGGAACTGCAGATGGTAACTGAATATTTTGCTTAATTTCAATTAAGATTATGCATCTTTATTTTTAGTTATAGTACACACACGCACACAGAATTTCAGCTTAAATAAAAAAAATTTTTTGGCACTATGAGCTATAGGCAAGTAAAAAGCAGTCAACTTATTAGTAGTCCAAGCGTGATAAACTGTTATCGAATTGTAGGTATAGTAAACTATACCATCCGTCAAAATCCGTCTGCTATTTTCTCTCTACATTAACGATATTTCTAGCGTTTTTACCACACTTTTATTAGCTTCACTTGTAACTAAGTCACAATGTAAGAAAATCTTGGAAATCAATTTTAACCTACTTCTAATTGTCGTATTGATTTTAAACTTTGCAAGTCTATATGAATCCGATGACAATACAATAATTTGCTACCATCGAGCTGATCTAAAGATGGAGTCAAGAGGTGGGCAATAGAACTCTTCAATGGCTGCTAGGAAACCCCTCGAGTTTAGGCTCATTTCTTTTGTTCTAATGAGACCTATTCGCTACACTTGAAGGTGAGGGTCTGATGATGGAGCAGGGAGGAAGCCAGTGGCACTTCTTAATTACCACTAGGAAACCCCTCGAGTTTGGCCTCCGTTGTTTCGTTTTGATGAGACTTATGAGTTGCACTTGGCGGTGAGGGTCTGATGATGGAGCAGGGAGGAAGCCAGTGGCACCCTTAATGACCAATAGGAAACACCTCGAACTCTGTCTCATTTGTTTCGTTCTGATGAGACCTATTCGCTACACTTGATGGCGAAGGTCTGATGATGGAGCAGGAAGGAAGCCAGTGACACTCCTTAATGACCAATAGGAAACCCCTCGAGTTTGGGCTCATTTGTTTCGTTCAGACGAGACCTATTTGCTACACTTGGTGGCGAGGGTCTGATGATGTGATGATGGAGTTGGGAGGAAGCCAGTGGCACTCCTTAATGACCACTACGAAACCTTTTGAGTTTGGGCTCATTTGTTTCGTTCTGATGAGACCTATTCGCTACACTTGGTGGCGAGGGTCTGATGATGGAGCAGGGAGAAAGCCAGTGGCACTCCTTAATGGCCAATAGGAAGCCCTTCGAGTTCTGGCTCATTTGTTTCGTTCTGATGAGACCTATTCGCTACACTTGGTGGTGAGAGTCTGATGATGGAGCAGGGAGGAAGTCAGTGGCACTCCTTAATGATGACCACTAGGAAATCCCTCGAGTTTGGGCTCATTTGTTTCGTTCTGATGAGACCTATTTGCTACACTAGGTGGTGAGGGCCTGATGATGGAGCAGGGAGGAGGTCAGTGGCACTCCTTAATGACCACTAGGAAACCCCTCGAGTTTGGGCTCATTTGTTTCGTTCTGATGAAACCTATCCGCTACACTTGGTGGTGAGGGTCTGATGATGGAGTAAGGATGAAGTAAGGGTTCGGCTAGCGCATCTGGTAACTAATAGACTCCACTTGAATTTGTAAAACAAATACATACAATCACGCCTTTGAGTTATAATGTTTACGGGTTGGGCAGACACATGAATGGACTGTGAAATCGATTACCATCCATCCATAGCTTGACATTTATTAAACTAAAAATTAAAAAATAAATACGTAGTTTAAAAAACTATAAAAACACACTTTTATAGGAACAGACTAAAAGTACAAAATAACCGACTATTCAGTAACTGAAATTAAAAAGCGTGGTGCGCCCTTTGCAAAGCATGTATTCAAGTAAGTACTTAATATTGACAACGCGCACCACGCTTTTTAATTTCAGTTACTGAATAGTCGGTTATTTTGTACTTTTAGTCTGTTCCTATAAAAGTGTGTTTTTATAGTTTTTTAAACTACGTATTTATTAAATACAGTAATCACCTACAATATGCAGATGATACAAAGTTTTACAGGGTTGTGAAATCTATTGAAGACTGCTACAAATTACAATCAGACTTAAATGATCTTTATAACTATTGCCTAAGAAACCAACTATTCCTTAATATCAAGAAATGTCACGCAATTACTTATACTCGCAATAAAAACAAAATAAACTTCGATTATTCTATCAACGGTACGACAATCAATAGAGTGACTCATATAAGGGACTTAGGAATTATTATGGATGCAGAGCTTTCCTACAATTACCACATAGATCACATAGTAAAAACCGCTTTTCGCCAGCTTGGGTTCATTCTTAGAATAAGTAAACCATTCAAAAATATAAACACTCTTAAAACTTTGTATTTCGCTTTCGTCCGTTCCATCCTAGAATTTGGGAGTCCTGTTTGGAATCCCTGTTATGGTGTTCATATTAGTAGACTTGAAAGGATCCAAAAAAAGTTTGTTAAATCGCTAAACTTTCGTAGTCACTCAGCCAATGACACATATAATAAATCTTTAACAAATTTTAATATTCATACTCTATGTGACCGAAGAAAAATTTCTGATATTGTCATTCTTTTTAAAATTCTTAACTCCTTAATTGACTCATCTGACCTTCTAGGCTATGTCCAGCTCTCATGTCGAGCTCGTCTTCCAGTGCGCTCCTCACGTATCTTACCCCTCTTTGTACCGCCACGGCGTTTTAAAAATTACACTCGGAACTCATTCTTTTATCGTTCCACCAACATGTACAACAAAGAACTACAAAATATTGATCTTTTTAACTCATCACTTAAAACTCTTAAGTTAAGGCTTAAAGCAAATTATGATTAATTTTAGTTATTTTTTTTTTCTTAATTTTAACAACTTAATCTCACCCTGACAATGTCTTATTTTTAGTTCTGAAATTTTTATATTATGTTTTAAGGTAGAAATATAGTATAGTACAAATTCATGAGCTAACGTAACTAATAAGTAGTAATGTCCACTTCGAATATTTTTGTTTGTACGTTTGGGCACTGTAGGTCTAGATTTAATAATTTAATTTGTAGCAAAATATTTTCTGTAATATACATGACTGTTTGTTGCCAAAATAAATGAAAAAAAAAAAAAAAAAAAAGCTGTCAAAGTGCTGCTGTCATATAAGTATCTATTGAATTTTAGTTCTTACTACGACCGAAAGCGGTGCTGTTGTGGTTCTCATACAAAATAAATAATATTATCACGATAACCGTTACTCTAACGATAGTTTTTCGTGCTTGGTGGACAGGCATATGCATAAACAAGTTTTTCCCATATGAGGGTAAATTAAAAGTATCTGACCAGCAAAGTAACATACCAGAAAGTTTTGAAAAACTAAAAAATAACTTCTATGGATAAATATTTTAATAAAATATTTTCAAAGAACTCTCCCAGCCTCTATACAAAGTGTCATGCGTCTGAAGTTCAAATTGGTTCAGACTCTAAACCAATGGAGTGGTGCAGACACGTGCAGAGACGAAACCAATTGGTGCAGACACCTCTTCCACGGCCTTCTAGAACGCTGATAGCGCGTCTTCCGGCGGTGAAAACTGTATCCCTTTCAGCTGATTTTTTATTTTAAGGATTAAACGGTAGATGGTTGCTTTTGAAGGTCCTTCATCCATTAAAAGCCATTTGAAGTCAATCAAATGACTCATCAGGTTTTAGGCCACATTTAAAATCGTAGACAATCATCGCACGAAAATGTTCTCGATGCAGATCCATTTTTAAATGAGACACGATAATTTTGATTTAGCTCTCGAAAAAATGTGGAGTTAAATTCGAAATGCAAACAATATTTTACTTATAAATAACCAAATTATAATAAAATAAGTACAAGTGGCCAGTGCCTTATAGAAAAGAACATTTTTTCTCAAAATTTTCTGAGTGTCCCACTCTTATATTGGGTATTGTCAAAATTGTGTTACATAATTGAACGCTCGTCAATAACACAGTTGTTTATTAATCCCTTAAATTGATACTATTTGAAATACCACACATTAGTTGGGCATCGTCATCGGTCACCTCAATACTTACACAATTTTGTTGTCACGATCTCTTACAGTGTGAACAACGCGTAATTATCATGTAGCACCCGCTGAAGTGATAACACACATAAATTAGTATATAGAAAGGAATATCATCGTGAATTAAATCGTTATGAAATGAGCAGTTTTCAGTTGACAATTCGATGACATTAATATTGTCAATAAAGCTCGATAGATGGCGTTTACCTAAAATTTGAGACAGTACAGTGTGGTATGAAATAATGCTTGGACAATTACGTGTTTGTTAAACTAGGGCATCTCTCGAGAATTAGCAAAACCTTTGCCAAAAAACTGCTCATTGACGTAGATATCTATTAATTTGTTATCGATATTAAGAAGAGGAAAGATTTGATTTTTGTTTGAACGTTTGTTTATTTGTAATGGATAAACTAAAAAACTAATGAACCGCTTTTAACAATTCTTTCACAATTAGATACCTAGCTACTTTCTTCCTGAGTAACATAGGTTATTTTATCCCGATTTTCCCACGAAAACGAGAGGCCACTAGTGGTTGATAAACTTCAAACTAACATTTGTTGCTTATCTATGTTGCATTATAAGGTAGTGGCATTTTGATTGCTTTAAACATACAACCTGTTAGGGCACAGGCACAGCATAATGAAATTACACTATTACATAAATGCTATTATTACTATGCATAATGTTCAGGTAGTGATTATATTATGTCAATCGAATACTTATAAAAGTATTGAAGATAATCTTTATGGGTAATATGGATTTTAAATTAATTGTTTAGCTTTACAATATGTACAATAGGTAGGTACTAACACAATTTTAATCAAACATTTTATACAACGTCGGTTTTAGATTTTTATTACTTACAAAAGTATTATTTACATATTTATAAATTGTAAACATTTTCTTTCATGTAGGGCAGGCGTACCGGTTTTGGCCACTGTACCGGTTTTGGCCACTTTTTGCTCTAAAAGTTTTCTAAACAACTTTTAGCCATTTCTGATAAAGGCAATTAAAATAAGGTATTTTAAGGTAAAAAAAACGTTAGAATTCCTTATGTCATAAGATTTTTTTTCAATAAATTGCATTTTCTGTTTGAAATAATGTTTTGTATGAAAATTTCAAGAAATTTGTTTTGGATGAAATACTTTATAAACCTTTGTTTTTTACAATTAAATTGTTGTTTTGCAATTGACTGGTTTCTAGCGCATTAGAATATATTGATTTTACCTGGGTTTGGTTTTGATTTTTCGCAATACTTACAAAAGTTTAACTATCAGTAAGTGGCCAAAACCGGTACATTTGGCACCTCTCACACATTTTGTATTATATACAAAAAACTATTTAACTTTAAAAAAATGAAAAATGTACCTTTAAAACTAGATAAATTATCTATAATTTAAGATATAATTTGTGTCTTAAATACCTAAGACCATTTAGTGCTTAGTGCTTAAAAGTCAAAAATTCCTTAAAGTGGCCACGGGTACCTCTGCCCTATTTATTTAACACGATGTTTTTGTTTGTTTCTTGTATATTTGCAACTTTATGGTAATACGCGGCTTTTGTGATGAATGTTGCAGCTTTACCTTTTGTAAGAAGACGACAGAGTTAAGTAATTTAAAAAAGCGTCATATTTGTTTTTTTTTTTGACTAGATTTTTATTAGCGTAAACAAACGATTCCACTCTTATTTCTGAACAATCTTATTCCATGTTTTGTTTAATTTTACTTACACGTTGTATATGTACCAACTATGTAGGTACCGAAAGGCTTGAGGTAGCTTCATTGGTTAAAGCATTGGACCTGATTTTCAAGGATGCAGGTTCGAAACCCGTCCAAAAATCTATTTGTGGGGCTGGTGGGCTACTTTTCTATTACAAATTCTTCCTACTAATGTTTTATGACCTTTTACACTTGTATGTAAAATTTAAAAATTTTATAACAGGAAGAAATTAATATACTAAGGTTCCTAATATACTTACTAGTAACAAATTAACTCGACGACAATTTAGTTAACTACAGCTTTGTAAAGACCGGTCGTCCGCTCCGAAGAATGTGAACTGCACCTTACTGGCCAAACAAGGCGACTGACACACGCTCCCAATGACTCACAATAGCGAATTAAGTATTATTTTAAATTGACGTAATTGAAAAATATGCAGCCGCGCGCTGCGCACGGGTAAATTGATTCATGTATAAAACACAAAGATTACAACGCAGAACGACAAAATTTTTGTGTCAGAAAGTGTTTTTCTTTTTTTTTTTTAGTCTAGATTTTGCCTATGGGAAAACATATTTTTGTTTCATTCCCTTTGAGGTTGAATTTTACAAAATCCTTAGCGGACGCCTAGGTCATAATATTTTTTTTTTTATCCTCAACGTGGTAGGTCTTAGCATTCATCACACCTTATCTATCAGCGTACCATATTTCTGCTGAATCTGTCCAGTAGTTTGGGCTGTGCGTTGATAGAACTGTCGATCTATTCAGTCAGTCGCCTTTCGTTTTTATATATATTTAGTAGATTACTTGGATAATTTATGCGGATATAAGGCAAATCTTAGTAAAATATAGAAATTAAATAAACAATATTCAATTTTTTATTATCAACATTAAACAATTAATTAAATATTTTAAATGCTATTCTGTAATAAAAATTAACAGACAAATTTACCAGTAAAACTAATTTATAGTAAGTATTATAGTATAAGATACATTTATAGCTATGTCAACTTTTGAAGCGTCTATCTATATTTTACGATATTTTTTTTACCTATGCTATATCCTTAATCTCATTATATAAAAGCTAAACATAAGTCCCATTGAAGCGTTGCGGAACAAAACTATGTGTGTCACAAAAATCATTCAATATTATATTATGGTATAGGTCAATGTCGTTTACAATATTATTATTCGTAACTGTACGTGTTGTGGGACGGCTGTAGACGTTATGTACCCTCTGCACTAATTTGTAATCTTTGCCCGAAGGCCAACGTACTAATGGACCGTCAGAAAAAAGGACAAAACGCTTGTTGTTATTAACATGCGATGCTACAATTGACTGCCATCAAGCTTCCTTCCTTCTAGAAGATTGTGATGCCTAACCTTAGTGATATTATATTGATAATCATTCAGTTCAGTTCAGCACTGAAACAACCGACATCGCTCGAAGGATTGCATCGTTGAAGTGACAGTGGGCGGGACACATAGCGCGGAGAACCGATTGCCGTTGGGGCGGGAAGGTTCTCGAATGGTGACAGCGAACCGGACGACACGACGTTCCGTGAGCAGGCCTCCTACAAGGTGGACCGACGATCAGGTCAAGGTCGCGGGAAGCCGCTGGATGCAGGCAGCGCAAGACCGATCGGTGTGGAGATCCTTGGGGGAGGCCTATGCCCAGCAGTAGGCGTCGTTCGGCTGATAAGATGAAGATGATGATGAATTCAGTTCAGTTAGTTTCCAGGGTGCTGATCAACTAAAGTCGATTATTCTACTTTGTAAGGAGAAATTAAAGAATTATTACTATTTCCAAATATCATATCAGAGGCACTAATACGGGCTATCCCACTGGTGGACATTGTCATTCCCAAGTCATATTGACAAAAATAAGCTACATAGCAATCCAAATTTTATTGTACGCACAGTCTGTTTTAGACTTTGGCCAAGGGCTAAAGGGGGTTCAATTTTGCTTCAGTGTAGAGGCAGTTACGTATCGACAGCACCGAGCGAGACAGGCACCAATACGGTTGCCAAAACTGTTGAAACATAAAGTCGCAACTGCAGATGTAAAAAAAGGAACCGTATGGAAAGGAAAGGCAATTAAAAACAGCGTTTTGTGAAATACTTCGCTGAAAAAAGGAGAAACTGAAGAATAATAATCACAAGTAATAAAACGCACTTTACTACGCACACTAGAATCCTGTATACGCTTCCAAGCGGTCAAACTTCAAAGTATTTAGTTAACGTCATCTTCTTCATGTCAAGATGCGCCGTTTAGCAAATAGCTATACTCTCATACATGGCGTAGAAAATGATAAATTATTTACTGTGAATAAACTATGGGATATATTTAGTTGATTTTTTTATGCAGACTGAGACCGTTATCAGATATACGACATTTAATTTACTGTCGCAGTGTGGACTCTACACTGTATAGTGAATATTTGAAATTAAAGTGAGTCGCATTGCTTGAGTTGACGTGTCGTAAGGTTCCTTAGCTCATAAATTGTGAATTCCCCGACATGTAAGGATGCGTCTTGACTGACATTCGTTCACAAGAACATGAATTTCAGGTAACCGCCTCTGTGGTCTAGTAAGTAGTTCACACCACCGATTTCAGACCAAGAGGTCCCGGGTTCGATTCCCAGTTGGGGTACATATTGTATTCGGTTTGGTTTGTGGTAGGACTTGTTCTTAGTCCGCCTGGCTAGCTACCACCATCTTATCTAAGTCTGACGCCATAACAATGATCTTTTCAGCATTATTGTGTTCCGGCAGTTAGAGATAAGATATCCAGTTCCTCAGTGATTGAGGATTCCGGGAGTAGTGCGCTTCCACCTTCAGCCTTATCACCACTTAACATCAGGTGTGATGTAGGCTAAGTGCTACCCCGTTGTGGATAAAAAAAAGGTAGCTATCAACTAGTTAGAAACATATTATGGTTTTAAAATCTGAACTATTTCATTTTACTGACTTAATTTAAATATACATACTTAATTATCAGTACCTATATACATAACTTTCACGTCTTTCACGTCAAAACAGAGCAACGGATCGACGTGATTTTTGGTATGGGAATAGTTTGGAGGCTGGAGAGTGCCATAAGCCATTTTTATCCCAGAAAAATATAAAATTCCAGCGGAATAGTAGCCTTCCATTTCCAAACTTTTTGATTTTCATTTTATAAAGTACGTAACACGCAAAATATTACTATTAGTGTACCTATACTCCAAGGAAGAAATTAATACTACTTATTCCCTTTAAGATTTTAAATTATTTTTATGCATTCACAATGCTATTCTGTCAGGAAATATTTTGTGATAGTAAAAAAAAATCCCGGGTTCGAATATCGCCTAAAATCCCCTACTTGCAGGGGTTGGTTTTTTTATATCACTGTTTTTCCCTCACTACTTATTCCCTTTTTTGCCCATCGGCTGTTATGGTGTCTAATTCTAGTATAAAACGGTAATCGAATCGTCTCCTTAACGAAGGATAAACTTAAACGTAAACTTTTTAAGGTTTAAGATAGATTGAAGACATTTGACTGTTGAAACTATTATCAGGGGGGGCTCACTCCGCAATTCAATCGACTACGCGCTGTCTACCGCGAGGTAGAGAATAGGCGGGTGTCAAGCGCGCTCACCGCTCAGTTGTGCATGCGACGCCACGCGAGAAAGAAAGTTACTTATTTTACTTTCGCCACACTTTCGCGCCAAAACACACGTGTGTTACCTTATGGTTTTACCCATAGCAAAATCCGTAATATTAAATATTATTGTGCGGCCTTCGGTAAAGGTACCTAAGTTTTTTTGTGTGACTAGACTGTCTTATTCTAAGTATCTATAATACTTAATGATCCGAATATTTGATTTAAGGACCCCCGGACCCACCTTAGCATAGGTAATTACGACAAAAAATAAAAATTGACAAAGCGATTCTCGCTTTTACACCTACATAGCTAGGTTAGGTACCTACGAATAATTATTATTAGGGAAAAGAATCAATAGGAAGTAGCTGTAGCACTTTTAAAATAAGTACCTACCTACCAAATTACAAAATATCTACCTATTTTCTGTTTTAGAATAATATAATAACTGTGAATGCTCTAATAACCACTGAGCTACGGTGTATCGTTACGGCCTGGCCACGAAAATGCGCGGCGCCCGGCGGGCGGCGGCGACACGGAGACGAGCGAATTGCGCAATCATTGCGCGCTCGCAACAGACGTCTAATCAAATAAGTCAATGAGACGCACCAACGGATGCGCAATTCACTCGTCGCCGTCGCCGCCGCGCATATTCGTGGCCAGGCCGTTAGAGTATTCGCCCGGACAGTGAAAGGTCGTGGGTTCGAGTCCCATCGGAGCTAGTTGTGAGGCGGGTCGACTTTTTAGCGACTTCGTAGCTGAGTGGTTAGAGCATTCGCCCGGACAGTGAAAGGTCGTGGGTTCGAGCCCCATCGGAGCTAGTTGTGATGTGAGAAGGGACGACTTTTTCTCATACCTACTTCATTCTCAATTTTTTCAGTACTAAAAATTGAATTGTGAATGCAAAGAACTAAAAATAAAAAATCTAAACTGTCTGTATTTAAAAATCATTTGCGTTATTTGTTGTTCCTTTTACCACTTACCTGCTTACTTCGTCGTTACATTGCAGTCGAGTCGACCGGCGACCCTACGCGGCAACCAAGACCACCCAAAACCAATTTGGCTTAAGCGTTTCCGAGTAATAGAAGCGTATTACGTACAGCTACGGTTCAATTTCGCTTGTAATGAACGGTAAATTAGTTAGGCAGGCGTGCGGGTGCAAATTATTTTAGACCTAATTGTCGCGTGGACAAGATTGATAATTTATTGTAACTGTTTCGGAAGTGAGCCTTCTGCTACAAATATTATTCTGTGCTATTATGTTGTGGTCAATCTACTACTAGAATTCATAAAATTTAAAAATAATATAAAGTTTTCTTCTTTAATGTACTATAAGTACGTGTCTCAAATGTATGAATTTTTTAGAATTTGTATGTATAAATTCACTAAAAGCAATTAATGCTGTGTGTACCTGTAATAGGCGAACATATTTATAACTAGCTTTCCGCCCGCAGCTTCGCCCGCGTGAACTACACGACGCTATCCCGCGGGAATCTGATATTTTTCCGGGATAAAAAGTAGCCTATGTTCCTCTCCAGGCTACAAAATATCTGTGTCCCAAATTTCAGCCAAATACGTTCAGCCGTTGTAGCGTGATTGAGTAACAAACATACAAACATCCAAACATCTAAACATCCAAACATCTAAACTTTCACATTTATAATATTAGTAGGATGAAACCATTACAAACTATTTGATAAGTATGTGTAATATGTATTGCTGTTGGTATGCCATAATACTAAATAAATAAATAAGTACCTATAATATTTTATAATATTTGGCGAATTGTAGAAAGAATACATTTCTAATAGCAGCCATACACGTTCAAGTAATTTTCATTAATTTTCTTCTTTAAATTTGATCAAATTTCTCTTTACACATTCATGCCAATTTGATCAACCTGTTTGATCCAGCCTGTTTGATTAAATTGGCATAAACGTGTAAGGCTGCCAACAAACTAGGCATAGTTAATGCGTTTTTACTATAATGTTGTCGTAGAAAACACCCATCTTCAGATATCTAAAACTGAATTTAGCGTCTCGACTTGCTTATAGATATTGAAATGATAACGAATTGAATATAAACAATAAATTTCCTTTAGAACATTGACATTTTTACAAATTATGTTTATTGTTGTTTTTTAAACATGGCATTGCATCGTAATTTCCTATAATACTTACCTACTAGAAGTAGGCACTAGGACAGATGTTGTCCGCACTTGCATTCCCATGTGGCTATCACATTGTTCGATATGTTAATAACAAATTAACATAACCATTTTTAAAAGAGAGGCGAACATGTTATTATACTCTAAAATAGTACTTACTACTAATAATTTGTATCAGTGTCTTTAAAATTGACTATTTTAAACAGAAAATTTGTGAAGTATTTTAGTGTATAACAGAAATTTTCATGGCTTTTTAAAGAAACAGTGCGTTTTCCGTTTATTTTGTCAGTGTTAGTAAATTGATAAAGATTGTACTTACTTACATTATGTTTACTATAAAAAAATACAAATAACTTCAACTTTTACATGTAACTTGGGCACTCCTTGTCTTTAAACCTAGCATTTAGCTTCTGGGGACACGATATTGAATGCCAGCATGTCATCCAAACTAATAAAATTTAAATAAAGTCCCTTACACACTTGATCGCGGCAGATGTAACGCACGTCACCTGACACATTCCCGTACGAATTGTTATTATAAAAACAGCAATTTTAGTTTATTATAACAAAAAAATACACCGCAGCGCACCTGAACGGCTTATATTGGGCATAATTATAGTATTCGTCTCTCGCTTCGGTGGCCACGGGTTCAAGTCCGACTTGGCATTGACATATAAATATGGGGCCAAAAGTTATTACGATTCGGATAAGATATTTGAGGTTGTGTTGTAATGAATAAAAGAAATATAATAACGGGTTATGGATCAATGGATAAAAGCAGACTATAGTCAGTTTCAAACCTAATTAGGTACCTATGGGTAATAATTTCAATGTTATTTGAAACTACATTTACGGATTGCCCTGGAAAGGGCGCGCTAGACCTCAAGTAAAACAGTTTATAGACCCAATTGCCATCCTTAGTCGTAAACTCAAGAAGCTAAAGTCACACATTTAACAAACGTCATTCAACGTCATTCATCATCATACAATAGTTTGTCATCAACCCTACCGGAACTACCGTAACGTACGCAACGTATCAATCTGTCGATAGGACCGTATCGCCATGTCGACGGCGCCCCCTATCGACAGATCTCCTACAAAATGATATCCACACGCAATTTATCGAGTGTGACGTATACATAAATTAATTCAACCCTTTGTCCGTCCACCTGTCTGTCACAGCTCATAAACTCCAAAAATAAATAATATACGACCGAAAAGAACATTTTAAATTAATCGACCCGAAACTTTATTGATAATTTTTCAAAGGATTAATAGAAAATAGTTTTCACATTTAAAAATAATTTTGGAGACTTGAATACTTTCATTAATATTTAAAATGTAATGGGGCCCACAGACTATCTGTCCACCGGCAGGCCACCTGCAGTCCTCGATCGAACATGCAGCCTGACGACGTTCGGTTTTTGTGTAAAACTTCTTTTGCTGTTTTTTTATGATCGAAGTGTTTTTGTGATTGCGGTCAACTGACAGGCCGTTGCCTGCAGGCGGCCTGATAGTCTGTGAGGAAAGTTTAGATGGATAATTTTGCTCAACCACGCCAGAACACAGCACAAAGGATATTTTGAAACCAATTTTTCCTCGGGAATGATAGCAAAGACGCGTGGCACCGCTAGTCTTTAATAAGGGTTGACAAACTTCCCCGAGGTAAGGTAAATATGAAGTGGCCTTTGACTTTCAGCTAAATAGCTATTTGCTTCTAACTACTTCCAGCTAAGTTTTAGAAAGGTACTCTAAGTCAAGGTTCAAAGAGCAGGTAGACACCAAACTTGTGTTTACACCTATTTGTTTTAAGGAGAAATCTCTAAAATTCGACTTCAAGTCGCTTAAGATTTCGCTGTTTACTTTAATTTATTTAGTGGATATCAATTAGGCATAAACATTTAACCGCCTTTGTGGTCTAGTGGTTCACACCACCGATTTCAGACCCAGAGGTCCCAGGTTCGATACCCACTGGGGGTAGGTACACATCGTATTCGGATCCGTCTCTCTCTCTCAGTCCGCCTGGTTAGCTACCACCATTTTATTTAAGTCTGACGCCATAACAATGATGTTTCAGCATTATTGTGATCCGGCAGTAAGAGATAAGATAGCCAGTTCCTCAGTGATTGACTTTTGAGGTACCCTTCCACCTTCAGCCTTATCACCACTTACCAGCAGTTGTGATAAAGGCTAAGTGCTACACTGTTGCGAATAATAAATGAATAAGGTTCGTCTTTGAATGCGAAGTGAACGTCAAGGGGCGGCAACAGAATTAAATCTCTAGCTAGTCAGTTTTATGAGCTATCTCTATCTCTAGAGGTAGGGTTCGATTCCCGGTCGGGTAAATAAAGAAAAACGAACTTTTCAAACTTAACTTTCAACTCAGTCCGGGTGGGTGTCCCGTCGTTGTTTCCAGTTTCCATAAAACTAGCGTTCAAGCTACTATATTTTGGTACTTATTGGAAAAATGGATGGTGTCCAATATTTATTATTTATTTTATTATATTTTGCTCGAGAACGGAATATCATGATAGGCATAATTATTTTCTTTGACATTTCTTTCTTCTTTGTCAATTTCTCCAGGGTTTTGCATGAACATAACCCTTTCAAAGATTAAAAAAACGAATGTTTGTAACCCTTTCACGCAATAACTACTAACAGATTTGGTTGAAAAGCACACAGATAGTAGATAACCTGGATAAAAACATCATAATTTCAGCCGTACTACGTCCACTGCTGGGCATAGGCCTACAACGTAGGATACTTTTATCCCGACATTCCCACGGGAACGGGAACCACGCCGGTGAAGCCGCGGGCGGCCGCTAGTCTATCATATATCGTCTCCATGGGACTGAGTTTGAACGTCGTTGTTCAAAATACAACATTCAAATACAGTCCAACGTTAACATGAAATACATTGTTAGGATTATTTAAAAAGAATACGAATGAGGGTTTTTAATTTTATAACTATAATAACTCGATGACTAATACTAGAGACTGTCCGCTCAATTTTTAAGTACAGTCGCCAGAAAATCAAACTTAGCGTCGGTTTACAAAAAACCCTCTTATTACGTACGCGCTAAGGACGCGCTTAAAGTGAACATATTAAATTTGATGTGTCATCCACAGTACCAAAATACATGCGGCCAATTATTGTCCATTTCAAATGATAGCCCAAGAATACATAATTATAATGAATCTCATTTTGTCTGCCGATGTTGCTAAATTTTTTGTATTATTATAATATAGTATTAATATAATTGTTCTTTTATTACCACATTTGTTCGAGACGTGGAAGTGGAAGACGTTGTTATAATATAAAAGATTGTTAATGTTATGTCCTAAAATTTGTTCAATTAGAGTTTCATCAGTTCATCTTATTTAAAATATATATTCGGGAAATGTGTTATACTTTTCAAAGGTATACTTTTTATTAATTAGAGTAAAAATTATATGGATACTTGCATTTGCCCGCCCGCGGCTTCGCTTGCACTCAAATCAGTTTAGTATATCTTTATATTTATCTAAATTCCAACGAAATCGTTTAGTCTGAATACTGTGCAGTATGCGGCCTCGATACTTTTAAAACGGTTGCTGAACCAATTTTCTGTGTCAAACAGTTCTCTAGAAAACTTTACTGAACCGGATAGAATTACACAAATAAAATGAAGAGAACAAAAAAGTTATCACATAAGTAATAACAGCATGTAAATTACCATAAGGTTTCTATTTTACAAGCTTTTTATTAACTTGCTATGTTATATAGTTAGTTAGTTAGTTAGTGGGGGACAAATCTTGTAAGCTTAATTTGACCTACTTCCCAGTGTCCGATGGAGCTGAAATTTTGTATACAGGTTTGGTATCTATACCAAATACAATATTTAAGTAAGTACAGTCAAAAAAAAGCTTGTCATGAAAATGAAATTTACTAAAAACGTAAGTATTTAATTAATTAATTAATTTGTAGGCAACAAATTATTGTTGCACAAATGTTGGAAAATCAAAAATATTTTTTTTAAATTCTTCGTAAGTAAAATATTAGTACACAACTGTGGCTGAGGTTTTGAGCTATTCCATTGACACGGTGTATATTAATATAGAAATAAACTTTTATTGTCCCTTTATTTAAATCTCCTTATTTTGTGACTCAAATAATATCTACAAACATAGTAAAAAATTGAAAATGAAGATTTAGAAAAAATCGACCCGTCTCATCTCAACCGATGGGACTCGAACCCACGACCTTTCGCTATCCGGGCGACTGCTCTAACAACAGAGCTACGGAGTCGTTAACATAGTAAAGTTTTTATAGTCAGTAAGTTTATATTTATTTAACTTATAATTATCCTGCTCCCAACCAAGTTTTACAATGTATCGTTATCGACAAAATCGATTACTAATATTGAAATTAAATGAGATAAGTATATATTTTTTCAGTTCTCTCTGTTTTGTTTAATATGTAAGCTTTGATAAGACAGTGATTAAAAATCACAAAGCATTTCTATGAATCATTCTTTCAAGCTTATTAACTGTAACGTGTAAAATAGACACTGGACTTCTCTATCTATCTACGAGGATCGATTAAGTTAATTTATTTTAATGAATTTGGCATTTACTAAAAATATATACAATATGTAACATTTAAAATACATTTTTTTCTGAAATTTTCATAAGGTGAGTTTGCATCATAATTTTATGTAAAAAATCTTTTGGCACTGTGTTCAGACCAGAAACAATAATTTTTTTATAATTCTCTTCTTTGCCACTTACTCCATATCGTGTAGGTCGTCTGGAAGAGATCGCGATAATCAAGAACGCCATTATAACACTTACCACTTTATTTCATCTTTTCATCTACGTAAACAAAAATTAATGTTGCTAGACGCAAACCTCGAGAACGGCTGAACCAAGACGACATTTTTTTTCATATGTTCCTTAAGGCACACAGAAGGTTTTCATAAAGAGAAAAAACATAAAAATTGCGTGGAAAATATTAAATACAACACTTTTCTTTTCCCATACAAACCAGCTATCAAATATTTGTCGTTATATATGGTATTTTATGTCGAAACGGAGTAACGGATCGACGTGATTTTTGGTATAGGGATAGTTTGGGAGATGGAGAGGAGAGGCATATAGGCTTCTTTTATCCCGAAAAATAACACATTCCCGCGGAACAACGTCGAGTTGGCCACGCGGGTGAAGCCGCGGGCGGAAGACTTGTAAGTATTACATAAAAAAATAAAAAAATGTTGTTCACTCGTACTTTTGGTGTTACCTGTACAATAATCGTATAGATCATACCGGCTACCTGATTTTTAAGATACTCGCGGTAATACTATCTAGCCGTACAGAGCACTTACATTACACATTGTAAATGTCTGTACAATGTTGTCGTACCGTACACAGCCCGCTTTATTTGGTTATATTCCAGTCGTTTAGTTTAATTAGCCAATTTATATTCAAGTTGCACTGAAGAGTGGTTCTGCTATATTATTTATGGCTTGAATTAAGGCAATGGGTGTTATGTTTTGTTAAGTTTTAATGGGACGAGCGGACGGACGGTATGTCTTAATTTTTTGGAGTTTAAGAATTTCTTGCGCTTTGTGCTTCGGCGCTTCTTATTAATTAGTGTTAAAATTAAGCGGAAGTGTTTGTTTTGTTATTTAATTATTTGGAATGTTACGATTGTTATCGTTATTTATTAGATCAATTTGTGTTAACTTGTAAGTTTTTTAGGATTAAAACTACATAAATTATCTTGCTATTTTTTTAAGCAGCATTTAAGAGTTCTTTTTCGTTTTTAAGGAATATTTGGCTTGGGAATATAAATGTCTTCTAAGTCTTTAGTTAATAGTAATTGTGATTGATTAGTTCTGGGTGTTTGACTCTCTTTTATCTACATTTTTTATTATAATTAAAAATAATTTGCAATTAACCATAAACCTTTTTATACTGTCCACCCTTATCCGCTTAAACTTTAGCTATACGAATATAACGTCACTGCACTTTCGGTTCTTATAAATAACGTAAGTCCATCGCCATTATTGTGTCAATTCATATATAAATTATATTATTGGACCCGCTGCCGACGCGACGGTTTTATAGAATTCGTATGCATTACATTCATATGTCGCTCAATATTGGAATGTCCTGCGTTTCTGTGCATGAGTAAATTGGATGATGATTATGTGGTAGTAAGTACTTTATTTTCGATTAACTTTTGATTGGATTTTTTTTAACTTAGATAATTTTTATTGCATTCGAATTGCTCAGACGGGACCGGGCTTGAAGTAGCAACTTTTGGTTGTCCTGGCATATACTTCTTCTGCTCTCTTCCCCTACTTGCCACTGAAACATGAGAAGACTCGTCGAAATTTTTGATTATCGTCGATACAAATGACAGCACTTTGACAGCGTTAGACGGATAGGAGGATTACTATTTATTTACGTTTACCATGACGACGGCGACGTGTTCGTGCTACAGCTACTAGTCTATGTTCTCGTTATCTTCTCTACGCGAGATAAACACCTATCAAATATTTGTAAACTGTTTGTACGAAATTGTCTAATACAAAAGAGGTTCTGTAATTTACACAATGCATCACTGACGGTGTGCAAAAAAGAAGCAAATAAATAATAAATGTGAGTATTGAATCATTCGGAACATCTGCACAACTTTTATTAATATAATGTAGAAATGCCAGCGTGCATTTCAGAATGAACTTTATTCTTTAACAATAAGCTATATTATTATATTAAATTGTCGACTCGTCTGAGCATGTCATTGCTCTCATACATATTAAAGTCAATTTGAGCACAACTCTCCGCTCTGCTCTTTATTATACTTAATATATTTTAAAACACTAAATATTGCGTGCGGGTTTGCTTGCAATATTATCCGCAATTTTAGCCGCTTTGGATTACTTTTATTGAATGGCAGTTTGTGGCAGGCTTCTATAAAACTTAATTTTGGAATGTAGATGTGCTTCGCGATTATTAATTAATCTTATCTGTCTATCTTTAGCGCACGGGGTTAGTACTATTATATCCAACTTTCAAAACGGTGGACTTGCATAATGTCTACACATTTTCGATATAAAGTTGTAACACTCCGAGTGTCAAACAACTAAATCAATCAGATCATAGAACACTCTTTAATTCTTGATCTATAGATGACTAACATTTCTAAATATGATTTCAAATACTTAGAATATTTTAAGTATTAATAATCATATCCAAGCTATTCCGAAGAAAACGCCATAAAAATTCCTAAAATCTAAAATTCAACTTTTTTTTCTATTGCAAATTTACTGGATGCACAGACATACGAAGCCATTTCTTCAGGTCTGATATTGGCTGTTCGCTGGCAGGCCATGACTCATTGCTAGTCTGTAACTTGATATAAATCTTGGTGCGCGAGTGGGATGGAGGCCAGCCTATCTCGCTCGCACGCCAGCATTATAATAATGTAATAGTCGTAATTGAGCTCAGGATTTTACCCCGTGTAACTTGTACTTGCATTGTATTCGGATCAAATCGACAGGAAGCCGATTGAGGAATGGGCTCTTATGTTTTGAGTAGTGAGATTGAGTTTGCCGTGGCAATGAACTTTGGAAAAAACAGCTGTTCGCACAATCGGTATTTTTTTCTCGTTTTTGTTAAAAAGTTCTTGTAACAATAAATTAAAAACTAAATAACAGTAAAACAAAGCAAGTTTTAGGCAACCATTAACTTATGGTTATGACGATAATAAATAATGCATTAAGTATTTGAAACGATTATGATAAAAACTTCATTTTGAATAAAATTGGTCCCGACTGTACTTATGTTTCCTTGCGTGTGTTCTAAATACCATGACTGATTATTTAATTATGGAGATAACAGGAGCTAGCTAGCGACAAAATAGCTGCATAATAGAGTCAAGTAGGCATCCTCAAGTAATACTAACCATAAATAGGATCACAATGAAGTGTGGTAAGGAAACTGTATTCGACAGTAAAAAATATTTAAGAAAAATTAGAAAGCTTTTTTTTTGCTTTTAACGGTAGTAATTTAGCTTTTATGTAAGTAGTGGTTTTTTAACTTATTATATTTTATATTTATACGGTTCAGATGACAATCGATATACAGTCATACAATACAATATATAGTACAGTCAGCAAAAAAGCTTGTCATAAAAATGAAATTTATACTAAAAACTTACTAAACAATCAAACGCTGCCAACCCTATGTGCTGGCAGGAATAACGTAGCCAACCTAACATTTTTACATTCTGTACACTCCATTCTGTCGAATGAAAAATGAAATATTATTCATTAAGCAAATGGGTCTAATCCATATCGATTTGATTCAATTGCAATCGTCGATTAAACATAGCCTCGACAGGAAAATTTCAGCCAACCCACTCGCAACATATTATTTAGCCTACTAGATATAAAATGCTTCTGATCCATTAAACAGATGAGCAAAGGTCGATCTTTATTCGTATCTCAGGCACTATCGATTGATAGTCTATCTTTTCCGATCGATACTGAGCTATCGATTGGCTACACTAAAGCCTATTTCGGACCGTTCTGACTTGTCCGGGACATTATAATTCTGTGTAAATGGTTTCGTCCCGGTTATTATCGGCCCCAGTACCAGTATAATTTAATATATGCGCAGTTGTCGCAAATTAAATATCTACTGACGACTCCACTTGTAATCAAATAAATGGAAACCAGGGCTGGCACTCGGTGATTGTGCTGCTTCGATTTGCATGTGAAAATAATACAACGGTTAAGTTGCTATGAAACGAAGTAAGTATTTTTATTTGGGAAGGAAGCTGGATATTTTATTCTCCAACTGCTGGAACACAACAATGCTGAAAACATCGTTGTTATGACTGGTGTCAGACTTAGATAAGTTGTTAGTACCTTTAGCTAGCCAGCCCCCCTAGACAAGTGGCTTGTCACGTGACATTTCGATCGCTAATGTCAATCCCATACATTTTCTTTCTATTCTACTGGCGATATCGATAATGGAATGCCACTTGTCTAGGCCCCCAGGTGGACGTAGAACAACCACCAACCAAAATGAATACAATATGTACCTTAACCCCTCTGGGAATCGAACCCGGGACCTCTGGGCCTGATACCGGTGGTGTGTCCAACTAGACCACAGAGGCGGTTAAAAGTTTTATCTAAGCCCTTTAGAATGTGACATAGTATAGTTTTATGTTTATCCACAACGGTGTAGCACTTGACTCATCACACCTGATTAAGTTTCCAAAGGTTGATTTCCGATGCATTTTGTGATCAATAACCCGATCTCTCGAAACAACAACCTTATTACAACAACAAAGTATAATGTATTATATTCACAATGGGAACTTTTAATATGATGAGTGCAACGTTACATTAGCGAAATGAATACAAGAAATAATTCTTGTTCGTCATATAAAACATTGTTTGCATTTTAACTGATTTCATAGAATGACGTCCCATTATTTGCACGCAAGCGAGCTTCCTATTTAGATATTTACTTTTATAGCGGTTCAATCGCTAGATCGTTACCGTAATAAGCGCTTCTGTGCCACACAATTGCTCGATTATAAAATTAAATAAATAAGATATTTATGCATTTTTATGCGGAAAAGGTTTTTTTGAAGTGAAAACTTCTTTAGTGGCATTGTGCACTTTTTGTGATGGGTAAAACATGTTAAACTCGCGTCAGGATCACGTGACCGTCAGATCGAAAATTCGTAAGACGGACACGTGACCCAGATCGAAAAACTATTACAATGTCATTAGAATACGAAGGCAAATTTCACCACCGTTTACAAAGGTGTGATAGCGTAGTTTAGAAAACGGGCGGCATTGAAGCCAGAAGACCTCGGTTTAAATCTTGTCCGTATTTTTTTTTTCTTTTCTTTTGTCATTTTTTTTGTGAAAAAGTCAAGGGAGTCCTTTTCACTTCTGCCGGCACTCCCGGAGTGCAACCCGTTGTTTTTTATTTATATATTGTTACTAAGTAGGTAAGTACTTACTTGTCTCTTTGTTTATGTCAACATTACTCTGCGGTACATTAATTAAATTAATGTATGTATAAGCAACTTATTTTTTAGAGCCTATTGGATTGGTGGAGATTTGTAAACGGTATTGTTTTAAACTACTGATTATAATAATAATTTATATTTGCCTGTAAATCTTCCAAATAATAAATAAATAAAGTTTATTTTTTTGCTTTTATCCACAATGGGATAGCATTTAGTCTTCACCACACTTGATGGCGCACTACTCTCGGAATCTTCAATTATTGAGGAACTGGCTATTTATTTATATTTTTTTTTCATTTGTCATCATAAGTCGAAAAGTATGCTGCCTAAGAAAATAAGAAAAATGTTTGATAAATTGCAAGCCGCGCTGTTTTATATGATGATGATTTTTATTATGCCCTAGTAACCCCACTTCAAATTTTTAAGACCCCCTTTCAGTTTCAGTCCCTGTTGCAGAAAAAAAAAATCTCTCGTATTTGCAAAATAGTTGGGCAAACGTTATCTAAAACTGTTCCAAATTTCAAGCTGAGAGCATCAGTAGTTCTCGAGATATCCAGCTGTGACAGACGGACTGAGTCGCACCATAAGGGCGTTTGTGCACTACCACTGAATTTTACCGATCCGGAAAAAAACGGATGATTGTATTTTAATAATAAATCATTTATAATAGTAATTAATTAAATACAAGCATCCGATTTTTTCCGGATCGGTAAAATTCAGTGGTAGTGCACAAACGCCCTAAGGGCGTTTGTGCACTACCACTGAATTTTACCGATCCGGAAAAAATCGGATGCTTGTATTTTAATAATTAATCATTTTTATTAGTAATTAATTAAATACAAGCATCCGTTTTTTTCCGGATCGGTAAAATTCAGTGGTAGTGCACAAACGCCCTAACGGTTCCTTTTTACTATTTTGGTTCGGAACCCTAAAACCGACTAGCCCGCGAAGCCTGAAGGATTGTGACCTTTTGTTCAGTTAAATCTATAAAAACTCTTTTTCTTAACTACAAAAGGTTAAACCGATATATAATTTCTAATTGATTCTATTATTATCTTTACCTATAATAGGTAACATTGACAAAATGTTTGTATGCCATTCCGATAGTGACAGCCCTATCGCAACTTCATTCCGTTCATCGACGCGATTATCGACTTTAATGTCAATGGAAATAATGACTGATATTGACTGGTGACATTTTATTCCGTTACCGGTGGAAATGGCTTTTTTGTAAACAACTTCCAACTATTATGGATAAAAATGTATTGAATTAAAAATAAGGTAATGTGACCGCAAACCGCAAGATGGTTTTAAACAAAGTGGGCAAAGATCATGAAATTTAAACGTAAGGCATTCGTATTTAGGTATCTTAGAAAAATTGCATTTTGAATGCAAAATTTTAATTGTAAATAGTTATTTTGTCGTTATAAAATTTTTGAACGCTCATTTATTTATTTAATGCAGAATTGTACAACGTCCGACTTGATTCCAGATACCTTCTTAACCTAAAGTTATGAATTTAACTTCACAATTTTCCAAAATATGTTTGCGTAGGTAGCGTTGCTTTTTTAATCTTAATGTAAATATATATTTACTTGCTTTTGCCCGCAGCTTCGCCCGCGTGCGTTTCGGGAAAGCCAAACCTTCGTATCATCTTAGAGGTTTAATTTTACAAAATCCTTAGCCGACGTCAACGTCATATTATCAACCTAAATATCTGCGTGCCTTTCAGCTCGATATTCGATTGATAGAACAGTCAGCCACCTTTACTTTTTATATAAAAATGTATTCAGATTTTATAACCAATTAAGGTGTTGTTCGTGAACTACTTAAGTGTGTAGCGTTACACATCGTAAGCGATAGATCTTAGAATTAAAAAACTTCAGAGAATCTCAGGACCTCAGATAGATAGCGATCTTGAAAACCGGTGCGTACACTACTCGGCCACGAAGGTGGTTTTGACAAAGTAACAATAAAGACTCACTCTCCAATTAATAAGGCAAATAATCATCTTCATTGCAAATTTGCGATAAAAAAGTTTCTCGAAATAAGACAATACACATTTTATTATAACTTATAAATAAAGTGGCATGGCTAATATCACTTCAGTTGCTGCTGGGAGCCGCGGAGCGTGACGAATAATACATATAAATAAGTTAACTTTTTACCGATACAAGTTGCAAATTATCAACTATTGTTGAGTACTAGTTCCCGTGAGCGGTTTTTTCTCTCCACGGATGCACATGCAACTCCGTTTTAATTAATGTTCGCAATCTTTAAATTTATCTGGTTGTGATATTTAGTTTTTACGGCCCCGTTTCTGTTGTGCCCAGTGCCCGTAGTGTAAGTTTTAATGTCAAAAAACGCAAACTATTTCGATTCCGTATTTATATCAATTTGTATGAAAACTGTATTAGCGCCTCTAGCGGCGAGTAGCGCGCTTTTATAGTTTTCATACAAATTGACATAAATACGCAATCGTAATAGTTTGCGTTTGCTTGAAATAAAAACTTACACTAGGGGTACTGGTTGCAAATTCTTCGAGTGTTATAGCTGTTTGATATAATTTATTGCGCACGTTCTGTTTTGTGCAAAGTTTTTAGTAGGGCAGGAAACCCCTTCGTGGTATTAGATCTTAGGTATTTAAGACAAAAATGGGTTACCTAACCAAAGCCGGGGCAGTGGCCAAAACTTTCTGCCCTACTTCTATTAGCTTTTTATTCGCGTTTTGTGCAGTAAGTTAATTAACGCTATTATTAGTGTAGCCTAGTACCTGTGCTAGTATTATGTTATTTGTCTAGAAAAAGATGATCCTCGTATTTACAGTCAATGTCATGTGAAGTTTCTAAAACAGCTCTTATGCTACTACAGCTCAAAAACTACTGAAAGGATCTGGATGAAATTTGCAACAATGATAGATAATAAGCAGGAATAACACATGGGATACTTTTTCTCCCGATATTCCCACGGGAACGGGAAGTACGCGGGTGAAACCGCGCGGAGCCCTTAGTGTTTAATAAGCACATAACTTATCGTCAAACATTCAGACAATCACTTATAGAAAATGCAAACTATTACAAATTGATGCTTTTCGTTGCTTGTTTAAGGGGAATCGAATCCTCCATTATTATCTAGAGGGGTGAAAGTCAGCTACTATTTTTTTAAATAAATGATAATGATAGTTTAAAAGCAAATTTTTATTATTTTCTAGATATCAGGTTATACAGTGCTATGTTTCTGCTCTATTTGCTGTACGTCACTGTACGAGTATAAGGTTGCGTGTAAAAAATTAACAATTGGAGAATTGACAATTTCAGTTAGTGGACTGTGATGTTCTTCATAGAAGGATAAGTCTGTTCGTCCACACATTCATTGCCGGTTATCCAGAGATACTTCGGAAGTCGGGTGAAGGAAATGGGTGATGTAAAGGGTGGATAAAGCGAACAACACTGACAAAATGTTAGTGGTACGAGCGACAAGTGTTTGCTACACGCAACGTATAAACGAATTATTTAATGACGAATATGTGTCATTGACGACTTAATGACACGATCATTATCCCACTGGAAGATACAGCGTGTTTGTATCGTGTGACGCAATGAGGGCAGCCCACAAAAGTATCTTAAGAAAGTATAAGAGTTGTAAAGTCAAACAAACAAGTTCATTTTCTTTTAAATTCAAACTTATTGTATGTTGTTATTCTATAGTTTTGACGCTTTCAAACAAGTATTCGCAAAATAGCGCATTTTACTTTTGTACAATTTCGAATTTCATCAAGCTGTTTTAACAGTGTTCTATCTACGTTTTTATTCGACAATACATACCTATGCGTGAAATGCTCCTTTTTAACTCTTTGTGTACTATGGTTGTACCAGTAGTGGAAAAATAGAGTACTTGGGTATTAGAAATTTCGATGTGACATACATACATGATACAAATAGATAAACAACGCCATTTTGAATTTATAAATGTTACCGGCCAAACCCAATTTTAGGACAAACTAGTTTTTCCTGAACTGATTTGGCCTAGGAAAAACTAGTTTATCCAAAAATCGGGTTTGGCAGGTAACATAAACACTTCGATCATTAACTAATACTAGAACTTGTCATTAAGACCATAATGTTTTGTACGGAAACAACCCGTAGTAAATACCTGAAATAGTAAGCAGTTGTTTAGTTATTTACACATACATTTTCACCTAGTTTTTTTTAACAGATTTTGGATAAAACAACAAATTATGAATTAGAAGAACTCATAACCTATTACTTATTACTGTAGGTAATGTGGAGATCCTTGGGGGAGTCCTATGCCCAGCAGTGGGTGTCGTAAGGCTGACATGATGATGATGAAGAACTTATTTTAGTTCCGGAAAGAGAGATAGCTATTTTTTACTTTATGTTGAATGCATAGAGTGCGAGCACCACTGCCAGAGATGGCGAGCAAGCAAACGAGCCGAGCGATGTGACGCGTTTCACCACTTTTTAGGGTTCCGTAGTCAACAAGGAACCCTTATAGTTTCGCCATGTCCGTCTGTCCGTCCCCAGCCTAGCTTATAGACTCTTAGTTCTATAAAACTGTAATTTGGCATGAATATACATATTAATCACGCCGAAAAAGTGGTGAAGTAAAATTTTATTTTTTTTATGTTACCTCCCCTACACTTGAAGTGGGGATGTATTTTTTTTTTGTTTTAAACAGTTTTTTGATTGAGGCTTCCGTTTGTGAATTATTAAGCTTTACGTTAGATCGCTTGCCAGCTGGGTATGTGGTCTGCGCTTTGAGCTATTAACTGTCTCTGGTATGTTAAGAAATGTGTGTGTTTTTTGTCTTTCACAGCCACAAATTGTAATACTTATAGCTGTTCACTAGTCGCGTGTGAGCCTTAGCAATAACAATGAACAACAAAAACTGAAACTAAACGCTTCAACGATTTCTAAGAAAACCGTTAATGTTATTAACTAGATTTATTAATTATGATTTCTCTTTTAAGTCTCTTATTAAAACGTCTTGTGAATGATTTTAACACTGACATTACATTGCCTTTATTGACATAAAGTTACCCATAACGTTTTTAAAGTAATTACTTAACATCGTGCAAGGATGGATATAACTTAACTATAAACTTAGATCAGTAGTGATTCATGATATATAGGTACTAAAATCTTAAATTATATTCGTTTTAACTCAGATTAACACTCCATAATGACACAAGAAACCAAAATATCAACTGTTTGAAGTAACTCTCTACTACACCATGGTTAACGTTAAACGTATGGAAATACATCACAAACAAAACCGAATGCGTTTACAACACACGCATCTAGTAGGTGTCTTTGTCGCGAGGTCAATGACACTCATCTCATTGTAAATTACAATTTATTCAAATATACCGATGTGATAGACGACTGTGTGGCTCGACGTTTTGTCTGCAGCCGTCTGTATAAAGGGCGATTCACATTTGGTAGCGGGTAGCGCAATCATCTGTAGGTACAATGTGAGTAAGAAAAGGTTCGTCACCATGAGGTCTATTTACGTTTGCTCACTCTAACTAAGCGATAGGTCTGCTGCTTGCGTATTGCGTCGCACGAAACGTCATTATAGTTATCCCATAATGCAACACGTAAAGCCTTCAGTTTGTCAACCAATTGGAATATAAAACATCGGTTGCCATGATTTCAACGTTTTGTCTGCAACTATCTGCATAAAGGACCATTCACACTAGTTGAGTTGGTGCTGCGATCAACAGTAAGGCTTAGATCACACGCGTTGAGTAAAACGGGCCAGACAGTTCTCTCGGCTGAGTATTGCGGCGAGTAGGTACCGTACAACATGTACTAAGTAATGGGCCTAGCTACAGGCTTTTTCGTTAAAAATTATTTAAAAAATATAATTTTAGTCCAATATACCGTGTGATCGACGACTGCCTGTCTTAACCTTTTTATCTACAATACAACTATCTGAATAAAGAATCATTCACACTTAAAATCTGGTAGCGCGATCAATAGTGGCAGGTGTGGTAGATGACTAGCGGTGCTCCGCAGTTCCATCTGCGTTAATTTGAGAAAAAGGAAAAAGATATATTTTTTCTCGTTTTTGCATCATTTTTCATTAATGATCCACTTCCGTTGGTCGTAGCTCGATGTTATATAGCCTTTATTTATATATATAGTCCATTTATCGAGCCTTCCTCGATAAATGGACTATCCAATACAAAAATAATTTTTCAATTCGGACCAGTAGTTTCTGAGATTAGCGCGTTCAAACAAACAAACAAACAAACTCTTCAGCTTTATAATATTTGTATATATAGATTATGAGGTATAGTCCATTCGCTTAGATAGTGTCGCTCTGCCACAATGCCGTGCGGGTGTACCGACACTATCTAACCGAACGGACTATAACATATTATTATTTTACTTTGAGTATCATATATTTAGCGCGCATACAGCTTCTAGTCGTTGAAGCAAACACAAGCACACCTACTTCACAATGCTTGTGATTGTGAGTACGCCGTAGCATGTCGTATTAGTATATTTCGTCAGTCTTGTTACGTGCTGTAAGAAACGACGTCTAACATCTACCGTTACAATGTCTGCGCTCCGTCTGGCGCGCTACAAGCCGGCCGATGTGAAACAACCTTTAAACGATCCACAATATTGCTCTACTTGTAATATTGTTGCAACTATTGTATTACTTTTGTTACCTTGTTAAAAATGTTTTTCACTTTTTACGAGCGTTATTGTTGAACTAAATGATACATATCTGCACCTATTAAGAAACTCTTCATTATAGTGCACTGGCGGCAATAAACCCACTTCCATAAATATTTACAATACATATGTAATAATAATATTATTTATCATTGTTGCTAAAACACAATAGATCGTATCATTTGAATAATTTTATCTGATACGAGTATAAGTGTGCCGTGGTTGTGCCAAGGTACAGCCGAGCGGAATGGTGTTTTGCGACGTTTATTCCGATGTAAGATATAATATAAACGATAGAAAAAAGAGGATCGGTCAAAAACTTTCGTTATGGTATAACTTGGAGTGGGTGACTAAAATTTATTGTTTGTCGAGCTCCTCTGTGCTTTGTTTGGCATGTTAGGCTTTTGGTCCAATAGCAAGGGTATAAGGTCTTGGCTTATTCTCCTTATCCGTCTATAAAGCAGGAATGCGCCCTAGCAAATAAATTAATGTCATTTATATATATATAACTCTTCCGTTATCGACTGATAGACAACCGCACAGCCGATACTACTAGGGGTGCGAGAAGCTGAAATTGTGTGAATGTATGTTCTTTGGGGAGTGAAGGGGAGCGCTAAGAGATGATTTTTGGAAATTCCCGCCCTAAGGGGGTAAAAGTGTAAATATCTTACAGTTTTTACCCCTTTATTTATTTAGTCTATTATTATTAGTTGGGAAAACCGCTAAAGTGTGGAGTCAGAATCATAATGATCACTCACAGTCACACACAGGTCACTTATTTTCTATTTAAAACTGACCTAGATACTTTTTCCATAAAGTTGACATTTACAGCGTTAATTATCGCCTAGTTTATTAAGAAATTATCTCATAAAACAAACTACTTTGAGATCGTATCATAATTACCTACCTGATTGCCAATACCATGAATTTGTAAAAAAAATGGGTACTTATTCCATACATTTTGGTTGAGTCGGTATTGTACTTTTCTATGAAACAGCTGTTTTGTATTGCGATTTCGTGGCTGGCCATACTTAAAGTTGTTAGTATTGGTGGGCTCATTCATCCCTTGAGGTGGAAATTCCAAAAATACTCTCTAGTGCTCCCCTACACTCCCCAAGGAACATCCATGCCAAATTTCAGCTTCTTGCGCCCAGTAGTTTCGACTATGCGTTGTATGTCAGTCAGTCAGTAACGCAAGAGTTTTATATTTATGTATAGTATATTAATGATTAACAATTTAGTAGTAATTTTTTATTGTTTTGATAAGTAGTAAAAACTGTGATAACTAAATAGATACAATTCGTTTTCTGAAGGTTTTTTTTCAAAAAGAATTATTTCTGATCCCTTTTTCTCAGAAGAATTTAAAATAGGTGAACTCTTGATATTTTACCTAAGTATTTTTGCCAACAAGTGTACGTAGAGACGTCTGGAGGTACTTAAATAATCGTTACGGACCTCACGGAAATTCGATTCTTATGTGCTTTATGACTAGGTTGAATGTTCCTCGTAAAACACTTTCACTTACGACCCGACTGCTTTCCAGACAACTGCGTACAATAGACATCATATAAAGAAATGTGATTGCGTCCTTTATGTAGCTTTTATTACAATGTTATATGGATGACAATGTGTCTGATATTGTTTCTCTAAATATGCTTCCTGCTTTTCGGAATGTTTTAGTCGCTATGGATAAATTGTATTATGGTTGTTAATGTAAGTTATTCGATTTTATACGAGTATTGGGCCCTACAATGCGGCAAATGTTTCTTACATAATGATAATGCGTTGTTATAGGAAAAGTTGTTGTGATAGCTTTATCGGGATGAGCAATACGGCGAATTGTAAAGTGTAAATTAAAGATTTATAACTTTTTTTTTAGACTTAGGTATAGTTGGAACTGGGAAATGCTGTTTATGTCTATATGTGTAATGCTTTGACATAAACCGTTTAAGGAGCGGCCCCACGGCGCCGACTGACGTCGCCAGCAAACATTGGGAGTGTTGCTATAAAAAATATGTTAAACAAACATAAAAGTCAAACAGAGTCCTATTAAAAAAATAAAAACTTTCATCATTTTTGATTGCTAGGTCCCTTTCTAAATCCTTAGGAGTGACAGTGACCGTTTATTAAATCGAAATGTTCGAAGCAAGGGGCAATCGGGCGCATGCGCGCTCCAGCGGTCGGCTCGTTTGTATGTGTTTATGTATTCTAATTTTATTGTTTTCCTTATTTTCGTCCCACTTTTGTTTGGTTCGGAGCGCCGCATTGTTCCCCCGTCGTAAACGCCGATTTAGATGATAAAATAAAATGTTGTATGGAATTTTTATGTAGTAAATCGTAATTTCGTACGTAATCGTACCGCGTGGCGTGCGCGCCCGGCGATTTTTTTATTTAATTTACAGAAGACTGTGTTCGTTTGGCTGTTGTTTGTTTTTTTTATTACAATTACGAATTTAAAAATATATTTATTTTGTTTTGTAATTACGTTGTGCTGCTCGGCGTCGGGCTTGCACGATCGTGTATCGGGATAGAACCTGTTTTTGTTGTGAATTAAAATTAATAATGAATACTTGAAAGTTGCTCGATTGTGAGTTGTAGTTGTAATTAAGTGCGATTATAACGGAACCGGCAATTACTCGTAATCGTAATGTCTGGGGGATATGCTTGCTAGTTGTATGTTTGCAAGTGAGAAAGGCGGCAACTCTGCGAATATGACAATGTTTGTCATGCCTTTAATCGAATGAAAATAGTACCAAATCATATGAAGATAATAATACTCTATAAATGTCGTATGTGTGTTATAGTGCCTACACTTGTAACATATTTTTTTTTGCCTAAAAGGTGTGTTAAATTTCTTTGCATACGAAAATATATTTAAAAAAATGTGTTTATTGTACGAGTCAACAAATAAAACTAGAGACTAGAAAAAAAAATAGAAATTGCTAAAAAAATTTTCGGCCAATTTCCGTATAACACAAAAGTTGAGAAATGTCAGATACATAAATAACACGGCCGACCTTGGACACATCTTATTGTGACTACAAATAAATAAAGATCTATAACCATTGTTTTATCACAAAAATAAGTCTTGTTAATTTAATATGATCAACATTAAATTACTTACTCTATTGTTGTTTCCGAAAAAATATTGGGTAAAGAATTTAATTTATATGTCACATATAAAAGTTAAGCGCGCGACGTCTCGTATATTTCGGTGGGATAATTGATGGCGGCGCGTGCGCTGAGAGTTGGTGCGACGCCAATAACATGGATGCATTTGATCAGGCTGACAGCAGCTACTGAGCTGAGGAGTACGTCAAAAATGTTCTCTCAAATATACACCACTAAGACATAGAGAAGAACTGGCAAGAAACTCGTCTAGGGCTATTTTGTTCTTTGTATTAAACACCACTATTGTTTAATTAGTACTCAAAACTTAGTTTGATAATAACGCTAGGAGTTGAGTGAAAGACACTTTTCCACTAAAGAGAAAAAGAGAGGAGGAGAGACAGCCCGCCTGGTGATACGCAATGCTCACCTCCTTGGCATCTCCCCCTTATATTGGGCACCTTGATTACCCGAGATTGGAATAGGCAGAGATATTTTGTGTAATTGCATTTTTTTTATTAATATGGACCCGGAGTTCCGCGATTTGTTATTAAAGCTGAAGGCCTCTCTATTGATGTAATAATTTCCCATTTAAGACACACTAAAGTGAGCAAGTTTGTATGAAAATTGTGCGTCAGGTCAGCCAAGCTAACAATGAAAATAGTCACTGAATAGTGGGAGGAGGAGGGGGTGCAGTGCATGCAACCCAATTCCTATTCGATGCAAACAAACAAACAAACAATCAAATCTTTCCTCTTTATAATATTAGTGTAGACAAACCCGGAGTTGGAATCTTGTAGAATGTCTATATTAACATAATATTTGCGGTCAATAAACCTAAACTGTAATTACTGAAAGCATGACAATAATCTTGACAATAGGCTTTGGGATAATGCAAAAATCATATTTTAGTATTTAGTTTGTCAACAAAGTAAACTGAACCTGTTTTGGTTTGTCTTGATACGAAATGAAATTATCCAAAAATGCAGTTTGCGTAATAATCATTGTTTGGCAATGCTAATTATTATTAAATATGAAAATATTGTCAAAACTTTTCCAGCATCTACATATACAATTGTAAATTAATGAAGTATACAAGGCATTAGAGTAAAATGTCAACGTGCATTAAGCTAGAGTTTTGAAATAAAGCCTGAAAACGGGAGACAGCGAAGATAAACTGTATTGAGCTACGGGAAAGGTACTGCACTATGAAATAATATTTTGTTTACTCATTTTATTATATTTGGTGTTCTTGATGCATTTGCAGTCCGACGGCAGGCTGTTTGCCCAACTTTTAATTTGGCAGTAGTTCAAATAATGTTTTAACAAGGTTTCAACTTCGGTACAAATGTAGGTACTTAGTAAGTATATGTATATGTTACAGTCAAAACTCATAACCCGTCGAAACTACTTTTGACTGCAAAAATCAGGCAAAAGTAGTATTGAACGATGCTCTTAGTTAAAAACAATTTTGACTAATTTTTGCAGTTGAAAGTGGTTATAACTAAGGATATTGGTCAACACCACGTTTAACTGCAAAACTTTGGGTAATAGTGTTTGTGACCAAATTGTATCGGTTAAATGGTTAGTCAAATCAAAACTACTTTGACTGGGTAAATTTAATAAAAAACATACGTACTTATGTATTACGAAATCGTTAAATTATCTGACATACATAATGTTTACTAGTTCTAGATATACTTTAAAGAAAATGATAACATGTTATAAAATAACGCGTTACATAAGTTAGTATTAGAATGTCATCATAAAAATCAAACAAATTAATATTCTGCTTATCGAAGTATAACGAATACATAGTTTTTGTTAAAAATGAGAGAAAAACTAATACAAGAAGTATCTACAAAAAAAATACTGTAGTACCTACTTAAGATGGTACTATTACTTGTTTACACAACCTAAACTGTTATGACACTTGGAATTGCACAATGCACAATAAACGTGCTTTCTTGCACAAATATGAATTGTGACCGTAGTCTGAATTTTAAATCATGCAAAACCACTTTTGTCTGATTTTTGCAGCCAAAAGTGGTTTTGACTTGTTGTGAGTTTTGACTATAACATATACTTACCTATACATATTTTATTTGCAGTTTTATATAGAGACATTATATTAAAAGTTTTATCTGCCAAATTTAAAACTTGCTAAAATGATTTTGATCTCATCAATCGTGTTTTTCATCCATAATCACATGAATACTAAGGCCATTAAATAGAATTTGATGTTTGTTGTACATTTATGAACATAATTGATGTTGGATTCTGCGAATCTGAGAACCTTTTATGGAATTATAAAGTTTCAAATAACACTCACCCGTTCTCACACCTATTACCGATATACTGATAATGAAAATGAAAAACTATTTATTCAGTCATCACCCGCTTGGTCGATGATAGATACTTAATGCCCACCAACGGAGATCTCACTCAATCATCTCTACGACGATCAGTACTACACTACCCTACCCGGACCGATGGTGATCGCGGAATGATATCGTACGTGTTCGCTATTCGATCATCAGTCCACCTCGTAGTGTCCAATAGAACATTTCTGTTGAAAGTTTCATTGCAGAACCTGTCAGCCCCAACCGTCTTCCAGTTCTTTCCTTTCATATAATTTACTACTACGATAATGAAAGTGATGAATCGCATTCGATCAATGTTATAACTCGCCTTTCATGGTAAGGTGCTTTTAAACTAAGCACCCTCAATGTAATCTAAACAAAACCCCGATTCTACATAAATTCGGGCCAAATAACTCAACGTGTCTGTCATTGTGTTCCTTTTCGTCATAATGGTGTTGGGGATCGATGGTAGAGTGCATAGTCACCGTCGGTCGATGGGAGCGAGGTGAGGATGGGGGACCAAAAGTTGCAATATGGGAATGTAGATACTTAGGCAGATCGTAGAGCTTTGTTTTTCAAAAGGCTAACTTTAAAAGCTCATACACTTAGTCTTGTGGATTTGTATGGAAACTTAAGACAAAAAGGTAGCCACAAAATGCTCAAAACGCATTGAACAGACAAAACAACGTCGACTTTCGATATTGGAGAAGTATAATGACCCCGGAAATTACAAGTGATAAGTTAGAGCTTGATTCAAGATTTTTTTATGAATACTTGTCATCAAAAAATAAAAAAGTAGAACAACCATTACACCTGCTATATTAGGTATTGTAATATTAATATTATATTGCCTTTTAAATAATCAAATACTCACTTAAAAATGATACTTTAATATTTATATTCGGTATCAGAAGGCCACTGTAACCCAGCAGTGGGGCATTAAAATGGCTGATTATGATGATGATAAATTTAAAAATATTGTGTGTGCTTGACTTGCCCTTGTCACTGTA
This sequence comes from Crambus lathoniellus, assembly GCA_949710035.1. Classification (NCBI taxonomy): domain Eukaryota; kingdom Metazoa; phylum Arthropoda; class Insecta; order Lepidoptera; family Crambidae; genus Crambus; species Crambus lathoniellus. The sequence goes on from OX453296.1 coordinate 33,389,781, forward strand.
TTGATCAAGGGTTAAATGCCCATGTAAACCAGACATTAATATCTGGTTGGTTCAGTACTTACCCGCAGTGTAAGTTTGTCAATGTGAAATCGTTACCATCGCGTTTGCGTTAAGAATTGTATTCTAGGCCTTATTGTTTACTATTCGGTCGGGCATATATGTGTATACGCCCTTAGGATCTATCTGTCAAAATGTAACTCAAGCGCTACTATCACGTTTGCTCGTCTCGTTGACAAACTCACACTACGGCAGACTTATCAGGTAACTTGCAAAAGCCAAGCGACGGCGAAAATCTCGCAATTATTGTTCTAAAATCGGAAATTTGTACTATGGAGCAGAAAAAACTTTGTTGCGATTTGCTATTTTAGAGCAATAACTGCGAGATTTTCACTATCGCTTGGCTTTGGAAGTTACGTGATAAGCCTGCGGGTCTTCGACTAACCATACCACTAACTAACCGGTTGGAGTGTCGAAAACGACCGAGCGAATAAGAGCGCACTTCTAGGGTGCGCTCTTATCTCAAAGCGTTTCCGGTCATTTTCGACGAAGCTAAGGGTATACTGATATCCGTAACACATAAATGCTCAAGTTATCTCGAAATCAAACTAACATTACATGATGTCAGATTTATTTTGTTAAACTGTTTTCTTCCATGTAACTAAGTGTATTGTGTTGTTTGAGATACTTCCAGTATATACCAGGATTACAGTTTATAACGGCGGGTAGTACGAAATTACATTCCAAACGACTTGTCGTTAAAGGGCCCGAAAAGTAATCAAACCGCCGAATTATTTGGTATTTTTTTATTTTATTTTTATTGCTATTTCATGAACACTGAAATGTATGATTGAACGGACGGTTTTTATTTCTCCAAAATCTTGCTAGCATATTTTTATGTAGTACCTACCTACTTTTTTAAAAAGTATAGGTAAAATTAAATTCATCCAATGAATTGCTAAAGGTTGATAATACTTATATCAAAAGGCAAAACATCGCGCGGTCGCTCACCTACAAGATGGAACGATCAAGTACTTAAAAGGTCCTCTAAACTTCACACATGCAATCGGTCGTAAGAGACGCGCTGAACAGAACCGGTGGAGGCAGATCAACCGCTCCAGATGCAACACTGATGCTGACCACGATACTCAGACATGAGGCACCGACCCCATAGAGAGATATATAATATACTAGCATTGCAATTTCAGATCTTTCCAGTTTCCTCATCCGCTCCTTTCCAGTATAGACATAGAAACAGACTAAGTTTGACAAGTAGAGCGTGTTACTTTCACATTAATATAATACATAATATGTTCTGCAAGCAGATGAACATTTTAGTGCTAGGTATATGACTGGAGCTATTGGATTAGTCTTTTTAACACACATTGTATAAAATCACCATTATTCGAGTGCAATGTACTCAACGGATGTTAAAGCAATCACAAAATAATGTAAATGTCATCTACGTGCACAAGGTTCATCTGAACTACGAAATGTAATTAATGAACAACAAATTTTGAAAACACTTAACATAATCATTACCTTACTCCAAAGTACTTCGTCCAAATGACATTTTTATATGATGGATACCCATTACTTTTCACATGAAAAATTAAGCGAGGGTCAGTCTAGTTTGCAGGGTGCGTTAAGTACGGCGCAGATCGATGCGGCAACATTTTACGTTCTATTCCCGAAGAAACGCGAAACCGACACGAGCATCAGCTATAATAAATTTCTTGTCTTATAAAAATAAAACTTTTCTTTTTGCCGACGCGGGGCGACGACGACGCCACAGTATAATGTTGGGCGGTAGCTAGGGTTTGGAAGGCGATGGCTATATTTTACTTAATAGTAGTGCTTATGTGTAATATTATCAGCATTGTTAGTAGAACATAACAGAAATACCAATAAAAAACTTATATTTTTATTTACAATAGGACAGGTCCCATCTCCGACTCCATTAGAGCTATTTGTGAGATGGGTAGTTTTTTTAATACTTAATTTTCAATAATACGAAAAGTAGTTCTCATAAATGAATTATCAAATTATTTCAAATATTCAGGTCACGTATATCAAAAGTTATTAATATGTACTCGTATATTAGCCTTCTCTTTTTTTTGATGGATTCATATTTTTGAGAAATATCAACCTTAGGAGGTTGGGTATTTGTAACCACACTTTCAAGTCATATCATATCAGAGTAATAATCATTTATAGTTAAACAAAAATCATGTTTAACAAATTATAACACAATCAGCTATAGTAGCAAAAAAATATGCAAGCTACTGTGGTTCACGGCACTGTGGCCAGGGGTAGCGGGACTTAAGCGGGAGGGGACGTGGGTTCGGCCCCGGCAAAGTTGTGAATTGGCCACGCACACAGACCCACGGAACATTATCGTGATTCATATCGTTTATAATTTTATATTATGTTAAAGCGGAGCGGGGGTGCGGGGGGAGAAGATATTAAAAATACAACAGCCGAGCGAGTACTTTTTGCCGGCACCGTCTGCATGGAAACCAAGTTTGTTTGTGTTCTAACTATTGATCCATTAAGTTGAACGCAATATTCTTGGTTGTAATTTAATTTTAACAAATGAAGAAGTGTATGCGGCCCGGAATTTGTATTTCAATTGTTGGAGAGGTTGTTCGCTCGCCAGCTTTTGTTCGAGTGGCGTATCTCACGTTTGTACGAATTCCCGACTCAAACATTGAAATCTTAGAAGATATCTTGAAACTTATTGCGCGAACGGTTAATGGGTGCGTATTTAAAAACCTAATGCAATTTTATTGGACTAGTTGCGTGTTATATGCTGTGCAAGTTGACCCAGCATACACGTACTTACTGGTTTAATATAAGTATTTCTAAGTAATCAATGCCGATATTGCAGTATGTTGTAATTTAGCGATTTACTTAGACTCTTTAATCGACTAAGGGCCGATTTCACCAACATTGAATTTACACGAGAGTAGCTATCCCAAACATAACTTTACTCAACGATTTAGTCGACAGTTAACTTCAATTTCGTTTCACTACGCAAATCTATGGATATCTTACTCTCGCATGGATACTGTGTAATGGTGAACGAATGGAATTGAATGAAAACACTTCGCACCTACATAAGATAGGTACCTAGTTTGTCGCGTGCTTGAGAAATAACGTTAATGCTAACGAAGAAATGACAAGACGTTATACTGATATACTTACCGGCAATAAGTCTTTCAGCTATTTTTACGTAATTAGTTTCCCTCGTCGTCGTCATACTTAAGTGATTTGTTAGTATAGGATATGTTTGAGTTTACATAGGACTTGTGTATATGGTTTATGATATATATGTAACTTTAATTATTGTTGTGAAGCTTTGTGCATTTTAGTACATGTTATGTTGTTCTCTCAAACAGAATCTAATTCTCAATTCTCAACCTAATTAGAAAACAAGACAATAGAATATTCTTGATTACGCTCAATTCCTCTCTAGATCTCCTATCCAGAATACCATATCAACATTCTTGATTACACATATAGAAGCAAACCAAGTCATAACATTTGTCACAAACAACTATTTTAAAGAGATCTTTACAATAAAAAGATCGTTAAGACACTATTTCTATAGTCATTAAAACAAGTGTCTGATATCGTTGAAATCTCACATCGCATTGCATCGAATAATAAAGGTACAAAAAATCTTTATTGAGTGGAATGTAAATAAAATTATCATCGAATATTCGTGACGTACCGTGTTCACCGCGATGCAATTTGCTGCAAACTTGTCCTGGGCTAGGCCGCTCGCACCTTATACAGATACCCGACTCCAATTAATGGAAATATATTAAAAAAAGAAATAATTTACTCACCCGCCCGAGTAAAATATAATGTATGATAAGTCCTCAAGCCGATATGTGTATGCAATTTTTTACTTGGCCACTAAGAATGTTTTAATGGGCTTACGTAAATAATATATGCATTCGCTCATCTATAACTTTTTTCAGTCGACAGTCACTTTAGATTAGCATTAAGATTTAAAAAGACTGCTTGATTTTTTTCTAGCTTATTCAAATACGCCTGGGTGCCTACCATCAACTCTTATTGCGGTTTTGTTTAGGAACCTAAATTGATCTGCTTCGCTTATTCGTACCACGACAGCTTAATATCAATGACAGCGATTCAGTGAACATTCAATGACATTTCACAGCCGCTGAGCTGTCATCAACTCTTATTTGACCTATAACTCGGCCAAGTTAACATGACGCCTGCAGGGTATACCCGTCCCTTTCACTCTCCGGGCATGACAGTATCGAGTGAAAGAGACGGGTAGAAGAAATAAGGACACAAATCGTTCGGTCATTCACATTTAGCGATTCATTTGCGATCCAGTTTTTAGAAGGTCAGAGTACGAAAGAAAGCAATTCATTTTAGGAACCTATTCTGCATCGCGCTATTTTTGAATCGCTGTCTTAAAGTTGATGGTAGGCACCCAGTTCTGTTCGCATTAGAGTAGAGCCTCGGTATATATGTTAGTGTAGTCAAGTAATACGCGGACGGTATTTTAGTGCTGATTTGATGTTTAAATAATTTTATAATGATATAACCACCTCTGTGGTCTAGTGGTCGTACACACCACTAGTACCAGACCACGAGTTCCCGGGTTCGATTCCAAGTGGGGGTACATATTCTATTCGATATGGTTGGTCGCAGGACTTGTTATAAGTCCGCCTGGCCAGCTTCCACCATCTTACCTAAGTCTGACGACATAACAAACAATAATATTTTTTATTTATTTTTTATTCCGGCAGTTAAAGATAAGGTAGCCAATTCCTCAGGATTGTGGATTCCGGGAGTAATGCGCTTAACATCAGGTGAGATGAAGGCTAGGTGCTACCCCGTTTGAGGATAAAAAGAATATTGAAAGTCAGTTAGTCAGTTTAAAATGTGACATGTGCTCTTTGATCGGAACAGATTCTTGTACATTTATTTTCTCGCCGTGCTTGTTAGCGCTTCGCTGGCTTCGCTTCTTTAATGGCTGTTAGTCTGGTCTCGAGTTTCAATATGTCCACTTTGCCATGCGACATGTCAAATCAGAGAGCCTACATTGCCCCCGGGCGTTCGACTTTTCGAATTTTCCTTTTACTTTTATTTCCTACGGCGTCCTTTTCACTATGCTGTGTTGTGTAATCATATTTATTAATTACACTTATATATGTCGTTGAAAACAAAATATTTGTTTCTACACGGCGTTGACGCCTAATTACAAAAATTTAGCTTTACTAAGAAAGACATTAACTCCAGTATTGGTTCTGACGCAGAGAGCGTAACACGTATCCATTTCATTACTTCTTTTCTTTTACTGAGTTGACGCAATTAATCAATTACCAGCTTTTATAATCACAGTGTCCTCCTTGGCATTGTGCAACTGATAGTTTGTAATTGAAGTGCTCTGCTTTATTTCCCCATATAATAACTGACTATGTCGGAATTGATTAGCGATTTGAACTGAGAATTACTCAAGAAGGCCATTTCCATTTATTTGAATAATAAATCCCTAAACAAAATTATAATATAAGTCTGTTATTAGGCATATATTATCTCTCAACCATTCGGCAAAGAATGGGTCGATTAAATAGCGGCTTAACATCCGTCTCAAAAATTACGAAGTCGTCTATATAATATATATTATTACGAGCACAACTAAACAACAGCCACGAAAGCAAATCATACTACTTATGATAGTCCTCGGCCGCATATTACGCCGAATTGTAAAGTAATGACAACCTATAACCGTTGGAATATTTCTCTATTCGTAAATTAGTTACAAATTATGTGTTATTTGTATGTTATTATAGTGCGGTCGAATATCGAGTTTGGAAGGATTCTTTGTAAAATTTTAAATTTATTTTGTTTTGGTAGAGTCTTTGAATGGCGTTAATTTAAGAGGCTTTTACCGGGTTTTTGAAGTACTTAGTTGTTCCAGTTTTTGGTGCGTTCAGCTTTCGGCGGAGCACCCGGGCCGCTAGCCGGCACTGGGTCGTGCGGCCTAGCACGGAAGCTTCACTAATAAACAACTTGCTATTAAACGGTCCGGCGAACCGAGAAATACGTAACTACCGTATATTTATATGCGATACAATTTCATTATTAGATGCCTATTTGTGTCTCGTTATTTCTATTGTCGCTTTTTCTATTTATTATCCGACACAATGTGTGATTATAATGTGGCTTATAATAAATGAGCTATGTGGGAGTCGCGTCGTTTCACACGGGTGACTTCGTACAAAAATTTTAATCTGTTCATTCGCTACACGGTTTTATCGTTCACGTGATTCGTTTTGTTGGATTTTCTTCAACTTCTTGTGATTTAATTTGTGACTTATTGATAATTGAATTCATTAACGGCGGTTTTAAATCAGCTTTTTGTTGTTTAACTGGTTGTGCGCTACGCTATTAGTTAAAAATATCTTTAAAACAGTGCTAAATAAATCTTGGGCAGACGCTGTGTTAGATAGATAAACTGTAATTAACTTTGTTAATTAATCTGCTTAATGCTAATAGATTCGTTTATAATACACACAAAAGTAATTTTCTCTGCCTGTGTATTCATTAAGTAGTGTTCGTTAAAAATATTGTCGTTTTTATTGCCCCGATAGAAAACGTTACAATCAATAGTATATGTAAATGAGTTTTTTCCGCACAAAGTGTTGCAGTGTGACTCGATCGCGTCTGTAATGGACGTCTTTAGAAACGAGTCGACATCCATAATAGAACGTTGTAATCACCGCAATGTGTCGAGTTATAATAAACCATAAAACTTATAATTTATGGTACAATATTGCATAAACACACAATTGAGTTTGAACTTTTAAGCACGTAGTCGATTGCGCGTATCATTAAGATCGCAAAATTGGTTATTTTATGAAATTCGAATTGTATCTTAGGTCGGCGTGTTAAGGTTTGAATTACGATAAAAATCAAGGTTGGAAATAAATCCCTATTGTCATTTGTTAAGGCCCGCTGCAAGGAAACTAATAAATATAAAGTTACATACCTACTTATATTTACATAATTCGTTTAATTGAAGTGCGCTCATCTAAGAATATCTTGATTCATTGTATCTGGGTGTTCTACAACGTTATTCAGCGACTCTTTCACCGAGCTTTTAGGATAGTTTGGTAAAGGTCCTTAAAGACTTTCAGTCCGCCAGCTGATTTTCGGTTTTTGTATGTCAAACTGTGAGTGTGTGGCCGATTGCGGCAAACTGACAGGCCGTTGCCTGCTGGCGGTCTGTGGGGTCCTTTACCAATTTATCCATATAGGTAGCTCCGCAAAGGCTCAGCAAGAGTATTAGAAATTTCTTATTATTTCACCGTCATTAGTAAAGTTAGATACTTAGGTAGAAATATAAAGATTGATTTTAAAGAATGTTGATATTTTCCTGAGTGCCTGCAATGACTGAGGTTTTGCGCCATTTTATCAACACGTTGTAGGGTAAAGGGCGGTATTTTGATAGAGCATATGCGAAAAGGGGTGATAATTAAAAATTATATTAAAAAGTTTGTTTAGGAAACAATTTAGCGAAGCCCGTGGTATATTTATTGTTTTCCTTAAACTCGTAACAACTCACTGGCTTTGTCTCATGAATGTGCTTGCAAAGGAGCCTGGGTGAAATACTGTTTTGACCCTATTAGGTACATATACCACCAAAATACCTGCCTTTACTATATATTTGGTTTTCCTACGAGTATCATAGCTACAGTTACCTACTTATAATCAGATTCCCTTGACATTGCATTGTAGCTCGTTGACTTTGCGAACATCTGATTTAGTTCTACGCCCCGGTGACCGGTCTAGTTGACAATAAATAGTGCATTAAACAAGAAGAATATGTTAGCGATATTTTATTGATGTTTTCTTATCATTACTTATATCTAAAAATATAATTCAAGCATGACGACCGATTTGGCGCGGGTGGGATACCTGCCTCCTGCGCCACAGGTCTCGGGTTCGATTCCCGAACAAGACAAATATTTGTGTGCATAAAGATATCTATTTGTCTTGGTCTAGGTGTTTTTTATGTAGAGCATGTATTTACAAAAAAAATCAATGAAAGTGTTTTTTTTATATGAACAGTTCGCACAGAAATCTAAGACTTGTAAACATTGTTGAAGTTGCTTGTAAACATTGTATTATTACAAACTTTTTATTAACTTGCCATGATAGTTAGTTTGTTAGATAGTTAGTGGGGGACAAATCTTGCAAGCTTAATTTGACCCACTTCCCAGTGTAGCCGATGTAGCTGAAATTGTGTCTACATGTTTGGTTTAGATGACAATACAATATTAAAGTACCTACAGTCAGCAAAAAAAGCTTGTCATAAAAATGAAATTTTTACTAAAAACTAATTTTTACTATCCACAAAACCCAATAAGCTGTTGTGTGTAGTAAAGGTAGATTTTTAATTCATATGCAGACCCTTGATCAGACCTAGACGCTTTTCATACAATAAGTTGGTATATTAAATATGCACATGAGTTTCTTGGTTCTTTGACGAGATGCCTCAAAGTGAGTTTGTCCCGCGGCGCCGCCCTCGGCTGAGGCTAGCCGGGTGACCTACAAAGTAACCGCCAACGAACCTTTGACTAATGCCACACTTATGAATCGCGCGCGAAAAAGTCGCGTATGCTAAGCAATTTTTTCAGGGGCTGGGCTTAAAATGGGTGACCATTGGTCAAAAAACTTTGGTCAGTGACCAAAGTTTTTTGAGAAAGAATTGTTTATTTGAAATAGGTTAATATAATAATCTATATATAAAAATGAATCCCTATTTCCCTTGGTCACGACATCACGCGTGAACGGCTGGACCGATTTGGCTAATTTTGGTCTTGAAATGATCGTGGGAGTCCAAGGAAGGATATAGGGGTAGGGTAGGGTAGGGTAGGGGTAGGGTAGGGTAGGGGTAGGGTAGGGGTAGGGTAGGGGTGGGGTAGGGTAGGGGTAGGGTAGGGGTAGGGGTAGGGTTAGGGTAGAGGTAGGGTAGGGTAGGGGTAGGGTAGAGGTAGGGTAGGGTAGAGTAGGGGTAGGGTAGGGGTAGGGTAGGGGTAGGGTAGGGTAGGGGTTGGGTAGGGTAGGGGTAGGGTAGGGGTAGAGTAGGGGTAGGGGTAGCGTAGGGGTAGGATAGGGTAGGGGTAAGGTAGGGGTAGAGAACGAGTAGGGTAGGGTGGAGTAGGGGGTAGGGCCACGGGAACGAAGTCGCGCTGGGTCAGCTAGTACTTAATATAAAACTTTATTACGCACGATAATGACAAATACAGAGAGACAGATATAAAAGTAAAACTAACAATAGGCGGCCTTAATGCAACATAGCAATTACTTCCAGGCAAATTTTGGTGAAAATATAATGTACTAGCAGTTGCTCGTGGTTTCACCCGCGTGGTACTCGTTCCCGTGGGAATATCGGGATAAAATATAGCCTATGTCACTCGGGAAGAATGTTCGTAGCTTTCAAATGATCAAAGAATTTTCTAAATCGGTCCAGTAGTTTCGGAGCCTATTCGATGCAAACAAACAAACAAACAAACAATCAAATCTTTCCTCTTTATAATATTAGTACTTATAGATTAGTAATGTGTAATATTTGTAGTGTAATAAATAACATTTATACAAAGTTAGGTGTCATTGCAGTCCTTTTCTACGACATTGTATGTTTAGTACAGGATTTTTTTAAATATTCATTTATAAAACAAGATCGAACTATAAAAAATAGGTAACTAAATGTTTAAATAGTACTTACTTACTTTTATTTTACATTCTCGGAGTTTGGTCCTATAGTAAATGTTGTACAGTTTTATAGTCAACAATAAAACCAATAAAAATATCATGTTGTATTATTATTACTTTACGTACAATTGAACCATTTTCAAATCAAGTAGCAAGAACCGAGACTGACAGTTGGGATTATGGCAGAAAGATACTTTGTCTGTTTAACGTTCTTATTTTTATTTAATACAAAGAAGCATCTGTAAAATGCTTTGTGCTACTGCATAACATATAATTTCAGCCAGTGTTCATTGTGGAACAACATAACAATTGAACGTTGTAAGGACTATTTTACATTTTATCCACAAGAAAAAAGGATCGATTGAACAATGCCAATCATTTTTATATGTAATTGCTCTATCGATCATAATCAAATCCAATGAACTGGTAAAAAAACTGATCACAATTAAAAGGCAATTATAATACCTACGTTATTGGCAACATTCGTTAAGCAAAAAAACTGCACCGCCCATACACAAAAATATAAAGGTGGCGACTCACAACCACTCCTGTAAGTACAGAGTGCAGAGTACAAATATCTAGTAAAGTACTACTATGTTGTACGATTATATCATGTATACAAGTCCTCGGTCGTTGCCCCCGCTAACGGCTCCACTAATTAAAGTATATTTTATTGTTCCCCTCGCATCGAAGCCGGCATGGCGGCCACGAATGTGGGCAAATAATTATAATTACATTTTATTTCATTTTATTAATAGCAACCGAGTCGTACGTAACAATGTTGCGTGTGTGCGCGGACTTAGGCGGAGCGCACACTGGTGCGAACATCGAGAGTAAGCTGTAGACCTTTCTTGATAAATTTCGAAATACAAATTGGGCTTCGTGGCGAAAAGTTAAATTTTTCTACTTATTTGCTTAGCTCCTTGCATCGAACTGTATTCCAATATTTTCAACATTCTGCCAATATATTCACTTCTTGGTAAGACAGGATGTTAAACTTGTTCGTCAAATTTTTATAGGTCTTTTATACAATAGTCCACTTTGGTCTTTTCCCTTCTTATATTTCTTTTTACGCCTTTTTTAAGGAATCTTCCATATCATTCCCATTTATTAATGATTATTTTCTATAATTCGCATATTTAATATTAACACTCTTAATGCACGCAATAGATTCCGTCCTCTTGACATCCTCTGTTAATCAACCGTGTGACACAGATTTAAGGTAGACACTTTAACATAGAGATAATATCGCAGCCCATCAACGATTTAATGTTCCATTAAACAATTCAAAATACATAACAATATCTATCATCAAGGAAAAGTTTAAGGAGACGAGATTTGGTCCAACGTAACACAGATATAAATCACATAATTATTGCCTCGACCTCATTTCGGTATTCATAAAACGATTGCGCAATAAATAAAACATTTCGAGACAAAGCGCCATAGTTATTTTTCACGGTTTTTATTTATAATCCGTGGTGCTGTCTACTACTCGTACTGACGGTCAAACTAGAATTGTTTTCGTACTCAATTTAGAACAACAGTAACTATTAAATTTTGTTGTGCTCGCGAAAATATTGTTTTTTAAGCGAAAAATTTAATACAGTTAGTATGTGCTTACTGTAAACTACGAGTAATATCAAAAACGAATGTTACGCCAAGCACGAAAAACTATCGGTTTAGTTATGGCGTAGCGTGATGTTATTGTATGAAAACTAGAGCAGCGCCTCTGTCGGTCGTATAAGGAACAAAAATTCTATAGATATTTGACAGCAACACTTTGACTGCTTTTGGTGAATGGTATAGTTTACTATTACTTTTATTTTAACGAGAGTTTCCGTGCTTGGGGTACGGATATTCCTTTAGTGCTAATAGTAGGTACTGTACCATACTGACCGATGACGACACGAAGAAGCGGTTCAATTAAAATGTTTAAATTAATAAAAGAAAGATTCCCTAAACTGTTTGGAATTAGCTTTGGAATCAGTTTCATAATCATGAAAGTTTTCGTAATTATTATCGTGGTCGTATTATATTGAATGAAAACCAGAACATTGCCGCTGCTTTCAGACTTTCCGTATATACAAAGGTACTTTGTGTTTCAGACGTCAAAGGATCTAAAATTCGACAGATATTTGACAACAGCACTTTGACAGCTTTAGTAGCATTTTGATGACTGGTTTATTGCACTTTTTTGTGGTTTGAGTGTCGGAATTGCATTTGGCGCATATGGTATAGTTTATACTATACGATTACCAAAGCGTGAGTTTTTCGCGCTTCGGGTTGGAGTTTTTTAATATATATTTTATAGGCTTGCACTTGGCTTCACACTGAACCTTGTAAAAATTAAGGATCAGATAATTAAGTAAAACTGCGAGGAGCAGATAACTAGCTAGTATAAAGGTAAGTTAGCAATCATATGAAAAAAAACAAAAAGTTAAGTTTTCTTTGATCCGCCCCACTTGACGTTTCATTACAAATCTCATATATTATATTATATAACAAATGTAAAAAAAAAAAATTAACAAGTCTTCTCCGCCTGGACTAAATGTTATGCACGAGTATCGCCATGACATGACATTTACACTTAATTAATTAGTTTAAACGATGTGGATTACACCAAAAACAAATAATAAACTTTTCAGTTATAAAGACAGAAGATCATTTAATTGAGTTAAATTTTTATAAAAATAATTTATTCAACAAAAAAAATACATTACAGACACAATTTTAACAAAGGACATTCGATGTTTATAAAGTACTAGCTGACCCAGCGCGACTTCGTTCCCGTGGCCCTACCCCCTACTCCACCCTACCCTACCCGTACTCTACCCCTACCCTACTCTACCCCTACCCTACCCCTACCCCTTCCCCTATCTCTACCCTACCCTACCCATACCCCTACCCCTACCCCTACCCTACCCTACCTATACCCTACCTTACCTTTACCCTACCCTACTTCTACTCTACCCCCACTTACCCCCTCTTCCCCTATTTTCTCACCGTAAGAACCTTCCTTGGACTTCCACGAACATTTCAAGACCAAAATTAGCCAAATCGGTCCAGCCGTTCACGCGTGATGTCGTGACCAAGGGAAATAGGGATTCATTTTTATATATATAGACTAGCTGACCCGGCGCGACTTCGTTCGCGTGGCCCTACCCCCTACTGCACGCTACCCCTACTTGACCCCTACCCTACCTCTACCCTACCACTACCCTACAGCTACCCCTACCCCTACCCCTACCCCTACCCCTACCCCTACCCCTACCCCTACCCCTACCCCTACCCCTACCCCTACCCCTACCCCTACCCCTACCCCTACCCCAACCTTATCCCTACCCCTATTAGGGGGATGAAAAATAGATGTTGGCCGATTCTCATAGATACCGGATAAGCACAAAAAATTTCATCAAAATCGGTCAAGCCGTTTCGGAGGAGTATGGCAACGAAAACTGTGACACGAGAATTTTATATATTAGATGTACTTACAATATAGATATTCAACTCTCAAACTAGCACACGACCTGGGTCTTGTTGGGAGCTGGCGATTCCTCCAATACAAACAATATCTTGAAAACTTTCGAAAAAACTAATCAAGTAAGTAATTAAATGATTAACTTAAAAAAGAAAACTAAGCACACGAACAACTGAAAACATTTCTATAGAAATCATTAATTTGATTTGGTTATTATTTTATGGAAATCAACTTATATTTGTTTTATTGTTTTCGTTTAGGTTTTATTATTCAAAATTACGACAATGGCCATAAGGCTCTATTTTAACGTTCTGTAGCCGTAGCGCGAAAACTGTCGTTAAGATTAAATAATAGTAAAAAATAAAATAAAAATAAATAATAGGTATATTAATACCATTCGTCAAAAGCTGTGCAAGTGATGTTGCCAAATAAAATATTTATTGCATTTTTCTCAAACATGCATAGAAATATTGACATTATTTTCAAAAAAAGAACACCAGTACCCCTAGTGTAAGTTTTTATGTCAAGCAAACGCAAACTATCGCGAGTACGTATTTATGTCAATTTGTATGAAAACTGCATAAGCGCGCTACTCGCCGCTAGAGGCGCTGATACAGTTTTCATACAAATTGACATAAATACGGACTCACGATAGTTTGCGTTTTTTGACATAAAAACTTACACTAGGGGTACTGAAGTATCGAATTTTCGGACGTGGAAATTCAAACCCATTGCAGGAGCGTTTTTAAAAGCTTTTTATTAATTTGCCATGTTAGTTAGTTAGTTAGTATGTTAGTTAGTGGGGGATAAATCTTATGCAAGATTAATTTGACCCACTTCCCAGTGACCGAAGGAGCTGAAATTTTGTATACAGGTTTGGTTCAGATGACAATACAATATTAAAGTACAGTCAGCAAAAAAGCTTGTCATAAAAATAATATTTTTCTAAATACTTATTTGAATTTGGAACATTACAACTCTCCAGCAATGTTGTATGAAACGACATGCATAACATTTTCTTTAGTAATTGCCCCAATATGAATGTGACTTTTAATATTAATGAAATTAAATTTGTAAAAACTATATTCTTTTGAGAAAAGCGCTAAATATATGCCTCGGCGGAAATGGCAATTGCCGTCTCGTATTAGTGAAGGCCTCGCCTACTGTTCGGGCTTCAAACTCATACTCGGCCTGCAATTGCCTATTTCACGGCCTTTGTTTTTTACATTTACGACTGAAATAGTAGCTCCTCTGGTTTTCATAGAAAATAATACGATCACGATGACCATAGATTTCCTGTATAGTGATTATATTTTTATTACACTCTCACTGGTAGTTTTGAACTTCAGCGCGTACAATATGTGCACCCAAAAGTACATGAATATCCATGATTTTTCAATGACTTTGATTAATCCCCGTAGTTTTAAAAGCGTAGAGAGTGATCAGATCACTTTGTTGAACTTTAATAGTTAAAATGTAATTTAATATTTCACTAACTCAAGTGATCAACAAAAAGATATTTAAAATTAATGTTCCGTGAGTAGCTAATTCTAATGAGAATTCTCAAGTTTATAATTAGAAAAAATTAACAATGACTGGTTGTTATTATTTTGTGAAGCGATGAGAAGACATTTTCTCTGGATTTGTGCCAAAGATTCTGTATTTTTTATCTGTAGTCTGTTATTATTAATTCTTACTCAAATTTGTGTTTTATTTATGTAAAACATTTGACTTTTCAATTGTCGGGTCGGATATTCATACCTACTAAGTACTTTTATTGATGCGATAATCGTGATGGTTTTTGTATGCACTTATTATTCAGATACTTATTCCCAAGCGTACGGCAGTTCTTCAGTAATAACACGAATTTAATTGAGTAATTTAAGTAGATTCAATTTCATTATTGTTTTTTAAAAAACTAGTATCTGCATGTATCAACATCCAAACGTTTCACGAGGACATATATTTAATAATGCCTATTAAACGGACCGATTTACTAAGTAATTAGGTTTCAATAATTTCTGTTATGGACAAACTAAAACCACATTTCAGTTCATGAATACCCAAATATTAGGTAATGTGGAGAAACAATCGAGAACTAATTTAAATTCCAATTAAACTACCTATGAATGGACTGATTAATAAACCCTGTACTGTAATAGGGCTCCTATTAATGACGTATTTAAATTATTGGCACAAACTTTGTGGTGACAGGTTGATCAAATTTTGTTTAATAGGGATGTACCTTTTATTTTATGTGTTTAACACTGCAATACTATAAAATACCATAAAATATTGATGAAACCTTATGCTTATATTCGATGATAAATTTTCATTTCAATTTCATTTAACCATACTTTAAATTTCACGAATTATAAAATATTTACACAAAATTGGAGTATCAATGCTTCTCCCCTAATACACTATGTTATGTCCCTTAGTGGTAGTATGCTCACTGTTAATTGCTAGTTTCGCGCAAAGGGCTGTTTCATTCATTTTAAACGTGGGTCACGTCACGACAAAATGCAAACGGTGCAGTTTATAGCAGGGTACTCACGTAGCGTAGCGCTCACCTAGTGTAGCACATGTATCTGCTACTGTATCAACCTGCAAGTGAGTACGACTTGCTCGTCCACGGTCACCGCGTTTCCAGCTACGAACTCCTGAATCCGTCTTTGTGTCCGTCGTTGAATCCGAGCTTACTACGAACCACGCGCGAGCGGCTCGCAGCAGGCTCGTGCCTACGTACTCATGTGAACATGGCGCTGGGACGCATAGTTTCTGAGATATATTCCAAAAACCAAAAAATGAGATCTTTAAACCTCCCCCTCCCCCCGGCTAAAAGGCTACGGGCGGGGACTTTTGATATGTTTACCTCCAAACAAAGTTACAAAGTCAAAAATTTAGTTCCAAGCATTTCCCTCTATATCTCTTCGTTGACTGGGATATTAAGGAATATCTATAAATAGTCATTAGTAGCTATAAAACATTCATCATCATCATCATCAGCCTGTATCCGCCCACTGCTGGGCATAGTTGTTTTTACCCATTTGCAAAATTAAGGTAGGTGTATTTTTGAACAACATCGATAGGTAGGTATAAATAAATATATGAGTTAAGATAGGTAGCTCTAGTATGTCATGCTCACTATAAATATTTCTGCGGTGGTGTCGTATGAGGCGGGTCGTTACGTTCCTTATAAAATATGGTTGGGCGAAGCGATGGCTGGTTCATGCGTCATGCTCGTGAACGGGTGTCGCCAGTGCGAGGGTCTACTCCTGCCTGACTGCTTGTCTTAACGTGTAGTTAAATATATTCTTGTATTTTATTTATTTATATTTTATTTTTGAATGCACGGCACAACGGACAGTATGTCGATTAAACTATTTGATTTCTTGTTTGGTTGAAAATTGTTTACTATAATATATAATATATAAAAGCAAATGTACCTTGTGAACCAATAGCGTAGCTTGTTTGACGTTCTTGTTGTTACCTCAACCAAAACCGTATAAAAATAATTCTTTTTTTATTTTTATAGGTATAAAACAATATTGATACTTAGAGAAAAATAAGAAAAAGTAATGTACCTAGTCCAAATAACTCTTAAAAAGTAAAACAACATTATCATTCTCATCTATTTTCTAAAGAATTAGAAATCGAAACCAGAAATAGGAAATCAAATGGAAAAATGTCAAAAGATTGTTTTATTTTTCTATACTTTCGTTCATTAAGTTCGCGGTGTCTCGGTCGGTTTCCCGTCTCTGCCCCGGTATCGAACGAGCCACTCTTGGCTCTCACATTTAATTGCAACATTTTATTCTTGTCTACTTTTTTGTAATTATTATAATTAATGCATTCCCGCACTGGCGCTGTGTGAATTAACCGGTTTGGGCTCGCGCACACTGCTTGCGTAGCGAGCGCAATCGGCGCCAAGCCTGATGAGCCGCGACGAAGAAATCACTAACATCAGACGCTATGGCCCTTATTCCAAAACGTGGACTCAAGTTAGACCGGGTTTAAAACTAATGCTAGTTCTTGAGATTTTAAATTTTTATGCATTTACAATGCAATTTTGTAAGTATAGGAATGATGTGATAGAAAAAAACCACGAGCCCTGCAAGTTTTAATCCCGCCTTTTCAGGCGGGATTAGAACCCGCGCCTTCGGGAATTCGACGAGTCGTATAAGCCTTTCGGTAGCTTAGTTGGTCTGAGCATCGTGCCGGATTCCCGGAGGCGCGGGTTCGAATCCCGCCTGAAAGCTACTTGCGGGGCTCGTGGTTTTTTTCTATCACATTTTTCCTATAATTAAGTTCTGTCTTTCATTTGGAAAATGAAAGTGACAGCACTAGTTTAGTAGCAGTTTTAAACCAGGACTATTTTAGTCCACGTTTTGGAATAAGAGGGTATTTATTTGTTTTAAGGACTGTACTCACCGGGAGCATTCGTTTCACGAACGAGCGTTTGTAGCATACTCGAGCATATCCTTTGCGCACCAAACATTTTGGTGGGTACGTTAAAACGAATATCGAACCTTGTGCTCGCGAAGATAATGCAGGACTTTTAATATCTTCTAACACCACGAACATAAAGAAGAGGTTAGAAGAAGCATGACACACATTTAATACTGTAGTGTAGACAGACACGTTACCATGACAGCGTGAGGACATTCCATATTGTAAATTTATGGACTTGCGTTGCGCATAAGGATAGCCTCGCGCGCCTCGCCCTGCCGCCCACTGACAACTTCTAATTCTAACCTCTTTTGTGTATTGTTCGTAAACCATACTTACGTAAATCAGACTTCATTTTTAAAGATATGTGTCGCATTTTTTATGACGAACACTATTTTTTTATGGACGACATCTAAATGGCATTTGACGACGACGATTAGAATTTAGTTAGATGGTAAGTAGGTATGCTAAGAGTTTTTGAAACGCAGCTTCGTTTAAAAGCTTGGCTTTGCAGCTCATCTACAGGTGGATCAAAGTCTTAACCCAGCCGCAAGAACGCCGCGACGTTGTTTAGGAGTGCATTTTATATTTACTGTTACAATACATTGTGCCCTACAAGTAGATTGCCGTTATTGCAGCAAAAACGTGACATCTGTCGACGACACGACCGACGCGACGCCTGTAAACAAAACATCGCAACGTCTCTCTTTACGTGTGATCGAGCCCTTTCAGCCGCCCATTGTTTATTCTAATTTCATCTCTATTGCTCAGCAGTAGGGAATGGATTGGCGTAATTGTACTTTACAACTGAGGGGCACCACTACAGGTGCATTTTGGAATAAAACAAATAAACGAGCGAGCGTAAATTAAAAATAATAACAGGGGGTTAGGGATGGGAGCGGGGGACGGGGTCATCTGTTTATTGTGAAACTCCTTATGTTAAAATTGTATACTACCACTTTTGTTTTAGAGTCCCTTTTCCAGCATTTTGACGAAGTCTTAAAAATAAAGGTAATTATAACTTTTGTCTGCAGCTAAAGAGGGTGTTGTAAATCGCATATTTTCATCACAAATTTTATATGATAAGTAGTTATTTAGCACAAATAGAGAGGAACTATAATTGCGTATCGCAGTCGCTTTCAGTCTGGTATGGATATGCTCGCACAGTAGTATATTTTATGTCGTACAATAGTGATGACGTTCCTTAATCTGCGAATAAAAAGCCAGGGTTTTTGTGACTACGCGAGTCTCCTTAATAAGATTGCGAAAATAATCGTTGGCTATTATGAAATAGGAACACAGATAAGCGAGTCAGAGCCAGAGCTCCTAAAACAACATTTTGGCGTTTCCGCGAAAATACGAATCTATCTAGCTATCTATAACCATAAGATTTAAAATAGCAAAAGTAACTTCAGTTTTGTTTCCTAAATTCCAAAAGTGGTTAAACATTTATATAAAAAACTATACGAACCAGATATTATCTTTTAATATCTAACCCTAAAACATAGGTTTGATACCTATTTATTTTAAAATATGCTTTAAAAAAGCGAACCGTCAAAAAACTGTAAACTATAAAGACCATTAATTTATTGATAAGCCATAACAACAACATCTCACGGTATAAAAACTACTAACACTACCTAATGATAATGTTTCTAACACTAGAAACGTTATCATTAGGTATGCAGTTTTGTCTTTAAGGGGGATAAATAAAAAATGTCGTCCGCATTGTAGGTAGCTTTTATAATGTACGCTATAAAGCCGCGCTTAAGGTGCGTCCACACTTGTAACATTTTGGGTGTCCGAACACCGTGTCTGTACCATGCATCGCTAGTTTTGTTGGGCATGCGCTGTGGTAATACTGTATCAAAGAGACAATGTAATATAAAAATACGGTGTTCGGAGACGCCAAAATGTTACAAGTGTAGACGCACCTTTATAATCGGCATGTCATGCTTGATGAGTTGTTTATCGTACTCGTTCATTCCCGAGTAGATACATTATTCGGATTTATTTTTTACACCACCACCTGCAAATGGATAGACGTAGGTTTATTATTTTTTAATTCAAAAGATTACATACTTACTTTTGTTTTTTTTAAATAATTTTTGACTTTGCATTCGTGGCATTGCATTGAAATGGTATTTTTTTATATTGTCATTAAAAGCCATTCTTAAAGGTTGAAACACAAGCGACCTTTGCTTTAAATGATAGAATAGAATATAATAGTCTTTTATTTGCAGTCAAACACGGTATAAAATTTATATTTAATTAATTACGTAATCTCTAATCTTTTCAAGTATATCGTATCGTAATTCATAACTAAACAATGAAAATGAAACCAACCGAGTGGGAGCTTAACGAGAAAATGTCTCACTTTTTTATTAAATAACCTTTGCTTTGTTATTGAAATAATTCTCTCAAGTGAGCATAATAATAATTGGTCGCGGTCAACAAAAAATGTCATTTCGATGTATTTCCATGGGAAAATAAGCGTAAGAATATAATTTGAGTGTTCTCAATTGCATCATGCTTTGCAACATTGCTTTAATAACACATTCGTCTGCTATTAACTACAATAATATTCGTGGCGAAGTACTTAAAGTACTTTACCTTTTACTAGAATGTTACCTACAACATTCTTGCAATGTAATCATGTACTTAAAGTATTTAGAAAGGGTAGCGCACTAAATGATTAGTAGTAATTTAATTTGCATAAACACACCGTGCAGAGCAGGTTAAAATATTATATTATATTTTAATTGTATACAACACGTAACGCGCCGTGCCAACCGAGTTCCTAGAATTTCTACAACATCGTGTACAAAATTATATTACCAATAAAATTTCACCGTCATTCTTGTAAAGTTACAACAGAACGCTCCATAGTAGAACGTTCCATTAAGACGCCGCATAATTTAATAGAATAATAAATGTTAACATCCGGATTAAGAATGTAACAGGGCATCGCATTGAAGCGACAACAATAGAGCGGACAATAATAAAACTACGTATTACATATTTTACCGTACACTCGCGTAGAAAACGGCTGGGAACGACTACGCTTCCGCGAGGAGTAAGTAGTGCTACCTCCTCCATCGCTTTAGGAGCGCCAGCCGGCGGCGGAGCTCGCAACGAGTAAATTCGAAAATCGAATGTTATCTTCCTCTGCGACACTCTTTACCGAATGACGTCAATTGAAATAACACTTTTTACCACGACTGTCTTTATACGACAGATTCGTTCCGACTTCGGACAATTAATATTAATTAAGATTTAAATTGGTCTAATTACGTAGAGCCCGTCTCATCTACCAAGCAAGTTAGCTCACGCTGACGGGGAGTAAAGATATAAAATATTATATTCGCTGCATTATAATGGGATTTGCATTAAATCATTTCTGCTTTTTGAATAATGTTGTTGTATTCTCTTTCCAGGTAAGTAACACAATATATTGCGGAACTGGTTTTACGGTTGGGAAAAAGGTAAGTAGTTTATTTTATTTCGTGGAAAATTCTGAATCTGAATCCGAATTTAACATGGATTGCATTTATAAAACAATAATGCAATCGATGTTAAAGGTAGAGACAAACTGATCCCACGTACGCAACGTATGCAGCGCATTTTGACATCTAGACCATTGAATGTGTATGACTAGAAACACACTTAACATACGCGTTGCGTACGTTGCGTACGTTACCTATATCTTGATAACCGCCAAATTGTAGTCAGAACTAGTAATCGATTGTCCAACATTAGTTAGTGGGCACGGAAGCGGAGTGAACGCGGGTTTGTTCGGGTACAGTAGCCCCTTGAGCGAGATAAGTGGCCGTTGTGCGCCGCACCGCGGGCCTCCTCGCACCCCGAATAAATACAAACAGCTATATGTTAAACGCCTTTCAGAATCCACGACTTAACGCTAACAGCTTCTTTTAGTTTACAGCTCCGAGCTTTTTGTGAACGCTGCCGCAATTACCTCTTTCATTTTGTACGTGTACCGGGTCTTTCATTTTAACCGCCCTGTCTGCGCGCGTTTTTTATACACACCGCTATTGCATATCTTTTAATAACCGCGAATAGACGCATGTCGCTTGCGAGCGGAGAGGGGGGTTCCATTCTCACCTAGGTGACGTGCAGATTGTCTTTTAATTTCTACCAGCGCTTACATTTGCTTTAGTGGATCATTGAGACCGGCAAAGCTTTAGGCCGGTGCGAGTGAAACACGAGTTTTCCGTTTAATGGGGCGGTAAAAATGTTTTCCCGTCGCGTGTCGCCATCAAACCCCTTTGTCGGCGTGCGTTGCGATAATTTGAACTACATTGTCGCCGCCGGCGCGCGGATAATGTATTACACAAGTATCTCAATCAGAAGTGGAGGCGTTTAGTTTTATAACGCCCGTCGTATCAACACCTCGTCTAGCCGCGCCTTTGACTTCGTTGCTTTCATGCACTAATTAGTTCGTTGAAGAGTAGACAGTCTGAGCTTTAAATGTTCTTTGATTGGACATCAATAAATGACGTCCTGATGATTATGTTTTTGTATCCTTATTGCATTTAGATTGTAAACAAAAAAGAACTTGAAAAACTTCAACTGAAAAAATTAAAAACAAGCCGATACTTTTTGTATTTTTAATCTTTACTCTGCCCGACTGTTCAAAGAAAGTATAAAGTAGGGAGGTTTTAATTATTACGTGGAACTTTCTCTTACCTCATACTCAAATTTTAAACATATCGATCTGACATTACAATAAGAATACCACATCATTTCTGTTTCCATCGCGTCCATTTTATCTCAATTGCTTGCTTTTATGTGACCCGCGTTCACAATGGAGGTCAGATCCGAGGCTTTTGATCAGCGTTAATCGCTAACAGCGGATGGTAGATATCCAATCATGCCCACAGGAATTGTACCAAATGTAATCTTTTAATTAATATTGAATTTGACCTTTTACTATGATCCTGAAATTGGATTACTTCATATAAAAAAAAAAATCGCTGATTCGACTTGTGCTGCATCTCACACAACCAAAATTTTACTCGCTTTGTGCGCTCGGAAATATAAATTACCCTTTCTATTGTAACAACGGCATTCGAAGTGGCAAAATTGAGTGAATTTGTCCCCTTTCATACTTTTACACATTTTGATTCTACAGCTAAAACAACAGCTTTTGTCGGAACAAAGGTATATCAAAAAGTCGAACTTTAATATCCAAGCGAAATTCAGAGAATGACACCGGCGGGCGTGACGCGTAGATCGGCTTCAAAAACTTCGTCATCGAAGAAGCTCATAGCCGAGCGTTAATTATTCATAACCCTGGGGTAGCAAAATGCCAGTTGTTATTTCTAGAAAATATCAATGTTAATTCCATTTTAATGCAATGTGTTTGCTGGCTAGGCGGTCTCATGAAAAGGGTCTCTCATTAAATTCGTCCGGCGGTTGGAGCACTATGACTTTAGTTGACTTACGCACTAATTGACTAAGTGTGAACTCTCTCTCGACGCTAGTGTGAATTAGCATAACATTGCCTGAATACCTTCTATAGAGGCAATAAGCGCCATTGAGGTTTCTGGTAGGCTAACTTTTACCCGAGAGTCGGGATTGTGGTGATTCTGTAGCTCTGCAGCGATTTGATTTAAGAGCCTCGGGATAAAATGTGGTTCGTTTTTATCGCTGTCCGCATATTTGTAGCCGGAGTTGCAACCCAGCCGAGTTCATAAAATTCTTGAGATTGCATAGTCCTCATACCTACTCGGAAACAGATTTTTTATATAAGTCCACGAAAATACTCTACAATTTTACTGACCCTAATTGGCTTTATGTCATGAAAACGCTGCCTGTCCCACTTATTAAAAAGGAAATTATAGATAGTAATTAATTGTTTGTGAAACTTTGTCCGTACATCTGTCTACATCGCATCGATAACTATCATCGGGTCAATTAATTTCTTGCTAAATAAAATTAATTAGAGGAGAGTTAATATACGGTCAATTAGACTAATAGCTTTACTATGTGTAACGCAACACTTTTGATACCGTTCGTATACTGTACAGTTTTGAGGAGTGGAATATTGTCACAGCCATTGTGCTCCGCGATCGTTAGTCATAATTATATGGGCTTTAGCATACATAATTTGTGCGTACGTTCAAAGTTATTTGTTTAAATATTAATACAAAGCTTCGGGTGTGCATAACCTAAAATAACTTAACGGCTTCGAGCTGCGAAATGCATCGGAACCCTCCTAAATATAGCGAGTTTTATTGCATTCGGCTATGGGAGATTAGTTGTTTTATACGTATCGCCCGTTATAATTATGGGTGCGAATGAACAATGCGTGGGGAAGCGGTCTTAATGTAAAATATCGGCGAAGGCGGCGGCGGCGGTAGGGTTGGGGCAGCTTGGCGGCCATGACGGTTGCGCCGCGCGCGCCGCCCGCGCCCGCGCCCGCGCTCGCGCTCGCAGCCCGCAGCTAGCGCGCCCAGCTGACTGCTAAGGGTACACTGGGCTATATCGATTTGCACTCGCACCTATTGTGTTTTTACAACCAAGGGCTGAATTTAGGTTAATGCATATTTTAATGCGTGACGTATTTGAATATTGAATTGTTGTTAGAAGCTTTCGTTCACCGCTTGCAGTATCTCAATTTTTTGCAGATTAGGTATAATTAGTAATTTTAATTTTCTGTTTTTTGCATTCACAATGCAATTTATATTATAGAAAAATAGAAAATGAAGTATTTAGAAAAATCGACCCGTCTCACAACCAGACCGTCCCATCGGAGCTGGTTGTGAGACGGGTGGATTTTTTCTAAATACTTCATTTTCCAGATTATAATTAGTTCTTTTGCGTAAGTGAAAGTTGAATGAAATAGTGTAAACGAATAAAAGAAAAAAAAATGTGCTTATTGTTTTATGCGATGTGCGACTCATTGTGTGTCGGTGAGCCGCGGGTTGAGTGCACTGAGCATCTTTCCAATTGAATGCAGACGCAATGCAAGGCAATAACACGAATATTGTTAAATGTGAAGTCATTATTATTTTAGTTGCAGTCGTGATTCTGTCTCACATGAGTGAACTTGCCGCTTTACTTTTCATTTAATGAACTTCTACTTACATCGGCTATTCGTTTCGTTTAATTCGAAAATAAAATCTTTCATCACCAAAACGTAGAAATTTAGAATACTCGTTTATCAAATAGCATAAGTAAGTAATACAATCTAATTACAATGTATTGCTATTGAATAATTCTTCAACGTCGCATCAACTTGCACGCCCGAATTCTCGAACGCAAATCATCTTTGGGAGCGTTACAAACATGCATCACTTTCATACGTTTGACATTTAAAGTGACAGGGCGATATTTGAGACGCTCCCAAAGATAAGTAGCGTACGAGTATTCGGGCATTCAGATAACTTTTGCAAAGCAACAGACGATAACTGTTATACTTAATTTTTTTGTTTTAGGTGAGAGGATATCTGTTACCCCTACCTAATACATTTTTATATGATGCGTGAGATTTACTCACACAAAGATTAGATTAGACACTAGATTAAGCGATATAGTGGTCTCCGCAAAGTAATCCTTCGATTCTTTAACTTAAAAGAGCAGTAGGTGTATTTGACAGTCTTTATGACATCTTTTAAACTTTAAAAAACATGTACTAAGTACTTATATAATTAAAAATTTTATTTCATGATAGTACCTGAAATTATTGCAAAACAATCTAACATTCTTTAATTCATTCAACATTTTCCTACCACCTATTAATGGCATTTAAACCAACATAAAGAAGGGACAACAAACATGTCAAACACAGTTCCATAGATTGCACAACCAAAGGTGCATAATATCGATTACCGATTATTGTAACGCATAACAGGTTAATCATTTCATCGCCTCTAGGCTATTTTTACATTGTAGACAACTCGTTCTTACGTCACGCGAAGGGTGCTAAGTCAAGGGTGTCAAGCGATGTATTGTCATTGGCGATCGTGATGTTCATGGTTCATACTATCGACACACGCCGTAGAATAGACAAAGGAGCAGTAACTGAGGACTGGATAGGACTGACCGACTGACCGACTGACCTTTGGTCTTGATGCAAAGGCAAGGGTTCAATTTCGAATTCTGTGGGCTGGGCAAGTTGACGAGCGACGTTCATGAAAGATTGTGAAAAAGATGGCGCTTAACGCAATTTTTAGTTCTGCCTTTTAATCAGCATTACTTTAATATTGCCATAACAGGTGACAGTATAGGGTCAGGTAGGGTACAGCCAGGGACTAATTCGGTGAACCACTTATTATACTTCTTTTCGTGTGGCTGGTGCCTCGCCAATCACGTGCAGACCCTTTTACTATTTGGCTATGTATTAAACTAGGGTAGTACAATATATAAGCAATTAGGGGTAGGGGTTAGAGGCAAGTGAACGGTAAGACACCAGCCACATGAAAAGAAGTAAGATGTGGTTCACCGAATTTGTCCTAGGTTCTACGTCTTTGAGGGGAGAGAAAATCACAAGTGGCTTGATTTAATTTGATTTTGAGTTATATAATGTCTGGATTCATGGCCCAGAAGTAAGCAATTTCCTCTGGCGAATTTAATGAGTAAACAACTTTTGCTAATGATCTCCGTATCGATGGATGAACAAATGTTTATCACCTTAGATCCTCCGTGTTTCGAAAGAAATTAGAAGTGATGGTTTCGGCTGCATTAGCAGTTTTTAATAGTGTTGCATTATTTTACAGTAAAATGCACAGGTAACTGGATTACTCATTCAGTTATCGCTGATCACTGAATAATCACAGTCAATTAATCATACGCTGGTTAACAAATTTATATTAAGCTTTAGCAACTTAACTAAATAACGTAATTATTAGGCGATCCTAATTTATAATTATTAGAAAAGTATCCTCCGATCAATGCATTTTAAAGCTCTTGGGCCTGCCGAGTTGTATGGAAACTTGTAGGGAATCCAGAGCGCTCAAAACTCGTTTTTATTTATCAGATCTAAAATCGAAAACAACAACGTCATCCGCTATATTGAGTAGTATATTGTCACAGGAAATTACAAGTTTCTAACAAAAAAAATACCGATCCAAACAGTTTCGAGTATAAAATTAGAGCTTTGTTAATGATTTTTTATTAAATAAGCACTAATTATCAGAAAATCTTAAAAGTAAAAACTCGACGAGTAACGTTTTAGTACATATGTGTTGTAGTTTAAGATATCTTTTTTTGACCTCCATATAATCTCGAATTCTTTTAGAAAAACCGTTTCAACTGAGTTCAATTACGAGCTACATAATGCCCCTTAATATAAGCTAGTTTGATGTGCCTTATCCCCAAACACGCTTGTTCAGCATACAGTCCACATCCGTGGAAGCGGGCATTAGCCGCAGCAACTTAACTAAATAACGAAGGACAATCCCAGAGGCGCAGTCTCGTATTAGTACTACCATATTGAGTGACGTCAATTAGAGCCCGCCGAGATGAGCGCGCAGAATATTGCGACCGCTTCCTCAATTTGTACCCGATATTGGTCCGACTGCGATAACTGATTTATAAATTTAATGTCGCATGCCTAACTCGATTCCGTTGCGTCCTTGAACTTGTTCTTCAATGTTTAAAGCTTCAACAGAAGAAACAAAAGAGGAAATAGGATCTTCTTTTTATCCACTACTGCCTTCATCCCAGCTGATTTTAAGTGAAGATAAGGCTGAAGGTAGATGCACATTACTTCCGGAATCCTCAACCATTGGGGAACTGGCTATCTTATCTCTAACTGCCGGAACACAACAATGCTGAAAACATCGTTGTTATGGCGTCAGACTTAAATAAGATGGTGGTAGCTGGCCAGGCGGAGTTAGAACTAGTCCTACCACCAACCAAACCGAATTCAATATGTACTCCGAGGAGGCTTTGGGAATAAAACCCGAGACCTTTGGGTATGATACTATACTGGTGGTGGGTGCATTGAGACGACAGACGCGGTTTAAGGATTATTAAGCACTGATTTATGTGATTATGTACCTACCCTAATTGGATCGAGAAACTCAAGAAGCGCTGATGATGATCAAGTTGTTGAGAGTTGTCAGAGAGGTCATTTTTAGGCCCAACAAACGAACGAAAGCCGACTTCAAATTATTTAATTGAATTATAATTTGTAGTCTCAAAGCGATTTAGTTAATTTCTAAGTGTACACATTGGAAAAGAAAGAGCAAGTGGTTATTCTTCGCGATAACGTAATAAGATATTCTATGTCATTACTAAGAAGGTAGGTACATTATGTCCACTTGAAAAATGAATCATCGATGTAATTCTAGTTAATAGAGCAAACCCAGCGATACTTACCGGTCATTAATCGGGGGTCCTGAACGATTTTGTCGCAGAAATGAGAGTCTTGCATTGTTATTGTTATAAAATTGCCCGTAATAGCCACCCCCTCATTACAGCGATCGTGATATGTTAGATTTTATATAAAATCAGCGCCGTCGCATACGCTCTGAATTATTTATAACGCTCTTTGGTTTTCTTCATTTGATTCATTCATGTGGTTTGAGCAAATTACCTCGGTCAATAATGGAATTTTTAAGTTGATTCCTATTGAATTAAATTAATGTTGTGTTGTTGCTTGATATGTTTCAGCTAAATGCTTTTCAGATTTTAATATATTTGGATTGTCTATGTTGGCGATTGTAACGTCTTAAAGTTGTTTTTAATACGATAAGGTTTTTTTTGCTTTTAAAATCGTTTGCTTTACTTTTATTAATTAATGGGCTATTCTATGTATTTTACATTTTAGGATAGCTAACAGCTTTAACAAAGAGCTATAAATATACATAATTATCCAAAAGCTTATGATAAGCTACCGCATTTAGTAGCTTGTAAACAATTTTGATACAAGTAATATGCAAATTAAAATGGATGGAATTCTATGGATTCATCGTCAATGCTCTTCAACGGTCTTCGCAATTTAACCTAATCTAAACTTGGCCATTATTTTTGCGAGATAGCATCTCTGGACCTTGACAACTCGCCACTTTGTCAATTCATATATTGCACCACATAAGAAACGAGACAACAGAATCTTTTGATAAACCGTGTTCTTGTGTCATTAAGGTTGGTATTAGCGCTAGTATTGTCTTGTTTCTTGTCTTTTCTGTGGTTTGTCGGCTTGTGTCGTGACAGGATCTGCCCGCGGATGTTCCTATTGAGTGGGGCAGTTACTTCTAAGCTAAGGTGGCGGCGGAACTGGCCCACACATCGTCATTAGACATGCGTTTTACGTAATCCCAACGTTCCGTCGTTAGGTGGCCAAGTAATAAATGTAATATGCGTTTTATAATAGGTATTATTAATCTCTTAAGCGTTTTGCCTTGTTGGCGGCCTCCTTGTGTCTGGTTACAACATTTCTCCCATGAAGCTTTTACATTTGGATATAAGAAAGACATAAGTATTTTTTCACCTCTCCAGCTCGAAAAGGGCGCTTTTGGCGCCTAAAAACTCGCAGCAAAATCGATTTTTGCTGCGAGCGTGAGGCAAAGTGCTTTTTTAATTTCTTACACCAACTTTTGAAATAATTAGGAAAAAAGAAATAGAGTGACAAGGATGAGACTTTTAAAATTAATATGAGCAAAAAGGATAGATAGATAGCTTTATGTCGATGGACATGAAATATAAAGCTTAAAAAATAAATACACGGATACCAAAGGTTCGAAATAAAGAGTATGGACGAAATGAGGTCGCATGCATGATATAAATATAAAATAAGAAAAATTAATGAATTCTAATAACAAATTATATAAATACGATTGTACTACTATTGCTATTTATTAAACACGCAATATTTATAATAAATAAAATGAAGGGAACATTATATCGCTTACTAATATCATGTTTGGTTTTCATAAAAATTACATGCAGTGCAGTTTTTGAACGCAATGCGAACAGTTACCTTCAACTTGCATAATTGCACCAATTTTACTCTTAATTATTAATTTTGTAATTTTGATGTTTTCTTTATTGTTAAATGTTGCCTTCAATGTTGTTTTTCTGACCACACTTTTATCGCTGGTAGAGGTGAAAAGTTGTATGTTTAACACGAGAGCAAAATTTTCTGATGTCTCGTGCCTTTATATCACTCACTGTGCTCAGTAGTCTATATTTGAATCACTCGCTACACTCGTGATTCAATTTTAGACTACTTCGCTAGTTCGTGATTTAAATTCAGCACTCGCAGCGAAAAATGATTTTGCTCTCTTGTATAACAAATAACTATTGTCGCTAATACAATAATGTTGATAAGACTTTGATTACAACTTTTCACACGATTTCAAAGCCTTACCCAGAGATTGAAATGCCGAAAGCAAAGTGTGGAATGATTAGCGAAAACCGGGAGTTTATTCTTGGCGTAGTCGGTTAAAAGCGTTTTAATTTTTTCAATTACTAGCGCCGTGCCTTTGTTCTAATTTCATTTGTGCAGGCACAATAACGCATACGCGGGAAAATGTACGGAGCGCCACTCTAATTTAATCATAAGTTGAAAAACCGCTCACTCACACTCTTAAAATGCTTATACTCTATTTTCATCATTTGCAACTAGCTCATTTGGGAATATCATTTCAGGAGAGGATAGTTGAGTTTTAAACGTTTCCGTCACTCTAAAGAGATCGAACTTTTCTGAGGTTATTTCGTTAGTGTCAGTCAGTATACCTGTTGAGACCCCGGGGTGCCTATGAAGCAGGTGCAATTTATCAACATTGCAGTAACATCGGTCGCGACTTAGAAGCTGTCGAAAGAGAATATTTTTTGTGATCTTCCAATTATAACTATTATCGCGGTTAGACGCGGATATTGGTGTTAGTAACACGCCAATTTATATCCATACTCCCAAGTCCAGTATCTTACTGTACGTACAAGCATGCCCGATCCACGGCAAACAGAACAGCGAGACTCCACGGGAGTATTGATTTAACACTGGCATGTACACAGCGCTCCGTGGGGGCGAAACAAAAAATAAAATTAAAAATATGCATAATAAAAATTTGGTCGATACGATGATGGGTCCCTCGCGAGCGCGCGAGGGTTGGGGGATCGATTATTTTATTTCTGGAATAACTTCAGCGCCTGCGATGCCAATCCGTATATAGGAAACACAATTTTGCCAAAAAGCTCACCACGCGCGGATTCTGTACTTTGCATACATATTTACGATGTACCGCGGTTGCAACTTTCTATGTTTACTGCTCTTAGTTTATTTGCTTAGATATTTAATTTGGGAAAAGCTATTTCACTTGATATTTTTGGGCTTTAACGCTTCCATCAAAGGATTAAATACGCTAAAAGCCGCTTTGCGTACTGAGCCGTGATGTTTAAATAGTGAGTTGTTATTCGAAATAAAAATGTTTTACCTACGTGTCCCTCGAAAACGATTTTTCAACGCAATAAGCTTTGACCAGGGAAAATAAAACAATTGTACGTGAAAATAAACACGATCACAGCGTGTTTCGACTGTTATTACCAATATGGTGTTGTATCTAGGGGTTGTAGTTATTTGCTGTAGTTTGTGTATTTTTCGTGACTCTTTTGACATTTGTATCCATTCAATATTGAAACTCCGCTTGCCGACCTTCAACTTTTTTAGCGTATAAAACTCGAAAATATCTTTATTAGTGTATTCCTGCTTTGATTTGTGTTTCGCCTAAGTTATTACTCCATATTTTTGAAAGCGCTCTTGACTTAAATTTTCAAAGCTGCAGCCGGTATGAAATTTAATTAAAAAAGTGCGTTGATTGCCGCAAACAAATGAAACCAGGCGTTGGCTCTTGTTTTTTTTGTCTTTTTACGATTTGTGCAGTCGATATTTTAATTGAATTTCTACCTCTGCTTTACGCCAATCAGGAGCCTTCATGCGACGATTTAATACGTCACTTTTCAATTTGACTGACGTATTGATGAGCGCCACTGTAGTGGTATCTGATCGCGATGGTAATATCTGAGATTTGGAGACTTTTACCAGGGCAATTATAATGAAAAATTATGACTGCTTTTGGGAATCTGTCTTGAATTAAATCGGTTAAGGAGCACTGGTTAGTCACAATGATTACTTAGACATTATGGTACTTAAATAGCTTCTGTGTAAATAACAAATATAATATTTTTCTTTTTTATAAGGTTTCCGCCTGTCGATTTTCTGTATCAGTGTGTAACGTATCTCGGGATGTTTGTGGCATACGAGTTCTAAAGCTGCTTATTCAATTAGACGTGATGCTGTCAAAATATGTTGAAATACACATTGCATCAATTTAAATTCACGAATAATAAATTGAGGAACAACTTATTTGTAGGTTACCTTTTGTTTTAGAGTAGACTAACCCTCGGATACTCCCCCAACTTATAAAGTAACGCCATCTATTGTAATAATTTGCAAACCTTAAATTATCGTATCCTACGAAAAGTGGCTTAATTGCAAAACGGCAACTTTACAGGAGAAGCTTTTCTGTGTTTATAAAAAAATCGGATAAAGGTATTGATAATGTTTGATTTCAATAGCACGTATTGGCATCCTGTTCTATAAATGAAAAATGATTTTGGTAATAATAATAATAATTTAATTAACCCGTGGAACGCTTATTGATCTAACGGTAGAACATATTTTTTTGTCTGTTGTTCAATAGAAATCGATTCATTGACAAAATTCATTGCGGGACCGAACGAAACCCGACAACTTTATGGGAACGTAAATGTGTTCTACAGTAAGATCACTCAGCGCCCAGGGTACGAAAATTATTTGATCTTTCATCGCATCAAAGAGCTCCCAACTTGGGTCCTTATGTACATTGTGGCCTTATTTGTCGGAGATATAAAGGCAACAAAAGAACATGAATTTCGTTTACTATTTAAAAAACACTAGTAAACCTAAAATGATATAACACTCGTTAATTAGGACTTAACAATTAATTTGACGTAGAATAAAAACACAATTGACATAATGGCTTCATCTCTTCCATACTTTCGTTTTTTTCTATTCTGCAGAAAAAGGACACAACCAACAAAAGGCCTTTTTTGGGCGTTTTACGAGGATTACGGCTGTGCATTCATCGAAATATATTTACCATTATAACTAAGAAATTTAAGATAACTAAACATGGTAATTATTGATAATTTTCTCTCAAATTATGTGTCTATAACATCAAATAGTGCATAAGGTTGTGATTGACTAACTTGTCGACTCTTTTAAAACAAATTCACTAATAATAGCAGTCCGCGGAATAGAGACCGAACGGCGCTTGCGCCCTCTCTACGATGGCCCTAAAGGCGGCGGTCGTATCTTTATTCTACGTTCAAATTTGCCACCACGCAATTAGGGCTTTTTTAAAACTTTTTCGAATCATTCTCGAACTTTTTAAAACAATTATTAGACTGATATATACCTAAATTAACGTAGAATCAAAAAATTCAACAAATGAAAAAAGCCCTTATGAACATTGAAGCAGTTTTCTCGGGATACGACGAAATGAGGTAGTAAGGTAATTTATTGATATTATTTTGAGATTTATATTTTTCAGCTGTAATGGATTGATTGAATTTAGTTTTTGTATTCAAATTTTTTTTTTACTAATCGATGTTTTTTGTAGCTCAGATAGAGAGAGCAGTAGTGGCCCGGACAATGAAACCATCCCCACGTTCCCCCTACGAACCTTAGTTGGAGACTAGAGTGTCGATACGTCTACTATCAAGTCAATAACGCTGTTTCAATCTTCTGTCCATATGCAAAGGCCTAAGGATAATGATAATAATTTGGATCACTTATTTAATAATTTCAGTGAAAAAACGAAACTTTATCAGAGAAATCTATCGGATTATTTCAAAAAATTTTTTTGGAATGCCTTTTCCTCCGTTCCCTAATAAGTTCATGTACAGCGCCATATGTAGTCTGCATAAGCAAAATACTCATATCGTTTGACCGTGCGGCGTGCATAGGGTAGTAGGGCACTCAGCTTTCGTCAAGTGGAAAATCTAATACCATGGAGTAGTTTCGAATAATCATGCAGATCTCTTTTAGTTTATTTATAATGAAGTAGCGCACTAGTGCCTATGGGTTGTATTAACCATTAAAACACAACCAAAAACACTAAGATTAAGTGTAAATTAGCCAAACGAGTTAGTTTTAGATACAAAATTAAACTAGTATCACTAAGTAGGTACAACGGATAAATCTTTTAACCGACTATTTTTATTCAGTAATATGTGTGATCTTTTTAGTAGTGTGATGCTTATGGTGTGTAGGTAATGTACTATAAGTTTTAATCCAAAATGCTTACTTTTATTTAACAGAACATCAGAAACTGAAAACAGAAGTAAGCCGAAAACCAAATAACTGTTTCACTCAAGTCAAAATACATGAATTTACTACTCTCTTAAATCTAACAAATCTAAAATAAATCCATCCGTTCATTCCAAACAGAGAGCGGTTCAAATTAACACTTCACCACAATTTCCAGTGCTTTATAAGCTAAACTCGATGCGTAAAACTATTAGTTGAGCACGGTAATTAGTGGCCTGACGGCTGGGAAAACCGTTTAAAAAGCGGCGGCGGGCCCGCATTACGCACCGAATGTGTGGACGCGTAAAAACCATTTAATTGGCTGCGGGGCCGTTCGGATCATTCGCTATCACAGCGATCAAAGTGCATTTTCATAATAGTGACGGGGTGTAACACCGAATTTTCGCATCCGAATTTTATTCGCAATTTTTTTAAGGGTTAAGTTTTTGAAGAGTCAAATAAATTAATTCTTTTGAATTGGAGCCTGTTTGTTACAAATGCAAGAAGGTAATTCCCTGAAATAATAAAACTCGACCGGTTCATTTGTTGAATTAAGTTAGGTCGCTACTAGTAGACAATTGAACCATAATAGAATGCACTCGTTACAACGAAGGGTCGAGTTGAAGGGTAAAGGGTTTAAATAAACGCTTTAATTGACATGGTACAAGTATTGGTGATAGTTTTTATTAAGTTTTTACACCGATAAGTTCCGAGGCAGATGCAGTCACGCATCTGTGTACATTGTGTGCAGGTGAACAACCGCGACGTTCAACCAGTCCTAGTAGAGTTTTTTACTTAGCTCATGACCTATGATAACCTGCCTGTTTATCATAATACAATGAAGGCATGCTTGCTCAACCTTATCTATAGGACCGGTTCAGCACGGCGCAGATATAAAAATATCAATGTTCAGTGAAAGCCAGTTTTTAATTACCGCATACATTTATAAGGTGCAACAAATGAAATTTTCTTTCCTGTTTAAGTGTCTCGACTTGCCACCGTCTCGTTTACTAATAGACAATTAAGAAGAAGAATTTAAAAAGTTTCATCAGCGTTGCTACTACCATCTTCTACGTTTAACAACCCCCTAATCCGAACGTTTCCGAAAAACGTGTGAAAATCGAAGCACGTCCAACTGTTTCGGTACTTCCACTCGCGCGGAAAACAACAGGTGTGATGTGTCACATCACTACTCGCGGCCGCGTAAAAATAGTGGTGATTCTGGCAACCTGTTAGCGCGGTGACAGGGCGGCGGGCGCCGCGGTCCCGCCACGCATCCGACGCGGCTTTACAATCTCTATGAAATCACACGAACGCCTCTGAAACAAGCTTTTTTACTACGAGCTATTTATTTGACTGGTGCGGTGATTTTCCATTGAAAAGTAATTCATATTGTGGAGTTTATTGAAAAAGGAGCAAAAAGTAACGAAATGAAAGCGAAAGGTATATTTAAACGAGGGTTTTATCTATTTGCATTGCTGAATTTATTTAAAATTTGGAAGCGTAATCTTGTAAAGGGTTAAAAATTTCAATATTTGGTAATATGTATTTATTTTCTTACTCAGGTGGTTAAAGAGGCAAATGACATAATGTTTTCTTATTGTAATAATAATAATAAATATTTAATAATAGTATCTTGTAAGAAATTATGGGTTTGATTGATGCAGCAGGTTACATTGTGGTAGTCAAGAACTTTTTTCGTAACAACTAGCAGTCAACTTCCAATTTTCAATTTAGGTAGTCCCACTAAACTCACTTAAAGGTGTCCTAAAACAAATCTTGTAATATAGCAATGAGATCATAATCATTAACACAAGACAGTACAAATTATAAACCCCATCTGTAACTACAAACAAAAAATGTGATACCAAAAATCAGGTTTCAGCATGCCGCAGGTGTTCGTATATCAGCAGCCGCTTTCCGGCGACCCGGCGGCGGGCGGCGGTGTGCCGTGGTCAACGAGGTCCCGCCATCCCGCCGAACGCAGGTCACTCGCTAATTTGTACCACACAAACGGCCCGCGGATTTTTACCCTAACCATCGGTCTAACTGACCCGCCCAGCTGTACAGGATTGAATTTGTAGCTATATGCAAAAAGTATTTTTTTAAGTTATTGAGTATTGGGTCGATGCGTTATAAAATAAAATTAGGTAAGTAAGTAATAATTATATTTTTTAAATATGGATGGTGATTAAGAAATGTCTACAATGGTTGGATTCGTAAGTTCAACCGTGGTACAACCCCTGCCTAAGTCTAACTTTTGTATTCAGTAACAATTTACTACTTATCTTTAAACACAGGAAAATAAAACGCTTTATATCTTTTTCTATCGTTGAAAACGTGTTAGAAAAGATGTGGAAAATTCGCAAACTAGAAGAACAATTTACGGCAACCTAAATTTTAATAGAAACCTTTCTTTTACATACTTTCTTAAAAGTCAGGCAATTCAAATTTTTTGTTAAAAGCCTATGAAAAGTTTTAAAGAGCCCATTATAATGTAACGGTTACTGTTATAGATACCCAATGTTTGAGGTACTTAAACACAACTAAAAGCTTTTGTTTTTTTTAACAGTTGCTATTTTTTGTTTCTGATAGTTTAGTGGTGTTTACCATCATACCTACCAACGAATCTTATCAACAAAAAAAATCATCGTGTTTTTTCACAAGATTTAATTTTAAATAAAATAATAATTAAAAACATGATTCGGTGTTGAAATCTTGAGTTAGAATACCTAGATAGTTCTTGTCATTTTTAATAAAACCATTGTTATAAAATTATATCTCATAAATATTGATAAATTGTAAGATTCGCTACAAAAAAATTTGGTACACTGGTACTCCGTATTACAACCACCTCAAAGAAACTATTCCATATTTCTGATATAAAAACGTTTTACCAGCTATCTTTGAATGAAAACAATTTTGCTCAAAGAGTTGCTCTACCACATAATATCTCGCAGTCTTTCAACTTGAGTTAAAAATTGCTCAGTAGTAAATGTTACAATGAGGAGGACCTCATGGCGGAGTGGTTAGCGTGCTCCGCCTGTGAACGTTGTGGTTAAGCTACTTTAACAATAGTCGGTCACGGAATGGGTCCAGAGCTCCTGCGTGTTTCTGAATCCCATGTTAAACCGTTCGTACCTATTACATTCCGCATTGGGCCCGCGTGGTGGATTATAGCCCATTTTCCTTATCCATTCATCCATATCCATCCATGGAAGGCCTGTGCCCCAGCAGTCGGGTAACTTAATAGCTGGGGCCCGATTCTCACGCATTCGAACTTTTTCAGTGTGGTTTCTATTGAAAAGTTAGAACGATTCAAACAAACTAAGCTGTACCCAAGGAATTTTTAAGTACTACGTACATAAATTCCTTGGCTGTACCTACCACATGTCAACAAATTCATTTTGACAGCTAAGTTCGTATACGAACATCTATTGGTCTGTACCACTCGTTGCGTTCGACTGGTTTTTGATCGAAATTTTTCGATTGTGAAATTCTGACATTACACAAAATGTGGTTATCTTCGTAAAATATTTGAATTTCGAGCTATAATATGAACTTTTCTCGATTGCCTGAGAATCGGCCCCCTGATGATTTTGAAGAGTTACAGTCAGATAGCTAAGTGGTAGGTAGGTATATAAGGTACCTATTTGAACAGATTGTTGTTTTATATGACAACTCGGAGTAGTGACCGATGTGTGGAATGAAACAGAATAAATCTGTTGCTTTTTATTCCAAGTTGGCTGTGGATCTCAATTAATGAGTTTATGGTAGGGTGCTGTAATGATTGATAAAGTCCGGCTTGGCAGAAAAACTTGGCAGATAAAGGAGGGCGCTGATCGTCGTGGTCGGTCGGAAAAATAAGCCTTATTCCCATGTTATAATTTTAGTTCCATATATTGATACGCACCACGTTGCGTGGCGCGTACTTTATCAACTACATTTTCTTGGCCATCTGTCGATAGTACTCTGACAGATAAAATGTCCGCCTCTCTTCTAAACGAAGGTAGTTGAAATTCAAAATTCAGCACCTAAACGTTGCACACCCGTACCGTCGGCTTCAACCCTCAAAACTATTTAGTCGTACTGAAATTTCGCCCAGTTTCGGCTGTTTCTAACCCTAAATCCTGCGAGGCCACTCATAATGCATGATTTCATATGTCTTTTCGATAGGCAACTACGAGTGACGTCGAAACAGGCCGAGGCTCGAGAAATTAGATTACGCTGGTTGGCCATGCCAATGACTTGAATTTCAATTAGAACAAATTATCAAGGGATACGGCGCAGCAAACTTGATTTGAGGGCGCACGCGCACTGTGTCCGGACAAGCAGCCACGACACAGATAGAGGTTCGTTTAGATGTAATATGGCTAGAGTGCCCCATTTGCTCCTCATACCAATAGTACGATGCGAGCAATCTGGTATATCGATTGTTTAGCTCGTGTTCTGATACTTACTTATTGGTAGGCTAATGAAGATACAAAACTGCCTAATTTGAGAAAAAAGTAAATAATAATAAATAAATTGGACACCATCACATAAATTGTTCCAATAACAATAGTTATCACTAGTATTATGGAAATTTGAAATAACGACGGGTATCCATGATACACCCAGTCCCGAGGAAAAATTGATAAGTTTGTTTTCAATATTTACCCGACCGGAAATGGAACCCGGGACCTCTACATATAACGGCACCTTGAAAACCGGTGCGTACACCACTCGGCCACGGAGGTCGTTAAAAGTATAACTAAGGGTGGTATTCCACTTATCAAATATTGGATCAAAGAAATTGGACGAAAACGACGAAGAATGGTTTCATTGATAATTTCTTTGGTCAAAATGCATATTGGAGAAAGATCTTTGATAAGTGGAATACCACCCTTAAATAGGAGTTCGTTTTGGACCTGATGTAGGTAAAGTGCTTCATATGCTCCTCACGCCATAGTACGATGAGAAAAGTCTGTATTTCGATTGTTTCGCTCGTGTTCCACATACTGCTTTGTATAAAGGCACGCTTAGTCACTTATTCCGAAAACATTGACTCGTCCGTTCCGTTCGTACTTCCTTCCGGTGCGATCAGCCCATGACATAAGCGCTCACGTGATGCGTTCGCCACTTGCCGACCTGCCCCAACTCCTCTGAGATATTAAAACAATCGATACCTACATCGGAAATCGCCGATCATTCGTTATAATTAATCGACGTCACGTCGCTTCGAGAGCACAGTTAGTAGGGGTTAATTCGAGGTGTTAGGTTTAAATTGGAGGTTTTGTGATTTGCATAGATTAATGATTGTAGAAAGATAAACTCTAATGTTTTTTTTTTCATAAATAAGTGCTCAAAAACATTGGGCCCACCCAATGATATTCAAAACTTTTGTTTATGGTTATCACAACATGAAAAAAAAATAACACCCCATACTAATGGCCACTAATAGTTTAAAAAATATCTATTTGAGAAAATTCAATACTTATATCTACGTTTAAGTATTTTGAAATAAATACAAAGAAACTGGGTGGGGCCTATTTTGTTTTGAGCAGTATACATAATTTAAAAAGTTAAAAGAAATTCTCACATCGGTGTCTTTATTAAAAAAGTGTATTTAAAGATTTTGTGCTTAAAAGTTGGCTTTTTTTGTTTTCCTGACTTTTAGCATGTTTGTGTTGGGTTATTGTAGTGTTTCTTGAACAAATAAATAGTTTTCGGCACAGTATCAGAAATACAACTTTCAATTCGAAATCTAATCGTATGAGTAAAACTATAACACAGTTGCTACCTAATCAGATTAGTGCCGTTCGACTGCAATTTTCGTCTATGGGCTCAAGGACGCAGCCGCCCGAAACCCACCACCTAAGTAGGAATGTATGTATAATCTACATGCATCTGAATTGCAAAATGCACCCCCCAAACGCGTGTGTGTGAATGCACGTGCAATAATACTTCGGAAATGTTTGCAGTGGGTGTGTAAAGACGGGGGGGACATAGATATATTTGGTAGATTCGCCGATCGCGCGTTAGTGATGGGCTTTGTCTAATTTTGACGATAGATTGTGTCGTTAACCTGTTTCGGGGTTGTGCTTTTAGTATGAAAGATTTGTTTATGTATCTTAGGTTTTTGTTTCCAGTGAGTCTTTAAAGAAGGGGGGACATAGATAGATATATTTGGTATATTCGCCTATTGCGTTATTGATGGGCTATGTCTCATGGCATGTCATTGTCGATAGATAGTATCGTTAACCAGTTTCGTTGTGCTTTCAGTATGAAAGATTTGTTTATGTATCTGAAGTTTTTGGATACCTAAGTCTTATAATATAATTAGGGAATATTTGGGTCGGTGAAGACGGGAGGAAATAGATATACCTACTTCGTAGATTCGCCGACCACACGGTACTGATGGCTTTATTTAAAAGAATCGTGTCAGTGACTTCTTTGATCTCAAGCATTCAATCTATCACTAACTACCAAAAAAGTTGCTGATTTCGTGCTGCCGTCAAAGTTGAACAAGATGTGTAGTCGCCGACTGACCAGCCGAAAAAAGTCGACGACTCATGTCGGCGGGTTTGTTGTGCAGACTCCAATAGCCCGTAGTGTGGAAACCCTAATTAGCCGAGGTACTGTCATATTTCTCCGCCCGAATACCCGCATGTCGGATGATTTCAATTCATAGTAAGATAACTATTTCAGAATTGAACTTGTGTGACGGTCGTAAGGAAGACCTGTGCCCCAGCAGTGAGGGTATTTTAATGGCTCATGATGATGATGACTATGATGGATATAGTGTGTGCCGAGAGCTTTGCTAGCATTAAGCTCCCGCACATATCCATAACATGAGACATATGCAAAAAAATGAGATTTCAGTTTTTTTACCTTTCTTACAAATTACAAAACCTAATAATTTACAAAAAACTTTTGGAAGTACATTCCTGTGTAAATTACCTATATCGCGATTTTAGAGTGAAATGCTTTCTAGCACGTGTAGAATTACAAAATCCCAATAAGCAGTAGGTATTCACATTTCAACGCCCGTTGTTAATTTTGGAAATTTTGCCATCTTACACCCTTAGCACACAATATATTTCATGCGCCCATCGACAGGCGTTTATGATATAATTGGACGCGATTCGCATGTAGACTTTTGCAACTTTGTTTTTTTCATCCACAACGGTGCCTTTATCACACCTGATGTTAAGTGATGCTAGGCTGAAGGTGGAAGCCCACTACTCCCGGAACCCTCAATTACGGAGGAACTTGCTATCTTATCTTTAACTGCCGGAACACAACAATGCTGAAAACATCGTTGTTATGGGGCGTCAGACTTCGATAATAAATAAATAAATAAATATCTTCTTACATTCACACCAATTATCTAAGCCCATTTTAATTTCACTAAGAAATTGTATCATGGAAAACTTGATAACGGATAAATATATACTTAAATACTTTTTGTTTGTAAGCACATAGGTACTTAATATACATAGTAAACACCCAGACCAAGACAAATAGACATGTTCATGCACACAAATATTTGTCTTGTTTGGGAATCGAACCCAAGACCATTGGCGCAGAAGGTGGGTAGCCTACCCCTGCGCCAAATCGGTCGTCAAATAGGTGATAATAGGTGGTTCGATATTAGCTAGCCAGGCTTTGAACAAGTCCTACCACCAACCAAACCGAATACAATATGTACCTCCCATTGGGAATCGAACCCGGGACCTCTGGGTCTGATACCGATGGTGTGTACCACTAAACTACGATGCGGGTTAAACTCATCTGTTACAAACGCTCGTCGATGGCGCGTGAAAAATCGCGGTTTGCGTACGCAATTAGCGAAGCTTTTCCAAACATTTTCCACGTATGAAACCACATTTACACCTAACCTCCAATTGCAACTGCATTAGTTTCATGCATTCACGCATTCAGAATAAATTCCTAGTGCATCCATATTTTTAATTTCTGAAACTTCTTGGTCACCAGAACAATTTTTCTAAGTGTAAGTTTTTGCGTGTCTGTCAATCTTTTAGAGCGTGTAGGTAACTCAACGCCATCTTACTTTTCGAAACAATTCCCAGGTGTAAAACAACCTCATATCTAGTGTCCAACAGCGTGATTTGTAACTGCATTGTCCCCTACGCGTTACCGAAATCGCATTATCGCATAATTTTCTAGCGCGTCCGCAGCGAGATGCCCAGACGAATAATTTAATATCCAAATAACGCCACTGATTGAACGCAAATAGTGATTATATTGTATCGCTGCGACTGTTTGCCGGCATCGCGCGGGTATCTAATCAACTGGACAGGTGGGTTTGCGCTGGGCGAACGCTTCTTAATGCAAACTAGAATTGGACTGTGGTTTTATTCCCCGGATTGCTGATACAACGTGGCTGGCGAGCGACAAATGGTGAAACATTTAGCGTGCACGATTTTACAAAGCGGAAGATCGCATATCGAATGAATTTCAACTCTGATAGCGTGAAAAGTTGTCACGTCGACACCGTTGTGGTATAAAAAATCATAGGTAATCTTTAAAGGAGTAAATTACTAATGATTACGAATAAGAAACATAACTGCATACCCAAATAGAATAGTGCCGCGCCGTTTTCGGACTAGCGAATTATGATGATAGTTTTAACATGCTCATATTTTGACAACCGCCGTTTGACACTCGTCGCCCGTGACGGCTGCCGTATTCAACACTCACAAAAAGCGTCAATAAACGACGCCTTGAAAAACGGTACCCCATTTTGGTGTCGTTTAAAGTCCTAAAACAAACGGCCCCGTGCAATAGGAATAGATGGCGTGACACAATAGAGCCGTCATTGAGTGGACATCAGTGCAGACTCTTTGTTGCGTCATGCTGCGTTTATGCGAAGTTGCCATTGTCGCTCTATGCAAAGTTTGAGCTATCGACAAGCCGATAGCGTACACAAGAATGTTTGTTCATAGGACCTCTTTGACGGCGAATGAATTGATCGGGCTAATGCGTCGCGTGTCAAATCCGAGGACGGTCTTGGGCTTCCGGCCTTTTTGTTCGGATTTGAAATCGACCGAGGTGATCGGTTCAGTGATGGGGGTATATCCTCATTGGGGTTTGATAACCTTTTAACAAAAAGCCAGTTGATTTGTGATCTTTCCTATAAAAAATTCGTTTATTAAAATGTTTGTTTTAAGTCACGTAATATTTTCTTTCTTATTACTCTTACTGATTAAATATTCTTGTTTTACCCGATTGGTTTACTTACTTACTTATTCCTATGGCTCATCGACGCAAGTGAGTTTTGGCCTCAGATTCCGGATTGGTAGGTCATTGTTGGTAGTCTCCTTTACTTGTTTAATAATAGATACACCCGCTGAATGTCAGTCAGCTAATTAAATCGTCGTTCGTGCTTCTAAATCGTTGACAGCAACGGAAAGCCCGCCGGGTGGCGCTGGCGATGCATCGAGGCTCTCCTAATAACACAATAAATATACTACACGCTGGCCTCAGCTTGCTCATACAAAATGTATGGGCTAGTGTAGCTATATTACAGTTCCCAGCAGATTAACCCACGAATAGAAGCGCAATGTTGACATAACTTATGTATGGACGTTTGTCTGTCCGACTCCGAAGGCGCAGTCCCTAGCTCCACCTGAAATCCCTATTAATGATTAATGAAAATTGCAATACATATAACGTCTGCGTTTAAATATTTACAGGCGTAGTTTTCCTCGAGATCCTCGACCCTGGCTTTCGTAATGGCATCCCTGAATTATTTATACGAATTTTATGTTTCGTCTCGCTCTCACCCCTCTTAGTAAATAATACTTTTGATTTCTTCAGCTGGTGTTGCGTTCCGATTCTGCTCAAGATGTTTAGGTTATGAACACGTGTTTCTTTATCCTCTAATAACTTATTTATGCTCTCGGAAACAGACGAAATGAAATCGTTTGTTCTGGTTTTTCATTAAAATTAATAGGATCGTGTTTTGTTTCGTTGTTCTTATGTTTTTTTTCATGATTAACGCTTTATTTTTTATTTGTTTCTAGAAAAGAGGCTTTAAATCCTTTTAATCTTACTATACGGCTGGACAATGGTGTTCTGCCTATAATTTCTAGTTCGAAAATAGCAAGGAGAGCAAGTGGACGCATTCGCAACAGATAGGCGCCGTTAATTATCAACATGGCGAGCGTGGGGAATGGGGGTGGGGGGTGGAGGCGTCGGTTTGTCGAACAAATGCGCCTGATTAGCCCCGCTTTGTCGAACTCCCGCGCGACGTAGTGACGGCTCCGGTGTCGATACCTCTATGCACTTTTACTATTGTGTCGATTTCAAATGCAACCATCATCGGTCGCTTTTGTGAAGCAAAGATTTTGAGAGTAGTGAAAATTTGAGACATTTGAAAAGCAAGTTGAAGTAGCTGCCTTCT
Organism: Crambus lathoniellus; assembly: GCA_949710035.1. Taxonomy (NCBI): domain Eukaryota; kingdom Metazoa; phylum Arthropoda; class Insecta; order Lepidoptera; family Crambidae; genus Crambus; species Crambus lathoniellus. Next base: position 33,434,211 of record OX453296.1, read on the forward strand.
AATAAATGGTTTCGTAACAAATACTTTATTTCGTAAAGATAAGTTTAACCTAATAAATATAACGAAAAGCGGAATTATACCATGTTTACCACCATGTTTTGATTTGTTGGCGAGTCCCCGATATCTGTGCATAGTTGCATGTGCCGTGATCACGGAATATTAAAGATTGTGGCACTGTACTGTCACTCCGTTTTTTGTACTAAGTATTTACAATTTTTTTTTTTTTAAGATATAAGGTTTGACATAGGTATCTTATTTTCCACATATTTCTCCGATACATGTTTTCCCTGTCAGTAATATTTCAATATATTATTATACTAGCGACCCGCCCTCGCTTCGCTCTGGTAAAGTGTGGTATTTGACAGCATGTTTTATACATATAAACCTTCCTCTTGAATTACTCTATCTATTCAAAAAAACCGCATCTAAATCCGTTGCGTAGTTTCAAAGATTTAAGCATACAAAGGGACATAGGGACAGAGAAAGCGACTTTGTTTTATACTATGTAGTGATAAGACAGTGATACGAATGAGAGGTTTTCTTTTTGAGTAATAAAAAAGAAAATAGTTCTGTAGATGGCGCTGAACTGACTACGTTACTTGATGCCAAAGCCAAAAGGCTGTATGCCTTCATTTTTGCACAAATCCACGAGGAAAAGATTTCTGTTCTTTTCTCTTGGGACATTTTTTCTTTCGCGTGGAAAAAACATAAAAAGACTGGTAAGCATTTTTTTTATTTTTCCTTGTTGTTATTTATTTTAACATGTCATTGTGATGTGATGTGACAGTGACATTAATGAATGACCTTTTATAAGTCCTACCGTTCCGTTTCGTTCCTTGCAGTAATCAAGTTCAGCGCTATCTATCCAGCGACTAGAGAAGGATTAAAATAAAATAATACTTACTCCCTTTACACAAAAAGGAAAATGCAAAAGTGCTCAAAAAGTGAACTTGAAGGGATACTATAGTAGATTTTTTATTTCCAATTTTATTTTATTTTGATTTTAAAAAACTTCTTGGTAATAAATACCAAAAATTCTGAACATACATACCCGTCGTTGTTTCCACTGCCATAACACTGGGGCTACTTAGTTTGGGGTTGCAGAAACGTATGTGATGGTGTCCAATATTTATTTATTTATAACCAGCTGCCCCGACAGGCTTTGTTCAGAAAATTACAGTTTTCATAGCACACCAGTTATACAATTTTCCATAAAATAAACCATTTTTATTTACAATATATTAAGCATTTCTTTAGGATATTCCCAATTATTTTTATTGTTATACCACCTCTATATAAAAGCAAACAAAGCAAAAAAGGTAAAGGTAATTTGTGAGTTTTAGCGAAAGTAACGAACTGAATTCATTTTTATATATTAAAATTTATTTTACTTAGTTTCTCACCTCCACACTATTCTCTTGTATAGCCGCCGTTATTATAGCGTCGTGTCAATTGGCAAAGTGTAACAGGCGTTAAATTATCGATAGCGCCTCGATACGGGCCGCCCTATTGTCTGCAGAGCGAGTGGCTGCGGGTCCACCTGACTTCCTAATTCACTTTTGGGAGGTCTTGGACATGGATAATGCGAGCTTTATCGATGTCGATATCGATATTGTGAAGTATACATCTCTAATTGTAGTCTGTAGTGACAGTGACTATGATTTCTTGTTAATTTAAAGCTATTTTAAAGTCTAAATATTTTTTGATCAATCTAATAATAAAAATCAAGCTTAATTTCTTAACTTTTCTTGATAACGAATGCATATAACTTAAGAGGTTTTTTAATAAAAAGTACGAATATGACCATAAAAAAGTTGTTACACAATATTCCATAAAATATATCAGCTCTGCGTTTGTATTACTACGACATCCACGCAAATATAGGAATAGATCTTACAACATCCAAGTGCACTGGTGTATTCCCAACAGGCAAATGAGCGTAAAGTCATTCGGCGTTTTCATCGCATTCGTCAGATGGGAGCTTCCAATATTAGTTTCACATAAACCGTTCGAATTTGAGCAGTATTTAGCTGTGTTATTTGCTCAGGTCCTCAACAATAAATTATGCCTTAATGGCTAGCTTTCGACCGCCTAGCTAGCTCTGCCTAGGCCGGCCTATGCTTTAGGCGCGTTGGTAATACCTTATATGATTGCGAACGCTATTGAGTGAAAATTTCGAACGCGTGAAGGCCCCAATTTTAGGCCTTTAGATTAGGCTATTTTGACGATTTGAATATTGTCTATTGGAGTGTGTGGTCTGTTCTGCTGAATTTCTTAACTGTACCTATCTATAGGTACTTACTTGTATTATATTTATAAGGCTGAAAACTAGGTCTGTATGTTTTTCTCTCTTTAGACATTATAAACGGAATTGAAAATATTGGGTTATTTTTATTGAATTTGATATTACTGAACACGATGACGTCACATTATATTAAAATATGTGTCAAGAAAGTCGATTGAATTGGGACCTAATCGGAACTTATTAAACAATTTCTTTTTAGCTATTAATTTTTAACATATTATTACTTTAGCATATTGAGTTTCGTAATACAGTAATTTAAACTACACCTAATGTGTCAAACCAGTCTCGTAGCTAGTTGGTTCTACGCCGTAGATCCGTAGCACCGTAGACCAATTTTCCATTCATGCGTTTTTGCTTATTTCATTGTATGTACCTACAGGTGATGATTGCTTTGATGCCAAAGAAAAAACTTATAAAATATTTTTTTTTAAATTTGTCGATTTAAATCCCATTTTTTTAATTTTATGTGTCACACTGTAATAATATAAGGTAGGTACAGCAAATCTTTAGTAAGTTACCTGTTTTTTTACTTTAGTAAGACCTTATGTCTGCGACAGATCTGCATGCAATTTTTTTTACTCTGAATTTTTTAGGGTTAATTTGCCCAATAGTTATCGATAAATATACCTCTATACTAGGAATATGGAACTATAATCTGGTCCGTTAAATTATTTACTAATAAAGCACGTTAAAGGTTCTGCAACGCCTATTCTGTTGTAAAAGAAACTAAAATCCATACTATAATATTATAAATGTGAAAGTGTGTTTGTTTGTTTGTTTGTTTGTTTGTTTGTTTGTTTGTTTGTCCGTCTTTCACGTCAAAACGGAGCAACGGATCGACTCGATTTTTGGTATGGGGATAGTTTGGGAGCTGGAGAGTAATATAGGCTACTTTTTATTCCGGAAAATTATTAAAAAAAAATGATTATTTTGTATAGAAAATCGATAAACTGTCGTACTATACAAAACTGTCATTTCTTCCATAGCCGCTTCCAAAGAGGTATGTCAAAGAGTATTGTAATCACTGACGTTTTAGCCGCTCTGGATTACCTACTTTTTAATAAGTGACATTTGTTGCAGGCAGTGTATAAAACTTCTTCGCGATCATTTATTTTCATCTGTTTGGTGATACGAAGTTTACCGGGTCCACTATAATTAATATGGCAAAACAACGTTTGCCGGGTCAGCTAGTATAATATATAATAGATATTTGACAAAAGCAGTTTGACAGCGTTTGACGGATGAGATAGTTTATATTTTAGTTACGATCACTTTTTGTCGGAAACGTTTTGAAAGTAAAAATTGGTTCAGATATCGTTTTGATAAAATTTAACATACTTAAATATGGACATAACTGAATTTAACGCGAGCGAAGTAAAAGGGGTAAAAAATAGTATTTTTAAAATCACGTCCTCCACAAACATATATTATTACTAGCTTTCCGCCCGCGTTAAGGTTCTACAATACGTTATCCTGAGGGAATGTGATATTTTTCCGGGATAAACAGTAGCCTATGTATCCTCCTACAGCTCCCAACCTACCCCCGTACAAAAATCACATTGACCCGTTGCTCCATTTTGACGTGAAAAACGGACAAATAAATATTACCTACTGATTTTCCAGTGGGAATATTATACATTCCTGTGATAAAAAGTAAAAGAAGCCTATTAGTATCCTTCCAGGGTCTCAAACTATTTACTTAAATACTAATATCAGCCCGCGAATTTGCCCACGCTTAAAGTGATTTTCCCAAAGAAATGAGTTTTTTTCCCGCTGTCAATAGTAAGTTATGTCTTTTCCAGGGCCTCTAACTATCACCTCAAATACTAATTCCATTGCACAGCTTTGCCCGCGCTAAAATGGATTTTCCCATGAGAACGAGATTTTTTCTCGCGGTAAAAAGCAAGTCATTTCCTTCCCAGGGTCTCAAACTATCTGTATTATAAATAAAATCCTTTCCAGTCAAACTGTTACCTTAATAAAAAAAAATACCACGAAATTAAATTTCTAACCTATCACGGTCGTGTTCTACAGGACTTCCGAGGCAAACTCGCTCTCTGAAATGTCAACGCGATGAACTGATTTGGCCTAGGAAAAACTAGTTTTTCCTAAAATCGTGTTTGGCCGGTAACATATATATAAATAAAACAAGCCTAGTGAAGAAATCACTGTATATTACTACGAATAAAGCTGCGAATCGTATGTCATGATTTTAGAAGGTTTTTCTTATTTTTTAATAGCAACACTGGTAATGCCGTCTCTTGCCGCCATTTTGTTAAATTTAATAGGCTAATCTGTGGTAAAATTGGTGGGGGGTAGCTAGACTTGAGCCCGATTAACGAGCAAAGAGAGGTCATTCTTCAAACTAGCCTCGAGGGGATAAGTTCACTAAGACGTCGACTGTATCTATATTGTTATACCTGTACTATGCCTGTACCTGTAAGTTGGATCAATAATTATATGAGTGTTATCTGGAGTCTGCGTTTTCTTCATATTTCAGAAGCGGTAAAGTACCCACGTAAGTTTATTTCTAAACCTGATAATAAGAATAATTTGCTTATTCTGTGCTATAGTAATGCCAAACGAGTTATTTTATTCTCTTCACGCAGAGAAAGGATAAATATTCCAGATTCCATGTTAATGCGTATTTTTTTTATCTAAATGACATTTTAAATACCTTTGCGGTGGATTGTGTTTTGTACATGGTCGGGGCTACTCTCCGACGGAACGGACATAAGCTAAATCGCATTTGTGTTTTAATTGATTGTGTTCGTATACGGTCGGGGATACCCTCCGACTATACTAACATAATTTAAAAAGTCTATATGCGTAGCTTAGTACTAAGATTTTACTAATTCGTGTTCGGGGCTACTCTCCGATCGTGTTAGTTAAATCTAAAGCGTTAAAATTGGAATATTTGTGTGGCGGATTGTGTTCCGTACATGGTCGGGGCTACTCTCCGACGGAACGGACATAAACTAGATCACACTTTTATTTGAATTGATTAGTTCTGTTCGTGTACGGTCGGGGCTACCCTCCGATTATACTTACATAATTTTAAACGCGGGTATGTAGTAGATATTTTCGTTTGGCACGATCATAGCGTACCATGAATCTGGCATAATATCTTGATTGTTGTTGTTTAATTTACATGATGTATTAAATGTGGATTGTACAGAATTAATGGAGATGATTGGCATTATTATATTATTAGAGTACTTGCTGTTTATGTTGTTTATAATCTTACACATGGAGCTAGGACTGGCAGTTTTGGCTGTGTACCTACATGTAATGTTTTAATTAATTAGTGCTAGCACTAATTGGAGCTAGTTTTAATAGCCTTTACTGTTGCACAGAGTGAAATCACTTATGGCTACTAAATCTTGCATACAATCCATGTTTTAACGTGGTATCTAATACCAACAGTGAATAAAAGAAAACTATAAGTTATGAAGCTAGTAAGAAGTAGTAAAGAGTAAGAATAATTTATGATTGGTTGCTCACATTTCATTTATCTTAATATTATTAAAATTAATTATTACTAATTTTCCTTTGTTTTTAATGTATTGAGCGAACGTGTTGTTCTCTGGGTTGAGTGAGTCATGTATGCTTACTGGTTACCTACGTTACCTGGTAAGATTGGTTTAATAGGTACGTATTACTTACTTACAATTGAACTCTGGCTTTCTATTTATTGATATATTAATTAATAGGTACAAATTTTGTGGATTCAATTAATATGAACACCGCGAATAGCAATATAAATTGCTTGAACTATGAATATGAGTTTAAATACGAATATTTTAATATGGTATCTTTAAATATTTAAATATGAAAGTCTTTATGTGAATTTGGATATCTCTCATGTGAATATTTTTAATTTTTAATGATGAGCGAACAAATATAAGGTGTTCACTGGGTTGAGTGAGCAAGCTATGCATGCTCACTGGTTACAAGAGATACATTGAATTTGTTTGTTGAAATGCATTAAATTGAATTTGATATTAGGGGGCGATGTATGTATGTTGCATACACTCGTCGGATATTAGAGGGCGATGTATGTATGTTGCATACACTCGTCGGATATTAGGGGACGATGTATGTTTGTGGCATGCACTCGTCGGAATTAAGGGGGCGGTATATGTTTGTGGCATACACTCGCCGGATTTTAGAGTACGAACGATGTATGTTGGTGGCATACATTCGTCTGAATATGTTTAAATGTTAAGTGAGTACGTTTCTCACAGGCTGGTTAAATGAGTACCTACTTATATTTCATACTGGTTTACTACCCGTATGGCCACTTTTAAGATTATTAGATTTAAATGAAACTACAACAGAACAAAGATAATTTCAAACGTTTTATTCTTGTTTTTACAATACTCATTTTACATTTTTGCACTAGATAAGTAGCTCTTAATAAAAGAAATGGTTTTTGTAAATAATAAAGGATGTAGGTAGCTACTGTAGCTAGTGAACAGTATAAATGATGAATTTTCCTGAAGGGCATATTGTGTTGATAACCTAATGATTTTGTTATAGAATGACACGGAACGATCTTTTTCCGATGAATAATGTATACATTCCAAGGTAAATAGCATCTGAGGACGAATACGGCCCGCGCCACCTGGTGCGCCGCTTGGTAGGCCTCCAGGGTGACGTGGCCGACCCAGGGGAGTATTGAGCGAAGGAGGAATACCCTTTCTTCGTAGTTGAATCTGGTCAAAGAGGATTTGAGATGATGCAGAGCATTTTGTTTATGGGAAAGTATTGAAGTTGTTTTGATTAAAATGTTTCATGTTTATTTATTTGCATATCGAATAAAGCTATTTAAGATTTAATTTTCATCTCGCATAACCGACTAAATTGATTGTAACACCCCCTTAAATAAAGTTTGTAAAGGTCTACCTAAAACAAAACAAAACTATAAAAACTTATATTTTCATAGAATCATTTAGATGTTATCAAAATACTCTTAGGGAAGAATGAAAAGCCTTTTAAATCTACAGTTGCCTACGTGCTTGACATTGAGTATCTAGTAGGTACCACAGCTGTAGCAGTAGATACCTTTAAAGTATTATTGTCAATATGCGCTCTAATTATCGCAACATAGTACCTACTTACTTATAAAGATATTTATATACTAAATTATGTTTGCATCATTTCTTTTTTCTTGCATAATAAGTATCCACATGCTCCACAATTTGAGTAGGGGTTATTGTCTTATCTATTTAAGATTTTTATAATTACCTTAGTTTCCATTTATACGAAATCCATACCATATCTTGATTCTCATGAGTGGTCAATATCCATGAGCTAGGTTTGTTTTTCTATGCCTAGGTCTATGCCCAGGTGACCTTTACGCAGAACTGGATGTATTTCTGATCTTGATAAGATTGGACATGATGACGATTCACTTTTGAATAAGAGCACACTATTAAAGTCGCGAATTTAGTATTCCAAGATTGCGATTGGGTAATACTTTTATAAACTGTGATCTGTGTCACTTAGATTGTTATAGACCTTTTAACTATGGAAACAATATTAGTTTCTGGTATAAGCTTAACAACCTCCATAGCAGTGTTGTAGATACGGTGTACGTACGCATAGTTTTCGGGGTGCCGCTGTCTCTGAGGTACCTACCGGGTTCGATTCCCTGTCGGGTGAATGTTTAAAGCGGACTTTTCAACATTCTGCCCGATTGTATGTGGTAATCCCCGTCGTTGTTCCCAAATGCCATAACACAAGTGCTTGAGTTACTTAGTTCGGGATGGAAGCAATGTAGGTATGCAAAGATATCCAAAATTTACTATTTCCTATTACTTATTTTATTTTTTGTAACTTTGTTCAAGTGGACATTTCGTCTATTATTTTTGTTATATGTAGCTTAATTTAAAAGAATTCACTATGCTTGACTTTTTAAATTTGAGTTTAGTGGCAAACTTAAATCTCAAATTTAATTTAAATTCAAACTAAATTGTGGATGAGTGCTAGAGAAAGTTTATCAGGAACATACTTTTCCGAGTCTTCTACATAATTAGACAATAAAGCCATAAGACTGATTAGAAATCATCATTCTCTACATTTTTCCGGGAACGTCGAAGATTCTTTATCTAAGTACCTAGTTTGATAGATACATAGATTCATTCTTTATTTGTACACAATATTACGAACGGAACAATCACACACGAAATAATAATAATAATACAAAGATAACAAACTGTTAACCAAATGGTGGCCTTATCGTCTTACTGCGGTTTCTTCCGGGCAACTCGGTTTTGGTTTAGACGGATGGAAAATTTTACAGCCAAAATCACTAGAAGCTATTTTGCTATTTGTGCGTACTGCGTAGTGTTCTAGATCTCTCTTAATGATTTAGATGCAAATCAAAAGCAGAAATACTTAGTTGCTTAGACAACACTGCAAGAAGCATTCACTGATATCTATTCTAGTTGTTTTCATTAACATAGTGATGAAATTATGTTTCTAATGCAAAAACATGTAAACAGTCCATAGTGCATTTAAGTAGATCGTGTTTATTACACTGTCAAGTTGTAACTGATGTTTTCCTAATTAAGCAAAATAAAGTAAAACGATTATTGCTCAATCACACCTCTCAATTTATTAAAATGTTCTATACAGCTTCATGCAAACATTTTGATTCATGTTTTAAACTTGTTCTAACAAATAAAGCCACAAGTAACCACTGCTGTAGCATACCAAGTTAGTTTTGCCGTGTTTTTGTTGTTATTGGCGGTATGATTTATAATTAGTTTTTGAGGATTTTAATACTACCGTCCTAGTGTACGTATTGACAAAATATGATTTCAAATTATGTGAATCTAATTTATTGTTATTTTAATGAGCATTAATATCTTTATTAAACCAAAAATCAAGTAAATCTGTCAAATTTACCGTCTCATTTGGTAGGCTCGTGATACTAAAATTCTTAGCAGTTTACCATTCTCACGGACCTTTGAAGTTCCTTCACATATTCTGTAGTAATCATTTCCATATTTTTTTAGATCTGGTCAGTTGAACATTTGTTTCTACTATGGTTGAAGTTACTAAGTACCTTACATACTAATGTTTATAAAAGAATATGAGAATTCATATACTTACATTTATTTCTATTGATTCATTATCAGATACATCTATTTCTTTTGAATGATTAATAAAATTGATTTGGTTACTATGTGTGTTGTGAGTTTACTGCTTTCAGATGCCAATTGTAGCATCCAGTAGGTACTTATCATGAGCTAGCATCGAGTTAATATAATAATGAGGATCCCGCTACCCTTGAACGTACGAACCAACACAGCATACAAACTGGAGGCAGCAGAGTGTACGTGCTGTGGTAATGAGAGGAGATAATATGATACTGAAGGTGCAGATCACAGAGTGATCGTTGTTGTGATGATGATCATCGTGGGCTGTGGTTGTAAGTCGGATATTGAGACGAGTGGATCGCTGATACTGAAGTTGACTTATATTGAAGTATATATTATCATGTCATGTATCTTATCTCATTTTACTATTATGATTGCAAAAGCTTGTATGTTTGTTCCCCAATCACGGCTATCGGCTGGACGGATCTTTGAAATCTTTTGTCTGTGGAATAGCATATCGGCTTCTTTTGACCCCGGGAGGATATTTTATTCCCACGGGAAATCATCGTGTAGTTAATTCATTTGGGCGAAAAGCTGTTTATGATTTTACTTGTCCTATTTCTATCCATGGTAATATACTTCTTCATATCCCAATTATAATTATTAAATCTATTTACACTAATATTATTCATAGTAATATGAATATTTGTTGATAAGGATGCGGGTCATGCTCGTATGAGGATACCTTTTAGACATTTTTAAGTTTTGATATTAAATTGCGAACTTGTTTAAAATCATTAACTTATTCATTAGAAATGATAATAATATGATCTTTTGATTTTCATGTACGGAGTGGAACCATGTATTGTACTATTCTAACAGAGGCAGAGAATAGATGCATTTAAGATTTGGTGCTGGAAAAGAATGCTCTGGAAACCTTGGACAACTGGTTGACAAGTTGAAAAAGCAAATTGTTGCTGTGACGGTTCAAATTGTACCTGCGGCATCTTCATTATCAGTGTAACTTCCTTATAAGAATATTTAAATTAATCGGTAATAATGCCTATTACGAACATGCCTTTAAATAATTCCTTTAGTTGTCCTAATTCATATTTTGATTTAATACAAATTGTGCACTATGGTAAATACGTATCTATAACTTGGTTTGTTACTCATATCTGGGTAAAAATTGGTAACTGTGCAGAGGCCTACAGTTGTTTTTGTAAGGACTAAACTAGGTCAAACTTAGCGATAGTTAAATTCATCTAATATTAGGTCTTTAATCCTTTCATGACTCGTAGTTGCTTTTTCCACTATTTGAGTGAAGTGATAAGGGTGTCTAGTTATCAGGTTAAAGTTAAATTCTGTACCTACCTATTCCTAATGTAACATTCTTAGGGATTTTGCTTCTGACAACATCTAATATTCTTGAATGTAGCTCCTGACAATGCATTGATGTAAACTAGTACCAAGCTAATCCATTTTTCTTTTATGACCCATAACTAATGCTTATAGATTATAACCAGACTTTACTTTAATCATTCCATATACTTACTTACACATGATTATATAACAAGTATAGTTTCAAAATAAGTTTTCTAAGTAATAATAGTCGCTTGTTAACGAATGTCATGATTATGTTAATTTATACATTGATTCAAATAGTTTTAGATTAGTTTGTTATTGATAATTTATTTTATTTGATTATGTATTACTTAACGATTTACTAAAACAATATTTTCACGATAATATCTATATTCTAAACAAGTCATCGGCTTCCTTAAAAGTTTATTGTTGAGCATTGTGTAATATAATGTATTTGTTTCAATTATGTTTTAAGTTTTAACTTAAGGTTTTTATCACTATAAGATTAACCTAAATAGGTACATAGTTGTAAGACTTTACTATTGAGAATAGTTGTGTATCAGTATATTAGCTGTATACTTACCTAATTAATTGATTCTAAATAATTTTTATATGTGCGTCGGGAGACAGCACGTTATCAGATGGCCGAATGTCATGATTTTAGAAGGTTTTTCTTATTTTTTAATAGCAACACTGGTAATGCCGTCTCTTGCCGCCATTTTGTTAAATTTAATAGGCTAATCTGTGGTAAAATTGGTGGGGGGTAGCTAGACTTGAGCCCGATTAACGAGCAAAGAGAGGTCATTCTTCAAACTAGCCTCGAGGGGATAAGTTCACTAAGACGTCGACTGTATCTATATTGTTATACCTGTACTATGCCTGTACCTGTAAGTTGGATCAATAATTATATGAGTGTTATCTGGAGTCTGCGTTTTCTTCATACGTATGTCGATGCAATGTGAAAAACTCATGAACCTATTTTATGGCAATGTAGTCAATACATTATATTGCTAATTAATAAAATGTATTGTTATTTTTATGTTACCTGTAATGTAATTTTTATTTTCATTTTAAATTTACTACCTTATAAAACTTTCTGTTTTGGCTCCCTCGGTCAAACTCAAGTCGTTCTTTGAAACAAATAGACGAGAATTTTTTTTATGAATTTATCAGTGTCAACCCAAAACACGAACTGGGGATGGTGACGTGCTGCTGTCATAAATTTATTGAATTTTATTTCCTCTAACATTATTGTTTCGCATAGAAAGTAAAACTATCGAACGATTCGTATTCTGGGTACATGAAATGACCAAAACAGAACTGTCAGGTCTGTTTCATTAATCAGCTGCATCGATGTGCTCAATCCTCTGGTTGTACGGTCCACGACTCACCAGGTAAATACGGGCGTTGAATATTGTGCTTGCATAATCTTTTATAGCTGATAGCTACTGCTTTGAAACTTTTAGAGAGGCATTGCGGGGGTTAAGGTTAAGGGTAAATAAATAAATTTTTATTTTTAACATCAGCCAAAATATAATGTGATATTATTAATTTTATCATTACAAGTAGTAGCGCTAGCTATGAACAATTTTGGCTGTGGATAACTTTCGCTGATCGAATAAAATGTTGGAATAATATTTGGCCTCGCGGATAGCAGAGTAGTATTAAGTCCGCGACAAACAGACTTTGCGCAGTAGACAATCTCGAGGCGTGTGTGGGTGTTGAAGGGAGAGGTGAGGTTGCGGGGTATATACTCTACTGTGCATAGCGGCTAACTCCGCGAAGGCCAAAAAAAGATTGACGCGAACTGTTCTATAGTAGCTTTCAATTTGTCTTCCTGCGTGCAGCTGGCAGGACACCCAGGAACAAAATCTAATGCTCCATCGTTTGTATTATAGTTAATATAGAAGATGATCCACGTGATAGAAGTAACGATCTGCCGTTAGCTTAGAAGCAAGATAAAGATCACTGTTGTACTGGAAGGTTCGTCAATCGGGCACAGATCGGCTAGACAGATCCAGTCAGATAGACTATATCCCGCCAATAATTGGGCAACATCCTCCTTCACCATTCCCAATTATTATTGATCAAGGAATCGCTTTTCAATTGGCTGCGTTCCTATAAATTGAGGTGCGCCAATTTCGTACTTTAAGAGGCCTGCGTTAATCGTACCTGTTTCCGGAAGTTCTCCTAGCTCGGCCACATCTAACACATTAAGATCCTACTGTTTTGCAACTTGCAGTTTTTTTACGGAAGAAAGCAGAAGTAGTTCAGGCTCTATGAAATGAAACAGATTATGTCATTGTACAAAACTTAAAAACCACTGCCATGAGCTACTGCAAGAACTGCGCAATGAATTGTCTTCTAGGACGTAAGAATGTTACAATATTAAGATGTTAGGCAAAGCTATTTCTCTGTAAAAGTGTGATTTTATGAAGTTGGACAAAAATCTTTATTTTATCATATCACAAATACATATATTTGTAACATTCACAAAATCATTCAACACAATTCAATAAACAGTAAAGTGAATTAATTTGGCTCATCGTATTACCAAGTTTTGTAAATTCACATTGAGTGCTCCCGAAAATATTAGCACATAATTCAGCATATTGATATCCGCTATAAACAATTTGGCGTAGATGTGTATCGTTTATCTTATATCTACGTTACGCGTAAACCACCGCCCTAATCATGCTGGTACTCATGAATTTAGATGCACACCGCTCTGTGCAATAGGGCTGTCGACAACGAACGGACCAAGTCTTTTTCTTTTTTTCATGTCGGCCGTGTTTCATTTAGCTTCGAGATTCATACAAATACAAATAGTTTATTCGTTAGAATGCAGTGTTACGATAGAAATTGTGTTAGTAATTTAAAAGTCCATGATGCATTCTACCATAACATGGCGTACAAATATTTAAATTAAATTACAGTTAAACAATCATTAAAATCAAACTATACATGTCAGAAATTTGGAATAAAATAATGAAAAATATATATCTTTCCAATATTGTGCCACTTGTATATCCGTGGCTCTATATAGGTCCTCATTTACTCAAGCGTGTAGGATGCCTGTAGTACGTACACTCGACAGCACATCAGGTTAAACAGTTGAACTGCGAAAACAGCTTTTATTACGTAGGGCATAAATGCTGTCTCAAGGTCAACATGTATAGTCAGATGTGCCGCCGTGTGTACATATGCAGAGCAAGACAAAATATTTTATTGGTTAAGCACCTTTCGTAATTGTCAGTCACGGGATGGATGACGAAAAAGAAAAATTATTTCAAGCTTTCCCGTGCTTTAGAGGGCACGTTAGTCGGTGGTCCTGATTTTGAGAGATTATAGAGTGAGATTACCGGACTCGTAAAAGCGAAAATTACAGTAGGTATTTGCCACAATGTTCTGTGGTATTTGCCATACGGAACAACTTTACTTTAAAATTAAAATAAATATTTATTAAACATTTAAGTTTAGCTTATCGTTAACCCTAGGCTATTCGTTCGTTGTCTGTGACAAAATGGATGGCTCAGCTATAATTAATTACAAAGCGGTGTTTATTTTCTTAATAAAACAAGAACAACATTTGTGTACGACAGACGCTCGCTGCACCCATACAAACACATGCACCTGATATTTAACATCAGACAAGTATTGTCATATTATCAATGAAACAGGGTTGGTTTGACCCGAGTGGCTTTCTAAATTTTCAATAGAGTAGAATAATGCTTTGACGTTCAAAATTCAGAGAAAGCCTTGGCGCAGTGCTTCGCTCGGCCTGCAATCGATGAGGTTAAGCAGCTGATGCAATGATCGGTCACGGGATGGGTGACCAAAAACTTAATATTTTGAGCTCCTCTGAGCTTCCGAAGCCAGGTTAATCTATTTCTTCCGGCTGCATTTGCAGTCGTTAGTATCCACTCATGTGGGCCCAGTGAACGAATATAACGTGGGCCCCAGTCATGGGCTCATGGCCCTCTCTCCTTTTCCGTCCATGATGAATACCTACTTGTGACCCAGCAGTTAGGACATCAAATGGCTGAGGAATGATGGTGAAGGTACAAAATTGCTAATCATGCATGTTGCACTTGTTGTCACCGTGGTTACACGTTGAAATGTATTGTGTTTACATAAAACGTCACAACTTATAGAACTGTTGATAAGAATTTCAGATTAGCTGCTTTTTTGAGGTAGTTCAGTCAGACACAGAGGAAACCGCGCGCTTCGGCGAATGCGCGGTTACTATTTACATAATGGCGCAAATAGACGGTTCACGTTATTCAAATTTTTACTTTTTTGCATTCACATTGCAATTTTTATTATTGAAAAATGGAAAATGAAGTATTTAGAAAAAATCCCAACCAGCTCCGATAGGACTCGAACCCACGACCTTTCGCTATCCGGGCGACTGCTCTAACCACTGAGCTACGGAGTCGTTCATCGTTCATCGTTCGTTTTCCATTTTACACGGTTCACTTTTGCCTTTCAATTTGGAAGAAGCAACCAAATTGAACAATGTAAACATAGAAGTGAATCATTCAATGGCAATGTTCAACCACATTCAATCGCGTTGAAAGTATTGAGCTTGTTCAATACTTTCAAAATCAAATTTTCACTTTTGCGTTCAACTTTCAATGCAATTGAACGAAATTGAACGTGTAAACATAAGAATTGAATGATTCACTAGATGTTCATTCTCAATGTTCACCTGATTGGTAGAAATTTTCAAGCAATGCGAATTGATTGGATAACTTCATAATTTAGTTAATTCACTTTTAATTTACGTGTAAACAGCAGTATCTTTCACTTCTGCGCCTTTCAACCAAAGTGAATCAATTTGGTTGAACCGTGTTATATCGGCATTATGACCCGCGCGGACAAGTTTAAACGAATGTTATTCTTTGTTCAATGTAGCATGGGTCCTATGACAGCTCATTTAATTGCAAAGCTTCTTCTTCATTCTCAGTGATTGAGAATTCCGGGAGTAGTGCGTGTTTTTATACTTACTACATTATAAATTATCAAAGTAGCCCCATTTTTTCCTAAAGTAACCCTAATTTACGGTAACCGTCATCTAAACCTATCAGGATGCAGCATCGACTAGTCAAAGATAAACATAAATGCGTTACCGGTGCACTAAAGTGCAGTACATACTGCAGCGGGAGTAGGACGCATCCCCGCTCCAATTCAGAGCCGCTTTCAACCGAATAATAATTTTGCAGATGATTAGATTTTAGACGCGACGTTGAGGTTCATACGCGCTTATTCGCGAGCGTTCCCATTTCCGCGTGATGTCTCTGCTTTAAGCTATTAGATAAGACTAAAGCGTGCCACAAGTGATGGAATCTATGATTTGATACACAAACTATTTCATTGCGGAAAGGTAAACATTGATGCGATGCCATTCGTCGAATAAGTTAAGATTTACTGTCTTCTCTACTTTGTAATTGTTATAGTTATTTATATTAAAATCGTTTTAAAAATTCGTGTACAGAAAACTATCGCGATATCTGGTTAAATACTATAAACAAAATAATATGCAACACTTTTTTGTTTCTTCAAAACAACAGTGAATGCGTTGACTGTCAATATACTAGTCGGGTCATAAATTCTGTCACATCTACTTTATTAAATAAATTGTATCTACGGCTTTTTATGTTACCTTAAAATTTATATATGAAAAGAAAGGCAATTAAAAATGTTGCCATATTTTGTAATCCAACGGATTCAAGTCTGGACTTGAAGAGGGCCATTCTTCGCGCCTGATGGAGTCGATTCCATTATCAGTCAGCCAAACCTGCGTGCTTGCTGCCGGCGCAGAATCTTGTTGGTAAACCCAGTGTCTGTTTTCGAACATTGTATGAGAAAGTGGTTCTACAATGTTTGAAAAAACCGTATTTTGGTACACTGTGGCAGTAGTTTTTACAATTTTCTCACACAAAACACCTCAAAGGCATGATTATGAGACTCTAAGCCAAACCATGAATGATGCGGGGTTATGCCCATGGACTCTCGGGATACGCTTGCTCGCTTCTTCACGGTTGTGGTCATAAACTTTATCATTTTGTTTGTTGTATTTACTTCAATGTCAAAAAAAAACTCGTCTGAAAAAAGGATTTCGCGGTAATTTTTCCCGCGTACCGCCTTAACAAAGCGCGGTATCTCTCTAGCCTTAATTTTTTCAGGTGGTCATTTAAAAAAATCCTGTTTTCCTGCGATAAGCACGTAATCCCAGGTCTTCATTTAACACCCTTTTAACCGTGGTTCTGCTTAACCCCATCAGAACCTGTAGAGCTAACAATTTTTGCTTGCCAACGGGATTTCGTTGGATTCGCGCCCTCACTGCCTTGATGACCGCCGGTGTCCTAACCGTACGAGGGCCGCTCCTCTTGCGAACTTTGAAGCTCGAATCTTCATTGTATCGTTTGACAGTACGACAAACAAACCTCAGTGTTATTTTCAAATTTTGGAAAAGTTTGAAAATCTCAGTTGGCGCGTAACCGCAGCGATGCAACGCAATAAGCGCGATTCTGACTTCTTTTTGCGTCCAGTCCACTCCATGTTTGAAACTGAAGTAAAATAATAAAGTCTGTTTTAAATTTTAAGAAGACGCAAAAATTTCTAAAATTTAATTCTAAATGGCCAGTATTCCAAATTTAAAAATAATAAGGTTGTGACTGAACCTATGACCCGGCTGCGTATAATAGATTAATAACTAAAGTAAATTGAAGAGCTTTACTTATTACCGAATATTTTACTAAAAGGAAGCAGGGATTAGCTTTTAATTAAATACGTAGGTATTCAATTAAAATTTTAAGTAGAAGTTTAGATGTGCCGTTACACGGATATTTCAACGCGTTTATTATATGAAATAGAGAAAACACAACAGTAAAAACTGTAAACTTTATAAAAGAAAGTGAGTAAAACCGGTGTTTATATTTAAACAGCTAAATTTAATTTCACTGCGCTTTCCATTCAAAGAAGATCAAATGGCTAGCCGGTTATAAAATAATTAAAAGAATTGTAACTCGGCCGTTGGGAAGCAACGAAGCAACACATTATTTACAACAATCCTGGCAATACCGTGAACTTGTGTGTACGCTATCGTATTACAAAACAAAAGAACAAAGAACGTTTACATTTGTACAGAAAATGGCATGATTTAATGGTGCCTCTTGAAATGATTTTACAAACAAATTCTTAACAATATGCAACAAACGAGTGTGAACTGTTACAGTTTTCTAAATAGCGCACTGATGCAACAATTGTGCGAGACAGTATGCGGCATTTTGTTGATATTTACCATAACATTGATCGACGCTCTGGGACGAGGGGACCATAAAGTGGTGTGATGCTTGGAAATATCTGTGGTTGTTCAGACGAGATATCTATACTTATATTATAATGACAAATAATGTTTAATAGTGATCTTTGAAATAATCTTTGATGATATTCCAAAGTCGGATAAGTATGCAAAAAGTTGCCTTTGTATGTGTGTAAGGGTCTTTAACAAGATTCCTAAAGAGTTAAAAATACTCAATATAAATAATATGCTCAAACAAAAATTTTACTAGTGGATTAACCAAAATACTTTTATGACATAAATTCGTTTTTCAACACAAATAATAAATTTTCTTATTTGTATTGAATTTTCTTATTTGTACTAACATAAGTCTACCTATTTGTTATTATTTCTGTATAAATTTTTGACATCTATTGTATTTTTAATATTTGCATGCTATATTCATTATTAGGGAAACACGTGAACTATAATTTTATTGTACCAACTTGTATATGTCGTCGCCATATCGTAGATTTGCTCACTTCATGAAATGCTCAAAGATTTCATGAAATGTTAGCATTTCATGAAATGTTTCACTCTATTAGCCATATCATGATATGGCTTGGGCAGATCAACAATAAGAAATCGTTTCTCGATATAAGCAACTAAACGCCCGGCTACCTCATGAAATGGTCAAGATTATTTGATCACATCGTAAAATAGTTACATTTATTACCAGTAGAGGCGCTGCAAGCGTTAAGTTTATGTGTGCCATTTTATTAATAGTTTTTTTCTTTCTGTTTTTCTCTGTGTGAAAAAAAATAACCACGAAATTTAAGGCGATCGCGAAGAAATTTCTGACCTATAACGTGTTCTACAGGACTTCCAAGGCAAACTTTTTGTCGATAATAATTATGACGTTCGAAGAAACAGAACAGGCCAAAATACAAATTCAGGAATAAAAAATTTAATGTCATGGAAACCTTACATTAATGTCCTCATATTAAATTGATAATTTTATGATATGGTTGGTCCTTTCATGAAATAGTCGTATTTTATGGTCAAACGTTGTTGAAAATAACATTAAACGTTTACTTTTCAACGATATTGTCAATTCAGTAATTTTATGCAGCGCGTCTTGACCACGCTTGCGTCATGACGTTTGATTTCATATTACCGTAATGACATAACGACGCACACGTCACGCAAACCTAAACCACCTAAACTTTTCTCGATCGTTTCATGAAGTGAGCAAATCTACGATATGGCCACGACATATTTACCGTGTTTTAACCAAATAAACTTTTTAATTATTATTATAAATAGGATTTTTCTTTGTTTGTTTGTAATAGATAAACTGAAAACTATTAGGTAGCTACACTTTCCCTCAGTGACAAAGGCCATAATATTTTATCTTGATATTCCCACGGGAACGGGTACCGCGCGCGTAAAACCGCGAGAAGCCTCTAGTAGTAAATATGTATTGTTTATTTGCTCTGAAAAATGTAGTTTACATTCTTCAGTATTACCAGAGTAAAATTTAATACACAAGGTATCGAAATGCGGTGACTAAAATTTTATGAAATTTCACTTTTAGTTGTTTTTAATTATTTATTATTACATAATTTTACTTATGTCTATTACAAAAACACTTCTTTCCTCTCAAAACCATTTCCATATTTTGTCTGCAAGTGAATAGCTCAAAACATAATTGAATATCATGTAACAAATATTTATTTACTGAGGATTAATAAACTTTAATACAATTAATTATTTTCTCTTATACGGCCATTTAACTATTTTTAAAGGTCCATAAAACAATACGTATATATCTCATAAAAATCATTCTCAATTACAAGTTCAGATGAAAGTGAATTGCACGAAAAAATCGTAAATAAAGAGGTACCAGTGCATTTCCAACATAATGTTTTTATTTCATAAGGCATAATGTTGGTTGGGATTGTTTCCATTCTGATCTACAATGAGATTATTGCGTCATTAGTTTAAGAGCTTCAAAGTGATGGAATGTTGCTTTTGATTCTCTCCATAAAACGGATCAATTAATCGCTTGTACCACTACTGATTTTATATCCCTCTTTTATTTCTGTTAACAATAAAAACAGTATTGTACTTTTATCTTTTTGATGGCTCAAACACCCTTTGGGCCCGATTCTACATTAAATCTATCCACTATTTTTAACTTAAGAGATTATCTCATTTTAACTGATGATTTTAAGTGAAATAACTTGACTGACTGGCTTTTTTGCATTCAATATTAATAATTGAAATGAAAATGAAATAAGTATTAGAAAAGAATAGGTTTGATTATTAATTAATTAGTTGCTTAGAACATTATTCAGTAACAATGTTCATTACTAGCAGTATTATATTTGGCTTACGCCTCCGGCCTTCAGTTGTGACAGTTAAGTACCATTCGCCATGGTCAGATACGGGATGGGTGGCCAAATTATATTATTGCCAGCTAGTTCGTGCTTCAACACGATAAAAAGTCGTTCTTTGATTTACATTTGATCCACTTTAATGGTAAAGGCATTCTTCCTTATCCAACAATCCATCATCGTTATCCATATATCTACCTCCGTGGTCGTGTGGTTTGCGCACCGGTTTTCAAAGTGCCACTATCTCTGAAGTCCCGGGTACGACTGCCCTACGGATAGGTTAATATAGGAAACATATCCACTTTTCGATATTTTTTCGTGTCTGTGACACCCGCCGTCATCAAATGTGTTATGGAAACTTCGATCAACAATAGTACTAGATGAAGGCTCACGAACTAAATGAAAACTTTATATGGCCAGACTGACTTTTTTTTAAACGGAGAAAAAGGTTACGAATGTTACGATCTTACATTATAATGACAAGAAGCGTTCCAAGTTTGAAATACCTTAGTATTATTGACACTGTTAAAATAATCTACTTTTAATTATACTCTCAAGTGGGCTTATGAGGCTGGGACATATCTGTCACTCCAAGTATGTATCTAGAACTAGGTGTTATTGTTGATCGAAGTATGGAAAATCGAAAACACTCCTCGTTGTTTTCGATTTTCCTTAACACAAGTTGTTATGCTACTCAAATTTGGTATTGGAACAATGTATGTGATGGTATTCCATATATATTTGTCTATCGCATATAATATCATCATATTACAAGGTTTAATGACACGATGGATGGTGGTGTTCAAAATAAAAAATGGTTTAATAACTAATATAACATTAGCTTTGACAAAGTTCTCTATTTTAATTTAAAAGAAAACATTAACGTAAGTTTCGTTGACCTTAAAATATGGTACAAAAATATTATAGCACTTATCTTAATTTTGCGATGCCAATTTATTAAGTTGATTATTCTATTTTATCCCACTCTAATATTAAGCCGAGCGATTTTAATTAACATTAAGTCCGTTTAAGCATTTATTCATTTCAATAACAATCTGTTCTTTTGGTTTCAGTTTCATGACTCAAGGGAACAGGTAAAAAATTTAAAATATTATTTTACTTTTAAAGAATTACCTACACCTCATTAATAGTAATTTATTATTTTAGTAACTAACTAACGCTTTAACGGACTGGAAAGAATATAACTAGTACTAGAAAAAAAATCACTAGGCTTACTATGGACTCTCAGACTCACTCAATAGTAGTTTCTTTTTACCACACTTTTATTAGCTTCACTTGTAACTAAGTCACAATGTAAGAAAATCTTGGAATTCAATTTTAACCTACTTCTAATTGTCGTATTGATTTGAAACATTGCAAGTCTATATGAATCCGATGACAATACAATAATTTGCAACCATCGAGCTGATCTGATGATGGAGTCAAGAGGTGGGCAATAGAACTCTTCAATGGCTGCTAGGAAACCCCTCGAGTTTAGGCTCATTTGTTTTGTACTGATGAGACCTATTCGTTTCACTTGATGGTTAGGGTCTGATGATGGAGCAGGGAGAAAGCCAGTGGCACTCCTTAATGACCAATAGAAAACACCTCGAGTTCTGGCTCATTTGTTTCGTTCTGATGAGAACTATTTGCTACACTTGGTGGTGAGGGTCTGATGATAGAGCAGGAAGGAAGCCAGTGACACTCCTTGATGACCAATAGGAAACCCCTCGAGTTTGGGCTCATTTGTTTCGTTTTGATAGGACCTATTCGTTACACTTGGTGGTGAGGGTCTGATGATGGAGCTGGGAGGAAGCCAGTGGCATTTCTTAATGACCACTAGGAAACCCCTCGAGTTTGGGCTCATTTATTTTGTTCAGACGAGACCTATTCGCTACACTTGGTGGCGAGGGTCTGATGATGGAGCTGGGAGGAAGCCAGTGAAATTCCTTAATGACCACTACGAAACCTTTTGAGTTTGGGCTCATTTGTATCGTGCTGATAAGACCTTTACGCTACACTGGGTGGTGAGGGCCTGATGATGGAGCAGGGAGAAAGCCAATGGCACTCCTTAATGACCACTATTAAACCCCTCGAGTTTGGGCTCATTTGTTTGGTTCTGATGAGACCTATTTGCTACACTTGGTGGTTAGGGCCTGATGATGGAGCAGGGAGAAAGTCAGTGGCACTCCTTCATGACCACTAGAAAACCCCTCGAGTTTGGGCTCATTTGTTTCGTTCTGATGAGACCTATTTGCTACACTTGACACTTTGACTTTGACTTATTGACTTTGACACTTGGTGGTGAGGGTCTGATGACGGAGCAGGGAGGAAGTAAGGGTTCGGCTTGCGCATCCGGTAAGTAATAGACTCCACTTGAATTTTGTAAAACTAAATACCTACATACAATCACGCCTTTGAGTTATAATGTTTACGGGGTGGGCAGACACATGAATGGACTGTGAAATCGATTACCATTCATCCATAGCTTGCCACTTATTAAACTAAAAAGTAAAAAATAAATATGTAGTTTAAAAAACTAAACAAACACACTTTTATAGGAACAGACTAAAAAGTACAAAATAACCGTCTATTCAGTAACTGAAATTAAAAAGCGTGGTGCGCCCTTTGCAAAGCATGCATTCAAGTACTAAATATTGACCACGCGCACCACGCTTTTTAATATCGTTACTGAATAGACGGTTATTGTAGTATATTTTCTGGCTTTTGAATCAACAGTCTATTTGCTTTAAAATTAAAATGACTGATGTCAAAGAAACTTCTAAATAAAAAACCACATCAAAAAAGTAAGAAATAATTCCTCACCAAATAAATAACGTAAGTAGTTTGAAGTCGGGCGTGAAACATGTACAATTTTTTGATGTTTTTGTTAAAAGCCGCCCGACTTCAAAGTACTTACGTTATTTATTTGGTGAGGAATTATTTCTTAATTTTTTGATGTAATTTTTTAGAAGGCGGTTTTATTTTTTTATAAAAATAATTTTTATTTCACTCTTTTTAGTGCATCGTGCAGGCAATTTACGTGTTTTCTGGTAAATAGGTATGTGATCAAACTGCAAACCTCCTTTTTCGAAGTCGGTTAAAATACTTTGAGGTATCCCCTTTTTAACAAAACAAGAATCATCTAAATCGGTTTATAAACAAAGGAGTTATGCCTAAAGATACGTATTAAATTCACATAAAGTGGTAACGAAAACAACAGCATTTTCAAGATTTCCTGAAAACTAGGTACTGAAACGATTTCAAAATTTCAAAAAATGGGACCAACTTGGAAACCAACCTGATGTAATAATGTTTGAACCATTTCAATCGGTTCAGCCTTCTTCGAGTAATCGGTGGACATACACAAAAAAAAACATACATACAGACGAATAGAGAACCTCCTCCTTTTTGATTTAGAAGTCGGTTAAAAAAAGCGCCAAAGTTGATCACGCTGTTGAAGCGTAAAATGGAAGAGGTGCGTGCAAAAGTTCGTCTAATTTGAAAGTCGTAGTCGCGAGCGATTGGTTCCCTTGCCATTCTAAAATAATTGAAAGAGTCGAGACCATTATTTTTGATAGGAGCTTAATTGGTGCACTCTGGGCGTCTGCTGCCACTGCCTCCTCACCGATACCTACACCTTTTTCCAGGCTTCTGAACGGATCTATGAATTTATACTTCGTCGCTTGGTTTTTTGAAAATAGTACAATCAAACACCTGTTTTTGAAAAAGGATTTTGGTCCAACCATTTTAGATTCTTTTTTCGTTTTTTTTTAAATAGTTAGTGAAACTGTTTAATGATATGATACGTTTATTGTGTTTTGTTTTCTAACGGTTGCGATAGGCATATTACGTTACGACAGATCTTTTTGGCATTTAAGGGAATATAGCTCGTAATCCTCAGCTTTTTTAAGGTGACAGGTTAGGCGAAAGTGGCGCCGCCGTGAATTTCATTTAATATTGTAATTATAATATTTTAATAAAACTTAACATGGAAATTTTAGGGCCCATAAGTCTAGTATTTTTAGACGGTACCATTACATTCCCTCGTAGTCGCTGCTAGAAGTAGATAGCAAAACTGCTAAAAGTGGCCGTTTTCGACACATTTGCTATCTACTTCTACGAATGACTATGAGAGAATGTAGCGATACCTTCTAAAAATACTAGACTATGAGCCATAAAAACCCCATGTAAAGTTTTATTAAAATCCTTTTCTATTGGCAACTTATTTAATACAAACCTCAGAGGGCGCCACATTAGGCTATGGTATCGCCTTAAGTCTATTTAACGAGTTGTGAACTCTCTGGATTCTCCGCTCTTATACAAAGTTTCCATATTGTAGGTTCACGACTATACGCATGTCCACTATACACAGTAGGTTTTCTATTTTTAGTTCAATTCTTTAGTGTGTTTTTTTGTTATTTTTGATCAGCTGCTTTTTGTGTTAATTTTGTCATTGTATAACTGCTGTATGATTTAATTTTGCGTTAATTTGAACCGTTCTACTACTACTTCAATACGTTTGCGTTAAATTTTTAGACAAGAAGGAGAAACCGCCTTTGTGGTAGTGGTTCACACCACCGATTTCAGACCCAGAGGTCCCGGGTTCGATTCCCAGTGGGGGTACTGTCACGAGGAGACTTTTAAGGAAACTATTGTATCAGCTTATTTAGTTTATTTGGCAACCATGTACCATATTCTTTATCTAATACAGTAATTTTTTATATCAAAAACAATCACGGTGTGACGTGTTGCGATATTTAAAAACGTCTTTTTAAATTTAACCATAAACAATACAAATTAGGTCGTAACACTCCACATTCCACCGGCACTACTAAAAAAATATTACCTCAAGAAATGTTTTTTTTTTTCAAAGTTCTAAGGTTAGGGCTAGTTGGCCATAAACAATACAATGAGGCAGCAACACTCTACAGTACATATGTATTGTATTCGGTTTTGGTTGATGGTATAGGATTGCTTGTTCTTAGTCTGCCTGGCTAGCTACCACCATCTTATCTAAGTCTGACGCCATAACAATTATGTTAGCATTATTGTGCTCCGGCAGTTAGTGATAAAGATTCTGGAGAAGAAGAGAGAATTCTGGGAGAAGTGCGCTTCCACCTTCAGCCTTATGACCACTTAACATCAGGTGTGATGAAAGTGAAAGTGCTACCCTGTTGGGGATAATAAAAAAAAATATTCTTTAAGCCTCAAAAGGCGTTAGGAGGGGGGAAGGTGGATGGCCAGCCCATAGTCCTGAGAGGAAGGGGGCTTAAATTATTTTACCAATGTTCTTTTAATTACTTTAACAACTCTTGTTCGTGAAGTAACTTGTGAAACCTATATAAAATGCTAAATTCTATTATGAATGTTTGAAAGAATATTTGCGCTAATTCCATGCGTAAGCAACTGACATGTACCGCAATGGGTGATAACAGATCGGAGCAGAAATCTACTAACGCACACACAGACAGTTAATTTATCGTAGTATTCGAGTAGCACTAATTAGTTGACAGTGCAGGGGTCATGCATCATTGGTATAATAATTTGCCTATAACGTGACACTTTGGGAGCTAATTTGACTATTTATAGCATTAGCATTATTTATCAATAGACACAAAATTTTTTGTTAGGTACTATTTTGGTTTATATACCGACATAAATTAAAAAACAACACTGATCAGTATTAATAAAGCCGAAAAATATTGCCCAACATAAAGATAACATAAAGATTTTGATAGAAAATTATAACATAATACATAATAATTTACATGATTAACTTGGAACACGGAGACGCCAACATTACAAGCACTAAATCACCGTAAATTGAGCATAATTCTTAACACGTAAAAAGAGCGTATCGTGAAAAGAGTACGTAGACAAAGGAGAAAATGTTGCTACCCAAAAAAACTTTGGAGCTCAGAGCACTATAAACAACGCGTCATGACAGCGCCATGCATACGATATGACTCCATATATTATTTGGTACAACACATAATGCTAAAACTCTAAGCAGTCACCCCTATGGCCTAAACTGACGCACACACGCTCACGCTCTCGCCATGCACCCCATACAATATACAGGCTGATGCTTTTGTTTCACCCGCGCCTTCTTGTGAAAAGACATTCTAAAGAATCTTCCAGTGTTTTGCTAATGCCTTTTACAAATAGGTGTGGTTAATGTAATTACCTACTTGACTTTTATTTTTAACTACACATCTTTACTGAACGACTTTAAAATTAGATATAACTTGTATACATACATATTGCTACAAAAGATTAAAGGGCTTTCGAAATTTTATCCTACTGCAATATATTATGTTTGATTTTATAAAGGCACATTACTATAACATCATACATTAAACAGGTTCATTTGTTCACTTTGTGGGATAGTACTGAAATCACTACACAAATTTTGTGCCAATCATACAAGTTTTAAAAAATACCACTTAAATGTCCCCAAAAGAATAACATTCTGTGAATCGGGGAGGAGCATCTATTTGTTTTCGCATGGCTCTGTCGGGGCTCGGACACACAGGTCATTAATTGTTGTGAACGCGGCCTAATCGATAGCGCAGCGTTCGATTTTAGTTTATATTAATGTTATTTGCACGACTTGCTGTCTGTCTAATTCATCGTTAGGGGGAGTGCAGTTAGACGCAGGTTTTAACGGCTTGCTTGCTCGAATATTTAACGAATGCTTCTGGAAAGATTGATTGGGTTTTAGGCTTTGAGTAAAATAGTGTGTAGTCAGTCGTATTTTGACCGATGCGAGCTACGTAACAACAGTGGCCACAGAACATATAAAAAGTTGGAAGGAGCTAGTCACGCGTTTAGCAATGGCTGACTGAAAACTGCTTCGAAACTGAAATCGGAAGTATCTGTTTTTTTTTTAAACAGGGTTTTTCTTCGCTTGCCCCGCACACTTGCTATTCTTAACGTTTTTATTGCGTTCTGTGGTGCTGAGTTTTGCGTCAAAAATCATATGACGTGGACCTGAAACGCATTGTGCTGTGGCTGTGGAGTAGCATCGCATAGCAAGCTACATCAGTTAAAATAAGTAGATAATTTATAAAAACCTTACCCAATGTGCATTCTATCCTTAGGTACTTATATGAAGAAAGTCAAGTCAAATTAGTAGTGTTTTCACCTATAGTTTTGACTTGTCTTGCACGTGAACGCACACTTGTCCCGAACCAAACGAATTTTAGGAAATCCTTTTATTTGTTTGGTTCGATCGATGCGTTCGCCTCGGACAAGTGTGCGTTTACCTTAAACGCTTCGTCACGCCACGCCATTCGACACCATGTCATCGCGAGAAAATACCATCTTTTCATAGAATTTTACAATAGGTACCGACTCGGCCAAAATGTATGGAACAGCAAATTTTTTCGCGCTTTCGTGGCTGGCCCCATAGTAAAAGTTGTTCATACTGATGGATCCCCTTATGTATTTAATGTGGACAGTGACTATTAATCTTAATAATTTATTTATTTAATATTGCATAACATGACTTCATTGTCTGTTTTTTTGTTTCCGTATTTATTTTAGATTAATAGAATTTTAATGCTGAAATATATACAATGGTAATAATAATCGATGTAGGTACTTATACCTATACGTTATTAATGTATAACGAGTTAATGGCAGTATATACTTACCTGTTACCTAGGTCTTTCATCGCGTGCTATGGTATGACATCCACTTAATTTCTCGTTTTATTTATTTATCAATAATAATAGTCATATCCTTACAAAATTTCCAGCTTACACAATAGGCATGTTAGGTACTTACCTATTTTTTGACGTAATAACGTCTTATAAAAGTCAAAGTCAAAGTGTTTTTTTTTTTCATATAACTTAATTAAAATTAATGCTTGTGAATCGTCCAACATTTGTTTACCTATTTTATGGACACCTTTTACCTGACAAGAAAAACGGGCGAAAAAAACTCATCAGCTCTAACAGAAGCAACGCATTTACAAAATATTTATGTCGTTGCTAGACAAAATGTTTTATACATTGTTATTGTTACTATAATTATGACAACTATGTGTGTAAAAATGCTTGTTCTATAATCAAGTTGACGGTAGAGGTCGCTGGTAAGATAACCTTCTACTTCGTTATAATTTTTCATCAATGTTTTTTATAATGTTATCAGGTAAAATTATCATCATCCATAAACTGACTTTACAGGCAACCATTTTTTTTAATGTAATATATAATGACCTCGTAAAAATAGAAACATTGGTGAAAGAATTTACTTCACTAACATGAAAACTTTCCGAAATATTACAGTTTGAAATACACACCAATTAGACCCGCCCGCTCCATACTCAGTGCTGTAAAGTTTGTATGCAATATGTAAGAATTTTGTTAGGCACCTTTTTTAAATGTTGTGTTTATCAAAATGGTTTCAAAGTCAAATTAATCATTCAAGTCAATATATCATTGTATAAACTATTCAAAGGTATTATTTATTTATAATTTTAAAATGGACTTGCAAATGGTCATAAAGCAAATAAACCCAAATATATACCCAAAGGTCTACAAGTGAGTTTAGACCTTCAATATGTTCAGCTATTAATCGCTGACTATGAACTGTTTTAGTACCTACTATAGACGTAGGTAGCACGAAAAACTGTTGTTATGGAAATCGTATAGTTAACAATACCTCCCGTCAAAAGCTGTCAAAGTGCTATATCGAATTTTAGTTCCGTTCTTCGATCAACAATAGTACTAGATGAAGGCTCACGAACTAAATGAAAACTGTAGGCACAGTTTGACTTATTTTTAAATGGAGCAACAAAAAAAAATACATACATACAGACGAATAGAGAACCTCCT
The DNA here is from genome assembly GCA_949710035.1 of Crambus lathoniellus. Classification (NCBI taxonomy): domain Eukaryota; kingdom Metazoa; phylum Arthropoda; class Insecta; order Lepidoptera; family Crambidae; genus Crambus; species Crambus lathoniellus. The sequence goes on from OX453296.1 coordinate 33,463,520, forward strand.
CCTTTTTGACTTTGAAGTCGGTTAAAAAGATTACGAATGTTAAGATTTTACATTATAAATGACAGGAAGCGTTCCAAGTTTGAAATACATTAGTATTATTGACACTGTCAAAATAATCTACTTATCTCAAGTGGGCGTATAACGCTCGGCCATGTCTGTCACTCCAACTATGTATCTAGAACTACCTATATGTTATTGTTGATCGAAGTTCACGTTGTAATAATTTTTGGGGTAGGTACTGTAGCCGTAACACAAGAAACTGTCGTTATGGTAACCGTTATCGTGATCGTATTATTTTGTATGAAAAGTGAAAACTCGAGGTCGGTCGTATAAGGAACTGAAATACAATACATATTTGAGTTTTTGAAGGATGGGTATAGATTCCTATTCGATTAAAATAACGATAATTTTTCATGCTACGGCCACTGGAATAAAGATTTTTGAAAAATACGATAGTAGTGACTTGCACGCCGATTTAATGTGTTGTTTTTTTTTAAAGGTTGCCAAGCGTTATGAACGAACACTATCTTTTCTGTTATCAGAAATCTTGATGTCCATTGCAGATGTTGCTATAGAATATAAAGTTAAGAGTTTAATTTTAACATGGGGCAAACTGCCCTAATTGTTGTCCGTCCTATTAACGTGAAATAGTATTATTATATTGTACAAAATTTACCCTAAGTTTTGCCATTTGAGCTTAACTCTAGGGTGCTATTAATAGGATGGGTGCCAACAATAAGAAGAATTTACCTAATTAGTAGCAAAATATGTTTAATAACTTGCTTTATCACATTTCCCTCCAAGCAGCTTTAATTTTCGATAACGTTACTGAATTCTCCCTTCCATCCTTGTATGTGATGAACGATGTTTCCATTTTGTACGGTAGCCAATATTTTTTAGTTCAGCGGAATTTTTGCCGAAAATTAGTTTATGCGGTACGTACGATATTCGGGGAGTTTCTTGCTTCTCTTTCGCATAGTTTCTCCCCCCCCCCCTCCATTTCCATCACCCCCTTCTTGTTCTTTTTATTGGCTTTTAACTATTTTTATTCTGAAAGAGCGTCCAATTCGCGTATCTGAAAGTGATTTCTTTTTCATATTTTCTTGCATCCAATATCGTTACCGGAAAAAGTATGAGTGGCAATTAGAATTTCTAACTGGTCAAAATTATTTAATTAGGTAATTGACAGGCGTGAAAACTGTAACCGCACGTTATTTTCAATAACCATTTGTAGTTTTTTGTTATTGTTAAACTCTTTACTAATAGATAAGATGTTTTGAGGCAGTCCCTAATATTGCTTATGATTTTAATCTTCACTAGTATAAGTATGTTTGTTTGAATGTTTGAGGTAATCACTAGAACTAACTACTAAACCCTTTTTTGAAAATATTAGAACACCAGCAGATAGCCAACATTATTTCTGTATGTTGTATTTTTCCCGCGGTCAAAACCGCGCGGAGCAACTACTATCGCAGAAAGAAACCGTTCGTGACTCAAACATATTTGTTGATAACAATATATACTTAGTGCTTCCTTTGCATTTGTCATTGACTACATTTTTAATTACGTAGGTTGATATAAAAATAAGTGGAAACAAAAGAAGATTGGATTACACTTATACAATGAAAAGACAAGACAATTATCTACGAGAAACATATAATGATAAATATGATAATTACTAACACTTGCTTATGTAAACTAGTAACAAAGAGCCGATATATTTTAGCACTATTGTATTCTAGCTATTGTAGTAGATGAAAGTATTTAAGTACTGAAGCTTAACGATACAATTTAAAGAATTATACTTAATCTTAAATAAAATAATAATATATTACTTCACACAAGCTTGTAGATAGGTATTTAGTACTTTAAACATTCGCCTTTAAAATGATAAAGAACCGAACATTAATTATAGTACAATTTTTATTCTATTTAAATAATCATTGAGAAATGGAAAATAAAGTATTTAAGAAAAAAACGACCCGTCTCCTTCGATTAACAATAACACGCCCGTCTACTTATTTTTTCTAAAATACCTACTTAATTTTTCAACAATATAAATTGCATTGGGAATGCAAAAAAGTAAAAAAAAATATAAATAATCATTTCTTAAAAGCAGCTGTATTTATCTGTTGTTTTATCTGAATCTATAAAATCCTCATACCTATATAAAAACAAAATAAATAATAATAAATATTTTTCTTACAATCGCATCCATTATTAAGCCCACGTAAATTTCACTAAGAAACTGTGTCATGGAAACTTGATAATGGATAAATATAGGTATACTTAAATACTTTTTGTTTGTTAATATTTACATATTTAATATACTTACATAGAAAATACCAAGACCAACACAAATAAACATGACATGTTCATTCACACCAATATTTGTCTCGTTTGGGAATCGAAATCGCGACTTCTGGTGCCGAACCGTAAGCCGACCAAAGGCAGGCATCTGTACCCCTCCTGCGCCAAATCGGTCGTCGAAAATATATGTAGGTATGTTGAAATATAATATGTGCTTCAACTAGGTACTGCCTACCGTTATTTTCTGTAAAAAATACACAACATTACAGAAACAAGTCTCCACAATTATTTTATAGCCCACTTATAAATCATAATATACTTATTACGCTGTGCTTGCGTGCATTCAATTATATTACACATTTTCTTTGGCTTCCCACCGTGTGTTGTTGCGTACATTGTATTACATTGTTATGTTGCGTTAGATATCATGACTTTTTAATATAAGAAAGTGATTATCAACACTATGTACTTACCTGCCTAACTGCAACATTATTTTAGTTTTCCGTTTTGTAAAGTTAACACTTTATCAAGACACTTTAAAACAGTCTTGTATATATTTTGATAAAACATTCAATGTTCTCAAAATAAATAAATAAATATTGGACACCATTACATATAACGTGGAGGGGATAGCTGCGCATGTTTATGGTATGGCGCAAGGTCCAAAATACCTTATTTTTGACTTCTGCGCAATAACGGTCAGCGCTAGAGACCGCTACTTATACGTTGTTCTACAACCAGTTGCAGGGTATAGAGTAACTATTTATATATTTGCAGGGCGATATTTTTAGACAATTCCATCTAAGAAGATATAAAACATATAGGTACATTAGAAGAAAATACAACTGGACAGTAAAATTACCTGCATTGTCACAAAACTGCGTAGTAGAATTTAGGCCCGTCGTACACCCCCGTGGACGCTGACACGCCATTTCCTCGCACACGCTGTGAACACGATTCCTAAAAAGCCCCCTGACAATCATTGTCTAGCACATTCAGGTATTTTCTACAGATTTCAGTTTGATTTCAATGAACATCCAGACACCCAATGTACGGTCGAACCAATTGAATCATGACTCATTTTGCAAATAATTTGTTTGAAACCGTCAAACTATAAAGGTCAGTGTCAATGTCAACCAGTTTGAACTTCGACCATATTGAATTTTAATAATTCTAAACTCGACTATACAGTCCAATCAAACAGCAAAGCTAAACTATTTATTATGAGAAATGTGAAAACATGTCGTAGGTAGTTGTTGTAAAAAAAGTTGTGAAAGAAACGTTTAATTTGGGTTCTATTTATATTTATTAGTTGTTGTTGTTTGTTCAAATAAAATAGGGTTGTATTTAATTGATCACCAAACTAACCTAACCTAACCCACAAAAATACTAACTTAGCATCTAAAATACTGAAGTGGACGCAAAGTGGTGGACTTTGCGTCCATTTCAGTATTTTAGATGCTTACTTTTTTTTTTGTGGCTCAATTAATTATTTCTCAATAAAATAATCCGCCTTGTTTTGCCTCTACACTTGAAAAGAAATTTAGTTCTTCAAGGTGATTTAATTCGGAAAATAATGTGTTAGTTAGTTTTTTTGTTGTTATTTAAGTTACAGAGCTTATAAACGCTTTTAGTAAGAATAATTGTAGATATGGTAACCTTTCATCATCATATATATTTTCATATATTTTTATCATCATATTTTTTTTTTAATGAAAACCAGAACAGCGCCTTTTTCGGTCGTAAATTATGGAACTGAAATGAACACTTTGACAGCTTTTGAAGGACGGTATAGTTTACTATTCGATTACCATAACAAAAGTTTTTCATAATATGGTACAGTTCAGTCAATCACGTCTATGAATGATTTCGTGTGAACGAAGCGACGAGTCGTGAAAAATATCGGATACGTCTTTCGTAGTTTTATGACATTCGTGTTTTTCTTAGTGTTTTTGAAGAATCGTGAATGACGGAACCGTGTGAACGTGACGTGTTTTTTTTTTTTTAAATTGGCTTTCAATGCTTCAATTATTTTGTAAAATGTTAGGTAACTAATAGATATGCTTAGTTGATAAATATGATTGATTTACCGGTTATTATTATTTTAAAGTAATTACGCAACGTTTATAATTATTACGCTCGAGTTGTACGATTATTATATTTGTGCTAGTTTACCCAACATATGATAACTACGTATATTAAAGTAACTACAATTTTTATCGAAAAGCAATCAAATATTACTTTTTCAAATACTGTTTGATATACTAAATAATTACAGGATGGCTAGTTTTTTTAAATTATTTAAACAAATTCTTTATTTTATGACAGGATACAATTTGTCTTAGGTCCGAGTTCACCACCAGTCGGTTACGTAAACCGTTGTTTTTTTTTACTTTTATTTTTATAAATAATTTCTTACAATCACACCAATTTTCTTTACCCAAGTAAATTTCATTATGAATCTGTGTCATGGAAAACTTGATAACGACTAAATATATACTTAAATACTTTTTGTTTGTAAATACATACTTTAACACCCCTACTTGGACATTTGTCGTGTTCGGGAATCAAAACCGAGACCTTTGGCGCAAAAGAAAAAAAAAGGTATCCGTACCCCTGCAGCACCAAATCCGTCGTCATGTAGTAGGTTGGTTAACGCACGTGATTGACCAATCAACCAAAATGTTGTACTTATAGGAACTTCAGTTGCATTCAAGCTTATGTTTAAATGCGCTTAAGTACTTAGTGTACGCCTCGCAGTCTGCTTTACCAACTTGAACCTTCTGTATAATCTGTCAAGGACTAACTTAAAACGAAATTCCTGATTTCGAGTCCAATCAATTGGTCAGCTTAGCTCACTAACATAACTCCACCAAAAATCACATCAACCAATAGGTAATGAAACTAGAAATTAACAGAACTGATTCGCCGTTCAAATGCCTCACGTTCAAATTCAAATTTCGAATGCTTGGCCGGCGGGATTCTTAACTAGGCCCCGGGCAGCCGCCCGCTGAAAATCTCGCAAATCTCGCAATCCCACCGCGGGATTCCGGAATCGCACGAGAATCGGAATATGCTTTAGGGCATTTAGCAAAATGGTGGTTGCGGCTTTACCGCGCGCCTCGCTACTTGTCACATTCCTTCCTCGCTCCAGCCGCTGTTTTACGCCCCGTCTTATTGTTGCTCTATTTATTGTTTAAATTCGATCTGGTTATTAATAACTCTCTTTTCTTTTTGTAAGGAGTTTCGATTAACGCGTTGCGATTTGGTTTCTCTTTTGAGTAGCTTCGTGATTTAAAGTTAAGTGGGCAAGAAATTGCTTTTTCAGTTCGTTTCTTTGTTTTTAATTCGCCTTGTATTTAGTAAAGGTGGTTAATAAATCTGATGAATGAAAGAATTGCCCATTGTTGAAGTACTGATCATACTCCTTTTTTCTTATTCCTAAATTAGTAAGAACGGTCTGTGCTCGATCGAGCAGCGGAGAAATAAATGAATCGCTGATAATGTTGGAGTACTGCGATTCCTTTATTCCAATAAAGGTTATAAATAGGTTAAAAACGGGCACCAAAAGTTTTTTTGATGTTCCACGTTAAAATGTGAACAAATAATCGGGCATATTATATTTTTTCAACATTAGCAACAATGGTACCTAACTCGTATCATAGCGAACGACTCTGTTACTGTTCTGTTTATAAATAGCCCTCGGTTTTACACAATAACTGACGATTGTTTTATTCGCGTTTTTGTTATTAATGACGTTTAATTCACAACTTTTTTTCTCTTATTTCAGGTAAGTCGGGCACAATAAAATTGGACTTGTTTAGAATTCCGCGCCGATATACGAACGAACAATGCGTATGGGTGAGTGAGTTCGAGCTACCTCCGCTTGTTATTGTAAACCTGGTTACTACACAACAATGATTGTACGTTGGTAACTGGCGAATTGTTGGACACACCTAGAAATACACAAACGAGAAAGTTTTCACAAAAAAATATAGTCTATAGGTAGGTAGGTACTAGTGGCGAAGGTTCTATACATGCCGATTCTTATTCCTATCTACTTCCCTTTTTTAAATCTTGGGGCCTTATCTTTTGATGGAATGCTTGACGTTTGCATCACGTGGTAATTTTATTGTCCGGCTACCTTCGCCATATTTCGGCCCTTCGCCACTGGTAGCTGGTAGGTACAGTTGTTTTATCTGTTGTACGTTTCGGCCACAATGACGATGTCGTCCACTAGTCGCAACTGTGAGATGTATTCGCCGTTGATGTTAACGCCACGTCCTTTCCAGAATATAATCACGAAAAATACTACAAGTTCACAAACTACTTAGAGAACTTTGGTAGCATAGATGTTGCGCCTAATAGATGTAAATGTGCCACCATATAATAATGTCACAGTGTAATGCGGCCAAAGTTATATTATATGCCGCCAAAATTATTCTGATAGCTCATGCCTCTAAATAAACTATTTTGTATTCAAATTAGACGCGAGATCGTGCTGGCAGCGTCAGCCCTGGAAGTTATTTGACGCGGGGCGGGTCAAACGCAGTTTGGTGAAAATACTTGTAAAACGCGATTGTCAATTTCTGTTTAGTCCATTTGAGTTTACTTCCCTGAGACAATTTTGAAATGAGATCTTGTTAGGGATACACTGTTTTTGGAAGCAATTTCTTGGAAATGTATCTACATCAGAGTCAGTTCTATAAATGTAGCCACTGTGTCGGTGGTCGTCTTAGAGTTATTGAAATGCAAGTTTATTTTGCTTCCTTGCAATCAAATAACACTTATTAATTACTGTCAGTGGAGGGCAAGCATAGGAAATACAGGCTTTACGCTTAATTTTTAACACATATTGTAGTAAAGATCATATCCAAGTACAGCCGAACCAATTGCATCATGAGCCATTTTGCTAATAATTTGTTTGAAAGCGTCAAAATGATACCTAAAGGTCAAAGTCAATGTCAATAGGTTTGAATATCGACATTATTGAATTTTAATATAAAAAAAATGAACTTCAGTTGGGTCGCTATTCAAATGGTTCGACTGTACATATATAAACTGATCCATACTGCGACCACCACTGCTTTCATACACCTCCTTAAAGACTATTTGTTACAAAAACCTTCAAGTTAGTATGACTACTGAGATTTTCTCGTCCTCCATACATACAAAACAAATAACTCATCAACTTTATTACTTACTAGCTATGCTTAGCGGTTTTACTCGAGTGGTTCCCGTTCCCGTAGGAATATTGGGATAAAAAGTAGCCCATGTGCTATTTTAAACCATGGTCTATCTATATATCAAGATCCGTCCCGTCATTTCACCATACAGATACATCTAAACTTTATATATTAGTATAAAGTACCTCTACTATAAGGGTATAAGAGCACATAAGAGGCTCATTAAGTCCCTTAACAAACTAAACCATTAATCGTGTGGCGAATGATTTAGTGCTAGTAATTCCTAGTTTTAGTACGATTTTAATATTACCTAGTTAGTGCGAGGTCGGAGCAGCAATCAAAGGCCGTTTATTTATTTTCAGGTGCAGATTAAAGCGTAAGCCTCACAGCCAGCTGGTGAGCAAGCTTACTAGCCGGGCGATGTGACGTTTCATGTCTTGTCATAGGTACTTAATTGTTTCATACCGCAAGCGACGTTCGCTCGCTTATCCCATCTCTCTCGCGGTATGAAAAGAGGTGAAACGACTCATCGCCCGGCTCGTTAGCTCGCTCGCCATCTGGCAGTGGGGCTTGCGCTTTATGCAGTAAAGTCTGATCCGATCCGGGGACTGATTATGTAATATATTATTAGCAATCGATTGCTTGTCATATTTGATTGCGATGACAGTTAGATTGCTGCCTTTGTAAGTATCAATGTGACAACTGTCTTACTAATGCAGCAATGCTAATGCAATTGCTGTCAGTTTTGATTGCTAATTGATTGCTAATAACTTACATCAGCCTGCGGATTTAATATTTTCATTTGATGAAGGTTTCAATTACTTAAGGTTTATTTAATCTAATGACTTGTACTTTTTTCGTGATTTTGGGGATGTGTTGTCTTGCTACTTTTTAGTCTGCTACTTATTAGCATTATGGGTACGGTTAAATGAGCTTAAATACCTATTTATTTTTTTGTAGCTATATTTGTTGTTCATATTAATTTAAATATTGTTTTTAGCTATATTTATTTTTCAACTTTACAAAGCCAAGATAGTATAATACGACCCCAAAATACTGTATCGGTGGGTACAAGGTATTATATTTAAAACAATTTTTTTTAATTGCCGCGCATTTTAAGATATCTTATGTATATTTTTGGTTTTGGTGTTTGGGAGACAATTTACATACTTAATTGAGTTTACACACAATTTAACCCTTTCGCTGCTCCATGTCTTACTTCTTAGGTATGTTTTCAATCGACACATTGTTTTGGTTATTCACGATTAATTTTCAGAATTGGTTATTTTAAATAACCAAAACATAGGGAACTAACTATATACTAATGATAACTAAACTTACTAACAATTTTCACGGATTATTCTCTTAACACAACTTAGGTGATGTAAGCAATGGTACAGATTAAAGTTAGTACCTACCTACATACTTAGTTTAGTGCAAATGTTCGCAATGACTTAAGCTGCTTAACCGTTCAAAAGCTTAATTAATAATGAGCCCTCTGCAAGACCACTTATTGCAGAATGGGGGAGATAAGAGGCTTCGACACCTTCAGCTCTTAGCCTAGAGAGGGGAGGTACCTACAACTGGGTAGTTTTATACAGGTATGAAAATTTTATAAATATCACTCAATAGTAAACTTTTCTTGCACAATTTTATACGCAAAGGAAAAATAATCGTACGACTGTTAAAGATGTAAAAAGCACTACATAATATATCTTTGAAAATCACAACACTTTGTTTTTAAGTATAATATTTATCAAAATTAAATTAACTAAAAATGCTACGTCACTTGCCTACCCGTTGACGCTAAAACCAGTGACGTCAGAGAGCAGTCAAAAGCGTTTTCAAAGCCTCTTTCGTATAGTAAAATGCACTCAGAACTTTTTACACGAGCTTCTTCATGTATACATAAACGGCGTCTACTGCAGTTGGAGCGCTAAGCGATATTAATACTTCATGAAAGTTTCGGAACACGTAGACAAGCCTTAGGAGGGGGGAGGATTTTTTTTAAATGTTGCCAGAGTAAACGCGCAACTTTAACGCGGCAAGTTTTAATTGTCGACACGTGGTGCTAAGCGCTCGGCGAAACTCGTATTTATAGCTTATTAACGTACGAAAATGAGAAATTCTTTGACGTACGTGTGGGTGTTTTTGTTTTTTGGCTAGCTGTCGACGGCTTTGGCACAACTTGAATTTAGACCCTTCTAAGTCATTTTAAATTTTGAACGGTTTCGTTGCGGAGAGATAGGCGCTACCTATTTGCAATGGTTTTTAACGGCATTCATAACTATACTTTATTTGTTTAGCAATTAAATGTAGTAGCACAAAATCTGTAGGTACCAACTTGATTGTAAAGTAAATCAATCGATGATGGTAACATACCTTAAAACTTAGACCACGCACAAAAATCATTCAGAATGATCAAAAGAGCGAACCAAAGTCGCTGGTAGGGAGAGCCGAACCCAAATTATAAATAATAGCCGCGAACGTTATTTTTCCGAATACATTTTTCATTTTACACCGTAAGGGTGTCGGCAGCGAGGGGGTAAAAATAAAGAGAAGCGCAATTGAATTTTTAATATTTCATGAATAGGGACCGCCGCCGCCGCCCGTTCGCTGGGGTTGGCTGTGCCTAGCTGGTGGTTCCACCAAATACTAAGCTTCTATCTATACGTTTTTGTTGACCTTAAGTCTAATTTAAATCTTCGCCTGTGAATTTAAACACGCAAGATGCGTCTGCCAGATTCGAGTTGTTGGTGGAGGGGTTTGGAACGTATGACTGTCATTGAGCTTCATAATTGAATACGGATCTGATGTTTTTTTAAACTAGCTATTAACAATTACATGGAAAATTCTGAGGTCAAATTAAGAACAATGCACTGTCCTAATAATTGAAGTAACATGCGAGAAAACCCAATTTTGGGGTAAATGCGAAAACTTTCCGAATGTTGGAAAAGGCGTTCGTTAAACTCCGCGATATTCATGGCAGTTTTCGATCGTGGGTGTCGATTAGCGCAGTAACTGGGTGTCCGGGCGCACTGTCTGTCGTTCGGAACTTGAGTCGTGTCTCCATGGAACGAGACGGCGACTGATGAACACTCTCGTTGTTCACCTGAAACCGAACGGCTATCGACGATGCAAACGATTGGCGTAGATTACATGACTTCATGACATTTTTTTAGTTCATTTCGATTTGTTGTTTAGGATTAGAGATAGGCATGATCCAGATTAGTTGCTATGCAATGTTTGATTATAACCAAGGAATTTATAAGTACTACGTACAACAGGAAGGTGCACTCCGTATTTTTGTGTATTTAAAAATACACTTTAATTTTATGAGATAAGATTTAAATTTCAATACAAAATGTCAACGGTCCAGTTGAGACCGCAAGAACGAGGTGAGGGTGTCCCTTTCTCTGAAATTGCCAGCACTCTTAAATAACAGGTTTAGTAGATTTATCACAGATTTATGGTTCACAACTTTCGTTATAAAAATTTAATTTCGTAAAATTTCCGCTTCGTATTACTTTTAGTCAATAGAAAACATCGCATATTAATTTAGGTATTACCGTATTAAGCATAAAAATGTATTAGGTCGTATAAATTTTTTATGGCTTATCCTAGAAATGAATTTGAATGATAGATTTCAGAATGTTAAAGTGGCAACAGTACAAGCCGAATGACGTTTTCTGTCTTCGTTGTGTCAAGTTCGCAACTCGCTCGTCGTCGCCCGCCGCCCGTCGCGCATGTTCGTGGCCGCCGTAATGGAATGGAGTGAGATAAACTGACCTCGTTCTTGCTATCTCATTAGGACCGTTTTTTAGCAGCAGTGCACCTTCCTGTTGTATTATAAATTCCTTGATTATAACATAGAATTAACGACAGTTGCCTGGGTGTTGCTAGGTGTTGCCTAGCAACTAATCTGGATCATGCCTATCCTATCTGTGGATAGATTATCAATTCTGGCCGTAAGGCAATTTGACATTGCTCGTGTTTTGCATTGTCTGCATAAATCTTTGGTTAAAATTTTGATTTGTCGCGTTTAAGATTACGTAAGTTTTCTAAAGGGCCTCACATACCACAGACTGCCGGCGCTTCGCCTGCCTGCAGTCCTCGATCGTACAAGCCGCCTGACATTCGGTTTTTGTATACAACGTGTTAATGAATAAACGCAAAACCTCTTAGGTGGTGATTGTGCTCATGAATATGAACAAATTTTACTACGGGGCAAATTCTGCAACTCAATAAAAAAAAGCTGCTGTTTCATACAAATTGTCAATACCTACTCGACCAGAATGTATAGAACAGCAGATTTTTTTTGTTGAGTTGCAGAGTTGGCCCATAATAAAAGTTGTTCATATTCATGAGCACAAGCACCACCTAAGAGGTTTTGCGCTTATTCATTTAACACGTTGTATAAAAATATGAGTGTGTGGCTGGCTACGGCTAACTGACAGGTCTTTGCCTGAAGGCCATAATACGCTATTATTTAAATAAAGCTTATAATTTTGAACAAGAACGCTTTACTTCAATCTCTACTAAAATACTACTAATAAATTTAAATTTGAAAGTTTAGATGTTTGGATAACGCTAGTTAAGTATCAAAATTTTATAATTTTGAACAAGGACGCTTTACTTCAATCTCTACTAAAATCCTACTAATAAATTTAGATGTGAAAGTTTAGATGTTTGGATGTTTAGATGTTAGGAAGTTTGTTACTCAATCACGCCAAAACAGCTGAACGGATTCGGCTGAAATTTGGGACACAGATACTGTGTAGCCTGTAGAGGAACATAGGCTACTTTTTATCCCGGAAAAATATCACATTCTCGCGGGATAACGTCGTGTACTCCACGCGGGCGAAGGAAAGCTAGTGATCATAAAATTTAACTCATAATTTAGATAAGATCTACTTTCTGTAGGGTAGCAACCCTAAAATCGCGAAAACCTATCCCCATATCAACTTGATGATATAATGATGACTCCGGAACCCCAATATTATAATGACTTCTACTGATACGAATTGTGTTTAATTCAATGAAGTATCAGTATTACAAATAATGTTTACTTTTTTGCATTTACAATTAAATTAGCATTGGCTAGCTTTTGCCCGTGGCTTCACCCGCGTGCGATTCGGGGAACGCATACCTTCGTTTCATCTCCTAAGAGGCTGAATTTTTCAAAATCCCTTCTTAGCGAACGCCTACGTCAGCATACCTATCTGCGTGTCAATTTAGAGATTGACCGTTCTGGACCAAATGCTGCCCAGGCATGGGAATAAGTACTTTTATGTTTTTCCTTACATGAAGAGATACTTAAAAAAAATTTAAAAAAACATCCACGGGGTTATCTATGACGTACCTAAAGACTTATTTTGTGACTTTTTGGTGCTTTGACTTTTGATTTATTTTTTTAACTTTTACGTTGTATAATGATATTATCTTACATAGGTAATCTACCTCTCCTCGAGTCCGGTCCCGACCTCGCTAATCTCGCTCATGAACTTACAAAAAAACTTGCAATAGATGCAAGTTTTTTGTAAGCTCTAAGTACTTATACGAAAATCACAGCAAGTAAGACGGTTTTTCTAAAAGTTATTGGTTATCAACCTATACAATCGTTATTTTTTTTTTCTCAATACTCCTCGGGCAGATTCTGAAGCGCTTTGGGTAACATTTTATTTTATTTTTATTTTTATTTGGTTAAGAAAACTTGCAGCTATTTATAACATTATAAATTACAATATGGTAAATAACTAAAAGCCATTTACAAGTTTTCACAGATAGAAATGAGGTACACATAAAGGAGAGAAAAAAACAATAATCATAAATCTATCAATAAAAATAAAAAGATAAAACAAAAAGAAATAGATATTAATTAAAAGTACTCGCTGCACATCAGCCGCTTAACAGTTGCAGGTTTGATGTTACTTAAATCTAATAATGGGTTTCTTTTGCACATTATGCACTATGATTCAATGTTGCGCAGCATTTTGTCCAACGTCCATACAAAAATGGTCAATCTCCTTTCAACTGCACCCGTGTCGAGTAGTTTGAGCTGTGCCGTTGATAGATCAGTCAGTCACCTTTCGTTTTTATATATTTGGATGAAGTATTATTTGTTGTGAGACGTCGGTTTTTCTAATAAATAAGTACCTACTTCATTTTCTTTAGTAAATACCCCAAAACTATTAACGCTATAGTACGCTGTATAAATTACTTTTGGCAGTACATGATAGTCATAAGCAACAATAGGACCTAAAAACTTTCCTTGAAGAACACCTATTTAATAGCCAAATGCCCGAATACTCGTACGCTACTTATCTTTGGGAGCGTCTCAAACATCGCCCTGTCACTTTAAATGTCAAACGTATGAAAGAGATGCCATGATGTTTGAGACGCTCCCAAAGATGATTTGCGTTTGAGAATTCGGGCGATAAAGTGTTAGTTTCAAAGATTCAAGTAAAAAGTAGATGGCATTTGTACGGATAACTAAAAAATAAAATCCTCAAAAGAAAAAAATAGGCCACCGTATGAACAACGTCTTCAAATGAAAGTACATAAAAACGCAGTTATCAAACAAAATTGTTCTCAGTATCCACATTGTTGCCACATCTTTGATTGTTGCTTTAGTATTTTTAGCTACGAATACACTGTTGGTTTGAAAGCCACAGTTGATTTTTACTTTACGAATTTACTTTGCGTTTTTCTTTTATATTCCAAACAAATCGTTGAAACTATCGTTCTTCATAGCAATAGAGAAATTTTCATTGATAAAATGTTATAGGTTTATCATGTGTTACATCAATATCGCTTTCGAGTAACGACTTAGTAATAACAGATCAACTGTTTATATAATGCACTGTGCTCACCTAGGAGCCAGTAACTGGAATACCGTCCGCGTCACTTCCTCATATCACTTTACCGCTCGCATGTCCCATTGAGCACTAATAGTTTTGATACTCGATCATAATATCCTGTTCAGTTATATTGTGTTTACTTTTTACGCGAAACTGAATATAATGCGCGAGTTATACTATTCAGCGGCGTTTATAACCACATTGTTCCGTTCAATGTTTCCTTATTCAATTTTTGTTGTGTCTTCAACTGTGTTAGTACCTATTTTGTTAGTTCATAAATATTATTACGTAAGACGATTGTAGGAAGTCGATGAAAAGTGTTGTTTTAAAAAACTTAGGTCAGGTTAATGTTTTGTTGTATCAAAAGAAGAAGGTATTGACAGGGAGAATAGATAAATAGAATATATGATATATCGATAATCGACAAGAGCCAACACCTTTAATCAAAGAGAGAGAGGGAGTGAAAAAGCTTGTAACGTTGTCAATACAACCTCTTTTACGTATAGCCTTCTTTACGAAATACGAAACTTCCGTCAAACTAAGATTGTATTGAAAAGCAAAAATTAGAATGTTGCGTTCTTTGTCATAGAATGTCTTGATTCGGTTTGCAGTCTACCAAAAATGTTTGAATACAGGTCTATAATTAATTTATAAAGTGAATTATGCAGTTTCCTGTTTTATAGTAAAGTAAATACTAAGAAAACCTGTATCCACATACAGGTAAGCTAAATCTCAAAGCCGATAACAGTGAAAACATTTGGATCAGTCGATTTGTATATTGATTTTCCAGGTTTTTTCTTCTGTTTTAATAATTTTACAATTTGAATATACATGGACTGTGGAAACATCCGTTTCATTCCTCACAAGTTTTACATGTTAATGAAATTCTTTTTCTTATTTTAGCTTGAAGTTTTAGTGTGCATACAATACGCGTCATTTTTTATTAATTCTTGAATGAAACCGCTGCGTAGTGTTTTGATTGAGATAGTACGTGTCGTTGGACATATTTTTAGCTCGCGCTTGAAACAATATCGCCATCAGGGTGGCCTCATAACGAACCACGACGATCACAAAAGACTATCTTGTTACACTGTCATGCTTGTTACAAAATTATTAGCGCCGCATTTCTAAAACAAACGCACCGATTCAATAGTTTGTTCCCCATTTTCAGCAGCAGAATTCAACGCCAATGTGCGAATATTTTTTGGACTTTAACGAGTAGTGTATGGATCGTGCGTTAGCTTTATTTTATCTTTTTAGATCACTCAGTGTTTTTACTTCTTATTTTCAGTAACATGTTTAGCAATGTTGAATGATTCAATTTTAAAAGTCTACCTAACATGACGAATATTTAAATTTTCAATTTTCAAATGAATCTTATATTGATTATGCTAGACCTGCAAGACTCATTGATTTCATTTGTTATCTCTGCGGATAAAGTATTAGTGCTAAGAATGAAATGAAAAAGTTATTCCAGGAAGATCCAAGTCGGTAAATAGTGCATTACTCTGATATCCGTGCTGTAATGAACTGTTTATTTTACTATCCACTCATATACTTTATTGCCTATATAATCAGGAATTGCGTCCTACCTAGTGTTCTAATAACCAGTAGGCTGATTCATATGACATAATGATCTTTATATGATGATCAATGGATTCAAAAGTTGTAGCAACAATAATTTTCAGCAATTATTTTGTGAAACGGTTACTCGTTAAAAATAATCTGGAATCGCGATATACATTTTGCATAGTGACGTATTCGATATCGCGTAGCAAGGTGAACGGGTCAGGTCGCTCCGAAGTTCCTCTGACCCACATAGGCACAATGCCCACCCCCGCCACGCAATTAAGTCTAACACCAGACATAAAAAATTACCGAAACAAAAGCGAAATGGGGGGACACGACCCCCCCACCGACCGCCGCAGTTACAATTTATCATAGCAAATAAAAATACGCTGAATTAAAAAGAAAAGGACTAAGAAGTGAGCGGGAGCGCGCTATGTCCGTCGCGTGCGTTCAAATATGATGTTTTTTTACGAGGGGGTATCACAGATCGATAGAGACGTGACCATTTAAAAAAGAATAACGGATGAATTATATATTTGTTATTTGTGAATATTTAACGAGTAATCCACGTTATTGATTCGATTACTTAAGGGGTTTTACCGACAATATGGCGATTGATAATTTAGACTTTTATAATTAAAGTTTCAAACTTTTATGGTTCTAGAAAATTACTTATACTTACTAAGTTGTTAAACATCACAGAAACATGATCCAATTATCTCTCTATTAACTTATTGAATATTAATGGAATTTTATAATTACGTTTGTTTTAATTGGTCTTTCAGGCAGATAATACTTATAGGTTAAGAATTTCTAAATGATATTCCTTATGAATTGAATTATGCGCCATCGTTTATAATTTAATACTGAAAATAAAATATAAAGATGTATGAAATATATCGGCTAACATCACACAATATTATAACTCTAAATAACCAGGTTCATATTATTATGATATAGAGTACAACAAACGTACTCTTTAACATAATACCACCAAGTATAAGAATTTTCTAAGTAAAAAATTATACGAAGAACAATGTGGGACTGTGGTTTATTTCAGATGACGCGACGTGCAAATTCCCCACTTAAATCACTACTTTCCACTTCGGTGATCTCAAATGCGAGTCGCAAGAGGTCACCTTTATTCCAACTCGAACCAGCCTGAATGAGGTTCTTCTAATTAAACCGACGCCTGATCTGATCGAGTCCTCCAGTTTGAATTGGTAATCATTCGATATCAAAGAATCGGCCCTCACCTTGATCCGAATGGATTCACTTTCCCAATTAATGATGTACTGATTTTTTTACTTACATAGAAGCAGTTTGATTCGATACCGTATTAGGTATTTTTTTTTTTTTTTTTTTTTTTTTTTTATTTATTTGGATCACCAACAATTGTTACAATAGTACATATACAAAAAACTCTTATCAGTAACTTATTTTAATGCACAACCACTTAAAGGTGAACACAGCATGCTTTGTGTAACAGTTCAAGTATTAGGTAATTAATTTAGAAGAGTATTTAAGAGTGTATGTGTGTGTGTGTGGGTGTGTGTATGCGTGTATGTGTTATAGTATGCGTGCGTAAAGAAGGATTGAGCTATTGCTATTATTAAGCGCGAGATGATTTTTGTTCAAAACTACTGACATATTAAGTATTTGATTACTTTCTTTCTAATTGAGCTGGGGGATTCGTGATATATATCAACAATATCACTAACTTTGTTAAGGGATTGGCATAATCTTGAGATGGGCGAACTCGAACCAAGGACGGTTCTGCTCTGCGGGGGGCAAAGTGGTGTGATTGGTTTGCGTGGTATTCTGGCTGGTGCTCGGAATTTTATAAGTACCAGCAGCTGCGGGGATATAAAAGCAGCTTGGTTTTTGGGTTACGAAACGGTTTGCTATTTCTCATCACGAAGCCCAGCAATTTTGAAGCCCTCTTAATGATATTTTCCATATGTGGCACAAATGTTAACTTTTTATCAAATGAAATACCCATGTCTTTAATAATTTCTTTTTCTACAATTGTACTGCCTTGTATTTGATAATTAAAAGGTATGCGGATTAATCCTTTATGGTCGCCATTTTTTTTTCGAGTGGGTAGGGAGTCGCGATACTTGTAGCATAATACGTAGCGGAGGAGAGCAGGCAAGTAATTCGTTCTGAAAGGAACAATACGTTATGACAACGAGTAGCGTGGAGAGGGGGGCGACATCGGCGGTCTTTAATGAGATTAATTATTTTCATAGTGCGTCCACACAGTAGAGGCGTTGTTTTGAAATTCGTTGTGTGTGCGAGATCCTTTCACATCATATCGATTTGCATCAAATAATTGCAAGTGGTAACCATTTTTCTAATACTATTTCAAAGCTTTTATCGAAACTCATTTTGCTTGTCTCTAGTTTGATCCTACTAATATTATAAATGTGAAAGTTTAGATGTTTGGATGTTTGTATGTTTGTTACTCAATCACGCCAAAACGGCTGAACAGATTTGACTGAAATTTGGGACATAGATACTTTGTAGCCTGGAGAGGAACATAGCTTAGGCTACTTTTTATCCCGGAAAAGTATCACATTCCCGCGGGATAACGTCGTGTAGTCCACGCAGGCGAAGCCGCGGGCGGAAAGCTAGTATAAAATAAAAATGTGTATTCCATTTATTTTGAACACTTTATTTAGCTTTAAATTTCGTTTTATTACATCGTTAGCGAGTTAGCGACAAACGAAAGTTTAAAACAAAGTTGGAAAAAGTGTTTTATTAAAAAAGTCGAATGCCGTTTCGCTTATTGCAACGAAATATTAAAAGTGGAACTAGCGTACAGAAAAGCGTGTGCACCTTTGATCCGCACGAGGCTCTGAGAGGCTACTGGCAACCCCCTATTACTGTATGCAGATTTTATACTTTGTGTCATTTTTGTAGACGCTTCTCCCCCTGTGGGGTGCGCTACTTAGCTGATGACTTATTAAGAGTGCATTCTTCGGAGGTGTCTGGGTGTCGTGGCGTGTTTAATGACGGGTGGCGCGCTCTCCGATTTTGTTCGAGACTGTCCCACTTTTGTAGGTTTGTCACACAATGTGTAGGTGTCACGCGGTGCGGTTGAGCTTTAGTAGCGAATGCGACGCCCAAATTGCGAGTGCGGTACTGAGTAGATGCGGCCGGGATATTAGTGATGCTGCAGTTGACCCTTTTGGCGCTTTGGGATGAGAAGGATTGTAGTGTAAGTAAATTTCGAATTACGACAAAAAATACTACGCTGAGTTATTTAAGCTACAAAATGTTTAATGTGGAAATTAAGTATTCACATCAAAATGATGACCTTTTATTTTTGTTTGTATGCGTTTCCGCCTTTGGTTTCAAGCGATAGAAAGCAAACGACGTTCCTTTTTTCCAATTGAATAAAAAAAGCATCTTTGAGAATCACACAAGTAAAAACAAACCATTTGTAACGTAATTACAACATTCTTTATTAGTAATAACTACTAACAATCACAACCCATAATTTCCACATTAAGCTAAAAACAAACTAAATAGTCCACATTCAACAGCCCCCGGCTGAAGTATGCAATGGCCCTATTAAATAAAACGCACACTTAAATTCATACAGTGGTTGATAAACAAACAAAAACTCGTTGCGACGCTCTTATCTACAACTATACCGCGAACGGAAGGCAATTTAGCGAACAAGAAAACACATGGTACAATTAAAGTTGTTGTGCTGCATTCATCATACCATGTTTTTCCCATTACTATGTTTCAAAGCTTTGAAAAGGTTAATGGTTCGATCGGAGCGCACTAGAAATTTTTTTAAAGTTTGAATTAAGAACAATGAGTGAAGCCGTATTTTTTATTTACTTTTTTTTCGTGTACATTTGGTGTGGTATACAAAAGATTTGTACTGACGATTGTATCACAAATTAAGGTTCTTACACTTGTGCCATCAATTCGAAAAGTATTCGGTTTTCAGTAATTCGGTACAATCACGATTGGGCGCATCTACAATGCATACTATATAATGGACAACTAAAGAAAAAATCATTAGGTACACTATTTTTTACATATTATTATTTTTTGTTTTTGTTTATCATAACAATATTTTTCTTGTTAACTTGTACCTAACAGAAATGCGAAGGTTCTCGCTAAGTGACTTTAACGAGCGTGTAAAAGCTTTCTGTTGACTGGCATAATGCACATAATCTCATCTTCACGTTACAGCAGACTGATCACGCAAACTTCAATTTATTTTGTTTCACATCAATAAATTACTGTAGTATTACTGTAGTACTGTAGTACAGTCGAACTAATTGAATCATGACCCATTTTGCAAACAATTTGTTTGAAAGCGTCAAAACTATAAAATATGTTAATGCCATGTAGCTTGCATTATATTGAATACTGTTAGAAGGTAAACATATCGGTGGGTCACGATTCAATTGATTCGACTGTAACTTTAAGCTTCTCGATCGTTGATTCGCATTATTTTTAACTAGCTTTTGCCCGCGACTTCGTTCACATGATTAAGATAGTTGTGCGTTTATTTTGAAAGTCACGGATTACCAATATAAGTATCACGGTATTTATTTAACACGTTCGCTGCGGGACCGAAACTGGCGTTTTTTTGTATGGTGCGTTAAAAGGCCGATTGGCCTGTTACTTAAACTCTCCACCACTGCGTTGTGGGGTTCATAGGCCTAGTAAAGTATTGACAGAAATAAATGACTGTAACTATGCGAAAGCTTTAAATTTTGGATACCTACCCATCAATATCACTAGTAGAAGAGTTGATTGTCTCAGTGTTTGCCTCGCCCCGGGTTTCTGCTATTTACTTAAGAGGTATATGTAAAAATAAATGTAAGGTCTTACAACCCAAAACCGCACTGAATAACAGGTTTAATTGGAGAATTATTAGTGATGTGCAATAAGTTATCGAGACATTATTTATAATATCGTTTAAAAAAGAATACTTATGGGCTTGATAATAACATGACAAACAGTATCCTTTCTTACATTCCACACAGAAAGATTTAATCTTTTTTACTTTACTACCTACATTAGAATTTTCACTTTCACGTTTTCGTTTGTCTTGTTGAAACGATAATTCTAGCATTTTTCGACATCGTTTATTTGGTCGAGGCATTATTAAAGGTTTTAAACTACACAAAAACGTACACAGACACTCGAATGTCTTGAATTATGCAATGCACTATCGTAATGCGTCCGTTCCCGATAATAACGTCACGACATTAATCGAAAGTAAAAAATGCAATCACCTGAATGACCTTGTAATCTATGATGGGCCTTTCGACCCGGTACCCGCAAGGAATCGAAAAAAATGACAACCAGTGCGTTATCAGGCCGAAAAACCTTAAAGTCAATTTTTAGCTTTATTGAGTTGCCCTTATGGTCCTAAACTCAAACCTATACTTGTCTCTTTTGTACATGCAGAAATGCTCATAGCTCACCTACACCATAAAAGGTATATATTCTCCAAAAATGGTGTATCTACCTTCAGCCCTATATAAATTGCCATACAAACTGAAACACCCTGTAGCCCCCTGTATAATGAGAATTTTTCAAAATGCTTTCTTAGTGCTCACCTACACCAAAAAATAAATAAAGAGAAAACACTAGCACATACACATTGTGTTTTAAACAGTATTAGGTACACTGTAATATAACTACGTCCATAATGTTTATTCGGTTTCCACAAGTTTTACTTAGTGCAGCCCTAAGCAATAGGTGCGAGCTGTCTAAAATTTTGAATGATGATAGTTCGATTACTCCTAATGGAAGGGTAGCTTCTGGACTGTTATGGCAACACAGGTAACTATCCAACTAATAAGATAACGCATAGGATTGTCAACCTAGTTCCGACTTCTAAAATGAGGCGATTACACGTTTCACCTTCTTCAGAGTTCCGTACTCCTAGGAAAAACGGGACCCTATTACTAAGACTCCACTGTTCGTCTGTCTGTCTGTCTGTCACCAGGCTGTATCTTATGATCATGAACCATGATAGCTAGACAGTTGAAATTTTCACCATCTGTGTTTCTGTTGCCGTATTAACAACAAATACTAAAAACAAAATAAAATTAATATTTCAGTGGGGCTCTCATACAACAAACGTGATTTTTAGGCCGTTTTGAGTACGGCGCTCGAAGGGTTCCCCCTTCGAGCGCGGGTCCGACTCGCACTTGGCCGGTTTTTCTATTGTTCACCGATTTATTTGCCAATTCTGGACCAATTTTCTTATATCTTTTTTTATTCAAATACGTTGTTATCCTCCTGAGGTGCTGCAGGTCCTATTTATCCATTATTATTATTTGAATGTAAGGGGTTATGCTATTTAAAGGTAATTTTTTATCCCGGCAAAATATCACATTCCTGCCGGATAACGTTGTGTAGTCCACTCGGGCGAAGCCGCGGGCTAGCTGGACATATTTAAAGATGATCTCAGCTCATTCTACAGAACTTGAAATCTTTTTTGCCTTGGCTGTTTGACGTCCTTACTTATACTTTTTCTTAACCGCATACGCTTCACGATTCGAAAAAATAATCTTTTCCATACTTTATAGTTTCGTGCTTTTTGACCCATCTTCAATCACTAATGAACTGATCCCGTGTGAATGAGCCTTTAGGCAGCCATCACACCGTGTCGTGCGAAGTAAAGTAACATAGTAGCGCGCTTCCCTTTCGCCGATCGCGTGCGGGCCGCGTGAAGAGGGCAGTTTGTCGCCGCTGGTAAACCTTGTTACGAGGGTTTTTGTTGCAATTATTGCTCTATGGTGGTTGCAATATTTTGGTTTTTTATGAACTGAAGCAATTTTATCAATAATCAATATCTGCAGTGACACCATTTACTTACAGAATATGGGATTAAGCCCATATTCTGTAAGTAAATAGGTAGGAAAAACTAGGAAAAATTAATATAAAAACGATCTATTGGGCCTAAAGTAGGTTTAGTAGACCTGTCCATTTATTCTGGTACGATTTTTGAGTCAATGTCAACGTATTTCGTTTCAAAATAAGGCGGCTGGTTTACTTACAAAAAATAGAACATAGTAGGTAAATATTATATGACTAGAGTGAGGAGCCCGTAGCGCAGTAGTTAACGCGTTCGGCCTGCGATCGTTAAAGTTTTTTAACCGCCTTTGTGGTCTAGTGGTTCACACCACTGATTTCAGACCAAGAGGTCCCGGGTTCGATTCCCAGTGGGGGTACATATTGTATTCGGTTTGGTTGGTGGTAGGACTTGTTCTTAGTCCGCCTGGCTAGCTACCACCATCTTATATAAGTCTGACGCCATAACAATGATGTTTTCAGTATTATTGTGTTCCGGCAGTAAGAGATAAGATAGCCAGTTCCTCAGTGATTGAGGATTCCGGGAGTAGTGCGCTTCCTCCTTCAGCCTTATCACCACTTAACATCAGGTGTGATGAAGGCTAAGAGCTACCCCGTTGTGGATAAAAAAAATAAAAAATAAAAAAGTTAAGTGACTTTCGCAATGGTCGGTCATGGGATGTGTGACCCAGAAATTTATTATTATACCTCATGCTCCTACGTGCTTAGGAAGGCCCATTATGCCGTTGGTCCTGGTTGCATTTGCAGTCTTTATAACCCACCAATCCGTATTGGGCCGCCGTGTGCTGGCGTCATGGCCCATTCCTAACCATCCCATAAGGAAGTCCTCTACCCCAGCAATAAATGGCTGATGATGATGAAAATTAGAGGGTTACAGAAAACCCTTTTTTAAAAATGTTAATTTACTCGAGCACGCTTAAGTTTTAAGCAGCTGAATATCGCCCCAATCAATGTAGAGCAAGATAATTATAACGACGTTATAATAAAATGTTGGTTTTCATATTCAGCTGTTTTTTATGTAGGTTTGTAAAAAAACATAATAACTTGTAATTATGTAAAACGAATACGAAGTTGGACACATAAGATTTTTCACTTCATAAATTTTTTAGTTAAATATCGTTTCATTGTAACTGTTCTGCAAATAAATTGAAAACAGTTTTTTAGTTTACTTTCTAAATGAAAAAGTCAATGAAATAGAGTTTCAAAAGGAAGGATTAATAGCCTGCATTCCAATCACCATTCCGTTGCAAACTGCATCGATATCAACATCTCGCGGTTTTGGATGAACAGGGTTTAATAATCACTTTGATAACCGTTCGTTTGTTTGCGGCGTCGCGGCGACCTCGGCGAACTTCATTATAAATCATTACGCGTAAATATGCATTTTTAATTAAGCATTGTGCTCCGTGCCGTCGTCGTCTCGCGCTCTTATAAATCGAGCCCCGAATAAATTCATTCGACTCATGTCGCCATTACGTAATTATATCAAACGTAAGTGACATTTTGTGCGGTGGCTCGATTACGATTCGATACTTTTTATTGCGATCATATGGTAGGCCCATTGTTTCGCGGGCCGGTCTCCAGTGGCGCTGGGTTTATTGCTTTAATAAAGTGATTAAATACCATGGCGTAACGCCAGCTCGATACAGCACCAGCTAATTTCGAAAACTCGAATACGCGAAATGGTCGCAGTTGGTCGGGGTCGTCGGCCGGCGGCTCCGCGCGTGGCGTCCGCGTCGCCGCCGTCGCCGGTCGCGGTCGCGCGCGCCTTTCGCCGTCGCCGGCGCCGGCCCAAGTGCACGCGCGCCCTTCTACCCTGCACCGTCTACCCCTGCATCGACATCCCCACGCCGCCAATTTTTTTATTTTTGTTGCCTTACTTTTTCTATATGAAGGTCCACTCACTTATTCATGCGAGCGGGATTGTAGTTTTTTTTTGCACATTTTCCATGCGCCGTATATAGATATTTTGGCTACCTCCTATTTTTTCCTGACTATAAAACTCGGGCGGGTCGTGTACTTTTTTAGCGGTGCCCGCCTGGGCTGTGGGCCGGGGGGTCGAGGGTGCTCACAGTTAGAGAATTATTCATTGCCTACCCACGCCGAACGGCTTTCCGTTATTTCTGTTTGTTATGAATTATGTCCAATGACTTTTCCGACGGGCCGTTTCTTTCGTTTTCACTAATTACTTTTTCTACAGAAACTATAAATCTTTCACGTGACCTAATCGAATTCCTTTTTTGTCTGTTGTTGTTACTAAGTAGTCTCTGTTTACATTATTCGATTACGATTTACTTTGTCTCGGGGAAAATGAAAGAGGACTTTATTTCGGTCGTACTGTTTATTTGTGGATTTCGGGATGTGAAACTTGAAACAAAATATTTGATACTATAAATAAGTTGAGCGTAAATTACAGTTATTAAACGAGTACTTTAAACAATTGCAAAAATAAATAATTGCATAGAAATCACTACTAATTTGTTGAAGAACTTCTTCATATAATTATAGATTGCGCAAAGTTGTACAATTATTAGTTGCGTTCACGCTTACATTGTTGCATTCAGCTTCGTGAATGTTTTCAGCGGGTTTGAGGTCGTTTCACCTGTTGGAAGTTGAGCAACGCGGCTATTAGTAAAATACAACATTGTAGGTATTTAACACTATAGTAATAAATCAGCATATCGTATGAAATTAAGCGAAGTGCGGAGTCGTAAGTACAGTCGGACCAATTGAATCGTAACGCTCCATTAGTTCATGTTCTAACAGATACCTATTACAATTTAATATGGTTGAAACTCTTGTTGACATTGACACTGACCCAGTTTTGATGCTTTCAAACAAATTATTAGCAAAATGGGTCATGATTCCATTGGTTTGACCGTACCTACATAACAGAGCACCGGCACCGGTTGGTGCCTTGCGCGGGGATGGTCAAAGCATCTATTATGCGTTTTGTGATAAAACAACGATTTCCAGCACAAACTGCCGTTCTAAATGCTAACAAAAGATTCAAATTCACACTCTGTTGCCTACTAAAATATGCAGAGGAGCCCGCTCCCAACCCGTAACAAATTTGAATTTCATATGTATGTTTCGCCTATTACGGATGCACTCATTAATATCTTAAGTGATGTGTGTAGGAAGCAGAGGCGGGAATCTCAACTTTAACGGTCAGCACTTAAGGTCCAATCTGGGCGACGACAATAAGTCAGTCGTCGTTTAACAGAGTACACGTTAAGATTATGTCGGATGAAAAATGCTGCAAATTGTATGACCCCATGAAAAAACATTATCATTACAAGTTCCGCCGTCGTTTCACATGTAAATTTCGAGTATTCGCTCTTGCGGCCCCCCGACGTACAAGTACTTTTTTATTGTACGTTTAATAACACTGATTTATAGGTACGCGGTTTTACCTTTATATGTATGTATATTGAGGTTATAGACTAATATTACACCGTGCTCACTGTAATAATAATAATAATAGATTCTGAGCCGATTTCGGCTACAGCGACTGCTGGGCAGGCTCAGCTAGTGGCGTCTACTTGCGTACTACTTACCATCTACTTACATCGCGCGGAGCTCACCGTGCTGTAGTAGGAACAAATCAATTTAGGTAAAGTACTCCTTATGCAAAAATCAATATCAAGAAATGCAAAATTTACTTCATTTAATTTAAATAAGTCAGTCATAGCGGTTCCTTATGTGTAATACTTTACTTAATGTAAATTGATATTTCAAGAAATCAGTAAATACACGCTAGATAATAGATCATTCTTACTGATATGAGTTAACTATTTATCAACTTCGGGTTTCTAAAATCAACGACTCCTCGATATACCTTTTGTCCGTTTTCTTGATACTGATGACAATTAACAAAAATAATTTTAAATAGGAACGCTAAGCTTTAAAGCATCGTAGTTCGTAGGCAAAGATATTATTTTTAAATAATATTAACCAGTCATTAGGAAGCTTTAACATTTAAAACTGTCCTAACAGACTTCTCACATAATGAATCTAAACCTTCAGATAGAAAAGCACCCGTCCTAGGTTCCTAATTTTATCCATAACCCCAAGACCGACAACCACATTTCCCAGTCTCGACAATCAAATAACGCTACTCGCAAGTAGTAAAAGTATTACCAGAAGGTGGAAGAACTACATACGGTTCGCTGATTGGACAATTGTCACATTCGCAGCAAAGTTACTGACAAATGTCGCAAAACTTGTTCGTAGGGGGGTGGGGGAGCCTTGGCGAACTTCTGCAAACCTTGACTAGCTTTGTCGCCATATACACAAAGTATAGATTAAGAACTTCGACAATTAAGTATTATTACCTATATCTGTGTCATTAGGTCGACATTATTAGTTTAAATTACAAGGGGTTTATTTCTGTAATAGCATGAAAAGTGATTTGTGAAAGAGGTAAATGGTTAATTAAAGGAAAGTTTTCTTCGCTATATTTTTAATAAGCCATTAGTAAATTATTATTTTCTTGGGGAAATTTTTAATTGCTTCGTTATTGTTACCTGTATCTTATTAGTATTACAATTCAAAGGTTCTTGTAGTTTTGGTCGCGCGTTGTGAAAACCTTTATGATCTACTCTGAAATACGTTATACCTATGTATATGTCGCAGGGATTTAGTCAAAGCCGTGATATTATAATTCCACTAGTGAAATTATTATTTCTCGTTAAATTATGAATAGACAGTACGAGACAGTATGCACACGGCTGCGAGCCTCAGAAGTCATATAGAACACGTGATAGGTTAGAAATTTAAAATCGCCTTAAATTTCGTGGTATTTTTTTTTGTATCAATACAAATTATGGATTGTTTCACAAAAACAAAAATTTAAAAAGACTTTTACGAGGCAAATTCGTGAGCTTTCTTTCCTAAAGTTACACCTCAGTATTCTCTAAAACAAACCATGAATTAAACGTATTGTATGACCGCCGCGGTTAGGGTTACCAGATGAAAAAAACAAAAGTCCTGAGAATAGGCCTGATTTCCATTGAAAAAGCCTGAGTTTGAGAGCGGGGGGGGGGGGGGGGGGAATAAATCAATAATTAAAGAAAAAATCTTACTTAAAAAGATATGTATCTACTAAGATAATTAGTACTTATTAATTAATTATTACCAAAGGAAGTTAGTTTGTTCTAATAGATCTATAAAGATCTTTTAATCTAAGCATTTATTTTACTATTTCTTTTGTATTTTATTGGAAATTCTAAAAATCCTGAGATTTCATGAGTTTTGCAAAATCCGGCCGCAATCCTGAGATGAGTCCAAAAATCCTGAGATCTCAGGCCAAATCCTGAGATATGGTAACCCTAGCCGCGGTGGTCTAGTGGTACTCACCACCGCGGTATCAGACCCACAAGTCCCGGGTTAGATTCCCAGTGGGGTACACATTGTATTCGGTTTGGTTGGTTGGTGGTAGGGCTTGTTCCGCTTGTCTAGCTGACGCCATAAAAACATTGTTTTGAGCATTGTTGTGTTTCGGCAGTTAGGGTTCCGGGAGTAGAGTGCTTCCACCTTCAGCCTTATCATCACTCAGGTGTGATGTAGGCTAAGTGCTACCCCGTTGTGAATAAAAAAGGTATTAATGTAATGAGGATCCATATTTTGACGAATAACAGATGAGACAAATTGCTTTTAGGTAGGTATCTCACAGTGTTGTTTTATATATACAACCTTAATTTTTAAATTAAGGTTTTTATGCTAATTTAAACGACATGAAATGAGTAGTTCAAACTTTAGGTAAATATTTTACATCCTTTATAGACATTAACTCGTATATGTAAATACGATGGTATTAATAAGAAACAATCTTATAAATTAAAAAAAAACTATATTTTAGGTATAATAAAATTGAAATATTAATACTTAGGTTTTATAAAAACTAGAGTTGTTTATGAATAGCTTGATTAGTATTTTACCAAGCTGAGAGCTATTTTATAAATAAAGTCAAAACTTGTAATGTCGATAAGGCTATATCATTTATTATTGATTAGTATTTCTCTGGACTTAAAAAGTGATAAGTACGACGTCGTACTTTCTGCTCAGTGAAATTTAAAAACAAAAATAGCAAATTACGATATAGTTACTAAGTACTTACTTACCTATTCCCCCTTACACTAACTAGCTTCTTTTAAGTACTTTTAAATGGCTTACCGGTGAAAATGCGCCAGCTGCTCGTTTCGGATCTATTTTCAAAAATCGTACTGATTTCGTTTAATGTCGTCTGTGAGTGAGGAGTGCGGAGTGACGACCTTTGATGAAAGAACCTTACGTTCTGTGCACCCCATTCATTCACATGTAACTTAGGAAACCTGCAAAATCACTACGACTCAGGGCTGAGCTACAGAATAAGAACCCTTTTAAACCAAATTTTTATTTGTTTGTATTTGTACGTACAAACACATGAAAATCAAAAGATATTTATGAAAAAATTAAAAAATACTTATATTAAGATTTTTTAAGTAAGAAGGGTATTTAGATAATGAGCTCCATCTCAATCCTCCCGGTAATACCATCACCGTTAATATGAACGAGTCTCCTATACGTATGATGCGAAGTTCATCGTCTTTTGCTAATTAATAATGAACGCCTGCATACGGCCCTGTTTGTCTTGGCAGCCCTTGTATTAATAGAGGTATGAAGCTAGCTCCTCTGATGTTCTAACAAAGGGTGCGCGAGACGACTATTTTTATTAAAACCAACGAGTAAGGCATGGTTTTTTTAATAACTTATGTTCGTAGGTGCGGGTCGAGTCATTTGAATTGCACTCTGGTGCAGTTCGCACCGCGCGGCTTTTTTGAGAAAATGTCGAGTGCACTCTTTGTACGTGGCGGTTTTGCCGCCTTGCGTTTCGCGTTTGTCACGACGTGTTTTCCCTTTTTGATTATATACTCTTTGCAGTGTCAGTGAGCGGCGCACAATAATCTCAGTTAACAGTAGCGTCTTCCATGAATGGATATTGTCGTTTTTGCTATACTTATGCATATCATTATGTTAACTTATGACATAGGCTTTGATCAATATCTTGTCAACGATTCTGCCTTTGAATTTCATAAGAGGATAGTAAAGTGAAGAGCTTTTAAGCATCTTTAGTAAGGTAAAGGGCATAATTTGAATAAGTCTTATTTTCAATCCATAGGGCCTACGCGTTCCTCACCTGTCATGACCAATGAGAACTCAAAAAACGAAGATGTGCATGTTTCTCTCATTAATTTTAGTAAAGTAATAGGTATTATCATATCGATTAGTACATTCCGGTTATAACGATTCTGTTTATTTATGTCCTTATTTGAATGCGGAGTTGGCAAGTACGCTGTGGCAGCTTTTTGCCAGTAACTAGAGTGTTTACATAAATAAGAGATGAAATAAGCATGTTTTGCTAAGTAGAAACAGATAATTTTTTTAATGGATTCTTTTGTTACTTTATGCAAAAAATGGATTAGACATTGAAGCAATGAATAGTCTGCATTATAAAAAATAGACTTGACATAATAGGTACTTATGCAATTTTAATTTTGTTAAGTATTATATAATATTTCCGTAAATAAATAAAAATTGATTCTTTTGTTGTTGTCGATTGTTTACTCGGGATATCACAAATATCGCAATAGCTTGAATACAAGAAAATCTTAGAAGTTCCTACATGCGTTGTGCTAATAGAACGCCACTACGTAACGTAAGTTCGCGCGAATTTTAGACGTACGAACTCCTCCCGTACCTACCTATTGCATTCCTTAAATTCACGATAATACTCCTAATTCCCGCATAATAAAAAAAATATAAATCAAAACCTACATAACTTTGTCTTATTCAAGATCATGTCACCAGGTAAAAAAAAAAAAAAAATAACAACATTTTTATTGGCCATGGCTACTAAGGGCTTCTTAATCCAAGTCTTTATAATAATTATGTATATTCCAGTTCCAGGCAAAACTCGTAACCGGTCAATACCACTTTTGACTCAGAAAATTAGGCAAATGTGGTTTTGACCGATGCCCTTAGTCTTTTCTAGCCTATCACGTGTTCTAAAGGACTTCCGAGGCAAATTCTCACCTCTGAAATTTCAAGTTTTGACTACGGGCATCGGTCAAAACCACTTTTGACTGAAAAAATCAGTTAAAACCGTTTTTGAGTAAGGGTATCGGTCAAAACCGCTTTTGCCTGTTTTTTACCGGTTATGAGTTTTGACTGTAACATATATAACTTTATAAGTTTTCATTAGGATGCAGGTGTATTACATTCCAATGCTTCTAGGAGTATTTGGTATCAGATCAGCGATACCAAGGTCAGTGATTTGGTGACAAGTCAGCCTTCTCGGTAAGTTCTGCTGAGAAAGTACAATAAAACACTCAGCTTTAATTTACCGAAATAATGCAGATATTTTAACCATTCAACACATTGTATTGTCCAGTTACTGTTGCATTGCGTAGACACTTGGAGCATAAAACTGCACTTTTCTTGAGTCACAAAGTCCACTATAAAGCAATTTGCTATTAATTTAAATAGTCATCGAATTGAACTTGACGAAATGGCGCCAAAACTCCAATAATCTGAGCTTAAAACGTACAAAACAGAAGAAGGTTACGCGAACTTTTTAAACAAATCGAGATCTTTTAAGGTGAGCTCTCACTACACACACAGTTGTGTCTGCACACAAGGCGAGGCGGCCAGCGCATTTCCTTTCATACATTTCCCGGTGTCCTTTGGGCTTTCCACTTTCTTTGACGGAGACATCTTTTTTCATTCCTTTGATATTTACAGTTAAATATTTTACGCTTTCAATATGCTTGTGATTGTTTAGAGGTGAGTGCGTCTGTTTTTTTATACTAATAGAAGAATAATGTTACCAAACCTTCAGTTAAGTAATTTCTTAGTAAGTAGGCTGCATGTTAGTACGATCATAATGTAAATAAGATGAACTTGTTGATTGAATTAAGCTTCTACAAAACTTTAAAAATTGTTTTCTAAATATTTTAACTTTTTCGCATTTAGAATGTTTTTTTATTTCACAAATGTAAAGAAAAT
Source organism: Crambus lathoniellus (assembly GCA_949710035.1). Classification (NCBI taxonomy): domain Eukaryota; kingdom Metazoa; phylum Arthropoda; class Insecta; order Lepidoptera; family Crambidae; genus Crambus; species Crambus lathoniellus. The sequence goes on from OX453296.1 coordinate 33,495,357, forward strand.
GTGATATTTAAAATGAATGCTGGCTCACAGCGTAAGAAGTAATAAAGAAATTCGACCGTTTTTAACGACTCCGTAGCTCAGCGGTCAGAGCATTCGTCCGGACAGTGAAAAGTCGCGGGTTCATCACGAGTCATCTAGGTAATAATATCCCGCTGTAACCGCCTGCCCCGGGGCAAAGGCCTTCCATATGGATGGATAAGGATCCTTAACAATACACATTAATATAAATTTCTGCAACATCCATACATTACAGAAAGTTTCAGCTAGTAAAATCTGGCTGGACTACTAGAGATTGGAACCGACCATAATCGATCTATCGCACAACGCTTAACATTGATATGTACGGATCAAGAAAATAGCTCCTCAATGGTTCGGCCGGGCCCGCCGCCGGCGACTGTGAATTTTAAGGTAGTAGGAAGTTGCGTGAAAGGGATCGGACCGGTCCAAAGTCGATCTTCCGCGCAACGCTTATGAATGATCTCAACAGATCAAGCAAGAACAGCTCCTACATGGTTTGGCCGGGCTCGCCGCCGCCGCCGGTCGTGAATTTTATTATAATAAGAAGTTGCGACTAGTAGGAATCGGAACGGAACAAAGTCGATCTGTCGCAGTACGCTTAAGAATGATCTCCACGGATCAAGATTAGCTCCTCAATGGTTAGGCCGGTCCCGCCGCCGCTGGCTGTGAATTTTTTATAACCACCACGCGCATGCGCACCGTCTCGCCATTTTGAAGTTTCCTTAACTTGATTTATTTTAACTAGAGTAATTAAAATTTATGAAATGGGAAACTGCTTTCCTTGAAATTTTCGGTAAGAGAATAACAAACGTCAATGGAGGTACCTAAAGGATGTTTTTTTGTCGAAAACTATTTTCATTGCAATAAATACATTTTGGTATTAGCTAGCGACAGGTCGGAAATGATAATTCAATTTAAATAAATGAGTACAGAAAATAGGAATGAATATTTGTTGCTGTTTGATAGAACAAGTGACAAGTGATGATGATAATGATGATGATGATGATGATGCTGAGCTCTACTTTTATTCTAACATCAATAATCGAAATTAGGTAGGTATTGGTTCTTTTTCTCAGGATTATTTTATTTATAAATAAAAGAATCCTGAGGAAAATAAATTATATATTATATAAATAAATATATCATCTGATAAAAAACACGACCTAACCTTTAAACTGTATAATACCCTGCACTAAAGAGTCAGTCATACAGTCATCAACACGTACGTAACACGTAATGGGTGCTGCACAATTTGCACACATCAGATCGATATCTACTCAATCTTCTCTTCAAACATCGGTTCTAAAAGCATACAGCGTAAACAATACTGGAATGAGCTCTTCATTGTAGACGCAGCCCGTGTTCTGATTTGGTTAAAACACGGGAATATCGGGCGGAATTACAGTGCGGAACGCGCCGAACTAAACGGAACGTCGGAACACACGAACCGTTTTCGTACACGAAAGACGTCTGAAATTAAAAGGAATCAAATATGGATGGGGTATGCATGAATAACGGGGCTCTTGGCGGCCGGGCGCGCCGTTGCTCTCCAACAACTAAAACTGATACATTAATAATGCGTTTGCTTACAATGCGCTTTAAATGTAGATCCATAGTCTGTCCCTGTCGCGGGCCTCTCTCTCTCTGTCGTTCTGCGGCGCATACGGCTTTCATGCAAAATGTACGTGGAACGCGACTATTCCGTACTTCCCTCTCAAGATAATGCTGTTGTCGGGCTCCCCCTTCCCACTGTCCCCCCTTCCCCCTAATCGGGGCATATCGATGGTCATCGCGCGCGTCGGGCGGACCCGCCGGATCATCGAACGGTTGTCATCGTACAAAGTGCGTTCGACAAGTGATCCCTCACTGATCCTAATTAAACTACCACCCTTTGCAGCACACAACAGTGGTGTTAACTTATGTTCGAAGTTGAGTTCGCTTTAAAGTTGGAGCTTTTTCATTCGAATTTTCAAATGTTGGTTTGCGAATGAGAACAGATTATAGATAGGTATGTATTTATTTAATTATTGTTTTTTTGAAACAATTACAAACTTTTAAAACTGTTTTATCTAATTTCGTGTAAATGACACAATTGACATTATCAATGCTAATACAAAAAAAGTTGAGTATTGCCATTTAAGAAGACTCGTGGAAATGGTGAAACAGTAAAAAATACAAATTAGTCTCATTTTATGTTTGATTAGTGTTGGTGCCCACATCACGTTTAATTTACATGTGTAATAAAAGGCATAATATACAGTTTGATACCCATCAATAATAATTTAGTCCAAATAGACACGTTTGCTAACATGACAGTTGACAAATTAATCAGTTGCATTATTGAACGTGAAGACAAAACTAGCTATGTATACAATTTAGGTACAGTCGAGTTCAATAATTTCTGTGCACTTTTGAACTTTGTCGTAGTAATTATTGTGGCAACTTGTACAGAAAGTCAAAGACGATGTCAAACAACTTAATGCGACAAAGTCCATAAATACACTGATATTATTGAACCTACCCAGTTTATTGGTTCAGCGAGTCCATTGATATGTTGTCAATATTCGCTATCTAAGTATTTTGGGAAACCCTCAACGCAATAGCAGGATCTATATGGAAACGATAACGCATGTTAAACAACGTTCGCTACAGCCAACTTTCAGATAGGTGATCAGACATTTATTTTACTTCAGTTATGTTGTAAGTAATGTAATTGATATGTAAGTAATCAAATTACTAAAGTGTTTTCTGATGTATTGAGAATAAAACCCACTTAGTCCTACGGGGCGTTATAACGCTACTAAATGACAGTTGAAAGTGAACCTTATGACAAGTTCTTCTAATGTTTAGATAACAAGCAGAGGTCAAATAGTTTTAGTGCTATCTGGGTAAGCTTTATCGATTAGGTGCTAGGTTTCGATCAACAGTTAAATAAGAGTAATCAACAAAACACAGATATGGCACCTACTTACTGACTTTTTTTAAACGGAGAGAAAAGTTACTACGAATGTTTATCTTACGTCATAGGTACATGACAATAAGCGATAAGAAATAAGAGCGCACCTTTGAAATGAGCTCTTATTCGCTCAGCCATTTTTGACACACCAACCGTTTATCTAGTGGTATAGTTGATCGAATGTGCTAGGACTTTTTAACAAACAAGGAAGTAAGTCGGGTTAACATAAAAAAAGGTAAAACAAGGTTCCAAAAAACAAAAGTTATTATTAGTATTAGGTAAGGCACTTAAAATAATGAAGAACAAAGTCAATAACTAGGCGTTTAATATCGGAATCCAATAACTGAACCGGTATCTGTATCTTCGATGATTACGCCGGCACGTAGAGGGGCTCAAGCGAGTCGGAAAGTTTCGCCCCTGTTTGTTACTTGCTCCAGAACTATCTCGTATCATAACAAAAGCCGATACTAGAAGCGGCTACGAAATGTTACACTGAATAAATCATACCTCCACAGTCAACCGCTAAAATATGCAGCAGTTTTGTGTAAGTCGGACGCCTCCGCACAGCCGCCGTAGTCGCTGTACTAAGTGCGGCACAATATTTTATTTAATAAACTTACCCTGTTACACCCCTGTTGGGCCACAAACTTTGTAATTTCCCCCACTATTTGTCCAGCTATGCCAACTTGGACAATGTTAATAGGTACCACGGTTGTACGTACAAATGCCTCGCGCGTGCAGCGTTTAACTTTGTTAGCACTGTTCACCTGAATTTTTAATCCAACACAGAATATGTGGGTTATTTTGTCGTGCCCGCCGTATTTGTAAGAAAACTTTTTAATTCTACTCCACTTGGTGAGTGACGCCATATTTTAACAGTGATTAGTGAATTTCTACTTTGTCGTAACCGCTTAGAGTTCGAATTCCAAAGGTTTGGAAACTGTCCACTTAATTTAAAAATGAAAAATAATTTCATACTAAGTTTATGGGGATCAGTATAAAATAAATGTTCGTTGTTGAACCGAAAAACGAGATCTTTGTTGTTCGCCATCAGCGTCAGTCATTCAACATCAGTCCTGCAGGTAACTGCTGGTGACAAAGTCATTGCTACGTTTGTTCATAACACCTTTTGACAGAGCCCTTCTCCCGGGACGTTTGTGCGACGAACATTAGGTAGGAAATATTTATGAAATAATTTTATGCTTATGTACTTACACATTTTTACATTTTGTTTCGCCATTTCAAGCAAGTCCATATCGATATAAGCAATTTACTAGGTGAAATTTTCATATCCAATTTCACTCACTTTATCCTAAAATGTTTCAGTAAAAAACTTAATTATTATTTAAAGTAAGCATGAGTTAAGAAATTCAAAATAAGTTTGATTTAATTTAGATCCAATGTAATTTATAACTTTGTTTTGTTTCTTATGAGATTTAATTTGAATGTGTTTCCTATTTCTAGGGACTAGTATAGGTCGTGAAATTTTATTTGAGTTTGATTCCGCCAAAAGCGTAAAATTTTATAAAAATTTCATGACTTGTTTAATGAATGCTCCAAACGCGTACTGTATACAAACAGAACACAATGCCAAGTTAAAGTACGTAATGTTGAGTGCCGATGCAAGATTTTCAAAGTCACGCTAGATGCTGCCGAAACAGGTAAATCACCTCTTAGCGCCTTGCCTCTTAGCAGCTCAAGATCATCCACAAAAGGTTTAATTTGCACCGTCCCCTTTTACCAGCGTAAGTGAGAAGTTGTTTGCGTCCATAATCATTTTTAAACATCACTATGTAGACACAAAATTCGTGTCGGATCAAACAAGAAAGAATCACGTAGACACGACTCGGATCCTTGTGCACCGGGAACCAATCAAGGCATCGGATCCGCTTTTGAAATTGAAATCATAGACGACGTAACAAGTTTCTTTCAATTTCAATGACAAAACTCGATGGTAACGAAGTTTAGCTTTTAATTCCACGGTGTGATAGGGATGTGCAATCGGATGCGTTCGAACGCCGGCCGTCTCTGGACGTCGCCGTCGCCTCGTTATAAAGATCCGTTGAACCATGCCTAGTAATAAAACGAATATTCCTTCGACGTTGTAAAAGAGTATTTTAGTACGCCAGCCGTTTTATGAAACTTTCATTAATTCATTGAATAAGTGTCATGGAGAATAAACTCCCATGCAGAATATTATCTTGTACTGGAGTAAGCTACGTGAGATTATGAGAACTGTTAAGAAATAAGCATACTTATAAAGGAAATAAAGTAACTACCTACTATAGGTAGTTACTTTGCAATTATTGTAGAAAGGCGCCGCCAATACTAAATAAACCACCAGCATGCAAACAACTTGTACGTAATTTTCTGAATTTTCGTATAAGCCGTAATGGAGACCTCGTGTTGCATCCCTATGGTGTACACGCCCGGCAGGTACCGTTTTAATTGATCTTGGTCGTTTTCTATTCGTCCCGCGAGAGGCGATATCCGATTGTAGGAACTATGCACTAATATGTATTATTGGTTCGCACCTGCTGTAGGTATTCCCTATCTCTACGAATTTCATTTGCAGCACTTGATTGATTTCCTTTTTCAAAGTTTGAAAGTTGGATAGTAATTTCGAAACACTTTACTAGCTAACTTTAGATTAAGGCAATTGTTGCCTGACCCTAGGTACAATTTTATTATGAATTAAACTATTCTCCTCTCGTCCTATATCCTCACGTTTTAGATACTTTGGTCTTCATTAATGTTTACCAAAGTGAATATTATAAATATTTTAATAATTATTTGATATTTTATCGTGACTGACGTCTAAAACTAAATTAAGTCGGTAAGTTTATTGAAAATTATTGAGGTATATTCCGCGATTGATTGTTGAGTAACGCAACGCGTAGGGACGTCAGCTTGGTATGCCGTTCGGATTGCTTAATAAATACATTAATTTATGCTCGTCAAACTGCCGTCGGTCGCTCTTATGTGAAAGGCGATATATGGCACTTCACTTCCAACTTTTTGTGCAGGCCATTTTATTGCGTCACTTGGGCTGAAGAATGGCGATGACTTAAATAGCTAATAAAGAATGCTTCCGTTAAAAAGTTGGTGAGTAGTTGCATCGCAAAGCGACCTGCAAGAAATTAGTAATTAAAATTACCAAGTCGGAATGAATCTATCATCAAATCAGACGATGTGTATAAAACATTTACGTAAATCAGCAACAATTCCATTCACATGATCTTGTTACAAAGTATAACCGTCATGAATGAAACGAAAACATTTGAGCTATCGCACTACTTGATCGAGAAACTATCGATTCAAACCGATACTTTAAACGTCACTCTGTTTATTTCTAAGCTCACATTGTACCTAGGTACCTAGTACTTAAAAAATGAAGGTGTAGGTATGTGTATCTAGGTATGAGGAGGTATTATGAATAGGATTGCCGACAGAATTTTCATATAGGGGGCTGAGTGGATTACTCTCGACGCCTACTTAAGCGTTCAATCGTTCACAATTTATGGAGACATGCGGTCTCAAGTTTGTTTCTATTTCAATGCGGGGCGGGAACAGATCGGCCACCCGCACCGCGACCACGACAGGTAATGGACATGCATAATTCACAGGCCTCACTCTTACGTCGGAAGCTCACGGGGTTTGTTAATGCAATGATATAGTATTATGGTTTAAATACCATTGCCATTGGCATCCGCATGGCATTGGTATCAAAACTATGTCAAAGTTTATTAAAAGCACTTCCTAATAATACCAACCAAGTTTTACTTCCGGATTTCATTAGGTCACTTTGATTTGTAAGTTTTTAGGGTTCTTCTTTCGTTTCTTAGCCTCGAAATACTAGTACTTGCTCTGTTTCCATATAGTCATGGAAGTGACACGTCGTAGAAATTACTAGTAATATTGAAATTTTTAAAATATTTCCAACGTTTAAAGAAACCAATATTGGATGTGGCACGCGCGGTCCAATTGTGACACGCGGTATATCCACCGGTTTTTTTCCCTCATACACCATCAGACAGCAAAGGAGGCTGCCACGGGTTTATTGGATTTGAAATTCGTTATTGCAAGTGACTTTTTCACTTTGGACGTGCGAGATTTTTTCGTGGTGGACAGGATTGCAACTATATTGCGAACGGTGTTTCAAGTCTCGGTTGATAGTCGTCACTGCAATGACGCCCGTGGCCGTTTTGTTGGTTTTATGACGAAAGCGCGGCGTTATTGAACGTGCAGGGGTGCGTTACCCGTAAACCACGCCCAGTGCACCGGAACGCAGAATGAATGTAAGTATTCAATCTCTGTTATACTTAGTAAAAAGTTACAGCCTATCTACAGATTATAGTTTTTCACTGTGACCAATTGTGTCTTTACCTTTAGACGTACCTACTTAAATCTAAACTTTTCAGTAACTCGTCATCAATATTTCAATAGTCTCAATTCGCATTGTTGTACTAACACTATTCCATAACTTTGCCATCTTCTAGCTTACGAAAACTTACATCTAAAAAGTAACCTTCTTGGTACATTATTAGTAGAAAAACTTTTCAATAACAAGCATTAACGTTTTGCTAGCTCTAATCACATGGGTTTTCCAACACAACATCTTAAAAATCCTGGAGCTTCCGATGAGTTACAACTCTATCGCGTAGTAATAACTGGCTAGTCCTCGGTGAGGCGGCAGTTCTCTCATAGCGCGGTGTTCAAACTGCCCACACCTCTTCATGAAAATAGCCGTCAAAGATTCCTTCAGTTTTCGATACTCGGACTTTAAAGAAATTACGTTTGGATTACTGGGTTGAACGACGGAATACAAGAAATAATTAAGAAATAGTAAGTTTACGCGTCGCTACACTTACTTATTTATGTGCAAAACTCAAAAGCAATTCATACATTTTTCTTGTAGGATTTTGAATTTGGTATAGCAATGTGTCTCTTGTCCAACCGCCAATTCTTTCAGTCCTATACATACATACAGACGTACGACTTCTTTCATACGAAATGCTCTTTCTCACAAAAGGTGCAAAAAGGATTATGAAATTCATTTGATCCTGTTATTTCATGCAACGCCATGCAGATACACGGCCAATCGCAAAACGGCCCAAAACATGTTTTCATTTAATTATGAGCAAGTGAAGTTCAAGACAATCGCGCCTCCGCCGCCACAAACGCCGCCACTTGAAGCTAGAATAAGAAACAAGTGACGACTGTGTTATGTATGAAAACTACAGGAAAGTGGTCGGTGGCGGCGTTTTCAGTGGCCCGTGTGCGACGACGCTAATACCTTTGCTTTGGTATTATTAGCCAATCAAGCCAAATTAGAAATACAAGCCACTAATAACGGCGTATCGCGCCCTTGAGTGTGAAGAAGCTACAACAGTTTCTTGATGATATTGATGACGAGTGTTTTAGAAATTTGCTTAATTTACAACACTTAACTGCTCTACTGTTCCGTCTTCCAATAACTCTAATAGACACATATGGTATAAAACTACAGCCATTTACGGACACGATATCCACAATGAATAAATTTGCTAATAAATAGATTGAATCGTGCCCAACAATCTTGATTGGCTTTATATTAAATTCAGCAATCGGTTCGATCGGTGTCTATCGTAGCTTAGCCCCAATCGAACAACACTGTCCTAACATAATATATTCATTAACTTAAAAGTTCAACGTGAATAAATGATGTCGAATGCGGTTGGGAAACCAAAAATCGGTGCGCTAATTGAGTTAGTACAATGTCTCGTTTTGACATCGCTGATTAGGTAGATTGACACCGCACGGGTCTAAAACGGGACGGCCGTCGTTTTGTTGGTCAGCTGAGAAATTTATTTGCTAAACAATCCTGATTATGTTTGGCGTACTGAACTGTCTTTCACGTGAACGTATGACGTGATTCGATACAATTTTAATAGGATTTTGCTCTAGCTAGATGATAGCACTTGTGCTTGTGCCTGTCGTGTCGGCGTAGGTATATTTGGATGAACAATTTTGCTTAACAATTAATAGTTTTAGCAGTCGCTTAAATGTTTTCTGATTTCAATACTGAATGGATACATTCAGTTCTGTTAGTAGTGTTTTGTTTTAAGTATGTACCTACTATCACAGAACACATAAGAGGGCTTAGACCTGGGTGCCTACCATCAACTCTTATTGCGGTTTTGTTTAGGAGCTAAACTGATCTGCTTCGCTTATTCGTACCACGACAGCTTAATATCAATGACAGCGATTCAGTGATCATTCAATGACATTTCACAGCCGCTAAGCTGTCATGTACTCTTATTTGACTTATAACTCGGCCAAGCTAACAAGACACCTGCAGGTTATACCTGTCCCTCTCGCTCTCCGGGCATGACATAATCGAGTGAAAGAGACGGGTAGAAGAAATAAGGACACAAATCGTTCGGTCATTCACATTTAGCAATTCATTTGCGATCCTGTTTTTAGAAGGTCGTAATACGAAAGAAAGCAATTCATTTTAGGAACCTATTCTGCATCGCGCTATTTTTGAATCGCTGTCTTAAAGTTGATGGTAGACACCCAGAACTACGCGCGAGTTATACGCGTTTTGACATCCATCTTCCGCTAGGTATTGGCGGTCCGCGTCTTATCTGCCGCATTGACAGTGAAGTAATTAAAATTGAATTTTCTTTCTGGAGTGGTGCTTGGGAGTGGTGTAATAAGTATTACATACATACTTACAATATTATATACGGGCGAGGCGCGTATGGAAAACCATTTGGTCAAAACAGTAAACTCTCCATACACTTAACCATTGTACGAACTTGAATTTCATCAGGTGGTCATGGCAAATACCTTGTTTGTCATTCCACGGTTTCCTTTTTAAAGTGCTTTAATCGCAAGCGTTCCGATGCCGTTTGCGACAACGTACTCAGTTGGATCAATGAAGCATACAGACTAGACTAGCTTGAATCCTCAGGTAATTTTTATAGAGAGTTACCTATCCTACGAAAGTTGGATTTTTATGACAAAACTTGTTAATGTTGCAAAATAATATGTCTCAATTCGCTTTTGCGTACGTTTCGAAGCGTTTCAATTACCGTTCCTCGCGTCAGCTGTCAGAAAGACGTCAAACAAACCGTTTATTGAAAAATTGAAAGTGAAGTACATATTAAGAAAAGTCGACCCGTTTACTCACTACTTGCTCCGATGGGACGAGTTGTGAGACGGTCGACTTTTTCTAATAAGTAGGTAAGTACTTACTTCATTTTCAATTTTTCAGGACTAAAAATTGCATTGTGAATGCAAAAAAAAAAAAATTGAAACCGTTTATTGTCAAAGCGAGACAGTAAATGACATGACTTTGTCTATAAATCAACTAATGCTATAGCTGCGTCTGAATAAGGCTATTGTGTTAGCGGCTGACTATTTGCCTGTAGTTCGACTCCGTATTTATTTCAAATGGAGTGTCCATACAGCGCGTACTGTACGCAGTTTGCGCCGTTTCGCTTGGCGACTCATTCAATGAGCGGTTGAGTCAAAGCGAACGATGCCCACGGTCTACTCCAATTGCGCGTGTTACGTGATTAGTTGTGATTGTGAAGGACTTTCGAAGCGCGTTGCTCTGTTAGCTCCTAAGAGAGCGTAAGGGCTTCGCGGCTACGGTACAGTTCGCCGCTAATTCTATATTGAGTTTTAATGACCGCCGCTCAGAGTCAGTCGGCGGGTGTCAGCAGCTTACTCTGATGGGAGCCTAATCGGAACATGGCCGAATTCTCAATATTATTTCGATGTAGAGTAGAGAGAGTCTTGTGGGATTAATATGTCAATTTGCCCAAAGATATCTACGTGATCAAGTTCTCATATCTTTAAGCCTAAAATAGGAAATGATTCTGTAACAAAAGAAATTTCACTGTCATCGATTCGTTTCAAATTTTAAATAAAAGGTTAATGAAATCAGTGACAACGCGTTGCCATTTCCATAATGCAATGCAAAACAATTACGGTACGAGGCCGTTAATCTTTAACCGCTTTCAGTTTATATTATTGAAACAAATATGCGGTGCATATAAATTGCAATATATTGAATTTCCGTGCGTTGTTAATCGGGTATAGAGAAGCGTTCGGATTTTTAACTTTCAAAGTCGTAATTAAAAAAGTTTTTCATAATAGTTCTGCGTTGACAATTAACGCTTGTCCGAAAAACTCGGTCCGACCCCGGCGACCGATGACAGGTTATCTTTAATTTGTAAACCAATAAATGTTAATACATCAACGGGAACAGGCCGTTCCGAACGGTCCGTTTCGATAAAATTTTTTCAGTTGCCAAACTAATTTGTGAACTATGCCGGGCGCCGTGGGTCCGCGTTCGCGTGGCGCGGTAATTATATTGTTTGCGAATGTTTTTCGTGGGAAATTCGACGTGTCGGCCGCCGGTCAATATTTGGGTCGGGCCGGGCCGAAGTGCCGAGTCGGGCCACTTCCCGCCGTGGCCCACGTTATTTAAATTTGATTTTACTAGCGTACAAACAAAATATTGGCGTCATTGGACCGATTAATGGCGCGTTGAGGCGGATCAGCGATTTGCCGCTGATCGCGGGGACCCGCCCTGCTGCGTGTACGCATCGCTGGTCCTAGCTGTTGCTTTTAGGTTATTCTATTCTGTTTTTATTTGTAACTCTCCGTATCAGTACTGGTGAAAAAGAGTAAAATATTTATCAATTCTTGCCAAATGCTTACCTAGCCTCTTCTGAGCAGAAAACAAAACAAAACAAAAATAATTGAAGTGCAATAAATCAAACTAATTTATTATTATTAAATATTTTAACAATTCAAATTATCACATTTATTTAAAGCTGTTATGTATAAAAGTGCAATTTGTTTTCAACCATTATTAGTAGGAAATCAATCAGGTTGACGGTATTGCCAAGCAGGCGTCGCGTCCGCGGTGAAATATCGTCGCAATCAGCGGACGGCAGGCTGGTAACGGGTAGAAGTCATTTTATTACACTGAACAACCTAGGTCAATGGTCTACTACCAATATATATAATGAATAGTGTGGAGGAATCTTTATCAGACACGACAAAACTATTCTTTTCCTTTGTGAAAAATAAACGGTCGACCCCTGCGATTCCTGACATCGTCAGATTCGGCAATAAGACTGCCACCGGGGGTGAGGCTGCTGCGGAGCTCTTCTCCGAGTTTTTCTCTTCCGTTTTCGAGCCTGACAGTAATAGTGTTGTCCAAAATGCTGAACAGTCACATAGCTATTCTCTGTGTAATTTGATTGTATCTGAAGGGGAGGTTTGCGATAGGCTTAAAGCACTGGACACTAACAAGGGAGCTGGACCAGATGGCATACCTCCTTGCTTCATAAAACTCTGCTCGGCTGCTTTAAGTGTGCCCCTCTGTATCATCTTCAACAAATCCTTGCAAGCAGGTATCTTTCCAAGTGCTTGGAAGGAGGCACATGTTATCCCCATACATAAGGCAGGTGATCCAAGTGACTGTGCAAACTATAGGCCAATCAGCATATTGTCATGTTTCGGTAAAATCTTCGAGTCTTTGGTTTATGATAAACTCTACCACCACGTACAACCACTGATCTTTCAACAACAGCACGGTTTTGTCTCGGGGAAGTCAACTGTTAGCAACTTGTTGGAGTACACCAACTTTATTTGTAAAGCATTTAGTGATCACGTTCAAGTCGACTCTATCTACACTGACTTCCAAAAGGCCTTTGATAGAGTCAATCATAGAGTAATGATAGCTAAACTGGAGTCTATGGGCGTGCATGGATGTCTTTTGCGCTGGCTGTCGTCATATCTTGCAAATAGAAGTCAAATAGTGGCGTTGAAGACGTTCCGCTCACAGCCAGTACCTGTTATGTCCGGAGTCCCGCAGGGGTCCCACTTGGGGCCCTTAATGTTCGTCATTTACATTAATGACCTCATTCCTAAGTTGAAAAGCTGTTCTTTGTTATACGCCGATGATTTAAAAATGTTCTGTCGGATTAACTCGGTAAGAGACTGCATTCAATTGCAGAAAGACATTGATACAGTGAGTGACTGGTGTAATACTAACCACATGAGACTTAGCATTAACAAATGTTCTGTTATTTCATTTACTCTTAAAAGGAATCCTATTCTCTTTAGCTACACCATTGACCAAGAGCCATTGGAACGTAAGTCGACACTGCGGGACTTAGGCGTTGTGTTTGACAGTAAGCTCAGTTTTAACAGTCATTACGAGGCATTGTCCAAGAAATGCAACAAGCTGTCAGGTTTTATTTTCCGTGTATCAAAGGAGTTTAGGTCCCCAAAGAGCTTACTATCTCTATACAGAGCACTAATCATGAGCCAACTTGAGTACGCCTCAGCGGTGTGGTCACCACAATATAACAAGTATATCGATATGCTCGAATCTATTCAAAGACGTATTTTAAGGGTTCTAACATTACGGTACGGCAAAAAAAGGGAATTGACAACGTACGCAGCGCGGTTACAATATTTTAAAATAAAGAGTCTTGAGAGCCGTCGCAAAGTTAATGATTTAACTTATCTTTACAAAATTATAAACGGGACAATACATACAACTTTGCTGTCGGAAATTCATTTTAGGGTCCCGTCACGTCCTGCAAGGCGCAACCGTCCTCTTTCGATTCCGTTTTGCAACAATAATGTCTCATTCCACAACCCCATCGTCAGAATGTGCCGCGACTACAACACTTTATTGGACAAATTAGACGGTGTACCTGATATCCACGCTTCATCGCTCTTCAGGTGGAAGTCGTCGCTGCATAGGCTTGTCTAGGCTGACAAGATGCCATGCAATTTTGTAACCATTTTAATTTTAATTTGATCTTAATTTGTAGAATTTTATTTTTCCATTTGTTTTTTATATTTTTATTCGTCCCTCTGGGTTTTTTTTTTAATTCAATGTTTAATTTTAATAATTTTAATTTATTTTCTGTGTATTTTAAGATTTGATTTTATGTTTTATTACCGTTACCATTTTAATTGATTTTTATAATGTAATATTTTATAACTTTAACAATTTAATTTAATTTTGATTTTTTTTTATGTCTTGATCATTAGATCAAACATTAGTTTAAGCATGTTATTTACACATATCTGTGGAGTTGCAGTTTACCTTATTTACCAAAATCATGTAAAATCTGAACAACTATTACTGTAAATCTGTTTTGTGTAATAAAATTAAATAAAATAAATAAAATATTAAAGCAGGTATACTACCAATATATACCTAACAATATAATTTTTTCAAGGTAAAAAAAATGTCACGTAAATGTTGAAAACGAACTTTTCAGTATTTTCTTGTGTCTGGGTGTATGTGTATGTGGTACCTACCTAATACCAATCGTTGTTTTCAATAGTCATAACACAGATGCCTAAGCTACGTAGTTTAGGGGTTGGAGCAATGTTGGTACCGATGCGATGGCGCTACAATGACCTCTGACCACTGCGCTGAGTTCCTCGTAGCTTCATCATTATCAGCCCTTTTAACGTCCGTCCCCTCTGCTGGAGCTTAGTCCTTCTCTATAGATGGCTGGAGAATGGGCCGTGGCCCACCACGCGGGCCCAATGCGGGTCGTTGGGTATCTACTAACGACCGCAACTGCAGCAGAGGCTAAGATCTTAACGTGCCTTCCGAAGTACACCTGCTGTAGAACCACATTTAGCTACATATGAAGTTGTATGTTGTATATGTTCCCTTTGCTACCAATAGATGGTGTTTTACGTTTGGAAATCGCGATAGCGAGTTTGTTTTGTAGTTTTATATATTCCTTTGTAATTAATGTATTTGTGTGACTATCCACAACCCAATAAACCGTTGTGTGCAGAGGTGGCTTCTTATTTCCTGCACACCCTCGATCAGACCCCCTGGTTTTTCATGGTCCTTCGAGCCGGATAAGGTACCGCTCAGTCCTAAACCGGAAGACGTCTCGACGGTGACGCATTTTTTGGAGCTTTTCCATGGTAAAAGCTGGCGTCGAGTCCTGCACCAGGAAGTAGCAGTTCCATTGTGAGCTGCTGCAGCAGGAGTTCAAGTTTGGTGGAGAATCCGGCTTTGAACTTCGAGAAGGTGCTGATGAGAAGGTGCCTTCAGGATCCTGGAGTGTACGACAAGGACAACGAGAGGTACCAAAGAACAACAGAGACAACAACAGAGTGAGTGTTTTCGATTTTATGTAGTGTGTGCCAAGTGAATTTGAACTTTATTTACTTAAGAAGATTAACTTTGAAAATTTAATGAACTTTTAGGACTTAGAAACTTAGAATAATTTTAGCATAAAGTTGTACCGACGGGGAACCTATGCCCGATTTCGGTCCGACTTCATTTGTTTAAAAAGACAGAACATTATTCGAAAACTTTTGATTTGGAAGTTTTGTGTTCTTTTTCTAATTTTTTTTTCTTTTCCTTAACAATGGAAAAACTAGTTGGTCGACAAATTAATATCTATCAAGAAATTGTTATAGGTAATCAAACATTTTCGACTAGTCATAAGCAATGTTTAACTTTTGAGCAATGTGTAATAAAGCTTAAATCTTTAGAAAAATTGTGGCACGAATTTTTTGCGAATGAGAATACACTCTTCAGTAACCACTATATAGAATTGAAAAATCATGAATATGTAAATAATGACACGTTTCAATTAGCAGAGGAAGAATATTGTATATATAAATCGGAACTTATAACATTACTAAACTATTTTCAATCAGATGCAAGTTCTTCCGATGCTGAGTTTAGTGGTGCTGACAGGTCTGATTCGGGCAGAGTGGATAGTTCACCAATCGAAACAATCTCTTGCAAAGAGGCAAGGTCAGTTGAAATAAAAACAGCTTCAGGCAGTGTATCGGCTGGGAATTTCAAGCGGGCATTGCTAGCGACGGCGCTAGTACATGTCGAGCCGAACATTGGTTCTGTCGTTGTCATGAGAACCTCAGCAAATCAAGGTTCTCCGGGTAATAATGAAACACTATCAACAGCAACTTCATTCCTTCCCAGCAAGAACTTGGCGAGGCTGGAGGAACCGGATTTTGAGGGAATGAATTTAGCTGGTCCGGATTACTACCGACCCCCTAAAGTCTTTGACAGCTTGATGGGTACGGAGGAGAATAGTCAAGTAATCCAGGAGGTTTTCGAAAAATTGGGTAGTGATTCTCTGGATGAGCTATCCACTAGTCCGGGTTGGATTGCTTCAGCAACTATAGCACCAATCACCAAAACTGGAATCATATTATTGTCGCATTGCCAATGGCAACTAGAAGATGCAAATGAATATGAATATAAAATATATGAAGATGCAAAATTGATGGCTTGGTTTATATGTGAAACTATTTATAATATAAAATTTATATATTTAACAAACATCGTCTTTTGTTTTGACCCGGGAGGACGCAGAAAGTTGTCAGTTATTCTGTAAATATTATACCTAGCTTTGTTTGTTGTGTATGAAAGATTATGTTGCATTTAATTTTAAAACTTATAATGTCAACTGTTTTTGTTTGTTGGTTGTAAATATTATCTTTAATTAATGTCATAATTGTTTACAATTTGGTTTAAATGTCTTACCTAGCGTTGTTGAATGTTCTATAATGATTGTTTGTGTTTTCTTGTTATTGTTTATTAACTTATCAATCTTTGTTTTTACTCTATGTACTAAATGTCCGTCAGTCTCAGTAAGGACGTAATATCAATTAGTCCTTGGTGGGCGGTTATGTAGAACCACATTTAGCTACATATGAAGTTGTATGTTGTATATGTTCCCTTTGCTACCAATAGATGGTGTTTTACGTTTGGAAATCGCGATAGCGAGTTTGTTTTGTAGTTTTATATATTCCTTTGTAATTAATGTATTTGTGTGACTATCCACAACCCAATAAACCGTTGTGTGCAGAGGTGGCTTCTTATTTCCTGCACACCCTCGATCAGACCCCCTGGTTTTTCACCTGCAATTATTCGATGTAAATGGGGAAGATTGCCCCTCCCCTCGCCCCCCCTGACACAATTTTACATTCAACATTTTTTCATTCATCATTTTACCACATGAAATAAGCTAACATCCCCCCCCCCCCCCTGAACCAAATTTGCCTCTACCTTCAACAAAATCCTGGATCCGCGCCTTAATAAATTTTTGGTCACCCATCCCGACTATTGCGAAAGCCCTCAAAAACCACAACCGCAAGCTGAGTGCGCCAACCATATCGTCAGGGGCTCCTCGTAACTTGTCAATGTCTAATTGATTAATTAATCCACAACTAAATCGCATAACCCTCCAGTTTAGTCGATCAGCTGTCATGTATTGGTCAAGTAAATCGGGCCGGCCGAATTTCGTTGGTACACACGGTGGTATAACTATCAAAACCTGATGAAACGGTGATACCAACTTGTCAACGATTCTAAAATTAACCACAATTTAAGTAATCTAATATTTAACCGCGCGCGAGCGTATAACTTTATATCGGAAATGCATATAAATGCATTAGTTTGAAACATATTTTGCGATTAACTTGGAAATTTATAGGTTCGTATTTAGCGGCGTGGGCCGTAATGATATTGTGTCTATGATTCGTGTTTAGTTTACAATATAATGATTTATAAGTAGTCAGTAGATTAATGACAAGTTTTCGCGTTCCAGTGATCAGGAATGCCAATCATTAGTCATTGAGTAGTCTAATCTTTTGATTTTTCTTTGCAAATAAAAGTCGATTATGGTAGGTAGGCGTAGGTAATCAATGAAGTCAATGTGATCCGGCAAAATATTCACAAAAATAAATAAATTACTTATATATTTTGAAAAGTTTTTACGGGCCACTACAAAAATGTAACGTACACTTCTTCAAAATAATTTAATTTTTAGATTTAGGCTATATCTATTATAAACCTATCAACATAAGTACCTATGCTTTTTGTTTTGCATTATTGACAAAGTCTACCCTAGGCAAATAGTTAAGCAAAATCCAATGTATTAAACGACGCGACACGCCCGGCTGAAAACAATTTTGTTCGCGCTATGCTGATAATTTATTATATCATTTAAAACGTTAACGAAAAGTAGGCTTCGTCGGTCGCGTCTGACTGATGGCAGTCAATGCTCGTACGCCACTGCTAATAAATTATAGTGAATAAGTGTCGTGATTAAAAATTTATACAAATAAATATTGAACACCCTCATACATATCTCCAACCACAAATAATGTATAAGATTTGAAACTTTCGCGTTCCATTATAATTACAAACAAGAGTAACGGGACTCAACGCGACATTTATTATGTAGTAAGTACATGTACTTACAGCTTGACGTTTCGGCTGTGTTGCAACAGCCGTGGTTACAAGCTGGCGGTGCCCGGGGCGTCGTCTGTTCGGGTGGGCTTGGAGATCTTCGGTCACCCTTAATTGTCACTTTTTTATCATCGTTAGTGATATCATTACGGCACTCACAGTATCGGGATTTGTTTTAAACGGTACATATGTAGTACCTACATAATAATAAATGTCGCGTTGAGTCCCGTTAATTTTGTTTACAATCACAAATCATGTAGCTGAGACAGGTTGTGTTATGGCAATTAGTACAATCAGATAAGAGAAAATATGAAAAAGTTCGTATTTTATATTAACCCGACCGTAACCCTAGCACGAAAAACTGTCGCTAATAATCGTGATCGTATTATTTAGTATGAAAACTAGAGCCGTGCCTTTTTCGGTCGTATACTTATTTGACAACAGTAGCAAAAGTACGAAATACTATCGTTATGGTAACTAAACTAGTCAGTCCTTCAAAAGCTGTCAAAGTGCTGCTGACAAAAATGTAAGTATTGAATTTCAGTTCCTTATACGACTGAAAGAGGCGCTGCTCTAGTTTTCAGACAAAATAATACGATCACGATAAACGGTTACCAAAACTACAGTTTTCCGTCCTAAGGCTACTGCACTTTGACAACCCTTGATACATAGTATAGTCCCACAATCCTGTCTGTTCCGATGACATCCGTCACAGAGGAGCCACTTGCAATACGAAATTAGCTGTCAAAATAGACTGTCGCATGAAAACTGTTTTAGTTCCAAAGATTATCACCGGAACAGAAAACGTTGTCGCACTATACCTATAGTTAACTATTGCGGTTACCATAACGACAGTTTTCGTGCTAGGGGTACGGGAATCACATAAATATAACTACTATTACTATTCTTACTCGTAAAACAAACCATGTCAAGTGTCAAGTGTGAGTTCAAAACAAACTTTTCTTACTTTGCCTAAGTGCCGCGTTGTTCGTACGGATTTGCTGCAAACTCCAAACTTGGTTGGTCATGACGGTACACGCTGTGATATAAGTCTCTTCGGATGTATTTCCGAATAAATTTCGGATGGTACGTTCTAGTCTTTTACCCCCTTATTCCAAAACGTGGACTTAAATAGTCCTGGTTTAGAACTGGTACTAAACTGGTGCTGACACTTTCGTTTCCCAAATGAAAGCGGAATTAGCATTAGTTTTAAACTAGGTTTTAACTTTAGTCAACGTTTTGAAATAAGGGGACTAGTGTTTATTGAAAGATCTCTGGTCTTTTAGCGTTCATCGCGCCTGATGTTAAGTGAAGATTAGTCGCACTTCTCCCGGAACCCTCAACCACTGAGGAATTGGCCGGAGCATAACAATGCTGAAAACATCGTTTATCAACTTTCGCCATGGTTGGTCACTGGATAGACGGGAAAAATTGATTATGTCAGACTCCTCCGTGCTTCGGAAGGCACTTTGGTCCCGTTTGCGTTTCCAGGAGTTCATCGCCATAATTTACATTGGGCCCGCGTGGTGGGTCATGGCCCATGGCTCATTCTGCTTATCCATCCACAATTAAAGCCCAGCAGTGGACACATTACATGGCTGATGATCAACATTTTACTACACACAAAAAAGGGATAAGTCAATACATTTGTATTGTCAAAAAACATGCGTCCGAAAAGGGGCAGCCGTCCACAAGCCGTAAAACCATAAACCTGATTGTCAATCCTGTCCGATCGCGGTCAAAAAGTCCCGCCGAATCGAACCATTGTGAATCGCCGCCGCTCAGCGCTGATGCCGCCGGGTGTTAATTGACGCGACCAATTATTACGCGACCACTATCACTGTTAGTTTACGATAAACCCGCGCTCAACTGCCGCCCTTTTTTTAGTTTTCCCGCGCGATTTTAACCCCCAATGTTTGCCTTGCCCGATGAAATGAAATCTAGCCTGTACAGCTCGGTTTACGTGATGTAGCGGTGACTCTGAGCGATTTAACGGTTTACGCACTGTAGTTTCAAAAAGTATGCGGAACCGACAAGTATGCACAATTTCTTTCGAAGCTCAAAGTGGTTTCTAATTTTTTTTATTGTTAAAATAAAGTGTGTTATTGAAAAAGGCCGAACTTCAGGAAACGACTACTCTTAGTGAGTCTTATTAAATAAAAAATCACCACTTCTTTATAGGTAGGTATATACCACAGTATATATATATGCATATGCTATGTTATATCAATTTAAACTGTGTATCTACTGTGTAAAATACTTGAAATACTTTTGAAATTACGTAGTAAGTCGTTTAACTTTGAACCGAGGAAACAGTATCGAGAATGGAAATTATTAGGAGCGGGGGTGGGTTGGGCAAAACTGGACACTTAAAATTCGTACTGTAGATATATGGTGAAATTGTTGGAGCAATTAATGGGCAGGGCGCGAGGGCAAACACACACACGCTGTTTGTTGTATAGCGTTACGTGTCCCGATTGCTATCTGCTTGTGCGATTCGTATCTTTACGATAATTTTACCCTTGCGTCTATTAGGTTGTTGGTGTTTCTTCTTTTCGACACTTTTGGGGGAGGTCAGATCTTAGACGTGTAAAATTAGTAATACACGATGTTTTGAGCTTTTATTTGTCAAATGGTTTCTGAAGTGAGTCTATGCATAGGTATGTAGTAATGTAATTTTTTATAACAATTAATCAAGTAAGTTTAGAGACGTAAACCGTTATAGTGGTGACTACGTATTGATTCCGTTTAAATCTTCAATCTAAAACTGTAACAACCGTAATTTACATTTAGTTAAGTTTATCGTGTACAATACAATGGGAACTTCCATTTCGTGTAGATAATACTCGCGATGTTTTTCTAAGTTACGAAAGGAACTTATGAATAACGCATCAAAATGATAATCTCCATTCGCTATCTTTTTGCGTATTCGGGTCATTGAACGCTTTACGGAGTTATGTGTATTTTAATATTACGGTTGGAGGAAGAAAGGTCTCTATCTTTCAAATAATTATAGTTCAGTATTTACTCTATATTTCATGAGCATCTTATAGTAGCTTTATGCTAATAGGCAGTCTCTACCAATATAGGCGACAGTACTTAAATGTAAAGTTGTGATTAACGGAAATACATAGCAAAAGTAAAAATAGCTATATACCTATAACAGAAGTAATAAATGAACATTTCCTAAAGAATTTCTTTTCTATGATCAAAAAAGATATTGTCTTTAATTTCTCATCATCATTTGAGTGTTAAATTATTTAATTCAAATTCTTTATTTAAAGTGTAGTTTAAGACGTAAAAAGAGTTCGCTCAGACTAAAGATTCTTGCGGTGGCTTGATTTAACGGCTGAAGTTGTCAATTTCGTTTCGCTGAGCATTTAACTGAAAATTTTTGAGTTAAAACCTTTTACTCGATATTTTCATAACTCCATATGAAGTAGCGACGTGTTTAAATAGTTCTTTTACCGGAAACACACAAATATTAACCAGGTCGTTATTTGAATCAGATGTCGCCATAGGCATTATCAACGAAATAAAAATGTTAGAACGCAAATTAATTACTTCAAAATGCAACAAAGTAGGTGTCACAATTAAATAATTCAATTATTTATATTCGATTATTTTGATTTGGGCTGATTTGTATGTAGGTACGTATATAAAAAAATTACTTTTCACGTAGTAAAATCAATGTAAGTATGTGTTAATTTGTGAAGTTTTATTTTATTTTTAAGTATCATTATCTAGGTAAATTATATATTGTAAACACTCTTAAGGCCCACACAATACAATTTTGCGTTAACATTAACAAAGTTGAAGCTTCGCGCAAAGACAGCTAAAAGCCGATACCGGAAGTCTGAAAACAAAGCAAATCATTAATTACGATTCCATCTCCATTCATAAAAGCTCGGTTATTATCCCTCGGCCTGCGCAAGCCGCCATAGAGGCAGAATAGGAAAAATTGGAGAAAAGCAACAGTAAGTACTATTACGTTGCAAAAGTCGTGTAACTCACTCCTTTTTGCTAGACCGTACTGACGCGTCTACATTAGCCATTTTTAGGTTAAACTTGATACTTTAACTTTTTCCTTAAGCGTGTATAGTAATATTCAAATAGGACAAATTAAGTTATGCGTTAAATACATTAGTTCTGTGAAAGTGTGGTTGTATCTGCTACCGAGAGATAACAGAGCATAATAACACAATTAATACAAAAATAATAAAATAAATATAAGACCGTGTCCATTTTTTTACAGGAGTATACAGCACTCATATAATTATGAATTATTTTGCTAAGTATTCGGAACAAAATTTAATAATACTCTGATCGTACAATATGGACTATGGTCTCTTATCAACACAACAGATATGAATTTAGTTTCTGGTAATAACTTTTATATTCAATTTATACAATGTGTTTATAATATAATCATTTAAAATCTGATCTCTACTACATAAAAGCTAAATAAAAGCTAATTTAGATAGTAGCTTTACATCACTTAATTGTTATGATACACTTGCTGATTTTTTAGGAACTGAATTATACCTAAGCGTATATTTGTATTCGTATATTTGTATCGAAGTTTTTGTGAATACTGCCTAAGATAACCAACTTAAAGACTAGCTTCACTTATCTACGTCCAAATGCCTTTACCCAACTTATCAACCACATTTCCCGCCAAAAATGCATCGCATTTGCCCAACTTACTCTTTTGTATTATTATGCGCGCGTTGCTCGCATATCCGCGTTAAACGTGTTCTATTTTTTAATCCATTCAGGTGAAATTTCATACGAGATTCTGAACGTTGGCTGAAATCCCAGGTGGACACGAGAGAAGAAAAAAGTATCGCACAGTAGGTGTTACTACCTTGATATTTAATATACTCTGTCATTTCCCACAAACGTGTTTATTTTTAGTCTGTGCCCAATGAAACTGTCTCCGAATGTAACAAAACAAACGCTACGATAGACTTAAGGGTGACTTTCACCACTGATATTTAAACGCGATTAACGCTAAACGTGTTTAAAACGTATTTCTGTTTCTGTCACATTCAAACAGATGACAGAGACAGAAGTATGTATTAAACACGTTTAGCGTTAATCACGTTTAAATATCAGTGGTGAAAGTCACCCTAAATAACTTTAAGAGGAAATGCGAATTAAAATACACGACGGTTGACAAACTCATTGTTTTACCAAAGTTCTTTCTTTGATGACACATTGCAATTAGCTATTTAATTGAATTTGACTGGGTTTTTCTTTGTGTGACCATAATATATCTTAGTGACTATCGCTGAGCGTTTATTTTATGGCCGTGAAGAGAGCATTCAGAGGGTAATAGATATTGTTTTACTATGGTAATAGTGTAATGCCCACGTCCTAAAGTAACTAACAAAAACCCCGACCGAATAAATCGTGGCAATTATAGGATATTACGGTTTCGGTTATTTAAACTTTTGGTACATTCTTTGGTAGAGAGAATTTTCCTGTGTGATCATAGCTGCAGAGACGTTGATTTGGTTTTAATGTGGCTTTTTAACATAATTATTGTGATGTAAAATCGATTGGCAAGGATTCCTTGTTGCTTTTGATTTGAACGAGGGTTAAATCGTGATTATAAATTAGGCAATAGGTCTATGTTTCATTAAATTAAATTGATTAAACATTACGTACCTATATATAATAGGTACGTAATGTTGTAAAGGACTTTGGTCGTATCTGTCTGCCGCCATACAATAGACCATTAATTTGCAATAATTTATGTAACTAGTTTTACAAGCTACAAATGTTTGCATATTAACAGTTACAGTCAGTACAATATTTAAGTATATGCGCTTTAAGTAGGTCGCTATGCATTGTTTATTATTACTTATTCCTATAAAAATACGCAAGGCATATTACAATTTCATTGTCATATATTTTTGTAAATGTTGACTTGACGATTATCTTTGCAATTGTCATTACTTCAGTTGAAGCTGTTAAGTTTATTGCGCTTGTTTCTTATCAGTTTAAAAAAGTCTCGTATGGGTGGTAGGAAAATATTGACGACTAGTGGCTTCCTGCGGTTTAACCCGCGTGGTGCCCGTTCTTGTGGGAATATCGGGAAAAATTGCAATAATAATTGCAATACTTCCTTTTTTTGAAATATTGCAAACTTTTAACTAGCCGTATCTTAAAAATTATTCTCTTTTTATTGCAAATTTAATCTACTTTATAGCGTGCATAGTAACTTTTGCCGTAACACGGTGGTCCTCGGTGGTAAAAATTGTCAAAAATCTGAAATTACTGGATTTTTTAATATTTAACAATGATCCGAAGGGATTTCGAGGTGGAAAACTTGGATTTGTCATCACTACTAACACACAAAAAAATCAGAACCACCTCATATAACGCAAGGCAAAGTGTACGATTTCCATGGACTATCTGGGGTACAGGGCCTTTTTCAGCCGAAAATATCAAAATAGGTTTTATGCGTAGGACCGGAAATTATCGTTTACTTACCATCCATTTTATTAATTAGTGGTATTTTTGTTTAATTTTTAAAATATAGTAGATCAAGTAGTGTATGAGACTGTACATAATTCGGTATTAAAACACTCGTGGGATGCTATTTAAAATCTCGCCAAAGCTCGTTTTTCAAACTCCCACTCGTGTTTTAATACCAATACCCGTCATTATGTGTCAGTCACATAAACTACTATTTCGTAGTGCAACGCAACTGACACGCTTGATGAGTCGATGTCCCGTTGACTTGTACTAACATACTAAGGAGCTCCTAAAAGTTGTGATTATTGCTTTACGTTAACACTTTGTTTCAATAATAATTTAAATTTTCTGAAGAGATGAATAAATTGTTTATATATCTTGAGTTTTTAATCTATTTCTGAGGCTCTCTTTTTATCCATGCGAGCTTTTCACCTTATTATAATTATTATTAGGTATCTCCTTTATTACATTTAAAATACATACAAAATTATGTTTCTAAACATTAAATTTTTACATTGTGTAACACTAATTAATATTATTATTATGGATAATTATTAAGTATAGGTACTTAACAGACTAATTCTGTAGTAAAATTTTCTTCATTGCACTAATGGACATAACAGCTCTACTCTAAAAAAAAGGTAGTTTTATCAGTAATATTTCTTTTGGTTATTGCATAGATTTATTCCGTATTCGAAAGTTAAAATATAAATCATTATATCCTGAAACATTTTTAAAAGAACAAGTTGAAACTGAGATCTACTATTTTAGATCCTATGTTTTTTTTGCTAAATTTTCAGTTGCTTTGTTTTTCATTTGCATTAATCAAAATGTTTAATAAATCATTAAATGTTCGCGTTTACGTGAAGTGAAGACGATATAGTAATTACAAACGAGCATTGAAAAACTCGACTATAAAACAGCCGATACGCGCATTCATTTTTAGCAATACACCTACTAATGAAATTATCCCGAGAATATGCGGCCAGCTCCTTTTTGTTAAAAAGAGTTATAAGTAAAAAACCTATGGGAGACAAGGGCAGTCTTCATTTAATACATTTGATAAGCGGCGAGCAGCCTAAAGCGCAAGCCCCACTGCAGCTGCGGCGAGCGAGCTAACGAGCCGAGCGATGTGACGTTTCACCTCTTTTGGAAGTATGAAAAGAGGTGAAACGTGGTGAGGTGCGGTTCACACCGCAAGGGACATCGCTCGCCTCTCTCTCTCTCCCTCTCTCTTTCGTAGTATGAAAAGATGTGAAAAGTCACACCGCTCGGCTCAGGCTATGTGGTTTGCTCTGCGCTTAAAGCGTAAGCCTCAGTAAGAGCGATGCTTAGCGCAAACTGATGGTGTTAGTAGTTTACGATTACGATGGATGACGAGAGTTAGAGAGTTTTTCATGCTTGGGGTACTGGTCACCAATGAATTCATTTATGACAGACTAGCTTTCCGCCCGTGGCTTCGCCCGCGTTTATTACACTACGTTATATTTTTCCGGGATAAAAAGTAGCCTATGTCACTTCTCTAGCTTCCAAATCCCCATACAAAATCACGTCAACCTGTTACTCCGTTTTGACGTGAAAGAAAGACGGACAAACAAGCACACTTTCACATTTATAATATTAGTATGTATTTACATTGATCCAGTAGCTGGCGTAAATTGCTCGTGTTAAGGTTGTCGTTCCAGTCCAGCGCTGGGGCAAGCCCTGGCATGGAGTAAAACAGCTGCCTAATAACTGGCGCCATTTATAAGCGCATAAAATTAGCACCTGTGAAATTGCCGCTAACTACTAGATCTATGTAAGTCTGCCATTATTGTCGCATTGTCTTCTCCACATTGTATATGCCAAACGAAGAGGACCGATATATCTTGTTTCGCTCATCTCTGCTCTCAGTGGTGGCCACGCTTAAAGCGAGAGCCACACTGACAGCTGGTCATGGTCACCTTATTTTGATCAATACCTACTTAGTGCAGAAGGGAAGAAATAATTCTAAACGACACTACCGGTTTCACAACTGGTAGTACAGTACTGCAGATAGGACAGAAATTCCAATCCGCACTACCGGGGTAGTGCGGATTGGTAGTGCAGTGTAGAAGGAATTATTATTTTCTGTAGGTACTTGTGATGGTATTCGGGTTAAGACAGTAGGTATTTATCTAGGTTTCCATTAAAAAAATAATCCTAAATACTTACCCGATTAAAAAAAATGTGAATGTGTCAGTTTTGTATGAAAAAATGTATTTATCATTATTTTTATATTGAGTAGATATTTTGGTTTTTTTTAAATAGAAAACTAGATATATAAATACTGTCTTAATCCAAATAACATCTCAAGTAAAGTCAATCATGCTCAAATTTTAAATTATTTTGATATTACATTTATATGGGAGACTGAGCTGAGACGGGCGGGCGGGCGTCTTCTTAGTTCGCTCGCTCGCTGGCGGTGTGGCTTGCTCTTAATTGTCGTGATAGTTTTTATCGATTATAATTATTTTATACAGTCTTCACGATACAAATGGAATTTATAAACAATTAACTTGGCAATTGTGCACAACAATGTTGTTAATTATCCAATTTGATACATACTTGTTTTTGCGATGATTTGAGATTTATTTCATAAAAGAAATAAGATCTATTTTCCTTTGTCTTCTTTCGATTTGAAATGTTAATAGTGTAGCTAATCGCAACATAGTTACCGTTACTTCTTTTTTTGTTCGAAACTTTTGCTTACGGAAAGTAATCCATTAAATATTTACAAATATTGGTTGTCTGTTACACCGCTGCTTGTATTTTTTTGTATTTATATTCAGAAAAATAATGATCTTAAAGTTTTTAAATTAAAGTGCTACATATACATCACGCTTATTTGATAAAAAAAACACTAAAGTTCTTAAATGACAGCATTGTTCGTAAACTTCACGATCTTGCTGACATTTACCGCAGCAAGTATCATCGTTACGTTTCGGTGTAACAGTGTCCCGCAAGGCACGCACGCAACGCGCTCGCACTCGCGTCGAATCGAAGTAATTTCTATATGAAACAATATTATAATGCGCTACAAGTGCTCAGCCGACTGAATAAGATTTAGTAACATCGTTTCACAATGTTTTATTGTTGCATATTTCTATTATACGCTTTCACAGCGCAAATTTTTATTTTTAATTAATCTACAAAGATTTAAGGGGATGAAATTGTCCTTTAACTCGAAAGAAATTTACAATGGGGCCGGCAAGTGTGATCGCGAGAAAAAAAAATCCGTTTCATTCATTTTAGTCGAGTCGATGTTGTACTTCACTATGGAATAGCTGTTTTTTTTAGCAATTCCGTGGCTCCATAGTAATAACAGTAATAAGTTGATTGACAATCACAATCACCACACTGACTGTTAAAAAAATATTTCAATAAGTTCAATAATATTGTACTTAAATCTTTTATAATCTATTATCTTTTTTAATCTGCGTTCTGCGTTGTTAGCAAATATAATACTGATAGCAAAAAGTCCTGCTTTAATTAATGTACTTGCCTTTACCTAAGGTTTATTTTGTCTTAAATCAGAAGGCTATCGATTTCCAAATAAGAAATAGATCTTAGCCAGGCAAGGGTTGCGTTTAAAAACCATGACTGTGATCTTAAAAACTCACAAATATAATGCTTTTGCTTACTCTACTCGTATTAGTGTTATTCACTTTTGTTTCAAATTGTATTTTGTCCTGTTAAGTATGTACATATGTCATGACAATAATTTTGCATTTAAATAATTTATGGCTCTTTCTTTTGCAGGTAAGCAACTATTTTCTTAAATGGCGACGTTGGAATACAAGTAAGTTTATTTTAATCAACGTTCGACCGGAATTGATTCACCGGAATATAAAGAAATAGGGACTGGATACTCAAGAAAATAAGGTTGATAATCATAGGATTCATAAGTGAGTGTTGATTCCTAATTAGGTGTGAAGACGGGAGCTTTTTGCTAGCTCATACCTGCAAAGAGCGTCGCGAATATTAAAACTGAAGTCATTATTTTCTTTTTTAATCTATTTACTTTTTCCATTCTAAGTTATGGACTAACCATTAGGTATGGGTTTTTAATCTGTCTGCATAAATTATTGTATTATCAAGAAGTAATGTAATTATAAAAATAATGAGAAATTCCAGAAAAGAACTCTAAAATAAAACCAAGTTGAACTCTGATTGGGAGCTGAACACGTTAGTTTAGTACTAAGTATTATTATATATTCTGTGGCTGAACGAAACTATAAGCCTCTCCACACAGGGCCACCGACCACAACCACAAAACACCGCCACCGATCTATTTCCTCATTCCTGTTGTTTTCATACATTTTCTATGAACTCGCCGCGATGCCGCGAATGCCGCTAGTCGTCACTTGTTTCTTCTACTTCTAGTTTCAAGTGGCGGCGGCGCGCCGGTTATACGTAGTATTTTTTTGTCCTCTGTGGCGCCGGCGTTTGTGGCTGTCACGTGTGGCTCGTGTGCGGCGAGACGGAGGTCGCGGGCACGAAATCGTCGGGCTTCAGGGCGGCAGCGTCAGCGACGCGATAGCGCGTTGCGTTCAGATGCATGCATTCATTCATATGTTTAGGCAGATACGGCGACACTGCGGATACATTGCGAGGCATGCGCCATGCAGGCCTCGGTATCAATTACGATTATATAGTTTAAAATGACGCTTCCGTCCGTCCCCATCTTTTCTTGCCCCCTTGCCGGCTAAGCTACGCCGAGCCGCGTCTCAGCTAGCTAATATTAATTATAATTCTTTGAAATCGCATCACTTTCATTAAAAAACCACATTGTGTATTTTTTTCCATAAGTTAATAAACACACAAATGGGTTCTACTTACTATATGGGATGTGAGTATCGTCTTTTTATAGTTACTGTATTGAGAAGTTCTCATGAGAATAACTTCTAATTATACCTACGTTTACAGACACTGAATGATACGTCTATATTCCTGTTCTTCTTGTCAGTTAAAAAAGTCTTAAATGGGCGATAGGAAGTTGACGATTCATAATTATTACAAATTATTATTTAATATGTAAGTATCCTAAAATATTTTTGGTATTGTAATACGAAGTCATGGTCTATTTAATCGCTTACTCGTGCTTAGCTTAAAAAAAGGTTAGGTCTTAATAGAAAGAGAACTTAATCATGTAACGGAGTTAAATCTCAAACTGCTACTGTTGTTTAACCGACGCTAAAATTCACTTCTAATATTAAACGGTGGCCAAATACGGAACAAGTTAAGTATAACAAGATAGTGACCCAGTTACCTATTTAAATAGTAAATTTTAGAGGATTCAGCTTATATTTCTAGTGTGTTAAGTTTATTTATTTGTAACATCGCATCGCGGTCTATTCTTGATGCAGTGGTTTAATCTCTCTTTAAAAATAAAAATTATATTATGTATAGGTAGGTACTCCAGCCATCTTCGGGAAAGAATGTTTGTAAACATACATTTGAACCTCTTGAACATTTCTCGTAATTAATCCGCAAACACGTTATATTTCAGTTAACTAATGCCATACTTATGTAACACTTGGACGACATAAGTAAGATATTATTGAAGTGCACGTATTTCTAAAACGTGTAATAAAAAAATACCTAGGTACTTTTTTATTAGTAGTATAGGTACTTCAGCGATCTTCGGGAAAGAATGTTTGTGAACATACATTTGAACATTTTTCGTAATTAATCCACAAACACGTTATATTTCAGTGAACTAATGCCATACTTATGTAAAACTTGGACGACATAAGTAAGATATTAATAAAGTGCACGTATTTCTAAAACGTGTGATAAAAAGTACCTACTTTGAGGTTAAGTATGGGCGGTTTATTTACAAACATTCTTTCCGAAGATGGGTGAAGTAGTATAAATAGGAAATCTCTTTAGAATAGTCCTTGAAGGTAACATACCGTACCTTTCTCTCAGTAGCAATAATACGAAAAACTTTGTATTCATTTACCTTTGTCGGTATTCAATTTAAACTGCTACTTCACTTTTACTCATACTTTTACCACGATACGATGAGAAACTTAGCCTAAGGAGGTCTAAATTAACCCTTAAATACCTATTTGCTTGTTTATGATATGCATTAACATTTTTGAAAGTAACAAAAATCCTTGCTAAAGCTCTAAAGAGTCCTTGAAGGTCGCATGCTGCACTTAAACTCAATAGCAATAGGCAAAAACTTTTCCCCCAAAAATTTTCTAATGGAACGCTCCCACATACCCCAATTAGGCCGCCACGTGTGAAGTGACCGAGCCGGACAGATAAAAATTCACTCCTTTGCCGAAACGATCGATTCTGGACATAAAAAGAACAATTGAAAGTGCATCGCCTTTTTTCGAATGGGGGTGGGTGGGGGCAACCACTTTGCTTGCCCCCTTGCGAGTACTTGACGGGCAAGTGCGCGGCTGACGGAAGGCGTCAGTGGCGCCTCTGCCGACGGAATTAGGCACGCCCGCTGTTTCACACTTTTGAGTGGTGGAAACAAAAGCGAAACTTATTGTGTGAATTAGGTATGGTAATAGTAGGATAATGAATGCATTTGTTTCATTCGCTGTGGAGCGCTTTCTTTCAAGTTTTAGGCAAAGGAGCTTGTGTTAAGATGGAGAAAACGCACTAATTAGTTTTCTCGACGTGGTGTAAGCGTAACGTAATGCTCTCGACGTTCGCAGAGGTTCGTCAAAAAGAAATTTTTCCGCAAAGTTTGTCTAAACAACGGTGAGAGTGCACTTTGCTCGGTGGGTGTTACAAATCAACGCAACGCCTCACCTGTTTTTCACTGTACCTCTGTCCCTCTCAGTCCGCACCGGAGCGAGAGGGACGGTTCGAGGCTGCACCTAGAACCGATACTGAGCCGGCTAATTTTGTTATTCAATACGTATATTATTCATTGGCTAGTTGTATGTAATGGATAGTTGTAGGTACCTATTTTATTTCAAACGTAATGTAGGAAATGTTAGCGTTTCGTAAATAACGTTTTATATTAAAGTAACACTGTAGATTCGGTCGCAGAGCCAGCAAAGTGTAATTTTTTATGAGTATTATTTCATATTTGTTTTTTAATCAACGCAATTTTCTCGCGGCTTTTAGTTTCAAAGGTTTAAAATTTAAAAGATTCCAAGACCACTAGCTAAATTAAAAAACATTACTTAAGTACTTAGTTTGCAAATTCCCAATACTATAAGCGTTTATTTACTATAAACACTAGTGAAATAAACCAAAAACTTATTAGCAGAGGGCATCGTACTCCCCATTAAAATGCTAAAGTATGCGCAACTTAAACCCGCGAACACACTTCCTTACATTATTATTTAAATGCTCCAATTTGCCACAATATTTCAAGGTGGAATGCAACTAGGGCTGGCAGCAACTATACCTAATTTAAAAACCATCGGAGATAGTAGGTATAGGAGACAGATTTTTATTTCTTGTACAAAATTGTCAACTACTGCATGTGCCAACTTAATATCGTTAACCAGAGTAGCAGTAAAGTTATTCTGGTCAAAAGCCTGGTAATCGACCGCCAGCGACAACCTTGAATAAGACGCGACGGATATCCGTACTTCCGTCCGCATGCGCAGAGCCGTATCGTCCGCGTGTCCACTTCATCTAACTTGTGGACAGCCTAAGTGATCCACTTCCTTTTTTAACCGACTTCTTAATCAAAAAGGAGGAGGTTCTCTATTCGTCTGTATGTATGTTTTTTTTTTTTTTTTTTTATGTATGTCCACCGATTACTCGAAGACGGCTGAACCGATTGAAATGGTTCAAACGTTATTACATCAGGTTGGTTTCCAAGTTGGTCCCATTTTTTGAAATTTTGAAATCGGTTCAGTAGTTTTCAGGAAATCTTGAAAATACTGTCGTTTTCGTTACCACTTTATGTGAATTTAATACTTTTCTTTAGGCATAACTCCTTTGTTTATGAACCGATTTAGATGATTCTTGTTTTGTTAAAAAGGGGATACCTCAAGGTGTTTTAACCGACTTCGAAAAAGGAGGTTTTGAGTTTGATCACATACCTATTTACCAGAAAACGCGCAAATTGCCTGCACGATGCACTAAAAAGTGTGAAATAAAAATTATTTTTATAAAAAAATAAAACCGCCTTCAAAAAAACTACATCAAAAAAGTAAGAAATAATTCCTCACCAAATAAATAACGTAAGTACTTTGAAGTCGGGCGGGTTTTAACAAAAACAACAAAAAATTGTACCTACATGTTTCACGCCCGACTTCAAAGTACTTACGTTATTTATTTGGTGAGGAATTATTTCTTACTTTTTTGATGTAGTTTTTAGAAGGCGGTTTTATTTTTTTATAAAAATAATTTTGTCGTATAATAACGTGCACTATCTCGATTATTCCTGCACTAGGTCGCCATCCATTCTGCTATATTTTTTTATACGAAACTGTTTGTTGCCCTAATTATTAATTATTTTATTTTGTCAGTAAGTACTAAACGTTTCTAATGTTTATCGTTAACTTAACAAGTAATAAAGTTACTAGCGTCTAAAGCCCTAATTTGTTTGAAAAATAATCAGTGTTGTAGGTAACCCTATTCCAGGGCCGGCTTAAGGAAGCAAGACGCGTCGGATATCCACACTTCCGTCCGCATCCGCAGGGCCGTATCGGCCGCGGCGTCCGCTTTGTCCGCGCGGGGACAGCCTAAGTGTCCCTTCCTTTTTGTCGTATTAACGCACGCTCTGGCTTAAATGTGGCTAAGTTATTATACTGCTCTTTAATGTCTTTCGAAACGGATTAATTGTAAGCTGTTTGTTATTCGTTTGGATTCTACTTCTCGTTAGGTATTACTAACGTTTTATTTGGATGTCATTTTAATGGAATTAATTCAAGTGTATATTTGTTCTTGGTTTTCCTTGTTTGACCCTTACTTACCCAATTTTGGAATTCAAATACTAGAAATATACTAGACTAGACTTTGTATAAGGACATGAGCTTGATTTAGTTACTATAAATTCCTTGTGTTTGTTCATTTATAAGTACACTAGCGGATCCTCCTTTACCCGCGTGGTACGCGTTCCCTTGAGAATATCGGGATAAAATATAGCATATGTCACTCGGGAAGAATGTAGCTTTCTAATGGTCAAAGAATTTTCTAAATCGGTCCAGTAGTTTCGGAGCCTATTCGATGCAAACAAACAAACAATCAAATCTTTCCTCTTTAT
The DNA here is from genome assembly GCA_949710035.1 of Crambus lathoniellus. Classification (NCBI taxonomy): domain Eukaryota; kingdom Metazoa; phylum Arthropoda; class Insecta; order Lepidoptera; family Crambidae; genus Crambus; species Crambus lathoniellus. Next base: position 33,529,320 of record OX453296.1, read on the forward strand.
AATATTAGTATAGTATATAACCTATATATTTCCGTCGCCGGCCATTACACTAAATTTAAGAAGTCGTTACACACGGCGCTAGGTGTCAACCGGTATAATTTAGTGCCGTGCGTACAATTTGTATTAGTTTGAAACAATTGTGACTATTTGGAGCGGAAGCGACGTATCCTCGCCGAGTGTTTCCCATCCAAATTGCGACGTCCTCTTCAAGAATACGTACGTTTAAGTTGAGGCAGTGAGTGTAGGGAGCACTAAGTCTTTTTTTCAAGCTTGTTAAAATAGTTATATTGAAAATGAAGTAATAGAAAAAAATTACCTGTCTCACAACAAGCTCCGATGCGACTCGAGCCCACGGCCTTTCACTGTCCGGGCGAATGCTCTTACCACTGAGCTACGGAATCGTTTTTAGTTGGTTATATATTTTAAAAAGGCTATTTAGTGTTCGGTTTCATTTGAGAGAGATGATTACCTACTTATGGAGCTCCCCTACTGCTGCTATAAAATAGTTCAGAAAAAAATTCCAACATTGTGATCAAATGTTTGTTAACAAAATATGTTTAAATGTTTTGTAAATATTTTCTAACTGCAGTACGGGAACACCATTACATGAAAAGCGAATCATATATACTTAATAGTTTTCATATGATAACCGCATAATTATAGTCAATTATCAATATCCTACTATTTCCTGTATATTAGAGTAATTTCATACATTAATAACATCGTAATATATAATCTTACATCATCATCATCATCATCATGTCAGCCGAACGACGCCCACTGCTGGGCATAGGGTGCTGTACTCATAATCTTACATACTCAATATAAAAGCAAGTTAGGTAGATAAAAACAATAATAATTACAAGCAGAAATGTTAATAAGGTAGTTGTTAATAAGGTTTTGAAAATCAGCTTCGTAAATTACCTCCAATATTGAAAGTATTATTGAACATAATTATCCATACTTACATTGAGCATATCTTATTAGCAGTAGATACCCATTTAGGGTTATTATATTAAACAAGGAAAAAAGGTCAACCTAATGGTATTAATAACATATTAATTGTATTCAGTAAAAACAGTCTCACTACTGACATTATAAGCGCGACCAATAAATGTGCTTGATAAAAATAATACTAAACCGGGGTGAAGTAAAATGCTGACATTTCCACCAGGTATGATAAATATAAAATACGGCATTTTTTAAATGCCACCCATACAAAGTACCTAGTTGAATGGCAAGTAATTGCTATGAAGTAAGCAACTTGTTAAACCCATTGCGATCAAAGGGCCTGCTTCGAAGCTTTTCTTCGATAATCGGACGACATTCGTTCTTTACATTATTGGCTTTAAATGTTTACAGAAGGTGGTGCAGTGGTTAACGTGTTCGGCCGACGAATGTGGTTAACGTGTTCGGCCGACGAATGTGGTTAACGTGTTCGGGCCGACGAATGTGGTTAACGTGTTCGGCCGACGAATGTGGTGGTAGGTAATCAACTTCCGTGGATGGGGGACCAAAAATTTATTATCTCCAGGCCCTCCGCATTTCGGAACGCACGTTACCGTTCGCCCTAGCTGCATTGGAAGTCATTTGCTCCCTTCAATCGCAATGTAGTTATTTCATTCTTTTTCATATGCATCCATAAGGAAGGTCTGGGCTCTAGCAATGGGACATCAGATTACTGATTATGATTTTCTGATATTTAGTAAACCGAACTACGAATAACGTATTTGGTTGAATCAGGCGTCACCTGGCGGAAGTCCCTAACCATTGTTCAAATCAATATAAGTATGTAGATCTTAGATTTCTGCGCAAACTGTTATTTTTTAAGAACACAACTACAAATTACCAATTGTGTGTGCAATATACCCACGCGTGATTAAATCCGCAAAAAATGGTTTTATTAAAATCTTTCGCACAATTTTTAGATGTGTGAATAATGACCATGGCTGTGTTGTGTATGTCTACTTAAGAAAATCTGTCGTCGCGAGAACAATAATCTCAAACATAATTACACAGAAACCTTAAAAACGTATGCGTTTTAATTCGTTTAAATCGTTTTGTTCAAAAACGCAAAAGTATATCAAACGCCTTACTAAAAGTTTTATCCCTAACTAAACTGATAACTAAATCGATTTCCTATAGAAAATCATTTATATTTGCAAAAGGCCCTTTATCTCAAAGCTATTTACGAGAACAAAATTTCAATACTGTTTGAATGAAATTTAGCTTAATTAATTGATTCTAGCCTTAATAGAAATTAAATAAGAACTTGCGTACAAACAATCACCTTGTACATTTTATCTTACTCTTATTAGTGCATATAACTTGTACGTTAATATACTCATTATTTATTTAAATAATTTCATAATAATTTGGAATTTTAATGCAGAGTTATCAAAAACGATCAAACGGTTCACCGGTCACCCGTTAAAGTAATATTTAAGACAGACCGATGATGGCGCTATACTCAGTATTAACTGTGTATCTTTGTACCTATCTTTTTTCACAATCTTACTTTGACATTGCTCTAACGGCTCATAGTCAAGCCACTAAACCGCCATCAAATCAGTAAGACAAATCCAAGAAAATCGTCTTGACCGCGTCACGTGCTCATATGACACACATCCCATATCCTTGACCTCGAAGGAAGGGTCAGCGGCGTATCGCAAACTATCCGAACGGAAAAATCGGGGAGATGCGACCAGCGGGCGTCGACCCCTGCGCCGGGGCGCGGCGGGTCGTGGCGGGGCTCAGCCTAGGCCGGGGTAACCCTGACCTAGCGCAAGAGTTGGGCGGTCACGTGACGGGTGACGGGCGGGCGGCAAGGGGCATTCACCTTGAGACGCCTTGGCTTCGGTGCTAGCGGAAGCGGGCAAGGAAATATTCTTAAGGCGTTTTTCTTGATATAACCTTCTATCTAAGTAAGTAAAATTTTGTCGTTTTTAGCTTTGGTGGTTTCTACAAGTACATTTTATTTTAATTTAATATTTTCTTCAATATCTGCAAATTTTTGGATTTGCATTATTTATTTTGAAGGTTTGCGTTTCAAAGATATGCCTGTCACTATTCGTTTTAGTTTTCATTAATTAGTTATATCATTGGTACGAAATAGCTTATGAGTCGTTAGAGCAAAGTAAGACTGTGAAAAAGATGGCTCTATACTACCGTAAGGTACTAATATATATTCTCTGTCTATACACAGTTATAGGGCGCTTGTGTGCTAAACTGAATTTTACCGTCCAGGAGAAAAACGGATGCTTGTATTTTAATAATAAATTATAGAATTAATTTATTTCGTGTAGTTTCGGGTTTTGATACTACACGAAATAAATAAATTCTTACTATTATAAATGATTTATTATTGAACTACAATCATCCGTTTTTTTCCGGGACGGTAAAATTCAGTGTAGTGCACAAGCGCCCATATACCTACTGTGTATAGCGCCATCGGCACGCCATCGGTCTGTCTCTTAATGAATGTTAATTTAATATTGCGTTAACGGGTGATTCTAAAGGGCCTGATGTGCAATATTAAAATTCCAAATTATTAATGTGTTTAATCCAGTAATGATTTATGAAGAGTGAATATTTGTACGCACGTGCTTATATCAGGAAGAAGGAGCAGTTACTAGTTACTATGCAGTATTTAAGCATTTTATTTTATTAAGAACTATGTAATGCCACGTGAAGTTTAAGAATTAAAATTTACAGTATTTCCTTCTGTTTTTTATCTAGGTTTCTTCTTCTTCCATCCTTTTTTTTATCTGATGTCTCTAGAAACAATCTACAAAGGTTTCACCACAATCTGGACAATGGTTTCGGAACGTATAGACGACAAACAAACAAACATTACCAAATTTATATAAATATCATACCGACACGAGAAAATTTTGAAAAGTTCGCTTTCATTAATTACCCGACCGGGAGTCGAACCGGAACCTCGGAGATAGCGGAACCTTGTTAACCGGTACGTACACCACTCGGCTACGGAGTTCGTCGAATTAAAAAGCAAATCGTTCACATTACGCACCATAAATAAACCATTCGGTTTCATGTCAAAGCATATCGAATTAAATTACTTAAAAATTGCACTCGTGTACCTACCTATGATGCTACAATGAGTATGTACAACCTACAGTAAATTACGTTAAAAAGTGGTTTATTATAATAGGGGTTAAAGTATGAAATTCCATTTTTCTTGTTTCATACTTTTTCGAGCGTGATTTTTCAGTAGTCTGGTTTTAGTTTTTGTTTCCAGAATTATACGAATATGTCATATAGTAGGTAATGTCCATAAATACGTGTGTAAAAATTTGTAAAGTTAGATAATTAATCGTTAAATAAATTAGAAAATCGTTAGTGGGGGCAAAAATTGTACAAATATCTTCATACAAAACGGAAATTTGATACTCCTAACATTATTAGTGAACTCACTTTTTTAAAAGGACTTTCCAGTTATTTTCTTAAAATCTTTTATTTTATTCAGTTATGTAGTTGTTAAAATTATGTGTTTACTGACCTTGTCCCCTGATTTCGCACCGAAATCACTAGCAATTTAAAAATCTAACACACATTTTTAACAACTAGCTCCTCCCCGCGGTTTAACCCGCATTGTACCTACCCTAAAGGTTGAGACAGACTGATCCTACGTACGCAACGTATGCAACGCATTATGACATCTAGACCAGTGAATTTCTATGACTAGAAACACACTTACGTATCCCACGTACGCGTATGATAAGTGTGTTTCTAGTCATACAAGTTCAATGGTCTAGATTTCATAATGCGTTGCATACGTTGCGTACGTGGGATCAGTCTGTCTCTACCTTTAAGGAATTGGATGGATTCAACGAGTCTTCTCACGACTCCGTATATCAGTGGTTAGGGAACTCACCCGGACAGTGAAAGGTTCGAGTCCCATCGGAACTAGTCGTGAGACGTGTCTTGTTTTTCTAATACTTCATTTTCAATTCAATTTTTCAATTGGGAAGCCATTAAGTTATAAAAAATTCTATTAAATGTTTTCAACAGTAAGTATTTTACGTCCGAACGATACTTATTCCCGTAACATTCAAGATTCAGTATAAAAAGAAAATTCTTGAAAAATAATATCACTGAACCGTCACATTTCAATATTATTCAACAATCATAAATGTATTCGACGTAAATCCCAATAAACATGGCAAACCCATTCGTCTGCAAGATTGAATGCATTTCCAATGAAAAGGTCTAGCAAATTAATTGAGTTTAGAACTTTCCGGACCCGGGTAAGTAAAAAAGAAACACCTCAAAGAGAATCGAAGAAATTAAAAACCGCAACTTTTCCTTTGATATAGCGACTAGTTCTAAAAATAACTTTTATTAAATTCTCTTGGTGGAATTATTAACCGCCCCATTCCCTTTGTCGTTTCACTAATGACTATTCCTATAAATAATTCAGGTTTCTAGCTGTTTCTTTAGTCATTAATCTATTTTTTTTAATAAGTGGCTGTATTGGGTGAAAATTGTGCTGCGACTTTTGTATTGCACTTATAATGTACTTGGATAAAAATTCACTAAGACCTAGACCTATTGTATACTAGAAGCACCGGTCTGGCCACTACTGTACCGTTTGGCCACTGTTTGCTCTAAAGGTTTTCTAAATAACTTTTCGTAATTTTTGCCAAAGGCAATTAAAATAAGGTATTTAATGGTAATAATAACAATCGTTAGAATTCCTAATGTCATACGATTTTTTTTTCAATAAACGCCATTTTCTGTCTTAAAAGTTTTTTTGTTATGTATGAAATTTATTATAAATCTATGATTTTTACAATTAAATTATTGTTTTGGAATTGATTGGTTTCTAGCGCATTAGAATATTATTATATTGATTTAACCTGGGTTTGGTTCTGATTTTTCGCTATACTTACAAAAGTTTGACTATCAATAAGTTGCCAAAACCAGTGCATTTGGCACCTCTCACACATTTTGTGTTATATACCTACAAAAAACTATTTAACTTTTTTAAATTTGAAAAATGTAACTTAAAAGGTTCATAAATTCTCTTTAATTTAAGATACAATTTGCGTCTTAAATACCTAAGACCATTTAGTACTTAGTGCTTAAAAGTAAAAAAATCCAAAAAGTGGACAAAGGGGTCTCCTGCCCTACTTTCGAGTGCGTCTGTGTTACAAGTTCGACATATCAAGATAGATATTAAAATAGATATCCCACGACATCACACACATTTATCAGTAGCCCACGCAAGAAAACTGTCTTTATGGTAATCGTAAACTATCCGTCAAAAGCTGCCAAAGTGCTGCTGTCAAATGTCTATTGAATTTAAGTTCTTTTTACGACCGAAAAGGCACAGCTCTGGTTTTTCATACAAAACAAGACGCTTAGGTACCTACGATAACTGTTACTATAACGATACTTTTTCGTGCTAGGCTAGTGCGCAGTGGTACCTACAGATCATACTTCCTGAGCTAGGGGTCCGGGGTACGATACGATCCCCACCCGAGACAAACATTTTTGTAAAGAGCATTGGTTTTGTCTCGTGCATGGCTGGGTGTCTTATTAATGTATTTGTATACTAGCGGCATCCCGCGGTTCCACCCGCGTGGTTCCCGTTTCCGTGGGCATATCGGGATAAAAAGTATAATTTGTTTTAATCCAGGGTATCTACTATCTGTGTGCTAAATTTCAACCAAATCCGTTTAGTAGTTTTTACTTGAAAGAGTAACAAACATCCGTACAAACTGTCACATTTATAATATTTGATTTGTAACACTTATTCTGATATCTGTAACACAAGTGCATAAACTATTATATATTATATTTTGAATTTCAGTTCTTTATATAACCGAAAGAGGCGTTGCACTGTAAATATAGCCTACTAAATAATATAAACTAATAACACATAATATCAATCAAGTAAATATAGCTTATAATCGTTATCACGATGGCTAAAATGATAACGATAATTTTTCATGGTAGGGGTACCACCCCTATCGGGGATCGAACCTCCGACCCTTGGCTCAGGAGGTATGCTCTGTACTACTGCGCCAACGGGCCGGTCACTTTAGTTATTAATAAGCTTTATGAATGTTAAAAATTATTTAAATGTCGAAGTACTACCTAAGTACTTTAAAAAATCATTTGGCTCAAATAGAGTGGCTCGAGACCTCATCGCAAGATCGTAATCAAAACGTCCTAGTAAAACAAAACTGAGAATGTAAAAGAAATGAATACGCAATACGGACGGCTGATGTGTTCCTTTGCATTATTCAGACAAAAGAAACACATATAAAGCACCTAATTAGCATAGAATCGGCCCGCTCCGTTCGCATATACACAAAATTATTATTTTATTATTAATTTAAATATCGCGCACGATCCTACAGAGTGTGCCGTAGCAATTTCATTATTATTTCAATCAACTGAATGTAAATTTATTCAACAATCTCAGGGGGTAATTGGCATCGTTCGTCTCGCTCGCGCGCCGCACCTCTCGCTCTGGCGTGTTGCCGTTCGCCTGAACATTCTTATGCGTCCAATCAAATCTAAACACACTGGTATATTACAACCATGCTGCCTACATCTTCGTCGCTCCAAATGCTTTTGTTTTGCTATGAATTTAACAAAACGTTCGCTGAACAGATCCACTTTGTATTATTTGGTAAATAATTCATATTGTCGCCTTATTGAACCCTGTGTTTACTTTCGACTTATAAACTGGTACGAGATCTCTTTTCTATTTTTTGATTAACCAATTTTACCGGCCATGGCTACTAAGGCTTTAACCGATTCTTTATATATCAGTTTTCATTAGAATGCAGGTGTATTACATTCCAATGCTTCTTGGAGTATTTGGTATCAGGTAGCCTTCTCCATAAGTTCTGCTGAGGTAGTCACAGCTACAATAAATCGCTCAGCTTCTCTTTACCGAAATAATGATTGTATTTTAACCATTCAATACATTGCCCAGTTGTGTAGACACTTGTGGTACAAAACTACACCTTTTTTGAGACACAAACTCCACTATGAAGCAATTTGCGATTAATTAAAGTAGCTGTATCCATCGAACTGAACTTGACAAAATGGCGCCAAAACTCCGATTTTTTTTTCTATTTGTTAGGCGATCTTCTTTTCTTACCGAGTGCTCCCACATAAAACAATAGCAAATCTTAGGAACCGTTTTGCTGTCAATGCTTGACACGTCAGATTTTTGCGATGTGCTGCGTAGGTATACAGTTTTGTACACTCGATTATCACATTGTAAAGCTTCATTGAAGCTTCTAGAGCACAAGTTGCGGGAATAATTGAAAACTATTAAAAATGCAGTGACCACTATTTTTCAACACACATCAAAATGGCTTTCTCAAAATACAATAATTCAAAACAATTTATAATTAACCCTTAACTAACATAGTGGGGGTAATTTTTCACCCCAGGGTGCATTTTTTTTTAGTTATAGCAGAGATACACGGTTCACTTTTGCCTTTCAATTTGGATGAAGCAGTCAAATTGAAAAATGTTAACGTAAAAGTGAATCATTCAAAGTTAATGTGCGCCTGTATTTCTGCGCCTTTCAACCAAAGTAAATCAATTTGGTTGAACCGTGTAATATTAGCAGTAGCTACCGGCACGTCTAGGTAATCTCAGTCAAGCTCATACGTTACGAGAAGGCAGACGCGCAGCAGCGCTCCGTTGTATAGTTTTCAAGTTATCAGCCGACACTGTCGTCGGCCTCTAGTAAACTTTAGTACACAAAATGCATGCTTATCAAAAAATTACGAAAACATAGTACTTTTTTAATTTTGGTATAAGTAAGTAAAACTTCATCTAAAGAAAAATTATAAAATTAACATAAATAAATTATTCAAGCCATGATGCAAATATTAAATTGTAAGATATAATTTTAAAACTGGGGTAAATTTTTACCCCACGATGTAAGTTATTAAAAGTTATTTAATAACTTACATCGTGGTAGTATCGTCGTAGTTTTAGTTATTTAGTTATTATATGTAAAAAGGCACCATGTAAGTTAAGGGTTAAAACAAATCGTCCGTTTTCATGTAATGGTTGCTTCATAAATTTTGAACAAGAATGGCTAATATGACACTAATAACTTATGTTATTTTTATATTATCTACCAACCACTGCATTATTTATTAAATACTAAAAGAAAAATAACGCGCAAATCTCACACTTATTATAAAACGAGTTTTTTTTTTAAATAATATGTTATAAAATAAAATTCGTTATTTCCCGCCGCGGAAGGAATAGACAGCTGTCGCGGGCACGCTGCCACGAGACGGGGCCGTGTCGCATTTTGTTTTTAAAAGAAAAACGTCAACTTTAACAATTTTATTATTATTTTATTTTTATACATTCATATTTCAATTTTGTCACATAGGAAAAATTGTGATTCTAAAAACTTTTTACCTTGAACTACGTCAATTTTGTTTTATTGTCGGAATAAAATAACTTAGTAGGTACTATCCTTTATATAAAGTTAGGAAACCTGTTTCTGAGTGAAAATGAAAGAGATTCATAGCCCAGCCCAAGCAAACCAATTCAATTATAAATTTTCCCTTTTTTATTATTGAACCTTTATAAATTTTCCAAGAACCAATTAGACAGGAATTCATTAGATATGATGACAATCAGTTTGATAATAATATTGTTTGTATAGTCCCGGCGCGGCGCTGATTGGACATGAGGTGCCACACAAACACCAAAGTCTAATTAATTGTACGCATAGGTTCATTTGACGTAATATATTGGAGACATCACGCCTGCAAAAGCTTGAGGTACTCCATACACGTTAATTGATTCAGTAACGTTAACCACAAGGCTAATAGAACAGATCATAGGAGGATGACTTAGTCTGACACTATATGTAGTGCTTCCAATATTAGTATGGGCTTTATAGCACTATAGCTAGGGTTCCGAACCAAAATGGTAAAAAGGAACCTTTGTGGTGCGACTAAGTCTGTCTGTCTGACTGATATCTCGAGAACTACTAAATATGCTATTTGTAATTTGGAATAGTTTTAGATGACGTTTGCCAACTATTTTGCAAATAAAAGATAAATAAAAATATGGACTGAAATAGTTAAAAAAATTGGAAGTAGTAGCCCCACTTCCAATTTTAAAAATACCAATGTAATACATATAAAATTTAATAAATGTTATGTTTATAGCATACTTAGATTATTTCAAATTTATCATGTTAAATAAAATCTGCTCTGATCTTCTGAATTCTGAATCCAAATACTTTTTATATGTTCCTAAATCTAAATTATATAACCCGTAAATTGTCAAAGTTTGCCAGTGTTTAGGCGAGCGGACAAACCAATTGATCTTAGTCTACCAATTACCAATAATCTTGTGTCTGTCTGTCCTCAAAATCAATGGCACTTCACGGTCCACGGTTCACGGAACCTTTGGCATTTACACCGCGGTATCCTTAATTTAATATCAATCAAATTAGACTAATCAGCTTAGAAGCTATCTGCAACTGATACGGAATGCAATGCATTATTATGTAGCTCTACATTATTAATCTTTAATATAACAAAATTATAATTAATATATAAGCTTGATTGAAACACAGTCCAATTAATTAATTTCCGATTTACTAAAACTTTGTTATTGATAAGTATATAAATAACAGTGTCAAGCACAGAACACAAAAAGATTTTTTTCTCTTGGTGTCAAGTCTAGCCGTACCCATACCTATTATTAATATAATGCAGCAACATTATTAATCTTTAATATAATAAAGACATAATTAATATTTAAGCTTGAATGAAACACAGTCCACATAATTAATTGTTGTTATCGGATATCCGCTTTACTAAAACATTGTTATTGAATCGTATGTAAAGAAATATGTCAAGTGTAGCCGTAGTGCGGTTTTTTTATTATAGTGAGTGAAATCCACCAGCAAGCCAAATCGTGAATCGCTATCCAGATGCCAAGCGTGGCGGCTATGGCAACCAATTTGGGGAGGCCTGTGTCCAGCAGTGAGCGTCGTATTGCTAATGATGCTAATTATATTTGAGTGATGATTAGTAAGTAAATAATTGTGAATCTTTAGTTTTTCTTGATGTATCAGATGCAAACAAACAATAAATAAAAAAACCAACCAACCGAAATTGTTGTTATTATAGGCATTGATTTAAAGCGGCAGTTTTATATTGTAAAATTAGTAAGTTTAAAATTACAAAATGCATGTTTAATATTGTTATTAAACATAAACTTGTGTTCAGCAGTAAAAAGTGAGCAGTAAACTAAATAGAAATTATTAGTAAGAAATACTTACTGAAATGGGCAATAAATATTGAGCAGTAGTATGACAGAAGGGGCAGTTATTAGTGGTCAGTTAACAAATCAGAATTAGTCGATAACAAATCTCATTCTAAACAGTTCTTAAAAAATAAGGCGATAAAATGTACACCTTGTTTATTTGTATGTCCGTCCGTCCGTCCGTCCGTATGTCACAGCCACTTTATTCCGAATCTTTTAAACCTACACTGTTGAAACTTGGTAGGAAGATGGATTGTGTAAACCGCATTAAGATTTTTATCCTACTAATATTATAAATGTGAAAGTTTGGATGTTTGGATGTTTGGATGTTTGGATGTTTGTTACTCAATCACGCCAAAACGGCTGAACGGATTTGGCTGAAATTTGGAACACAGATACTTTGTAGCCTGGAGAGGAACATAGGCTACTTTTTATCCCGGAAAAATGTCACATTCCTGCGGGATAACGTCGTGTAGTTCACGCGGGCGAAGCCGCGGGCGGAAAACTAGTACCAAATAAAAAAATAAAAATAGTCACTTCCGTTCCGTTCAGTGGTAAACTGTGAGTCCACTCCCCCTTCTAACTTTTAAAATTAATAAGTGGTGTAGTTCTACAAGTGCGTTACATAGTCTTGCGCTGGTTGGACATGCGCAAGCGTACCTACTGTTGCCGCAAATATGAATGTTGTTTAGTGCGGGTCATCCTCGCCCTTGCCAGCCGCGCTGACAGTAAAAGTGTGACTATAAAACCAGCCTATCTCGGTCAGTAAGCCTAGCATGACCACCCAAAACGTGATATTTATCGCATGATAAAGCGACTTATCGACATTCAAACGTCAAAGCCCAATTGACAGTTAAACCGGAAACGTAACATATCATATCGCATTTTGTTGGTCATGCTAGGAGGGCTGATATAGTTTTCTAAAAAACAGATGTTTCTTATTATTTGGCCATTGAAGATCGCTGTGAAAAAGTATTCTTAAGTCTTCTTATGTTATGATATAAATAACTGATTGTTTAGGCTTGTACAGTGGGCCCCAGTTTGTGTGGGATTCGGGGTATGTCCTTTGACGTTGATTCCAAGGTAAAAGTGAAACTTATTGAAATTCCTATAAAATAATTAATTCTTAATAATAATTATAGTAAAGTTAGTGCATAACAGCCGCCGTGATAAGCACTTAGACATAATTAAACAAACAGTAGGTAAGTGATTTAGAGCCTGATAGAGTAGTATTTAATGTAAATAGATTAACGATAATGATATTTGCCCATTATAAGGAGCTCCAGTTCTTCATGTCAGCCGAACGACGCCCACTACTGGGCATAGGCCACCACCAAGGATCTCCACAACGATCGGTCCTGCGCTGCCCGCATCCAGCGGCTTCCCGCGACCTTGACCAGTTCGTCGGTCCACCTTGTAGGGGGCCTGCCCACGAAACGTCGTCCGGTACGCGGTCGCCATTCGAGAACCTTTCCGCCCCAACAGCCATGGGTTAGCTCCAGCTCCAGTTAAAACTATTAATTATTTTTTGCTGCATTGTACAAAATACAATGTAGTACAAGGGGCTGGACGCTAAAAGCGTTCTCTTCAGTACCTAATTAATGTAGAAATTATTAACTACATTTTAATTTATCGTAAGAATATATAAAAATAATATTAAAACCAGAGTGAGTGATACTATTTATTTAGGATGCATTCGGGAAGCTGCGTCATATTTTTTTGTCGCCACTGCTGCGCTGCTGCTACCGCAATGCCTGAAAACAAAGGTCACGACCTGTGCGTCCCACCAGCGTTAACATACGGAGTCAAAACCTGGAATGTGACAGTGAAGCTGGCCTTCCGACGACATACATGTCACTTGTAGCGGGCAGGAGGCAAACGTGCAACAGTGACCTGCAACAGACAGATTTGTCTAGCGCAGTGTGTTGACGCGTGGTACCGTACCGTACGCGTATCGGTTTCATATATTTAGTATGGTTAAAAACACACTTATGCAGTGTGGCGCGATTCTCTCTGTCTCTGTCGTGTCCGTACTAATTGTGTGAAACAGATATTCTGGCGTCGCGCCACACTACATAAGTTTGTTTCCCGCGTGAGATAAGGACGAAGACGAGAAGAGATAAGTGATACTGGGGTACCTACCACCTGAATAATGTTTTTATAAAAAAGTTCGTGGTGCCTAAGCCCGACATTTTCCAATCCACTTAGTAAATATACTGAGTGTTTTAAGCATTCGGTGCTCAGTTTAATCGCATGAATCGTTTAACTGGCCTCCGATCAGGTAACCAGATTTTTGGTGAACGTTGGATATTTACTTTAATTTTTTTTATCTACTTTTACCAGTTCCTTTGAGTATTATTCCATGAAGGTTTTAAAGACGATTCCATAGATAGAAGCTAGTAATACAAAAGATAGATTATTATATTTTTTTCAACACACTTGCTCATAAAGTGAGCCTTATTACATCGATCTTAGGGCCATAAACCGAACTATAACCCACGCGTGCATAATAATATTACAGTACTAGTTGCGTAATAGAATTATCCCTACAAAGTTAAGTAAGTACCTAACTGCAAATTATATGCGAGTAAACAGAGACCTTTCAATTTAACCGGGTAATACAGTATCCCTACAAAGTTAAGTTGGTACCTAACTGCAAGTTATATGCGAGTCAACAGAGCATTTTCAATTTCAGCGGGTAATAGATACAGTTCTTTTTTTGTAACAACAAAGAGGTTTTATACGGCTCAAAATCCATTTAGGTTTTTAGAATAAATAAATGTGTCCCTAATTAAGACAAAAAACATAATTAAGTATATTATTATCAAATTATTTATAATTCACAATAATTTGTTAAAAAACATTTGCATTTTATCACTATTATTATACTTAATTATTTTGAAGTAGGCTGTATGGCTGTATGTAATCAATCAACTCACATTTGGCGCGTGCAAAAAAAAAAAACTTGCGTGCTTTTTCCCTTAGTTAATATTAGGTTAATATAATATGTATGCAATAAATGTTTGTTTTTCCTCGCAAGTGTGTTGAAAAAGTGCGTATGAAACTCGTGAGCAACTTACTCACTAGACACTCGGCTGATTTACGCCCTCGCCTGCGGCTCGGGCTGCAACCACAGCCTCGTGTATAATGAGCAACCTAAGCTCACTTGTATCATAATATACTATTACTAGCTTATGTTTGTTTAAATTAAATGAGCGTGAGTGTGGTAAAGAGGTACGTCGTGCCATGTGCCTAAGCACAAGAGTCAGCCCAGAACATATTATTATCAATCTGTTCAAACACGAAGTTTCTGAAAAGAAATCAGTGGTTCAACTTTCAAGCGTGGGAAGCAAATCAGGTGAAGTTACCATCACAGCTGTAATTTAGTATACCCATATCCACTGTCCACGGAAATAGCATTGCGAAAGTAACGGCTAGGAAGCAAATAAAATTACACCTTGAAAAAATAGGCAAAAGCAAAACTTGTTCACACGGTCTTGTAAAAGGAAATATCAACAGATTTCAAATGGGGTTGGCAACTGTCATTGTGGCGCTGCGATCGTCGGTTCCAAAAGAACTATCAAACCAATTGTGTTTATTTTATTAGTTAATTTTTTGTCCTGAAATGTGCAAGTGGTATATATATGGCTATGCGTAATTGGCTGTAAAATTATAGGGATTCACAAATTTCTTAACATTTTTAAGAAAATCGGTTTCTCTAGAAATGAAGCATTTTATGTAAACACGTAAAAATATATCCAATAAGTTAGTTTTCAAACCTTTCAACTAGTCCACATTTTTCGCTTTTGTCGACGCACCCTGCCGTTTTGATTCCATCTTATACTCAGAATCATGCCAGGAACAGTAAGATTTTCCATATATCTTGAAGGTTAAAGAAAAGAACCCGATCAGTAAATATTATCCAGTTTTAAATGACACACTTTCAAACGTTCGCCTTAATTCTATCAAAAGAGTCTTTAATGCGAAATTATGACAAAAAAAGTATCAAAACCTGTTTATTTTCAAAAGTTAAAAACTCGGCTAAATGTGAATACTCAACACAGAAAGTGTACACACACTGGCCACACTTCACGAGCGAGTTTCCGGTGAGAACAAGCCTTATTGCTATTTAAATAGGGGCGTTAATAAATACAATATTTGATGCATACACGCTTATCCACGACCGTTACATTAAACATTCAATATTAATTCGCTTACGGCAGCGAGTTGCTTTAAAATGCTACTGAATGAAAATGTTGCGAGCCACTTTTTTCAATTTATAGCAAGCACTAGCACACTTCCATTGCGTGTTTTAGTAATTAACAAAAAGGTTTTTAAGTCTTTTCTGAGTTGAAAATACTTTATAAGCCCGATGGGGTAGAAAACGCTTGTTTGTTGATCAATATTATGTAATTGTGGGAGTTCGCAATCAACGAGAAAATTGATGCTTTTGATAGTCTGCTGAGCTAGTTTAATTAATTGGTTGCTGTTGAAGAGGACTTTGGAAACTAAATGAAAAGGGCAGTTTACCAACATTCCTTCGTCAATATGATTTATCGTCGTTTTCGTTTAAAAGTTATACTTAGGTGTTAACAACAAGAAATAAATATATTTGCGTCATGAATGATACAATGTTCTTCAAACTATTGTTCGCGTCTTTGTACCGCACAGAAGCGACACATGACGTGAAATAAAAATGCATATAGAGGCGTAGAAGAGAAGTGATGTAATTGCCACCGAGTAGGGGCGCAGTAAAATAAGCTAAAACAGTACCGCATTTTAATCATTATTATTATTTAGAAAGAAAACACATGCAAGCGGCGCGGCACCGCAACGCGACGGCGAGTGTCCAACGCCTTACAAAAAATTACAACGCTGATTTCTGTGTTGCGTCCCCCGCGTGTCCCGAGAGGAGAGGGTGACCATGAATGTTAAGCACGAGCTGTGGACTGTATTAAAACCAGCGTTGTAACATTTGCGTTGCGTCGTCGGTCGCCACACCGCCAATTTCCGCGGTGCGCCGCGCAACGCTGAATTTATCGTTGCGGCACCGTGCCGCGGATATTTGTGTTTTCGCTCATGAAAGTAATGTCTGCAAAGACAAATGGTTTTAATTTTTTTTCTTTATAAATGGTAATGAATGAGTACACGTTGGATTGTTTACGAATGTTACACCACAAGTGACTGCAATCAAGCAACCAACATGACGAAAATGTCGCATTTTCGATAGCTGCGCATAGGTAACCCCCGAATTCTCAAACGCAAATCATCTTTGGGAGCGTCTCAAACATCATGGCATCTCTTTCATACGTTTGACATTTAAAGTGACAGGGCGATGTTTGAGACGCTCCCAAAGATAAGTAGCGTACGAGTATTCGGGCGTAAGTCTTATAGTTTCGGAGCAGATTTTGTCTAAATAATTGCGTCGCATTAAGCGTGGTTTGGTTCCAGGTTTTATGTGTAGCTAAGATGCTACTTCAGTTTTAATTGACTGTGGTAGAAGCTCGCGATTCGCACTGAATAAAGCCTCAAAGAAACCACTTCTCGCCTCACGCTACTTTTATAATATGAGATAAAGCCGGGCCCCGTCACACTTAGCTGATGAATTTATTACATTTTATACTGCGCCGTTTAAAGGAAGCAGTTTCAACTGTGATAAATCCACTGGTATGTTATTTTATTTTAAATGTTGGAAACGGGTAGATAATATTAAAACAGTTGGTGGTTAAAATATATAGCTAACTGTCTGAAATACACTAATGAACATACATCGACTTTAAGAAGTCACCGACAAAATTAAAACATGTTTTTTTTTGTTTTTGTTCTTTTAAATTATTATTGGACGTTGTTTTTATTTTTATTTTACAAGGCTAAAACACCATAAATAATCCATTCTGCTAGTTAGACCTAAGCTTAGTACTTACTCGTACGTACAGGAGGGCTAAATAACAAACCCAGTGGGCTAGAAGTATCATTCCTAATTGATGGTGGGTGCCTCTCGGATTAGCAGCCGATGCAACGGTAGATCATACAGCAACACAATTGGCTACATATTACGCAACATATGGAATATTCCACAGCTTGCAGGAAAATGACAAGCTCATTATTACATTAAAAAGTTTCGCAAACCATTTTGTTTATTACGCAACATTGCTCCGTTATTTAGTTTGTTCCTGAAACCAATAATAGAAACATAACAGCTTATATCGTAAATGGTTTCATATCAATGAACAGTATTCAAGGAAATCTCATTTGTAATTTCAATTCCCATTCGTAAAGCACATTAGGTATAAATAATTTACTGCCCTAACTAGTCGGACGTTTTGAAATGCATTTCGATGGTCAGAGCCCAATTTTGTCCTTCGCAGTCGCACTATTAGATCGAATTCTCCGGAAACGTAGCACACTCCAAAGCGGCCCAACTACAAATGGAAAATTAAACAGGCACAAAGGAAAGATGCGAAACAAATTGAGGACGTTTAAGACGGTTTTTGTGAAAGAGCTTCGTCTTTTCGTCGACCGGCGGGACTCCAAAAATATTGCAATCGAATGCATTTCGGTATGGAATATTGAAACCTCAGAGTGGGCGATGCGGGCCGCTCGCCCCGCACGCATGGGGGTTGGGGGGCCCAGCCACCCCCGCGCCTGCTTTCTAAACCTCCACGCAAATAGTACACGTTTGCTTGGCAACATTTCATGCTTAGTGTATACAAATAATGTGCGGCACCGGTACAAACTGCGCAAAGGGAATACTAATTTAAGCAACGAACGCAGGCCTAAACTTAAATCAAACATTTCGCCGATCATCATCCATATTCTATTAGGCTCTATGTTTAGCCGGTCTAAATTTTGATGCTGGAAATCCCTTATTCCAACGCGACGACATATTTAAGGGGAACCTACAAAATTCATTAGGTCTTGGCTCCTGGACAATGCATTTGCGATCACTTCATTAACCTGATAAAAGATTCCTCTTGTAACTTGCGAATATTCCCTTTGATCTTTACTTCCTTTTAGATTTAATTCGGGGGAGGGCGAATTCGGAGCGCGTGTGACTTTAATTTTATTTCACCGATACTCGTTATCTGTATTTGATTTCAAAAAAATTGTATTTAAAGAGGCTCTTTCATTTGGGCATATTTATTTGTACTCAACGGTTTTGAAGACAAACGTTTTGTTTCTTCTTATTGCCACTACCACTCATTTTAGACGCTTACAACCGCACCCACGGGAGTCAGTAACACCTTTGTAGTGTTCGTCTGGCGAGTCCACGATAATGCCCACGCTGCGGCAAATAATTCGTACGCAAGTATCATTATAGTGTGTGCGGCGCCGGCGGCGATCCCCGGACACGCGGACAATTGGCAAAAGGCCGCACTCGCAATCTGGCGATGACGTCAACACAAACAACGAATCTCCCCTGGGCTGCTTCGCACAAAGTCCCGCTGATTCTCAATGCAAAACGCATCGCCCAACCCACCTATCTAATATAGCCAGATGTATTTGAATAATTGCTAGGCACCCGTTAGCGAATGATTGTGCACCATTTTGCGAAGGTACCCGCTTGTGACTACGGAAAATGTCTCAACCGAACGGTTTATTCAATATTGGCAATTGGACGCTTCCCGACGGTTGTCCCGAATTTACGTAGATGTTCGGAATGCATCAGTCCGACTAATTACATTGAAATGGTCCTCTCGCATAAACGAAACCATTCAAATTGATACATCAACATCACACATTTAGTAACCTACGTAAAACGTTTAGCTTTCGATAAATGTTGTGATGAAGTAAAAGTTACAGATGGGTTGTATTATAAATAAATATTATAATTTTCTCATTCATTCGTTTCACTATGTAAATAATGAAGCCATTAACTATTTTCTTTTAACTACCCCCGATGAAAACTGAGGAAATAAAATGTACGCGGCATCTATTAATTTTCCAATTACGTCGGTTAACTAGAACGAGTAACAGTCGCTGTTAAGAAAAAAAAGTAATCGATTTGTGGTATAAATAAATTGTAGAAGCAAGGTCTTTTTCACAAGCGAAAGAGAAAAGAGTCAAGAGACAAATTTGTTTTCATCCCATCGATTCGAAAAGCGATGATTGTTTATCTAATAACAGGGTCCAAAACGATTCATTGTTTACCTGTTATGACAAGAGGGTATAATAGTAGATTGTATTACAAGGGAGCAAAATAATATATTTACGGCGAGGGCGCTATTTTGAATCCAGAGCGCAGTGAAGGATTCTAGAGTAGAATCTCGAGCGCAGCGAGGGATTCTAAAGTAGAATCCTGAACGCAGCGAGGGATTCAATATACGCCGCCCGAGGTGAAAATAATTTTGCGGCCGAGTAATACACTCTGCTTTTCATCCCCCTCTATAAGAAAAGCAGTAAAGACAACTCAAACTACCTACCTTTCTTTGTCGTTCGGATACATCATAGCGCTAGTCGGGCAAGAAAAAAAAATTGAGTTTTGAAATAAAAACAAATTAAATAAAAAAAATATATGTCCATCAGATTTCTTATAAGTATCTCCGGGGTTGCCGTAGGGGGGTTGAAAATTTTGTTAGATTTTAGCTACGACTCACCGTTTACGAGATATTCTCAATTTTATGAAATTCCGTTTTTGAAAATTTCTCGGTCCCGAAAAAAGTCCCGGCCCCATACAAAATCAGTTGAATTTTTTTTTAAGTACTGCTCACCCTTTGCTACCCTCCAACCAATGCTTCTTTAATTATGTTCTAAATTTAAATCTCATCGTTTTGGATCCTGTTATAAAGCTGTTCAAAATTCAAATCTCATTTATTCCCTCTTGTCATAACAGGTAAAAAATGAATCGTTTTGGACCCTGTTATTAGATAAACAATCATCGCTTTTCGAATCGATGGGATGAAAATGAGATTTGAATTTTGAACAGCTTCATAACAGGGTCCAAAACGATGAGATTTGAATTTAGAACATAATTAAAGAAGCATTGATTGGAGTGTAGCAAAGGGTGTGCAGTACTTAAAAAAAATTCAACTGATTTTGTATGGGGCCGGTACTTTTTTCGGGACCGAGAAATTTTCAAAAACGGAATTTTATAAAATTGAGAATATCTCGTAAGCGGTGAGTCGTAGCTAAAATCTAACAAAATGTTCAACCCCCCCTACGGCATCCCCGGAGATAAGGAATCTGATGGACATATTATTTTTTTTTTTCTTTCAAAACTCTATTTTTTTTCTTGCCCGACTAGCGCTATGATGTATCCGAACGACAAAGAAAGGTAGGTAGTTTGAGTTGTCTTTACTGCTTTTCTTATAGAGGGGGATGAAAAGCAGAGTGTATTACTCGGCCGCAAAATTATTTTCACCTCGGGCGGCGTATATTGAATCCCTCGCTGCGTTCAGGATTCTACTTTAGAATCCCTCGCTGCGCTCGAGATTCTACTCTAGAATCCTTCACTGCGCTCCTCTGGATTCAAAATAGCGCCCTCGCCGTAAATATATTATTTTGCTCCCTTGTAATACAATCTACTATTATTTAATTTAGATTGTTATTTACAATACTTGTGATACTTGTTAAAAGGGTGGTTTATATCTAATGTTTCAACGTACATCAATAAATTCTTCTTCTTTCATTATTTCAAATCCAGAGTGACGGCTTTAAAGAGCGGATACGCATTCGCACGGCGCACTTTCAAATCCGCCATTGCAATAGCTCAAAGTGAAACATATTTTCTAAAGCGTTTGTTTTTATCTTTACACACAATTCACAAGTATGGAAACAACTTTCCGCTTTGCAACTAAAAATCTTTCGACTGTGAAACGTGGGACGTATGAGTCGTTGGAAATTGTCTTATTGTATGTAATGTAGCCTCTTTTCCGAATAACTGAGCGGAAAAATACTCCTGAACAGGATGCAGAGGGCTTTCAATACGGCTATCGTTACAACAAGATGGCTATAAATTGCCCTGCACTTTGTTCTCTTTTTCCTATTGAAATAGTAAAATCTATCAACTTTGCTACTTGAAATTCTGTTAAAGACATATGCAGGCATTCCAAGCTGTTGGGTCTATAATTCTTGAAAGTTAAGTCGTTATACCTGTCAAAGATTTTTTTATTGACAGAATTTTCATTTGAAGAAATGGTTTTGGATCCAGAAGTCAAATAAATTGGTAGCATGCATACAAGTCTCACCGTTTTAGTTATATGAAAATGCCTGAGGCAATCAATCCGTGTTTCGTCGGTGATCTATCGTCAACGTGATTTAGTTGCACAAAGGTGGGATTAACAACAAAGGCCAAGCCTAGATTAGTTTTGCACATTTATGATGCCTGCGAGATCGCTGCCTTTTACCAAACCCTACCTGCGTCTGAAATAGACACTTTGATTGCAATTTTACGATACGGTACACGAAAAGTTTTAGATGCAGATTTTTTCGTTAGGTACCAGTCGATGGTAGCTTCTCTTTTTATTATTATGATTATAGGGTTAACTTATATTAAGTATGTATTTACAAACAAAAAGTATTTAAGTATATATTTATCCGTCATCAAGTTTTCCATGATACAGTTTCTTAATGAAATTAAAATGGGCTTAGATAATTGGTGTGAATGTAAGAAGTTATTTATTTATTTATTTAACTTCAAATTTGTAAAGGATAACAATTTTATTCTTAAGTAAGAAAGAAATAAAAAAAGATTAATCTGCAATCACACGACAAGAAACAAAAGAGAGAAAAAAACACTTATCACAAACTAGGAAATACAAAAAGTAAAGAATGCTTATAAAAATAAAAAAATAATGATAAACGCGATTTCGTGTGATGTCAGATATGCGCCCAGCTTAGTATAAGCAGCAGGTGTGGGATTGTACGTAGGTACTAGTACTACACAAACATCTCATTAATTGTGAAGTTTTACATTGCCATTTTTATTATATAACTCACAGAACGCAACTTCCACAATATATAATAGTGATGGTTCAATAAAAGCAACTAAAATTTTTAAAGATCATTACGTCATAAGCGATAGGTATGACGTTCGAGTTGCCAATCCACACTCACGGGAATGTTTTCCAGCGGTAACCGTGCATTCGTCACCATAGCCAGACAAGTAGCTGCCCGTTGATTCTAATTACCACAGAATAATATGCAGGATAGAATCGATCTAACACACCCCCGTAACGGGCCCGGAGGGGGGCACCCCACTCCCGAACTATCCAACTTGCTAGATAAGTCAAATTGTCTGATAAAATTTACAGATCCGCGCACTTGCATTTTGTATGGACGACCTAGTTACTGTATAGGAAGATTTCTTAAATTCTCAACACTACGTTTGCGTGTTTTAAAATTAGAAAGAGCTGTAAGTACTCACTCCTTGCGGAGTCAATTCTCTGACAAATGAAATGCAAATAAATTTAGATATTTTGTTATTAGTCTTGGTGTCTTGTTTTCCCTTGACTTAGCTTGGCTTTAGCGCCTTTTTAAAGACCGTTGTCATGGGATGACATCTTGACTAGATGAACCGAAATGTGGTCACATTCAACGAATCGCGTCTCGATTTTTCATAATAAAAGAATAATGCTAGTAATTTTAAACTTTTGTGTTATAGAACTTCAACTTGTAGGTACTTTAAAAGACTACTCTTAAAATATTAAATTCGAAATAATTTATTATTAAGCATTAAGCAGGTTCGGTATAATTAATTTCATTACCATTGCATGTGATGTGGTTGCTGAATAACCGAGGAATGTAATTATGGCTTTAGAAATTGTAGGAATTGTAATGATAGTTGGTATTGTTCTTGAAAATGATATATTAGAAAAAAACGACCCTTCTACTAAGTAGCTCCGCCGGGAATTGAATCCAGGCCCTTTCACTGTCCGGGCGAATGCTCAGACCGCTGAGCTACGAAGCCGTTCAGAGAGTCAGCGGTCAGAGCATTCGCCCGGACAGTGAAGGTTCGATTTCCGGCGAAGCTACTTGGAGGATGGATCGTTTCTTTCGAATATTTCTTATTTTCACTAATAAAAATGTAATGCAATGCATTGTATTTTCACAAATAAAAATGCAATGCATTGTGAATGCAATAAAGTAAAAGTAATTTGGTATGTATTGATATTTTCATATATTTTTTTGCAGTACCTATCAGTTTTGGTGTGTTATAATTAATTATTAAATAAATAAAAATTTACTTTTTGGTCTCTCATCCCGTGACCGACCATTGCCAGAGATGCTTAGCCTCAATGTTTGCAGACCGCTACATATTCAATACTGGGTGCAAACAGTCAGTCACCGTTCCAACTCCTTCAAAGTTCATACCCGTGAAATGTATTCGCTTCACAAAAATGAAAATAGTTTCTATTGGGGAAAAAAAAATCTAGACAGCCTTAAATCGTATTAAAAAGTTCTAGCACACAAAGATTTACACGTTGCTGATCGTCACCAAATAAATCGATGATTTAAAATCGTCGTCTGTGTATAATAACAAACGGATATCGACAGACTGCGCGGCATCGATTTAGTAAATCTGTCCAGTACGAATCGCGGAAATTACGCCATTCGCCGTTTTAAAAGGTTTCGGGTCAAGCGATTGCCGGACGCGACTCAATATGTCCAGCCGGACTGTTAAATTGAGCACTCTACAGAAAAACATCTTCATCATTTTAAAAGTATACTAGTATTTGCCCGTGGCTTCGCACGCGTTAAATTCGAGCTAACGTAGTTCACTATGTAGAACTTCTTCGTAAACAATATTCTCTGTATTCCTCAGTGGTTCAGAATTTCGGGAGTAATGCGCTTCCATCTTCCTTAAGCCTTATGTTCCCTTCACATTAGGATCAAAAAACTTAACTTTCTCCATGGAAACTTTGGAGTGTCTCGTCTCGTCTCAGAAAGAGTGTATTTTAGAAAATCCGTTCTTATTGGATACCAACGTTTTAAAATAACTAGCTATCCGCGTGTTTTCCAACTTCCAGCGCAATACATCAAGTGGTTTGAGCTGTGTGTTGATACATCAACCAGTATTAATTGCCTGTTTTTTTGTGCTGTACAATGTGAGTTAGCTAAGCTTATTTGAACCATTCCCAAAACTGCGTGAAGAAATAATACTTAATTATTTGTTACAAATAATCATAAACTATATTGTATACAAGATACCATTATTGGATCAGTGCAATGTTTATTGATTTCTTCACTCTATCTTCCTTTCATTTAGAAGTCACATTAAAAACACGTCACACACATTACACAGTCCCTCTGATTTTATTACAGCTAAGCAACGTGATTAGCTTCTTCATGAAAAAAGTGACAACAGTGTTCAACTGTTAATGTGACACGCTCGCTTTGCTCGCTCAGCTCACGTCTTGTTTTGGTTACGTTCTTACCTAACCGAAAAACCGTTATTATGTCAATTTTGCCGTCGTAAGTTGTAGGCAATTTTCTCTATTTGATAATGAGAATTATTTTTAGATTGGTACTTATTTGAAAAAATATTTTAGTAAAAACTTCGTTTTTATGACAAGCTTTTTTGTTGACTGTACTTTAATATTGTATTGTCATCCAAAACAAACCTGTATGCAAAGTTTCAGCTCAATCGGACACTGGGAAGTGGGTCAAATTTAGCTTGCAAGATTTGTTCCCCACTAACTAAGTAAGTAACATGGCAAGTTAAATAAAAGCTTGTAAAAGAGTTACGTCTGCTACCAATATGACAGGCAGCTAACAGTTCGTGTAGTCGTGTAGATCATGTGTCGCCGTGGGATACCGGCATAATGCTTTGATGCCCAATGTCAATGGTAACGTGGGCCCTTACAAGCTGACCGTTCAGTCGGCGATAAGCTCACAGTCGACTCACAATCAGCTCACAAGTGGCCATCTTACACAATAGTTGTGTGTGTTGCCTCACCGACCATGGCTGCTTATATATACTGTGGTGGCTGCCTGTTCGAACACCTTTGTCTCTACTGAAAGAAAAAAGGTTTCAATGCAGTTTTTCAACGCGATCAGATTGTGTTTTTTTTCTACATCTCAACTAGTACCTTGAAACACTAACAGTAAAATGGGAAATGAAGTCAAATTACTACATTTTCCATTTTTCAATAATAAAAATTGCATTGTGAATGCAAAAAAGTAAAAATTTAAATAACACACAGTAGGTAATAAAACGTAAAAAACTCATGTTTCTGCTATTCAGTTTAGATTTTGAGTGAAAAATATAAATTAAAACCGTTTTTCATATTATTATTTTTTAAGTTTATGCATTTGTTGGTGCTCGAATTGATTCCATAAAATAGTAGGACCACAGAACACAAGAAAGAGTAAAAAATAAGCAAAAAATCAAAATGAGCCAGCTAATAGCCCGGTTCAGATAGACATTCAAGCTTACTATAAATCGCATAAATCTAAAAATTGGTATGAACATTCGGGACACCATTATAAATGAAATGTGAAAAGTCCCCATAAATCCTACATCTGCAAAAAAATCAAGGTCAAAGGTCGCAAGTTTGGGTTTTTGTGTTTTTCATCCGAACGGTGATCTACAATAATTTGTGTCTGATGTATGTTTATGAATTTTATCATAAAATACATCAGACCCAAATTGTAGACCTTGCAATTTTCTATAACAAATGTCCTTCCACTTTTTCAGCTTCCCAATTTACGAGAAAAGCGACATTTCATATTTCATTGAAGCCCGTATTATAGAACGACACTCAAGAGAATATCTCTTCTCAATTATTATAGTTAAGTTAGCAAGGAATTAATGTATTTTCATCCCTTTCTAATTATACTTGAAAAGAGATCTCCATTTGAGTGTTATTCTATAATACGGGCCAAGGTGTCCCGAACATTCGTATCAATTTTTTAGATCTATGTGTGTGTTAACCTTATTTTTAGGCTAACCTGACCGGGCTATAAATTTATTTGCGTTGTCATAACAATAAATTTAAAATCGCACAAATGTTATGTGTATGCTGATTTGAGCAAAGGCATTTCCACGCGGACCCCGCCTTCTTACCACTTCTAACGTCTTTCGTGAGTTCTGTGGTAAAAGGGAGTTTCTACATAAACAAGTCAGTACGAAAACTATCAGAGTCGAATAGAGGGGCGAAGGAGGAAAAATAATAGTATACTCATAGTACATTATAACTCAATGGGTATACTACACCTTCTTATATTTGAAGCAACACAAGTAAAGGGAAACTTGAACACAGTTTACAGTTGTGGGTGATTCCAATACAGCAAAACATTACCCCTTTCCGTACCACAAGCGGTGCGCTAGGGTTGCTTCTGTTTACATTAAATCACTTAGAATTTTTTTGGACGCTTCTATAGTTTTATTGGAGCATCACAAACGAAAAGCTCATATACATCACAAAGAAAAACCTGCTATTTTAGTGCAAGTTATTTATCGCGATCGTAAATCAATGCATGTGTGTTGTATAGATTTAGTGCAACTTTCTTATCTTGATCGTGTCGGTCGTTAATCAATGCTTGTGATGTTGTATGATATATTTATTTAATGTACTAACTTTTGATGTTACATCTTATTCCATGCTAATTTAGCAGTGATTCGTATAGCTTCTGAGTTCCATAAAAATATAAGGAAACCTCTAATTTGTCTTAGCAATATTATTTGTCTTTCTGATTGCAACAATACCTCAAAAGATTTATCCTATAGTTTTCTGACTGAGTCAACTTCACTTCTATTGCACATACTCACATATTTGACCAAACTTTACTTTTCGTCTGAAAATTCGAAAATCGGAAATGGTTGTGTGGTTTTTTCTATTACAATATTTGCTATAACTTTAGTGTTAATGTTTAAAAGAATAATCAAAGTATTTATTTTTGTTTTGCTATTAGGTTAGTGTTATTTAGTGTTCACCCCTACCGACGGGGCATACCCAGCTATCGCACACTTGATGCTATCATAATGCTGATTAACATGTGAAGCCGGTGCCTGGCGCGGCCGGTTCCATGCCCCAGATATTTTTGACATAAGTCTGTTATTTTAATACAGGCAATTATTGCCTCCCGCCCAACTTCGTCGGCGAGAAGTTTTCGATTAACTGCGGTCGTCTTTAAGTGGGCTAGAAATTGCCCGGAATCGATTGCCCAGAATGCTCAGTTTCGTATCGCGGAAAGTTACTGGGGGTTGCTATTAATCGAAACTGGCGTGAAATACAAAATTGTTGTTTTGTTTTTTTGTGTGTTATGGGCGAGGGGTGAAGTTGCCGGCGTGTATGTTTTGTGTTCTATCGTTCATGATTGCTCAAAATCGGGGAGGGCTGTTTGCATGATTTGAATTCTTGATGTTTTGTTATCTATTACTTACACGCTAGTAATTTGTTTTACACTACTCAGGTCAGGTGTGAGAAATGCTGTAAATCTAGTAAGGTTGTTTCAGGCGCGACTAGCGCTGCTTAAGTATGTAGCTCTCCGATGTTTGTGAACGGATTTATCAGGCTTGAGTCTGATATCTACAGATACATTTGATTGTCTGAGTATTTGCCTTAAATATTAAAATTAACTCAGTAGTACGAAATCGAAATCCCATTATAGATGCGACGAATAAAAGTTCCGAAACTTCAGACATATTAAAAAGCAAACTAATAACACAATATCTTAAGACCTATAAAGTAATGCGCTGTAACTGAAAACTCTTTTATTTCAACGAATATTTTATTTCATCAATGACGCATTCCAGCTTTGCCCCTAATAACCAAACAAACATGAAGCCCCCGACGACGACGGCGACGGTACAAAACCAACGAAACGTAATTCGTTATTAATTTATCTAATTATACTAAAGTTACATACAGAGAATTGATAGTTGTCCTTAATTCGACGTCAATAAAACTTAATTTATTCATCCAAACAGTTAGAAGCCGATGTCGAATGGGACAAACAAATTTGTTCGTTACACAATTAGGGACTTCAAATTAGAACCGCTTTTGTTTCAAACCCAGACGAACATGTTTTAGATAAATTACATTCATAAATGTATTCATATGAAAAAGATGGACGTGTCTGTCAGATGATTCGTACATTATTATACAACTTTTAGCAATATCATAAAGTAATTATTTCTGGTAGAAATATTAGAATACCTACGCTCCATATGTCCGTTTGTTCGTCTATTCTTATATTGATAATAAAAGTCAACTCGTAATTTGCAAAGACATTAATATAAAACACGCAAAAATTCCCGACACGTTTGCAAGTTGATAACAGTAAAAACACGGCATTAACACTTAAAGTTTATACTTAGCTTGCATAACGGGGGGAGGAACAACAGGCCCGCACTCCGCGCCTCGTGGCGTCAACTTTTGTTAATATTCATATAGAAAATATTAGGCGCGGGTAGTTAGCTGGGTGGGGGTGCGGGGGACCGGTCGGGAGGCGGGGGCCCGGGCGACCCCTCTCGCCGGCATCCACTCCAACACGCTCTGCACCTTTAACGAACTTTATGTCACTGTTCCCGAATAAGAGTACTTTTCTTTGCTACCGTATGTACGTTAGTTTGAACAAAGGCCATGTGTGAAGTCACTCGGAAGTCACTACAAGGGGTAAACGCGACCTACCCTTTACCGATTCGATAGGCAAGTTTTCGATAATATTTTTCAGTGGTATACCTTTACTAGAGGCGAAACCGTCAGAAGGTAGGCACTGTCATGCTCAGACGTAAAACAGCTGTTTTCAATGGCATGTCTTAACGTTTTACTATACCTGAATTACCTGAGAAGCTTAGGTTAGGAGCCCTGTCGTTTTATGCCAGCCATTGCTGCAATTTCTCACACAAACTGTAGTCCCCTATTTTATTCAATGAAGTTTATTTTTGTGACAAAAGTCTGCATATGCCAGTCTTTATAGTCCAATTTATTATAAAACAACGCAAAGCAATAGACATTTTGGCTTGAAGTAATGTCACGCCCGGATTTTTCGCTTTTCGAATCTCAAGAAAACAAAGTTTTAATTAAATCAATCATAATTACGTTACTACCTAAGTTCGCTTGTAAAAAAATCCTTTTGCAATCGAGAAAAATCTAATAAACACATGAAACAATGATACAACAATGATAATCAATTTCGTATTTAATCACTCCAATGAAAATATTTTTTCCAGTCGCATATTTGCAATAACAACTAAAACATAGGCTAGTAAACTATTAAAACATTGTATTTATGTGAATAGCTAATGTCTGTGTTCAATCACTTTGTCAAACTACGTCAGTCGGAGTAGCGCCTCTCCTTTGCGCTCGTAACTCCGAATTATTTGGCTCGTTAATTAGAGGGTCCGTGAGGGCGACTAATGTGACACAGTCCGTCCGTACTCCGTCCGTCCAATTGGGATTCCGTTTGTCCAATATAAAATACACTCGAAAGATGACGCTACTGACGTTTGTGTTCTCTTCTTTGACGTTGCTATTTCTATCTTCTTTTGTCTTTTGTTTTAGAAGTTCCCAATTTTCATTTGTGATTTTTGAATACGAAATTTAGCGAGTCAGTACCTATTTTTGTAAAAACCATTTAGTGGGTACTTATTTAGTTTTTCAGTATGGTTAAAGACTCTTTGTCTACATACTATTCTCTAAGGCCCAATTCTTACCGAGATGGAAGCGAAGGGCCTTTCGCTTCATCTCGGTATGTTTTGGGCCTTACTTGACTACTATCTCTATATCTACTTGAGTATATGGAAATGATAGGAAAAACAAATATAGATAAAAGAACCACCAGCCCTCTAAATATTTTTCAGGCGGGATTCAAACCCGCGCCCGTGGGAATCCGTCCAGATGCTCTGACCAACTAAGCCACCGAAAAGCTTACAAGCCTTCCAGCGCAGAATACCAGATCCGCAAAATACTATAGTCGCAAAATACCAGAGTCGCAAGATACCAGAATCTCAAAACAGCTAAGTCGCTAAAATCCCATATAGTACAAAATAGCAGATTCGCAAAATCACAGATACGCAGAATACCAGAGTCTCAAAATCCCAGATAAGCAGAATACTACAATTTCTAAAATGAACATAACAATGTTTAGATACGATTACGAAAATGCTATTATACAAGCCATGAAAGAAGAATTTCCAAACGCGATTATAAAGTTTGCTACTATCGTTATAGACTCGTCGAATTTATCTATCACTTTTGAAGCTGTACCTAGGCCTCTATATGGAAATTGAGAACGCTTACAGATAGCTTCATCTTGCTTATAATATTAAGTCACAACAGGCAAAACAAGTCCACTTACCCTATTCCTATTTTAATTGAATAATACTATACTACTATTTATTTCATACATTTTTGTGAACACCTAAACAAACAAACAAACAAATTTTTCCGAAGTAAGGAATTAATCTATACAAATAAATTAATAATAAAATTGGAAATATTTAATAACACCCATATGTCGATACGCCAAATTGTGATTGTAATAAGAAGGATAAAAGAAAAAAATGTTTCTTCAGCAAAATAATAGACATATAATTAGATACGTACTTACCTACGTTAGGGCTGCCGGCGGCCGTCCGGGTTTCTCCAGAATTGTCTTAGTTTGGATGCTTTTGGTTTATTTTAATTATAATAGTGTTCAGATTAATATAACACTTGGAAAAGATAGGCACGGAGAAAAATTATAAGATTTATTTCCGAGTATATTTTTTATAGAGTCTGCATCCTCCTAGTAGGTCTTACTAGGAGGATGCTCATTTGTCCACTTAAAAGTCCGAGGTCAAACTTTGGTTCCAGGGTTGCAAGAAAAGGTATTGCCAACCCTAAGTAAAACAGTATGTAGTTCAAGACGTGGGCGGTGTACGCTAATTATTATCATTACTGATACATCGGCACTTTGTATGCAAATATGCTATCATTATACCCCGTACCTATGTTAATATCCGTGTAATATTTGTTGCTACGTTTTAGTGCACAAAAAGTGCTTTACTTTTTATCGTTCCGTTACAATGATGGAGAGTTGAATGAATTGACGAGATTTTTTTCATTGCGAGTAAATTTAAAAATTAGTATTTTGCTCTGGTGAAAAAGTTTACACAGATACCTGTTTAAGTTCTTGAAATAGATAAATTAGATCCTTGCGGGAGGCGTATGCCCGGCAGTGGTCGCCTTACGGCTAATGATAGTAAACCAGATTGCCACTAAAGGTCAGGTAAGCTTCGCATTGTATTCGACAGTTGTAATATGTTTGATTACTATAAACCGGACGGATACAGCAGTGCGTTCTCCATTATAGTGGTGACATACGCATAATTATTGATGACACCTAAACCCGGGAAATTGCACTTGATAAATTTAATTACGTTGACATCCCTGACGGTCCAGCCAGTGCGTCCAGTTTTTCATCGGGCTGGGTCAGGTAACAGGAGATTAACACATTTCCTGACAACGACAACTTGTGATTAGTTCTCTAATGCTATTTAGCTCGACACTTGTAGTCGCGATGGTTTTGTGTTCGCTGCGTGCGTAGAGCAATGGATCGCGAATTTCTGGATTTACTTACCGCATACCTACTGTCTGTAATGATAGCTGTAATAAGTATGGGGATTGGAAGATGACATGCTTAATTATCTGACCTAAATTATTTCTATTCACAATGTAATTTTTATTATAGTTTTTTTTCTAATTAGCTAATCTATTGCATATTAGCAAATCTGTTGCAAATTTTTGTTTAAGTATATTCTAATTTTAAGTCAACTGGAACGGCCTATTGGAATTATTTTATACAAAGAATACGGTATTTTACTGATTTTTTTTTTATTTCTTTAAAATGTTTTTCGAAATATTAGCTACACAAAACAAGTTTTCATTTTGAATTATCTTGAATATTTTCAAAGATATAGGACTTCAAACTTTATAATTAGACAAGGGCAGGACGCTATCTTAGTGACGTCAGTGGGTTAGTAGCGTCATAGTCACGCCATAGAAGATTTCGTTTTAGAAAGAGACAGCTATAGTCAAAATCAAACAGACTATAATTCTTTTATTACAAAACAGATTCAAATTATTTTTTCACATTTGGTATTCTTAATTGCAATATTTTTTAACGTCATCATTAAATATCTACATTTCAACAACAGTAAAATACCCTGTTACTAGATTTTATATTATTTTATGCATTCACAATACAATTTTGTAAGTAAGTATAGGAAAAATGTGATAGTAAAAAAAAATCCCGCCTGGAAAGCTACTTATAAAGAATTACTAGATTGTAAAGAAGATTGTCAAACATAATACTGTCAGTCTAAGTTCCCGGTATCATAATCCGCGAGCAACTATGCAGTCTTCGAGGAACGCATTGCACTATATCATGTGTTACGGCTCTTAAGCATCGACTAGAATGCCATGGCTAATAAATGTTAATTAAATAATTATTTTTTCCACAATTTCACCAATTATCGATACTAATAATAATAATATGAAACAGACAAACAAACTTACTATACTTTATATGAAAACAACCAGTTAATGCAAACAGTAGCCCTAGCACAAAAAAAATTGGCTAACTGCTAGTCAGACTCGCTCATGAAGGGTTCCGTACCCACTTTACGTATCGATTACATAGACCTAGCCAAAACACCACTACCATTTTTCGCCAGCAAAATATAACTTTGTTTTTCACAGATTACAAACTTACATAACAAACTTACATTTGCGGTTTTTTGAAATAACTTTGTGTTTCATAGTGTTTGTATTAAAGACAAAGTAAATTTTGCGGTTTGTTTAAAAGTGTTATTATATCTCAAAAACTACTGACTAATCTGACTAATCTGACAATATCTCGTTCGAACTATAACTTTCGTTATAAGTGTTTATTGAGGTCTACAACATATATTTATTTTAGATTTTTACTCTCTTACTTTAAAAGTTAGAGGGGACACACATTTTACCACTTTGGAAGTGTGTATCTTTTAAAATATTGACTATGAGAAAAAATAATATAAAGATATTATTTTTAAAGACCTATCGTCTGTAACCGACTCTGTGGTCTAGTTTCCGGGTTCGATTCCCAGTGGGGGTACATATTGTATTCGATTTGGTTGTTGGTAGGACTTGTTCGTAGTCCGCCTGGCTAGCAACCACCATCTTATTTAAGTCTGACGCCATAGCAATGATGTTGTCAGCATTATTGTGTTCCGGCAGTTCGAGATAAGATAGCCAGCTCCTCAGTGATTGAGGATTCCCGGAGTAGTGCGCTTCCACCTTCAGCCTTATCACCACTTAACATCAGGTGTGATGAAGGCTAAGTGCTACCCCGTAATGGATTAAAAAAATAGAATATAATATATAGTAGAACCTACACGAATAGATTAGATGAAAAAAAAAATTTTTAGTTTCAGTTCCATGTATGGCGAGCCTCCCCTTAACTTTTATTTTTTTTATTTTCGTATTAAAATTGTAAAGCGGTTTGCCGAATACATCTACCTACCAAGTTTCAACTGTGTATTTAGTCTTAATAGTTTTGGAACAAAGTGGCTGTGATATACGGACGGACGGACGGACAGACAGGCAGACATGACGAATCTAATAGGGTTCCGTTTTTTGCCATTCGGCTACGGAACCCTAACAACTGTCGTTATGGTAACAATTATTATCGTGATCATATTATTTTATATAAAAACCTTATCAGCGCCTCTTTCGGTCGTATAAGGAACTGAAATTGAATTCAATTTGACAGCCTACTTTGACAGCTTTTGAAGGATGGTATTGTTTACAAGTGCGACAAGATTTCTGTTCCGGTGATTATCTTTGGAACTAAAACGGTTTTCATACGACAGTCCATTTTGACAGCTAATTTCGTATTGCAAGTGGCTCCTCTGTCATGACTGTCACCGGAACAGAAAAGCTTGTGGCACTGTACTATTCTTAAGGCCGAAAGCTTATTTAAAGTTCCCAAGTCGAAGCAAAACATTACGAGAAAGCCTACCAAAAAAGTCGGCCATTTAAAAATATTTCAACTGTGCAATTATTGTAAATTATTTTTTTACTCGCGTCGATTACTTATTAGAGTTTACACGGTATAATTAACTTGCCAAATTATTAAATTACACATAAAAATTTCAAAATTATTCCCATCTACCGGAGGAATGGTTTTATGAGCGTCTATTAGCATAACTTTTTGCTTAATGATAAAGTTGGAAACAATTAAATGTTTCACGGAATGAAGTCGGCTTTACTGTTAGAGAGCAATTTTTTTAAATAATAAAATGCCTGTAGAACACGAACATAACACGCTGTTGGTGTTCTTAGGAATGAAATGTAAGATGATTTATTTTTTGTTATAATTTAGCGCATGAAATCGAGTACAGTAGGCATGAAAAACTATCGTTATGATAATCGAATAGTAAACTATACCGTCTCTCAAAAGCTGCCAAAGTGCGGCTGTCAAACATGTATTGAATTTCAGTTCCTTATGCGACCGAAAGAGGCGCTGCTCTGATTTTCATACAAAATAATTCGATCACGATAACGCTTGCGGCCATAACGAAAGTTTTTCGTGCTATGGCTACAGATATATAATTTTATTAAGTGGTTTAATTTGAATTTGTTTTTGTTATAATTATCAATATATTTTTATGATGATAAGATGTACTTATCTCAAAACATAATGGATTAAAGATACGCTATCGCTGTGTCAGTGCCGGCAAACAATATTACAATAAAAACATTTCTATTGACCAATATCAATAAATTTTAACAACCTGTTACTTTAGACTCAAGGCGTTTATTAAAACTTAGTTTACTCGACTGCCTAGCCATTGATGTTGGGCGGACAGTTTGAAGTAGGCACGTAAATTTTATACTAGCTGGCAATCAATCAATTCATGCAACTTGAGTAGACGAATTATATTTTATTCACGTTTAAAATTTTATTTAAATTATAGATTGTTAAATCTTTTGCCCTTAACCACCTAGCATACGTCTGACAGACCCCGACGAATTTATAATCGTGAATATTGTTTCGTTCGAGCTCCGTATAAACTTGTTCGTCCGTGTACCTTTTCCTCGCACCCCCCATTGCTGCACATCTGCGCAACCGCTTGTCGCAGTCGAACGTTTGCGCTACTGAACGAAGAATTTCCTACTTAAGTGATTATTATAATGGACCTCATTTTAAAAATATGTTTGTTTATAAGTACCTATATTGTTGATTACTTAATTGAGATATTCTTTTAAATGTGGATTTTCATGTGCCTTTCTTATTTTAATAAATAGTTTAATATGTTCGTAGTAGACTTTTAATTAAAAACTAAAACTTAACTCACACAGTTTTACAAACGAGAATCATTTAGCTACGGGGTCTCACAGACGTATGTTAGGTGATAGTTTTAACGATAACAGGTGCTGTAGTTAAGGGTTTGACATAACCTGAAGCTGCTTTCGTATAGATGTGGCCTCGGCCGAATTCTTGGGGGCTATGATCAAAGGTTGTCTAGGTTTGGTGTTATTTCTTTGGAAGCCCGACGCCAAAGATACGATCTCCTTTGTTTGCATAAAATACTCCATGCGACCATTGATGCTCCTGAGCTACTTGCATCTTTGAGTATTAACATAAGACACAAATCACGATCACCGAACACTTTCGCGATGCAGATTTATAAAAACAATACGTCTTATTATAGCCCTCTGGTAAGAATGTGTCGTTCCTATAATGAGATTGCGCGTAGAAGCAAAGATATTGATATTTATAACGCCCATTTTAGTCGTTACAAAAGGCTTATATCAGACCTTTTTAGAGATGAATCTTCTACTTAAACCCGTAAAAATTGTGCATAGTTTTAGTTTTTGTTAGTTTTAAGTTTATTTTTCTATGTATATCAAATCTTTTGTTGCATGTCTGTTAGTGTTTAAGTAATATGTAAGTAATAATGCTATATGTTTTTTTTTAATCATGTTGTGTACACTAATTTTGGGTTATTATCTAGCTTTACTTAACTTGATTTTTATATTCTAAATTTTAATGATAATAATCTGTTTGTGTACCTTTAAATAAATAAATAACATGATTTCTGTTTTAGTGTGAGTGACCGCGAAAAGTAAAGTCAGACCAAAAAAATATTAAAACACAAAGTTTTAATTTTAGACAATAATAAAAAAATACCCAAATATAAATAATACATAACAAATTTTGAACGTCATGCTTTTCAGAAGTAAAGGTAGAGCATTGTTATTTTTATTTGCACCAAAAGTTAATGAAAATAAATACCAGCGTTATTTTGGTGAACGCAACCCGATAAAACAATATGATAAAATTATTAGAAACTGACTCAGGTCATTCGTTTAGCAGTCCAGAACTAAAAAATGTTTCAAGACGCACAAGAAACAATGCCGTCAATTATTTATAACCTAAAATCTGTGTGGTAATTCTGTTCCGAGTTAATAGTCGCTTGCACGGTAAAATTTCAAGAATTCCTTGCGACCTGCTACCATTGTGGAGCTTCCAATTAAACGTTTGAACCTTCGATATACAGGGTGTTAATGTACCTATACATGTTACGTGAACATGAAGCCAAGACGTAACATGGTGTTACAGTCTATATTTGTCTTGGTGAGGAAATAGATGTTGATTTACGATGCAAACTATTTGATAGCAAAAGACCACAAATCTCCTAGTAGTTGTCCTAAGGCCGGTCTAAAATACTTTGAAATATTCTGACATTCAGCTCTTCAGGAGAAGAATTTGTTACTTACGTCAAAGATGTTTTATGAACTAGTCAATCCCTTCGGAAGCTTTTCTCGCACATAAATCTTTATAGGAGTAAGTAAAATTAATAAGTACTTACATCAAAAATAGTAAAAGAGATTTATATTATAGTACTTACTTATCAAGAATTCGTAGTAAAACTTTTTATGAATTTGTCAATTATTGTTTAAGCACTAAACATTTTTGTCTGCTGCGAATTTACAAAATTATGATGTAAGTAGGTATTAAATTTTAATATGACAGTCAATAATTTGTACCAACTTAAAATCATTATGTTTTTAAAGACCAAGAAAGATCTTGAGTTTCTTTTTTATTATGTTGAATGATTTGGTTTATTAGATTTTTATAATTTCAAAACGTGATTGGGAGACGACATTTTAATAAGACGCTACACAATTTGATTACACAAAGGCATTTAATCCTACAATAACTAGCAACGAGCCCCGGCTTCGCACTGCACAGCACAAGTGTAATGTAGATACAAAATATGTAGTTATTATGCATATCAACTTCCAACTTGTATCACTCATGTCTATTGATAAAAACCGCATTGAATCCGTTGCGAAGTTTGAAGGATCTGAGCGTACCGAAAGCGGGAAGCGACATTGTTTTATACTTTATAGTGATTTCAGATTATGTTAGTCTCAACCTATTTCAATAAAAACATTCTACACACTATAGCATTTTGAAACAGCCTGTATGACCGCGCGAACTGAGCGTTTCGGTAGCCTCGCGGC
The DNA here is from genome assembly GCA_949710035.1 of Crambus lathoniellus. Taxonomy (NCBI): domain Eukaryota; kingdom Metazoa; phylum Arthropoda; class Insecta; order Lepidoptera; family Crambidae; genus Crambus; species Crambus lathoniellus. The sequence continues at coordinate 33,567,071 of OX453296.1, forward strand.
CCTCCCATGGCGGCAAGCCGAGCGTTAAGATATAAATCAACCTCATATTGTGATTTGGCAACACTCGCTCCTATAACAATACCCGTATTTACATATAAAACATTTTTTTCCGACCTTATTTATCGTTAAACGTAATCCAATATGTACGGTGCCTGTATTCGTTTAATACGTGTGCTCCGGTTGCTATAAGTATTAATTTATTACTTGTTTCATTTCTTATTGTTTATTCCTTTTTATTGTGTTCGAGTTTCCGGCGGCGCGGCTAAATATACCCCGAGACAGCTCTGTGGTGCTGGTTGCGATGCTATATCGATTTGATTATGATTAATTCTTGGTCATTGCTATTTGTGTTGTTCTGCTAATGTTATTGTTTGATTGGACGTTGGCAACCAGCGCGGCTGCGGGCGCCGATTCCGAAAAATCGATGTAGACGAAACAAATAAACGACGACGACATGAAATTATTTAACAGAAATTAAACTCAATTTTTTTTAATCCCTTAAGTGCTTTACTCATGTGCTTATCTTCGTATCAGAACAATGCAATAGGTAAATAATCACTCAAGTAGTGAAGTATTTCCTAGAAACTAGAAGTTAATTTACTTAATAATGGTAATGGGAGAAATGCCAGAATCTCTTGCTTTATCTATAGCCATTGACTAATTAGTAATGAAAGACAATTGCCGAAGGTGTGTATAGTCCATTCGTTTAGATAGTGTCGCTCTGCCACAATGCCGTGCGGGTGTACTGTAAGAGACCTAAGTCCCTCACCGAATTAGTTAGGTATTTTCCAATAAAATACTTTCTTCTGGGAATTGGGCTTTTATTTCACTTTTCTCTATATTATTTTATATATAATTAAATTATATTTTTATGGAACTTCTCTCTTTATTCCGGCTTAGTATATGACTGCCTCAAATCCATCCTTCATTTTCAAACTCATATTTTTAAAGATTGATTTGAGAATATAATTGTAAAGCAGTTTCTATTCCTTTTTAAAAAGCTAACTGCTCACAGCCTACAATTTCATCTAACGGCTGTGGCTACATACACTACAGTACCGACACTATCTAACCGAACGGACTTTATTGTATATCGCTTCCCTATACTTAATGAACAATAACATTTAAAGTTTAGAAGAACAGAATCAGTACCCCAAACACGAATAATTACTATGGCATTCGTAAACGTAATATTTTACCTAGTTTTTCGTGTATAGAATTTTAGTTCCGTAAACGGAACGTAAAACTGATTTGGTTTTTCATACAATTTAATATGCTTAGGATTACTTTTACTAGAATGAGACTATTTCGTGCTTAGGGTACGGGAACAGTAATATTTTTGGTGCAATGGGAGTGTAAATCAGAAATCAAAAACTTAATCCTAATCAAGATATCTTTCACAAGAGCTTTTGAATAGTCAGTTTTGCCCTACCCACCCATTCAATCTTGCTTACTTTGGATAATTCCAAAAATTATCGTTTTGACCATAAACTTATTTATACTGGTTTTGACAGTCTCGGTTGACGCTGAAATATTTTATTGGTCACTTCAATAGCATCGTTATTATGCAACAATCGGTAGCCCTAGCACGAAAACTGTCGCTATGGTAATCGTAAGCTATGCCACAGGGTAAAAAAAAAAAACTACTCTATGCCCAAGAAATTTGTATGTTGTTGTAATAGCTATGCCTAACACCACAGCCTTCTCTATCGTCTTCTACCTAACACCCTTCAAAAGCTGTCAAATATTTATTGAGCCTTTTGTTCCATAAACGACAGAAAGAGGCGCTGTAGGTAGTACTTTTTACACGACTGCCCAAAAGCAATATGTTTAGGGTTAATGTATATTAGTGTGTATGTATTTGAGTTTCTTTATTCCACCATAACTTTTGAATGCCTAAACAGATTTTAAGTATTCAATATAGAGAACGAGTAGCGCCATAAAAAAAAATATAGATTTTTTTTCTACAATTATAGCAATATGGATATCAAATAAAAAGCCTCGACGTGTACATTTAAAAAATATATAACTTGTGTACATAATCACTAAAAGGAATAAAAAAATAAAATAAAAACTAATAAACTTGCCCCCAAAATCGAACTAAAAAGTATTGGTTGAATGAGAGCTTGATTTTTACTTTTAAGTTAGATTTTTGCGGTGGCAATTTTTAATTTAATAAATAATTACACAAAATGATACGATAGCGATTGTTTTTTCGTACCTACTAGGGGTAGGTACTGAAAAATGAATTATTTGTATTCTAATTCTTCAAAGTTTATATCATTATCCAAACATTTTGTTAACTTCCCAAAGAGAGGCACAGGAAGCACATTTAATAATTATGTTTTAATTAACAACCTACGGCCCCTCATAGGTATTCAAGTTAGTAATTATATTACAGGCTATTGTCAGAAAACAATCGGTACTGATACAATTAAGTACTTAATTTATATCGAATGTAAAACAAGTTTCGAACTTATTGCGTAAAATAAACAATAGACAATTTTAGTCGGCTCGCCATCGCCACTGTCTTTCGCCAATTTAATTAACCATTGTTTTTATAATTGAGGACTGATTGTTATTAAAAATACAATTAAAATAATAAATAATGAATACCGGGAATGTTTTTGAACAGCCGCTATGTCCTATTTGTAAGAAAGTTCCTATAACAGATAGGGCAGGAGACTCCTTTGTTGCCACTTTAAGGTTTTAGCACAAAGTAAATATTGCATCGGTCTTAGGTATATATTTTTTCTGTTCTGTGGGTATATAGGACAAAAATAATACCTTGAACCATAGAGAATTTATCTAACTACCTACCTCTAAAGGTACCAAAACCTAGGACTTGCCTGAGATTAGATATTGTATTGTATTAAACTGCCTATTATACTGTGTTAGTTTTGAGTTTGTAGAGCTTTGAATGGACAAAGCAAGTAATAATTAAGTTTAATTCATCAACTGAATGAAGTTATTTACAGTTCGCAATTTTGACAGTTTTATTTATTCCAGGTATTTTTGCAAATCTTTGGCCTCTCTTCCTTACATTTAAAGTCATAGCTCATTAATACGACCTTGCTACCGCGTCGCAGAAGATTTACAAATATAAAAAGGGTTATGAGATTTTTTTTTTACATAGCACGGGTGTGCAGCTTGCAGTAAGCATATTGCTAATTTAAAGTTCCTAATTTGACAAGTATCTACAGAGAAGTTTTAGTCAAATACATTCAATAAAAATAAATTTTATATAAATTCAAGTAAGTCAATTCAAGTTTATATAATTCAGTAAACAAAAATGTTTTAACCTTTAATCGGATTGGTGACATCAATATTCTTATAGCAGCAGTTAAAACAACGATATTTAATTAAAGTATATTAAATGCAGTCCAGGGTGCTTACCATCAACTCTTATTACGGTTTTGTTTAGGAACCTAAACTGATCTGCTTCGCTTATTCGTACCACGACAGCTTAATATCAATGACAGCGATTCAGTGATCGATCAATGACATTTCACAGCCGCTAAGCTGTCAGAAACTCTTATTTGACTTATAACCCGGTCGATTTAACATGTCACCTGCAGGTTATACCCGTCCCTCTCACTCTCCGGGCATGACAGAATCGAGTGAAAGAGACGGGTAGAAGAAAAAGGACACAAATCGTTCGGTCATTAACATTTAGCAATTCATTTGCGATCCAGTTTTTAGAAGGTCAGAGTACGAAAGAAAGCGATTCATTTTAGGAACCTATTCTGAATCGCGCTATTTTTGAATCGCTGTCATAAAGTTGATGGTAGGCACCCAGATGAAACAAGTGTATTATTTCAAAGGTGAATTCAATTAACCAGGTGACACAAAAATAACATAGTATTAAATAGAAGTCAATGAGTGTATTGTCCGATATAAGTACGTACGCTGGCGCCGCGCCGCCCGCGACACGACCTCCGACTTATGAAATTAAAAAATATATTATAAATAAGAATAGTCGGTGTGTCCGTGTGTGCGCAGGCGACTGCGTTGGCCCGGCACGAGTCACATTCGCAAGCCAAACAATACAGCTGGTTTAGGTATGACACCCACTTCTAGCTATAATATATTTTACTAGCAAACGCTTGCTTATAGATATCAGCTATTATCTGTGATATCAGTAACATTTCTTGTATAATTTATTCTAAACCAGTGGAATTCAGGTATAATCTATATCCTGTCTATATCATTCATTACCTATCTGAATTTTGAATCTACTCATTAAGACCTTTCTAGCGGTCCCTGAATCATGTTTTAGGTCTAAACATATCGCAACGCTCTGTGTCGCTCTCACACAATCGATAGATACCTACTTACCTTACCTAAACAAAGAAACGCCAATGCGACAGTAAATTAAATTTCGTTTACTATCTGTAAAAAAAAATAACAATAATATTTTAGGAAGTGATTCTTCCCATAAAATTTTAAAACTTTCCCTTAGAAACATAATATGTCGAAATATAAACTTTTTTTCGTTGTCCCATACTATAATTTGATTTATGTTCCTACGGGAAAGTTTTGCAGTTTCATGGGTAGAGTCACTTCCTTAAATATGATTGCTTATTTTTTATACCTTGTATATGATGATGATGCCAGGCTGCTTAAAAAACGTTAAATATACCCAATTGTTATTAGTATCTAATCTCTAATATTTTTTCATTTTTAACTTTTTCTGCACGATGTAGCCATAGCGTACCTAGATACTAAGTATTGCTTTTTTTTTGACTGGGGAAATGCGTTTATGCTTCCCTCGCCCCTGGGTGTAGGGGTGATTCGAAATGAGGGACTCACCTTTGGGAGTCCTACCCACTTAAAACTCCCAGTACTTGCTCTCGTGGTAGTCATTGGTAATGGGGGATTTTGATGACAGTCTCCCCTGATACTTACCTGACAGCCGCGGCCCAGCTATCCAGGCCCCTTCACGGCTGGCCACCTCCCCAGACGGTGCAAGCCGTGCGATGTCGGCGATAGTACACCCACCACCGTCGACGTGACTACACTATGGGCAAATGAGGCGATCATACTGCTGCCTCCTTCTCCCCAGCCATCTGCGGCGGATAAGGGCCGCGTGCACATCCGCTTCGCGAGCCCTTTCCGCTGTCTTCTTTTGGAGGACCACGTTTTCACAAAAGAAGACTACCGCCTGCCACGATCTGTCATTGACCAGCATCTCACTAACTATGCTGGGCAGTGAGAGATCTGGCCCTACCACTGCCACGAGCCCGACGCTGCGCTGACCACGCAGGACACACTTTGAGTGTATGCTGCGCAGTGTCCAGTACCGCGTCGCACTCGTGGCATTTGGGTAATTCCTCTCGCTGAATGCGGTACAGGAACTTACCGAAGCACCCATGCCCGGTAAAAACGTGCACTAGTCGAAACGTCAGGGTCCCGTGACGCCGATCCTGCCACTCCGTCAAAAGGGGGGGGGTCCTCTCCACCATGGGTGCACCTGCTATCGGAAACTCCAACTGGAGACGCCATTCAAGAAGCAGCTCGACCTCCACCCGCTGCTTGAACACAGCAAGCTCAGCCGGGGCAAAAAAAGGTACCAATCATTGCTTAAATGGCTACAAAAGTTTATGTCATCGCTGTTGTCTCGCGTCAACTTAACTTTGAGTGTATGCTGCACAGTGTCCAGCACCGTGTCGCACTCGTGGCATTTGGGTAACTCCTCTTGCTGAATAAGGTACAGGATCTTACCGAAGCACCCATGCTTGCTTGCATGGCCACAAAAGTTTATGTCATCGCTGTCGTCTCGCGTCAACTTGATATTGATCACGTTGTACGGTGGTGTAGTATTTTGTATCTGAGTTTGTTTGTAAAAAGTTTTTTTATATTTCTTCATTAGATAATTTTGGTAGGTTCAAAATACTTTTAGGAACCAGAGTTACCAATGTTTTCATTCACTGTTGTTTTGTCTCCACATTGTATAAGGATAACAATTACCTATCAATTACAACAAATCTGTGAGATAATAAATGATAAACTATATTGACTATTTTTGTCAATTTATCGAGAACAAATACAAAGTTTATTTGTTCCTCTCGATAACTTAATAAAAACATAACATAATAATATATTTTTTACGCAGATTTTGTTTTATAATATGATATGATAATATAGATGATAATATAAACTGAGCATTAAGCTAAAAATGTTGGTACTCGTATTCCAATGTCTTTGCGCGCTTTGAACTTAGTAATATTTATTTAATGTCGTAACACTAACGATACCTTTGAAACATAAAGCCATGCTAACTTCACTATATTTAATAATAAATGATAGGTTATAAGGCAAGTCGACATAGTCATTAAATTCAAGGCATTTTTTAAAATCAAATAAAATCAAGTGAAAACCACCAGCCCTACAAAAAAAAATCAGGCGGGTTTCGAACTCCCGCCCCCAGGAATCCGGGCTCTAACCAACTAAGCTTCCGAAAAGCCTACAAGACTCGTCGAATTTTACTATTACTTTTTAACGCTGTAGGCCAGCGTGAGCGTTGCTTCATCAATGTAAGGAAACCCTCGCTTTCGAAAGAAACTTTTTGGCAAATGTTTAATAATCGATTTAGATGAAACAGCCAGAAAATTAAGATTAAAAACTATTCTTGCTAAAACAACAGTTCAGTCAAAAGGTGTTATGCTTTTTTAACTAGTACAAAATAAAGCTAAAGTTTTCGTTTCATATATTTTTTAAACATCGGCCGGCAAATAACAGACTATCTTATCTTAATAATATCACAATGCAGAACATTATAACAAATTTGTAATACTAGGATTGCATTTACATTCTCATCTTGAAGACGTCACAGCATCCGGTGCATGCGTGATGCAGGCGATCACAATATCGAATTAATGCAACAAGTTACTATAATTTCTATTAAAATATACACTACTGACCTTATATGTTATAAAGTGATATTCACAATGAGGAAGCCAGCTGGCTCGGTTGGTATCACATTTTGCTCGGATACTTTAATGCTGTTTTAACGACAAACTGTTTTATTGTATTTATTAAATGTAGATATAACATACTGTGTTTGAAAAACCGTAACGAGTGATTGCTTAAATTAAATATTTTATTAGCTAGGTAAATTGTTAAATATATTTTAACAAAACAATCAACGGACTTAAATATAGATAAAATGATAAACAATATAATAGAAGATATTCAAATATCTATAGCAACTACATTGTCTTTAAGTGGAACACTGCCTCAAACATTAAATGCATGAAATATGCTCTGATTTGAAACAATGGCGAAATATACATATAATAACATCAATGAATAACAATGGAATATAAATTATCATTTAAACTGTTGTTTATTTTATAATATATAGTCCTTGTTCTTTACGAAACTTTATATTGTTACAAGAATTAAATTTGTGTAATGAAATGAGTGTTTTGTCTTAAGATTTGGTAAAACATAAACTTTATATGATGTATGCGAATATATTTAGATTTTTTTTCTTGTCATAAATAGGGGAATTGTTCCTTGCAGTAAAAGTTTTTTGTGCCATAATTAAATACATAATTTCTTACAATCACACCAATTACGAGTATGTAAAACAACGTTCTCATGGAAACTAGACAACGGATAAATATTTACTTTTTTTGAATGCCAAAGAGCACGTTCATGCACCCAATTATTTGTCTTGACCGGGAATCGAACCCGGAACCTCTGGCGCCAAAGGCAAGTATCCGTATATCTGCGCCAAACAGGACGTCAAATTTAAAAATAAGCAGAGTAGTGGCAATATCATAGTTTTCCTTTATAATTTCCATCAAACCCGTAAACTTTTTGGGCCGATGACCCGAACGAGGGCCGTTCGAAAGTACTTTTTTCTTGGTAATTAAAAACGGTCCTCTATCCGTCAGTAGTCAAAAGTAACTGGGGGGTTAAGCTGGGAGCCAATAATCTGGCAGATGAGTTTTGGTTTACTTATTTTGTCAGATCTTCTGAACAACCTTGTCGGCTTATTCTGCACAAGTAGAATTGGTACCTTTGATGCGCAGATTTTGTAAAAAATATCACGCATGCCAAAGTTGTTCAGAAATACCAGAATTATTTGGGTTAATACTTACGTTAAGTAAGATACTTGAGTTATATATATACGAATGGGAAAAAATACTCTTAATCCCAATTTGGTACCTACCTTCTTTATGAAAATTAAAACATCTTTATTACAGCACTTACCAGACACCTCAATAAAACCCTAGCTTCAAAGTTTATTAATTTATGCTTCTGTCTGGTGTTTATCAACAATTCAGTTTTTCGTGAAGAGAAGAATTAATCAAATATAGAAATTAATATTAGGTGCAGTCTATTATAACAAATTGTATTCAAATATACACAAAAACTTACAAAATACTATTTTAATTTAACCCAATCGTTCGCGTCCCAATAGAGAACTTGTCAAAATGTTACACAATCGGTACTATTTTTCAAAGTCCGCGTGCAGTGTGTACCGTCAGCAGCGGCAGCGGCGGCCGTAAAACACGCCTGTCGTGCTGACGCTCCTGCAACGTTCGCTAAGGCTCAATTCGTCGATCGGACCATATTTTACTACCGTCTGTGAGGGCAGAAACTAATGTCTGTTGTACGAGAATTTGTTTCTAAACAGTTTTTGAAGTGAAATCTTTTTTAGCGGGTTGTGCACTTTTTGTTATGGGTAAAAAATGTTAAACTCGCGTCGGGACACGTGACCAGCAGATCGAAAATTCGTAAGATGGAAACGTGCCCAGCCTCCTGATTCGATTCGAATTCTGTGCTTTGTCTTTGTCTATTCTATAGTGAGTGACAGAGACAGTGCATACATTCCGCTGTCGCTGTCGGGAGCGTTTCTGACGGTTCGTGAATCAGGGGGCTGATCGAAAAACTGTTACCATGTTATTTATTACAAAACGAAGGCAAATTTCGCCACCGTTTCCAAAGTTGAAATAGCTCAGTTAGAAAACGGGCGGCACTAAAGCCAGAAGACTTCGGTTCTAATACAGTCCGTATTTTTTTCTTTTTTTTGTCACCTTTTTTTTGTGAAAAAGTCTAGGGAGCCCTTTTCACTTCTGCCGTCACTCCCGGAGTGCAACCCGTTGTTTTTTTTTTCGTTCTTATCCTTTGATGCTATTTGTTTAAAAGTACCTTATTCTTTTTTTTGTGCCGCTTCTTACACAAATCCTGTTTCAAGTTTCTTAATCCTGTCCAGACTATCAAATTGCAACGCAATACGTTTTGCATTTTCAAGATTTTCACATTTTAATAAACGGCAAACTAATATTTCTATTCAAATATTTCAAATGTGTCTTCAATTAAATTTGTAAGTGTCAGTAAAACTTCACTTGTGTGGCCTTATCAAATGACAGTCAAAACTGCGTGCCTTCGGTTGCAAGAATGGCAGAAAAAGAAAGGCCAATAAAATGCATTAAGTTCTGAATTTCCCGATCACACGGCCGCGAGGCCGCTGGGCCGTGGAGCCTCGTGGGCCCGAACTCACGATCGTCTTGTACATGATTTTTTCGTGATCGAACCACTATTGTTCAGTAGCATTTTATTGGTAGGAAATTATAAGAGTATTCCCCTCACGTCCCGAGTGATGCGTAATTCCTTTTATAGGTACTTGTGTTTGACCTCAAACAATAAATTCGTGATACAGTCAAGCGTTTGCGTCACCGCACGAATCCGCGAATAGCTTTATTTACAAACTCACCTATTGTTCTATTTACTTCAAATTATTATGATTACCAAACTAACATAATACTGTAACCTGTTACCTTATCCATAAGGGAAGTCTGTATCTCAGCTTAAACAGACTCCAAGTTAATTGTTGATGGTATGTGTCATCTTCATCTTAGGATGCGTCTTAATTGCTTGCCATTAGGCTAGTTGGCGTCGAATTCTTGCCTGATAGAATTTATATAAATCCTAAGAAAATGTATCAATACTTATGTCAGTATTTAAAATCTGCAACTCCCATTCTAAAAGATGAACATTTCTTATTTAATGCATGTTTCTTAAAAGAAACTTGCCACCGCGTAACGAGAAGCAAAAGTTCGAAAATACCATGTTAACATGATGTTTAAAAGGCGTGAACTCTAACAAGACGGTAACAATACGACAGAATCCACTTAGATGCAGTGATCCCATGCAAATTGGCATTCTGCAACTTGTTGATAAGTACGTAAGAAGTACGATACCGTTACAACTTGAATACCAGCAAAGTTTGCCTTCTAGCATTCATTAATCCGAACTGTAAAGAGATGCATTTTTGCCTTGCGACACCTTATAAGCTATAACATATTATACAATAAGTAATGTTATTATAAATTTAAGTTATGTTATTTTTTATTGCATTTATTTGAAATGAATAGGTAAGTACTAAAGTTATAGTAGTTCGGGGAAAAAGTCTTATCGTGTAGCTATAGTACCATTGTATAAATTAAATTGTAATGAAATAAATGTCTTTGGCTGCACTTTTTATAACATTAAAAAAGTTACATTTCAAAAAAGAAACAAATTAGTAAAATTTGTTTGCAGCTATTTTTCATTTGTTTAACTTTATGTCTAAATGAGTAAATTTAATGAAGGAATTCGATACATTTTAAAATTTTATTACAAAAAAGGAAACAATGCAAATGCAGCTCAAGCCGCTTAAAAAATTTGTGACGTTTATGGACCTAATGCAGTGTCAGTATAAGAGTAGCACAAAGTTGGATAAGCGTTTCCAATTCGGGAATTTTAATGTCAAAGATGCACCTCGCTCTGGTCGCACTGTTACGCTTAAAAGACGCAATTTTTGAAAAAGTGGAGCAAAATCGGCATATCAGTACTACCGACATAGCTGAAGAACTGGGAATCGACTACAACACGGTTTTGATCCATTTGAAAAAAGCTGAGTACACAAAAAAGTTCGATATTTGAGTGCCACACAAGCTTACTGAAAGAAACCTAATAACCTTGTACTCATTTGCGATTCTTTATAAACCGAACCGTTTTTGAAGCGATGGAAAACTGGTGATGAAAAGTGCATCATTTATTATCTTTCATCACGATAACGCAAGACCACTCACATGTTTAGCCACTCAGCAAAAATTAAGATAGTTTGGCTGGGAGGTGTTAACCCTTCCGCAATTTAGTCCTGGCATTGCAATTTCAGATTTCCACCTGTTTTAGTCACTTCAGAATTCTTTAGGCAGTGTCAGGTTAACATCAAGAGAGGACTGCCAACGTACCTACTTGTCGCGTTTTTTTGATAAGAAGTCCCACAATTGCTACAGCAACAGGATCGTGTCACTACTTCCAAGATGGCAGAAAATAATCGAACAAAATGGCACTACCTACTATGTAAATAAACTAAAAAAAATTGTCCTCGAGTTTTCATATAAAATGCGAAGAAAATTTTTCCCCAACCTATTATTTAGGTACACCTTTCAGTTCTTTTTGCCGGCTGTGTCGTTTTCCACGCAGAGAATGACTATGACTGGTAGCGTGATGGATGATAAACACACGTTAACCTTAATAATTGTGCTATGAAATGCAATGTTTTTTTTTCTAAAACCAATGAATCCAGCTAATTTCATCGTAGAATAATAGAAAAGCGCATTGAAACAAACGAAAAACAACATTAAAGATACAATATTTCTGTAACAACAACCAACAAACACTCGTTCGACATGGATAGTATTACGATCTTGTTCGCAAGATGAGCTGTTTCCGCAACAGTTTATACCGAGAAGTAACTGCATAACAAAAATACCGATTGTAAAATGGCTGCAAAGTTTCCACACATTATGAAAACGGTACACAATAGCCATCATTTGTATTTCTCAAGCCAACATCGGGGGATCTTTACGCGGCCTACCACAGAACTCTCTCAACTGTGTTCGATCTTCTATGGATTTTTCGTTGCACTTTGCACTCGGAAAAAGCTTACCTGTTTAAGTTATTTTGCCAACTTACATTTTGCCATTGTGCGAAATTCATAAAGCTTTGCACTCTACAAAAGTAAAAGCTTGCCTCTAGAAACAATTCTGGCGTTCTATTGTTTCACCAATTTTCATTACGTTGTCCGAAAATTATTTTTCAACAAGCAACCATTAAAAAAAAAAATTGAAAAGTGAATATTCAGCTTCGTTTCCAAATATCCATTTTTGTCAGCAGTCTAGCAGTTGGCGAACAAGTTGATTGAAAATCTAGAAATACTCTAAGACTTTCTCTTGCTAATATTATTAGTAATAAAACTTTAAAAACTGAAAACAGATTAAAAACTATAACTGTGCCTGAGACATTTTCGAAAAACTTTGCATTTTATATCGAAATACCTATTTATCTTCATTTGGGTGCTTTTAGTATTATGAATAATATTGCTAATATTCAAAAAGCTGGGTGGAGATTTTCGGCAAAAGCTTGGAGCTTTATAGCGAATATCAAACGACAACGGTACCTGTGCCGTTACAATTTCGTAAGCTTTTTTAAGGTTATTTTCTGCGCTTACCTGGGGGTCGTACGTGCCTACGGTGCGGCCGGCAAATGCATTTATGCAAACTGGTGCAAACGTCGCGCACTCCCGGCTACTTACCTACATGCTTTTTTCAAAGTTTGAGTGCAGCAGCGTATGTTGGTCCGTCCGACCAAACCAGAACTTATCTTATACTTTGAATAAATTTGATTGAATTGCTTTTGGCAATATAAACTATTAAGTTACGAACATAAATATCAAGTTAGTAAACTTTACACTTATTTAGTTTATGCTTGTTTCAAAAGACGCATACTGCAACCACTGTTAAGTTTCCTCCATGTAAAAAGTTAGTGCAAGAACCACCACTGTCAGCGAACTGTCAAATATGACAGGATGCAAATGAACGATTGGCATATTAGCTAAACGCTGCCTCCACGGCCAGTCATGAATAGATAAAATGTCACATGACCCCGCTGTTTACTCCGCGACAGTGAGCGGTCGCGACCAGTGTTACCAGATCAAAATTGTAAATTGCCTTGCTTAAATCGAAAAAATACAATGTAAATTACCATGTTAAAAAGATCCTATTCAAAATTTCGAAATTTTATTTAAAAATATATTTAAAGTCCTTCCTCGTAGTTTAGCATTTATTTTCTATTTCATGTTTTTGGATGGTTCAAAATCAACACAGCTATTTCCATTTCGGTGAAAAGATTGTTGAGCAGGTATGTTTCCCTTTATTGATTTATATATTTATATAGTATTAATAACATTAATTATGTGGGCTCAATCAGTTACCATCACTTCATTTAACAAGCTTTTTATTAACTTGCCATGTTAATTAGTATGTTAGTTAGTTAGTGGGGGACAAATCTTGCAAGCGTAAATCATTACCGTAGACCGCGTTTTAGTCAAAAATACCGTGCTTCTATGGTAATTACCGTGTTCATGGTAACACTGCTGGTCGCGACCGAGAAGTGCTCATGAAACATACATGACCATACATATTCAGCGCAAATCCATATCAAACATGGACTACCCTCTTTAACGTTAACGGCTGCCCGGCCATTTCCTATTTAAATTTTGATCAATCGTTGGACTGATTGGAAACACTGAGATCACAAAATTCGATTGAGTTCTCATTCGCGCTTTGAACCTTGGGGGAGGGGTGCATCGGGTTATAAATAAGGTTGATGTGGAGCACTATGCTTGGCATAGTATGCGACGGCATCCCAATGTGTGCGTCCATACTTAGGATGTGATTCTCGTCTACACAGCTCCACCTTGTCAGAACTTGCTAATCAACTTAAGTGCATGGGACTTAAACTCCAACAGCTTTATTAGCTTCACAAAACAGCTAACGTCCCGATTTCAAATGGATCATTGCCACATGTATTGAGCGACGAGGTACGAAAATGACTAATTATAAATTAGCGTCTCCCCGACTTCGAATGGTTTTCGATTCATAAAAATCTGTCAGTTAGCGGCACTTCTTTTAGGGTACCAGCAGCCCTTGCACGAAAACAGTGACGTTACGGTCACCGTTTTTCTTTCAAAAGCTGTCAAAGTACAATGCCCTTAACATGAAAAAGTATCGTTAAGAAAATCGAATAGTGAACTTTAAAGTCCTTCGATAGCTGTCAATGGTCTGCTGTCAAACATGTTTTGAATTTCAGTTTCTTAAACGACCGAAAAAGGCGCTTCTTTGGTTTTCATACAAAAAAACGATCACAGTGACGGGCTGACAAATATCTATTGAATTTTTGTTCCTTATACCACGGAAAGGGGAGCTGGAGGATATCGGACCTTATAAGGGCATAATATAGGCTTCAAATGTCAAATGAAGCCCATGTCCATATCCATATTTTTTAGCCGGTAGCCCCCCTGCTCTGGTTTTCATACAAATTACGGTCACGATAACGATAGTTTTTCGCGCTATGGGTACGGAACTTCATTTTTACTCCCTCTCGCGGCGACTCAAATGATAGATAGACATATTTTACGCTCCATCAAAACACCTACAGCATCCTACGTTATGCGGACATATTGTTATCTTTAGTTCTATCTATACTAAAACTAGGAACAAACAATTGATTTTTTGTTTGTAATGGATAAACTCAAAAACTACTAGAACTGAACTGATTATATATTTATTTTAATTTTTAGTTTTTTGCATTCACAATGCAATTTTTATTACTGAAAAATGGAAAATGAAGTATTTAGAAAAAAGAGCCCATCGGAGCTAGTTGTGAGACGGGTCGATTTTTTCTAAATACTTCATTTTCCATTTTTCAGTGATTATATATTCCCTATATTCCCACGGGAACGGGTACCACGCAAGTAAAACCATGCGGAGCAGATAGTACCTTTAAAGGATTTGTAAAGAAAAATAAGAATGTCCCAACCTCTCAAGCTACTATTATTTCGGAATCAGCCTCTGTTAGTGTTAGTGTTAACCGCCTTTGTAGTCTAGTGGTTCACACCACCAAGTTCAGACCCAGAGATACCGGGTTCGATTCCCAGTGGGGGTACATATTGTATTCGGTTTGGTTGGTGGCATGGCAGGAGCAGGACTTGTTCTTAGTCCGCTTGCCTAGCTACCACCATCTTATCTTTGTCTGACGCCATAACAATGATGTTTTCAGCACTATTGTGTTCCGGCGGATACATATAAGTTCCTCAGTGATTGAGGAATCCGGGAGTAGTGCGCTACCACCTTCAGCCTTATCGCTACTTAACATCAGGTATGATGATGGCTAAGCGCTACACTGTAAATAAACTGTAACTGCAAAAAAAAAACAGCCCCCTTAACTCTTGAATGAAATTGCATTGCTATTGAATTGTGTAAATATCAAACGTCAATCGAAAAGACTTTATTGCAAGGCGATAGTGTTCACGGATTTAATGTTTGGCACTAATTACTTATTGGCTATTGGAATTTGTTTCAAGAGTAAAGAGGCAAACGAAGCGTGTGATAATTATTCAATCCTCAATGGTCAGGCAGCGCGCGACACGCACGCGTCGCAGTGCGCGTGCGCTTGTTTGGTTCAGTAATGGAACGGATTAGGCGCAGTCATCGCACTAACTGGATTAGGAAAGAAGCATTATGGCCGCAGACACACCGCGAGGCGCCGCGTCGCGACGTCAGCCGCTACCAGGGTTGTCTACGCTAAGAAATATTGTTTTTATGCGTCTTGGGTGGTTTTTGTGAGAGATCGGGATCGGTAGTTAGTTGATTCGTGAGCTGAAATTTTAAACTGATAAAGTTATATGAGTAGTTTATTGGAAGTTTGTCGGTCTTCTCTTAATTTATGATTTATCTGGACCGTAAAATTTTCATAACTTTCCATGTTAGGTACGTTTTATGATCAGCCATTTAATGTCCCCACCGACACTGCTGGGGCACAGTTCTTCCAAGGAAAATGAGTCACGAGACACGACGCAGTACGCACCACCCAGTCCCAATGCGAACTAAAGGTATTAACAACTGCAAACGCATCCAAGACAAACGGCTTAACTTGCCTTCCGAAGCATGGAGGAGCCCGAGATGAAGAATCAAAATTATGGTCACCCATCCCGTGACCGACCATTGCGAAATTTGCTTAACCTCAACTATCGCAGTGGTTACCACTTCACCACGGGCTCAATAACCGAATGCAAACAAACAAAATGTTTACTAAATGCTTGCATAATATGTAGGAGTAAGTAGGTATACTTATCAGATCGTATCTTATTTGGGTTGACATGACACAAAATATTACAAATTATTGCATTTAAAGAAGGTATTAAGCTGTATTAAGTGACGCTTTTAGCGTCACACATAAGCAACTCAGGCACAACCCTACCCAGCGGCAGGGAGCTCTACAAACAACAATAGTGAGTGAGAACGCGAGATCAAAGCGGCAGCGGCGTCGCCGGCTCGCTCTGTTTACGCCAACGCCGACGAACCATCGACTAATCAGCCCACTGATTAATTTAATTAAACATTACGAGAAAGTTGTGTTTGTTTTACGTTTCCTCGGGCCCACATGCTAGTTCAAAGGAAGCGCGCATAAACACAAGTTAAATCGACTGTGCCTCGACGCGTTCGCGAATAACGTCGGTGCCAACCCTTAGTTTTTATACTTTTGTTGTTAATTTGCTGATTGGGTAATGAGACTATCGAGAATATCGTTTTATTTTTTATCTTCTTTTACACTCTATTATAGATGACTTTTGATTATTAGTCTCTAAGCCAACAATTTTTGTACTTAGTGAACAAAAATATATATGAAAGAATTTCTTATGTTTCTTCTTAAAGTCTTCTCCCCATTAAGATTGGTTTCAATGAGTTCCCGTTAATTTTTAAGTAAACGACACTAGATTTTCTCTTTTTCGAAAAAAGTTTAGTAAAAATGTTCCTGATAAAGCGAAAGTAAACAATTACAGCTTTACTTAACTCCTCTTTAAAGTTACACCAGTATGGTATTGCCATCGCTTCGAGGTTTCCTTTATTTCCAACACGTATGGCGATATAAAGCGAAACAAGAATGAATGGAACGATCCACTAAAAGTCGATCTGCGTTGGCGCCTACTCACCGAAACACAAAATGGCCGAACACACGAAGGCCCTTAACCCTAATTAGTCGTGCGAAAGCGAAAACGTACCAAAAAGGACGAATTAATTCGTCAAAGGCAGTTGCCCCTACGAATGATCAGTAGCTACTCCTCCATTTTATTTTTATTTTAATTAGTTGACGTTAACTTTTCGCATTTCAACTCATTTTTTCGCTGCGACGTTCCACTTTTTGCGAGAGAATGAGTTTAATTGTATTTACGATACTTTTTCATTTATTCGGTTGGTGTTATTTAAATGAGCTAGGCATAATAAACGAGGAAATAATCATTTCTTTACTAAACTATAACAGTGAACTGTTTGTTTAATTAAACTAAAATAACATAAGTGCAGGGGGTCAGTATATTATTTTCGACTATAATAAAAAAACTGTGAACTTAATGTTCCTAATAATTGTTCATAGTATAACGTATAACCACGTGTTCAAGCGTCTCAACCTGAAACATGATCCGTCGCAAAAACAGCAAAATATTGGCTCAACTAAATGTGGAGACTTAATGTGACATAGGTGAATGGATTTAAATGATTTACTTGTTCCTCCGTATATATTTCTGTATATTGACCTTTTCATATTGCAGACAACTCGGTTCAAGTTCTATGTAAACTCATTCTTAGTAAAATATTACAGAAACTTTATGTGTATCTCAAGGATATATTTATAAATCCTCAACTTTTCTTAATTAAAAGGCTATTGCACGCCTCGTATAGAGGTAGTGCTCTACTCTCAACATGTCAGAATCAAGAATTTTTAGGGTTCCGTACCCAAAGGGTTAAAACGGCACCCTATTACTGAGACTCCGCTGTCCCTCTGTCTGTCTGTGTTACCAGGATGCTCAGATCATATAATACTAGTATTATATGATCTGAGCCAGGATGTATCTCATGAACCGTGATAGCTAGGTAGTTAAAATTTTTACAGATGATGTATTTCTGTTGCCGCTATAACAACAAATAGTAAAAACATTAAAATCAATATTTCAGGGGGGGGCCCCATACAACAAACGTAATTTTTTTTGCCGCGTTTTGCTCTAAATTAATAACAGCAACAGGTAGACGCTTGAAATATTTACAGAGGTTGTATATTCACTTCAACAATAAATAATTAAATTAAAATAAAATAAATATACAAGGGGAGCTCCCATACAACAAACGTGTTTTTTTTTTGATAGTATGGAACCCTTCGTACGCGAGTCCGACTCGCACTTGGCCGGTTTTGCGGACTTAAACTGTCTCTATTATGTTCATATTCAACTAATACATTAATATAAGTACAGAGATATGAAGAATTTTCATTGTCAATTTCTTGAAAAAAATATGTGAAACTCATTTGGTTTTATTTATAATACATACTTACTATTTTTATTTATCTATTTTATTTTATGTATGATAATTTTCATGTCGGTTCAGCGAGAGTGCCAGTTCATGTTACATGATCGTCTGCCCACGGCGGGCGTGCGCTAACAAAACATCGTCGGAAGCGGAACACCTAATAAACGTTATATAATTAATTATAAACAAAACTCGCGAGCGATCACTAATTGTGTTATTATTTAATTTGAACAATTAGTATTGCGCATGTTTCTCGTATCTCCTACATTGACTCAGATACTCTTATAGAGAAAAATCGTATTGTATTAATTTGCATATTATTGTTACAGTTACTGTTATTGTTGTAGTTACAAGAATGATCTCAAATACCAGAAAGTTAACTAAAATGTTAACTGGTATTTCTTGAGAAGCCTTTCATATAAATAAACCGTTGAAACTTTCAAACGATTGACCATACATTTTCTTTTATCAATTATTATGCTCTACAAATTTAAAAACAGAAGTTGCAATACAATGGTTAATAAGTACCAAACACCATTTTCAACTTTAAGTTTAATATTACTTTTCTCATCGAGAAATTAACAGCCGTTTTATAACCGAAGCGAAAACTTCATCATCAATACAATATTCAATAACTCAGCATTATTTCCAAGCGAACGCCACCGCCAGTTCAAAAATGGTAGCACAAAATAAATATGTAATACTTCATAAAGATGTAGTGAAAGCAACCTTTAATGTTAGGTCGTCGCCGCCGCGGACGCCCACCGTGAACGTATAAATATTTCACAGGGACATAATATGAAACTACAATTATTTATTCAACACTCCATGTCTACAGGAAGTTACGTGGTTTAGCTCGTTGTATGAATAATAGACGCGTTTTGTAATTTGTGATATTGTACCTATGTAAAAGTGGTATTAAATTATAAATAAATGTTCTTCAATGTAAATAATTCAGGAGCGGGCAGGAGGCGGCGCAATAATTGGGCGCGGGGGTGCGAGGGGGTGAAATTAACATGTTTGTCTTGCTTACATCGTCGTCAACACCAAACTACGCCAAAGTCAAATAAATTCGTCGACGCTTTGCATAAGTATACGTGGTGCTAGCGTCAAGTTGTTGAGCCTCGTTTATTCACAATAATTAAGCTGAGAGTGTAAAAGTTTTTATGCGACTCTCCGAGTGAGTAAGCTCCGAAGCTTGACAATTAGCATTGCGTTTACGTTCCGCGTTAAGGGATTTTTACTGAAACAATTTCAATGGTTTTTTTTTATTTTCTTCGATCAACAATATTACGACTAGATAACGCCTCACGAAATAAAACAAAACTCAAATATGGCATTATATTTGTAAACGGACAAAAAGGGTAACAATTCTACAAGAGAAAAAAATCTTTCCGTGTTCTGTGGTAACAATGTTTCGATCTTATGTCAAAAACTAGAGGATCCTCGCGGTTTCACCCGCGTGGTGTTCCCGTGGGAATATCGGGATAAAATATAGCCTATGTCACTCGGGAAGAATGTAGCTTTCTAATGGTGAAAGAATTTTCTAAATCGGTCCAGTAGTTTCGGAGCTTATTCGATGCAAACAAACAATCAATCAAATCTTTCCTCTTTATAATATTAGTAAGTAGGTATAGATGGCAAAGAAAGAGACAGAAAGAGCGCACCTTTGAAGTGCTCTCTTGGGTAAGGCAACGAACTCGTGCTGCACATAATACTCGTTGGGTAGCTCTAACAAGCTGTAGACAGTCTAAGATGGCGATGACTGCAGTCTCGCCGCGTTTGACCTGCAGGCTGCTCAGCCTCAATCGTCCAGACCTCCGGATAGTTGTTGGTACACTTACAGGTCACCTTACCTTAAACCGACAACTATTTATTATGAATGCGACAGACAGTCCTCTATGTAGAGGTTGCCTGAACGCTGAGGAAACAGCCGCCCACGTGATCCTGGAGTGCGTAGGTTTGGCCGCACAACGAACAGAAATCCTCACAGAGGTGAGGTCGCTCCTAGAAGCCTGTGAACGCCCCAGGAGGCTTCTGCGCTTCTGGAAGGAGCTAGGATGGCTCGACTAGCCATGTTCACGCATAACGGACCAAATATGAGTCTAAATGCGGAAAAATGTCAATACCAATACCAATACCAATAGTGCTCTCTTATTTTATCGGCCGTTTACGACACTCCAACCGGTTATCTAATGGTATTGTTGATCGAAGATTATTTTACTAAAATATTTGGCTTAAATAATTTTTTCACTTATTCTAGTTTTCCTTCCACTAAAGATATGCGAGGTTTTGATCGGCGCGTTTAACCTGGTTTTCCTAGCGTCAATCGCAGTAATCCTATTGGTTGTATTTTTCCTCGCGCACCACTAGCTACATCGCACATTTTAGATGGAAAACTGCCTAACAATTTTCCGAATAAATAAACAGCGTAGATCTTCCGTTGATACGATAATAAGAAGGAAAAGTTTTTGGACGAATAATGAGAACTTTTCTTCTTGTCATAAATGAAACATAATGCATTAACTATTACTCTACTCTCGTTAATTATCTATGTCAATAATTCTCTTCTTCAGCTGCGTGAAAAGTTGCGTGCGAAGTATTTAACCTTAAAAAAGTGACTACATATTCCACTTGGTTACTTTGTTAGATAGGTACATAATAACTTGGATCGTGCTCGGTTCCACTCGATCGGGCAGGTCTCACATCACATCCACATTAATCGCATCACAACGAACTATATCGATTACTTGTATCGATAATTCCTTTCGCCTTGACTTTACTAGCGATAATTTAGCTAGTTTTCCGTTGACAGAAACGGTTTAGGAAATTATTTTACTTTTCCTTCACCTATAATTTGATAGTACTTTGGTTTACTTACTTTGGTTATCAACAACGTATTAGACGAAAACATTTTTTAAATAAGTATAGCGCTTTGACTGTCCTACGTTTTCAAATTATATTGAGTAACTCTTTTTTTTACCCTGCAATTTTTACTACACAATTTTATTGAAAATTAAATATTAGATACTTCATTCGAAACATATTTTTATTCTTAGTTTTTTTTTCAAATAAAAGGAATATATGATTATCCCCCAAATTACTGAAGGATTGTTTTTTCATCTCCATGTTACTGTAGTGTACCTAACAATTTTATTCATGATTGCTAAAATCCCTGCAACCAAAAGATTCCCCCATTCCTCTCTGCAATGCAACTCGCGTCAAGTTGCAACGCCGAAATAACTTCCTAGAAGTAAATAAGCGCAGTTGCCCACTCATAATTTATCTTATACGCCGCCGAGAGGCTCTAATCGAAACTTTCCTCCGTATGAAATGCAATCAGAAACTTCCGCATTTGTGTATGCAATCACGCAGAGTATGCGTAATGAGGGATGCAGTCTACTCTCTTATTCCTGACCTTTCCGCTTTGATTGCAAATACCGAAATCTCAAATTAACCTTAGATGAAGAGAATAAGCTAAAGCACTTATCGGCGAGACGTAAGAGTAATGCAACCGCAACTTGCGGCAAATGATTGTTAATAACAAGATATTAGTTAAATACAACTAATATCTTACAATCATTTCGCTCGCAAAGTGTACGATTACATTTGAAGAATTAATCAGAAATGACATCTCACTAATATTTGAATATAAATATTGCAAATCCTTATTCCGTTTCCTGTTTTTATTATTTCCAATTACCTCAAGTTAATACCTCAGTTCAAAATGCCACCACTTCTTTTCAATTTCCTATTATCAAAGCAAACTCCTACCGCTCTGTTAATCAAAAACTCGGCATATTCTATTTTGTTAACCTCTCCATCGCGTCACAGAAGCATCTGAAAAACGAGTTCTTTTGCACCAGATTCGTTTTCCATTTGCTTTTCAAACAGAGAGACCAATAGCATCAGGGTTAAGAATTAGCGTACAAAATACAAATATATTTATTTGCATTGCATTTGCGTAGGTCGTAGGTAGTACTTCCCCAATTCTGCAATCCTGCTTGATTCTACTTTTTACTAGTATTATAAAGGTGTAAGAATCTGTTTGTTACCTTTGCACTCCTAACCAAAATTTTGGTAATAGAATAGAATTTAAACTGACGATTAAATTATGGAGAAGGACAATAGTCTTTTATAGGTAGCAATAAGTTTCAAAGAGCGTGATATATAACCGCTTACAGACGAAGTCGCGTGCAGCCACCAGCTCCATATAATACAAGTTGATTCATTTGTTATGCGATAGAGTTGGCAAGAATAGGGGAGGGGGGAGGGGAAGGGCACAGCCTCGCGCTCGAGGGGCGAAGGATAAAACTAATCACACATCCTCTTCACGGCGGCAAATGGGTGGTCTGTGTCACGAGAGGCATGGACAGACCATGTGGACATTTTCATGTGAAAACTTGTGAGGTAAATAAGTGTTTCTTAAGAAAATAATGTTCGTGGCTACTTTTTGTACTTTAATATTGTATTGTGTATATGTCGTCCAAACGAAATCTGTATGCAAAATTCCAGCCCAATATTGGGTCAAATTTAGCTTAGGTACATGATTTGACTCACAGCAAGTTAAAAATAAAAACCTTGTAACAAGTGACTTTCTCTGAAAAATCTTCAAACTTCAAAAACGAGAGTTTTATCATTATTATAAATCTTCATTCCTCTAGATCTAACACAGTGGACTAATCAAAATGATTAAGAAACGTTAGGCGATAGGCTAGGCGATAGTGGCCCCGCGGTTTGTAATTCTAATAGGTACACAATTAAAACCTTACATGGAATTTTTAGGGCCCATATTTAGTCTAGTATTTTAAGACGATATCATTACATTCCCTCGTAGTCACTGCTAGAAGTAGGTAGATAGATACCAAAACTGCTAAAAGTGGCCGTTTTTGACACATTTGCTTTTATACTTCTACGAATGACTATGATACGATACTATGATATGAGGGTATGTAGCGATGCCTTCTAAAAATAAACTAAACTATGGGCCCTAAAAAATTATTTTCTAGTAACAACTTATTAAATAAAATCCTCTGAGGGCGCCACTTTCGGCTAGCCTATCGCCTTAACCAATAATTGGGTCCAATCCCGCTACGAGATTTTTACGAAGAAATCTCTGCAGTGAGGATTCAATATATACTTACTTAGTTGAAAAATAAAAACATTACCACTCACACAAAGAACTATACCTATGTCACTCCTGCCCTGCATATTTATAAAGGTTTGTTTCTTCCTGGTTTTATTCTCTATAAGTATTTCATCTTTCGTGTTGAGTTTTCCATAAGTATTTCTTTTTGCTGAACAATTTTTTAGGCTAATAAAAAATAATACCTACTTAATGTATTATTAGCAGTACTTATGCTTAATTTTATAGTTAACTAGCGGCCGCCTGCGGTTTCACCCGCGTGGTTCCCGTTCCCGTGGGAATTTAGGGATAACATTGTGTATGTGTTATTCCAGCCTATGATCTATCTCTGTTGCAATTTTCATTCAGATCCGTTCAGTAGTTTTTGCGTGAAAGAGTAACAAACATCCATACATCTATCTATAAAATAATAAGGTTAAAGTTATATGCGATATTAAAAATATTTAATTAATCATTATAAGTAATTGATGTGCCCTTGCATGGTCATGTATGTGTCCACTTATATCGCTAACATCTTTGTAACAAAATGGTGCAATAAAGAACTTTGAACGCTCTCCCTATCGCGCCCGCCCGCCCCGCCGCCGCCTGTGCGCTGGGCGGGCGCTATCAGGGCCGCTTCTGCATTATCCATTTCCACATTACTGTCTTTTTGTTCCCCGTTTGATTGTTTAAACGTGCGTCGATGCGGTGCCACTGGCCGTTATTATTCCGTGGTTGCTGCTTTCACTTGAAATAGCTTCAGTCGATTGTGGAAAAATGTTGCTCATATTGTTTCAGAAGAACAATAACAGCCTTCGTTTTATATGTTTACAGCATCTGAAGGCTTGATAGGCACTTTGCTTCTCTATTAAACTCTGACTATTGTTTGCGTGTCCGACTTGGTTTTTGTTCTTGGTATTTGCATATTGGGCCGTGTTTTCCGTTCGTTTTGTCGCGGTTTCTTGCCTCCGATTCCGTAGCGATTGCGTTCTTCTGTCGCGCTAGGAATTTTCATGTGAGCGGATGAGCCACATCTCATACTAAGTAGAATGTTATGTGGGGTAATAACTCATTTAGCTAGAACTGGGGTATGTGGAGTAACGTATGTACTACTAATATTGTGTTTGAGGCACCGCCAGTGCTGCTAACTACAGAGATAGATACAAATTATTGTAATGTGTACCTACACTAAAATATAAATGAGGTAAATACGCTGAGATGAAAGTCAGTGTCACTTTCCACTAATCATAGAAATAAAACCATTATTGAATAGTTTTAATTTATTGATTTCTCAGATCCCCAAAAGTTATACCAATATGCTCAAGTACCTGCGTTTATAAAACATCCCTCAATCCCAATCAGGCATTCGTATAAAGCTGTCGGACGTTTGACAACCGATAGTTGACTTCGAAGAGGTCTTTAATTACTCAGTGTCTCTCACCACAAGCAAAGAATATATACACTTACGCGAACCACAAGTCCGCTGAAATCAGATTTAAATACAGGCTGTGGAGCTGTTAACTGTCATTTATTTATAGTATCGATCGAGCCCGCGTTGCGTCTCCACCGACGTTATTTACAAATATGAATTTTTTATTTACTTTGCATAAGAACGGCGCCAGCGCCTCCCACCCTCTGTTAATAACGTAAACGTCTACTAAATGATACTCCCCATATAATAACGGAGCTCGCTACGACCTCGCGGAACAGCCTACTTAGAAACGACAGGGCCGTCTCGGGAAACGGCTGGAGATAGAAATCTGGGCGATGGCTAAAACGTCCCTTACTTGTTTTTGTTTGAAAATTTTTCAATATTGGTCCCAAACGACGCAGAGCTTCCCTCGACTTGAAAGCTATATGCTTGTTTAGGTATTCTACGATAAGACTCATCATGAGATTAGTTGCCTAAAACACCTAGACTGTTACTTGAATCGCATCATCATCATCATCATCATCATCAGCCATTTAATGTCCCCACTGCTGGGGCACTGGCCTTCCTTATGGATGAATAAGGAGAATGAGCCATGACCCACCACGCGGGCTCAGTGCGGATTGGTGGGTATAAACGACTGCAAGTGCAGCCGGGACCAATCGCATATCTAAGATTAATTATGCTAGCGTTTTTCCAGTTTTATGGTTCTTATGCGTCGAGTTTAAGAAGAAGAAATAAGAATAGTTGTTTAGAACTTTTGCTCTAAATCAACCAAGGCTCTTGCAGAACTACAAGGGCGCGAGATTTTTTCATAAACATCATTAGAAAGTAATTACTCAAATCAATATCATGATATTCATATTCGATAGTGCAACACACATGTGTACATTAAAGGTTTGCAAAGGTTACTTTAATAGTACATTACAGCCGAGGACAGGTAAGTAAGAAATTACATTGTCGAGGATGGTTTGAAGCACGAGCCGCAGGCGAGGGCTTTAATCATTCGAGGCAAGGTAATTTGCTTACCGTACAAGGCTTGTATAGTGCTTTTCTCAAGAAATGCGAGGAAATAAAAAAAACTGTTTAACTAAATAATATTTAATAATATTTATTAAAATTTATATCACACATGTTCGGGCAATTATTAAATGTAAATGTTATTGTTTTCCCGGGCACACTTATGTATAAATCGCCCATAATAATATTATTTTAATGATGTAGGTATCATTAAAATACGCCAACAACACAGATTCCGAAAACGTATGCGCCTTTTTTCACTTTTCCAAATCAGATCGTAGGTTTTCATATAAGTATCTTTCTTTTGATTTTGCTGGCAGTAAGTTTTCTGTTATTCATTTTGCTTCTGATCTCAAATTTGGTGGAGTAGGTACATACAATGTCTGTATATGTTTCATTGGCAGAACTCAATTTGATAATTTATTACACAATATAAATAAACTGTATTGTTAACAAATCAACCGCTGAAAACCATTCCCGCCGTTTTTTAATATTGGTTTGTGAGGCCAAGTGGAACGGTCATACAGCCTATTGATACTTACTACTTGCTACTAAAATGCGCAACTTCAATACCCGCTTCTGGGTGGTAGATGGCGCTGTACATATTTCCCATACAAAATTACTCGTAAAGGATATTTTGTCTATGATAAATCTCATTTTGTTTTTTCGATTGATGTTCGTGCTAAGGGTACATAGCGCTTGTGGTACAATACGAAGTAATATACTCTGTGCGCACCGTATTTAAAAAAAAGTTAACCTAATTATGATATAATAATTACCTATATATAATAATAATAATAACGTGGCTGTATGGTGCAAATGTCCCTTTGCTTTCTCTGTTTTTATACACAGAAATAACAAAAGAAAAAATAAAGAAAAAAATTTGGTAATAATATCTTTGGGTAGTACCTTTTCCGAGGTAAACATTCTAAATTTGAAAATCACTGCAGTAATGAATTTCAGTACTTACTTACTGCACTGATTTTAGTGCAGTAAGTAAGTACTGAAATTCATTACTGCAGTGATTTTCAAATTTAGAATGTATACCTCGGAAAAGTGCCACGTACTGCATTCTTTTCTCAAATATAATATTAACATTTCAGAGCATAAGTGTGAAAATAATATTACCAGTAAACAAGCAAAATTAATAGTACATTACAGCCGAGGACAGGTAAGTAAGAAATTACATTGTCGAGGATGGTTTGAAGCACGAGCCGCAGGCGAGGGCTTTAATCATTCGAGGCAAGGTAATTTGCTTACCGTACAAGGCTTGTATAGTGCTTTTCTCAAGAAATGCGAGGAAATACAAAAAAAGTGTTTAACTAAATAAAATTTATTAATACTATGACAACACATGTTCGGGCAATTATTAAATGTACTTAAATGTTTTTCCGGGCACACTTTATGTATAAATCGCCCATAATAATATTATTTTAATGATGTATCATTATAATACGCCAACAACACAGATTCTGAAAACGTATGCGCCTTTTTATCACTTTTCCAAATCAGATCGTAGGTTTTCATATATCTTTCTTTTGATTTTGCTGGCAGTATGTTTTCTGTTATTAGTTTTGCTTCTGCTCTCAAATTTGGTGGAGTAGGTACATACAATGTCTGTATATGTTTCATTGGCAGAACTCATTTTGATAATTTATTACACAATAAAAACTGTATTGATATCTAATCAACCGCTGAAAATAATTCCCGCCCTTTTTTTATATTGGCTTTGAGGCCATGTGGAACGGTCATACAGCCTATTGATACTTACTACTTGCTACTAAAATGCGCAACTTCAATACCCGCTTCTGGGCGGTAGATGGCGCTGTACATATTTCCCATACAAAATTACTCGTAAAGGATATTTTGTCTATGATAAATCTCATTTTGTTTTTTCGATTGATGTTCGTGCTAAGCATGAAGCTCGACTTAATACTGAGGTAACTGGAGTTCTCACCCTGAATAAAAAAGTGAACACCAGCAAATTTGACATTTGGTATGTAGTGGCTGTCAGTTGTCTCATATGACCATACGTATTTTTTTAAAGTGTAGGTGAGACGGAAGACAGCCACTGTGTAATTTGTGGTCACAAAAAATTGTTCGTACTGCACTCTCCAGTCACCTCAGTATTAAGTCGAGCTTCATGGTGCTAAGGGTAATAGCGCTTGTGGTACAATACGAAGTAAAATACTCTGTATTAAAAAAAAGTTAACCTAATTATGATATAATAATAATGTGGCTGTATGGTGCAAATGTCCCTTTGCTTTTTCTGTTTTTATATACAGGAATAACTAAAGAAAAAATAAAGAAAAAAAGTTGGTAGTACCATAGAAAATCACTGCAGTAATGAATTTCAGTACTTACTTACTGCACTAAAATCAGTGCAGTAAGTAAGTACTGAAATTCATTACTGCAGTGATTTTCAAATTTAGAATGTTTACCTCGGAAAAGTGCCACGTACTGCATTCTTTTCTTAAATATAATATTAACATTTCAGAGCATAAGTGTGAAAATTATGTTAACTTTTTGGAAGCAATATTTACGTTTTACTACCATCTTACGAGTTTGCAGTTAGACCTCCCCAAGCCAAAACAACCTTCAAAACCCCCCCCTGGAGGCGGTTCGTTGGATCGTTCGCATTGCCTGCCCATTGCTCGCCACTCTGTCATGTCATTTTATTGGCGGCAATGTATTATTATAGAAGTCGTAATGTTTACAATTCAAACTCGACGGCCAACAGAAATTGAGTGCGCTGACCTTCGCGGCCCCGAGTCCAGCCCTGCCAAACGCAAATATATACTTTGAATATTTTTTTCACTAAAGCGACTCACTATGAATTGTTTGCTGTTGACGAAGTCTTTACAAAATTTATTCCTTTTGCGCAGTATTTTTATACTAAGGTAATACTTAATGTTACTTCGTCTCTTTGCATTTGTAAGTGTAAAAGTAAATTTATATAACCATATTTTTCGACGGATGATCTGTTGTCTACTTTGTACAATACCTTCGGTTAAACACTACTGTGTTAAAACCATTTTTTTATGCTGCGTGCTTTATTCATAATCATAATACTTTGTGTAGTGGAAAATTACCTGCCTAGCTACATACTTACACATTTCAAATGATAGGATGAGTATCGAAAATCCACCATCCCTGCAACTCTGCAAGTAGCTTTCAGGCGGGATTGGAACCCGCGCCCCTGAGAAAGTTTTAAAAGACTCGGTCGAGTTTCTATATCACTAAACGCTGTTGGCCGGCAATGCTTCATCAATGTGTGAAAACCCTTGCTGTCACAGTCACAGCCATTAAATGAAACCCGCCTGAAAGCTTCTTGCAGGGCGGGTGGTTTTTCTATCACAAGTTTTCCTATACTTATAGAGTTGCATTGTGATTGTGACAGCATAAAAAATATTTAAAATCTTAACTTTAACTTAAAATGTTGACAATGATCTAAAGAAGTTAATACATTAGTTTAAGGTATCGATTTTTATTAATTTAATAGTATTTTAGTTTAATAATTGAAAATAACATTAATGTTCCCATTTCGATAACTCCTATTAACAAAATCCTATAAAATTACTTGTCGGTCCGTTAATAAAATATAAGAGTCCAGTAAACAGGCCGGTCGAAGTAATAAACCAAAGTCGAACTATTTCAACAAACCTGTCCCCCGTTTGTTTGACCGACTATATGAAGTAACTAATCAATTTCCAATCGAATCAGTTTCAGGTGAACCTCCGGGCTTACGCCAACATAACCTTTAACAGAAAGCGCTAAGATTTAAAACAGTTTTCATGAAAATGAGTCCGTTAAGTGCGTCTAATAATATAATAAGTATTTCCGCCGGCCCTCGCCCCGCGCCGATCGCGAGCATAAATCTATTTTATATCGTACTCGAGCAATCAATTTTATTTTGGGATCTTTAATTCTTTGTTATTGAATTGGATTTTAGTGTTTTATTCGGGTAAACAAACATTACCGGCTCGTAGCACGTGCGACTGGCGGCGCAACTAGCGCGGCGCCCGGCTGCGCCCGCGCGACTTAATAAAACATCGTATTTGTAGATTGGACTGCGTTCCGTTATTGCCGCCGTAAAATAGCCGCCTTTTGTCTGTGCTCACAATTAAAAGTTCGATAAAGTTTTGGTGCCGCTCCCGGGCACAAAGAAATGCCGCGCCTTCACGTAAACATTCGAGTGATGCGCGTTACTGATCGATAAAATATGCAATCGTAAACTTCCTGTATGAGATGGGGAAATGTAAATTAACTGACGAATTGTTCTTTTCATCTGACCGATATAATTTAGAGCGCTCGTCGCGCGGCCACGTTGTTGCTGAAACAATGTGATGACGCCGGTGTTTCTCCTCAATATATTGGGCAACAATGCCACACATATCTATCGCGTATAAGCGGATGATTAAAGCTAAAACATTGTTTTGTGTAAGCGAAGAGTTAATTTAAGGTTTTGTGTAAGGCTCTTAAATTGACGTATCGCAATTTTTTCGTTCAGTATAAATTTTCACTAATTTGATGCTTTTTTTTTTGTTACAGGCTAAACTGCTGGAAAGCTCGCACGCCTGGCTCGGAGCCTCGACTTCTTCTATCGCAGGTCAGTTGAAAATATCTTTGGTTTTGTTATCAGTCAGTGCACTATGTCTCACCAACGCTTTACCAAAAGCTTAATGAGGAGGGATAAGCTTATTATTTGTCTCCATCTGCCGTGAATTTTCTTTATTTCTCCGGAATCAAATTGATGTCTATTTAACCTTCCTTACAAAATATCTTAAAGAATTGTTTTAGACCGTAAGGGTTTATCTTTGTGGCATGCCTCTCGGTAGTATGTAAAGCATTTGTGCTTTGCCTTTTTGCGGTCTCTATAATTCCTATTTAAATCGCGGCTATTATTAAAGTCACAAGTAACCTTATGAAACTGCCATACCTAGGTAGGATATTGCTAATGACATTTGCTCCTCGTTATGCTTGTGAATTTCACATTGTTCTAATGCTAAGCTATACACGTTTATTTGTGTGTGCAATTGCATGCTACTTTCAATCCGTACGTAAAATGATGCAATACGTTTTATTCCTATATCTAAGTATTACATTGCACGTCGGAATCGTGGGAAAAAATTGTCTTGTTACAGTTAGGCCTGAGTATTGTAGGTTTCTTTTAGTAGGTAAAGTATCAGTTTTGAATTATACCAAATATTAAGAAACAATATGAGCCTAATGAACATTGTTACTTAAATACAACGGCTTCATTTTGGTGGCCAGCTCATGAATAATAGTGACTTTGAATATATTATATTCGATTGCATACAGTTCCTGTTACTGGTGTAATTACGCGTGACACCATTACTAGCGTCACGTGTATTTCGCGGACGTTTCTACAGACCTCCATTACGGAGTTACATTGTTAAAACATCATACGTTTGTTTGAATTACAATACAATTGAAATTATGTACAATTTGTACAGTGCACGCGAAAATATCACAATGTCTTATCATAGATAAGTAATGACTTCTAATAAATAATGACGTCTTGCATCATCGATACAGCGGATCAAACAAACCTTTTACGTTAGCATTGTCGCTTTTATTATCTGTAGAATTCCACGGTCATGCCCTCAAGTTGAAAGCACCTACATGGACTCAAACTCAACTCCAAGAAGCTATTCAAGCCGTCGTCACTCAAAGAATGCGGTTCACTCAAGCCTCGACGCATTATGGAATACCTAAAGGAACTCTGTACGACAATATATTAGGCAAATCAAAAAGAATGGCTGTGTTAGATGAAGCTGGATTATCAGCGAGCGAAGAAAGGGCCGTGTTAGACTTCTGCTGTGAAACTAGCGTGTCACCTTACAACAGGAGAACTAAAAAGTCTTTAACTGAAATTTTAGCGTATGTTGAGAAACTTAGAAGGAGCAAAGATCCTGGTTTTACATTCATTGGTCTGACAGGGTTTCGATGGTGGTGGGCATTCTGTAAGAAGCATTCGATAGTGTCTCTATTCTACGAAGGTTCAAGTAAATCGAAAAATGCTAGAATTAAGTCGGAACAGACTACTGATGATGAATCCTAATTCCCTTTTGTAATGTTAACGCAATGATGTATATCAATTTTACGTTATTACGATATTTAAACCGGAGGAGCACCTCGGTTGTATTCTCGGACCATTTGTTTCTACTAAAGGCAAAAATTTTATAATTTATACCTTCACGCTCTTACATTCAAATGAATGTTCTTTGTTATATTAAGTAGTCGATCGACGATACGCCTCAGTACTAATTTACTTTTTAACTTTTAAAACGTCCATTATAAAGCAATTGAATGAAACCATTTAATTAGACACAGATGTCAATACTCCAACTCATAATAAATTCAAAATGTAACATACTTTTCTTTTTACATTTTTATTTCTTTGGATATGTCCATATTTGATGAAGGTGAAAGCCCAATATTGTTAAATAATAGGTTGTGGGTAATAGCTGACACTTAACAGTACCACTCCTCTATTATAACATGACATGACAATCAGACTTCAGTACCCCTAGGAAGAACTATCGATATGGTAGTCGAATTGTAACTATACCGTCTTGCAAAAGTTGTCAAATATACGACCGAAAGAGGCGCTACTCAGGTTTTCATACCAAATACTACTATCACATTAACTATATAACTTTACCTAAGGTTATCATAACGACAGTTTTTCGAGCTAGGGCTACAGTAGTGGTGCGTTTACTAAACTTATTATGTTGTACATTTAATTCTGTAATACTTAATTTTATTACGACGAACACCAGGATGAAACGTAATTTAATAAATGAACGAGATGGATGAAATGAAACGAAGCGATATTATGAATAAAAAAACAGTTTTTGCTACTTCTACTTTCATAAGGTTTTCTTACGACCATTCACACATATTTTCACAGAAAAGACAACAAAGTTGGATACCACCATATTCTTTGTATCTACTTCTACTGGTGACTCGAAAAATTATTAGTACAGTTTTGGTAAACACAAATATATTAAAAAGGACTCTTGGTCTTAGTTTGTGGAATGAGAAGTTTTTACATGGTCATGTTGATTGATGTACATATTGATTATGAAGAACAAAGTTTACAATACGTATAGTATATACAGGGTGGCCCATTTAGCATGGTCAGTATGAGCAGCCTAAAATATAAGCATACAATGATCTGTTCTTACGAACCATGTCATCGATTTTATTGAAAAGATAAACTGCATTCATAGATTTACCTAAAAACTAGTACTGAGTTTAGAAAAATAACTCGAATTAATTAAAAAAAACATATTTCTAATATATTATGTCACGAGGGATAATTTTGTCAAATGGTCCCTCGTGACAAAAAGGTTAAGAAACACTGTCAGAGTTTCAGACTTACCCGTACTGATACCGATCTAAATGGGCCACCCTGTATTGCTGTCGGTAAAAGAAACGAATCCCGGCATTATAATTGCCAAAACAGACTTTTGCATCAACTTGTTTCTTGTCTCTAATAACAGGAGCTATCAGAGAGCATTATGGAAACATGATGATCATAGTAAAAATTCTACATACTTAGATATTACGTAGTAAGTATCTTAGAGTGGAGTGTTTTCGGTGTGATTGTCTGTTTTTTGTGTTAAGATTTATTTAATAATTTGATTATTGCCCATGTACTTAATCTTTTTAGTCATAATTTAGTTATTAGGATATTTTTATTAAAATTAAAATGTTGTACGAATGACATAAGATACGTTTCACAACTTTTCCCTGTATTAATAGGTAATCCAATAATTCTAAGTAAGATTGTTAAGATAAGGTTAAAGGTTGCTCTTGGTAAATAAAGTGCCAGATTATATTCTGTTTTGTGATATAAACATATCATTATAATGTAATTAATGTTGGTGATACTTAATGATATTTTATAAGATTCTTTATTCGACTACTTTATTTTTATAAACGAATGTTTATTGTACTTTTAGCATATTTCAACGGTATTGTAAATAGCTAGCTAATAACACGACTACTCCATTTAAATTTAAGCCAAAAGTACTTACTTAGTTACAATATTAATTCGCCGTCTACAAACCTACAGCTGTCCTTTTTAAAAATAAATAAATATAAAAGATACTTGTGTGTAACAAACAGGAGCAAACACAAAGTTAAAAGTAATACCACAGACAGAAAGGTCCAAAAAGAACGGCGTTATTAAGCAGCAATCTCTTCCAGGCAACCTTGGGTGAAAGAATAAATAAAGATAAGAAAGAATATAGAAGTGGATGCGCCTTTAAAAAGAGAGTGGTAAATTATTAAAATTTTTACTTTTTTGCATTTACAATTCGTGGGTTCGACTCTATACGTCCTTGACGGACTCCTGCACTGGGGTGGAAGTCACTCGATAGAACGTCGTCTGCTCTAACTGATGCTGTACCTTCCTCGTAGAGACCCTGAGAAGATGCACCAGATGTTTTGACCTTACTTACTTTTATCGTAGATGCTTTCCGCGCGCGGCTTCGCCCGACGGGGCTACACGACGTTATCCCGCGGGAAGGTGATATTTTTCGGGAAAAAAGTAACTATGACACTCTCCAGCTCCCAAAATATCCCTATACCATAAATCATGTCGATCCATTGCTTGGTTTTGACGTGAAAGACAAACAAACAAATACACTTTCACATTTATAATATTAGTATGGAAGTATGGATAAGGTCACTTGGTTGTTGACTCTACTTGTCGTCGTACACTCGTTGAAAATGCTTGCTTAAAAACCAATGAAAAGTATTAAATATTAATAAATTACAAACCAGTTAAGGTGGCTAGGGTAACTTGTTGCAAACTTGTTATATGAAAACAAAAATACCGGCCCTACGGCATAACATTATGGCACGTATTAAAGATATAAAAAACAAAGTCTTTAATGACTGATATCAACCGTTGCAAGTAGCAGCAGTACCTTCTAATGAATAAATTATTCAACGCTTTACACGAATCAATATGACAGTCTGTAGAGGTGAAAGTATTTTTTGCATGGCCATGCTTTTTTAAATACTTAAATGTTAAGGCGATTTAGGGATGCGTGCGATGCGTATGCATACATCCCATCCCATCCCATCCCCATCCCATACATTCATGTTTTGACTTGCACACTACGCTAATAGTATCCTAATTCCTAGTCACACAATACAAAATAACGACTTGTCTCCGCGACTGGCACAGAATACCAGTCGTCATAATCATTAATTTCAATTTAGGTAACCATCGTTGATAAAGTTTTATAAGAAGTAGAATGAATAAGTAGAATATATGCCTAATTATTATGAACAAGCCTTCCACCCGCGGCTTTGCCCGCGTGGACTACACGATGATGTTATCCCACGGGAAAGTGATATTTTCCCGGGGTAAAATATGCCTATGTCACTCTCCAGCTCGCAAACTATCACCATACCAAAAGCACCTCCATCCGTAGCTTCGTTTTCACATGAAAGACGACAAACAAACAAACCAACAAACACACTTTCACATTTAGTTTTATAATATTAGCATTGATTTGTTGACTTGACACCACGTCTCTACGTGCGAGAATTATTCGGATCGATCTTGAGCCATGATTTTCAAGTCAATTCAAAAGTCAAAAAGTCTTTATTTAAATGGATTTACAAAATGAAATACCTTTTTAAAAGGTTCGCTATGTTTTTCTACAATATGTATAACCAGTTACTATGAGCTCTATTAATACACCTGTGGCCGAGTACCTATACCCGCATCTTTTTTACTTAATTAATATACTAGATTAAACTAATCTTTATATATATCTATGGGAGAATGACAAGAACGTTGACAGTGAGCACTTGCTTCACGAAGTCATAGCTATTTGAATAAGTATCACTTTAGTACGTAGTAATATTATACAATTCTTTGACTCTAGATAAAACA
Source organism: Crambus lathoniellus (assembly GCA_949710035.1). Classification (NCBI taxonomy): domain Eukaryota; kingdom Metazoa; phylum Arthropoda; class Insecta; order Lepidoptera; family Crambidae; genus Crambus; species Crambus lathoniellus. The sequence continues at coordinate 33,603,013 of OX453296.1, forward strand.
TTTATTACTGGGTAATACTATACTACCAGTGCCGTGGCTGAAGAAAAGAAAGAATTACCTATTTAATTTTGCCTTTATAGTTTTCCTGGAAGAGATTTCTCAAACATCAAACGATTATTTATGTAATTTATGAAAGTTTACTGAGGATATAGATAATTACGGTGCTAAAAACTTACTTTAAAACATAACTTCAAAGTTTTTAAATAGTTAGATGTATAAATATTGGACTGAGTACTAAAGTATTTAAGTAACTTCTAGTTGATCCTCTATGGTATGGTAATTTCTTATTAACATAAATAACCGTAGTTTAAACCATGAGTCCTACATTTAAACCTTTTACATAGATAATGTTAATGCAAAAACCAGATCTTACATTATAACGTAAGGAAACCTATAGGTTTAAATTGGTATTTTTTTAAAGATAGTGGTATTTGAAAATACATTTATAATTTTGTCATTACTTTTATCGTAGATGCCCATTTTCATAATGAGAATAATGTTTAACATTAGATATTATTTCTATCAGTGTACAAGTACATTTTGACTTTGATATTAATGATAATAAAGAATTATTAGTTTTAGTTATCGATCAAGTATGAATGACATTTTAATTTTGTTTAAATAGGTAGGTACCTACTGTGTCGGGCATACATTTTTTATTGTTGTCCAGTTTAAGAAATAGTTATAAGATAGTGATGAACGATAGATCTAAATTTTTACATACGAGGCCATTTTCTGTATAAGACTGCAAGATATTAATTGTAATAAAATATGTACTTCAATGTTTGTTTGTTTTATTCAATACTTACTTAATCTAATTTTTTTTTAATTTCTAATATTATAGGTTATTCCCGAGGTCAGTATAATAGGTTTTTATTATCATGTTTTGGTGTTTTGGAATGTTAATTTTAAGAAAACTACTTTCTATTTTATATACATGAAGCATGTTGATTTTAATACAATTTGGATAGACACGCGTGACGCGCCCCGTCCGTCGCGGAGTGCAGATCTTCATACTGCGCTTGCCGGGTTTTCAGTGTGCTGTACAAAGCATGTTTTCTAAAGGTTCTAATAGGTGTACGCGCAAACTCTGCAACCCCGCGACCGACGGGGCGCGGTGCAGTGTGAGAACAGTCATAAATTGTTATACTTATTCAGAAACGCCTTTTGCACTTTTTAATCGACATTCCGTCCACAGCACAACTCTATATGCTGACGTTGAGGCGGACGCACTTAACGCGTAGTCAATGAAAGTACTTATTGTACCTAATGCAATTATTGACCTCGTTGCGCTGTCAACTGTGCATTATATTGTTTATTTTCCGCTATTATGTGCCTTCCAAATGTCACACATTGGAAATAGGTACTTATTGATGATCTATCAGTATGTCAGTAAGTCTGGCTTAGCAGTGAAAAGTAATAACCCAGTAAATTAACCTCATCTTAAGGTGTATCGATGAGCTCAGTGGCGCCGCCAATGGAAATAAATCAATTGCATTTTATTAAAGGCTTGGATTAAAAGTTTCGGTTATTTCGCGCAAATAGAAGAGCAAAATGCAATTTTTAATTGTTTTTTCATGGCCTCAAATATGAGCACCAAGTTATGGATCTCGATATTGCCAAATGTGGCCACTTTTGGCACTATTGAGATTCACGACTTATTGCGTAAGTTTGAGTTCTCAAAAGTATATTTATAAAATGCATTCCACTCTTTCACCTGCGCGAAATAAGCGAAACTTTTAATCCAAGCCTTAAATAAAATGCAATTGATTTATTTCCGTTGGCGGCGCCACTGAGCTCATCGATACACCTTAAGACAAAAGTTCCACCTGTTTCATTATTCTCGTTATGTAGACTTGAAAACAACATACTAATGCTTCACATCTCTACTTTCAGCAGACAGCTACCAATACCAGCTTCAGTCGATGTGGCAGAAGTGCTGGAACACCAACCAAAGCCTCGTGCACAACCTGCGCTTCCGCGAGCGCGGGCCCCTGAAGTCCTGGCGGCCGGAGACCATGGCTGAGGCCATCTTCTCCGTGCTGAAGGAGGGCCTGTCCCTCTCCCAAGCTGCTAGGAAGTACGACATACCGTACCCCACCTTCGTACTCTACGCCAACCGAGTCCACAACATGCTGGGCCCGAGCGCCGACGGCGGTGCCGGTATGTATTCATTGATATACTTGATAACCATTCAGGAAGAAGGTTTCTGATCTCTCTTATTAATAATTCTTAATAAAAATAACTTGTATGTTTGGTTCGTATCGATTTCGATAACGGTTTTTATCAAATGTAAATAATAGATATTGAATTTGCAATAAGTAGCAACTTTAAGGGTTAATTTAAAGTTTTAATTAATAAAATAATATGACACTTTATAGTTTATTAAAGGTAAATCAGTATCAAAATATTTTATTTACTATTGATTTGACTGTTACGTTAATGACGTTGCCATTAGCTGCAATTTTGTTTATAACAAGATCGGAAACCTTTTACCCGAAAATCTTTTTCGAACATTGACAAAATTTCTTCCTACTATTTAAGATACACATGCGAAATCAAATATTTTACGATGCAATGCGAATTTTTAGCTATGCGAATGTGATTTAATTTGGGTATTGCTAAAAAAAGTTTATGGGTTTTAAAAATTAATTCGCAATTTTGACTAAAGCATCGCAAGTTGGTATAAAATGCTATATTTAATTTGTGTGTGCTTTCAGTTGCGATGACAAAATATAAATTATTTATGATACTTATAATAACATTGTATTTATATTTAAAACTATTGGTTTCTAAAGTGATATGCCTACTATGTATTTTCTTGTAATTACTTATGTGTCTGTTTCCATAATTTTATTTACACCAGCAAAATACAACGTGTAACAGAAGTAATGGCTCAACCAGAATATGGTAGATAGGGATCATCACACTGAACAACTTTTACTATGGGACATTTTCGGTATTATTTTTTATATGAAACAGCTGAATTTCAGAGTTGGTCCTTTAATAAAACTTGTGCAGTTTGATGGTCCTTATCTAACATATTTTGGTTAAGCCATTAATTCTGTTACAGGTTGTATAAGCAATTTGTTACAATACTTTCGCAGCACCAACTCATTTTTGTGCTCATAAGACCGCTGTAGGTACGGTAGAGATCGTCTATACACGTACATAACATATGTACAGTACACCGGTAGAGAAAACGGGAGAGTAGCACTAGTAGATGGAGGTGATCTTTTTTGGGGCCGACTGACAGCCGACAGTCCATTTTGACAGCTAATTTTGTATTGTGAGTGACTCCTCCACTAAGCTGTCACAGGCTCAGATGAGTTTGTTAGCACTCTACTCTACCATTCACTCTACACGTGTACGTACACCCCGGCATTAAAGGACCAAGCAGTAAAGTAACAGCAAAGATAGAAACGAACTCGCTCACTAAACGAAATCTCATTCCTCTAACAATTCTAAGCAATGACTATTATAAATATACCGTCATTAGACTCGCGCTAGTGGCACTAGTTAAATATTTGTTTGAAAACTTGTGCAGCGGTTACCATACCGAATAACAAATAATCATCCAAATATTTGACGAGTTCACGGGCGAGTGTCGAGTCGGTAAAGTCGGAAGGACAGGTAGTAGAAATACGAGACATGTTCCCGCGAGTTCACGCTTTACTCTTGCGCCTCGTTGCAGATCTAAGGCCGAAGGGGCGCGGGCGGCCGCAGCGCATCCTGCTGGGCGTGTGGCCCGACGAGCACATCCGCGGCGTCATCCGCGCCGTCGTCTTCCGCGACACGCACGCGCCGCACCCGGCGCACCACATCAAGGAAGAGGTCCTCCCCTACCCCTCTATCACGGTCAGTATCGTGATAAACATCATTCAACGGCCTACGTGATAGCTGATGCGAATTTTGCTGTTGCGATCCTCTTTCAAAGCTGAGCGTAGATATTTCTTTGCCTTTTTAATCCCAAAACTTGAACCGTCGCAAAATGTTGGCAGGCTCAATCGGTCGATGCTTTCAGATGCGCCATAACGAGATAAGGTTTATTTTGCGGGTAAACTGGTATTGTACCGGGGCCTTGTGTGTTTCAGGACGGGATCAACGTGCCGAACGCGTATGGCAACGCAGCGTGCGGCAACGGTCGCGAGGGTGGAGTGTCGCCGAACGCAGCCGCCGCCGCCGCCGTGGCTGCCGTCGCCCACGGCCTCCGCCGCCAGATGTGCAACATGGTCGTGGCCGCTCAGCGCCCCCCGGACCATCCGCCGCACCTCGGCCTGCCACCTCTGCCGCTGCAGTCCCCACGGCTACCGTCACCGCTGTCGGCGGGGCTCGAGTCGCCTCTGTGCTCGCCGCCGCCCCCCGGCCACGCTCTCGAACCGCCGAAACCCGCCGACCCGTTCCGCCCGTTCGCGTCGCCTCGCCCGGATAGCCGCTACGGCGAACGCGACATGGTCGCGGAGATCACTGAAATGGGCCCACCAAAGACCCCGGTGTCGGGGAGTAAGAACGGCAAAGAGCTGTCGTCGCCTGTGCCCGTGAAGATGGAGCCGCCGCCCGCGGAGGCGCGCGCGGAGAACATCTGAAGCGAGGTGGCGGGCGCGGCGGCCGCGCACGCACCCGCGCCGCTGGGCGCGCCGGTGCCCGCGCCGCCGTTGCCCGCCTACCCGTACTTCGTCCCCAACCGCAACTCCGTCGGCTACTTCTAAGTAGCGGCCTCTGTATACGAGCACATTCCAAGGCCTCGACGGATGCCGCGCTCGCGGGACGGCAGTCACCCATGTGACCCACGTATTTAATCATTTCAATCGTATCGGCATTATTTTACATTCATATTTAATTGATTGATTATTTAAAGTGGACTTGCTGTGCAATAAAATGCTTGTTGTTTAGTTATGAATTTTGTATTGTATTATTAAAAGAATATTTTTAGTTTAATTATTATATTTTTTGTATACATTGTCGTTTATGTATGTGTTCCAGTGACATGTATTGAGTATTTTTGTTAGTACTGTAAGCGAGGTAGGTCACGCGGAGCCCCGGGCGCCGCCCCCGGCCCCCGGCGCTCCCATCATCTACGCATTAGTAGGATGTGAAACATAGGCTTAACTAATATACATCTTAGATTCATCTGTGAAGTAGGGAGATCAAAATTTAAACCATTTGGCCCGATTCAAAAGACTGTTCGGTATACCTATTCATGTAATTCAGCAAGTATTTGTGTAAAACAAGAAATAGTCTTAGATATTATAATATAAACGATATCTATTCATTTGACGTCAGATCGATGTCATGTTCTCCTAGCGATCATAGTGAAGTGCGTCGTAGCTTGCGGGGAGCCACGCCCGCCGCGCGCCGCGCGCCCCGCGACTCGTTCACGGTCGCGGTGTGAAGCGATGGACTTATAGCGGTCGCCAAATGTAATATAGATTGTATCATTAGCCAGTAGTGATTGTTCCAAATGATAGGTTAACTTAGACTCCAAGGACTCGGCCGACCCCTCCCGCCAGCGGAGGCCCCACCCCGTTGGTGCAAATTTCCAATTTAAATTATTCAAGTTTAATCTGAACAGCAGAAATCTTCAGTGTTTAAAGTAGCATCAATATCAGTGTTAGTGATTAAGAAGTGTATTCAATCTACCGATCAATACTATACCATCATTGAATTTAACTCTATTTTAGGAGCTCTCTTTTTCTCATTTGCTGTCGTGCGAAGGAGACTCATAAAGCTGTCTGTGTATAAAATATGTATGTCAATGACTGGAGTAATCGTAGAGTTGTAAAACTTTTTATCATTAAAAAGTTTTGAGACAACTGATAGGGATTTCTTTGGAAGTGTACGCTGTCGATGGTTTTGTTGTGGCGGAGCACATCGGCTGGTCCGGGCAGGCCGCCGCGGCCGGGGGCGCCGCGCGCTGGCCTGGCATCGTAGCTAGAGTTACATTAATATAGATTAGCTATCGACTTGAAGCAGCGACCTGCGCTAGAGGAACACCGGCAGCGGCTCCGACCCTGTCTCTGCTCGCTGCTACCAGTGAAACACTTTCATTTGTACAAATTTGTTTTATCTATAACGTCTTCGGACGGTTTTGTTTGATAGTTTCGGCAGAAAAATTAGTAATCATCGTTTTTTTGCCGCAAGGGTATACCATAGATATTGTTGGCGGACTATCGTTGGCGTTCTTACATATTTGAGTCTGTTGAGGGGAAGAGGGCGCTACTGCGCATGTCTCGTCGCAAAACATGATCGAGGATGTTTAAAATAAGTCTCCAAGTGGCCTTGATACTTCACTATTATTTGGTATTTGGATTGTCCGTTTCGGTTGAACTTTGGAATTAGTGTATAAAAAAGACCAAATTAAGAAAAAAAATGATTTGCATTCAGATCTAGAAACTATTTGGCTGTCCTTTTGGAAATAAAGTTTATTCTAGGTGAAAAAAAAAATTAATAAAAAGTTATATAATGGCCTATACGTTTCGGAAAGAATTGCGTAATTTTGGTAAATGTTACTACGCATATTTTCTATTGTATAAGTCTAGGCTAATGTGTTCAAAAAGTAAATTAAAATTTAAAATTTTTGAAAAAGTAGAAAGTGCCTTCCAAATTTTTGACCACAGTAAGTGTTGGGATGTGCGGCGATGATAGGCTAGATGCGCGCGATGGCAACGGACGGACACCGAGCGGCGCAGTCAGGACACTGTTCCCTGCACGCCTGGCCAGTCAGTGGCCATGCTGGTGCAGACAACCCTGCTGGGACAGGAAAGGTTTGCACATAGTTCTATTGTCATGGCAATGCAACCTTATTTGTTGTTAACTTATTATTTGTTTTGTCTTCGCAAACTAAATTCTGGTCTTAAGCAGCAATGTAGCGTTACTCCAATTTCGTGTTATCATCCGTCCGTTGCCATTGGCACGCACTGAACGTGCTTAAATATAAAAATTTAGAATAATAAAAATTCAAAATTATTATATAAAAAATTAAATACATATGACTATATATAGGAAAAAATATACATAAAATTATATATTTGGCCGAAGTGGTAATACCCTGACAGGCAAGTGTTAGATGACTATTCGGCATCAAAATTAATTCAATTTTTGTTTCCAATGACTAAAATCCATTATGTAACAATGCAGATATTGCATAGTGCCATTTTTGTTTGAACTGATTCAAATGCAGTTCAGTTTTTGTATCACAATGTGGATTTTGTAGTTATAATTAATCAATTAATTAATTTATTGTATCGGAGAATATACTTTTCGGATTACATTAGTAAGTACCTATGTTATTTTCGTGATAGTTAAGTAAAAATCTTGTATTATTATTATTATATACCTACAGAGGCGGTTTCGGTTGGTAATTTATATATAAGATAATAATTTATGATTATTTTTTTATAGTTTTCGGATCATTACTGGCAAAAATCACGATGTGTTATATAATGCTGCATGACAACTGTTCTCACTCCGAGTTCTTTGTGATAAAAATATTGTATGTTTTAAAGAACAATTATTGTTTTCTTTTCAATATATTCTTGTAGTAGGTACCTACCTAAATTATCTCTTATTTATTTCGTTTAGATTAAAGTGTCTTAACGCCATGTTGGGCTCAAAATATATAATTGTATTATGATACCTACCTTCGAATACCTATACTTCTTGTTACGATTTAGTAATATTTTTTCAATCTAAATTAAATTCAGTGTATTAAAAGTGACTGTTTAGTTTTAAGACTAAGTGAATAGCTCCGTTGTGGTAGGTATCATTAGTATTTGTAAGCATTATCATTGCTTTTGGCTCTAAGGATATATTTTAAATTGCATATCACTAGATATCGCACTACGCCTGCGTTCTAGATGAAACGGTTCAGATTATTTTGTTGACACTGTGAATGGGCGTACCTACTAGGATGGCGTCGGATCGTGGCAATTAACATCTTGCTTTTTAATATAGTTTAGCTCGATGTAATTTCAGTAAGTATACATATTATTATAATGGATGTTGTTTTATTTACCAAATATCACAGTGGCAACAAAGGAAGTTCTAATGAGTACCATTGTTTTATTTTCGGCATCATTTGTAAAGAATAGCGATTATTAATGTCGATAAGGTTTATGTTACTGATTCGATTTATTGTTGTTAAGATGTAATGTCATATCTTCAGTCATTGTACCCTTTGTTCCTGAAAAAAAAAATGGATAGGTAATTTATTATATGACATTATTAATTTAAACTTCTGTTAATGTTTATCTGTAATCGGTATTGTATGCATTTTTCGCCGCCTGGCTCTGTAACGTCGATGGGACGTCGGACGTCTCCCTCCACAGCTTTGGACGAACCGTTATTTATAAGCAAGTCTATAAGTGTTACTTAGATACTACTTACTGTTCACTTACGAAGATACTAAGATCAGTTTCAAGACCAAGTAGGTACTCTAAAACGCAAAATATATAACACCTTTGTAAGTAACTGTAGGTACCAAAATAGGTTTTGGAAGTTGTAAAAGTGTTAATCAGAAATTCGATCTCATTTTTAAGACTCAAACCTTACGAGAATTAGGCAATGTTTGTAGGTACTGAGACCTATATGTTAGTCAGCGTTCAATGTTCGGGCACAACCAATAAATGCCCTTGCAATTATATAAAAAATAATAGAATATTTAAAACCAATCATCATGTATGATGATTGGTTTTTAATATTCTATTATTTTAGCGTTCTGAGACATAGACATAAATTCTGGGATATACTTCAGGGGGTGAAAGTACATGGGTACTTTCAAGTATGTCCCCCTGAAGTATGTCCCATCTTTAAACAAACACCCTGTATAATGATCAATTATGGTGTCGCTGCATATTGCGCCACTAGTGGCCGCCACTAAAAGCGATAATGTGCGGCGGTACTATGTTTCAAGTAAATGGGCATTTTGTCTGTTCCTAGTTATTTCACACTGACTGTGCAACAAATACCTGGATAGACCCGCATTATGCCATGTTTGATAAAAGAGTGCTGTTCCAAATTTGTCACTCAAAAGAACTAGTACCTATTTATGTGACACAACTGTAATATTACTTAGTGCAAGTTTAGACGGGGCGACAGTCTCACTTAACTTTAACTTTATTAATATTTTACCGATCACTTTCAGCGTGACAAATGTATGATAAGTACCTATTCATCATTGTTGAAGACAGTTGATAAAAATATTTGTATTACTGCAAAAATGGTCGTACAATATCTTCCAAACTGAAAGCGATCGTGATTGGCGTTGAGTTAGACAATTGCCCCCTATTCATCTTCCATTGAGTCTTGGTCAAACTTCTAGAATGTACTTATCAACACTTACCTGGTTCTCCTCTATCTAAGGTTTGCTTAGCGCGAAACATACAATTAAGGCGGTGTTTATGTCAAGTACAATTTAATCAAAATTGTGTGTGAGTAAATCTTATATTTAACAGTTACTTATCAGATTCCATGTAGTTACAGTATCTGTTTAAACAGGCTAAAGAAATATTTAATGTAATTATTTTGATGAATAGTAGTACGTCTCAATCACATTCAGTAATCTTTAAGTTCGTTATTGTCACAGTGTACCGTTGTCTGAATGAATATACAAAAATAGAGAAATATTTGAGTTTCATTTTAGCCTTAACTCCTGTTTGTAGGTATTTTATTATACAGGGCGTCCCAAAACTATGCCACATGGAGGGAAAGTACCTTAAATACTGAAGATATACAATTTTACTGAAAGGAGAATTCATTTTTATATTAAAAAGAAAATGAACTGCATTCAAAGAATTTTGAATAATCACCTGTCTGAACTGGGAATCGAACCGGCTGAATGTAAAAAAAAAAATCTTTAATTTTATTTTTCCGATCGAAAGGCTCGATTATACCTAAACATTTCTTATAAGTAACATATGCCCGAATACTCGTACGCTTCTTATCTTTGGGAGCGTCTCAAACATCATGGCATCTCTTTCATACATTTGACATTTTAAGTGACAGGGCTATGTTTGAGACGCTCCCAAAGATAAGTAGCGTACGGGTATTCGGGCAATAGCGTCTTAAATAAAAGGAAGACTACGAAATTTATAATTTAATGTTGAATAACAAGTTTCTGCAGCGTTATGGGTAGCCTTTTCTGTGACTGTCATGCTCAAACCTTTCACATTTCAATGTATTACTAATGAGTGAAGATAGGAGCAATTATACCTAATTTCCCTTCCATAAGTCTTTGATAATGACTGTGATAAGTATCGCCATCTCGATTGGTTTAAAAAAGTTTGAATAATTTACTGCAATTTCGATTCTCGGTTTGATTCATGCTTTTATAAAAAAAAATCTTTGAATGCAGTTCGTATTGTTTTTTAAATAAAATTTTCTATCTACAGTATTTGGTGCGATCTATACCACCATGTGGCATAGTCATTGGACGCCCTGCTGGGGGCGTCCCACGATAGTCGTCGATAGTCGCCACAAAGTGGAATAGACCGCAACAAAATATTCAAACATTTTTAAACCAATCGAGCTGGTAACATTATAACTTTATCAAACACTTATGATAGGGAAATAACGTATAATTGCTCCAATCTTCGCTCACTAGTAATACATTGAAATGCTAATGTTTTGAGCATGACAGTCACAGAAAAGGCTAAGAAAAGGCTATACATAACGCTGCACAAACTTGTTACTCAACATTAAATGTTAAATTTCGTAGTCTTTCTTTTATTTAAGATGCTATGTTACTTAGAAGAAATGTTTAGGTATAATTGAGCCTTTCGATCGGTACAATAAAATTAGAGAAATATTTTTTTATAAATTCAGCGAGTTCGATTCCCAGTTCAGACAGGCGATTATTTAAAATTCCTTGAATGCAGTTCGTTTTCTTTTCAAAAGAAAAATGAAGACTCCTTTGAGTAAAATTTTATATCTTCAGTATTTAAGGTACTTTCTCTCCATGTGACATAGTTTTGGGACGCCCTGTATATTCAGTTAAGGTGCTCTTACACGGGCAACTTCTTCTTCTTCATTCAATACGGGCGTTTTCCGCAACTCGACGTCTTATTTTGCGTGAGGAGGGTGTGCAGCTGGATTACTCCAGCCAACCCAGCTCTGCCAGGAAAGCACCCAGCGCCCTCACGTCGGAGACCCCTTCGTGGACGCTTCCCGGCGAGCCGAGGAACCTCGCCCGGTAGGGGGCCACTCCGTCACATTTAACCAGGACGTGAGCAGCTGTCTCTTCAGCTCCTACGCAACCTCTGCATAGGGGACTGTCAGTGATACCTAAGTTAAATTTGTTAATTTTACCATGTCCTGTTATACTTAGCACTTGTAACAAGGCGTAACTGTGATCTATTAAGTTTAAAAAGAGACCTCGCCAGACGAGCGTCAAGGCGCGGTAATGCCATTTTCGTCTGCCTGCAAGTTTTCAGTGAGCTCCATTCATGTTGGTGCGTACGGGCAGTTTGTTCACGGATCTTACCAGCAAACCAGCTCGCTGGAATGGGTATAACCGGTTCGGGGCCAATCAGCTCCCTATCCGATCCCCTTCTCGCCAACTCATCGGCCTAGTCGTTTCCACGTGATCCACTGTGACCTTTGATCCATTGGATAGTGATATTGTTGAGTGTACCCACCATATTTAGTCTGTGATGATACTCTTGTAGGAGACTCGATGCCCTACGACTGCCATTCAGAGCCTGAAGTGCTGATTTACTGTCGGAAAGTAAGTATAAGTACCTATGTCCTAGCCAGTTACTTCCCTTGTTGCAACTGCTTGAGCTGCCAGCAGAATGCCCATACACTCTGCCTGAAAGACAGTGTTGTGTGAACCTAGTGGCATCGCAATTTGTATGTTTAGGGGGCCTACTCTGAAACCCAAAAGCCGAAACTTCGATATACCCGTCCCTCTCACTCTCTAGTCGGGACAGAATCGAGTGAAAGGGGCGGGGCTAACCGAAGTTTCGGATTAGCGTTTCAGAGTACGGTCCTAGGTCTTCCGAGACACACGGGCAACTTAAATTGCTGTCAATGCCCGTCAGCTAAAGTCACGACCACATCAAGCAATTTAAGGCGATCAATGGCAAGATGTAGCATCCCTGTTGCTGAGATAAGGATAACCATTCGTCTATTTTAATGATTGACTTTGTTTAGTTGTTCCACAAGGAATAATTTTAGTGTTACCACGGAAGAGTTAGTCTATCAGGAAAAAAAAACCCCATGGTACTACCAGTTAGACCAACGGTTGTACCACGAGATACGGCACACAATGCGGCGAAATATGGAGCAACTTTAAAAACCGCCCACCACCGCCGCCGCTGCCGCCTGCCAGTCTGAGCAGGCTGAACCAAAAAGAGCAAATAGGGGAACTAATCTGTTACTCTAAGTAGTTCCAGTATTCTTTAGGATTATATAGGGGGTAGGTCTCCTGAGCAAAGCCTAATAAATTCCTCTCGATTACACGCGCCGCGGGGAGGTGGAGGGGGATTAAAGGATTTCTTGCTCGAAACTCGGAAACGGTTAGTCTTAGCGACATTACTTCTAAGAAGCCGTCTCTGTCGTCTAGTGGTTCAGGCCACCGATTTCAGACCAAGAGGTCCCGGGTTCGATTCCCATTAGGGCTATATTAATATGTCGTGGCCAAATCGTAATTTGCTCACATCATGAAATGATCGAGAATTCCATGAAATGGTCGCATATCATGAAATTAGAGATGTGAATATTTTTTTTTTCTTGCGATAAATCGAAAGATCATATATAAGTTTTGTAACAAAGTATTTTTATTTTAATTTCTTTTGCAATAATTCCAAAGTTATTTCAAAATAAAAATTAGTTTTCGAATCCAGAACCGAAGACACTCTAAAACAGCTCCCGAACAAACACGAGCGCGTGTGACGTCATAATGTTAACTTTCACTCATTGCAGTTTAAACTGACATAAGTCAATGATGTTTGACATAAGTGCAGTGTTGGTTGTTCTATATACTCAAATACATACCTATTGAAATGTCGAACCTAAAAAGTTATCGTTCTTGTTTCGTACCCATGTGTACAAATACTACAAAAAGAACTAGACAAAAAATGTTTTTAAATGTTCCCCAAGACCATGAACGTCGGAACAAATGGTTCCAAGCAGTGAACCGTCATAACCCCAAAACAAAATTGATTTTTTTTGTTGTGAAGATCATTTCGATGTAAGTATTTCATAACGCCATTTTTATTAGGTAAGTAATTATTATTTATCCTAGTGTATAATCAAATAAGTAGAGTTCAGTCAATACTTTTTTATCTGGACTCCAAAATAAATACACTCTGCTTTTCACTTCGATTGCAAGGAAATAAAACAAGGTGCATATACAAGAAACTTAATTAATTTTAATTTCAACAATTCGTCAAAATAGCTTAACAAAACACACTCCGCAAACGTGTTTACGTTTTTTTGGTTCTTCCAAATCATAAAACTTTCGTAGTTATGTGCTGAGATAGATTTTCTTCAACTTAGACGGCAATATCTGTTCAAATACATTTTCACCTCTCCAGCACGAAAAGGGCTCTTTTGGCGCCTAAAAACTCGCAGCAAAATCGATTTTTGCTGCGAGAGTGAGGCAAAGTGCTTTTTTAATTTCTTACACCACCATTTGAAATAATTAAGAAAAAAGAAATAGAGTGAGAAACATGACACTTTTAAAATTAATAAGTGCAAAAAGGATAGATAGATAGCTTTATGTCGTTGGACATGAATTATAAAGCTTAAAAAATAAATACACGAATACAAATACCAAAGATTTGAAATAAAGAGTATGGATGAAATGAGGTCGCATGCTACTATCCTACTTCCTACTAATATTATAAATGTGAAAGTTTAGAATTTTGAATGTTTGTTACTCAATCACGCCAAAACGGCTGAACGGATTTGTCTGAAATTTGGCAAACAGATACTTTGTAGCCTGGAGAGGAACAAAGGCTACATTTTATTCCGAAAAAATATCATAATCCCGCGGGATAACGTCATGTAGTCCACGCGGGCGAAGCCGCGGGCGGAAAGCTAGTATAAATATAAAATAAGAAAAATTAATGAAATCTTATAACAAGTTAGATAAATACCTATTATAATTTTAAAGGTTGCCTTCAATGTTGTTTTTCTCACATGTAACACTTTTCTCGCTGGTGAGGTGAAAAGTTGTATGTTTAACACGACAGCAAATTTTTCTGATGTCTCGTGCCTTTAAATCACTCACTGTGCTCAGTAGTCTATATTTGAATCACTCGCTACGCTCATGATTCAATTTTAGACTACTTCGCTAGTTTGTGATTTAAATTCAGCACTCGCAGCGAAAAATGACTTTGCTCTCTTGTATAACAAATAACTATTTTCGCACTTCTTTCCATTAAAGTCTCAGGCGAAATCATTATTTGTTCGTCACTATTACTACTCGAAGACATTGTTTAATAACATTCATATTACTTATTGAATTTTCTACCGCAACACAACAAATTTAGCTACATTAGTTTCTAGTTTTGTTTGACTAACTTTTTTTCCACTATGTGACGTTCGACTAATGGTCTGAGCCGTAATGCCAAGTTATTTAAAATTTTTGCGTTTTATTTTTTTAAGTAAATGTACGCCCTGCATTAATCCTTATGATGTATTTAGATAATAATTCATATATCGTAATTAAATTAAGATATAACCTAAATTTCATAAAAATAATATCACGTAAATGAAGGTGTATTGTGTAGTCTTAAAAGAAGTTACTTTATGCACAAAAGCATAATATCCATTTTATGCAGCCTTACTAGAATAAAAAATTTCAAGTTTAGGTAGTGGTTTTTAACCGACTTCAAAAAAGTAGGTTCTCAATTTGATCTGTATTGTATGTAGGTATGTATGTATGTTTGTCCGCGATTATCTCGCGTTTGGCCGAACCGATTTTGATGCGGTTTTCAGGAAAGTATTTGTTACATTTAGGAGAAGGTTTTAGTTTATAAACCGACTTCAAAAATGGAGGTTCTCAGTTTGATCCGTATACAGGGTTAATTTTTGAACACCATCCAAATTTTTAAGATCGTCTCAGAATCTGTAAGTGAACAACTTTCTCCTAGAAACATGGGTCGAAATATGACATAATTTTTTTGACTTTTCATTCAAATCAGCCCCGCTAGCATGACCATCCAAAACGCGATATGATATGATAAGTTATCCGGTTTAACTGTCAAAAAACTATGGGTTTTGACGTTTGAATGTCAATAAATTGCTTTATCATCATGCGAGACATATCGAGTTTTGGGTGGTCATGCTAGGCTTACAGACTGATTACACGATCGATTTAGTATGGGAATTCCAAAAATTTTTGTCGTATTTCGACCCATGTTTCTAGAAGAAAGTTGTTCACTTACCGATTCTGAGACGAGCTTAAAATTTTGGATCGGCCAACAAACAAAAATTTGCCCGCCATCTTGGATTTTTTATCATTTTTGACATTGCGTTGCTATTTTCCTGTCAAAATAGTAGCATTAACCGAGTTTCATCAAAATCAGCCCACAAACAAAAAAGTTGGCCGCCATCTTGGATTTTTTTATATTTTTAACAGTGCGTAGTTGTTTTCTTGTCCAAATAGTACTAGAAATCGAGTTTCATCAAAATCGGCCCAGAAACAAAAAAGTTAGCCGCCATCTTGGATTTTTTAATATTTTTAACAGTGCGTTGTTGTTTTCTTGTCAAAATAGTACTAGAAATCGAGTTTCATCAAAATCGGCCCACAAACAAAAAAGTTGGCCGCCATCTTGGATTTGAATTTTTTTAACATTGCGTTACTCTTTTCTTGACGAAATAGTACCAAAAACCGAGTTTCATCGAAATCAGCCCACAAACAAAAAAGTTGGCCGCCATCTTGGTTTTTTTTAACTTTGCGTTACAGTTTTCTTGTCAAAATAGTACTAAAAATCAAGTTTCATCAAAATTGGCCCACAAAAAAAAAATTGCCTGCCATCTTGGATTTTTATTTTAACATTGACGACATTTGACGACCTCCGTGGCCGAGTGGTGTACGCACCGGCTTTCAAGGTGCAGCTATCTCTAGAGGTCCCGGGTTCGATCCTCGGTTGGGTAAATATTGAAAACGAACTTTTCAATATTTCCTTTTCCATAACACTATTAAGTGCTCGAGCTACTATAATTTGGTATTTTAACAATGTATGTGATGGTGACTAATATTTAATAAAAGAAGCTAAAGCCTAAATATAAAAAAGTGCTATTTTAAAAAGGACCATGGTTTACCACGTAAACTCTGTGGTACTGTTGGAAAATAGTTTAAACATTGTGACGTCACAGCTAATCGTGGAGCGTTTATAGTCGGGTGATCTTTTTTCAAATTTCATCAATTTTTAATTGCTTATAATTAATTGAAAAACAGTTTTTTTTTAAGTTTTTCCATTAAATATCAATATTATTGTTAATAAAGTTTTAAAAAAAAATTGAAAAAAAAAAAATTTTTTTTCACATCACCAATTACCAGTCTAGATTGGGTTTGATGCATAGGTACCTACCGTCCCATTCGCATTTCGTCACGAATCCATAAATGGTCCCATTCGCATTCGGTCCTATTCGCATTTGGTCCCTTTCGCATTTTGTCCCATTCGCAAAATGGTCAAACACAGATAAAAGTTGTTTTTAACATTTTCAACCTACAAGTTGAACTATTGTTTCAAAAAATAATGTATTATTTAAAAATCAACATTCATATGAAAATAAAAAATATGTAGTTTAAAAAAACTATAAATACCCACTTTTATACGAACAGACTAAAAGTACAAAAAAACCGTCTATTCAGTTACTCAAATTAAAAAGCGTGGTGCGCGTTGTCAATATTAAGTACTTGAATGCATGCTTTGCAAAGGGCGCACCACGCTTTTTTTAATGTCAGTTACTGAATAGACGGTTTTTTTGTACTTTTAGTCTGTTCGTATAAAAGTGGGTATTTATAGTTTTTTTAAACTACATATTTATTTATTTTGTTTTAAGTTTAACAAATAGCAAGCTATGGATGGGGATGGTAATCGATTTCACAGTCCATTCATGTATTTGCCCACCCCGTAAATATTATAACTCAAAGGCATGATTGTATGTATTTAGTTTTACAAATTCAAGCGGAGACTCCGCTCTTAGTTACCAGATGCGCGAGCCGAACCCTTACTTCCTCCCTGCTCCATCATCAGACCCTCACCACCAAGTGTAGCGAATAGGTTTCATCAGAACAAAACAAATGAGCCCAAACTCGAGGGGTTTCCTAGACATTAAGGGTGCCACTGACTTCCTCCCTGCTCCATCATCAGACCCTCACCACCAAGTGTAGCGAATAGGTCTCATCAGAACGAAACAAATGAGCCCAAACTCGAGGGGTTTCCTAGTGGTCTTAAGGAGTGCCACTGACTTCCTGCCTGCTCCATCATCAGACTCTCACCACCAAGTGTAACGAATAAGTCTCAACAGAACGAAACAAATGAGCCCATCTCGAGGGGTTTCCTAGTGGTCATTAAGGAATGCCACTGACTTCCTTCTTGCTCCATCATCAGACCCACACCACCAAGTGTAGCGAATAGGTCTCATCAGAACGAAACAAATGAGCCAGAACTCGAAGGGTTTCCTATTGGCCATTAAGGAGTGCCACTGGCTTCCTCCAAGCTTCATCATCAGACCCTCGCCACCAAGTGTAGCGAATGGGTCTCGTCTGAACGAAACAAATGAGCCCAAACTCGAGGGGTTTTCTCGAGGACATTAACGAGTTTCACTGGGTCATCCCAGCTCCATCATCAGACCCTCACCACCAAGTGTAACGAATAGGCCTCATCAGAACAAAACAAATGAGCCTACACTCGAGGGGTTTCCTAGCAGCCATTGAAGTGTTCTATTGCCCACCTCTTGACTCCATCATCAGATCAGCTCGATGGTAGCAAATTATTGTATTGTCATCGGATTCATATAGACTTGCAAAGTTTCATATAAATACGACAGTTAGAAGTAGGTTAAAATTGAACTCCAAGATTTTCTTACATTGTGACTTAGTTACAAGTGAAGCTAATAAAAGTGTGGTAAAAACGTCCTGTTCATATTAAAAATTATTATGATATAGGTAGGTATTTATTATTTTACCAACTGAAGAAATGTAACTTTTTTCATGATTTCTTGTTTGTAGGAATTACAAAGTTACATTTTGTGGTTTTTGAAACTAAAAAAGTGCTAACTAGGTATATCTCGTTCAAACCAATTTTCGTTGAAAGTTTTTATCAAAACCTACGTGATAAGTATTTTTTTTCTGGATTTTTCGCTTTTTCTTTTAGACCTATCTATAGACACCTCACACGAATAAGTTTGATTTAAAAAATATTTTAAAGTTTTAGTTCCATGTATGGGGAGCCCCCCTTAATTTCTTATCGTTTTATATTTTAATTTTAATATCGTAAAGCGGTTCACAGAATACACCTACCTACCAAATTTCAACTGTGTAGTTTTTATAGTTTTGGAATAAAGTTGCTGTGACATACGGACGCGGACGGACGGACGGTCAGACAGACAGACATGACGAATCTATAAGGGTTCCGTTTTTTGCCATTCGACCAGGGAACCCTAAAAACGAGCCTTGGCGAGTTTTTTAATAGTATCCCACGAGTGTTTTACCGACTTATGTACAATCTCGTACACTACTTTATCTACACTCATTACATTTAGGTACCATATATTTAAAAAATAAAGCAAGATAATATTAGTTATGAAATGTGGATTGGCGCCAAGCCCTCATTAGAGTCTATAGATCTACTTATCTCTCTATCTATAACGACCGATTTGGCGCAGGGGTAGGATACCTGCCTGCTGCGCCGGAGGTCTCGGGTTCGATTCCCAAACAAGACAAATATTTCTGTGCATGAACATGTCTATTTGTCTTGGCTGGGTGTTATGTATGTAGGTATATTAAGTATGTATTTACAAAAAAAAGTAAGTATATAAGTATATACAGGGTTAAAGGCTAAGTCGACCTATTCCCGTTAAGGGCGTGTAGTTTACATCGTTTCTGACTGAAATCAGTCATGTTATCCTAAATCGAACCGTTTTTGAGATATTTAAACTTAATTGTTTTTTTTATAAAAAATACCCAATTTTCGGCTATCAGCTTAGATATTTTGAAATGTGTACCTATAAGTCTTGTTATTACTACGTATTATGTGACTTTTACATGTAAAATAAGATGCTTCATGACGTTCATAAGGTACGTTACCTATCTAGTTTCCGTAACACAGTTTCTTAGTGATAACTACTTATGAGCTAGATAATTGGTGTGATTGTAAGAAATTTATTTATTACTAGCTTTCCGCCCGCGGTCGCCCGCGTGTACTACATGACGTTATCCTGAGGGAATGAGATATTTTTCCGGGATAAACAGTATATAGCCTGTGTATCCAATCGTCCAGCTCCCATTCTACCCCCGTACAAAAAATCACATTGATCCGTTGCTCCGTCTTGTCATGAAAGACGGACAAATAAATAATAAGACCTACTGATTTTCCTATGGGAATATGATACATTCCTCTGGTAAAAAGTAAAAGTAGCCTATTATAATCCTTCCCCGGCGGGTCTCAAACTATTTACTTAAATACCAATTTCTGCCCGCAAATTTGCCGCGCATAATAGTAGATTGTATTACAAGGGAGCAAAATAACATATTTACGGCGAGGGCGCTATTTTAAATCCAGAGCGCAGTGAAGGATTCTAGTAAAGTAGAATCCTGAACGCAGCGATGGATTCAATATAAGTACGTCGCCCGAGGTGAAAATAATTTTGCGGCCGAGTAATACATTCTACTTTTCATTTTGAATATAAGGAAAGTATAAATACACTCTGCTTTTCATCCACCTCTATAAGAAAAGCAATAAAGACAACTAAAACTACCTAGAAAAAGAAAAGAAAGGTGGCGGGGCGGGGGGCTTCGCCTTTTCTGTTGTAGCGACATCTGGACGACGACGCACATAACACAGACGGCAACCACAGCACGACACGCAACACGATAATATAAAAAAAAGTTTTAAAATAACAAAAAAATTTTTTTTTACTTACTTAACAAAATTTTTTTTTTGTTCCTGCAAAAACAGTTTTTTAATAAGTATATCGGATGCCTCCTAACTATCTCCGGAGTAACATAAGGGGTTGAAAATTTTGTTAGATTTTAGCTACAACGCACCGTTTTTGAGATATTCTCGTTTAAAAAAAAATATGTTTTTTTAAAGTTTTGCTAGTCCCGTTACCGTCTCCATACAAAATCAGTTGGAAACTTTTTCATTGCCGATGAGGTGACTTAACCAAATTCAAATCTATTTTTTATAGAAGATTGTTTAGCAAGGGATGTATGGCACCCATAACAGTCGAGTGTTTTGGCGCACGAACGAAGTGAGGGCGCCGATAGTTCGAGACCGTTATGGGTCCATACGCCCGAAGTAAACACTCTACTTTTCATTTTGAATATGAGGAAATTAAAAATAAACAGAAATAATCTAAAAAATATTTTTCCTTTGGCCGCGGAATTTTCGAAAGACTGTGACTTTTTGTTCATTTTCTCTATTTTAGGGAAAGCAAGGGAAACTAATAGTCCATACAGCCTAGTTTGGTGTTTGACCCGTACTCTATGCAATTCCATGAAATTAATAGCCGGATTTTTTATGTTACAAATAACTTACTTGGTTTAATCTGTTTCTAATAACGCATTCTTTAAAAAACAATGTTTTAGATATTAAATTAATAATTCTACGATATTAATTATTTTATATAAGTAATAGCAAAACAGGCTGTAAAGGCTATGTGACTTTGCCTGCATACCTTTGGTAAATAAATGTACAAAGAGATATAGTGTGTGTCAGATAACTCTGCACGTGCCTGAGGGCCTACTCTGAAACGCAAATCCGAAACTTCGGTTAGCCCCGTCCCTCTCAGTCTCGAGTCATGACGTAATCGAGTGATAGGGGCGGGGCTAACCGAAGTTTCGGATTTGCGTTTCAGAGTACGGTCCCTGGCGCGTTTGTGGCGCTAGTTACAGTGCATATTTTTGTTCTAATGTTATAGAAAAGATTAGTACCTATTCGATTTTTACCGCGCGCAGACTTATCTGACGAGCACTTCTACTTACAAATTTTGACATGACCCCTCCTATTCCTTTTTTAAATTTCATAACGGCCCTACGCAGAGGCGTATTTACCTAAGGGCCAAGGGGGCCATGGCCCAGGGCGGCAAGCTGTTAGGGGCGGCGCAAGCCGCCCCGCTCAGCCTAGCGCGCCCACTTGTCACCGGATGTCGGAAAAAAATCAAAAAGCTTAAGTAGGTACTAATAAATTATTGTCAATAACATCTTCAACTCATAAATCCAGTAATAATCATTGTTATGATTTTTCCCTATATTTTATTTCTTATTTGTCTGATGCTTTGTCTGATGAAATTCAAAAAGTTTACCAGTGCGGCTCGGGCCGCCCCGCTCAGCTCTGCACGGCCACCTGTTTTGATCTTTACTTAAATTTTAATTATTTCTCGTAAATTTCTCTAATGAAATTCAAAAAGTTTACCAGGGCGGTTTGGGCCGCCCCACTCAGCTTTGGGTGCGCTTGTTATGATCTTTACATACTTATATTTTATTTCTAATCTGTCTGATAAAATTCAAAAAGTTTACCAGGGCGGCTCATGCCGGCCACCCCGCTCAGCTTTTGGTGCCAACTGTTATGATTTTTACCTATATTTTATTTCTTATTTGTCTGATGAAATTCAAAAAGTTTACCAGTGCGGCTCGGGTCGCCCCGCTCAGCTTCTGGTGCCCGCCTGTTATGATCTTTACCTTTATTTTATTTTTCATTTGTCTGATGAAATTAAAAAAGTTTTCCAGGGCGGGCGGCTCGGGCCGCCCCGCTCAGCTCCGGTTGGTTGCCCGCCTGTTATGATCTTTACCTTTATTTTATTTCTCATTTGACTGATGAAATTCAAAAAGTTTACCAGGGCGTCTCGGGCCGCCCCGCTCAGCATCTGGTGACCGCCTATTATGATCTACACCTTTATTTTGCATTTAATTTGTCTGATGAAATTAAAAAAGGTTTTTGGTGTCGCCTGTTATGATCTTTACCTATATTTTATTTGTAATTTGTCTGATGAAATTCAAAAAGTTAACCAGTGCGGCTCGAGCTTTCCCACTCAGCATTAGGTGCCACCTGTTATGATCTTTAACTATATTTTATTTCTTAATTGTCTGAAGAAATTCAAAAAGATTACCGGGGCGGTTGGGTGCGTGCTTGTTACGATCTTTAAATATTACTTATTCCCAGTTGTGTAATAGAATTCAAAGAGTTTACTATGGTGGCTCGGGCCGCCCCGCTTAGCTTTGCGTGCCCACCTGTTATAATCTTTACTTAAATTTTATTTCCCATTTGAATGATGAAATTCAAAAAGTTTACCAGGGTGGCTCGGGCCGCCCCGCTCAGCTTTGGGTGCCCGCCTATTATGATCTTTATTTTTATTTTATTTCTCATTTGTGGGACAAAATTCAAAAAGTTTACCAGGGCGCCTCAGACCGCTCCGCTCAGCTTTGTGTGCTCGCCTGCTATGATCTTTACCTATATTTTATTTCTCATTTGTCTGGTTAAATTCAAAAAGTTTACCAGGGCGGCTCGGGCCGCCCCGCTCAGCTTTGTGTGCCCGCTTTTTATGTTTTTTACTTTAATTTTATTTCTCATTTGTCTGAAGAAGTTCAAAAACCTACCTAATTGTCAACAACACCTAAAACTCGTATTATAAGTAAACAAAAGAAAATCAACTATTGATGTTGATATTTTTATTTTTTGTTTCATCTTAGAGCGCGTGCGATGTTTATTCTATTGAGTGTTTTTTTTTTAGTTATTAATTTTTTTTCTTGTATGTATGGGGCGGCCCACGTAACTGGCCCAGGGAGCCGAATATCAAAATACGCCCTAGGGCCGCCACATACCACTTTCAACCCGCATTTTAGGCAAGTTAGGAGTTACTTTTAGAATATGAGACATGAAAAGTTTCAGAATATGAGACATGAAATAGTAGATTGTTTAGCAAGGGATGTATGGCACCCATAACAGTCGAGTGTTTTGCCGCACGAACGAAGTGAGGGCGCCGATAGTTCGAGATTGTTATGGGTCCATACGCCCGAAGTAAACACTCTCCTTTTCATTTTGAATATGAGGAAAGTAAAAATAAACAGAAATAATCTAAAAAATGTTTTTCTTATGGCCGCGGAATTTTCGAGTCGCCCAACAACCGCACAGATTTTGATGCCAGCCACGTAAAAAAAAAACATCAGACCTCAGGTTTTACCGAGAGATGATGAAAGGATGTGGGTAGACAGACACCATGTTGTGCAATGTCATTGTTATATAAAGATAGTTCGAGATAAGCTCCGTGCGGGTTATTGTTTATTTTTCATATTGTTTATTTTAATGAGGAATTTTCCAAAAGGTATCGTAAGCTTATTTCAAATAGGTGCAAGAGATGGCGCTAGCGAAACTTTTCTTTTTTTTTTTAAATAACTATACCTTGGACGTTTGTCAGCCTACGCAAAACAAAATAAAATTTTAAAATGTAAATAAATATGTAAATAATCTTATTTTAATTTTTAGTTTTTTGCATTCACAATGTAATTTTTATTACTGAAAAATGGTCGTGATGGAGTTGTGAGACGGGTCGATTTTTTCTAAATAGGTACTTCATTTTCCATTTTTCAGTAAATAATCTTGTTATATAAGGTTTTATTTCTAAATTACTACTTTTAGGATATGACTTAAAGTTCAACCGTAGGTTTTTATCCATACTTCGCTATTTTTGTTGTACCTATAAAAATGTACAATAACTGTCAAGTTGAAAAGTTTGTTCAAGTTTGTTTTTGCATCTAGAGAATGAAAATTCAGTACATAGGTACTAACTTCTTAATTAATTTGAGCTATTAATTTCAACTTTTTCATGAAAATGCCACATTTTCTTTTCTTTCTGACATTAACAGGTATTTAAATTAAAATATAATCAAAATCAGGTAAAATAAGAAAAAAACGATAACTCATTAATATATATACGCAACAAAATTCGTGAAACAATATATTCAACTTTCCCGTAAACTGGGGAACGCAAAAAAACATACCATATAGTGTGCCAATCTTTTCTGTTCCGGTGATTCTCTTTTGAACTAAAACAGTTTTCATACGACAGTCCATTTTGACAGGTAATTTCGTATTGCAAGTGGCTCCTCTGTCATGACTGTCACCGGAACAGAAAAGCTTGTGGCACTATACATGAAAATTAAGAAAAAAAAGAAAAGTGGTCGCGGCGACATCTATTGAGCATTATAGAACCTACTGGAAAACTTCTCATTCTCGTTGTGCAAGGAGTTTGCCTATGTAATTGTTTATTTTCAAGATTATTTTATTAAATGAAATGTTGTTTCATTGTAGCCAACACTTTACATCGTATCCCCTATTCCACATAGCAGATAGGAGCAGCAGCAGACCAATTCCCACAGGCAGCACCTGTTCACGAGGAGCACGTTAGAGTGGACATGTCCTATAGTTCTATACTGCACGGGTAGCATAACGAACTCGAGAAAGGTTTTGTCTATATCGAAACGTCAAAAATGACATTTCATCGTAGACAAAGCTATTGTTCTGCTGTCAATTATAGACTTTAGAGGTAGGCAAAACTCTTCTCGGGTTTGTCATGCTACGCGTGCTGGTAGAGCCAACGGTAGTGACAAGTGGAGAAAGCAAAAGACGGGTAAAAAAACTCCGTATTGCCACCAGTGGTGGCGATCTCGAAGACTATTCCTCATTCAGGATAAAATCCGTATTTCCACCAGTGGTGGCCATGGAGGTGGTGGCAACTAGGAATAGAGGCGTCATTTATCTTAATAACGTGTTACATAATTATACCTATTTGTTATTAAGGTCCACTTGCAGCAAATTTGCTAAATTTCGATTTAACCCTTACAAAAATGTCAAATCTAGATTAAAAAAATTTACATTCCTATATGGGCTAAATCTAGTTTTAGAAAAACCAAGGTTTATCAAATTTTAATACGCTGCAAGTGGAGCTAAAACATGACAGCGGTATTTATGATATACTGCTCAACTAACTAAACGCATTATTTCTGCATTTTTAATGGTCGAATGGTTTTGGGTGGCTGTTCCACACTTTGGATCCTAATTTTGAATAATTTCCCTAACTCTGACCACTGTGGTCGACTATTGTAAAATATGACAAAAGTGCTCTGTATTTCTGATTTTAAACAAGAGTTCAGACTTGTTACTCTATGTTTTCCAATAGTGGACCAGTAAGCCTAGCATAACCACACAAAACGTGATATGTATCGCATGATAGAGCAACTTATCGACATTCAAACGTCAAAACCCATAGTCTTTTGACAGTTAAACCGGATAACTTATCATATCATATCGAATTTTGTTGGTCATGCTAGGGGGGCAGGGTGGTCATCCATTAGTACTGAGAGAAAATGCGCTAACCCAATGCTCGCCCACAAGCTTGCTTTTTTCAATGCAGCATTTGATTAAAAGAAATATTACTTTTAAATAATTTTTATTACTAACTAGTTTTTATTTCTATTGATTGCCTTTTTACGCTTTTGATAGTGGTCGGCCAATGGAACTACCTTGCTTAGGTACTGGTTTGTGATGGTCGAGGGATCTAGTATAGTATTATATGATCTGAGGATAGTACATTTCCATATTTTCATGTTTTGTGGTGCATATGTACTAAAAATGCTTTTTGTAAAACAAAACAATGCTAAAGAGGTATATGTCACCGGAAAATAACAAGAACCGCAAATTTATAATTTTTTTAGGATGTTAGTTTAGTTAGTTAGTAGGTTATGTTTTTTAGGAAATTTATAAATTTGCGGTTTTTATTATTTTCCGGTGACATATATAAGTAATCAGAATCCCAAATTATCATTTACAACACCTTATTCTATCTTTGGTAAACAACTATGTGATCATCAAGAATTTAAGTGATAAAAATCTCTTAACTGGTCGACAAGTGGAACATTAACCCTACATTTTAAACGAAAACTTAATTTATTCCCAAATAGCTGTTGCCCGCGACTTCGTACGCACGGTAAAGTGACTTTTGTATTTGTTTATTTTATGTGTAATATACACTTCCTTCCAGTGACCGCAAGATATATGTGTGTGTATAGGTGTAGGTCTCGGAAGCGTTATAACTTTGTCAACGTTTTTTTAAATATAAAGAAATATTCCCGCAATAAAAGGTAACCTATATGTTGACCCAGGTTATAAGTTATTACTACAAAAAATTTGGTAAAAATCTGTCCAGTAGTTTTTGCGTGAAAAGTAAACATACAAACAGACGCCCGCAATTATAAGTTTGTCAACGTTTTTTTAAATATAAAGAATTTTTCCCGCAATAATAGGTACCCAATAAATGTTGACCCAGGTTATAAGTTATTACTTACTACACAAAATTTGGTAAAAATCCGTCCAGTAGTTCTTGCGTGAAAAGCAAACATACAATCAGACAACCGCAAATATAAGTTTGTCAACGTTTTTTTTAAATATAAACAAATTTTTCCGCAATAATAGGTACCCTATAGGTTGACCCAGATTATAAGTTATTACTACACAAAATTTGGTAAAAATCCGTCCAGTAGTTTTTGCGTGAAAAGCAAACATACGAACAGACGTCCGCAAATATAAGTTTGTCAACGTTTTTTTTAATTACAATGAAATTTTCCCGCAATAAAAGGTAGGTACCCGATATGTTGACCCGGGTTATAATATAAGTTATTACTACACAAAATTTGGTAAAAATCCGTTCAGTAGTTTTTGTATGAAAAGCGAACATACAAACAGACAAAAATTTTAATATAGCTATCGTTTTGGTGTCTATATGCTGTACACATCATAAAGCAGTAAGGCAACAGGCACGATTAAATAGTTCATTAATTTAGGGTTCTGCCGTTTAAATAATGCAAAAGATGCAAACTTACTTAATTATTTTAAAAAAATATTTCATGTACAGACTTTTTTTCCGTTTCTGTTTTATTATATGTAACCATAATAGGTTTCCTTATTTATTTTAAAGTGTTTTCCATCCATGGTTGGCTAATTTGACACAAATTAATCCGGTTAGATCTTTCATATGATTTAACTCAATTTAATAACTTATAGGTAGGTACACTAACTCACGCTTACTTACTACTTTATACCTGGAAAAATCACTATTAGAGTGCTCGTCAGATAAGTCTGCGCGCGGTAAAAATCGGAATACTAATCTTTTCTATAACATTAGACCAAAAAAATGCACTGTAACTAGCGCCAAAAACGCGCCAGGCACGTGCAGAGTTATCTGACACACACTCTAGCCATCGATTTCAATGATTACCCATATGCAGTGTTTAATCTCTCTTGTTAAGGTACCTATAAACTTGTGGAACATTTTGTTAGCGCCGACAAAATTTTGATCCTTTGATCCAAAATTTTATCATAGGCACAGGATTTATGCCCGAATAATCGTACGCTACTTATCTTTGGGAGCGTCTCACACATCGCCCTGTCACTTTAAATGTCAAACGTATGAAAGACATGCCATGATGTTTGAGACGCTCCCAAAGATGATTTGCGTTCGAGAATTCGGGCGTTTGCCATATAAACCATGTGCGTGGTATCAATCTAGACATTATGTAGAATCTGTACTTCATTAGAATTAAATAACAGATGAGAGTAGCAATTAAGAAACTATTAATAATTAAGTAATTTGCAAAAGAGGGGGAAATTTCCATTAACAAAGTCCTGACTCCCGGAGTTCTATCAAAAATTATTTATATATTTAATTTTAAAATAAGATATAAAATGAAGACACTTTATACAGGGTGGCGCAAAAGTACTATTCTATTCCATCTTGAATTTTTTAATATTTTTTTATATTATTTTTTAACATTGCGTTGCTGTTTTCTTGTCAAAATAGTACTAAAAACAGAGTTTCATTGAAATCAGCCCACAACTGGCCCACAAAGAAAAAAGGTGGCCGAAATCTTGGATTTTTAATAAAGGCCGGTTAACCTGTACGCTCGGACTAGGAACACAGACGTCCTAAACATTATATCGTCATATTACTCAGAATAGGCACACATGTGTACCCAGCCAACCACTCGAAAAATGCTGTTACAGTGTAATTAATACAGTTTAAATTTCGAATTCCGCCACCAGAAGTTCGAGACTGACGGGTGTCAAGTTGCATCAAATCTCCGAGTGTACTATTTTGAATATTTTAGGTAGCGCCATCTTTCGAGTTACTGAGCTGACGTAAAGCGGCTAGTGGATACGCACGCACACATGCCCAGCATGCTTGTAGTACTGTAATCATTTCGCACCGTTCTATGAAGTTGTTTCTCTGTAATACGTAGTAGTTTTTTTTACCCTGTGTCCATACCAGGAGGGTAATTGTCTAACTCAACATCAATCGTAATCGCTTTCAGTTTGACATCCATCATGCATCCATCACTTGTTGTTGAAGAAAGTTGTCAAAATTTTTGTTGACATAAGCAGCAATGGCCGTGCAATATCTTTCAAACTGAATGCGATTGCGATTGATGTTCAAGTCGATCAGTTGCTCCGTTTTGACGTGAAAGATGGACAAACAAATAAACACACTTTCACATTTATAATATTAGTATGGATATAAAATAATGTTATTTAAATAGTAATATTGATTGTTAACTGTTTTGTAGACCATATAAATAAATAAAATAAAGTTATTCTATTATTTTATCATACAATATACAGTATAAATTTAAATAGTTACCTGGACGTGTGGGGATGGTTTATAATTACCTTTTCTATATTACGGGACTTATGCCCCAATAATTTCAAGGCACGAACCTGTAGAGGGACTCAATAACTCCAGCTGAGATCAGCAGCGTCACATGAATAGTCGAAAAATTGCAAACTAAAAACTCATGTGCTGAAAACTACCGGGTCATTTTGACCCAACCCCCATGACGCCGGGTTAACACTGAAAATATGATGGCGCGCGTATGCCGTAAGGGCCACGCGGAGCCTTATTTTCAGTGTTAAATTAAAATTATAAATAATATAGATAGAACTCCGGGAATCAGGACTTTGTTACTGGAAATTTCCTCCTATTTTTGCAAATTTCTTAAGGTGCATGTAGTCGTGAAACGATCATTTTTGAGGCCGTAAAACTTATAAATTAGCCTACTGATGAATTCAGAATTAATATATATTAATTATTGATATATAAACTTCAATCTGAGCATTTAAAAAAAACATAGTCTTTAAGATACTATTTAAAAAAACCATTGAAATGAAGCTGTTTTCAACTTGAAATACGCTACTGCTTCTAAACTACAAGTGATATTTTCATGTTTCTTTCAGGAAAAGATTGCTAACTTGTTTAACTTAAAACTGAGCATTTTTCTTTTAAAATAATACATAGTTTTGACGAAACGTGGGTTTAAGCTGTTTTGGTGCGGGTAGCGGGCGGGAAAATTAGGCCACTTTTCTATGCCCAAGGTCGTTGGCGATACCACGGGCCTTAATTACTTAATAATAGGTCTTTACCTATGAAATTACCGTTTTGTATGGAGATTTCTGTAATTATTTTTTTTCCATACTAACGTTTTTGTTATTATTTAACGACTAATATCATGTAAATTTACAAAATTTTACACACGTATTTATGGACATTTTAACTACTAAATGACACATTCGTTAAGAGAAAAAATTTTTTTTTCACTAAGTTACAACTAATAAAGTACGAAATTCTGGAAACAAAAATAGTCGTAACTTTCGGAATAAGTTTTTTCTATGTAAATAATCAAATATCGTGGTTATTAAATTATTAAAAGTTGCTCGATACGGTCTTAATGTAACGCAATATTAAAGAAATTATATACTTCTAATATTATAAAAGTTGTTAAGTTATATGTACAAAAGAAAAAAACGGCAATTTCATATGTAAAGACCTATTAGTTTCGGAGTAATTAACAAAATTGCAATTTATGCGTGCTGAAAAATCCTTCGAATACATTTTTCAAGACATCATTACGAATCCAATGAGCTATCGCTCATATTTTAGGAGCTGTATCTCTATTTAACACGTTTTTTAACTTGTTGACCAGACTATAATAAGGAAGTCACAAAATGAAATGAAAAACAATGTAAAAGAAAAATAAAGTAGAAACAATTGAATTTATTAATCAATAGTCATACAATAGAAGCAAAAAAGATGAAGAAATAAAAGACGCACTCGTGCTCGTGCCGCCGGCCGGCACAGGCCACATGCTCTCAAAGGAAACGAAACTTCAGTTGGAACCACCTGATTTAATGTATTAATATTATCAGCCAAAAAAATTTTTTTTTTCTATATCTAAAACCCTCGCCACACAGGAGCCAGCAAATTCCACATGCGAACACAAATTTTCGTTAAGTAAATATAAAAAGTATGTAATTTAGTCAAGTCAACTTAGACCAAAAAAATAAGAGTGAAGGTACATTAATTCGCAAGAAGCTAAAAGGTGAAATTGTTCAAAAAAAATATTATAAATTAAATTCAAAAAGTCCTCATCGATCCGGTACCTAAAAAAAAATGTACTCGAGGTCAAAGGTAAAAAATGGGTATTTCGCGATTTTCAGCAAAACGATAAGTTTTATCATAAAAGTAGCTCAGACAAAAATTGTAGACCATGTAATTACAAAAAATGTATCAATAAGTTTTTCCCTAAGAGCCACCGTTTCTGAAATATAACGATTCAAAAAGTTGGAAAAGTTGTAATCAATCATGTGCAACATATGCACGTTTCCACGCCACATATTATGAGGAAGTAGCGCGATTTTTAACGTTGTTTTCCCGGTAGGCCTATTCCACGGGTATGTTGTGATTCTAAACGATTGCATTATAGCAGACTAGCTGTCCGCCCGCGGCTTCGCCCGCGTGGACTATACGACGTTATCCCGCGGGAATGTGATATTGTTTCGGGATGAAAAGTAGCCTATGTTCCTCTTCAGACTACAAAGTATCTTTGTCCTAAATTTCAGCCAAATCCGTTCAGCCGTTTTGGTGTAATTGAGTTGAGTACAAACGTCCAAACATCTAAGCTTTGCATATGACGACGATTACAACTTTTCCAAATTTTTGAATCGATATATCTCGGAAACGGTGGCTCTTATGAAAAAAAGTCTTGTGCCATTTTTTATAGATAATTAATTATACATGATTTACAATATTGTCTTAGCAAATTTTACGATAAATCTTACCGTTCTGCTGAAAAAACGCGAAAAACCCATCTTTTTATATTTGCACTCGATTTTTTTCCAGGTACAGGATCGATGAGGACTTTTTAAATTTCATTTATAATTATGTTTTGAACAATTTCACCTACTTTCAGCTTCTTGCGGATTAATGTATCTTCGGATGTCTAAATTGACCGGACAAAAATTTATTCATTACAATTTACATATACAGATTCATATTCGAATTACATATGATAAAAAATTATATACTTACAGTTCCATACACCGGGTGATTTCAAAATTTCTGATTAATCAATAAAAAATGCATTTAAGTTTAGCTGAACGGATTTACCTAAACCTGCCCATTCCTTAGAAAAGTAAATTATTTCAAAATCGCCCAGCATATTTAATAAAAGTTTTAAAAACTAAGAAAAAAAATTGTTGATTTAATATTATTATGTTCCATCAATTATTATGCCATTAAATTGTGAAATACTCGTATCAATTATAAGTCCCGAGCACCTACATAATCGAGTATACAAGGAATAAAATACGTTACGAATTAATTAACAACTTATATACAAGACACACAACAACGCGGCGTGGCTCCGGCGGGCGCGGACGATCGCAGTATACGGGTGCTTACATGCTTCAATTCTATAATTTTAATGACAGATAAACATGAAATTCGCCATACAATTACGAAATGTTATAATGCTATACATCAGCGGATATACAATAGACGAGAACGGCCCCGGAGGACGTCGAGCATGACACCGGCACTAGCATATTGTATCACAAACACGAACCAAAGAGATATACGAGGCTCCCCAATACTGGGACCGTTTGGCATGAACGAAACTAATGCTTACTTAATCTTAAACTAAACTACAACTGTAACTTAATGAGGTACAACTAACTAAACTTCACCTGCAGCTCGACGATGATCGAGCCGAAAGCTAACGCAAACCGGAGTCAAAAGGTAAAGACAGCGTGTGATGGTATGTAGTACGCAAGTTACTACATTTTAATACTTTAAATATTAACTATACCTATACTTCAGTCTTTGTTAATTATTTATTACAGCCATCATAGAGAGGGCGAGACGCGCCCTCCAATGACAATATATATGTATAGTATATACACAACAAATGTTTAAACTCAGCTATAAGATGATCGAGGCACCAGCTAGGTGGATGAGTAGGCCCGCACTTAGACGCACAGCTTCCGCCTGGCTCTGACATACGATTCAATTAACTTAAATTATAAACAAAGATTCATATTTACATCTACAGTTAAGAGAATAAAATCTCAGAGGATATGTATAAGAGTTAAATGATATTACACGTTTTGTGATGTATTTAAATATTATTGTGCAATTATTGTCGTTTTTCAAGCTTCCGCGAAGGTTTCACAGCGACACAGGTTTTGTTCAAAGCGAGGGCGGGAGGTGGAGCACTCATCTCACCGACGCCGGCGCCCTACCCAGATACAGACTTCAGTAGGTACATACTAAGTTTGACTACTAACACCATCAAGTATTGAAAGATTACATCTTAATTCGGTACAGTATTACAAGTCTGAAATATTCATTACGTTTTAGTATTTTTTAATTATTTACTACTATTACCTTAGTTGACTATTTTATGAGTTACTCGACAAATTGCTGGCCATTTATAAAGAGACGAATGTGGTAGATACATTGGAATACAACATTAAAAGCTTAACAAATAAGAAACATAACAAACGATTATTTTAATTTACTGCACGTGTCAATCACGCGATGTGTCGTGTGCTCGCGTGACGGTGAGCACGCAGTCGCACAATATACACACAACAGAACACAAGGAGTATGCATAACAACACTCAAATAAAAGCACTAAATTTTTGAAATGAATGAATGAGTTTTTATAAGTAACATAGTGATTGAAAACGGATAATAGATATAGGCATAATAACTGAGTAAACCAGGGCTATAAAAACAAAGTTCAATTAATATTACACTTACTTGGAAAAGAAATAGTCAAGAATTAAATAATGGAAATTGTATATCTAGGTTTGGAATTTATATTGACTTTAATTAGTGGCAAAGTAACTACTACTTTTTCGTCAAGCACGCGATGTATTTTAAATGTTCGCGAGATGTTCGATAGCAAGTAGCACAAGATAAACATGTATATATATGAAATACATAAAAAACCCGTTCATATAAAAGCATAATTAAACAAGTTAAATGAATACGAATGAAAAAAATTACAACTATCCATAACATAATTCAAATGAGAAAATAAAATCAAATAGTCAATGGATAAAAACATGCGAACACGAAAGAAAATCAAGTAATTATTGGATAAAAAGCATACGAATACGAATGAAAATTAAGATAAGTTTGATTAAATTAAAACAATTTAATACAAGTTAAGAATAAGAAAAGTGGAAGTAGTATTTGTGGATTTAGAGTTTATGTTGATAGTAATTTCCAGCAAGGATCTAATTTTTTTGCTTTTATATTTTGGAACACCAATTTAATTAAATGATTATTTCTATTGACTATTTCATTTGTAGACAAACTTATTCTAAAGTCTAAGTGTTTCATATCTGGAACTGCATTATAATATATGGTAAGACCAATAAGAAAAATATGATTCATTCAATTGCTTTGATCTTAATATTGCACGAACTCTGTAACAATACATTATTATTTTAATTGTGATTACATTTTAACTGAACGTAGATCCATGTTCTGATTTTTATTTATTGTTAATTTTTGGTAAGTGTACTACTGCAATCCCGCATTATGGCCAGACGTTAATAGGGTAATCCACAAAAAATCTGTTAAAGATCTATAGTAGCCCCTTCAAGTCAGACTTTAAATAACAATAATTCGCATAGAGCTAAAAAAATTGGTAGAAATGATTAGGACTTTAGAATTGAAAAAAAATCTGAAGTTGCCCCTAAAATCCTAGAAGTGCAAAAAGGTTATTCGAGGTCAACGGTCGCATGCATGGGCTTTAGTGATTTTTAGGCAAACGGTGATATTAATAATAAAAAGACACCACACAAAAATTGTAGATCATGTATTTATCTACAAAAAATTACCTTACACTCTTATTCCTAAGATTCGCCATTTCTGAGGAAAAGCGACATTTACCTATCTTCCATATAATCTTAGGAATAATAGTGTTAGGTAAATTTTTGTGATAATTGCATGATCTGCAATGTTTGTGTTATGTATTTTTATGATAAATATTACCTTTTGCCTAAAAAACACAAAAAACCCATGCATGCGACCTTTGAACTTGAATAACTTTTTTTTTTGCACATGTAGGATTTTAGGAGACATTTCAGATATCCATTTAAAATGGTGTCCAATCCGTACCAATTTTCAGCTCTATGCGAATTGTTGTTATTTTAAGTCGTATGACCGGGCTATAGGGGAATAGCTCTCCCATATCAAAACCATTTAGCTTTATCAAAACAAAAGAGTTTAATCCACCCTATACACATAAGAAAAACAGTAAATAATTTTAATATAAATTCCAAGAAAAATATTGAAATAACCTCGTATGCGTGAAAACAGAGGATACAATTAGTTTCACGTGCTTTGTAGGTCACTGGTATATAAAATATATGCATAACAAGTTGTTAAAGGCACCTTAAACCATTAAACTTAAGAGCTAAGTCCAATTTCATTCATAAATTCTTTGGAATAATGGAGCTTACGGCTCATTACAGAAATTTGGCAATGCGAGATGGTCGGTAGCCACTCTTTTAACTACAGAACAATTAAACATTAAACCACTACAATCTTGGTATTCGAAATTGTCGATATGGTAATGAAACATTATGTAATCCAATGTCAATTATGTTAAAAGTAATCATTGTCAATTATGTAAATAATAATCATTAGATGCAGAGATTTATTTTACGCGATATCATATTATATATAAAAGTCAGTACGTCCATACACATTTCACATTCTTTTGCGGTCCGGTGGGTTGCTTGCGTTCACTCGTTAATACCGACGCCCTATTGCTCGTAGGAGATACGAGTGCGGATCGTCAATCGATCAGTAATCATCTGTTTCGCCTTTTGACCTCATGCCTAATCCCAATATTTGATTAATCACTCAGGGACTGTTAAATGCAGAAACACCGACACTGTAGGCTTCATTTAGACGGGCGGTACGTCGTCAGCGACAGAGATACCTGCCGCCGACAGTCGGCGCCAGCCCATGAAGCAATGGCTTTGTTACCTCTGGCGTTGATAACGTACCGCCTGCCTATATGATGTCTAAGGAGAAACTTCTTCAACGTAACGCATTAGGCAATATTAACAGACAAGTTCACATTCAATGATATGCCTATAATGTACTATTGCCTTAAAGTAACAATCCATTAAAAAGTTCTGACACACAGAGTTTGTTAAATATGAGATTATAAATACACTTATTAGTTACTATGGATAAGGTAAACTTTTAAAATGGTATTAATTTGTATTATAATGTTAATTTTCAATTCTATTATCTATGGTTAAAATGGAGGCTAACAGATATACCACTATTTCTATTTGGATGACAATGCGTTGCGTATTGGAAGTTTCTTACTGGAATATGTTGCGCAGCGTTCGTATGAGGGTGTTTGGTAGCCGCCAGGCGTAGGTGAAAGTGTCGGCGATTCGCTCGGCGATGGAGGGCGCGGCGACGATGACCTGGAGCCGGCGGCGGCCGCACTCGCACTCGGAGACTCCCAGCCGCGACCGGCGGACCGCTCAGCAGTTCCAGGGGGCGTATAGGTTAGCGTAGCGACGCAGAAGGCGCCGGTTGAGTCGATGCTATTCGTCGCACTTACGGCATGCTCCGGGAACGTCGAAGTCGAGAACGAGCAGTTTGGTCTCCTCGGTTCCGTTCCTGGATCCGACGGCGCAGATGAGTTTGGTGGCGGACGCTCGGATGCGCCACACGACGCCGCCGGTGCCGCCGGAGCCGAGCTTCACGAGGTTCCGTATGAACTCGCCGGTGCGCAGGTCCCACAGCTTCACGGTCCCGTCGTCGGAGGACGTGATCACGAAACGGTTACTGGACTGGAGACATGTCACTGCTGACTCGTGCTTGTTCGGTCCTGTGGATTGCGGAATTATTTATTAACACAACAAAATACATATAGGCATATCATTCATTAAATTTATATTATTAAACTTAAATGTCTGTTTCGTTATGGTCAGTCACGAGATGGGTGAACAAATATTTATGATCTCAAGCTCCTTCGTGCTTCTGAAGGCACGTTAAGCGTTAACCGTTAGTCCCGACTGCAATCGCAGCCGGGACTAACGGTCAAAAAATTCGCATTGGGCCCGCGATGCCGGTCATGACCCATTCTTCTTACTCAACCTTAAATAAGGAAGGCTTTGTGCCCCAGCAGCAAGTGGGGACTTATAACGCCAGCTGATTACGTGAATCATCATCATCCTGCGTGTGCAGACAGTGGCCCGTGGTGATGTCCCACACCTTGACCGTGGAGTCCGCATTCGACCAAGCAACATACCTGAGAGCGTGTGCAGACAGTGGCCCGTGGTGATGTCCCGCACTTTGAGCGTAGAGTTCCGCATTTGAACAAGCAACATACCTGAGAGCGTGTGCAGACAGTGGCCCGTGGTGATGTCCCACACCTTGACCGTGGAGTCCGCATTCGAACAAGCAACATACCTGAGAGCGTGTGCAGACAGTGGCCAGTGGTGATGTCCCGCACCTTGAGCGTAGAGTCCGCATTTGATCAAGCAACATACCTAAGAGCGTGTGCAGACAGTGGCCCGTGGTGATGTCCCGCACTTTGAGCGTAGAGTCCGCATTTGATCAAGCAACATACCTAAGAGCGTGTGCAGACAGTGGCCCGTGGTGATGTCCCGCACTTTGAGCGTAGAGTCCGCATTTGAACAAGCAACATACCTGAGAGCGTGTGCAGACAGTGGCCCGTGGTGATGTCCCGCACTTTGAGCGTAGAGTCCGCATTTGAACAAGCAACATACCTGAGAGCGTGTGCAGACAGTGGCCCGTGGTGATGTCCCGCACTTTGAGCGTAGAGTCCGCATTTGAACAAGCAACATACCTGAGAGCGTGTGCAGACAGTGGCCCGTGGTGATGTCCCGCACTTTGAGCGTAGAGTCCGCATTTGATCAAGCAACATACCTAAGAGCGTGTGCAGACAGTGGCCCGTGGTGATGTCCCGCACTTTGAGCGTAGAGTCCGCATTTGAACAAGCAACATACCTGAGAGCGTGTGCAGACAGTGGCCCGTGGTGATGTCCCGCACTTTGAGCGTAGAGTCCGCATTTGATCAAGCAACATACCTAAGAGCGTGTGCAGACAGTGGCCCGTGGTGATGTCCCGCACTTTGAGCGTAGAGTCCGCATTTGAACAAGCAACATACCTGAGAGCGTGTGCAGACAGTGGCCCGTGGTGATGTCCCACACCTTGACCGTGGAGTCCGCATTCCCGGACACGAGGATGTTGGAGTGCAGCTCCATGCCCGAGGTGAGCGACTGGTGGCCCGTCAGCGTGTGCTTCAGCTGGCCCGACTCCACGTCCCACACGCGGATCGACGTGTCCAGGGAGCCGCTCACCACGTGCACGCCGTCGAACTGTCGATGAACACGACAATTTTATTTATTGCACGCCTCATCTATATATATAAAAATGAATCCCTATTTCCCTTGGTCACGACATCACGCGTGAACGGCTGGACCGATTTGGCTAATTTTGGTCTTGAAATGTTCGTGGAAGTCCAAGGAAGGATATAGGGGTAGAGTAGGGGTAGGGTAAGGTAGGGGTAGGGGTAGGGTAGGGTTGGGTAGGGGGTAGAGTAGGGGTAGCGTAGGGGTAGGGTAGGGTAGGGGTAGGGTAGGGTAGGGTAGGGGTAGGGTAGGGGTAGGGTAGGGGCAGGGTAGGGGTAGAGTACGGGTAGGGTAGGGTGGAGTAGAGGGTAGGGGTAGGGTAGGGGGGTAGGGGTAGAGTAGGGGTAGGGGTAGAATACGGGTAAGGTAGGGTGGAGTAGGGGGTAGGGCCACGGGAACGAAGTCGCGCTGGGTCAGCTAGTCTATATATAAAAATGAATCCCTATTTTCCTTGGTCACGACATCACGCGTGAACGGCTGGACCGATTTGGCTAATTTTGGTCTTGAAATGTTCGTGGAAGTCCAAGGAAGGTTTTAAGGAGGGGTAAGTAGGGGTAGAGTAGAAGTTGGGTAGGGGTAGGGTAGTAGGGGTAGGGTAGGGGTAGGGTAGGGAAGGGGTATGGTAGGGGTAGGGTAGGGGTAGGAGTAGGGTAGTGTAGGGGTATGGGTAGGGTAGGGTAGAGTAGGAGTAGGGTAGGGGTAGGGTGGGGGTAGGGTAGGGATATGGTAGGGGTAGGGTAGGGTAGGGGTAGAGTACGGGTAGAGTAGGGTGGAGTAGGGGGTCGGGCCACGGGAACGAAGTCGCACTTGGTCAGCTAGTCAATAATAATAATCAATAATCAATCAATAGATGTAGTGCTCTACTTGTCAGCAAGCATTTTTCTGGACTGAAACTATCTCTATTATGTTCATATTGCACTAATACAATAACATAAGTACAGAGATTTGAAGAACAACTTTACTTTTAGAAAATATTTAACGATGACCAGTATTCTTAAAACTTATAACACTAAGGGCCTGTTTTAGAATGTCTAAGTAAGTTCTCATTAACTGTTACGTTACTTGACAGAGATAGTCCATAAAAACTGTCAATTAAACTGGAAAATATCTCCTAATCGGACATTGTGAAACAGGCACTAAATCAAACTTACTTGTAAACTGTACACCCTGTTAGTGTGTCCAGCCAGAGTATGCAAGCATTCCCCTGTGTCCGGATTCCACACTTTAACGAAGTAGTCGTAAGCTCCGGACACGACGACCTTGCCGTCGTACTGCACGCACCGGACGGCGGCCAGGTGTCCGACCAGCACCCGCAGGCAGCGCCCGTCCGGGATCGACCACACGCGGAGGGTTGCGTCGCGGGAACCGGACACCACTCTGTAACAATGAGTCAATGACATCCGTTCAGTCGTTTTTGCGTGAAAGAGTAACAAACATCCATACAATCCATCCATACTCACAAACTTTCACATATTTTCTAATATTAGTAGGATATGTTGACTAGAAAGTTTCAATTTACATTATGGAATCGGAATAATATGTAACTTTCAGACTTATATTGATACAATAGCATAGGCATGAAACTTATGTTACACATTAGAACCCCTAAAGAAAACACAATCAAATGCGTAAGATAAAATCAGTTATATTTAAGTACTAGTCTTTGAAATAACGCTTCTTTGTTATTGACTTGACTTGTTATTTTTGTGCTTCTCCATTTAAATAGCTCGCATAGTCGTGTTACAACGAAATCGCATTGGCAAAATATTTATTTAAAAACATACAACATACGGCATACATTACTGTCATTTGCTAAAGCTCAGCAGCAAATGAATTAATGTTGATGTAATCAGTGATCAATAGTAATATCTATTGTCTGGATTGGCTTATTGGATTGTTTCAAGTATTGGCTCCGTGTAAAACATGCATTATTAACTCCTGCAGTTCCTCTTCTGTGTTGGCAACAAATGCAGCATCATCGGCATACAGAAGTTCGCGCACGAGCACGTCATGACGTTTTCTTTTTGAGTTTAATAGGTTAATATCGTAAAGTCTTCCATCTTTCCACGTATGCAGATGAACTCCGACGTCGCAATCTTTGAAGGCTACTAGCAATAGAGCGTAGAAGAAAATCCCGAAAAGTGTTTGTGCCAACACACAGCCCTGTCTCACACATAAACTTATAATACTCTAGTAATAGACGGACAGAGTTCGCTTGGTTATGAGACCGAAAATGACATGAGCTAGTGTGTGTAATTTGTAAACGTGTGTGTGAGTTTTAGAGCTGCCCTCAAGCCCATTTTAGATTGTCGATAACAATAATGTAAATAAAACACAAACAAGATTTAATAATTCACATGATATGAAGTACACTTCAATGGACATGGGAAAATAAAAATAAAGTTCATGTTATTTAAATTTTTACATTTTTGCATTCACAATGCAATTTTATTATTGAAAAATGGAAAATAGATTTTATTTTCTAAATACTTCATTTTCCATTTTTCAATAATAATGGTCATTTCACTTCAATGTGATAAGTATTTACAAAGTTATTGTAAAAATTAATTTGCTTAAAACACTATTGCCTCGGTTGTTCGCTAGCGATCGGCTTTTACCACGTTCGACGTCATTCCTCCCGACCGCCCGTATACCGCACCGGCCGGTCATACTTACCTAGACGCACAGCTGCACACGAACACTTGAAATCTTGTTTTTTAATAAAACTAGTTCTAGAGTTTTTGGAGTCCCTTTTCATCGCATTTCACCAAAGTTTTTGATTTTTTACGAATAAATATTTTTATTCTGCGTTTTGATCGAAGTATTCGTACTAGAGGCACAATTAGGTACTTTGTGAAGACATGTTGATAATTTTTTTGAATTATACAATATTGTATAAGACTATACAATATTGTATTATTCAAGCACGCATTATGGCTGTCACGAAAACACTAGCACGTGAAAAATTAAATGAAGTTGGTAGATTTAGACTCATCATGTCATATTCAATAATTTTCACTTCACTATCAATCGAGTTAGACTTGTACCGATGCTACATCCCTAACCCAACTTCTACCCTAACATCATTTTTATCCTTTGATCCTATGGGGGTAAACCAACATCTCGCCGTGTCGTGTCGGCCATATTCGCCACTTCCGATCCAGCCTGCCCACGCGTCAGAGTGTTTGAGTCGAGCTCTCCTGTTCCTCATCATATCGGTGAAGTAGTAACATCTTTCAAGTGATCGCCGCGAGTTTAACTGAATTGACTATTGTGATCACGAACTTTTGGTGTGGAAAGTCAAATAAGAAGAGAGACGCGCGTCCTCTACAACCAGCACGCGGGATCAACGTCGAACCAGGTTAGCCCCCTAAAATCTCCTTTTTTGACCGCCCAGAAGTATTTAGAAAAAATCGACCCGTCTCGCAACCAGCTCCGATGGGGCTCGAACCCACGACCTTTCGCTATCCGGGCGACTGCTCTAACCACTGAGCTACGGAGTCGTTGATCGATGTATTCGTCGTCGTCGTCGTCGTCGTCGTTAACGACTCCGTAGCTCAGTGGTTAGAGCAGTCGCCCGGATAGCGAAAGGTCGTGAGTTCGAGTCCCATCGGAGCTGGTTGTGAGACGGGTCGATTTTTTCTAAATACTTCATTTTCAATTTTTCAATAATAAAAACTGCATTGTGCATGCAAAAATGTAAAAATTTAAAAATA
This sequence comes from Crambus lathoniellus, assembly GCA_949710035.1. Taxonomy (NCBI): domain Eukaryota; kingdom Metazoa; phylum Arthropoda; class Insecta; order Lepidoptera; family Crambidae; genus Crambus; species Crambus lathoniellus. The sequence continues at coordinate 33,644,713 of OX453296.1, forward strand.
ACTTGGTGGCCATTTTTACGAATCTTTAAAAATTCATTGTGAAGTATTTTGAAGGGCTGCGGAAAAAAATTTATGACATATTTTAAGTTAAAATGTATATATTTCAAAAATAAATAAATAAAAATACCTTTCCCAAACCCATTGAACATAATAATATTTGTCCTCTGAAGAGAACAATTTTATTCAAATAATAGCTGTGCCCGCGACTTCGTCCGCGTGGAATAGTGACTTTCGGCAGCATTTTTAATTTTTAAGGCTAATAAGCTATTTTGTTATTTTTTATTTATTTATCCTACTTATCCTACTTCCTACTAATATTATAAATGTGAAAGTTTAGATGTTTGTATGTTTGTTACTCAATCACGCCAAAACGGCTGAACGGATTTGGCTGAAATTTGGGACACAGATACTTTGTAGCCTGGAGAGGAACATAGGCTACTTTTTATCCCGGAAAAACATCACATTCCTGCGGGATAACGTCGTGTAGTCCACGCGGGCGAAGCTGCGGGCGGAAAGCTAGTATAATATTATAAATGTGAAAGTTTAGATGTTTGTATGTTTGTTACTCAATCATGCCAAAACGGCTGAACGGATATGGCTGAAATTTAGGACACAGATACATTGTAGCCTGGAGAGGAACATAGGCTACTTTTTATCCCGGAAAAATGTTACATTCCCGCGGGATAAGGTCGGGAAGTCCACGCGGGCGAAGCCGCGGGCGGAAAGCAAGTTTAATATATATTAGTACAGCGCTATGAATGCTATGATACATATTAGCACATTAAAAATTTACATAACATAGCCTTCCGACCGCGGTTTCGCCCGCATGTACTACACTATAGTCTGTTCGAATCCAATTTGGAAAAAATGTAAACAAAGACGCCATTATTCTGACCATAGACTATTTAGTGATGTGGTAAAAATTATACCATTTATAAATCGATAAATAATTTGATTGCTTTGATTCGATTAATTGAATGCTTTATGTTGGAGCTTCGCGTTAGTGAAGAGTTTTTAGTTTATTACTTCTCAAGCCACGAGAGATGACGGTGTTCATCGCGATTATAGAGAAATAAAAGGCTTATATTGAACCGAGTAAAAATTAAGATTTTAAATTATTTTTATGCATTCACAATGCAATTTTGTAAGTATAGGAAAAATGTAATACTTAGTAAAAAACCACGAGCTACTGAACCGCCTGAAAGCTACTTATAGGGAAGTAGCTTTCAGGCGGGATTTTTTTAATTTCACACAAACACGTCATCATCATCACATCACATAACAAATTGAAAAGTGACTTTAACATAATATATATTATGTAAGGTCACTTTCCATCACAAAATCATAAATATTAAAACAAAATAAAGAACCCGGTACATAATCATCATCATCATCAACATTTTAGCCGTGCGACGCCCACTGCTGGGCATAGGCCTCCCCCAAGGATCTCTACAACGATCGGTCCTGCGCTGCCCGCATCCAGCGGCTTCCCGCGACCTTGACCAGATCGTCGGTCCTCAGCACCTCAATGTACCTGTAGTCTATTTGGCACCTCTAGAGAGACTGCAGCACTGCCCAGGTCTCGATCAAATCAAAGGCTTTCTCATAGTCCACGAACGCCAAGCATAGTGGCAAGTTACACTCTTCGGTCTTCTGTATAACTTGTCGCAGCGTATGAATGTGGTCTATGGTACTATAACCTTTTCGGAACCCGGCTTGTTCGGGAGGTTGGAAGTCGTCAAACCTGCGAGCGAGACGATTCGTAATGACTCTCGAAAACAACTTGTAGATATGGCTCAGAAGCGAGATGGGTCGGTAGTTCTTCAAGAGAGTCTTATCATCCTTCTTATCTTATAAACTATCGTCCAACATTCCGACACTCCAACATCCTTCAATCTTGTCCCAACTCACGATCGATCAAAACAGACCCTCCACACATCGGCCAATCTTCTGCCAACCTCATTCACTATTAGGACGTTGAAGTGATAAGTGCCTTTGCGCTGTACCCTTTGTGTGCATAAAATAATTTTTTGCAAGTTCATAACTGACGTAAAATTAAAAAAATCATGACGGAAAAGAAGACGGTGGATGTCAAGTATTCATAGTAATAGAACAAGGTAAGGTAAGTAGAAGGATTGTATTTGGCCTACGCAAGTATGACCACGTATCCGCTTACCGTTCTCAACTAGAATGGCTCCCCATTCGACTTCGCCGTGATATGCACATCCTTTCCACTCTATTCAAAATCCTCAAAAACCCGAACTCTCCCGAATACCTTGCTTCCCGTTTCGAGTTGCTTCCTCCTCCTTCTCGCTCTAGGCGGCCATGTGTCACTAAGATGCTTGAGCTGCCTAAAAGCAACACCAACTTCCTTCTCAATTCTTTTACTGTAAGAGCTGCTCAGCTCTGGAACAGACTTCCTCTGGACATCCAGGATAGTCGGAATGTCCTGTCTTTTAAAAAGAAACTCAAAGCGCACTTTCTTGCACAATTGTCCCACTGAATCATCTTAAATTGTAATTACGCACCCCTCATGTTATATAATATATTATAATTTATGTATTGTATGTATTTAAATATTTATTTTATATTTATTTCAAAATATATGTATAATATATTTGCGTTAGGTATTTATTTATATTTTAAGTGTAAGTATGTCTTGTATTTATTTTTATAGATTGTTCTGCACTTTACTTCCCCTGCTTATTTATCTATCTCTTACTCGTTCTGGGTTGACTGGAAGAGATCTCTTTTAGAGATAAGTCCACCTTTGCTCACATGTTACAATTATATTTGTGTTCAATGTATTTTTAATGTGCAATAAAGAGTATAATAAGTAGGTATTTTGTTTAAGCTTGAAATAAATTATTGTAGGTAAGTAATCCATTAATTGAGAGAAGTGACGACACTGATGTGTGGAGGGTCTGTTTGTGCGTGTTGGCCAACTCCTTTGATCTGGGTACGATTTACCGCCATCGGACCGATCTCGCCCCAACACGTTCTAACATCGTCACACATTCACGAACTACCTCTCCACACGTGGAAGGTTGGAGTGTTGGACGATAGTTTTGAGCCGGCATTACACGCGTGATAGTTATCGCGATTCGATCGCGGCTGCTGATCACGGACTCGATTCTCACTCGTTAGAAATTGTATTTATCCTACTTGATAAATAGCGAAAAAAATATTTTCAAACTAAAAGACAAAAGTTGTACAATAAATTTCTGAATCATATTCATAAGACTCTACTTACGATAAAGTAGCAATGACATCGTTTCAGCAAATTATGCGCACGGAATTCCGCTATGTCCCAGCCCTAACGGACTCGAGAATATACTTTTTTTAATATTTGTGATTTTTGTGATAATTTTAATCAAGACAGAGATATTTTATCTTCGACTACATAACATCGATTAATAATCGATATAGTTGAACTAATAATTGAATTATCTGATAGACATTACGTCAAGCGCTATGCGATCACCATGGCGATCACAGATAATACAAGATTTTTGCTTGGATAAATAACCTCACTTTTCTTCTTAAAATTTTCAAATAAATTTTAAAAATAATAAACATACTACGATCTTTGGAACAAATTAGTGAGATATAAGTTGAAACCTTCTAATTACTAATGAATGTGTTTTTAAATCCATTTAGTGGCCGAAAGTGTGAGAATTTTTAATGGAACAGGTTTGTTTACATTTTTTCCAAATTGGATTCGAACAGACTTTACGTTATCCCGAGGTAAAGTGATATTTTTAGTCTATGACACTTTCTAGCTCCTAAACTACCCGCACATACTAAAAAACACGTCAATTCGTTGCTCCGTTTTGATTTGAAAGACGGACATACAAGCAAACATACTTTCACATTTATAATATTAGTATAGACTGTATGTCAAAAGAAAATACTTATAACGCTGAACAACTTTAACCGCCTCTGTGGTCTAGTGGTTCACACCACCGATTTCAGACCAAGAGGTCCCGGGTTCGATTCCCAGTGGGGGTACATATTGTATTCGGTTTGGTTGGTGGTAGGACTTGTTCTTAGTCCGCCTGGCTAGCTACCACCATCTTATCTAAGTCTGACGCCATAACAATGATGTTTTCAGCATTATTGTGTTCCGGCAGTTAGAGATAAGATAGCCAGTTCCTCAGTGATTGAGGATTCCGGGAGTAGTGCGCTTCCATCTTCAGCCTTATCAACACTTAACATCAGGTGTGATGAAGGCTAAGTGCTACCCCGCTGTGGATAAAAAAAAAAAAAAAAAAAAAAAAAAAACTTCTCTTAAGATGCTATATTTGTATCTCTTATAGTTAAGCTGGGTTCAACATCAGGTAAGCCAGACCTTCGATATTTTTCCGTCAATAGAAAATGTTCATTACGTGAAACAACTTTTCTTAAGACGCCATGTTTGTATCTCATATAGTTTATCCTGGCTGCTAGGATTCTACATCAGTTGAAACAGACCTTCAAACTTTGTACGTCAATAGAAAGTGCCCATCACGTTTAACAATTTTCCTTAAGACGGTATTTTTATATCTCTCACTAGCTTCCGCCCGCGACTTCGTCCGCGTGGAAATTCGAGAAAATACTTAGGGGACCAATAACCAGGATTAAAAGTATTCTATGTTTTAATTTAATAAAAATCCGATCAGCCGTTTTTACGTGATTAGGCGGGTCCTCCCTCACCAAGCGAGCAGCCTCGCGCGAGGCAGAACATTTGCCACGTGCGGCGGGCCTCGCACGAGGCTGCTCGCTTGGTGAGGGAGGACCCGCCTAATCACGTAAAAACGGCTGATCGGATTTTTATTACATTAAAACATAGAATACTTTTTATCCTGGTTATTGGTCCCCTAAGTATTTTCTCGAATGTCCACGCGGACGAAGTCGCGGGCGGAAGCTAGTATATAATAAGTGTCTGTTTCACAATCAAAAAGTTAGTTTTGAGTAGCTTAACCTACCAAGAACTTTTAGGGTACTTAAGATGATTTAGGTTTCTATACCCTATTTACCCCCTGCGTTTGATTTTCGGAAAACTACGAAATGGGTTGTCTATTTGTTTTAAGAAGTAAGCCTACAAAGTTTCAAGTTAAAATGTCTATTTTACCCCTGATTTTTCATTCAAAACCCCACCCCTATTTCAAACTTTTAGGGGTTGAATCATGTTCAGCGTGTTAAATCATCAAAATAAATGCCATTTTTGCAATCGTCATGCCATAAAACCTCAATAACGACATCCATATCGATTTTTAGGTTTATTTATCCCATTCAACTTCTAAGGGGTAGATTTTCGAAAAAATACGAAATATGTGTTTGCTTATTTGTTTTAATTTCCGACCATAAGCCTAAATAATAAATTTAATGAAGGACTTTCCAGATACAACATTTCATCCCCCTTTTCACCCCTTCGGGGGTAGAGTTGTCAAAAACACTGACACAGGAAAATATAAATTTTCAATTGCCAGCTTAAATACAAAATTTGAAGATCCTAACTTCAAAACTGACGGACTTTTATACACATATTCATCCCCTATTTTACCCCCTTGGTTTGATTTTGGGAAAATTACGAAATGGGTTGCCTCTTTGTTTTAAGAAATAAGCCTACAAAGTTTCAAGTTGAAATGTCTATTTTACCCCCGATTTTTCCTTTAAAATTTCACCCCTATTGCAACCTTTTAGGGGTTGAATCATGTTCAGCGTGTTAAACATCAAAATAAATGCCATTTTTGCAATCGTCATCCCATAAAACCTGAATAACGACATCCATATCGATTTTTAGGTTTATTTATCCCATTTAACCTCTAAGGGGTTGATTTTCGAAAAAATACGAAACATGTTTTTGCTTATTTGTTTTACTTTCCGACCATAAGCCTAAATAAAAAATTAAATGAAGGACTTTCCAGATACAACATTTCATCCCCCTTTTCAACCCCTTGGGGGGTGGAATTGTCAAAAACGCTGACACAGGTAAATATAAATTTTTAATTGCCAGCCTAAATACAATGTTTGAAGATCCTAACTTCAAAACTGACGGACTTTCATACAAACATTCATCCTCTATTTCACCCTCTTAGGGGTGGAATTTCCAAAAATCCTTTCTTAGTGGATGCCTACACTCTATAACGTATCTATGTGCAAAATTTGAAGTCTCTAGGTTCAGCGGTTTGGGCTGTGCGTTGATATCTCAGTCAGTCAGTCAGTCAGTCAGTCAGTCAGTCAGTCAGTCAGTCAGTCAGGACTTTGAATTTTATATATATAGATAGTTTGGCTGGACTGCTATGGTTCCACATCAGATATTACGATCTTCAAAATAAATTATAGCCTATATGTTGGCGAGGGCCAATAGCTGTATAACAAAAACAGTTTCATCTATATTTTTGGTATCTGTTTCGTTTAAGAAGACCCCTGGTGGTATTTTTTTCTATTTCTTTTCAATGTACAGAATTATGGTTAAAGAATATTTATTTCTCATACGAAATACAAGTTTACAGTTTTATTATAAGTATTTTTTTCTATTTCTTTTCAATGTACAGAATTGGATCGTTTACAGTTTTATTATAAGTATATAGATTTCTCAACGTTTTTTTGCAGTTTTGCTTGAAATATTTGCTGCACACCACAGAGTTTTGGCGAAGCTCCCAGTCTTTTCTATTTATTAATTTTATCCAGTTTAACTTAATCACTGGATTTACAGGAAACCTGAAAATATTGTTAAATTGGTACTGAAGTACTATTACTATTTACTATTTAAAAAATGTCGGTTAAAATCAGCTTTTAATAAAACTATCAGTGTTCACAAAGTCAAACAAAGTTATATTGGAAACCATCGACATGAGTATCGATAATAATATCGATAATTTTTGATCAACCTCTACGTCATATTTTCTCAAGTTCACGGATATAATATCTTTTTATCTAACACATAAAGTTAAAAAATCAGCCTTTATTTAGAAAATAGACGGTAAATAGTATGATATTAATGTGTCACTTAGTGTATTTGGGAATATATTCAACTAAAATATGAACTATGAAAATGGTAATTGTACAATCCTATTTACCTGTGAAATTAGTGTTTATTTGGTTTATTGTCGTAAGTAACATTACAATTCAACACAGAACACTACACCATTATTGATTTATATAGTTATCAGAGCCAAATCGACGCGATCGCGATAAAAATCACAAAATAATCGAGTGGACGTTTTTCATCAAGATGATAAAAGACGCTAAATAAGTCAAATCGGGTTCTGCTGTCATTTTCTTCCAACTCTTTCTCGCACATAGCTTCTGCCGTAAGGACTGGTTTCTCACTCGCACCATTGTCCGTCTATTACCCCTAGTATAAATAAGTTTATGGTCTCACACCACCGTTCATGCTGAAAGGTGCAGATGCATCACCGTCAAAAATCACAGAACCCTGCATACTATTGTGAAAGGCCTTTATCAAGGATATTAGTGTAGCCGGACATACGATCCGGAGCAGTATACTATAAAGGCCCTCGCTCTACTGACGGTGTCAAAGTCTTTGTTTAGGACGACAAAAGCCATATACAGTGGCACCCGAACTCGAGTCGTGAACATCGGTGCCACGCTATGAGTAAAGGAGGACTATCTCCATCTACTATGCTATCTCTGTCTGTTGTGAAGTGTCCGTCAAACTGCGTTAAATAAAGGTGGCGCCACATATCAACTGTGTAAATATCAACTTCCGCTCCGTTACGGCAACACTTTTCAAAATAAGAAACAAAGATACATAATCAATTGTAAAAAAAAAATTATCACCTGTTTAATTTTGTTTTTATATTTAAAAATATTATTCGTCATCAACTACTACAGTCAGCGTCATATATACGGTACCATAAGTGGTCAAATAGTTCGGCACACACTAATTGTATGGTGTACCGAACTATTTGACCGCTTTGGATGGCTCCGTATATATGACTCTGACTGTACATTCATACCATACCCTGTGCCTAGGCCAGCGCCGTTTCGGAGGACTTTTGAACTGTTATTTAGCTGTCATAGCTGGACAATTTTTCAACTTTCCCCCCATATGAGAGAGTCTTATTCTTACCTCACTCCTCATTACAAAGTTTATCAGTATCACTCAAACCAAATGACAGGTCTCCGCGACTGGCGTCGTATACAAGTCGTCTGTAAGTTTCGTAATGTAAAAATAGGATAACAAACACAAGGTCGAACGTCTATTATAGTAGAACTTCCATAAGTCATTTAATTATATAACGTGAAATATTTATAGGGTGGGTACACATTATTGCTAACAAACAGTTGCAAATCACTTATTCCTTTAATGTTATAGTAAGGTAAATAACATATTATTACACTCGGCTGAAACATATCGCATCGCAAGGCAATGTCGCAGATAAGCATTAATCTTATTATTAGTAATAATTTGCCGATCACTTTGCTGACTTGATTATACGACATGATGTATAGTAAACAATGTATGATTAGTTACATAAGAGCATTACTCGACAAATGTCATTGAATCTGTTTACAAAGAAAAAACATACAAAGCAGTTAAATAGTATGGATTTGCGATCTTTATTAAACTATAAAAACCTTTCCAATTCAATTTATTTTGCAAGTCACAGGTTTATGACGTTTGCTTGTACAAATAAGAAAAAAAGAACGAAAATATCGCTAATAATACTAATATTACAAAGAGAAAAGATTTGTATTTTTGTTTGCAAAGAATATACTAAAAAACTACAGAACCGATTTTTAAAATTCTTTCACTATTAGAAAGCTACATTCTTCCTGGGTAAAACATAAGTTACATTAGATCCCGATATTCCCACGGGAACGGGTACCACGCGGGTGAAACCACGGAGAGCCACTAGTCGTAATCCTTCAGAAAGTATTTCATAAACCCAATTTCGAAATGAAATTATCAATTTGAGCAAAAAAAATATTTATCTTGTCATGGCATTTTTGCCAATAAAATCTAATTAAATTACAGTTTCGTTTGGTAAACAAACTGAAGGTCGAAAATATAGAATAATAATAATGACATCACCATTTTCACTCTGAAGCACTTCTCAATATCACTTGACACTTCACATGATCATGATTGACCTCAATATCAAAAATGAATTATCGGCAATAACATAGGAAATATGTTTATTATAAATTAATTCATGACCATGAAAATGAAATTTGTATTACTAACCTACATTTCAAAAACGCATAAAATGCATAAATTTTGCCGCTGCAATTTTAATGCGGTGATTTCATTATCCAATTTAAAAAGGTCTCAATTCGCGCAGCTAACTTTTCCCCTATTATGTATGAAATAGAACCGGCAGAAAAAAAATATCGTTGATGAGTTTTTTTGCCGGATTTTCTCGTTACAAAGGCCTCCCGCTGTAGGACTTGCGCACGGATGGCGTAGCTTCATTGACGTTCACGGGTGCTTTATCAGCCTAGACTGAATAGACATTAATCTTTTTCATTTTTAACCTACTTCAAAAATGGAGGTTATCAATTAACATGTATGATGTATGTGATGGGGTTGCAATTGGATAATATCTGAGTATAGAATTTCTCAAAAACTAAAAGTCATATCGAGATGGTTCTTTTTGAGATAATACTTATATGAGTATCTTATGGTACAATCTATACTAAAATTAAAGAAAAAGAAAAATAATTGAATCAATTAAACCAACTTCTTCAAAAAGTACCTACCTGCCAGCTAAGAAGGAAAAAAATATATCTTTGAAGTACCTTTTTGAGGTCGGTGGTCTTTAAAGGTATTATTTTGCCTTTACAGTATACAGGTACTTTTTGAAGTTGGGTTAATTTTTTAAATTACTTTTCTCACTATGTACCAATCTTTACACAGTACTAAATTAAGCGTACTAGCTCATCTGGCGATCAAAATTAGATAAACCTCTTAAATCAATAATAATAATAAGGAAATCGATCCATACTAATTTACTCTACTATAACTCTTGCTGTCTCTGTAAAAGACAGACAAACTTTTCAAGCTTTAAGCACCTTTCGATGAGTTTTGGTATGGAATGGAGATTATGTCGCAATATGAAGTGAACTGAATGCCAGGCGGAGGAAGACAGGCGGAATGCTCGTATTCAATAAATTAAAATTATAGCTCTTTACAGGTACATGTTTTAAAAATACGCTCAGCATATAAAAGTCATTTGAAATACCAGCATAAGTTAGGGTGGTATTGCACTTATCTAATATTTGATCAAAGAAATTGGACGAGGACGAATTCATGAATGGTTTTAATGATAATTTATTTGATCAAATACATATTGGACAAAGATCTTTCATAAGTAGAATACCACCCTTAAAAACATTCGCACCAGCCACGTTATGAAAATGCTTACAACATAACGATAAGCATAACGATAAGCATGTTGTCTTTCATTATCAATTTGCAAACAAAACTCAGAAGCCAGATTATACATAAATGACTTTCATTATATTTCGTGATTATGTACAGTCGCCAGCACGAGAAGCTCAAAATGTTACGCCCTTACCGCGTACGAGCCTTACTTAGTTACGGCTCGTTCACACGACCACGTTTGACGTCTTTCTTCACGATTCGATATTTTTTGACAGCGGTAATGCATTTCAAATATCGTTGCTGACACGCATCACAAATCGTGAAAAATGACAGATACGTCTTTCCTATACTATTTCGTGTTTCATGTTTTTTGACGACTCGTCATCGACGGATCCCATGTGAATGAGCCGTTAGAGTTATTTTCATAGTACGCTGTACGGTTACGCTGCCTGTCCACCAGGGCGTGTTTTTAACAACCAATAGAATTTCGTTATTTACACTTCTCTCCGCTCAGTCTAAATAACAAAATTCTATAGATTGTACGTTGTAAACATCTCTTTTCTCTGCTTCTTTAGTCCACTAAAGGAGAGCGGAGAAAAGAGGCAGGCAGTCTTAACATTTACATCCTGCCAATTTCTTATTTTTATTGCTTGTAAATCCACGGCTGTTAGTTCCCAAACTATTAAGTTCATCTAATCAGCAAATGATGGTAATAATTTACCAAAACCTTTGACTAATCATGTTATTTAATGTAACGAAATTAGTGCAATATTTTTCTGCAAATAATTACTATTTTACGTAAAAAAACAAAAACGAACACGTGAAACAAAGGCCATAAAATCAGTTCGTTTATCTCACCGACGGCTCAATAAAGTTGAAACTATTGATTCTCAGTTGCCTTGGTAAAACAAAAGAAAAGTATAATAAGTTTGTGTATGTTTTTTAAAGTTGTTCACGTTCATGTGCATTCTGTGGAGATAACATTTAACACGTTTTGGAAAGTTTAGCTATGTTTGTATTCAAGTTACCTGTTCTGATAGAGATGCATGCAGCGCACTGTGGACGTGTGCCCGGCGAGGACCTTCAGGCACTGGCCGGTCTTGGCGTTCCATACGCGGAGCGTGCGGTCCGTGGAGCCGCTGATCACGAGGTCGCCCACCATCTGGGACGACCACACGCCGCCCGAGTGCCCCACTAGGGTGCGGAGACACTGTTCAACGGAGAAATTACACTTTTAAACAACGACAGTCTATTTAATTTTCTATTTTAACTTTTCCAAGAGTATTTTTATTAAAAACTTTTATGTTATAGCAACATTTTTAGAGTCGTTTAAACTGTCATCAAAGACGCAATTTTTGAGCAACGATTGTAGTGATGGAAAACATTGGGAACGATCACAGAACACAATAAAGATAAGAAGTCATAAGCACGGTGCCCGTTCCGTATGCAGTTAAGACTGATCCAAGAAGTTTGTTGTTGTTGCATTAATTACTTAGTTATTTGGGTTAAAGGATATTTCATAATGTTTATTTGTATCCGACACAGGATTCGGTATGAAATTTATATCATTTTACTACCAACCTCTTCTCCGTGTCTTAAGAAGAAAGCGAAGGCAATACAGCATTCCTCTTACCTTGCCAGTGACGGCGGACCAGATCTTCAGGGTGGTATCGTCGCTGCCGCTGAGGATCCTGTTGCCGTAGAACTGCAGGCAGGTGATGACGTGCTCGTCGTGGCCTCTCATCACGATGGGGTTGGTGACGGGCTTGTGGAGCCAGTTGTTCTCGATGAGGTAGTGGCGCATGTAGGCCGCCTTCCAAGGGCTGGCGCAGCGCGGTAGCGAGCGCGGCATCTTCTTCAGGGTCGTGATGCCGATGCGTCGGCACTGCTCCTTCCACAGCAAGTTGTCGTCGGCTAGGAACCTGACGTGAGGTTTACAGTAGAACATTATTTGTGGTCGTCCAAATCAAAAGGGACCTTATTGCGGCCGGCACATATATCTTTATTGTCGTTGTTTTGTATTCGAACAACAGCAATAAAGGCGTAAGTGCCGAGCGCCACAAGGTCCCTTTCGATTTGGATGACCAAATTTATAGATATTATTAATACCAATTTGGTATTGCTCGATGTCAAAGCTCTTTCATTGGTGATTTTATTTACAAAATAAAAAACAACTCCATTACAGCGAATTGGATTTTTGAACTTCTTTTTCGCTAAAATAAATAGTTATATCTTGAAAAAAAAAATCCGAACAAACCCAATGGCGTGCGACGTCAATGGGTTAATTTCTACTCCTTGTAGATTCGATTAAATCTTGATATTTTCGCCAATATATTATTATTATTATGGTAACAAACCAATATTATAAAGAGGAACGATTTGATTTTTTTATAGTTTGTAATCTACTTATACTTACTAATATTATAAAGAGGAAATATTTGATTGTTTGTTTGTTTGTTTGCATCGAATAGGCGCCGAAACTACTGGACCAATTTAGAAAATTCTTTCATTATTAGAAAGCTACATATATTCTTCCCGAGTGGCATAGGCTATATTTTATCCCGATATTCCTACGGGAACGGGTACCACGCGGGTGAAACCGCGAGGATCCTCTAGTGGATAAATAAAATCATAAAATACTGGACCGATTAAAAAAAATATTTCACCAGTACTTAGTTATATTATGATTCTGAGTAACATAGGCTATACTTTATCCCGCTATTCCCACGGGAACGGGAACCACGCGGATACTGTATTTTATAATAATACTAGCGGCCGCCCGCGGTTTTACCCGCGTGGTTCCCGTTCCCGTGGGAATATCGGGATAAAAAGTACATATAAACCTTCCTCTTGAATCACTCTATCTATTAAAAAAAACGCATCAAAATCCGTTGCGTAGTTTCAAAGATTTAAGCATACAAAGGGACATAGGGACAGAGAAAGCGACTTTGTTTTATACTATGTAGTGAAGTGATAAGTAGTAATAAATAATTATTTATGTAAACGTATAAATTGAATAAATAGAATTTAAAAAATAAGCGCCCAGCCTGAGTTACATACTGCATACTGCAAAACAAATATTTAAAACTGTTGCTCTAGTTAAATGTAGTTCAAAGATAGAACAAAGGATTACACTCTTTCGTTGTTTTATAGGTATGTATTTATTTACATGAATTTTACTACTTCATATGCACCCCCTCGACGCCGAGTCTGAAAACTATGTTTATGTGATAAGCATTACATATGAAACGGAGTCTTAACATTTTAGAACTTAAAAATTATAATAATATGGAAAATAATAAGCTAGTTCAATTATTAATTGACAAGGACAAGCTTGGCAGAGTTAACCAGGATGAGTTTCAAGGTATGAATTAAATGATGGATGGCCTATGACACAAATAAGTAGTACCTACCCATAGAAAGTGCATACAAAGGGGAGACATAAAAACTCTTATTCCATTGAACCATTTCTTTTCGGAACTATCATTGTTATTGTCCAGACCCCACAATGCACTGCAGTGCAGGCGTGTCGGTTACAAATAGCGGATTGTTCCCACGTGCAATGCGAATTCCACTGTATTACACTAAGTTTAGGTTTAAAATGAAAGTAGATACTGCGTGTGAGGAATGTGATGTCGCGTCTTAAAGGTACTGTTGCGAGTTGTGTTCAAGTCTTCTGTTATGATAACATTTCTATGACGTCACATTAAAGGTGGGAAACCAATCTCTTTACTGATCCGTTTTTGACCGAAATGCATATTATATAGTACCTATCCTCATCCTTATGTAGTACTAGTATGCTTTAAAAGGACCATGAAAGTTACAGTATGAATAGTGTCCTAACCCACCTACAGATTTCGAACGTAGATATCTAAATAAGATAAATAAAAACAAAATTATTGGGCATATCATTACATATTTTTGTAAGCCCAAGGATTAAAATATTAAACAAATAAACATTTGTAGCGACGTAATGTTATGTGTAATGTGTACGACATTAAGATCCGAATTTATTAGTACCCAGCTTAGGTCTTAATATACTAAACAGAAAAAGAACCTAGTTTCCCTAATATAATAACGTAAATTAAAGTTTAATTCAAAAACCTAATTCGTTGGCTGGTATTATCGTATTTTTTTAGCTAAAATTGAAATAAGGCAACAGTAATGATAAGTACTAATGATAGAAACGACATCAAAACAATATTAAGATCTCATGAAATGAAAAATGCCGCAACGCAACCTTCAAACAACGAAAAGTTACACCCCACACGAATATATGTTTAATAAAAATATTTTTTTTTTAATTGATATAAGACAACAGTAATGATACTAATGATAGAGACGACATCAAACTATATTAAGCTCGCTAGTGTAGGCAATGAACAGATTCTTTGTATGGAGACCCATAAATTAATTCCTCAGTCGATGAAAGTTTGCTAGGTTATAAAATAGCATGAGCCATAAACTTTTAAATGATTATCCAAAAAAAAAACTCACAAGTTAGGTATTTATACCTAAATATACAAATCTGTTTATATATTGAACCGAGTAATTTCTCAGTCAAAATTTATTAAAACAAATGAGTTATTTATACTTGATAAAAATCCAAAACTTTTTTCAAACATGAGTATGCTTGGCAAAATGGTATAATTTCGTTAAAAAGTTCGACAGAGACATTTTTCAGTCCAAGTCACCCCAATTAATTTATTAAAATTTGGTGTTTCTGCTGGGATATGTTTTTGGATATTTCATATTATTGTTTTTATACGTTACATGAATATGTCCGGTGAAGAAAGTTTAGACGGAGCATTTTTCCTAAAAAAGATATCAAAGAAATAAGACTTTTATTAAAAAATACCTAACCTTCTATTATTATTATTATTTGGAAATTTATACCATACTTTTAATTTATTGATACTTTATCATGCTGTAAAGTTTATCCTGACTGAGGAATTACTGTGGGGGTCAACTAGCTTCCTTGCCTACACTACGCATAAAATGCAAAATGTCGCAACGCAACCTTCAAACAACGAAAATTTACACCTCACACGAATATATGTTTAATGAAAATATTTTTTTACAGTTTCATTTCTATCTGTATCATCTAATTATTTTTTATACCTACTTATAAAGTTTCAATTGTGTAGTCCTTACAAGTTTCGGAATAAAGTGGCTGCGACACATAGATAGACGGACGGACAGACAGACATGAAGAATCTATACAGGTTCAGTTTTTTTTGCCATTCGGCTACGGAACCCTAATATGTCAAAATATTTAATGCTCGTCAAAAAATACTTACCTCCAATAGCGACAAGTGCGGGCAGCCCTCAGCAGATCTTTCGGCTGCAAGTAACCTAGCACAGTCAGCGCTAATTCTTTAGGCAGCAGCGAAATGAAATCCCTTTGGAATAAAGGTTCTATCGCCTCCATCATGTGCCGCACGTGGCTTGCGGTGCATCGGCTGATTAACGCGTCAATCGCTTGATTTTTCTCTGTGTTCGACCACGTTTGGAACCTAGAAAGGAGGTTGTTTATTCAGCATAAATCATTTAAAAACATGCTACACACAAAGCAAGGTGTAGTCTCCAATGCGACTAAATTGATTCATCTGCAAACTGACTCTGACCTGATTTGTATTTACGATCAATGTTGTATGATGTATAATTATAATAATGATGAGCGCACATTAATAGAATATACTAGCTGACTCGGCAAACTTTGCATACTGTCTTTCTCAAACTTGGTCACATACCGACAGCAACACCACCTACCGGGAACAATTGTTCTCAAACCATCCAGGAACCCATTGAACAAAATTTCAACCAAATCGGTCCAGCCGTTTAGGAGTTGTTTTAATAAAATAAAAGTGGAACATTTGTTAGCCTGTTTCCTTTTCGAACCGTAATCAAAACTATTATTATTACGAACGAACGTAAAAAGAAACGGTGCCACAGCAAAACCTAGCTACCTACACAGCGTTTTAGTAGCTATGAAGGATCACTTGGGCAACTATTATTCTACTAATATTATAAATGTGAAAGTTTAGATGTTCAGTTTGTATGTTTGTTACTCAATCACGCCAAAACGGCTGAACGGATTTGCCTAAAATTTGGGACACAGATACTTTATAGCCTGGAGAGGAAGATATGCTACTTTTTATCCCGGAAAAATATCACATTCCCGCGGGATAACGTCGTGTAGTTCACGCGGGCGAAGCCGTGGGTGGAAAGCTAGTACTAATATAATACAGAGGAATAAACTAATTTTTTTGTTTGTTTGTAATGGATAAACTCAAAAACTTATATAATACTTGACCGATTTTAAAAACTCTTTCACCAGTAGAATGCTACATTATTCCCAAGTAACATAGGCTATGAATTATCCCGCTATTCCCACGGGAACGGGAACCGGTAAAGCCGCGGGGAGCCACTAGTAATTTACAAAGGCATCTACAGAAATAAGACGAGCTCTTAGAAATTGGAACTCCACAGTCAGCAATCTGTTTATTGCATAAGTTGCTATTTATTCGACTGAACTTATTCCGTGTGGAACATGCCATTACTAAAGAACATATTCCATGGTATAAGTAGTCTTAACAAAACATAAATATTGCTTAAATTTATTAAAGGTAAAATTATAGATATAGATAAGTTAATTGATAAAATTATTCATATTAAATTACACACAAACGATGTGCTAGTTAAACCCTTTGAATGCATTTGGAAATAACAAAACTGAATGCGGGAAAATATCTAAACGGTTGCTTGTTTGATAAGAGTATCAACTTCAGTAAATTGATAACGATTGACATGTGGGTATTTATTATGGACAGACGACGATGTTTATTGTTCCTGTGACTTAAGGGCAGGATCTTCCAAAAACTGTCTTTGTCTTTTTCCTTACGTGTGAAGAGTAATGAAAATAACCTCACTTTTTCATCTTTTCAATGTTTTTGTTGTTATTTTGAGCATAAATTCACTTTTTGAAAAAGAACCCTGAGAATAGTCAACAATGTCATGTCATTACCTATTTTTCTTTATATTATTCGTTAATTAGAGATTAAAAATCTAAATAAAAATATAAAAATAATGAAAATTTTCTTTGTTTTTGAATTTTTTTATTGTCGAATTATGATACGAATATCGTGTTTCTAGCCACAAAATAATCAAGATCGTTTATGAAACTTCAACATTATATTTTTATCTGCTCATAATAAAGAATATTTGATTGTTTACTTTTGAATCAAAAATAGGTTGATTTCGATAATTTGGAAGTACGTGCCCTTAAGTCGGAAACACAGTTGTGTGGCGCAGTGTGTTGACGAGCGGTACCACGCGTATCGGTTTCATACATTTAGTATGGTTAGAATGGTCACATTAATGCAGTGTGGCGCGACTCTCTCTGTCTTTGTCGTTTCCATACAAAGTGTATGAAACAGACATTTTGGCGTCGCGCGCGCCACTCCACATAGGTACCCAAGTGTGTTTCCGACTTCAATTAACAGCGTGGATGGATGGACGCGTCTCTATTACAGACAACCAGTAGATATGTCAATACTGAACTTGCAATCATGTGCACCGACTCGACTGTGTTAAACCTAACCTAATACAATAACTTAATGTTCCTATAATATAATTTTACGCATGTTTGGCGCTTATAAGTTTCTAATAAAAATAAAAAAAGACTTGTCAAACTACAAAATCAATATCATACAATGATGACTTTAAAGGTGGGTGCACACAGGGCTGCACGGAGCATAGGCGGGACTTTTCCAATACGTATAAGCTACGCCCACATGCCGCTCGTGCCGCCCGCTATGTGAATGCCATCATATATTATTTACTAGCGAGACTACTACTACTACCGGGCGGCACGGCCAAATCACACTGCCGGCGTCGGCTCTGTGTTCACCTAGTTTTATACAATACTAGCTGCCCCGCCCCGGCTTCGCACGTGTGGCCATATATAAATTTTCTTTCATACGAACCTTTTCATAATAATACCAAACACAATTAAAAAAGAATTATCTAATTTGGTGCAATCGTTCTAAAGTTATGTGCTTACATAAATTTCTTATATAGTATAGAAGATTTACCTGCTTAGCCACTGTTCAACTTCGGGTGGGCCTGGCACGGCGCTCGATCCGGGCATATTCCCATTCAAATTGCGAGTCCAGGTTCCGTCCTGCATGGATCGACTACCATCTGGGCAGAACTTCTTAGCGCACTGCGGCGGAGGCGGTTCGTACCTTCTTTTCCTCTGCAAACAAATCTCAATTAAAAAAATAAATAACACTAAACAGCACTAATGCGCTCCAATGTAAGATGTTTAATGCTGCATTTGCGAAATTAATCCTATTACAAAATTCGGTCAGACCACGACGCTACACAACTTATTTATATTGCCTATCAATAAAACATGAGCTAGACATTTAAATGTAGAACTCTCCTCTAGTTGTGTTGCCCGAACAATCTTCGAGACTCATCTAACGCGAGAAAATAGAGAAACATTTGATTTTACTAACCCATAATCTTTCAGGTTCAGGCTCAGGATCATCTTCATCATCATCCTAAAAGTAAAATAAACATTAGTAATATAGTCAACTAAGTTAATTAAAACAACAGATATCAACAAACTTACCTCATGGGAAGACAGGCATGTACACCAAGATTCTTCATCAACATCGTCATCGGAATCATCTTCTCCATCACAGTACTGCATATAATTCTATAAAACAAAAATCACATCATAATACTTATTTATCACGTAATATGTGCATATTAAAATGTGCATATACTGCAATTTCGATAATTCTCACCGATGATTTGGAACTACTGGGCTCATTCTTCCTCCCATTATCACTTAGGCCGAGCAACTTCTCAGCATTAGATGTTGACGGAACACTAAAATCTTTCGTACTATCTGACAAAGAGCTGCTGTTGGAAGCATTTGAGCTTGTTCTCCCTGGAGTAGATTCTAAGCCACAAGCACTGGCCTCATTTTCCAGATCAGCTTCTGCTTTATACATTTTCCCTTTTGGAAAGTCTTTCTTCTCATGAGTATTGCTGCTTAATAGTTTCTGCATGAAATCTACTTTAGGCTCTTCGGCCACAAAAGGTTTTCGGGAGTGAATCATATTTTTTATGGTTGCATTACTGTCTTCGCAAGTACTACTTTTACTGCAACCTGGCAAGCTGTAGTCGTTGGCTATAGAAAATGGGGAGATGGTTTCCGAACTGGAAGCTAGACTAGAGTTGACACTCAAGTTTCCAGAATAGTGTGCAGTTGCAGCACTTTTGTTCTCTACTAACATACTTGTGCATTGATTTATTATACGATTCTCCTCTTCGAAGTCCTCTCGTTCGATGTCATCAATCCTTTGCTTTACACTATTCTGAGTGTTCAGCTCTTCATCTACCATATTGGTACCGCTATCAGTCTTTTTCTCTGCATTGCTGTTGAAGGGGACCTGGTTAGCCCCCTCATATGTGTCACACTTGGAATGTGAACATGATGGATCCATCCTAAAGTATGTGTGTAGCCTGAACATCAAAACAAGTTTTCTTTTTAATTTTCTCTTTACACACTGTGCAATAAATCATTTATCTATCTTAAGTCAAAGAACAATGCAACTACAAGCTACCAATAAGAGGAAAACACTACTTCTTTTATAGAAATCACTATTATTAAGATTCATATTGTTATAAGATAAATTATGAATTCAAAGTCTATATAATAATGAGCAGTTAGCTCCCACTTTAATGCCTGATTTATAGTGGTATAGAATTCGAGTGGCAAGCCCTTGAAATGGATAAGCAACATCTAAACTACATGACTGTACTTACACAATGTACTTATCTACTATGGTAAACACTATACCAACGTCAATTAAGGACTGTTTTTGTATATAAGATTGAACTATAAAATAAATATAAAATTCAATTCTTTCTGTTGTGCAATCATTAAGTTAACTAGTGCTGTCAAAATTTACTATTATAGCATGAATGTGAATAAAACAAAATACCTACTACAAGACAGATGCATTGTCCATTATTAAAATAAAAAATAAACTTACAGCTGTATTATGAATTTATTGGTGCATGGACAGGAACCTGAAAGGACAAAAAACATGGAATAAGTATTATGGCTAGAATTGATATGGGAAAGGTAACTGTGACATGTGGCTAACCCAATATTTGTTATGTCTAGACAACAGATAGTTGTTTCATTAGCTGCCTAACTGATATTCAAATGCTACATTTAATGAACAGGCTGGCTGATGCCTGTGGTGTGGCCATTTATTGAATTAGTGTCAAAAGTGACAAAAAAGGATGAAATATAGTGTAACAGTTGGGGTGGAGTTGGAGTGGAAGTTAGTTTAACCTCTAAACTATTTGGCTGCGACATTGTAAAAATAAAGACTGTTGTTTTAATTAGTCGGTAGGTCATAATACTTACAAATAATAACATCAACAGCTTGATTTATTTAACTAAATATTTAAAAAAGGTAAAAATATTAAATTAAACCTTCACACTTGCAATTCTCTAAAATCAATGGTCTTTGTGAACAAATATGTGCACGTCCCGAGCTTTTGAGTAGCTACCCTTAGCCTAAACTTAAGTTTTCTGTCAGAAGAAGAGATAATGTACAACTTTTTTACTTTTTTGCATACACAGTGCAATTTTTATTATTGAAAATGAAGTATTTAGAAAAAATCAACCCGTCCGACAACCAGTACCGATGGAACTCGAACCCAAAACCATTTGCTACCCAGGCACTTTTCGTAACAACTCTGTAGCTTAGTGGTTAGAACAGTCGCCCGGATAGCGAAAGGTCGCGGGTTCGAGTCCCATCGGAGCTAGTTGTGAGACAGGTTGACTTTTTCTAAATACTTCATGTTCAATTTTTTAAATACAAAATTTATTGTTAAGAATGCAACTTGTAAAAAAGATAACTTCAGTCTACCACAAAATGGCACATTTGTATATCCAGTAGACCAAAACGCTATTAACATTGCCTAATTACACTTTTAACTAACATGTTACATGTTTGTAATTTACTAAGAACATGAACTAACAGAATTGATTGAATTTATTTCTTTATCATAGTGTATAAACATTAAATTATTTTTTTACAACAAAGATCTTAAATGTTTACAAATAATCACTGAAATATGGAAATTAATATTTAATTTGATTGCAATGGTATTTATGCCTAATTACTGTTAGCATTCATATCATAAACAGCGTCATGATGATTATTTTATATTTGAGTCTAGGGGAATTCAGTAATAACCACTAAATATCAGATACATTACAATACAGGACTTATAACAAGCAATTGAAAGGAATTGTGGGGGATATTACAAGTAAGGTCATTCTATAATAAACAGCTCAGACTGCATCACTGCCTAAGCTAACACAAATGTCACAATCAAGGCCAACACAATCATACAATACAGACAAGATATTATCACAAGAGAAACAAATAATTACAGCAATTACGAGAAATATAACCAAACATTATAATGACAAAACAATAAAGTACAATAACCTACGAAACTTACAAACGTGTAATAACCAAGACAAATTCTCTAGCACCGACGCAGGAAGTCAGCACATGTGTCGCGAGCCATAATCTCAAAAAACATCTTCGACAAAGGATCCCCGAGCGTGAGAACCATTTTTTTCTCTACGCACAAGGATTCACTTGTATCTTGTCCTTACGAAAAAAGTGCACAGAATCACACGATTTGTGGCAATTTCACTGACCTTTGCATTCTGCTCGTTCCCTGCCATCCAGGCTAGCTAATGATGACCTATATAAACTAGGTCTAGCTGGGTGCGCAGAAACGCATCCCAGCTGAATAGCTCTGTCTGGGATTTTGAAAGGATAAAGTGTGATAACATAAAAAGTGGGAAGAGGAACCAATAATTATAATACGTACACCACGTCTGCTGTATAATAGTTTGATGCTTACCAGATTAATAACTACACCATTTGAAAATACATAAGTTTAACTTATTTATTTTTGTGTATCATTATTAACGGATGGATTCAGTTTGTCTTTCAATAATTCACACACTCAAACACCGTGGTCGGCCATCGGCCATCCATCAACCATAGATCTATAGAGTAACTTTTTATATCATAGATCATAGATTGGATGATAGACAACGGATGAGAAAGTTGCCATAAGGTGCCCATTGACGACACGTCCAAATGAACGTAGGTAGTGGACGTCTTCCAAAATCCTATCGTCAATGCGAAAAACGACATCCAATGAGCGATTTTCTGAGGCCATTTAAAAAAAAAAGCTTCCAATTGCTTCACTAGATGGCGTTGAATAAGTATGTACATGTCTATGGTATATTTTGGTATGAAACATATTTAAATTAATTACTTTTTAAAAACCCAAAGGAAACTAATAATATGATAAATAAGTACTACTATGAGGAACAGAAACGAAATAGGTAAATTTAAAGATTTAGGTAAATAAATAACATCTGTCTGACGTTCCGTTTTACGTAAAAAAGTCGCGTCAAAGTAAAATTTATAACGTTCCGTTCCTTCTAACTGCATAGGTGGGACAGCGCCATCTAGTGACTGAGCTTTCAGAAAATCGCCCATTACTTTTTAAAAACCCAAAGGAAACTAATAATATATTAAATAAGTACTACTGTGAGGAACAGAAACGAAGTAGGTAAATTTAAAGATTTAGGTAAATAAATAACATCTGTCTGACGTTCCGTTTTACGTAAAAAAGTCGCGTCAAAGTAAAATTTATAACGTTCCGTTCCTTCTAACTGCATAGGTGGGACAGCGCCATCTAGTGACTGAGCTTTCAGAAAATCGCCCATTGGGTGGACGTCGTCTATCTTTGGATTTCCAAATCCAAATGGACGTCGTCCGCGGCCAACAGTCAATGGGCAAAACCCAAAGATATTATAATATAACAAGATTGTGCACTATGAAAATAAAAACAATGTCAATTCGATTCTATGCAGTTACAATAAGGTTTATTTTCGTATGACATTTCGATAAACGGAAAAACGAGCCGAGCGAGAGGCTTCTAAATAGGATTGCATCCCTGTCTACTGGGCTGCCACCATTAAATATTTTTGGTTGTAGTAGAACTTAATTCAAATTCATATTTCCTGTTCTCGAGCATTTTCAAAATATTAATTAATTAAAAGGAATGTTAAGCTGATAATAATAAAGTCCATGTCATTTGTATTATTTAAAACCTTGAAAAACAATTTTTTTAATGTAAGAGTCGGTGTTATGGTAGTTTTAAATATAATAAATATGCAACACTTTGCGTCTGGACAATTTTAATAAAAATAAAAACATCATCAATATGGCGACGGCAAATTAATTTATGTGTGTAAAGTTAGTGTGTGGATCTTAATTATCATTTTAAAATTACGTTTAAATCAATAAAAATGGTTCTCACTTGATGTGTGAAAGGATGCAAAAGCGAATCATTTAAACGGAGCGGTGTATCTTTTCATAGGTAAGTATTTAGCCAAACTTTTATTCTTGCGTATAGTAGGGTGTCCATTTCGTTTTTAGTCTATAGACTGGAATTTACTTTCTTACTTAACCCAAACATTAATTTTCATTGTTTCAGATTTCCTAAAGATGAAGAAATTAAAAAAGGTTGGCTTAACCTCATATCTGAAAAAATTACACAATACTCAGCGGAAGAAGAAAAAGAAGAAGAACTATATCAGAAAATAGGCATGAAACAAAACTTATTAAATGTATTATAACATCTGTATCTTAATTTAAGGTTAAAAAAGAAGGTACGCATAAAACGAATCTTTAAAATTAATTGGACACAAAGCCTCCATGCGTCAAAAGATCCGCAAGACAATTTTGTTTAGCAATGTATAGTCTAACTAATAAACAGATTTTTATTACTGTACGTGGACTTTTTATTTCTATCCATTTTAGCAAAATACGCCTATCAGAAATACAGACATACATTTCATATAAGTACATACAGGTCAAACTGACAGCCTCCTTTTTTGAAGTCGGTTCAAAAGTAAGTATGCTTATAAAGCATATGTGTATGTGTCGATTGTCACATTATTGCCTCATAAGTGGTGCAAATGCTTTGCCTCGCGGAGTCCTCATCTTAACTAATATTATAAAAAGTGAGTTCGGATGTTTAAATGTATGTTTCTTTTAGCTACAAGAGCTCCCTGGGAAGCGTGATGTTCGAATCCTACGTGAGCCAAGTCTGGTTAACTATAAATTGTCCTCGAAAAAATCAAATCGTGTAGTCACTCACGTCTCTCTCATTAGAGAGGGACGCACACCATAATAGGCCTATCTCGCTCGGCTCGTCTGTAACTCATGAGTGCGCAATCTTGTTATATTATAATATCTTTGGCAAAACCACATTCATTTTTTTTTTCTTTTTAGTGTTTTACATCTAGGGATGCTAATCGATGACGATACCATCGGCATAATCGATATAACCTAAGATTAAATCGAGAACTTTGGCGATTCTAACCGATCTAAAGTCTGTCCCGATCCCGATCCCGATTTAAGAAATCACTTAATATAGTAGGATAACAATTAAATAAATTAACATACTTTGAAATTAAGAATTTATTTTCTTTTAATAGCCGCTACACACGCTCCTATCCGACCGCCGATTTGGTGCGGGCGAACTTCACTGCAGATCTGATCCGCGCCTACACACGTTCAAACCAAATCTGCCAGACCAAATCGGTCGGCGCTACACACGTTCCGATTTGGTCTGGCCGACCTCTGGCCGTTGCTGCAGTGCTGCCAGCCACTGCTAATATCCCAATACTATTATTATTTATAAATACTGAAAAAATCAATTTGCTTGCAATAAATAAATTTAAAAGAAAAATATTATCGGTTTTTAATGTTTTATTACTATAGAAAAACGATTTAATTATTTTTTAATTTTCTGTTATTTTCATTAAAATACGAAACATGCTAAATATTTACTAAAAGCAGCACTTATTGATAAGGTGTTATGCCCTTTTTATATATATTTAGTTTTACGACAAATTGCTAGTTTTTAAACAAAATATTCTAAAAAAAACAAAAAGATAAATAGAATCTTTTCATAAATGGCCATATTTAAACCTTTCGTTCGTTCAGTCCTACGTAAAACTCATGAACGAGCATTAAATTGAATCCTCTGAAAATCCCTTAAACGTAATTTACCTGCTTTAAATATTTCCGCTTTTACATATTTTCTCCCTAAATCTAGGGGAAAACCTCCAAAATTGTCAACACTGCCAAGTTGGTCCGGTCGGAAGCCTACACACGTTCCGATTTGGTAGGAAGTGAAGTTCGTGCGAACCAAACCGACCGCGACCGCGTCAAACACGAATAATAATAATTATGGTCGGACGACTACGCTACACACGTCCAGATTTGGTCTGGAGCAGACCAAATCGGCGGTCGGATCGGAACGTGTGTAGATGCTATTACATTAAACTTCTAAGTCAGAATACAAAATAAAAACCAACCGATAATAATAACTATCACATAGATTCATCAAAACAATAACCTAACGGACTCGCTGTCACACCGTTTTGTCACACTGGTGTGACTACGAAGATTATTTTTTCCTATTTTTCACACTGGTGTGACTACGAAGAATTTTTTTCTCATTTTCCACACTGGTGTGACTACGAAGAATTTTTTTCCTAATAGTCACACCATTTTCAAAGTCATACTTGACGTAAATCACTTGATAATTTGATACCAGTTTGATACCACTTTGATACAATATACGTAATATGATATTAAATTAATTATTATATTAAAATATTATTATCTGAAAGTACCAGGGTTGCATAGCTAACCAGGAGTTGTTTTAGATGTTTTGAGTTTTATAGGCAGCAGCATTTTAAGTAGGTATACTCGTACGTAATAACTCCTGGTTGCTTAGGCTGCCCTGGTACTTTTTGTTCAATATTTTTCCAATATGCCTAGTGCCTAGTAGGTACTTCATTCGACTCAGGGGGGCTAACTTATCCTTTATGCAGTAGTAATGTGGGAAAAAAATCTCCCGTGTTAGGTACTACTAGTGTGTGTCAGATAACTCTGCGCGTGACTGGCGCGTTTTTGGCGCTAGTTACAGTGCATTTTTTTGTTCTTATACATGTTTTAGAAAAGATTAGTACCTACATAACACAGGTAAAGGTTTTTTTTCTAACCAGTCGCAACTCTACTTACCTCCTCCATAGCTATGTTATCCTGGTACTTTAGAATCCAAAAGTTCGCAAATAAACCGTTACTAGAATGCCAAGTCCATATTAAATTTATCCTAAGGTTGTTATAGCTTGTAGCTGACTGTACATAAATAAATGTGCTGACTGTACGTAAAATCGGAAGGTGCCAACTCGCGCGCACTCCAGAGTTTCACACTCGCGAGTTGACGAATAAGTCAGTTTGCAATCCATGTTATAAAATATGCACATACAGGGTGATATATACCTGGCCACAGAACATTATAATACTCTCTACTACCTGGCTCTATGGTTGTCACTTTGATTGTTGTCCTTAGTTACCAACTACGTAAATAAACACCTAAATAAATAATGATATTAATTTATTTCATTGGCGACGAGGATTAAGTAGTCAAAATGGACGCGGAACAATTTAATGAATTTATAAAATTACAACGGGAGCAACAACAGCAAATATCAGACGTTTTACAACAACTTGTGTTACAACAACAACGACCGTCAGCGGCGGCCCCCACACCAGCAACACCTGGTACGGAGTCTACCAGCTCGGCGAACACCAACAACAACAGTAACAAACTCACAATTATTAAAAATTTCAAGTGCGATACGTTTAACCCTGCTACTACGTCGGTAGAATACTTTTTAGATTTTTTTGAAAAAAAATGCGATATCTGGGACGTAAGTGAAGACGACATCAGGAAAGAACTCTTATTCTCTTGCTTAACTCCGGAAGTCTTCCACGATCTGAAAGTAGCACTCATACCCGATTTTGAAATCAGTCTATACAAAGACGTTAAATTTAAACTACTCGATTTACATAGACCCAAAACAACAAAATTCAAAGCGTTAACTGAGTTTTGGAAGTGCGTAAGAGACTGCAATGAGACTATGGAGCATTACGCTAACAGGCTCAAGAAACTCGCCTCCGACTGTGGCTACAAGGACGACTTGTTCGAACGTCTGCTGCGTGATCGATTTGCGACTGGCTTAAACCACCCGCAGCTAGAAGTGGATTTAAAACAGAAATGGCCCGACCTACAGGAACATTACGATGGAAAGACTGTGGAAATTACATTTGCCAAATTCTTTGCAGTAGCTCAGTCTAGAGAGCTTGCTGAGCGCGACATTCACGTCGTTTTACCTGCTGCCACAAATAAAGTCAGAACAAAAAACAACATGGCCCATCACAACAAACAGAATTCATTCTTACGCAGGATTGGTCTAGATCAGTGCCGTCGATGCGGTGCATATGATAGGCATAAGGTGGGCGATTGTAAGGCAAAAAACCATATTTGCAAAGAATGTCAAACGCAAGGGCATTTTGAAGATTGCTGTATCAAGACTGGGAGAGCATATTTGACGAGCACCAAGTCAGGGAAGAAACGAACAACCAGAAGCGAAAACAAATTACATAAAATTAGGAACACTGACAGCGACGAGTCTTTATCAGAATCTTCTACAAGCTCATACGATAGTGACGATGTCTGCAAGATTGAACGCAAAAGGAATAAGGACAGCAAGCGCATTGACGTCACACTCAACGGTGTCAGATGTACGTTGGACTGGGACCCGGGATCAGTATACTCCATCATCAGCACAGAATTTTGGAAACGTATTGGAGCACCCGCTTTAACAAAAGCACCGAAACTACGTGCCTATGGGAACCTTAAACTCAAACCAGAAGGACTTACAGACGTAACAGTTGAAATCCTTGGGAGACAGAAGATTTTGCCCGTTGTAGTTATGGAAGACGCCAACCCCATGCTGTTTGGTCTCCAGTGGAGTGAGATGTACGATATGACGTTTCCAGAACCGGTCTATTCGGTCAAACCTGTTCAACGGAATACTGGAACACTTAAACAGGTATTAGACACTTTCTCCCAACCCCATGCTGTTTGGTCTCCAGTGGAGTGAGATGTACGATATGACGTTTCCAGAACCGGTCTATTCGGTCAAACCTGTTCAACGGAATACTGGAACACTTAAACAGGTATTAGACACTTTCTCGCCTCTTTTTGACAACAAACTAGGAAAAGTAAAAAATTACGCCGTTAACATCCACATTAAACATGGTACCGTACCTAAACACATCCCTGCCCGGCCAGTTAAATTCGCTATGCGCAAAAACATAGAAATAGAACTTCAGCGTTTAGAGGACGAGGGAATAGTCACAAAAGTTGATCCAAACATGACCCCGTTGGAATGGGCAACACCCACAGTCAACGTGGTCAAAACAAATGGCCAAAT
Organism: Crambus lathoniellus; assembly: GCA_949710035.1. Taxonomy (NCBI): domain Eukaryota; kingdom Metazoa; phylum Arthropoda; class Insecta; order Lepidoptera; family Crambidae; genus Crambus; species Crambus lathoniellus. The sequence continues at coordinate 33,673,551 of OX453296.1, forward strand.
CAGAATTTGTGGTGACTTTCGCAGCACTATTAACCCTACCATGGTAACACACGCTCATCCAGTCCCGCTGTTTGACCAGTTACGTCAAAACCTTGCAAACGGAGTTAAGTTTTCGAAAATCGACTTAAAAGATGCGTACTTACAATTCGAGATCGCCCCAGAGTCAAAAAAGTACCTGACAATATCTACTCACAAAGGATATTACCAATACAATAGAATGCCTTTTGGAATATCAACAGCACCCTCGATTTTTCAACACTACCTTGATGAACTACTCGGTGGTATACCAAACGTAGCGATTTATTTCGATGACATCGCCTTAACAGGGAAGGATGACGCTGAACATCTCGAAACACTGTCTATTGTGTTTGACAAATTACAACGGGCAGGCTTAAAAGTCAATTTAACAAAATGCTCATTCTTCCAAACAGATATCGAGTACCTGGGACACACAATCAACAAGGAAGGAATACGACCAACTAAATCGAAGATTGAAGCAATAACAAAAGCGACACCGCCTACTAACGCTCAGGAACTTCGGTCGTTCCTTGGCCTCGTAAATTTCTACGAGAAATTCATACCTCACTTGCACAGCATCTGCGCGGATCTGCATGCACTAACTGGCGCGCGCCAAAAGTGGCAATGGACAAATAAAGAAAATACAGTGTTTGAAAACACTAAAATGCTGATTTGTGAATCAAAACCACTTGTGGCCTTTGACGAGAAGCGTCCGTTATTTTTAGCGTGTGACGCCTCGGAAAAGGGTGTGGGTGCCGTATTATTTCATAAGACGAATGATCAAATTCAACCTATCGTTTTTGCGTCAAGAAAGCTGAGATCAGCGGAAACTAAATATTCAGTTATTGATCGAGAAGCATTAGCTATATTTTTCGGCATCCAAAAGTTTGACCAATACTTACGTGGCACGAAATTCACACTTGTCACTGACCATAAACCCTTGATTCACGTATTAGGCCCACAGCGCAATTTACCAAAGCTTGTTAATAATCGCTTAATACGTTGGGCTTTGATCATTGGTAGCTATGACTATGACATTGTCTTCACAAAAGGACAACTTAATTTTATAGCTGACTATCTTTCCAGGATGCCCAATCCTGATGAGAGACCGTCCCGTGTAGAATTGACAGTACACAGAATAGTATATAGCTCAAGCTTTCAGATATAGCGTTGACAGAAGAGATAATAAGGGATGCGTCAAGGAATGACCCTATTTTCAAACAAATATCGGAGAACATTAAGACAGGTTGGCGGGAAAATTCATATTCAGACATCTTAAAACCTTATGCTCGGAAACGCACCGAATTGTCCATCGAAAATAAGATTTTGATGTGGCAGGGTCGAATAGTCATTCCAAATACGCTCAGGAAGGCTACATTAAAATACCTGCACACAGGACACCCAGGAACTTGTGCAATGAAAGCGCTCGCACGTTTTTACGTATGGTGGCCATCGATCGACGATGATATTGAAGAGTACATCAAATACTGTCGCAAATGCCAAGAAAACCGGCCAAATAACCCTGAGTTGCCTGTGTACTCCTGGTCCGTCCCTGAAAACCCATGGGAAAGGCTTCATGTCGATTTTGCGGGACCATTTGAAGGAAAATACTGGTTTGTTCTAGCAGATGCACTCTCAAAATGGATCGAGGTCAAGCCCATGAACCAAATAACTACAACCAAACTGTGTGAAGAGTTAGATTCTATATTTACAACGTTTGGGTTTCCACAATTCTTGGTGTCGGATAATGGGACACAGTTTACCTCCCAGGAATTCCAAAATTATTGCAGAGACAAGGGTATCCTACATATTAAGTCATCTCCATACCACCCGAGGACTAATGGCTTGGCAGAGCGCCTGGTTCGTACCTTCAAAACAAGAATGTCATCAAGTGCGAGCGATGGGATGTCCCTAAGAAGGAGGCTAGAAAACTTCCTATTTTCCTATCGTATAACCCCTCATAGTGCCACCGGTAAGAGCCCAGGTGAAATTTTGTTTGGGCGTCGGTTGCATTGTGCTCTGGACAACGCGCGGCCTAATCCTAAAAGAACTCTGCAACACAAACAGATACAGGCAAACATTGAGTCTGAGAAACTAACCCCGTCTTTTAAAGCAGGTGACAGCGTATTTGTTCGCGCCCGAGACGGATCTCGATGGTTACCTGCTACAATAGCAAGGCGTACACACAGATATTCTTACGCTGTGAACACTTCAGATGGTGTAGAGAGGAGATATCATGCAGATCATGTACGTTCCCGCTTAGCAGACCCAATCAGTCCAGCTGTTACTCATCTTCCTCCGTTACTTTCGTCAACGTTGCCTCTGGCCACACCTACGCCTCATTCACGACCAAGCCATGCTACTCAAGACTTGCCTGAGATGAACCCAAATGTGATGGAGCAGATTGTTCCAAGTTCATCAGGCACACAAAATCAAGCGGGCACTCCACGACAATCCAGCGCTGAGACACCTGGTGTCCCACTGGCCACGGCTGTCTTGCAGGGAGCATCAGCAAGGCGCAGTGGGCGTACCATCACGAAGCCACGACGACTTATCGAGGAGATGTCGTAGCTTATTGGATAAGGACGAATGATATATACCTGGCCACAGAACATTATAATACTCTCTACTACCTGGCTCTATGGTTGTCACTTTGATTGTTGTCCTTAGTTACCAACTACGTAAATAAACACCTAAATAAATAATGATATTAATTTATTTCACAGGGTATTTAATTTCCCCGCACTAGTAGTGTGACAATAAGTCTCATGTTTTGGTAGCTTACTAATATTCACACAAAACAGTGTGACTACGAAGAAAAAAATGCTTCGTAGTCACACCAGTGTGACAAAACGGTGTGACGGCGAGTCCGTTGGGAACAATAACACACTTGGTGTTCGCGAGAACACCTTCGATAGCTCACGAGCGTTAGTCTTTTCGTTTCTAATTATATTTTTGGTAGGATGATAGGATAGTATGATCTCCCTATGAAGATAATTCCTGTGCCACTATTATGCACTCCGAGTGTCCAAATAATGTAGAAATGTCACTGATAACCGATGAGTTTGTATCAAACTGGTATCAATAAATCAATGCATACGGAAAATCAGCATTTGCAGCCGAATGTAGTAATAGACCGATCACACGCATATATCTTCGCGCGCGGCCGACCGAATACTGGTGGCCGACGACTGCTGCGCCCGTCACAGCCGGGTCGCAGATTTGCGGATTACCCACATATTAAGAAAATACTATCCTGCCTGAAAACTTGGATTCATAATGTTTTCAACTTGACGCACTGCTTTACAAAAAATATATTGTTTATAAAATAATTCTTAAAAAATTCCGAGACTGAATTTGACGTTACTTTGACAAAATGTCATGGTTATTATTCTTTTTTATGGTTTAGCTCATAGAGTTTAGAGTGGGTTGCACCATCTTACTTTAACCGTAACTATAACAGACACAAACTTATCTTGAGTCAGTGGCCAAATGTAGAATTTATATATGTCGCAGGCGGATGGTTAAGTATGGCAGCATGTAGGTACCCCTCGGAAGTCCTGTAGAGTCATTACGAATCGTCTCGCTCGCAGGTTTGACGACTTCCAACCTCCCGAATAAGCCGGGTTCCGAAAAGGCTATAGTACCATAGACCACAATCATACGCTGCGGCAAGTTATACAGAAGACCGAAGAATATAACTTGCCACTATGTTTGGCGTTCGTGGACTATGAGAAAGCCTTTCATTCGATCGAGACCTGGGCAGTGGTGCAGTCTCTCCAGAGGTGCCAAATAGACTACAGGTACATCGAGGTGCTGAGGTACTTATACCAAAACGCCACCATGTCAGTCCGATTACAGAACCAGAGCTCTAATCCTATCCAACTACAGCGAGGTGTGAGACAGGTAGACGTCATTTCTCCAAAACTGTTCACAGCTGCGTTGGAGGATATTTTTAAGCTACTGGACTGGAAAGAATTCGGCATCAACATTAATGGCGAGTACCTAATACACCTGCGGTTTGCCGATGATGTAGTTCTCATTGCTGAGACCTTGGAAGACCTGAACACAACTGACCGGGACACATAGCGCGATAACCGATGGCCGTTGGGGCGGAACGGTGAATGGCAACCACGAACCGTGGACCGGACCGGTGGACCGACGATCTGGTCAAGGTCGCGGGAAGCCGTTGGATGCGGGCAGCGCAGGACCGATCGTTGTGGAGATCCTTGGGGGAGGCCTATGCCCAGCAGTGGGCGTCGCACGACTTAAATGATGATGATGATGATGATGATTATGTACCGGGTTCTTTATTTTGTTTTAATATTTATGATAAATTTGTAATGGTAAGTGACCTTACATAATATATTATGTTAAAGTCACTTTTCAATTTGTTATGACATGATGATGACGTGTTTGTGTGAAATTAAAAAATCCCGCCTGAAAGCTACTTATAGGGCTCGTTGTTTTTTACTAAGTATTACATTTTTCTTATACTTACAAAATTGCATTGTGAATGCATAAAAACAATTTAAAATCTTAATTTTTACTCGGTTCAATATAAGCCTTTTATTTCTCTATAATCGCGATGAACACCGTCATCTCTCGAGGCTTGAGAACTAAAAAACTCAAAACTCTTCACTAACGCTCCAACATAATAGCATTAAATTAATCGAATCGAAGCAATCAAATTATTACCGATTTATAAATGGTATAATTTTTGCCACATCACTAAATAGTCTATGGTCGGAATAATGGCGGCTTTGTTTAAAGTACGCGCCAGATAAGTCTGCGCGCGACTGGTGGCGTATTTAATGCTGCCAGTAGTTGTAAATAATTTTCCCATCACGTGTAGATGAGGAAAAAATCTAACTGGCTTTTGTCCGGTTGCTATAATTGAGAATACAGTAAATTTTATCTAGATACTTCCATTTATAATAGCAATATAAAACTGTAAGACATTAAAAACACTTTTATCTACACTCATGTTATAATATTCGAATTATGAACTCATGCCTGAACGTATACTGATACACTTTATGCCATAGTCAACTTTAAAAAATAAAGCTGCTGTATCCGGGTGTTGCATAATGACCATTATGCAACACCCGGATACAGCTGTCACTCATTATAAAACAATGGCAACCAGGATTTACCGGCCCTGACTTCCAATTTTTTCAAGCTCTTCTTTAGCCGGTGTCGGCCGAACTCACCGAAAAAATACTCACCGAAAATAACTCACTGAAAACCAAACTCACCGAAAAGTTTTCTCACCGAAAAAAACTCACGGAAAAAAACTCACCGAAAAAATCTCACCGAAAACCAAACTCACCGAAAACTTTTCTCACCGAAAAAATCTCACCGAAAAAAACTCACCGAAAACCAAACTCACCGAAAAGTTTTCTCACCGAAAAAAACTCACCGAAAAAAACTCAACGAAAAATACTCACCGAAAAAAGCTCACCGAAAACTTCTTGATTTACGACAATTTGAATCATCTAAATCGACGTACCGGGTCGGGTAGATTTCTGCTCATATTAATGTAAATGTCACCGGAAAATAACAATGAGAACCGCAAGTTTATAAATTTTACGGAAGTCCTGTAGAACACGTGATAGGTTAGAAATTTAACACATAAATTTAACATAAACATAAGCAACATAAATTTCGTGGTTATTTTTTTTAGGAAATTTATAAATTTACGGTTTTTATTAATTTTCCGGTGACATAAATAAATAAATAAAAATATCGACGCTAAAAAGTGGAACTGCTGTAACCCACAAAATGCAAAATGTTCACCAGAGCCGAAAAACTTTTGAGATTTCAGAAAAAAAATCATATCTTCTTAATTATTGAACCTACAAATGCCATATTATCCTCTTTCAAATGAGACCAAATAAAAAGAAATCGGTTCAGTATTTCTCAGACTAGAGCGTTTTAACTGAAGTACTGATCCGCCATCTTTAACCCCCCCTACCTCCCCCCTCCACCAAAAATTTACATTACGACTCACAGTTTCGTAATCTGGAGACCATGGCGAATCCAACGATACCCGTCGTTGGTATTTAGAAGAGTGGCAATTAAAATTTTTACCCTTAGTACTAAGCTGAACTAGACCGGAGTGTTTGAGCAACGCGGTAAGCCGCAGCGCAGGTAGGCATAAATCGGCGCGAGCGCGGGTTTCAATGGCGGTAAATAAGTATCAACAACATTCAACAGCCGTATTAAATAGGCGTAACTGAAAATTATCTATATAACATCTAGGTGAAATTTGCAGTAAACAACGCCGATTGTCAATTTCTTATACAGTAAATGCAGTAAGTGTAGCTCGCTACTTAATTCTAATAAGCAAAAATGCTGTAACCCGCACTTTAACTGCCGGGGTCACATTATTTGCAAAAGATGAATTGGCGTAGGTAAATGAAAAAATATAGAAACATGCTGTTTTTTACCACACTTTTATTAGCTTCACTTGTAACTAAGTCACAATGTAAGAAAATCTTGGAATTCAATTTTAACCTACTTCTAATTGTCGTATTGATTTGAAACTTTGCAAGTCTATATGAATCCGATGACAATACAATAATTTGCTACCATCGAGCTGATCTGATGATGGAGTCAAGAGGTGGGCAATAGAACTCTTCAATGGCTGCTAGGAAACCCCTCGAGTTTAGGCTCATTTCTTTTGTTCTGATAGGACCTGTTCGTTACACTTGATGGTGAGGGTCTGATGATGGAGCAGGGAGGAAGCCAGTGGCACTTCTTAATGACCACTAGGAAACCCCTCGAGTTTCGCCTCCGATGTTTCGTTCTGATGAGACTTTTTAGTCGCACTTGGTGGTTAGGGTCTGATGATGGAGCAGGGAAGAAGTCAGTGGCACTTCTTAATTACCAATAGGAAACACCTCGAGTTCTGGCTCATTTGTTTCGTTCTGATGAGACCTGTTCGCTACACTTGGTGGTAAGGGTCTGATGATGGAGCAGGAAGGAAGCCAGTGACACTCCTTAATGACCAATAGGAAACCACTCGAGTTTGGGCTCATTTGTTTCGTGTTGAAAAGACCTATTTGTTACAATTGGTGGTGAGGGTCTGATGATGGAGCTGGGAGAAAGCCAGTGAAACTCCTTAATGGCCTCAAGAAAACCCCTCGAGCTTGGGCTCATTTGTTTCGTTCTGATGAGACCTATTCGCTTCACTTGGTGGTGAGAGTCTTATGATGGAGCATGGAGGAAGCCAGTGGCACTTCTTAATGTCCACTAGGAAACCTCTTGAGTTTGGGCTCATTTGTTTCGTTCAGACGAGACCTATTCGCTACACTTGGTGGCGAGGGTCTGATGATGTGAAGATAGAGCTGGGAGGAAGCCAGTAGCACCCTTAATGACCACTACGAAACCTTTTGAGTTTGGGCTCATTTGTTTCGTTCTGATGAGACCTATTTGCTACACTTGGTGGCAAGGGACTGATGATGGAACAGGGAGAAAGCCAGTGGCACTCCTTAATGGCAAATAGGAAACCCTTTGAGTTCTGCCTCATTTGTTTCGTTCTGATGTGACCTATGCGCTACACTTGGTGGTAAGGGTCTGATGATGGATCAGGGAGGAAGTCAGTGGCACTATTTAGTGACCACTAAGAAACCCCTCGAGGTAGGCTCATTTGTTTCATTCTGATGAGACCTACTCGCTATACTTGGTGGTGAGAGTCTGATGATGGAGCCGGGAGGAAGTCAGTGGCACTCCTTAATGACCACTAGGAAACCCCTCGAGTTTGGGCTAATTTGTTTTGTTCTGATGAGACCTATTCGCTACACTTGGTGGTGAGGGTCTGATGATGGAGTAAGGAGAAAGTAAGGGTCCGGCTCGCGCATCTGGTAACTAATAGACTCCACTTGAATTTGTAAAACTAATTACATACAATCACGCCTTTGAGTTATAATGTTTACGGAGTGAGCAGACACATGAATGGACTGTGAAATCAATTATCAACCACCCATAGCTTGCCATTTATTAAACTTAAAAGTAAAAAATAAATATGTAGTTTAAAAAACTAAAAAACACACTTTTATAGGAACAGACTAAAAAGTACAAAATAACCGTCTATTCAGTAACTGAAATTAAAAAGCGTGGTGCGCCCTTTGCAAAGCATGCATTCAAGTACCTACTTAATATTGACAACGCGCACCACGCTTTTTAATTTCAGTTACTGAATAGACGGTTATTTTGTACTTTTTAGTCTGTTCCTATAAAAGTGTGTTTTTTAGTTTTTTAAACTACATATTTATTTATGCTGTTTGCAGCAAATAACCAGAATTATTTCATATAAAGTAGGGAAAATTTGAACGCTGTACAAAATTTTCTATTGGTCGTAGAGCTACGGGAGTTGGACCATTCGACGCAGAAAAAAAATCTGAATCCGAATCAGCAATAAAAAAAAATTGACTGGGGTGCGGGTTACAGCAGTTCCGCTTTTTAGCGTCGATATGCTCTGACCACTGAGCTGCGGAGTCGTTCGATGTGACTCGAACCGACGACCTTTTATTGTACGGGCGAATGCTCCTACCACTGAGCTACGGAGTCGTTATTTTGATTTTCAATACTTTTTTTATATTACCTAAATCCTAATTTTTGATTATTTATTTATTTATTTACATTAATATGAGCAGAAATCTACCCGATACGTCGATTTAGATGATTCAGATTTTCGTAAATCAAGAAGTTTTCGGTGAGTGTGGTTTTCGGTGAGTTTTTTTCGGTGAGTTTTTTTCGGTGAGAAAACTTTTCGGTGAGTTTTTTTCGGTGAGAAAACTTTTCGGTGAGTTTTTTTTCGGTTTATTTGACTGGAACCTCTTTAGCCGGCAACAATCAGAAACGTTTTTAAAATGAGAATTTTGAATTTAGAGGAATAGACCGTATAGACTCCTATGAGTGGGGTTTGGCACCAATTCACATTTTATAATTAATATTGATTTGCTTTTTTTTTTGAAATATATAATAAATGTAATGAGTGTAGATAAAGTAGTGTATGAGACTGCACATAACTTGGTATTAAAACACTCGTGGAATACTATTAAAAAACTTGCTCGTTGCTCGTTTTTTAAACTCCCACTCGTGTTTTAATACCCCGTCCTTATGCGAGAGTCACATAAACTACTATTATAAGCAGATACATTTTACATTGTTTATTATAATTGTTAGTAATTAAGGAATTAAATAACAACAAAATAAATATATTTCGAAATATTTTATTAAGTAACTATAGAGTAGATAATAATAGTAACTAAAATACCCCAAGCGAAAGCAAAATATCACATAATGGTCACCCTAAAAATGACCTGTCAAAGAAGCAGTCCGCGCCTGCACTTTAGCAAATGGTTTAAGTAGCCTGTTATTGTCCTGTTTTATTTCGCAAGCACATTTCACCTGTAAAACAATCTCTCTTCCAGCACTTTTGATAACTTTTGGCATGACGATTACCAAATAAACTAATATAGTGCAGCAAGCTTTTCTGTTCCGGTGATTATCTTTGGAACTAAAACAGTTTTCATACGACAGTCCATTTTGACAGCTAATTTGGTATTGCAAGTGGCTCCTCTGTCACAGCTGTCACCGGAACAGGAAAGCTTGTGGCACTGTAAAACACAATGACACTTGACACACTCATTTCGCCTGTCACAACAAATACCATGGCGACCTGCCAAATTTAAAATTAGTTCCAAATTCGACCGCGTGCAAAGTTATCTGGCGAGCGCTTTACATTTTACATTTACATCGGGACAGACTATAAATACTTTTATTATAGCATCGATTTAATCGACTTATCAGATACTATCGATCGGGTAATCGATACTTAACTAGTTCAATCAAAGTGACAGTGACAGCGCGTACGTCCAATGGAATGCGTCCAATTGGACGTATGTCAATGTGCCCTCAATCTGGATGACGTTCAATTTCAAAGATGTACTAATAAACGTAGATGGATAGTAGAAAGTGAAATGTACAATGCAAGTTGCATCTCTTTTTAACTCACTATGGAAGTCATTTGAAAAAAAGAGACAAACATAGTAGCTTTGTTGCTACTTAATATCGAAGTGGCACCGTTTTGTCTATACATACTTACTTATTATGATATAGAGCTATAGTGATGCACCATTCGTAATGAAAAGTATCGTAACTTCATTTTATCAGTTAACAAAATGAAGACCTCGTAGCTAGTTAGTCCTTTCTTAGACTGTTTTTTATCCCGGAAATTTCAAGAGTTTCCTCGGGAATTACAAGCGGAAGGGCAGCTAGTTTTCTACAATCTAAAACCTTTTTTGGATAAAAATAACGATGCAAAGGTGAATTTGTGTATCTGTTTATTATAGGAGATGTAGAGGAAAAAGAAAATAAATAAAAAAATACTGTACTGAACTGTACCGTTTGTTTTCATAATATAAATACTTTACTAATGGAAACTCTAGTAATGGAAAGATAAAACAAACATCAGTTTATTTTTTACTTTTATGTTTAAAACAAATTTACATCTTCTCAATCTTACTTAATTATTATTACAGTTATATATATATCGCAGCCAAATGGTTGAATTCGCCATTCAATTAAACGCCTACCAGGCCGATCATTTTTCCCGTAAGCTATTTTATCTTCCCATAAGTTGACGGAGTCATTAAAAAAATAACCGCGAAATTTAAAGATAAGATAAGATTTCTAACCTATCACGTGTTCTACAGGACTTTCGAGAGGTACATGCTGCTATACTTAACCATCCGGCGGATTCAACCATCCGCCTGCGACATATAAATTATACAGGATAATTTTTTTATCAGTGCACAAATTTTTAGGATCGACTCAGAATCGGTAAGTGAACAACTTTCTCCTAGAAACATGGGTCGAAATACGACAAAAATTTTTGGACTTCCCATACTAATTCGATCACGTGATCAGTCCGATTTGTATGAAAGGTCAAAAAATTGTTGTCATGTTTCGACCTATGTTTCTAGGAGAAAGTTGTTCACTTACCGATTCTGAGTCGATCCTAAAAATTTGTGCACTGATAAAAAAAATATCCTGTATGAAATTGTCTCTGAATGGGTCCGCTTTTTAGGTTTGTAAAATAAATAGTAAAATACATAAGTTTAAAATGAGTATGTGAGCAAACATTACCAAAATTTTATTCACAAGAAACGAATTAGAATCTTTTTGGGGCTTGCTTGACTATGTGAAGAAAATCTGGTAGGTTCCGAAATGGTCGATGTCAATGTTCTCATTGATCGTGGTACTCGTGATCGTGTGTCATTATGTTTCCTGTTAACAGAAAAAAGTTAGACATAAGTATGTATAAAACATGTTACAAAATTAACCAAAAATCAAAAAAATTGCAGTTACCTACACTGCAACTCTAGTGACGATCAGTCAACCTGACGTGAGTGAGCCCAATACAAGAGGGCCATAAGATAATAGAACCAATCTTAGTTAAAACAGAAAGATTTTTTAAAATATTTAAGTGCCGGATTGGAAAAAGTTACATTTTTATACCTAAAATCCTTATTTTAGGTATAAAAATGTAACCTTTCTAGTTCTATTATGTGAGCAGGTTCCTTACTATGTCAGACGAAGGCACTTTTTATTACTACCTACACCCATACCTACGTGCCAAGCTACGCCTAGTCCGACAGCGAAACATAAAGGATACTAAAAGATCGGCCGTCCATGCAAAGTAGCAAAGTTGTGCAAACGAATGGGTCCTCCGGGCTATGTCAGTACGCGCTTTAGCAAGTACTTTATCATTTTTTTACTAAAAATAACTATTATTTCTTAAAACAAAATACGGGTATTTTTTGTAAAATCTTGTTTATAAAATAATCATACATTATCTATACATACCTATGTACCTACATCATATACTTAGGTACACTTCTAAAATGAATAGCTTAGGTACAGAATGAAATTTTATAGATAACATAAATTCAGAATTCAAAAATTACCTGCTGAACGTTTGCTGGTTGATTTTTAAAAATCCGTATCAGCATAAATCCGTGCATATTGTTTGTAGCACTCGTTTTTTTTCATAATGCTAACTGCATAGGTACTCTTGCATTTTTTTGGGGGAAGCCAGTCTGCTCTTCCTATATTTTCAACCACCTCAATTTTAAATCGGAGTCTGACGGACAGCTGAAAATTATACATATTGTTGTTAAATTAAATTTGCCAAACGAACGAAAAAATAGGTACTTACAGACATAAAATAAAAGTACTATGATTGAATACTGAGAACGAAAAACTATTGATTCGATTATCGATATCTTATTCGTAAAGTACCAACACTACAAAACCAATGGCGAGTAAATGAAATGTCAAACAAAATGTCGATCGATATCTAACAAAAGATTTTCATTTATTTGTTTTATCATCAGGTATAGTTACGTGTATGAAAATAAAAGATAAGAGTTTTCTACAGTATTTTTGCAAAGAAATGCTTACCAAAAATGGCCTAGTTATTTGAATAATTGGAAAAAACGGAGGTTCACTCACCGATGAAAGGATATTATTCCGAGTTTGTCCTTTAAACTACTGTAGGAACTTTTGCAGCTCTTTACAGCACAAGCCATGGTGTTTTGGCAATACACACAGAAAGATTTTTTTCACTAATCTGGCATAAATTAACCACAATTAATAAATAACCACGAACACTGATCAACACTGATGTAGTCCACTCTGGCCTACAGAAACTCGGCTGGTGGCGCGCTAGGTTTCAATACGGAGCGTTGCCTATATTGCTATCTCTTTTCAATGCATGCTGAACTGTCATTTAGGTGGATAGGAAAGATATATCGTTTCGTTGTTCAACTTTTTAGTATCCATCTATGTTTAATACTACATCTTTGTTCAATTTGACGAACTCCATTTGGACGTCATCCAAGACGCATGTCAATGCCCAGCTTTAAGCCCCCAGTACAGGTTGGCCGACCATGGTCGGCTACTATGACCAATACATCGTACATTGACACTTTTGAACGAACAAGTTTAAAAAGGTTCTTTCAAAAGTGTCAATGTACGATGTATTGGCCATGGTCGCCGACCATGGTCGGCCATCCTGTACTGGGGGCTTTAGATTATGGAGTGTAGACATGAAGCTCGACTTAATACTGAAGTAACTGGAGGGTGCAGTACGAACAATTTTTTGAATACCACAAATAACACAGTGGCTGTCTTCCGTCTCACCTACACTTTAAAAAAATACGTATGGTCATATGAGACAGCTGACAGCCACTACATACATAAATGTCAAATTTGCTGGCGACACTTTTTTATTCAGGGTGAGAGCTCCAGTTACCTCAGAGTATTAAGTCAAACTTCATGAGTGTAGACCACGAAGCTCGACTTAATACTGAAGTAACTGGAGAGTGCAGTACGAAAAATTTTTTGAATACCACAAATAACACAGTGGCTGTCTTCCGTCTCACCTACACTTTAAAAAAATACGTATGGTCATATGAGACAACTGACAGCCACTACCTGCCACTACATACATAAATGTCAAATTTGCTGGCGACACTTTTTTATTCAGGGTGAGAGCTCCAGTTACCTCAGAGTATTAAGTCAAACTTCATGGTGTAGACCATGAAGTTTGACTTAATACTCTGAGGTAACTGGAGCTCTCACCCTGAATAAAAAAGTGTCGCCACCAAAATTAACATTTATGTATGTAGTGGCTGTCAGCTGTCTCATATGACCATACGTATTTTTTTAAAGTGTAGGTGAGACGGAAGACAGCCACTGTGTTATTTGTGGTATTCAAAAAATTTTTCGTACTGCACGCTCCAGTTACCTCAGTATTAAGTCGAACTTCATGGTGTAGACCATGAAGTTTGACTTAATACTCTCAGTATTAAGTCGAGCTTCATGGTGTAGACCGTAGAGGGGAGGACCATCTCTGTAGTGAAAAAGTGTCCGTCAAACTGCGCAAAAATAATGCTAAAACATTAATATGGCGCAACGGCGCAACAGTAGCAACCAACTTCCGCTCCGTTATGGCGCCATTTTTTAAATAAGAAAACGTTTTCTGTTCCGGTGCCCAAAACTGGAACTAACGTGTTTTCTTTTTATTACCCTTCCGGCCGCGTGTTTTAGTCTTTATTTTATTTTGTGTTGATTCGGTGTGATTTCATATTTAATTTTGAAAGTTATGTGAAAGTTAAGCTCATAAACATGAGGATTTATGTGTGGTTTGTAAAACTCGGTAGGTACGAAAAAAGGGTGTAAACGTCATTTCACAGGTGAGTGTATTAAATTGTTGTTTTTAGTCAAAATTGACCTAAAATTGTGTGTAAAGCATTTGATTAAGTAATATCTGAAAATTGTTTGCAATGATATCTTATCAATATCTAGGAGAATGTTTTGTTTATAACATAAACTTATTATACTCTAGTAAGTATAAATAAGTTTATGGTTTATAATTCACTTAGTGATTGACAAATTCTTATCGATAAAATGTCGATATTCAATACCAAAAGTTGATAGAGCTCAGGGCCATGCTCAGGCTGATTCAGTAGCTGTTGTACACCCGTCTTTCGGCATTATGGTAGTACTTAGCTCTCCGTCGCAGCTTCGCCCCTGTGAACTACACGACGTTATCCCGAGGGAATGTGATATTTTTGCGGAATAAAAAGTAATAAGTAGCCTATGTTCCTCTCCAGGCAACAAAGTATCTGTGTCTCAAATTTCAGCCGAATCCGTTCAGCCATTATGGCGTGATTGAGTAACAAACATCCAAACATCTAATCTTTCACATTTATAATATAAATAATTTAATACTACTTCCTACTTCCTTGTGGTAATCTTTTTTCCATCGAGGTACTACAAGGTACAGTCAGCGTCAAATTGATATCAGCGTCTAGAGTAGTCAAAATCATCTGAAAAACATAAAACCAATTTTGTAAACTCGCAAGGTGTTACAAATATCTTGGCAATCATTGTTTCATATTTATATGAGCAGTCAGAGTGTTCAAAATTTTCTATGCAAACAAAGCTGTCAAAATTATCTGTGCATTATGGTGTTGTTCATTATGCATAGATATTTTGAGAGCTTTGTTTGCCTAGATAATTTTGAACACTCTGACACTCTTGCGTGCTTACAACAATAAGACGATTCGAACTGCTTAGATCAAATTGCGTTTATGTTTTTCAGATCTTTTTGACTACTCTAGACGCTTATATCAATTTGACGCTGACTGTACCTTGTAGTACCTCGATGGAAAAAAAGATTACCACAGTATTTGAACAGTTATAACACATTTTTGGTGGCCGGGCTGCAACGCATAGGACCCAACTCGGCCACGCTTCTGTTGAAATAAATAGTAAGTTTATGATGCAATTTTGGTACGGGGTTATAACTGATGGTACAGTCAGCGTCAAATTGATATAAGCGTCTAGAGTAGTCAAAATCATCTGAAAAACATAAAACCAATTTGATCTACGCAGTTCGAAAGCAGTCCTTCGAGCAACGCGGGTCGCGGGTCAAGGCCCGCGTTGCTCGAAGGAGCAGTCAGTGTTCAAAATTATCTCAAACAAAGCTGTCAAAGTTATCTGTGCATTATGGTGTTGTTCATTCATTATATCTGTACCAACGAAAATGTGTCCGTTTTTCCTTTAAAATCGTAATTAAAGAAATTTTTTTGGCATCAAAATAAATATAAAAATATTGAAATATTAATAATAGAAATATTGCTCAATCATGAATGTCAGGCGTTTTTTGTCAGAAATTTCGATGCCCAAAAAAATTATTTAAAGGAAAAACGGACACATATTCGTTGGTACAGAATAGGTACAGTCGAGTTCTATAATATCTGAGCACATTCATGAATCCAAAATATCTATGCAATGTCAAGTTTCATATCATTCAGATATCTGATAGCTTTGTGCTATCATAAAAATGTAAACAATCTTTGACATCATAAGTATGTGACGACATATATTGTCAATAATATTACTACAGTTACCGACTCAAAAAAATGTGCGCAGTCCGTGGTTCATATTATTGAGTGCAAAGTAAAGTTAATAAATATCTATACATTTAGACACGGAACAGATTAGGGGCCTACAATTTTTTCAGGTTGGTGGCAGTATTAAAGAAAATTGTTTGATGGGCTAAAAATAGACCAAAGTACTTAATCAATTGTTTATATTTCGGATTTTTTATATGCCCACCACACCAATATATATTTTTTTTCTTTCATAACAAAAAGTGAGTATGTATAGTTTATATTCGATGAATTTCCTACCTCAAAAATTGTGGACTCCTGTTTTGTTTCGTTCTTACCTAACTACTTTCGATTTCGTTTTTGTTGGTTAATTTAGCATAGATATGTTATTATATAAAAAATAATTTCATAAATTTTAGTAGGTAAGCTTTTTGCACAGGTACTATTTTATTTTTTAAATTCAAAATTCAAAATTCATTCAAAATTCAATATCGTTTATTCAATTTAGGTTTGTTTAACAACACTTATGAACGTCAATGAAGCTACGCCATCGGTTCGCAAATCCTACGGCAGGAGACCTTGTAGCGAGAAGAACCGGCAAGAAACTCGCCAAGGGCTATTTTTTTCTCCCTGTTTTAACTTATACAGAGTCGTCAAATTTGAAAAGTGACCTTCACATAATAGTAAGGTTACTTTCCATCACAATACAGAATGCCGCTTAAATTAAGTACAATTTTGCTTATTACCTAAAACAGTAAACAATTTTCAACTAAACAAGGAATCAAATAGTTTAATGGACACACTAATCTTAATCTTATTCACATTGTATTATAGGATTAATGAAAAGGAAACTGCAAGCTGCGCTGTATATTCAAATTTATAAGTATTAACAAATAAAAGGATTTTTTGAATAAATAAAACAATTATTAGAAGAATTGCTGTTACTGTAAGACACGGATACCAAAATTACTATGACACACCAGCTCGCTCATAAATCAATATAATACTATTATTAACCATATCCCGAACACCTTTAACACAAGTAGACATGAGCAGACCCACCCCACTGGCAGCACCCGTTCACGAGCATGACGCATGAGCCAGCCATCGCTTCGCTCAACCATATTTTAGGGAACGTAACGACCCGACTCACACGACACCACCGCAGGAATGTTTAACGAGAGCATGACATACTTAAGCTACCCGTGTTAAATGCCGAATTAAAAAAAAAAAACAAATGCGAAATACTAGAATGTAACACAATACAATAAAAAAAAATTAAATTAAATTATGACCAAGCCGTTTTGTCCTTTAAGTAATCGTTAACAGTATAATATCCTTTTTTAACGAGGCCATTTTTTATGTGCATCTTAAACCTTTCAATAGGCAAGTCCAATAGACCGTCTGGAATTTTGTTGTAAAAGCGTATCCCAAGACCCAGGAAAGATCCATGAACCTTCTCTAGCCTGTACCGAGGCATTACAAGTTTATTTTTATTTCTAGTATTTCGGTTGTGCAAATCACTATGTTTGATATATTCATTTACTAGCGGCCGCCCGCGGTTTCACCCGCGTGGTTCCCGTTCCCGTGGGAATATCGGGATAAAAAGTACATATAAACCTTCCTCTTGAATCACTCTATCTATTAAAAAAAACGCATCAAAATCCGTTGCGTAGTTTCAAAGATTTAAGCATACAAAGGGACATAGGGACAGAGAAAGCGACTTTGTTTTATACTATGTAGTGATATTGCAACGAACGAAAACTATGCAATTAAATATAAATTGGGATGCAGCTGTTAATATACCAATCTCTTTGAATTTGTCCCTGAGAGATGTCCTGGAGCCTAGCTGATAAATCGCCCTTATAGCTCGTTTTTGTAAAATAAATATAGTCTGTATATCAGCTGCTGTCCACCATAACAGAATACCATAAGACATGATACTATGAAAATAACTAAAATACACAATCCTAGCCGTTTCGACATCTGTTAACTGTCTCACTTTCCTAATAGCATATGCAGCTGAACTAAGTTTGCCAGCAAGCGTCGTGATATGTTTGGTCCATTGAAGTTTCCCGTCAAGAGTTACACCCAAGAAAACGGTTGAATCTACTAAATCCAATTTTTCATCATTAATTTTAATATTAATAGGTTGATCACGTACATTTGGCAAAGCAAACTGGACACACTTTGTTTTCTTTGCATTAAGCTTTAGATTATTTACATTAAACCAAGTAAGAATTTGTGAGAGTGCTACATTTACATCGTCAAACTGAGTTTTATTCCTGTCGATATTAAAAATCAAGGAGGTATCATCCGCAAACAAGACAATCTCACAAAATCTTTCTGCAAAGAACGGTAAATCATTTATATAAACCAAAAAGAGGAACGGCCCTAAAATTGAACCTTGAGGTACGCCCATCTTAACATGACAGCCGGATGATTTTTCGCCATTAATGTCAACGGCCTGAGTCCTGGAACTGAGATACGACAATAACAAATTTTGAGCATTATTCTTCACACCATAGTGATTTAGCTTCAACAGCAGCGTCCGATGCTCCACGCAATCGAAAGCCTTAGACAAGTCGCAGAAAATGCCAAGAGCATTCCGCGACCCCTCCCAGGCCTTAAATATATGTCTTAAAAGCGCAACCCCAGCAGCAGTTGTAGATCGACCCTTTGAAAAACCAAACTGTTTACTATGTAAAAGATGATTTAAATTAAAATACGTTAATAACTGTTCCAGTATTATTTTCCCAAATATCTTACTTAAGGCGGGCAGTATTGATATTGGTCTATAATTACTTGGGTCTTCTTTGTCTCCTGATTTGAATAAAGGAATAACTTTACTGAATTTCATAAGATCAGGAAAAACTCCTTGCTCAATACACAAATTAAAAATGTCAGCAAGATAGGGAGCAATTGGGTAAACAATACTTTTGATAATATTTACAGATATACCCCATAGATCAGTTGTGTTTTTCATTTTAAGTGACTTAAAAGCTTTTATAATATCTACAGCTTCAATACTTTTAAAATGAAACAAAGACCCGCATTCAGTTACGTTGTTTCTAAGCATGGAGGCAGCAGCCGCTGGTGAAGAATCCAAATCTGATGTCGTTTTCAACGGAATATTTACAAAATAATTATCGAATATATTTGCAATTTCTTTATCCGACTTAACTAGTGTATTGTTTATGTTAAGCGCCAAACTATTTTCACGGGGTTTATATTTACCCGTTTCACGATTTATAACATCCCAGGTGGTTTTAATTTTATTATTAGACTGTTTAATTTTTAATTTTATAAAGTTAGATTTGGCTTGAGCACATACTTTTTTGAAAGTCTTGGAATACTTTTTAACATGTTCTAAGAAACCTGTAGAGTGGTTACTTTCCCTCAATTTATAAAGTTCATAAAGTTTATTTCTACTTTTATAAATTCCTGGCGTAGCCCAATCACAGAACTTTAACTTTTGTGTACATTTAATAGTTTGAGTTTTGAAACATTTTTGAAACTCATTATTGATCAATTGAGAGAGGTTACCGTACAAGACATCAGGATTGTCATGCTTATAGGGCATTACTAAAATGTTATCTTCAATACTATGTTTAAAATTGTCCAGTCGCTTTTTTGTTATTGGCCTACATACTATAGTCTTAGCTTCATCCACAATGTTTAACTCATATGACACTCTCAATCCGTAATGGTCAGATGTGATATTACTAAAAACCATCTTGCTCACCGGGTCACATTCCGTAAAAACATTGTCTAAGCAAGTGGCAGAGTGGCTAGTTACCCTAGTGGGTTCAAAGAACTGATTTATTAAATTAAATGACTTGAACAAAGTCAGTAAACGAGTGCTTAGCGAAGAACTTTCCAGAATATCAATATTAAAGTCGCCACAGACTAATAAAGACTTATTTTTTAATTTTAACTTTTTAAGTACATTCTCCATTACTGATTCAAAGATGTCAAAGTTACCCGTAGGAGGTCGGTATACACATACTATCACCAAACTATTTAATTCTATGCAAGACAGTTCAACATGGCGTTCTCTAGTAAAGTTTACAATATCTTTTCTTTCCTTAAACTGAATATTACTATTTCTATTTACTAAAATTAGAGATCCGCCACGAGTTGTTGTTTTCCTGCCAAATGAACTAGATAGTTGAAAATTATTTACATTCAAAGACGTATCGTGGTGTTGCAGCCAGTGTTCAGTTAAACAAATTATCTGAATATCATGACATTCAGCAAATAGTTCTAATTCCAATTCTTTGCCAGACAGACCTTGCATGTTTTGATGAATTACATTAAGACTAATAGGTCTGGCTGTTGTCTTGCGCCTCAGTTTAAATCTGAGTTTGTCACAGTTTTATTTACATTAATTAGTCTACTATTAGTAGAAGTACTTAAACTAGGTATTGTTAACTTAGTTACATAGTTTGTAACCGAGTCTTGTAAGTTATAAGCTAATAAATTAGCTAATTCTATTCTAATTTTTTTTGACAGATACATAGTATCTGGGGTCAAAATAAAATTGTTAATAAATTTATTAACGTCAAAATATAAAATAACGTCACTATGACGACATATCAAATTATACATATACAAATTCAAATCATAAATTCGTCTATTCTGATCCCAATTTAAATTACTTGCATAGGGCAAAGCACTCAGTATTATTCTGCAACTTGTCTTAGATTGCAATGTTAATAATATGTTTATGTTTCTAAGTATATCCTGTTTAGTTAAGTTTGAACTATCACCACATAATATTATTAGATTAGTGGTATCATTTATGTGGGACTCATTAATATTATTTATAATCTTATTCAAAGACTGACCAGGAGTACAAATATTAATACATTTTTTGTTAGTTTTGTCATTAATAATTGATCCAAAACCTTGGCCTATTTTGTCTGAGTACATTATTGTATGACAATTTTTGTTAGAAACTGGCTTAAAAGTATCCGTATTATAATTTGATTCAATTTTATTTATGTTTTTTTCATTGTGAGAGACCAATGTATGCTCTGAAACACTATTCTTTAAATTACTTGAGTCTGAATGTTGTGTGACACAGGTACAGGAACAATTTGTATGTTGGAAAGTAGCATTAGATTGATTTTGTACTAAAGAGTCATATCGATTGGCATTGTAATTACAGAGTTCTACCAACTCTGTAGCAGATTGAATATGCTCATTTATTTGTATTTGAGCACTTGAGTACTGATTTTTCATGAACTCAAGGGATTCATGCAGTCTTTTTATGTTCGACTGTAAACTTTTGGTATCTTGATCATACATTTGTCTACTCTCAATTAATTTAGTACTGTAAATATCTAATGAGTCTATCAAATCAATTCGTTCTTTCCTTAGAGCAATATTTTTGTGATAGCAGTTATTTCTTTTAATTAATTTCTCAGTCTTTTTAATGAACTTACTAATGCGGATATACTTTTTAATTTTCTTATGCCCTAATTTACATAATGTTGGATTAAGTATATTAAGAACAAAATAAATAATTAAATTTGTTTACTTCTTTGCACATGAGGTTTTTAAAAACCATCTGATCAAATATTTAGAATAAATATAATCTGCATTAACCCTAAGATTGCCTAAAATCGAATTATTTAAATAATACAACTCCTTAACAACGTTGCCAGACCGATGTGCAGTCATATATGAATGGCAAAGTCGTCGCTTCCTTGAAGACAATAAAAAATAAGTAAAATGTTGTAGGACATAAAGCTCAATAATATAGCTGCATAGATATTTATGAATCCTATGCTGTACCGAATTTATTGAAATCTAGAGTGTATAGATATTTTTGCAGAGAAGAGTAGTCAGATAGTATTGTCTGCACTGCCGTCATATATTAATGAACTGTTTATATGTTCACATATTATTGATGTCTAAGTTTGCATAAATATTTATAATCATTTTATTGCTTAAAATATTTTGAACCATTGGCGCTGCCAATATATTTATGAACTCGACTGTACAGTCAGCGTCAAAATGATCTAGGCGTTCAAACCTTCCAAAAGTATCTGAAGAATTGACAAAAATCACTCTTAGCACAAATACTTTAAGGTGTACTATTATTTGTTGTCATTTGTTTTCAAGCAACAAATGAAAATGCATCTTTACGTCTTGAGATAAGGTTGATTTTTGTCAAATCTTTAGATACTTTTGGTAGGTTTGAACGCTTAGATCATTTTGACGCTGACTGTACCATCACCCCGTACCAAAATTGCATCATAAACTTAGTATTTATTTCGATAGAAGCGTGGCCGGGCTGAGTCCTATGCGTTGCAGCCGGCCACCAAAGATGTGTTTCACTGATGAAATACTGTGGTACTCTTTTTTTCCATCGAGGTACTACGAGGTACGTATCCGTACCGTTTACAGCCTTAATTTTATTAACGCCGCCGCCGGCGCCGTAGCCGGGCTAGAACGTAACACACGTATTTACAAACAAAAAGTATTTAAGTATATATTATCCGTTATCAAGTTCATGTAGACGGTTTCTTAAGAAATTTACTATGGGCTTAGATTGTAAAAAATATATATTTATTATGTTTATTATCATCGATATATTATCATTACCACAGTCGACCTAAGAACATCACTAATGTTAGTTCCATGGACTATCGTATCTGCCTACAGCGCCAAAATGGCGATACTCAAATGATCACAAAAATATTTTACGTCAGCCAGTCCAGTGTGTTATTAAATAGAGGTCAGTGAATTTTGCTGTCAAGTTGTCCAACCGCGTAGTCATAGCCCGCTATTTCCCCCCAGGCATGGCCCGCTATTATTTCTCGGCTGCTTGCGCTCCCCCAGGCCATGCTGCTCGGATTGGAAACGTCTTAGTGGGGCTGCTCCTTTTATGCATGAGATGAGATTAATTCCTGATTATAGCGCCTTAAAATCTAATAATACGCGTACATTGCTAAGGGTTGTTTTATTTTAACTATATCACAGTCACGATAATGTTTATTAAACACTCCTACTGATCGTGTAGGCTCCCAGTCGGCTCAAGGTATCGCACACGAATCCATCGCTGACGCAGTGCACCTCCTTCGGGAATCCAAATCTTTCGAGATCCAAGGTTTCATAAGTAATTTCCAACAATGATTAGGTACGTATTTATATGCACTAATTCTACAATAAATATTGTATTAAAAACACCCACGCAGCAAACAACAAAATCAAACGACAACGTTTTTTGAGATGAGATTGAACTCCGACTTGTCATTGCCACATCAAGATTAAAAAAATATCTAAAATGTGCAAAAATAATAGATTTTTCTTTTTATTTTGTAACAAGCTTAACCAATTTGTTCAATAAATGCGTGCAAAATCCGTGAAAGTGTTTTATTTAAATGAACAGTTCGCGCAGAAATCTAAGATGTGTTTAGGCGAATTGAATTACGGCAAATGTTTTTTTTTATTTTTATTATATTATATCAAGTTTAGCCTAGTCAACGTAGAGCTATAGAGGGAAATGTTTGGAACACAATTTTTGACTTTGGAACTTTGTTTGGGCTAGAAGTTTTGTATATATGTCGCCACTGCTACATACAGGTATATATATATATATATATATATATATATATATATATATATATATAGATATCCCCTTGGGCACTTGGGCACAATCGTTTTATCCTATTCTATTTTTTTACGTTTTTATTAGGTTGCTTTCTTGTTTGTACACAAATTTTGATGCTAAATACTTGAAACTTTGAACATATATATATATATACATGTATATATATACTGTATATATATATATATATATATATATATATATTGTGTATGTCGCAGTAAGATAGCTATAGCCTTGATATAGTTATATCCCTAGGGATATAATGAGTCACACTAATGATTTTGTTATCAGCATATCTAAAAAATATGTAACTTGAGAAAAAAGAATATGTTTTTATTTTTTTTCTATCTTCAAAAATGACTGAGATATTGAACGTTAAAGAACGGCCTCCAAGGAAAATCCGGGTGAACCAATGGCATTAACGTGTGACGTCACATCGCGAGTTGGCCCTTCATATTTTCCTTTGGCTATATAGTTGAGCTCTCACGGTTTCGCAATAAATTTATTTCTTTTTCTTGAAGTCGATCAATGATCAATTTTGTATTGAGCCCATGTGAAAAAACACCTTCAAATATATAAGTTGTATTTTCGTGATTAATAAATTAAATCTACTTTCGTAATAGCGGACGGTATTCTGTCAATATAAATAGCAACCGTCAAACTTGATCAACAATAACACGAAGCCGTCAAATGGACAGTAGGTGACGTCATCGCAATAGCGCGCAAGGAAAGCAAATTTACAAAAGCTGGTGAAACTTTGCAACGCTGTAACTTTGGAAATCCTGGACAGATTTCGACGAAACAAAAACTGTTATTACTAAATGCAGTAATTTTTATAGTCATATTTTGATGTGTTGGTGTGACTCATTATGTACCGTAAGATAGTAATGAATCGCTTTTTATAATACTATCTTACTATGAATATAATATTATAATACTAGTGATATAGTTATATTACTAGATTTGTTTAATTAAATAGTAACTGTATGAGTGTAGTCCTGTAAAACACGTGATAGGTTAGAAATTTAAAATTTTAGGCATATTTCGTGGTTATTTTTTTTTCACACCACATAACTCTTGTTGCTTTCGTCTAACTATTTTCCGGTATATAATTATATCCCTAGGGATATAACTATATCACTGCTTTTTCTTTCTTACTGCGACATATATATGTCACCGGAAAATAACAAAAACCGTAAATTTATAAATTTCCTAAAAAATATAACCACGAAATTTAAGGCCCATCGGGCGTTTTCACATTGGACGATAACGGTAACGACACGATATCGGCACGATATCGTCGGACTGGCAGTTTCATACAATCACTACTAAATGCTTTCACACTGTGTCGTTACCGTCAACGATATCGTCTGTCGTGCCGATATCGGTGACGACACAAGTGCGGAAGATGCGAAGCCGGTTATTAACGAAAGTAACCAAGGGTAATTAACAGTTAATCTGTTATTTACTGCATTTTTGGGTTTTTACGCTAAAAGCCACCGCTAGGTAGCGCTTGTTTCTTGATTTGCTAGGTGTGAGTTCCGCGACGATTATGCCTGCTTGTTGATTGGTGGAGAGGAGAGAGGAGGTGGATCTCCTCCCGCCTCACCTCTCCCTTCTATTTCGAGTATGTAATATCGAAAATGACCGAACGATAGTAATAATTTTTAAGTTATTATTTTTTATTTATTTCTTCAAAAAAAAGAAGCTTCTCAGTTTGACCTGTATTTTTTTGTATGTATGTTTGTCCGCGATTATCTCGCTTTTGGCTGAACTGATTTAAAGCGGGTTTTCAGGAAAGTATTTGTTACATTTAGGATAAGGTTTAAGTATTTTAACCGACTTCAAAAAAGGAGGTTCTCAGTTTGACCCGTATGTATGTATGAAGGTTTGTCCGCGAGATGGGGTTTTCAGAAAAGTATTTCTTACATTTAGGAGAAGGTTTTGGTATTACAACCGACATTGAAAAAGGAGGTTCTCAGTTTGACCCTTTATACATTATGTATGTTGTACATTATGTTTTGTATTGTTTGTACATTATGTATGTTTGTCCGTGAATATCTCACGTTTGGCTGAATCGATTTTGATACGTTTTACATCAGATGAGTATTTGTGATTGATGCGGTTTATGTGTACATTCCTAACATACTCTATAGGCACAGTTTAAGCAATCTATAGGTATAAATAAAACACTATCGAGGATTTTTTCACGCAATTTATTTAACACCTTGGTTGTTGTTAAATGAATTGCGTGAAAAAATCCGTGAAAGTGTTTTATTTATATGGACAGTTCGCGCAGAAATCTAAGATGTGTTTATACTATAGGTACTATTTACCAAGATAATAGGTAGGTACACGAAAATTGCCTGCATGATGCACTAAAAAGAATGACAAAAAATATTTTTATAAAAAATAAAAGTGCCTTCAAAAAAATGCCGCCAAAAAGTCAGAAATAATACCTCTAACTCTAATACTGTATTCACAACAAATAACTTAAGTAGGTAAGTACTTTGAAGTGCCCGAACGTTTTTAAAAACTTACGTTATTTGGTGTTAATTCAGTATAGAGGTATTATTTATTTTTTACTTTTTGGTGGCATTTTTTTAAAGGCGCTTTTTTTATATAGGTAAGTAATATGTGCATGTAAAAATAATGTGCCTTATTGGTGTGGATCTATAATTGGTTTACTGTAGCTATTAATAGTTTCATAATTGGTATTTTAACTATTGATCCACCAAATAAATAAAATGTCCTCGAAAGTGTCCTGGCTCATTCGAAAAAATTTATAAAACATTTTACTTCGCGCACACAGTTTATCGAAGAGAAGGTAATATATTCCCTCTAAATATCGCACTTGAAGAATAGGATCAACCCAAAATGTTCTTTGACGATATCGTTTTTTTCGCCGTAAATATAAAAGATAAAGCAAACGTAATTTGTTTACTGCTCCCATTATTACCTCGAATATACTAGTATAATAACTAATATAAAACTTGGAGCCGCGCGGTTACTTTAGCTGGCGTAATGCGACTAACCGCATAGCAAGCTGCTGGTTATCGTTTCACACACCGATATCGTTCCGATATCGTGACGATATCGTGCCGATATCGTGCCGATATCGGCGGACGATATCGGGACGATATCGGTGTAATATCGTGTCGTTACCGTTATCGTCCAATGTGAAAACGCCCAATATAATAGTATAAGGTAATATACATATATGTTACCGGCCAAACCCGATTTCAGGACAAACTAGTTTTTCCTAGGCCAAACTAGTTCATCGCGTTGACATTTCAGAGAGCGAGTTTGCCTCGTAATCGTAAAGTGCTGTAGCACACGTGATAGGTTAGAAGTCTAAGGCGGTCAAAAAAAAAACAAATTTAATAAAGATCGTTTATGAAAAAAATGATCTTTATTTGAAGATCATTCAGACGAGATTCAGGACGATTTTCGTCCGTACGTGACGAAAGTACACAACGCTATGGGATACAAGTGGATACAAGTTACTCTATGGCTATGGGCAAAGAGTACTATAATATTACTAATGGGACTCGGAATGGCGGCAAGCACCTTCCGCCCTTGCTGTGGACACAGGCGACACCACGGCGACACCTGAGGGCGACACCTAGCGGATGAATAGTGGAAGATCGACTTTGTCTATGGCTAAAGGCCAGACCACACCATCGTAAAGCTAAGTACACACTGCTTCTTCATAGACAATGCTGTATGTTTTCCGGAGGCACATCAATATAATCATTCTCGTAATAAATTAAAAGCGCTGTCGTCATGTACACATCCATCCTCACGGCCAGTCCAACGCAGAATGAAACCGGCGATCGTGTGAACACTGTCACCACAGAGGACAAACAAAATGATCGCCGGTCATGGTCGGCCAAGCTGTACAGGGGCGGATAGGCCATCGTGTGGCCGGTTTGCGTGTGATTGCCGTCTGCGAGCAACGCAAACTGCCCCTGTACAGTGCCACAACCTTTTCTGTGCCGGTGACAGCGGCGCTACGTACGTTTTTCTTTTTTTTGTAGTAATTTAACCGGCCCTGACTTCTAAGAACTTCAGCCGCCAGCAGCGCTATGGTTGGACATCAACTTGACAGCAAAATGACATTAAAAAAAATCACATTAGTTTCACATTTTGGTTACCGGCACAGCAAAGTTTGTGGCACTGTACACGATGGGCCATCATGGTCGGCCAACATGATCGGCCAACATGATCGGCCATCCTGTAGTGGGGGCTTTAAGCCCCCAGTACAGGTTGGCCGACCATCGTCGGCGACCATGACCAATACATCGTACATTGACACTTTTGAAAGAACAAGTTTAAAAAGGTTCTTTCAAAAGTGTCAATGTACGATGTATTGGTCATGGTCACCGACCATGGTCGGCCAACCTGTAATGGGGTCTTTACATTCACACCATATCATGTATCTACGCCAGCGCCCCGTTGCGGAGGACTTTGGAAAAGTTATTTAATTAAGGCGTTCATCACACTGCCTCCGATTTCAGCACTACCGGACGGAGATGCGGCGTGATTTGTCTAAAGATAGCGCCAGACATAGCACAAATATTTGAACCAATGTTTGGACACGTGTGGCACGGGCATTTGAGTATTTGTTCAAAGCTAATGTTAAAATACTTTGCCATGTCAAAAAGCAAAGTCTTCAATTATTTGTTCAAATGTTTGTGCGATGTTTGGCGCCACCGGCAATACACTGCGGGTTTTGTGTGCATACAAAACCCGCAGTGTATTGCCGGACTCAAGATTCTACAGCCATAGTTACTACCACAAACCGGAGCGGTGTGCGGTGCACCACTGACCTCTATTTATTTACCCGGTGCGCAGTGTCCACACTATAATGCTGGGGCCACACTATCATGCTGGGGCCACACTATCGTGCTGGGGCCACACATGCTAGACAGAATGGGTCTGCCTGCTCTCATCTGCTTGCTTTAAAATGTGTTTTTTTTGTTTTTATTTATTTTATCAAGAGTTGCATTCGAAACATGTACCTATGGCGCAACTTGCAGTGTATAGAATTTTCTTTTTGCTGTAACTAGAGTTCCTAAGTACCTAAGTAGGTAATTGAATAGTAGATTGTTTAGCAAGGGCTGTATGGCACCCATAACAGTCGAGTGTTTTGGCGCACGAACGAAGTGAGGGCGCCGATAGTTCGAGACTGTTATGGGTCCATACGCCCGAAGTAAACACTCTACTTTTCATTTCGAATATGAGGAAAGTAAAAATAAACAGAAATAATCTAAAAAATATTTTTCCTATGGCCGCGGAATTTTCGAAAGACTATAACTTTTTTGTTCATTTTCTCTGTTTTAGGGAAGGCAAGGGAAACGAAGTCCATACAGTCTTGTTAGGTGTTTGACCACTCTACGCAATTCCATGAAATTAATAGCCTGATTTTTTATGTTACAAATAACTTATTTGGTTTAATCTGTTTCTAAAAACGTATTTTTTTAAAAAACAATGTTTTAGATTTAAAATAATAAGGCCCGATTTCACCAATGATATTTAAACGCGATTAACGCT
The DNA here is from genome assembly GCA_949710035.1 of Crambus lathoniellus. Taxonomy (NCBI): domain Eukaryota; kingdom Metazoa; phylum Arthropoda; class Insecta; order Lepidoptera; family Crambidae; genus Crambus; species Crambus lathoniellus. The sequence continues at coordinate 33,702,720 of OX453296.1, forward strand.
AAACGTGTTTAAAACATATTTCTGTCCCTGTCACATTCAAACAGATGACAGAGGCAGAACTAAGTATTAAACACGTTTAGCGTTAATCACGTTTAAATATCAGTGATGAAAGTCGCCCTACGATATTAATTATTTTATATAATAGCAAAACATGGCTGTATAGGCTTCTGTGCCTTTGCCTGCATACCTATGGAAAATAAACGTCCGAATAGAAACTTAAAGACTCTACACACGTTCCTATCCGACCTCCGATTCGGTCTGCTCCTTGACCAAATCGGAACGTGTGTAGATGCTATTACAGATTTTGACATGACTCCTCCTATTCCTTTTTTAAATTTCATAACGGCCCTAGGGCCGCCACATACCACTTTCAACCCGCATTTAAGGCAAGATATGAGTTACTTTCAGAATATGAGAGATGAAAAATTGTTTACCGCTATGATCATGAGTTCGCCTATAGGTACTTAACTGTAATTATCATAACCCATTGTGTAATTATTATGATTAAGGTCATTTTTCAATTTGACGACTCTGTATGGTATAAAACAACGCTTCCGAGACGGTTCGTGAATCAGGGGGCTGGACACTTTTTTAACTTTCACCTCCCCCTTACGAGATAGTCCTCGTTATCTTACCTCTACCTACACTCCATAGTCCATAGGTACTTTGCAGGGAAGCCCGCCATTCCACAAATTATTGAGTCAATATTCTACCAGGCAGACATTGATCAACTCGATGCAGGCAGAGATTACTTATTTATAAGCTTCTATTTAGGTAAGTAAATTAACAAGCGTTTTATTTGTAGATAAACGCTCCTATAAATTTATCGCACTTGGTATTATTTGTGTTTTTATTTTGTGTGAAGACTTGAGTTGAGAGAAAACCAATAAAGACATTATTCAAAGGACCTTTACTTATAAAGAAACGCTGCATATTTTTTGTATAACTAATTCCAACACTTTCGACATTTACCACTGAGAGAGTAAATCAAAATCAGTGAGTCGCTGTAAGACAAAACCCTTTTTCTTGGTTTTTTTCTTGTCCTTTTCTTTATCGTCTGATTTTGCTTGTTCCTTCTTCTTTGTAGCCTTTGAAGTAGCCTTGGTTTCTGCTTCCTTAATTTTTTGAACTTCACATTCCATGTCAAACGGACATTGATCAGCTGAAGAAATTGGCATCATTATAACAGGAACATAATTAGATTTGCCCCCAGTTTTCTGTAATTGAAAAGTTTAGGTTATGGGACTGTCATGCGCCAATAGTCTATACCAAAAATTAACAAATCAAAACCTCAGACTGTACAAAGATATTATAATTGTAAAAAAAGCAACTTTTTATACATAATCATCACTCACTACAGTATAAACAAAGTCGCTTCCCGACTGTCTATCTCTGTTCAAGCCATGAAGTTTGACTTAATACTCTGAGGTAACTGGAGCTCTCACCCTGAATAAAAAAGTGTCGCCAGCAAATTTGACATTTATGTATGTAGTGGCTGTCAGCTGTCTCATATGACCATACGTATTTTTTTAAAGTGTAGGTGAGACGGAAGACAGCCACTGTGTTAATTGCAAAGATATTATAATATAACAAGATTGCGCACTCATGAGTTACAGCCGAGCCGAGCGAGATAGGCCTATTATGGTGTGCGTCCCTCTCTAATGAGAGAGACGTGAGTGACTACACGATTTGGTTTTTTCGAGGACAATTTATAGTTAACCAGACTTGGCTCACGTAGGATTCGAACATCACGCTTCCTAGGGAGCTCTTGTAGCTAAAAGAAACATACATTTAAACATCCGAACTCACTTTCTATTTATAATATTAGTTAAGATGAGGACTCCGCGAGGCAAAGCATTTGCACCACTTATGAGCCAATAATGTGACAATCGACACATACACATATGCTTTATAAGCATACTTACTTTTGAACCGACTTCAAAAAAGGAGGTTGTCAGTTTGACCTGTATGTACTTATATGAAATGTATGTCTGTATTTCTGATAGGCGTATTTTGCTAAAATAGATAGAAATAAAAAGTCCACGTACAGTAATAAAAATCTGTTTATTAGTTAGACTATACATTGCTAAACAAAATTTTCTTGCGGATCTTTTGACGCATGGAGGCTTTGTGTCCATTAATTTTAAAGATTCGTTTTTTGCGTACCTACTTTTTTAACCTTAAATTAAGATACAGATGTTATAATACATTTAATAAGTTTTGTTTCATGCCTATTTTCTGATAAAGTTCTTCTTCTTTTTCTTCTTCCGCTGAGTATTGTGTAATTTTTTCAGATATGAGGTTAAGCCAACCTTTTTTAATTTCTTCATCTTTAGGAAATCTGAAACAATGAAAATTAATGTATGGGTTAAGTAAGAAAGTAAATTCCAGTCTATAGACTAAAAACGAAATGGACACCCTACTATACGCAAGAATAAAAGTTTGGCTAAATACTTACCTATGAAAAGATACACCGCTCCGTTTAATTGATTCGCTTTTGCATCCTTTCACACATCAAGTGAGAACCATTTTTATTGATTTAAACCTAATTTTAAAATGATAATTAAGATCCACACACTAACTTTACACACATAAATTAATTTGCCGTCGCCATATTGATGATGTTTTTATTTTTATTAAAATTGTCCAGACGCAAAGTGTTGCATATTTATTATAATTAAAACTACCATAACACCGACTCTTACATTAAAAAAATAGTTTTTCAAGGTTTTAAATAATACAAATGATATGGACTTTATTATTATCAGCTGAACATTCCTTTTAATTAATTAATATTTTGAAAATTCTCGAGAACAGGAAATATGAATTTGAATTAAGTTCTACTACAACCAAAAATATTTAATGGTGGCAGCCCAGTAGACAGGGATGCAATCCTATTTAGGAGCCTCTCGCTCGGCTCGTTTTTCCGTTTATCGAAATGTCATACGAAAATAAACCTTATTGTAACTGCATAGAATCGAATTGACATTGCTTTTATTTTCATAGTGCACAATCTTGTTATAATATAATATCTTTGGTTAATTGTGGTATTCAAAAAATTGTTCGTACTGCACTCTCCAGTTACCTCAGTATTAAGTCGAACTTCATGGTTCAAGCCAACCAACATTCGTATTAGCGATTTTAATATTATTATTTTAATGTGGCAACACTGCGGAAAGCCCGCCTTGTAAAAATGTTCCTTTTTAAAATAAATATATGGCTGCTGCTGAGTAATTGTCGTACAAGTCGCATTTTATTTTTACGTCTCCAAGTTTTTCCCCGAACATGGTCCTGTACTACGCCAGATGAATATTTATTACTGTGGATACCAGCGCAAATAATACTATCCAAAGGAAATATCAAGCGGAACTATCATTTTCTTGGAGATTGGTTTGTGACATGGGTAATGCGGCGTTTGTCTGAAGATTGAAGAAAACGTGGGAAAAACTAAAACGACGGTGTTAAGCATTAATTGTTGCTATTAAATAACCCAATACTCATAATTAACAGGTAGTATTTAGTGTAATTCGCCAATTTAAAAGGTTAGTAAACTATTTTGTCGAGTCATTAAAGTTCTGACCAACCAAGTTACATTTTTACACTTTGCCTATGTAACTTTTGTGAATTATTTAGCAATAAGTCTATTTAATTGTTGTCAAACTTATTTAATCATTATTATTTCAACTCAAGTTGAAATGCTATATAAAAAATGCTTAGATCTTTAAAACCACGCAACGGATTTTCATGCAGTTTTCACTAATAGGTAGCGCGGTTCTTGAGGAAGGTTTAAGAATATAATTTATATATATAATTTAAGGTTTTGTGTAAATTGGTTGAAATATAACGATAATGAGTCACACCAACACATCAAAATATGACAATAAAAATTACTGCATTTAATGCGCGTACTCGTGCAAGTAATAACAGTTTTTGTTTCATCGAAATCTGTCCAGGATTTCCAAAGTTACAGTGTTGCAAAGTTTCACCAGCTTTTTTAAATTTACTTTCCTTGCGCGCTATTGCGATGACGTCATGTCGCAGTGACATCTCCGATTGCGGCTGCTGCGGGTGATTTCCGTCCAACTGTACCAACATAGAGTCCGTCCTTGCGCAATCTTCGCGCAACTTGTGCGTTTTTGACGCTAGTTACAGTACATTTTCTTCGTTCTAAGGTTAAGGTAGTATTCAATTTCGATCGCGCGCAGCCGCACTCTAAAACTGTCACCTACTGTCCATGTGACGGCTTCGTGTTATTGTTGATCGAAGTTTGACGGTTGCTATTTATATTGACAGAATACCGCCCGCCATTACGAAAGTTGATTTATTAATCACGAAAATACAACTTATGTATTTGAAGGTGTTTTTTCACATAAGCTCAATACAAAATTGATCGACTATAAGAAAAATAAATAAATTTATTGCGAAACCCTGAGAGCGCAACTATATAGCCAAAGGAGAATATGAAGGGCCAACTCGCGATGTGACGTCACACGTTAATGCCATTGGTTCACCTGGATTTTCCTTGGAGGCCGTACTTTAACGTTCAATATCTCAGTAATTTTTGAAGATAGGAAAAAATTAAAAACATATTCTTTTTTCTCGAGTAACATATTTTTAAGATATGCTGATAACAAGAAGCATTGGTGTGACTCATTGTTGAAAGTGTCGGCAAAAGTCAAGCCGCTCGAGAGCTTTCAGCGAAAATGCTGCCTAATCATAAAAATAATAAATGAGAAAACTTCATGTAAACTCAAACCCTTCATAAAAAGTTTTTTAACTTCGCCTAAGCAGATAATTTTCAATCGTGACCAGTATCCAACATACCAATTTTCATACTTCTAATTCTGAAACTGAGGAAGTTCCATATAAGCTTAATCCCCCCATTTTATCCCACTATGGGGGAGTTTTTGAACATCGCCTAGGCAGATCATTTTCAATTTTGACCAGTTTCCAGCATACCAATTTTCATACTTCTAAATCCATAAATGTAGGGGCGAGCCTCAGCTACCTACCGGGTCACAGATGGCGGATAGTGATACATCCTATAGTACGTAGGATAGCTGCGAATACAGGGAAACCTCAATAAGCAATCCCGGACCGAGGCGGTAGGGTTACCAGGGGGCGGCGGGTTGTCGAGTAGCATCGACATCTCCATGAAAATCCGCACCATCCCCTATGACGATCGTATGACATGGCGAGTTAGTGCAGAGGGAAGCAGACTGCCAGCTGTTCAACGAGCAAGCCCCAAGGGGAGGAAAAAGGTCGTTGGATCTGAAAACCTACAGGCGGCGATGGAAACCATCTTCCCCGGCTGTAGTACTGTACTGCGATCACCAACCCGTCGTTGCTATCGTGGTGATTACTGGCTATATCTCTCTCTCTACAAAACATGACTGACGAAACCAATTAGAATCGACCCCGAGTTCCCAGCGCTCTGTCACTCCCTGATCCGAGCAGAGGTCGGGTGAAACGGGGCAGGGGTGCGACAAGTAATTTCTGGGCGTTGACAAACTGCCGTAAAAACCTTTATATCGCCTCGTACAATGTCCAAACTTTGTCCACTGACGACAGACTGCTGGAATTGGAAACCGAACTAGAACGTATTAATTGGGACATTCTCGAAATTTGCGAAACGAGAAGAGAAGGCGAAAGAGAAGGCCTTATTACGCTGCCTTCAGGTAACCAACTCGACTACAAAGAAGGTGAAAGTAAGGGTGTTGGAGGGCTCGGATTCCTTATCAATCACAGAATAAAAGATCTTGTCTTGGATCTGTCATCAAAGTACACACTAACGGTAATACAAGTGTATGCTCCAACTACAAGCCATTCTGATGATGTTGTGGAAGACGTCTATATCCGCGGCCATACACAAATGCAAGTCTCACTTCATTATAGTCTTAGTTGATTTCAACGCCAGAGTGGGAAAAAGAGAGTCTGATCATGAAAAATATCTTGGCAACTTTGGTCTTGTCTTGGGGAAAAAAACCACCAAGGCAAAATGTTGGTTAATTACGTCCTACAAAATAACATGTACATCATGAACACATTCTTTTATAAAAAAAGAACCACAGCAGAAATGGACGTGGAGACATCCTAATGGCATTCACAAAAACGAATACGATTTCGTAATAACCGTAAGAAATTTGTGGAAAACGTATCGGTTCTAAACAATTTTATCACTGGTAGTGACAATCGCCTTGTTCGCGTCACCCTCACTATTGACACAAAGAGTGAAAGACGGAAGCTGGTACAAAAAACGGCACCTCGCAACTTAGTGCCGGATTTAGTCAGAGAAAATGATGAAGAATATTGCAGGCGCGTTGAGAGTCAACGAAATTGAAATTACTGTCGATAGACGACCTTAACAACCACCTGACTTCAGCCATGACAGAAGCGTTGGAGGAAATAATACCAAATAACATTGATTTCAAACCTAAAAAGCTGTCAAGTGGTACCGAAAAGCTCATGGAAGACCGCAACAATCGGAGACTTCAAAATCAAGCTGACACGACTAAATACCGTAAGCTTGAAAATGCTATTCGTCAAGGTATTAAAAACGACCTGTTGAGATATCATGAAGACCGAGTAAGCAGTGCAATCGAATCAAATACCAGCAGACGAGTACTTTGTGCACAGCTGTCCAATGGTAGGAAGGAAATTTTAACTTATCGACGATAAAGGGAATGTTGTCAGCAACAAAGAAAAATTACTGAAAGTTGCTAGAAAATACTTTGAAGCGCCATACAAAAGCAAAGTTCCACCTCCTCAAAGCGAAATCCCATGTAATAGACGCCCTGTTGCCAACGTTGGATCTGAGGAATCCCTGACGTAACAATAGAGGAGATAAAGCTAGCTCTAAATCAGATGAAGAACAGACGTTCTCCCGGTCAGGATAACATCATACCTGAAATGATCAAGCTATGCTCAGAGGCGCTTTGGAAGGCTTTTGCTCTACTTTTCTTCAATTGCTTACTGGACGGCAGGGTACCCGAAGACTGGCACAATGCAGTGATAGTCCTGTTACATAAAAAGGGGATATTCGAAAACTGGATAACTATCGCCCTATTAGTCTCCTATCTCACATGTACAAACTGTTTACCCGAGTTATCCTAAACAGACTAAAAACCAAACTCGATGACGCGGACGCGGGAGCAGGGAGGTTTTTGGGACGGCTACAGTACAAACGAGCACCTGCAAACTTTGAAAACTGTTGTGGAGAAGTGCCATGAATATCGGAAACCAATAGTTATTACCTTCGTAGACTGCGAAAAAGCTTTTGATACCGCGGAAGCATGGGCAGTGAAGAAAACACTGGCGGACTGCAGAGTAGACGAAAGATACATCCAACTAATAAAACACCTTCATCCGAATGGAACATCTACAGTTAACCACCACAAGCTGACGAAGCCATTCCATCTAGAACGTGGAGTACGTCAAGGCGACACAATATCACCCAATCTGTTCAACGCTGCCCTTGAAAGCATCTTCAGAAGACTGGATTGGAGTCAGAAAGGCCTTCTGATTGACGGCGAAAGGCTTAATAACCTGAGGTTTGCGGATGACATTGCTTTGATCTCGGATGACATCGAGGATATGGTGGATAAGCTCGACGAACTTCAGAGAGAATCAGCGAAAATCGGTCAAAGACCAAAATAATGACCAACATCCCAGAAGCGAGAAATCACTCGTTCCCCGTCGAAGTGTTTGACCACTATATCTATCTCGGCCATAAAATCACTCTTGGGCTTGAAGATCAAACTGCAGAAGTTGGACGTAGAAGGGTGTCCCAGGCCTGGGCAGCCTTTTCAGCTAACATCGCAATTATGAGATCTAATAAAATCACCCAACATCACAAGACGAAGGTCTTCAACCAATGTGTCTTGCCTGTCTTCAGCTATGGGATGGAGACAACGACCTTGACAGAGAAATCTGCTGAGTGCCGTGTTGCACAAAGGGCTATGGAGAGAATCATGCTCGGAATCCGCCTTATCGACCGCAAAAGAAATGAGTGGATACGGCATAGATAACTAAAGTCGTCGTCGAGCGCAGAAAGTGATGGGCAGGACATATTGCCAGGATGAACCACAGCCGGTGGCCGAGAAGACTACTTGAATGGCGACCTCGTGCTAACACCCGTGGGATGGGGGCGGCCACCCAAGAGATGGACTTATAATATCCGGCAGCAAGTTGGCACCAATTGGATGCGCGTGGCAGCAGACCGGCAGGAGTGGAAAGAGAAAGAGGAGGCCTATGTCCGAAGACAGGCGCTACAAGGGTTGCTATGATGATGAAATCCATAAATGAGGAAGTTCCATATAACCTTAACGACTCCTAGTCATAATCTACCTTCTTGCCAAATTAAATCTAAGTTGATCCAGTAGCTTTTGAGATTTCGTGATGAGCGAGTTATGTTCTTTCGATTTTGTTTGCATCGAATAGGCTCCGTAACTACTGGACCCATTTTGAAAATTCTTTGACCACCAGAAAGTTACATTCTTCCCGAGTGACATAGGCTATATTTTATCCCAATATTCCCACGGGAACGGGTACCACGCGGGTAAAACCGCGAGGATCCGCTTGTAACTTGTATTTTTAACTATAGGTTTTGATGTAAAATAAAAGAAATTGAAATATAATGAAATGTGAAGTTTTATTTTTATAACATGTAAAATTAGGTCCTTACAAGAAATACAGGGCGTGGGGATAATTATTCTACTTTGCAGCTCACTTGTTGCACTGTCAGAGGGACTTAAATTACAATATTCTCACTGAGTTGGAAATTACATAAACAGGTAATGAAGTTTACACTAGACAAATAAGGTTACAAAAGAAATTTACGTGAATAGGAGACCTAGGCTATCGCTATCCTTAAAATAGGTTTACAACGTGTCAGACTGGATATACAAATACAAACACAAATTAAAATATGGTTGTTATTCAATATTAAACGTTTTATAAGTTCACAAGTGTAGTTTAAATCAAGTTGGGAGTGTTACAAAATTGAAAGGTAGGTAGGTAATACTTATATGTATGTAGTTAAGTTAAACTTATAAGAGAGGAGAAGATTAGAGACAATTAATGGGCGCCACGTTTATGAACAGCTCATAAACGAAGAGAGTATGGAGAGATGTAGTTATGAGATAAAGATATAAAAACGATTACACCTGAGATTAATATTCCGAGGAGGGGTTGCGAACGCCGGTCTCCCAAGGCCTAAGGTCAGCGAACGAGGGCTCGCCGGTATGATATCAGCTTCGCAGGTGCTCGCTCCGGACAGGTAGTCCAGTCAATAATAAGAACTGTCGAGGAAGAAGAAAACACAGCGTTATGCCAAAGCAGTGACATAAAGAGATGTTGGTAATTTGTTTGCCATTTAGCAGATCGACTTACCCGGACGCTGAAGATCGAGGACGAATCAAGAAAATTGCAGTGTTCACACAATGATGCAGCTTAGGACGGTTAGGTTTATCAGGGAAAAACTACGTAGGTAAAAAAATGTCTATGCAATAACAGTTCACAGTGACTTTGCTTCACAGTCTTTCTCACAGTCAGTTAAGTAGCGGTTATCGAGAGAAAAAAACACTGGGGCGAGACGGGCCCTATTTATATGTTCTGCCACGATTATTCTAGAATCTTGTTTTTAATTCATATTGCTTTACCATCAATCTCGAATTTTCCAAGGTAAGTAGCATAGACAATGCTCACTTGTACATTTCTAGAATGATCCGAATATAGTCTATGGTTAAGAAAATTAGCTAAAGATAAATGAAGAATTATATAAAATCAAATAAAGGAAGATTTGTAGATTATGAATAACTAATTACTTTCATTGTAAATTAGATATTCATAATGTTATTGATAAAAGTTTTTAGGTACCATAGATAATCTGGACTCAATATGTAGAAGTTCAATTATTAAAGCAAGAGAGCTACTCTACGCCAGATGTCAGTTTCGGTGCTGTTGCATGAACGAGATGACAGGATGGCTATGCATTTAGGTGTGAGAGAGATGACAATATATGTGCGACATACTTTGCCACTATTTGACACCAGATGGCGCTAAAGTTTGATGAAGTGTGGACTCTCAACGCAAGGTGTCTTTATAAGAAAAAGAGATGGAAATAGCTGGACATCCATGCAAGAATGAGAAGACGTATATCTCTGGATAATTGCTCGTGGAAATAGTTCTGCTATTCCTCACAAGATTGAGCCAGTGGTTCAAAAATTATGATGTTTACTCTGATAAAATTAAATGTCAAACGTCAGACGTGATAGATGTTTGTTGACAAATATAAGTGTACCTAAGATGTAAAAATTAGCAATTATTGTTTGGAATTGAGTTAATGAGAATGTATGTACTTTGCAATAAGGGATGTATAAAAACTGTGTTGTGTAAAGGTACAAAATATTGGATAAAAAACAGGAATGAAGGTTAGTACTATCATAGTTTATTATGAATGTAACATATTAAAAAAATGATATGTTACACGCTAGTCGATTTATAAGACGTTATCACGTCAAAATAATTTTAATTAAATTCCTTACATGTTGGCAGCAGATATTTAAAGGACAATCGATTATGCGCCCTCTGTCATGATAAAAAGTTAAGTTATCCTCCCCATTGATCGGCATATAAAATGAAAAAAATCTGTTGGTAACCATAATAATATGGCGGAGACTTGCCCCATAACATACCTGGCTGTCCTTTGCGCACTGGCAGCAGTAACTCTGTGCTGCTGACAATGCTTTTGAATTCACCAAATGCTGGACGACCGCTCGCAGCCGTTCTTCGTCAAGATCTTCTGGTTTCTGGTTTTCCCATTTGCCGTCAGGATTCAACTGAACCATGACGGGGGCAGACATACCCAACGCATCGAATCCAGGCTTTGCGAGCGGGCTGTATCATCAATAATCATTATGTATATCACTATAAATTACACACTATTCGAGACAAAGAATATCCTATATCCTTCTGTAAGGCTTACATCACACTGCCTCCGGTTTCCGCACTACCGGACGGAGATGCGGCGTGATTTGTCATACACTGCAGGTTTTGTATGCACATCAAGATTCTACAGCCATAGTTAAGGCGCTACTCGGAAAAAGTACGGACTTTTAGATATAAAACTATAGGACGGTTAGAGTTGTTACAAATCTGGTAATAAGATATATATTTCTTCATACCTTTATCTAGATTCGTATAGTTTCAAAAACACGATTTTATGATTTTGCCTTGACACTTTTTCTTTTCGAAAAGACCTCTAAAAATAGGAAATTTCAAGATTATTCTTAAATGGGGTTACATATACTATTAAAAATTGGTTTAATTAGTAGACACCAATAATATTTAGGATCATGTAGAAGCATTAAAAAAAAATCGCTATAGTTTTTTAATACGAAGTGATTTTGTGTTTTTTTGCCTAATCTGCAAAATCGGTTTCACTCCCGCGCGCTTCGTTTTCTCTTTCCTATCTCGCTTCAGCATAATTTTTCCGAGTATCGCCTTAAGAAGCGCACAGACTGAAGCGGTGTGCGGTGCAGTGTGGGAACCGCCTAATGCCCCCAGTACACGATGGCCGATCATGGTCGGCGATCATGACCAATACATCGTACATTGACACTTTTGAAAGAACCTTTTTAAACTTGTTCGTTCAAAAGTGTCAATGTACGATGTATTGGGCATGGTCGCCGACCATGATCGGCCATCGTGTACTGGGGGCATAAGATCTTATTTTATCTATGCTATTTCTTCTTCTTGTCTAAATGTCTATGTTATACCAAATTCCATTAAATTTGGTGGAGTGATTGAGGCGTGCAAAGCTAGCAGAATAACGCGTACAGGTCTGGCGATTTTTCATAAAACTAAAGCACGTTTTATAATTCGGTGCAAAAAAAAAGAAAACAGTATTACCATAATTATTAAAACTTTGTATTCACATTCTGTAGAAATCTTTATTTGTAAACGACATTGCCGTTAATGAGCGATTTTCTGAGGCCATTTAAAAAAAAAGCTTCCAAAAGCTTCACTAGATGGCGTTGAACGAAGTATATACTTGTACATGTCTATGGTATATTTTGGTATGAATCATATTTAAATTATTTACTTTTAAAATCCCAAAGGAAACTTAAAATAAATTAAATAAGTACTGATAGGTACTACTGTGAGGAACAGAAACGAAATAGGTAAATTTAAAGATTATGGTAAATAAATAACATCTGTCGGACGTAACAAAAGGCGCGTCAAAGTAAAATTTATAACGTTCCGTTCCTTCTAACTGCATAGGTGGTCAGGTCAGCGTCATCTGTCGAGCTAATATATAAACTTTTTTTATTTTATTTGCTGGCAGAAAATCTCTCATTCACACGTACCACATTTTGCAGTAATTATCGACCGCGTGGGTGATACCGGACACAACCACAACGCAACCATAAGTCCACAACGCAACCACTAGCGACGACGACGCTACGAACTAGCGGCAGGCCACATCCACATAACAACTAAATTGGCGACATTTTGTCGCACAACCACAACGTAGTTACGTTGTGGTTGTGCGACAAAATGTCGTTTTGCAGTTGCAAAAAGTTGCATCGACACTATTCACACGTACCACATTTTGTCGCTGCGATGTGATATGGTTGTGGTAGGTACGTGTGGGTCGATACTTACAAAAGATTACAATACAAACTATCTCTATATTTTAAGCTGAGATTGTATTTGTATACTTACATATCCGCTAATTTTGCCAGTAATTCTTTACCCGGCATTTCGGTAACTGGTGTGGAATATAAGTAAGTATAATATTGTTAATTATTTTTTATTTGATTTTCAATAACACAAAAATTTTGTGATGTCCGAAATCTGACACTTTAAATTTTAATGTGATTATAAACCAGAAACGCCAAAAACATACCAAAAATTTTATACTCTTTTTTGACAGAATGTTTCTTTTGTTAGCGTTTTCTCCACTGACCTCTATTATTACCGTTTTCTCTGTGTTTGTAGTAGTCCTGTAGCCCGTGGACATTCAAATTACGAAAAAGGTTACCGTTTGTCTTCGTGAAATTATTATAGATTTCGCTATTAAATAATTATATGCTATAAGCAAAGTCTTAAGCCCCCAGTACAAGTTGGCCGACCATGGTCGGCGACCATGACCAATACATCGTACATTGACACTTTTGAACGAACAAGTTTAAAAACGTTCTTTCAAAAGTGTCAATGTACGATGTATTGGTCATGGTCGCCGACCATGATCGGCCATCGTGAACTGGGGGCTTCAAAGATCGTAACTCGCCGTAACCAAAATAGTGATAAGTTTAAAATCTCCAAATATGTTACTTATTTACATTTCTAGGTTACCGCATTGTTTCGCTATTGTCATGTTGTAGAGCTTTGTCCAAATACCATACGTAAAGTGCGCGCCAGATAAGTCTGCGCGCGACTAGTGGCGTATTTAATGTTGCCAGTAGTTGTAAATAATTTTCACATCACGTGTAGATGAGGAAAAAATCTAACTGGCTTTTGTCCGGTTGCTATAATTGAGAATACAGTAAATTTTATCTAGATACTTCCATTTATAATAGGAATATAAAACTGTAAGACATTAAAAACATTGTTATAAGCAGATAGATTTTACATTGTTTATTATAACTGTTAGTAATTTAGGAATTAAATAACAACAAAATAAATATATTTCGAAATATTTTATTAAGAACCTAACTATAGAGTAGATAATAATAGTAACTAAAATACCCCAAGCGAAAGCAAAATATCACATAATGGTCACCCTAAAAATGACCTGTCAAAGAAGCAGTCCGCGCCTGCACTTTAGCACAAAGCATAGAGTAACTTGTATATATAGGAAATAGAGAACAATCTTCGGCCCCTTTAGCGGAAGTGTAACCTGGCGCCATCTGGTTTCTAGCCATAGCAGCTTAACACACACACATACACACTTATACACGTACGTACACATATACACGCACGCACACATTACCTGCTATTTGCGGTTATTTGTTTTTTATTTACACTTAACATTCAGGAAGACCCACCTACCCACATTCCTATAGAATAACCTATACATTACCTATACAATACTTTAACATGATAAAGAATGGATAATTTGCGTAAATAAAATGCAGATTAACAATGCACCTTACTTTATTAACAATAATCGTAGAAGACACCAATAGTAACACTTAGTTAAATATTATATAAATATGACAAATCTACTGATATTTAAAAATACATTTGTTGTACACTGCACATAACAAAACCAACAAGTGGTATGTAGCTCATGTATGGACCATATATTGAGCAATGTAAAAGGTGCTAGAGGACAAACCTCTCCGGTTATCTGCCCCCTGATTCAAAAACCGTCGGAAACGGAATCGGGTTCGACTTCTATGCTTTGTCTTTGTCTATTCTTTCACCAGATAGAATGATGATGATAATGAGCAATTCTGTAAGTATAGGAAAAAATGTGTGTAAATGTGATAATTTTTCCTATACTTACAGAATTGCATTGTAAATGCATAAAAATAATTTAAAATCTCAATTTAATGGCTGTTTCATCTTAATCGATTGTTAAACATTTGTAAAAATGTTTCTTTCGGATGCGAGGGTTTCCTCGCATTGATGATGCAACGCTGGCCTACAGCGTAACAAGTGATAGCAAAATTCGACGAGTCGTGTAAGCCTTTCGGTAGCTTAGTTGGTCAGAGTATTGGGCCGGATTCCCGGAGGCGCGGGTTCGAATCCCGCCTGAAAGCTACTTATAGGGCTCGTGGTTTTTTACTGTCACATTTTTTCCTATAATACCTAGTTAGTAAAGAAAATAGCATATTTGGGACTACTCACTAGGGAATAATATAGCTTTCTACTGGTGAAAGAAAGTTTAAAAGCGGTTCAGTAGTTTTTTTGTTTATCCATTACCTACAAACATAGAAACATTGAAACAAACAAATAAGTAATCAAATCTTTTCTCTATTTACAAACGCGAAAACAAAAAATCTAATCTTTCCTCCGTAAGTATAATATTATAAGTAAAGTTTGGATGAACACAAAAGCAAAAGTCTCATCTTTCCTCACCAAATATAAGTGTCCATGTTTTTTAGTATTTCCTCAAATTGCTACCTGTAATCATTTGTTTGCAAATAAGTATTACTTATATATAAGTAGTATTTACATTTATAAGTAATTACTTGTTATACAAGAGAGCAAAGTTGTTTTTTGCTGCGAGTGCTGAATTCAAATCACGAACTAGCGAAGTAGTCTAATATAGACTACTGAAGACAGTGAGTGATTTAAAGGCACGAGACATCAGGAAAATTTGCTCTCGTGTTATACTTACATACAACTTTTCACCTCTACCAGCGAGAAAAGTGTTACAGGTGAGAAAAACAACATTGAAGGCAAAATTTGACGAAAGGTAATATTTAATAAAATAATCAACATCAAAATTACAATATTAAAAATTAAAAGTAAAAATGCAAGTTGAAGTTTACGAAACTGCTTGTCATTTTAATGAAACCAAACATGATTTATGTAAACGATATACTGTTCACTACATATTTTTTACATTTTTCATCAAAAGTCGAAAACTATGCGGCTTAAGAAAAAAAATTTGGCGCTCTTTTATAATATACCTACCCCATATGCCCTAGTAGCCCCACTTCGAATTTTTAAGACCCCCTTTCAGTGTCTGTTGCAAAAAAAATTATACTTAAATATTTTTATTTCTCTCTTAATTGCAAAATAGTAGGGCAAACGTCATTTAAAATTATTCCAAATTTGCGAGTTTTTAGGTGCCAAAAGCGCCCTTTTCTTGCTGGAGAGGTGAAAACAATATTACAATCAAACATTACAATTACACTTTACAAAATACAGTACACAATAAATAATACATCACAATAATAAACACAAAAACTGTGATGTGAGCTTAATTTTTTGCAATAATAAATGTTTATTGTTCAATTACCCATTCTAATTCTTATTACGTAAACATTTCTTAAAAACTATCATGTTATATTACAAAATTAGTAACATTTAAGTGATTTAAGTAATAGACTTTACAATTTAACAATGTATCACTTTGAGATGAAAAATAAAATAAAAAAGGAAACTGCAGATTCCTACATTAAACATGATAGCTAGTTCAGTAGGCAATTTTTTAAATGAATATGTTATCATGTTATCAAGGTAGGTAATTATCAAAATAAATTATCTGACTAAAAAAAGATGATGGGCATTTTTATATGGCTACTTGACGTACTTCTTGTACTTGCATTATTATGGCTTTAATTTGCTTAGCTATCTCAGGCCCTTTTGTAGCGCTTGCTGCAAATGAATAAAAGATGACTTGCTTATAATTGCGAAATCAGCCGCGAATCATGAAGACTTGAGCGTGATCTGCATATTGTTGCTTGCGTTGCTCTCCATTGTCAACAAACCCTGTCACCTTGTCCTTTCTTTCATTGTAAGAAACATGCGGTTTTAAAGATATTTCGTCGAATAAAATAACACATAATTTGTCTTGGCTCGTTGACATGCTTTCGGCTTTCTTTCTCAGTTGGGAAAATATTTTCTGAATAAGTTTTATTAGAGTTTGTGGAGCCGGAAGTATAAAAATTGTTCTAAGGAATCGGTATCGTTTAGGACTCTGTTTCAAAATTGATAGACTTGCAATTTTTTGTTCTGACGTAAATCTTCTTCCTTTTAGTTTTTTTTTATTTTGGCTCTACTGTATTTTCATTAACAGTTTTGCTACACTGGAGCAATTTTCTATGGTGTTTAAAATTGCAGGGTTACTTGAAAAATGTTTTGCAGCTTTAATATCTGCAGTTTGCTTTTTCATTTTACAAATTTTGTTTTTTGATTTAACTAGTTTATTTTTTAACTCTTTTTCTTTGCTTGTTAGAAAAACTCGGCGAGTTTTTCTAACAAGCAAAGCGTTCTTCGTTTCTCGTTTATGATGTTTTTCTGTAAAAGATGATAAGGCATATTAAATAAATGTTTATATCGTTGATATACTACGTAAGCAATTATTTTTTTACTTCACAACAACAAGTAACTATAAAAATATCTCACCAGTTTTCTGTTTGATACTTTCCACATTGAATTTATTTTCAGATAAAACTTGTTTAGCACAAACAAGCTCCAAATTCTTAGGACCTGAAACATAATATGTGATTTATATGCTTACTAGCTTTCCGCCCGCGTCTTCGCCGCGTGGACTACACGACGGACGTTAACTTGCGGGAATGTGACATTTTTCCGGAATAAAAAGTAACGTATGTTCCTCTCCTGTCTACAAAGTATCTGTGTCACAAATTTCAGCCAAATCCGTTCAGCCGTTTCGGCGTGATTGAGTAACAAACATCCAAACATAAACTCTCACATTTATAATATTACTAGCATTCCGCCCGCGGCTTCGCCCGCGTGGACTACATGACGTTATCCCGCGGGAATGTGACATTTTTCCTGGGTAAAAAGTGGCCTATGTTCCTCTCCAGGCTACAAAGTATGTGTTCCAAATTTCATCCTAATCCGTTCAGCCGTTTTGGCGTGATTGAGTAACAAACATACAAACATCCAAACATCTAAACTTTCACATTAATAATATTAGTAGGATAGTAGGATATAATATTAGTAGGATTATCTAGTAATAGTAGTTATAGATAGCCATCCCGCGATAGACCATTGCGAAAGTCACGCCGCGCACGCTACCCACTGCTCTATATCAAATTGCATGAAAGTCAGATTAGTGATTTAGTATGTGTGTCCTAAATTTCAGCCAAATCTGTTTAGACATTTAGGCGTGATTGAGTAACGTGAGATTGAGTTCATGTGGGTTTGAGAATTGTTTAGATTTACAATTGGACCCGGTAGGTGGCGCTGTTGACGGTATCGCCGAGTACCTTATACATTACAATAACACAGGTTTTTACCCCAATATTCCCACAGGAACGTGTACCACGCGAGTAAAAACACGCAGAACAGATAGTATTTGTTTAAGTATGTCAATATTTATTTGTTTAATAGAAATAATCTAACCTTTGTACACTTGATGCACAATTTCCATATTTGGAGCTTGTTTGCACTCCAAAACATTAGGATCTGAAACATAAATTCAAATGTTACTAATGATATTAGCAAAGCACTCTCTATTATAATAGAGTCCTTCCCAGGAATTCAAACTATCACCTTAAATAGCAATTCCATGCCACAAATTTCCCCGCGCTAAAAGTTATTTTCCCATGGGTATGAGAGCTTAATTCCCGCGGTAAAAAATTGCCTATGTCTTTCCTAGGGTCTTAAACTATCTCCATTCCAAATTTGGTTGGTAGAACAACATTTAATATTTTACCTTTGGATGTTGACGGAATGTTTTCTATAGAGCTCATACATCTTTGAGCAATCATCGAAAATCGAGGTATAGTTAATAGTCCTGGAAAAAGGCCTCCTTTAATCATCTTAAGGTTTTACCCTATCTATAGACAAGTCATAAGTAATTATTGAATATAAGTCATTACTTAAGCAGCCATTTATATACAATAAACAAAAATTTTAAGGAAGTAAGAAACCATTAAAAGTATGTTAATGCTTGGGCAAGTAATAGTCATTGATTTCATTCAGTAAAAACAGCGCTTAAGCAATGACTTATACATCTAAAGAATATATCTATAGAAACGAGTGCTAGTATTTGTGTAATTACATTACAAGATACACCAATTACTTAAACATGTTGTACATGCATTCCACCCACACAAAACATTTTACCAGTTACTAGATTTCCACCCGCGGCTTTGCCCGCGTGGACTACACGACGTTATCCCACGGGAATGTGATATTTTTCCGGGATAAAAGGTAGCCTATGGTTCTCTCCAGGCTATAAAATATCTATGTCCCAAATTTCAGCCAAATCCGTTAAGCGGTTTTGGCGTGATTGAGTAACAAACATCTCAAATAGGATTTCATCTCATTCTTTGGAATCATTTTAAATTCAACATGCAGAAGTTTATGCTACTCTTAGAAAGGATTTTGTGACAGAATCATTTAGAAGACTGAATTTAGAAAAGTGTAATTCTAAGAATGTAATCTTCAAGATTATGAACAATTAAGAATTAATAATTTAATAGGTTATTTACCAGGTAATCAAAGTCTTGGTACTGCTACTCGACTTAGTTTGTTATAACGACAGCAGTGGGTCACTTCAAAATGACGGTGACAAACTCGGCGATTTTTAGATAGTATTATCATCCAGAGCCACAATATCACCTCCGACAGCATGAACCCATAACCTGAACCGCGGTCTATGTCTTTCTTTGGATTGGGAAATACGTGTAGCACAGGGTGTGATTCTGTAAATTTAAAATATACTTTTATTATGTCTAGTTTATTATTTATGTCTTAATTATGACAATCAGGAGAGTACCACGACGGAAGGGTGTTCTATTTACTTACCTCCACTGCTAGCGCATCCAGGAACACAACAAAAGTTTTTCGATGTCATGGTAAAGAAAGAGTCCTGTCCTGTCTCACAAAAACTTCAGCTCAACTCGACGTACTTGGCGAGGAATGTAGAAATAGTCCACGAAACGCAAAGAAACACTCAACAAGAACACTACAAATTATATAGATTAAGCGAAGAGTTATTATTAAAACTTCAGTACGAGAAGAAAACGCACAAACCCAAACAACCAGCAACAACAAAGAACAGCTGACAGTCAGCTGACAGACGTGTGACAGACAACCTGACAAGCTTTTGGTATAATGTTGCCAGGCGAAAATTAAAGAATCGCCATCCATTCGTCTTGACGTAAACTGTTATTTTAATTGATGAAGCTACTTATTTTATGATCATTAAAAAAAAATAAACTTTCCATAATGTTGTGTGACACAAAATTCTACCTAACTGCCCGTGAAATTGTACTTAGAGTGTGTGTCAGATAACTCTGCACGTGCCTGGCGCGTTTTTGGCGCTAGTTACAGTGCATTTTTTTGTTCTAATGTTATAGAGAAGATTAATATTCGATTTTTACCGCGCGCAGACTTATCTGACGAGCACTCTAGTGAAGATATTCATATGAATATCTCTTCAAAGGATATCCTTTAAATACATAAATTTGGATAATTGTCGAAACTATGGCAATAATTTGATCGATGACTATACTATAAATTTCAGAAGTAATCATATTACATAAATAACTTAGTACTGTGTGGGATTTTTCATTTTGTCGGCTTATGTTGCACAGTTTCGCCACCTGGCCGCATGCCAGGAAACTCATATATTATAATACTGTTAAATAAAAAATCTGTAGGTTCATTAGACGTTTAGATAAATCGGACACCTCTTTATTTCTGTTGGGTATCATCGGTAATGGGCGATTTTCTGAAAGCTCAGCCACTAGATGGCGCTGTCCCACCTATGCAGTTAGAAGGAACGGAACGTTATAAATTTTACTTTGACGCGACTTTTTTACGTAAAACGGAACGTCAGACAGATGTTATTTATTTACCTAAATCTTTAAATTTACCAATTTCGTTTCTGTTCCTCACAGTAGTACTTATTTAATATATTATTAGTTTCCTTTGGGTTGTTAAAAAGTAATTAATTTAAATATGTTTCATACCAAAATATACCATAGACATGTACATACTTATTCAACGCCATCTAGTGAAGCAATTGGAAGCTTTTTTTTTTTTAAATGGCCTCTCAGAAAATCGCTCATTGTGACACTTATTTTGTACTAAGATTGAACCCCCTGGCACAAAGTAACTACGCGGGCGGTCGCCCTAGCAGAGAGTCCGCTTAGAACAAGGTGCCATTTTCGTCACGCACACATAGACGTCACATATACAGGCAAAATGGGGCAGTTTGGGACAGTACCAGGCGTTGGAATCACCCATAGATTGGGTCAAAACTTAGTGACTGCAATTTCCCCGGTGCATTCATTGGCTATAATTAAGACCGCCATTTTGTTTCTGTGCCGCAAGTGAATCCCATTGGCTAAAATTAATACGGTCACTTTTGACGTATAGTTTAAGCAGTGTTGCCGGATTGGGGTGATTACCCTCCAAATTCAGGATTATTTTGGGCAATGGAGGACATTTTCGGGAGGAAGAGTTTTGACTTTGGGGGGTTGTGGGGTATTTTTTCATGGCAAAAATGTTATTTTAAGTATGTTTTAGCGCTTGGAACTGATTATATATATAGCAATCAGTGTTCTTGGTGCAAGTGATCTACTCTGCCACACTCTAAAAAAAGCTTATCGAGTAATCAGTGAGATAGAAGAACGCCTTTTCAAGTGTTTCGGTTTGTTGTGGGGCTTTTTCTTAAAAATCAGTGTTTTGGGGATTTCGGTTTTTAGGGATTTCGGAGCATGCAACACGGGCATCTGGCAACACTGAGTTTATGTTTTTTCAGTTTTTTACAAAATTCATTTCGGTTTTCTTTCTATATTATTGCGTTCAACATTTCATTTTGTATTGTTTTTTGATATAATGTATACTTACGGTATTCGAAGGTGCCTACGGTACGTGAGTAAATACCTACTATTTACGTAGTTTTATGTATCAATAATTCTGTAGGTATACCTATATTTGAGTTTGTTGTTTCAGGCAAATTCCAAGAGGCAACTTTGTATTTCATAGAACAAATCATAAGAAAATACTCAATACCTACTCAATCATTTATTGCTAACTATAGTGTACTTAAGGTGGTAAAAGCTTATAATCTAAAGATCAATATGGATCCTGTCGGTCGGGTACGCAACTTGGTGGAAGAGGAGAGGAAGCGCATTTTAAAAATACAAAATACAATTCACAATCCGGAGCAAAGAAGATTTTCAGAAAGTTATGAATGAAAGGTAATGTTTGTTTAATTTTTATATATGAATGTACCTAACCTTTGTATATTAAAATTAATTATGGATTAGTTTGTTGAAAAATCTTCATAATAATTTCAATATCCATTTAGCAGTGATATCATATTGTGATATACTATTAGGTACTGCTTTACAGTAGATAAGGTACCTTGGGACACATTTAACTAGTTTCAATTGTGTGGAGTTAGTAAAGTTGTTAATACTAAATCGAGATAAAATAACAATGTAATTCAATAAATTTGTCGAACCATTTAAAACTGACTTAACAGCAAATTCATATTTTTGACAAACGGAACAGAATTATAACAAATGTTCCGGCAGGATAAGAAATTGTTGTGGTGTCGGTACGAATGACAGTTTATTGTGATTGTCTTATGACTGTGTTATTATAACTGTTACTGCTACTATCTTAGATTTTACTTATACACACTATACACATATTATAAGTCTATGCACAAAGCTTACCTACTTATTTACTATTATCTAGAAACATTGATTATCCATAACTTAATATGTGCATACCGGCACAACAAACAATGTGCTTTAGCGACACTACTCTTTCTTGATTTACAAACTATTCAGCTTTCAATTATTTGTTTAGGAAATGTTATGGCAGTAGTAACAATATCTAAAATCTATACTTAGTAACAAAATCTAATCTTTTCAGATAACTTGAGTGTCAAAGAGGTTCATGGAGTGCTGCGAAGATACCCGTGTCTGCCTATTTCTGCTAATAAATTATCAAAACAGAATAATTATGGTGCAAATTACTACTGTTAGTCGCTATATTATTACTTACTGTATTATAATGTTTAACTATTTTAAGTTATTGTGTTTTTCATTGAAAGCAATAGCGTTTGTGCGTAAAAAATATTTGCAAGCAGTTTATGTTTTCTTTTATTGGCTATTAAAGTGTTTAGCACCCAGTTGCAGAAAGCTCCATTAAAGTTCTGTTAATGCTTCACTAAATCTATTGCTGTCACTTTTTCGTTGTCAAGAAAATAAGTGAAAGCAATAGATTTGATGAGAGCTTTCTGCAACTGAGTGTTTAATTCTGAGTTTATGTATAAATTCAATGTAAGTAAGAGTAATAATTTCATTAAACTGTGTGTCACATAACTCTGCACGTGCCTGGCGCGTTTATGGCGCTAGTTACAGTGCATTTTTTTGTTCTAATGTTATAGAAAAGATTAGTATTAGATTTTTACCGCGCGCAGACTTATCTGACGAGCACTCTACTCTCATTCTTTGCCTTATGTAAATCTTAACTTACACTTATGTACTTTGTATTTAATAAAATAAACTATTTTTAGAGTAATAAACGCCTTTTTTCATCAACAAATGAGTTTTTTTTACTTGCAGGATTTATTTAAAAATTAATATCACTAGGGTTGTAACGAAATGTCGATGATTTACACATTTATCGATAACGTATCAAGGGCGTCGATAGTATTGACTGCACTATGTTGTCAAAATCAACGGGGCAAGCTGTCATTCACTAACAAACGGCCGCTATAAGGCTTGATTCCTATCTGTACTAGTCTATATAATTTGTGGACAGTACTCAGTCGCGAGTATCGCAAAGAGGTCAGTGATCGCAAGTTCCAAAGAGCATTTAATTGATCACTTCACGTCCGCGCCCGCCGCTACGTGTCACTGTGACACTTACCTATATACCTATTTTACTAATATTTAACAAAATAACCAACCGATATTATTACATTTCCAGTGTATTTGGTTGTCTAAATACGATTAAAAACTGCATAAACGTTCTTTAAATTTCCAAAGGATATTGAAAGGTAACTTTAACTGTTTTCTCTTGTTGTTGTGAGTATACCTAGGTACTTTTGGAACTAGCCGCTTTGATAACGACGATCAACCATACACATCATCTTATCGTTCGCTCTGTCCGCCAGTATTTGGGTACTATGGTTTAGTTAAGTAGGTACCTAGATATTATATTCTTTGTTGGCGCTCGAGCGCCGCCCGCCGGTCACAATCGCAACTCGCAGCAGGTCACGCTCACGCATAATCTAATTACTAATGCGGGCAGCGCAGGACCGATAGTTGTGGAGATCCTTGGGGGAGGCCTATTCCCAGGAGTGGGCGTCGTTCGGCTGACATGATGATGACGCTGGTTCTTATTTAGATGTTATAGTTTCTTAAAACTTCTTGGCGGTTCAGAGAACACAGCCACAAGTCATGTTGACGAATTTTCAAAAGTTGTCGTTGCATTTTCTTTTATTTTAGCAGTGTATCTCTTAACACTACTTACATTTTAGAGACTCCATTTATTAAACACTAAATAACATTTTACTTGCAGTATTTTTTTTTCATCTAAGCGCACGGCAGTGTGCCTGCCAAGTTCGGGATAGAACGCCAGTCATTATACTTAGCCCAAATGACATTTTACTTACAGTAAAGTTTTTTTTGACGCACGGCAGTGTGCCAGCCAAGTTCAGGAGAAAACGGACCACCCAAGATTATGCGTAAGTATACCTATTTATTTTAACGTCTTAATCATAGGAGTGCCATAAGCTATTTTCGTTGCAAAAATAACTAGTTCATTTTAAAAATCAAATGATTTCTTTTCAGACGAACCTTATGGTTAAGTTTAATTGATCGAGAAGTTGTACACAACAAATGGTCAACATATCTCCGAGTTTGTGAGGCCCATTTCGAAACCAATTCTACAAACAAGACATCGAACCGAACTGTCCTGAAAAAAGGCACTAATCCCAAACATTTGCTACATGTAAAAAAAAGTTAAAATAAAGAATCGCAAGCAACTGTGGAGACTAAGGAATCTTGTACACTATATGAAAAAGTTAAATGTGACTCAAATTCACAAACAGCAGCTCACCTTTCTGCAAGTTCTCCCAGAAAAAGAAAGCTGAAAAACGATATTCTTGAATGCAAGAAAAGACTAAAAAGAACAGCTGCGCCAGAAACAAATATGAACCTGTTTTCATCTCGCTGTTCTCCCGCTGTAGGGTTTGCGAACCGATAGCGTAGCTTTTATGACGTTCACAAGTATTGTAAATAACAATCTAAATTGAATAAATAAATTTGACTTTTACTATTAAACTATATTTTTTTATTTACCTATATACGATAAAAACACACAACATAGGTATTTAAATACACTTTCTTGTTTTGAAAATAGTTACCACTATTGCATGATATAGTTCTTGCGTTATAAAGGTTTTTAAATTTTTGAAGATGACAAGTTATAAATTCAACATTTAAGAAAATATTAATTATTTGAAGTTCATGAATGAAAAAAATTATGGAACTTGTAACCCATTTAGATTTCAACTATTTTTCGCTGAACTTGGCACCCTTTTTACATTTATGTTTTCGTCGAACTTAGTGCCTTTTTCACGTTTATGTTTTTAGTGGGGTAACTATTACACCATATTTATATCTTGTTCATAGAGTACATTATATATAACGTATAGGAATGGAATACATTAAAACATAATATAGGATCTTGTCTTCGTCGTGTGTGGCGTCGGGACTTTAAATGGATATTAGGTGCTCTGTTTACCATCTAAGCAGCCTCTAAGGCATGTAAACATGTTTAAGATGTATGAATAAACGAATTGATGTACTATGCGATTATTATAAGAATAGGACTGTCAAAACGGCCATATTTGTTTGCGTTTCGCTTCCACTTCAGGGTGTAGGATGTGCAAGAAAAGGAACAAAGATCAAAAATGCCGTTTGACAGTCCTATTCTTATATTAATCGCATAGTATGTATGATTGTTAACTTATACTACCTACTCCTTTTTAAATTCAGAATCAATACAGAAGCAACCCTAGTGAGTCAGACAAGGATGGGTATAGATTTTCAAAAACGGTGGGAGCGGTCCTTCTGTAAACTCTTTATTTTGTGACTTTAGCAAATGGTTTAAGTAGCCTGTTATTGTCCTGTTTTATTTCGCAAGCACATTACACCTGTAAAACAATCTCTCGTCCAGCACTTTTGATAACTTTTGGCATGACGATTACTAAATAAACTAATAAAACACAATGACACTTGACACACTCATTTCGCCTGTCACAACAAATACCATGGCAACCTGCCAAATTTGAAATTAGTTCCAAATTCGACCGCGCGCAAACTTATCTGGCAGGCGCTTCTAGTAAGATTATGGAAAGTTGCCAAACACAAATTTAAGACCAGATGTAGTCCGACCATTTTGATCATAATTTACATTTTTGAGTTACCGTTTAAAATTTATACATCTGTTAGTAGGCCCTCTGAACAAACCATATACTTATTTTAAGACTGTTTCTGTGGCCGGTTTAGATTTTAAGACTCATTTGGTCCATGAAGAAGAAATGCGAAAATGGCGTAAGTAAAAGCGCATTGAGTAAACTTACTTCTGCAAAACATAATGGAAGACTTAAAACTTGAAGGACAATGAAATCTGGTAACTGCCCCCCTATCAGATTACTATAAATAAAGAGGAAATGCTAGTTCCTAATATTTTGTCTAGTTTGTTATGCCAGCTCTCTCTCTCGGGGAGCGAGCTAGATAACCTCCACGCGTGCTCACCTGCTGTTCGTCCCACTCTATGTTCGCAATTCGCATACGCTGGGAAGAACAGTAGGAGGGACGGTGCACCCTGGGCGCCGCTGTAAGTAATTTTCTTGATTGTAAGTAATTACTTACAGTGGTGGCAGATAATCTAGCGAATCCCAATCCAAGATGACAGATCGTCGCCGAGGGATGCGTGGCCAAGGGGAAGCTTGGTTCCAAACGGTGTCTCCCCAGGGAGATGACAATCCTGGATCAGTAATTTCGCCCATATGAAAATTATGATCAAAATGGTCGGACTACATCTGGTCTTAAATTTGTGTAGAGGCAACTTTCCATAGTCTTACTCGTATGGTATTTGGACAAAGCTGTACAACATGACAATAGCGAAACAATGCGGTAACCTAGAAATGTAAATAAGTAACATATTTGGAGATTTTAAACTTATCACTATTATGGTTACGGCGAGTTACGATCTTTAAGACTTCGCTTATAGCATATACAATAGCGAAATCTATAACAATTTGACGAAGACAAACGGTAACCTTTTTCGTAATTTGAATGTCCACGGGCTACAGGACTACTACAAACACAGAGAAAACGGTTATTCCTGACGGCTGACTAATGTCGGAAGTCGGGTTTCTGGTTACAGTGCGACAACGTTTTCTGTTCCGGTGCCCAAAACTGGAACTAACGTGTTTTCTTTTTAATGTAATTTTGCTGTCAAGTTTCTATCCAACCATAGCGCCGTTGTCACCGGAACAGAAAAGATTGTCGATCTGTAAAATGGCTGCATTTAGCCTAATTAATCGCTGACTAATTGCTAAGTCATCGATTACTTGTCTGATTACTATTTTCGATAGATTCTGCTGAACGCGCTTTAGCGTTTTTCTGGTTTTGACATGACGAATGACAGCAACAAACACAAAATCCCTATGCAAAATCCACAGCCTTCTCTATTGTTGTCTACGGCTGTGACAAAATCACTACGTTTGACAGCAACTTGCAACTAGAGCGCTCGCCAGATAAGTTTGCGCGCGGTCGAATTTGGAACTAATTTCAAATTTGGCAGGACGCCATGGTATTTGTTGGGACAGGCGAAATGAGTGTGTCAAGTGTCATTGTGTTTTATTAGTATAAATTTATATAATAATCGTCATGCCAAAAGTTATCAAAAGTGCTGGAAGAAAGATTGTTTTACAGGTGAAATGTGCTTGCGAAATAAAACAGGACAATAACCGGCTACTTAAACCATTTGCTAAAGTGTAGGCGCGGGCTGCTTCTTTGACAGGTCATTTTTAGGGTGACCATTATGTGATATTTTGCTTTCGCTTGGGGATATTTTAGTTACTATTATTATCTACTCTATAGTTACTTATTAAAATATTTCGAAATATATTTATTTTGTTGTTATTTAATTTTTAAATTACTAACAATTATAATAATGTAAAATCTATCTGCTTATAAAAGTGTTTTTAATGTCTTACAGTTTTATATTGCTATTATAAATGGAAGTATCTAGATAAAATTTACCGTATTCTCAATTATAGCAACCGGACAAAAGTCAGTTAGATTTTTTCCTCATCTACACGTGATGGGAAAATTATTTACAACTACTGGCAACATTAAATACGCCACCAGTCGCGCGCAGACTTATCTGGCGAGCACTTTAATCGCTGCTTCCATGAAGCTCGACTTAATACTGTTAAGTCAAACTTCATGGCTGCTTCCATGGCCCGCTATTATTTCTCGGCTGCTTGCGCTCCTACAGGCCATGCTGCTCGGATTGGCAACGTCATAAATGTCAATGTCGCACCACTGCTCCTAGAGTGTGTGTCAGATAACTTTGCGCGTGACTGGCGCGTTTTTGGCGCTAGTTATAGTGTATTTTTTTGTTATAATGTTATAGAAAAGATTAGTATTCGATTTTTACCGCGCGCAGACTTATCTGACGAGCACTCTAATTTCTTTTATGCATGAGATGAGATGAATTCCTGATTATAGCGCCTTAAAATCAAATAATACGCGTACATAACTAAGGGTTGTTTTATTTTAACTTCACAGTCACGAAAATGTTTATTAAACACTCCTACTGATCGTGTAGGCTCCCAGTCGGCTCAAGGTATCGCACACGAATCCATCGCTGACGCAGTGCACCTCCTTCGGGAATCCAAATCTTTCGAGATCCAAGGTTTCATAATAGACCTGTAGCCCGTGGACATTCAAATTACGAAAAAGGTTACCGTTTGTCTTCGTGAAATTGTTATAGATTTCGCCATTGTATATGCTATAAGCGAAGTCTTAAAGATCGTTACTCGCCGTAACCATAATAGTGATAAGTTTAAAATCTCCAATTATGTTAGTTATTTACATTTCTAGGTTACCGCATTGTTTCACTATTGTCATGTTGTACAGCTTTGTCCAATTACCATACGTAATAGTAAGACCATGGAATGTTGCCAAACACAAATTTTATTTAAGACCAGATGTAGTCCGACCATTTTGATCATAATTTACATTTTTGAGTTACCGTTTAAAATTTATACATCTGTTAGTAGGCCCTCTGAACAAACCATATACTTATTTTAAGACTGTTTCTGTGGCCGGTTTAGATTTTAAGACTCATTTGGTCCATGAAGAAGAAATGCGAAAACGGCGTAAGTAAAAGCGCATTGAGTAAACTTACTTCTGCAAAACATAATGGAAGACTTAAAACTTGAAGGACAATGAAATCTGGTAACTGCCCCTCTGTCAGATTACTATAAATAAAGAGGAAATGCTAGTTCCTAATATTTTGTCTAGTTTGTTATGCCAGCTCTCTCTCTCGGGGTGCGAGCTAGATAACCTCCACGCGTGCTCACCCGCTGTTCGTCCCACTCTATGTTCGCATACGCTGGGAAGAACAGTAGGAGGGACGGTGCACCCTGGGCGCCACTGTAAGTAATTTTCTTGATTGTAAGTAATTACTTACAGTGGTGGCAGATAATCTAGCGAAACCCAATCCAAGGTGTCAGACGTACCGTCGGTCGCCGAGGGATGCGTGGCCAAGGGGGAGCTTGGTTCCGAACGGTGTCTCCCCAGGGAGATGGCAATCCTGGATCAGTAATTTCGCCTTACTCGAGCAATCGGAGCTCTGCTCGAGTGGACCTGTTCTAACGCCTAGCAAAGTGGCAAGTTGTACTCTTTGGTATTCTGTATAACTTGCCGCAGCGTATGTATGTGTGGTATGTGAGAATTATTTTGTTACGTGAACAATAGGTAAGATTTCTAGTGCGCTGTGTAGTGCCGGCACATAAAAAGAATAGCACTACCCCCTCTCGTCTCGTGAGTGTTTTAAGAGGCGACAGAGGGAAAATTGCCATTACGAGATGGGCAGCGCGTGCTGCCAAGACGGGACGGGAAGCGGTCACCGCATGGTCAGAGGCACATTGAGTGTCAACGTTAAGCTTGAAAGATCGCGGCTGATAAAATCCACGTTCCGACCAATACCGGCTCATATTCAAAACAAGTGCTCTCAAGCAGCTTAAAAACAACAAGGCGGTGGGCGATGACAGAATCACAACAGAACTTCTGAGAGCGGGCGGAAAGCCGATACTTAAAGTCCTCTAGAAGCTTTTCAATTCAGTCATCCTCGAGGGCAAAACGCCAAAGGCATGGGCCAGAAGCGTTTTTCAGGAAGGGTGATAAGACTCTCTTGAAGAAATACAAAATGGATGACAACAAATAACAACATAAAAACATGACAACAAATACAAATAATAACAAATGGATGACTTAGAAAGCTCTCAGGCACAACACAGAGCGCTTCTGATCTGATATACACCGATGGCTCCAAGACCAAGACCTCTAATGGAGAAGGGACAGGTGTGTTCTCAGAAGACTTAAACATACAAATTGCGCTGCCACTAAGCTCATACAACACTGTCTTTCAAGCTGAGTGTATGGGCATTTTTCTGGCAGCTCAAGCAGTCGCAACTAGGGAAGTAACCGACTATGATATGCTCTATTAATTGCCATTATCATTTATGAATGACCCTTACAGTTGAATTCATAATATTTAAAATTTCAATTTGGTGTAAGTTTTCTCAATTCGATGGCCCATTTTCCATGGAATTGAGAAAATAACACAATTCATCAAATTTCTCGAAAATATTATAAATTACAACAATTTCTATAAAACATACTGGCAGATATCAGTTGAACACTTAATTAATATACCACAAATCTCATTAAATATTTCATAAACAAAATTAATTTCGCACACCGATTTGAGAAATGACTCGACCCCAAAAACACCGAATGATTTCGAACCTTCGAAAAATGCTCCCCAATGCGACAGGTCCCCCGTCCACACTGCTCGGCAGCTCGGGCGCAACCCCCGGGTGGCGAGAATCAGTAGTGTGCATTCGTACTGCGCGTAGTTAGTGTTATCGGTAAGCAAAAGTAAATTTCACCGAATTGAGGCACACGCTTCGGACAAAATTTAAATGTGTAATAATAACGTATATCGTAATAATAACGTATATGGTTTAATTGTCTATCCCTTGTTCTGTAAATGTAAGAATTCTTATGAGCAAGTCATTATTTTAAAAGTTATGAGACAATAACGAGTAAATTCTGGAAACCGGACACTCCATTTTAAGCCAAATTCTGCCCGTTTTTTAAACTTTCAGATTTTTTTAGGCGATATGTAAAACCTGGCGGTCTTCTAGATATGCTCTCCATCAGGTTAAGAGTCCTATAAATATGTGTGATTTTTTTCAAGTACGTACCTACTTCAATTTTTAAGTTACTTTTTTCGCTCCAGTAGGTCAATCGGTCGTCCCCGTAGAAATGCCCTTACTTATACAGAATACCAAAGAGTACAACTTGCCACTTTGCTAGGCGTTAGAACAGGTCCACTCGAGCAGAGCTCCGACTGCTCGAGTAAAGCGAAATTACTGATCCAGGATTGCTGGTTGTTGATCCTGGGAGACACCGTTCGGCACCAAGCTCCCCCTTGGCCACGCATCCGTACGTACCGATGGTACGTCTGACACCTTGGATTGGGTTTCGCTAGATTATCTGCCACCACTGTAAGTATTTACTTACAATCAAGAAAATTACTAACAGTGGCGCCCAGGGTACACCGTCCCTCCTACTGTTCTTCCCAGCGTATGCGAATTGCGAACATAGAGTGGGACGAACAGCAGGTGAGCACGCGTGGAGGTTATCTAGCTCGCACCCCGAGAGAGAGAGCTGGCATAACAAACTAGACAAAATATTAGGAACTAGCATTTCCTCTTTATTTATAGTAATCTGACAGAGGGGCAGTTACCAGATTTCATTGTCCTTCAAGTTTTAAGTCTTCCATTATGTTTTGCAGAAGTAAGTTTACTCAATGCGCTTTTACTTACGCCGTTTTCGCATTTCTTCTTCATGGACCAAATGAGTCTTAAAATCTAAACCGGCCACAGAAACAGTCTTAAAATAAGTATATGGTTTGTTCAGAGGGCCTAATAACAGATGTATAAATTTTAAACGGTAACTCAAAAATGTAAATTATGATCAAAATGGTCGGACTACATCTGGTCTTAAATTTGTGTTTGGCAACTTTCCATGGTCTTACTATTACGTATGGTAATTGGACAAAGCTGTACAACATGACAATAGCGAAACAATGCGGTAACCTAGAAATGTAAATAACTAACATAATTGGAGATTTTAAACTTATCACTATTATGGTTACGGCGAGTTACGATCTTTAAGACTTCGCATAGAGTATATACAATGGCGAAATCTATAATAATTTCACGAAGACAAACGGTAACCTTTTTCGTAATTTGAATGTCCACGGGCTACAGGACTATAAGTAATTTCCAACAATGATCACGTATTTATATGCACTAGGTAATTAAACAATAAATATTGTATTAAAACACCCACAAAGCAAGCAAGAAAATTAAACAGCAACGTTTCTTGACATGACCAAAGAGTATTCCGACTTGCCACATCCAGATAAAAAAAATATCCAAAACTAGCTTTCCGCCCGCGGCTTCGCCCGCGTGAACTACACGACGTTATCCCGCGGGAGTGTAATATTTTTCCGGGATAAAAAGTAGCCTATGTTCCTCTCCACGCTACAAAGTATCTATGTTTCAAATTTCAGCCAAATCCGTTCAGCCGTTTTCGCGTGATTGAGTAACAAACATCCAAACATCCAAACATCCAAACATCCAAACATCTAAACTTTCACATCACTACATAGTATAAAACAAAGTCGCTTTCTCTGTCCCTATGTCCCTTTGTATGCTTAAATCTTTGAAACTACGCAACGGATTTTGATGCGTTTTTTTTTAATAGATAGAGTGATTCAAGAGGAAGGTTTATATGTACTTTTTATCCCGATATTCCCACGGGAACGGGAACCACGTGGGTGAAACCGCGGGCGGCCGCTAGTTTATAATATTAGTAGGATGTGCAAAAATAATAGATTTTTCTTTTTATTTTGTAACAAGCAAATTTAACCAAGTTGTTAAATAAATGCGTGCAAAATCCGAGAAAGTGTTTTATTTAAATGAACAGTTCGCGCAGAAATCTAAGATGTGAATTGAATTACGGCGAAAGTTATTTTTTTTTATTATATTATATCAAGTTTAGTAACGAAGAGATATAGAGGGAAATGTTTGGAACACAATTTTTGACTTTGGAACTTTGTTTGGTCTAAAAGTTTTGTATAATACTGTATATATTTTACCGGCCAAACCCGATTTCAGGACATAACATCAAAATATTTGTAACAACCGAGCTAATATAGATATATATATTTAAATATATTAGACAAAAGTGTGCAATATGTTTGTATTAGTGAACATTTTCTAAATACTGATTCTGCTCCTTAGCTTCATATAATACTAGAGTTAATAAAAAGAAGGGAGGCACTTTAATCTTAGGACATGCTGATAGAAAATTTGAGGATTTGACCATCTGCAAACAATTTTACCATCGTGATTATTTTGAAGTATGCGGTGTACGAGATATAGAATAAAACTTGAGCATTCTAAAAAGTATGTTGTTATCGTAGCACGTATAGTAAAAATTTTGATAAGTTCTTAGAAAATATGGAAAATCTATTATAGACCACTTTTTTGATAAGAGATGTGTAGTCTGTGGTGACTTTAACATAAATATTTTAGAAGATACCAAAGAAAGCAGAGAATTTATAAAGGAGTTGTTCTTTTCTGGGATGATATTTTTTTTATTTTCCTACACCTATCATGTATTTTTCTGGTAGATCTCCCTCGTGAGACAAGGTTTACACAAAGGAAAAACACCTGCAAACATAAATAAAATTAAAAATTTCTTTATTAAATTTCTTTTAGCTTTAAAATGAAAGTGTTTTACATTTTATCGATCGAACCGGCAACACTAGTTCAATCAAAGTGACAGCGCGTACGTCCAATGGAATGCGTCCAATTTGACGTATGTCAATGTGCCCTCAATCTGGATGACGTCCAATTGGACGCACTCCATTTGGATATCATCCAAACGGACGCATGTCAATGCCCATCTTTACAATCAAACATAACAGAGCTGTCAAAATCGATGAAAATAAAATTTTACAGGTTGGCCCATAGATGTATGGTTGGCCGACCATGATGATCGGCGACCATGACCTTTAGTTATTGTTCTTAGACCATGACCAATACATCGTACATTGACACTTTTCAAAGAACCTTTTTAAACTTGTTCGTTCAAAAGTGTCAATGTACGATGTGTATTGGTCAAGGTCGCCGACCATGGTCGGCCATCCTGGGGGGCTACCGCGTAACTTTATGGATATGAACTTTATACGTTTTTTGGAACTTTAAGTCAATTTAATAAAAAATATAGCCACTATCAGTTCTTTGTTTTGTGTGACATCGGGTATAACGATAGGTATGTAGCTAGAAACGTTCAACAGAACAAAGCAGCAAAAATCTATCAAATTGAGGAATTCAAATGACAGTTGAAGCCCATACCCATACCCATATTATTTTGCCGGTAGCCCCCCTGGGGGCTACCGCGTAACTTTGTGGA
Organism: Crambus lathoniellus; assembly: GCA_949710035.1. Taxonomy (NCBI): domain Eukaryota; kingdom Metazoa; phylum Arthropoda; class Insecta; order Lepidoptera; family Crambidae; genus Crambus; species Crambus lathoniellus. The sequence goes on from OX453296.1 coordinate 33,737,213, forward strand.
TATGAACTTCATACGTTTTTGGTGTTAATTTTATAAAGAAAATAGCCGCTATCAGTTCCTTGTTTTGTGACGTCCTGCTAGCCCCTTCGGGGCCGTGGCTCCCTCGGTGTCTCCCCTAGGGGAGACAAAGGGATGTTGCTAGTGGCCTTAGCTCACCTGAACGGGGGAGACAAAGCCCTTCCATTTATGCAATAACTTTATGGTGGTTTTGTCTCCCTCATGTTTGAAAATGACGAACGAACACGCAAATGCAGCTCATTATAATGAAATCAGCGTAGAGATGTTTGGGTAAAAACTTGGTAAAAATTACGCTTATCTCAAATTTGATAAATAATAATTTACTAACTACTTTTTTGTTGAAATCGTGATAATTTGTTTTCTCGAGTTAAATGCTGATATAATTGGCATAGTTTTTGCACTACCTATGCAATTTATATATATTTTGCAGTAAGATAGCTATAGCCGTGATATAATTATGTACCGTAAGATAGTAATGAATCGCTTTTTATAACTATCTTACTAGGAATATAATTATAATACTAGTGATATAGTTATATTACTAGATTTGTTTGATAAAATAATTGTATGAATGTAGTCCTGTAGAACACGTGATAAATTTAAATTAAATTTCGTGGTTTTTTTTCACACCACAGAACTCTTGTTGCTTTCGTATATCAACAAGGTATCTTCTATCTATATTCTTCCATATATCCTATCCTATATCATATACCTTCCGGTATATAATTATATCCCTAGGGATATAACTATATCACGGCTTTTTCTATCTTACTGCGACATATATAAACCAACTAAACCCCAATAAAATAATTGTGTTACGAGTTTGCAAATATTCGTTTTGATTATAAATTCTTGAATAATCACGTGACCAGTAATAAAAGACTTGAAACTCATTACGAAGTTTACTGGCCTGTTATTATCAAAGATGAGGGAGACAAAACCACCATAAAATTATTGAATAAATGGAGGGGCTTTGTCTCCCCGTTCAAGGGAGCTACGGCCACTAGCAACATCCCAGGGGAGACACCAAGGGAGACACGGCCCCGAAGCGCTGCTAGCCCTTAGCAACGTTCAACAGAACAAAGCAGAAAAAATTTATCAGAATAAGGAATTCAAATGACAGTTGAAGCCCATACCCATATCCAGATTTCTTAGCCGGTAGCCCCCATGGGTATGAACTTCATACGTTTTTGGGAACTTAAAGTAAATTTTTTAAAGAAAATAGCCGCTATCAGTTCCTTGTTTTGTGACGTCGGGTATAACGATAACTGGCTAGAGTACTCGTCAGATAAGTCTGCGCGCGGTAAAAATCGAATACTAATCTTTTCTATAACATTAGAACAAAAAAAGCACTGTAACTAGCGCCAAAAACGCGCCAGGCACGTGCAGAGTTATCTGATGGCCCCAGTACAGGTTGGCCGACCATGGTCGGCGACCATGACCGGCGGTCATTTAGTGAGAGTGTTCACACGATCGCCGGTTTCATTCTGCGTTGGACTGGCCGTGAGGATGGATGTGTATGCAATGACGGCTTATGCAATTTACGTTTACAGCGCTTTTAATTTATTACGAGAATTTTTCTATATTAATAGAGTCTGGATCTTGTATAATATGTCTAGATAAATGTAATTATGCATTAAAGTAATAATAGACATATTTATCATAACACCCAGACACAGAAAAAACAAATACTTACATCATATCAATATTTCTTGAGCGGGGATTGAACCCAGTATAATAATAATAATGTATTAATAACGTTTTATTCATTTTATTTTTTTTTACTGAATTTTAGATAACAAAACAGAATACTCCTATACATCTTGTGAATTTAAGTGTATTTTATTATCATTTGAATAAAAAATATATTTTATCAAAGATATACAACATCAAGGATATTTTTGACAATGTAATATGCTCCACAAAATGGCCTGATTGCGAAAAAAAACAATAAATTAAAATATCCTACACGTCAGTCAACGCAGAAATATTCAGATGAACTGAATGATCGGCCAACCAACGTGTGAACGCTCTTTGTGGCCTGCGACAAACTCCCTTTGAATCGTGCACGAAAAACCGACACGGGACGGATCGCCGGCGATCATTGCTCACAGTCAACAATCACACGCAAACCGGCCCTGTACACGATGGGCCAACATGGTCGCCGACCATGATCGGCCATCGTGTACTGGGGGCTTTACACACACTAGCAATGTTCAACAGAACAAAGCAGCAATAATCTATCAAAATAAGGAATTCAAATGACAGTTGAAACCCATACCCATATCCATATTTCTTAGCCGGTAGCCCCCGTGTACTGGGGGCTTAAAGCCCCCAGTACAGGATGGCCGATCATGGTTGCGACCATGACCAATACATCGTACATTGACACTTTTGAAAGAACCTTTTTAAACTTGTTCGTTCAAAAGTGTCAATGTACAGTGCCACAAACTTTGCTGTTCCGGTGACAGCGGCGCTACGTACGTTTTTTCTTTTGTTTGTAGCAATTTAACCGGCCCTGACTTCTAAAAACTTCAGCCGCCAGCAGCGCTATGGTTGGACATCAACTTGACAGCATAATGACATTATAAAAAAAACAACGTGATGCTCTACAGCGGGACCACCTTGAGCTACGTTAATTTAATGGGGTTGGCAACTGTCATTGTGGCGCTGCGATCGTTGGCTCCAAAAGAACTGTCAAGTCAATAGTAAATATTTTTAAAACAAAGTTTTTCTCTAAAATAACGAAGTGCTGCTTATTTGGATGCAAAAATATTGGGATTCAGAGCTTTTCCAAAGATCCAGTCAGTAGAAAGAAAGGATAAGAGCTATACGAATAAAAATAATTGAGCCGACGAGAACTTCTAGGTTATGTTGTGCTCACTTCGATGAAAATCTTTAGGTAGGTACCGAACTATAAGTATTAACTACACTCCATAATATTTACACAGGTTTGTGACAAAATACCTATTAGTTATAATAATGGTTATAATGAATGTATTTTAGGTATATTGAATAAAACAAGTAAAAAGTGTTTAATTGTCTTGTAACCCGTATATCAAAGTAATATTTATATAGGTACTTATTTATCTACAATTTCAGTTTTAAGGAAGTTGTTGTAAAAATCATCTAACTTCCTAATCATTTCATGAATGAAGGTTTCATCTCTAGTTATGTACTTACCTATAATATTTTCATATCTTTATGTTTGTTTGTTTGTTGTTTCTAATACTTCATTGCATGTCGTATAGCTCCAAATATGGAGAAGGAAACAAATCAAAAAGTACTGCACTGCATCACAAAGTTTAGGAATATAACAAATCTATCTCATGAAATGAAGTATTTTAAGTAAAATCGTAAAAAATATCTTAATTGTTCGATTTCTAACCTTTCAACAAGTTCACTTTTTTCTCTTTGTCGACGCGCCCCGCCATTTTATTTCACCAGAAACATGCCAGGAACAATAAGTTTTTTCCTCCATCTGCAGCTAGACAACCGGATTTTTATACAATATCCCTTTTTTTGTCATGTTTACAAATGACACGCTGTGAAACGTTCGCCATTTAGGCGCCAACGACCGCAGCGCCATCTACAAATACTTTTGCGGTGCCAACCCCATTAGCATCAAAAAAATGTATAAAATTTGTATATAATTGTATACGCAATTAAAAAAAATGTATATCTATAGTTTCGTTGTAAAAACGAAATCAATGTGGCCCCGCTGGGGAGCATACTCTACAGCGGGACCACCACTATAATTCTGTTACTGAAGGCTTTTCAAATTTGTTTATGGGACCAAAAAAATGTATATTAAATGTATATTAATAAACTTCAGCCAATTTGATATTTAGTTTGATCTATACCAACTTACGGCCACTTAAAAAATTTCCCTACGAATATTAGGTGTCCGTTACGCCAGCCGGAAAAAAGTTTCTAGAGGAAAACGAGTTGATTAAAAAATATCTTCCAAACCCTACTAATACAAGACACCTACAAATTCAATTTGGAATTGAGGTATCATGCTCAAAACGTGCTAAGTCAAGTAAATAGTATATTTTGGAACGAATCTGTAATGACTTAGCATGTTTTGGCCTTGGCTTTGGCACTAAACGCTATCAGTCAATATCAAAAATAGCAGACTGCAAAAATGCAGAAAGAGCTCGAAAACGTAAGAAAACCCTGAAAATTAGAAAAAAATTTGGAAAAACGGATGTACAAAATTCCAATATGTGCTAAGTAAAGGACTTAGCTCATTTCGGAAACAATCTGTGATATAATTTTTTTTTAATATCTAAGGTCCTTCTTAAATAGTGCACATAATTTTAAGGGGTCAATGTACTCATGCATACAAACAACTTTTAAATCGAATAGATAAATAGAAAATTTTAAATCGAATGAATTAAAATGTATGGAACATCCGATTTTTTTTATCGCGATTTCAATGTTGGTACCATAGTAAAAGTTGTTTGTATACATGAGTACATTGACCCCCTAAAGTTATGTGCACTATTTAAGAAGGACCTTATATATGCACAGAGTACCTAATAACTACATTACATTCACTAAACTACATATAATAAAACCAAAAACAATAGAACATAAAAATCAACATTATTTTGAGACAAGAAGTCAGGAGCAGACCCATCTCACTGGTGGCACCCGTTCACGAGCAAGACGCACGAACCATCCATCACTTTCACTCAACCATATTTTAGAGAACGTAACGACCCGCCTCACACGACACCACCGCAGTAATGTTTACCAGAGAGCATGACTTACTCAAACAACTCATCTCAAAACACCGAAACCAATGTAAGAATGTAGTACAGTCGCCAGCACGTCAGGTTACTACAAACTGTCAAATTTCTTTAAATAAAATTCAACCTTATGTCCAACAGATAGAGTTCAGTTTCAATAGATAAATTTTGATATTTTGTAGTAACCCGACGTGCTGGCGACCGTACATGATTAATTTTGTTAAACAAGACTCACAATTAGCTACAAGAAAAAAACCTTGTCTGCTTATATGACCAAGTTGCTTTGTCATTTAAGAAATCACTTAAGGCCTGATCAGACGAGGGACTGTCCGCCGAGTACTTTTTTGTCCATCGATATAGATCTCTTATAAATTGTATCGAATAACGCACACAAGGAACTAAAAGTACCGTGGACAAAAAGTCCCCGAAAGTACCGCGGACACCAAGAGACTGGACTGGACAAAAGTTCGCGGAAAAATATAGAACGAACGTAACTAGGCGCAACAACGCACACAAAGAACTTTAGTCTGCATTGAGCGCTCGATAGTAAAGTACGTTTCCGGGCAAGAAATGACCGCATACCGTATGCGTTGAGTCCGCGACAAGTCCTCGGAGGACATATTTTGGACGTACAGGAAATTCTTGTCCGCCGGGGACAAAAGTCCCTCGTCTGATTATGCTTATGCCTTAACAGTGTAGTAGCCCTTCTTGAGGAGGCAATTTTTTATATGATTCTTAAACTCTTCAAAGGGTAACATATCACTTGGAATCTTGTTAAAGATGTGTATACCTTAACCCATGAAGGACCCATGTACCTTCTCTAATCGGTACCAAAGCATTACAAGTCCATTCCTATTTCTTGTATTGCGACCATGCAAATCGCCATGTTAAGTATGCAAATTAATATGACGACGCACAAAAAGAATACAATTTAATATAAATTGAGATGCAGCTGTCAGTATACCAATTTTTTGAACTTCTCCCTAATGTAAGTTTTAGAGCTTAGTTGATAAATGGCCCTTATTGCTCGTTTTGCAAAATTAATATAGCCACCTCCTGGATGCCAGCCTGCGTCATACCTATATTACAAAAAGAAATAAAAATTCGTCCCAGAGCCATTGTGAATTCGTTGCGCAAGTAATAATTTTACAGTAGTTATGTTACTTCTTTTAACTGGCAACACTTCTCCTAACACTGATTTGAATTTGACACATGGTATAAACAGATCCTTAATACAACAAAAAAATTACTTTTGTTACAAAATCATAAGATTAATCATCATCCTGGATCTTGCTCAAGGCGGGAAAAATGGATATTGGTCTGTAATTACTAATTACCTGGGTCTTCTTTGTCCTCATATTTAAATAATTGAATATTTTTTCTAAATTTCATTATGTCAGGTAAAATTCCTTCAGCAATGCAATCATTAAAAATAACAGCAAGATATGGAGCAATGGTGTAAATAATGCTTTTAAGAATAGTTACAGATATACCCTATAAATAAGTTACCTACACGTGAAGTGGGGATGTATTTTTTTCTTGTCTACCCGATAGCGTGGGGTGTCGCTGAATAGTAGTTTTAAAAATATTGCGGGTTTGTAAAACAGATTTTTGATTGAGGCATCCGGTTGTGAATTATTAAGCTTTAAAGTGCAAAGTTTGTTGGGGTCAAGTGTCCCAACCTCTGCCAGCCAAATGGTTGTTTTCGGATACGTGGAAAAATTCACGATAGTTGTATATAATATGACGAAGTTAAAAGGAAAACTATCACAGCTAAGAAGGCTTTAAAAGTTTTTTTAAATATAATCGTTTTCGAAAACCGCAAATATAACTTTGTCATTCATACGAATACTATGAAATACAAAGTTATTTTTTCTGGCGAAAAATGATAGTACTAATTTTCTACATAGGTGTATGTTATCGGTAACTACGTTAAGTGGGTACGGAATCCTTCATGGGCGAGTGACTTGCACTTGGCCGATTTTAAATTTTGAAGTTAGTTAAAAAGTAGTTATTATGTTTCCATGAATGACTGAGTGAATATTAACGATGTAACTATCTGGAAAAGAAGTTTAATTAGTTACATTAAACGAGTGAGGATTTCTAAATAGTGTGGCTACTTGGATAAAACTCCAACCTAGTTACATTAATGTAACTAACTACAATGTAACTAGATGAAACATACGTAACAGAAAGAGTTTTTTTCCGTTTTATTCCGAAAGTATAAGGCCCACTCATTTTACATTTGGCGCATATTTGTGCAAAATTTGCCTTAATTATGCAATCAAATAGTTTTCCTCTAGAAACTTCTTTCTGGCTGGGGTAACGGACACCTAAAATCCGTAGGGAAATTTTAAATTAGTCGTAATTTGGTAAATATCCAACTAAAGATCAAATTGACTGTAGTTTATTAATATACATTTAATATACATTTTTTTGGTCTCATAAACAAATTTGAAAAGCCTTCAGTAACGGAATTATAGTGGTGGTCCCGCTGTAGAGTATGCTCCCTAGCGGGACCACATTGATTTCGTTTTTACAACGAAACTATAGATATACTTTTTTTTAAATTGCGTATACAATTATATACAAATTTTCTACATTTTTTTGATGCTAATGAAATAAACGTAGCTCAAGGTGGTCCCGCTGTAGAGCATCACGTAAAAAACACGCTAGTTTCACATTTTGGCCACCGGCACAGCAAAGTTTGTGGCACTGTACGATGTATTGGTCATGGTCGCCGACCATGGTCGGCCAACCTGTACTGGGGGCTTAACAATCATCGACCAAAGAGTACATTATTATCCCACAGATTAGGTAGAAAGTGAACTCCCAATCTCGCAATCGCCATCTATAGTGCAACAAGCTTTTCTGTTCCGGTGATTATCTTTGAAACTAAAATAGTTTTCATACGACAGACCATTTTGACAGCTTATTTCTTATTGCAAGTGGCTCTTCTGTCACGGCTGTCACCGGAACAGAAAAGCTTGCGTCACTGTACAAAAAACTTTTGCCTGTTTCTCCCCATGAACTGTCAAATTACCTACGATTACCTTGCGCAATCGCACCCTCTGAGTACTGAATCCTATGGAGATGGCATATTGTTCTATATGAACTATCGGTTATACAAATATGAGCTAAATCGACATTGTACTCATAAACCTGTAGCCATCTTGTTCTATCTTACCTCCAATACTTCATGTAAAAAGAGACAGCAATATATTTATTCGACCTATTTTTTGGCAACATTGAAACGTGACGTCATCGTAATGCATGATTGAAGCCGGTCGCCATGTAGGTTTCTCGGTATGTGAGCTGTCAACGAGAGTTGTATTTGCAGTGTTTTGTGATAAAAGTCTTTTAATTTGAGACTTTCATGTGAATAAAAGGTATTAATAAGTGAGAGAAAGCAACAAGGAACATGTCTAATTGCAGTCTGGTAGTTTGTGGCATCAAAAAAAGTGAAAATTGTCCAAACATTACATTACACCGGTACGTACTATTTATTTTGCAAAAACACCAAAACAATACAATAAATGCCTTGTGTTTTGGTTTTCCTGTGAATAGTTTACTTAGAATTCATACCAAATGTAGCTTACTACTTATTTTGGTGAGTTTTGTTGGTGTATTTCAAGAAAATATAAATCTGTTTGTTTTGCGCTAGAGTTGCCCTTATAGCATTTTTCTTATCTTATCGAATTATCGATGTTTTCAAATTTCAAGTGTAAGTTGAGTGTATTAATTTTAAACTATTTTTATTGTTTCAGGTTGCCTAAAAATAACAAAAAAAAGAAAAATATGGCTGGATACAATGCGAAAGGAAAATTTAAAGACTCGTACGAAAACTATTTTATATGCCCTTTTTATTTTGAAGAACAGTTTCAAACGTCAACGACAGTTTATGTTTTGAAAAAGACGTTATTAGGCCACTGGCAAAATCGAAATTATAGTGCGACAACGTTTTCTATTCCGGTTGCCAAAAACTGGATACTTATATATAACGTGTTTTTTTTAATGTCATTTTGCTGTAAAGTTGTCGTCCAACTTACATTCATTCTAGCACTTTAAAAGTAAGTATATTTTTTTACCACTAGATGTCGCTTCGCTATATTCTAAATACATAAAAAAATATGCTTGCTAGTAAAGATCTCGATTCAAGCTGTTTATTATTTTATTACTTAATAATGCTTGTTTTTTTTATAGACATTTCTTTTTTTCTATGGTAGGTAGGTGCCTAGTAGGCATTCTCCTTTGTGATTTATATTGTAATGTGTGTTATGTAAAAATAAAACAATCCTTGTTGTATAAACATAATAGGTTTTTTACAATATGGAGCTTTTTGTTTTATTTCTTTACCTTTTTTTACTTAAACTGGTTTTAATTTTATTTTATCACGATAAATATATCTTATGTCACTCGGAAAGAATGTAGCTTTCTAATGGTCAAAGAAATTTCTAAATTAGTCCAGTAGTTTTGGAACCTATTAAATTCAAACAACAACCACTCAAATTTTTCCTGTTTACGATATTACTATAGATGAGGAAGCACTTGGCGGCTCTTCTCGCCTTGAAGCCCCCAGTACAGGATGGCCACTCATGTTCGTCGACCATAATCTATCCTTGGAGGAGGCCTATGCCCAGCAGTGGGCGTCGTACGGCTGAAATGATGATGATGATGATAGGTAGGTAGTCACAAAAATACTTGTATCTATAACTTCATGAATAAATATATCGATGTACAAATAGGGCAGCACTACGGAAAGGCGCCATTTTGGTTTCTCGGTATGTGTGCTTGTGTGTGTGTTTAGGCTTCAATTTTTCGTAGGTATGCCATCTCCATAGGATTCAGTACTCAGAGATCGCACCCAAGGTCAGGCGCAGAGATGGGCAAATGCCCGGTTAAAACCCGGCATTTTGAAAATGCCCAGGTTAAAACCCATTTATGCCCATTTCTGCCCGAAAAGTTGGGCGGAAACTGTATAATAAATCAGTAATAACAGTTAACCAATATTATGAAATTTTACATGATTTACAAACTCATTACTTAAATAATGCTAAGTAATATTAGAGTACGAACATATTTGTTAATTTTTAACCCCCGACGCAGCGCAAAGAGGGGTGTTATAAGTTTGAGGCCTATGTCTGTCTCTCTGTACTGTACGTATATTTGTAGTGCCTAAACGGATCAGGCGATTTTATTGGGTTTTTTTTAATTGAAAGCTATATTAATCGAGATGGTTATTAGCCACGTTTGAAGAAAATCCATATGGCCATTTATGGAGATGGTCAACTGCCTGCCGAAACGGAAAAAGGTACAGACATGGTGCTTTGACTTAAACAATGTACACCCTGGGCAAATTTTGGTGCAATAAAAAAAACAAAATGGCGGCCAAAAAAAATGGCCGCCAGAAATTAAGTTGCTCGATTTGGCTGAAATTAGCGATTTCAATGTGGTTTTATTTTTATTTTATGTGTTATATAAATAAAATTAAATAAATAAAAACCCCCGACACAAAAAAACCTCAAAGAAAGTCAGAAAATAAATTTTCTCTCTGTCGGGGCACAAAATGAGAGAGAGATTATAAACAACTAGCAGTTGTCCGCGGCTTCACCTGCGTGGTCAAAGAGAATTAATTATATCAATGCCTTAAAAAATACATGGCACATGTCTGGTGCAAGGATATAAAAGTAACAATTCAAACATTTTAAAAAAATACCAAGTGGAACCCTCGCTAACGCTTGCCGTATACAAAGTGTACGTAGGTATACTGACATTATGTTTGGATTTTATATTTAGGTAAGTACAATAATTATTGAGTTCAAATCATGTTCAAACCACTGTGGGGAATTGCGCAACGGTTAAAGGAAGACTGATGTTGTCTTCCGGGATAGGTGTTGTTAGCCCGAGGACAACTGTCCGCTGGTTTTTATGTCGGAGTTCGTATATAAGCGAACTTGGTGAATGAACTTCGTAAGCGCGATGTAGGTTCTTCACTCTGAAGCTCTGTGCCATGTTGATTATGTGCGCGTCGTCTAGATGTCGCCACAACACATAATTATGTATGAATTGATGCAAATCCGCATTTTAAGTAAGTAGTGTATCATAGTGGAAGGGGGTCTTTCCGAGGTAAAAAGAAACCTGGATCATTCTCCACCTTTCTACCACCTCAAAAAGTAGCGCAAAAATCCGCAGCACCGTTTTCATAGTAAAAGACCAGTCATTACTGGCAAGACACACTGGTCAAAGACTTTCGCCTTGAGACATTGAGGTATTTCGGACGCAACTATATGCCGGAGCTTCCCAAACGCTGCCCATCCAAGCTGGATTTGACGAGAGATCTCTTTCTCAAAGTTGGACTTACCTTACTGGACCGTCTGTCCCAGGTAAACATAGTGGTCAAAAACTTCGAGTGTTATGTTCGCAACAGTAACTGGAGCAGGTGCCAGGATAAGGGGTATTAACCAATCCAAATGTAACCAGAACCATCGGCTTGCTTTCCAAAATACAATATATTTTTCAACAGCCATCCTGTGATAGAATAGACCATTGCGAAAGTTACATAACCTCAGCGATCGCAAACCAAGCACGCTACCCTATTGCTCTATTTACCAAATTTCGTGAAAGTCAGATCAGTGGTTTACGCATGAGAAGGTAACAATACCTAGACAAAAAGACACATTCTCCTAACTCTTGAACTACCAAAATGCAAAAACTCAAGTCAATACTTTGCCACTAGGTACGTTTGTGTGTGTGTTTTAATGTAGAATAGATCCTATGCCAGCTCAATCGTGCAAAGAAAACGAAGTTAAGCTTACGAAGCCGGTTAAGTGAGCCATATGCTGCAAATATCTTTTTCCTGGTTACCTCACCATGAGGACTTCTTAGCCCAGAAGTGAGGAAGTTTCCATATAAAAAGGGTGTCTCAAAAGTACGTATAGGATTTGAATTTCGCGTTATATCCGAAATATTCAAGATGGCGGGTTGAAATTTGACATACGACATCTTGACACATGTAAAATTAATCGTGGAGCGTTTCACAATAAAACAGCGCATAGAAGTTATACAAATATTTCACGAAAATTCACGATCAATTACAAACACTCGTCGAACGGTTGAAAAATCTCGTAATTTCAAGAAGAGGTGATGTCAAATGGCCACCGAGATCTTGCCATCTGATGCCACTGGATTTCTTTCTTTAGGGCTACGTCAAAGATAAAGTCTACACCAACGATCCCCAAAACATAGACAATAAAGACAAAATATTCGCTGAGTTATTGGTGAAATAAGTAGCGAAATGTGTGAAATTAGCAGCGAAATGTGTGAAAGTGTCATGAAAAAGTTGCACACAGCAAAAATGCCCGTAGCGGCCATTTAGCAGATATTCTTTTCATATAAAATTGTACAAGTCTCTTCAAAATAAAATAAAACTACGAAGAAATTCCAATCCATTCGCGTTTTATTGAGACAAATCATCCTATACCTACTTTTGGGACACCCGTTAAATTTTAACCCCCTTTCTACCCCATTAGGGGGAAGTATTTTAACTTTGCCTACGCAGATCATCTTTAATCCTGACCAGTATCCTACATACCAATATTTATATTTCTAATTCTAAAAATCAGGAAATTCCTTATAAACTTGAAACCCTCTCTTTGTACCCCATTATGGGGTAGTTTTTTAACTTCGCCTACGCAGATTATTAATTTTAATTCGGTGATGAGTGTCACCTTTCGATTTTATATAGATAGATTATGTTAATCATAAATAAAATAAAATATTATACTTATAAGTGCATACTCCATTTTATTATTAAAACATTTTAATACTACCCTGTTAAAATAACAAAAATGAACAATTTTCTGGTATTTTAACAGATTAATATTATTTGTCTTTTGGTAATATTCATGTGCATTATAACCAAAATAATTAAAATACTTACACAGGTAAAAATACTTTAAAACATTGTTTACGCCCACAAAATGGGCAGTAATGGGCATTAACCCGGCGTTTTGGGTTTTAACCGAGTTAAAACCCGGGCGGGCTGAATGGGTTAAAACACAGTGCCCATCTCTAGTCAGGCGTTGGAATCACCCATAGATTGGGTCAAAACTTAGTGACTGCAATTTCCCCGGTGCATTCATTGGCTATAATTAAGACCGCCATTTTGTTTCTGTGCCGCAAGTTTCTGTCCCATTGGCTAAAATTAATACGGTCACTTTTGACGTATAGTTTAAGCAGTGTTGCCGGATTGGGGTGATTACCCTCCAAATTCGGGATTATTTTGGGCAATGGAGGACATTTTCGGGAGGAAGAGTTTTGACTTTGGGGGGATGTGGGGTATTTTTTCATGGCAAAAATGTTATTTTAAGTATGTTTTAGCGCTTGGAACTGATTATATATATAGCAATCAGTGTTCTTGGTGCAAGTGATCTACTCTGCCACACTCTAAAAAAAGCTTATCGAGTAATCAGTGAGATAGAAGAACGCCTTTTCAAGTGTTTCGGTTTGTTGTGGGGCTTTTTCTTAAAAATCAGCGTTTTGGGGATTTCGGTTTTTCGGGATTTCGGAGCATGCAACACGGGCATCTGGCAACACTGAGTTTATGTTTTTTCAGTTTTTTACAAAATTCATTTCGGTTTTCTTTCTATTATTATTGCGTTCAACATTTCATTTTGTATTGTTTTTTGATATAATGTATACTTACGGTATTCGAAGGTGCCTACGGTACGTGAGTAAATACCTACTATTTACGTAGTTTTATGTATCAATAATTCTGTAGGTATACCTATATTTGAGTTTGTTGTTTCAGGCAAATTCCAAGAGGCAACTTTGTATTTCATAGAACAAATCATAAGAAAATACTCAATACCTACTCAATCATTTATTGCTTACTATAGTGTACTTAAGGTGGTAAAAGCTTATAATCTAAAGATCAATATGGATCCTGTCGGTCGGGTACGCAACTTGGTGGAAGAGGAGAGGAAGCGCATTTTAAAAATACAAAATACAATTCACAATCCGGAGCAAAGAAGATTTTCAGAAAGTTATGAATGAAAGGTAATGTTTGTTTAATTTTTATATATGAATGTACCTAACCTTTGTATATTAAAATTAATTATGGATTAGTTTGTTGAAAAATCTTCATAATAATTTCAATATCCATTTAGCAGTGATATACTATTAGGTACTGCTTTACAGTAGATAAGGTACCTTGGGACACATTTAACTAGTTTCAATTGTGTGGAGTTAGTAAAGTTGTTAATACTAAATCGAGAGAAAATAACAATGTAATTCAATAAATTTGTCGAAGCATTTAAAACTGACTTAACAGCAAATTCATATTTTTGACAAACGGAACAGAATTATAACAAATGTTCCGGCAGGATAAGAAATTGTTGTGGTGTCGGTACAAATGACAGTTTATTGTGATTGTCTTATGACTGTGTTATTATAACTGTTACTGCTACTATCTTAGATTTTACTTATACACACTATACACATATTATAAGTCTATGCACAAAGCTTACCTACTTATTTACTATTATCTAGAAACATTGATTATCCATAACTTAATATGTGCATACCGGCACAACAAACAATGTGCTTTAGCGACACTACTCTTTCTTGATTTACAAACTATTCAGCTTTCAATTATTTGTTTAGGAAATGTTATGGCAGTAGTAACAATATCTAAAATCTATACTTAGTAACAAAATCTAATCTTTTCAGATAACTTGAGTGTCAAAGAGGTTCATGGAGTGCTGCGAAGATACCCGTGTCTGCCTATTTCTGCTAATAAATTATCAAAACAGAATAATTATGGTGCAAATTACTACTGTTAGTCGCTATATTATTACTTACTGTATTATAATGTTTAACTATTTTAAGTTATTGTGTTTTGCATTGAAAGCAATAGCGTTTGTGCGTAAAAAATATTTGCAAGCAGTTTATGTTTTCTTTTATTGGCTATTAAAGTGCTTAGCACCCAGTTGCAGAAAGCTTCATTAAAGTTCTGTTAATGCTTCACTAAATCTATTGCTGTCACTTTTTCGTTGTCAAGAAAATAAGTGAAAGCAATAGATTTGATGAGAGCTTTCTGCAACTGAGTGTTTAATTCTGAGTTTATGTATAAATTCAATGTAAGTAAGAGTAATAATTTCATTAAACTGTGTGTCACATAACTCTGCACGTGCCTGGCGCGTTTATGGCGCTAGTTACAGTGCATTTTTTTGTTCTAATGTTATAGAAAAGATTAGTATTAGATTTTTACGTGTGCGTTACCGCCGCAAAAACTTGTGCTTTAGAGAGATGAGACCTTATCAGATAATTAGTGTGTCGTGAGGAGAAATTTGTTTACTAATAGCAAAATTTGTGTGAATTGTAGTTTTTGAGATATTTGACAAAAACAGTTTTTGCCAGGGTCACGTTTTAAACGTTACCCTGGCAAAAAAGTTGTTTTAGCTCGGAACTAAATACATGAATAGATAGCTTTTGTTGCGTTGTAAATGTTAGCAAACAGCAAAAATTGTGTGTGTTATGGTTCTCGAGTTATTTGAGTTTTTGCTGGGGTAACGTTTTGAGATTTCCCATATCTCAGAAACGGTTCAACGCAGAAGTTTGAAAAAAATACCAGTAAGAGACCTGAATTTGTTTAAATTTGTTTAAACATTAGTTTTTGATTTGGTTGTCGTAAACCAACGTAATTAAATGTTTTCGAAAATCAGAAAAAACTGATTTGTAAGTAAACTATTACATTTACAACCAAACAAACAGCTGCAAAAACTACCCGTGGTAGACACTTATTATGTCTAGAATTTTAGATCTTGTAACTTTACACGATTTAAAGATAAAGATAAATTTGATTAATTTTAGACTGGTCGTACTTTAGAGATCGAATACACAGTTTCCATAACATTATGGCATATGGCATACATTAAACAAATTTAAGTAATTCATGAACATTCGTTCCTGTTAATTTTAGCTTTCAATTACAGCTATCATGAAAGATATATCAAAAACAAGAACATGACAACAATTCTCTAGTAACCCGCCCAAATTGTAGAGGTCACGTAA
The DNA here is from genome assembly GCA_949710035.1 of Crambus lathoniellus. NCBI lineage: Eukaryota > Metazoa > Arthropoda > Insecta > Lepidoptera > Crambidae > Crambus > Crambus lathoniellus. The sequence continues at coordinate 33,753,061 of OX453296.1, forward strand.
AAGCGACCGCGCCATACATAAGCGTAACCATCTTAAATGAACGGGATGTTATGGATATTTTGTAAGTACAGTTGCGTACAAAAGTTCGCTGGTCAGATTATCTTTAAATATAAAATGTACGTTAGTCTCGCAAAAACTAAAGAATGGCTGGGCCGATTTTAGTTTAAAAATGTCTGTCGTATTCCAGGGGGAAGTTTAATTTAACGGTAAGAAATATATATGGAAAAATTGCGTGGAAAATTGTTAAAAAACATTTTCCCGTAAAAACTGTTCCTAGAGTGCTCGTCAGATAAGTGGAATGGACAGTAGGTGACAGTTTTAGAGTGCGGCTGCACGCGGTCGAAATCGAATACTAATCATTTACCATAACCTTAGAACGAAGAAAATGTACTGTAACTAGCGCCAAAAACGCACCAGTTGCGCGAAAATTGCGCACGGACGGACTCTATGTAGGTACAGTTGGACGGAAATCACCCGCAGCAGCCGCAATCGGAGATGTCACTGCGATATGACGTCATCGCAATAGCGCGCAAGGAAAGCAAATTTACAAAAGCTAGTGAAACTTTACAACGCTGTAACTTTGGAAATCCTGGACAGATTTCGATGAAACCAAAACTGTTATTACTTGCACGATTACGCGCATTAAACGCAGTAATTTTTTTAGTCATATTTTGATGTGTTGGTGTGACTCATTGTTTACGACACAGACTAATTCGTTGGCTGGGTCGGAAGAGCGAGCGTTCCCATCTCGTCTCGCGTCAAGACAATATTACGCACGGCTGCGTTGACATTTCAGAGAGCGAATTTACTTCGGAAGTCCTGTAGAACACGTGATAGGTTACAAATTGGTGACTAGTCTATATAATTTGTGATTTGGTGCCACTTCGCTCATCATCGCCTGAATTGTCACAAGTCACAACCGTCGTTACCACCTGTATTTATAATAAACATAGATTATTTAAGAAAATATAATTTAATAAATGCCGAATCCCAAAATCCAATTCAATTGCGTGTGTACGCCGCACGCGGCTTCTTTTGTTTATGCGGCGGCAACCTTTGACAAAAAGCGGCACGTGCCAATGCGGTGCGATAAAAGGGCGACATTATCTAAGCGAATGGGCGTTTTCACATTAGACGATAACGACACCGACACGATACTACACCGATATCGGCACGACAGACAATATCGTTGACGGTAACGAACGACACAGTGTGAAAGCATTTAGTAGTGATTGTATCAAACTGCCAGTCCGACGATATCGTGCCGATATCGTTTCGTTACCGTTATCGTCCAATCCAATGTGAAAACGCTCAATGGACTTTAAAACGGTAAATATTTGCGATAGGCGAACGAGGCGAGAACCGACTTGCATCGCGAAAGTAAACAAAGTTTAGCGTGGCGTTTTCGTTGCGTTGTGGTATAAAAATAAAACAATTGGTTTGACTAAAGAGAAACAACAAATTACTATAAATGTATTTATTGGTACATGATTGGTACTGACAAATAAATCACACTATAAATTGCTTACTGAGATTATTACCTACTTAGGTAGATATAGATTACTACTGACCAACCTTTATTTATTTGCCTTTAAACTAATAACTATCGTAAATCATTAAATTATGTAAAACGACTATTAATAAAAATGATTATTACTTATAAAATAGAAAACTAGTAGAATCAATACTTTACCAATAACGTTTTTCTGCGTAACTGTACAAAACATCGGATACTAAGCTGCTAATTTACGAAGATAGCCCGTACGTATGGTGCGGTCGCTTATAAGTGATCTTTACAATTTGGTCGACTTATTAAAGAATTGCTGTCTCAATCTTGTTTTTGATATATCTTTCATGATAGCTGTAATTGAAAGCTAAAATTAACAGGAGCGAATGTTCATGAATTACTTAAATTTGTTTAATGTATGCCATGTGCCATAATGTTATGGAAACTGTGTATTCGATCTCTAAAGTACGACCAGTCTAAAATTAATCAAATTTATCTTTATCTTTAAATCGTGTAAAGTTACAAGATCTAAAATTCTAGACATAATAAGTGTCTACCACGGGTAGTTTTTGCAGCTGTTTGTTTGGTTGTAAATGTAATAGTTTACTTACAAATCAGTTTTTTCTGATTTTCGAAAACATTTAATTACGTTGGTTTACGACAACCAAATCAAAAACTAATGTTTAAACAAATTTAAACAAATTCAGGTCTCTTACTGGTATTTTTTTCAAACTTCTGCGTTGAACCGTTTCTGAGATATGGGAAATCTCAAAACGTTACCCCAGCAAAAACTCAAATAACTCAAGAACCATAACACACACAATTTTTGCTGTTTGCTAACATTTACAACGCAACAAAAGCTATCTATTCATGTATTTAGTTCCGAGCTAAAACAACTTTTTTTGCCAGGGTAACGTTTAAAACGTGACCCTGGCAAAAACTGTTTTTGTCAAATATCTCAAAAACTACAATTCACACAAATTTTGCTATTAGTAAACAAATTTCTCCTCACGACACACTAATTATCTGATAAGGTCTCATCTCTCTAAAGCACAAGTTTTTGCGGCGGTAACGCACACGATTTTTACCGCGCGCAGACTTATCTGACGAGCACTCTACTCTCATTCTTTGCCTTATGTAAATCTTAACTTACACTTATGTACTTTGTATTTAATAAAATAAACTATTTTTAGAGTAATAAACGCCTTTTTTCATCAACAAATGAGTTTTTTTTACTTGCAGGATTTATTTAAAAAATAATATCACTAGGGTTGTAACGAAATGTCGATGATTTACACATTTATCGATAACGTATCAAGGGCGTCGATAGTATTGACTGCACTATGTTGTCAAAATCAACGGGGCAAGCTGTCATTCACTAACAAACGGCCGCTATAAGGCTTGATTCCTATCTGTACTAGTCTATATAATTTGTGCCCAAGGTCTAATCGCAAAATAAAACCATCATACAATGCTCATAAATATTATAATAAGTTACTATCAGCGACTCGGTAATTACCACTGTGATAGCAAATCAAAATCTGTGTGTCTACTTAGCAGCCAAGGCTTAGGTTTATTTAGAGGTCCTCCGCCTTGCTTTAGTTCGCCTTTCTTTTCTTTCTTAGCTTTCTTACAAGAATGCCAAATGAACCTGAAATAAATAAAAAAGTGTACACATTAGATTATTTATCGATGAAAGACGGAAAAAAACGAGTACCATTACGGTATAGTATTTAAATAATTTGCATTTTGCCCCTTCCCTCAGCTTGTTGCGTAACCCACTTTCTGTTCTGTGGCGTAACCTCTTTACATTCAGTTAAGAAATGTAGATGGCGCTACTAGTCACAGTGAATTTCTCGTTCACCGATATAGTTTGTCATACAAACGCTAGATGTCGCTACTAGTATTTCACAAAGAGAAAACCATTAATTCCATTGATTAACAATATCAATACATACCGTGGTGTTTTGATGGTTTCTTTGTGGACAGGACACTGGTATTCCCAGTCCGGCAACTGTAGAATGTAAATGATTTCCTCGTCTTCTTCAGATTCTTTTCTCTTCTCAGCTTCGGTTTTTGCGTATGGCTAAAAATATAAAATATCAGTCCTATATTGTACTAGCTTTTTCCCGCGGCTTCGCCCACGTGCGATTCAGAGAACGCATACCTTCGTTTCATCTTCCTATGTTGAATTTTACAAAACATTCAAATCTTAGCGGACGCCTACGTCACTTAACACTGTGCCTACGTCATACATTCTGTGGTCATACTTAGGGGTTAATACCTAGTATCTGCTTGCCAAATTTCAGCTCGATTCGTCCAGTAGTAGGTATGAGCTGTGTGTTGATAGATCAGTCTAAACCTATCTGTTTTGGATGATGCAAATACCATTTAACAGAGATCGCAGTATCATGACTTCTAACAAAATTCTAACAAATTCGCCAAGACTACAAAAAATATAAAATAAATATTACATAGACACTTGGAGCAGTTATAGCTTCACTGCCGTCGAGTGTTCCGTCCAGGATCTGCTGGTTGATCTTATACTTGCGGGCTAGATTGAAGTTTTTCACGTCCTCTTGGGTCATGGGAAAGGTGATGAGAGGGCGCCTGCAAGTAAAAACAGCATTCATTCCATTTACTTAGATAAAAAATCTTCTTTAATATAATTTATTTATTAAGCACAGCCACATCATTCATAACATGACACATATTGTTACACTGATAAAAAAACAATACATTATCGCGTTCTGATGAATGCCACAATAACGGCGTATGCCCTTTCTCTGACACTCACTATAGAATGACAAAGACAAAGCACAGAATTTGAATCCGATTCCGTTTCCGACGGTTCGTGAATCAGGGGGCTGTAAGGATCCAAGTAGGTACAGAACAGAGTACAGAGCTTGCTGGGGTAGGTCTAAGTGCTTTTTTACGTAGAGCTGCACTGACTTAAATACTTTTTTGTTTGTAAATACATACTTAATATACATAGAAAATACCCAGACCAAGACACACAAATATTTGTCTTGTTCGGGAATCGAACCCGAGACCTCTGGTCGTGGCCCGGGGGGAGATTCTCTTATAGTCTTAGGAAGTTTGGAGCGGGATACTTCGACTTCCATCTTATTATTCTCTCCTCAGCTGGACTCTTCTTTGCCGCCTGTGTTTTTTGCACGAAGCTTTTCCGGCTTTTAAGTCTTGCTGGAGGAGGGCTATGTACAAAGAGGGGGTGTCGACGGCCGTCTGACCGTCGACACCCCCTTTTTGTTTCTCTTCTCAACGCTGCAAGCGACCTCTCTTTTTGCAAAAGTAGGTCTTAAAAGCAACTATACTAACGGGTTATTGCGGTATTAAATTCCGCGCGGGATAACGTCGTGCAGTAGGTACACGCGGGCGAAGCCGCGGGCGAAAGGCTAGTAGTTAGATGAGTAGATGTAAGTGGGTGTGTGTCCAAACACTAATATGCCAAATTCATAATGTGACAAATGTATCATGTGGCTACGAGATATTATGCCCAATTCGGAAAGTGTCCTAAAGCTAATGTGGCTTTTCGATAAAGTGGCAAACATCTCATGTGACGAATTGCGAAAGTGACCTAATGCGCACAAAGGACCTACATGGATCCTTACAGGTTAGTTTCCATTTGCGTATTTAGAATAGTCGGCACCAGCGCTGCTCGGCTTCCAGCTGCTCAGTGTGGATTTCGTGAAGAAGCGCTTCAACCTACCCCAGCGCGCTCTGTACTTGGATCCTTTCAGGTTCGATTCATTTGCGTATTTTAGAACAGTCGGCACCCTTTGTGCGCATTAGTGCCGACTGTTCTAAAATACGCAAATGAATCGAACCTGAAAGGATCCAAGTACAGAGCGCGCTGGGGTAGGTTGAAGCGCTTCTTCACGAAATCCACACTGAGCAGCTGGAAGCCGAGCAGCGCTGGTGCCGACTATTCTAAATACGCAAATGGAAACTAACCTGTAAGGATCCATGTAGGTATATAGGTACAGAGTACAGAGCTTGCTAGGGAAGATCTAAGTGCTTCTTTACGAAGTCCTTGCCGAGCAGCTGTTAGCCAAGCAGCGCTGGTGCGGACTGTTCTAAAATACGCAAATGAATCGAACCTGAAAGGATCCAAGTACAGAGCGCGCTGGGGTAGGTTGAAGTGCTTCTTCACGTAGTCCTCATCGAGCAGCTGGAAGCCGCCGCTGGAGCCGGCCCCGGCGCCGGTGGCGGCGGTGGCCGGGCGCGGCTTGCTGGGCCCGCCGGGCTTGCCGGCGTCCCCGTCACGCGGCACTAGGCAGATCAGAGGGAGGCTTGACTTGCCCCCCGTGCCGCTGGGGCCGGAACATGTGCAGCAACTACTGAAACAGGCCACTGGTAAAAATACTTTTCATTCAGCTACACCTGCCAGTTTGTTTTCGCTTTGTTAAGCCCCCAGTACAGGTTGGCCGACCATGGTCGGCGACCATGACCAATACATCGTACATTGACACTTTTGAAAGAACCTTTTTAAACTTGTTCGTTCAAAAGTGTCAATGTACGATGTATTGGTCATGGTCGCCGACCATGATCGGCCATCCTGTACTGGGGGCTTTAGTTTCGCGCCGGAGGTGTATGTAACAGTGCGCTACTGCTACGCGCCTTACAATATACTTTAGTTTCGTGGGGCGTGTCGGCGGGCGGTATACTGCCGCCGCCTACCGGCATTCGAATCATGACAGTTGTCATGGTCATCGCTGGGTGGTACGCAGCTGGGGCGCATTATCTGTATCCAGCGGCCCCTATCCCTTGCATATCTCCGACTACGTTCTGGAGCTTGGGGCAGATAAGTCCTTGAGCCTCGTCTGTACTGGACCCGATCGGCGGGCCATGACAGTTTCGAAATCAATCAAAATAACGTTCACTATGAATGCGCAAAATATGAAAATGTTACAAAATTACCTTGCCATTCTCGTGGAAGCTATGCTGCCACAAGGGAAAATATGCTTAGGCTACGATATTATGAGCATTGTAGTTTTTTTAATTTATTTGTAGTTTTTTTTCCGAGTTTCGTAAAATTTTCTAATGAAACGCCAGACAAAATATCTGACGTTTCACCATTTTTTTATTGAACTGTTATTTTTGTCTTCTAAATTACTGTGAAGTTGGATTGTAAAGAAGTTTTGTTGACGTACAATAAACTAGTGAAAAAAGTTATTTTTCTAATATTGACGACCTTTGTGGTCGAGTGGTACCTATACGTTCATGGTGTCGCTATATTTGAGGTTCAAAAACAAACTTTTCAATATTTTCTCGTGCCTGGGAATGGCCCAATATTTATTTATTTATTCATTTAAATTGAAAAATAATTTTAAGTCGGATCTTTCTTTGTGTTAAGTACTTTAAATCCAGATAATATAAAAGTGTGTAATGCTGAGTTATAATGTGTGATGTAATTAAATAAATTATTGCATTTATTTGGGTAAGCAAGCATATTCCGATTAGGTACGTAATAAAATCTGTGTGTTTCAATGCATCGAAGAACATTTCCAAAATTTTTTGTTAAGTATTATCACTATTATTTATTCTGTGGTATTATGCCGAGACGCGACGCGACGCGACCACAGAATACCTATAAGGTAGGTACTTGATACAAATAAGACTGGTAGGTACCTAATTTCGACGTGTTGAAGGCTTTAACCGACTAACTCGGCCAAAAAACACAATGCATAATGTTGAGTAAAATTGATCCGAAGTTTGTAGGCTAATTTTAGTATTAAAATAAATACTTAGTGTTTTTATTTTCCGATTCTATAAGGATATTTGTTGATTCTTCGTTTGCAAATTAGTAAAAAGCCAATTCAATTGTTGTTTAGGTATTTATTAGACACAATATTATACGTAACTATAATGGAGCCCCAAATAGTCTGTTTTACCCTTTGAGTATTCAAGTTTTACCTCAATACCATAAAAATATATGAAGTAGTCAAAATTACCAACGTAAATGACTTTTCATAATCTTGATGTTCATAAACCATGAAGCTCGACTTAATACTGAGGTAACTGGAGAGTACAGTACGAACAATTTTTTGAATACCACAAATAACACAGTGGCTGTCTTCCGTCTCACCTACACTTTAAAAAAATACGTATGGTCATATGAGACAACTGACAGCCACTACCTGCCACTACATACATAAATGTCAAATTTGCTGGCGACACTTTTTTATTCAGGGTGAGAGCTCCAGTTACCTCAGAGTATTAAGTCAAACTTCATGTCATAAACAGAACAACTTTATTATTGAATTAAATTTAAAGCCAATAAGTAACTAGATTTTTAAAAAACCAAAAAGATAGTTGGTTTTGCTTTTATATTTAAACGTTCTAAGCTTAGGTATTGGCTTGGTGTTCTCTCGGGTGCTTTTATAGTACAGTGCGACAACGTTTTCTGTTCCGGTGATAATCTTTGGAACTAAAATAGTTTTCATAGGACAGTCCATTTTGACAGCTAATTTCATATTGCAAGTGGCTCCTCTGTCACAGCTGTCACCGAAACAGATAGGAGTGTGGGACTAGCGCAACAAGCTTTTCTGTTCCGGTGATTATTTTTGGAACGAAAACAGTTTTCATACGACAGTCCAATTTGACAGCTAATTTTGTATTGTATGTGACTCCTCTGTCACGGCTCTCACCGGAACAGAAAAGCTTGTGGCACTATACTGCTCAATGCCTGTCCATCTGTATGTCAAGTTCAATGTTAAGAAAGTTTTCTGACATGACGTAATGAGGGATTTTCTGACAGATGATTAAAAAAGAAAAAAGTTAGTTCCAAAAAACTCAACAGATGGCGTTCATCAGACATGGGTCTGCTTTTTTTATTTGCTGGCAAGGAGTCTACGTTAAGACGGTCAATTTAAAAAAAACACTTGCAAAAGAAAAAAAAACATTTACAGGACTGAAAAGGCTTATCTACAACTCGCGGTATTGGTGTATTTTTAAGGTATTGTAAGGTTAGGCTATGATGAGGCTGTCATACCTAAAACAGGTAAAAGCCTCTAAATAAATATAGATTAAAAAAAAAAACTCGCGGTATGGTCGGTATGGTATTGCCAAGGAATTTATAAGTACTACGTACAACAGGAAGGTGCACTGCTGCTAAAAAACGGTCCTAATGAGATAGTCAGAACGAGGTCAGTTTATCTCACTCTATTCCATTACGACCTGGCCACGAACATGCGCGACGGGCGGCGGGCGGCGACGAGCGAATTGCGGAATCATTGCGCGCTCGCGACAGACGTCTAATCAAATAAGTCAATGAGACGCACCAACTGATGCGCAATTCGCTCGTCGCCACCGCCGTCGCGCATGTTCGTGTCTAGGCCGTTAGGGTGACCATAAGTTTTAAAAGAAAAGACTTGTTTTTTTTACAATTTGTTATAATTGGTTAAAATTATAAATGCGAAAGTGGTTTTCGGTTGTGCTTTCACGCTTCGTGTAGTGAACCGATTTTGATGAAATTTGATCCATGAATAAATTGTCAGAATATTGAATATAGGATATTTTATTTTTAAAATACGATAGCATTCGAATATTTACGTAATACGGATGTATTAAACAACACACTAGATTAACAATACTAACAACTTGGATGTTCGTGGCATCACGTAAGGGCCCGTGCAGCGTATACGGTCGCCCGACTCGCAGCGACATCCGGCGTGCCTGCGACTGGTGACCTCTGATAAACAGTCAGTGCCACCGACGCCGACGTCGGTAATAATTATTCTCTACTTATATACCTAATTCTCCGGCCCCATTTGGCCATTCCCACTGGCAGCACTCATTCACGAGCATGACGAATGAGCCAGCCATCGCTTCGCTTAACCATATTTTAGGGAACGTAACGACCCGCTTCACACGGTCACACGCCACCACCGCATTAGAAATAAAAACAAAAAAAACACATTTAAGGCAAGCAGAGAAGAGCAGACCCATTTCCACTGGCAGCACTCGTTCACGAGCATGACGCATAAGCCAGCCATCGCTTCGCCACTTTTTGGGCTGAATTAAATTTAAAATTTAAAAGGAAAATTGCCCTACTGCGCTCTTTTGTTGGTTTTTTTAAAAACAGCTAGGTAACCTAATAATTTTTGTACCCTTTTGGAAAGCTTATGAAACTAGTTAGACATTTTACTTATTTGTACGCCAACTTCCATACAGTTTTTTTCCAATAATTTAGGGCGAAGTTGGAGGAAAATGCAAAAAATAAAAATTATTGTTACTAAAAATCTTTTATTTCTGAGATTATGTAAGTTTTTTTTTAAATGATCACTAATTATTCAGCTTTCAGAAAAGTATTGATTCAATGTTAAGAGTAGAGTAGTTTATTCACAATCAATGATTTTTGGTAACAATTCAGAAAAAAATTAAGAAATCGAAGAACCGTCACAGCTCGGTAACCATCTAGTTTTGACCCCTGGTTCACTGGACTTAATTTGTTGCTAATGACCTCTAGTATAACCCCTTTCAAGAAATAGGTCGAGTTTCCCCGTCAGCCTGTATAATAGTACCAAAGTATATGGTTAGAAACACACTTATGCAGTGTGGCGCGACTCTTTCTGTCTCTGTCGTGTCCATACTAAGTGCATGAAACAGACATTCTGGCGTCGCGCCACACCACAGAAGTGTGTTTCCGACTTTAAACTAGTAGGGATGCCAGGAAATAGGTGCCAGTAAATAAAAGAAATAAATCATAATAATAGTTTATTGTTACACAGATGTTTAACAAAACATGATTACCTATACATTACTGAATAAAATTGTAAGATACGAATCAGACAATAATTTTAGGTATAAACGTTTTATAGAATCAAATTAAAAGAAAATGGAAATTTGTTGTCACCCTAATTGTTCCATAGTAAGAACTCGTGTCATTTTCAATAAATTCTATCTCACCTGTGAAAAGAAATATTGCAACCAGCAAATGTTTCATTTCCACAGCCCATAATTATTAACGCAACACCTTTTCACGATATTGCAAAAAACACCACCACAACACAAGGCAAAATATTTACGCATAACCAACTTGACACAACGAAGACGGAAGATGTCATTCAGCTTGTCATGTTGCCACTTTAAAATTCTGAAATCTATCATTCAATTTTTTTCTAGGATAAGCCGTAAAAAACTTGAACGACCTGATACATTTTTATGCATAATACGCTAATACCTGAATTAATATACGATGTTTTCTATTGACTAAAAATAATACGAAGCGAAAATTTTACGAAATTTTATTTTCATAACGAAAGTTGTGTACCATAAATCTACTAAACCTGTTATTTAAGAGTGCTGGCAATTTGAAAGAAAGGGACACCCTCACCTCGTTCTTGCGGTCTCAGCTGGACCGTTGGCATTTTGTATTGAAATATAAACCCTATCTTTTCAAACTAAAGTGTATTTTTAAATACAAAGAAATACGGAGTGCACCTTCCTGTTGTAATATAAATTCCTTGGGTATTGCAACGCAAAACAAGAGGAATAGAATTATTTGACATTTCTTTTCTTCCGTCAACGTCAACTTTTTTTTGGCCTTGCACCTTCTTGCACAACTTTGAAATACAAGTGTAGGTCAGATCAGATGAGATACATGTCTGGTCAGCGCCATCTATCGAGCTAATAAATAAACTTTTTTTTATTTTATTTGCTGGCAGAAAATCTCTCATTGTAAATGTAGTAATAGATTCTGCTCTCACCTTCACAATGTGATTCTGTTTTTCAAGAAGGGTGAAAGACTCTCTTGAAGAACTACAGTACAGACCATAGATAAGACACTATATGTACAGACCCATCTCGCTTCTGAGTCATACCTAAAAGTTGTTTTCGAGAGTCATAAAGAATCATCTCGTTGGTTTGACGACTTCCAACCTTTCGAACAAGCCGGGTTTCGGAAAGGCTATAGTACCATATACCACATTCATATGCTGCGGCTAGTTATACAGAAGACCGAAGAGTAAGTGCAACTGGCCTCTTTGTTTGGCGTTCGAGGACTATGAGAAACCTTTGATTCGATCGAGACCTGGGCAGTGTTGCAGTCTCTCGAGATGTGCCAAATAGACTACAGATACATCGAGGTGCTTATACCAAAACCACCATGTCAGTCCGATTACAAAACCAGAGCTCTAATCCTATCCAACTACAGCGAGCTGTGAGACAGGGAGAACGTCATCTCTCCGAAACTGTTCACAGCTGCGTTGGAGGATATTTTTAGGCTATCTAACTGGAAATGATGCGGCATCAACATCAATAGCGAGTACCTAACACACCTACGGTTTGCTGATGATGTAGTTCTTATGGCTGAGACTTTGGAAGACCTGAACACAATGCTCGAAAATCTCAGTAATGCTTCTCAAGGAGTGGGTCTTAAGATGAACATGGAAAAGACGAAAGTCATGTCCAATGCCCATGTTGCAACCGCCCCAGTTAATGTTGGGAACATTACATACACTCGAAGTTGTTTACAATTATGTTTACCTAGGACAGACGGTCCAGTTAGGTAAGTCCAACTTCGAGAAAAAATTTGTCGTCGAATCCAGCTCGGCCATAAGAGGGCTCGAAGCGAAGTCACACATCGAGCAATGGAAGGAGCGATGCTTGGTATTTCCCTGCTTGATCGAATCAGAAATGATGAAATCCGCAGGAGAACTAAAACAACCGATATCGCTCGAAGAATTGCATCGTTGAAGTGGTGGTGGGCGGGACACATAGCGCGGAGATCCGATGGCCGTTGGGGCGGAAAGGTTCTCGAATGGCGACTGCGTACCAGACGACACGTTCCGTGGGCAGGCCCCCTACAAGGTGGACCGACGATCTGGTCAAGGTCGCTGGAAGCCGCTGGATGCGGGCAGCGCAGGACCGATCGTTGTGGAGATCCTTGTGGAAGACCTATGCTATATGCCCAGCAGTGGGCGTCGTTCGGCTTACATGATGATGATGATGAGTAGTCGGTTTTGCTTCTAGACTATCTGCACAAACTCGCCTAAAAGTCAATAGCTCTCATTAAAAAAAAGAAACTAATTTTAAGTAGTCGGTTTTGCCTCTAGAGTATTTGTGCAAATGCCATATAAAGTCAAGAGCTAAAAGTAATTAGACCACTTTAACATTTACTACCACTGGATATTAGGGCAATGTCTATAGATATTCTTTACAACAAAAATCGAGTTTTTCTATTTTTTCGGGTTTGCCTCAAAAATATTGAGAAAAGTTAATAGTTAACTCTGAATATTTGCTTTTGGTCAAATATAACTCACAAAATCTTATAAACACAAAATATATGAAATAGTTGCTTTTAGATCTCAGTAACTCCGTTAATACACGTCTTAGAAAATAATTGATTTTACCACTAGTTATAGAATTCAAAACTGAATGGCCTAGTGTAAAAAAGTGAAAATCATCAAAAATCGCCAGATAGTCGGTTTTGCCTTTAACACGGCGATTTGAAATGATTATCTATACATATAATAAAACAGAAACGGAAAAAAGTCTGTATATGAAATATTTTTTAAAAATAATTACTTCTATGTGATGTGTACAAGGATATAGACCCCAAAACAATAGATATTAAAATTTTTGTCTGTTTGTCTGTTTGTGTATGTTCGCTTTTCACGCAAAAACTACAGGACGGATACCAAATTTTGTGTAGTAATAACTTATAACCCGGGTCAACATATAGGGTACTTTTTATTGCGGGGAAATGTCATTATATTTAGAAAAACGTTGACGAACTTACATTTGCGGACGTCGGTATGTTTGCTTTTCACGCAAAAACTACTGGACCGATTTTTACCAAATTTTGTATAGTAATAACTTATAACCCGGGTCAACATATACGGTACCTTTAATTGCGGGAAAACTTCTTTATATTAAAAAAAAACGTCGACAAACTTATGTTTTCGGGTGTCTGTTTGTATTTTTGCTTTCCACACAAAAACTACTGGACAGATTTTTATAAAATTTTTGTGTAGTAATAACTTATAACCTGAGACAACATATAGGGTACCTTTTGTTGCGGAAATATTTCTTTATATTAAAAAAAAAACGTTGACAAACTTATATTTGCAGGCGTCTGTTTGTATGTTCACTTTTCACGCAAAAACTACTGGACGGATTTTTACCAAATTTTGTGTAGTAACAACTTATAACCTGGATCAACATATAGGGTACCTTTTATTGCGGAAAGATTTCTTGACATCTTATAAAACGTAAAGAAACTTATATTTGAAGACCTATGTACACATTTTGTATGAAATTAACTACAATATAAGTTGGATTTAGTTTTTTTAGTGATTAAACTATAAATAATCATTATTTTTTTAACCTTTATTTTTACTGTAAGATCAGCAGTTTTGCCAAATCTTATGATTCTAGGTCAAAAGTTTGTAAAAGTTTTTTTCTGTGATATTACTTAGACATTTATCCAATTTCAGGATATTTTCCATTATTTGTTTAATTCAATAATGTACCTAATACCATGTTTAAGACGAATAATGAATTAATCTTAATGATGATTTTTTTCTTAGTATATTTTATACTGGTACCTTTTAGACTGCGCAAAGACCGGCCCCACGAACGCCAACAAACGACACCTGCCGGCCTAGCATGAGCGGCTTATAACGCGTGATATGATATGGTACGGCAAGTTGTCTTGCTTACACCTTAGTGGGGTAAGCAAGACAACTTGCCGTACCATATCATATCGCGCGCTATAAGCCGCTCATGCTAGGCCGGCAGGCATTGCTCGCTTCACGCTTCTGGCCGTCGAAGATCAATCTAAAGCTAGGTAAAGGATAACTGGGAGCGATTCCAGTTCACATTCGGAGTTTCTGATCATCTGATTGAGAGGGGAAAACAGAACCCTTTGGATGGCGTTCGTTGGCCTTCGTTGGTCCGGTGCGTACGCACAGCATTAGGAGTGACGAAGTAATTAACTAAAATTTAAGTTAATTTTAACTAAATTCACGCGTGTAAACAGTCACTTAACAGCTCTTTAGTCACAAGTGCTAAGTAAACGATTTAGTGAATAAGTGAATAAGTAGAATAGAATCGAGTCTATTTTTGCTTAAGTAACCCCCCCTCCCGCATCGCGCGTATTCTCCGGTAGGCGTGGTCTTTACTAAATTTGCTTTTAGTTCGCGTGTGAACGCACTAATTTAGCGAAGTGGGAAAGTACCTTCGTCCATTGTGACCAAACTAAATTGAATTTAAGATAAAACACGTGTAAACACTTTACTACTTAAAATTAACTTAAAATTAAGTTAATCACTTGCTTACTTAATACGTGTAAACTAGGCATTAGGGGCGTGATAGCGGACAAGCGCTTGCCTATCAATCAATAAAAAATAAAATACTTTAAGTACAGTTTGTATTCACTACAAAGCCACTAACATGATGGCTTCTTCACGTGCTTTTCTGTTCCGGTGATAATCTTTGGAACTAAAACAATTTTCTTACGACAGTCCATTTTGACAGCTAATTTCGAATCGCAAGTGGCTCCTCTGCCACGGCTGTCACAGGAACAGACAGAAGTGTGGGACTATATTATAATATTGCTTACTATTGACGGCTGACACCCTGAGAAAACTCAGTTATTGTGATTTTAATGAATTAAAAATACGAGATCAGCTAAGAGGATGAGGTTACTTCGTGCTCTAAACCGATGAGGACCGTGAAGCTCGGTTAACAAGCAATCGCGAGCGCAAACCTGAATTCCGCGCTTCCGAGACCTACACCTATACACACATATACTTTGCGGTCACTGGAAGGATGTGTAGATACACCGTGTTAAGTTCTTCGATCAACAATAACAAAGGTTAAGTTGCGTGACTCTTTGGCGATGGTTAAAACGTTAGCGAGTTAGCGTCGCGTCTTAGCTATGTTACTGTACAGTACCTACTAAAAATAATAGTTCCAATCCAAATAAAATATCTTCTTATATTGTTAAAACTTGTTGTATAATTAATCTCACAATCAACCACCTACAATAAAATGGGCATATATTGACTCAAAAATCACAAACAAAGGGTACAATGAGCAAATAGCCGATTTATTACGTCGGATATATGTTAAAAGTTTGTCAGAGGATTTAGGACTTTATTCAGCGGAAGTAAGGGTTAAGGGGAGGGCCAGTAGTGGCTTGAAAGAGGAGGCCACGTTTCGGACACGTGGCGAGCACTCTTTCCACAGTCGAACGCTCTAAGCACTTTGATACTGTAAATAGAATAAGGAGGGACACATCCACCTAACTTGATTTTTGCCCATCGTCCTCGTAGCCTTAACTGGCAATTATTGCTTTAAAATAGTTACTTACTCAAGAGACTTAAAAATAAAAAAGGAGAAAATTAAAAAAGATCATTAAAAATGTGAGCGTGTGTTTTCTAAAGTTTTTTTATGTGGTTTACTTGCAGCTTTTATACTTTTTACCTGTAAACCTTACAGCCTTTCTTCCCGCAAAGTTTGCGTAAACCGCGGTACGTTGATTCTCCAACTTTCTGTTTGCCAATAATAGATGGCGTAAGTTGTATTATATTACAATCCACAGAGCTTTTGTTATGGAGATATTTATGTACAAGCACGGGCTTTCACACACCTTTATTTTGAAAAAAAAAACATGCTGCAGTACTAATACTAATTACTAATCTAAGTACAGATTTAGCAAAGTTTACAAAACCAGAAATCCAAGAAGTCCAGTAGCCGGTATCAAATAAATAAGTAAAGCAATTTATTTAAATTTTTACTTTTTTGCATTCACAATGCAATTTTTATTACTTACTGAAAAATGGAAAACGAAGTATTTTTGAAAAAACCGACCCATCTCACAACCAGATCCGATGGGACTCGAACCCACGACCTTTCGCTATCCGGGCGACAGCTCTAACCACTGAGTGCTAACGACTCCGTAGCTCAGTGGTTAGAGCAGTCGCCCGGATAGCGAAAGGTCTTGGGTTTGAGTCCCATCGGATCTTCGGATCTGGTTGTGAGACGGGTCGATTTTTTCAAAAATACTTCATTTTCCTTTTTTCACAAATAAATCAATGTTTAATTAGTATACTTATAATTAATCTTTTAAACATTTTATATTTTTCAAGATTTGTTTTAAGTTTGCTTATTTTTTTTTTTTCAATATTTCTAATAATACTTACGACAAAATAGAGTATCAAGGCACAGAATAATAATAGTACCTACCTATGTACCTAGGTACATGATCAAGGGGTTAATGACGCAAAGTTATTTATCTATCGTCAAGTATTTTAAAGCAGTTACGCTAGATTAGATTGTAACAAACCACTGGGGAACTATTTAAAAGTTGATTTGTTCGAAAAAAACATAGTCTACCTACTTAGGTAGGTAGGTATAAGTACTTACTTTTGTATAAGCTGTAAAATAATGTTTTCAAGTGCGGGGTAAATATTGAGTGCGATGGCGCTCTACGCAGTGTACTAAGATAATTATATTATATAAAGTAAGATAGTTATAGCCGTGATATATATGTCAGCGGAAAATAACAAAACCCGGAAATTAATAGTTTTCCTAAAAAAATAACCACGAAGTTCGAAGCGATCGCCTTAAATTTCTAACCTATCACGTGTTCCTACAGGACTTTCGTAAATTTATAATTTTCCTAGGAAATTTATTAATTTGCGGTTCTTTTTATTTTTTGGTGACATCGTAAGATAGTAATGAATCGCTTTCGTGTAACTATCTTACTAGGAATATAATTATAATACGGTTCAAGTTTAGTGATATAGTTATATTACTAAGATTTGTTTCATGAAATAATGTAGGTAGTGTATTCCTGTAGAACACGTGATAGGTCAGAAATTTAAGGCGATCGCGAAGCGCAGCGAAGCGAAGCGATATAACTACATCACGGCTTTATCTATCTTACTGCGACATATATAAGCTCCGTCCTGTAATCAACATTGCTTCAATATTGGAATGACAGCTAGGGGTAGGCTCCAGAAGGTGCAACATTGTATGCGAATAGGCTCTCCGCATTGGAACTCTGTGACTCTGTGCTAGCTCCAAACCCTCATTAGTACAGGAGTGCGTGCAGCAGTCAAGTCCACCCTGGTACCTACGCCGGCGGTTAAACGATTTTCAGGTTCACTATAGATGGTTATGCCACAAGAAAATATTATTCATGTGGTTATGCATTGGAGGGAGCTTTTATTTAAGACGTGTGAATTCAAGTACAGTTGTTGTACTAGGTATTGGGATTTTCCCGACACATAACCCATCGACGCCTGACCGGCCGAATAGTATATACTAATAATATAATAGGCCGGAGAACAATGGAAAATCTATTGTGTGCACGCAAGGATGCACCTTTTCAGGGTCCTTGGTCGCAGGTGCACGTACTACATACTACGTACGCACGTACAGGTACTACCTACAGTGTCAGTGTGTGTTACTTATTACATAATGCGCTTTGGAATCCGTATAAATGTTATTTCACAGCACTTCACCCTAACAATTTCACGAACCGCATACAGCGGAATCCTTTCACCAGCATTAATCGAACACCAATGAAAAAAAAACACGTAAATTGAGTTTGCAAACTCCAACAATCAATTTCCTGGTTGTGATACAGTGAAAAAAAAGAACAAACTCGCGAAATAAACGTGCTCAAACGATCCGCGTAACGTTTACGAGAACCGGTAAATGTAAAACCGATGACAGAAAGTTTAAAACAAATAGGGTGATGTCGAATGCAAAGCTGGCACGTTGCAGATAACCGGTGTTTGATCGATACTCCAAGTCACTCAACAGGTACTGGTATCCGATCTGTTGGTACACAAATTGTGAAGATAACTTTGTAATGGGGCTACGAAGATTCGGATGTGCGGGTAACGACGGGGAAATTGTTATTGAACACGAACCTACGAGGGAATCGAGGGATAAACTGTTCTAAAACGGTGTTGTGTAAAGTTACAACGATCTTTAGAAAGAATGAAGAACACTCGTAACCATAATAATTGCGTCACTCCGTAATAGCCGAAGAGCTCGGCTTGTACAAAAAATTATTGAATTAAAAAATCTATCATTTACTTAACGACGACGGACTAAAATCCCAACCAGTTATAATGTGACTCATTGCATTTATTAATATTATATTTGACTATGGCGCCCAGCAGTGGGCGTCGTACGGTTGAAATGATGATGATGATGATGGCCGTTTTCATCAAAAGTTATGAATCGCCTAAGTCACAGCATAATATACAGGGTGACATCGAAGTCGTTAGCATCCTTTTAAAATAAGAACATACTCATGAAATAGAGTCTTTTCCCCAAATATGAGGCAAATCCAAGATGTAAAATTATTTTTTTTAAACAATGAAATATCGCGTAAAATACTCAGTAGGTAATTGATGTATATTAATATTTCAAATAAAAATTAAAATAACTCAAAATAACAATTTGATAAAAAAATCTTTGATTAATTAATATTCAAATATCATACAAGCCTTAAACTACTTCATTGGCCTCTCGACCAAACGCAGGCTCTACTTTAACGTGAATTTATTCAAGTTCGCGCACGGAATTCACCGAAACAAACAATGTCACCCATGCTTTATGCCCGCTTTGCCCGCGTCCCTGCGCCCGCGCTGACGCCGGGCACCACCCGTTTTCACGTAAAAACATAGCTTCATATGAGTACATTAATGGGCCGAATGGATGCCAATGACTTCAAAAATACCCTGTATATATCCTGTTCCTAAGTGTTTCCTTAACTAGGTACTACACGACTGAACCAGTTAACTCGCCACCTGAGTATAAAAAAGCTTACGGCCCAGAAAATAAAAAAATAGAAGAAATACTTACAGAAAATAACGGAGTCATTCATTACAAAATGTGAAACTGAAATTAACGCAAGTAAGAAACTTGCCAAGCGCGGCGCAGCGCGGCGTATAGAGACACTGTGGTATTAGGTTGACGGTGCCACAATATTTTCTGTTCCGGTGGCCAAAATGTGAAACTTACAGTGCCACAAGCTTTTCTGTTCCGGTGACAGTCGTGTCAGAGGAGCCACTTGCAATACGAAATTAGCTGTCAAAATGGACTGTCGTATGAAAACTGATTAAGTTCCAAAGATAATCACCGGAACAGATAAGATTGGCGCACTATACGTGTTTTTTTAATGCCATTTTGCTGTCAAGTTGATTTCCAACCATAGCGCTGCTGGCGGCTAAAGTTCTTAGAAGTCAGAGCCGGTTAAACTGCTACAAAAAAAAAAGAAAAATTGGTCACTGGAACAGAAAAGGTTAAGGTTAAGTAAGTAAGTTGTTACTACACAAAATTTGCTAAAAATCCGTTTAGTAGTTTTTGCGTGAAAAGCAAACATACAAACAGACGCCCGCAAATATAAGTTGGTCAACGTTTTTTAAATATAAAGAAATTTTCCCGCAACAAAAGGTACCCTATATGTTGACCCAGGTTATAAGTTATTACTACACAAAATTTTGGTAAAAATCCGTCCAGTAGTTTTTGCGTGAAAAGCAACCATACAAACAGACGCCCGCAAATATAAGTTTGTCAACGTTTTTTTTAAATATAAAGAAATTTTCCCGCAATAAAAGGTACCCTATAGGTTGACCAAGGTTATAAGTTATTACTACACAAAATTTGGTAAAAATCCGTCCAGTAGTTTTTGCGTGAAAAGCAAACATACCGACGTCCACAAATATGTTCGTCAACGTTTTTTTTAAATATAATGACATTTCCCCGCAATAAAAGGTACCCTATATGTTGACCCGGGTTATAAGTTATTACTACACAAAATTTGGTAAGAATCCGTCCAGTAGTTTTTGCGTGAAAAGCGAACATACACACAGACAAACAGATAAACAGACAAACAGACAAAAAATTTAATATTTATTGTTTTCGGGTCTATCGGTCTATCCTGTAAACATCACATAGCAGTAATTATTTAAAAAAAATATTTCATGTACAGACTCTTTACCGTTTCTGTTTTATTATAGATAAATTTATTACGGGCTATTTTGTCTCTTACTCATGGTGTACTCGTTTGTCGGCAAAATCAATTGTCCTGTAAACATCACATAGCAGTAATTATTTAAAAAAAATATTTCATGTACAGACTCTTTACCGTTTCTGTTTTATTATAGATAAATTTATTACGGGCTATTTTGTCTCTTACTCATGGTGTACTCGTTTGTCGGCAAAATCAATTGAAACGATTTTATCGTGCTGATCCTGAAGGACTCGTTGATAAAATTGATAACACGATAATAATATAACCAACAATCTAGGTGTTACTGTTGATCGAAACCAACAATACCTATTGTATTCGTACTTCGTACTATACGAGTGTGTATGACGTACCTAAGATTGAACAAATGCAATAGTAACGCTCATTACGTCCTTTTATGTATCGTCATTTAAAGAAATATAAAATTAAAAATTAAAAATCTTTATTCCAGTTGACTTACTAACGCCCGAATCATCTTTGGGAGCGTCTCAAACCAAACATCATGGCATCTCTTTCATACGTTTGACAGGGCGATGTGTGAGACGCTCCCAAAGATAAGTAGCGTACGAGTATTCGGGCATCAGCTCTTTTAATTGTCAATATCTTCCTAAGTACACATTCAAGACTTTTTACACGACTGCCCAGGGGGCCAAGACTGCTAAAGTTAAGTCACAATCGTGTTTCAATTTTAGTTCAGTTGTAGTGCTTTTTTACACACAGTTACAAGAAATATGTACTTTTTCACAATACTATTGATGGTCACACCACACACTACATTCACAACACATCATACTGCCCTAACTAGTGTTTAAAAAAGCACTACTACTGAACTACAATTGAAACACGATTGAGGCACGATTGTAACTTAACGTTAGCAGACTTGGCCCCCAGGAGTGTAAACAAAGAACAGGCGCAACGATATTGTCGTGGGGTCGTGTCCGATCGGAGCTAGTTGTGAGACTGGACGTATTTTTCTAATACCTATTTCGTTTTCAATAATAAAAATTGCATTGTGAATGCAAAAAGTAAAAAATAATCTGAAGAAACGATATTTACAAAGATAAATTAAAACAAAAAAAGCAATATACAAAAAAAAAATTACATACAAGAATTGAACCGAGGTCTTCTGGCTTCAATGCCGCCCGTCTTCTAACTGAGTAATTACAACTTTGGAAATTTGCCTTCATATTCTAATGATATTGTAACAGTTTTTAGATCTGCCTCCTGATTCACAAACCGACGAAAACTGAATTGGATTCGAATTCTGTGCTTTGTCTTTGTCTATTCTATAGTGAGTGACAGAGACAGTGCATACATTCCGCTTTCGGGAGCGTTTCCGACGATTCGTGAATCAGGTCAGGGTGCAGGTCACGTGTCCGTCTTACGAATTTTCGATCTGACGGTCACGTGATCCTGCCTGACGCGAGTTTAACATTTTTTACCCATCACAAAAAGTGCACAAAGCAGCTATAGAAGTTTTCACTTCAAAAAGAAATCTCCTCCTCCTTAGTCGGTCCCTCATTGCTGAGGATCGTGACCCCTGCTCTCTCAGATCATATAATACTATACTAGGTTGCTCTCCTGTTACTCGGTCGCATTCCGGATCGCTGATCGCCAGGACTGGCGGTCTTCCGCCAGATGCAGTGCCTTGTGTACCGACATTTTCAGCGTCTTGGTTATAAGGTCGGACCAACGAGCTGGTCTGCGGCCACGCAGTCTGCCCCCTTCTACCTTTCCTAGAAGAATACATCTTTCTAGGCTTTCAGAGTTTTTCCGCGCCACATGGCCGAAGAATTACGGATAACGGTAGAAATCGTCACAAAATTTTACGAAAACGAAGATTTTACCATTTTTGTTTTGCTGCCGAGTTCCCGAAACAAATCACGCTTTTCGTAATATTTACAGTGTTAATGACCATGAAAGTTTAAGAAGATAAAAATCGTCAGTGCTTTTTAAAAAAGGTCCTGAAACTACTAAAATACATAATAATTAATAGAGGTGAATGTAAAGTTATTTTCTTGGTCAATTAAGTTGGATTTACTAGGAATCAATATTATTAAACACCACCCAATTCCTGAAACGGATGATTAAACCACAAAGTAAATATTCATGTGATTTAACTGCAGTCAATGCGATGCGATAATGAAACAATCCTCTCTCGGCGCTCGCCCAGCGAAATACAACCAGCAATTGGAAATTATTTTCATTTTAAATTAACCAAATTCCATGAGGAGCAAACTTTAAATTTGCTTTCAATTTAATCATATTAATATTGTTTATGAATAACGAAAAGCTTGTTTTAACTTGTTTATTAAATTAATTCGATAATCCAATTGGGTAGTTAGTCGATACAGTCTCAATAAAACATAAGTATTTAATTATTTCTTTTATTTACTCAAAAGTCGCGGCGTTATATTGTAAGCATGATTTGAATATAGAAATAAAGCATTTTTTAAATTATAATTTGCAGTGATAGGTAAATGGAAATCTAGCACAACACAAATTGATGGTTTTTTTGACATAAGTAAGCATAATCATCCCATCACTTTTAACTGCGTTAAAAGATCGCGTCGTTACTAGAATAAAACTTTAAACTAATCCTTGCCAGATGAGGCGTAATAAGTGAACAATAATATAATAAAGAAATAGCGTTGTTAATTTTAATTAAGTTAAATTTATTTAAGTTAATGCATCGCGTTAATGTCAAAAATATAATCATAAATAGGTAATGCAAATGTGATAAGCACAGAAAAAAAAACTTTCCGTGTTCTGTGGTGTGGTGATAAGTAATAATAAGATATGTTGTATTGTAGCCTGTAGGTAAGGTGCTTGATACAAGTTATAAGGCCTACCTAATTTGAAACTATTATATTTCAATAAATATTAAAGGTTAATTACTAATAAAAACATGGTTAATTAGCTTCTTTCATTCTATAATTGTAGGAATCTATGAAAAAATTAAACAAGTTATAGCTAAATCTAAGCAAAATAATGGAATTCCGAAAACATAGATTTTGGCCTTAATAAGTATATATACTTTCAAAGTAAAAATACCTATAAATTGTAGTTAAATATGAAACAAAAGTAAACAAACACAAACATTATCAATGAAATTAAATATTTATTATAAAAAAGTACTTAAATACTTACAAAATAAAGAGTCAAGACTCAGTCTCAAAAATGTATGCCATATCAAATTACCTTTAATTTCATTCCTTTTTACCACACTTTTATTAGCTTCACTTGTAACTAAGTCACAATGTAAGAAAATCTTGGAATTCAATTTTAACCTACTTCTAATTGTCGTATTGATTTGAAACTTTGCAAGTCTATATGAATCCGATGACAATACAATAATTTGCTACTATCGAGCTGATCTGATGATGGAGTCAAGAGGTGGGCAATAGAACTCTTCAATGGCTGCTAGGAAACCCCTCGAGTTTAGGCTCATTTGTTTTGTTCTGATGAGACCTATTCGCTACACTTGATGGTGAGGGTCTGATGATGGAGCAGGTAGGAAGCCAGTGGCACTTCTTAATGACCACTAGGAAACCCCTCGAGTTTGGGCTCCGTTGTTTCGTTCTGATGGGACTTATTAGCTGCACTTGGTGGTGAGGGTCTGATGATGGAGCAGGGAGGTGTAGCCAGTGGCACTCCTTAATGACCAATAGGAAACACCCTCTCATTGGTTTCGTTCTGATGATACCTATTCGCTACACTTGGTGGTGAGGGTCTGATGATGGAGCAGGAAGGAAGCCAGTGACACTCCTTAATGATCAATAGGAAATCCCTCGAGTTTGGGCTCATTTGTTTCGTTTTGATAAGACCTATTTGTTACACTTGGTGGTGAGGGTCTGATGATGGAGCTGGGAGGAAGCTAGTGAAACTCCTTAATAACCTCAAGAAAACCCCTTGAGTTTGGGCCTATTTGTTTTTACCACACTTTTATTAGCTTCACTTGTAACTAAGTCACAATGTAAGAAAATCTTGGCATTAAATTTTAACCTAGTTGTAACTGTCGTATTGATTTCAAACTTTGCAAGTCTATATGAATCCGATGACAATACAATAATTTGCTACCATCGAGCTGATCTGATGATGGAGTCAAGAGGTGGGCAATATAACTCTTCAATGGCTGCTAGGAAACCCCTCGAGTTTAGGCTCATTTGTTTTGTTCTGATGAGACCTATTTGCTACACTTAATGGTGAGGGTCTGATGATGGAGCAGGGAGGAAGCCAGTGGCACTTCTTAATGACCACTAGGAAACCTCTTGAGTTTAGGCTCCGTTGTTTCGTTCTGACGAGACTTATGAGCTGCACTTGGTGGTGAGGGTCTGATGATGAAGCAGGGAGGAAGCCAGTGGCACTCCTTAATGACCAATAGGAAACACCTCGAGTTCTGGCTTATTTGTTTCGTTCTGATGAGACCTATTCGCTACACTTAGTGGTGAGGGTCTGATGATGAAGCAGGAAAGAAGCCAGTGACACTTCTTAATGACCAATAGGAAACACCTCGAGTTTGTGCTCATCTGTTTCGTTTTGATAAGACCTATTCGTTACACTTGGTGGTCAGGGTCTGATGATGGAGCTTCCCAGCTCCATCATCAGACCATCGGACCCAGTGAAACTCCTTAATGACGTCAAGAAAACTCCTCGAGTTTGGGCTTATTTGTTTTGTTCAGACGAGACCTATTCGCTACACTTGGTGGCGAGGGTCTGATGATGAAGCAGGGAGAAATCCAATGGCACTCCTTAATGGCCAATAGGAAACCCTTCGAGTTCTGGCTCATTTGTTTCGTTCTGATGTGAGCTATTCGCTACACTTGGTGGTGAGGGTCTGATGATGGAGCAGAGAGGAAGTCAGTGGCACTCCTTAATGACCACTAGGAAACCCCTCGAGTTTGGGCTCATTTGTTTCGTTCTGATGAGACCTATTCACTACACTTGGTGGTGAGGGTCTGATGATGGAGCAGGGAGGATGTAAAGGTTCGGCTCGCGCATCTGCTAACTAATAGACTCTACTTGAATTTGTAAAACTAAATACATACAGTCACGCCTTTGAGTTATAATGTTTACGGGGTGGGCAGACACATGAATGGACTGTGGAATCGATTACCATCCATACATAGCTTGCCATTTAAGTATTAAACTAAAAAGTAAAAAATAAATATGTAGTTTAAGAAACTAAAAAAACACACTTTTATAGGAACAGACTAAAAGTACAAAATAACCGTCTATTCAGTAACTGAAATTAAAAAGTGTGGTGCGTCCTTTGCAAAGCATGCATTCAAGTAAGTACTTAATATTGACAACGCGCACCACGCTTTTTAATTTCAGTTACTGAATATACGGTTATTTTGTACTTTTTTGTCTGTTCCTATAAAAGTGTGTTTTTTTAGTTTTTTAAACTACATATTTATTAGGATTCCGTACCTCAAAAGGGAAAAACGGAACCCTTATAGAATCACTTTGTTTTCCGTCTGTCTGTCTGTCCGTCCGCGTCGGTCCGTCGGTCTGTCCGTCCGTCTATTATCTGTCAAGAATGTGGAAGTATCGAGTTAAAATTAAAACCATATACTTTAAGTACTAAGGGCTACGGTTCCTTGAAGCTGTGAAAAAATCAAACTTCTAAGTTAACGTAAAAAAAAGATATGGCCGTTTATGCCGCAAAAAACGCATATTTCGACACTCTCAAGGGAATCAAAATTCAAATACTTCCCGTTGACCTAGGACTTTGAAATTTGGCAAATAATATCGTCTATTTGTCTTATACAACAAGTACAGGGAAACATCTGAAAACTATTCACTTGTAATTAAATCATTAACTAATGCTATCAACTTGAAATTTGGAATAAGTAGTTTAAGATGACGTTTGCCCAACTATTTTGCAAATAACTGAGAAATAAATGTATAAATATTTTTTTTTACAACAGGGAAGACCGCCTGCCTTTCTGGCGGTCTTAAAAACTCGAAGTAGGGCTACTAAGGCATATAGGGTATCATATGAAAGAGCGCTACTTGCAGATTCTCAAACAATTTTTATTTTTTGTAAAAAATACCATTCCCCCATATCTCCGAAGTTTGCATAGAGAAAAATCTGATTTTTTTATGTGATAGAAGTTTATGTAAAGAATACTTACAAGAAAAATAAAAAGATGTCTCTAAATAATAAACTTTTTCAGAAATCATTAACAAAAATTACATTTGTTCCGCTATCGATAAAGAGATGGCGCTACCCTAAACTGCAATATTCTACATCGCAAATTCTCTGACGAATATTGTGTAGGCAATGAACAGATTCTTTGTATGGAGACCCATACACTAATTCCTCAGTCGATGAAACTTTGCTGAGTTATAAAATAGCATGAGCCAAAAACTTTTAAATGATTATCCAAAAAAAAAACTCGCACGGAAGTTAGGTATTTATACATAAATATACAAATATGTTTATATATTGAACCGAGTAATTTCTCAGTCCAAATTTATTTTACCAAATGAGTTATTTATACTAGTATGTGATACTTGATGAAAATCCAATACTTTTTTCAAACATGAGTATGCTTGGCAAAATGGTATAATTCCGTTAAAACGTTCGACAGAGACATTTTTCAGTCCAAGTCACCCCATTATGTTTTATTAAAATTTGGTGTTTCTGCTGGGATATTTTTTTGGATATTTCATATTATTGTTTTAATACGTTACATGAATATGTCCGGTTTAGAAAGATTAGACGGAGCATTTTTCCTAAAAAAGATATCAATGAAATAAGACTTTCATTAAAAAATACCTAATCTTCTATTATTAATATTTTTTGGAAATTTCTACCATACTTTTAATTTATTGATACTTTATCATGATGTAAAGTTTTTTTTGACTGAGGAATTACTGTGGGGGTCAACTAGCTTCATTGCCTACACTACGTATAAAATGCAAAATGTCGCAACGCAACCTTCAAACAACGAAAATTTACACCTCACACGAATATATGTTTAATGAAAATATTTTTTTTACAGTTTCATTTCTGCTACGCTCGCTATTGCACTCGGGCGGGTTAGTGCGTTTGGTGAACGTGTCTATGAAGTATTTTCCCTGTTGGATTTATTTATCTAGGTTTTCTAGCGCATATGCCTTATTAAAACGTAGGCCTTATTTGTAAGTATCAAGTACCTACCTTACTTAAAGTTATATTTTTACCGGTTGTTATGTAAAAAAAAACCGGTGTTCCGCGATTTCCTACTTTAGCAAGAAGGCCTCTAAAATGACATAAAAATCATCGATGAGATGCAAATAATTTTCCATCCATAAACTAAAGACTAAAGTGAGCAAGTATGAAGATTGTGCGTCAGGTCAGCCAAACCAACAAAGACAATGAGCGGTTTTCTGAGAGGCCATTTAAAAAAAAAAGCTTCCAATTGCTTCACTAGATGGCGTTGAATAAGTATGTACATGTCTATGGTATATTTTGGTATGAAACATATTTAAATTAATTACTTTTTAACAACCCAAAGGAAACTAAGAATATATTAAATAAGTACTACTGTGAGGAACAGAAACGAAATAGGTAAATTTAAAGATTTAGGTAAATAAATAACATCTGTCTGACGTTCCGTTTTACGTAAAAAAGTCGCGTCAAAGTAAAATTTATAACGTTCCGTTCCTTCTAACTGCATAGGTGGGACAGCGCCATCTAGTGACTGAGCTTTAAGAAAATCGCCCATTAGACACATTATGTCCGGGGATGAGGGGGTGCTTAAATAAATTGAAGATTATTTATAAAATATGTAGTTTAAAAAACTATAAAAACACACTTTTATAGGAACAGACTAAAAGTACAAAATAACCGTCTATTCAGTAACTGAAATTAAAAACCGTGGTGCGCGTTGTCAATATTAAGTACTTGAATGCATGCTTTGCAAAGGGCGCACTACGCTTTTTAATTTCAGTTACTGAATAGACGGTTATTTTGTACTTTTAGTCTGTTCCTATAAAAGTGTGTCTTTATAGTTTTTTAAACTACTTACATATTTATTTTTTACTTTTTAGTTTAACAAATGGCAAGCTATGGATGGGGATGGTAATCGATTTCACTGTCCATTCATGTGTCTGCCCATCCCGTAAACATTATAACTCAAAGGCGTGATTGTAAGTATTTAGTTTTACAAATTCAAGTGGATTCTATTAGTTACCAAATGCGCGAGCCGAACCCTTACTTCCTCCCTGCTCCATCATCAGACCCTCACCACCAAGTGTAGCGAATAGGTCTCATCAGAACGAAACTAATGAGCCCAAACTCAAGGGGTTTCCTAGTGGTATTTAAAGAGTGCCACTGGCTTCCTCCCTGCTACATCATCCGACCCTCACCACCAAGTGAAGCGAATAGGTCTCATCAGAACGAAACAAATGAGCCCAAACTCGAGGGGTTTCCAAGTGGTCTTAAGGAGTGCGACTGACTTCCTCCCTGCTCCATCATCCGACCCTCACCACCAAGTGTAGCGAATAGGTTTCATCAGAACGAAAGAAATGAGCCAGAACTCGAGGTGTTTCCTATTGGTCATTAAGGAGTGCCACTGGCTTCCTCCCTGCTCCATCATCAGACCCTCAAGGAGTGCGACTTCACTAAGTGTAGCGAATAGGTCACATCAAAACGAAACAAATGAGCCAGAACTCGAAGGGTTTCCTATTGGCCATTAAGGAGTGCCACTGGCTTCCTCCTAGCTCCATCATCAGATCCTCACCACCAAGTGTAACGAATAGGTCTTATCAAAATGAAACAGATGACCACAAACTCGAGGTGTTTCCTATTGGTCATTAAGAAGTGTCACTGGCTTCTTTCCTGCTCCATCATCAGACCCTCACCACTAAGTGTAGCGAATAGGTTTCATCAGAACGAAAGAAATGAGCCAGAACTCGAGGTGTTTCCTATTGGTCATTAAGAAGTGCCACTGGCTTCCTCCCTGCTCCATCATCAGACCCTCACCACCAAGTGCAGCTCATAAGTCTCGACAGAACGAAACAACGGAACCTAAACTCAAGAGGTTTCCTAGTGGTCATTAAGAAGTGCCACTGGCTTCCTCCCTGCTCCATCATCAGACCCTCACCATTAAGTATAGCAAATAGGTCTCATCAGAACAAAACAAATGAGCCTAAACTCGAGGGGTTTCCTAGCAGCCATTGAAGAGTTCTATTGCCCACCTCTTGACTCCATCATCAGATCAGCTCGATGGTAGCAAATTATTGTATTGTCATCGGAATCATATAGACTTGCAAAGTTTCAAATCAATACGACATTTAGAAGTAGGTTAAAATTTAATTCCAAGATTTTCTTACATTGTGACTTAGTTACAAGTGAAGCTAATAAAAGTGTGGTAAAAATACCCGGAGTTTAAGTCGAAATTTACGAGTAGTAGAATGTCCATGTCTCAGAATCAGATTATATGATCTGAGGTCCATGTTAACATAACATTTGCGGTTAATGAACTTAATCAGCTGTACCTATTCCGATCTCTGATTCTTACACAAACGAACACGGTAACATCCATTAAAAAAATTGTTTTACAAAACCAAGCACTTGTTATCGCAAGCTTTGACAATTTCGTAATTTGATAGACAATAAGTACCTACATATTAGCATCAACCTTGACTCCAGTTTGACGCCCAGACCCTTTGTTTGGCGGATGATGCCCCATGCCCTATTTTAGGTATAGCGAACGCGGATGCCCCAATATTTCCCGCCAACATGTCGCGCGGACAAGTGACGTCACACAACAATGGCGGGCGCCCGGAATGGCGCGCAATTTATGCGTCTATGGTGCGCACGTGTGCAGTGGGCTCTGGTTGGGGGTTGGGGTGACGTAGTGTCACATAAATTATCGGGCTGGTCTGGTCAGCTAATAGTTTTAGTATAATGTCTTATCAGGTGGATTCGTAACGAAATTTTGCCTCAAAGAAAAAGAATACAGGCAGGACTATCCGGGGCCCGTAGCATAAAGGCGCTAACATTGGTCCACTAGCGCTGCCAATTCATTTATTTATTACTCGTAAACCTAGTCAATCTAATATTTTTTTAATTACTCTTTCATATTTTAATTCTTTGTAAGTAGGTACTTAGATTAGGTACTTACTAGTTTTAAAATCTATTTAAACCAAAAGTGTGAAAACTGTTGAAGGGTTATTAAGTTGTTTCCTTTTTAGGGTTCTGTAGCCAAATGGCAAAAAACGGAACCCTTATAGATTCGTCATGTCTGTCTGTCTGTCCGTCCGTCCGTCCGTATGTCACAGCCAGTCATTTCTTATTGTTTCATTAGAATAGTTTTGCTATTGATAAATTCACTATTTTTTTGCCGGTTCAAAATGGAATAGGTTGCCGGTAGAATCTGGAATTAAATATTAATTAAAAAATCGCCGGTAGAATGTGGAATAGAAACCGGTAGAATGTGGCAGTACCCAGTTTGTCGTTCATACAAACACTGTGAAAAACAAAGTTATTTTTCGCTGACGAAAACTGATAGTGGTATTTTCGGTACAGAACCCTTCATGGGCGAGTCCAACTCGCACTTGGCCGATTTTTAATATTGATCTGGTTTACGTATAATAAAAAGAAATGAAATTGGCGGCGCTAGTGGACCAATGTTAGCGCTTAAACACGATAAAACCAACTACTCGTATTCCATCCATAAATTTTAATATTCAAGCGAAACGTAACTAACTGATCTAGCAACGCAAAGCTCAAACTAGTAGAAGGATCGATCGAGCTGAAATTTGGGAATCAGATAGGTGTATATATAACGTAGTCGTCCGCTAAAAAAGGATTTGTTAAATTAAAGCCCAAAGGGGATGAAATAAGGGTTTGCGTTCTCCGAATAGCACGCGAGCGAAGCCGCGGACTAAGCTAGTCGTTGAAAAAAAGGACATAAGAAAAGAAACTGAAGAGGCAGGAATCAAATAAAATTGTTTTAATAGTTATTCTTAATGGTTGGCTGAAGTTATTAATTAAAAAATAAATACGTAGTTTAAAAAACTATAAATACACACTTTTATAGGAACAGACTAAAAGTACAAAATAACCGACTATTCAGTAGGTAACTGAAATTAAAAAGCGTGGTGCGCGTTGTCAATATTAAGTACTTACTTGAATGCATGCTTTGCAAAGGACGCACCACACTTTTTAATTTCAGTTACTGAATAGTCGGTTATTTTGTACTTTTAGTCTGCTCCTATAAAAGTGTGTATTTATAGTTTTTTAAACTACGTATTTATTTTTTACTTTTTAGTTTAATAAATGGCAAGCTATGGATGGATGGTAATCGATTTCACAGTCCATTCATGTGTCTGCCCACCCCGTAAACATTATAACTCAAAGGCGTGATTGTATGTATTTGTTTTACAAATTCAAGTGGAGTCTATTAGTTACCAGATGCGCTAGCCGAACCCTTACTTCATCCTTACTCCATCATCAGACCCTCACCACCAAGTGTAGCGGATAGGTTTCATCAAAACGAAACAAATGAGCCCAAACTCGAGGGGTTTCCTAGTGGTCATTAAGGAGTGCCACTGACCTCATCCCTGCTCCATCATCAGGCCCTCACCATCTAGTGTAGCAAATAGGTCTCATCAGAACGAAACGAATGAGCCCAAACTCGAGGGGTTTCCTATTGGTCATTAAGGAGTGTCACTGGCTTCCTTCCTGCTCCATCATCAGACCCTCGCCACCAAGTGTAGCGAATAGGTCTCATCAGAACGAAACAAATGAGCCAGAACTCGAGGTGTTTCCTATTGGTCATTAAGGAGTGCCACTGGCTTCCTCCCTGCTCCATCATCAGACCCTCACCACAAAATGCGACTCATAAGTCTCATCAAAACGAAACAACGGAGGCCAAACTCGAGGGGTTTCCTAGTGGTCATTAAGAAGTGCCACTGGCTTCCTCCCTGCTCCATCATCAGACCCTCACCATCAAGTGTAGCGAATAGGTCTCATCAGAACAAAAGAAATGAGCCTAAACTCGAGGGGTTTCCTAGCAGCCATTAAAGAGTTCTATTGCCCACCTCTTGACTCCATCATCAGATCAGCTCGATGATAGCAATTTATTGTATTGTCATCGGATTCATATAGACTTGCAAAGTTTAAAATCAATACGACAATTAGAAGTAGGTTAAAATTGATTTCCAAGATTTTCTTACATTGTGACTTAGTTACAAGTTACAAGTGAAGCTAATAAAAATGCATTCTATAAATTTACTTATAAGAACTCAAACTTTCGCAATAAGTCGTGAATCTCAATAGTGCCATATCCATAACTTAATGCTCATATTTGAGGCCCTGAAAAAACAATAAAAAATTGCATTTTACTCTTTTATTTGCGCAAAATAACCAAATTTTTATTCTAAGCCCTTGATAAATCGTAAATGATTTATTTCCATTGGTGGCGCTACTGAGCTCATCGAACCACCTTAAGTGAAGAAGGCTGAAGATGGAAGCGCACTACTCCCATAAGCCGCAACCACATAGGAACTGGCTTTCTTATCTCTAACTGCTGGAAAGGTGAAAGAAAACAGCTTTGGGTCTGGATGGTTTTATTATACCTATCTAAAACGTCAAAAATCAATTACACCACCATTGTAATGTCCTCAGTCACACCGTGGCGGGCATACGCGTGCGCGTCGCGAATCTTGTCTGGCGTAACGCACCGTGTAATGCGCCGTACTCAGTACCGCCCCCCGCGACCAATCGCCGCGATTGATGTGACAACCGTGTGTGTAAATACTGAGACTGCGCTCGTGTGTCACTCGTAACAAGTGTTAACAAAAACATTGTTCAAAAGTTGATAAACAAACTGAAAGTTTGATTACTTCTTCAGGTATTTTCTACTTAAGTATGTGTATTTTGAAAAAACGATTACGACGTTTACTACTTATCTGTAAGTTTAAGTTATTTTTATGATGTAAAACTTTCACCAAACTTACTTAATTTAGCCAGAATGAACCAACCAAAATGTAGGTTTCATAAATAGACTAGTCGGCGCGATATGTAAATGTCGTGGCCATTGGCCATATTGTAGATTTGCTTACTTTATGAAATGATCGAGAATTTCATGAAATGGTCGCATTTCATGAAGTGTTTCAATGTCTATTAGCCACATCATGATGTGGTTTGTCGTCGTAACAAGTGCAACTTAAGACCGTAGGTATATTTGATGACTTTTTATGTATGTCGCTGAAACCTGTGATTTTTATAAAGTGAGGGAGGATAGATACTGGATACTGGTGGGGAGTTTGTGAGTCACTTTAAGAGATAATGCAGAGTTTACACAGGCTTAGTAGCTAATGCTTTTAGTACCTACTTATCACTTACACTAATACCCACCGTGTAAACGGGCTGAATAAGTGCTTAGTATTAGGTATTAGTAACACTGTCGTGCGAGTGAACAGAAGCCCATCCTATTTACCAAGTGACAAGAAGACTACGTACCCCAACCACAGTTCGCTAAGCACTTGTGATGTACGGGATGTACATCTGGTCACTGGTGTTCCTGACACTCAGGCTTTTGCTTATTTCAGGCACCAGTCTCCACAAGTACAACGTTACGTGCTAAATAATTGTAATTAGTTTATAACTCACCAAGTTTGTGGAGAAAATCAATAAACGATTTATTTATTTATTATTTAGGTATTATTTAGGTCACTTGTGGTGTTGTATAAACAGTCACCACAAGTGCTTAGTGATGTAAACACTTTATGCAAAATAAGCGAGCGGCGATCCATTTCGAACGGATGTCATATAACTAATTTGTCTGTAAGAACGGGCTTCAGACAAACTCGAGCCCGAACAAAGTAGTAGAGTGAGTAGGCACCTATACCCACCTACCTTTAAGGCGATTAGGCGATACTCGAAAAAATTATGGTGAAGCGAGATAGCAATGAGCAAACGACGCGCGCGGGAGCAAAAAAGCCGATGGCAAAAAAAAACACAAAATCACTTCGTATTAAAAACTATAGCGATTTTAAAAAAATGCTTCTACATGATCCTAAATATTATTGGTGTCCACTAATTTCTAATAGTATAATTATGTACCTAACTTACTAAGAATAAACTTGAATTTTCGTATTCTTAGAGGTCTTTTCGAAAAGAAAAACTGTCGAGGCAAAATCATAAAATTGTGTTTCTGAAACTATACGAATCTAGATAAAGGTATGAAGAAATATATATTTTATTACCAGATTTGTAACAACTCTAAAACTATAGGATGTATAGTTTTATATCAAAAAGTCCATACTTCTTCCGAGTAGCGCCTTAACTACTATCATCTCTATGTACAAGTATTGGTAAGTACTTACATAATTTGTTAACACCTAATAATAAATTACTTACGCCAAGAAGGAAGATGGAGAGGCCTTTGCACTTGGGACGAAAGGGGCTGCTAATAATAATAAAATGCGTCCAGAAAATAGTATATCCTCTCTATAAGAAATGAAAGTAACAACAATAGATTAGAGAAATTACTTACATCCAGACAATACTATCCTCTGTATTAGAAGAAAAGAACACACCCGATTGATTTTCCACCAAATTTCGCAATAAGAAGTAGGTACCTATTTGCAATATAAGTGTCATGAAAAAAGTCGTCGGTAGCACGTGTGCCGAGGAATGCACCCGGTGCGTACGGGGTGCATAACAATGGGGCCCCACTGGGCTAGTTAGGGGTTAGATGTAATTAATATTTGAGGAACGCTGCCCACACTCGCGAATAAGCCAAATATAGCACTGTCAGTCTTTACGAATAAAATTTGTATTTAGAGCTAATTTTTGTCTCTCGTGATACTTACATAAATAATAATTGAAAATCATGCAAGTTTCGGAAATGTCTTGCCTTAATTTAAATACTGCTTTCTTAAAATAATTAATAAATAAATATTGCTCACCATCACATACATTGTTCTAATATCTTAAAGCTATTACCAAACCGTAATAGCTCGAGCAGTAGTGTTAAGGAAATTGAAAACAACAAAGGGTATACAAACAATAAACAAAAGGTATACAACGAAGGGAAACAACGAACGAACCTACTACATAGGTACACCCAGACCAGAGGAAATATTGAAAAGTTCGTTATAAACATTTACCCGACCGGGAATCGGAAAGAGATAGTGGCGCCTTGAAAACCGGTGTGTACACCACTCGGCCACGGAGGTCGTCAAAGTCGTCTTTGACGACACAGGATACATGCACAGGATGGGTGTTAAACAAAGTGCATAAGACCGTCGTCTTATGCATTGTGTTAACCACCCACCCTAATATCGAAACCAAGTACCTATATTATTAGTTAGTATTAATCGCCGATAATTGTTGTCTCTTACCAAATATGGTAAGATTATAGATACGTGCAAAAGCTTGTATCTATGTAAATATTAAATACCTACCCAAAATAAACTAAATAACACTCTTTATTTAAATGTTCCTTTCACCAACATCGATTACAGCTTACTTTCAGCATTCAGTTGCGACGCCAGAGGGCTGAGTTTCGCGTAAGTGTATATATTCTTTGGCTGAGTGCTACTACATGTGATCTGTGGCTGAGTGTTAGTATACTCGCATACTATCGCGTTTGAGATAAATTTTGACAGATAGATTGTACTTTATTGTAATGTTATAAGATCTAGAATAGAATTCGTAATTCAAACGCGATAGTAACGTTTGCATATTGACAAACTCACTCGGGGTACTGATTCTGGAACCGCTCGACTGCGACGAGTGGTTCCGAGTGTTCCGACCACTCGCTTGCTCAGTCGTGCTATAAATTTAAACGTAAAAGTTGTAGAGTCGATTTGATTTGGAATACCTTTCCGTATGTATGTAACCGTTTCACGTTGGAAATGCTGCATAAGGATGATATTGTTCAGTTGTACCATGGCATGCATCACAATGCTGATTTATAAAATACCTATAGGATAGGTAGAATGCCCAGTTCCCACAGCGCAGGTTGTGGCCACTCCTAACTTAAAATGTTACTTAAAAATAGCATTTGACTTTACTAAGAATTTGCGATTAAAAGAATAGATGATACGTTACATACTGAAAAATATGTTCAATATTAGAATAACTGATTTTAAAGAACTGAGTAAGTATAGTTAGCCTGCTCCCGGAATCCTCAATCACTGAGGAACTGGCTTTCTTATCTCTAACCGCCAGAAAAACACAACAATGCTGAAAACATCATTGTTATGGCGTCATACTTAGATAAGATAGTGGTAGCTAGCCAGGCGGACTAAGAACTAGTTACAAGTCCAACCACCAACCAAACCGAATACAATAATGTACCCCCACTATGAATCGAACCCGGGACCTCTGTGTCTGTAACCGGTGGTGTGAACCACTAGACCACAGAGGCAGTTAAAAATAGCATGAACATAGTTGAAGGATAATTTTGTTGTCTGTTTGTCCGTCTGTCAAGACCTTTTTCTCAGAATTGCGTGGAGGAATTAAGGAATTTCACTGAAAGAAAACATCCCTTTATTTTTGGCCAGAAATAAAACTGCATTCAAAGATTTTCTTAAATACGCTTCCCACACACAGAATCCATAACGGCTAAACTTAAAAAAAATCCCCTGTACTTTTATGACATCAATCATAACGATTAAACCTTTTTTTAAAACATGATAAATTAAATAAAGTAAAACCTACGTCACAAAGTAACTACGCGGGCGGTTGTGCCTACGTGTACTTTTCTAAAGGTGTTCTTTTTTTCAAAATCTTGAAAATTAATTCTTGCCAAAAATAATCCTTTTAGGTGCTTTTAGTGTTTGCTATCTCCACTATTTAGAGTACTGCTGTCCCATCATGTCCTATTAGTCTAGGACACCCCCTGGTAGAGTGGATTAATGAGTAATTATGGATAGTACCTACCACGACCTTGATCCATAGCTATACCTTGCAATAACAAATCCTCAGATTACGTAAAGCTCACTCTTCATCTGTCGCATACGAAATGTCACGGTTTCAAGTTCAATTCGGTAGTTAAGAGGTGCCACCTGATATTTTCGGGAGTCGTTCAGAGGGGGGGGGGGGGGTGGGGGGGGGGGGGGGGGGGGGGGGGGGGAGGGTCGTTATTCACAATTAAATTTTTCTGGCTCGATCTCGCAATGTGTACGAGCCACGCCGCAGCGAGACGGGCGACGGACAGAGTTCTCAAAGTTTGCTGTATTTTTACACGACCCTATTTTTTAAGCTATAGCTTTCACAATCTTTTTTTTTCACTTATTGGGGTCAAAGAAACGGTATCACAATAGTAGTACATAAGAAGTATAAGTAAATAATTTAGCAGGTAAGATAATTGTGAGACCAACACCGTTAACCACAAATAAGTTTAACATGTTGAGAGTAGTTAAATTATAAGTTACTATGATTTAAATTATTAAAGTTAAGTTATATTAAAATATTGCAGTTAGTAATGTGACATTTTTTTTATTATACTTACATTAAAATGTTTCGTTTTATCTGTTTTCATTATACATGATAAAAACTTTTGTCAAAATAGATAGAGATAATAAAAATGTATAGGAAAAGACAATCGCTTGTCGATCTGTATTTTATTGTACCAAAGTTTCAATAAGAAAACCCTGGGTCGATCGTCGCGTTCGTATCAGTTCGATAGTAGCTGGAGACAAGTTGTTCTTCATCTTGCATTAATATTTATTATCTTGTGTTTATTTTATAAGATTCACCGCCTCTGTGGTCTAGTGGTTCACACCACCGATTTCAGACCAAGAGGTCCCGGGTTCGATTCCCAGTGGGGGTACATATTGTATTCGGTTTGGTTGGTGGTAGGACTTGTTCTTAGTCCGCCTGGCTAGCTACCACCATCTTATCTAAGTCTGACGCCATAACAATTATGTTTCCAGCATTATTGTGTTCCGGCAGTTAGAGATAAGATAGCCAGTTCCTCAGTGATTGAGGATTCCGGGAGTAGTGCGCTTCCACCTTCAGCCTTATCACCACTTAACATTAGGTGTGATGAAGGGCTAAGTGCTACCCCGTTGTTCATTATTATATATGGGTTTTAATATATATTTTAGTATGCCGTATGATCACGGTTTTATATTTTTGTGAGGCAAACTATTTACTACTTGTACAATCACAATTCCCATCTGATACGGTAGCGTCCTTCGAGCAACGCGGGTCTTCGGACGGAAGACCCGCGTTGCTCGAAGGTAGCGTCAGTTGGAAAAAGTCAAAGTGTTTTTTTTTTATTTAATTCCGTATTATAGGGTATTTTAAAATATGGATTACTCGCAAATTACGTTAAAGTACTTACCTACAAAAAATTCGGAAATAATATATGTTATTAATAATAACATATCATCATCATCATGTTAGCCGAACGACGCCCACTGCTGGGCAAAGGTCTCCCCCAAGGATCTCCACAACGATCGGTCCTGCGCTGCCCGCATCCTGCGGCTTCCCGCGACCTTGACCAGATCGTCGGTCCACCTTGTAGGGGGCCTGCCCACGGAGCGTCGTCCGGTACTAACATATATCATTTCCGAATTATACAGTCTTTAACGGCCGGAGTCACTAGATAAAATACTGTAAAATAACTTATATTATTTCCGAGTTTTTTGTAGGTAACATTAAAATATATTCTCATAGATGTATTGCCCTGCTAATGTTAGAATATTAATTTCTTTAAACAAAACTTTTAACGAATTGCGCCGGCGAAGGCTTAAATGGAGCTTAGATACCGCTCTTTTTTTAAGTACACAAATATTTCTAATATTGGCTGCTGAGCAACAACAACACGCCATAGGACATTACACTATGAAAATAACTAAACTAAACAAGTCTTGCCGTTTCAATACCAGTTTCAATATCTTTTTTATTGCAAAAGCAGCAGAACTAAGACTGAAACTCATCTGGTACTTTATTTTAAGTACACGTGTCTTAATCTGATAAGTAAACTGTTAAATTAACATAATACGAAAGAATTTTACAATCCAATTTCTCACTTTCAAACTTTTTATTTCTCTACAGCTTTAAAAAGTTTGAGAAACTCGCTCTCCCAGTTTAATATCGCAGCGGCGACGACACGGTGGCGTCACGTGCACACCAAAGATACACTACTAACACAAAGGGAAGCTCCCACACACAGGCGCAAATCGTTCATTCAGACGAAAACAAAATCGTAGTAGATAGCAAGAAAAAGGCATGAAAAAGGTAAGACTCATTTGTTACAACCTACTACTTCGAAAATAAAAAAACAAAACTCTTTCGAAATTCGAACACATTTGAAAATACAGTCCGAAAAGCTTCGAGCAACGCGGGTCTTCCGTCCCGGAAGAACGGAAGGCCCGCGTTGCTCGAAGCCGAAAAGGATCATAGGAGCTTTTGGCCACTAGTAGTTTTTTTAACCCTGTGTTTTGGCGGTGGAAATCGGGAACTAAGGTACGATTCAGACCAACCGACGCGCATCGGCCCGGTCCGGAACGAAGCTGTAGACACGCCCGTCGCGGACTGCCAACAGAGATAAGAGGGTTGCAGCTATTATAAACTGTAATTCGTGTTTATATACTTACATTTCAATTTCCCTTAGCGCGTTGTAAAATGCCAACCGAGTCCGTCCGCCCGAACGCTCTGACCAACTTAGCTACGTAGGTAATATACCTACGTAGCTAAGACGAGTCTCGTCGAATTTTGTTATACTTTCCAATAATAAGGTTCTTTTCATTTTCTCCGAAAAAAAAACAGCATTTTTATTTTATCAAAAACAAGAGTGTTAGATTTTTGTTAAAAAAATAGTAATTTGTGTAACTCGTCGAATTTTGCTTTACTTTCCAATAATAAGGTTATTTTTATTTTCTCCGAAAAAAACAGCATTTTTTTTCATTAAAAACAAGAGTAAGATTTTTGTTTCAAAAAAAATTGTGTATATTTTGAAAAATTGTAGAGATAAGTTTATTATACTTGAGGACTGAAATACTGACATGTTGATGTTGATTTATTCCTGACCATTTCTCCTGCTCTGCGCTTACACACATATTATTTTTCATTGAAAATACATATTGTAAATGTTTAGGTATTAAATAACAAAACAAAAGTTTTCCCGGAATCAAGGTAACGCAGGTTATTGATATTTAAGCTGTTCACTTATTGATATACCAAGATAAATACGATTACGTCGATATCTGTCGATTGTAGCGCTAGTTGATAAAACTTATCATGGAACTTATTTATGCGTACTTTTCGAAATACAAAAAAAAAACGGGCACTTGCTCTTTTCTCATATAAACATGCTCACTTCATTCATAGTCATTGAAAAAGAACTGTCAGTATATTTCTACAATGTTTTCTGTATCAGAGGTGTTTATATTTCCTATAAGCATTTGAAACAACTTTGAAAATCTCTCCATTTCCCCAACAGCGGAAAACTTTGAATATTTTCTTTACTACACTGTTCCTATGAAATTCAACTAACGCTTTACATATTTTGTAGCTTAAGGATGTGAATAGTATTTCAATGTTATTTCAAGTGCTTAACGGATAGAAAAATATTTATCCAAAACATCTAACAAATAAATAAATGTAGAAATATACCGAGAGTTTTATTTAAATAACTATGAATGAAGTGAGCATATTTGTATAACAATAAAGCAAGCGTCCGTTTTTTCTGCAACTGAGTTAATCATAAAAAGTACTCATAGAAATACAGCTATCTCTAAAATAATATATCATCTAAGTATGTTTGAATGTGCTAATTTCTGGAACTATTGCATAGACCAAATATTTAGAAAGATTACAGGTATAAATTTTAATATGCATTTTGTATATATTGTTACTTGATTAAGCAGTTCACATCGTGCACAATCCCCATACCAAAAATCATGTCGATCCGTTGCCCCGTTTTGGCGTGAAAAACGAACAAACACACTTTCACATTTATAATATTAGTATGGATAACTAACTTGGTATGGAATGGATAACTTACATGATATGGTACCATAGTATGAACTGTGCCTGAAATCCACATGACAGTTCACAGTGCTGCTGCGGGTACACTGGGTAAATCCACATTTCTGGGTACACTGTGGTACCACGTGCACGGCCTGCGTCCGGCACCGCACCGGAGTCTAATAAATCATCCCTATCATCCCAGGCGAAAACGCAACTTTCGCATGAAATCGGGCATAGACAGCTACTTCCGCATTCATCATTCTATTTTGAGTAATTATAATTTTCCACCGTCTCGTATTAAAAAAAAAAGTTAAAAAGTTCCCGTAGCAATTTTACATAGAGCAAAGCTCTTCTCAAGAAAAATATGTGTAATTAGGTCAGTTTCCTTATTTGACGGTTGGCGGAAGTTATATTTTATATTCTTTTAAATGAGTACGCAAAATCTGAGTTGGCAATAAAAATGACAACAAAATAAAACAATTTTGTTTTTATAAATTTAATTCAAGGTCAGCCGGTATTTCGAATATTCAAATCAGCCTACTGCCAATAAGTTATCAAGTGACACATATTCGCGTACTTAATCCGAAAAAGAGCTATAGCGTCACGCTCATAAAGGCAACGTGTCGTCCCTAAGAATTAGGGGGCTATCAGTTTCGGCTAGCGAAAGCACCTGTTTTGTCCCCTAAAATTAAAACCCTTCCAAATTACATTCGACCATATTACCAAACATTTAAAGTTCAATTTGCCTTGCACTGATGAAACTAGCATGTAATTTCGTTTCAAAATCCTACTAATGCGATTTAAACGAATAATGAAAGGTAGCAAAACATTGATGTGCTCAACAAATAGTATATTGGATTATCTCAGCTCAGAGTGATTTGAAATTAAACGCAGATATGTTACGCTTAGTAAGTACTTTGTTTGGCGAACCTTGTAGTTTCATTGTGTCACACCTGTTTTAACTGGGATGTATTTTGACGTGACAGGTTGTACCTTTAATTAACTTGGAAGGTTTTTCTTTCATTGTGTTTGGTATCGAGGGTACTCTTCTAAGCTTTTTGTTGTTTTTAGGGTTTCGAAAGCAAAAGACGAAATCCTAGGATTCTGGTTACGGTGTTACAGCCCATTTGGTCCAAAACCACTAGGTAATAAATATTATTATGTTATTCAAGTTACAAGACGAATATTTACCATTTCGCTCCGAAACCTAGTTCCCTGACCGAAAGAGGAATATTAATTTTAGTTTTCTTAATTTATTTATTTTTATTTCATCCATTTTTAAATCACACTCATGTAATTTGCAATCATATGCTTGCAAGTAAAGTACTTATATATGTCGCAGGCGAATGGTTGAATCCGGCGGATGGTTAAGTATGGCAGCATGTACCCCTCAGAACAGGTTAGAAATTTAAGGCGTCTTAAATGTCGTGGTTATTTTTTTTTGTGACTCCGTCAACTTATGGGAAGGTAAAATAGCTTACGGAATAAACCTTCGGCCTAGGCGTTTAATTGAATGGCGGATTCAACCAGTTGGCTGCGACATATACATGCCACCGTTTGCGCTGGCTTGGCACCGACTTCAGATAGATCAGTAGGTCGCATATTTTATGTTTCACTTTTTTGACACTGAACCCTTTCTTCGTATACGATAGTTACTTCAAAAGTCATATACTTATACAAGTGACTTTATAGGAAAAAATGGTCGTCAAATTTTTTTTTGACGCAGATAACTTTGTAAAATATTGTGCTAGAGTTATAAATGAGGTATCGTTGTAAAGTGCGTTAAATAGTTAATCTACTGATAATATAAATAAAAAGAAACATGAACTTTGGAAACTATGAGTCGTTGAAGTTTTGCAAATAGCCATGCCGCGCCCAAAATCGATGAATATAAAGCAAATAAGGTTAAAGAAAGAGAAGGTTAAGAGACGTCACATAAGTAATCATTATTGCAATCGGCGAGAACCCAGCCAAAAGGACCCCTGAAGTTGCTTTCCGCGATGAAAATTTAGAACCGCCGCGAAGTACAAGTGCCTTTACGTTATCCTCGCCTCGCTCGTATAACTACTAAACAAAGCAAGAAAAATAAAAAACACTTTTACGGATTTTGCACGCATTTATTGAACAACTTGGTTACATTTTTAGTTGTTTTTAAGGACCACAAGATTTTCCGTGACCACGGCCGACAAAGGTGCCGAAACGTCTTCGGATGAAAACAACAATCCTTAAAATCCGTAAAAGTGTTTTATTTAAATGAACAATTCGCGCAGAATCTAAGATGTGTTTAAAGCAAGAAAAATCAATTGTGCCAAAATAACGATGCTAATATAACGCCATAACAACGATGTTTTCAACATTGTTGTGTTCCGGCAGTTAGAGATAAGATAGCCAGTTCCTCAGTGCTGAGGATTCTGGGAATAGTGCGCTTTCATCTTCAGTCTTATCTTCACTTAAGATCAGGTGAGATGAAGCCTAACCTAACCCTTTTGTGGAATTAAAAAAAATCACTGCTATCGGCATAAGAGAACCCAGACAATTTATTCGTATTAAAAACTATACCGAATTTTTAAAAATGCTTCTACACGATCCTAAATATTATTGGTGTTATTTTATTCGTGTTGTGTGTGACGTTGTGAGCTATGATTCGATCAACCCGTGACTGCCCGCCGGGCCGCGCGTCGCGGTTTATCCGACCTCGCCTGAACAGTCGCCGCCGCTGTCCCGCGTCATAGGGCCGAATCCCGAATATCCCGTGACAGTAATAATTAGGGAGTGTTATTGATGATGCGAGCCGCATTCGGCGACACGCTTCGCACACTTGTTAGCAAGGGTTCCATGTTATTGCCGTTTTGACGCCTGAAAATTGCGTTAAATGAACCATTTTACACTTCGTAGGGATACTGCAGTATTCTTTTGAGTTAAAAAAATTTGTGCAAGCAAGTACCTATTTGTTTTTTTTACTTTGTATGGAGGTAAGAAGATACATTTATAATCAAAGTGTGATTGAGCAAAAAATGCATTTTACGCATTGAGCAAGAATGTGTGTGTATAGGTAAATTTAATGTTTTTAATTTTAGTTTTTCATTGTGTTAGGTGTGTAAGAGCTATGATATAATTGTGATTATAGTTTGGCTAATGTAAAATGTTGAGATAAACTACAAGGAATGAAAGTTAAGATGTATGTCCAGCGATCCGTAGCCC
The DNA here is from genome assembly GCA_949710035.1 of Crambus lathoniellus. NCBI lineage: Eukaryota > Metazoa > Arthropoda > Insecta > Lepidoptera > Crambidae > Crambus > Crambus lathoniellus. The sequence continues at coordinate 33,797,731 of OX453296.1, forward strand.
TAAAATAAAAACAGCGTAGGTTTTTCCTTACTGACTGTTACATATAGGGCAGGCGTACCGGTTTTGGCCACTGTACCGGTTTTGGCAATTTTTTGCTCTAAAAGTTTTCTAAACAACTTTTAGCCATTTCTGATAAAGGCAATTAAAATAAGGTATTTTAAGGTAATAATAACAACCGTTAGAATTCCTTATGTCATAAGATTTGTTTTCAATAAATTCCATTTTCTGTTTGAAAAAATGTTTTGTATAAAAATTTTAAGAAATTTGTTTTGGATGAAATACTTTATAAATCTTTGTTTTTTACAATTAAATTATTGTTTTGCAATTGACTGGTTTCTAGCGCATTAGAATATATTGATTTTACCTGGGTTTGGTTTTGATTTTTCGCAATACTTACAAAAGTTAAACTATCAGTAAGTGGCCAAAACCGGTACATTTGGCACCTCTCACACATTTTGTATTATATACAAAAAACTATTTAACTTTAAAAAAAAATGAAAAATGTCCCTTTAAAGCTAGATAAATTATCTATAATTTAAGATATAATTTGTGTCTTAAATACCTAAGACCATTTAGTACTTAGTGCTTAAAAGTCAAAAATTCTTTAAAGTGGCCACAAAGGGTACCTCTGCCCTATAATAATTAATGAATTTTAAATAAAATGAATTTTCTGTTTCAAAATTGAGAAAAAAAATTCAAAATTATAAATATTACTTGAAGTAAATAATATACTTATTTACTTAGGTTTAATTTTTTGTTAAAGTTAAGACAAATTCAACAAAAGCTGACATTTGACAGTTGGTGCTGCTAGTTTTATTGATGACGTGGCCGAATTCGCGCGCACGCGCTGCACTTGCGCGATGAAGGGTTGGTTAGTCGTGATTAATATGCTGCCACTATTGATGTTAAAACATGTTTTATTGGCTACGGCTGGTAAGCTTATTTTAATTCCGCGCCTTTGCTAAGTACTATGACTTTACAATAAGTTTTTTATATAGGTAAGGACCTATGTATTACAACCTTCTGTATTATTGATTAAATTAACTTAATAATTTAAAAATTAGTAATATTCTTTGCTTTTCTAGATAATTGAATGCGGAGAGTTCTGCAAAACTACAAGTTATATTATATAAATATGGTAAGAATTGAAAAATGATTTTTATAAATGCACTGAATATTTTTGCCAAAGAAAATCGACCATATTGTTTTTTTTAAATAATGATGTTCTTAGTGTCACTCGCGTCATGTCATTATGACAAATCTAACAACCCTAACAACGTACCCGTTATAAAAAAATAACCCATTTAAAAAATCGGTTCATCTGTTACGAGGGAACACATGGGGAACACAGGAATGCTACATACAGGTGATCTGTGACAGGAACAGACACACACACATACATTGGTCAAATACATAACCCTCCCACCAAAACCAAAGTACCAAAGTTAACCGCCTTGGTCTTGCGGTACACACACCACTGGCAATAGATCACGAGTTTCTCAATTACCAATGGAGGTACCTATTGTATTCAGTTTGATTGGTGGTGGGACTTGTTCTAAGTCCGTCTCGTTAGCTACACCTTATCTAAGCCTGACGCCTCATAACAACGATGTTTTCAGCATTGTTGTGTTCCAACAGAGAAGATAGCTAGTTTCTTAGTGGTTGAGGGTTTCGGGAGTAGTGTTGTGCTTCCACCTTCTGCCTTATCTTAAGGTGTAATGAAGGCTAAGTGCTACCCCGTTGTGAATAAAAAAGTAACATTGTCAATTTTCCTGTAGTTAATTCTTTTCTGACTTGGTTTATATTTCAAAACTACTGCGTTTTGGATGCCTTAGCATTAATTTACTACACAAAAATATTTGCACCACTTACCAAACCTAGCTATAGCTAAATCTAGCGGGCATTCTTCCAGATTTTTATATTACACGGGCGGCGTCAACGCTAAGCCGGGCTTAGCCGGGCTTAGCCGCTATACACGGCGGTTACCCTGGCTTTGCTCGGCTCCGTGGGAAACCGCCGCGGGATGGGGTGCCTTCAGCCCGCGGATTATAGGCAAATATTTGTACACGACTCTATTTTATTATGTCTGCTGTGTCAGTTTGAAATATATTATTTGGCTTAAAGTAAGTCATTTTGTGGGTGTGATCGAATATGAGGCTAAGAATTTTGTACTGGGGTTATTTGGTCGGTTATATTTAAATTTACGTGCAAATTTTTATTTCCATTTAGACAGCCAGTAAGTAGGTATGTGGTTACTTTAAGTATCTACTATAATTTATCTTTATTCTATGTTTTGTAAATAATAATAATAATTTAATTCTTTATACGCCGATAACAGAGATCCATAAATGTAAGTAAAAATAACTTATAATTTCTTCAGTATTTTAAAGTGACTTCTAATTTTATAGATGAGGTCGCCTGACTTAATGCCTCCATGTTAAAATCTTGCTTTTAAAATAAGTTTTAATTAACATGTATTCAAATATTTGTGAAGGAAGAAGGAAGGAAAGCCGATAATAACCGATGACCAGATAGGTAAGAGGAAGAGGACTGATGTAAAATTTGAGCAACGCACGTCACAAGATATGATCCCGTGATTCAAGATATGGTTACTTTATTTTTATTAACGAAATACTGTACAAAAGATCATTCAAAAAGGTATAGTTACTAACCTAACTAAAATTAATACATTAAAGAGTTATTTTTTACTTTTTGGATTCACAATGCAATTTATATACTGGAAAAATGGAAAATGAAGTACTGTAGAAAAAACGTGAGACGGGTCGATTTTTTCTAAAATACTTCATTTCCATTTTTCCATTAAAGAGTTTCAAATAAGTATCTTATAAAACTATAAGTTATATTATAACTATACTGGAATTATAATTTGGCGACACATGCGATGCGCCAACGTCACACGGCGCGTTGGCGCTCGGTGGGCTCCATATAATCCGATTAGCCCCATCTGTTGGTGATCTATTTGAAACATATTTTGTATTCGACTGTTGATCGTGGGGTTAGGAGGACACTTGACATTGTTTTGTTGTTTTTGATATATGTATATATGGAGGAAATCAGAGATTTCACGAAATCCCTAGGGATATCACGAAATCAAGGAAGATGTGGAATATTCTTATTTACGACGTCTTCTTCCTAAACAAGTTCAGTGATATGTCGTTTCACTAAACTAAATCTAGTGAAATGTCAGAAAAGTGGATTTCAGAGGTGAGAGCGAGAGTGAGGTGGTTTTTTTTGTGAAAACAAACCATAAGTTGTTTAAAAAAAAATATAGCCACGAAATTGAAGGCGATCGCTTCGCTGCGCTTCGCGATCTCCCTAAATTTCTAACCTATCACGTGTTCTACAGGACTTCCGATACAAACTCGCTCATACCTAAGTATCACCTGCAGCCATGAGCTGACTGTTATTATTTCAGTCATTCTTCATTTCACTAGATTTAGTTTAGTGAAATGACATATCACTGAACTTTTTTAGGAAGAAGACGTCGTAAATAAGACTATTCCACATCTTCCGTGATTTCGAGGTATCCCTTGGGATTTCGTGAAATCACTGATTTCGTGGTATCCCTAGGGATTTCGTGAAATCACTGATTTCCTCATATCCCTGCGACATATATAAAATCAATGCCACTTTTCGTTGTAACTGAACTCCTCCTAAACGGCTGGACCGATTTTAATGAAATTTTTTATGCGTCTTCAGGTGGATTCGAGAATGGTTTAGAGATAGCGTAGGGGTAGGGTAGGGATGGAGTAGTGATAGGGTAGGGGTAGCGTGGAGTAGGGAGTAGGGCCACGCAAACGAAGTCGCGCCGGATCAGCTAGTATGTTCATATTTCACTTCTTCTTTCCAGCCTATACTAGGTTCTAGGCTTCATCACAACTTTTTTATTATTACCACACTTTTATTAGCTTCACCTGTAACTAACTAACTAAGTCACAATGTAAGAAAATCTTGGAATTCAATTTTAACCTACTTCTAATTGTTATATTGACTTGGAACTTTGCAAGTCTATATGAATCCGATGACAATACAATAATTTGCTACCATCGAGCTGATCTGATGATGGAGTCAAGAGGTGGGCAAAAGTATTCTTCAAAGGCTGCTAGGAAACCCCTCGAGTTTAAGCTCATTTGTTTTGTTCTGATGAAACCTATTTGCTAAACTTGATGGTGAGGGTCTGATGATGGAGCAGGGAAGAAGCCAGTGGCACTTCTTAATGACCAATAGGAAACACCTTGAGTTCTGGCTCATTTGTTTTGTTCTAATGAGACCTATTCCCTACACTTGGTGGTGAGGGGCTGATGATGGAGCTGGGAGGAAGCCAGTGAAACTCCTTCATGACCACTAGGAAACCCTTCGAGTTTGGGCTCATTTGTTTCGTTCTGATAAGACCTATTCGCTACACTTGGTAGCAAGGGTCTGATGATGGAGCAGGAAGGAAGCCAGTGGCACTTCCTAATGACCACTAGGAAACCCCTCGAGTTTGGGCTCATTTGTTTCGTTCTGATGAGACCTATTCGCTACACTTGGTGGCGAGGGTCTGATGATGGAACAAGAAAGAAGTCAGTGGCACTCCTTAATGACCACTAGGAAACCCCTCGAGTTTGGGCTCTTTGTTTCGTTCTGATGAGACCCATTTGCTACACTTGGTAGTGAAGGTCTGATGATGGAGCAGGGAGGAAGTCAGTGCCACTCTTTAATGACCACTAGAAAACCCCTCGAGTTTGAGCTCAGTCGTTTTGTTCTGATGAGACCTATTCGCTACATTTGGTAGTGAAGGCCTGATGATGGAGCAGGGAAGAAGTCAGTGGCACTCCTTAATGACCACTAGGAAACCCCTCGAGTTTGGGCTCATTTGTTTCGTTCTGATGAGACCTATTTGCTACACTTGGTAGTGAAGGTCTGATGATGGAGCAGGGAGGAAGTCAGTGGCACTTCTTAATGACCACTAGGAAACCCCTCGAGTTTAGGCTCATTTGTTTCGTTCTGATAAGACATATTCGCTACACTTGGTGGTGGGGGTCTGATGATGGAGCAGGGAGGAGGTCAGAGCCACTCCTTCATGACCACTAGGAAACCCCTTGAGTTAGGGCTCATTTGTTTAAAGGTTTGCTCATTTGTTTAAGGGTATCGCGCATCCGCTCCACTTGAATTTGTAAAACTAAACACATACAATCACGTCTTTTTTCCCTTACGGGGCATTGAGTTATAATGTTTACGGGGTGGGCAGAGACATGAATGGACTGTGAAATACATTACTACCACAGTCTACTTACTACATACAGTCGTTCATCGGAGGCGTCTAGACAGAGCAATCGTGCGGGGTACGCGGGGCAGGAGTGGAGAGGGTCCTTCCCATCTACCATACAAAATTTTGTTAGCTAGATGGGAGCTTTGCGACAGGGCTTTCGCATTTGATTTCATATATTGAATTGGAAAAATAATATTTAGTTTCTTTTATATTAGTTTTATGTAGGGGGTTTTTAAGTGTGTTTATTACGATTTTTGGAATTCAAGATGGCGGCCGCGTTATTTTTTCAATTTTGTGATATTGGTGTTATGTAAGGGGTTTTTAAGGATGCTAAGCTCGATTTTGATGTGAGTTTTGGAATCTAAGATGGCGGCCGCATTTTTTTTTCAGTTTTATGATATTGGTGTCATGTAAGGGGTTTTTAGGGGTTCTAAGCTCGATTTCGATGTGAGTTTTGGAATCCAAGATGGCGGCCGCACTTTTTTTCAGTTTTGTGATATTGGTGTCATGTAAGGGGTTTTTAGGGATGCTAAGCTCGATTTTGATATGTGTTTTGGAATTCAAGATGGCGGCCGCGCTTTTTTTTCAGTTTTGTGATATTGGTGTCATGTAAGGGGTTTTTAGGGATGCTAAGCTCGATTTTGATGTGCGTTTTGGAATTCAAGATGGCGGCCGCGCTTTATTTCAATTTTGTTATATTTGTTCGGAAAAGATCGACGTTTCTGAACGCGTCTCTAATGTCACGTCAAATTGACATTTGGCTGTCACTTGAAGTTGACAGTGACACTTGATTGGAATTCTCGTAGAAAAATGTCGGATTAATTTTGTGCTGAATTTGTCAAAAATCGCTCGCGTTGAATGTGCCTGGCATATCGAGTTTGAATAAAATCTTAAATTATCTATGTGATCCCGTTTTGTACGACCAAGGTTTTGACGCCATCCATCGGGCTGGTCGCGGAGTTTTGAAAGAAAGATAATTGTCCACCACGCGCTTTTTGTCGGGACTGTAAATCGTAATAAAAGAGGCTCCCCCGTGTGTGTCATCGTGTATCTATTGCTGAAGCGCCCAGTGCCTTGGGAACGCTGTTATTTGTGTTGTGAGTAAGGTGACTAATTGGTAAGGTCTGCAGAAGAAAGGACCCCAGGGGCGCGCGCGCTCCCTTACACCACTTCTGCCTTGGAGACGTTCGACACACAGACCCGTATGTAACCTCACCTTACTTAACATTCTCTCCGCTGTGTATCGCAGTCCAATTGTTCAGTTTACATCCCCGCTGAAACCTAGTTTTTTGTCCGGAGTCTATATTAGTAATACCAGCTTCCACTGCGCTAGCTGATTCCGCGGTATAGGCAGGGGTGTACTGAACATTTCTTGGTAGCAGAGCGTAGTTTGAAGGCCTGAGAGGCCCACGCCAAAACTTTGTATTAATCAGTGCCGTTTTGATGACCCAGTCTGGTCCGGACTAGATTAATTTGTACTTGTAAATGGTAATTAACTTGCATTTGAAAAGTAAAGGGCATTCCTTTGTTATTGGTTCCATGTCTTGTAATTAATTGTCATGTATTGAAGTTCCAAAGTGTAAACAGATGCTTTTCTTTGCTCATAATAATTATTATTCAGTTTTGTTAGCAAATTTGAGTTGTGAATATTGACAAGTTTGTTGCTAAAATAATAGCTAATAAAAGGTTAGCTAATAAGTTTGCACTCAATACTTAGTGAAACTTAGATGATTTAAGACATTGTTTACACATTGAAACTCATTGAAACTTGTGCTTTGAAATAATTAAAATTAATTTGTTGTATGTTGATATCCAAGTGAATTTCAATAGTCAGTGATTTTGAGTGAATTTCAATAGTCAGTGAGTTTTGTTGTTTTCTGATAACCTCCAAATATTTAAGAGTTTGTGTCATTATAAATACTTTGTTGTGGTAATATTGGAATTTTGTGGTTAGTAATAACCTCCAAATATTGGAGATTTTGTGTTATAGTGAATATTTTGAATTTGTTGTTTTTGTTGATAAATTTGGGACGTTACAATGACGGCCTCCTCGGCTAAAGCCAAAATACGTTCTGAGTTACGGTGGTTAGCTTCTGCGGTTGCATTATTGGATCGACCGGATAGGACGGAGGCCTTGTTGAACAGATACGTAGATCTGCCCGTACGTTTGGCTGTTGTTGATGAACAGTATGCCTTATTTTTGGAAAGGACTGTTGAGGCCGATGTGGAAATGCGACAAGAAGTCGATTTGGATGTGGACCAGTGTTATGATTTTGCGGACAGAATTACCCAGGTGGCTCGACCTTTGCAAGTGGCAAGAGAGAATGAACCGAGCCCGTCCCCGGTCACATCTAAGAGTATGCCCCCTCTCTTTGCTAGATTGGCCCCCTTAGACTTAAGGCGCTTTGCTGGTCGTCTAGAGGACTGGGAGGGCTTTATTAATATTTTTGATAGTCTTGTACATGCCCGGGACGATTTGACCCAGGGCCAGAAGTTGGCCTACCTGTTATCCGTGTTGGAAGGGGAGGCCCTTGAATCGGTTCAACATTTGGCCCCCTCGGATGAAAACTACCCTATTGCTAGGGATTTGATTGCCCGTCGGTACCAGAACGTACGACGTCTGGCGGACAACCATGTTGCCGCCATTTTGAATTTACCCCGCGTTGCCAGCGTGATGCACTTGAGAGTGGCTTTGTTGAATCCGCTGTTGGTTGCATACAACGCATTAAAAAACTTAAAACTCCCAGTGGAGCAGTGGTCGTTTTTGTTACTGCACATTGTCCTGGGAAAGTTGCCGGACTCTGTTAAGGTCCGTTTTGAGCAGCAGTATGGTGGGGATAGTGCGACTTATCTGCCACCCTTCTCGGACCTCTTGACGTTCCTGGAAGGAGAAAGTAGACTGGCAGATAATTCCTCTCTGGCCGGTCCTATGGGACCCGAACGACCTGTGCCACAGAGTAGATCCCCCACCAGACCCCCCCGTAGGGGGCGTATGGCCCCTCGCGCGCCCGGCCGCTATGCCGCCGTCCAGGAGACCGCCCGCTGCTTGTACTGTCGGGAACCGGGTCACAGCACGACCCGTTGTGATAAGTTCCTCGACCAGCGCGTCCAAGGCCGTCGAGCGATCGCGCGACAACGGACATGGTGCTACTCGTGCTTGGGCCTGCACATGCAGCGCGAATGTACCCAAGCGCACCCATGCCGCTTTTGTAAGGGCAACCACCATCCCCTCCTCTGCATGAACAGCCCAGAGGGCGGCGGAGCGCCGCAGCGCGTCGCTGCAGGATCACCTCGTATGGGTGGGGGTCTCGGACCCCCCGCGGTGTTTGCATCCCGCAGCAGTTCTAGTGGCCACCAGAGTGGCCCCAGACGCTCTCCGCCACGAATGGAGCCTCAAACGGGCGGGGGTCCCAGGGACCCCCCCATGGGAAACCGATCCCCAAGGATGGGGATGAGTTATGCGGGCGTTGCCGGAGGTCGTAGAGGCCCCCCGCGACGTTTTGAGCCTCGCACGGGCGGGGGTCCCACGGACCCCCCCATGGGAAATCGGTCCCCAACTAGGGGGTTCGATTTTGCGAGCGTTGCGGGAGGTCGTAGAAGCCCCCCGCAACGTGTTGAGCCTCGCACAGCCGGGGGTCCCCGGGACCCCCCTTCTGAAAATCTGTCACCGTGCCCCCGCGACTATGGGGCGACGTACACGGTGGATGCTAGGCACCGATTCTCGCCGCCGCTCGCCGAATACCCGCGTTTGGAGCGGCGCCCGCCCCGTCTTCAAGGGGCCGGGAGATATAACCCGCCTGATACCGGGCGAATTGGACGTAGGCAGTATGTGGAAGATTGGGACCCACTGGATCGCTATGAGCGACCCCCTTACCATGGGGGGACGTCTGGGGACCCCACAATTCTGCCGTCAATAGCATAGTTACAGTAACCCGGATTTTTGTCAAAACTGAGTTAGGTATACAGCCGTGATCACGATAGCGAGATCTACATTTTCATCTTACCCATTTTTTTGAATCGTTTTTTAATCCAAATTTAACAATCAAAAATTTGCAGTAAGTCGAGCAATTTTTTTATGTCACCAAGCATGATTACAGTAGGTACACTTACTGCAAAAGTTCTTGTTCAGAGTCACTCGGCCAGACCACAGTATGACATCTATGCCACTGATATGTTAAGTCATTTCCAGTATAAAAATTGGATATGAGCCAAGCAAATAAACAGTAAGAAGATATACCGTTTTAATCCTAAGCAGTTTCCCAATATTTAATAAATGAGTGGTCTAGTCTTAAAAACAGTATGCTGCGATACTGCAATTATGTTTAGTACATGTCATAAACATCACCTTCAGGTTACATATAAAAATACAGACAGTAAGATGCGATGCTGCATGTATGCTTAGTAATTGATATACTAATACTGATTGATTCATTTCATATTGAAATTTTGTTACATGGATAAAGAAGTTTTTTTTTTTCCTAAAATAGTTAAGTATAACTTTTGTTTTACGGCTTACGTATCTATAAGATCTACAAGTGTTGTTTGATAGATCAATAAGTGTTTATTTGATCCCAAAGAAAGGTTAGCTATTAAGTTTGTTTGAAATGTACTTAAAGCTATTTTAGACTAGCGGACCCTTGCGGTTTTACCCGCGTGGTACCCGTTTCCATGGGAATATCGGGATAAAATAATAGCCTATGTTAATCAGTGATAATGTATCATTCTAAAAGTGTTTTGAGTTTATTCATTACATATACATACAAATCTTTCCTCTTTATAACATTAGTACAGATAATTCACTTTCCCTTACTAATACAATAACATCTGTGATTCTATAATAATATTACTTGTAAGAAGACTGATTATAATACTATTATTAAGTATTTGATTGAATACTGAATATATTGAATTTGAGTATTGAATTTGACGGTACAGGGTGTATTGCTGTCTTGCTAAATGCAGGTATTGTGCACTGGTATTTTCGTGGTGTGCATGTGTAATTTTTTGCGGGCGGGCGGGCGGTGCACCTTGCATATTGTGTTTTTTGCGGAAGTAAGCTACATATATTTAGTTTTTCACAACATATTATTAAGTCAACTTGAGTTGAGTAATTAATGTCAGAAAACTAAATTCTTAGTCATTGTGCCAATTTTAACTGTAAAGACTGATTTAATTAAGTAAAAATAAATAAGAAACGAAATTTTGTGATTTAATTGTTAGAAATAAATTTTTATTTGAACTAAATGATAACTTTTTGCACTAAACCTATCATGATCCGTCTAATTTTATTACTAGATTTTTTCGGCATCAGAACTGAAATCAGAATATCTGAAACAATTTTTTTTTTCAAATAAGTACTTATATTAATAAAACCAATACTTAGCAGATAATGTTTTTTCACTTCTCATGCTCGTAAAGTTCGTGTTTATGTTGGGTATAGACTGCATAAAATCGCTTTTTATGCTCTAGTGCATAAAGTAAAATCTTCGTCTAAGTCTCAGACTCTAAGACAAAGGTCGTCAGGTAAACAGTCACACACGCAATTAAACTTCGTTAAATAAATTTGTTGTTTCATTCTGTTTCTTAAATTTTGTGAATAATCCATGTTAAATTACTAAATTAATAAAACTAGGCAAAATTAATGAGTTTTCTAAGAAATAAGTATTTCAAGAGCATTATGGACAGTAGTCCATACAGGGCAACACGGTGCTGCCCTGCCACTGCCACATATAAAAAAAAGAAAAAGAAAGTCTTCCCGCCAATATGTCGAAGTTTTAATTTTTTATTTTTTGCAATATTGTTATTTATCTTCGTCGCACTCGAAGTGAAAAGCAGAGTATAACTCATTCATAAAACCCATTTTACCCTCGAATTGACTATCCATCCTCGCCTACGGCTCGGGTGGATGTATACGTCTCGGGTAAAATGGTACGTTTTATGCACTTGTTGTACAATCTTCTATATAATTACTACCAGCCTGATAAAATAAAACGTATAAACCATTTAAATGTATATGGTTACTTAGCATAAATACAGTAAAATACACACTTCCTGTGTTTATGCTAAGTGTTCTCTATTAGAAAGTTTTTAGGAAATACTTAGTATAACAAGAATAATGAATTTATTTTGTTTTTCAATTGCTCAGTATTGGTTTCCAAATAAGTAATACATAGATGCTGAGATCCTCTTTCATTTAAGGTATCAACCACCATGATCTGATCACAAATAATGGATTTATGGAAGATTTTCGCACCAAAACTTTTGCCGCGTTTTTCTCGAAACCGTCGAGAGCGCACTTACTGTAACTATGCTATTGACGGCAGACATACTAGCAATCAACGTGTTTACGGTCGATTGTAGCCACCCCTCCAGAGACCGTTTTGTTGCCCACGGCCTCTGTGCTTGTCAGGGGATTGAATGGCGACCTTGTGGAAGTTCGCGCCTTGTTGGATTCCGGTGCTCAGGGGTGTGTTGTGTCATCTTGGTTAGTTAGGCGGTTGGGCCTCAAGGTGCACCCCCACACGGAAGGCGTGAGAGGTGTTGGCGATGTGAAAGTCCCCGGGTTGTTAGGGCATGTTGACTTCACATTTACATCACGTAATAAGTCCACGCCAGGCATTAAGACCTCGGCGATTGTGTTGGACACAGTTGTTGGCCGTCAACCTTCAGTTGACTTGGGACCGAGTATGTTGTCTTTGGTGTCTTTTTCCCCACTCGCCGATCCAAATTTCTTCCGCCCAGGCCCGATTGATGCTCTCCTTGGAGCCGATGTCCTGGGGCGAGTTTTGTTGACGGGGAAGCAAGTTTTGCAGCCAGATGGCTTGGTAGCTCTGCAGACGACACTCGGTACAGTTGTGATGGGCCCTGCTCGCCGCGTTTTGGATTCCCTTGATGAGGATCGCGGTCTTGTTTTTAATGTGTCTCTCTCCGAAGTGGTGCAGAAGTTTTGGGAGGTTGAGGAACCTCCACCAGCCCCGCGGGTTGACCCAGTAGCGGATGAATGCGAGTTGTATTACCAGAATAACACTGGTCGCCTCCGCTCTGGTCGTTTGATCACCCGTCTCCCCTTTCGTGCCGGCCGACCTCCTCTGGGCGAATCCCGACCGCTAGCGGAACGTAGGCTAGTGGCGATGGAGCGTCGCATGAGCAAGGATCCGGTCTTCCGCCAGAAGTATGTTGAATTCATGCGGGAGTATGAGGAGTTAGGGCACATGTCCGTGAGCGATTTGGATTGGCGCTCCGTTGAGCACTTCTTTTTGCCGCACCACGCCGTTTTGAAATCCGGAAAGATTCGGGTGGTCTTTGACGGTTCGGCTCCCACCTCTACTGGAGCGTCCTTGAACCAGTGTCTGCATGTAGGTCCCAAGCTGCACACGGAGATCTCAGACATTTTGACCAACTTCCGGCGGCACCAAATTGTATTTATGACTGACATCCGGATGATGTTCAGACAAACGGTCATCCATCCAGAGGATAGGAGGTACCAATTGATTTTGTGGAGAGAGAGTCCTAGGGACCCCTTGTTGATTTATGAATTGAATACGAATACGTACGGTTTGGCTTCGAGCCCGTTTGTTGCGATTCGTTCTTTGTTGGAGTTGGCCGAGAAGGAGCGCTTGAGATACCCTCGCGCCTCCGCCATTTTGGCCAGTGACGTCTATGTGGATGACATTTGCACGGGCGCCTCATCTGTCTCAGAGGCGATTGTCCTGAGAGACGAACTCACCGCCCTTTTGAAGTCGGGAGGTTACGAGTTGAGGAAATGGATATCCAACTCGCCTGATGTACTGGTAGGTTTGCCCGAAGAGCACCAGCAGGACCCCCACCTATTCGAAAATTTTGATAATCCCCATGTGGTGACCGTCCTTGGCGTACAGTACAAACCGGTCTCTGACACGTTCACTTATTGTGTGGATTTACGACCACCGAAAGTCTGGACCAAGCGTTTAGTATTGTCTACTGTCGCACGTACCTTTGACCCCAATGGGTGGATTTGCCCCGTGCTGTTTATGGCCAAGTGTTTCTTGCAACGGTTATGGGCTTCGGGTGTGTCGTGGGATGAACCCCTCTCGGACGAGTTACTCCGAGATTGGTCGAGCTTCGTTTCATCCCTCCCCGAGATTAATGAAGTGCATTTGCCGAGGCTATTCCTCCCTTCTGAAAATTGTAAAGTTACTCTTCACGGCTTTTCCGATGCCTCCGAACGTGGATTTGCTGCGGCCGTGTACCTCCGCACCGTTACTGTTGACGGAGTTGTTGCTGTGCATCTGGTGATAGCGAAAAGCAAAGTCGCTCCCCTTCGGACTCGTCATACGATCCCGAGGTTGGAATTGTGTGGAGCTGCCCTCCTAATGCGTTTGTTGAACCACGTATGGCTCACATTAGGTCGATCTATTAAGATACAAGAGGTTTATGCTTGGACGGACAGTCAGGTCGTCCTTTGTTGGTTGAAGGCTCCGGCGCACACCTTGGACGTGTTTGTGGCCAATCGAGTGTCGCAGATTTGTAATTCCGACATCGAGTTGATTTGGAGACACGTGCCGGGAACCATGAATCCCGCGGATTGTGCGTCTCGGGGTTGTGTAGCCCCAACCCTAATTAACCACCCCCTCTGGTGGGGCCCACAGTGGTTGATGCGGCCTGAGTCGGAGTGGCCGCCCTCTCCAGCGTTGTCGAACGTAGCCGTTCCTGATATGCGGGCATGCGTCCTGGAGACTAACCCCGCCGGGGAAAAGGATTTGTTGTTGGATCGGTACAGCTCCTTACAGAAGCTGCTTGGTGTTACCGCTTGGATCAGACGTTTTGTGTACAATTGCAGAAACCCACGCGCGAGGCGTGATTCGTCGGTTCTCACTCCGGACGAGCGTAGGGACGCGCTCTTGTTTTGGGTCCGGAGAGTACAAGCTGATAGTTTTGAGTCCGAGATTGAAATTTTGCGTTTAGGCCGTCGCAAGTTGAAGGGCGCGGTATCGCGATTGAATCCCTTCCTGGACGAGAGTGGGCTTTTGCGAGTCGGCGGAAGACTTCGAAATGCGAACCTGCCGTATGGAGCTCGTCACCCCCTTTTGTTACCTAAAGCCGGACATTTGACTCAACTGATAATAACAGATCGCCATGTGAATGCACAACATGCTGGCTGTAATGCTTTGTTGGCCATTTTGCAGCGTGAATTTTGGATTTTGTCTGCTCGTCGAGCCATTCGCACTGTGGTTTTCCGTTGCCTGCCTTGTTATCGATTGAAGGCCGCGACCATGCAGCCCCAGATGGGTGATTTGCCTGCTGATCGCGTCACGGAATGTAGAGCTTTTGCCGGAGTCGCCACCGACTTCGCCGGTCCCTTTACTGTAAAGGCTTCGAGACTGCGTAATGCTAAAACCTATAAGGCGTACTTGTGCGTGTTTGTGTGTTTGTCCACCAAGGCTGTCCATTTGGAAATTGTCTCGGAATTGTCTACCGAAGCCTTTGTCGCCGCCTTGAGCAGATTTGTTTCCCGTAGAGGACTGCCGACATTGATACGTTCCGATTGTGGTACTAATTATAAGGGAACGTGTAATTATCTTAAGGAAGTAGTTAAGTTTTTTGTTGATAATCAAATAGACATTGGAACCACCCTCTCCCGGCGTGGGATAATCTGGAAGTTTAGCCCACCAGCTTGTCCGACCTGGGGAGGAATTTTTGAAGCTTGTGTAAAGGCTGCCAAGACACACTTGCGTCGCGTGAATCGCGTGATTGGAGAAACTAGTCTCACGTTTGAGGAACTTGATACGGTATTTTGTAAAATTGAGGCCGTCCTCAACTCGCGACCCTTGTGCCCGTTGTCTTCGGACCCGAATGACCTGGAAGCGTTGACCCCAGGTCATTTCTTGATCGGACAGCCCCTTTTGGCGTTGCCTGAATATCCGATTCAGGATGTAGGATCCCATCGTTTGTCGCGATACCAACTTTTGAAACAGATGTCCCAAAACTTCTGGGCACGTTGGTCGATGGAGTATTTGCATATCCTACAACAGCGCGTGAAGTGGACAGATAAAACCACCCCACCCCAGACTGGCGACCTCGTGTTGATTAAGGATGCTAACCTGCCGCCCCTATGTTGGTGAAGGGGGCGCATTGTTAAACTCTACCCCGGAACTGACGGAGTTCCTCGTTTTGCTGAGGTTTTGGTTAGAGATTCGGTTTTGAAGAGAGCAGTTAGTGGGCTCTCCCGATTACCCGTAGATTGACGTACCGTTCTTAACGGTCCGGGGCGGGGGGATGTTCGGAAAAGATCGACGTTTCTGAACGCGTCTCTAATGTCACGTCAAATTGACATTTGGCTGTCACTTGAAGTTGACAGTGACACTTGATTGGAATTCTTGTAGAAAAATGTCGGATTAATTTTGTGCTGAATTTGTCAAAAATCGCTCGCGTTGAATGTGCCTGGCATATCGAGTTTGAATAAAATCTTAAATTATCTATGTGATCCCGTTTTGTACGACCAAGGTTTTGACGCCATCCATCGGGCTGGTCGCGGAGTTTTGAAAGAAAGATAATTGTCCACCACGCGCTTTTTGTCGGGACTGTAAATCGTAATAAAAGAGGCTCCCCCGTGTGTGTCATTGTGTATCTATTGCTGAAGCGCCCAGTGCCTTGGGAACGCTGTTATTTGTGTTGTGAGTAAGGTGACTAATTGGTAAGGTCTGCAGAAGAAAGGACCCCAGGGGCGCGCGCGCTCCCTTACACCACTTCTGCCTTGGAGACGTTCGACACACAGACCCGTATGTAACCTCACCTTACTTAACATTCTCTAGTCTATATTAGTAATACCAGCTTCCACTGCGCTAGCTGATTCCGCGGTATAGGCAGGGGTGTACTGAACAATATTGGTGTCATGTAAGGGGTTTTTAGGGATGCTAAGCTCGATTTTGATGTAAGTTTTGGAATCCAAGATGGCGGCCGCACTTTTTTTCAGTTTTGTGATATTGGTGTCATGTAAGGGGTTTATAGGGGTTCTAAGCTCGATTTCGATGTGAGTTTTGGAATCCAAGATGGCGGCCGCACTTTTTTTTCGTTTTGTGTTATTGGTGTCATAAAAAGGGTTTTTAGGGATGCTAAGCTCGATTTTGATGTATATTTTGGAATCCAAGATGGCGGCCGCGCTTTTTTTTCAGTTTTGTGATATTGGTATCATGTAAGGGGTTTTTAGGGATGCTAAGCTCGATTTTGATGTGCGTTTTGGAATCCAAGATGGCGGCCGCACTTTTTTTCAGTTTTGTGATATTGGTATCATGTAAGGGGTTTTTAGGGATGCTAAGCTCGATTTTGATGTGCGTTTTGGAATCCAAGATGGCGGCCGCACTTTTTTTCAGTTTTGTGATATTGGTGTCATGTAAGGGGTTTTTAGGGGTTCTAAGCTCGATTTCGATGTGAGTTTTGGAATCCAAGATGGCGTCCGCACTTTTTTTCCGTTTTGTGATATTGGTGTCATGAAAGGGGTTTTTAGGGATGCTAAGCTCGATTTTGATGTGCGTTTTGGAAGTCAAGATGGCGGCCGCGCTTTATTTCAATTTTGTTATATTGGTGTCATGTAAAGGGTTTTTAGGGATGCTTAGCTCGATTTTGATATGCGTTTTGGAATTCAAGATGGCGGCCGCGCTTTTTTTTCAGTTTTGTGGTATTGGTGTCATGTAAGGGGTTTTTAGGCGTTCTAAGCTCGATTTCGATGTGAGTTTTGGAATCCAAGATGGCGTCCGCACTTTTTTTCCGTTTTGTGATATTGGTGTCATGTAAGGGGTTTTTAGGGATGCTCAGCTCGATTTTGATGTGCATTTTGGAATTCAAGATGGCGGCCGCGCTTTATTTCAATTTTGTTATATTGGTGTCATGTAAGGGGTTTTTAGGGATGCTAAGCTCGATTTTGATGTGCGTTTTGGTATCCAAGATGGCGGAACGCGCTTTTTTTCTATTTTGTGATATTGGTGTCATGTAATGGGTTTTCGGGTGTGCTAAGCAATTATTAACTGTCCTAATTTTAATAGATTTTTCCAGCGCATTTAATGCCGTTAATCACGAAATTGTCCTAGCTATGCTCGGTCGGTTAGGTATTTCTTCTATGGCATCTACTTGGTTCTCTTCCTATCTTGGCGATTGCCAGCAAGCCGTGCGAGTAGATCGGACGCTGTCTGACTGGCTCGACTTGGAGGCTGGCGTTCCACAAGGCGGTGTACTCTCCCCTCTTCTCTTTTCCTTGTTTATCAACTCTCTGACCTCTCATTTCTCCTCTTCTTTCCATCTCTATGCCGACGATCTACAACTTCATGCGCAACATAATATCCACAGTTTAAATATTGTTATCGCGCTAATCAACTGTGATTTGATGAAGATTTCTGTGGCATATCAGTTAACGCGCCTAAATGACAATCTTTAATTGCTGGTAGGGTAGTTCTTGACAGCTGTCATGCGTAAGCTGGAATAGTATCTACAATTTGGTATTTAACGGCGTGATAATATCCTACTCACAACAAGTGAAGGACTTGGGTTTGACTATCGATGCCTGCCTCTCTTGGAAAGATCATATCGAACAAGCATGTCTCAGAGCCACTTATGCACTTAGATCTCTCTATAGGTTTAAGTTCCTTCTGCCAAGATTGCTCCAATACAGACGGTTGTCTTACCTATAATTGTCTACGCTGATGTCTGTAGTATCAACCTCAAAAGTAAAAAATCTTCTCAGTAAGTTGGATCGTTTCCTTAAAAACTGTATTCGTTTCATATATCGATTACGTAAATACGATATCTCTCGACACCGTCAGCAGCTCAATTGGCTCCCTATTCGAGAGCTTAGGAACGTTAGAGTTGTCTTCATGCTCTTCAATATTCTATTCGATCCACTTACCCCATATTACTTGAAATCCAGATTTCAGTTTCTGGGCGACTCTAATGAACGTAGCCTTCGCTCTAGTGACAACTTTCTCCTGAAAACACCATCCCACTCTTCTGGCTTCGTCTCCCAAACATTCTTTTTTTCGCCTGTACAACTTTGGAACGATTTGCCCTTAAAATATCCGCAGTGCCCCAAGTAAGTGCGTGTTCAAGAAAATGGTCCGCGAACATTACTCGAGCTGCTTACATTTATCATGATAGATCTGTTCTGACTTTATGTGTTATTTATTTATAGTTGTATGTATAATATGTGTATGTATAAATTATATATCATGTTGTTTCTACTTTAGTATGTATACCTTTTAATACTCATATATTTATAAGCATTTACAAATTTTCATTTGTTATTTAATTTTAGTATTTTTTTCTTGCATTTAATTAGTTCTTTCTGTTTTCTTTTAACTGTCACTTTTTTTATTGCTGCTGTTCATTTTCTTCCCGACACCCTTTTCAATTGACTGGAAGAGAATGCATATAAGCATTGAGTCCGCCATTTGTTATATATTTTGCAATAAAGATTAAATAAATAAATATGCACGATTTTGATGAAACTTGGTATTTGGTAGTATTTTGACAAGAAAACAGCAACTTTTCCATACAGTACCTAGGCCCTTGAAGTTGAGCGATACCGACACCTGTTTAGGTATTAACGTAAGTACGGAAGGGATGTCTTAAAATGTGAAGGTGGATGTTTTAGGACCACGAAGGTATGGTAAAAAAAAATATTAGGGGCAGGAAGTCTCAAAATTTATTATTTTACATGCTTTTATTTAGTTTTAATTCGTCAATTTTAACATTGCGTTACTTATTTCTTGTCAAAATAGTACCAAAAACCGAGTTTCATCAAAATCGGCCCACAAACAAAAAGTTGGCCGCTATCGTGGATTTAGTATATATTTAACATTGCGTTGCTGTTTGTTTTCTTGTCCAAATAGTACCAAAAACCTAATTTCATCAAAATTGGCCCACAAACAAAGAAGTTGGTCGCCATCTTGGATTTCTAACATTTTTAAAATTGCTTTGCTGTTTTCTTGTCAAAATAGTACCAGAAACAGAGTTTTATCAAAATCGGCCAACAAACAAAAATTTGGGCGCCATCTTAATTTTTTTTACATTTTTGACATTGCGTTGCTATTTTCTTGTCAAAATAGTACCAAAAACCGAGTTTCATCAAAATCGGCCCACAAACAAAAAAGTTGGCCGCCATCTTGGATTTTTAATATGTTTTACATTGCGTTGCTGTTTTCTTGTCAAAATAGTACCAGGAACCGAGTTTCATAAAAATTGGCCCAAAACTTATAAGTTGGCCGCCATCTTGGATTTTTAATATTTTTAACATTGCGTTGTTGTTCTCTTGACAAAATAGTACCAGAAACCGAGTTTCTTTAGAATCAGCCCACAAACAAAAAAGTTGGCCGCCATCTTGGATTTTGAAAAATTTTTATCATTGCGTTGCAGTTTTCTTGTCAAAATAGTACCAAAAACTGAGTTTCATCAAAATCGGCCAACAAACTAAAAAGTTGGCCGCCATCTTGGATTTCTAATATTTTTATCATTGCGTTGCTGTTTTCTTGTCATAATAGTACCAGAAACCGAGTTTCATCGAAATCGGCCAAGAAACAAAAAAGTTGGCCGCCATCTTGGATTTTTAATTATTTTAACATTGTGTTGCTGTTTTCTTGACAAAATAGTACCAAAAACTGAGTTTCATCAAAATCGGCCGACAAACAAAAAGTTGGCCGCCATCTTGGATTTTTTAATTATTTTAACATTGCGTTGCTGTTTTCTTGTCAAAATAGTACTAAAAACCAAGTTTCATCAAAATCGGCCCACAAACAAAAAAGTTGGCCGCCATCATATTATTCCCATAGGATAACGTCTCGTTCTCGTGCAGTCCACGCGGTCGAAACCGCGGGCGGAAGGCTAGTCACGATATATCTATATACCTTTTTAGTAAGTTAGTCAAGATGTATAAAATGTAACTCCTTTTTTTCGGCGGAGTCTTACAACTATACGCGTGACAACCCTTACAGTTTTACAACTGTCTGGACATCGGCGGCATTTTCGCCAATGTCAAAAGCGATGACTGACTGTATGTAGTAAGTAGACTGTGTTACTACCATCCATTCATGGCTTGCCATTTATTAAACTAAAATGTAAAAAATAAATATGTAGTTTAAGAAACTATAGGAAACACACTTTTAAATGTAACAGACTAAAAACTACAAAATAACCGTCTATTCAGTGACTGAAATTAAAAAGCGTGGTGCGCCCTTTGCAAATATTATTCTGTGCCTTTGCAAAGCATGCATTCCAAGTAGGTAGGTAAGAGGTAGGTACTTAATATTGACAACGCGCACCACGCTTTTTAATTTCAGTCACTGAATAGACGATTATTTTGCTTATTTACTGCGCGGAAACGCATAGCCTTCATCAAACCTGTTGTTAAACGATGATTAGTCTGACGGTGGCCGCGCCTCTACCGGAATCCTAAACCATTATGGAACTGTCTATCTTGCCTCAACTACCAAAACACAGCAATGCTGAAAAATTTGTAATCTCTCCTGGACATGAATTGTCTTGGCCAATATGGAAGTCTTTAATTAGGCTTTGGACCCAAGTCGGCCGGAGCAAAGACAACATGTTCCGATGGGGACTCTCGGATGGCTAAAATATGCGTTGTATTTGCGGTGAAACTCAAACGATGTCCTACCTTATATTGTGCCCCGCATGCCCTGAAATCTGCACGTGGGAAGATTTAAGAGGATATGCTGCGCAGCTAACGGAGATTTATTAGTGTTATGCCAAAGTGGTCTCTACCTGCGCCAACGAAGGTTGAGTTTCCGAATCCACTGCGTACTGATGCAGTGTATTCGGAAATTCAGCCGTCCGGACACGCATATAAGGACCACTTTGGCACAATACTAATAAACCACGCTAAGAAGAGCTCTCGTTAGTCGCGACTAATTGTATTATTATAAAAAAGTAAACATGTTGGCAAAAATCTGTTTGGTCTGATGATGGAGCAGGGAATAAGCCAGTGGCACTTCTTAATGACCAATAGGAAACACCTCGAGTTCTTGCTCATTTGTTTTGTTCTAATGAGACCTATTCCCTACACTTGGTGGTGAGGGTCTGATGATGGAGCTGGGAGGAAGCCAGTGAAACTCCTTCATGACCACTAGGAAACCCTTCGAGTTTGGGCTCATTTGTTTCGTTCTGATGAGACCTATTCGCTACACTTGGTAGCGAGGGTCTGATGATGGAGCAGGGAGGAAGCCAGTGGCACTTCCTAATGACCACTAGGAAACCCCTCGAGTTTGGGCTCATTTGTTTCGTTCTGATGAGACCTATTCGCTACACTTGGTGGCGAAGGTCTGATGATGGAACAAGAAAGAAGTCAGTGGCACTCCTTAATGACCACTAGGAAACCCCTCGAGTTTGGGCTCTTTGTTTCGTTCTGATGAGACCTATTTGCTACACTTGGTAGTGAAGGTCTGATGATGGAGCAGGGAGGAAGTCAGTGGCACTCTTTAATTACCACTAAGAAACCCCTCGAGTTTAGGCTCATTTGTTTCGTTCTGATAAGACATATTCGCTACACTTGGTGGTGAGGGTCTGATGATGGAGCAGGGAGGAGGTCAGTGGCACTCCTTCATGACCACTAGGAAACCCCTTGAGTTAGGGCTCATTTGTTTAAAGGTTTGCTCATTTGTTTAAGGGTATCGCGCATCCGCTCCACTTGAATTTGTTTAGACTTTAATAAAGTTTATGCTGATTTAAAATCAGCATAAACTTTATTAAATTCATTCATAAAATATTATGCATGATTTTTGTACAAATAATCTTAAAACTCAACATGAAAACCTTTTTCAGACATATTCGGCTTATTTTTTATCTCAAATTTGCAATGACTTGTGATGATTATGTTACGATAGAACTGAGCATTATATTCTTGACAGAAGAACTTATATTTCTTAAACATGTGGTATAGCTACGTTCTTCTAACCAGTAAAAACAAATTAGGCATTTTGCGCAGCCTATGCTCTTAATGCATACCACGCATAGTGCAGTAAGCGTGGCCAAATTGTGGACCGCAACAATATACTTAGTGAGTGTTTGATATCGAAACGCTAAGACGAAGAAGAAGTAAGTAATATTAGGTTATAAGTATCAGACATATATATGTCGTGGTGAGATCATTGAATTGATTATTTCATGAAATGGTTGGTCATTTCATGAAGTAGTCGCATTTCATTAAATTATCAAAATCCGCTGGTCATATCATTGAATGATCAGCGTTTAATGATATGAACAGCTAAACGCATGGTCATTTCATGAAATGGTCAATCGCTAGTGATCATATCGTAAAATACTTACATTGTGACCCGCTAGAGGCGCTGATGTCGTTTTGTTATTGTTTGTTCATATATTTTTTATTACAAAAGTTAGTAATAATGCGACAATTTTAGATACAAGTGCAGTCAAATGCACGTAAGAGTATAGCAAAGCGACGCAGTTCTTAGAAAACGCGAATCCCATTAAAAGAACTGTGACAAAAACAGCGCTAGCCGAGCGAGCAAAGCGAGCGTTCCGCCGCGGCGGCCGGCGAAGCACCAGAATAAAAATTAAAAGAAAGAAAACTTTGATCTCAGAGAAACCTTACATTAATTTCCTAAAATTAAATATGATAATTTCATGGTATGGTTGATCAAATCATGAAATGGTAAAATTTTCATGATATGGCCAAACGTTGTTGAAAATATCATTTAACGTTGAACTTTTAACGATATTTTCAATTTAAATTGGTCATTTCATGAAATACGACTATTTCATGAAATGACCGGCAATATCTTGAAATTACCAATTTTATGATCTGACCACGACATAAACATACCAACTTGGTCTGATTCCGATGTAATTAGCATACCTAAGTACCTGTGTTATGAAAACCGGATATTTGAAATACCATTGTTGTAAATACATATTAAAGCAAAAATCGCATTAAACGTTTGCTAAATCTAGCTTTTAAAATAAATTCAGTAATTACTGTGAAAACAAAGAAGAAAATTGTTTTTATTAATACTGGATTTATCTGTTTTATTAAATTGATATTAACAACAGAATAACTCATAAATATTTTTAATAAACAGGCAGCGTCAGCTACAGCTTAAAATTAAATGTAGTAAATTTAATAATTTATTGTAAAATATTTCAGCTGATCAAACAGTATTATTAATTATAATAGATCTCATAAATCCGATTACCTATAGCGATATCCCGCAATATTCTTCCAAATTATGATAGAACGTATATTCATAGAGCAAAAATATATTTCTCCACTCGTCAAAACGGTCCGTTTAATTTTATTTGAGCGAAATGAAGTAGCTGGATTAATAAAATGCTAATTTTCAGTCGCTGCATAACTGAACACCATGATAACTTATTAAAAACCTCACGATTTTCTGCCACCGTAGGATAGGAAGTGGGCTCTTAAGAAATGGATTTTTTAAAAGAAAAGTATTATTCATAGGCTCAAATTTTAATCGTCGTCTATGAATAACTAAAACCATACGTATCTGAGTTATAATCAAGAAAATTGTAGGTCTACTATAATAACACAAGCTTCTAATTTTTTCAAAGTAAAAAGCTTCATAGCATTAAAACGCATAACGTTTTCGCCATAAACTAAAAACGCGTAATCGTCATTTGCAATAACTGCCGTCATTGCCTCTAAGTCATCATTTCATAAATAACGCATCGCATACATTTTATAAAAGGAGATGTTTAATGTTGTATGGAGCAAATGCCAACACAGAGTACACCCCACCGAATTCATGTATGAATTATGCTTATTCTAAATTATTTTCTTCAAATACATGTGTTAACTTTCGAGTACAAAAACTGAATAAAAATTAAATCAACTCTCGTAATTGCGGGCGGTATTCTGTAAATATCGCAACTCTGTCAGAAAAACAAAATGTACTTACAACCTTTACTGACCAGGCGGAATGAATATTTTAGAAGTTGTAACCCAAAAACAGAAAAGAGTCCGGAAATTCCGAGGGTTTTCGAGCACCACGAAGTTAGCACAGTTCTTTCGAGGTTGCTGGTTTTACACTATTGGCACAGTCTACCTTGGTATCTATCCTAACAACATCCCAAAATATCAGGACCTGGTGATTTTTTGAGATCTAACGCGATTTTTATGTCTACGGTGACTGGCCTGGACCGGCTAAAAAGGGGTTCACGCAGACGAAGTCGCGAGCGGAGCGCTAGTTCAATATTAAATAATGCTTTAATAAATAAGGCATAGGTACGAAATTATAGATTAATACTATGCCTTTCAACAATTCTGCATTATTATAGAACAAACATACTGCTACGACAAAGTCTTGACTACACTACGAAAAATTTTATAGTTTGTTTTAAGAAAATTTAATTGAAGCTTTTAAGACGATTAAATTAAACTTAACAACATTACAGAAAGATATACCTACCGCTACGACAATCTCCGACTACACCGTAGATACGTAGCATAATAGTTTCGTAGCTACTACGAAAAATTTAATAGTTTGTTTTAAGAAAATTTTATTGAAGCTTTTAAGACGATTATATTGCACTGTGGCAATGTTACAAAATATACGACTTACATACAATATACAATTAAAACTATTGATAACTTTATTATAATAAAAAATAAAAAATAAACTTTATTTTCAGACCAAAGATCCATTTTAATGTTAGTAGATACACTTAAACAACTATGTTACTAAACAGTAACATTATTTTATTTTAATTTAAATATTTGTTGGATCCGCGCATGTGCATTCGGATCCAGTGCCTGTATATAGGACAGTTAGGCCTATCCTTTACAACCGTTAGGATGCTGTTGGTACTTCCCCGCACTCTTCCAAGAATCGACGCCGTCCGCTTTCTTAGGATGCAGTGAAAGTCATCGACACCTGCTCCAGCGAACATGGCGGATGCACTGTAATTATTGGTACTTCGTCGATGCCACAGTTTGCGATAATTTTCAAAAATAAAAATTGCACTGGGAATGCAAAAAAAGTAAAAATAATTTAAACAATAACCTTTCTCGATTTTTTGTATACAGTCTACTAACCTACCAATTTGACATACAGGACATACCAGCTGTTGCCCGCGACTTCGTCTGTGTCATACTTGATCGTCTATTGTTCAGTTGTATTGTGCTCCTTTTTTGAAGCGATATCACAATCAGAATTTTATTCTAGGTCTAAACTAGCTTCTCTAAGGAAAGACAATTAGAGAATTTATACAAATTAAAAAAACATATTTTATACATACAGTATGTAAACGATCGAAAGGCAAACCTTAAAACAGGTGGGTGTATGAAACGGGTATAATACAATGGCACCCTTTTTAAATACAATTAAATTTAGTTTATTTTTTTAGTTTTAGTAAATGAAATAATTTACCTCTTTATCGTCAGTCGGTTAATGATTTTAGTAACATCCTGTGATGCAAGTTTGTCATCACTTTAATAACAGTACCTAATCATCTCTGAGATTAAAACAAAAACCTGCTTTCACAGAACAGCAAAAAGAGAAAAATCTTTCCGCTGTCTATAAAAAGTTTCCAGATTTCAGTAAGTTCGGTTCCAAATTCATCTTTCTCATCTTAACATTATCGGGTTTTATTCTTTGCCTTTCGATCGTTTACATACTGTATATATAATAATATAAATTATACGGCATATATTTTAATTTTAACCCGAACATCTTTTCTTCAGTATTCCAGCTTATTATACGTGAAAAGCAAAATTAAGGTTTATTGCTCCATTTTAAAATTTGGTCTGCCAATAATGCTACGGACATTTTAATAAAATATGTTTCTCGGTACTAATCTACCAATGTTGGTGTTGATGTTTGTTGCTTACCTATAATTTTTTTAAGAATGTTTTTATTGTAAAAATAAACTTTGACAATAAACATTCCTTCAATAGACAATCGAACAAATTTTTCATTGTGTTTAAGATTTGAAGTACTTTCAGTAATAAAATATTAAAAATTAAAAATATTTTGACATTTTTATTAATAAAAAAATGGAAGATGAAGTATTTAGAAAAAATCGACCCGTCTCACAACTATTTAATAAATATTTTCTAAATACTTCATTTTCCATTTTTCAGTAATAAAAATTGCATTGTGAATGAAAAAAACTAAAAATTAAAATAAATTTTTATTAATTTCTGTCTGTGAGTTTGTTATTCATGTCTAAGATGATAATAATGTCGCTATCACTTATAGATGGTAGGTATATCTGAAAAATATTATTATTATGAAAAACTATTTGTTACAAATTGATAATTATAAATCTAAGTTGCAGACTATTCTGGCGCAAGTCAACACAACACCTAATAAATGTCATATCCCAAGAGTCTCTCAATCCCTTATAATTGCTCCCTCAGGAGCGTTCAAGTCAAACATAAATATTTTAACATCACTGAAGGGGTTATGAACATTACACTCTTTTCTATCACTGCTTCTGGATATAGATAGATAAGTATAAAATTTATTTTGACGACCGATTTGGCGCAGGGGTAGGATACCTGCCTTCTGCGCCATAGGTCTCGGGTTGGATTCCCGAACAAGACAAATATTTGTGGGCATGAACATGTATATTTGTCTTGGTCTGGGTGTTTAATATGTATGTATTTAGAAAAAAAAGGATATTTATTTAATTATTACTATAGATTTATCCGTTGTCTAGTTTCCATAACACAGTTTCTTAATGAAAACTACTTATGATGTGATTGTAAGAAAGCTAAATCTGGAATCAGTTTGTTCAGAATCGAGAGTTTATTTTTTTATTCACCACGGGGTGGCACTTAGCCTTCATCACACCTGTGGTTAAGTAAAGATAAGGATGATTTACAAAATGTCGGAAACGCTACCTACAGCGGAATGTTTGCACTGTCTCTGTCACTCACTATAGAATAGACAAAGACAACGCACAGATTTCGAATCCGATTCCGTTTCCGACGGTTCGTGAATCAGGGAGCTAGAGTCATGCTGCCGGAACAAAACCATACTGAAAACATCTTTGTTATGGCGCCAGACTTAGATTAGACGATGGTAGATAACTAGGCGGACTTAGACCTAGGTCCTATCACCAAACAAAATATCAAAGTAGAATCAATTCCACCAACAAATACCTATATGGATACAATTTTTATTTCATCTGCGACGCTTTTTTTAATTAACTTAACTCTTCGTCTTCTTATCACATGTAATAAGCATTAGTTTCTAATTTGCAAGAACTGCAGAAAAACAAAAAATATCTTTTTTAGTCCTCATAAAAGACAATTTACAATTTATTTAATTATTTTATTGGGGTGTCTGAGCTTTTGCGCTATTTCATTAACACGTCGTTTTTGTGATCAAGTTAACCCCTTACTGCATGATAAACAAAAAAAAATTTTATTTGTATTATTAAGTTAATCTCATACACTACTTTATCTACACTCAATTCATACACATATTAAATTTTTCTAACGTTAAACAAAAATACCACTGTCTTAATTCCACGGCAATTGTAAAATAAAAAAACGAAGTGTGCTATAATGAATGACAGCAGTGTCGTAATAGTTATTACGATATACAGGTCGTTTTCTGATTTTCTTTATCTATACGAGTATAATAATAGAGTAGTATCACAGTCTATATATTTCCCTTCCCTAGTAGTATAGAGTCTATACTAATATTATAAAGAGAAAAGATTTTATTGTTTGCATCGAATAGGCTCCTAAACTACTGGACCGTTTAGAAAGCTACATTCTTCCTGAGTGACATAAGCTATATTTTATCCCGATATTGCCACGGGAACGGGTACCACGCGGGCGAAACCGCGAGGATCCGCTAGTATGGAATAAAGTTTGACTTATTATACTGAATAATTATCACATAATGCCACATTTCCCACGACCGCATAATTTATGTAATAAAATTATTCATACCATACTTGCCATTTCATTGATCCTCAACACCTCTTGCGAAGTCAATTCGACTAAATATAACAATATGAAAAAGAAAACTTAAGCCCCTCCCGCCTACTAGTAAATCCGAGCAGACGTCCATGAATTGAATATTGCAAATTCCTCAATTACACCAAACCATTTTGAACTCTATACTAAGATATTAATATCATACGGCAATTATAAATAATTTTATTAAAAATCAGTGAAGCGGCAATTTGAGCTTTATTGCAAGACCGTTGGATACAGTTTGATAGTAACGATTTTGGGCGCGAGGCATGCCTTGATAGCTTCTCTGGCTTTTAACGGAGTGCGGTGGCCATGAACACGTAGAGCCTCGGATTCTAGTATAGTGTTTATAATATACATGTAACGGCCCGTATGTTTAGCGCTGACCGAAACGTGGAGGGGATGCGCAGAAGTCAAAAATAATGTATTTTGGGTCTTGCGCCATACCATGAACATGCGCAGCTATCCCCTCCACGCGCTGTTTAGCGCTGACCGTGGTCAGCGATAAACTTACGTGCCGCTACTTGTACCAATTTGAGTAATACCTTTCTGTAATGTAAGTAAGTACCTAGGGTAAGCGAACTGGGAATTAGTTTCTGAACTAAGCCCGTTCTTACATTATACGAAACTTACAATCGATTATATCCGAAGACAGTTACTGAAACCTGCCATTTCTATTAAATAACAGAAGCTCTATTTTTGATTCCGTTGGGGCCAAGCGATCGATTTTCTACTAATTTTCTATCGAAATCTGAAATTCCGTATTTTTTGTCGTTCGACCGCAACGAATGCCCCTAGGTACCTACTAGTTGCGACGGGCGAGCGATAGAAAAACACGTCAAAACGTTTATGACGTATTGTTATGACAACATTTAGGTCCGATTTTACAACTGATATTTAAACGTGATTAACGCTAAACGTGTTTAAAACATAGTTCTGTCTCTGTCATCTGTTTGAATGTGACATAGACAGAAATACGTTTTAAGGACGTTTAGCGTTAATCGCGTTTAAACATCATTGGTGAAATCGGGCCTTAATGCCGCAAAAATCTCTGTTCCGGTGACAGCCGTGACGGTGGAGCCACTTGCGATACAAAATTTGCTGACACAATGGTCAATAGTACGAAAACCCTTAAGTTCCAAAAATATCACCGGGTCAGAGATGTTTGTAAAAATCAACATCGCGTATTATGTTGGCAGGACTGTGGATAATAAAAAAATGCGGATATGGCTCGCGTGGGGGGTCATGGCTTATTCTTCATATCCATCTATCCATCCGATCTGTAAGGTGATCTGTGTCCCCGGGCAGTGGGGACATTAAAATAGCTGGTGATGATGTAGACATAACTTAATACTTTGTTAGCGTGTTTAACAAATAACATAAAATAACATAGTATGAATAATATACTATCGCGCGAGGCGACGCTGACTTCTCTGTTGATGCCAATTTTATATTTTAGGCTATGGTGACATGGTTCATTTTTCAATGACCTCAAAATTTTCCGCGAGGATTTTTCCGTTATTTCTGCGCTGACCCTTACGCGGGGTACAAACTCTTCCTTTCCTTTCTTCTGGCCTAGTCTTGGGCTTGACCGAAGATGAAGGAGGATTATCATATCAGTATAATTATGAATTAATTATATTACAAATAAATGAGAAAGTCCCAATCCAGCCACCTTCATGGTCACAATCCAGACACGCGCCACCCGCGGGGCGCACGCGGCGCTAAGCCTCCGCGCGCGCCGTCGCCACTAAACGTCAAACGCGCGATTGATAAGTCGCCCGTCTGCACGCCCCTATTTGCACGCCCGCCCGTGGGATGTTGCCAATAGTCAGTAACAAGCCAGGTTTGTGGGAAAAACAATATTTTTCTTGTCGTGATTCCACGTTTCGGTTGCAATAACATTTAATAGTCACAGACCGTCAAACGAGCGATTGGTAAGTCACTCGTGTACATGCCCCTGTTTGCACTGCTCGCCCGAGGGATGTTGCTAATAGTAAACCAGCCAGGTTTGTGGGAAGCATTACAATATTCCATGTTGTAATTCCACGTTACAGAATAACATTCCTAAATGGTAGATAGATCATGAGAATCAGATAACAGTCATCCGGTATTCAAATCTGGATCCTTTCAGCTGTTTTGTTTAGTCAAAGTAATTCCAATCGTCCAAAGTCATCCTTTTGCACCAATTCTGCCAAAGATGTAACTTTTCATGGATTTTTTTTAATAACGAAATATAAACTATGTGACCAAAAAATTAAAACGTAGTGTAAGGCTGGCATAAGACGGACTGCATCACAGCAACAGCACGGAGTAGATATATTCAACTGCATGCAGTTTTACGTTCGACTTCGTTCAGTCGTGAATGTCGTCATATCAACTTCACGCGGTCGGCTGAAGTCATGTAGTGTCAACGCACGCTTTCCACCACGCCTGTATAATTAGGTAAATGAAATCGATTCCCCACGACTGCAAACGACCGTGTGAATTTGATATCACGACTGATCGAACTCAAACGTAATTAATTACTGCATGCAGTTGAATATAGCGACTGCGCGCGGTTGCTGATGTAACCTGACGCGATTGCTGTGATGCAGTCCGTTTGATGACAGCCTTATATCCATACTAATATAATAAATATGAAAGTGTGTTTGTTTGTCCGTCTTTCACGTCAAAACCGAGCAACAACGGATCGACGTGATTTTTATTATATGGGGATATAGTTTGGGGGCTGGAGATTGACATAGGCTACTTTTTATCCCGGAAAAACATCACATTCCCGCGGGATAGCGTTGTGTAGTCCAAGCGGGCGAAGCCACCTATTCCACAAATAAAAAATCGGTCAAGTGCGAGTCGGGTTCGCTCATGAAGTATTCCGTACCCACTTAACGTACCGATTACATACACCAACCACAAAAATACCACTGTAATTTTTTACCAGAAAAAAATAACTTTGTTTTTCATAGTATTCGTATGAATGACAAAGTTATATTTGCGGTTTTCGAAAATGAGTTATATCTCAAAAACTTGTAAAGCCTACTTAGCTGCGATAGTTTTCCTTTTAACTTCATTATATGTACTACTATCGTGAATTTTTTACGAACCCACAATATTTTTGAAATTGCTATCCAACGACATACCACATAATTATGGGGTAGTCAAGAAAAAAAAAAATACATACTCACTTCACGTTTAGGGGAGGTAACCTAAAAATAATTGTTTTCAAAATTTTACTTTACCACTTTGTTGGCGTGGTAAATATGTAGGTACATTCATGCCAAATTACAGCTTTCTAGTACTAAGAGTCTATGAGCTAGGCTGGGGACAGACAGACGGACAGACGGACATGGCGAAACTATAAGGGTTCCTGTTAAAATTTAAGTAATAATTATATCTTGTAAGCTTACATTTGGGTAAAGTAGGTAAGAATACCATTGAAATCGTATATTTAAAAAAAATTAGCAATCCTTTTCAATAATTTTCACCCCTAGAAATCAGGGCAGTCAAACACGATTGTACTCCAAAAATGTATCATCCATTCTTTATTGACACATCTACCTGTTTCCCACAAATACATACATTTTCCGATGGTGATGAAACACCTGTTTAAATACGTGTGTTTGTCCGTCCGTATCTCCCCCTGCAAACAATTGCGCCGATATAACAAGCAATAAGACGCGTGCTATCTATGCTGATACTCATTACAAAAGTCACTTGTTGATTAAAGTCGATCGCACTATTTATTTATATTACCTGTTTTCATATTTGCAAAAAAAACATGTTCAAAAAGAGGAACTTTTTTACCACACTTTTATTAGCTTCACTTGTAACTAAGTCACAATGTAAGAAAATTTTGGAATTCAATTTTAACCTACTTCTAATTATTGTATTGATTTGAAACTTTGCAAGCCTATATGAATCCGATGACAATACAATAATTTGCTACCTTTGAGCTGATCTGATGATCGAGTCAAGAGGTGGGCAATAGAACTCTTCAATGACTGCTAGGAAACCCTTCGATCGAGATTAGGCTCATTTGTTTTGTTCTGATGAGACCTATTCGCTACTCTTAATGGTAAGGGGCCTGATGATGGAGCAGGGAGGAAGCCAGTGGCAGTTCTTAATGACCACTAGGAAACCCCTCGAGTTTGGGCTCCGTTGTTTCGTTCTGATGAGACCTATTCACTACACTTGGTGGTGAGGGTCTGATGATGGAGCAGGAAGGAAGCCAGTGACACTCCTTAATGACCAATAGGAAACCCCTCGAGTTTGGGCTCATTTCTTTCGTTTTTATAAGACCTATTCGTTACACTTAGTGGTGAGGGTCTGATGATGGAGCTGGGAGGTTCCAGTCAAACTCCTCAATGACCCCAAGATAACCCCTCGAGTTTGGGCTCATTTGGTTCGATCAGACGAGACCTATTCGCTACACTTGGTGGCGAGGGTCTGATGATGGAGTAGGGAGGAAGCCAGTGGCACTCCTTAATGACCAATAGGAAACACCTCGAGTTCTGGCTCATTTGTTTCGTTCTGATGAGACCTATTCACTACACTTGGTGGTGAGGGTCTAAAATAATTATAAAATATTTTTTTCCAAAATTTTTTTTGTTTAAAAGTATTTTTTGTTATTTCAAAACTTATTTTTTTATATATTTATAGAAAAAACAGAGAAGACGAAGCCCCCCGCCACCTTTCTTTTATTTTTCTAGGTAGTTTTAGTTGTCTTTATTGCTTTTCTTATAGAGGGAGATGAAAAGTAGAGTGTATCTACTTTCCTTATATTCGAAATGAAAAGTAGAGTGTAATACTCGGCCGCAAAATTATTTTCACCTCGGGCGACGTATATTGAATCCCTCGCTGCGTTCAGAATTCTACTTCACTGCACTCTGGATTCAAAATAGCACCCTCGCCGTAAATATGTTATTTTGCTCCCTTGTAATACAATCTACTATTGTGTTACGGATCTTTTTTTTTATCCACAACGGGGTAGCAATATGGGCTATGTGATATTTTAGCAAACTTACTACAAACTTGTTGTTTCATCCGTGTTTGATGTCGCATTTTATATCCTTATCATATTTTTATCAAAAAAATTGCCTAGTCTCACACTTTACAGCTTAATTTCACTAGATTCCGAATCTATATTACATAATTTTTATTATGTAATATAGATTCGGAATTTATAATTTATTATTTTTATTATATTGATTGAAAGGTTCAACTCACACTAGCGCAGAGTCGAAGCGTCAATCTGAAATTCACCCTTATACAGGGCGTCCCAAAATTAACTCACATGGAGGGAAAGTACTAAGGTTTTTAGTAAAAATTTCATTTTTATGACAAGTTTTTTTGCTGGTCCTGTACTTTAATATTGTATTGTCATCTGAGCCAAACCTGTAAGTATACAAAATTTCAACTCTATCGGACACTGGGAAGTAACACTAACTAACTAAATATTGCACACTACCAGATACATTGCTCCAATCTCATATTAAGTATTTTAAGCATTCGTGTTATGGTAATTGAAAACAACGACGAGTATTACCACAAACAGCCAGACACGAAAAAGATAAGTTCCTACATTTACCCGACGACGGGGAACTGAACTCAGGACCTCAATGACTGCCGCACCTTGAAAACTGAAACGTATGCCACTTATAAATTATATTTTAAAACAATTGATCCGTACAAACGTATTGATTTTAGTTCAAATTTTAATTTTCGTACGATTCCACGGTAATTAAAACCCAATACTTCCACACAAAAAAGTGTCATACAATAAAATAATAGGCGTTTATTAAAAACCAGTAGGCCGAGTACCTACAATACAAAACGGTCAATTAGCATTGAAAAGGAGCAACCGATTAGTCGTTCCATTGACCCCAGTGATCGCGTATCGCTACAAGTGCCGTGGTGGCAATAGACTCGTAGATGGTATCGCCCGCCGCCCGCCCGCCCGCCGCGTGCCGCGTGCCGGCCGCGCGCCCGGGACTCGCATCACCTGTCGCAGATTAAAAGATAGACGGGAAACGGGAACACCATTTTTGCCTACTTTGTTTGGCAATGGCAATTTTAGGAATAGACCTAGATGGTGTTGAATATATTTTATTTAGGGGTGAGTTTGAGAGGGAGGGATCTTTAACTTCTTCAGTTATATTTCGTGCCTGAAGAAAACTTAACTGCTGCAGCATCTGAGCAGTTAATCTATACCAATATTATAAAGCTGAAGAGGTTTTTGTTTGTTTGTTTGTTTGGATGCGCTAGTCTCAGTACTATACTGGTCCGAATTGAAAAATTATTTTTGTGTTGGATAGTTCATTTATCGAGGAAGGTTATAAGGCTATATTTTATCCCGATATCCCCATGGGAACGGGTACCCCGTGGAAATATCGGGATAAAATCGCGGGGTCGCTAGTCTATACTATAATCTTATAAAGCTGAAGAGTTTGTTTGTTTTGTGTATAATTAAATAAGATATACCTAAATGGACATTTTAGTATTTAAAATAATTTTAGATATTGGCTATGAAAGACAATGTTACGAACTCAGACATAGTACATTTACTAAATTATCCGATTAGGACATACTGCTGCAGTTAAATAATCAAACTATCACCGATTAGCCAAGTTTTGCACTATATAAAGTCATTCTTAAATAGTGCACATAATTTTAAGGGGTCAATGTACTCATGCATACAAACAACTTTTACTATGGTACCAACATTGAAATCGCGAAAAAAAATCAGCTGTTCCATACATTTTGATCTATTCGATTAAAAATTTTCTATGGAACAGCTGATTTTTTTTTCTCGATTTCAATGATGGTCCATTGTAAAAGTTGTTTGTATGCGTGAGTTGAGTACATTGACCCCTTAAAATTATGTGCACTATTTAAGAAGGACCTTATATATTATGCTTAACATTGTAATGTCCTTCCGCGCTCTAGCTACAGTTTAACAATTGCGCCGACTCTGTGCCAACTCTATGACGGCCCACCCCTATTTGTAAATGCTAATTACAACAATGGGTGTTGCATGGGAACTCCGGTCTGACGATGAGTTCCCGCTGTGACAGCTCGCCGTGTGCCAACTCGACTGATACACTATTGTTGGCTATCAGATCAGATTAGCAGTGGGAATGTTACAAGTCCAAATAAAAAGCTTCAAGTGATTTGTGACTGATAGGAGCTTTACTGGTAGGTGTTTAAAGAGAATGACATTGGAAATGTTATAGCTAGGCTAGGTGCACTCTGTTAATGGTTATGACATTCAGTGGTGCGCTCAGTTCGGAATTGAACAAGGGCAGCCTTCACAATTAATTTTGTTATTTCTTCGTTTCTTGATTTGGCAATTTCAAGTTCATTTCTATAACTAGCCGCTGTGTAAATAATGTGTTGCTGTGACAGCTCGCCTTTGTGCCAACTCGACTGATAAAATATTGTTGGCTATCAGAACAGTACCCCTAGACAAGTGGCTTTCTAATAACGACGTCGCCAGTAGAATAGAAAGAAAATGTATGGGATTGACATTGACGGTCACGTGACATTTTGTAATGTCAATACCATAAATTTTCTTTCTATTCTACTGGCGATATCGATAATAGAAAGCCACTTGTGTAGGGGGCAGATTGGCAGTGGGAATGTTATAAGTCCAAATAAAAAGCTATAAGTGATTAATGACTGATAGGAGATTTGCCAGTAGGGGTTAATAAAAGTGGGTTGATTTTTTCACTGGCGTCACTTGGTTGCCTACTTCCCAAGGTAAATCCCGTAGTTGGAACTGTTGCCGTATCTTAGTTTCTAGCCTTGCAATACATAAACATAACCTCGGCGACTGCTATACCAATTTCTTTACAGATTTCAGCGTCTTCGCACAAGCGCCACCGACCACAGCCACAAAACGCCGTCGCTGACCTATTTTCTGTAGTTTTCATACATTTTATATGAACTCGCCGCACATGGTTGACGCCCGTTGCCCCGCCCCGCTAGTCGTCACCTTTCTTCTTCTTGCTTCAAGTGGCCGGCGACGCTTGTGGCTGTCGCGTGTGGCTCGTGTGCGGCGACGGTAAAGTGGGACCACAGAACACGGAAAGATTTTTTTCTCTTGAGTGGGACGTTTAAAATAATCAAATACCAAAAGTTAGTTTTTTGGACGCCCAAATATAAGATTTTCGGAGGTTAAAAACTAATTAATTGGTCGGGGAAAAAACTTGCTGTTGTAGCAATTGCATTTTAGCTTTGAAACTAATATCAGAGAGCAAAGCTGGATACTGCAATATTATGCCGTAATATGAGATGTTCTAAGTCTAATTGGTATCTAGGCGGCATACTGGAGCCCAAGAGAATGAACTAAGGGTGGTTTTCTTAAAATGCAGACTTTTAATAACTACTCAACTTTAAATCCATTTCACGGGGGTTACGGTTTAAATTGAGTTATAACTAAATCTGATGAGCAGGAAAGTCTCGTCACGATAAATAAATAAATATAAATAAATAAATATTCTCTTACAATCACACCAATTATCTAAGCCCGTAGTTAATTTCTTAAGAAACTGTGTCTACGTGAACTTGATAACGGATAAATATATACTTAAATACTTTTTGTTTGTAAATACATACTTAATATACATAGAAAACACCCAGACCAAGACAAATAGACATGTTCATGCACACAAATATTTGTCTTGTTCGGGAATCGAACCCGAGACCTTTGGCGCAGAAGGCAGGTAGTTTACCCCTGCGCCAAATCGGTCGTCGATTACGCCTTATTTCCTGGTACCTATGGATTATTTTCAGTTTCTACGATCCTTTTACCTACACAGTATTTTTTTAGACGAATAATACAATTTTATGAAGGACTTTTGATACAACTATAAAACAAAGCACTTAAAAACCATCTATACTATGTCTTACATCAGAGTTAGAGCTTGAACTAAGTAATAAGACTGATATATTTTTTCTAGTGATTCCTTATATTATTATTTATTTACAGACTTCAAAAAATGAGGTTATCAGTTTGTCCTGTATGGATGTGATGTGATTACCTATAGTTGGAATATATGCGAATATAGACACACATAAAAAATGTCAAAGGGATCATGCATTTTAAAGTATCGTTGCGTTATAGAATTAAAAGGTACTTAACTACTTATTTTATCTTTTTTGGATCGTTATTGATTCTTTTTAGTGAATTTTACGATATGAATGTTAAATGTTTTTTACATTGTTTAAATATGGAAAATTAACTGTCAATCTGAATTCCTAGTAAAGAGCGTAATGGCAATTTTACAAAAGCAGTACTGCACTGGAAGTGAAAAAATTTGCAACGATATGGAGCGACGGGGCGGCGTCATTTGACAAGGGAACTTACTTACTTACTTTCAAGATATTATTTGTTCCTTTTCATTTGACGGTCACTTTTTAAAGTCATTTTATTTTTTTAATCTCTGACTCGATTACTGAAAGTTTTTACAACGGGCAAAGCCGCGAGCAGAAAGCTAGTACCTACTATGAATGCGAAAGTTTGGATGAATGTTTGTAACTCAATCACGGCAAAACGGCTGAACTGTACTGTACAGTCACATAGTAAACAACATAGAACTTTTTCACATTGAAGCGTTCCAAAACATAGCCGTCTGTGATAAAAGTTATGACATGATATGTCATTAGTGCTAGCGGTAGGTACGCCAAAAAATGCTGCAAATGGTGTTAAAAGCATGAAAATCGGTACGATGGATCTTTAGACTAAAGGAACAAATTGACCCGTAGCACGAAAAAAAACGCAAAAGGAGAGGAGTTATGATATTATTATGACGTCATCTTTTATTTGAATGGGAATGATTTTTTTGTCCTGAAACCTATCGTGTAAGGTATCTAATGAAAGGGCTTACTAAGCCGATCCTAAAATGTATCACTTTATTATATTTCATTCACTTGTTTTAAATTAAAATAAAAATCATTTTCAAAACATACTAAGTTTGGTCTCCTCCAGATATGATACGGTTTAATCATTATTTGTTAAATATACCGGTAATAGCCTCATATCCGACCTCAAGAAAGCTTTTTTGAAAATATTTACAGTAAGTATTTTTTAATAATTTAAAAAAAGTACAAATTTTGTTAGTACAAATTTGTAAGAACAAAATTTGTAACTAAGTAGGTACTAGGTACTACACTCAGGACTAGGGCCACGTATTTTTTTTTCTCTGTGCTAAGGAGTTCCAGTAAGTGAGGCCTGATTTTATCAAATGGCTAGTTTTTAATCTATTAACTCCCTGATGCGCCCCTGTCGGTGCTCTAATATGCGGCATAGCTGGTTTCATCAACGTTTAACACAAAGGCCTGTTTTGTAGAACTCGCCGACGAATGCCTTTCACTGGAAACAGGAAAATTGTATGTGCACACACGTGTTTTGACTGGTTTAGGTACCTATATCGTTATAATATACTAGCTTTTGTGCGCGACTTCGTTTGACTAAGATTGAGGGACCAACAGAAACGTTTCTTTGGGATAAACTGTATCCTTAGTCCAAATTCGTTTGCTTTTGTTAGTATATTTGGTTCTTTATTTTTTATCCTTAAAATCAGTTACAGTAAAACTTCAATGCTTCTAAATCTAAAATTAAATTTTTTATTAAAAATGTATGCAAATGCTCGTTGAAATTATACGGAAAAGGCGAACAATTTATATGTTGTTGGATGATTTGATAAATCGAATACTCGTGAAAAGAGATAAGGCTTTTGCGAAAATCATCCTAGGTTTGATATTAAAGAATAGATTGACAATTTAATTCAGAGTTTTGTTTTGGTGTCTATATCCTGCCCACATAGAAAAACCTATTTTATTTAAACTACAATAGGGTATTGACTAAGTACATTTTTTATTGACTTAAAATGTTTATTGAAATATTAGCAACACAAGATATGTATTTATTTTCAAATATCTTGCACATTTTCAGCGATATCAAACAAACTTTTTAATTAGAACGCCTATCTACCAAAAAACACGATATTTTGAAGCAAATATATCAAATTAGTTGCGGGCGGGTACTAGTTAGGTACATTATATCATAGGAAAGATTTGATTTTTTGTTAGCTTGTTTGTAATGGATAAACTTAAAAACTACTAGACCGATTTAAAAAAAACTTTCATTAGTTGAAAGCTACATTATTCCCGAGTAACATAAGCTATATTTAATCCCGCTATTCCCACGGGATCGAGAACCACGCGGTAGCGGAAAGCCACTTTAATTTGTATTAAGAGAAATTATTAGATTTTTTGTTTGTTTGTATAAACGAATTTGTAATGGATAAACTCAAAAACTTCTGAACCGATTATAAAAAATCTTTCAATTAAGATGAAGCTACATTATTCCTGACAAAGGCATTACGATATTTCCACGGGGATGGATACCATGAAAATTAAACCGCGGGAAGCAGCTAGTACTTGTATATAAGAGATCTTGAATGTTGGTGAAATGAAACTACAAAAGGCTGATGTTACACAATGAAACAGCATCACCCAAGACAATGTCACTGCAAATATTATAGTATTCTTTGCTGCAATTGTTCGCTTTCAATCGTTTTACGATGCCACAGTGAAATATTATTTAGCTTACAAATTGTATTTTCTTAGAAACTTTAACCTAGATTATCAAATATCTGTGCTAATCACTACCTTATATTTACTTAGCTTTTTCGTAAATATTCAACTAAAGTCATAAGTTGCCTACCATCTTAGGACTGGATACAAGTACAAATTATTAGTACCAAAAAGAGAAAATATTTGCTTGCTTCCAACTATCCGCAAAAGTTCAATAAATCAATCAAATTCAATAATGTATCTATTTTTTTTTATTTGCTTACAGTAGGATGGGATAGGATAGGAGTAGAATTTCCTTATTATTATTTTTTCAGGAAGTCAACAAATACTTCAGTAGAGACGACAGAAGAAATCCACGAAAATCTTAAAAGACATTTACAAAAGTCGGTTCCATAAGACGATTTGTGCTACTGCCTCTTCCTTCGTTCCGCAACCACCGAACTACGGTACGGATTGACCTCTGGCGCAGGCGCAGAGAATATTGGGCCCTACGATATTAGAGCCAAACAAACTGTGGCTTGCATTTCGCGATTTGAAAAACTAACGCAATAGAACATATAAACTTATGAAAAGCATGGTCATGGGTCGCAGGAATGTAAAACGGATTAGCGACTCATTCTTATCATGTGGATTTGATCCAGGGTGGGGCCTGGATACACAATCACTGTGATGGACACTCGTATTTTTTCAATGTCCAGGTACCTATATGCACTGTGTTTATATTTATTGGACGATACAATAAATACGAAATATGAACTTGTTCTACTGCCTCGTCTTGTCCTTAGTCCCGCAAACACAAATCTACAGCCGGGAGCAACCTCGGGCGCAGTTATACGGGCCCTGGGAATATTGGGCCCTAAGGCTCGGCGCGGCAATATTAGAGCCAAACAAACGACGGCTTATTGCATTTCCCTGCGAAACTCCGATCACTACTCATGAGTTTACCTCGGGGTTTTCCCAGTGACCAGATTAATGGATAGACTAGTCTGCCCAATGGTTTTTTTGCAGTTGGTCAGATTTATTTGACAGCTGGCAAAGAAGACATCAAAGTATAAAAGTACTATCAAACAGCTTTGAATTTTATTATCTTAAAATTTTATTATTATATTTTATTCACGCGTTCTAAAAAATGACTAACAGTCAATTCTAATAGTTAACATAATTTGTGAATACATTATGAAAATCATCTCTCATTATTTGTCTCCTTTGTCCGTTAATTTATTATTTTAGTATACTTAATCATATTAGTAGAATCCAATGAGTTTCAATTTAGTGTCAACAAACAACTCCTTATTGTCACAAATAAAACACAATCCCAAAACGATTGGAACTACATAGGTTAGTTCCTCTCATTTTCCTACATAAATGACCTCTTCGTATTTTTGTAGTCAAAAGTAGGCACTTACTTTACTAAATTACTTAACAACGGGAAAAAAAATCCCGTTGGCCAGACTAGTCTGCCCATCAATCTGATTACTGGGAAAAACTGGAAAATACGTACTAACTTTTTTTTAAATCATTATTGCAGATTGATTGATTGATTGCATCGTTAGCTTTTTAGTTCGTCCAACAAAAAGTAATTAATGTTAACCTAACGGAAATATGGATAAGGGACATTTTTTGAAGATTTAATATGAGACGAATTTGTTGCAATGTAATTTTGATTATACCTAGGTATGGTAACTTCATGTCAAGTGAAATGAATCCTCAGCCAAGTCAAATAACACTAAGCATCAGTCTAAATTTCCCGGTAAAAATGCATGGCGTATTTCGTTGATAATCATGAGCCTCATCTCAGACAAAAGGACAAATTATTTACAATAAAAACCAGTTTTCATATATTATTTTGGTGTGGAGCGCACATTTCAAAGAAAAGTCTGAACAAAATAGAATATAATAAACATGCCAGGCTAAGATGTGCCGACTAGAAAGTAGTTGTTTTGCTTGTTCAATGCTATTTGCTTCAAAATGTTGCTTTTAAGCGAATATGAGAGCCGAGCATTATTTCCGAAAGGCTTGGCCACTAAGAACCTCTTAGGATCTAGGCCTGCTTACAAAAGGCAGGTCAAAAGATAAAAAAGAGTTAATGTTTTACTTAAGATATGTATGATATGAAAATCTGTGAAATTAAAAATTTATATCTCTTTAAAGCTATACGTGACTGAATTATGTTTTAACTGTCTTAAGTTCTCTCTAGCAGGGTGATAGCTAATCACATAATCAGATCTTTGAGGAAAAAAAGTATTTATTTTGTTGCCTAGTGTAATAATTCAGTGTATAGGTGTCAATATAATATATTCTTATGTTTTTCGGCGTAAGTTCGTTAGGTGAAGTCATCTCGTGACCACATTGATAATAGATTTTTTATTTTTTTTAAATATCTTGTATATCACAATGAATAAGTAGATTCTTGACACAGGGAATGTGTAGTGTTTATTCAGTATAGTATTATATGATCTGAGGTTTATTTCCACTCTTCACTACCGATTTTACTTTAACATACATTTTACACACTCAATATAGTTTATTACCGAAACTCTTGAAGATAAATAAAACTCAAGCAGTGGACGATGGACGGCCCCCCCGTCGCGCCTACAATTTGACCAGTTGGCGATATGAAGCCCACTAGTGAACTCTGGGCGATGATGGCTACGCAAACACCGCCTTTCATTCGCGCGCTATGACGCATTTAATCCCAATCTCAAGTCTGAAATTGAATTCAGACGAAGAGTAAGTATTTGTTGAGATAGATATTTGATGATGGCATTTTTATAAATTAAGAAAATGAAATTTTAAATAAACAAATCCTAAAAAAACAAGCCCGATTATGTGAGCTGTGTAGTTGCTGGACTAACAGTTCTAGAAAAACCACACGGACAGTGTAGATAACATTAATAGTACTAGGAAAATTCGACGTGTCCTCACATGTGTTCTCGGTATAGTTTGACCGCAAGCGCTGTACTCATTAGGAAAGCGCGGCTAGGTGGGGAGTGGTACAGCGCTTGCGGTCAAACTATATAATTGGGTACTTGACTGATTTTTTTTATTGACTTAAAATGTTTATTGAATTAGTAGCAACACAACATATATATTTATTTTCAAATATCTTGCGTAGTTTCAGCGATATAGAGCATCAAACTTTCTAATTAGACAAGGAAAGCGCCATAGAAATGTGACGTCACATTTCTATACATACAGTGGGTGGCCAAATTATTAGGGACAGTGCTCATATTTATGTAATTTATAGTTTGTAATATTAGTTTCTGTAAATTATGTTGTTTTTTAAAGTTTATTTTGTTTGATATTGCTACTGGTATCTTTATTATTGTTTTTGGCAAGTGGCTACACAGGATATGCGATTCATCTATCGATAATGTGACATTTCTCCCCATATAGGTATTTTTTCAAAAAAGCGCGGTTTTGTAGTGTTTTTGTTTGTTATATTTTTTATTGGTTTTAACCGGCTTTCTTGTCCTAAATAACCATATAAGGTAACTAATTGTTCATAAAACAACATTCTTGCTGTTTTGTCTATGAATTTACATTGTATTAATGTCTTCTCGTCGCGATAACTTTAATTTTCTAGTTTTTTTGAAAAGTTAAGGCTGGATTGTCTCCAAGAAAATGTAGAGAGATACAAACGTTGTCACAGCATTCTACACATTCCCAAAGAGACATAGCAGCTATTGCTGGGGTTTCAAAGTCTGCCGTTAATATAATAAAAACTAAAATTTACAACAGAAAACCTCTAGAAAAAATCGCGATGGCAAATGTGTCAGGAAAAGGATCACCACTCTTCATACTGATACAAAAATCAGAGACATCTGCCTCAAAAATCATAAAAAGAGCGTTGCTCGTTTGACCATGATGATGAACGACGATGGTGTAAATATTTCGGAAAGGACAATACGGAGGCGGTTGGTCGAACAGAATCTGATGGGTCGGGGCGACCTACCAAAAAACCACGCCTAAGTCCTAACCGATCCTATGAAAAAGAAAATACTGCACTGGGCTAGACAACATCAAAATATAACTGTTGCAGGTTGGAGTCGAATAATTAAAACTTTTTTGAGTAGTTTAATAGGTCTTTAACGATTTTCTTCTATAAATTCTGTAATTTTACAGGTGTGTTTTTTGGACGAGTCAACATTTCAAGTTTTGGTTGACAAAAGTTCTTTTGTGAGACGACGACGCCCTGGCAAAAAATCCACGCAGATTGCCTAGTGGAGAGTGGAGAGGGTTAAACAACCGGTTAGTGTCATGGTGTCGTCTGGCATCTCAGCCAAAGGCATGGGGCGCCTATACATTGTTAAAAGGCCCATGAACCAAGACCAGTACAAGGAAATCATAGAAACTCACCTACTGCCGTAGGTTTTTTAATGGCTACCTGATAACTACTACATCTTTATACATGACTCTACATCTTGCCATAAAGCCAGAAGTGTGACTGCATTCTTTTATAATAGAAATTTCTCTGTTTTGCCACGGCCTGGGAAATCGCCAGAAATAAACCCCATAGTTCTCTATGTGGGAACTCACCAGACTGGTGATGGCGTAAGAACTAATTTACACCAAGCGGCAGTTAATAGAAACTATCATCCGAGAATGAAAAAATAACCCCACACTACAGGAAAATGCAAAAGCGTGCATTAAGAGCATTGCAGCAAAAGGCGGCATTACAAAATACATATTAAAACTTACTTTAGTTACGTCTATCAGTATAATATATACTTATACAAAGAAACTATAACAGTTTTGTATATTTATTTTTAGTTTTTATGATCTCAATAGAATACAAAATCATTTAAAAAATACATAAGAGACCTACAACCAATCATTTGTTACAGAA
The DNA here is from genome assembly GCA_949710035.1 of Crambus lathoniellus. Taxonomy (NCBI): domain Eukaryota; kingdom Metazoa; phylum Arthropoda; class Insecta; order Lepidoptera; family Crambidae; genus Crambus; species Crambus lathoniellus. The sequence continues at coordinate 33,842,398 of OX453296.1, forward strand.
ATTCAACTGAACTGTAAAAATAAAAAATCTCAGTACTGTCCCTAATAATTTGGCCACCTATGGTAATTTCGTTTTACAAAGAGATAGTCACAATTAAGGGCAGGCGGTAAGTGAAACGCGTAAAACAGCTTTCGGGGTTTTAAACTTGTAACATAGAATTATCGACAGAAATTACTTTAAAAAATATAATAGTGAACAGGAAAAGTTACTTTACAATAACACCGTGGAAAATTTTAAATATTAACCTCACGTTAATGGCAAAAAAATCGCAAACTTCACTAAAAACAGCGAAATCAACGTTTTCTGTTTTAAAGATATTGTTAAAGAATAAAAATATTTTTAATAATATTTAATGTTAAATCAAATGGCAATGAAACATAGAATTGATTCACCGCACGATATTTGCCGTTTTTTATTTTATATTGGGAACAATCTGGCTTCAAACATTGTCAATATTAAAGCGCGAATTGCTCATACATTTTCGTATGGAACGCGGAGATAAATAAAATATTGTATAAATACAAGCCACACCGGGGGTAAAATTCAGTAAGCCCGCTGATTTCAAGGTGAGAGCACGTCGCTTTTTCCCAGCTCCTGAGCTACGAAAATTACGAGATCAGACTATCTGTACGCAAACTCTTTTAGCGGTGGTAAAGAAAAGGTAGGTAAAGTCAAATTTTCAAAAATCCGGCGATACCTACCAATATCGGAAGATAATTAGTTTTCCACTCAACAATTTATTTGGTACGTCATCACAACAGATATCTGGTCAAATGCTAGAGCCAGGAAGTGGCTGATGGAACTACTCACCAATTTAATGTAACCACTTCGAGTTTGGGCTTGTTTGAATCGTCTTGATAGAAACTCTAGTGCCAAACAGTTTCGAAGGTCATGCTGGAGTCAGGAGGTGGTTGATGGAACTCTTCAACGACTCAACGTAACCACTTCGAGTTTGGGCTCTTTTGAATCGTCTTGATGAAAACTCTTGTGCCAAGTAATTTCCAAGGTCAAATTCTGGAGCCAGTAAGTGGCTGATGGAACTCTTCATAAATTCAACGTAACCACTTTGGGTTTGGGCTCGTTTGAATTGTCTTGATAAGAACTCTTGAGCCAAGTTGTTTCCAAGGTCTATTGCTGGAGCCAGGAAGTGGCTGATGGAACTCTTCAATGATTCAACGTAACCAGTTTGAATTGTCTTGATGTGAACTCTTGACAAGAAAATAGCAACGCAATATTAAAAATATCAAAAAATCCAAGATGGCGGCCAACTTTTTTGTTTATGGGCCGATTTTGATCAAACGCGGTTTATGGTACTATTTTGATAAGAAAACAGCAACGCAATATTAAAAATATTAAAAAATCCAAGATGGCGGCCAACTTTTTTGTTTATGGGCCGATTTTGATCAAACGCGGTTTATGGTACTATTTTGATAAGAAAATAGCAACGCAATATTAAAAATATTAAAAAATCCAAGATGGCGGCCAACTTTTTTGTTTATGGGCCGATTTTGATGAAACGCGGTTTACGGTACTATTTTGATAAGAAAACAGCAACGCAATATTAAAAATATTAAAAAATCCAAGATGGCGGCCAACTTTTTTGTTTGTGGGCCGATTTCGATGAAACTCGGGTTTTGGTACTATTTTGTCAAGAAAACAGCAACGCAATATTAAAAATATTAAAAAATCCAAGATGGCGGCCAACTTTTTTGTTTATGGGCCGATTTTGATCAAACGCGGTTTATGGTACTATTTTGATAAGAAAACAGCAACGCAATATTAAAAATATTAAAAAATCCAAGATGGCGGCCAACTTTTTTGTTTATGGGCCGATTTTGATGAAACGCGGTTTACGGTACTATTTTGATAAAAAAACAGCAACGCAATACTAAAAATATTAAAAAAACCAAGATGGCGCCAACTTTTTTGTTTATGGGCCGATTTTGATGAAACGCGGTTTACGGTACTATTTTGATAAGAAAACAGCAACGCAATATTAAAAATATAAAAAATCCAAGATGGCGGCCCACTTTTTTATTTATGGGCCGATTTTGATGAAACGCGGTTTACGGTACTATTTTGATAAGAAAACAGCAACGCAATATTAAAAATATAAAAAATCCAAGATGGCGGCCAACTTTTTTGATTATGGGCCGATTTTGATGAAACGCGGATTACGGTATTATTTTGATAAGAAAACAGCAACGCAATATTAAAAATATAAAAAAATCCAAGATAGCGGCCAACTTTTTGGTTTATGGGCCGATTTTGATGAAACGCGGTTTACGGTACTATTTTGATAAGAAAACAGCAACTCAATATTAAAAATATTAAAAAATCCAAGATGGCGGCCCACTTTTTGTTTATGGGCCGATTTTGATGAAACGCGGTTTACGGTACTATATTGATAAGAAAACAGCAACTCAATATTAAAAATATTAAAAAATCCAAGATGGCGGCCCACTTTTTTGTTTATGGGCCGATTTTGATGAAACGCGGTTTACGGTACTATTTTGATAAGAAAACAGCAAAGAAATGTTAAACATATTAAAAATCCAAGATGGCGGCCGACTTTTTTGTTTGTGGGCCGATTTTGATAAAACTCGGTTTTTTCAATACTTAATACTCAATGCGCAATCATTTTATTGCATACCACAATGTAACGATTTTGTACTATTTTGACAAAAAAACCGTTCTTAACACAATGTAAAAAAATACAAATGGACAAGATGGTGGCCGTTTTTTGTTTTTGTTTCTCTCTTTTCGCTTATTAAAATGTAACAGGCTTTTATTTGAAAGCTTGAGACAGAGTCAAGTATCATCATCATCATCATGTCAAGTAAAAGATTTAATTAATTATTAATTTGTTTTAACACAAGCACAGTAAATTACGACGTAACATCCTTCGTAATTTACTGTGTTTTTGACAGCTGTAAACCCTATTTAAAAAAATAAAAAAAGTAAATAAAATAATAATTGATATTAAGTTACAGAGTTTGAAAATAATGATTGTGACATGGGATGATTTTGATATATAGACGAAGGCGCTATAAAGGTAAAGAAATATGAATCGGCTTATTTCCAATCTGAATATTTTTCTTTGACAAAACTTCAACCCATTCAAACGTCAGGAGTAGGTCAAATTTACCTAGCAAAATTTCATGGCAGACAGACAGACAGATACAATTATAGCTGCAACTAAATAAAACATGTAATATATTTTATTTTGATACTTCTAAAATGCTAACCATAATTATTTATTTTATTTTATTTCGCAATACACCAAAATGTACCTGCCACATTTTAATTTTGTTACAACCCTTCCGTAATTACGGAAATACGTATACAGACGTCGGTATCAACTAACTTCAAGGGCGTTGGCCTACTATATAAAAAAATGGTTATACTGTGGTAATTGTAACATTTATGTATATATAAATGCGTTGCTGTTTTCTTGTCAAAATAAAACCAGAAACTGAGTTTTATTGAAATCGGCCTGCAAACAAAAAAGTTGGCCGCCATCTTAGATTTATTATACTTTTAACATTGCGTTGTTGTTTTCTTGTCAAAATAGTACCAGAAACCAAGTTTCATCAAAATCGGCTCACAAACAAAAAAGTTGGCCGCCATCTTGGATTTTTAATATTTTTAACATTGCGTTGCTGTTTTCTTGTTAAAATAGTACCAGAAACTGAATTTAATCGAAATCGGCCAGCAAACAAAAAATTTGGCCGCCATCTTGAATTTTTATATTTTTAACATTGCGTTGCTGTTTTCTTGTCAAAATAAAACCAGAAACTGAGTTTCATTGAAATCGGCCTGCTAACAAAAAAGTTGGCCGCCATCTTGGATTTTTTAATACTTTTAATATTGTGTTGTTGTTTTCTTGTCAAAATTGTATTAAAAACCGAGTTTCATCAAAATCGGCTCTCAAACAAAAAAGTTGGCCGCCATCTTGGATTTTTAATATTTTTAACATTGCGTTGCTGTTTTCTTGTCAAAATAGTACCAGAAACTGAGTTTCATCGAAATCAGCCTGCAAACAAAAAAGTTGGCCGCCATCTTGGATTTTTTATACTTTTAACATTGCGTTGTTGTTTTCTTGACATAATAGTACCAGAAACTAAGTTTCATCAAAATCGGATTACAAAAAAAAAGTTGGCCGCCATCTTGGTTTATTTTTATTTTTGACATTGCGTTGTTGTTTTCTTGTCAAAATTCTACTAAAAACCAAGTTTCATCAAAATCGGCTCACAAACAAAAAAGTTGGCCGCCATCTTGGATTTCTAATATTTTTAACATTGCGTTGCTGTTTTCTTGTCAAAATAGTACCAGAAACTGAGTTTCATCGAAATCGGCCTGCTAACAAAAAAGTTGGCCGCCATCTTGGAATTTTTTATACTTTTAACATTGCGTTGTTGTTTTCGTGTCAAAATAGTACCAGAAACTAAATTTCATCAAAATCGGCTTACAAAAAAAAAGTTGACCGCCATCTTGTTTTTTTTTTATTTTTGACATTGTGTTGTTGTTTTCTTATCAAAATTGTACCAAAAACCAAGTTTCATCAAAGTCGGCCCGCAAACAAAAAAGTTGGCCGCCATCTTGGATTTTTTAATATTTTGAACATTGCGTTGCTGTTTTCTTGTCAAGAGCTCTCATGAAGACAATTCAAACGAGCCCAAAAATGAACTGGTTACGTTAAATCGTTGAAGAGTTCTATCAGCCACTTCCTGGATCCAGCAATAGCGCTTGGAAACTACTTGGCAAAATAGTTCTCATCAAGACAATTCAAACGAGCCCAAACCCAAAGTGGTTACGTTGAATTTATGAAGAGTTCCATCAGCCACTTTCTGGCTCCAGAATTTGACCTTGGAAATTACTTGGCACAAGAGTTTTCATCAAGACGATTCAAAAGAGCCCAAACTCGAAGTGGTTACGTTGAGTCGTGGAAGAGTTCCATCAACCACCTCCTGACTCCAGCATGACCTTCGAAACTGTTTGGCACTAGAGTTTCTATCAAGACGATTCAAACAAGCCCAAACTCGAAGTGGTTACATTAAATTGGTGAGTAGTTCCATCAGCCACTTCCTGGCTCCCTGGCTTCCTGGTTACGTTGATTTGTTCAGGAGTTCCATCAAACACTTCCTGACTCGAGCATCAGATCTTGGAAACTTCTTGGCACAAGAGTTCTTATCAAGACAATTCAAACGAGCCTAAACGCGAAGTGTTTATGTTGAATTGGTGAAGAGTTCCATCAACCACTTCCTGACTCCAGCATCAGACCTTCGAAACTACTTGGCACAAGAGTTCTCATCAAGACCATTCAAACAAGCCCAAACTCGAAATGTTTACGTTGAATTGATGAAGAGTTCTATCAGCCACTTACTGGCTCCAGAACTGGACCTTGGAAACTACTTGGCACAAAAGTTATCATCAAGACGATTCAAACGAGCCCAAAATCGAAATGGTACGTTGAATTGTTGAAAAGTTCCATCAACCACCTCCTGATGACTCCAGCATCAGACATAGGAAACTACTTGGCACAAGAGTTCTCATCAAGACTATTCAAATGAGTCCAAACTCCAACTGGTTACGTTGAAATGCTGACGAGTTCCTTCGACTGTCTGTAAGATGCTGCATCAGCTCCCAGATGGCAAACATGGCAAATCAAACGCATCAAATACGTAAAGTTACTTTCTGACAAAAAAAAAAGTTATTAATTTTTTTAATTTTCTGAATTACATTTTTTCGTGCTAGGGCGGAGATGTTTGTGTGCGTGAAGGCACACATATACAGATTAGCTTCGTCAATACCTACGCGCTGGCTTACAGCCGGCCCTTAAGTAGCTCATAATTCGCTTGTTATAATACAGATTGAATTTCTTTTTTCACATTCGTTATTCAATAATGTTATATTTCTGAACTAGCTGACCCGGCAAACGTTGTTTTGCCATATAAATTACAGTATACTTTATGGACTTCGTATCATCTTATGGAAAATATTGGTAATATATTTTGACCGCGGCGGCGGAAGCGGCCATGGACGAAATGACAGTTTTGTATAAGGTTTTTTTAAGAATAAACGTTTAATTTGAATATCTTTTCTGTTCCGGTGACAGCGGCGGCGCTTATGGTTGACAGCAAAAAGCAAAATGAAATTAAGGCGATACCGGGAAAAATTATGCTAAAGCGAGATAGCAATGACAAAACGACGCGCGCGGGAGCGAGACCGATTTTGCAGATTACGCAAAAAAATCACAAAATCACTTCGTATTAAAAAACTATAGGGATTTTAAAAAAATGCTTCTATACGATCCTAAATATTATTACTGTCCACTAATTAAACCAATTTTCAATAGTATATGTAACCCCATTTAAGAATAATCTTCATATTTCGTATTTTTTAGAGGCATTTTCGAAAAGAAAAAAAGGTTCGAGGCAAAATCATAAAATCATGTTTTTGAAACTATACAATTCTAGATAAAGGTATGAAGAAATATATATCTTATTACCATATTTATAAGAACTGTAACCGTCCTATAGTTTTATATCAAAAAGTCCATACTTTTTCCGAGTAGCGCCTTAAACAAAACACGTTTTGGCCAACAGAAAACGTTATCGCACTGAACGGAAAAATAGAAACGAAACGTCAGCTCGTGCGGTGACAATCATGACAATCAAGTACTTAAACACAGCCGTCTCTATCGTCTTCTACAAGCCATGCTATGATACGGAACGGCAACATTGCTGTGAACCGGTTTACTCCTCTGACTACTAAATCCTATGGAGGTGGCATACCTACGAAAAAGTGAGGTGTACTAAGTCACAATGTAAGAAAATCTTGGAATTCAATTTTAAACTACTTCTAATTGTCGTATTAATCGGTCCGTCAAAATCGGTCCAGCCGTTTCAGAGATTAACCGGAACAAACAGACAGACAGACAAAAATTGTAAAACATGTCATTTTGGTATATGTACCGTATATTTAATCATATGCACGTAGTAAAAAGCGGTTATTTAATGTTACAAACAGATACTCCAATTTTATTTATTTGTATAGATGTATAGAAGATATGCCATCTCCATAGGATTCAGTACTCGAGGTTTACTCGCTGTTTACCTGTCAAACTGTGCAAACGGTGTCAAATCGGTTCACTTAAAACTACGTTGCCAACTTTATGCGCATGGCTTGTAGAAGACGATAGAGATGGCTGTGACTTAAATGACCAAAGAGAATGTAATACGTTGAGATGACAAAGGATATTTATTTTTCATAATAAAATTAATCTATCGAATGCACTAAGAAGTTTCAACTCCGACGTCGAAGTTAATCACCCCAAAAGTAGCTTTCTTCTACTTTTTAACCCTGTTAGGGGATAAATATAAAAAAATACAAATTACTATATATTACTATTATTCAATTCATTTTGTGAAAGAATGTCTATGCCAAATTTCAAGTCAATCGGGCCAAGGAATCGCGTTATCCCTTTTACACTTTTATACAAACTTTTTATATTATGTGAGTATTTGCGATTGACGCTCACGCTCTAGAACCTAGATGTTCTGTGGTTTTTTGTTTACAAGAGGCGACACTAGTTTAATAATGCCTTATGCTTATAAGTTTTATTAAAAAGGTTAACCCCTTTCTTGTGTTACATGTTTACTAAAAATATTTAGAGCTAATATCTCCGTTATAGTATTTCCCACGTGCCGCCAGCATTGACCCTGCAACTTTAATATTGTGGAGCAAGTCCGCAGCGGGGGTCATCCTTTAATGTTCTAATAATAAAATCCCCCGCGCGATACCTCGCCCCGGGTAAGCGATGATATGGGACGTCTTGTTTAATACTAGATAGGGTGTGATACTGACGAAATTCTAGTGACATGTAGGCTTAAAAAGGAGAAATACTTTTATGTGTAATGAAGATACAATCCATTAATTTATTCCACACATGGTCCTTCGAGCCGGATAAAAAAGAGTATTTGATTCCTTTTTTCACGATCAACCTTTTTTTAACGATGGTAAGTAATGCGAATACCTTTCCTATACCTAAGTAGGTACTTTATGGTTTCGTGTTTGAATAAAACGTAAGGTCATTTTATGAGACGTTATGTTATAAGCAAAAAAAGAAGAGAAGTTAATTTGACAAAAGTCTTGAAAAATATCATGAATTTAAATTTTAAGTAAACCATTTTTTACGAATTTAAAATACCTAAGTACCTACATAAAAGTAAAGGTAAACTCATTTTTTATGCTAACAATATCGAATAACAATCGCTACTAAATGGTCATCCCGTTACCAAGCCCGATACAAATCGGTGCGTAAAACAAAGATAATGGCAGGACGCGGATGCAGAGAATATGCCGCGGCCCCCAGCGGCCGGGGGTTGGCCGCCCCTGGGGGCCGTTTACACCTAGCATTATGTCTCATGTTTATCGCCCGATTAGGGCAGAACTCATAGAATTTGGGAATATTAAATGTTAAGAATAGGTCTCGAAGTTTGCTTAAAAAACAACAGGTTACATATTTTTGTAGTATCTTTTTTGCGGCTTATTAGGTAATAACTAATAATTATATGCTATCTTAAAAATTAAAACAGCATTTATAATTTAATATTAATTATCGTGACAACATAAAAAGTAAGTACCTTCTTTAAAAAAGTGAGTACCCTGCTTAATTTTCTTAATATATGTTTCATGTTTATCGCGCGATTATGGACGAATTCATGGAAGTTGGGAATATTAAAAGTTCAGAAGATTCCGATCAATCAGATGGGGATAAAAGAAAAGATTTTCCGATTACTTAGATTTTTCCTTTAATGTTCTGTACAAATTAAGTCGGCGTTGTTTTATTCCTTAGATTTTAAAAGTTCTGTTAAGTTGTTGTGCAAAAGTTGCAAAAGCTATATCATAAAGAAGGTAATCTATCAACAAACATCTCGGACTATTTTCTATGGACTAAGAACATTTATAATTATGTCGTTCGGCTGACATGATGATGATGATGACGAAATACCTACATTTAGCACGATTGACAACACATAACTTTTCAATCTTTCCAAAGTGAGTAATTCTCATTGAATATTTCAATTCCCATACTCAGAAATAAAACAGGTAACTTTTATTTATTACAAGTCCCCTTTATTGAACGTTTAAACGTCAAAGTGAACGAATAGTTAAACCGAGGCGCGTGGCGTGCGCACGGTCGCACCTAATATTCCCTTTGATACTGACTTTATCTACCAGCTTGATGTTAGACACTGTTATTATATGGGCAATAGAGTTCAAAATGCCCCATTGTGTCGATACTCTTGAAACAAAAAACAATTTTATTGTGATATCAGCGATTGATATTGCGAACGACACTCTTGTCTCGCTTTTTGTCAAGGATTGTTTGGGACAATCAAGCATATTTTCCTCGAGTTGCGAGTTGCTTTTATTATTGTGCTTTAAAATGGAGTTGATTTTAATGGGTTAGCGTTTTATTTATTAATTAAAGTTTAATCGAGTTAAAGAAACGTATATTACTTTACGCGTTTTAATCACCTAGTGCGCGTGTACTAAACTTAAGGTAAAATAGTAGATTGTATTACAAGGGAGCAAAATAATATATTTACGGCGAGGGCGCTATTTTGAATCCAGAGCGCAGTGAAGGATTCTAGAGTAGAATCTCGAGCGCAGCGAGGGATTCTAAAGTAGAATCCTGAACGCAGCGAGGGATTCAATATACGCCGCCCGAGGTGAAAATAATTTTGCGGCCGAGTAGTACACTCTGCTTTTCATCCCCATCTATAAGAAAAGCAGTAAAGACAACTCAAACTACCTACCTTTCTTTGTCGTTCGGATACATCATAGCGATAGTCGGGCAAGAAAAAAAAAATGAGTTTTAAAATACAAAAAAAAAAATTTGTAAAAAAATATATGTCCATCAGATACCTTATTATAAGTATCTCCGGGGATGCCGTAGGGGGGTTGAAATTTTGTTAGATTTTAGCTACGACTCACCGTTTACGAGATATTCTCAATTTTATAAAATTTCGTTTTTGAATATTTATCGGTCCCGAAAAAAGTCCCGGCCCCATACAAAATCAGTTGTTTTTTTTTAAGTACTGCACACCCTTTGCTACACTCCAACCCATGAAGCTCGACTTAATACTGAGGTAACTGGAGAGTGCAGTAATAACACTTTTTTGTCCCCAAAAATTACACAGTGGCTGTCTTCCGTCTCACCTACACTTTAAAAAAATACGTATGGTCATATGAGACAACTGACAGCCACTACATACATAAATGTCAAATTTGTTGGGTACACTTTTTTATTCAGGGTGAGAACTCGAGTTATATTCAGGGTGAGAACTCGAGTTACCTCAGTATTAAGTCGAGCTTCATGCTCCAACCAATGCTTCTTTAATTATGTTCTAAATTCAAATCTCATCGTTTTGGACCCTGTTATGAAGCTGTTCAAAATTCAAATCTCATTATAAATGAGATTTGAATTACACCTTGAATTATACCTGTTATGACAAGAGGGTATACCCTCTTGTCATAACAGGTAAACAATGAATCGTTTTGGACCCTGTTATTAGATAAACAATCATCGCTTTTCGAATCGATGGGATGAAAATTAAATTAAATTATTTCATTTAAGAGGAGTGTGTAGCAAACGGTCTCCATACAAACGGCGATAACGTTTTCCACCCTCTAAACCTTAACATACAGCAATAAATTTTCGGTGTGTTGTTGAAATGAAGAAGAACTAGGGCTGTACGTTTTGTTTTTTTTTTGTGGAAAATGTTATCGCCATTTGTATGGAGACCGCTTGGTAGCACACTCCTTTTAATACATAACATTCAACCCACCGGGCGTGAAACAAACCAAACTTTATTATATGCACAGCACGTCGTCGTGCACAATTGCACATCTTGTTTTCGCGCGTAGGCAGGTGCATTAACATTACATTGCATTAACACTAAAAATATAGGTATATATTTTGTAATGATTTTTTATTTTGCCGCTGTTTCGCCACTTTTTCAGAGGCCGAGGTCGCGGACGTTTATTAGCTTAGTTGGTGCAACATAGCCTGTCTTTTTTTCAATTAACACTGGCGGTTGTTTGACAACGCAGAGCCTACAGAGCCTACCTACCTTTTTTTGTAACATATGTTACTTAACTTCGATGGTGTCCACCGGAGCGTGGACCAGACCAAACATGTTCGCCCACCGTGGGGCAGAGGCAGCTCGCTCGGAAACATTTAATCGTCGTGTGATGACTTGTCGCTCCCTTCCCGGATTTTTAACACTAATCGCTAGGGAGACATGGACTGTAAGCTGATCGCTGTTTTTTAAACGCAGGACTAGTTTGACGACCGGTTTGGCGCAGGGGCACGGCTACCTACCTTTTGCGCCTGAGGTCCAGGGTTCGATCGACCCCGCACAAGACAAATATTTGTGAGTATGAAGATATGTGTATTTGTCTTGGTCTTGGCGTATTTTATATGTATACTAGCTTTCCAGCCGCGGCTTCGCCCGCGTGGACTTCACGACGTTATCCAGTGTGATATTTTTCCGGGATAAAAAGTAACCTATGTTCCTCTCCAGACTATAAAGTATCTGTGTTCCAAATTTCAGCCAAATCCATTCAGCCGTTTTGACGTGATTGAGTAACAAACATACAAACATCCAAACATTAAAACATCCAAACATCTAAACTTTCACATTTATAATATTAGAAGGATAGGATGAGGTATGTAGTTACAAATAAAAATATTAAATTAGTATCATATGAATCCGTTATAAAGTTTCTATAACACAGATTCTTAATAAAACTTAGGTAGGTAGGTAAGGTACTGTGTTTTTTAACAAGTTGTCTCAAAATAACTTACTTTTTTTGCTTGTACTATAGATACTTTCACTAAGACATTTCACTGTCTGGGCAAATGCTCCGACCGCTAAGCTACGGAGAAAAGTTATAAACTGTTATGTTCATGTGTTCATGTTATACAACTAAACACCTCATCATCATCAGCCATTTAATGTCCCCATTGCTGGGGCACTGGCCTTCCTTATGGATGGATAAGGAAAATGGGCCGTGACCATGACCCACCACGCGGGCTCATTGCGGTTGGTGGGTATTAACGACTGCAAATGCAGCCGGGATGAACAACGGCTTAATGTGCCTTCCGAAGCACGGAGAAGCTCGAGATGGAAAGTTTTTGGTCACCCATCCCGTGACCGACCATTGCGAAAGTTGCTTAACCTCAACGCGCTAGCCACTGCGCCACGGGCTCCTTAGATCTGAACACCTCATGATAATTATAACAAAAATATAACTTTTATAGTAGGTAATAACATGATCCGATCGTCAGCGAGCGACCCAAACTGAATGATGGTTACAGAATGTTATACGATGATGCGCAAGGAGTTGAGTTGAACCAGTAGTGTGGGAGCGTTTATAATATATTTATCATATAATATAACATATTTTATTATCTATGTTAGGATAGGTTTCATTCTCTAAGTTTTTTTTGCTGTTAATTTGCGAGACATTAGTTAAGCGCGTGCGTCACGCCGCCGGCCGAAGCCGCCGGATTTCGTTTCATTAAGATTTATATTTAAAAAATAATGTGCGTCCCCGCAGCTGGCGCCGCCTCTAAATCCCGCCGCTCGAACGATCGCGGCTGTTTAGATGATCAAAGAGTAGTTAGGCGTGAAGCGTAAGTTGAGAAAGCCTGTCATTTTGCAGCATCTGAGATGCTGTTATGGTATGCTGTTATTTTTAACCAACTTCAAAAAACAGAGGAGTTTCTCAAATTTTGTTTTATGTGTGTTCCACGATATCTCCGCTAATTGTGAACCGATTTTGATTTTCTATTTTATCTGATAAGTATATCAAGTATATAAGTTTCAATTTGGTCCCATGAAAAATGTACAGTAGACAGCTCAGAAGTTTTTTACAGAATCCTGAACAAACACATAGGTAGTTGTCGACTGTTGGTTCCTGCTTTACGCGTCAATATCTTCGCGAACTATTGACCAATTTCAATAATTATTAAACTTACTGATTTGATTGAACTCGGTGTCAAGCAGAAAGTTACAAGAACAAATACTTAGTGAAACAATAATACACAATATCTCATGCGCGAAGTGGTGTGAAATGTAACTTATAAAATACATATACAATTTAGGGGGGGCCCTATATATCTCGTTCCATCCCATTGCAAAGAGCATTTATACCAAATACTTTTACGTATTGAATTTTCTTGAATACTTACATAATTTTTAAACGAGGGGCTCAATAATACAGGGTGTTAGTTTGGTCAGCTGCAAGCCCAAAACCACAGCTTGTACTCATAATATGTAACAACTTTCCCCAAGAAACACGGGTCGAAAGAAGAAAAAAAATTTTGGTCTCCCATACAAACTGCACAGTCAGCTGATCGATTTTGTAAGAAGGGACCAAATTTTTTTTTCGACCAAAGATTCGACCCGTGTGTCTTGGGGAAAGTTGTTCAATTTTATGAGTACAAGCTGTGGTTTCGGGCTTGCAACTGACCAAAGTAACACCCTGTAGACTAAGCTTAGTGTAGCGATAACCATTAAAAGTATTTGTGTAATTGTAAACAGAAGTTTAGAATAGACCCTGTTTTACATGTACATGATTATATTTTGTAGTAGCACAGAATAATATTTGTAGTAGCTTGCTACTACAGACGTGATCTGTGTTTGTAGCTGTCTGTTAAGCTATTTCCTCAACATCGCATAATCGACGTGCCACTTCTGCGCAACAGGACTTTTTGCTCTAGAATAAAATACTACCCCGTGTTTACGATGGGGGAAAACGGGTCCCTCTGGCATAAGATTCTAGCCGTTCACGCCGCAAAACTCATCTTGTCTTTAAAACCATAAGATCTATTTTCGCGTGTGTAGAAAGAATCGGCCGGAATTTTCCGTATCGGTGGCACGTGTGGTGCACAGGCTTTATTGACGGAGTCCTCGCTCCTCCCACATGGGGGCAAATGAAATTCCACCTGCTCTAAATACGTACCCCTCTTTATTGGTATGCAAAAACGCTGTCTTCCAGTGCCTAAAATTCGTATTGAAAAAGTGCGAGCGTCAAATGTTTTGGGAATACGTCCTAATCGGTCGGGCGATTTTCACAAACATTATCTATAGATGAACATCAGAAGATGTATTATAGAGAGAACCTACCAGCATATTACATGATTCATTGTGAGAATGTAAGCGATAACCTTACAGAAGACAGTCTATGTTACGGTAAAACCAGAACAATTTTATATATCCATAGTCTCTGCATACCCCCGTGAGAAATAGGTGTGAGTACCTACATGAATGTATGTATATTTATAATATCATAAATAAATTGGTATGCTTTGGGAGAATGCTATCTATTTATTTATATTGGGTCTCACCTAAAAATCAGCGCCACACCTGTTGTGGTCGCAGAACGCAATGATGGTTCCTTTTTTGGGTTCCGTAGCCGAAAGGCAAGAAACTGAACCCTTATAGATTCGATATGTCTATGTATCTGTCTGTCTGACCGTCCGACCGTCCGTTCGTATGTTAGCCACTATATTCCAAAATTATTAAGATTACACTGTTGAAAATTTGTAGGTAAATAAATTCCGTAAACCGCTTTTAGACTTTTATACAAAAAATATAAAAAAAAATTAAGGGGGTTCCCCATACATGGAACTGAAACTGAAAAAAAATGATATTTAAGTTTCTTTTATAATTTTTTATCAAAGTCAATATTTTGAAAGACACTTCGAAAGTGTTAAAATGTGTGTCAAAACCATCTAACTTTTAAAATAAGAGAGTGAAGAATCTCAATAAAAACTGTCAAAGAAAATTGGTTCGAACGAGGTATAGTGAGGAGTTTTTGAGATATAACCTTCGATCAACAATAACACCTATAACACATTTTCTTAAACCGCAAATATAATTTTGTCATTCATACAATAAACACTATGAAAAACAAAGTTATTTTTTGTTAGCGAAAAATGGTAGTGGTATTTTGGCTAAGTGTACGTAATCAAATCAGTACGTTAGATGGGTACGGAACCTCATGGGCGAGCCCAACTCGCACTTAGCCGATTTCAGGGCATTGCCAGTCACTGCACAGCCAGTCCTCTTTGTAAGATCTCTTTAAAGGCTTTTTTAAATACCTTACATTTTTCGTGTTTCTTGTTTTTAAACTAACATAGTTTTTAGTCATACTGACACGACTCTAATCAATTTACAAGCTTTTATTTAACTTGCAGTGTATGTATGCATGTATGCATGTATGTCCGTTCGGGTCAAATCTTGCGAGCTAAATTTGACCCACTTTCCAATGTCCGATTGAGCTGAAATTTGGAATTTACCTTTAGTTCCGATGACAATGCAATTAAATATATAATCAGTATAGTTATCAATTCAGAATTCTTGCAAATTTTCAAGTACTAATTCTTGTTTTGTTGTGATGGTTACTTGACACGTGCTTGACACATTGTCAATGTACCATAAAGTTATAATCAGCGAGCGCAATCTTCATAGAGTGCGTGTCAGATAACTCTGCGACTGGGGCGTTTATGGCGCTAGTTACAGTACATTATTTTGTTCTAAGCTTATGGAAAATATTAGTATTCGATTTTAACCCCTCGTAGACTTATCTGGCGCACTCTCTAAAATCAACTAGTAATAGAACACACGTCCCAACCCGACAGCCGATTTGAATTGGTTATTTGAGAAAGAACATGAGTCCATGTCACATAATTGCTCAGGAGACAAGAAAACTGTCTGTTAAAAAACATACCAAACAGTAAAAATGTTTGATGCAATTTTGAAAAGTATGCTATAATATACTATTTACATTGAGATTATCAATAGTATATTATAAAACTAAACAAAATTCTAAAATTTTCGCGGTCAGTAGTAGTAAAAATATTTGCCCTTTTGTAGGACAGGCCAAGACATTTAGCCATACTGCCAATTCTTGAGTATTATTAAATTATCATAGTTTCTTATGGTTTCATAAGAATGTAGGTGTGTTACATTCCAATGCTCCTTGGAGTATTTGGCGTCAAGTGTGTCAAGCTAGCCTTCTCGATAATTCTTGCTGAGGTAGTCACCACTATAATAAAACACTCGGCATCACTTTACCGAGATAGCGCCTATTTTAATCATTCCTCATATCGTCCAGTTGCGTAGACACTTGGGGCACAAAACCACACCTATCTTGAGTCACAAAGTCCACTATGAAACAAATTGCGATTAATTAAAATATCCACTCAACCTTACCCGCCAAAATTGCGCCAAAAACTCGCAGTCAGTTTTTTCCGCTAAACCAGTCACAAATTAACAATTTAAAACACATGGCGCCACCTTCCTTGCGGAAAAACCATGAAACAAAAACATCTTAACATTTTCGCAATGAAGATGGTCCACACTTTACAATTAATAGTATATTCACTGGCTGTTTGAGTTTATCTAATGTCACATGAAGGAAATTAAAAAAGTAATTACATTTTACTCCCTAAGGACTAAAGTGGTTATTTAGTCCCGCTTCGTAGGGCTATATTTGTGTACTTTTAGAGCATGAGAATTGAAAATTATTATTATTTCTATTAAAACATTAATTTAAATTCCCTGGACTTAGGCTTTTTCTCAATTACTTACTTTAAAATTGACATTTAATTAAAAATGAAATTTCTCTGTCAGTTACAGCCCACTCGAAATGGTTTTGAAGAATTTTTCGTCATTCTTTTGTGACAAGTACCTACCGTTAAATTTTTTCAAATCCAAGACCTTTTTTTTTGTTAATAGGTATTTTTCTTTACAAGCCCGTTGCATTGGCAAATCCAGGTGGTTTCTGTGGGTATTTGATAAGAAAAAGTGATGTGATACAAAGCCTTGGCCAAGGCCAGATTTGGTGTAGCTTTTTTGATTTTTTTATTTGATTTGATTTTGATTTCGTACGAACGTGTGTAGCACGGATTACCTATATTTGCTTTACAGCAAAGTTCGTCCGCACCAAATCGGCGGTTAGGTCTGGTCTGGACGTGTGTAGCGGCTATAAGAACTAACGAACGAACTATATAAAGAAGCAAAAAACGCGAAGTTGCTTTAATCAGACCCTACTAAGTGTCACTTTGCACATAAATAGTTCACTAAAGTCAACGAAAGATGGCTCCAAGTTAATACAACCATAGTCTACCTACAGAAAAGAAATATCCTTTTTTTCTTTATGTAGGTACTATGTATATCAACTTTGATTGAAACTTGAATGTGTCTTGTTCTTTAGTATTTATTTTTGAAATACTTACTAAAATTTACAACTGAAAATCAGCGTTTGCTTGCGTTGCAAGACAAGTAGGTAATATGACGCTGAGCTGCGACCATTGAGTACTGCTGCGGCACGGCACACACACATTTTTATTTGGAACTTTTTGTCTTATTGAGTCTAATTTGTGTTTTCTATTCTTGTTCGTAATACAGTGCTACCTTGTCTTATACCTAAGGGAATATGCCTTGTATTTAATGAATACTTATGTGTGTGTCTATAGTAAGAATCTACAATCTGTATTTGGTGGTAAAATATATAAAATATATTTGTGTGTTTGCAGACTTGATGCAGTTGAAGAGCTAGACTGTAATAAATTAACTGGCAAACGACCATGCAATAATGATGCATTAATAGTAGATTGTACAACAAGTGCATAAAACGTACCATTTTACCCGAGACGTATATATAAACGACGATAATAGGCAATTCGAGGGTAAAATGGGTTTTATCTACGAGTTTTACACTCTGCTTTTCACTTCGAATGTGAGGAAAATAAATAACAATATTACAAAAAAGAAAAAATAAAGACGTCGCCATATTGGCGGGAAGACTTTCTTTTTTTTTTTATACGTAGCAGTGGCAGCACAGTGACTTTAGCATAGATCGTAGTCCATAATGCTCTTGAAATACTTATTTCTTACAAAACTCATTAATTTTGCCTAGTTTTATTAATTTAGTAAGTATAGTTTAACATGGATTGTGTACAAAACTAAAGAAACAGAATGAAATTACAAGTTTATTAACCCGGCGTCATTGTGGCGGAAAAAGGTTACACTAACGTTGAGGTGGGTCATTATGACCCTGGTTACAATTGCCACAATTTTGACCAGTATAAAATAATTTACAATATTTAAAATTTAATGTTTATTATAAATAAGTGTATTTATAATCAATATTAACAATACAACACATTGGTAGTAAATAAAATAATTTTTATTTTTCATTTTTCATAGAGACTATTAAATTATACATCAAAAATGTAACTCTCTTCTTAATTTTTTTTATCAACAAAAAACAATATCGTTTCTAACAAAAATTATACTTAAATTAAATCTATACTACGTAACCTCTCTGTGATTATTATTCTAATGATAGAATAATAATCACAGTTTATCACAGTAATATCAGGAACTTTCATATAATTACTATTGTAGAATCAAACTTATAAATTCAATGCAGTTTTTACAGGTCTTCCTTTTTTTGTTGGGTTTATTTTGGCACCTTCTTCGAAAACCATTGAGCTTTGCAGATGTCTCTCCAGCAATTTTTTTATTTCCTGTGGAAGATTTACAGAATTTTTGCGCAAAGTTCACAAATCAGATGCATAAGGTTCATTTTCGTCTCTATCTGAATATTCTTCCAACATCGCCATGATTCGACAATGCTCACGTTCTTCCGGGTCCATATTAGATAAGTATCCAAAAATAAAGTAGCGTAAATAAGTAAAATTAAATAAAACATGAACAAAAAATATGGCACAAAACAGCAACGTCGTCGTTGAGCTGGGTCATAATTACCCGGTTGAAGGTTTACACATATGTTGCTCCTTGCGCAGGTTTTGGACGACTGAAATAAGGTATGCAAAGGGGAGGAGTGATCCTTAGCTGCAGCTACTGAGACAGACGGTTGTGAGCTGCAATTATTTCTTTGCAGTTTTTAGTATGCAAAACGTGCAGGGTCATATTGACCCTGCCTCAATGACGCCGGGTTAAACGAAGTTTTATTGCGTGTGTGACTGTTTACCTGACGACCTTTGTCTGAGAGACTGAGACTTAGACGAAGATTTTACTTTATGCACTAGAGCATAAAAAGCGATTTTATGCAGCCTATACCCAACATAAACACGAACTATACGAGCATGAGAAGTGAAAATGAAATTAAGCGACTGAGAAACACGTCCAATAATAACTAAAAATACAAAAATAAATTATATTTAAAAAAACCTTTTATTTAAAATCAAGCTTTTATTCAAATGTCCTAAAAATAATAAAATAAACTTTGTATCAAGTCAAATCTAACAAACTTATTACATTAAACAATTTATATGTTTTAAAAGCTTGTCGCGAGATTTTATTGTTACTGGGCTTACACTAAACACAAATGCTTTTAATTATATTTGACATATTATGAAATTAAAGCGACAAGCTTTTAAAACATATAAATTGTTTAATGTAATAAGTTTGTTAGATTTGACTTGATACAAAGTTTATTTTATTATTTTTAGGACATTTGAATAAAAGCTTGATTTTAAATAAAAGGTTTTTTTAAATATAATTTTGTAAATAATAATGGATCAATTTAAGTGAAATAAATGATTAATAATAAAAATATATAATAAATCAGATAGTATGTAACGCTTCCGTCTGCATTAAAAACATCAATTAAAAATATGTTATAGTTTGTTCACGGTACCAACGGGCAACCAACCGGGCGTCGTCGTCGGTCGTCCGCCGAGATATCGCTGGAAGGATGAAGCCGCCAAAGACCTAAACCAAATCAACGTGGCTGAGTGGTCGGAACTAGCGCAAGACCGAACGAAATGGCGTGCTTTGACATCGGAGCCCAAGATCCACTTCGGGTCTCTGAGCCAGCAAAGTAAGTAAAATAAGTAACTTGTTCACGCCTTCACGATAAACAATTTTTCATTTTCACATTTTCTACACGATCTACCTATAGTCAAGGACAAATTCTATAAACCACTTCTTACTTCTTTTGGTGTAACTGGCGACTCACCGTTCTCTTACAGTCCCTATCCCTAATTGCTTATGCATTGTACTACCCAAGTTGAATACATAACCAAATAGTAAAAGGGCCTGGGCGTGAATGGCGAGGCACAGCCACACAAAAGGAAGTAAGATTGGTGATTCACCAAATTTGTCCCTGAGTGTACCTACAGAGGATAGCTACTCTTTGCTTAAATGGCGGAAAAAGTTCACACCATCATCGCCGTCTTCGTCTCGCGTGTCGTTGACGTGAAATGGTTATTACCATACAAGTTATGTTGTATTTCGTATCTGTTTTATAGCTATTTAGTTTGTTAAAGTTCTATCCTTGGAATTATTTGATTGTTTCAAAAGACTTTTAAGAGTGTCATCAGAAAAAAATATTTTCGTGTTCTGTGATGTCATGAATGAATTCATTTATTATCGCAATGTTCTCTCCACGTATGTACCTAGTTAGTATGTGTGTAGTACTATGTACTAAAGTTTCACAATTATAGCTATTGAAATTCTAGAAAAAGTCGACCCGTCTCCCACTCAAGTCAAGTGCAACGTCTCCGCAGCTCAGTGGTCAGAGCATTCGCCCGGACCGTGGAAGGTCGTGGGTTCGAATCCCACCGGAGCTAGTTGAGAGACGGGACGTTTTTTTCTAGTATTCCAATATAAATTGTGAAAGATAGCATTGTAAATGCAAAAAAATTAAATAAATATAACCAAAGCTATTCCAAAAACCTGTAGCAGATTGTCTCGTACTCGTTAGCATAAAAAGCTCCGAGAGTAGTTGTCTAGCGGGCCACTGCTGGGCATTGTGTTTCGAGTGGGCCAATTCTCCCATTGAGCTCACTGCTGCCACCATCCGCCGCGTAAACAACGGTGGAGTGGGAAGTGACTGGTGGATACGGTATATGATCGGTACAGTATGCACAAATTGCAAATAGTACCTACAATTCTTTTTAAGTACAATTTAATCTTGAAAACTTAATAAATTTTTACAATGACGATAACTGGGATTGTCTTTTCAAAATGAAAAATCAATTTTTTTCTTTCTAAAAAAATTTATTTCGTATCGTTTTAATATCAAATTGATACTTACATAAATTGGTAAGATAATATTATAAAATTAATTTGAATTTTTTTGCACATATTTTCTGGGGTTCATATTTTTATTACCTATTCAAAAGAACAGAAAAGATTAGTTAAGAACACATAAAACCAATACCTATAAATTATTCGTAACAAAAGATTTGGATCTAGCAGTTTCTTACCCGACATCAACTTATTACCATACTTTATTTTATAAAACTTTAGAAAACCACTATAATAGAGAGCGGCTAAACAGAATTCTACAAAGTTACCTTATCCAAAAGCACACCACATTCCCAACTCTCACGAGATTGACATGGAATCATTATTGTGTTTTCATTGCTCAAATCGAAATGAATAGCGCTGCGTGCGTTTTTTTGCTCCATTGTGCGTTCTTGGCCACTTGAGGAACGGTGTGGTGATCACGAAAAATACCGAGTGACGGGTTGATCCTCTACACTTTTGTTCGAGAGGAAATATGCTCTGGTCGCTTCGACCGCGGCTGAATTGTTGTGCTCAATGTTTTATACAAACGCAATTTTGTGTTTACGTTACAGCGACTCTAAAGTAAACGATGAATTAGTCTGTTGTTAACGGTTAAGTGTAGGATTGAGAAGAGTCGCGCTCATCCGTTGTTAAGATTTATCGCTTTTTAATACTTATGTATGTATTCAGGTTAAAAAATTTAAAAAGGTTCATATCTTTTAACACAAAAAAATACTTAGGTACGTTGATAAAATTTGAAACTAAAGAAAAGATACATTGTGTAGCTTTAGTTAGAATTTGCCCAGTTTTTATCGCATCATATTCAATATTAGGTATAACATGATAGATGTAAAATTGATATGAAAGCTTAGGGCAAAAGACGTAGTGACTATTGAGTAATCTGTGACAAAAGTGAAAAAAATCTGTTTATTTACATGCAAGTAATGAGGTGCTGAATAGTGACTCTAGCTCTCTTTTTTATGAAATTTTTTTTATAACGAAATTTTATACGGCGAGAGTATGTCGCTACCAACGTTTGACGTCACACGTGATCGTGAGTAGCGCTGTCCTGTCTAATAAGAAAGTTTGATGCTCTAATCTTTAAAAATACTTATGTAAAATATTTGAAAATTAATAACGGTGTTAAGTTGCAGACATTTCTAAAAACATTTTTTTAAATAAATTAACGGAAAACAGTCCGGTCCTCTAAGTAACTATTGGTTGGTACCGTAGAGACATATTTAACCTATTTAGTTATAAATTTATTGAATTTAGAAGGTTGGAAAGAAAATTAGAAATAAAAATATCACAGGTGTTTTGATGAAAGCGTTTACTTTACATCTTATAAAATGTATTGGTTCCACGCGTGACAAGCATATACCTACTTATGTATGTAGGACAAGTCACAGTCAGTTGAGAGCATGTTGAGAGGGATATAAAAACCGATTTACGTTTCACTCGTAAAAAAATCAAACTCGATCCATAAGCGCTTAAATAAGTACTAAAAAAGAGACAGAAAGAAATTTAAGTAATTGTCAATTAAAGTTAACTGGCGCGGCGCCTCTGAGTGCGGCAGTTAGAGTGAGTTGAAGTCCTATGAATTGAATGATTCAATTTATTTTTCATTTTACGTGTTTTGTGAAGTGAGATTTTACTTGCAATTTTTTGTTTTGAAGGCGGTTTAATTTTTTTGAAAAAATTTGTTTATATTCCATTTTTAGTCTAAGTAATCTACTTTAGGAAACCACAAAATCTGTGTCCAATGTTTGTCCATATCTAAATTTAAGACAAGCTCCGCCTTCCAACTTTTAAACTGTTAAGTATGCAGTTTAACTTTCCACTGGCTTCCAAAATCAGCTTAAGCCTAAATTACTTGAAAGAATTCAACTTAAGGTCTATTCGTGCATGTGGTACTTAAAGAAAAACATGCTCTTACTCCTAAGCGTTAAGGAGTGTTACCTTCCATCATCAGCCAGCTAAATAACCATAAATATTACAACTACAAATCTTTACGTATTAACGATATTTATAAAAACATCTCCTAACTCCTAACCATTGAGAAGTTGTTCGTTCCATCACCAGCTCATCATCATGAGATGATGATTACGAGATGCAAATACTTGAAAATTA
Source organism: Crambus lathoniellus (assembly GCA_949710035.1). Classification (NCBI taxonomy): domain Eukaryota; kingdom Metazoa; phylum Arthropoda; class Insecta; order Lepidoptera; family Crambidae; genus Crambus; species Crambus lathoniellus. Next base: position 33,865,659 of record OX453296.1, read on the forward strand.
TTGAAAAATATATAAAACACACGAAACACGCGAGTTTTCCTCAATTTCCCATGGATTCCACCATCAGATCCTGGCTTAGTTACAATGGAACCACCTCAGGAGTACACTCTTTCGAATAAAACAAGAGTCATCGGAATTGGTTAATAGTTCGCGAAGATATTGAAGCATAAAGCGGAACTACCAGACGAAAGCAATCTGTTTTTCAGGATTCTGAAACTTCTAAACCGACTAAGGCCCAATTTCACCACTGATATTTAAACGCGATTAACGCTTAACGTGTTTAAAACGTATTTCTGTCTCTGTCAAATTCAAACAAATGACAGTGACAGAACTATGTTTTAAACACGTTTAGCGTTAATCACGTTTAAATATCAGTGGTGAAATCGGACCTTAGTACTGTAAATTTTTCATGGGAGCAAATTGAAACTTTGGTCTATCAGATTTAAAAAGAATTATCAGAATTATCGTAGAACATACATAAAAAAACATTCACACGACTTGAGAACCTTCTCCTGTTTTGAAGTCGGTTAAAAAGAGCTAGAATATGTGCGATAGAAAGAGATGCAACGTCTGGCCATTCGTAATTAGCGCCGTACAAGCTGAGTACGCCACTTTATTGAGTTGTAATTAGAGTTGTTATTTATTTACATGATTTAGAGGATTGAAGTTTCTGTACCAGCGTACTATTATTTGGCCTGATGTTACGTTATATTATAACTGTCTTTCACAATGATGTTTTAATAAAACGTCATTGGTCTTTCAGATCTTTATTAGGCGGTTAAAATACTCGTTCTTTACTCTGACTGCTCTCTACCTTGCTACTATACCGTTTACTCTTCCAGTGTACACCCGGCCTAATATGAATGTTTTGCAGTGACCAAATTTCGCTTCAAACAAAGTGAAACGACGACCTGCCAAAATGGGTATAATTATTTGTTCAGTACACCCCTGCCTAGACCCGCGGAACCGGCATAGCGCAGTGGAAGCGTATCACTAATATAGACTCCGGACAAAACTTGGTTTCAGCCGGGATGTAACTGAACAATTGAACTGCGATACACAGCGACTTAATTTAAATTAAGGTAAATTTTACATACGGGTCTGTGGTGTCGAAAGTCTCCGGGGCAGAAGTGGTATGAGGGGGCGCCCCCATCTGATGTTCCTTCTTCTTCTGCAGACCTTACCAATTCGTCACCTTACTCACAAAACAAATACCACACAGCGGTTCCAAGACACTGGGCGCTTCAACAATACACACTAACACACGCGGGGCTTGCTTATTAAGATATATCGTCCCGACAACAGCGCGTGCGATCGGACTAGTTATTTCCAAGCGCCGCGACCGTGCCACTCGTCAAGATGGCGTCAAAATCTTGGTCGTACAAAACGGGATCAAATCGATAATTTAAGATTCAATTCAAGCTCGATATGCCAGGCACATTCAACGCGAGCGTTTTTCAACAAAATCAGCGAAAATTAATCCGACATTTTTCTACAAGGAATTCAATCCAGATTAGAACTGTCAACTTCAAGTGACAGCTAATGTCAATTTGACGTGACATTAGAGATGCGTTCAGAAATGTCGATCTTTTCCGAACATCCCCCCGCCCCGGACCGTTAAGAACGGTACGTCAATCTACGGGTAATCGGGAGAGCCCACTAACTGCTCTCTTCAAAACCGAATCTCGAACCAAAACCTCAGCAAAACGAGGAACTCCGTCAGTTCCGGGGTAGAGTTTAACAATGCGCCCCCTTCGCCAACATAGGGGCGGCAGGTTAGCATCCTTAATCAACACGAGGTCGCCAGTCTGGGGTAGGGTGGTTTTATCTGTCCACTTCACGCGCTGTTGTAGGATATGCAAATACTCCATCGACCAACGTGCCCAGAAGTTTTGGGACATATGTTTCAAAAGTTGGTATCGCGACAAACGATGGGATCCTACATCCTGAATCGGATATTCAGGCAAAGCCAAAAGGGGCTGTCCGATCAAGAAATGACCTGGGGTCAACGCTTCCAGGTCATTCGGGTCCGAAGACAACGGGCACAAGGGTCGCGAGTTGAGGACGGCCTCAATTTTACAAAATACCGTATCAAGTTCCTCAAACGTGAGAATAGTTTCTCCAATCACGCGACGCAAGTGTGTCTTGGCAGCCTTTACACAAGCTTCAAAAATTCCTCCCCACGTCGGACAAGCTGGAGGGCTAAACTTCCAGATTATCCCACGCCGGGAGAGGGTGGTTCCAATGTCTATTTTATTATCAACAAAAAACTTAACTACTTCCTTAAGATAATTACACGTTCCCTTATAATTAGTACCACAATCGGAACGTATCAATGTCGGCAGTCCTCTACGGGAAACAAATCTGCTCAAGGCGGCGACAAAGGCTTCGGTAGACAATTCCGAGACAATTTCCAAATGGACAGCCTTGGTGGACAAACACACAAACACGCACAAGTACGCCTTATAGGTTTTAGCATTACGCAGTCTCGAAGCCTTTACAGTAAAGGGACCGGCGAAGTCGGTGGCGACTCCGGCAAAAGCTCTACATTCCGTGACGCGATCAGCAGGCAAATCACCCATCTGGGGCTGCATGGTCGCGGCCTTCAATCGATAACAAGGCAGGCAACGGAAAACCACAGTGCGAATGGCTCGACGAGCAGACAAAATCCAAAATTCACGCTGCAAAATGGCCAACAAAGCATTACAGCCAGCATGTTGTGCATTCACATGGCGATCTGTTATTATCAGTTGAGTCAAATGTCCGGCTTTAGGTAACAAAAGGGGGTGACGAGCTCCATACGGCAGGTTCGCATTTCGAAGTCTTCCGCCGACTCGCAAAAGCCCACTCTCGTCCAGGAAGGGATTCAATCGCGATACCGCGCCCTTCAACTTGCGACGGCCTAAACGCAAAATTTCAATCTCGGACTCAAAACTATCAGCTTGTACTCTCCGGACCCAAAACAAGAGCGCGTCCCTACGCTCGTCCGGAGTGAGAACCGACGAATCACGCCTCGCGCGTGGGTTTCTGCAATTGTACACAAAACGTCTGATCCAAGCGGTAACACCAAGCAGCTTCTGTAAGGAGCTGTACCGATCCAACAACAAATCCTTTTCCCTGGCGGGGTTAGTCTCCAGGACGCATGCCCGCATATCAGGAACGGCTACGTTCGACAACGCTGGAGAGGGCGGCCACTCCGACTCAGGCCGCATCAACCACTGTGGGCCCCACCAGAGGGGGTGGTTAATTAGGGTTGGGGCTACACAACCCCGAGACGCACAATCCGCGGGATTCATGGTTCCCGGCACGTGTCTCCAAATCAACTCGATGTCGGAATTACAAATCTGCGACACTCGATTGGCCACAAACACGTCCAAGGTGTGCGCCGGAGCCTTCAACCAACAAAGGACGACCTGACTGTCCGTCCAAGCATAAACCTCTTGTATCTTAATAGATCGACCTAATGTGAGCCATACGTGGTTCAACAAACGCATTAGGAGGGCAGCTCCACACAATTCCAACCTCGGGATCGTATGACGAGTCCGAAGGGGAGCGACTTTGCTTTTCGCTATCACCAGATGCACAGCAACAACTCCGTCAACAGTAACGGTGCGGAGGTACACGGCCGCAGCAAATCCACGTTCGGAGGCATCGGAAAAGCCGTGAAGAGTAACTTTACAATTTTCAGAAGGGAGGAATAGCCTCGGCAAATGCACTTCATTAATCTCGGGGAGGGATAAAACGAAGCTCGACCAATCTCGGAGTAACTCGTCCGAGAGGGGTTCATCCCACGACACACCCGAAGCCCATAACCGTTGCAAGAAACACTTGGCCATAAACAGCACGGGGCAAATCCACCCATTGGGGTCAAAGGTACGTGCGACAGTAGACAATACTAAACGCTTGGTCCAGACTTTCGGTGGTCGTAAATCCACACAATAAGTGAACGTGTCAGAGACCGGTTTGTACTGTACGCCAAGGACGGTCACCACATGGGGATTATCAACATTTTCGAATAGGTGGGGGTCCTGCTGGTGCTCTTCGGGCAAACCTACCAGTACATCAGGCGAGTTGGATATCCATTTCCTCAACTCGTAACCTCCCGACTTCAAAAGGGCGGTGAGTTCGTCTCTCAGGACAATCGCCTCTGAGACAGATGAGGCGCCCGTGCAAATGTCATCCACATAGACGTCACTGGCCAAAATGGCGGAGGCGCGAGGGTATCTCAAGCGCTCCTTCTCGGCCAACTCCAACAAAGAACGAATCGCAACAAACGGGCTCGAAGCCAAACCGTACGTATTCGTATTCAATTCATAAATCAACAAGGGGTCCCTAGGACTCTCTCTCCACAAAATCAATTGGTACCTCCTATCCTCTGGATGGATGACCGTTTGTCTGAACATCATCCGGATGTCAGTCATAAATACAATTTGGTGCCGCCGGAAGTTGGTCAAAATGTCTGAGATCTCCGTGTGCAGCTTGGGACCTACATGCAGACACTGGTTCAAGGACGCTCCAGTAGAGGTGGGAGCCGAACCGTCAAAGACCACCCGAATCTTTCCGGATTTCAAAACGGCGTGGTGCGGCAAAAAGAAGTGCTCAACGGAGCGCCAATCCAAATCGCTCACGGACATGTGCCCTAACTCCTCATACTCCCGCATGAATTCAACATACTTCTGGCGGAAGACCGGATCCTTGCTCATGCGACGCTCCATCGCCACTAGCCTACGTTCCGCTAGCGGTCGGGATTCGCCCAGAGGAGGTCGGCCGGCACGAAAGGGGAGACGGGTGATCAAACGACCAGAGCGGAGGCGACCAGTGTTATTCTGGTAATACAACTCGCATTCATCCGCTACTGGGTCGACCCGCGGGGCTGGTGGAGGTTCCTCAACCTCCCAAAACTTCTGCACCACTTCGGAGAGAGACACATTAAAACAAGACCGCGATCCTCATCAAGGGAATCCAAAACGCGGCGAGCAGGGCCCATCACAACTGTACCGAGTGTCGTCTGCAGAGCTACCAAGCCATCTGGCTGCAAAACTCGCTTCCCCGTCAACAAAACTCGCCCCAGGACATCGGCTCCAAGGAGAGCATCAATCGGGCCTGGGCGGAAGAAATTTGGATCGGCGAGTGGGGAATCAGACACCAAAGACAACATACTCGGTCCCAAGTCAACTGAAGGTTGACGGCCAACAACTGTGTCCAACACAATCGCCGAGGTCTTAATGCCTGGCGTGGACTTATTACGTGATGTAAATGTGAAGTCAACATGCCCTAACAACCCGGGGACTTTCACATCGCCAACACCTCTCACGCCTTCCGTGTGGGGGTGCACCTTGAGGCCCAACCGCCTAACTAACCAAGATGACACAACACACCCCTGAGCACCGGAATCCAACAAGGCGCGAACTTCCACAAGGTCGCCATTCAATCCCCTGACAAGCACAGAGGCCGTGGGCAACAAAACGCTCTCTGGAGGGGTGGCTACAATCGACCGTAAACACGTTGATTGCTAGTATGTGGGGTCCCCAGACGTCCCCCCATGGTAAGGGGGTCGCTCATAGCGATCCAGTGGGTCCCATTCTCCCACAAACTGCCTACGTCCAATTCGCCCGGTATCAGGCGGGTTATATCTCCCGGCCCCTTGAAGACGGGGCGGGCGCCGCTCCAAACGCGGGTATTCGGCGAGCGGCGGCGAGAATCGGTGCCTAGCACCCACCGTGTACGTCGCCCCATAGTCGCGGGGGCACGGTGACCGATTTTCAGAAGGGGGGTCCCGGGGACCCCCGGCTGTGCGAGGCTCAACACGTTGCGGGGGGCTTCTACGACCTCCAGCAACGCTCGCAAAATCGAACCCCCTAGTTGGGGACCGATTTCCCATGGGGGGGTCCGTGGGACTCCCGCCCGTGCGAGGCTCAAAACGTCGCGGAGAGCGTCTGGGGCCACTCTGGTGGCCACTAGAACTGCTGCGGGATGCAAACACCGCGGGGGGTCCGAGACCCCCACCCATACGAGGTGATCCTGCAGCGACGCGCTGCGGCGCTCCGCCGCCCTCTGGGCTGTTCATGCAGAGGAGGGGATGGTGGTTGCCCTTACAAAAGCGGCATGGGTGCGCTTGGGTACATTCGCGCTGCATGTGCAGGCCCAAGCACGAGTAGCACCATGTCCGTTGTCGCGCGATCGCTCGACGGCCTTGGACGCGCTGGTCGAGGAACTTATCACAACGGGTCGTGCTGTGACCCGGTTCCCGACAGTACAAGCAGCGGGCGGTCTCCTGGACGGCGGCATAGCGGCCGGGCGCGCGAGGGGCCATACGGCCCCTACGGGGGGGTCCGGTGGGGGACCTACTCTGTGGCACAGGTCGTTCGGGTCCCATAGGACCGGCCAGAGAGGAATTATCTGCCAGTCTACTCTCTCCTTCCAGGAACGTCAAGAGGTCCGAGAAGGGTGGCAGATAAGTCGCACTATCCCCACCATACTGCTGCTCAAAACGGACCTTAACAGAGTCCGGCAACTTTCCCAGGACAATGTGCAGTAACAAAAACGACCACTGCGCCACTGGGAGTTTTAAGTTTTTTAATGCGTTGTAGGCAACCAACAGCGGATTCAACAAAGCCACTCTCAAGTGCATCACGCTGGCAACGCGGGGTAAATTCAAAATGGCGGCAACATGGTTGTCCGCCAGACGTCGTACGTTCTGGTACCGACGGGCAATCAAATCCCTAGCAATAGGGTAGTTTTCATCCGAGGGGGCCAAATGTTGAACCGATTCAAGGGCCTCCCCTTCCAACACGGATAACAAGTAAGCCAACTTCTGGCCCTGGGTCAAATCATCCCGGGCATGTACGAGACTATCAAAAATATTAATAAAGCCCTCCCAGTCCTCTAGACGACCAGCAAAACGCCTTAAATCTAAGGGGGCCAATCTAGCAAATAGAGGGGGCATACTCTTAGATGTGACCGGGGACGGGCTCGGTTCATTCTCTCTTGCCACTTGCAAAGGTCGAGCCACCTGGGTAATTCTGTCCGCAAAATCATAACACTGGTCCACATCCAAACCGACTTCTTGTCGCATTTCCACATCGGCCTCAACAGTCTTTTCCAAAAATAAGGCATACTGTTCATCAACAACAGCCAAACGTATGGGCAGATCTACGTATCTGTTCAACAAGGCCTCCGTCCTATCCGGTCGATCCAACAATGCAACCGCAGAAGCTAACCACCGTAACTCAGAACGTATTTTGGCTTTAGCAGAGGAGGCCGTCATTGTAACGTCACAAATTTATCAACAAAAACAACAAATTCAAAATATTCACTATAACACAAAATCTCCAATATTTGGAGGTTATTAATAACCACAAAATTCCAATATTACAACAACAAAGTATTTATAATGACACAAACTCTTAAATATTTGGAGGTTATCAGAAAACAACAAAACTCAAGTATATAATTATAACTCTAACTCTCAAGAGGTTATAACTTAGACACAAACTAACTTTGACTTTATAAGTCAAAGTTATTCAGTTCAAACAAATCACTGACTATTGAAATTCACTTGGATATCAACATACAACAAGTTAATTTTAATTATTTCAAAGCACAAGTTTCAATAAGTTTCAATGTGTAAATAATGTCTTAAATCATTTAAGTTTCACTAAGTATTGAGTGCAAACTTATTAAGTACCCAAGCCTTTTTAGGACAACTTTTTATTAGCTATTATTTAGCAACAACTTGTCAATATTCACAACTCAAATTTGCTAACAAAACTAAATAATAATTATTATGAACAAAGAAAGGCATCTGTTTACATTTTGGAACTTCAATACATGACAATTAATTACAAGACATGGAACCAATAACAAAAGGAATGCCCTTTACTTTTCAAATGCAAGTTAATTACCATTTACAAGTACAAATTAATCCAGTCCGGACCAGATGGTCATCAAAACGGCACTGATTAATAGACAAAGTTTTGGCGTGGGCCTCTCAGGCCTTCAAACTACGCTCTGCTACCAAACAATGTTTAGTACACCCCTGCCTAGACCCGCGGAACCGGCATAGCGCAGTGGAAGCGTATCACTAATATAGACTCCGGACAAAACTTGGTTTCAGCCGGGATGTAACTGAACAATTGAACTGCGATACACAGCGACTTAATTTAAATTAAGGTGAATTTTACATACGGGTCTGTGGTGTCGAAAGTCTCCGGGGCAGAAGTGGTATGAGGGGGCGCCCCCATCTGATGTTCCTTCTTCTTCTGCAGACCTTACCAATTCGTCACCTTACTCACAAAACAAATACCACACAGCGGTCCCAAGACACTGGGCGCTTCAACAATACACACTAACACACGCGGGGCTTGCTTATTAAGATATATCGTCCCGACAACAGCGCGTGCGATCGGACTAGTTATTTCCAAGCGCCGCGACCGTGCCACTCGTCAAGATGGCGTCAAAATCTTGGTCGTACAAAACGGGATCAAATCGATAATTTAAGATTCAATTCAAGCTCGATATGCCAGGCACATTCAACGCGAGCGTTTTTCAACAAAATCAGCGAAAATTAATCCGACATTTTTCTACAAGGAATTCAATCCAGATTAGAACTGTCAACTTCAAGTGACAGCTAATGTCAATTTGACGTGACATTAGAGATGCGTTCAGAAATGTCGATCTTTTCCGAACATTATTGGTCCCGTGACATTCCTCGGCTGACTTCAAATTGTGTAATTGACCGGCCTAAAAACTGCTAAGCCATTTTGAGTGAATGAAAAATTGTGTACCTTGCTTTGGTTGTTTCATGACAACAAAACTTGTCGAATACCTGCTTTAAGTGGAGCAACAAATCCTCAGACAGAGCCACAGTAAACTGGAAAGTATCTCCTATCCTAATCGGACATTGTGAAACAGGCACTTAATATTGTTATTTTAAAATTATTTAATTAGTATCAGTCAAGGAACTTTTTTACCCACCTACCTTCCTATATCGGACAGCAAACTGTCACCATAATCACAGTAAATATATATGCTAGCTTATATATAAACTGTGCTATAAGTGACAAGAAGCAAATGTCAAACTACATTTCAATGAAGTAGGTAACGAATTAAATTACTTGACTGTACATACATTCTATATTTCATTTCATTAAATTCTAAATTTTAAAGCTTTTGTCTCTTGAACTAAATTTAAAAATAAGTATGAGTATGAGTATAGTTACCTATGTAACAAATAAACGTCCAGTTTAGCACGCTCATCCATACCTACTTATATTATATAAATGTAAAAGTGTGTTTGTTTGTTCGTTTGTGCGTCTTTCACGTCAAAACTGAGCAACGGATCATTTGTAGTTTTCGTGAGCTGGAGAGTGACATAGGCTAGTTTTTATTCCGGAAAAACCACTTTCCGTAGTCCACGCTACCACGCGGTCCACGCGGACGGAAAGCTAGTAGTTCATAAAAAATTCTAAAGCGGTTCATAGAATATGTCTATCTATCTACAAAGTTTCAAGTCTGTAGTCTTAATAGTTTTGGAATAAAGTGGCTGTGACATACGGACGGACGGACGGACGGACGGACAGACAGACAGACAGACAGACAGACAGACAGACATGACGAATCTATAAGGGTTCCGTTTTTTTCCATTTGGCTACGGAACCCTAAAAACGAAGTATAAATGATTTCTATCATATCATAATTGACCTATTTGTCTGCTAAAATCTAATTTCTGTAAAGACAGCAAATAGAATAATAAAAATTACTACATTTTGAATTAAAAAAAAGACCAGTGCTTTTATAGGATGCCAGCTAAATTAATCTTAAGTATTTTATTGATTATAACTAAACGACACTGAATTAGATAGTAATTTAATTTTCAATAGAAAACAATCCCATGACGTGATGAAGCTACTTAGGTATTTTAAAAAAATGGTAGGTACTTACTTACAAACGTTCATACAGACATCCGGACATCCACAAACAAATTTTATGAAATCACTTTATTTTAATATGTTAAGCTTGACAATTATTTTCTAAAAGTATCAAATGTGTTTATAACAGTTGCTTATAAAATATTATATTAATATAATAGAGACAGTCAAGAAAAATGCTTAATACTGACTAGGTAAGTATAGGGTACTATTTAGTATTCTGTGGTATAGGTAACTCTATGAGGCGTGCAATAGAATAGCAGATAAGTATGTCTATTTCAGTTTCTTTGCTCTACCATTAAATATTACTTTGACTCCAAAGTTAGCATGACTCACTTTTCAGCGAAAAGTATAGAACATAAGTAGGTAAATTCTAAATACGTAACCGAACCTGATAGCGCCTTCTCATATCGGTTTTATTGACGCGCGATATCACCAACTGTTTTTTTTTCAAACGAAAAAACACAATTTTGTTTCTGGTGTTTCCGAGCGGCAAAATATCATAGCATTGCGTCCGACTCGTAGGTAGGTCGTAGTAAGGCGGGGTTCACCCCCACCAGGCGGCTGCGATTGGTCGAAGGGAGATGGGGAGGGGGGTGGTGGGGCGGGAGTCAGCGATTATTCTATTGTGCGGAGTTCGCGCGGCGAGCGGTCGTCTCGGTAGTGCGGTGGCGGGATTTATGAAAAAAATGTTGGAGTTTTACACTAATATTAACCCTGGATTGATGCAGGAGGCCATGCAGCCACCCTTAACGTGCGCCAGTAGAACAGGTCAGTTTGAGGTTTTGTGAACTTTGTCTCATTGCGAACTTTTTGTGTCGAAACTTTATAAAAGTTTATTGCTATGTTTATTTTGTTACATTAAAAATTCTATATGTATTGTTAATTATTTTAATTATTAACAGTTTATTGTTATACTATTCATTATAGTTCTCTACTATCGATGATAAGATTTAGTAAACTAAGTGTGAGTAAAATGTCTTGCAAAATTAATATTGCTGCTTTCTGAAAAGATAAATTACGAGTAGGTACCTATATCAAAAACTAAATTTCAAGAACAAACAAATTATCAAAATAAGAGAGAGTTTCAAAGTAAGCTATAAATTCATATGCACAATTGCACAACTTCCGTTTTTTATATTTTAATTCAATTGTGTACTTACTTGTAACTAGTATCGGCTGTTAATGGGCTAAAAAATATTTTTGCTTAGGTACGATTTAATACTTGTATTTTAAATATGGCTTTAAAGAACATACCTATATTAGGTAGGTGTAAGTAGAACAACTAATGATTAAAAAATACTTTAGGTAGTAGGTAGTATTTGAATAAATATTTTCATTTAAAGTATCATTGCGATTTTACCAAAATTACCTACATAATATTTAACATTCGTCAAAAATAAGTTTTTAGTAAAAATTTCATTTTAATGACAAGCTTTTTTGCTGACTGTAGGTACTTTAATATTGTATTGCCATCTAAACAATTAGTGGATCAAATTAAGTTTGCAAGATTTGTCCCCCACTAACTACCTACCTACCTAACTAACATGGCAAGTTAATAAAAAGCTTGTAAAAACTATTACTTAAAAACGATAATGTCTTATAGTTTAAAAAAACACATCATAAAGGATACAAATACACGTGTTATTTGAAGCTTCGAAATTATCATTTACATATTTTGAAAATTAACTTTGTTACCAACAAAAAACTTAAAAATTAATACTTTATAATGACGTGAAAGTATGTTTAGAGTGCGTGTCAGATAACTCTGCACTTGCCTGGGGCGTTTTTAGCGCTAGTTACAGTACATTTTTTTCTAATAGTTAAGTAATAGATTAGTATTCGATTTCGACCGCGCGCAGACTTATTTGGCGCTCATTCTATGTGTTTTTCCGTCTTTCATGCACGTCAAAACGGAGCAACGGATCTACGAGATTTTTGCTATGAGCTATATACTTTTTATGGTGACACATTGAAACGCATACAGTTGATTGTCATAATTTCATTTGGCATACATCATACATAAGGCATAATATTGAAAAGCATTTTATTCCTTGGCATAAATTTCATAACGCATAATGATAATAATGCATAATAGTTGAAAGGCATAATATTAAAAAGCATAATCTTCGAAATTCATATTTTCGTTTGTCATAATTTCGTAAAGCATACTTTAAAACGCATAACTTTAAAAAGCATAATTAATTTTTAAAAACATTATTTTATAAAAATGACAATATCTGGAAAACGGTGCGTAGTAGCCAAAATCTGACGAAATTTTTGATACCCTTTTAATAGCCCCGGAGGTATTTAAAAGGCATCCAATGGTTAAAAAAAACTTTTTTTGAGATCTGTTGGCTCAAAAAAACATTTTTTTATTCTATAAGTTCTGAATTTAGTTCAAATGGAAGAAAGCCGAGGAGCAGGGGGACGGGGGGCGCAGCCCCCCACCAAGGGGACCGCCATCGCCACCCAGAACATCCTAACAGTCGTTTTAGGTTAGGTTAGGTTAGAACAGTGACCAAAACGCCGCGCGAGCCGAGCGAGCGAAGCGAGCGTGCCGCGGCAGCGGCCGGCGAAGCGCCAGAAAAGACTTTTATTTTCACAGACCTAGCTTCAATATAAATAAACACAAGATAATACCCCGTTAAATTTATGCATTTTGAATATTACGCCTTTAAAGTATTATGAATTTATGACATTTAAAAGTTATACCTTTAGATAATTATGCTTATTGAAATTATGCCTTTCGATGATTATGCCTTTCGAAATTCGGGCAAAAAAAGTATGCGTTATGAAATTATGCCTTTAAGAATTATGCATTTCGATGATTATGCCTTTCAACACGATGCGTTTCATGTTTATGGCGAAGAATGTTATGCGTTTCATTAGGTAACCACTTCTTATACCGGAAAAATATCACATTCCCGCGGGATAACGTCGTGTAGTCTAATCTTACCTAGATATAAAACTCGTCATAAAAACACAGTTCTTCGACTTCAACTTTCATTAAAGTTTGAAAGAATATAAAAATACACTGGAGCAAAATTTAAAAACCATTTCAAAACTTTGGATTCAGCCGAGACAAATTGTATATTTTCATTTCATTGTTTCTAAAATATCAGTTATATTTTTTTATTTGAAATACTGCGACAGAAGGGGGGTTATGTTTTTCGAGAGTATGTAGGTATGTATGTAGATTTATATGTTCCCTGCTACAGCCTAAACGTTAAACGGTTATGCGGTGTCGTTAGTTTCATCTTGATAGCGCGAGTGACACTGGGTACATAAAAAAATCCAAATGGTAGGTTTTATTTATGGCATATTGCAATATAAAAAAAAGATTTCTACCAATCCAATCCAAATAAAAGGTTTATAGGGACCTTTTAAATTATCAATGTTTCACCGAACGGTCCCATGATTGCAATGAGAAAACCTATTTGTGGTTAATATTTTGCAGTCGGCTTTATAAACAAACATTGCAATTACAAATATATGTAGGTACTAGCTTTCCGCCCGCGGCTTCGCCCGCGTGTACTACACGACATTATCCTGATGGAATGTAATATTTTCCGGGATAAACTATGTCATTCTCCAGCTCCCAATCTACCCCCGTACCAAAAATCACATTGATCCGTTACTCCGTTAGGACGTGAAAGACGGACAAACAAATAATACCTACTTATTGATTTTCCCGTGAGAATATGATATTATAATCCTTGCCAGGGTCTCAAATTATTTACTTAAATACCAATTTCTGTCCCCAAATTAGCCCGCGCTTACCTACAGTGATTTTTCCATACAATGAGATTTCCCGCGGTAAAAAGTAAAATATGTCCTTTCCAGGGCCTTAAACTGTCTCTATTCTAAACATCATTCTTCCCATGAACTCAAACTATCGCTTTAAATATCAATTATATTCTACAGCTTCCCGTCCCGGTGCTCCTATCAGTAGGAGTAATTAGTAGGAGCACCCGGAAGCACTGTCTCAAGCTATCTCCATTTCAAATTTCATCAAAACTGGTTCAGCCGTTTTGACGTGAGCATATACAATTTCGCATTTATAATAATAGTAGTGATAGTAGAAATAGGAATATGAATGGCCGGCGGCGGCGACTACGTCCGCGAGTACTACATCGCAAAATTTTGTGTCAAAAAGTAGGTACTATAGGCATTCTCTAAGGTCTCATCAGTACCATCATCAATCCATTTTAATGTCCTCGCTGCTGGGGCATAGGCCTTCATATAGATAGATAAGGAGAATTGGCCATGACCTTCCACACGGGCCCATTGAAGTTATGGTGTACTAACCAATCCAAATGCAGCCAGAAACATCGGCTTATCGTGTCTTCCGAAGCACGATATATTTTTTAACAGCAATCCCATGATAGACCATTGAAAAAGAAACATAACCTCATCGATCGCTTTCCGAGCACGCTACCCGCGGTTTAAGCATAAGAAGGTAACGAACGATACCTAGACAAACAGGAGCTACTATCGTATGAATAATATTCGGACATTCTCCTACTCTTGAACTACCAAAATGCGAAAAATCAAGTCAATATTTTTTTTAAAATGTGTAAAACTGATTTTCTTGAGTTTTATTCCAATGCATAAAGAATGTTTTGCTTTGCACGAAAATTAGCTGTCATGGGACCCATGCTTCATTGAATAAAGTGAACAAAAAAACTTTACTTTTTCCCGAGTTAAAAAACCGTATGAAATTTTCCCGGCCAAGTTCAATTATTCCGATCGCTTTAGCCGTTTAAGTAGTTGTGATTGAGCCATAAACATCCAAACTCCGTATCTTTAATACCCCACCCACCCTATATAAACATTAACCCCACCCCCCCTTCTACCCTATTAGGTGTTTGTTTATTTTGCCTACGCAGATAATTTTTAATGATGACCTAAGTATCCTTCATACCAATTTCCATACTCCTAAGTCCAGAAATGAGGAAGTTCCATATAAGCTTAATCCGCCCGTTTTACCCCATTATCGGGGAGTTTTTTAACTTCGCTTACGCAGATAATTTTCAATCGTGATCAGTATTCAACATACCAATTTTCATACTTCTAAGTTCAGAAATGAAGAAGTTCCATATAAACTTTATCTCCCCATTTTACCCTATTAAGGGGGAGTTTTTTTTACTTTGCCTACTTAGATCATTTTCAGTCGTAACCAGTATCCAACTTACCAATTTTCATGCTTCTAAATCCATTAATGAGGAAGTTCCATATAACCTTAACCCCCCCATTTTACCCCTTTAGGGGGGGAGTTTCCTAAAATCCGTTCTTAGCGGACGTCTCCTAGGCATAATCTACCTTCCTGCCAAATTACATCTTCGTTGGTCCAGTAGTTTTCGAGATTTCGTGATGAGTGAGTTATGTCCCCTCGATTTTATATATATAGATATCTAGAACCTAGGCATAGGCAACAAACACTTTGATAATGATGTGCAAGATTCGACTGTCGGTATTGTCGGGATTCCACTTGTACAGTGACTTCAATAATATCTGTGCATTTTTGGACTTTGTCGCGTTAAGTTTTTGACATCGTTCTTGACTTTCTGTACAAATTGTCACAATAAATTAATACGACAAATTTCAAAAGTGCACAGATATTATTGAACACGACTCGACTGTACTTAAACCTTGCTTTTGGTTAAAAATACACAAGTTTGCAAAAAAAAACCGGCACTAGTCGCTCTATTGAAAAAAAAAACGCTTTTTCTCTATACTATCATCATCATCATCATCATGTCAGCTGAAAGACGCCTTGGGCATAGGCCTGCCACAAGGGTCTCCACAACTATCGGTTCTGCGCTGCTTGCATCCAGCGGCTTCCCGCAACCTTGACTAGATCCTCGTTCCACCTTATAGGGGGCCTACCCACGGAACGTCGGCCGTCGTCATTCGAGAACCTTTCCGCCCCAACGGCCATCGGTTCTCCGTGCCATGTGTCCCCGCCCACTGCCACTGCAACTGAGCAATCCTTCGCCCGTATATATTCTCTACACTATCACTATAATCAAAATGCAAAATGACTCTTCTATCGAATAAAAGCTTAAACTAAGAATTAGTTCTCCCTTACTTACTTAAATTTAAAACAAATAATTTTTTCCATTAATATTATCATGCTTTTAAGAGAGAAGATTGTTGTCATAAAAGTACAGGAAGTTTTGTTTTTCGAATTTATCTGTGCAATTATTAGGTGTAACTTATTTAAAAAAATATTTAAACGCAGTTTTGTTTAATTTAAAAAACAAAGGAATGTTGCTTTTAACCGAAATTTGTTTTCTTCATTATTTCGAGAGTCTAACTGCATAGTCTAAGGGTGGTCTATCTGTATTCTGCATGTAAATTTCATCCAAATCAGTTTTGCAGTTCTTGAGTTTTGCTTTGCGCTTAGCAACAAATTTGACGATTCATTCTATATGTAGGTAGATTGCGTGCGCAGTTAGTTTCGGATTTAAAATATTTGTACGCAGACTTATTAGTTTATTTTTGACAAAATGTAATTAACAATAGATACTCTCGATTTGACCCGGCCCACTATTTATTTTATGTTATAGGTACTAGCTTTTCGGCCGCGTGAACTACACGATGTTATCCCGCGGGCATGTGATATTTTTCTCCCCATCCCCATAACAAAAATCACATCGATCCGTTGATCCGTTTTGACGTGAAAGGCGGACAAACAAACAAACACACTTTCACATGTATAATAATAGTATGAATTATTTATTGTGGAAATATAACTGATAACTATTTTGCGGCCAACTTTGAAATCGCAAAAAAATAATCAGCTGATTCATACATTTTCATATTTTCAATATTATTTTTTCTATGAAACAGCTGATTTTATTTTTCGCATTTTCAGAGTTGGTCCCTTGGTAAAAGTTGTTTAGTTTGATGATCCCTGTTGACCCATTAATTCTGTTGCACTATCCTACTAATATTATAAATGTGAAAGTTTAGATGTTTGGATGTTTGGATGTTTAGATGTTTGGATGTTTGTTACTCAATCACGCCAAAACAGCTGAATGGATTTGGCTGAAATTTGGGACATACATACTTAGTAGCCTGGAGAGGAACATAGGCTACTTTTTATCCCGGAAATATATCACATTCCCACGGGATAGCGTCGTGTAGTCCACGCTGGCGAAGCCGCGGGCGGAAAGCTAGTATTTTAATAAAACAGCATTAAATAAAAGTTTAGTTAGCTGATACATTCTATCTTACATACATACATTCATACATAGGCCTTTACGTCTAATGCAGACGATCTACTCAGTGCCTCGGAGGCAACTTTTTTGGTGGCTAAATAAACCGATGCGAGAGCGACAGATTCTATCTTACAAGCATATATACATTCAAGGAATTTAATTTGCAACCCATTTGAGGTTCAATATCGGACAACAAACTGTCACCATAAGTGTAACATAATAGTGACAAGAAGTAGAATTTTCGACCTTATTACATTGCGAATGTCAAACAACATTTCAACGAAGTGAGTAAGTAGGTAGTTAATTCCTTGAATGTAAAATTTCTGCCTTTTTTCAATGTCCTATAAATAACTGTACCTACTTATAGTGAAAAGTTCAGTCAGACGTTCAGACGGTTGTGGGCGTCTCGTACAGCACTCTACTACGGCGCGACTACGCCGTAGCTCGTAGCGACGGATGGCGTCTCGTAGCGAATCAATAACACGCTCGGGTGCTACGCCACTCCGCAACCTTTTGTAATCGCAAAATAGGTACTGAAAGTATTTAATAGACTTTCACCTATGAAACTGCCGATTTTTATAATAAGTATCAAAAAACAAATTGCGTTACTATATTTTATTAACACATAGTTATGACCGGCGACCGCGAATAAGCCGCGAATGCTAATGACAAACATTGTATGAAAACGTACTTAGCTAGGGTCATTTTGTTCTAACGAAAAAAATTTTTTTTTTATCCACAACGGGGTAGCACTTAGCCTTCATCACACCTGATGTTAAGTGGTGATAAGGCTGAAGGTGGAAGCGCACTACTCACCGAATCCTCAATCACTGAGGAGCTGGCTATCTTATCTCTAACTGCCGGAACACAATAATGCATAAAACATCATTGTTATGGCGTCAGACTTAGATAAGATGGTGGTAGCTAGCCAGGCGGACTAAGAACAAGTCCTACCACCAACCAAACCGAATACAATAGTGTCCCCCACTGGGAATCGAACCCGGGACCTCTTGGTCTGAAATCGGTGGTGTGAACCACTAGACCACAGCGGCGGTTCTTACTTATAGAGACATATCAAGATTGTTTGATAAAAGTTTTTTGCTTTACTGAATGGAGTTTAGTTAATTAAATAAAATAAAATAATTATTTAATTTCTTTTAATTGTACTTATACCGTTAGAACCGGATAAAATAAAATACCAATCAAGCAATAAAATCGGCAACGCTTGGGCTAAGACCTGTAAAGACCATTTACTACACAAAAACGCTATAATATTATAGGTACTAAAATGTACAGTGATAAATTCGTGATAGCTCTCAATTCATTAGACAACGCCGGCGTTGGACAACCAACGCCGGCGCCGACGATGAGCGAGCGCGCGACGCGTCACGTGCTTTCTTACGTCATAGTAGAGCTTAAAATCTGGCATAAAGTTACGGAGACCTATGAGCACGAATACCTACGAAGTTTTTTTTTCCATTGGAGTTCAATTTAATATAAAATAAATTTGTTGAGGTGTATGGACTTTTCGATTATTGCATTTACACGTTGTTTAAATACACTGCTTTCCAGCAACTGTTACCGGACCTAAGTATTCAATAAATACGTGCATAGGTACTTAACTATGTATCATCTGCTTCCTTACTCTTGAAACAAATTCCAATAGCCAATTATTTAAGGCGATGATTCCCGAAAATAGGGTATTTTAAATTATGGATTACTCGCAAACCACAAGTAAGTAGCTACTCAAAATTTGGAAAACATATTATATGTTATTTTATAGTGCTTCCGGGCATTATATTTTCCATTAGTGATACTTTACTTTATCAAATAAAATTTCCAAACATCCGTCTAATAATTATTCAAATATCATATTACTTGCAGTATACTTGGTTTTAGTTAATGCAAAACATATGAAAATAATGGTTTTTGAATAGCCGAAGGATTCCGACTGTCATATTTTTTTTTAAACATTTTTAATGGAATTTTTAGTGATCGCTCGCGAGTTCACAGTTCACTGCCGGCTGCCGCCTGGAGCAAGCGATAGGGCGTTTGTGCACTACACTGAATTTTACCGATCCGGAAAAAAACGGATGCTTGTATTTTAATAATTAATCATTTATAATAGTAAGAATTTATTTATTTCGTGTAGTTTAGGGTTTGTAACATTGAAACTACTACTACACGAAATCCTCGCATTAAGTAATGTCAAACATTGAAGCAGTGAACCATATCGCCTTGCAATAAAGTCCTTACTTTTGTCGTTTCAATCTAATGCCGATGCAATTTCATTTTATTCAAGAAATGGGGCAGAATCTGAATTACTTACTATGCTTATTCAATAGTGTCTAATGGGTATTACGGATAGGACAGTAAGTATATCAAAAACAACGAAGGTATTACAAACTACACAGGAGGACTATACAGGGGGAATAGAACAGCACATTTAAACCGCCTCTGTGGTCTAGTGGTTCACACCAGCGACTTCAGACCAAGAGGTCCCGGGTTCGATTCCCAGTGGGGGTACATATTGTATTCGGTTTGGTTGGTGGTAGGACTTGTTCTTAGTCCGCCTGGCTAGCTACCACCATCTTATTTAAGGCTGCCGCCATAACAATGATGTTTTCAGCATTATTGTGTTCCGGCAGTTACAGATAAGATAGCCAGTTCCTCAGTGATTGAGGATTCCGGGAGTAGTGCGCTTCCACCTTCAGCCTTATCACCACTTAACATCAGGTGTGATGAAGGCTACGTGCTACCCCGTAGTAGATAAAAAAAACAGCAAATGTCTCGCAAAGGAAACATTCCTTTATTTTTGAATGAAACAAAAATGCATTCAATTTTTTTTAAATAGGCTTGCCACACCCAGTAATCGAACCGACTATAATTTGAAAAAATCAGCTAAGTGCGAGTTGGACTCGCCCATGGAGGTTTCCGTACCCACTTAACGTACCGAGTGCCTGTACATAGTCAAAATTCCACTATCATTTTTCGTCAGCAAAGTATACATTTGTTTTTTATAGTGTTTGTATGAATGTCAAAGTTACATTTGCGGTTTTTGAAAATGTGTTATATCTCAAAAATCTTACTATACAGGGTAAATTTTTAATCAGTGCACACATTTTTAAGATCGACTCAGAATCGGTAAGTGAACAACTTTCTCCTAGAAACATAGGTCGAAATATGACAAACAATTTTTGACTCTTCATACAAATGGGACTGATCACGTGATCGATTTAGTATGGGAAGGCTAAAAATTTTTGTTGTATTTCGACCCATGTTTCTAGGAGACAGTTGTTCACTTACCGATTCCGAGTTGATCCTAAAAATTTGTGCACTGCTCAAAAATTTATCCTGTATATCGTTCAAACCAATTTCCGTTGAAAGTTTTTATTAAGATCTTTAGCATGTATTTTTTCTTGATTATTCACTCTTTTATTTGAGCACACATTTTACCAATTTGGAAAGCTCTGTATTTCAAAATATTGAATTTGAGAAAAAAATATTTGAGATACCTTTATTTCATTTTTAAAGACCTAGCTAAAGATGAATATGTTAGATAAAGAAAATATTTTTCAGTTTCAGTTCCATGTATGGAGAGCCCCCTTAATTTTTAGTTTTTTGATTGATATCGTAAAGCGGTTTACAGAATACATCTACGTACCAAGGTTCAAGTGTGTAGCCTTAATGGTTTTGGAATAAAGTGGCTGTGACATACGGACGGACGGACGGACAGACAGACAGACAGACATGATGAATCTCTAAGGGTTGTTTTTTGCCATTCGGCTACGGAACCGTAAAAACAGCACCCTGTACTTACTTTACCCTGTACTTTTGAAATGAATCTATATTAAATGTCTCTTAGCAAAAATGATAATTGACAAGAAAACAATGAAAGACATTATGGATTTGATGTCTCGACATCACTCGTCACAGGAGTACTACGGTACTACAGAGAGTTAACTTCCTCTTGTGACAATTTGTACATAAAGCTCAGATATTATTGAACTCGACTGTACATACTCAGTTAGTGCGGGCTTTTTAAACAGCAAATTTTAATTTAAAAGTAAGTTAATAAGTTATACGGAGTGGAAAAAAATCATGGACCCTGGAGGGAAACTGCCTTTAATCCTGTAGTTAGCTCATTTTACAGAAAACAACACATTGCTTTTTTCTAAAGAGAAACATAACTGCATACAAAGATTTTCTCTAATTCGCTTGATTCGCCCAGAAATCGAACCGGCTAAAATAAGAAAAAATAACATTCTGTAGTTTTTTCGCATCAATCGATAAGGTCAATGAAGGATCAAATCCTTGATGGATGATTAATTAATTAATTATTTATTAATTCAAATAATTAACTATTTATTTATTTAATTAATTTATTTATTTATTCATTAAATTATATTATTGCAGCCTATACCCAACATAAACACGAACTTTACGAGCATGAGAAGTGAAAAGTGTTTTTTCTAATCTAAGAATGCAATTTTGTTTCTTTTTAAAAATAAAGAAATCTTTCTTTAGAGTAAAATGTAAGGCAGTTTCCCTTTAGGGCCCATAACATTTTTCCACCCAATTTTACTTCTACTAAAACTTATTGTTATTACTTGTATTGGCCATAGTCTGAAACCTGAATTTGTATCGGAAAATTGAGTATATAATTATTATGATTGCACAATAACAGAAATGCTCGTCCATTTGGATAATGCTAAACTGGGATTTAAATAACGTCAGGAACCTTTGCTCTCTGTATGCCTATAAAGCAGTGTGTCTAATTCGCTTTACGTATAGTAATTGTATTAAATTATCAAATCAAATTGCTCAGCTCGGATGATTGCAGTTATTGCATATACCGTGAATAATATTGTCAAATATTAACAAATGACAAATAAACTATTGACAAATGAATCTGAGGCACCTGGCCCACCGCCGGCGAGCAAGTGATTAGCTATCAACTATTTTCTCGCTCAAGGAACGAACAATACTTAAGTACTTAGATATAATTATAGATCCCGATGTCAATAAAAGAGACAATATATTAATAGTTTATCGCTGGCTGTTGACAATGCCAGGAGCGAAGCCTCTCTCCACTAATTGGTCGCAGCGACAAGAACTATCAAAGATAAAACTAGCTCAGCGATACTCGACAGCGATGCTCGCTTGGCGGCCAGAACTCTAGCCG
Source organism: Crambus lathoniellus (assembly GCA_949710035.1). Taxonomy (NCBI): domain Eukaryota; kingdom Metazoa; phylum Arthropoda; class Insecta; order Lepidoptera; family Crambidae; genus Crambus; species Crambus lathoniellus. Next base: position 33,888,002 of record OX453296.1, read on the forward strand.
AGAGACCAACCAGCGGTTATTCCTCTACAGTGCGGATCTGAAAGCGAGCGAGTGGGGCTTACATTAGAACCGTCTAATGTAACCCCCACTCGCTCGCTTGCATGCAACCGTCATTCAAAACAATCATGCAAGACTATTTTAGCCAATCTAAATGAACCACTGATAACGCTGCCCGATGTTCATCTATATCAATTGGTTAGATATATACCTAGTCTTGCATGATGGTTTTGAATAACAGTTGCATGATCGTATAATGTACGTCTGGCGCGAGTAATCGGCTATCGCACTCGGCGACAAAACTATTGGAACTACCTAGTTACACACTCGCTTCCCACTGCTCGCCAACTTGTTTCTAGTTTCTAGCTCTACTCGCTTCTCGTGTGATCCTCTGTGGCCGGACCACATATCAGTACCCAGATGCTATATAGTGCAATAGCAGCTACCTGTAGTCTACTTTCATAGGAATGTATTAAAATTAAAAGTACCTCAACAGATAATGAAATATTCAGTAGCTTTTGTGGTCCGGCTGCAAAGCAGTGCTCTCTGGCCGGACTACCTCGAATTCAGAAAAGTGTGATGCACTTTCCAAGAAACTAATACCTCAAAAAAAGCTACTTAAAGAGTACCTTCCATACATACAAGTGTGGTACGATAGAAGTCATTGGTTCCGAAGTTACTAGTCGTAGATTGTGGTCCGGCTGGAGAGTATACTCTGCAGCAAGTCATTTTGATAATTTTAAACATCAACTATGCGTGAATCTATTTAAAAATAATCTACCTTTTCTCTACCTCTCGTTGCTACTATTTTTTCTCTCGTGAAGCTATTAATTTGTTTGATTATCCGCAAAATATGTGGCGCGGCTAGGGAGAACTACTTGCATAATGAATGAATAGGCAGTAGAAAGAAACATTTTTAGAAGCGGCAAAAATGAAACGATTTTTTATTTTGAACAATTTAACCCCTACATAAAATGTGTGGCATCGATTCTACTCTCGATTCTGAACAAACTACCTACTTTCTCAGTTTCGCTAAAAGTATTAACACGTATAGTGTGGAGTAGTAGGTACATGTGGTATATTTAGAGCTTATTTATCATTTCAGCATTGTTATTCTTTCATAGGATGGGTATTTAAATACGTAATTTCCTTAATATTTGTGTTCTTGTTCAAGTCACAACATGTGTGCAAGAAAAACTGGCATAAATAGTCTAACGTAATTAATGAATAGTCTCTTTTATTCTCTTCTATAAGGTCTCATCTAATACTCTATGCCAAAACAACTGAAAATTTAGTTAGGCAGTATTTATAATATTATTAGCCTTCCGCCCGCGGTTTTGCCCGCGTGTACTAAACGACGTTATTCCGCGGGAATATGATATTTATCCGAGATAAAAATCCTATGTCACTCTCCAGCTCCCAAACTATCTGAAAAAACGTCGATCTCCTGCTTTGTTTTGACGTGAAAGACGGACAAACAAACACACTTTCACATAATTTTTATAAAATTACAGATTTAAGAAAGTTAAATTTTGATAAAAATTAATAAATGCTTAATTGGAAGTGAACACATCGTTGAACAGTGCCGTTTTCCAGGAAAACCTTATTTAGTTGTCGCACAAACGTTTCGCCCCAGCCTACTCATCGATTAACGGCGCGTCCCGCGATCAACCCCGCCCTGGGGCGTGCCCCCTCGCTCCTGAGACGCCTTAAGCCCTTGCCATACCTACTCTACACAACCATAGCTACGTGTTCTGTGAGCGACGACCTTTGCGATTTTCACGGCGCTAGATCGATAGAAGAATCGCCGAAATACGTAGAGGGCTTGCGTTTGGTGCTCTATTAAGACAGTATTAAAGCTAATCTTAAAAAAAATTTGCAATACTATTAAAATGTATTGCGTAATAAAAAAAACATACTAATTAGTATGCTGTTATTTAATTTAATGTATTTTAACTATTTTAATCTCATCGAGTGGATTTTTATAGTAGCAATAATATTTTACGCAAATAATGATTCCAAAATTTTGGTAGGTACCTAAGTACCTAGATAATAAAATATTTAAAGTAATTCCACTTGAAGCGTAACCAGCCTTGGCCACGCACGATGATTAAGTTATGATGATTATGAATAACTTTTAACTAGTTTCTTTGTTTGTTTGAACGTACTATTCTCAGAAACTAAATCGAATATTTTTGTGTTGGATAGTCCATTAATCGGGGAAGGCTATATAGGCTATATAAGATCACGCTACGATCAACAGAAGCGGAGCAATAATGAAAAATTTTCCAAAATCGGAATAAAATATTTCCTTTTTAGTAGGCTTTTTCCATGTCTTCAAAGCGAGGCACAGATAATTTGAATACTAATAATATTCAAATTATAAACTCAGACCGAAACATGTAATGACACACTTTACTTACACCATAGCATACATTAAAAAAATAAAAAATCAACCTACATCGTAATATTCGTAATGGTCTTTACGATACAGCTGTCATTGATTAAAGCAAACTTCTTTTTTTTAATTTACAATTTTCATGACAGCCGTAGAATTTACCGGCACTGACTTCCAAACCCTTCTTCAGCCGGCAACAACAAGAACTTTTTTAAATTAGAATTTTGAATTAAGAAGGTGTAGACTCCTATGAGCAAGGTTTCGCACCAATCTAAATTAAATAATAATAATATTTTATGCTTTATATTTGAAATATATTATAATACATGAGTGTAGATAAAGTAATGTATGAGACTGCACATATTCTTGGTAATAAAACACTCGTGGGATACTATTAAAAAATTCGCCGTACTTATTTTAATAGTCTCTTTTAAGTGAGAGTCACATAAACTCTATTGTCTACACTTATGTCATAATATTCGATTTAAGATCAACATATACCTATATTGACACACTTTATACCTACCTTAGATAACTTTAAAGTTTTTTTAAATAATCTGTGTTATAATAGTATATTATGATACAAGTGAGCTAAGGTTGCTCATTATACACGAGGCTGTGGGTTGCAGCCCGAGCCGCAGGCGAGGGCGTAAATCAGCCGAGTGTCTAATGAGTAAGTTGCTCACGAGTTTCATACGCACTTTTTCAACACACTTGCGAGGAAAAACAAACATTTATTGAATATATAACATAATTAGAATAACTTAATATTAGCTAAGGGAAAAAGCGCGCAAGTTTTTTTTTCGCACGCGCCAAATGTACCTAAGGTGATTGATTACATACAGCCATACAGCCTACTTCAAAATAATTATAATAATAGTGATAAAATGCAAATGTTTTATAACATATTATTGTGAATTATAAATAATTTGATAACAATACACTTAATTTTGTTTTTTCTGTCGTAATTAGGGACACATTTATTTATTCTAAAAACGTAAATGGATTTTCATCCGTATAAAACCTCTTTGATGTTACAAAAAAAGAACTGTACCTATTACCCGGTGAAATTGAAAATGCTCTGTTTACTCGCATATAACTTGCAGTTAGGTACTAACTTAACTTTGTAGGGATACTGTATTACCCGGTTAAATTGAAAAGTCTCTGTTTACTCGCATATCATTTGCAGTTAGGTACTTACTTAACTTTGTAGGGATAATTCTATTACGCAACTAGTACTGTAATATTATTATGCACGCGTGTGTTATAGTTCGGTTTATGGCCCTAAGATCGATGTAATAAGGCTCACTTTATGAACAAGTGTGTTGAAAAGACAATTACGACACCGCTGTTACTCATTATAGCACACTTCTTTTTTATTTATTTTACAATCCCCAAAGTTATTACAAAATTCAGAGTTTCCGCGTTTGCCAAAGATAATTAATTATTATTTCTGGTATTACAGCCTAATCTAATCACATTTACCATGGCACCTATAACTTACCTAGGTAGGTAAACAAAAGACAATACGAGAACACGTTAGGGTAAGTATAAACTAGCTGGAGCTACTTGTAACAGAATATCGAGCAATTGCAGTTTTTTTTAATAATTTCCCTAAATATGGATAGAATGGTACATTAGCATGGAAATGTTACAAGGCAACGAAGCGAATGCCTGTATCATGCCTCTAGTACGAGCACATTGAAATGCACTAGTTTATATTCACCTTTGCGCAAGCATTTGTTTTCACCTTCTTTCTTTTTATACAATGTGGCGACGAGAATGCAACAATAAAATCTCAGCCTGGATAAATAGTAGGTTGTTGCATCGAGCACAAAGTGAGTTATTAATGCACGAGTGTTATGTTGGCTCTACTACATTGTTGTCACTCTAGCGAGGTGCGTAATCTTCTTTTCTTTCAACTACCAATCTACCTACCGTGCCTTGATAAAATAGGTATATTCTAACCTAACCTAACCTAACCTAACCTGAAACGTCCTACATTTTGTTGGGCGGCGGGGGCTTCAACTCCCAAGCCCCCTTGGCGGGGGGGCTGCCCCTCCGTCCTCTCTTCTGTTCTTTTAATAATATATACAAATTTTAGTTTTGAAAAAACAAAAAAAATATAAAAAAAAAATTACATGTCCATCGGATGCCTCCTAACTATCTCTGAGATACCATAAGGGATCGAAAATTTTGTTAGATTTTAGCTACGACGGACGCACCGTTTTCGAGATATTCTCATTTTTATAAAATTAATTCTTGAAAAGTTTACAAGTCCTGGCTCCATACAAAATAAGCTGATTTTTTTTTAAATTCCTGCACACCTTTTGCTACACTCCAACAAAAAAACAGTGCATTAATGTAAAACAGTGCAATAATGAGATTTCATACAAAATTTCTGCACTGTCTTGTTCTAAGCAGAAAAGACGTACTTTGTGATCGGTTTTGTAGTGAATAATGATAACATTACTGCGTCGTTGGAAGAAAAAATCAATTAAAAATATCCAATAGTTTAGTCATAGTAAATAATTTTTCATTCATAACTTTTCTACACGATGATGACTATAAAATACTAGCGGCAGCCTGCGGTTTCACCCGCGTAGTTCCCGTTCCCGTGGGAAAATCGGGATTAAAAGTATCATATGTGTTATTCCAGCCTATAATCTTTGTTGCAAATTTCATCCAGATCCGTTCTGTAGTTTTTGCGTGAAAAGGTAACAAACATCCATACATCCATACTCGCAAACTTTCGCATAATAGGATTAAACTAACAAGCTCTTTTGGTGCCTTTTGCGCCAAAAGTGCATGATCATCGCCCCGTCGTCGTCGTCTCGCGTCTCGTTGAGATAGATCTGCAGGCCTAATTTAAAACGAAAAAATAATATTTAAAAAGTCAAATATGTAATAAAATTTCTCTCTCGGTCTGGGGACCGTAAAAAGAGAAGTACTGAAAAGGTTGTATTATACGTTGGGGGTAGAAATTTTATTACTTAAGTACTTACTTATTTGTCTTTTTTTCTCGGGGTTTTTTAAATTTTAAAATTTTATTTTTATACCATCCTTTTTAAGTTACACTCAAAATAAAAAAAAACGCATTGAAATCACTTGATCCATGTAGGCACTACGAATATAAGTACAGACAGAAAGTAATTTTTTTGCCGCCATTTTGCTTTTTTAATTACGCCTAAGTTTGCCTAGGGTGTACATTATATTAGTCAAAGCATTACCTCTGTATCTTTTACCGTTTCGGCAGGCAGTAAACCATCTCCATAAACGGGCGGATAGATTTTCATCAAACGTAGCTAAGAACAACCTCGAGTAATTAAGCTTACAATTAAAAAAAAAGGCATCAAAATCGGCCCAGTCGTTTAGGAGCTACGTTGCCTCAGACAGACAGACAGATACACACACACGTCAAACTTATAACACCCCTCTTTTTGCGTCGGGGTTAAAAAAGGAAACTTCGATTTACCCGTCCCTCTCATTCTCCGGGTATGACAGAATCATAATTAATTTGTGTTCAGTGTGTTTGTTTGTTTGTCTGTCTTTCACGTCAAAACGGAGCAACGGATCGGCGTGATTTTTGGTATGGGGATAGTTTGGGAGCTGGAAAGTGACATAGGCTAGGCTTCCTTTTTATCCCAGAAAAACGTAAAATTATTCCCGCGCGATAACGTCGTGTAGTCCACGCGGGCGGAAGCCTTGTGGTACTATAAATTGGTATTTTATTTTACGTATCTGTTTTAGTAACTACTAAGTATTTAGTTTATTTTAAAAATAATGTTTAACTCAATCCTATGAATCTTTGATAGGTGCAAAATACTTATATGTGCTTCTATTGAACTAGTGCCACTAATGTTTTCATTCATTGTATGTCGATTAGTTACACAGCGGTTACAAGCTCAAATCATTTACAAGTTAATTTTTAGACAGTCAGATAAAACATGATAGCTATAGGTACCTACATATTTTTTGTGATTTACTGCCTTACTCGAATAGTAAATATAAGTACTTAGTACTTAGTATAGGTTGTCGCATAATTATTAAAACGATTTTAATGGCGTTACAATTTATTTTATGTGTAATGATAAATACCCAGGTACTTACTTATATTAATTGGCTTTTGCGAACTTTTTTTTTGTACGGTAATTTTTTTTTTATTATAAAAATGTCTGAATGTTTATGTACAACTTTACGTGTATTGTATCCTATTATTTGCAGTCCTCTTTGTAAAATATTGTTGATCCTCTAGTGATACTGTGTTACTGCACATTCTTTTTCTTGATATCAAATCAACATAGTAATAGGTAATTAGTACAGGTAAAATAACGTAAAAATATGTACATACATCAATGAAACTTTGTTTGTAACTTTATCTTGGCACTAGAAATGAGGATCTGTCGAGTCCTACCAAAATTTAGGGATACTACCCCCTCCCAGGGAGTATGAGCAGGCAAGACATTAAAAAATATGCAAATTTTACAAACTAGGCAAGTGAGGTGTCTTTTTATGTAATTTTATGCGCTGAATCGAAAGAGACCATACACATACTTATAAAAAGGATAAATAGTTTGCGAGATATGTACTAATTGTAGAAACAGCCATAGAATAATCTTAACATTACGTACAAACTTAACAATAGTTTCTCAAAATGTGGATGTGATGGTAACACTGATTGATTTCAGTAATCATGAGAAACCTATATTTTTGCTTAAAATGAAAATTGGTCGAGTTAAAAGAAAAATATTGGAATATTTCTTCTTTCCATTTGTTCCAAGAAAAACCCGTCATATTTTACAAAATATTAATCTTAGTATGGGTATGTATAGTCTCATTCGAAGTAGCGAAAAAAAAATACATAGAAACTGACACCTAACTCACCTAGTGTGTAAAATTTGCATGTTTTTAAACTGCCATACCGCCCTGTCTATGCCCATATTTCTGGGAGTGGGCAGGACCCCTAAATTTTGGTAGGACTCTGCTGATCCCCATTTCTAGTGGTTTCATTGATGTACATATTTTGCCGCCAAAATTTTGTATTTTTCCTGTATTAATCACTGGCAAGCGAGAGGTAATAATAATCATAATCATAATCATAATCATAATCATCATTTATTTGCTTATAAACATGGTATAAAAGGTGATAACATTTATTTTTACGTGCAACATGTCAAACCATTAATTAAATAGGCATGCAAATATTCATTTTTATTAAAGTTTTATGTTTTAAGTTTTTAACATTATCTGACACATTAATGTTAAAAAAAAAGATAATTTAATTCGTAATGTCAAAAAAATAGATAAAACAATCTAATTCATTATGTCAAAAAATATCTAATGAGTTATGTCAAAAAATTCATTCAAACAATAAAATTCATATTCTATTAGCCATCGGTACAATTTTGTATTAAATAATTTAACACTAGTTATTTCAGTCAGGTCACGAGGAATTCTGTTGTAAATTTTAACACACATGCTAATGTAACTCTTATCATACTTCAGTGATTTTGATCTTTCATTTTGAACCAATCTATTAGGATTACGGGTATTACGTGGATATACATCACACGCTCTATTGAAGCTCTGCAAGTTTTGCTTTACAAACATACAAATTTCCAATATATACATGGATGCTAGTGTCAGCAATCCAAGCTTTTTGAACCGTGATCGACATGATGAGTAAGGTAGAACCCCACACAAAGCTCGAATACACTTTTTCTGTGCGACAAACGCCCCGAAGACCCCATATCGGAGAAGAGAGCCTATATATGCGTGATATGCATTTAGTGCTGTTTTGATATTTGTTAATTGCCTGACTTGTCTAAGAGCGTATACAAATTTATTTATTCTGATACAAATGTCATCAATATGGGTCCCCCAGTTTAACTTATTATCTATAAATATACCTAGAAATTTAGTTTGATCTACCTTGTCAATATCTGTATTTTTAAATCTAATATTCAAGTTGTCATTATTGTTATTGTCAAATTTCATATAAAATGTCTTTTTTAAATTAATTTTCAAATTATTTGCGTCAAGCCATTCTATTACTTTAGTTATAATATTGTTTATGTCAATTTCATGTTGTTCTATAGTATTTAATTTCCTGTCAGTTGTCACAACTATCGATATATCATCGGCAAACAAAATACTTTTGTGGTGGGTTATTGTAGCTATGTCATTAATATATATTAGGAACAAAATTGGCCCTAACACACTCCCTTGAGGAACACCACAATAGGTATATTTATAACCAGACGAATGTGACATGACCTCATTGTTATCAGTTAATTTATTGATAGCAACACACTGTTTTCTATTTCTTAAGTAACTGGTCATCCAGTCTAATACCAAACCACGAATTCCTATAGCCTGTAACTTGTTTAAGAGTATATTATACGATACGTTATCGAAGGCCCTAGTAAGATCGAAAAATAGCGCTGTGGTAAAGTTGTTCCGGTTAATACTCTCAATAATGTCTCTTACCAGCGAACTCATAGCTAAAGTAGTCGATTTTCCTTTTCGGAAGCCATACTGTTCTTTGCAAAGGATATTGTATTTTTGACAATATTCTATTAATCGCTTGTACATACATTTTTCAAATATTTTAGCTAGGATACATATTATTGTTATTGGACGATAGTTGTTCATATCAGTCTTTGCACCTTTCTTATGTAATGGCTTCACTAGAGATATCTTTAATGCTTCTGGGAAAGTCCCAGAGGAAAAGGAAAAATTTACTAGATAAGTCAAGATTACCAAAATAGTATCGATACTATGCTTGATGATCTTAGTAGATATTTCATCATAGCCCTCAGAGTTAGTAGTATTTAATAGCATCACTTCCCTTCTCACTTCATTTTCGGAGAACGGAGCTATAAACATTGAGTTGGGTAATGTTTTTAATGCTGAATTATCTCTTTTGCTATTATTTGTTGTAGTGTTGTTTGTTTCTATGAAATTATGGTTTAGAGCAGTAGCTATATCTGTAGGGTTCGTCAATATCTGACCGTCAACTTTTAACTCACTAATATAATCATTATTTTTTTTTAAACCAAAGAAGATAATAGAAGAACTTCCACATGCTACTAACCATAGACTCCTCTCTCGCAGAACTGAGCGCCAGTATCAAGCGGGAGAAGATCGTTGAGATATGCGAAGGCTGCGGCCAGAAGATCCAGGACCGGTACCTCATGCGCGTGGGCGAGCTGTCCTGGCACGAGCACTGCCTCAGCTGCTGCGTCTGCGGCTGCCCCCTCGCCCACACCTGCTTCACCAGAAATTCCAAACTCTACTGCAAACCCGACTACGATAGGTAAGAAAACAAAACCTTACTGCCATTGCGAATGTCTGCTCGAGCGAATCGCTACGCGAAATGCTGTGCGTAACCCATTTCAATGTGTCATCCTTCTACTTGTTGTCCCATAGATTGTTCGGGGTCAAGTGCACGAGGTGCGGCGATCGCCTCCTCCCGCAAGAGATGGTGATGAGAGCTCAGCAGTACGTGTTCCACATACAATGTTTCGTGTGCGTCATGTGCTGCCAACCGCTCCAAAAGGGTGAACAGTATGTCATCAGGGCTGGCCAAATATTTTGCCGGCAGGACTTCGAAAAGGAAATGTATTTGATGCAACATGCCGAAGACGATATGATCATCGATGATTCCGAACGCCCTCGCGACGGACGGAGAGGGCCCAAACGTCCGAGAACCATTCTAACATCAGCTCAGAGAAGACAATTCAAAGCATCGTTCGAAGTCAGCCCGAAGCCCTGTCGGAAAGTGCGTGAAGCACTCGCCAAAGACACCGGCTTGAGCGTGCGAGTTGTTCAAGTTTGGTTCCAAAACCAAAGAGCTAAGATGAAAAAGATCCAAAGGAAGGCGAAGCAAGAAGGAGACAAAAACAACGATAAAGAAAAGGACAAAGACGAGAAGAATATTAAGCAAGAATCCCCGTCGAGTGAACACGGCAACTATTTGGGTCTGGACGGGTCTTACTCCGCATCGAGCCAACCGCTCAATCCAAATCTGCCGTATTCTCCAGACGGTGAGAATCTTATTACAAACAAAAGTCCAACATAACATTGAGGAACCTTATTATTATCAAATAACAAATATATAATTTATTTATTTATTTTTTCAGATTACCCAGCGCACTCCGGCGACAGCTTTTGTAGCTCAGACATCTCGCTGGACGGCAGTAATTTCGACCAGCTAGATGAAGGCACCTCAGACACGATGAGTTTGCAGAACCTGGAGGTGCAGCACCACTCGCACACGCACGGCGCGCACGCGGCGCACGAGCCGCTGAACTTGGGCACCGGCGCTGTCGTCAACCCCATCGACAAACTGTACCTAATGCAGAACTCCTACTTCAGCACCGACCATTGATTCAGCCGGCGCGGCGCCCGCCGCCCCCGGCCCGCGCGGCCGCCGCAGTTCTCAGCCATGGACTTGTGCGTGCGTTCCACTGCTACCTCCACCAGCCACGCACTAAGCTACACCGCCACTGAGGCAGCTATGGATGTGACGCAGCCTAAACTGTACCAATACCAATGTTTGTATTGACAGAGGCATTCAGTGTATGATGTTGTAGTTAAATGATTGGCTTTATTACCCCCAAGGGCCGGGGCGAGGTCGTCGAAGACAACCATCGTGTCAATGTTAAAACAATCAATCTAGTTATGTGTAGTGTAAAGTGTGATGGAGAGAAATCAGAAGGATAAAGTAATTATGAGGATTAGTCCAATATTCGATTAAGGTCATGTAAATACGGATGGTACATCATCTATCTATACTATAGGAACTATTTTTACCCGACTGCGAAAGAAGGAGGGTTATTTGTCTATTTATGTATAGAGTGAGATTAAATTCAGAGTTATAATTATAACCACTGCTACCCGTATTAATTTTAAAATAAGTTATTTACTTCACAATTTATGGTTCACTTTTGTAAATAATGTAAGTACCTATACCTACTACTTAAAATTAAGAACAGTAACTATAGTTTTAACTTTACGTATTTGTTTGGGAGAAAACAGTGTATCTATTTAAATGTTGTACTTAATTTATGTTATGTAAAGTAAAGCATTCTTTGAAGATTATTTATTGTGTAAAGGATAAAAGTGCAAAATTATTATTTAAAAAACAATTTAACTGATGGACACTGTGCGCTATAAAAAACTAGGACATAGATTTATAGAAATTTTAATAAATTAATGTGCCGCATTATATTAATAGATGCTAATAAAGGAATATAAGTAACTACCTTGTTAAAAGTAGGTAGTCAGTAAAAGGGTAGATTTGGAGTTTGAAGACCGGCAGGCTTTATTACCGTGACAGTTGCAATCGCGATAATTAACAATTAATCACTCCCAAAACACATAATTATTCGTATTACGGAACGTAAATCGCTAAGATAGCGCCACAAGCGAGCGATTTGTGAACTAAAATTGCATAAAAGGACCGACCTGTACCATAGTAAAAGTATATATGCCTGTACCGATTGCAAACCAACCGCAACTAGTTGCAGTCGCGTTGCAAATGTACAATTAGCAACTGGTTGCTTGTTTTGGTAATAAGCCTGCCGTATTGAAAAGATTATTGTTTTGTAGACAAATAGCACGACTATACATGCAGAAACATAAAAAAGTATCTAAAGATCACACTGTTGACAAAGTAGCAGTACCCCTATGTCGTGATAATTTTTTTAACGTAGAAACTTAACTATCGCGTAAGAATTCTATACCAGACAGTTTACTACTATTAGTTATTCTGTCAGTTTACTACTATTACTTATTCTGTGGCTAGACCTTATTTCTTGATCCTTACAAATGCAACTCACACATTACAGTAACTATTTAGTAATCTGTGACATTACTATCACGGTTTCTCATCAACAAAGTTACACTACGGCATGGACGCTACGGGTACGGCTTATAAGTCAACTTAACTTGTATATTATAATAGATTTAACTTACCAAAGAATAACCAAAAAGGGGCCTAAAATAACGCATTACTAAGAAAAAATAAGTACTTAGCTGTTATTTGCACACTAAAGCCCCGTCCTATCCTACCTAATGCGATGATACGTTCATCCAATGACACTGATCGTGCGATCAAACCTAGTGATATTATTATCTACTGAATGTGTTATTTAACGGTCGCGCGATCATCCGATAGTACCAGTTTCATCCCACGATGAAATCGCAACGCATAATCGCGCGAGCGATAGCCACTACGACAGGGGCACAGCGGTGACACTCCGTGTCCGTGAGAGTTCGAGCGCCGGTGACGTTTAGCCGACGCTAGGGTTGATACCGAAATTGAATATAGACTTATTCCAAAGAAGGTTACGTGTAGGATGTTATATAATTTGTGTAAGAATATTTAGGTAATGAAAGACACCTTCAATTTTCAATCAACTTTTATAGATATTTTTATTAAATATCTTTACAAATGGGAAATAATAAAATTTCCGACGAAATAAAATATGAACGACATTGAATAAAATACTCAAATAAGAAACCGAGCAGCGTTATATTTTGTTTGTGAAAAACTAACTAAGCTAGCGACAATTTACGAATGACTAATTTCGAGTCGAAAATACTTTATTAGAATATGTTCAGGAATACGTAGGTATATCTCGGTAAATAAGTATCATTTTGGTGAAACCGCAGGTTTTGTCTGTGCAGTTATGGATAAGGTTGTGATAACTACCGAAAGTATATCCTAAGGGATGGCACAGTGGATATATTTTGCCTAGCGTGCCATCGTCCGGGTGAATCCCTTAGACATATAATCTCCGGTTGTTCTCGTCTCGCAAACGGCGAGTATTTGCATAGACATCATCATCATCATCATCATCAGCCATTTAATGTCCCCACTGCTGGGGCACTGGCCTTCCTTATGGATGAATAAGGAGAATGAGCCATGACCCACCACGCGGGCTCAGTGCGGATTGGTGGGTATTAACGACTGCAAGTGCAGCCGGGACCAACGGCTTAACGTGCCTTCCGAAGCACGGAGGAGCTCTATATGAAAAGCTTTTGGTCACCCATCCCGTGACCGACCATTGCGAACGTTGCTTAACCTCAACGATCGCAGGCCGAGCGCGCTATCCACTGCGCCACGGGCTCCTCGTTTTTTGCATTCACAATGCAATTTTTATTACTGAAAAATGGAAAATGAAGTATTTAGAAAAAATCGACCCGTCTCACAACTATACTACCGTCTCATTTTCCATTTTTCATAGTCGGTCGATTTTTTCTAAATACTTCATTTTCCAATTTGTATTGATAGACATAACCAAGGATAATACACCAACAACTTGCTCTGAAACATAATCTTGCGGCATCCGAGGTGCTGTACTACAAGTATGCACCAGCCCCCGTACCGGCTAAAAAATATGGGTATGGACATGGGCTTCATTTGACATTTGAAGCTCACATTTTGTCCTTATATGGGCATAATATGGGCTTCAAGTGTCAAATGAAGCCCATATCCATATCCATATTTTTTAGCCGGTAGCCCCCCAGAACAGGTTCTTGAAAATAGCCATGCTACATTGTATTGGGATCGATCTATCATAACAGACAGGCAGGACTATTGTAGCATTAGCTACAATACAACAATATCAGGCTTATTTTAATTTTTAGTTTTTTGCATTCACAATGCAATTTTTATTACTGAAAAATGGAAAATGAAGTATTTAGAAAAAATCGACCCGTCTCACAACTATACTACCGTCTCATTTTCCATTTTTCATAGTCGGTCGATTTTTTCTAAATACTTCATTTTCCAATTTGTATTGATAGATCGACATGAACGCCACGCAATAATTGTTTATGTCGCTGTTCCCCATGACATGACAAGTTGACGACAACCTTGGGAAAGCTGAAAAAGATAAAGAAAACAAATATCTTGATTTAGCTTACGAGATTGTTGACATGTGGGACATTGATTCAGCAATTGTTGTTCCGATAGTCATATCTGCCCATGGTCTGATAGCCAAGAGCCTCGATAAACACCTTAAGAGGCTTGCGTTAGGTGGATGGATCGGGAGTCAGATGCAGAAGGCAGTACCTACTTCTGTACACGGCCCGTATCTGTCTCTGGATCCTTAACCATCGGTAGCCGGGACCCTGATCTTGCTACCGTTGGGGAACTGAATTTTTGTATTTTTAAATGTTATATTTTTTAATGTTTTATAATGTAAAAAAATTATGTTAAGAAATATAATTTTGTAAGTATTTTAAATGTAATAAAGGGAATAATAACAATAATATATGTACGTAAAATAAGCTACTAACAGTGGGACACAGTTAATGTGTCCGAATAAAATACTAAATCGTCCAAAGAAAATACTAAGTAAGCGACAAAAATACTAAGTAAGCGACAAAAATACTAAGTAAGTGAATCAATAATCGCCCAAATAAAAATTAGTCCTCTCAATAATTATTTATTATGGACTGAATTTTAACAACTTTCCCATTTTTTGCCTTCCTAGTAGTTCCTATTTGAATGTATGAAGATTGTGCCAGCCCTCGGCCAAGGCATTCACCCGACTGCCCGTTCCCCGCCCCGCGCGCCTCTCACGGCCCCCGCTCACATCCAGACACCCACACATAGCCGCAAGCGATTTTACGTGCACACATGCTTAAGTGTCGTTTCTTTTCGCGTAAGTGTATATATTCTTTGACAGGGGCCCAGTGGCAAAGAATATATACACTTACGCGAAAAGAAACGACACCATCCCTTAGGATATACTTTCGGTAGTTATCACAACCTTATCCATAACTGCACAGACAAAACCTGCGGTTTCACCAAAATGATACTTATTTACCGAGATATACCTACGTATTCCTGAACATATTCTAATAAAGTATTTTCGACTCGAAATTAGTCATTCGTAAATTGTCGCTAGCTTAGTTAGTTTTTCACAAACAAAATATAACGCTGCTCGGTTTCTTATTTGAGTATTTTATTCAATGTCGTTCATATTTTATTTCGTCGGAAATTTTATTATTTCCCATTTGTAAAGATATTTAATAAAAATATCTATAAAAGTTGATTGAAAATTGAAGGTGTCTTTCATTACCTAAATATTCTTACACAAATTATATAACATCCTACACGTAACCTTCTTTGGAATAAGTCTATATTCAATTTCGGTATCAACCCTAGCGTCGGCTAAACGTCACCGGCGCTCGAACTTTCACGGACACGGAGTGTCACCGCTGTGCCAGTGGCCCGATTCTGCTAACGTTAAGTAAGTAACTAGTGTGTAAAAAAGCACAACAATTGAAACACGATTGAGAGACGATTACGACTTAACGTTAGCAGAATCGGGCCACAGGCGAGTGTATATATTCTTTGCCACAGGACAAAAAGCGTCAGTAGTCCGTACTTATACTAAACCAGCTGTTTTCCTATACCTTACATAATTTTACGAAAGCTTATGGGATACAATAATTGGTATACTAGGTACCTACTTTAGATCCTGTATCGTAGAATAGGATAGGATCTATAATCTATTGCGATCCTATTCTTCGGGCACACTAAGACCAACACCCAACACAGCAATGGTTGAATCGTAAATAATTACAGTTTAGTTTAGTTAGATAGATTAAAGATGTTTGCAACATCTTTTAGGGCTTAGTTAGTTATTATTAGGTACCTAGGTAAAAAATCTAGCTGTGTCATAATAACTGTATATATAAAAGCTTGCCTAGGCGTGTGTCGATGTTATGTAAATAATTCAAATAATTGAGGCACACAGCTCTTCATAATTTATACTTTTCTCTGTTCTCTGTGAGTTTAGTTACAGTTTTAGGCCGTTTGACTTTTTGTACTTACTTACTTATTTAAGTTTATCAATGTGCAGTGTAAGTTAAGTTTATAGTTATCAATGTGCAAACGTTATCGCGTTCGCGTTAAGAATTCTATTCTAGACCTCATTTCTTTATAACCTGTTTGTAACTAATTTACCTACGATCTCTATATCAAAATGTAACTCAAACAATATCACGTTTGCTCGTTGACAAATTTACACTACGACTACTGTACCAACCCCTAGCATGAAAAACTATCGTTATGGTATGGTATCGAATACTCAATAAACTATACCGTCCTTTAAAAGCTGTTGGAGTGCTCTGTGTATGTGTTGAATTTTAGTTACACAAACGACCGAAAGAGGCGCTGCTCTGGTTTTCATTCAAAATAATACGATCACGATAACGGTTACCATAACGACAGTTTTTCGTGCTAAGGGCTACTGATTACAACATCGATATTGTAATTTTAGTTTGGTGTTGCTCCAATCCAATTACTAGGTAGGGCTAGGAAGACCTACTTCCGCTTATAAGCACACAATAAAAAGTATTATTGTGATACGTTGAAATCGACATGTGAAAGAAATACAGGCAAGAGACCGAAGCCGAAGAGAGGGCGAAGCCCGATGCGTTGGTTAGATCAGCCCCTGATTCACAAACCGTCAGAAACGGAATCGGGTTCGAATCATGTGATTTGTCTTTGCCTATTTTATAGTGAGTGAAAGAGACAGTGCATCCATTCCTCTGTCGGAAACGCTTCCTACTGTTTGTGAATCAGGGGCCTGATCAGATTCGCACCGCAGCCTCCGACAGCAACAGATGGTGGAACACAGTGAGGGACAAGATGTGTCCAGGAGTTCGTGACCCTCAGCATTGAGGAATACGACGCAAGGAGGAGGAGGTCCTTTCAATATCCAAATTAGGCTGATACAAAATGCTAGTCAAAATAAGTAGGTACTTTTTTAAATACTTTAGATAACTTATTTATTTATTTACTAATGTACATAATACCACCATCGGAATTTACTTCAATTTGTCATTGTTAGAAAATTTTTGTAAGACAAGTACTAACTCATTTGTTTTTTCTTCAATTACATACCTACTTATATTGCAAATGAAATATAGAGATGGATGGGTCGATTTTTTCTAATATTTAATTTTCAATATAATTCTGAAACAAAAAGGAAAAAGTAAAAATAATATGTTTGTTCTAATCTAGTCAAGCAGTGACATTATTTTATCCCCATAGTTGGCTGTGTTACAAGCAGTTACATTTATAAAATGTATTTTAAAGCCTGCGAATTTTAGGTACCTGGTAGGTATATTTAGAACACGCAATACCTACAATTTTATAAATTGATGTAAATGTAAATTAAAACATTACCAACAAATTATGTTGTTTTAATTGCCGTCTGTTAACCAACAGAGGCGAAAGAAAATAAAAAAATATATCTTTTTGCTGTTCATTTATTTGTACCCACTTAAGCCGACCAACCCATACCTACATGGGTTTTGAGAAATAAAAAACCTATTTTATTAATTTTGAACGGGTTTTTTATATTTTTAGAAACTTTAGAAGTTACCTAGCTACTTGTTTAGTTATAATGACAGGTAACCTTCGGTCAACAATAATACCTGCAGGTAACGTAATTAATTCAATAATTTGGAATTTTATTTGTAAGTAAAAAGTGTTAGGTATGAATAATTTTATAGAACATGTCCTCAAGAAGTTAAGTTTATATAACATTATCACTATTCCTCTAAAATGATTTGTGTTATTTAAACATATAAAACAATAGCGGATCCTCGCGGTTTCACCCGCGTGGTACCCGTTCCCGTGGGAATATCGGGATAAAATATAGCTTATGTCACTCGGGAAGTATATAGCTTTCTAATGATTAAATAATTTTCTAAATAGGTCCAGTAGTTTTGGAGCCTATTCGATGCAAACAAACAAACAATCAAATCTTTCCTCTTTATAATATTAGTATAGAAGTATAGATGATAGTATTGACTGCAAAAAGAATTAAAATTACTTCCGTATTTTTCGTATTAATTAGACGTAGATATATTCGCCGGACTCATACATAGGTTCATCGGCACACTACACATTTGATTTTTGAATAAACAGACTAAGCTTTTGTCATTTTATATCCAAACCTTAGCTATTGGCGCAATTTTTGAGGTATTGGACAACAAAGAAGGTTGGAAGTCCAGAATGTATCACAAATTTGAATCACCAGATAAGGTGATGTTACTGAACGAACATTCTGAAAATGAGGATGCCAAATGCCATACCACGTTTTGCGCTACGTGCTATCAACTGCCGAGGCTATTTAAATTGATTGGACTAGTTAATTTCGCTTTTTGACCACCGTCCACCTCATGAGACCACCTGAGTGAACGGTAGCATGTTTTTTTTACTAACGTGCACAAGAAAATATTAACTTCCACCGTATATCTTGATAATGTTATTAAAACTTTTTTGATTTGAAATGCAAAGATAAAATGTACCTATTTAAATAATGCTACCCGATGGGACTCGAACCCACGACCTTTCACTCTCTGGGCGAATGCTTTAACCACTGAACTTCGGAGTCCTGTCCTTAGATGGGATTCGAACCCACGACCTTTCACTGTCCGGACGAATGCTATAACCACTGAGCTACGGAGTCGTTCGATGGGACTCAAACTCACGACCTTTTATTGTCCGGGCAAATGCTCCAACCACTGAGCTACGGAGTCATTCGATGGGATGGGACTCGAACCCACGACCTTTTACCACAGCATAAAAAAACTGTGCTTTTACTGTCCGAGCGAATGCTCAATCTTACCACTGAGCTACGGAGTCGTTATTTTCATTTTCAATATTTTAAATTTTGAAAATTGCATTGTGAATGCAAAAAAGATAAAATACTTTTTTTGGGCATGACAGAGTCGAGTGAAAAGGCGGCGGCGGGGTGTGCTACATCACGGCGCGGACCACTTTGAAAACCGCAATTCTGACTACATGGTCATTTTGTCCTATTTCGTCCTAGCTAATTGTGTCCCAAATTTTCGGAATTCGTCCTAAAGGGGACGAAAAGATATAAGCGATTTAAATGGTCCATGCCAAAGCAAACCTTCGTTATGGCACGAACAGGCTATATTTATTAAACAATAACACCTAGCCTGGATCTGATTAGTAACATTTTGTCCCTTTTTTATAGAACCCGCAATGCCTGGAATCAAAACTAAATAAAGCGCCGTTCAAAAAATATAAAGGAATGATTTGGTCCATGCCATAATTAACCTACATCTTGGCGCAATCAAAAATTTTGAAGGTTTCTTTAACCGAAGCTTGTTTGCTCGTGTGTGTGTCAGTGAGTAACAAAAATAACAAATGCAAACAATTGCATAGGTAATAAAGATAAACCATAGTTTCGATATATGACTTCAATGCGCGACGGCAAAGTGGTAAGGGCGCTGACCTCCAAGGTTGTGGGTTCAAGTGCAACTCGCGTCAAATTTTGCAATACCTATATTTTCATCTTATACGTTTCCCAACGTAATGCGTTAAAATAAAAATACAACCTTAAATGATTTTAGCTTTATTTATTTATTGAGTTTTCTACCAAACAAATATTCACTTTATATACAGGGCGTCCCAAAACTATGCATCATGGAGGAAAAGTACCTTAAATACTGAAGATATAAAATTTTACTGAAAGGAGACTTCATTTTTATTTTAAAAAGAAAACGAACTGCAATCAAGGATTTTCATAAAATCGCCTGTCTGAACTGGGAATCGAACCCGCTGAACGTGAAAAAAAATATTTCTTTAATTTTGTTATACCGATTGACGGGATCAATTTTAAGCATTTATTTCTTCTTAGTAACATGACATCTTAAATAAAAGGGAGACTACGAAATTTAACATTTATTATAGGTAATGGACAGCCCACAGAACACGGAAAGATTTTTTTCCATGTTCTGTGAGACAGCCTTTTCTGTGACTGTCGTGCTCAAAACAACTAACTTTAACATGTAAGACTTAGAGTGGAGATTGGAGCAATTATACTTAGTTTACCTATCATAAGTGTTTAATAAAGTTATAATGTGATAAGATAAGTAACACCACTCGATTGGTTTTAATAAGTTTGGATAATTTGGTGCGAGTTCGATTCTCGGTTCAGACAGGCGATTATTTAAAAATTCTTGAATGTAGTTCGTATTGTTATGTGCGTCAAATTAGCAGCCTCACAACAGAATTAGATGGTTTTGATTATGTCAAAAAATACTGTATAAATAGTGTTAAATAGTGATGTATATTAAATAAATAGTGTAACTTTGATTCAAAAGATATTTGAGTATCTTAGTGAGGCTGCTAACTTAACGTCAAGTTAGCAGTCACCTCAAGAAATACAGTTCGTATCAATTTGATTTATATGTCAAAAAATACTGTATAAATAGTGTATCGTAAACGCAAAATTTCAAAAGTAGTGCTTTAATACAAGCCGAGATGTTAGGGTCTCTAAGTGGGCTGCTAACTTGACGTTTCTTGCGATGGAGATTCCAGGGAAACAGGTACAAGTTTTAAATAAATAAATACTTGAAAAATTACTGTGTGAAATAGTGAATCTTATGATATAAATAAAAAAAGAATTCTTCTTTGCTATTTTCAAAAAATCTAATGTTAACTTCTACCATACATTCGAATTTAGGTACAGTCGTGTACAGTTTTCTTTAGACGTACTGATATTGTCAAATTTTTTATTCCAGTCATTTTAAATGATACATAATCTATCGTATCATCATCATTTCAGCCGTACGACGCCCACTGCTGGGCATAGGCCTCCCCCAAGGATGGGCGTTTTCACACTGGACGATAACGGTAACGACACGATATTACACCGATATCGTCCCGATATCGTCCGCCGATATCGGCACGATATCGGAACGATATCGGTGTGTGAAACGATAACCAGCAGCTTGCTATGCGGTTAGTCGCCGGTTATTAAGCCAGCTAAAGTAACCGCGCGGCTCCAAGTTTTATATTAGTTATTATACTAGTATAGGTATTCGAGGTAATAATGGCAGCAGTAAACAAATTACGTTTGCTTTATCTTTTATATTTACGGCGAAAAAAACGATATCGTCAAAGAATATTTTGAGTTGATCCTATTCTTCTAGTGCGACATTTAGAGGGAACATATTACCTTCTCTTCGATAAACTGTGTGCGCGAAGTAAAATGTTTTATAATTTTTTTCGAATAAGCCAGGACACTTTTGAGGACATTTTATTTATTTGGTGGATCAACAGTTAAAATACCAATTATGAAACTATTAATAGCTACAGTAAACCAATTATAGATCCACACCAATAAGGCACATTATTTTTACATGCACATATTACTTACCTATATAAAAAAAGCGCCTTTAAAAAAATGCCACCAACAAGTAAGAAATAAATAATACCTCTATACTGGATTAACACCAAATAACGTAAGTAAGTACTTTCAAGACGTCGGGCACTTCAAAGTACTACTTAAGTTATTTGTTGTGAATACAGTATTAGAGTTAGAGGTATTATTTCTGACATTTTGGCGGCATTTTTTTGAAGGCACTTTTATTTTTTACAAAAATATTTTTTATGTCATTCTTTTTAGTGCATCATGCAGGCAATTTTCGTGTACCTACCTATTATCTTGGTAAATAGTACCTATAGTATAAACACATCTTAGATTTCTGCGCGAACTGTCCATATAAATAAAACACTTTCACGGATTTTTCACGCAATTTATTTAACAACTTGGTTGTTGTTAAATAAATTGCGTAAAAAAAACCGTGAAAGTGTTTTATTTATACCTATAGGTAGTATGTTAGGATGTACACATAAACCGCATCAATCACAAATACTCATCTGATGTAAAACGTATCAAAATCGATTCAGCCAAACGTGAGATATTCACGGACAAACATACATAATGTACATAAAGGGTCAAACTGAGAACCTCCTTTTTCAAAGTCGGTTGTAATACCAAAACCTTCTCCTAAATGTAACAAATACTTTTCTGAAAACCGCATCTCGCGGACAAACCTTCATACATACATACGGGTCAAACTGAGAACCTCCTTTTTTGAAGTCGGTTAAAATACTAAAACCTTATCCTAAATGTAACAAATACTTTCCTGAAAACCGCATTAAAATCAGTTCAGCCAAAAGCGAGATAATCGCGGACAAACATACATACAAAAAAATACAGGTCAAACTGAGAAGCTTCTTTTTTTTGAAGTCACTTAAAAATTATTAATATCGTTCGGTCATTGTCGATATTACATACTCGAAATAGAAGGGAGAGGTGAGGCGGGAGGAGATCCACCTCCTCTCTCCTCTCCACCAATCAACAAGCAGGCATAATCGTTGCGGAACTCACACCTAGCAAATCAAGAAAAAAAGCGCTTCCTAGCGGTGGCTTTTAGCGTAAAAACCCAAAAATGCAGTAAATAACAGATAAACTGTTAATTACCCTTGGTTACTTTCGTTAATAACCGGCTTCGCATCTTCCGCACTTGTGTCGTCACCGATATCGGCACGACAGACGATATCGTTGACGGTAACGACACAGTGTGAAAGCATTTAGTAGTGATTGTATGAAACTGCCAGTCCGACGATATCGTGCCGATATCGTGTCGTTACCGTTATCGTCCAATGTGAAAACGCCCATTCTCCACAACGATCGGTCCTGCGCTGCCCGCATCCAGCGGCTTCCCGCGACCTTGACCAGTAGCCCGATTCTCGTAATATAAACCGTGACGATATCGTAGCGATTTAGTCGTTGAAACCATATTCGTATTCACAACTGTCGATAGAACTTGAGCGGCAGCGATTCTATCGAAGTGTCGTCGAAGTGTATTCTGGTACATTAATCGTCCTTCAATCGTTTCAAAACGATAACTCGAAGGTATTCTACTATTTAGATGACCTTTGTTTCGATCGGATTTCAACGACTAAACGTCAAAATAAGCGATCCAAGTGTCGTTGGACAAAAGTTCAATTAGCTGGAACTTTTGTATGTGAAAAATAAGCTTGGGGCTAGCATATTTGTTATTATTTCTTTTTTATTTTATTTAATAAACTTTTGTACATAATACATAGGTAATGTAATATACAAGGCGGACTTAATACTAAAAGTATTTTTTGCCAGTCAACCGTTGGGAAACAGAAAACAATTTAAGCGGCACAAATTATATAATTATCTATAAGTAAGTACTAATATTATAAAAAGGTAAGATTTGATTGTTTGTTTGTTAAATTGTTTTCATCGAATAGGCTCCGAAACTACTGGACCGATTTAGAAAATTCTTTGATCATTAGAAAGCTACATTCGTTCAGGTACCACGCGGATGAAACCGCGAGAATCCGCTAGTATATTATAAACAAACAAAATATACAAGCTACATAATCGACGCAAACAGCGTAAACGGAGAAATAAATTGAGAGCTGCAAGATGGGACGCTTCCGAAATGCCGGAGAGACTTCAAAATTTTGGTACAAACACTCATTTATTATTTATTATTTATTATTAATTATTAATTATTAATTAATTATTTATTATTTATTATTTATTATTTATTATTTATTATTTATTATTTATTATTTATTATTTATTATTTATTGTTTATTATTTATTATTTATTATTTATTATTTATTATTTATTATTTATTATTTATTATTTATTATTTATTATTTATTATTTATTATTTATTATTTATTATTTATTATTTATTATTTATTATTTATTATTTATTATTTATTATTTATTATTTATTATTTATTATTTATTATTTATTATTTATTATTTATTATTTATTATTTATTATTTATTATTTATTATTTATTATTTATTATTTATTATTTATTATTTATTATTTATTATTTATTATTTATTATTTATTATTTATTATTTATTATTTATTATTTATTATTTATTATTTATTATTTATTATTTATTATTTATTATTTATTATTTATTATTTATTATTTATTATTTATTATTTATTATTTATTATTTATTATTTATTATTTATTATTTATTATTTATTATTTATTATTTATTATTTATTATTTATTATTTATTATTTATTATTTATTATTTATTATTTATTATTTATTATTTATTATTTATTATTTATTATTTATTATTTATTATTTATTATTTATTATTTATTATTTATTATTTATTATTTATTATTTATTATTTATTATTTATTATTTATTATTTATGAAAGAACGATCTAATCTAAATAACCTGAAAGAATACAACTAAAAATCTTTACATATCAACGACATTTGAGGAGTTGTACCTTCCATCACCAGCTCATCAGCATGTGATGATGACTACCAGATGCAAATACTTAAAAAACTTAGAAAATCTTTAAAATACGTAAATTACCATAAATATTACGGGTTTTCCTCGATTTCCCCTGGATTCCACCATCAGATCCTAACTTGGTAACAATGTGACTACCTCAGGAGTTTACTCTTTCGAATAAAAAAATAATCATTGAAATTGGTCAATAGTTCGCGAAGATATTGACGTGTAAAGCAGGAACTACCAGTCAAAAACTATGTGTTTTTTCAGGATTGTGAAAAAACTACTGAACTGACTACTTTAACTTTTTCATGATACCACACATAAACTACCTACCTATTTTCTTTCAGATAAAAAAAGAATTATTAAAATCGGTTAACAACTGGCGAAGTTATGGTAAAACATACATAAAAAAATACTGTCGACTTGAGAACCTCCTCTTTTTTTGAAGTCGGTTAAAAAGTGGGTAGAAATATATTTGTTTAAATACCTAATCAATAGCATTAAACCGATTATACGTATGTATTGACACAATCAAAAATATATATTTCACTTTTTTGCTCGATAGTACGCACTTCACGATTGAAATAAAGTTTGAACCTTATTACTAAGGAGCAAAGTTCAACATTGATCGTCAGCATATATTCAGATTATTATGTAGAAGTTTACATTAGATTTTTTGAAAATAGCAAAGAAGAATTCTTTTTTTATTTATATCTTAAGATTCACTATTTCACACAGTATTTTTTCAAGTATTTATTTATTTAAAACTTGTACCTGTTTCCCTGGAATCTCCATCGCAAGAAACGTCAAGTTAGCAGCCCACTTAGAGACCCTAATATCTCGGCTTGTATTAAAGCACTACTTTTGAAATTTTGCGTTTACGATACACTATTTATACAGTATTTTTTGACATATAAATCACATTGATACGAACTGTATTTCTTGGGGTGACTGCTAACTTGACGTTAAGTTAGCAGCCTCACTAAGATACTCAAATATCTTTTGAATCAAAGTTACACTATTTATTTAATATACATCACTATTTAACACTATTTATACAGTATTTTTTGACATAATCAAAACCATCTAATTCTGTTGTGAGGCTGCTAACTTGACGCACATGTATTGTTATAAAAATAAAGTCTTATGTCAATAAAGTTTTCAATCTACAATATTTAGTGCGGTCTTTGCCACCATAAGTGACATATTATAGCATACATACCTACTCATTCTATGCTCATGGCACGCCCTGAGAGCGCCCTGAGGGCGTCCCACGACTATGCCACATGGAATATGGACGTGGACCGCACCAAATTATTCAAACCTTTTGACGTGATAACGTCTTATAAATCGATGAACGTCCGGCTGCATCCACGAAAAAGCATGACGCAATAGTAACGTTCCGCCAAGGCACCTAGGTAGATAATGGTACAGAGAGCTAACTTCTGAAACAGTTACATTATAATGCTGCACAAACTTGTTATTTTTAGTTATTTCATCCAGACCTTCGTTATTTCATAAAAACTGAAAGTTTTTCTGTGCATGCCCCCTATACAGGTAAGAACGACCAGCGACTATAGAGTTTGGGTTGTGGTTACTTTGGCAGGTAACAGATAGTAAAGGTGTATAAAATAGTACCTAAAATTCGTTAAAGTATAAAGCTCCATTTTTATATATTTTCTGCGGGATAACTCTAGAAATCTCGTCATCCATTGCCGGACACTTCTGACAGTTGAATCCCCTGCCAGACACCCCTAAACTTTAATAAATTATACTTTCGTTTTAGTATCAAAGCTAAATTTTATATAATATTACTTGAGGACCTATAAAAAAACGTTACCTCGTTACGTTTATTGGTTTATACGTCTTGCCAGACACATTGAAAGTCCGCTTTAGGTGCGAGCGCGAGGTAACAACTGTTCAAGCGGGTGCGAGTGAGATAGGGGCGCTTAGAGCGAGCGCATTTATAGTCAAGACAGTCTTAAGACAGCCTATTGCTTTACAAAGAACCACCAGGACCAGAACCTTTCTGTGGTATTTCAAAGAACCAGGCTAACCTTTGATGCAACTTCTAAAAGGCAACCTATTTGGTAAATCTACACGCCAAATCCCTTATAAAAGGCTACTCGCAAAGCCCAACTGCCGTACTCCTGGATATTAGCAGGACGAATATCTGTGCCATCTGTGCGATAATACGCGCCTTAACCGGCCTCATCTGTCATTTAGTGATGTATTGATCAATTTATGCGTAGGTACAACAAACGTTTTATAATTGATATTTATGGAGTTTTTGTGAAATAAAGTGTAATTTTACGAATAAAGTGTATCATGGGAGATACATTTATGGTTTTTAAATATATTTTTTTACTTTTTATAACATGGCTATGAACGTACTAAAGGTAGGTATTTTATTATTAGATATCTTAAAAGATCGTAATCGACTAAGCATTAGCAAATCTGTGCTTCAGCGGGCTTTCAATGTGTCTGGCAAGATGTAAAAACCATTAAAACTGTCCGGCTATTGCGATAACGTTTTGTTATAAGTAAGGCCATAAGTAACATAAATAAAATTTAGCTTTTATACTACACTCGCGAGCAAAAGTATGGAATCACTTAATTGGAATTGACTCCGCGCGATCTTGAGTACTTAATAACTAGTTAAGAATAATAAAAATGGTACCATTTTAAAGGTTAAACTGTTAACTTTAAATTGATACCAAATTCATTTAAATCACATCGGTATTTAAGGAGCTATCCCGGATTAAGTGAAGGAGTAAGGAAAAATATATGTTTCAATTGTTTGATACGTCGCGAGTTGCGGCCTATTGTCCCCCTATAAAAGCACGTGTTATCGGATTTTCTTTACACATCAGATCATTCTCTCACCGACCTCCGCGCTCTGCGGACGCGTTCTCGTGCCCGCATACAGCTGCGACCTCTCTCGCGCTCTCGCGTGTGCTGTGCTAGTGTTGTGAGTGGTTCCCGCTCGCCGCATTACGTACGTATACCTTTTTAGTGCAAAACGACTTGCTGTTTTGCACTCGTTGCAAACATAGTACTCTTAGTGTTTGTATCAAAATACTAAGTGCCTATTTTTGCCCGCGATTTGCGTCGGTTGAAACCTAACGGTGCCAACTACCCCGACGGAGCGCCCCCGGTTCGCTCTCTAGGCCTCCAGGCCTAGGAAAACCGCAGTCCCGGACCCATTGCACTTGGGCCTAGTCCCAAGGGGAAGGGAACGAGCGGCTATCCGAATTAGGGATACCTGCTCCCACAGTAGGCCCCCTCCCCCCTGCCTTTGGCGGGGGGAGTCTTTCTTGGCTCTTCAAGCCTAACCTTGTTCTTATCTCATTTTTATTTTATTTTCTCATCTTGTTTATTACGCTCTCTGTGTGTTTATTTTATTTTTAATTCTCTGTGTGTTTATGTCTCTATCTGTGCTCATATTCTATCTGTGTCTATTTTGCTTTTACCGCCATGGACCCGTATGACTTTACCCAACTCATGCTCAATACTCCCGGCTTAGTGCAGCACCTTTCCCTCCTCCCTGGCCTTCAGGAACGCCTACTTCCCATAATTCAGGACTTCCAGCGTCAGCCCACCCCGACCCCTAGCCACCAAACTCCCAACCCGTTGAAGAGGGCCTCGTCTGAGAGGTCCCTTTCACCGACTTCCGACCAGGAGCCAGTCATTCCCCCCAAAGAGGACCCCCCAACTGTCTCCGTCAACTGTCTCCCCCGCAAGGGGAAAAAAGGGAAAAAATCCAAGAATCGGCCCTCGCCGATTCCGGAGCTCCCGAAATCCTCCTCCCCCACTCCACCTCCGGTCGCCCAAAGCAACCGCACTCCCGTTCCGCTGGACAAGATCGCTACCGCGGTCACAGCGACACCCATGGACACTGTGCCATCAACCCCCGCGCTAGACGCGCCAACCCACCCACACACGCGGGCCAATCCCATGTCTGCCAAACCAAAGGCGCCTCCCCCCGTTTTCCTTCGGGAAAAAGGCAAATGGACCGAAGTGTCCAAAATGTGCCTAACCGAGAAAATTAATTACACCCGTGCGTCCAACACGGGCTCAGCCATCAAAATTGAGGTGTCCACCATCTCTGACTACCGCCAACTAATCTCAAAGCTATCTACTCTCAAGATAGCCTACCACACTTTCGCGCTCCCGGAAGAGCGCAAGATCCGCGCGGTACTCCGTGGGGTACCCGTGGAGCTTCCCACCGATGAGATCAAAGCCGATCTCATCAGCCAGGGCTTCCCTGTCGAAGCCGTGCATCCGATGTACGGCCACGGCAGGCGCCGCTTCCCTCTGGCGTTGGTCGCTATGACCAACACAGCCCAAGCCAAAGAACTATACAAGGCCAAAGAACTTGTCATCTGCGGCCTTTCCAAAATCACCGTCGAGCCCCCGCGCAGCCGCGGGGTCCCAGCGCAATGCCACCGGTGCCAACTTTACGGGCACGCGGCGGCCAATTGCACGGCCCCACCAAGGTGCGTCAAGTGCCTTGGCTCCCATTCCACCAGTGAGTGTGAACGCACTCGCGACACTCCCGGTGAGCCCGCGTGTGTCAACTGCGGCCTCATTGGCCACCCAGCCAACTGGAGAGGGTGCATACGCGCCCCCCGCCCTAATCCCAAGTCCCAGTCCCAGTCCCAAAAACAAGGGCCAAAGCGGCAACCTCCCAGGTGGCCGCAGGCGGGCCCCCCAACAAACAATACCCAGAACTTCCCCGATCTTCCTAAATCGGGAGGTAGGATAGTCGCACAGGCCACAAAGTCGGCCTGGGGCGGCTCTAACACCTACACCCCCAGTCAGACACCCGCCCCACCAAATTGGCGCTCCCAAGCGCTCCCCCCAAATTGGCGCTCTGAAGCGCTCCCCCCGACGCAACCACAGTCCTACTCTAAAGAGGAAGACCTTGATTACGTCCTCAGTTCAATCCAAAACATTGACCTCGACGAGGTCTCAGTCATTGCCCATAAATTACGCAATGCCCGGACAGGCCGGGAGCGCGTAATCATAATATCCCAACACAGTCAGTGCCTAAAAGCACTTCAAAGTTTTAAGTAAAGTTCCCATTTTTCTATCTTATCTCATTTTAATTCCTTCATTTCACTCATTTCATTGCCGAACCGCCCGCTTTGGGCATCGGCCTTTTTGTTTTCTGATTTCAGATATGACCAGTCACCTCGTTTGGATGCTGGTCATCCCCAGTGCGCACTTCGCCTAGGCGGGTGACGCCCTGCGCCACGGCCCTCCAGGGACGTGGTCGCCACAGATATGCTGAAATACCCGTCCAGGTAACAGCTGTTTTCAGGCAGTGTTTAGTCGGTAAGAGTCCGACATAACCATTACAGCCGGCTGTAATGGTATCCATGAGGATTCACTGCCTCCTTATCCCCCGTAGTCCGGAAGGTTGCCGGATGAGCGATTGTTTCAATAGGAAACGGTCGGTCGTTCGACGAAAAAAAAAAAAAAAAAAATTTTTCTTTATCAGTCGGCTTTCACACGTTGACCGGTACACATCTCCGCTATTTTGACCCTTGAACTTGGACGACAATGGATACTACACCTACAGAAGCAGCGCAAATCGTCGCCCTATTGCAAGAAGGGCTCAGCCAGCGGGCTGTAGCACGTCGGCTCCACATAAGCCAGTCCTGTGTTTCGAAAGTTTATAAACGCTTTCGGGAGACTGGTGGCTTTATCTCGAGACCAAGATTTGGACGGCGCCGGTGCACATCGGAGAGGGATGACCGTTTTATCGTGTCAACCTCTCTCCTAAATCGGCATTTGACTGGTGTCGACGTCAACAGGAGCTCCGAAATATTCGTGGGGTAGCTGCCAGCGAGTGGACAGTTCGTCGAAGACTTAAGCAAGCTAATTTGACTCCAAAAAGGCCTGCCACAGGCCCGAAACTGACAGCAGGTCACCGACAAGCTCGCCTTCAATTTGCTCGCTCCGATCTTGATTGGGATGTTGAGCAATGAAGGCGAGTCCTGTTCTCCGACGAGTGCAGAATGTGTTTGCACGGCAGCGACCGAAGGGGTCGGGTCTACAGGCGGCCTGGGGAGCGATTTGCGCAGTGCTGTTTCGCTGAGACGGTGGCTTATGGGGGCGGTTCTTGTATGATGTGGGCCGGCATTTCCTTCGACGGTAAAACGGAGCTTGTTTTCGTTCCTGGCGGGGGACGAGGAGGCGGTCTAACTTCAGACCGCTACATTTCCGATATTCTGCTGGAACATGTCGTTCCCTATGCGGGATATATCGGTGATGACTTCCTCCTTATGCACGATAAAGCTCGTTGTCACACTTCCCGTGCCACAACTGAATACCTCGAAGAAGTCGGTATCGCCACATTGGACTGGCCAGCGCTCAGCCCGGACTTGAATCCCATTGAGCACGTGTGGGATGAACTGAAGAGGAGGGTTCGTTCCAGAAATCCTGCTCCTTGAAGTGTGAATGAGCTGAAATCTGCTTTGATAGAGGAGTGGGAAGGTATGCCGCAAGAATCGATACAAAGGCTGATTAGGTCAATGAAGAACCGTCTTCGAGCAGTTATTAGGGCGAGAGGAGGGAACACTAAATATTGAAACTTGATTTCAAGGACAAATAAAAATGTTATTAGTAAATTTTTGTTGTTTTCTTTATTTATTATTTTTTCATATTCCTTGTGTTTTCCTTACTCCTTCACCTTATCCGGGATATCTCCTTAAATACTGATGTGATTTAAATGAATTTAGTATCAATTTAAAGTTAACAGTTTAAGCTTTAAAATGGTACCATTTTTATTATTCTTAACTAGTTATTAAGTACTCAAGATCGCGCAGAGTCAATTCCAAGTAAGTGATTCCATACTTTTGCTCGCGAGTGTATAACGAAAGTATAATTTATTAAAGTTTAAGGGTGTCTGGCAGGGGTAGCAACTGTCATAAGTGTCCGGCAATGGATGACGAGATTTCTAGAGTTATCCCGAAGAAAATATATAAAAATTGAGCTTTATACTTTAACGAATTTTAGGTACTTACTATTTTATACACCTTTACTACCTGTTATCTGCCAAAGTAACCACAACCCAAACTCTATAGTCGCTGGTCGTTCTTATCTGTATAGGGGGCATGCACAGAAAAACTTTCAGCTTTTATAAAATAAGGAATAGGTCTGGCCGTCGTGGTCTACACACAAACAATTTATATCCGCTACACACGTTCCTATCAGACTGCAGATTTGGTGCGAACTTCTCTGCAAATCTGATCCGCGCCTACACTCGTTCAAACTCACGTTCCGACCGACTTGGTCTTCTGGCTGGCCTGGCCGCACCGACAAGTAGCTGCAGTATTGCCAGCCACTGCTAATCTCCCAATATTATTTATATGTATTACCTATTTATAAGTACATACTTAACTGAAAACATTGATTTGCCTACATTAGATAGATTGAAAAC
The DNA here is from genome assembly GCA_949710035.1 of Crambus lathoniellus. Lineage (NCBI taxonomy): Eukaryota > Metazoa > Arthropoda > Insecta > Lepidoptera > Crambidae > Crambus > Crambus lathoniellus. The sequence goes on from OX453296.1 coordinate 33,920,038, forward strand.
GTTTTAAAAAAAAATGTAAACGCTTTCAAAAAGAATCTTCAAACAAAATTAACAAACACTAAAAACGAAAAAAATAATTCGAATTTTTAATTCAAAGGACTTATCGTGACTTTTTCTAACTTATCTTGGTAGTGGTAGGTACTTACTGAACTGTTTGAAATCGATCCACTCACGGAGGCATTACGTTCTGGCCCGGCCACGGCGTCAAATAAGGCTGTGGTTGTGTCAGTAAACGGTACGGATAAGTACCTCGTAGTACTTCGATGGAAAAAAAGAGTACCACAGTATTTCATCAGTTATAACGCATTTTTGGTGGCCGGGCTGCAACGCATACGACCCAGCCCGGCCACGCTTCTATCGAAATAAATAGGTAACTTTACGATGCAATTTTGGTACGAGGTGATGGTACGTATTCTGTACCAACGAGAATGTGTACGTTTCCCCTTTAAAATAGTAATTAAAACTATTTATTTTTGCATCGAAATTTCTGAAATAAAACGCCTGACATTATTGTTTTAGCAAATAAACGTAATTTGACGTCTTGAGATTATCACTCAGGGCTGCCTCCATACAAAAAATTGTTTGTAAATATGTTTTACGAATTTTTAAGTAATAGAAATAAAACATTTTTTTTAAAAAGGGAACCGCCTTCAAAAAGAATCTTCAAACAAAATTAACAAACGCTAAAAAACGAAAAACTAATTAGAATTTTTAATTCAAAGGACGAAAATGCGTGACTTTTTCTAACTTATCTTGGTACCTACTTACTGAACTGTTTGAAGTCGGTGCCAAGTCTAATAGGTACCTATTTGAGGTAAATACGTCCTACAACTCAGGCTTGGGACCGGGTTTTTTTAATTTTTGTTATTTCACTCAGTATAATTCGTTCCTATTCTTTTTGGCTTGGCTTGGCACCGACTTTTTTGTTAATTTTGTTTGAAGATTCTTTTTGAAGGCGGTTACATTTTTTTTACGTTTTATTTTTCGATTTTTATAATCGTAGCGAAACTACATGGTGATTATGATAAATTGTTGTAATATCCTGACCATTACGGAGTTCAGCTATCCATCTTTAGCTACTTAGATAACTTGAATGTATACAACTGAAGGTCCATTCATGCATATGGTATTTATAAAACATCCTATAACTATGTTGAGGAGTTTCAACTCTCATCATCAAACAGCTCACCCTAATAACCTGAAAGAATATAGGTAACTATTAGTCCATACGTACGATTAATACTTAAGGAATTATTCTCCAGCTTCTAACCGTTAAAGAGTTGTAGCTTCCATCACCAGCTCATCACTATGAGATGATCATACTATGGTAGTATGATCATCTCATAGTGATGAGCTGGTGATACACATACTTGACTAACTTCAAAAATAAATGGAACGATGTTGCCTATATTAGAGAATTTTTCTCAATTTTCCTGGGATTTCATCTCCTGATCTTGACTTGGTGAAAATAAGATCTAGTCAGGAGTATAAACTTTCGACAAAAAAAAATTTGAAAAAGATCCTCACTTTGATGAAAATAAAGAAGTCGTCTAAATAAGCAAACTAAAGTCTCAATACGCATTATTCACGATAATTCCAGAACTTCTCGTCAGTTCTTAATGAAATTTGAATGAGACCACACGAGAAGCGTCACCTTTCATATAAAAAATGAATTATCCAAATCCGATCATTAACGAAAAAGTTCTGAGGTAACACACATGAAAAAAAAATTTACAGTCGAATTGATAACCTCCTTCTTTTTTGAGTTGGTTAAAAAACGTTATATACCTATGTAAGAAATGGATATTAAAGAAATAAAAAGTACTATTTTTTTTTTCAAAATCAATGTTTATTTTGTTGTACCGTAAATGCATACAACATGAGACAGTTTTCAGCAGTAATTGATTATATCTTTTTTGATATTTGATACAATGCTATCAAAGTATAACATAAATTTGAGTCTATGATTCAGGATGAAGAAGCACATCACACGCGTGGACAAAATAGTATGCTACAGTTTTTTTTTGTTTTTTTTGTTGTTGTCTCAATTTACCTTCAATTGTTGCAATCATGAGACAGTATAACAAACTCATAGTTTCTCATGTAACATTTCACTGCTTTTAACATAAGACACTAAAAATAACGAAATATTGAATTTCCACTAATAATTTTGTAAATATGTTGAATACAAATCGAGAAATTATAAAAAACAAATTTTCATCTGCAAAACCTGGTTTATAATTTTAAATGGTTAGAATATGTCAAATATAAACAAAATAAAATAAAACCAAAAATAAAATCGTCCAAAATTGTCAAAAAACAAAAAAACTATTTTACATAAAATAGAGAATGCGGGTAACTTGAGACATGTCTCAAATTAACCACATGTTTTTGTGCTCTCATTCTCAGTTTTCTTAACAACTTAGTTTTTTTTGAGGTAATTCCTTAAGATTTTTTCGATATATTATTATGTGTTTGGCTGTTTATTTGAGACTATGCACCTAATTTGAGACTCAGTCTCAATTTACCTTCCAATAAAAAAAAATACTTCTATCTGTGAGAAAATTTAATTTAAATATGGTAAAACTATGCCAAAAATGTCAAACATGCTCTCAAATTATCCTTGGCAAAGTGTCTCACAAGATGGGATTATTAAATCGATATGACTCATTGCAGTTTTTTACCAATAACCAGAGTTTTGAGGCATATGTAATTCAGAAATATATTGGAATAAAAATTCAGCGGCAATTTCTCAATGAATGCCACTTGCTGTGTCCAAGTTTCTTCTTGACAGCAAAATGACGTTCACACTTAACTACTTTCGAAAGAAACTGTCAGTATTGCTATAGTAGTAATGATATCACATGCAATAATATATGCCGCGGAAGTTTTGTCTCAAATTATATTCAAGTCTCATGTTGTATGCATTGACGGTACTTAATATATTAGTAGATACAATCAGACTTTAAACTTCGATAACGAAAACCACAGCCACTACAGGGAACTAAGTACATAAAAAACCGGTCAAGAGCGAATCGGACTCGTGCACTGAGGGTTCCGTACCATCATTAATATAAATAAATAAAACGTGAAAATGTTTTCATCGGCGAGGCTATAGTCGTCAGAGTTTGCGGTGTAGAATAATACAGTTTTAGGTCAGTGCTATCTCTTGACCGATAGTGGAACTAATGTAAATAATAATTTGTTGATGATTTCTGAAAAAGTTTACTATAAAGAGACATCGTTTTCTTTTTCCTGTAATCTTTACATGATCTTCTATTACATATAAGAATTTCAGATTTTCTCTTTGCAAGCTTCGGCGATAAGAGGGAACGGTATTTTTTTTACATTTTTCATCGTAAGTCAAAAACTATGCAACCTAAAACAAAAAAAAACAGATGTTTGAGAATTTGCAAGCAGCGCTCTTTTTATATGATACTGCATTATGCCCTAGTAGCCCCACTTCGAATTTTTAAGATCCCCTTTCAGACCCTGTTACAAAAAAAATATTAATAGTTTTATTTCTCTCTTACGTCATCTTATTTCAAGTTGATAGCATAAGTGGTTCTCGAGTAAACCATTTTGCTACGGAACCCTAAAAACAATAAGTCAAACTTTGCATCCATATAACGTTATAATGAAGCGATGAGTTCGATTTATTCTTTTTATTTTTCGCATTTAAGACAGTGTTTACCTATCGACGTATAAGAAGTATTAGAGAAATTCGATGCGTCTTTTTACGACTCCGTAGCACAGTAGTCAGAGCATTTGCTCGGACGACAGTGAAATGTCGTGGGTTTGAGTCCTACTGTGGCAAATTGCGAAACGAGATTCTCTTCGATCTTTTCTAATACCTATGGTATAGTTATGTCGCACGGTTCAGTTTCAAAAACTTTATTTATTATTTTAATATGCCCATAAAAAGGGACCACCATACTATAAATGTTTCAAATCTATATCACCCTTCCGAAATGTATAGGAAAATATATTTACTCTTCTTAGCCCGTGAGCCAAACTAATTCGCTCTATGGAGACTCAACAATAATTCTATATCAGTAATTTCTTAACATTGAAAATTAGATTATCTAGTTTAATAAATAAATCATTAGTAATCCACCAATATTTATGACAGCGACATTAAAAAAAACAAATACAAAGCTTTAAAAAATCTATAAAAAATAGGCAAAAATGGTATAAGTGTTATTCACTTTACATTTGAATACATTTATTATTATCTTTCGTAAAAGTATATAATCCACCTATATTTGTAAATGAAAAACAAATAAACTTAAAAAAAACTCTCTACGTAAACTCAAATTGGCATTACACCTATGTTAAAAATGCTATCAGAAACAACCGACTTCTTCCTAAAGTATTAGTTTCCCGTTTTATATCTTTATGGATTTCGACTTTGGTGCTTAGATATGGTGAACATAAACACATGTAAACGATAAAATTGGTGATAGCATATTTGCTGAAAGAATTGCACCATTTTCGGGGTATAGGTAACTTTTTTTTTATTCCTTCCAATGCGATATTATGTTGGATTGCAAAATATAGTCTCTTACAATTATATTTAAGGGCCGTTTACAAAAATTTGGCCTGTTATTGAATTTTTTACAAAAATATCGGATAGCTCTTGGGGTATTCTGTACGAAAACCTTTTTGTATTGAGGCAGCCCTGACTGCTAAGCTTTTAAAATATTTTGGGTTCTTAGAAACTATTTACACTAAACAAAATGTAAGTGGAAAAAGACCAATGGGAAAAGATAGATGTATAATTATAAATTTTTATCAAATTTTAACTAAGCCTAGTTTAAATCATATGAGCCATTGCGCCTACAAAAAAAATATATACAGAAGACGTCGAGTTACGTATATTGCTCAATCAACAATATTAGGCGTTTTATTTCTCAATGCCAAAATATATTGTTTTAATTACCATTTTAAAGGGGAAACGGTCACATTCTCGTTGGTACAGAATACGTACCATTACCCCGTACCAAAATTGCATCGTAAAGTTATCTATTTATTTCGATAGAAGCGTGGCCGGGCTGGGTCGTATGCGTTGCCCGGCCACCAAAAATGTGTTATAACTGATGAAATACTGTGGTACTCTTTTTTTCCATCAAAGTACTACGAGGTACTTATCCGTACCGTATACTGACACAACCACAGCCTTAGTTGACACCGTGGCCGGGCCAGAACGTATCACACGGCACGCACGGCAAAGGTATAGTTCGCGCTAAAGTTCTTGTTCGCTATCACAGTTAATCTTGGCCTTTATATTACTACAGCGAAACTTGAAACTTGTGGTCATAGCAAACTAAACTCTGTTCAACGAGGGTTCTACGTTACTGTCGCTAAGTCATCGCTAACTGTGTGGCGCGAATCGCTTATCTCTCGCTTACGCTGTATTTCGTGGCGAGACACGCACATGTTGTCAACCGCAGCCCGAACGACGAGAGTGCGGTCGCAGCGACCATTTTGACATTTTGCTCTTTTTATATAGGTACATACCTAGTGAAATACTTAATTATCTGGCTATGGCTAATGAGTTATGAACCCTGGATTTATTAACTCTCGTTGAACAGAGATTAGCAGTTTAGCAAGGTCTGTGCGTTTATATATAGAAAAAAAACCTCATCAAAGTACTTAGTCCATATATTTTTTTAAATAAAACTCTTATGTACCTATAAAGAACAGACAGCTAACCTTCGATCAACAATAACAGCTAGTTCGTTGATCGAAGCAGCTAACACTAGGTACCTATAAGTACCTACTTCTACTAAAATTGTTTATTGGCTGATTCCAATTTCATTCTAACCTAACCTAATCAAATGTCAATGTACTATTATATCCAATCAGGGGGGTAATTGCCTAACTCAACATCAATGGCGAACGCTTTCAGTTCATCCATCACTTGTTGAAGAAAGTTGTCAAAATTATTTATATTACTGCAACAATGGCCGTATAATAATATCTTTCAAACTGAATGCGATTGCGATTGATGTTGAGTTAGGCAATTACCCCCCAGCAACAAGTTTCGTCAGAAAGAATTAGATTTCAATTTTCTACATATATCTGCAAGGTAAAACATTTTTATCAGAAAAAGATTTTAGTCATTGAGCTACAGAAATACAAAATTTCATAAAGACTGCATTACACACTTTGAATGTTATTTTAAGTCAAATTATTTATTTAAATATAACTATGGTCCGACTATGACTATGACGTCTGTCTACATTTTTAGGTAGTTGCTGTGAATGCGCTAATATGTTGTATGTACATATGGCCGGAACTACCGAACCCTGGCAGCACTTAGCTAAGTTACATCCTACTATTATCGCGACCGTCGATAATGCATCATAATCACTAGTTTAAATCTATAAAATACACTTATTAAGTATTGAAAATTGATTGCATGCGACAGTTTTAACATGAAGATGTTGGCTGGAACTTTGCTGTTTAGTCAGATGTTACTTTATATACAGGGAACGTATTTTTGTAAAATAGCTTCCTAATTTATAACAACTAGATATACAAAATAATGCTCAAAATTCGCCAAGAAGCAAAGCTCCCGCCAATACACTTGTTAAAAGGACCAATGTGCCATAATTACAGTGCTTGTAGAAACTTTGCTTAATTTGCTATAACTCTCGTAATGTTATTGTAACTAATGAATCTTATATTAAATGCGGTGGACTGTGGAACCGACTTTATTATTTACACATTTTATGTATGTATTTGTAAAATATAGCGGGTGAAAGGAAACGCTTCCAAACAATAACGGTTCATAAACCGTTAATGGTGTTTCTAATACGCAATCGAACTTATTCGTATTCTAAAAATACCGTTGTCACAAGGTCGTGCATAATATCACAATCAATCAACAATATTGGCAAAAAAGTAATCATCATATTAATAATATATTAATAGGTCAAATAGTCTGTAAAAACCAGTAAGCTCTGGAAGTGCACTCAAATTCAATAGAATACTTCACTGTTGTTGAAATGTAGATATTTATTGATGAAGTTAAAACATATTACATTTAAGAAATCTGATAAAATAATTTGAATCTGAAAAAAGAAGCTTATTAGTTTGCACTATAGCTTTTTAAAACGAAATCTTCTATGAAGAGACTATCACGCTACTGACTTGGTGACGTCACAAAGATAGGCGTTCTCTCCTTGTCTAATTAAAAAGTTTGATGTCCTATAACTTTTAAAATATTCAATATAATTCAAAATAAAAACTTGTTATGTATAGCTAGTATTTCTAAAAACATTTTAAATAATTAAAAAATATCAGCCAAATACCCTATTGTTTTATCAAATGTCGCTAGCTTAAGAATTAAGATAAATTAGCAAATACATATGCAAATGTCAAAGGCAGCAACAATATTAATTGTGTACAATTCAATTCAATGTTTGTGTCATATGGCTGCGTCGCTTTACATGACGATTCTGGCCAACGTCCGAGTTAAAAGAAACAGTGTTGATTTGTTTAGTTAGAATGTGCGGTAATTTAATTTAAAGACAAGAGACGATAGACATTTGCACAGGACAACACAACATTGAATTCATATACATTGGAAGATAGATAAAAGGCGATGATATCTGTGTACAAAAAAGTAACTAACAGTAACTCTAGAAACATTGTTGAATGGAAGCATTTCCTTACCAGTAAGTATCTATAATTATTTTCAGTCTAGATTAGTTTTAGTCATTACTATTAATTGAATTATTATTTAATCTTGCAAACTAAGCAAGTTAGCATTAACTAATATACCTACTTACTTTAAATATAATTTGCAAGTATCGTTTATTAATTAATATATTTGGTTTTCTCTTCAACAATATACTGTACAGTCACGATAAATTATATGTAAACACCTTAGGACTATGTCATTCATACATAGCACTTTGTCACATTGAAGCATTCCAAAAGTAAACTATCAGTGTCACAGAAGTCATTCAATATCCTTCATAACATTACGGGCGGTTTCCGCAACTCGACGTCTATTGCGCCTATTTTGGGTCCGGAGGATGCGCGGCCAGATACCTCGCCCGGTAGGGGGCCACCCCCCTGCATTCCAGCAGTACGTGGGCAGCTGTTTCTTCTTCCTCCATGCATCCTCTGCATAGGGGACTATCGGTGACACCTAAATTAAAAAGATGTCTGTTAAATTGTCCATGACCAGTAATGGCACCTGTTACCAGGCGAAGTTGCGGTCTGCACAGTTGTATCAGGGCCCTGGATAGACGCGCGTCCACACGCGGCAGTGCGAGTTTCGCCTGTCTGTCTGCACGAATCCAGCGAGCACCAGTTCTGTTGTTGTAATTCTATAGTGCGTTCACGGATCTTATTTGCATACCAGCTCGTCGGGACAGGCGCGATCGGCTCTGGGCCAACAGGCGTCGAGCCGGATGCGCGTCTGGCCAGTTCGTCGGCTGCATCGTTTCCACGTGATCCGCTGTGACCTTTGATCCATTGGATAGTAATAGTATTAAATGCATCTACTGTATTTAAGGCGTGGTGATACAAATCTATGATTCATAATACAATATTGCATGACTTCTGTGACACTGATAGATTTCTTTCGGAATGCTTCAAAATGACAAAGTTTTATGTTGTATACATATTATTGCTTGTGACTATACAAACTTCTAGAAGAACTTAGCTTGAAATTGATAAAAACGTATGTATGTATCGCAAGAGAACTTAACATATCACTTAATGACTAAAAACTAATCTTATTTTAATCGTAAGTATATAACATTAGAGACCATTAGTATTTGCCATAGAATATAAAAACAATATTTCAAAAAGGCCTCGGAAAACCAATTTTATTTCAAAGTGAATTAAGAAGATTTCATAATAATAGTAGCAAAGTGGAGCAGTAATATGTAATGGCATGTAATATAAATAGTATGTAATAGCAAATAAAGTAGATCTCTTGTCTAGAAGTCTGTCATCAAGGCCTTAATGAACACTACATTGAATTATGTACAACAACTAAAGTTCCACAGTCCGTACTGAACACTAAAATTGAATGTCCACTCAGCATTTATATGATAGCATTATCTGGGCACGCGAAGAGCGCAGCTTCTTGCACTGCCTGCTAGTACGAGAAGCTGAACAGGTTTCAGGTGGCCACCTCTTCGGTGCCCGCTTCGAACTCCAGCTTCACATCCCCCCCCAAACCCTCCACGTCTACTTCATTCTCCGAAGCGTTCAGCATATTCAGTGTCACCTGTCACATTACATTATTAATTAGGTTTGCTTAATTTTATTAAGGCAGTACTTTCATATTGGTATCATAGTGTATGGTGACAAAATACAAAATTATAATGTGATGCACTTTTAAAAGGTGTCAGATTTTTTTACTTTTTGAGAAACTTACAATCAATATTAATAAGTATGTTTCATTGACCTTTAAATATTTCTAACGTTATAGTACCATTGGAAAAGATTTTTGGTTGGGACTTGGTGTATATTTATTAAACTTACACATAGCTGGGACTTTTATTAGATATATTTTCAACAATTTATAGTATCTATAAAATAAGCTTATATAATATTAAGATATTAAATTGCACTAGACTACGCACACAACTTGCAGAAGGGAATCCTATACTCATAACTAAAATATTATGTCCCAATGTACTAATGAAACAAACTACAGTGTGTTTTCTAAAGATGAACGTAGACAACAATGAATGGTTAATGTTTGCTACCATTCCAATTATTTTGGTTTGACTCTTGAGTACCACCTATTTAGAATTTTGGTTCCTTGATTCTTTGAGGCAGCCAAAGATATAGTCATTATAAAATAAAACAAGTTAACCCGGTATAGTTTAATTTGAATTTAGTAATGCTTGATTAGTCATAAACAAATTTTGCCATTAAGTGCTGTCTCATCTACCAAACACAACTTATCTACAGTGGGTAAAAAGAAAATACTCATAATTGATTGACATTACTTGCAGTTCTCAACTCACTATCATTATATCTGCTAATTTAATTTTAAAACAAATCAAATAATTACTAATATTAACAGAATAACTGTCATTAATAAAATCTATAGTAAAGTGGTTGCAATGTCGTGAATATGACATTATTTTATTTATGGTAGTAAGTTATCAATAAAAGAATTTTATAATAACAGGGTATTATAGCATCCAAAGTAAAGTCAGGCATATAAAGTAAAAAGATAGAAACTCTATTAAAAACAAGCTATGCAGATTTGAAAGCTAGTGTTCCAACAATAAGTAAATACACTAAGTATATTCTAAGGCAGGCAATAAAAAAACATCATATTCGCGACAGCATCTCTAGCGTGCAGCAGCAGAGTGCTAGAAAACATAAAATAGAAAAATATAAATTCAAACATCACTAACAGGACACAAAAAAAAGAAAAAATTAAAAAACAAAACACATAAATTGCAATCTGGCGTTAGTTAGTGAATGTTTGAACCTCGGCGTTTTTTCCTATAACCGACTGTGGATTGAGGACGCTCAGAGATGGGGCTACCTGTTGAGCTGGCGGGTGGGGGGCCAGAGCGGGCGCCGTGGTGCTTACCTGCCGCACCGGTATACCTGCATCTTCAAATGCCTTTTTCTTGAGTGTAGTTCGGATCTGTGAACTGTAACAACAAAATTTTTAAAGCTTACAGATAGGTACATAAAATGTGTCTATCTCTGTGTACTAATACTAAATTGTGATCATCACATTTGTTAGACCGTGGCGAGCGCGGGCCGGGCCGCGCTCAAGGTTCGGACGAGACATGGATTTGACATGTTACATACATTTTGTTTGTATACAACGACTTTATTGATTTATTATTATCAATTGGCAGGGAGGCAGTTGAAACAACTGATGATAGCCTGCATCCTGTTATCCAATGGTTATGTTTTCATTTCCTGTAAGTACTTGTCTAATCCGGGGGGTAATTGTCTAACTCAACATCAATCGCAATCGCATTCAGTTTGAAAGATAGAGCACGGCCATTGCTGCTTTTGTCAACAAAAATTTTGTCAGCTTTCTTCAAAAACAAGTGATGGATGCATGACGGATGTCAAACTGAAAGCGATTGCGATTGATGTTGAGTTAGACAATTACCCCCCTGTTCTTGAACTGGTTGGTATGTTGTGCTGCATCTGTTGGCAATCTGTTCCAATTATTGAATAAGCAAGCCTTTTTTGCACGGCTCAGCTTGCGCCCGGCCTAGTATAACATAGTATAACATAAATCTTCCCTTCTACTGCTGTTGATGCTCTTTCGGCACAAATCTGTAGTTAACCCTTGGAGAACACCTTGATCCGTGTGATACGTTCTGGCCCGGCCACGGTGTCAACTAAGGCTGTGGTTGTGTCAGTATACGGTACGGATAAGTACCTCGTAGTACTTTGATGGAAAAACAGAGTACCACAGTATTTCATCAGTTATAACACATTTACCTATTTATTTCGATAGAAGCGTGGCCGGGCTAGGTCGTATGCGTTGCAGCCCGGCCACCAAAAATGTGTTATAACTGATGAAATACTGTGGTACTCTTTTTTTTCCATCAAAGTACTACGAGGTACTTATCCATACCGTTTACTGACACAACCACAGCCTTATTTGACGCCGTGGCCAGGCCAGAACGTAACACACCCTTGATCCTTGGGCACTGAGTGATCTAACCATAAAACACATTTACATTCCGTTCTCGTTTATGGGTTTTGTTCTGTCCCACAATGAATTTTGACTATGATATAGTATAATATTGATATAATATAAACTTTAACTTTCATACTTACACAGTCCTATTTTTTATGTGCTGACTGAGCTTATTGAGGTCTACAGCAAAGCGATGGACACATGCTCGTAACATCTCAATCTCTTCTTCTGTCCATTTTCCTCTAAAAAAAGGTAAATGCTTAATGAGAATGACTATCACAAAATGTTTTGTGATTTTGAAACAAAAGGAGATCCACAAAAAGGTACCTACAAATAATTTTGACCAATAAATTATTTGGGACATTCCATGGAAAACGCTACCGCAACATATTTTCTTAAAATGCTGATTTTAAAAGAAAATGTGTCTTAGAATAATCTTAAAAGCCTATATTTTAATAGACCACCCTTAATTTCTTAATTTATTTTCGAATTTATTCTGTTTTTACATATCAAAGTCAGGTTACTGTATACGATTGATGGTAGTTTATTTTTATCAAAACTCTCAACACCAAAACAAGAAAACTACTGTCAGATTGTCATTGCGCGTTTCGCTGTTAGAAAGGAAAAGTTTTAAGCAACCAGTGCCTGAAATATTATTTGAATACTTTAAAAATTTCTTAGATTTATTTAACCTTTAAAGCATGACACTTACGTGTAACACCCGTTACAAAAAAAGAGCATTTGTTCATTTAGCGATTGAGTTAATGCATGCATCATAAAATGCATTTGAGGAAGTAAGGTTATGATTAAGAACTGCTAATATTTTCTATTTATTTGATGTTCAGCTTATTTATTTGTGAGATATTGGTGGGGAATGATGGGTAACACCCGTTACGTAACGGGTGTTACCAATTTTTGATATGACTTTAATAGGACAAAAAAAAGGTTGGTTGTGTTGGTTTATGGTTGTTGCAACTAAAAATCTTTCAATGCATTTTATGATGCGTACATTAACTCAGTCGCTAAATAAACAAATGCACTTTTCTTGTAACGGGTGTTACACGTTCGAGGCATGCTTTAAAAGTTCTAAGAAATTATTAAACATACCAAATAATGCGGCTGCTTAAAACATTTCCTTTCTATCAGCGCAGCGGCGGAACGCGCAATGTCAATCTGACAATTATTTTCTTTTTTCGGAGTTGTAAAAGGGGACTGTACCTTTAAAAGTTTTTCCTAAAATATTGATGTTAGAGAGCAGTAGGCATGATACTAAGTTCTACTAAGTTCCTATATTGTTTATTGCCAAAAATTTGATCAAATAAACATTTATTACTACAAATATTGGTTTAATTTCGTACTCGTAACACCCGTTACATTGGTCTGTAACACCCGTTACATTTTTGAATTAACATGAAAAATCCTAAGTGTATTTTAGTTTTAATATGAATAGTCTATAATGTTTAGAATTTAATTAGAAATACGTTTACATTTTTTTTCACTTCAAAAATAAACACAATTCGCAGACTTTTGCTTTTGTTGCAGGTAATCCGGAAAGCATAGGCAAAATCGTGTAACGCCCGTTACGCACATATATTGTTCCTAATTTCTTTACTGCTAGCTAATACTGTTAGTTTTAATACGGATGACGAAACTTTGACCTAGGTGGAGGGTGTTAAGCTATTAAAAAGGATATGTTTTCTTTTTGCATCATTAATTAATCGTCAAGTAAAGGTGTACGACCTGTAACACCCGTTACATGGAATGACCCATTTGATGAATTTGATGATTCCCAGGCAGATCATAAAATATCAGTAATGTGTACATTTAGTTTTAACATTTGATTTGGTACAGTGCAACCAAAAAGTTACGTTGAGTGCTGCATATGTTGCAGGAAGGACCTACAATAGTGCTGTAGCAAAATACAATACAATAATCCAGGCAACATCAAAGTGAATAACATTAGATATAATTGATTGGGACATTCATGGTTGTATGTAAACAATAATAATAATGTTCTGCTGACATGATGATGTAAACAATGCAGCTGTACATGCTTACCCTGGTTGAGAGTCCCCCATCGGGTGCAGAAGCATAGTCATTTCCGACAATTTGTTGAATGCTGTACCAGCCTCCCGGAAAATCTCGCCGACCTGCAAATGATGCGGATATCAATAAATTGGACACCAGTGTTCAATGCCAGTTCTGATGCCGCGAAACTATATTTGGTTGAACTCACTTTAGCGGCAGAATTATTCATTTTGTAGGATTTTTGTTTTCACCTAGATAAACCTGGTTCTTGTTTAAATTATAACAAAAGTACAGTTTACTTCTCAAAAATTTCACTCCTCGATCGAACTGTTTAGTGATTTGATTACTAGCACAGAACACATACTCCTTTACTAGTACATGCTCTTTGGAACTGTTGTTGAAAATGATGGAAAAATGCCAAAATTGTTCGATTCGATGGTTGAAAGAAAAGATGTGTTTCTTTTTTATTTCCCTTGGCTCTAGCATGGTTTACATTAGTCGAGCAGCTCGGCCACAGCTCGGAGCTCGGCCTAGTGAACTGGGCCGAGTACGGGCGTTTGCGCACTTCACTGAATTTTACCGATCCGGAAATAAACGGATGCTTGTATTTTAATAATTAATTATTTAATAGTAAAAAAATATTTATTTCGTGTAGTTTAGGGTTTGAAACATTGAAACTGCACGAAATAAATAAATTCTTACTATTATAAATGATTACCTACAAGGGCTACAAGCATCCGTTTTTTTCCGGATCGGTAAAATTCAGTGTAGTTCACAAACGCCCTAACTGGGGGGCTACCGCGTAACTTTATGGATATGAACTTCAAGTCAATTTTATAAAGAAAATAGCCGCTATCAGTTCCTTGTTTTGTGACGTTGGGTATAACGATAACTAGCTATCAACGTTTAACAGAACAAAGCAGCAAAAATCTATCAGAATAAGGAATTCAAATGACAGTTGAAGCCCATACCCATATCCAGATTTCTTAGCCGGTAGCCCCCCTGGTGGCCTACCACAAGCTCTAATAGCAGTTATCTTTAAGTTGAGAGACAAAGACGCCGCTTTACATTTACTAGTACATGCTCTTTGGAACTGTTGTTGAAAATGATGGAAAAATGCCAAAATTGTTCGATTCGATGGTTGAAAGAAAAGATGTGTTTCTTTTTTATTTCCCTTGGCTCTAGCATGGTTTACATTAGTCGAGCAGCTCGGCCACAGCTCGGAGCTCGGCCTAGTGAACTGGGCCGAGTACGGGCGTTTGCGCACTTCACTGAATTTTACCGATCCGGAAATAAACGGATGCTTGTATTTTAATAATTAATTATTTAATAGTAAAAAAATATTTATTTCGTGTAGTTTAGGGTTTGAAACATTGAAACTGCACGAAATAAATAAATTCTTACTATTATAAATGATTACCTACAAGGGCTACAAGCATCCGTTTTTTTCCGGATCGGTAAAATTCAGTGTAGTTCACAAACGCCCTAACTGGGGGGCTACCGCGTAACTTTATGGATATGAACTTCAAGTCAATTTTATAAAGAAAATAGCCGCTATCAGTTCCTTGTTTTGTGACGTTGGGTATAACGATAACTAGCTATCAACGTTCAACAGAACAAAGCAGCAAAAATCTATCAGAATAAGGAATTCAAATGACAGTTGAAGCCCATACCCATATCCAGATTTCTTAGCCGGTAGCCCCCCTGGTGGCCTACCACAAGCTCTAATAGCAGTTATCTTTAAGTTGAGAGACAAAGACGCCGCTTTACATGCCGTATAGCGGCGTCTCACTCTCTCAACTTAAAAATAACTGCTATTAGAGCTTGTGGTAGGCCACACTCGACTCGCCTTCCACCGTGGCATAGTTTACATTGGTCGAGCAGCTCGGCCTAGTGAACTGGGCCGAGTAACTGAGGTACTACTCGACTCGGCTTCCACCGTTTTGGTCAAGTAATTGGGCCCAGCAGGGTTGCCAGGTGTACGATTTAAATCGTATTTGTACGATTATTTACTACATTTTTCGTTCCCAAATTTTCAGAAAATTTTGGATTTGTATGAAGTACGATAATTATACATATATTATATACTTAAACATATTTGTTTTTATGATTAATGTACGATTCTCGATTTTTCGCACCTGGCAACCCTGGCCCAGGAAACAACTCGGCCGAGCAACTATGCTCCAGCATAGTTTACATTGGTCGAGTAGGCGGCCGAGTCGAGTAGCGAGGGACAAAAAGCAGGCTACAGGCTGCAGCCTTGAAGCTCGACCAATGTAAACGATAGGGCGAGTAAACTGGGTCGAGTACTGAGCGAGTCGAGTGGTCTCGCGCGGAGCATAGTTGCTGGGCCGAGTTGTTCCCCCACCTCCTATTTAACTCGACTCGTCTGCCTACTCGCCCAGTGTAAACCGTTGACCCAGTCTGAAAGCGAGTTGAATGTAGCAAGCTGTGGTGAAATATTATTTATTGTTGGTTGTCTGTGGTTGAAATAATCAGTCAGGCTACGTTCCCTTTTGCGCCTACAGCGATAACATTACTGCTATCGCGCTCACACATCGTTCCGATTGGTTGTGAGCGCGACAACGAAAGCAGTAATTACGTCACGGATGACGTCACTACCGCCGCCATTTTGCGATCACGGTGATATCGTTCTCAAGCGTTAGCACCAAAGATGTAGTATTAAACATAGATGGATACTAAAAAGTTGAACAACGAAACGATATATCTTTCCTATCCTCCTAAATGACAGTTCAGCGTGCATTGAAAAGAGATAGCAATATAGGCAACGCTCCGTATTGAAACCTAGCGCGCCACCAGCCGAGTTTCTGTAGGCCAGAGTGGACTACATCAGTGTTGATCAGTGTTCGTGGTTTTTTATTAATTGTGGTTAATTTATGCAAGATTAGTGAAAAAAATCTTTCAGTGTGTATTGCCAAAACACCATGGCTTGTGCTGTTAAGAGCTGCAAAAGTTCCTACAGTAATATAAAGGACAAACTCGGAATAATATCCTTTCATCGGTGAGTGAACCTCCGTTTTTTCCAATTATTCAAATAACTAGGCCATTTTTGGTAAGCCTTTCTTTGCAAAAATACTGTAGAAAACTCTTATCTTTTATTTTCATACACGTAACTATACCTGATGATAAAACAATTATATGAAAATCTTTTGTTAGATATCGATCGACATTTTGTTTGACATTTCATTTACTCGCCATTGGTCTTGTAGTGTTGGTACTTTGCAGATAAGATATCGATAATCGAATCAATAGTTTTTCGTTCTCAGTATTCAATCATAGTACTTTTATTTTATGTCTGTAAATACCTATTTTTTCGTTCGTTTGGCATATATAATTTAACAACAATATGTATAATTTTCAGCTTTCCGTCAGACTCCGATTTAAAATTGAGGTGGTTGAAAATATAGGAAGAGCAGACTGGCTTCCCCAAAAAAAAATGCAAGAGTACCTATGCAGTTAGCATTATGAAAAAAAACGAGTGCTACAAACAATATGCACGGATTTATGCTGATACGGATTTTTAAAAATCAACCAGCAAACGTTCAGCAGGTAATTTTTGTATTCTGAATTTATGTTAGCTATAAAATTTCATTCTGTACCTAAGCTATTCATTTTAGAAGTGTACCTAAGTATATGATGTAGGTACATAGGTATGTATAGATAATGTATGATTATTTTATAAACAAGATTTTACAAAAAATACCCGTATTTTGTTTTAAGAAATAATAGTTGTTTTTAGTAAAGACTAGTACTTGCTAAAGCGCCTACTGACATAGCCCGGAGGACCCATTAGTTTGCACAATTGTGCTACTTTGCATGGACGGCCGATCTTTTAGTATCCTTTATGTTTCGCTGTCGGACTAGGTGTAGCTTGGCACGTAGGTATGGGGTAGGTAGTAATAAAAAGTGCCTTCTTCTGACATAGTAAGGAACCTGCTCACATAATAGAACTAGAAAGGTTACATTTTTATACCTAAAATAAGGATTTAAGGTATAAAAATGTAACTTTTTCCAATCCGGTACTTAAATTTTTAAAAAAATCTTTCTGTTTTAACTAAGATCGGTTCTATTATCTTATGGCCCTCTTGTATTGGGCTCACTCACGTCAGGTTGACTGATCGTCACTAGAGTTGCAGTGTAGGTAACTGCAATTTTTTTGATTTTTGGTTAATTTTGTAACATGTTTTATACATACTTATGTCTAACTTTTTTCTGTTAACAGGAAACATAATGACACACGATCACGAGTACCACGATCAATGAGAACATTGACATCGACCATTTCGGAACCTACCAGATTTTCTTCACATAGTCAAGCAAGCCCCAGAAAGATTCTAATTCGTTTCTTATGAATAAAATTTTGTTAATGTTTGCTCACATACTCATTTTAAACTTATGTATTTTACTATTTATATTACAAACCTAAAAAGCGGACCCATTCAGAGACCATTTCATATAATGTATATGTCGCAGGCGGATGGTTGAATCCGCCGGATGGTTAAGTATAGCAGCATGTACCTCTCGAAAGTCCTGTAGAACACGTGATAGATTAGAAATCTTAGGCGATCGCGAAGCGCAGCGAAGCGATCGTCTATAATTTCGCGGTTTTTTTTTATGACTCCGTCAACTTATGGGAAGATAAAATAGCTTACGGAAAAAATGATCGGCCTGGTAGGCGTTTTATTGAATGGCGAATTCAACCATTTGGCTGCGATATATATAACTGTAATAATAATTAAGTAAGATTGAGAAGATGTAGATTAGATTTGTTTTAAACATAAAAGTAAAAAATAAACTGATGTTTGTTTTATCTTTCCATTACTAGAGTTTCCATTAGTAAAGTATTTATATTATGAAAACAAACGGTACAGTTCAGTACAGTATTTTTTTATTTATTTTCTTTTTCCTCTACATCTCCTATAATAAACAGATACACAAATTTACCTTTGCATCGTTATTTTTATCCAATAAAGGTTTTAGATTGTAGAAAACTAGCTGCCCTTCCGCTTGTAATTCCCGAGGAAACTCTTGAAATTTCCGGGATAAAAGACAGTCTAAGAAAGGACTAACTAGCTACGAGGTCTTCATTTTGTTAACTGATAAAATGAAGTTATCGATACTTTTCATTACGAATGGTGCATCACTATAGCTCTATATCATAATAAGTAAGTATGTATAGACAAAACGGTGCCACTTCGATATTAAGTAGCAACAAAGCTACTATGTTTGTCTCTTTTTTTCAAATGACTTCCATAGTGAGTTAAAAAGAGATGCAACCTGCATTGTACATTTCACTTTCTACTATCCATCTACGTTTAATAGTACATCTTTGGTTAGCACCATGAAGCTCGACTTAATACTGAGGTAACTGGAGGGTGCAGTACGAACAATTTTTTGAATACCACAAATAACACAGTGGCTGTCTTCCGTCTCACCTACACTTTAAAAAAATACGTATGGTCATATGAGACAGCTGACAGCCACTACATACATAAATGTCAAATTTCCTGGCGACACTTTTTTATTCAGGGTGAGAGCTCCAGTTACCTCAGAGTATTAAGTCAAACTTCATGGTTAGCACTGTGAGCGGGCTGACATATTTGACGTTTTGTTGTCAAATTGTTTGTTGTGGTTTTGTTTGAGTAATCTCTGCGTTTTAGGTTTTAGTAAGGTTATTAGGTATTTTATTTGTTTATCCCGAAGCAGAAAGCCAGGAAAATGATAGTGCTTATTAAAGATGACAAGACGGGTAGAGACATTACTCTAAATTTAAGCACGGATCACTATCATCATCGCTATCCAATAAAACGTTTACTAATTGACGAATATCCTCAGAACAATAACTAAAGCTTATTGTTCTGAGCGAATATCCATACTAAACCGGTGATTATTTACTTACAAATTCAAATCAAAACAACGCTCGCTCGCGATGCGTGCAAATAGCCGTTCCAAATTGAAATCGCGTCAACAGTGTTGTCAGCGCAATAATCAAAACGGAACAGCTTTTAGCGCTCACAGCGCGAACACTCACAGTACTATTGACTCAAAATGGAACAGAGGGTTAACAAAATATGTTGAGTGTTGTTATATTTGAGCTGTTTTTTGCAAATTCATAATATTTGGAAACCTGGGCCAGGGTTGGCATGTGCGAAAAATACGATTTAAATCATACATCTGGCAACCCTGCTGGGCCAAGTTACTTGCCCAATGTAAACGGTGGAAGGCGAGTCGAGTAGTACCTCAGTTACTCGGCCCAGTTCACTAGGCCGAGCTGCTCGACTAATGTAAACTATGCTTCCGCGCGAGACCATTTGACTCGCTCAGTACTTGGCCCAGTTTACTCGCCCTATCGTTTACATTGGTCGAGTTAGCCTGCTTTTTGTCCCTCGGTACTTGACTCGGCCGCCTACTCGACCAATGTAAACTATGAGCATGAGTTTACATTGGTCGAGCAGCTCGGCAGCTCTGCCTAGTGAACTGGGCCGAGTAACTGAGGTACTACATGGTCCAACCATAGCGCTGCTGGCGGCTGAAGGTCTTAGAAGTCAGGCCCTCGCTGGGATATCATCGAATTAACTGAAGTCTGAAGAGAGGTTGAGGACTCGATTATACTGCAATCCGGTAACTTACTATTGTAGTGTAGGTATGTATCTACTTAACTATATAAAGCATATAAAGTGCATGTTTTATTCCCGGTTAAATTGCTACAAAAAAAAAAAAGTACATAGCGCCGCTGTCACCGGAACAGAAAAGATTGTGCAACTCTATTATTATACCCATGAAGTTTGACTTAATACTCTGAGGTAACCAGTATTAAGTCGAGCTTCATGATTATACCCGACGTCACTAAACAGGGCAGGGAATATGCAGGGAATAGATAGCGGTCATTATTTTATAAAGTTAACCTAATGTTCCGAGAACGTATGAAGTTTATATCCATAAAGTTACGCGGTAGCCCCCCAGACTGGGGGCCCCAGTTTAAACTTGTCTGTCGCACTTTCTCTCAATCACTTTCTTTACACTCTGTGGTCTTGTCCATAGAGTAACTTTTTATTGGTCTTGTCTTGTCTATTTCAAGTCTATTTGTCTATGGAACTTGTGTAAATGAAAAGATGAACTAAATTTCGAAGTTTTTACTATTATATTATAAATTATCAATGAGGTCCTTAAACGCAGCTAAAGAAAAGAAGTGTTTGAAGAGAAACTGTTAAATATACACATATTTGCATTAGTGAATTTTCTATAATTGGCTTCAGACGCCACGCCTCCGTGTTGACTTCTCGTCGGATAATAATGTCTTCACCATTCTTTATTCCTGATAATGCTGTACAATGTAGAAGTTTTTCCACAATAATATTCAGGAACAACATCATATACTAATGGGGCACTTTCGTTAATGTTATTTTGGCTTTCAGTCTTTGTTCTAAAATGGAACTATTTCTAATTTTATCTTTCGTTTCCTTTGGACTGGCTTACGATAAAGGTAATATTTTTCTAAGCGTTTTGTGTCCTAGTTTTTTTTCTATTAGTTCTATGACTCCTATTTAAAACTTAAGACTAAAGTTAATTTAAGTACATACCTATTCAAAGTGAATAAACAAAATTAAGGACGAAGGTTATATTTATAATTAATGTTTTTGAGCAAATAAATTTAAAAACTCCGTTTATATTCACAGCATCATTCTATGGAGCAAGTTTTATCTCTTATCCTCTACAAGAAGCCAAAGGTGTCACAGATATCAGTTTCCGTTTCCGTACCCATCTCTCAGATGCTTTACTACTGCTTGCTGCTGGGAAAACTGATTACTGCATGGTGAGTATTCTCTTATCTCTATTAAGCATCATTCTTTTTTTGCTATTTTTCAAACATGAAAATAAATACACATCTTACAATCACACCAATTACATAGTTGTCCATAGTAAATTCCATTGAAAAACTGTTCTGTAAACTGAATAATGAAGTAATTACATACATAATCTTAATATTGATAGAAAACACCCAAACCAAAACAAACAGACATGATGCACACAAATATTTGTTTTGTATGGGAATCAAACCTGGGATCTCTGTCGCATAAGATCATGACATGTCAAACAATGTCGTCATTTTGAAAAACATCGGTACAGTATAAAATGAGTACATACTGTTATAGGTTGTTAAAATCATTTGGACCATCTGCTATACTAATTGGTGTAGTTGGTTTGGCTTATAAAAGAATGCTGCAATATAAATTATTTTAAAATGTGTCATGCAGTTTAATGTTGTCTAACAGGTTTTGATAAGTTCCTAATTAGGACTTTTTCATTTCTTTGATTAGGATTGGTTGCATTATATTTAATATTTTTTAATTAAAAATATCAGGAACTCAAAAACGTACATGGTAAAAATTCGTTTTTCATACTAGTATTTTTTTTTTTTTTTTTTTTTTTTTTTGTCTCCTTTCTCTATCTGCGATCAGCCTCCCGGCTATAATCAGATTGGTTACTTTGCTAATGATTTTTAGGACATCACACATCCAACGACATGTCGTCCCACGATTTAAGCCCCAGCTAAATGGTGGCCAGTGGCATTCTCTTAAGTCGCTTAATTGTGTGGGTGGTGTTAAGCAGGCCTGTAGCGAGTTGATTTTTATGATGATCGAGTCGTTTTTTGTACTTCACACATGATTCTCTTATATCATCTTTGATGTACCGAATCTGTAGGTATTCGTGCACCTCTATATTTTTTGCAAAGAATGGAGCATTGCAAAGAGTTTTAAGAGCTGCGTTTTGAAAACGCTGAAGTATTTCCACATTGGAGTGACTTGCAGAACCCCAGAGTTCCATTCCATAAGTCCATATAGGTTTAATTATGGTTTTGTAAACAAGAACTTTATTTTGTAAGCTGAGAGCAGATTGTCTTCCGATGAGCCAATGCATTTCTTTCAGTTTTCTGTTGGCTTGGTCCCTTTTGGCCTTTATGTGGTTTCTCCAAGTTAGTCGTCTATCCAAATGCATTCCCAAGTACTTTATTGTTGTTTGATGGGGTAAGGTAGTACCATTAAGTGAGACGGGGGGACAGTCTTGTTTCCTCTTCGTGAAAGTTATGTGGCTAGACTTAGTTCCACTAGCTTTTATCCTCCATTTTTTCAACCAGGCATCTACAGTGTTCAAGTGCTCTTGGAGGTTATTTGAAGCTATGTGAGGGTCTGCACTGCATGAAAGCAAGGCTGTATCGTCTGCATATGTTGCTGTAAAAGCTGTACTAGTATTTATTGTATTTAATATTGTACTTATATAATTCTAACCTGTCACAGCTGAGGTTGGCGGATGACTTAATTATTCTGTCGACATCAAATAATGAGATCCAGACAATGCTTATTCAACTAGACGCAGAAAGCCAAAAAGTAGGGTTAACTATAAATGCTCAGAAAACAAAAGCCATGACAAACGGAAAACAAGAACCCATTTATGTAAATAACAACAAAATTGATTACCTATATGAATTATTATAGTTATTTAGGACAGCTGATATCTCCAACAGACCTCACACCAAAAGAAATAGAAACTTTATATTTATGTTACTGTATGTGCATATTACTTTTATTACTTAATGTTGTGTATTGAGGTTAAAGTGTACATTAGTAAGTCTGTTTTATAAAAAACAGATGACATAGTGATGCGATTGTTGTTGTTGATTGTTTTGGCAACTACAATTTATTACTTCATACTATTTCTCTAGATTCGCCTAGAAAGTGGGAGATTAAAACTCCACATAAATCTGGGTGCTGGAGAAAGTGAGCTCTCGTCGTTGAAGGGAATGTTTTTGAATGACTCCCAATGGCATCATGTCAGCATCATCCGTCGGGAAGCCAACTTGACTATGAAGGTAAAATTTATATTTCTGTATTTCTTTGTATCAACATATAAAAACCTGATGGTACCTTTGTGTTTTTTTTCTCTTAATATGAGTATAAACTTGATCATTTTCTCAAGTATTTCCATGTTATATACTATTCTAGCGAATGCTTGATGCTGTGTTTGACATAACAGCGTTGACTTGCGTTGATTGACAGCGTTGTATATGTAGCATTTAGCTGTAATATTTCTCTCTATGTTCACTCTTTTCTTAAATGTCTCAACTAAAACTTTTACTTTAAATTTTTAAACTATCTATATCTACCCGTGGCGCTAACAGCAATCCATATAAACATTTTATATGCAACAGGGTAGTAAAAGAATGGAACAAGCTCCCTGATGATGTTGTCTCAGCCTCCAACACCAACCAATTCAATAACAGACTATAAGTTTTTGAAATACATAAAGTGAACCAATAGCTATTGTAAGATGATCAGAATATGGGCAATATCAGTTGCTACAACTGCTTGCCTGAATAATGATAATAATAATAAAAATTGTATGGTAATCTCCTTCTGTAAGCAAAATAGCCTACCAAAATTTGCAGAAGTGTAGATTGACCACGTTTATTGAAGTTGGTTGTATAGTTAAATATAATGTTGGTTCCAGTAAAGAACCATGAGCAAATCTGAATGAACAGAGGGCGCATTTTTCAAAATTGGGTATTTGACTATTGTTGAAATTTAATAATGACATTCAGAAATAAAACATAATAGAATAACAAATGTGAAAAAAAAATTCAATCTGTATTATATCAAGCGAATTATGAGCTACTTAATTGTGACTCTAGCTATCTCGTTCTAAAACGAAATTTTCGATGGCGAGAGTATGGCGCTATAGCAATGTGACGTCACGTTTCTATAGCGCTCTCCTTGTCTAATTAGAAAGTTTGATGCTCTATATCGCTGAAAATATGCAAGATATTTGAAAACAAATACCTATGTTGTGTTGCTACTAATTAAATGAACATTTTAAGTCAATAAAAAAAATTCAGTCAAGTACCCAATTATCCAACAGTGATGAATTCTATGTCATATGAAAGGTCTTATAGGCCGCTTGTTAACGGACGTTTTTTCAACGGACACCGGACGGGCGTGATATTCTTGTCTCTGTTTGGCATTACATCGATAATAAAGTCGAATATATCGCGTCGGTCCGATGTCTGGTGAAAAGACGTCCGTTAACAAGTCGTGTCTAGTAAATGTATGAAACAGATATTCTGGCGTCACGTCACAACACATAAATGTGTTTCCGACTTTAGCGTACCATATCCGTCCACTGCTGGACATAGGCCTCTCTTAGTTCACGCCACTGAGCACGGTTTTCAGCTCCTCGCATCCAGCCCCCCACCTGCCATCTTTCGCTGGTCGACACTCCACTTGGTATAGTCCATTCGCTTAGATAGTGTCGCTCTGCCACAATGCCGTGCGGGTGTACCGACACTATCTAACCGAACGGACTTTAGCAGGGCGCCCAACGCTACGTTTGCCTAAGCGCGGTCTCCACTCCAGAACTCGTTTGTCCCAACGGCCGTCGTCGGTTTATGTGACCTATGCCCATTGCCACTTCAGTTTGCTTGTTTATCACGCTGGATTTTAAATTACCTGCCATTGAACAATATAAAGAACACATTTCATATGAGATGACATATATCAATCATCACTGTTGAACAATATTTAAAAAATATGGTCCCTAAAAATGGCACATGGTTTTTTGATAGAAAAATAATACTACCAACCAAGATAATATTACTCCATTCCACTCAGTCATAGTATTTCACAACTATAGCCTGGCTATAACTAAATTGCCAGCTTCATAGATTTCGAAATAAACGTTGGTACATGTCAGCCGGCCTAGCATGAGCGGCTTATAGCGCGCGATATGATATGGTACGGCAAGTTGTCTTGCTTACTCCACTAAGGTGTAAGCAAGACAACTTGCCGTACCATATCATATCGCGCGCTATAAGCCGCTCATGCTAGGCCGGCTGGGCAATTATCTTGAAACAAACCATAGACAATAAAATCTGCGCAGAAGAAAATTTGTACTAAATATTGCAACTGCGCCGGTTGGTCTATGGGTTGGT
Source organism: Crambus lathoniellus (assembly GCA_949710035.1). NCBI lineage: Eukaryota > Metazoa > Arthropoda > Insecta > Lepidoptera > Crambidae > Crambus > Crambus lathoniellus. The sequence goes on from OX453296.1 coordinate 33,945,735, forward strand.
TCAAGAAGTTTGCCTCGAGGTATACTACATTTAATTTTCAATTTATATCACAGGTGGATGACAGTGCAGTAAAAAAGAAGTTACCAGGCAGATTTTTTGAGCTCAACATACATTTTGGAATATTCCTAGGGGGTCAAGGAGATTTCTCTGAACTTTTTTTGGGACACATGGAGAATTTCCGTGGATGTATGGAAGATGTGAGTTTTAATACATTTTTATGATCTAAACTTTCACATTTATAATATTATTATATAGTAGGATTTGCCCTCTCACCCACTCGTGGCGACGGCATCAGCAGTCTCACTCACTCGAGCAAGGCGTATGTCGCGGCCACACGACGCCGACGTCCTTTGCCACTTCGGTCGACACTTGCGTTGTGCTTCGACGAGTGTGTAGTCGCGCCAGTAAGCTTCAAATGTTTTCTTCAGCAATAAACTTACAATTTTATTTTTCCTTGTTTAGGTCTTTTATAATGGTGTCAAAATCATAGACAAAGCTCGTAGTCGCAGTGGCTCAGTTCATGTAGAGGGAGTGACATGGAATTGCGCACCCGAGTTTGACGCTGACATAAACTCTGACATCAGCTTCGTGGATGAGGGAGCATATCTGATCCTGCCAAAGATCAACTCCAGGGCTGGGGGAAGGTAAGTCTAACCAAATGCTCAAGCTTAAGACCACATATAGAAAAAGAGATAAGAAAAAAAGCTTAAGTTTGCGAGATTAATTTTTAAAGTTCCAGTATATGCTTCTTCTAACCTTTATCACAGATTACTAAATAGTTACTATGTAACAGATAGTTCACTCCGCTAAGTCATTTAAATAAATAGCAACTCTAACCATAACGCAATAAAGTAGAATTCAGCTTGTACGGCGCAGGCAAATTACGAACGGCCACTCGCTGTCGTTGCATCTCTTTCTATCGCATATATTCTAGCTCTTTTGTGGACCTAATTTCTATGGATTTACAACGCCGGCGTTGCCGCCGCGTTTTCGAGCCGACACGGGGAGTGAAATAGGCCTGCCTTTATCAAATGACTAGCTGACCCGGCAAACGTTGTTTTGCCATATTAATTATAGTGGACCCGGTAAACTTCGTATCACCAACATCTATTAAAGATAGACAGATGAAAATAAATGATCGCGAAGAAGTTTTATACACTGCCTGCAACTAATGTCACTTATTAAAAAGTAGGTAATCCAAAGCGGCTAAAACGTCAGTGATTACAATACTCTTTGACATACCTCTTTGGAAGCGGCTATGGAAGAAATGACAGTTTTGTATAGTACGACAGTTTTTCGACTTTCTATACAAAATAATCATTTTTATTTTATAATTTTCCGGAATAAAAAGTAGCCTATATTACTCTCCAGCTCCCAAACTATCACCATACCAAAAATCGAGTCGATCCGTTGCTCCGTTTTGACGTGAAAGACGGACAAACAAACAAACAAACAAACAAACAAACAAACAAACAAACACACTTTCACATTTATAATATTAGTATGGATTAGTATGGATATGTAGTTTTGATTATCATCAACATCAAATAGGACAATCAAACATTAATAATTGTAAATTATTTCCAGGTGGCATATAGAATTTAAGACAATAGCTCAAAATGCAATGGTTCTCTACAATCCTGGTGGTGGTCGCGGCTCTGACTTCTTAGCTGTTGAGATTCTGGATGGAGTGGTCCGAGTGAAAATGGCTCGTGGTCAGATTGTACATTCATTGAGGATCAATGACGGGCAGTGGCATAAGATGCATCTATCATTTAATCCTTCGCTTATTGAGGTGGGTAAAATGTAAAATGGAATGCGTATCTGCCATAGACTAGTTCTTCTGGATTACTTTGTTATTTTGCTATTAATGCCGGTAGCACACAATACCTGTAAACGCCGCAAAACTGTAGTAGCAATTTGCTGAACGCCTTGCCGGAGTTGTCGTTGGTAGGGCGCGCGTAGCTATCGCGCACTTGCCTGTTCTAACGCGCTGAAATAACTATGGTGCTGTCTATGTCGCGCGCTGATCGCCCGATCTGCTCGAATGCCGGTATCATACCTCCTATTAATTTATTTGATTTATGCCGGTAGCACATCAGCATAAATAAAATGTGTCTCAGAAGTATTTTTATGGAATAAAAATGCTTTGTAAATGTTAATAATGGCTAACGAGGAAGTCTTCTTATTTGTGTTAGCAACTGCGAAATGCTATTATTTGCTTTATTATTATGCTCTTGCTTTGCGAATTTATGCTGCATTCTAGTTATTTTGTCATGAAGATGTTCGATAAAATTACTACATGTGACTCATTTGTTTGCTGTCAAAACTCATTATAGATTTATGTTGATTGCAAAAACTTATCTACTTGGTTCACGCACGTCACGGTCTATCTGTATGTGATAATAGCGGGTCCTCGCGGTTTTACCCGCGTGGTACCCGTTCCCGTGGGAATATCGGGATAAAATATAGCCTATGTTACTCGGGAAGAATGTAGCTTTCTAATGGTCAAAGAATTTTCTAAATCGGTCCAGTAGTTTCGGAGCCTATTCAATGCAAACAAACAAACAAACAAACACTCAAATCTTTCCTCTTCATAATATTAGTATAGATGATATTTCATCAAAATCCATTCTGCCATTCTCGACTATATAGTGATTATTTTTGTAAATAAAGATTTTATAGACTTAACAGATGTTAAGTTATATATGCTAGGCAGTTATATGTAAAAGTCTGTGTATTTCTGTAATATATATTATCTTGCTAAGCGAATGTCATATTTATGATTATTAAAATAAGAAATATAAGCAAAGCGAAATATAGATAAAAATAATGCAGAGAATAACTCATCCTTTTTACGATTCGGAGTTCAAAACTGATAAGTTTTACTTTAACCTATTTAAATTAGTAGCATTGGATAAAAAAACATTTAAGAAAATGTACATTTAATTAAATGCTCTAACCTAGTGTTGCCATCCGTCATGTTTTGCCAGGACAAGTCCTGGTTTTTTGGGTGTCCTGGGCTGTCCTGGGTTTCTGCTTTTGCGCAGACCCCCTAATCCAGCAAATAGAATACGTTTCCTAGGGGTGGGGGGGTGGGGTGTAATACGTAGTGCATTAGCCCGGGCCCAGTCCGACTTGCTCCTGCTTATATGTATTTATGTATTATATAGTCCTGGCTTTAAACCGAAGTGTCCTGGTATTTCTACTTTCAAATCCTGCCTTTCAAAGTTTCGAGATGGCAATCCTACTCCAACCATAAAGAAGGCCTAGGCAGCTGGTCTATTTTAAATGGATAGTTAGTGATAATTTGAATGCTGTGTGAGCGATTAATTTTATTTTATACTTTTAGCTATCTTTTATTAAATTTCTTTTTCTAAAAGCATGTTGGCAACAGCGAATAATGTTATTTCATTATTTTAGCTATATTTTATTTTATTTATTTTATATTTATTTTATTTTATATAACTTTATTGCACAAAATACATTTGTAAGGTACAATAGGCGGACTTAACGCTTAAAGCATTCTCTGCCAGTCAACCTTTAGGAAAAAGAAATCAGCGAATGCGGTACAAACAAAGAAGAAGAAAAAAAACTAATGAAATAAAATAATAATTTATATAATTTATTGAGTTTCCTTTTCTAAAAGCAGTTTGGCAAAAGCGAATTTCAAGTCACTGTATAAAACTATACAAATATAAAAATATCGCGTACCGCTTGTAAATATTACAAAGCGGTACGCGACTTTTGTTACGTGGACTTTCTAGTCTTCGCTCCTAGCTTTTCTCAATAATTACCCGAAAACTCTGTTTCTATTTATGAAATACGAACACTTTTGCTTACCAAACGTAAGCTAACCGTTTTTATTTAATGCCTGCACTACACAAACGGCGGCGATCGTCGCCATTGTAATCGTCTATAAATGTCTATAATCGGCACCGATCAACGTGCAAGCCTCCTGGACACTATCTTCTGTAGTTGTTTGTCGAACGGCGCGCATCAAGTTGCACTAGGAGTGTGTTGCTGCTGCAACTATTTAATTATCGGAAGAATAATAGCGGTATACAATCATTAATTGTATGTCTCTTCATTTGACCACCCACTTGGCCATAAAGATACCTCTACTGGACTTTTTTGCATTCACAATGCAATTTTTATAACTGAAAATATTGAAAATGAAAATAACAACTCTGTAGCTCAGTGGTTAGAGCATTCGCCCGGGTAGTGAAAGGTTGTGGCTTCGAGTCCCATCGAACGACTCCGCAGCTCAGTGGTTAAAGCATTGGCTCAGACAGTGAAAGGTCGTGGGTTTGAGTCCCATCCCATTGAATGACCGTAACTCAGTGGTTAGAGCATTCGCCCGGACAGTTTCAAATCGAGGGTTCGAGTCCCATCGAATGACTTCGTAGCTCAGTGCTAAGAGCATTCGCCCGGACAGTGAAAAGTCGTGGGTTCGAGTCCCATCGAACGACTCCGCAGCTCAGTGGTTAGAGCATTCGCTCGGACAGTGAAAGGTCGTGGGTTTGAGTCCCATCCCATCAAATGACTCCGTAGCTCAGTGGTTAGAGCATTCGCCCGGACAGTCAAAGGTCGTGCGTGGGTTCGAGTCTCATCGAACGACTCCGTAGCTCAGTGGTTAGAGCATTCGCCCGGACAATAAAAGGTCTTGCCTGGGTTTGAGTCCCATCGAAGGACGCCGCAGTTCGGTGGTTAGAGCATTCGCCCGGACAGTAAAAGGTCGTGGGTTCGAGTCCCATCGAACGACTCCGTAGCTCAGTGGTTAGAGCATTCGCTCGGACAGTAAAAGGTCGTGCCTGGGTTTGAGTCCCATCGAAGGACTCCGTAGTTAGGTGGTTAGAGCACTCGCCTGGACAGTGAAAGGTCGTGGGTTCGAGTCCCATCGAACGACTCCGTAGCTCAGTGGTTATAGAGCATTCGCTCGGACAGTGAAAGGTCGTGCCTGGGGTTTGAGTCTCATCGAAGGACTCCGTAGTTCGGTGGTTAGAGCATTCGCCCGGACAGTGAAAGGTCGTGGGTTCGAGTCCCATCGAACGACTCCGCAGCTCAGTGGTTAGAGCATTCGCTCGGACAGTGAAAGGTCGTGCTTGGGTTCGAGTCCCATCGAATGACTCGGTAGCTTAGTGGTTAGAGCATTCGCACGAACAGTGAAAGGTGGTGGGTTCGAGTCCCATCCCATTGAATGACCGTAACTCAGTGGTTAGAGCATTCGCCCGGACAGTTTCAAATCGAGGGTTCGAGTCCCATCGAATGACTTCGTAGCTCAGTGCTAAGAGCATTCGCCCGGACAGTGAAAAGTCGTGGGTTCGAGTCCCATCGAACGACTCCGCAGCTCAGTGGTTAGAGCATTCGCCCGGACAGTGAAAGGTCGTGCCTGGGTTTGAGTCCCATCAAAGAACTCCGTAGTTCGGTGGTTAGAGCATTCGCCCGGACAGTAAAAGGTCGTGGGTTCGAGTCCCATCGGAGCTAGTTGTGAGACGGGTCGATTTTTACTACTTACCTACTTCATTTCTTAATATTTTAAATAAAAAGTAATTTAAAATATTAAACCGGCTACAAAAGTTCTTGTCAACTGTAAAGGACAAAATAATACCTTTAAGGATTTTTTTTACGTCGGTTTAATTTTTACACGCACGTGTGCAACGCTCGGCTTTCCGACGGCGAATGAATCATCGGCGATTGTGTGGACACGTTAACGTAGGCAGTCGCTGATCACCGGCAATTCCCTTTGATGCGTGCCCCAAAAACCGACAATGCACGGGTCGCAGTCGCAGTCGCAGGCGATCATAGGCGTTGAGCGGCAACTACAGCCGATTATGCTGTCTACACTATCGTCAACGTGCGTAAACGTCTGTCATCGGCGTTTATGTAGAGCCATCAAACTACAGCTTTCCGCCAGCGGCCTCGCCCGCGTGGACTACACGACGTCATCCCGCGGGAACTTAATATTTTTCCGGGATAAAAATTAACCTTTGTCACTCTCCAGCACCCAAACTATCTACATACCATAAATCACGTCGATCCGTTGCTTTGTTTTGACGTGAAAGACGGACAAATGAGTTACTTACATCAAATGTTTAACAGCTGGTTTTTGTATGGGAAAAGAAAAATGTGGTTGTGTTATTGTTGATCGAAGGTGTGGTTTTTACTATATTCCACACAGTTTTTATGTATTTGCTCTCCATAAAAACCTTCCGTGTGCCTTAAGATATGAAAATAAAATAGCCGACCTGGTCCAGCCGCTCCCGAGTTTTGCGCTTATCAACATTAATTTTTATTTACATAGATTATGTACTTATAGGAAATAACGGACGGTACTATCAGATAATAATAATAAAAAGTGTATTACAGATCAAACTATATAGAAAGCCTTATTTGTCTTTATTAGTGCAAAACTACGAGTAGTTCATTTTCATATATTGCTTTGCGAGGTAATAGCCATTACTGTCCACTATTGTCCAATTCAAAATTGAAAGTTTTAACGAATGCAAAGTATCAATAGCCCGATGCATACGGAGGAGCTTTCGTAATAAATTTTTGGCCACTCATTCCATGACCAATATACAAGTCGTTTGACCGACGCATGCTTACCCACTAAGAACGGAAAAACAAATTATGTTAGTTATTTGCTAAAAAACTATTTATCTCTTCGAGCTATTAAATCGTTGTAACCAAGCTTAAACGCGAATGAACTATATATGCGTTAGGCATCGTCCTAATAGAACGCGATTACGCGATCATCGCGCGAGTAAGCGATGCGACCATCGCGTGTTCGCGCGATGGCAAAAACTGGGTGTCCTAATAGAACGCGATTACGCGATCATCGCGCGAATAAGCGAGTCCTATCATCGCGCGAGTAAGCGAGTCCTATCATCGCGCGAATTGACGACACGAGCGACCGTGGACTAGGGCAGTGGCACGGTCAATACCAACAGCCATGGACGTCAGAGACGCTCAATTTTTGCGGTCGGGAAATATTTGGATGACTTATTGTGCGGGTTTAGATGGAAATGAAAAAAAACAACGTGGGGAGCAAAGTGCTTTGTTAAAAAGGAACCAATTCGTGGTGAATTTGATTGCGTTGAATTTGAAGCGTGCGTTGCGTCGTTGTCAAGTCTACTCGGGCCGGCAAGGCGAAAGTGGCGCGGGCGCGGTGCCCTACCGACGCAATTATCGCGCAAATTTCAATTAGGACACGTATTAGAATTCAATATGTTTGGTCGCGCATTCGTACGAACTAAGTTCGCGCGAATAGATCGATCGCGTCGTGCAATTGTCTGTTACGACACCTATTCGAGTTCAATATGTTTGATCGCGCGTTCGTACGAACTAAGTTCGCGCGAATAGAATTACAAACATTTGAGTCGCGCGATTGCGTCGTGCGTTTGTCAGTTAGGACACCTATTCGAGTTCAATATGTTTGATCGCGCGTTCGTACGAGTAAAATTCGCGCGAACCTGCGATGATCGCGCATTCGCGTTCTATTAGGACGATGCCTTAAATATAATATGTGAAATAGCGCAATTCTTAATCAATATAACGTAACAATAATATGCAGTATTTTTTAATCCTCTTCCGTCTATGGTAAAATTTTATGTGGCATTTGTGAAAAAGTACCCAAATAAATAGTATATTAAGTTATATAGTTTAACTTGACCATGATCACACCACGTTTTTATGAATTCGAGCGGTTTTTTGTAATGAGTTGAGCTTGATATGTGTATATCCTGTGTATCCCACTATTTCCATGAAAATACAAAATAATAATTGTAGAACATGCTTTTTCCGAATTATATCCCACTAGCGGGTCCTCGCGGTTTTAACCGCGTAGTACCCGTTCCCGTGCGAATATCGGGATAAAATATAGCCTATGTCACTAGGGATGAATGTAGCTTTCTAATGGTGAAAGAATTTTTAAAATCGGTCCAGTAGTTTCGAAGCCTAATTCGATGCAAACAGACAAACAAACAAACAATCAAATCTTTCCTCTTTATAATATTAGTATAGATAGATTATTTTCCATGAAAGAAAGAAAGAAAAGAAAGAAAAAGCTTTTATTATAGAATCACACTACACTAAAAAATACAATGCAAGTAGGTAACACAAAAATAAGAATAACAACTTGCAAAGATAATTATTAATGTCGTGTGATGGCAAAATTAGCATGACGACAAAATCATTGCTACTAGTTCCACGACTGGTCGGCGTGCAATCGCAATGGAAATAGTGAGACAAACGATTCCAGTATTTCCATCAGTGGAAATAGATATTGGAAATAGTTGGATACACCCTGTATATCTTGACTGTGATGAAAAGACAAATGCGAGTAAACCACCATCACTTAAGCTAATAAATAAAAAAATAAAAATAAAAAAATATATATGTTGCAGCTATCCGTCGACAATGTAGCGATGAGCACTCGCATTGAGAGTGGTGGCACGAGATATCTCGACCTGTCCGACCTGTTCTACCTGGGAGGCATCGAGGGCGAGAAGCGACAACGGGCGTTCGCCAAAGGGATAAAGGCTGCGGATTCTAGCATCATGGTAAGTAGATTGTGGTGTGTTTTAAAGTAATTGTTTACATGGAATATGAATGTGATAGTGAATATTCACCAGATACCTCAACTTGTCTAGCAACCAGGTCAAAGTCAAAGTCAATAAATTTTTATTCATATAGATTAAATAAAATTAATGCTTATGAATCGTCCAACATTTTTTTACCTACCACCTGTTATGGACATCTTTTAACTGACAAGAAAAACAGGCGAAAAAAACTCATCAGCTTAACAGAAGCAACGCATTTACAAAATAATTATGTCGTTGCTAGACAAAATGGTACAATAATAAAATTTATACAAAAAGCTAATGCTGAAGGAAAGTTTTCACATACTTAAGTATAGGAATATTTTCCTTTTATACATTGTTAGTGTTACTTACTATAATTATTACAACCATGCGTTATGATCATTTAAATAATCTTCTACTTTGTAATAGCCTTTGCTCAAGAGCGTCTTTTTAACATGTTTTTTAAATTTATTCAAAGGCAGCTCGATTACTTCTTGTGGAACTTTATTAAAGAATGCTATGCCTTTTCCCAAAAAAGAGCCTCTACTTTTTTCAAGTCTAAATCTTGGAACGGCAAGCTTATTTTTATTTCTTGTGTTAAAATTATGAATATCACTATTCTTAGTGAATGAGTCAAGATGTTTCCTAACATATAATATATTCTCGTAGATGTATTGCCCTGCTAAGGTTAGTATATTAATTTCTTTAAACAAAACCTTTAATGAATCGCGGCGGCGGAGGCTGTAAATGGCGCGTACCGCTCTTTTTTGAAGTACAAAAATATTTCCAATATTGGCTGCTGAGCCCCACAACAACACGCCATAGGACATTACACTATGAAAGTAACTAAAGTAAACAAGTCTTGCCGTTTCAATATCAGTTAATAGCCTTATCTTTTTTACTGCAAAAGCAGCTGAACTGAGTCTACTCGACAAGGCCTCAATATGTGGATCCCATTGTAGTCGTGAATCTAAGGTAATACCAAGAAATTTCGTGCTGTCAACTAATTCGACTGCATCTGCATTCAAACTAATACTTAAATCAACCTTCCTTACATTTGGTAGTGAGAATTTGACACAATTTGTTTTTTTAGGGTTTTAAGACAAGTTATTAATGTTAAACCAATGTGCGACCTTTGAGAGAGCACTATTTACTTCGTGAGAGCAATTATTCCCTCGCTCAATTTTAAAAATTAGAGAAGTATCATCTGCAAATAGTACTGTCTCACATAAATTATGCACGTAGTAAGGTAGATCGTTAATGTAGATTAAAAATAGTAAAGGACCCAATATTGAGCCTTGGGGCACGCCCATTATAATGGGGGCTCCAGAGGACGCAGTATTATTAACAATCACTTTTTGATTTCTATTACTCAAATATGAACGCAAAAGGTTAACTGATTTTTTCGAGACACCATAATGTTCTAACTTCATTAATAGAGTTTGGTGATCAACGCAATCGAAAGCTTTGGAAAGGTCACAGAATACACCAATTACGTCCTGCCTACCCTCCCAAGCGTCAAGGATATGTTTAAGAAGTGCAATTCCAGCATCTGTGGTATTTTTACCTTTAGAGAATCCGAACTGATTCTTATGAAAGATTTGATTTAATACCAAATAATCTATTAATTGAGCGTATATTATCTTTTCAAAAATTTTACTAAGTGCTGGTAAAATTGATATCGGCCTAAAGTTAGTGGGGTCACTCTTGTCTCCAGATTTAAAAAGCGGAATTAACTTACTATATTTCATTAAATCGGGGAAGACTCCTTCGTCAATACACTTATTAAAAATAAAAGCTAAATATGGAGCTATTGGATCAATTATTGATTTAATAACATTAGTTGATATACCCCATAAATCTTCCGATTTTTTAATATTTATTGTTTTAAATGCTTTAAGAATATCATCGCCATTTATATGTTGAAAATTAAATACTTTGTTACACTTATCAACGCTTGACACCAAGAGGGCAGCCGCAATATTAGGACAGGAATTTAAATTTCTCGTAGTTTCTAAGGGTACCCGAGAGAAGAAGTCTTCAAAAACACGGGCAACCTCATCGTCAGATGTAAATGTTTTATTATTTGCTTTAAGAGTGAAGGAATTTATATGATTTTTTGTTTTACCAGTTTCTTGGTTAATAATATTCCATGTAGCCTTGATCTTATTATCAGCTACTTTTATTTTATTAGCGATGTATGTGGACTTGGCAGCCGCACATACTTTTCTAAAAGTTTTAGAATATTTCTTGACATATTCAATAAAACTAGGGTCACATGAAGTTCGCTTTAATGCATAAAGTTCATATAATTTCCTTCTACTTGTATAAATCCCAGGCGTGGCCCAATCACTAAACTTCTTTCTATTAGTATTACAGTTGATCACCTTTTGTTTGAATGTTTTACTAAATTCGCTTTGCACCACACTAAATAAATCATTATAGAGATTATTAGGTTCCATAATAGAAGCTGGTAAAGTTTCAATTTTATCAATTACATGATTTCTAAATTTATCAATGCCCTTTTTCGTAATTGGCCTACATATTATTTTACGTTTAGGACAGACATGATGGTGCTCTATAGAGGCTATTTGTCCACTATGGTCAGATTTTATGACATCAATTACCTTTTTTTCTATAACCGAACAGTCTGTAAAAATATTGTCCAAGCAACTGCCAGATGTGGGTGTGATTCGAGTAGGCTCATTAAAAGTGTGTATTAAATTAAATGATTTAAACAAGTTTAAAAATCTACTTGAGAGTGTGGCCAATTTACGGTCTAAAATATCTACATTGAAATCCCCACATATGACAACCTTTTTATTGGTTTTACAAGTTATTCTTAACACTTCCTCCATAGTGGACTCAAACTCAGAATAATTACTATTGGGAGGTCTATAAAGACATATTATAATTAGTTGGTCAAGTTCCACACAGGATAGTTCAATGACTCGTTCAATAGAGAGGGATACAACATCTTTGCGCTCTTTGTATTGGAAATTATCATGTAACATTATAAGAGACCCTCCCCTGATAGCAGATTGCCTACTAAACGAGCTTACAACTCTATAATTATCTAAGTTTAACATTAATTCATGTGGTTTAAACCAATGCTCAGTAACACATAACACATCAACATTATTACAATTTAAAAACAAACTTAATTCTAGATCTTTGTTAGAAAAGCCTTCCATATTTTGATGGACAATTGTTAAACTGTTTGGCTTTTCTCTTGTCAACACTGGGCTAGAGGGCGCCTCTGTTGTCTTTAATGGTAATTTAAATTAACCAAGTCAGTATTCAGATTTATGTCATTTTGATTAAACAAATTATTATTATGACTTGGAACAAATTCCAAGGGTAATTTATAAATGTCAATTGACTGCTCAATAAAAGCAGGAGTTATACTAGCCAGATTACTGGCTAAATGTTCAAAATAAAAAGATAGCGATAGTGCTAACTGTCTCTTACAATAATTTGGCAGATAGTATTTATCTTTTGTCAGAATAATATTTTTTAACAATATATTAATGTCAATAATATGCAACATTTGGCTACTATGATATGCCATAGTATTTAAAGATAAATTTAAATTATATCTAAAGTTATTTTCCACCTGTGGCAAACTTTTACTATAGGGAAATGTAAACATAACAATTTTTTTAACCTTTAAACAACACAGTGTATTACAGTATGTCATCAGTTGATTTTTGCTTACATTACCCCTATTTCCAATTAGAATGATCAAGTTTGCAGGGTTGCAACAAGCCATTTGAGGACTAGGAAAAGCTATTGCGCCTCCCAGTCGCCATGGTGGCATATGCGTCAGCCCTAAATGCGTGAGGTAGTACTCTCGGCACACAAGCCCAAATTTACTTTGGCTATTTCTTTAGAAAAACTTCATCATCATGTCAGCCGAACGACGCCCACTGCTGGGCATAGGCCTCCCCCAAGGATCTCCACAACGATCGGTCCTGCGCTGCCCGCATCCAGCGGCTTCCCGCGACCTTGACCAGATCGTCGGTCCACCTTGTAGGGGGCCTGCCCCCGGAACGTCGTCCGGTACGCGGTCGCCATTCGAGAACCTTTCCGCCCCAACGGCCATCGGTTCTCCGCGAAGAAGAGTAGAAATTTATTTTCCACCCTTAATTACCAGGGCTACATCAAGCTGGCAGAGGTGGACGACAAGCTGTTTGGCTTCCCAAAACGCCGTAGTAACATACGGCGTTAGCTTCAAATGCATGTGGTGATATCCTAGCCACGCAAGCCCCAACAAATTTTAAGCTTAATTCATCAGTATAGATTTATTATGGCATATAACTAATTGCACCACAAAAACATACTAAGTTGCACACCTAAAATACTGAAATACCAAACATAGTTTTGGTGCGTATTTCAATATTTTAGGTGTGTCCTATCAGTAGTTTAGTAGGTTAGGTAAGGTTAGATTAGTGATCAGTGAAATACTAGCAATTTATTATAACCAGGGTTGCATCAAGCCAGTGGAGGTGGACGACAAACTGTTCGGTCTCCCGAACGCCGTGGTGACGTACGGCGTGAGTCCTAAATGCGTGTGGTGGTACCCTTGCCACGCGAGCCCCGGCAACCCGCCGTGCGTGCCACACGCCGCCTGCGAGCAACACGGCGTCGACCACTTCACCTGCAAGTGCGACTCCGATCTGTGCATCAATCCTGATTACGCGGAGAAGTATAAAGTAAGTAGAAAGGTCATTATGGAAATGTGTGACGGCTAAAAGTCTTGGTTTTATTGTCAAGTGGCACGAAAATGGCACAGAAGTTACGCAAGGTGCAGATTCTGTCGGACTAGCAACTAAGTGCGGCTACGTGGCCGCAGATTCTTAAATCCTCTATTTCAGGAATTGTAACTACTGTTAGCAATGTTTGCTCATAAGTTTGTTTTGAAGTACGATGGAGGTTGAGCACACAATTATTACATAAGATTTTTCTAGTATTAAAAAAAACGAAAAACTAATTACATTTGAAATTAAAAGATGAAAAAAAAACGCTGTTTTTGTCAAACAAAAATAATTCAAACTTAAAATAACATATTAAATGTAGACTATTACAAGCACTTCTGAACGTAAAAGAAGGTACTCTTATCAGTTTTTAAAGATCTATGGTGGAAGACCTTGTAACGAGGAGAAGTGCAACAAAACCTTTTTTAAGTTATTAAAATAATAAAATTAAGTCAGTTTTCATTACAATTTCATACAGTACGTCATCATAACCATCAAAATTATAATATACATACATCATAATATTTGAAAACCATAATCTCACTGTTACTTTGAAATAACTCTCACATCCAGGTTTTCACAAAAGTAACCTCTTCGCCTGTTTTAACAATTTGTACTTCGCCAGGTATTTTCCCGATCGAGTAGCGAGCTCGAGCTCGTGGCTCTTTACCCCCTCACGGTCCAAGAGGGGGGAGTGGCCGTGATCACCACCCAAAACGTTGATGTGATCCTCGACCACCACAAATACGGCGTCCGGCCTTCCGGAGTGCTGCTCCACGTTGCCCAGTCCCCGCAACACGGGAGGATCGCCGTGGACCTGTCTGTGCAGAGAAACTTGCCGCCATTCACCAACTATATTGAGGGGGAGAAGTCGAAGCAGTTCTTCACCCTCTTGGATTTAACCAGAGACAAGGTACAGTCATTATTGATGAATGTTCCTGTATCACCACTCAAAGCGTCAATGTTATCCTCGACTACCACAAGTAGGGCATCAGGCCTTCAGGAGTGCTGTCCACGACGCTCAGTTCCCGCAACATGGGAGGATCGCTGTCTGTGGTGAGAAACTGGCCGGCTTTCACCAAACTACATGGAGGGCGAGAAGTCGAAGCAGTTTTTCACGCTTCTTTATTTTACCAGAGATAAAGTAAAGTCAGGAACAATAATATGTAAACAACACGTCTGTGACACAGTTGACGAGAGTTGTATTATGCCTACTGCCCGCCTAACCCGTCACACTGAACGCGGTTTGAACGCGGGCTCGCGTTTTATCTGCTTTGAAACTGCTGCTGCGTTCAGTTTACCGACTAACGCCAGCTCCCGCGCTGCTACTGACCTGCTCTGCTTCTGACCTGCGTTTGGTGCGCTAAAGCCTTGATAGTTTTCTTTCAGAACGCTTCAATGTGACAAATTTCTTTGTTGTATATAATTACTATTGATCGTGCCTGTTCATAAAGTTAAGTTTTAATTCGTGTAACAAAAAGAAGTTAAATAAAAGTATAGAATTAAGAACTATCTCCTAAACCATTATTTAGTGATGCAGGATCAATAAATTACATTGCAGACAAACATTGAATAAAATGCAGATAGCGTTACTGTTCACGTTCGCGTTATAATGCAGATGAAAAACTTACACATAGTGCTACTTCACAAAAAATAATAAAAATACAATGTGAATCGTAATTTCTTCGGACGAGAATCAATCATAAATTACTTCCATACTTTATTATACTAACTGCGCTGAATACTCTTTACCCAGGTCCGTTACGTCCACGACGGGTCAGAGAACCACCAAGACGCGATAGTCCTCGACATGGAGCTGATCCCCGAAGCCAAGTTCACCCTCCCCAGCTACCTCCAGGGGCGGAACACGTTCGTACTGCACGTCAACGTCACCCCGGTCAACGACCCGCCGGTGCTCAATCTGATGCCAGGGAAAATACTGAGGCTCACTCAGGTAAGTTTACCAAAAGTTGGCTTGAATGGAAGTATTTGTTGATGTATTTGAAACGACTAGCATTTTAGTCCTAGGATATATATATCTAGGATACCATGGCAGCGACGCTGGCAGCCGTCGCCAATAGAAACATGTCAAATAAATTGGGGATCGAACTGATTTTTTTAAATTTGTTTATAATGTTTTTAGAAATATCAGAATTACGACACAGGTATTTATTTTCAAATATTTTTCATATTTTCGGATATATAGCTCATGAAACTTCCTAATTAGACAAGGACAGCGCTAGACTCATGTGACGTCAGATGTGTCTAGCGCCATACTCCCGCTATATAAAACTTCTTTTTAGAAAGAGATTGCTAGAGACACAATTTTTCACAATTCAGCAGCTCATTACTTGCTTGTTTATCAACATTTTGTTTTTTTTACTTTTGTTATTCTTTTGTTTTGTTATACATATCAATAACAATCCGATCCCCTATTGTACACAAACACCCCTGCCTTACTTGGCGACGGCTTGGCGTCTCGTGAACACGAAGAACAGCCACGGAAGCGATGGCTGCCATGGCATCTTAATAAGATACACTCCTATAGTATAGCAAACTTACACCCGGTTACCAAGCCGCATGTCTATCGCGTAATTTAAATTATTATAATTGTTTTCAATCTCTGTCTTTTAGTATGGTTTATCTAAACGAGTTCGAATATAACCCTAATATATCTGCCTTTTAATAAAGATGATTAAACTAATTTAACGGTAAATGACTTTATAAGACCCATGGTTGTTTAATAGATCGTTAAAAAAAGAAAAAAAAACATGCATTTTGTTTACCGGGTGCTAGAAAGATGTTTTTTTATGTACTTTTGTGTTTATCATATTATTTTGTCAATTATGTACCTACCTAGTTATAACGATTCATTCACATTATTCAAGTGGTACTCAAAATTGGAAACTGTCTATTTGGTTCTGCGAAAATTACCTTCCTATAGTCCATTTAAAATCGCTTGCGCTGCGGCTAAACATACTTGGAAGTTAGTGTGGATAAAAAAAAAAGAATTTCATTTCTTTTATGTCGAACCACTGATCTCTATAATAAAATAGAGGTCAGTGGGTCGAACTGATTGAAGTGATAGGACTAGCGTCAAATTATATTATATTCTCTCTTTAGCTCGGATTAAAAGAGTTCACTTATCAGTCTCTCTCTACTCTATAGTCTTTGGTAAGCTGACAGACTTCATGTTTGTTTACGCGCAACAACAAGCGGTTTGGAATGAACTTGAAGCTACTGAATTTGAAGTTGAGGAATTTGAGTTGTTAACCAGTGTTAGCGTTGATTACTGGATACTTATGCCACTTGAATCATGTGAAGTAATCGTGAATGCACAGCGCTTTTATTTGTCACTTATTTTGAAAAGTTTTTTATCGTATAATAATATAAAATCTCTCTCAGCAAGTTATAGTAATTGTAGTTAGTTGACATTGATTTTTTTAAACTCCTAATTAACATTAACCGCACAATGACTTTTTATTATTTTGAAAAAAAAAGGAATTGCGAAATGAGGCTCAGCTTCCTTGATTTTCTGCTGAATAACAACCAGTCCGCTGGGAATCTTCCATTCTAAACAATTTTATTTCAAATGTTGCACTTGATGAATTTCTTCAAGTGAGGCAAGATGCAGCAGCCCTGTGCCATCTTGAGGGACATACATTACAAATTTTTATTAGTACAAATAATCAGGGGATACTTAAATGAATCCATCATTGTTAACAACTTTGAATACGGGGCCAGCCACGTGATTGCTAAAAATACAGCTGTTGCATAGAAAAGTACAATACCGACTCGACCGAAAAAAGACTTCGTGTCTTTTATGGCCTATGGTAAAAGTTGTTTGTATTTATAGACACTTAAACTTTGAAATATTTGTACTATTAAATAATAGTGTATAGTAATCTTGATTCATAGTCTAAAAGGGAGAAATTAAAACTAGCGACCGCCCGCGGTTTCACCCACTTGGTTCCCGTTCCCGTGAAAATATTGGGATATAAAGTATCCTATGTGTTATTCCAGCCTATAATCTATCTCTGTTGCAAATTTCATCCAGATCCGTTCATTAGTTTTTGCGTAAAAGAGTAACAAACATTCGCATTTATAATATTAGTAGGACTAATAATTATTGTAACATGAGGTTATTTTTAAGCAACAAGTTTAACATCCATTTTAATTTTCAGAGTGTGTGCAGAGCTTCAATTATTTTACATGATTTGCTTTTGAGTAGTTGCATGTTGTGTTTGCCACCTGTTATGAAGCACCCATCCCTTACTAATAGTAAGATGTGTAAGTATACTTACGTAAAACACTAGTTTTTGCACTTTTATCATTACTACACCGTAATGGCATGCTAATTACACATTTACAACAAAACTAATTTGTCTAAAGGAATGAAAAAATTAATATATACAGGGTGGCCCATTTAGAACGGTCAGTATGGGCAAGTCTGAAACTATCGGGTGTATTTTAGAGGTGGAGAACTTTAAATTTAAATTAAACACAGAAAATTGTTTCTAATATCCATGAAATAGGATTTATTTCAAAGATAATTTTTTGACATTAATGTTTGAAAATGATTTCTGGCATTCGGCCGCGGCTGGCGCGTCCATGGCGTCATCTGAGGTCCGATTTTTAAACACTTCGCAGTATATCAGACTGTATGTCGGCAATAACGCGTCGAATGTTGGCTTCCAAGTGCTCAATGGTTACTGATTTATCGGCGCAGACATGCGATATATCATAGGTACCTACCCCCAAACAAAGTAAACTAATGGCGTCAAATAACCCTACCAACGCGGTGGCCAGTTAACAGGGCCATTTCGTGTAATTATACGCTTGCCAAAATGTGTCTTTCAGCAAATTAATTGTTATTTTAACTATTTGAAAACGGGGTCCCCCAGTGTGAGAGCCTATTCATGATGAATTGTCAAACTCCACTAACCCCAAAAAACCAAGAACTGTTGAATCGGCTGTCACGAAAAACAGTAATAATAATTTAAATTTCTCCACCTCTAAAAAAAACCCATATAAGACATACATAAGATAACATCTGTTCTTTCTTAGGAACTTGTCATCGATTTTAATGAAAAGGAAAACTGCATTCAAACGTTAAAAAAAAACTAGTACTTACAGACACAACCAGCTCCGATGGGACTCGAACCCACGACCTTTTCGCTATCCGGGCGACTGCTCTAACCACTGCGCTACGGAGTCGTTAACGAGTCATCCATCGGAGCTGTTGTGAGACGGGGCGATTTTTTCAAAATACTTCATTTTCCATTTTTCAATAATAAAAATTGTATTGTGAATGTGAAAAAGTAAAAATTTAAATAACTAGTACTTACAGCCTATTGGTATTGAACCCAGAATTTTTCTATTATTCCTATTCTGTTCTGATTATTTCTATTCTGATATCGATTGTGTAGGTATGAAGCAATAAATATTACTATGAAACATGATATCTAAAAGGAATTGTTTTTAATATCCTGTAACTTAAACTTACTAAATGTTTGAAATGACAACCATTTTTACCATACAATTTTTGTTTGTAAATCGATGAATGCAGTTTCTTTAACTAAAATCGATTACATTGCTCCGGACACGAAGAAAAGATCTTTGAATATCTTAAGGTTTCATTCAGACTTGCCCATACAGACCGTTCTAAATGGGCCACCCGGTATTCTTAATTAAACTATTACGATGATTATTAAATCATTAGTATAAAAAAATACAATTAGAAGTCTTAAACTTAATTCCAACACCTCTGCGTTTGTGGCTAAAAAAACAAAATTTCCGTCATAAATTAATTATAAGTATAGATACCAAAAAATCAAGATAGTGACCTACTTCAAACGTTTAAACTCGAACAAGAAATTAATTTATCATCTTTAATTCTTGCAGATCGATAAGGTTTCCTTTGAAAGTTCTAAGTAACAATTTTTGTTGATGTCTTTGTCACATAGTACATGACGTTATTGATCAGATCTGAGCTTTATATATAGTTTAATGTATGGGAACTGTTAAAGAAACTGATAAAGCACTTTCCTGGTCGACATTACATACGTACAAAATGAATAAGTAGGTATGAAACCTTATTAAATACCCTTATTAAATAAAAATAAAAGGAATAGGGAGTTAGCAAATTGTATTCTAAATAAAGTCAGTTAGATTTGTGTAATAAAAGTATTGATTTTCCTGTAGGGCACTCGCAAAGCAATCACCTCAGACATTCTGAAGGCAGAAGACCCAGACACACCTCCAGAGGATCTCCTATATACAGTGCTGCACGGCAAGAATGAACCCAGCAGGTACGCCATACACGACTAATTCAATTTTACTTCTTAGGAGTGCATTTGTAAAACAGACTGATAATATTACAGCCAATTCTAGAGGAATCATTTATAGATCACTGCATTTTGTTATGACTCATCATCATCAACATCAGATAAGAAAAACAGGCCATGAATCAGCATGCAGGTCCATTTAAGGGTATTAATGACTTCAAATGCAGCCAGAAACAACCCCTTATTCCTTGGAGAAAACCATGGCCAGATAACTGGTTATCCGTGAAGATGTTTTTCTTGTAAGATAACTAGTTATCTCCGAAGAATAATTTTCTTTGTTAAAATAATAGTTGTTGTCAAGAAAATTTATTCTTCGGAGATAACCATTTATCTGGCTATCGTTATCTCCATGGAACAACGGCTTAACGAACATGTAAGCCGTTGGTTGAGATAAAAAAATTGCCCATCAATCCCGTGACCGACAATTGCGAATATTGTAGTATCTTAAGCTCATTCAAAGAAAGGCGGCTCGGCGTGCGGCGTGTATGAATTATGCATCAGTTGGTGCAGCACATTGACTTATTTGATTAGACGTCTGTCGCGGGCGCCCAATGATAGCACAATTAGCCCCGCCTTACGCGCCGCCTCTCCTTGAACGAGCCCTGACGCCCTGAGTCTTTTTATTTTAATGTCTTCGTGAAAAACAGACTCCAGAATTCGTTATAACATCAAGTACCAACGACAATGCAGTTGTATTATTTGTGTTGTTGTTGTTGTCATAGTGGTCACATTGAGATGTCTGGGCAGCCTGTGGACTCGTTTACGCAACAGAACATAGACGAAGGTGTGATATCGTTCGTGCACGGCGCGACCAGCGACAAGCAGCTAAACCGTACGTCTCTGCGAGTTACTTTGCAGGTAAATATAAATAATCAGCTTACAATATTTTAGGGCTTAGAAATAAGTAAATAAATGGTGATTGTGCTGCTTACATTTTTATACGAATACTGATGCATTTCGTTTATTTGTAAGATTTTTATTAAATGTTTTTGTGTTTTTTTTTTTCTATGTATTTAAGACCTGCGATCAGTCGCTAGACTATAATCAGGTTTGTTGTAAGGTGTAGAGGTTTGGCGAGGTAGAACCACTGCTCTATCTCCCCTTATTAAGTCAGCACATTGGCTCTCTTGAGTCTTCCAATCGGGTTTGGCTGCAAGAGCTCACTGGATAGCGGGTTTGGATGTCTTGCTAAGCGGCACTTGTAGTTGGCTGAGTATAGTTTTGCTTCGTCCAGGATAGTTCGAATTTCTAGGTAGTCGTGGATTTCCGAATTTCGAGCATACCAGGGCGCCGATGAGATTACCCTAAGAATATTATTTTGAGCCCGTTGGAGGCACATAATATTTGATTTGCTGGCTGACGACCACAGTTGAATTCCATATGTCCAGATGGGTTTGATTATGGAGCAATATACCCTTAGCTTGTTGGATAGAGATAAGGCAGACTGTCTACCGAGGAGCCAGAGAAGATTTTTAAATCTTAGGTTTATTTCGTTGCGCTTCGTCCTTATGTGGTCTTTCCATGTCATCCTACGGTCCAGGTGAAATCCAAGGTACTTAACGCAGGTCGATTGTGGCAATGTGTCTTGGCCTAGATTGACCGGTGGACAGGTTTCGCGTCTTAGGGTAAATGTGATGTGGTGAGACTTCGGAGGGCTTGCTTTTATGCGCCACTTGGTCAGCCAAGCATTGGTGGCATTGAGCTGGGTTTGCAGCACTCTGCTCGCTTCTTTCGGGTCACGGTTGCAACTGAGGAAGGCCGCATCATCGGCAAAGGTTGCAACTGCTGTTTCAGGTGCCTGGGGCAGGTCGCTTGTGAATATGTTGTAGAGGACCGGACCAAGTACGGTTTGTGATATTTGGTTGGTATTTTATTTGCGCCACAAAACACGTTGTTATCCGTAATATTGTATTATTAACCAGTCTTTAAGTAGGATGTTTCTCTTTTTATTTGTTTTTTTACTCAGAGTCATACTCAGTAACCGTCATAGAATAGAAAAAAACAATGTAACATGTAACTTAACTCCCAAGGTATCCGACGGTATCGAGACAAGCGGGCCGGGCATATTACGCATCTCCATAGTGCCGCTTCAAGTTCTCCTCGTGAACAACACCGGATTGCAACTGGTGCACAACTCTTTCGCAATCATTACTGCGGACAACCTCACCTTCGCTACCAATGCGGATGAAACCAACTTGCATGTAAAGTGAGTAACAATCAACACGTTATATTGGGTATATCCATAGTGCCGCTTCAAGTTATCCACGTGAACAACACCGGATTGCAACTGGAGCACAACTCTTTCGCAATCTTTTCTGCGGACAACCTCACCTTCGCTACCAATGCGGATGAAACCAACTTGCATGTAAAGTGAGTAACAATCAACACGTTATATTGGGTATCTCCATAGTGCCGCTTCAAGTTATCCACGTGAACAACACCGGATTGCAACTGGAGCACAACTCTTTCGCAATCATTACTGCGGGCAACCTCACCTTCGCTACCAATGTGGATTAAACCAACTTGCATGTAAAGTGAGTAAAAAACAACACATTATACTGGGTATCTCTAGTGCCACTTCAAGTTCTCTTCGTGAACAACACCAGATTGAAACTGGTGCACAACTCTTTCGCAACCTCATCTTCGCTACCAATGCGGATGAAACCTACTTGCATGTAAAGTGAGTAACAAGCAACACGTTATACTGCGCATCTCTATAGTGGCGCTCCAAGTTCTCCTCGTGAATTACACCGGATTCTAACTATTGAATAACTCATGCGATAGAATCCGAGTACAACCTACGTAGCTGTAGGTTGTACTCGTAGGGTGGGTACTCTAGAGAGGTGGGTCGCCACCTACCTACGGGACCTGCGCGGAAGAAACCTAAGTAAATTTCAAGTACATACATGTCAAGTGACTCTTATTAGAAGTAATAATGACTTTTGTCAATGTATCCGTCATTGTAACGCCGACAACTATTTATTAAAATAATATACTTACTCCTAGTGGCATTTGCTGAACATAACATTCGTAATGTTAACCTTTGTGGATTTATTTTGTATTCACTTTCCGCCCGCGGCTTTGATCACGTGGACTACACGACGATAACCCGCGACAATGTAATATTCTTCCGGGATAAAAAGTAGCCAATGTCACTCCAGCCCCCAAAATTATCCCTATACCAAAAATCACGTCGATCCGTTCCTGCGTTTTGACGTAAATGGCGGACAAACAAACAAACACACTTTCACATCTATAATATTATTAGTATTGGTGTATTGTTAAATTAAGCGTGTGTTGTCTATTTTTGCGATTCAAAGTGAATAGTTTCTGGTACACAAATCCAAACGCTTTACTCACCAGGTATGACATAGTCAAGCCGCCTCAGTTCGGAGTGGTGGAGCGGTTAAGATCTGTGGACGGCACGTGGCAGACCGTGGATTCGTTCACCAGTGAGATGGTGAACTTCGGCCGCGTGCGCTACATGCATCTGTTGGGACATCCTATACACGACGAGTTTAAGGTTAGACCACACAAGGAGCTACAACGATCTCAAATCTTTTAGTGCTTGCTGAAGAAAGTGACTTCATACTTTCATTTGTTTAATCACAGCCTTCTCTATCGTCTTTAACAAGCCATGCTATGAAGCGGAACGGCAACATTGCTGTGAACCGGTTTACTCCTCTGAGTACTAAATCCTATGGAGAAGGCAAATATATCTACGAAAAATTTAGGCATATACCTACACATACCGAGAAGCAAAAATGGCGACCGGTCACCGGCCTCAATCATGCATTACTATGACTTCACGTTTTAATGTTGCCAAAAATAGGTCAAATAAATATATTGATGTCTCTTTTTACATGGAGTATTGGAGGTAAGATAGAACAAGATGGCTGTTTATGAGCACAATGTCGATTTAGCTCATATTTGTATAACGGATAGTAAAGTTCATATACTTAGAACAATATGCCATCTTCATAGGATTCAGTACTCGAGGTTTACTCGCTGTTTACCTGTCAAACTGTGTCAAATAGGTTCACTTAAAACTAGAAATGAGAAGGCTGTGGTTTAAAAACGTGTGTTTGTAATGTATCTTAATTTCTCCACAGTTCAAAGCTTCGGTTGGAACTATTAGGACAAACACACTGTACGATTTTCGTCTAACGTTTATAAAACTGGAGTTGTACCAATCGACAAATGAAGAGCTCGTCTTGAACAACACGAGAGAGGCGTTCATATCTTCGCAGCATCTTCGGTTTCGAACTAAACCGCTAACATTGCCAAACGATCGGGTCCAATACACGATACTGCGACCACCAAAATATGGTATCTTGCATTTATCATCGGGGAAACACCATCTCCAAATGCATAGCACATTCACCCAACATCACATCGACACGGACCAGCTTTGGTACCGGTTGCACAGAAGAGCTTATTCCCACATACAAGATGAATTTTCCTTCGTAGTCAGCGCTACTGAATGCGAAAATATAACAGGAGTTATGACCATCAGACACGTCCCCGGGTCTGTTGCTTCTGACCACACTTCAGGGCGAGTACACACCACATTAGAAAGGCTACAAGTCATGGAAGGATCTAGAATGGCCATCCCTGTCACACACCTAAACTTTCGGACAGATTCAGTAACAAACTTGGTGTTCAACATAACGCATCTGCCGAAGCATGGCAAGATTGAAGTGGTCAATGACGACTCTAAAATAATACGCGATAACACTACATATTTCACGTTACAAGAACTAAATTCTGACAGAGTGTATTACGCGCACGACGACTCTGAGAGCAGGCACGATTCCTTTCATTTCATGGCTTTGAGCCCCGAGCCTGAAGATTTCCAGTACGTCGGAGTGTTCCACATAGACATAATACTGAAGAATGATAACAGTCCGGTGAGAGCGAACGACAATGTGTTCCACATAGTACACGGAGGAGCGCGTCTTATTACTGCTCGCGATTTGAGTTACACTGATGCAGATTTGGATACTAAACCTTCCGACATCATTTACACAGTGCAAATGCATAGATTCGCGGACCCACCAAACGGCGGAATATTCAGGGCAGACAACCCTGCGGAACAAATCGCACAATTCTCGCAAGACGATATAAACAAGAACTTAGTTTTGTTCAAGCATCAAGGGAAAGAGTATGGTAAGATGGCGTTTTGGATATCGGATGGAGTTTTTGATGTGAATGGCAACCTTGAGATTCAGGCCTCGCCTCCTTTTATCAGAATGTATCCTACCAACGGATCTATTGTTGAGAATGGCAAAGCTGTGGTTATTACTGCAAGAGATATGCAGGTAAATATCTTAAAAAGATGTATTCAAATTTTTGTAAACAATTTTATAAAATTTTTCTACAATTTGAATAATTTTTAGGTGGATACGAATATGAATTGTTTAGAAGAGGATATTCGGTACGAGGTGAAGTTGGAACCTAAGCATGGGACTATAGAAGTGGGCGAAGGTCAGGGTACTTACACCTTCACTCAGCTCGACGTAGCCGCTGGGAGGGTCGCTTATAGGCATAGAGAACCAAAAACACCGGCCGATCAGTTCAGGTGAGAAACATATTAAATGGGCCGCTTTCTTTATTAGTGCTCGTTCAAGAAGGCCGGCGCCGCCGGCGCTTCGGGCTGCGCGTCGCACGGTGCGGGCAAGTTGTTCTCCATTGCGCGCTCGCGACAGACGTCTAATCAAATAAGTCGAATGTGACGCGCAAAATAATGCACACAACGCGCCACCGCCTATCCTTGATCGAGCGCTTAGAAACCCGAGGCCCTACTCTGAAACGCGAAACCCGAAACTTCGGTATACCCGTCCCTGTCACTCTCTAGTCGGGACAGAATCGAGTGAAAGGGGCGGGGCTAACCGAAGTTTCGGATTGGCGTTTCAGAGTACGGTCTCAGAATTTTATTGTAAAAGTAAATAGAGAACCTTTTAAAAGCAGTTTCTTACTAATGTTAGGATGATAAATACATTTATAATAATTTAAATTTTTAGTTTTTTGCATTCACAGTGCAATTTTTATTATTATAAAATGGAAAATGAAGTATTTAGAAAAAAAAATTGTTGTGAGACAGGTCGATTTTTTCTAAATACTTCATTTTCCATTTTTCCAGTCCATTTATTTTTAGAAATTATTTTAGGTTTAAAGTTACATGCTTGGATACCTGGGGTGAAGGAACTTACCCCATCAAGATCTACCCGTCGAGCTACTGGGAGCCGCTGAGGGTCGCTGCCAACCGGCCGCTGGTGGTGGAAGAGTCGACTAGTGTCAATGTCACGAGGGATGTGTTGGAGGTATGTTTGCAACACCAAGATCGTAGTCAAATAGGAACAGGTATCATGGGAATAATATTTCTAGATGTTTTATATTTATCGTCATCTTCCGACAGCTGCACATGCACATGCCTTCTCCTTACGCCCTGGCCACGTAGACGGGCTAGGCTAAGCGTGGGCGCGGGTGACTTCTGCGGGCGCGGCTGGCATGCCACGTACAGTCGCCAGCACGTCAGGTTACTACAAACTGTCAAATTTCTTCAACTAAAATTCAACCCTAAGTCGAACAATAAGAGTTCAGTTTCAATTAACAAATTTTGACATTTTGTAGTAACCCGACGTGCTGGCGACTATACATTCAGAAGCGGCTACAGCGGCTGGCTAAGTGGACGTATTGAGGATGGCTCTAACTAAAGTGACGCATAGTTGCCTTCACAGCAGTTCGTATTTTATGCACGACATTTTAAATTCAAGAGACGGAGTACATGAATTAAATAAAGATCGCCATAAATGTGGAGAATTTTTCAATCTTTATGAAGAATATTCCTTCCCATAGTCTTTTTATTACATTCTTATACTTGTGTTGTGGATGCTTGGACATCCATATAGGTGTTCGGTTAAATATTTCTGTAATAAATGCCTCGGTGTCCATAATAAAATCCCGCCGCTCGTGGATTCGTCTAAAAAATATTGTTTCGCTCGATCCGTCCCGCGCTAGCCCTTTTCAAACGGCCCAACAAACCGCTGTGCACCGTGGCCAGGCGCCAACTAGCCCATAGCATTGTTTCCACCCGCCCGCCTCGCCCGCAACCGCAGCCGCCGACCGCCGCCGCCAGCCGCATCCGCTCTAGCCCGCCGCGCGCGCGTCGTGGCATGCTTTATACATTTTCATACGTTTGTTCAATAAGCCAACCGCCGCCGCCACCCGCAACCGCGCCTAGTCCGTCTCCGTGGCCAAGCACTTAGAGCGCCACAAAGAGCGGCTGTGAGCGACTTGGATTGCATTCGACTTTATATTCATACACAGTAGTATTTCTAATTGCATGAAAGTGTGTCCGTTATGATTTTTATCGTATTTGCCACTGCTTTTGCAACACGTATACAAATTATTACAGTAATTTAGTAGTAATGTTTTATTCACTCAAACCTCTTTTCATAGGTGATGCATCCACAAATTGAGCCTTCGAACATCGTGTACAAAGTGACAGAAGGCCCATACCACGGCTGGTTAGAAATTACTTCGACACCAGGCAGCATTGAGATGGAAAACTATAACGAAGAGCCGGTCCACACGAGGGTCTTCGACCAATCCATCATCAACGTAAACAGGCTTGTTTACGTCCAGTCCGGCGTCAACAGGACCAGGGACAGAATCAAAATGGACGTCACCAACGGGATAGTATGGCTCAGAGATCTAGAACTTAACATCATAATTATACCAGAGCACTTCTACGTGGTGGCTTCGAACCTTTCTGTAGCGGAAGGCGAATCTATCAGCATTAGACCTGATTTGTTCAAGACAGTAACGGAGTACTACAGAGGCAAGGTGGTCAGCTACAAAGTGCTGGACAAACCAAAGTTCGGGAAAGTCATTATGGGTGATCAGGAGCTTACTCTGTTACCGGTTTTGAAGCTTAACTCTGGGAATATTCAAGTAAGTTTTTGTTACGCGATGCAAGTGAAAAATGACAAAACCTTACGAGTATGTTAACACTCTACGGAGAATGGCACTTATTTTTTACGCGTTAATATGTATTTTTTAATTTTTAATATGCTGCCATTAAAACTTTAAAAAAATTATAAGGTATAAAAATTAAAGGTTTAATATTCATTTGAGGCATAGGTGGCAGGCAAAATTTAAAAAATAAAAGAGATCATTTTCGTCTTTTTTATGTAGTTGCTTCAATAACTTAATTTTTAAGTTTCTTAATATTTTAACAGTAGGTATCACTTACATAACAACTTACTTTTCACAGTATGTGAACGACGGATCCGAAGAGTCCTCCGACTCTGTCCGCCTTGTAGCCATCACCGAGAGTGGGAAAGAGAGCGAACCGTTCCACATCCACGTGAACATCGTCCCGGTTAACGACGAGACGCCCATCGTGGCCGCTAATACCGGCCTTTGTGTTTGGGAAGGAGGCACTTTTACTTTCACTAGGAACGAGCTGTGTAAGTAAAACTATAAAGATATCTAAGCGCCTGCTTTTTAGAAAAAATATCTTATTATGGCTCGTTTACAAGAGATCCTTCATTCATGATTCGTTAAAAATACGATACTCTAGTATAGGAAAGACGTATCTTTCTATTTCACGATTCGTGGTACATGTAAACACGGGCATTTAAAAAGCATTACCAGCGTCAAAAAACGGACGAAAGATGTAAAAAGACGATACGTCAAACGTCGTCGTGTGAACGAGTCGTTAGTCTTTATCATTGTATTTATTTACATTATTCTTCATTGTTGCATCGCGCTGATTAAGTTACAGACAGTTATACCACCAGGGAAATTTGGTGCGTGATTATTTTGCAACACTGGAACACGAAAGAAAAAAAAAACTAGTCAAAAGTAGCTAACGAACAGCCTAAATGGTTTAAAAAACCAAGCGCTTTTAGCAACTGTGATTAACAATTCTAAAGCTAATGATTATCCAATGTTAAACCTTTCCGATCCTTGGAGGCGGCCTATGCACAGCAGTGGGCGTCGTTCGGCTGATATGCTGATGATGAAACCTTTGTGTTACTAGTTTTTCTGTTGTTATTGTGGTTATGTGTGTCAATTTTCACGCTGATAATGTTTGGTCTTCTCCATAGATGTAAACGACGTGGACACTCCTCTTCAGAACGTTACTATCATCGTGGTGGACATTGTGTCCGGGTACATAGCGCTGCGCGGCGACCTCCAATCGCCGGTGCAGCGGTTCACTCAAGCCGATATCGACAACGGCCGGGTCATATTCGTGCATAAGAGTAAGTACCGAAATGATTTGAGAGTAATATTACAGACTAGACACTGCTGACTCGACAGACTTCGTCCTGTCGTAACTTTGAATTAAATTCCCAGTGGTATAATAATAAAAAGATATTCCAAAAACATAGTGTTTCTTATTATAATAGTTTAAATTTCTTAATTAATTTGCAAATCTGGATTCAATGTTCTAAGGGCTGATTTTTCAATCCTCAGATTATAGTTATGAGCCAGTTAAATTAATAACCAACCAAAATAAATGTCAATCTCAAAACAAAAGATATATGAATGACAATTGCTTTTCAATTTGGAGGTATTACACGATATTAGACGAATATTTTTTTCCAGGTATTGAAAAATTATTTTTATAAAAAAATAAAACCGCCTTCAAAAAAACCACATCAAAAAAGTAAGAAATAATTCCTCACCAAATAAATAACGTAAGTACTTTGAAGCCAGACGTGAAACATGTACAATATTTGTTGTTTTTGTTAAAACCCGCCCGACTTCAAAGTACTTACGTTATTTATTTGGTGAGGAATTATTTCTTACTTTTTTGATGTGGTTTTTTTGAAGGCGGTTTTATTTTTTTATAAAAATAATTTTTATTTCACTCTTTTTAGTGCATCGTGCAGGCAATTTACGTGTTTTCTGGTAAATAGGTATGTGATCAAACTGAAAACCTCCTTTTTCGAAGTCGGTTAAAATACCTTGAGGTATCCCCTTTTTAACAAAACAAGAATCATCTAAATCGGTTTATAAACAAAGGAGTTATGCCTAAAGATACGTATTGAATTCACTTAAAGTGGTAACGAAAACGACAGTATTTTCAAGATTTCCTGAAAACTACTGAACCGATTTCAAAATTTCAAAAAATGGGACCAACTTGGAAACCAACCTGATGTAATAACGTTTGAACCATTTCAATCGGTTCAGCCGTCTCCGAGTAATCGGTGGACATACATAAAAAAAAAAAAAAAAAAAACATACACACAGACGAATAGAGAACCTCCTCCTTTTTGATTTAGAAGTCGGTTAAAAATCGGCCCTAATTCGCTTCTGATGTAATGTAATACATGTTCGGCCATATGATCTTCATGTGTATGCGCGCGGTAGTGTTGCGCAGCGCTGTCGCTCTCTACTCTACGAAAGCTAATTAGTCACACCAACACATCAAAATATGACTATGAAAATTACTGCATTTAATGCGCATACTCGTGCAAGTAATAACAGTTTTTGTTTCATCGAAATCTGTCCAGGATTTCCAAAGTTACAGCGTTGCAAAGTTTCACCAGCTTTTATAAATTTGCTTTCCTTGCGCGCTATTGCGATGACGTCATGTCGCAGTGACATCTCCGATTGCGGCTGCTGCGGGTGATTTCCGTCCAACTGTACCTACATAGAGTCCGTCCGTGCGCAATCTTCGCGCAACTGGTGCGTTTTAGCGCTAGTTACAGTACATTTTCTTCGTGCTAAGGTTATGGTAAATGATTAGTATTCGATTTCGACCGCGCGCAGCCGCACTCTAAAACTGTCACCTACTGTCCATTTGACGGCTTCGTGTTATTGTTGATCGAAGTTTGACGGTTGCTATTTATATTGACAGAATACCGTCCGCCATTACGAAAGTTGATTTAATTTATTAATCACGAAAATACAACTTATGTAATTGAAGGTGTTTTTTCACATGGGCTCAATACAAAATTGATCATTGATGGACTATAAGAAAAATAAATAAATTTATTGCAAAACCGTGACAGCGCAACTATATAGCCAAAGGAGAATATGAAGGGCCAACTCGCGATGTGACGTCACACGTTAATGCCATTGGTTCACCTGAATTTTCCTCGGAAGCCGTACTTTAACGTTCAATATCTCAGTCATTTTTGAAGATAGGAAAAAAATAAAAACATCTTCTTTTTCTCGAGTAACATATTTTTGAGATTATGCTGATAACAAAAATCATTGGTGTGACTCATTCATACAAATACATAGAAACCAGTAGTGTCGCGGCGACACGATGCTCGCTGTTGCTGTTTGTGCTCCAGTTCTAAATCACATCTTTACTCCATTGGTGTGCTATTGTAGACACGTACAGTGCGTAACCTAGCTTTATTTCTGAATATTTAATTATTCTGGTCTGCAGTGATCTAAGATCTAAGTAAAGTCTACAAGTTCCAGACGCTGTCGACTGCCCAAATTTTATGAGTATTTTACATTAATGAAGCTGAAAGAAAAGCTGTTTAATAGCATGATCCAAACTCTGTGTATTGTTTCAGATGGCACCAAAGGAAAAATGATATTCAATGTAACTGATGGTCTTCATGAGCTGTCTAAAATAACGTTTCTCATCACTACAAAATCAGTCTCACTGAAACTGTCCCGGAAACAAACTCTTCGCGTCTTTCCTCTTATGAGAGAACCTCTCAATAACTACTTCCTCATGTCTAAGTGCTCAGACCCAACAAGAACAATTATTTACAAAGTCGAAAGAGCTCCTGCACTGGGCAGGCTAATCATGTTGAATGGCGATAGCCACCACAGATCAATAAAACAGTTTTCTCAGCAAGACATAAACGATACGATTGTGTATTACGAACATACGCATCCCTTCTCAGATCTCTATACGAACGACTCCTTCATATTCACAGTCGAAGCAGCTTTAGCTAAACCGATTACCGATCAGATATTTAACATTGACATATCTGTTTCCTCTGGAGGTCTTGCAAAGTATGTATACATACCGCAGATAAATGTGCCCGAAGGTGATAAAGTTCCTATAAGAGTTAACGTAAGCAACGTTATAGCGTATCTAGAATCGCAGGCAGGTTTGAGGCAACCACAAGTGGAAGCCCAGTGGTCCCAACCATCGCACGGCGAACTTAAACCGCCTATGTCTTCTTTGACGCAGTCTCAATTAGAAGGAGGCGTCGTTCACTACGAACATGACGATTCTGATACTACCCAGGACAAAATTGACATGTCCTTGTACTTGTTACCAGACTATGTCCTTCTATGTAATGTCACTATACCCATCAATATAATACCTGTAAACGATCAGCCGTTCAGGCTGCTGACGGACACACCACAAATACAAGTTGTGCAAGGAGAGAACTATACTATTACCAAAAATGATTTACTCACCGAAGATGCGGATACCGGACCTTCCGATATACTGTACGACATAATAAGTGGTCCAACTCAGGGCAGAATAGTTATGCTAGACAAGAACCAAACAATTGACGAAGCTCAATCTATCAACAAATTCACTCAAGAAGACATTAACAACGGTCGAGTTATTTACGAACATTCGGGAGTTCTGCAAACGGCAACTTTTTATTTCAGAGTATGGGATGGGCAGTTCAAACCTATTTACAAAGTGTTCACGATAGATGTCGTGCCGGTCATATTGAATGCAACCTCTATGCACCCAATTAGTTTGCAACAAGGCTCAAATGTTGCAACTGTGACTACCGACCAGATTTACGTAGAGACTAATGCGAAGAAAGCCAAAGTTTGGTACAATATTACTAGGCAACCGCTTCACGGAATGGTGTATGTTGGAAGGCATCCTGTCACATACTTTTCTCACAAGGACTTGGTTGATAAAGTAGTTATTTACATGCAGAACGATATGACGACAGCCAACGACAGTTTTGATCTTGTAGCGTACGTCCATAATAGTAATGCTACCCAGCCTTTCACGATACAAGTTTATGTTATGCCCCTGATGAAACTTCTTGGTGATCTTAAAGTGGAATCTGATAAAGCAAAAATCACTCTCAACGTGATGGACGCTTCAGGCTTAGCAAAGTTGACTGCGAGCGATCCAATATACACAATATTACGGAAACCCAGACATGGTGTAATAAAAAAGATCATTCGTAGTTCCGGTGAAAAAACTAGTGCGAGAGAAAGGGAGGTAGCTTATTTCACACACGAGGATATAAAAGCGGGTGTTATTTATTACGTGACGAAGAAGAAGTTAAACGATCTAAATGGGATCGAAGATAGTTTTCGCTTTCTTTTAGCGGCATCGATATTCCAGCCGGCTGCTGGGGATATCAAAATCTTCATAGGTAACAGATCTAAGAAAAATTTGCCGGGTCCAAATGATCCGGAGAGCCACGAGGGTGTTCTGGTAAGTCTTTGAGTAAATTTTTTACATGCTTACAACTTTTCTTTGGCGTCGTGAATAAATTTATACTAGACATCGGGCATCAATTTGATAAAGAACACTTCATATCTTGTAGTTAGATAGTTAATGCTGGATCATGCAGTATCTCGAGTCCGAGCTGATGCTCGGATTACTCCATAATCAGATGGCTTTTTTTTGTGTGGCTGATTAAATTGTTCAAAATTTTATTTCCTCACTGACTCAACAAGTTACGTAAACACTCTTTCTGCCACACAATTCTGATCGTTTAGTTGGCTAGAAAATTGACTACTATGAAAATATGTGTTACTTTAGTTGCAGCTAAGAGACGTATTCACTTTTAGGTTGCCAACGGCGAAACAGCATCATACTACATGATGATCCTGATGGCTCTGTCTGGGACGGTGCTGGCCATCGTGTTCATATTCGCGTTGTTGAAATGCCGTCGCTATCTGCTGCGAGACCAGAACGCTCTCGCTAAAATACACGGGCAGAGTCAGGGGGCAGTCGCGCCCATACCTCTGCCGAGGCCGCCTGACCATCTCATGCCTTCGCCGACGCAAGGCACGCCGCCTATCAAGAGGTAAGACTTTACTTTGTAACTTTCATTAACACTCAGCTGTCGGATAGCCTATTTTAAGTCTATAATGTTTCCCCAAGCGATTTATCAAAGCCATTAATAAAAATGTATAATGAACTCCATAAGCTATCGCGTGTCCTTTAATTGAAATAACTAGTAAAAAACACGCGCATCATTTATTACAGTTGAGTTTCAAGGTTTTGTGAATTGCTATTTAGTTTTCTGATATTTTAGCGCCCTTGCAGGCCGAGTAGTTTCTTATAAGGCTACATAAGAAAAATATTTTTTTCGTTTGATTCCACTACGTTTATTGTGAAAGTTCTTTTGTGAATATTTATTCTTATATTTCTACCGCTGCTTAACGGCCAAAATAATCTATTTACAGATAGGGATAGGCATGATCCAGATTAGTTGCTAGGCAGCACCTAGCAACAGCCTGGCATCTGTCGTTAATTCTATGTTAATATCAAGCGTTGCATAGCAACTAATCTGGATCATGCCTATCCCTATCTGTAGATTGATTATTAATTCTGACCGTAAGGGCCTAAACTGCGTCACGCGGACGCCCGCGCGGTTCCATACAAAAGTGCTCCGTCGCGGGCACCCGCGCAGGCAGCCGTCGCGGGGAGGCGGGCCCCGCGCCCGCGCCTTGTGGCCCGTTTCCCCGCGACGGTCGCCCGCGCGGGTGCCCGCGACGGGGCCCGCCAGCGGGCCAGCGGTAGCACGCACGGGCTTGTTCAGTCAATAGCGCTATGTGATGCGGTTCCACGGAACCCGCGCGCGTGTCCACGGACGGAGACACGCGACGTGTGCCCGTCGCGGCCGTCCGCTTAACTCAGTTTAGGCCCTAAGTGGTCAACGGGCCAGTATGACCAAGGCAATTCGTCCGTAGGTACGTGTCGTCCGAGCAGTCGGTGCACACGGGCGCCAGCACGCCGCTCCCGTCGGGCGGCAGCGTGGCGTGCAAGGTCACGCCGCTCGCCGACGCCGCGCTGGCCGACCTCAACGCGCGCTACCCTTACGGCGCGGACGACAACACCCTTGTACGTTCACACTTCTTTTTATCTCCTCTCTCTCCACTTTAGGCCATGGGGGACAAGAGTGGTACGCTCCCCTCAGACCCGGGCGGCTCGGTCGGCTATCCGGGCTTCTGCGCGGCGAGATCTGCGACGGCATTTCCGCAAAGTGTGGCGTAGGCTTAAGGCGATACTCGAAAAAATCTTGCTGACGCGAGATAGCAATGAGAAAGGCGATACTCGAAAAAATCATGCTGACGCGAGATAGCAATGAGAACACGACACGCGCGGGAGTGAGACTGATTTTGCAGATTAGGCAAAAAAAAACACAAAATCACTTCGCAATAAAAAACTATACTTAGCGATTTTTTAAAAATGCTTCTACACGATCGATCCTAAATATTATTGGTGTCCACTAATTAAACCAATTTCCAATAGTATATATAACCCCATTTAAGAATAATCTTGAATTTTTGTATTTTTTAGAGATCTTTTAGAAAAGTAAAAGTGTCGAGGCAAAATCATGCAATCGTGTGTACTTTGAAGTCGGGCGGGCTTAAAAAAAACAAACTGTACATGTTTCACGCCCGACTTCAAAGTATACGTTATTTGGTGTGAATACAGTATTAGAGGTATTATTTCTTACTTTTTGGTGGCTATTTTTTGAAGGCGCTTCTATTTCTTATAATTCACTTTTGTTAATGTCCAATGTTACATTTTTGAATTTTACTATTAAA
This sequence comes from Crambus lathoniellus, assembly GCA_949710035.1. NCBI lineage: Eukaryota > Metazoa > Arthropoda > Insecta > Lepidoptera > Crambidae > Crambus > Crambus lathoniellus. Next base: position 33,981,183 of record OX453296.1, read on the forward strand.
TACTTACATACCAATAACAGTCTATAACCCTATTGCACGCTTTCCAGGCGGACGACTGGAGCAGCTACGAGGCGAGCGAGTCCGCGTACCCGGTGCGGGCCGGCGGGCCGCCGCCCAACCCCATGCTGCGCCGCAACCAGTACTGGGTCTGACCCTCGCACACGCACTCGTTGCCCCGCGCCCGCCCAGGTAACAATCAAAGGAGAAACATGCAAACATATAATTACTAGGGCGAGCGAGTCCGCGTACCCGGTGCGGGCCGGCGGGCCGCCGCCCAACCCCATGCTGCGCCGCAACCAGTACTGGGTCTGACCCTGGCACACGCACTCGTTGCCCCGCGCCCGCCCAGGTAACAATCAAAGGAGAAACATGCAAACATATAATTACTAGGGCGAGCGAGTCCGCGTACCCGGTGCGGGCCGGCGGGCCGCCGCCCAACCCCATGCTGCGCCGCAACCAGTACTGGGTCTGACCCTCGCACACGCACTCGCTGCCCCGCGCCCGCCCAGGTAACAAGCAAACGAAAAACAAGCAAACATTTAACCCACGTGAGGTGACGTCCTTTACATTTACAAATCAAATCTCAATTTTACAATATTTTTTCTTATGTGGCGTCCTTTTAAAAATACGCTAGCCTCAAGTGGGTTAATTACTAGCGGCCGCCCGCGGTTTCCGGTTTCACCCGCGTGGTTCCCGTTCCCGTGGGAATATCGGGATAAAAGTATTTTATGTTTCAATCCAGGTTATCTACTATCTTTCATTTCAACGAAATCCGTTTAGTAGTTTTTGCTGGAAAAAGTAACAAACATCCATATTGATCACGCACAATTGTGATGACCATCTACTGTGTTCCACAGTTTATTGAGACGAAGGTTTCCCATGCAAAATTAAGTAAATTAAGCTAATCCTACCTTACTAGAAAATAGTGTCCGTAATCCAGGGGGGCTGAACGTTGTCTCGCCGGCGCGCGCGCGCCTGACAAAACGATCTCCACACAACCCCCGATGGGATACTCTTACAGCTAACACTCTTATACTACACAATGCCCTAATAGGCCGCTAAAACTTTCCCGGCGCTTTTCAAAGCGAACACACACGGGTTACAAGTCCGTACCCCGACCGGAGCCCTAGTAGGTGCAAAACGAAATCTCGGTCCCAATATGGGTAGGTAACTTGCGCGGCACGTCGCTACAGAAACACACGAACTTGTCTCACGGCTGCTTACGGCCAACTGGCGATCCTACACCGGCCGGCCGAGCGCATTGTCTCGTGACCTTGACAATGACAACGCACCGCTCGCAGCGCGGCGCGAACATCCCCCCGTCCCGGACAGTAGCAAACTGTCCGCCAACTCAATCTAAGGGCAGGCGAGAGAGGGTAGCGATCGCTCGCTTCAAAACAGAGTCCCCCACCAGGACCTCGGCAAACCTGGGCACACCATCCGACCCCGGATGAAGCTGAACAATGCGTCCTAAACGCCAGCGGAGGGGCGGCAGGTTTGGATCCTTTACCAACACGAGGTCTCCAGTCTTGGGTGGGGTCGTCCTATCCGACCACTTAACGCGTTGCTGCAAAATGTGCAAATACTCCAGATGCCAACGGCGCCAAAAACTCTGCGTAAGCTGCTGGAGCAATTCAAATCGCGAGAGCCGTCCGGAGGGCACTTCGGAATAAGGATATTCCGGCAAGGCGTTAAGCGGTCTGCCAATCAAAAAATGGCCCGGCGTAAGGGCCTCTAAATCATTCGCGTCCGAAGACAACGGACACAACGGACGCGAGTTGAGGACCGCCTCAACCTTACAAAATACGGTCGCGAGTTCCTCAAACGTGAGGACCGTCTCCCCAATAACGCGACGAAGGTGAGTTTTAGCGGCCTTTACAGTTGCTTCAAAAATCCCTCCCCAGTGGGGGCAGGATGGCGGGGAGTACTGCCATCGTACCCCTCTGCGAGAGAGTGTGGATCCGATCTCAAAATTATTCCTATCCAAAAATTCACAAACTTCCTTTAAATACCTATCGGTGCCCTTGAAATTGGTTCCACAATCGGACCTTATTAACGACGGCATTCCGCGGCGAGACACAAAACGATTCAACGTGGCTACAAAGGCTTCTGTGGTGAGGGCACTAACCACCTCCAGGTGGACCGCTTTAGTGGCCAAACAAACAAATACACACAAGTAAGCCTTTTCCGTTCTAGCATTACGAAGCCGCGATGTCTTAACGGTAAATGGCCCCGCAAAATCCGTTCCAACTCCTGAGAAGGGCATCGATTCGTTCACTCGATCGGCAGGCAAATCACCCATCTGGGGCTGCATCGTATCGGCGCGCAAACGATAACACGGGAGACAACGAAAAATAACGGATCGGATTATTCTCCGCGCTGACAAAATCCAGAACTCTCGTTGGAGGAGCGCGGTCAAGGCATTACAACCGGCATGAGCATTCTTTACATGTCGGTCTGTAATCAACAGTCTAACTAACGGTCCATCCTTGGGGAGCAACAAAGGGTGGCGTGATCCGTACGGCAGGTTGGCATGTCTGAGCCTACCTCCGACACGCAGCAATCCGGTACTGTCCAAGAAGGGATTCAACCGCACCAAGGGTCCCTTCAACTTGGACTTACTTGAGCGCAGGGCTTTCAGCTCCGGTTCAAACTCTCGCTGTTGCGTCACTCGCAACCAATGCAACAGAGCGTCTTGCCGCTCTTGTGGGGCGAGGACCGGAGACAACGATTTCTCCTGAGGCTGGCGACAATTTCGCACAAAGCGCCTCATCCAAGCAGTCACGCCGAGCAACTTATCAAGAGAACTGTAGCGGTCTAACAAAAACTCCATCTGCGGAGCCGCCACCGTCTCCACGGCGTGAACACGCATGCCTAGGTCTGGGACTCTGGCCACAGCCGGGGTGGCAGGCCATGAGCGCTCAGGCCGTAACAACCATGATGGACTCCACCATAGGTGGTGGTCCACTAACTCAGGCGCCTCGCAGCCGCGGGAGGCACAATCTGCGGGGTTCAATTCGCCCGGGACGTGGCGCCAAATCAACGGGGCCTTTGAAGTCTGAATTTGTGAGACCCGGTTGGCCACAAAAACCTCAAGGGTGTGGACTGAACTCTTCAGCCAACAAAGGACGACCTGGCTGTCAGACCACGCAAATATCGACTCCAAGTCGACACCGTTTCCCAAGGTGTCGGCAACATGATTGAGTAGCCGTACTAAGAGAGTGGCGCCGGACAACTCCAACTTCGGAATGGTTAGCCTAGTCCGAAGGGGGGCGACCTTACTCTTGGCCGTAACTAAGTGTACGGCGACAACGCCTGCTGCGTCCACCGTTCGGATGTAAACGGCTGCCGCGTATCCGCTTTCGGACGCGTCACAAAAGCCGTGCAGGGAGGCTTTAAACTTTCCCGAAGGCAGCATTTGCCTCGGTATACAAACCCGATTGACGTCGGGTAGGGATGACACGAACCTCACCCACTCTCGTAGGGGGCTACCAGAGAGGGGCTCATCCCATGACAATTCCGCAGCCCAGAGCTCCTGTAGGAAGCACTTCATCGAAAACACTACAGGGCTGAGCCAACCGTTCGGATCAAAGGTACGGGCTACAGTAGACAGCACCGTGCGTTTAGTCCAGACCTTTGGGTCTGGCAGTTCCAATCTATATGTGAACAAATCCGGGACTGGTCGATACTGGACTCCCAAAACAGACAGCATGTCTGGAGTCTCCGGATTTTCAAAGAGGAGCGGCTCTTGCTGGTGGTCCTTAGGCAAATCTGCCAATAGGTCCGGTGAGTTAGACAGCCACTTCCGCAACTCATAGCCACCAGCCCTCAAGAGCGCAATCAGCTCATCACGTAAGACGAGAGCCTCATCTAAGCTCGAGGCCCCCGTGCAGATATCGTCGACAAATAAGGCCCCCCCCTCAATAAGAGCAGATGCCCGGGGATAGCGTAGCCGTTCGCGCTCTGCGAGCTCCAAAAGCGAACGGATCGCCACAAAGGGGCTCGACCGCAAACCATAAGTGTTGGTGTTCAGCTCGTAAGCCAACATCGGATCCTGGGGATCCTCACGCCAAAGGATGAGCTGGTATCGTCTATCCTCCGGGTGAATCACGGTCTGTCTGAACATCATGCGGATATCGGCCACAAAGACGACAGCGTGCCGGCGGAAGTTGGTCAAAACATCACAGACATCGTGATGCAACTTCGGCCCCGCATGCAGACACTGATTCAACGACACTCCGGTTGACGTGGGCGCTGAACCATCAAAGACCACGCGGATCTTCCCATTGGAAGTCTTCAAAACAGCGTGGTGTGGCAGAAAGTAATGTTCCACATTACGCCAGTCCAACTGCGAGATGGACATGTGCCCAAGGTCCAAATACTCCCGCATGAAGTCTATATACTTCTCCTTGAATGCGGGATCCCTGGCCATCCTACGCTCCATGGACAACAATCTCTTCTCGGCCATCGGTCGGGAGCTCCCTAAAGGAGGGCGAACCGCCAAGAAGGGCAAGCGGGTAATCAAGCGACCCGAGAGGAGGCGCCCAGTGTTGTTCTGGTAGAACAATTCGCACTCCTCCGCTAACGGATCCAACCGCTTGGCAGTGGGAGGTTCCTCCACCTCCCAAAACTTTTGGAGAACGTCGGACAAAGTAGAACCGACAATGGTCTGGCGGTCTACCGACGGGGTCTCTGGTGTCTGTGGTACCTTTCCCATCACCACATGACCCAGCGACGAGGACAAGGCGACAAGATCGGCTGTCTGCAAAACTCGCTTGCTTCCACACAGTACACGACCGAGGACATCCGCACCAATCAACAAGTGTATTGGGCCCGGTCGGTGGAAGGAAGGATCAGCCAAAGCCAGTCCAGACGTCAGCTCAATCGTGGATGGCGGCACTCGCACTTGCGGGAGTGGTCCAACCACCTTATCAAAAACTATCGCCGAAGCACCGATCTTCGGACTTGGCGCAAAGTGGGGGGAGAAGGAGAACTCAACTCGACCAATCGGATCAGGGATCCGCGAGTCTCCCACCCCCCGTACCGCTTCGTGATGCGGCACAAGCAAAAGACCCAGCTGTCGGACAAGCCACCTGGACATTATGCACCCCTGGGCACCTGAGTCCAAAAGGGCACGCACCGTGACAACATTGCCCTTAGGTCCCCAAACATTCACGGAGGCTGTTGGCAACAGCACAAGCTCCGGAGGGGTGGTTGGGTCCGACAGGGGCGCCATTAAAAATTTTGGGGGGGTACTTGTCCCCCTCGCGCCTGAGTCGGCGCGCCAAATGTGGGACGCTCGTACCGGGCGAGCGGGTCCCAATCGGGTACATACTGGCCCCGACCAACAGCACTCCTAGGTGCAGGGTAATACCCGTGTGGGGCGTGCCTCGGTACATAGTACCCCAATCGAGGCCTCTCCATTAGGGGGGGGGAGTAGCAAATAGGGCCCGTGCCCATCGCCACCGTGGCGTACTCTTGTGGTACCCCCCTACCCCCGCCCGTGGCGGGGGCGTCTCTCCTATAGTTCCCCCTCTCCGGGGGGGACTGAACGGGGGGGCTAAGCCCCGCCGAATCTCTAGGGGACCGGTTCCGGGCTGCCGGGCCCCCGCCCGTGCGCGAGGAATTCGAACCCCGGTCGCTCCCGGCGTCCTTGCGGTCCAAACAAAGGAGGGGGTGATGCCTCCCTCCGCAAAGACGACAATCCTCTGTCTGGGGACACGCCGACTGCATGTGTCCCCCCAAACACCTATAGCACCATTGGCGCTGTTTCGCAACGGCCCTCCGTCCCTCTGGGCGGAGGCCTCTAAATTTGGCACATTCGTGCACCACATGCCTATCTCCCCTGCAATACCTGCACCGCTCACTCGGTGCGGGGGGAGGGGACTGCTGGAAGGCAGCATAGCGATTGGTCGGGCGACGGGGCTGTTCCCTCGCCGCCACCATACGACCAACACCTGGAACCGGGGCGGGCTCCAGGTGGTCCGTCACCCTACATTCGTCCTCCAAAAAACGAAGGAGGTCCGCGAAGGGCGGGAGATACGAGGCGCTGTCGCCTCCGTACCTCTGCTCGAAACGCCCCTTCATTTCAGCGGGCAATTTGGCGAGGACTATGTGCAGCAGTATAAAGGACCACTGATCCACCGGCAGGTCCAATCGCCTTAGGGAGTTGACCGCTGACAGTAGCGGGTTCAGCAACTCCCTCCGTAACAGGTGTACCCGCGTGATTCGCGGGAGGGCCAAAATCGTGGCCACGTGGGTGTCCGCCAGTAACCGGACATTCTGGTACCTGCTAACCAGAAGCTGGCGAGCCACCTGGTAGTTGTCGTCACTGATGAGCAGGTGCTGGATCACCGCGCTGGCCTCTCCTCGCAGGGAGGAGCGCAAATAGGCCAACTTCTCACTAGGGGATAAGTCCCGTCGTGAATCCACTAGACTGTCAAACAAATTAATGAAGCCCATCCAGGCTGACAGATCCCCATTAAAAGTGGGAATCTCCAATGTAGGCAATCGGCCTAGCAACGCCGTCGGGGTAGGTTTGACCTCCCCGCTCAAAACCGGCTCCCCCTTCCGAACAGCCAGGGCCCTCTCAGCCGCCTCCGTGAACTGGTCAGCCAGCTCATAGGCCTGGGCTACATCCTGCTCCAGCTGTTCCGACACGGCATCATCAACTGGGGGGTTCTCTAAATAATACGCGCGACACTCCATGGCGTGGCGCTCCAGGTCTTGCAGCCGAGCTGCCAGCCCGCCATACCGAGCTAGCAACGCGCCTACCCGGTCGGCTCGGTCTATTAATGTGACCGCACAAGCAAGCCAACGCAAAGCTCCTTGGATGCCAGCCCTGGATACGGCGGTCGGATTCGTAGGAGCCATTTATATTCCGTTTAATAAACAAGCAAACAAAGAAATATAAAGGTGGTAAACATCAACAAAAAAAAAAAAAAACAATAGAAATAGGTCGCGTCACGATAATATAAAACACAATTAAAATTCGGACGACATACACGGACCCTACTATTTTCATAAATTATTAGCAACTTACCAATTTCAAGGGCTAACAATATAACGGTATAAACAAAACGTATAGGATTAACGATATGGCATACACGGCACGGCCAAGTCAACCTCGCAAATCAACTACTAAACCGTTATCAACAAACAAAAACAAAACTATTTTTAATAATAATACTCGTAATTTAATACTACTAATAATTAAAACCACTTTCCTCTTTTTTAACTAGGCAAGCGGACTCGGAACAAACACTAGTATGTGGTACTAATAAACAACACTTTCGAACGAAACTATTCGTCAAATAAATCCGGACACACAAAAAAAAAATATACACATCTAGGCGAGTAAACTCGTATCAAATCACTAGTATGTGGTACTAATAAACACACTTTCGAACGAACTATTCGTCAAATAAATCCGGACACACAAAAAAAAATATACACATCTAGGCGAGTAAACTCGTATCAAAACACTAGTATGTGACAACAATTATATAAGTGTCTATCTATTATCGGATCCACCAAGTGAGAAACATTCGCTTCGAGAATTTACTAGAACAATTTCTTAGTACTTCAATCGTCTCGGCATACCCTCGAGATTTCAACAAAAAAAAAATAATTTTTAGGTACGCTTTTTAGGTACGCTTTTTATTTTTACTATGAAATTTTATGTACCTAGTTAATTTTAATATGAAAATTAACTAATTATATCAACTAGGTACGCTCTGCTACCAAAAATATGATCACGCACAATTGTGATGACCATCTACTGTGTTCCACAGTTTATTGAGACGAAGGTTTCCCATGCAAAATTAAGTAAATTAAGCTAATCCTACCTTACTAGAAAATAGTGTCCGTAATCCAGGGGGGCTGAACGTTGTCTCGCCGGCGCGCGCGCGCCTGACAAAACGATCTCCACACAACCCCCGATGGGATACTCTTACAGCTAACACTCTTATACTACACAATGCCCTAATAGGCCGCTAAAACTTTCCCGGCGCTTTTCAAAGCGAACACACACGGGTTACAAGTCCGTACCCCGACCGGAGCCCTAGTAGGTGCAAAACGAAATCTCGGTCCCAATATGGGTAGGTAACTTGCGCGGCACGTCGCTACAGAAACACACGAACTTGTCTCACGGCTGCTTACGGCCAACTGGCGATCCTACACCGGCCGGCCGAGCGCATTGTCTCGTGACCTTGACAATGACAACGCACCGCTCGCAGCGCGGCGCGAACACATATATTTATTCCTACTCACAAACTTTCTCATTTATGTCGGGTTTATGTGGTAATACCCGTCGTTGTTTCCAATTTCCATAATACTAGTGCTTAAGGCGAGGATTCCCGACCGAAATAGGCACGCTAACACTTGCTCGGCCGCGCTCGATACACTTCGCGCGGACCCAGCGGCAGCCGGCAGTGAACTGTGAACTCGCGATCGCCTCGCGAATCGAAAATCACTTAAAATTCAATTAAAAATGAAATAATAAAAAAAAATATTACGGCCGGAATCCCTCGGCTAAACAAAGACAATTTATTTTCATATGTTTTTCATTAACTAAAACCATGTATACTGCAACTAATATGATATTTGAATTATTATTAGACGGATGTTTGGGATTTTATTTGACACAGTAAAATATCACCAATAAAAAAAACGGCCGGGAGCACTAGATAAATAACTGTAAAATAACATATATTTTTTCTAAATTTTAAATACTTGTGATTTGCGAGTAATCCATAATTTAAAATACCCGATTTTGGGGAATCAGCGCCTTAAGCTATTTTACTTTTTTAAACCTATTTTATATAATTGTTCGGAAAAGATCGACGTTTCTGAACGCAACTCTAATGTCACGTCAAATTGACATTAGCTGTCACTTGAAGTTGACAGTGACACTTGATTGAAATTCTCGTGGCAAAAATGTCGGAATAATTTTGCTGAGTTTGTTAAAAATCGCTCGCGTTGAATGTGCCTGGCATATCGAGTTTGAATACATCTTAAATTATCTATGTGATCCCGTTTTGTACGACCAAGGTTTTGATGCCATCTCTGGAGTGGCCGGTCGCGGATGCTTTGAAAGATAACCTACCAACCGCACGCGCTTGTTGTCGGGACAATATATCTTGACAAAAGGCTCCTCCGTGTGTCTTTGTGTATCTATTGTTGAAACGCCCAGTGTCTTGTGAACGCTGTTATTTGTGTTATGAGTGAGGTGACTAATTGGTAAGGTCTGCAGAAGAAGACGGAGCCACAGGGGGGGGGCCCCCCTCTCCCCACGCTGCCCAGGGACTTTCTACAGCACAGACCACAGTATGTAAAATCACCTTACTTCACAAATTCTATCCGCTGTGTATCGCAGTCCAATAGGGAACTTGCATTATTTCATAAATGTAGTCTATCTGAAAGATTTAAGGATTGTATGAAGATATCACAAGCGAAAAAGTTGAAATATGCTTAAATTATTTATTTAATGCAAATCAAAAATTAACATTTCAAAGTCCGCGCGTAAACGCTCAATGGCCGGACGTGACGTCATTTCTTAGGACGTCAAACTTTTCAATGTGCATCTGAAAGGAGTGACCAAAGAAATTTTGACAACTAACGACAAACGCTAAAAGTGAGTGACCAAAGATTTCAGTTTTACTGACTAGGCTTCGCCAGATAGGTAAATGAAAGAAAACTTATGTTTTTTTGCGAAATCTTTACTAGAACTTGGTTTATCATCCGTTTCTCTAAGTACTTACCATACTTTTAGGGGTTGAATTTTTAATTTTAATCGACTAAGGACTGCAGGCGGCCTGCCTGCTGAGCTGACTGATACATATACATATGTAGTAAATATAACTCAGTACTTATATTTTCTACCAACATTAACATCTTCATTTAAACAATATATTTATAACAATGTAACAGTATATTTACTCCAGTGTGCAGCAGAAATAAATCAAGTATCAATATAATCAATCAAGCAACAACAAGCATTTTTGCCTTTGTCAATGTTAGAGTTCACAATATTTTAGACTAATGCAAAATAGGCATATTTTCAATACTTATATGTTAGTGCGTTTTACGTAAAGTTTACTTGATTTTTAATTACCTTAAAAAACAGTAAAAAATGATGGTAACCATCTGTCAATTTTGTTTTAACAAAAAATAAAAATTCAATCTCTAAAAGTATGGCACCCTCAGAGAAACGGATGATATGCCAACTTCTAGTAAAGATTTCGTAGGTAATAATTAATAAAAAACTAAAAACCCGAGAAGTAAAGAGCTGGTTTTTTCATTTTTGCAGTCGTGTTTTTAGTTTTTTAAATATTACCTACGTTTTTATTTTAGACTTTTTAGTTCATTGTACATAAACCATCTTTTTAAGTAAGAACTTACTAATTTAAAAATTCGTAAATTCTTTTCTTTTTTAGATAAATTAATACGGAGAGATTTACAAAACTGCAAGTTATAGATGTTTATGGAATCGCTATTTAAAACTCTTCATTTAATACCTACCCCACTCGATGAGATTTAAAAATTCTTTTACAATGCACAGAATAATATGCCGCCTAAAAGCCGCCATTTTGTTTTTTGTTAATATTGATGTTCTATTTTCACTCGGGCTATTAAGACGAATCTGATAACGTATCAAATAACAAAATCAGTTTATCCGTTTAGTAGTTACGAGGGAACATAGGAACAGAAACACATACATTCAGGTCAAAAACGTAACACTTTTTGGGCTTCGCCCGCCGCAGTCAGGTAATTTTTGACTTCGCCCGCCGCAGTCGAGTAAAAAAACTTAAGCTTACTTTCATTTATCTATGTGGCGAAGCCTAGTCATTAAAACCGAAAACGTTGGTCACTCAGTTCAAACGTTTGTCGTTAGTTGTCAAAATAGATAAATTCCATTTATTATTAAACTATTAACGTTTGTACCATTGTTTCTTCATAGGGTGCTAAACAATTAGATATTTAAAGTAATTTTATGTATTTCTTTAGTTTACTTGCAAAATTTGAGAGATTCGATAATGCACAAATTGTATGAACTCAGTGACCAAGCTAAATTCTTTACTAGATTCGAATTTAAAAATAATTAACACACAATGCCTTAATTACTTTGACAGGTGACAGTAAATTTTTAACAGTTGCTGAACTGAGTGTCCAACTCAGAATTAATACGAATTATTTGGAGTTTTGCTTAGGAATCAACAATTTTTTTACTAGATTCTCTGACAGGGTCTCAAGCTGTTTCTCTTTTGGTGGGCACTCCTTTCAGATGCACATAGCTTTTCATGTCGCGTAAAGATTCTCTGATAGGCTCTCAACCTGTTTCTTTTTTCGTGGTCAGTGGTCACTCCTTTCAGATGCACATAACTTTTCACCCGCTTCTAGCTTTCCGCCCGCGGCTTCGCCCGCGTGAACTACATGACGTTATCCCGCGGGAATGTGATTTTTTCCGGGATAAAAAGTAGCCTATGTTCCTCTCCAGGCTACAAAGTATCTGTGTTCCAAATTTCAGCCAAATCCGTTCAGCCGTTATGGCGTGATTGAGTAACAAACATCCAAACATCCAAACATCCAAACATCCAAACATCTAAACTTTCGCATTTATAATATTAGTATCGATAAATGGCAGATAATGACTTAGTGCCTATTTCGCAATCTATTATAATGATTTTAACAGAATTTGTATGAAATTACCCGTTATGTAGGTAGGATTTTGTGAATCAGGCACTTACTATTATTAATTTGTAGATTACGTATATACAGTGGTGGTCATAGAATTAAGAACGTTTCTCACAAAGTGGTCATTTTAAAATTCAAATGATCATAACAAAAAAAGTATTACTTTCTGAAAGTATTGGCTATACAGCCAGTTAGTACATTTATAAGATTAACATAATCGAAAAAGAAATTAGGAAATAATATATATTATTACTATTAAATTTTCTGTCATTTAAATATTGTTCGCATAGCAGTGGGTACGAAGCTGGACAAATAATTAAGAACGAGAGAAACGCCTTTAAAAATATATTAGCAACAATTTAATATTAGCAATAATGTAGTGTTTTAGTTAATTAAAAAGCTTTTTTTTTTAACTAAATAAGTAATTAATATTTAGTGGCATGTCCTTGGCTATGGATAACTGCATGACAACGGCGCGGCATCGATGTTATCAACTTTTGACAGGTTTCAACTGAAATAGTATTCCAGGCTTCCAAAAACGCGTCGTAGAGCTCATTAATGTTACCATATCGTCTGATTGATAGGTTCTTTTTGACGTGATACCAAAGATTCTCGATCGGATTAAGATCGGGGCTGTTTGGTGGCCACTCTAATACAGTTACCGATTGACTATCGAGGAATCTTTTTACAGAGTATGCAGTGTGCTTCGGGTCATTATCGTGTTGGAATGTCCAAATTACCGGGAGATTGTCATCTGCATAAGGCAACATACATTCTTCGAGTATCTCTTTGTATTGATATTGGTCCATGTTACCTTGTATTAGCCTAGTAGGTCCCACGCCGTAACCAGAAAAGCAACCCCAAATCTTAATGTTTCCACCGCCATGCTTCACGGTCTTTTTCGTGTATTTAGGATCGAATGCTTTATTCACAGGTCGGCGTACGTACTGCTTGCCATCAGAGCATATTCTATTTATCTTGCTTTCGTCCGAAAACAAGACATTCTTCCACTGTTGCTCTGTCCAATCTTGATACTTCCTTGCAAACGCTAGTCGGGCCTCTCTATGGCGTAGTGTCAACATAGGTACCTTCCTCGTTACTCGTCCAAACAACTTTGCCTCTACTAGCCGTCTTCGAATGGTACGCGCAGAGATTGCGCTAGGATTGTTCTCACCAAAAACTTCATTTTTTATTTCATTCGAACCTTTAAACGGGTCCTGCTTAGCAAGGCGAACTATCCTTAAATCATCTCGTGGAGACGTTTTTCTAGCTTTAAGTTTGCGTGGGACATTCAAAGTTATCTCATGTGTATTAAAATGTTTCACAGCTTGGAACACCATTGTTTTTGAGCAACACAAGTGATCCGCAATTTTTTTGTATGACCAATAGGGAACTTGCATTATTTCATAAATGTAGTCTATCTGAAAGATTTAAGGATTGTATGAAGATATCACAAGCGAAAAAGTTGAAATATGCTTAAATTATTTATTTAATGCAAATCAAAAATTAACATTTCAAAGTCCGCGCGTAAACGCTCAATGGCCGGACGTGACGTCATTTCTTAGGACGTCAAACTTTTCAATGTGCATCTGAAAGGAGTGACCAAAGAAATTTTGACAACTAACGACAAACGCTAAAAGTGAGTGACCAAAGATTTCAGTTTTACTGACTAGGCTTCGCCAGATAGGTAAATGAAAGAAAACTTATGTTTTTTTGCGAAATCTTTACTAGAACTTGGTTTATCATCCGTTTCTCTAAGTACTTACCATACTTTTAGGGGTTGAATTTTTAATTTTAATCGACTAAGGACTGCAGGCGGCCTGCCTGCTGAGCTGACTGATACATATACATATGTAGTAAATATAACTCAGTACTTATATTTTCTACCAACATTAACATCTTCATTTAAACAATATATTTATAACAATGTAACAGTATATTTACTCCAGTGTGCAGCAGAAATAAATCAAGTATCAATATAATCAATCAAGCAACAACAAGCATTTTTGCCTTTGTCAATGTTAGAGTTCACAATATTTTAGACTAATGCAAAATAGGCATATTTTCAATACTTATATGTTAGTGCGTTTTACGTAAAGTTTACTTGATTTTTAATTACCTTAAAAAACAGTAAAAAATGATGGTAACCATCTGTCAATTTTGTTTTAACAAAAAATAAAAATTCAATCTCTAAAAGTATGGCACCCTCAGAGAAACGGATGATATGCCAACTTCTAGTAAAGATTTCGTAGGTAATAATTAATAAAAAACTAAAAACCCGAGAAGTAAAGAGCTGGTTTTTTCATTTTTGCAGTCGTGTTTTTAGTTTTTTAAATATTACCTACGTTTTTATTTTAGACTTTTTAGTTCATTGTACATAAACCATCTTTTTAAGTAAGAACTTACTAATTTAAAAATTCGTAAATTCTTTTCTTTTTTAGATAAATTAATACGGAGAGATTTACAAAACTGCAAGTTATAGATGTTTATGGAATCGCTATTTAAAACTCTTCATTTAATACCTACCCCACTCGATGAGATTTAAAAATTCTTTTACAATGCACAGAATAATATGCCGCCTAAAAGCCGCCATTTTGTTTTTTGTTAATATTGATGTTCTATTTTCACTCGGGCTATTAAGACGAATCTGATAACGTATCAAATAACAAAATCAGTTTATCCGTTTAGTAGTTACGAGGGAACATAGGAACAGAAACACATACATTCAGGTCAAAAACGTAACACTTTTTGGGCTTCGCCCGCCGCAGTCAGGTAATTTTTGACTTCGCCCGCCGCAGTCGAGTAAAAAAACTTAAGCTTACTTTCATTTATCTATGTGGCGAAGCCTAGTCATTAAAACCGAAAACGTTGGTCACTCAGTTCAAACGTTTGTCGTTAGTTGTCAAAATAGATAAATTCCATTTATTATTAAACTATTAACGTTTGTACCATTGTTTCTTCATAGGGTGCTAAACAATTAGATATTTAAAGTAATTTTATGTATTTCTTTAGTTTACTTGCAAAATTTGAGAGATTCGATAATGCACAAATTGTATGAACTCAGTGACCAAGCTAAATTCTTTACTAGATTCGAATTTAAAAATAATTAACACACAATGCCTTAATTACTTTGACAGGTGACAGTAAATTTTTAACAGTTGCTGAACTGAGTGTCCAACTCAGAATTAATACGAATTATTTGGAGTTTTGCTTAGGAATCAACAATTTTTTTACTAGATTCTCTGACAGGGTCTCAAGCTGTTTCTCTTTTGGTGGGCACTCCTTTCAGATGCACATAGCTTTTCATGTCGCGTAAAGATTCTCTGATAGGCTCTCAACCTGTTTCTTTTTTCGTGGTCAGTGGTCACTCCTTTCAGATGCACATAACTTTTCACGGCGCGTAAATATTATTTTTGTAAGACAGAATTAATTTATTTCAGTTTTATTTGACACACAAAAAAGTCAGGAAACGATACTTTATTACTACTACAATGGATAATTCTTTTACAAGTAAAGCTAAATCTCACAAAATAGAGTGTGCAGTTTTAACTGTGCCTCAAGAGCCTAAACTTAGAGAAAAGTGGATGAAAGGAGCTATATAAGACAACATTCACCCTCTTCAAAATCTGCCTTGCAATGTTGTGAAGATCATTTTGATGTAAGTACCTTGTATTCGTAAAAATCATAACCTCGTTAGATCTTGCATCAACAGTGTATAAAGTAAACAGCAATCTCTACACTTGAAAAATTTGAATTTTCCATAAATAACCACCGCACTATCCTACTAATATTATAAATGTGAAAGTTTAGATGTTTGGATGTTTGGATGTTTGTTACTCAATCACGCTAAAACGGCTGAACGGATTTGGCTGAAATTTAGGACACAGATACTTTGAAGCCTGGAGAGGAACATAGGCTACTTTTTATCCCGGAAAAATATCACACTCCCGCGGGATAACATCGTGTAGTCCACGCGGGCGAAGCCGCGGGCGGATAGCTAGTGTCCATATAAACCTTAAGCAAATCTCGCGAGTCGAATTTAGTCAAACCTTTTTCCATTTTGTAGATATTTTTAATGTTTTATGACATGATTTGAATGTATGATTACCTATATGTTTTTGAACTCAGCTTATGTGACTAATGGAATGACGTCACTGCGCGCTGATTGGTGTTTCAAATCACGTTTCAATTTACGTAACTTTACATTAAAATATTTTGCAAAATAATAATAATTTTGGAATAAATCTTCCACGAATGCACTTTTAATGGCTATCATCATTGGATTATTAATATAATTTCTCAAAATAATTTTAATGCAAGTTCCCCATTGTTCAGTTACATCCCGGCTGAAACCTAGTTCTTGTCCGGAGTCTACTCATGATAAATCTTCCACTGCGCCATGCCGGCTCCGCGGTATAGGCAGGGGTGTACTGAACATTTCTTGGTAGCAAGAGCGTAGCTTGAAGGCCTGAGAGGCCCACGCCAAAAGTTTGTCTATTAATCAGTGCCGTTTGATGACCATCTGGTCCGGACTAGATTAATTTGTACTTGTAAATGGTAATTAACTTGCATTTGAAAAGTAAAGGGCATTCCTTTGTTATTGGTTCCATGTCTTGTAATTAATTGTCATGTATTGAGGTTCCAAAATGTAAACAGATGCCTTTCTTTGTTCATAATAATTATTATTTAGTTTTGTCAGCAAATTTGAGTTGTGAATATTGACAAGTTTGTTGCTAAATAATAGCTAATAAAAGGTTAGCTAATAAGTTTGCACTCAATACTTAGTGAAACTTAAATGATTTAAGACATTGTTTACACATTGAAACTTATTGAAACTTGTGCTTTGAAATAATTAAAATCATCTTGTTGTATGTCGATATCCAAGTGAATTTCAATGGTCAGTGATTTGTTTGAACTGAATAACTTTTGACTTACAAAGTCAAAGTTAGTTTGTGTCTAAGTTATAACCTCTTGAGAGTTAGAGTTATAATTATATACTTGAGTTTTGTTGTTTTCTGATAACCTCCAAATATTTAAGAGTTTGTGTCATTATAAATACTTTGTTGTTGTAATATTGGAATTTTGTGGTTATCAATAACCTCAAAATATTGGAGATTTTGTGTTATAGTGAATATTTTGAATTTGTTGTTTTTGTTGATAAATTTGTGACGTTACAATGACGGCCTCCTCTGCTAAAGCCAAAATACGTTCTGAGTTACGGTGGTTAGCGTCTGCAGTCGCATTGTTGGATCGACCTGATAGGACGGAGGCCTTGTTGAACAGATACGTAGATCTGCCCGTACGTTTGGCTGTTGTTGATGAACAGTATGCCTTATTTTTGGAAAGGACTGTTGAGGCCGATGTGGAAATGCGACAAGAAGTCGATTTGGATGTGGACCAGTGTTATGATTTTGCGGACAGAATTACCCAGGTGGCTCGGCCTTTGCAAGTGGCAAGAGAGAATGAACCGAGCCCGTCCCCGGTCACATCTAAAAGTATGCCCCCTCTCTTTGCTAGATTGGCCCCCTTAGACTTAAGGCGTTTTGCTGGTCGTCTAGAGGACTGGGAGGGCTTTATTAATATTTTTGATAGTCTGGTACATGCCCGGGATGATTTGACCCAGGGCCAGAAGTTAGCTTATTTATTATCCGTGTTGGAAGGGGAGGCCCTTGAATCGGTTCAACATTTGGCCCCCTCGGATGAAAACTACCCTATTGCCAGGGATTTGATTGCCCGTCGGTACCAGAACGTACGACGTCTGGCGGACAACCATGTTGCCGCCATTTTGAATTTACCCCGCGTTGCCAGCGTGATGCACTTGAGAGTGGCTTTGTTGAATCCGCTGTTGGTTGCCTACAACGCATTGAAAAACTTAAAACTCCCAGTGGAGCAGTGGTCGTTTTTGTTACTGCACATTGTCCTGGGAAAGTTGCCGGACTCTGTTAAGGTCCGTTTTGAGCAGCAGTATGGTGGGGATAGTGCGACTTATCTGCCACCCTTCTCGGACCTCTTGACGTTCCTGGAAGGAGAAAGTAGACTGGCAGATAATTCCTCTCTGGCCGGTCCTATGGGACCCGAACGACCTGTGCCACAGAGTAGATCCCCCACCGGACCCCCCCGTAGGGGGCGTATGGCCCCTCGCGCGCCCGGCCGCTATGCCGCCGTCCAGGAGACCGCCCGCTGCTTGTATTGTCGGGAACCGGGTCACAGCACGACCCGTTGTGATAAGTTCCTCGACCAGCGCGTCCAAGGCCGTCGAGCGATCGCGCGACAACGGACATGGTGCTACTCGTGCTTGGGCCTGCACATGCAGCGCGAATGTACCCAAGCGCACCCATGCCGCTTTTGTAAGGGCAACCACCATCCCCTCCTCTGCATGAACAGCCCAGAGGGCGGCGGAGCGCCGCAGCGCGTCGCTGCAGGATCACCGCGTATGGGTGGGGGTCTCGGACCCCCCGCGGTGTTTGAATCCCGCAGCAGTTCTAGTGGCCACCAGAGTGGCCCCAGACGCTCTCCGCCACGTTTGGAGCCTCAAACGGGCGGGGGTCCCAGGGACCCCCCAATGGGAAACCGATCCCCAAGGATGGGGATGAGTTATGCGAGCGTTGCCGGAGGTCGTAGAGGCCCCCCGCGACGTTTTGAGCCTCGCACGGGCGGGGGTCCCAGGGACCCCCCAATGGGAAACCGATCCCCAAGGATGGGGATGAGTTATGCGGGCGTTGCCGGAGGTCGTAGAGGCCCCCCGCGACGTTTTGAGCCTCGCACGGGCGGGGGTCCCACGGACCCCCCCATGGGAAATCGGTCCCCAACTAGGGGGTTCGATTTTGCGAGCGTTGCGGGAGGTCGTAGAAGCCCCCCGCAACGTGTTGAGCCTCGCACAGCCGGGGGTCCCCGGGACCCCCCCTCTGAAAATCGGTCACCGTGCCCCCGCGACTATGGGGCGACGTACACGGTGGATGATAGGCACCGATTCTCGCCGCCGCTCGCCGAATACCCGCGTTTGGAGCGGCGCCCGCCCCGTCTTCAAGGGGCCGGGAGATATAACCCGCCTGATACCGGGCGAATTGGACGTAGGCAGTATGTGGGAGATTGGGACCCACTGGATCGCTATGAGCGACCCCCTTACCATGGGGGGACGTCTGGGGACCCCACATACTAGCAATCAACGTGTTTACGGTCGATTGTAGCCACCCCTCCAGAGACCGTTTTGTTGCCCACGGCCTCTGTGCTTGTCAGGGGATTGAATGGCGACCTTGTGGAAGTTCGCGCCTTGTTGGATTCCGGTGCTCAGGGGTGTGTTGTGTCATCTTGGTTAGTTAGGCGGTTGGGCCTCAAGGTGCACCCCCACACGGAAGGCGTGAGAGGTGTTGGCGATGTGAAAGTCCCCGGGTTGTTAGGGCATGTTGACTTCACATTTACATCACGTAATAAGTCCACGCCAGGCATTAAGACCTCGGCGATTGTGTTGGACACAGTTGTTGGCCGTCAACCTTCAGTTGACTTGGGACCGAGTATGTTGTCTTTGGTGTCTGATTCCCCACTCGCCGATCCAAATTTCTTCCGCCCAGGCCCGATTGATGCTCTCCTTGGAGCCGATGTCCTGGGGCGAGTTTTGTTGACGGGGAAGCGAGTTTTGCAGCCAGATGGCTTGGTAGCTCTGCAGACGACACTCGGTACAGTTGTGATGGGCCCTGCTCGCCGCGTTTTGGATTCCCTTGATGAGGATCGCGGTCTTGTTTTTAATGTGTCTCTCTCCGAAGTGGTGCAGAAGTTTTGGGAGGTTGAGGAACCTCCACCAGCCCCGCGGGTAGACCCAGTAGCGGATGAATGCGAGTTGTATTACCAGAATAACACTGGTCGCCTCCGCTCTGGTCGTTTGATCACCCGTCTCCCCTTTCGTGCCGGCCGACCTCCTCTGGGCGAATCCCGACCGCTAGCGGAACGTAGGCTAGTGGCGATGGAGCGTCGCATGAGCAAGGATCCGGTCTTCCGCCAGAAGTATGTTGAATTCATGCGGGAGTATGAGGAGTTAGGGCACATGTCCGTGAGCGATTTGGATTGGCGCTCCGTTGAGCACTTCTTTTTGCCGCACCACGCCGTTTTGAAATCCGGAAAGATTCGGGTGGTCTTTGACGGTTCGGCTCCCACCTCTACTGGAGCGTCCTTGAACCAGTGTCTGCATGTAGGTCCCAAGCTGCACACGGAGATCTCAGACATTTTGACCAACTTCCGGCGGCACCAAATTGTATTTATGACTGACATCCGGATGATGTTCAGACAAACGGTCATCCATCCCGAGGATAGGAGGTACCAATTGATTTTGTGGAGAGAGAGTCCTAGGGACCCCTTGTTGATCTATGAATTGAATACGAATACGTACGGTTTGGCTTCGAGCCCGTTTGTTGCGATTCGTTCTTTGTTGGAGTTGGCCGAGAAGGAGCGCTTGAGATACCCTCGCGCCTCCGCCATTTTGGCCAGTGACGTCTATGTGGATGACATTTGCACGGGCGCCTCATCTGTCTCAGAGGCGATTGTCCTGAGAGACGAACTCACCGCCCTTTTGAAGTCGGGAGGTTACGAGTTGAGGAAATGGATATCCAACTCGCCTGATGTACTGGTAGGTTTGCCCGAAGAGCACCAGCAGGACCCCCACCTGTTCGAAAATGTTGATAATCCCCATGTGGTGACCGTCCTTGGCGTACAGTACAAACCGGTCTCTGACACTTTCACTTATTGTGTGGATTTACGACCACCGAAAGTCTGGACCAAGCGTTTAGTATTGTCTACTGTCGCACGTACCTTTGACCCCAATGGGTGGATTTGCCCCGTGCTGTTTATGGCCAAGTGTTTCTTGCAACGGTTATGGGCTTCGGGTGTGTCGTGGGATGAACCCCTCTCGGACGAGTTACTCCGAGATTGGTCGAGCTTCGTTTCATCCCTCCCCGAGATTAATGAAGTGCATTTGCCGAGGCTATTCCTCCCTTCTGAAAATTGTAAAGTTACTCTTCACGGCTTTTCCGATGCCTCCGAACGTGGATTTGCTGCGGCCGTGTACCTCCGCACCGTTACTGTTGACGGAGTTGTTGCTGTGCATCTGGTGATAGCGAAAAGCAAAGTCGCTCCCCTTCGGACTCGTCATACGATCCCGAGGTTGGAATTGTGTGGAGCTGCCCTCCTAATGCGTTTGTTGAACCACGTATGGCTCACATTAGGTCGATCTATTGCAATACAAGAGGTTTATGCTTGGACGGACAGTCAGGTCGTCCTTTGTTGGTTGAAGGCTCCGGCGCACACCTTGGACGTGTTTGTGGCCAATCGAGTGTCGCAGATTTGTAATTCCGACATCGAGTTGATTTGGAGACACGTGCCGGGAACCATGAATCCCGCGGATTGTGCGTCTCGGGGTTGTGAAGCCCCAACCCTAATTAACCACCCCCTCTGGTGGGGCCCACAGTGGTTGATGCGGCCTGAGTCGGAGTGGCCGCCCTCTCCAGCGTTGTCGAACGTAGCCGTTCCTGATATGCGGGCATGCGTCCTGGAGACTAACCCCGCCGGGGAAAAGGATTTGTTGTTGGATCGGTACAGCTCCTTACAGAAGCTGCTTGGTGTTACCGCTTGGATCAGACGTTTTGTGTACAATTGCAGAAACCCACGCGCGAGGCGTGATTCGTCGGTTCTCACTCCGGACGAGCGTAGGGACGCGCTCTTGTTTTGGGTCCGGAGAGTACAAGCTGATAGTTTTGAGTCCGAGATTGAAATTTTGCGTTTAGGCCGTCGCAAGTTGAAGGGCGCGGTATCGCGATTGAATCCCTTCCTGGACGAGAGTGGGCTTTTGCGAGTCGGCGGAAGACTTCGAAATGCGAACCTGCCGTATGGAGCTCGTCACCCCCTTTTGTTACCTAAAGCCGGACATTTGACTCAACTGATAATAACAGATCGCCATGTGAATGCACAACATGCTGGCTGTAATGCTTTGTTGGCCATTTTGCAGCGTGAATTTTGGATTTTGTCTGCTCGTCGAGCCATTCGCACTGTGGTTTTCCGTTGCCTGCCTTGTTATCGATTGAAGGCCGCGACCATGCAGCCCCAGATGGGTGATTTGCCTGCTGATCGCGTCACGGAATGTAGAGCTTTTGCCGGAGTCGCCACCGACTTCGCCGGTCCCTTTACTGTAAAGGCTTCGAGACTGCGTAATGCTAAAACCTATAAGGCGTACTTGTGCGTGTTTGTGTGTTTGTCCACCAAGGCTGTCCACTTGGAAATTGTCTCGGAATTGTCTACCGAAGCCTTTGTCGCCGCCTTGAGCAGATTTGTTTCCCGTAGAGGACTGCCGTCATTGATACGTTCCGATTGTGGTACTAATTATAAGGGAACGTGTAATTATCTTAAGGAAGTAGTTAAGTTTTTTGTTGATAATAAAATAGACATTGGAACCACCCTCTCCCGGCGTGGGATAATCTGGAAGTTTAGCCCTCCAGCTTGTCCGACCTGGGGAGGAATTTTTGAAGCTTGTGTAAAGGCTGCCAAGACACACTTGCGTCGCGTGATTGGAGAAACTATTCTCACGTTTGAGGAACTTGATACGGTATTTTGTAAAATTGAGGCCGTCCTCAACTCGCGACCCTTGTGCCCGTTGTCTTCGGACCCGAATGACCTGGAAGCGTTGACGCCAGGTCATTTCTTGATCGGACAGCCCCTTTTGGCGTTGCCTGAATATCCGATTCAGGATGTAGGATCCCATCGTTTGTCGCGATACCAACTTTTGAAACAGATGTCCCAAAACTTCTGGGCACGTTGGTCGATGGAGTATTTGCATATCCTACAACAGCGCGTGAAGTGGACAGATAAAACCACCCCACCCCAGACTGGCGACCTCGTGTTGATTAAGGATGCTAACCTGCCGCCCCTATGTTGGCGAAGGGGGCGCATTGTTAAACTCTACCCCGGAACTGACGGAGTTCCTCGTTTTGCTGAGGTTTTGGTTCGAGATTCGGTTTTGAAGAGAGCAGTTAGTGGGCTCTCCCGATTACCCGTAGATTGACGTACCGTTCTTAACGGTCCGGGGCGGGGGGATGTTCGGAAAAGATCGACGTTTCTGAACGCAACTCTAATGTCACGTCAAATTGACATTAGCTGTCACTTGAAGTTGACAGTGACACTTGATTGAAATTCTCGTGGCAAAAATGTCGGAATAATTTTGCTGAGTTTGTTAAAAATCGCTCGCGTTGAATGTGCCTGGCATATCGAGTTTGAATACATCTTAAATTATCTATGTGATCCCGTTTTGTACGACCAAGGTTTTGATGCCATCTCTGGAGTGGCCGGTCGCGGATGCTTTGAAAGATAACCTACCAACCGCACGCGCTTGTTGTCGGGACAATATATCGTAATAAAAAAAAGCTCCCACGTGTGTGTCTTTGTGTATCTATTGTTGAAACGCCCAGTGTCTTGTGAACGCTGTTATTTGTGTTATGAGTGAGGTGACTAATTGGTAAGGTCTGCAGAAGAAGACGGAGCCACAGGGGGGGGCCCCCCTCTCCCCACGCTGCCCAGGGACTTTCTACAGCACAGACCACAGTATGTAAAATCACCTTACTTCACAAATTCTATCCGCTGTGTATCGCAGTCCAATTGTTCAGTTACATCCCGGCTGAAACCTAGTTCTTGTCCGGAGTCTACTCATGATAAATCTTCCACTGCGCCATGCCGGCTCCGCGGTATAGGCAGGGGTGTACTGAACAATAATATTGTGCAGTTAAGTATCTATATGATGGATGATAGCCTTCAACAATACAATTTGATCAAGTTTACTAAGTTTAAAAAATATCCAAAGTTGCCTCTTTTTGATATTTTTCCCGTTTTCTGAGTAAAGTGTTTGCAATTTTCGACCGGCTCTTATACTCAACTTAAATCACAATAATGTTCTAGGTTTCTAGGATAGTCTAGGACGCCCGCCCACAAGAATTAAATACGGCTCAGCTGAAATTAACATGATAGCGTTGTTCTTGGGATTCTTGATTTTGCGGTTAATTATCAAAGCAAATTGTGAAAAATTACTTTAATGTTCGTTTCCCAGTCACCCTGACATCGCACGACAAGTGCGTCACGCTGACCAGGAGGCTGCACCAGCGGCGCGGCATCGATCTAGTTCCTACGCCTTTTTTACTGAGCAACTACCGAGGGAAGCACGAGAGCAGGGAAGTCACGCTATAAAACCTTTTATTTTTCCTACTTTAAGGTTATTACCCCCTGCACACTTCAGTTTCTGTCGCTATGTGCATAGAAGCGTAGTTTAGTTAGGGCTAGGTCTAGCAAACATGTGCTTGTTTCTCGCTCTCTATGCGCGGACATAGCGATAGAAAACCCGAAGAATGTGTTTTAAACCGAAAAATATTATTTGGAAAACAAATCTTTTATATAAAAAAAAACCAATGAAATTTAAATGCAATATCGAATAAGCCACAGCGACTTCATTGCAAACGCGATTGGTGTTATTTAAATACAAGTTTTATGGGAAAATTGGTTAATATTATTAAAAAAATATGGTAAAACGAGACTATTTGGTTGATTCCGTGTCTGTTTAACATAATCATTCAAGTGTTCATAGTGACTTAAGCAGGTGACCCATTAGGAACATGTTAAAGTAGGCCATTTAGTTTATTATTAGGGTAAATAATTGTGAGTAAATAATTTTTGGTAAAAATTGTAGCACCGCTTACATCATTGAGACAATGTATTTTTAATGATGAGTAATTTGATGTTGGGTTGTTGAAATATAGCAGGCCATGACCATGTTAAGGAGGCCGTTCACGTATTTGGTTTTTATCTTCGAGCGATTATCGCATTCATTATGCGCTCTCGCCAGACGTCTAATCGAAGAAGTAAATGTGAATGTGACGTACCAAATGATGCGCAAGTCGCTCGAAGCTACCGCTCTTAGACCACAGGGACTGGAGCTCTATTTTTTAATCACCCGAGTCGCGTCGAGAGCTCGCTTAGTACTCATTTTCATTGTCAAATATGAGTAAAATTTGTCAAATATGAGTACTAAGCGAACGCTCGACGCGATCCAAGTGAATCAAAAATAGAGCTTCTGAACATGCCTCGGGGGGCAGGGACGAGCGGTTTGCGCATTCATTGCGTGCTCGCGACAGATGTCTAATCAAATAAGTCATTGATTAGACGTTGACGTTGTCGTGAACGGGCAGGGCTGTAAGATGTTTGCAAAGAAAACAAAAATATATTTTTCGTTCGTCTATTACTTTTATTGGTAGGTAGTGCTGCAATTTTTGCGATTAATAATACATTATACCTCCACCTATTTCATTCTGACGTTTTACTGTATTGACGTTTTAAAAGGTTTTTGCGTGACGCTATCGCTACTAGTATGACAAGTCTATCACTTACTACCCATTGTAAAGCCCTGTTCTAGCTCAAATAAAGCATTTATCGGAATTCACATCGGTTGTTATTACGTAATAGTATTAAATGAACCTCGACTGTAAACACACGTGGTAGAAGTGCTTTCGAATAGAGATATTTTTTTGTACTATTTGTGTACTTTTATAGTTTACTTTACTTCTATGTTATTTATCTTTGCCAAAATAGTGCCAAGGCAAATAAATTAACTATTATGGTTAAAGTTAATAACCATCATTTGTTAGCACATTAAATACTTAGATTAATTTTATTAACTCATTAACTTAGTACTTACATATTGAAAATCTAAATTAAGGATATTTACCGCCATTCTATAGTTAATTTATAACGTTAAATTGAATTATATTTTTTAAAATGTGTTATAAATACTGTAAAATTTACAATAGAATATAAGTTTGTATAACGTTGCTGACTTAGATGAGTACTAAATAAACGTTAATTATACGATAAATACTAGAATCACCATTTTATAACTTTTGCGTTTATATATTTTCATTTAAAATGCGTGTTTTCAATTAAATATGAATGCAATAAATTCATTGTTTGAAGATTTACATAGACATAGAAAAATGTGTTTTAATATGCTCAGAAATTTGTCGACCTCATTTTACAATATAAGTAATTTTAAGTGAAAAAATAAGTTACACCGATGTCAACCACGAAAAATGGGTGAAATCATGATTCCATTGATATACCTACGTTATTTTGTCTTTTATTAAAATGTAAAATTTTCACTGTTACACTGTAGCTCTTAGTGCCGCCGCACATTGAGCCACTTGTCGTCAGCAGCCAATAAACGGGGCCACAAGCTGCGGACGAGCTTTTAATACGTTTTGTGTAGCATCGACGCGGTGACTGCGTTTAGTGGCTTGAGCTTGACTGAGCCAGTACTGTATGCTTATTGTAATTCAACGAGAAACGAAACTTCGTTAGCCCCGCCGTTTTCACTCCATTCTGCCATGCCCGAAAAGTGAGACGGGTAGAACGAAGTTTCGTTTTTCGTTAAATTAGACGCGTTTAGTGGCGGCCATTAATAGCTCAATGTGCGACAGCACTTGTGTACAGCCAAAAGCCACTTTCTATCATCAAAACTAAAGTCGCAGCACAAACATTTTGAAAATAGTCGAATTTATTCAATAATCAAGTAACTTACGTGCGAGAATTTCAAATTCGAAACCGTAAGCAGTGTCTGACAATATTCTGTGGTAATAATTGATTTCACATAGAGACGAGTTAAGTGTTACCTAAATACGTTTATGAACGTTGGTTTAACTCCCAATATGGTCATAGTCATTATTAGAATGAATGGTAAGCCGATTACCGATACCGTACAAGCATTATATATACACCGTATGGCGAAACTACGTATGCTTTGCTTATTTCACCATCGTTGGTTATTTTTATCTTTTCATTCTAATGCTGCCTGTTATCATAATATATGTCACATTTGATTTGTGGTTGTCGCAACAGCGGTGAGATAAATGCAGGTAATTATTCATGAAAGGTTTTTAATCCTAATGTCCACGACTTTCGGTTGTGTGGAGATATACGAGAAGGGATAAAATTATATGTGCAGCTGTTGCAACGGATTATTACTTTCCTACAGATGTTTTATATCACGAGCGTGAGTGAGAGCCACGCTTGTGTGTGTTAATACACAGTCGGCGTCATATATACGGTGCCATCTAAAGTGGTCAAATAGTTCTGCACACCATACCAATTGTATGGTGTACCGAACTATTTGACCATTTTGGATGGCACCGTATATTTGACGCTGACTGTACATGCACACTGTCTTTGTCTGCGCAAGCTCGGGGACGCTCAGTTTTGGCCGAGTCGCTGTTCGGATCACACAAGAGCGCGTGTCTATACGCATTACAACTACAAGTATGGCTCACCCGCGCTCGTGAGATAAAACAACTGTACAATCATTAAACAGTAAACTTTGGTTGCTCACAGTCTTTTTGTTTGTGTTGTTATTGTTCCACGAAGTATGTTGTATTGTGTGTGTGATGGAGGTTAAGTAATGAATTGTGGAATTAATTAAAGTGTGTTCTGTGATGGATTTCCAGAAATGCCATTGTTTTAGTGTTAAATAAAGTAGTTTTGTATGTGCCAACAAATCGAATATCTGATGTGCCATTTACATTAAGGTAATAGAAATTAACGCTCATAATTAATGTATGTTCATAAATCTGTTTGTTTCGAAATATTCTACATCAATGATACTCCTCGTTGTTTTTGATGTAGTGTTTCGAAGATTAGAGAGATTTTGATTGAACTTCACCTAAAATCGTTGCATTTTATATGATGATTTGAAAACATGTATTGATTTCTACCTAACAGGTAGTAAATGGATTTTTTAATAAATAACAGAAAATTATTATGTAGTTTTTTTAATTCCCCGTAAGTTTGTACATAAAGGTATCTAAAATTAGCTTATAATTAGGTAGGTTCAGTTCGTTTATTCTAGTTCTAAAAGGTAAAGTGTTTGTATCAGTCTGTTTAATCAACTTCGAGTTTTCTGAAGTTGCCCGTGAGGCCGCGCATGGCATCGCCCACGGCGTCCGCGCCCGCGCACGTGTTGGCGCCGGCGCGCAGCGCGGAGATGGCGCCTTCTCGCGCCGCTTCACTATACATTTCTAAACGGACCGCCATTTTGTCGTTCAATAGCAAAATGTCGCGTTTTTGCGCTAATTCTTCTTTCCAAAGTTCTGTAATAAAAAACGATTGAAATTAAAGTTAGTGAGCCTTTTTCTAATTTTGTAATGCATAACATAATTCAATTTTATGGTCAGAGCTATTGTAAAGTAGGAAAACAGTGCATAAGTAAGCTCAAACTATTTCAATCTAACGACCCTTGCCCTTCGATCATATAAACACTAGATACACAATTGCATACTGAATGCGCTTGAAAAAGTGATGCCAACAGAGCGCTGTCATTAGTAGTTATTAGTTATAAAAGTTGATTAGTTTCTCACCGATCATCTCCTTCATGGGCATAATGCCGCCGTACTCTTGGGGCAGGAGTTTCTTGTCAACCTCCACTTCTTCGGGCGCACTGTACAGCCGCACCCGCTTACGGATCTTTTCTGATATGAGAGCCATGCCAAAGTCGAGAGCGAACTTCACCGTAGGGTGTACATTTACTCCGTAGATTTCTTTGTGACGCAGAGGGAGAGTACGCTGCAAAAATTAAAAAGTTTAACAGCTTAAAGATTAACGAAGAACATTTTATACGGCTCGAAGGACCAAATATTTCCCTACAAATGATACTAGATTTTTTGATTCGTGTATAACATGTGGTTGATTACCTCTCCATTCTTGACGATCCTGACTGCTTCCTTCGGTGTGAAGAGCGTGAGGTGAGGGAAGCTGACGCCGCTGCCGTCTGCGAAGTGCACCAAGCCTCGAACCTGGGTCTCTTCATCCTCCAGCAAGGTCTCATAGCAGATGCCCATCACGCGGCACATGTCTTGGTTCGTGTACTTGTAGGGATCGAACACACCTGAATTGTTTTTTTTTGGTATTAGTAATTTGGCTCATAGTTGTTTGATGCATTTTTGATGTGTATTTAGAAAGAAATAGAGCAAGAAAAAATATATATTTCCTTTTGGATTCAAAGTGATTCCGGCATTAGGTAAGTGATACAAAATCACATCGTTCTCTCCGTGTCAGAAGACTGGCGTGGTGGCCCATTTTGGGTTTATGTCTATTGCTTCGCGTTTATAAAAGCATACTATGAAATGTTCTTTGAAAGAATTTCAATCAATGGATTAGACTGGCGAGTATTAAATAGTGCAAACAATTTTGATGTTGAAGTTTCAAAAGGTGGAGACAGACTTTGCGGGGCATGCACGGTTTTTAGTTCATACGTTGGCTCCAGTTGGCTCGCCCTCGCACGCAGTACATACAAGCCTCGCCACCAATGCCACGAATATATGAAGGTGTACCTTGCGAGGAACGGCTCATGTCTCGCAAAGTCTGTCTTCACCCCAACACGTGTTTCCTAAGTCAAATTACTAAAGATAATGAATTTATCTGGACATTAAAAAAAATATTGGGGAAACTTATTTTCTTCTCTCCATTTTACCGTTACCGTGTCTACCGTTTTTCCTTTAAACGCTGCTGCCAAAGATACTGGAACATTATCTGGGTGTAAAAGCGCATCGATAGTGAATATTAGAAAATAAAATAAATAAATAATTACCTACTTAAACAAATTACAGTTAAAAGTCAATCACTAAGTTGAATGATCAGCCAATGCGCGATTCCATCAGGCAAGTCTTGCACAAGTAAAGTACATTGTCATGTTGCTTCCATCGGGACCATGTTTTTGAGAGTGAGCAAAGATGTTTAATTTTGTATGGAGCAAATGCTAACATCGAGTAAACCTCACCGAAAGCTAGTTATTGTATGAAATAAGCTTATTCAAAATTATTTTCTCCAAATAAATTTGTTAGTATTTTTATATATTTTTTTTACGTACCTATGTGTAAAGGGTCTTGGCATAAAATTAAACATCTTTAATGCAAGTTTTACTTGCATTCATGTGGAGATGTTCCCGATTGAGTAGATTGAGAGTTTACTTTTATCATCATATGCAATATGTATGGCTCTATTTCACTGGTCGTTAATTCGGTCGTTAAACAGTATACGGGGTCTGCCCGCAGGGGCGGGGAAACGACCGACCCCCGGTCGGGTTGGTCGTTTCCAAACCGGGTCCACCTACCAGTGGGTGCACAGGGAATTCCTTTTAAGGCTGCCTGTCTGCGGCATTATGCAATCTTATTGGTTAATATTTCGCCGTTTCTCCGCTCCGTTAGCTCGCTCCGCGTCAATGGACAGGCAGCCCCTTGAAAGTGACAATTTGATAACGCGCTCGGTGTCAGTGAGACTCCTGCGGGGAGACAACAGCGGGCAATATTTTATTTTGTCTTATTAGAAGAACATATTTTAATGTTTCCTCATATGCAATTCGGCCAATGATATGAAAAATTTATGTAATTCAGAAATCTCCAGCACCCCAGATGCGGGCCCCAACGACCAATGAAAATGACGTTTTGCGTGTAATGTAAAAGTTTAAACTATGTGTTCGTTGCATGCAATTTACTACGTGTCGGTATACAAGTAAGTTGCATAATGGAATCGTGCCTATAGTCATTGGATTTGTTAATCTCACCGAATGTCGAGATAATTTCGTAAACAAATTAAATACAATGTCATTATTGATAAATCAGTCTATTATACTGTCAAACTAGCCCCTTGCCGTTCCGCTCATTGTGGTCGGGGGAACGGTACAGCGCCTTTGGTCAAACTATACATCTAACTTCCGGGACGGAAGGCCCGCGTCTCGAAGCATCTAACCCAATCGCTAGCTTTAAGTTAAACACTCTGATCCTTAGAAGTAGTATTAATACTTAGTATAATTTTAAAAAAATAAGCTACTAGCCGGCGAGCGATGATGTACAAAATTACCTTCATTAGATGAAATATCAATACCTATAGATAATTATTGATTATAATATTATAGATGTTTTAGAATCTATATAGATAGAATATAATAGTACACGACAGCTTAGTAACTTTTAAAAATTGACAAATTAATGGTGATGAATGAAGAACACACAAGGGCCCTGTACACAAAATAATTATGAAAACTAATGTCAAAAATCATGTTTAGTTCAGTTTAGTTACATTACAACATAATTATGATTAGTATGTACATGGTCTATGCTTTAATACAATTTTAGGTGATAAGATAACTACGTCAAACTCTAAACAAAAATTAAGTCATAATAATTAAATACATACCTGGTGATATAAATATATATTGGTATATTTAGTAGTTGGTAAATATATATTTATAATGGTAACAAGCATGACGGCGGTAGGTAACCCGATGGTAAAAAGTGCTATATCTACCGGGCCTGTACACGACCACTCGTCGACCGCCTTTGTCCTTGAATGGGCTCACGAATATGTACCTGCAACATGACACAATGTAGATCTTCGACTCTAAGCCCGTCTTATGTTACGATACCTACTTACAGACGACTGTTATCATACGCCAGTCGCCGATGCGTATCTTCCAAGGGCGTCATCAACTTGCCGCCCCTAAGCCATAGGCTGGCGTTTTGGCCCTTGGTACAGTCATAGAAGTTTTTTTTACCCTGTGGTACCTCCCATACACATTCTACGCTACCAGTATCCGACATGTCTGTCACATAATGCAAATAAAACCAATAACATATTTAGTTGAAATGGCACCAACATCAGATTTTGCCCACCGTCCACTTGGATATTCAATATTTTGAAAGATATACACTGGACCGGTGGAGCCTCATCGGTGGATTTACGTATAATTTTTTTCCTCTTCAATCCACACTTAGGGCAAAAAGTGGATCCAAATATATTCATACATTTCATGTTCCACTTCGATCCATCGTTTTAGGGAAAAAAGGGGATCCAAATATAACCATAGGTAGATTTCTTATTCCACTTCGATCTACTGCCCTGCGTAGAGGGGGGAGGGTGATTCACAAAAAAAACAATAAAAAACAATTGATCTGCTTATCGTCCAAATTTTTGGATGTATGGGTTTTAGAAAAATGGAAAATGAAGTATTTAGAAAAAATCGACCCGTCTCACAACTAGCTCCGATGGGACAGTTGTGAGACGGGTCGATTTTTTCTAAATACTTCATTTTCCATTTTTCTTTTATAAAAATTGCATTGTGAATGCAAAAAACTAAAAATTAAAATAACTTGTATGGGTTTTTTTATGTAATTATTACCCAATAATTAGATCCGAGGAGCCCGTGGCGCAGTGGATAGCGCGCTTGGCCTGCCATCGTTGAGGTTAAGCAACGTTCGCAATGGTCGGTCACGGGATGGGTGACCAAAAACTTTTCATCTCGAGCTCCTCCGTCCTTCGGAAGGCACGTTAAGCCGTTGGTCCCGGCTGCACTTGCAGTCGTTAATACCCACCAATCCGCACTGAGCCCGCGTGGTGGGTCATGGCTCATTCTCCTTATTCATCCATAAGGAAGGCCAGTGCCCGATGCTGATGATGATGAATTAGATCCACCGGTGGAGTGATTGAAAAAAAATCTTTGGATTAACTGGTGGATTTAAGAGGCAAAGAAAATACCTGTGGATCCACTGGTGGATTCAAGAGGAGAAAAATTAGCTTTGGCTCCACCGGCCGGTGGATTCAAGAAGACAAAAAATTCACTTTGGCTTCACCGGTGGATCCTGCCTGGCGGTGGATCCAAGTGGACGGAGGGACATTTTACCACAACAATATGACGCTTCAGGGACCGGAGTAGGTACTCGAAATGCATTAACCGAAACTTCGGTAGCCCCGCCTCTTTCTCTTTAGATATAGGTAACGAAGTTTCGGATTTTGCGATTCAGAGTAGGTAGGTAGGCCTTCAGAGTTTCAGACACGGTAAATGACAAATGACTCGTCTCCGCGACTGGCGTCGGATACCGGTCGTCTGTTGGATACCAGTTGAAGTTTCACAATGTAAGAACGGTCTTTACTAAACCCATAGAACTCAAGCAAGAGCAAGAAGTAGTTAGTTGGCGGGTTGCGCGTGCCTGACACCCTTTTGCTAAAGAAGCCATTGCCATTTTCATGGACTTCTTTCAGTATGCAGGTAAGTTCTGTAGTTTTTGTAGGTACTTAGTTTAAACTCTTCTGTTAAGCAAGTACTACTTGCTTAACAGTAGAGTTTAAAGTGATAAACACATACACCTATATGTGTTCGAAATAATATTACAGATTAACAACTGACAACTGATAGTAAGAACGAAAGACCTGTAATTTAGTTTTTCACCACTTCCATTATTGGACACTTATTTGAAACAAAAAACCAAGTCCTCCATTGACCGAACAGTCGGTCACCCATCTGAGATACTATACGTCCTTTCGCAAAGTTGCTTAACTTCCCCAAACTCTTCACTTACCCCAGGTTGATCAGCTCCAGCATCACCGGCAGCTTGTAATCCAGCTGGTTGAAGGCGATGCCCCACGACTGGCGCAGCAGGATGTACCGCTCAATGGCCTCCTGCGCCATTGGGACGCTGAACTTCTTCGCTCGCAGGAAACGGAGAAGGAAACTTGAATCTGTAAAAGGTTACAGACAATTCTTGAATAGATTTTTGGTACAATATCGTACTAGTCTAGTACGCTACGGAAATGTTAAACTAATTAATTTAGATCCTTTATTCTTTTGGCCTTAGTATTATATGATCTGAGCTTTAAGCCCTCAAAAGATTTGACGTGTTTAAAAATTAAGGCAATCTAAAATTAAAAAAAAAATATTGGTAAGTAGGTAAGCCAAATTCCACCCTTCCCCAGTTCGATCTCCGTCGTTAATAGCTGAAGCAGGAAGTTTCAATGCTTGATCACTTTTTAACACGTCGGTGTCAAGAGAAGAAATACTGTAAATAAGCATAATACATGACTAAGCACAGGCAGTCTACTCCCTACATCTAGACAACCATGAACAAGCAAGGGGTTCTGCTCCATTCAGCTGCGCAGCGGCGCGAGCGCCTACGAGCGGGCTCAATTTCTCTTTACGCGGATCACTAAGCATAGGACAGAGTAGTATCTCACCAATTCTGACAGCCATGAACTTGGGGTTCTGCTCCATCCAGCTACGCAGCGCCGTGACCGCTTGCGAGCGAGCGTTGTGCGTCTCCCGCAGCTCCACTTCCGCGATCGCTTGCGTGTCCGCTGATAGCGGGCACGCGTACTCGTCGGACGGCGTCAGGTAGCGCTTCGTTAGTCTGCGTGACATGGCGGCCGATCTGGAAGATAAGAGTTCTACTTGTTAAATAATTAAAGCACCCAGAGACCCAAAATATCTAGTTCTAGGTTGCTGGCCCCTGTACTAATTACCTAGTGTTTTTCTATTATTTTATTAGCGGATCCTCGCGTGGTACCTACCCGTTCCCGTGGGAATATTGGGATAAAGCCTATGTCACTCAGGAAGAATGTAGCGTTTGAATGGTCAAATTTTTTTTAAAATCGGTCCAGTAGTCCCTGACATTAGCACGTTCAAACAAACAAACTCTTTAGCTTTATAATTTTAAGTAGTATAGATTGGCGAGTGTTTGTAGCACGCTAGCTTTTCAGTATTGAACTCAACTCAGGATATTTGGCGACAAAATATTCTTTTTACAAGCTTTTTATTAACTTGCCATGTTATTTAGTTAGTGGGGGATAAATCTTGCAAGCTTAATTTGACCTACTTCCCAGTGTCCGATGGAGCTAAAATTTTGTATACTTACAGGTTTGGTTAAGATGACAATACAATATTTAAGTACAGTCAGCAAAAAAGCTTGTCATGAAAATGAAATTTTTACTGAAAACTTATTGTAGATTATATTCACGCTTAAGCACATGCAGAATTTTTACAAAAAACACGAACAAAATTGGACTGGTGACAATAAACGGAGGGGGATTCGGAAACAGAGACATTAAGGTTGGTACATGTTGGTACCATGGCCAATATATAGTGGCGCTAAATGGACTGGGATGGATGGATGAGTGGACTTCCAATAGGTGATGATGATGATGGTTTTTTTATCCACAACGGGGTAGCACTTACCCTTAGATGAAGGTGGAAGCGCACTACTCCCCGAATCATCAATCACTGAGGAACTGGCTATCTTATCACTATAACTGCCGGAACACAATATTGCTGAAAACATCATTGTTGAGGCGTCAGACTTAGATAAGATGGTGGTAGCTAGCCAGGCGGACTAAGAACAAGTCCTACCATCTACCAAACCCAATACAATGTGTATCCCCACTGGGAATCGATTCCGGGACCTCTGGATCTGATATGGTGGTGTGTACTACTAGACCACAAAGGTGGTTAAAATGCTCTAATGCTCTGTCTATATCTGATCTGTCTTATGTCTGAAAACAACAAACAAAATACAACTTTACCTACTTGCGATTACACTCTCTAACCTTGCTTTGGTAACAAAACAAACAAAATTAAGTAATCAACAAGAAATTAAGAAATTTCTACACCATCAATATTTACTTTTAGTCCGATATAGGTAGTACTTGGTGCTTTAAACCATCCGAACAGAACACAGGCATGATATTTCTCAAAGCCGCTTGCAAAACGCTAACAATCACATTTATAGGCAGATGGTGTTAACTAAATACCAACTATTACAAAAGTTTGTCGTCATGTCCAACTACGAAAACAGTTGCCAAACAAACTTTTATGGTTAGCCAAACACTTCGAGCAACGCGGGCCTTCCGTCCTCCAAACACAATATTAAGAGCTTCGTTATTTCATTATCACCTGGGATCATCATCATCATCATCATCAGCTATTTAATGTCAACAAATGATTTTTTACGATGGGTCTGCCGAGCTGTCAATTTATTGTGGACGTCGTGCTCCCCTCTTGCAACCCCTTCTGTTAAACGTCACTGTTCATAGAAATTTCGAGTCCCAACGAAAAACTTTAAAAAAAAAACATTACAATTTACACATTCTTGTATTCCTATTTTTGTGTTTTTCCTATCACTTTGTGAGACCCAACAACACTTTTGTGGAATTTTTAGTACATAAGTAGGTAAGTATATTTTTTATCGAAGACAATCTTTTGCTTTTCTCTTGTCCTAAAAGACAATGATAGATAAGGGAAATGAGCCATGGCCCACTATGCAACCTCAATACAGATTGGTGGGTATTAAGGCTGCCTGTCCATCGACAGAATCTGCCGGAGCTGAGATTTTATGCAATCTTCTCGTTTCTCCGCTCCGGACGCCTCGCTCCGCGATTACCCCAAGAACTATCTTTTTAAGAAATATCCGATATTTTTGTAAAAAATTCAATAACAGGCCAAATTTTTGTAAACGGCCTTTAAATATAATTTTAAGAGACTATGTTTTGGAATCCAACATAATATCGCATTGGAAGGTATAAAAAAAAGGTATACCCCGAAAATGGTGCAATTCTTTCAGCAAATATGCTATCACCAATTTTATCGTTAACATGTGTTTATGTTCACCATATCTAAGCACCAAAGTCGAAATCCATAAAGATATAAAACGGGAAACTAATACTTCAGGAAGAAGTTGGTTGTTTGTGATAGCATTTTTAAAATAGGTGTAATGCCAATTTGAGTTTACATATAGAGTTTTTTTTAAAGTTTATTTGTTTTTCATTTACAAATATAGGGGGATTATATACTTTTACGAAAGATAATAATAAATGTATTCAAATGTAAAGTGAATAACACTTATACCATTTTTGCCTATTTTTTATAGATTTTTTAAAGCTTTGTATTTGTTTTTTTTTAATGTCGCTGTCATAAATATTGGTGGATTACTAATGAATTATTTATTAAACTAGATAATCTAATTTTCAATGTTAAGAAATTACTGATATAGAATTATTGTTGAGTCTCCATAGAGCGAATTAGTTTGGCTCTCGGGCTAGATGTACCGTGCCCGGGCACGTTCCCAAGGACTGGAAATATTGCCGGCAGCGTTGCCGGCAATGTTCCCAATGTTGCCAGCAATATTCCCAAGAACCATTTTTAGATGAATATAAAACCATGCAAGACAATTTAAAATAAGATTTTAAAACTGTTTGATTACTTACATTGAATTACGTAATAAATAGCCACCAACATCAAAGAAAAGTACATATGAAATGAAAAACACTTTTAAACAAGATGGTGTTTTTTTTATAATCAACAAAAGTACTAAAAAAAAACAAAACAAAATTATCCTGCCATGATTATCAACAAACTATAAAATTGTAAGACACAAAAGAAAAACAATATTTATATATATAATTTAACAAAACGACAAAAAGTCTACTGGGAATTTGGGCAATATTCCCAATGTGCCCGGAAATTTCCCGGGCACATTGAGAGTGGGAAATTTCCGGCAGTGGCAATATTCGCAGGCGTAGGTACATCACTAGTTCGAACGAGACAGTAGTTTTTGAGATATAGGTACTTAACACATTTTCAAAAACCGCAAACATAACTTTGTCTTTCATATTAACACTATGAAAAACAAAGTTATTTCAAAAAGTTGCAAATGTAACTTTGTAATTCATAGAAACACTTTGAAAAACATTGTTAGGTATTTTTTGCTGGCGAAAAATTGTAGTGGTATTTTGGCAAGGTGTATGTAAACGGTACGTTATGTAACGTGGGTACGGAACCCTTCATGAGCGAGTCCTACTCGCACTGGTCGATTTTTATGTAGGACTAGCTTCCGCCCGCGACTTCGTCCGCGTGGACATTCGAGAAAATACTTAGGGGACCAATAACCAGGATAAAAAGTATTATATGTTTTAATTTCATTAAACTCCGATCAGCCGTTTTTACGTGATTAGGCGGGTCCTCCCTCACCAAGCGAGTAGCCTCGCGTGAGGCAGAACGTTTGCCACGTGCGGCGGGCCTCGCACGAGGCTGCTCACTTGGTGAGGGAGGACCCGCCTAATCACGTAAAAACAGCTGATCGGATTTTTAAGAAATTAAAACATAGAATACTTTCTATCCTGGTTATTGGTCCCCTAAGTTCCGTTTATTTTCTCGAATGTCCACGCGGACGAAGTCGCGGGCGGAAGCTAGTAAATAATAAGTGTCTGTTTCACAATCAAAAAGTTAGTTCTGAGTAGCTTAGGTACCAAGAACTTGTTAGGTACCAAGAACTTTTAGGGTAGGTACTTCATAACTATAATAGCTTATTACAATATTATGATTTCCTAAAATACCAAAACTGGGAAATCGAGTCATCAATTATAACTTAGGTAATAGTTACAAACAAAAAGTATGATGTTGCTTTGTGCTTCTGTAGTAATAGGCTACTACTAAATACTTACCTTTCGACGCTAAAGTCAAAACTATAAAGTTATTTGATTATAATCTCTGCGCAATAGCATGTGAAATACCTAATCTTCTGTGACCCATTCAAAGTTAAAGCAGCTAACATAATTCTTCCGTCCCAAATTACAAAATAGATTGCAACGCTGCTTTCGTCATAGTAAAATGATATGCTGAGTCACTCAGAAATGTAATGTTGAGTCTTATGTAAGCAGAGGTCAGTGTTGCAATTCAATCATCTCGGGTTCGGACCATATTTTGTAACTTTGCGATTTAACAATGCGTCGCGTATGTACTTTTATGGACTAATTAAAAATAAAGTAGTGACTTAGAGCTCAATACGATGAATGATTTGATTTTCGTTTGTTTATAGGTAATGGTAATGACTCTAAAACTACTGGACCGATTTAAGATACATTCTTCCTGCGTGACATAGGTAGCCTTTAATTTATGCCGATGTCCCAACGGGACGATTATCAAATCCATAAAATATATTTAAACGTACAATAACACAGAACTAAAGAAACGAAAAGAAACTCGAAAAACGTAATACAAAAATTGGTGTTTTGAACAAGGACTGGCCTGAAACTGAACCCGGGGCTTAAGTTTAAGTAGGCACTATGACAACCGGTAGCTCAAGTCTATACTAATTTGAATAAAGCTGACTATAGTATAATATACTATTTAAATATTATTTAAACGACATTATCTTTAGAGGGGATTTGGAGGGTTAAGAGTTTTGTAATGGCTATCTGATAAAATAACTTGCGTCATTGAAGTCGCGGGCGTTCGCTAGTACATATCGGAACGGAACAGTTATTCTGGAATAGCAGATTCTTTAGTTTTCTCTAGGTTAAGGAGTAATAGCAGGAAGGGAACCCCATTATTTATACATTCGTCAACATACAAAGCAATATACCTAAAGTATAAGAAAAGACATTTTCATTGAAAAAGGCATCTGGATGTCGAGTAGTAAATTTGCCTCTATAAGCTCTTATTTGACCTCAGTTGCAACTAGGGTTTCCAGGCATCCGGAAGCCGGTCAGGCTTTTTGGATGCTTGTCTGGCCAAATTAAACGGTGTCCGGATGTTTTAGGATTTTACATTTAACCAATCACCCCGCAACTGACACCTCGGAAGCGCGACATGCGACTTAAGGTCTTAGCCTACTTATTCCGCACCGCTCCCACCCAACCAAAGTATGAGAACCCTATTTGCAACGGCTTTTTTCTAAAAAGTAAAGAAGTTGTAGCGATGACAAAAAAATTTTTATTAACTACAACATATCACACGTGTCGTAGTTATTTTATTATTTCTTTTTTATGATATGTATTTAATAAAAACCTGAACTCAAGCTGTAATTTAAAATTGAAATGGTTACGCTAAGTTAAAATTTGTTAGTATGTATTTTGTAACTTTCTGTGACAATGTATACCTATTTTGTTACTCGCCGTTATTTGCCGGCTTCGCGTCCGACATACTTGAATGTCTCAAGACGAAAGTCTTCGACCAGTGTGCGTTGCCAGTAATGACCTATGGAAGTGATACGTGGTCTTTTACTATGGGTCTCATAAGAAGGCTCAAGGTCACCCCACCCAGCGAGCAATGGAGAGAGCGATACTTCGTATTTCCCTTTTCGATCGACCCAAATGATAAGATCCGCAGGAGAACTAAAACAATCGACATCAGCTCGAAGGATTTCATCGTTGAAGTGGCAGTGGGCGGGACACATAGCGCGAAGAACCGATGGCCGTTGGGGAGGAAAGGTTCTCGAATGGCGACCGCGTAACGGAC
Organism: Crambus lathoniellus; assembly: GCA_949710035.1. Classification (NCBI taxonomy): domain Eukaryota; kingdom Metazoa; phylum Arthropoda; class Insecta; order Lepidoptera; family Crambidae; genus Crambus; species Crambus lathoniellus. The sequence goes on from OX453296.1 coordinate 34,020,994, forward strand.
GGCAGCGCTCCGTGGGCAAGCCCTCGTGGCATGGAATTTCGGCAATCCGGAGTTCGAGCTCATGACTTCGGCGAATCAGCCATCGGCAATAAGACATTCGGGCTTAAGCAGTTAACTCCCCTAAAAGGTGGACCGACGATCTAGTCAAGGTCGTGAGAAGCCGCAGGATGCGGGCAGCGCAGGACCGATCATTGTGGAGATCCTTGGTGGGAGGCCTATGCCCAGCAGTGGGCCTCATTCGGGTGACATGATAATGATGATGAAAGTTATTAAAATCTATTTAACGTGTTTTATCCTACGTTTTTATACCTAAGTTCATAAGCACACCGAAGAGTACACGCCTAATCTATACATAAGTGTGAAAGTGTGTTTGTTGGTTTTTTCGTGTGTTTGTTTGGTCGTCTTTCACGTCAAAATGGAGCAACGGATCGACGTGATTTTTGGAATGGGGATAGTTTGGGAGCTCTTGACACAGGATACTTATGATCCCGGAAATGTGACGGAGGCGGGATAACGTCGTGTAGTCGCGGCCGAAGCCGCGGGCGGAAAGCTAGTAATGTGCAAAAGATGTGGAAACTCAATATCGATACTGCTTCAATTTCCAGGTCAATTTTCCGAGATTATAGCGATGGTGGTGTTATTAACAGCTTGCAACACTGACCCAAATGCTACTTCTGTCGAAACCGTTCACTTGTAATAGGTACCTATACATCAAGATTAATAATAATTTATTGATATAGTTTTAAGAAAATTGCAGTGAATTCACTAAGAGTTACGCCTTATAATGGTAAATAAATAAATATCTCTCCACATTATACACATTGATTTGTTTCCGATTAATGCTTATGCACTTCTTGTGTGACGCATATCATATCAAAAACGGATGAGTATTAAAAATATATAAATATAGGTATTTACTTTACACCCAAATGCGGAACCAATACATACACACACAGCACATTATAGTATGTCCTGGGTGGGGATCAAACCCACGGACTCCTGGCTCAGGACGTATGATCAGTACTACTGCGCCAACAGCCGTCAATGACTCTGAGCTGTGAACTTTTACATTTACCTAAATCGAGTATAAATTGTTTTTATTTTTTGTATTATTTTGTTATACGTGTTGATTTTTTATACTGCCTGTGTCTGTAGTGACAAATAAATGTGTTATCTATGCTATGGTAACCTTAGAAGATCAATCGGCGTCATTCGGCGAATTCGGCAATTCATCTTAATTTTGTATTTATTTCTTCGATTTGCAATAACTTCCTTAATTAATCTAATAATAATATTTTTTTTTATAAGTAATTTTAATTATGTACATTTCTGAATTAATCTTATAATCTTTGACGGCCGATTTAGGGCATTGTCTGGGTCTCATAAAGTATTTAGAATCGGAAATATTTTTTTTTTATTGTTTTTCTTACTCAAAACTTACTTCTAACTTACTTAAGTACTTTGTAAGAAAAAACATTGCTTAATTGAATTCGACACAACTAGTAAACAACAAATAGGCATGGTACTTGTTTAGAAGAAAACTCAAAAGGGAACCAGCTTTCGCTTGAGTTAAGTGGCATGCAACCTTACTCCACAGAAATAGATGCTAATTTCCAGTGTCACCCCCCATTATGCTAGGTTCAATTAAGCTTAAAGTGAATAAAAGACAATTACGTTGGCAGAGTGTGGCAACACCAATTAGAAGCTGGCCCACATAACGAGTGTTGCCCAACTTAGCTTAGCAGTCTTCTTCACTGTTACGAGTATGAACTTGATATATTTTTTGCATAAAGTAGAATATCTAAGTATTTGGGGACAGATTTTGCACTCGCGGTTGGTCACTGCACACTATTCAGATTCGACCGATTTTGATAAAATTCGGCAAATATAATTAAATTTTATGCCTGCGAAGCCATGGGTAAAGGGTAGTCTAGTTTAAATTGTTGAATTTGAATTTGCGCGATTCCGACTCGCTCTTAACCGGTTTTTTTCCTTTTCGGTGCTGGAGTTCACACGGTCAAACATCTCCTGAAGATGCCCCGGGTTGGTGCGAAACACGTGTAGAGTAGTGTAATGGGTGAAGGTGCAAATTTTGTGACTATTTGCGGAATAAAGCTAGTATATATTTACTTTTCACAATGCCTAATGATGTGGTCTAGGGCCTAGACTCTAGGCTATATGTATACGTCAATTTAATTTTATAACTAGTCAGTTTTTTGCTTCGAGGCGTTTGTTTGCACACTTTCTGATGTTGCGTTTTGGGATTACCTATAGTTATCTCTATACACCGTTAATTTTTAAATCATACAAACCTTCCAGTGTTTGAAGGTATTCATCAATACGAACAAATATGTGCAAAAAGTCAGCTGTTCCACAGAAAAGTATCAACATTTTCCGACTCGACCAAAATTTACAGAGATAGGAATAGATTCACTCCTTGAAAAGATTTTAGTAATGCTGTCTAAGTATGAATAGACATATTTTACTCCGTTTTTTATTAAATTAGATAAATCGTAAAATTGTATCATTGGCAGAAGTGGCATTGCTTAAATGTTTACGATTTGTCTAACGTATAAAAAAGGAAAGTATTACCAAAGAACTCAAAAATAAATTCGCCAACAGAATATCTTAAAGTAAAAGCTGTTGAAAAGCTTACTTCAACAATCAAATAGGACTAACTTTTCTATAAGTAGGTACAAAGAGCTGAAATTCTCGGAGAGATTTCTTATATTTTTTATAATTTTAAAAGCAATAAGAAACAGTATTTTTATATTATTCAAGTCATTAAGTATAAATAAATAAAGTTGATAAAATAAATGAAAATATTAAAATCGCACAGCAATCTCGTTGTAAGTAATGTATTTCGTTGATGTCTTTTATATGGAAATATTGAAATCCAAAACTATAACAAACGACAACCTTTCATCTGATAAAAAGTTCGCGTAGCTTAAATAAATAAAGTCGTCAGTTAAAGTGTGATTCATGTTTGATAACATAAATTCCTTAAAAAAAATCAAAAGCTAAAACACTCACTTGTCAAAAAATCCCTCCGTAATTTGTAAACCGAACAGGGTTCGAGCACTGGGACACACAAGCACCGTTCACCACGACTCGACTGAAACTGGTTGAGGGCAAGCCGTGCCTCGTTCTTTTGCTCGCACTGTAAAACGTTCGCTACCACTAGAATTAGATGACGTTGATACGCTATGCTTTTTAGTGAATGTTTCAGGGGTGGGCAACTTTTTAAATCGTAGGCTTATGTTGCACTTAGACATTAAAAAATTCTTTTTAAAAAAAATTACCGTAATGATTGATACATTTTTAATTAATGTAAAGATTTTTATTTCATGTAAAGATTTTATTTTTCTGGTTTTTATATTAGAGTGTGAATTTGAAACGGTCTTTAAGGCAAAATAATACACTCAAAAAGCTAAGATTTATGTTAGTAAAGATTTTATCCTGTAAAATATATCCTCATTTTTTCGAATCGTAATTTAAAAATATGAATGGTTTCCAACAGCTGGCCAATCTGGAGATGTTGTATAACTAAATCATAATGGTCCCTGCAGATGATTAAGGTCAAGCGTAACGTGACCAGAAGTCCATGGAAATTGCGCGTAATTATTAGCGCAAAATCTCGAGACCGCAAGAACGGGACCCATTATTGTTATACAACAGTGCTGCAACAAGTTCTGCAATCATAGGTCAGTCAGTTGTTCCTGACATTTGAATATTAAGTTGCAATATCAGGTAGTTTTCAGGGGCCACTGTAAACGTAAAAAGTATCAGTATATTCTAAGCAAGATGACGCTATCAGCAAGGTAGTTTAGAGCCCTGTCGCTTAATCAACATTTCTTTAATATTGCTATGACAGCTGATGGTACACCTCCAGTTACTAAGATTTTGCAGGGACCTTACCATGGGCTTAAAACAATGTTAAAATCTACTATTTCATTACAAGTGCGGAAAGCCTGTCATTGCAAAGAGTTCCGACAAATGTCTACCCGAGCCGAGGCGCAGCCGAAGGTGAGGGTTGACAGTCGGAACAAGTTGCAATGACGGTTCCGCACGTGTACTGAACAACTATTTTTAATACAGTTGCGAAAAAATTAAGCAATTTAATAAAATAATAAAACACAATAAACTCAACTAACTAATCGTAAAAGAATATAAGCAGAGACTTTTTTTTGTTTTCTTCACCCATTCTGGGTTGGCACAGGAAACTATGATCATTCAGCCAAGGCTTCAGTAGAATTTTTTTATTGATATGAAATGAAAATTAAATTAAATGAGATGAAATTAAATGAAACCTAACAAAAGCAATCCGAATCCTACAGGAGCGCCTTTCCTTATTTCTCTCTTTTACCACATCGTTTTCCATTAAAGCCACATTATTGCACTAATTCCACCATACTAAGTACCTACCACAATAAAAACCAGAAAAAACTAATTTAGAAAATTAAGAAATAAGGTCCCTCATTTTCTTTTCACTTACTTGCGCAAACTCCTATAAGCAGATACTATGGTAAATAGTGCACGTCATACCATATTTAGTAATCTGTGGTCATACAGCCAATTTTATGTATTTTTTATATTCATAAATTTAATTTGGCCGATACTAATATTAATTTAATGTATAATTAAAATTACTTTTAAATCTGATATTGAAACAAATTAGTAGCTTCTTTTTAGAAGTATTTGCATGAATCATAAAAACTTCTATGATTTTTTTTAGTAAAAACTTCGTGGTTGGTTTTTTCTTTTTAATAGACAATATTTTGACGGTTGGGAAAGAAAACGCACGAGTTCGGGAAAGGTAAAGAAAAAGTTCGAGTGTGTAATAGCCCACATCCCGAACGCTATACGTCCCTGCAATACGCCACTTTTTGAGCAACTGTATTAAAAAAGATTATTTCAACTTTTTGCATTCATAATGCAATTTTTATGGGAAATAATTTTTCCAACTGTTGTTTAAGCATTCGATATGTTAATAAGATTAGTTGAAAAATTATTTGAGCAGTTACTTGATTTTCGGGCGGTTCTAAATTAACTACAGCAGTAAAACATGATTAGTAATAAAAAGAAAATTTAGCGATTCATCCTACAGTGAAGACTCAAAAATTACTCAAGCAGTGTAATAAATTAAGGGTCAGTAAAATTATGGAATGGGCAGTTAGATACATATGTAGTTCGGCAGTTCACGGTGAGCATATATTATTATTTCTAGACTTCTTTCACATTTTACCACTTAGAAAGTGTCTATCTTTCACAAGAACTATTTTGGGAAAAAATGGTTTAAAAACCTTAATGCAATTTGTAAAGGGAAGTGGCTCCGCCGGATTGAGAGCGAGTTTGCCTCGAAAGTCCTGTAGGACACGCGATAGGTTAGAAGTTTAAGGCGATCGCGAAGCGAATAAAGTGGCTGTGAAATACGGATGGACGAACGGATAGACAAATAAACAAGGTGTACATTTTACTGCCTTATTTTTTAAGAACTGTTTAGAATGCGATTTCTTATCGACTAATTCCGATTTGTTAACTGACCACTAGTAACTGCCCATTCAGTCATATTAGTTACTGCTCAATATTTATTTAACTGCCCATTTCAATAGTTCTTACTAATCATTTCTATTTAGTTTACTGCTTAGTTTTTACTGCTGAACTTGTTATTAAACATGTATTTTGTAATTTTAAACTTACCAATTCTACAATATACAACTGCCGCTTTAAATCAATGCCAATTTTTATTACCTATTCAAAATATTGAAAATGAAGTAGGTAAATATTAGAAAAAATTAGAAGTATTACAACAATTAATGTGAGACGGGCCCATTATTACTAATACTTTATTTTCAATATTTTTAATGTTAAAGAAGTATGAAAGGTGAAATGGCGCTATACATCCTAATAATAATTATTCAACATTACTTTAATAATGTAGTGACAGATTGTAGGTTCCAGTGTTACATGGTAAGAGATACCCATTAATTATTTGTTAAACTAAGTAGTCATTTGTTAATTTTCAAATAGTTGCATCATCTTGTATTTGTTTGGTGTTGTATGAGTGTGTTATGTTAATTGATTGCCCAAGTATAGTAAACAGTCAACGCGTATTGATATTGTATTAAATATGTTCCCTCCAGAATAAACGTCCTACATACCTACCAACATCCGATAGTAATGAATGATGCCATTTTAATATTACTATCTTTATCATCAGCCATTATAAGTATTAACAACTGCTAGCGAAACCGGGACCAACTGCTTAACGTGTCTTCCGAAGTGACGGAGGAGCTCGAGATAATAGATTTTAGGTCACCCATATCGGTATCGACCATTGGGAAAGTTGCTTAACTTTAACTATCGCAGGCCAAGGGCGCTATCCACAGAGTCACAGGCTCCTCAATTAACCTTACTAATAGGTCACCTAATATTTATTAAAATTTAATCTGTAAATATATATTTAATTATGTAACTACTTTATCGGATGTCGTCCAGAATCCTACTAATATTATAAATGTGAAAGATTAGATGTTTGGATGTTTGTTACTCAATCACGCCAAAACGGATGAACAGATTTGGCTGAAATTTGGAACATAGATACTTTTTAGCCTGGAGAGGATCATAGGCTACTTTTTATCCCGGAAAATATCACATTCCCGCGGGATAACGTTCGTGTAGTACACGCGGGCGAAGCCGCGGGCGCAAAGCTAGTTACCTCATATAGTCCTGTCTCATTGCAATTATAATTTCATACTCATTTTAAAAGGCTGTATTTGATTAGGATGCTATGGTTTGATGCCGGCTGCGCTTCCATGCTTATGTGGCATGCTAAAACTGTCCGCCAAAGCGGAAGCCAGTCGAGATGAGTATGGATGGCTTGTTCACGCAACCTAAATGAACGTCGAAGAGTTCGCGTTCGCTATCCTTTAGCACCATAGGTAAATTACAAAAAAAACAATACACCCCATAATGAAAGTGGCATTTTTAGAAATATTACAGCGGGCGAGAATAAACACAATGGGCCGAACGGGCTGGCGGGATATATGAATTACAGCCCTTAGGATGTGACGGCAGCGAATCCAGCAGCCGTCGCCATTCAAAACATGTCTTAACTACTCCATATACTAATATTAATAAATGTGAAAGTGTTTGTTTGTTTGTCCGTCTTTCACGTCAAAACCATCGGATCGACGTGATTTTTCGTATGATGATAGTTCGGGAGCTGGAGAGTGACATAGGCTTCTTTTTATTTCGGACAATAATAATAATTATAAAAATAAAATGGTAAATTTGTATGGATAATTGTTTAAGTGCCGTATTAGGTCGTACTAAACAAAACTGTTTAGTCTTCCATTCCATCCGCTTCCAAAGAGGTATGTTGCCACTGACGTTTTAGCCGCCTTTGATTACCCAGGCCTTCGAGCAACGCGGGTCTTCCGTCCCGGAAGGGAGTAGCCTTAGCGAGTTTACTCTATTCAAATAGTTCTGTCGTTTTTTGGGGGGGGGGGGGAATGTGCACACAAGTGCAATTCCGTATACTTACATACAAAAACAATACTGTAAAGACGACACTAACACATAGAAAATGAAACAATACAGCGACAATTCGTGTACGGATGAGTCACAACTCACTCACACATTGCCTCGATTTCAACGTAAATAGGGCTGCACTCAACTGTCGATGCAGCAATATCGATAAATTTCAATTTCGGAAGAAGGACTAATAAAGGTAACAAACTGAAACATATTACTAATATTATTTTTATTTATCGGTTAAACAATTATTGCTTAACTAGTGGATCCTCGCGGTTTTACCCGTGTGGTACCCGTTCCCGTGGGAATGTCGGGATAAAATATAGTCTATAGCCTTCCTCTCTAAATGGACCATCCAACAATAAAATAATTTTTCAATTCGGTTCAGTAGTTTCTGAGATTAGCGCGTTTAAACAAACAAACTCTTCAGCTTTATAATATTAGTTAAGATTTCTTATAATTATTATTAGGTATTTATGTAGGATCTTACTAACAGTTTTTGATATTCTATTATATAAAAATCTCGTGTCACGGTTTTTGTGGTTGCGCTTCTCCAAAACGGTTCGAACGATTTTGTAGTAATGTTTTTTTTCTTGGTAGGTACGAGAATAGTAATAAGACTTAATATTATACCGCTATTTCTAAGAGCTGATGATTTTATACCGCAATCGCTACTGATGATCTGTTTTGTAAGAGTGCGACCACATACGCGCTGTGACACGAGATATTAAAATTCAAAATTGCTATTTAGGTTGAGATTACAACACTTGTGAACGTCAAAGCAGCTACGCCATCAGTTCGCAAATCCTACGGCGGGAGACCTTGCAAGAAGAACTGGCAAGAAAACCTTTAAGGGCAATCTTTTTCTCCCTGTTATATTTTTTACAGAGTCGTCAAATTGAAATTGAATTCCATTACAATAGAATACTTAATTTAAGTAGTAACATTTGCTCTTAATATTATATAATGTAACAGTAAACCATTTTCAACTAAACAAGAAATCAAATATGTCAACATGTTAGGCATAGCTGAACTTGTAGATCCAGCAGTATTGTAAGATGGTTCAATGGGTTATGAATGGCTCTGGAAAATAAGTATAACAGTGAGATGCAATTTTGTGACTTTATTAAAACACCGAGAATACTTAGAAGACTTGCGGCAAAAATGCAGTCTGTTATTAAATTTGGTACATATTGAATTCTCCGTTATTATTCTCTTTTTCTTTGGAAGGGCTTGAAAATCGGATGACATGAAATGGGTCGAGCAAATTACACTGCTCCGCTTGAGATCCCAGGTTTGCTTATTATTGCAAAAACTTTTCCATGAATTCTTAAATTCAGGATTTTTATGGAAGCTGTAAACACAAAAAGTGCGATAAATAAACAATGAAATCATAATGCTTTCATCATATTTTATCCAAAAAAAAGTAGGCCGCTGTGGATAATCGATCGGACGGGCCTATTATTTTTATATATTCTACACCGCCGTGTCTTCATTCATACTTGATGTTACGGAACCCTCAGTGCGCGAGTCTGACTTGCTCTTGATCGGTTTTTGTTTATTCTAATTACATGCTAGGTAACCCAATAATAATAACGTACTATAGTTCATATAAAACCATGATAACAATCATTTGTACATATGAATAAATAACGTCTCGTCGCGTCGCTAACTGCCACTCAAATTTATCGATAAACATTATGACATGTAACGGTAACATCTCTGTGTTGCCCATCGTCGGCGAGAAGTCGGATTTATCGCGCGACCGATCTGAAATTTGTATAAACCGGTCGAGCTAACATGACAGCTGCAGGTTATACCCGTCCTTCTCACTCTCCGGGCATGCGGAATCGAGTGAAAGAGAAGAGTATAAACTGCAGGCGTCATGTTTGTTCGACAGAGTTATATGGGCGAGCGGACTTGATGTTGCTGAACAAATCCGTCAACAATTTAAGAATAAAATATGCGAATTTGGTATTTAAATGTAATTAAATAGCAATAATATGATCAGAATTTACTTGCATGTGAAATGTTACACCATCTTTTTGTTAACTTGATGTTCCAGACCTTTTTTCTACAGCAAAAAACTGAGTAATTCGGCATTTTTAATACTGCGGCGTTCACTTGCGCGACTGGACTCGGTCTAGTAAAAAATCTGAGTGCAACTAGTTTTTATAAACGCCTATGCCCACTTGGGCTAGTACTTTGACAGAGGGGAAATGCTTCGTATGCCTACTCCCTTCCGAGACGGAAGGCCCGCGTTGCTCGAAGACCCAGGCAGTCTATGAAGCTTCTTCGCGATAATTGATTTTTTACTGTCTAAATTAGATGTTTGTGATGCGAAGTCAAAACAACGTTGCCGGCATTGCAAAAGCCAAGCGATGCCCAAAATTTGGCTACTATTGCTCTAAAATCGCAAATTCGTACTATTTAGCACTGCCGTCGATAAGCATAAAGGCCGCTAAATGACATTTGGCCATTTTTCACTTTTTAATGCCATAGTACTTATAAAAAAAAAACTCTATCGATCTGTCCAGGAACGGTAATTCTATCTTTCACCGTTTTCAAGATATCAGAAAAGAAAAAGCCGCTAAATACAAAAAAAATATACTTTGCATCGCATAAAGGTGGCTAAACACCACTACTAGATCATAAGGCAGCTAAAGTACTTTAACGTTTGGATCGCTTGAACATTTTTACTATTAACGCTAAGCTAAAAAACAGTTATTAGTTTGCAAATAACTAAAAGGCAGCAAAGTTGGTTTAGTAGCTTTTTTAGCTTGGTTGCGTTGAAGTATAATACCTTACGTAGACTTAACTAAAAGGCGGTTATAGGCTATTACTTAACTAAAAAGCAGTTTGAATCATTTAGCGACCTTACGAAGTTGTATTGTTACTACTTTTGCAATAAAAATACTATTAAAGAAAGCCATGTTAGTGCGTACGCAAATTAAAGTAAAAAAAAATTTCTACGTCTTGCATAACAAAAAAGGCGTTAAATAGCAATGCATCGCTAAAAAGCGGCAAACTACACAAGCCCCTCTCACCCATAAAAGGGATTATTCCGGCTTGTGGTGGGCGCGCCTGGGCACGGCAGGCGAGCGGGCGAGGTGGCAGTTTAGTGCGAGCGAACCAAAATATCAACGAGGCAGGACGGCGCGCGGCGTCGTGGTTCGCACCAAAAACTCATCAAAAAAATATTGTTTAAAAAAAATAAAGACCTACGACTATGCATTAGGTACATAAACTTAAGTTTATGTTTGACGAGTGGCTAATGTTCGATAAAATGTTTATTTGCGTCAAGTTATTTCATAATTAGCCGGCTAAACTGCACATTAGCTGAAGCGAAACGGTTAAAAATGTATTTGATAGATAAACGTTTATTCCATTTAAAGTTAGGTCTGTGAAATTAAAAAAAAAACTTTTTTGTCGCTTCGCCGGCCGCTGCTGCCATGGCACGCTCGCTCGGCTTGAGCGGCGTTTTGGTCACTGTTCTAACCTAACCTATCGGAATTTCCTACCTAATGACTGAAATTTCAGTTTCAGGAATATTCTGTGACTTGCTATAAAAAGTGAGTTTTTGGTGAAATAATTGTTAATGTTAGTTTTTAAAAATAATTATTTGGTACTTATTTAATTTGTTTGAAATAGGTTATCATTTTTATTTTTTAATGTCTCGTGCCTGATGTATGGGATAGTATTGTGGCAATAAATTGCTTGTCATTGCAAAAACTTTGTTTTATTTTTGAAGTAAACATAATGATTTTGCAGGATTCGTAAAAAACTAATGCGGATAATTCTAGTCTAAAACGCAGTTTTATGAAAAGGTTTAATAATTAACTGCTTTTAAGATATGCACAGTTGTATTAAAAGTTGTTAAAAAATAATGGAAGTGAAGTTAAGCGATACATACTTAGCTAAAAGGCGGCTTTGTGTAGTAAGCCGCTTTATTGTTATGGTTCAGCTGCTAAAAACTGCTTTGTAGCTATGTAAATGTTAACAACTTCCTGTCTCAAAAAATACTTTTGGCAGTTATCGATAAATCCATAACTATAAAGCAGTTATGAACCTTTAGCCGCCATTAAGTTCTGCACACTTGTAACGATCTTTAAAATTTTACAAGGTTAGAAGGGAAAATATGTATTTAGTTACATGAACATTAATATTTAACAAAATCAACCAATTTCATGGGAAAGTAGAAAAAATATCCTTTCTTTTGGTATACGGCAACATGACAAAATGTTTATAAAAAATGAGAAGCATCGGGTTAAAAATTTTGCAGCTTTATTCGGCTCTAGCTCAAAACTTGGTTTTGTCATTTAGCGGCCTTTAAGATTATAGACGGCAGTGTAGAGTAGCGTCTGTCATACCTCAGATAACAAGCATCAGTTATACAATATTATAGTGTACATCAATTTGTTGCAAAATTACCAAATTACGTATGTTATTACTAAGGTTACATAAGTAACGCATTATATTATCTGTGGTAACGCATACCTAGGTTTATTTTATTAGGTACTTGGTAACATGTAATGAAAGCTATTTCAATGACTACCTGCAGGTAACTAACTCTTACTTAATTTTGTAAATTGTCTTTAGTTATTTAATGTCACCTCTTTTACTGGGGCACAGGCCTTCCTTATGGATGGATAAGGAGAATGGGCCATGACCCTACACGCGGGCGTTATGAGATAAGATAAGAAATCATTTATTTCAATCAACCAGGGATCATTCACAAGATTGATTACAAGAAAAAAAATTAAATTAAAGAAAAATAAATAGATTAAGGGCCTGTTTCACAATGTCTCAGTAAGTTTCTCTTTAGCTGTTACTTGACAGATAGTCCATACAAAACTGTCAATTAAATTTACTATGGGTCTCATAAGAAGGCTCAAAGTCACCCAGCGAGCAATGGAGAGAGCGATGCTTGGTGTTTCCCTGGTCGATCGAATCAGAAATGATGAGATCCGCAGGAGAACTAAAACAACCGACATCGCCCAAAGGATTGCATCATTGAAGTGGCAGTGGGCGGGACACATAGCGCGAAGAACCGATGGCGGTTGGGGCGGAAAGATTCTCGAATGGCGACCGCGTACCGGACGACGTTCCGTTGGCAGGCCCCCTACAAGGTGGACCGACGATCTGGTCAAGGTCGCGGGAAGTCGCTGGATGCGGGCAGCGCAGGACCGATCGTTGTGGAGATCCTTGGGGGAGGCCTATGCACAGCACTGGGCGTCGTTCGGCTGACATGATGATGATGATGATGAAACCAGGTAAAACCCATCAATCCACATCGGGCCCGCGTGGTGGTACGGGGACCATTCTCCCTATTCATCCATAAAGCAGGCCTATGCACCAGCATTGGTAATACTTAATGACTAATGGTGATGAAAAACAAGGCATTATTTTTTATAATAAGGCTTTAAAAACTTACAGTATTTTTAAGCCAGACAGCAGTAATACTTTGCATTAAGTTTCCGCCTGTTGTTTAAAGCCGAGTTTCATAACTCAGTTTGTTAATTTGTCCGTCTGCATGTCATGGCCGTGGGACGTTCCACACCATATAAATGAAAATAGTGATGATGTAAATAAAAAAATTCAAGATGTTAAAAAATTTGAGTACTTAAGTACAAGTTTTTCAGAAATGAAAAACACATTGAATGATTTTTTTATATAATAAAGCTTTACCAGTACCTATATATTTTGAATATTTAACTTAAAAGTAAATTTCATTTTTGTTTCAGTTCGAAGGCAACCTAACGAAATGCTCGTAAAAAGAGCATTGATTTTCTGTATCCGTCCCTAAAAGCTGAAATCGAAGCTGATTTTCTAATGCAAGCAACTTGTATATAAGTGTGACGTCATACTTGTAATCCTTATAGGATCGCGCCTTTAGTTGTTTGTTGCACTTTTAAGGTTTGTTTATATCTACGGTCATTGAGTGTGCCAGACACATTCCGTGGCAGACAAAAATAATATTTTTTATACCATAGGCGTATTCAGTTATTCACATCTAGCACGTGCGAGCCGAGCGTGTCCCTCAAACAAAACTGTTGTCTGTGCGGTGTCTGTCACGTTTCGTGCTGGTATATAAATAATCGAACCTAAAATATAGTGACTGTTATGCAGCGCAGTAACTTGAAGCTTCAATCTCTGACTTTAAATAATTTAATTTACATAATAAGCGTGATACGGTATTCTGATGTATGATGTTGTATCCACTGGCTGACCATAGTGGTAGTCGCTTCACCATCGTATTTGCAAGGCGCAAATTAACCATTTTATGTAGTACATGTGAAAGCTCCCCGAGGTTTTGCGCCTGCATGATACCCTTTCCCGTGGGAAAAAGCGTGATGAAATAATATTTTCTGCTGCCTGGTGAAAGAATTTTTAAAATCAGTTCAGGAGTTCTAGAGATTACATAGGCCTAGCTCAAACTTTACCTCATAATGTGTAGATGTAAACAAATTACTTATACGATGTTTGGGTTGATCATTAATATTACATTTGAATAATTTATACACAAAACCTTTGCATCTCGTTGGATGAATAATTGCATGCGTCTAGAAGGGGACAGAAGATCTTTGACCAAAGTAAAAAAGAGACAACGCTACAAATCTTAAGTTACTTCACAGTTATGTAAGGTTGCGCATGCGCTCGGGCAGCGACCCACATTGCATATGATGTGTCACATTTTGTGAGAACTTTGTGTCTATGTCGCCATATTCAAGGTCGGCGTTATATGATTACTAGCTTTTGCCCGCGGCTTCGCTCGCTTGTAATGAGCGTTTTTCTGATAGGTAGGGATTTTAGTACGTTTTTTCATCAATAGACGTCGCATTTTAATCTCAGCTGTCAAAAATTGTATATTGTACAAGGTAATGTTATAGGCCATAAACAAAATCTTTCACTTTGCTCACTCGCTCAAACAAAAATAATCTATGCTTTCTGTCAGGCATTTTGTCTTTGTTTGTCTCGTCAGTGTCAGAGGGTAAAAAAACTATAGTCCGTCCGTGTGCTTTGTTCGCTTCTGTTTGTGGTTCGTTGTTTTCGTTTGTATTTTCCGTGGATTATTATAACCGACGACTTTGGCTTTTCCTACTGATGCCTGTCCTGACGACTCTTCTATGTATGATAAGATAACCCTTGGCGTTTTCTACGAACTTTGAGTTTGCCTTTGCGATTTGGACAAGACGTTTGAACGGGATTGGCCGTGCCGTGCATCATGGACAAGGACTACGGATCTTGGTCACTCGCTGCTTTGAAAGAAAAGAAATGCGAAGCTTACAGGGAAAGAAGCTATTCTTGTGCAAAGGTTCATAGTTTTTATTTAGTTATCTATGTTGTTGGTATGCTTTTTTATGTTAAACTGCAATCTCAATCTTTATTAAATAAGTAATAAAATTTATTTGTCTTATTGATAGAACTAGAGACTACTTATATACTACCAACACAGTAAATATATATGCTAATATGACCATAAAATATAGAATGGTTTGACAGCTGACTGGAAATAGTGACATCTATTAAAAGATTTGGAACTAATTTTGACGTACTATCTGTCAAAGGAAAACCGCTCATTGGGGTTAAGGCGCTACTCGGAAAAAGTATGGACTTTTTGATTTAAAACTATAGGACGGTTACAGTTGTTACAAATCTAGTAATAAGATATATATTTCTTCATACCTTTATCTAGAATCGTATAGTGTTAAAAGTTTTTATGATTTTGCCTCGACACTTTTTCTATTCGAAAAGACCTCTAGAAATACGAAAATTCAAGATTATTCTTAAATGGGGTTACTTTACACTATTGGAAATTGGTTTAATTAGTGGACACTAATAATATTTAGGATTGTATAGAAGCATTTTTTTTTAAATCGCTGTAGTTTTTTAATACGAAGTGATTTTGTGTTTTTTTTGCCTAATCTGCAAAATCGGTCTCGCTCCCGCGCGCGTCGTTTTCTCATTGCTATCTCGCTTCAGCATAATTTTTCCGAGTATCGCCTTAACGTATAAGTAGTGTGATGATGATGCACTACTCGATGCATTGCACCCGCCGCGCTACTTGCTGCCACCCGGGACAGCAGCAGCGGGGGTCCGGAATGATCGCAGCAAGCCAGCAAGCTAGTCCCGTGATCCCGACATGGACCTTCGGTGTGAGAGAAACGCACTTGAGTATTTTTGTAAGACTTGTAAAAAAGTCTTGAATGGGTGGTAGGAAAATATTGACGATTCATAAGTACATATTTATTATGTCTAAGTGAATAATAGTACATTACAGCCGAGGACAGGTAAGTAAGAAATTACATTGTCGAGGATGGTTTGAAGCACGAGCCGCAGGCGAGGGCTTTAATCATTCGAGGCAAGGTAATTTGCTTACCGTACAAGGCTTGTATAGTGCTTTTCTCAAGAAATGCGAGGAAATAAAAAACTGTTAACTAAATAATATTTATTAAAGTTTATATCACACATGTTCGGGCAATTATTAAATGTAAATGTTATTGTTTTCCCGGGCACACTTTATGTATAAATCGCCTATAATAATATTATTTTAATGATGTATCATTAAAATACGCCAACAACACAGATTCCGAAAACGTATGCGCCTTTTTTACTTCTCCAAATCAGATCGTAGGTTTTCATATGTCTTTCTTTTGATTTTGCTGGCAGTAAGTTTTCTATTATTCATTTTGCTTCTGCTCTCAAATTTGGTGGAGTAGGTACATACAATGTCTGTATATGTTTCATTGGCAGAACTCATTTTGATAATTTATTACACAATATAAATAAACTGTATTGATATCAAATCTATAATCAACCGCTGAAAATCATTCCCGCCGTTTTTTTAATATTGGTTTGTGAGGCCAAGTGGAACGGTCATACAGCCTATTGATACTTACAGACTTAAAGACATATGGAAACCTACTTGCTACTAAAATGCGCAACTTCAATACCCGCTTCTGGGCGGTAGATGGCGCTGTACATATTTCCCATACAAAATTACTCGTAAAGGATATTTTCTCTATGATAAATCTCATTTTGTTTTTTTGATTGATGTTCGTGCTAAGGGTACATAGCGCTTACAATACGAAGTAATATACTCTGTGCGCACCGTATTTAAAAAAAAGTTAACCTAATTATGATATAATAATTACCTATATAATAATAATAATAATGTGGCTGTATGGTGCAAATGTCCCTTTGCTTTTTCTGTTTTTATACACAGGAATAACGAAATAAAAAATAAAGAAAAAAAGTTGGTAATAAAATCTTTGGGTAGTACCTTTTCCGAGGTAAACATTCTAAATTTGAAAATCACTGCAGTAATGAATTTCAGTACTTACTTACTGCACTAAAATCAGTGCAGTAAGTAAGTACTGAAATTCATTACTGCAGTGATTTTCAAATTTAGAATGTTTACCTCGGAAAAGTGCCACGTACTGCATTCTTTTCTCAAATATAATATTAACATTTCAGAGCATAAGTGTGAAATAGTAGATTGTACAACAAGTGCATAAAACGTACCATTTTACCCGAGACGTATATATCCATCCGAGCCGTAGGCGAGGGTGGATAGTCAATTCGAGGGTAAAATGGGTTTTATCTACGAGTTACACACTCTGCTTTTCACTTCGAGTGTGAGGAAAACAAATAACAATATTGCAAAAAATAAAAAATAAAGACTTCGCCATATTGGCGGGAAGACTTTCTTTTTTTTTATACGTAGCAGTGGCAGCACAGTGACTTTGGCATAGATCGTAGTCCATAATGGTCTTGAAATACTTATTTCTTACAAAACTCATTAACTTTGCCTAGTTTTATTAATTTAGTAAGTAATTTAGCATGGATTGTGTACGAAATTAAAGAAAAAATGAAATTACAAGTTTATTTAACGAAGTTTAATTGCGTGCGTGACTGTTTACCTGACGACCTTTGTCTTAGACTCTGAGACTTAGTCGAAGATTTTAATTTATGCACTAGAGCATAAAAAGCGATTTTATGCAGCCTATACCCAACATAAACACGAACTTTACGAGCATGAGAAGTGAAAAGCAACTAACGTACTTATTTAGATTGAACTGTATCTGTTCAAATAGCTTTCCAATTACCGCTTTGTATGTGACCATTTTTTTAAAGATATAATAATGACTGACTATAATAACCTATCATTAAAAGATAGATAAATGCCATCGCGGACTTTTTTGTAGATCTATAGGAGAGAAATATCCCAACATGCATTATTTTTTTACCTCCTCGAAGGAGGCCGTTTACATCTCAACAAAATTGTTTTGTACGAAATCTTATATTAATTTCGAGATTTTCAAAAACCGCAAATATTTCTTTGTCATTCATACAAACGCTATGAAAAAGAAAGTTATTTTTTGCCGGCGAAAAATGATTGTGGTATTTCAATGATTGTGTGTGCTAGGTGTATTTAACAGAGTACAGAACCCTTCATAAGCGGTCCGACTCGCACTTGGAAGTTTTTTTTTACACGAAATGGCCAAACACAAATAAAATAGGCATAACAGTAACAATAGTTAAACAATATTACATAAGTCCTAATGCAACTGGTACAGTTACATTTTGTAATGACAGGCTCTATAATATTGTGCGTTGTATCTCGGCGCTTGTGCAATAAGCGAAGTGAGTGAAAGAAGTTTGTTGGCCAAGGACAGAAAGGTTCTATGGCCGGCCGGTTAATTTGTGGGCCTTCACAATCTTCTCATCCAATTATTTTGAGGGGCCCTTCAATATTGCGCACCGATTGCAAAATGGTAGCAGCTTCGTGCTAAAGCGATTATTTTTGGGGATTATAGAACCTTCAGTGCTCATTCATACGACGTTTGACTAGCACTAGATAATTGTCTTTTTTCACGATCCTATATTTTTTACTTTTGGTGCCTTTTAAACGCCCGTTCACACGCATGGCAAATCGTGAAAAATTCCGAATACCTACGTCTTTAGTATAGATACTTATAGGGTTTCGTTTTTGATGACGAATCGTCAATGACGTCTTCGAATCTTTGTTTGGGTGAGCGGTCAGTGTTCAATGAAAGAAACACTTTGGAAGGAAATGGAACGCTTACGTGCTAAGAATGCCTCCATAAAATGCTCACTATCGGTACATATAAAAAGTAGCTAAAACATGGTTTAAAAAAGTTATGTTGACACTGCTAAAATCTTACACAACCCGACATCTGCGTTCTTGTAGAAAATTAATTTGTCCCTAATAAAGATTACCCGATCGGAACAGTTTCACATAAAAAAGAGCTTGATTCAGACTACGCAATATATTTCATCAAAAAATTTAAAAAAGAACCCACGTCTCTCTTTAATGTTGTTGATTTACATAATTTTTATAATAATATATTAATAATAAAAATCTTTATTATCTCCACACAAAAGAACAAAGAAATAAACACAGAGTGGGTACATTTAATTTAAATCTCTTGTGGGAGACTAGTGCCTATACTAGGAATTAACCTGTATTACTAGCCACCAGGTTTCCACCTCATTATTGATGACACCTTATTATTGAATAATTAGAAAAAAAATCGTTTCAGCTGCGGTACGAACTTCCATAAGTTTCGTTACGGCATTCGCCGCGAGTGTAGAGATGGCATTAGGAGTAAAACGCACAATGTGTTCTTTGAACCTTTATTCTCGGTAAGTGGGCAATCGGTCACAGCTTTGTATCATCCTCACCGGTCACAATGCACAGAAGCGTCGCCGCCACGAGGAGAATGACGAGCTGTTCTCGCTCCTGACTCCAGGTGGCGCGCGTTTTCAAATGACACCAGTTTATCTTGGGCATTCTGTAACAAGACAAGTTTTGAATAAATAAATGTCTGACACAAATAACATGCAATGAAATATAACACTTTGTCTAAATCATTGTCTCGACGTTGGCTACTAGTTGCTCGCGTCTTTAAGCCCGGTTTTATATAACGCAACTTACAGACAAGTTGGTATCGTACACCAGTCGCGGGGACGAGTAAGTTGTATTGAATGACATGTCGGATACAGATAGCGTAGTGTGCGTGTCACAATACAAAGGTATACAAAAAAAGCTAATTAATGACCTGAAAGAACGACTGACTAGATTTTCAAAGATTATTGCTAAGAACCATCTCAATCATGAATCATATAAGCTTTCAAACAAAACAAATCGCATCAAAATCGGTTCACTCGTTTAGGAGCTACGATGCCACAGACAAGAAACACATCAAACTTATAATATATCTCTTTTTTCAGTCGGAGGTAAAACACAAAGACACGTCAAACGTATAACACCCCTATTTTTCCAGTAAGGGGTTAAACAAACAGACACGTCAATATTATAACACCCCTCTTTTTCCAGTTAGGGTCTAAACAAACAGACAAGTCAATATTATAACACCCCTCTTTTTCCAGACGGGTGTTAAAAAAGAGTGAAGTACAAACTGACGTCGCCGCGGCCGTGGCTCCTGGTCCTGGTGGCAGATGAGCTTGTAGGCTTGCATGATGATCATGAGCAGCAGCACGAAGCCGACGGCGATGCACATGACGTCCGCGACGCAGAACTCCGTGCTGCACGTGATCGTCGCGCAGCACGACTCGTCGCAAAGCACATCGTCTGCTGCTCCTTCTAGCACGTCCACTGTTGAACTTTCTCTGTAATGGAAAAATAGAAGATAAATATAGTATGAACTAGCTTTCCGCCCGCGGCTTCGCCCGCCTGTACTACACGACATTATCCTGAGGGAATGTGATATTTTTCCGGAGATGAACAGTAGCCTATGTCACTCTCCATCTCCCAATCTACCCCCATACCAAAAATCACATTGATTCGTGGCTCCGTTTTGACGTGAAAGACGGACAAACAATTAATACCTGATTTTCCCGTAGGAATATGATACTTACCTGTGGTAAAAAGTAAAATTAGCCTATTATAATCCTTTCCAGCAGGGTTCAAATTATTTACTCAAATACCAATTTCTGTTCGCAAATTTGCCCGCGCTTAAAGTGATTTTCCCATGGGAATGAGATTTTTCTCGCAGTAAAAAGTAAGTTATATCCTTGTCAGGACTTTAAATTGTCTCTATTCTAATAAATATAATCCTTCCCATGAAGTCAAACAGTCACCTTAAATACCAATTCCATTCCACGGCTTTCCCCGCGCTAAAACTTATTTTCCCATGGGAATGACCCGCGGTAAAAAGTAGCTTATGTCCTTCCTATTCCTAGGGTCTCAAACAATCTCCATTCCAAATTTTAGCAAAATCAGTTTAGCCGTTTTGACGTGAAAACGGAACATACAGAAAGACAGACAAACAAACAAACAATCATAAATACATTTTTGCATTTATAATATTAGTAGGAATATGAATATGGATGGCCGGCCGTGACTACGGTACATCACAAAATTTCATGTCAAAAAGTAGGTAGTTCTCCATAAACTTATTATACTCTAGTAATAGACGGACAGAGTTCGCTTGGTTGTGAGACCGAAAATGACATGAGCTAGTGTGTGTAATTTGTAAACGTGTGTGTGAGTTTTAGAGCTGCCCTCAAGCCCATTTTAGGTTGTCGATAACAATAATGTAAATAAATCACAAACAAGATTTAATAATTCATATGATATGAAGTATACTACAATGGACATGGGAAATAAAAAAAAAAAGTTCAGGTTATTTAAATTTTTACTTTTCTTGCATTCACAATGCAATTTTTATTATTGAAAAATGAAAAATGGATTTTATTTTCTAATTGCTTCATTTTCTATTTTTCAATAATAATGGTCATTTCACTTCAATACGATAAGTATTTACAAAGTTATTGTAAAATTAATTTGCTTAAAACACTATTGACTCGGTTGTTCGCTAGCAATCGGCTTTTACCACGTTCGACGTCATTCCTCCCGACCGCCCGTATACCGCACCGGCCGGTCATACTTACCTACTCGCACAGCACTGGTTGAAATCTTGTTTATTAAAACTAGTTCTGGAGTTTTTGGAGTCTCTTTTCATAGCATTGCACCAATTTTTTCGATTTATTACGAAAAATATTTTTATTCTGCGTTTTGATCGAAGTATTCGTACATAGAGGCACAATACAGTATTTAAATACCTTAGGTACTTTGTGAAGACATGTTGATAATTTTCTTGAATAATACAATATTGTATAAGACTATACAATATTGTATTATTCAAGCACGCATTGTGGCTGTCACGAAAACACTAGCACGTGAAAAATCGAAAATGAACCAGCTCCGATGGGACTCGAACCCACGACCTTACGCTATCCGGGCGGCTGCTTTAACGACTGAGCTACGGAGTCGTTAACGACGACGACGACGACGAATACAACGATCAACGACTCCGTTACGTAGCTCAGTGGTTAGAGCAGTCGCCCGGATAGCGAAAGGTCGTGGGTTCGAGTCCCATCGGAGCTGGTTGTGAGACGGGTCGATTTTTTCTAAATACTTCATTTTCAATTTTTCAATAACAAAAACTGCATTGTGCATGCAAAAATTAAAAAAATTTAATAACTTGGTGGTCATTTTTACGAATCTTTAAAAATTCATTGTGAAGTATTTTGAAGGGCTACGGTAAAAAAAATAATGACATATTTTAAGTTATATTGTGTATGTGTATATATTTCAAAAATAAATAAATAATTATACCTTTCCTAAACCCATTGAACATTTAGGTACACATTAATTATTGTCCTCTGAAGAGAATAATTTTATTTAAATAATTTCTCAAGGTTTCTTTGCAGTTTTGCTTGAAATATTTGCTGCACACCTAGTTTTAGCGAAGCTCCTAGTCTATTCTATATTAATTTTATCCAGTTTAACTTAATTACTGGATTTACAGGAAACCTGAAAATATTGTTAAATTCGTACTGAAGTAGGTATAATTTACTATATAAAAAGTGTCGGATAAAATCAGCTTTAAATAAAACTATCAGTGTTTACAAAAACAAACAAAGTTATATTAGAAACCATCGACATGAGTATCGATAATAATATTGATAATTTTTGATCAACCTCTACGTCATATTTTCTCAAGTTCACGGATATAATATCTTTTTATCTAACACATAAAGTTTAAAAATCAACCTTTATTTAGAAAATAGGCGATAAATAGTATGATATTAATGTGTCACTTAGTGTATTTGGGAATATATTCAACTAAAATATGAACTATGAAAATGGTAATTGTACAATCCTATTTACCTGTGAAATTAGTGCTTATTTGGTTTATTGTCGTAACTAACATTACAATTCAACACAGAACACTACACCATTATTGATTTATATAGTTATAAGAGCCAAACCGACGCGATCGCGATAAAAATCACAAAATAATCGAGTGGACGCTTTTCATCAAGATGATAAAAGACGCTAAATAAGTCAAATCGGGTTCTGCTGTCATTTTCTTCCAACTCTTTCTCGCACATAGCTTCTGCCGTAAGGACTGTTTTCTCACTCGCACCATTGTCCGTCTATTACCCCTAGTATAAATAAGTTTATGTAGTTCTCTAAGGTCGCATCAGCACCACCATCAATCCATTTTAATGTCCCTGCTGCTGGGGCGCAGGCCTTCATATAGATGAATAAGGAGAATGGGCCATGACATCCACACGGGCTCATTGCAGTTATGGGGTATTAACCAATCCAAATGCAGCCAGAACCTTCGGATTATCGTGTCTTCTGAAGCACCATATATTTTGAACAGTCATCCCGTGATAAACAATTGCGAAAGTCACATAACCTCAGCGATCGCAGGCCGAGCACGCTACCCACTGCTCTATATATACCAAATTTCATGAAAGTCAGATCAGTAGTTTAGGCATGAGAAGGTTACGATTTCTAGACAAACAGACACCAGCTACTTTCGCACGAATAATATTCGGTTCAGACATTCTCCTACTCTTGAACTACCACAATATGATCTAAGACAAAAATACAATAAATCAAGTCTTACTTTTTGCTAGCAGGTACTTTTTAGGTAGTCAACAAGAAACCCTTATAGTTTCGCTATGTCCGTCTGTCTGTCCGTCTGTCCCCAGCCTAGCTCATAGACTCTTAGAACTAGAAAGCTGTATGGTATGAATATCTTCGATCAACAATAACACCTAAGATGAATATACATATTTATAAATGATGCCGACAAAGTGGTGAAGTAAAATTCTGAAAATATTTTTTTTTCGGTTACCTCCCCTACATGTGAAGTGGGGATGTAATTTTTTTTTCTTGTCTACCCCATAGTGTGTGGTGTCGATGGATAGCAATTTCAAAAATATTGCGGGTTTGTGAAAACAGTTTTTTGATTGATATTTGTTAGAGTCAAGTGTCCCCACCCCCTTCCAGCCAAATGGTTGTTTTTGGATACGTGAAAAAATTCACGATAGTTGCATATATGACGAAGTTAAAAGAATAACTATCACAGCTAAGTAGGCTTGGCAAGTTTTTGAGATATAATACATTTTTGAAAACCGCAAATATAACTTTGTCATTCATACGAACAGTATGAAAAACAAAGTTTTTTTTTCTGGCGAAAAGTGATAGGGTATTTTTGCTAGGTGTATGTAATCGGTACGCCGTACGTTAAGTAATAAAGTCTATTTTGTTTTTATAGGAAAAATGTGATAGTAAAAAACCACGAGCCCTATAAGTAGCTTTTAGTCGGGAATGACGATGAATGAATCCCGCCTGAAAGCTACTTATAGGGCTCGTGGTTTTTTACTATCACATTTTTCCTATACTTACAGAATTGCATTGTGAATGCATAAAAATAATTTAAAAAACTTTGTTTTTCTTAGTATGAAATACAAAATTATTATACCTATATGCATGGCAAAGTTATATTTGCGGTTTTCGAAAATGTGTTATCTAAAAAACTTGTAGATAAAGCCTTCTTAGCTGAGATAGTTTTGTTTGCTTCAAACAGTCCTACTGAAATAGTGAACATTATTTTTAAACTGTGATGATCATTCTTTCCTTTGCGTTGCCATCATCATAGCTGCGTACAAAATCAATGTTTACCGACAATATACAACTTCTAAAAAAATGTGTCCTCACATTTTTTGTCAACGCTGCTAGTAAGAGAAGTGGTTATCTTTCTTTCATGTTTTTTTACGATTATTGTTTAAAATGATATGATAATTGACAACATTTCAAAATATTAAGATAGGTATTTGTTTTTATGGATATGATGAAAGGTTATCGTTTTTTAGGAAACACGTGTTTTTTTTCTTTTTATTTTCATAATAATAAATTGAAAATGCTATATTCTAAAAATAATAAATAAAAAACATCTGAACTGATTTTGAAAATTCACTCACCTAATTAGATCGCCATTTATAAAAATCCTTATCCATACTAATATTATAAATGTGAAAGTGTGTTTGTTTGTTGGTTTGTCCATCTTTCACGTCAAAACGCAGCAACGGATCGACGTGATTTTTGGTATGGGTATAGTTTGGGAGCTGGAGAGTAACATTGGCTACTTTTTATCCCCGGAAAATTAAGTAAAGATGGTAATTTTGTATGAAAAATCATTTAAATGTCGTACCTTCGATACAAAACTCTCATTTCTTCCATGGCCGCTTCCAAAGTGTATGTAATCGCAGCGCTTTAGGCTCATTGAGCTTGTTACAAAAACAACATTAGGTTAGTTATTTTAATTTTTAGTTTTTTGCATTCACAATGCAATTTTTATTACAGAAAAATGGAAAATGAAGTATTTAGGAAATTCGACGCTTCTCGTAACGACTCCGTAGCTCAGTGAATAGAGCAGTCGCCCGGAAAGCGAAAGGTCGTGGGTTCGAGTCCCATCGGAGCTAGTTGTGAGACGGGTCGATTTTTTCTAAATACTTCATTTTCCATTTTTCTGTAATAAAAATTGCATTGTGAATGCAAAAAACTAAAAATTAAAATAACTTGCAATAGTAATTTCATCTTTAGCGATTGCCAAATACCTGGAAAGGTATTTCTTTCGCGTGTGAGGGTAGTAATATCTCCACATTGATGAAATTAACGCTGACTATACAGCGAGTAAGAAGTATTGGATAAATTCGACGCTTCTCGTAACGACTCCGTAGCTCAGTGGTTAGAGCAGTCGCCCGGAAAGCGAAAGGTCGTGGGTTCGAGTCCCATCGGAGCTAGTTGTGAGACGGGTCGATTTTTTCTAAATACTTCATTTTCCATTTTTCTGTAATAAAAATTGCATTGTGAATGCAAAAAACTAAAAATTAAAATAACTTGCAATAGTAATTTCATCTTTAGCGATTGCCAAATACCTGGAAAGGTATTTCTTTCGCGTGTGAGGGTAGTAATATCTCCACATTGATGAAATTAACGCTGACTATACAGCGAGTAATAAGTATTGGATAAATTCGACGCTTCTCGTAACGACTCCGTAGCTCAGTGGTTAGAGCAGTCGCCCGGAAAGCGAAAGGTCGTGGGTTCGAGTCCCATCGGAGCTAGTTGTGAGACTGGTCGATTTTTTCTAAATACTTCATTTTCCATTTTTCAACATTAGGTTACTTACGGTTTCTTACATAGCATTTTACAAAGTGTGTCTTTTGGTTGATCACTTCTTTTAGGCATTTTGAATAACAGCTAACCTAAAACAATGAGTAAGGTAAGATTAGTTAGATAAAATAGATAAATGCAGAAGTGAACTAAGGAAAACTGAACATAATAATATTTTTAATTTATTATTGAAAAATAGAATAAAAAAAAATAACCTACACAAAACGTTAATAAAAGGCGACAACCAATGAAACGTTATCCATGAAGCTAGTTATTTTAGAGCCTTTTGTAGCACCGTCGACGCGCGTTTCTCACAAAAGACGCAATACGGACGCAAGTCGCGATGCACACGCGTGCAATAAGTATGATGCCGTCGACGCGCGTGTATTAATACAAATACTCAGTTAAAAACAAAGGCCCTTAAGGTGGTTCGATGAGCTTAGTAGCGCCACCAATGAAAATAAATCAATTACATTTTATTAAAGGCTTAGATTAAAAGTTTCGGTTATTTTGCGCAAATAAAAGAGTAAAATGCATTTTATAAATATACTTTTAAGAACTCAGACTTAAGCAATAAGTCGTCATCTTAATAGTTCCAAAAGTGGCCACATTTAGCAATATCGAGATCCATAGCTTAATGCTCATATTTGAGGCCATGAAAGAATACTTAAAAATTGCACTTTACTCTTCTATTTGCGCACAATAACCGAAACTTTTATTCTAAGCCCTTGATAAATCGTATGAATGAATGAATGAATGAATGAATGAATGAATGATAAAATTTGATAAAGTTTATTTGCAACAATTTTGAGTAAAGGATAAGATGTTCTTAAATAACATAGTTCGTCAAAATCTACTTAATCTTAGCATGCAAATATATCAGTTATTTCTAACAATATTCTGTAAACAGTAAATGATTTATTTCCATTGGTGGCGCTACTGGTCGTCACCGCGTTGCGTCGAGGCAGACGCAGTTTGTAGAACTTTGCAACTTTAGCTTGTAAAACTCTTTATCGTTACAAACGCGCGTCGACGCGGCGCCCAAAAAAAAAACGCGGTGGGCATAGCCACCGTAAAAAAATATATTTCTTTGAACAAAAACCGGCCAAGTGCGAGTTGGACTCGCCCATGAAGGGTTTCGTACCCACTTAACATACCGATTGCCCATACCTAGCCAATATTCCACTATAATTTTTTCGTCAGCAAAATATAACATTGTTTTCTATAGTGTTTGTATGAATGACAAAGTTACATTTGGGGTTTTTGAAAATGTGTTATATCTCAGATCTCATTCTACGGCATATAATATTTTTTCTACATTTGTCACTATTTTATTTCAAAAGTTAGATGAGGGAACACTTATTTTATCACTTTGGAAGGCTCTAACTACCTCACAAAAGATTGACTTTGAGAAAAATGGTTTGAGAAACCTATATGTAATTTTTAAAGACACCCCCCACGGATATGTTTCATTAAAAAAACATTTTTCAGTTTCAGTTCCATATATGAGGAGACCACTTACCTATATTTTTTTGTGTTAAAATCGTAAAGCTGTTTACAGAATACATCTACCTACCAAGTTTCACCGGTGTAGTTTTATAAAAACTACACCGGTTTTGGAATTAAAGTGGTTGTGACATACGGACGGACGGACAGACAGATATGACGAATCTGTAAGGGTTCCGTCTTTTGCCATTCGGCTGCGGAACCCTAAAAACGCATTGGTTGTTCTGCCTCATGGTACAGTGATCTAGTTTACTGAAAGGATCGTGTTAAAATAATTGAGAACGCAAAAAAGAACGAGAAGGAGCATGCCACTTCGGTACTGAATGAATTGACGAAATTACGAATGAACTGATGCACGGCCCGGCACGCGCCCGGCACGATCTAATATCAATCACCCCACCCATAATAATGTCAATGGCATTAAATGATATGATTATGTCTCGAACTCGTTGTGTGATACACGAGTGTGATAATTTACACAATTCCATCTAATTGTGGAGTTACGTCACAAGTTACGTCCACTTACTTATGGAGCGTGCGAGCTGCGCTGCCCAATGGCCGGTGGCCTTGGGCTCAATTTCCACTTTCAACTTGTAAGTATTGAGCTTTTCTTTTGGGTTTTCAATTGTTATAAATATGGAGCTTTTTTTCACAAATACAAATGGTAAGTGCTCGTTTGCTAGCTTAGGTAGGTACCTAAAACATTGTAGTCCAGTAAAATTAGGGGTCAACCTCGGAATTAGAGATAATAAGCTGTAAACTCGTATAGTTTCAAGTTGAAATGTCTATTTTACCCCCATATTTTTCATTCAAAATTTCACCTTTATAGGTATCAACCTTTTAGGGGTTGAATCATGTTCAGCGTGATACGAACATAAATTCCATTTTTACAATAGACATCCCATAAAACCTCAATAATAATATAATTAGCCTAAATAATAAATTTAACGAAGGACTTTCCAAATACAACATTTCATCTCGTCAAAAACGCTGACACACGTAAATATTAATTTTCAATTGTCAGATACAAAATTTGAAGATCCTAACTTCAAAACTGACGGACTTTCATACAAACATTCATCCCCTATTTTACCCCCTTAGGGGTTCATTTTCCAAAAAACCCTTTCTTAGTGGATGCCTACACTGTATAAAGTATATATTCAAGCAGTTTGGGTTTCAGCGGTTTGGGGTGTGCGTTGATATCTCAGTCAGTCAATCAGTCAGGACTTTGAATTTTATATATTTACTAGCTGACCCAGCGCGACTTCGTTCCCGTGGCCCTACCTCCTATTCCACCCTACCCTACCCCACCCCTACCCTACCCTACCCCTACCTACCCCTTCCCTACCCTACCCTACCCTACCCCTACCCTACCCTACCCCTACCCCTACCCCTACCCTACCCTACCCCTACCCCTACCCTACCCTACCCTACCCCTACCCTACCCCTACCCTACCCTTACCCTACCCCTACCCTACCCTACCCCTACCACTACCCCTACCCTATCCCTACCCTACCCCTACCCTACTTCTACTCTACCCCTACTTACCCCTCCTTCCCCTATTTTCTCACCGCTAAAACCTTCCTTGGACTTCCACGAACAATTCAAGACCAAAATTAGCCAAATCGGTCCAGCCGTTCACGCGTGATGCCGTGACCAAGGGAAATAGGGATTCATTTTTATATATATAGATAGAAAACATGCAGTTACTTTTAATAAATACCTAGTTCTTTCATATTTTAACTATTGCATTTTTATATTAAAAGACGCACCAAGTTTGTTTACGGTTTAAGTAAAATCTTTTGCTACACTGAATAGACTTGCACATTATGATTTAAATGCCAGTAGTGGTCCGAGAGCTGGCGTCCTTGAGCTCGATTGCCACTTTCGATTTAATACGAGTACCTACATGCAAGCTTTTCTATCGGGTTTGGGCGTTTTTGTTTCATTTAAATATGGATATTGTTATAATAGCTGAATGTGCTTTATAAAACGTTCAATTTAAGGATATTGCAAGTGATAGCTAACTACTTGCGACTTGTTAGTTGGGAGATCTTTCTGCCTAATTAGATCAATGGAATAAATAAACAGCTACCTATTAAAGAGCGTTTTTCGTACTTAAATTAACCCTATTTCGTAGTAAAGACATAAAAAGCACATAGACATATTACCTTCTTATTTTATTCGAACTTATTTAATTTTTGTTTTTTTACGTGAATGTTGATGGATGGAGAAAAAGAGGGAGAACGCATAAAAGATGGATAGAATGGTTGTAAAATGAAATGAATGAGAAAGGAATAATAGTCCACGCGGGCGAAGCCGCGGGCGGAAAGCTAGTTACTTAATAATGATATTTTGAATTCGTTTGGATTTGGATTGGTTTGGAACCCATTTGTTCTCCTGACCCCTGGTTTCCCAAGATTAAATTATTTATAAATACTTGTTATAATAATAATGCAGATTATAAAAAAAATTCTAGGTAGCCATTTTTTATCGAACGGTAATTCACACCGTAAACTCTAAAATGGACATCAAAATTACAAGACTTTGCCCCCAAGTCAGGAAAATACCTATAGTATTTGATAAAGTGTTTTTTTATTTTTTTATCAACGGGGCAGCACTCACCCTTCATCACAGCTGATGGTTAAGTATTGATAAGGCTTAAAGTGGAATGCACTACTCCCAGAATCTTCTTTTACTTAGGAACTGGCTATTTTATGTCTAACTGCCAGAACACACTAGTGATTAAACGATACCGAAGCGATGAATCGTAAACCGCCGATTATCATGGCTATTACGATTTATCGGTCTCGTAATAATTTAACCGATTCATTGCGATTATCATTACGAGTCATTACGATTATTGTTTTTTACAGCAGGGTATTTACACAAACGTAGACCCAAACCACTGAAAAAAACTGACCGTTTAAGTTACTAGCCTTCCGCCCGCGGCTTCGCCCGTATGAACTACAGAGTACCTACATGCTTTTCCAGGATAAAGATTATTGTCCCATGTCCTTTCCCAAAGGCATATCTATCTCTACCAAATTTCATATAAATCGGTTAAGAAGTTTAGGCGTGAAAGCGTTGCAGACAGACAGACAGATAGAGTTACTTTCGCATTTCTAATATTTGTAGGGAAGTAGGGATAATCCTTTGCGTGCCGGGGCTCCCGAAAAAGTAAGTTTGTAGGTTGCTATGAAATTTTTAACATTAATTCCGAGTTCCACCAGAGAGGCCGTTTTCATATGCCGGATTAATACATTTAAATTTGAGAAATAGACTGAAGCCTGAAAATTTGAAAAGTTCAGTGTGTTTTTATTTAAAAAAAAAGTTAATTTTGAATAATTATTGGAATATAAATAAACTAGCTGACCCGGCAAACGTTGTTTTGCCATATTAATTAAACTTCGTATCACCAACATCTATTATAGATAGACAGATGAAAATAAATAATCGCGAAGAAGTTTTATACACTGTTTTTTGTACAGTAGGTAATCCAAAGCGGCTAAAACGAAACGTCAGTGATTACAATACTCTTTGACATACCTCTTTGGAAGCGGCTATGGAAGAATGACAGTTTTGTATAGTACGACAGTTTATCGATTTTCTATACAAAATAATCATTTTTATTTTATAATTTTCCAGAATAAAAAGTAGCCTATATTACTCTCCAGCTCCCAAACTATCCCCATACCAAAAATCGAGTTGATCCGTTGCTCCGTTTTGACGTGAAACACGGACAAACAAACAAACAAACAAACACACTTTCACATTTATAATATTAGTATGGATATGAGTAGGTATTTAACTACATTTTCGTGTTGCTTATTTTGTTGTAACTACCTAATATTTTTGAATTAATATTCATTACGATACTATCGTTAAGGCGCTACTCGGAAAAAGTATGGACTTTTTGATTTAAAACTATAGGACGGTTATAGTTGTTACAAATCTGGTATTAAGATATATATTTCTTCATACCTTTATCTAGAATCGTATAGTTTCAAAAACACGATTTTATGATTTTGCCTCGACACTTTTTCATTTCGAAAAGACCTCTAAAAAATACGAAAAGTCAAGATTATTCTTAAATGGGGTTACTTACACTATTGGAAATTGGTTTAATTAGTGGACACCAATAATATTGAGGATCGTATAGAAGCATTTTTTTTAAATCACTGTAGTTTTTTAATACGAAGTGATTTTGTGTTTTTTTAGCCGAATCTGCAACATCGGTCCCGTTCCCGCGCGCCTCTTTTTCTCATTGCTATCTCGCTTCAGCATAATTTTTCCGAGTATCGCCTTAACGGTATCGTTATCATAATAAGAGGATCGTTGAAACACTACTAAAACATCGTTGTAATGCTTGTAATGGCGTCGGACAGATAATAAGGTGGTAGCTAGCTAGGCGGGCTTTTAACAAGTCTTACCATTACCACCAACCAAACCGAATACAATATGTACCCCAACAGGGAATTGAACCTGGGACCTCTGGATCTGATACTGGTGGTGTGTACTACCAAACCACAGAAGCGGTTTGCTATATAAGCATTAGTCATCAACTTCCTTAGAGCAGTAGAAAAATATGTAGTTTTAATTATCTCGTGTATAAAGTGTGATGAAAACAGGTCTAAGTATGTGGAGCGTAGCGAGCGATGGCTGATAACATAAGGCTGGTTTTACAGTGACGCTTACCGTCCGCAAAAGGTGGTAGGCGTGGCCCGAAAGCGCGCGGATGACCCGCTCGAAACTATAAAATGAGTTTAGTGTCGCGCGGTTTGCCGCCTCGTGTAGGCATGATGAGACGAAGTGACAGTACGTATCCGCGCGTGTCCGACCGAGACGGCATGCTGCGGCCGCACACATCGCGATAAATTCGGGCGATAAACTTCGTCTTCGGTCTACAGCGAAGCTTGGTGGCCACATACTGCGCATTGTAAAGTTTACCGCGATGTACAATCGATGTTCACGCAAAAAACAAAATATGGACGCTGCGGTTGCTCCGTTATCTGTGGCAACAAATATATATATATTTTTTTACATTTATGTCATCTAAAAAACAAATAAGTACTCGTAGTTGGGAATAAAGTCTAAAATGTTATCGTTTTTTCAATCCATATTCCGCTACAGCTATATACCTATTCCGTAGCTATAGTTTTACTTAACACATCCTCTACGCACGATGGCTGCAGGTCGACTGAAGTATGGCCGCGCAAGCAAAGTTCATCGCGATAAAACCCTTTGATCTGCGAGAGTTTACCCACGACAGCGGAGCGATGTGCCCGAAGCTTCGCCCGAAGCACCGAAGTATTCGTGAATACTTGGCTACACACATAGCGATAACCCGAAGCTTCGGGTTATCGCGATGTGTGCGGCCGCAGCCTAAACACAATGACTTCTCGCCTCTCGCCCGCGCGCGGTTGAAAAGCGCGGCCGCATTGTCATCAGCGCGGGCTATCCGCGCGTGTTGGTATGTAACAATCCAAGAGACGCAATGCTCGTGGCCCGCGACGTTTACAAACCGCGCTGATTAAAGCGTCATTGTAAAACCACACTAATACTTTCACTCTCGGTTCGCTGTCCGTTTATTCAACAATAATAAATTGGTTTAATGATATAACTATTTAATAGCTTTGAGGCACATATAGGGCAGTAGAAGGCTTTTATTGTTATACTAGACCAGTGATGGACAAACTACGGCCCGCGGGCCATCTGCGGCCCTCAATAGCATTTCATCCGGCCCGCCGCAGCCGACGATCTATGGAAATGAGTAGTACCTAGTTATAAGACCCACGATAATTACATGTTGACGGTCTAGAAATATAAAAGAGAATAATAGATGCATATAGGGTTGCTACGTCTTAAAACCGAAAAGCCAGATTGGCCAGCAAGTTTATCTGGACTTTTTGGCTCTCGCCGCGCGCGCCGCTACCGGCGAGTTCGCGAGTTGGCCAAAGAGGTATAAACCGGACAAAAACCGGTCAGTCCGGACACCGTCTAATGAAGCCGGACTAGCATCTATAAAGCCTGACCCTGTCCGGCTTTATCCAGACGCGTAGCAACTCTAGATTCATAGGGCAGATTAATCGACCTGTTTTTAATCATAAAAGTATTTTGAAACTATAATAAAAGGAACAAATTATGTAGCACAAAAACAGCTACGTGTAGGTACAACATTAATTTCTAAGACCATAAAATATCAAGTAAGTTATTAGTTCGCCTGGTTAGCTGCCTCTGTTTTATCTAAGTCAGTCGCCAAGTAATAGCAATGCTTTCAGCATTGTTGTGATCGGGCAGTTGTACCTCCTAATAAGAAAGCCAGTTCCTCAATGGCCGAGAATTCCGGCTCAAGCGCAATTCCACCGTATCTTTATTTAGCGTCACTTATGATGAAGGAATGTATGAAAAGCCCGTGGCCTAGAGGAGCACGTAGCGCAGTGGTTAGCGCGCTCGACCTGCGATTGTTGAGGTTAAGCAACTTTAGCAATGGATGGTCACGGGATCGGTGACCAAAAACTTTTCATCTCACGTTTACGAAGGCACGTTAAGCCGTTGCTCTCGGTTGCATTTGCAGTCGTTAAAACCCACTTATCCGCACTGGGCCCGCGTGGTGGGTCATCAGGGGCCCTTTCTCCTTATCCGCCCACAAGGAAGGCCAGTACCCCAGCAGTGGGGCATTAAATGACTTATGATGATGATAAAGGCCGAATAAGCATTTCCCCGAAGTACCTAGATAAGAAATTAGTTTACTATACAGAATTCAATTATATGACCAGGTTTTTGCCGACTGAACTTTAATATTGTATTGTCATCTCTTAAGACAAATTTCAGGTCAATCGGACACAGGGAAGTTGATCAAAATTAGGTTGCACGATTTGATCCGAACGGACAATACACTGGAAATAAAAAGTAGGAAAATATTGACGATTCATAAGTACATATTTGTTATGTCTAAGTGAATAAAGAATATTTTTATCTTTTATCTTTATCTACTGCAAGTTGATTATAAGCTTATAAAAAGGTTTTCCTAACCGTAAACAATGGAGATGTTCAGTTTTGTGATCATCACATGGAGACGTTCATGAAGCCGGACGCTATGATCCTGCAGGCTTGCGTGAGGAGGATCAGCAGGAATGTGAAGGCGACGCATATGAATACGATCTCCACCAAGTCGAACTGGCTGCATATTGATGACTTAGGCGGGAACTCTGGCGCAGCCATCATAGGCAATAGTCACTGTGGGAGAAACGAATAAAAAACTAAATAAGGTTTCAACCCACGCGAGTAGTTAAGGGTTATGTTAGTTTTGATATGACATAAGACTTTCTGAAGGATTGGGCTCACAGATCACCCGTAGTAGATTGAGCTGAAACAAATATACTTACATGCCTGTTATTTAAATTAAAAAGCACATTTCTTGAGACATCTCAAAATTTTCATACTAATTGTGAGTGGAGGTGGC
This sequence comes from Crambus lathoniellus, assembly GCA_949710035.1. Lineage (NCBI taxonomy): Eukaryota > Metazoa > Arthropoda > Insecta > Lepidoptera > Crambidae > Crambus > Crambus lathoniellus. The sequence goes on from OX453296.1 coordinate 34,056,028, forward strand.
AGCGAAATGCAGCTGGAAGTATCTGCAATAAAATAATAAACTTATAACTAACCTAATAGCAATTGAGAGATACACGTGAAACTTAAAGAATGAAGCTATGTTCAGCACTACAATTTTTTTATTTAAAGGTATTTATGTAAAAAAAGAAGAAGTTGGTTTAAGTGATTATGTGAATTATAAGATAAAGTTTTTTATGCTAAAATTGCTTGCCATTTAACATCTGAAACACTGGCAATTTTATTGTGAAAGCATATTATGAAATGGATAAAAATGTGTATGTATAATTTTCTTGAAATACCTATACCTACACATTTTTTGGGAAACAACAAGAAAATGTGATAAACTATGTACCTAGATTAGATACCATTATCATTAGCACAGAGTTATCCGAATTCAACTCGTATGTTGAATACAATAGTAGAGTCCAAGCTGATGAATAAAATGCTGCTGCTTAAAATAAACAGTACCTTCATTATTTTTGCTTTCCATTTTAAAGGAGCTGTATTCCAACTCCAAATTGCCTTAACATTCTATGGCTCATAATTTTTTACTTGTAGCACATGCAGATTCAAAGATTTTATTTTATTATCACAAAAATTTACATTCTGACCAAAAGGCCTTGGTAATTTGTCAAAATTATCATGTGACTGGAAGACACATGTCAAAGAAAAAGAAAAAAGTCTTTCTTTGAAAGAGTTTGACTCTGATGTCTGCAGACTAAAGTCCGTGCCAGATAACTCTTCGAGCGAGTAGGACGTTTTTGGCGCTAGTTACAGTACATATATGTTTTTGACGTGATAACGTCTTTTTAAAAAATTAGTAGGTATTCGATTTTCACCACGCGCCGACTTTCGATGATAATTCCGAAAATTCAGAGGACAACGACATCTCTACAAATTTTATTGTTCTATACACACGTTTATACCAACAAAGCCTTTGGTAATCGAAAGCAAATCACGTACCGAGTAGCAACGCATAGAAGTGATAGCAGAAACCATCCATTCACTTTTTAACTGGTCGTTTATAAGTTAACCGTAAGATGGCGTTATTATTGCTTCAAAATATTTTCAAAAACCCCAAATCTATTTCAATTAATGTACTTAGTTCAACATTGCATTGGTATGAACCAATTTAACCAATTGTCGTCTGTTGGAATCGCGTATATAATAGTTATATTGATAAAACACAAGCTGTTACTTCGGCAGCGGACAGGTGCGGCAGTTGCGCCAGTTTGATACACACCTTGTTGGTAAACGGTCGTCGCGCTCCCGGCGCTCGCGCATACAACCGCTTCACCCCAACGGCTACAATTCCCAATCAATGAACTTGTGCTTTTTATTATGACTAAAGTAACTTTACTAAAATTACAATGTTCATGGCGACACACGAAACTCTCCCAGCCAAAATCGCTGAAGAGTTCACTAGGCCAGTAGAGTCCATCATGAGGTGCGAGGACTTCAAGAGCAACTTTGCCAGGAGACTCTCCAACCGGTACACCTCCAGGCTCGTCTCCGCGCCCAAGCCTGACACGACTCTCAAGCTCCGCCCTCAAACAAAAGCAGAGGAAACACCAAATGTAAGTATTTTTTCTCATCATTTTTGTAACCACTGATGGAATGGCCTTTTTTGTGACCCAGTTTTTTCACAATTGGCGTCGCTTGGTCATTTATTTTACCATTTTATGTTCGGCAACTTTTTGCTTATGTAGACATAACTTATTGTAAATAGTGAGTGAAAGTGTCCGTCGCTACCCATCCGAATTGCATTGCTGACTAACAAAACATCACCATATATATTTCGAAACGATTGCTGTATTTGAAATTGAAAAGTAGAACGTAATAATTGAATCATTTTTTGTTGACGAAAGAAAAATATATACCCAAGTCACGTATATTTCAACTTTTTTATTTACTTTTCCCGTTACCATCAAAATGAATTATTGTGACGTTGGTTGTAATATCTTCAAAGACCAATTTAATCCTTCGCTAGTTCTAAAATGCAGTTATTTGCAACAAAAGAAGATTAGTTTATCATTATAAATAACATTAAATTCACTTATCATTACAAACAGAGCTCACTAGTCATTCAAGCCTGATTTTATTAATCATTTGGTCCAAAGGTTTGCTTGAGTGCGATAATACCGAAACATAATTTTGTTAATATAATATTGTAAAATATAGGAAATAGATATTATTTAAAAGTGGCAAATATGCTGTTAAAAAGGTAGCTATTTATTCTTTTTCCGACGAAAAAGATAGAGTCTTTTACTCGATAAGGCAACAGAACAACTGTGACGTTTCTTGCACAACTTTGCCAGTTTATTTGCTAACATGTTTATCAAAGGTATTATACATATATAAGTACCAATATTACGCTTAATTTTATTATTATTATTACTCTGTAACTAGTACTTCAGTTAAAGTCATGTAATGTTTATTTTTAACTGCAGCTCCGCGTCATAACGCTATCCGCAGAACATTATTTTTACACGACTAGGTACTGCTCAAAAGAAGAATCTAAAGTATACTTACTTTAATAGTTTAATGAGTAAATATTTGATTTTTCGTTTTTTAGTTTGTTTGCAATGGATAAACTCAAAAACCATAAAACCGATTTATAAAATTGTTTCACCAAAAAAATTGTACATAAGTACATCTTCCTGAATGAAATGAGTATACATATAATTATAGGGTGTCTCAGTAAGAGTGCACTTTTTCATTTTAAAATAAAAACACTTATTTTATGAGAGAGTTGTGATATTTTTATTGGATTATGAAGAAGGCATGATTCGATTACTTACCTATGGGATAAAATATCTGGCCCCCACGACTCTGAAGGCAGGTCATTTCTCTTTTCATGAAATTCATGACTTTTTCACAGAGATGTAGATGTATCTCACCGATGACGCGTTGATACTATATTTTTACCCGACATTCCAACGAAAAAGGGTACCAAGCGGGTAAAGAGCCCCTAATGCTAGCTAAACGCCTTTTATTTAATGTATTAGTTCAATACTTAATTCAATACCCTACATGTAAGGTACAAGGTGGACCTTATATTAGAACCATTTAATTATTGTAACAGATCAGACGCAAACGCAGTGCATGTTCTCAATTTTAATGCACATAACCGAAAAATTGCGGCATCAACATCAATGGCGAGTACGTTAGGTAAGTCCAACTTTGAGAAAGAGATCTCTCGTCGAATCCAGCTCGGATGGGCAGCGTTTGGGAAGCTCCGACATATATTCGCGTCTGAAATACCTCAATGTCTCAAGACGAAAGTCTTTGACCAGTGTGTGTTGCAAGTAATGACCTATGGAAGTGAGACGTGGTCGTTTTCTATGGGTCTCATAAGAAGGCTCAAAGTCACCCAGCGAGCAATGGAGAGAGCGATGCTTGGTATTTCCCTGCTCGATCGAATCAGAAATGATGAAATCCGCAGGAGAACTAAAACAACCGACATCGCTCGAAGGATTGCATCATTGAAGTGGCAGTGGGCGGGACACATAGCGCGGAGAACCGATGGCCGTTGGGGCGGAAAGGTTCTTGAATGGCGACCGCGTGCCGGACGACGTTCCGTGGGCAGGCCCCCTACAAGGTGGACCGACGATCTGGTCAAGGTCGCGGGAAGCCGCTGGATGCGGGCAGCGCTGGACCGATCGTTGTGGAGATCCTTGGGGGAGGCCTATGCCCAGCAGTGGGCGTCGTTCGGCTGACATGATGAACCGAAAAATTGGTGATTTCAAATAATACTTACTTACCCCTTAGTAACTATAGGAAAAATGTACCTAATAGAAAATAATTACCAGAACCATAGTAAATTTTCGGACGGGATTCGAACCAGCAGCGTCCAGCACCGTTGGAAATTTAGCCCAATAAGCTACATGCCGAAAAGTCTAGGAGGTTTGTCGAATTTCTTATTACTTTAATTGATGTCACATTATTGCAGTGTGAATGCTTTAATGATGAAAAATTGCTAATGCAGTTTAATACTTATTTTTTTTATTAAGTACCAAAATCAAATTTGAAGATAGAGTAAGGTCCGGTTGCTCTTACATTACAGTAAAGAAAAAGTTAAAATTTAACTGTTGTCAATTTTGACCTCGGTCAAAGAAAAATACGTTGGGTTAAAAGTGTTGTTCTGTACTATTTCATTAACCTTCCCAGCAGGATCTTCCAAAAACTCTGTCTTTGTCTTATTCCTTACGTGTGAAGAGTAATGAAAATAACCTCACTTTTTCATTTTTTCAATGTTTTTGTTGTTATTTTGAGCATAAATTCACATTTTGAAAAAGTAGCCTGAGAATAGTCTACAAAATGTCATTACTTACCTATTTGTCTAAATATTATTCGTGAATTAGAGATTAATAATCTAAGTAAAACCCAAAAAATATAAAAATAATGAATTTTTTTTTTGTTTTTGAATTTTTTTATTGGAAAAAGAGTGTTTCTAGCCACAAAATAATCAAGATCGTTTATGAAACTTCAACATTATATTTTTATCTGCTCAAAATAAAGAATATTTGATTGATTACTTTTGAATCAAAAATAGGTTATTTGGAAGTACGTGCCCTTAATTACTAATGTCAAAATTTAAACTACCCCCACCCAGTCGGTTATTTTGACCGCCGTTAAATCTGTAATTTGACTGTCGTAAAAGTAACCGCTTCTTCAACAACGCTTTTTAAATTTGACTGCCGGTTAATTTTACTTTAACCCTAAAGTTAACGTAACCAAGCTTCGAGCAACCGGACCTAGGTAAGCAATAAATAATTTCAGTTCGGAAGGCCGTGGCGCAGTGGTTAGCGTGCTAGGCCTGCGATCGTTGAAGTTAAGCAACTTTCGCAATGGTCGGTCACGGGATGGGTGAGCAAATATTTATTATCTCGAGCTCCTCCGTGCTTTGGAAGGCACGTTAAGCAGTTGGTCACGACCTGATGCATCTACAGTCGTTAATACCGACCAATCCCCTTTGGGCCCGCGTGGTGGTTCATGGTCCATCCTCCTTATCCATCCAATATGTGCCCAAGCATTGGGGATATTAAGTGGCTGATGATGATTGATAATAATCCTTTTAATGAAGAACTTACTTCAACAATACTGAGCTGATGTCATTAGTGCAACCTTTTTTGTAATTTTCCCCTTTTCATCACAGCACCCACATTTATAACGTATACATGTGAACAGTTGCCTGGGGCATTGTTTACCCAAACAATGTCTATCTATTGTTGGCAACAAAAAGTCAACATTCGTTGACAATCTTTACATAACTTAAGTGCAGTTACGTTGTTTTCATTGACCGCAAACGAGGTGCAGTAATGCGTTATCGTTATTGGAAAATCACATTTTCAGGAGCCCTATCGAGGTTTTTCTCTCGCAGCGAAATTAAAACGTTAACTTTTCGTTTAACAAACACAGAAAAGTTTAAGTACATTTGTACCCATAGAAGTATTTTAAAATTTTAAGCTATTTAACTAAATATTTTACAATTATAATGTAAATAAAATACTTATAAAAAAACTACAGCCTCCTAACTAGCTCCGGCGGTCCAGATTCCGAGAGTGAAAGGTCGCGGGTTCGAATTCCGAAAGAGGTACTAGGTAGCAGATTTTTTTCAATGTTTCATTTTTACCACCTATTACTGTCCGGGCGGATGCTCTGACCACTGAGCTACGGAGTCAGTACAGTAGTAAATATATCGATTGTCAGTTTTAAACCAGGACTATTTTAGCCCACGTTTTGGAATAAGGGGTATGGTGCTTACATATTTATGTTTAAAAGTGCACAGATTCAACTACTTTATGTGTAAAGGTTTCTATTACCATCAAGTTAAACAATTCGACTAGTTACACTCAATTAGTATGTTACTCACAGTGCTATCGTGTCAAGGGTCTTTAATCAGGCTCTGGGTGTGAATAACAAAACAGTTCGGAAGTGGCTGGCAACACTATTGTGTTTCTCAGCGTCCAGATATGAAAGGATGATAGTGTTGCTATTGTTTCTACCCTATCTCCTCTGTAGGCAGATGTGGGAAAAAGAGATTAGACAAACTTTTTATTATGTAGACCTTTTTGTTTGATCGTGTATGTTCCTAGGTTTTACACAATACAAATTCTAAGTAATCTATTCTATAAAATTTTGCTTCAATGCAAATAAGTAATAAGATGTAATAAGGAGCAATAATAAGAAAGGAAGAAATAAAGTTAGTGCTTAAAAGAGTTTTTGTACATTTTATGTGATACTTATGTTTTAACATTGTCTTAATTTTATTGAAAAAAAAAAACAAGTGGGTTGAACGTTCTTTTTTACTCTAGATACGCCGATTGATTTCGTGTTAAGTTTGATAAAATAAAAGGTTTTATACCCCGCGTGTCTATAACCCTGTCGTTACGCTGTATAATGACCAAACAGTAAATATTCAGTATTTACCTTCTGAGCGTGGTGTCAATGGAATATATTTACTTACAATTCGTGTACGTGATCGAAATATGCTTATTTATGTGGTCACGAATTTGAATCTTCTGTGGTCACTGCTTACCGCGACTTGGTTCAAGCTGTACTGTGTCACAAAGTAAGTACGTAAGCGCCCCGCGGCGCGGGTCATTCCGTTCCCGTACACGATCCACACACGTTAAAGAAAATTTAAGGGATAAAATTCTCTTAATTTTTATCAAAAACCCGTAAGGTCAGTTTATAAAATAAAATATGCAGAAATTCATCAAATGGTTTTATAGAAATTCTATAATAATTGAAAAACTTCTTCCCATGTTTTGATAAAATTTAAGAAACATTCCATGCGTCTTTTTTATCTTTTATTATTAGGTGCACTAACTTGCCATGTTGTTAGTTAGTTTCTAACTAACAAACTTACTTCTTTCACTTCCCAGTGTCCGATGGAGCTGAAATTTTGTATACAGGTTTGGTTTAGATAACAATACAATATTAAAGTACAGTCAGCAAAAATGCTTGCCATAAAAATGAAATTTTTACTAAACTCATATTTCCTGCGTCGTCGTCGTCGCCTTTTGAAGAATTGTAGAGCAGCCACATACAAAGCAAAGCTGAAGGACAGAACTAGGGTTTAACGTCCTAGTTCTTCTTCATTTCAATAATATAACGAAAATTCATTGCTGTATGCTTCGATCAACGATAACACCTAGTTCGCTGTATGTTAAGGTTAATAGGCGCTACACACGATCACTTTTAACTGTCATGTTTTCACTGAACAGTTTTAACTGACAGTGAAAACTGAACGTGTTTTACTATGAAAAACTGTCAGTTTTCATCATCGTGTGTAGCATCTATCGCCGTTTGTATAGAGACCGTTTGCTACACGCTCAAGTTGACTGTTATTGCATCTGTTTGTATAAATAGTAGATTGTACAACAAGTGCATAAAACATACTATTTTACCCGAGATGTATATATCCATCCGAGCCGTAGGCGAGGGTGGATAGTCAATTCGAGGGTAAAATGGGTTTTATATACAAGTTATACACTCTGCTTTTCACTTAGAGTGTGAGGAAAATAAATAACAATATTGCAAAAAAGAAAAAATAAAGACTTCGCCATATTGGCGGGAAGACTTTCTTTTTCTTTTTTTTTTATAAAATTCAAAAAAAATTCAAAATTCAATATCGTTTATTCAATTTAGGTTTGTTTAACAACACTTATGAACGTCAATGAAGCTACGCCATCGGTTCGCAAATCCTACGGCAGGAGACCTTGTAGCGAGAAGAACCGGCAAGAAACTCGCCAAGGGCTATTTTTTTCTCCCTGTTTTAACTTATACAGAGTCGTCAAATTTGAAAAGTGACCTTCACATAATAGTAAGGTTACTTTCCATCACAATACAGAATGCCGCTTAAATTAAGTACAATTTTGCTTATTACCTAAAACAGTAAACAATTTTCAACTAAACAAGGAATCAAATAGTTTAATGGACACACTAATCTTAATCTTATTCACATTGTATTATACGATAGGATTAATGAAAAGGAAACTGCAAGCTGCGCTGTATATTCAAATTTATAAGTATTAACAAATAAAAGGAATTTTTGAATAAATAAAACAATTATTAGAAAAATTGCTGTTACTGTAAGACACGGATACCAAAATTACTATGAGACACACCAGCTCGCTCATAAATCAATATAATACTATTATTAACCATATCCCGAACACCTTTAACACAAGTAGACATGAGCAGACCCACCCCACTGGCAGCACCCGTTCACGAGCATGACGCATGAGCCAGCCATCGCTTCGCTCAACCATATTTTAGGGAACGTAACGACCCGACTCACACGACACCACCGCAGGAATGTTTAACGAGAGCATGACATACTTAAGCTACCCGTGTTAAATGCCGAATTAAAAAAAAAAAACAAATGCTAAATACTAGAATGTAACACAATACAATAAAAAAAATTAAATTAAATTATGACCAAGCCATTTTGTCCTTTAAGTAATCGTTAACAGTATAATATCCTTTTTTAACGAGGCCATTTTTTATGTGCATCTTAAACTTTTCAATAGGCAAGTCCAATAGACCATCTGGAATTTTGTTGTAAAAGCGTATCCCAAGACCCAGGAAAGATCCATGAACCTTCTCTAGCCTGTACCGAGGCATTACAAGTTTATTTTTATTTCTAGTATTTCGGTTGTGCAAATCACTATGTTTGATATATTCATTTATATTGCAACGAACGAAAACTATGCAATTAAATATAAATTGGGATGCAGCTGTTAATATACCAATATCTTTGAATTTGTCCCTGAGAGATGTCCTGGAGCCTAGCTGATAAATCGCCCTTATAGCTCGTTTTTGTAAAATAAATATAGTCTGTATATCAGCTGCTGTCCACCATAACAGAATACCATAAGACATGATACTATGAAAATAACTGAAATACACAATCCTAGCCGTTTCGACATCTGTTAACTGTCTCACTTTCCTAATAGCATATGCAGCTGAACTAAGTTTGCCAGCAAGCGTCGTGATATGTTTGGTCCATTGAAGTTTCCCGTCAAGAGTTACACCCAAGAAAACGGTTGAATCTACTAAATCCAATTTTTCATCATTAATTTTAATATTAATAGGTTGATCACGTACATTTGGCAAAGCAAACTGGACACACTTTGTTTTCTTTGCATTAAGCTTTAGATTATTTACATTAAACCAAGTAAGAATTTGTGAGAGTGCTTCATTTACATCGTCAAACTGAGTTTTATTCCTGTCGATATTAAAAATCAAGGAGGTATCATCCGCAAACAAGACAATCTCACAAAATCTTTCTGCAAAGAACGGTAAATCATTTATATAAACCAAAAAGAGGAACGGCCCTAAAATTGAACCTTGAGGTACGCCCATCTTAACATGACAGCCGGATGATTTTTCGCCATTAATGTCAACGGCCTGAGTCCTGGAACTGAGATACGACAATAACAAATTTTGAGCATTATTCTTCACACCATAGTGATTTAGCTTCAACAGCAGCGTCCGATGCTCCACGCAATCGAAAGCCTTAGACAAGTCGCAGAAAATGCCAAGAGCATTCCGCGACCCCTCCCAGGCCTTATATATATGTCTTAAAAGCGCAACCCCAGCAGCAGTTGTAGATCGACCCTTTGAAAAACCAAACTGTTTACTATGTAAAAGATGATTTAAATTAAAATACGTTAATAACTGTTCCAGTATTATTTTCTCAAATATCTTACTTAAGGCGGGCAGTATTGATATTGGTCTATAATTACTTGGGTCTTCTTTGTCTCCTGATTTGAATAAAGGAATAACTTTACTGAATTTCATAAGATCAGGAAAAACTCCTTGCTCAATACACAAATTAAAAATGTCAGCAAGATAGGGAGCAATTGGGTAAACAATACTTTTGATAATATTTACAGATATACCCCATAGATCAGTTGTGTTTTTCATTTTAAGTGACTTAAAAGCTTTTATAATATCTACAGCTTCAATACTTTTAAAATGAAACAAAGACCCGCATTCAGTTACGTTGTTTCTAAGCATGGAGGCAGCAGCCGCTGGTGAAGAATCCAAATCTGATGTCGTTTTCAACGGAATATTTACAAAATAATTATCGAATATATTTGCAATTTCTTTATCCGACTTAACTAATGTATTTTTTTTTTTTTTTTTTTTTTTTTATTTATTTAATTAAAACTTTTACATAAAATGGATAGCAAACAATCATTGTCCCACAAAACCATTCTAGATGGTTTGACTGCGGGATCGGGAGTCTCAAAAACTAGACATATAATTTAGTTTACTTAAATTAAACTTAGTTTCAAATTAACAATATATCAACGAGTGTAGTTGGTTATTAACAATAAGGTAAGTATATCAAATTATTAAGTATTATATTAAATTAAATTAAATGAGACATTATGGAATTATATTTCGGAGTGCAAGAAAGCACTTAATAATTTCTTAAATTTATTTTTTGGCAATTCACATCGCAAAGCAGCAGGCAAGGAATTAAAAATATATGGAATGCGTTTTTGCAATGTTCTATCACCATAATAATTTTTAATTTTGGGAACGACAAATTTACCCAATGTAGTAGTTCTTGTTTTAATGTTATGTTTGACTCGTTCCATGGTGAAGCCCCGCTCCCGGTCGCAATGGTTATTGACCAATAAAAGATATTTATGTCGTAAACCAGCTGGGAGAAGATTACAAATTTTAAATAATTGTCTATAATCGTTTTTATATCTATGTTTCGTCTTTTTATCTACAAGTAGTTTTAAAAATCGTATTTGCATGTTTTCTAATTTATCTATGTTTGTTTTAAAGGTAAGACCATAGCACTCGAGAGCGTAGCCAATTACAGATTCTACTAAAGACTTATATAAACATTTAAGTGTAGTCACAGGAACTCTGAAACTTAAGTGATAAAATTTTGCTACTAAAATTCTTAACTTATTACAAATAAAGTTGACATGATTAGACCAAGACATGTGCTCGTCAACTTTTACACCAAGGTAAGTGACACATTTTACCCTTTCTATTGGCTCGCAACTACAATTGACGCGGTCTCTATGAAGGCATTCAAACGTGTGGGCATATATTGGTAACAAGGGATCCTCGAGAGGCATATAAGGCGAGTGAATAACCATGAGTTTAGTTTTATTGCTATTCAAGATAATACCGTTGTCATGGCACCATTTGACTATGGCATGCACATCTTGCTGAATAAGCTGAAATGTCTTAGTGAGATCTGTGCCTGCTAGCAGCACACACAGATCATCTGCATACATATGTGCTGAACAATGTTGTAACACACCAGTCATACTATTAGCATGGAGCAAATAGCACAGAGGACCGCAGCATGAGCCCTGAGGAACACCACAAGAAACCTGGCGCTCATCACTGAACTCTCCGCCTACTTTTACTTTGAAGGAGCGCGAAGAGAGATAGTCGCGAAACCATTTATTCAGCGGCTGCCCCACGCCACACTCCTCCATCGCCCTAAGCAAAGTGTCAGTCTCGAGCGTATCGAAGGCTTTTTTACAGTCAAAGAAGACCGCTACGACAAATTGTTTTTTACTTAAACAAATATTAATTTCATTCGTAAATTTTGCTAATAAAGTATTGGTACTTTTACCTTTTTGAAAACCATGTTGACAATTTGATAGAATATTATTATTTTGCAAAAAATTATTTAATTGTTTAATTACACATTTCTCAAATATTTTGTCAATACCTGACAGAATAACGATAGGGCGGTAATTAGAATAACATTTTTTATCGCCTTTCTTAAAGACCGGCCGTACTATTGATTCCTTTAACTTGGTAGGGAAAATGCCTTTAGAAATAGATAGGTTAATAAAGTTAGTTAGCACAGGCGCAATTTTATCAAGCACCAGCTTTAAGTCACACATGCGCACGAGATCGCTGCCTGGAGACTTATGCGTGTTCATATTTTTTATAACTTTTGTTACTTCCTGTATGGAAACAGGTTGCCATCTCATGCCCACGTCAACTCTTTGCACATAACTATCTCTATTTAGCCATAATTCATTGCAAGAATGCTTTATTTGTTCTATTTCGTCTATAAAAGTCGACGCAAAGTTGTTGCATATGTCTTTGCCCGATGCATGTCTGTTAAAGTTTTCTAAAATAGTATTATCTAAGTTTTTTCTTTCATGACCTAATAACGAGTGAATCTTTTCCCAAAGTTTTTTAATATTATTGTTGCATTCTAAAATACACTTTTTATCATAATCACTGTTACATTTGGATATAGCTTTTGTACATTTATTTCTAAACTTAGTATAGTTTAAACGTTTTAGCATGTTTTTCGGATCGTTGCTCCATATTTCGAAAAGTTTATCTCTCTGTCTTATCATATATTTTAATTTATCAGTTATCCAAGTTTTATTACGACAGTTTTTATTACAATATCCAATTTTTTTATCCTTATAACATTCATTATAGACGTTCACAAAAAGTTGATTTAGCTCGTTGTACATTATTATAGGACATTCAATAGCAATAAGACGACTAAAATCAGTGCCTAATAGTTTTTCGCGAACCAATTTATTATCAAGGACTCGACGTGTCAAGGTCTCGGGTTCGATGCGCACGCGCGGCGCGCCGCCGGTGCATCCGTCACTCGACCGTCCTGGCGCGAGCGACGAAGCACTTTCCCATTGAACCATTGCTGACACAAAATAGTGGTCGGATATTTTGTGTTTAATTACAGCAGAGTTAATTGATACACTTGATGCTCTTATAAAAATGTGGTCTAAGCAAGATTCCGTCAATTTACCCTTGACTATTTCTTTACGCGTTATTTGACTAATGCACTTAGTGAAACCGTATTCACACAATAAATTTTCGTATTTACTAACATGAGTGTTTTGATTATTCATTAAGTCAATGTTAATATCGCCACAGAAAAACATTTTATTTTGTTTAGGCAGAATATCCAGTAGTGCACGTAATTCTGAAAGAAATAAAGCTATTCGGTCATGCTTGTTGATTCTAGGAGGTCTATAAACAGAAATAATATACAGTAGCTCCCCGTTATAATTTAGTTCAATAGGCACGCACTCCGCCGATCTCAGCTGTGCAGTTATAGGTATATCGATAGCTCGAACTGCATGCGCCCCGCGCGTGTACACCAGTACCCCTCCACCGGTCCGCCCGGTTCTAGCAAAGGAATTTACTTTGAAACCATTGATTTTGTAACAGGATAATAATGAATAAGGAATATTAGGTTCAGTAATTACTATCACATCAATCCTCTCTAAACAATCTTGCAGTACAAGTAATAATTGACTAAAGTTTTTCTTTAGTGATCTGATGTTAATATGAAGTAAACAAATGCCTTTAATTTTACTTAACTTTACAAACCATTCGTTGAAACTGACGACGTTTTCTTCGTTCACACAGTCTTCTGATAGATAGATAATATCATTCCACAACGCGAATTGAAATATTTATTTTTAAACACATGATTATTACACTGACTAGGTAGATGTAAGGAAAATGCTTTTTACTTCACATTGAGTAGCTCAGCCACGTCTTTTTCTGAACGCACCCAGCTTACTTTATCACCTTCAGCTTTCTTCACAAGCACCTTACCGTTGGTCACCCAAATGTATTTGTAGACGCCGTTAAGTTGTTTTTTTGTATGCCAGAGCAAAGCACGAGTTGGTTTCGCCAGATCCTCGTTGATGTACACTTTATCCATACTCGCCCCGCCTGTAATCATACTACTGTTAATCCCGGCCAGACTACGTCGCCGTGCCAGCCAGGAGTCCCGGGAAGCAGCACCAGATGATTTGAATCCCACCAGGATGGAGCCGGATTTCCCCTCTTTTGGGGGTCGATTTCTTTGTACCCACTCAATGTCGTTGCTGTTTGCTCCGATTTTATCACCCAACTTAGCTACTATATCGTTAACCTTTTCATTAGGAAGGCATTCAATACCTACAATTTCTAGGTTATGTTTGCGCGATGACTGTTCAAAATCGTTCATCTTTTGTTCGAGTGCAAGATTGCACTTTTCTAAAAAGATGCACTTATTGTTAACAAGTAATAATGTTTTCTCGACTTTTTTCAGCTTATCTTTCGTTTGTTCATGCTCATCTAAAAGCGTATCATATTTTTCGGAAAGCATGTTAATACTTTGTTCAATTGTATCCAAGTGTTTTTTTAATCCAGGAATAACACTGACTTTCTTTTGGATATCTTTCAAGATTTTTTCATAATTCAGATCCTCATCTTCTTGGTCTTCATCTGCTGAACCCTCGTCTTCACAGTTATTGCAGTAAATTCTGTTTTTTCCTGCTTTTAAGTCAGCCGCCAATCCTTTTACACAGCTCCTGTGGAATGTCCCTTGGCATGGTCCTTGGCACAAAAAATGTGGTCCCTTCTTTGATAAGATTTTTTTGCACTTTTGGCACTCCATTTCAAAACCGTGATAACGCGATCGCGATACGTATACAATACACTCGATGACGCTCCGGCTGAGACGACGCTCCGGCTGAGACTGCCTGTTTATGTTAAGCGCCAAACTATTTTCACGGGGTTTATATTTACCCGTTTCACGATTTATAACATCCCAGGTGGTTTTAATTTTATTATTAGACTGTTTAATTTTTAATTTTATAAAGTTAGATTTGGCTAGAGCACATACTTTTTTGAAAGTCTTGGAATACTTTTTAACATGTTCTAAGAAACCTGTACAGTGGTTACTTTCTCTCAATTTATAAAGTTCATAAAGTTTATTTCTACTTTTATAAATTCCTGGCGTAGCCCAATCACAGAACTTTAACTTTTGTGTACATTTAATAGTTTGAGTTTTGAAACATTTTTGAAACTCATTATTGATCAATTGAGAGAGGTTACCGTACAAGACATCAGGATTGTCATGCTTATAGGGCATTACTAAAATGTTATCTTCAATACTATGTTTAAAATTGTCCAGTCGCTTTTTTGTTATTGGCCTACATACTATAGTCTTAGCTTCATCCACAATGTTTAACTCATATGACACTCTCAATCCGTAATGGTCAGATGTGATATTACTAAAAACCATCTTGCTCACCGGGTCACATTCCGTAAAAACATTGTCTAAGCAAGTGGCAGAGTGGCTAGTTACCCTAGTGGGTTCAAAAAACTGATTTATTAAATTAAATGACTTGAACAAAGTCAGTAAACGAGTGGTTAGCGAAGAACTTTCCAGAATATCAATATTAAAGTCGCCACAGACTAATAAAGACTTATTTTTTAATTTTAACTTTTTAAGTACATTCTCCATTACTGATTCAAAGATGTCAAAGTTACCCGCAGGAGGTCGGTATACACATACTATCACCAAACTATTTAATTCTATGCAAGACAGTTCAACATGGCGTTCTCTAGTAAAGTTTACAATATCTTTTCTTTCCTTAATCTGAATATTACTATTTCTATTTACTAAAATTAGAGATCCGCCACGAGTTGTTGTTTTCCTGCCAAATGAACTAGATAGTTGAAAATTATTTACATTCAAAGACGTATCGTGGTGTTGCAGCCAGTGTTCAGTTAAACAAATTATCTGAATATCATGACATTCAGCAAATAATTCTAATTCCAATTCTTTGCCAGACAGACCTTGCATGTTTTGATGAATTACATTAAGACTAATAGGTCTGGCTGTTGTCTTGCGCCTCAGTTTAAATCTGAGTTTGTCACAGTTTTATTTATATTAATTAGTCTACTATTAGTAGAAGTACTTAAACTAGGTATTGTTAACTTAGTTACATAGTTTGTAACCGAGTCTTGTAAGTTATAAGCTAATAAATTAGCTAATTCTATTTTAATTTTTTTTGACAGATACATAGTATCTGGGGTCAAAATAAAATTGTTAATAAATTTATTAACGTCAAAATATAAAATAACGTCACTATGACGACATATCAAATTATACATATACAAATTCAAATCATAAATTCGTCTATTCTGATCCCAATTTAAATTACTTGCATAGGGCAAAGCACTCAGTATTATTCTGCAACTTGTCTTAGATTGCAATGTTAATAATATGTTTATGTTTCTAAGTATATCCTGTTTAGTTAAGTTTGAACTATCACCACATAATATTATTAGATTAGTGGTATCATTTATGTGGGACTCATTAATATTATTTATAATCTTGTTCAAAGACTGACCAGGAGTACAAATATTAATACATTTTTTGTTAGTTTTGTCATTAATAATTGATCCAAAACCTTGGCCTATTTTGTCTGAGTACATTATTGTATGACAATTTTTGTTTGAAACTGGCTTAAAAGTAACCGTATTATAATTTGATTCAATTTTATTTATGTTTTTTTCATTGTGAGAGACCAATGTATGCTCTGAAACACTATTCTTTAAATTACTTGAGTCTGAATGTTGTGTAACACAGGTACAGGAACAATTTGTATGTTGGAAAGTAGCATTAGATTGATTTTGTACTAAAGAGTCATATCGATTGGCATTGTAATTACAGAGTTCTACCAACTCTGTAGCAGATTGAATATGCTCATTTATTTGTATTTGAGCACTTGAGTACTGATTTTTCATGAACTCAAGGGATTCATGCAGTCTTTTTATGTTCGACTGTAAACTTTTGGTATCTTGATCATACATTTGTCTACTCTCAATTAATTTAGTACTGTAAATATCTAATGAGTCTATCAAATCAATTCGTTCTTTCCTTAGAGCAATATTTTTGTGATAGCAATTATTTCTTTTAATTAATTTCTCAGTCTTTTTAATGAACTTACTAATGCGGATATACTTTTTAATTTTCTTATGCCCTAATTTACATTTTAGTTTGTTAATAGAATTTACATTATTTTCTAAGGGTTGTGGGGAAAGGCAAACTCCTGGAGAAAGCATCAGTTCCTCAAAAAGGCTCTTTGTGTGTTGCTCTTCTTGACTTTGTCTCGTTGCCTCAAGTTCTGCAATACACTGATTTGCAGCAATTAATTCCTTTTCTAAGTCAGTGATGCGGCTTAGAGCACTCTCATATGTGTTTAGCTGCTGGTTATAGTCCTGGAGGGTATCACGAAGCTGATCCCTTTGCACTAAAGCTTCTACATGTTCCGAATGAAGTTGGGCCAACTCGCTCTTCAATTGAGAATTTTTGTCGATGATTTTCTTAATTTCTTTTTCACTATCCTCTCGTTCTCTTAAGAGCTGATTGCAAGTATCTTTAGAAGCCTTGAGTTCTTGCAATGCTTGTCTCAACTTCAATTCGGTGCTGTTAGCGACTGCTTTGCGGGTCATCATTTTTGATAATATGCCTGAAATTATATTATAACTTTAAATAAGTAGTCCTGGATTGATTGTACTATTGATGTTAAGGATATGATTCAATCTTTGACTATAAATTGTGTAATTAAACTAATATTTCAGTAAAATCTACAATAATATCTAAGTAAGTGGGTAGGTAACTATTAAAAAAAAAACAAATTTCTATATAATTTTTCCACTTAATTAGATACCGAGTAATTTATATACCTACTACAAGTAGTAATTCAGACTTTATGGAAGACCACAAAGAACTTATAATACTTTTAATAACCTAGGAAAGTCTTTACTTATGTCAGATCTAATATAAGATTGAAATTATAAGTACTATTAACACAATGCAAAACAAATTATATTATTCCTCAGAGAATACTTGTTGTTGTTTACTGCTTACTCGAGTTGTTGGGCTAACAAATTAGGTACTGAATATTATCAACTAGGTACATTAATTATTATTGGTAGAATTTGTCAAGCTCTTAAGTTATATACTTAGGGTGATGAAAGTTTCATAGGATTGGTCTAAAATGCACTGTGAGTAATGTAAATTATGAAAACAATACTCCCCAGGTTTAATTAGTAGCAGTCCAGTATTTTTATTTCTTTTCAATTTGAACTGTAGTCCTCTTCTGGATTGACAGTTGGGTAAATTTTTCCTTGCTGATAATTCAAAAGTGAGCACATGAAACTTGCTGATATCACTTTCACTTATTAATTAACACTTAATTTAACGAATTACACTAAATAACTTGGAATTAAACATGAGATAATATTAAAATTATTTTGATATACGTGGCATTGGTAGCACAGTGACTTTAGCATTAGATCGTAGTCCATAATGCTCTTGAAATACTTATTTCTTAGAAAACTCATTAATTTTGCCTAGTTTTATTAATTTAGTAATTTAACATGGAATATGTACAATATTGAAGAAACACAATGAAATAATAAGTTTATTTAACGAAGTTTAATTGCGTGTGTGGCTGTTTACCTGACGATCTTTGTCTTAAAGTCTGAGACTTAGACGAAGATTTTACTTGATGCACTAGAGCATAAAAAGCGATTTTATGCAGCCTATACCCAACATAAACACGAACTTTACGAGCATGAGAAGTGAAAAATAAATTAAACATTTTTAAAGAATATCATCCGCACCGGAGTGGTTTAAATAGAACGAAATGGACCATCTCATGGCTTTACTCGCTTTAACTATAAAAATACTACTTATTACTAAGTAAAAGTATTAGGAAAGGTTGCATGTTCAAAGCAAAGATACCTAGCCTAAAAGACCAGAAAAATCTGCATCACAACATTCCGACCTTAACCTCCTGCCTCCAGAAAAAAAATTGTTTGATATTTTCATGAAATCTGCAGTAGACGTAGATGTGCACAGGACAGTGGAAATATATTTTGTTAGATTTTATATAATAATTAATTAATAATAAATAAATAATTGTATTTATATTCATAACATGTTTTTACTAAAAAGAAACTCCAAAAATAAGATAACTGCGTTAAAAGACTGTGAAAAATCAACCCTTACATAATAGCTGCTACCCGCGGTTTAGCCCGAGTGGTACCCGTTCCCGTAGGAATATTGGAACAAAATAAAGCTTATGTCACTCAAATATATTTAAGCTTTCTGCTGGTGAAACAAATTTCAAAATCGGTTCACTAGTTCTAGAGATTACCCTAAACGTCTGAACTTAACCTCTTATATTTGTATAAATTACAAAACTGGAACTAGTTTAAAATCATGTAGTTTCGTCAACACTGGAAATACAATTTTACCCAATGGTTAAGACCAAAGACGACGGTAGCGTGGATATAGATATACTTATTTTACGGTGTGAAACTGCAGAATTTTCTGTTAATACTGGAGAATTTTTTTTCATCAGAAAAACTGGAAGAACTTTTATGTTCTGCCTGCAAGCTATTGCCTGAAGATGAAAGAGGCGGTAAATGTTCCAAATCAGCGCAAAAGCCTTCAATCTCTTATTTATCAAAAAAATCTGTGATATCTGTGTAATTTATCACTATAGCATGAAGGAAATGATCTATGTACCATGAAAGGGACACTGGCAAGCACAGTTACACACCCTTAATATCATTCTGATGTACCATACTAAGGACATAGAAAAGCTAACACCAAAATCATGATTTGATTTTATCGATCAACATAAATTATCACTTATTCAAACTACTTTTCTAACCAAAAACTCTTTATCAAACTTTAAATATTTCGTATTAATTAAAAAATTACGCACTCACGACGCTATTTTGCGACAAAATTGGTATATTTTGTAGACTTACATAATTTTTTTAAAGTTATATATTCCATAGAGAAAGGGCAGCAAAATGTGAAGTTTTAAAAAAATGTCACTTAAAAGCTCCAGATTTAATTATTGTCTATGTCCTTTGCATAGGACGCTATAACGCTAGAGGTTAAAGGTCACAGTATACTACTAGGGAAGGGAAATATATTGACTGTGATACTACTGAGAGTCGTATTTTTCGAAATGTGGTGTTAATAATGGATGGAAAGGAAAGGTAAAAATTGTGACGATAAAAAACCACCAGCCCTGGCCTGCAAGTTACTTTTAGGCGGGATTCGAACCCGCGCCCCCGGGGATCTGGCCCGATCCTCTGACCAACTAAGCTACAGAAAGGCTTACAAGACTCGTCGAATTTTACTATCACTTTTTAACGCTGTAGACCAGCGTTGCTTCATCAATAAAGAAACATTTTTATAAATGTTTAACAATAGATTAAGATGAAACAGCCACTAAAATAAGATTTTAAATTACTTATGTTTATGCATTCATGGCTCATTCTCCTTATTCGTCCATAAGGAAGGCCAGTGCCCCAGCAGTGGGGACATTAAATGGCTGATGATGATGATGATGATGATGATGATGATGCATTCACTGCAACAACTTGAAAGCAACCGCCTCTGGGGTCAAGTGCTACACGCCACCGATATCAGACCCAGAGGTCTCGGGTTCGATTCCCAGTGGGAGTACATATTGTATTTGGTTTGGTTGGTGGTAGGACTTGTTCTATGTCCGCCTGGCTAGCTACCACCATCTTATCTAAGTCTGAAGCCATAACAACAATATTTTCACCAGTTCCTTATAGTGGTACGAGATTCCGGGAATAGTGCGCTTCCACTTCCACTTATCTTCACTTAACGTCAGGTGCGATGAAGGCAAAGTGCTACACCGTTGTAGGTTAAAATAAAAATCTTGTAGGTACTTACAGAATAGCATTGTGAATGCATAAAAAAAATTAAAATATTATTAGATGGAAAGGAGTTAACAAAATAAGTGGAACAGAGATGATGACAAATGAAGAAGTATTATAGAGCAAAGAAAAACGTAAGGATTAAAAAGTTATGGACCACAGAAGAGAAAGATTGATTGGCTACGTGACAAGACCAGACAAGACATCAAATAGTAATTTTCCCCCTCGTATGACAATTAAACCAAAAAAATAGGAAAATAAATCGACCCATTTCGTCAAAACATTAATCTGTGTTTATTTTGTTTACACATAATGGTTTCCTACACATTATAGTAAACGTTTCCTTTCTAATTTAGACAGACATTTTCACTACACGCATGTGTTTAATTGTTCAGCGTCATGGCGTCTCGCGCCTCGATTAACTTCTTTAAATTATCTTTACGTTGAAGAAATTGCAGGAAATTAGAGCGCAAAACTCTTCGTAACTTAATGTAAGCGTCCGTTACGTATGTAACTGTTTCAGTTAATTGTCAGTAGTAAGGTCAGGAAGGGAAGGTATCAATGGGTAATAATAAAAGGTAAGTATAATAAAAAGTAGCTCTGTCTGTCTGTTACCTTTTGACCCCTAAAGAAAGAGGTCATAAGCTACTTTTTGTGTCAATGAAATGAAGAGCTCTCTCGCAAACGAATTTATTTATAGTCATAAAAGTTGTAATTAATTGATCACCAACCTGAACTGAAATGCACACTAAACTACATTCTGAGTTCATTTCGGTATTTTAGGTGTGCAACTCAGTATTTTAAGGGGGTGGAAAAGTTTAGATTTCTGGGCTGCACTATAACGGTTACTAACACCGGGGAAGAAGAAATAGATCTCAGGGTTCAAAATACTCTCCGTTGTCGTGCAGCATTGCACAAGGTGTTGGTATCCAAGCTTCTCAGCCGGCGAACAAAGATTCGTACCTACAAGACAGCCATACGGGCCAGACTAATGTACGGACGTGAGACTTGGACATTAACTCTTAAAGAAAAACAAAAACTTCTGGTGACGGAAAGGAAAGTGCTGAGAAAGATTCTTGGTCCAACGCGCACGGCAGAGGGAACATGGCGGTGCCGTAAAACAAGGAAGGTGAGCAACGAGCCCAACATGATCGGCGAAATAAAGGCACACAAACTTCGCAAGCTCCGGTCACCTGGAGGGAATGGGGTGTGATCGTGCCGTCAACCGCGCGTATTTTTGACGACCGGACGTCTGGCGGACGGTTGGTCGGCCCCGATACCGGTGGGAAGACCAGGGACCGTACTCTGAAACGCACATCCGAAACTTCGGTTAGCCCCGTCCCTTTCACTCGATTCTGTCATGACTCGAGCTTGCGAGGGACGGGTATTACGAAGTTTCGGGTTTTGCGTTTCTGAGTAGGCCCTCAGGTCATGCGGGATTTGCACGAGCTGCAGGTTCAGGATTGGAGGGCGGTAGCACACGACAGACCGAAATGGCGACTCTTATTATCAGAGGCCAAGACCCACTTTGGGTCGCTGCGCCCTCATAGTAAGTAAGTAAGTTACACAGTATTTTCTTGCGGTTCAATTAAATATTTCCCTATTCATAACTGTCTCTACTACGGTAGGTTATTGTACAAACTCTCGTCACTATTTCATATCTTTTTATTTTTTTAACCGAATTAGTCTAGGTTATGATTTTAAATGAACAGTAGAGGTCACGGCAAATAAATTAAACAAAACCATAGACAAAAACCTGCGCAATTGCAATATTTAGTACAAAAGTTTCTTCTGCGCAAATTTTTTATATATGGTTTTTGATCAAATTATTTGCCAGGAACTGTTAGTGAAGCGCCCCATGGCGTAAAAATTTAAAAATTTCGGAATCCAGGGCCAGTCAAACTGTTAGACTGCATTGTTAAAAGCTCAAAAAAAAAAGTTAACATAAAAAATGTGCCATCTTGATTACAACAATTTCCTAAAAAATGCGAGGGACAAGGGAAAACACTTTTAGAGCAAAGATTGCAATTCTATACCTAATAAATAATATTTGCATAGCAACTTTAATGTTAATTTATTAACATTTCGCAAAAAATAAATAAAATAATTATTATTAACTACATAATTACTTATCTATTTAAAATCACCCACTCACTCACCACGAAATCTCAAAACTCCTGGACCAATGAAGATGAAATTTGGCAAAAAGGTAGATTATGACTAGGAGACGTCCGCTAAGAACAGATTTTGGGAAACTCCCCCCCTGAAGGGGTAAAATGGGGGGTTAAGGTTATATGGAACTTCCTCATCTCTGAACATAGAAGTATGAAAATTGGTATGTTAAGGTAAGTAGCATTTTATGTAAGTATATGCTGTCTGCGACGTTATTGTCCGCGTGGAGTTAATAAATAAATAAATGGTTTATTCAGTACTCTTAACAAAGTTCAATTAAGCTAAATAAGGTAATATTAACAATTCGTTGAAAACTTAAGAGGCAGTCGTTGACAGCTGTAGAAGTAAAAACTGTGACACAGCTGCCAGCGCCCCCACCCTTTAGATTTTTTTTTACATTAAAAATATTGAGAACATATCATATTTAAACCAAAAATTAAAGAAAAGAAACATAACTAAAAGCAAGTACAACAAAAAGAAAGGGCATACTTGCTACAGTTCAATGCTTATGTGTAGTTAAGTATAGGGTTATTTAAATTTACTTAAATTTACCCCAATAAACAATTTTATTGCATTGCGAGGAAACCTTGAATGACTTTTTACAACTTTTATTCTATTATCAAATTAAATAAAAAGCTTTATCTAAAATTATTTCTTCTCGAGAGTGGTTAGCTATTTAATTATCATTTAATCAGGTGCTCATAATCAGCTGTCTCTGTGGATGTAGGCGCTCTTGACATGCGCTTGCGCGGTTTCTGGGTCAGGCGATAAGTCAGCCAGCCCGAATCTGCCCGAATAGGCAACTTGCTATAATCTCTTTTGGCGACCCCAGACGGTTGTCTGCGATAGTTTTCAATGTCCTTGTTTGCTAGTACTTTCGACAGCACATCAATAGCACTTGAACTACGAAAACATCGCTAGTTATTATGAATGTATAAAGTGTTGAATTTAAAATGTAAAGTTTGCCGTTGACTATACGATTTTTGTTGTAGCCGAATCTTTCTACTAATATTATAAGTGCAAAAGTTTGTAACTATGTATGTATGGATTTTTGTTACTCTTTCACGCTATCTACATGGCAAAGATATAGATTACAGTCAAGAAAAGCTTAAAATCTACTTTTTACCCCTGCAAAATATCTCGTTCCTACGGGAGAACATGGTGTATATTATGTAAGTATAGGTACATATTTCTTACGGTTAAAGCCGCAGGGCAAAAGCTAGTAAGTAAATATACAGTTGGAAAAAATTTAAGGGCCCTGGAGGGAAAATGTTTTAGTTTTTTTCACTGAAAGATAACACATTATTTTGTTTTTAAAAAGAAACTACGGTACCTATTGCATTTTTAGATATTTTTAAAAACACCAGGGTATTTCATAGAAAAGTACTACGTCGACTGGACTCTACATTAAATCCATCATCTTTGATTACTGCCGTCTATAATCTTAAAGGCCGCTAAATGACAAAAACAAGTTTTGAGCTAGAGCCGAATAAAGCTGCAATATTTTTTAAATCGATGCTTCTCATTTTTTATTAAAATTTAGTCATGTTGCCATATACCAAAAGAAAGGAATTTTTTTCTACTTTCCCATGAAATTCGTTGATTTTGTTAAATATTAATATTCATGTAACTAAATACATATTTTCCTTTCTAACCTTGTAAAATTTTAAAGATCATTACAAGTGTGCAGAACTTAATGGCGCCTAAAGGTTCATAACTGCTTTATAGTTATGGATTTATCGATAACTGCCAAAAGTATTTTTTGAGACAGGAAGTTGTCAACGTTAACATAGCTACAAAGCAGTTTTTAGCAGCTGAACCTTAACAATAAAGCGGCTTACTACACGTAGCCGCCTTTTAGCCAAGTATGTATCGCTTAACTTCACTTCCCTTATTTTTTAACACCTTTTAATACAACTGTGCATATCTTAAAAGCAGTTAATTATTAAACCTTTTCATAAAACTGCGTTTTAGACTAGAATTATACGCATTAGTTTTTTACGAATCCTGAAAATCATTATGTTTACTTACAAAAATAAAACAAAGTTTTTGCAATGACAAGCAATTTATTGCCACAATACTATCCCATACATCAGGCATGAGACATTAAAAAATAAAAATGGTAACCTATTCCAAACAAACTAAATAAGTACTAAATAATTCTTTTTAAAAACTAACATTAACAATTATTTCACCAAAAACACACTTTTTATGGCAAGTCACAGAATATTCCTGAAACTGAAATTTCAGTTATTAGGTAGGAAATTCCGATAGGTTAGGTTAGAACAGTGACCAAAACGCCGCTCAATCCGAGCGAGCGTGCCATGGCAGCAGCGGCCGGCGAAGCGACAAAGAAGTTTTTTATTTTAATTTTCACAGACCTAACTTTAAATTCAATAATCGTTTATCTATCAAATACATTTTTAAGCTTTTTTAAGCTTCAGCTAATGTGCAGTTTAGCCGGCTAATGATGAAATAACTTGACGCAAATAAACATTTTATCGAACATTAGCCAAATAAACATTTTATCGAACATTAGCCACTCGTCAAACATAAAATTAAGTTTAGTCGGCTAATCTTAAGTTTATATTCACACCCATCTTCAGCTGTAACATCTAAGTTCATTGTAATTAGTATGTAACAGAACAATACATACTGCGAGTTCTATAACTAATTCAAACTTGAAAGAAAATGCATTATTGAAAAATTAAGTAAGTATTTTAAAAAAGAACGACCCGTCTCACAACTAGTTCCGATGGGACTCGAACCCTCAACCTTTCACTGTCCGGGCGTATGCACTAACCACTGAAGACCGTTAAAAAAATAACCACCTCCACCACTACTAAAATTCATTAGAAAAGACCGTTTGTGTTCGCATCAAAAAATATTGTTATCCAAAAATAAAAGCAATGACAGGCATTAAAAGTTACTAGCAAGTAGGTTTCAGAATCAATCGGGAGAAATCTGAATACCTTCACATGAAGAGATACAAAGACCGCAAATCCAAGCGAGAAGACCTTCATGTGAATGGCACCACCTAGAAAGGTGTGGAAAATTTTAAATATCTTGGATGCACTATTACATACACTAATCAAAGGGAAAATGAAATTGGTATTCGCACAATCAACGCACTAAGATGCTCTGCAGCTCTCCACAAGATATTGGTGTCCAAATTGATAAACCGAAACACTAAAATACAGGTCTACAAAACCGTCATCACGGGTGTGAAACATGGGCACTTACGTTAAAGGAAGAGATTATGCTCTTAGTAGCAGAGCGAAAGATTCTACGAAGGATTTTGGGACCAACAAGAGGTGAGGACGGGTAGTGGAGGCAAAGACACAACCTGGAGATAGAAGAGCTGGTGGCCGAACCAAACATTATCAAGAAATAAAAGTTTCCTGACTTCGCTGGCTTGGTCACGTTGAAAGGATGGGTCAGGATCGCGCTGCAAAAAGAGCATATCTCGGGCAACCAACTGGACGTCTTCGCCCGGTGGGTCACCCG
Source organism: Crambus lathoniellus (assembly GCA_949710035.1). Classification (NCBI taxonomy): domain Eukaryota; kingdom Metazoa; phylum Arthropoda; class Insecta; order Lepidoptera; family Crambidae; genus Crambus; species Crambus lathoniellus. Next base: position 34,082,262 of record OX453296.1, read on the forward strand.
AGGTATCGCTGGAAAGATGAAGTCACCAAAGATCTGAAAGAGCTTGACGGGCCCAACTGGTCCAACCTGCACAAAATAGGCGAAAGAAAAACAGCGAAGTAAGTAAGTATAAGGTACACATTAAAAAAAACTTTTTTTGTTTCATACGGCAGAAAATGTCCTGACAATATAGAGAACTTTGTTTTGATACATGAATATATCTAAACGCTGTAACGTGTAGTGATAAAAAATGACGATATTTGGACGTTTATATCTAAATAACCGTTTGAGATGTGACTATGGAATTTAGAGCACATATGTATCTCGTAAGTCTTAATTTAAGAGCCAAATTTGACATGTTTATATATAATAGTTTTAGAGTTATGCAGTGGCTCCAACTAAATGGTTCGTGTAATATTATATTACACACGGTGCTGCTCGCCAGTTCTGTTAGCTTGAACTTGGCTTAACACGGATTTGTGTCGAAATAAAGTTCTCAATATTGTCAAGGCATTTTCTGGCGTATAAAACAAAAATTAAAAAATATATGTGGCGTATGAAACAAAATTAAAATATGTATACTTAGGTATGTGTTTTAATCTGCCTACGGTTTTAATGCATAGTCATAGGTCATTTCATTACTTTTATTTTTTGATAACAATATTTTTTGATGAGTTTTTGGTGCGAACCACGACGCCGCGCGCCGTCCTGCCTCGTTGATATTTTGGTTCGCTCGCACTAAACTGCCACCTCGCCCGCTCGCCTGCCGTGCCCAGGCGCGCCCCCCACAAGCCAGAAAAATCCCTTTTAGGGGTGTGAGGGGCTTGTGTAGTTTGCCGCTTTTTAACGATGTATTGCTATTTAACGCCTTTTTTGTTATGCAAGACGTAGAAAAAAATATTTATTTTAATTTGCGTACTGACTAACATGGCTTTCCTTAATAGTATTTTTATTGCAAAAGTAGTAACAATACAACGTTGTAAGGCCGCTAAATGATTCTAACTGCTTTTTAGTTAAGGAATAGCCTATAACCGCCTTTTAGTTAAGTCTACGCAAGGTATTATACTTCAACGCAACCAAGCTAAAAAATCTGCTAAACCAACTTTGCTGCCCTTTAGTTATTTGCAAACTAATAACTGTTTTTTAACTTAGCATTGATAGGAAAAATGTTCAAGCGATCCAAACGTTAAAGTACTTTAGCTGCCTTCTGATCTAGAAATGGTGTTTAGCCACCTTTATGCGATGCAAAGTATATTATTTTTGTATTTAAAGGCTTTTTCGTTTTTGATATCTTGAAAACGGTGAAAGATAGAATTACCGTTCCTGGACAGATCGATAGAGTTTTTTTTTATAAGTATTATGGCATTAAAAAGTGAAAAATGGCCAAATGTCATTTAGCGGCCTTTATACTTATAGACGGCAGATTATTTTCCTTACGTTTGATTATCACGTTTATTATAGAGATTTGATCCCCATGATTGACCTCATCGATTGATGCGATAAAAGTAAAGGATGTTGTATTCTCTAATTTAACCCGGTTCGATTGTTGGGAGAATCAAGCGAATTTCAGAAAATCAGTAAAATTACGTTCAGTAAAATGAGCGAGCTAAAGGATTTACGGCAGTTTCCCTCCAGGACCCATAATTTTATTCCAACCTGTACATAATCTTTTTTTAAACTAGTTTTGTAAACCCATGTTTTGGAACTAGTGTTTTAAATATTATGCTATAGCACACCTGGGAATCGAACTGTTGACTGTATCAGTCGAACGATAAATAAAACGTGCACTATCGTGCACGTTTTATTTATCGTTATCGCCATGGGAAGAATGCGAGGTTAAGCATTATCAGTGTGACGAAATGGCGACCAATAGAATTGATAAGTGCATACTATGATGCTGTATGAAGGTTGTATAATAGAAATTGCAAGTAAATTCTTGTACCCGATAGAACTTCGACGTCGAAACTATTCGTTTTGATGCAGAAAAATCTATGGCAAAATTTGAAGCGCTATCATTGATGTTCGCATGTATACATCTTACGCATAACCACATTATAAAAAAATAAAACCGCCTTCTAAAAAACCACATCAAAAAAGTAAGAAATAATTCCTCACCAAATAAATAACGTAAGTACTTTGAAGTCGGGCGTGAAACATGTAATTTTTTTTGTTGTTTTTGTTAAAACCCGCCCGACTTCAATGTACTTACGTTATTTATTTGGTGAGGAATTATTTCTTACTTTTTTGATGTGGTTTTTTAGAAGGCGGTTTTATTTTTTTATAAAAATAATTTTTATTTCACTCTTTTTAGTGCATCGTGCAGGCAATTTGCGTGTTTTCTGGTAAATAGGTATGTGATCAAACTGAAAACCTCCTTTTTCGAAGTCGGTTAAAATACCTTGAGGTATCCCCTTTTTAACAAAACAAGAATCATCTAAATCGGATTATAAACAAAGGAGTTATGCCCAAAGATACGTATTAAATTCACATAAAGTGGTAACGAAAACGACAGTATTTTCAAGATTTCCTGAAAACTACTTAACCGATTTCAAAATTTCAAAAAATGGGACCAACTTGGAAACCAACCTGATGTAATAACGTTTGAACCATTTCAATCGGTTCAGCCGTCTTCGAGTAATCGGTGGACATACATAAAAAAAAAAATAAAAAAAAAAAAAAACATACATACAGACGAATAGAGAACCTCCTCCTTTTTTATTAGAAGTCGGTTAAAAATAAGCATAACTGTCAAGCAAAGTTTTCTAAAGGTGTAATGGTTTTTTTGGCAAATTCATCACTCTTAGTTAGTCTTATTTTCTCTATTATTATATCTAGTCTCCACGGCCATAAGTATAACTCAATTTTATTCAATTTCGCTCCAAAATTGATAAAGTGTCAATACAATACCCGTATTTTTGTCCAATGCGCGGCCTATTACCGCTTCCATTCACGACTGTACGATCTAATATATCTTATTTTTCATGTAAAATGTTGCTAAGACGACATCATATGGCTCGCATTGTCTAAAATTTATCAGGACTCATGTAGAGCCAGACTTATTAATTTACACGGAGCCTAAATTCTTCATCTTAATCAAAATACTGTGACTTGCTTGACCATCTCGCCCGCCACCTCACACGGGCGTGGTGAAAGATTATTCAGTGCACATTATTTCTCTAAAAACAATAGTTCTTGAAGTAACGCCACGACCAAGCCACATAATATTATGACTCTAATTTTCTCTATTCTCGAACTTCGAAACTAAGTATACATACCTACCTAAATCGCCAGTAGAAACTTTTCTGCCCCCTGATTCACAAACCGTCGGAAACGCTTTCGACAGCGGAATGTATAACCTGTCTCTGTCACTCAACATAAAATAGACAAAGTCAAAGCACAGAATCCGATTCCGTTTCCGACGGTTCGTGAATCAGGGGGGCTGATGTGAACTGATCGATCTTTAAACAAAAAACAACATAAATCGGATATTGAAACATTTCGATCATTCTTTTACGCTACTTGCTGTATCTTCGCACCAGTATTGACTTCTAAATCAATTATTTATTTTCAGAAAGTATTGAAAGTCTTAATTCAACTGATCGATCTTTAAACAAAAAACAACATAAATCGGATATTGAAACATTTCGATCATTCTTTTGTGCTACTTGCTGTATCTTCGCACCATTATTGACTTCTAAATCAATTATTTATTTTCAGAAAGTATTGAAAGTCTTAATTCAATAAGATCGAAAGGACATCATGCAAACAAATTTAGCTAGAACGCAGAATCGGTCACTGTTATAAGAGTCAAAAACTATATCTACTTAAAACCGTCTTTCTGGCAACAAGAAAAGTTTCATTTTTGTTACACACAATTTTCTAAACATAACTTGATCTTTACCATAAAGACTTGCAAACTAATTTCGTCTGGCAAAACGTGTGTCATTATTTTAATTTAGCATCGCTTGGGAAAACTACAGAGAAACCGAATCAACGATATGACCTTAGCGTAAACCTTTGTTACGAAATGTTTAAGCCCTTGTTCGATTTGTTTATCGGAGGCATTGTTGAATTGTTTGACGCTCAGACACAATCTGCCGCCACGTAACTACAATGCATCCTGAGCCTGACATATTAAGAGGATTGTGTAGCAAACGGTCTCCATACAAACGGCGATAACGTTTTCCACCCACTAAACCTTAACATACATAACATACATTACATTAACGTTAGTAATATTATAGTATTCTTTGATACAGCAATGCATTTTGCGGTATGTTGTTGAAATGCATAAGAGCTAGGGCTGTACGTTTTTTTGAACGACCTGACGTGAGGACATTTAAACGCCAGATGATGATGAACGTAATGACTCTCTTCTTCAACTTTTGTTGTTTTCTTTTTAAATACTTAACTCCTAAACATAATAAGATATTAACAAAACTGGAAGGGCGGAAGTATTATGGGCTCCTGCCGGCACATAATAATCTATATACTTAAAGAGACCAAAATCATGGTTATCCTTATGTTTCATCTATTTGTGTGTCCGTTTGATATAAAAAAGGCACTTAACTATTTTTTTCGTTGTATAAAAATATTGTTGTTGATGTATTAGGACAGTTTTTACCAAGTAGATATGGGTATAATATGACTAGATTGCCAAGGTTGACTTTACAAAGGTTAAATTATATCCATAGAACAACGAAGAATTGGAACGAGAATTGGTTGCCCGATTTACTCAATCAATCAATCAATCAAAATATTTATTTATTCACATAAACATAATAAGCATGTACTTATAATAGTAGCTCTTTCCATAAATTGTCACTTTTTACCATAAACTTATTATACTCTAGTAATAGACGGACAGTGTTCGCTTGGTTGTGAGACCGAAAATGACATGAGCTAGTGTGTGTAATTTGTAAACGTGTGTGTGAGTTTTAGAGCTGCCCTCAAGCCCATTTTAGGTTGTCGATAACAACATTAACAACAATGTAAATAAAACACAAACAAGATTAAATAATTCATATGATATGAAGTATACTTCAATTGACATGGGAAAACAAAAATATAGTTCATGTTAGTTAAATTTTTACTTTTTTTGCATTCACAATGCAATTTTTATTATTGAGAAATGGAAAATGAAGTATTTAGAAAAAATCAACCCGACTCGAACCCACGACCTTACGCTATTCGGGCGGCTGCTCTAACGACTGAGCTACGGAGTCGTTAACGACGACGACGACGATGAATACAACGATCAACGACTCCGTAGCTCAGTGGTTAGAGCAGTCGCCCGGATAGCGAAAGGTCGTGGGCGTGGGTTCGATGGTCCCATCGGAGCTGGTTGTGAGATGGGTCGATTTTTTCTAAATACTTAATTTTCCATTTTTCAATAATAAAAACTGCATTGTGCATGCAAAAAATAAAAAATTTAATAACTTGGTGGTAATTTTTACGAATCTTTAAAAACCCATTGTGAAGTATTTTGAAGGGTTACGGTAAAAAAATTAATGACATATTTTAAGTTAAAATGTATATATTTCAAAAATAAATAAATAATTATAGCTTTCCCAAACCCATTGAACATTTAGGTACACATTAATTATTGTCCTCTGAAGAGAACAATTTTATTTAAATAATTTCTCAAGGTTTCTTTGCAGTTTTGCTTGAAATATTTGCTGCACACCACAGAGTTTTGGCGAAGCTCCCAGTCTATTCTATTTATTAATTTTATCCAGTTTAACTTAATCACTGGATTTACAGGAAACCTGAAAATATTGTTAAATTATTGGTAAGTACTGAAGTGGGTATAATTAACTATTTAAAAAGTGTCGGTTAAAATCAGCTTTAAATAAAACCATCAGTGTTCACAAAGACAAACAAAGTTATATTGGAAACCATCGACATGAATATCGATAATTTTTGATCAACCTCTACGTCATATTTTCTCAAGTTTACGGATATAATATCTTTTTACCTAACACATAAAGTTTAAAAATCAGCCTTTATTTAGAAAATAGGCGGTAAATAGTATGATATTAATGTGTCACTTAGTGTATTTAGGAATATATTCAACTAAAATATGAACTATGAAAATGGTAATTGTACAATCCTATTTACCTGTGAAATTAGTGTTTATTTGGTTTATTGTCGTAAGTAACATTACAATTCAACACAGAACACTACACCATTATTGATTTATATAGTTATAAGAGCCAAATCGACGCGATCGCGATAAAAATCACAAATTAATCGAGTGGACGCTTTTCATCAAGATGATAAAAGACGCTAAATAAGTCAAATCGGGTTCTGCTGTCATTTTCTTCCAACTCTTTCTTGCACATAGCTTCTGCCGTAAGGACTGGTTTCTCACTCGCACCATTGTCCGTCTATTACCCCTAGTATAAATAAGTTTATGGTTCATACAGATATTCACAGATAAACGAACGTTTAGATTCGCGTCGCTTCTAGCACAGTAAGTATATAGGTATAAGTATAAGCAAGTCTATGAGTTAACCCGTTACCCTTAACCGATAATTGCACAAAGTCACACACTTAAGCTCGAACAGTGTCAGCTCGTGTCATTCAGTTCTCATTTTCGTGTCGCCATCCCACACGCGACCGTGCCACGCCATTGTTTGTCTGAGCAAAAACTAAAACAGTAATTAATTGTGAATCAAATACCGTTGCGGCGCAGTGTCACCGTTCAGACGGTTTCACCCTCTTTTCAAGGCGCCTCGCCTGCGCATTTTGTAACGGATACTTTGAATGTCAACAAACTTTGATGACTACTATGGCTCGTCTCATTGGGACTCCTACACAGCGATGTCGTCTTCATGTACTTGATTTTTGGCTGTTTTGCGTAGCAATCAAGCCGCCGCCAAGTGAGGTGGAGCTATATAAGTGTTGTAATACAATTTGACATGTTTTAATTTGCGTTGCCTGCCGGCGGCGTCTCTGCCATGGCATCCAAATAAGATAGAGCTCTCATAGTTCTATATCGAGACACATTCATGAAGGAGTATCGGAAAGCACTAATGCAATATTAAAGAAATCTGTATTCAAACTTCAATTCGTAATAATAGTTATGCTAATGAGTTCAGTAGCTACAACAAAATTATAGATTTTGTCGTAATATACAATCAACACTTGATGTGTTGATTGTATAGGGCTTGCATTACTAAATCAATGCAGTTATAAGTAAATGTAGTTTCAGGGCCCGAAGAGGACAGTGGTATTGTTACATTTTCTCAAATCAATTGGCAAGGAAAATCAAAATAGTACCCGCAAACAAACCTTTTATAAGGTTTTGCGAGACATTTTATAATAATGCTATAAAAATAATATGAAATTAAGATTTTATATTATTTTTATGCACTCACAATGCAATTTTGTAAGCTTTCAGGCGGGATCCCGCCTGAAAGCTACTTATATGGCTCGTGGTTTTTTACTATCACGCATTTTTCCTTTAATATGAAATTAGTCTAGAAAAAATGTGATAGTAAAAAACCACGAGCCCTTTATGTAGCTATCAGGCGGGATTTCGGGAAGGAAATTAATCTTTCGTCATTGTCGTACCTAAGTACTATTAAATTGGGTAGGTAATGTTCCTTAGTCAATCATCATCATCATCATCATCATCAGCCATTTAATGTCCCCACTGCTGGGGCACTGGCCTTCCTTATGGATGAATAAGGAGAATGAGCCATGACCCACCACGCGGGCTCAGTGCGGATTGGTATAATAATAATAATAATAATAATAATAATAAATTACATCACAAAACTGGAAACCGACATGACATTATATAGGCAAAAACTGCATGAACGATTTTCGTTACAATACCCAGATGTTAAAGTTTCTCAACAAAGAATATCAGATCAAAAAAGGGCAATAGAAAGGAATAGTTTACTTAATACAGATACACTTAACAAAATTAAAGAAGAAGTAAGGAAGCAAATCGAGGAAGAAGAAAGTAACAATACACAAGTAATGGAACACACACAGACGCCCCTCTCTAGAATAACACTATCGCCATATGCACCCAGTACAAACACGCAAACCACTCATACGTCCACACAAACAGAAACAGTAACTACTATCGTAGATAACGAAATACTTACCTTAGAAAATACGACACCTGTTAATGACGCCTATATACAAGAAATAATAGATAAACTAAGAACAACACTAACACAATACTCTGGAATGGATCCTGTGGCACGACCGAAATTACCAAAACTCAAATATACTCCTACGCTTTTTAGATTAATTGATATATTTAACCACAGCATACTAAACGATTTTATCTCCCCAGATGCACAAATATCAGATATAAACACACTTATATTCTGCACAGCATTAGTAATATCGGAGGAACTCAACTATAAAGTAACAGAAAACACAAGACAAACTAAAAGAAAACAAGATAGCAAGCCAGCATGGCAATTCAGACTTGAGAAAGATATAGAAAAATTGAGAGCAGTTATAGGACAGCTTACACAATACATCAAAAATAATAGATCCAAAAAAGTACTTAAAAGAGTTGAAATAATATTTAGAAACACGATCATACACACAAGACATGAAACTAATAACAAAAAGCCAGATGAGTACATGGATACACTCAAACAAAAACTAGCCCTTAAAGCCCATAGACTTAAAAGATATAAAAAATCAGAGCAAAGAAAAAACGACAACAGAATATTTGCCACAAACGAAAAACTATTTTATAGGAAATTAGGTAAAACACCAATAACACCACAACAAAACACAAATGAAAATACACCAACAAAAGAGCAACTAGAAATGTACTGGGCTGGTATTTGGGAAGAACAGATACCGCACAATAGTAATGCCGACTGGATTAAAGAAGAGGAGGTTAGGTGGAGTACAATAGAGGAAATGCAGTTTGAAGAAATATCGGAGGATGAAATTAAAAATATCACAGGCAGGTTACATAATTGGAAATCAACAGGAATTGATAAAGTGCACAATTTCTGGTATAAAAAACTAACCACACTACATAATCCTTTAGCAAACATTTTATCTAAACTCATCCAAGGTCAACAAAATATACCAGACTTCATCACTACAGGAATAACATACATGTTGCCAAAATCAACACATTCCCCTCTACCATCACAATATCGTCCAATAACTTGTTTACCAACTATTTACAAAATTCTGACTTCAATAATAGCAAGAAGAATCAATACCCATATAGAACAAAATAATATATTAGCAGAAGAACAGAAGGGGTGCAGGCGGGGCCACATGGGATGCAAGGAGCAGCTTATAATAGATTCTACAATCTTAAAACATGCTACAGTGAAAAATAGAAACCTTCATTGTACTTATATCGATTACAAAAAAGCCTTCGACAGTATCCCACACTCTTGGTTAATTAAAGTATTAGAAATATATAAGATAAACCCTACAATAGTAAATTTCCTACAAAGTATAATGCCACAATGGAGAACTACTCTTCATTTGTACAATAGAGATAGTGATATTGCCACAAGACAAATAGCTATTAAAAAAGGTATTTATCAGGGAGATTCCTTAAGTCCCCTGTGGTTCTGCCTCGCCTTAAACCCACTTTCCTACAGATTGCATAGTGACCGAGCTGGCTATTCCTTTAAACACCGCACCAGAGAAACTCTTATATCGCACCTTATCTATATGGATGACATTAAATTATACGCACAAAATGACAAAGATATGAAAAAGCTGATTAAAACAACTACAGATTTCAGTAAAGATATCAATATGCAGTTTGGACTAGATAAATGTAAAACAGTACATATAATAAAGGGAAAGATTCAGCCCGGTGACTATGCAGTAGATGACACAAGCAATATAGCAGCACTAGACCAGACCGAGCTCTACAAATATTTAGGATTCCAACAGCTCAAAGGACTAGACCACACATCAATAAAACAAAATCTTACCATAGAATATAAGAAACGAGTCAACGCGGTTTGTAAATCACAACTCTCAGGAAAGCACCTAATCAAAGCCTTAAACACATATGCTATACCGATATTAACCTACTCTTTCGGAATAATCAAATGGACAAAAACAGACTTAGAACAAATAGAAAGGACAACACGCACACTTATGACTAAACACAACAACTTGCACCCCAAATCCGCAATAGAAAGACTAACAATTAAAAGGGAAGATGGTGGCAGAGGTTTGATAGACATACAGCATTTATGGCAAAAGCAGGTCGTAAGTTTACAGAAGTTTTTCTAAGACAAATCACAAACCAGTGTTATTCATAAAGTTATAGTTCAAAATGACCGAAACTACACACCACTTAACTTAGACACAGAATTGATCAACCCAACAACCACAGAACCTCAGCAAAAGAAAATAGAAGACTGGAAGAAGAAAGTTTTACACGGCCGACACCCAAATGACTTAAATCAACTCCACATCGATAAAAAAGCGTCTAACATGTGGCTTAAAACAGGTAGTTTATTCCCAGAAACAGAAGGATTCCTAATAGCAATACAAGACCAAGTTATAAACACAAAAAATTACAAGAAATACATAATTAAGAACCCTACAGTTACAAATGACAAGTGCCGTAAATGTCAAGCCCGACCTGAAACCATACAACACATAACAGGAGCATGCACAAATCTCACACAAACAGACTACACACATAGACATAATCAAGTTGCGAATGTCATACACCAAGACCTAGCTCATAAATACAAACTCATACAAAGCCCAAACAAACATACTCCTTACTACAAGTACACACCTAGCATAATCCTGGAAAACAACACGCATAAGCTTTATTATGACCGAGGCATACTAACCGACAGAACGATACATTACAATAGGCCAGACATCATACTACAGGATAAACAAAACAAAACCACATACATAATAGACATCGCAATACCAAATACACATAACATTACAAAAACGATTACAGAAAAAATCCACAAATACACTGATTTGAAAGACGAAATAACCAGAGTTTGGAGGCAAGAGAAAGTGTACATAGTCCCAATAATTCTATCAACAACAGGCATCATACCAAAACATTTACACACTTCAATAAATCTTCTAGGCCTTCGACCAACAACATACATAAAATTGCAAAAAGCCGCCATTCTTAACACATGCAGAATAGTCAGAAAATTTATGGATATACCTGAAAACGCAATAGATTCTTAAACCACTAGACTAGAATGTAAAACCTCATAAACCTCTTTTATATACTTAACGAAAAAGAAAAAAAACGTCTTTGTGTTGACTTGAAGTCCCACAAAAGCGTACAAACTACCATATATTTTCATTTATATATGAGAAAAAATACAGAAGCATAAAAATAATAATAATTTATATATCAATAATAGATGATTATTTTAACAAAACTTGGTAAGTATAATCTACAAGGAATAAGAGGTAAAATTTTAGCAAATAATAATTAGTTCTTAAAAAAATGCTTTCCGTATTTAAAATCTACTTACCTACTTAGTTATCGCACGATCATAATAACTATTCGGATTGCTTCACACGAAACGTTTTTCATTGAATCAGTTGTTGCGAGAATGGCTTGTTTGTGACATAATAGAAAGAAGAAAAATATAAAGTTTATGATTCCTAGTAGGTACCAACAGTTTTTGTACGAGTTCAATAAGTAACAAAATAAAATTCATTAGCTTTAAGAGCTTTGGCATTTTATGAATATCTAGATTGAAAAGTTAAATTATTGTTATCCAATATTATTGACATTTCACATTGTTGTTTTCGATAGAATAGCTAGAACAAGCAACAAAATTAGTAGGTACCTACTAGAAAAACACAATTTGCAAAATAAATGACTTATGTTTGTAATTTCATGTGTAATGAAAATGATAAGAACCCTCATCGGATTCGTACAGTAAGTTTGAGGCAATCATACAACTGTGTTAAATTTAAAGTTTGGATGGATTTAGATCTGTATGATGGATGGAAGTTATCGATTGGAACAGTACATATACCTAGATTACTTTTCATCCCGACATGCTCCACCACGTGTACTGTGACGTGCTCCTACGTTCTGAACTGGTCCTTATAATGGACTCAAATATGACTTGGGCATAACTTAACGAATACCAAACTTCGACATCAGAAGACGCGGAACTTAGAACAGCTGGCCAGAAGTTGTAATTGCAATGGGCTTTGGTCGAGTCATGCAAACAAACGTAGCCTTGTTGTGTCTGAAACTATTGTAATCTGCACATAAACATAATAAGGACCAAAGCCCAAAAAGCTGCCAAATTGAAGTCTCGAAACCGCACCAAAATCTTTGACATACCCGTATCACATTCAAATCCGATAGAATAAATATTGTATCTTTTAATGCTGCTAGTTTCTAAAATACTATTTCAAACTATACAACCGTCGAGTGCAATAAACTTGTATGTGAATTTACCTGAGGTCATAATTACACTGTTTCTTAATAAAACAACGATCGCAGTAAGTTTTTAATTTCATACTTCGTCGGCCAAGGTCATTGACCAGGGTTACGTCTATTTGATCGTCTCCTGAGGCAAAGTTGAATGAATTAAGTATATCAAGGCTGGCAGAAAAGGCAAAGGAAAAGGTATGGTTGAAAACTTTGCATGTGAATATGTTTTGTGCGGTTGCTATTTTTTAACTTTTTCTATCTCCAGTTAAAAAGAAAATTGAGGCACGTGTTTGTATGTGCTCACCAGTGTTAAGCGCCCATCTGTTAAACGACGTTCATCGAATTGGAGATTTGGTGTCATGACACCGACCAAAGTAGTTGAAATCTAACGCATGGCAACTCTTTATGGGACTTTTTTTTATCTCGATGCCTTATTTGAACATGATCAATTCAAATTGGTGATTAAAAGCTAGCTAGAAGTAGACAAGACAAACTGACTCACAGAGTATGATGATGATGATATTATAAAGAAGATTTGTTTCTTTGCATGAATCGAATAGGCTTCGAAACTACAAGACCGATTTAAATATTCTTTGACCATTAAAAAGCTACATTCTTCCCGAGTGACATTTCATATTTTATCCCGATATTCCCACGGGAACGGGTACCACCCTGCTGGTAAAACCGCGAGGATCCGCTAGTTAAAACCATACAACGTACCGGAAATGGTAAGCTATCAATAATTACTTCAAAACCAAGTATTTCAATAATCATCGAGGTAAATGCGCTTATTATTAGAGAATGTAACAAAATCGTGTTCTTTGCCAATTAGGTAATTTCTAGTAAAATTATGCATGTTATTATGACGGGCCGTTATTTCAAACGCGAGCACTATTACTATAATTTAATATTTTTTTCATCAAAAGTCGAAAACTATGCGGCCAAAGAAAAAAATTAAAATGTTTAAGAATGTGCAAGCAGTGCTCTTTCATATGATACCCCATATGTCCTTGAAGCCCCACTTCGAATTTTTAAGACCCCCTTTCAGTTCCTGTTGCAAAAAGAAAATATAAATATTTTTATTTCTCTTTTATTTGCAAAATAGTTGGGCAAACATCACCTAAAACTATTCCAAATTTCAAGTAGATAGCATCCGTAGTTCTGGAGATATCCAGCTGCGACAGTCAGACAGACAGACTTAGTCGCACCATAAGGCTACCGTACGCTCAGTTTGGACACGAATTCGTATCGTACCTAAACGTACGAATGTCGTCGTACGAATTGAGTGTTCACACTGAATACGTATTTGCCCGTCTACAAGTCATTATTCCGGTGATATTGCATTCGTCTTTGGTTGAAGCGCGATGAATAATCTTTACCTTCAAGATAATTTTCTTAATTACTCGAAGATTGCAGCGACGCCGTCGCTGTCAAAGATCCGAATGGGTCATGAAATATATTTGAAAAGAAATGATTTCAGTGAATTTCATCATATCATATTCATCAGATTATCACTCTGATCCCGCAAAAATTTTTTACTGTGAACTAAATTAATAATTTTTTCTACATCCACTCTTTATTTCTTTTAACTAAGAAAATACGTACGAGTAGATTATATTAATATATAAATATTTTTAGTACAAACTAATAGAATATAATTAATTCTTTCAAAATTAAAATTTAATTTAAAATAATAATTTAATTTAAATTTAAAATTATATTAATACTTATATAAATATTTTTAGAACAAATTAATAGAATATAAATTAATTCTTTCTTAAGTTTTCAAAACAAATGCTTAAATTAATTATTTAAAATCCCAACAAGTTCGGATTGGTTTCTGACGTCGCAACAATACGTACGTATACGTACGACACTCGCACGCAGTCTGAGCGCTCCCATAGTACTTTTAAGGACGGGATTATTCGTGCGTGTTCGAACGTGTACGCACGAGTCTAATTCGTACGAAAACGCGTCCAAACTGAGCGCAGCCTAAGGGCAAAGAATACACAGAACACGGAAAGATTTTTTTCTCTTTACCAGTTTGGTTCGGAACTCTAAAAAATACATTTGGAAATGCTATATCCTATCCCTGTCTTAAAGTGGAACCTGTTGAGATCGACTTCACACAAATTACACAATACTTACTACAAACTTTTTTACCATCTTTTCGCAGTGAATCGGAAAAGTAATTTAAGATTTCTTTCTTTTTATGGAAAAAGCTATGTTCGAGAAAGTTTTATTACGCCAAAATAGCTGCATTGAAGACAAAAAACACTCATACCACCAGCTGTAATAAACGTAGGTATAGCGGCGCTTAGAATATTATTTTAACACCAGGTTTATTGCGTGGTTTTACCCGCTTGGTACCCGTTCCTGTAGGAATGTCGGGATATAAAGTAGGCTATATTCCTGTAAAGTTTCATTTAAATCCGTTCCGGAGCTTTTTCGTGAAAGTGTAGGAAACATCCATCCTCAGAAACTTTGTACTAGATAGTTTTACAGCTCATAATTAGCAAGGCTCATAATTAGAAACTTCTATTTAACGACGGTTAAATAGAAGTATTAAGTCTTCCGTATCATGAGGCTCCACTCCCCCTTGGCGTGTATTAGCAGAAAGTTAGCTTTTTATTTCAAAAGTGATACTTAGTCACAAAAAACTAAACAACCACATTTTGGCGGAATATACAAAATTTGCGTTTTGTCCACGTGCACTACACTATGTTTTTCTAGTGGGAATGAGAAATTTCCCGCGGTAAAAAGTATGCCTACTACTTAGCTGCCTCATCCAGATGAACAAGAACAACAGTAACAAACTTTCGCAAATAGAATATTAATAAGATACAGGATATGTTTGCCATCCCCGTGAGCAGTGGTGCGGCTAAGGCCACACCTGTCTTTTTAGTTGGGCGTCTCACCGGCAGACGTACTACACGCGAAACACATAAGGCTGCACACACGCGCCGTAATTGCTGGTGTGATTTGAGGTGTTCTAGTAGGTCTTATTGGCTCAGAAGTTGAGTCATAATTAAGTAGGTATACCTATGTAGTTATCTTACTGTCGATTAGCTTATTTCTTATTACTATTATTCATCACTAGCAGCCCCCGTTTACTCCTGCGTGGTTCCCGTTCCCGTGGGAATATCGGGATAAAAAGTTTCCTATGTGTTATTCCAGCCTATAGTCTATCTCTGTTGCAAATTTCATTCAGATCTGTTCAGCAGTTTTTGCGTGATAGAGTAACAAACATCCATACATCCATCCATGCTAAAAAACTTTCGCATTTATAATATTAGTACGATTCAAGCTGACAGTTGAGACCCCTGATAAATGCCTGAATCCAATTAACCAAAGTAATCTATCATCACCAGTCAAAATAATGCACTTGAGCTGACTTTTGTTGTGAATGGATAAAGAAACAGGGGCATGCCCCACCACGCACGGATATCTAAGTCACCCAATAAGTGTGTATAATTTTCAAAAATCGATATTATTAAAATCATAGTATCCGCTTTTGCAGTCATGCGGGTAAGGCCGACCACACCTGTCTTTTAGTTTAACGTCACAAACATACAATAATACTGTGCTTTAGTTGGGCGTACAATGTAGGGATAGGTACACACTGGCTGGGTACGCACTGGTAAACGCTCACATTGAATATCGACATAAAGCCCGCTTATTGTTGTGGATCGGTTACTATTATATGGTAACTAATGGTTATGGTTAGGCTGTGTTCAGTTCAACTTGAACTATTTTATTTACCAAGCGTTTGTATTGCTTTTGATAGTTTTTTTATACACAATGGGGTAGCACTAAGCCTTCATCACACCTGATGTTAAGTGGTGATAAGGCTGAAGGTAGAAGCGCACTACTCCCGGAATCATGAATCACTGAGGAACTGGCTATCTTATCTCTAACTGCCGGAACACAATAATGCTGAAAGCTGAAATAAGATGGAGGTAGCTAGCCAGGCGGACTAAGAACAAGTCCTACAACCAACCAAACCGAATACAATATGTAGCCCCCTGGGAATCGAACCCAGGACCTCTTAGTCTGAAATCGGTGGTGTGGTGAACCAGTAGACCACAGAGGCGGTTAAAAAGTAATAGGTAGGTATATTACAAGTATTATGAAATTACGAATCTTAGGTACTTATATGGAACATGAGGGCAAAAGCAAATAGTGAGTTATTTTTGTAACCTTGTCGCTACCTCTAAATAAATGGTAATAATAATCATTAGCTAATATTTAGAGGTTCTAATTTGTAAGTTAATTCTGTGTACTATTTTGAATTTGTATACGTTGTCATGGAGCGTCCATACTTCTTACAGTATTAATTTTGCAATGCTTCTACCACCCTTTTTCTGTGTCTGTGAAAGAAAAGTTAATAGGCATTTTTTATTTTTTTGCAAAATACCGATTCAGGCAATTTTTTTTTACGTTTTTTGTTAGCCTGCGCTCGCCCTAAGTCCGTTCCACGCTGCTGGGCGCGTGAGTAGTGCACGCATAACGCGGCCCTCGTTAAATCGCCAGGATCCGGCCCTGGCTGGTGCGGTGACTCACCCCGCTTGTAGCCGATAAAAAATACAACACTTTTTACTTAAATTAGGTGGTACGCACTGAACCTGAAACAATTATACGATGAACTTAAAAATAAGAACAAGAGTACTTAGTCATAGTTCCAGTAGGGGGCCTAATAGCATTTATTGATGGCATTTGGTCGGGCCAAGTGCACCTCGTAGTTGGTCAATGTCAACAGTTAGATTTGGCCACCTTTTTTGAGGTGGGGCCTTAACAAAGGGCCTTCTAACACAATATTGATAGTTGGCAAACGGTTGGCCTATTTTTAACAGACTTCCAAAAATAAGAAGGATACCACTTTACCCTCTAAGTACTATAGATGATAGAAGATATATTGTTGGAAGTGGAAAACATATTTGAGTATTGCATTCAGTTTAGGCTTCAAAGCACGTGTGCTAAATTTCGTAAGTGTATGTAATGTGGTTTGTAAGTTTGTATATTTTGTCCGCGAACTTTTCAAAAACACAGTCATATCGAGATGAATACAGATGTACCTATTCCAACTTAGGGAACAGGCCAAGTTTAATTAAAATCGGTTCATTTGTTTTAGAGATATTGGTTCGGCTTTAAAAGTACTTGTCAACTAAAGGAAAAAAATCTTTAAAGTACCCACCTTTTTGAGATCGGTGCCAGCCAGGAGCAAGAAAACGCCAGTAAAAGGTATCGACCTCAAAAAGATTTTTCCCAAAACTTTCTCTGGGGGGGATTCCCAACGTTCTTAGGTCGCGTGCGGAAGTCAACAATACATAAAAAAGTAGTTGCTTACAAAATACAAGCTCTTGATTCGGTAACATTAACTAACATTATGAATGCTAAATTGTATCCTGATGAATGTTTATAACGCTGCAAACAGATTTGTAGGTGACCGTGATTCTAGAACGAGTGCGTTTATAACAAACATATTATATAATTATATATGCAATTTCACACTCGTATCTTTTAAAAGTGCAAGAGCATGACTTGACCAGGCTAGAAAGGAGATTATGCCGGGTGTACAGAGTACACGAGCTATAAAAGTGCGCTCCAGATAAGTCTGCGCGCGGTCAAAATCGAATACTATTTTATTTTTATTTTTTTGCATTGACAATGCAACTTTTATGGTTGAAAAATGGAAAATGAAGTATTTTAGAAAAAATCGACCCGTCTCACAACCAGCTCCGATGGGACTCGAACCCCCGACCTTTCGCTATCCGGGTGACTGCTCTAACCACTGAGCTACGGAGTCGAAACGACTCCGTGGCTCAGTGGTTAGAGCAGTCGCTCGAATACTATTCTTTTCCTAAAGCTTAGAACAAAAAATGTACTGTAACTAGCGCCAAAAACGCCCCAGTCGCGCGCAGTGTTATCTGACACACACTTTACATAGGACCATGTCATAAAATTGACTTTAGTGGCACAGATAGTTTTTTTCGGGACTCTTCATTGTGACAAAGTACTATGTTGTTATTATTAATAATATTTATTTATTTAGGTATTTATTTATTTATTGACTCTTAACAACTATTATTACAGACTACTCCAATGCAATAGTTGTGCATAATTATAACCTATTTATATTTATACAAACCTTATATAAATCATGTACTAACAATACTTAAACTAATTAATACAATATTATAATCTATAAATCTATTTACACAAAATTTTATTCAATTAGGTAGGTACTATAACTAACCACATATAAAACTACCTTCGCGAGTTCACTTAATTTACTAGAAAATAAAACAATCCTCTCGTGCACTTTGTTGACAATGTGAATCGATCTGACCAGAGGTGTTTTCGCCAAAAGATTGGTCCTGGCAACTGGCACGGCCAGTAGTGGCGGGCGGTGCCGCCTCCACACGTACCGGTCCGGCACGCTCAGCCGCAGCGCGCTCAGCACGCCCGGGTTGTGTTCCACACCGCGTAATAACCTCACCACATACGCGGCCAGCGAGAACTCCCGTCGAACTCTGAGTTGGTTGTATCCAACCATACCAAGTACGAACAGTGTGGGGTACATAAGCGGATACAGCGGATACACACCATACAGCTTGAAGTACAAGTGCTTTGTGAATTTATTTTGGATGCGTTCTAACATTACATTGTATTTCTCTTCATGTGGAGCCCATATGACTGCCCCATACTCCATATGACTCCTCACTAAAGCGTCATATAACACCTTTAGTGTGGTAATATTTGTGAAACCCCGTGACTGTCTAAGAACGAACCCAAGATTTCTATACGCTTTCTTGCATATTTTAATAATGTGTTCGCGAAAATTCAAATCTGGTGTTAGATGCACCCCAAGGTCCCGTACCTGAGACACTCGCTTCATCGGCGTCGCTTCCATTCTGTAGTCGCCGCACACGGGGGTCCGCGCGCGTGTGAATGTCATAACTGAGCACTTCGACACATTAAAATACAATTTATTCTCGTGGCTCCACTCTACCACTCCGTCGATGTCATCCTGCAGGCGCTCACAATCTGCCGAGTCTTTAACCTCGAGCAGCAACTTGAGGTCGTCGGCAAATAATAAACAATCACAATTTTTTACCACTTGTGGTAAGTCGTTTATCATTATAATAAATTTTAGGGGTCCCAAATTGCTGCCCTGGTTCACACCGGACCTTGTAGAGTACGGCTCTGATTCACACCCGTTGTAATCGACATACTGTTGTCGGTCTTTCATGTAGCTGGCGAAAAACTGAAGTACATGCGGCGTACATCCAATTTTAGCTAGCTTTTTTAACAAAACATCGTTATCCACAGTGTCAAATGCTTTTTTAAAATCGAAGTACGCCGCGTCAACTTGTACTCCAGCATCCATCGATGGTACTACCAGCTCCATAAAATTTAGCAGATTAGTGGTGGTTATGAATGGTGGTGAATATGTGGTAAGTATATTATTGCCCGTGACCGTGACTGGACATGGGTAAAGGAAACGATATTAGCACGTCGAGTAGAGTGCTACAAACAAACATGATGTACCATTTCTGAGACTAAACAAAATTTCACGTGTTGCTAACAGCTGACAATATTTTGACAGCTAATTTTGTATTGCAAGACAACAAGACAACATACAAATTACAACTTGAATGCAAGTGGCTCTTACATCACTGCTGTCACGTCAGATACATTTGTCGCACTCTGCTCTACCTCGCAGCTACCAAAACTGTTTATTATTCACGTGTAGAGTCACGAGCAATAATATGTAAACAACATAGGACTTTCACATTACAGTATTGAATGACTTCGACTTCTGTGCCACAGATAGTTTTGTTTCGGATCGCTCTAATGTGACAAAGTGCTATGTTGTTTACATATTATTGCTCGTGACTGTTTGTAGGTACACTACACCTTGCATTAGCTTTAAGGCGATACTCGGAAAAATCGTGCTGAAGCGAGATAGCAATGAGAAAACGACGCACACGGGAGCGAGACCGATTTTGCAGATTAGGCGAAAAAAAACCAAAATCACTTCGTATTAAAAAATTATAGCGATTTTTTTTAAATGCTTCTACACGATCCTAAATATTATTGGTGTCCACTAATTAAACCCATTTAAGAATAATCTTGAATTTTCGTATTTTTTAGAGGTCTTTTCGAAAATAAAAAGTGTCGAGGCAAAATCATAAAATAGTGTTTCTAAAACTATACGAATCTAGATAAAGGTATAAAGAAATATTTATCTTATTACCAGATTTGTAACAACTCTAACCGTCCTATAGTTTTATATCAAAAAGTCCATATTTTCCGAGTAGCGCCTTAACCCTGGCCGCACACGGGCCTCCCGACCACAACCACAAAACGCCGCCA
Organism: Crambus lathoniellus; assembly: GCA_949710035.1. Classification (NCBI taxonomy): domain Eukaryota; kingdom Metazoa; phylum Arthropoda; class Insecta; order Lepidoptera; family Crambidae; genus Crambus; species Crambus lathoniellus. The sequence goes on from OX453296.1 coordinate 34,103,038, forward strand.
CCGACCTACTATTCATGTAGTTTTCATACATTTAAGAACTCCCCGCACGCGGTGATGCCGGTGGTCGCCACATACTACAAATCGTCGCCACTCGCTCACCGGCCACTAACGCCGACACAAGATACTGCAAGCAAAAGGGTTAGAAAACGTAGCGGCCGCCGACCGCAAAGTGTCTACTACCGGCCACAAGTGTCTGTCGCGCGCTTCAACTACCTTTGTAGCTCCTTCTAGTTTCAAGCAGCGGCGGGCGTTTGTGGCTCTCGCGTGTGGCTAGTGTGCGGTGACGTTTATTTTTCAATGGTGCTATAGCCTCTTTGATTTGCATTAATTTGCAGAATTTCTGTACAACAAGAATGTAAACGGCTTTAAGTTATCTTTGTGAAATTCAGTTCCAGATAAGTACCTATGCCAAATTATAAAATTGGTTCAGTCTTAAAATGACCTAATAAACCATCTTCGCATTATTAACTACTAGGGGATCCTCGCGGTTTCACCCGCGTGGTACCCGTTCCAGTGGGAATATCGGGGTAAAATATAACCTATGTCACTCGGGAAGAATGTAGCTTTCTAATGGTGAAAGAATTTTCTAAATCTGTCCAGTAGTTTCGGAACCTATTCGATGCAAACAAACAAACTAACAATCAACTTTTTCGTATTCGATGCAAACAAACAAACAAACAAACTAACAATCAAATTTTTCCTCTTTATAATAAGATATCAAATGAAGCCGGTTTGGGGCACATCGCATCGGTTGGATGGTTAAGCCTATAATACTAATGTATAGAGATTTGTTTTAATACATAGCTATGGATGTTTACACTTTTATTAACAATAGTTATTATTATTAAGATACGTACGATTATAAAATGAACTAGATGGTGTTGTTGTACAGGCACCGATAGAAATATAATATAGGCCACATCAGAAAGCCTGCATTTCATCTCAAGGTAACACAATGCGCCGCTATTCAGGCGTATCCTAGGTCTTCGTCGACCGTTAATTATTATACAGGGAACCGTTGTTTGCCCAGATTCGTTCTTCACAATGTTCCCGTGAGAAACGCAAGCCTCACAAAGAGCGAGACACTTTTATTGGAGTAAAGTGCCATCCATATATTACGGTACGATCAGTCGTTACGACCCGTTGTTTCAGACTGATCGTTTCATAATTATCCACATAACTAACCCCAAAGCACGAAAAACGCTCGTTATGATAATAGTAATCGTAAACTCTACCTAACATCCGTCAAATGTAACCATTCTCTTCAAAGTGCTGTCTATTTAATTTCAGTTACGCAAACGGCTCTGGCTTTAAAACAGAACAATATGATCACGATAACGATTACGAGACCGAGAGTTTTTCGTGCTTTAGGTATAGACCTAAAGAATCAAGAGAACCAAGTAGTTTTATTTTTTCAATTAAATTATTGATTGATTTTGATACTTGATCGCAATCCAATATACTCTATATTGGAAATCGCAACAAACAAATAAAATCGGAAGATTCAATAAATCAATTTTATTCCTATGTGACCGGCAAAGTTTGTACGACCAATCGTCCCGATAACGTTTCAGATTAATCGTAACGATGGATCGTTGCGTTTAAGGTGCCTTTTATAGCGCATGGGACCGAGAGCTAGCTCATGTGCTATTAGTTACGGATGCTGCTAATCGACTACATTCGTGACAGTTGTAATGAGCAACGCTTTTTTGAGGTAGTAGTTTTTTTTATTGATTCTTGTCATTGCTAGTTCGAGACCAGCCGTGGGTTCTTGTAAAAGAGATTTGCAGTGCAAATACTGAGGGAGCACAAAGCTGTTCTTCTCAAAAGCTATTTAAAATAAGGCTGCCAAAGATATATGTTAACACGAGTCGCGGCTGTTTTATTTATTACATTTTTTGATGATGAGTATTTAATAAACAAATCTCAAAGCTCTAATTTTTCACTTGAAATGGTTTCGCTCGGTTAATAATTTGTTAGATTTTTGTTTGAATTTTCTGTGACAGTGTACACTCAATTACTTACGCTGATCGTTTTTGTTTGTTTTAGATTTTTGTGGTGGTTTTAGATTTTCGTTATGTGTCAATTTTCGCACTTTCTTGTCCCATGTTTTCATACAAACTGGCAGGCACAAGTGTAAAAGCCTGAACAGGAAGAACAAAGAGCACGCCGTGGCAATGTGTGTTTGGAAGAATCGCGTGTGTTAGGTACAACGATGCGCTTGGTTGTACCAATTTTTTGTGTAAATCGCTAATAAGCAGGTTTTGAGGTGCGTCGATTGATTAATTATTGCGATAAAATAATTAAAAATATGGGTGTTTTGCAAAGTGTACGTGTATGTTCCAACCTTTTAAATCATTACACTTCATCATTTCCTGTCTATTATAACTTATTTGTCTACATGTAGCTTCCCGCGGTTACCGCCCGCGTGGTACCAGTTCCCATAGAAACATGGGAAGTAAATAAAGCTTAATGTCAATTGAGAATAATGTAGCTTTCTATTGGTGAAAGAATTTTAAAAATAACTAGGTAATTGTACTTAAACATTTTTTTAATTTGTCCATTACACACATAGAAACAAATAAACAAAAAATTAAATCTTTCCTCTTTAGAGTATTAAGTAGTTTAGATTGTGGCTTCTTAGAGGTTGGGACATTTGACCCCAAAACCAGCACTTTAGGTCCATCCTCAATGTAAAAACTTTACGAAACGAGAAGCGTAATTTTTTATATGAGGCTACGTAGCACATAGGTTATCATAATTCAGCGAATGCGCACTAGCTTTACAAGTAAGTAAGGATTTTTATTATGTTTATTATGGAGAAAGTTATTAGTTTGTACTTAACGATCAAAACATTTTTCCTATTTGATTTCTATAAAATATGCGTCTTAATAAGTCTATTTGTATGACGTCGGTGGACGATCATATAATACCCGGGGTACACACCGGATCCGGTCGGTGCCCGGCCGACACGATTGGGATACGTGACGAGAATCTAACTTAGGACGCGCACACACGACACACGACACAATACACAAACAAAGAACAGAGGGTGAACGATGACGAACGAATTGACGTAAAGTCACGTTGTCTAGGCTAATTGAAAAGCTCGTAGCTCATCAACCACAAACGTCAGTCGGACTCTATCTCGCTTTCTGCGGTCTCTTGAGAAACAAAGAGAATAAGTACAGGAAGTCGCAAGCGCATAAATTTCAAAGTAACTAGTAGAATAATCTACATATAAATACAAATAGCTATATACAAAAACTTGTTAGTGGACCCTAGTCCCTCACGTACTGAGGATTAATTAAGAGTGTATTGTTTGTGTTCAACAGTTGTTTGTAGCGGTTCTTGTGTGCCGACATTTAGTTTATTATGTAAGCCTGCGTTTGCCGGCAAACGTATATTACACCAGCGTTTTTATTGTTTTGGAACAATTTGTTACGACTTTTGAAGCATTTCTATTTATATGAGGTAGGTACTCTAAAATACATCACCAAGAGTTAAGTAGGTACAAACTAATGTAAGGAAGTGTTTTCCTTTACCTATTTGTAAAGCAGCATTCATCGATTGAAAAAACAAGAAATAAAGATAAGTTTGCCCTTTCAAAGCTACGACCTGAAAAAACTAGAGACGTTTTTGGGTAAAGCGAAACAATTAAGATTTTTTTTAAAATTGTATGCATTCACAATGCAATTTTGTAAGTACCTTTATGAAAATTGAAAACAAAAACTACTGCCCTGCAAGTATCTTTCAGCTAGCTGGTGGTTTTGTTTTATAACTTTTTCCTATAAAGCGTAGCTATTTTTAATAAAGTACCACATCATCTCAGGTTTCTATAGTAAATATTTACATCTTATAAGACCGTATATGACCAGAATCGCAAGCAAAAAATTACCTACCTACATACAATTTTATTATGTCACAAAGTCTGTTACTAATTAAGTTACTATTATCATTGCGCTATTTTGATGTAATAATAAGTCATAATCGTATTTTTGATATACTTAGACAAAATTGTACAAGACAAAAAATGAAGTACCTACATATTAGAAATAAGTTTTTGTAAAACTTTCACTTAAATGATAAGCTTTTTTGCTGACTGTACTTAAATATTGTATTGTCATCTAAACCAAACCTGTATACAAAATTTCAGCTCCATCGGACACTGGGAAATGGGTCGAATTAAGCTTGAAAGATTTGTCCTCCACTAACTAACTAATAAACTAACATGGCAAGTTAAATAAAAACTTGTAAAAATCGACCCGTCTTACAAATAGCTCCGATGGGATACTTGCTGACTGTACTTAAATATTGTATTGTCATCTAAACCAAACCTGTAAGTATACAAAATTTCAGCTTCATCGGACACTGGGAAATGGGTCGAATTAAGCTTGAAAGATTTGTCCTCCACTAACTAACTAATAAACTAACATGGCAAGTTAAATAAAATTGCAGTTTTATTATTGAAAACGAAGTATTATAAAAAATCGAGCCGTCTTACAACTACCTAGCATTCCGCACAGTGAAATTCCCACCAGTGTCCCATCGGAGCTAGTTGTAAGACGGATCGATTTTTTTATAATACTTCGTTTTCAATAATAAAACTGCAATTTGTGAAAGCAATAAATTTTTTGTAAAAATTTCATTTTTACGACAAGCTTTTTTGCTGACTGTACTTAAATATTGTATTGTCATCTAAACCAAACCTGTATACAAAATTTCAGCTCCATCGGACACTGGGAAATGGGTCGAATTAAGCTTGAAAGATTTGTCCTCCACTAACTAACTAATAAACTAACATGGCAAGTTAAATAAAAACTTGTAAAAATCGAACCGTCTTACAACTAGCTCCGATGGGATACTTGCTGACTGTACTTAAATATTGTATTGTCATCTAAACCAAACCTGTATACAAAATTTCAGCTTCATCGGACACTGGGAAATGGGTCGAATTAAGCTTGAAAGATTTGTCCTCCACTTACTAACAAACTAACTAACTAACATGGCAAGTTAAATAAAAGCTTGTAATAAGTTTTTAGTAAAAATTTCATTTTTTTGACAAGCTTTTTTGCTGCTTGTACTTTAATATTGTATTGTCATCTAAACCAAACCTGTATACAAAATTTCAGCTCCATCGGATACTGGGAAGTGGGTCAAATTAAGCTTGCAAGATTTGTCCCCCACTAAACATGGCAAGTTAATAAAAAGCTTGTAAATAGTAAAATTTATGAAACAATTCAGAGTTAGTTTATAAAAAAACAACATCGATATCGAGAATCGTTTTAAAATTCAAATGCATCGAGTAATTAGTGCGAACATTATTCATAGATTCCCTTCTAAGTGTACCTGGTTCTGTTACACGTTACACTCTATGGAGAGACTTGACCTATTGAAGACGTATAATTAAACGTTAGTAGTATTCTTACAGCCCTTTGATTCAAAGACGCGCCGAATAGAATGGCTATTGTATGAGGCATTCAATCGTTAGCGCCTATACAAGCTGTTACAAACGCTGAGATAATTCCCTAAGAGCGTGTTCATATAGGCCACAGAATCGAAGAATTCAATATTATTATCAGGCCTTAATGATGGGTTTAGACTCTTCACGAAGGCTCAATACGAGTTAGTAGAAATCAGAGAGCATTTCTACTGAAGTGAAGAAGAGCAGAGCAGAGTTGTATTTTAACTGCAAACGGCTGAACGTGCCCTCCGATGCATGAAGTAGGTACCTAGCTCGACATAGTAAATTTTTGGTCACCTATATTCTGTGATCGACCATTGCGAACGTTGCTTAATGACCATACAATCGTAGGTCGAGTGCAATAACCACTACCCCACTACTCATACGTCCTTCTATAAGCCACAAATCCAAAGTTAAATATACTGCAACAAAAATAGGAATTGATGGCGAAAGCTTCAACAATCCTTGGATGTTGGATGCAAGCGTAATCATAAAACTCGCGCATGCTTCGTGAATGACGTATCAACTGAACTATAAATGGCGGGGGAGCTACTATAATTCCACAAACTGTGACTTAGATAGTAAGTACTTTTTTGTTCAGAATGAGTACAAAAAAGACATGTTTCAGCATTTAATGGTGCATGCATGCATATAAAGACGCCTAATTACTATGCACACATTTTTAAATCCTAGCTTGGCGACGCACGACACGTGATACAAACTTCAAAAACCAACAAAGAACTTGACGACTAGCGTTATCGATAACTTTTATTTTGTATCGTGTGACCGTGTGTTTACATGTAGACAAAGATGGTGTGCACATGTCAGTAGTAAGGGAGGGCTCACGAGAGTTTCTGCAGGACCTCACGTAATAGCTCATTTAGAATGGCCTAACAAAACAACTCAAAAATATTTGATTGAATCAGGCGTCACCTGGCGGAAGTTTCTAACCATTGTGAAAAAATTAATATATGTAGCTTTCTTCTGAAAAAAAAACATCATGCAAGATGCACCGCCCGCCTGCAAAAAAATGCACATGCAGCATACTGCAGTTTCGTGGTGTGAATACACACCACGAAACTACTAGTGCACAAAACCTGCAGCTAGCAAGATAGTGACACACCTTGCATCTTCACCGATTAGACTACACATGTTTCTCCCCATGATTCGGTGCTGGTTTTCGTACGAGCTAACTCCTGAGGATGCCCCGGGATGGAACGAAACACTTGTAAATTTGTCTAATCGGTGAAGGTGCAAGGTATGTCGCCTGTCTTGCTAGCTGCAGGTATTGTGCATTGATAGTTTCGTTGTGTGCATGTGCAATTTTTTGCGGAAGTAAGCTACTAAAATTTCTGTTTTCATAACACAAAAATAGGTTATTTGCCAGTTTCACCGATAAACTTGATTTTGTATCGTGTGAGCGTGTGTTTACACGAAGACAAAAGTGGCGTTCGCTTGTCGGGAGTAAGGGAGCAGTCATGAATGCTTCCGAGGCAGGTTCCGAGGGACATCACGTAATAGCTCATTTAAAATTGCCTAACAAAACAAACACAAAAAGTAGGTTGTTTGCCAGTTTCACTGATAAATTTGGTTTTGTAGCATGTGAGCGTGTGTTTATTTACACGAAGACAAAGGTGGCGTGCACTTGTCGGGAGTAAGGGAGGGGTCATGATAGCTTCCGCGGGCCGGCGCCGGATGCGCCGTCACGCGCCGCCGGCTGAGCATGACGGCTTGCCTCACCGGGCCCGACCAGAGCCGAGTGTTGTGCGTTGCGGCAACGCACTGCAAATATTTCGGCGCATCATCATAATCAGCGATTTTGGTGGGGCACATCGCAAATGCAAGCGAAACCAACGGCTACCTCTTACTATCACATTTTTCCTATACCAACGGCTACTTGTCTTATGAAGCACGGAGGAGCTCGAGATAATAATTTTGGGCACCCGTCCTATGACTAGCCACAATCGCAGCCCGAACGCTCTAGCCACTGCGCCACGGGCTTCGCAAACAGTTTGGCGCATCACTCGGATTAGTTTGGTAGGTAGTGCAGTGGTGCGGCCTGCGTTTTTGTTTTAAGTACCGCGTACTAAATTTGGAATTTAATTGATGAAAAGAAAACTTTTACGTCTGATTAATGAATTAGTTTAATTCACAACGATGGCACCGAATGGAGAGCAGCTCAGTGGCCTTGATCAGTGGTCACGGCTGCTGGGGACATGCGAGATGCAACCCGGCACCGCCGACACCCGACACCGACACCGGCCATGTGAGGGGGGCGGTCACATGTGGAAACTTGGAAAATCTTGAAATATACACCATAGATTTTTAATTAGTAGCAGACAGCAGGTAGACTAATCCACCATCAATACAACTCTTACTATGGTAAGAAAAAACAACTCTTACCATGGTAAGAGTTGTTTGTATTGATGGACATTATTATTAAAATTTGCAGTGTTTAGGTATAACGTATTAAGCACATAATTTTTTTCCGTGTTCTGTGGTATCAAGTATGCTATTTATTTGTATCTTTATATGATCGCACATTGAGTAGTTCCTGAGATCTGAAATTTGGAAAAACGTTACTCCAGCAAAAAATCGTATTTCTCTAAACTACTTATGAGGTTCACGAATTTTCTATTTGGCGCACATTCTTGCACTACTTTGAGCTACCTGCTCATATATCTTTTATTTCTCTCCACCCACTTTATTTTTTTATGTATTCGGAAAATATCTGATTTCTTCTACACCGATGAGTTAGAAATTTAAAACTTTTATTTTCAAGTTCCAAGAAGAATTATTGTCGCAATTCGTGAGTCAATTGATTTTACTGCGATTCCAACTTCCACCAATAAAAAAACATTTACACCTTGATATAGCAAAATCATTTTAGTATCTATCTAAGTATCAGTATCTACTTTCAGGTTTCGCTCCGAAAATAGTTTCAATGCAGTTACAAAATCTAGTTTTAAAACTTAAATTGTCTGTAGAATAATAAATTTTAAGTATATACTATTTTTTGTTTCGTTCTTTTAAAAATCTTTCGAGAACCAAATTTTTGACAAGATTTTGTACTTAAAAATCAATAAACTGTAACATTTTTACCACACTTTTATTAGCTTCACTTGTAACTAAGTCACAATGTAAGAAAATCTTGGAAATCAATTTAAACCTACTTCTAATTGTCGTATTGATTTGAAACTTTGCAAGTCTATATGAATCCGATGACAATACAATAATTTGCTACCATCGAGCTGATCTGATGATGGAGTCAAGAGGTGGGCAATAGAACTCTTCAATGGCTGCTAGGAAACCCCTCGAGTTTAGGCTCATTTCTTTTGTTCTGATAAGACCTGTTCGTTACACTTGGTGGTGAGGGTCTGATGATGGAGCAGGGCACTTCTTAATGACCACTAGGAAACCCCTCGAGTTTGGCCTCCGTTGTTTCGTTCTGATGAGACTTTTTAGTCGCACTTGATGGTTAGGGTCTGATGATGGAGCAGGGAGGAAGTCAGTGGCACTTCTTAAATACCGATAGGAAACACCTCGAGTTCTGGCTCATTTGTTTCGTTCTGATGAGACCTATTCGCTACACTTGGTGGTAAGGGTCTGATGATGGAGCAGGAAGGAAGCCAGTGACACTCCTTAATGACCAATAGGAAACCACTCGAGTTTGGGCTCATTTGTTTCGTGTTGATAAGACCTATTCGTTACACTTGGTGGTGAGGTTCTGATGATGGAGCTGGGAGAAAGCCAGTGAAACTCATTAATGGCCTCAAGAAAACCCCTCGAGTTTGGGTTCATTTGTTTCGTTCTGATGAGACCTATTCGCTTCACTTGGTGGTGAGAGTCTGATGATGGAGCAGGGAGGAAGCCAGTGGCACTTCTTAATGACCACTAGGAAACCTCTCGAGTTTGGGCTCATTTGTTTCGTTCAGACGAGACCTATTCGCTACACTTGGTGGCGAGGGTCTGATGATGTGAAGATAGAGCTGGGAGGAATCCAGTGGCACCCTTAATGACCACTACGAAACCTTTTGAGTTTGGGCTCATTTGTTTCGTTCTGATGAGACCTATTTGCTACACTTGGTGGCAAGGGACTGATGATGGAACAGGGAGAAAGCCAGTAGCACTCCTTAATGGCAAATAGGAAACTAAGAAACCCCTCGAGGTGGGCTCATTTGTTTCATTCTGATGAGACCTACTCGCTACACTTGGTGGTGAGAGTCTTGTTGATGGAGCAGGGAGGAAGTCAGTGGCACTCCTTAATGACCACTAGGAAATCCCTTGAGTTTGGGCTCATTTGTTTCGTTCTGATGAGACCTATTTGCTACACTTGGTGGTAAGGGCCTGATGATGGAGCAGGGAGGAAGTCAGTGGCACTCCTTAATGACCACTACGAAACCCCTCGAGTTTGGGCTCATTTGTTTCGTTCTGATGAGACCTATTCGCTACACTTGGTGGTGAGGGTCTGATGATGGAGTAAGGAGAAAGTAAGGGTTCGGTTCGCGCATCTGGTAACTAATAGACTCCACTTGAATTTGTAAAACTAAATACATACAATCACGCCTTTGAGTTATAATGTTTACGGGGCGAGCAGACACATGAATGGACTGTGAAATCGATTATTACCCATAGCTTGCCGTTTATTAAACTAAAAAGTAAAAAATAAATATGTAGTTTAAAAAACTAAAAAACACACTTTTATAGGAACAGACTAAAAAGTACAAAATAACCGTCTATTCAGTAACTGAAATTAAAAAGCGTGGTGCGCCCTTTGCAAAGCATGCATTCAAGTACTTAATATTGACAACGCACACCACGCTTTTTAATTTCAGTTACTGAATAGACGGTTATTTTGTACTTTTTAGTCTGTTCCTATAAAAGTGTGTTTTTTAGTTTTTTAAACTACATATTTTTATGTTTAGTTTTTGCGCTATTTCGTATTATGGACTACGTAAGGGGTCTATTCTGACGGTTCAAAATCTCGTTCAAGAGTTTGACTGATACCTATTCTGTTTTTATTACATGGACAGTATTTTATTGGTCGGTACCAAAGAATATATAAACTTTTGGTACCAAGTGATAACGGCGCCAAAAACGTTACTGTGCAGACTCTGTTGGCGCTAACAACATTGTAACAAGCTAATTACGAAAACGAAATACTAGGTACTAATAATAAATGGGAAAGTTTGTAAATATTGTAAGTTGGTTATTTTAATGATGCGTAAACGGCCGAGGATTTATATTAAATTTTGGACACACAAAGACCATGAATGACCTGCAATATAGCATAGGAGACTTGGTATCAATGCAATCACGGGAACAGAAACCACACGGGTTAGACCATGGGGACAACTTATAGATAATAGCCTTATTTTCTCCGGCCCGCCCCGCCGTCTACAAAGCGCCTGCTTTGTAGACGGCGGAACGGGCCGGGACGGTCATTTCCGCCGCGAACGATAGCACAAAAGGGCAACCAACAACGCACAGGAGGGTAAAAATACCGCGCTGCAGGTGCCCGGGGCGGGCGGGCAGTGGCGAGTGGCGGCGGTAGCACGTTATAAACTGCTTTGCGAGTGAGGTGTGTGTAGACAGGGGCATCGAGACGGGCAGTCACGGTTTTTATTACTTCGCGGTCAAAAAGACTGCCCCGTCCCGCCGTCTGCAAAAGGCTTAAGTACTTAATCAACGACTTAAGGTGGTTCACGTCCGTCAGATCCTATACCGAAAACGAGAATAGATGTTTGCTTGAGGTCTCGACTCCGCAAATGTATCAAAATGTTGGAAAAGCCAACTAAATTAACATAAAGTCCATGACAATAAACAATAAAAAAAAAAACCTAGGTTTTTTGCTACGCTTTTAGAAGTACCTATATGCTCGCTCGAGCAGGGTTCAGATGCTGTTGCTTTGTCTATTAATGTAGCAGTGGTACTGTTCGAAAACATTTAGCTTTTTACCCGGGTGGTTGCCAACTTTTTTTGGCTGGTTACCTACTCTTTTGCTTCGCTTTCAGTGTAGTCCGGTACTTAAGCCTAACGCAACAAGTGAATTATGTGATCGATCGAGCACGGTTTAGAGGCTGCAGTAGCCGCGTTGCTTTATACGCCTGTGTAGCAATGATACTGTTCGAAAACAATCAGCTTTTTACCCGGGTGTTGCCAACTTTTTTCGGCTAGTTACTCTTTTGCTTCGCTTTTAGTGTAGTACGGTACTTAAGCCTAACGCAACAAGTGAATTATGCGATCGATCGAGCACGGTTCAGAGGCTGCAGTAGCCGCGTTGCTTTATACGCCTGTGTAGCAATGATACTGTTCGAAAACATTCAGCTTTTTACCCATCGCAGTTGCAATGGGTGCGTCCAGCGTGACCGATGCACGTCCAAACAGTAGTCTTTGCATTATGGAACTTTGTGGGCACAAAATGCTTTGAGTATAGTTAAAAATTATAAGAAAAACTAAGCGTATTCAGATTCGTATAGATAGGTATTGTAACTCTACATTCATGGTCCTTATTATTGTAAGTGTTAGGAAAGCATGTATCTAATCGACAACTATAGCATAGCATAGCATGGTGAAATACCATCTTTTCTAATATTAATATTGTTTGTACAACTGATAAAATCATAGGGTTCCCAAGATTAATTAAAAGTTATTTAGAATAAAATGAGATCGTTACATTAGGTAGGTAAATGCTTGAAAAAAAAAATGGAATCAAAACGATAGAACGAAAAATAAGAATGATTTTATGAAGTACTAGCTTCCCGCCCGCGGCTTCGCCCGAAACATCTAAACTTTCACATTTATAATATTAGTAGGATAGTAGGATGTTATACTATGTTTTCGCCGTCATTGAAGAGCAAACATCCAAAATTTTGCATAACATAAGTGAAAAAAAAGTTGAGATTAATGAAATTTATCTTCTTCAATTTTTCTGTTGTTAATGCTTGAATAGTTTTACTAAAGATAAAAATTCTTTCAATACTTTATTTATTTTTGAAGTCCTCACTGTTTAGATTATTCTAGTAATAGCCGGAAGCAAGACACTACTTTTTTATCACTCCTCTAATGGGGGACATAATTTGAGAAAATTGTTGCTGTCCCAGTTTTTTTGCTACTGTGTCATAGTTTCCTGAATATTATATTCATTTACCGTTATTACATGCAGTTTTCATAGATAGGAGGTGCTTGCTCTTGTGATTAAATAATTAATGAACTGGTTTTCGTTTTTACAAGCTTTTATTTAACTTGCAGTGTATGTATGTATGTATGTATCATAGATAAGACACTATATATGTATGTATGCATGTATGTCCGTTCGGGTCAAATCTTGCGAGCTAAATTTGACCCACTTTCTAATGTCCGATTGAGCTGAAATTTGGAATTCACCTTTAGTTCCGATGACAATGCAATTAAATATATAATCAGTATAGTTATCAATTCAGAATTCTTGCAAATTTCCAAGTACTATATTCTTGTTTTGTTGTGATGGATACTTGACACATTGTCAATGTACCATAAAGTTATAATCAGCGAGCATTCAGCGAGCGCAATCTTCATAGAGTGCGTGTCAGATAACTCTGCGACTTGGGCGTTTTTGGCGCTAGATACAGGACATTATTTTGTTCTAAGCGTATGACAAATATTAGTATTCGATTTTGACCCCACGCAGACTTATCTGGCGCACACTCTAAATTCAAATAGTAATAGAACACACGTCCCAACCCGACAGCCGATTTGAATTGGTTATATAGGAAAGAACATGAGTCCATGTCACTGAGAGAGTTTCTTTTGACGTTTCATCGTTCAGTTAAACAAATTGTACTAGATGGCGCTACCCCACTATAGCGACCTAACATTTTCTGAAAAATAGCGAAGAAAATAGTGTTTATTTATGCATTGTGTTGGCTTATGAAAGCTTTGGAGTGTCTCTGTGCAGATGGGTTTTGTTGTTATTTTTCTATGCTTGGTGAAATCGATTAGTCCATTTATTACAACCAAAATATGTTTGCACTGACCATGGATGGGGGCCCATCCCTGCCGCACACTCACATTGAGCTTCTGATATTATGTGATTGTCAACTTTTCGAATGACATTATAATTAATGTTTTTTCGCATTTCTGATGCACATTATACCAGCCACAAAATAAACACCTTCAGTATTATCATAGGTTAACCCCTCTCGATACATATTGGCAGAAGTGTCAACATTTTCTCTTTTAGGCAATACAGAATACCTCATTAGATCTTCAGTAATCGATGGCGCTATTGTATTACACTCGTGATATCAAAAAAGCTTCTTTGATCCGGGACGCGTGTCTTATACGATGTGTCTGGGTTATTAAACAGCCCCTATACCGGCTACAAAATCTGGGTATGGACATGGGCTTCATTTGACATTTGAAGCCCATATTATGCCCATAAAAGGACAAAATATGGGCTTTAAATGTCAAATAAAGCCCATGTCCACATCCATATTTTTTAGCCGGTACAGGGGCTGATCAAGACAACACGATCCATAGTCTTTCGATATGATTGAAGTTCGTTCACCAGTGCGGTGATTAGGCAAGTCCAAAACGTTAAGCAATATCGGTGTCAAGTATTCAGTGTTAGGCCTAAATGTAAGCTATCCAATCGGGGTCCAGTATTCAGTACCAGTCCAAGCCAGGTTAAATTATCAAGAAAAACGAATACGCTCACAAAACACCACCAACACCAACACATGGAAGCAAAGCAATCCGCAGACCTCACAGAAGAAAAACTTTACCACAGACAGATTAATTTGACAGTACAACCGACCGACACTCAAGTCTTTTTTAGGATGAATGAACTAATCCTTTGCCATAATATGCTAAAAAATGTAGGTTGTGTTGTGTTAGGGTTACAGCGCCATCTAGTGCATCGAAAAATTACTGCAGGAAACTCTCCCCTTAATTGCTCAGGAGACAAAAAACTGTCTGTTAAAAAAAACATACCAAGCAGTAAAAATGTTTGATGCAGTTTTGAAAAGTATGCTATAATATACTATTTACATCAATTTGAGATTATCGAATTATTATTATTACTATTTAAAACATTAATTTAAATTCCCTGGACTTAGGCTTTTTCACAATTCCTTACATATTTTTTTTTACATTTAATTAAAAGTGAAGTTTCCCTGTCAGTTACAGGACTACAGGCCACTCAAAATGGTTTTGAAGAATTTTTCGTCATTCTTTTGTGACAGGTACCGTTAATTTTTTTTCAAATCCAAGACCTTTTTTTTTTTGTTAAAAGGTCTTTTTCTTTACAAGCCCGTTGCATTGGCAAATCCAGGTGATTTCTGTGGGTATTTGATAAGAAAAAGCGATGTGATACAAGGCCTTGCCCAGTGATGTGATACAAAGCCTTGGCCAAGGCCAGATTTGGTGCAGCTTTTATGATTTGATTTGATTTTGATTTGGTACGAACGTGTGTAGCACGGATTATATTTGCTTTACAGCAGAGTTCGTCCGCACCAAATCGGCGGTTAGGTCTGGTCTGGACGTGTGTAGCGGCTATAAGAACTAACGAACGAACTATAAAAAGAAGCAAAAAAACGCGAAGTTGACTACTTAGGGTGACTTAGGTGTCACCAAGAAAGTATGTTGTTGTCACTTTGCACATAAATAGTTCACTAAAGTCAACGACAGATGGCTCCAAGTTAATACAACCATAGTCTACCTACAGAATAGAAAAATCCTTTTTTTCTTTAAATACTATGTTTATCAACTTTTGATAGAAACATAAATGTGTCTTGATCTTTAGTATTTATTTTTGAAATCCTTACTAAAATTTACAACTGAAAATCAGCGTTTGCTTGCGTTGCAAGACAGGTAATATTATGACGCTGAGCTGCGACCATTGAGTAGGTACTGCTGCGGCACACACACATTTTTCTTTGGAACTTTTTGTCTTATTGGGTCTAATTTGTGTTTTCTATTCTTGTTCGTAATACAGTGGTATCTACTCTTATACCTATGTGAATATGCCTTGTATTTAATGAATATTGTGTGTCTGTAGTAAGAATCTACAATCTCTATTTGGTGGTAAAATATATTTGTGTGTTTGCAGACTTGATGCAGTTGAAGAGCTAGACTGTAATAAATTAGGTACCTGGCAAACGACCATGCAATAATGATGAATTAAATGAAACGAAGCGAAGCACGTCCAATAATAACAAAAAAACACAAAAATAAATTATATTTAAAAAAACCTTTTTTTTTAAATCAAGCTTTTATTCAAATGCCCTAAAAAGAATAAAATAAGTAAACTTAGCAAAAGATAAGTATAAAGTTTACTTATTTTATTCTTTTTTGGGCATTTGAATAAAAGCTTGATTTTAAATAAAAGGTTTTTTAAATATAATTTATTAAGTTGCAGTCAGTACGACGTATCGAGATTTTTTTAACGATTCGTGATAGTGTGAACACGGGTAGGTATTTGAAAAGCATTAATAGGTTAAGATACGAATAGGGATCGACTTTCACCTACCTATCTGTTTGATAAAAAGTATTTTATATAAAATTAAGTATTAATAACATAATCGCTAGTAGCTTGGCTAAAATTTTCCAGAACAGACTATGTTTAGTCTACAATTGCAATCGAATCGAATCGATATTGAATTGCACCCATCTGCTTAATAGCTAATATGTTTATACCAATCGATAGAATGGAGTCTACAAAATGTAAAAATGTTGGGATGGCTACGCTATTCCTGGCAGAACGTAGGATTGGCAGCGATTGAAAGCTTAATATTTTTTTTATAATTTGCAACTATTTTTGAGTCACATAATTAATTATGTAGGTAGGTTTTATACTATCGATTGGTATAATAATGATTAAAAAATAAAGTAGGTTCTATTTTCATAAAATAGTTACTAAACAAATATGAAACATGAAATAACTTTAGCCAACCCACTCGCAGTATATTATTAAGCATACTTAATTTGATACAAAGCACATTTTATCAATTAACAGATGGGTGAAGGTCGACTCCTATTCGTATCTTAAATCATAACCGCCGCCAAAAATCCCGATTCGTGAAAAAGACAATACCTACGTCAAACCGTTTGACGCAAACGTCATCGTATGAATGGGCAGTAACATGAAGTTTGTACCTCAGTATTAAGTCGAGCTTCATGGGCAGTAACCACAGATCGTATGTAGCAAGCTAGCCGTAACTAACACCACTGTACTTATTCTCTTCTCTGTACTTATCTATATATACTATCTACTTCCCTAAACACTAAACCGATGTAAATCGGCCATGTATATTATATCAAAAGGTATCGTTAGATCGTCTTCGTGTCTCGTAGGTCCTGGTACTAGTTTATTCAACAAGTTGGTTGCAGTGAAAGTAACGTGGGGTCAGAAGTCACGGCGAATAACCTAGCACAAGCTAATGTCCCTTGCCTTTACTCAGCTTGAATAAGTAACTGCTACATACACTAGTTTGCCAGCCACTATCCCATTGATTTATATTACACTAGTGGCTCTCCGTGGTTTCACCCGTGTGGTATCCGTATCCGTGGGAATATAGGGATCAAATATAATCTATGTTACTCAGGAAGAATGTAGCTTTATAATAGTGAAAGAATTTATAAAATTTATAATAATAGTACGGAAATGCGAAAGTTTGGATGAATGAATAGATAATAATAATAAATATTTATTTCATAAAAATTTTCATTACATGTACAAAGTAAAAAAAAATACAATTTATGTAAGTATAGCTAAAATTTAAAAGTAAACTGGCTGAACTAGGTATCTATAGCCTGTACTTCAAGCGGATATAGAATGTGTGTTACTTAATAATGAGTCATGATAGAACAGCTGAATGCATCTGGATGAGATTTGGTCTAGAGATGTTAATGAGTAAGATGTTAGCTAAAACATAGCCTTGCTTGCTTACGATACTCACAACTTTTTACACTAGCTGCGTCTCATGGTAAATCACAAGAATAAGAGGGAACCCAGACTTTAATTATAATGTGGTACAGAACATTAGAGCTATATAGTATCAAACTTATAAGTGCCTTTTTAGTTTTTGCAGCGGTATAGCATCGATGCGAACAAGATGCAAACGATACAGCATCGATACAGTCAAAAAACTTCAATACAAATCGCGATGCAGTCAGAGTGGTGCGATCACAGAACACGGAAAGATTTTTTTCTCTTGCGATTCTCAAATTCGATCGACTCGACATTCTTTTAAGCTTGACTCTCATTTGTTTGTTATAAATTTGACATAAAGAATCGTGTTTGAATGCGGAGTGAAGGCGAAGTGACGGTAATGTAGAATTTCCTTAGAGAATTGCAACACAGGATGCAGTCGCTTGGCTGTCAAACGCTTGTTTGTATCGATGCAAAAACTTGCAATGTAAAAGGGTTCTAAGTTTTAAGTAGTAAATAAAAGTAGATAGACTAATTAGCTATGATATTGTGTTAGTATACTTAAAAATCTAAGAGCTAACATGACACAAGCAAGAACCACCACTACAAAAGTACAGAAAGTATTGCGGTATAGACATTTGCTACAACGTCCGACCGTCTGTATGACTAATAGACGGAAAGTGTCCCGCGCGTTTGTATGAGAGGTAATTTTAGAAAATTATGATTTACGTGTTCTCCTTTCAAGTTTGATTTCCGTCAGCCAGTGTTGGATAACGATTAACGACGTCGCTCTAAAAATGTTTTGTTCTTTGTTCTGTTCCTTGGATGACTATTTATTAACATCAACAATAGTTACACGATACTTATATATTAACTAGCCTGCCTTTCGCAGCTTCGCCCAACGCTATCCCGCGGGAATGTGACATTTTTCCGTGATAAAAAGTAACCTATGTCACTCCCAGGTTCCAAACTATACTCATATTAAAAATCACGTCGATCCACTTTGTCGTGAAAGACGGACAAACCCACAAAAAAACTTTTACATTTATAATATTTTTTTTTTATAATCATAGGTAGGTACTTTATTTTGATAATACACTTAGGTATATCCAATGAAGTTTTTATAGGGAGCCTGAGGTGTTCGTCATTTCATCATTTCAGCCGTACGACGCCCACTGCTGGGCATAGGCATTCGTCATTATTACAAGCTTTTTATTAACTTGCCATGTTAGTTAGTTAGTTAGTTAGTGGGGGACAAATCATGCAAGCTATTTTCACACAGAAATAAGGCAACAAAACATATTTCAGGGACTTATAAGTCTTTTTTTTTGTTTACAGGCTCCCGAAAGAATTGAGGCATACTCTCAACTTTCGAAAAGCGTTGTGGACCAGAACGGCGAGGCTGTGAAGCCCCCAGATAAACCAGCGAGGGACCCGCGTCGCACCGAGGTCACCGCTCTTAACATGGAGGTTGACACTCTTAGGTGGCAGCTGGCACAGGTATACGCAACACTTCAATCCAAGAGATCCCAATCAAAATACACGATGACAAAACAATAAAAATTCTTGAAACACTGTCAACGTTTGACCGGTCTCACTCATCACGTATCCTGTATTTTGACTAGGTTACTCAAAACAAATATGCTGGCACATTGATGCATCAATGTTGATAATTTGATATAAATGATGTTGTTTATAGTTACTTGCACCGCGAATTTGCAATGCGAATACACGGCGAATTTTAAATATTTATTTTGTCCGCAACCTGGTGGTGTTGTATCTGTTGTTGTCTAATTTTCCAATATGAATGTATGTTAATTTCAGACTGAAGCAAACAGACAGATGCACATAGCTTTACTTAAGCAAATAGTATCGTTCTTAAACAGAGTGAGGGACCACATTGACAATCAAAAGAACGATAGTTCCAAGAAAGAGACGACTAGGATCTCACCGAGGTCGTTCAACGTTGCCGATTTACCACGATCTAGATCAGTTCTTCATGTGAATAAAAATATGGATTATTTGAATCCACATAAAAAAATCAGCACTAAGAAAATTAGTAAGTCCATTAGTAACGTAAACGGTTACAAAGATGGCTTTGGTCTAAGGTGAGTTTAATTGTAACCAGCAAAGTGAACGCTATTTAGTTTCGATATTACATTTTCACTAATGACTTATTATCTTTGCAGAAATCAGATGAAATGTTCCCTTGTATCTGAAAAGGAGACAAACCAAAAGATTTCAGAAGAAATGTCAAGGCTGATAACTCTTGCCAATACAGTCCTCAGCACAAATTTACCTGATCTCGCTTGCACGTGTATTGATAATTGTGAAGATGAAACTCGAAATAAGTCTATAGAAATCGCTTCCGTTGATAAAGATGAAACAAAAGTCATTGAATCGACGGATACATCTATTCAAAGTGAAGAAGAGACAACAAATGCTTTTATATTGAACATCATGAATGATAACGACGATATATACGAAACTTTTAATAAAAAACTCTTGGAGGTTAAAGATAGCGCCATAAATGATCTTATCGGGTCACAGTCACCTCTCACTTGTGGTTTGGAAACAGACTTTGCTACTTTTGAATTGAACGAAAAAGAGCAGCAAAGTCCTTTGTCTGAAAAACATGATATAGAGGCGGTCAACGGCAAAATACTTAAAAGTGCGCACAATAAACGGAATGAATACAGTCACGTATCTAATTTCATCGAAGACGAAAGCGGGTTTTCCTCTATGAGCTCATTTCAGGAGATCGGCATTCCTATCATAAGCATCATTCCACCGTCGCCATGCAAAGAAGTGGGTTACTTAGACGAGATTCCAGACATTTTGAACGAACCTGAAAAATGGAAAACTGATACACTGGAACTCGACAAACAAACCGTCAAAGTATTTTGGGTTTGAGAATTCATCAAACGTACAAAACCACTTTAAGTTCAAAGTATTATTGTGCACAATTACTTGTAATAAGGTTTCACGATTAAGTAATATTTATTTAATTTCATTATGTACTAACGATTTGATGTTGTCATTTTCAATGCAATTTTGAAATTGATTAATAAATAGATTAAGTACATAATTATCTTTCGATTACTTCCAACTATTTTAAAGTGTGTAAGAACCAAAGATTAAAAGATAAATAATAGTAGAAGAAAACATAAGTAGGTTCCCCAAATGTGACGGGATCATTTCTACTTTTAAGGGACTGACATAGCCAACTAGCGCCGCCAATAGATTTTATTTTATTTCTTCTAATTATGCCTTATTTCTTAAAAAACGTTTTTGAAAAAAAATGTAACCGCCTTCAAAACGGATCTTCAAACAAAAATTAACAAACACTAAAAAACGAAAAAAATAATAAGATTTTTTAATTCAAAGGACGATGATACGTGACTTTTTCTAATTTATCTTGGTACTTACTGAACTGTTTGAAGTCGGTGCCGTCTTATACGTATTGGGCAATTACGTCCTACACCTCACGCTTGGGACCGGGTTTTTTTTATATGTTAGTTATTTCACTCAATATATTTCGTTCTTATTCTTTTTGGCTTGGCACCGACTTCAAACAGTTCAGTAAGTACCAAGATAAATTAGAAAAAGTCACGTATCATCGTCCTTTGAATTAAAAAATCTTATTATTTTTTTCGTTTTTTAGTGTTTGTTAATTTTTGTTTGAAGATCCGTTTTGAAGGCGGTTACATTTTTTTTCAAAAACGTTTTATTTTTCGATTTTTAGTGTAAATACCTAATCATAGCGAAACTACATGGTGATTATGATAAATTGTTGTAAATATCCTATCCGTTACGGAATTCAGCTTTCCATCTTTAGCTACTTAGATAACTTGAAGGAATACAATTGAAGGTCCATTTGTGCATAAGGTATTTATAAAACATCATAATATAACTCCTAACTGTTGAGGAGTTTCACCTCTCATCAGTAGCTCACTCTAATAACCTGAAAGAATATAACTATTGGCCCATACGTACGATTAATACTTAAATAAATATTCTCCAGCTCCTAACCGTTAAGGAGTTGTAGCTTCCATCACCAGCACATCACTATGAGATGATGACTACCAGATGCAAATACTTGACTAACTTCAAAAATAAATGGAACGCATAAGGCTTGCCTATATTTGAGAATTTCTCTCAATTTTCCTGGGATTTGATCCCCTGGTCCTGACTTGGTGAAAGTAAGACCAGGTCAGAAGTACCAACTTTCGAAAAAAAAAATATTTTGAAATTGATCCCCAATTTGATGAAACTATGAAATCATCTATATACCCAAATAAAGTCTGAATACACATTATTCAGGATAACTCCTGAACTTCTTGTCAGTTCTTGATAAAATTTGAATGGGACCACACGAGAAGCGTCACCTTTTAAATAAAAAAAGAATTATCCAAATCGGTTCATTAACTAAAAAGTTCTGAGGTAACACACATAAAAAATAAAAAAAAAATAAAAAAAAAAAATATACAGTCGACTTGATAACCTCCTCCTTTTTTTGAAGTCGGTTAAAAAAAGGAATCAGTCAAGGTCTTGATGATGTCTTATATTATTTAACAACTTCACACCATAATAAAATACGTAAAATAAGTAGTTTTAAAATGGATTTGACCCAAAAGTGGCCACTTTTGAAAAAAATCCAGTTTTAAAATTGTTTGATTGCTTTTTAAATTGTGTAAAGTTATTCAATATATTACACTTTATTCACAAAAACTAGACTGATTTATTTTTTAGAAATTGAGCATATTTAGAAGAAATAAAATAAAATAGATTGGTTGGTGGCATGAGTTGGCTGCCAAAGTTAAAATCATAGCTCAAACTTTGTTAATATCGCAGTGGATGTATAAAATAAATAGCTAGGGTATTTAGTACTACTGTTCGGAAAAGATCGACGTTTCTGAACGCATCTATAATGTCACGTCAAATTGACATTTAGCTGTCACTTGAAGTTGACAGTTCTGACTTGATTGGAATTCTTGTGAGAAAAATGTCGGATTAATTTTGCTGAATTGTTAAAAACCGCTCGCGTTGAATATGCCTGGCATATCGAGCTTGAATTGAATCTTAAATTATCTATCTGATCCCGTGTTGTACGACCAAGATTTTGACGCCATCTGATCGGGCCGGTCGCGGCGTTTTGAAAGAAAGATAACTTTCTACCACACGCGTTGTTGTCGGGACAATATATCTTAATAAGCAGCCCCGCGTGTGTCGTTGTGTATTGCTGAAGCGCCCAGTGTCTTGGGAACGCTGTTATTTGTGTTGTGAGTAAGGTGACGAATTGGTAAGGTCTGCAGAAGAAGAAGGAACCAGGGGACGCGTCCCCTCTCTCCGCAGCCCAGGAGATTTTCGACACCACAGAACCGTATGTGAAATCACCTTACTTAACATTAAGTCGCTGTGTATCGCAGTCCAATTGTTCAGTTACATCCCGGCTGAAACCTAGTTTTTGTCCGGAGTCTATACTCATGATAAATTTCCACTGCGCCATGCTGATTCCGCGGTCTAGGCGGGGGTGTACTGAACATTTCTTGGCAGCAGAGCGTAGTTTGAAGGCCTGAGAGGCCCACGCCAAAACTTTGTCCATTAATCAGTGCCGTTTTGATGACCATCTGGTCCGGACTAGATTAATTTGTACTTGTAAATGGTAATTAACTTGCATTTGAAAAGTAAAGGGCATTCCTTTGTTATTGGTTCCATGTCTTGTAATTAATTGTCATGTATTGAAGTTCCAAAATGTAAACAGATGCCTTTCTTTGCTCATAATAATTATTATTTAGTTTGTTAGCAAATTTGAGTTGTGAATATTGACAAGTTTGTTGCTAAATAATAGCTAATAAAAGGTTAGCTAATAAGTTTGCACTCAATACTTAGTGAAACTAAAATGATTTAAGACATTATTTACACATTGAAACTTATTGAAACTTGTGCTTTGAAATAATTAAAATTAACTTGTTGTGTTGATATCCAAGTGAATTTCAATAGTCAGTGATATCCAAGTGAATTTCAATAGTCAGTGATTTGTTTGAACTGAATAACCTTTTGACTTATAAAGGCAAAGTTAATTTCTGTCTAAGTTATAACCTCTTGAGAGTTAGAGTTATAATTATATACTTGAGTTTTGTTGTTTTCTGATAACCTCCAAATATTTAAGAGTTTGTGTCATTATAAATACTTTGTTGTTGTAATATTGGAATTTTGTGGTTATTAAGAACCTCCAAAATATTGGAGATTTTGTGTTATAGTGAATATTTTGAATTTGTTGTTTTTGTTGATAAATTTGTGACGTTACAATGACGGCCTCCTCTGCTAAAGCCAAAATACGTTCTGAGTTACGGTGGTTAGCTTCTGCGGTCGCATTGTTGGATCGACCGGATAGGACGGAGGCCTTGTTGAACAGATACGTAGATCTGCCCATACGTTTGGCTGTTGTTGATGAGCAGTATGCCTTATTTTTGGAAAAGACTGTTGAGGCCGAGGTGGAAATGCGACAAGAAGTCGGTTTGGATGTGGACCAGTGTTATGATTTTGCGGACAGAATTACTCAGGTGGCTCGACCTTTGCAAGTGGCAAGAGAGAATGAACCGAGCCCGTCCCCGGTCACATCTAAGAGTATGCCCCCTCACTTTGCTAGATTGGCCCCCTTAGACTTAAGGCGTTTTGCTGGTCGTCTAGAGGACTGGGAGGGCTTTATTAATATTTTTGATAGTCTCGTACATGCCCGGGATGATTTGACCCAGGGCCAGAAGTTAGCGTACTTGTTATCCGTGTTGGAAGGGGAGGCCCTTGAATCGGTTCAACATTTGGCCCCCTCGGATGAAAACTACCCTATTGCTAGGGATTTGATTGCCCGTCGGTACCAGAACGTACGACGTCTGGCGGACAACCATGTTGCCGCCATTTTGAATTTACCCCGCGTTGCCAGCGTGATGCACTTGAGAGTGGCTTTGTTGAATCCGCTGTTGGTTGCCTACAATGCATTAAAAAACTTAAAACTCCCAGTGGAGCAGTGGTCGTTTTTGTTACTGCACATTGTCCTGGGAAAGTTGCCGGACTCTGTTAAGGTCCGTTTTGAGCAGCAGTATGGTGGGGATAGTGCGACTTATCTGCCACCCTTCTCGGACCTCTTGACGTTCCTGGAAGGAGAGTGTAGACTGGCAGATAATTCCTCTCTGGCCGGTCCTATGGGACCAGAACGACCTGTGCCACAGAGTAGGTCCCCCACCGGACCCCCCCGTAGGGGGCGTATGGCCCCTCGCGCGCCCGGCCGCTATGCCGCCGTCCAGGAGACCGCCCGCTGCTTGTACTGTCGGGAACCGGGTCACAGCACGACCCGTTGTGATAAGTTCCTCGACCAGCGCGTCCAAGGCCGTCGAGCGATCGCGCGACAACGGACATGGTGCTACTCGTGCTTGGGCCTGCACATGCAGCGCGAATGTACCCAAGCGCACCCATGCCGCTTTTGTAAGGGCAACCACCATCCCCTCCTCTGCATGAACAGCCCAGAGGGCGGCGGAGCGCCGCAGCGCGTCGCTGCGGGATCACCTCGTATGGGTGGGGGTCTCGGACCCCCCGCGGTGTTTGCATCCCGCAGCAGTTCTAGTGGCCACCAGAGTGGCCCCAGACGCTCTCCGCCACGTTTGGAGCCTCAAACGGGCGGGGGTCCCAGGGACCCCCCCATGGGAAACCGATCCCCAAGGATGGGGATGAGTTATGCGAGCGTTGCCGGAGGTCGTAGAGGCCCCCCGCGACGTTTTGAACCTCGCACGGGCGGGGGTCCCACGGACCCCCCCATGGGAAATCGGTCCCCAACTAGGGGGTTCGATTTTGCGAGCGTTGCGGGAGGTCGTAGAAGCCCTCCGCAACGTGTTGAGCCTCGCACAGCCGGGGGTCCCCGGGACCCCCCTTCTGAAAATCGGTCACCGTGCCCCCGCGACTATGGGGCGACGTACACGGTGGATGCTAGGCACCGATTCTCGCCGCCGCTCGCCGAATACCCGCGTTTGGAGCGGCGCCCGCCCCGTCTTCAAGGGGCCGGGAGATATAACCCGCCGGATACCGGGCGAATTGGACGTGGGCAGTATGTGGGAGAATGGGACCCACTGGATCGCTATGAGCGACCCCCTTACCATGGGGGGGCGTCTGGGGACCCCACATACTAGCAATCAACGTGTTTACGGTCGATTGTAGCCACCCCTCCAGAGACCGTTTTGTTGCCCACGGCCTCTGTGCTTGTCAGGGGATTGAATGGCGACCTTGTGGAAGTTCGCGCCTTGTTGGATTCCGGTGCTCAGGGGTGTGTTGTGTCATCTTGGTTAGTTAGGCGGTTGGGCCTCAAGGTGCACCCCCACACGGAAGGCGTGAGAGGTGTTGGCGATGTGAAAGTCCCCGGGTTGTTAGGGCATGTTGACTTCACATTTACATCACGTAATAAGTCCACGCCAGGCATTAAGACCTCGGCGATTGTGTTGGACACAGTTGTTGGCCGTCAATCTTCAGTTGACTTGGGACCGAGTATGTTGTCTTTGGTGTCTGATTCCCCACTCGCCGATCCAAATTTCTTCCGCCCAGGCCCGATTGATGCTCTCCTTGGAGCCGATGTCCTGGGGCGAGTTTTGTTGACGGGGAAGCGAGTTTTGCAGCCAGATGGCTTGGTAGCTCTGCAGACGACACTCGGTACAGTTGTGATGGGCCCTGCTCGCCGCGTTTTGGATTCCCTTGATGAGGATCGCGGTCTTGTTTTTAATGTGTCTCTCTCCGAAGTGGTGCAGAAGTTTTGGGAGGTTGAGGAACCTCCACCAGCCCCGCGGGTCGACCCAGTAGCGAATGAGTGCGAGTTGTATTACCAGAATAACACTGGTCGCCTCCGCTCTGGTCGTTTGATCACCCGTCTCCCCTTTCGTGCCGGCCGACCTCCTCTGGGCGAATCCCGACCGCTAGCGGAACGTAGGCTAGTGGCGATGGAGCGTCGCATGAGCAAGGATCCGGTCTTCCGCCAGAAGTATGTTGAATTCATGCGGGAGTATGAGGAGTTAGGGCACATGTCCGCACATTGGCGCTCCGTTGAGCACTTCTTTTTGCCGCACCACGCCGTTTTGAAATCCGGAAAGATTCGGGTGGTCTTTGACGGTTCGGCTCCCACCTCTACTGGAGCGTCCTTGAAGCAGTGTCTGCATGTAGGTCCCAAGCTGCACACGGAGATCTCAGACATTTTGACCAACTTCCGGCGGCACCAAATTGTATTTATGACTGACATCCGGATGATGTTCAGACAAACGGTCATCCATCCAGAGGATAGGAGGTACCAATTGATTTTGTGGAGAGAGAGTCCTAGGGACCCCTTGTTGAATTATGAATTGAATACGAATACGTACGGTTTGGCTTCGAGCCCGTTTGTTGCGATTCGTTCTTTGTTGGAGTTGGCCGAGAAGGAGCGCTTGAGATACCCTCGCGCCTCCGCCATTTTGGCCAGTGACGTCTATGTGGATGACATTTGCACGGGCGCCTCATCTGTCTCAGAGGCGATTGTCCTGAGAGACGAACTCACCGCCCTTTTGAAGTCGGGAGGTTACGAGTTGAGGAAATGGATATCCAACTCGCCTGATGTACTGGTAGGTTTGCCCGAAGAGCACCAGCAGGACCCCCACCTATTCGAAAATGTTGATAATCCCCATGTGGTGACCGTCCTTGGCGTACAGTACAAACCGGTCTCTGACACGTTCACTTATTGTGTGGATTTACGACCACCGAAAGTCTGGACCAAGCGTTTAGTATTGTCTACTGTCGCACGTACCTTTGACCCCAATGGGTGGATTTGCCCCGTGCTGTTTATGGCCAAGTGTTTCTTGCAACGGTTATGGGCTTCGGGTGTGTCGTGGGATGAACCCCTCTCGGACGAGTTACTCCGAGATTGGTCGAGCTTCGTTTCATCCCTCCCCGAGATTAATGAAGTGCATTTGCCGAGGCTATTCCTCCCTTCTAAAAATTGTAAAGTTACTCTTCACGGCTTTTCCGATGCCTCCGAACGTGGATTTGCTGCGGCCGTGTACCTCCGCACCGTTACTGTTGACGGAGTTGTTGCTGTGCATCTGGTGATAGCGAAAAGCAAAGTCGCTCCCCTTCGGACTCGTCATACGATCCCGAGGTTGGAATTGTGTGGAGCTGCCCTCCTAATGCGTTTGTTGAACCACGTATGGCTCACATTAGGTCGATCTATTAAGATACAAGAGGTTTATGCTTGGACGGACAGTCAGGTCGTCCTTTGTTGGTTGAAGGCTCCGGCGCACACCTTGGACGTGTTTGTGGCCAATCGAGTGTCGCAGATTTGTAATTCCGACATCGAGTTGATTTGGAGACACGTGCCGGGAACCATGAATCCCGCGGATTGTGCGTCTCGGGGTTGTGTAGCCCCAACCCTAATTAACCACCCCCTCTGGTGGGGCCCACAGTGGTTGATGCGGCCTGAGTCGGAGTGGCCGCCCTCTCCAGCGTTGTCGAACGTAGCCGTTCCTGATATGCGGGCATGCGTCCTGGAGACTAACCCCGCCGGGGAAAAGGATTTGTTGTTGGATCGGTACAGCTCCTTACAGAAGCTGCTTGGTGTTACCGCTTGGATCAGACGTTTTGCGTACAATTGCAGAAACCCACGCGCGAGGCGTGATTCGTCGGTTCTCACTCCGGACGAGCGTAGGGACGCGCTCTTGTTTTGGGTCCGGAGAGTACAAGCTGATAGTTTTGAGTCCGAGATTGAAATTTTGCGTTTAGGCCGTCGCAAGTTGAAGGGCGCGGTATCGCGACTAAATCCCTTCCTGGACGAGAGTGGGCTCTTGCGAGTCGGCGGAAGACTTCGAAATGCGAACCTGCCGTATGGAGCTCGTCACCCCCTTTTGTTACCTAAAGCCGGACATTTGACTCAACTGATAATAACAGATCGCCATGTGAATGCACAACATGCTGGCTGTAATGCTTTGTTGGCCATTTTGCAGCGTGAATTTTGGATTTTGTCTGCTCGTCGAGCCATTCGCACTGTGGTTTTCCGTTGCCTGCCTTGTTATCGATTGAAGGCCGCGACCATGCAGCCCCAGATGGGTGATTTGCCTGCTGATCGCGTCACGGAATGTAGAGCTTTTGCCGGAGTCGCCACCGACTTCGCCGGTCCCTTTACTGTAAAGGCTTCGAGACTGCGTAATGCTAAAACCTATAAGGCGTACTTGTGCGTGTTTGTGTGTTTGTCCACCAGGGCTGTCCATTTGGAAATTGTCTCGGAATTGTCTACCGAAGCCTTTGTCGCCGCCTTGAGCAGATTTGTTTCCCGCAGAGGACTGCCGACATTGATACGTTCCGATTGTGGTACTAATTATAAGGGAACGTGTAATTATCTTAAGGAAGTAGTTAAGTTTTTTGTTGATAATAAAATAGACATTGGAACCACCCTCTCCCGGCGTGGGATAATCTGGAAGTTTAGCCCTCCAGCTTGTCCGACCTGGGGAGGAATTTTTGAAGCTTGTGTAAAGGCTGCCAAGACACACTTGCGTCGCGTGATTGGAGAAACTATTCTCACGTTTGAGGAACTTGATACGGTATTTTGTAAAATTGAGGCCGTCCTCAACTCGCGACCCTTGTGCCCGTTGTCTTCGGACCCGAATGACCTGGAAGCGTTGACCCCAGGTCATTTCTTGATCGGACAGCCCCTTTTGGCTTTGCCTGAATATCCGATTCAGGATGTAGGATCCCATCGTTTGTCGCGATACCAACTTTTGAAACAGATGTCCCAAAACTTCTGGGCACGTTGGTCGATGGAGTATTTGCATATCCTACAACAGCGCGTGAAGTGGACAGATAAAACCACCCCACCCCAGACTGGCGACCTCGTGTTGATTAAGGATGCTAACCTGCCGCCCCTATGTTGGCGAAGGGGGCGCATTGTTAAACTCTACCCCGGAACTGACGGAGTTCCTCGTTTTGCTGAGGTTTTGGTTCGAGATTCGGTTTTGAAGAGAGCCGTTAGTGGGCTCTCCCGCTTACCCGTAGATTGACGTACCGTTCTTAACGGTCCGGGGCGGGGGGATGTTCGGAAAAGATCGACGTTTCTGAACGCATCTATAATGTCACGTCAAATTGACATTTAGCTGTCACTTGAAGTTGACAGTTCTGACTTGATTGGAATTCTTGTGAGAAAAATGTCGGATTAATTTTGCTGAATTGTTAAAAACCGCTCGCGTTGAATATGCCTGGCATATCGAGCTTGAATTGAATCTTAAATTATCTATCTGATCCCGTGTTGTACGACCAAGATTGTGACGCCATCTGATCGGGCCGGTCGCGGCGTTTTGAAAGAAAGATAACTTTCTACCACACGCGTTGTTGTCGGGACAATATATCTTAATAAGCAGCCCCGCGTGTGTCGTTGTGTATTGCTGAAGCGCCCAGTGTCTTGGGAACGCTGTTATTTGTGTTGTGAGTAAGGTGACGAATTGGTAAGGTCTGCAGAAGAAGAAGGAACCAGGGGACGCGTCCCCTCTCTCCGCAGCCCAGGAGATTTTCGACACCACAGAACCGTATGTGAAATCACCTTACTTAACATTAAGTCGCTGTGTATCGCAGTCCAATTGTTCAGTTACATCCCGGCTGAAACCTAGTTTTTGTCCGGAGTCTATACTCATGATAAATTTCCACTGCGCCATGCTGATTCCGCGGTCTAGGCGGGGGTGTACTGAACAACTACAATTACGGTAGTACCATAAGAATATTGTGGTACTAGTACAATTTTTAAGATCGAAGAACTTTCCGTTCGACTGCCTAATTATCGACGATATTCGTTTGCTCACGATCTTTAAGCATGCTACTGTGCGTGTGTACGGAGTGGTCGGAACGTGGTGCAAGCAATTTTCGCCATAAAGTAGTCGTTCCTCGGTTGCACGCCCGGCATTCATCGCGGCCCCCCGTTGCTCAAAGTTGATCGCATCTTGTTACGCTACGTTACACAGTATTGTGAGATTTGAAGTTTTCTTTTAATCATTTAATTACGAATAGCATTAACGGGGTCAAGAAACAATTTACATACCACCATTACACACCATTATGACCATAATACGGTTGTGGCCGTGGCCGAAAAACTTATTGTGAGTGAGGAGAAGAAAGTGTATAAACGAATTTATATGTTGTACTTTACGAGTAACAATGTAGGTACAGTCGACCCAATGAGAGAGCTTCTTTTGACGTTTCATCGTTAGTTAAAAAATTTGTACTAGATGGCGCTACCCCACTATAGCGACCTAACTTTTTCTGAAGAAGTAAACGAAAAAGAAAATAGTCTGTCTGTAGTAAGGCGTGCATTAGACGGTCATGCAACCATCAGTCAATTCCTTCACTCATGACTATCTAACCAATCGGTATAGAGGAACTACGGGCAGCGTTATGAATGGTTCATTTTGATGGGCTAAAAGAATCGTGACTTATAGCAAACTGAAAAAAGTAGGTTGTGTTAGGGTTACAGCACCATCTAGTGCATCGAAAAATTACTGCAGGAAACTCTCTAATTGAATCGTGACCCACCATAAGAATATTTTCTAAATATGAAAATTCTGGCCTTTATAATTTTGACGCTTTTAAAGACATTATCAGCCAAATGGGTCATTAGTCGATTGGTTTGACTGTACATTAGGGTAAAGAAACACTTTTTTATCGATAATCATCACTGACCTCTATTATTGATAATCGTACTTTTTGGATGGTAATCATAGTAAACTAGATTTTAGTGTTAAACTTCACAATGACTGTGACAAACTTGTGACAAACAATCAAAAATTCATATAAAACAAAAACATGACACACAACACATCCTTACAAAATTAATTTTTTATATAAATTTTAATGTGAAAACGAAGTAAACATTTGAAATTTCGGTATAAAATTCTAAATTCTTAGTTTTTATAATGGCTGATGAAGCAGACGAGAGGGCAAGCGGTGATGCAGCATCTCAGGATAAACTGGAGGTTCCTGAGCCTGAACCAGAGCCCCCTAAGATCCCGGACGTAGAACTAATAGTTGATGGTTTCGGCTTTATGCCTAAGATAGTTCCAGGAAGGCAGAAAAGTAGAACATCGAAAGTTTTCGATAAAGCCCCAAAAGACACTAAAGACGTAGATGCTCCACAGGAACATAGTCCATGTGCATCGAGTACCAACATCGATATCGTGCGACGGTACACTTGGAAAACGAAAAATAGAATGACTGTGCAGGTATTGTATTATAATTAATTTTTATAATTAAACACTCACCGCGGATTGGGACATTGTAATAGAGCACCCAAATAAAATTGTTATTTTAATATTGGAAATCGTTATCATTAACATCAGCCAATAAAATTAATGTTTCCACTGCTGAGGTAACCACTGTCTTTCTTGTGGATAGATAAGGCGAAATGGCCATTTCACATGTAATACCAATTATTTAATGAAATATTAGAAATAAACGAACCCGTCTCACAACTGGCTCCGATGGGACTCGAACCCACGACCTTTCACTGCCCGGGCGAATGTTCGAAGAACTGAGCTACGGAGTCGTAAGGAGACGCGTCGAATTTATCCAATACTTATGCGCTGTTACCCAGCGTTTAGTATCTATCATTTTACATAAATTTATATTTTGCGGGAATTAACCCAGGAACCTAGCACCACCACCCACTGTCTTCGTCCATAAATGCTGTATTGAACTGCCATTTTATTTTAGCTCTGTTAATTTCTTTTGCTATCGAAGCCTTCAACTTTATTCCTACATATTTTATTATTAAGTTTTTCTGGCTCGAATTTTTATGATTCTATAAACTCCATAATACAGGTCATAACTTATGGCGCTACAATCACATCAATACAAGTGCCAGATAGAAAAGGTGTGCCAGATGATGTTGTCGCTGGTTTTGATACATTGGAAGGTAATATTGAAATCCTTATACAATACTGGCCTTCCGCCCGCGTCTTCGCCCACGGGGAATACACGACGTTATCCCGCGGATATGTGATCTTTCCATGATAAAGGTAGCCTGTGGCACTCTCCAGCATCCAAACTACCCCATTCCAAAAATCACGATAATCCGTTGCTCAGTTTTGACGTGAAAGACGGACAAAGAAACAAACAAACACAATTTCACATTTATAATATTAGTGTGGAAGTATAGATTATGGATATTTATTCGTGTAGAGCAATCGTGTTGTGCCTGCCTATGTTGAAATACTTGTTCCTAAAAATATGGTTCAGGCACCGTTAGGAAAGTCTTAATGAGTAGTAATAAGGCAAAATTCAAACTGGAAGACTTTTGATGTAATTTGGCATAAATATACCTACTTAGGTAAACCTTGGCGCGAAAAATTAGTCATAAGCATCGCGATTGACAGATGCCACGCGTTTTCACTGCCATATATTCGCCAAGACAAAAAGCAAAGCACAATGGCACCTTAGGTAAGGGCATGTAGAGTTAGAAGCTTGGCTCTACATGAGATCTGATAACTTTTTGACAGTGCGAGCTATGTGGTGTCGTCTTGGCAACATTATCCGATAATATTTTTGGTGGGATCAAAAAAGTTACTGGGTTTTGTAAAGATGATTGAGTCCAAAATTATTACTGGTTTTTGCTTTACAGAGTATTTGCAACCAAGGAATCCTTACTTTGGTTCTACGATTGGTCGTTATGCTAATTACATACGTGATGCGACGATGGTGGTCAAACCTTCCGGCAGAATGTATATGCTGTCTACAAACAGAGGTCATCATCACTACCACGGAGGATATATTGGATTTGACAAGGTGAGATCATTCGAAAATTTCAAAAGCTGGCGCAGCGCGCACGGCCTAATTTTGTCTCCGCAACTAATTTGTCTCTCACATCAAGTCTATTCGTTTGTATGAAAGTGCGCGCATGTAGCAACGCGTCTGTCGGGAAATTTTACATACAAATCCAATAGACTTGTTGTGAGTAGGTTACCAGATTTTAAAAAGAGATTTCCTGACAAAGTCTCATACTATTTTGTAAAATTCCTAGCCCGAGCAGAGTAGAAAAATTAGAGGAACTAACCTATAGGCTACTTGACCCTTATTTTATATATGTCCTAAACGTTTAATAATTGTTCTCTTACAACAAAAAAAATATATTTTAAAACGTAAATATAAATAAATATATTTAAACTCTAAACACAAAACTTTATTTGAAAAATTCGCTTTTTAAAAACCGGTAAATACCTACAATCTCCTCCTCTCCTCCTCCTCCATGTTGGTCGATAGATCATCTATGCTCTGACGTCATACTATATGTAAACAAACACTTGACAGTTACTCGACAACGTTTTCTGTTCCGGTGGCCAACACTGGAACTAACGTGTTTTGTTTTTAATGTCATTTTGTTATCAAGTTGCTGTCCAACCATAGCGCGCCGCTGTCACCGGAACAGAAAATACTGGAGGGACAAATTAGTAGCGAAGACAAAAGGTGCTCGTGCGCGTTAGTGCAAACTGAATATTTAGATAAGTGACTTGTCATAACAAGCGATACTTCCATTACGCCCGACCAACATTTATGAGCTTTCCGCCCTTGGCTTTGCCCGCATGAACTACAGGATGTTTCCCCGTGAGAATGACACATTTACCGGGGGTAAAAAGTACTATATAGGTATGCTATTCAAGACCATAATCTATTTTTGTCTCAAAATTCAACCAGATCCTTTCAGCCGTTCCGCCCTGATTGAATAACAACCATCCAAACTTTAGCATTTACAATTTAGTAAGAAAGAAGTAAGATAAACTCCATAAATATTGATTGAAAATGAAAAAAAATATATATTCCGTCTACAAATGCCAGTTTTACAAAAGTGTTTGAGACCTATTGAGTCTATGATTACGCACGCTACTATAATATATTGTAATACGCCTAGTGCACTTATTTATATGTCAGATTTCTATTTAATTACACTTTTTGCTTTGCGTTTCAGGTGAACTGGCGTTCCTACGTGTCCGGGAACAAGGTGATAATGAGTCACGTGTCCGAGAGGTTCAACGAGGGGTATCCGGGGTCGGTGATGGTGCAGGTCTCCTTCGAGGCCACCTGCGACAACTGCCTGAAGATCGAGATGCGGTGCACCACTAGCGAACCCACTATAGTCAACATGAGTAACATGCCTTACTTCAATCTCGCTGGACATGTAAGTTTATTTTTTAATTGACATTTTATCCACAACGAGTTAGCATTAAGCCTTCATCACACCTAATGATAAATGAAAATATGGTTGAAGGTGGAAGCATACTACTCATCATTCTCAATCACTTAGGAACTAGCTATCTTATCTCTAACTGCCGGAGCACAACTTTGCTGAAAACATCGTTGTTATGGCATCAGACTTAGATCAGATGGTGGTAGCTAGCCAGGCGGACTTAATAACAAGACTAAGTCCTACCACCAACTAAACCAAACACAATATGTTCCAATTATCCAGTGGCTTCCCGAGACCTTGACCAGATCGTCGGTTTACCTTGTAGGGGGCCTGCCCACACGGAACGTCGTCCGGTTCGCGGTCGCCATTCGAGAACCTTTCCACCCCAACGGCCATCGGTTCTCCGCGTTACCTAGTTCACCTTCTTTTGGTTTCCATTTAATGATACTGCTGATGATGTGAAATTTCTAAAATACCTAAACCAAATTATTTTGTTTCTTTGCAGCACGCAGGAAATGAAACAATGTATGATCATATATTTACGATAAACGCTGACAAGTATACGGTGACAGACGAAGAAGGCCTTGTCACAGGTGTGTACTATATTCTTATGTCATAAGTTGGACAGGAATCGAGCAATTTGAGGGCTTAACGGTGGCTGAGTCCGGCCAATGAAATAATTACATGATTTGAAAAACATAAGTAATTGTTCATGATACGCTACGGCTTATGTTCGGTTAACTTAAAAAATATATTCTTGACAAAAGTAAGAAAAATAGATATGAAATATCCTGCAGTTCTATGTCCGAAGTCCATAACTTGTGTTGTAGAAGTAGCTACATATATTATTAATTGTATGTAAGCGATAAAAATAGATATTGTAATATAAGTTGCCCGTGCTACGACCGACACTCGGCTCATACCCAACACGGTCTAGCGTGAAAATTATTTTTAGGGATTTTGTTGTCACTGGTATAATAATTGTTTTCAGGAGAGAAGAAAGTCGTTGGCGGTACAGCTTACGATTTCAGGGTGCCTCGAGTTCTCAGAACCATGATTCCCAGAATACCATTGGGAGGGTACGACTTAAATTTTTGTGTGACGCAAGGCAATGCACAGGATCTAACCTTCCATGCTAGGTACTGCTATTTTGTTTTAGTACATTAGAAACATTATTTACGAGTATATTATTATGCTTAATAGTTATTTTGTCGTTAGAAAATCTCGATTAACTGCTCGATGAGACATTTGAATGATAATATCCATTATTCTTTTATCCATAAAATATATAACCTTCTTAATTTTACCTTTTATGTCATCATCTGAATTGTTTTTTAGAATTTGTAATTAAAAATTATTTGATGTTTCTGGCTATGCTCAATTTATATGCAAATACGTAAACGTACGAACGAGGTCGTACGAATTGCCGAACGTATTAGTCCGGGTAATTCGCTCCCAGTTTGCGCGCATATCCATATCAATTGTATTGCAGTGCGTTCATGTAGCCTATGTGTTGGCGTGTCTTGTATAATGCAGCTAAGTAAGTCACAATTTGGTCGCCTCTTCATAAATATAATATTTTTTACATTATTTAATTTCAGGGCTCTCCACCCCCTGACCGGCAGAGTCCTGGAGGTATACAGCAACCAGCCCGGTACGCAGTTCTACACGGGCAACTTGCTGCCAGATCCTGATAAAATTATTGAGGTACTTATGATAGTTTCTGAACCGATGAATTACTATCGTTGCTGTTCTTATTATGTAGGTAGCGTTTGTTCCGTATCCGAGTTCCCAGTTCTTTTTGACTGAAACCATATTATGACGGATTGCGGATGTAATATTACTGCTACTTCGATATTTCTTGGATTCTTTAGTCGTAGGTAATGCGGTGCGGTGGCCAATAATATATTCTATGGCTATTAACAAATCTTTACAGCAAAACTTTTACAATCCTTCAAACGTATCTGAGCCGCGGTGTCATACAAAATTACAAAAATTTCTAGCAGCCGTTTCAAATTTTATTTAGTTCCTGACAACCGGGATAGATAAGTTTGGGGGACGGTTATTTCGAGACAGGTTAAAAACAGAGTAGGTAACATTGCCTTCTATTCGACACACGAAAAGAAACGGAATGGCTATTTAAATTCTAACCACTAAAAGAATAGAACTTATTTCTAAATTTTACAAACAGACTTAAAGCTCTTTCACATTAGTTCGCAATCAGTGCGGTAGCAGCGCGGCAGCCGCACTGATTGTGAAGGAGCCCTTATGTGGTTTTGTCGTCGATGAAATTGTCGATTTCTTCAGTCGGTGCACTGAAAAAAATACGGGTATGAGCGAAATGTGAAGTTTACTTATGTCAGCCGGATCTAGAATTACTAATTTCAAAACGTTTTTTTTTTTATTGTCACAATTTTAGATGGACGGGGAGGAAGGCGATGGTGAAAGTAAAGAAGTTGAAGGCAAGGAAGGGGATGAGAGCGAGAGCGAGGCGTCAGATTCCGTCAGTGATGAGTCGAGTGGCCTGGGTGAAGAAGAGGGAAGCAAGGTGAGGGAAGATTTTGAATGTTTCTTTAATAGACGGGCCCGTTGGCACAGTAAAAGGTACTGATGCCTCCTGAGCCAAAGGTCGTGGGTTCGATCCTAACCCGGGACTGACATCATTGTGATGATAATATTTATGTAGGTATGTTCCGTGTCTGGGTGTAACATAAATGGTACATAAAGGTATGCAGTTTTTTCTGATAGTGACTTAATCACGCATGATTGTCACTAATTAAGCTATTAGCTTACGTCCTTTTCCAAAATAGTGGTATTATAATACCATCATTTTGGAAAAGGATCAATTTGTGTGGTTGTTTTTGATGTTTTATAAAATATCAATGCACGAAGAATATTCCATTAAACATCAAAACTTGATATAATATTATAATAATAATATATATTATTATTATATTTTTGAACTTCTTTGTAGTTCATCAATCTGTGTTTGTTTGCAGGGCAAAGTAAGCTACGGCTACGTGCCCCTGTTCGGCAAAGGTGGGACTTTGTATAAGAAGCACGGCCTCTTCTGCTTGATGCCCCAGAACTTCCCTGATGCCATTAACCATGTAAGTATAAAATATGCACCAAATAGAGGGTAGAAGTAAGTGTTATCGATGTTTTTTGTTAGGTAACGCTCTACTACGTCTCTAACCATTGCTTGGTGCCGTAACTGGAATGCCTTAATAGTATTTTTAATTCATTATTCGAACCGCATCAATTGGTGCCGTAACTGGAATGCTTTTGGTGTGATTCGAATGGTGCGGTTCAAGTTGGAGCGGTAACTGGAATACCTCTGCCGTGTCATAACTTAAATGCCGTTAATTACTATAACATATAGGGTAGAGACAACACAGGGGGTGCATACCACCACGGCCCCCCACAGCCGGTGTGCTTAAAACTGACAGCGGAGAACAAGTAGTGAGGGGTTTAGTTGGTAGTGGTGCCTGCTCTCGACCGCCCCATCGGGTCAGCCCACCCGGAGTGGGTAACCTTATGGGGAGATTGAGAGGAGGCTCTGTCCTCCTGTCGAGCTTTCGAGCTCGTCAGAGGGCGGGGCAGGGGTTAGAACCACCCAGCCCTGACGCGCAGCCTATTAGGCTTGGCGGAAGGGCTGGGCGCGGCGAGAGACAGGCCTTGTCTGACTGAGTCCAACATGTTGTTAGCGGTATACGAGAAAACTGTATTTGCCCTCCTATAAAATAAAATGGTAGAGACACCAAAGAGTACGCGGTACCAAAGAGTACGCAGTGTGTTTAGTCAGATCATGGAGCTAGACTTAATACTGAGGTAACTGGAGTTCTCACACTGAATAAAAAGTGTACCCAGCAAATTTGACATTTAGTATGTAGTGGCTGTCAGTTGTCTCATATGACCATACGTATATTTTTAAAGTGTAGGTGAGACGGAAGACAGCCACTGTGTAATTTGTGGTCACAAAAAAGTGTTAGTACTGCACTCTCCAGGTACCTCAGTATTAAGTCTAGCTCCTTGAGTCAGATCGACAACGATCGTTTGGCACTTGGATGACAATTGACAGGAGCGCTAGTTGACTGATTAAAAAGCTAGAGGAGGATAAGTTTTGATTTTGACAGCTAGCCATGTAATGCCATCCTTGCACTGTAAAACTGCTCAACGCACGACATTTTAGCTACGTATAACACGGCAAGTAGTGTGTGAGCGGGACGCGCGTCACCCTTAGCTCAAAATAGCAAACTCCATACATGTTAGCTTTATAATATTTTGAATTTCTTCGCGTTGTTGATTCCTTGCATTCTTCTGTGTGAACAACTCCAGCAAATGTTTTTTAACCGATGCAAACGAACGCTGAAGGCGCTAAACTGCTGCTTCGAAGAATTTACGTTACCTATTTGTGGCACTAATTCTGATTGAACGTATGTAGTTACCGAATTTTTTTACAACATGGGTTCTGAATGTTTTGTTATTTTATTTCCAGAAAAACTTCCCCAGCGCCGTTCTGAATCCTGGTGAAGAATACGTGCACAGAATAGAATACAAGTTTGGCCTCCTCCTCGGAAGATATGTATGAAACGGTTGTGTGTATTGTCTAAATAAACAAGTGGTATTGTGGTCGAGCGTTTGATTAGACCGTTGTCCTCATCTTATCGTGTCGATAGCAACCTAAAACCTAAACAGTGCCGAACTCAGCCACGCGAATCGCGGCATTGGTAGTCTCCTCCTGCGTGCAGCTGGATACGCAGGGTGCATCAATGTTCCATCTTCTGAGGCGTTCGTCAGCACCACACATTAATCACCACGTCCGCGCCACATAACATGGCATGTAACATGGCTGTAACGGATGGCGCTGATCGTCGTGGTCGGTCGGAGAAAAATAAGCCTTATATTCCATGTCATAATCGTTATGGACTAAAAAGTATGGATTTATAAGTAGAAATGATTATATATCTATGTAGGTACAATAAGATAATCGAGAAGAGTATAATGAATTTGTAGTAATAAAAAGTAAAGGGTAGAAGTTAATTTCTTTTGTCGGTCGGAAATACATAAATTCATATTTAACTAGTAACTTAATTGTTTTACTTGGGCTTTTCTTATTATATTTTACTTCAACACATATGTCTTAAAATACCTATATTTATTATTAAAAATGTATAGTAGTACCACAGGTAAAAAAATATTTCCAGTGGTACTACTGGATCGCTTGGTAGTACGACGGGTT
The DNA here is from genome assembly GCA_949710035.1 of Crambus lathoniellus. Classification (NCBI taxonomy): domain Eukaryota; kingdom Metazoa; phylum Arthropoda; class Insecta; order Lepidoptera; family Crambidae; genus Crambus; species Crambus lathoniellus. Next base: position 34,142,870 of record OX453296.1, read on the forward strand.
TTTTTTTTTACCCGTGTTACTAGGTACTAGTAGAAATACTGGTAGTACCACGAGCAATAAACGCTTTTACCTAAGATTGTAGTAGATATACAAAAGCTCCTGAACAAATAAACGTAGTGATTACATGCTCTTTGATAACAAAGTCCGTCACTGAAATTAGTGTCTTTAGAGTATTTAATTCAATGTGTTCAGAATTATACATTTTGATAAATAGGTATGACTTTCTAAAATTGTATCTTTTATATCTAGCGTCATCTGATCTGATTGATCAGCATTACAAGTACATCTAGTTGAAAGTACGTCTGTCATCTTATAAAGCATGTTCCAAATTATTAGTGCCTTGCAAAGCAGCAACGTTCCGTGTTGTGTTTATTTTCCGATAGATGGCTAAAAGACCCTTTTCATTCAGGGTTTGCTTTTGATATCTGACGATGATGGATAGTTGTGTAGTAGATAAAGTAGTAATACTTTTACTAGGTACCTATTTACAAGCCTCCATACTGTTGCATTTATAATATTACTAGCTTTCCGCGCGCGGCTTCGCCCGCGTGGACTACACGACCTTATCCCGCGGGAATGTGATATTCTTCCGAGATAAAAAGTAGCCCATGGGCCATGATCCTCTCCAGAATACAAAGTATCTGTGTCCCAAATTTTAGCCAAATCCGTAAGCCGTTTTGGCGTGATTGAGTACCTACCTAACAAACATCCAAATATCTAATCTTTCACATATTATACTTATTAGTAGGATTTAGATTTAAAATAGATTTTAGCCTAAAGCATGGTGATAACTAAAGATTTCATGAAATAAACAAAAAATATATGAAAATTGGTTTCAAACAGACTCGTATATGCGCCGGAAGTAATAGGTAAGTTGTTTGTGTCTGAAATTCTATTCCGTTGGTAACTTAAAGGAATTCGTACCGTCTGATCATTACCCAGAGACGCGACGTATGATTAGAAATTAAACTTACGAAAAAATACTATTGAAAATGAAACAGAAAAATAGCCTCATCTCCCAAGTGGCTCCACCGGAATTCGAACGCCCGGTACACTTATCTCTACCAAGATATCCCTCTTGCCAGTACTGTATTATATTCTTTGGTAGGGATAAGTGTAATATGGGTTTTTTTGTTTGTATCTATTCGGTATCCTACTATTATTGTAAATGTGAAGGTTTAGATGTTTGGATGTTTGTTAGGTAGGTAGGGCAGGAGCCCCGGTTTTGGCCACTTTTTGCTCTAAAAGTTTTCTAAACAACTTTTCGCCATTTTTGCTAACAGTCGTTAGAATTCCATAAGTCATACGATTTTTTTTCAATAAATTCCATATTTTGTTTTAAAAAATATTTTGTATGAAAATTTTAGGAAATTTGTTTTCTATAAAATACTTAATAAACCTTTGACTTTTGTAAGTACCTATATTACAAAAGTTTAACTATCAATAAGTGGCCAAAACCGGTAGATCTGGCACCTCTCACACATTTTCTGTTATATACAAAAAACTATTTTACTTTTCTAAATATGAAAAATGTACCTTTAAACGTAGAAAAATTATCTATAATTTAAGATATAATTTGTGTCTTAAATACCTAAGACCATTTAGTACTTAGTGCTTAAAAGTCAAAAAATCCTTAAAGTGGCCTCTGCCCTACTTACAAAAAACGGCTAAACGGATTTGGCTGATATTTGGGACGCAGATACTTTGTAGCCTAGAGAGGAACTTGGCCGATTTTTATTTGCAACTAATCGTCGTGGCGCGCACAGAACACGGAAAGATTTTTTGTGGTGGCGCGTTTGTAACCACGTGTTCCTCTTTTAAATTTCAGCAATTTTTAATTGTTTACAATATGTTATTAGGAAAAATATGTTTTCAGCACAGAACACGGAAAAAAATCTTCTCTTGTAGAGGTTTTCAGCATATACCTAAATGCTGAGAACATATTTATGAAGAACACATTTTAACACTTTGGAAGGCTCTATGCTCTATCTTTCAAAATATTGGCTTTGAGAAAAAATGGTTTGACATTTTCTGTAATTTTTAGGGTTCCGTAGCCGAATGGCAAAAAACGGAACTCTTATAGATTCGTCATGTGTCGTCTGTCTGTCTGTCTGTCTGTCCGTCCGTCCGTCCGTCTGTCCGTCCGTATGTCACAGCCACTTTATTCCAAAACTATAAAAACTACACAGTTGATACGTGGTAGGTAGATACGGTAGGTAGGATAAGCGGTAAACCGCTTTACGATATTAATACAAAAATTAAGGGGGGCTCTACATACATGGAACTAAAACTGAAAAATATTTTTTTAATCAAACATTTTCGTGTGGGGTGTCTGTAGATAGGTCTTTGAAAATAATATAGAGATTTTTCTAATATTTTTCATACTCAAACTCAATATTTTGAAAAATAGAGCTTTTCAAAGTGGTAAAATGTGTGCCCCCCCCGTCTAACTTCTGAAATAAATGAGTGAAAAATCTAGAAAAAATAAAAGCTGTAGATATTAATAAAAACTTTCAACAAAAATTGGTTTGAACGATATACAGTGTGCCCCTCGATATGGTGCACAAACGAAAAGGGCGTTGACTATACAGGATTTTATCGACAAAAAATAGAATAAAAAAAATAAAAAAAAATATTGCTCATGTTACAATGTATTTAAAAGAATTAATTTATTTATTGGTCCTTTTGTCATCAAAAACAAATAGTTTTCGAACCATAAGAGATATCGTCATGAAATAAACGCTAAATACTTGTGAAGGATTGGCAAATAAGTGGAAGAGTAAAATGAATTCATAAAAGATGACTAACATGACAAAAAAGAGACAAAATCAAACATTTTCGAGATTTTTTTTACACTTTTTTTTCTTTATTAGCGATTTTCGCAAAATAATCCCAGTATAAATTTTTATTTTATCCATATTTTCTTGTTCTTCATTGCATTTGCTTTGTAACAAAAAAAAATCAACGCTCTATCCCGTCCCGTTCACTTGCTATGCACAGTCAACTGCGGACGTCAACAAAAAAAGTCAACGTTGTATAGCGTGAAATAACCAAATAAAGTTGCACTTCATGCATTACATAACGATATATCTCTTTTGATTCGAAAACTATAAATTTTTTAATGTCAAAAGGGCATAAAATAAATATTTATTTAAATAATCCTATGTGAAATATTTTTTTTATTTTTTTTATTTGTCGATAAAATCGAATATAGTCAACGCCCTTTTCGTTTGTGCACCATATCAAGGGGCACACTGTATAGTAAGTATATTTTGAGATATAACACATTTTCAAAAACCGCAAATGTAACTTTGTCATTCCTACAAACACTATGAAAAACAAAGTTATATTTTGCTGACGAAAATTAATTATAGTGGAATTTTATCTAGGTAAGTATAGGCAATTGGTACGTTATGTGGGTACGGAACCCTTCAAAAAAATTACGAGTGAGTAAGTAAAAAGGAAAAACAAGCACTTTATTTTTTTTTATCCACAACGGCGTTGCACTTAGCCTTCATCACACCTGATGTTAAGTGGTGATAAGGCAAGGCTGAAGATGGAAGTGCACTACTCCCGGAATCCTTAATCACTGAGAAACTGGCTATCTTATCTCTAACTGGCGGAACACAATAATGCTGAAAACAACATTGCAGTCACGGGACCGTTCGGCGAAACACTTATACCTAAAAAGGTCCCCTGACTGACTCTTAATTTTGGTACCCCATCGATGGGATTGAAAAAATATTTTTACTTCCAACTTTGCTTTAATTTCATCACAATCACACTAAAAACTCAATACAAAGCGAGTCTTTAATGCTCTAGAGCAATAAAAATGTATGAAATTTCCAGTGCTTACCCGTGGTACTACCAGTAGTCCTACTGGTAGTACCATGGGAGATTTTTTTGCCAGTGGTACTACTGATGTGTCTGGTAGTACTACGGGCAATTATTTTTACCCCTGATACTACTAGTTAAATGTGTAAGTTAAAGAACACCCTGATATACCGTGAATTTTTTTTTCAATCCAAACTTAAGGGGAAGTAAGTCATTTTAAGTGTTTAGAATAACATCCGAAAAAAAAAATTATTTTACTGTATTTAGTATGACATATACTTACATAGTATACAGATGTCGAATCGGGTGTGGTTGTTTAAATAGATAATAATATTTTTTTTTATTTCTTACTTTAAAAATGTTTTAATTTTTTTATTGTATGAAATGTTTTATTTTAATGCGAGAGTTTAATTTTATTCTAAACATCGACAATACTTAACCGTAAAAAATTATATTAAAAAATCGAAAACACTTATGACCTACCCCTTCGGTTTGGATTGAAAAAATATTTCATGGTATATACTATTAGGGTGTTCTTTTACTGACACATTTAATTAGTAGTATCAGGGGTAAAAATAATTGCCCGTAGTACTACCAGAGACATCAGTAGTACCACTGGCAAAAAAAACTCCCATGGTACTACCAGTAGGACTACTGGTAGTACCACGGGTAAGCACTGGAAATTTCATAATTGCACAGTTTTTTTTAATCGCACCAAAAGGTGTCAATTTTTACTTAATTTTCCGGAATATTATTAGAATGGATGATAGTTAAGTTTCTCTATTCAGATATTTGGTTAAATAAAGTTAAAGAATCTTTTACTGACTAGCCTCCCACCCGCGGCTTTGCCCGCGTAGGCTACAAGACATTATCCCGCGGGATGTTATTTTCCCATGGGAATGAGCCTTATTCCCATAATCCCGCGATAAAAAGTAGCCTATGTCCTTTCTAAGGACTTAACTGAGAGATTTCATCACTTTTTTTTAAAGAAATAAGCAGCTCCAGCGAGAGTTGGCCAGTGTTTTAGGGTTCCGTACCAACATGGTAAAAAGGAACCCTTTTGGTGCGACTCTGTCTGTCTGTCTGTCACTGCTGGATATCTCGAGAACTACTAAGCTATCAACTTAAAAATTTTAATAGTTTTAGATGAAGTTTGTCCAACTAATTTTCGAATAAGAGAGAAATAAAAATATTTATAGATTTTTTGCAACAGGGACTGAAAGCGTCTCTTAAAAATTCGAAGTGGGGCTACAAGTGCATATAGGATATTATATGAAAGAGTGCTGCCTGCACATTCAAAAACATTTTTCTTTTATGCAGCATAGTTTTCGACTTTTGATGAAAAATGATTATTTCTCATTTTTCATCAAAAGTCGAAAACTATTAACTAACTAACTTAAATTAAGTATAGTAAGTGACCGTACTAATGTGTGAAAATCATCTTCAATTTGACGACGACTCTGTAAGTATCACCTAAGTATATAAAACAGGGAGAATAATATATTGTATAACAAGGGAGCAAAATTACATAAATTTACGCCGAGGGCGCTATTTTGAATCCTAAGAACGCAGCGAGGAATTCTATATACGTGGCCCGAGGTGAAAATAATTTTGCGGCCGAGTAGTACGCTCTACTTTTTATTTCGAATATAAGGAAGGTAAATACACTCTGCTTTTCATCCCCCTCTACAGGTGTTTTTGAACTCATTGGCATCCTTTCGGCCCATTAATGTACTCATTTCATAGTAGAGCCCGCGTTTTGTCGGGAGGCCAATGAAGTAGTAAGTATAGGGTTTTTATGTTATTTGAATAATAATTAATTATTCTTTTTATCAAATTTTAGTCGTTTTAATTTTTATTTGCTACAGTGATCAATTACTGAGTGTTTTACACTATTTTTCAGGGATTAAAAATAAATAATTTTACATCTTGGATTTGCCTCATATTTGTCAATAAACTACTTCAATGTCACCCTGTATAAGAAAAGCGATAAAGACAACTAAAACAAAAAATAAAGGTAGTGGCGGGGTTCGCTTTCTCTGTTTTTCTATTGTACTTATTATAAAAAAAATTAAACTTTAAAATACAAAAAAATAAAAAATAAATAAAAAAATATGTCCATCGGATGCCTTCTAATAAAGTATCTCCGGGGTACCACAGGGGTTTTTGAGTTAAGTATTCTCGTTTTTATAATTTTTATTTTTGAATATTTTACAAATCTCGGCCCCATACAAAATCAGTCGCTGCTCAGTTTAAATACGAGTATACCTACATCACTTTCCGAATATGAGAGGTAAAAAAAGATTCCCCGACTAGTTTCTTGTCGGTTCTTCTCGCAAGGTCTCTCGCCGTAAGATTTGCGAACCGATGCTTTGACGTTCATTCTTAAGTGTTGTTACCTTACCTTACCTTACTAAATTGAAAAAATAATAATTTTGAATTTTCGAATCGTAACCAGTTACCTACAGCAAATAATATATATGTCGTGGTCAGATCATAAAATTGGTAATTTCATGATATTGTCGGCCAATTTAAATTGACAATATCGTTAAAAGTTCAACGTTTAGTGATATTTCTCAACAACGTTTGGCCATATCATAAAAATCGACCATTTCATGAAATTATCAACCATATCATGAAATTATCAAATTTAATTTTAGGAAATTAATGTAAGGTTTCTGTGAGATCAAAGTTTTTCTTTTTTAATTTTTATTTTGGCGTTTCGCCGGCCGCTCCCGCGGCACGCTCGCTTCGCTCGCTCGGCTCGCGCTATTTTTGTCACAGTTAATTCTAACCTAACCTAACCAAAAATTACCTATTTCTTTTAATGGGATTTGCGTTTTCTAAGAACTGCGCTCCTTTGCTAAACTCTAACGTGCATTTGACTGCACTTGTATCTCAAATTGTCGCATTATTACTAACTTTTGTAATAAAAAATATGTCAACAAACAATAACAAAACGAAATCAGCGCCTCTAGCGGGGCCCAATATGACTATTTCACGATATGATCACTAGCGATTGACCATTTCATGAAATGACCATGCGTTTAGCTGTTCATATCATTAAACGCTGATCATTCAATGATATGACCAGCGGATTTTGATAATTTCATGAAATACGACTACTTTTTCATGAAATAATCAATTCATCTGACCACGACATATACACTAACGCGAACCTACGGGTAAAATAGCATATTTTGGCGGCATAATAATTATGTACACACGGCGGCACATCAGACTATACATATTGACCTTGAGACCGCCTTTATGCCCTCAAATTAAAAGCTGTTATCGCAGTTCAACTGTTTAACTCCATGTACTGTCGAGTGTACATCAATGAAACTTTGTCTATAACTTTGGCACTAGAAATGAGGATCTGCCGAGTCCTACCAAAATTTAGGGGTACTACCCACTCCTTAAAAGTGCAAATTTTACAAACTAGGCAAGTGAGGTATCTTTCTATATGTATTTTTTTTGCGCTGAATCGAATGAGACCATTTCCATACTTAAGGGATCAATATTTTGCGAGATATGACGGGTTTTCGTCGGAACACATAAACTTTGGTAGGACTCGGCAGATCCTCATTTATTCAAGTGCCAAAATAAAGTTTCATTGATGTACATATTTTGCCGCCTAACGGTCATAATTTAGTCATATTTTTAAGCGACTTAAAAAAAAGGAGGAAGTTCTCAACTGACGGACGGTTTTTATGTATGTATCTACTTTAACTGAATAATTACAATTTAATGAAAAATTTACAGTACTTAGTCAGTTCAGTAGTTTTTTCACAGTCCTGAAAAAACACATAATTGTCGACTGGTGTTTCCTGCTTTGCACGTCAAAACTTCGCGAACTATTAACAAATTGCAATGATTCTTTTTTCATTAAGAGTAAACTCCTGAGGTTGACACATTTTTACCAAGTTAGGATCTGATGATGAAATCCAGGGGAAATCGAGGAAAACCCGCAAATTTTATAGGTAGTAGATTGTTTTATAGTTTTCTAAAGTTTTTCAAGTATTTGCATCTGGTAGTCAACATCTCATGCTGATGAGCTGGTGATGGAAGGTACAACTCCTCTATGGTTAGGAGTTAGAGGATAATTCTTTAAATATCGTTGATACGTAAAGATATTTAGTTGTATTCTTTCAGGTTATTTAGGTGAGCTGATGATGGAAGGTAAAACTCTTTAACGCTTAGGAGTTAAAGCATGTTTTTTAAGTACCATATGCACGAATAGACCTTTAGTTGTATTATGCTGTATTAACTGCATAAAAGTTAAAAGTTGGAGGGTGGTGCTTGTCTGAGTGTTCTAATTTAGATATGGCTACAGTTTTAAACGTTGCACATTGTGCGACGCTTGCTCATCAGATTTCTTACACTAAAAATGGAAAAATAAACAAAATTAAAATAAATAAATTAAACTACTTTCAAACAAAAACTGCCAATAAAGCTCACTTCCCAAATAAATTGAATCATTCCATTCAAAGGACGAAAGGGCTGGGCTTTATCTAATTAATCTTGGAACTTACTGATCGAAGTCGGTGTCAAGCCGAAAGTAACAAGAACAAAATATTTATTGAAACATAGTTAAACACAATATCTCATGCACGGAGTGGTGTGAAATACGGGTTCCCTATTTGAGTGCGAAAGTTGGTAGTGCGATTTTCAGTATATCGAACACGGTGTGTCGAAAACTCCGTAGTGCTTTGTTTTATTATATCGATGCTTTACAAGTGCGATATAACGTTTGTGCGAAAAACGTTGGGTCGAGAAACCTTATAGCGATGATTCATTAGTTCGTTGATTTGTTTGTTCTATGACATGTTATTTCGAAATTTCTGTAATTATGTAGCTTTTTCAGATGTAATTAAATTCAATAAAAACTCCTCCTTTTTAACCGACTTTAAAAAGAAGGAGTTTATTAGTTTGACCAGTATCAATGTGATATTGTTGGAATTTTGGATAATATCTGAGTATAGCGTTACATTTGTAACGATGTCGATTCGTACCAGTCATTATGGATGGTTAAAACTCTATAATGGCTGGAAACTCCATCAAGTTCTACTATACTTCTACTTTCTTCTTCTACTATACTTCTACTTTCTTCTTCTACTACTATGATCCTCTTCCGTAGTCTAGTAAACTACTTCTACTATCTAGCTTGATGGGTAATCTTACTTAGGCCCCTATTTTGGTCTAGTGATCTACTTTTATACCTAACGGTAATCTTAACTAGGCGCTCTACTTTCGCCTAACTTTTCTCTAAGAAACATGGATTTCCTAATCCTAACTCATACTTGGTCCACTTACAGGGAGCGGATGACAACTCCGTAAAAAAAAAGCCTCAGTCATTCCTAAAGTATTTTCTCTGGAGTAAGCGTCATTGAATGTGAACCTTACCTCCGTTGCTTGAACTTATGTTTGCGTGATAGTATGAATGAACGATAGGTAATTTATGCATGTGTGAGATCGTATCTTCTAACCTTTTAAAAAAATCTCTAAGTCGAAAATTTTTCAGGAGCCGTTGGAGAAATGTAACGTAAATATTTACATACTTACGTTTTCTTACTTTACTACCCCATTAGTTCATTTGATAAATATTTTTCGGCTAAAATAGGACTATTTATTATTATTTTTATGATTATTTTATTCTTTGGACATTTTATTTGTTGTTTAACTACTTTAATTTGTTATTTACTATTACTTTAAGTGACATGCAAACTTAGTCTTATGATTTATATAGGTACTGTTTTTATATACACCTCCATCCCTTCGGCTGATCCATCAACTACTTTATCAATACATCATTTTGTACATACATACAGGGTGTTTTTCTATAAGTGCAATACCTCTTAGGTGGTGATTGTACTCATGTATATGAACAACTTTTACTATGAGGCCAATTCAGAAACTTCACAAAAAAAATCAGCTGTTCCATACATTCTGGTCAGGTAGAAATTAACAAATTGTATGAAACAGCTGATTTTTTTTGTTTAGTAGCAGAGTTGGCCCCATAGTAAAAGTTGTTCATATTCGTGAGCACAATCACCACCTAAGAGGTATTGCACTTATAGAAAAACACCATGTATAAAATAATTACTTTTTTTTAAATTTAATTACAATACTACGTCGTATTTACGATTATTATAATAAGTTGCCTACTGCAACATATTTAATTTTAAACATAATATTACTTATTTACCTAAATACTTACGTGTAAGTTAGTAACACTAGTAGTAGTAATACTTTACCTATTTACTTAATAGTCTCTATCGAGATTAAAGTCTTATTGTCTAGCCATTAGTTAAGGCTACTAAACTTGTAAATTTTGAAGACACTTTACACAAACATTTACATATGACATTCATCACACATATAAACACTAAACATGATCACCAAAAGCAGCGGGTGGTGACTGGCATATTTAAATAAGCCTGCACTAATCCGGGTTGGTTTCATGAGAAACATCTTCTATTATAAAAGATTTCTCTACGTAACTGATGCCTTAATTCTAAAACATATAAAATTAAGACTTTGTTAGATACGACGGATGTTAGTATTTGTATGGAACCGAAACCAATCTAGTGTAAATTTCTCACTGTAAAAACCATTCATACACTCAAAATTCTATTATGCACTTCCATTAAATTTATTAATATGTTGTTACTTAATCTGTATTTTCTATTAAAAGGGACTTGTTTGTAAATACCTACCTATCTTCTAACTAAAAAAAAAATCCTTAGAGATTTTTTTACGCCGGCTGCCCCGGTATTGTAACGATGTCGATTCGTTACAATATGGATGGTTAAAACTCTATAATGGCTGGAAACTCCATCAAGTTCTACATACTGGCCATTAATTTTATCGAATCCTATCCTGTTCTTTCAATTCAAATTCAAAATCTTCGTTTCACGTGCCCTGTTCAGCATTTTTGATTCAGTTATACCAAAACCACCAAGCTGTACAGAGCTCGCGGAGCATTACCAGTTTTTTGTATATCAGTTTGAGTTGTTTGATTATAGTTTTAAATAAGTGGAACCCTTGACCCTTGGAAAGGGGTAAGTTTTCATCATCATACCCACTACTACCTACCTACCTACCTACTTTTTGTTATTCATGTATTATATTTTTTTATCTTGTTGTTACAGTTCTTTATTACTACCTTTACAATAAAAAGTCAAGTCCCTATTAAACATCTTTTTATTTATAATATCTATCTAACTAAATACTGGGCGGCGACTTCCGACGTTCCGGCTAATGTACCGCTGGCCGACGAGGACGTCCCTCCACACATTTTAGGCTTCCAAGCCCGGTGTATGTATGTATGTATGTTTATAATGTTTGTCCACGAACATCTCAAAAACTAAAAGTCATATCGAAATTATTCTTTTGATTTTTATCAGATTTTTATCCAACATACCAATTTTCATACTTCTAAGTTCAGAAATGAGGAAATTCCATATAAAACTTTATCCCCCATAGCTGTTGCCAGCGAATTTGTACGCACGGTTTATTTTGACGTCTGACTTTTGTGTTACTTTGGTTTATGTGTGTCTGTTGCTATAAATTGCCTAGATTTCATAAGGCTCTTTTTGAAATTATTTTCTACTAAAAGGGGTCAAAGAATATCGAATACGCATGTTAGAGTATAAACATGGTATTTTGTTTTATTATGCTACATGAACATATAGTTGAACCCTCAAAGATCTGTCCGTCTGTTCTCAGAATCCCGTGGAGGTATCAAGCAGAAATCAATATCAAATTAAAAACTCAAGTCTGCAATCCCTAGAGCCGAAAAAAATTAAACTACTAAGTCAACAATCAAAATATAACAGTTCAATTTTGCAAGGAGTTAAGTGCGTGTTTAGGTGTTATAGGCATAAGCATAAAAGGAAGGAATTGGGTGCGACAAGTAAATAGCGATAGCACATAATTCAATTGTTGACTTTCCGGAATCACTATGAGCTTTATCACAATTTGATAACAATTATTTTACCGAGCGTGAAATCAAGTATTTGTAGGTACGTCGTTTTACAAATTATGTGCGCCAAAGTGATAAGCGAAGGAGAGGGGTCATAGAACTTTGCAGTGCTGAGGTTCAGTCGGAGTAAGTGAGACGATATATTTTTCTCACTTGTCAAAACGTGACTATTATTTATTCATTGATAGTAAAAAAATTAAAATAAAGTGTAATTTGATTTGTGTTAAAAATAACTTTTGTTAAGTTATTCAGTTTTCTTTTCGTATTTACAATCAGCCGGTTTCGAATTTCGTTTATACTTAAAGGTGAACAAAGTGCATTCCTCGGGTGCATAAGCTGCTGCAGGGCGATGCGTGCGGTTCGGCCTTAGGACGAGAGTTGTAGCTCGCCCCGCCGCGCCGGCCGGTCAGAGCGGCTCATTCGCTGTCGGGCTCTGGCGACGCTCGGTCGAGGTGCGCCTGCCCACTTGCGAACAAAGTTTCCGAAGTAGCCCCCGGCCACGATGAGGCCCGAAGAGCTCGCTGTGGCGTTGCTCCTGATTGTCTCCTCATCCCTTATAATACAGGTAAGTACAAAAAAGCTTTCAAGAAAAATGTAAAGAAAAAACTTACTTCAGAAAAGTTTTTAACTTTTTGCAAACTGTTTTGTCCTCCCCGTTTTGTTTCGAACACTAAAATTAGCAAAGTTATCACAGTTTGTCGATAACTTAAATATTATGAAGTTACTTTACGGAGCCGGTTTCTGCAACAACTGAACATATTTTTAATTTTAAAATGCACGTCACGTTAAGATATTTAGTTGACTGAAATTTACTAATTATTTTTATATTGCAAACGTTAACTCGGCTGAATAAGTCTGTTAATTTTTTAATACTTTTTCAAACTTTGATAAGTTCTATATTATTAAGTACCTAAACCTTAATAAATATTATGAGAACTAAACATTAATCTCGCAATGGTTAAAGCGATTTTAACTACTAGACAAATACAAAAATTTCACTTATTAGAGTTTTACCAATATTTAGCGGCGTGGTGCCTATTGGAACAATATTATTTAAGCACCTAGTTGGAACTGAAGTTTTACATTTTCTAAAGTGTTTCAATTATCGTATCTGAGTAAAAAAACAAAGCCTGAAGCTTATTTTTGTATTCCATTGATTTGTAATGTTTTTTATAGTAAATTTAAGTTAACTTTTGATTACTTTGATGTAGGTATAAACATGTAGGTATAACTTACAGCATCGAATGACCAATATCAAAAATAAACTGCGAATAACATTATTTTGAATTCTACTTCTTCCGGTTAACATAAGTATTATCATTGAATTTGAAATTGTAAATCAGCCATTAATAGTTTGCTAGCAGAAAAGTTTATTTTTAATGTTATATTTGCATCATTCATGATAACTACTATTCTTGATTGATAAATAGAATTCAGTGCTCCTAAACTTTAAAAATTCCATCGATACTTAAACACAAACTATAAATAAATTGCAGATTTTTAAAATGACATTAGAAATAAAAAATCAGTAAGGAAAATTGAGTACGATTAACCTGGCAAAAAGAAAATCAGCCATTAAAATACATTATAAAATCAGTGCATTGTGAAAATGACATAATTTAGATAGGTTAGTACCTATATAATTGTTGGCTAAACATATTAAAATATCTAACTATACCTAATATTCTTTTTGTTATAAAATTATGAGCTTGGGCTTAATTTACTCTATCAATTATCGTACTTAAGACCATATGTTTTCGTTTATTTCTATATGAATATGCAAGATTTATTATTTCTAATTCTTACTGCAACACCTACAAATTTTTATACAAATTTGATGATCCTACACTCTTTGCTTAGACGAATTTGCATATTTATTCACGAGTCTGTTTACGCGTGTGTTTTTGTGTCGCGTGTAGGTATGTATCAAAAATATCACACGAAATTAATAATATACATGGCATATATACCTAACAAACCGAAGATAGTACAAAAACTGTTTAAAGTTAACAAAATATTGTAATTTGACCTGTGAACCCCGCGACATATTTTCGTGGTATTCACCTTTATAAAGCGTCGAGAAATATGTTGCAACAAGAACTAGTCGTTGGAAGATACCTAATATTTGATAATATTAATTATATTGTTTTGGTTTAGTTTTGAAAATAATAGAGATATAAGTAATCATTGTAAGTCTTTAAATATGAGACATTTAATGATAAAGGGGTCTTTTTGGATCTACGCAGCGTATCCACGCGGAGTCAAAATGTTTTGAAAAGAACTTCGACGAAATAATTAAACGCGTATTAACTAATTGGTTGTATAGTTGTTTGTGTTTTTTTAAAATCATTTAAAATACAAACATAACTATACAAGTTATTTAAATTTTAACTTTTTTGCATTCACAACATTTTTCAAAACTATTCAAGTAAAATATACATAAAGCTAATATATATTTTTGCACAAAATCATGTTTTTTTTTTCAACGTATAGGAAAAATGTGATAGTAAAAAAAACCACGAGCCCTATAAGTAGCTTTCAGGCGGGATTCGAACCCGCGCCTCCGGGAATCCGGCCCGATGCTCTGACCGAAAGGCTTACACGACTCGTCGAATTTTGCTATCACTTGTTACGCTGTAGGCCAGCGTTGCTTCATCAATGCGAGGAAACCCTCGCATCCGAAAGAAACATTTTTACAAATGTTTAACAATCGATTAAGATGAAACAGCCATATTGAGATTTTATATTATTTTTATGCATTTACAATGCAATTTTTGTATGTATAGGAAAAATGTGATAGTAAAAAAATTGCATTGTAAATGCATAAAAATAATATAAAATCTCAACTACGTGTAAGTTCACAATATCAGATTATATGTAACTTTTATTTTCACTAAATTGACTAAAGCAGTCAAAGTTCATCCTAGTATCGGAAGTAAAGGCTCCAAAGTGCCACCAATCAGTACACCCGCAGACATAACTGGCTACACGCACGTGGGGAACTCAATTTAGCGTCTTGACAACAGAAAACTTCTTAAAAGCTTTCGTTTTATATAAACAGGGCAACAGCTGTTTTCAGATAAACGAAATAATGTACGTATAAAGCGATGTTAGTATTTTATCTTAAATTTTGTTAGTATAGTGAGTGATAGAACGTGAAATAATTGTTGTTATGATTTTATTTGTATTGATGGAAAATAAATAGTAAAATGTAATAAAGTTAGGACTTTATTACCTTTAACTATTTTTTTTACTACTACCACAGTTAGGGAATACGTTTCTTTTACCTAATTGTAAACAGTGATTCTTTCAATAAAAAAAGTTAAATCGACGCATCTACCACTACTAAAACTACATTATATTTTTTTATTTTCAAAACAGCACTTGGCCAAAATTCAAATCTTTTTTTTTATCCGCAACATACTTTTTCCGATACTGTTCAACTTTTTTAGAAACCAAACTACACTAGTCCCATACACTCTATAAGAGTTCATAGGCAAACCTACGTAATATGTATTTGTTTCCAAACATCATTGTCCAATATTTTGAATATCAAAATTAATACAAAAAATTTTTTTTTTTATTTGCTTATTTAAATATGTATTTTAATTGTTCTCAATTGACAAGAATAATGGATCATTCCTAAAAATATTTAGCTAACTTGATTTTTGTTCTTCCTGTAAAAACCCAGTTTTGGAAAAGTGCTGTTTTGAAAACAACCGATTCAAATATACAGAAATCAATGTTCGTATGTTTGTCCTCTATGCGTTCCGAAATCATTGAACAGATTGTGATGAAACTTTGGTAGGTTGTTCTGGAGATGCCCGAGAAGGTACTCGGCTCTAAGGGCTCTTTATAATCTATAAACACGATATCTAAAATAAAAGTCACCGCAGCAGTACCTTCTGGCAAATAAGTAAGTAATTTGCAAAAAAAACGTATGAAGAAAAATATTGTCATTAAAACAATAAATAATAAGATCTCTTTGTGTGTGTGTAATTATAAATAAAGCGTATATATATTTATACAAAGGGTGATTTTACACTATAATATGACGTTAATGACTATAATCGATAAAGAAAAATGGAAAATGAAGTATTTAGAAAAAATCGACCCGTCTCACAACTTTTTCTGTAATAAAAATTGCATTGTGAATGCAAAAAACTAAAAAAAATAATTAAAATAACTTATAATCGATAATATAAATTTTCACCTTAATAATGGTGACTTCAATACTTTTTTATTAACCTTAATTATTTTTAAAAAGTCATATTTCCGAAAGCTCCCAAAATAAATAAAGTGATTTTTGGACAAATAAAAATCCTACTCAAATCCCTACTGTAGAATTTTATCACAGCAGGAGTTAAAGATCGACACTTTGATGTCCGTTCTCTTAGCGCTCAATAGGGGGAGTGGGTAAAAGTGCAAGGTGGGTTTCCAATAATCGCAAATAATGTTCAGAAAAAATTTAAGCAACCCCCTAAACAAAAATAAACTCTGAAAAGTAAAAAAATAAAATTTCGGTCGGGGGACTGCAACATCCCTCCCTCTTATAACACCCCTTTTTTATGGTCCCTCGACCAAATCAGACATTTAGTTTTTTTTTACTTTTTAGGGTTTTTTGTGTCGGGGGTTGCTTAAAATTTTCACTTTTATTTTTATTTCATTCTTTTACCCAGTTGTTACTGAAACTAAATTTTTCGGAAAAAAATAACAACAAGAATAAAAATTATATTTAAAAAAACCTTTTATTTAAAATCAAGCTTTTATTCAAATGTCCTAAAAATAATAAAATAAACTGTGTATCAAGTCAAATCCAACAAACTTATTACATTAAACAATTTATATGTTTTAAAAGCTTGTCGCTTTAATTTCATATGTCAAATATAAGTTAAAGCATTTGTGTTTAGTGCAAGCCCAGTAACAATAAAATCTCGCGACAAGCTTTTAAAACATATAAATTGTTTAATGTAATAAGTTTGTTGGATTTGACTTGATACACAGTTTATTTTATTATTTTTAGGACATTTGAATAAAAGCTTGATTTTAAATAAAAGGTTTTTTTAAATATAATTTATTTTTGTATTTTTAGTTATTGGACATGTTTCAGTTTTTCAGAAAAAAAATCAGCTGTTCTATACATTTTGATCTATTCGATTTAAAGTTTTCTATGGAACAGCTGATTTTTTTTTCGCGTTTCCAATGTTGGTACCATAGTAATAACTCTTTGTATGCGTGAGTACATTGACCCCTTAAAATTATGTGCACTATTTAGGAAGGACCTTATATATATTTTACCACCAAATAGAGATTGTAGATTCTTACTATAGACACACACATAAGTATTCATTAAATACAAGGCATATTCACATAGGTATAAGAGAAGGTAGCACTGTATTACGAACAAGAATAGAAAACACAAATTAGACTCAATAAGACAAAAAGTTCCAAATAAAAATGTGTGTGTGCCGTGCCGCAGCAGTACCTACTCAATGGTCGCAGCTCAGCGTCATATTACTTGTCTTGCAACGCAAGCAAACGCTGATTTTCAGTTGTAAATTTTAGTAAGTATTTAAAAAATAAATACTAAAGAACAAGACACATTTAAGTTTCTATCAAAGTTGATAAACATAGTACTTACATAAAGAAAAAAAGGATATTTCTTTTCTGTAGGTAGACTATGGTTGTATTAACTTGGAGCCATCTGTCGTTGACTTTAGTGAACTATTTATGTGCAACTAGCGGCCGCCCGCGGTTTCACCCGCGTGGTTCCCGTTCCCGTGGGAATATCGGGATAAAGAGTACATATAAACCTTCCTCTTGAATCACTCTATCTATTAAAAAAAACGCATCAAAATCCGTTGCGTAGTTTCAAAGATTTAAGCATACAAAGGGACATAGGGACAGAGAAAGCGACTTTGTTTTATACTATGTAGTGATATACTATGTAGTGAAGTGACACCTAGTAGGGTCTGATTAAAGCAACTTCGCGTTTTTTGCTTCTTTTTAAAGTTCGTTCGTTAGTTCTTATAGCCGCTACACACGTCCAGACCAGACCTAACCGCCGATTTGGTGCGGACGAACTTTGCTGTAAAGCAAATATAGGTAATCCGTGCTACACACGTTCGTACCAAATCAAAATCAAATCAAATCAAAAAATCAAAAAAGCTACACCAAATCTGGCCTTGGCGAAGGCTTTGTATCACATCACTGGACAAGGCCTTGTCTCACATCACTTTTTCTTATCAAATACCCACAGAAATCACCTGGATTTGCCAATGCAACGGGCTTGTAAAGAAAAAGACCTATAAACAAAAAAAAGGTCTTGGATTTGAAAAAAATTTAACGGTAGGTACCTGTCACAAAAGAATGACGAAAAATTCTTCAAAACCATTTCGAGTGGCCTGTAACTGACAGGGAAACTTTTAATTAAATGTAAATTTTTTAAGTAAGTAATTGAGAAAAAGCCTAAGTATAGGGACTTTAAATTAATGTTTTAATAGAAATAATAATAATTTTCAATTCTCATGCTCTAAAAGTACGCAAATATAGCCCTACGAAGCGGGACTAAATAACCACTTTAGTCCTTAGGGAGTAAAATGTAATCCTAATTTCTTGTATGCATGAGATGAGATGAATTCCTGATTATAGCGCCTTAAAATCAAATAATACGCGTACATAACTAAGGGTTGTTTTATTTTAACTATATCACAGTCACGATGTTGTAAGCTCCCAGTCGGCTCGAGGTATCGCACGAATCCATCGCTGACGCAGTGTTCCTCCTTCGGGAATCCAAATCTTTCGAGATCCAAGGTTTCATAAGTAATTTCCAACAATGATCACGTATTTATATGCACTAATTATACAATAGATATTGTATTAAAACACCCAAACAGCAATCAAGAAAATCAAACAGCAACGTTTCTTGACATGACCAAAGAGTATTCCGACTTGCCACATCCAGATAAAAAAAATATCCAAAATGTGCAAAAATAATAGATTTTCTTTTTATTTTGTAACAAGCAAATTTAAACAAGTTGTTAAATAAATGCGTGCAAAATCCGAGAAAGTGTTTTATTTAAATGAACAGTTCGCGCAGAAATCTAAGATGTGAATTGAATTACGGCGAAAGTTTTTTTTTTTTAATATATTATATCAAGTTAAGCCTAGTCAACGAAGAGATATAGAGGGAAATGTTTGGAACACAATTTTTGACTTTGGAACTTTGTTTGGGCTAAAAGTTTTTTAAAATACTGTATATATTTTACCGGCCAAACCAGATTTCAGGACAAACTAGTTTTTCCTAGGCCAAACTAGTTCATCGCGTTGACATTTCAGAGAGCGAGTTTGCCTCGGAAGTCCTGTAGAACACGTGATTGGTTAAAATGGTGGTTATTTTTTTTTGTGTCATGTTCTACATCTACAGGTCTTCCGAGGCAAAGTCGCTCTCTGAAATGTCAACGCGATGAACTAGTTTGGCCTAGGAAAAACTAGTTTGTCCTAAAATCGGGTTGAAAAAAAAATGAGACCTTCAAACCGGGCGGGGACTTTTGCTATGTTTACCTCCTTATTAGCCCAAACAAAGTTACAAAGTCAAAGATTGTGTTCCAAGCATTTACCTCTATACTGTTTTTTGAGTGTTCGTTGATTTTTACTTCCACATAATTTGAGAGTTATCGCCTAACCTGGCAACACTACACGATTGTTTGTTTATATAGAACAAAGAGTAAAGTGTATAGATCAACAATCTTTTCTGTTCCGGTGACAGCAGCGCTGGTTGGACAGTGTAACTTGACAGTAAAATAACATTATGAACAAAACACGTTAGTTCCAGTTTTGGCCACCGGAACAGAACACGTTGACGTAATCGACTGCAACGTTGCCGCTTTTCCAAGGAGCATGGCTTGTTACAAGTGCAACGAGTGAGATAGAAGATGGCTTTGGTCAAGCACGTGTCAAGTAACCATCACAACAAAACAAGAATATAGTACTTGAAAATTTGCAAGAATTCTGAATTGATAACTATACTGATTATATATTTAATTGCATTGTCATCGGAACTAAAGGTAAATTCCAAATTTCAGCTCAATCGGACATTGGAAAGTGGGTCAAATTTAGCTCGCAAGATTTGACGAACGGACATGCATACATACATACACTGCAAGTTAAATAAAAGCTTGTAAAATGACTAATTACTCCTATCTATGTTTGAACTAAGTGTAATTTTGATGATTTTTTTTATCTTTATAACGATCGGTCGCAGTAAATGGGTTAACAATAATTACACACAAATTTTTGTAATACTCATTATGCGTGTAAGATACCTATTGCAGCTAACTAAAAGAGCCGATGACCTTGAAACGTCTAACAGATTTTCACAAATTGTAGCTAAGAACCATCTCGATGACGTCAGCTTTCAAACAAAACAAACTACTGAAAAATCGGTCTATTGGTTCAGGAGCTCCGATGCCACAGACAGATACGCAGAAAGATACATCGACACGTCAAACTTATAACACCCCTCTGAAGTCGAGGGTTAATAAGAAATCAAAACGTAGGATTTAAAGAGGGTAGGCTCCGTACAAGCTCCACACATGACTCTGTCCGTCTCCGGTGGATCGGAACCCGAAGTTAAAGACCATTTTGGTATAGCACAAATAAACCACGCTAATTAGAGCTATCGCACAAGGAGGAATTTTCGTCACTAACTAATTTTATAATATCAGTTTTGTTCAGACTTTAATAAAGTTTATGCAGATTTTAATTCGTAAATAATATGCATTTTTTTTGGACAAATAATCCTAAAATTCAATATGAAAACTCTTTTTCAGTCATCTTCGACTTTATTTTTTTCTCAATTCTGAAATGAACTATCATGATTCATGATTCCCTTACGATAAAACTGAGCATTATAATTCTTGGCAGAAGAACTTAATTTTTTTTAAATATGTGGTATAGCTACGTTCTTCTAACCAGTGAGAATAAATTAGGCAGTTTTATGGCTTTACGGAGCCTATCCTCTTAAGTTTTTTAGAGTGGACATCTGGTAGTGACTCTCTCACTAGCGAGTCACTATACAAAATGTATGGTAGATACGCCTCGAGGACTCGTCTCCGCGACTGGTGTATGATACGAGTCGTCAGAGTTTTGTTATGTAAGACTGGGCTTATTCTTTAATTCTGACAGCTTCTTGACTTTAACCGCGTGACATTCGGTGGTATCGCCACGTCTCAGGGTAAAAAAAATACTACGTATGCCACGTATCGCGTTCCATTGGGATCACTTATTTTTATGTGAGAAAAAGAAGCGATACGTCCTCCTGTAAAATTTAATCTATCCGTATGCCGAAATTGGTAAAAACCGGTTTAGTGAATTGTAGCGCGATGCACATAGAGTTACTTTCTTAATACTTACGCATTTGTAAGCTTGGATTGCAAGGAAGATATCTTTTTTGATTTGAAGTGAAGACAGCGTATGAAATTCTGGCAGTGAACCGTTATTCTTGCCGTTAAGAGTATTAAAAAAAGAAAGTCATCATTATTACCCTTAGCCCACTGCTCCGTTTATTGTGATGATCGCACCATGATTCACGCAGTCGCTATATTCGATGTTGACCCGTTTTGTTTATTAAGTTTCCTCATCGGCTCTACATTCTCATGTGACAAGACTTCGTTGCATTCGAAAGTTTATTTCATGCTTGTTTTTTATTTAAATTGAATTGAATGGAAAGATTTGCCACTTTGTTTGTTTGCTTGTTTGTTTTTGATGGATACACGCAACAACTGCTGGATCGATTTAAAAAAATCTTTTACTATTAGAAAGTTACAATTATTCTATGACATAATTAACCTGATATTCCCACGGGAACGGGTATAACGCGGGTAAAATCGGACGGAACTCATTTTAACAAAGTGCCTTCCGAAGAACGGAGGAGCTCGAGATGAAACATTTTTGATCATCCATTCCGTGACCGACCATTGCGAAAGTTGCTTAACCTCAACGATCGCAGGCCGGTAAATTGATAAATAATTAGTAACAGACCTTAAATTTTATAATTTAAAACAGAGAAAAGTTTATATAACTACTTTACTTAATATAAGAGAGTTCTGTAACTTGAGTTAAGTATCTTCATATATTTTTAATTTCCTTCTGCATGCTTATAACAGGTCATTTTCATTATCATCATTGCTAGAGCCTTTCCTTATATTATATGCATTAGGTAAATCAGGAGTCAAACAATACTCTCCACGAAGAAATAAAGGCCTCAGATTTCAAACTGAAATTTAGTGATGTGTCTAATACGCAATTTTGGTTCCCATGCCCCACGAGTCACTTCCCAGTAGTGATAAAAATTGTCCAGTTAAAATGGGTGCTTTGATAAAAACAGACTAAAGAAAAAGTAAAATTATCATCAGTTTTATAAAGTCCACGGACTCAACCTCTGCAGCGTTAAAAATAATGACACAAATGTTAGCACATTTTATTGTTTGACCCTGCTGATTCCGTGACAACCGTCTTATCAGTGTTATCTTGTTTCCTGGTGACTAGATACCGCTTTGGCTAAATTTGGCACAAGTCTAGACTGTTTGTATCTAAGTGTGATAGGGATAGAGCTAACGCAAAACACACAAAAAAACTGCTGTGATGACTGAAAAGATCAGCGACAAGTATATCGATGTATCCTCAATATTTACAATTTATTCTTTAAATAGAAAATAAATTATGTATAAAAAAATCTTAATAACGTTGGATCTTTGACCGTAGCGATAGTACTGTGACATCAATAAAGAGTGTCGTATGATTTGTATTTTTATAAGTATACCATACCAATCAAGTAAATTAACTTTATGTATACAGCTGTAGTTTTGTTGGTTATCGATATGATTTGAAGTGAATTATCGATATTCCGTCGTCCCTAGCAATCCCTACTACACTATCCCTATACTACAATCCCGACCAAATTCGTTGCGATATCCTGTTGCGTTTTGAATAATTTTATCAACCTCATCTTTTCTGTTTGTATAATAGTAGTTTATGTGACTGTCGCATACGGAGGGGTATTAAAACACGAGTGGGAGTTTAAAAAACGAGCCTTGGCGAGCTTTTTAATAGTATTCCACGAGTGTTTTAATACCGAGTTATGTGCAGTCTCATACAATACTTTATCTACACTCATTACATTTATTATATATTTCAAAAATAAAGCAAATCAATATTAATTATAAAATGTGAATTGGTGCCAAACCCCACTCATAGGAGTCTATACGGTCTATTCCTTCTAAATTCAAAACGTTTCTGATTGTTGCCGGCTAAAGAAGAGCTTGAAAAAGTTGGAAGTCAGGGCCGGTAAATCCTACGGTTGCCATGGAGACTGTAAATTTAAGAAATATAAGTGTTTTATAATGAGTGACAGCTGTATCCGGGTGTTGCATAATGGTCATTATGAAACACCCGGATACAGCAGCTTTATTTTTTAAAGTTGACTATGGCATAAAGTGTATCAGTATACGTTCAGGCATGAGTTCATAATTCGAAAATTATAACATGAGTGTAGATAAAATATTTTACGTGATTTTTAACCGTTTACCTTTATTTACTGACCAAATGTACTATGTAGGTATATTTTATTGGGCTGCTACCGAAATGGTTTAACCGCCTCTGTGGTCTAGTGGTACACACCACCGGTATCAGACAGAGGTCCCAGGTTCGATTCCCAGTGGGGGTACATATTGTATTCGGTTTGGTTGGTGGTAGGACTTGTTCTAAGTCCGCGTAGCTAGCTACCACTATCCTATATACTTCCTACTAATATTATAAATGTGAAAGTTTAGATGTTTGGATGTTTAGATGTTTGGATGTTTGTATGTTTGTTACTCAATCACGCCAAAACGGCTGAACGGATTTGGATGGAATTTGGGACATAGATACTTTGTAGCCTGGAGAGGAACATAGGATACTTTTTTTTCACGGAAAAGTATCAGATTTCCGCGGGATAACGTCTTGTAGTCCACGCGAGCGAAGCCGCGGGCGGAAATCTAGTTTTATCTAAGTCTGACGCCTGACGTCTGTGTTGTGTTCCGGCATTTAGAGATAAGAAAGCCAATTCCTCAGTGGTTGAGGATTCCGGGAGTAGTGTCTTATCTTCACTTAACATTAGCCTGCCTAGCATGACCATCATTATAGCACGCGATTGATATAGCACGTCATGCTGTCTTGCCTACACCTTAGTGGGGTAAGCAAGACAGCATGACGTGCTATATCATATCGCGTGATAAAAGCTGCTCATGCTAGGCCGGCCGGCTAAGCGCTACCCCGTTGTGGATAAAAAGATGTTGGTTAATTAGTAACTATGTGTAACTGTTAATATTGGTTGGTTTTGAATATTATATTTCTTAGATTTCTATTGAAATAATATAGTTGGGTCCATGAAGGCCCAGACAGGAGGCTTAATTTGAATGACACTACTACTATCAATTAATTCTGTGAAGGGAACCCGAGCTGCTTCGCATGCATTAAACAGCAGGGTCTGGTTACAAAGTGCGACGGTATGATTCATAATTTTAAATGTTACCTGCATTAAAGTATTTTTTTTCTAATACTATATGAAGAAAAATTAGTTTTCGGCACTTACTCGACCGGGAATCAGACCCGGGATCAGAGAGGGCGGCACCTTGAATACCGGCCATTACACCACTCAATCTCGGAGATCGTGAAGTCAACTTTGTTATGGCAATTTTCACTAATTTTTCAGCTGATATCAGTGGTTATTTTACTATTTCTAGGTGTTTTTTATTTTCTACTAGCAGATCCTCGCGGTTTTACCCGCGTGGTACCCGTTCCCGTGGGAATATCGGGATAAAATATAGCCTATGTCACTCGGGAAGACTGTAGCTTTCTAACGGTGAAAGAATTTTCGAAATCAGTCCAGTACTTTTTGAGTTTATTCGTTACATACAAAAATACAAATCTTTCCTCTTTATAATATTAGTATAGATAGTATAGATTTTAAGAGAACGCGCTTTCATTAGGAGTTACACAACCAGTTTTCATGTTAGCAGATAGCATTTTTTTATATGTTTGTCAGTTTTCACAGTAAACCACTGATGCGTGAAAAAAAATGGATTTTACATAGGTATAAACTCAATAATTGCTTATTCCTTTAAGACTATACTCGTATTTCATTGAGTCAACGTACTACAAAGATGTTTACCTAAGCTTGTTGTTAAATATCCCAACTTTTATCAATAAATCAATGAATTATCACGCGGCGATTAATACATTATGACTGTTTATATTTAGGTTACGCTTTCTGATAGCGACTACTCAACTGGGTTATTTCCTTTTTCTAAGAACAGTTGATGGCAAAGGTCAATTATGCATTTTTCAAGAGGCGATTATGTAATTTATCCCTTCAATCAGACCTTACCATATGATATGACCTTTAATGCCACGTGATAAGGTTGAAAACATTGATGCCCGTGTGTTTTGAAATTGAATTAGAGTAATAATTATATACGTCTGCGTTTCTGATGACACATACATTATACATTATACATATTGTAAGCAAACATCTGCTTTTCTTAGAAATGCAGTTGTGCTACTTACTGGCTTTTGTAAGTGTGTGGGGTGATGATAAGAATAAGAGAAACCTTTCTCCTGTTTTGTTTATGGTATTGATTGGTACCTATTTAAATAGTTTAGAACCAGAGTTTTCAAATTCGCTAAAGAACTTAAAAATATATGCATTTGGGAGCAAATCTTGAAGTTAAGCTGACGCCATTTAGTTGCCGCTAACCAAGACGAGTAAGATAAACCGCATCAAAATCCATTGTGTTGTTGACACAGACTCACATACAACTGGTATCCAACGCCAGTCGCGGAGACGAGTCGCCGAGACGAATCTCCCATACATTTGTATAGTGACTCGCACACTACACTACAGTATCCGACCGATCCGATCCGACCATCTACTGACTTTGCGACTGACGTCGGGTACCAGTCGTTGGTATTCGTAATGTAATGGCTCATTTTCACTGGTCGATAACTTGGTCGTTATACATACAGCATAAGGGCACTCTACGCAGACGAGGAAACGACTAACGAAAGTAATAAGTCGATAACGGGGTCGGTAATTCGCACGCGGGGAATCACCACTGCGGGCATAATATTTTATCTATTTTACAGTGGCAATTTGACAATATGCACTATGCACTATACATTAGATGTTTCTGCTTATGAAATCTGGCATCCAGCATTAATATTCAAATTGATGAGATCAGAAAAAGTATTATACAGATAATATAAATATTAGTCAAGACTGCAGTACCGTTGACAATGAAGTTGATAAGGCTTCTCACAATAATACCTTACACGTTTGAACGTCACAATCATCTTGGATTTGGCGTAAATGATTTATTAAGTAGGTATTATGGACTCCAGATTGCCACGTTGAGGTTATCCGTGTTATCAAAACGTTTCATGTCACCAAATCTCCTTGTTACAGTAATTCGTCGTCAGAGATAATTAAACGAAAAATATGTACATTTGTGATTTTTTCGGCCGCTTATCTTTCCAGTTTATCTTGTATGACCCAGCCCGGGACGGATTGCACAATAGTCAATACTTGTTATTGATAACGATGCCAATTTGGTTGTACTAAAAATATAAAAATATGTCATAAATTTGGAAGATGAAGAAATTATGCGCTATTCGTTGATTCTAACCGTAGTTTTTTCGAAACATAATTTTTCCCCTTAATTTTTACTGAGTCTACCTGATCTTATTGAAGATCTGCCTCCCATGAAGAGAGCTAATTTTGATGATAAAAAAAGCTGAAATTCATTTTCTTATATCGATTTTTTTTTCTTGTTAACAACTTAGTTTGTGATTTGTCGCAAAGTAACTTATGAAGCGTTAAAATTTTAAAAATATAATTTTATCTGATTTGATAATACTTACTTAATTGTAGAAGGAAGTAGTTATTTTACTGTGATCCGGTCATTCTCACGACAAGGTGTTCTTTGTACAATTTCCATCACGATTTTTATTTTTTAATAAAATTCTCTATACCGGCAATTAAATTTGGAAAAGTCGCTAAACTGTAGAAAATTATGTATTTGGCACTTCAATGTAGTGTCTGGTTTTGGGTTTATGAAGTAACAAAGTTTTGGCGTGGCGGATATTAGAAAATTGCTCAATAAAAATTAAATACCTTATTGTTAAAATACTCAAACAGAAAATGAATACCATACAATATTAAATAAACCTTACATTTCATTGTTTAGTCTACAAAATAAGTGAATGAACAATTTTGGGAGCCATGGAACATTTGTATCTTATAAGGTATTTTATAATTTCCGTCACGTTTAGCGTGACGGAACTGGGTGACATAAATAAGGAACATGACGGTATTTATGAGATAAAATTTGAATGGTAAGGAATACGGTATAATGGTTCAAGCATGAGGTCAACAACGAATTTTCTGCATATAATAATCTAACAAGCTAAAGGAGATTGACCAAAAATTTATGGAGTTTGGTCCAAATGTCCACCACTAACGAGACCCTTGTAATAAAATACTCTACTAAATACTGAGTAGTTGTAACCAGAGTGCAGCCAAAAATATGCTGTCAGTAAAAAGTTATGACTAAATGAAAAGTCATGTTTTGTACCTTTTTATACGAAAAATATTGTTGATAAATCATTCTATCCATCTCACATTTTGAACAAATCTACGCATGTTATGTGACACGCACTTGGTGTGCCGTGTTAGCTCCTCGCTGAAAGATATTAAAACAAAATCTCGGAAAAAAAACAAAAACAATCACTTAGCAAAATAGAAAGTCCGAAGTGTATAGCCTAGGTCGCAATAAGGAATTATACAGAAGAATTCGCACAGACTTAAAGAAATCAACCAAACGAATGAATGCGGAGAATACACAATAACTTTTTACTGACAGCTTATCATTTTTTGTCCCATACTAAAAGTTACTCTCTATTTAATGGACTATATAAGTCGGTAGCGACCAAAAAGCAACGATAAGAGTGGAACAAGACGTCACAGAAGAGATCCAAATTAGTCGGGGCGTCAGGCAGGGTTGCATCTTATCTCCTTTACTATTTAATTTGTACTCCGAAGCAGTAATGTCCGAAGCATTAGAGGGGATAGAACTGGGCATAAAAGTAAACGGCAACATTATTAATAATTTGCGCTATGCCGACGACACAGTGCCTATCGCTTCTTCAGAACGTGACCTGCAAGAAATTTTAAACCAAGTGCAAAAGAGTAGTGCAGAGGCCGGTCTCACAATTAACATTTCAAAGACCAAGTACATGGTTGTATCTCGTAATCCCGACTTGAAGCCGAAGTTAGCAGTGGCTGGCAGAGATCTAGAGCGAGTACAGCAGTACAAATACCTCGGCGCTTGGGTGAATGAACTGTGGGACTCGGATCAAGAAATAAAGTCCCGGATTGAAATTGCTCGAGCGTCCTTCATGAAGATGAAGAAAGTATTATGCTGCCGAAACATCAACATAAAACTCAGAGTACGGATCCTCCAGAGCTACATTTGGCCGGTGGTCCTATACGGCTGCGAAGCATGGACTATAAAAGAAGACGTGAGGAAACGTCTCGAAGCGTTCGAGATGTGGTGTTACCGTCGCATGCTGCGTATAAGTTGGACCCATAAAGTACGAAATGAGACAGTGCTCCAGCGCGTCGTAATGTCGCGGAACTTGATGCGGACCATCAAAAAGCGTAAGGTTGAATGTTTGGGACATGCATTACGACACGACCGATATCAGCTGCTTCAACTTATCATGATGGGCAAGATAGAAGGCAAAAGACGTGCTGGAAGACGAAAACAGACGAAACCTTTTTTCCACAGTATATTCGTGCTCCAAAAAAGGGCTATTCGCGCCATTTACAACCTCCGATCGAGAGATTCTTTAAGAGATCTATTTAAAGAAATAAACATTTTAACTGTTGCAGGACAATACATCTATGAAAATATAATGTATGTGAAAAAGTATTATAATACATTTGTAAAGCAGAGCGATATTCATCGCTTTAACACAAGAAATAAAGATAAACTTGTCGTTCCCAAGTTTAGGCTAGAAAAATCCAGAGCCTCATTTCTGGGGAAAAGCATAGCCTTTTTTAATAAAGTTCCACAGCGTATAATTGAACTACCATTGCATAAATTTAAATGTTACATTAAAGAGTCGCTGATGAGCAAAGGATACTATAAAGTAGACGATTATTTGAATGACCGCAATGCATGGTCATGATGTAACACATAACATAATCACTGTTTAATATGATGTATTTTTATACTAAGCAATTGTTGTATTAGTAACGATATGTTTTTTTTTGTAAATGTCGTTACCTAACTAAGAAACGCTGGCAAGTTTCTTGCGCCCATTCTTCTTGTCAGTTAAAAAAGTCTTGAATGGGTGGTAGGAAAATATTGACGATTCATAAGTACATATTTATTATGTCTAAGTGAATAAAGAATATTTTTATCTTTATCTTATCTTTATCTTAAAAAAGTCATGGCTGAGAAACATAAGGGAGTGGACTGGTATTGCCAAAGCAGAAGAACTGTTTCGCTTGGCGAAAAACAGAGATGGATTTGCGGAGCTGACTGCCAACCTCCAGTAATGGGGAGGCACTGAAAGAAGAAAGAAGTCGGTATAGGTCTCGTTAGTGGTGAATATTTGGACCACTTTTGTTCATTCGAACGGAAATTAGAATAGTAGTGAACCACGCAAACGGAAGTTAGGTATTTACAGTCGTATAGCTCGCCAACGGAACTGCTGACACAGGACCGTGTCGGTTGCCTGCCTCGGCACTAACTGAAGAAAGACGACGTTGCGTTGCGGTAGGGATGGGAATTTCTAACTCTGTTAGTGGGATATTCGCTATTTTTTAACTAGTGACGGAAATTATGTATAGTGAAAGGACAGACATATTTTTCGTTCTATCTAAGAAAATATACTATTTAAACAGATTATTTTTTGTGAATAATAAAATGTCTTAATTAAGTTCCCAATTGTATAGACTGAAATGTACCAATCGTATCTTACTTTGCTACTGTTGGAGGTAGAAAGCTTGATTCTGGGTTCTGGGCAGCGAACGGAGCTTAGGAGAACAACTTAGAAAAAATAACTTTGAGTGTTATTTTTACCAAATTATGAGTATCTTGTAGGTACCAATTCATAAAAGGTAATTGCTAGAGGTAGCCCAAAAAAAATCAGCTCCAAAATATAACAAAATAGTCAGATATTTGTATGGACGCTCAAAAACCAGGCCTGCTGAGAATGACCGCTTCCATTCACGAATTTCTCGTAAATATAACTTCATGGTGAAAAGACAAAAACCATTGAACTTATTACGTCTTATTGCTGCTATTTACGTAAATTTTTTCTTTGCAAGATAAATTTTGACAAAATTTATCTTGCATAAATTCTATCTTTTATCTTCATATCTTGCTTAAATTTATCTTTTTTAAATTTATCAATTTTGACAAAATTTATCTTACATAAGCTAAAATTGCATCAAAACTATATTTTTGATCTAATGTTTACTCATTAAAGTTATCCGTTTGACTAGGAATCTCACAATATGAAGAGATATAGTAAAATTGAAAGAATATAATCTACAGCGGTATGAAGGCAGTGATAAGGCTGTGATAACGGATGCCCCACATTCCGATTTCAATGTTGCATAATTTGTATGCAACGGATGTCGGCGTTGCACTGTGCCAATCATTACCTTTCGTATAATATATCTCTTATGTTGTTATATGTAACAATGCACTATGACAAGTTATTCTAATATCTAGGAGACAAGTTTCAGAGAGAAATGTTCTTTAATTCTTGAGTGCTAGGGTTCAATTTCTGTGTATTGGTTGTATGAAATGATGTTTTTTGAATCAGCTATTAACGGTTGTGATTTGAGAAGCGAGTTTGTTGCTTCATCATAAGTAAAAATCAGTAGATATTTATATGATATTTTATAAAATATAACTAATTAATCAAGAAATACCTTTCCAGATATTTGACAATCGCTAAAGATGAAATTATTGCTATTGCAAGTTATTTAACTTTCTTGCATTCACAATGCAATTTTTCTTATTGAAAAATTGAAAATAAAGTATTTTAGAAAAAATTAAGTTCAAAAACTAAAACCCGACTACTGAAAAATCACGCTCTAAAAAGTATGAAACAAGAAAATATTCTCATCTGAAATTGCCGTGGTCGTATGCCACTTTTCCCTAGAATGAAAATATTGTTTTGTATGTTAGTATATATGATCTAGTATTATATGATCTGAGGTTAGTATAGTATGGGGCATACGACCACGGCAATTTCAGATGAGAATATTTTCTTGTTTCATACTTTTTAGAGCGAGATTTTTCAGTAGTCGGGTTTTAGTTTTTGAACTTAATTTTTATTTATATTATTTTGGGGACATAAAAAGAATAGCACTACCCTCTCTCTTCTCTTGGGTGTCTTAAGAGGCAAAAGAGGAAAACCTGCATCAGGAGATGGGCAGCAGCGTCTCCATGTAACAGCAGGCCATACTGCGATCGCCAACACTTGGCAGGCCAAGCGTGGGGATTATGGCAACCCCTCCCCCCCAAAATGGCTTTCCACCAAAAAAATCAGCCCCACTCCACGGGGCGACCCGGTGGCTGCGGTAACGGCGGGGAAGGGGGTTCTGAGAATCCCCGGGTAAGTTGACCCAGCAACCTACAATACGAGCATATTGCGGACTGACTCGAAGCTCATAGAGTTAGAAGAGGCTGTTAGTAAGTTACACTGGGACATCATTGGATTATCTGAAGTCTGAAGAGAGGGGAAGGACTCGATTATCCTGCAATCCGGTAACTTACTATGCCACCGGGAGGGCGAACAACAGTCCCTAGGTGGTGTCGGGTTCATCGTCCTTGTAGACGGGACTTGTGTCCCTAGTCAACAGTGTGATCACCATCGGAAGCGTGTCGCGCAGGGCAGCGTACCTGATACTCAGAATATCGAAACGGTATTCGCTAAATATCATACAAGTATGCGATCCGACCTAAACACGTGACGATGACGAAGTGCAGGCTATGCATGAGGAGATTTCAAAACCCATGCATAACTATAAAACACACTACACGGTTGTGATGGGAGATTCCAATGTTAAGTTGGGGCAACGTTGCGGTGATGAGTTGAGAGTGAGGCAATTTGGATTTAGGCAACGAACCGACAGAAGCCAGATGCTGGCAGACTTCATGGAGAGGAAGAACCTCTTTATGGTGAACTCCTTCTTCAGGAAGCCCGCAAGCCGCAAATGCACCCGATACTTAAAACTCCCTTGAAGAACTACAGACCCATTTTGCTTCTGAGCCATATCTATAAGTTGTTTTCGATAGTCATTACGAATCGTCTCGCTCGCAGGTTTGACGACTTCAAACCTCCCGAACAAGCTGGGTTCCAAAAAGGCTATAGCACCAAAGACCACATTCATACGCTGCGGCAAGTTACAACTTGCCACTTTGCTGGGCGTTCGTGGACTATGAGAAAGCCTTTGATTCGATCGAGACCTGTGGGCGGTGCTGCAGTCTCTACAGAGGTGCCAAGTAGACTACAGGTACATGAAACGATGTGCTGAGGTACTTATACCAAAATGCCACCATCTCAGTCCGATTACAGAACCGGAGCTCTAATCCTATCCAACTACAGCGAGGTGTGAGACAGTGAGACGTCATCTCTCCAAAACTGTTCACAGTTGCGTTGGAGGATATTTTTTAAGCTTCTAGATTAGAAAGGATGCGGCATCAACATCAATGGCGAGCACCTAACACACCTACGGTTTGACGAGACCTTGGAAGACCGGAACACAATGCTCGAAGATCTCAGTAATGCTTCTCAAAGAGTGGGTCTTAAGATGAACACGGATAAGACGAAAATCACGTCTAATGCCCATGTTGCACCCGCTCCAGTTAATGTTGGGAACATTACACTCGAAGTTGTTGAACACTTTGTTTACCTAGGGCAAACGATCCAGTTAGTTAAGTCCAACTTCGAGAAAGGATCTCTCGATGAATCCAGCTCGGAATTCGGATGGGCAGTGTTCGGAAAGCTCCGGCATATATTCGCGTCCGAAATACCTCAATGTCTCAAGACGAAAGTCAGGTGTGTGTTGCCAGTAATGGACGTGAGACTGACCTATAGAAGTCAGACGTGGTCTTATAATATTTATTATTTATTTATTATTATTGTTGTGGAGTTCCTTGGGGGAGGCCTATGCCCAGCAGTGGGCGTCGTTCGGCTGATATGATGAACTAAATTATTACCTAATTAATGTAAATATTCTACCTACCTATTTTCGTCAAACAATGCTGGGTTGAACTATGGAATGCCATAAATATAATATTATACAAGGGCCTAATCATGTAGGATAATATTTGCTAGGGGAAATAGTCTTAGTTCGCTGTCCCTGTAAAGATGCCAAAATTCGATTTATGCAAGCAAAGCCGCAAGCAACAACCAATAAAATATATATTTTTGAAACGAGCTCACCAAGTGCTTTCATTTGATACCAAACACGATATTCTATTAAAAAAAAGTTTTTTAGTTCACAACTTTATGTCGTCTGGAGGGCGCCATATTCAATTTCATGTGACGTGACATAGCCTATAACCAGCAGACAATCGAGACGCTTCCAACGATACCTGAATTGTGAATATATGATCACCAGTTTAGAAGTTATGCGGGAACAGATGAACATACATACAAACATACATACATACATACCGGTCAAACTCATAACCCTCCTTTTTTTGCTTTGCCGTAGTCGGGTAAAAAAAGGGATCCGTCTCATAACCAGCTCCGATGGGACTCGAACCCACGAGTCCCAGACCTTTCGCTGTCCGGGCGACTGCTGTAATATAACCACTGAGCTACGGAGTTGTTACGAGAAGCGTCGAATTTATCCAATACTCGCAATAAGCGGTTGCGAGACGGGTCGATTTTTTCTAAAATACTTCATTTTCAATTTTTCAAGCTATGAGCTCCGCTCCCAATCTACCCCCGTACAAAAACCCATATTGATCTGTTGCTCTGTTTTATGGTTTTAACGTGAAAGACGGACCAACAAATAATACCTACTTACTGATTTCCCGTGGGAATATGATACATTCCTATAGTAAAAAGTAAAAGTATCCTATTATAATTCTTTCCAGGGTCTTAAACTATTTACTTAAATACCAATTTCTGCCCGCGAATTTGCCCGTGCTTAAAGTGATTTTCCCATGGGAATGAATTTTTTTCCCGCGGTAAATAGTAAGTCTTTTTCTTCCCAGGGCCTCAAACTGTCTCTTTTCTAAATAGAATCCTTCCTAGGAACTCAAACTATCACCTTAGTACCAATTCCATTCCACAGCTTTAACCGCACTAAAAGTTATTTTCCCATGGGAATGAGCATTATTCCCGCGGTAAAAATACCCCATGTCCTTCTAGGGTCTTAAACTATCTTCATACCAAATTTCATCAAAATCGGTTAAGCCGTTTTGAAGTGAAAACGGAACATACAGACAGGCAGACAAACAAATAAACAAACAAACAAACATACACATTTTCGCCCGGAATTCCTAATCATTGACGAACTGCATGCGATGCATAACTGCCTCCAGTGGTGTGGCCGGTGGTATGGTAGCGCAGGGAGCTAATAAACCATGGATAATAAAGTTAATAGTAGTGTCCATGGTACACCTTTGAGGTGTACCAAGGGACATATAATTTTCAAAGTAGCAATAAACCACCTCTCGAGTGAACTACGACAAGTCTCCGTAGTCCACCCAGGTGAACTTGTCAGGTGAACCACGGGTCGGGAAGGGATTTATGATTACGCTTCACGAACCAAAACAAAACACAAATATGGCTCCGTCTGGCTTGTATATGTCGCAGCCAAATGGTTGAATCCGCCATTCAATTAAACGCCTGGGCCGATAATTTTTTCCGTAAGCTATTTTATCTTCCCATAAGTTAACGGATTCACAAAAAAAAATAACCACGTTCGCTGCGTTTCGCGATCGCCTTAAATTTCTAGTGGTACAGTTAACCAAAATTTAAAATAAACTCCTTTTTAAAAAATAACGGGCACTTGCTTTATTTTCATTCAAAAATAAACTAACAGTTTTATTTAAATGAGCATGACTCATTTAAATAAAACTGTTAGTTTATTTTTACAACAATTTCTGTGTCAAATGTGTTGGATAAATTTTGAGTTTTTTCATTTTAAATAAATTTGGAAATCTCTCCACATCCCCAAACTTCAAAAAATGTAAAGCTTTAGTTGAACTTCATAGAAGAGTGTATGAAGCGTGATCCTGGTATCATCAAGGTTTTCCTTTGTAGGGAAAAGGAGGGATTTTCAAAAGTGTTTCAAATGCTTATCGAAACAAACGTTTATCCTACACATTTGACACAGAAATTGTTGTAGAAATAAACTGACAGTTTTATTTAAATGACCAATTGATAAAGTGATCATATTTGTATGAATATCTTTTTTGGAAATGAGTTTATTAAAAAAAAACTCTATAGAACAAGATGTTTCTCAGAAAGTTATCAAAGTGCGCCAAGGGTCAAAGTTTAACGTTCTTGATAATGTAAGATTTTTGCGTTATTTAAATACAATGTTAGTCACATGTTGCGAAGTAGGTAGCGTAAACAAGGAAAGTCCAATTTTTTCAATTGAAATATTCGCTCGAAAAATGCTATTTAACATATCATCCAAATTAAATTAATAAACAATAATAATAATCTAAGAAATAAAGAAATAATCTCTTACAACAAGTAAGTACTCAATGTCTTTGATATATTGGTGTGCAATATCAAAGACATTGAGTACTTACTTGTTTCACAATGTCCGATTAGGAGATACTTTCCAGTTAAATGATAGTTTCGTATGGACTATCTGTCAAGTAACGGCTAGTAATAACTTACTTATACATTGTGAAACATGCCTTGAATCTATTTGAATTTCTTTGAAATTATAAATTTAACAATAATTACATAAAATACCCTCTCTGCAAAAGCCGGGGCAGGGTTCTGACAGACTCATCACATTAGTTTTATCGTTTAAAAATTATAGAATTGTATACAAAATAATAACAAACAATGTACTTAAACTATAGCACGATGTTTCTGTCTGTTTTTGGCGTAGGTTTTTAGACACTGTTAATGTAATAAAATGCATACGCATGTCTCGCCGATAAAAAATGTACAACTCCCTCCATTTAGGCTAGAGCTCATAAACGCAATCAGCAATTTTTTTATGATCGGCCGTTGACTCCTCAACTGACATGACTTCTCGCAGATTGCCAAGTGTTGATGAAGTCAACTATCTTCAATTAATTTCGTTCTATTGGTAGCGTCTATAATACCCCAAAACATAAAGGCGTGCTCTCCAATCTGACATAGCCTTTATAAACGTGGCCAGATATTTTGTTTACTTTTGTACGGTTTCAATCTAGTAATGCACTCGTAGGTGTCAAAGAATCACACAGATGAAACCAAATACTAAAACTCCAGGTGTCCTTTGTTGACATACTACACAACATTATCAAATGGAAATGGCTAATATTTTTTTATTTCTTTTTATCCACAACAGGGTAGCCGTTAGCCTTCATCACACCTGATGTTAAGTGATGATATAAGGCTGAATGTGAAGGAATCTTATCTCTTACTAATATAATATACTTTTTCACCTCTCCAGCTCGAAAAGGGCGCTTTTGGCGCCTAAAAACTCGCAGCAAATTCGATTTTTGCTGCGAGCGTGAGGCAAAGTGCTTTTTTAATTTCTTACACCAACTTTTGAAATAATTAAGAAAAAAGAAATAGAGTGACAAGGATGAGACTTTTAAAATAATATGAGCAAAAAGGATAGATAGATAGCTTTATGTCGATGGACATGAAATATAAAGCTTAAAAAAGAAATACACGGATACCAAATGTTCGAAATAAAGAGTATGGACGAAATGAGGTCGCATGCATGATATAAATAATAAGAAAAATTAATGAATTCTATTAACAAATTATATAAATACGATTGTACTACTATAGCTTTTTATTAAACACTTAATATTTAAATTAAATAATATGAAGTGAACATTATATCGCTTACTAATATCATGTTTGGTTTTCATAAAAATTACATGCAGTGCAGTTTTTGAACGCAATGCAAACAGTTACCTTCAACTTGCATAATTGCACCAATTTTACTCTTAATTATTAATTTTGTAATTTTGATGTTTTCTTTATTGTTAAATGTTGCCTTCAATGTTGTTTTTCTGACCTATAACACTTTTCTCGCTGGTAGAGGTGAAAAGTTGTATGTTTAACACGAGAGCAAATTTTTCTAATGTCTCGTGCCTTTAAATCACTCACTGTGCTCAGTAGTCTATATTTGAATCACTCGCTACGCTCGTGATTTAATTTTAGACTACTTCGCTAGATCGTGATTTAAATTCAGCACTCGCAGCGAAAAATGATTTTGCTCTCTTGTATAACAAATAACTATAGTAAGATACTTTTCACACTTATGCTCTGAAATGTTAATATTATATTTGAGAAAAGAATGCAGTACGTGGCACTTTTCCGAGGTAAACATTCTAAATTTGAAAATCACTGCAGTAATGAATTTCAGTACTTACTTACTGCACTAAAATCAGTGCAGTAAGTAAGTACTGAAATTCATTACTGCAGTGATTTTCAAATTTAGAATGTTTACCTCGGAAAAGGTACTATACCCAAAGATATTATTACCAAATTATTTTCTTTATTTTTTCTTTCGTTATTCCTGTGTATAAAAACAGAAAAAGCAAAGGGACATTTGCACCATACAGCCACATTATTATTATTATTTTATAGGTAATTATTATATCATAGTTAGGTTAACTTTTTTTTAAATACGGTGCGCACAGAGTATATTACTTCGTATTGTACCACAAGGGCTATGTACCCTTAGCACGAACATCAATCGAAAAAAAATATGAGATTTATCATAGACAAAATATCCTTTACGAGTAATTTTCTATGGGAAATATGTACAGCGCCATCTACCACCCAGAAGCGGGTATTGAAGTTGCGCTTTTTAGTAGCAAGTAGTATCAATAGGCTGTATGACCGTTCCACTTGGCCTCACAAACCAATATTTAAAAAACGGCGGGAATGATTTTCAGCGGTTGATTTGATATCAATACAGTTTATTTATATTGTGTAATAAATTATCAAAATGAGTTCTGCCAATGAAACATATACAGACATTGTATGTACCTACTCCACCAAATTTGAGAGCAGAAGCAAAATGAATAACAGAAAACTTACTGCCAGCAAAATCAAAAGAAAGATATATGAAAACCTACGATCTGATTTGGAAAAGTCAAAAAAGGCACATACGTTTTCGGAATCTGTGTTGTTGGCGTATTTTAATGATACCTACATCATTAAAATAATATTATTATGGGCGATTTATACATAAGTGTGCCCGGGAAAACAATAACATTTACATTTAATAATTGCCCGAACATGTGTGATATAAATTTTAATAAATATTATTTAGGTAAACAGTTTTTTTTTATTTCCTCGCATTTCTTGAGAAAAGCACTATACAAGCCTTGTACGGTAAACAAATTACCTTGCCTCGAATGATTAAAGCCCTCGCCTGCGGCTCGTGCTTTAAACCATCCTCGACAATGTAATTTCTTACTTACCTGTCCTCGGCTGTAATGTACTATTAATCGAATCAAATCGATATCGAATTGCACCCTTATTTTAATGAATATTTTTTTTATACCCTTCGAAGAATGGGGATGGAAACAATTAAACAGATGGGTGAAACAATCCTATTCGTGTCCTAAGTCTTGATAATGTCTTTATGGTAGCCGTATTGAAAACTATGATATCCGTCAAAAGCTGTCAAAGTGCTGCAGTCAAATACCTATCAATAGATAACGTTTATCGTGATCGTATTATTTTGTATGAAAACCAAAGCGAGGCTTATTTCGGTCGCATATGGAACTAAAATTCAATAGATATTTGACAGCAGCACTTTAACAGCTGTCAACGGATGGTATGGTTTACTACGAGGGGTACACTGAAAGTTTTGCGTACTAACATTCGAAATTCAAACATTTATGAGC
The DNA here is from genome assembly GCA_949710035.1 of Crambus lathoniellus. Classification (NCBI taxonomy): domain Eukaryota; kingdom Metazoa; phylum Arthropoda; class Insecta; order Lepidoptera; family Crambidae; genus Crambus; species Crambus lathoniellus. The sequence continues at coordinate 34,181,882 of OX453296.1, forward strand.
GGCCAGGAGCGCAGAACTTTCATTGTGCCCTAGGTATTACGATTACCTGAACGACAGTTTTCATAAACCCCCTTACTAATAAACGTGGTGTAAAACTGTAAAGTTACATCTGGTGTAAATCTATTGTTGTTACTGAAATTATGTTGTCTACAATGATGACTTGTAAACAACATAATTTCAGTGGCAACAATAGATTTACACCTGTTGTAACTTTACACCACGATTATTGATAGTAAGGGGTTAAACTTTACAGTTTGGTGACGACTGTCGATATGTTTTAAACAACCACGTACAGATAAAGGGTTCATTGTATTTAAATTGTTTCATTTTTAAAAGTGCTACGTGACCACGGCCCTGGTCTCGGATCGGACTGCTAATTTAGTACTAATTTGTTCTGTCTGTCTCTAAGTGCGACCAAAAATGATTTTAGGTGTCTAATGAATAATATATTTGAATAAATCAAGAACGGATATAGTATCGATGGGATGCAATCAATGCGGCTAATGAATTAAATATCTGATTCACTTTTGAGTATTTAAGATGCACGCGCGCGAGTTTCTTTGTTTCAGTTTATTACTTAGCTATTCAAAACTTTCCTCACAATATGAGAACGTACCAAAAGACATGGACATTAGCATCGCCAACAGTTTTTAGATTTTTCTTGAGAGAAAAACAAAAACTTGACTACCCAGGTTGCACCTTGGTCAGATTCATTTTTCACTGGTATTATTATTATTATACAGAGTGTTTGGTGCATCGTGCGCCAAATTGAAATGGTCGTTCAGACTCCACCCTGAGGGTTTTTTTTATATTAACTACTTATTAACCTTTTTATTAAAAAAATACCCAAATCTTCTTTCAAGTTTGATTCATATGGAGCGCTATAAATGAATATTCTTTTGCATTCTGCAGCATAACTGCTGATAATAAAATGTGAATTAACTCCTAAACCACATATTAGGAGGCTTTTTGTCTGCATTAGCTGGTTTAACGGCGACAACCATGATCATACAAGATTTGACGAACTTTGACACTTACGTAACCAGTTTTTTATGAAGATGCGATTAAAAACGGTGAAGTCAGAGGACCTTGTTTAAGCCAATTGTCATCATACGCTAAACGAAATACACATGAGCAAGTTTACATAGGTATTTATGAATTTTGTCAGTGGTCTTAAGATGGTCTTACGTCATTGTTGATTGATGACTGCAGTAAGGAGCAAATAGTTTAAACGTCTGTGTTAAGTTAAGCAAAAAAAGGACTTTATGCGAGTTTTTATTACTACGCTTGGTTTTTAGTAGTGTCGTGGTTTATTAGCTACATAACAGTTTGGTCTGTTTACAATTAATATGTCTTTATATCTTTTTATATACACTTAACAACATTTTACATAGCAAAAGGTATACATACCTTATGACCGATAGGGTGGATAACAAAAAAAAAATTTATATTGCGCCCCTCCGTTCTTTGGAAGACATGTTAAGCTGTCGATCCCGACTGCATTTGTAACCTTTAATACCCATTAACTGGTTTTGAGCCCCATGAATACCGATGGATGTGGTACAGTCACCAGCAATAATTATGTTAACAACATAGGCCTATGTCAAATTACAATATTGAATGACTTTTGTGGCAGAGACAGTTTTGTTTCGAAACGTTACAATGTGACAAAGTTCTATGTTTTTTACATATTTTTGCTCGTGTACATTGCGTACGAAAAAGTGTGTTCAGTACGAAAACTTGATGTAATGTGATAACATGACATTTCGTTGTGAAAAAGTGACATATCCATTGTTATTTATTTGTTTTTTTTTATTTGCGTTTCCGACTACGGTGGTTTTACTCTCGTAGTTTATATACATTTCTGTTGGTGTTGTGAACACATTAATTATTAAGAACTTTTAAAAGATAACAATAGTAGTTATTAGTTTATTAACTGCTTTAAATTGCAACCAGAGGTGCGTTTCTGTGAGAAAATACCACTGCCACAACTTCACTTCGCGTTCAAGCACGAATCTTCATCTCGAAATCATAAAAAACAAAAGAAAGTCAAGCGAAATAGAACAGCGATGTCATATTTGAATTGGTTATCGAGATTTTGAAAATTGATCTACAGATCACTAAGCGCGGGTAATTTTCATTAGAAGACAGTTAGCGTGTTCAGCCTGAAATAAAGCCTCTTTTGCGACGGTATGTCACGGAATGGGTGACCAATTTTTACACCTCCGTGCTTTCCAGCTGCAATTGCACCCGGAAATTCGATTCGAGATATTATAATTGACCACTCATCACATCAGCACCTTTGGCGCAATACTGATTCTGTCTTTTTAATGCGACATAATTTATCACAATCAATTGCCTATGTCAAAGTGAACAATACACAAATAATTTTACAATAATTTTATTGGATGATAGTATAGTATTCATCACTTTGAACAACTTGCTATGGGGCTAGCCACAGAACAAGAATGTTCTGTGGGGCCAGCCGCGAAAAAATAACAGCTGTTCCATACATTTTAGTCGTGTCGATAGTGTAGCTATTTTTATATTATTATTTACTTTCGGAAGACCAACAGATAAATTACAGGAGTAGGTAAAACACATAACAACAATAACAACAGAAAGCCAATAACAGGTCTTCACCAATAGAAGAAACCAATATGAAGCAGCTGTTTTTTTTTTATTCCCAAAACAAAAGTTGTTCATATTGATCCACCTGTTTTCATCACTTTATATCACCTACTTCTCGAGTAGTTTATAATGTGTAAAAAGAGACATCCAGCTCGGGTGCCGCGTCGCCCTACACGTCGTACTACTACTACTACTCGTACGTAACACCACAGATTACTAAATAGTTACTACGTGTAACACGGTTGTTTAGCTTTATGAAACCAGCCTAATAAGTGCAAAGCTTCAGTGGAATACCAGTAATTGAGCTAAATAAATATTTTACTTTGTAGGGCAAGTTTGCGGTACAGTCTCGGTCTATTTCAGCTATACTTACTAAGAGCAATTGTTTTGCGGTGTCGGGGCTTCAATTTCCGGAATGCGTTTACTTTTAGACGTATTTACTTACTAACAAACTAGTACGTACGTTAATATTACAAATTATAGTACTGCTGTGGTTCTACCCTGTTCTCGCATAGAAAATTTAATAATTTATTAGGTAAGTCCGATTTTTCAAGCCCTGGATAAAAAATATCACATTGATATCGTATAGTAATACAAAAAAATTTCAAACTCAAGAATCCCCTTTTTACCTGTTTTGTGATTTACATTTTATTTTAGTTGGTTATAAAATAAAAGTGCTTGATAACTGTTATCTAATGATTGAAAAACCGACCCAAAGTCTGTCCAATAAAATGTATAAAATATACATTACACCCACTTACACGATATTTTTTTATCAGTGCACAAATTTTTAGGATCGACTCTGAATCGGTAAGACTTTCTCCTAGAAACAGGTCGAAATATGACAAAAAATTTTTACTCTTCATGCAAATGGAACTGATCACGTGATCGATTTAGCATGGGAAATCCAAAAAAAATTGTCGTATTTCAAACCATGTTTCTAGGAGAAAGTTGTTAACTTACCGATTCTGAGTCGATCCTAAAAATGTGTGTAGTGATAAAAAAAATATCCTGTATATAAACATTTAAAATATCCCATCGGAGCTAGTTGTGAGACAGGTTGATGTTTTCTAATACTTCATTTTCAATATTATCAACAATAAAATATACTTTACTATGGTACCTAACAGCCTAGGATGGTTTCATAGTTTATGAAACTAGCCTAATAAGTGCAAAGCTTCAGTGAAATACCAGTAATTGAGCTAAATAAATATTTTACTCTTTTTCAGCTATACCATAATAAATTAAGCAATTGTTTACCACTTGAGAGTATTGACTCTAACTAATGTTAATAAGATACACACTTTCATTACTTAGGTATAGTCGCGGAATTTGAATGTTTAGCATGTAGAGACAATAGACGTTCGATTTTCAACTCCCTTCATATTGCTCAAAGAGAAAATTTTGTGATGAAAAAGTTACATTTTAAATTAATGTCAACGTGACAATTGCCTGATTGGAATATTGCATAAAATTTTATTTATGTTCAAATAGGAATTCATAATCCAAATAAAAAAAAACAGACAATTCGTTGTCACTGATGTCCTACACGGAATGACAGAGATAGACATAGGGTTATTCTTACCCTCCACGGACATAGGGAGAAATGACATTATATGTCATCGCTCGTGTGACGTTGAGGGTTGACATTATAATACTGCAAATTTACGAAGCCTATCTATCAGCTTAACATTCAGATTCCGCGAATGTACATCACAATAATCACAATATTTGCAACTTGTTTTTGTTCTGAACAACTTCTTGTAATACTTATATTGAAAGAAATAACAATGTAAGGCGATTACAATTCTTTTTGCTTAATTTGTTTGATAATTTATTGCAATAAGTACTAGAAAAAAGCCGGGGCTAGAATCAACCTACACACGTCCTTACCGAGCCAATGCTCTCCAATTAGAAGCTAACATTAGAACAATTATTTGTTATGAGTATTGTGATTTTGTAGCACCTTTTAATGTAGGTGTACTGCAAGTCTCGCTCGAATCGCTCGTCGGCATCATGGTGTCTCTTTTATAGATTTGTGACAAATGTATAAGAGAGTCACCATAGGCGATGTTTGTGACGCTCCTACAGTTTAGTTGCGTTCGAGTATTCGGGCGTAAGCCTGAAAGAGCTTTGGAGTGGGTTGCCAGGGGTGCGGGTTCGAATCTCATCCGAAAATCAACTGCAAAGTTGCAAAGTAAAAAATATTTCTGTACGCAAAGTTAAATTGTTAATATAATTTGAATGAAATACCTGTACATCATATTTTCAACTGCTCAGTGTTTCTCTCATTTAAATTATTTTAAAATACAAAATTGAATAAACGTTATTAATAGTGCAACAAATTGTAATCAAATTAATTTCATATCAATTGATACGAGTATAATGAAATGTATGTAATAATCTCTCTGATGTAATAAGATAGTAATTTAATTTTCGAACGTTTTAATAAAGTTTATGCATCAGTTGGAATTCAATCCATTACAGGGTTCCACAGCAGATGGATATGGACGAACCAAAGCATCAACCACAAATACAATAAATTGATGGATCTTCAAACGCGGCCAAAAGCTGCTTACATACAGCTTATATACATTTATGTGCTTACTAACTAGTTCCTATTCAGTTTCAATGATTTTAAATTGTGTTTTGGCCTCAGAAATTCTCGCTACGTGAACTTATTAGAGCTGAGTACTATTTTTACTGGAGAAGCCCGTCGTGCAGTGCACCCGGCTTGCTATCGTTCTCAATGGTCGGACACAAGATGGGTGACCAAAAAAATATTATCTCGAGCTTCTCTGTGCTTCTGAAGGCATGTTAAGCCATTGCTGCGTTTGCAGTCGTTAATACCCACCAATCCGAATTAGGCCTACGTTGTGGGTCATGGAACATTCTCCTCATCCCCTTTTTCCACATCAGATATTTCGTTCTTCAAAATAAATTATAGCCTACTAGCTGTGCATGCGACTTCGTCCGCGTGGAATGGTGACTTTCGGCAGAATTTTTAATTTTTTAGGCCAAATATTTTGCAAAAACGCCAAGTCATATTCCCCCACCTACGCCGTGCAAATACACTATGGCATATTCCCCCACCTACGCCGCGCTGCCTGCTGCGCCGCCCTGCCGCTCATTGTGTATGGCGCGCAGCGTTTGGCATGTTTATTACTTGCGTTAATTTCAGTTTCACATTTTGTAATGACTCCGTAATTCTCCTTATTTCTTATATATATTTATATTCTGGGCCGAAAGCTTTTTGTCGACGTCATTACACACAAACATCAATCACCTATTTTACCCTCTTTAGGGTAAAATTTTTACACACTTTGAATGTCGTATTTATCCTTCCTGATCAGAAGGTCTAAGTAGCTAAATGTTCAACAGCGCGCAACGTCTAATTAGCAGTAAGTCTCATTAGCAAAATGCCTATGTAGCAAAACGTCCAACTATCAAATGGTCTGTATAGCAGAACATCTATTTAGCAAAAAGTCATTTTTAAAATGTATACACTCATGATAAAAAGGAAAAGTCATTTGTAAATTACATTACATTTATTTGAGAAAACAAAATCTGGATTAAAAAGCTAGTAGCGCCATAAATATTATTAGGATATTAGGCGCACAAATTCCCCTGCATTTATTTACTTATTCTTTTGATATGGCCAATGTTTATCAAAAATTCAAAGGGACTATCTTTTTGGCCCTCAAACTTTTGCAGCTCTTTTATATTTGGAATTAAACATTATCGATCTTCCTTCTTTTATTTCCTTCAAATAACATATTCTTGTATTTGCGATCTTGCCAAAGCGCTTCTTTTCTAAGAGCTTTATGTAATGCTAATCAAATAGCATTCTTGACAAAAAATTGTCAGTTACCATCAAAAAGATATGATTTAAGCTACATAGACCAAAGAATATGTAGGTATGTACAAGTCTGTAAGTACGTACATATTATAATTCCGTGTCCGTTTCCCTCCCGATGTAATTTGTGTGTTGAATTTTGTGCCCGAGTATCCAGACATTTTGATAATGTGACGATTTGCTAAATAGATGTTCTGCTATACAGACCATCTGATATTTGGACATTTTGCTACATAGGCATTTTGCTAATGAGACTTACTGCTAATTAGACGTTTCGCGCTGTTGGACATTTAGCTACTTACACCTTCTGATTTCATATATAATCAAAAGACTAATAAGTTTCAAACTTCTAGCTTTAAAAATAACGTAATTTCCATACAAACTTTCATCCCATATTTCAACCCCTTACAGCCCTTTATTTGCATTACAAAGTAGTCATGACTTATGATATATATCCTTTCTGAGGCTCTGGACTATCTCTGTACTAAAATTCATTTCAATCGGTTCAGTAGTTTAGGCATGATTGCGTAACACACAGACCGACTGAGTTACTTTCGCATTTATAATATAAAATAAAGTAAGGATATTTTGGCGAGGACCAATAGCTATATAACATTTTTTTTTATCAAAATCCGCTAAGTAGTTTTTGCGTGAAACGCAGACAACAGGCAGACAGACAGACTGACCGACAGACAGACAGACAGACAGACAGGCAAAAAATATAAAAGTTTAATTTTTTTGGTAGCGTTTCGTTTAAGAAGGTATTTTTTTCTATTTCCTTACAATGTAGGCAGAATTAGCTCGTTTACAGTTTTATATAGACCTCTTAATATTAATAGTACAAAGATTTTAGGGAATGATAGTGTCCATCAATACGAATAATTTTTACCGCGACTTCGTCTACGTGTCTCCATTTATAGCCTCTTAGAGGGGGAATTCCCAAAAATCCTTTCTTAGTGCTCCCCTACACTCCCCAAGGAACATACTTACAAGCCAAATTTCAGCTTCTTGCGCCCAGTAGTTACGGCTGTGCGTTGTCTGTCACTCAGTAACGCTAAAGTTTCATATAAACAGATTGACGTTTCACGTTAAACGAGGTATCACCATTAATTTTTAATTAGTTCAAACATTTAAGAGGAATCGTACCTATTTAAAAAAAAACGTTCAATTTCACTTTCGCTTATTTGAACTTTAACATGCTAATACTGCAGCGTTTTGCAACACTCGGGGCTTTTGATTTATTTTCTTTGTTTTGCGTAAGTTTAATGGCTTGTAGTGATTCGATCGATTTTCAAATAAGTCTCTATGGAACAATTTTTTCATGCGAATTCAAATCTCATTGTGGGTTATCCGCTGGTTAATAATGAGATTTGAACTCATAAAAATTGATCCATAGAAACCTACAGTAAAACGAACTTTTTTGAAAATCGAACTGGCCACTACAAGCCATATACGTACTATGCGATTAATATAAGAATAGGATAGGGATGCCGCCATGTTGTGACGTCAAGCTGTCAAAGTGCTGTCAAACTAACTTCACTTCACTTCAGTATGGTGTGCAAAAAAATAAATTTATCGTGGCTGATCATGTCATAGCTTACGATAATGATGTTCGTGCAAACCAAAACATATGAAAAATTTGCAGATAACAATTATACAAATCATTAACTTGTTTTTTTCGGAAAGTATAGGACTCATGAAAGTATGCTTGTACGAAAATGATCAGGTAATTTGAATCTCAATCAAATTAAATATTTGTGATATTTAACTGAAACCATTTTTTCATACATTGTTCTGATGCTTCAATAACACAGAATAAATTGAATTTTGATTCTATTTACTGGTTTAAGAATTTAAATAAAACAGGATTTCAGGTTATGAAAATAATTTAATAATTAACTTTACAATAAAATTGGTAAATTGGGGGTCTCGTGAAAAATTGTATTGGTCTATCATGGTAAAAGGATTGGCCAGCTAGAGTCTGCACGTTGTTAGATTCGTCAGAATCTAGCTGTTACCAGGGTGCGCCGGGTATCGGTATCACGGGGAACGATTCAATCTAGCCACTCGGGGAGGCGCCTTTCGTGAATCCGCCAATTGTAAATCATAACACAACACATTATGCTTGCTAATGCTATTCCACTTATTTGAGAATCATCGTCCCGCTGGTCTGAGCTGCTTCTGCAGCTGCTACTGCTACAAGGACATTGAAGACTTTTCCTTCTGACATTGCAAAGTACTGTAGAAATATATTCTAGTATTTTATCAAAGCTTTGAACAAATACCACATGTGTCCAAACATTTGTTCAAATGTTTGTGCTATGTCTGGCGCCGGCGGCATAACGAAGGGCATGAGCAGTAAAGTTAAGTACAAAGAAAAAGGGAAGCAGGTGGATATAAAAAATAAAAAACTTCGTTTTGAAAGTGGCAATACCCAAACCACCTTCTGCCAAAAAAAAACTATTTTCATATTGATTTGCACTTTCTTGCGAACTGTACCTTTTCAGAGTGAAGTTTGTCAACAACCCGTCCTATTCTTATAATAATCGCATAGTAAAACAAAGTTTGTTGTGTTAATAAAACGTTGTACACGCACGCGAACAATGTCGTTTGAAGGTTCCAAGGAGTTCAAAGGTGCTAGTGTCTATCTCGCAAAAAGTGGGATAAAGCTGTTTTCGTCTTGGGCGAGCTTGAATCCCTCGCTGCACAGTGCTTTATCCCCTTGATGTATAATCTACTTAATAATATATAGTTACGTTTATATTATAAAAATGTTGGTTAAGAAGCAATGTTAAGAAAAATCCTTCAATCAAGTTACGAAAACTCTCGGAGACGAATTCGAAACAAGATATTTAAAACATTTTAAAGTTGAAGCTTTATATTGAGTAATGCTCGTATTGTATTAAACAATGATTACATCATTACAACCTTTCAGTAGACATACGACGTTGCAAAGTGACCTCTACATCCCAATATACATATAACTAAAATATGCAACGTGTATAAGCTCCCAGATCGAGTCTCGGGAACCAGTTATGCATTTATCAGGGACAGCTGAGGGTAGGATGCGTTGGTCGTTTTGTTGCTGTGCGTTCGTGTTGACGCCGTATTGTCGCAGCAAGGTATAGTAAAATAAGGTTGTGTGTCGAAGATTGTTGTGTGTGGAGCAAGTTATGACTCATCCTCGCAACAGATTCGGAATTCTCTGGATCGCCAATCGTCATGTGTGTTGCCGTTGAGCGGATTTCGTAGGAACTGTTGGGTGAACTTTGAATAGGAGTCTGGGAGGTATTTAGTGTGAGGTATCCTCTTTTGTTTTTAAAGCTACATAAGTGGATACCTCACACTAAATTAATGGCAGGTAATAATAGGATTAAAAGCGTGTTTTTAAAGCGTTAATCATATACTATACTATCACACAATAGCAACGTTCATTCATACTCGTATTTTTTATTCACATTGCAAACTTGCATTATTCAATCAGCTGTTTCTGCTTTAGGTAGGTACTACTACATGTAAAATGCAGACTTATGAGATTTTTATGTTAAGATCTGTGTTTTGTTTATGTACATAATTACGTGTGTTGGTTATAAAAGTTGCTCTTTTCTTAGCATACTTTGGGGTTACCAAATTTTAAATAATATTTAATATTAAAGAGTCTTTTGAAGAGAACACGTTAAAAGTAGGTAGGTACCTAGGTTATAATTTCAAACGGAAGTGTTAAATAGTTTCCTATAGTGGAAGAAATAGTTAATCGGGAGAGGTAATGAGTAGTGTCTTTGCAATGTAATTTGTAATGACATCACTCCCACCGAGATGAAGCTGCTTTTAAGGAGCTACTTCACAACGATGGGAAATAAATTAACGCGACTTATACACTAACTCCTCATTGTGGTGAATGCACCAGACAACATGGGTTTGTCTGAGATGGATTCCCGTGCTCAGAGATCCAATAGTATAAATACTGTAATAGTGTATCAGAGTACAATAGTTATAGGAAGATATCACTGTAAAAACATAACGTGCGCAATTTTGAACTAAAGCATAAATGGCTGAGGAATTATATTATTCTATAAGAAAAAAAGTTATTTCATTTATTGCTGTTGATATATAACGTTATTTTATATGTGGGTAGGTAGAAACTGAGGTTGTCACATGTTTTAGTACTTACATAAAGATGATAAAACATCATTAAAAAAACATTGGGTTTTATGTAGATCAATTTATGCTTCTGTTCTGATAAAATATTTTTTTAGGTGCATAGTAAAGCTTGCTACTACAGGTGATCTGTGATAGGAAGGTAGGTACTAGAAATTCATTTTCAAAATCGACTTGAAGCATACACGGGCTAATGTGACAAATAATTATTGGTAGAGGGTTAGCTTCAAGCTTTGGGTGTGCTTTAAGCCATTTAGTGTTCTAACACCAAATTAATGGCCACGACATCTGTACGGGTAACGAGCGGAGCGGGAAGCGGACCGATTTCATAAACATTGACATACTACAAAATGACGGTTATTTTACTTTGAATAATACTTATCATATTTTAATCAGAGACTTACTTATTTTTTAATAAATGCGCAATTAGTTAAGATATTTGAAACTAATATAAACTAATGTTTATGATAAATTGATATAATACAACGCCAGTTAACGGTACATTCACAAGATGTAACTACCTATTTATTCCCTTTGCAGACATCTCATGAGGTAAATAAATAAAATTGGTCTTTGTTGTACAATACTAATAAATATTGTGCCAAATGGTCCAATATTTACTAAGGTCAGAAAATTGCATAGAATTTTTATTTAATAAAGCAGTGATGACTTTAAAAAATATTAGAACTAAGCTCACTAATTGTGTGAACCTTCAGAACCCTAATATCAAAGTTACCTGCTTTCCTGTATCTGTTAAGGCTCATTTTCACTAGTCGATATCTTGGTCGATATACAGCATACAAAAACTCTCCGCATGCGAGCAAACGACTAATGAAAGTCATCGTAAAATGATATGAAAAATTCATGCGATTCAGAAATCTACAGCACACCGCATGCAGCACTGACCAATGATACTATTTATATGACATAATATACCTATGTTACAACAATCTCCCGTCTCCCGCATACGAGCTCTTCGACTATTGAAAATGAGCCTTTACCCGCTCCCGCTAGTCTCCACTGATTGCACAAGGTCGTGGCGCCTTAATGCGGTAATATGATCTTCAGTCGGTAACACCGAAACACCCGCATTAGGCCAGCGTGGCTTATCGATTAGTAGAAGGATCCCTTCAACTGGAAAACATATGTGGATTGTGCAGTTTTAACGATAGCAGTTTGAAGATAAAGTTTTGAGCTGAACATAAAAAAGCCATATTGTCCAATAATTGTCAAATTATTGAAATTGAAGTATTAGAAAAATTCGACCCGTCTCACAAATAACTCCGATTGCATTCGAACCCTTCAACCTTTCACTGTCCGGGCGAATCCTCTAATCCTAACTATTTGATGAGTAGAGATAGTTTAATGATCCTTAATGTATCCCAAAATTTTATCAATAGGTATTTCAGGAAAAAATGACAGACTGAGTGACTGCTTCTCCATATAACATTTAGCATGACTTAATGGATGGATGGACTATGGAACTGGTGTTAGAAATAAAACACTCTGCGAACTCTCCTTAGTAACATGGAAAGGTGCTGAAACGTTTGAAAAAAAAACTAAATATTCATGAAAACACAAATCTAAATAATAGCTAATTTATACACCTATAGCGATTTATAAGTGTTTAAATAAAACCACGCTAAGAAATTCTTAAAGAAGAGTTTTATTTCCGTTTAAACTTATTCTGGACATAGGCAGAAGTCCGTCGTCGGTCTTCGCACGTGTTCCGAGTAGAGTGACTGTTTAATTTGATTCAAACGCATGTCAACAGTCGTCTGGCGGGCCGGACGATTGACCGCCTATACTTGATTAAGCCAATGAGTTACAGTTGCAACAACAATTTGAAGTACTTATGTATTTAGTTGAGTGTAATCATTTAGTTATAACGTTGCCCGTCCTGATTCTCTATTTTGTGTCATAATTATTTAATACATAACCACGCTCTCTTCTTTTCCATAATCATCATTTGTCCGAATGATGACTAACCCTTACATAATGTCTCAGAAATAACGTGTACTAAATTTAAAATCCTAAATAGAAAACGTCCTTTTGATTGCCATGAAATTAATTCCAAACTAAAAATCCATCTAACTATTTAACGCACTCGCAACAAAGTTTCACCTTCCATTCGAACTCATTGTAAACGCAACAAAGCTAGATAAAAAAGGTTAACTCTGACAGCTTTACCTATTTGAGGCAACTTTCAGTAACTGCAAATATTCTTTTATCAATAGCAGCGTACTAAATTTATCAGAAGTTTAACGAAGCAATAATTTATATTTGAAGACAAACGTCCTGTCAGAACAATTGCCCCGTACTTTTAAAAATTGCAATTGAAATAAATTGGGAAGTGAAACGATGTTATTGGCCTTCTAAATTTTGAGTAATATCATAATTAATTAAATAATCAGGAGCGGTGAACTTGCGATTACCGTTCCTGTTGCAATATCAGGATAAAATGTAGCTTTATACACGTGAAAAAAATCATAATCGGTTTTGTAGTTTTTGAATTTACCCATTACAAACAAACAAACAAACAAATATTTCGTATGTTGTGGATAAACTAAAAAACATTTTTCATGCTATTAGTACAGTTAGCATTTTGGGTTACAAGTTACAAGTTAATAAAAGATAAATTTTATCCCGTTAATAGGGATGACGACTGATGAATAAAATAACGAAATACTAATAAAAAACGTAAACATATAAAATTTTAGAGTCGCTTGTATAACTATTGGTTTTATATATTGCGTACCTATTATTAGTTTTATGACCCTTCAAAGTTGGGTGGGCAAGTCCATAATTATAAAAAGTACATATAAAATTTATCAATTTGAATAATACCTTTAATTAGTCTGTAATAAATGTGTAGCAAATTTGTCTAAGAAACTTTTGATACTCTCTACTCCATATTAAATAACCCTCTTTCACCAGAATACCTGAATTCCAAGTTTACATACATCTGCGATACTCATGGCCGTAATCTTCGATCATCCGATTCATTAGCACTATCTACTCCTCTCTACAATTCTGGCTATATGGCCGATTCTTTTACAATGCAAGCAATCCGCCTTTGGAATAGTCTCCCAGAGACCGTAAGGAGATCTCAATCCAAGCTCTCGTTTAAAAGGAATGCTCATGCTTTCCTTCTTGAAGGATCTCGTGTTTGACGTGGAATATCATTATGGTTTATCATCACTATCTGTGTTCATTGTTATTATTTATATAAGTATATGTGTATATTCAAAATATTTATATGTATGTAGGTATGTTGTGTATTATTATATTTATGTGTATGTATTTACCTATTTTTAGACAAATTATTATTTTATTTCTTTAGTTTTTTTTTCTTCTTCTTTGTTTGTACCGCATTCGCTGATTTCTTTTTCCTAAAGGTTGACTGGCAGAGAATGCTTTAAGCGTTAAGTCCGCCTATTGTACTTTACAAATGTATTTTGTGCAATAAAGTTATATAAAATAAAATAAACACAATTTTCAGATTTCTTACGCGTTGCATACAAATTACCTAGGAGTAACGTCATAATTAGGTAGCCGTTAGTATGGAGCGTTTTTGGGAGTCCAATTTGTGTGCATTTCAAACTGTGATATCTCGGGCAGTTTTCATGCTAGCAAAATAATTATTTAACTAATGGTTTTTTGAGAGGTTATTATATAAATCGTTTTGTTTCAAAATGCGCGCCAATCGACATGAACGCGGTCTTGTTAGTTAAGTGAATAGAGGGTTTTTAGCTTACAAGTGGTCCGGTAGTTTTGAATTTTTGATATGTTGTCTAGGATGGTTAGTGAGTATTACCTGGGGTGCGATTCTCTAACCAATTTTCACCGTCACTTCGTCGTTCAGCTTCGATTCTTTATGTCAAATTCATAACAAACAAGTGAAAGTCAAGCGAAAAAGAACGTCGAGTTTGTTGATTGAGTTTTAGAGAATCGCACAACCTGTACGCTTGGACCCGTCAGTCTCGAACTTGTGGTGGCGGAAATCAAAATTAAATCTTTATTAATTACATTGTAACGTCATTTTATTAACGTTATTGTTATTTATCTATCATTTAATCTTTTGTTATGTGTGTGTAATTTTACTAGTTACTGTAAGTGGCAATTTTGTTGCCGTTGTAATTATAATGAATAAATTAAATTAAATTAAATTTTTCGAGTGGTTGGCTGAGGCACACGTGTGTACCTAATTCGAGTAATATGTCGATATAATGTTTAGGAAGTCTGAGTTCCTAATCCGATCGTACAGGTTAAAATGCAAAATGCACAATTCCTCGCCCTCAGCCCCCGCCGCTATAATGAAAAATCTGCAGTATTTTCAGATTTTCGCTTATATCTTCGTTTAGGTGGATTTGAGCCAGAAACGATTGTTGACGATGCTGTAGAAAATTAAATTTTCTATAATTAACACTTTTAATTTTGTTACTAGGACAGATAGTTACGGAGATATGCACTTCAAAAAAAATGTTTTCCAGTGTCAAACTTTTAAAGAACAAAGTGCAAAATGAGCCCGGAGTCGTAGCACTTTGAAAACTTTTTTAATATATATTAGTCAATAATTACAACATTTAATTTAAAGCGACGAAGTTCAGTTGTGAAAAATTAAAAAGTTGCAGTAGTTCAAAAAGTCTTGAACTAAGCTAAAACTTTTCGCTTATATCTTCGTTTAGGTGCATTTTGGCCTGAAAACATTCGTCACAATGTTGTAGAGAATTAAATTTTCTATTATTGATATTTTAAATTTTGTTTCTAGGACAGATTAGTTTCGAAGATATGCACTTTTTAAAACTGCGCAGGCACCACAAATTTACCGGAAAATTAGATTTTTTATTTTTTATAAAGTGCATATCTTCGAAACTATCTGAACTAAGAAGTACCTATGGGACAACGTGATTCCTTTGTCCAATCTTCTTCAAATTTTGCATAAACATTCTTTAACAGAATTAATCGAAGATGTGTTTCATATTTCATTGAAACTCATCGCCTAACAGGGTTTAAAAGGGATAGAAAGTTATTTTGGGAGTGATTTCCATCGAAGTTGATATCAATACTCCTGAATGCTTTTGATTTCATTTCATTTTGTTTTGATACATGTTTGAAAACTTAATCCGTTTTCACTTGGTTTTTACTTCACAGTGCGACGTACCTCATTGCCACCAAAGAGTAGTTATGTATCAACTAGCGTATTGCCACTATAAAATGAAGGAGAAAAAAGCTTTGCTTTGTAATTATCGGATTAGAATTCGCTACTAATATTATAAATGCGAAAATGTATTTATGTTTGTTTGTTTGTTTGTCTGTCTGTCTGTATGTTCCGTTTTCACGTCAAAACGGCTAAACCGATTTTGATAAAATTTTGAATGGAGATAAGTAGTTTGAGACCCTAGGAATAGGAAGGACATAAGCTACTTTTACCGCGGCTCATTCCCATGGGAAAATAAGTATAGCGCGGGCAAAGCCGTGGAATGGAATTGGTATTTAAGGTGACAGTTTGAGTTCATGGGAAGGATTATAGAGACAGTTTAAGGCCCTGGGAAGGATATAACTTACTTTTTACTGCGGGAAAAATCTCATTCCCATGGCAAAATCACTTTAAGCGCGGGCAAACTTGCGGACAGAAATAAGTATTTGTATTTGAGTAAATAAAAAAACCGCCTCTGTGGTCTAGTGGTTCACACCACCGATTTCAGACCAAGAGGTCCCGGGCTCGATTCCCAGTGGGGGTACATATTGTATTCGGTTTGGTTGGTGGTAGGACTTGTTCTTAGTCCGCCTGGCTAGCTACCACCATCTTATCTAAGTCTGACGCCATAACAATGATGTTTTCAGCATTATTGTGTTCCGGCAGTTAGAGATAAGATAGCCAGTTCCTCAGTGATTGAGGATTCCGGGAGTAGTGCGCTTCCATCTTCAGCCTTATCACCACTTAACATCAGGTGTGATGAAGGCTAAGTGCTACCCCGTTGTGGATAAAAAAAATAAATTTGAACCCTACTAGAAAGGATTATAATAGGCTACTTTTACTTTTTACCACAAGAAAGTATCAAATTCCTGCGCGAAAATCAGTAGGTATTAATTGTTTGTCCGTCTTTCACGTCAAAACCGAGCAACGGATCTATGTGTTTTTGGTAAGGGGGTAGACAAGCGGGCGAAGCCGCGGGCGGAAAGCTAGTTCTTTTATATTATTTTTAATGTAGAAACGGCTATCTATCAGTTTTTATAGGTAGATATAAAAAAATATATATAATTTTGTAAACAAAGTTCATTATAAATATAAAACATAACAAAAAAAATATTTACACTTCTACATATAATTATTTCTAGACCCGTTCGAACTTCAATTATGCTCTACTGTAAACCTACGTTTTCTACATGTCACTTTTAAAAGTAACGTTGGTGAATACAAACAAAAAGTTTGTGACATGACTAGCCCTTTCTGCTGTTGTGTCCAGTTACGTAATTAAGTCCTACAGCAAAGCGACTTCTAAAAGTATTAAAACAGTGTTTTATTATTCCTTTCAAAAGTAAATTATTCATTACGTGTTTCCTTTTGTTAAAACAAGTGCGTTGTCACCTGTACACGCCCACTTTTAAAAGCAGTGTTACTGCCTGTATGTCATTAGAAGCTTTTTAAAAACTAAATGATGCAAAAGTGAACGAATGTAAATTGCAGAAAACAAAAATGGCTGACAATCTACTTTGATACTGATAATTTACCCTGGCATAAAGGTAGCACGTATCTAGGACATAACGGTACAACCAGGGACAAATTCGGTAAACCACCTCTTACTTCTTTTCGTGTGGCTGACGTCTCACCGTTCACTTGCCGTCCCTATCCCCTAATTGCTATGCATTACACTACCCTAGTTTAATACATATCCAAATAGTAAAAGGGTCTGCGCGTGATGGCGACGCACCAGCCAGACAAAAAGAAGTAAGAAATGGTTCTCCGAATTTGTCCCTGACTGAAAATCAACAAAACAATGTCGTCCTTTTGTAGTTTTGTATCATAAATCTATCTAAATAACTTATCACAGTATCGCCATAGCGTTTGGCTAAACTGCGTCATCCTAACTTAATTTTTTTTCTTATCCACTATAGGTTAGCACTTAGCTTTAATCACATAATATAGCCACAAGATAGGGCTGAAGTTGGAGGCGCACTACTCCCTTAACCGCTGAGGAACTGGCTATCTTATCTCTGGCTATATTAATCGCCGGAACACAAGTATGAAGTATAAAATAAATGTATTTCAAGTTTCATTAATACCGTATACTCGGAACTAATTTAATTTGAACGTATTGTCTGTTGTAAGAATTTGTCTAATAAGAGTTGCTGTTACTAAAGTAATTCATTTTGTAAAAGAAAATCCATAACATCTCAGTTCATTTTTACCCTTTTCCTTTTCATTATTGAAATTGTTAGTAGGTACACTATAGTATTATATGATCTGAGACCTAGTATAGTATTATATGATCTGAGTACACTACATACAGTCGCGATTATAAATCGCGCGATAAAAAGCGAATACAAATAATTCAATGTTACAAAA
This sequence comes from Crambus lathoniellus, assembly GCA_949710035.1. Taxonomy (NCBI): domain Eukaryota; kingdom Metazoa; phylum Arthropoda; class Insecta; order Lepidoptera; family Crambidae; genus Crambus; species Crambus lathoniellus. The sequence goes on from OX453296.1 coordinate 34,200,097, forward strand.
TGACTACCTATTGAAAATTGCTGTAAGTATTCGCGAAAAACGGATTTTGTCAAATTAAACCCCTGTGCCTATGTATACCGCGTTTTTTTTAACGTGCCGTCGACGCGCCTTTGTTTGTTTACCTATGCACTAAGGGGATGAAATGAGGATTTGCGTTCCCCGAATAGCACGTGAGCGAAGCCGCGGTCAAAAGCTAGTTGTAAAATAAGGGTAGTTTACACCAAATCTGCGGGCCTAGAATAGTGGCTTTCTATTATCGATATCGCCAGTAGAATAGAAAAAAAATGTATGGGATTGACATTAGCGGTCACGTGACATTTCGATCGCTAATGTCGATTCCATACATTTGTCTTTCTATTCTACTAGCGATATCGATAAAAGAAAGCCACTTGTCTACAGGGGCTGTACCACAAAAAATCTTTCCGTGTTCTGTGGGCTGTACTGTGTTCGTCACACTACAATCACCACTTTACCCGTAGTTAAAAGCCCATTTTAGTTTTACAAAACGTACCGCACAAAGCCCTAAAGCTTCCATACCCTTTAACAACGTTTAATGCCTAACGAGATTTGAAACTTGCCCGATCGGGGGTATTACTTGAAAAATATGGAGTTAATTTGGTATGCGCGGTGGTGTGACCGTCAGCGGTGGACAGGGTGAGATCCTAATTGAGCGAGCAATGGCCGCCTTGCTTCACTTGGTATTCTGGACTGGAGCCGGGCCGTTTTGGTCATCAATCTCAATACGTAGCGATGACGGGGGGCGGAAAGCGCCGCCGCCAACAAGGATCCCCTCTTAGCGGCTGACCGACGGTTTGTACGCGAAGACACTTTGATTGATCTTAATCGTCAGTCGATAACGTGGTTACATGTGTTTGACCATGCACGTTTATGATCTACACTAATATTCAGTTAAAGCTTATACTTGGAACGTGCTCACATGTGCGAGAAAACCAATATTGTAATGGATAAACACAAAAACTACTGAACCGATTCTACAAATTCTTTCACCAGTAGAAAGCAGCATTTTTCCCGACTAACATGGGCAATGTAAAAAAATAAAAACCTCGAGTTAATAAAAACATCAGACATGACATGACTTACACAACCGAATCATCGTTCTCTGGATCAAAACAATTTGTTGGACTGTTTCAATCAGTATTCATTTGTTTGTATTACATTACCTTATTACAATTTGCTATTAGCACACAGGACTTATTATTTAATTTGTGACACAGTGTTAAACCAAATTTTCTCTGTATTGCACTTTGGATTGTATTCGAAAAGTAGGTAAGGGAATGAAAAAAAAAATTGTCATGATACTTTATAATCTGTTTAGGTAAAAAATATACTTGAACTATGTTTAGACAAAACAGGTAGAAACAAATATGAGATCATAATACTGAATCGTGTAGGTTCGGCCGAAGCACATTTTTACTGCAAATAAAATGTTTTAAATATTTTAATTAATAACCTATTAATAATATTATAAATGCGAAAGTTTGAAAGTATGGATGTATGTTTGTTACTCTTTCACGCAAAAACTACTGAACGAATCTGAATGAAATTTGCAACAGAGATAGATTATGACCTGGAATAACACAGGATACTTTTTATTCCGATATTCCCACGGCAACAGAAATCACGCGGGTGAAACCGCGGGCGGCCGCTAGTATTTTAATAATTTATAACTTTATACGGAATATTTTAGCATATTCACCAATCACAGACAAATAGATAAAATATCATCACCTACTGTTTTGGCGTTTAGGCGAAGTTAGAGCTTCGAAAATATTTAAACAAATATTTTTTTTACAATCACACCTACTTATCCGTCACATTCTCCTTATCCATCCATAAGGAAGGCCAGTACCCCAGCAGTGGGGACAATAAAATGCTGATGATGACGATGACAAGTCACACCAATTTATTGAGGTCAAAGTACCAAGTTCTAGAAATAATAGTATGTACTAGACGCCATTACGGAACCTGCCTCCTGCGCCAGTAGTCTCGGGTTCGATTCCTGAACAGGAAAAATATTTGTGTGCATATGAACATGTTTGTTTGTCTTATTCTGGATGTTGTACTTATATATTAAGTATGTTTTTACACCCCTAGTATACATAAGTTTATGGTTTTTACAAACAAAAAGTATTTGAGTACCTATGTTTAAGTAAGTTTATGTTAAAGAAAATGGGCTTAGATAAATTGGTTTATGTTTATTCCTTAAGTACTTGTCTGATGGATTTGTGCGAAATTAATAAATTTTTAATATTATTACTATAACATACATAGAAAACACCTACTGCAAGGTAAAATAATAAACATGTTCATGCAGATCAATATTTGTCTTGTGTGATGTGAGTATCGAACCTCTGATCTCTCTATTCCATACAGTCAGATTGGAATTGAATACACTTCAAAGGCAAACAAGCAAAAATTTGAGCTATGCACACAGCCCAGTAGCAATTTAAAGTTTGGTTATTGGTTGAAAGTGAAAAATATTTGTGTTTCATTTGGCGTAGGTATAGATATTTAGCAAAACGGACATGGGTGGTTTTTGAGCACCATTTTCCGACATCGAAAACTGTCGTTAAGATAATCGTACCTAATTGTAAACTTTGCCATCCAGCAAATCCCGTCAAAGTGCTGCTCTCAAAAATCTATTGAATTCTTATTCCTTTTACGACCGAAAGAGGCGCTGCTCTTGTTTTCATACAAAATAATACGATAAAGATAGGGTGTTGTGCTAGGGTTACCTGATCACTTAGGTACGCAAATTTTTAGTATAGATAGAAAACTCATACTAAATAGCGATAGTGAAAACAGTCACCCAAATTCTACTCAAAATTCTCTATACTGTACAGATAGTAAAGAGAATTTTGAGTAGAGACAAACTTTACTTTATCGGTCAATATTTTTCGGACTTTTCATTGTGTAAAAAATCTGGAAACTCCAAATCAAAATAGTTTTTCAACGTACCTACTCGTATATACCAAAATGTTCTGGTTCAGAATTCGCTCTCTGTAGGTATGTGACCCCACTGATCCTCAACATTGGTCTCCGAGATTCACCGATGAATAAAAATGTAACAGCAATCCTCAGCCCATCTACATTCGGTGGACACGACACTGCCATTACCGTATGAATATATGGATGTTCTTTACCTTATTGTGTTTCACTCAATTTATTCCATAACGTCTTTTCGTGCGATAAATATTCAGCTACTTTCGTTTTTTTTTTACTGGACAGATGATGTTGAGAATGATCTTGCACACTGCGATAGGGGTCGTGAGTTTCATTAAAATTTAGCAACTACAGTCGAACCAATGGAATCATGACCCATTTTGCTAATATTTTGCTTGAAAGCGTGAAAGCAATAGCTTTATAATAATAAAGGTCAGTGTCAATGTCAACATGTTTGAATTTCGAGCGTATTAAAGTATAATAGGTATCTGTTAGAAAATGAACGTTTGTAATGTAATGTTTCGAATGTAATGTTATTTTTTGTATAATGTCTAATAAGTTAAATATTACTAAGTTTAACATCAATATTGGTTTAATTTGGCAGTTTTGTAATTTCTAATTATTTATTTAGATATCCTTTTTTATATTTAAAAAACACGATAGTGTTAAAACACAGTAAAACAGTGAATTAGAGTGCATATTTCAAAAATTCACCAGTATAACAGATTAATAGAAAAAAAAGCACTAGCTAGGGTCTAACTACATACCAATGTGCAGCATTCGTAGAAATTGATAAAAAAGTCTCATGCTGATTTTCTTGAGTTTTATTCCAATAGCAGAAGTTTTTGCTTTGCACGAATGAGCTGTCATAGAACCTACCTGTTACATTGAACAAAGTTGAGTAAGTAGGTAGTTAATTTAATATTAAGTAGTTAAATTATCTAACATTTTAATTTAATATTTAAGTATTGAAATTATGAGAATAGCATTATGAATGAACAAAAAAATCGTAAGTAACTGAACTTTATTTTATTTTTTATTACTTTAAGTTGATCCCTTTTACAATGCAGCAGTGATAACGCACTTGCACTTTCTGCAGTTGACAGTTACCCAAACATTTAGTTAGTTTTCGAGTAAATACCGCCTTTTTCACTCAATTTGCCATGTTCAAAATAACCTGTAGCCTGTAGGTATTTTAAAACATAATAATGTTAACATATTAAAAAATATATTTTTGAACAGGCATTAATATTTTGTTCTTCTTAGGTAGTATTTGTTGTTTTAAAATGAGAGTCTCGAGTTTGAAAACCTTCCAAAACATGATAAAACTCACATTCGTTGCGATTAAGTTCATAATTATGCAAAGAATAATATTAAGATTCATCGTATTGATTATATTATTAATTATCATTATCATTAAGATTAAATCAAACAAAAACTAAATTAATTAATTGAATCTTACTTGAAATATCACATGGTTTCGCTATTTAGCTCATTGTATAGGGCAACTCAAATAATCTCGATTTGACGTTTAGTTATTTACTTCGAATAAAGTAAAATTTTGAATGAATCGGTATATTTCTATGGGTTCGACAGCTGTCGAACTGGAAATCTCTCGGCGGCGGTCAGTATAGATTCCTCCTCTGTCAGCAGTCAATGCAATTTATACAAGAGTTGAAAAGCTCCTTTTAAAAAAAAATCACATTTTAATTCTATTAAGGAAAATTGATAGATACAATTTGTTTTGCTGTACTAGAAGCTCAATAACTGAAATAGGTTAAGTATTGAACTAGAGTGTTAAAGCTTTTCCCAGAAAATGTATTTGGATATCAATAAGAGCTTATAGTTTAACTGAAAATTCAATCGAGTTTAATGGCTTCATACGGTTCGAGGACTACGAAGAAACACTAAATGGGTTTAAAATTTTTGGTCATCCATCTACCTACTTCAGCGAAGGTTGCTTAGCTGCCTCAATCACTGCTGACTTTACCTAATAGATTAGGTACCTAATAACTATTGCTAAAAAGCTCGATAGCACGGTAGACCGCACTATCGAGCTTTTTAGCAATAGTTTAACAATATATCACAATGAAATTATCAAGCGTTAAGTCCGCCTAATGTTCTTTACGTTATGACGTGTTTTGTGCATAAAAGTTATCTATAAGTACTAATTAATAAATAAGAAAGATATTACATGTTTGTTGTTCGTTTGTAATGAATGAACTCAATAACTACCGGACCGATTTTAAAAATTCTTTCAACTTTCACCATTAGAAAGCTACATTCTTCTCGAAATTCCCATGGGAACCACTAAATAAAATAAAGAACCTTATTGTTTTTTTACTAGTCTTTTGCCAGCGACTTCAGCTGCAAACAATTCGGTTATATTGAGCCCTTTAAGGATTTAAATGGATTATGATTTCGAATTTTCGCGGTAAATGTACATATGTCTCAGGACTACTGAAATAATATCATGTCGTTTATTGCCACGTTTTTATTAGGTTGCTTTCTTGTTTGTACGCAAATATTGCAAACGATTTTATTCTAGCTTTCCGGTGAGCTAGAGACTTGAAATTTGTAACATAGGTCAGAATTAGGTGACAATGAGACAACAATACGGTGTCATTGAGCTGATGTGATGATGGAGCCGGAAGAACTTCACAGAAACTCCATGATGAAACCGTGCTACCCCATCATATTTGGGCTTATTAGAATTGTCTTGACACGTACTCTGACGGGAAACGAGGTTTAGGGTCTGAGGATGGTGCCGGAAGGCCATGCATAGGAACTCAATATTAAAACCATGCAACCCCATCGGGTTTGGGCTCGTTTGAATCGTCTTGACGAGTACTCTATTGGAAAATATTTCTTGTCAGTTTTAAAAACGTTTTTTTTTATAAAATTTTAAAAGAAGAGATTATTTACTAAAATGTGGTTGAGCCAAACTTCATCATATTTGTTGAATTATTTTAGAGAAGGGTAAATTGTTTTCTTATACTATATGCCTATTGTTTTCGAAATGTATAAGGTGCGTTAAGTTTACTTTATATGTTTTTTTCTTATTTTCTTTTCATTGAAGAATGATGGGATTTGCGGGCATAAAACGGCTTGTATTATAAGCTAAAAATTTTATTATGAGCATGACGCAGTCAACGTATTTCAGAACACTTTTATGAACCAGTGCCACCAACGATTTCATTTATATTCGCATTTTCGTCTCCACATTGTACATGAAAGGCAACCGTCACTGACTGATCAAACAACTGAACAAGGGGCTTATCTAACTCAACATTTATCGCGATCGTTTTCGGTTTGACTTCCATCGCCTTGTAGTTGAAGGCAGTTTAAAAAATATTTGTATTACTGCAGCAATGAATGTAAAGTATTTTTCAAACTGAAAGCAATTGCGATAGATATTTGATAACTAAAATACAACTATCATTTTTCGTAAACAAAATTTTACTTTGTTTTTCATAGTGATTGTAAGAATGACAAAGTAACTTTTTCGGTTTTTGGAAATGTGTTATATCTCAAATAGTGCCTACTATATCTCCTTCAAACTAATTTTCGTTTTAAGTTTTCATTATGTTCTACAGCATATATTGTTTCTAGATTTTTTACTCTTTTATTTCAAAAATTAGACGGGGGGACACACATTTGATCACTTTGAAAGGCTCTATCTTACAAAAGGTTATCTTTCAGAAAATATGGTTTGAGAAACCTGCATGTTATACAACACGAATATGTTTCATTGAAAAAATATTTTTCAGTTTCAGTTCCATGAATGGGGAGCCCCCCTTAAGTTTTGTTTTTTTTTAATTTTTGTATTAAAATCATAAAGCGGTTTACAGATCTACCTACAAAGTTTCAACTGTATAGTTTTTATTGTTTTGGAATAAAGTGGCTGTGACAATTACGGACGGACGGACGGACGGACGGACCGACAGACAGACAGACATGACGAATCTATAAGATATTTCATTTGATACCCATATTGCTATAATTGAAGAAAATAAAATCATTTAAGTATATTTTTCTGGCGCTGAACGTCCGCCATATTGAATATTTAAAAGAAAATATATACATAGCCTATGTTACTCGGGGTGCATAACGTTTCTAATGATACATCATACTCGTACATTAAAATCGGTTAATGCGTTCAAAAGTTATGGTGGAGAATGTCCTAATGTAAAGGAATTATTAAAATAAAAATGCACACATCGTTTCTTGGGAGCCATCACCAAAAGTGTTTTATTTTTAAATTCACCTTTTTACAAATCTTATGTGTAAAGGCATCCAATGCCATACAGCCTAAACTTACTAACAATAAACCTATAAAGCACATCCCTCCTTTTAACATTTACAATTGGCCAAATAGGATGGAGGTTTCACAGTCCGACCACAGCGAGTAACATAATACCTATTTGGGTTATTAATGTTGTTATCATTCAAAATGTTTCCTGAAAATTCAATATTTTTCCTGGAAAACACAATGCATAGGTACATTAACCCTAAACACACTATACATTACACTCCCTGGGCAGTCGTGTAAAAACAACACAGCCCCATAGTAGATTTTCAGATGTAATCCGAATCTCTGGAAATCCACTTCAATGCTCTTAAACACTCCAGAAATTTCATTCCAAGAGCAGCGTGGCTGGCCTGTGTGTTTTTTTCTACTGTAATATAAGTATCCAATCTTATCTACTTACAAAATTGCATTGTGAATACATAAAAAATAATTTAAAATTAAAACCAGGTTCCGTACTAAAAAGCCCATCATTATTTGATCTGCAGACGTCCACAGAGTGTTCAAGAGCTGTTTTCCACCGAGCTGTATGCTGGCCCGATATTGAGGGATTAGCCGCTTTTATCGGGAATATCCTATTTTTTGAGACAGCAAACGTATTACGGCCGGCTAGCTAGATAGCCTTAACGTATTTATAAACTCTGCTTTTAATGAATCGTGGATTTTAGAGAATCAATACTACTATTATAAATGTGAAAGTGTGTTTGTTTCTTTGTTTGTTTGTCCATCTTTCACGTCGATACGGGGCAACGGATCGTCGTAATTTTTGGTATGGGAATAGTTTGGATGCTGGAGAGTGGTATAAGCTACTTTATATCCCGGATAAATATCACATTCCTGTGGGATGACGTCGTGTAATCCACGCGATAAGAATACATGCTTTTCCGGGATAAAAAATAGCCTATGTCCTTTCCAAAGGTCAAATCTATCTCTGTACCAAATTTCATCAAAATCGGTTAAGTAGTTTAGGAGTGAAAGCGTAGGAGATAGATAGACATTCAGACAGAGTTACTTTCGATCGATCGATTTTCGAGTTATAATATTAGTAGGGATAACATAAGAATAAAAATAATACAACAAATTAAAAAAACAAAAAATAAGTATAGTATTTATCTCCATTAAATGTCTAACAAAATAAAACAATTCAATAAAAAAAGCCAACGATACTTCTATTTCAAACTCAATAGGTAATTGAAAAATATGCATATTTTTTTCTTAAAATAAAAAAAAAACAATCGTGTATTTAATAGTAGATTGTACAACAAGTGCATAAAACGTACCATTTTACCCGAGACGTATATATCCATCCGAGCCGTAGGCGAGGGTGGATAGTCAATTCGAGGGTAAAATGGGTTTTATCTACGAGTTATACACTCTGCTTTTCACTTCGAGTGTGAGGAAAATAAATAACAATATTGCAAAAAAGAAAAATAAAGACTTCGCCATATTGGCGGGAAGACTTTCTATTTTTTTATACGTGGCAGTGGCAGCACCGTGACTTTAGCATAGATCGTAGTCCATAATGCTCTTGAAATACTTATTTCTTACAAAACTCATTAATTTTGCCAAATTTTATTAATTTAATAAGTAATTTAAAATGGATTGTGTACAAAATTAAAGAAACAGAATGAAATACCAAGTTTATTTAACGAAGTTTAATTGCATGTGTGACTGTTTACCCGACGACCTTTGTCTTAAGAGTCCGAGACTTTAGACGAAGATTTTACTTTATGCACTAGAGCATAAAAAGCGATTTTATGCAGCCTATACCCGACATAAACACGAACTTTACGAGCATGAGAAGTTAAAAATATTATAACACCGCGTTATCACACAAGAAAACTTTCACCCAAAACCAAAAGGCTGATAGGCGAAAAAATTAAAAGTCCATCCTCATGCGAATGAGCGGCCAGACAAAGCGGCTCGTTGTCATTATTCGCCCCCACCCTCGCAAAAAAGTGACTTTGAGACTCAAACACTCAAAAAGGAATTACGAGTATCGTTAACAATGAGCCTCTAACTGTAGGTATCTGAGCACTTCGGGCTCTCTGGAGTGGCAGATATTCCCGTCTTGCTTACATACATTTCATGAGCTATTAAACCCAACCCCTGTCTGAACAGATGTACTTTAAGTGCAAAGAGCGGTTAATACCACCCTGATATTTTTAAATTTTTTAATTTAGCAATCAGGATATTTTTAATATTAACAACTTCGTGTTAAACATACATCACACATTCAATACACTAAATTATTACTAACTATATAATAATGCATTACTTGTGACCCGGATTCCCACAAGTGTAATTTACACACTTATGAAGAGAATGCGAAGTGCGCCTACAAAAATATTATGAGCTAACATAGTTTACAAATTGGGGCTCGAGTTCACCAACAGTTGGTTACGTTAACCATGGGTTAACCGTTGGTTAACTCATACGAACACCAATCACGTGCGTTAACCAACCATTAAACCAAACGTTAACGTTACCAAACTGTTGGTGAATTCAAACCTAAATTTCACGTTGGAGACATAAAATGTGCAAGTATTAAAAAATAAGGCTTTATTCGATGGTTCCTAAAATTTACTTATAATAAAAGTCATGTTCCGTCTTGTGGCAATAAGTTTTTGATTGTAAAATATATTGAATGATCGTGATTAAATAATATCATCGTTAATGCGTACCTACCTACTACCTACCTACGTAATGGTATGCGTAGGTATATTGCCCATAAGATAGATTTTCCTTAGACAAATTTCTTTGAACTCAATCCCATTGTTTAGATACCGCAAAACTAATCTGCAACGAACAAAGTGCTAAATAGGTGTTTATATAGCTTATCAATGAATACACAAAGATGACGTTGTCACACGTGCGTTATTGTTGTCATAGTAGATTCAGCTTGATATAGTGATACGACATTTAACCACAGAGCGATTCAAGCCATGATTTGTGAAATCAGATGATGCGACGGCTGTGATGAAAACTTTATAGAATATTAGTCTTAATCTGTGCCTAAATCGTGATTCCTTACGATTTAGGCTCCACTTTTAAGCTCCACCTTGTTTTGGAAGATATATTACTCCATCGTCCAGGTTGCATTTTAAACCTTTGAATTTACATTTGGCCCTCGTAGAGGGCGGAGGCCTATCGTCCATATAAACTACAAGCCTTCCGCTCGCGGCTTCGCTCGCGTGTAGGTACTACACGACGCACTATGGTCAATTCAAACATTTATAGGAACGAACATATTTTTGGTTAGTTTGTCGCAAGTTACAAAAATCATTTTTTTTATTAAGACTTGTCGGTAAGTTGTTCACATTATACTAAAACATTAACATTATACAGACAGAAGGTAATTGTAATAAGTCAAATTCATATCTCGTTTTAAAAATCAAAAACTGTAAATGGGAAAAAATATTATCACTAAAGAAGGCTAGTATTTTCTATTGGTTTAAAAACAAATGGTAAATAGTATTCGCATCTGTAATAAACAATATACAGGGGATCCATTGGGATGGGTCAGTATGGGAAAGTTTTAAACTATAAGAGATAGATTTAAGATTATTATTGAAATACAATTATCCGTTTTAATCCGGGACGGTAAAATTCAGTGTAGAGCACAAGCGCCCTTACGATCTGCCGGTTTTTTTTTTACCTATGAGAGGTTTTCAACAGCAACACTTTTTTTATTATAGCAAAACTATAAGAGATAGAGATATTTGTTCTAAGGAACCATGTCGTCGATTTTAGAGTTAAGAATAACTGCATACAAAGATTAAAAAAAAAAAAAACTTGAGACGGGAATCGAACGTTGTCAGTTTTTTAAACAAAAATGTTGTTATTTTATTACGAAAGTTGATTATGTAGGTTGTTAGGAATACATTTTACTATGGACCCCTATGTCTACAATTAAAAAAAATATGAGTTTTGTTATCTGTCATATTCATGTCAATACGTATAGGCTTACAACACATTTAAATCATTCGGAAGATGAATTTTATTGTGGTTTTGCGTCTGCGTGTCTGCATCCCGGCACAAAGTAAGTAGGTACGCAGCGCGCGCCGGAGGTACCAGTTTTAAAGTTTTGAAAATGGAATGTGAACTAAACTCCTAGAGGATTCGTGATTTAGCGTCTGCGAAGTTTTGAAAGTGGCTGTCATTTTAAACATTTACTTAAATAAAATAAAAAAGTAAAATGCAGCATTTTCTTTTAATTGTAGAAATAGGGTTCCATAGTAAAATGTTAAACTAACTTTTGTAATAAAATAACAATATTTTTGTTTTGAAAACTGACAAGGTTCGATTCCCGAGTCGTGTATGAGTTTTTTTGAAAGTCTTTGAATGCAGTTATTCTTAACTCTAAAATCGACGACATGGTTCCTTAGAACAAATATCTCTATCTCTTATAGTTTTGCTTTAATAAAAAAGTGTTGCTATTGAAAGCCTCAAAATCGCCTTCAAAAAAATTACATCAAATTAAAAAGTAAGAAATAATCACTCACCAAATTACGTAAGTACTTTGAAGTCGGGCGTGAAACATGTACAATATTTTGTTGTTTTTGTTAAAACCCGCCCGACTTCAAAGTACTTACGTAATTTGGTGAGGGATTATTTATAACTTTTTAATTTGATGTAAACTTTTTGAAGGCGGTTTTATTTTTTATAAAAATCATTTTTATGTCACTCTTTTTAGTGCATCGTGCAGACAATTTGCGTGTATTCTGGTAAATAGGTATGTGATCAAATTGAGAACCTCCTTTTTTGAAATTGGTTAAAATACCTTGAGGTATCCCCTTTCCAACAAAACAAGAATCATCTAAATCGGTTTGTAAACAAAGGAGTTATGCCTAAAGATACGTAATAAATTCACATTAACTGGTAACGAAAACGACAGTATTTTCAAGATTTCCTGAAAACTACTGAACCGATTTCAAAATTTAAAAAAATGGGACCAACTTGGGAAAAACTCTGATGTTACGTTTGAATCATTTCAATCGGTTCAGCCTTCTTCGAGTAATCGGTGTACATACATATAAAAAAAAATATACGCGACGAATAGATAACCTCCTGCTTTCAATTTTTGAAGTCGGTTAAAAAAAACTGGCAGATCGTAAGGGCGCTTGTGCACTACACTGGATTTTGCCGTCCCGGAAAAAAACGATGATTGTATTTCAATAATAAATCATTTATTTATTTCGTGTTGTTTCAATGTTTCAAACCCTAAACTACACGAAATAAATAAATTCTATAATTTATTATTAAAATACAAGCATCCGTTTTTTTCCGGGACTGTAAAATTCAGTGTAGTGCACAAGCGGTTAGTTTTTGAAGAAGAGCTTCCTGTGAAAAATTATGACTATCATCACTTTTCATGGCTTATCCATATAGTCTTTTGTCCTAACAACGCCATAACTCACATATAAAAATAGTTAATTGTTTTCATCATTGCATAATTATTGTAACTTTATGAAATTAGTAATCTTACCAAAATCATCCTATAAAAAAACTCTCGCTGGAGCTGCTTATTTCTTTATAAAAAGTGATGAAATCTCTCAGTAAAGTAAAGTCAACTCTAATGTTCCTTTCTGCGATTTCTTTATTGTTAGAGTTAGGTTTTATTTTTATGCTGGCCGCTTTTTTTTGCTCGACTTGGCGTGCCCCCAGACAACGTATTTAGTTTTGTATTCTTAAAAAAAATCAATTAATTGTGTTAACTTTAATTGAAAACTTTGAACATTAACTATGTACATATAAACTACCTGTCTTGTTTGAATATTAATAATTTAGACGAAATTCCAACCGCCTAGTATTTAAAGTCAAATACATCGAATTTCCGAAACAATAACGTTTAATTAATGCGCAATGAAATAACATTGAAAATGTTTCACATATTCTCGGTAAAATATCAATGAAGACTTAACGGATTATTGAGAGAATATTGTAACTCAATTATGCTGCCAGGCAACTATAATACACTAGCCTTCCGCCCGCGGCTACGCCTTCGTGGACTACACGACGTTATCAAGTGATGTTATTACGAGATAAAAAGTAGCCTATTGTTACTCTTCAGCTCCCAAACTATCCTCATACCAAAAATCATGTCGTCCATTGCTCCGTTTTGACGTGAAAGACGGTCAAACAAACAAACAAACACACTTTCACGTTTATAATATTAGTATGGGTTATTATTTCTATTGAAATGATAAATCGCATACAAATTAAGTACTAATAGTAATAGTAATAGTAATATTTATTTGCATAAAACACGGTACATTTCAGTTCTTAAATTATTCTAGTAGGACGTGCATGCGTGTTTTACCGACATATCGATAAGCAAACTTACAATCTCGTCATGCTATAAAATATAAGTAACTTTACATTTCTCCATAAATAAAATAAAATTAACAAAAAAAATAATATTAGCTACTACAGGTCAATATTTAAATATTAATTACAACACAAAGAAAACAACACAAATAACATCTTTCACCATGTCAATAAGTAAGTATAAGTGTAAGTATTAAAAATATAAAAATCATCTATCGAAGGTAAACTTAAATTAAAAAACCATTAATTTTACTAAAACATTCTTCTTCTACAATACCTAAATAAAAAATAAATTGCCAAATGTGTTTGCTAAGCGCAAAACTCGAGATCGGCCGAACGAAATTAGCTGAGATTTTACATACAAATAGACCGCGACCCGGAGTATATAGGGTATTGAATTTCGTCGATATTCCTACGGGAACGGAAACCTTACGGGTGAAGTCGTGGGTGGCCACTATAGTTATAAGTTACCGCCGCAGTCGCCGTCACTATCGTCTCGTACTTCACAGTCACCGGCGCGGTGGATGATAATCCAGACAGACGCGTCAAGTGCCGGCGTTTCACTTAGCGCGGATTTGCCTTGCATTCGGGACCAAAGTAGGTCCGTAATCACTCCGCTTCGAAGGCTATTTAGACAGCTCGGTAATACTTTGTCGTGTGAACAACTTCATATATCCCAAGTTCAATGATAAGATAATTTTCTTGGAAGCAACTTGTTTTAAAAATGTTGATATTCCTACAGATAATGTATTTTGATTCGATTTGATTTATGAATGACAGACTGACATTAATAAAGTTGACATCAGTATATACCCCAAGCACAAAAAAACTATGGTTACGGTAGTGGTTACCGTGATCATATTATTTTGTATGTAAACCAGAGCAGAGCCCCTTTCGTCGTATAAGAAAGCAAAATTCAATATATGTGTCGCAGGCGGATGGTGATAGGAAAGAAATTTCGTGGTTATTTTTTTTTTGTGACTCCGTCAACTTATGGGATGATAAAATAGCTTACGGAAAAAATTATCGGTCCAGGCGTTTAATTGAATGGCGGATTCAACCATTTGGCTGCGATATATATATATATATGACAGGGACACTTGGGCAGCTTTTTACGGATGGTACTTATAGTTTGTTAAACGATCATCATAATGACACTTTTTCGTGCTAGGGCTACTGTAAAATAAAAAATAAAAATTAAGTAAGAGAAAAACCTCGGGCGGTCAAGAGTGGGGAAAGGTTTTCTTATTCAAAAGAGATGGCCACCATTATTTCACAACTACTTAGTACTATTTGTCAAAACATATTGAATTTTACGCTTATTACACTCTGTGGCCTTTTTGGACTAAAATGATTACACAATCAAGAGGATTATGACGTTTTCAAAGGCACGATAATTATGTCCACCATCGCTTCAACAAGATTAAATTGTATGAAAGTAAAATAATTATTGAAATATCGAAACGGCCAAAACATTTTGCGGCGATGAAATTATTGTTAATATATATGACTATTTAATAGTATTGTAAGCGAGGTGGCGCTACGCTGTATTGGGAGATCGGGAGGGTGCACGACGACAGTGCCAACTAGCGGTGGTTACTAAGTTGGACTTATACAACTTTAGTTTATTGAGGTACTGTGGTATTCAATAAATCATTACTTTTAATCTGAAGCATGAAGGTGCTGTTTTTTGTATATTTAGAAAGAACACATTCTGCTACAGTATTTAAAAAATATTTAAAAAATCCCTAGAGCTGTATACCAACTTGTTATATTTCCTGAAGCCCTTTTACTTGAAATTAATTTAAAATTTTGTTTACTTGGAACAACCGTATCACCCTGATTATATTTTTCTAAGAAGAAGAACTATCAGAAAAAAAATGTGTACCTACTTATCAACATTTTTTTTTTCAAATCAGAATCTTTTTTTAATTTTCAATTTAGGTTGAAGTAACAACACTTATGAACATCAAAGAAGCTACGCCATCGGTTCGCAAATCCTACGGCGGTAGACCTGTATACAGGGTGACAGTGAAACTCGACCTATTCCTTGAAAGGGGTTATACTAGAGGTCATTAGCAACAAATTAAGTCCAGTGAACCAGGGGTCAAAACTGGATGGTTACCGAGTTGTGACGGTTCTTTGATTTTTTTGAAAACCCGGTCCGGTTATGGGTCGACATCAGAAGTTAGTGAAAGCGTAGTTGTAGGGTTTAAGTTTGTTAGAGGCTCAAAATTCCCAGCTTATATAATCCTTTTCCCAACTGTATTCTCAACGACTACACTTGGAGGATGACGAAGATTTTTTTATCGATGATGAAAAACATTTATCAATCGTTTTAACCAGATTACGTTCCTTAAATCGCAACGTCACCTGAGTGGATCAGGATATAATTTAATCCATTCCGAATTTCATTTGAGGTAGGCTATTATGAACACCTTCCAGTGAAACGAATGATGCATCCCTGAGAATATCACAGACGTAGGTACAAACGATATTAAATTCTTTGCAGGTTTGAGTTTTCAATATACTAAGTTTTTTACGTTTCATATATGATAAAATTATTTTAATATTCAATTTTATCGCTTATTTATTACGACAAGTAATAAAGATTTTTCTCTTCAACTTACTGAAAACAGTACTTACTTAAAATATAATACCTGACCGAACATACATTTGACATCAGTTAGAATTTGAGCCATAATAGTTCTTAAACTCCGCGTATATATCGCTTTATATTGTTAGTTAGTTAGTGTGCTCGGCCTGCGATCGTTGAAGTTAAGTAACTTTCGCAATGGTCGGTAACGAGATCAACCAAAAGCCTTCCGAAGCACGTTAAGCCGCGTTGGTCCTGGCTGCATTTTCAGTCGTTAATACCCACCAAACCGCATTGGGTCTGCGTGGTGGGTCATGGACCATTCTCCTTATCCATCCATAAGGAAGACCAGTATCCCAGCAGTGGGGACATTAAATGACTGAAGATGAGATTATTTGTGATAATTAAAATTGATTCCTCTTTCTTCCAATTGATAAACTATAATCTGAAAAGCTCACAATGATAACAAAAGCTCATAATGTCAAAGGCGCAGAATGTCAAAAGCGCACAAAGTGAAAAGTGCAGAATGTCAACTTTAACGTGTTATTGGCTTCGATCAACAATAACACCCTATTGTTGATCGAAGGTTATTGGTTTGTAATTAAATATAATTTTAATTGGTAAGTCAGACTCTCGTTCTTAATGGGAAACGAAAAAAGAGAATGATGTATATTCAGGTGTACTCTTTCTTCATATTGCATTACTATATCTTGGACATACATTTGACATCAATTCGAATTTGAGCTAGAAAAGAAGAATACTTAAACCAGTCGTCTCGTGTCTCGTGTGAGGCGAGTATATCGCAGTTACTCCGAGATCTAACTATTGTTTGGGAGGCGGCGAGGGAGCCGCCCTGACAAAGCACCCTCAGGACGACGCTGCCGCTGCTTCCTAGGGATGCCAAAACGATAAACAAAATTCTTTTAAAAATAGTATTTAAAAAAATAAAACACACTTAAATATTGTTTTCTTCTTCATCATCCTCTTTAATAATTCATCCTTTTTAATGTAGTTTGAGAAGCCCGAAGTTATCAAATACAGAGAAAGGACTATGGCCAAATGTCAGTATGTGAGATTTGCTGAAATGCTTGTGGCGAACATAATGAATACTTACTTACATATCTTAGATTAAGTATAATTTATCTTCTTGTATAATAATCATATTTTATAAGTATCTAGTGAAACAAGCTTTTCAGCTAATCTTATATTTTATTCGTTTTAGTACAGTTTTAAATAAAAGCTTGTCTAATAAAAAGATTTTTTTAATAAAAATATCTTATAAGTACGGAAGTAGTTTGTTGATTAAACATTTCATCTTTAACGTATCAAACAAAATCATTTAAACTGGGTAACATTTACATTACTAAAAAGTAAGTTGGTAATTAAAATAGTAAATCTTTTTGACATCCCTACCGTCACTCGCATGCTATTTAAGTTTAAAAACTAAAATACACTTTTGTTAAATCCACTTTACATGATTAATTTGCAATATAATTTACGGTACTCGGCTATTTCTTCGATAGTTTACTTCACAGCTTAGTTCTTCTATGGTCTCGGAATCCGATATAACGTTTCCGGTAATAAAACTTCGAAAGTAGTTTATTAAACTGTTCTTCAGTAATAAACTCGTTGGAAGAAAACATACTAATATTTACCTTGAGTGTGAGCTTTAACACTCACCTTGTTATTAGTTTTAGTAGGAGCTAGTGGCGACCCGAGTCGAGTCTATTTCACTGACATCTATTATTTTACACACTGGACTGGCTGTCATAAAATATTTTTTGCCTATTTGAGTATCGCCATTTTGGCGCTGTAGGCCAAACTGTAGGCAGATACGAGTGGCCATGTAACTAAAATTAGTGATGTTCTTATGTCGACTGTGGTAATGATTATGTCAAAATTAGTTCTCAGGACACTTATAGTGGCGCTTCAAATTGCCACACAAAATTAGCTGTCATTCGTATGAAGACAGCCTGTCCACTGTGTAATTATAGAGGTCAGTGGTCTTTTTCGATCGTTTCGAGCTTTTTTTGTCGCGTGCACCATTTTGAAAAACCAAAATTCTAGGTCTAAGTCTGGCCATGACCATGCTGCTGCGGCGGCAGCGGCGAGTGATTTCCGCATCAGTTGCTGCGTCACATTTACTTATTTGATTAGACGTCTTCTAGTTAACTTTCGTAAGCTAACCAAACTTACAAAAAAATAACTTAACTAAACCTAAATGTTCTTCTTGAAACTTTCTTAATATCTCATTTTTAGTGAGTTGATAAAGCGTAATTATCCGTATCTGGAAACGCCAGTGTTTAATTACGGGCAGATTTTTTTGCGTGATAATAAAAAAAAATACATTTTGCACAATAGCGAATGAAATGGCATCGCAAACTTCAATCTTGTGGTTACGTTAGTGCATTACCTACGTCCGTTCAGGGTACACTAGTACCCTACACAGGGTAAACTAATAAAAAAATACATAAGAGCTATCATAATAAGGGCAACAGTTTCAATAAAATCGACCTTAGAGTTAGACTTGTGATGTGGTTAAAGTAGTTAAACTAAAATAAATTATGATATGCCCTATAAAGGGCAGGGCTAGCAATATTATACAAAACAGGGTTATTTTTTAACACCATCAAATTTTTTTCAGTCTAATTATGTGTCATTCAACGATTCTAGTTTACATTAAATCAGCTACTGGGAACTGTTTCTCGTCTCAAAATAAACTTCAGATTTCTGTCGATGTCTAAAACTGGAACTGGAGTTCTAGTCACAAATAGGAACTGCACCGCAAGATTGTAGGAAAGTTGCCTAATAGGTCCAAACTCTTGTGATTAACCGGTTATTTTGAACCTGTTGAACCGAGTCAAAATACCCGAAAGATGCTCAACAAAAGAGTTTGCATTTATTGTTTTGATTGTCTATTGGTCTTTTACACCAATATTACAAAAGGGAAATTTGATTTTTGTTTGTTTGTTTGTAAAGAATGTAAATGTAATGATAATGATAATGTAATTGATAATGTAATGGATCCGACTTCACAAATTCTTTTTTGTATAAAAAGAAAGCTTTGCTTATTCCCTAGTAACAAAAACTATATTTCATCTATATAGATATTACCACGGGAACGGGAGCCACGCGGGAAAACCCGCGGAAAGCCACTAGCTGTAAGATAATATAATAATTTCTTACTTAAATAAGGATGCTTTTACGTGAGAGAGGTAATATTCTCTTCAACTTTATACCTGTTCGCTGTCATCACAGCTCAAGTTACGCGTTTCAATTCTATGAACCGCTAGCTCTCTAGTGCTTGAGTATGAAACCTAGCTGTCTTGTAAATTGAAGCTCTGGTTTACAATCCCATAGGTTGTGTTGACAAAGGAAAAAGAAATGCGAAAGAAACACCAGCCCTGTTAGTAGATTTTAGACGGGATCCGAACTCGCGCGCGAATGAGAAAGTGTGATTTTGGATACTGCGTCTAGCTTCTTGAGGGGTAATGAATGTCAAACACAAAATTGTTGTGTCGTGATCGCTATTATTTAATATTTATTTTATTAATTTGGGGCTTTTATCCCCATAGATATGCCAGCCCCATTGTACCTTCCCAGTTACAAGGTATATAAACTCCTTAATCTAAATTTCAAGTTAGCTACTAATTACCTATAATCTTAAGGGATAGGAAGCACTCTTCAATGACTTTTACCGAAATACATAACATTTTTGCTACTTTTGATACTAGCTTTCCGCCCGCGGCTTCGCCACCCGCGTGGACTTCACGACGTTATCCCGCGGGAATGTGATATTTTCCAGGATAAAAAGTAGGCTCTGTTCCTCTCCAGGCTACAAAATATCTGTGTCCCAAATTTCAGCCAAATCCGTTCTGCCGTTTTGGCGTGGTTGAGTAACAAACATCCGAACATTTATAATTATTTAATAGTAGGATTTGTATTTTGAATTTGGAACGACCGCTTTTAGTTTGACAGATGTATTGTATTTACGATCATTGCTGGAGTATTAAAATATTTTTGTCGAACTAAAAGCAGTCCAGGGTGCCTACCATCAACTCTCATTGCGGTTTTGTTTAGGACCTAAACTGATCTGCATCGCTTATTCGTACCACGACAGCTTAATATCAATGACAGCGATTCAGTGATCATTCAATGACATTTCACTGTCATCAACTTTTATTTGACTTATAACTCGGCCAAGCTAACATGACACCTGCAGGTTATACCCGTCCCTTTCACTCTCCGGGCATGACAGAATCGAGTGAAAGAGACGGGTAGAAGAAATAAGGACACAAATCGTTCGGTTATTCACATTTAGCAATTCATTTGCGATCCAGTTTTTAGAAGGTCATAGTACGAAAGAAAGCAATTCATTTTAGGAACCTATTCTGCATCGCGCTATTTTTGAATCGCTGTCTTAAAGTTGATGGTAGGCACCCTGATAGATTTTGAGTTAGACCCCCATAGAATAAGTCTGATTCTCATGTTATCTTCTGAGAACTAAGAAGTGTTTAAGCAATTTATCTGGGAATCAGATGCTGAATGCAATCCTGCTGATATTAAATTTTAAATGCATGTTATAATAAGTAAGTTTTCAACATCAATGCAAAGTATGAGTGCATAAATTCAGAAAGTAAATTTTAATTCTCTTTATGTACCAAAGTTATACGTGAATAAAATTTTAATTGTCATATTAAAACGCAGTTCACTCTTGTTTTGCATGCACGCGTGTTGAATATCTGCAATTTTTAACAATTTCACAGTCGAGAAATTTTTCGAGTAGCCATCGTTGCAGGAATGTTTTAAATCGGAGCGTCTGATTAAAACACAACCTGTTCTGAAGTCCTTAGTGCGCGTTTGCAAATTTTTCAGTAGTTTTATTTGCGTCGGACGGCAGCAGGCGTCAGAATATCCACTTGTTGCTAAAAGTTTATTTACTCAGGCGAACTGTTAGCTGCCTGTGTTAGTAAAACTCAAAGTCCACATTCTTGCTAATATATTGTATATTTTTCGTCGGTTCCGGATCATGTGTTGAGCGTTCGGGGTGAAGCAGCATCTGTTAAGTCTGCCAGATTTCTGGACTAGTTTACACATGAGCCAAGTGTTAAACTTATTTATCGCGTTAATAAATTCTTTCGCGGTCTGTTCAGTTTTGATATTATTGTGGCACTTTAAATTGATTGATTCTCAGGCTCTTAGTCCATGGAAATCGTACATTTTGCCTTGCGTTAAATGAGGTGGTTCTGATTTTTTTGTATGTTAGTGGTGATGAGATGGTAATGACAAATCCAAGTTTTCCACCTCGAAAGCCCTTCGGATCATTGTTATAAATCAAATTAAATAATAATAATATAATAATAAAATTAAATATTTAAAAATCTAATAAATTTTTAGAATTTTTTTTCAGTTTTTGTCGATTTTTACCACCGAGGACATGTGTTACGGCAAAAGCTAATTTGCAATAATAAGAGAATAATTTGGTCTTTGTAAGTCAAATACTTAGTTTTAAAAAATTTGCAAAATTAAAAAAAAATATGGTTTTTTTTTTATGTATTAAACAATGATCCAAAGGGCTTTCGAGATGGAAAACTTCAATTTGTCATTACCATCTTATCACTACTAACATATAAAAAAATCAGAACTACCTCATTTAACGAAAGGCAACACCACTTATTTGGTACGATTTCCATGTACTATCTTGAACACCTTCAAGTGATTTAGTTTTAGGATAGAAAATCATGAAGAACCATAAATATATATGACTTAAGTACTGTTCAAAAATTGTGTGGTAAAGGACCAGTTCACACTGTAAACTTGAATAATCTCGTTTACTTTCAATTCGCTTTCAGTGTGGCCTGCGCTAAACTTGAAATAAGATATGTTATTAAATGTCATAATGCCGTCTAGAGGCGCCTCCCGTCTCACGAGTCTCCTGACATGACCTGACAGCAACGCAGGCATTTAGTCTAGGAAACACATCGCTTGAAACAAAGTCGACAAATTAATGTAAGACCTTAGACAATTTTTAATATTTTTCGAGTATCATAATGATTTTCCGCTTGCTTTTTGGACATTTATTAACTAGGTGTTATTGTTGATCGAAGCATTTATGCCAGTTTTATGAATTGTGAACGCATAAGTGACGGCTGATAGAAATGAATGGAAAGGAAAAGATATATTGCGCCGACCCCACATGAGTAGGATAAGGGTCCAAAGTAATGATGATTTTTTACCAACTCGAAAGCGTAAGTACATTTTGTATCCTTACGATAACTGCATAATTAGTTACATTGACAAATGGATTTATTTGAAGAAATAATTTATTATTATTGTGAAAAAAAATGCCAATGTCAAACATCTGACTTCAAACCATTGAAGATTTATATAGACTTTGATATACCTACCTAGGTATTTAGTTAATATGGTAACTATATTATAACACTGACAGACAGTGATCAATAAATAGAACCACAAAACATGGAAGAGAAAAAAATCTTTCCGTGTTCTGTGAATTAATATTAAAAATATATGCTGTAGAACTTAATAAAAAATTTCAACCAAAATTGGTTTCAATTGGTTTCAACGAAAACTTTATAAGCATTAATTTGTTTCTTAAATAACGGTTTCCCTATCTATCGCGGTTTCGTGGACCATCGACCCTGGCTGGACCCATCGTTAAAGTTGTTCATATTGATGGACAACATTGATACACTGAAATATTTGTAATAATAAAAAATAAAATGGGAAAATCCAAATGAAAAATCGTCATAACGCTCATTAAACGAAGACCAGTGTTTTACAGGGTGCTAGCTTAGTTATTTTTGAGTGAGTATTTAATTAATTATAATAAAACGACACTGAATTACATGGTAATTTTCAATAGGCAACAAGCCCGTGACGTGATGAAGCTGTTTTAAAAAACGTTACAAATACATGAAGTATTTCGAGTAATCGTGGAACACAACATATACTTTTGTACATACATCCGGACATTCACGCACAACTTTTTGAAATAATTTTATATATGTTATGCTAGACAAATATTTTCTAAAAGTATTAAATCTGTTTATAAAAGGGTTATTTTTCATATTTCTGTACTTATACTATTATTGTATTATTTTTATTTTCAAGGGAAACATACAGCATGAAATAACACTGAAGTTATAGTACTCTTAATAAATACATAGGCCAATAAAGTTTTCACAAATAAATAATTCAAAAATGTTGAACAGACATCCGCAAACTACCCGATATAGGCGCGGGCGGTGCACACTAATAAACAGTTATTAATATAATAATTATTCCGAAAACACTTAACTACGTCACTCTTAAATTTAGATAACTTTGTATTAAAGATAGCAATATAACTATAACTTAAATTCTAAGCGTTCATGGCTCTTAGAATGAAAGGATATTCTAGATGAGATGTGAAAACGAGTTATACAATATAACTAGAATATAAGGATCAGTAAAATCAACGCGCTGTCGAAGAATGAATCCTAACATTTTGAAGGCTTTATTTGAAATGTAGTCTAAATGCAACGAAAAAGAATAACGCCTAAATCTCTGACCTCGGCCACTGTTAGTCTACAGAGATAAATAACTCTATAGAGATTTTTTTTCTACTAAAGGAAAAGCTTACTAAGACAGCAATATTTAAATAACCTTTTCAGATCTGGATGTATAGCAATACAAGCATCAAAAGTCCTAACAGTTATAAAAAAAATGTATCGTCGGCAAATAATAAGAACTTAGAATTAAGAAAACTAGTACAATATGAATTTAATAGAGACAGTTTAAGTCCAGAAAAAATCTTGACTCCGACATTTTGAGAGTAGAGCTAGAGCACTCCCTCTATGAGGCGTGCGATTAAGGGTGTTCGTGATGCCTTCGTTAGTCGTTCCCTGATTCACAAACCGTCGGAAACGGAATCGGATTCGGATTCTGTGCCTTGTCTTTTTCTATTACATAGTAAGTTATAGAGACAGTGCATACATTCCGTTGTCGGGAGTGTTTTTAACGGTTTTTGAATAATGAGGCTGGTATCCGTCACTAAAGCTACTTATCTCCGAGTAAATAAATACAATGAATGCGATTTTGCTGCGAAAACGAAATTGTTTAAAGCAAGTAAATCAACTTCGCTGCGTTTTAGCTACGAATGGGGGATGGCAGATGGGACTCAAAACGTTTTTTGTAAATAGAATAAAAGTAAACAGACTTTGCGTTACATATTTACATACTTAAACTGAAATGAAGAACTTCGTTTGAAACTCTCATTGTGCTTTTTATTTTGAACTGAGATGAGCTTAGTTGTCGTATATCATTTTAGCATCTGGTATTAATAAAGCTAAGCATATTTTGCGTTGAAGAACTTCAAATGTTATACTAGCCACATTCCCGTTTGTAAAGGGACATCTAAAAAGTAGTATTATGGAGAAATGTTAAAAGAAACAAAATCACGAAAGAGTCTTTCATTTTAATTTTGAACCTTAATGAAAACCACGAGTCGTTTTGAAATTTTCTTGTCTGCATGGATTTTTAAATAGGTATACGTGTACGTACACCAAAACTATAAACGTCTCATCTCTCAGAGATCAATCATTTCTTATATATCGGGTTCTTAATCTACTCCTTTGAGGTTGTTAGTGTTTTGCAAATAACCATGTAAGTAGGTAGATATATTATATTTTATGTTGTTGGAGTTCTTAAGCTATATCAAAAAGTTGATACATACTATGAAGAGCTATTTACAAGTTCTCACAAATTACAATAATTTATAATACTTACTTATCATTATTTTATTTTACTATACAGGATAATTTTTTTATTAGTGCACAAATTTTTAAGATAGATTCAGAATCGGTAAGTGAACAACTTTCTCCTAGAAACATGGGTCGCAAAATACGCCAAAAATATTTGGACTTCCCATACTACATCTATCACGTGATCAGTCCGATTTGTATGAAGAGTCAAATTTTTTTGTCATATTTCGACCTATGTTTTTAGGAGAAAGATGTCCCTTATTCCTCGTACATTACCAAGTTTGATAACTGGCTTTCTACAAGGAAAAATAATTCTTCCTAGCTTACCCGGTTTTCAAATGGGAATTATTTTTCCTGGTAGAAAACCGTAATTTTATTTAGTTTTCTACGAAGAATTTTTTTTTCTTCTTAGCTTACCCAGTTATCAGAGGAGATTTTTTTTTCCTCGTAGAAAGCTGTGAATTCAATCACTGCTTTGTACGTGTTGTGCGTTCTACGAAGAAGAATTTTCCCTTCGTAGCCATTAGATCAGAATATCAGAAAGACCGAATAATTATTCATTTTTATTATTTATTTAGATTAATTTTAATTTTAAAGGGAACAACAGTTTTATTTTATTTAATTACTAGCGGTTTCACCCACGTGGTTCTCGTTTCCCTAGGAATATCGGGATAAAAAGTAGCCTAAGTTGTTCATTATTACATCAGCTATCTGCCAGTGAAAGTCCCTTCAAAATCGGTCCAGCCGTTTCAGAGATTAGCCGGAACAAACAGACAGACAGACAGGCAAAAATTGTAAAAAATGATATTTTGGTATATGTACCGTATATAACAATATACTTAATCATATGCATGTAAGTAGTAAAAAGCAGTTACTTTAATACTACAAACAGACACTCCAATTTTATTTATTTGTATGTATATAGATATAGATTTAATAGTAAAGAGGTTATTTAAATGTTTACTTTTTTGCATTCACAATGCAATTTTTATCATTGAAGAATTGAAAATAAAACACATATTTTAGAAATACATCGAGCCGTCTCACAACCAGCTCCGATGGAACGGTTGGTTGGATGGTCTAATTATTAAAGTAAAATTTAATCTAAGTAATTATTCGGTCTATCTGATCTAATGGCTAAGTAGGAAAAATTCTTATTCTTAGAACAACACTATACAAAGCTGTAATTGAATTCACAGCTTTCTACGAGGAAAAAAAAATTCTCCTCTGATAACTGGGTAAGCTAAGAAGAAAAAAAAATTCTTCGTAGAAAACTTAATAAAATTACGGTTTTCTACCAGGAAAAAATAATTCCCATGTGAAAACCGGGTAAGCTAGGAAGAATTATTTTTCCTTGTAGAAAGCCAGTTATCAAACTTGGTAATGTACGAGGAATAAGGGAAAGATGTTCATTTACCGATTCTGAGTCGATCCTAAAAAATTGTGCAATGATAAAAAAATTATCCTGTAGGCCTAGTACGAGTTTTACTAAAACCTAAACTACGATAGTTTTCGTTTAAACGCCAAACTTTCAGTTTACTACATCATTGGTAGTATGAGTGACTGTAGTTTAAACTATATCGACCATCGACTATACGATAGAATGAACGAACGATATAGAGTGAAAGTATACACTTTTTCTCACTTCTACACTACAAAATAGATAAAGACGCAACACTCAAATACTTTGACGTTTTCCTTATAGTTTTAAGTTCAAAACGTCAGTTAGTGTTGTTTGTTTTGTGGTTTTCAGACTAAATAAATGAAAATACATTACTTATTACATAATTTAACAAATTCTCAGTGTCTGAAGTTTGTTCTTCATATGTCGCGAACAATTCTTTCGCAATTTGAGGTCATGTTGTGATCATGGAAAGGTAATTAACAAATTTTGTACGAACTCATGTTACACATATTTTTTGCATTTTAAATGCTATTTACTGGTTTATTTCACAAGATATTTACACTAGAAGATATGAAATACCTCTAACACGTAATCTCGACCGAGAAAATTAATCCAATATTGTTTAAATATGTATGAAATATCTTGAAACATTTGTTTATGAAAGCGGTTTACAATATTGCTTAATTTTTCAGAAATGGTGACTTAAATCAATTTGGTGAGGACTCCCATGGATGAGTAATGGCCCACAACAAGGGGTTATAACTTACAAGTGTCCCTAATTTGGACACAACCGGCAGTTCTAAGCCGGCTGAAAAGTGGACAAAGGTATGTAGCTAATGTATGGTTTTTCATGTCAATAAAAACATCATTGCATGTTGACAAGTTTGTTTAATAATTATTGGTTTTTCTGTTTGCATGTAAAGATGTGGCAATACAAATGGAAGGCAGCCAAAATCCAACGCTCTATCAGTGGAACAGGTGGTGGCCCTGCATGCAGGCTTTTGCAGGCATCCACACAACCTACGAAGCAAGAAATACCATGAATAAGACATCTGAAATAAAGAAGATTAGGAACTAAGTTTGTAGTCTATAAGTATATAAACATAAATTTATACAATATATAAGTTTTTTCATGTTCCTTTGTTTGATTTGCCTCCTTGCTTGTCTTAAGTGAATGACTTGAGGGTGGGTAAGGGCTGTAGTAACCTTGCTGATAAATCCACTCATAGCTTCTTGCAAAAAGTGGTTAGCCAGCCCAACCACCCGTTGGCATTGGCAGTCTCCGTTCTCATAGAACAATAACGCAGACAGCACCGAAAAAGCAAAATTCTAATTATTGTTATACTTATGTATAGGTACCTATATTGGTCAAAAGAAAGTCAATCAACATAGATGAGAAATAAACATACCTTAGTTCTCTCTTTGTGATCTTTGAAAGCCGCTGTAAGTCCTTTAATGTGCTACATAGAAATGTAAAGGCGAAATACCATCGGGCATTTTAACACATTATATTCACACTAGCCTTCCGCCCGCGGCTTTGGCCGCGTGGACGTTATCCCATGGGATATTGATATTTTCCGGGATAAAAAGTAGCCTTTGACTCTAGCTCCCAAACTATCCTCATACCAAAAATCACGTCGATCCGTTGCTCCGTTTTGTTGTGAAAGACGGACAAACGAATACACTTTACATTTATAATATTAGTATCTACTGATTTTCCCATGTGAATGAACCTTATTCCCGCAGAAAAAAGTAGCCTATGTCCTTCCTAAGGTCTCGAAACTATCTCGTTTCAAATTTTATCAAAATCTGTTCAGTCGTTTTGACATGAAAACGGAACATACAGACAAACAAACAAAAAATATACACAATCTTCGCATTGCATCCTACTTAACCTACTATTTATTATCCTACTAATATTATAAATGTGAAAGTTTAGATGTTTGGATGTTTGTTACTCAATCACGCCAAAACGGCTGGACGGATTTGGCTGAAATTTGGGACATGGATACTTTTTAGCCTGGAGAGGAACATAGGCTACTTTTTATCCTGGAAGAATATCACATTCCCGCGGGATAACGTCGCGTCGTATAGTCCACGCGGGCGAAGCCGCGGGTGGAAAGCTAGTTTATAATATTAGTAGGTATTATTCTTATTTTTATTTTTTGCCATCGCAATGCAATTTTTATTATTGAAAATGAGTTGCTCCGCTACTTAGCGACTCCGTAGCTCTGCGGTTATAGTATTCGCCCGGACAGCGAAAGGTCGTAGGTTCGAGTCCCATCGGAGCTAGTTGTGAGACGGATCCACTTTTTGTAATACTTCATTTTCAATATTTTCACATAAATTCACATTAAAAACAATTATTTCTATGAACTCACTAAGTAATTTTCAGTGACGAAGAAAACTATAAAAGTTTTGGTTTTCGTTTCCGTTTACTATAGGTTAGATGTCAAACCAGTAACTCATACTACCAAATTATCAAAAACTACTCGAAAACTTACAAAGTTTTCGAAAACTTTTACTCGATTCAACTCATACTGCCATTTTTAGTTCGTAATAGTTTCCGCTAGAGGCGCTAGTGTGAAATGTATGAAAACAAAACGATACCATCAAACTGTTCGAAATCTATCAAAACTCATACTAGAGGTACTGTATGTAATTGTTTTAATTTGTAGTGCAATAAAACAGATTTCGATAATTTTATTTTATTGACGCCCCAATACTCGAATGCTACGACAGCTTTGCCAGTCTATTTAGTCTTCGTACGCGGGTGTTAAAGTCTGTAACATGCGTAAGCTCTAAGCTTCACTTACAGAAACACAGACACAAACATTTTTAGAAGCGGCAAAAGGTGAAAACAATTTTTTGAAAAATTTAACCACTATCAAAAATATGGAATCGATTCTACTCTCGATTCTGAACAAACTATTTTTTCAGTTTCGCTAAAAGTTTTAACACGTTGTATATTTATATGACGCCTTCTTGAGGAGCCCGTGACGCAGTGGTTAGGCGCTCGGCCCGCAATCGCTGAGGTTACCGAAGCATATTTCGCAATGCTCGGTCACGGGATGGGTGACCAGAATTTCAATGCTCAATACTCAATCGGTTATTGCAAACCAAAGTGTCAAAGTGTACATTAATAGAGGTCGTAAAAGCTTATATCTGTAGATACAGTGCCACAAGCTTTTCTGTTCTGGTGACAGTCGTGACAGAGGAGCCATTTGCAATACGAAATTAGCTGTCAAAATGGACTGTCGTATGAAAACTGTTTTAGTTCCAAAGATAATCACCGGAACAGAAAAGATTGGCTCACTATAACTTTGGACCCTGGAGGGCACGGAAATGGAAGTAGAAGGAGGAGTAAAATCCATGCTCCGAAAGGCACGTTAAGGCGTTGGTCTCGGCTGCAATAGCAGCCGTTATGGCCCACCGATTAGCATCGAGTCCACGTGGTGAATCATGGCGCATTCATTTACCCATCCATAAGGAGGACTTGTGCCCCAGCAGTGGGGACCTCAAAATGGCTGCTGATGATGCTGACATTTATTTGTGTTCATCAAAATGATTTTTTAAACCTCGTACCCTTTGCTCAGTAAGCATGTTCCTTGTCACAATTTCAAAGACAAAGATCTCATAATAATTGAAACTTAACCGCCTCTGTGGTCTAGTGAGACACACCACCGGTATCAGACCTAGAGGTCCCGGGTTCGATACCCAGTGGGATGGTCCCAGGGTACATATTTTATTCGGTTTGGTTGTATTGCCGCACCGATATTTAGCGATGAAGTAGAAAGTATCAAATACCTTCAGTTGGTTGGTGGTTGGATTTGTTCTTAGTCCGCCTCCATCGCTAAAATATCTTAGTCCGCCTGATGGCTAGCTACCACCATCTTATCGACGTCTGACGCCATAACAGCGATGTTTTCAGCATTGTTGTTTTCCGGCAGTTAGAGATTTGACCAATTCCTCAGTGATTTTGGATTTTGGCAGTAGTGCGCTGCCACCTTCAGCCTTAACACCACTTAACATCAGGTGTGATAAAGGCTAAGTGCTGCACTTTAGGAGCTAATAAATTGAATTACTTATATTGCACTTTTGCCTCCTGAAAATTAACCTTTACGACCTCTGAATGAAATAATAACAGCCGTAAGCTCAACGTTTCGTTTTAAACTGCTTTACTGTTCAGTCATAAAGTTATAAAATGTGAATAAATCATTAATAATTAATTATTGCTCTTTATTAATTTCATTTGACAGCACCATTAAAACCTTAAAAATTAGACATAAAACATTTGCATGGCTAAAACTAGTACAAGATTCGAACACGAACACCACTTGCGAATGCTTACAGTAACGGAAAGTTTAGTGTTGAGGATTCCGGGAGTTGTGCGCTTCCATATTCAGCCTTATCTTCACTTAAAATCAGGTGAGATGAAGGCTAAGTGCTACCCCGTTTGTGGATAAAAAAATGTCTGAAATCCTGCCCGAGTTTCGTATGAAAAGTCGTTGTTTTTTTTTTTGGAAAAACTTAGATCAAACGTTGTTGTCTATGATGCGAGTTGTCTACTTCTGCGAAGATGGGTGTTTTACAAATACCCCTGAACAAGTAAAAAGTCTCGTACATATCAAATTATTTTTACTTTTTTGCATTCACAATGCTATTTTTATTATTGAAAATGAAGTATTAGAAAAAATCGAACCGTCTCACAACTAGCTCCGTTTGGACTCGAACCCACGACCTTTCACTGTCCGGGCGTATGCTCTAACCATTGAGCTAAGGAGTCGCTACGAATATATTTCAGTATTTTCAGTCTAGTATCAAATAAGAAATAGAAGTGTTGCAATCGAGTACTAGTGTAACAGTTATTTATCGATTCCTAAACGAATCACATCGGGCTGATATTGAACTCCGCTGTAATTTGATGCCGCCTGATAAACTAGATCGTGTCACATCAACTTGATGACTAACTCAATATAATAATGCCTACTGTATACCTTAATGTTTTCATATTAGTTTTTATTTCATGTTCTTTGAAAGGATAATTTTGCTATTGAAAATTACAAACCGATTCCTACTGAAAATCATTATAATTGTCTACTGCTGGAGCCCAAGCCTTCCTTATGGGTTGCATTGCATAGAACAGTCACCCCACAGAACACGAAAAAAATGTGTCTTTCCATGTTCTGTGAGTCACCCATCTCAAGGTCGACCATGGCGAATTTTACTTAACCACTCGGGTATTGAGTATGCCACTGCGCCTCAGGATTTTCAGTTTTCAGGACAGGAACTGAAAATAATACAATACAATTGAAGTATGTAGCTACTACTCATAGTAATAATTTTAATTTTAATAGAATATGATATTCCATTTAAAAAGTTATTTCCTTTTTATCCACAACGGAGCAGCACTTATCGTTTATCAGACCTTATGTTCAAGGGTTAAGCTGAAGGTAGAAGCGCACTACTCCCAAAATCTTCTATCACTGAGAAACTAAGATAGCCATCTTATCTCTAACTGCCGGAACACAATAATGCTGAGAACATCGTTGTTATGGCACCAGACTTAGATAGGATGGTGGTTGCCAGCCAGGCGGACTTAGAACAAAACTAATGACCAACCGAACTGAATACATTCGATACTTTCTACTCCATCGCTAAAATATCGGTGCGGCCGCCTAACGTAAGAGAGGTAACTAACCTAATTGGGAGTCCATTACTGCTCCACTGCATACTTCCTCCATGTTTGCCAGTATACAAATTGCAGAGTATCGGAATCATACTAATATTTCGACTCGCATAATTGTCGTCAAGTTTTGTCGTGATGGACAATGCACTGTAGATGACTGTAGTCATATACTCTGTAGTTGAAACTTGTTTAATACAACGATGTATATTATTGCAAGAAAACTTTAATCTTCTGTATGTATTCTCCCGTAATTACAAACAAACATAAGATAAAAAATATTACTCTTAAATGTAAGTTAAACTTAGAAAAATCCATGGTATTAATAACTTATTTATTCTAAAACAATTTTGACTACTAATACTCGTACATAATTGAGCTTTATTGAAGAAATATCACTATGATATGATTGTATGTACCAGTGGGTAATGATTCAATCAAAATGAAAGCTTCCACCAATTTAGATATAAGTCGTTTGAAAAACACGCCACTTCAGTTGTTACGTGGAGAATACTCGTAGGTAATTTGTTTTGGAAAGTTAAAGTTTTAATGTCTGTCTTAAACATTGAATTAAACCACTCTCAATATACATTGAAAATGGTTGCATTATACTTATTAATATTGTGTCTCGGCCCTAGGTGTTATTGTTGATCGAAGATCTTGGCTTGGGTTTCACGGGAAAGGCCCGGTCCTTTTGCCAGCCTGCGTGGGGACATGGGTCCAACCATAAACTTATTATACTTAATAAGTTCATGGGTCCAACATAATTTTATTAATATCATTAACCGTTGTCATATTTCCATAGCAAAGAACTCTACTGAATAATTTATATTCAGTGGAGTTCTACATCTTCTTCTTTGAGATAGAAATTTTGCTCTTGTCGGTGGAGTATCTTTAATTCTGCCTTCATTCTTGATACGACACAACATTAACCTTTTCCTTTATCTGTTTGAAATATCCTATTCAAGGTCCGTTCATTGAGGACCTCTTCCTCTTCTCCTTCCATTTTGACTTCAATATGTTTTGTCAGGAAACTATCGTGTAGTTCTACATCAATGAGCCAAAATTTCGATGTGAACAAAAAAAAACTAACTAACAAAAGTTAAATGACCTTAGTACCTGAATCGTGTGGAAAACTAGGAAAATTTTATCAAATTGTAGGTATGTGTCACAGGAAATGTATGGTGTTGATGAATAGTACTTATTGCTATTTCAAATTATTTTTTTTACTTTTTGCATTCACAATGAACTAGGTGTTATTGTAGATCGAAGCTCACAATGCAATTTTTATTATTGAAAATATTGAATGTGATGTATAAAAAAAAAAAAATAGTGACGGGTCGATTTTTTCTAATTCTTTATCTTCAATATTTTCAAGTATTACCATTCCTAGGAAGAGTAAATATTTCTGTATTTCCTAAGGAAATGTCTAATATCAATCCTACAAAACAGGCATTTCCTAGGATATTTATACATCCTAGCGAAGCGACGAGCATGTTAGGATTACAGACGAACGGCTGATTTGGCGCAGGGGTAGGATACCTGCCTTCTGCGCCAGAGGTTTCGGGTTCGATTCCCGAACAAGATAAATATTAGAGTGCATGAACATGACTGATGTCTCAATCTTAAAAATCAAGAATGTATTTACAAACAAACAGTATTTTAAATGTATAAACATATATATAAATATATTTAAATATATAAACTTAGGTATTTTTCTCCGTTATCTAGTTTCTGAATGAAAACTACTTATGAGTTGTTAAAAAACAACAGAACCGAGTTTGTTTATACTATGACCTGTCATTTCCTACTAAACTTTTAGGATTTTATTTAATACGTAAAAGCTTGCTTCTGGATATATTACTACTATTTAAACTATATCTTTCCTAGGAATAGTAAGTATACCATGACGGATATCAGACATTTCCGGTAACATATACAACAATACAATTATGTATCATTTCAACATTTCTCAAGTGAAACAGTCTTCTCACCTCCCCTTCAATCCAGTGGCCACGCCACTACTGTCATTTTTATCATTGACGATTCGCCAAAAACACAAAACAAGAAAGTATTTATTTTTGACGATTCGTGATGCGTTTGAACTAAAGGTGTGCTATTATGTTATATTCGTATATTATAGCATATCGTTATGCTACATTAAAATATTAGGTTATTTTTAATGCTATAATATATTAGTATTAAGTACCTAATATAATAAATAACCTATTATAACCTATGTTAAACTAAAAGTAGTTATTAATGTTTTTACACTACTTAATGATCAATTACTTACTATTAATAAACCAATTCTTTATTATTGTTTCCACTATTTTACAAATAACAACACGAATAAATTCATATTATGCTATTAAAAACAGAATTTAGTACTTTTTAAGCCCCGAGCGAGCGTGAGTTCGCGATCAAGAATTCCACAGGACAGCATTAGTTAAATATACTAATAACAGTAATAAATGTTATAGCAGAAAAATAACATGTTCGTTCAAATCGCATGTCGTATATTAGTCCTTATTGATAAGACATTAGAGTCTGTCTCAACTGTTTCAAATATAACGCGTTATTTGGTTTTACAACTTTCAAAATTCAACTCTATTTCTATTAGATAGAGTTGAATTTTGATAGATTTGATTACCAAGAAAAGAGAGAGCAATACTTGCATCGCGTGCGGCTGGAATAACGGCTGGATAGAGAAGGAGAACACAGTTCATTCGTTCAGTTCTGTCTTTTCATTTGTTCATTTCGAATACACTAGATGGCGTGCGGCGGGCGCCCTGCTTGATATAATTTAATATAGCAATAGCAGAATAAGTTATATTTTTATATTAGGTGCGATAGTTATATTTTTATAACGTTATGCTATATGCGTTATCGAATATAACGCACACTTTTAGTTTGAACACGGGATTTTAAAAAGCATTACCGCCGCCGCCGTCAAAAAACAACAAATTGTGAAAAAAGACGATGTGTCAAACGTCGTTGTGTTAATATGAACAATACTTACATTTTAAACAATACATTTTTGTAAATCAGATGCTCAATATCAAAACTGATGTTTATTTCTACCGCTAAATCTGTCGCGCCGTAAACGTTTGTTTGCTAATAGACGTGTAATATTGACTAACTACGAAGTTCAATGCCGCAGGGGCGTCATTACACAATATCACTTAATTCTAGAGTGGGAGAGTTTAAAGTTCTGTAACTTCTCAATTCACGTTCTGATAATGATTTCAATCGGATTGATATGAATTTAGAGGCTGCCTTTTTGTGATAGATTTAACCACTGCCGCTGGCACTACTGCGAATTTGATCGCGTGAATATTATTTGTAGTTCTCAATACTACGTTCCAGACATATTTTGCTTTTTAATAACGTTATTAATTGTATGTGTTCTAAAAATATTTTACTTGACAAGATATATCTCAATATTTTAAGACCTACTTAGTTCAGGAGAGTGTGATGTTAGTCTGAAATAAAAATTCTAATGATATTACTAAGCTGCCTATTAACAATGAAAGATCCGATAACTTTTACATATAGTTTAATACGATTTTAGTAAAGAGTACAGAGTCAAATCAACTATCTTATGGGCGTGCACCTCACGTTACAACCACCGTCAGAATAGGCGGCCGCCCGGTGTTGCTCACTTCGGAATCGGATGCTAACAGTCGGCCATCCTTAAGGAGGAATGACCCTATTCCGATTCGGCCATTCGAGTGGTTTGTATGTCTCTATACAAAACAATAAGTACTTATACAATATCATTAAATGAAACATAACATAGGCAAAAATAAAACAAAATTAGGTTAAATTGAAAAACAATATCAACAATAATAAAGAAATGGTGAGAGAAAATAAAAGTAATAACCAATCCCAATTAATAAGGTCCCACGTCCTCTTAGTACGTAGTTAGCAAATAAGTTCCATGTCTGGTTGTGTTGGGTTGGGATGCCTGTAAACAAAATATGCGTTAAATGTAAAAATTGTGAAAAGTACAATGTAAAATTTACAGTGATCACCACAATTTACATGGCATGTTTCACTTTTAACAATTCACTATTAATACATCTCTAAATAGATTAGGGATCACCACAATTACATGGCATGTTTCAATATTAGTATATCGCTAAATAGATTAGTGATCACCACAATTACATGGCATGTTTCACTATTAGTATATCGCTAAAAAGATTAGTGATCACCACAATTACATGGCATGTTTCACTATTAATACATCTCTAAATAGATATAGTGATCACCACAAGTACATGGCATGTTTCACTAATACTACATCTGTAAATAGATCAGTGATCACCACAATTACATGGCATGTTTCAATATTAGTATATCGCTAAATAGATTAGTGATCACCACAATTACATGGCATGTTTCACTTATGAATAAGGAAAGCGACACTTACGCATATTTTTCCACAATGCTTCAGACATCAACTTTTAGACAACACATCGAATATCTTGGTCTAGTTGCTGACCTGAAACATTTTCTGTTGGGATAGGAGATATAACTTGGTAGGTTCATACTAAATAATATAATATAAAATAAAGTAAGAATATAAAAATAAAAATAAAGGAATGTTAGATAATACTAGATAAATGTATGTATCTACTTCAGTTCTCTATACATTCATTTGTGTCGCTACTACTGTCACTAATATTATCATTGTCATCGCCTTCAGACATAGTCATAGTAATCCACTTCTTTAGAGCATCAGCGGGGTAAATACTTTTATATTTCCGCTTCGCATGGCCCTCGATACTTGTGATCTCATACCTATCATTATTAAGAACAGCACTGATTTTATAGGGCCCTTTAAATTTGGGTAATAACTTTTTGCTTTTACCAGTTGCGGGGGTATGATAGTTCGGGATCATAACGAGGTCTCCAAGTGCAAAGAATTTGGTGGGTGATTTCTTACTATCATAATGAGCTTTCATTGCTATTTGGTTTTTCTCTAGATTTTGTTCGGCTAGCTTCCGAACAGATTCCCTAGCAGAATCCAAATCCCCCACACAAGAGTCTACCTCGGCTATGTTCTTATCAGACACGTGAGTATCTGAATCTGTTATATTCAGGTTTGTAGACGACGTTAATAATTGGTCTTGAGGATTTTTAAGGCTGTTCTGAATGGAATTTAAAACAGGACCTTCACTAGGATTAACAGTTCTATAACCAAATACAATCTCTGAAGGGGATGTACCGGTGCTTTTATTTCGGGTGTTATTCAGGCTCCATTGTATTTTATTTAAGTGTTCATCCCAGCATCTTTCATCACATCCATGATTAGATGTAGCAACTGATTCCAGTATCGTTCGGTTATATCGCTCAATCTGACCATTAGCGCGAGGTGTGGCTACTGCATTTAAAACATGTTTTGCTCCGATAGACTTAACGTATGTCCCGAAGATCAAAGATGTGAAACTAGTCCCCCTGTCTGATATTATAACTTTCGGACATCCAGTAATACTGAAAATCTCAGTTAGAATTTTGATGGTAGTTTTGCTTTTTAAATTCTTAACAGCTTTAATAAAGATAAATTTACTAAAACCATCAATGATACCTAATATGTATGAGTTCCCAGCCTTACTCCTAACAAATGGACCAAGATGGTCCATATGTAACGTATGGAATGGAATGTTCCCTTTGGGGATAGGATGAAGAAAACCGCTACTTTTGGAAGTAGAAGCCTTATTGTATGCACAGTTTAGACAAGCCGACACGTACTTACGTACAAATCGGTTCATCTTTGGGAACCAATAATCTTGCTTGATTTTGTCTAATGTTTTGTCTGCACCAAAGTGTCCTGCTTCATCGTGATTTAGCTGACATACACGCCACCGAGCACTGTTAGGCACGACCCATTTAAGGCTGTTACCTACCTTTCTGTATATCTTATTTTCTTTTATTTTGTAGTTATTTATGATATCCTTAATTTCGTTACTTTCAGTTTGTATTATTGATTTTATTAGTTTAAGTTTAGGGTCTGACATTTGTACTGACTGTAACCAATCCGAAGTTGTGATGTTCATTATCTCGTATGCGCGCATTTCATCTAAATCACTATGATCAGAATTTTGAACGGGGTTACGGCTCAGTGCATCGACATGACGCATATTTTCTCCCGGCCTATATTCAATACTAAAATTGTATTCTTGCAATAGCAGCCACCACCGGGCAATCCTTGGAATTAAATCCCGTTTGGTTAGGGTGGTTCTAATTGCGTTACAATCTGTATATACTTTAAATGCTATACCAATAAGGTAGGTGCGGAATTTCTTTAACGAAAGTACGACGGCGAGTGTTTCTAACTCGTATGAATGTAAATGTTCTTCCTCTTTAGTCGTCTGTTTACTATAATAGGCTACCGGTTTTAATGGTGACTTTTCATCAGGTTTTTGTAGCAATATGCCGCCAATTCCTATCTTGCTTGCATCACAATGCACCTCTGTCAAGTATGTTGGGTCATACAAGGCTAATATGGGTCTTTCCACCAGTTTAGATTTTATTGTCTGGAAAGCTGTCTCTTGCTCACTACCCCATGCCCAAGGTACATTCGATTTTGTAAGTCTTGTGAGAGGTTTTGCGATACTTGCAAAGCCAGGTATGAATCGGCGAAAGAAACTTGCCAAACCTACAAATTGCCTGACTTGATGTACAGTCTTAGGAGTAGGAAAGGAAGCTACTGCTTCCGTCTTTTTGATTCCAGGACGTAACCCTTCATCTGACACCTCATACCCTAGGTAATTGAGTTTTCTTTCAAAAAAATGACACTTTGATATGTTTAGGGTTAAACCAGCCTTTTGTAAGGAGACCATAATTTGACGCAGATTCTGAAGGCCTTCCTCAATGGAAGCTGCTGGCGATAACAGGTCATCCATATAAGGAAGTGCTAAACTATATCTGTCTTTTCCAAGGGCTTTGTTAACCATATGTTGAAATACAGCTGGGGCATTGACTAGGCCAAAGGGCATACGAGTATACTCGTAGTGCCCGTCTGGTGTTATAAATGCAGTTAGATGTTTAGACTCCTCAGCCATAGGAATTTGATAATATCCAGATTTTAGATCCAAACTAGTAAAATAAGACTTCCCACTGAGGAGATCTAATTGGTCATCGATAACTGGCATTGGATACGAATCTTTTACAGTTTTCTTATTTAAGGCACGATAATCAATGCACAAGCGGTATTCACCGTTTTTCTTTTTGACCAATACGATCGGACTTGAGTATGATGAATTGGATTCTTGAATTATTTGGTTATCTAAAAGTTCTTTAACCATATCTCGCACAACCAATCTCTCACTGTGAGGGAGGCGGTAGGGCTTATATGAAACTGGTGTATTGTCATTCAGTTGAATGTGCATTTCCGTTATATGCGTAGTTCCTAACTCACCCAAATCTAGTGCGAAACAGTCTCTAAATTCATTAACTAAATCCAATAAACACTGTTTATGTTCTTGTGACAAGTCACTT
This sequence comes from Crambus lathoniellus, assembly GCA_949710035.1. Taxonomy (NCBI): domain Eukaryota; kingdom Metazoa; phylum Arthropoda; class Insecta; order Lepidoptera; family Crambidae; genus Crambus; species Crambus lathoniellus. Next base: position 34,239,661 of record OX453296.1, read on the forward strand.
CCTACATTCAGCATATCAATCGTGATCATCTTGTCATACTTAGTGATATGGTTTGGATCAAAGTTGGAAAGAGTTATTTTTTTTACCTCAAATTCTGTAGGGGTCTTCAAAGGTGTAGCTTTGGTTATCGTTGGTAGAAGTCGAGCTCGTGTTAAAAGTCTATCCTTCCTCAGAGTAACGCCTTTCTTTTCAAAACTTACTACAGGTATGTACCCTACACCGTTTTCAACATAAAAGGCGCCTGGTAATGTAATAATTTCTTCACTGTCTTTAAATGATATGTTTCCAGGTACATAAATATGTCCCGTGTAGTTTTCGTTGCCAAGATGAATCTTCACTATCTGCATATTGTTGATGGTAACATCTTCGGCAAGATATAATCGTATTTTCTCCAGTACTGAATCATCTGAGTATAGTACCAAACTAGAATTTGTTTTGAATGCGGTAACAGTTGGTAGCTCAGTAACATTCTGCCCAATAAGTAGATCTGTATTCAGAAACTCGTTAGGTACTACAAAAGCTTCAACATCAGTTTCAACGTAATCGATTTTTAAATCGATGGTTATTTTTCCAAGAGGTTTCAGAGTACCGGAGGCAAAACCTTTTAACAGTGGAATATCTGAATGCTCTATCTGGAGTCCTAGTTCATCGACTACACTTTTCTTTATTAGAGTGCACTGACTGCCGAAATCTACAAATGCTAGTTTTCTTTTGTCGTTAACTTTGATAGTCTTGTTGTATATAACGTCACTAATACCGCGTTCAGTAATAATGCGTTGTACTTTATTAGAGCCGCTAGTGTTGTCTGTATTTAACGTAGCTTTATTAGAATTAGTTGTGTTCGGTTCACGTCTACAATATTCAGAACGATGGCCCATACGGGAACATTTGCCGCACATTTGTTGTTCTTTTCGGCATTTTGGTGCAGTGTGCCCAGGTTCAGAGCAGTTGTAGCAAATAGGTATAGTAGAGTTTGATGACTTGACATTTCTAGTAGAATTAGTATTTTTTGAAATTGGTGTATCGGATTTCATGGGTAAATTTTTTTTGGCGTCTTTGTATAGATTTATTGGCTTCGCAGAAATGTTACGTAAATATTTCAATAGTTTGTTTGGAGATTTAAAGTTTGCCCCTTGGGCATTTAGCTTAATATTTTGATCAAAAATGCCGTGGATTATGCAGTCAACTGCCTCTTTGCCTTTGATATTACAATGACTCACTAATTTCGCCTTCTCATAAAAATATTCTTCAAGTGTCTCGTCTCTGCGGCTTCTACGTGAAAGCATATCGAATAACTTATCAGCATAATTGCGATTATCCGGAAAACTTGCGAGCATTTTTCTTTGCCATTCTTTCCAAGTAAACTTGACAGACGATAAGCCCTCGTACCATTGTCGAGCTAACCCGGATAATTTCGGTAATGCGTGAAAGATGGTTTGTTTATCGCTCCATTTATATATGGAGGCCGTCTCATTCACCTTCTTAAGCCAAGCTTTTGTCGATTGGTTCCTATGGCTCGGGTCAAAATTGGGTATGACGTCTTGTGCACCTACGAAAGTGTTCCGTCCATGTGAACTAATAGCATCGATGAAACGTTCCATGACACTACGATCTCTATTGCTATTTTTACTATAGTGACGGTACCTGCGTCGACTTTTTGAACTAGGCTGTCTATATCTCGACCTAGATCGGCCAGAGCATGTAGAGCTTGAAAGGCTGCTTAAAGAGCTATTTCGGTCGCTACTTGAGGATTGTGTCCGTACTGAGTATCCATTACATGCAGAATCACTTCCTGAACTAGGATATCTTAAGATCACACTCCTTGATCTTTTAGTTCGATAACGCATTTTCTCTGATCGAGAGCGACTTCTACCCGTGCGTTTCTTTTGACTCCGTGGTACACGGTTAGTTCGGGAGCGATTACGTCGGGATTTACGTGATTTTATGGTGTGATATCTCGATCGTCTACGTGTTTCTTCTCGTACAGGAGATGGTGATTGTTTTCTCTTTCTACACATTTCAGCGGATAGTTCTGGGGTGTATCTACTCTTAGAGCGGTCCGACATTGCGCTCTCGGTAAGTAGTTTCTTTTTAGTTTAATGTGTAATATATATTATTGTAAATACTAAATAATTCATAAGTATAGGATATGTATACGTATATTTAGTTGGGGAAAAGGAGAGGTGAAAAGTAAGACTTCATTAGTAATAAATCTATTAACATAATCAGTTCTTTGTTCGTATTGTGGCTATGGGTATTTAGCGAAAGAAATTACCTAATGCAAAATAAAAACAAATGAAAGTTAAAGAGGTAGCATAGAGTATTTATTTTATTTTATTTTGTATCTTTAATCTTTAAGATTTATAAAGCAATAAATTGAAGGTAGGTATCATAATTAGTTTATATTTTCATGAAATCATATGCACAATAATTCTTATGCATTGTGCATACAAACATGACTGGTATAGTAAATGTAAAAGAAATGGAGATCATATACCAGCCCATTGTTATTCAGAATAAAAAGTTTTTTTTTTTTTTTTTAGTAGATTCAAATATATCTACACAGGTACACCTATTGAGAGATACCCAAGATGAATCGCTTACAAAACCAAATAAGTTCATGATATATTATATGAATGACCATAATAGTCACCATTAAGCAGCATCATAGACTAAATAATATCGTGTTTTTATCTTATTTTCCCAACTATTTATTTCATAAAAATAGATAACAGTTTAAAAGTCCGATACATAACTTAAATCTGTTAGATTTTAGTTTTTATATTTTTATTAATTAGTAATAATTTTATCAACCCAACTACGTTTCCTATCTGTGTAGTCCGTGTAGATGATGACTTATTTAAAATATGTGTTTGTCGCTACGACTTGTCGACATACGACACCCGTAACGTAAACATAACTTGTGAGACGCGTAACGTAAACACTACATCCCGCAATGTACTTAGGTACTGTTCCCTAACCGAGTTTAGAACAAAATAACATCATCTTTTCATCACTATTACTTTCATTCATTCAAAATAATCTGAGCTCCCAATGTGGAAAAAAAAATCTAATTTATGAGTAGGTATTTATTTAGGTAAGTAATACCATAAGTACCCAACTAAAGTAATAACCACGTATTTCATTTTCAAAATACTTTGTAAGTATATAGTTTGATTTTAATCCTAATCATCGTGTTTTAAATAAAATATCATTAGTCATATCAATATAACAGTAATAAAATTACTTAGTTTAAAATCTGGAACTGAACTATATCGAAAATAAGTATCGAGTGCGTTTAGTTCTCGTCGTAAAATATTAGAAAAATTAAGATAAATTTATACATACCGATGTCAGCACTTTACTAGCCTATGGATTCCTTTATTATTCCACTTCTGAATTATTAACAATGAAAGATCCGATAACTTTTACATATAGTTTAATACGATTTTAGTAAAGAGTACAGAGTCAAATCAACTATCTTATGGGCGTGCACCTCACGTTACAACCACCGTCAGAATAGGCGGCCGCCCGGTGTTGCTCACTTCGGAATCGGATGCTAACATGCCTTTCAATGTTTTGTTTAAATAAAACCGATAGAAAAACCCCTGACTTATTCAACAGTAACATAAACTTGACCTCTCGAAACGGTGGTGAGATCCCAAAATCAAATGTGGGGAGATTGTTACGGGCCGACGGATGGTGTTACCTCATTAGTACCTATTTTAATGAAACGCCGCCGCCAGCGTCTAATTGTTTTCTCAATTAGTGGACGGTCCCTTTGCACGGTTTATAGGACAAGAAAATAATAATGCAGATTTGCAATAGGTACATATATTAGGCACTTTACATGATATGCTGCTTAGATTTTTTAGGGTTCCGAAACAAAATGGTAAAAAGGAACCCTTATGGTACGACTAAGTCTGTCTGTCTGTTACAGCGGGATATCTCGAGAACTACTAATGCTATCAACTTAAAATTTAGAACAGTTTTAGATGACGTTTGCCCAAGTATTTTGCAATTAAGAGAAAAATAAAAATATTTATATTTTTTTGCAACAAAGACTGAAAGGGGATCTTAAAAATTCGAAGTGGGGCTATTAGAGCATGAGGGATATCATATGGAAGAGCGCTGCATGCACATTCTCAAAAAAATTTTTTTCGTTACATACTGTTTTAGACATTTGATGAAAAATAAAAAAAATATACCGTCCTTATCTCTGAAGTTTGCATAGAGAAAATTCTGAAATTATTTTATGTGATAGAAGTTTATGTAAAAATTACAGAAAAAATAAAACGATGTCTCTTAATAGTAAACTTTTTCAGAAATCATCAATAAAAAATATATTGGTTCCACTACCAATCAAGGCTGGCGTTGACCGAAAACTGCAATATTTTACAGCGCAAATATAACCGGTAAAATTTAGCCTGTCACTCGGGAATAATGATAGCTCCGACCTGGTGAAAGAATTTTTCTAAATCGGTTCAGTCATTACTTCAAACATCAAAACAAACTTTAGAAGTAGTAGTTGAAAGAAAGTTATGTAGGTACATAAGTAGAGTAGAGCTAAGGTAAGTGAAACAAGTTTTGACTGACTTGACCTTGTCCTATGTCCCATGTCCTAATGGGGAAAAGGGCGTCCACAGTAGATCTCCAACTTACAGGTACATGACAGAGCTCTAGCAGCTCGTCGTTAGAGATGGTCTCGGGCCAGAGGATACCGAGATTACGGCGTAGGTAACGGTTGACAAAGACCTGAATCTGGCGCGAGATGTCTTTTGTGAACTTCCACGTCTCGCACCCATACAGGACTACCAATTTAACATTGTTTGATTTTGAAACACACTGGGGCTGCCTTCCCAACTAAGATCGTCTAACTTTGCTTTCATGTCGGCGTGTGTATGACTGCAGGCATAAGTCGTCGGCATAGTCCAAGTCCTCCAAGACAGTCCAGCCTCCATCCTACGACGCGATTTTGAGGTTTGGTAAGCTAAATTCGGTCTGGTGCAACCAAGATGGTGAACTCAAGATGTACCGCGATATCCTCGGATACAAGGCCGTCGATGGTAACTTGGACAGATTATTTCCTGTAGATGGCTTGCACTAGGTAGACGATTTTGGGCGGTACCCCAATGTCAATATCATTCTCTTGCCCTTTTCCCACTTATTTGGGGTCGGCACAGTATGTCTCTTTCTTCTACTTATCCCTATTAGCCTTCAAATCTGCAGTCACCCCTTTCGCGCACAATTCATGAAGTGAAGAATGACCTTCACACAATCCATCTACCTTTTATTTGGCCTTACAATTCCGGCACTTCAATTTCAGAAACATTTTTACCACATGGTATTGATCCTTTTTCGTCACATAACCATACCATGGAAGTCAGTTTCCTCTCATCTTTCAGTCACCGAAGCTACTTTCCTCATATAAAATTACTAGCACTCCGCCCGCGACTTCGTTTCCGCGGACATGAAATATTTACAAAAGTTTCATACAGTCTCTGACCCCCTTTTCCTTATTCCTCTCTCAGTGCTTCCCTACACTCCCCAAGGAACATACATGGCAAATTTCAGCTTCTTGCGCCCAGTAGTTTCGGCTGTCCGTTATCTCTCAGTCAGTCAGTAACGCAAGAGTTTTATATAAGTATATATAGATTCCGTATCTTGTCCATTCTAGTTACCCCACACTTCCATCTCAATATTCGAATGCTGCCGAATTCGAAAATTCGAATATGTGATACGCGCCGCAGCTTGCCATCCAGACCGTCGGACGTCGCCGCATCGCCACTGCGCGCCACTAATATCCATCCCACTAGTTGCCCAGCATTCCGATTCATATCTACATGACGACAGGTCTAATGACACTCTTGTTTATTTTGCCTTTTAATTTAAGAAGCATTCGGGACTAGTCGTTTCCGTGACCAGTCGCTATTTCATCCATCCTGATTGATTGGTTGAGTGACTTGATTCTGTTCATAACGCCACGGTCTACCCCGCCATCACCCTGTAAGGAAATAGAGAAATAGAATAAAAAGCGGGATCCTGTACCTATGTCTAAGGCCTCGTCGTTGCCAGCTGGTACTTTTTTTAAGTCCCATCACATTCGACGACGTCATCCGATGTTGCGCAACGTTGCCCCTCATGTTGAGCGGCACGTGTTGCGCGTCAGTCAAATATTGCCTAATGGAGATGAGGCTTTATCGATGAAGATTAAAAGTAAAATCTACAATACTATGAACAATGTTGTAGCTTTTCGATTAGCACAATGTTTGTGATGGTGTCCAATATTTATTAAGTATTATTTTTCGATAAAGGTAGGTAAGTAAACGCTAACTCATGATGTTCCAATCTAAAATCCTAATCTCCGCTTTATCCGCCAGCTAATGAGGTTGTGTTTTATATGAGAACAAGAAGTGTAAAATCGTCGCCGAGGCTCTTTGTACTCGCCTCGTAGACGGTGAATGTGTAGCCTGCTTACCGTAGGCACAATCGCTAAGTTCCCGGCTGACCACTTAAAGGCCATTTTTGCTTGCACAAAATCTATGCGCACAATACTGTATGTACGTACGCCTGGTCGGATTGGAGCGCAAGCAAGTATCGCCGAAACAGCGTCAACAGTTCATGTTTTTATTTTAACCGAGACATCGTGAAAAATGCTCAAGCCACATGATTCTTTTAATTAAAGGACGGCCTACTATTCCATTTTTGGGAAACGTTTTTCTTAGAAAACGATCAAGTGTTCGACTGAGGATTACGCAAACCTTCTTCGACAACGTTCTTGAGACAAACACATTTTGTTTTTTTCCGTATCTAGGTATTATATTTGTTTTTTTTTATTGTAATGATATCTAGTCTTCTTGTTTTTGAGTCAATAGCAAACCTAACCTAAACTTGCCTAAACTGTGTCTGATCAAAATTCTGCTACGGGGATTGTAGGATAAATTATTCTCTACTGAGTCTTCCTGCGTCCAGCTGTAAGGAACGGAAACACAGGGCACGATATCAGAGCTTGCATTGGTTATTTATACGTTGTAGGACCTTTAGGTACTCCAAGTATTTTGTTTATCCGCAACGGGATAGCACATAGCCTTTATCACACCTGGTGATAAGCGATGATAAGACTTAAGAACCACTGAGGAACTGGCTAACTTATCTGTTACTGCCAGAACACAAAAATACTGAAAACATTGTTTTTATGGCGGTAGGTTTAGATAACGTCTGATGGTGGACAAGTATATAAATGGGATCTAAGAAGAAATTAGGAACTTCTGTGGCCCAATTCACAAATAAAGACGTAACGAATAATAAACAAATAATAAAACTAAATTGTCTAATAAGTGTTAGGACTGTGTCTGGCTGATGGAGGGAATTAGGGCGTTCTATTATGAACTATTGAATCTAATTGAATCTAACTGAAGTAGAGTTGACGAGGCACCGCTCACACATCAATTTTGTTAAGTTTATGGCACTGTTTTATTTTACAACTCTATAAAATTATAATTCTGATGCAATAAAAAATATGCTATGACAGGAATTGAAATGGACTTTAACGGATACCTAACGAGTGGCCACGGCCTCTACAAAGGCGTCGAAACGTTGGGAAATTAAACAATCCTAAAAGTAATAGTTACCTAAGTACGTACAAATAGTGATAATGAAACGCGAGTAACAAATTATGAGGTGCTGCACATTGCAGAGCGGTAGATGCGAGGAGCTATTTAGATCGACCGTATTTCACTATACAAAAGTATCTTAATAAACCGTCTAAAACATCTACCATTTATAACGAAGACGTTGAAAAAATAAATAAACAACCTACTTTGTTCTTGACCTAATTTTCAAATCATTCGGCACATAATTAAATAATCACTGCTTCTACAGGAACTCAATACCTAAATAAAACAGATCCGTACAAAGTTTACATTTAAAATATCTCACTTAGCTACAACGCTCAACTGTTTAACCAGAAAACTGGCACGTGCCCTCTTTTGAAACCAAAACTAACCTATTTAAAACAAAATCCTACAATTTATTTCATTCATTACATCCTTCTTATTTGAAACAATTTATATTAATACATACACAAACAACGTACTTTTTAATGTAGTACTGAATGAAACTGGCAGGTTTCCATTTTCATTAGAAAACGGGATTTCACCTTTTTAGTTTTGAAATAATGTTGCCAGTTGCAACTTTTAAACGATCTATAGCTTGTAAAACGTTCTCGCTAGGAGGTGCTAATTATATGAGATGATAACTGTTCTTATTTGCTCAAATTAGCTTGTTTAATTTTCTGATTTGATATTGATGTAACAGATACAACAGCCTAGTTTAGTGCTTGTCTTCCACTGCGAAATATTGACGTGTGGGGAATAATAAAAAGCTTAAGACATTTGTGGAAAACTTCACAAATTCTAAAGAGAGTTCACTGCATAGAAGACGGAAAGATTTTTTTCTGTGGTTCACTGTTTCGTCTGCTCCTAATATCTGTCCACTCGTATTAACTTCAGTTAGTCCATGCGTGATTAACTTCGTTTCTTATTCTATCCTTCAGAGAAAAGCCGAGGCGACTTTAAATTGGGGGTCTAGTTCCAACGTGGACCACGTTTCGGCTCCGTAAGTCATTACGGGTAGCACGCACTGGTTAAAGACTTTGGCTTTCAGGAATAGACGACGTGAAGACTCGACAAAGTTGCCGTATGCTACCCATCCCGGCCGGATTGTTCCATTAGTTTCACTCTCGACTGATTCATAGTTTGGCATATATTTAATTATCGGCTATTGGAATCTGTTTGAAGATTAGTAATTCCTATTTCACACTTATTTGGGGTGAACGGGATATAACCAAATAATATTACAAAAATTTTATTATTGTGAATTATTGGTCATACACAGGTGCCAGATACCGTCACAAATACTCATCAATCAGCACCGATTATGACAGTCCATGTTAATTCACAGACTAGAAACAGATTACGTTTTGCGCCAACCGTAGCCCAATAAATCACCGTGATGTGCGAAGAGGTTTCCTAGTATTTGTATTTGACGACCTCTGTGGCCGAGTGGTGTACGCACCATCAGTTTTCAAGGTGCCGCTCCGCTATCTCTAGAGGTCCCGGGTTCGATTCCCGTCGGGTAAATATTGAAAACTATAACTTTTAAATATTTCCTCGGGTCTGGGTGTACATGGTTACACTAGTAATACCCGTCGTTGTTGTCAATTTACAAAATACTAGTGCTCAAGCTACTACCTACAGTTTGGTATCGAAATAATATGTGATGGTGTCCAATTTTTTTATATATTTCAGTTGAAAACCGCAAGTTGCGCTGCAACGTCACATCGCATTTGAGCCAAAACACATGTGTTTTGGCTCTTGTAGTGGAAGGCAGGCAGGCATAACGCTGTATGTATTTTAATCATTGCCTCTTACTTTATTGTTGCGTGCGAGTTATACAAACTTTTGTCACTTGGTGATTTTTACTTAGGTACTTACTTTAAACTTTATTGCTGTAAATTTTGACAAAAATATGGTCAAATCGAAACAATCTAATCTAGATAATAAAAATATAATTGAATTATTGAATTAATTTTTGCGTGATCATATGTGTACTGTACGCGTCCCGAGGTAAAGGGTAATTCCTGCCTTTTCATTATCTCTGATTATTTAGGCAATTAATAAAAAATCTAATGAATTTAACAACATATAACAAGTTAGTGTCGTGGTTGTTTTATTTTTAAATTTGAAATATTTCTTAAAAGTCCTAAATCAAGCTCTTGCTATTTCTTGAAACGGTTTGTCGGAAACTTCTATTTTTTAATAAAATTAAACATATCTTTATTCAACTTGACTTAATAAATAAGCTCTTTTGAAAATACAGCTGTACTTATAATATTAAAAAAAGCTGATGTCGCGATTGTTGTAGATTTTCGATAACTGCCAAATCAAATTTTTAAAAGTCACTTTGGATCTGGATTCTCCCTTCTTGTCCTAAGCTTGCTTAAGCTCCATAGAAATCGACAGTCACAAGTATCAGATCCTTAAGAGACGACCTTTCTTATCTACAACAGCGATAGAACCATACAAAGGATGTTACCGTACTTGTTTAATAGTCTGCCTGAGAGCATCCGAAGGGAGCCTAAAATAAAAAGATTTATGAAACTACTTATGACCTACCTGCTTGACCAATTACCAACATAGATTAAATTAGAACAAATAATGCGTACTTAATTACACTTACCTATTAATAGAGACTCGCCGATCCCGCAGTCAAACGTGGTCATACCGCGTAAGTAAGTAAGCAGTTTTGCCGGACTTTGAATTTAGTCATAAGTTTTTTTTTGTAAATATGGATTATGACTGATGAATAAAATAACGAAATACTAATAAAAAACGTAAAAATATTAAACTTTGAGAGTGGCTTGTTGTAGACCTCTTGGTTTTATATACTGCGTTTTATTAGTTTTATAACTCTTCAAAGTAGGGTGGGCAAAACCATTTAAAAAGTATAAAAATTATTAAAATTAATATTACCTTTAATAAGTCCGTGAAAGGTTTAGCAAAGTCTAAGAAAGAATTTTGATATAGCGTTGCATACAAACAAACTACGAAAGCGTGACGTCACAATTTCGTAGCCGTTAGTATGGAGCGTTTTTGGGCGAGTCCAATGTGTGTGCATTTCAAACTGTGATATCTCGGGGAGTTTTCATGCTAGGAAAATAATTCCTTTACTAATGTTCATATCTTTGAGAGATCATTATATAAGACCAAAATAAAAAAAAATTGTCATCATGCCTATTGTTTTAAATATAATAATTATAAAAAAAAACTCGTACATTCCATAAATTTGTCTATGGTTACCTACTGCTCACACAAAATCTAAATTTTTACACCTGGTGACGTACAGCAGTCACGAGTAACGCTATAAAAGTTTAAAATATCGTTTTTAAACCGGCGGCGTCCATGATCGAAGGTTAGTTTGTTTGTTTACCGGCGTGGTAACCATTTCTTAAACAACGAAAGTGTTGATTCTGAATTTGTGAGGCTAAAAATAACCAGTTACGTGGATTGTAATACTAACCTTTGACCTTGAAATCACTGAAATATGCTGAAACGAAATATGAATTAACTAAGACTTAGCAACTGTAAAATTAGAAACAACAAGCGATTTTTACCGACTTGAAAAAGGAAGTTATCAGTTTGAACTGTATTTAAGTACCTATGTGATTTAGTTGGAATGGGATAATATTTGAGTACTTATAGCGTTCTATTTAGGCTTCCAAGCACGTGTGCTAAATTTCGTGAGTGTAGGTAGGTATGTTTGTATATTTGACTACTAATTTCTCAAAAACTAAGAGTCCTATCGAGATGATTCTATTTATTTAAGTCAGGTGTAGGTACATTCCAACTTAGGGAACAGTTTTATCAAAATTGTTTCAGTAGTTTTTGAGATAGGTTATATTATGGTAGAATCGACACTAAAAACTAAGAAATAAAAAAGTACTTACTAAAAAAAGGAATTTAAAAAATTAAACTGACATCAAAACTTGCCATCTGAAATTGGAAAAATAATATCTTTAAAGTTACCTACCTACCTTTTTGAGGTCGGTGCGAGCAAGGAGCAAGAAAAAGTAAGAAAAAAGCACCCGTGCGAAGCCAGGGCGAGTCGTAAGCCATAACCGAGTAGAGAGTAAAATGGAGCACACGGCCAGATTTACAATGATTTTATCAAGTGTCGTCAGTTATTCGTTCGGCTTGTTCTCTGGTCATAAATATAGGTTATGATAGCAAACTTCGTGAAACTCGTCCTGACAATAAATCGGGCATTTGTCAACGTTCAGAAGCCGCGGCTTGAGCGGTTGTTTTTCAGCTAGACGACACTGTGTCGCGGCACCATTTTTAAAAGCCTTTTAACGAGATTGTCTTGGTGTTACCATCTTTTGTATTTTCAACCCTTAGGATTATATTTATGTTATAATTTTAAAGGCCTATTACGTAACACTATTATTGCTGCACATTTTCAAGATTTTGTTGTTATTTTGGAAAACGACAGTGATAAACAAAATAATGTTCATTTAACCCTTTCAGTGGGATCGAGCTAAGATTATATTATAATCTTAGCTATCTATACCTATATATCTATATATCTATACCTATATATCTATACCTGTAAGTACAAATTAAATGATATTATCATTTAATTTGTACTTACAGGTATAGAGTAACACTTGAACCTACTTCTTTAAAAAATCTGTCACCAAAAGAAAGCTCATTATTTCTAAGTGTCATGGCTATTTATTTTTTCTGATATTTTATATTTTTTTATTATGGATTAGGTTCACCAACAGCGGTACATAAAATATTAGTTCCACAATCATAGACAATAGTGTCGTAGACTCTGGTTCAAATAGGTTAATTTTATTTAAAATTTTAATAGTATGGTTTACGACAATAAAAGTAGACCAATTTATTGGGTGTAGTAGTAAGTTATATAAATGAGGTGGAGTGTAAAATAATTTACGTATTTGGTAACGAAGATATCTGATAAAAACAATAACAAGCTGTCTTCCATTTAAGCTGCATTATTCCTAAGTGTCATGGCTATATTTTTTCTGATATTTTATATTTTATTTATTATGGATTAGGTTCACCAACAGCGGTACATAATATATTAGTTCCACAGCCATAGACAATAGTATCGTAGATTCCGGTTCAAATACCTAGGTTAATTTTATTAAAAATTTTATTAGTATGGTTTACGACAATAAAAGTAGACCAATAGGGAAGTTATATAAATGAGGTGGAGTGTAAAATAATTTGCGTATTTGGTAACGAGGATATCTGATAAAAACAATAACAAGCTGTCTACCATTTAAATTCTTATGTAGAAAAATTACGTATTTGTATTTCGTTTCAATATTCCCACGGGAACGGCTAAATACGTTGGTAAAACTGCACGGAGCAACTTGTCAATCATCAACAACGTATCCTATATTTGGAAAAGAAGTGGTTTATCTAAAGTTAATAATACTATAAAGAGGAAAGATTTTGATATTATTTTGTTTGTTTTTAATGGATAGACTCAAAAACTACAGAACCGAAAAAAATCTTTCACCATTAGTAAGCTACTTTAGTGACATTGGCTATATTTTATCCCGATATTCCCACAAGAACGGGTACCACTTGGGTAAAACCGCGCGAAGCCCCTAGCTAGAAATGTGTTTAAGATTTCTTATTACAAGTCATTGGGGTAGTGCCAACTTAATTCATGGTGTTGTTATGTTCCAAAACTAGCGAAAGATATTTCCGTCATAATGTTATTGTTTCGGACGCAGTGTCGCCTGTGCCCCGACATTGAGAGAGGGTAGCGTTCGGGCACTCCAGCGAACGCCAGCCCATTAGTTTGCGGAACGGGTCGTCCGCACCCGGCGCCGGATCAACAGGGACTAACTAAAATTGCAAAGAAATCCTTCCAAGTGGGCCCCCTAATTGCGGCTTGGGCGTCGATTTATTTGCGAATCATGACCTCTCGCGGCGGCTAATGACAACATTGCTGGTCCGCATCCGGCAAGAGAGGGTTTTGTTTCAAATTGATGTCGCTGAGTTGTCGCGAACTCATAGACCTTCTTGTAAGTCACGAGCAATAATATATTATGTAAACAATATAGAACTTTGTCACATTGAAGCGTTCGGAAAAAAAACTATTTGTGCCACAAAAGGCATTCAATATTGTAATATGACATAGTCCTATGTGACTGTACTCTAACTTTCAAATTATTTAATCCGAAGGTAGCTTTTGTTGTGTTTAGACTAAGTTATACCCTATTGAAACCAAGTAGTAAGTAGTGGAATCTTTAATGTAAGTTAAAAGATGTTAAATAAAATTAAATCAGGTCAAGCGAAGCTTCAGGTCAAGTCAAAATTAAATATAACGGAAATTTTGGCTTGGAATAAATAGACGTCTCAAATTAACATAAGTTTTCATTTTGATGATAACTTTATCGTGAAAATGGCTTCTTTACATTTCTGATTCAAGCTTTAATTTAGGTTTGAAAATATTTTAGTAATATTTCAATATAAATCACACACACATACACACTTACACACCCACACTAGGTGAGATTATTATTCTCAGGTTATTTTGTGTTTTTTTTCTAATCTTAAATTGTTACTATTAATTGCATTTATTCAACAATACCTGATGAGTCTTGTCATCTCAGGAAGTAACTGGCTTCTGAGACACAAGTTTACTTAAATTCAGAAGCCAGGGTTTTTATTAATAAGTTATCTGGTAACTGTTGCAAGAAAGATTTTTTCTTTTTCATAAAATACATATTAAGGTTTACCTTAATATGTATTTTATGAAAAAGCTTTAGCTACAGTGCCAACGGTAGGATTTTTTCATTTCCATTCAGCTTTTTATTCAATGTTCCAGCTAGATTCAGAATACTGAACACTATGATAGGCGCAGATTCTTATCGTATCCTGTTGGTTTATAAAACACTTTCAAATACTGTGTTTTTGCATCTTAAAATGGTTTCAGTGAACTTCAGATGAAATGACTTTTGAACGTAGTTCAGGTTATGGCTTTGGGAATTCACTTCTGAAAACTGAAATGTCAACTAGCTATATTGTCACCACCTAGGTAAATTGAGTAGGTATAATTATACATCAGTATTGTTTCTTTAGAGCTGTTATATGCCGCTTTTTAGGGTTCCGTAGTCAACAAGGATCCCTTATAGTTTCGCCATGTCCGTCTGTCTGTCCCCAGTCTAGCTCATAGACTCTTAGTACTAGAAAGCTGTAATTTGGCATGAATATACATAAGTAGTATGGTATTGGGCATTCTATATCACCTTTCGCTCGCTCAAGCATTCGCTTGAGCTCTCTTCAGGCGATATAGACTGCCCAATACCATAGTCTAAGATCCGCACCCCCGAATCGAGCACCCTCGCGCGAGGTCTAACGTGGTCGAACGCGCGCGGTAACTTCTTGAAGCGAAGATCACGGTATCGTATTAGTTACATTCAGGCATACCTGCACATACATGCACACGCACGGCAAGCGCTCGCTCTGCCTAAAAACGTTTCGCCTTGAACGATATCATAGAGATTACGACACTGACGTTGTGGCGCTTTTAAATCTTATTAAATGCTGCATTGATACATTAAGATCTCATTTACTTGAAACTCGCCAAACATTACGGTCAAGTTTTAACGGTGTAATGAAATTCATAAAACAAAAGGACTCACTTAAATTAGATTGCATCTGTCCTATGTCACCCAGCCAAGCGAAACGACATGGCAACTTATTACCGAATACGATAAGGTGTATTGTTTGTGGTCCTTCGAATTGTGGTAAAACTAATTTAGTTATAAGTTTATTGTTGCATAAAGATGGGCCACGTTTTCGTAATCTATATGTATATTCAAAATCTTTATACCCACCTAAATACTTATATCTAGAGAAAGTTCTCAGTATGGTTTCTGGAACATCGTATAACAAATATAACCATAATTGCGAAGTTTTGAGCCCACATGACGCTTTACCCGATTCTATTATAATTTTTGATGATGTTGCTTGTGAAAATCAAAATAACATTAGAAATTATTTTGCCATGGGACGTCATAAAAATGTTGACTGTTTTTATATAAATCAGACTTATACTAAAATACCTAAACAGCTTGTAAGAGACAATGCGAACCTTATAGTACTTTTTAAACAAGATGATATTAATTTAAGACATGTTTACGATGAGCATGTAGGCTCAGATATGTCTTGGTCTCAGTTTCGGGAAATGTGTTCAGCCGTTTGGACTAAGCCTTACAGTTACCTCGTTATAAATAAAGACTGTGAAAAAAATAAAGGCTGCTATAGATTGGCATTTGATACATTTGTGATAGTAGATTAACGTACATAATAGTTCGTGATGTTACGAATTCATCACTCTTATTCGTGATTCGGAACCGGACAGTATACTCTATAAAATGGAGAAAAATTTAAAACAACAAATTGTGAAATCTGCTGCAGCTGTAAAAAGAAAAGTTGAAATGATTAAAGATGCGAAGAATAATGATAATATGGCTCTTGAAAAAATATTTAAGCCTATTGTTGATCCACTTAATTTAATAGCAAACAAGAATGATGAAAATCCTATTGAAGAAAAAGGTCACAAACCCGTACTGAAAAAAGTCAAGAGCATTAATAAATATGGTGAAACGTTATCTTCATCTAGTGAAGATTTCAATGAAACTGAAAGTGAAGAAGAAGATCAGCCAGATGATACGATCCAAAATGACAAAACCCTTGTAGTTTCACCTTCTGAAGATCACAATATCAGCGAGTCATCTTTTAAGTCTTTTCAGTCATCACCCAGTGTTAAAAATCAGTCATTGTCGTGGTCTACATCATCTGAAGTATTTTCTGATATACCTTTTGGAGTAAGAAATGAACGCGGGAAACTAATGCTTGGCAAAAGTCGCGTTCATGATGATGGCAATTTCCTTACAATAGGAGCTAGCAAATTAGAAAAAACAAAAGGGTTAAAAGAACTCTTGTTTAAAAAGAAACCAAACTTAGATATCGTCACTGACAACGATTTACAAAACTATAAACTATTACTAGTAGAAACGAATGCTCACCGACGCAATTATAATCCATCCAAAGCAATCAATAGCAACAAGGGATTTAAGTACATGAATGTTATCAAACCTATGTTTAGGTTTGCTCGAAATCCAACAACGAGCGTGGAGAGTCTTGCACAAGGAGAAGGTGTTAAAGTTTTAAAGAAACTTAGAAAAGATACCGATTATATTTATTGGGATGATCCGAATGAATTAGTTGAACGATTACAATTACTGCTTGCATCAAGGGAAGCGGGAAACACCGGATTAGATAGTGAAATAATTTCAATAATCGAAGAATTGCACGAGGCTGGTATTATAAACGTCGAATCATATAAGAAACCTGGTGCATCGGGAAAATTGAACAGTATACTCACAATCTCAGTGAACAACGGATCAAAATTGAAATGAATATAGACAAATTCGGTCACCACGTTCACAAGCGTTTACGACTGACAGAATACATTGATACTCTCAACGACTATTTAGCGAAATCAGATAAGGGATACTATGATTTAAAATTATCGAAATTGAAGGGTCTATCATTTCCGAATGAAGATGATGAAGCTGTAAATAAAGCTTATGTTGATAAAACAATTCAAGAACTAAGAAAAGAAATAAAGAAAGTTCAGAGCGACGTTAAAAATTATCTAAATAATTTGGAAAAAGTGACGTCACATCGTTTAGGTACTTTATACTATATGCAGAAATAGATAAATTGATTGAAATTAAATTAAACAAAAAATGAGTAAAAAAGATATAGTCGAGGAACTACACAGAGCAACAAGAAGAAATTTCACACGCCGATGTACCATCATTAAAGGAATAGATGATTTATGGCAAGCTGATCTTATAGATTTACAGAAGTATTCGAATTACAATAAAAGTTACAAATACATTTTGGTGGTAATAGATACTTTATCAAAGTACGTTTGGGCAAAACCTTTAAAATCAAAAGAAAAAAAAGTTGTAACATACGCCATGCAAGAGATATTGACAAAGTCATCGCGAATACCTAAACATTTACAAACTGATTTAGGTAAAGAGTTTTATAATGACACTTTTAAAGAACTATTAGACAAGTATAGTATAAATCATTATTCAACTTACTCTATAAAAAAAGCATCTATTGTAGAACGAGTAATACGAACATTAAAATGTCAGCTTTACAAACTTTTTAGTTTGCACGGTTCTTACAAGTGGTTTGGACAAAATTTGGATTCAGTGGTAGATAACTATAACAATACTGTTCATCGAATAACCAAATATAAGCCTGCTGATGTCAGTAAATCAAACCAGATGGTTGTCTGGTCCAACATTATCAAAACTCAAGCGCGTACTTCCGATAAGAAACCAAAATTTCAAGTTGGAGATCACGTTCGCATTAGTAAATTTAAAGGCGATTTTTATAAAGGCTACACTCCTAACTGGTCAACGGAAATTTTTATTGTAGTTAAGGCAAATAAAACAAAACCTACAACTTATCACATAGAAGATAAACACAAACAAAGAATTTTGGGATCCTTTTATGAGTATGAATTGCAGAAAACTAAATTTCCTGATCTTTATCTCATTGAAAAAGTTTTAAAAAGAAAAGGTAACAAACTTTTCGTAAAATGGTTAGGTCTGAATGATGAAGAGAATAGCTGGGTAGACAAACAAGCATTAATTATGTAATATAAATTAATCGGTATAGGTACCCTATACTTACTCACTTCAAGAATATCGATGAGAGAAGGCAGTGGTATTATAAACGAATTAATAAACAATTTACCGTTCGAGTTACATTTACCTGGTTATCAATTTTGTGGGCCTGGAACTAAACTACAGAAACGGTTACTAAGAGGCGATAGAGGAATAAATAAATTAGATGAAGCTTGTATGCATCACGATATCGCTTATAATAACAGAGATTTAAACGTTCGACATAAAGCTGATTTAGAACTTTTGGATATGGCTAAGAAAAGATTAAAATCAAAAGATGCAGGAAAGGGAGAAAAAATTGCCTCATGGATTGTAAAAAATGCAATGAAAGCAAAACTGAAAGCCGGTGCCGGTGTCAGATCTTTTATGTCAATTGTAAAAAAATTACAATCACAAATAAAAAAAATGAAATGTAAAGACAATAGATCTGCTATAAAATACGCTTATGCGGCGGCAAAAAAAATGTTTATAAATAAAAAGGGAATACGAATGCCTCGGTGTATTCCTATTCCCAAAAGCGGAGGTTTCTTACCTCTTATCCCAATTTTCGCTGGATTGTCAGCTTTAGGCTCACTTGCTGGGGGTGCAGCAGGTATAGCAAAAGCCGTTAATGATTATAAAGTTGCTCAGAAAAATTTCCAAGAGTCTGAACGACATAATAAAATGATGGAAGCCGTCGCACTTGGAAAAGGAATGTATATTAAGCCTCATAAAAAAGGAGCTGGTATATATTTGAAATCTTCAAAAAACTAATGAAGCGGCTGCCCAGACGTCCTCTTACTAATTATGACATATTAGAGCATGCGTCTGATATACCATACTTTCGAGGAGTCTTCATGAGAGATACACTACCATCTAAACCAAGAAAAGTAGAGTGTGCCATACTAAATCTTGATAGTTCTGTTAATCCTGGAACTCATTGGGTAGCCTACGTTAAAGAAAATGACTACTGCGAATATTTCGATAGTTTTGGTAATTTAAAGCCACCGTTAGAACTAGTATACTATTTAAGAAACATGTCTATAAACTATAATTATGTACAATATCAAAAATTTGGTACTGTAAATTGTGGTCATCTTTGTTTAAAATTTTTAAGAGACTATTGGAAAGATCATTTATATTAAGAATGAAATAAAAATCCTGATCAGTACAAACATGTCTTTCACTGTGTCAATAACTGGCCAAGGGGCGTCTTTGGTAACAAATTATTCTCCCAGTCTACAATTAAACGGAAACTATGAGTGTGGGCTCTTATATTTTTCAACATTTAATTCTATTCCTAATATAGACGAAAGGAATAATAAATTTTACTATGGTGACGATGGAGTTATCGAAATACCTGAAGGATCCTACGAACTTCAAGATATTTGTGATTTTCTTAAAAGTAACATAAAGAATGCTACGTTAAAGTTGACTTGCAATAACAATACATTAAAAACACGTTTATTATGTTCTGAAAATGTTCACTTCAATAAAAATAATTCACTTGGAAAAGTTTTGGGTTTTGGTACGGACGCAGTAAAGGCTAATATAAGTACCGAGTCACGATATCCTGTCAGCATTTTATCAACAACTATCGTGCGCATCGAATGCGATGTTATCAGTGGATCATTTGTGAACGGGAAAGCAAGTCATATAATTTATGAATTTGTACCAAACGTACCACCTGGTTATAGAATCATTGAAATACCAAAAAATTTAATTTATTTTCCTGTCAACCAAAGTTCAATAAGTGCATTAAATATAAGACTTTTGGACGCTGAAAACAGACAAATCAATTTACGTGGTGAAGAAGTGCAACTGTATTTACACTTTAAAAAATGTTAAATTTCAATAAAAACCCATCTGCTTCGTCAATTCGAGTCAGTTCTAAAAGATTCCTTCTCAAAGAAACATCGCTTTATTCTAAAAAGAAGCTTACCAAAAGCAATAAAGAATTCTTGAAGCAACTAGGCCTGTTAAAATGAATTTTTTAAATATATCTCAACCAGCGTCATACGATAACAGCATTGAAAGTTTCGAATATCATACGTATAAACCTTACGTGACAAGTTTCAACAATAATGACGAAATACGGATACCGATTAATCAGCAAGACTTGTATGTTTTGCCCGCTCTCAGCCGTTTGTATATTGAGGGCAGAGTTGACGTATACAAGTATAATACCGCCAAAGAAAAAGAAAAAGTATCAAATGTGCACTTCATAAATAACCCAGCGTTATTTTTATTTCAAGATATTCGATATGAACTAAACGGAGTGGAAATAGATAGAGTTAAAAATGCAGGACTTACCACAACAATCAAGTCTTATCTTTCATTGAATGAAAATGAATCAAAATCAGCTAAAGTTTGGGGCTGGTCTACTTCGGGAACTGTATGCAATGGTGTATTTTCTGCTTCTATACCATTAAACAAAGTACTAGGTTTTGCAGAAGATTATGAAAAAATAATTATGAACTGTAAACATGAGTTAGTACTTCTGAGAAGTAACACAAATCTCAATGCTGTTAAATTAAATGCGGGTGAAGTTATAGAGGATATTGTAATTAGTAAAATTGTTTGGCGGGTTCCTCATGTCAAGGTATCCGATCGTGAAAGAATACATTTGCTTAAACATCTAGAAAAAGATCGACCTATCACAGTAGCATTTCGCAATTGGGATTTGTACGAATATCCATTACTTCCCAGAACACGGAAGCATACTTGGTCAATTAAAACTTCATCTCAGATAGAGAAACCACGATTTGTTGTTATTGCTTTACAAATTAATCGTAAACATAATGCGGTAATGTCAATGGCAGAGTTCGATCATTGCAGCATACGTGATGTTAGAGTGTTTTTAAATTCATCATATTACCCTTATGAAGGACAGAATATTAATTTCGCAGATAATAAATTTACATTAATATATGAACAGTATGCCAGATTTCAACAGTTTTATCACGGACGTCGACCAGAACCGTTGATGAGTATAAAAGAATTCAAAGATATTGCTCCTTTATTTGTTATTGACTGTTCTCGTCAGCACGAGACTCTAAAAGGATCAATCGACGTACGAGTTGAAATCGAAGCAGACCAAGAGATTCCCGATCAGACCGCAGCATATTGTCTAATACTGAACGATTGCATATTTGAATACAAACCTTTAAGCAACATTGTAAAAAAGATATCATGAAGGACAATACTATAATCGTGGATTTACAAGGATTTAAAGATTCAAAAAATCAATTTATTATTAAAGAATTTTCAATAGCAACTAAAGATCATACACAAACATTCCTAATTAAACCACCATATACTTTTAAAACTCTATCAGATGAGGAAAAAAAGCAAGTTCGATGGTTGGAAAAAAATCGGGGTATAACTTGGAGTGAAGGATTCATCGACTATCGCGAATTTCGAAGGATTGTTGTTCCCTACCTAAGCGGCAAAAAAGTATTAACGAAAGGTTTGGAAAAAAATATGTGGATTCAAGATTTATGTAGAGACTGCGAAATAATAGAATTAGGCGAAAAAGGTTGTCCCAATTTTTTTAAGCTATACGATGAGTATTGTAATGAAAAAGAAAATAACACTTTAAATTGTGTTTATCATAAAAAGATGTGTGC
This sequence comes from Crambus lathoniellus, assembly GCA_949710035.1. Classification (NCBI taxonomy): domain Eukaryota; kingdom Metazoa; phylum Arthropoda; class Insecta; order Lepidoptera; family Crambidae; genus Crambus; species Crambus lathoniellus. The sequence continues at coordinate 34,261,594 of OX453296.1, forward strand.
ATTGAAAAATGTGCTTTGCTTGAAAATGTGGTATTGTAATAATTTCATTAACGATTTTTTTTAATTACTTAAGGATTGTATTTTTTTAGAATTACTTCTATATTCTAATAAATATATTTTAATGATACAACGTGTTTAATTTAATTTTGTTTTACTATTTAAATGAGGAGTTAAAAAAAATATGTAGGTACATTTACAAAACTTTATTAAAATAACTTATCAACTAACAATAACTAGGTACTTACTTACTATATTTACAACTTATTCTAAAAACTATACTATAAATTATCACTACACAATTTTTTAGATATTTTTCTGATCACTGTATCAGTCATGTCCATTATTTCATCCACCGATTCAGTCACCACATACTGCGCACTTAACAAAACATTGTCCTCATCATGGTCAGACTCTTCCGATTCACGTGTCACTGGACGCTGCTGAACGGCAGGCTCACTGGCTAAGTCCAAAACTTTTATTTGTATAAGCCGTAAGCCTTTCGTTCGTTGTCTATGCATCACGTACGACTTTGCTGTTCTCCGTGCCTTAATTTTTGCTCCAGTAGCACGTCTAGCTCGTTTGTCCCGGGAGGCCTTAAGCTCGCCACTTTGGTTGTTGACCACGATATCTTGGCAAGCTTGTGTTAATCCCTCCCAGGGATCATAAGTGTACTGAGACAGCATGATATTGGTGTCATCGGAGTTCTGCATCATCTGAAAGCAATGGTAAATGTTAGTAATCGAAACGTAGTTAAAAATACATGCATTAAATATTTAAATATTTTAAATACTTACAAATTTTAAGTGGGTGTATGTCACTGGTCTGAATCAGTGCAATGACGTTTTATGAATGAACTTCGATTTCATTCAAGATATTACAAACATATTAGGTACTATTAGGTAATTTTGCATAGTTTGCATTTCCATTAATGAAGGCAGACGCTGAGTGTCGTATTACACACGACACGCGCCGGCCGCCGCCGTTTGCGACTTCCTGTGCATTTTAGTTTCAATTACATTATTGCATAAGTACCTATATTTCAACTTAAATTCTTTAATAAGAGGATAGAAATAAAAAGTATCATATACGATTAAAACATTTATTTAGAAAAACAATAAAAACTTAACATAAATGTGTAAGTACTACTTATAACTATAAGATTATAATAATATTAAATCTAGAGACCCTTTCGCGCGGGAATATCAAGATAAATGTATCATATGTTTCATTCTGGGCTATAAACATCTGTGTGCCAAATTTTAACCAAATCCGTTGAGTAGTTTTTGAGTTTATTCGTTATAAACATACAAAATACAAATCTTTCCTATATAATATTAGTATAGATTACAAAATACATTTAACATAATATAATATCTATTTGTTTTGACGTAAGCCGGGTACTTAGATAACAATAACTGCTAGCACGTACTGAAACACTAATTAAACCACAGCAAATTATACCAAAATTTAAATTTAAATGTTTATTTCAGCTTAAATGTATAAAACTAACGATAACTTTATAATAAAGAATTATGCCCCCAAGCTTTTGTGGAAATTTTATCAGACAGTATGAAACGTTTATCATCCGCGTTAGACAAAGCAATCTTATTGACCGTCTGAGTATAAATTTCATGCTTAATACATTTGAACATTACATTTTTTCTACGAACTATTTTATCTTTAAGCAACGCATTACTATAATCAGTTAGCTCTAAATTCTTGATAACATTTTTCTTTATACCTTTTGCCTTTTTAATGACGTCAGAGTCTGTTTTAATGCAATATAATTTTGAACGCAATCCTACAAATTCAGTCATAATGCGACCCCCGAGTTCGTCTTTAAACAGACCGGGTATTTTTTTGTTCCTTATTGGAAGATCGTATTGATTATTTGAAGCGTAATTGCTGGTATCGAAATATCGTAAGAAATGTTGCTTTAAGTCGAGATAAAAATCATTGGTCTGTATTTCATAAATGAAGCTGTCCGTGTCTGTGTAACATAGTTTTACTCTCTGTCCATAGTGAGGCTTTATTACAGAATAATGGAATTGGTACATGTGACTTTTGGAAAGCTCCAAAACAGCGAACCCTATGTAAATTGGCTTATCTAATACGATCCGTTCAGGTTTCATTTGGACAGCAACTAAGTTTTCCGTAAAAATTGAGGCACTATGAAAATTTGGTCGTGCAATCAATTTGGCGGCAGAGAGTGATTGGTTTGTTTTATTGCGTTCATCCTGCCATTGGTTCACTAATTTAACGTCAACTCGACGTTCAGTATCTTCCAGCGTTTTTCCAAACACAGAGTTATTTAAAAGTTTAAATAAATCTTGTTGAAATGGTGTTGTAGCTTTTTTTCTCAATTCTGTGTTAAGATTTATATATTCCGCTAAAAAATTACTTTGCTTAAAAATGACAACCCGATGTATTTTCCTCAAAATTAAACCGTGGTTTAAACACGTCTTTAAATGGACATAATGAATCACATATTGATATTTTGAATATAAATTTGTTACTAATTTAGAAGTGGAGCCGCCCGGTGGTATAAATTTTTCTGCGCAAAAAGGATAATCATTATGCGTACAATGCAATGTTTCCGGGTATGATAAATCTACTTCAAGAATGTATCCAAACTCTGCATTGTCTGGTACGTTCATAATTTGCAGTTGATCAATTTCGTATTCTGTCAAAAATCGAAAGTTGGAAACGGGTAAAGATTGACACATGCTATAGCCGTATAAATTATTACAGTCAATGTATATAAGAAAAGTCTGCGGTTTACTTTCATCATAGTTATTCATGTAGATGTTATTTGCCACCGCGTGTCTCTTAGCACATAAACAGATTCCGCCTCGAATCCCTTTTTGTATAAGACGTACAATTTCTAAGTCAGACAATAGCTCCAACTCTACGCCAGTTTTCAACAACATTGCGTCAAACGATAGGCTAGGCGCTGTTAAGTAAAAAGCAGGATCTAACTGATAATTTTTTTTACAAATCGCTCTAAAATTCTCAAAAACGTCTGTTAACAAATAAACGTCGGTTTTTAGATAAAGATCAGTGTATTCTCCCATATCAACGATATTAAAGGTGTTCCAAACCCTAAGCGCGTGCTCGTAATCTCCATCGCTGATACCTTCATCAGTCAAAGTATTATAAAAACTTTCTTTAGGAGGAAGTTGTGTCTCTGAAAATGATCTCCATGAATTCATGTGATCGTAAGGATAAACACCTTTACGAGTCATCAGTTGAAATTCGTTTTTTTTACTAAAACATTGGCGTAAATGAATAAAGTCTGTTTTATCTAAGTTGCTAATGCGTTTGCTAATTTTTCTAAACTAGTACCCAAAAACTTAAACGAGTCCACAAATCTTATTTGAGCAAATTTACCATCAGAAATTTTTAAAAATTTTGTGAAAGATACATAGTTTTCTTTGTTCTTAGGTATAACTTTAATAGGGCCTAAACCATCAGCCAATTCTTTAATGAACAGATGACAATCATAGCCTGCCAAATTATGAAAGAAAACTGGAACTAATTGAGGGAGATTGTACTGCAAGTTGCAGTGCTGATGAGCTGCGCCTCGATACCGACCTGTCAGGTGACAGTGGTCTCTGACCTTATCAAAGAGCAAAAGATTATTGCAGATATGACAGACTTCAGCTTGGGCATGCATTTCGGCATCGCTTTCATCAAACACCATAGGCACTTCAATATTTAAAATCTCATAAATTTTTATTATATCTTTGTAAAGACATTTAAGAAATTTTTGAACACAGTCATGCCCGCGATAGTTAATAAAACGATTAAGGCTGCTATCGAAGGAGCAAACTATGTAATAAGCAAAAGCTGCCGGAATATGTTGCTTACGATTTAATGTAAAACTACTAGTTGGATCTGGTTCGCAAGCCGCTATCGGTTTCAAAATAGTTTCAAAATCAGCATACACTACAAAAGGTACATCTTGTTTTCTATTAAAATTTTTAAAAGAAAGAATGCAACCCTTTTCCGGTAGCACAGTAGCCACCCCGCTACAAATGTGGTTGTTAAGTTTGTCTTCAGACGAAAAGAAAAGTAGGCAGTCGTCACAAAAGTATAACATGCTATGATGTTTGGTTATTTGCCTGCGCACAAGACGTGACAAACTTTTTATTAAAACATAGTGAGATTTATTACCGTTCTCAAGTAAAAGTAAATTAATTCTTATTTTTCTTTTGAACTCTGATCTATATATTGGTCCTACAATGCATTTGTTTTTCATTGAATATACATTGATGCTTATATTATTATTTTTTTCAAATGTTTGGATATCCGTAAAAGTTACGGGAAAGTTTAAATTATCAATATTTAATACGTCTGCAAAATGAGGATAGGAGGCGGTGCGATCACAGTTGCGATGGGTCGGATAAAGCGCGGCGACAACGCTCCACAAAAAACAAAACTCGTCTTTGTTTTTAATATTAATACACGCCTTTTTCCTCTTTATACTAATAGGCAAATCCACATAGGTTGAACCGGAACCACGTAAAGGGTCGTATTTATTGATATTTATTTCGATGTGAATGTTGCTTAAAAAAGCCCAACCACTGTCTTGTTCCTGAAATTCTTCGATTTTTTTATTTAAAACGTTAACTATAAAGTCGAATATATTATCGAAGTCGAAATTACGATGTATTGTTATATTCTTAGTCGCAAACGATTTTGTTTGACTAGTGTCACTAATTGGTAAAATAAAATTACCAAAATACTCGACATTAACTTTTAAACATATGTACTTTTCTAATAATTTCTGTAAAAGACCAGCCAATTTTACGCGCACACTATTTAAAAACAAGTCTGGTAAACATTGTTCATACTGCTCCGCGGCTAGTATCCTATACGAAGCGATACGACCTTTAAATGCGGTGGAGATGGTCTCCACTCCATCGTCCGCCGGAGCCGTGCATTTGTTTTTGTGGGTATTGCTCCTTAAATGACCTACCCAATCTTTTTTTTCCACGCGCTTGCAACAAGGAACACAAAATGGCATGATATCTAGCTACTTAAATGTTATCAAATACCTTACCTTAAACTGAAAAAAAACAATTTTATTAAATGTAAGTTTACACGCGAACTTTCGGTAAGCCCGTGGTTTAATTAGCGTTCAAAAGATTACGGCTAGTGAAACAAAATCATAAAATTAGCAAATAGGTATCTATAGTTACCAGTTACCACACATCAAATGTAAAAACCCTGCGCTTAAAACAGTCTGATTTTACTGGCGCGTCTATCTATAAGTACTAATAAAACAATACCGCCATGACTGACTGACAGACAACGTACAGCCCAAACGGCTGAACCGATTAGGCTGAAATTTGCATAGAAGATCCTTTAACGATCGATGTATATAGGCGAGTACTAAGAAAGGATTTTTTGAGATTCCCACGTGATAGGGATTAAAACGGGATTGTGAGATAACCTAATTCCTCGCGAGTGAAGTCGCGGCGTAAGGCTAGTACTCGTAGATTATGAACATCAACCGTTATGCGGATATACCTACCAATTACCACAGAACCGATACGAACCAAACCAGGGGATTACCAGGGATAACCATTTGATGTGTGGTTAAAGCTTAAAAACAATTCTAATTTAATTATTTTATTAAACATTTATAAACTAAATTTAAAAATAATATGTCATTTAAAGGATATTTTATTGCTATAAAACATTGGCTCTGTGTCACCAAACAACAATTTTGTGTTCTTCATGAATTTCTGGAGATCACGCCACTCCCGAGACTCGGTGTTGAGTTGAGCCTTCAGAGTCACGAGAGCTTTCTTGTAGCGCTGCTCCGGTGGTGACTTGAGCGCGTCGGAGGTGCTGTATACGCGGACCTCCACGTAATATGCACCTTGGAAATCTGCAGCTCGCCGCACCACGCCGTTGGCAACTTTTGTAGTTAGGCTGCTGCCTAGCTTCTGAGCAGTCACGCTTCGACGGTGAGAGTTTTCAAGAGCAAAACTCTCGTCGTCTTCGCTCAACAGCCCGAACAAATCTTTGGAACTCTTTGCTGTGGCACAAGCTCTGAAAGAAAAAAAAATCATTTTTATACGACATCAATGTACCTAATTGTTATGTGAAAAAATTTATTAATCAATCTATTCATCGTCTCATTTGCACAGAACCATTCAAATTCATCAATCTCAAAACTGGCAGACTGACTTCTACAAACGCTAGCCATCGTTATGTAGACTTACCGTGACTTAGCTGCCGGCTTTTTCTTAGGTAAAGTCAACGACGACGTTGGTGTGGTTTCACTCTCGGAGTCAGATCTGAAAAAAAATACAGTTAATTAAGTATAAATTAGTAAGTGGGCTACTGAACCGATTGAACCGAAGTTCATAAATAAAATACTTTATCCCGATAATGAACTGTTCCCTAGAGATGTTCCCTAGTTCCCTAGAGAAAGACACGGTGTTCGGACACGCCAAAATGTTACAAGTGTGGACGCACCTTTATATACATACTTTAACGCCTGAACTACCTACTGAACCGATTGTGATAAAAAGTTGTAGGGAATATTGCATAGGGCAACGGACATACGCTACTATTTAAAACGGGAAAGGTATGGTTCCTGTGAGAACGCGATACAACCAAATTCTTCGCGAACGATGTCACGGGCACACGTAACACTAGTACTAGGTACTGTCGACTACAGAAACTACGGCTTATACAAAATGTCGAACTACTGCACACAATTCCGAACTCAACGGCTTACGTTTTAAAATTCAAAGTCGATTGGAGAAATTTGGCAGTTTTGTAAAACCGTACACCTGCTGTTGACCGTACTTAATCAGTAATAAATCGAACATCGAACGTTGCGTTGGATGTTGGACTTATTTGATTTGTATAATAAATAATTACACCACTAAAAACACTTAGAAAAAAGACAAAATTCTATAAATACCTTGATCTAATTGGTGTTGCCTTCCGTTTCTTCGTGGTTTTACGTGCGCTGATGGTCGCCGACGATGCGTCGCCAAAGACACTTTCAAATTCTGAGTCCGACCTGAAATGACCAAAGTCAGTTAAAGTTTTATAACTAATTAGTTAATGTTTTGATAAGTGCCCTATATAACTTGATGGTTACAATGCTATCTGTCTCGGCACCGCCATCGCCACTGTACTGCAGAGGCCTGCGCGGGCACGGCCGGGCGCCGGCGCCGGGGCGCACGCAGCACCTGCGGCACGGTGTCGATGGCGGCAGTGCGCTACACCAGGACAACAATGTCCACAGAAAGTCGTTGGAATTGAAAGATTTCTGAAAAAAACATTAGTCAAACTTACATTTTTACCTTGAAGATGTTGTTCTTGAGGTTGAGGTTGAGGTAAGCAGAGCCGGGGCAGAGTTACTATCTTGAGCAGCGATTTGCTTCAGCACCAGAACTTTGTTGCAGAGAACTTGAAGTGAAGTGAATATTGTGACGATAATCCGCGAAACACCCGGTTTTATTAACCAAATATTGCCGAGTCTGTTAAAATGCGCAGGGTTGTCAACAAATGATTTTCGGTAGTAGCAAGCAAATTTATCGTAGTATAAATTATATACTTACGCAGTTTCACATTGAAAATAAACTTATGAAATACTAGTGGCCGCCCGCGGTTTCACCCGCGTGGTTCCCGTTCCCAAATGAATATCTGTATAAAAAGTATCCCATGTGTTATTCCAGCCTATAATCTATCTCTGTTGCAAATTTCATCCAGACCCGTTCAATAGTTTTTGCGTGAAAGAGTAACAAACATCCATACATACATCCATACTCACAAACTTTCGCATTTATAATATTAGTAGGATGAGTAGCATATATTTTTTTATTTGTTGTACCGAAATACAACATAATCGATACATAATTAAATAAATGCAACTTTTGCTACAAATATGTACATAAACTATTTTTTTTATTTACGATTCAACTCAAGTTTTTATTGAGGAATTACCCTAATTAATAATTGCAATATTACCTATTCCATAGGTGTTGATAATTACTGGATAAAATAATGAAATATTTTTTCAATAATTTAAAAGGAAATCTATTGTTTTATAACATACTTAATATAAGTAGAATACTCGTATTTCACATGAGAAATTCTAAACTATCAGAATAGGTATTAATGTTTCTATTTGACACAACAACCATGGCGTGTTTAGTTGTATCATAAAAATTAATCATACATTTTTATTTGGCCGATCACGAATAATATTGTTTCTCTACCACTTAGACGATTTGTGCCAGCCCTGATGTACTATGTACGTCACATTTACACGTGGAATAATTTTTAGCTAGCCTGTTGGTTTGACCTCAATACTTTCTTGTAATTTTCCATTTATTGTTTTTTTTAAATACTGAAAATAAATATATAATTAAACATTTGTTAAGTTATTGGAATATAACTAGCAAGATTTAGATAATAGTAAATGTCAATTATGTGCGTATTTTTTATGATTTATTAAATACATAAATCTTTTTTGGTACTTACTGAATACAAAATATAACATGTCACAACAGGAATGCAATTTGGGATCGGCCATTTTTAACAACGTTCGCAAGTCGAGCGCGCTAACCACTACGCCACGGGCTCTAAGTAACTACACTGCTTTAAAATAGCAATGAGTTAAGTTTATTAGTTGATACTTTTTTGTGATATTCAATATTCATAATTTATTAAGTGGTCAAACGCAATTATATCTAAAATTATTTTATTTCAGTTAGGTACTTATGTCTAAAATAGCCAAGTGACATTTGAAAATCTAGCGCATTGTTTCAGACAAAATACAAGAATATTACATTTCCATCAACAATGCAGTGATTTTAACAAAAAATACTTATACTTGGATATATTATTGTTATTCTTATTATATTATATTATTATTATTATTATTCTAAACTTGCCAGCAAATATGATTTCGATAATCTAACCTTGGGAGTCTTTTTACAACTAGAGAAACATTTGTTTATCTTATTGTAGACATCCAACTGGGTTGCCTTAAAGTTATCCATTTTGATCACCATAATAGGAAATTCTGTCAATTAAAAGTCACTAACAGTTGCACAATCTTCAAGTCGAAGCCTCATACAAACTCGGAAAAAATTCACTAAGTTCAATCTTCATACAACAGTTGTTAAAATTTTTCTAAGTCCCACCCGTATACAACTTTTCAAGAAAATTTTCTAAGTCCAAGTTGCATACAAAAACTAAAGAAATTTTTCTAAGTTGAACTTCCATACAAAATTCGCTCAAAATTTTCTAAGTGTTTCAGTAGATCAGGACTTGGGAAAAATCAGGCATAGTTTAACATTAAGCTTGTAAATAAATAAAATAAAATACATAGTACATATTTAGGGAGAGATTAAATTAGTAAATGTAGAATTTTTCAATAAAATAAAAAGATAAAAATTTCACTCGTTTTTTTAAATTGAAACTAGAAAATTAGATAAGTACTTAATTGTCTAGTCATCTACCTAAATAATTAAAAATTTTAAAAAAAATTGTATTTTTCAGCATGCTTTATCTTATTCTTATTTTGTACACTAAACGTAAAAATTATTTACAAAAGTGGTCGAGTGGTTTACGCACCGGGTTTCAAGGTGCCGCTATCTCTAAAGTCCCACGTTCGATTCCTGCGCGAGTAAACTATAGATATTTTCTCGTGTCTGGGTGTATGTGGTACCTAATACTAGAATTTTTTTTCAATAACGCAGGCATGTGATGGTGTCCAATATTTTCTTATTTTTTTTATTTTAGAATATATTATATTCCACTAGTTTCTTACTACGTATTCGTCGTATTTCTTACGAAATTTATTTTGAATATGAATCCATTCATCAAAAATACATTTTTATTATTCGGGATCGATCTCGAACCTCTTTTGAAGTCAAAACTTACTTGATTATAATTAATTTGAAATTCTATCAAACCGGGAATCGAACCCTGAAATGATAGTACTAATAATGAAAGAATTTGAAAATTTTCAATTTCCCAAATAAATGGAGAGTTATTATCAATTATTTATTTACGTCATTTAAAAGATCAGGAATCGGTTCATTTAGGTAAAGGAACGACAACGTATCGTATTGCAATTTCCGCCGCATGCCACAGTAGGCGCGGCGCGCGGGGCGCGGGGGCCTTAACGCTGACATGCAAAATGCCGAAGTGCATTCTAATTTAAGTACTAAATAATTAATGTGATTATTCTAGCTCAGGTACACTCGACAGCACATCAGGTTAAACAGTTGAACTGCGATAACAAGTTTTATTATTTACGTAGGGCATAAAGGCGGTCTCAAGGTCAACATGGATGGTCTGATGTGCCACCGTGTGTACGATAAAATTCATTTACCTAAGACCGTATCCAGATAAACAGATGACTGGAAAGCGAATTATAATTTACACATTATTCTGTGGTACCTACTTTCTGAACTGGGTAGTCGCGATATTAGCAACAATTGAAAGCATGCATCGGAAATGCACCTATCGCTTAGGCTAGTTATAAAGTATGAGTATGGTATTGGGCAGTATATATCGCCTGAAGAGAGCTCAAGCGAATGCTTGAGCGAGCAAAAGGTGATATAGAATGCCCAATACCATACTACTTACATATATATCGCGCAAAAAACAAAATGGGTAAAGTAATATTTAAATAAACAAATTTTTAGGTTACCTCCACTACACGTGAAATGGGTATGTAATTTTATTTTTCTTGTCTACCCCATAGTATGGGTGTCGTTGGATAGCAATTTCAAAAATATTGTGGGTTCGCAAAGACAGTTTTTTGATTGAGGCTTCCGTTTGTGAATTATTAAGCTTTAAAGTGCAATATTTGACGACGAATGACGACCGATTTGGCGAAGGGGTAGGCTACCCACCTTCTGCGCCAGTGGTCTCGGGTTATATTCCCGAACAAGACAAATATTTGTGTGCATGAACATGTCTATTTGTCTTGGTCTGGGTGTTAACTATGTATTAAGTATGTATGTACAAACAAAAAGTATTTAAGTATATATTTATCCGTTATCAAGTTTTCCATGATACAGTTTCTTAATGAAATTAACATGGGCTTAGATAATTGGAGTCAAGTGTCGTCCCCCCCCCCCCTTGCCAGTCAAATGGTTGTTTTTGGATACGTGAAAAAATTCACGATAGTAGTACATACGACGAAGTTAAAAGGAAAACTATCACAGCTAAGTAGGCTTTACAAGTTTTTGAGATATAACACATTTTCGAAAACCGCAAATATTAGTTTGTCATTCATACGAATACTATGAAAAACAAAGTTATTATTTTCTGCCAAAAAATTACAGTGGTATTTTTGCTAGGTGTACGTAATCGGTACGTTAGGTGGGTACGGAACCCTTCATGAGCGAGTCCGACTCGAGCTTGGCCGATTCTTTATTCTACCTTCGTAGTATCGTCTTCTTCTTTTCATATCAAAACGGTAGAGGTTCTCGAGGGTTCTTGTATTATTTTAAACTAGCTTTACGCCCGCGGCTTCGCCCGCGTGGACTACACGACCAACGTTATCCCGCGGAACGTGATATTTTTCCTGAATGAAAAAGTAGCCTATGTTCCTCTCCAGGCTACAAAATATCTTTGTCCCAAATTTCTGCCAAATCCGTGCAGCCGTTTTGGCGTGATTGAGTTACAAACATCCAATCATCCAAACATCTAAACTTTCATATTAATAATTAATAATTAATAACAATAATTCAGATATTAAGATTTTAAATTATTTTATGAATTCACAATGCTATTCTGTAATTTTATTGTAGGAAAAATTGTGATAGAAAACAAAAACCAAACCCTACAAGTAGCTTTCAGGCGGGATCCCGTCTGACAGCTGATCCGTTTTTTTCTATCACAATTTTTCCTATCATTCAGTTTACGCCAAGTGAAAAGCATAAATATACCTAAGCAGAATGTAGAAATAGGGCTTACTTACGAGTATACTTTATATTTGTAACGTATGTATACTTTATTTATGTCAATTGTTTCCTGTTAACTTTGAGCCAATGTAACGTTACGTGAGACATGAAAACGCCAGTCAGTTGTTTCATTCGCCGAGTACACGAAAACGAGCGAGAAAGTTGTGTATTCGGCACTTGGGTGAATCGAAGAATACTGAAAACGGTTTCACGCCTCATGACCTTGTATCTGGCTGCCGAACTGAGATGTCAGGGGGCGGAGCGAGGTGCGCCTCTGGCCAATCACTAAGCACCCATTACCTACCCCCACTCCACGCGCACATAATCCTACCCGAATTCGAGGTCCATACTTTAGGTATTAACAAAGGTCCTTGTCAAAATAATGTCCTTTCAGGTGTGTGATAAGTAACACCTACTAATATATTTGGGAACGTTCTCTCTCACTCGTTTCTTAAATTTTCCTCCCGCTAAACAAAGCTAGAGGTAAAATAATACGATAATCTATTTTCTGAGCGTTACAGAAGGTTAGCTATCACTAATGGAGAAACATTTTTTCTCGGTTAAATTATTAAAGCTTGTTTTTATAGATTGCAAAAAATGGTAAAGATAAACCCTGTCGGTAACGTTCGTTACAAATTAATTTCCCTAAGTAAAGTAAAATAAGTTTTAGTAAAAAATTCATTTCATGACAACCTAGCATTTTGCTGACTGTACTTAAATATTGTATTGTCATCTAAACCAAACCTGTACACAAAATTTCAGGTCCATTGGACAATAGGAAGTGGGTCAAATTAAGCTTGCAAGATTTGTCCCCCACTAACTAACTAACTAACATGACAAATTAATAAGTTTTTAGTAAAAATTTCATTTTTATGACAAGCTTTTTTGCTGACTGTACTTTAATGTTTTATTGTCATCTAAACCAAACCTGTATACAAAATTTCAGCTCCATCTGACACTGGGAAGTGGATCAAATTAAGCTTGCAAGATTTGTCCCCCACTAACTAACTAACTAAATAATAAATAATAAATAACTTCTTACATTCACACCAACTAACATGACAAGTTAATAAAAAGCTTTTAATGATAATCAACAGCAATGAATAGATATTTTAATTTTTAGTTTTTTGCATTCACAATGCAATTTTGATTACTGAAAAATGGAAAATGAAGTATTTAGAAAAAATCGACCCGTCTCACAATCATCCCATCGTCATCCAGTCGTCCCATCGGAGCTGATTGTGAGACGGGTCGATTTTTTCTAAATACTTCAATTTCCATTTTTCAGCAATGAATAGGATTTCCTTACCCGTCAACTGCGGTTTCTTTTTCAATATTATGACCGTTATTTGCGCGGTTATTTATTTTATGTATTTTATTTAAGTCGACAAAACAGATAGTTTTGTGAAATCTAAGCTGCTTTGACCTCACCTAACACCCTATTTTTTCCTGGTAAAAAGTGTAGTATATGGAGAAGGCTTTTACAGAAAAAATACAACATTTGTTTCATCTTTTATTCATGTTGCCTATACAAGGCGTCCAACGACTATGCCACATAGAAGGAAAGTACCTCAAAACCCGTAGCTAGACTTTCACTGAAAAAAAAATTGGATCCATTGAAAAATTTAAAATGAAGTATTTAATCGACCCGTCTCACAACCAGCTTCGATGGCACTCGAACCCACGACCCTTCGCTATCCGGGCGATTGCTCGAACCACTGAGCTAAGGAGTCACTACAAGAAGCGTCGAATTTATCCAACACCTCTTACGCGCTGTATAGCCAGCGTCAACTTCATCAATGCGAAGATGCCACTACAACAGAATATATAATAGTACTAACGACACTACCCTCACGCACGAAAGAAACAACTTTCCAGACATTGGATAATCGCTAAAGATTAAATTATTGCTATTACAAGTTCAAGTTTTACTTTTTTCGCATTTACAATGAACAATTCAAAATTGAAAATGAAATATTTAGAAAAAATCGACCCATCTCACATCATCATCATCATCATGTCTCACAATCAGTTCCAAAATCCAGATATTTTCTGAATAGTTATTTATTTAACACTTTATTTTAATACCACAGTACTTAAAAAGAAAAAAGATACAATTTAAAATAACTTAAAGCAGCATTAAAATGGCTGTCTTATCGCTCAAAGCGATCTCTTCCAGACAGTAAGAATATTTCATTTTCAATTTTTCAATAATAAAAATTGTATTGTAAATGCAAAAAAAGTTAAAATTTAAATACCTACATAGATAAAAATTCTTTCTTTTTTTTCAAATTTCAAATCATCTCCGCTCCGGCTAAAATTCGAAATATAACATCCAAAAAAGTCATCAGTCGATACAATAACTGATATTTAATTATGAAGAAAAACGCCATAAATTACTATTTGAGAGGAAAACAATGAAATACATCATAGATTCAATCAAGTCGATACGTACATTTTTATGGAAAATGTGATTTTATCTGGTTTAGGTTGACTGGTTGAGAATGCCTCTTACATTAAGTTCGCCGTTTACATGTACTGAAAAAAAAACTGTCAATTCAGTTTTGCTTTTTGTTTATGGTGTACTTACTTATATTGAAAAAATCTGTAAGTATACCTATCCAAAAATTCCTTGTTTTATAAAACCAAAACGTCATTTCTTTTCCAGATATCCGCTGGTGAGGACTTATACTGGGAGGGAGAGGAAGATGCCTCCGATGAGTTCCTGGAAGTGAAGGCTGAAGACCTCGGCATCGGCGGACGCATCAAGCGCCATGTGGCAGGATTCTTTGACTTCTTAAGTAAGTGCTTTTAGCCATCAATCCATGTTCTTACTATTTTATAGTTAAGTACTTACATAATTTATCAAGACCAATCTAACCTAACCTACAAAAATTATTTTTATAAAATAATAAAACCGCCTTCAAAAAAACCACATCAAAAAAGTAAGAAATAATTCCTCACCAAATAAATAACGTAAGTACTTTGAAGTCGGGCGTGAAACATGTACAATTTTTTGTTGTTTTTGTTAAAACCCGCCCGACTTCAAAGTACTTACGTTATTTATTTGGTGAGGAATTATTTCTTACTTTTTTGATGTGGTTTTTTTGAAGGCGGTTTTATTTTTTTATAAAAATAATTTTTATTTCACTCTTTTTAGTGCATCGTGCAGGCAATTTACGTGTTTTCTGGTAAATAGGTATGTGATCAAACTCAAAACCTCCTTTTTCGAAGTCGGTTAAAATACCTTGAGGTATCCCCTTTTTAACAAAACAAGAATCATCTAAATCGGTTTATAAACAAAGAAGTTATGCCTAAAGATACGTATTAAATTCACATCAAGTGGTGACGAAAACGACAGTATTTTCAAGATTTCCTGAAAACTACTGAACCGATTTCAAAATTTCAAAAAATGGGACCAACTTGGAAACCAACCTGATGTAATAACGTTTGAACCATTTCAATCAGTTCAGCCGTCTTCGAGTAATCGGTGGACATACATAAAAAAAAAAAAAAAAAAACATACATACAGACGAATAGAGAACCTCCTCCTTTTTGATTTAGAAGTCGGTTAAAAATAAGTACTAAGTTAGCACCTAAAAATACAGAAATGAACTTAAAACATTTATGGTGCATCTCTGTATTGTCGTTACGTTAGATAATTTTTTTCGATTTATATATAATATATTTATTAAAGATAAAGTTTGGATGTTTGCTACTCAATCACGGCTGAACAGATATGGATGAAATTTGACACAGAGATAGATCATTATCTATGGAATACCATATAGGTTTTTTTATTTTACCCTGGAAAATATCTCGTTCCCTCGGGACAACATCGTCTGATCACACGGATTAACCCCCGAGCGGTAAACTAGTAAATTCTAAATCTAAATGCGAAAGTATCGCAGCCTGTCAGTTAACTTTTCACGACTCAACAGCTGGACTATGTTGTGAGAGGTTATCTCCTAGTTTAGGTACTGAACCGATTTTGAAAATGATTTCGCCAGTAGAAGCTATATTATTTCTGCGTAACTGAGGGCTATAGTATAATTTCATCCCGGTATTTTCGCACGGGAACAGGTAACATGTAGGTAAAATCTCGTGGGCACAGCTAGTACATAATACCAGCCCCCAAATAGAAGAACCTTTCTTCTATGTGGGTAGAAATAGAAAGGGTTATGTAGATATAAACAAGCACGTTGGATACTATTATATATTCTGTGACGTTGCTATGATAACGGGAAGAAATAAAAAGTACAGTGTTTCGTGCAAAAGGATGCCGACGTGTGACAAACCTTCTTACTACTTCTTCTGGGGTTGCAGTTAATTGATCACCTAACCAGCCTTACCTAACCCACAAAAATACTAAGTTGCAATTGTAATTTGCAATGCTTAAAGCACTTTAAAATACTGAAATGGACACTGCGTGTGTTTTAGGTGCTTACTTAGTATTTTTTTGTGATTCAATTAATTATTTCTCTTTCTTCTGTGCCAATACTGGATCAAAACAATTGAAATTGTATTTTAAAAGCGTCTGCGATTTTTTTTTACTCAATAGCTATTCAAGCCCAAGCTATTTCTTTAACTAAATCAGATCGATTTTGCGCTGCGAATTTTTATGCAACTATTTGGGATACCCTGCACATGCGAATTTTTACCGTGCGATACAATCAACTATTAGTTAGTAGTTTCTTTTACCCTATGATCTGGGGAACACAGGTACATTTAACGGTATAGTAATAAGCAATGGCGAGTGGTCGAAATGTATCAAAGGTAAGCCGGAACAAAAAACACTTACCACGTGATGAAGTGGTCAAGCATTTCTTCAGAAGATCTTCAGAGGAATTTTTAACAGGAAATCCGATTCCCGGCATGTGTGGACCCTTCGCCACTGGTAACAAGGATGTAGAGTGCTACAAACTTATCTGACCCGGTGACAGATGTGGTGGAGGAGCCTCTCGCAATATAAAATTTACTGTAGGCTGCCTAAACAATAAAGTTATTTTTTTTTTTTAAGTTGGTAGGGTGCAGTGTGCAACAACGAAACACCAAAAATTCTGAGTCGCGTATTTCTTTCATTTTTGTAGATGTGGATTCCGTTTTTACAGGAACGGAGTCTACTTAATTAAGTATAATATGCAATTTATAGTTTCATAAATAAACAGACACATAATCTTTAAGAAGGTTTTTTTCTTAAAATGGGAATTGTTTCATTGTGTCCACCCAATGAAACACCCTGTGTCCTACAATAAAACACTGTTATTTTTAGCAATGAAAACATAACAAATCACAACTTTTAGCAATCAAATCTTAAGAAATCACAATTAATGCTAAGCTACATACATACTTACCTAAAATGTTTATTAAAAAGTAAAATTATACCTAATGATTCAACCACATTGATAAGTAGGCAGGCGTACCGGTTTTGGCCACTTTAAGGATTTTTTCACTTTTAACCGATTAGTGCTTAATAATCTTAAGTATTTTAGAGAAAATTTATAATGTAGAGTTATAGATAATTTATCGACCTTTAAGGGTACAATCTACAAAGTAAAAAAAAACTATAGTTTTTTTTATTTAGAACAAATTCTGCGGAGGGGGCCAAATACACCGTTTGCATTGGTTTTGGCCACTTTCATAAAATTACTATATTTATAAGTTGAGTTTATGCTTAATTGATGTTTTATTAGAGTTCTGGACTAAAACACTACATGAAATAGTATTTCAATCACAGCTAGCTCCTTACTACAATTTTATAAGTATACTTTATCACTTGATTAAAAGAAAATTAGCGGATTGAGTCTAGTGTAGGCTAGTGCCTACACTAGACTACAGAGCCTCAATCCGCTAATTTTCTAGTACGTTAGCTAACAAAAGTGAGTTGTGAGTCTTTTAAAATAAATGAACCTTATGATAGGTTGGAAACTTTCTACTAATGCCAAAGTGGCCAAAGGTGGCACAATGCTAAAATTTCTAGCCCCACTTTTGGCCACTTATTGTTTTCCAACTTTTTGTAAGAACAGTTAAAAAACAACACTTAATCCATCTAGAAGAAACATATTCCAATATGATATAAAATATTAAATAACCATAAAATAATTTTATTGTAGAAAAAAATGATTTTACAAAACCTTTACCCTTAACATTTTGCTTAAGAATTTTACGAAATGTTAACTTTGAAACATAACACGTGTTTATTTCTAAAATATCGTACTACATAAAAAAGCTAAGTGCTGTAATTATTAACTAAAAGTCCAATCTTTTATTCGCCATTAATAAATATAAGCAATAATTATTTAATTCCTATTTATATAACTTTAAAGTGAAAAGTGACCAAAACCGGTACAGTGGCCAAAACCGGTACGCCTGCCCTATAACATGACATGGTATTCTATAGAAAGTGGTACACTATTGAAACACAGTGGTACACTATGAAACAGTGTTTCACTGTGTCCACCCTTAAACTGTGTCACTGTTGGACACCTTGGGTATTTTACAATAACCTCAAAAATAACCTACCAAAGTCAAACAATTGAATAGGTTATCTAGTCCGTGTGAGGCAATGATACATGTACGAAGTGACTTAATACTGAGAAAAACGAAATTTATTGTAGTATTAAATAGAAAAATCAAATAAATCTGAAAAAAATATTTACTTTTTTGCCAAAAAATCCAATATTGCTCCACAGACACGTTGTTTCACTACCGCCGTGACCGCAAAGTGGGAAGAAGCGGGGGGTGTATGAGGCTGTCTCGCCTAGCCATACTGCATTATCTGGTAACGTCGCATTTCAAAAATATGGCGCCGTTTCATTGTGTACGACTGTTTCAACGTTGAACACTCGACCCTACTTACACATTTTTTTTGTAATTAAATACCAATTATGCGTGTAAGATCCCTACTGCAGCGAATTAAAATAGATGATGACTGAAACCTCTGGACAGATCTTTACAAGTTGTACTTTGTCGGTAAGAAACATCTCAATCGAGTCAGCTTTCGAAAAAAAAACCGCATCAAGATCGATCCATTCGTACAAGAGCTACGACGTCACAGACAGACATATAGATACACAGACACGGCAAACTTATAACACCCTTCTTTTTGCAGTGGGGGTTAAAAATATTTAGTTAGCTCCAAAAACAACCATCAGTCAGATAAGCTTAACACTCTACTCTTCCTTGCTTCTACACCGTATACCCCAGGCAAAGACCCCAGGCTTACATGTACAAAATAAATATCTAAATTATAGCGCTATTTGCGTGGCTTTATGCTTGCGACAATTTTTTTAACCGACTTCAAAAAAGGAGAAAGATGTTTTTCTTTGCATGGAACTACAGGGCCATTAGCCGCTGGGGTACCAATGGAATATAACCCAAAACACTGTAATTTTTATTAATTATTATCTATTCCACAAAAAGTAGTTACTTACATGATAAGTTTGACAGTTTTAATAATGGGAATTCCAAATAATTTTTAGGATATTCCATGATTATGGTCGATAAATAAAAATTATCGTAATTTATGGGTATTTTATTAAGTAATTTGTTCATTTTTGCTTCCAGATCCTTTCCCCTTGACATCTACCAGCACGGCAGCGCCGGAGGCCGAAGTAGCCACTGATGACCCAGACACGGAGGACTTGTGAGTATCTAATAATCAATCATGATCATCATCCTACCTATCTACCTATTAATTAATCATTTGACGACCGATTTGGCGCAGGAGTAAGATACCTGCCTTCTGCGCCAGAGGTCTCGGGTTCGATACCCGAACAAGACAAATATTTGTGTGCATGAACATGTCTATTTGTCTTGGTCTGGGTGTTTTCTATGTATATTAAGTATGTATTTACAAAAAAAAAGTATTTAAGTAAGTATATATTTATCCGATAACTAGTTCGCGTAGACACAGTTTCTTAATGAAATTTACTATGGCTGGGCTTAGATAATTGGTGTGATTGTAAGAAAATATTTATTTGATTATCATCACCCATCTTGGCAGATTTACATTAAGCCTTTGCAGCGCTGGGAACCTAGTGCGAACTGCCAAACAATATTATTGTAATAACTAGCCTTCCGCCCGCGGCTTTGCCCGCGTGGACTACACGACGTTATCCTGCGGGAACCTTGTCTTTCCGGGATTAAAGTAACTTTTGTCTCTCTCCAGCTCCTAAACTATCCCCATACCAAAAATCACATCGATCAGTTTCTCCGTTTCGATGTGAAAGACGGATAAACGATTTACGTCAAATGTTTGATAGCTGGTTTGTATGGCAAAAGAAAAGTGTGGCTTTTACATACTATTTTCCAATTTTTATATTTTTTCTCTCCATAAAAACCTTCCAAGGAACTTATGGAAGATATGGAAAAAAATTTTTTTTGCCGAATTGGTCCAGCCGTTCTTGAGTTTTGCGCTTAGCAACATTCATTTTTAGGGTTCCGAAGCCAAATGGCAAAAAACGGAACCCTTATAGATTCGTCATGTCTGTCTGTCTGTCTATCGTAAAATTTACTATGTTATCTTATCATAAAAAAACGTTTACAGTTTAAAAGTGCCTAATTATGAGTAAGTGCATACTAAAAGACTTAACTTATAATTTTGTTATTCACTTTTCAGGGAATCAGACCATGGGTCGGGCCAGCCAGAACCTGCCCTGGTGGAACCGGAACTTGGAGAAAGTAAGGCCTTTGACCATGTCAAAGTCAAAGTCAATAAATTTTTGTTCATATAGATTAAATAAAATTAATGCTTATGAATCGTCCAACATTTTTTTAACCTACCACCTGTTATGGACATCTTTTAACTACCATGTAATACAAGAGAGACGTTAGAATTAGCAAGTGGGCGGGGCAACAGGCCTTTGACCACGGATCACAAGAGAGACGTTAGAATTAGCAAGTGGGCGGGGAACCAGGGAGCCAAGCCTGCTAACGTTAAGTTATAATCGCGTCTCATTCGTGTAACAATTTTAGTTCAATTGTAGTGCTTTTTTACACACTAGTTACAAGAAATGCGTACTTTTTTCACAATACTTCTGATGGTCACACCACACACTACATTCACATCACATTATACTGTCATAATTCTTGCAACTAGTGTGTAAAAAAGCACTGCAATTGAACTATAATTGAAACACGATTGAGACACGATTATGACATAACGTTAGCAGGCTTGGCCCCCAGGCCTTTGACCACGGAATGCAAGAGAGATGTTAGAATTAGCAAGTAGGCGGGGCAACAGCCCTTTGACCACGGTACACAAGAGAGACGTTAGAGTTAGCAAGCGGGCGGGGCAACAGGCCTTTGACCATGGAATACAAGAGAGACGTTAGAATTAGGTAGCAAGTGGGCGGGGCAACAGGCCTTTAACCACGGATCACAAGAGTGACGTTAGAAATAGCAAGTGGGCGGAGCAACAGGCCTTTGACCACGGTACACAAGAGAGACGTTAGAGTTAGCAAGCGGGCGGGGCAACAGACCTTTGACCATGGAATACAAGAGAGACGTTAGAATTAGGTAGCAAGTGGGCGGGGCAATAGGCCTTCAACCACGGATCACAAGAGTGACGTTAGAATAAGCAAGTGGGCGGGGCAACAGGCCTTTGACCACGGAACACAAGAGAGACGTTGGAATTAGCAAGTGGGCGGGGCAACAGGCCTTTGACCACGGAACACAAGAGAGACGTTAGAATTAGCAAGTGGGCGGGGCAACAGGCCTTTGACCACGGATCACAAGAGAGACGTTAGAATTAGCAAGTGGGCGGGGCAACAGTCCTTTGACCACGGAACACAAGAGAGACGTTAGAATTAGCAAGTGGGTGGGGCAACAGGCCTTTGACCACGGAAGACAAGAGAGACGTTATAATTAGCAAGTGGGCGGGGCAACAGGCCTTTGACCACGGAACACAAGAGAGACGTTAGAATTAGCAAGTGGGCGGGGCAACAGGCCTTTGACCACGGAATACAAGAGAGACGTTAGAATTAGCAAGGGGGCGGGGCAACAGGCCTTTGAACACGGAAGACAATAGAGATGTTAGAATTAGCAAGTGGGCGGGGCAACAGGCCTTTGACCACGGAAGACAATAGAGACGTTAGAATTAGCAAGTGGGCGGGGCAACAGGCCTTTGACCACGGAAGACAACAGAGACGTTACAAGTAGCAAGTGTTGCTACAGCAAACACTCCATAGACATTACTTGTGTACGATTTTGGATTTCTTCAAGTTGAATTGGCAGCTAACTTGTTTTTGAGTTCACACTTAATTAAGGCTAAGATTCCCGACCGCAGAAACAATTGAAGAATGTCGCATATTGGTGGGCCCCCCCGCGCGTCGCAGTATACTTTTAGCAAAATAAGTAATTTTTATATTATAAATTTTATTCTTATGCCGGCCGGAATGCCTTGCCTAAAAGACAATTATTTACGTATATTTTTCATTAACTAAAACCAAGTATAATGCAAGTAATAGGATATTTGAATTACGATTTGACGCATGTTTGAAAGTATCACTAATAGAGTTTTGAATGGCCAGAATCACTACTTACGTAAAAGACTGTAAATTAAAATAAATATTTTCCAAATTTTTTAAAATTTGTGTTTTGCGAGTAATCCATAACTTAAAAAAAACGGCCAAGTGCGAGTCGGACTCGCTCATGAAGGGTTCCGTACCCACTTAACGTACCGATTACGTACACCTAGCAAAAATACCAGTGTCATTTTATGGCAGAAAAAATAACTTTGTTTTTCATAGCATTCGTATGAATGACAAAGTTATATTTGCTGTTTTCGAAAATGTGTCATATCTCAAAAACTTATTATACTCTATTCGTCATATGTACTACTATCGTGAATTTTTTCACGTATCCAGAAACAATTTCACGAACAGATGCCTCAATCAAAAAACTGTCTTCACGAACCCACAACGTTTTTGAAATTGCTATCCAACGACATCCCACACTATGGGGTAGACAAGAAAAAAAATTACATACCCACTTCACGTGTAGGGGAGGAGACTTAAAAAAAAATATTTAAAAAAAATTTACTTTACCACTTTTTGTTACTGTTGGCGTGGTATATATGTATATTCATGCCAAATTACAGCTTTCTAGTACTAAGAGTCTATGAGCTAGACTGGGGTCAGGCGGACGGACGGACGGACAGACGGACCATGGCGAAACTATAAGGGTTCCTTGTTGACTACGGAACCCTAAAAACCCTATTTTCGGGAATATATGGGACATGCTCTTTCTACCGTCTTTCTTTCGTTTTATGACATTATCAATCACAAAATAAAATAAAAAAAATTGATAATTAATATTGTTAGATAACATCCTGCAACATTCTTGTTCTATAATTAACTAATAAATCAAAGGAAACGATGACGTTATGCGATAGGCTACTTGCATAGATCACCTGTAGTAGACTTGTCTTGACTCTTATTTAGTATTATAAACCATAATTTCTTATTGTATTTGGCATAGTTATAATATACTAGTGGCTCCTGGCGGTTTTACCCGCGTGGTACTCGTTCTCGTGGGAATATCGAGATAATCATATAGGTAGTCAATGTCACACGGGAAGAATTTAGCTTTGTACCGGTAAATTATTTGGCGTACATAATATGGCGTACAGTGTATTTGCTGGTCTAACACAAGTTTACTAAAAAAATATAAGTAGTCTTATATAACTAACTGAAAAAAACATTAGCCTATTTAAAACACTGTCAGTTATTGAACCATGACAAGCCTGAAAACACACCTTTCAATTTGACGACTCTGTATGAAATAAGACAGGGAGAAAAAAATTGCCTTTGGCGAGTTAGGATTTGCGAGCCGATGGCGTAGCTTCTTTGACGTTCACAAGTGCTGTATCAGCCTAAAATGAAAATGGTTTTGAATTGAATTGAATTCACAATTTATAGAAAAAATATCACAAAATTTCTCACGGTGCGCATGCTTATAGCCTTCTGATCCGTTTATCCGTTGATTGAATATCAAACATCTAATAAACCAGCCAAATTTTGGCAACAACAAACACAAAACATCTTTCTGTGTTCTGTGCACAAAACAGAGAAAAATCTTTCTGTGTTCTGTGCACATAACGGTCTCACCCGCGTGATACCCGTTTCCGTGGGAGTATCGGGAAAAATATAGCCTATCACTCAGAGAGAACGTAGCTTTCTAATAGTAAAAGAATTTTTAGAATCGGTCCAACAAACAAAAAATCCAATATTTCCTCTATGTAGGTATTTATTATAGGAAAAATGTGATAGTAAAAAATCCCGCCTGAAAGCTACTTATAGGACTCGTGGTTTTTTACTAAGTATCACATTTTTCCTATACTTACAGAATTGCATTGTGAATGCATAAAAATAATTTAAAATCTCGAGGTCAACCTTGACTCATGCGATTCAATTTTATACCTACTGCGCAAATATAACAAGTACCTAACATTTTGCACACCATCAATATTAAAATCTTTCACACCGAATGCTCGCACTTATTAAATTAAGTATTAGAGAACAAAATATTTATACTCCTTTATTTTAATGGACACTTTTGTTGCACCTTGTGTTAGGCTTACCAACTACCAGCGCGCCGATCGCGGTAATCCTATGACGCATTAGTCAGGTGTACTTACGTGCAGTAGACGTTCACGCGACGTGCAAAACCGTTTTTGATAACGCGCGGCGTTGACAAGTGCGACAACGTTTTCTGTTCCGGTGATAATCTTTGGAACTAAAACAGTTTTCATACGACAGTCTATTTTGACAGCTAATTTCGTATTGCAAGTGGCTCCTCTGTCACGGATGTCACCGGAACAGACAGGATTGTAAGACTATAGGTTTGCGTGACGTGTGCGTCGTTGTGTCATTACGGCAATACGAAGTCAAACGTCAAGACGCAAACGTTATCAAGACAGGCTGCATGGCCCGCAGTCTTCCCGCAGTTCACAAAATTCTCTTTAGTTGATAAAAAGAACAAAACGATTTCTTCTGCGTTTTAATAAATTGTCTATGAACTTCCAGAGACGCTACGAGTGACGTTCGTGGTGATGGAGCCGTACCAGAGCGAGTTCTCCAACCGAGACTCCACGGAGTTCCAAAACTTCTCCCGATCCTTGGCTGATGCTGTCAATGTGCTGTACGAACGTCTACCAGGGACGCAGCGGGCCAGCCTTGTTAGAATACAGTGAGTTATCTACCCCTTATTCATTATGCTTAGTACGATATACGAGATACGATATACGAGATTGATGACGGGGCCCTCGGTCGCTTGTTCTCCAACCTGAATACCACCAAGCTTTCCCAGTGTTTGACCGATGACGTTAAGGTAATGTACGAAGGACCGGAAGGTCAGTTTCGTTAGGGTACAGTGAGTTATCTATTCACCATAATGCTAAGACATTTAGAAGAGACAAGAAACTCGATTGCTTCTTATACAACCGGCATTTTATGGAGTTCTAGAACTTGTTTCGGTCCTTGGCCGATGCCGTCAACAGACCGATTTGAAAAAATGGCTGGACATATCAGGGGATAACTTTAAAAAGGGGCCGAGGAGCTCGTTTGCCTACGGTTAGCAGTTCAACAACTTTCGCTAAGGTCTTTCTCTATATCTGTCTTCAACACGTTGTATTGACAAAGAGCCACCCCGCACCTCAAGGTTTTTAGTTTTATGTAGTCCTTCGTCGGTTGTTCCATTCTACTATACAAACTACATGATAGTACGGTTCTAGTTTCATCAGCTGTTACTGAGTTTGTAAGATATTATTGCAATGTCCTGTCCAGTGTTTAATGATAACTCTTTTTTATCCAATGCTAACACATGAATGTTTTGAGCGATACATGAGTTGTAACAAACTAGTTATACTCGTACTGTTAGTAGTTACCTATGACAACTGTAGACCAATGGAATAGAGAGATGAACTCACATTTATTACAAATTGTTGTTTTATATGTCAAGTTGTGGATATATTTTTATAATTTCTGTTTTTCTAGCATAATATAATTTTTTCTCCTGAAATTCTTCCCCTGATTCTTATTTACTCAAATAACAGTCTATCTTCAACCGTTTCAGATCCCGCGTGTCCAACGAGTTCTCTTGCAAAGTGACTTTGGACATCGTGACGACTGGCTACGACAACACCGAGAGGATCACGCAGCTGCTGCAGGACCACATCAAGAACAACAGGAAACTGGGGCTGATCGAAGTCAGTGATGCTGACTTCAGTGCTCATGTCATTGACCCGGGTTAGTCCCTAAAATGAATAAAGGCTGTCGCCTGTTGTGTTCCTATGTAGACTACTTCACGAACGCTTAATAAAGAAATCCGTCTAGTGAACTCCTTCATAATTACAGCTTTTGTCATAGTAAGCACCATAACGCTCTGAACGAAGTGTGGTGGCATAAGTGTGGAATTAAAATTACTTAGTAGGTAGTTAATGGGTTTTTTACCGATTATGTATATAGCTGACAAACGTGTAATGTCCATAGGTATTGCGTGCCTGGCTGGTCGCGTAGTCTTCCCTTTTAATTAGATCAATTTGGTATTTAATTGGCGACGTTAAAAGATACTAACATAACAATTTGAATTATTTTTAAATGTTCTCGTTAAGCTTTCATTGATACCTGATATATATGGGCTAAAGGTGGAATCTATCTTGTCTCAACTCAACGGCTGATACACAACAGTGATAATACAATGTTCTAATAAGGTGGTAATAGCTAGCTAGGTGGACTTAGAAAATGTCCTACCACCAACCTAACCCTATTTCTCTGAATATTTATACCTTGTCTGGATATAGTTAAAAAGTGTAAGCTAAGACAAAGCTTTGTACAAGTATACAGGCTATTGGTACGGTGTTGATGCCGTTTTAACAAACTAACGGCCGCCGCATACTCAACAGCTAAGTTTAGGAGCGTCACAAATATATAGATCTTTTGCATTAAAATTCATAGGCATGAAAGAGACGCCTTTACTTTTAAGACGCTCCTAAAGTTGAGTAGCGTTCGACTATTCTTTTATTCGACTTGCCGTGTTAATGTGGGTCAAATCTTGCAAGCTAAAGATCCAGTGTCAAAATTCTGCTGAAAGTTTGCATACATTTTTGGTTAAGATGATAATGCAGTTTTGCAGTATTGAAGCCAGTCAGTATTACAGCCAGCAAAAAAGCTTGTTAAAAATGAAATTATTGACAAAAAACGTATAAATATGTGGGATAAAGCGTTGACTATCTATGCTCGGTAAAGGCGTTTAGTGCTTGTAAGTACACAAGGGGTGAATTTGCCACGATTTCAACAGCGATTTTGATTACAGCTCTGCTATTCTCTAAAACTCAATTAACAAACTCGACGTTCTTTTTCGCTTGACTTTCACGTGTTTGTTATGAATTTGACATAAAGAATCGAAGCCAACAACGAAATGACGGTGAAACTTCGTTAGAGAATCGCACCCCCAGCACTGTCAATGTGGCAGTTATGACGCGGAGCGCCATGCGCCAATACGTAGCGGACGGCGATGCATGTCAAAAGCTTTTTATCAACTTGCCATGTTAGTTAGTTAGTTAGTAAGTATGTTAGTTAGTTAGTGGGGGACAAATCTTGCAAGCTTAATTTGACCCACTTCCCAGTGTCCGATGGAGCTGAAACTTTGCATACAGGTTTGGTTTAGATGACAACACAATATTAAAGTACAGTCAACAAAAAAGCTTGTCATGAAAATGATTTTTTTCAAAACACTTATTAACTTGCCATGTTAGTTAGTTAGAGTATGTTAGTTAGTTAGTGGGGGACAAATCTTGCAAGCTTAATTTGACCCACTTCCCAGTGTCCGATGGAGCTGGAATTTTTTTTACTGGTTTGGTTCAGATGACAATACAATATTAAAGTACAGTCAACAAAAAAGCTTGTCATAAAAACGAAGTCTTACAAAAAACTTTTTTTAAAGTCTGGTTGCTGATAGTCAGTGTACCGTAGGTCTAGTGACATGCGGCGATGACGAGATCCGGTGCGGCGACGACACCTGCTTGCCCGGCTCCGCCCGCTGCAACGACCACAGGGATTGTTACGACGGCTCCGACGAGGAGAATTGTCCCACTTTTGGTTGGTTTTTTGGTTCATTTTCATTTTTAAAATTTGGTTTTGTTTTGTTTTTTATTAATTTTTGCCATTATTTTACAAAAAAAAACTATACCTCTATTATATGGTATTTGCATGTACGTAATGTAAAGATACTGAATGGCAAGTAATCTTAAAGATTATAGGAGCACAATAACATATCATATAAACAACTGTTTTTTTTTCTAATTTTGAGCTTATTTACCTACTTAAATCTTTGGTTTTACTAAATAGTAGGGCAGAGGTACCCTTTGTATCCACTTTAAGAATTTTTTGACTTTTAAGCACAATTTTTTTTTTTTTTTTTTTTTTTATCCACAACGGGGCAGTACTAAATGGTCTTAGGTATTTAAGACACAAGTTATATCTTAAATTATAGATAATTTATCTACCTTTAAAGGTACATTTTTCAAATTTATAAAAGTAAAATAGTTTTTTTTATATTACACACAATTTGTGAGACGTGCCAAATGTACCGGTTTTGGCAACTTACTGATAGTTAAACTTTTGTAAGTATTGCGAAAAATCAAAACCAAACCCAGGTAAAATCAATATATTCTAATGCGCTAGAAACCAGTCAATTGCAAATTTATTGTTAAAAACAAAGGTTTATAAAGTATTTCATCCAAACCAAATTTTTTAAAATTTTCATACAAAACATTTTTTCAAACAGAAAATGGAATTTATTGAAAAAAAATCTTATGACATAAGGAATTCTAACGATTGTTATTATTACCTTAAAATACCTTATTTTAATTGCCTTTATCAAAAATGGCTAAAAGTTGTTCAGAAAACTTTTAGAGCAAAAAGTGGCCAAAACCGGTACAGTGGCCAAAACCGGTACGCCTGCCCTACTTACAAAACTTTCTAATAATATAACACCATATAAATACCCTCTGGGCTGTTGCTCTTTTTCTTTTACTTTTATTTTATTTTATTTATCTATTAACTTGTGCTATTTTTCTTTTGTTTTCTCCGTTTCTTCCACCAGGGGACAACAATATCGACCAATCCCAATCTATCGACGCAGTGAACGTCATACCCTGCAATGGCTACCCCGAGATAACGTTCAGCGATTCGCAGCGGTGTGATGACGTCAGGGATTGCCCGCTGGGGGAAGACGAAGAGGGGTGCTCGGGTTTTAATGGGCTTGGTAAATATTTGTCTGCCAACTGCATGCCATTTGAGAGGAAAAAGTGTAAATTGCAAGCTAAGAGTTTATGAAGGACTAGTACTATTGATGTGAAAGAACAAACTATTGTTACTGTATGGAATTGCAGTACTAGTGAAATTAATTTCGTGAAAATAGGAGTGTCGTGAAATCACCAGTACCTCACGGGACGGAAACTTTGTCTTGCATTACAGAGCGCAGCTACTTAACTGTGCGATATTAGTTTCTAAAAAAAAATGCACGCGGCACGAAACTGTTGAAATGAAAATAATGCATGCATTATAAAACAAGACGTTTACACAAGAAATTGTATGTGAAATTAATGTCATGAAATTAATTTCATGCTAATAGGTAGTTTCAAAACTAAATTGACTTTAGAAACAAATGCTTTCTACCAATTTTGGAGTTGTTTTTTAGTGCTCTCACAAGAGACGTCTGACAAATCGACTTTTTTCACGATTCTATTTTTTTAACGGCGGATATGTTCACACGCATCACGAATTGTAAAAAACTATGGATACGTCTTTAGCTATAGGTAATAAGGTAAAAAAAGAGTTTCATGTTATTTGTCGAATCCTCAATGACGGATCCCGTGTGGATGAGCCGCTTTTTAAAAGTTAATTGATTAAAAAGAAGTAGGTTTTAAGTAGTTAGGGCTCCCACACAAAACTGCGATTTCGCATCGTGCGTACAGGGCCCCGATCGCGGTAATTCTATAACGCATTAGTCAAGTGTACGTGCAGTTGACGTGCAAAACCGATTTTGATAACGCGCAGCTTTGACAGTGCGACAACCTTTTCTGTTCAGGTGACAATCTTTGGAACTAAAACAGTTTTCATACGACAGTCTATTTTGACAGCTAATTTCGTATTGCAACTTGCAAGTGGTTCCTCTGTCACGGATGTCATCGGATCAGACAGGATTGTGGGACTATAGATTTGCGTGACGTGCGCGTCGTTATGTCATTACGGCAATACGAAGTCAAACGTCAACAAGACCCAAACCATGGCCCGCTATTATTTCTCGGCTGCTTGCAGTGCAACGAGTGAGATAGAAGATGGCTTTGCCCAAACGCGATAAAGACGCGCTGCATAGAATTACGGCGATTGGCAAGCAGTACGTCGTCGATGCGTGTCAAGTGTTTGACTGGCAATAAGGTTCCTATTAGCATGGCCAATCTCAGATTCTTGCGATGCGATGTGAATTCGCAGTTTTGTTTGGGAGCCCTTATGGTTAAAGTTGAAAATTAATTTATTTGTAAATATTTGATTAAGTCGTGGATAATGGCATGGAAAAATCATTTTCTTTTTCTGTATGTAACAACACTAGAGTGCATGAGATTATTGTATCTTATATAATACAGTGTAGGTACTAATGAACCTCTTTTATATATTTAATTTGTTGATAATAAAGCTAACGAAATTCTTACGAAGTCTCTTTGCATTATTCAAACGTGCAAAAACTAATGTCAAATAAATTTTATTCCACAACAATACTCCGCATGAAACAAATACCTTTGTCAAAAAGAGAAAATCTTTTTGTTTTTATTTTACTTATGATTTTATTTTGTTTTTGTTTTTGTTTACCAAGACGACACGACACCGTTTACCACGCAAACCCTGTCTACAGAAAGATCATTTACCACTCAACAACAGGAGTTACCTGAAAGTGAGTTACACCATAATTATTTTTTATTTTTCTTATCCCTTTTAGTTTATATTTTTCTTTATTTTTTTATTTAAAATTGTTAGTCATAAGCGTTTAAGTAACGAAATCTATAGCCGTAGCACAAAAACTATCGTTACCTATGGTAATCTTAATAGTAAACTATACTATCTGACAAAAGCTGCCAAGTACAGTACCCCTAACATGAAAGTAATGGTAATCGAATAGTAAACTATGCCGTCCTTCAAAAGCTGTGTCAATTATTGAATTTCAGTTCCTTATACGACCAAAAGAGGCGCTGCTCTGGTTTTTATACAAAATTGCGCCAGATAACTCTGCGCGTCTCTGGGGCGTTTTTTGCGCTAACTACAGATTTTTTTTTATAAGTTTCTACTAAAAGATTAGTATTCGATTTTGACCGCTTACTTACTTTGCGCGTACTATAAGGGCGTGAGCATTTTGGATACGTTTTCGTACGAATTTTACCAGTACGAAAACGCACGAATGATCCCGACCTTCCAAGTACTATGGGAGCGCGCACACTGACGCAGACATTCCACCACTTTATCACTAGGACTTACATATCTTACTAATATTATAAATGTGAAAGTTTAGATGTTTGGATGTTTAGATGTTTGGATGTTTGTTACTCAATCACGCCAAAATGGCTGAACGGATTTGGCTGAAATTTAGGACACAGATACTTTGTAGCCTGGAGAGGAACATAGGCTACTTTTTATCCCGAAATGTCACATTCCCGCGGGATAACGTCGTGAAGTCCACGCGGGCGAAGCCGCGGGCGGAAAGCTAGTATACTATATAAATAAACACTTCTAACTGCTATTCTTCTTTGTCCCAGCCTGCCCATCTGGGGAGTTCTCTTGCGACGAGACTCGATGCGTGAGCTTCAGCCAGCGCTGCGACGGCATCGTTGACTGCACTGACGGTGTTGATGAACGGGGGTGTGAAAGCAGTAAGTATTTACTATTAGACCGAGACCAAACTAGCCAAACTTCTAGTTCTCTCTGAACATAACTTTGCATTAGAGAACACCAAAAGACCGTGTCAAAATTCTTCTTTATTGTTTTGAGAGCTGAGATCAAGACCAGACTAGGTTAGCTCATTATATAAGGCCTCGGCTCCTTATCGGCATCGCCTCGCCTCAGCGTCAACGAGTGAACCGCGGGTGGACGAAGCGTTATAACTTTTTTCCGTTGTTTTTCGAGTTAGGCGTTGCCGGGGCGATGAAGTGACGTAACCTTCGAAAGTTAACACCAGTCTTATTCATCAAGGATGAAACAATGCATTTGCAAAAATTTACTTTATAGGGGACTATAAGTTTGGCACTATTATGATTAACTAACTACTTACGGGTTAGAATAAACTGGCAGATTTTTACCAAGTAAGCCGATGTGGAGTATAAGCAAACATCAAGTTTAATTAAACAGGGCGAACAAACTGTTATAAAACTAAATTATCTGCTTAGATTGGGTATTTCACAATAGAGGTGGCGATATGATACAATCAAGCAGACACACCTTGAACCCTCAGCTCTACTGCTATAGAAATATAAAATCGGCCAAGTGCGCGTCGTACTCGCCCATGAAGGGTTCCGTACCCACTTAACGTACCAATACACCTGGCCTAAATCTTACTATTATTTTTCGCCAGCAAAGAATAACATTGTTTTTCGTAGTATTTGTATGAATGACAAAGTCACATTTGCGGTCTTTGACAATGTGTTATACCTATCTCAAAAGCTGCTGACTGTATCTCGTTCAAACTAATTTTCTTTGAAAGTGTTTATTGAGATGTACCTACATCATATTTTTTTAGATATTGCACTCTCTTATTTTAATAAATTTAATGACGTATGTTACGTTAGGTGATAGTGTGACCTTAATAGTTAAGGGTTAACATACCTACTCATTACAAAACTATACCACAGCCTTACTACTTTTAACACTGTGACTATACTCACGAGTTTTTTCGAGAAAACCTCACACTGATAACAAAGTTAAAAGGAGACAGCAGTGGTAATTCAATTAAATCGTAATGCTTTAAACAGATGCGTTTTTATGGTAACTGTCCTAGTGTTATTGTTACAACAGCGGTCAGTTATATTAATAGAACACATTCATTGATGTTAAACCGCAAATAAAAAATAACGAAGATACCGACAATTTCCTTTGTCATTATTCAATTCCCGTGAGCTTATAATAATAACATATTGTGTGTATAAAGAAACTTTGACTTTATTTAACACTCTTCCTGAAAAGGTTGGGGGCGATTTTCAAATGTATTGATATACAGGGTGTTTTTCTATAAGTGCAACTTAGGTGGTGCTTGTACTCATGAGTATGAACAACTTTTACTATGAGGCCAACTCTGCAACTTCAGAAAAAAAATCAGCTGTTCCATACATTCTGGTCACGTAGGTATTAACAAATTGTATGAAACAGCTGTTTTTTTTTGTTGAGTTGCAGAGTTGGCCCCATAGTAAAAGTTGTTCATATTCATGAGCACAATCACCACCTAAGAGATATTGCACTTATAGAAAAACACCCTGTATATCTAACTCGACATAGGTCAAATTCGAATACTAATCTTTGCCATAAGTTTTTGAATAAAAAAATGTACTGTAGCTAGCGCTAAAAACGTCCCAGTCAAGCGCAGTACTGAAAATGTCACAGAAATGTCTAAAAATACAATTTTACGCGCGATAATGTAACGGATGACAAGTATCACTCGATGCAAGTCGAGCGCTGGGCATAGATATTTCTATAATGTGTCTACGAAAATTCAGTTTCAACTGACATTCGCCATTTTATTTCGACCATGAAGCTCGACTTAATACTGAGGTAACTGGAGTTCTCACCCTGAATAAAAAAGTGTACCCAGCAAATTTGACATTTATGTATGTAGTGGCTGTCAGTTGTCTCATATGACCATACGTATTTTTTAAAAGTGTAGGTGAGACGGAAGACAGCCACTGTGTAATTTGTGGTGGACAAAAAATTGTTCGTACTGCACTCTCCAGTTACCTCAGTATTAAGTCGAGCTTCATGATTTCGACAGTACCCGCCATATAACTTGGCGTGTGTCAATATCTGGAACTATGATTATATCATGGGAATAAGACGAACCACGACGATCAGCGCCCTCTGACAGATGCGCCAAGTTATGTGGCGCGGACTATATCTAATTCGATATCATATCAAAGGCGCGAGAATCGGCCCCGAATGCTAACACTTTCTTACTAAACATGTCGTAGGACATTATGCATTATATTCATCATGATTGTTGTGCTTGCTGCTTATACTGAGCTGAACCACCACAGTTTTAAAGCATGTAAATGTAAATTGTAAAATAACTTCCTACACCTTAACTATCAAATTGATTTTGAAAGAAAAAAAAAATACTTTTTAGCAATACACAACAAGGTAAACACCCGGAAAACCAAATAAAAATAACAAAACAACAAAAGTAACCAATAATAATAAATAACTTTTTTTACAATAACACCAATTATCTAAGCACATGTAATAGTATATTATGATACAAGTGAGCTAACGTTGCTCATTATACACGAGGCTGTGGGTTGCAGCCCGAGCCGCAGGCGAGGGCGTAAATCAGCCGAGTGTCTAGTGAGTAAGTTGCTCACGAGTTTCATACGCACTTTTTCAACACACTTGCGAGGAAAAACAAACATTTATTGCATTCATTCATAAATTAATTAACCTTATTAGCTAAGAGAAAAAGCGCGCAAGTTTTTTTTTGCTTGCGGCAAATGTAAGGTCATTGATTACATACAGCCATACAGCCTACTTCAAAATAATTATAATAATAGTGATAAAACGCAAATGTTTTATAACAAATTATTGTGAATTATAAATAATTTGATAATAATATACTTAATTATGTTTTTTTGACTTAATTAGGGACATATTTATTTATTTTAAAAACGTAAATGGATTTTCAACCGTATAAAACCTCTTTGTTGTTACAAAAAAAGAACTGTACGTATTACCCGGTGAAATTGAAAGTGCTCTGTTTACTCGCATATAACTTGCAGTTAGGTACTAACTTAACTTTGTAGGGATACTGTATTACCCGGTTAAATTGAAAAGTCTCTGTTTACTCGCATATAATTTGCAGTTAGGTACTTACTTAACTTTGTAGAGATAATTCTATTACGCAACTAGTACTGTAATATTATTATGCACGCGTGTTTTATAGTTCGGTTTATGGCCCTAAGATCGATGTAATAAGGCTCACTTTATGAGCAAGTGTGTTGAAAATTTCATTAAGAAACTGTGTCATGGAAAACTTGATAACGGATAAATATATACTTAAATACTTTTTGTTTGTAAATACATACTTAATATACATAGAAAACACCCAGACCAAGACAAATAGACATGTTCAGGCACACAAATATTTGTCTTGTTCGGGAATCGAACCCGAGACCTCTGGCGTAGAAGGCAGGTAGCCTACCCCTGCACCAAATCGGTCGTCAAAATTGTCATTGTCTTTAATGTGAAGACTTGAAGAGCGCTCGATGATTCATACGACCGTTCAAATTCTTAGTTGATATTAATGCATTTCCTCATGGGCTGATTGAAGGCACACTCGTATACGCATTCTCATAAGCGGCAATTGAACATTCAATCGACTGGGCACTGAATTAATACTACCAGTACCCCATCTTCCTATAAAAGGTCGACACACGAGTAATGCCGATATTACACCGTTCAACCAAAAGGCCTAATCAGAGGACGGACTGTCCTCCGGGTACTTTTTGTCCATCGATATAGATCACTTATAAATTGTATCGAATAACGCACACGAGGAACTAAAAGTAGAACTAAACTACCGCGGTCACCGAGAGACTGGACTGGGCAAAAGTTCGCGGTAGTCCGCGAAAAAAATAGAACGAACGTAATAGCCGCTACACACGCTCCTATCCGACCGCCGATTTGGTGCGGGCGAACTTCACTGCAGATCTGATCCGCGCCTACACACGTTCAAACCAAATCTGCCGCACCAAATCGGTCGGCGCTACACACGTTCCGATTTGGTCTGGCCGCACCTAGCTGTTGTTGCAGTGTTGCCAGCCACTGCGTATCTCCCAATATTAATATTATTTATAAATACTGAAAACATTGATTTGCTTGCAATAGATAGATAAAAAGAAAATTATTTTCGGTTATTAATGTTTTATTATTTTAAAGAATTCAATTTCATTATTTTTTAATTTTCTGTTGTTTTCATTAAAATACTAGAACATGCTAAATATTTACTAAAAACAGCACTTATTGATGCGGTGTTTTGCCTTTATTATAAATATTTAGTTTTACGACAAATTGCGAGTTTTTAAATAAAATAAACGACAAAAAACTAATGGATAAAAGAATCTTTGCACAAATTGCCATAATTAAACCTTTCGTTTGTTCAGTCCTACGTAAAACTCATGAACGAGCATTAAATTGAATACTCTGAAAATCCCTTAAACGTAATTCTATCTACTCTAAATATTTCCGCTTTTACATATTTTCTCCCTAAATCTAGGGGAAAACCTCTAAAATTGTCAACACTGCCAAGTTGGTCCGGTCGGAAGCCTACACACGTTCCGATTTGGTAGGAAGTGAAGTTCGTGCGAACCAAATCCGGCCGACCGCGTCAAACACGAATAATAATAATTATGGTCGGACGACGACGCTACACACGTCCAGATTTGGTCTGGAGCAGACCAAATCGGCTGTCGGATCGGAACGTGTGTAGAGTCTATAACTATGCGCAACAACGCACACAACGAACTTTAGACTGCATTGAGCGCTTGATAGTGAAGTACGTTTCCGGGCAACAAATGACCGCACACCGTATGCGTTGAGTCCGCGACAAGTCCTCGGAGGACATATTTTGGACGTACAGGGACTTTTTGTCCGCCGGGGACAAAAGTCCCTCGTCTGATTATGCCTAAATTGTTTCACTTTGGTTGAAAGGCACAGAAGTGAAAGATACTGCTGTTTACACGTATATTTAAAAATGAACTGTCTAAATTATAAAGTGAACCATTCAACTCGCATTGCTTGAAAATGTCTATCAATCAGGTAGCACATTGAGAATGAACAGCTAGTGAATCATTCAATTCTTATATTTACACGTTCAACTTTCTTTAAAAGCAAAAGTGAAAATGTTGAGCAAACTCAATTCTTTCAAAGCGATTGAATGTGGTTGAACATTGCCATTGAATGATTTACTTTTACGTTTATATTGTTCAATTTGGTTGCTTCATCCAAATTGAAAGGCAGAAGTGAACCGTGTAATACCACCATAATGATTCTTATGTATCTCTCTCTCTCTCGGTTAGATCTGGAAGAGAGAGAGAGAGAGAGAGATAGAGAGAGATACAGATGAGTCGTAACCTCACGTGCCGACCCTGTTTAGGATTTTATTTTTATTTACATCTAAGTATCTATTTTATATTTTAGATGAAGATGAGGTACTTACTGGTAGTATTATTCTGTGACTCCAGCGCAGCGAGCGGCATCATTTGAATGGACGATTGTAAATAAACGAACAGTAGCCTGTGACTGCAACTTAACTTGATACGCTAAGTGGATGCGATCGCAACTTAGGTGAAGATATATAGATTTGACAATCGCTTACAGTATTCTGTTTAGGGTGACCGTCGTTTTGGCGGCATGTGTGGAATATTATAAGTATGTTCAGAGTTCTGGTCTCAATTACATAAACTTCATTTATCTGCCTAACTAAAACACAGATAGTTTAGAACTTCTCATTAATATTATTAAAAGGTAATGTTTCTTTGTATGTTTGAAAATGAGTTTATTAATATTATGAATATTAAACATTTCTCTTAAGGGCAGGCGGTAAGTGAAACGCGTAAAACAGCTTGCAGGGTTTTAAACTTAGAGCATAGAATTAAGGACAGATATTACTTTAAAAAATATGATAGTGAACAGGAATAGTTACTTTACAATAACACCGTGGAAAATTTTAAATATTTTACTCACGTTAATGGCAAAAAAAACGCAAACTTCACTAAAAACAGCAAAATCAACGTTTTTTGTTTTAAAGATATTGTTAAAGAAAAATAATCTTTTTAATAATATTTAATGTTAAATTAAATGACAATGAAACATAGAATTGATTCACCGCGCCATATTTTCCCTTTTTTTATATAAATTGAGAACAATCTGGCGTCAAAGATTGACAATTTTGAAGCGCGCTTCGCTCATACATTTTCGTATAGAACGCGAAGATAAATAAAACATTGTATAAATACAAGCCGCCCTAGCAGCAAAATTTAGTAAGCCCGCTGATTTCAAGGTGAGAGCACGTCGCTTTTTCTCAGCTTCTGACACTCGTAATCAGACTATCTGTACACAAACACTTTGAGCGGTGGTAAAGAAAAGGTAGGTAAAGGAAAATTTACAGAAATCCGAAAAGCGATACCAATATCAGGACATAATTAGTTTTCCACTCAACAATTTGTTTGATACGTCATCACATCAGATATCTGGTCAAATGCTGGAGCCAGGAAGTGGCTGATGGAACTGCTCAGCAATTCAACGTACGTAACCACTTTCAGTCGTCTAGATGAAAACTCTGGTGCCAAGTAGTTTCGAAGGTCTGATGCTGGAGTCAGGAAGTGGTTGATGGAACTCTTCAACGATCCAACGTAAACACTTCGAGTTTGGGCTTGTTTGAATAGTCTTGATGAGAACTCTTCTGCTAAGTAGTTTCGAAAGTCTGATGCTGGAGTCAGGAGGTGGTTCATGGAACTCTTCAACGATCCAACGTAAACACTTCGAGTTTGGGCTTATTTGAATCGTCTTGATGAGAACTCTTGTGCCAAGTAGTTTCCAAGGTCTATTGCTGGAAGTGGCTAATGGAACTCTTCAACGATTAAACGTAACCAGTTAATTTTTGGGCTCGTTTGAATTGTCTTGATGAGAACTCTTGACAAGAAAATAGCAACGCAATATTAAAAATATTAAAAAATCCAAGATGGCGGCGAACTTTTTTGTTTATGGGCCGATTTTGATGAAACGCGGTTAATGGTACTATTTTGATAAGAAAACAGCAACGCAATATTAAAAATATTAAAAAATCCAAGATGGCGGCCAACTTTTTAGTTTATGGGCCGATTTTGATGAAACGCGGTTTATGGTACTATTTTGATAAGAAAACAGCAACGCAATGTTAAAAATATTAAAAAAGCCAAGATGGCGGCGAACTTTTTTGTTTATGGGCCGATTTTGATGAAACGCGGTTTATGGTACTATTTTGATAAGAAAACAGCAACGCAATGTTAAAAATATTAAAAAATCCAAGATGGCGGCCAACTTTTTTGTTTGTAGGCCGATTTTGACAGCACTCGGGTTTTGGTACTATTTTGTAAAAAAACCAGCAATGCAATATTAAAAATATTAAAAAATTCCAAGATGGCGGCGAACTTTTTTGTTTGTGGGCCGATTTTAATGAAACACGGTTTTTGGTACTATTTTGATAAGAAAACAGCAACGCAATGTTAAAAATATTAAAAAATCCAATATGGCGGCGAACTTTTTTGTTTATGGTCCGATTTTGATAAAACGCGGTTTATGGTACTATTTTGATAAGAAAACAGCAACGCAATATTAAAAATATAAAAAAATCCAAGATGGCGGCCAACTCTTTTGTTTATGGGCCGATTTTGATGAAACGCGGTTTATGGTACTATTTTGATAAGAAAACAGCAACGCAATGTTAAAAATATAAAAAATCCAAGATGGCGGCCAACTTTTTAGTTTGTTTATGGGACTTTTTTGCCGATTTTGATAAAAGTTGATTTTTGGAACATGAAAACAGTAAAATTTACTTCAGACGAGAAACTCTTCAACAGTCATCAGCACTGACACGAAATGTTATATATGCATTCAATTATGGTGGGTGATCCTGCACCTAAGGTTGGCTCCGGACGCGAGACCTCTGCAATGGTCAATAGCAATGCCATGAAATTTTGTATAAGCAATCCTTTGTGATGGCCTGTTAAGTTCCTGATGGTTTGATTTAGTTCAACAGTAAAAATTAAATAATTATAACTAAAAAAAATCAATAATCAAAAAAATATACAAGCTTTTATGAGTTAAAACTAAAAAGTTTACTAAATATTTAATTCAGATTGAAAGTATGCTGTTTTATATTTCTTAGCCTCCAAAGCTCCTTCGTCTATATCAAAATAATCCCATATCACAATTACATATTTTATAACCCTGGAACTTTATATCATTTACTTACTGTGCCCGCGACTTCGTTCGCGTGGTATGGTGACTTTCGGCAGCATTTTTTATTTTTCGGCTTATTATTTTGCAAATACACTTAAGGCATAATCAAACGAGGGACTTTTGTCCCCGGCGGACAAAAAATCCCTGTACTTCCAAAATATGTCCTCCGAGGACTTGTCGTGGACTCAACGCATGCGGTGTGCGGTCATTTGTTGCACGGAAATGTACTTCACTATCGAGCGCTCAATGCAGACTAAAGTTCGTTGTGTGCGTTGTTGCGCCTAGTTACGTTCGTTCTATTTTTTTCGCGGACTACCGCGAACTTTTGTCCAGTCCAGTCTCTTGGTGTCAGCGGTAATTTAGCGGACTTTTTGTCCGCGGTACTTTTAGTTCCTCGTGTGCGTTATTCGACACAATTTGTAAGAGATCTATATCGATGGACAAAAAAGTACCCGGAGGACAGTCCGTCGTCTGATTAGGCCTATAGGCATATTCCCCGTTCCCCCACATACGCTGCGCTACGCCGCCGCCGCTCATTGTGTATAGTGCGCGGCGTTTGGCAAGTTTTTTACTTCCGTTAATTTCAGTTTCACATTTTGTAATGACTTCGTAAATCTTTGTATTTCTATTATCATTGTATTTTGTGGGCCGTAAGCTTTTTGTCGACGTCATTACACAAAAACTTTCATTCCCTATTTTTACCACCTGCTTAGTTTTCAATACTTACAGTAATTTTGCTTACTTCCGTTCCACCAATTTTAAATTAAAAGTTAGAATCGCACCGTCCTTTTTTTAATGCTCTTCTCTGTGCCATCTCTAGAAGCTACTATGTAAATGCAATCTGTGACATGGTCGAAGAAAAATGGAGATTTTTGTGGCAGTGAAAATTTAGTTTTATTTATTCGAACGCATCGAATTAGTAGACACCACCTTTAGAGTAAAATTTATACAAACTTTGAATGTCCTATTTATTTGTATCTAATCTAAAGCCTAAATAATAAGTTTAAGTTTCTAGCTTTAAAATTAATGTTATTTTCAGACAAATTTTCATCTCCTATTTCAACCTCTTACAAACCTTTTTTCGCATTAAAAAGCAGCCTATGTTCTTTCTCAGGCTCTACAAATACAAATACAAATACAAATTCTTTATTTGCTTAAAATAGGGCTTTGATGTTACTTTGTTTCAATTTGTTCTTATCCTATTTAGCCATTTATATAGTATGCAAATGTCCTTGTTACAATTATTTATAATGAAAGTAAAGAAATAAAAGAATAATAATCCACAATGTCATAGTCACAAATTACAAATACTAGTATTATATTATCTGTGATCACACATTACAAAATCATTAAAATTAAAATTAAAAAAAAAATAAAATCCAAATGTCAGGATCACACAAGTATTCATTGATAGTATAATAGGCTTTTTCTAACAAAAAAATATTAAGGTGCATTTTAAATTTCACTACATCATTTATTTTTTTCGTAATATATTCTTATGTCCTTTGGTATTTTATTAAAAATTTTTGAAGCAATACCATAAATATTATTTTAAAAAAGAGCAGTTTTGTGCGGTATTTGACGCAGTTTGTCTTTACATCTTGACGATGAAAATTTTTCAAATAAACACAAGTTAGACCTCTCAAAGAAACCTACTTCATGTTACTGCACGGCACTGTCATAATTTTTAAACCAAATTTCATTAAAATCGGTTCAGTAGTTTAGGTGTGATTGCGTAACAGACAGACAGACAGAGTTACTTTTGCATTTAAAACATTTGTGTACGTAGTATGTACTATATTTCAATTTATATGAATTGTGTACTAATCACTGTTTCAAGCTTTTAAATAAAAGCGTGTTAAATTTTAATAACGGCAAAAGAGAGAGAAAAAACTAAAGTTAACAACCCTTTTTACCTTTACCTTACCGTTTTCTTGTCAAAATAGTACCAAAAACCGTGTATCATCAAAATCGGCAAACAATCAAAAAAGTTGGCCGCCATCTTAGATTTTTTAATATTTTTATATTGCGTTGCGGTTTTCTCATGAAAATAGTACCAAAAACCTGTTTCATCAAAATCAGCCCACAAACAAAAAAGTTGGCCGCCATCTTGGATTTTTTAATATTTTTAATATTGCATTGCTGGTTTTTTTTACAAAATAGTACCAAAACCCGAGTGCTGTCAAAATCGGCCTAAAAACAAAAAAGTTGGCCGCCATCTTGGATTTTTTAATATTTTTATCATTGCGTTGCTGTTTTCTTATCAAAATAGTACCATAAACCGCGTTTCATCAAAATCGGCTCATAAACAAAAAAGTTGGCCGCCATCTTGGATTTTTTTATATTTTTAATATTGCATTGCTGTTTTCTTGATAAAATAGTACCCATAAACCGCGTTTCATCAAAATCGGCTCATAAACAAAAAAGTTGGCCGCCATCTTGGATTTTTTACTATTTTTAACATTGCGTTGCTGTTTTCTCATCAAAATAGTACCAAAAACCGTGTTTCATCAAAATCGGCCCGCAAACAAAAAAGTTGGCCGCCATCTTGAAATTTTTTAATATTTTTAATATTGCATTGCTGGTTTTTTTACAAAATAGTACCAAAACCCGAGTGCTGTCAAAATCGGCCTACAAACAAAAAAGTTGGCCGCCATCTTGGATTTTTTAATATTTTTAATATTGCGTTGCTGTTTTCTTGACAAAATAGTACCAAAACCCGAGTTTCATCGAAATCAGCCCACAAACAAAAAAGTTGGCCGCCATCTTGGATTTTTTAAAATTTTTAACACTACGTTGCTGTTTTCTTGACAAAACAGTACCAAATCCCGAGTTTCATCGAAATCGGCCCACAAACAAAAAAGTTGGCCGCCAACTTGGATTTTGTACTATTTTTAACATTGCTTTGCTGTTTTCTCATCAAAATAGTACCAAAAACCGTGTTTCATCAAAATCGGCCCACAAACAAAAAAGTTGGCCGCTATCTTGGAATTTTTTAATATTTTTAATATTGCATTGCTGGTTTTTTGACAAAATAGTACCAAAACCCGAGTGCTGTCAAAATCGGCCTACAAACAAAAAAGTTGGCCGCCATCTTGGATTTTTTAATATTTTTAACATTGCGTTGCTGTTTTCTTATCAAAATAGTACCATAAACCGCGTTTCATCAAAATCGGCTCATAAATAAAAAAGTTGGCCGCCATCTTGGATTTTTTAATATTTTTAATATTGCGTTGCTGTTTTCTTGACAAAATAGTACCAAAACCCGAGTTTCATCGAAATCGGCCCACAAACAAAAAAGTTGAACGCCATCTTGGATTTTTTAATATTTTTAACATTGCGTTGCTGTTTTCTTATCAAAATAGTACCATAAACCGCGTTTCATCAAAATCGGATCATAAACAAAAAAGTTGGCCGCATTCTTGGATTTTTTAATATTTTTAATATTGCGTTGCTATTTTCTTGTCAAGAGTTCTCATCAAGACAATTCAAACGAGCCCAAAAATTAACTGGTTACGTTTAATCGTTGAAGAGTTCCATCAGCCACTTCCTGGCTCCAGCAATAGACCTTGGAAACTACTTGGCACAAGAGTTCTCATCAAGACAATTCAAACGAGCTCAAACTCAAAGTGGTTACGTTGATTTGTTGAGGAGTTTCATCAAACAGTTCATGACTCTAGCTTTCAGATCTTGGAAACTACTTGGCACAAGAGTTCTGATCAAGACAATTCAAACGAGCCCAAACTCGAAGTGTTTATGTTGAATTGTTGAAGTGTTCCATCAACCACCTCTTGTCCCTAGAATCAGACCTTTGAAACATTTTGGCACAAGAGTTCTCATCAAGACCATTCAAACGAGCCCAAACTCGATGTGTTTACATTGAATCGTTGAAGAGTTCCATCAACCACCTCCTGACTCCAGCATCAGACTTTCGAAACTACTTAGCAGAAAAGTTCTCATCAAGACTATTCAAACAAGCCCAAACTAGAAGTGTTTACGTTGAATTGATGAAGAGTTCTATCAGCCACTTACTAGCTCCAGAACTGGACCTTAGAAACTACTTGGCACCAAAGTTTTGATCAAGACCATTCAAATGAGCCCAAGCTCG
This sequence comes from Crambus lathoniellus, assembly GCA_949710035.1. Classification (NCBI taxonomy): domain Eukaryota; kingdom Metazoa; phylum Arthropoda; class Insecta; order Lepidoptera; family Crambidae; genus Crambus; species Crambus lathoniellus. The sequence goes on from OX453296.1 coordinate 34,305,909, forward strand.
AAGTGGTTACGTTGAATTGATGAAGAGTTCTATCAACCACTTCCTGATTCCAGCATCAGACCTTCGAAACATTTTGGCACAAAAATTTGAATTGTTGAAGAGTTCTATCAACCACCTCCTGACTCCAGCATCAGACGTAGGAAACTACTTGGCACAAGAGTTCTCATCAAGACTATTCAAATGAGCCCAAACTCCAAATGTTGAGGAGTTATTTTGACTGTCTGTCAGATGCTGCATCAGCCCCCAGATGTCAAACATGGCAAATGAAACGCATCAAATACGTAAAGTTACTTTCTGACAAAAAAAACAGTTATTACTTTTTAATTTTCTGAATTACATTTTTTCGTGCTAGGGCGGAGAAGTTTGTGTGCGTGAAGGCACACATATACAGATTAGCTTCGTCAATACCTACGCGCTGGCTTACAGCCGGCCCTTAAATGCTTTTAACAGTACATTAACCTGAGTAACGGGCATTCTTTATTCTGATACCGCGAGGGTAAAACCACGGGAGTTTATTTTATCTCAAAGGTATAATGTATCTTTCTACTGGTGAAGGAATTTTCAAAATCGGGTCCGAAGTCCCAGGTGATAAGGCCAGGATTCCCGAAAATAAGGTATTTTAAATTATCGATTACTCGCAAATCACAAGTAGGTAGGTAAGTAGGTACTCAATATTTGAAAAAATATTGGTATGTTATTTTACAGTCTTCAATCTAGTGATTGCGGCCATTTAATACTCTATTATACCTACTCTATTTTACATTACTTCATTTCCCGGCCTTATTTCTTATTTCCGGCCTTATTTCTTATTATTTATAATTCTCCGGCCTTATTCGGCTGGTCCGAAGTCCTGAGGTTAAACAGCACAGACTAAGGATGGCATAGTGTTTTTCTAGTTTTGTAGATGGCCTATAATCTACAAAAGTCTTAAATACCATTTAAAATTTGGTAACCCTACAGATCAGATCGTTCCCGCGGTCGGTATGTCGAGTGCGTCCGTAGGCGGACACATGCTGCTCAAGTGTTGTAATCACATCCATAATATTACTGGCAGAACGAACAGTACACAGACTAATAATCGAAACGCTCTCAGTAACAATATATTTGTTTATTTAGGCCTCTTACTAATTGAAATGTAAAGGTTCGAGTTCGAGGCGGCTCTTAATGTTTTGTGTGAAGGGTACTTAAATGGAAACTTGGTGCTGCAAATTCTTCACAATAGTCATTTAAATTAGTACTAATAGTAGAAGAGTCGTTAAATTTTAGTCGTCAAATCCTTGAGTAGGTTCAACCGAACTGTATACTCGTATCTCAGTTTATAAAGAGAGGCCATTAGGGCCATTTGGTAGGGAAGTACCATGATAAGTTAGAAAAAGTCACGCATTTTCGTCGTTTGAATTAAAAATTTCATTTATTTTTTTCGTTTTTTAGTGTTTGTTAATTTTGTTTGAAGATTCTTTTTGAAGGCGGTTACATTTTTTTTAAACGTTTTATTTCCACACCCCCTTGTCGTGGCTCGTGGTCGTGGGTCATGAGCGCACTCTCATTTCATCTATCATTATCATTATCATTTCTTATCTCTACCATGTCATCACCATATCTTAAATCATAAACCATATCATCACCATATTATCATAAGCTATCTTCTATATAAGTAAATAATAAAAAAAAAATAAGTTTTAGAAATCCCCGACACAAAATAAACTTCAAAAAAGTCAACCAATTCAATCCCTCCTGATCAGAAGGTCTAAGTAGCTAAATGTCCAACAGTGCGAAACGTCTAATGAGCAGTAAGTCTAAATAGCAAAATGTCCATGTAGCAAAACGCCCACAAAAAGAGAAGTACTAATAGGATATTATACGTTGGAGGTCCCCCGACCGAGAGACACTTGTTGACTATTTTGAAGATTTTTTCAGTTGGGGGTTTTGATTTTTTTTTAATTTAATTTTTATTAAATATTTTATTATAAGCTATTTTTATACTTTTTTTGCATTGAAGTAAATAAATAAACATAGCAATGTTTATTTATAGAAATATAATGTGCGCGAGAAATCTAAGATGTGCTTATTATATCTACTGGTATTTTTCTTCAAGTTATTTTTAAATGTATAAAAGTACTAGTAGTCCTCGGTCTTATACCTAAGCTACTAGCCTTCCGCCCGCAGCTTCACCCGCATAAACTACATGACGTTATATCCCGGGGGAAGGTGATATTTTTCCGGGATAAAAAGTAGCCTATGCCACTCTCCAGGTCCCAAACTATCCCGATAGGTACCAAAAATCACGTCGTCGGTCGGTGTCGGTCCGTTTTGACGTGAAAGACGGACGAACAAACACACTTTTCACATTTATAATATTAGTATGGATGTCTCTATTATTATTTTATTATAACAATGTGCGCGTCTATAAAGTGTTAGAAGTGTCGCATCCGTTGCTTCTCTCGGAATAATTATGATGACTTTTGCAGTGCGGATGTTATGTTTTTCGTGTTACAAATAACTCACAGCAATCCCATAATCTATTATGTAAATATTAATAATGTCAAAAACACACTAAAATAGTGTATTCTGAGAATACATATACCATATTTATTCTCAGAATACACTATTTTATTAAAACTTCTAGAATGTTCGAGCTTACTAATTAGAACTGTTATGCGTTACAAAATTAAAGTTAAAGTTTGAAGACAACATTTTTGAAGATCTTATTTTAATTAGCTTAGCAAACTTTCGATACCAATGTCGTTTATCTTATTAACTACTAGCGGCCGCCCGCGGTTTCACCCGCGTGGTTCCCGTTCCCGTGGGAATATCGGGATAAAAAGTACATATAAACCTTCCTCTTGAATCACTCTATCTTTTAAAAAAAAACGCATCAAAATCCGTTGCGCAGTTTCAAAGATTTAAGCATACAAAGGGACATAGGGAAAGAGAAAGCGACTTTGTTTTATACTATGTAGTGATGTTTCCAACAAAGTTGATTATTAATAATGTACCATTTCCACATCTCTTTTCGGTTTTTTAGTCAAACTTTTGCACCTATTCCATTCATGAAAATGAAACGTGTTAAAAATAATGTAACGATGTTATTGCTGCTTCATTTAATAGTTACATAGAAAGAAAAGACGAAAGGTACTACTGGTAGAAGTAATTTACAGTCTGCCAAGGTATGCCTTGAACTATTAGCATTGGACCACGGAACACGATACTAAGTAATAATTTGTAATAAATCATTATAAATAGATTACATAAGTAATCGGTGTGCCCTTACAGGAACATGTTTGTGTCCATTTACTTATATTGTTATCATATTTGTATCAACATGATGCAATAAAGAATTTTGAACTTTGAACTTCAACACAAAAAAAGACATAGTGGAAGCAAACGGGCCGGACAACGTCGAAACCCTATTGTTTAAAACAGCAAATCCTCCATACGTTTTAACTTTGTAGGATTTAGTTTGTTTTATGCATATTTTTGACGTCACGCATCATTCAGAAAAGGAAGCAGAAGAAGAAGGTACAAAATTTGTGACATATTCCTTCTACCTCTTTCTTCTTGTTTCAGAGAATGGAAAATCCTATGAATAATATCGAACTAATGACTGTGATTGCTGCCTCGTTTAATACGAGACTCTGATTAGGAGCAATGGGTGCGCGGTCGGGGCGCATTCTTCGAATTAATTTTAATTGCCCGCGCGGTGGGTCTGTCTGTACTGTACATATCATTTGACTACTACATTAGAGAATAAGTATGATTCCCACTTTATTGTTAGCAACAAAGCTTTAAGACGCTTGTGCTAGCCGATTTGTTCGGAAACTTAGGACAAGAAGGCAGGATATAGAGCGACACCTACAAAGTTTTAGAGAAAAAAGGGTTATTGCAAAGTTTATGAGTTTTTGGCGTGAAAACGTCATAAAATCGATGAACGCGCCAGCTGCACTCACGAAAAAACATGACTCATTGCTACGTTCCGCCTGAGCATAGAATAATATAGATAAATTAGTATAGACAATAAATAAGGTCTAAAATAACTTGCACCCTCACGCCTGCCTCACTAGGGTCACTCGACTGCAATGTTACGTCGAAATTCTTTGTTTAAATTATTTTTATGGTTGAAAAATGGAAAACGATTTATTTAGAAAAAATCGACCCGTCTCACAACCAGCTCCGATGGGACTCGAACCCACGACCTTTCGCTATCCGGGCGACTGCTCTAACCACTGAGCTACGGAGTCGTTACGAGAAGCGTTAAATTTATCAAATACTTCTTACACGCTGTATAGCCAGCGTTAATTTTATCAATGTGAAGATATTACTACCCCCACACGCAAAAGAAATACCTTTCCAGATATTTGACAATCGCTAAAGAAGAAATTACTATGGCAAGTTATTTAAATATTTACTTTTCACTTCTCATGCTCGTAAAGCTCGTGTTTATGTTGGGTATAGGCTGCATAAAATCGCTTTTTATGCTCTAGTGCATAAAGTAAAATCTTCGTCTAAGTCTCAGACTCTAAGACAAAGGTCGTCAGGTAAACAGTCACACACGCAATTAAACTTCGTTAAATAAACTTCTTATTTCATTCTGTTTCTTTAAATTTTGTACATAATCCATGTTAAATTACTAAATAAATAAAACTAGGCAAAATTAATGAGTTTTGTAAGAAATAAGTATTTCAAGAGCATAATGGACTACGATCTATGCTAAGTAACTATGGCCACTTCCACGTATAAAAAAAAGAAAAAGAAAGTTTTCCCGCCAATATGGCGAAGTCTTTATTTTTTTGCAATATTGTAATTTATTTTCCTCACACTCGAAGTGAAAAGCAGAGTGTATAACTCGTACATAAAACCCATTTTACCCTCGAATTGACTATCCATCCTCGCCTACGGCTCGGGTGGATATATACGTCTCGGGTAAAATGGTATGTTTTATGCACTTGTTGTACAATCTACTATTTTTGCATTCACAATGCAATTTTTATGGTTGAAAAATGGAAAATGAAGTATTTAGAAAAAATCGACCCGTCTCACAATCACAACCAGCTCCGATGGGACTCAAACTCACGACCTTTCGCTATCCGGGCGACTGCTCTAACCACTGAGCTACGGAGTCGTTACACGAAGCATCGAATTTATCAAATACTTCTTATGCGCTGTATAGCCAGCGTTAATTTCATCAATGTGAAGTGTAATTTACGCTGGCTATACACGTGACGTGAACTTGTTCAGTTAAAGAAAGGGATTGAAAATGGCGTCGCTCATCTGTCATTTTCAATCCCTTTCTCTAATGAAAAGCACTATGTTATTTGTATGCTGACCGTAGCGAGCTGTTTGACAGCTGAGCGACGCCATTTTCAATCCCTTTCTCTTATGAAAAGCACTATGTTATTTGCATGATGACCGTAGCGAGCTGTTTGACAGCTGCGAGCGACGCCATTTTCAATCCCTTTCTCTAATGAAAAGCACTATGTTATTTGCATGCTGACCGTAGCGAGCTGATTGACAGCTGAGCGACGCCATTTTCAATTCCTTTCTTTAACTGAACAAGTTCACGTCACGTGTATAGCCAGCGTTAATTTCATTTCACATTGATGAAATTAACGCTGGCTATACAGCGCGTAAGAAGTATTTGATAAATTCGATGCTTCTCGTAACGACTCCGTAGCTCAGTGGTTAGAGCAGTCGCCCGGATAGCGAAAGGTCGTGGGTTCGAGTCCCATCGGAGCTGGTTGTGATTGTGAGACGGGTCGATTTTTTCTAAATATTTCATTTTCCATTTTTCAATCAAAAAAATTGCACTGTGAATGCAAAAAAGTAAAAATTTAAATAACATGAACGAGTTATAGTTCACTACAGCTGACAACGGGAAGAGAATGGTTTGAATTGAATCATTCGAGGCAATGCAAATAGCTTCCAATACAAGGCTTGTATAAAACTTTACTCACGAAATGCGAGGAAATACAATTTTCTTAGTAAAAATGTGGTTTTTAAATTGATTCGTTCGGTCATGTTAAATCACTAGCCATGGAACCATAAAGTTTTATAAAAAACTAGCTTTTGCTCGCGACTTCGTTCGCGTGATTAAGATAGTTGTGCGTTTTTTTTCACGGATTACCAATATAATATCAAGGTATTTATTTAACAGTAGACCTTATTTTTTTGTTCTATGCTCACTTATCTTCTGACATAGTGGGTCAGAGTCTTTGTTCGCTTGGTTTTTACTATCAATTAAAATGCACTATGAATGAAAGTTATCTACCCTCCAAAAATGGGGTCTCTACCTTCAACCTAAATGGAAATTCCTTTACAAACTGAAATACCTTGTAGCACCCTGTATAATGGGAATTTTCCAAAACCATTTCTTAATGCTCACCTACACCATGAAAGGTATTCCCCATACAAACTGGAACGCCCTGTAGCAACCTGTATAACGGGAATTTTTCAAAACCCATTCTTAGTGCTCATACATTATAAAAGGAATCTACCCTCCAAAAATGGTGTATCTATCTTCAGCCCTATACAAATTCCCATACAAACTAGAACACACTGTAGCATCCTGTACAACGGGAATTTTCCAAATGTGCTCACCTACACCATGGAAGGTATCTACCCTCCAAAAATGGTATCTCTGCATTCAGCCCTATACAAATTCCCTTACAAACTGGAACACCCTGTAGCACCCTGTGTAACGGGAATTTTCCAAAATCCATTTTTAGTGCTCACCTACACCATGAAAGATATCACGTGGCTGTATGTCGATTATTCCTTTGTGATAACTTTTGATAGCCATAAAAAAGTTAGTTCTATGAAGAAAAACTTTCGAATTTTAATAATTTGTTTAAAAAACTAAGCATTTCCTAAACTTTTTTGTTCATAATTAGTTTTCTTATCATCTAAACTACCTAACTACAAAAAATCTCTGTTGCAATCAAAAATGTCCGGAATTGTACATACTAGCCTTCGTTTGTTTGTAAGACCCTTTTTCTCAGGAGATAAAAAAATTATAGATTGTACAACAAGTGCATAAAACGTACCATTTTACTCGTAGGCGAGGGTGGATAGTCAAGTCGAGGGTAAAATGGGTTTTATGTACGAGTTATACACTCTGCTTTTCACTTCGATTGTGAGGAAAATAAATTGCAATATTGTAAAAAAGAAAAAATAAAGACCGCCACATTGGCGGGAAGACTTTCTTTTGGATATGGATGGATTATGTACAAAATTGAAGAAACAGAATGAAATAAAAAGTTTATTTAACCAAATTTTTATTGCGTGTGTGACTGTTTACCTGACCACCTTTGTCCTAAGAGTCAGACTTTAGATGAAGATTTTACTTTATGCACTAGAACATAAAAAGCGATTTTATGCAGCCTATACTCAACATATTTAAACACAAACTTTACGAGCATGAGAAGTGAAAACATTATTTTATTTATTTACTAGCTGCCGCCCGCGGTCTCGCCCGCGTGTACTACACGGCATCATCCCGGATAATTAAATAATTTATTAAGATACAAAACAGTTATTTCAGTTTCTTGAGATCTATCTCGTCTTTTTCGTTTGGAGTCTCTCGAATACTGAGAAAGACTTGTTTTTTTTTGTCTAGGCATTTCAGTGAATGTCGCAACAACCTAATTTAACATAAGCAAAACCAGGATGATGTTGACTAAAGCTCTAAAATATACGGGAAATTTCATGGCTGTTCCCCTGCGTTACCGGGTAGGCTACCGTGCCAAATGTGACGTATACGTAAACGATGACAATAACACAAGCCCGAATTCATTTAAAAAGAGTTTTAGCCAGTTCTTATACTGTTTTCCGCCTTCACCACGTGGAGGTACTCCCAGCTTATGTTATTCATGAATTTTAATTTATAATTTTAAACAACTTTTCTTAAGACGCTATGTTTGTATCTCTTATAGTTTAACCTGGCTGCTAGGGTTCCACATCAGGTGTACGACCTTCAAAATTTGTACGTCAATAGAAAATGCTCAACACGTTTAACAATTTTCCTTAAGGCGCGTATTTTTTTATATCTCATAGTTTGGCTGGACTGCTATGGTTCCACATCAGGTATTTCGATCATCAAAATGAATTATAGCCTATATTATGTTGGCGAGGACCAATAGCTAAGTAACAAAAGGGTTTCATCAAAATTCGCTCAGTAGTTTTTGCGTGAAACGCGGACTACAGAAGAACAGACAGACAAAAAAGTCAAAAACCATATTTTTGGTAAATATCTGTTTCGTTTAAGAACACCCTCCAGGGGTATTTTTTTCTATTTCTTTTCAATGTACAGAATTGGCTTGTTTACAGTTTAATTATATGTATAGATTTTCAGCTGAAAGCTCGTATCGTCTTTCAGAACTCATGTTACATTTTAATATTAACGATCGTTTTCACAGCTTTAATTTAACTGCACTAAGACAGTTGCATATTCATTGAGCTCTTTTGCTGCGTCATCTTTTAAATTAGAAATGAAGTTACTAGTGTTCCAACTTCGTTAAAATCATGAAGATTGATGATGCTTTTCTTGGATATTGTAATAGGACGCAATTGTACTGATTCTGCAATCCAAATCACTATCATCATCAGCTATTTAATGACTCTTGGGGCATCAGACTGTTGGAGCATAGGCTCTTCTTATGCATAGGTAAGGAGAACGGGCCACGCGGTCCCAATGCGGATTGGTGGGTGTTATAATTGCAAACGCAGCCGAGACCTACGGGTTAACGTAGGTACCTTCACAAAGGAGCTCGAGATGCTAAATTTTTGTTCACCCATCCCATGACCGACCATTGCGAAATGTGCTTAAACTCAACGATCGCAGGCGGGCGCGCAGTAGTAAGCGCGCCCGCCTTCGGCAACACAGCGTCTTAAAAATACTAGTCTGTGCTACCAATCCACAAAAAAAATTGTTTTATGTGTAAATTATTAACATTACAAATCGCGTTATCATCATAAATCCAAATTGCAAGAAATGCAGTAAAACCAAATATCTTAACAAATTTATAAAATAACCATTTAACTAACATATATATATTTTTTGTTATAAAAATTATTCGCGGTGCCTCAGGCTTTGCGCTTTTCATCAACACTTCGTATTTCATCATCAGCCATTTAAATGTCCCTATTTCTGGGGCACAGGCCTTCCTCATGGATGGATAAGCAGAATTGTTGTATAATGTTGCAGTCTGTGCAATCATTGTAACAACAGTTTATGCACAGCCTATATATGTATATTATACTGTGCTTTAGATGACCTAAACTTTTGTCCAGTTTCCATACAAACTTTCATCCTTTCAAGACTTTTTATTAATATGGACAAGGACTACAGGTAGCCTAGATTTTTGTCCAAGGTGAAAGCCTATTCTGTTGTTTTATGTCCATAAAATTTTATTTCCGCCTAATTATTCTCGTTTTTAAAGCATCATTGCGTCTTTACTAGGGGATCCTTCAAATTAGAGGTTTGAGAAAGCGCTTCACTCGTGCCACTGTAGCATGCTATTATGCGCTGCTGCTAGTCTTCATAGAATAGGGCACCCACCGGACTGATTTTTTTAAAATTATTTAAAATGTTTTTAGAAATATCAGCAATACAACACAAGGATTGAGTTTTCAAATATTTAACATATTAAAACAGCAACCTTTTTATTAGACAAGGACAGCGCTACCAAGTTATGACGTCACAAGTGGGTAGCGCAATACCTACTCCAGCCATATAAAATTTCGATTAAGAAAAGATATGTAGCTAGAGACACATTTCTGTTGGTTCATACAGAACACAGAATTTTATTATTACTAGCTCCGATGGGACTCGAACCCACGACATTCGCCCGACAGTGAAAGGTCGTGGTGTAGAGCCCAATATTAAAAAATTGCATTGAGAATGCAAAAAAGTAAAAATAATAAAATTTTAAAACACCTACTTATTTGATGTTTTTTGTGTTAGTTCGTTAGCGTGAAGTAAGCCACGTTATATCTCTTGTTTTCACAATCCGCCAAGTGACGTCTGATTCAATCAAATATTTCTTCATCTTCATCCTTAACTTTTGTATTCATTCTTAATTTCTTTCTCTTTTCGTGTAAATGATAGATGCTGGTATTATATTAAATTATGTTTTTCCAGTGGTGCGCGACGTCAATTCTTTTCGAACTGGCTTCAGATAGATTCGCAACTAACAAATAGACCAAATTTTCGTAGCTTTTCCGCAATCGCAAGGTTAAGTTTTGTCAACCAACAGCACGTGCAAACAGCGTCTTACCAACAAAGGTTTTCCGAAGGACAATGCAGCAGCGAGAGTGAACGAAAGTGCAATATTCTGGAGTGGCGCGGGCACAGAATAAATGCTAGCAGTATTCCATCTTCATAAGTAAGCTCGGAACGCGAGCTATGACACATCGCCCTCGATGATTTAGGAAAGATTTAAGAGGAGTGCGTAGACAGCGGTGTCCATACAAACGGCGATAACCTTTTCCACCCTCTAAACCTTAACGCCATACAGGAATGAATTTTCGGTATGTTGTTGAAATGCATAAGAACTAGTGCAGTACGTTTTGATTTTTTTAATATTATCATGGATTTGAAATATTTTCACTTTAGTGGTTCCATACAAAACAAAAAGTGCCAATATTTTCAAATCTACAAAGTTCATATAAAGTTTTAATAAAACAATATTTGACGACCTCCATGGCCGAGTGGTGTACGCGCCGGTTTTCAAGGTACCGCTATCTCTAGAGGTTCCGGGTTTGATCCCCGGTCGGGTAAATATTGAAAACAAGCTTTTCAATATTTCCTCTGGTCTGGATGTATGTGGATATTTGGAAACCCGTCGTTGTTTCCAATTTCCATAATACTAGTATGCTACTATACTTTGGTATTGGAACAATGTATGAGATGGTGTCCAATATTTTTTATTAATGTTTCTTATGCATTTCAGAAACCTACCGAAATTCATTGCTATATGTTAAGGTTTAGAGGGTGGAAAAGGTTGTCTCTGTTTCTATGGAGACCGCTGTCTACACACTCCTCTCCTTTACAGATCATACCGACCTCCAAGCGATGAGTCATACAAAACTCGCGTTCCGACCCTTTATATGAAGATGGGATACTGGTTGTATTTATACTTTGGCGCGGGACTCCGGGAGCGGCGGCACTAAAACACCTTCGTTATTACTGCTACATTTTACTACCTATGCTAATTACTAGCTGTTCTTAGTATTATCACAGCGTAAGAACTAAAATATATAGACTGTGGTATTATAGTGCGTTAAGTTGACAAGTGAATTTTGTAGACTTAGTGGTTTTTTCCCACAACGATTGTATCGGTGACTGACGGGAGCAATTGCAATACATAAACCCCTTGCGGTTTCTCTTGTTGCAATTAAATATAAATTTGGAATTTGTTTTTGTAAATATATAAAATAAATTAAAAAAAGCTCTTGTGTAGTGCCACAAACTACTTGATCCAGTGGTAATTTTTGGAACTATATAAATGTTCATGAATACTGCGCAGTTGACAGCCAACAAGGACAGACTATTTTGGCAGCTAATTTTGTAGTAAGTATCTACTAGTGGTTCCACCACCACCACTGTTACCGGGTCAGATATGTGGACTATACAGGGTGATTTTGAAGTCAGGAGCATCCATACGGCCCATTATACTCATGGAATGTTTTTACGTGAAAAGGGGTGGTGCCCCCCTTTTCAAGTAAAATCTCCCGCGCCCGCGCAGGGCGCAGGGACGCGGGCAAAGCGGACATGAAGCTTCGGTGACATTGTTTGGGCGTTTGTGCACTACCACTGAATTTTACCGATCCGGAAAAAAACGGATGCTTGTAATTAATTAATTACTAATATAAATGATTAATTATTAAAATACAAGCATCCGTTTTTTTCCGGATCGGTAAAATTCAGTGTAGTGCACAAACGCCCTTTGTTTCTGTAAATTCCGTAAGCGAACTTGCATAACTTCACGTTATAGATAGTGGTTATAGTAGCGCCCGCGTTTTGTCGGGTATGCTATAAATAAAGCTTGTATGATATTAGAATATCGATAAGTATATCAATATTTTTTATTGAATTATTATTTTTAGTTATGTAAGTTCTTATTTTAAAAGGATGCTAACGACTTCAAAGTCATTCTGTATGTTTAATATGTAAGAGAGCTTCATTTGACGGGCATTTTAATGTCAGACAGAATACCGCTTAATCTTAATTAACAATCTTTTAATCTAGAAACATATAGCAAATAACGGATTTTACATATACTTGTATAAATAGTAGGTAAGTAAGAGGGGACCTTCACGACGACGGGACACACATTTCTTAACCAGATAAATTTATAAATACAGTAATAAATATATTAGAGCAAATACACAATATAAATTTAACTAATGGCTCCCTGCAGTTTTACTTACGTGGTTCTCGTTCCCGTGGGAAAATTATAACTTTGTACCGGTGAAAGAATTTTAAAATCTATTCAGAAGTTTTTGATTTTATCCATTACAAACATAAAAACAAACAAACAAACAAAAAATCGTATCTTTCCTCTTTATAATATTAGTACTTATAGATAATTATACATACATACATTACATATAATGTTAATTTTTGTTTTATTTTTATATAAGTATTATCAGTAGCAAGGAAATGCCCAATGTCCATTATAAAAGAGGTCAACGAGGAGAATAATAAATCCAATCCATTGCAGATTTGTCATTATGTAGGTATGTTTTCTGAAGATTGAATATCAGCATTTTGTGCGTAGGTAATTACTTACTGCGTGCAAACTTACAGCTAAACAGTTTTGTATGTCGATTACGTTGATATAATATGCGTTACAAAGGTAAATATAAATGTTGAGATTACACAAACCAATAAAAACTATCACGTGATATGTTCCACCAGTTCTTTATGTCCAGGTAATAAAACTCTGGTATTTGTTTACAACGTTTGCAAGTCTTGTCATTCATCGCTATACGGCCGCTATATGAAAGCACCGATATCTTAGAAAAGTAGGTAGGTACTAGGTACCTATATTTTATTGAGTTGTCTCATGAGAGATTTTCCCAACGCTATTTATTCCTAGATTCCACGATGGGGCTGTGGCATCATATCTCTACTACCAGTGCAAGTGTACAGAAAACTTGGCATTCGTGCTTTTAAAAAACTGAAAAAAAACCGACGTGCTTAATTTTTCACTTCAGTGAAAAATTCCATTCAATTTCCACGTAAGCCAAACTACTTTGAGCGAATAACAGAAATATAAAAACGATGAATATTGGAATCGTGAAAAATAAGTGCGACAGCAATTTAAAGAGTCTTTTAAGCTTTGAACAGAAATTTATTTATTTTTCATTTTTAAATCGTAAGAAATTTCTTTGAGTTGTATCATTTTCTTTTGAGAAGCCAATCTTGGCGATTATGGTTCTTTCCTAATAGACATCATTTTCGTAATAAGAGATATTAAGCCCCAATGCATAGTTAGGGAATGAAACTTGAAGGGATGTACCATAACATATCGATATTTTGTTCATAATAATTTATTATTGTCGTATTTTAAATAATGTTGTACTTAAAAGAAAAAAAAAATGTTTTTATAATGTCAGCAAATTTTTATTATGCTATATTAACAACGTGAAGTCTTGGAAAAATACGCAACTTTACTACAATCTATTCTAACGCGCGAAAGTTAAGTCAACACCTGTACTTACAACTTACAACGTAGACGCGACAATAAATAAATACATTGGTGACTTTACTAGTTCATATACCTCTATAATATAAATCGACCTTCACTCATCTGGTTCATGGATGAAAATTGTTTTTTAATTAATAGTATGCTAAATATCTCAATAGATATCGAAATTGGTTTAACTTAAATTTTTATTTGCTATTTCATAGACGTTTTCCTCAAAAACGCTCATTCCAATATTCAACCCCGTTTGCAGTACTATATAGGGCTTTTAAACACCATCTAAATTTATATACTTATTTATTATAGTCTTTGAAGAAAATTACGAAAAACGTGTTTTTTTCTTTTATTATCACTCAGTACTAAAATATCAATTTAGAGCCATTCAAAATTATCCTAAATATAATACTGTACGCGCTATCTATCACCATGCATAATTTTAACTATCTACTTTTTATAAAAATGGAATCTTTAAATGATACATAATGCCTGGAATAAATTTGAATGGTGTTTTTAAGATAACCCTGTAGGCATGGTTTCTCAAAGTTTTATTCATTAGGGACTTGTCGTTTCAGATATTAGAATGTTCAAATAAAGATACTTACCTATAAGGATACTCTCCAGTTTTATATTAGTATATAATTTTATTACTTTTGGTATATGAACCCGAAATTAATGATTTTTTCATAATAGATGTTTCTTGGGTTGTCTTGTTGCCAGTTGCTGATAATTTTATAGAAGTAATATACATATACAATAGTCAACTTCTAATCATATAAATTTGTGGGTATCAGTAAGCCTTCACACTTGCCATCGTACGTATAATAAAATTATCTTTAGAGATCAAGGTTAAATAAACAGACTTTTTTTAGCTCCAAACAAAGTGATAAGGTTACCGGAACATGAATGAAACATTTATTTCAACACATTTTTAATAGTTTACTATAAAATAAACTACAATTTGGGCCTGTGTTTCCGTAGTTATAATTTATCTTTGCAAAAGTACGAACTTAATCATTTGAATTTCTCAATCTTTCACTGGTTTACTTTATAGAATATATAGCTGCTCCGCGTGGCTAAACCCGCGTAGTATCCATACCAGTGGTAATATGAGGATAAAAAAACCAATGTCACTCAGGAATAATGTAGCTTTTTGCTGGTGGTAGAATTTTTAAAACCATTCCAGTAGTTACAACATTTCAAGCAAAGAATAAATTAAATATTTCCTCTTTAAAAGTATAGCAAGTATAGCCGAGCAGCCACCCACTTCTTCATCTGCGCTGCGTGAAATCATAAATGCATTTTCCCCCGGAAAGTGAACTGCCAAACAGGCAAAAATATTAACAGCTTTTCCCCTTCCTTATACACCAATAAGTATTTAATTTCTTCTCTCTATGTTTAAACTAGCTTCCGCCTGCGACTTCGACCAATAACCAAGATAAAAAAGTATTATATGTTTTAATTTCATAAAAATCCGATCAGCAGTTTTTGCGTGATTAGGCGGTTCCTAACCAAGCGCGCTGGCTCGCGCGAGGCAGAATATTTGCCACGTGCGAGGGCCGATATATTAATTTTCAATTGTTAGCCTAAATACAAAATTTGAAGATCCTAACTTTAAAACTGACGGACGTTCATACAAACACTCACCCCATATTTTACCCCCTTAGGGGTGGAATTTCCAAAAATCCTTTCCTAGTAGATGCCTACACTGTATAAGGTATCTATGTGAAAATTTCAAGTCTCTCGGTTCAGCGGTTTGGGCTGTGCTGTGCTTGACATCTCAATCAGTCAGTTAGTCAGGACTTAGAATTTTATAAAAGTATTTATTTAGTTGTTTGTGACATAGGGTTTCCAAACAGACAGACCCGTTAAAAAGAGAAATAACTAATAAAACTTTTTCAGTTTGGAAAAATAGTTATTCGTTTACAATTTAACTTTAGTTTTTCTGTGTCCGTTACTAAGTATTTTCAATAGCTTTTGCTACATATGTAAGCCTAACATCTTGTAAATATAATACGTAACAATAGACTTTACGGAAGTTTTTGGAATTTTAGTAGGTTTTTAGTCTATCGATATCAACTACCGTGTCCCATCACTAAGTAACCGTTTCGCGTGCGTTGCTCAATCGATATTTAGTTGTATTCATTATAGTCGCGTGTCCCCTGCTGAAATTATTTGTTACCGCCTATTATGCGATGCACTGCGCAGCTATCAACATATGAAGCTCCGTGTGACATCTAGTTTCAGTTTTTGCTTTCTGCTAACGTTAGACGTTTTTAACTAAGTACATTGTATTCATAGAACTATAAAAAATATGTTAGTTTTATGTCAAGATATTATTTGAATTTATATTGATGCAAACGAACTTGTGCAATGGGCCAATGTTGAGTAACCACCAATTCATGTAGGTGTTCAAAATGGTATCCTCCGTAAAAGGTCAAATCAGCACCTTAGCCATTAGGTCTAATACTGGAGGTCAGCACAAAAATATGAAAGGTTTAATAATTTTCAAATTGTGTCAAATTTGAAGTGCGTTATTGAGTACTAGACTGTTAATTACTCTTGTATCTAATTAAAATATTTGTATCAGTCAATTGAATTTAAAACTAAACCAATTGGTAGATAGCACTAGCAAAAAATTAAAATAAATGTCATGTTATTATCGCATTACATTATTTTATTTGTCTTAATAATACTATTCTAAATAAAGATCTTACCTAGGCATTGAACCTCTTAATTAAACACCTAAAAGTAGTCAAGTCAACAAATAAATGCAACATAATAATATTTACTCGTAAATAACTGCATTATCAGCCGTAAAACGTTAACATCATGCGTCTCCTATAAAAATCAATCATTGTAAAAAATGTCAGCGGTAACTCCAAAAAGATTTGTCTATGTTGTTTCTGTGATCAATTTCGTGATTTCGTGAGTAACTTACTGCGCTGACATAAAATAAGTTTCTCCATGAAATTGAATATAGGCGGGATCGCGTGCCCTCGTACATTTTCCGAGGTACCCCGCAACTGATGTCACTTCGCTTTAATATGATTACGTATATATAAAATTGGCAATCGGCAGTAACTGGACGATGTTTGGACAAACCACGATAACCCAGGAGGCCACTCCAAGTAGTCGAATAGTGATAAGTAACATATATTAGTGGCGTGTTGTCCGATTTTCAGGCACGTGTAGTTTTAACCAGAATATTTTCATGCTATTTGGCAATGATTAGGAGTATATTATATGATTTATATTTTATACTGAGAAGTCAGAAAGCGACAATTGTTAATAAAAAACCTAAAGCGAAAGTACAAATTACCATTGTAAGAATAACATTTATGTATGACAAGGGAACGCCAATCAGAAACTTAAAGCATCTTAAATTAAATAATAATAAAAATATTGACAGTCTCTTATAAGAATACCACGTTCCTAGTTTGATGCCTCAGCTCTTTAAAAGTCGACAAGGCACCAGATAATTAACTAGACATGGCCCTAATTCTCGCGTCTCGTCGCTACCACCCCGCATTATAGCGGTGCAACGCGAGGCACGGCGGAGGTTTTCGTCCGCTTGCGATCCGACGGTATCGCCCGAATTATGCCGCCCCGCCTGCCTGTGGTGACTGCATCACTGCCGCGTTTCTTTTTCTTTGACAAATACGTGGTTTCAGTTTACAAAAAAAATGAAGTGAAGTAGTAGTAGAACATATATAAATTATAAACTTCCCTATGCAAGGAAGACTCCAGTTGTTTGTATTTTTTTCTTTTTCACCCCAACTATCAGGCCATATCAATGCTTGCTCGCCATAACTCAGCGGTGCAGCGTGACGCACGATGAAGGTTTCCGTACGACTGCGATCTGCTTCTGGTGTCTGCATCACCGTCGCGTATCCCTTTCCGAGACAAATACGTCGTTTCAGGGGTAACGTGGTAGAAGCTGAAGCTAAATAAACTAGAAACTTATGTCCCGTCTGGCCAAATTAGACAAAATCTTTTTTTTTCATTACAACCCTATTACCAGACCCTAAAGCTTGCGTAATTCATCGGTGCAGCGCGTGCGCGACACACGGCGGAGGTTTCTGTGCGCCTGCAATCCGGCGGTATCAACGTTGTTTCAGGGTATCGATTTATAGATAAATAAATTATAAACTCGTGTGCCGTATAGGCAAGGACTCTAGTTGTTTTTATTATTTGTATTTTCTTTAGTAATTCGACGTGCGGCGGAGGTTTTCGTCTGTTTGCGATCTGACGGTATAGCCTGAGTTATGCCGCCGCCTGCCTGTGGTGACTGCATTACTGCCGCGCGTGCTTTTTCTCTGACAAATACGTTGTTTCAGGATACTGTTTAAATATCCCGCAAGTGAAGTGAAGTAGTCGTAGAAGATACATAAATTATAAATTTGTGTCTTATCTAGGCAAGTAAGACACCTGTTGTTTTATTTGTATTTAACCCCAATTATCAAACACATTATTGCGTAATTCAGCGGTGCGCCGTGTCGCAAGGCGGAGGCATAAAAGTATATGCGGAGGTTTCCGTCCGCTTGCGATCCGACGGTATCGCTTAAGTTATGCCGCCGCCTGCTTGTGGTGACTGCATCACTGCCGCACGCGTCCTTTTCCGAGACAAATACGTTGGGGTACCTACCGTAATTATATGCAAAACAAATAAGGTATTTAATTATTTATTACAAAGCCCATCTGACAAGTGGAAAAAAGTCATGACTACCTTCCTTATAAAAATCAAAACCTGGTTCGTTGTTTGTTTGTTTGCACAGTTTGTAATAAAAACCTATGGAACTAGTACCTACTAAAAATATATATATTTTTTAAGGGTAGATAGGTATAATACCTGTACAATATGCCCCAGGTGCTCATACGTGGCACTCTCATACTGTAATGTACATAGTTAGTAAATAAACAAAAACAAATAAAAAATCTGCACGGTTTCCTACATAATTTCGCAATATGTCTGCCACTAAACGAATTTAAATATAAGCATCAGTATGTACTTAAAGCAATAATTATTTAACTCCACTTACTTAGTTGATAACAGTGTCGAGTAGTGCCGTTGTCGTTGGTTGTGATTGTGACTCGGATCCGACGACGGGGCGGCCGGCACGATATGCCGATCCGACATTATCTTTGCCCGTCGCGTCACCCACGCAACTGATTTATGTCGCCGAGTGTACAGAGAGCTGAGTGTACCTATGTAGTTAAGTAAATATGCATACAATTGCATTTGGCTTAAATTTTTATATTGGATATATTGTACCTTATAGTAAAAGATTTTGAATACTTAGATTTATTCTTAACGCGATAGTAAAGTTTGCGCATTGACAAAGTTACACTCGGGATACTGAGCTAGGTTGTGCAGTGGTGAGCGTTCCTCCTACGATTGAGCCGATTCAGCACATTTTGCTATGGTAGAGTACGTAACGGGTAACCATGATTTCTTGCTCCTTCACTCGACCTAAAAATGTGAAGCTGTTGGTCTTACCTGCATTTTATATTAAACTATATCGGAAAAAATCGTCAAAGTTCTATCTGTAATCGAGAAAAAAAACATATTTAAAATTTCAATAGTCACCTAGAATAAAGAGCGAGCAAATTTTTTAAATAGTTATTACTTGCTTTAATTTATTATTAAAATATTAAGTATCACTTAAAACTGTCTTGAAAGAGAATTAAAAATTAACATACCTACTCGCGAAGAGATCACTGAATATTTATAATGTCCATAATCTTGTAGTCGGTCATTAAAGCATCGCATAATAAGCTGATGCACTAATTCAGGAACTTAAGTTGATGTCATTCGATGACGCATTATACAAGATATTTTTTTTATCAGTGCACAAATTTTTAAGATCAACTCAGAATCGGTAAGTGAACAACTTTCTCTTAGAAACATGGGTCGAAATACGACAAAAATTTTTGGACTTCCCATACTAAATCGATCACGTGATCAGTCCGATTTGTATGAAGAGTCCAAAAATTTTTGTCATATTTCGACCTATGTTTCTTGGGGAAAGTTGTTCAGTTACCGATTCTGAGTTGATCTTAAAAATTTGTGCACTGATAAAAAAATTATCCTGTATAGAGCTATTACATAGGTATTACATGCACGACTTTAAGCGTAGGCTACATTGCTAACGAGCCGAGAGCGGTGTGACTTTTCACATCTTTCAAACTTCGGTTCATACTGCAAGCGACTTCGCTAGCCTCGCTCTCTCGTACTCATACTACAAGGTACGAATAGAGGTGAAACGTCACATCGCTGGGCTCGTTAGCTCGCTCGCCAGCTGCCAGTGGGGCCAGCGCTGGTGCTGTCCCACACTACTTACCTATCTACTATTAGAAAATATTTGCAAATAGGTACTAAAATACATTTACTCACAAATATTGGGAGTAAAAGAAATGCTAGATTTTATAAGTGCTGCTACACTTTTGGTTTAGAAATGTTTACTAGGTAGTAGGTACGTTCACTGTCATCAGATGTTTACTAATGTTTGTAAACATTTTCTGACAGCAGTGTGTGGGCACCGTAAGCAATTATTTCTATCATAAAATGTGTAACTGTTATGATGGTCGTAGTATCGAATATTAAGCTTTTAAACACTGTTTTGTGTTGACGGTCACGGAATTTATTAAATACAGCTGCACGACATACCGTCCGATTTTAAATAGTATCCGAAACTAGCTTTAGCATAAATTTAAATGTGTAGGTTTGTCACCGAACACAAGTCTCTATTTCTGATTCGCAACAACTATTTCTAACTTAAGTGCTTTTTAATAATATTAGTCATTTATTAAAAACGATAAATAGATATATAAATAAACTACCTCATTCCTTAGCTCCTTACACTTAACAATAGTTGCTTAATATTCAATAATTGATTAACCTCTTTTCCGCTTTATAATTACAGTTAGCGAATCCTCGCGATTTTACCCGTGTGGTACCCGTTCTCGTGGAAATATCGGGATAAAATATAGCCTATAGCCTTTCTCGATAAATGGACTAATACAACACAAAAATAACTTTTCAATTCGGTCCAGTAGTTTCTGAGATTAGCGCGTTCAAACAAACAAGCTCTTCAGCTTTATAATATAATATTAGTTAGTATAGATAAGTAAACAAAAAAAAAAAAAATTCGCTTGTCTTAGCAAGATGGATATAAGTGCTACATCTAAGTAGCACTTGTTACATCTAGTAGGTAAGTGAAAAACCCGTGTAGTTACATACAAGCACCCATACGCCATGCAAGCAATTATCAGATTACCAAACGCACTACAAGTTTCTTTGTCAAATTAACAGTCTAAAACCGCCGTGTAGAAAACTAAACGGAAAACGTAAAAAGAACTTGTCGCTATGATGCAATAACTGACATTTAAGTAAACAACATAACCAAAAGACGTTTTGCAAAGTTTTATTTGGAGTCGGTCGGTATTTTTAGATGGAAGGTACTGTCTTCATTTGAGGCCCAGTAGGCATTGCGTGCGCTACCCTCGTTTCAAACATTTTATGACATAGTTCCGACTTAGTATTTCAGTTTTTGTTTAAAACTATGTCTGTGGGGTCATGCTGGCTGTCAACTTTACGAGAGTACATGTAAGCCGCTGTATTTCAGTCGTTGTTTGTTTTAACCTCAGTGTTAACAAGCTATTAGCCCGGTCTTACATTAAAAGCCATTTCGCACTTTGCAATTGTCTCGCTCGCACAATTAACATTTTTAAAGATTGTTTAAAACACATTGTGTTTTTTTAGAAAAGTGTTTCATTATGTCCCTACAACGCAAGTAGTTATACATTATTAAACATATTTTAACTTTGTCACTACTGCAATAATACTAGATCTACGAGCTTAAAGTTTTCGTTAATTGACTTCCTAATTCTAACCAATACTCAATTGAATGAATAAAATAACTTATACAAAATATCCGTAACACTGCGTTTTAGGGACATAATGAAACACTTTTCTAAAAAACACAATGTGTTTTCCACAATCTATGAAAATGTTGCATTGTGCGAGCGAGACAACTGCCAAATGGCTGTAATTGCGAAATGGCTCTTAAGATAAGCAAATACTTTTGTCATCAAAGTTCAGTATATTTCACTGTCTGAAGCTTCGATCAACGATAACCACTAGATAATCGGTTGTAGTGTCGAAAACGGCCGATTAAATAGCTTGTTATATGCACTAATAGTACATTACAGCCGAGGACAGGTAAGTAAGAAATTACATTGTCGAGGATGGTTTGAAGCACGAGCCGCAGGCGAGGGCTTTAATCATTCGAGGCAAGGTAATTTGCTTACCGTACAAGGCTTGTATAATGCTTTTCTCAAGAAATGCGAGGAAATAAAAAAAACTGTTTAACTAAATAATATTTATTAAAATTTATATCACACATGTTCGGGCAATTATTAAATGTAAATGTTATTGTTTTCCCGGGCTCACTTATGTATAAATCGCCCATAATAATATTATTTTAATGATGTATCTATACATATAATAAAACAGAAACGGAAAAAAAGTCTGTACATGAAAGATTTTAAAAAAATAATTACTGCTATGTGATGTGTACATGATATAGACCCCAAAACGATATTTATTAAAATTTTTGTCTGTTTGTCTGTTTGTCTGTTTGTCTGTTTGTCTGTTTGTCTGTTTGTATGTTCGCTTTTCACGCAAAAACTACTGGACGGATTTTTACCAAATTTTGTGAAGTAATAGCTTATAACCCGGGTCAACATATAGGGTACTTTATATTTAATAAAAACCCCTTATTCCTACGGGAAAATACAAAGACTGATTCTTACTAAAATAGATGGCGCCACATGATTATGAAAATACGTTATATTTAATCGCTGTCTCAATTAATAATGAATCATGTTATTTTTTTTTACCTGCTTCAAAACATAATATAAATTGAAACCCATCCAGGCACATATAAAATCATAAAAATAATTTCATGTTATTTACGTCATTATATCTACTAAGCAATAGATGGCGCAGGTAGTCAGTAAGATATACCTCTCACAAAAGTACATTCGAATGATTATTTTAATTAGGGTGAAAGCCCTCTCTGTTGCCACTTTAAGATGTTTTTCACTTCTTTCGCATCATAACTACTAAGCAATAGATGGCGCAGGAAGTCAGTAAGATTACGATATACCTTTCACAAATGTACATTCGAATGATTATATTAAGTAGGATGAAAGCCCCCGCTGTTGCCACTTTAAGATGTTTTTCACTTCTTTCGCCTATGGTCTTAAGTAGGTATCTATAAAATACAAAATTTATATCTAAAATTGTCAAGAATGTATCTTATACTTTTCTTTACATTTTTAAATTCTTACAATACAAAAAAACTACTTAAAAAAATTTTACAGACTCCAAAAAGTATTTGTCAACTGAAAAGGAAAAATATAATATCTATAATTTAGGTACCTTTTTGAGGTCGGTGCCAGTCAGTTTATTTTTTTTAATTACTTTTTATTTCTTAAGTTTTAGTGTACAATAACAATAAGTTTTAGTGAATTGTACTATAACATACCCACGGAAACTACTAAACTGATTTTGATGAATCTTAGACTGTTGCTAAAGTTAGAATACACCTAATTTAAATCAAATAGAACCATCTCGATATGCCTTAAGATTTCGAGAAATTCGTGGACAAACATAGTAAAAAACATATAACTAAGTATTCATATATTTACGAAATTTAGTTTTATTTTAGTAAATTAAAAACCTATTTCTTAAACTTAAAATGTGCGAAGGGTGCCGATTGATGTGTTTTTGTTAATCAAATTTTAAAAGATACATCGAGAAATCAATACTTAACTAACTTAGATAAAATAAAAGAAACATCTAATTCGATGTAAACTGAATTATTACTATTGTTATTATGACTTAAAAGTCATAGATAAAAAGTATACTATCAAGCAAAAGTTATTAACGAAATGTTTTAAGCTAAGTAAGCACTCGGGGCAGTGGCCAAAACTGAAGTTTTCACCCTGTTGATGTAATATTTCTATTTCGCATTTCCACTCGACGCTAGATGTCGCTACAGTAAGTATAGTGGTGCCACAAATATATCTGACCCGGTGACAGTGGTCGTGGAGGAGCCACTAGCAATACAAAATTAACTTTCAAAATGGACTGCCGGCAGTCAACAGTATATTTAGAACCAAAAACTAACCACTGTGTGAAATAAGTTTGTCGCAATGTAGACAAAATGTCACCAATGTAATTTTGAAAAATTTGCTCATAAACGCTAAGTGGCCAGTACCTACGTAGATACCGACACCTACCTACCATTTTTTATGTCATTTAACCGGCTCTGGCTACTTAGGCCATCAGCCGTAGATACCATCCAATAAAATAAAGGAATATTAAAAATAGTTTTCTATCTAACTTATTTATTCATTTATTTACTAGGAAAGCTTACATAAATGATGTTAAATTAAATAATCAAATGGTAGGTATATCATTACATTTTATACCTGTAACTTAAAGAAAGTTAATTACAAGCTCTCACAAATAGGAAATGTCTCCATATCAAAATACTAGCCTTCCGCCCGCGACTTCGCAAGCTCGGACTAAACGACGACGTTATCCCGCGGGAATGTGATATTTTTCAGGGATAAAAAGTAGTCTAAGGCAGCCATTACACAGTCCATCCAGATCGCGATCACTGATCGTGATCTTGATCGCGATCGAGATTTACTATGTAGATATTTTGCGATCAAGATCGCAAACCGTCAATCACCTTCGTACACAGTCAATCTGGATCGCGATCATTGATTTTGATCGCGGATCGCGATCATTGATTTTGATCGTGGATCGCGATCCAGATTGACAGTCTAATAGCTGCCTAAGTATGTCACTTTTCAGCTGCCAAACTATTCCCATTCCAAAAGTCACGTCGATCCGTTGCATCAATTTTGACGTGAAAGACGGATAAACAAACAAACCCTCTTTCACATTTATAATATTAGTATGGATACACACAATCTCTTTTTCATTTTATAGTAAAAATATGATTGGTCTGATATTATGCATTACTAAGTAAGAACATAAATTTTAGCTTGAGACCTCCCACGCATACTTGAGAAAAAGTTTCTTGATAGGTAGACGGACAGATCTATGAATGAGGGCTCAACTACTTATGTTCATGCAGCATTTGATAACAACATACCATGTTCATACCCTAGCCTGCATATTCGATATTCTTTAGACCCTTTTAGTAGAGAATAGGATTTCAAGAAGAGCGTTATGAAATCTGGGCAACAAACACACATAAACTAAACTAACACAAAAGTCACTACACCGCGCGTACGAAGTCGCGGGCAACAGCTAGTCATTAATATACGCCAACAACACAGATTCCGAAAACGTAGGTATGCGCCTCTTTTTCACTTTTCCAAATCAGATGTAGGTTTTCATATATTTTTCTTTTGATTTTTGCTGTATTATTTTTGCAGTAAGTTTTCTGTTATTAATTTCGCTTCTGCTCTCAAATTTGGCTCTCAAAAATAAAAAAGTACAATGTCTGTATATGTTTCATTGGCAGAACTCATTTTGATAATTTATTACACAATAATATATAATAATAATAATAAATAACTTCTTACATTCACACCAATTATCTAAGCCCATTTTAATTTCATTAAGAAACTGTATCATGGAAAACTTGATAACGGATAAATATATACTTAAATACTTTTTGTTTGTAAATACATACATAATATACATAGCAAACACCCAGACCAAGACAAACCGTATTGACTAATCAACCGCTGAAAATCATTCCCGCCGTTTTTTTAATATTGGTTTGTGAGGCCATGTCGAACGGTCATACAGCCTAGTGATACTTACTACTTGCTACTAAAATGCGCAACTTCAATACCCGCTTCTGGGCGGTAGATGGCGCTGTATATATTTCCCATACAAAATTACTCGTAAAGGATTTTTTGTCTATGATAAATCTCATTTTGTTTTTTCCATGAAGTTTGACTTAATACGTATTAAGTCGAGCTTCATGGTTTTTTCGATTGATGTTCGTGCTAAGCATGAAGCTCGACTTAATACTGAGGTAACTGGAGTTCTCACCCTGAATAAAAAAGTGAACACCAGCAAATTTGACATTTAGTATGTAGTGGCTGTCAGTTGTCTCATATGACCATACGTATTTTTTTAAAGTGTAGGTGAGACGGAAGACAGCCACTGTGTAATTTGTGGTCACAAAAATTGTTCGTACTGCACTCTCCAGTTACCTCAGTATTAAGTCGAGCTTCATGGTGCTAAGGGCACATAGCGCTTGTGGTACAATACGAAGTAATATACTCTGTGCGCACCGTATTTAAAAAAAAGTTAACCTAATTATGATATAATAATAATGTGGCTGTATGGTGCAAATGTCCCTTTGCTTTTTCTGTTTTTATACACAGGAATAACTACAGAAAAAATAAAGAAAAAAAGTTGGTAGTACCATAGAAAATCACTGCAGTAATGAATTTCAGTACTTACTTACTGCACTAAAATCAGTGCAGTAAGTAAGTACTGAAATTCATTACTGCAGTGATTTTCAAATTTAGAATGTTTACCTGGGAAAAGTGTCACGTACTGCATTCTTTTCTCAAATATAATATTAACATTTCAGAGCATAAGTGTGAAATAGTAGATTTCATTACAAGTGCGGAAAGCCTGTCATTGCAAAGAGTTCCGACAAATGTCTACCCGAGCCGAGGCGCAGCCGAAGGTGAGGGTTGACAGTCGGAACAAGTTGCAATGACGATTCCGCACGTGTACTGAACAACTATTTTTAATACAGTTGCGAAAAAATTAAGCAATTTAATAAATTATTAAAACACAATAAACTCAACTAACTAATCGTAAAAGAATATAAGCAGAGACTTTTTTTTTGTTTTCTTCACCCATTCTGGGTTGGCAAAGGAAACTATGATCATACAGCCAAGGCTTCAGTAGAATTTTTTTATTGATATGAAATGAAAATTAAATTAAATGAGATGAAATGAAATGAAACCTAACAAAAGCAATCCGAATCCTACAGGAGCGCCTTTCCTTATTTCTCTCTTTTACCACATCGTTTTCCATTAAAGCCACATTATTGCACTAATTCCACCATACTAAGTACCTACCACAATAAAAACCAGAAAAAACTAATTTAGAAAATTAAGAAATAAGGTCCCTCATTTTCTTTTCACTTACTTGCGCAAACTCCTATAAGCAGATACTATGGTAAATAGTGCATGTCATACCATATTTAGTAATCTGTGGTCATACAGCCAATTTTATGTATTTTTTATATTCATAAATTTAATTTGGCCGATACTAATATTAATTTAATGTATAATTAAAATTACTTTTAAATCTGATATTGAAACAAATTAGTAGCTTCTTTTTAGAAATATTTGCATGAATCATAAAAACTTCTATGTTTTTTTTTTAGTAAAAACTTCGTGGTTGGTTTTTTCTTTTTAATAGACAATATTTTGACAGTTGGGAAAGAAAACGCACGAGTTCGGGAAAGGTAAAGAAAAAGTTCGAGTGTGTAATAGCCCACATCCCGAACGCTATACGTCCCTGCAATACGCCACTTTTTGAGCAACTGTATTAAAAAACATCTAACCTGTCATTTATGATGTGAGATCGTAATTGTCGTAACCTTTTTCTCTGTTTAAAAATAAATTCGGGTTCCATATTTGAGTTTGGTTTTAGTTCGTGAGACGTATGTGGTCTAATATCACAGTTTTTTTTACCCTGTGCTAATCTAGTAGTATTGTTGATCGAATCTTTTATTTAAGTAGGTACATAAAATACAATCAATCAATAATCAATAAATGCTTTATTTGCACACAAAAGAATTACTTACAGAAAAAAACAATCACAAAACAGAAGAGTATACAAAAGGCGGCCTTATTGCTAAACAGCAATTTCTTCCAGGCAACCTTGGGTGAAAGAATAAATAATACTAACACCAACAGGAAATATATCTACATGACTATAAGCTTTTTAGGTACTTCTGCTTGGAACTAAGTGACAATATCTCTTAATATATTCTCTGATTTCGTGTTGTAGTTCGTAGATAAAAAAAATCAACATTTAGATCTGTGAGAAAGTCACTTCGCCGAACTTTATTAATTCCAATTAAAAGTGCCATTAAATTAGTAATGATATTTTTAACGTAGGTACTCATTTCTCCTAAATATTTGGTTTATAAGTATTTATTTTATAACAAAAGGTATTTATATAACTAATATGAGAATACTTTCTCAGTCCCAGGGTTTCAATTACTCAGTTTTTCTATTTACTTTGCCTTTCTAAGTATCGTAGTACTTAGATTAGGCCCTTTTTTTTTTATAGTGAGGGCAAATACTTTCTTTACGTATACCACACGGCATGTTGGACTCGGTCAGACTCAGGGCCTGTCCCTCGCCGCGCCCAGCCCTCCCACCAAGCCTAATAGGCTTCGCGTCAGGGCTGGGCGGTTCTAACCCCTGCTCCGGCCCCCTATCGAGCTCGAAAGCTTGAGAGGGGGCAGGACAGAGGGAGGGAGCCTCCTCACAATCTCCCCATAAGGTTACCCACTCAAGGTGGGCTGACCAGATGGGGCGATCGAGAGCAGGCACCACTACCAACTAAACCCCTCACTACTTGCTCTCCGCCGTCAGTTTTTGGTACACCGACTGTGGGGGGGTCGTGGTGAGAAGCACCCCCTGCCTTAGATTAGGCCCTACCAATTTTATCTTGGAGTGTGCCTATTTAAGTATATCAGGATCAACTAGTTTGGTCTAGCCTAAACTGGTTTATTATATAGGGCTTAGGCAGAACTAGTTTGGCCTTGGCAAAACTAACTTGTCCTGAAATCGGGTTTGGTCGGTGACATAATGTATATTTCCTTTTGGTGTAAGTAGTATAAGTACATAACTCAGTGAAAGACACTGCATTTGATGACAAAAGTATTTGTTATCACAAGACTGATGACAGTAATAGACTGAGTTTCTAAGTAATGCTAGCTAGCTTATCCAAGTCTTGAAGAATGTGCAGAAAATTATCAAGGCAATGCGTCACGCGCTGACTAACAAACTGTTTATACAGGGCGTTGCCAAATGGAGGGAAACTAACTTTTACTGAAAGGAACCTTTATGACAAGAAACAAAACTCATTTCCAGATTTTTTTTTAGTTAAATCACATTTTTCATAGGAATGCGAGCAATAATATGTCAACAACATAAAATTTTGTCACATTGATGCGTTCCGACATATAACTTTCTGTGCCGCATAAATCACAATTTTATTCTGAGTGTGGGAAGCGTGTTAAGAAAAATTTAATGCAGTTTTGTTTTATGACAAAAATAAAGGTATGGTTCCTCGCAGTAAAATTTTCTATCTACAGTGTTTAAGGTACTTTCCCTGCATTTGGCATAGGTAGTTGTGGGACGCCCTGTATCTAGCCTGTTTCAAAGAACGGGAGCACACTATTGTGGGATATTGTTAACAGTTCTTAGTAACCCACTAGAACAACAGGATGGACAAATAATGATAGTAAAAATTTCATTAACTTGACATTGTGAAGAGATGTTCTAAAAATAAAAGACGACGTTCAACCAATGAAAACTAATGTTCATAATAGTACATATTCATCCCGCTAGGATTTGCACTTAGCTAGGACCATGAAGTTCGACTTAATACTGAGGTAACTGGAGAGTGCAGTACGAACAATTTTTTGAATACCACAAATAACACAGTGGCTGTCTTCCGTCTCACCTACACTTTAAAAAAATACGTATGGTCATATGAGACAGCTGACAGCCACTACATACATAAATGTCAAATTTGCTGGCGACACTTTTTTATTCAGGGTGAGAGCTCCAGTTACCTCAGAGTATTAAGTCAAACTTCATGGCTAGGACAATAATAGGTTATGTCAATAATGTTAATAAAACGTCATTGGGATAAGTCAAAGCCATCTTCTGTCTCACTCGTTGCAAGGGCCGCAAGCAGCCGAGAAATAATAGCGGGCCATGAATAAGTACAATATTTTCTTCATCTGTTGACATTTGTGCTCTCAACAATATTAACAAAGTAGGCAAACGTCTGTTATAAATTAAACCATTCATAATTATTTTTTAAGATAAATTTTAAACGAGTTACATTACAATCAATTCCTGATCTTAAATATCGTAACCTTTGTACTAATTTTAATTAGTACAAAGGTTTTAGGGGATGTTAAGTAGTTTTCATCAATACGATAAATTTTTACTTTGGGGCAAACCACGGAAACGCGAAAAAAAAACAGCTGTTTCATACAAAAGTACAACATCAACTCGACTGATATGTAAATCAGCTGATTTTGCTGTTCAGCTGAACAGTAAAAATTGTTCGTGTTGATGGGCACTATCACTTTTCCTAAAATCTTTTAAAATCTTAATTAAAATGGATAAGTGACCAATGAAATAAAAAATATCATAACATTATATTGCAATAATTATGTTGCTTTACTCACATCTATAAGACATAACTTGTTAGAAATAAAAAGCACAAAACGATAATTATAATTTGAAAAGCTCATGTCAACAAAGGCTTTCAATAGCTAAGTATTTACACAGATGTTGAACACTTGTTCCAAGTTAAACAGTAAAAAAGCGTATGTTAATATTAGACGTATACAGGTTTACCTTTTACAGTTAATAATAACGATACTTTTTTGAGTTAATTGTTTATAAAAAGGTTTATTTTTAAATAATATTTTTACTAAAAAACAAAACTGATGTGGTTAATGAATTTAAATTGTATTTTAACAAGAGCGATTACTACTACTACTAAGAACTAAGACACAAGGATAGGTACCTAATAAAGGTACCTATCCTTGTGTCGTAGTTTAGTTTTTACTTTTCATTGCCCAGAGAATTCCAACCTCCATGAGCGTAGATCAAATCACGTTCAAATTTGACATTGGACTCGAGTTTGTACAAACAGCATAATTGTGAATTGTCACTTCAATTGCTCCTGAATTAAAGCACATTGTGTCACTCATAATCATTTGGCATGTTCATTGAGTTACGACAGTTTGCCAGTTAAATTCTCTATCATCCTAATGATGCATAAAAATTGGTTCTTTTTTAAACACGCCTCAAATTATATGAGTCAGAAATGTTGTGACGTAAATTATATTGGCGGTGAATTTGTCAAAAGAATAGCGATAGGACGACCTTGCTGGGACGTCATCGGCCTAACAACGTCGCTAGGCAACGGGTATTATTAGGTTCCTCCGCTTTAGCAGCATGAAAAGAAATTAATAAAGAACTTAAATGTGAAAAAGTCGTCGTTTAATGTAATGGTAACGATAACTATGCAGTATTTTCGCTCGCTTTACGATTTAGTTTGTACTGTGTGTCTGTGTAGGGACAGTCGGAGATTACACAACTGTTATTTGTACTTAAGCCTTTGTTCTTCTGCAGAGAATGAGGAGAGACCCGATTAATGTTACTTAAAGTGTGATCCGCGAGGTGCCTTCCTTAGATAGAGTACACATTTTGTTACTTAGATGCCTATGTTTCAAGCGAAAGAGGGCCACGATAAATATGTTTGTAGTTAGCGCTTTCTTTGTCTTAATGTACAACACCTTTGTAGGGAGGTTGTTATTAATTATTAGTTTTAGATGCATTAAAAGGAAGTGTTAACTAGATATTAATAATATTATAGCTTATCGGATTTGTACCTTGTGAAAGGCCATTTCAGCCATTTTTGCATGAATACTCCAGGTTCTTTTGTTTATGATGTCGAACTATTGTGTTCCGGCAGTTAGAGATAAAGATAGCCAGTTCCTTAGTGATTGAGGATTCCGAGAGCAGTGCGCTTCCATCTTCAGCCTTATCACCACTTAACATCAGATGTGATGAAGGCTAAATACTACACCGCTGTGAATTAAAAAAAAAACTAACGACAATATTCGAACCAGCGACCCCTGGCTCATTGCAATGAGCAGAAGCCCGCCATCTTTAGAAAATTCTTATGCATTGTAATGGCAGCTGCCATTTATCAGCTGATATAGTCTCTTTGGTCTAATGTAGCCAGTTTGGTTACCGTCCTCACACACGAGCCATAAATGCCGCTACTTGACAACAACTAGCGGCGTCGGCGTTCATATAAAAGTATGAAAACTACAGGAAACTGGTCGGTGGCTGCGTTTTTCAGTGACCCGAGTGCGGTGACGTTTAGACTTCGAGCGTGCTGCGGAAGATACGTTTTTTTTTAATCCTAAACGGGGTAGCAATTTCCTTTATTACACCTGGTGCCAGGTGAAGATAAGACTGAAGGTGAAAGCGCACTACTCCTGGAATCTTTAACCACTGAGAAACTGCCGGAACACAACAATTTAGAAATCATCTGGGTCTGATATCGATGGTGTGAACCATTAGAACACATAGGTTAAAAACGTTAAGTTGCTTGCTGGCGTCATGGCCCATTCTCCTTATCCATACATGAGGTCTGTGCCCCAGCAGCGGGGACATTAATAAATAAATAACTTCTTACATTCACACCAATTTATCTAAGCCCATGTTAATTTCATTAAGAAACTGTATCATGGAAAACTTGATAACGGATAAATATATACTTAAATACTTTTTGTTTGTAAATACATACTTAATATACATAGTTAACACCCAGACCAAGACAAATAGACATGTTCATGCACACAAATATTTGTCTTGTTCGGGAATCGAACCCGAGACCACTGGCGCAGAAGGTGGGTAGCCTACCCCTGCGCCAAATCGGTCGTCAACAGCTGATGATGATGATTGATGATTGAAACTAAGATGAGAGTAAAGCATAGTAGAGTAATGAATCCGTACAAAGTGAGCATACGTCGCGTACCGTCGGCGCCGGCGTCTAATCACGTCTTCTTCACGCCTGCCTAGCTCGCTAATTAGTTTAACTGGGAAATCTTTATGTGTGTTAAGTTGGCTACAGTCTTGACCCGATCTTCAGATGTTTCACTGGTTTGAACTCGAAGCGGTTTGAGTGTTTTATATCAGGCAGTGATTTGACTAGCTCCCTCTTAAATCACAGACTTTCAACGGTCAACGAAAAAGTGGATGGGTGATATTTATTTATATGACCAATTCAATAATAGAGCTTAAAGTATAAAATTGGCGTTTTTTTTCATTTGTAAGTGTGATATAACTTAACAACTTTTATAATATTAGAAAAAACTACCTATATAATTTCTTTAATATTGCCTTATATTAAGACCGTATCGAGCAACTTTATTTATCACTACATAATATAAAACAAAGTCGCTTTCTCTGTCCCTATGTCCCTTTGTATGCTTAAATCTTTGAAACTACGCAACGGATTTTGATGCGTTTTTTTTTTAATAGATAGAGTGATTCAAGAGGAAGGTTTATATGTACTTTTTATCCCGATATTCCCACGGGAACGGGAACCACGCGGGTGAAACCGCGGGCGGCCGCTAGTATCAAATAAATAAAGTTCGATACGGTCTTTGATTATTTACATAGAAAAAATTATCTTGATTAACAACGATAAGTATTTAATTTTAATTCATTTACGGTAAAATATTATTTCGATTGATAATGGAAAAGCGTTGCATAGAGCTCCTGCAAATAGAGAAACAGGAAGCCAAAGTAGGTACATACCATACCATACCTTCTTGTTTAAATACTGTACATCATTTCAAACTTCATCTTTTCCCGCTATAAAGATCAACAATTTAACACAGGTATTTTATTGTGCCCTCTAACAACGGTGTCACATGCGTTTCACACTCACAAAGACATCGAGCTGCCATGCCGTCGAGTAATCTGCTCAAATGTCGTTTGAAACTTTACAGCGGACCACTAGACTAGTGTCGGTGTCAGAAATCTTTACCCGGGAAACTTTCCCAGATTTGCGATATACACTACGTTATGTGTGCCCGTGACTTAAGATCTCCCACTTTAAATCGAAAATTTGTACGTTTCCCTTTTTCTTTTGTTTCTGTGATGGGTGAAAGTGGTTTGATTGTGATTTGTTGGATCGAAATCAACAAGTGCATAGTGGATGCCAGCAAGGAGGATGCTTAACCCCGACTCCCAGTGGTACGGATGCAAGCTTTGGCAGCCGTATCGTTTGGCGGGAACGCCAGTCGCTCTGCGTTCGTGCGCTCGGCCGCACGCCCCGCATCCCGTGCTATCTATCCCGTAAGTTTCGTGAACTACACTCCGGTAATAAGTGCCGATTGCCGCTCCTGTGCTACTCACAACTTTTTCTGGGTTTTACTTGAGTTAGATTAGTTTCTTAAACTTAAAATTGGCAACATTAGTTCGGGCTATCGGAAAGTCTTGCGGAGATTCATTCGTATGTAACTAATAAGCTTTCTGGATTAGCCTTTATTAGATCAGAATTTGAGAAAGGGTAATGAAAAAAAAGTATTGCTTATTTTATGTTCTAGGTAGGTAATTTGCGCCTAGTTAATTTCCACGTAACGTTATCGCGATGATACTTCAAACAAAATAAAGATATAATTAATAGCTTCTTCTTAAAATGTCAAGACAGTAAATTTTTATCTTCTCAGTCAAGCAGTGACTATTTTAAATAAAACCAACTTTAAAGTAAGATATAAATAAATTTAAAATAGATAATTTAAAATATAATATCGTGACTATAATCGTATTTTTTATAGCAAATTACTAAAATCACCGAATTCATTAATTATCAAAACTACCTAATTATACTTTGAAAAATCTTTAAAATTATCACAAGATGTAATGTTAGGTAACACTAAAGTAACGAGTTTCATTTTGTAACGACCATTTTAAATCTACGCTTCCGATGATACTTATTCTTTTAACTGTAAACATTCCATTGCCATTAATTTATTGAATAGATTTTAACCTTCTTCATCAAACAATAAATGTAATTTTTGTTTTATAACTGGGATAAAAGAAATGATTTTCAAAACCACCAAAACCACCGCTTTGCAAGTAAGATAAAGTAAGTATAATTGTTATTATTGTACCGTGTAAACGCAACAATTATAACTTATTTATTTTGATGAGAAAGACTAGGAGCTTTATTCTATGATTACATTATACTTATATTGACAAAATTTTATTTAGAACTTCGTTGTTAAAGTTAATTTTGTAACCGATACCTACGTCTATTGTGTAGACAGAGCTTCTTTGTTCATCCTGGAACCGACAAAGGATATCGCTGCACGTTTTGTCTCTCCATGCTTACTTATTAAAAAGAAACATTGATTTAATTTCTACAAAACGAAAGCCTGTGCTTACATGCTGACTTAATCGTTGGAGCTCTGGGCTTGTAAATGGTGTACATGTTCTACGTCGGTCACAACAAGGGCTGTGTGTATCTAGTAAACACTAGGGCCATTTTGTGGATCGCTAGTGTTCTTGCGCACGCGCCTCTAACGGTATGCCGGGTGAACAACCCTGTTTGACTCGCCGAATCCCTATTACATACTATTATAGGATAAGATGCTTTCGTTTTAAGCTTTCTTTGTGTTTAAAAAAGGATTTATAATTTCTATTATAATAGTTCTTGGTGTTGTTGCGTTGTGCGCCGTTAAATTTAATGAATTAAGTTCACACAGTTACTGACCGTCACTGCACTTTCAATATTTTGATGTTAACCATGCCCTATGACCTAACTGGATTGCCAATAATACCTCTTAAATAAAATCATATTTCAAATAATCCTTTTGCCTTGATTACGATATAAGACCACTTTCAATAAACTCATAACCGAACAAAGAAAAGTATTACGCTCAGTTGCTCCATGACCATATTTGACAAACCAAACATGTCGTGGTTTGTTTGTGGCCCAATGCACAGATATTCTAACATGTCAATGGACAAGTCTGTCGATGTATGAACTCAACTTTTTGAACGTCTGATCGTTGCATAGATAATAAATCATAAATCAACGTCGGGAATCGTAGGCGGTTTCTACCGAATCAGTGATTATAACGAAGGGATTGAATGCAAGGCGCTTGTGTTTTGTTTCACTTTAAAACTACCTAATCCATTTGCATTGCAACACTAATTCTTTAGTGTTTGCTTTAAATTCGACTTAACGTTCCTCTGTAGATATTTCTCTATGTGTACTGTAGTCACATATTGTATAGTTTTAGATCATTCATTGGCCTGTTCCTGGTAGCGAACCTGTTATAGGGATTGAGTGCAAGTCAGTTGTATTTGCTTTAGTTAAAAACACTATTTCCATGACTTATTTTTAGGACATGACATTATTTGTAAAATATCTGCTGTCTCCGTTTCACTGTTTTCCCATAATTTAAGAATATCTTTGTTCGGCATCGCAATGCAACTGTTGTAAATTTTGTACCTTTTAATCATAATAATTGCAAGTATATTTTTATTAATCAACCCAGATGTTATTTCTACTTTTGTGACGTGAAACATGATTTGAACGGATTGATTTAACTCTTCATAAAATATTAATAAGCATTTAAACGGATAACCGATAAATTAGTACCTTCTTTTAACAATACTTATAATTTGGAGCACATTTTTCAGTCAATGTTGTGTCAATTTACTTTGCGATTGTATGATTTATATGGAAAAATACCTAATTCATATGTTACCTTCATCTCAGAGCTACTTTCATTCCAATAACAAAACAACAAAAATCTTACCATTCCTTTTGAAGCTACATCTCGGCAAGTGTATGAGGTATCAAAGAAACTCTTCAATTAGGATACAAGTTGTATTTATAAAATTACCCGTTTTATTTGTTTTAAAGTAGTACCTTCGTAACGAGAGGCCGTACTGTACGTACACTAATGTGATGTAAAAATTGCATGTTATTTTTAGTTTTTGTTTTGTTTGGTTTTGTTTAAAACGTTTTGCATCACCTGTGTAGTGTACAACTTTTTCTCGGCAAAAAATGTAAATTGAAGTACCTCTGCAACTAAATTTAAAAGTGCTGGTGATGATGATGATGATGCCAAACGTTATTTGAGGTAGACTAAATATTTTATTGAAACCTAAAAAGCATAGCACCCTTTTGTAAAATATATTAAGACAGTTCTTCTCCAATTACTAACAGGCGGGTAATTTAACAAACAATTACAATTTTACATAAGTAAAAATATTTTGAAAAGTTTTTGTTCAATATTTTGTCTTCACAATAAATTGAGATATACTATTTCATTTCCAATATACTAACCTAATAATTGTGCAATAAAAATTGTATGCAAATACAAAAAAGTAAAATTGTTATGTTTTATCTTCAATTTCCCTTTCCCTTTTCTATAAAATAGATAGGTTCTTAAAAAGAAAACGTTACCAAAGTAACTAGGTAGAAAAATAAATAGTTTCTGTTGGTTTAAGGTATTATTTCAAAACATTTAGTTTTCGCTTGAGTTTACGTATTTATTATCCTCTTTTCTCATTTGTGGCACAAAGGCAATGTTTGTTTAACTCGAAATGTCGACTCAGAGCCGCCACAAGCTGTTATTTTGTTGTCACCGACATTTAAATAAGCTTTGATGTGTGAATGAGCTGCTTGTAATGATATTCGAGCAATACGAACCAGCCGTCTAGTGGCATAAGCACGTTATCCAACGTTTGGAATGTCTACTGCCGAAACGCTTTGTATACCTATATATATACGGCGTATATCAATAGGGTTCACGTTATATCTGTATCTATACTAATATGATATAGAGAAAAGATTTGAAATATTGAAAACAAAGTATTAGAAAAAATCGACCCGTCTCACAACTAGCTCCGATAGGACTCAAACCCACGACCTTTCACTGTCCGGGTGAATGCTCAAACCACTGTGCTACGGAGTCGGTCAGTTGACAGAGCATTCTCCCGGTCAGTGAAAGGTCGTGGGTTCGAGTCCCATCGGAGCTAGTTGTGAGACGGGTCGTGTTTTTAATTAATTTTCACTAATAAAAATTGCATTGTGATTGCAAAAGAAGCGAAAATAATACAAGGAAGGTTTTGATTTTTGTTTGTTTTTACGGTTGTCATGGATAAACTCAAAAACTAAACCGGTCTAAAAAATTCATTCACTAATAAAATAGATAGTTACCCTACATTCTTCCTTAGTGTCAGGCTACATTTTATCCCGATATTCCAACAGGAACGGTATGACGCGAGAAAAAACACGTGGTGTCCTAAGTATATTATACAACGAGTTATATCAGTCGAAAAAAATCAGCTGTTCCATACATTTTGATCTATTCGATTTAAAATGTTCTATGGAACAGCAGATTTTTTTCGCAATTTCAATGTTGGTACATAGTAAAAGTTTTTTGTATACATGAGTACATTGACCCCTTAAAATTATGTGCACTATTTAAGAAGGACCTTATATAAACAATTTAATATTTATTTTATTTTAATATAATTATTTATTTTTAAAGTGAATATACAACTAAATATTCTGTGAAT
This sequence comes from Crambus lathoniellus, assembly GCA_949710035.1. NCBI lineage: Eukaryota > Metazoa > Arthropoda > Insecta > Lepidoptera > Crambidae > Crambus > Crambus lathoniellus. The sequence continues at coordinate 34,344,086 of OX453296.1, forward strand.
ATTACAAGCGTCTACCTGTTGCCGTTATTTATATCGAGCAAAAAAACATCACGTTTGTTGTATGGGAGCCCCATTCAATATCTATTTTATTCTTTTTTTTAGAATTCGTTGTTATTGCGGCAACAGAAATACATCATCTGTGAAAATTTCAACTGTCTAGCTATCACGATTCATGAGATACGGCCTGGTGACAAACAGACATACAGACGGACAGCGGAGTCTTAGTAATAGGGTCCTGTTTTAACAGTTTGGGCACGGAACCTTAAAAACGGACTTCCGGTTCACATAAATTTAAACGAACCCACGTTACTTTCTCAATATATTTCCAATATCTCTTTTTAAAACGAAGCAATAAATACTGCCTGTTAAAATTATAACGAGTGCCAAAGATAATGTCAATGAATTTTCGCAGAAACAACTTGAAAATAGTGTAGTAACATGAAGCGATATGTTTTTGTGGTGATGTAATAATACAATGCTCTCTTCCAAATAATATTTGTTCCTTAAGTCCTCCTGCCTTTTCGAGCCAGTTTGACTGCAGTATCATTAGTCAGTAGTGTCTATGCTTGTATTTTGGCAGAAAGTACCTAGTTCAAAAATATTTATTTTTTTAAATAACACCTACAAAAAAGCCCAAATTATATTTAATTTGAGAACTAACGGATAAATACACTTATACTTACTTTAATACATAAATAGTGCCTAAACGTACAGAGAAAACACCCAGATTTAAGACAACTAGACATGTTCATGTTCAAAAAATGTTTTATTTTTACTGGGATTGAACTTACCCTCTTGCGAGGAAGATCCGTACCCCTGCGGAAAACAAGTAAAATAAAAATAAATAAATAAAAAAGTCACTTAGAAATAATAGTCATGAATCGTCAACATTTTCCTATCGCTCATCTTTAACTTTTTAACTGACAAGAAGAACAGGCTCAATAAACTCGTCAGTAAAAAATAATATAAATTACATTAACCAAAATGTTGTTTGCAGCTCGAAATAGTGAGTTATTAACTACCTATGTAGCTTATTTTAGAGAACAGCCACGCTATTGTCGAGCTGTATCTGATGTAGTTACCCAGAGTTTAGTTTCTATTCTGCTCGTTTCGATTGTCCTATTAGGTAAGCTGTGCGATTATAGATTTCTGGGATTTTGTTGTCGTTCGCATTTATCCCCACTAATATACACGCTACTGACTGTACAAGTTACATCCAATTTAGAATTTGTTAAAAATTCTCTAATTATAGTTAACCGTGTTTTTGTTATAAGTCGGGAAATCAAATGATAAAACAGAACGTGTATTTTTTAAATTTATTTATGAATTCTGTGTACGTGCAAAATTTTGAAGTATGAACTATCGTACAATACAGTTAGTAAGTATAAATAGACGTAAGAACACTTATAAAGTAGCGCTGTAGATTAGCTCGCAACCAGCTGGACTGGTCGAATCGGAGCATACATCATACGCACGCAATAATTACGCAATATACCTATATCGAATTATTGTTAATATATTCCCAGCTAAAGATAACTCGGTAACAACAGCCCGATGAATATACCAATACCAACCGGCAGCAAGTAGTTTGTTTTCAAGTTCCTCTGACATATTTAGTTATCGGCCGATAAGGGGGCCCTATAGACCCTAGAGTCAGGCAAATAAGTCACCGGGCCACCAAGCATTGTATAAATAAGCTTATCGTCTCATTGACACCGTAAACTGTGCCTCTTGAAGGTATCTACTCACTGGACAAACGATACTGTATTTTAGTCGCAGCGCCAATGTTCTTGCTTACGAGTATTAGACCGCTCTGTAGTACATCCATGAGCAATATTATCTGAACAAAACAGAACTATGACTCTTCCGAAATTATGAATAATGAATTCCGAAAAAAAAACTATCAGTGTCATAGAAGTCATTTTAAAATTGTAATATGACATCGTCCTATGTTGTTCACATATTATTGCTCGTAATTTTATACGGGTGGAGTAAACGGTAGAGTAGCACGGTAGAGTAAGAGTGCTGCAAACATAAATGGGACCCGGGAGGCTACCGGCTAACAAATATGGATATGGGTATGGGCTTCAACTGTCATTTGAATTTCTTATTTTGATAGATTTTTGCTGCTTTGTGCTGTTGAACGTTGCTAGCTAGTTATCGTTATACCCAACGTCACAAAACAAGGAACTGATAGCAGCTATTTTCTTTATAAAATTGACTTAAATTTCCCAAAAACGTGTGAAGTTCATATCCATAAAGTTACGCGGCAGCCCGTCCTTGGTGGTCATTTTTGGACCTGAAAAGTTTTTCACACTGCTGACAGTCGACAGGCCAATTCTGCAGTAAAGTTTGTACTACGATTGCGTATGGTTCCTCCGCCGCCGCTGTCACAGGGTCAGATAAGTTTGTAGCAATAATCTACTCCACCGTTCTACTAATAACGTTTACTCCACCTGTACGTACAGTCACGAGCAATAATGTGTATACAGCATAGAACTTTGTCACATTGAAGCGTTCCGATATAAAACTATCAGTGTCACAGTTGTCAATTAATATAACACATTTATTCCAAGAAAAATAATTTTGAATAAGCTTATTTCCTTCTAGTTTCTTTCATAAATTAACTACCTTTCGGTGGCGTGTACTCGGTGTTGGCATTTGCTCCATACAAAATTATGCATCTTTTTTCCTATTCGATATCGGCGCAGGGGTCGAATACCTGGCGCCAGAGGTCTAGGGATCGATTCTCGAAAAAGACAATTTGTTTGTGCATAAACATGTATCTTTGTCTTGGTCTGGGTGTTTTCTATGCATTTTAAGTATGTATTTACAAACAAAAAGTATTTATGTTATTTTTTTCCGTTATCAAGTTTTCCATGACACAGTTTCTTAATAAAATTTACATGAGCTTGAATAATCGGTATGTTTGTAAAGAGGTATTTATTTATTTATTTATTACAAGCGGTGTGGAAAATAATATATTTATAACAAAAACCCGTCAACTACCGAACAATTTTTTTAGATATGGCGAACATATTTCGAGCAGACATAATAATATCTTCGCTCTTCTACAGATAAAATCTAAAGTCCATAAGTTCTATTAGAGTCAAATAAATGCATGACTATTAACTCTACTGCATTAATGAAAGCTATGTCACTGATTTAATAATATGCGCTTAGCTATACCTGCGACATTCGCAATAAAAGCCATTGCAATATATTAGCTTTTACATTAACATATATTTTTTACCTGATTAAATTCACCATGGCTTCGATAGAGAAAGAATAATCTTCGAAGTAAACTTTTAAACGATGGGGAATATTAATTGACTCTGGAAAAACCGTCGAAAAGCACTCAAAGTACCTACCCTTTCAGCTTGTTTTGGGGTAAATTATTTACCCCATTTCTTTTATCATAAGCGATATTTACCGTAAACATCGACTTATGCTTACAGTTCTGTGTTTACTCATAAAAATTGCAAATAGGTACTTTTTCTATTTTCGTTTGCAACAAATGCATTATTTTCTGGGTGGGAATAAAGTCGTTGAAAATATTAAATGTTTTTTAGTATTAGAAAAAAATTGCATTGTGAATGCAAAAAAGTAAAAGTAATTTGATAATTGCTGTATAAAATAGTTACTTACATTATGTCAGCAAATATATTTTCAGTCTGACCAAGTGAACTTAGTAGTAAAATAATAAAATACCTTACCAGATTTCTAAGGAAATCTTGTAGTACGCAAAATCGCTTCGCCTAAGAAAATTACATTATATTTATACTGCAAACATTGTTGATAATAAAAAAAAAAATTAAAAATATTTATTAAGTACAGCTGAATGTCAACATTATTGGTATAAATAACGGTGTCGAATCACACCATGCCGAAAGTACGCGACTGAAGTTCGGCGATGCAATTTGAATTACTGACACATATATTTCGCCATAATATATAATATGGGTGAAATAAATCACGTTATGGCGTACATCCGCGTAATTTCTGTTGCGTATTTTCGGCAGGTGTGTTTCGACACGGCTCAAATACCTTAGCAAAGAAGCTACCATTTTTAAACACACTCGAGGCCGTAGGTTAAACTGTAAAGGACATAACGAGGAGATTCTATTTAACAGAATTGTCAAAGTTTGCTAGGTCAGTCTAAACATTTAACCCTCAACTGCAGTATGGTAATACTGGCAAGGTTTATATTTAAATATCTTGACATTTTAAACGTACGTCTCTTGTTTTCATTATATCTAGCATTGTTATATTTAAAAACGCGCTTTTTACATTTAAGTATGTTAATAAGATACCGTTTACTCTATCATGCATGTCGTTCCGTTTTAAACATGTCATTTATTGTATTTCGTATATGGTTATTACCCAATTTAGTTTTCAATACCTACTTTTAACCGTTGAAATGAACAAGAAGGACTAATTTCTAGTACAAAATCAAGGGTAATACTGCAATATTACGAAAAACAAATATTTATTAAGTATATTGATTATAATCATTATATCATTAACTCGCATTTTTTTAGTATTTCATTGCACCTTTCGTAGTTCATTCACACACACACCTATAAAGTGCTCCATTGATAAGAAAACAAATGTCTTGACAATATGGTACATTTTAGAACAAACACATTAATTTATGTTTACCTATGCTGGCTTTGAGAGGAAGGAGTGGGTTGAGTTAATCTATCTCCATTCATTTCAAATATCGGGACAGGCGTAGGAGGTCTTACCTCGTGGTGGACAGAGCGGTTTACAAAATAATTTAAATGCAGTCAAAGTGACGGGGACAGTACCGAAACGGAGCCTAGGAGTGTCCTTAATCGGAACTACCTACTAGGAACTATAAAATATGCAAAATATAAAATAAAAATTACCTTCTTTATTTTAAAAAATAGGTCGTTCATTACTTTGCTACTTGTAAAAATAGTGTTCCTCTTCTCCAATCCATTATTATTGTTGTTCCCGACAGGGTCCTCAGTCTAGTGATCCTAAAATATTGACGTATACGATCCTTTGTATAAATTATTGTGTATTGAGCTTCGATCAACAATAACACCTAGTATTGAGTATTGAACGGTTTAACAGTTCAGGCAACTTTTGTATAGGATAAATTAATCGCAGCTTGATCTTAAAATTTTCTGTAATGTTCTTTAAATGAAAGCTTACGGCTCGCCAAAAGGGATCATGCGTCAGTAATGATTCGTCAAAAATCGTCATCGTGTAAACGAACCGTTAGTTTTTTTATAAAACAGTTAAATTCAGGTACCAAGAGGAAGATTTGTTTGAACCATTAGTTTAATTTGAACTTTATTTTAATTTAAACATTACGCATTTTTTCCAACAACTACATCAAGCTCCCTAATTATAAGCCTCGCGTACTAGTTTAAAATTCAGCAAAATCCTGACGTCAATTTAAGTTTATTTCACTCCTATAATGTAGCCTTCTACTATTAAAGAAACAAAACTCATCTTCCCTCTTTATAATAATGGTATAGGGTTTGCATTGCTTATTGCCCATACCCAACCATCATTTGGAACAGAAAGCATTTTTATCAAGCAGAAAAGTTACAATGACTTGACAAAAAATGTTGTTGCCTAAGTCATTGTAGTGTAACTTTTAAGTTTTAATATTAAGTACGCATGTACTCAACATTCACAGCGGCAGTTGTGAGCATCCGATCGGTTTGCGAACAAAGTTTCATCTTAGGAGACCGACCGCCGCCGTAACTTCATGGAGTTTCTGTCTACTCGGATGACAACACAAAAGGTATCGAAGCTGGCTGGTTTAACTTCTTGAAAAGTGGTCCCGTGGAATGCTCATCATTCCAAGTTTGAATAGAACATGGAAAACAAATTAATTGATCTATCGGAAAGCTGCATTGAGAAAAAACATTAGAAGACTTTTCTAATGTCTCTTCTCAATGCAGCTTTACTTAGTGCTTAGCTTAGCTCGTATATCTTATAAGTTAGGGCTTACTCGTTAAGCTCGTTTAACTCTTATTGAAACAAAGAAAAATACATTTATTTGCGACGACACAATAAAATTACGTAAAGAAAAATCGCAAAAAGCCTATAATATGTCTCAAAACTGTAACCAGCGCTGATCTTCCGTCGGAGTCGTAATGGGGCTGAAAGCTAAATTAACACGAATATAATTAAAAATGAGTAATTAAATAGTATTTAGTGTACTTAGTAAGCCATCATGTTCTTACTTGGTATTGTTAAATAATCAAGACGAATGAATTACTGAGTTTCCTTTTTGTGCATTCAGTTAAAAAAGAAAAAGTACAATCTAGTACTTAATTAGCTCCAATGGCTTACGTTATAATGATAAGACAACGTAAGTCAAATGAAAATGCGAAAAAATATGCAAATTAAAATGTAAATCAGTAAATCTGGCACACCGCACCCGTCTGCTCAGAATCAGTGTTTGTTAACATTTAACTGACGCGTGTAACAACACAGTTAACAGAATTTGCAGTGCACTTAATAAGCCGTCGTGTTACTGGTTACCATGTATAAGCCATTATTGTATTTGCAACATTTTGTCGAGTTCCAAAGTTTTCTTGCGTCCTGTATCGGAATTGCCATTGGGCGTTCAGACAAAGAATGAATATTACCAGTATTCCATCTTCATAAAAAATGTCGGAACGCGAGTTATGATACATATGACTCATACGTATCTCTATATTTCTCTATCTATCTCTCTCTCTCTCTCTATCTCGGGTTGATTGATTGATTGATGAATCCTTTATTCGCTAATAAATTATACTCACTAAAATTTCAATCAATCGGTAAATATAAAAAAAACAGTTAACGATTATGTCGACGAAATCGAAACGGAATAGGTAGCGTGTATAATTAATTGAAAAACACAAGAAAATTATAAATATATTGTGCGTGTGTGCTGCAACAAATAGGGCCAAGGCTCAGCGTATTTTCTTCCCAAAAGCAAAAACGCTGATTTTCAGCCATGAAGCACCTACCGTGATCCTTCTAGTCTAAATAGTACCGAGAGAGAAAGCCTATTACATAATAATGAGTCTTATCTAGCGTTCCGATGTTTTATATGAAGATTAAGTACTGCTACAGTATTTATTCTGTGGTTCAGTTTACCTTTAACTTTATCGTTTACTAATACCACTTTGTGAGTGGGTATGGGTACTATTAGCGCTTTATTTTTGAACTAGTGGCTTATCACGACGTTGTCTATTTCAAATTCAGTTATGGGAAGGAAGGAATAAATACCGTGTTTTTTTCTTATACCAAAACTAGCGGCCGCCCGCGGTTTCACCCGCGTGGTTCCCGTTCCCGTGGGAATATCGGGATAAAAAGTACATATAAACCTTCCTCTTGAATCACTCTATCTATTAAAAAAAAACGCATCAAAATCCGTTGCGTAGTTTCAAAGATTTAAGCATACAAAGGGACATAGGGACAGAGAAAGCGACTTTGTTTTATACTATGTAGTGATAATGAGTTAGTTCTCAAAATTTTCATAAGAATTTTTAATTTTCATAAAAACGTAAAAACGTGACTCAACGATGAAGATGCTTTTAGATTTACTACATTTATATCGTACTAGCGGATCCTCGCGGTTTTACCTGCGTGGTAGGTACCCGTTCCCGTGGGAATCAGGATAAAATATAGCCTATGTCACTCGGGAAGAATGAAGCTTTCTAATGGGTCAAACAAACAATAAAATCTGTCCTTTTTATAATATTAGTATAGATAGGGCAGGCGTACCGGTTTTGGCCACTTTAAGGATTATTCACTTTTAACCGCTTAGTGCTTAATGATCTTAAGTATTTTAGAGAAAATTTATAATGTAGAGTTATAGATAATTTATCGACCTTTAAGGGTACAATCTACAAAGTAAAAAAAAATCAATAGTTTTTTTTATTTAGAACAACTTCTGCGGAGGGGTCCAAATACACTTTGGTTTTGGCCACTTTTATAAAATTACTATATTTATAAGTTGAGTTTATGCTTAATTGATGTCTTATTAGAGTTCTGGACTAAAACACTACATGAAATAGTATTTCAATCACAGCTAGCTCCTTACTACAATTTTATAAGTATACCTTTATCACTTGATTAAAAGAAAATTAGCGGATTGAGGTTAGTGTAGGCTAGTGCCTACACTAGCCTCAATCCGCTAATTTTCTAGTACGTTAGCTAACAAAAGTGAGTTGTGAGTCTTTTAAAATATAATGCCAAAGTGGCCAAAGGTGGCACTTTTTGTAAGAACAGTGAAAAAACAACACTTAATCCATCTAGAAGAAACATATTCCAATATGATACAAAATATAAAATAACCATAAAATAATTTTATTGTAGAAAAAAAATGATTTTACAAAACCTTTACCCTTAACATTTTGCTTAAGAATTTAAGTAGTAGTTAACTTTGAAACATAACACGTGTTTATTTCTAAAATATCGTACTACATAAAAAAAGCTAAGTGCTGTAATTATTAACTAAAAGTCCAATCTTTTATTCGCCATTAATAAATATAAGTAATAGTTATTTAATTCCTATTTATATAACTTTAAAGTGAAAAGTGACCAAAACCGGTACAGTGGCCAAAACCGGTACGCCTGCCCTATATATAGATAACCTCCATAGGTTATGCTTAAGCACTTAATACGTCAAAAACCATTTTTCAATATCGATGTAATTAGTCGTTGGGTATTTCAAGAGCTAAAATTAGTCAATATTTGATGAAACAGACACATTATGTAAGACGAAAGATAGCATCTCCATATAATTATATCAAATATTTAACTAAACGGGTTATCAATAGTTCAACAGTGTTTGTTACTCATGGATTCTTAAATTACAATCTCATATTTCAGTGCAGAGAATTATAATAAACTAGCTTTCCGCCCGCGGCTTCGCCCGCGTGGACTACACGACGTTATTCCGTGTGAATGTGATATTTTTCCGGGATAAAAAGTAGCCTATGTTCCTCTCCAGGCTACAAAGTATCTGTGTCCCAAATTTCAGCCAAATCCATTTAGCCGTTTTGGCATGATTGACTAACAATCATCCAAACATCTAAACTTTCACATTTAGTAGGATATATTAAGCCATATAATAAATGAAAAAGCGAAAAATACTAATACCTATTAAATATTGCATACCTAACAGTGACGAGGGGTCGAAATGTGGAGAAGGTAAGCTGTACCAAAATTGGAGACAATACCGAATGATCGGCATAATGGATCGCTGGGGTAGGGTATTAGGGATTTTTATATGGGAAGTAGATGGGAATCGGCATCTAAGGACCCATGTGTTACCTACCACTGGTACAGTCGAGTAATATCTGTGCACTTTTAAACTTTGTCGTAGTAATCATTGTGACAAATTGTACAGAAAGTCAAAAAACTTAATGGGACAAGTCAAAAAATGCACAGATATTATTGAACCTGACTGTACCTACCTACACAAAAATACGAATTGTAAATTATCCTTTTGGTGAGAGTATAAGAAAGTTTAGTCTGATGTGGTCTGATAGTTAAGTGAGCTTAGTATCTAAGTTTGAACATTTAAATGATAAATAAATAAACAACTTTTTACAATCATACCAATTATCTAAGCCCATGTGAATTTCATTACGAAACTGTGTCAGTGAAAACTTGATAACGGATAAATAACCTTAATACTTTTTGTTTGTAAATACATATTTAATATACATAGAAAACACCAAGACAAATATACATGTTCATGCACACAAATATTTGTCGTGTTCGGGGATCGAACCCGAGACCTAGGCGCAGGGATAGGCAGGTATCCTATCCCTGCACCAAATAGGTCGTCAGCAGTTAAATGACCCATTTTTTAATCGTTATTAAATCAAAACTATGTCACTAAAAAGCAAAGATAAGCATTCAACAACAGTTAAAAGTAGGAATATAACATCGAGGTTGATTCGTAGGCAAAAAGAGTTTTTGAGGTCAACACTGAGACATAAAATGTAGGTAACAAAGAAAAAAAAAACGCGATTGGTTCAATGTTTCTTTGTTTTGTTTAGAACGTATTTTAACTTTAAGATTTTATTGCAGTTTCTCCTAATTAACAATTTAAAAAAATCATTTTTTTTATATACCTATAGCGTATCTCGGGGAGTCTCCCTCACGCGTCGTACATCGCAGTCATACTCACTTATATCATAAAATGAACTGTGTTTTATTGAATATTCTAAAAATACTGAGATTTCCTAAGGTTTTATAAACTTAACCTCCGCAATCCTGAGAAAGAGTCCAAAAATCCTGAGATCTCCGAACAAAGCTTGAGATATGATAATCTTAAGTTCAGCGTTGGGGCATTAACATTTAGTTTTTGATGATGCTCGAATATAAAGTGATAGGTATTATATATATAATATATATATATATATATTTTTGTAGGTAAAGCGTGTTTATATTTAAGCTATATCGTTAAGTGTAATTTAAGAGCTGTTTCCATCGGTGGGGTAGGACAGCCGACGGTAAGCGAGTCAAAAAGACAAAACAGAGAATGTTGTCGTGCCGATGCACAGGTTTGCATAAAGAGCAACTGTTTAACGATGGCTAGGTGTGTGGCTCAAAACGCACGCCGAGGCGGTTCGGGATGATAAAGATATCATATTTCACGTATTTTAATCGTTTGTTCATGAAAACAAGAAGGGTTACTCGATACACTATATTATTAAGGTCTTTAACAATAATTGGATCAACTTTCCATTTTTCTTTGGTCTTAAACTTTATAAAATTTTAAAAGAAGTTTCGTTTCATTATTTTGGTATCCGATTTACAGAAGGTACAAATAGATATAACGATTCAAGTTCTAACTTTTCACTTGAAACAGTTTCGCTCGGTTAATTTTTAAGAACTTATAGGAAAAATGTGACAGTAAAAAACCACGAGCCCTATCAGGCGGGATCAAAGCTAGGTATTTATAGGGCTCGTGGTTTTTTACTATCATATTTTTCATATACTTACAGAATTGCATTAACAATGCATAAAAATAATTTAATCACAATTTTAAGAACTTCTTATTTTTTGTGACAATATACTCGTACTACTCTTCCACGCGGATATCGTGGTTATACCTATTATGTGTAATATCAAACTTTTTAAATCTATTTAACGAGTTTTGAGCGCTCTGAGTTGCCCTTCTCATTCTAAGTTCACATACAAATTGGAAGGCCTATGTTTTAAAGCCTAAATAACTTTATTTGCTACTAGCTTTCCGCCCACGGCTTCGTCTGCGTGAATAACACAGCGTTATCCTTAGCTAGGGATAAAAAGTAGCTACAAACAAACATATATAATTTCACATTTATAATATTAGTATGGTGGATACCACACGCTGTCGCTCGTGGTTTAAATTAGATTGAGCATAAAGTCGGAATCACGCGAACTCCGCCCTCCGCAAAATTAATATCAGTTTCTAAATAAGTGTCCCGCAATGAACGTTTTTGTCAGACCCGATGTTTGTATTAAAATACCGTCGTCGGTTCAACAATTTGCTGCGATTCACTACTTTATTGCTTTAACTTTACTAACTTATAGAAGCTAATTTGAAAATTACCTTCTAACAATTTAAAAGTTTACCCGATGTCGCAGACCTATTTATCATTACTTAAGTAGTTCGTCGCTACAAAAAGAAAGAAACGAAGCGGAAATATTTGCTACGCGAGTTGCCAAGTGAAATATGACTACCATAAGAAAAAGACGATTTCGTATGGAATTTTGGCGGTTTATTTCTATTTTTTTAATAATCATATTTGTCTGGGCTAAACAATAATAATATTTGTCTAGACTAAACAATTTATATTGATAATATATAAGTCAATACGTTGTTTACATGGATTTATATGGGTATCCACTAAATTAGGTTTTCATGATTTTGTGGTTTTTTTTTCTGTTTTTCTGGCTTTTGCAAGCTTTTGCGGTGAATGGATATGCCATGAAAAATACTATAAATTACTTAATTATTTTATGATAATATGGTGTAGTTATTTATAGTTAGTCAGTGATAATGATAACGCATCGAAGAAGACATCCGATCTCCCATAGGGCTGTCACCGCGAACAATGGACTACTGTCATGTGATCGAAATAGTCTCATTGTCTGCTTGTTGTATTACTCACTCACGTACTTTACCTATAAAGACCCAGGTCAGAGCTACGAGACGCTTCCTTAAGGCACTACTCGGAAAAAGTATGGACTTTTTGATTTAAAACTATTGGACTATTATGATTTTGCCTCGACACTTTTTCTTTTCGAAAAGACCTGTAAAAAAAACGAAAATTCAAGATTATTCATAAATGAGGCTACTTACACTATTGGAAATTGGTTTATTTAGTGGACACCAATAATACCTATATAAGTAGGATCGTATAGAAGCATTTTTTTAAAATCGCTGTAGTTTTTTAATACGAAGTGATTTTGTGTTTTTTGCCTAATCTGCAAAATCGGTCTCGCTACCGCGCGCGTCGTTTTCTCATTGCTATCTCGCTTCAGCATAATTTTTTCGAGTATCGCCTTAACTATACAGGTTGAAATCATTTAATAATACCTACCTGAAAAACAAAAGTGCATTCACTTCACAGTTCTTTTTTTAAAACTCGCCTTTTCCTTATAAAAGTACCTACCTACCTACATGCACTCGACTTGAAAGTGAATCCATGAATTTTCTTCAATTGTTTTGCTTTTATTTAATTTCTCGTTTTCCTTTTGTTTCTAAGAGATATTTAATCATTATGATTACCTTATCGATTGATGTCATAAAACTACAGGGTGTAGTATTCACAGAAAAAAACTGTGAATACAGTTTTGTTTTATTAAAAACTATGAATTTATTTTTCTTTTGATTTCATATGAAAGAGAATTTCAGTTTTAAGAACCAAAAAAGAAGCTACTGAAAAAATACATGTTTAACGTTGAATGTCATTCAATATACACAATATTTCAGTGTTAGAAAAATTATCCAATCAATTTAGATATCATTGTCTAATATATACATATATACATTATATATATATATATACTCAACATAATTATGCACATCTCAAATTCTCTTTTTTTATCCACATCGGGGTACTTAACACTTAGCCTTCATCACACCTGATGTTAAGTGGTGATGAGGCTGAAGGTGGAAGCGCACTACTCCAGGATTCCTCAATTACTGAGAATCTAGTTACCTATGTTATCTCTACCTGCCGGAACACAACAATGCTGAAAACATCCTTGTTATGGCATCAGACTTAGTTAAGATGGTGGTAACTAGCCAGACAGACTTTGAACAAACACTCTGGGTCTGATACCAATTCTTACTGATTTTAATGATTATGAATTAGAATGATAAAAGAAGTTACTTTTTATTCTGATTATTATGTTTTTTCGATTTTTCTAACGGCGGCGAAATCCAAAACCTTCAATAATAATTATCGTTACTTATAGTTTTTTTATTTCAATATAGGCTAGGGCATATCCTCAATTTTAAAACTCCAAGAACTCACAATAAGCCGTTAAAAACGAGTGTTAAACATTTTGGTCAGGGTGTTTGTTACCCATTGTAACAAGCAATAGGAAATGGTTACGAAAATAGTTTGATTCTTCGTATGGCCAGAATGACAGACAAGTTTTACTTTGCACGTAGACAATGATATGAACAATCTACGCTAAAGAAATTGGGACAGCTTACGGGAACAGTTTTGATCGATCGTTCAAATTAATATACTTACTTAATAAAACATTTCAATGACCTTTACTTACAAGCAATACGTATTAGCAGAAATGTGACCCAGTTTTGATTAAGTTAATTAAATAAATAATTAAATTCTTTGAGAATACAGGGTTATTTTATTTGCTATAAAAACATCACCTCGCAGGAATAGGATACTACTTTTAACCGCCTCTGTGATCTAGTGGTGATATACACCACCAGTATCACACCAAGAGGTCCCGGGTTCGATTTCCAGTGGGGGTACATATTGTATTCGGTTTGGTTGGTGGTAGGACTCGTTAAAAGTCCGCCTGGCCAGTTCCCACCATCATAACTTAGTTTAACACCATAACAACTATGTTTTCAGCATCTTTGTGTCCCGGCAGTTAGAGATAAGATTCCAGTTCCTCAGTGTTGAGGATTCCGGGAGTAGTGCGCTCCCATCTTTAGCCTTCACTAATCTTCACTTAAAATCAGGTGAGATGAAGGCTTAATGCTTCCCCTATTGTGGATAAAAAAACATTATGAACAACGAGGTTTTTAATGAAAAATAAAGCGACATTCCATACAAATATCCAAACGGCTAATCGAGTGAACTATCCTTTCATTTATCAGAGAGTGACCGGGGTGTTACTTCTATTCTAGATGCTGTTACGTAAAATAAATCTTACCCCTTTTAAAGCAAACACGTTAAAACTGGATATTTTTCTTTTTCCTAATCTGTGCTTATTACTATTTGTATCTTCAAAGAGGCTGCGTTAACGATTGCTAATTTGTAATACTTGCATTTTTTAAAACTGCCTAACCTCATTATTTGACCTTTTATGTTTCTTGACGTAACACAATGACATCCATTATTTTACTTTGCTACAATTATTAATTTATTATAAAAGAAAGTAGGTAGGTATCAAACTCAATAAAAAGCGTTTTTTTTTATATTTTAGCTAAATCATTGCGTATATGACATCGTAATAATAGGTCTTTACATATGAAATTGCCGTTTTTTTCTTTTGTACATAAAACTTTACAACTTTTATAATATTAGAAATATATAATTTCTTTAATATTGCGTTACATTAAGACCGTATCGAGCAACTTTTGGTAATTTAATAACCACGATATTTGATTATTTACATAGAAAAAACTTATTCCGAAAGTTACGACTATTTTTGTTTCCAGAATTTCGTACTTTATTAGTAGTAACTTAGTGAAAAAAAAATTTTTTCTCTTAACGAATGTGTCATTTAGTAGTTAAAATGTCCATAAATACGTGTGTAAAATTTTGTAAATTTACTTAATATTAGTCGTTAAATAATAACAAAAACGTTAGTATGGAAAAAAAATAATTACAGAAATCTCCATACAAAACGGCAATTTCATAGGTAAAGACCTATTATATCAAAACATAATTAAGTGCCGGGCCGGCTAACTTTTAAAGAATTACTCCCTATAAAAAAGCAGTCAATTTAATTTGATTGCGATTGGTTAGTGGTAGTAGTTACTAGTTAATATAATTTATTGTGCTTTTAAGTAGTATTCAAATATATTTTTTGTAAAAATTTCATTTTTACGTCAAGCTTTTATGCTGTCTATACTTTTATATTGTACTAGCAGATCCTCGCGGTTTTACCTGCGTGGTAGCCGTTTCCGTGGGAATATCGGGATAAATATCGCTTATGGCATTTGGGAAGAATGTAGCTTTCTAATGATCAAGGAGTTTTCAAAATCGGTCCAGTAGTTCCTGAGATTAGCGCGTTCAACCAAACAAACAAACGAACAATCTCTTTAGTTTTATTATACCTATTAGTATAGATTGTCAACCAAACATGTATTCTTAAATTTTAAATCAATCGGCCACTGGGAAGTGGGTCAAAATTAGGTTGCACAATTTGACCCGAACGGACATAATATAATGTAATACAATACATACACGACAAGTTAACAATTTTTTTCCAAAAAAAAAATAACCGCCTTCTATCAAAAACTCACTTCCCAAGAACACGTAAAATTAAAAATAAATTGAATAATTCCATTCAAAGGACGAAAGGGCGGAACTTTATCTACCTAATTAATCTTGGAACTTACTGATCGGTCTGAAGTCAGTGTCATATATTATTATGTATTTTATAGGTTACAATTCAGACCACTCCGCGCATGAGATATTGTGTATTAAATGTTTCACTAAGTATTTGTTCTTGTTACTTTCGGATTGACACCGACTTCAATCAGATCAGATAAAGTTTACTTTTTTCAAACTTTTTCATGTTTTTTTTAAGTGAGTTTTTGTTGGCAGATTTTGTTTGAAAGTGGTTTACTTACTTAATTCTTTTACAAGAAATTGTTTATTTTCCCATTTTTAAATCTACCTTAAAAAACCGCATAATGAGCAAGCGTAGTGCAATGTGCAACGTTCAAAACTATAGCCCATATCTAAATTAGAACACTTGGACAAGCACCACGTTCCAACTCTTAACTGGTATGAGCTAACCTAAATTACTTGAAAGAATATTACTAAGGTCTATTCATGCATGTGGGTACTTACTTAAAAAACATGCTTTATAAGCGTTAAGGAGTTTTACCTTCCATCATCAGCTTACCTAAACAACCTGAAAGAATACAACTTTATGAATCTACGTATCAAGGATAATATTTAAAATTGTCCTCCAACTCCTCCGACATCTCCAGCTCATCATCATGATATGATGACTACCATATGCAAATACTTGAAAATCTTTAGAAAATATATAAAACACGTAAACTGACTATAAAATTTGCGTGTGTTCTGGGAAACCACCAGTCGACAACTATGTGTTTTTTCAGGATTCTGAAAAAAACTTCTGCACTGTCTGCTGTAACTTTTCATGGGACCAAGTTGAAACTTTGGTGAATCAGATAAAAAAGAATTATCAAACTCAGTTCACAATTGGCGGATTGGATATCATGGAACATACAGTTAAAAAAAACACATTTAGACGACTTGAGAACCTACTCCGTTTTTTGGAGTCGGTTAATAAAAGCTTGTAAAAATGCTCGGAATTGTTCAAAAGTAGCTTTGTTTTGAGAGCTAGTTTTCTTAGCCTAAGGTAAAGGCTTAGTTGAAGCAGATGACATACTTTTGCTCGACGCATCGGCTAGGCAGTAGCAGGTTTTAGCTATGTTCTTATTCGCTTGCAAAATTCCGATTTGCTGTTTAGAACAAACGTATACAAAGCCATAAGAGGCCGTACCATTGCGCTCTGCCATACCTTCGTGTGCGCTCCCGTATATAATTGAGATTTTCGGAGAACTTAAAACTATCGTAATAGTTTCATAAAAAATAATAATTTTCTTATTTGTTTATTGTTCATGTTAAAGTATGAATCAATCTTCATCATATCTTCATCATTGTATTTTTAATTTTAAACTCTGTTGTATGCGCTAGAAATCAGAAGACGTATTCGCTTTTAATTTTTTAAAGTTAAGCCTTTTCTTTGAATTTCTAAATATAAGTACTTACTAAAAATTATTCGACCACTTTTTAGGATTTTTCAATGTTTTTAATGCTGTACACTTATACAGAACATTTCAAATTCCGTGTAAACAACAAAGACATGAACGTCGCGCACGGAAAAAAATTAAACACGTCCCAGGTTACATGAAATTAAACAAACTATTACAACGATAATCAATAAAATGTCTCGGCCACTTTTTAATATTAAAATAAGCTTCAATTTAATATACAATCATAATACATTATTGCTAATTCAGTTAGTCCCTAGTCTAATAACAGTCTCAAAACCAGGAACGACCTTTTAAATGGGAAATATTGCTTTCAATAAAATAGAAGATTTTTGTTTTGTCGAGTGGTAAAATGCTAGTGAAACGCATTTGATAAAAAAATGCAATATGCAATTTTATTGTAGTCAGCTTATTAAATAAATGTGTAGGTTGAAAGCTTTTCCGCAAAGTACTTGATGTTTATTTCATCATAAATAGGTATTGCAGTAAAAATGTGTAAAGAAGCATTTAATAATTGAGAATTGCCTTTTAAAATGCACTTCGGTGTGTTCTTTGCAACCGATGTCTACAACGTTAAAAATACCTAACTGAAAGCCGATTTGAGAACGTTCCGAGAAATAAAGAGCTTTTTACCAACCCTCAGATAGTTCATCAAGGCAAGTACTGAAAAATCAATTCACAGAGTTTTTCTATTTGAATATTTTCTGAAATTGAATATTATGTTTGCTGAAATTGAAATTGAATATTGAATCGGTTAACGATTGGCTACCGAATGTTACCGTGAATCAGTTTTTTTTATAACGAAATGTTTCCGATCTCTGTCAAATAATAATACAATAAATAAGGAACGCAGCTTTTAGTGATATCCATTTTACACCAGTCAGGTATTTCATATTTTATGGAAAAGAGGCAACGCCTTAAATTAACAATATTGTTTTATAGTGACCGTTAAAAGCTTTACATACGTGCAGCGAATTAAAATAAATCCAGCTATATTAAGTATCTGGAGTATTAGTTAATAATTGATTTTTTTAAACGTCAAACTTTAGATGTTTCAGTGAAATAGATTTTGGTAAAAGAAATTAAATATTAAAGCTGCATGCCGATAACGGTTGCATTGAAATCGTTGTCGATAACGAATGGCGACTTGTTAGAATGGTAAATGTTGCTTGCTTAGGATTCTATCGACGATAAAATTCTTTGGTAAACATAAATCGACTTACTGGTGTCCGAATGTTTGATGTGTAGTCACTTTTATTTAACTCGCTGTCAGAAAGACACGAGCATGACAAATCTATTATTTGTGATTCAACTTTAGTAATTTTATGTAACTTAAAGCTTACTTTTGATATAAGTATATATTTTCGGGTACTGATTCACATTTAAAATTATTTATTCAGTAAATGATAAACTTTACATCTTTGTCGTAAGTTGAAGTAAGTTAGGTAGAAGAGCTTGCCGAACTAGATGAACAAACAAACATTCAATATAGGTAATTGTTTTTGATTTTGTTTATTTTACACATCGTTTTGTTTTATTACAGAACCAATATTTTCCAACTCAAAAACCGGCAGCAACTGTTAAAGTTGAACAAAAATATAAGTTTTTAGCAAATATTAAATATTAATTTTCCTAGTGTCAATAGATGTTCCATTACTATTTCATATTCAGATTTTTTATTTTGAATTGCAAAATGATAAACTAAATATTACCTAATATGTGATTTTAAATTAATCGATAACATAAAGCTAGTGCGCAAATGTTTCAATGAAATTGTCTCTGTTCGTAGTTCTCCTGCTTTATAATAAGAGCCAAAAAATTCAACAACTACGACATGTGGTTATACTGGTATGTTGTAGTTTTCTAATCATTTTCCAGTAGTTAATATATAAATATCTTGAATAGTTTTTGAGAAAAACGGTTTCGACCGAGATCAATTTAAGTGAATGGCTGCATGCCTCTAAACTACAGACTGAATTGTTTAGGAATCTGGGCTTACTAAACTATTATGAGGTATTTTATCTCGTAGCTGATAGCGAGAAAATCCTTATCAACCTTGACTGAACACACTGTGACGAAATTGTTATCTCAGTGTGATTATGATTCACGATGCATTCTTCCGGAAGGCACAATTTTTTGAAACTATGTCATTCGGTAATAAAAACGACTTATGTTTGAAATTTTTACCGCTTTTGCCTCATTTATTTTTACCATGAATTAGGGTACTCGGGTAATAGGGCTTTAAAACATTCAATATTTTCATAGTACAATGTTTTTATATCTGTAAGTAACTATCAGTTTATCATTATACTAGCGGCCGCCCGCGGTTTCACCCGCGTGGTTCCCGTTCCCGTGGGAATATCAGGATAAAAAGTACATGGGATGCGGCAGTCTCCTTTTGCGAGGATGTCGTCTCGCAGAAGGAGGCATCGGAGCGGATCCGCGAGCAGGAAGCTCATGCGGATCGGCTCCGACGAAGGCGGGTGGGACGGAGGATGCGGCGCTTTGCGCACCTCATTCCACTTTAGTGGGTGTTGGACCGTGCAGTGCGGGTGACGGCCTGTAGCCAGTCCAGCCGTGTAGTCTGGGGGGATGGCCTCGCTTGGTCGGCCTCCTCCCGCCGCGTAGGGACTCGGGATGCCGGGCCAGCCGTCGGGTCGCAGGAGGAGATTGTCACATCGGACCCTCCACAGTGCGGCTCCTACTGACGGCGGTGAGAGCAAGTAGTGAGGGGTTTAGTGGGTATTCCCCCTTTCTGACCCCCCATCGAGTCCCTGTCGCTGGATGGGGGGTCAGAAAGCGGATAGGTGAGTCCCACATAACCACCGCCCGCACCCACCGTACGCGGGCGGGGTATGCGTAAACGCATTCCCCTCACTATAAAAATAAAAGGATAAAAAGTACATATAAACCTTCCTCTTGAATCACTCTATCTATTAAAAAAAACGCATCAAAATCCGTTGCGTAGTTTCAAAGATTTAAGCATACAAAGGGACATAGGGACAGAGAAAGCGACTTTGTTTTATACTATGTAGTGAAGAGTGCTTTACAATATTTTTTTTATTAGTCTGAGCAAACATAATGTCAAATGGCTACTTTCTTGATCGAGTTTATTTGAAATATCTTATTATTGGCCTCTAGGAACTCTATAAAAAAAATCACTTCGAATTATGTAATTGACCAAGAGATAAGTAGGCAATGACATAATCGTATTTAGTGGTGCGACTCTCTGAGGTTATTCGAACGTCAGTTCACATTCAATTCACATCAATATTCGAATACGAATATTATTATTATGTGATAGTAAACATCGAAGTTATTTGGTGATCAAATTGTAGAGAGTCGACCAACAGTAGCCCTAGCACGAAAAACTGTCGTTATAGTAACCGTTATCGTGTTCGTATTATTTTGTATGAAAACCAGAGCAGCGCCTCTTTCGGTCGTATAAGGAATTGAAATTAAATCCATACTTGACAGCAGCACTTTAATAGCATTTGATTTACGATTTTCAATTTTTTTATGCTACGGGTATATCGTAAGTATCCAGTCACCATGTATTATTTGTAGAAGCTAGATTTTGTGTCGCCATGGCTAGAAGTAGACAGGGTTTTGTAGATTTTTTGTCTAGTATATCTTGACTTATGAATAGTGTTCTAAATACTGTACTTTAACTTCTGCTTCTGGCTTAGTTTATTATTTATTTTATTTAAGTTTAGAGTTTAAACTAAGAATCCACATATCGTGATTTATTTAGTCAAAGTAACACTTAAAGCGTACAAATAGACACGTTATAGTCCGGGACTATTATCGGTTGTAACCGTATTAGATATTTGGGTTTACTGGCGCTATTTCAGTCTGCCTGAAAATTTCCAGCGATGAAGTTACCTACCGCAGGTATGTTGTCATTGGCGATGTCAGTAAACGACTCGGAAAACCTGACAATGTGTAGGATCCGAATGCAACCTAATTGGTCGGAAAGTAGCTCAGTGACAAGCTTATAGAAGCTGTTGTTTAATAATAGTTTAGTAATATAATTTCAATATAAATTATATAATATCACATTAAAATGCTCGTCAAAAATATAGTAGTAGGTAATCAAGTCATACACTGTCTATAACTGATTCCGAGTTGCAGTTATAGAGCTCCCAACAAAAGCTAGACTTTGCGCGTTTTTAAACATAAGAAAATAATCGGGGTAATATTTGGAAAATGTTTTTTTAAGCATATATTTAAAATTGCGTTATTTATCGTTAAGACTTAATACGAATGATGAGAACTTACAAGATTTATATGTGATCATTATTATTTTTTAGATAATTATATTGGAATAAAATGAAAAACCCAATTATATTTTAATACCAATTGCGACATGTCTTAAATCTTTGACACTGATCTCCTTATTATTTAATCTGATCAAAGCCATATTAAACAATTTTGTTTACGATTTTCTGTTGCGCTATTTATAACATAATCAGTGATTCAAGTTGCAACAGAAACTATTAACACCTAATGGCAGCCCTTGTCATTATGACAGATGTCCGAGAGCAAGGGCTGGCACAAGCGATTTATTTATATGAAAATATACTTAATTGGGTTGAGGCGTTAGGAATAACATAACGATAACTATTATGAGAACGAGAGTTTTTCGCGCTAGGGGTACAAACATGCACAGAATACGAGATAGGAATGAGCTATTACGCTACGATTGTTAGGGACTTCTGCTGTAAGCGCGAAATGATGGCAATGTCAAGCTTATTTCTCGAGTTCTGCGTAGACAACCCTAAAAGCTCACACTGAAGAGGCCACCGTGCTTAATCGAAACAAAAATGACAATGATGAATGACCGGTCGGTGGTACCACGATTCGACAGAGTTTATTTTTTTGCAGCTGCACTTATTTTTTCGCTATTTCTACTACCTATAATGCCAGGTAATCAAATAATAAGAAAGAGGTAAAAACTTCAATCAAGTAAGTCGAGTTAATAATCTTCATCAATTTGAGATTAAACCTTAATTTCGGTGTCGATCCAAACCATAAAAACACTCGATGTTTTCGCACTAAGCTCGTTGAACACCTTGTTTCTGTTGAGTGCAGTTAATATTATTATTATATTATTGAATAAATAATTGTCTTACAACTATAAACTTTTGAATCATTAACATTTGAACAGTAAACTTGTAACTATACCTATTAATAAAATTGTTATTATTATATTATTGAAACAAAACTGAAAAAGCTTGTAAAAATTTAAAAAAGTTATAAAATAAATTTAGAATAATATCGAATAACGAAATAATCATTTGGATTATATATAATATATCGTATTACCCGTTCAAGACTATTAGATGACAAAAGGAAAGACGCTTTTTTAATTAGCTGTAAGTATTTATTTGTGCCCCGTTGAAGTTGTAAACTGACTTCACATTGAATGTTTCAAAGCGTCCGAGCTTTCACAGTTTTGTTCTACAGGAGTGGCAATTTGCGTTTATTACCTTTCGATTGAGCACGAAGAGTGCGACTCGGGTTCGGCACTGCTTTGTGCGTTTCGTAACTGGTACATTTGTGCAGCTACCGGTCGGAGGGAGTGAAAAATATACCGAATAGATGCGAAGGCGCAGTTTTTGAAATGACTCCGCTAAGACAGGCGCTGGTGTGCCTGCTCGTAGTGAGTTCTACGGTACAAGCGCAGTATGAATACGTTAGCCGTGAGTATTAGATTTCTTCATTTATGTTTTTGTGTGTGTTTGCAGCAAATTGGCTCGGTTTTATTGTGGTACTGGAGTTGAGTACAGTCGCGTGGTCGGTCGCATTGATTTCTAAGGATAAAGTATGTAATGAACTTTTTTAATGTACTGAGATTGACATCTTGACTTCTTATCATCCACTTTCAAGAATTGTTTGTTAATAATTAAAGCCGAATATCTTTAGGCGCTAAAGAACTTGACGTTATGATAACGTTTTGGATTTTATCGTTTAAAGTTAGCGGTAATAAATAATAAACTGGAAATAATCGATGTAATATTTTTTTTATTTGCACTAGTCGGTGTATTACTGTACCTAATGAGTTCTGTTAAAATTCCTTTTTAAATTTAATAAAATTTTATTTAATGCCTTAATTTGTACTAACGCCAATTTTTTTTTTAATTAAATGATAATAATGTTTGTAAATCAATGAGCTGTTGACTATTCTCATGTAAAGATAAGTTTATGCATATCCCCAAGTACAGTTACATGGCCATAACTTTACATAGCGTATCCCAATTTTAAGGGAGCATTGACTGCACTAGAATTGGTCTGTCTATCAAACAGTTGATAGACAGACCAACCAGGGATGGCTGAGCCGAAACTTCGTTAATGCTTTTGCATGGGCCCTCGCCCGGAACATACAAATATCCTGGTGTATGCATGTAGCAAGCAAGGACTACATTTTAGTACCTTCACTTAAACCTTTGTTACACTTTTTCCTGTGTAATCTTTATATATAAACTAGCTTTTGCCCGCGACTTCGTTCGCGTGACTAACGGAACGGAACTTGAAAGTCAAGTTATTTATCAGTAGACCTTATTTTTTTGTTCTATGCTAACTTATCTTCTGACATAGTGGTTGAGAGCCTTTGTTCGCTTGGTTTTTACTATCAATTAACATGCACTATTAATGAAAGCTATCTACCCTCCAAAATGGTGTCTCTATCTTCAACCGAAATGGAAATTCCTTTCCAAACTGAAAGACCCTGTAGCACCCTGTATAATGGAAATTTTCCAAAATGCTTTCTTATTGCTCAACTATACCATGGAAGGTATCTACCCTCCAAAAATGATGTCTTTACCGTCAGCCCTATACAAAACCCCATACAAAGTGAAACAACCTGTAACACCTTGTATAACAGGAATTTTTCAAAATCCTTTCTTAGTGCTTACCTACACCATGGAAGATATCTACCCTCCAAAAATGGTGTCTCTACCTTCAGTCCTAGACAAATCTCCATACAAACTGGAACATCCTGTAGCGCCCTGTATAGCGAGAATTTTCCAAAACCATTTCTTAGTGCTGATATCTATATATATAAAAGAAAGTCGTGTTTGTTACAACACTTATAACTCGAGAACGGCTGGACCGATTGCCATGGTTTTTGATTTGTCGGATTTGTTTCCGTCCCGAATAGCAGAATAACTAATAAAAACATTGTAAAATTGACGACAAAATAAAATAAAAGAGAAAACATTTTCCCATACAAATTGTTCCTGAGTTTCGTACCTGTCAAACATTTGATGTTCATCCCGTCGATACGGTCAACTCTCCCCTCAAATTAAAGAATGTAATTAAATAAAGGTTTCGAATCGACAACATATATTCACAATAATCGGATTATCGCGTATTTTAGATTTTAAAATTATAGAATCAATGACGTTATAATATCATTGTATAGAATAGTGTCAGAAATGAAAAAGGATTGACATATTTATTTGTTGTCAAATTCATATTCATTCGTGCGTTCAGAAATTGATTTTGTGTAAACTAAAGAAAAGATATCAAGCTACTTATCAGAATATATAAAAATCAATGCCACTTTTCGTTGTAATTTTATAACTCGAGAACGGGCTCACCTATTCAATCCAAACCAAATGTTTAGGCTTTGGTCGGACTATTTAGTAGATGGTTTATGTGAAATTTGGGGTAGGGGTAGGGGTAAGGTAGGGGTAGGGTAGGGGTAGGGTAGGGGTAGGGTAGGGGTAGGGTAGGGGTAGGGTAGGGGTAGGGTAGGGTAGGGTAGGGTAGGGTAGGGGTAGGGTAGGGGTAGGGTAGGGGTAGGGTAGGGGTAGGGTAGGGGTAGGGTAGGGGTAGGGTAGGGGTAGGGTAGGGGTAGGGTAGGGGTATGGTAGGGGTAGGGTAGGGGTAGGGTAGGGGTAGGGTAGGGGTAGGATAGGGATGGAGTAGTGATACGGTAGGGGTAGTGTGGAGTAGGGGGTAGGGCCACGCGAACGAAGTCGCGCCGGGTCAGCTAGTACATTATAAAAAGAATCTACCCTCCAAAAATGGTGTATCTATCTTTAGCCTTATACAAATCCCCATACAAACTGGAACGCTCTGTAGCACCCAATATTACGGGAATTTTCCAAAACCCTTTCGTAATGCTCGCCTACACCATGAAAGGTATCTACCCACCAAAATGGTGTCTCTATCTTCAACGATATACAAATTCTCATACAAACTTGAACAACCTGTAGCACCCTGTATAACGGGAGTTTTCTAAAATCCTTTCTTAGTGCTCATCTACATCATGAAAGGTATCTACCCTCTAAAAATAGTGTCTTTACCTTTAGCCGTTAGGGCTCTACGCCTATGCCAACAATGAATGAATGAATGAATCAATCAATTTAGTGTTTTTAACCGACTTCAAAAATTAAAATCGGCCAAGTGCGAGTCGGACTCGCTCATGAAGGGTTCCGTACCCACTTAACGTACCGATTACGTACACCTAGCAAAAATACCACTGTAATTTTTTGCCAGAAAAAAAATTACTTTGTTTTTCATAGTATTCGTATGAATGACAAAGTTATATTTGCGGTTTTTGAAAATGTGTTATATCTCAAAAACTTGTAAGGCCTACTTGGCTGTGATAGTTTTACTTTTAACTTCGTCATATGTACTACTATGGTGAATTTTTTCACGTATCCAGAAACAACCATTTGGCTGGTAGGGGGGGGACACTTGACTCTAACAAAATTTTGCACTTTAAAGCTTAATAATTCACAAACAGATGCCCCAATCAAAAAACTGTCTTCAAGAACCCACAACGTTTTTAAAATTGCTATCCAACGACATCCCACACTATGGGGTAGACAAGAAAAAAAAAATTACATACTCACTTCACGTGTAGGGGAGGTAACCTAAAAAAATATTTTTCAAAATTTTACTTTACCACTTTGCTGGCGTGGTAAATATGTATATTCATGCCAAATTACAGCTTCCTAGTAGTAAGAGTCTATGAGCTAGACTGGGGTCAGACGGACGGACGGACAGACGGACATGGCGAAACTATAAGGGTTCCTAGTTGACTACGGAACCCTAAAAAGGAGGAGGTTATCTATTAGTCGCGTTTGTTTTATATGTATGTACACCGATTACTCTAAGACGGCTGAACCGATTGAAATGATTCAAACGTTATAACATCAGGTTTTTTTATCAAGTTGGTCCCATTTTTTTAAATTTTGAAATCGGTTTAGTAGTTTTCAGGAAATCTTGAAAATACTGTCGTTTTCGTTACCCCTTTATGTGAATTTATTACGTATCTTTAGGCATATCTCTTTTGTTTATAAACCGATTTAGATGATTCTTGTTTTGTTGGAATGATTTACCTTTAGGTATTTTAACCGAATTCAAAAAAGTAGGTGCTCAGTTTGATAATACACGTAAATTGCCTGCATGATGCACTAAAAAGAGTAAAATAAAAATTATTTTTATAAAAAAATAAAATAGCCTTCAAAAAAATTACATCAAAAAAGTAATAAATAATCCCTACAATACTGTATTCACACCAAATAACGTAAGTACTTTGAAGTCGGGCGGGTTTTAAAATAAACAACAAAAATTTGTACATGTTTCACGCCCGACTTCAAAGTAGGTACTTACGTTATTTTGTGTGAATACAGTATTATAGGGATTATTTCTTACTTTTTTGATGTCATTTTTTGAAGGCGGTTTTTTTTTTAAATATAATTTTATATGTATAGATTTCTTCTGTGCGTGTGTATGTAACTGAAGCCCTTCTAAACGGCTGGACCGATATTAATTAATTTTTTTGCGTGTCTTCAGGTGGATTCGTGAATGGTTTAGATTTACAATTGGACACGGTAGGTAGCGTGCTGTCGATAAGGCGGTTCGCCGGATCAGATAAAATTCCTAAAAAGTTTTATGATTATGATTGGACAGAATTTTGACCCATCTTTGAAAATAAGGTTCTAAAGCATATTTTGCTAATAAGACTCGGAAACTATTTCTGATTATGAGTGATACGTTTATAATTAACGATTGGCTACAGTTTATTATAATAATAAATCAACGCATGCATATGGGTCACGGCTGTTTTATAATTGTTGGATAATAAAGACGCCGACCTGTCTGTCCTAATTTTTAAACATCTGGCTGAGCTAAATGTTAGCAGGCGAATGTTAAGCTTAGGGTACATGTCATGATGACACTGGGGGCTAAGACTCGGAAACTATTTCTGATTATGAGTGATACCTTTATAATTAACGATTGGCTACAGTTTATTATAATAATAAATCAACGCATGCATATGGGTCACGGCTGTTTTATAATTGCTGGATAATAAAGACGCCGACCTGTCTGTCCTAATTTTTAAACATCTGGCTGAGCTAAATGTTAGCAGGCGAATGTTAAGCTTAGGGTACATGTCATGATGACACTGGGGGCTAATTGTTTAACGGCCCAATTAGTAATCTATCCACAGATAGGGATAGGTGCGATCCAGATTAGTTGCTAGGCAACACCAAGCAACACCCTGAAAACTGTCGTTAATTCTATGTTAATATCAAGCGTTGCATAGCAACTAATCTGGATCAAGGATATCCCTGTCTGTGGATTGATTATTAATTCTGGCCGTTAATCAACATCCTTTGCGATCGTTTTCAGTTTGACATCCATCACTTGTTGTTAAAGGCAGTTGAAAAAAAATATATAAATATATATATTACTGCAGCCATGGTTGTACATCTTTAAAACTGTAAGCGATAGATATTCGAGCTAGACAATCAAGACACTCAATCTGTCGATCACGTACCTGCACCATGTCTTAGTTGTAGGAAGCAGATTTTAAATTTTTATTTATATACTTAAATCATTTTATATAATATTACTGAATTGACTTATGGGACCGAAGGCAAGTTGTTTTTTGAATTAAGTGTAAGAGAAATTCATTGTAGCTAAAATTAATTTTCACTCGCAAACCCGTAAAAATTAAACCATTGATACCGTGTCGTCATCTGCGTCCAGTCGTCCAGTGAAAACGTTGACGTGTGTTCTCAGCTTTAGTCACACACCGAGTGTGACCAATAATCTTGTGGCGGACGAAACTGGAGCTTTTGACAACAGCTTTTGACTTTGTTATAGCCATTTTATGTGCGTGCTCCCGAATGCACGCATTGGTCGTTTACCTCAAAATTTGTTGAAGAAAACAACTAAAGTTTATTATGGGTTGCATTTATTGAGTTCAAAACTATAAGAGAAACTTTAATGTTTCCTTTCTAAGATAGGTTTAGTCTAGTGTTATGTATATACAGACAGATGTTTTTATTTAAAAATATTTGGCGTTAAAAATATACCTACTGATTTTTATTCAAACAACAGACTTGTCTATTTAATTAAAATAAAAGTCAGGATTACATATTTAGAAATATTTTTTTACATTGTATAGAGTACGCGCCTTGTCATTAGTCTTGTTTGTCAATATTTGGAACTAAAATTATGACACGGGAATAAAACTAATTTTTCCGACCGACCACGACGATCAGCGCCCTCTGACAAATGCCATGTTATGTGGCGCGGACTTTACTTGAAATATCGGATAAAATATAGAGACGTACAAAAATTGTTAGCAGGTTAAAAAAGTTGTATGGTCTATAAGTAAGTATTAGATTTGAAAATCACATCATGATTTTGGATTAATAATAATAAATCTAACAAATTTTATCAACGAACTATGAATTTGCTTGTAAGAATATTCTACAAGCTATGGATTTGCTCGTAGGAATTTCCACGAGCTATGAATTTGCGCGTAGGAATCGGACGCGCCGT
The DNA here is from genome assembly GCA_949710035.1 of Crambus lathoniellus. Classification (NCBI taxonomy): domain Eukaryota; kingdom Metazoa; phylum Arthropoda; class Insecta; order Lepidoptera; family Crambidae; genus Crambus; species Crambus lathoniellus. The sequence continues at coordinate 34,373,130 of OX453296.1, forward strand.
CAAAGACCGGCCCTGTGTTTATCTCAGCTCTATGGGCGTTCTTAATCATATCGCATGCCCGCGTTAAATTTGCTCTGCTCATTGCTTTACGAAAGAATAGACAGTACCTACGACAAATAAAAAAAAACCTAACGTTTCAATAAAAACAAAATAACGATCTTTTGAAAAATAGAAAATGAAGTATTTAGAAAAAATCGACCCGTCTCACAACCAGGGACCGTACTCTGAAACGCTAATCCGAAACTTCGGTTAGCCCCGCCCCTATCACTCGATTCCGTCATGACTTGAGTGTGAGAGGGACAGGGCTAACCGAAGTTTCGGATTTGCGTTTCAGAGTAGGCCCCCAGCTCCGATGGGATGGGATGATTTTTCTAAATACTTCATTTTCCATTTTTCAGTAATAAAAATTGCACTGTGAATCCAAAAAAACTAAAAATTAAAATAACTTACGATCTTTTGCTAAAAACAGATTGGTAAATGAATAAGTAGGTACATTGAACTATTAAGGAGTATTGCAGTAAGAAAATATTACAAAGATACATTACCTTGCAAAGTGTGCAAGTTTAAATTATGCAATGAGAGCAATAATATACTACTTAGTCATCCGCAACTTTGTTTACGAAGTCTTTGTTTTTCTAATCCCCTTGCTAAAGCTACCTCTCACTCCAATAAGATTTTTTACGCCATAACGTAGTCTAAAGTGTCCTTTTAAGTTAGTCTAATATTATTTCTTTACACTAAAATTTATCTGCACCACTCAATGATAGTACTTAATATAAGCGCGTTCAATAAATTGAATCAACTCTTTTTTTAGCTTACTTTTGCTAAGCCTGATATTATATGAAGAATATAGGTATTTAATTTTCATTTGCCGTGTCTATCAGTACCTAAGTTTTCATTCCAAGGGGTGGAGTACAATCAGACGGCAGTGGTCCACACTCCAATCCCGCTGCAAAACATAATAATTGTTTTGTTTCTGTCAACGACACCGAATAGCATAGGCGAGGAGACGAAATGCCGATAAATTTCATTAAGAGTCTACTTACTTGAGATTTTATATTATTTTTATGCATTCACGATGCAATTTTGTAAGTATAGGAAAAATGTGATAGTAAAAAACCACGAGCCCTATAAGTAGCTTTCAGGCGGGATTCGAACCCGCGCCTCCGGGAATCCGGCCCGATGCTCTGACCAACTAAGCTACCGAAAGGCTTTCACGACTCGTCGAATTTTGCTATCACTTGTTACGCTGTAGGCCAGCGTTGCTTCATCAATGTGAGGAAACCCTCGCATCCGAAAGAAACATTTTTACAAATGTTTAACAATCGATTAAGGTGAAACAGCCATATTGAGATTTTATATTATTTTTATGCATTCACGATGCAATTTTGTAAGTATAGGAAAAATGTGAGAGTAAAAAACCACGAGCCCTATAAGTAGCTTTCAGGCGGGATTCGAACCCGCGCCTCCGGGAATCCGAAAGGCTTACACGACTCGTCGAATTTTGCTATCACTTGTTACGCTGTAGGCCAGCGTTGCTTCATCAATGTGAGGAAACCCTCGCATCCGAAAGAAACATTTTTACAAATGTTTAACAATCGATTAAGGTGAAACAGCTATATTGAGATTTTATATTATTTTTATGCATTCACGATGCAATTTTGTAAGTATAGGAAAAATGTGATAGTAAAAAACCACGAGCCCTATAAGTAGCTTTCAGGCGGGATTCGAACCCGCGCCTCCGGGAATCCGGCCCGATGCTCTGACCAACTAAGCTACCGAAAGGCTTACACGACTCGTCGAGTTTTGCTATCACTTGTTACGCTGTAGGCCAGCGTTGCTTCATCAATGTGAGGAAACCCTCGCATCCGAAAGAAACATTTTTACAAATGTTTAACAATCGATTAAGATGAAACAGCCATATTGAGATTTTATATTATTTTTATGCATTCACGATGCAATTTTGTAAGTATTATTTTGTATTATTTTGTAAGTAGTGAACTTTGAGAGCGTGTCCATCCCGTAGGGCTGCAAACATAAGGTCACTTTGAGAGAGTGTTCATACCGTAGGGCTGCAAACGCAATAAAAATAAGGTCACTTTGAGAGCGTGTCCATCCCTTATGGGTGCAAACATTATAATTAATACAATAATTTCATTAAAATAGTAAATCTTAAGCGTCCCGATAATAAACATACTCGTACCTACCCCAGTCTTCAAGTGAAGGGAAGCCGGGTGTCGAAACCTCGACAAGGTAATTGATCTAATGCGGCGAGACTATTTAATATTCATGCATCCCTTTGTGGCGCGTCGCCTGTTTTGTGTTAGGGGGCCGGTACACCCAGCTTCTTTGCCATGACACTTTTATGCCTTAAAATATTGGCAAACCTAGTGCAATAAGATTATCACTTCTGCATTTTTTACTTGCCATGCCACTTTTCTGCCTCGAATATTGGGAAACTTACATGTAAAAGTACGTACCTACTATTTCTTCTGATATTTTAGTAGGTATTTACAGTAAACAGAGTTTGGCATGTAACTCCCAAAGCAAACTAGATATTTTCCAGTTAGCAGCAAGTTTACAGTTCTTTATAAAATCATTTACTAACTAATATCTGACGCAAGTGCATACAATTTCTGACATTTTACGCAAATACACGTTGGGAAATTTTTAACTGGTCACTTGCTGATGGCTGCAACAAATTCTATCTTTTTACTATCGAATAAGAAAGCTACTATGATTTTTGAGTGTCCTGATTATATATACTTTATATAAAAATAAAGACAGAATATTAATTATAGTATAATTAAAATAAGTGATATGCCATCATTGAATTAATCTTTATAAATTAAGAAAATAAAGTCAGAACATTAATTACGTTTAAAGTTTAATTGAAAGAAGTGATTTGTCATTATTGGATTAATATGAAATCAGTAAATATACCTGCTCATTTGAACACAACACAGAAAAGCACACAGTGTGTGTCATGGATATTTCCCTTCCATGTATGATGTATGACACCAAACATATTCCATTTCATTTTAAGATTCTAGTTTTCATATTCATGCAAACTGCTTTAAAGTATAAAAAGTCACTTATATGTAATAAATCGAACGAATGAGCTTTAACGTAATCAACTTGATTTACTTAATAGTTTGATTGTCATTGCAGTTGCATTTGCAAATGAAGCGTAGGTACTGTTTCAAGTATTATGTTCCAAACTTTATTTATACTGAATAATGAAGCTAAAATACTTGAATTGTGGTGGATGGAGAGAATGAAGGAAACCTTAAAGTTTTTTTTGTAAAAACTTAGTTTTTATGACAAGCCTTTTTTTACAGTACTTTAATATTGTATTGTCATTCAAACCAAACCTGTATGCAAAGTTTCAGCTCAATCGGACACTGGCAAGTGGGTCAAATTTAGCTTGCAAGTTTTAACTGCAAGTCATATAAAAGCGTTAAAAAAAGATAGATTGTATGCGTAAAAATGAGGAGATGACAGGTGATAGAGTGAAGTAGAGAAGAAGGACGTACTGCGCCGACCTCAAATAGAATTGTGATAAGGTAAAAAAGGGTGATGACGTGATGGATATTGAAGTTCAAATAGCAATGTATAGAACCTATTCATGAATTACTTTATTATAAACCCTATCTAAAAAAGGTCCACCTTCTCGAATAGGCAACATTGAAAGTTCGTACGTATTTAGTTATTTATTTACTTTCAGTTACCGACATAAATTGCAATGAAAATTAGTTTTGTTATTTGTCAGTACTACAGACCCTAAGATACCATACATTATTAATACTTTGTATAACTGTATTAATGAAAAATAATAGTCAGAGGGCTACACTTATGTACTTTACAATTTATGTATTACCTATATCTTGATATTTTAGATGCGCTAAGGACACCTTGTGTCCCAAAAGCTTAATAATAGAATCAGTCGGTTAACTAAAGAAATAAAAAAGCACCACACAGTTTGCAGAACGAAGCATGTTGCTGGCCTAACGCAGGCAGATTTTTCAATAAGTCTGTTTAAGAGGTTAAGTATCACTAGACGCTCAGTTGCTCTCTTTGATATATTATATTTTGACCTCGAGTTTCTTTGGAAAATGTCAATATGAACATTTTGTACGTTTTCTTTCTATTTTTTTGTAAGTGAATAAAGAACTGTGACTCTGATAAAATAATATGATTCTCGTGAAAAATATTTCAATATAAGTAATAAAAAAAACATTGAGAAACAAAATCGTCGTAAGGATACGTTCACGCATTAATATAGATTCCATGATTCAAAAATTACTTTTCATAAGACTGATCGAAGGCTATGTTTCAAAGATTATAACGTTTTCCTGCCATGATAGTTGTCTAAGCTTAAAACCAGCAACTTATACCCAAGTGCTCATTCTTGTCTAGAAAAAATGTTTTAATCGAAATATATAGGGAGTATAGAAGCGACATTGCTAATGCTCGCATTATTATGGTAATAAGAGTGCATTTTTATCCGTCCTAATTTTTGTGAAACGACCCGACGGGCTTCACGAAAGATTAACCACCAAGGTACTATGGACCACACAATCATCTTAACACGTTGACCTTGAGAACGCCGCTATTGCAAACGTAATAAGAACAGTCAGCTAGTGAAAGTGTTAACCCTGATACGTCGTCCATGGTACTTACTAGATAATATTAACATGACACTGGCGACGCAGAAAATACTGAGAAGATTCTCCCAGAAGTTGTTAATCTCGAAATGTCATTAGGTTTATATGTATGTACGTTACGATTTTCATAAACATTAAGCAGAAATATGACTAGAAATGTCTTCAAAACTAATAAAACTGTACTACTACTGTGCTTTATTGAGCAATCGTGTTTAAGTTTATTTTTGACGGTGAGCGTACATCACCTCATTTTAATTTAGTTGTTTCTATTTCTTTTTGTTGATTAATCTGTGAACTATTTGATGAGTTGATTCTAAATTTAGATAAGTACAATAAATGAAAATTTAACGCGGCTTATGATATGACCGGATTTCGTTTATATTTGACGAGAAAAATGAAAAAATCCACACAAAGATATATAATTAGTATTACCTCAACGTATTTTAGGTTTTAAATAATTTATAATATTTATTTTTAAAATAATTTACGACAAAAACTTATGACTAAATCCAAAGTCCCGCAAAACTGCTACTATAAACCTTAGTTTATAGTACAGTTTATAGATAAGTCTTTCATACAATGCAGTACTTATACTGCATTGTATGAAAGACTTATCTATGCGATGAAAGGATGACAAGATTACTTCCACAAAAGAGATGAATACCTTTTGAATATTCCATCAATTTCATTGTGTGGTAGCCGCCACTAACGATGTACAAATAAATATTGTCTCTTTCGTTTAATAACGTGTAGGGCTCTGACGGGACGGTTGTGACATCTTTGTAAATTTAAATCGAGCCCGCATAGGGATATATTTGACACAACTAGCTTTGTTCTCGACCTCAAATTGTTAGAATAATAAATGTTAATAAAGTTGTGACGTAATGTACGTACGTGAACGTAAACGTACGTGATGTAGTAGAAGCAATCATTATTTTCCTAAAATATCCGCTTCTCTTCAGTGGACAGGCTATATGCAATTCTATAAGTAGCTTTTTAACTCGCGAGATTTGGATTGGAATTCAACATTTCCCAAAAAAACTGTATATTAGGAACAGAGGCTTTTTTAGCAAATTGTATTTTGTATATTTTGTGAGTTTATATGTAGGTATCGCTTAGTTAAAAATTATTCAATACTGTCTAACATTATCAACATTGTAGAGTCGATCGACTTTTAAACAATAAAAGTAACATGAAGTATGTTTGACATAAACATACTTTCGAACACCAAATAAAAATAAAAATCAGTAAAAATAAAATACCCTTAAATGCGTAAGTTATACTTATGTAATAAATCTCTGGTAGGTGCCAAACGTGAATAATGTGCTCTGTGACCAATAGTAAGCGAATTCGCGCGTAAATCATGTTGGCTTTGAGAAGCTTGCGATGCGAATAGTTCTGTCGAATCACACTGACATTGCGTGGTCGCGGAATACTAAAAAGATGGTAAATCTAAACAGAATAGATACTCGTTTTATAAGTTTATAGGATAGTTTTGCGCCAAACGCGGTACAGTATATACAGGGAAAGAATTTTAATGACTGGATTCTGGTTTAAGAGTGCGCGAACAAGGACCAAGGGACAACACAGCTAGCCGTAGCACGTAAAACTATCGATAAGGTACTAATAAAGTAAACTATACCGTCCTTCAAAAGCTGTTAAAGTGCTGCTATCAAACATGTATTGAATTTCAGTTCCCCGACCGAAAAAGCTCTGTTTTTCATAAAAAATAATACGATCACGATAACGGTTACCATAACGACAGTTTTTCGTGCTGTTTTCTAAGGAAATCGAAAAATGCAGTTTCAAAAATATTTGTATAGTGTGTGTCAGATAACTCTGCGCGTGACTGGCGCGTTTTTGGCGCTAGTTACAGTGCATTTTTTTGTTCTTATGTTAAAGAAAAGATTAGTATTCGATTTTTACCGCGCGCAGACTTATCTGACGAGCACTCTAGCAAGTTTTATGTTTTGTGTTGCGGCTGTCGCGTAGCTGCGCGTAGCCCGCGTGTGCGCGCGCACTTTGTATCGGTTACTCAATAACCTATGAAACTTTTTACACTTTCATGTGAATGTTGTACTTATTTATTATTGAGATCATCGGCTATAACTCTTCCAGATACCCCTAGTTAGTAATTTGGTAAATAAGACGACTTACCGTAATTATATAAAAACCATACTTACATAAATAACAGAAGACTTCTTAGATTTAACAAAACACAAACGGAAAAAGTCATCCATAAGAAATAGCAGACACATCGTGAAACAAAAACAAACGTTAAAAGAATGATAACGCAGGCATGTATCACGGCAATAATTTGTGTGTGCAATCAATTGTGGCAAGTTTGCGTAGTGGCCTAGTTGTGGCCTACAGTGGGCACGCAGAGTGGGACCAATCGGTAACTGCCGCGGACCAGTCCGTGACAGTTTGGAACCAATCCGCAATGGCGGCCGTGCCTGGTGCAAGCCCCGTCTACTTATTACGCGATTTAATTTATTTGTCGATTCTACTTCGTCTGGCTCCTGCTACGCAGAGGTCGCGATTACTAAGCTATTAGGATGCGGTATTTAATTACCTATACCTACCTAAATTAAATATTTGTCACAACATTTCTGAAGTTACAAATAAAATACTTGGTTAAACCACAGAGGACAAAAAAATACTACGTATGTTAAACCTCCTGAATGTGTCCCACTTATATTTTTGCTACATTTTGTTTTTGACGTTTGTAGTACCTTCACACCGGATTCATAGAAGCGTTTGTTTACGTTACCTGGTACCAATATGAAACAGAAAAAAATTTAACAAAATATTGGAACAAGTGCCGGCTAGATTTAAAAATGTGACTACCTACGTGGTACAGTGGGACTGAATTTTGCTACTAAAAATGTGTTTGGTAGTAGATACAAAAGTCAAAAAGTTTTATAAATATTCAAAATAAATACCATATAATGTATCTTAGAGTATCAGAAAAGCTCTAGCGTAATAACTTGTTTCACGAAAAAAAGCAATACCTTAAACTGAAAACACAGAACCCTCTTCTGCTACCATGGCCATTACGATTTCACCTACACGCTAGTCGATTATTGTGATTACAGTAATACTCCCATGAGACCCCTTTCATGGGCCTTTACCACAGAGTACTAGTTAGTAAGAAATTAGAAGAGGAAGCATGTCACGCATTTTGTAGGTACTTAATGAAACGTTGAATCGAAAACAAGCTCGTTGCCATGAAAATAGGGGATTTTACTGATATTTTCTGTTTTTATTTAAAATGTTTTTCGAAATATTTAAAATGTGTATCATTATTCTCGCCATAAAAGATTTCGTTTTAGAAAGAGACAGCTATAGGCAAAATTAAACAGCTCATAATTTGCGTGTTATAAAACAGATTTAAATTATGTTTTCATATTTGGTATTCTTAAATGGTAAATTTATAACTTCATCATTAAATATCTATAGTTCAACAACAGTGTAATACTATATGTAAAACGGTTCCAAACCGTAAAAAATATGGAGGGTTGACTATTTTGAGCATAGAATACCTGCCCCTTTTACTACAACGTTTCTTGTGCTCTGTGGCTTTTACTAGAAGTATATTATCTTCGATTCTCAAAAGCCGAAGCCACACCGAGCAATCCAGCGCGCTCCATCGCACGTGGCAAGAGTGTGCCCCACTGTGGCTCTGTAGGATTGGTTGGTGTGGACGTGCCTCGCGCGATCTAAGTGAACAAATTCGATGCACGATCCATGATTCACGATCCTGGATCGCTGATCGCGGATCACCAGTCCAAGATGGATCGTCTGTTGTAGTTCTGGCTAATGAAAACTTGCTTACCGTGTTTTATCCTATTTCAAGCATTGAGGTGTGAATGAAAGCCCACAGTTTAAACCAATTTCATTGGTGTTGATTTTATCACATCCATTCTTTATAGATTTGTGGTCAATCTATCGCGCTTTTGTGAAGCTCACCTAACCTTCAGCCGCTTTGAGTATACCTTGGCATTAAACCATTATCATAAATTGAGTAGTCTGTAGTTTCTTTTCAAATATCAGCCAGGCGAAAGTTTGTTTAGACCTATTTTTAATTATGTAATGGATATTGGTCTGCTAGTTGTTTCAACAGGTTTGTTGTAACTTGTAATAATTGAAATTAATGGTTATTTTTTTATATATTTTTATCACCTTCGATCAATAATTACCACTAGATGACGCCTCACGAACTAAAACACAACGCAATTATGGCACCGCTCTTCGCAGCCAGCCTCCGCCAGGCATCTTTCGCAGGTCGTCGCTCCACTTGGTAGCAGTAGCAGAGCGCCCTACGCTACGTTTGCCTAAACGCGAAATCCACTTCAGAACTCGTTTGCCCTAACGACCGTCGGTTCTTCGAGCGATGTGCCCAGCCCACTGTCACTTCAGCTTGCTTATTCTTCGACCTATGTCGGTGACTTTTGTTCCCTGTTGAATAACTTCGTTTCTTATTCTATCCTTCAGAGTTGACTTTAAATTGGTGGTCTAGTTCCACCATTAATGTCCACGTTTCGGCTCCGTAAGTCATTACGGGTAGAACGCACTGTTCAAAGACTTTGGTCTTCAAAGTTTGCGGCTTTGACGACGTGAAGACTCGACAAGATTTGCCGATTGCTGCTCATCCCAGCCGGATTCTTCAATTAGTTTCACTTTAGATCGATTCAATGTCTGACATTAATTTAATAATCAGCTTCTGCAATTTGTTTCAAAATTAGTGATTCCTATTTCACAGTTATTTGAAGCGACGAGGTAACAAAATATTATTACTAAATTATTATTACTTGATCACAGGACGGTGCCAGATACCGTCACAAATACTCAATCAGCAACGATTATCACAGTCCATGTTAAATCACAGACTAGAAACAGATACGTTTTACGCTACCCGTAGCCCAATTAAGTCACCTAGTGATGTGCGAGGAGGTTTCCCGAATTTTCAGTTGAAATAATTGTATGCAACAATTAGCATTGAGAGGTGTTGGGAATTCAAAACCTAGTGTACGTTCACCATAATTGATTTACACAGATTGTTGATATTCTGACTGAAAATATTTCTTAAATGCTGGCTAGCTACAAGTTGTAGCCTACAACCATCTTATCTAAGTCTGACGACATAACAACGATTCTTTCAGCATTGCTGTGTTTCAGCAGTTAGAGATAAGATAGCCAGTCAGGTCCTCAGTAGTTGAGGATTCCGGGAGCAATGCGCTTTCACCTTCAGCCCTATCACCACTTAACACCTCTGTGGTCTAGTGGTTCACACCACTGATTTCTGACCACGAGGTCCCGGGTTCGATTCCCAGTGGGGGTACATATTGTATTCGGTTTGGTTGTTGATAGGACTTGTTCTTAGTCCGCCTGGGTAGCTACCACCATCTTATCTAAGTCTGACGCCATAACAATGATGTTTTCAGCATTATTGTGTTCCGACAGTTAAGAGATAAGATAGCCGGTTCCTCAGTGATTGAGGATTCCGGGAGTAGTACGCTTCCACCCTCAGCCTTATCACCACTTATCATCAGGTGTGATGAAGGCTAAGTGCTACCCCGTTGTAAATAAATAAAAAAAAAACATCATGTGTGATGAAGGCTAAGTCGTGGGCCACACTGGAGCGGCGCGCCTTGCGTCCGCGTTGAGCGGGAAAAACAAATATATTGAGACGGACGGGAGGGGCCACACTGGCGCGTCCGGCGGTCGCCGGCGGGCCGCGACCGGGAATAGTACGTGTTCGCGCGTCCTGCGGATCCGCAGGTCGCCTCCGCGCCCCGCGGTCTCTCCAGTGTGGCCCACGACTTAGTGTCCGTTTTTAACCGACTTCAAAAAAAGAAGGAGGTTCTCAAGTCGTCTGATTTTTTTTTATGTATGTTCCACGATATCTCCGCTAATTGTGAACCGATTCTGATAATTCTTTTTTTTATCTGATAGACCAAAGTTTCAATTTGGTTCCATGAAAAATTACAGTAGTCGGTCCAAAAGTTTCTTCAGAATCTTAAAAAAACGCATTGTTGTCGTCTGGTAGTTCCTGCTTTACGCTTCAATATCTTCGCGAACTATTAACCAAATCCGATGGTTCTTTTTTTATTTGAAAGAGTATACCTACTCCTGAGGTGGTTCCATTGTAACCAAGTCAGGAACTGATGGTGGAATCCAGGGGAAATTGAGGAAAACTCGCAAGTTTTATTGGTATATTACGTGTTTTATATATTTAAAAAAAAACAAGTATTTGCGTCATCTCATGATAATGAGCTTGTGATGGAAGGCACAACTCCTCAATGGTTAGGAGTTGGTGGATGTTTTTTTTAAATATCATTAAATACGTAAAGATTTGTAGTTGTAATATTTATGGTTATTTAGGTCAGCTGATGATGGAAGGTAAAATTCCTTAACGCTTAGGAGTAAGAACATGCTTTTTAATTGCTTATTTTGTGGTTTCGTAAGGTAGATTTCTTACACTAAAAATGGAAAAATAAACATTTTTTTTTAATTAAACCGCCTTCAAAACAAAAAACTGCAAATTAAAACCCACTTCCCAAAACACGTAAAAATGACAAAACAAACTGAATCATTCAATACATAGGACGAAAATGCGCGACATTTTCTAACTAATCTTGGAACTTACTGATCGGTTTGAATTCGGTGTCAAGCCAAAAGTTAAATATATAAAAAATAAAATGCTGGAGTGATGTGTATTGTAACCTATTAAATACATATTTAAGGCTTGTTATCACGGACTATTTCCATGTTTTTATTTACAATGGGGTCGAAAAAATCCTGTGTCCTATCTGTTGAAACTTATTTTCTCAAGAACGCTTGGACATACCAAATTGAAATTATTAGCAAAGACTAAAATATTAAAATCCTACTCCCTACTAGTTTATTTCCAATATTTATTGCTATCGCTTCCAATTTGTAATAGATTGCTTTGTTTATGCTTATTATTATAGTCACTTATTAATCTTATCTATATATATAAAATCGAGGGGACATAACTCACTCATCACGAAATCTCGAAAACTACTGGACCAACGAAGATGTAATTTGGCAGGAAGGTGGATTATGACTAGAAGACGTCCGCTAAGAACGGATTTTAGGAAACTCCCCCCCCCCCCCTAAAGGGGTAAAATGGGGGGGGGGTATATGGAACTTCCTCATTTATGGATTTAGAAGCATGAAAATTGGTACGTTGGATACTGGTTACGACTGAAAATGATCTGAGTAAGCAAAGTAAAAAAAACTCTTCCTTAATAGGGTAAAATGGGGAGATAAAAACTCCCCCTTAATAGGGTAAAATGGGGAGATAAAGTTTATATGGAACTTCTTCATTTCTGAACTTAGAAGTATGAAAATTGGTATGTAGAGTACTCATCACGATTGAAAATTATCTGCGTAAGCAAAGTTAAAAAAACTCCCCCATAATGGGGTAAAACGGGCGGATTAAGCTTGTATGGAACTTCCTCATTTCTAAACTTAGAAGTATGAAAATTGGTATGTTGGATACTGGGCACGACGATTGAAAATGATCTGCGTAGGCAAAATAAAAAGACCCCTAATAAGGTAGAAAGGGGGGGTAAATGTTTATATAGGGTGGGTGGGGGTAAAACGTATTTTGGATGTTTATGGCTCAATCACAACTAAACGGCTAAATCGATCGGGATAATTGAACTCTGGCCGGGAAAATTTCATACGGTTTTTTAACTCGGGAAAAAGTACTGTTCCCGTGGGATACAGTTTTTTTCATTCACTTTATTCAATGAAGCATGGGTCCCATGACAGCTCATTTTCGTGCAAAGCAAGAAGTTCTTTAAGCATTGGAATAAAACTCAAGAAAATCAGTACTCACATTTTTTAGCAAAGTATTGACTTGATTTTTTGCATTTTGGTAGTTCAAGAGTAGGAGAATGTCCGAATATTATTCATACGAAAGTAGCTCCTGTTTTTCTAGGTGTCGTTACCTTCTTATGCCTAAACCACCGATGGCTTTCATGAAATTTGGTATATAGAGCAGTGGGTAGCGTGCTTGGCCTGCGATCGCTGAGGTTATGAGATTTTTGGTACGGGGGTAGATTGGGAGCTGGAAAATGACATAGTTTATCCCGGAAAATATTACATTCCATCAGGATAATGTCGTGTAGTACACGCGGGCGAAGCCGCGGGCGGAAAGCTAGTTAATAATAATAGTATTATAGTCGTTTTATTCAGCCGAATGCCACTTTGCGCGAATATACAATATAATTATATGCTTCATCTACCTACAGCAACGTATTCACACTTCGGTATAACTTTATCAACTAACATTATTATTAAGACATTCGCCCCTACGATATGTTAATACGTAAGTTTGCAAATGGTGGTCCACGGAATTGATAATACACCAAGTTGACATTTCATCAACTATTGTTCACAGTAATTATAGACCATGAAAGGCTTAAGCCACCCAAGAGTACCGCCTCTCTGAAGCTTGTTTTTTTAAACATTTTAAGCCGCGTACTCACTTAATTTGTAGCACGTAACGTAGCAGATACAGTATCAAGTGTGTATGTACGTTGCTGAGAGCACACTTGCGAATGATGAATTGTAGAAAGATACGCCACGCGCTACTTACATCTCTAAAAACATGTCCAGATATATTATGTTAGACTTGCCCAATCCAACCTCATCACGGGGTGGCGTATCAAGACTGCGTATCATGATCGTGTATCAGTTTCCCTTCTAAATATGAGATCATATGGATACGGCGAACGGGTCGGCAAGTGGACATATCTCAACACAGCGTAAGTGAGTACCTAGGTACGCATCTTTAGGTTATTAGAACATATACTAAGAATTGTGAAACCTGACGATACGAGTTTGTAAGAACTTTAGTTGATTGTTAGTACAGCTACACAGGCACTTGGTTTCCTTCAGAAGACTTTGACACATTTCGGCAAATGAAATGAAAAGGTTAAAATATGAAGTGTCGAAATAAATAAATTTACATTGGCTGACAGTAACAACAAATATTTACGATTACATAAAGTGATTCCACAATTTAAATGAATTGTTTAAGCTGTGGGTTTTGCGTTTATTTGAGCACAATTAGAAAATCCGTTTCACCCTAGGGTGGAAAAGAATTTTAAAAAATAGAACTGAATTTGGTTACATTCAACCATAGAGTTACCTCATCGGCAATGAAAAAGTTTTCAACTGATTTTGTATAGGGACGGGACTCATTTAATATTTTCAAAAAACTTATTTAATATTTTAAAAAAATATAATTTTATAAAACCGAGAATATCTCAGAAACGGTGCGTGTCGTAGCTAAAATCATACAAAATGTTCAACCCCCTATGGTACTCCGGAGATACTTAGGAGGCATCCGATAGACATATATAAAAAAAAAATTGTTAAATAATTTTTTTTGTCCATTTTTTTTTGTTTAAATGTTTTTTTTATTATTTCAAAACTTCAATATTTTTATATATTATAGAAAAAACAGAGAAGGCGAAGCCCCCCCACCACCTTTCTTTTATTTTTCTAGGTAGTTTTAGTTGTCTTTATTGCTTTTCTTATAGAGGAAGATGAAAAGCAGAGTGTATTTACTTTCCTTATACTCGTAATGAAAAGTAGAGTGTATTACTCGGCCGCAAAATTATTTTTGCATCGGGCGACGTATATTGAATCCCTCGCTGCGTTCAGGATTCTACTTTAGAACCCATCACTGCGCTCGGGATTCTACTCTAGAATCCTTCACTGCGCTCTGGATTCAAAATAGCGCCCTCGCCGTAAATATGTTATTTTGCTCCCTTGTAATACAATCTACTATTTTTCCAAGATATGTAAATTGTTCAGTCTGGTTCTTACACCACTCACTGTTAGCTTGTTGCTTAAATAATCACAAATTATTTATTTCGGATTATTTTAAACAATACTATGATTTTCTTATTCATCTGAATGCAAGACACATAGCAGTGTTTTGTGAGTGACGTCGGCAGCGGGGCCAGAAAGCTTTTAATAAAATATTGTTACCTCACGACGTTGAAACCTAATTTGCCGCTCGCTTCCTTCAATAGAGTGGATTTAGACAACAAGCGAGTGACTTCCTCGTATTCATACACAATCGAACACCAAAACGGAAGAAAACACTGTACATACCACAACAACAATAATAAATGATTGAATATTACATTAAATATTACGGTTGTGGTTTTAGTAGCATAAAATGCTACATATAGTGGTAATAGTAGATTGTTTAGCAAGGGATGTATGGCACCCATAACAGTCGAGTGTTTTGGCGCACGAACGAAGTGAGGGCGCCGATTGTTCGAGACTGTTATGGGTCCATACACCCGAAGTAAACACTCTACTTTTCATTTTGAATATGAGGATAGTAAAAATAAACATAAACAAATTAAAAAATATTTTTCCTATGGCCTATTTTCGAAAGACAATAACTTTTTTGTTCATTTTCTCTGTTTTAGGGAAGGCAAGGGAAACTAAGTCCATACAGTCTTGTTTGGTGTTTGACCCTTACTCTATGCAATTCCATGAAATAAATAGCCTAATTTTTTAGGTTACAAATAACTCATTTGGTTTAATCTGTTTCTAAAAACGCATTCTTAAAAAAAGGAATGTTTTAGATATTAAAATAATAATTCTACGATATTAATTATAATAGCAAAACATGGCTGTATTGGCTTCTGTGCCTTTGCCTGCATACCTTTGATAAATAAATGTCCAAAGAGATACTTAAAGACTCTACAAGCGTTCCTATCCGACCTCCGATTCGGTCTGCTCCCAGACCAAAAACGTGTGTAGCGCAGATTTGGTCTGGGAGCAGACCAAATCTGCTGTCGGATCGGAACGTGTGTAGATGCTATTACAGATTTTGACATGACCCCTCCTATTCCTTTTTCAAATTTCATAACGGCCCTAGGGCCGCCACATACCACTTTCAACTCGCATTTTAGGCAAGTTAGGAGTTACTTTCAGAATATGAGACATGAAAAATGCTTAAAACACATGTTAAGGTTACCGGTTCATTATTACTATTTACATACTATTTTGATTGGTGGTAGGGCTCGTTCTAAGTCCACCTGGCTAAGCTACCAACCATCTTATCTAAGTCTGACGCCATAACAACGATGTTTTCAGCATTGTTGTGTTCCGGCGGTTAGAGATAAGATTGCCAGTTCCTCAGTGGCGCATTTCGGGAGTAGTACGTTTCCACTTTCAGCCTTGTCGTCACTAAACATCGACCCGTCTCACAACCGTCTCCGATGGGTAGTGATACGGGTCGGTTTTTTTCTAAATACTTCATTTTAAATTTTTCAATAAAAAAAATTGCATTTTTAATGCCGACAAGTAAACATTTAAATAACTAACAAAAATGAGTGCACCATGCAAACAAAGCGTGGGCAACAGCTAGATTTAAATATTAAATATATATATATCTGATGCTAGAGCCAGTGCAGATCAGGTCCAGTGTCTTAGGGAGGCGATGGACACACGTATGAACTTATCACTGCAGGCAGTCTCCGATTGGGGTGAAGCCAATTTGGTCAGGTTCAATCCATCAAAAACCCATGCGTGTCTGTTCTCTGCCAAAAGGAATTTTGGATCTTTTATTGAGTGTAAGGCACAAAGCTTAAAAGCTTAAGCTTATCGGTTTTATATCGGATACACTTCGGTGAGTGTGCAATGGAGTTGCATAACCTTATTCCGCCATCTCCCTTCTTCCACCTGACGACCAGACGGACGAATGAGGTTTTTTGGTGGATATTCCAAAAATGAGAACTAAGCGGTTTGCCTGAAACTTTATCATCCGCACCGCAAGAGAATAGAACTCCTTGCCTGGGTTTGTGTTTCCCGATAGGGGGCCTTCAAGTCGCGAGTGAATAGGTATCTTCTAGGCAAGAGCGATCATCTAGATCTCATCCTAGATCGCATCATCGCTTACTATCAGGCGAGATAGCGGGCAAGCGATTGTCTATCCACAATAAAAAAAATATATTTCATTTTTGGTTTCATCTCCTATTGTTTTTAGCCTTTGTGTTATTGTTGATCGAACTTCTTACAGGTATAAATCAATAAGTAAAAAAAAATAAAAAAACCTAGCAAAACACATAAATATTTCAACGGCTTTGGGAGCGTCTCAAACATCATGATACCTTGGACATTTAAAGCGACAGGGGGATGTTTGAGACGCTCAAGTTCGAGTATTGGGCAGCAGTGCCAATAGCCTGCTAAGAACGCTATTAAAGCTGTATAGAATAGCATAATTAAAGTAAATATTCCACCAAAGAGTGAAATAATCATTCCACCCACAACCAAGTACACGAAACAAATAAACGACTGACAAATAGGGCCCGATTAAAATGACTCTTGGCATTCCGCCTGTCGATAGTTGAATTCAAAACAGATCATAAATCTCACGCTCATTGCAATGCATTCCTTGACCAGGCCCTTACTTGGCCTAAATTGTTCCAAACTCACGTCACTTCAAATGCTAGGATTACAATATTAATTTATAACCTTGGATTTCAAGTTCTATCAAACATATATTTAGATGCGTCGTTTTATGGCGTTTGAACATCATGGCAATCATTTTTGCATCTAATAGGCTTGAATAAGAATACGAGTATTAATTCAACAGCAATGATTCTAGAATCTTCATACTCTAAGGTTTTAATTTGCAAACATTATAAATTGCCACGTATAATCATCATCAGCGTCTGAGTCTTCATTTTTTGGTCAATTTCGGGACATTGGCCTGTGTCAAATCTTTTCAGGTTGTTAACTGTTGTGCCTTTATATTGAGAACATGATTAATACCTTATTTAAATTTAATAAATTTTAAGTAGAAAGGCATGTTGATAGTTTGTTTGAACCAGTAGGTCTGTATACATTAAATACTTAAAAGGAACTAAAAAATAAATCTATAACTAAACATTGAGAGTAAATCCAAAGTTTCCCACGAAACACCGCGCTAAGACTGCGTTAGAATACTTAAAAAAGTTACCGATTTTGAGACATGGGACACGATGAAAGACTATTAAACACTTTACTGAACTAGGGTTGGGTAAAATTTGAAATATAACATAAGTACTTTAAATAATTAAAGTATTAGTGGAAGGATTGCTCAGCTAAAGTGATAGTGCAGAGGACACTTGTATTAAATAGAACCCATAGCTCGGTGTAAAATTTTGTCAGTTACCTGACATGGTTAAATTTTTTAGCAATAAGTTATACCATTACTGACTGTCAACTAAAAGGAAATGTTGTAAATATTGCTGTGACCCAGCCCAAGTGTATCTTATCAAGTACCTATGAAAAACGAACCATGAATAATATTTGAAATTTCGGGTTTAAGAATCGTAACAAATTCTTATCATTAATTATACTTAACTAAACAGCTACGACTGTAACAAAGTCGAATTTCGTAACAGCTATAGCCCTAACACCACGGGGAACTTTGCTACGTTCAGCCGTATGCGCAAACTCTAAACTTAATGCGCCTATTTAGTATACAGAGATAAGTATATCACGTACTAGGCTCGTCTGCGGAGTGAGCAGTGGAATTTTAAATATGCTAGAAGGTGTTGAAAATGTTTGGTCTTGAAAAAAGGGTGCTTCCGACGCGGAACGACGGCTTTTTCTTTTAGTGTCGATTTATGCAAACTAAAGCACGATGACACGTGAGCACATTGTGGTCGCAAAATTGTATGGTACTGTTATTGTTCTGTTATTAGGCGTCTCTTTTGGGGACAGGGGTGCGAAATTTTGGTGGCTGTGTGCCGCTGAAGAAAGGTCTTGGCATTTAAACTTTAAAGCTAAAATAAACTATATTAAAGCTTCTGCGACGGACAATTTGTCAGTATTTTAATCAGCAAACGTTTTTTTACGGGAAGGTATTTCTGATATGAAATATTGCAAAGACATATGCATTAAGTATAAAAACTATTTGAAAAATTTGGTAAGTTATCTAAAAGTTAATGCGGTTGGTAAATTGCCAAAACTTTGCTGACATTGTATACAATTCTTTAGACGAATGGTAACTTTCTTAAAACTCTACTTTAACATCCGCTGAGGCATTGTTTGTAGCAGTAATTTGTGGGACAAATCCTCAAATTACATAGGTACTAAAAGAGTTATTTCCTCTACTTTCGTTTTCTGAGTGGATATGAATACCAACATATATTTTCAAGACTATCGACTGCATTCGTATAAAGACACTCAACCAGACGACGCGACGCGGACAGACAAAGTTTCAAATAAGTAACCGCCTATTCGATGTGTTTATATGAACTTCTTGCTAACTTTATTTCACAAGCTAACAACACTCACAAGTCTGACAACTGTGAACGCTAATGTACCAAAGTTAAATATCTGAGCATGCACTATTACACAAAGTGTTTACCGTTGCTCCATCTAGTGAGTTAGTAGTCAAACAAGAGACTGATAAAGTGGGCACAAGCAATGTGCTTTCTTTCTGCTCAGGCTGCATCAAGTTTTTACTTAAACTTGCAACGGGTGGTAGATGCCGCTACTTGTTGTAAACTAAATTTTCTGAATGTGCTGAAGTTGTAATCGTAATATTATGATACTCGATGTATAAAATAAAAAAATGAATATTTACCAAAATTTATGTTAATGATACTTTTATACAGCAAAACAATTTTTTTGCCGACAGAATCGTGCGGAGCGGACGACTTCCGCTGCTCAAACGGCAAATGCATAGAAGCTTCACGGCGATGCGACCGCGTCGTCGACTGTCCCAATGAAGAAGATGAACAACACTGCGGTAAGTGCAACAAGATTATTTAAAGGCCAAACCAAATACACCAAAACTCCATAGAATCTTGGACTTATTTTTTTCCATAAGTCAGTCAAACTTATCACTAAAACAATTCTGAGCAATCTCACGGAAATTTAGCTTTCTCAAAAAAAAACTTCACAACATTAATTTCTTTCCTCAGAATGCCGCGCGGGAGAATTCCAATGTATCTCAGACGGATCATGCATTGAAGGCAGGAAGCGGTGCGATGGTGTCAACCACTGCTCAGACAGCTCCGATGAAAGCGACTGCGGTGAGTGCTTGACCTGATGCTATTGATACTTTGGTAGAGCTTAATACAAAGTGCATAAAGTACACAAACAACATAAAATAGCCTGTTGAACTTGAATTCTGAAGTACAATTTTGCCAAAAAGCTAACGAATAAGCTTTTATTTCATTGTCTTTGAAAAATTTAAAAATTCAAGTACGTAATGTTTTTCAAAGTTAAATTTATATGATAGTGATAAACGTTTATGAATTCACCTATTTAAAGATTCAGTTTAGTGAATTTGTTACATATTTGTAGTAAGTTTTCAAAGTTGGACTTTGGACATACTGAGATTTCAATGGGTTCCTTTATCTGCGCATGCTTCTTTGGCTTTATACGGTAAGTATCTCGGGTGTCTGATTGGTGGGGCAATTACGTATGCCAAGACAGCGGTCGATATCGCTGCGGGGATGGCACATGCATCTCCATTTTATTAAGATGTGACGGGTTTCGGGACTGCCCAAAGGATAGCAGTGACGAAGTTGGATGCCGTACGTATGGGAAATACTAATTCTGTGGTATTGATTTGTGTGCCAGAGCCTGTCAAGCGAGTCGTTTCCTTAATGAATGGCACCAAATTTAAAAATCATGTAGAAGGTAACCCTAAATATACACTGAAAAACTATTTTGATACTTACTTGATGTTTATTTAATTAGGTCATTATTATATATATTATTTAATTAGGTCAACAGTGAACAACTATCAACATATTATGTTCAACTTACATGGTTACTGAAATAATAGTTTGACACCAATTGCCAGTTAAGTAATGGTTGTGTTGCCATTCGAAATACTTAAATAAACGCCTTGGACTAGAATCGCTTGATGGACTCTACTGGGCAATATCATCTAATTTCATAAGAATAAAGAAGTTCATAAGGATAATACCTAATGACCAAAGCTTGGTTGGAACTTTATTATCTTGCAGCAAATCAAAATCACAATAATCAAGTTAGTCATCATTCTTACTAACATTAAAATATATCAATCACTTTTAAAAGCATGCAGCTCTGATCAGTGGCAATGCGACTTTGGAAATTGCATCAAACGCAATAAACGTTGCGATGGCCGCGTTGACTGCCCCTCCGATAGATCTGATGAGAGGAACTGTCACGGTAAGATTAATATTTAAAAAAATTGGTGTATATTTTTGATTCACGAACTCAGTGCATTTCAGTCATCAAAATGTGTTTAGGATCTATTTCGTTTTCAGACCAGTATCACACATTTTTTTATATCTAGATACACAAGTCACACTATTCAAAATTGTAAGAGTAGTTTTAGGAAATAAATTATAAGAATCACATAGCTTTTTTCGTATTTGGTTTCAATGCCGTTTACAACACGTTATTTATAATATATTCCCGCACTGTCAATTCCAAGTTCATTAGCATTGTGCATGTATTTCCAGCCACTGGAAACTTTAGATGCAGAAGTGGCAAGTTAATTCCCGACTATCTAAGATGCAACCGTCGTTACGATTGCCCGCAAGGCGACTATTCTGACGAACAAAATTGTCGTAAGTTTCATAATCGTAATTCGATGTGTACCTACTGTCTCGCTTCACTGTTTCTTTTTACGTTTTTCTTTCTAGTCGTTTTTCTTCTTTACATTTTTCTGTTTCTTCCATTGTCCTTGTTTTGTACTTTTATCATTTCCCTAGTGGATTGGTTTTGTGTTTGCATTCAGCATTTCAATAAGTAAGTCTACTTTCAACATTTCCTCTTCTGCTACTTCCACTTCGTCTTCTTTACTAGGTTGACTTACCAATGATAATATTATGACTAAGCAAATTATTATTGTACGAAACAGCATGTGGTGAAGGCGACTTCCATTGCGATAATGGCAACTGCATTGCTGCATCCAAGCATTGTGACAGAACGCATGATTGTCAGGATGGTTCTGACGAACGAGATTGCATTTATGGTTTGAATTTAATTAAAATTATTAACTATAGAATAAATCGATCCTATTAAGAGTTGTAGGTGGAGGTTTTATACTATTTACAATACACTATATAAAGTTTGTTTAGCATGGTAACAAAAACTATCAAATCAAATGCATGTTATGGATCAAACTTATTGTACATTACACTTTTTTCTGTAAATGACGTGTCTAAAATGTTATATTTCTACTGTAAATATTTCATAAATTTATTGTTAATGAATTAGTTATTGAGTAAAGTAACTTCGACCATATTGTTGACTGACTATATCAAATATTTTCAGATCTTAACTTGATCCATGGCACTGTATAAATGGAAAACACGCTTATTTTTTAATTATTCACTATGTAGGGCAGGAGACCCCTTTGTAGCCACTTCAAGGATTTTTTCACTTTGAAGCACTAAGTACTAAATGGTCTTTATATCTTAAATTATAAAAAATTTACCTAATTTAAGATGTAACTACATTTTAAAAAATTTCAAAAAGTAAAATGTTTATTTCTATACAACACAAAATGTGTGAGAGGTGCCAAATGCCCCGGTTTTGGTCACTTATTGATACAGTCAAACTTTTGTAAGTAAAGCGAAAAAACCAAACCTAGATTAAATCAATATATTCTAATGTGCTAGAAACTAATCAATTGCAAAACAATAATTTATTTGTCAAAACCAAAGGTTTATAATAAACTAGCTTTCCGGCCGTGGCTTCCCCCGCTTTTAATAGGGTTTATAGGTGAAATGTTTATGGTTCAATCCCATGTACGTTTTTGGCAAAGGTTTTTTCGTGCCTACTGTTTTACTGGCGAACATTTCATGGGTCACATGTCATTTGGGCGAAAAGTTAATGGTTCAAAGATTATTTTGGTCAAACGTTCGTTGGTGTGACGTTCTGTTGACGAACGCTTCATGGATAAAGTGTTCTTTGGGCAAATAGTAAATGGGTTAAAGATTCTATTGGTGGACAGTTCATGGATCAATAATTTGTTGGTGAACGGTTTCACAATCAGGATTGGTAGGATTTCGTCCTTAACAAATTTCTTAAAATATTTACATAAAAATTTTAAGACGGAAAATTTATCGGCGAATTGAATCGGCGTTAATTGATAGAAAAATCGTATGACATAACATAATTCTAACGATTTTTATTATTACCTTAAAATATCTTATTTTAATTGCCTTTGGCAAAAATAACGAAAAGTTATTTAGAAAACTTGTAGAGCAAAAAGTAGCCAAAACCGGTACAGTGGCTAAAACCGGGGCTTCTGCCCTACCTTTTGTTTTGATTATGTTAATTCAAGAGTTAGGTACCCCAATGTACATAAAAGCAGTAGTAACAGTGTTAAAACTATTATTGTGTTTGAGTTGCATTATAATAATTTCAAACCATTTGGATTTTAATAATTATTCCGTTTAAATCCAAATTGTTTGAAAGCGATCTTAACATTTTTGTTTAGCGGTAAGGGATAACACTGTCTTGTTTTGAATGAGCTAATACATGCGTATATCCCCTACCCGTTTATCTTTATGGTTATGGTGCATTATTTTATGGCAGGCACAGTATGCATGGCTTTTCAATATAAATGCTCAAGTGGACAGTGCGTACCGGCTGAGTCTTTATGCAACGGAACCAAAGAGTGCAATGACGGGTCCGATGAACAAAACTGTCCATGCAAAAGGGGGCAGTTCCGATGTCGGGACGGTTCTTGTATTAATATCGCGCTGCGGTGCAACGGCCAGAGGGAGTGTCAGCACGGGGAGGACGAGCTGAACTGCGGTAAGTGGCATGTCGCAAGCGTTGTCTGTTGTCCTCTTGGAGTGGACTGTAAAGGTTGTGGTGTTTGCTGTCCAGGATACTGCCCGAACGGTTATTGGCAATGCGAGGATGGTAGCTGTATACCACTCGACAAAAGATGTGACCATCGCTCCGATTGTCACGATCGCTCTGATGAAAAAATGTGTATCACTCCAAATACATTGCGCAAAGGTTCAGGAATGTTATTAAGGGTCTTATGCATGTCCTTTTGTTGCATGTCGTCTGATTATCGAGTGTGATCTCGATATTTTAATGCATCCGCAAATGTTTCCTCTTCGATATTAAGATATTAAATCGTTTTTTTTTTGTCCGCTGTGGGTTTCTTCAGTTTACTTTACGAATTAGTTGATGTTTATAGGGTTTGTATCTTCGTTGCTTTCCATAGAAGGGATTGTAAGATCTCTCAAATGGGGTAGAATAACAGAAAGAGTAGATACTTAGTTGTGTTAATAGATGGGGGTCAGTTTTATTGTTTTTTATCGTTGCTAATATTTTGTATTTTGCAGTGGAACCGTCGTGCCCACCGGACTACTTCACTTGTCCCTCGACATCATCCATGAAATGCGCCCGTCGCTGCGATAGTCAGCAGGAATGCGATGGTGGCGAAGATGAAGACCAATGCGAGGGTAAATATTTAATTACTCGAAGCCAAAACTATGGTATGGAACACTTACAAATAAATACAATTGTTATTGATACACAAATTGAAACCTTTTCATTATGAATTTAAACAAAAAGGCAGAATGAGATTCCCCATAAATTAAAATTATATTTATTTGTAAGTTCTTAACAGTTAATTTTAATAGCGAACAGAAGTCAAGCTTAAAAAAGAGAAACGAGTTGTGATTGACTTTTAAATTGACTTCGGCTTTCTAGAGTTAGAACATTAGTTCATGCATGCGTTTATCAATAATTAATTTATCAGATGTCATTGCGATATTTTGTATATGAAAATGTAAAAAATGTAAATACCATATTCATTAAATACCGTATTTTTGAGCCATTGCGAATTCTACGCTAATGCGAATATTATTTTTTCTATTCATAAGTGCTCAACTGTCGTTAATGTATTATTATATTGAATAACTGTACTATGAAGCAATGCTAACACTACCGTGTATTAATAGTGTTTATAAGGAGGCTGTATTGTTTTTAAAGAATGCAACCAGCAGTGCGATGGCGCGTGCCTGGAAGACGCAAGAGTTTGCGATGGCATACCTGACTGCGCAGATGGTACTGACGAATCAGACTGCGACCTTTGCGATGGACCCAATGACTTCAGGTAACTTGAAGTTGGTTGTAACCTCTTTTAAGATTGCTCAAAGCGAACTTAGCCGATGCGGCGATGTGCGATGCGATTTTTGCTGGCTCATTGCGATGATGTGACGGCATTTTATGCGTTGGTGTCTTGTTATAGATGCAGCAATGGCGAGTGCATTAACTCTGAACAATACTGCAACGAAATTCCCGAGTGCGCCGATGAAAGTGATGAACAGGGCTGCAACAAGACCATGGTATCTAGGCCTGGTATGTATCTCTCGTGATATGACGTAAAATTATTAAGAAATATCATACTTGCATTATGTGCACTTCAAACTTTATTAACAATATATCTGAACAATGTTTTAATGATAAAAAAGTAAGAAGTCAGTTTCCTATCATAAAGCAGAATATAGTAAGCTATTTGTTACTCTTATTAATTTGTTATGCGCTTTCGACTTAGCCAAAACAGACATTTCCAAATCTTCCTTGTATTTTTAGCTACGTCGACAGATAAAAATTGTCATACCGCCTTTCCATTTGTAATTTCGCGTGACTCCTTAAAATAAAAGTGATTCGGAAGTTTCTCTTTAAATTACAGATGAATGCACGACTGAAGAGTTCCAATGCAGAGACGGCACTTGCATCAACAACAGTTTCTTCTGCGATGGCAACCGCGACTGCAACGACAATTCGGATGAGGAGAACTGTCGTAAGTATCAATCGAGTTATCGTAGTAACTTGTCGAGAAAATGGAAGACACGTCTAGGTGCTTAGTACGAGCTTTTCCTTCTCACTTCCGATCGTGAATTGCGTTTAATTTTATTTTGGGGACTTCATCAATCGAAATTCTAAAAAAACTCGTGCTAGGCAATCGCCTAGGTGTGAAAAAAAATATCTAAAGAACATTAGCATTTTTAATCAGATCTGAATATTCACGGTAATCTGAAACGATGCCAATTTTGCGAATGTTTCTGTTCGCAAAGTTGGCAACGCTAAATTCTTATTACATACAATTTATAAATCCACAAGGCACAGGCACCGCGCTTATGGCAACAAACTGCACTTAAATAAACGCAAAATTGTTATAAACTCAAGCACCAACACTTCATGGCACAATTCAATGCACTAGTAGGTAGATAACTAGTTTTCCATATCTTACTATCAATGTTGTCCTTCGTGATATACCTACTCAAAATAGGCTCATCAAGTACCTGATACTGACAAAGTATTTGATTTGAAAAGTATCACTGTGTGTAATTTACCAAAACTTGATGCAACCTTTTTACCCTAGATAGCTAACCTTCTGGAGTACTCCATTAAAGCTAACAATCCGTCGAAACGACGGGTATTCGAAAATATTTTTTTTGGATTAAGTAATTAAAAAAGTCGAACCCAATTTCATTGTTTTGTTCTTAAATATGATTGTAAATAAAAATGCGTTTTGTAAATTAACCTTATTCATTAATAAATGAAATTATAATAACATTTCTTAAGCCTCTAAAGAAAAATGAACATTTTTTTAATTTACTACTTAGGCATGCAAAATCAACGATAAATTGAAATAAAATGCTTCGTTTTTTGGCTTCATATGACACGTAGAGAAAAAGTAATTTTCATCCCATCGATTCGAAAAGCGATGATTGTTATCTAATAACAGGGTCCAAAACGATTCATTTTTTACCTGTTATGACAAGAGGGTATAAATGAGATTTGAATTTTGAACAGCTTCATAACAGGGTCCAAAACGATGAGATTTGAATTTAGAACATAATTAAAGAAGCATTGGTTGGAGTGTAGCAAAGGGTGTGCAGTACTTAAAAAAAAAACAACTGATTTTGTATGGGGCCGGGACTTTTTTCGGACCCGAGAAATTTTCAAAAACGGAATTTTATAAAATTGAGCATATCTCGTAAACGGTGAGTCGTAGCTAAAATCTAACAAAATTTTCAACCTCCCTACGGCATCCCCGGAGATACTTATAAGGAATCTGATGGACATATATTTTTTTTTTTTATTTCAAAACTCATTTTTTTTTTCTTGCCCGACTAGCGCTATGATGTATCCGAACGACAAAGAAAGGTAGGTAGTTTGAGTTGTCTTTACTGCTTTTCTTATAGAGGGGGATGAAAAGCAGAGTGTATTACTCGGCCGCAAAATTATTTTCACCTCGGGCGTCGTATATTATTTTGCTCCCTTGTAATACAATCTACTATTAAATATCAAAAAAATATTTCTGTTTAGCGCAAGTGACACAAAAATCTACTTTTCATCCCATCGATTCGAAAAGCGATGATTGTTTATCTAATAACAGGGTCCAAAACGATTCATTTTTTAACTGTTATGACAAGAGGGTATAAATGAGATTTGAATTTTGAACAGCTTCATAACAAGGTCCAAAACGATGAGATTTGAATTTAGAACATAATTAAAGAAGCATTGGTTGGAGTGTAGCAAAGGGTGTGCAGTACTTAAAAAAAACTGATTTTGTATGGGCACAGCGGTGACACTCCGTGTACGTGAGAGTTCGATCGCCAGTGACATTTAGCCGGCGCTAGGGTTGATACCGAAATGGAATATAGACTTGTGCCAAAGAAGATTACACATAAGAAGTTATGTAAACTTGTATAAAAACATTTAGGTAATGAAAGACACGTTCAATTTTCAATCAACTTTTAATTATTAAATATTTTTACAAATGGGAAAAAATAACATTTCCAAAAAAATAAAATATGAACGACAGATAATAAAATACTTAAATAAGAAACCGAGCAGCATTATATTTTGTATGCGAAAAATTAACTAAACTAGCAACAATTTACGAATGACTAAATATACCCATTCGAGTCGAAAATACTTTATTAGAATATGTTCAGGAATACGTATATCTCGGTGAACAAGTAGGTATCATTTTCTTTATCTAGACATCAAGATGAACTAGAAAGAAAAACTAACATCACATGGAACAAGTTTTGGAGCAACAAAGACATTTTATAATCAAAACTTCCGATGAGACTCAAAAAGAAAATTATAGATTGGTGTCTCCTACCTTGTCTCACAAACGGTTTGGTATGGTTTGTATTCTTTGGTATGGGGCCGGGACTTTTTTCGGGAACGAGAAATTTTCAAAAACGGAATTTTATAAAATTGAGAATATCTCGTAAACGGTGAGTCGTAGCTAAATCTAACAAAATTTTCAACCCCCCTACGGCATCCCTGGAGATACTTATAAGGAATCTGATGGACATATATTTTTTTTATTAAATTTTTTTTTTATTTCCAAACTCATTTTTTTTTTCTTGCCCGACTAGCGCTATGATGTATCCGAACGACAAAGAAAGGTAGGTAGTTTGAGTTGTCTTCACTGCTTTTCTTATAGAGGGGGATGAAAAGCAGAGTGTATTACTCGGCCGCAAAATTATTTTCACCTCGGGCGGCGTATATTGAATCCCTCGCTGCGTTCAGGATTCTACTTTAGAATCCCTCGCTGCGCTCGAGATTCTACTCTAGAATCCTTCACTGCGCTCTGGATTCAAAATAGCGCCCTCGCCGTAAATATATTATTTTGCTCCCTTGTAATACAATCTACTATTAACGTTCACCGCATATCGCAACTTTACAGAACTTGGCACACATACTTTCCGTCAATCTCTTTTTCGTATAGTGGCACTTCTCACAAGTTTTTCTTTTACGTTTTTCTCTACTTGAAGATGTTCAAGGCTCTCCCTCGTTTTCATGTCTTTGAAGATGAGTTGACTGGTGATCTTTACTGGTTGCATTGAAAGAACGCTCCTGATCTTCTCTTTCACTTGGGTTAGCATTGTTGTTTTTGCCGATCTTGCCTTTATCCAGGACAACAAGTTGGAAATATAGATTTTTCATAAAATCTCTGCGTGAGATTCTCTTCGAAGTACTCACAATGTTCCACTCCGAAGTTCTAGTCGAAGTGCTCCCTTTAGTCGTAGTCTACGTCCTCTCGTTCATACGTCCCTTTGAGAAAGTTGTATGATGCTGCTTTGCGTGGTTTCTCAAAGAGCGGTATTTGAGCTAATTGGCGAATCACGGTCCACGTCTGAAGAAAAATCTGGCGGTGGGCTTACGTTCCTTTCCTCGGATGGTTGATAATTATTGTCACTTTGCACATCATCTTCCACCACAAGGTCTTCGAGTTTCACTGGCAGAACTATCGTCCAGGGCATTGAGACTAAGTTCATGTTGTAGTACATTTACTATTTCACCTTCTTTTAGCGAAGACATAATGCAAATCTAAAAATAATCACAGATTTATTGAAAATGATACACGCACACTCAAATTAAAATACAGACGGTAAAGCTAACCAGCCGTCGAAACGACGGGCAAAGGTCAAGTATCTCAAAAACTATTGCACTTACCTGTTCACTGCGTACGCCACTACAAAGGGCTCCTCGGCGACTGAGTTAGCAAGACCTCGGACATGGCGTTAAAAAGAGACTGCGATATTTCTTTGCGCTGCCTGTCGAATCGACGGAGGTTAGCTATCTAGGGTTACCACTTTTTCTATCAAACATGAAAATGGAAAGTTTTTGAGTAGGTTTTGATCGTGTTCACGGAATAGTGGAGGCATATTTTTGAGCCTTTTATTACAGGAGATTTTTTTGTAAAGAGGCGCTGTGTAACAGCCCGTGCACACATTGCGGTTTGTAAATCGGTTATCGTGCACTATATTTGCTTACTTCTTTTTTTAGACCTATCGTGATACCGGCTGAATTTTACGAGAATATTGACGAAATTCTCGCGCTCTGTATGTACCCCAAGCATAAAAAACTATCGTTAGGTACCTACAGTATTATTTTGAAATAACATTTAGACTAACGGTCATTATCACTGTTATAAAAAACGGGATTTTCATCATGTTTAAATTTGTCTTCGAATTCCCGATATAGAAGAGTGCCGTCTCTCGAATACCTACTGTCATTGATAATAATTATAAAATAAGTAGTTTAAAAAACTAAAACAACACACTTTTATAGGAACAGACTAAAAAGTACAAAATAACCGTCTATTCAGTAACTGAAATTAAAAAGCATGGTGCGCGTTGTCAATATTAAGTACTTGAATGCATGCTTTGCAAAGGGCGCACCACGCTTTTTAATTTCAGTTACTGAATAGACGGGTATTTTGTACTTTTTAGTCTGTTCCTATAAAAGTGTGTTGTTTTAGTTTTTTAAACTACATATTTATTTTTTACTTTTTAGTTTAATAAATGGCAAGCTGTGGATGGATGGTAATCGATTTCACTCATGTTTCCATTCATGTGTCTGCCCACCCCGTAAACATTATAAGACAAAGGCGTGATTGTATGTATTTAGTTTTACAAATTCAAGTGGAGTCTATTAGTTACCAGATGCGCGAGCCGAACCCATAAGTACTTCCTCCCTGCTCTATCTTCAGACCCTCACCATCAACTGTAGCGAATAGGTCTGATCAGAACGAAACAAATGAGCCAGAACTCGAGGGGTTTCCTAGTGGTCATTAAGGAGTGCCACTGACTTCCTCCCTGCTCCATCATCAGACCCTCACCGCCAAGTGTAGCGAATATGTCTCATTAGAACGAAACAAATGAGCCCAAACTTGAGGGGTTTCCTAGTGGTCATTAAAAAGTGCCACTGGCTTCCTTTCTGCTCCATCATCAGACCCTCACCACCAAGTGTAGCGAATAGGTCTCATCAGAACGAAACAAATGAGCCAAAACTCGAGGGGTATTCTTGTGGTCATTAAGGAGTTTCACTGGCTTCCTCCCAGCTCCATCATCAGACCCTCACCACTAAAGGCAACGAATAGGTCTTATCAAAACGAAACAAATGAGCCCAAACTCGAGGGGTTTCCTATTGGTCATTAAGGAGTGTCACTGGCTTCCTCTCTGCTCCATCATCAGACCCTCACCACCCAGTGTAGTGAATAGGTCTCATCAGAACGAAACAAATGAGCCAGAACTCGAGGTGATTCCTATTGGTGATAAAGGAGTGCCACTTGCTTTCTCCCTGCCCCATCATCAGACCCTCGTCACCACCAAGTGTAGCGAACAAGTCTCATCAGAACAAAACAAATGAGCCTAAGCTCGAGGGATTTCCTAGCAGCCATTGAAAAGTTCTATTGCCCACCTCTTGACTCCATCATCAGATCAGCTCGATAGTAGCAAATTATTGTATTGTCATCGGATTCATATAGACTTGCAAAGTTTCAAATCAATACGACAATTAGAAGTAGGTTAAAATTGAATTCCAAGATTTTCTTACATTGTGACTTAGTTACAAGTGAAGCTAATAAAAGTGTGGTAATAATAATATGTATAGAGCGCACAAAAACAGATTTTACAAAAAAAGTACTTAAAACATTGATTGATAAATAACATACTTATATAATTTTACAGTAACTTTAAACGGCACCATTCAATAATTACCTATATTAAACAAGCGGCCGCCCGCTGTTTCACCCGCGTGGATCCCGTTCCCGTGGGAATATCGGAATAAAAAGTATCCTATGTTTTATTCCAGCCTATAGTCTATCTATCTTATCTCTGTTGCAAATTTCATCCAGATCCGTTCAGTAGTTTTTGCGTGCAAGAGTGACAAACATTCATACATCCAGACATACATACCTACATCCATACTCACAAACTTTCGCATTTTTAATATAAGTAGAATTGTACCGTGTAAAAAAAGCCGATGGTCAAGTGCCTGTGATATGCCTTCAAACCCATTAGGATTTTCTCTTTTAAAATTGTCTCGATTTATCTTTAGTATTTTGCCTAGAAAGACGGCATATGGATCAGACAGTATAGCTATGTTTCTATCCTAACTTCATTGAAAACCTACTACTTCTCCGTTGCGCACCAATTGAAATACTCCGCTTAGACCTAAGTTCTTTCCAAAACCCGTTGCTCTGGGTGTATCCACTCCAATATCTCGTTTTTGGGAGGACTGTTTTCTTTTTAACCAAGATCATTGGTAGTAGGTATTTTGTAAACAAGTATGTTAAATATAATTGCTCCCTAGCAATTTCAGAGCCGGTAAATCCTACGGTTGCCATGGAGACTGTAAAATTAGTGGAAATATAAGTGTTTTATAATGAGTGGACAGCTGTATCCGGTTGTTTCATAATGACCATTATGAAACAGTTTTATTTTTTAAAGTTGACTACGGCATAAAGTGTATCATTATACGTTCAGCCGGCCTAGCATGAGGGGCTTTTATCACGCGATATGATATAGTACGGCATGCCGTCTTGCTTACACCTTAGTGGGGTTAGCAAGACAACTTGCCGTACCATATCATATCGCGCGATAAAAGCTGCTCATGCTAGGCCGGCAGGCATGACATGAATTCATAACTCGATATTATAACATGAGTGTAGATAATAGTATATTATAATACAAGTGAGCTAAGTTGCTCATTATACACGAGGTTGTGGGTTGCAGCCCGAGCCGCAGGCGAGGGCGTAAATCAGCCGAGTGTCTAGTGAGTAAGTTGCTCACGAGTTTCATACGCACTTTTTCAACATACTTACTTGCGAGGAAAAAACAAACCACACGGCAACAAAAACAAATGCGATACAAACAAAATAATATGAAACTTATGGGAAATGGCGCGCAAGTCTTTTTTTGCACGCGCCAAATGTAAGGTGATTGATTACATACATACAGCCTACTTCAAAATAATTATAATAATAGTGATAAAATGCAAATGTTTTATAACAAATTATTATGAATTATAGATAATTTGATAATAATATAGGGCAGAGGTACCCTTTGTGGTCACTTTAAGGATTTTTTGACTTTTAAGCACTAAGTACTAAATGGTCTTGGGTATTTAAGACACAAATTATATCTTAAATTTTAGATAACTTATCTACCTTTAAAGGTACATTTTTCAAATTTATAAAAGTAGATTAGTTTTTTTAATATTACACACAATGTGTGATAGGTGCCAAATGTACCGGTTTTGGCCACTTACTGATAGTTAAACTTTTGTAAGTATTGCGAAAAATCAAAACCAAACCCAAGTAAAATCAATATATTCTAATGCGCTAGAAACCAGTCAATTTCAAAACAACAATTTAATTGCCTTACCTTGAAATACCTTCTTTTAATTGCATTGATCAAAAATGGCTAAAAGTTGTTTAGAAAACTTTTAGAGCAAAAGGTGGCCAAAACCGGTACAGTGGCCAAAACCGGTACGCCTGCCCTATATGCACAGCCGTCTCTATCGTCTTCTACAGACGATAGAGATGGCTGTGGTTCATGTCGTCTGTAAGTTTCGTGGTGATAAAGATGGGCTAAAGTGTGAACTTACGGTTACGGCACGCATTATGGCGCGGCTACACTCTTCTCCTTGCGTTAGAGTTCGCATTGCCGTAAATATATTTACTAAATGTTTGCCCCCTCAGTCACTCGTGCTAAAATCGTGGCGGCGCGCTCGAGTAATGCCGGCACCAGACAAAGCACAAACATTTGAGCAAATATTTGAACAAATGTGTATAGCACGGGTATTTGAGTATTTGTTCAAACCTTTGATGATATATTTGTACTTGGATATTCGGAGTCGGTTTTTCGAGTGCAAATGTTTGCGTAGCCTGCCACACTAGTTCAACGTTCAGCCGCGCGTGCGATGTTGAGCGGGATGGTCGTGTATGCGCAGCGTTTGGCAACTGGCACGGAAGATTCCTCTATGAGAAGAAGTTCTCTGTGTGTGCAAAGCATATGTGGCAGGTACAGTCAGCGTCAAAATGATCTGAGCGTTTAAACCTACCAAAATTATCTTAAGATTTGACTAAAATCACTCTTAACACAATACTTTAAGGTGTACTATCATTTGTTTTGATTTGTTCTCAAACAACAAATGAAAATGCATCTTTATATCTTGGGATAAGGTTGATTTTTGTCAAATTTTCAGATACTTTTGGTAGGTTTGAACGCTCAGATCATTTTGACGCTGACTCTACAACAAACATGTGTTCAAATATGTGTACAAAGTCTTCAAAGTCTTTGTTCAATTATTTGGCTATGTCTGGCGCTGGCATGGCAAATGTGCGGCCACACGACGTGCCACTTCGTTCGCCACTTTCCTTGCGATTCAACTGTAGTATAGTCGTGCCATTACGGTTTGTATTGGATACCGTACGAGCATTATATGCAGCGTGGTACACGCGGCCGTCGCGCTCGCCAGGGCCGCGCCTGCCGTGCCTGGACTCCGAGTTCACGTGCTACGACGGCAACTGCATAACGCACTTGCGTCGCTGCGACAATATCTATGACTGTGCGGACTTCTCTGACGAACAGAACTGTTACAACTCTGGTACAAAGCAGGCGTTTCTACGAAATTTGAACTAAATGTGAAAGTTCTCTCTTGCATACGAGTACAAACCATAATATCGTAGTGAACGTGGTATCTACCTACCTTTTGTTTACAAAACGTAATAAAAAATAACTAAGGTTGAACTTTAGAGATAACTTTCATATTTGTTCTTCTTTTCTGGGAAAATCTGCTGTTCTTTGATTTCTTAATGCGTGTTGACTCCGCATCTGTATTCGCCCCGAATTCCAAGTGGTTTATTTTGAAAGCAGTTTGATTGTGCGTGCATAGTAGTTGCAAGAACCGTTTTTGTCTTTGGTTGCGAACTTGATTGTCCACGTGGAGAGACTTCTCTCACTCATTTTTTTACCCCTTTAATACATCCATTTCCCACCATTCATCATGGGAAACCATTTTCAAAATCATAAGAAATAATGGCATTTTTAACTTTCATAGCCATTGTTAAATCTCGTTTTTCATAAATGTTAATATTTATTATATTTAAAAGAAATTTTTAATATTAATATGTTTGTTCAAGAAGAAGAGGGTCATAAATTTTTTCACAAAACCAATCCATGTGGACAAATCGGGTCTTTGTTGAAACGTTATTTGAATTGTACCTACAATTAGGTACTTTAAGATGTGATGTTTAAGAATGCATAACCAAGTAGCGATTTCTTTTCTTTTTTACTATCGTACTTATAAACTTTTACCTTTTACACTCGTACCATTGTTGTTTGAGATATGCCTTGGAATAGTTTTGTAGTAGATTGTTTTACATTGTCATTAAATCGTTAACAAATGCACCTATAGAAATAACGTAACCGAACCATTCCAGGTTAATGAATGGTTTCTAGCTGAAAGTACTTTAACAATATTTTGATAATCTCATTGTATTTCGCATTTTAGTACAGTAATTAGAAAGTTGTTGGGAACCCTTTTTTATTATGCTTCTATCACTCATTTAAGTACAAATTTAATATGAAAGAAAGCTTTCCAGTCGTCATCATCATATCATTTTAATAACTTTATCTTAGTTAGATGTAGTTTTTAGATGAATAGCACTGATAGGTCTAGATAATGTAGAGAATAGAAAAGCTAACAATTACTTTGCTCTTTTTTTTGTTCTTTCGAGTATCGCCTATACCGTTCTCTGTCTCAATTGCAGGTTGTAACAGTGACCAGTTCCAGTGTACATCTGGGCAATGTATTCCCAGCACTGCCTACTGCGATAACATACCCAACTGCCTGGACTACTCCGACGAACTCGACTGCTATCCGCCGAGGCCATTCACCACCACCGCGAGCTACGAACGACCTGAGCTGACTCCGGCTCCACCCACGTCGCCACCGATCACCACCCAGCAGCCCCGCATAGACGAACCCAACCCGTGGGCTCCAGGGTCCGACAGAGATGATAGATACCCTGGCGGTGATGACAGATACAATCCAAGTCGTTACCCCGGCTCAAGTGACAGGAACAATGCTGGACGTTATCCCGGCTCAGACGATAGGAACAACGCTGGACGTTACCCCGGATCAGATGACAGGAATAACGCTGGGCGATATCCTGGCTCAGATGATAGGAACAATGCTGGACGATACCCTGGCTCAGATGACAGAAATAATGCTGGTGGCTATCCTGGCTCAGATGATAGGAACAACGGTGGATACCCCGGCTCCGATGACAGGAATAACGCTGGGCGATACCCTGGCTCAGATGACAGAAATAATGCTGGTGGCTATCCTGGCTCAGATGACAGGAACAACGGTGGCTACCCGGGCTCGAATGAAAGGAACAACGCTGGTGGTTACCCCGGCTCAAATGATAGAAACGGTGGCTCTGATGACGGAAACAACGGAAATAATGCAGGTGGTTCCCCCGGGCGAGACGACAGATACAACCCTGGCTCTGGCTCTGTAGACCGATACCCGCCTCTGCAAGGTATGAGAAAGAGATAACAATATTAATATAATATAAGATAATGCAGGTTGTTCGTACAGCAAGTTATGTGCAGCCAGCCGTAACGTCGCTGCTGATTTGAACACCACCGTGGTCTTTTTGTGGAAATCCAATGTTCAGTATTGCCGTTGCCATCGTCTACATGAATTTTCTCGAGAACACTAAACTTTGCAATGAAAAGAAAACCGTAGTCATTATATTCCATTATTCCTTGGAGATAACCATGGCCAGATAACTGGTTATCTGTGAAGAATATTTTTTCTTTACAGATAATTATCTGGTCATAGTTATTTCCAAGGAATAAGGGATTATATTCTGGAAACCGCAGAAACTAACCTTTTTTGCTGCTGTGCTGGCAAAAGTAACATAGATATTATTTTTCTTTGTATCTCGAAAGAAATACAGCGCACACCGTATGGCGTTTGACGAACCTAGAAATTTTTGCGCGGCGCCACAGAATATTTATCTATCTATCTTTAATACTACCAGTAGGTACTCCATTTTCATATAAAATGAGATTCAACCTGGAGCTCGGTATGATTTCGGTATAAATAGCGTCAGTCGTGGTTGCACCGCAGTGGCAAGTGAACGGTGTGACGGGTTTGTAAATATTTCATAGCAACCAAATTACAATTTTCAAAATTGCGTAAATCTACTATTCTATTGTATTGTGCAGTGCATCGTTGTTTAAATACAAACAAAATGCAAATATTTGTACAATATAATAATACTATTTCACATTTAAATGCATTCTCAACTTGAATAATCTATTTTATCCTTGTTTTTCGAGCTAAATTTTAGGGTGCCGAAATAGGACTGATGCCAAAAATTAGGGCAGTTTGCCCTATTTCAATAAGGTAGATAGCAGCTGTCCCGCAATATACAGGAGCCTTTTACTTCAATAAGGTGGATAGCAGCTTCGTTATCCATATTATTTTTATAAACGATATTTTATTCTATTCTACGAAACGTCTTTAAGCAATGACCAGCTAACAAACCACAATATCGTTCGCGTGCGTGCGTCCAAACGTAGCGCGGCAATCGTGCGCGGCGTATATGTTTGGACACACCTTTAATTTGCAACTCGCGCACATCAGATGGCTGCAGGCAAGGCGAGTGGCGTTGTGAGAACGGCCCCTGTATTCGTGCGGACGCGCGCTGCGACGGCCGCGTCGACTGCCCACACGACAACAGCGACGAGCTCGACTGCCCCCCTGGCAGTAAGACCAGCAATAACAACATGGCTCTTTGTTTAACAGCTCCAGCTTCAAGAACTAAAACTCTTCGTCTAACTTCATCGGCCTGTTCTATCACGACTAAAACTAACTGCAACAAGGCTTATCAACAAACTTTTTGGTTTTCTTGTGGCTATGAATATCGCAGTTAAATTGGGTTTCGAACAACCTAAACTTAGTAAAAGTTCATGGGCTTTCATTTCTAATTGTGTAACGACCATTGTTAAAGTCTAGCTAATTTGCATTGATAATTGAATAGTTTGCTGATTGTCGATTACCAGTGATGGGCAAAGTATGGCCGGCGAAAGCATTTAACCTGGCCCGCCGATGGTCCTTTGAATTGAATAGTAATTTGACGGTCAAGAAGTAACTATATGTAAGTACTTAGATAGAATAATATGTAGATGCATTAGGTAAATGATCCGGCTAAACTAGCCACGTAGTTCATGTGTTGCGTTGCAATTTAAAGTTTCAACGTGAAATGCATTTTCCAAATAATATAATAACTTAAGCATTCTGGCCGCTCGTTAAAAAAGCTTGCCCACCACTGGTCCATAGTTTGATTATGAGTTTAATATAAAATAGGTTTCTCTAACTAACTACGACAATCTGCAAATTCAAGCGATAAGACGGATCGGCTTATTGTTTTTGCTAGATGTTTGTCAAAGATATTATTTTCTTCCCTTTTGTATAAAGTCCATTAAAGTCATTTCCGATAAAAATATTATCACAATTTATACCTTTTTTGGTCAATGGTCTTATAAGGTTATGATATATAACTATGCGATATTCATAAGTACATAATAATAATAATACTTAATCAAAAATAGACCCTGAAAATTCGATCTGGTAAATTTTCTATTCCCATTCAATACGAAATAATATGTTATTAATTGATTTAAATCTGTCAGGGCGTTGGTGGTGTTTTTAAGTCATTTGTTGGAATTTTTTAATAATACCTTTCGGTTAACACACGCGTTCTTTCTTCGCACTTAAATAATTATTTATTATTATTAATAAAGAATTAGTTCAACTAAAACTAAGTGCCGCACGGTACAGAGATGAAACTCTTACGAAACTGCGTTTGATTAACGAGTAAGTTAACATGTAAAAATGGCACGCGAATAATAAGTGATTCGATTGGTGGCGGTACAAGCCCTATTCGAATGACATTTCTATGTTTAGTCGAATTGACTCATGATCAGAGAATACGTTGGCTTGAATCATTTTCTTAAAATCAAATAATTTATATGATCCGGCATGTGGCAAGATTAGGAGATGACGCGTAAAAGGATGAGCGCTACACTGTGCCCAGTCCGAGCCGAGCGTCGGGTCGTCCGTGGCACGATCAACTAATATTGCATTAAATTTTGTACGGACACACTCACTCTATACAGAGTGGCATCCAAGTGTCGGCCGAGCAACGTTTATGTAATACTAGCCTTTACGTAAACGTTGATTGTGGACTACACGACGTTATCCCGTAGGAACCTGATATATGCGGGATAAAAAGTAGCTTATGTCTCTATCTGTGGTCTCTATTACAGCTCCCAAACTATCCCCATACCAAAAATGACGTCGATCCGTTATTCCGTTTTGACGTGAAAGACGGACAAACAAACACACATTCACATTTATATAATACTAGCGGATCCTCGCGGTTTCACCCGCGTGGTACCCGTTCCCGTGGGGATATCGGGATAAAATATAGCTCTCGGGAAGAATGTATCTTTCTAATGGTGAAATAATTTTCTAAATAGGTCCAGTAGTTTCGGAGCCTATTCGATGCAAACAAACAAACAATCAAATCTTTCTTCTTTATAATATTATTATATATATTATATTATATAGATAGTATGGATAGTATTCATTAGTCGGCCGATGCTTTGCTTGGACCTGGCACGGTGTAGCGTAGTCATCCTTTATTATTCAGTCACGTTTTTCACACTTTGTGTGCCTTCACTCATGAAGGTTGGCCGCTAAATCCACGAACCCTTCCCGAATTCGTCAGTGACGAATTACTAATATTAACCACCTTTAATAGTCATGATGATAACACAGAAAGACGCTGTTTTTGTATTTTCTGTTTACATTTTATTATAATTATTTATTCGCTTTGAAAATTCTAATATTTCGTTATTTGTGATGTGGAACTAAATGATTTCTCTGTTTTCAGGCCCCGTAGTTTTAAACATTAAGACATACCCTTCGGAACAATCCGTCAGAAACGGTAAGATCGATTTTTTTTTGTTTTATCTGAAATTACGAACAACATTTACGAATATAAAAAGTGTAGTTATGTTATGACCTAGTACACATTTATTTAAAAATTTAGTCATTTAAATGTAAGTAAAACTACATTTTTTGTAAATATTTCCACAATCCTAGGACAAGGAAACAGGTGAGATATGTTTCAGTTGCAGTCCGAGGTAAAAGTAGTCATGAATTAATTATCATGATACACTAGACTTAAGATTATTATTATTACACGTTAAAATATTTATGTCAATGGTCAGTCGTTGTATGTTTACGATCACGACTTACCTACGTAGAAACTAGAAAGTACGCCAATTTAAAAAAAATTAAAAACTTGATTAAAAATTGATTTATTTGCTATACTTAATAAATATAATATTCAGAAAAAAAAGAGAAGATGACAGAAGATTAACTATCTTTTTTTGTTATACTTACCCTTTTTCATGAAAGGTAGGTACCACTCTAAAAGTTGTCTTACCGTCTCGCCGCACACGAGCCACAAACGAACGTTGCCCGCCACAAACGCCGCCACATGAAGCTAGAATAAGAAAAAAACAACGGGTTACACTCCGAGAGTGCCGGCAGAAGTGAAAAGTGCTCCTAAGACATTTTCACAAAAAAAGGAAGTTGACAAAAAGAAAAGAAAAAATTAAGGACTGGATTTAGACTGAGGTCTTCTGGCTTCAATGCCCCGTTTTCTATTATTACTATTACAACTTTGGAAACGGTGGTGAAATTTGCCTTCGTATTCTAATGACATTGTAACAGTTTTTCGATGGTCACGTGTCCGTCTTACGAATTTTCGATCTGTCGGCCACGTATAACGCGAGCTTAACATTTTCCGTTATATTATAATAAGTATCTTTGCATTTTCCCATCACAAAAATTGCACAACGCCAATAAAGAAGTTTTCACTTCAACAAGTGACGACTATGTATGAAAACTAAAAGAAAGTGGTCGGTGGGACTGGCATTTCTAAACGGCTCGCGTGCGGCAACGCTTTATAATTTTTCAGATTGAATTACAAATCATTTATCGAAATAAAACATTTTAACAAAAATATTTTGTTTACCTACATAAAAAATAACTAAAGATCTTCAAGGACGAACGAATAATTTGTTAATGTGTATTAAAAAGTTTCGATGACAAGGTGATTATCTTATTCGGAGACGTTACTGCAGTTAATTCAAGTTCATTTCATACTCGTAACTAATAAGTATTTTATTTCAATGAAATTAATGTTTTGTTATTCACATACTTATATCTGTTTTCTTTGATCAATGGTGGTGGTAAACAGGATCGTTTCTATTACAGCGATCCATAACAATGTGAAATAAAAATAAAATTGTCAATTTATTCTCGTTCATTATTATTAATAAGAGATGTTATTTTTTTCATGGTGGCGGTACAGCCCCTTACGGTGAGTCGGTGGGCTAAGTATTCTAGGATTGGTTTTGCATTTTGGGTTTAATTTTAACAAAATTTGGGATTTATTTCATTTTTTATCTTAATCTTAATCTTACATATTTAACGTATTTATGGTTTTTTTATTTTAAAACGACTACTGGCAGGTTTACATAATCTTGTTTGGACTTTGAGATTGCTTTTACTGATATACCTACTTACCATAATCAATTTATTTGTTATCATTTTATTTTAAATGATATAATATCAGCAATAGCAAACGCTGTGTGAGTTTTAATAACATTCAATAAAAAGTCCTATTTATTACCATAAGTATACAAATATTTAAGTATATAATTAACCTTATTTTAAAAATGGTTATTCATTTGTATTTAACGTAATATCGCAATAATACACGGGTCTACTTCATAGACAATATTCACGATTTTAAATGAGCAGCATAAGATGAATGTCAAAAATAAATGAGTATATTCTTCAATTTATTTAAACATGGCGTAAGAGAACTTGTCAAACGAGAAGGAATTTCTACCCTCATCTGTTATTTAATTCCTTAGAAACATAGATGCTAGATAATGTCGAGATTTATACAGCACACATGGTTTTCCTGCTTAAATCCTGTGCGCCTATGATGTTAAATTATAAAATTTTGGAAAGAAGATGTTCAATAATATACCCAGACCCGGCGCAAACAAAATGTTCCTTAGGTTTATAGGTAACATTAGACATTAAACACTGCATTGATGGCAAATAGCCTTAGGTTTATAGGTAACATTAGACATTAAACACTGCATTGATGGCAAATAGCCTTAGGTTTATAGGTAACATTAGACATTAAACACTGCATTGATGGCAAATAGCCTTAGGTTTATAGGTAACATTAGACATTAAACACTGCATTGATGGCAAATAGCCTTAGGTTTATAGGTAACATTAGACATTAAACACTGCATTGATGGCAAATAGCCTTAGGTTCATAGGTAACATTAGACATTAAACACTGCATCGATGGCAAATAGTGATTTTTTCAGGTATAAAGTTGTACCTAAGTAAGCGTAAGTTAATGTATATCTAAGTTATTACATTGAATTTCTTATCAAACGGAAGCTTATTAGGTTTATTATTCCCATCTAACTGGATTAATTTGCTTTAAAACAGACAGAAATACAAAAATAAATACATTTTGAAAACACTTTCTAATAAGGCAACCTATTATGGTTGAATTTTGAATAAATTAAGCTTTCATTTGAAATGTAGTGCGATTCAATAACTTATGAGGGATATTAACAGCGCCTACTTACCTCTTTATACTTTAACTTGAGCTTAACTCCATACTTACTACCTACTACTTATTTCTATGATTCTCTCTAAGCAGTGTTTAATCATGGTGTAATCACTTCATGTTTACCAATGATCGTCGAACATTTCGTTTGCACCGGGCGTGGTTTTTATGAGCATTCTCTTTTAATCAAACATATCATTTTTTACAGGATGTATTACTTTGCACAGGACTTAATTAGGCAACCCATGTGCGTTGTTTGTTTCAATCTAGGCCATATCTAGGCATTATCTAGCAATTTTTTTATTCTTTGTTTGAATTAAATAACAGATGAGGGTAGATATTTACCTATACCGGATCTCGTAGCAGACGCTTTAAATAAATAGATTGAAGAAATTTTTATTGTGATTTCTTTGCTGCTGAATTGTCATTCTTAGTTTTATAGCTTATTAACACGCATTAATGGGACATTTTAAATTATTACCACGGGAATATTATATCAATGGTTTGTTCTCATTGGAACTTAAAATGATACCTACATGAAATTCATCTTATTTCCAGTCATTAAATCACACATGCTTACTTTGTTTTACAGCATATTTATTTTTAATAAATTAATATCAAGCATTGTAATAATTAAGTACCCATCTAATTTCCATAGTACCTAGTTCTTTTTGCAGCTATTATACCTTCAATTGACTTTCTGATGTTATGGTTTAATATATTATTCTAAAAGATTGGCTGTCGGTCTTCTTTAAATAAATAAAGAATTACAATCAATCACTTACTGAGAAGCCAAAAAACGTTTTACTAAATAACAATCGAACATAAGTCAATGATAGTGAACGTACCATTAAAAGATAACCAGTGGATGAAGAATCTTAAATTTAGAAATGACGCAAATTATATCAGAATATGAGTTGGGTCATAGAATCATAGAAAAATCCAGCGTCAATAATTATTAGGTACCTTTCAGAGAATCCATGAATTAAAATCTTGTAAAGCTAATTTAGATCCTATTAGATGTGGCAGTTAAAAATTATTATCCCTTATTCTTTGGAGATAACCACGGTCAGATAACTGGTTATCTGTAAAGATTTTTTTTCTCCAGAGATAACTAGTTATCTCCGAAGAATAAATTTTCCTCGCAGATAACTGTTAAAAAATAGTTATCTGGAAGGAAAATTATAATCTTCGGAGATAACTAGTTACTTCTGAAGAAAAAAATTCTTTACAGATAACCAGTTATCAGGCCGTGGTTATCTTCAAGGAATAAGGGATTATTGTAAAATTCTTTTAAGTTTATGTTATGATGTGGATCAAGTAGCTTTACCGGTACTTTTAAATCTATTATTTGTGCGGACTGAAAAATTTCAAGAAACAAAATTGCGTTGTAGATTATAGTGGAGTGGGTTTACTATGGGTCTCATAAGAAGGCTCAAAGTCACCAGCGAGCAATGGAGAAAGCGATGCTTGCTGTTTCCCTTCGCGATCGAATCAGAAATCATAAGATCAGCCCCCTGATTCCCAAACCGTAGGAAACGGAATCGGATTCGAATACTGTGCTGTCTTTTGAGTGATGAGACAGTGCATACATTCCGTTGTCGGAAGCATTTCCGAGGGTTCGTGAATCGGGGACAGTAGAACTAAAACAACCGACATCACTTGTAGGATTGCTCAGCTGAAGTGGTAGTAGGCGGGATGCATATCGCGGAAACTGATGGCAGTTAGGTTCTCGTATGGCGAACGTGCACTGGGCGACAAGGTGGACCAACGATCTGGTCAAGGGCGGCAAGCCGCTGGATGAGGGCAGCACAGGACCGATTGTTGTGGAGATCCTTGGGGTAGGCTTATGCCCGGCAATGAGAGTCGTTCGGCTTATGTTGAGTAAAGTGAAACAGATATTAAGAGCTTATAAAACAACCAATCGAAAGTTGTAATCTCTTCTTAGCGTTCGGCTAAAATAATGAATATCTATAGGTTTTCACTCGTTCCTCCACTCCGCGTTGGTGGACACTGGACAGACAGCCAACATCGACATTCGTATTT
Source organism: Crambus lathoniellus (assembly GCA_949710035.1). Taxonomy (NCBI): domain Eukaryota; kingdom Metazoa; phylum Arthropoda; class Insecta; order Lepidoptera; family Crambidae; genus Crambus; species Crambus lathoniellus. Next base: position 34,417,464 of record OX453296.1, read on the forward strand.
CCTATCGTAGTAAAAACTTCAATATTTCAAAACCATAATTTTATATCACAATAATTTGATCGCTCTATATTCGAATAAAACCAAATATAAAATATATTTAAGTACTTACCCACCTTAGTTTTTACCTAATAACTGTAGGTACTAAGTTCATTATAGCCGATGAATTGCCATGATGGCTCTCCACTTCCTGTCTAAGATAGAAATTATAGTAGGATTTTCTTTTTTTATAACAATATTTTTTTTATAACATTCAATAAATTAACTTACCTAAGTTATAGGTATAGTTGACTTAGAAACTCCGCACCCTAAGGTATTTATTTACTTGAACATGGACGATACGTCATGCAAGAAACATTTATTTTGGGTCCATCAAGAAAGGTTTAAGAGCCATTTCACAATTTTGAGGTTGACTCGACGGCCGCTGCCGCGCGACTGATTTACTGATTTCGATACGCCGAATAAAATTATTACCATGTTTAGATACTTGTAAGTTTACTTTTGTCTGTCTAGATATTTTGTAATATTTTCTTAGTTTTGTTAGAGAAATAATGCTTTTAAAATTGTACTTATTTCAATAATTTTCGAAACTTTGAAATTTAATTCTAGATTAACGGAGATACCTACCTAAGAAAAAAAAATAGATTTTTACTTACGAGATTTTTTTAACAGTTTCAAGGTAGAGAAACGGAGAATTAGGTCTTTAAAGTTTTCATTTCGAGCGTTTTCCCATGGAGGGGCGGATGAAAAGGTCAATAATTTTGTACACACGACATTATTTTATTTTATTAATTTTTTATTTATAAATTTAAATTCTGATGCATTATTGCCCGACAACAAGGGCTGATATTGAATAGTTGCATCCAATTAACGACGCCAAAAACTTACAATTTCGCAAATTTCTACCGATTTTTGCGAAATGGCTCTTAATTGCAAATTTGAAGCAATCACAATACATTCTCCACACCATTGCCATTTAACGAACTGCAAGTTGCACGTCTGGGGTTAAAACTAAGCTTAAAACACATAGAAAACGTGCGCGGGTAGAGTCGAGAGAGTGGCGAGTCTATTTCTTTGAGCTTATATGGATGACTACATCCTCTGATAACTAAAAAGATAAACCACAGATAAACAGATGTATTGTTACACTACCTTTTTTTGTTTTGTCATCATTCATTCATATTAACTCAAGGAGTTGACACGTCGAAATGACGATCGACCCGTGTTCCACTTTCTGTGTGTTTTGAGCTAAAAGTGATTCGCTGTCGTTGATACTTTGATTTTTGTAGGAGGTGATGTGGTGTTCCAATGCCGTGACGAAGGCCTTCAGAGGGCCACCGTCAAGTGGGTGAGGGAAGATGGACGGCGACTGAAGGCCGGGTCCACGGATGTCAAAGGGCGACTCGACATGTACAAAGTCACAGTAAGAACTCAACAGTACCTCAATTATTTTGGTTACACCACAGCCATCTCTATCGTCTTCTACAAGCCATGCGCATAAAGTTGGCAACGTAGTTTTAAGTGAACCGATTTGACACCGTTTGCACCGTTTGACAGGTAAACAGCGAGTAAACCTCGAGTACTGAATCCTATGGAGATGGCATATCTTCTATACATCTATGCAAATAAATAAAATTGGAGTGTCTGTTTGTAACATTAAATAACCGCTTTTTACTATGTGCATATGATTAAATATACGGTACATATACCAAAATGACATGTTTTACAATTTTTGTCTGTCTTTCTGTTTGTTCCGGTTAATCTCTGAAACGGCTGGACCGATTAATACGACAATTAGAAGAAGTTTAAAATTGAATTTCAAGATTTTCTTACATTGTGACTTAGTTACACCTCACTTTTTCGTAGGTATGCCACCTCCTTAAGATTTAGTACTCAGAGGAGTAAACCGGTTCACAGCAATGTTGCCGTTCCGTATCATAGCATGGCTTGTAGAAGACGAGAGAGACGGCTGTGGTTACACTGATTTATTAAAGTTAGTTTCGTTCCTTTGCGTAACATACGCATGGTCGCAATCTGGGTAACTTTGACCCCATAGGTGTCTAAGTTAATATGACGTATAAAAACCTAAACCAGAGTATTTTTCATATTTACACCCACAGAACACGGAATGATTTTTTTCTCTTATATACAAGCTTCTCCCTTGTTTAGAATGTGCAATTATAAAATTTCTAATCCATCCATAAATGCAAGCGAAGAATTATTGTTATTAATCTATCATTTTAAGTACATAAGCAATGCCAAATAACGATTTGTGTTTTCTTTCAGTCGGCTGACAGGGGAATATACATTTGCCAAGCCGTCGATTATTTAGGGTACCCGAACTCACAAGTTAGAGTAACACTAACTGTTGATCCGTCACGTGAGTATATAAATAAATATTATATTTTTTACAAAATCATGGTTCTCTTAATGGCTGCATTTAGCCTAACTAATCGCTGCCTAATCGCTAAGTCATCGATTACTTGTCTGATTACTATTTTCGATAGATTCTGCTGAACGCGCTTTAGCGTTTTTCTGGTTTTGACATGACGAATGACAGCAAAAAACACAAAATCACTACGTTTGACAGCTACTTGCAACTAATCGCTGCTTCTCATCGAAAATCAAATGCGATGGAAAAAATGGCGTCCGATTGCTGTTAATCGCTGTCAGTCATCGTATTTTTGTGTGCGTTCAGCAGATTATTTGTAATCGATTACTCATCGATGAGTTCTGATAAATGCGGCCAATGATCGAGATGTCAGATTGGTCTTTTTTCAAATCTAGCTTATCAGAGCATTGGGACAGATCCCCGGAGGCGCGGGTTCGAATCCCGCCTGAAAGCTACTTATAGGGCTCGTGGTTTTTTACTATCACATTTCTCCTATACTTACAAAATTGCATTATTAATTCATAAAAAAAATCTTATGTAACCAAGTTTAATTAATCGAAGAGCTGAAAATTACCATGAAGTAAAGCCTTCGATCAACAATACCACTAGATACACCTCACTAACTAAAATAAATTTAAAATATGGCACCGACTGACCTCGTAATAAACAGAGAAAAAGGTTGCGAATGTTTAGTAAAATCTAAAGTCATAAATGACAGGAAGCGATACCGAATAAGAGTGAATAAAATATAGCAAATGGGGGCCCATTTTGCAGTACCTATGCTAACTGAAACATGACCATATACCTAACGTGTTGATCAATAAATGATCACTCACATCCGAAAATTACACCATTCATTATTGTACTTACATCTTTTGAAAAATGTAGCAGGTACCTACCTATGTATGACCTATGTAATGTAACTTGTTTCGTGCTTTACAGATGTAACTGTCCACCGAAAGTAGGGTGCCCGCCAAACGAAGCCAATTACTGCGGCAACATGTAATGTAACTTGTTTCGTGTTTTGCAGCTGAAACTGTGATACCACCGAATGTAGGCGTAGGGTGCTCGCAAAACGAAGCCACCTGCGGCAACGGTCAATGCATTCCGAAGTCGGCTGTGTGCAACAATGTTGTGGATTGCGCTGACCGAACTGATGAGGACAATTGCTGTAAGTAACATTTATGGCGCGCTTACACGAGCAACTAAAATTGCGCAATTCCTGTCAATCCCCGCCATATAATATGACGTTATATTACGACCACATCAAGCAAATATGGGCGAAGGCACAGCCTTCTCTATCGTCAGACGATAGAGAAGGCTGTGGCGATGGCAAAATGTCAAAATGTAGCAACATGTTGCTAAGATACGGCCAAACTGGGCCAAACAATACTACGTATAATATGGAGCAACATCGCTCCAGGTTGATCTATTACTACTAGCCAGACATAAAGAAAATTGCTAGTGTATTCGTGCCTTTACATTCCAACTTTCTTATAAAGTCAAAAACTACCTTTTAGTCTAAAAATATCATCGTACTTCATTCTGATTTAAGTACCTATGAAGTTCGCTAGACTACACAGTCGTTTCACATAAAGGTACATACTTACCTACTTATCCATTACCATATGATTACCATTTTCCTTAGCGTTTTGCGTAACAATACACGTTCAACATATTATTATTATACTAGCTGACCCGGCAAACGTTGTTTTGCAATATAATAGTGGACCCGGTCACCAACATCTTGTGTGTGCGTTTATACACCAAAAGTTGCCTACACCAGACAACAGATAGCGCTAGTTACACTCTACCAATAAAGGGGCCCAAGCTTGGTCTCTATTTCTTACATATAAAAAATTACTCTGTGAAGTAGAGTGAGTGTCAGATAAATCTGCGCGCATGCGCGACTGGGACATTTTTGGCGCTAGCTACAGTACATTTTTTTAGTCTAAGCTTATGGAAAAGATTAGTATTCGATTTTGACGGCGCAGACGTCAGTGATTACATACTCTTTGGAAACGGCAATGGAAGAAATGACAGTTTTGTATCGAAGGTACGACAGTTAAACGATTTTTCATAGAAAATTACAATTTTTACTAAATTTTCCGGAATAATAAGTAGCCTATGTTACTCTCCAGCTCCCAAACTATCCCCATACCAAATATCACGTCGATCCGTTGCTCCGTTTTGACGTGAAAGAAGGACAAACAAACAAACAAACAAACAAATAAACAAACAAACAAACACACTTTCGCATTTATAATATTAGTATGGATTCTTTCAACAGTTGTCAATGGTAAATGCGAACCAAACCAGTTCAAGTGCAACAACAATAAGTGCATTCTCAAGACCTGGCGCTGCGATTCTGACGACGATTGCGGCGACGGCTCCGATGAGGTCGACTGCGGTTACGTGCCCCCTGGACAATGCAGGGCCACCGAGTTCACTTGCGCCAGTCAAACGCAGTGTGTGCCCAGGAGCTTCCATTGTGACGGACGCGAAGACTGCGACGACCGATCTGATGAAGCAGGATGTAGTAAGTAGATCTTAAGAGCAATATAAACAAAACTAAAATCATTATTTCTTGCAAAACTGATAATATAAAAATCAATTAATAAATTTCTTACAATCACACCAATGATCTAGCTAGCCCATAGTAAACGTCATTAAGAAACTATTAGGGAAACTAGATAACAGATAAATTTGTAGCTAAGTAAGTAGCTATATACTTTTGTTTGTAATGTAAATACATATTTATTATACATAGAAAACACCCAGACCAGACCAAGTAGGCTGTTCAGTGTTCATGCACACAAGTATTTGTCCTGTTCGGGAATCGAACCCGGGACCTCTGGCGCAGAGGGCAGGTAGCCCCTGCGCCAAATCGGTCGTCAAAGATATAAATCATCCGTCTGCATCCGTCCTTGATTTTGTCAGCTTAGATACACCTCGAATTGGTAGTAGGTTAAAAAATCATACAATGTATTTTACTTTCAATTGAATCTCAACATAACCATGTTAAATTTCCACAGCAACTGTCTACGTGACCATGCCACCCAAACCCGCGAACGTATTACTCAACGTAGGAGACACTTTGGTTCTGAACTGCTCTGCCACTGGAGTTCCAATACCAGTCATCACCTGGAGACGCAACTGGGGAGATGTGCCTGAATCATGCACTATGCAAAACGTTAACAGCTTTGCTCAAACGATCGGTATACTTACTTGCCCCAACATGTCGGTAAGTCAAACAATAATTGCCTTGCTTGTGCATTTTATTGTCTCTTCTTAATTTTGCTTATAAAACATTAATTTGTTTTTATTAGCCTGAATACAACGGAGCCTACTCTTGCGAGGCTATGAACAACAAGGGAACCGTCTTCGCAGTACCGGATTCCATCGTATTCGTCAACCAAAGTAGTGTTTGCCCTGTTGGTTACTTCAACAGGTAGTTTTACATATATTTCTTATAACTTCAAGATACTTATTACCTAAAATATTTTTTTTTTCACCTCTATCAAGATACTCATAAATGTTGATTTAATTCTCAGCGAAGCTCGTTCGGAGAGGGAGTGCATCCGTTGCTTCTGCTTCGGAGAATCAACGCAATGTCACAGTGCTGATTTATTCACGTACAACATGCCAACACCCCTTGGAGAAGGTGGCACCAGACTGGTTGGCGTAAAGAACGGAGCTAATGGCGAAGTTCAATTGGACACTCAACCCATCACCGAACAGTATTACTACCAACCGTTGCAAAGGAACGGTGTCTCAGTAAGTCCGATTATACCACAGATCTTCTTAGATTTTTTCGCTATGAATATTCCATTTCGTCTACGAGTAGATTAATGGGTTCATAATAACAGGCATTCAATTGCACATGACAAATATAAGAACCGGTAAAAAAATAAGTCTTTCGACATTAATGTGCCAAGCATTAAGTGCTTTTAAATTTTACAGGTGACGAAACTGGCACGCTTTAACTCCAACACCGGATGGGGTTGGTCCAGCGCCTTACCTTACCTAACACTACCAGAGACTTACAACGGTAACCAGCTGACATCGTATGGAGGCCACATTCGGTACACAGTGCTTCCCCACAACTACTTACCTGACGCCAGTGCTCCGGAGATCATTCTAAAGGTTCTTACTTTGATTTTGCTATAAGTACCTACAAGAAAATATTTAAAAAAAAGGTATGTCATCCAAAATAGTTTAAGAAATGTCCTACCCGAGTCAATTGAAATTACCAATTCTTCTCGTTTAATTTGTATTGTTATAAGTGTGTTTTTGCAGGGCAAATATCAAAGCTTGGTACATTACAATCGTGTCGGCCAATCACTGGTTGAGGCTCGTCTCACTCCTGAGAACTGGCAGAAACCTACCCAGAGAGGTCTTGAACCGGCTACCAGGGAAGATATTATGATGGCGTAAGTAAAAAAAATCTGTCTCATTTCACCACCGTCAGCTATGCTTTTCACTAAAAATAACAACTTTAGAGTCATCGTGGAGACCAGCGCTGTTAAACACTATTCGTGACACTAGTGCCTCGACCACAAACACAGCAAGAAAAGCTGGAACTAAAGTGTAACATTAAGGCTAGGATTCTCGACAGGAGAGAAGTAAAGAATGGCCGGAATCACTAGATGGCTGTAAATTATCTATATATATAAAAATGAATCCCTATTTCCGTTGGTCACGACATCACGCGTGAACGGCTGGACCGATTTGGCTAATTTTGGTCTTGAAATGTTCGTGGAAGTCCAAGGAAGGTTCTTACGGTGAGAAAATAGGGGAGGAGGGGGTAAGTAGGGGTAGAGTAGAAGTAGGGTAGGGTAAAGGTAGGGTAGGGTATAGGTAGGGTAGGGTAGGGGTAGGGTAGGGTAGGGGTAGGGTAGGGGTAGGGGTAGGGTAGGGGTAGGGTAGGGGTAGGGGTAGGGGTAGGGGTAGGGGTAGGGGTAGGGGTAGGGGTAGGGTAGGGTAGGGTAGGGTAGGGGTAGGGTAGGGGTAGAGTAGGGTAGGGGTAGAGTACGGGTAGGGTAGGGTGGAGTAGGGGGTAGGGCCACGGGAACGAAGTCGCGCTGGGTCAGCTAGTCATATATATTTTCAAAATTTTGTGTACTTGTGATTAGCGAGTATTCTATAGGTACCCTCTTTCGGAAATCCTTTTAAATTTTTCTATTTTCACGACAGATCAATTAAATGGAGCGCTTGCCGCCAATCTCAATATTTCTGTTAATTAATTGCACTGGTAAGTACTTGTTCAAACAATGTGAACCTTTTTCAGTTTGGACGATATTGAAATGATTTTGCTTCGTGCAAGCATAAACAACGCTGGCGTGAACATCACTGATTTCGTCATGGAATCTGCGAAACACATCAACATGAATCTCGGCGTTGCCAGCCTCGTCGAAGAGTGTGTCTGTCCACCAGGATATGAAGGACTTTCATGTCAGGTAATAAAAAATCGGCCAAGTGCGAGTTGGACTCGCCCATGAAGGGTTCCGTTTCCGTACACACTTAATGTACCGATTGCCTATACCTTGCCACAATTCCACCATAATTATTCGTCAGCAAAATATAATTTTGTTTTTCATAGTGTTTGTATGAATGACAAAGTTACATTTGCTGTTTTTGAAAATGTATTATATCTCAAAAAGTACTTATCTCATCAAAAACATAAAATATGTGAAGTGAGAGCCAACTTCAATATTAGGAAATATGCCTTGGTTGTTGACTTCAACGACAAAAGATGTGAGATCTAAATAAGTGCCAAGTTTAACGGTCAGTCCTGAAAATTTAGTACTTACATAAAATGTTTTATAACAACTTAAAATATAATTTCTTCTTATAACTTAGGATAATATATTGAAGCCTAAGGTCTGACTTGGCTAGTTCTTGTATACGAATTATTATTAGGTAATTACTGAAACAGTCATGGAAGAGCCCTATGTTCATCTCTAGTTTCTAGTCTACCAGCAAGCCAAATTTTCGGAAGAATACAATAAGAACTTCGGCTTTAGAGCTTGCGAAGGCTATAATATATATATAATTCGTATATGAAAACTAGCCAAGTCAGACCTTAGGCTTCAATATATTATCCTAAGTTATAAGAAGAAATTATATTTTAAGTTGTTATAAAACATTTTATGTAAGTACTAAATTTTCAGGACTGACCGTTAAACTTGGCACTTATTTAGATCTCACATCTTTTGTCGTTGAAGTCAACAACCAAGGCATATTTCCTAATATTGAAGTTGGCTCTCACTTCACATATTTTATGTTTTTGATGAGATATCATTACTTTTTGTAGAGAAATTATTAGTAGGTACTTATTCATAATAAAATTAATACCTAATGTTTCAGTATATTTTATTTGGTCAGTTATATTACTTTGCCCTTGTGTATCAGCTACTGACAATGAAACTAATTTTATGCTCGTGTTTGGTGTGGACGTAGAAATATCATTTTTAACAGATTTTCCTATTTCCAACAGTTTCTTTTTCCTAGTCGTAATAGTTTATGGTGTTTTGCTCGACGAAGTTGCAGTAGGTATTTAATGTTCCTGAGCAGATATTGCATTTCCATTTGCGTTTTGATTCTGGTTTCACTAAGCGATAAAGCTTTCCGGACAAACTACGAAACTATGTAATTGCTAACGGAATTACGGATCTTTACGAAACAGAACTTAGCAAATAACAAATTTAACAAACATAAGTATAATTTAGATTATTTGACATTATTTTCCATAAGTACACTTTACTCTCTATAAAGTTTATACTCTTCCATCAACTTTCAACAATATAGTATAGAAAAAAAGGAATTTTCTCTTGTTTTCTATACTGTGGGTGGGTGTATATGGAGTCATCTATCGTTGACTTTAGTGAACTATTTATGTGCAAAGTGTGCACCTACAGGGAGAACATAGCAACTTTCGCATTTTTTGGCTTCTCGTTAGTTCCCATTTGAATGTATGAAGATTGCGCCCCCTGGTGGTCGGGTTACATAGTACTTATGTACTATGCTCCGTTTTGACATGAAAGAAGGACAAACAAACAAACAAACACACTTTCACATTTATCATTACGACTCCGTAGCTCAGTGGTTAGAGCAGTCGCCCGGAAAGCGAAAGGTCGTGGGTTCGAGTCCCATCGGATATGGTTGTGAGATGAAGGTCGGTTTTTTCTAAATACTTCATTTTCCATTTTTCAATAATAAAAATTGGACTGTGAATGCAAAAAAGTAAAAATTTTAATAACTTTATAATTTATATTAATATTAATAATTAATAAATAATAATATGGATATCGTGCTAGATGGCGCAAGCTTGTAATTTATTTAACGCGAGGACAAAAAAGTATTTGGGTAATCTGGGTTTCGAACTTGGTTCTTTCGAGTCCTCAATATTGAATGGCCACTACGCCGTCGGCGCTAGATGAACTTCAAGAAGTATGACGAATTATTGGTATATAACAGAATAAAAACTATTACAAACTTATATTTGTACTTCATCTAATACAAGATCTTATACAGGATAAGTGCATAGGGAACGCAAATATAAGTTTGTCAACGTTTTATATTAAAAAAATACTAGTTTCGGATTTTTTCCTTTGTATTCACCAGATTACCTGTCTGCATGCCAAATTTCAGCTTTCTAGGTCATCTGGAAGTGGGTTATAGTTTTGATTATAGGTGAGTCAGTGATAAAAATAACGATTTTTGGACGTAAATATCTAAATAACTGTTTGAGGTGTGTATATAAAATTTGGAGCACATATTATCTCGCTAGTGTCAATACATAAGCCAAATTTGACATGTTTCTGTGTAATAGTTTTTGAGTTATGAGGGGGTCAAAAGTGGCTCCAAATGGTTCGTGTTAAGATACACACGGTGCTGCTCGCCAGTTCTGTTTTCTTTTGAACTTGGCTGATACGCTGCCGCGTATCCAGACTACATATCGTTCAAACCAATTTTCGTTGAAAGTTTTTATTAAGATCTACAGCATATATTTTTCCTAGATTTTTCACTCTTTTATTTCAAAAGTTAGAGGGGGGGGGGGGGACACACATTTTACCACTTTGGAAGGCTCTATCTTTCAAAATATTGAGTTTGAGAAAAAATGACTTGAGAAACCTCTATGTTATTTTCAAAGACCTATCTATAGACACCCCACACGAATATGTTTGATTATAAAAATATTTTTCAGTTTCAGTTCCATGTACTTATGGGGAGCCCCCCTTAATTTTTGTTTTATTTTTTATTTTTGTATTAAAGTCGTAAAGCGGTTCACGGAATACATCTACCTACCATGTATCAACTGTGTAGTCTTAATAGTTTTGGAATAAAGTGGCTGTGACATACGGACGGACGGACGGACAGACAGACAGATAGACAGACAGACATGACGAATCTATAAGGGTTCCGTTTTTTGCCATTCGGCTACGGAACCCTAAAAATAAACATTACATGAAGTAGCTTCTAGCTCAAAGTCAAAGACAATGGCATTCTAGCCTCTAGAGGAATCATTACTGAGATCACACAAAACTCTAACATATACAGAGGCGTATTATCCCTAAGGCAAACTAGGCACGTGCCTAGGGGCGCCAGGTTGCGAAGGGGCGCGCGCGATAGTTTAGTTAGTTTTTTTTTTTTATTCACAACGGGGTAGCACTTAGCCTTCATCACACCTGATGATAAGTGGTGATAAGGCTGAAGGTGGAAGCGCACTACTCCCGGAATCCTCAATAACTGAGGAACTGGCTATCTTATCTCTTATCTGCCGGAACACAATAATGCTGAAAACATCATTGTTATGGCGTCAGACTTAGATAAGATGGTGGTAGCTAGCAAGCACGCACCCAGGATTTTTTGTCAGGGGGGGTCCGTTCGGGGGGCTGGGGGGGAGGTTGGATGTTTGTTGCTCAATCATGCCAAAACGGCTGAACGGATTTGGCTGAAATTTGGTACACAGATACTTTGTAGCCTGGAGTGGTCTTTTTATTCCGGAAAATATCACATTCCCGCGGGATAACGTCGTGTAGTTCACGCCCATGCCGCGGATGAATGGACACTTTCGGGGGGGGGTCCAGACCCCCTGGACACCCCCCTGGGTACGTCCTTGGTAGCTAGCCAGGCGGACTAAGAACAAGTCCTACCACCAACCAAACCGAATACAATATGTACCCCCACTGGGAATCGAACCCGGGACCTCTAGGTTTGAAATCGGTGGTATGAACCACTAGACCACAGAGGCGGTTTAAGAGAGTTTACTTATCAAGAGTTTGCGCTTCGGAGATCTTCTTTTCTATGTAAAACTATTGAATGCTATAATTTTTTCAGTTTTTAATATACGAGGGGTACACTGAAAGTTTTGCGTGACTCATTATTAAAACAATTCACATGTAAAGTAATATTTACTGATTTTCGGAGTATTCTCCATTACATTTATATACTTAAACTTTTTCATTCGGTCAAACCATTTTTGAAATCATGAGGACCATTGCTCTCTGAGGGCATGTTTTTCACGCGCTGGTTGAAAGCTATCACGGCCTCTTCCGGCCAAAACGACCGACCGACCTTCACAAATTTCATCATGGAGAGAAACACAGCCACGATCAAATTCTTCGTACCAACAACGTCCCAAAAGCATTTCGAAGACGAGCAGAGCAGTCTTGCGGAGACTGAACTTTTAAAGTCATAAATTTTTAAATCAATCATTTTTTTCCTAAGTTTTGAGTTTTGAGTTTCCTAATTTTAATAAAATATTACATTCGAAAATAAAACTTTTATTATCGACCAGGAGCGCAGAACTTTCAGTGTGCCATATGTAGGTAATTTTATATTTTCTAATTTTGATATTATTGTTTCATGCTAAGAATATTCAATTTTTATGAGTGGTTATAGAGAGCAAAGGCACCTAACTCATTGATAAGTCTGAACTAGAGCTATAAATCGATAGGACTGTACCAATGGTTACGAAATAAAAAATATGAATATCTTCAACAATAATAATAATATGATATGTATCAGTTGGGGTGCCCTGATCTTTTGCGTTATTTCAATGACATGGTCTACTTATGAGCGTGCGAGTTTTGAAAAGAGCTCTCGTGCGAACGTTGCCCAAATAATAAATTATATTCTTTACATACTCGTTCACATATTAATATAATCACTAACTATATGTGTGTGTGTACAAACTATGCAGTAAGACGATTCCTCGTTATTTCGAAGTTAGTAAAAAATGTGTGTAGAGGGGCGCCTAGGAGGTGCTTGCCTAGGGCGCTCTCCACGTTTAATCCGCCTCTGAACATATACCCTTAAACCATCCCGTTTTTGCGGTCCCCCTACCTTTTATTGTGACGGTGGTAAGTCAAATAAGAGTTCATGACAGCTAAGCGGGTATGGAATGTCGCTGAATCGTTTGTCATTGACGCAATAGAATCGTGGTACGAATAAGCGAAGCAGATCAGTTTAGGTCCTAAACAAATCCGCAATAAGAGTTGATGGTAGACACCCTGATCTTCACAAATTGCAACTAAAAACCATCTCGATCATATTAGCTTTCAAACAAAACAAACCGAATCAAAATCGCTTCAGTCGTTTAGGAGCTACGATGCCACAGAAAGACAGATAGGTACACCGACAGCCGCGTCAAACTTATAGCACCACTCTTTTTCCAGGCGGGACTAAAAGATTTGCCAAATAAAAATCTTCACGTAATTTTAATTTTTTTCAGTCGATTACTTTATGATAGAAGAAGTAGAAGAAGTAACCATGTATAATAGGGTATTTTACTGATTTTTTTTTATTTCGTACGACAATATTATCATGTTTATATTTATACAATAATCTTTTATATTAACAGAAATGTGCGCCCGGCTACGCCCGCGAATCGTCTGGACCATGGTTGGGCAACTGCGTGCGCGAGAGACCGACCTGCCCAGCAGGCACTTATGGAGACCCGTCCAGTGGATACGCGTGCCGTCCTTGCCCATGCCCACTCACCAACAGGGAGAACCAGTTCGCGACATCCTGCTCTATCAGATCCGATGGCAATGTCGTCTGTGATTGTGCGGCTGGGTAAGTGTTGACTCGGTTAGTTTTCGATTGTTCCGCCCGCGACTCGTCAGGCCTTTGACTGGGCAACTGCGTCCGTGAAAGTCCCGTCTAGTGGACACTAGCGCCGCCCTAGTCCATGCCCGCTCACCAACCAGGAAAACCAATTCGCGGCAACCTCTCAGATTCGTCTATCGATATCGTCTGTGATTATGCTTGTATTGACCTGATTAACCTTATATTTTTGTAATGTTTTTCTTAGCCGTTACTTAAACTACCTAAATGTAATTCTAAAATTCTAGATACGAAGGTGCGAACTGCGAGTACTGCGCCCCGGGTTACATAGGCAACCCCATGATCCCGGGTGACTCGTGCAAGCCCAAGCCGACCGACCAGTGCAACCCACTGGGAACCAACACCGTGCGTCCACCAGACGACTGCGAATGCAAAGACAACGTGCAGGGCAGATACTGCGACCAGTGCAAGAACGACTCTTTCTACCTGTCTTCTGATTTCAGGTAACAAAGGAATATTGTGAAAAGAAATATATTTTTTATTCTCTATACATACCTACCCTAGTTATTCAACATTTTATTTATTGCAGCTTTTTACAATTCATCATTTAATAATAAGCTGTGTTACTTCACAAAGTTGCGTGCTTCCTGCATGAAACTACTTTGGTCCTTTTCACAATGCCATTATATTTATCACCCACTCGTGCACAGCAAATCTTCAACCTAATCCGACTTAATTTAGCCTGAGAAAATGCATAAGTTTTAAATATTGTTTCAGACAAGGATGTGCTCTCTGCTTCTGTTCCGGAGTGACCCAGCAGTGCAGCAGCAGCAACCTCCGCAGAACCACCACAACCGTTCTGTTCAACACGCCAAACATCGTGAACCAAGTGCGAGTATACAACAGCGCGCCCATGGGAGGTCCAGAGTCTGTCAGATACAATGCGCCCAAGGAAACAAACCTTACAGCTGTTTTGGAGCGAGGGGAAGTCATGCTTGCTGGATTTGACAGATCCAGGCCCAATATTTACTACTGGAGCTTACCTGTTAAGTGAGTATAAAACCTTAGTCTGCCGAAAACTTTGAACTTAAAGCGCGAGTCATATTACTTATAATAAGTTAGCATATGTGTTCCGCGCCTTTTATAAGTACGCATTTAGAGCTCCACCCGTTATTGGCATCCATGGCAGTGACAACAGCAACCAACAAATAATACAAACAATAATGGCGTCCATACAAGATAGAGCCCTTAAAGTATAGCAGAGCAACTTTTAATAAATTCCTGAGTGATATAGGTCCTGATCCTAGTAAATTTTAATGAGTTCCTGAGTATGAATAAATATTAATTTAATACCTATTCATACTAAGAGTAGCAAGGAATGAGGTACTAACTATTATATATACATAAATATTGTTCTGTAGTTTTGCTGGCGACAAAGTAACATCATACGGAGGCTATCTGAGGTACACACTCCGTCACGTGCCATTCTCTGGAGGAAGGAACAATGCCGCTGACGTACAACTTATCAGTGTAAGTAATAGAACGAAATGAAAAATAGTGAACTTATTTCAGACGAATGCTGACTTTCATGTTTACCCTGTAGTTCCAGTGGAGTAGTCCCATGATGGGATTACTGGTATTTTTCCCCAGAGGTTCAAGAACAATTTGGCCTACGTTGTCGACCCGGCTTTGTTTATTTTTTGAAAATCTTTTTAGATAATAATAGTAAAACCTTTCCTCGTCCTCTCCGGACAATATTGATTTCGTTTTGCTCCCTCTTAAACAAATATTGATACAACACAATTTTTGATGTTTCATGTTCCGTTGACTATTCACAACTATTTGATGTTTTGTCGAGTAACTTATAGTTGTGTGACATGTTACCATGAAGTAGTATTAAGGAAACTGTATTATAAATAATTATAATATATAAACTATACGTTTTATGCGTCTGAGTATCACACGGGACTACTGGGGAATTGAAATCCCAAAATTCCAGTCAGTGGAAGGTCTGGAATTAAATCATGGGACTACTACACTGGGACTACTGGGAACACACGCTGACTTTGTGCCTGGGTATATAATGACATTTGATTTTACAGGACAACCGATTGACATTCAACTACTTCGGCAACTTTGAACCACAATTCGATGGCACTCTTGAGGGCAGCGTGCAGTTCTTGGAGAAGGGCTGGCAAAGGTACCACTTAAAAAAATCCTTTATAACAAAACAATAAAAGCGTTTCATCAGCATTTAGACACTGTACTGCAATAAGTAATATTTTTTTCAGGTCTGACGGAAAGGAGGTCTCTCGTGAGCACTTCCTCCTTGCTTTGGCTGACGTAAAAGCTATCCTAGTGAAGGCTTCGTACGCCCCTAGCTCCCAACTGGCCTCTTTGGTTGGCGCCAGCATTGACACCGCGGAACCAAATGGTAACGGACCAGCTGCATTGCACGTTGAACAGTGCGTCTGCCCTAGAGGATACATCGGCACTTCTTGCGAAGACTGTGCACCTGGATTTACCAGGTAATGGACCCTGGCATTTAAAATATACTATTGACGAACATTGAAATAGGTATATTTTTTAAAAAACAAATGCTAGAACAGCTAACACTGTTTTTTTCATTACGTCACTTTTGTTGATTGTTTTTAAGATTGGAGAGCGGTATTTATCTGGAGCACTGCGGCATTTGCGAATGCAACGGCCATTCCAACATGTGCCATCCAGAGACTGGAGTTTGTTCCGTAAGTGTCAAAAATGTTTTAAAGTTATAAGAATACTTTGCCTTGTCTGTTAGAAATCTATGAGTAGGTACTTACTAACATTTTGCTTCCAGGATTGCCAAGACAATACCTACGGTGACAACTGTGAGCAATGCAAGCCTGGCTACCGACGTGATAGGTCTGACAACTGCGTACCTGAATACAATCCACCTCCTGAGCCATCAACACCAGAGAACTTGTTAGTATTTTAAATCTATTTATTTAAAGTAATACCTAATAGTAGGATTTTTAAATAGGCTTCGTAAATCGCAACGCTGTATTTGGTCTTAAATTAAAGAACCTAACGCAAATACCAGCAGCCACCGGCAGATTTAAGTCCAGTTACATACAATAGGTAGAACAAGATCTATGATATAAAACTTTTCTTAGCAAAGTGGCCCTCGGTGACCCATTTATTTACGGACCTCGCAAGGCATTTGATGCCATATTTCCAAAACACCTAAAATTGAGAACTTAATTTTATAACCTCATGGATTCCGTTTTATTTTTAATGGTAATAATATAACCAGGTGTGATCCCCGCGGTTCCGTCGACCCGTACCCGCGCGGCGGCTATTGCGAGTGCAAGCAGAACGTGGAAGGACAGAAGTGCGACACCTGCCGCCGCGGCACCTTCGGGCTTGACTCCAACTACTCTCTCGGCTGCTACGACTGCTACTGCTCCGGCGTCACCACTGACTGCTACGAGGTATGAATCCAATGTTTACAGTGTCAAACTAATGGAATCGTGTCCCACCATACATTTATTTTCTAATAGATACTCAAATTCAATAAGGTCGAAATTCAAACATGTTGACATTGACACTGGCCTTTATAGTTTTGACGCATTCAAACAAATGATTAGCAAAATGGGTCATGATTAAATTGGTTCAACTTAGCTTTAATTCTTAACTGGCTTGCTATGTATGAATCAAATGCCCCAAATTCTCATCTACCGCAGTCAGGCCCTCTGTCGTCTAACTACTGACTTCTACGGGATATGAATACCGTGGAGTTTGATTTCGCATAAGAAAATCGAATAATCGTCGGACAATGACCTGAAAAGTGTACCTTTTTTAAACCATGTGTCAAGATATTAAATTGAATCGTTTTGTTTGAATACCGTAGGTCGTTTAAAGTCCTCTGCTTCCCCATTACATTGAAATAACTAAAGAGACCAAACTGAGGATTACAGAGCAGGACCTTGCCATTGGGTTACACAGCAGCAGTAGTTTTTTAGGTCCGTATTCTAGAACGACTGAACTCTTCTCAAGTATAGTTAGAAAGGGATGAATGTATTCGTTGCATGTATTTGCATCCCTTTCTAACTGTAGGTACTTGAGAAGAGATTAGTCGTTCCATAATACGGGCTTTAGTTCTTTATCGCTATCCCTTTGTTGGTCAGGCATCGACACAATACTACCGAGTGCCGATGGCGGCGCCGATCTTCGGCGACGACTACGGCGGCTACAAGCTGATGGACGTGACCGGCGAGCGCGTGCTCAGCGACCACATCGTGCCAATGCCGCTCAACAGCGAGCTCATGTACGTCTTCAACTTCCCCCCCGATGAGGAGCTGTACTGGTCACTGCCCAACTTCCCAGGTACGTATTGTAATAGTATATTTTATATCGAGGGACTTAACGAAGACATAATTGGAGCACAAAACCACGCCTATCTTGAGTCACAAAGTCCACTATGAAACAAATTGCGATTAATTAAAATATCCACATAACCTAACCCACCAAAATGGCGCTAAAAATTTCTTTTCCCGGTTAGTTTTTCATCTAAACCAGTCACAGATTATCAATTTAAAACACATGGGGCGCCACCTTTGCGGAAAAACCATGGAACAAAAAACTCTTAACATTTTCGCAATGAAGATGGTCCACACTTCACAGATAATAGTGTATTTAATGGCTGTTTGAGTTTGTCTGATGTCACATGAAGGAAATAAAAAAAAACTAATTACTTTTCACCACAGATAACCTGTAGTAGCAAGCTTTTTTTAATTCCCTAGGGACTAAAGTGGACACTATAGTCCACAGATCACCTGTAGTAGCAAGCTTTTTAAATTCCCTAGGGACTAAAGTGGACACTATAGTCCACAGATCACCTGTAGTAGCAAGCTACACTATAGTCTCGCTTCGTAGGGCTACTTGGCGTACGTTTAGAGCATGAAAAGTGAAAAATGGTTTTTCGTATTCTAGGTAGGTAAATGACATTAAAATCTTCGATTAGTAAAAAATATTGCTGAATTAATATTTTTTTTGTGGTTTGTGCTGGATGCTGCACACGTTTTAGTTTTTAGTACGTCATCCTCAGGTCATAAAATCCTGCTTGCCTTCACCTCATTATAGTATTTTTCTCGAGAGAGAGAGTTTAGTTATTTAAAAAAACATGAGGTACATGTTTTTTTAAATAACTAAACAGACAAAAGGAAACAGTTAGTTATCTACTTTTTTCACAGGCAACCGAGTTCTTTCATATGGCGGTACACTGCAACTGAAACAGAAGTTCGAGAGCCGCACAGATTTCATATCAGAGCCTGGAACAGACGTCATCCTGATTGGTGATGATGTATCTGTCTACTGGTCCAATCCTCAATCCATTCAAGTCGGAGAATCATTGGTGAGTGAAATTGTAAATTGTTCGACGTAAAAGATTACCACCATTACCAGTTCAATTACCCAATAAAAATAAAACAAACAAAAAAAAGAGGCTAATAACCATTACTTAATTCTGTCTTCTTTTTATAAGTAGGTACAGTGCAATCTCATTTTTGCACCTGCAATCAACCACAGTCAGCTAAAAGATAGATTCCTCCTTCAGAGCACAGTTTTAAATGGTACGTCTTATAAAAAGCTTTCTTAAAAAAAAATCACGTTAATACTAGGTATATCGTTCTTGTTACAGAGCTACCAAGTGCCCTTGACTGAGAGAAGCTGGTTCCTCCTAAACACCGCTACCCCAGCGAGCCGCAGCGACTTCATGTCGGTACTCCGCAATCTGAGGAGAGTCCTAGTGCGCGCCACTCTCGTCAGGAACATCGAATCCTCTTCCATCGCTGATGTCGCAATGGACACTGCCAGTGAACAGCCGGGCAATCCCTTCTCACCGAGAGCTACGGCTACAGAGGTTAATTTTTTACGTTTTCCATTTCGCTAAATAAGTATACGAAGATTTTGTTATTTAACTTGCTTATTCATCCACTACTTCTTCTAAGTAGAAGTCAAAACTAACCCAGTAAAATGACATCAGACTAACTTTTAAAATAAAGTTGCTAACTTAAACGACATTTTCTTCAGGTGTGCATGTGTCCCGAAGGCTACAGTGGCACGAGTTGCGAAACTTGCGCCCCAGGACATTACCGCGACGGTTACGGGCAATGTCAACGCTGTCCATGCAGCGGCCACGACTGCTACCTCGCCACCGATGGACAGGTCGTCTGCAACTGCCGCCCGCCCTACAGCGGCAGGGATTGTTCGACTATTGGTGAGTTTACAATATCAATCATATATCTACTATGGAATGAAATGCAATTTTAAAATCCTTATACAACCACTTTAATTTTTCCTAAGGAAAATAATATATTAATTAATGAAAATTTAAGCGTTATGCTTGTAATAAAACATCTACTTTATGAAACGGCGACAGGATTGGTAATGGAACTGCATCCGACTTTGTTGGACGCTGGCTCTCAGTCGGTGTACCGGCGGGTTATTCTCACTTGCAAGTATCGGGCACCAGAGCCGCTGACCATAAAATTCTTCGAAGATGGCCGCGAAAGTGGAGGTCCCATGTCCTTTAATGAATCGAGGCTAGAAAGAGATGGATGGCATGGAGAGCACTTCCTCACCACAGTTTGGGACACTCGCCGAAAACCTGTCTTCGAGTGCCATACTCTCACTCAACGAGGATACACGCTAGGCCTCTTGTCCACTAGCCTCCCCGAGCCAGGTAGACGAGGCACATGTGATCGTGCTTATCGTGTCTCGTGACGTGTCAAAGTTGTTTCATCGAATCACAAGGCTTGCTCTCTTACAATCAAGCGTGGCGTATGTGTAGCTTACTGTTCCAAATAAATAACTCATCATTTCCGTTATTAATCCAATCACGTGTCGATATGTTGTGGAAGCCGTTATACGTTTAATGTTTATTATCAACAAAATTTGAAATTTACCTCCAATATGTTTAAATTCCTTTTAAAAAAACCTTGTAACTTTTATTGGCAATAAACTCACATTAGTAATAAAAAAAATCACCTTAACTCAAAAAATGTATCATCATTTCCGCAATCATATTGCACAAAATTCCGTATCTTATATTTGCAGCTGGAGAGTCAAACAAAGTACCAGTAACAACCACCACCACTCGTCCCCCACCGCCAAGGTCTACGGTAGTAGTTTACATCACGTCACCTACCATCAAGATACAGGAAGTTGGCAGCAGCGTTAACTTCACTTGTCAAGCGCAAAGCCGTGTGAACAGAGGCAACCTGCCGATCAACTGGTCCAAGGTCGACGGATACTTGCCTCAAGGCAGGACCATCATCGACGACCAGCAAGGCATGCTGCTTATCACCAACTTGCAAGTGTCAGACAGTGGCAAATACATCTGCCAAACTAGCGACGGTATCTCTACAGCACAATCGTACGCTACCCTCAAAGTTCCAGGTGAGAGAAATGCATAAATTCCTTTATATAATTAGATACTAACATGTAGAATTTTGAATTTAATAATTCAAGCTTCCGTTTAGAGTTTTCTTACCTAAGTGAATAAATTATTTCCACGCTTCATCTGGAACAGTTGTCCCGGATTGGGTCTTTTACGCCAAAGGTAAAACTGCTGCTTGCTATATATTCTTCGAAACTGTTTTGTGCTTGTTTGACCGGAATTGTCCCAGGTTATACTGAATAAAACGTGTTGTATATTCTAGGCAGCGACATGACAATCCCGTCCGTCGAAATAAGACCACCCATCAACGAATACTTCGAAGGTGACAGGGTTCAGCTAGAGTGCGTCACTAGTGGAAACCCAGCACCGGAGATCACGTGGCAACGAGCGTCTGGCCGCCCTCTACCGGTTTCAGTAGAAATTATTGAAGATCTGCTTATTATTGAAAACGTAAGAGAAGAGGATTCTGGAGAGTACAGGTATACACTGTATTTATTTTACATCGTTTGCGTTGTGTTCTTACTCATTTGTTTTGTACACATGAGATGGCGGGGCGCCGCCGCTAGTTAAAATTGGCCTTGGCCTTCTAAAACGCCATGTTGGTTTTTTTGTGCACACTGATCCCTTGTTATCATTATGTTTTCTCCAGATGTATTGCAACCAATACGCTCGGCGCTGTAGACCGCACAGCGATCGTGAACATCCGCCCGAGGCCGGCAGCGCCGCCGCGCGACAAGCTCACCGTCTCGCAGAATAGCCCGTCCATCGCAGAGGGACAGAACACGCGTATTACCTGTACCGGAACTGCTAACGTACCCGCCGGCACCATCGACTGGGTCCGGTAAGAAGACCTATAGAAAGATTTTAAAAAATCACTTTTTTTTATAAATGTAGGTAATAGGCGGAAGTGGTTAATGATTTGTTTTTTTTTTGTTGTTGGGGTCAACTTACACTTTCATTACCAAATTTCATTACCCTACGTAACCAAAGTTTATAATAGGACCCTAATCCAGATCATGTCATACCTACTTTTTATTTGAGAATTTCTGAAAAAACGAAGTTCATTTATCATCTAATAACAGAAACTGTTGATAAAACTGGGCAATTGTATCTTACAAACTCTTATCTTGTATCACAGAGAAGACGGCACTGAGCTCCAATCCAACGTGCGCTCCGTCAACGGAGTTTTGTATATCGACCTCGCTAAGCTCGACAATGAAGGAATCTACGTCTGCCAGACCGCAGCGTATAACGTACAGCCAGTCAGGGTAGTGGTGACCGTCATTCCGCAAGGAACACCTTCTCCTGAAGATCAGTCCAACATCACCGTCTCTGCGGACATGCTGAGGATACCTACTGGCGGCAGTGGTTCAGTGGAATGTACTCCTCGCGGATATCCACAACCACAGATCACTTGGACTAAGGTAGTGTATTTTATTGCTCGGATAGTTGCTGTGTACGTGTAGGTGTTGTTGTACCACTTGCTCTGTTTCTTAGTACAAGTAGACATTGACGGGAAAAATAAAAGAACCTTGTCCCATATTTTTTTCCCAATACAAAAAGTAAGCAAGAAAAAGACTAAGACAAATGGCTCCAGGGTGTCCCAAAAAAATAAATTTAATTTTTTTAACGCATACCCTCTAATTTTGTTTGTATGATGTCAAAACAATTGTAAAAGAAGTTTCATGTAATAAAAACCACGGCAATCCGTGCCGACTTGCATCGAAACATGTCAGTACTTGAGTACTAGGCGCACCGGAGCTAACGTTTCAATGTGCCTGTTATTGCTTGTTTTTTATTATTATTGTCAGCCTTGGATGTACGCAAATCTAAAGAAGAACATCTACCGATAGTTATTTCCTATAATAATAAAGAACAACTTATCACTGTGCAAAAATTGGGTAACTCTTCAGGAAGGGAACAGGTACAGGCAGTTCGGAAAGCTATTATTGACGGGAATCTTGAAGATAAAGTGCAAATACTCTGCTGTGATACTACTGCTTCAAACACAGGTCGTATTAATGCTGCCTGTGTGCTTCTTGAACAGAAACTGAATCGAGAAATGCTTATTTTTGCTTGTCGCCATCACGTCTACGAATTGGCATTAAAAGCTGTATTTTGGGTAAAAATTAAACAAGTTACTACAAGCCCTGACATTCCATTATTCATGCCTAAAAGTTCCAGAAATTGACAAATTGCTACAATTTTATCAAACTGAATTGACTCGAGAAATTGTTAGAGATGACTATCGAGACTTAATAAAACTTTCAATAATACTTCTTGGCGGAGATACAGAGAAGAAATTTAAGATTTGGCCCCCAGGTGCCATGCATCAAGCTAGATGAATGGCCAAAGCAATTTATTCATTAAAAGTATCATTACTTAGCTCTCAATTCAAAATTTCGAATAAGGATAAGGCTGCTCTGCTAGACGTCTGTCTGTTTATCGTCACATCCTACGTCAAGTCTTGGCTACAATGCACCAAAGATATTATAATATAACAAGATTGTGCACTATGAAAATAAAAGCAATGTCAATTCGATTCTATGCAGTTACAATAAGGTTTATTTTCGTATGACATTTCGATAAACGGAAAAACGAGCCGAGCGAGAGGCTCCTAAATAGGATTGCATCCCTGTCTACTGGGCTGCCACCATTAAATATTTTTGGTTGTAGTAGAACTTAATTCAAATTCATATTTCCTGTTCTCGAGAATTTTCAAAATATTAATTAATTAAAAGGAATGTTAAGCTGATAATAATAAAGTCCATATCATTTGTATTATTCAAAACCTTGAAAAACTACTTGTTTAATGTAAGAGTCGGTGTTATGGTAGTTTTAATTATAATAAATATGCAACATTTTGCGTCTGGACAATTTTAATAAAAATAAAAACATCATCAATATGGCGACGGCAAATTAATTTATGTGTGTAAAGTTAGTGTGTGGATCTTAATTATCATTTTAAAATTACGTTTAAATAAATAAAAATGGTTCTCACTTGATGTGTGAAAGGATGCAAAAGCGAATGATATAAACGTAGCGGTGTATCTTTTCATAGGTAAGTATTTAGCAAATGTTTTATTCTTGCGTATAGTAGGGTGTCCATTTCGTTTGTAATCAATAGACTGGAATTTACTTTCTTACTTAGCCCAAACATGAATTTTCATTGTTTCAGATTTCCTAAAGATAAAGAAATTAAAAAAGGTTGGCTTAACGTCATACCTGAAAAAATTACTCAATACTCAGCAGAAGAAGAAAAAGAAGAAGAACTTTATCAGAAAATAGGCATGAAACAGAACTTATTAGATGTATTATAACATCTGTATTTTAATTTAAGGTTAAAAAAGTAGGTAGGTACGCATAAAAACGAATCTTTAAAATTAATTGAACATAAAGCCTCCATGCGTCAAAAGATCCGTAAGACAATTTTGTTTAGCAATGTATAGTCTAACTAATAAACAGATTTTGATTACTGTACGTGGACTTTTTATTTCTATCCATTTTAGCAAAATACGCCTATCAGAAATACAGACATACATTTCATATAAGTACATACAGGTCAAACTGACAACCTCCTTTTTTGAAGTCGGTTCAAAAGTAATTGTATGCATATAAAGCATGTGTATGTGTCGATTGTCACATTATGGACTCATAAGTGATGCAAAGTACCCTCTATACTTTGCCTCGCGGAGTCCTCATCTTAACTAATATTATGAATAGAAAGTGAGTTCGGATGTTTAAATGTATGTTTGTTTTAGCTACAAGAGCTCCCTAGGAAGCGTGGTGTTCGAATCCTACGTGAGCCAAGTCTGGTTAACTATAAATTGTCCTCGAAAAAACCAAATCGTGTAGTCACTCACGTCTCTCTCATTAGAGAGGGACGCACACCATAATAGGGCTCTCTCGCTCGGCTCGGCTGTAACTCTCTATAAGTGCGCAATCTTGTTATATTATAATATCTTTGCAATGCACAGAACACAATTACTCCAAGGAGCTACAATGCATGTTAGCGGTAAAAGCATATTACCAGGATTTGGGCTTTTTGAAGGCGATGAAAGCTTACGAAAAAAATAACAAAACCATCTCAGAAGCAGTTTTAAAGAAGTTCTTTCAGCATTTGTGGTATTTGACAGATGAAGTATCTGTTTTATCTCTACTGTCTACTTTGTCGGCCTATGCCCAGCAGTGAGTGTCGTTTGGCTGACGTGATGATATGATAACTGCCACCCTAGACAAGTGGCTTTCTATTAGCGAATTCGCCAGTCGAATAGAAAGAAAATGTATAGGATTGACATTAGCGATCGAAATGTCACGTGAAAGCTAATGACAATCCCATACATTTTCTTTCTATTCGACTGGCGAGTTCTCTAATAGAAAGCCACTTGTCCAGGGGGGCAGATCTCTTATTTATTAAAAAAAACATCGATGACTTTGTATCAATCAGAAAAAAGTCTTTGTTCAGTCGACTCAAAATTGATGACAGTTTTCTCAACGAATGTCC
Source organism: Crambus lathoniellus (assembly GCA_949710035.1). Lineage (NCBI taxonomy): Eukaryota > Metazoa > Arthropoda > Insecta > Lepidoptera > Crambidae > Crambus > Crambus lathoniellus. The sequence continues at coordinate 34,442,871 of OX453296.1, forward strand.
CACTTCATGATCAAACAATGCTTCATTTCAGCAGGCTAAAAAGAAGTGCAGGCAGACACTAAAGAGATGTTAACGATACGGCTGAAAGGGCGATTAAGTTGATGCAAGACTTTCATGGCTTAATCACCGTCGAAGAGGAACAAAAGCAATTTTTATTACGTTGCGTACAACAACATAGGCAAATGGATTGTCTGTATAAAACAAACTTTTAAAAGAAAATATATAAAAAAATTACCTTGTAATGATAAATACTTAATAAATATAAGATATAGGTAATAAGTGAATTATTTACTAAATAAATATTAAATTCTCAAAATCTTCCATACTTATTTTTAATTTCTAAAGTTTGACATCTAGTCGGCACGGGTTACCGTTATCCAATCGCAATGATATTTATTATTTTAGTTATTAGGATCAAATAGAAAAAAAATAGAGGGTATGCGTATTAAAATTCGAAAAAATAAATTTCGCCCTTATAGTCTGGGACACCCTGTACGTGACCATAATTATTGACACTTTTCATAAAAGACTCACAAAAAATTAAATACTTCTTCTTCTGGGCGTGTCGATGAATTTGGTTTTATATTAACTTGGAGAATGGCATTTGATTTACAGCACGACGGCAAATTTGGAGATGGCGTCAGTCAGCGCCAGAACACGCTTATAATCAGAGACGCACGCGAAGAAGACCAAGGCTATTATCTCTGCACTGGCTCGACCAACGGAAGCCCAGTTGCTAATATCTATGTCTACGTGGAAGTTGAGAGTGAGTACTGATGATTAAAAATTTAGACTACCTACATAGAGAGGTAAATATGCACCACCAAAAAAGAACTACAAATTATCTTTTAACATTTTAGCTATTGTACGGGCCTTAATGTGCCTCGTTGTTGCTCGTTATTACCGGTTTTTAATGAAAGAAATCATATTTTTGTATCTTCAGTTAAGTATCTTCTATTCATTAGAATAGCAGATCGCAGATCGAACCAAACAATACACTCAGGTAACTCAGATGGGTATTAACCCACCATCCGCATTGGGCCCACGTGGTGGTTCATGACCTATTCTTCTTATCCATTCCATCAATAAGAAAGACCTGTGCCCCAGCAGTGGCTAAAAAGTGGCAGTGGCTAATTATAAATTAATGGCTGATGATGATGATATCCTTAACTGAAATTTTGTCAACAGAACGAGAAAAGCCGGAGATCGAGATCTATCCGCAAGGTGAGCAGGCGGTGCCACTGGGCAGTACTTATGAACTGCGCTGCCGCGTCCGCGCTGGCGTTCCCGAGCCTGACGTCACGTGGAGCCGAAACGGCGGACGCCCGCTGTCGTCGCACGCGCAGATCGAACCAAACAATATACTCAAGTAACTATCGTAGTAATGTTATCAGTCATCGATCTTAGCAGTTGGTAATAATGGTCACCTATTCCATTAAAACTCTAAAATAATACTGAACTTTTTTCATACATCTGCACAATTATTTGCTAACATAATTTAGTCACATTTTATGGCTCGCATAGTTTTAGGTACATATTTTTATAAAGTCTGTTAATTCTACCTTCATTTCGGGTTGCTTTAATCTTTGCTAATTTTTCAGATTCGAACGCATCGAAGTCAACGACGAAGGCGAATACTCGTGCTCCGCGTCCAACGTAGCCGGAACGGCGACCGCGAGCGCGACCATCAAGGTTCGCTCGCCACCGCAAGTGACAATTATGCCGAGTGACTACATCGAGGCAGTGTACGGAGAGCCCATCACTGTGGAGTGCAGAGCCAGTGGATATCCGCTACCGATGGTCTCTATTAGAGGTAAGATTTACTACATAACAAAATCTTCTTAAAATGTATTTTTGGATACTACCTAGTTACTTCAAAATGCTTCAGCATTTTTACTGCTATCAAGTTGTAATGGCAGCGGGTCGAATTAAGTAAAAAGCTAACAAACCTTTCAAAACAAGCCAAAAAGGACTCGTGTATCAAAAGTCACCACTTCTATCCTTCTTGCTACGAATACCACCCTCTTGATTTTGGGTTCGATTCGCGCTCAAAAGAAATATTTGTAAAAATATATTAATTATACCACATAAATTGTGTGTATGTAAATGAACATGTTTGTCTGTTTGTCTTGGTCTGGATGTTTTCAAAGTATTTATTTCATTATCTAGTATTCATTAAAACGATTTTTTTATTTAATTTACTTTAAACTAGCTAATAACCCTTGGTAACTTATAGTTTTAAACACAAACAATACGTGTCCTCTTCCGCAGCCGTTTCCGAATTGCGGGAGGTCGTCCCCCCGTCCGAGGGCCGCGCCGTGCTCCAGATCGCGTCGGCCAGCGACCGCGACGACGGAGAGTACATCTGCACCGCCACCTCGCCCGCTGGCACTATCCCTGCGCACTTCGCCATACGCGTCGACAGAGGTGACGGAGGCTTCGGCGGCGGTCAGTGCGACTTTCCTTAACGAAGTTAAACTAACCTGATGGGGAAGTCATTCTAACATCGCGTAAAAGGGTTCTGATACAACCATCTGTAACCATCCGCAGCATCATCAGCCATTTTATTCTGCCCCTACTACTGAGTCATTTTATGTACATATATTTGCCGTGACGAGGTGTTCCTTATCGCATATTCGATCTTGCTTCTCCATTACCAATGTTCTAATGTCCTAACAATCGGGACGCAGTCCTTTCTTTTTATGGACGGTTAAGAACGAAAATCACGACGCTTGCACTACTTAGAAATATAGGTGTGTATCGTCATACGTCGACGGCACTTCGGCATCCGAATCAACAGATGTGACGGAGGCTTCGGCGGCGGTCAGTGCGACTTTCCTTAACGAAGTTAAACTAACCTGATGGGGAAGCCATTCTAACATCGCGTCAAAGGGTTCTGATACAACCATCTGTCACGCAGCATCATCAGCCATTTTATTCCGTTGCCTGTATGCCCCTACTACTGAGTCATTGTATGTATATTTGCCGTGTTGAGGTGTTCCTTATCGCATATTCGATCTTGCTTCTTCATCAGCCATGTTCTAATGTCCCAACAATCGGGACGCAGGTATTCCTTTTTATGGACGTCGATGTACATCGTGTATTGGGGTTTCTTAGCCAATACCTCCATCTTCCACTACTGAGGCACGGTTCTGCGGCTTCCTAATGGATGGATAAAAAGGACTAGTAATTCTTACAACTCTTTAAGGGGGTTTCTAATCCAGTCTATCACAATTCATCAACAGCCATGTTTTAATGTACGCACTACTGGGGCGGCCTTTCTTATCAATAGAAATACTCAATTAATAGATTAGGATGACTTTATGCTTACTGCCTACGAGTGTATTCTCCCAAAGTAATTTGAATGTTAATTAGTTATAATGTTATCAGCTAATGGGAATGGTTAATTTTTAAAGACTTTGTAACTGGATGGCCTTTCTGATTGGATTCCTACTATCGTGACTAAGTTACTATGCCTGTGCAGATTTTAACATGAAATAATTAAATGTATTTTAAAGTGGTCTTAAGTCTGATTACGACGCAGATCTTCAGGGTGAGCGACGACGTTAAGAAAAGTTGTCATTAGATTTCAGTAGGTAGATACTAGGAGCTTTTCTACAGCAAGATTCACTGCTTATCACGTTGTTTTCATCTTGTAGAAAATATGTACAATATGTTATATATTGTTTCCTTAATGCACGACACAACGTTGCAAATTTATTTTAATTCCAATAGGCCTAGCGCACCACGAGATACTTTATGTCGTCTACAACGCGTATAATAATGTTACGTGAACGGGATAAAATTCACTTTGACAGCCAGATAAAATTCGACAAAGTTTTCTCGTGGTGCTTATGCTAGGCCTACTGGTGTCTAGAATTCATGTACAATGCCTAAAAGTAGCTGAAAAATAAGTTGATGTCACATACATCCAAACATTTATGTATTATCTAAACTTATTGACTTTAGTAGAGCGTATCTAGTCTGTAGTTAATTTCTAGAGCCTCATGTTGACTTCAAGTTTGTTTATTTTGAACAGCAGAAGGCAGTGGCGAAATAGGTATTAACACCGACTACCCTGGATATCCCTATGACCAAGTACCGAGCGATTTGCTAGCTGACGAGGGACAAATGACCAGAATTGGGTAAGTGGCGGACATTTGGAATCCTGCAAAACTAACTCAATCCACAAATGAAGTGTAAGAAAGAATTGTCCTTACAAATCTTACATAACTAACAGGGTACAGTTTATAAAAGTGTTTACACATATTAGCTATGTATGTTTGTGAGGAGCTGGTGTTTGAAATGATTTTAATCTGTAATTATTATAAATCACCCGACCCCCAAACGTTGCATTCAATTGGAAATCTTATTTAGCATTAAATTTACCGTAAACAGTAATATAATTAGAGAGAAAGAAAACAAACAGTGATGTGTTTATGTGTGTATGTTAAGTATTTAAATTAGCATTTTATCGTTTTTACAGCTGCAATGTTTCGAACGACGCCTACGAAGTGAGGTGGACCCGTGTCGGCGTACCACTGCAATCGAACGCTGAACAAATTGGTACAGAGCTTGTCTTCAGAAACGTAAGCCCTTTATAAATCGCAATCAAAACATTAACAATGTACACAAATCACACAATATATGACAACATTTTCAGAGTTAAATGTCATGTTCTCATATGCTGGGGTACCTAACATGAGGAAATATTTTGACTATCACAAGGATTGGTAGAAACAAATTGCATTATACATACCTACATTATAATATGTTAATTTTTATTTAGGCGACTCCCCTTTGCCAAGCCTAGGCATTATCCACTCAATGGTTCCTTGCCTCCTGGAGGCAAGTATTTTTACCCGCCCCAATGGTTCCTTGCCTCCTGGAGGCAAGCTGACAGCTAATTAAAATACTTTAATTAATTATGTCAAATCACTATCTGTTCCTATCCAACTTATACCAATCTTAATCTAGACACCTTATTTTAATCGTAAAACAAGAAATTGGTCCAATTTCATAAAAATTTGGCGAATTATATTCGATTGAAGTTCGCCGACTTGCTTGCCTCCAGGAGGCAAGGAACCATTGCGTGATTTAGGCAATGTTAGCTTAGTATGGAAAAATAAAATATAAAAATATAATTAAATATATTGTACTAAATATGTTGTAATACATTAATATATACTTGTTATGCCCTAAATACCCATAAAAAGTATATATTTAAAATTTATCAACTTACAAAAAAGAAGTCGATACGAAATCGATCCATACTTTTGTAGCCCGTAAGGGTAATTCTTTACTTACATTTTTATATCTTTAATTAAACAATATTTTTCTAAAAGAGAGTTATCTTTTTTTACTTTTATCTAATAACAACATTGTAAACTATTATTTAAACACAAATTGGTCTGTAATAATTGTTTATTTATTAGTATTTATTGCATGTTGTAAAAAGAAATCGATAAAACATTTCCTTTTCTGCAACTTCAACTCGCTGTTTCTAATTAAATCGTAATAAAAATCCATCTACAAATCATACAATCTTATTGCCAATTTAACTAGCATTATAAATCAATAATTAGTTTTTATTAAATCCTTCTAGTTTTTGAGTAAAACTTAATTTAAAGCCGAGCGAGCGAAGCGGAGCGGAGCGGAGCTGTGCTTGAGGAACCATTGCCCCGTAAGCATATTTAAGCGTGCGTAACCATTGAGTGGTTATATGGAGGATTACAAATGTGGCAACTAGTCTTTTTACACAAACGCATCTATACCAACAGACCTCGAAGAGTGACTCCGGTGTCTACACATGCAATCTGTACGACCGCTACTCCGGCGAGCTGCAACGCTCCGTGGTCACTAATTTGCGGGTGCTGGCCCCCCCGCGCATCACCCTGCAGCCGCCCACGCAAACCGTCCGCCCCGGCGAGTCCCCCACCGTCGAGTGCGTGGTAGAAGGCGACGAGATCCTCAATGTCACCTGGCGTGCCGTCACTAGGCCATTCTCAAGGTAAAGCCTTAGCTGCTATTTTTCCTTCCAAACATGCACACAAATATTTTGTTTAAATTTTTGGCCTGTTTCGCAAGACCAAACCCTCAGATTACTTATTGGTAATTTAAACGTATTATCGCATTTCTTCGGTATATTGGGAACTAAGAATCCTTTACAGAACTACTTGAATAATGTATCAAGAGCTGCTTAATTTTAAATATAAGAGAGACGAAATGTTATGTGATTCAAAACTGACGAGTTCAACTCTATTTTGTCACAGTCGTGTTGAAATCAACCGTTCAAGATTGATATTCCATCGCATCGAAGTAGAAGACGCCGGTGATTACGAATGTTATGCTGAAAACAGGATCGCAAACAACAAAGCTACCGCCGAGGTCATCGTCAGCGGTATGTCTCCCCGTTAAGTAACACTTGAAGGCACTTCATATTCAACCAAAAGGCATGTAGATCACCTCTGATAAAAGCACTTGCGTTAGGGGGCATACGACAGGTAGGGCATGGATTGAGATAAAACACGAATGCTAAATTCTAACTGTTTGAAAATCTAAAAATTATTAACGTATTTCCATTAATTTATTAAAATCACTTTCCCATTTCATCTCGCATAATTTATCGATTCAATATGACTTCATTAATAAATGACAATACCTATTTTCCAAAAGCATGTCCAAGAGTGGCGAACGAACCCTAATCACCAACCAATTTAACTTAACAAAATTTTTCGACTCATGGTCACCCTGTGGTAGCCCCTAACACTTCACTGAATGTACAGTACAGGTCGCACTATTTGTAAAGGCACCTGTTTTATTTTCACACGAGGCTCAGTGGAGTTATTTTTTCGCTTACGACCGTCGGTCGTGTTGACTGCATGAATGACATCCGTAGTGGATACCGATCGAGCGGCGGAGTCGCACGATAACGAACAGTACGCACACGTGGGTGCGGCCGTGCAGCTGTCGTGCGCGACGCAAGCGCAGTACCGCGTGCGGTGGACCAAGGACGGAAGGCCCGTCCCTCGCTCCGTCGCGCAACGAGCCGACGGCTCCCTCTACATTCGCCACGCGCAGAAAAGCGACAGTGGCCGCTACGTGTGCGACATACACGACCAATACGGACGCGGCACTAGCAATTACATCAACCTACACATTGACGGTCAGTCATGGTAGCTTTGCCAATGCTTCGCGTGTAACCCCCCCGCTTGTAGGCTGTTGATTCGTTTGGACTGTGATTAACTTTTAATTTTTATCTACTCGCAAAGGTGAGGAATGCTCCGATACCGAGTTTCGTTGTTATGACAACAGCCGTTGTATAGACGTTGACTGGTTGTGTGACGAAATCAACGATTGTCCTGACGAAAGCGACGAGAGAAACTGCATTCTTCGAGAGAAGCGAGTGCGTGGGAGAGACCGGCGAACTGACAACCAAGATGGGGCCAGTACGAGTAAGGGGATTGATCGTGTCTCGTGGATCACGGGCGTAACATTGTGGGCCTTGTCTTTTTGTCACATGTAACTAAGCGGTGATTTCGTTGCAGCGGAGGGGAGGGGCAGAAGGGAGTAGCGTATAGTGATTCGATTTTATTGTTTTGTGTTCTGTAGTATGTTTGTATGTATGTACGGTTGTTAGTTTCAATGAAAGTGCAACCAGACATCTCGTAGTGTGCGCCGCGCATAAGTCGGCACGCATGCGATCGAGTATGTAACTAACAATTTCTCTCAGTGGGTTTTTTTCAATTACATAGTACCAGTTACGTAGTTATCATGCCCAACTTTCTTCCAAGTGATTCGGCAGTGCTCGCCCTGAGGGTAAATGCGTGTATATTATCACTCTTCAACCCCTCATAAAGCATGTGTGGCGAACAAAGAATCTGGCGCATGATAATGCCCTCGGGACGTCTGGTGGTGCAATAACACTTACTTGAAGTTTTAAGCAATGTGATTTTACTCAAGCGTCGGTAGATATATAGATATGTATTTGGTGACCGGATGCAACATTTCGCTTCTTCACACTATCTGCTTTGCATGTTCTTTGTAACTTAGTTAAGTGAACTAACTCGACATAATCGTTAAACCACTTCAGGCTTAAATCTGGACAAATTAACATCTGTGTAATTACAACCTAAAGGTTTGAAAGTTTGAAGGTTTGGTGTGGTGACTCATTAATTTCTTTTTTAAGTTTTGAAAGCCTGATACGATACAGTAGTAGTTTTACAATACATTTATTTCATTTAATATTTCAATTTTTATCATAAATCAATTAACTGACATTACATCTCGAGAGCAGATAAATGAGATTTAAATCAAAACTTATACCAATCTGAAATGGTACACACACGCGAGTTGCTATCGTCTTTCATAAACATTTTATTACTTGATTCTGCTCACGAAAGTACATTGTCTTAGCTTTTTACAGAAGAGGTAAGTAAAATAATAGTAACAATATTTTAGTCTACAGCAACTTTTTATAACATTTAATTTACTGGTCATGCAGTTCTAGTTTACTTAAGAAACTTTTTTATTAATTCGTTAGTTTTTCATTTTCGCCTATTATTTTATCCAAACTAGGTAAGTACCATCCTTCCTTACTTAAATTAAATGATGATACGATACTATAGGTCCCCGCGAAGAACCAACTGCGTTAGTCTCCATCGACCAGCCTCGCTCACCCTTCAGGGTTGGAGAGAATGTGGAGGTCCTCTGCCGCTCCAGGTCCCGGGATTACCAAGTTAATTGGGAGAGATACGGCACTAACCAATACGTGGAGTCTAGGGTAAGTAAGACATATTCTTTTTATTTTGACAATTTATCATTATCATCAGCCATTAATGTACTATCACAAAGCCAGCGCTGGATTTTCAACGACATTGGCGCAACATATTGGTTCAATCTAAATCAGCCATAACAGGGAGGTAGATTGACGGCGTCAATAACGTGATCACCATCGGAACAACGTTGACCCTTGTCAACAACGTGATCACCATCGGAAGTGTGTCGAGCAGGGTAGCGTACCTGATACTTAGAATATCGAACCGATTTTCGCTGAATGTCATCCAGGTCTATGCTCCGACCTCGGAAAACGACGTTGTTGAAGTGGAGGCTATGTATGAGCCTAGGAGATGTCTTAAGCCATGCCTAGCTATCAAAACCCATTACACGGCTGTGATGAAAAAATAATTTGAATCTGTTTTATAATAAAAGAATTATAGTCTGTTTGATTTTGACTATAGCTGTCTCTTTCTAAAACGAAATCTTCTATGGCGTGACTATGACGCTACTAACCCACTGACGTCACTAAGATAGCGTCCTGTCCTTGTCTAATTATAAAGTTTAGAAGTCCTATATCTTTGAAAATATTCAAGATAATTCAAAATGAAAACTTGTTTTGTTTAGCTATATTTCGAAAAACATTTTAAAGAAATAAAAAAAAATCAGTAAAATATCGTATTGTGGAGAAAATAAAGACAGAAAGACAGACGGACAGTGGAGCCTTAGTAATAGGATCCCGTATTTTTCCCTTTGGGTACGGAACCCTAAAAAGGTATAAAGAGCTTGTTAAACATAAAAACACATTGTTATCAGAACTACGGTGATGGTGCTATGCTGGTGGTGCCCAGTGTTCAAGAATCGGACGCTGGCGTGTACAGATGTACCGGCCAGGATCCCTACGGACGCACGAGCTACGAAGACTTCAATTTGGTAGTACAACCAGGTACAAATTATTTAGTTGTTTATAATGATCAAACAAATATCAGTATGTTTTGCGTCTACTTCGTTCGTCTATCAAAATTTGATTTGTTGAAAGACCAATAATTCTTACCAACGATAAGTTCTAAGAAACTTTACATTACTTACTGAATTTCAATTTTTACTAAAGACATTAAATAGATTGAAAATTAAAGAGTCTGGTTCAACTTTCAAACACTTACAACAAAAAATACAGCTCGGTATTTTCCATAGGAATCGCCGTGATGTACCCAGAGAACCCTTCGGACGAGGTAGCGACTTTCACGGCAAGACTTGGTGCCGACATCGATATGCCTTGCTCCCACAACCTAGAGCAGCCTGCTTCCGTCGAATGGAGGAGGGAGTACACGCCGCTTCAGCCTGAAGTTAGGGCATATGAGGTAAACGGTTGGATTTTCGGTCCATAATCATTTGATAAGCGTCGTTGAGTTAGTATCTTGGTTAGTATCTCGTGCCTTAGGTAGTTTACAATACCACGCAACTGAGTGTAGAAAGGAAAATGTATTTATTATAATATTATAAAATCTGCTGGTTAGATATTATCTAGTACCTAAAATAACTCAATTTATTCGATGACATGATAAAAATGCACATGATTTTGAAGGTTATGGGAATAAGTTTTGGATTTTTATTTAGTCCGAGTATATTTATTTAATATTGTTTTCAGCCTAACCTGCACCTACAACGCATCACCGAGTCCGATGCTGGCATGTACGTCTGCCGCGTCAGCAACAGCCGCACAGCGGTGGAGAAACGCGCAATCCTGAGAGTGATGGGAGTGGTGCCGAGATTCGACGGAAACGGCTGGATCGCGCTGCCCACCCTCAAGGATGCCTACCATCAGTTCGACATCGAAATCTCCTTTAAACCGACTGGTCAGTTGGACAAATGTAGTGTTTGAAAAGAAATGGACATTTGCATTCTCTCTGGAACTCTGCCGAACAGAAGAGAATAACACAAAGTCAATTAATCACAGACTTGGTTTACTTGTAAATTTTAAATTATACCTGCAGGTTTTAGGGCAGCTAAATAAAAAATAAGGATAATTCTTTTTTTATGATGCATTTCAATTTTAACAAAGTCTATTATATACCTACCACTATAATACTTATCTTAACTGTATTATTAGTATGGTTTTATCATTATTTATTATCATAAACTATCTTCTTCCACAGACGGCAATGGCCTGATCTTATTCAGCAGCGACAAGCAAGATCGCACTGGCAAATTCTTGGCTCTGCAATTGATTGACGGCGTGCCTCAGTTCGTTCTCGATATAGGCGATGGGCCTCTGGTGGTGGACGGTGACAGGCCGCTGCAGCTTAACACCTGGCACACAATCCGCATCAGCAAGACCAATGCTAGAGGTGAGTTCCATCATCTTTTGGTGGATTCATCTATACTGAGGGCCTACTCTGAAACGCACATCCGAAACTTCGGTTAGCCCCATCCCTTTCACACGATTCTGTCATGACTCGAGCGTGCGAGGGATGGGTATAACGAAGTTTCAGGTTTTGCGTTTCAGAGTAGGCCCTCTGATTTGACGATCACTAATCTTATGAATAGTATTAGTCATTCATTAGGTAGGTATCCACATTTGTACACTTTTTGACTTCTTTAGAAAAATTTATTTATTTGTTATTCACATCAGATATCATTTATTGAGTTAAAGCTGTTATTTGTGAATATCAATACGGTATTTTACTGTATTTTTTTTTTATTTCTTTAAAATGTTTTTCGAAATATTAGCTACACAAAACAAGTTTTCATTTTGAATTATCTTGAATATTTTCAAAGATATAGGACTTCAAACTTTATAATTAGACAAGGACAGGACGCTATCTTAGTGACGTCAGTGGGTTAGTAGCGCCATAGTCACGCCATAGAAGATTTCGTTTTAGAAAGAGACAGCTATAGTCAAAATCAAACAGACTATAATTCTTTTATTATAAAACAGATTCAAATTATTTTTTCACATTTGGTATTCTTAATTGCAATATTTTTTAACGTCATCATTAAATATCTACATTTCAACAACAGTAAAATACCCTATTCCAAGACTTTCGTTTGCAATGCTCTATGGTAATCTTTATTTACTTTATCCCTAATTCAGTAGTAAGTATATGCAATTGAAATGATGATGGATACTTCCACATATACCCAGACCAGACACGAGAAAATATAGATAAGTTAGTTTTGTACATTAATTTTATGGTTTTGCAAACTTGGGGCGTACGTACCCCATTTGACTACAGAGGGGAGATCGTGTAAAGTTCTTACTCAAAATCTTGTCAATTTAACAAGTTGATGTTTTATTCAGTGATGATGGACGTGGACAACAACGGGCCTTCGACCGCGCTGGCGACTGGCACCGGCCTGCTGGAGCTCGCCGAGCCGCTGTACATCGGCGGCATCCGCGACCTCGACCAGCTGCCCGCCGCCCTCGCCGGCGCCCCTGGGTAAGTTGCATTAGCACCGAATATACGAGATGCAACAGAAATACAATATACTAAGTATTTCTGATGCTCAAAATTCACCAATTTTTGTTAATAATAAATAGCTTACTAAGTAGGTACGTACTAGGAACTGGCAGCTGGTTGATGGTCTAAAATTGCAATGGCCACTTAAATCTAACTGTCAATCGCCCGAATTCTCGAACGCAAATTATCTTTGGGAGCGTCTCAAACATCATGCCATCTCTTTCATACGTTCGTTTGACATTTAAAGTGACAGGGCGATTTTTGAAACGCTCCCAAAGATAAGTAGCGTACGAGTATTCGGGCATATCTTTGTTAAACATGGCAAACGGCCAAACTTCATAGTCTTTCATTTTCTTTCATAGTTTTTCTTCTGAAGACGTTCAAATAAGGTTCGATAAACGATCCAATGCTTAAGTTTTTAATTTTGTTTTAGTTTCATGGGATGCGTGAGCATGCTGATCCTGGGCAGAGAAGAGAAGAACATAATGTTGGACAGCCTCGAACAATCGAAAGTACTGCAATGCGACTCCTGCTATCCCAACCTTTGCAACAACAACGGAGTTTGCCAGGTACAGTACAAAAATTCTAAGAACATAAAAAGTACCTATCTATCGCGTTAAATTCCTATGATAAATATGAGTATCTGAACTGGTGCCTTAAAGGACTGGTTGAAGCTTTACATTATGATTGTCATAAGTTCTCCATAACGAGTTGAAGTAGGTACTTATCTGCAATCTACCAAAAAATTTGCCAAAATATCACAAAAGATTTGCTCTTTACTCCTTAACTACGCGTAATTGCTCTTTTTTAACCTACTGCACGTGATACACACATGATTTCCCTCTCCAGGAGGCTCGCAACGAGCGTGGCTACGTCTGCCTATGCACGCCCGGCTTTGCGGGTCTGAACTGCGACCGCACCGGTGAGGCGTGCCGGCCCGGCCTCTGCGGCCCCGGCAAGTGCTCTGACACCGCCGACGGCTACAAATGCGCCTGTCCCGTCACCTACACCGGCAAGAAGTAAGTTGGTAACGGTCAAATAGCTTAGACTAAATACTGAGGTTACTGGAGTTTTCACCCTGAACAGACATTTAGTACGTAGTGGCTGTCAGTAGTCTCATATGACAATACGTACTTTTTCAAAGTGTAGCTGAGACGGAAGACAGCCACAAAAAAGTGTTAGTACTGCACTCTCCAGTTACCTCAGTATTTAGTCTAAGCTTTTTGGTAACGGTAATCGATGGTGCCACATCTGTCTATGTTAGGCCACCATAAGCACGGCCATAAGTTTAAAATCATCGTCACCGCAGCGCTGTTGCTGCGTCATTTTAGATACAAGGTTCCTTAGAGGAGAAACGGTGCGATTGTGGGCGCAACGCAGACACTACGGACTTTAACCACCGAGACGAAGCGGGCGGTGTACCTATGTGTTGTTGTAGTCACACTGCCTGCGATAGCGCTGTGATGATAAGTGACTGTCCACTTAACAGAGTTCTTAGCACTTTCGTCTGTATTAACTAACTGTTCATTATTTCATTTTTTTTCATCATCATTTATGATACATACACAATTTTTCCAACCCTTATCAATTATTTTGTTCCAGTTGCGACGTCAAACAATCCATTGAGTACCCAGCGTTCACCGGAAGCGCGTACTTGGCCGTCAAAGCGCCGAAGTTGTCACGCTTTTTCCAAATGTCGATGAAAGTGAAGGCCGCCGCCCCAGTGTCTGACGGTATCATCATGTACTGCGCGGAGTCCCCCAGAGGATACAGAGGATTCATCGCACTGACCGTGCACAACTCTAAACTGGAATTCATCTACGATCTTGGAGATGGTGAGATAGTTGTAATTTTAGATGTCCGATACAAGCCTTCATATTTTTTTTATATTGTGCTAGCCTTTGGTCATTAGATCCCATGTTTTTCCTTATTTTAGCTAGTAGAATCTTCAGCCTAATAATATGTTACCAAAATGGCCTTTCTCGTTGTCTGTAGGCAGCGGACCAGTGGTAGTGGCTAGCAACAGGACCCTGCCCGCTAACGAGTGGACCGTGGTTAACATCAGGCGTGTTGGACCTTCCATCTCTTTGATCATCAACCTCATCTATAGCTACGAGAAAAAACTGGAATCTGTGAAGACTGTGAGTCGATATTGTTGCTAAACCATCTGAGTTAGGTGTATAGTCACAAGCAATAATATGTTCACACCATAGAACCTTATCATTTTGACGTTCCAAAACTACAGTTAAAAATAACAGGTAAAATTACAGTACTATAGTCTAGGAAAAATGTGATAGTAAAAAACCACGAGCCCCATAAGTAGCTTTCAGGCGGGATTCGAACCCGCGCCTCCGGGAATCCGGCCCGATGCTCTGTCCAACTAAGCTACCGAAAGGCCTACACGACTCGTCGAATTTTTGCTATCACTTGTTACGCTAAGGCCAGCGTTGCTTCATCAATGTGAGGAAACCCTCGCATCCGAAAGAAACATTTTACTATCACATTTTTCCTATACTTACAAAATTGCATTGTGAATGCATAAAAATAATATAAAATCTCAGTACTATAGTCTGTTCGCCGAGAGTTGATAAATATTATGATACGTCCCCGAACAGCGTTACTGTCGCTTGATTATCGCAAACTGTATGGCGGCCTTCGCTTATCTTTCGCTTTCGCCATTATTCGTGGTAAGAGCAAAGTTCAAGAGGCCATTTTCTCTTTTTATAAATAATTATTTTTGTACATAATCTCATGCTGTTTACACAATATTTCTCGATATTTACATTGATATTTAAAGCCAAAATAAGCTCAAGCACTTATACCACCAATATCGGATCTAATGTTTGTCCCATAGCCCAAAAAGCATGATGAATATCACACACTGCTAGTCTTATGGATGAATAATGATAGCTGGAATTTCTGGAGTTTTATTCTCCCGTCATCATTTTTTATTGCGTAAAGAAGTTACGAAAATATACTTTTCACCTAGGATTTGAACTTGGAGACGCCGTTGTTCGTGGGTGGCGTGGATGACTCCATCGTTCTGAACAAGAACACAGGCGTCACTGGCGGCTTCAACGGATGCATTAAGGACGTGAGTATCGGCTTACTACAAACTCTATAAAGATCAAAGGGGTATAATTTGTTGAAGCGTCGCTTTGTTAAATGCTCGTCATCGAAAGTACTACCAAGCCAACTTAGTAGCAAGCTCTCCGTACACGGAGACTGTAGTGTGGAGACTGCTATTGTTCGCAGCATATGCTGCACAAATGCTCTTTGCTTTACAAAACATAGTACTGTCTTTCTCAATTTTTCATATCCTCACCGAGTGCTATTACATTGACTTGATATAATTTCTCTTCTGTGTAGGTGACTGTATTCAGCAATGCCTTAGATATCGTAGGCTCTTCAATCCAGTCTGCAAATGTGCAAGAGTGTAGCAACTACGATCGTGGAGATATTCCAGAGGTAAGCTAGAACACTCAAATGATTCGTTGCTACTATGATCATTAATATTTGAAAATTTACTGTATTTTTGGAACACATCCAAAAGTACAATAAGTGCTCAAATATTAATTATCATCCCATCGATTCGAAAAGCGATGATTGTTTATCTAACAATAACAGGGCCCAAAACGATTCATCGTTTACCTGTTATGACAAGAGGGTAAAATAGTAGATTGTATTACAAGGGAGCAAAATAATATAGAACAGTGAAGGATTCTAGAGTAGAATCTGGAGCGCAGCGAGGGATTCTAAATTAGAATCCTGAACGCAGCGAGGGATTCAATATACGCCGCCCGAGGTGAAAATAATTTTGCGGCCGAGTAATACACTTTGCTTTTCATCCCCCTCTATAAGAAAAGCAGTAAAGACAACTCAAACTGCCTACCTTTCTTTGTCGTTCGGATACATCATAGAGCTAGTCGGGCAAGAAAAAAAATTTGAGTTTTGAAATAAAAAAAATATATGTCCATCAGATTCCTTAAAAGTATCTCCGGGGATGCCGCAGGGGGTTGAAAATTTTGTTAGATTTTAGCTACGACTCACCGTTTACGAGATAATCTCAATTTTATAAAATTCCGTTTTTGAAAATTTCTCGGTCATACAAAATCAGTTGAATTTTTTTTTAAGTACTGCACACCCTTTGCTACCCTCCAACCAATGCTTCTTTAATTATGTTCTAAATTCAAATCTCATCGTTTTGGACCCTGTTATGAAGCTGTTCAAAATTCAAATCTCATTTATACCCTCTTGTCATAACAGGTAAAAAATGAATCGTTTTGGACCCTGTTATTAGATAAACAATCATCGCTTTTCGAATGGATGGGATGAAAATGATATTTGAATTCTGAACAGCTTCATAACAGGGTCCAAAGCGATGAGATTTGAATTTAGAACTTATGACAAGAGGGTAAAAATCAGATTTGATGAACAGCTTCATAACAGGGTCCAAAACGATGAGATTTGAATTTAGAACTTATGACAAGAGGGTAAAAATGAGATTTGAATTTTTAACAGCTTCATTAACAGGGTCCAAAACGATGAGATTTGAATTAAGAACTTATGACAAGAGAGTAAAAATGAGATATGAATTTTGAACAGCTTCATTAACAGGGTCCAAAACGATGAGATTTGAATTAAGAACTAGAGAGTAAAAATGAGATATGAATTTTGAACAGCTTCATAACAGGGTCCAAAACGATGAGATTTGAACTTAGAACATAATTAAAAGAAGCATTGGTTGGAGTGTAGCAAAGGGTGTGCAGTACTTAAAAAAATTTCAACTGATTTTGTATGGGGCTGGGACTTTTTTCGGGACCAGGAAATTTTAAAAAGAAGGAATTTTATAAAATTGAGAATATCTCGTAAAGGGTGAGTCGTAGCTAAAATCTAACAAAATTTTCAACTCCCCTACGGTACGTGCCCCCGGAGATACTTATAAGGAATCCGATGGACATATTTATTTTTTAATTTTTTTTATTGAACAATGGAAAATGAAGTATTTAGAAAAAATCGACCCGTCTCACAACCAGCTCCGATGGGATGGGTTATTTAATTTCAAAACTTCAAATTTTTTTTCTTGCCCGACTAGCGCTATAATGTATCTGAACGCCAAAGAAAGGTAGGTAGTAATTTGAGTTGTCTTTATTGCTTTTGCTATAGAGGGGGATGAAAAGCAGAGTGTATTACTCGGCCGCAAAATTATTTTTACCTCGGTCGGCGTATACGCCGAATATATTGAATCACTCGCTGTGATCACGCACAATTGTGATGACCATCTACTGTGTTCCACAGTTTATTGAAACGGATGTTTCTCATGCAAAATTAAGTTACTTAAAAGCTAGGCCTACCTTCACGAGAAGATACTGTTCATAATCCAGGGGGGCTGATCGCTGTCTCGCCGGCGCGCGCGCCTGACAAGTAGGTCTTCACCCAACCCCGATGGGAAACTCTTATAGCTAACACTCTTATAACTACACAATGCCCTAATAGACAGCTAAAACTTTCCCGGCGCTTTTCAAAGCGAACACACACGGGTCACAAGTCCGTACCCCGACCGGGCACTAGTAGGTGCAAAAACTCGCAATCTCGGTCACAATACGGGTAGGTAACTGAGCGCGATGTTGCGCGGACGGCTGTTGGCGGCGAACTCCGAATGAATCCTACACGCGGCCCGAGCGAATTGTCCCGTGACCTTGACAATGACAACTGCCCGCTCGCAAGCGCGCGTGAACATCCCCCCGTCCCGGACAGTAGCAAACTGTCCGCCAACTCAATCTAAGGGCAGGCGAGAGAGGGTAGCGATCGCTCGCTTCAAAACAGAGTCCCCCACCAGGACCTCGGCAAACCTGGGCACACCATCCGACCCCGGATGAAGCTGAACAATGCGTCCTAAACGCCAGCGGAGGGGCGGCAGGTTTGGATCCTTTACCAACACGAGGTCTCCGGTCTTGGGTGGGGTCGTCCTATCCGACCACTTAACGCGTTGCTGCAAAATGTGCAAATACTCCAGATGCCAACGGCGCCAAAAACTCTGCGTAAGCTGCTGGAGCAATTCAAATCGCGAGAGCCGTCCGGAGGGCACTTCGGAATAAGGATATTCCGGCAAGGCGTTAAGCGGTCTGCCAATCAAAAAATGGCCCGGCGTAAGGGCCTCTAAATCATTCGCGTCCGAAGACAACGGACACAACGGACGCGAGTTGAGGACCGCCTCAACCTTACAAAATACGGTCGCGAGTTCCTCAAACGTGAGGACCGTCTCCCCAATAACGCGACGAAGGTGAGTTTTAGCGGCCTTTACAGTTGCTTCAAAAATCCCTCCCCAGTGGGGGCAGGATGGCGGGGAGTACTGCCATCGTACCCCTCTGCGAGAGAGTGTGGATCCGATCTCAAAATTATTCCTATCCAAAAATTCACAAACTTCCTTTAAATACCTATCGGTGCCCTTGAAATTGGTTCCACAATCGGACCTGATTAACGACGGCATTCCGCGGCGAGACACAAAACGATTCAACGTGGCTACAAAGGCTTCTGTGGTGAGGGCACTAACCACCTCCAGGTGGACCGCTTTAATGGCCAAACAAACAAATACACACAAGTAAGCCTTTTCCGTTCTAGCATTACGAAGCCGCGATGTCTTAACGGTAAATGGCCCCGCAAAATCCGTTCCAACTCATGAGAAGGGCATCGATTCGTTCACTCGATCGGCAGGCAAATCACCCATCTGGGGCTGCATCGTATCGGCGCGCAAACGATAACACGGGAGACAACGAAAAATAACGGATCGGATTATTCTCCGCGCTGACAAAATCCAGAACTCTCGTTGGAGGAGCGCGGTCAAAGCATTACAACCGGCATGAGCATTCTTTACATGTCGGTCTGTAATCAACAGTCTAACTAACGGTCCATCCTTGGGGAGCAACAAAGGGTGGCGTGATCCGTACGGCAGGTTGGCATGTCTGAGCCTACCTCCGACACGCAGCAATCCGGTACTGTCCAAGAAGGGATTCAACCGCACCAAGGGTCCCTTCAACTTGGGCTTACTTGAGCGCAGGGCTTTCAGCTCCGGTTCAAACTCTCGCTGTTGCGTCACTCGCAACCAATGCAACAGAGCGTCTTGCCGCTCTTGTGGGGTGAGGACCGGAGACAACGATTTCTCCTGAGGCTGGCGACAATTTCGCACAAAGCGCCTCATCCAAGCAGTCACGCCGAGCAACTTATCAAGAGAACTGTAGCGGTCTAACAAAAACTCCATCTGCGGAGCCGCCACCGTCTCCACGGCGTGAACACGCATGCCTAGGTCTGGGACTCTGGCCACAGCCGGGGTGGCAGGCCATGAGCGCTCAGGCCGTAACAACCATGATGGACTCCACCATAGGTGGTGGTCCACTAACTCAGGCGCCTCGCAGCCGCGGGAGGCACAATCTGCGGGGTTCAATTCGCCCGGTACGTGGCGCCAAATCAACGGGGCCTTTGAAGTCTGAATTTGTGAGACCCGGTTGGCCACAAAAACCTCAAGGGTGTGGACTGAACTCTTCAGCCAACAAAGGACGACCTGGCTGTCAGACCACGCAAATATCGACTCCAAGTCGACACCGTTTCCCAAGGTGTCGGCAACATGATTGAGTAGCCGTACTAAGAGAGTGGCGCCGGACAACTCCAACTTCGGAATGGTTAGCCTAGTCCGAAGGGGGGCGACCTTACTCTTTGCCGTAACTAAGTGTACGGCGACAACGCCTGCTGCATCCACCGTTCGGATGTAAACGGCTGCCGCGTATCCGCTTTCGGACGCGTCACAAAAGCCGTGCAGGGAGGCTTTAAACTTTCCCGAAGGCAGCATTTGCCTCGGTATACAAACCCGATTGACGTCGGGTAGGGATGACACGAACCTCACCCACTCTCGTAGGAGGCTACCAGAGAGGGGCTCATCCCATGACAATTCCGCAGCCCAGAGCTCCTGTAGGAAGCACTTCATCGAAAACACTACAGGGCTGAGCCAACCGTTCGGATCAAAGGTACGGGCTACAGTAGACAGCACCGTGCGTTTAGTCCAGACCTTTGGGTCTGGCAGTTCCAATCTATATGTGAACAAATCCGGGACTGGTCGATACTGGACTCCCAAAACAGACAGCATGTCTGGAGTCTCCGGATTTTCAAAGAGGAGCGGCTCTTGCTGGTGGTCCTTAGGCAAATCTGCCAATAGGTCCGGTGAGTTAGACAGCCACTTCCGCAACTCATAGCCACCAGCCCTCAAGAGCGCAATCAGCTCATCACGTAAGACGAGAGCCTCATCTAAGCTCGAGGCCCCCGTGCAGATATCGTCGACAAATAAGGCCCCCCCCTCAATAAGAGCAGATGCCCGGGGATAGCGTAGCCGTTCGCGCTCTGCGAGCTCCAAAAGCGAACGGATCGCCACAAAGGGGCTCGACCGCAAACCATAAGTGTTGGTGTGCAGCTCGTAAGCCAACATCGGATCCTGGGGATCCTCACGCCAAAGGATGAGCTGGTATCGTCTATCCTCCGGGTGAATCACGGTCTGTCTGAACATCATGCGGATATCGGCCACAAAGACGACAGCGTGCCGGCGGAAGTTGGTCAAAACATCACAGACATCGTGATGCAACTTCGGCCCCGCATGCAGACACTGATTCAACGACACTCCGGTTGACGTGGGCGCTGAACCATCAAAGACCACGCGGATCTTCCCATTGGAAGTCTTCAAAACAGCGTGGTGTGGCAGGAAGTAATGTTCCACATTACGCCAGTCCAACTGCGAGATGGACATGTGCCCAAGGTCCAAATACTCTCGCATGAAGTCTATATACTTCTCCTTGAATGCGGGATCCCTGGCCATCCTACGCTCCATGGACAACAATCTCTTCTCGGCCATCGGTCGGGAGCTCCCTAAAGGAGGGCGAACCGCCAAGAAGGGCAAGCGGGTAATCAAGCGACCCGAGAGGAGGCGCCCAGTGTTGTTCTGGTAGAACAATTCGCACTCCTCCGCTAACGGATCCAACCGCTTGGCAGTGGGAGGTTCCTCCACCTCCCAAAACTTTTGGAGAACGTCGGACAAAGTAGAACCGACAATGGTCTGGCGGTCTACCGACGGGGTCTCTGGTGTCTGTGGTACCTTTCCCATCACCACATGACCCAGCGACGAGGACAAGGCGACAAGATCGGCTGTCTGCAAAACTCGCTTGCTTCCACACAGTACACGACCGAGGACATCCGCACCAATCAACAAGTGTATTGGGCCCGGTCGGTGGAAGGAAGGATCGTGGATGGCGGCACTCGCACTTGCGGGAGTGGTCCAACTACCTTATCAAAGACTATCGCCGAAGCACCGATCTTCGGCCTTGGCGCGAAGTGGGGGGAGAAGGAGAACTCAACTCGACCAATCGGATCAGGGATCCGCGAGTCTCCCACCCCCCGTACCGCTTCGTGATGCGGCACAAGCAAAAGACCCAGCTGTCGGACAAGCCACCTGGACATTATGCACCCCTGGGCACCTGAGTCCAAAAGGGCACGCACCGTGACAACATTGCCCGTAGGTCCCCAAACATTCACGGAGGCTGTTGGCAACAGCACAAGCTCCGGAGGGGTGGTTGGGTCCGACAGGGGCGCCATTAAAAATTTTGGGGGGGTACTTGTCCCCCTCGCGCCTGAGTCGGCGCGCCAAATGTGGGGCGCTCGTACCGGGCGAGCGGGTCCCAATCGGGTACATACTGGCCCCGACCAACAGCACTCCTAGGTGCAGGGTAATACCCGTGTGGGGCGTGCCTCGGTACATAGTACCCCAATCGAGGCCTCTCCATTAGGGGGGGGGAGTAGCAAATAGGGCCCGTGCCCATCGCCACCGTGGCGTACTCTTGTGGTACCCCCCTACCCCCGCCCGTGGCGGGGGCGTCTCTCCTATAGTTCCCCCTCTCCGGGGGGGACTGAACGGGGGGGCTAAGCCCCGCCGAATCTCTAGGGGACCGGTTCCGGGCTGCCGGGCCCCCGCCCGTGCGCGAGGAATTCGAACCCCGGTCGCTCCCGGCGTCCTTGCGGTCCAAACAAAGGAGGGGGTGATGCCTCCCTCCGCAAAGACGACAATCCTCTGTCTGGGGACACGCCGACTGCATGTGTCCCCCCAAACACCTATAGCACCATTGGCGCTGTCTTGCGACGGCCCTCCGTCCCTCTGGGCGGAGGCCTCTAAATTTGGCACATTCGTGCACCACGTGCCTATCTCCCCTGCAATACCTGCACCGCTCACTCGGTGCGGGGGGAGGGGACTGCTGGAAGGCAGCATAGCGATTGGTCGGGCGACGGGGCTGTTCCCTCGCCGCCACCATACGACCAACACCTGGAACCGGGGCGGGCTCCAGGTGGTCCGTCACCCTACATTCGTCCTCCAAAAAACGAAGGAGGTCCGCGAGGGGCGGGAGATACGAGGCGCTGTCGCCTCCGTACCTCTGCTCGAAACGCCCCTTCATTTCAGCGGGCAATTTGGCGAGGACTATGTGCAGCAGTACAAAGGACCACTGATCCACCGGCAGGTCCAATCGCCTTAGGGAGTTGACCGCTGACAGTAGCGGGTTCAGCAACTCCCTCCGTAACAGGTGTACCCGCGTGATTCGCGGGAGGGCCAAAATCGTGGCCACGTGGGTGTCCGCCAGTAACCGGACATTCTGGTACCTGCTAACCAGAAGCTGGCGAGCCACCTGGTAGTTGTCGTCGCTGATGAGCAGGTGCTGGATTACCGCGCTGGCCTCTCCTCGCAGGGAGGAGCGCAAATAGGCCAACTTCTCACTAGGGGATAAGTCCCGTCGTAAATCCACTAGGCTGTCAAACAGGTTAATGAAGCCCATCCAGGCTGACAGATCCCCATTAAAAGTGGGAATCTCCAACGTAGGCAATCGGCCTAGCAACGCCGTCGGGGTAGGTTTGACCTCCCCGCTCAAAACCGGCTCCCCCTTCCGAACAGCCAGGGCCCTCTCAGCCGCCTCCGTGAGCTGGTCAGCCAGCTCATAGGCCTGGGCTACATCCTGCTCTAGCTGTTCCGACACGGCATCATCAGCTGGGGGGTTCTCTAAATAATACGCGCGACACTCCATGGCGTGGCGCTCCAGGTCTTGCAGCCGAGCTGCCAGCCCGCCATACCGAGCTAGCAACGCGCCTACCCGGTCGGCTCGGTCTATTAATGTGACCGCACAAGCAAGCCAACGCAAAACTCCTTGGATGCCAGCCCTGGATACGGCGTGCGGATTCGTAGGAGCCATTTATAATCCGTTTAATAAACAAAGCAAACAAAGAAATATAAAAGTGGTAAACATCAACAAAAAAAACAATAGAAATAGGTCGCGTCACGATAATATAAAACACAATTAAAATTCGGACGACATACACGGACCCTACTATTTTCATAAATTATTAACAACTTACCAATTTCAAGGGCTAACAATATAACGGTATAAACAAAACGTATAGGATTAACGGTATGGCATACACGGCACGGCCAAGTCAACCTCGCAAATCAACTACTAAACCGTTATCAACAAACAAAAACAAAACTATTTTTAATAATAATACTCGTAATTTAATACTACTAATAATTAAAACTAGTTCCACTTTTTTAACTAGGCAAGCGGACTCGGAACAAACACTAGTATGTGGTACTAATAAACAACACTTTCGAACGAAACTATTCGTCAAATAAATCCGGACACACAAAAAAAAATATACACATCTAGGCGAGTAAACTCGTATCAAATCACTAGTATGTGGTACTAATAAACACACTTTCGAACGAAACTATTCGTCAAATAAATCCGGACACACAAAAAAAATATACACATCTAGGCGAGTAAACTCGTATCAAATCACTAGTATGTGACCACAATTATATAAGTGTCTATCTATTATCGGATCCACCAAGTGAGAAACATTCGCTTCGAGAATTTACTAGAACAATTTCTTAGTACTTCAAATCCTCTCGGAATACCCTCGAGATTTTAACAAAAAAAAAATTTTTATTTTTACAATGAAATTAGGTACGCTAACTAGGTACGCTCTGCTACCAAAAATATGATCACGCACAATTGTGATGACCATCTACTGTGTTCCACAGTTTATTGAAACGGATGTTTCTCATGCAAAATTAAGTTACTTAAAAGCTAGGCCTACCTTCACGAGAAGATACTGTTCATAATCCAGGGGGGCTGATCGCTGTCTCGCCGGCGCGCGCGCCTGACAAGTAGGTCTTCACCCAACCCCGATGGGAAACTCTTATAGCTAACACTCTTATAACTACACAATGCCCTAATAGACAGCTAAAACTTTCCCGGCGCTTTTCAAAGCGAACACACACGGGTCACAAGTCCGTACCCCGACCGGGCACTAGTAGGTGCAAAAACTCGCAATCTCGGTCACAATACGGGTAGGTAACTGAGCGCGATGTTGCGCGGACGGCTGTTGGCGGCGAACTCCGAATGAATCCTACACGCGGCCCGAGCGAATTGTCCCGTGACCTTGACAATGACAACTGCCCGCTCGCAAGCGCGCGTGAACACGCTGCGTTCAGGATTCTACTCTAGAATCCTTCACTGCGCTCTGGATTCAAAATAGCACCCTCGCCGTAAATATATTATTTTGCTCCCTTGTAATACAATCTACTATATGATCGTCCTTTTCTTTCCCTAATGTCAGGGCGCGCGGCGTCTTCTTCTTCATCAATATTAATTTTCATAAAACAATTTAAACATTAATTCTGATATAAATTATTTTCATTTGTCGTAGATGTAGCTTTTCCAGATATTCCCCTTCCTCTTCTCTCTTTTATCGCATAAGTAGGCTCTTATATGAGTTTCATAAAAGCTTACTCTGTTATCTTACTTCATTCGCGTTGTGTAATGTTTATTACACTTTCTTCTTTACTCTTAACTTAAATCTATTGCTCTAGATCGAAAACGTATGCTCTCAATGTCGCAATGGTGGCGAATGCACAACTGACGGCTCCGGCTGCGTCTGCCCCACGGGCTTCGCGGGCAGGTTCTGCGAGACGCGAGTGCCTTTGACAGCGCGCCGGCCGCCGGGCGACCCTTGCGCCGCACAACCTTGCCAAAACCGAGGCTCCTGCCGACCGGACTTCTCTACCCGCATGAACTACACTTGCGATTGCCCGCTCGGATACGCTGGCGCTAACTGTCAGATAGGTAAGTAAAATCCAGCTGAGTCTGTCCGATGGCCATGGCGGGCAGGTTCTGCGAGTCGCGAGTGTCTTTCACGGCGCGCCGGCCGCCGGGCGACTCATACGCCTCGGCAACCTTGCCAAAACCGAGGCTCCTGCTTACCGGACTTTTTTACCCGCATGAACTACACTTGCGATTGCCCGCTCGGATACGCTGGCGCGAACTGTCAGATAGGTAAGTAAAATCCAGCTGAGTCTGTCCGATGAGCATGGCGGGCAGGTTCTGCACATCGCAAGTGTCTTTGACGTCGCGCCGGCCGCCGGGCGACCCATGCGCCGCACAACCTTGCCAAAACCGAGGCTCCTGCCGACCGGACTTCTCTACCCGCATGAACTACACTTGCGATTGCCCGCTCGGATACCCTGGCGCTAACTGTCAGATAGGTAAGTAAAGTCCAGCTGTGTCTGTCCGATGAGCATGGCGGGCAGGTTCTGCGAGTCGCGAGTGTCTTCACGGCGCGCCGGCCGCCGGGCGACTCATACGCCTCGGCAACCTTGCCAAAACCGAGGGTCCTGCCTACCGGACTTTTTTACCCGCATGAACTACACTTGCGATAGCCCGTTTGGATACGCTGGCGCTAACAGTCAGATAGGCAAGTAAAATCCAGCTGATTTATATGATTATTTCTTTAAGAGTCCGATGGCCGTGACGGGCAGATTCTGCACACGCACTACAGTCTATTCAGTGAAGCAAAAGATCATGACGTGTCTTTTAGTATAAAATGCAATACTAAATTAAATAAAAGCTCTTAAAATATTAAACACTTATTTATGACGCTTACTAAATAATTCTATGCTTTAATGTTATAAAATGTACAATGTATGTACTTACACCTTTCTTATTTTTAAATGCATTTCTGAATTAAGGAGACATATCAAAATCGAATACTAAAAATCTTTCGCTTCAAGAATTGTGCACACACTTTTAGTATACTACTTACAAATTGAGTTGCCCTGTGAATCAGAAAATTGAACCTATGACAGTAGTAGTCAGCTACACTTATCGGTATTGAGACAATTGTTGTAAGGCATTTTAAATACCCAAATCTGCAAAAGCATTATACTGATTCAATAAAACATTTCTTTTTCGCAGGACTGGAGCTGTTTCAGAGTGTA
This sequence comes from Crambus lathoniellus, assembly GCA_949710035.1. NCBI lineage: Eukaryota > Metazoa > Arthropoda > Insecta > Lepidoptera > Crambidae > Crambus > Crambus lathoniellus. The sequence goes on from OX453296.1 coordinate 34,469,457, forward strand.
GGTTTCAACGGAAACGGTTACCTGGAGCTACCAGCCCAGCTACTGAACTACGAGAACCTGGACCGCGAGCCGGCGGAAATCGTGATGGCATTCAGCACCAAAGAGGATGGAGTGTTACTCTACCAGCGCGAAGGACAGCAACCGATCAACTACGACTTCATACTGCTGCGAGGTGAGGGCTTTTGGCGTGATGGCTATAAATATACAGTCATCACGGACAATATTAAGTACCTAGGTATACTATAAACCATAGAAGAAGATGTATTTCAATATTGTCCTATCATCATCATCATCATCAGCCATTTAATGTCCACACTGTTGAGGCACTGGCCTTCCTTATAGATGGATAAGGAGAACGGGCCATGGCCCATGACTCACCACGCGGGCTTAGTGCAGATTGGTGGGTATTAACGACTGCAATATGCAGCCGGGGCCAACGGCTTACTTGCCTTCCCGAGCACAGAGGAGCTCGAGATGAAAAGTTTTTGATCACCCACCCCGTGACCGATTATTGTAAAGGTTGCTTAGCCTCAACGATCGCAGGACGAGCGCGATAACCACCGCGCCACGGGCTCATTGGAATGTAGATTTTAATTAGGACATTCAGAAATATAACATTATTGAATAACAAATGTGAAAAAATAAATTCAATTTGCATAAAAAAATATTTAGCAAGAGTAAATAAACAGTGAATTCCTTTTCATTTAACGTACCTACCTAAGTAGGTAAGTACTTAATTCACATTAGTTTTATATTTAGTTAAGTTATAAATTAATTTTATGCTTTCAGTTTCACATTGTGAAGATGCAATAGGTAAATCCATACTAATAATTTAAATGTGAAAGTGTGTTTGTTTATTTGTTTGCTTGTCTGCCTTTCACGTCAAAACGGCAAGAAAAGGATCAAGGTACATTTTGGCATATGGATATTAGTTTGGGAGCTGGAAAAATATCACAATCCCGCGGGTTGATGTCTGTCTCTGTCTGTGAAATATACTTAATGTCTAGAAACTAGGAAGGCTACCTAGTTAAAAATAAAACGAGATAGATTTGGTCTAAACTAAAAATCGCCCAGGTTGGAGTCATTCTATACGATGATTTTGATTGTCATTTTCACATATAACACATCATTTTATTCTTGTCCAACAGTTGAAAGCGGCGTAGTAGTTTTGTCCTGGAACCTGGGTAGCGGAGAGTCTTCCCTGACCATTGATGAGAAGTACGTCACGGACGGCGATCGGCATACGGTAAGATACCTCCGTGGCTGAGTGGTTTTCGCACCGGTTTTCATGGTGCCGCTATCTCAGATCAAAATATATCGTGATCGGTCGTGAATGTGGACATTGAAAAGGTTTATAAAAAAAAAAGTTAGCCCCAGATTCTCGTTCCATAGTGTTTGAACGACAAAACAGTCTAGCAACTTCTAGTTTCGAAGTCCATTTTGATAGGTGTACTAAAAAAGAATTGTCGCAGATTATGTGCGCCACGTCTGGCCGTAGTAGACAAAACAGTTTCGTTTTAGTTTTGTAAGGCAGACAGACTTGTTTTGTAACGCAATAGTTGGCAATAGTCTGTCTTAAAACTATCGTGTCTCAAGTCTGCGCTCAGCCCAACCGTGATGATTCCCACTGCGCGTTGGGGTAATGATTATGCTTCTCCCACAGGTGATAGCCAGGTTCTCCGAGTATTACGTCATGCTCACTGTCGACGGCGTCACCAGAAACGGAACCTCCGCCGGTTTCTCAAACAGAGTGGACACCAACTCTAACATCTATATCGGTAAGTCATCATTCTTTTCTCTCTTTTTACAACATGCATATGATTATATATACGGTACACATACCAAAACAACATGTTTATTAAATGTTGTCTGTCTGTCTGTTTGTTCCGGCTAATCTCTGAAACGCCTAGACCGATTTTGAAGGGACTTTCACTGGCAGGTAGCTGATGTAATAAGGAGTAACTTAGGATACTTTTTATCCCGATATTCCTACGGGAACGGGAACCACGTGGGTGAAACCACGGGCGGCCGCTAGTAAATAAATAAAACGTGAAAATATTTTCATCGGCGAGGCTATATTCGTCAAAAAAAGTGTAGAATATTGCAGTTTTAGGTCAGCGTGATCTCTTGACCGATAGTGGTACTAATGTAATTTTTGTTGACGATTTCTGAAAAAGTTTACTATTTAGAGACATCGTTTTATTTTTCCTATAATCCTTACCCTTTGTGTGCAGTAAGTCACTTTCGCGATTCGTCACATGATATGTACCTACTTACCACTGTTATTGGTTTTTTGGTACCTACCTACCCAAGAGGCCTGCACTGATTTTCACTAATAATATCGAACATTTATAGTGATGCATACCAATTCTCTTGTTTTTCTTCTCGTACTTTTCCTATAAGTAAGTATAGAAAATGACGTAGTTGAATTTATTGTTATCGCACAATATTCCGAGTTCGGAATGATCGTAGGCTGTTGCGATTGTGATACGGGCCACGTGACGCTTTTACGGGCCCGTCGGCTCGCGCGCACGTGGCCGCCTCGTCGGGTGTCACTCAATGCTAACGAATAGTTAGCGACCGTGCCATTTCAATAGATTTCTCGGATATATAATATATGAAATAGGGCTCCTTTTGTATTCGTTTTATTTTTAACCCATTATTCTATTCTATTGGCAATCAAGATTAGGATTAAATTGTACCTACTCAATTAATATATTATTGTTCTCGATTCCAATTCAATCGTACCTACCTACTTATCGAAAAAACGTGCCTATCACAGATTCATTGAAACTATATTATCAACTAATATAAGCCGGACTGGTGCGAGTTAAAGATGCGTAAAAATAATTCTGTACTTACATTGATTATTATGTGCTCAATTTTCCTTTTTTTTGTTCTTGAATAACTTTAAAACTATTTTTTGTAGCTGTATTGTATTGTATCCCGCCTAAAAGCTACTTATAGGGCTCGTGGTTTTTTATTGTCACATTTTTCCTATACTAACATTTTCACGTTTTATTTATTTATAATATGTATGATTGTACGGAACCCTCGGTGCGCGAGTCCGACTCGCTCTTGACCGGTATATTTATACTGTAGGTACATTGTTAAATCATATTTTAAATTGTACCAGGTGGCATACCGAGTGCGTACAACGTTAACGGCTACCGAGGCCTAAACGGATGCGTAGAGCAGGTGGAACTCATGGGCTCCGACCGGGGCATCGACCTGGGGCGCACCGCTGTCGCCGCGCGCAACACGCAGAGGTGCAGAAAGTAAGTATGAGCTTCTTACTTCAGTTCAAGATCCAGTTAAAAACAAAGTACGTACAATGAGAGGCTGTCGGGTTCCAAACATATACATAGAAAGGGAGAGCGGATGAGCTCTGACAGAGGTACCAATCTGGGGCGCAGCGCTATCGCCGCGCGCAACACGCAGAGGTGCAGAAAGTAAGTATGAGCTCCTTACTTCAGTTCAAGATCCAGTTGAAAACAAAGTACGTACAATGAGAGGCTGTCGGGGTCAAAACAAATACATGGAAAAGGGAGAGCGGATAAGCTCTGACAGAGGTACCAATCTGGGGCACACCGCCGCCGTCCCGCGCGCAACACGCAGAAGTGCAGAAAGTAAGTATGAGCTCCTTACTTCGGTCCAAGATCCAGTTGAAAACAAAGTACGTACAATGAGAGGCTGTCGGGGTCCAAACAGATACATAGAAAGGGAGAGCGGATGAGCTCTGACAGAGGTACCAATCTGGGGCGCAACACGCAGAGGAGCAGAAAGTAAGTATGAGCTCCTTACAGTTGAAAACAAATCACGTACCTACAAAGAGAGGGTGTCAGGGCCTGAACAGATACGTGGAGCATGTAGAGTTGATATAGCTCTGTCAGGGATTTCATCCTGGGACGCTAAACCGTGCGCGCAACACAGAAAATACAGCAGTGCAGAAAATACGCATGAGCTCCAAACTCCTACTTCAGCCCAAAGTTCTGGGGTCGTATACACGGAGCTGCAGACAGCGCACCTACATACCTACTCCTCTTTCAGGCCACCGCCCCGGGGTCGAGTAAAATAAGGAATTAATATTCTGTGACTTTCGTAATGATTAGGGATTATCGAGATAATGAATTGAGCTTGGACTGAGGCATGGTGGGATTTCCAGCTTCTAGAAATTAACGCCAATGCCTGCAAATTAAGTCATGTTAACCTAATTGTATTATGTGTTCATCGGTGAAATGATATGTTAACATAAGCATCCGGTTGTGAACGAGCGCTTGTGCGCTTAAAAGGTCAAACTGAAAAGAATTTTTAATGAGGCTTTAACAATACTTACATGTTACTAACATTATGCTGCTTGCACATTTGGAGTGAATCGAAGCTTAAAGAGATTGAATTTTACTTCGAGTGGTTATTTTACTTGTAAAGCTTTGTCGATTGAGCCACTCTTCAGTGTTGAGGATTCCGGGACTAGTGCGCTTCCATTTTCAGCCTTATATTCACTTAACATCAGGTGAGATGAAGGCTACCCCGTTTGTAGATAAAAGAACTCACCTTAATTTTGCCATCGGTGGTTTTGTTTAGCTTTAGTCCGTTATGTGAACCCAATTAATATCCCCATTACCCCACGTTCGGGTTCTCTTAGAAGTCGGTCAAAGAGCTTCTAAAGTTGCCATTCAAAGTATGGAAATGGAGTATTAGGTGTAGTTTACTTTACGATCACATTAACGAGAGTTTTTCGTGATTGGGATACATACAGATGTAGGTAATCATAGTATCCTACTAATATTATATTAATGTGAAATTTTAGATGTTTGGATGTTTGTTACTCAATCACGCCTAAACGGCTGAATGGATTTGGCTGTAATTAGCTTCGACACAGAAAGGTACTTTGTAGCCTGGAGAGGAACTTATGCTGCTATTTTGTATACTGGAAAAATATCATATTCCCACGGGATAACGTCGTGTAGTCCACGCGGGTGAAGCCGCGGGCGAAAAGCTAGACTTAGTAGCAACATAAACGAAACGAAAGACATTATTTTTGTTTCGCTTCGCTCCCAACTGCATTCCTTTACAAGAGCAAGACCTAGTTTTTTTTTAAATCGTGGTCTTTTTACTAACAAAATACAGGAAGAGAAAAAAATCGCTAACATGTAGTTCAAAACAATCATTGTCTGTAACAGGCATTTGGATCAGTTAACTGATAATGGGGCGTGGAGAATTTACGTAACATCGTTATAGATGGACAGCTCCGATACAATATTTCCAGTGACTACATTCAGGCACATTTCAAATGAAAATTCTACGTTTCGAGGAATTTCTACGTTTTGTCGGTTAAGTCCAAGTCGCTTTCATATATTAAATGGTTGTTTAGCTCTGTCGATTACGACTAGGAGAATACAAATTGTAGATAATAATATAGAGTAGGAATCTTAATTTTTTAACCACATAAGTACTTTAAAGATTTTTGCAGAATAAATAATGAAAAACGCTCTGCCGGCCTAGCATGAGCGGCTTATAACGCGCGATATGATATGGTACGGCATGCCGTCTTGCTTACACCTTAGTGGGGTAAGCAAGACAACTTGCCGTACCATATCATATCGCGCGCTATAAGCCGCTCATGCTAGGCCGGCTGGAATATATATACAATAATGAACCGTGATAAATCCAATCAGCTTTATCTAGTGGTATTGTTGATCTCAGATGATATGTATTTTATTTGCACACGGTGGTGTCATTGACCATTCTACTTAGTCTTATGTTGTCAAATGTTAAGTCAATAGCATTTTGTGGTGTAGGTAAAACATGTTATTTCACCATCTAAAAACGACCTACTAACCGCTTGTACTAACTTTCACGCTGCTCGGATCAACAGTGCGATGTTCCTCGACGTCTACCCATTCTTTGAGGAGATCGAGATGTTCCAGTCGCCCCCTCCCCGGTACCACCTGAACTCCTACCCATCCCGGCTCACTCCCAGCCTCTGTCTGGCTTTGACCCCGTCCTTGTACCTGGTGCAATTTTTTTAGGTTATCTATTTGAAAGTATGGACTGCTTTAAGGACTTACAGGTATGTTGGGTTAAGACACAGCCATCTCTATCGTCTTCTACAAGCCATGCGCATAAAGTTGGCAACGTAGTTTTAAGTGAACCGATTTGACTCCGTTTGCACCGTTTGACAGGTAAACAGCGAGTAAACCTCGAGTACTGAATCCTATGGAGATGGCATATCTTCTATACATCTATACAAATAAATAAAATTGGAGTGTCTGTTTGTAACATTAAATAACCGCTTTTTACTACGTGCATATGATTAAATATACGGTACATATACCAAAATGACATGTTTAACAATTTTTGTCTGTTTGTCTGTTTGTTCCGGTTAATCTCTGAAACGGCTGGACCGATTTTGACGGACTGATTAATACGACAATTAGAAATAGAATTGAATTCCAAGATTTTCTTACATTGTGACTTAGTTACACCTCACTTTTTCGTAGGTATGCCACCTCCATAGGATTTAGTACTCAGAGGAGTAAACCGGTTCACAGCAATGTTGCCGTTCCGTATCATAGCATGGCTTGTAGAAGACGATAGAGATGGCTGTGTCTTAAGACGATAGAGACGGCTGTGGTTAAGAGGATTACTTATCTATCACCAGTCAATAACTTTTCTTCTAATTGAAAAATATGACACGTTGACTTATATTACTATCTGAATATAATTAAAGAAGACAACATACAAATACAAAATAATTTTCTTTAGAGTAAAAAAAACATTCAATGAAAAAGGTTTCTTTTTATTTTCAATTTTATTTTCAATCGCCCATTTAGACCGTATTTAGCTAACTAAAACAATGGGCGCAAGAAGCTTAGCTAACAATCCAAAAGATATTTTTTTCTAGTGGTTAGGTACTTATTGTTGAAAAATTATGTTAAGTTAATTTTATTGTCTTTCTTTTACAGCTCAAGAGCTTGAACGCCTGAAACGCTTGCGTCTCGTCGAGTTAAGGCCAATTCTGCTACATAATACATTCTCTTATTTCACTTTATCGTTTCAAAGTTCCAAACAACACAGTCATGTCAATTGTGAAAATGTATCAAATAAGTTGTCCTATGTGTTAAATTAATACCTTTAGCATTTCGTCTCAACTTGTTACCAAAAAAAAACTTATTATTATCAAAACGTTAAATTTTAAAGTTTTCCTTGAAATCGTTGTAATTTTTTAGTATTAAGGATATTTCAACACTCGGGACAATACAAGTAGCTTAAATAATTAGATAACTGTTAAATAATTAATACTTTAAGGTAAATGTTTATGAAGTTCGGACCCAATGTGTATCCTTGTGGTACCCGCTGGGGCAGAGAATGGTGCCATAAAGATTGAATAAATCATAATTAAATGTATGTAGTTAGGCGAAATATTTACTAATTATACTACAATTTTACAATTCTTCTGGTAAGATTAGTTGCGGAGTCTATTCATTAATGTTTATTTTTTTATATGAATCTATGCACTTACAACCACTTTTTTATGATTCAGCTGTTTTTGTGATGTTTGCACCGTTCACAGTCTGGTGAGCGACGTCATGTGCCAAAAAACCGGAATAAAGATATTGTTGTACCACTGCCATTTTATTTTGCTTTATTAATTATTTAGGTATGTAAGTAAAGTCTTCGCTTTATTAAGCAACGAATTCACTGATTAAGAACCTACTTAGATGTATTTGTCGTCCCAACACGAATGATTAGGAATCGACTTGAAAACACGGTGGCATTTAACTTATTTGCGCAATGGCTATTATACCCAGTTTACATAATTAGTTATTTCTTATAATAATATAGGTATTATGTTATCAATGAAACGAATACTATGTGCATTAAATGTGTTGTTTAGCCTGGCTAAGTTTATGTTGTGTCGTTAAATATATGAGAAATTTAAAAGTACTGACAAACTTGTATGTTTTTAACTTTACTGTAACTATTATACCTAAATGAAACCGGACTATGACGATACTAGTATATCCATGTATTGATGCTAAGTGAACAAATGCAACTAACAATAAAAATATGAAAATAAATATGGTTTTTATTGCTTCTTCTACATTTTGACTGTGAGACTAGTGACAAATTTCCAAGATAGGTAAAGCTCAATTTTACTTTTCTGCAAAAATGTGTATAGTTAAGTTTTCATCTCTCCCTTTACTCTGTAAAAATTAGGTATCGTCTTAGTAGGATGTTTAATTTTGAATTGTATCGAGAGAAGGCATTGATACATAAAAGAGAAGAGTAAAAAATACTCCACCATCAAGAGAAGGAGTTATTTCATTTCAAAGAGTTATTCGCCATTTCGGCTAAATATGTTTGTTACTTCTAACGACTATATTTTGGCTAAAGGTGTGTTTTTTAGTCGAGTATATTATATTTCCTTCTTTTTCTCTTCATCATCATCATCATCATCATGTCAGCCGAACGACGCCCACTGCTGGGCATAGGCCTCCCCCAAGGATCTCCACAACGATCGGTTTTCGATCTTTTTCTCTTATTAGGTAGCAATTCCATCGAGAGCCAACAATTTCAACATCGCAACCATTTCGTGGCTTCTCCATCCATACTATACTAATATAACCTTTAATGTGAAAGTGTGTTTCTTTGTTCGTTTGTCCGTCTTTTACGTCAAAGCGGAGCAGAGGATCGACGTGATTTTTTGGTATTGGCATAGTTTAGGAGCTGGAAAGTGACTCGGGCTACTTTTTATCCTGGTAAAATATCACATTCCCATGGGATAAAGTCTTGTCCCCGCGGGCGATGCCGCGTACGGAAGTCTCGTAGTATCCTACTAATATTATAAATGTGAAAGTTTAGATGTTTGGATGTTTAGATGTTTGGATGTTTGTATATTTATTACTCAATCACGCCAAAACGGATGAACGGATTTGGCTGGAATTTGGGGTCATAGATACTTTGTAGCCTGGAGAGGAACATAGGCTTTCCTTTAATCCACAGTCACACCAATATTAAAAAAGGTAAAGTCTGTTGGATATAAGAGGTTATCTCTTGAAGTAGAAAACCGATGTTGCAAATTCTTTTACCAGCAGAGAATGCTACACTAAGTATTACTGAGCTATATTTTATCTCAATATTTCCACGGGGACAATACCTCGCGAGTAAACCCGCAGGGTGCAGTTAATCAGAAATAAAACAACATTGGTTTAAAAATTCATGTTTAGACTAAGGAAATTTTTCAACATGATTATTCATACTCAAAGAGTTTAAGTGTTTTAGTTTGCATCCAAGAGCCCAGTCCTCGCACCGCCTTTCTATGGAGTAGTACACGAGGATAGGCATAAAGTCGTATGGTGATGGCTCGATACCCAAAGGCTTAGTAATTGTTGTCCCTTTAACCGGTTTCTCCGGGACCTTTTTCAAATTATCGTCAGAGTGATTCCCAGGTTTCACGGTGTGCTCTTCGTCATGTTTCAGATTTGCTCTCATTTTCATCATAATTTTATTCGACGAATTTGATGGTATCTCAGCTACAAAAACAGCTGAATAGACCCGATCCAAATGTGTCACAATACTATCAGAAACGGGTATGATTTTAAAATGTTTGTACAGAGGCACTACGTCAACATGCGCTTCATCTTTTACATCGATATGCTGTTTAATGTCGTTTTTTATTATTTCTTTGGTGATATATGGCAATGGACCGCTAACTAACAGTATTCTGGAGTATTCGTCCGCGTAAAATAAAGCAGTTGCCACTATTGTATGATCCTTTTCACAGGAAACCATGGTCCATGTAGATATCAACAAAAAAAATAACAACATTTTTATTTCTCGGTTCACAAAAGATTAAATAATTCTTCACAAGTTCTTGTATGTAGGTACTATCGTGGTTATAAACGTAACTCGTTACGCCTTTTAACTAAACATAATAAGTTTTCAGTAATAACAAAAATTATAGTTAATTTTACTACGTTATAATATCTTATAACAAGAAGGTAAAAAGATATCAGGTAAAAGTAATACTATAGGCAGGTACCTATTAGTTAATGTCTCAAGAAATAGAAAATTATGTTTTTTTTAATTTTTTTTTATTAATATGGCCAACGAACTTTTGTAAGGAGCTTAGACCGTATGCCGCGGAGGGAACAGTCATCTAACCAATTCACACATTTTTTCTCAATATTGTAGTAAATAGCATTGGGGATCACAGTTACGAAGGGGTCAATTATGTCTGGTTTCATCACTAGAAAGTCGTTTATCCCTTTATTCTCAACGTAAGGGTTATGCTCCACAGCAGGCTGGTAGTCGTGTAACGTATCCAATAGTTCTTTTTCTACAACTTCCGCTTCATGGACCACATCATCATTTTTGACCGCATGTGGATGTCTTGTATCCTTTCTGGCTTCAAAATGTTCATTTGCTACTATTTCACCGGCAATTTCCCTTCTACCATCTTTTATTTTACTTGCTGATCGAAGTAGTTGTAATGAAGTTTTGATGCCCAATTCATCATCCATATATCGCTCGTGGTTGGCTAAGGGTCTCAAAGTTTCCGCTGTATTTATATACAAGATAATTGTTGTTAATATCACAATCTGAAAAAAAAAGAATGAAACAGTATTTATTATTGATCATCGTCATTTTAGCCGTACGACGCCCACTGCTGGGCATAGGCTACTATTACTTATATATATTTTATAAAAAAGTTAGAAACCCAAACACAATAAAATTATTACTCACCCTATTGGGCATTTTTGTGTAGGTAAGTACCTAATATTTATTTAAAATTAAAATTACATGTCAAAATCAGCTTTGCGGTTGTTCTTGTGGTAATAAAAAATGAAGATTATGACAAAAGTCATATTGATTTAGCTTCAACAATATGACTTAAAATGAATCGACCATGAAATTAACGAACACATTAAAACAATAGTTATTTAGTTACCAGGCCAACATACGGATGCTCATGATTCTTAAGTTTTTATTGTGCCTTGTAGTAAATATAGACTTTACTTTAGTGTTTACTGGGTATTTGAATTAATTAATAATATTGTAGCCCGTTACGCACCGACACGTCCATGTCGTCTCGTGGCGCGCCAGGTGTTCCCGACTCGCCACCACTCGCCACACCGGACGGAGATAGTGTGAGTGACGGATAAGGCTGCGTGTGAAACAAATATGATGATCACAGAGTAACTCGATCCGAACGTGACGTGAAGAAGAACACGTTACAAGAAGGTCTCCCGTCAAAAGCTTTAAGAAACCATATTATCATAGCTTCGTTGACGTTCACAAGTGCTGACTCTTACCAACACTTGCCACTTGTCCAATAGAAAGGTTTCAAGAATCTGGTAAGGCTAAACATTTTTCACAGGTGACATTACAGAAAATTGAGGTTGGAAGGTGGAGTCCTCAAATAGAGTCAGAGGCATTACTTGCAGGGCACTGCAAGTAATGCAGTGCCCTGCAAGGCAACCCACATGTTGAAATGAAACCAATATCGAAAGTTTTAAGCTCTGACCAAACAGGAGCGTCCGTCGCGCGGCGGACGCCGACGCGATGCTTTCGCGTTGTGGTTGCTTAATAATAGCACCTGTGGTAATAGCTCCGGCGACCGCCGCGTACTTACTTTGTGGTAATAGCACAGAGGACAAAAAAATACGTGGTATTTATAATAGGTAATAAAGTGACAGCGTCAATAGCGCAAATGTCGCGCAATCAACTTTACCGCGTCGCATTCGCACTGCATCGCATCTATGATCGTGCATATGGTACTTAAAAAACAAGCTATAACTCCTAAGCGTTAAGGAGTTTTACCTTCCATTATCAGCTCACCTAAATAACCTGAAAGAATACAACTAAAATCTTTACATATCAACGATATTTAAAGAATTATCCTCTAACTCTTAACCATTGAGGAGTTGTACCTTCCATCACCAGCTCATCAGCATAAGATGATGACAACCAGATGCAAATACTTAAAAAACTTTAGAAAATCTATAAAACTCGTTTTCCTCGTTATCCCCTTGGAACAATAATGGTACCCCTTGGTAACTTGGTAACCTCAGGAGTTTACTCTTTCGAATAAAAAAAGAATAATTGAAATTGGTCAATAGTTCGCGAAGATATTGACGTGTGAGCAGGAACCACTATAGTCCAGTCAACGAACGCTCCAAAAACAGTATAGAAGGAAATCCTTGGAACCCAATTTTTGACTTCGTAACTTTGTTTGGACTATTTAGGAGGTAAACGTATCAAAAGTCCCCGCCCGTAGCCCTTTAAGCCGGCGAGGGGGGTTTGAAGGCCTTTTTTTTTGTTTTTAAATTATATCTTAGAAACTATGCGTCCCAGCGACAGCTTACAATGCACAAAATAAAAGCTGATTAAATTTGCTACAAGTTTTCAGTCAAATTTTTCAATATCTTGTATAGTTTTCGAGATATTCGCTCTTGAAAGTCTGTTATTTTAGAATAAATATTTAAGCACCTTTTGAGCGGATAACTTTTCAACGATGCACCGAAAAACTAAATGCTGTCCACGGGGTTGTAGAGCATTAAATTCTCTTCATTAATATATAACTTAACTACTAGCGCTCCCTCCGCAACTTTGTCCCCGTGGAATTGAGTTCACAAAAGTTGCATCCAACTTTGAACCCCTTTTTTACCCCCTTAGAGGGAGAATTTCCAAAAATCCTCCCTAAGTGCTACCCTACACTCCCTAAGGAACATACATATCAAATTTCATCTTCTTGCGCCCAGTAGTTTCGGCTGTGCGATGTTTGTCAGTCAGTCAGAAACACAAAAGTTTTGTAGAATTGTACAGATATACAGGGTGGCCGGTCAATTAACGTCACAAAAAAATTTAGGTCCGGCATGTCGTGGGGTATCAGAATCATACATGGAGGTGTTCCGCGACTTTTTATAGTTTTCGAGTTATGATTTTTTCCCTGATTTTTTGAGAAATATCGACATGACCAGCTTAAAAAATTCTAACATAACATTATTAAATATAATACATCCATTGGCTAGAGATTTGCCGAGTAGATATTAAACATTTCACTGAACAAGAATTTACAAAAGTGTCTAGTTCCGCAGATACATGTCTAAACCAAAAACCTGCCGCTACAGTAAGACAGTTAAAGTTCATCTTGCTAAGTAAGTTAGCAAGTAAATGTGAGGTAATGAGGAAAATCCTGCTGGGACTGCAGTACAACCACCGGGCTACAAGTCACGCTAGACCACAAAGGAAGTTGCATTGCCCGCAGGAAATCCATGAAGTCATGTCCGAGAAATCATGCAGCACGCCGAGGAGCAGGTACACACTTCGGGTGTACCAAACGAACAGTACACAAAACTAATTAAGTACAAATGTTTCACGACTCGAAAGCACGCGTGGCCACATGGCAAGTGATAATATCAAATTAGAATTCTTACCATTATCTGGGCCGTTGAATGCGTGAACTGTATAAAAATCTACGTAGTTTGGACGCAAAAAAAGGGGATCACACGCCTTAGCATGGATATTATCTAAGTATCACATCTTGTCAAATCCTCTGCACTCGTGGCAGCCGACAAGAAAAGAACGTCGCGCACACTTGAAAAGCACGCTAGGAACACAGACAGTGGGCACAAAAATTTTTTTTTTTACTTTATAAGTTCTGAATTTAGTTCAAATGGAAGAAAACAGAGGAGCAGGAGGAAGGGGGCTCGGGGGGCTGAGCCCCCGCCTCACAAGAAAGTTAGGTTAGTAGAACAGTGACCAAAACGCCGCGCGAACCGAGCGAACGAAGCGAGCGTGCCGCGGCAGCGGCAGCGGCCGGCGAAGCGCCAGAAAAGACTTTTTCACCTCTCCAGCACGAAAAGGGCTCTTTTGGCGCGTAAAAACTCGCAGCAAAATCGATTTTTGCTGCGAGCGTGAGGCAAAGTGCTTGTGATTACATGCTCTTTGAGTGCTTTTTTAATTTCTTACACCACCTTTTGAAATAATTAAGAAAAAAGAAATAGAGTGACAAGGATGAGAATTTTAAAATTAATAAGTGCAAAAAAGATAGATAGATAGCTTTATGTCGTTGGACATGAATTATAAAGCATAAACGTCGTGTAGTCCACGCGGGCGAAGCCGCGGGCGGAAAGCTAGTAATATTATAAATGTGAAAGTTTAGAATTTTGAATGTTTGTTACTCAATCACGCCAAAACGGCTAAACGGATTTGTCTGAAATTTGGGAAACAGATACTTTGTAGCCTGGAGAGGAACATAGGCTACATTTTATCTCGGAAAAATATCACAATCCCGCGGGATAACGTCATGTAGTCCACGCGGGCGAAGCCGCGGGCGGAAAGCTAGTATAAATATAAAATAAGAAAAATTAATGACATCTTATAACAAATTAGATAAATACCTATTATAATGTTAAAGGTTGCCTTCAATGTTGTTTTTCTCACCTCTAACACTTTTCTCGCTGGTGAGGTGAAAAGTTGTATGTTTAGCACGAGAGCAAATTTTTCTGATGTCTCGTGCCTTTAAATCACTCACTGTGCTCAGTAGTCTATATATGAATCACTCGCTACTAGTTCGTGATTTAAATTCAGCACTCGAAGCGAAAAATGACTTTGCTCTCTTGTATAACAAATAACTATTTCACACTTATGCTCTGAAATGTTAATATTATATTTGAGAAAAGAATGCAGTACGTGGCACTTTTCCGAGGTAAACATTCTAAATTTGAAAATCACTGCAGTAATGAATTTCAGTACTTACTTACTGCACTGATTTTAGTGCAGTAAGTAAGTACTGAAATTCATTACTGCTAATGGTATAGTGCCACAACCTTTTCTGTGCCGGTGACAGCAGCGCTACGTACGTTTTTCTTTTTATTGTAGTAATTTAAGCGGCCCTGACTTCTAAGAACTTCAGCCGCCAGCAGCGCTATGGTTGTTGTACGTAGTACTTATAAATTCCTTGGGTTGGACATCAACTTGACAGCAAAATGACATTACAAAAATCACGTTAGTTTCACATTTTGGCCACCGGCACAGCAAAGTTTGTGGCACTGTACTACCAACTTTTTTTCTTTATTTTTTTTTCGTTATTCCTGTGTATGTACCTACTCCACCAAATTTGAGAGCAGAAGCAAAATTAATAACAGAAAACTACTGCCAGCAAAATCAAAAGAAAGATATATGAAAACCTACTATCTGATTTGGAAAAGTGAAAAAAGGCGCATACGTTTTCGGAATCTGTGTTGTTGGCGTATTTTAATGATAAGTACATCATTAAAATAATATGATTATGGGCGATTTATACATAAGTGTGCCCGGGACAACAATAACATTTACATTTAATAATTGCCCGAACATGTGTGATATAAATTTTAATAAATATTATTTAGTTATTAAACAGTTTTTTTTTTATTTTCTCGCATTTCTTGAGAAAAGCACTATACAAGCCTTGTACGGTAAGCAAATTACCTTGCCTCGAATGAATTCTGTCCTCGGCTGTAATGTACTATTTCACTTCTCATGCTCGTAAAGTTCGTGTTTATGTTGGGTATAGACTGCAAAATCGCTTTTTATGCTCTAGTACATAAAGTAAAATTAAGTCTCAGACTCTAACCGCCGGTTTCTGAAAGTACGTAGATGACTAATTTAATGCTCGCATTTTAGTATGTACTTAATTGTAATATTTGTAAAAGTTAGATTTTCTCAAGCGTAAATAGAGGTTTGATGTCTGTGGTTCTGTCATGACGAAGGACTTTTCTTTTTGTTCGGCGGGGCAAAGAAGATCACATTTTGCTAAGATGTGATAAAAAGGTCTCCATTCGGTCAGGAGGTTGGGGTCTTGTGCGCCCCAACCACTCCTGAACCTGGTGGTAAGTCCTGAATGAGTCAAACTTGGCTTTGTTTTTACAAAGCAATTAAAAATGCCTCGCTTGCACTCTTGGTCTCTTCTGGAAGGAAATCTGGCAACAAGAACACTTCCAGCTGGTGAACGAGGTCGAAGTTTTGTTTGAGGACACGAATGAATTTCAATTTTCCCTGCCCAAAAAGGGCAGAGGTGGTATCATACCCACTGAATGCATGTAGGAAAAGCACCATGCTGGTGGAACACCATCAATCCCGCTATTGAATGAGGTGGAGGAAAACTGGGTGTGATCTGACCTTTTCCTGCCACTTTTATGGAGACTTACATTGGGTACAGGTAGAGCCTAGTTTATTCCAATTTTTCAAGTTTTTGGGAAAATAGAGAACATTGAGAACCCTATACCTATCTTGGAAGCTATTAGACCTAGATAATTGGATTAAGGCTCAAACTGTCAAGAATTTGGTACACTAACATTTCTCGTCTGGCCTGGCCTAATAATTTGATTAATTCAGAAAAACTAATAAATAGCAAAATAATGCTTTAAGCAGGTGATTAAACAAAAACTTTTGTAAAAAACATCTAAGTTAAGAATTTCGAAGAAAAATAATTTTGAACATAAAATGGCGTATGGTTAAAAAACGTGTGACGTAAAGAATGCTAACTGCTGAAAGAGCAGTAAAACTTAGATAAGATGGTGATAGCTTACCAGGCGGACTTCTCCTTCTCAACCACCAACCAAACCGAATACAATATGTACCTACCTACCAAACTGGGAATCTAATCCTGCGTCTGTCCGAGTGAGTATAATTATGTCATATTTCCCCGAGATAAAAAGTAGCCTATGTTCCTCTCCGGGCTATAAAGTATCTGTGTTCCAAATTTCAGCCAAATCTGTTCAGCTGTTTTGGCGTGGTTGAGTAACAAACATCCACACATCAATATTTTTTTACATTTGTAATATTATAGACCTAGTAGGATTTTTTGCAGTGGCTAAAACCGGAGACTCTACCTTACTTAGCCTTTGACCGCTCTTATAGCGGCTGAAGGTCTCATTAACATATTTCGGTGCTTCAGACCAGAATTATAATCAGATTGATCAGTTTAAGTCAATCATTTAAGGATCATTTTCTCCTTTTTAGGGTTCCGTACCTCAAAAGGAAAAACCGGAACCCTTATAGGATCACTTTGTTGTCCGTCTGTCTGTCTATCTGTCTGTTCGTCCGTCTGTCTGTCAAGACCCTTTATCTCGAAAACGCCTTAAGGTATCGAGTTGAAATTAAAACCATATACTAAGGTCTACGGTCCCTTGATGCTGTGAAAAAATTAAACTTCTGTGTTAACGTAACAAAAAGATATAGCCCTTAATGCCGCAAATAACGCATATTTCTACACTCTCAAGGGAATCAAAATGCATAGGGTACTTCCCGTTGATCTAGAACTTTGAAATTTGGCTAGTATATCGTCTTATACTACAAGTACAGGGAAAAATCTGAAAACTATACATTTGTAATTAAATCATTAACTCTCTGTCTGTCTATCCGTCTGTCTGTCAAGACCCTTTATCTCGGGAACGCGTGGAGGTATCGAGTTTAAATTAAAACCATATACTTACTCAGGGTTACGGGTTCCTTGAAGCTGTGAAAAAAATCAAACTTCTAAGTTAACGTAAAATAAAGATATGGCCGTTTATACTGCAAAAAATTCATATTTCGTCTTTCTCACGGGAATCTAAATTCATAGGGTACCTTTCGTTGACCTAAAACTTTGAAATTTGGCTAGTAATATCGTCTTAAATTAAAAGTACAGGGAAAAATCTGAAAACTATACATTTGTAATTAAATCATTAACTGTCTGTCTGTCTATCCGTCGTCTGTCAAGCCCCTTTATCTCGGAAACGCTTAAAGGTATCTAGTTGAAATTAAAACCATATACTTAGGTTTACAGTCCCTTGAAGCTGTAAAAATATCAAACTTCTCAGTTAACTCCAAAAAAACATACGGCCGTTTAAATGCCGCAAAGCGCGCATGTTTCGATACTCTCAAGGGTATCAAAATTCATCGTTGATCTGGGACTATGAAATTTGACAAGTAATGCCGTCTTATACTACAAGTACAGGGAAAAATCTGAAAACTATACATTTATAAAATCATAAAAAATATAGTCATTAAAGTACGTAAGTAATAAAAAAAACAATTTGCGCGGTTTTGTCTAAATTGTAGATCCAAATAATACTCAGATCGAAAATGAACCAGAAGATAAATATTGCATTTTTATTTTTAGGGTTCCGTACCCAAAGGGTAAACACGGGACCTTATTACTAGAGATCGGATATTCGGATGCATATTTACCTAAAGTTAATTTTTGGCTAGGAAATTATGGAAGCGGCTTCTTCAAACATGTTTTTTTTAATGTAAGTCCCAGATCTCCAGAAAATTCGCGAATGCAAAATGCGTCGGTAACATGGTTGAGGGTTTGGAGTGTAGCAAAGGGTGTGCAGGACTTTCAACTTAGTTTCTGTATGGGGCCAGGACTTGTAAAATGTTCAAGAATGAATTTTATAAAAATGAGAATATCTCGAAATCGGTGCGTCTCGTAGCCTAAACTCTTACAAAATTATCGACCCCCTATGGTGCTCCGCAGATACTAAAGGGGGCATCCGATGGACGTATAAAAAAAAATTTTTTTTTGTTACAAAACTTCACAATTTTTGTTTAAAAAACAGAGAAGGAGGAACGGGGCGGTAAAGCCTCCCGCCACTTAACAAAATGTAAATGTAACAGACGTTTCAGGTTAGGTTAGGTTAGAACTGTGACCAAAAGGTCGCGCAAGTCGCGCCGCGGGAGCGGCCGGCGAAGCGCCAAAAGCTAAATTGCAATCATCCATGAAAATTTTACAAGTTCCCGCTCCATACTAAATCCAAAAAATGATTCTTGCTACACTCCAACCGCATTCGAGGTATTTATTAAAAAATTTTAGATACAAAAGTGCATTCCATAACAGCCAACACCTCAACTTTAGGTAAATATGCATCCGATTATCCGATCACTGCTTATTACTAAGACTTCGCTGTCCGTCTGTCTGTCACCAGGGGGGGCGATTCTCAAATGTAATAACATAGGTCGAATTCGAATACTAATCTAAAAAGTTTTTGATAAAAAAGTGTACTGTAACTACTACTATCTGATACTGAAAATATCACAATGATACTGATGTGTCTACGAAAATTGACATCCGCAATTTTATTTCGACGGTACGCGCCATATAACTTGGCGTGTGTCAATATCTGGAACTAAAATTATGTCATGGGAATAAGGCTTATTTTTCCGAACAACCACGACGATCAGCGCCCTCTGACAAATGCTAAGTTATGTGGCGCGGACTCTATCTAATTTGATATCATATCAAAGGCGCGCCGGTAATTTCAACTGTCTAGCTGATAGCTAGACAGTTGAAATTTTCACAGATGATGTAAGTATTTCTGTTGCCGCTGTAACAACAAATACTAAAAACAGAATAAAATAAATATTTAAAGAGGCTCCCATACAACAAACGTGATTTTTTTCTCGATCTAGTGTCTTATTATGTTGTATAGATTAATATTGCACGTTATAAATAGTGTCTAATGTTGTATAGATAAGGGTACGGTACCCTTCGTGCGCGAGTACGACTCGCACTTGGCTGGTTTTTTTTTCGTTACATGGCAGATTCTGGAAACGGCAGATTCTGGAAATGGCAGATTCTGTAAATAGCAGAAGTACTAGTCCTTAAGCTACTATACCTTGGTATTAGAACATTGTATGTAATGGTGTCCAATATTTATTTATTATTATTATTATGTTATACCTACTTATGAGTTCTGAGTTGATGCCATTTTCTGAATAGCTTATTTATTCACTTGCAAACCAATAAGCACTTTGCACACTTTCGCAGTGTTTATTAAGTCGTTGCCTTATTAAATCAGCATAAAAAAATTGGTCGTCTGTAAAGTCGGTTTACGGGACGATTTGATAGACGTAGGTCCAATACGCAATTACGATAATTTTATTTCGTGCGCATAGCAATTTATAAGACGTTATCACGTCAAAAACAAAGTTGAAGCAACGCAAACAAAGGGGCGTGCGACCGTAGTAAAATAAGCTGTTGCATCTTCGTGTCACGCCTCTTACTACCCCTTACCGAATCGCACCCAGGGATGGATATATACGGTGTAAATGTCTCGGCCAAGTCTCACTTCGCGTCATAACACCGACCCCGCTGGTCGCGTCGTTTGCCCGAGCTGGGAATATTCAACGTTTGCAGTTCTCAGCTCGATTAGGCAGCTTCCGTGTAATAATCGGTCAGTGCTACATTTCGACGTTTGGAAGGTAAAGACGCGGTCAGTGACAAACCTTGTTTTGAAGGTTCAAGTAAAAGTGTGTGATTTGAAACTATTTTATTACTTAGGTAGTGTATATATTCTTTGCCTTAGGTTAAATGAAACATAGAAACTTTTACCGGAAGTATTTGAAGTGGACAGGATTTTATTAAATATCTAATTGTTATACACATAAGCATAATAGTTATTTTCCAATCGCTCTTTTTAATCTTTTTTGATCGATTTTAATCATTATATTTGTGTTTTACAAAAGAGAAATCAAAGGAAACTTTAATTGAAAAATGGACTGAAACTAATGGAATGAACAAGATCTACCTGTTGTCAGTAGCGACCTAAAAAGCCTTATGTACTCCCCTTTTCTTTTGTGGGTTTCGTAAGATCCGACTAAGGGAGCAAAGAGATGAGAAGACGAGTAACGTCTTTTAAAAGTAACGTGTCTACGATCGCCAACGCCATCGCATAGTGGAGAGGTGCGTTTTCACAGAAGCTGAACGGAGAAAGTTGTGTTTTCATACATTGTTACAAAACTCAACTGTCATCAAAATGTGTGGAAACAACTCAGCTCCGCACGCCACCGCTTCTGTGGAAACGCAAATATTATTGCCCGCACTGCTCTCTACAGGCTTTTCATAAGTCTAATTTACATAGGTTCCAGTGACTGGCGCCGAAATCGATGACAGTCCATCACTAGCTTAGTGTAATAGTGTTACTAGGTACTTACTGGTTTTGAATTTTTTTATTCGAATGCAGTCAGTAGTGCTAACTGGCTTCATGTTAGCCGTGGCGGCCGTTAAAGTGATTATTGACGGTTTAGGAATCTATATATATAAAATCGAGGGGACATAATATGGTTATATTAGGGTTTTGACGACTGGAAATGTAGCGGGTATCAGCTTTTTAAGGTGCTTTGCGAAGAAAAAGGAAATCGTACTTTTTCGGTCACCCATCCCGTGACCGACAATTGCGAAAGTTGCTTTACCGGAACTGTCACGGCGTAAATAGTGAAAAATATGCAAACTAAATTGTTACAAATAGCTAAACTTGTTTAACCGCGTAACGTTCCCTGGGCATCCCCACTACAAGGTGGACCGACGATCTAGTCAAGGTCGCAAGTAGCTGCTGGATGCGGGCAGCGCATGACCGATCGATGTGGAGATCCTTGGGGGAGGCCTATATGCCCAGCAGTGGGCGTTGTTCGGCTGACATGATGACTGTTGTGTTAGTCTAAAAAGCAAAACAATTATTTTGGAAAAAATCGTGTAGTTCTTCCTTATTATTAAACGAGCGTAAACGTTCGGAAACAATTTAAAAAAATCGGCCAAGTGCGAGTCGGACTCGCACACGGAGAGTTCCGTATCATTACTACAGAACATTGGACAATATATTTTTTGATTACTTTTTGCATTCATAATGTAACTTTTTTTATTCAAAAAAAATTAGGTACCTATACGGACTAAGTATATTTTTTATGATTTAGGTAATTACAGATGTATAGTTTTCAGATTTTTCTCTGTACTTGTAGTATAAGACGATATTAATGGTCAAATTTCATAGTTCTAGACTAGATCAACGGGAAGTACCCTATGAATTTTAATTTCCATTGTAGTGTCGAAATATGCATTTTTTGCGTCATAAACGGCAGTTTTTTTTTTTGAGTTAACTGAGAAGTTTGATATTTTCACAGCTTCAAGGGATTGTAAACCTGAGTATATGGTTTTAATATTAACTCGATACATCCACGCGTTCCCAAGATAAAGGGTCTTGACAGACAGACGGACGGACAGACAGACAGAAGGACAACAAAGTGATCCTATAAGGGTATCATTTATTTCTTTTGAGGTACGGAACCCTAAAAAGGAAAAATACTCTTTGAAAGCGAAAGCCAAGCTTTGAAAATGACGACACTGACCAACAAGACATGCAAGTATAAGACAGTGATGCCAAAGCCGTTATTACAGGCACACTTATCTGAAGCAAATATAAAAATCGGCCAAGTGCGAGTTGGACTCGCCCATGAAGGGTTCCGTGCCCACTTACCGTACAGATTGCCTACACCTAGCCAAAATACCACTATCATTTTTAACAACAAACTTACATTTGCGGTTTTTGAAAATGTGTTATATCTCCAAAACTGCTTTCTATATCTTGTTCAAACCAATTTTCGTTAAAAATTTTTATAAAGATCTACAAGATATATTTTTTCTAGATTTTTCACTCTCTTATTTTAAAAGTTAGAGGTGGGGACACACTTTGTACAACTTTGGAAGTGTATATCTTTTAAAATATTGACTTTGATAAAAAATGATCAACGAAACCTAAATATCATTTTAAATACCTATCTAAAGACACTCCACAGTAATATGTTTTATGAAAATATTATTTTTCAGTTTCAGTTCTATGTATGGGGAGCCCTATTTATTTTTACCACACTTTTATTAGCTTCTCTTGTAACTAAGTCACAATGTAAGAAAATCTTGGAATTCAATTTAAACCTACTTCTAATTGTCGTATTGATTTGAAAGTTTGCAAGTCTAAATGAATCCGATGACAATACAATAATTTGCTACTATCGAGCTGATCTGATGATGAAGTCAAGAGGTGGACAATAGAACTCTTCAATGGCTGCTAGGAAACCCCTCGAGTTTGGACTCATTTGTTTCGTTCTGATGAGACCTATTTGCTACACTTGGTTGTAAGGGTCTGATGATGGAGCAGAGAGGAAGTCAGTGGCACTCCTTAATGACCACTAGGAAACACCTCGAGTTTGGGCTCATTTGTTTCGTTTTGATGAGACCTATTCGCTACACTTGGTGGCCAGGGTCTGATGATGGAGCAGGGAGGCAGTAAGGGTTCGGTTCGCGCATCTGGTAACTAATAGACTCCACTCGAATTTGTAAAACTAAATGCATACAATCACGCCTTTGAGTTATAATGTTTACGGGGTGGGCAGACACATGAATGGACTGTGAAATTGATTACCATCCATCCATAGCTTTCCATTTATTAAACTAAAAAGTATGTTTGTAAAAATATGTAGTTTAAAAAACTAAAAAACACACTTTTATAGGAACATACTAAAAAGTACAAAATAACCGTCTGTTGTTAATTCAATAACTGAAATTAAAAAGCGTGGTGCTCCCTTTGCAAAGCATGCATTCAAATAAGTACTTGATATTGACAACGCGCACCACGCTTTTTAATTTCCGTTACTGAATTAACAACAGACGGTTATTTTGTACTTTTTAGTATGTTCCTATAAAAGTGTGTTTTTTAGTTTTTTAAACTACCTACATATTTTTTTTGAGTGTGAAATGCTATCCCAAAATACGAATGATAAAATCACTGAAGGCCAAATGAACGACATCCCAAATCACATTTTACCAAAAACATTTTAAGCCGAATCACGTTAATCCAAATACACGAAATCCCAAATCACGGTTTACCAAAAACATCTTTAATCAAATCACGTTAACCCAAATGAACGAAATCCCAAATCACACTTTCCCAAAAACATTTTAGTTGAAATCACGGTACATAAACCAAAAAAAAAAACGATCGAAACCACAAATAACCAAAAAATGATCCATGCAAAAGTTTATGAGGATGTTTGGATGGATGGATGTTTGTTACTCTTTCATGCAATAACTACATCGCAGGTTCAATCTATAAATAAATATCAGAACCTTAAAAAATCCGTAAGAAAATCATCATCATCATCCACTGCTTTAGGTACATAAGCATTCCCCAAATTATATACCTAGGTACGTATTACTGCAATTACCTGCAAGTTAGCTGGGCAAATTTTTATTTCTTGTTTAAAAGAGCGGTGATATCAAAGTGTATTTTTTAGTATTTGATATTTTTTATATTATGTATTATTATATATATGAAATAAAGACAAAAATATTTATAATAAACATATAAACATTGAAACAGATAATACATATGTATATAATCAGATTAATACAGCTGTATGAACAAAACTTTTTTATGAAAGTAGGGCAGGCGTACCGGTTTTGGCCACTGTACCGGTTTTGGTCACTTTTCACTTTAAAGTTATATAAATAGGAATTAAAAAACTATTGCTTATATTTATTAATGGCGAATAAAATATTGGACTTTTAGTTAATACTTACAGCACTTAGCTTTTTTTATGTAGTACGATATTTTAGAAATAAACACCATGTTATGTTTCAAAGTTAACATTTTGTAAAATTCTTAAGCAAAATGTTAAGGGTAAAGGTTTTGAAAAATCATTTTTTTTCTACAATAAAATTATTTTATGGTTATTTAATATTTTATATTACATTAGAATATGTTTCTTCCAGATGGATAAAGTGTTGTTTTCTCACTGTTGTCACAAAAAGTTGGAAAACAATAAGTGGCCAAAAGTGGGGCTGGAAATTTTAGCATTGTGCCACCTTTGGCCACTTTGCCATTAGTAGGAAGTTCCCAACTTTTCATAAAGTTATTTTATTTTAATAGGCTCACAACTCAATTTTAAGGCGCTACTCGGAAAAAGTATGGACTTTTTGATATAAAACTATAGGATGGTTAGAGTTGTTACAAATCTGGTAATAAGATATGTATTTCTTTATACCTTTATCTAGAATCGTATAGTTTCAAAAACACGATTTTATGATTTTGGCTCGACACTTTTTATTTTCGAAAAGACCTCTAAAAAATACGAAATTTGAAGATTATTCTTAAGTGGGGTTACACATACTATTGGAAATTGGTTTAATTAGTGGACACCATTAATATTTAGGATCGTATAGAAGCATTTTTAAAAAATCGTTATAGTTTTTTAATACGAAGTGATTTTGTGTTTTTTTCGCCTAATCTACAAAATCGGTCTCGCTCCCGCGCGCGTCGTTTTCTCATTGCTATCTCGCTTCAGCATATTTTTTCCGAGTATCGCCTTAAATTACTTATGTCTAGGTTGTCCGCTGTCGCGGTAGCGGAGCGAAGCGAGACAGCAATGCAGAGCGGACTGTTTCTGCTTCGGAATCAATAGTATTGGTTAGTTAGGACCACTTTTCACTTTAAAAGTTATAAGTATAAATCTCCGTACTTTATAGTGAAACGGTAGAGGAAGTGAAGCGCGCAATTCGAGTGGAGAAGCGGAGTTAGGAAGCCGTGCTTGCTTGCCCCGCTTGGCTCTCTCTCTCCGCTTCTCTGCTCGGTTTCCTCACTCCGCTCCTTTTTCATTCTTCTGTTTCTAGTGTTTCATAAAACCCTTGTTTAGCTACCTCACTCCGCTCGGCTACCTCACTCCTTTTAACTCCGTAAAGCTGCCTGTCCGCTGAAGTAGAGGGAATCGGAGTGGAGTTGCGATTCCATACTTTTGAAAGTAGAACCTAACTCCACCTTGAAGTCAAATGTATGAAAACACAGCTCTCCGGTTTATTATATGGAAAGTTACAAAATTTTGTATGTATGTGTACCTACTAGGTACTGTAAGCTTTTTCTATTAGCTACTGGTGTTCTTCAATAAAATACTTTCCTCTGGTATTGGGTTTTTATTTCATTTATCTATACATAAAAAATATGTTATATTTTTAAAGGAACTTCTCTCTTTATTACCGTCTAGTATATGACTGCGTCAAATCCATCTTTCATTTTTAAACTCATATTCTTTAAAGATTGATTTGAGAATATAATCGTAAAGCAGTTTCTATTCCTTTTTAAAAAGCTAACTGCCCACAGCCTACAATTTCATCTAACGGCTGTGGTTATACACACTACAATCATTCCCCCCTCCATTCAAAAAAAAAATTTTTCATCGGAGAAAAAAAATTTTTTTTCAACAGGTGACAACCCTAAGAAAAAATTTCGGTCATACATAAGGCATGACCCTCAAAATACATACCTAACTACACTTAAGGTGTAGATCCTAACCCCAAACTCCTATCCACACTTAAGGCGTAGACCCTACTTAACCAATAACCTATCCACACTTAAGGTGCAGACCCTACTTAAATAATCATTACAAGTTCCAGTACATTTTGTATCGCGACTTAAAATCTAAACTAGCTAAGACCAGAAACGGAATTATAAACCATAGAACCATGGAAACATGACCCAGCTAGGATCTAGCTTCTCGAACGATCATCATTCGATAAACTATCTGGCAAAAAAAACTGGTCTAAAAATTTACCAGAGGTTCCCACGACCCCGTTATTTATTAACCCTAAACTTTACTCCTTGCCAACTATTATAATTATATCACCAACTCGTGATCTATTTCCACCGAATAGAAATAATCCAAAATTAACGCAGGCAAAGACAGAAGAAAAAAATATCTTTTTCAAATGCAGAAAATAACACATATGTAATCAAGACGATAAAAATACAACCAGATACAAAAGCTTCTTAAAGAATAAACAAATTCAAGATGCTTAAGAATGAGGCCATAGATATTGTCCCAACCACACAGCGAAATCCACTACTTTTAAAGCCGATACCATAATATACAATCATCTCACATAATCTATCGAAGTTCACGAAATTATCTGTTACCATTCAAAGTTTCAAGATGACTATCGTGAGTTCAAACGATTACCCAAGGTAAAATACTACAAAGGAATTCCGAACATGCATAGAATACCCGATTTATTCCACGTCAGAAATTACTTTCTTTGAGAAACATTCGTTATCAACCTTGGGAACAATCCCTTACTCTTACCTTACCAACTCGTCTCAATCTCATTCTTAAGGGCGTGGGACCAAAACCAGGACCCCATGACAAATAGCTTATTGCCTTATCATGTTGCTCCCAAAAATAAAATCAAGCGATCGGTCCAACAAACTATGTCAACCAACAAATATTTCTCATACAAAGGTAGACTACCACGGAAATTTCTAGTATGCTACAAGATATATCCTTGGGTCCTCGCAACGCACGACCTAGCATGCTTATAATGTGGCCTCATTCTCCAGCTCATCAGTCATCACAGCTCAGGATCAACATGAAAAAGAAACACCGGTTAATATCATATTTACAACCATACAATACATCTTTCCTAAAACACAAATATACAACATGGATAAAATTACAGGTTAAAGATGTAACCACAAATAACTTTCTTATTTACGAATAATAACTATCATCTAACATTCTATCAGACAGATACATCAGCGTGGCACGAAACGTTTCAAACGATTCGAATGTACAACCACCCCACGCGATCGCGAATTTATACGACGTATCAACAAATCAGACCGTCCCACATTCTGTACGACCCTATAAGGACCACGGTACAGCCGCTCCAACTTCATACATCTACCCGTAACTCGCCTTGGCACATACAATAAGACCTGGTCATTGACCCGAAACGATCTAGATCGCGCCCTTCTATAATAATACCGCTTTTGAATAACTTGCGGCCTCGCAAAATTATTTAAAGCCTTAGTAAATAATCCGCCTACACGATTAACCTTTTCTGTTACCGTCTCATCTAAACCTGTCATATCTAACCTCAAAGAACGATCTGCTGCTGAACGCTTTTCCCTACCTAACAAAATACTATCTGGCGATACTTTTGTTGACGCCTGTACCTTAATAATATTCACATGAACTTTTTCCGGCACGTTGATACTAAATAAACCTACACCATCATCAGGTTCAATATGTAAAGAAGATTGCTTCTTTCCTACCTCTCGCCCTTTCTCCTCATTAAACGACTCCCTACTCACAAAATCTACCACTACGTTGGCTCTACCCACAACGTCCCGTTGCACCGGAGACTCATCCCCGCTCATCACTATATTATTACTAACCGGCATTATCCCTGGCTTATCTAACTGCACGCTCGAAAAAGAAAACTCGTTTACTTTCCCCTCAGATAAATCTAACAAACCCCGCTTATTAATCCTACCTAAATCCTTCTCTACCTTAACACATTTCTCTTCTACCCCACACGCAACTTTGCGCGAATCCAAACAATCAACATAATCTTTCCTATTTAAACCCTGAAAACCCATTGAACCTACTACGTCACAACCCTTATTCTCAGCTGTTCCGCTGAACTTCATTTGTTCGTTCGCGATCGAACTCGAACTGTCAAGAAAAATCGATTCTATCTTTTGTTCTGAAAGAATCCTATCACGAATCGTGTTTTGTTTCTGACTGTCATCACAAAACAATATTTTATTCTGGAAAGAATATACACATGAATTAACCATATCGATATTCATTCTATTCTTTACTAAAAAATCTACTCCTAAAATAACACTACGGTTCAAATCAGCTACTACTAAAAATTCATGGCAAAAACTAAAATTATTCAGAGCAAAATCTACGCAACATTTTCCTACTATCTTTAATAAGCTCCCATTCACTGCTTTCGCACACCTTTCATCATCAGCCACACGCCTTGCATTCATTTGTACCGCAGCGGTCTGGCTGATACATGAAATTGTAGCACCTGTATCGATCAAGGCCACATCTGCAAAATTATGCGCATAAAAAGGAACAACTGGTCTGACCTGCCGATTCGACGACGCTCCGTCCGCAACAACATTCGCATGTCCCAATCGTCCTACTTCCTCCGTGCCATGCTGCTGCATCCGCCAGGAGAGATGTTCTCCTCGTCCTACGTCATTGCGACGTGGTACATATTCCGCTTTCCTAGAATATACATTAAAACCATTAATACTATGACCAACATCAGCTTCTTGAACACGCGGCGACGATGAATATCTCGCTCGGTTCTGTACCGGCGTATTAAAATTAAATGGCCTGCACGGCCTACTAACTCCCCCTCCCCTATTAGTTGTGGCCATATTTGGACCAAAACTCGCCGAGTTTCTATAAACATTTATATTTTCTTCCTTTCTATCAGGGCTAATTTTTTCCATTTGGATCAATACTGCTTTCAATGCCTTTTTATCCGTGGAATGGGTTAGCATCAATCTACTCCGTAAATATGGTTGTAGATTCCTCAGGAATTGTGTTATAAATATATTATCTTCTACAATACCAGCCTTCCCTGCTAGATTGGCCAAATAATAAAAATAATCCAGGGGACTCCTGTTCTCCTGTCTCGCATTGTAGAATTTTTCACTATAATCCAACTCTATAAATTCATCCTTGAACTTTTCCACCAATTCATCAAATGTCTTAACAGAGCTCTTAACTTCTCTAAAGAAATATAATGCCCCGTTCTTCAAATATGATGGTAGTAACATCAGGAGTTCATTCGAAGAAATGAATTTTTGTTTGGCAGCCGCTTCCTTGAACTCTTCTAAGAATGATGAAAAGGATTCATGCGGACTGCCCGAGAAACAGGTTGATATCGACTCCATTGTGAAAATTTTACCGTGAAAATATTTTCTCACAAAATGTCCGCCGATCAGAAAAATGATATATTTTTTTATTTATTTATTTTTTATATCAAAATATTAGGGCCACTCGCTTAGCTGCTTTTTCCTAGGTCCACGGGGAAAAAGAAAATTATGTATCTATAATTAAATATACAATACTTCCATTGGTTTCCAACTCTGTCTTCGACTCGGCGCCTCCACCACTGTAAGCTTTTTCTATTAGCTACTGGTGTTCTTCAATAAAATACTTTCCTCTGGTATTGGGTTTTTATTTCATTTATCTATACATAAAAAATATGTTATATTTTTAAAGGAACTTCTCTCTTTATTACCGTCTAGTATATGACTGCGTCAAATCCATCTTTCATTTTTAAACTCATATTCTTTAAAGATTGATTTGAGAATATAATCGTAAAGCAGTTTCTATTCCTTTTTAAAAAGCTAACTGCCCACAGCCTACAATTTCATCTAACGGCTGTGGTTATACACACTACAGTACACACGGCGGCATATCAGACTATACTATGCGATTATTATAAGAATAGGATAGGGATGCCGCCATGTTGTGACGTCAAGCTGTCAAAGTGCTGTCAAACTAACTTCACTTCACTTCAGTATGGTGTGCAAAAAAATAAATTTATCGTGGCTGATCATGTCATAGCTTACGATAAATAATGATGTTCGTGCAAACCAAAACATATTAATAATTTGCAGATAATAATTATACAAATCATTAACTTGATTTTTTCGGAAAGTATAGGACTCATGAAAGTATGCTTGTATGAAAATGATAAGGTAATTTGAATCTCAATCAAATTAAAATTTTGTGATATTTAACTAAAACCATTTTTTCATACATTGTTCTGATGCTTCAATAACACAGAATAAATTGAATTTTGATTCTATTTACTGGTTTAAGAATTAAAATAATTCAGGATTTCAAGTTATGAAAATAATTTAATAATCAACTTTACAATAAAATTGGTAAAAAGGGGGTCTCGTGAAAAATTGTATTGGTCTATCATGGTAAAAGGATTGGCCAGCTAGAGTCTGCACGTTGTTAGATTCATCAGAATCTAGCTGTTACCAGGGTGCGCCGGGTATCGGTATCACGGGGAACGATTCAATCTAGCCACTCGGGGAGGTGCCTTTCGTGAATCCGCCAATTGTAAATCATAACACAACACATTATGCTTGCTAATGCTATTCCACCTTTTCTATTCCACTCATTTGAGAATCATCGTCCCGCTGGTCTGAGCTGCTACTGCAGCTGCTACTGCTACAAGGACATTGAAGACTTTTCCTTCTGACATTGCAAAGTACTGTAGAAATATATTCTAGTATTTTATCAAAGCTTTGAACAAATACCTACCACATGTGTCCAAACATTTGTTCAAATTTTTGTGCTATGTCTGGCGCCGGCGGCATAACGAAGGGCATGAGCAGTAAAGTTGTGTACAAAGAAAAAGGGAAGTAGGTGGATATAAAAAATAAAAAACTTCGTTTTGAAAGTGGCAATACCCAAACCACCTTCTGCCAAAAAAACTATTTTCATAATGTTTTGCACTTTCTTGCGAACTGTACCTTTCCAGAGTGAAGTTTGTCAACAACCCGTCCTATTCTTATAATAATCGCATAGTACATGTTAACCTTAAGAACACCTTTATGCCCTACGTAATAAAAGCTGTTATCGCATTTCAACTTGATGTGCTGTCGAGTGTACTTCGGAATGAGTGTATAAGAATAAGGTTTAAGTTCGTAGCGGACTCCTTGGAACTTCAAGTGTCTCTTAAAGTTAAGCAACACTTGAACTTGACGTCGATCGAATCGATCGTGTTTCTGATATCAAAGATAGAAAAAACCTCGTAGTTGAGTGTCCCTTAAAGCTGAGTATCCCTTGAAATTAAGTAACACTCAACTGAACGTGACATTGACGTGTTTCCGATATCAAAGATAGAATACCCTATCATGTTTAAGTGTCACTTAAATTTAAGTGCCCCTTAAAGTTAAGTGACATTCATATGAACGTGAAATCGGCTTGTTTTGATGTCAAAGATAGAAACCACCATAGTAGTTAAGTGGCCCTTAAAGTTAAGTAACACTCATATTAACGTGAAATCGGCGTGTTTTGATGCCAAGGATAGAAACCATCACAGTAGTTTTGTGTCCTTTAAAATTAAGTGCCCCTTGAAGTTAAATGACACTCATATTAACGTAAAATCAGCGTGTTTTGATGTCAAAGATAGAGACCACCATAGTAGTTAAGTGGGCCTTAAAGTTAAGTGACATATTAACGTGAAATTGGCGCGTTTTGATGCCGAAGATAGAAACCACCATAGTAGTTAAGTGTCCTTGAAAGTTAAGTGCCCCTTAAAGTAAGATACTCTTATCTTAACTGAACGTGACGTTGACTGACGTGTTTCTGATGTCAAAAATCGGTCGTCGTAGATTGATTTGATAGGTTGATTTTAGAGGTGAAGACTACAGTCATAATGTTTAAATGTCCCTTATAGTTATTGTCCCTCAAAGTTAAGTGACACTTATCTTATCCAAACATGACATCGACGTGTTTCTGATGTCAAAGGTGGAGGCACTATTGTTTTATTGCCCCATTTACCTAAATTAGTTGATGGAGGCTAGTGCCTACACTAGCCTATATCCGCTAATTTTCTTCTAATCAAGTGATAAAGGTATACTTATAAAGTTGTAGTAAGAAGCTAGCTGGTATTGAAATACTGTTTCATGTAGTGTTTTAGTCCAGAACTCGGATAAGATAGCAATTAGACTTAAACTCAAGTCATAAATATGGTAATTTTATCAAAGTGGCCAAAACCAATGCAAACTGGGTGACCAAAACCAGTGCAAAATGGCCAAAACCGGTGTGGCCCCCTCCGAACATTTAGTTTTCTGTAAAAAAAACTTTGAAAGTTGTAACCTTAAATTTCGACAAATTCTCTATAATTTTAGATATAAATTTTCTCTTAAATACTAAAGATCATTAAGCACTAAGCGTTTAAAAGTGAAAAAATCCTTAAAGTGGCCAAAACCGGTACGCCTGCCCTAATTGTTGTAAATAAAATTGCATTTAAAATTTATATTAGTTGTTCAAAACTACAGTAAGAAATAACCATGAACCCTAATGCCCTGTTAGCTTTGACCAGCTAACTTGTAGGTAATTGCAATAATACGTACCTAGGTATATAATTTGGGGAATGCTTATGTACCTACAGCAGTGGATGATGATGATGATTTTAAGGTTCTGATATTTATTTATAGATTGAACCTGCGATATACCTGTTAAAAATAAGATTACACCCGCGTGGTTCCCATTCCCGTAGGAATGAAAAGTATCCTATATTTTAATCCAGGCTATCTACTTGGTATCTGTGTGCCAAATTTCAACCAAATCCGTTTTGTAGTTATTGCATGAAAGAGTAACAAACATCCATCCATCCAAACATCCTCATAAACTTTCGCATGGATCATTTTTTGGTTATTTGTGGTTTCGATCGTTTTTTTTTGGTTTATGTACCGTGATTTCAACTAAAATGTTTTTGGGAAAATGTGATTTGGGATTTCGTTCATTTGGGTTAACGTGATTTGATTAAAGATGTTTTTGGTAAAACGTGATTTGGGATTTCGTGCATTTGGATTAACGTGATTCGGCTTAAAATGTTTTTGGTAAAATGTGATTTGGGATTTCGTGCATTAGGCCTTCAGTGATTTTATCATTCGTATTTTGGGATAGCATTTCACACTCATTTTTTTTTTTATTTTTCTATAAAAATCCTAAAGCGGTTCACAGAATTTATATCTACCTACCAAGTTTCAAGTCTGTTGTCGTAATAGTTTTGGAATGAAGTGGCTGTGACATACGGACGGACGGACGGACGGACAGACATGAAGAATCTATAAGGGTTCCGTATGAACTTATATCTCGATGATCTTATCCAATTTAGACTTTCGACATTAGCTGTACCAAAATACATCAAAGGCTAGACTCACAATATTATTATACTACAGTTTTTGTACCCACCAGCCGTTCTTGAAAAGTAACATTGTGAATGCAACTAAGAACTTATTCCACGGTCGATCCAAATAGACTTTCGGCATCGGCTGTACCACAATTTTGTCTGCAAGAACATCAAAGGCTACTCACAATATACAGTTTTTGTACCCACAAGCCCGAAACGGGGGCGGAACAGGCAAACGGCGGAAGTGGACTAAGGGCCCCAGCTCACTCGATGCGAACGATCCAAACATCAAACCTGTAAGCCTAGCATGACCGCCGAACGTGATATTGTATATCGCATGATATAGCGATTTATCGGCACTCAAACGTCAAAACCCATTGTTTTTTTACTGTTAAACAGGATAAAGCGCTATATCATATCGCGTTTTGTTGGTCATGCTTGGGGCTAGGGCCTTACTATGATATGCTAGTAAAGTGTGTCTCAAAAGTACGCATAGGATTTGAATTTCGCGCTATTTCCGAAATATTCAAGATGGCGGGTTGAAATTTGACATAGGTACGTCATCTTGACACATGTAAAATTAATCATGGAGCGTTTCACAATAAAACAGCGCATAGAAGTTATACAAATATGTAACGAAAATTCACGATCAATTAAAAACACTCGTCGAAAGGTCGAAAAATCTCGTAATATGAAGAAAAGGTGGCCACCGAGATCTTGCCATCTGATGCCACTGGATTTCTTTCTTTGGGGCTACGTCAAAGATAAAGACAAGTCTACACCAACGATCCACAAAACATAGACAAAATATTTGCCGAGTTATTGGTGAAATAATTCGCGAAATGTGTGAAATTAGCAGCGAAATGTGTGAAAATGTCATGAAAAACTTGCACACGGCAAAAATGCCCGTGGCGGCCATTTGGCAGATATTCTATTCAGATAAAATTGTACAAGTCTCTTCTTTAAAATAAAATAAAACTAAGAAATTCCAATCCATTCGCGTTTTATTGAGACAAATCATCCTATACCTACTTTTGGGACACCCGATAGAATAGGTATTAAAAATAATAATTAAAATACCAGTTACATTACCAAAGCACATCGAATACTTTTTGATTGAATCAGGCGTCACTTGGCGGAAGTCCCTAACCATTGTGAAAAACGAAATATAATGTAGCTTACTTCCGCTTCCTTCAGCGGAAGTAAGCTACATATATTTCGTTTTTCACATCGAATACTGTTTTATAACATACTGTTGTTACCCAATTTCAGAACCAACGAATGCAATTTACCTACCTATATTATAAACTAGCGCTCCGCCCGCGACATCGTCCCCGTGGAATTGAGATATTCAAAAAGTCTTATACTAACTCTGACCCCTTTTTAAGCCCACTTAGGGAAGGAATTTCCGAAAATCATCTCTTATTTGTTTGTTTCTTGTGGTATGCAGGGGAGGACCTGCATACCACAAGAAACAAACAAATCCCAAATCTCAAATTTCAGCTTCTTGCGCCCAGTAGTTTTGGCCGTGCGTTGTCTGTCAGTAGTAACGCAAGAGTTTTATATTAATTACTAGCTTTCCGCCCGTGGCTTCGCCCGCGTTGACTGCACGACGTTATTCCGCGGGTATGTGATACTTTTCCGGGATAAAAAGTAGCCTATGTTCCTCTCCAGGCTACAACGTATCTATGTCCCAAATTTCAGCCAAATCCGTTCAGCCGTTTTGGCGTGATTGAGTAACAAACATAGATACATCTAAACATCGAAACATCGAAACATCTTAACATCTAAACTTTCACATATAAGATAGTAGCTTTCTGCAGGCGGCTTCGCCAGCGTGGACTACACGACGTTATCTCGAGGGAATGTGATATTTTTCCGGGATAATAAGTAGCATATATTCCTCTCCAGGCTACAAAGTTTATGTGTACCAAATTTCAGCCAAATCCGTTCAGCCGTTCTGGCGTGATTGAGTAACAAACATACAAACATCTAAACATCGAAACATCGAAACATCGAAACATCTTAACATCTAAACTTTCACATATAAGCATAGATTAATAACTCTTCGCTTCGCTTACGCAGATACTAGCTTTCTGCGGGCGGCTTCGCCAGCGTGGACTACACGACGTTATCCCGCGGGAATGTGATATTTTTCCGGGTTTAAAAGTAGCCTATGTTCCTCTCCAGGCTACAAAGTATCTGTGTACCAAATTTCAGCCAAATCCGATCAGCCGTTCTGGCGTGATTGAGTAACAAACATTCAAAGATCTAAACTTTCACATGTGAAACACAGAACATGGAAAGTAAAAAAATCATTCCGTGTTCTGTGTTTATAATATTAGTAGGATTAGTAGGATAGGATTATACTAGCGCTTCGCTCGCGACTTCGTCTGCGTGGACCCGGGACCATCCTCGATCCGCAAGATCGAATCTATTGTAGATGAATATTCGGGAATCCCGAATCACAAACCGCTTGGCTGCCGCACATAGTCACTCGGCTTGGCTGGCAATTGCCGGCATAAATAGGCAAAGATATTATCTATACTAATATTATAAACCGATGGCCGTTGGGGCGGAAAGGTTCTCGAATAGCGACCGCGAACCGGACGACGTTCCG
Organism: Crambus lathoniellus; assembly: GCA_949710035.1. Lineage (NCBI taxonomy): Eukaryota > Metazoa > Arthropoda > Insecta > Lepidoptera > Crambidae > Crambus > Crambus lathoniellus. The sequence continues at coordinate 34,505,627 of OX453296.1, forward strand.
TGGGCAGGCCCCCTACAAGGTGGACCGACGATCTGGTCAAGGTCGCGGGAAGCCGCTGGATGCGGGCAGCGCAGGACCGATCGTTGTGGAGATCCTTGGGGGAGGCCTATGCCCAGCAGTGGGCGTCGTACGGCTGAAATGATGAATATTATAAAGCTGAAGAGTTTGTTTATTTGAAGTAGTTTGAACGCGCTAACCTCAGAAACTACTACTGGACCGAATTGGAAAATTATTTTTGTGTCGAATAGTCTATTTATCGAGGATGGATATAAGCTACATAACATCACGCTACCACCAACAGAAGCGGAGCATTAATGCAAAAACAGGAAAAAATATTTCTCTTTTAGTTGGTTTTTCCTTTTCCTTAAATTAACACAGGTGAAACTGCGGAGCACAGCTAGTTACTAATACAGACAGAAAATCTACTACGAGAAGAAAACAAATAATCTGCCGACGCAGCTGCAGGCAGCTAGTGCCGACGCAGCTGCAGGCAGCTAGTGCCGCCGCCGCGCCGCCACTAGTACATGGAAATCGTACCAAATAAGTGGTCTTGCCTTGCATTAAATGAGGTAGTTCTAATTTTTTTATATGTTAGGAGTGATGAGATGGTAATGACAAATGCAAGTTTTCCACCTCGAAAGCCCTTTGGATCATTGTTAAATACTTAAAATCCATAAAATTTTCGGATATTTTTCAGTTTTTGACAATTTTTACCACCAAGGATCTGAGTTACGGCAAATGTTACTATGCACTGTTTAAAGAAGACTAAATTTGCAATAAAAAGAGAATAATTTAGTTTTTGTAGGCCAAATAGTTTTTAAGATACGGCTATTTTAAAATTTGCAAAATCACAAAAAAGGAAGTATTACAGTTTTTTTATTTTTCGTCAACTTTGAACTTCTAGTAGTGGGTTTATGGCATTTTTTTTATTAATTATTAAAGTCCATTAAATTTCCAACAAAATGAGATTAATTATGTCAATTTGTACAAAGCAAAATGTACGATTTCCATGGACTAATATTTTCTGAGCGTAATAGCGAGGTTCTATTACATTAACTAATAAGTGATTATTTTTGTTACCTTTTTATTACCACACTTTTATTAGCTTCACCTGTAACTAAGTCACAATGTAAGAAAATCTTGGAATTCAATTTTTACCTACTTCTAATTGTCGTGTTGATTTGAAACTTTGCAAGTCAATATGAACCCGATGACAATACAATAAACCTACCATCAAGCTGATCTGATGATGGAGCAGGGAGGAAGCCAGTGACACTCCTTAATGACCACTAGGAAGCCTCTCGAGTTTGTGCTCCGTTGTTTCGTTCTGATGATACTTATTCGCTACACTTGGTTGTGAGGGTCTGATGATGGAGTAGGGAGGAAGCCAGTGGCACTCTATAATGACCAATAGGAAACACTTCGAGTTCTGGCTCATTTGTTTCGTTCTGATAAGACCTATTCGCTACACTTGGTGGTAAGGGTCTGATGATGGAGTAGGAAGGAAGCCAGTGACACTCCTTAATGACCAATAAGAAACCCCCCGAGTTTGGGCTCATTTGTTTCGTTTTGATAAGACCTTTTCGTTACACTTGGTGGTGAGAATCAGGTGATGGAGCTGGCAGGAAGCCAGTGAAACTCCTTGATGAACATAAGAAATCCCCTCGAGTTTGGGCTCATTTGTTTCGTTCTGATGAGACCTATTCGCTACACTTGGTTTTGAGAGTCTGATGATGGAGCAGGGAGGAAGTTAGTGGCACTCCTTAATGACCACTAGGAAAGCTCTCGAGTTTGGGCTCATTTGTTTTGTTCTGATGAGACCTATTCGCTACACTCGGTGGCGAGAGTCTGATGGTGGGGCAGGGAGTAAGTCAGTGGCATTCCTTAATGACTACTAAGAAACCCTTCGAGTTTGGGCTCATTTGTTTCGTTCAATGTTTAAGGGGTGGGCAACTGGGCAGACACATGAATGGACTGTAAAATCCATTACCATCCACGATATGGCTAGCCATGTATTAAACTAAAAAGTAAAAAATAAATATGTAGTTTAAAAAAGTAATAAAACCCACTTTTATAGGAACAGACTAAAAAGTACAAATAACCGTCTATTCAGTAACTGAAATTAAAAAGCGAGGTGCGCGTTGTCAATATTAAGTACTTACTTACTTGAAGTGCATACTTTGCAAAGGGCGCACCACGCTTTTTAATTTCAGTTACTGAATAGACGGTTATTTATTTGTACTTTTTAGTCTGTTCCTATAAAAATGGGTTTTATTAGCTTTTTAAACTAAATATTTTTAGGGTTCCGAACCAAAATGGTAAAAAGGAACCGGCTCAGTCTGTCTGTCTGTCACAGCTGGATATCTCGAGAACACAAACTTGAAATTTGCTATAGTTTTGCAAATAAGAGAGAAACAAAAGTTCTTTTTTTTTGCAACAGAGAATGAAAGGGGGTCTTAAAAAACCAAGTGGGGCGACTAGGGCATATGGGGTATCATATGAAAGAGCGCTGCTTGCACATTCTCAAAAATTTTTTTTTATATAAAAAACCATTCGCCTTATCTCCGAAGTTTGCATAAAGAAAAATCTGAAATTATTTTATGTGATAGAAGTTTATGTAAGGATTACAGTCGTCACAAATTAAGATGCCCGTTTTGACACATGGTAATGACCCTAGAATGTAACTTGTTACGAAAACCAAAAAATCTAATATATGCTGATTACTTATCAAAGGTGTATGAAAATAATATGTTAAATTTTTTAACGCATCATAAATTAAGCCAAAGTGTATTCCGCGTATTATTTTTGCGGTTATTCTAAAGTAAACGCAGATTCGATTAACTACGAAACGTCTCGAAAAACAGTTACGTTCTCAGTCTTTATTTTTTTAAACGTGTTGTAACCGTTGCGTTCAGGATTTCTCCAGCTTCATTCAATTTTATCGAAATAATCGTTATAACCACTTTAATAGATTAATTGTAAAATTTATCTTTTTTGTGTGAAAACTAGATTGGCGCTTACAGCATTAGTGAAATTATGAATTGGCAACAATGATTTCGATAAAACGGTTTCTAGGCAAACGCAAACTTATCCAAGGAGAACGTTTCGAATGATCGAATGAAAAAAAAAATTCTTTAAATAAAACTTAGACAACCTTGCACACCTCACCATGTCGAATCGTCACGTTCACCTTTCGAGAGATTTCTTAAAACACGTTTCGTTCGGCTTGTTCGAAGCGTTTGCATCGGACAAGCGTGCGTTCACCATATGCGGCCTGTACACGTTGGTCGAACCACTGGCCAATACATCGTACATTGACACTTTTGAACGAACTAGACGTTTAAAAAGGTTCTTTCAAAAGTGTTATTATACGACGTATTGGCCAATGGTCGGGCCAACGTGTACAGGCCGCTTTAATAAGTAATGTAGCTTACTCTATGACCATGTCTATGCTGTGAGCTGTAGTTAAAATACTTGCACTTTTAGAGCCAACGCGACTTGTGATTTTCAATCGGGCGATAGTTTGGTCGTTCTCGGATTCAGTATAGAGTTATATGGCAGTGGCAATCGTCAGTGCGCTTAAACTATCGACCGATCAAACTATCGAAAATGACTGGCCGATAGTTGTACGATCAAACTATCGCACAACTATCGGCCGGGCGGCAATGTGCATGAATGCGCGTTCGCTCTTATATAAATTATGCAATTTAAGTCGATTCGATTCAAGTTTATATAACATATATGTTTATTAAAAGGATAAGTACCTATAGAGTAAGTTTAACATTTTATAATAATAACTTTAGTGTTAATCCACCTATGTTGATTACCTACTATAATCGATTAGTTACTCAGAACCTTAATCGATTAACCACGAGCATCGATCACAGACTCGTATGGTTACATGCCTAATCACGTCACTTTAGCATGTGTCAAAACGGGCATCTTATTTTGTGTCGACTGTAGAAGAAAAATAAAACGATGTCTCTAAATAGTAAACTTTTTCAGTGATCGTCAACTGGAACTAATGTCACAGCGGTGACACTTCGTGTCCGTAAGAGTTCGAACGCCGGTGACATTTGAGACGGATCGTCTAACGCTAGGGTTGATACCGAAATGGAATATAGACTTGTGCCAAAGAAGATTACAAATAGGATATTATATAATGTACTAGCGGCCGCCCGCGGTTTCACCCGCGTGGTTCCCGTTACCGTGGGAATATCGGGATAAAAAGTACATATAAACCTTCCTCTTGAATCACTCTATCTATTAAAAAAAAACGCATCAAAATCCGTTGCGTAGTTTCAAAGATTTAAGCATACAAAGGGACATAGGGAAAGAGAAAGCGACTTTGTTTTATACTATGTAGTGATGTAAACTTGTGTAAGGACATTTAGGTAATGAAAAACGTTCATTTTAAATCAACTTTTATTAAATATCTTTACAAATGGCGAATAATAAAACTTCCGACAAAATAAAATATGAACGACAGTAATTGATACTTAAACAAGAAACCGAACAGCGGTATATTTTGTTTGCGAAAAATTAACTAAACTAGCGACCGATTACAAACACAAGTAAGTACACTTTACTCTCTCTAGAGTTCATAATCTTCCATCAACTTCCGTTGTGTAAACATAGTATAGAAAAACGCCATAAAAAAACTACTAAAAAAAAACTCACTTCCCTATAACACGTAAAAATGAAAAATAAATTGAATCATTCCTTCATCAAAATCAATTGAGTTTGAGTGAGTGTAGCGCAATGTGCAAGGACTAAAACTGTAGCCCATAATCTAAATTAGAACACTCATTCAAGCACCACCCTTCAACTCTTAACTATTATGCTGTTTAACGTTTCACCACCAGCTAACCTAAATTACTTGTATAAGTGCATGTAGGTAGTACTTAAAAAACATGCTCTTACTCCTAAGCGTTAAGGAGTTTTACCTTCCATCATCAGCTCACCTAAATAGCCATAAATATTACAAATACAAATCTTTACGTATGAACGGGATTTAAAAAAACATCCTTCAACTCCAAACTATTGAGGAGTTGTACCTTTCATCACCAGCTCATCGTCATAAGATGATGATTATCACTGATAATTATCTGATGCAAATATTTGAAAAACTTTAAAAAATATATGAAACACGTAAAATACCTATAAAATTTGCGAGCTTTTCTCAATTTACTCTGATGGTGGACCATCAGATCCTCACTTGATGACAATAGAACTAGTTGGTGACATTGAGTATACTCTTTTGAATAAAAGAAGAATCATGGAAATTGGTTACGGTTCGCGAAGATATTGACCCGTAAAGTAGGAACAACAAAGTAGTAGTCGACAACAAGGTGTTTTTCGGGATTCTGAAAAAACTTCCTAAACTGTCTACTGAAAATTTTACATGGGACCAAATTGAAACTTTGGTCTATCAGATTAAAAAAAGAATAATTAAAATCGGTTAACAATATTGGCGGAGCTATTGTGGAACATCCATAAAAAAATCTGACGACTTGAGAACCTCCTCCGTTTTTTGAAGTCGGTTGAAAAGAAGGATTTTTCTCTTCTTTTCTATACTGCGGTTGTATTAACTAGGAGCCATCTATCGTTGACTGTAGGTTCTTCTAGTAGTTCCCATTTGTTCAATGTAAGAAGATTGCTCCCCCTGCTACTAGTCCTCGGCCAAGGCCAGGGCTGCTAAGTGCAAAACATCGAGAATTGTACTTTAAATTAAAAAAAATTATACACATGTACAAAAACCATACAAACTCGGGAAGTACATGGAAAAACTATCGTACTTGGCAAAGTAAAATAATCGTACTTCCATTCAAATTTCCATTTTCAGAAAATCAGAAATGTTCTGAAAGTTTGTGATCGTACAATGTTATAAATAATCGTAATCGTACATTTGGCAGCCCTCGGCCAAGGCATTCAGCGACTGCCCGTTCCCCGCCCCGCGCGCCTCTCGCGGCCCCCGCTCACATCCAGACACCCACACATAGCCGCAAGCGATTTTACGTGCACACATGCTTAAGTGTCGTTTCTTTTCGCGTAAGTGTATATATTCTTTGCTAATGTAATGTTAGTTCCACTATCAGTCAAGAGATGGCGCTGACCTAAAACTGCAATATTCTACACCGCAAAGTTTTTGACGAATACCTATAGCAAAGAATACTATAATATTCCTCGCCGATGAAAAAAATTTCAGGCTTATATTTATTATTACCACACTTTTTTACCACACTTTTATTAGCTTCACTTGTAACTAAGTCACAATGTAAGAAAATATTAGAATTCAATTTTAACCTACTTCTAATTGTCGTATTGATTTGAAACTTTGCAAGTCGATATGGATCTGATGACAATACAATAATTTGCTACCATCGAGCTGATCTGATGATGGAGTCAAGAGGTGGGCAATAGAACTCTTCAATGGCTGCTAGGAAACCCCTCGAATTTAGGCTTATTTGTTTTGTTTAGATGAGACCTATTCGCTACACTTGATGGTGAGGGTCTGATGATGGAGCAGGGAGAAAGCCAGTGGCACTTCTAAATGACCACTAGGAAACCCGTCGAGTTTGGGCTCCGTTGTTTTGTCCTGATGAGACCTATTAGCTGCACTTGGTAGTGAGGGTCTGATGATGGAGCAGGGAGGAAGCCAGTGGCACTCCTTAATGACCAATAGGAAACACCACGAGTTCTGGCTCATTTGTTTCGTTTTGATGAGACCTATTCGCTACACTTGGTGGTGAGAGTCTGATTATGGAGTAGGGAGGAAGTCAGTGGCACTCCTTAATGACCACTAGGGAACCCCTCGAGTTTGGGCTCAATTGTTTTGTTCTGATGAGACCTATCCGCTACACTTGGTGGTGAAGGTCTGATCATGGAGCAGGGAGAAAGCCAGTGGCACTTCTTAATGGTCAATAGGAAACCCTTCGAGTTTGGGCTCATTTGTTTTGTTCTGATGAGACCTCGCTACACTTGGTGGTGAGGGTATGATGATGGAGCAGGGAGGAAGTAAGGGTTCGGTTCGCGCATCTGGTAACTAATAGACTCTACTTGAATTTGTATTTGTAAAACTAAATACATACAATCATGCCTTTGAGTTATAATTTTTACGGGGTGGGCAAACACATGAATGGACTGTGAAATCGATTACCATCCATCCATAGCTTTCCATTTGTTAAACTAAAAAGTAAAAAATAAATATGTAGTTTAAATAAAAATTTTTATAAAAAAAGTAAACCGCCTTCAAAAAAACTGCAAACAAATTTCGCTTCCCAAAAACGTAAAAATGAAAAATAAATTAAATCATTCAATTCAAAGGACGAAAGTCCGGGATTTTTTTTAATTAATCTTGGAACTTACTGATCTGATTGAAGTCGGTGCCAAGCCATGTAATATTATGTATTTGATAGGTTATAATTCACACCACTCCGCGCATGAGTCAGTCTGGCGCAACTTCCATACAAAAAAGTGTTGTATGAAGTTTGTACCAAAAATATCGCTGTCTTACTTTCACCTATTTGACTCTCACTCACTCTGACTGACAGTCAGCCGCCAGCCGCCAAATTTGACATTCTTGTCTTGTTGACTGTTTGTAAACGAAGCTTGATTTTAGTATTATTGTGTGAATTTGTGCATTTTGTGAATTACTCGCAAAATTTCGCCTTAATTGTACGTTTTCGTGGTCCCGTGTGATCTGTTGAGAGATGTATTACAAAACTTGTGAAATATATTATGTGGTTTACGAGCGGGCCGGTCAGAAGGCCAAAAGCGAATATTCATGGCCAAATTTCCATTTAATGAAGAAAGGTAAGCATACATTCACATTTTGTTATAGCCATTACATTAAGGATTACGTGATTTAAAAGTTTTCTATTAAAATTTAAAAATTGAGAAGATAACCTGATAAATAGTGCTTGACATTTTTTTATCGACAATCGATAATTTTTTAACCGACTTCAAGAATTGAAAAGGAGGAGGTTATCTATTCGTCGCGTTTTTTTTAAGTATGTACACTAATTACTCGAAGTCGGCTGAACCGATTTAAATGATTCAAACGTTATAACATCAGGTTTTTTCCCAAGTTGGTCCAATTTTGAAATGCCTATTGCATAATGAAGTAAAGTCCGTTCGGTTAGATAGTGTCGGTACACCCGCACGGCATTGTGGCTCTTTTTTAGTGCATTCGTGCATGCAGTCGGGCGGGTCTAAACAAAAACACAAAAAAAATTAAATACATGTTTCACGCCTGACTTCAAAGTACTTAAGTATGTATACTTAAATACGTATTAATTACGTACCTACGTGAATTTTTTAAGGCGGTTTGTATGATTTACATTATTTATTCATTTACATGCTATGCTATATTAACATGTTTCTTGTGAATATTCCAGAACCTTCAACTACAACTGCAAAAATAGCACCTGCAGCCCCTCGGAAAAGAAAACAGGTTTTTTTATAGTATCTTTATTGCCAAATGCATGTATATATATTATAAGTTCGATTAAATTAGACTTTGACTTTAATAATGGAGTTTACTTTTAGCCCCATTTGCGCCAACGTGAAATTCTTGTTAAACTTGGTTTATCTTTTTGAATGAAATTTTTATTGTCACATAACTCTTGTTTAATTTAAACCGAGAATTAACGTTAGCGTAAGTAAGGCATCAATTAGACCCTAAAGTTTGCAAAATGATAGAAATGGAATCCTGATATTTTTTAATATCGCCATCGATAAAAAATCCCATGACTGGTACATCACTATTTCGGTTATTATGTTGGGAACCCTGTACGTCATGTACGTCATAATTTCAGCTATGTGGTTGGTATTCCGTTTTAGTATAACTTCCATACAAAACGATAATTTACTTTTTTTCTATGAAAGACCCGTCTCTTAAACGTAGTGATTACATGCTCTTTGGCATGAGTAGGTTTTGTGTGTTATTCTTTCACTAAGTATTTATTCTTGTTACTTTGGGCTTGTCACCGACTTCAATCAGATCAGTAAGTTCCAAGATTAATTAAAAAAAATCCCGGACTTTCGTCCTTTGAATTGAATGATTTAATTTATTTTTCATTTTTACGTGTTTTTGGGAAGCGAAATTTGTTTGCAGTTTTTTTGAAGGCGGTTTACTTTTTTTATAAAAATTTTTATTTTTCCATTTTTAGTATAAGAATGCTACCAAAAGAAACCGCAAAATGAGCAAGCGTAGCGCAATGAGCAGCTACTAAAACCCATATCTTGGACAAGAATCACCACAGAACACGGAAACATTTTCTCTCTACTATATTCTGTGAGAATCACCATCTCTTACTCTGTTATAACTGTTATGCACATAGAACACAAAATTATTTTTTCTTTTAATGTTCTGTTGTTTGTTATGCAACATCCACCATCAGCTAACCTAAAAAACTTGAAAGAATACAACTTAAGGTCTCGGTGGTACGTAACCAAACATGCTTTAACTCCTAAGGAGTTTTACCTTCCATCATAAGCTCACCTAAATAACCTGAAAGATTACAACTATATTTTTTTACGTATCAACAATAATTCAAGAATTATCCTCCAACTCCTAACCATTGAGGAGTTGTATCTTCCATCACCAGCTCATGATGATGAGCTAATGGCTATCAGATGCAAATGCTTGAAAATTTTTAGAAAATACATAAAACACCTAATCTATCTTCGGGTTTACCTCGTTCCCCTGGATTCTACCATCAGATCCTGACTTGGTTATAATGAGACCAAAACAGGAGTATACTCTTTTAAATAAAAAAAATATTGAAATTGGTAAATAGTATAGATAGTAATTTTTCATTTAATCCTACGACCAGCCCTTGCAAACGTTGCTTAACCGCAACGATCGCAAAACGCGGTGATAACCCACATCACCAATCGAGGTCCTGGAAGTGAAACCCATATACCCATTATACTATGACATAATTAGTATATAATTAGTTTCCGCGTGTGACTTTATTGACGCTATTTTGAAGAACAAACTATTCAGCCCGAACAAAAACCTAACGTTTACTTACATGGATGACATTATAACTTTCTGCTAATAATTCATGACTCCCATGACATCAGGCCCCATATCTCCGAAGATTGTTATCGAATCTCAATGAAACTTATATGGGACCAAATCGAAAGTATACCCAATCGAACAAAAAAATAACTATTAAAATCGGATCACTAACGCCAGAGTAATCAGTATACATACATCAAACAAAAAAAAAATAAAAAAAATACGGGTTGAATTGAGTACCTCCCTCCTTTTTTTGGAAGTCGGTAAAAAACTAAAAAACACACACTTTTATAGGAACAGACTAAAAAGTACAAAATAACCGTCTATTCAGAAACTGAAATTAAAAAGCGTGGTGCGCCATTTGCAAAGCATGCATTCAAGTAAGTAGGTACTTAGTATTGACAACGCGCACCACGCTTTTTAATTTCAGTTACTGAATAGACGGTTATTTTGTACTTTTTAGTCTGTTCCTATAAAAGTGTGTGTTTTTTAGTTTTTTAAACTACATATTTTTTATATTTATGATTGTACGGAACCCTCGGTGCGCTAGTCTGACTCGCTCTTGACCGGTTTATCCACAACGGGGTAACTTCAACACACCTGATGATAAGGCTGAAGCGCACTATTCCCGAAATCCTCACCCACTGAGGAAATAGCTATCTTATCTCTAATTAATTACCGGAACCTACCAATGCTGAAACCTTCGAGCAACGCGGGTCTTCCGTCCCGGAACGGAAGGCCCGCGTTGCTCGAAGGCTGAAACACTGTTGTTACGGGCGGTAGACTCAGATCAGATGGTGGTAGATAGCCAGGCGGACTACCCTACTACTAACCAAACCGAATACAACATGCACCTCCACTGGGAATCGAACGGGACATTCGGGACTGACACTGGTGGTATGTAAGTACAGTCGAACCAATTGAATCAAACCTATTCTGCTAATCATTTAAGCGTCAAAACTATAAAGGTCAATGTCAATGTCAATAATTTTGAATTTCGACCTTATTGCATTAAAAAAGGGGTGGGTCACGGTTCAATTGGTTCGACTAAACCTCTAGACCACGGGCGGTTTATAAGACGGTTATATTAAGAATTACAGTATGTAAGTAGTTCTTACATGCGCAGCAAAGACAAAATGACCAAACTTGAGATTTCCTAGATAGTGTTTCACAGATTATTGCGTTTCACTGACTGCAACGTTCAGGCGCAGATCCAGAATTTGGTTGAGGGGGGGGGGGGGGGGGGGGGGGCGCAAATTTGGTCCGGGGGCGGCACTCTTATCTTACTTCACGTGGTAAAATGATGAATTTAAAAGTTTTGTAGGTAAAATTGTGTACCAGGGGGGGTTGGCTATCGCCTCCATTGCCCCACCCCCACCATGTATACGCGCCTGGCAACGTTTTAATTTTGTGTTTATTGCAGTTATGCATGTACTTGGATTTAGGTACCTACTTACGAGTATAAGTTAACCTTTGAATACCTATCGCAGAGAATTTGGCCTTAGACGAAATTATGCTCATCATCATCAGCTATTTAATGTCCCCACTGCTGGGGCACTGGCCTACCTTATCGATGGATAAAGGGAATTGGCGCGGGCCCTATGCGGGTGGGTTTTAACGACTGCCAAATTACCATAATTTATTCACTCTTAAATGTCTTTTTTCAAGTCCTTCTATTAATTTACATACTTGCTGCTTTCAGAAAAAATATGCAAGGTACCAAATCCTGGTTTTAATTTTAAAAATAAAAGCCTTAAGGGAAAGGTTAGTGTCTTAAAATGCGGAATCAACAACTGCTTTAAGGTGTGAAGTGATCATAAAGATTTTAAACCACCTTATTTATGTGCAGTCTTCAACACATGAAGCGATTATTTTATCACTAAGGGCTTCGCGCGGCTTTACCCGTACTGTCCCCGTTCCAGTGCGAGTATCGGGATAAAATTATGGCCTTTGACACTCAGGAAGAGTGTAGCTTTCTAAAGTCGAAATTTTTGTTTTTAAAGCGGTCCAGAAGTTTTTAGATTATCCGTTACAAACAAACAAAAAAATAATTTCCTCTTTATAATACCTACTATCGGAGCCTTCCGCGCCTTACCACTCCCTCCTTTTGGTTTAGCTATACGGCGCGAAGGCGGGACACCTTGTAGCGAGAGAAACTAGCAAGTAACTCGAAAATCCTCTCTTTCCGCAATCTTTAATACCTACACACCAATCCACAACGTGCCCGTATGTTAAGCCCATTCTCCTTATTAAAGTGGCTGATGATGATGTAACGGACGTGGAAGGTGGGGTGGTGGGGGGGTTAATTAAGTGAAATAGGCTAGAAGGCCAAATTGTGGATCCACGTCTGGATGAAGAGATCAGAAGACACCCAAAAAAACAGTGCTACAAGCCCACGCGCAACTGTTCGCTGGCTGAGGGCCTCACATACCGAACTTCTTTAAAGCTCATATCTATTTAGAGTGAAGCTATTTATTCAACCGCGATCATAAAGTACGTGAATGATGGTTTACTTGTTTGTTTAATACAAACTTGTTTGTTTAATACAAACTTTTTCGTTCGGTATAAACCATCTTATGGTTCATTAGGAAGTACTAGAAACGCGTGGAATGTTGAAAAGTCATCTTTATAGTTAAAATGTCAAAGTTAATAACGTAGTCAATAAATAATTCATACTAAATAATCATCTTTCATAATAATAAGCCAAACCAAACGAATCGTAAGTAAACTTTTTAACTTCTTCTCAAAACTTCAAACTTGTTGACATTGACCCATATAGTTTTGACTTATTCAAGCAAATCATTAACAAAATGGGTCACGAATGTCACGATTCAATTGGTTCGACCGTACGTGTCGCTTGACAGCCAATGGTAGAAAATAATGTGGAAAGAACGCCAATCTGTTGTGCCTACACATGAATTTCAATTTCTTTTGGCCCGCAACAACAACAACCGCCCCTGTGGTCTAGTGGAACACACAGTACCGGTATCAGAGCGAGAGGCCCCGGGTACCGGATAGGACTTGTTCCAAGTCCATCTGGCTAGCTAACACCATTAACTAAGGGCCTAAACTGCGTCACGCGGGCGCCCGCGCGGTTCCATACAAAAGTGCTCCGTTCGCGGGCACCCGTCACGGGAAGCCGTCGCGGGGAGGCGGGCCCCGCACCCGCGCCTTGTGGCCCGCGACGGGGCCCGCCAGCGGGCCAGCGGTAGCACGCACGGGCTTGTTCAGACAATAGCGCTATGTGATGCGGTTCCACGGAGCCCGCGCGCGTGTCCACGGCCGGAGACACGCGACGTGTGCCAGTCGCGGGCGCCCGTTTTACTCAGTTTAGGCCCTAAGTCTTTCGACAGATATATAATGTTTGCAGCATTGTAGGTGGTTTCTTAATGATTGAGGATTCCGGGAGCAGCGCGCTCCCACCTTCAGCCTTAGCATCACTTAACATCAGCCCCCAAGCATACCTATTACTTATTTATTCTGTGCCCCTACTTCAAAACCGTCTGAGACTTTCCCGACAGCGGAATGTTCACACTCCGCGCAATGTTCATGTTCATCACTCAATATAGATTATACAAAGAGAAAGCACAGAAATCAGAATTCGAATCCAATTCCGTTTCCGACGGTTTGTGAATCAGGGGGCTCCTGGTGTGATGACGTTCAAGCACTAAGGATAGTGGTACAGGAGTACCATTGAGTAATAATGTACTAACTCAATGTCCCGTAAGTCCTAAATAAAATCAGCCAAGTGCGAGTCGGCCTCGCCCATGAAGGGTTCCGTACCCATTTAACGTACTTACCGCTTACATACACCTAGCAAAAAATTACCACTATCATTATTCGCTAGAAAAACATAACTTTGTTTTTCATAGTGTTCGTATGAGTGACAAAGTTATATTTGTGGTTTTCGAAAATGTGTTACAATATCTCAAAAACTTGTAAAGCATACTTAGCTGTGATAGTTTTCCTTTTAACTCCGTCATTTATAAAAAACTATCGTGAATTATTTCACGTAAGTATCCAAAAACAACCATTTGTCTTCCGGGGGGGGGGGGACACTTCACTCTTGCAAAATATTGCACTTACTGTCTCACTATGGGTAGACAAGAATAAAAATTACATCCCCACTTAACGTGTAGGGGAGGTATTCGTTTTTTTTTCAAAACTTTAATTTCACTCCATTGTCGGCGTGCTTATATGTATTATTCTTGCCAAATTACAGCTTTCTAGTATTAAGAGTCTTATGAGCTAAGATGGACAGTCAGACGGACAGACGGATATGGCGGTTATGATGTTTATTAACTATGAGGTTCCTTGTTGACTACGGAACCCTAAAAAAAATTTAACAAGCATATTTGATAGCACTGTCCTGAAGTTTTTTTATTTTATTGCATTGCAGGTACAAAATACCTAGTACCTTTTAGGTGTTTCATTCGCTGTGATCAAAAAACCCGCCATGTTTAAAATTATTGCAAAGCAAACTTTAAGTTAAAACCATAGTTTCTGTCTATAAGCTCGTTCAAACCAGTAAGTACTTGGCACATCAATCGTGTTTTGTTGCAAACATCTCTGTAAATACTATCATCATCTGACACAACAAAATCTAAAAATAAATATGTAGTTTGAGTTACAGTTCCAAAAATATCATCACAACCATCGTTTTTACGATCAATACGCGAGCGTAAACTACTGTTTACTAACTCTACAGCGTTCAAGCGAAGTAGGTGAATGAATATAGTTAGTATTTTTTTAGGTTTACTCATAAGAATAATTTTCAGAGTCAGTGTACTGTAAAACATACAAACAGAATGCATACAACAGTCATCTAAGTACATGTTTGTGCAGCTAATCGCTTAAAACAGTTGCCTAGTTACTGTTAGTGCGGGCGCACATTGGGCCACTTATAGTCGCGGCCACTAAACGCGACCACAAGCTGCGGACGAGTATTTTCATACATTTTGTATAGCATCGGCATCGGCGCAAACCGAGTTAAGTACAGTCAGCAAAATAGCTTGTCATGAAAACGAAATTTTTCTAAAAACTTATTCTTGAATCTTCTCCAAAGATGAAGGTTTAGAAAAGAGGTTGGTGTGCGTGATAACATTCAAGGTTACTATTTGGAAGGTTCATCGTTACAGCTGTGTTTAATGTCCTAACTTCTAGGGCACAGGCCTGCCTCATGGATGAAGAGACGAGAGTGATAGAAGGACTATTATAATTTTACGAAACAAAAGACCATTACGACAACAGTGCACAAATCTTTGTCACTGTTAAAAAGGTGCAAACAAAGAAATGGTTTATAAAGTAGATATTTCCTTAGCTTATGTGTAAATAGCAAGCAATACTATTAATTGTGTTTGTACACACACATCAAGCAAATACCTAAGTAAGTACACGGATTTTTCTATCGTTAGCTCAGATCATATAATACATCGTAAGTAAGTATACAAATTCGTGTAGTATCCTTATGCTTATAATACACGCGTACTTGTGTCTAATAAATACTGACGAGGTTAAACGCGAAGGGCATACGATTCCTGAATTCCTGATGTCTCCCCCATGGGGTAGACCAGGGGTGACACGAAATCGAAGGGACCATAACGAAAATTGCTTACTTTGGGCTGTGCTTTGGGGTGATGCATACTTATCATCGTGAAAAGAAAACAACTGTTCCATACATATTTGTCGAGCCAGTATTGTACTCTTTCTATGGAACAGCTGACATTATTTTGCGTTGGCTGGCACGATGTAAAAGTTGTTCGTATTTATTGGAGTCGTTCATCCCCTGATATATTTTGTAAATACTTATACGTAGGTAATAATAAATCAATAAAAAAAATTTAGGTGTTTATTAGTTGAGGTTTTAGGTAAGTACCTTTATAAAATTCATAGTTCAACTTAACGGGACGGTATAGCAAATTAATACTTTTGGCACCCTCGCAAAATAATAAGTAAGTATTACCTACCTACTAAGTAAGTAAGTGACCGTTTAAGTTCTGGCGAAACTCGAAGCAATATTAATACCTATATCTGGATGTGAACGTTTGTTGCCCTTGTTACTACCAATATTACTACCAGTAATAATACCGTAAATTTTTATTACCCTTCTTACTACTCCAGTATGAAGTTGTAAGAACAAATATAATTATGTATATCAGCCTAAGCATCAGAACAAAAATTATCAAGCATTCGCTACTAATAGCCAAAAATGTCCTATTTGTATCTATAATTCTGATCATCAATTGTTCCAATGTAAAAGGTTCATGAACCTTCCAGCGGATGCAAAATTGAGGACAATTGCGAAAAATAACATTTGTCAAAACTGTTTATTCAAGCATTATGGCAATAAATGCATTTCCAGTAAACGTTGCAAAGAATGCAACTTAGAGCATAATACATTAATTCATAATGCAATTGTCGGTCAAGCACCTCATGACCGAGCGAATCACGTGAAAATGACGCCACATGTGACACCTTTGGCATCCACGAGTAATAATAATACATCAACAACTTTACCTTCTGCTGATAATAAACAACATAATGCTTATCATGTCGCCAATGAAGATGAAGAGATTTTACTCACGACTTTATCCTTGAAGGTAAAAGCAGACGATGGTACTTACGTCATTTTGAGAGGGCTTTTAGATCAAGGATCTCAAATAACACTAATATCAGAGAATGCAGCTCAGAGATTGGGATTACGCCGTACCAAGTATCCCGCCTCAGTATCAGGTATTGGGTCTGCTACTAAACAGAGTAAGGGCATGGTCGCCCTAGATTGTTTATCGATATATGATGATTATCAGTTCACAACTCAAGCTCTAGTAATGACGCGAGTTATCAATAACTTACCCAACTCATCATTTAGCAAACAAGTATGGTCGCATCTTCAGCACATCAGATTGGCCGATCCTGAATACAATATCTCTAAGCCAATAGATTTGCTATTAGACGCCAGTGTTTATTCTAATATTATTATGAGCGGTTTAATTAAGGGCCCAGCGCATGCTCCGATCGCTCAACAAACTAAGATGGGATGGGTTCTATCAGGCAATGTAAAAACATTTTACTGCCACGTCATCATTAACAATACTGTTGATATATCTAAGTACTGGGAGGTGGAAGATATCAAGGACTCATCGGTCCCGGCATTAACACCTGACGAACAATACGCCGAGGACTTTTATCAAACTACAACGAAACGTTTGGAATGCGGTAGGTACGAAGTCGCTCTGCCTATGAAACCAGATTTCGAAAAACATCTTGGCACATCAAAGCCTAAGGCAATAGCACAGTTTCTCCAACAAGAGAGGAAAATGTTAAAAAATTCATCTCTTTCAGAAAAATATAAAAAATTTATGGAAGAATACCGAGATCTAGGTCACATGCGTAAGTCAGATTCAACTCAATATTCACCCTCTCCTGCATGCTATATACCACATCACGCAGTTTTTAAACTGGATTCGACCACCACAGCATTAAGAGTCGTGTTCAATGCATCCTCACCAACATCAACAGGATATAGCCTTAACGACTTAATGGAGTGTGGCCCTAATTTACAAAGAGACCTTTTATCACTTATCATTCAATGGAGAAAGCATAAATATGTCGTCACCGCAGACATCGAAAAGATGTTCCGCCAAATACTTATCAGAACATCAGATCAGCCCCTTCAATCGATTATCTGGAGAGATTCACCCGCCGAGCCTTTACAAGAGTATTATCTGGCAACGATCACATACGGGACCAAATGTGCACCCTATTTGGCCATGAGAACGTTGAGAAAGATAGCAGCAGATAATGCCGATCGTTACAGCCTCGCAGCATCCTCACTGACAACGGATATGTACATGGATGACTTGATGAGTGGAAGCAACTTTAAGGATGACATTATCGAACTAATACGTCAGATGATTGAATTACTGCACGAAGCTGGAATCAATATACGAAAATGGTCTAGTAACGATTCTCAACTCATAAAAGACCTGCCATCTCACAAACTAAACACACCATTCGAGTTTAAAGATTCAGAATCACGAAAAACGCTTGGCCTGCAGTGGAATCCGTCATCTGATACCTTTACCTTTCAAAACAGATTAGAATATGAAGAAAATCAAAATCACAATTCAAAAAGACAGTTATTATCAGACGTATCAAAAATTTATGATCCCCTTGGATGGTTAGGACCTATCACAGTAAAAGCTAAGCTATTGTTTCAAAAAACATGGCTCACGGACTTATCTTGGGACGACAAATTACCTAGCAACATTTGGAATGATTGGCTACAGCATAGAGAAGATCTAAAAAACATAAATAAATTTATCATACCCCGTCACATAGGAAATACAGAAGATTTAGTTCAAATACATGGGTTTAGTGACGCATCGGAGAAAGCCTACGCTTGTTCTATTTACGCCGTGACACGAAACAATAAGGGCGAGTACACATCAAGATTAATAACAGCAAAAACAAAGCTAGCGCCATGCAAAAATAAAGTATCATTACCTAGGATGGAATTACTAGGTGCCTTATTATTATCATTGTTGATGAAGAAAACTATCGACTCACTAGCTATCAAAAACATCAAAATCAATGCATGGACAGACTCCATGGTGGTCTTGGGATGGCTCCAGGGAGACATATCAAAGTGGAAACCTTTCGTCGCTAATAGAGTGAAGCAGATCATAGAGGTCATACCATCATCGTGTTGGCGTCATGTCAAATCGGAGGATAACGCCGCTGACTGTGCGTCAAGAGGAATGACTACGTCACAACTATTAAATCATTCTTTGTGGTGGCAGGGTCCGAGCTGGCTTCCTAACTTCAACAGCGAAGAAACCATTACCATCACTTATCCAGCTCCGAAAATTGAAGAAAAGAAACCCAGTGTGTCCGCAGCCTTACAATCAAATATAGTATCACTCATAATGCAATTATTAAATAACAATAGCTCTATCACTAAGGTAATTAAAACAATGGGCTGGGTGTCGCGTTTCATAACACGCGCACGTGCTACTAAGCTACATGAACAGACGCCACCGCCGCCATACGATACAGTCTTATCGCCGAATGAAATAAAACACTCTCTTCATTTAATTATTAAACAGGTGCAACTTAATGACTTTGAAGATGATTTATATTATTTAAAGAAACACGGTCACGTTAGAAACAGCAGCAAGTTGTCAAGCTTATCACCTATATTGGACAAAAATGGAATTTTGAGGGTCGGCGGTCGGCTTGAACATGCAAACTTAAGTTATTGTTCTAAACATCCGATTATAATATCATCACACAGTCGATTTACCGAGCTTATTATCAACCAGGCACACAAAACAACGTTACACGGCGGACCTAAGCTAACACTATCATATATCAGAGAAAAATATTGGATTATCAGTGGGGTCCGCACCGTTAAAAAGCAAATCAGGCGCTGCGTTAAATGTTGCAAATTAAATCAGGAACGGCAACAACAGATCATGGCTGACCTACCGCAGCCGAGAGTCACTCCAGGACGTCCATTTTCAAAAACTGGCGTGGACTTTACAGGATTTATTGACGTCAAATCAGCAAAAGGCCGAGGCATACGAACTAGCAAAGGTTATGTAGCCGTTTTTGTATGTTTAGTGACAAAGGCGGTACATATAGAATTAGTGTCAGACTTAAGCTCTGCAGCTTTTTTGGCCGCATTCCGAAGATTATGTGCTCTGCGCGGGACCCCCATGGACATGTTTAGCGATAACGGAACTAACTTTGTAGGGGCCTCAAGATTGTTAAAAGAAGAGTATCAGCAAATCATATCATGCATAAACACTGACTTTATCAAAGACTTGAGCGAACTGGGTGTCACGTGGCATTTCAATGCGCCTGCGTGGCCCAATGCCTCTGGGCTCATGGAGGCTGCCGTCAAGAGCCTCAAAAATCATTTAAAACGCATTATAGGAGAGCAAAAATTGACTTATGAGGAGCTCACAACAGTACTACATCAAATAGAAGCCTGCCTAAATTCCCGACCACTTTGTGCCCTCACCGAAAACCCAGACGATCTCTATTTGACACCGGGGCACTTCCTGGTTGGAGACACGCTTATATCAAGACCCCAAACGGATCCCGATATAACTAACCTATCAACACGATGGCAAATGGTACAGAGTATTAACAAGCAATTTTGGAAAAAGTGGTCAGGTGAATATTTACAACAGCTTCAGAGCCGCTCGAAATGGAAAACAGTTTCAAAGAATATTAAAATTGATGACGTGGTAGTTATCAAGGAAGATAACTTGCCACCCGGAAAGTGGGCCATTGGCCGTGTGGTAGATACCCATCCTGGTAGCGACGGTTTGGTCAGAGTTGTGTCACTCAAAACACAAAATAATATTATCAAACGCCCTATAAATAAACTAGCCTTATTACCTATTCACAATGATAACGACAGCGAAATGCGTCAGTCAGCTATAGACGACAACTCAAACTTAAAACAATCTCGCCGCACAAGAAAGCCCATTCTAAGTTCTTTACTAACGACGCTGCTTTTATTTCTATTTATGTTAACACCGAGCATGCAATCAGCAACCTTTTATAATATAACGAAACTTGATCATGAGAGCCTATATTTTGACAAAATATCCGACTTACAACATATCAGAGATGAGTGGAAATTGGTTGTATTTTATAATTTATCAACCTACTGGCAAGGTATTTCAAGTATTGAGAATTACGTAACTCATTTAAAGCAAATCAGCTGTACGTTAGAATCACAATATAAAAGTGTCACATTGCAATTGGAACACGAGTTAAACGAAATTGAACATTATAACGAATTACTCAAAGGTCAGAATAATCGAAGGAAAAGAGGTTATATAAATGGTATCGGATATGGATTGAATTCATTATTTGGGGTATTGGATGAAAGGTTCGCGGAGCAATATGAAAAAGATATTCAGAAGATAGCCAGCAACGAGAATCACCTTCAAAATCTTATAAAAAATCAGACTATCATTATTGAATCACAAAATAACATTCTGAGGCGCAATGAGGACATAATGAATAAACAGTTTACTACTATTAAAGAACACTTGAATAATATAACTCTGCAAGCTAATGAAGTTAAACTAGCTGCCCATCAAGGCCTCTACTTGACATCTTCTGCGTTAGCAGCTAGTATCATTATTTCGAGCTTGAGACGCATGCAACAAGCCATACTCGACTCTCTCGTAGACTTCCGGCAAGGTCGTATTGATACACATTTGTTGCCGCCGGAACAACTGGAACAGCAGATAAGCATTATCACCAATCAGCTGAAAAACGATCTCACCTTACCTATCGATAGTACTAATCCGAGAGACCTGTATAAGTTACTACGTGTATATTCTCGAATTCATCACAATTATTTTATCATTGAGATTCGCATACCTTTAGTAAGCAATGAAATGTATGAGCTCGACAAAGTTATATCAATTCCACAGAGAAGATACGACGTAGTTTACGAACTGAAACCAGCTTTTGAATACATTGCATTCAACTTGAGAAAGGACATGGCTATTATGTTATCAGAACTTGATTTACAATCTTGTATGCATATACATACTAGTAACAAACTCCTATGCTCCATGGATAAACCAGTCTACGATATAAAAGTACACAAATCATTATGCGACATAAAATTACTAAATGAAGCGGTATCATGCTCCGACAGAGTATCAAAAATAAAATCTGACCGATGGATCAAATTACATAGAGAAAATACATGGATATTTTCGTGTTATGAACAAGCAGGGTACGGATATTCTGTAGATCAGATATGGAAATAGTAGAGTTGAATGGAAACGGCTTATTTACTCTACAGCAAGGGTGTACACTTAGAGGGGATACATTTACTATCTATGCTCATAATCATTATTTCAAAAACATAAAAAATAACTTTAAGAATATTGATATACCTCAATCTGCACTAAATAGTCTTATCAATACAAGTATTCCTAGTTTAGAACACTACAACATTAAAGACCACGAACAGATATTCTCAAAAATAAGAGATCAGATAAACACTATCAAAGAGCAAGAAAATTATCAAGATTTAAGTATTCATGACGTGCATCACTATGCAGCGATCTACGTCTTGGCTATTGGATTACTTCTGGTGGTCATCGCGCTCATCTACTTGTGGTGGCGGAGGAGGAGCCCTCTGAAGGAGAGCTCTGAGAAAGCCATTGAACAAACACCGCCGACGCCGACACCGTCGCCAAGGCTAACACATCAAGTTTGTGGCAGTGTTCTCAGTGTACGAAGTGTAGATCAAGCGACCTCACCCATTATGTCACGATCGGTTAAATTTGAGGTCCCTAGTGCAGTGAAAATAGAGTGAAATAGAGTGAAATAGAGTGAAATAGTGACGTGAAAGGACACTGAACTTTGACTGTCATTAATGTTATTTTATTTTAATAGTTTTAGACTAACTTGTTTCTTAACCCACTATTGTTTAAAATGAAATATTTAGGCAGTACATATATATAATTTTTATTGTAATTATCAGTCTAATTTTGTTCTCATTGTCATTAAGCATACCTATATAATTTTATTATTAAAAATATCATCACCTCTTCCTGTTTTCTCGAGAGGTGCAAGATGTACGGTGAAACGTACATATTTCACAATGCATTTATATTTTATTTGTCGAGTTAGCGTTTAACTTACTTAGCACATTTTATTTGTAATATATATCGATCAGTGCATTACACGCATTCGTATCATACGGTTGTTTCTTTTATCATTTCAATATCAATTATCATATTTTTACATTTATATCAATTTTATATCATTTATCATCAAGTGTGGGAAAGCACCCCACAAAGGGAAAAATTAAAAAGCCCGTGTTACTACCGTAAGTACTTTTGAGCCCAACGGACTCGCTGTCACACCGTTTTGTCACACTGGTGTGACGACTACGAAGTATTTATTCTTCGTAGTCACACTGTTTGGTGTAAATATTAGTAAGCTACCAAAACATGAGACTTGTTGTCGCACTACTAGTGCGGGGAAATTAAATACCCTGTATGTGCATATTTTATAACATGGATTGCAAACTGATTATTCGTCAACTCGCGAGTGTGAAACTCGTGAAGCATAGTTTACATTGGTCGAGTAGGCGGCCGAGTCGAGAAGCGATAGACAAAAAGCAGGCTAACTCGACCAATGTAAACGATAGGGCGAGTAAACTGGGCCGAGTACTGAGCGAGTCGAGTGGTCTCGCGCGGAGCATAGTTACTCGGCCGAGTTGTTTCCTGGGCCAGGGTAGCCAGGTGCGAAAAATCGAGAATCGTACGGTCGCCAGCACGTCGGGTTACTACAAAATGTCAAAATTTATTAATTGAAACTGAACTCTTTCTGTTGGAGATAAGGTTGAATTTTATTTAAAGAAATTTGACAGTTTGTAGTAACCTGACGTGCTGGCGACTGTACATTAAACATAATAAAAATATGTTTAAGTATATAATATATGTATAATAATCGTACTTAATACAAAATCGGAGTCGGAGCACTTTTGTGTGGAACCGCGCCGGCGTCCGCGTGACGCAGTTAAGGCCCTAACTTACTTTTATAGTTACAGACCCCGCACATTTAGATTTTCGCCGTTGGCTGCAGTACCAAATTACGCTATGATTAGCATACATTTTCTGTTTGTAGTATTGAAACCCCTTGCTTAGTAGCACATCCCCACGACCTCTTTTAATTATTTTGATGTCACCAGCACTCATTTTAAAATAATACCAATACCTGCGTAACCTTCAGAAAATACAAGTAAGATGTGAAAGTCAGGAAAGCCAAAACAGAAAAGACAGCAAATGTCATGTCAAATCAAAGGATAAATTCATAATACGTACCTATATTGTATCAAAGTGGTATCAAACTGGTATCAAATTATCAAGTGATTTACGTCAAGTACGACTTTTTAAAAATGGTGTGACTATTAGGAAAAAAAATCTTCGTAGTCACACCAGTGTGGAAAATGAGAAAAAAATTCTTCGTAGTCACACCAGTGTGAAAAATAGGAAAAAAATGCTTCGTAGTCACACCAGTGTGACAAAACGGTGTTACAGCGAGTCCGTTGGGACTTTTAGTACTTAAACAAAAATAAACAAATATTTTTAGAATCGGCTTAGATTGTATTGTCATCTAAACCAAACCTGCATACAAAATTTCAGCTCCATCGGACACTGGGAAGTGGGTCAAATTAGGCTTGCAAAATTTGTCCCCCACTAACTAACTAACTAACTAACATGGTACCTAAGTTAATAAAAAGCATGTAAAATTATCAAATTTTTCTTTTTTTACAGGACTACCAATACCCGTGTGGAGCGAGTGCGGTAATCAGACAACCTGCCGCCCGCCACATCATGGAAGCTACAAAAAGAATGCCAAGATCGATTCGGCCATTTCGCTTACCAGCCTGGTAAATAATATGTCTATTAATACCTTAACTTAATTAATAACTTTTCGTGGTCTTCTTGGAACTTTCATGATCATTACTCATTACGACTGCAAAATAAATATAAAAAGCGGTATTTTTACCTCGTTTTGGTATGTTGTCAAGTCCCCCATATTTCGGCTCAGTTGTATGGGCCATGGTCATGAAGTAACGGGACTTGACAATAAATCAAAACATGGAAAAAATCCAGTATTTCGTAATATTTACTATAGTATAATAATCTTTCCCTCTTTGCCCGACCACGGGCAATTCTTATTTCCTTGGTACGGTTGACCGGACTATGGAAGAAATATTCTTGGTACGGTTGACTGGACTGCTAGACACGTAGTCAGCGCTGTCCTTTTCTAAATGAAATTTTATGCTCTATAACTTTGAAAATATGTAAACTATTTGAAAATAAATACTTACCTGTGCTGTGTTTGTGATATTTCTAAAAACACTTTAATTAAAATTAAAAAAAAACAATTGGATCCCCTATTGTTATGAAGAAATAGACGAATAACTCAATCCCAAGTTCTTTAAAAAAAACTCAGTTGAGATCTCATAGTTATCCTTAAAAAGATTTGAGCTGGACAGGGACTTTACGTCTTTAAAAAAAAACATACAGTCGAATTGAGAACCTCCTCCTTTTTTTGAAGTCGGTTAAAGAGAACCGAGTCTCCAAATGGAACTCGAGTCCTGTTCAGTTACGCGATTACCCAATCTGCTGCGGTTTTCGCTCCGGTGGACGGAGATGCTGGGCGAGTTTGTTGTACACTGCGGGTTTTGTATGCATATCAAGATTCTACAGCCATAGTTAAAAAGCAGACTACCACAAACCAGAGCGGTGTGCGGTGAGAACCGCCTTAGACTTCAGGACTCGAGTCTCTCACAACACTAACGCACAGGCTTCAAATAGGTGGTAGGTAGTCAAACAATTTTATGAAAATTTATTCGTTTACTTTAACTTCGTTTAGTTGTGTTGCTTTAGGCTTTCTTTGTCTTGAAACCTCGGCACCTGAAAACCAGCCAAACGTCAAATCAATTCGACTAAAACTCCTTAACTTCCCTCGCAAAAAAAACTTTAAAAAAATTAAATCAAAGACAAAAAAACATAACAAAAAAATTTATTTTTTATAACATTACTTAAATATCCTTCATTATAGTTTAAAAAAAAACAAAAATAATAAAATGTATTTAAATTATGATACAATCACACAACATAATTAAATTAAAACAAATACATATTCTTACAATAAAAACAAAAATAAATTCAGTTACCCTTTCTTGGAACGGGTTCAAATCAAATACTTACCTAGTTTCTTTTTAAATATAAATTAAATCTCACTTTATGCTATTAATTTTCTCTTACATAAAAAGATAATTAGGTATTTTATGGATTATACCACGTTTCCCATTCTCTACAAATAGTCCATTTTTAACTACAAGACTATCTAACTATTGGAAAATGAAGTATTTAGAAAAAATCGACCCGTCTCACAATCAGCTCCGATGGGACTCGAACCCACGACCTTTCGCTTTCCGGGTGACTGCTCTAACCACTGAGCTACGGAGTCGTTTTTTTCTAAATACTTCATTTTCCATTTTTCTACCATAAAATTTGCATTGTGAATGCAAAAAACTATTGTCTAGTTTTAACCATGATTCTCTTATTATTACCGTCGACAAAGTAATAGTTAATCTAGTAATTTAACAGTATTATGTTAAATAAATGAGTAGGTAGGTACGTATTTAAATGTCTAAAATTAAAAAACCTAACGTTAAAACAGCTACGTTCAAAATACCTAAAATCAAAATACTTAATGGTTCTTTCACTTAAATTCAAAATACCTAAAGTTTAAAATGTCAAATGGTTTATATTACTAAAGTTCATAAAGCTAAAACTTGAAATACCTATGAAAAAAGTTCCTATAATTAGTTAACCTAACAGTTTTTGACCAAAATGAAAAATACCGAACCAACGTCCGAATCGTTTGGTATAAAAACGTTTGTTAGAAAAGTCCTGTACTCCTCGGAAGTCCTGTAGAACACGTGATAGGTTAGAAATTTAAGCGATCGCCTTAAATCTCGTGGTTATATTTATGTATCAATACAAACTATGGATTGTTTCACAAAAAAATAACCACTAATTTTAAGGCGATCGCGAAGCTATCTCACGTGTTCTACAGGACTTCCGAGCCACTCAAATATAAGGAGAATTTTAGGTACTTTGACCATTTGGTATTTCAAATGTGTGTGAATCAAATTTTGGTGTTATAGCTGTAAGAGCTATAGACATTTTAAACATTAGATATTTAGTCCAATCGGTATTTTGAACTTGGGTGTTTCTTATGTAGGTGTTATTTGTTTAGGTATTTTAAAACATTGGGTATTTTGATTTTAGGTATTTTGAACGTAGGCAGGTGTTTTAACGTTAAGTTTTTTAATTTTAGACATTTAAATACGTACCCGAGTAGGTACCAGATTCATTTTGCTACCATATAAACGTAAATCTAAAACTTAAAAATGTAAAGCAGACAATATTTTTTTAATAATTACTGTGAATGATAATTTAAGCATTCTAAAAGGAGATCGATAGCAACCCGTTTTCTTTTTCTAAGTAAAGATTGATTTGTATAATTTACTAAGTAAGAACCCGCGCCTTACACAATAAAATAAGAATATATCTTTTTCCGAAATGATTGTGAAGGTCTACATAGTTTAACATAATAATAAATGCAAGACACAATAGACAGTTGCAATCGATTTCTGGATCGCAGGCGGCTCTTGCACTTTACCATAGTAAAACCAAATACTTTATCAAGAACTCGAAATGTTGTTCTATGTATCTTAAAAATCTACGAAGCAACACCTCTGTGTCTGTACTGTGTAATAACCGCCTTGTATCAAAATAATGGAATAAATTCTGACGATTCTTAAAAACCTATCATTTTCTCCTTCGGTTTGAAAGTGTCGAAGAAACTCCTATACTGCGGCACGATGACGGGGGCCGATCCTGGTATACCGCAGTTGATCATCGACGTCTCCACGAACTCTTGGTCCAGCTGCTTAGTTTGACACACGTCCAGGAGAAAATCATACCATTCGGCGAAGTTCAGCTCCGTTTTACTGCAAAAAGAAAAACGAGAAAAAAAATTACAACGATTACGAACTAAGGAGAGTTTGAAATGACCTTTGAATAATATTCTTTTATTGGAGAGGGGATTTTGGGATTTACTCGAGCGTGTCAGATTAACACGTTCGCCGCGGCAGTGATTTTTCTATACTTCCCATTCCTTCGGTACAAGGCCTATACACCTGGTAATTAAACTTCCATTGTGGCGGCACAAGGCTTATAGACCCTGTAACATTTAAGAAACTTTAAATCCTTTTTTGGCGTCATGCAAAAAGATATTATGATTTTTTTGCTTTGAATATAAATAACAATGAACTAATTGACATACACCTGAAGGCATTTTGCTTAGTTTAAAAATTAAAGCTATATTTAAAATACAGGGTTTATGCACCCCGTGCCGCACTGAATAAGGGAAATATGGTGCGTATTTCAGGGATGTAAAATAAAAAAAACGATAGTCTTAATAAAATTTAATTTAATGAAAAAAAAAGATAAAACAAACATGAATTAATGTTTTTCAACGAAACATGGATAACAAAAGTTTCTTTTGCACTGAAAACATTCAGTAAAATTTTTTTTTTCTCTTTTTTGTCAGCTTGGCGGCTGGTTAAAAAGGTTCGGAGTTTTCCTTAACATCCGACACAATTCCTCTTCTTAACACCTTTTACCAAATTGTGTTTGTCATGTTTTCGTGCGGGTTCTAAAAACATAAATTTATTAATTTATTTTTTATATGTATGTGTATGTGTGTGTGCGCGCGCATGCGTCGTGGATTGGATGTAGATGTGGATATGTTTGTTTTTGTGTATATTTATATCAAAAACCTGCCTACCCACAGGAAACGTAATTAGGTAAATAAAATAAATAGTAATGATGACTCACCTGTTTTTGATAAATCAATCTATAATTAGATTTAATATTCACTGCATCACTGTCCTCACAAACATCGTAGACAATTTTTTTTGCACCTTTTGGTTGGTCTCTTGACGCCATGTCGACGCGTGCGTTTCGGATGAAATTTTATTTCATCTATGCGGTGCCATGTCTAAAGCCCTGGTATTAAGGTAGGTACACCATTGGATTCTATTTTAAGAATACATCTTAGATATATATTCATCTCTTTCCTATACCGAACCAAGTTAAAGTTATGCCTTCCGCGTGACAAGGAAGTCTATACTTTTCTTAGTCGCACTGTAAGCGAGACGTATACAAGATGTTTAGACCTGGTTTCGCACTCAACGTGTTAATATAAAGGAGGATACCTTATACATTGATAAGTAGTACCTCCAGCCAATATAAGCCCTTAATATAGGGGGGTACGCTAAGGGGAACTCGTCAGATTAGTAAAAAAATGATCACCTGAAATACTCGAGCGCGGCAAATTAAGATAACTAACTAACAGATGTCAATTTTGCTAATCTGTAACCTAAGGGGGTGGGAGGGTAACAAAGTTGCAAAAATAAACGATGTATGGAGATTTTCATAGGGTTGTTCAGTGAACTCTACTGATGCTTCAATTTCTTAATCAGACGATTTGGAACTGACGCTAGCTCGCAGCGAATTTTTGAAAATGTAAAAAACCGTATCAGAAGTCAGAACCAACAATAAATTACGGTTATTTATGACACAACGTACTACAGATTATTTACTGCCGTAAAAATACCTGCTGATTAAAAAAAGCAACATGACAATTTAAAAAGAAATGATGATGCACCAGTGAATTTCACTACGGCGGCTGCTGATGTAGTGGTGAATGAGGAAGTGCTAATATGAGTAGTAAAATAAATTTCACAAATAAATATTTTCCAAATCCTCAAACCAAAAAATACGGAAGTGATTAGATAATATTATCTTTATTTACCTACCAATACTTCCACCACGCGATTCCAGTGTCAGTCATGGTGAGTTTTCTGTCTTCTAAAATCTTGGCCTGACGCATCCAGTAGTCGGATCTGAACAGGGTGATCGTGGTTCCATCTCGCTTCGTGTCGAAGAGCTTCGTGAACGCGATGAACTGACTATCTAAAGTCGCTTCCTCTTCATCCATATTTTATGTTATGCCTTGAACTAGAAAAAAAAAATCTATTTCGGTATGAAGTCGGCTTAAACTGCGCGCCAGATAAGTCTGCACGCAAGTGCGAGTCGAACTCGCCCATGAAGGGTTCCGTACCCACTGACCGTAGGTACTTAGCTAAAATACCACTACCATTTTTCGCCAGCAAAAAATAACTTTGTTTTCCATAGTAAGTATTTGTATAAATGAAGAGGTTATAAGTTTGCGGTTAAATTTTAATTTATTTAATAAATTGGAACACCAAAAGCATACATACATATAAATACACTCATAATAATAATTATGATCAATGCACCTGCATTGATCGGTGTAAGTATAAGTCATATACATAATGCCTCTAAAGGCTGCTGTCCACGGGCAGAGTAAACAGTAGAGTAGAGCAGTAGAGAGTAGTGTTGCCGATCGATAGTCCACTATCGATAGCATTTCGATAGTCTATCGATAGTTTAAGCAAAAACAATAGTATCGATAGTTTTCGATAGTATCGATAGTATCGAACTCTCTTTAAGTGCAATACTCGGTAAAAAACAATACTATCGATAGTATTGCTGCTTACCAATAGTATTGTACTAACTAAGAGATCGATACTATCGATAGTTTGGCATTTTTCGATTAAAACTATCGATAGTAAAACTATCGATAGTTCGGCAACACTAGTAGAGAGCTTACTTGCAGTGCTAGCTACTCTACTCGACCAAAGGACGATGGGACAAAACGTCCCCCCAATACCCATTTCCGACCAACAGATTTGAAATTTATCTCAGGTGAAAGATATTAGTAGTTATAGTGACCACTTTTTACTATGGCGACATCCCTCAAATGTGTGGGAATTCTGAGAAAATATTATTTTAATATTGTTATTTATTTATCCTTGGGGGAGGCCTATGCCCAGCAGTGGGCGTCGTTCGGCTGACATGATGATGATGATGATGATTGTTATTTATTACAAAAATAATACATCATTGAAGTGGCAGTCAGCGGGACACATAGCGCGAAGAAGCGACGGCCGTTGGGGCAGAAAGGTTCTCAAATGGCGACCGCGTACCGGATGATGTTCCGGGGGCAGGCCCCCTACAAGGTGAACCGACGATCTAGTCAAGGTCGCGGGAAGCCGCTGGATACGGGCAGCGCAGGACCAATCGTTGTGGATATCCTTGGGAAGGCCTATGTCCAGCAGTGGGCGTCGTTTGGCTGACATGATGATGATGATGATGATTATTACAAAAGTAACACCTAAGTTAGTAAAAAAATTTTACGACACACATAAAAGGTATATTGGAGGGAGGGGGGGTCCCATACAAATTTGCCCATTGCCCTTTCAGTACCTACTCTACTCTACCGTTTAGTCTACCCGTGTACAGCAGCCTTTATATTACAAAGTTACATTTGCAGTTTTTGAAGATATGTGCTAATAGGTAGGTATCTCAAAAACTGTTGACTATCTCGTTCGAACCAATTTTCGTAATATGTATTTATTAAGGTCTACAGCATAGATTTATTATAGATTTTTCACTCTCTTACTTTAAAAGGGGGGGGGGGGGGGGGGGGGGGGACAGACAGACATGGCGAATCTATAAGAGTTCCGTTTTTTGCCATTCGGCTACGGAACCCTAAAAAAACGGAGTAATTGTACTGTAACTAGCTCCGCTCCTGAGCGCCCCAGTTGCGTACAGAGTTATTATCTGGTTCTGGAGCGCACAGTACACAGAATAGGTACTGATGTTTTCTTATTTCATGGAGACCACTACTAGGTATCACCAATTGATAATTTTCTAAACGTATGAAATAGCTGTGATATGTGAATCAATAAACATCCTACCACGCGTATACGACGGCTCTGAGTTAGGGTCAGTTCAGACAGAACGAAAAATACTTCGCGCAGGCTTGAGCTTTCGCTGGCCGCAATTCACATTGAGCCAAAAATTCGCTAAAAGACGGTGCGACATACTTAAGGCGATGAATCCCGACTAACGCTTGCTCGGCCGCGCGCGATACACTTCACGCGGACGCAGCGGCAGCCGGCAGTGAACTGTGAACTCGCGAGCGCCCCGCGAATCGAAAATCACTTAAAATTCTATTACAAATTAAATAATAATTTTTTTACACTTATGACGGCCGGAATCCCTCGGCTAATCAAAGACAATTATTTTCGTATATTTTTCATTAACTAAAACCAAGTACCTATACTGCAAGTAATACGATATTTGGATTACGATTAGACGGATGTTTGGGATTTTATTTGACACAGTAAAATATGACCAATCGAAAAAATACGGCCGGCGGCACTAGATAAATAACTGTAAAATAACATATATTTTTTCCAAGTTTTAAATATTTGTGATTTGCGAGTAATCCATAATTTAAAATACCCTATTTTGGGGAATGCCCGCCTTAAGAAACCCACTACTGGGGACAAGTCTTCCTTATCCACCCTGTGCCGCACCAGTGGGGACGCTGTTGAAAATAATATAAAAAAAATAATTGCTCGGGCATTTTTCTGCTTATCTGAACTCACCCTTAGCCAGCAACCCACAAATAATGTATTCAGAAGGTATACAGTGAAAAAATGCTGACCCAAGCGGAGCAAACCTCTCGTTGGTTTACACTAGACCTTGCTTGATATACTCAACTGTGACTTTAAAACTTGTATAGGTAGGTACTTATGTTTCTAACTCGTTGACCTAGGTGAGCGACGCGACGCGATGTTACCAATAGATAGATACGGGGTATATATGATATACCCCGTATCTATAGGTAGCATCGCGTGGTACCTCCTTGGAAATAGTGGGATATACCGTATATTCCACTATATCCATGGAAATACAAAATAGAAAAGCGTTTTTTCCAAATTATATCTCACTAGCTTTCCGCCCACGGCTTCGCCCGCGTAGACTACATGACGTTATCCCGCGGGAATGTGATATTTTTCCGGGATAAAACGTAGCCTTAGTTACTCCTTATTATATCAGCTACCTGCCAGTAAAAGTCCCGTCAAAATCGGTCCAGCTGTTTCAGAGATTAGCCAGAACAAACAGACAGACATATTAGACGGACAAAAATTGTAAAAATGTTATTTTGGTATATGTACCTTATATATAATCAGTTAGTAAAAAGCGGTAATTTTAATATTACAAACAGATACTCCAATTTTATTTATTTGTATAGATTATTTCTATTGCGGCAAAAAACCGCTAGTACCCGAAAAAATAGGTCGCTCCCGCTAATTCCCATTGGTTGAGAACTACCAAAACCAATTAAGACAGTAAAAGGTTTTTTAAGTAAAGAGGAACGCAATAAATAGTTTCTATTTGCACGCCGGTCGTCATAATATGTGGCGAATGTGGAGATGCATCGTTTTTTTTTGTCGCCGCCACCAGAAATCGAAATAGTGGGAGAATCTGTCCTAGTATTTCTATCAATAGAAATTATAATAGATATAGTGGGACACCCCCTAGATACGTGCAGACCGATTAAATGATGATTCACGTTACTATACGCATATTTGTGAAGTAGTACTCGTAGTTTGCTTTTAAATGGTGGAAAGTGACCCTTGTGATTATATATTATGTTATTTAAGGTCATTCGTGTGTTGTTGATGGCACAGCACGAAATAAAATGGAAAGTGAAATAGGCCCTAACTATTTAAGACATGGTCGCAAAAAAATTATGTAAATTTACCAACTTAAGTAAGTTTAGTATGTCAAGGTGTCGTGGTTGTTCTATATTTTTAATGTTTTTTTATCAAATACATTCTTTAAAAAAACGGAAAAATGCTAAGTATATTTCTTTACAAATTTAAATGTAGGGTATTAACTAGTTTTCTAAAGAACTAATAGTTCAACCTCAAAAAAGCGTAATACATATTTGGAAACACAAACCAATGACAGGATCGTCCTCGACAGGATGAATCTTGTTTACCTAAACAAGGTGTTACCTACATGAGGTGACGAGGGCCCTTGTAGCACCCCAACTCCAATTATGTGACAGTAGGAGAGGACGAATATGACGTTAACAATAACGTTTCTAGATCTTTTTTTTTATTCTTTCGTTCTTTTTATTTGATGTAAGACTAAGTATCTTGTGTACAAGGCAAACTCTTAATATTTATGGCTCTTTCGGCATTACTGCAGTTAATAAATGTTATCTACCTATCACCTACAGTCCCTTAAACGTCTCGCCGCACACGAGCCACATGCGACAGCCACAAACACCGCCACTTGAAGCTAAAAGAAGAAATAAAACGCGACTACTGACAAATCACGCTCAAAAAATTTTTAAACAAGAAAATATTCTCATCTGAAATTGACGTGGTCGTATGCCATTTTTTCCTAAAATAGGCCAGTCATCGCAGACATAAAAATCGGGTTAAGGCAATACTTGAAAAAATTATGCTGAAGCGAGATAGCAATGAGAAAACGACGCGCGCGGGAGCGAGACCGATTTTGCAGATTAGGCAAAAAAATACACGAAATCACTTCGTATTAAAAAACTAGCTGTTGCCCGCGACTTCGTACGCACGGTAAAGTGACTTTTGTATTTGTTTATTTTATGTGTAATCTACACTTCCTTCCAGTGACCGCAAGGTATTATGTGTGTGTATATGGGTGTAGGTCTCGGAAGCGCGGGATTCAGTGTTGCGCTCGCGATTGCTTGCTAACCGAGCTTCACGGTCCTCATCGGTTTCAAAAGCACGAAGTAACCTCATCCTCTTAGCTGACGTAGAGCCTTGCGATAAATTACTATTTTTTTTCTATGTATTTCAAATAACAATAATCGTAATCAAATCACAATAATCAATGTCCGTTTTCCAACAATTCAAATTGATCTACAAATCAATAAATCGAAATCTAATTCAAGTATAGTTTACGTATTTTTAATTAATTAAAATCACAATAACTGAGTCTTCTCAGGGTGTCATAAGCAATTTAATATAGTCCCACACTTCTGACTGTACCGGTGACAGCCGTGGCAGAGGAGCCACTTGCAATACGAAATTAGCTGTCAAAATGGACTGTCCTGTCGTATGAAAACTGTTTTAGTTCCAATGATTATCACTGCAACAGAAAAGCACGTAAGAAGCCATCATGATAGTAGCTTTGTAGTGATAACAAACTGTAAAGTTTTTTTTTTTTTATTGATTGATCGGCAAGCGCTTGTCCGCTATCACGCCCCTAAGCGTTCGTTGATGCGATCTACGATGAATCGCGCTTGCCTAATACCATATTCTGTGCTAATGCTGCGTACACACCGGACCTACAAAGGCCAACGAACGCCATCAAAGAGGTTCTGTTTTCCCCTCTGTCTCAATCAGATGATCAGAAACTCCGAATGTGAACTGGAATCGCTCCCAGTAATCCTTTACCTAGCTTTAGATTGATCTTCGAAGGCCAGAAACGTGAAGCGAGCAATGCCTGATGTCGTTCGTTGGCGTGCGTGGGGCCGCCGCCCGCGCCGGTCCGTACACAGTCTAAAAGGTACCGGTATAAAATATACTAAGAAGAAACCGGTCAAGAGCCAGTCGGACTCGCGCCCCGAGGGTTCCGTACCATCTTTTCTTTTATAAAATAGAAAAAACTACAACTGTGCTTCACCCAAAGCGACCTGCGTGTATGTAGGAAGGAGGACATTTTAAACGTAGGTAAAAATGTTTTCATCGGCGCGGCATATTCGTCCGAGAATTCGCGATGTAGAATATTGCAGTTTTTGGTCAGCTCCATCTCTTGACCGATAGTGGATCTAATATAATTTTTGTTGCTGATTTCTGAAAAAGTTTACTATTTAGAGACATTGTTTTATTTTTCCTGTAATCTTAACATAAACTTCTACTTATTACCTAAAATAATTTCAAGATTTTTCTCTATGCAAACTTCGGAAATAAGGGGGGGGGGGGGGGGGGGGAATGGTATTTTTTTTTACATTTTTCATCATAATTCAAAAACGATGCGGCTTAATACTAAAAGAAAAAATATTAAGAGTGTGCAAGCAGCGCTCTATTATATGATACCCTTTATGCCCTAGTAGCCGCACTTCAAATTTTTAAAAAAAAAAAGAAAATAGTAATATCACAGAAAAAAACTTTTACAAACTTTTGACCTAGAATCATAAAACTTGGCAAACTTCAGATCTTACAGTACAAATAAAGGTAGAAAAATAATGGTAATTTATAGTTTAATCACTAAAAAAACTAATACAAACTTACATTTGTAGTTAATTTCATACAAAATGTGAGTCAGTTTGTCTACGTTTTATAAGATGTCAAGAAATTTTCCCACAATAAAAGGTACCCTATATGTTGAACCAGGTTATAAGTTATTACTACACAAAATTTGGTAAAAATCCGTCCAGTAGTTTTTGCATGAAAAGCAAACATACAAACAGACGCCCGCAAATATAAGTTGGTCAACGTTTTTTTTTTTATATAAAGAAATTTTCCCGCAATAAAAGGTACCCTATATGTTGAACCAGGTTATAAAATATTACTACCCAAAATTTGGTTAACATCCGTCCAGTAGTTTTTCCGTGAAAAGCAAACATACAAACAGACGCCCGCAAATATAAGTTTTACAACGTTTTTTTTAATATAAAGAAATTTTCTCGCAATAAAAAGTACCTTATATGTTGACCCAGGTTATAAGTTATTACTACAGAAAATTTGGTAAAAATCGGTCCAGTAGTTTTTGCGTGAAAAGCAAACATACAACCAGTCGTTATCAACGTTTTTTTTATATAAAGACATTTTCCCGCAATAAAAAGTACCCTATATGTTGACCCGAGTTATAAGTTATTACTACACAAATTTGTAAAAATCCGTCCAGTAGTTTTTGCGTGAAAAGCGAACATACAAACAGACAAACAGACAAACAGACAAACAGACAAACAGACAAACAGACAAACAGACAAAAATTTTATTATCTATCGTTTTGGGGTCTATATCATGTACACATCACATAGCAGTAATTATTTTTTTAAAATATTCCATGTACAGACTTTTTTCCGTTTCTGTTTTATTATATGTATAAGATTACAGCATTTTTAAATGCTTCTACACAAATCCTAAATATTATTGGTATCCACTAATTAAACCATTTTCAAAAGTATATTATGTAACCCCATTAAAGAATTATCTTGAAATTTCGTATTTTTAGAGGTCTTTTCGAAAAGAAAAAGTGTCGAGGCAAAATTATAAAATCGTGTTTCTGAAACTATACGAATCTAGATAAAGGTATGAAGAAATATATATCTTATTACCAGATTGGTAACAACTCTAACCGTCCTATAGTTTTATATCAAAAAGTCCATACTTTTTCCGAGTAGCGCAAAAAATCGCCAGGTACTTACTGATATTTTGGGCCAGTTGTTAGGATAGATACCTATATTTTCTTTTTTTTTTTTTCGGTGCTGGCAACACTGGCAGCAACACTTAAAAGTTTGCTGTGTAATTGTAATTAATTAATTAATTAGTAATTCTCATTTAATTTCCTAATAATTTGTTATAATTAGCTTAATTACGTATTAAATAACAAGTGGAAGTGTTATCAGCAAGTTTAATGAACAAACTTTTGAATTAAAAGCGAGGAAAAATTTACCCAACTGTCATTCAAGAAGAGGATATTAATTCAAATTGAAATGATATAAATACTGTGGACTGCTTCTTCTTAAACCTGGGGAGTATTGTTTTCATAATTTACATCACTCACATTGCATTCTCAGACCAATATAAACATATATTACCGACAAATACATCTTGACAATCTTGATAACCAAGTTGTTAATTTTCACTAATTTGTTAGACAAACAACTTGAGTAGGTATATGCTATTAACAACTTCAAGTGTTTCCAGATTATGAATTTCACGTTATTATTCTAAGGAATTTCATTTGTTTGCATTGTGTTACCTCTAATTAACATTCAATCTTTTAAAATATACAAGTAGGTAGTTAAATTTTGACATAAATTGGACTTTAAGTTATTAGAGGTTTTGCCATCTTCCTTACAGCCTGAATTACTACTTGCAGTATATAAATTTCTTAGTAATAAAGTGGGAAAACCATAAAGAACACTTTTTGAAATCTTAATTGAGTTCAAAATACCTACCCACATATTTAGTTATAATTTTATTTATTGATCATTACTTTTAAACTCAACTAACATACTAGATTTGAATGCCAAATTGGTTTCACATTCACTGTACATTAATTATCATTACTAGTACAGAGCTCACTTTCAGTGAGCAACGTCACAATCCATTACGATTTGGCATCGTTGACAACCTCTCTTTACTTGACAAACTGTGGAAGTAAAGCTGACGGTGACCACTACTGTCACAGACATTCACCTTACTGCTACACTTTCCAAACACTACATCCATACAGGGACATCCAAATCACTTCAATCAAAGACTGTGAAACTAGCTTGCAATAACAATAACTAATAATAAGTCTGTTAATTTAATTGTACTTGTGAAGGGATATAATAATATTAGTTAAGTACTGCCAACTACTTAGCTATTTAGGATTCTTTATATTCAATATATGTATGCAAAATTATATAATTACACTACACAATACCTCTAAATGGTTAGCCTCTATTTACTTTATTAAAAGTTGATTTGATGGTGATACCTATATAACTCTCATGTACTAATTCCTCCGTTCTTATTATTTTTTAAAGTTAATACACTAAGCAAACACAACTAACTTCACTATAACAATTTGGTTGGCCTCGCTTTCCTTTACTCAAAGGAATACTGATGGTATTACCTATTGTTTTAACATAACAGTACCCGACACACTTAAGTTTATTGTTAATTATCTATTATTATTATTATTTTTTTGTACAAGTAACTTATTTAAAGAAATAACTCTTTATTGATTCTAGAGAACAACACTTACCTAATCTGTTTTTTTTTTTTAACTAGTTAATAATCACTTTTGTTTATTTTTAGTGATAGCGGCCTTAAAAACCCAATCTATAGCCATGATGACCCGGATGGCAACGGCAAAGG
The DNA here is from genome assembly GCA_949710035.1 of Crambus lathoniellus. NCBI lineage: Eukaryota > Metazoa > Arthropoda > Insecta > Lepidoptera > Crambidae > Crambus > Crambus lathoniellus. The sequence goes on from OX453296.1 coordinate 34,544,332, forward strand.
ACATGGAGCTTAAACTCAAAAATGCTCTGGAGGATCTCAAGGCAACAAGAGACCTAAATAACTCTTTAATTAAGGAAAGAGAGGAAGGCGAACAAGAGATTGTCAAGACCATAACCCGCAACACAGAACTCAAGAGTGAACTCGCTGAAATTTATACAAAATACTCCGAACTCTTAGACAAGTGTAACCAAATGGAAGACTATATTCAGTCATTTAGGGCTTGTTATGACACTCATGATCAGGCTTTGAGTCGCATTACAGATTTAGAAATTAGTTTGTCTATAGCTCAAAGAACAGTACTTGATCTAGAAAAGGTTAATAAAAGTATCATCGAAGAAAGGCACTCTCAAAGCCTCTTTGATGAGTTGATGCAATGCAATTCTGCTACACATGACAATTCCACTTCGGAATGTGTTAACTATGTTAGTAAACCATTTGCTAATAATAAAAGTATATGTCATTTTAGTAGCGGGAAAAAAATTAAGAAATATATCAAAATTAATAGGTACATAAAGAAAACACAGAAATTAATTAAAAAACAAAATTATTATAATAAATACTGTCAATTGAGGAAAGAGCGCAAGCTATTGTTAGAACAATTAAATGTGATAAACATGGAAACATGTAATAAGAACAAAGAAAGTGAAATAATAGGAAGTCAATTAGGTAATAAGATTGACATTTTGGAACTTTCACTTAAGGAAATGTACACCAACTTGTGTGAGTTTTCTCGCAAACAATTAAGTAATCAAAAAATGGCTGCATATAATATGATTGACTTTTGCAATTTTAATTCAGATCGGTTTGAATCATTAGGAAAAAAATGCAGCTGTAGTTGTACCAAAATAAATAGTCATTCATGTCAAAATGAGACATTAGACCTGACTCCGCAGGAGGTTATTTTACCAACCAACCCTGAAGTCCCTAACACTGATACTATAGATTATATTAATAGTTTATTGCTGAATAATGAAAATAGCCCACCTACTAAAACTAATGACACTAAAACAATTATGTTCTGCGATGAGATTGGGAAAAATTTAGGCCAATTCATCCAGAAACACTCTGAAGAAAGCATTATTAATTATTGTATGCCTGGCTCAACCTTAAATGAGATAATGAAATTAATTGTCAGAAAATCTTATGATGAAAACACTAATTTGATAGTTTTAATTGGAAATAGAGGTAATATTAATAAAAGCCAATTAATATCATACTGTAACTCATTATGCTCTTTAAATGTAAAAAAAGTTGTTATGTTTACATTTCCTTATAGTCAAGGTTTTTCACAGCTAGAAAATAAAATTAGACATAACTTAAACTTAACCTTAAGCACAATAGCTTATCATAATAGTCAGCAGATGCATTTAATTGACATCAACACATTGTTATACAAATTTAACTTGACTAAAGATAAATATTATCTGCCTAATTATCTTAAGCGACAAATAGCGGTATCGCTATCATTTTATTTTAAACAATTAGCCAACAATTTGGCTAGTATAACCTCTGCTTCTATTGAGCAGTTTAACTTTGATACTTCTAATGTAACTTTGGAATCTGTTCCAAATAATTCGATTCTTTTGAATCCAAATACTGACATGGTTAATTTAAATTACCATTAGAGACAACGGAGGCATACTCTAGCCCAGTATTGACAAGAGGAAGGCCTAAATGTTTAAAAATAGTACACCAGAATATCCAAGGCTTTTCTGCTGGCAAAGACCTAGAAATAAGTTTATTTTTAAATTGTGAAAATATTGATGTGTTATGTGTTACTGAACATTGGTTAAAAGAATATGAATTATTGTTAAATTTGGATAATTATAGTGTTGTAAGTTCATTTAATAGAAAAACTACAATAAGGGGGGGTTCTTTAATAATTTTACCTAATAACACACAATATAAAGAGCGAAAGGATATAGTATCCCTCTCTGTTGAACGAATTTGTGAGATATCATGCGTGGAACTTGAACAAATGATTATAATCTGTGTATATAGCCCCCCTGGAGCAAATTACACAGTCTTTGAGTCCACTATGGAGGATGTTTTGAAAATATGCTGTCGTAAGAATAAAAAAATTGTAGTTTGTGGAGATTTTAATATAGACATCTTAGATATTAAATTAGCACAACTCTCCGGTAAATTCCTTAATCTTTTTAAATCATTTAATTTGCTTCACACTTTTAATGAACCGACGCGAATTACGCCAACATCGGCCACTTGCTTAGATAACATCTTTTCCAACTGTAACTTAATTGAGAAATCGGTAATTAATATTATTAAATCCGACCACAGTGGACAACTAGCTTCTTTTGAGCACTATAATGTTACTCCTAGACGCGAAGTAATTTGCAGGCCAATACCGAAACGTGGTATTAATAAATTTAGAAATAATGTACAAGATAAAGTTCAATGTTTGCCAGCTTCTGCTGACGCTAATAACTCTTATCAATCATTATTTGATATTGTTGAAAAAGAATTTAGTAACAATTTTAAACAAAAAGTTATAAAGTGTAATGATCGTAAGAAGTTCAGTGACTGGGCCACACCTGGTATTTATAATAGTAGAAGAAAGTTATTTGAACTCTATGCACAAAAAACGACCTCCTGTGATCCTAGCTTCATTGAATATGTCAAGAAATATTCAAAAACATTTAGGAAAGTATGTGCTTTGGCAAAATCTAGGTATATTTCAAATAAAATTAAATCATCTGAAAATAAAATAAAAGCTACCTGGAGTATTATAAACCAAGAAACTGGCAAAACAAAAAGCAAAATTAATTCATTTAACTTAAAAATTAGTGATCAGACTTTTGAATCGGATATTGAGGTGGCTAGTGCTTTTGAAGGTTTCTTTGCTCGAATACCGTTAGAAACTACTAGCAGACTTAATTCTTGCCCCAACACCGCTGTCTCTCTTATGGAATCTAGTGTGAACAAGTGCCAGGAAACATTTAGTTTTAGCTATGTCACTACCGAAGATATTATTAAAGCATTCAAAGCAATAAATATTAAGAAAACAGAAGATCTCTGGGGCATATCTACAAGTATCATCAAATCAATAATTGATGTGATAGCTCCATCATTAGCAATAATTTTTAACCAATGTATAAGTGAAGGGGTCTTTCCTAATTTAATGAAGAATAGTAAAATTATTCCTCTGTTTAAAGCTGGTGACAAAAGTGACCCAGCAAATTTTAGACCTATATCCATACTACCAGCAATAAGTAAAATATTTGAGAAATTAATTTATGCTCAACTTTTAGAATATTTTAAATTAAATAGTATACTGCACGAGAAACAGTTTGGTTTTTCAAAAGGTAAAAGTACCACTGATGCTGGGGTTGCATTTCTAAAACATGTACTTGATGCCTGGGAGGACAAGCAGGATGTAATCGCTATTTTTTGTGACCTTTCCAAGGCATTCGATTGTGTTGATCACCAAACACTATTAAGGAAGTTAAAACATTATGGTGTTTCTGAAATGTCAGTAAGCCTTATGCATTCATATCTGTATGAAAGAACTCAGAAGGTAGTTATTAATAAAACTGAGTCTACCGGAGCTCCCATTACTATGGGCGTACCCCAAGGATCAATATTGGGCCCGCTGTTGTTTTTAATATACATAAATGACCTTCCTTACTACGCGAAGAATTTATGTGAGACGGTGCTATTTGCCGATGATACATCTCTAGTCTTTAAAGTAGATAGAGGTGATGACTGTTCTGACGAAGTAAATAGTGCTCTTTCAAAAGTGTCACATTGGTTTAATAGTAATAATTTATCATTAAACTCAAAGAAAACTAAGTGTTTAAAATTTTCGTTACCTAATGTAAGACAAGTTGATTTTCATATTAGACTAGACGGCGATACGGTCGAATTCATTAACAATACAAAATTTCTAGGTATTATATTAGACTCGCGACTACAATGGGATCCTCATATCGAAGCCTTGGCGAGTAGACTCAGTTCGGCTGCATTCGCAGTTAAGAAAATAAGGCTCTTAACCGATATTGAAACGGCTAGAATAGTCTATTTTAGTTATTTTCATAGTGTTATGTCCTACGGCCTTTTGTTGTGGGGCTCAGCCGCTAACATCCAAAGTATATTCGTGCTCCAAAAAAGGGCTATTCGCGCCATTTACAACCTCCGATCGAGAGATTCTTTAAGAGATCTATTTAAAGAAATAAACATTTTAACTGTTGCAGGACATTACATCTATGAAAATATAATTTATGTGAAAAAGTATTATAATACATTTGTAAAGCAGAGCGATATTCATCGCTTTAACACAAGAAATAAAGATAAACTTGTCGTTCCCAAGTTTAGGCTAGAAAAATCCAGAGCCTCATTTCTGGGGAAAAGCATAGCCTTTTTTAATAAAGTTCCACAGCATATAATTGAACTACCATTGCATAAATTTAAATGTTACATTAAAGAGTCGCTGATGAGCAAAGGATACTATAAAGTAGACGATTATTTGAATGACCGCAATGCATGGTCATGATGTAACACATAACATAATCACTGTTTAATATGATGTATTTTTATACTAAGCAATTGTTGTACCTATTAGTAACGATATGTTTTTTTTTTTTGTAAATGTCGTTACCTAACTAAGAAACGCTGGCAAGTTTCTTGCGCCCATTCTTCTTGTCAGTTAAAAAAGTCTTGAATGGGTGGTAGGAAAATATTGACGATTCATAAGTACATATTTATTATGTCTAAGTGAATAAAGAATATTTTTATCTTTATCTTATCCTACCAATAGTGTAAAACCAAATTTGCAACCTCGAAAGACCTGTGGTAACTTCGTGGTAGGTACTCGAAAAACCAAGGAATTTTCGAACATTTTTAGGGTTCCGTAGTCAACAAGGAACCCTTATAGTTTCGCCATGTCCGTCTGTCCGTCTGTCCGTCCGTCCGTCTGACCCCAGTCTAGCTCATAGACTCTTAGTACTAGAAAGCTGTAATTTGGCATGAATATACATATTTATCACGCCAACAAAGTGGTAAAGTAAAATTATGAAAAATATTTTTTTAACGTCCCCTACACGTGAAGTGGGGATGTAATTTTTTTTTCTTGTCTATCCCATAGTGTGGGATGTCATTGGATAGCAATTTTAAAAATATTGCGGGTTTGTGAAAACAGTTTTTTGATTGAGGCATCCGTTTGTGAATTATTAAGCTTTAAAATGCAAAATTTTGTTAGAGTCATGTGTCCCCACCCCCTGCCAGCCAAATGGTTGTTTTTGGATACGTGAAAAAATTCACGATAGTTGTATGTATGACGAAGTTAAAAGGAAAACTATCACAGCTTTACATGTTTTTGAGATTTAACACATTTTCAAAACCCGCAAATATAACTTTGTAATTCATACGAAAATTATGAAAAACAAAGTTAGTTTTTCTGACCAAAAATTATAGAGGTATTTTTAATAGGTGTATGTAATCGGTACGTTAAGAGGGTACGGACTTCATGGGCGAGTCCGACTCACACTTGACCGATTTTTATAAATATATTTTTAACTATCTAGCATTTATGAACATCATTTAGCCTATTATTATTATTATACATTGCTTGGAAAAAATTGCCCATTTTTTAAGTGTTAATCTCAAAACTTGTAAGACATACAGAGCTGTTGTTCACTCAAATTGTTAGATACCTACTAATTTTATTTTATTTCGAATTATCATACATGACTTTGCTATAACATGCTAAGTTTAGAAGTTGTAAGCCAAAAACTTTAAAAAGTCCGAAAAGTCCGAGGTTTGTCGAGCACCACGAAGTTTAGCACAGGTATTTCGAGGTTGCAAAGTTGGTTTATCCCAAAATATCAGAACCTGGCGATTTTTTGCGACCTAGAATATTTTAGATGACTGGCCTTAATTGTTTTGTTAGAGTATTGATATATTTAATTCGATGTGTAAGTGGCATACGACCACCACGGCAATTTTAGACAAGAATAGATAGATAGATAGATAGATAGATAGGCGTTTATTTGCATCAACATGCATACATACATTATAATAAAAATTAAAATTTAAAATTAAAGCCAACCAAAAACTATTACATACAAAAAAATAAAAATAAAGGAAGTGGACTGATTGTGTGCAGAAGCGATGCAAACAGGTGAAAACTCAGCGATACCTTTACTCTAGGAGTAAAGCGCTGATTTTCAGTTTCCACCCTAGAGGCATGAGAGCGCAAAATTACAGAGTTAAAAATATTTAAAATAATAGACACTGAATATAATTATGTTAATATATAATAAAACATTGTGTGATGTAATTAAAGGAATATTTGAATTAAATTGAATTAAAATAATAATAGTATAATGTAAAGATAAAATCACTAAATGTATTAATATATTCCAATAAAAATTAAATATAAGAATATTTTGTTGTATTCACGTATACCATTACTTTTGCTATCAAATCGACACCCACAATCCAGCACCCGCGTGCTGGATTGTGGCCGTCCATAAATCCAAAGCCAACAAATACAAGAATTAAAGTATCTGAAAAATGATGATTACGATATCATTTGAATTAAAAAGAACATCAGATATTTTACTTCATTTTTCACCTGTACCTACTTAGAGAAGCACGGTAGAGTTGAGTGCTACATTTGTAGTAAAATTTTCAAGTTTTACTCACTGATAGGGGAATAACTATTATGTGAAAACATACCACGAGCAGACGGTATCGATATTTTCAATGGCTGAATATTTAAAACAAATATTCCTCCTGAGCCTAGTGGCGGGCAGACCGTCTGCCGAGTGCCACTTCAAATGTTCTAAAGGCAAAAATGCGGACGCGGCACCGAAACCCGAAACACTCCTAACGATTTTTTTCGTGTAGCTTGTAAAAAGTTGACCTTAAAGGAACATTTATTTTACCTGTCTTACAATAGGTTGAGTTTGGCTTGGAATATAATGTATTATATATTACAATATTCACTAGCCAGCACAATTTTTGGTGTCGGTATTTTAAGAACTGATTTTGAGGTATTATATATTAAACTTACCTGGGCATAGAAGATAAGCTGTTAAAAATGTTTGCATTGGAAGCACCGAAAAACACTAGGCAAGCCACTCAGAAGAAGAAGAAAATACTTTACTTACATACACAGACATCAGAAGCAGAAAAAGATTCCAAAATAATAAAATCCAACTTTACACTTCTTAGCAATAAGCTCTGTATCACACCCAACTAGCTTTTAAATAATTTTATTACAAAATTTTTGTTTGTTTGTTATTCAAAGATTGACAAACATAAAGAAGGTAGCAACCGGTAACTATGGTTACCAGTAAACGTAATAGTGGTTACATCATAGGTTACATGCTCTTTGGTGCTTATTTTTTGTTAAACTGTGGTTATAGTGCAGCAAGCTTTTCTGTTCCGGTGGTTATCTTTGGAACTAAAACAGTTTTCATACGACAGTCCATTTTGACAGCTAATTTGGTATTACAAGTGGCTCCTCTGTCACGGCTGTCACCGGAACAGGAAAGCTTGTGGCACAATAAACTCTTGACTTGTATTGACTTGTATTCAGTAGGTACTTTTAATCTATGTATATATGTCGCAGCCAGATCGATAATTTTTTTCTTACTTAACTATTTTATTACCCACGCACGACGGAACGGATGCGGTTTAACCCTCCGTGCACCAGGTGGGGTTTAATAAACCCCAGCCCTTGAAATATCGCAATAACTTTAAAACTGTGAACCTGCCACCGCACGAATTCTCAGTAGCTGGAATTGCGACTTTGCTGCTCCGATTCGCGTCGACAAGTCAGTCTGATGACCACCGCCAAGCGAGCTACATGCTCATAAAGTGCACGAGGGCGTCACACACCCCACCTCGTACGGCACGTTGACAAAAAAGTAAGCATTCTATTTGATGTTTTTTTGCCTTTATGAGTTTTATTTATGTATATTTAGCATTTTAAATGGATTTTTATTTATTACAGATTTATAGTTACATGAACTGATATTTTAAAAGCACTTTTGGACGCAGGAGATGACATCGAACTAGAATCCGGGGGTTCAAAACCGGGCTCTGAAGTGGAATCAGAACACTTGAGTGTTCATAGTGATACCTACCTGAAAATATGCCAGAACCTCCAGCCAAAAGGTCCAATACCCAAAGAAGATGTTCAAGTTGCCCCAGGGTCAAAGATCGTCAAACAAAATATAATGTGTAAAAAATGTTATGTACCAATATGTATGGAGCACATTGTTTTTTTTTGTCAAGACTGAGGTCGCTTGGACGACAATGATCTCAATTAAATTGTACCTCAATTGTGTTCATTTTATGTTAAATCATAAGGAGATATACTTTAGTTTGTTAATTAAACATAATTCTAATAATTAAACGTGCCATTTAAAATTAGTATATAAGAAAGTGACTGTTATGATAAGTGAATTACAGAAGTTGTGTTTTTTGTCCTTTTATAAAAATAAATATTTTCGACATACTTTTTAACCGGTCTTTAACTTAACTTAAACATTACAGTGTGTTTATAAATATCTAATAATAAAATTCACGAAAAACATAAAAATATGTCACTTTTACCATTTTTTTATTTGGGGTTTGTCACACCCCACCTAGTATGGGACGAGACTTTTAGTCACCTGGTGCACGGAGGGTTAAGCGTTTGGGGTTAGAGGTTGTTTGTTTGTGTTTGTATGTATGTCTGTTACCATTTATCCCCTAAACCACTGGCCCAATTTAAATGTGGTTTTCAGTTATGGGCTTTGATTTGATTGGTGCATGTTCTTAGATAAGTGTTACGGTAACAACTCACCAGGGGGCGCTGCATTTGCTTGTGCAAAACCAAAACTACTAGTCCGATTTGGATGCGGTTTTCAATTATGGGTTTGTGATTGATTAGTGATTATTTTTAAAATGCTCTTTAAAAAGTTTGAAATAAAAAACAAAATTAAAAATTTTGAAAAAAAACTGTAAGTACCTACTTAATTGAAAAAGTTTATATGAAACTGCCTCATTTCTGAACTTAGAAGTATAAAAATTAGTTTGTTGGAAAATCATTTGCGTAATAATCTCTCCTAATAGGTAGAAAGGGGGTGTTAAAGTTAATATGGTACTTCCTCTTTTCTGGACTTAGTAGGTATAACAATTGGTATGTACGATACTACTCACAATAAAAATTTATCTGCGTATAAAATAAACTCCTCCCTTATTGAAATGAAAACACTTTGTGCCATTCTCCTTATTCGGGCATTCCGAAGCAGCAAGGTTCCTTTCTCCGCAGTTGTTACATATCCTCTGAGAATTTTGATAATTATGATGACACATTAATATGGGTTTATGATGATGAGAACTTGGAGAACGCCCAAATCAAATCAAATCAAAATCATTTATTAATTTTAGGCTGATACAGCACTTGTGAACGTCAATGAAGCTACGCTATCGGTTCGGTGTCCTTGTAACGACAAGAACCGGCAAGAAACTCGCCAAGGGCTATTTTTTTCTCCCTGTCATATTTCATACAGAGTCGTCAAATTGAAAAGTGACTTCAACATAATATAAATGTAAGGTCACTTTCCATCACAAATTAATCTTTTTAAAAACAAAATAAAATACCCGATAATCATAGCAGTAAATAATTTTCAATAACTTAGGACCTAGACTTCGATCAACAATAACACCTAGTGACCTAGACAACCAAAAGGTAGTTTCTTTAAAATACACAACAACCAAAAACGTATCGAATAAAATAATAAATATAAATGCCAAACAAAGGTAATTAAATTTTGAATAGGTAGTTTAACATAAGAGTCAACAATAAACATACGAGTCACGATAAAATAAAAAAATTAAAACAATAAACCATAAAAAATCTGCATAATATGAGCCAGGAGCAGACCCATCCCATTGGTGGCACCCGTTCACGAGCATGACGCATGAACCAGACATCGCTTCGCTCAACCATATTTTAGGGAACGTAACGACCCACCTCACACGACACCACCGCAGAAATGTTTACAGTATACCACCCACTTTTTGGCACGAAATTTTGAAGCGATATACTTAATCAAATTACACGCGGACGAAGTCGCGGGCGGCCACTAGTTAAGTATATAATACTGAATAATTCTTCTTAGAAAGTAAAACCAAGCGAAAGTACCACATGAAAAAAACCACCTGATGATGGGATGAATAGAATTTTCGCGAAAATACTAGGGATTTTGCAAAAACACGAATAATTTACTAATACCTAATACTGGCCGCCAGCGGTTTTACCCGCGTGGTTCCCGTTCCCAGAGAATATCGGGATAAAAGTATCCTAGTGTTATTCCAGCCTATAATTTATCTCTGCTGCAAATTTCATAAAGATCCGTTCAGTAGTTTTCGCGTGTAAGAAGTAAGAAACATTCATACATCCAGAGATACATCCATACTCACAAACTTTCGCATTAACACAGCCTTCTCATCGTCTTCTTAGAGACGGCTGTGGCAATAATAATAGTAGTAGGATAAAGCCTAACCAGAAAAATAAAAAACCTCGCCAAGTTGCGAAAGGTGACGAATAAGTTTTTCTATAGAATTTGATACCTATTTGTAGCAATGAAGAGGCGAAAGTGGCGTCTCAAGCCAGGTTTTTTTTATTTATTCTGATCATTTTGTGCTGTGCCACTGTATCCTGTGCCCACTGTGCCAAAGAACAAATTAACTCTAAACAGAAATGAACCATTAATTATTATATGCTTCTTTAAGTGCGACCAAGTGTGACAAGGATTTCGGCACGCGGCCGTTGTCCGGAACTAACCCTCCTTCTGCTAGTCAATGTCAACTAGTGCTCCTGTCAAGTCAATAAGTCAACTAGCTAGCGCTCACAAAGTACCTTTTATATAGGGAAACTAGCGCTCCTGTTAATGTAAATCCTTGTCGCAAGTGAAAGTCTAGAAAAAAGGTGCGCGCTGATAAGTCTTCGCGTAGTCGAAATCGAATACTATAATCTTATACCTTTCTACAAAAAAATATTGAAACTAGCGCCAAAATCGCCCCAGTCGTGTGCAGAGTTATTACCATAAACTGCTATATGTATATTTACACAGCCGTCTCTATCGTCTTCTACAAGCCATGCTATGATACGGAACGGCAACATTGCTGTGAACCGGTTTACTCCTCTGAGTACTAAATCCTATGGAGGTGGCATACCTACGAAAAAGTGAGGTGTAGTAAGTCACAATTTAAGAAAATCTTGGAATTCAATTTTAAACTACTTCTAATTGTCGTATTAATCGGTCCGTCAAAATTGGTCCAGCCGTTTCAGAGATTAGCCGAATCAAACAGACAGACAGACAAAAATTGTAATAAATGTCATTTTGGTATATGTACCGTATGAACTACGTTGCCAACTTTATGCGCATGGCCACAGCCGTCTCTATCTTCTTCTACAAGCCATGCGCATAAAGTTGGCAACGTAGTTTTAAGTGAACCGATTTGACACCGTTTGCACCGTTTGACAGGTAAACAGCGAGTAAACCTCGAGTACTGAATCCTATGGAGATGGCATATCTTCTATACATCTATACAAATAAATAAAATTGGAGTGTCTGTTTGTAACATTAAATAACCGCTTTTTACTACGTGCATATGATTAAATATACGGTACATTTTGTCTGTTTGTCTGTTTGTTCCGGTTAATCTCTGAAACGGCTGGACCGATTTTGACGGACCGATTAATACGACAATTAGAAGTAGTTTAAAATTGAATTCCAAGATTTTCTTACATTGTGACTTAGTTACACCTCACTTTTTCGTAGGTATGCCACCTCCATAGGATTTAGTACTCAGAGGAGTAAACCGGTTCACAGCAATGTTGCCGTTCCGTATCATAGCATGGCTTGTAGAAGACGATAGAGACGGCTGTGGCATGGCTTGTAGAAGACGATAGAGATGGCTGTGATATTTATCTTTCTCTATTTATCCACTTAATAGTAGTCCTCTAGTCTGTGTCTATAGTGCAGCTGTGCAGCAAGCTTTTCTGTTCCGGTGATTATCTGTGGAACTAAAATACTTTTCATACGACAGTCCATTTTGACCATGAAGCTCGACTTAATACTGAGGTAACTGGAGAGTGCAGTACGAACAATTTTTTGAATACCACAAATAACACAGTGGCTGTCTTCCGTCTCACCTACACTTTAAAAAAATACGTATGGTCATATGAGACAGCTGACAGCCACTACATACATAAATGTCAAATTTGCTGGCGACACTTTTTTATTCAGGGTGAGAGCTCCAGTTACCTCAGAGTATTAAGTCAAACTTCATGATTTTGACCATATTTTGACATGATTTTGACAGCTAATTTGGTATTGCAAGTGGCTCCTCTGTCACGGCTGTCACCGGAACAGGAAAACTTGTGGCACTGTATCTATGGTTATCTGACTGACTTTCTATAAACGTAGTGATTACATGCTCTTTGTTCTATCACTTTCTAATTTTGACTTTCATCATTTTGCTACTCTATAATTTTGTTTTTATGAATTTATTAATTTATACATTATAAACCAAACTAATTAACTGAGCATCCGTATTACCTTTAAAATCTACAACTACTCCAACACCACACATATCAAACAATGGCAGAAGAGGAAGCTGCGACTCTCGACAGCCAGTTCTACGAGTTCTCCAAACTCCTGGACCATAAGAGATCAGGCACCACCATAACGCTGTACCGGTCTGACTACTGGATGCGGCAGTGCTCTCTGTTGGATGATAGGAAACTTACTATGACAGACACGGGGGTCGTTTTCAACAAATTTAGGTAATAATCATCATCATCAGCTATTTAACGTTCCCACTGCTGGAGCACGGGTAATGCATTAGAAATAAGCTCCCTCGATAGGGGTTTGCTGAGGGGTGGGAGGGGAGGGGGGATGGGTACAACCCCCCTCCTCCAACCCCCATCTGCCGGAGATGCGTAGTTTTCGAGAAATATTTTTTTTGTAAACATAACCTCAAAACAAAAAAATTGCAGAAGGGAGGCTAAAAACAGGTGGGGAAAGGGGAGAGGTATGTAAAAAAACGTCACACATACAAAAACGTCGTTTCTGGCGCTTCGCCGGCCGCTGCCGCGGCACGCTCGCTCCGCTCGCTCGGCTCGCGCGTTTTTGGTCACCATACTAACCTAACCTAACCTAATGAACTCTTTAGACTTTTTTCATGGCGGGGGGCTTCGCCCCCCGAGCGGAAACGGAATCGGATTCGAATTCTCTGCTTTGTCTATTCTACAGTGAGTGACAGAGACAGTGCATATACATTCCGCTGTCGGGAGCGTTTCCGGCGGTTCGTGAATCTGAAGGGTGGCTGAACGTTACTAGCAGGGCTGGAAGTTTCTTACAATCGATTTTTTTATTTTATTTAATGATGTTTTTCGACGACCGATTTGGCGCAGGGGTAAACTACCTGCCTTCTGCGCCAGAGGTCTCGGGTTCGATTCCCGAACAAGACAAATATTGGTGTGCATGAACACGTCTATTTGTCTTGGTCTGGGTGTTTTCTATGTATATTAAGTATGTCTTTACAAACAAAAAGTATTTAAATATATATTTATCCGTTACCAAGTTCACGTAGACACAGTTTCAGAAATTAACTACGGGCTTAGATAATTGGTGTGATTGTATGAAAACATTTATTTATTTATTTAGAAGCACGGAGAATGCCAATAAAATTGCATTATTTAAAACAATAAAATTGATGTTTCGAACAATTTAATTAGTTATCATGAACCAATATTATTCCTAAAATCTATTCTATGCTCCTACACTCGCAGGGTTTTATATTTATTTTCTTATATGTAGGTATACGATGTCTGTGAATGTAACACCTACATCAATCAAAACAAGGCAATCATTACCAGATAAAAATAAAACCAGTCAAGAGCGAGTCGAACTCGCGCACCGAGTGTTCCGTACAATCATAAGAAACGTGAAAATGTTTTCATCTGCGAGGCTATATTCGTCAAAAAATTTGCGGTGTAGAAATTATTGCAGTTTTAGGTCAGCGCCATCTCTTGACCGATAGTGGAAATATTTTAGTTTTTGTTGAAGATTTTTGAAAATTTTACTTTTTAGAGACGTCGTTTTATTTTTCCTGTAATCCTACTATCACATAAAATAATTTCAGACTTTTCTCTGTGCAAACATAGGAGATAATTGAGGGGGTGGAGGGATGGTTCGCCCTCCAAGCATTAGTAGTTTTCTAGATATCCAGCTGTGACAGACAGACGGAGTCGGGGTTCCTTGTTCCTTTTTACCATTTTAGTTCGGAACCGTAAAAACTTTCCTAGTGCGAGTCGGGCTCGCTCATGAAAGGTTCCGTGGCATTATCTATACAAAATTAGACAGTATGTCATAACTTTTTTTAGTTTATTAATAAAAATCTCCAGAATAAAACGTTTGTAGTTTGCGAGCGATTTGTTTTTTTGTTGTCTTAGCAGCTACAGAAATACATCATCTGTAAAATATTCAACTGTGTAGCTAGGTATCACGGTTCATGAGATACAGCCTGGTGACAGACAGACAGACAGGCAGAGGGACAGTGGAGTCTAAGGTAAGGCCCGTATTCTAGAATGACTGATCTCTTCTCAAGTATACAGTTAGAAAGGGATGAATGTATTCGTTGCATGTATTTGCATCCCTTTCTAACTGTATACTTGAGAAGAGATCAGTCATTCTAGAATATGGGCCTTAGTAATAGGGTTCCGTTTTTACCCTTTGGGTACGGAACCCTAAAAACATGCCACTTATAAAACATACAAATAATTACATCAATGACCTTTTATTTACATTTCCAGAAAATCCGAAATAACTTTTGACGAGTGGTTGGATTTCTTGACGGATTTGTGTGAACGGAAGAAGTTAGACGAAGAGAAAATAAAAGAAACTCTTACAAACTGCGGCCTGCCAGGACAGGTTCCCGTCGCCATTCCGAAATACAGAGACTATTTCCTGACGTACAAACCGAAGGAGAAGACTATGGCTTTTTAAAGAGGTTAAAACTATTATTATGGGGCAAATGCCTATGTAGTGACGTAAGCTGCTTAAAATGAAGAACGACGTTAATTATTGACGACCAATCCATCAGATCGCACAAATTATAGTATACTTATTTGATTGTCAAATGCAGACAGAAAATTCAGCCACTGATCATCTCATCTGAAGAAGTGTGTGACTTTGGATTTGCATTTTTAATTGAGGCACCGCATCGCGTCGTGCTGGTATAAGTATATTATTATGGTCCTCCTTGACGTATCCTTCAACTACAACGGCGAACCCGAGGGCCTACTCTGAAACGCAAAACCCGAAACTTCGGTATACCCGTCCCTTTCATTCTCTAGACGGGACAAAATCGAGTGAAAGGGGCGGGGCTAACCGAAGTTTTGGATTAGGGTTTCAAAGTACGGTCCCTGCCCCCTGAAACGGAAAACCGTCGGAAACGGAATCGGATTCGAGTTCTGTGATTTGTCTTTGTCTATTCTATAGTAGGTGACAGAGATAGTGCATACATTTCGCTTTCTGGAGCGTTTCCTACCGTTCGTGAATCAGGAGGCTGAAGTCACTTGAACTCGAGAAACTGTAACTATTTCGGGAATTAACATGCCAAGTCAAATGACGTAATTTAAAGTAAAATGAAGATGTGGGAAGTCAAATGACGATTTAAAGATCGCGGCCTTCGAAGCTCGCGGCAGGAAAATCTGTCCTTGCACGCTTTTTTCAAGGGATGTTCCATGGTCCATAATAACTGGCTGTCCCAGACAGTTGGTACAGTCAGCGTCATAGATACGGTGCCACGACGTTGACTGTACCTAGGTGAAAAATTTACTTTATTCCGTAAATCCAGTCATGATTGCAGTTCTTGATTCACTAATACATTTTATTACAATGACTTTACCTTTTTCTGTCTGTAGCAACTAAATAGATTTTTTTTATTATTTTGTGTTTGATACATTAACGTCTTTATGATAAAAATGAAACATGACATTTTGAGATTAACTTTTGCTAATGGAATGTGAAAATTAGTTTATACACTTATTTGTTTTAGCCTTTTCTTTTATTTTAATTGTTATTTTATGATAAAAATCTTTTAATTTTATGGAATTACCTATGTAAGAGTTCGTAGTTTATATGTAGGTATTTGTTTTTAATTTTCTATAATAAAATTTGATGCTTTATGTACTTAGTTTCTATTTATTTATTTTTATGTGTCTTTTCTTAACAAAACATGCTAATCCTACTAATGATATAAATGTGAAAGTTTAAATGTTTGGATGTTTTTTACTCAATCACGCCAAAACGGCTAAACGGATTTGGCTGAAATTTGGAACACAGATACTTTGTAGTATAGCCTGGAGAGGAACAAAGGCTACTTCTTATCCCGGAAAAATATCACTGTCTACACGGGGCGAAGCCGCGGCCGGAAAGCTTGGAACTAAACTTCTTTTGAATACCGATAGTAAAAGTACCTACCCGTATACAACATTTTCGTGTGTCCTAATCTCTACTAATATTATAAATGCGAAAATGTACATAATTATGAAGTTTGTTTGTTTATTTATTTGTTTGTCTGGCTGTATGTTCCCTTTTTCACATCAAAAAGGTCTGAACCGATTTTGATGAAATGTGGGATGTAGATAGTTTAAGACCCTAGAAAGGACATAGGCTACTTTTTACTGCGGAGATAAGGCTCATTTTATCCATGGAAAAATAACTTTTAGCGCGGGCAAAGCTGTGGAATGGAATTGGTATTTAAGGTGACAGTTTGAGTTCCTGGGAAGGAATATATTTATAACTAGCCTTCCGCCCGCGACTGCCCGCGTAGACTACACGACGTTATCTTATCTAATTCCCTTGGGAAAATCACTTTAAACGCGGGAAAATTTGCGGGCAGAAATCTGGTATTTAAGTAAATAGATTGATAGACCCTGGGAAGGATTATAATAGGCTACTTTTACTTTTTAACACAGGATAGTATCATATTCCGACGGTAAAATCAGTAGGTATTATTTATTTGTCCGTCTTTTACGTCACAATAGAACAACGGATCAATGTGATTTTTCGCCCAACGGACTCGCTGTCATGTCACACCGTTTTGTCACACTGGTGTGACTACGAAGAATTTTTTTCTTCGTAGTCACACTCCTTGGTGTGAATATTAGGAAGCTACCAAAACATGAGACTTGTTGTCACACTACTAGTGCGGGGAAATTAAATACCTTGTATGTGCATATTTTATAACATGGATTGCAAACTTTGCATTCATCATTTTAGTTAACGGCAAACCTATTTTGTAACCACACCTATTTTGTAAGATCATTTGACACCATGTTTTATGCAAATAAAGAATAATGAATCATGAATTATTATTAATTATGAATCAGATTTTTTGGATCCTATAAAACTTGGTCCAGAGGGTGGAGGGGTCGGAACTGCAAAACGTACCAGGGCAGCCTAAACAACCAGGAGTTATTACGAGTATACCTACTTACTTAATGCTACTGCCTATAAAACTCAAAACATCTAAAATAACTCCTATGGTCAGCTATGCAACTCTGGTACTTTCAGCTAATAATATTTTAATATAATAATAAATTTAGTATCATATTACGTATATTGTATCAAAGTGGTATCAAACTGGTATCAAATTATCAAGTGATTTACGTCAAGTATGATTTTTTTTAAATGGTGTGAATATTAGGAAAAAAAATCTTCGTAGTCACACCAGTGTGAAAAATAGGAAAAAATCTTCGTAGTCACACCAGTGTGACAAAATGGTGTGACAGCAAGTCCGTTGGGATTTTTTGTACGGGGGTTGATTGGGAACTGGAGGATTGGATACTAAGCTACTGTTTATCCCGGAAAAACATCACATTCCCTCAGGATAACGTCGTGTAGTACACGCGGGTGAAGCCGCGGGCGAAAAGCTGGTTGTTTATATTTAACGATGTGAGTACCGAGATAAAAAGTAGCTTATGTCATGCCTACCCAACTACCAAAATACGGTTTTATAATTATCCTAGAACCATATTTTATCAGGACTATATAGGATTTATAACCAGTTATAAGTCCGGAAAAGGGCCCACTTTATAAGTCTAGGTATCTGCATTTGTAGGGTATTTATAATAGTCCGTGAATATGCCATTTACGCCAACAGTGATCCTACTAGTGTCTTACCTACAGTATAAAATGAGACTATTAAGCTCTCGGCAAATTCTTTTGTAAGTTTATTTCTGACAAGTCGCGAGATGCAAACTAAATCGTCACGAAGTGGTTCTGTTTAATTAAAACAGGTTGAAAAATAAGTAATGGGGAGAGTAATACATTATCTCTTCTAGAGGAGGTGACCTATAAATTATTGTGTTGTTGAACTACGTACCATGTTTTCGTCGGGAAACTTGAATTTTGTGTGAAACCCTATCACGTTTATAGTTAAAATTTTAACGCGCCACATAAATTTTGCAATTTGACATATTAATATTTATTAATTATTTAAAGAAATACCCGAGGCAGCTGTCATTTTTGCAGCTGGCATTAAGAAATGCTTTATAATGCTGTTATAGGATATTTAGTTTTATAAAGGCATGTGTCAAAACCGAAGAAATCGCCATGTTTTTTTACTTATAATGGCCATTTAATGTTATCCTATAATCGTTTTTAAGCCTAAGTAATAGATGTAATTAGTCTTGAGTATATTTACTCCTAACATTAGCTCTTAGAAGAGCAGTGAGACTATAACAGCACGCAGATGTTCTCTTTGAAACGCCTACAAGTCAAAGTAATCGGAGTAATTACTCCTCAGTTTTATAGGAGTATATACTCCTAGTATAGGCTCTTCTAGGAGCCTACGATTATAATGGCATGAATATGTCCTCTTATAGGCACTTATAAGTCTATGTTACTAAACTAATTACTCCTCAGTGCAATTACTCTTGAATTATGCTTGTATATGAGTATTGAGCCTGTAATGGTCAGGGAAAATGATCTTATAGTCATTTACAAGGTAAAATTATAGTAGTAAATGTACTCCAGTAAAAACAGCATTTGCTTATGCTGTTACAAGCGCAGTCGGTAAATTTGGAGCCACTTTAGGAGGCTTACAAGTCCACATAGACTTATAAAAACGCGTTCCAGGATAATTTTGCTTGTTGGGTATGTCACTCTCCAGCTCCCAAACTATCCCCATACCAAAAATCACGTCGATCAGTTGCTCCGCTTTGACGTGAAAGATGGACAAACAAATACACTTTCACATTATTAATATTAGTATGGATTCATGGTTATTATCTAATGTCAAAGTCAATTTAAAAAGTTTTCTTTATACAAAACGGTGTGAATAGAACTGCTGTGGTGAATAGACACAAAATTAAAACACGTTTTAATACTATTTCCATAGTCATTAAATTTGTTAAAAAAATTTACTAAGTTTTGTTTGTTTTATAGGGCAAGATTTAGGTTTTCCTAACAAATTGTTTATGGAAATAGTATTCAAAAACTTAAGAACAAAATCTAATGCTGGCTCCACACTGCACTCCACTCCACACTTTTTTTATCAGACAGAATAAATAGATTATTAAATACTACCTACATACTTATTTAGTTCTTGTTTTTCCTGGAATTAACAAAGTTCTACTTTAGTAGGCAAACCTGTGGGGCTACCGTCCAAGTGTCGGTCGTCGGCGGCGTCGGTATCGGCTTCATTTGACAAATGATACTTTTAGTAGTTTAAAAAATTACGTCTTAAATCTACAAAAAAAGTAGAAAACTACCTACCGCATCTGGTCACGCTGCAAGAAAGTTCGGAGTTCAATCTCGATTGTGTAGCGGCCCGGTTTGGAGATCGATCGGGTTTGCCCGGGTTCGGAGGAGATATGAAGGTTCGAGTGTTGGACGATACTGTGGAGCCAGCATAACAGATTTTATCGTAATTTTCGCGGATTATGACCTTATTTGTTTTGAGACATGGTTGTTACCAGTAATTTATGACTTAATATTCCCCCATTAAATATTCGTCCCACATAACAAACGTGATTTTTTGCCGCTTTTTTCTCGATCTTAAATATAGTGTCTAATGTATAGAATAATATTGTACGTTATAAATAGTGCCCAATGTTGTATAGATAATGGTACGGAACCCTTCGTGCGCGAGTCCGACTCGCACTTGGCCGGTTTCTATTTTTCTCCTTTTGTGTCCATTTACTTGGAAGTATAAATTTGTAAGGTAATAGTGGAAACTTTGCTGATTTAAAGTACAATTATTTTGTTTGTTTCCCGAATAAATAAAATAAAAATAAATAAAAAGTAGCCTACGTCACTTTCCAGCTCTCAAACAGATCGGATCCGTTGCCCCGTTTAAACGTGAAAGACGGACAAACATACACACTACTATGAATTTCGTTTACGAACAATCAACGTAGGTACGTTGTACCGTAAAATACTTATCATAAAATTGCAGTTGCATATGCGATAAGCCAAAACTTAAGGCATATTGAACAAATTTCCAAGCTCGAGTGCCGAAACATTATCCACAAAAACAATAAACAACTTTACAGATCCAGAATATCAGGAAGAGCATTTCCACCTTCAGCCCTTTACTTATTTATAATTGCACTCGAACCATACAACGCTGCTATCAAGGGTACTAGAGTTTCAAACATATTATTAACGATGTTTTTACGTGTTTTTTCCGTCTTGTGTAACATTGTCATGTTCGATATGTACTCATACAACACATATTTTACTGTATCCAACGACGCTGTCAGTTGTTTTTGTTTGGGTACATATGTAACCAACTACCTGCTATGAATTTTGAATACCGAACCATGTAATACTTACCGCCATTAGTAAGACATATTTTTTTAACCACCTCAATGTTGCACACTGTATTTAGCAAATAAATATTATATATTTAAATACATTTCAATCTAATTAAATTTTTCAATACTTTGCTTGGTTCTCTCAGGCTGTAAGACTTAACACTCATTTCTCATTAAAATTTAATTTGTTCTCATGAGTAATAATTTCAATAGGTAGGTACCTCTTCAGTACTCTTTCGAAACAGGTAAATCTTGATATCCTCATCACTAGCGACGCGTATTTATTTGTGAACTGCTCAGTAATAGTTGCTTAATACAATGTTGTAGATAAAAAAATGTATCACATGCAGTCATATTTTTAACCGACTTCAAAAATTTAAAAGGAAGATGTTATCTATTCGTCGCGTTTATTGTTTTTTTTTCTAAGTATGTAGGTACACCGATTACTCGAAGACGGCGTCGGCTGCACAGATTGAAATGATTCAAACATTATAACATCAGGGTAATTCCCAAGTTGGTCCAATTTTTTAAATCGGTTCAGTTGTTTTCAGGAAATCTTGAAAATACTGTCGTTTTCATTACCACTTTATATGAATTTAACCGCCGGTTTCTGAAACGCCAATCAAAATTAAAATTAGCTAACAGACTGTCACAATTAATTCCCAATTAAAAGCACCTTGGGTTTCTGAAACGAAAATTATCTCACAATCAGGTTTAGATTTGTATGGGCGCTGACAGACTGTTAACAGACTGTTGACAGTCTGTCACATTTTTAACCGACTTCTAAATCAAAAAGGAGGAGGTTCTCTATTCGTCTGTATGTATGTTTTTTTTTTGTGTATGTCCACCGATTACTCGAAGACGGCTGAACCGATTGAAATGGTTCAAACGTTATTACATCAGTTTGGTGTCCAAGTTGGTCCCATTTTTTGAAATTTTGGAATCGGTTCAGTACTTTTCAGGAAATCTTGAAAATACTGTCGTTTTCGTTACCACTTTATGTAAATTTAATACGTATCTTTAGGCATAACTCCTTTGTTTATAAACTGATTTAGATGATTCTTGTTTTGTTAAAAAGGGGATACCTCAAGGTATTTTAACCGACTTCGAAAAAGGAGGTTTTCAGTTTGATCACATTCCTATTTACCAGAAAACACGTAAATTGCCTGCACGATGCACTAAAAAGACTGAAATAAAAATTATTTTTATAAAAAAATAATTTTTATTTCAGAAACCCAAACTACAATTTGATTGGAGATTAATTGGGAATTAGGTAATTTAATTTTAATTGGCGTTTCGGAAACCGGCCGTAAGACGGATCATCGAGTGTTCAACTATAACTTTTTTGATTGATGCGGTTTATGTGTAGGTGCAATATGTATATTGCACCTACACATAAACCGCATCAATACGTATGTATAGGTACATACTATTCACCAGGATACACGAAAATTGCCTGCATGATGCACTAAAAAGAGTGAAATATTTTTTTTATAAAAAAAAATCCACCTTCAAAAAATAACCACCAAAACGTAAGATATAATACCTCTAATCCTGTATTCACACCAAATAACGTAAACTACTTTGAAGTCAGGCGGGTCTAAACAAAAACACGAAAAACAAAAATTGTACTTACCTACATGTTTCACGCCCGACTTCAAAGTACCTATAGGTACATAAGTACGTTATTGGGTGTGAATGCAGTTTATGAGGTATTATTCCTTACTTTTGGTGTTTTTTTTATAATGCGGTTTTATTTTTTAAGGTAGTTACTTATGAGGATTGTGTAGCAAACGGTCTTCATACAAACGGCGATAACGTTTTCCACCCTCAAAAGAATTAATTTTCGGTATGTTGTTGAAATGCATAAAAACTAGGGCTATAGCATGCTATAGGTACCAACCAAAGAGTATGTTATCACTACGTGAACCAAACAATAGAAAAAAAACCGTATTCTGTGGCTGTACGTTTTGTAAAATCAGCTGACGGGGCGCTAGTTGGCTCCTGTCAGCGCCTTAATATTTAAACCATAAGTATTATATATTAAGTTATGCAGTTGGTCTTCCAAGTGACCAATAAATGAAATATAAATACCTAATTACAATATAGATTTTGTTGCAGGCGTTACATACTGCGACGCATACTTTGACTCGTTTCTGTGCTGGGGCCCCACGCCAGCCGGCCACACCACCTTCCAGAATTGCCCATCTGCTCGCCTGAGTGACCCAACACGTAAGTCATCAATGTCATGCCAATCTAACGTATTCTTTTTTTAATTTTAATTAATGTGTTTACTCTTGACATCAATCAAAGCTCGAAGAGAAGATGATATCAACGATGGAGCTTACCCAGAGGATACCTGTGCTCTCTAAGCATGAAAACATCCGGGTTATATGTTTTCGGAAACATAGATGCAGGGAGGGAGTTTCATTCTTTGCGCTTTGTGTGGAATCTAGGTACAGAAACCGGGTGGGGTGGTAGCACGCAGTACGTCTGGACGTGTACACTACACTGCACCGAATACTTTGACTCGTTCTTGTGCTGGGGCCCCACGCCGGCCGATCTCACCATTTCTTCCAGAACTGCCCGTCTGCACGCCTGAGCGGCTTAACTCGTAAGACTTCACCCCTTGTATCATCATCAGTCATTGTAATGCCTCCACTGTACTGCGCCGAATACTTGAACTCATTCCAGTATTAGGGCCTCACGTCGGCCGGCCACACCACGGGCCAAACTGCCCGAATGCCGTTTGTTAGTGCCAGACTATCAGCCAAACTTTGACATTTATTTTGTTCCAGAATCAGCTTTTCGTACATGTGGCAATAGTGGACTGTGGCTGGGACGGCGACAGAACGAGTCGAGCTCCTCCGGGTGGACAAACTATACTCCCTGCTTCCCTAACGATGTCAAAATTCTCTTTGACAAAGTTTCCGAAGATGAGAATGCTCAGGTACTTACTAGTAATAACGAATTTATTACTTACGTATAAAATCATTGGTTGGCTAGTGAAAAAAAGTGTTTTCATGAAATTAAGGATTAGTAATTGAATTTTTGCACTAGAAATTGTGTAAGAGAAGCCTTTGAAAGAAATCGTCTCACATGCGATTAACTTAGATCTTCACTTTGTCCGACAAATACCTACCCAATATCGCCATGTTATATATGTCGCAGGCGGATAGTTGAATCCGCCGGATGGTTAAGTATGGCAGGCATGTACCCCTCGGAAGTCCTGTAGAACACGTGATATATCGGATTCAACCATTTGGCTGCGACATATACATCCCAAAACCATGCCACATGGAGAGAAAGTACCTTAAATACTGTAGATATAAAATGTTACTGAAAGGAGACTTCATTTTTATTTTAAAAATAAAACGAACTGCATTCAAGGAATTTATAATAATCGCCTGAGGGCGTCCCACGACTATGCCACATGGTGGAATAGGCCGCAGCCCGCACCAAATTATTCAAAACTTTTTAAACAAATCTAGGTGGTGTTACTTTTATCACATTATAACTTTATCAAACACTTATATGATAGGGAAATTAGGTAGGTATAATTGCTCCAAGCTTCACTAATATCGAAGCTAATAACATTGAAATGTTATAAGTAATCAGTAGTTTTGAGCACGACAGTTACAGAAAAGGCTATTGCTGCACAAACATATTATTTAAAAAATAAACCGCCTTCAAAAAAACTGTAAACAAATTTCGCTTCCCAAAAACACGTAAAAATGAAAAATAAATTAAATCATTCAATTCAAAGGACGAAAGTCCGGGATTTTTTTAAATTAATCTTGAAACTTACTGATCTGATTGAAGTCGGTGCCAAGCCATGTAATATTATGTATTTGATAGGTTACAATTCACACCACTCCGCGCATGAGTAGGTTTTGTGTGTTATTTTTTCACTAAGTATTTATTCTTGTTACTTTGGGCTTGTCACCGACTTCAATCAGATCAGTAAGTTTCAAGATTAATTTAAAAAAATCCCGGACTTTCGTCCTTTGAATTGAATGATTTAATTTATTTTTCATTTTTACGTGTTTTTGGGAAGCGAAATTTGTTTACAGTTTTTTTGAAGGCGGTTTATTTTTTTATAAAAAATTTTATTTTTCCATTTTTAGTATAAGAACGCTACCAAAAGAAACCGCAAAATGAGCAAGCGTAGCGCAATGAGCAGCTACTAAAACCCATATCTCGGACAAGAATCACCACAGAACACGGAAACATTTTCTCCCTACTAGGTATGTTCTGTGAGAATCAGCATCTCTAACTCTGTTATAACCAAGGAATTTATAACGTAGTACTTATAAATTCCTTGGTTATAACTGTTATGCACACAGAACACAAAATTATTTTTTCTTATAATGTCAGAACATTTGGTGCATAACAAACAACAGATTGTTTGTTATGCACCATCCACCATCAGCTAACCTAAAAAACTTGAAAGAATACAACTTAAGGTCTCGGTGGTACGTAACCAAACATGCTTTAACTCCTAAGGAGTTTTACCTTCCATCATCAGCTCACCTTAATAACCTGAAAGATTACAACTATATTTTTTTACGTATCAACAATAATTCAAGAATTATCCTCCAACTCCTAACCATTGAGGAGTTGTATCTTCCATCACCAGCTCATGATGATGAGCTGATGGCTATCAGATGCATATGGTTGAAAATTTTTAGAAAATACATAAAACACCTAATCTATCTTCGGGTTTACCTCGTTCCCCTGGATTCTACCATCAGATCCTGACTTGGTTATAATGAGACCAAAACAGGAGTATACTCTTTTAAATAAAAAAAATATTGAGATCGGTGAATAGTATAGATAGTAATTTTTCATTGAATCCTACGACCAGCCCTTGCAAACGTTGCTTAACCGCAACGATTGCAAAACGCGGTGATAACCCACATCACCAATCGAGGTCCTGGAAGTGAAACCCATATACCCATTATACTATGACATAATTAGTATATAATTAGTTTCCGCGTGTGACTTTATTGACGCTGTTTTGAAGAACAAACTATTCAGCCCGAACAAAAACCTAACGTTTACTTACATGGATGACATTATACTTTCTGCTAATAATTCATGACTCCCATCCCATGACATCAGGCCCCATATCTCCGAAGATTGTTATCGGATCTAAATGAAACTTATATGGGACCAAATCGAAAGTATACCCAATCGAACAAAAAAACAACTATTAAAATCGGATCACTAACACCAGAGTAATCGGTATACATACATCAAACAAAAAAAAAAAAAAAATACGGGTTGAATTGAGTACCTCCCTCCTTTTTTGGAAGTCGGTAATAAAATAAAGTAAAATTTCGTAGTCTTCCTTTTATTTAAAATGCTTTGTTACTTACAAGAAATACATGCTTATAATTGAGCCTTTGGATCGATACAATAATAAAATCAAAGAAATATATTTTTTACATTCAGTGGGTTCGATTCTCAGTTCAGACCAGGCGATTATTTAAAATTCTTTAAATGCAATTCGTTATCTTTTTAAAATAAAAATTAAGTCTCCTTTCAGTAAAATTGTATATCTTCAGTAAGAACCTATTAAAGGTACTTTCCCTCCATGTGGCATAGTTTTGGGACGCCGTGTATATATGCGTTTTGATAACTTTGTTGAGAACGATTAGGTATTTTATTAACAAATCGAGTAGGTAGGTATTAATTAACTTCCATGTTTGTTACAGTTGAAGTTCCAGATTGCCAGAAACACTCGAATATTAGAAATAATTGGCTTCAGCATCTCTCTCGTGGCTTTGCTGATTTCTCTATTAATTTTCACATATTTCAGGTAGGTTATATAGTTACACAATTGGTAAATAGTATGCTTTATATATTTAAAATCTTCGCGCTATGTATATTTAAAATCGCCGTACGTACTTACATAAAGGCAGACGTGTTTGTCTCGTCTCTTTACAATTTATTTTGATTAAGTGGTAAAAAGTTTATTTTCGTCCCTATAAATTAAAGCAATCTGTAGTATACATACTAATCTTCAGTTCAGTGATAAAATATTGGACATTTCTAAGTGGTAAAGTGCAATAATTACAATAATTCATCTACAAACTGTGAGTAGTTAGACATTAAACAACTGTGTTTTATAAACTTTTTAACAACTGACCACAGTTTGCCACAGTGTTTACAACAATAAACTTTGCGAAGAACTACATAGTTAATTTCGTCGCTCTGCTTAGAGTAGCCGTGGCGTAGCGGGTTCGGCCGCTGAGTGACACTCAAAATCAAGAGTTCGATCCCGAGGCTGAATATATGTTTTTATTGTTTATCGGCTGTGCGTTTTCAAAGATCAATAGTTCAAACCCGACTCCGAGTATATATATTTTTTCTCTTGTACTTTTATTTTATTTGTGTGGAAATTATAATATCTTCAAATCATGGCTCAATGCAACGCCTGCAACAGTAAGTTAGAGCAAAACAATTTTTTGCAATGCAGGAATTGCAAACAAAAATATCACTACATGTGCCTCAACATCTCTACGGAACAGTTTGCATCTCTCTCGAAGGAATACCGTTCTTCATGGGCCTGTCCATCTTGCAATAATGTTACGCGTCGTGCTAAAACCAACTGCAACACTCCTGTAAGGTCAACACAAATCCCACTGCCTAATGAGTCTTTGAATATGTCTTGCGAAAGCGTTGAAGGTAGTCATACTGTGCCAATCTCGGAAAGCATTAGCAAGCCTAAAGAAACATTGACACTGGAAAATATAAGCCGCTTGTTAGACACCAAGCTAGAGTCATCATTTCAAGCATTTGCTAACAGTTTTCGTACGACTCTTAAACAAGATATCATTGAAATTGTGCACAAGGAGATGGGCCCAGTGATTGAGAACGTCAAAGATGAATTCACGGTCACCACTGATTTTATATGCGATGAGCAAAAGAAACTTAAGCTGGAGATGGATAATAAAGATAAAATCATCAAAAAACTTGAAGTGGAGAACGCTAAGCTCCAAGCATCTGTGATCAGGATTGAGGATAAGTTAGCAATAATTGAAAAGACTTCACGTGCTTGTAATATCGAATTGCAAGCTGTACCAGAAACGAACAATGAAAACGTACTGAATTTGTTTAAAAAGCTTTGTGGTGTGCTTAACGTGCCCATCGAAGACTCTTCTATACGCTGCTGTCATCGCGTAGCTAAAATGGATCCCAGTACTAAACGTCCACGTAACATCTTGGTCTCGCTGTCTTCGACTTATCAACGAGTTCAAATTTTGTCTGCAGCGTACCGTTACAACAAACTCCATCGTAGCGATGTCCTTGGCTCTACACATTTGGGAATCAATGGCGAGCATAGGAAAATATTTGTGACAGAACATCTGTCGCCTTCTATGAAGTCCTTATATGCCGAAAGTCGAAGATTAGCTAAGGAATTTAATTTTAAGTATGTTTGGGTGAGGTACGGTAAAGTATTTGTTAGGCGCGATGACTCTTCTAGCGCAATTTACATAAAAAATTCAGATTGCCTCAAAAAGTTATGCCGTAATTAATTTAATTTAATTTCTCTTTATTGAATTGTATTTAATTAGTGATTTATTTTATTTGTTCTTGAATGATTGAAATATTGTATCAAAATGTAAATAGGATCAGATCCAAAACGAATGAAGTTTATTTAAATGTATTGAATAATAATTACGACATTATTTGCTTCACGGAATCTAATCTAGATGAATCAGTATATGATAGTGAAATTTTAGATAACCGTTATAACATATTTCGTAGAGACCGCCACACTACAAGGTTGACTAAAAAGGATGGTGGGGGTGTACTCATAGGCATTAAGAGGGACTTCAAAGTTTTACGTCGTAATAATTGGGATAGTGGTGTTGAGGATTTGTGGGTTAGCATTTCACCTGATCCTAATTCTTCCAAATGGATAAATGTTTGTGTATGTTATTTGCCCCCCGATATCACCATTGAGCTGTTAACTTCTTTTTATAACTCATATATAAAAAATATTCTAGAGGCTAAGCCTACTGACGAGTTTCTTATAATAGGTGACTTCAATACACCCAATGTTGTTTGGCAATTGAGTAACGAGTTTTTAATTCCAGTCTTAACTGGATCGCCAGATAATAAATCAAATAGTTTACTTGAATTTATGACTCTATGCAACTTAAAGCAGTACAACGGTATTCCTAATCAAAATAATCGTTTCCTGGACCTTGTTTTTTCTTCTTTTGAATGCACTGTTTGTATTACCGATCCTGTCAGTAAAGTAGATGTACATCATCCTCCCTTAGCTATAAAAATTAATTCTTCCTCCAACAAAAAATCTCTTACACGTAAGAAATGTATGCGCTTAAACTATAAAAAATGTAACTTTAATGAACTAAACCAGGATATTAAATCAGTTGACTGGCAGCATATGTTGTCCTCTGAGGATGTAAATCTTGATGTCGAACTTTTTTATAAAAAGCTGAATGAACTTATTGGTAAGCATACTCCATTGATCAAAGACGACTCTTGCCTATTTCCACCTTGGTTTAGCAACGGCCTTAAAAACTGCTTGAAAGAAAAACTTAAATACCATAAGTTATACAAAAAATATAAAAACCCAAGGGACTATGACACCTTTTCTATGTTGCGCTCACGCAGCAAGTCGCTTATGGATACATGCTACAGGAAATATAAGGAATCTATAGAAAGTAATTTAACATATAATAACGTCAAACCGTTTTGGAATTATGTAGGGAGTAAAAAATCCTCATCCAATAGCATACCTAACACAATGCAGTTTGGTGATCAGGAAAGGACGGGTCGTAAAGAAGTATGTGAGCTCTTTGCTCAATACTTTAATTCTGTTTATGATGACACTACTTGTGACTCTAGAAACAATGGTCAGTACGATACCCTCACCCAAAGTAACAGTGCAATTCAGTCAATCAATTTAACTGAAGAAGATGTGATTGATAAGTTAAAACATTTGGATGAACTGAAGGGTGCTGGTCCTGATGGGGTACCCCCGTTGATAATAAAAAGATGCTCCGAAAGTATATACATCCCACTGTGCATATTATTCAATAAATCGCTGAAATTAGGAGTATTCCCAACGAAGTGGAAAATTGCTCACGTTGTTCCCGTATTTAAATCTGGGAACCGGGCTTTCTGTGAGAACTACCGTCCTATTAGTATTTTATCTTGTTGCGCAAAGTTGTTCGAATCATTGGTATATGATGTTCTTTATCACCATGTTAGACCTTTTATAAGTACTAACCAGCACGGATTTGTTAAAAATAGATCCACTACCAGTAATCTTCTTGAATACAAAAGTTACCTTTGTAGTGCATTTGCAAAGAAAGGACAGGTTGACTCTATATATACCGACTTTTCCAAAGCATTTGACAGAGTTAATCATGTATTGCTCTGTCGGAAGTTGGAAACGTTTGGTGTAAGTGGAGACTTGTTACGATGGGTAAAATCTTATTTAAACAGAAGGAGTCAATTAGTAGCTTTGAAGGGCGATTTTTCAACAGCTTTTACGGTTCCATCGGGCGTCCCACAAGGTTCCCATCTGGGGCCGCTATTTTTCGTTTTATTTATAAATGATCTCGTGGACCGACTATCCTGCCCATGTTTACTGTATGCAGACGACCTAAAGATCTACAACCGTATATCTTGCATTAATGACGTAATTAAACTCCAAAAGGACCTAGATTCGTTGGTGGATTGGTGTAAAGCAAACAAGATGACCCTCAACACTAGCAAGTGTTATGCTGTAACTTTTACGAAGAAAATCAACGTTCTTCAATTCACCTACTCCATAGATAGCCATCACTTAATTCGGAAGTCAGAAATTAGAGATTTGGGTATAATTTTTGATACTGAGTTATCATTTCGACCTCACTACGATCACATAGTCGATAGAGCTTCGCGAATGTTGGGTTTTATTTGCAGAGTTTCAAAGGGTTTCAAAAAAGTTACAACATACTTAACTCTCTACTTTGCATTAGTTCGCAGTTTATTAGAATGCAATGCACCAATTTGGGCACCATTTTACATGGTTCATGTTGATAGGTTAGAGCAAATTCAGAAGCGATTCCTCCGGTTGCTCTGCTTCAGACTCCATCTTCATCGTACTCTGCACTCCTATGAAGATAAACTTGAAAAGTTCAAAATGGTTTCAATGTCTGCCCGAAGAAAACATTTAGAATTATTGCTTCTATATAAAATTATAAATAACGATATTGACTCACCTTACTCGCTTTCGCAATTAAATTTTAATGTTTGTCAACGCCTCCGTAATCCGAAATTGTTTTCTCTTAATGTTTATTTAAATAATACGTCTTATTTTAATCCCATTACGCGAATGTGTCGTCTGTATAATGAACTCGTCAGTGGTTGCTCAGAAATTGACATATTTGATTGTTCTTTGCACAGATTTAAAACAAACGTGAAAAATTTTATCAAATAATTTATAATATATTTAATTGGATGAACTGTAATTATGTTATTTAAATGTCCATAATTTAATTTAATTTTGTTATCATTAAGTATGTCGTTTTATTAGTATAAATTTTAGTTATTTTTTATTTTTAAGGATTTATAATCAACCAATTAATTTAATTTATGTATTTTTTGTTTGTGTAATTTATTTATTAGAACTAAATCAATTAATCAATCAAATCTTAATCAATTTTATTTTTAATTTTTAATGCAATAAATGTCCATTCTATATTTGCTTAAATTATTAAATACTTACCTAGATATATTTGGATAATTTGTTTGAACTTCGACAAATAATTTATTTTATTACTGTCATATTATATTATAAGTTTTATTGAAGGCTTCACGCTGCTAAATATATTATAACAGTATGTACATATTTAAGGGTTTCAACCTAGTTCCTATTATGTCATTGTTATTTGTTTTATGTTTTCTTTAATTGGCTGTAACCTGTTTTGTACATCTTTCTAAATAAAATAAAAAATAAAATAAAATGACGTCGATCAAGAGATACAAGATCTCTTTGTCGTTTTCACCTCTCGGATTTCTTTTGCAAATTAAAACTATTTTTCATCATTCACTTAGAAAAAAACTGTAAACTTTTTGCACGTTTTCGGCCATGAATGGTAGCAGAACCACATTTCTACTCCTACTCACAGAGACAAGTAAAAAGGCGAGATCCAATAGAGATCTGTGCAGTGACAATAATAAGTATGAGAAATATCATGTTATCATCTTCGAAATGAGTTGATTTTGAAACAGGTTCAAGATTGGCCTCAGATCTTCAGTTTCTCAATCAGAAACCACAGTCTAGAAACAGTTAACGGTTAAGTTGCTTGCCTATTTGATATTGAGGACAGAGATTTAAAAAATATTGTATTTTTTTACTTGTTTAGCTGTTTTGCGAATATCATATATTGCATGCACACCGCTCACCGCTCACCGGCCACATAGAAAATTACGATGATGTGTTCATCTGATAAAATTATTATTTTTTTCGAATTCTCAATGCATACTGCTGCGCGGACTGACGTATTTCGTTGTTATTGTCTACAATATCGCCTACCAAGTCTTCAGCATCGACCTCACAGTCACACGACTCCTCTTCGGGCATAGAAGGATACTCAAATGCCAGGAGCTGGCGCCTTACCGCGAGTTGTCAAACAATGTCAATTGTTTGGCAGGTCGCGGTAAGGCCGCTGTGAGCAATATTTAAGTGTATTTAAGTTATATGTAAGCGAGATGGCGCTACGCGGCGAATAAAGCTGCGTCCTTATCATCATTACTTCAATATTGCGATGACAGCTGATGGTCAGACCTGGAACCTACTTGACAAATTTATTTTGACAAAATCCTCTTTTTTTGTTTTTTTTTTAACCTATTATTAGTTATATTGCAAAAGCGAACTGACTTGTGTTATTACAACTGCTATTGGCGAAAGTTAAAGTTTACTTTTAATATTTGTGATTGTGACAAATTAGTGCCAATGCATACCGCGTTTTTGGGGGGCCCCACCTTTTTTTATAGTGGTTGGGGCCCCACCTGAGGGCCATTATCGTTAAATATGTTTGTTAGTATTACCGTGTATTTTGTGTTTTATGTGTGTTTTTAGTCAAATCCTACTAATATTATAAATGTGAAAGTTAGATGTTTGGATGTTTAGATGTTTGGATGTTTGTTACTCAATCACGCCAAAGCGGCTGAACAGATTTGGCTGAAATTTGGGACACAGATACTTTGTAGCCTGGAGAGGAACATAGGCTACTTTTTATCCCGGAAAAACATCACATTCCCGCGGGATAACGACGTGTAGTCCACGCGGGCGAAGCCGCGGGCGAAAAGCTAGTAAATTATATGTGGCGATAGAGACGCCAACGGACGGGCGGGTGTCTGACGCAACCTGCCCCCTAATTCACGAACTGTCGGAAATGCTCCCGACAGCGGAATCTGTCACTCACTATAGAATAGACAAAGACAAAGCACTGAATTCGAATCCGATTCCGTTTCCGACGGTTCGTGAATCAGGGGTCTGTAGACCTTTTCACTTCCGCATAAATTCAAACTCGTGTGTCATTACACACGTGTTTTATATCTGAATACGAAGTTCAATACGAAAACTTTATAGAGTTAGGTACTCTGAAAAGCCATCACATTAGATTGCATTGCGCATTGCGCAAATGTTTAAAACTAAAATATATTGAATAAAAAAAATACGTTAACACTAATCTGGCGGCGCTGGATTGTCAACAACATTGCCCCAAACTTCTGGGTCATTGTAAATTGACGACCGATTTGGCGCAGGGGTAGGCTACCCACCTTCTGCGCCAGAGGTCTCGGGTTCGATTCCCGAACAAGACAAATATTTGTGTGCATGAACATGTCTATTTGTCTTGGTCTGGGTGTTTACTATGTATATTAAGTACCTATGTATTTACAAACAAAAAGTATTTAAGTATATATTTATCCGTTATCAAGTTTTCCATGATACAGTTTCTTAATGAAATTAACATGGGCTTAGATAATTGGTGTGATTGTAAAAAGTTATTTATTTATTTAAATCTGCGACTATTTCAGGACATTGAGGAACAATCGGACCAGGATCCACAAGAACCTGTTCAGTGCAATGGTCCTGCAGGTCATCGTGCGTCTGATCGTCTACATTGACCAGGAGTTCGTGCGTAGCGAGCTAGGCGACCAGTCCACGTCTGTAAACGCATCCATACACGGTATCGATAACATGGTAAGAAGGTACTTGTTCATTATCCTTTTTACAAGCTTTTATTTAACTTGCCATGTTAGTAAGTTAGTTTGTTAGTTAGTGGGATAAACCTTGCAAGCTTAATTTGACCCACTTTCCAGTGTCCGATGGAGTTGAAATTTTGTATACAGGTTTGGTTTAGATGACAATACAATATTGAAGTACAGTAAGCAAAAAACTTGCAATTTTTTTTACAGAAAACTTATTTAATCTACCCACTGTTGGACTGTAGTGGCGCAGTGGTTATCGTGATATACTTACGATTGTAGTGTTTTAGCAACTTTTATAATGATCGATCGGTCGCATGATGTGTAAAGCTATTTTCTCCTATTATTAATAAATTCATCAGTCACTTACCTAACTGGGGCAAGGAAAATGAAAAGACAAATCAGTTCTATAGAACAATACATTAGTATTCAGTTACTGGCTCTTCAAGCTATTAAGCTTGAAGAGCCAGTAACTGCCCTATTCAAGCGGTAGGTAAGTCTGGGGTTGCTTTTCTATACTAATATTATAAAGAGGAAAGATTTGTATTTTTGTATGTAACGAATAAACTCAAAAAGTACTGGACCGATTTAGTAAATTCATTCACCGTTAGAAAACTACCGTCTTCCCGAGTGACATAGGCTATATTTTATCCCGATATTCCCACGGGAACGGGTACCACGCGGGTGAAACCGCGGGCGGCCGCTATATTAGATATAGGGCAAGGTCCCTCCGCGTCCAAGCTCGCTGCTTACTTCTCAGTGCGGGGAAGGAACGGCCAATATTTGCGGAACAGAACTAGAATTAACCGCCTGCAGCTCCAAATTACTGGTGCAGTGGTCAGCAGCGCGTTATGCCCAGCAACAGGGGTTATTCAGAGGTACTATATATGTACCTATGTATATGTTTCAGTCGACTTTCAGCACGTAGTAACTATTTGGTAATCTGTGTTTCAGCGTTACGAAAACACAGTAACGCGGTCGACTGCCTAATTTTCATAATAAGGTTGATCCAACGAGTCGGAGAGCGGCCTCGCGGCTACACTCAAAATTGCGATTAAATATAATATTGCTGTGGCAAATTGATAGGTATGTATTCAAGTGGAAAGTTACATGATTCTTAAATTGGAATCCTGAATGGGGGTCCTTGTGCTCACGTGATCTGCTTGAAACTTTCATCAATATTGCTCCCGAACAGCCTTTCTAAATACTTATCTCTTTTTAACTTTACCCGTAGTCTCTTTTGTTAG
This sequence comes from Crambus lathoniellus, assembly GCA_949710035.1. Classification (NCBI taxonomy): domain Eukaryota; kingdom Metazoa; phylum Arthropoda; class Insecta; order Lepidoptera; family Crambidae; genus Crambus; species Crambus lathoniellus. The sequence goes on from OX453296.1 coordinate 34,579,678, forward strand.
TAAGTAATATTTATTTGCATAAAATAAAAATACGGTAAGTACATTTTAGTTCTTACATAATTTTAGTCCATGCTCGTTTTACCGATATAGGTTTAAACCTACCTATATTTGCTTATCCATATAATTGATAAGCAAATATTTTCGTCATGCACAAAAAAAAATTACATTTCTCGATATTGGTAGTAATATAACATTAAAAAATAAAACTAATACCATATTATTACAGGTCATTAATTAAATATCATTAACAACAACAAAACAGAACAATAAACTTTCACACAACAATTTTGTAGTGTAAACCAAGAGTATGTTGTTGTAGTAAATTTGTATGTTGTTGTAGTATGGAAGCCACACCCTGAATTAAAAACTGAGGATGTAAAATTTGACATTCCTTTTTTTTGGGGCTTCTTCATCTCTTTCTAAGTACACAGAAAGAGGGTGTCCACAATTTATTTTCAGACAGGACTTCGTTGGGGACTTTGGTAGGGGGCGTCGCGTCGGGCGGGAACTTAATATACAAAATAAATATCAACAACGACCGTTTCCTGTCAGGGTGTGAGTGAGATGTGAGCCCTGTGTTTTCTGCATTACAAAATGTCTAGACAAATGTAACAAGACAAATATTTGTGTGTATAGTACGTATTTACAAAAAAAGTATATAAGTATACAAACATATATTTTTTCCGCTACCTAGCTAGATAATTGTTGCGATTGTAAGAAATTAATTATTAATATTATTATAAGTCCTTACCTATTACATGAAGTCATCAATATAAACATAAAAAAAAATTAAAAGAATAGGTACATACTATCCTGACATAGGGTCAGGATAGTATAAAATGTATCAATTAGTAAAGAACAATAAAAAATATTTATGTAAGTCAGTACTTAGAATAAAGAAAACAGTATAAAGTATTTGAAGTAGGGTGCAGTGTGCAACAATGAAACACCAAAAATTCTTAGTCGCGTATTTCTTTCATTTTTGTAGATGTGGATTCCGTTTAATTAAGTACTTAATTAAGTATAATATGCAATTTATAGTTTCATAAATAAACAGACACATAATCTTTAAGAAGGTTTTTTTCTTAAAATGGGAATTGTTTCATTGTGTCCACCTGGGTGGACACAATGAAACACCCTGTGTCTTACAATAAAACACTGTTATTTTTAGCAATGAAAACATAACAAATCACAACTTTTAGCAATCAAATCTTAAGAAATCACAATTAATGCTAAGCTAAATACATACTTACCTAAAATGTTTATTAAAAAGTAAAATTATACCTAATGATTCAACCACATTGATAAGTAGGCAGGCGTACCGGTTTTGGCCACTTTAAGGATTTTTTCACTTTTAACCGCTTAGTGCTTAATGATCTTAAGTATTTTAGAGAAAATTTATAATGTAGAGTTATAGATAATTTATCGACCTTTAAGGGTACAATCTACAAAGTAAAAAAAAACAATAGTTTTTTTTATTTAGAACAAATTCTGCGGAGGGGGCCAAATACACCGTTTGCATTGGTTTTGGCCACTTTCATAAAATTACTATATTTATAAGTTGAGTTTATGCTTAATTGATGTTTTATTAGAGTTCTGGACTAAAACACTACATGAAATAGTATTTCAATCACAGCTAGCTCCTTACTACAATTTTATAAGTATACTTTTATCACTTGATTAAAAGAAAATTAGCGGATTGAGTCTAGTGTAGGCTAGTGCCTACACTAGACTACAGAGCCTCAATCCGCTAATTTTCTAGTACGTTAGCTAACAAAAGTGAGTTGTGAGTCTTTTAAAATAAATGAACCTTATGATAGGTTGGAAACTTTCTACTAATGCCAAAGTGGCCAAAGGTGGCACAATGCTAAAATTTCTAGCCCCACTTTTGGCCACTTATTGTTTCCCAACTTTTTGTAAGAACAGTTAAAAAACAACACTTAATCCATCTAGAAGAAACATATTCCAATATGATATAAAATATTAAATAACCATAAAATAATTTTATTGTAGAAAAAAAAAATTATTTTACAAAACCTTTACCCTTAACATTTTGCTTAAGAATTTTACGAAATGTTAACTTTGAAACATAACACGTGTTTATTTCTAAAATATCGTACTACATAAAAAAGCTAAGTGCTGTAATTATTAACTAAAAGTCCAATCTTTTATTCGCCATTAATAAATATAAGCAATAATTATTTAATTCCTATTTATATAACTTTAAAGTGAAAAGTGACCAAAACCGGTACAGTGGCCAAAACCGGTACGCCTGCCCTATAACATGACATGGTATTCTATAGAAAGTGGTACACTATTGAAACACAGTGGTACACTATGAAACAGTGTTTCACTGTGTCCACCCTTAAACTGTGTCACTGTTGGACACCTTGGGTATTTTACAATAACCTCAAAAATAACCTACCAAAGTCAAACAATTGAATAGGTTATCTAGTCCGTGTGAGGCAATGATACATGTACGAAGTGACTTAATACTGAGAAAAACGAAATTTATTGTAGTATTAAATAGAAAAATCAAATAAATCTGAAAAAAATATTTACTTTTTTGCCAAAAAATCCAATATTGCTCCACAGACACGTTGTTTCACTACCGCCGTGAACGCAAAGTGGGAAGAAGCGGGGGGTGTATGAGGCTGTCTCGCCTAGCCATACTGCATTATCTGGTAACGTCGCATTTCAAAAATATGGCGCCGTTTCATTGTGTACGACTGTTTCAACGTTGAACACTCGACCCTATGGTTATTATGATTATTGGGGGTTTAATTAAGCATCGGCGTTTTAAGAGTAGACGTTTAAATTTTAGATATTGTACGTAAGTACCTACTTAGTACTGTCAAAGAATACTATAATATTACTAACGTAAAGAAGCGACACTCACCTCCCCCCGCCAATTCATTTCCCCCGCATTGAGAAAGTAAACCGAGGAGTAAACGTCACACGTTTGTCGGTTGTCTTGTCAGTCACTCAGTCAACAAGAATGTAACCAAGTCAACGATGTCATTATATTTCGTAAGCAAACTTCGATTTGAGGATCGTGCGATATAACCTTGCAGTGGCGTTCGTACATGCAGTTGAATCGTAGATGATTGATATCAAATTTAATATTAACAGAAAACAAATATTCCAATACGAATTGTTTGACCAAATAATAAATGTTATGATACGATTACATTCTATGAAATTAAAGGATCTTTTATTGATTTGATTTAACTTTCATTAGGTGCAAGTATTGGATTAAAGAAATTGGTCGAATGGACTTAAGGCGCTACTCGGAAAAAGTATGGACTTTTTGATTTAAAACTATAGGACGGTTACAGTTGTTACAAATCTGGTAATAAGATATATATTTCTTCATAGCTTTATCTAGATTCGTATAGTTTCAAAAACACGATTTTATGATTTTGTCTCGACACTTTTTCTTTTCGAAAAGACCTCTAAAAATACGAAAATTGTAGATTATTCTTAAATAGGGTTACTTACGCTATTGGAAATTGGTTTAATTAGCGAACACCAATAATATTTAGGATCGTATAGAAGCATTTTTTTAAATCGCTGTAGTTTTTTAATACGAAGTGATTTTGTTTTTTTTTGCCTAATCTGCAAAATCGGTCTCGATCCCGCGCGCGTCGTTTTCTCATTGCTATCTCGCTTCTGCACAATTTTTCCGAGTATCGCCTTAAACCAAAAAAGCGTGGAGACACTTCATACTAGTTATTTTGTTTGCGAACTTCATTTCCCTAATTCTGACCGCGCAAAAAGAGTTTCTAAGAAAAATGCAGCTCCTACCCTATTATTACTGCAGCCAGAAGACTCATCTGGTACTTGTATTTACATCAAAATTTACTCAAACTGATAATAGCCTTTAAGAGTACTTGCAAATCTCAAACATCAACAGAAATTCCAAGTACAAGTACTTCACAGGTGTCACACTCAGTGCAGAAAACACAGATTTTAAGTGAAAATTCACCCCGGAAAAGGAAGTTGCGGCTTGACTTTAAATCAGAGGTTAAGAAACGAAGATGATTGGAATCGTCGGTAATAGGATACCCAAGGAGGCTGATATGTCACCTCTGCTAAAAAAAATATTGATGCTCAAAAAGTATTTAAAACGAAAGTCTCAGGGAAACAGATATGACCAAGAGTAATAATGTTTGCATTAAATATATATTTATATAGTATTTATTTATTTATTTATTTATAAAAATATAGTATTTATTTTTCCTTCAATAAAAAGTATGGCTTACTACAGTCCGTGACTGTGACAACAGTCACATTTCTTTCATTAGCCATGTTTAAAAAATTTGAGCCTTGATCTGATACAAAGGCTACATTACATGAACTCCAATATTTAAAATTTGTGAAATAACATGATCTAACCACGCACTAAGTTCTTTGTAATTTTTGCTTTGAGCCAAAAAACAGTTGGTTTTTTCAATTTCAATGTATAACTCTGGCAATGATTACAAAAGCTTGCGTTGCTGGTTCTCCAGTTTGTGTCCCGTCAATCTCATGAAAACCTATAATCTTATCCTCGTTAATTTGATGATATAAGTACCGTTTTAATGAAATTTCTTTAGCGCAAATAATGCAGTATTTTTCTGAGTCTTTTAATATTTTAATTTGGTCTCTAAACATTGTAAAACGTTAGGTGAAAATTTTGTATCAATGTTGATATTCATTCGGCGCAACGTCCTTTCGCTTGGCATGTTTAACGTTTGCTAAGACTCTTTATGCTAATGGACTGGCAAAATATAAATTTAAAGCAAATAACTGTAAATCTTTAGTGTTTCTATTGCCATGACTGTTTTGTTTTAGACGGGTTTGAAAATTGATATTTTTTTGTAATTGAGAGGACATATTGGTATCTTTTTGAGATGCACATTCTTGCTGAGTATCCAAATTTTTTCGTCTTTTGCACTCTGTTTATAAGTCACTTAACAATTTCCTTTTACGTGGTGTGTTGGCTGACAAAGGACTGTGCACGATGTATAGGCCGTTTGGCTTAACATGCTCATTTTTTAAGCAATAAAACTTTATGTTTGGAAGTTTACACTACGAAGAAACTATTTATCATTTTTGTTTTGTGTCAAATAATAAAAAGCTTAGAAACAGACAGACAAAAGCGAAGAGCGACTTTGTTTTATACTATGTAGTGATAATTAAAGACAATTTTATTTGTTGGATTCATTTCATTTCTTATTAAATTAGTTAGTACCGTACGACAGGTGCGTTTCTGAAGATTTCAATACAAAGTACATTGTGCCATTCACACGGCCTTTTGACAATCGCTTTTGTACTGAAAAAAGCTTGTAAAATGATTGCTTCCGAACTTACCCGACATAATATAAACATACGTAAATAATAAATTGGGACGCTCTTGCAAAGTTATTTCGTGACGCACGCGGCACGCGCCATCTAGTCGATATATTTTGTACCACTAGCTCCGGAGTGTGCTACGGCGGATGTCATCCCTGCATCGTTGACACACACATTTGACGCGTGTACACACGTTATGTCAGTTACGTAGTAGTAGAAGGTTCTTATGCGGGGGTCGTAGTATGGAGTGTCGTAGGTGTGGTACTGTTATGTATTCTATGATATTGTAATACATACCGCGTGACGTGACAGTACCTACGTCAAAAAAGGTAACTATAGCAATTAAAAAAAATGTGCCATTTTCTTTTTCAGCCGTACCTTTGCGAGCTCTCTTACGTAATGCTGGAGTATGGCATATCCGTGATGTTTCTCTGGATGTTCATCGAAGGGCTTTATCTGAACAACCTGGTTTCTACCAACGTGCTGAAAGATAACATCTCTCACTTCGTATACTTTGTGATCGGGTGGGGCCTGCCCTTTGTCCTCACTATCATTTGGGCTATTGTGACTGGCCTGCATTACGAAAAGGAAGAGATTAAGAAGTAAGTTACCTACCTAAGTATTGTGAAAATTCTTAAGTCCACCCACAATAGGGTATTTTACTGTTGTTGAAATGTAGATATTTAATGATGACGTTAAAAAATATTGCAATTAAGAATACCAAATGTGAAAAAATAATTTGAATCTGTTTTATAATAAAAGAATTATAGTCTGTTTGATTTTGACTATAGCTGTCTCTTTCTAAAACGAAATCTTCTATGGCGTGACTATGACGCTACTAACCCACTGACGTCACTAAGATAGCGTCCTGTCCTTGTCTAATTATAAAGTTTGAAGTCCTATATCTTTGAAAATATTCAAGATAATTCAAAATGAAAACTTGTTTTGTGTAGCTAATATTTTGAAAAACATTTTAAAGAAATAAAAAAAATCAGTAAAATACCGTATTACGTCCACATTACGAAACTTTCAATCAGCCAGTATACGACGCCAGTCGCTGAAACCTGTCATTTGTATTGAGTGACTGGGGACTTTTTAATTTCACCACTCGCGTCGAGCGCTCGCTTAGTATACTCATTTTCATGTCAAATATGAGTAAAATAATAGGGGTTAAAGAATGTTTAAAGAATGAAAGTGTTGTACATTATGCACAGATGTTTTGATAGCTTTGTTTGCTTAGATAATTTTGAACACTCTGACTGCTCATATAAATATGAAACAATGAGTGCCTAGATATTTTGAACACCTTGCGCGCTTACAACAATATGATGATTCGAACTGCTTAGATCAAATTGCGTTTATGTTTTTCAGATCTTTGTGACTACTCTAGATGCTTATATCAATTTGACGCTGACTGTACCACCATAAATTTAAATAAATATAAAGTGAAAATGTTTTCATCGGCGAAGCTAGATTCGTCAGAGCATTTGCGGTGTAGAATATTGCAGTTTTAAGTCAACGCCAGCTTTAGACTGATAGTAGAACTAATATCATTTTTATTTTAATTTTTAGTTTTTTGCATTCACAATGCAATTTTTATAATAGAAAAATGGAAAATGAAGTATTTAGAAAAAATCGACCCGTCTCACAACTAGCTCTAGCTCTCCCATCGGAGCTAGTTGTGAGACGGGTCGATTTTTTCTAAATACTTCATTTTCCATTTTTCTATAATATCATTTTTGTTGATGATTTCTGAAAAAATTTACTATTTAGAGACATCGTTTTATTTTTCCTGTAACTTCTATCACATAAAATAATTTCAGATTTTTCTCTATGCAAACTTCGGAGATAAGGGGGGAACGGTATTTTTTTTATTTTTCATCAAAAGTCCAAAACTCTGCGGCTTAAGAAAAAAAATGTTTGAGAATGTGCAAGCAGCGCTCTTTCATATGATACCCCAATAGTAGCCCCTAGTTTTAAGACCCCCTTTCACTCTTTGTTGCAAAAAAAACTATAAATTTTTTGTTTCTCTCTTATTGGGCAAACGTCATCTAAAACTATTCCAAATTTCAATTTGATAGCATTAGTAGTTCTCAAGATGTCTAGTTGTGACAGACAGACTGAGTCTCACCATAAGGGTTTCTTTTACCATTTTGGTACGGAAACCCTAAATAGACCTCGGTTGGCTACTGGTAGCGTAGTTGCGTGTCACTGTGTAGGTACAAATGTATAGGTGTTAGGGCGTTTGTGCACTACCACTGAATTTTACCGATCCGGAAAAAAACGGATGCTTGTATTTAATTAATTACTAATATAAATGATTAATTATTAAAATACAAGCATCCGTTTTTTTCCGGATCGGTAAAATTCAGTGGTAGTGCACAAACGGCCATACGCCTCAGGCGACTCGTCTCCCCGACTGGCGTTGGATACTAGTTGCATGGCGGAATTTGTTTCTACTATGCTAGTTGTCTCTAAGTATCATAATGTAAAATCAGGCTTATTTACCTTGCATCTCGAGCATTTGTACGGCTAACAGAAGATTTGGAAGCTAAAACGTCGCTTCGCCCGTTCGTTAGTTATCTCACCAGCATGATTTTTTTCAGATGCTGGTACGGATACAATTTTGAACCTATATATTGGATTGTACAGGGGCCAAGGCTAGCAGTGGTCATTGTGAGCATTAATCATTATTGTATTAATTGCTTAGAAATAAATGTTAATAAGATTACAATTAAAATTAATAAGACTTCTGCAAATCGAATCAAACCACGGTTCGTTCATCGTCCTTTCACTGCTCCCACTTTTACTGGGACCACGACTGGAGAGTGAGCTCGTGGGTCCATTAAAAATTGGGCACAGTCACCGGAATACTCCTAAGCGAACGAATATGAAAACGCCTCTGTGGTCTAGTGGTACACACCACCCGTATCTGATCCAGAGGTCCCGAGTTCGATTCCCAGTAGGGTACATATTGTATTCGAATCGGTTGCTGGTAGGGCTTGTTCAAAGTCCGCCTGGCTAGCTACCTCCATCTTATCTAAGTCTGATGCCATAACAACGATGTTCTCAGCATTGTTGTGTTCCGGCAGTTATAGATAAAATACCCAGTTCCTCAGTAATTGAGGATTCCGGAAGAAGTGCGCTTCCACCTTCAGCCTTATTATCACTTAACATCAGGTGTGATGAAGGCTAAGTGCTACCCCGTTGGGGATACAAAAAATGAAAATCGAATTTTAACTGCTCATGAGACTCACTCATGACATAAAAAAGGCCGCTATTTGCAACTTGTGTAGGTACTTATCTACGCTTCCGCGTAGGAAATTATTACCTACGTAGAACTCTACCGTAATATTGTAAATATTGTGCGTCCTTTTTGCAAAGCGGTTTGACGTGCATGCGTGTTGTGCTGCGGACGGGGGTGACAAGCGACAGCCTTCCGTTACGCAGCCTGCTTTTGACACAGGCACAATTTAAATATACTATGACACAGGAAATGGTAGGGCTGTCACCACTTCGAAATAAGGAAATAGCATTTAAGAAAGCGCGTTACTAAGTTTTCAAATATTGATATATGTTCGCGTAAAACAACGATAAAATTTTGTAATATCAAAGGAATATAAATAAAAGTGAATAGCTGTAACAGTATGTAACTGTTATTCAAGTTTACTTTTTATTAGCTGCTCTGATAGGCTACTTATTGTCAAAACAAGAAAATGTCTGTCTGGGATAGCACGCCAGTTTGTCAATTTTCCATACATTACCTTATACATTTTTATATCTTAAAATTTTTCAACGTTCCATGATTGTCTCTATATTATTATTATTTTAAACCGTCCCAGTATCAAAGCCTAAAGAAAAAGAAAAGTATTCAAATCGGTCAAGTCGTTTTTGAGTATTCGCTTTAGGACTGCGAGACGAGAGTCTATGGCTTGTTCACATACACCAGAGATTTCAAGTAACCCCAAAGAAAGAGTCAGATCGGGTGATCTTAAATGGTCGACGAAATTCACGTTGTATTTTTATCACTGATGAATTTACCTACGTAAAAACATTGACACGATTATTCCACGTTCTTGGGTAGTATAACGGTCCATGTTTATTTCTAGTGAATTTTACATTTGTTTACTACACAGTTTTCAATATCAGAATAACAGGAGATGTCATATAAAAAAAATATAAGTATTTTTTATAGTGTCAATACTTTTGCGCCACCCATTATTAGTGATAGTAAGTACTAACCCACTTTTAATGCTTTCAGATCAACTTTGTGTTCCAGCTTAACATACTTAGAGTATTGGTTGTTAAGCTACGCTCGAGCGAAAGCACAGAAGTAGCTAGAGTAAGGTTAGTGAATTATGATAATATATTTTTAAAGGTAGGGCAGAGGTACCCTTTGTGGCCACTTTAAGGATTTTTTGACTTTTAAGCACTAAGCACTAAATGGTCTTAGGTATTTAAGACACAAATTATATCTTAAATTATAGATAATTTATCTACCTTTAAAGGTACATTTTTCAAATTTATAAAAGTAAAATAGTTTTTTTTTAATATTACACACAATGTGTGAGAGGTGCCAAATGTACCGGTTATGGCCACTTACTGATAGTTAAACTTTTGTAAGTAGGTACTGCGAAAAATCAAAACCAAACCTAGGTAAAATCAATATATTTTAATGCGCTAAAAACCAGTCAATTGCAAAACAACAATTTAATTGTAAAAAACAAAGGTTTATTTATAAAGTATTTCATCCAAAACAAATTTCTTAAAATTTTCATACAAAACATTTTTTCAAACAGAAAATGGAATTTATTGAAAAAAATCTTATGACATAAGGAATTCTAACGGTTGTTATTATTACCTTAAAATACCTTATTTTAATTGCCTTTATCAAAAATGGCTAAAAGTTGTTTAGAAAACTTTTAGAGCAAAAAGTGGCCAGAACCGGTACAGTGGTCAAAACCGGTACGCCTGCCTTTCCTCATATCCTCAAGCGGTATAGTCATAGTCATGTCATAATTTTTATTGCATTATATTGGCTACTTAATAACCCCTTTAGTATTATCCCCCCTTTTACTTCATCACCATTTTTAATGGTAGAGGAAGACTTTAAGCCCGGTCCACGCGGCAAGCTGGCGAGCGAGCTAGCGAGCTGGGCGGCCTATTATTAAATTATAGCTGTCTAAAATTACTAAAGTTAAATTAATGTTAGCTAATTTTATTATTTCAGGAAAGCATTTCGCGCAGCGTTTGTTTTACTTCCATTACTGGGATTAACTAATGCGTTGGACATGATGGAACCCCCTCTGGACGGGAGCGTCTTCAGGTTCGCCTGCTGGAGCTATTTCACCCACTTCCTGCGCTCCTTTCAGGGCTCTTTCATTGCTCTTATATACTGCTTCTTGAATGCAGAAGTAAGTCTTCACAGCTTCTTAATGTAAGAGCATGTATGAGTTTTGCTGCTGCCGTTTATTTTTCTTAATTTTAGGTACGATTTCCATGGCAACCGTAGGATTTACCGGCCGACTTCCAACCCAACTCTTCCAAGCCCTTTTTTAGCCGGCACTGACCTCTATTATTTAGCCGGCAACATTAAGAAACATTTTTAAAATTAGAAATTTTAATTTCAAATGTAGGTACTTATACCTAAAGACCGTCTCCTATGAGTAGGGATTGGAGCCAATCCACATTTTATATACTAATATTAAAAAGAGGAAAGATTTGATTGTTTATTTGTTTATTTACATCGAATAGGCTCCGAAACTACTGGACCGATTTATAAAATTCTTTGACCATTAGAAAGCTACATTCTTCCAGAGCGACATAGGAATGGGTCCACGCGGGTAGAACCGGGAGGATCCGCTAGTAACTAATATTTTTTTGGTTTATTTTTGAAATATATGATAACTAATATAAATGAGTGTAGATAAAGTACCTAGAGTATATGAGACTGCACATAACTCGGTATTAAAACATTAGTGGGATACTAATGAAAAACCCACCCCTATTACATATGTGAAAGTCACATAAACTACATTTTTTTGCTTTACTTTTGAAATATAATTATGGTAAATGTACACACGGCGGCACATCAGACTACCTATACATGACCTTGACCTTGACCGCCTTTATACTCTACGTAGTAAAAGCAGTTCAACTGTTTGACCTGATTGATGTGTGATAAAGTGTACATGAGTGTAGATAAAGTATTTAGTGTATGAGACTGCACATAAGTAACTCGGTCTTAAAACACTCGTGGGATAGTAGGTATTAAAAATCTTGCCAAGGCTCGTTTCTTAAACTCCCATTCATGTTTTAATAACCCTTTTATGTCAGTCACATAAACTATCTACCTACCTACTATTATTTTTTACGGAAAACTTACAGCTAAATAAAAGTATAACAGTAACTAACGGAAGATCAGCGCTGGTCACAAGCCAAGCATTATGCTGAGTCGGGACCGTTTTGGGACAAAAGGGTAGAATGTCTTGTTTTTTTAAATTAAGTATGTCGTTTTGTCCCAAATAAATGTTTTTCTTTCTTTCTTTCTTTCTAACTTATCTTAATTACTGAGGGCCATTTACAAGGTCCCACAGAAATTAAATTATCCAATGATTGTGTTTTCGTCGTTCGTTAGGTTCGCGGCGTGGTGCGGAAACATTTCGCGAATCGTCAGGCTATCCGCGAGACTCGCCGACGCCAGCAGTCCTTGTTCAGAAACAACGGATACGGGAACTCCACGCATGAGGGACGCGCTTCAACCAGTACATGCAGGTGAGACACCACACATAGAGACCTAATATTCTAGAGGATCCTTGCGGTTTTACCCGCGTGGTACCCGTTTCCGTGGGGATATGGGGATAAAATATAGCCTATTTCACTCGGGAAGAATGTAGCTTTCTAATAGTCTACCCGACCAAAATGTATGGGAGCAGCTGATTTTTTTGTTGAGTTGCAGAGATGGCCCCATAGTAAAAGTTGTTCATATTCATGAGCAGAATCAGCCAGAACCTTTATGGGTTAATTCATTAACACGTTGTATACTTACAAAAGCGAAAACTGTATGTGTATTATTTATATTATAAGTATTAAGAAAAATAATAAAGTTGCACGCTGTATGTCAGATCCAGGTCGTCGCAGTCGAAACTGCAGCTGAGACCGCTGCGCTGGTCGCGGGGACAACTGCACCGCCGGCACTCCGAGACGGGGATCTACATGCCTAACATTGAAATGTGAGTTGACCAACTAACACTAGCTTTTAACCCCGGCTTAGCTCGCGTGAAATTCAGTGACATTTAGGTATCTATACAGAGTGTTTGTTTAAAGGACATACTTTAGGGGGTGAAGGTGAAAGGATCCATCAATACAAAAAAAAAATACTATAGGACCAAGTGCCACATTGCGAAAGAAATAAAGAAATCAGCTGTTCCATACATTTTGGCCCATTTGGTAGGTATTGCACTTTTTATGTGAAGCAGCCGATTTTTTTTTTGCGATATCGCACTTGGTCCCATAGTAAAAGTTGTTTGTATTGAAGGGTACGTTCACCTCCTGAAGTATTTCCCATCTTTAAACAAACACCCTGTATATTTGCCAAATTTCATATTTACTTACAAATAAGTTAGTTCGTAAGTAGTTAGCTACATAATTTTGTGCAGTGTGCGGCCACGAGACCTTTAAAACGGTACCTGAACCAATTTCCTATGCCAATCTGTTGGCGTTCTCGAGAAAACATGACTGAACCAAATCGAGTTACCCAAATAATATTCAAAGATTATGAAGTACCTACCTACCTATTTACTGTTGGTTTCACAGACATAAATGTCTGTGGTTGGTTTGCTCAATATTATGTGTGATCTTTATAAAGTAAAAGTTGCTTTAACATAGACAAGATGCTGTTTTTGTAGAGAATGGCCTTTATTACTACGATTAGCACAAACATTTTTATTTATTTACATAAGTATAAATTAAATGCAAAATTGATTTAATTACATATTAGACCACACCTACCTATGTAATTTACTCTATATTCAGATACAAAGAAAAGAAAGAAAATCAGCTCGCAAACAAAAAAAGAACAAATAATAAAACACGAAATACCTATAGACTGAAACAAATAAATGCACGAGTAAGTACCTACAAGACAAATAGTTGGTTAGAATGACCCAGAAGCCTGTTTATATATTCTGACAGTCTGTCATAAATAATTACGAGTACCTATACACTCATACATACATAAACGAGTATTATTTTTCATTTTCCGATTGTCAATTATATCTTTTACGTTACAAAAATTCACGAGTTTGGTTCATCAAAATTACGGTCACTAGGTAAAAAAATATTTTGCTTAAATAATAATATATAAGTAGTTAATTTTTCTAATTTAGGTACCTACCTACTTTAGATGTGTATTAATATATTTTTGTTTCCCTTTAAATACAGCCTGACACTCAGTAAGTAGGAATTGGACATCAAACTTGACGAATTAATTTCACTAACCGACCAAGACTAAGAGTTATTGAGTCTCGTACCTATTCGAATTTCGAATGTATGAGTAAGTATTATGGATTTGCGAAGAGAATATTCATTAGGTACATAACGATTCAAATGAAGGTATATTATTACATGATATTATTACAGTCTGAGCTTATTCAGAAGAGTTAGTTCGAAATATAGCAAGATTGGACGCTATTAAAGTCACTATTATAAAACTGAATTGCTACAGTTCAATGGGTGATTTTCTGACAGCTAACTAAAAAAATCAGTTCCGAATAATAACATAGATGACGTTGACGCGACAAACCACGACTAACAAATGGTCAAAACGAGGCCAAAACACACGATACATGCAAAAAAGGATAAAAGAGTTCTATTATAATCGGTTGGCCTGAAGTGAAGCTGAAAAAATTTGAGACCGCTTCCGTACGGTCATCCCAGGCTTCATATGTTCAATCGCTTGAATCCAATCCATTGAGCTCTTCCAGTTTTATCAGATGGAATGGACCAGGTGATTTCCTCTATTTTTACAAAAACGTACAATGCATGGAGGAAATATTACCTACTTATTGAGCACGAACTAAGGCAAGAGGTTTTCTTGTTTATTGAGCAAGATTATTATTTTTTCCAGAATAAGTGAAGTGAGTGACAGACTGCCAAGTGACAGCGGAGCGATATTGATGTGACGACCTCATGTGGCGATTGGCAACACCAAAAACTCAGAACACAGCTTACTATTTCTAAAAAAAAAATACAATAGTATCCTGTAGATAAATCTTTTCAGTCCTTTAAATGTTTTTTTCCCCTCTGTGAGTGTCTTTTTTTCATTGGCCGTCTTATCAAGTATCTGTTCTGATCTTGTTCTGATGAACGCCACGCTGTCGAGTTTTTGGAACTAACTTTTTTATAATCATCAGTCTGTCAGAAAATCTCCCATTGAAACCTAAACTTATTGACATTGACAATGGTAGGTATCTATAGTTATTACGCTTTCAAAAAATATATTAGCGAAATGGATCATGTCATGCATGATTCAATGGTTCAACCGTACATGCTCAGAACAAGGTTTGAAAACTAACTGCAATGCTGCAAACCTAAAAGGTTCTTCAAATAATTATAAAACTATTAAGTGGGTAAATGGAATTTATTTACCTAACATATCTATAAATGAATCTCACAGAGCATGACGAGTAAACGGCTGGACCAAAGAGGGCTGGACGATTTTGCTAATTCTTTTTTGTTGGCTTGTTAGTGTACGGAGAAGGATCTTCTGAAGGAAAAAAAGAAAGCGCGGAATAAAAGAAAATTTAAGAAAACTGTACGACCATATTATTAACTTTTCTCTGCGTTAAAGACCCTAAAGGTGCAGATAGACTTGAGCATTCACTTCGATCGAGCATTCGCCGTTTTTAAATTTGTCGAACTGAACAACGTACAGACCCAAGCATAGAGCCAAACATCGCAACGAACATTTTCATGATCTTTCCAGCGAACGCTCTAGTCGATGCTCGGCAAAAAATATTCTTCTCAAAGATGTCAGATTTGATGTGCGGGGAGCATAGATCACCTGTATGTAGCGGGGAGGGACGGCGCGGCGACGGAACAATGACAGAAGCTCGGCTCACCCAAAAAGTTCGAAACAAATTTACTATCCTTTAGGTACAGATAGACTTGAGCGTTCACTTGTAACAGAACATCGAGCGTTCGCCGTTTTGTCGAACTGAAAACGAAAAGAACCAAGCATAGGTTGAGCTTTCACTTGTAACTGAACTTCGAGCATTCGCCGTTTTTAAATTTTTCGAACTGAACAACGTACAGACCCAAGCATAGAGCCAAACATCGTTACGAACATTTTCATGATCTTTCTAGCGAACGCTCTAGTCGATGCTCGTCAAAAAAAATATTCTTCTCGAAGATGTCAGACTTGATGCGCGGCGCGGCGGCAAAACAATGACAGAAGCTTGGCTCGGCAAAAAGTTCGAAGCAAATTTACTGTCCTTTCGCTAGAATGCTCGCCAGAACGCTCGTTAGAATGCTCGCCAAAACGCTCTCGTTTATTTTTCTGTAATGTAACATTCCCAAGAATGCTCATTACAAGAATGCTCATTACAAGTGAATGCTCAAGTTTATCAGCACCTTAACGTTATAGCTTTTGACGTAACTGCCAGTTGTTTGACTGTAAGTACGATCGACAGAACTGCGTGCTGCAGATATAGGTAGATGCATGAGTTGGAATTTCAATGAAAAAAAAAATATTCATCGATTATACAATTCGAATTCAAAATTGATTGTTATGACAAGACAACGTCTGTTGGGTCAGCTAGTCATAAATAATAATACAAAATCTTAAAATATTAACATTAAATAAGATGTTCAAGGTTGGGGAGAAAACAGGAGTCGGTATTGTTACTTCTTTATTTAATTGACGTAAGGGAAAAAATGAGGGCTTTACTTGAAAATATATGGATAACGTTCTAGTTAAGTTTTACTTCCTAGATATACATGGGTTGCAGACCAAAAGCTTAGCTAAGTTAGTTTAGCTAAGCCCGCATAGCTGAAGAAGTTTCGCACTATTGTAGCGTAGTTTGCAGTCTACACACATGTAGGAAAATCTGCGGGTGCTACACGAGCTTAGCTAACCTATGATATTACTAGGAAACCAAAGTTTTATATTTACATTTCTGTAAGGATAATTTAATGGTATCACTGATTCACAGAGTGCATAAACCATGTGTGACACATTTAAAAGGCTTTGCAGAGAAATAGAAATTAGAATGATCACACCAAAACGTGTGAACGTTTTGGTGTGATCATTCTAATTTCTATAGGTAACTATTATTATTCGCTCTCTTTGAGCAACTTATGTTTACAAACTAAAATAGATATAATAAATGTGAGCTTGTGCTGTAGGTATGTTGTATTGCGAAGTTCACAGATTATGGTTGCAAATTGCAATCTTTATTGTGGGGTAGAAGTAGAAGAGCCAGTAGTCAGCCGTGCACCAGTACTCAGCCTTTACAGGCCTTAATTTAGTATAAATAGTGTTGTTTGTTTCCAACATTAAAATAACGTTAGACCCAATCTATGTCCCCTCATGCATACCCACGAACCAATAGCATGACAGGTTAATTAGCTGTACTCTTTTATTTGCACTGCCGCCGACGAGGCACGACTAGAAGCGTCACCGATTCAATCTTATTACACTTGGTTTTGGTAAGTTTTTCCAAGTTTTACTATGAATTTGATGTATTTTCTGGTTGATTGTTATGTCATGCTGTTGTAAAATGTTTATATTGCAATTTAATTAAGCATTATCATCATCATCATTAATTATTATTGCCATTTAATGTCCCCACTGCTGGGGCACTGGCCTTCCTAATGGATGGATAACGTGAATGGGCCATGCATGACCCACCACGCAGGTCCAGTGCGTATGCACCCGGGAGCAACGGCTTAACGTGCCTTTCGAAGCATGGAGGAGCTCGAGGTGTAAAGTTTTATGTTACTTACCCATCCCGTGACCCACCATTGCAAAAGTTGCTTCCTCAACGATCGCAGGCCTATCGCGCTAACCGCTGCGCCACGGGCTCCGATAATAAAGCATTAGAGGCATTTTATTTATTTCTTACGTTTAAATTTAGGGAGCTAACTACTGGTTTTGGTTGAACCACTAGTCAGCCGTAAGGGGCTGACTATTGAATTTTTACCAGTAGTCAGCCTTGTCAAAAGCAATGCATTTTTAAGAGGCGACTAGTGGAATTTTAGCAATAATACCTATTTGTCAATAGTCGGCCTTGAGTTTTATTGCATAATATTTAATTTCAATGCCTTGTAAATAACATTGACTTAACATCACAATAACCGAAATCTATCAAAAATATCTTTGGACTCATTTGTATCATTCATATTATGTCCAACATGGAATAATAAGTAAGAGGCTAAATATTGGGTAAGAGATGGCCGACTATTGAGTAAATGGGGCTGACTACTTGGGAAAAGTGCCATTTTTCGATTTTCTTTTAACTCAATCATAATTTTAACATTTCTTTGGAATATTTAGAAACATAATAACAAACTTACGGAAAATGTAGGTACCTATTTGTATTTATTTGAAGCCCTTATTTTTTTAAATACAGATAAATCAAATTTAGATTCTAGATTAGGCTGAGTACTGAGTCCTTTACTATACTCCTTTATTAGACCATGTTAATGCTATAGTATGCTATGTTGCTTTGAGTATTATACATTCTGTAGGTATTATAATGTTGTCTCTGGCAGGCGCGGATACAAGGGGGAGGCAATGGGGGCTATTGAGGCACACAATTTTAACAAAAATTTTGCATTCATCATTTACCACGTGAAATAAGCTAAGAGTGCCCCAACCAAAGTCTGGATCCGCGCCTGGTCTCTGGGTCTATCTATACGCACTTCCACTCTTCCAGTCCACTCTAACTAAACAGTCACTCTTTATCAATAGTCACGTGATGATTCTAGGTACCGCAGGTCAACGGGCACCGACACCAAGTCGCGCCTGCCACGTCGCTACAGTGCGTTCGGCACCCTCAC
Source organism: Crambus lathoniellus (assembly GCA_949710035.1). Taxonomy (NCBI): domain Eukaryota; kingdom Metazoa; phylum Arthropoda; class Insecta; order Lepidoptera; family Crambidae; genus Crambus; species Crambus lathoniellus. Next base: position 34,598,077 of record OX453296.1, read on the forward strand.
CCAGACTGTGGTCACCGTCGAGTCGCAACGCACGTTTGTACACTTTTCATAAACTACCTACTTACACCTACTTCATCATCATCTTTATCAGCCATTTAAAGTAGGTACCCACTCCTTCCAATTCCTTCCTTGCGGTAAAATTCTAAGTAACATACTAAACAGGCTATTATTAGAGTTTTGACTATTTTTCGGTTAAGTTGGTGGGCTTAACACTTGACACGTTTGGAGTTTTGGACAATAGTCCGGTCAATTTAGACATTCGAAGATACATTAATTCGCAAGAAGCTGAAATTTGGTGAAATTGTTCAAAACATGATTATAAATGAAATTTAAAAAGTCCTCATCAATCCGGTACTTACCTGGAAAAAAAAATATATTCGAGGTCAAATGTCAAATTCGCGTTTTTTCAGCAAAACGATAAGTTTTATCGTAAAATTAGAAGACAAAATTGTAAATCATGTAGATAATTATCTATTAAAAATTACTCAATACTTTTTTCTTAGGAGCCACCGTTGCTGAGATATATCGATTAAAACATTTGGAAATGTTGTATTCGTCATCTTAAGGCGATACTCGGAAAAAATGTGCTGAAGCGAGATAGCAATGAGAAAAGGACGCGCGCGGGAGCGAGACCGATTTTGCAGATTAGGCAAAAAAAACACAAAATCACTTCGTATTAAAAAACTACAGCGATTTTTTAAAAAATGCTTCTATACGATCCTCAATATTATTGGTGTCCACTAATTAAACCAATTTCCAATAGTGTAAGTAACCCCATTTAAAAATAATCTTCACTTTTCGTATTTTTTAGAGGTCTTTTCGAAAAGAAAAAGTGTCGAGGCAAAATCATAAAATCGTGTTTTTGAAACTATACGATTCTAGATAAAGGTATGAAGAAATATATATCTTATTACCAGATTTGTAACAACTGTAACCGTCCTATACTTTTAAATCAAAAAGTCCATATTTTTCCGAGTAGCGCCTTAAGGAAAGCTTAGATGTTTGGACGTTTGTACTCAATCACGCCAAAACAGCTGAACGGATTTGGCTGAAATTTTGGACACAGATACTTTTACAAATTTTCCAACTTTTTGAATCGTTATATTTCAGAAACGGTGGCTCTTAGGGAAAAGGTATTGGTATATTTTTTGTAGATAAATTACATGATCTACAATTTTTATCTACGCTACTTTTATGATAAAACTTATCATTTTGCTGAAAATCACGAAATACCCATTTTTTTACCTTTGTTTTTCCAGGTACCGGATCGATGAGGACTTTTTAAATTTCATTTATAATCATGTTTTGAACAATTTCACCAAATTTCAGCTTCTTGCGAGTTAATGTACCTACTTACCTTCACTCTTATTTTTTGGTCTAATTTGACCGGCCTACAAACACAATTAATAAGTGTAGAGATGCGCTCGGGTTTAATTGGTGTGTTTTTTTGTAAAATGTCGAAGTGTGTGAAGTGGACTAAAGATAAGTACAGTCGCCAGAACGTGAGGTTACTACAAACTGTCAAATTCTTTAACTAAAATTAAACCGTATGTCCAACCGATAGAGTTCAGTTTCATTAATAAATTTTGACATTTTGTAGTAACCCGGCGTGCTGGCGACCGTACACACTGATGTTTGCCGAAGAATAAGAAAGAATGCTTGTGGTCAAAAATCATTTCAACTTTGACCTCGTCCAGAACCTCGCTAATAACAAGCACATAATTTACGTCTTCATAACGTTGTTGATAATCCATCTTGAGTGATTAAAGAGCTTAATTAAGTACTTAAATACGGACTTAAACTTAAATATAATTTACTTAAAGTTAATTGACAATTTAGTTTCCTACATAAAAACTTATTAAATAGTGTAAATTAGCCTTAATATTTTGTTTTACATACCACGCGGTTTTACCTAGTTCTCTGTGTAACATCGGGATAGAAAGTAGTCGTTGGTAGGTATTGTGCTATTCCTCACTTCCTTCTAATCTTTCTCAGTGGCAAATTTCATCCATATCACCTGACCAATATTTAATCTGCTTTATTCTATAACTTTTTTCATCCACAACGGGTCAGTTGTGCTGTGGCCGCCATACACGTTCAAGTTTACAGCTTACTGAATTTAGACGTCTAAATGAATTAGCACCTGAATTCAGTCAAATGTAATAGCATTTAGCAAGTTAGATTTCTAAAAAGAAAACTAATTAGAAAAAAGGACGGTTACTGATTGCTAAATGCTAGTTAGAAACCTAATTAGCAAGGTGTAATAGCATTTAGTTCATTTAGTTACTAAAAACGTGCTCAGTGTTGCCAATTTAGCATTTAATGTTATAAATTTGGCATAATGTTTTCTCTCTGTTTAGCATATTATTTTTCATCTATACTTAATATAATAATAATATTATAAAGAGGAAAGATTTGATTGTTTGTTTGTTTGCATCGAATAGGCTCCGAAACTACTGGACCGATTTAGAAAATTCTTTCACCATTACAAAGATACATTCTTCCCGAGTGACATAGGCTATATTTTATCTCGATATTCCTACGGGAACGGGTACTACGCGACGCGGGTGAAACCGCGAGGATCCTCTAGTTTAGCATATAAGTAAAGCATAGTTTTTAGACTTTTTTGTATAATTAATACCTTTTAGAAACAACACTTAAATTATATAAAAAAACATGAAAGGTAAAACTGCGGGCGGCAGTTAGTATTAAAATAATTAAATTCTCGTAGGTACCTAATTGTTATTGATTCGAATCATCAATTCGAACAACGATTCGAACTATATTACTATTTTATTTTTATAGGTGAACTAAAGTAGGTACCTAGTGAATAGTAAATGAAAAAAAATTATACTTAACAGAAAGCAAAAATGCCAAATCTAGCATATTATATGCTAAATTGGCAACACTGATTGCTTTCTTCTAAATTCAGATGCTGAATTAGTCAAGTCTAATCAGAACCTTCTAAATAGCCTTCTTTCCTAACTACTAAATTCAGATGCTGTATTTTGCCAGGTGTAATAAGCACTTAAGGCTGAATCAAATTACTTGAATGTGTAGGTATGGCTGCCAGACTTCATTACGCCATCATCACCATAAGTAATGATAAGACTGAAGGTGGAAGCGCACTTCTCCCGGAACTTAGTGCGCTTACTGTAACCTGCCTCAGCCCTTAACAACCTCAGCACCTTTTGATCGTAATTAGGTATATGCGAAGCTGTAGTAATTTTTACGATTATTCTTAGCCACAAGTAACCATAGTTTTTTATGATATATCATGTTATATAAAAAGCAGTAGGTAGATTTATTTAATTCGGTTTATTGTTTATTTACAGGTTGCACAGCTGTACGTTAAGAAACTCCGATTCCCGTATAGACAGTGGGACCAAAGTTGAGACCAAAACCTGAACCCTAGGTACAATAGGGGACCGGGCTGGTTATTGATGTCAATAATTAATAGTGACATTAAAAAATATAACATTGAAGTAGGTACTTATAGCAAAAGTGAAAAAAAGAGTTTAACCTGTTTCATATCATACATAACATGCAAGTATGGTGCATGGTGCTGAATTATGACCAAAAGTGACTCTAGCTATCTCTTTCTTTTTGAAATTTTATATGTCGCTACCAACTTATGACGTCGTCATACGTGAGTAGCGCTATCCTTGGCTAATAAGAAAGCTTGATGCTTTATATCTCTGAAAATATGTAAAATATTTAGAAATCTGTGTTGTGTAATTGCGATGCCTGATACCTATTTGGAGTAAAAACAATTTAAATTAATAAAAAAATCAGTCCGGTCCCTTTTGCGTTGGGTGTTGTTCTTACGCTACATACATATACATTACATTATGTACAATAAGAGACTATCGGCCGGTTTCCGAAACGCCAATTAAAACTAAATTATCTAATTCCCAATAGTTTGGGTTTCTGAAAGAAAAATGTGACAGACTGTCAACAGTCTGTTAACAGTCTGTCAGTGCCCATACAAATCTAAACCTAATTGTGAGATAATTTTCGTTTCAGAAACCCAAGGTGCTTTTAATTGGGAATTAATTGTGACAGTCTGTTAGCTAATTTTAATTTTGATTGGTTTCAGAAACCGGCGGTATGTGTATTCGATACATTGTGTGTTGATCTTGTGGTGTCCATCATAGTAATTTGTCGGAAAATATTCAGTGAACTGTGTTTATGATAAATGTTTAGCATAATTCTGAGTGTCTATCTATAATATCAACCATCGTCAAATCACCTAATAGAGGAACATTTAACTTTGTTGTTAGTGTTCAATATCTACGTTTATAAGTAGCTGAACTGGGGGCCAAGTCTGCTAACGTTAAGTCACAATCGTGTCTCAATCGTGTTTCAATTGTAGTTCAGTTGTAGTGCTATTTTACACACAGTTACAAGAAATATGTACTCTTTTCACAATACTATTTGATGGTCACACCACACACCACATGCACAACACATCATCCATACTAATATTATAAATGTGAAAGTGTGTTTGTTTGTTTGTTTATTTGTTTGTTTGTTTGTTTGTTTGTCCTTCTTTCACGTCAAAACGGAGCAATGGATCGACGTGATATTTGGTAAGGGGGTAGTTTGGGAGCTGGAGAATAACATAGGCTACTTATTATTCCGGAAAATTGAGTAAAAATTGTAATTTTCTATGAAAAATCGTTTAAATGTCGTACCTTCGATACAAAACTGTCATTTCTTCCATTACCGTTTCCAAAGAGTATGTAATTACTGACGTCTGCGCGGTCAAAATCGAATACTAATCTTTTCCATAAGCTTAGAATAAAAAATGAACTGTAACTAGCGCCAAAAATGCCCCAGTTATCTGACACTCACTCTACTTCACAGAGTAATTTTTTATATGTAGGAAATAGAGACCAATCTTGGGCCCCTTTATTGGTAGTGTGTACCTAGCGCTATCTGTTGTCTGGTCTAGGCAACTTTTGGTGTATAAAACTATAATTTATATGGCAAAACAACGTTTGCCGGGTCAGCTAGTACTGTCATAATTCTTGTAAAAAGCACTTCCACTGACTACAATAGGGTATTTTACTGTTGTTGAAATGTAGATATTTAATGATGACGTTAAAAATATTGCAATTAAGAATACCAAATGTGAAAAAATAATTTGAATCTGTTTTATAATAAAAGAATTATAGTCTGTTTGATCTTGACTATAGCTGTCTCTTTCTAAAACGAAATCTTCTATGGCGTGACTATAACGCTACTAACCCACTGACGTCACTAAGATAGCGTCCTGTCCTTGTCTAGTTATAAAGTTTGAAGTCCTATATCTTTGAAAATATTCAAGATAATTCAAAATGAAAACTTGTTTTGTGTAGCTAATATTTCGAAAAACATTTAAAAAAAATAAAAAAAAATCATTAAAATACCGTATTGAAACACGATCGAGAGACGATTGTGACTTAACGTTAGCAGACTTGGCCCCCAGAATAAGTGCATACTAGCACAGATAATATAATACTTACTAGGTGTTGAAGAGAAAGCTGATGGTCTTCGGGCAGAGTAACTTCTATTAAGTATTTGTTCTTTTATGTAGCCACGATGCGGATCGCATATAGATACTTTGTACAAGTGCTCAAATACCTGGGGGGGGCTGACTGTAGTTATCCTATTGTAAGATAACTTCTTAAGAAAACAATATTTGTTACCCACTTGTTATTCTGGTGTTCTATGTAAAAGAACATCTACCTACGTCTACGTAACTTTTTAAGAAAACAATATTTGTTACCCACTTATTATTCTAGTGTTCTATGTAAAAGAACATCTACCTACGTAGATGGTCTTATACTTTACTTTAGAATAATAATTTTAGAAAACGTTGTTATATAATGTTTGTTTAAGGTAACTTTTTAAAGTTCCTTTTTTACATTGAAATTATAAGAATTAAAAAAATTACCAGAATAAGGCACACTCCGCACAGCGATTTTTAATCGTGACTTTTTTTAAACATAATTTATAATCAAAATTGAATGGTATGTAGGCACAAGAACAAGTAAGTAATATGATGTAGACGCCATGCAATCACGATTGCACAATCGCGCGATTTTATTTATTGCATGTAGGTTAATTTATGTACGATTAATAATCGCTGAGCGATATATGTGCGAAGAGTACCTAAGCCTGAATAAAATAAGCAAGTTAATTTAATACCACCGTATTGAGTCGTCGTTCTTCTCAAGAAATAAACTCTTTTGAAAAAGTTGGAAATTATTGAAAATTTAATATTAAAAAAATCGGCAACTAACTCCATGGGACTCGAACCCACGACCTTTCACTGTCCGGATCCGGACGAATGCTTTAGGTGCGGAGTAGTTAGTGGTCTCAGTGGTTATAGTTAGAGCTTTCGCACGGACAGTGAAAGGTGTGTTCGAGTTCCATCAGTCAGTGATGGACTTTAATAACTAATAATTTATCTTTTGCCATAAGCCCACTACTATGGGTCAAAATGTCGAAAACTAAAAAAACTGTAATACTTCCTTTTTTCGAATTTTTGCAAACTTTTAAATAGCCCCATCTTAAAAACTATTTGACTTACAAGAACCAAATTATTCTCTTTATATTGCAAATTTAGTCTACTTTAAAGCGTGCATAGTAACTTTTGCCGTGACACAGGTCCTTGGTAGTAAAAATTGACAAAAACTTTAAAAAATCTGAAAATTTATTGGATTTTTTAATATTTAACAATGATCCGGAGGGCTTTCGAGGTGGAAAACTTGGATTTGTCATTACTATCTCATCACTACTAACATACAAAAAAATCAGAACTACCTCATTTAACGCAAGGCAAAATGTACGATTTCCATGGACTATAGAGTCCTGAAATTTGGTACAGGATAAAGAGAAAAACATCAAAACTAAGACAATTTGCATAAAAATAACTAAATTTCTCACAATCACACAAATTATTTAGGTAGCTCAAATTAACATTTCTATGATGGCACTATGCGCAGCTGACTGGCGCTCCGAGTAGAAGAGAGACAGCGGCATATTTTTAATAATCAAATAAGCTTCAAACATTATTGATAACATACCTAATACCTACTTGTTCAACAATTAAACTACTATTAAATTAACTGATGATAATACAATGCTGTTGATGCCGTATCCTTTCCAGTCCAGCAGCTTAAAAATATCCTCCAACGCAGCTGTGAACAGTTTGGGAGAAATGACTGATGATGGAAGTGAGACGTGGTGTTTTACTATGGGTCTCATAAGAAGGCTCAAAGTCACCCAGCGAGCAATGGAGAGAGCGATGTTTGGTATTTCCCTGCTCGATCGAATCAGAAATGATGAGATCCGCAGGAGAACTAAAACAACCGACATAGCTCGAAGGATTGCATCATTGAAGTGGCAGTGGGCGGGACACATAGCGCGGAGAACCGATGGCCGTTGGGGCGGAAAGGTTCTCGAATGGCGACCACGTACCGGACGACGTTCCGTGGGCAGGCCCCCTACAAGGTGGACCGACGATCTGGTCAAGATCGCGGGAAGCCGCTGGATGCGGGCAGCGCAGGACCGAACGTTGTGGAGATCCTTGGGGGAGGCCTATGCCCAGCAGTGGGCGTCGTTCGGCTGACATGATGATGATGATGATGATGAATACAATGCTTCAACAAGCATGTAAACAAATAGTTCAACAAGCATGTAAATTAGATGTGTGATAGAATGCGTGTTCTATAATCAAGTTGACGATAGAGGTCGCAGGTATCTAAGGTAGGTATCCTTCAACTTCGACATAATTTTTATCAATGTTTTCTTATGTATGACGTTATCACGTAAAATTATCATCGTCCGTAAACCGACTTTACAGACACCATTTTTTTACATTCAATTAGAGTAGGGTTACTCAAAATGGGGTTGGTGGTTCGTGACAAAATTTACGTCATGGCGGCAGACTATCGTCACGCACGTGCGAACTGCACGGCAGGGCGAGATGTGATGACATGAGATGAAACCCACCAAATGGTTCCAAAAATCGACTCAATATTTTGTGACAGCAAACAAATCCACCCATCGCATTAACAACCTTTTCTTTTAAACCTAATTTGGTACTTACATAGGTACTAAAATAGAATACTGTAGGTACGTTTTGTATGTACGAGCTAGCCTAAGGGGGTGGGGGGGTTAAAGATAGGGGTTCGCGGTAGTTTGGTATAAAACTTAAGTTTGAGTAAGCCTGAATTAGAGAAGGCTTCAGCAGATTTTTATTTTCACGAGTTCGTGGCTTGCCCTTTAATAAAAGTGGTTCGTATTGATTGATGGACACTTTCATTGGCATTGAGTTATAATGTACTAACGTATCTCAATGTTCATTGACTAAAATATTTGTAGTACCTACTTATTATTAAAAGTTAATAGTGTAGGTACCTATCGCCCAAATATCTATATCAATTTTAACATATTAACCGTAATCTGATCTCTAAATTGACAATGAAAGGATGGTTTAATATAATGTATTTTTTCAATGTTCAATTCTATTACGAGTAAGTACTATACCTATACCAAGTAAGTAGGTAAGTAAGTACTTATCCTACTAATATTATAAATGTGAAAGTTTAGATGTTTGGATGTTTAGATGTTTGGATGTTTGTTACTCAATCACGCCAAAACGGCTGAACGGATTTGGCTGAAATTTGGGACACAGATACTATGTAGCCTGGAGAGGAACATAGGCTACTTTTTATCCCGGAAATATATCACATTCCTGCGGGATAACGTCGTGTAGTCCACGCGGGCGAAGCCGCGGGCGGAAAGCTAGTACAAAATAAAATGAGATGAAAACGGCTGGTAGGAATGTATGTAAGTACCTACTAAAATTCTGCCGTAAACTTTTTTATTTTTGTAAGTACCTACTGTAGAGCCTGTAAAGTTAAAAAAAATTACTTAGCTTGGGAGGGAATTGTATAATAAGAAATAATAATATAATATTTTGGCATCAATTCGGAAGTAAAAGAAAAAAAATAAACAGAATTTAGAATCAACATTATTCACTGCTGAACCTGGATAAATAAATGTTATTTTAATAAATAAATATATTTTTATTTCACAATAAATTGCATTACTTACTTACTTACCTACATATACGAAGACAAAAACAATTACAATTATAGCTACAATTTAAAAGTAAACTGCCTGAACTAGGTTTAAGCTGTAGGTACTTCAGGCGGGTTCTATCTATAACATTAAAACTTATGTAAATTAACAACTTTAATAAATATAATAAATTTTTTATATATTTATATAATTGCAAAAAAAAAGTAGGGTAGACTGGGTACGGTTGTAACAATTTTCCCTTAATTGCCCACAGCACAGCTACTAGAGCTGGGGTGCGATTCTCTAACGAAATTTCACCGTCACTTCGTCATTCAGCTTCGATTCTTTATGTCAAACTCATAACAAACAAGTGAAAGTCAAGCGAAAAAGAACGTCGAGTTTGTTGATTGAGTTTTAGAGAATCGCACAACTGTAAGCAACGATCCAAGGCTTTGAGATGAAAGTATAGTCATTTGTCTTTAAATTAATATCGAAACCAGTAGCCCAAGTCAAACTGTTTGGCAGAAATATGTCATTTTAATGAGTGTGTGTGATTGTTACAACCGACCCCATGCCAGGGGCGGTTGTAACACCGATGGGATTAGTTGTAACACTAAAAAATAAAACATAAATTACGCATCTAAAATCAGTTTTATTTATCAAAAATATCAAAATGCACATGAAACAAATTTACAATATTTATGGCACATTTGATTAGTAAAAGTAAGTAATTGGTAGTAGTGGTAGTCTTTTTAGATAATTATTAGAACTGAACTAAAATGAATCAACAGGAATAAGTAGTACTTATTCTTTACCCATTCTTGCCCGCCGTGCCAATTTGAGAACACCTATAACTTTGTAAAAATCCCGTTTTCATAATAAATATAGGTATAATAATAAGGTAAAATAGTAATAGTAAAAAATGCAACTTTTGTCTGATGAATGACTTTTATCACGTGATGTTTACTAATTTGAGGTCGCTGATTCTAAAAATACCCTCATTTATTTTGTAACAGCTCTTGTTTACGAGTTAAAGCTTTCATTTAAAATTCGCTGTTTTATAGTGTTAATTCGCTGATAATAATTATTTTTTAGGTTCTCTTAATGAAATTTGGCATCGTCAAGACGGGTTTGTGTGAATTACACAAGCACACTTTGAAATACGACAATTATATTAATAAAGAAGGTATATCATAAAGAAATTAGCCGAAAATACTTACTTTTGGTAGATAAAACACAATGGGCCTCTCTGTAAGCGCATCCACCGCGCGGAAGATGACACAACACTGGGAATCCTGTAGGGACTTGTCGCCTGCATGCCCTTCCCCTTGTACCCCTCGCCTACCGTGCATAGTTTTGATAATATTCGAGTTGTTACAACCGTACCCTGTTACAACCGTACCCAGGCTACCCTACGGTTAACCCTAGATAGATAACCATATTTCACTGTACACTAAAGATAACCATACGTCGACTCGACGTGCGTATGTTTGAGTAAGCATATTTTGGATTATGTTTAAGTATATTAGATTTATGAACGTGTTATTATTTTTAATGTATGTAATTTTGATCTGACTAAATGAAAAAGAAATTGAGATAATTTATGTTTTTATTAGAAAAAAAAATAAAAACAAAACAAGGTACTTCTTACTTTACAAAACTTAAACATTTAGGCATCTCTCCGTTAGTCTTATAATTTACTATGTAAACTTTACAAAATCAACTTTTTGTAATCTATATAATATAAAAAATCTAAGTAAGTATCACTTTTTATTCATTTTGGCCCCAAAGGCAGGGCCCTTAGGGCAGGCGCTGCACTTGTGCTCTCTACAAATGGGATTTATGCAGCTGTTTCAGGAGTTTCGGGATCATTTTCAGACACATCTTCAGTATCCAATGGGTTTACCACTGGTGGAGCACTCACTACATACTCTTCGGCATCACTCTGTACTTCATCTTCTAATAAATTGTCTTTAGTTTCACTGTACGACCCCTGAATCTCTTCATCGTCCGATTCATGCATTAACCGACTGATTTCTGCATCGTCTGCACGAATTCGTGACGTCATTATGATATTTATATCGTGGCCTATAATAAGTATAAACATATTAAAAGACATACATTTATTCACAAACAAGTCGCAATAACATATTTTCCCAGAGGTCGAAAATCTGACACTAAAGATAACCATACGTCACTTCAACGTACGGTAGGTAAATATTGACGAAAGTATTGCATTGCACCAGAGCGATACGGGTGTGTCCTGCAAGCTGCGACGGCCGATTGAGTTGGCAGGAACAGTCAGTTTAGTGACGCAAAAAACAAACGAGCTATATCGATTTTTCAAAATCGATTACGTCGTTTCGACGTAGGTTATCTATCTAGGGTTAACTCCATTCTTTTTCAACTGACCTTTAGTAGCCTAAATATCGTAGACCGGGGTTACTTTAGGAAAATATGGGGCTACTTTGATTACTGTAGTATAAATTCAGTAATATTCGTAATTAAGTTAAAAATGGGCATACTATCTATAATTTAATTTAGGCTTACATTGAATATTATATCAATTTACTATAATAATGCATGCAAATCAATTATTTAAAATACTGATAATTTTGTAATTAAAATGACATGTTGTTTTTTATCGAGGAATAATAAATGCTATAATAATTTAATATACGTAAAATAAGCTACTAACAGTGGGATACAGTTAATCCAAGAGTCCGAATAAAATACTTAATCGTCCGAAAAAATACTAAGTTAGCGACAGAAACACTGAGTGAGTGAATCAATAATCGCCCAAATAAAAATTTGTCCTCTCAATAATATTGTCAACAACTTTCGCATTTTCTGGCTTCCTAGTAGTTCCCATTTGAATGTATGAAGATTGCGCCAGCCCTAGGCCAAGGCATTCACCGACTGCCCGTTCCCCGCCTCGCGCGCCTCTCACGGCCCCCGCTCACATCCAGACACCCACACATAGCCGCAAGCGATTTTACGTGCACACATGAAATCATAAATCATAAATCATAAATCATTTACATAATTTATCATGCTTAAGTGTCGTTTCTTTTCGCGTAAGTGTATATATTCTTTGCTAGTGTTACGCAGAGCCATTAAATTACGCCCAGACCACAGAATAATATTTATCCAGACATAGAAAAAACGTAATCACATCAAAGTTGGGTGGATGAAGGATCGAATCTAGATGTGATATATTTCCGGGACAAAAAACTCGGCAGCTCCCCATATCAAAAATCACGTCGATCCGTTGCTCCGTTTTGACAAGGAAGTTCCACGTAAGTATAATGTTTGTTTGTTCCACGGTGGAACAAACATATACTTACTTTCACATAAGTAATATTAGTATGCAGTGTGAATGTATTTTTTCGCTAAATGGCTTTAAAGAAGAATTAAATCTACTGTTGTAACTATCAGTGCTGCAATGAAAACCCGTCTTTACATATTAACATTTTTATTTAATATTCAATATTCTTACACAACTTGTACATGAATAAGCTCATTGTCTTTATTCTCTTCACTACACATCAATGTATTTCATATTTCGTATTACAAACGCTATTCTCACACATTATTCACAGTTTTGTAAATTACAAAATGTATTTTAAAATCTCTAGGTCGGTTACACTAAAAGAATAGGTAAGTATTTAACTATGAAATTGCTCCTCATTGCTCTCATACTAATAAAGAAAGACAGTTATAAAATTATTGGTCTTGTTTTGAAGCATTAAGAAGGTTCCTCGAAGATGATCCCATTCATTAGGTAATTACAATAATAATCATGAACAAAAAGTCCATGACCAAAAGTTATTGTACATAGTAAGTACTTACCACTTTTTTCACAAAAATAAGTGGTACTTATCCAAACAAATTGTGGCATTAACATTAGCATTCGCAAACATTACTACTTATAACAAAAAATTAGTATTGAAAAAGCAATTTCATGGAAATGCTTCATAAAGGGCAATTTCTTAGGTAAATACTTAATATACTTATTCCATTATTGGAATAAATCATTTGGACACCTATACAATAACATTCCATATATATAATTCGCTAATTGCAATAGATGGAAGAACATTATGCTTTATATTGTTTGTTAAAAGAAAAAAAAAGAGAACTAATTAACTATACAGATCGACAATCTTTTCTGTTCCGGTGACAGCAGCACTATATATTTTTTCTTCTTTTTGTGACAATTTTACCAGCCCTGACTTCTAAGACCTTCAGCCAGCAGCAGCGCTATGATTGGACAACCACTTGAAGGCAATATGATATTATAAAACACATTAGTTCCAGTTTTTGGCCACCGGATCAGAAAACTTTGACGCACTGTATGACACGACATACATACAATTCAGCAAACATATAAATATTAAAGTTTTACATACATATCGTGGGTAGCACCTTGTTCGTCCACTTCATATGTTTCCTAGGAATGTAAAAGTAAATGCATTTTCACCCCTTGTACAGTGGACTACACTTCATTTTAAACATGACTTTTATTTCAATAATTAGAGTCCTCTCACTGCAGGTCAAATGTCTCTCCATCTTCTTTCCATTTTTTACTTATGAAAATTGCATTTGCGTTTCGGTTTCGCTCTTTCAGAATGGAAATAATTTCGGTTCTAATGAAAGATCAAAATCAAACGGTTTGTGCTCGAAATACCGGTTAATTTCGCTCGCTGATTTCGGTTGGCCAATCACACGCAATCCGTTAACCCGTATTAGAGTATGACAGAGACGGCAAATCTCACGCCCACCCCGGCCGAACGTTCGCCCATTTCGATTTCGCAGCGACTATAACGCTCGCGAATCGATTTCGCACCGCGCGATCGTTTTAGAAAAACCTGGTGAAGATCTCTATCAGCGGTATTTTTCGAACCATTTCCAAGCCCTGGACAGTACTCACATTCAATCCAATAACCGGTTATATTTAAAACAAATAAAATAAATTAACAATTGTACCTATTTGGAAAGAAGTGAGAACAACTATAATTCTACAAGTAGGGCAGGCGTACCGGTTTTGGCCACTTTAAGGATTTTTTCACTTTTAACCGCTTAGTGCTTAATGATCTTAAGTATTTTAGAGAAAATTTATAATGTAGAGTTATAGATAATTTATCGACCTTTAAGGGTACAATCTACAAAGTAAAAAAAAACAATAGTTTTTTTTATTTACAACAAATTCTGCAGAGGGGGCCAAATACACCGTTTGCATTGGTTTTGGCCACTTTCATAAAATTACTATATTTATAAGTTGAGTTTATGCTTAATTGATGTCTTATTAGAGTTCTGGACTAAAACACTACATGAAATACTATTTCAATCACAGCTAGCTCCTTACTTCAATTTTATAAGTATACCTTTATCACTTGATTAAAAGAAAATTAGCAGATTGAGGCTAGTGTAGGCTAGTGCCTACACTATCCTCAATTCGCTAATTTTCTAGTATGTTAGCTAACAAAAGTGAGTTGTGAGTCTTTTAAAATAAATGAACTTTATGATAGGTTGGAAACTTTCTACTAATGCCAAAGTGGCCAAAGGTGGCACAATGCTAAAATTTCTAGCCCCACTTTTGGCCACTTATTGTTTCCCAACTTTTTGTAAGAACAGTGAAAAAACAACACTTAATCCAACTAGAAGAAACATATTCCAATATGATATAAAATATTAAATAACCATAAAATAATTTTATTGTAGAAAAAAAATGATTTTACAAAACCTTTACCCTTAACATTTTGATTAAGAATTTTACAAAATGTTAACTTTGAAACATAACACGTGTTTATTTCTAAAATATCGTACTACATAAAAAATGCTAAGTGCTGTAATTCTTAACTAAAAGTCCAATCATTTATTCGCCATTAATAAATATAAGCAATATAATTATTTAATTCCTAAAGTGTCCAAAACCGGTACAGTGGCCAAAACCGGTAGGCCTGCCCTATATGAAAAAATGTTTAAAGTCCAAAAAAACTTCAACCTTTGATATTACGTTGCTCATTTCAAATAGACATTACATTTTACACATAATAAATATAGATATGATTCTTATTTACAATATTGAATTCTTGTAAAAATTTACTATACTTAGTAGAAATTTTATTTTTCTATAATTTGTCTACTACATATTTATACTAAGAAAATGCCATACGATCATTTTTCAGTCACCTTCTTCGGTTGAACTTTGCCTTTGCTGTAAAATATATCTAGGAACAACCCTGAAAGAAATAAAATATACCTTAGTAAGTTTTTTATTTTTATGATGAAAAATTATAAATCATCACTAATGCTTATTATAATTTGATATTGAAGTAGGAAGTCACTAATTCTTTTATATGCCCCTTCGTTGTGTGACTCATTGAGTCACACCAATGATTTTTGTTATCAGCATATCTAAAAAATATGTTACTCGAGAAAAAAGAATATGTTTTTATTTTTTTCCTATCTTCAAAAATGACTGAGATATTGAACGTTAAAGTACGACCTCCGTGAAAAATTCGGGTGAGCCAATAGAATTAACGTGTGACGTCACGTCGCGATTGAGAGTTGGCGCTTCCGTATTTCTCCTTTGGCTAATAGTTGCGCTCTCACGGTTTCGCAATAAATTTATTTATTTTTCTTATAGTCGATCAATGATCAATTTTGTATTGAGCCCATGTGAAAAAACACCTTCAAATACATAAGTTGTATTTTCGTGATTAATAAATTAAATCAACTTTCGTAATGGCGGGCGTTATTCTGTCAATATAAATAGCAACCTTCAAACTTCGATCAACAATAACACGAAGCCGTCAAATGGACAGTAGGTGACAGTTTTACGAGTGCGGCTGCGCGCGGTCGAAATCGAATACTAATCATTTACCTTAACCTTAGAACAAAGAAAATGTACTGTAACTAGCGCCAAAAAACGCACCAGTTGCGCGAAGATTGCGCACGGACGGACTCTATGTAGGTACAGTTGGACGGAAATCAGTGCAGCAGCCGCAATCGGAGATGTCATTGCGACATGACGTCATCGCAGTAGCGCGCAAGGAAAGCAAATTTACAAAAGCTGGTGAAACTTTACAACGCTGTAACTTTGGAAATCCTGGACAGATTTCGATGAAACAAAAACTGTTATAACTTGTACGAGTACGCGCATTAAATGCAGTATTTTTATTTTTATAGTCATATTTTGATGTGTTGGTGTGACTCATTGGAAACAAAAAGACGGTAATAATTACCACATAAGTACACAAGAAAATATTGAAAAGTTTTTTTTTTTCAATGAGATAGCGGCACCTTGAAAACCGTGCGTACACCACTCGGCCATGGAGGTCGTCATATTTACTCACTTATTCTCTTTTGTATCAGAATAAATTTCTTTGAACCTATATTTACTTACCAGAGAATACTAGTACAGCTCCCAACCATTGCCTGCTGATTAGAACGTTTCCGAAGAACAAAACGGACGCGAGAACAGTGAAGAACTTTCGAGTAGTAGTCACTACTGAACACGGTAAAGGCCCAAACTCTGACACCTGCAAATTTAAACATATTTAGATTTTTTTGAGGCAATCACATTCAGGCTTTTACATGTGAAGAAAACATCTTTAATCGCCTCTGTGGTCCCAGGTTCGATTCCCAGTGGAGCTACATATTGTATTCGGTTTGGTTGGTGGTAGGGGCTTGTTCAAAGTCCGCGTGGCTAGCTACAGTGCCAAAATCTTTTCTGTTCCGGTGGCCAAAATTTGAAACTTACGTGTTTTTTTTAATGTCGTTTACTGTCAAGTTGATGTCCAACCATAGCGCTGCTGGCGGCTATTGAAGACAGGGCCGGTTAAATTGCAACAAAAAAAAAGGCAAATAGTACATAGCGCCGCCGCTGTCACCGGAACAGAAAAGATTGTGCTACTGTACCACCATCATATTTCAGTCTGACGCCATAACAACCATTTTTGCCCGTGGTACATTTCAGCATTGTTGTGTTCCGGCAGTTAGATATAAGATAGCAAGTTCCTCAGAAATAACTCACCATGAAGAAGATAAACAGTTGGCCCAACGCACCCGTCAATGCTAGGCTAACAAGATAGATCAATACTTCAGGATATGTGTGCACGAAACTGACAAAACGAAATATTTCACCCGTGACCAAAACTCCAAAAGTAATAATTATGCTAGACCTGTAACAAAAGATACAGTTGTTTAATCACACAAGCGCGGGTGAGCCATACTTCTAGTTGTAATGCGCACCTGTGTGCGTCGGCCGGCGACTCGGAAGGGGTCCTTAGACGATCAAGCATGCTCGACAAGCACACACGTGAATTTTGAATGCACGCACAGCAAGCAATTTTGACCGTCTAGAACGAAGCTTGATGCGCTTGACAAGCATTTACGTGCTTGACAATGCTGATGAAATGAGTATGACAATGAGTATGAAAATTAGTGCGGAAGCTTGAGTCATCAAGCATGCTTGTCAAGCACGTAAATGCTTGTCAAGCATGCTTGATCGTCTAGGCCCTAGGGGTCCCTAGACTCCAGGGACCCCACTACATAGTGAACGAGAGTGCAGCAACAGTGCCGTATCCTTGAATCGTCGTATACGAGCCGTACCTATCAGCTTGGCTTGAGCCACGCGTGAGCACGAGGCGTCGAGCCGATGTCGCGCCGCCTCGTTTGCGGAGACAGCCCTCGTCGTCGCGTCCTCCTTTCGTGTGCCTTTTTTTTGTATGCTAATGTAGGTAAACTACTAGCTTGTGTGCCGAGACGCACTCTCGGAACTTTTCTATGGAGCGGCCGTACTCTCGTTCACTCTGATCCCGAGCTTACGCAGGCAAAGATAGTGTGCATGTACTTACAGTAGAACTAATTGAATTGTGCGTGACCCACAATAAGTTTATTTTCCAACAAATATTGAAATTCAATATGGTCGAAATTCAAGCTTGGTGACACTGACGCTGACCTTTATAGTTTTGACGCTTTCAAACAAATTATTAGCAAAATGTGTCATTCATGATTCAATTGGTCCGAGTGTACATTTACACACAAACGTGGCTCACCCGCGCTCGTGAGATAAAACAACTACAACAAGATAAGTAATTAGATAAAAATAAATAAAAAATCTTTTTACATAAGTACTTACTTAAGGCGCTACTCGGAAAAAGTATGGACTTTTTGATATAAAACTAGAGGACGGTTAGAGTTGTTATAAATCTGGTATTATGATATATATTTCTTCATACCTTTATCTAGAATCGTATAGTTTCAGAAACACGATTTTATGATTTTGCCTCGACACTTTTTCTTTTCGAAAATACCTCTAAAAATACTAAATATCAAGATTATTCTGAAATGGGGTTACATTACCTACTATTGAAAATTGGTTTAATTAGTGGACACCAATAATATTGAGGATCGTATAAAAGCATTATTTAAAAATCGCTATAGTTTTTTAATACGAAGTGATTTTGTGTTTTTTTTTGCGTAATCTGCAAATTCGGTCTCGCTCCCGCGCGCGTCGTTTTCTTATTGCTATCTCGCTTTAACATAATTTTTCCGAGTATCGCCTTAATTGTTTTGCTAAGCTAACTAGCATAGAATTAAAATAAATATTGGACACCATCACATACATTGTTCCAATACCAAGGTATATTAGTAGCTTAAGAAAGCACTTAGTATTATGGAAATTGGAAACAACGACGGGTATTACCACATACTTACACCAGGCCCGAGAAAATATTGAAAAGTTCGTTTACAACATTTATCCGACCGGGGATCGAACCCGGGACCTCTAAAGATAGCGGCACCTTGAAACCTTTGCGTACACGACTCAGTCACGGAGATCGTCAAATAACTAAATGTAACATTCATTTTTTAAAGTCGAACACACTTGAAAAGTTCTTTTGCACAAATCCCTTTATTTACCAATCATGATGACATTTTTTATTTTATGTAGAAAAGGCTGGTATAATGACATTCCAAAAATAAAAACATTGGTAAAATAATTATTTCGCTAGCATGGAAATTTCCGGAGATATCACAGTAAGTAGTTTGTATGCAATGTGTAAGAACTTTGTTCAGTAGCTAAATTTGGTGTTTATCAAAATTATCACAATCAAAATATTTGCTTTATATTGTATGGACTATTCAAAGGTACCTATTATTTATTTTTAAAATAATATCCTTTATTAAATGGATGGATGGATGGATAAATCCCATGCACACCCAACTTTGAAGGGTAATAAAACTAATATAACACAATAAGTATAAGTTTACAAAACTAAAAGGTTTAAAGCGAGTCCAAATCCAAATGCTGAAATTATTCACGTTTTTAATTAATTCATTTAATTATTCCATAAAATGACAGGGTAATACAATAATGACATTACAGTTAACAAAGCTAATGCATTAAGTAAGAACATGAGATTCCCCCACTACAGAATGTGTATAATTATATTTTTTTATTTAGCTATAATATTAGCTACTTAATCTAGCTAAAAATAATAGCTGTCAATAGCGACGGGCCGAAATATACTAAATAACATTGCAATTAAAATTACTTATGTGAAAACCAAAAGTTCAAATGATCAAGATTTTTCATCTTACTATTTTCTAGTATTTTTAAGCACTTGCTACTTGTGATAATAGGCACAATCTTCAAAAAAGTAAAACAACCATAATGCCATTGTTGAACGACATTAACAATAGTGTCACTTCCAGAGCAGTTCACGGCAGACTGACTTGACTGGACGTTACTAGAACCGAAATATATTAAAAAACATTGCAATTAAAATTACTTATGTGAAAACCAAAGGTTCAAATGATCAAGATTTTTCATCTTACTATTTTCTAGTATTTTTAAGCACTTGCTACTTGTGATAATAGGCACAATCTTCAAAAAAGTAAAAGAAACCATAATGCCATTGTTGAACGACATTAACAATAGTGTCACTTCCAGAGCAGTTCACGGCAGACTGACTTGACTGGACGTTACTAGAAGTAACGGACAGAATAGGCGCGCGGAGGTAATTTCGTACTACATACCTTATTTTGGTACTTACATACAAATTATTTAATCAAAAACAGTAAAAATGCAAATTTGAGAACGCGTCGCTTTTTCAAAAGGCAATGCCTAAAATTGGTGTCATTTTTTTTTTGTCTCGCGGCCATCAACAAAATGTTTGAGAACATCAATTCTTGATAGTTTAACAAACAATATTATTTGCCAAGACAGTATAGCTGTAAACTCAGTCAGAACCAAGTTAGAACCATTCGTCCGTATATAACATTTTAAAAAACCGCAAATGTAACTTTGTAATTCATACAAACACTATGAAAAACAAAGTTAAGTTCTAGCTAGTCTCACTCGGTTCGGACTGCGTTAACAGGTGTACTTCCTTTGCAAATATTGTCTGTAGTGCTGCCAACAAATTATATTTCAATGTTTGGTTGATGGCCACAAGAAAAAAACAAGACGCCAGCTGCCATACAAAAATGGTCATTGTCCTTTGATAACATAACACCAAAAACATCAATCATAACTAGTGCACAAAAAATCGCAATTTGCATAAAATAATATAATATTTAAAAAAATGTAATAAATCTCGCTATTACTCAGCAAATTATAATCTTAAACAGTCTTCAAACAACAATACCAGTAGATAACTGGTTGGACTACATAAAAGGTGCTTATTTAATATCGAATCCTGTCATATTTGACGTATGATAATAACATTCGTAATATTTTTCTATGTTGAAATAAGTCATTCGGTGCCGTATTTGCGTTGTGTTTTAGTTTGTGAGGCGTCATCTAGAGGTATTGTTAAATAACAATAATTACACAGCTTAAAATTTAAAGTACCTATACATACCATTTATTAGTGTTCAGCATCATAGAATAAGCTGTTGGTGATGATTCACTTTTGATGCGTTCCTGAAATACATAAAATAAATATCCTGTAGATTATCATGTACTTACAGAAAAATTTCAAGTCCCTACAATCCAAATAATTATATGGGAAATATTTGTTTAAGTAATTTTATTTCAGTTACCCCCTACATAATAAGTATCAAGTATTAACTTTAAACGTAGGTATATAATTATAAAGGTAAGGATCAGTATCAGAATGTCCTTAACAGACTGATCTCACGTATACAACGCATTATTATTTATTTACAGAATGTTGAACTTGTATGAAAATAATTACTTTTACATATAGGCCAGTCATCTAAAACATTCTAGGTTGCAAAAAATCGCCTGGTCCAGATATTTTGGGATGTTGTTAATGTCTGGCCTATAATAAAATGTTACTTCTGTTATAGTTGATGAGTTTTTTCGCCCGTTTTTCTTGTCAGTTAAAAGATGCCGTTAACAGGTGGTAGGTAAAAAATGTTGCGACGATTGGTGAGCATTAGTTTTATTTAATCTAAGTAGGTATATAAATAAAAAGTTTTTGTCTTTTTGACTTTGACTTTGAGAACAGTTGACGAAACATCATTTGCAATGTTGCGTCTGATAAATATGTTTCTGGTTCAACTGTATTCACAATAATTCAAAAGTCTAGATGTCATAATGTGTTGCAAATGTTGTGGGTGGTATATAACAACGTGGGCTGATAGGCTCGGTATATAATTACCTTTCTTTCTTAGACCAACCTAGTTCTAAGGTTGGCAAAAATAATTTTAATCAAAAAGATTTATTTTATTATTATTATTATTTATTATAGTTACACTTAAAAAATTATTTAGGTATCAAAATATGACAGAACTTATTATATTTACCTGTACAGCACCAGTAAGACCATCCATTGTCAAAGATAGCAACACTAACAGTTCCCCAATCCCTAGTCCCTGCGACTCATCGGTAGCCATGGACTTCTTGGCCTGATCTTTATACATGAACAGGACTACTCCAATAACAATAAGTAGAACAAACAAATATTTTCTAAGAGGATATGTCTTTCTGCCGAGTAAAACACCAAGCACCATAACGGGAATAGGCTTGGCTGCTTTTCCTACCACCTGAAAAGATTTAATGTGATTAACAAAAGATATTTTATTTCAATCTATAGGATAATAATAATCTACTTATGTGGATGATCTCTGTGGTCTAGTGGTTTATACCACCGATTGTAGACCCAGAGGTCCCGGGTTTGATTCCCAGTGGGGGTACATATTGTATTCGGTTTGGTTGGTGGTAGGACTTGTTCTTAGTCCGCCTGGCTAGCTACCACCATCCTATCTAAGTCTGACGCCATAACAATGATGTTTTCAGCATATTGTGTTCCGGCAGTTAGAGATAAGATAGCCAGTTCCTCAGCGATTGAGGATTCCGGGAATAGTGCGCTTCCACCTTCAGCCTTTTATCACCACTTATCATCAGGTGTAATGAAGGCTAAGTGCAACCGCTTTCTGGATAAAAAAAAAATCATTAACAGCCCTCAAAACACTCAGCAGAGTCATGGGTAGGTTAGGTACTGCATGCAAATGTTACACTAGATAAAATTATATACAGGGTGGAAAGAAGGGTCCATAATTTTCTTCCACTTTGTATATTTACTATACTGGGTAGGCAAAAGTACTAGCACTATAAAAATTACTTATATTTTATTATATGACATCTATTATTCTGATATTGAAAACTGTGTAGTAAACAAATGTAAAATTCACTAAAAATAAACATGGACCAATATACTCCTCAAGAACGTGAAATAATTGTGTCAATGTTTTAAATTCACCAGTGCGCAGTGATAAAAACACAACATGAATTTTGAATGATTTAAGATCATCCAATCTGACCTGTCCAGATTTCTTTCTTTGGGGTTGTTTGACATCTCTGGTGTATATGAACAAGCCATAGACTAGCAGCCCTAAAAGGAAACATTTTTCAAGAAAAGGAACATATCGCAGGATGTGTTACGGCAAGTTATGGTAAATGTCATAAATGGGTCATATTCATTTTCAGTGTATGATGGTTGAATCCTTTAAATCTGTTTATTTCCGCTCTAATTAAATAGTTGCTATTATTAAACGTTTACTTAATATCGATTGCATAGCTTAAATAGGCATAGATTGCTGAAAAAACCCTCCTGAAAAAATAAGCACCCATATGCTTGACAGTCAGAGACGTGGCGTCTGCGTAGAAGGCCCCGGTACCCCTACACCTGAGTGGTAATATTGTTTAAATACTCTTTAATTTACGGAAATTATGCAAAATGATCTTCAACAAGAATTAAATCTATGACTCTTATCATAAAAATGGTCAAAAACATGGTTTTTGCGTACTTGTCAAAAACGTGTCGGATTCACCACCCGAAAAACGCACGTTTTGACAAATTAATGGAGCCACGTCTTTAACATTTTTAAGACGTGCCGCTAAAACATAACCTCATTGCTTGACGATTGACATGCAGATAAGTTAACGCCATTTGGACTATCTTTCCCACCAAATACATGAAAATTGTCAGTTAAACATTATTTAAAAAGAAATAATTTCGACCACTGTTTTGACATGTTATGATTTTTAATTTCAGTTTTTTAATTTACTTAAATCTTAACTTATCTTCCGTAAGCTTTGTCCTTTGGTGAAGCCCCCCAATGCAAATGGCCAATATATTTTTTGCGTACCAGTGTACCCCGTCTGTTTCTTTCAATTCCTTACAAAACTATTAGCTTTGTTTGGTGAAATTGTAAGACACCACATCCTTGATAGGGTTTTTCATCACAAAGGAAAATGAGTTAAAAAATCAAAATTAATAATCGGATTTTCATCAATTTATGTATTCTGATTGATAAAATAGTATACATGTTGGATATATTTTTAATATATTAAATAAGTTGCGCAGCAAACAAAAAAAGGGCGACTGACTCAAAAAAAACGGGTTTTTCACACATCACGTCTTGTGATGTGTGAAAAACCCATTTAAAAATGTCTCATGACATTTTTAAACAACTTTTTTAATTCAAATTTCTTAATTACATTTAAATATATAACAGATGCTTGCCTGCTTAAAGGAACTAGAAACACATCTGTTAAAAAAATATAATAATAACTTTGTGAACCAGAGGCAGAAAAAATCCCATGTCACAGAAAAAAATGGTAGATGCAAATGACCCAAATAGGGCTCAAATGTGCGTCAACTCTGGAGGTCACCATTTAAGAGACATCATCTTCAAATCCTATTGAGCCGAAATTTAATGGCATACACATACATATTATACAAAAAACTAATTCTAGTTTTCTAATTTAGAAAAAAAGTTGTAGCTGAACCAAATAGCGCCAGTACTTTTGCGCCAGCCACCCAGTACAATGAATGTAATTATTTTATTTACTTTTGACTTACTTGTGTGGGATAGTTGATCCATTGCAATGCTAAGTTCGAAGAAACCATGCCCAAGAGATAAGTAAGAGCCGATGAAAAATAGTAGAACTTGTTGGTACTATCTACTTCATGGTGCCATGACAGCTAAAACCAAATAACTGTTCAGTGGTAGTTAAATCTAAGTTTATCTACTTATTTATGTTACAATAAATGCCAGAAAGTGGACTTACCATAAGAATTTGAGCGAAAATATAATTTACTACACATTGCACCAATACTAACGAGAGAGTACAAGTAAATCTATCATTCTCTCCATATTTACCACGCGTTATTTTCTCTTGTAACATACCAAATATAAAATAACAGAAAAATATCGCACTTGCGTAAAAAATAAACCGAACTTCACTTCTTGTTTTCAACATGTTGTTTTAGACAATGTAAATTATTCAAAAAAAACAAGTCAGGATAGCGAATACAATATCACTAATGCTGTAAGAAGACACGTAGAATTTAATTTACAAAAAATCCGAAGTCATTATTCGACAAATAATATAACAACACGTATACGTCTTTAGAAACTGCAACACAACACAAACACAACACACACATTTGAGAAAAGTTGACGTTGCCGCATCGTTGACGTTGACGGACGACAAGGGTGCATTCCGATTCAGACTAAAGTCACAAATGGGCGATTTTCTGAAAGCTCAGTCACTAGATGGCGCTGTCCCATCTATGCAGTTAGAAGGAACGGAACGTTATAAATTTTACCTTGACGCGACTTTTTTACGTAAAACGGAACGTCAGACAGATGTTATTTATTTACCTAAATCTTTAAATTTACCTATTTCGTTTCCGTTCCTCACAGTAGTACTTATTTAATATATTATTAGTTTCCTTTGGGTTTTTAAAAAGTAATTAATTTAAATTTGTTTCATACCAAAATATACCATAGACATGTACATACTTATTCAACGCCATCTAGTGAAGCAATTGGAAGCTTTTTTTTTTTTAAATGGCCTCTCAGAAAATCGCTCATTATATAGACTGCATGCGCGTCCTAGCGCGCTAATGGGCGATTTTCTGAAAGCTCAGTCACTAGATGGCGCTGTCCCACCTATGCAGTTAGAAGGAACGGAACGTTATAAATTTTACTTTGACGCGACTTTTTTACGTAAAACGGAACGTCAGACAGATGTTATTTATTTACCTAAATCTTTAAATTTTCCTATTTCGTTTCTGTTCCTCACAGTAGTACTTATTTAATATATTATTAGTTTTCTTTGGGTTTTCAAAAAGTAATTAATTTAAATATGTTTCATACCAAAATATACCATAGACATGTACATACTTATTCAACGCCATCTAGTGAAGCAATTGGAAGCTTTTTTTTTAAATGGCCTCTCAGAAAATCGCTCATTGTATCAAATTAGTGCGCTAAGACCCGGCTACACCTGCGTATTATCCATACTAATATTATAAATGTGAAAGTGTGTTTGTTTGTTTGTTTGTCCTTCTTTTACGTCAAAATGGAGCAACGGATCGACGTGATATTTGGTATGGGGATAGTTTGGGAGCTGGAGAGTAACATAGGCTACTTTTTATTTCGGCAAATTATAAAATAAAAGTTATTATTTTGTATAGAAAATCGATAAACTGTCGTACTATACAAAACTGTCATTTCTTCCATAGCCGCTTCCAAAGAGGAATATCAAAGAGTATTGTAATGACTGACGTTTTAGGCGCTTTTGATTACCTACTTTTTAATAAGTGACATTTGTGGCAGGCAGTGTATAAAACTTCTTTGCGATTATTTATTTTCATCTGTCTGTCTATAATAGATGTTGGTGATACGAAGTTTACCGGGTCCGGTGTCCGGTCGAGTATAATTAATATGGCAAAACAACGTTTGCCGGGTCAGCTAGTATCAAATAGTTAGACGCAGGCAGGTGAAGCTCTGCATAGGTGGGACAGCGCCATCTAGTGAGCGAGCTTTCAGAAAATCGCCCATTCTGTTGTTAATTTCCATGAAGCTCGATAGATGACGGTAGGTACTAGAATTTGCGAAAAAGTTCTGTGGTTCACTAACGTCTATTCTTTGGGCGCTTACATGGCCCGCTACGCTATTATTTCTCGGCTGCTTGACGAGCGAGATAGAAGATGGCTTTGGCCACAGCCGTCTCTATCGTCTTCTACAAGCCATGCTATGATACGGAACGGCAACATTGCTGTGAACCGGTTTACTCCTCTGAGTACTAAATCCTATGGAGGTGGCATACCTACGAAAAAGTGAGGTGTAACCGTGTAACTAAGTCACAATATAAGAAAATCTTGGAATCTTGGAATTGAAGAAAATTCTGTGCTTTGGCGCTTTCACAGCCATCTCTATCGTCTTCTACAAGCCATGCGCATAAAGTTGGCAACGTAGTTATAAGTGAACCGATTTGACACCGTTTGCACCGTTTGACAGATAAACAGCGAGTAAACCTCGAGTACTGAATCCTATGGAGAAGGCAATCTATACAAATAAATAAAATTGGAGTGTCTGTTTGTAACATTAAATAACCGCTTTTAGTAAAGTCGGATCGGAACGTGTGGCGTTACTATTTTTGTTTCTTTAATTTTCGTAACGTCATCTAACGAAAATTATAAGAAACATCTGATGAAAAGCCTTGCAAAAGTTGTATGTTATTGCCGCTACCCACGTTCCGATCCGACCGCCGCCGATGACAAACCGTCGGATTCACAAACTTATTCACACTGATTAGGATTAACACTGATTCACAAACCGTCGGAAACAGAATCGGATTCGAATTCTGTGCTTTGTCTTTGTCTATTCTACAGTGAGTGACAGAGACAGTGCATACATTCCGCTGTCGGGATCGTTTCCGACGGTTCGTGAATCACGGGGCTGGACGTATGTAGCGTGTAGATCTTAGATTATAAGAGAATCGAAATAATTTTATATTGACGTTAAAAAACAAGAGACAACATAAGCAGCCCTGTCAACAATCTATTGCTAAGCAACAGATACCATATATAGTGAACTCAACCTGTTGATAATGATAATAATAATAATTAACAATTTATAAAATTCTTACGTCCATTTTGAGGTCGAAGATTAATAAACACATTGATCAAAATTCTATTATGTTCGCCTCTCAAAATGGATGTAGGAATGGGGCCCGTGGTACTAAGGAGCTACTCCTCATTGACATGGATATTAACCAACAGGTTCGTCGAAGCCGAAAGAACCTGTCGACTTCCTGGATAGATTATAAGAAGGCCTATGATTCCGTGCCGCATTCGTGGCTCATGAGGGTGCTGGAGTTGTATAAAATAAATCCAACTCTACGCTCTTTCTTGATATCGTGCATGCGAAAATGGAGAACGGTCCTTTTCTATCCAGGATCTCGACGGGTTCTAGGTCAGGGCGACCCTATAAAAATAGAGCGAGGTATCTTCCAGGGTGACGGTCTGAGTCCATTGTGGTTCTGTCTGGCCTTGAACCCTCTGAGTACACTTCTCGAGAGTTCAGGATTAGGCTACCGTTTACGGAGAAATGGTCAAGTAATATCACACCTGCTATACATGGATGACCTGAAACTATTTGCCCATAGCAGTTCTCATTTGACAGCGTTACTGAAGGTAACTGAAGCTTTCAGTAACGCCATTAAAACGGAATTTGGTGTGGACAAATGTGCAGTCATGCATGTAAAGCGTGGTCAGATAATGGAATCCACGGGTATACAACTCTCGGATTCTATTAATCTTAGATCTCTCTCCGTTAACGAAACCTATAAATATTTAGGTATGTCACAGGCATTAGGCATCAACGATGCTGACATGAAACAGTCGTTGCGTGAGCGTTTCTTGGGGCGCCTCTCAAAAGTCCTTAAAAGTCTTTTGTCTGGCGGAAACAAGGTTCGCGCATACAATGGATGGGTCATGCCGCTACTGATGTATTCCTTTGGCATACTTAAATGGACTCAAACTGAACTGGATGCCCTGGATAGAAAAGTTCGTACATTGCTAACAGCACACCGCATGCATCACCCACGTTCATCGACCATGAGATTGTATATCCCGCGGAAGTGCGGTGGTCGTGTCTTCTTAAATGCTAAGACATTGCATAACCGCGAGATATGCAATCTTAGGGAGTATTTTCTCCAGGTCGATATGGGGCCTCATAGAGATGTAGTTGCTGTTGACAATGGACTGACTCCTCTATTTTTAGCAAAAGAAAACTGGCGCAAACCTGTAGTACTTAGTACTTCCGACCGCAGCACTGTGTGGCAAAGCAAGGAGTTACATGGTAGATTATACCGGGCTCTCCATGGGCCCGACGTAGATTTATTAGCCTCAGTATCCTGGCTCCGTTTCGGTGATCTTTTTGGTGAAACCGAAGGTTTTGTCTGTGCAATTATGGATGAGGTTGTGATGACGAATAACTACCGAAAGTATATCCTAAGAGATGACACAGTGGATATTTGTCGAGCGTGCCATCGTCCGGGTGAATCCCTTAGGCATATAATCTCCGGTTGTTCTCGTCTCGCAAACGGCGAGTATTTGCATAGACATAACCAAGTGGCCAGGATAATACACCAACAACTTGCTCTGAAACATAGTCTTGTGGCATCCGAGGTGCCGTATTACAGGTATGCACCAGAACAGGTCCTTGAAAATAGCCATGCCACATTGTATTGGGATCGATCTATCATTACAGACAGGACTATTGTAGCTAATAAGCCTGATATTGTATTGATAGATCGACACGAACGCCGCGCAATAATTGTTGATGTCACTGTTCCCCATGACGACAACCTTGTAAAAGCTGAAAAAGATAAAGAAAACAAATATCTTGATTTAGCTCACGAGATTGTTGACATGTGGGACATTGATTCAGCAATTATTGTTCCGATAGTCACATCTGCCCATGTTCTGATAGCCAAGAGCCTCGATAAATACCTTAAGAGGCTTGCGTTAGGTGGATGGATCGGGAGTCAGATGCAGAAGGCAGTACTTCTGGACACGGCCCGTATAGTGAGAAGGTTCCTGTCTCTGGATCCTTAACCATCGGTAGCCGGGACCCTGATCTTGCTACCGTTGGGGAACTGCATTTTTGTATTTTTAAATGTTATATTTTTTAGTGTTATACATTGTAAAAATTTAATGTTTAGAAATATAATTTTGTAAGTATTTAAAATGTAATAAATGGAATAATAATGCCAGCCATTATAATAAGCATTTCAAGTCTGGGCCCATACCACAGGTAGTATTTTTTTGTCCTCTGTGCCCATACAATATTTTTTAAGCATGTCAGCTATTTGTCTGGTTGCTGGCACATGGCAAAATGTCTTACTTCTATGAGAATACATTCCCTGACAAAGAAAGATTTTATTCTGATGTGCTTTGTCTTCTGGTGAAATTCTGTTGGATTTTTCGCCAGTTTCGCCAATTTGCGTTTTTTGAGACCTATATTTAAGTATGGCCATTTAAGATAAGATTGTTTTATCTATTAGTCTTTTTTTTTATTGTAAAACTAAATATATATAAAATCGGCATAACACCCCATCAATATTGTGTTTTAAGATTTTAATGAAAATAACAAAAAATTAAATAATGAAATTGAATTCTTTATAATAATGAACCAATAAAAACAGAAAATATTTTTTCATTTTTAACCGACTTCAAAAAACAGTAGGAGGTTCTCAGTTCGGTTGTTTTTTTTAAACCGATTTTACCGAACTTTGTCAATTTTAAACTGATTTTAGAAATTCTTTTTTCGTTCAAAAGCATATAGTTACAAACTGGTCCCATTGTCATACGGTCAGGATCTGATGATGGGATCCTGGTGAAATCAAGGGAACTCTTCAAATTTTATAGGCTAACCTATAGCGATTTTTTTATTTTCTTAAATAACTCGAGCACTTGCTTTTGGTAAGCACCATTTAGTGTAGTGAAACTGATGATGAGGACCACAGATAGTCATCGGAAATAGTAATAAAATACTAAATTTTACGGGCGCGATACGATTTCTTTAATATGGTTTATAAGCAATTTTCAAGTATTTGCGTCTGGTAGTTATCATCGCTGGAAGGTACAACTCCTCAACGGTTGGGAGTTGGAGAATAATTCTTTAAATATTGTTGATGCGTAATTTATAGTTGTTATCTTTTAGGTTATTTAGGTAAGCTGATGATGGAAGGTTTTTAAGTACCACAAGCGCGAATAGAACTTTAGGTTGTATTCTTTCAAGTAATTTAGGTTAGCTGATGGTGGAAGGAAACTGCATAACAGTTGGGAGTTGGAGTGTGGTGCTTGTCTGAGTATTCTAATTTAGATATGGGCTACAGTCGTTGCACATTGCGCTACGCTTGCTCATTATGCGGTTTCTTATGGTAGATTTCTTACACTAAAAATGGAAAAATAAACAATTTAAAAAAAAATATTAAACCGCCTTCAAAACAAAACTACAAACAAAAAACTAATTTTCCAAAAAACACGTAAAAGCAAAGTACCAAAGTGCAGGTCTTTTTCTAATTAATCTTGAACTTACTGATCTGATTGAAGTCGGTGTCAAGCCGAAAGTAACAAGAAATAGTAAATCAATAATACACAATATCTCATGCGCGAAGTGATACCTATCAAATACATATTATGATATGGCTTGACACCGACTTTAATCAGATCAGTAAGTTCAAGATTAATAAGAAAAAGTCCCGCACTTTCGTACTTTGAATTGCATAATTCAATTTATTTTTCACTTTTACGTGTTTTTTTGGAACATGAGTTTTTTGTTTGTAGTTTTGTTTGCAGTTTTGTTTTGAAGGCGGTTTAATTTTTTTGAAAAAAAAATGTTTATTAATCTATCTATAGCAGGCAAATCGATGTTTTCAGTATTTATCTATATATATCTATACATATGATAAAACAGAAACGGAAAAAAAAAACTTTACATGAAATATTTTTTTAAAATAATTACTGCTATGTGACGTTTACAAGATATAGACCCCAAAACCATAGATATTAAAATTTTTGTCTGTTTGTCTGTTTGTATGTTTGCTTTTCACGCAAAAGCTACTGGACGTATATTTAAACACATCTTAGATTTCTGCGCGAACTGTCCATATAAATAAAACACTTTCACGGATTTTTTCACGCAATTTATTCAACAACTTAGTTAAATTTTAGTTGTTTTTTGTTATTTTTTGGTTTATCCGACGTTTCGGCACCTTTCCAGGGGCCGTGGTCACGGAAAACAATGGTTTTATTTATATGGACGTATATTTACCAAATTTTGTGTAGTAATAGCTTATAACCCGGGTCAACATATAGGGTACCTTTAGGTATGTATTTATTGCGGGATAATTTCTTTATATTAAAAAAAACGTTGACAAACTTATATTTGCATGCGTCTGTTTGTATGTTTGCCTTTCACGCAAAAACTACTGGACGGATTTTTACTAAATTTGTGTAGTAATAATAACTTATGATCTGGGTCAACATATAGAGTACCTTTTATTGCGGGAAAAATTCTTTATATTCAAAAAAACGTTGACAAACTTATGTTTGCGGGCGTCTGTTTGTATGTTTGCTTTTCACGCAAAAACTACTGGACAGATTTTTACCAAATTTTGTGTAGTAATAACTTATAACCTGGGTCAACATAATATAGGGTACCTTTTATTGCGGGAAAATTTCTTTATATTTAAAAAAGGTTAACAATTTTATATTTTCGGGCGTCTGTTTGTATGTTTGCTTTTCACGCAAAAACTACTGGACAGATTTTCACCAAATTTTGTGTAGTAATAACTTATAACCTGGGTCAATATTAAGAGGTAGGTACCTTTTATTGCGGGAAAAAAATTTATATTTAAAAAACGTTGACTAACTTATATTTGCGGGCGTCTGTTTGTATGTTCACTTTTCACGCAAAAACTACTGGACGGATTTTTACCAAATTTTGTTTAGTAATAATAACTTATAATCTGGGTTATTATATAGGGTACCTATTATTACGGAAAGATTTCTTGACATCTTATAAAACGTAGACAAACTTATATTTGCGGACCTATGTACACATTTTGTATGAAATTCATCATGTCAGCCGAACGACGCCCACTGCTGGGCATAGGCCTCCCCCAAGGATCTCCACAACGATCGGTCCTGCGCTGCCCGCATCCAACGGCTTCCCGCGATCTTGACCAGATCGTCGGTCCACCTTGTAGGGGGCCTGCCCACGGAACGTCGTCCGGTACGCGGTCGCCATTCGAGAACCTTTCCGCCCCAACGGCCATCGGTTCTCCGCGCTATGTGTCCCGCCCACTGCCACTTCAATGATGCAATCCTTCGAGCTATGTCGGTTGTTTTAGTTCTCCTGCGGATCTCATCATTTCTGATTCGATCGAGCAGGGAAATACCAAGCATCGCTCTCTCCATTGCTCGCTGGGTGACTTTGAGCCTTCTTATGAGACCCATAGTAAAAGACCACGTCTCACTTCCATAGGTCATTACTGGCAACACACACTGGTCAAAGACTTTCGTCTTGAGACATTGAGGTATTTCGGACGCGAATATATGTCGGAGCTTCCCAAACGCTGCCCATCCGAGCTGGATTCGACGAGAGATCTCTTTCTCAAAGTTGGACTTACCTAACTGGACCGTCTGTCCTAGGTAAACATAGTGGTCAACAACTTCGAGTGTAATGTTCCCAACATTAACTGGAGCGGGTGCAACATGGGCATTGAACATGATTTTCGTCTTGTCCATGTTCATCTTAAGACCCACTCTTTGCGAAGCATTACCGAGATCTTCGAGCATTGTGTTCAGGTCTTCCAAGGTCTCAGCCATAAGAACTACATCATCGGCAAACCGTAGGTGTGTTAGGTACTCGCCATTGATGTTAATGCCGTATCCTTTCCAGTCCAGCAGCTTAAAAATATCCTCCAACGCAGCTGTGAACAGTTTGGGAGAGATGACATCTCCCTGTCTCACACCTCGCTGTAGTTGGATAGGATTAGAGCTCTGGTTCTGTAATCGGACCGACATGGTGGCGTTTTGGTATAAGTACCTCAGCACCTCGATGTACCTGTGGTCTATTTGGCACCTCTGGAGAGACTGCAGCACCGCCCAAGTCTCAATCGAATCAAAGGCTTTCTCATAGTCCACGAACGCCAAGCAAAGTGGCAAGTTATACTCTTCGGTCTTCTGTATAACTTGCCGCAGCGTATGAATGTGGTCTATGGTACTGTAGCCTTTCCGGAATCCGGCTTGTTCGGGAGGTTGGAAGTCGTCGAACCTGCGAACGAGACGATTCGTAATGACTCTCGAAAACAACTTATAGATATGGCTCAGAAGCGAGATGGGTCTATAGTTCTTCAAGAGAGTTTTATCACCCTTCTTGAAAAACAGCATCACATCGCTTCTGCCCCATGCCTTTGGCGTTTTGCCCTCAAGGATGACTGAATTGAAAAGCTTCTGGAGGACTTTAAGTATCGGCTTACCGCCCGCTCTCAGAAGCTCTGTTGTGATTCCGTCATCGCCCGCCGCCTTGTTGTTTTTAAGCTGCTTGAGAGCCATTCTAATCTCGTACAGGCTGACGTCCGGGATATCTTCGGTATGGTGTCGGGTAAGCTTGGCTCTAGGGTCTGTAGCCTTGCTTTCAACAGGTGTTTGTGTGGAATATAGCTGTCCATAGAAACTCTCAATCTCCCTCAGGATTTCAGGTGTTGACGAAATGATGCTACCTTCCTCAGTTTTCAGCCTCGTCAATTGACTTTGCCCGATAGACAGATCTCTCGCGAACACTTTGGAGCCTTTGTTCCGCTCAATGGCTTCTTTAATACGCTCGGTATTAAATTGGCGAAGGTCGCGCGTCAAAGACTTAGATATCTGTCTATTAAGCTGTCGATAACGATGGGCTGAGTTCTGCAGCTTCATTTCGTGTCTCTGATCCATGAGTAGGAGAGTCTGACTGGAGAGTTTCTTCAATTTGGGACGGCGGGTTTTATAGTACTTAGACCCTACCGTGCAGACAGTATCCACCACCATGTTGTATAGATCGTCCACGTCTATGCTGTTCTCAAGGGCTTCGAAGCGGTTTTGAAGCTCGAGCTGAAAGCACTCGGGGTTATGAATTTGAGCTGGTATTGGTCGGAGCGTGGATTTTATCAGTCGCGATCTTTCGAGCTTGAGATCGATATTCAATGTGCCTCTCACCATACGGTGATCGCTTCCTGTCTTAACAGCGTTGATCACACTGACATCATTGAATATGTGCTTCTTCGTCGACATGATAAAATCGATCTCGTTTTTGACTTTACCGTCCGGACTGATCCAGGTCCATTTGCGGCTTACGGGCTTCCTAAAGAAGGAGTTCATCATATAGAGGTTCTCCCTCTCCATGAAGTCTGCCAGCATCTGGCCTCTATCGTTCCGTTGCCCAAATCCAAATTGCCCCACTCTCAGCTCATCACCGCAACGTTGCCCCAACTTTTTTCTGTGATATTACTTAGACATATAACCAATTTCAGGATATTTTCCATTATTTGTATAAGAAATTCAATAATGTACCTTATACCATGTTTAAGACAAATAATGAATTAATGATAATGATGTTTTTTTTTAGTATATTTTATACCGGTACCTTTTGGACTGCGTACAGACCGACCGGCCCCACGAACGCCAACGAACGACATCAGGCATTGCTCGCTTCATGTTTCTGGCCTTCGAAGATTAATATAAAGCTAGGTAAAGGATCACTGGGAGCGATTCCAGTTCACATTCAGAGTTTCTGATCATCTGATTGAGAGGGGAAAACTGAACCTCTTGGATGGTCCGGTGTGTACGCAGCATTAGGCAAGCGCGATTCATCGTAGATCGCATCAATGCTTAGGGGCGCGATAGCGGACAAGCGCTTGCCTATCAATTAATAAAAAATAAAAGTAATCATTACAAAGCCACTAATTTCTGTTCCGGTGATAATCTTTGGAAATAAAACAGTTTTCATACGACAGTCGATTTTGACAGCTAATTTCGTATTGCAAGTGGCTCCTCTGTCACGGCTGGCACCAGAACAGACAGAAGTGCGGTATTTTATTGCTTACTCTTGACGGCTGACACCCTGAGAAAACTCAGATAATGTGATTTTAATGAATTTAAAATACGATAAGTAAACTATACTTGAATTAGATTTCGATTTATTGATTTGTTGTTCAATTTGAATGGGCGATTTTCTGAAAGCTCAGCCACTAGATGGCGCTGTCCCATCTATGCAGTTAGAAGGAACGGAACGTTATAAATTTTACTTTGACGCGACTTTTTTACTTAAAACGGAACGTCAGACAGATGTTATTTATTTACCTATTTCGTTTCCGTTCCTCACAGTAGTACTTATTTAATATATTATTAGTTTCCTTTGGGTTTTTAAAAAGTAATTAATTTAAATATGTTTCATACCAAAATATACCATAGACATGTACATACTTATTCAACGCCATCTAGTGAAGCAATTGGAAGCTTTTTTTTTTAAATGGCCTCTCAGAAAATTGCTCATTGTTGGAAAACGGATTGATTATTGTGATTAGATTTCGATTTTCGAATGCGTAGGAAAAAAAATAGTAACTTATCGCAAGGCTCTAGGTCAGCTAAGAGAATGAGGTTACTTCGTGCTTTTGAAACCGATGAGGACCGTGAAGCTCGGTTGACAAGCAATCGCGAGCGCAACACTGAATCCCGCGCTTCCGAGACCTACACCTATACACACACATATACCTTGCTGTCACTGGAAGGAAGTGTAGATTACACATAAAATAAACAAATACAAAAGTCACTTTACCGTGCGTACGAAGTCGCGGGCAACAGCTAGTAAATAATATTAGTATTGGGAGATTAGCAGTGGCTGGCAACACTGCAACAACAGCTAGTTGCGGCCAGTACCCCTAGTGTAAGTTTTTATGTCAAGCAAACGCAAACTATTTCGATTCCGTATTTATGTCAATTTGTATGAAAACTATATAAGCGCGCTACTCGCTGCTAGAGGCGCTAAAACAGTTTTTATGAGGTTTTTTATACAAATTGACATAAATACGAAATCGAAATAGTTTGCGTTTTTTGACATAAAAACTTACACTACGGGCACAGACCAAATCGGAACGTGTGTAAAGACGCTGACTAGCACGCCTAGTAAGCGTATCGTCGGCTATTTTATTGTCTTGGATAATAAAATTTACTCGACTGCGAAATTTAGTGAATTTCAAGCACTGGTAGGCGCGAATCCAGATATGCAGTGAAGTTCGTCTCGTCCGCACTAAATCCAAACTAAATCTGCGGTCGGATCGGGACGTGCATAGCGGCTCTTAGTCATTTTATTATTTTCTCTAAAATTATTTTAAGGTGGATGACTAACAAGTTAACAACATACAACTTGTGTGTAATGCTTTGTGCATGAACTGAATTTAGGATTCATTTTGTCAGTATTAACGGAATTTTTTAAATAAAACCAAGACACGCTTCGTAAAAAGACATCAGCTGCGTAGAATCAGCGTAAAATGGAACGTTCAACAAAACCTATAAAATTAAATGTCATTTTACAAACAGAGCGTGCAAAATGGACTCTATTCGTTTGTAATAAGGATTTAGTTTAACAAACCACAATGGCCTTCAATTCATTGAATTCATTCACTCATTATTATTAGTAGAAAAAACATTGAAAGATGCAGTTCGGGCGGGCTCATGTTTCGTAGTTTTTATGTGTTTCAATGAATTTGTTAATTAATTCCAAATAGTTTGTCTATAACATCAACCGTTGTTACGTTTGTTCAATCTTAAAAGTTATTGACTTTGTGCCTAAACTTTCTGAAGGTAATCTGTGCAAGTTTTAAAGTTAAGTTTTTGTTTGTTTGCCTATTACTCGTGATTAGAACATGTTTGTTTTGATGTAATCATGATGGTGTTGACTCAGTAACTTAGTTGGAGTTAGTTTGTAGCCTCATTTGTTGGATGGTTTAAGTTATCGAGGTTAAGTTGCGAAGTGACATAATGTACCTACGGCAGTTCAAGCGGCAATTTCAACAAGTGCTAGTTTATTTTGTGCTATGACTCACAAATGAACTGACTTTGGTGAGTATGGTCATTATAACATTTTATAACATGCCTTTGTCAATGCTATCGTCAAATTTACTAACTTTGTATAAACTTATTCCTAGTTGGTAGTAGTTAACCTCATAGTTTGTAAAATAATTGAGGAGCCCGTTGTGCATTGATTATTAGCTCGGCCTGCGATCATTGAGGTTAAGCAACATTCGCAATGGTCAGTCACGGGATGGGTGACCAATAATTGAATATCACAAGCTCCCCCGTGCTTTGGCAGGCACGTTACGCCTTGGTACCGGCTGCGTTCATAGTTGTTAATACCCACCAGCCCACCACATCAATCGGCATATTCCGCATTGGGCCCGCATGGTAGATCTTGGCCCATCCTTATCCATTCATAAGGTAGACCTGTGCTCCAGCAGTGGGATATTTAATAGCTTGAGTATTAATGAAGGCGTTGGTGGTATTATACTGCCCTACTTTAACATCAACTAGGTACTAGTTCAGATTAAAAAGTGAGAGAGAAAAGTATAGCACTTGTCTAGTAAGACTAAGAGTAACTTAGATATCTCATTTATCCTCATTTCTATCTACTTTGGTGGAGGCAAAGTTTGAACCACAAGGCTTTTATATGCTTTTCTAATAATAGGCGACATTTAACGCGAAAACCTCTAGGTATATACCTATATAGCTGTGAAACAACGTGTGAACGTTGTATGCAAGGTAAAATCGCAAGGAGGAGCCCGTGGCGCAGTGGTTAGCGCTCTCGGCCTGCGATCGTTGATATCAAGCAACTTTTGCAGTGGCCGATTACGAGATGGGTGAC
Source organism: Crambus lathoniellus (assembly GCA_949710035.1). Taxonomy (NCBI): domain Eukaryota; kingdom Metazoa; phylum Arthropoda; class Insecta; order Lepidoptera; family Crambidae; genus Crambus; species Crambus lathoniellus. The sequence goes on from OX453296.1 coordinate 34,636,402, forward strand.
CAAAAACTTATTCTCAAGGTCTTCCGTGCTCCGAAAGGCACGTTAAGCCGTTAATACCTACCAATTCGCATTGGGCTCGCATGGTGGGACATGACATGACCCATCCTCCAGAACCCGTAAGGCGAAGTCCATATAGCGCGGGCGCGGGCGCGGTTGCGCTATTTGAGTTGGTGCGTCACATAATTATACTTATTTTATTAGACGTTCGGTGGGTGACGAGCGTGCAATGAATAATGCGCAAATCGCCGCTCCAAGTTACCGCGCTAGGCCCGCTTGTGTGGTTCAGGCGAGAATTAATAGCTGGTGATAAGGATGGAAGTCGCGGGTGATCGCTAATGCACGTGCTCCACTGCACGATCGCATGTGTTATGTGTCGATCTTTATTTTACACAAGTAGCTTCCCGCGGTTTCACCCTCGTGGTTCCCGTTCCCGTGGGAATATCCAGATAAAGCCAATGTTACTCAGGAATAAGTAATGTAGCTTTCTACTGGTGAACGAATTTTTAAAATCGGTGTATTCTATTAGTATTTGAGTTTATCCATTACAAACGAAAGATCAAACCATTCCTTTTAGTATCTTACATTACGATACGATACCAAGCCAGTCCTTATGGGCCCCAAAGACTATCAGTCCGCCAGCCAAGGAACGTCAGTTAGTCGCAATCGGCCATGCATGATATTATGTTTTTGTATGTAAGCCTGTGAGTGTTTGGCCGATTGCGACCAACTAGCAGAACGTTGCCTGCTGTCGGACTGATAGCCTGTGGTGGGGCCCTTTTCAAACGGTTGGTATCTGATTTTAGTCGCGCTCGCGGAGGCCGGCCATTTGTATTGGTATTGTATAGTTAATCCGGACTTTTGATTATCAAGGCCGTACACCCTAAAAAACCGAGGATTTCCGACTTATTCGTCAACTCGCGAGTGTAAAACTCGCGAGCGCACGCGAGTTGGCTGGCACATTCCGATTCTAATAAAATAATTTTCATGCCTTAATTCTTAAATAAAATAAAAGTCATAAGTATCTTCGACTCGCGACTCGCTATCGCTCGACTCTTGCCGCGCGCACTGAGACCGACGAGTTTGCGAGTTGGCAAAAAAGGTGAAAACCGGACACAAACCGGACAAGCCAGCCACCGTCTAATCTTGCCGGACAAGCATTCAATAACCCTGACCCTGTCCGGCTTTATCCGGACGCCTGGCAACCCTAAAGCCTGCTGTACACGGGAAGAGTAAACGGTAGAGTAGAGTGGTAGAGTACTAACTATCCATCCAACTAACTACTAATGCAGACATCATTGGTAGAGTAGAGTAGGTACTGAATATTGGTAGAGTAGTAATCGCGTCGCGTCAATTTCTTTGTTGCAAATATGAAATCGCGCGAATTCGCGCGTCGACGCTCATCGACGCTGGTTAGTTTCCGTAAAACAAATTCGTACCTTAATAATTAGAAAATAGAGATAAATATTATGCTAAGACAAAAAACATGACGTGCGCTCCGACTCTGCGCCTGTGTGAGTTGAGCCTAATTGTGTGACATGCCGGATACGTATCGCAGTGTAGTGTGCGAGCAGTCACTATACAAATGTATGGGTCATATATAGAAACAAATAATAGGTAGGAATACGTCGTTCGGTACAGTTTGCAAAACTTTACCTTTTATTTTAATTTAGCCTTTAAATACCCTTTAAACTCCATGTTATAAATGAGTGTTCCCATACATTTCGTATGGGAGAATATGTTAATGTAAGTTTGTTCGCATGTTGCCGTTTCCTTGTCATTTTTCATCAGTTTCCCAAAGACTTTCTTATAGGTTTTCCTGTAATATTGAATTAAAAAACTATTTACTGTTTTATTATTGCTTCAGTATAGGTAGTTTCGGAGATAAGGAGTAATAAGAACTCCCAGACAAAACTGCAAATTCGCATCGCATCGCAAGAATCTGCGAGCTCGCAGGACGCATCTCAAAAACTTCCGATTTGATTCACATCGCACACTTCTGCGATATTACGTACGTCACACTTGTAAATAAACAAGATGGTGGTCAAATGCCTACCCAATTTTATATACAACATTATTTTTTGTTTATACGAAAGCCCAAACAAGGGTCACATATTTTTATTTTCAGAATCAGTATAAAAAAATCGACCAAGTGTGAGTCGGACTCGCTCATGAAGGGTTCCGTACCTACTTAACGTACCGATTACGTACACCTAGCAAAAATACCACTGTCATTTTCTGCCAGAAAAAAACATTTTCGAAAACCCCACATATAACTTCGTATGAATGACAAAGTTATATTTGCGGTTTTCGAAAATGTGTTATATCTTAAAAACTTGTAAAGCCTACTTAGCTGTGATAGTTTTCCTTTTAACTTTATTTAAGATGGTTTATTAAAGATGTTTATTATTATTATTAACTTCGTCATATGTACTACTATCGTGATTTTTTCACGTATCCAGTAACAACCATTTGGCTGGTAGGGGGGGGGGGGGGGCACTCGACTCTAACAAAATTTTGCACTTTAAAGCTTAATAATTCACAAACAGATGCCTCAATCAAAAAACTGTCTTTACGAACCCACAACGTTTTTGAAATTGCTATCCAACGACAACCCACACTATTGGGTAGACTAGAAAAAAAAAATTACATACGTACCCACTTTACGTGTAGGGAAGGTAACCTAAAAAACAATATTTTTCAAAATTTTGCTTTACCACTTTGTTGGCGTGATAAATATGTATATATCATGCCAAATTACAGCTTTCTAGGACTAAGAGTCTATGAGCTAGACTGGGGTCAGTCAGACGGACGGACGGACGGACGGACAGACGGACAGACGGACAGACGGACAGACGGACAGACGGACATGGCGAAACTATAAGGGTTCCTTGTTGACTACGGAACCCTAAAAAATGATAATGATACCTTAAAAACTCACGAAGTTACAAGCTTTTTGTGTTGTCCTCGCGAGACATTTTAGTATAGTGAGCGTTAATTATGGTTTTGTAAATATTATTTAGTCAAAATATAACATGATATAAAAAAATATTGCAATCGATTCTATTAATGATTCTGAACAAACAGTTTTCAGGTTTCTTATATACTAAAAATAACCTTGTATATAAAAAAAAAACTTGGTGACATCGTTTTGAGTCCGCTTTGAACAGCGCCCGCGCCGTCTCGTCGTTGTATGGAAAGATAGCAAAATTTGACGTGGATTTTCTAATATCGTAAATTGAGGAGCTTCCCTGTCCTTTGATCTAAACCAGTGGAGGCCAGAAGTAGGGCCCAGAATTATAGGAAAAATGCATTTTGTTCTAAAACTTTTTCTTTCTTAAATTTTATTTCGCATTGCAAAAGTAACTCTCCAAATGAAAATTCAGTTGTTTACATTATACCTCTGTCTTTAAGTCACGGGAAATCACATATAATACTTTATTAATCTCTGGAACTAAAACAATTTTTATATAGTGCGACAACGTTTTCTGTTCCGGTGTCCAAAAACTGAAACTTAATGTGTTTTTTTAATGTCATTCTGCTGTCAAGCTGTTGTCCAACCATAAAGCGCTGTTGCCGGCTTAAGGTCTTAGAAGTCAGGGCCGGTTAAATTGCTACAAAAATAAGAAAAAATTGCAGGCAGCAGCGCTACGGTTGGACAACAACTTGACAGCAAAATTAAATTAAAAAAACACGTTTGTTCTAGTTTTTGGCCACCGGAACATAAAATGTCGCATGATAGGTACGGCATCGGCAGTTCATTTTGATAGCAATTTTTCTCCGCTCCTCTGGCTCCTCTGACAAGCCTGTCACCGGATCAGACAGGAATGTTGGACTAGAGTCTATGTCAGATAACTCTGCGCGTGACTGGGCTGTTTTTGACGCTAGTTACAGTATTTTTTTGTTCTAAGGTTAAAATAATATTTTAGTATTCGATATCGACCGCGCGCATGCATTCTTGTGCGCACATTATATAGTTTACTATACTATACGACCCCTGAAAGGAAAGCGTCCTTTCAGGGGTTCCATATATATTTTCTTAAAAGGTTTGTTTGCTATAAATATCAGTAGGCACATATAAAACTTTGCATTCAATATGTTTATCTTTTATTTTGCAACGGCAAACACATAAACTTTACGGCGGTACGTCTTCATAAGTCGAAAAATGTTCGTTTAGCTGTATTTGAGTGTCCCAGCAGATAATACAGATAACTGTCGAATTTTATCTGACGACCGGGCGTGTCTTATCAGTAAAAATATACTACGACAATAATAATAATAAGGTCACCCTTCATTTTAAATACAATAACTGTTAAGTTTGGACACATTGTAGTACGTACTTTAGTTTTTTTTTTATTCAACCTTCAATTACTTTAATTAACTTGAACACACTGCGTGTGACTATATTGTTTTACATATTGTAACTCGTAATAAACCCCTTTGCAGAAAAAACGGTCACTTGCCTTATTTTCATACAAACATGCTTACTTCATGGTCATTTAAATAAAACTGTCAGTAACTTATAAAATAAGTATTAGAAAAAATCGTCCCGTCTCACTACTACCTCCGATGAGTCTCGAACCCACGACCTTTCACTATCCGGGCGAATGCTCTTTTTTAATGTACTTAATAAAAAGTACAAGAAAAAAGAGCAGTAAAAAATTTTTTTTCTTTTAAGAGCTTCATTTTCAACATTTTCAATTATAAAAAATTGCATTGTGAATTCAAAAAAGCAAAAATAATTTGACATAATTTCTGTGTCAAATTTATGTTGGACTAGCTGTTGCCCGCGACTTCGTACGCGCGGTGTACCGTAAACTGCTGCAATTTTGCCCCTTAGCTTCAACTTTGCCTAATCTATTAAAACTAACATAACTTCACCACCGCCATCTATTTTTTACTTTTGATAATGGGAGAAAAACCTTCGTTTTAATGGCAACCCATTTCATTATTATTCGTTGTGGCAACACCGTCACTTTTTTGTCTGGCACCTTTCAACGGTCACAAGAAGTGTGCACGTTTTTTAAGTCAGTGCAAAACTTTTTGTTTTTCATTGGAAAAATCGAGAATTTCAGCTTTCTTATTGTTTACGGGGTAAGCAAATGTGCTCTTTCTCATGTTTATAATGGTTATTCTTGTAAATGTGATCATTTACGACTAGAACGATGGTAGGCAATGTTGTGAAGGCTTCTCGGTCACTTAGTGACTCAAGTTTGCCTAGTCCTAGGGTTGTCACTAGTTACTCAACTACAGTGAAGCGTTTGGAGGGTTTTGATTTTAGCAATACATATAGGTATGTTTTGTTTAGTTATTTTAAAAAAAGATATATTTACATCTATTACATAGATATACTTACGCCTATTTCCCACGGGGTAGGCAGAGACTATGGATCGCCAACTGCTACGATCCTTGCACAATTCTTTCGCTTCATTCACATCCATCAATCTTTTCATTTCATACATGCCCGGCTATTTTTGTCACTGCGTACACCAGTCTTTTTTATTAAACCTCCTACTTGGTCCGTGTAGGTTTTGTTATACTTACCATTTTATTTCACTTTTTGCAAAAATAATTTATATTATATAGAATTATACATCTTTTGTTGGTGTCCATAGTGGCATATAAGGTATATTAATATACTATTATTTGTTACTTTTGTTTTGTGATTTTAATTTGACTTATTAAAACTTAAATAAAGAAAACTAGTTTATTCCTGTCAGATTTGTTTGATTGACCCTATTATAACGTTTGTTTTGGTTAAAAGAGTATTCCACATGATGGTACCAAAAAAACTTTAATTGTTTTTATTGAATATACCTACTTAGTCTTTTACATTTTGTGTTTTTCTATTTGGAGCAACCCTAACCATGCTTAAAACTTACTATGAAAATATTTACTGATACTGCTCAAACTGTGCCTGCTTGTGGCCAACTTTGCCTGCTTGCCAGAAAACTAAATTGATGGTTCTATGTGGTAACCCATGCACATCTTTATGGTAACACATTCTTTATGGCTCTATAATTAAGATCAGTTTTTAAATGCGGCTCGTATTTTTGCTAATAATCTTCTAGGCAAAGTTGAGGCTTTTCATCACAATTTTGCCTACAACTTTGACGGTTTCTGGTGATCAATTTAATAGCAGTTTCGGCGTTATGAACCTTAAGATTTATGGCATAGATCTCCAATTAGACCGCTAATGTAAACATGGACACAGATAATAAATACTTGAAGAGATATTTTCAAAAAACCATAAATTTCGTGCAAAGTTGCAGCAGTTTACGGTAGTGACTTTTGTGTTAGTTTAGTTTATGTGTGTTTGTTGCCCAGATTTCATAACGCTCTTCTTGAAATCCTATTCTCTACTAAAAGGGTCTAAAGAATATCGAATATGCAGGCTAGGGTATGAATATGGTATGTTGTTATCAAATGCTGCATGAACATAAGTAGTTGAGCCCTCATTCAATAGATCTGTCCGTCTACCTATCAAGAAACTTTTTCTCAAGTATGCGTGGGAGGTATCAAGCTAAAATTTATGTTCTTACTTAGTAATGCATAATATCAGGCCAATCATATTTTTACTATAAAATGAAAAAGAGATTGTGTGTATCCATACTAATATTATAAATGTGAAAGAGGGTTTGTTTGTTTATCCGTCTTTCACGTCAAAATTGATGCAACGGATCGACGTAACTTTTGGAATGGGAATAGTTTGGCAGCTGAAAAGTGACATACTTAGGCAGCCATTAGACAGTCAATCTGGATCGCGATCCGCGATCAAAATCAATGATCGCGATCCAGATTGACTGTGTACGAAGGTGATTGACGGTTTGCGATCTTGATCGCAAAATATCTACATAGTAAATCTCGATCGCGATCAAGATCACGATCAGTGATCGCGATCTGGATGGACTGTGTAATGGCTGCCTTAGACTACTTTTTATCCCTGAAAAATATCACATTCCCGCGGGATAACGTCGTCGTTTAGTCCGAGCTTGCGAAGTCGCGGGCGGAAGGCTAGTATTTTGATATGGAGACATTTCCTATTTGTGAGAGCTTGTAATTAACTTTCTTTAAGTAACAGGTATAAAGTGTAATGATATACCTACCATTTAATTATTTAATTTAACATCATTTATGTAAGCTTTCCTAGTAAATAAATGAATAAATAAGTTAGATAGAAAACTATTTTTAATATTCCTTTATTTTATTGGATGGTACCTACGGCTGAAGGCCTAAGTAGCCAGAGCCGGTTAAATGACATAAAAAATGGTAGGTAGGTGTCGGTATTTACGTAGGTACTGGCTACTTAGCGTTTATGAGCAAATTTTTCTAAATTACATTGGTGACATTTTGTCTACATTGCGACAAACTTATTTCACACAGTGGTTAGTTTTTGGTACTAAATATACTGTTGACTGCCGGCAGTCCATTTTGACAGTTAATTTTGTATTGCTAGTGGCTCCTCCACGACCACTGTCACCGGGTCAGATATATTTGTGGCACCACTATACTTACTGTAGCGACATCTAGCGTCGAGTGGAAATGCGAAATAGAAATATTACATCAATAGGGTGAAAACTTCGGTTTTGGCCACTGCCCCGAGTGCTTACTTAGCTTAAAACATTTCGTTAATAACTTTTGCTTGATAGTATACTTTTTATCTATGACTTTTAAGTCATAATAACAATAGTAATAATTCAGTTTACATCGAATTAGATGTTCTTTTATTTTATCTAAGTTAGTTAAGTATTGATTTCTCGATGTATCTTTTAAAATTTGATTAACAAAAACACATCAATCGGCACCCTTCGCACATTTTAAGTTGAAGAAATAGGTTTTTAATTTACTAAAATAAAACTAAATTTCGTAAGTATATGAATACTTAGTTATATGTTTTTTACTATGTTTGTCCACGAATTTCTCGAAATCTTAAGGCATATCGAGATGGTTTTATTTGATTTAAATTAGGTGTATTCTAACTTTAGCAACAGTCTAAGATTCATCAAAATCAGTTTAGTAGTTTCCGTGGGTATGTTATAGTACAATTCGCTAAAACTTATTGTTATTGTACACTAAAACTTAAGAAATAAAAAGTAATTAAAAAAAATAAAGTGACTGGCACCGACCTCAAAAAGGTACCTAAATTATAGATATTATATTTTTCCTTTTCAGTTGACAAATACTTTTTGGAGTAAGATACATTCTTGACAATTTTAGATATAAATTTTGTATTTTATAGATACCTACTTAAGACCATAGGCGAAATAAGTGAAAAACATCTTAAAGTGGCAACAGCGGGGGCTTTCATCCTACTTAATATAATCATTCGAATGTATATTTGTGAAAGGTATATCGTAATCTTACTGACTTCCTGCGCCATCTATTGCTTAGTAGTTATGATGCGAAAGAAGTGAAAAACATCTTAAAGTGGCAACAGAGAGGGCTTTCACCCTAATTAAAATAATCATTCGAATGTACTTTTGTGAGAGGTATATCTTACTGACTACCTGCGCCATCTATTGCTTAGTAGATATAATGACGTAAATAACATAAAATTATTTTTATGATTTTATATGTGCCTGGATGGGTTTCAATTTATATTATGTTTTGAAGCAAGTAAAAAAAAATAACATGATTCATTATTAATTGAGACAGCGATTAAATATAACGTATTTTCATAATCATGTGGCGCCATCTATTTTAGTAAGAATCAGTCTTTGTATTTTCCCGTAGGAATAAGGGGTTTTTATTAAATATAAAGTACCCTATATGTTGACCCGGGTTATAAGCTATTACTTCACAAAATTTGGTAAAAATCCGTCCAGTAGTTTTTGCGTGAAAAGCGAACATACAAACAGACAAACAGACAAACAGACAAACAGATAAACAGACAAACAGACAAACAGACAAACAGACAAACAGACAAAAATTTTAATAAATATCGTTTTGGGGTCTATATCCTGTACACATCACATAGCAGTAATTATTTTTTTTTAATCTTTCATGTACAGACTTTTTTTCCGTTTCTCTTTTATTATATGTATAGATAAATAAATGTTTGTTTTTCCGATAATAATTTGAAACCACTTTGAAAATCTCATCCTATTCTCAAACTTCCAAAAATGTAAAACATTCGTTGAGTTTCACAGAATGTAAAATGTATGGGAGGTGAACAAACTTTCAATTCTTTTTCTGCTGTGGGGAAATGGAGACGTGTTTTTTGTTATTTGAGGCCTTCGAGCAACGCGGGCCTTCCGTCCCGGAAAAGACCCGCGTTGCTCGAAGTTTGAGGCTTTTGTCCGGAAGACGAGTAATTTTGCATGTTTTATAAAGTGTAGTACTACCTGTACGAGATTAAAATGGCTCTCAAGCAGCTCAAAAACAACAAGGCGGCGGGTGATGACGGAATCACAACAGAACTTGTGAAAGCGATCGGTAAGCCGATACTTAAGGTCCTCCAGAAGCGCTTCAACTCTGTCATCCTCGAAGGCAAAACGCCAAAGGCATGGGGCAGAAGCGATGTGATGCTGTTCTTCAAAAAGGGTGATAAGACTCTCTTGAAGAATTACCGACCGATCTCGCTTCTGAGCTATATCTACAAGCTTTTTTCGAGAGTCATTACGAATCGTCTCGCTCGCAGGTTTGACGACTTCCAACCTCCCGAACAAGCCGGGTTCCGAATATACAGAAGACCGAAGAATATAACTTGCCACCATGCTTGGCGTTCGTGGACTATGAGATTAGAAGAGAATAGAATAGAATATTTTTTATTTGCTTTAAAAGTGGTAAGTATAAAAGATGTTACAAGATGTATAATATGAGAAAGCCTTTGATTCGATCGAGACCTGGGCCGTGCTGCAGTCTCTCCAGAGGTGCCAAATAGACTACAGGTACATCGAGGTGCTGAGGTACTTATACCAAAACGCCACCATGTTGGTCCGATTACAGAACCAGAGCTCTAATCCTATCCAACTACAGCGAGGTGTGAGACAGGGAGACGTCATTTCTCCGAAACTGTTTACAGCTGCGTTGGAGGATGTTTTTAAGCTTCTGGACTGGAAAAGATGCGGCATCAACATCAATGGCGAGTACCTAACACACCTACGGTTTGCCGATGATGCAGTTCTTATGGCAGAGACATTGGAAGGCCTGAACACAATGCTCGAAGATCTCAGCAATGCTTCCCAAAGAGTGGGTTTGAAGATGAACATGCATAAGACGAAAATCATGTCCAATGCCCATGTTGCATCCGCTCCAGTTAATGTTGGAAACATTACACTCGAAGTTGTTGACCACTATGTCTACCTGGGACAGACAATCCAATTAGGTAAGTCCAACTTCGAGAAAGAGATCTCTCGTTGAATCCAGCTCGGATGGGCAGCGTTTGGGAAGCGTCCAAAATTCCTCAATGTCTCAAGACTAAGGTCTTTGACCAGTGTGTGTTGCTAGTTATGACTTATGGAAGCGAGACGTGGTCTTTTACTATGGGTCTCATAAGAAAGCTCAAGGTCACCCAGCGAGCAATAGAGAGAGCGATGCTTGGTATTTCCCTGCTCGATCGAATAAATGATGAGATTCGCAGGAGAACTAAAACGACCGACATCGCTCGAAGGATTGCTCAGTTGAAGTGGCAGTGGGCGGGACACATAGCGCGGAGAACCGATGGCCGTTGGGGCGGAAAGGTTCTCGAATGGCGACCGCGAACCGGACGACGTTCCGTGGGCAGGCCCCCTACAAGGTGGACCGACGATCTGGTCAAGGTCGCGGGAAGCCGCTGGATGCGGACAGCGCAGGACCGATCATTGTAGAGATCCTTGGGGAGGCCTATGCCCAGCAGTGGGCGTCGTACGACTGAAATGATGATAAAGTGTAGAGAAATCATGAGGATTTAATCTGCAATAGAAGCTGTGAAAGTGAGCATGTTTGTATAAAAATAAAGTAAGTGCCAGTTTTTTCTGCAAACGAGTGTAGTTTACTATCAGTTGTGCGATTCTCTAAAACTCAATCAACAAACTCGACGTTCTTTTTCGCTTGACTTTCACTTGTTTGTTATGAATTTGACATAAAGAATCAAAGCTAAACGACGAAGTAACGGTGAAACTTCGTTAGAGAATCGCACCCCAGATTTTTGTTTACTTATATGTATGATTTTTGAGTCGTTTTTTAGGGTTCCGTTGCCAAATGGCAAAAAACGGAACCCTTATAGATTCGTCATGTCTGTCTGTCTGTCTGTCTGTCTGTCTGTCTGTTTGTCTGTCTGTCTGTCTGTCTGTCCGTCCGTCCGTCGGTCCGTCCGTCCGTCCGTCCGTCCGTCCGTCCGTCCGTCCGTCCGTATGTCACAGCCACTTTATTCCAAAACTATTAAGACTACACAGTTTTTTGAAATTTTTGAGTGAAAAATCTAGAAAAAATATATGCTGTAGATCTTTATAAAAACTTTCAACGAAAATTGGTTTGAACGAGATATAGTAAGTACTTTTTGAGAATAAGACATTTATAGAAACCGCAAATGTAACTTTGTTATTCATATAAACACTATCAAAAACAAAGTTATTTTTGCTGGCAAAAAATGAAAGTGTTATTTTTGCTTGGTGTAGGTAATAATGTAAGATAATGATGTAAGGAAGTGATCAGTAAATGGTAAAGAAATCAGCTTACGGTGTGTACCGTATTTTTTGCTATTAATATCGGTAGGTACAATTTGATGATGATGATGTATGTGTGTGCCTATGTCTGTTTCTTACTCCCTCTGTCCCGCAAAATATACTGAACAACACTAATATAGCTGATACATCGGAATTACACAAAGCCTACTACAATTTCTAAAGAATTTGTGTAATAAAATTATCATTCAAATGAATGAACTTAGGAGTTACCGCAAAACATTACCTACTTGGTCTCCAACAAAAAATGGAGCAGTTAAGAAAAGGGAAACGGACGGGGATGCCAATTTTAGTGTTCGGTATTTAAGAAGTGTGCCACATGTTGAAATGGCTGTCAATTGGTATTGACCTTAAAACAATAAAAAATAAAAGCGTTTGTGTTATGTTGAGAGCACTAGGGTAGCCGAAGCCACCGTTTATAATTTGTCAATTTGTTTTGATTTGTTTTCACGTTGTGAATATTTTTAAGTTAAATATAGAAGTCAAATGTAAAAGGCAGTGGAATGAATAATCTGTTGTCAGCGACTTAACTACTGACGCTTTCTTGGCATGCCTCAAGCGGTTCTTCTCAAGGAGGGGAATGCCTGTTATAATTTATTGTGATAATGCCAAAACATTTAAAGGGGCACAGAATGAATTAAATAAGCTTTATGAATTAGTTTCATCTCAGTCTCATGTGGACAATGTGGAAAGCTATTGTGTTTCTAATTATGTACAATTTAAATTTATACCTGCATACTCACCAGAGTTTGGCGGCTTGTGGGAATCAGCGGCATCCATAGGTCGCTGGTTCATATCCGGCTCGAAGGACCACAAACCGCATGTATAATAAAATGCGGTTGAACTTTAAATGCCTTTTATTTAGACATAAATTAAATAAACAATACAAAAAGCACGCACGGTTATCACCATCGTTGGTTAAAAAAAGAGAAGTAAAAAACATTCCGTGTTGCCAGAACAAATGCATAGTGTGGCCGTATAGAAAAATACAATTTAATGTTTAATGATATTATTAAACAACCCGTATGTATGTATGTTTGTTCGCGAGATGCGGTTTTCAGATAAGTATTTGTTACATCTAGTAGGTAGTAGGAGAAGGTTTTGGTATTTTAACCGACTTAAAGAAGAGGTTCTCAGTTTGATCCATATGTATGTTTGTAGGTGATTATCTCACGTTTGGCTGAACCGATTTTGATGCGGTTTTCATCAGACAAGTAAGTACTTTTGATTGATGCGGCCTATGTTGTACATCCTAACACACCTATTTACCAGGATACACGAAAATTGCCTACATGATGCACTAAAAAGTAAAATAAAAAATATATTTAAGTATAAAAAAATAAAACCGCCTTCAAAAAAACTGCCATCAAAAAGTAGGAAATAATCCCTCTATTACTGAATTCACAGTACTTTGAAGTCGGGCGGGCTTACACAAAAACAACAGAAAATTATACATGTTTTACGCCCGACTTCAAAGTAGATACTTACTTACGTTATTTAGTGTGAATTCAGTATTTGAGGGATTATTTCTTACTTTTTGATGGCAGTTTTTTTGAAGGCGGTTTTTTTACCTATAATATAAAGAGATTAGAGATTATCTCTGGACTCTGAAATTAAATACTTATCCGATTTTAATAATTATTTCACTAGTACGAGTACAAAGCTATATTCCCTATACATATTTAATCCCTATATTCCCACGAAAACAGGTAAGTACTACGCGGGAAGCAGCTAGTAATTTAAAAAGTGTTAGCGATCCATAATAAGGTTCCCGCAGACAAAGCCAGCGTATCTAAGTAGTGTTAGAACCTGCGTCTGTTAGAATTCGCAGCCGATTAAATGGGTCTCGGAACGACTCGTTCACACGGGATCTGTCAAAGACGATTCATCGAAAAGACGATACTCAGGAGCATTCAAAATGAGCAATCGACGTCGAATATTCGAGTGGTATGGACGTTGAGCCGAGCGTTACCAAGCTTACACGCAAGCGCGAACTTCAGCCGTTGTGGACGTCGGCGTCGCAACGATTTTCGCGGATACGGCTCGCATTCGAATGTTCACGCAAATTAAAACGATCGAAAGCGAGTACTCAGACAGTTAAATGAATGAGTATGTATGAAGGAATAGGTTTTACCCGCGTTGATCCCGTCCCGTTCCCATGGGAATTGAAATAGGTAGGTATATCGGAGCATAAGAATGCTGCAGCCACGACCGCTCTATCCGACATTTTTAAATGAATGACAGTTAACGAGATCGTATTCGAATGCTCCAAGCTCGCAAAGGAATGTTCGACTTGAACGTTCATGGTTTTGTTTGAAAGTGAATGCTGGGCTCGCTAGGAAGCATTTGTTGCTCGCCTACGATTGCTTGTTTACAAATGCTCACGAAAGAATGCTCCTAGTGAGGACGTTCGTATTAGTACCTATAAAGAAGTAGTATTTGTCATTTTCTATGATTCGTGAATGCGTTTGTTTGTACAGAAAATTCAACGTTCAAATCATTTAAGTATTCATTTTTGGCGTATACAGCACTAGTAAACGTCAATGAAGCTACGCCATCGGTTTGCAAATCCTACGGAGGAAGGCCTTGAAATTATAACTTAGGAGAACCGGCAAAACGGTACCGCCCGCCGCCGTAAAAAAAAAACCGAATCGTGAAAAACAACTATACGTCAAACGTCATCGTGTGAACGAGCCTGAACGGAATAGATTTGCGGAACTTTTGTTAATGGGCACGAACTCGGCTTGACCCACCCCACCCACAGGGTGGTACACGATTTAATTTCTCAAACAAAGTAGAAAAACTTCCCTCTTCCGGGAATTTGTGTCTGTCATAAATATATTACGCGATAATATGGCTGAACAATAAAAGATATAATTATTCCAGAGAGGAGAGCTACAGCTGCTCCTGATGGTTTTACCCGCGTGGTACCAGTTCCCCGGGGAATATCAGAATAAAATATAGCCTGTATCACTTGGGAATAATATAGCTGTCCACTAGTGAAATTATTTTAAAATCAGTTCAGTAGTCCGAGCGTCTATATGTCGCACGCAGTAAGATAGATATAGCCGTAATATAGCTAAGTATATCCTTATGGATATAATTATATACCGTAAAATAGTAATACGAGAACTACAAGACTTCTGTGGTGTGAAAGGAAATGAACCACGAAATTAAAATTTCTAAGCACGTGTTCTACAGGACAACGCTCCTACAATTATTTCATTTCAAAAATCTAATAATATAACATCATATAAACTCATATACTTAACTAAACTTGAACCGTATTAAAGTTATATTACTAGTAAGATAGTAATAAATCGCTTTCGTTTAACTATCTTAAAGTAAATAATTATATCCCTAGGGATATAGCTATATTACGGCTTTATGCGACAAATACAAAATGACCCTTTGTATAATATTAGTGTAAGTAAGAAAAGAAGTATAAGGCGGGCCCCAGACCTACCGTTTCTATTCTGTTCTTTTTAAGAACAGAAAACAAAAGAATTGAAACCGGGAGGCCAGAATGCAATTCAAATCGTATCACGCGTCACAGACCTACCGACACAAAACGGCAAGGACGCCCGGTCAGCAAGCAACCGATCGACATCGCGCGCCCCCCGGTGAGAACGTTCTCACCGGTAAGAAAGAGGTGCGGCCTAATTACTAGCTCCATAATTTATCGTTGCAACACGGCGGGCGCCCCTGATTTTCCCGTGGGAATATGATACTATCCTTTGGCAAAAAGTAAAAGTAGCCTTTTATAACTCTTTTCAGGGTCTCAAACTATTTACTTTAAATTGGTACCAATTTCCGCCGCAAATTTTCCAGCGCTTAAAGTGATTTTCCCATGGGAATGAGTTTTTTTTCCCGCGGTAAAAAAGTTATGCTTGGTAAAGTCCAGTGCATCAAACTGTCTCTATTCTAAATATAATTCTTCCCAGGAACTCGAACTATCATCTTAAATACCAACAGGAACTCAAACTATCATCTATACATATAAAACTCTAAATTGATTTATTCATTGTTGGCATAGGCGTAAATCCCTAACGGCTGAAGGTAGAGACACCATTTTTAGAGGGTAGATACTTTTCATGATGTAGATGAGCACTAAGAAGGGATTTTAGAAAATTCCTGTTATACAGGGTGCTACAGGTTGTTCAAGTTTGTATGAAAATTTGTATAGGGTTGAAGATAAAGACACCATTTTTGGAGGGTACATTTCTTTTATAATGTATATGAGCAAAAAGAAAAGGTTTTGGAAAATCTCAATATACAGGTTGCTACAAGGTGTTTCAGTTTATAAAGAAATTTCCATTTAGGTTGAAGGAAGAGACACCATTTCTGGAGGGTAGATAGCTTTTATTCATAGTGCATGTTAATTGATAGTAAAAACCAAGCGAACAAAGACTCTGACCCACTAGGTCAGAAGACAAGTGAGTATGGAACAAAAAAAAAAGGTCTACTGATAAATAAATACCTTGATACTTATATTGGTTAACCGTGACTTTTAAAAAAACGCAGAACTATCTTAATCAGGCGAACGAAGTCGCGGGCAAAAGCTAGTCTTAAATTAAATACTGATTCCATTCCATAGCTTTGCCTGCACTAAAAGCTATTTTCCCATGTGAATGATATTCCCATACTCGCGCGGTAAAAAGTAGCCTATGTCCTTCCTAGAGTCTCAAACTACATATCTCCATTCCAAATTTTATCAAAATCAGTTCAGCCATTTTGACGTGAAAATGGAACATATAGACAGACAGATAGACAAACAAACAAACATACACAGAGCAGTCGCCCGGATAGCGATAGGGTTCGAGTCTCATCGGAGCTAGTTGTGAGACGGGTCGATTTTTTCTAAAATACTTCATTTTCCATTTTTCAAACATACACATTTTTGCATTTATAATTTATGAAGTAGGGATTAATAATAATTGTCAAACGATTTTACAGACAGTTGGTGAAAATCAAAGAATTTATCTGGGTAATTTCTTAATTTTGCTCTGTTCGTGTAGAATTAGCATCCTTGAAGCCTGCTCTTCGTACCAAAGCAGTCAGGCAAAGCAGAAGTTCGTCGTCGTCCATTGATTCGCACATTTCGCGCATTTTATCACACTATTTGATTTGTCCGACGACTACGTCTCTCGGTAAGCGCTAGATTACGACTGAGCGCGAATAAATCAAGAAAGCCCGGTGACCGGGGCGTGTGTGGGGCGATGATCCGGTTTCCATTCTGTTCTAGTAAGCACAGATCAGAAACGGATCAGAAACGGACTGAACCGGTAGGTCTGGGCCCAGCCTTAGTTTAAGGCGTTTTATTTCGGGAATTTATTTACAAAACAGTTCCCATACATTGAGTAAATCTGTTTCATTTTTTGTTATTTACGGCTCAGGAATGTGTTCAGTAAAACTACTGTATTTGCAATTTATCACTTAGTTGCTATCAATAACTGAGTTTAACTTATCGAAATCTTATTTCTAAAATTTGTAATTAATTCGTTAAGTAGCAGTAAGCACCTATTTTAAATAGAATTATTAAAAACTAGCTGTTGCCCGCGACTTCGTACGCGCGGTGTAGTGACTTTTGTGTTAGTTTAGTTTATGTGTGTTTGTTGCCCAGATTTCATAACGCTCTTCTTGAAATCCTATTCTCTACTAAAAGGGTCTAAAGAATATCGAATATGCAGGCTAGGGTATGAATATGGTATGTTGTTATCAAATGCTGCATGAACATAAGTAGTTGAGCCCTCATTCAATAGATCTGTCCGTCTACCTATCAAGAAACTTTTTCTCAAGTATGCGTGGGAGGTATCAAGCTAAAATTTATGTTCTTACTTAGTAATGCATAATATCAGGCCAATCATATTTTTACTATAAAATGAAAAAGAGATTGTGTGTATCCATACTAATATTATAAATGTGAAAGAGGGTTTGTTTGTTTATCCGTCTTTCACGTCAAAATTGATGCAACGGATCGACGTAACTTTTGGAATGGGAATAGTTTGGCAGCTGAAAAGTGACATACTTAGGCAGCCATTAGACAGTCAATCTGGATCGCGATCCGCGATCAAAATCAATGATCGCGATCCAGATTGACTGTGTACGAAGGTGATTGACGGTTTGCGATCTTGATCGCAAAATATCTACATAGTAAATCTCGATCGCGATCAAGATCACGATCAGTGATCGCGATCTGGATGGACTGTGTAATGGCTGCCTTAGACTACTTTTTATCCCTGAAAAATATCACATTCCCGCGGGATAACGTCGTCGTTTAGTCCGAGCTTGCGAAGTCGCGGGCGGAAGGCTAGTATTTTGATATGGAGACATTTCCTATTTGTGAGAGCTTGTAATTAACTTTCTTTAAGTAACAGGTATAAAGTGTAATGATATACCTACCATTTAATTATTTAATTTAACATCATTTATGTAAGCTTTCCTAGTAAATAAATGAATAAATAAGTTAGATAGAAAACTATTTTTAATATTCCTTTATTTTATTGGATGGTACCTACGGCTGAAGGCCTAAGTAGCCAGAGCCGGTTAAATGACATAAAAAATGGTAGGTAGGTGTCGGTATTTACGTAGGTACTGGCTACTTAGCGTTTATGAGCAAATTTTTCTAAATTACATTGGTGACATTTTGTCTACATTGCGACAAACTTATTTCACACAGTGGTTAGTTTTTGGTACTAAATATACTGTTGACTGCCGGCAGTCCATTTTGACAGTTAATTTTGTATTGCTAGTGGCTCCTCCACGACCACTGTCACCGGGTCAGATATATTTGTGGCACCACTATACTTACTGTAGCGACATCTAGCGTCGAGTGGAAATGCGAAATAGAAATATTACATCAATAGGGTGAAAACTTCGGTTTTGGCCACTGCCCCGAGTGCTTACTTAGCTTAAAACATTTCGTTAATAACTTTTGCTTGATAGTATACTTTTTATCTATGACTTTTAAGTCATAATAACAATAGTAATAATTCAGTTTACATCGAATTAGATGTTCTTTTATTTTATCTAAGTTAGTTAAGTATTGATTTCTCGATGTATCTTTTAAAATTTGATTAACAAAAACACATCAATCGGCACCCTTCGCACATTTTAAGTTGAAGAAATAGGTTTTTAATTTACTAAAATAAAACTAAATTTCGTAAGTATATGAATACTTAGTTATATGTTTTTTACTATGTTTGTCCACGAATTTCTCGAAATCTTAAGGCATATCGAGATGGTTTTATTTGATTTAAATTAGGTGTATTCTAACTTTAGCAACAGTCTAAGATTCATCAAAATCAGTTTAGTAGTTTCCGTGGGTATGTTATAGTACAATTCGCTAAAACTTATTGTTATTGTACACTAAAACTTAAGAAATAAAAAGTAATTAAAAAAAATAAAGTGACTGGCACCGACCTCAAAAAGGTACCTAAATTATAGATATTATATTTTTCCTTTTCAGTTGACAAATACTTTTTGGAGTCTGTAAAATTTTTTTAAGTAGTTTTTTTGTATTGTAAGAAAAGTATAAGATACATTCTTGACAATTTTAGATATAAATTTTGTATTTTATAGATACCTACTTAAGACCATAGGCGAAATAAGTGAAAAACATCTTAAAGTGGCAACAGCGGGGGCTTTCATCCTACTTAATATAATCATTCGAATGTACATTTGTGAAAGGTATATCGTAATCTTACTGACTTCCTGCGCCATCTATTGCTTAGTAGTTATGATGCGAAAGAAGTGAAAAACATCTTAAAGTGGCAACAGAGAGGGCTTTCACCCTAATTAAAATAATCATTCGAATGTACTTTTGTGAGAGGTATATCTTACTGACTACCTGCGCCATCTATTGCTTAGTAGATATAATGACGTAAATAACATAAAATTATTTTTATGATTTTATATGTGCCTGGATGGGTTTCAATTTATATTATGTTTTGAAGCAGGTAAAAAAAAATAACATGATTCATTATTAATTGAGACAGCGATTAAATATAACGTATTTTCATAATCATGTGGCGCCATCTATTTTAGTAAGAATCAGTCTTTGTATTTTCCCGTAGGAATAAGGGGTTTTTATTAAATATAAAGTACCCTATATGTTGACCCGGGTTATAAGCTATTACTTCACAAAATTTGGTAAAAATCCGTCCAGTAGTTTTTGCGTGAAAAGCGAACATACAAACAGACAAACAGACAAACAGACAAACAGATAAACAGACAAACAGACAAACAGACAAAAATTTTAATAAATATCGTTTTGGGGTCTATATCCTGTACACATCACATAGCAGTAATTATTTTTTTTTAATCTTTCATGTACAGACTTTTTTTCCGTTTCTCTTTTATTATATGTATAGATATCCAACAATGACGTCGAATGAGAAAGATATTTCAATATCATCTTTGGACGCACGAATTGTTGGTATTCAAATATTAATAAAAACAAAACTATGAATAAAATACAAAATAGGCAACTATAAAAGAGTTCTCGTCCGAAGCTGAGGAAACATCTTAGGTTACTGAATATATTATAACTTGACCTCGATACTCTACAACTGAAAGTCGCGAATAAAACGACCTTTTTCATGGAATACAATATGTCCATCTACTATTACCTTCTTGAAACTCTCGCACCCAAGGCAATTTCAAACTTATTTACGAAGATCCTTTTTGTATTTTATACACTAGGTACTAACTTTTTTAATACCTTTTAAAATCTTACGCGTGTAGTAGTTTTTTTTTACCCTGTGACCTTACACTCAAGTCTGCAGTTCCTTGAAGATTTGAAAAAAAATTGGTTGTCTGTAAAGTCGGTTTACGTGATAACGTCATAATATGAAAACAATGATGAAAAATTGGATACTTTTATGAATTGAATTGAATTATTATCATTAAATTATCATTATTTTGTATAGGTATAACAAAGAAGGAGTTAATTGCTAGTTACATTACATTTTTTGGTCTAAGTTTATACTAAGCAAAGACTACGTACAGCCCAAACCGCTGAACCTAGAAACTTCAAATTTTGTACATAGATACGTTATACAGTGTAGGCATCCACTAAGAAAGGATTTTTGGAAATTCCACCCCTAAGGGGGTGAAATAAGGGATAAATGTTTGTATGAAAGTCCGTCAGTTTTGAAGTTAGGATCTTCAAATTTTGTATTTAGGCTGGCACTTGAATATTAATATTTACCTGTGTCAGCGTTTTTGACAATTCCACCCCCAAAGGGGTGAAAAGTTGATGAAATGTTGTATCTGGAAAGTCCTTCATTTAATTAATTATTTAGGCTTATGGTCGGAAAGTAAAACAAATAAGGAAACACATATTTTGTATTTTTCGAAAATCAACCCCTTAGAGGTTAAATGGGATAAATAAACCTAAAAATTGATATGGATGTCGTTATTGAGGTTTTATGGGATGACGATTGCAAAAACGGCATTTATTTTTATGTTTAACACGCTGATCATGATTCAACCCCTAAAAGGTTGAAATAGGGGTGAAATTTTGAATGACAAATCAGGGGTAAAATAAACATTTCAACTTGAAACTTTGTAGGCTTACTTCTTAAAACAAATAGGCAACACATTTCGTAATTTTCCCAAAATCAAACCCAGGGGGTAAAATAGGGGATGAATATGTGTAAGTATAAAAGTCAGTCAGTTTTGAAGTAAGGATCTTCAAATTTTGTATTTAGACTGGCAATTGAAAATTAATATTTTCCTGTGTCAGCGCTTTTGACAATTCCACCCCCGAAGGGGTGAAGAGAGGGATGAAATGTTGTATCTGGAAAGTCCTTCATTAAGTTTATTATTTAGGCTTATGGTCGGAAAGTAAAACAAATAAGCAAACACATATTTCGTTTATTTTCGAAAATCTACCCCCTAGAGGTTAAATGGGATAAATATACCTAAAAATCGATATGGATGTCGTTATTGGGGTTTTATGGGATGACGATTGCAAAAATGGCATTTATTTTGATGTTTAACACGCTGAACATGATTCAACCTCTAAAAGGTTGAAATAGGGGTGAAATTTTGAATGAAAAATCGGGGGTAAAATAGACATTTCAACTTTAAACTTTGTAGGCTTACTTCTTTAAACAAATAGACCCATTTCGTAGTTTTCCGAAAATCAAACCCAGGGGGTAAATAGGGTATAGAAACCTAAATCATCTTAAGTACCCTAAAAGTTCTTGGTACCTAAGCTACTCAGAACTAAGTTTTTGATTGTGAAACAGACACTTATTATTTACTAGCTTCCGCCCGCGACTTCGTCCGCGTGGACATTCGAAAAAATACTTAAGGGACCAAATTACCAGGATAAAAAGTATTCTTTCGGCTTTAGGCGGGTCCACCCTCACCAAGTGAGCAGACTCGTGCGAGGTCCGCCCCGTCGCACGTGGCAAACGTTCTGCCTCGCGCGAGGCTGCTCGCTTGGTGACGCGGACGAAGTCGCGGGCGGAAGCTAGTCGATAATATAAGACGTTATCACATCAAAAGTAAACTTCTAAATAAACGTAAAAAAGATAAGGCCGTTTATGCCGTAAATATCGCATATTTCGACACTCTCAATCTCAAGAGAATCAAAATTCTACGTCTACCAGTTGCTATTATTAATATCGAGCAAAAAACGGAAAAATCACGTTTGTTGTATGGGAGCCCCCCTTAAATATTTATTTTATTCTACTTGTTGTTTAACGTCAACAGAAATACATAATTTCTGCGAAAATTTCAACTGTCTAAAGTACCTACGTTTTATAATTCGGTGCAAAAAAAAAAAGAAAACAGTATTACCATAATATTAAAACTCTATATTCACATTCTGTAGATTTCTTTATTGGTGAACGACATTGCTGTTAATTCAAAACATGCTTTGACTGGATAGATATTTGTTTAACATTATTAATACAAGTAAAAAAATGGAAATTACTCTTACGTAAACAACAAAATAATTTTTCGAAGGGATGTTAGATTGATATTTTTTCACGTACTGGCAACACGCAGGCACAAAATATTTGTGACGCAGAGCAGGGGTGACAAACCTACTTTAACATGTGTGTGATCATTTGATTGATTTTGATTTGTATTTTGTTTACTTTACGTGGGCTCCTATCTGCTTCGCGCACAGTGCTTCTTTTACATTGTTTCGTAGATTTCTTGTTGTTTCTGTTATTGTTGTTGTTTATTGTTAAGTTTGAACCGTTGTTACTTGTTACTATTGTGTCTATACTATTACTATCTAACCCATTTTGCATTATCTTATGCGCTTTCACCCAAGATATAGTTCTTATAAGTAGATTTTAACAAAATCTGTAAAACCAAAACCTCACAATAAATTTGGTTTAAAAGAGACATGAAGAAAAAGGTTTACGACACCCTGTTGCCAAACTCAAATGTGAAAGTGACATTATTTTTTTTTGCACCGAATTATAAAACGTACTTTACAAGCTTTCACCGTTCATGAGTTACAGCCTGGTGACAGACGACAGACAGCGGAGTCTTATTAATAGGTGGTAATAGGGTCCCGTTTTTACCCTTTGGGTACACAACCCTAAAAAACGAACACTATTAAAACCCAATGTTTTTTCAACTTTGAGGTACAATGCGACATCTACTAGAGGTATATACATTCTTTTTTCAGGTGTTTTTTCAGTCACCACGTAACGGGACTCAACGCGACATTTATTATGTAGTACATAATATATACTTATTTTATGTAATATATAAGATCCTTCTTAAATAGTGCACATAATTTTAAGGGGTCAATGTACTCATGCATACAAACAACTTTTACTAGGGTACCAACATTGAAATCGCGAAAAAAAAATTAGCTGTTCCATATATTTTGATCTGTTCGATTTAAAATTTTCTATGGAACAGTTGTTTGTATGCGTGAGTACATTGACCCCTTAAAATTATGTGCACTATTTAAGAAGGACCTTAAATACTTATAGCTTGACGTTTCGGCTATTATAATAGTCGTGGTCACAAGCAGACAGGTGGTGCGCGGATTCTTAAGTTAAGTGCAAACGGGTGTTAGTCGCACCATGGGTTCCTTTTTAACCGACTTCAAAAATTGAAAAGGAGGAGGTTATCTATTCGTCGCGTTTTTTTTTATATGTATGTACGTACACCGATTAGGTACTCGAAGACGGCTGAACCGATTGAAATGGTTCAAACGTTATAACATCAGGTTTTCTCCCAAGTTGGTTTCAAAATTTTGAAATCGGTTCAGTAGTTTTCAGGAAATCTTGAAAATACTGTCGTTTTCTATACCACTTTATGTGAATTTATTACGTATCTTTAGGCATAACTCCTTTGTTTATAAACCGATTTCGATGATTCTTGTTTTGTTGGAAAGGGGATACCTCAAGGTATTTTAACCGACTTCAAAAAAGGAGGTTTTCAGTTTGATCACATACCTATTTACCAGAATACACGTAAATTGCCTGCATGATGCACTAAAAAGAGAGAAATATTTTTTTTTTATAAAAAAATAAAACCGCCTTCAAAAATGACATCAATTAAAAAAGTAAGAAATAATCCCTCACCAAATAACGTAAGTACTTTGAACAGGGGCGTGCATCAGTTTTCCTAGGCACTGTAGATCTAACTAGTGGTAGTTGCACTTATCATTTTAAAATGCGTAATATTTAGGCTGAGCGACGGCGACGTGACGCGGACAAAGTCGCGAGCGGAAGGCTATGTTGGATATAAATTCGCTTACCATATATTTTCCCGCTTTATTCAGACTGTAACTAATGTTCTGTATGTTATGTGAACTTACTTCCTAGTGAACTTGCTCTGCTCTTATCCTTTGGCACCTGGCGGTCGTGTGCGGTGGAGCGAATTTTTAACCACCACAGATATCTCAAAAATGCATGAATATAGATAACATGACTCGTAAAGAATCACACATGTCATTTGAGCGATAGCCGTAGTGGCTTTTAGAAAAGCCGTTGTATTTGTTTATGTCACTTCACATCACTCACGATCACGAATACCGGGTTTAATTAATTAATAAACGAGTAATAACACACACATATTGAGAGGTATTTAAATTTAACTAGATTAAATAAAATTTAGAAATAAACACAGCCTTCGCTGTAGAAAACAAAAGACACGGAAAGCAAAATAATAAATTCGTATGGCGGCAACCAGCTAACCAAGTATAACTGTCGTAATATTTGGTATTAAAATGTCTGAAATTTTTACCTTTCTGTTGAGTTAAACTAATATTTGGCATAGGTCTATTGAATTAAACAATTTTTGTTTTATCTATGAACGAAAACTGTGCGAAAGGATACGTACGTAATTTATGTAAGCAAATCGAATCCGCACAATCGTCACACTCTAATTTCTCCATTATATTTTAATTATTGATTACCTATATTAAGCACAAACACACACAGCAATTTCTTTTTATCACAGTACAAACACTCACTCAACAGTAATTATCTAATTAGGTCTCGCGCGCGTTCGATGCCAAGAAGACAAAAACGAACTAAAAACAAAATGGCAGGAACTTTCGTTGTTGCAAATTACAGCCGTAATCCATACTAATATTATAAATGTGAAAGTGTGTTTGTTTGTTTGTCCGTCTTTCAGGTCAAAACCGAGCAGCGTATCGACGAGATTTTCGGTATGGGGAGAATTTGAGAGCTGGAGAGTAACATGGGCTACTTTTTATTCAGGAAAATTTTAAAATAAATATAATAATTTTGTAAATAAAATCGTTTAACTGTCGTACTTTACACAACTGTCATTTCCTACATAGCCGCTTCCAAAGAGTAGGTATGTCAAAGAGTATGTTTTGAGAGTGACGTTTTTGTCTTTTTGGATTACCTATTTTAAGTGACATTTATGGCAGGCAGATTTTGGTGATACGAAGTTCATGTCCAATAAAATTTATATGGCAAAACAACGTTTGCCGGGTCCGCTAGTTATTAATAATTCTATAACTCAATCACGGGTGCGGGCGGTTAACAATCACTCTTAAAATCAGCGCAATAAGGTTGAAACTCGTTGAACGTACACGCATTGCAGCGCGCGAAACGAGAAAGAGACGGGTCGGGAATCATCGGTTCATTTCGCGACAGTTTGTTGGAAGCTCGACTACCTAACCCAGTTAAATTGAGAACATATGCATCTCTTAGGACGACGCACATTTTCGGTAAACATTATACGCGGTTGTATTACCTTGACCAGGGTGCCTACCATCAACTCTTATTGCGGTTTTGTTTAGGACCTAAACTGATCTGCTTCGCTTATTCGTACCACGACAGCTTAATATCAATGACAGCGATTCAGTGATCATTCAATGACATTTCACAGCCGCTAAGCTGTCAAGAACTCTTATTTGACTTATAACTCGGCCAAGCTAAAATGGCCCCAACTAGCACAAAATGTCTGCTTAAGACCTATATAGCGATATAATTACAGGTAGAAGCTGCAAGAGTCAGCTGTATAACGCGCTATGCAACCATTTTGCAGCTGCTTTAGATCTAAAGGGGCGAAATTAGAACCTATTTTAATAGATCCAGTAGAGTTTCATAATAGTGCATGTAATTTCTTACAACCGCTATTTTCACTTCTTATGCACCCTATTGGCAGTAATTGAATGAAAGAATGTCAGATCCGCTCGTTATTTCATTCACTCCGAAGTGTAAACTGCAGCTTTCAGTGCAAATTGTGACTTTCTTAAGTATTTAATTTCTATTACATGTAAGATGTTTTTATATAATTATAGCTAGGCAGCGTGTAGTGAAATAATAAAATGGTGGAATTGTAGTGTAAATATACGATTTAAGTTACGCGGCTTGTTTATGCGATAAACATCGGCAAATTTAATTTACTGTGAAACATGTATGGTGTTTTTGGAGTAAAACTAATGGGCCTTCAATTTATTGAAGATATTACGAAAATTTAATGAATTTGTAACTGCGGGTCAAATTTTTTTATCCTAATTTTGATAAGTATTACACTGAATTATATTTATTTATGGATAATTAACGATAACATGTTGTTTGCGATCATACTAAACTGTGCCGTGTGACTCGTGTGTTTAAATAAACAGAAATATATGAACAAATAAAATAAATGGTTTCAGAAAATGGCGTCTATATTATTGCAGCTTTGCTTTCTAGTTTTCGCTACTGTAGCTCCCTTTTGCAGAAATAGGTGACAAAAACCACTGTTCGGAAACTCCTAGATCCAATTAAGCTGCTAAATTCTTTTTTCTAGAACTTCTACCTCCATACAATGTCCAAGAAAGTGGATATTATAACCGAGAGTGCGAATTTGATGTGATATAAAGCTCGCACCTGCATTGCAGCACATACAATAAATATAATTTAGGGGTCTGCAATAAATGCTGGAAACCCTTGATGCTTGAATTGTTTGATTTATTAAAAACCTAGTAGTATTATGCTAATAAATTCTTCTGTTACGTATACTCTATGATCTCTAAAAATCAACTTAAAGGCCAATGCACCTATAGTTTGTAACTTTAAGAATTAATCGTCAAATAAAACAAAGTTGGTTAATACCTATTAATTTTCAAGAAAATACGACGACGAGAAGTAATTAAAATAAAAAAAATTAAATTAAAGCATAGAACCAACTTCAATTAAGTCTTTTGCAAGTAAATGAGGGCTCCGACTTTATTGAAGTCGGTTCTATTTTTTTTTTAAACATTTTTATTTTAACCTCTTTTTTAAACACCGTTTAAGCTCAATTTGATAGAAGGCATAAATCAGAATCGAACAAAAAATCATCATTAAAATCCGACAAACAAACAAACATTCAACTACTTATACAAAAACTTTTTCCCGAATGAATGTAACTGAAATAATATTACTGAAAACCGCATCAAAATCGGTTCACCCAAACATAAGAAAATTGCGGACAAACGTACATACATAGGTACAGGTCAAACAGGGAACCTTTTATTTTGAAGTCGGTTAAATCGAATTAACCTTTTATAACACGTTCTGCATTTGATTGAAAAGCTATTATTTTATGTCATGAAGCACTGCAGACTCCATAGTAGTTCCACAAAAGATAATTTTACGAGCTTATAGGAACTAATTTTACCTCACAGGCATAACAGAAACCGTAAGAAGTAAATTAGACACAATTTCCTATCCTATGCAGAACAGGGTGGTATAGTATGCCACGCGGGACCGTAATGCAACTAAAAGTGCCAATAAATATGCAATTATAACTACAATGCAGTCAATGGTGGTCTGAAATGCTATGCGAAACCATTATGCGAGTAAAAGTGGCAAAAAAGTTACAAATCTAACTATTGTGCAGTTAATGGTGCCATAAGGTGTTACAAAAATACCTTAGGTTCCTGCTGCGGTCATAGCTATAATTTTAGCTGTTATCGAACTTGTGCCTAAATCTTACTCCGTTATGCCACCTCTATAGACATTGGAGCTTTAAGGAAAGCTGCATTTTTCACTAGTGTGCTAGTTGGGGCACCTGCAGGTTATACCCGTCCCTCTCACTCTCCGGGCATGACAGAATCGAGTGAAAGAGACGAGTAGAAGAAATAAGGACACAAATCGTTCGGTCATTTACATTTAGCAATTCATTTGCGATCCAGTTTTTAGAAGGTCATAGTACGAAAGAAAGCAATTCATTTTAGGAACCTATTCTGCATCGCGCTAGTTTTGAATCGCTGTCTTAAAGTTGATGGTACGCACCCTGTACTTTTTCTAATTTATGTTGTATGAAAGGCTGCTTGCATCGAATAGGCGATTCGGAGTCTGCCTACCGTGTCTGGTACCTAAGTATTTAGTATTTAGCGAGGAAAAACTTATTGGGTGAAGTGTTGAATAGACGTTTTATTATAGAATATCTGAACCATATTAAACTAAATTAACTTTAAGTATATAATTACATTAGTGGAAAATTAGTAGAATGTTATTTAGGTTTTTAATGAGGTAGGCACAGCCTAATTGCCTATATGGTATGCACGCCCCTGACTTTGAAGTCGGGCGGGTTTTGACAAAAACAACAAAAAATGTACATGTTTCACGCCCGACTTCAAAGGACTTACGTTATTTGGTGAGGGATTATTTCTTACTTTTTTAATTGATGTCATTTTTTGAAGGCGGTTTATTTTTTTATAAAAATAATTACCATTATGGTTCGGAACCCTAAGGACACAATTACTTTTAATAATGTCGTATTACATTGTTCTACACTTCATTTAAATATTAAATAAAGTCAGTAAAAAATGCATGATGGATACGTTCAGAAACCATAACATACTCCGACAATTTTTAAAGTACCTATATCTCTATATCACTTACCGAAACTTACCGAAATAAGTACACACTTCACGTAAACAATGACGGAAGTTATGTAATAATATAGGTAACAAATAAAGAATTACATTTTGTTTCGACTTCATTATCATCTTTCGAATGTATCCTCAGATAATATTAATAACCCTAAATCTTCAAATGGTGATTTTTCAGTTTCCTTTTAGGCATTAAATAAAATCTGACTTTAGATTAATAAACTGATGGAAAAATCGGCCAAGTGCGAGTTGGACTCGCCCATGAAGGGTTCCGTACACACTTAACCTACCGATTGCCTATACCTTGCCAAAATTCCACCATAATTTTTTGTCAGCAAAATATAACTTTGTTTTTCATAGTGTTTGTATGAATGACAAAGTTACATTTGCGGTTATTGAAAATGTGTTATATCTCAAAAAGTACTAACTATGTATCGTTCAAACCAATTTTCGTTGAAAGTTTTTATTAAAATCTACAGCATATATTTTTTCTAGATTTTTCACTTTTTTATTTCAAAAGTTAGAGGAAGGGGGGGGGGGGGGGGGACACACACTTTACCACTTTGGAAGGCTCTATCTTTCAAAATATTGAGTTTGAGAAAAAATGAATTAAGAAACCTCCATGCTATTTTCAAAGACCTATCTATAGACACCCCACACGAATATATTTGATTAAAAAAATATTTTTCAGTTTCAGTTCTATGTATGGAGAGCCCCCCTTAATTTGATTTGATTTTTTATTTTTGTATTAAAATCGTAAAGCGGTTCACGGAATACATCTACCTACCAAGTATCAACTGTGTAGTTTTTATAGTTTTGGAATAAAGTGGCTTTGACATACGGACGGACGGACAGACAGACAGACAGACAGACAGACAGACAGACAGACAGACATGACGAATCTATAAGGGTTCCGTTTTTTGCCATTCGGCTACGGAACCCTAAAAAAGGACACAATTTACTATAATTTACGAGAATTTATACATGCCAAAGCTGTGACAGGTTTTCATATGTATGGACAGTGCCCCTCGTAGCGCATTATTAACAGCTAGTATATTCCACGGTTTCACTTGTGTGTTTCTGTTCCCGTGGGAATATCGGAATAAAAAATATCCTATGTTTAAAAATATATATCCTATGTCTAAATCCATCATTGTGCCACATTTCAACCAAATCCGTTTAGTAGTTTTTGCGTATAAGAGTAACAAACATCCATACATCCATACTTACAAACTTTCTTAACTAACTTTCGCATTTATAACATTAGTATGATGTACCATAGGCAATAGCGTCGCTTAACCACTTCTAAGGTTCAATTGCTTGCACGCCGCGCCCAACATACCTACGTTTAGTTTGTGCAGAGGCGATACGTGCGCACACGAATTTTATTGCTACCTGCACGCGTAGCATGACAAGCCCGAGAAGAGTTTTGTTTACCTAGAAAGTCTATAATTGATAGCCGAACAATAGGTTTGTCTACGATGAAATGTCATTTTTGACGTTTCGATGTAGACAAAACCTTTCTCGAGTTCGTCATGCTACCCATGCTGGTTAAGCGGCGCTGTTGCCCATAGTACATAGGTACTGTACGGAACCCTCGGTCAAAAAATACTATAATATTACTAACGTATGAGTCTTACTCGCACTTGTCAGGATTTTTTATTATCTGATAAGAGAAACTTATGACTATATTTTTGTTTCAGGTACAAGGCAAGATCTCTTAAACAAATGACAATGTCAGAAAACAGAAAAAAACGTACGAGTAGTTTTAGAAAACTGTTCCCTAATTTATTTTTTTCTCACAAGTCTAAAGATAAAGCGGGTTTAAAAGATTCTGCAGCAGTATTAAAAGGTAATAGTGAAAATTCTTCAGTCAATCAGTATCATAATCCTCAGTCAGTTATAGACAAATTGGGAAAACAAAGCTACCCAGTGAATGACGAAAATATTTATGAAAATTTGGCAGTACGTGTTCCTGTTGATATCGAAGAATGGCACAATGTTCCAAGTAACCATTCATCAAGTAGTACGTTGGTTTCTGAAAGTGTAAAAAATAAAAGCGTTTATTCAGACGAAAGAAATAAAAGTAGAAATGATCAAACATATATTCACACCCATTATGCGGCTAGGCCACAAGTACCGGTAAGACCAAAAGAAGATTTCTTTAATGTTTCTAATACAACTGTCGTGACAAATACACTTCAAAGTCCTCAGTACCCTGACGTGTATTATCATTCTTTAGACAAAATAAATGATAAAATATCTCTGGATGAAATAGATATATACAAAGCACAAGCCGATCCGGCACCTGTTGGCGCGGAAATAAAGAAAGTGAGCACAAAGTTTCTAATATCACCAAAAAAGGAAGCCGAGGTCAGAACCATACAACCTAATCGCGCCCGAAGTCTATCATTAGACAAAAGCAACCACAGATCTAGAGAGAACCACCTTGGCGAAGAGAACAAGAAAGGCAGTGTTACGAGAAAATCTTACAATTATTCGGCACCTACCTCTCCAATGCCTTTAAATCATAAGATACCCAACATGCCGAAAACAGTCTCACCTTACGAACACGTTAGAAAAACAATGATGGAAAACGAGGAAAAAAGAAATTCCTTGAGTAGGTCGATAAACCGCAATAAAACTACACCGTCACCTAAACTTGCAGACCATGATTCACATAAAATGTCTGGTGTCACCTCATATAAGGAACCAGCAAATGCAAACTGTTCTACACTAGAAAAAGAGCAAACCCGACAAAAAGTAGAGGCATTCTATTGGCAAAAGTTAAAAGAACAAAAACAAATGGAAGATGAATATTTGTTACGACAATCAATAAATTTTTCGGCGCAAAATCCTAAAAGTTTCCATACTGTGTATTCTAATTCTAGTTGTAGTTCTCCGAGCAACTTTGTACAGGAACCAAGGAGCTTTAGTTTACCTCGAGGAAGGGAAGCTACGTACCAGTCTTCATCTCCTTTTGTAAGAGGTGCGCCAGAAAGGCGCACTGATTCCTTTCTCACGTTTCGAGACCCTGCCGACGATGAGATTGTGTACAGACATCCCGAGAAATTGTTAAAAAATAGAATAACGCCAATGATGGTGGCGAATTTTAAGAAAACTACTTTATTGACTCAAACTAAGCCCGTACCTCAGGAAAGAAGATTAATGAACCAGCAGCCAAAGAGAGTGAGTTTTGAAGAGCACTTAAGTAAATTAAAATTAGAACATGGTTACATTGTTAACGATGGAATGAAGACCAAAGAAAAGAGTCAGGATATAAAAACCCGAGTACCCTCGAATGTTACAAATTGGTCCGAAATGCCGTTGAATGGTCCTCCACGTCCACCTATTCGAACGACGAGTATAAATAGCGGTGGAAAAACCATTTTGAACAATTCAAAAAGTGGTCTGTCTGCCGGAGGGCAATCGTTGTGTTCTGAATCGGAGAGTGGATCAGAAGCTAGTGAAATACAAAGAATTCTACAAAAGAAATCGCAGAGAGGTAAGTCGCTCTAATTTTGTCTTTACCTACCTACTTTATTAACTAATGTGCTACTTTCAACTTTTATTGATTAATATATCTACTATGACTATTATCTGCTTTGATTAGATTAAAGGAAACGAATAGTAAAGTATTTTAAAAATATTAGCCGGAAGCTTTTTAGTCCGTTATAAAAGCATAATGCTTAAATAGGTTTAGAATAATATTGACTCGCGCACTTTTTTTCATAATTCCAATTTAATTGAAATGACTGGCGTAAAATACAATACGATATAACTTCACCCGCGAGACTTTTCAAACTTTTAAAGCTGTAGAAAAGTTTTAAAGCGAAGAAGGCGTGGTGGAATCCTATTTTGTCGTGTGTTTATTCCTCTATGTCGCCGCAGCGCTGTTTCTGCGGGTGTACATACAGTACAGTAAGCAGCTTCCTAGTCGCGGTGGCGTAAACATCGTCCGAACAATACGACCTCGCAGTAGGGCTGGCCGTATTATCTTTCCGTATAAGCTTTGTTTCGCGAATTTCCACAGTTTAGGCATGGGAATTTTGAATCGTGCGAGTCTCGTGCATTCAAGCAAAGAAGCTTATATGTTGGACGTTACGTTACGTTGGTTATTATATCTAAAGGCATTTTGGTAGCTGTGCCTACAGACAGTTCCGACTTTTAGCGAACGTAAAGTTATCGACGGTTGTCGTAAAGTCAAAGGGGAGTTGGTGGGGTATGGGCACAGTAAATATACAGGGCGTCCCAAAACTACATGGAGGGAAAGTACCTTAAATACTGAAGATATAAAATTTTACTGCAAGGAGACTTCATTTTTATTTTTAAAAGAAAACGAACTGCATTCAAAGAATTTTGAATAATCACCTGTCTGAACTGGGAATCGAACCCGCTGAATGTAAAAAAATATTACTTTAATTTCTTCGTTAAGTTCGTAATTTCGCGTTCTCGGACCTAGTCTCTTCTTGGTTTACATTAATGAGCTGTGTCTTCATACTCCTGTAAATGGTAAGGTTTTTGCCTTTGCAGATGACACAGCTCTTGTATACTATGGAGATACTTGGGATGAGACTCGTAAACATGCTGAGGAAAATCTGAGTGTGGTTATTTCTTGGCTAAATAGAAACTTGTGGTCACTTAACGTTGTCAAAACTAAGTATGTCGCCTTTTCTATTAATAGTAGAACACAACCTAATTTGCACTTTGGCATTCAAGCACATACATGTCGCGGTGTTCTATCTCAACCCTGTTCTTGCGTTCAAGTAGCGGAAGCATCGCATATTCGATACCTAGGTGTTGAAATAGATAACCATCTATCCTGGGCACGACAGATTGAAAATCTGAATTCTAAAGTAAGAAAAGTTATTTGGGTCATGAAAAGTTTACGTCTTGTGGCTGATCTAAATGTACTTAAGACCGTTTACTACGCACTAAGCCAGTCAATTCTCTCATACTGTATTGTGGTATGGGGTGGAACATGTAAAACTAGACTATTGTCCACAGAAAGGGTTCAGAGATCTGTGCTGAAAGTGATGACTTTCAAGCCTTATAGATTTTGTACAACTGAGTTGTATAGATTATGTGGTTTACTTACCATTAGACAGCTATTCATTTTAAAAACTGTTTTGAAACAACACTCTAAATTATTTTTTGATCAATCACGTTTAGGCACTGACAGAAGAAGAGCTAAAAAAATATGTACAATAGCTAAATATAAAACCACCTTCTATAAAAGGTTCTCATGCTACTTAGGGCCACACTTGTATAACAGAGTGAATAAGAACATTGAAATCTACAACCTACAAAAAATCACATGTAAAGCAAAAGTATTGGTTACTACGGCTAGACTATGACAAAACTGAACAACTTTTAACTTATCTTTATTAAGGCCTTACTCGTAAAAAGTATGGACTCTTTGATATAAAACTATAGGACGGTTAGAGTTGTTATAAATCTGGTAATAAGATATATATTTCTTCATATCTTTATCTAGAATCGTATAGTTTCAGAAACACGATTTTATGATTTTGACTCGACACTTTTAATTTTCGAAAATACCTCTAAAATATAAGAAATATCAAGATTATTCTTAAATGGGGATACATATACTATTCAAAATTACTTTAATTAGTGGACACTAATAATATTTAGGATCGTATAGAAGCATTTTTTTAAAATCGCTATAGTTTTTGAATACGAAGTGATTTTGTGTTTTTTTTTGCGTAATCGGCAAAATCGGTCTCGCTCCCGCTCGCGTCGTTTTCTCATTGCTATCTCGCTTTAGCATATTTTTTCCGAGTATCGCCTTAAACTTAAAAATAAATTACACACTTATAAAAGAAATAATTTATAACAAAATTTAATTAAATTTTTAACGTACCTAATTAATTAAACTTAGTACTTACCTATTTCAAGCAACCACACGCGCGCACACATATATGCACTTACAAACAAATAAACCATAAATATACACACTCACACACACATGCAAGCACACACACACACACACACATACACACACATACGCACATTCACAAATTTATAATTTTTGTGTTTGTTGTAATTTATTAGTCAATTTTTAAATTTTAATTAGTCCAATCACTATTGTTGTTTAAGTAACAAGAATTTGTTTATAATTTTTGTGCTAAAGAACTATTTAAAGGGAAGGATCTGTCTCCTAGAATACAGGCTAACCTAAACTAGGAGGCAGAGTAAAACTGTTTAGTTAGCATGTATTTTGTAATATTATATTGTGAATCTGTTATTTTTGGGCTGTTTTTGGACAATAAAAAAATATTATTATTATTTAATTTTATTATACCGATCGAAAAGCTCAATTATACCCAAGCTTTCCTTATAATTAACATAGCATCTTAAATAAAAGGAAGGCTACGAAATTTAACATTTAATGTTGAGTAACAAGTTTGTGCAGCGTTACGGATAGCCTTTTTTGTGGCTGTCGATGTCGCCTCGACTAATAAGTGAAGATTGGAGTAACTATACCTAATTTCCCTATCATAAGTCTTTGATAAAATCTGATAAGTAACACCACCTCGATTGGTTTAAAAAAGTTTGAATAATTTGGTGCGGGTTCGATTCTCTGTTTGGACTTGCTATTATTAAAAAAATCTTTAAATGCAGTTCGTATTGTTATTTAAATAGAAATAAAGTTATATTTAAATAAAGTTTTCTATCTACAGTATTTGGTGCAGTCTATAGCAACCATATGGCAAAGTAAGGGCGTCCCACGACTATGCCACATGGTGGAATAGACCGCACCAAATTATTTAAACATTTTAAAACCAATCGAGCTGGTGTTATTGATGTATGATAAAATTGACTGTGTGCTATCTGGTTTTTTACTGTAAAACTAAAACGCTCTACAAACCCTTTCTATACCTATAGGTAAATAAAAATGTAGTCAAAATCCGATGCCCAGCATTAAGACTAATTTTTACCTGCACACAAAGCCCATTTTACCTTTACATTTTTGTTTTAAGGAATCGTTTATCTAATATGACTGGAATAATTAAAACTGCTTAAGCAACTTGGTTAGTTCAAATTACTTTTTACTTTTTTACATTCACAGTGCAATTTTTATTACTTATTGAAAATGAAGTATTAGAAAAAAACGCTGTCCGGGCGAATGCTCTACTCCGTAGCTCAGTGGTTAGAGCATTCGCCCGGACAGTGAAATGTCGTGGGTTCGAGTCCCATCGGAGCTAGTTATGAGACGGGTGGTTTTTTTCTAATACTTACTCCATTTTCAATAACTTGGTTGGTACCAACTACAATAATAATATTAATATCGAAAGATTTTCATTGTTGATTGCTTTAATATCTTACATTAATATTTAAGAAGATAAATAATATAATGCTAAGTTGAAGACTGTTGAGTGTTGATTGCTTGTAAGTATGTAATTACTTACTTAAAATATAAAAAACCATAATTATTTATTATTTTAAATAAATTATTTTAAACTATTAAAATTAAATAGATACTTCCCAAAATTGTTCACAAAAAATTAAAATCTGTTGGGTTTTCTATAAATCACATATAACATAACCGCGAATATGATAGGATATGACCAAAATTAATAGGATAAAACCGCGAATGTGACTTACACATGCCAATACTAGCTTAAAACGAAAAAAACTTGTTGCACCCAATGATAAGATATAATTTTAGTTCAAAAATCATAATTTTAAATTCATAGTAGGTGTACAGTACAATATATGAAGTTTTTTTTGTCTCCTGTAAAATTTTACTAATGTTGTATTCGCGGTATTGAATGCCGAACGACGATTTGATTATTTTTAACTTTGGGGTGATAAATTGGCTTTTCCAATATTGATGCAGAAATCAGAATAAACAGTGTTAATATTATATAATTATCATCATCATCATCATCATGTCAGCCGAACGAGGCCCACTGCTGGGCATAGGCCTATTAATTATTATATAATTGAAATGAATTCCGGTTTGGTTTGTTGTTGTTCAACGAAAAGTTACTTGATTTATGCAATGTTCTGAAAGTTATAATAAGAAACAACCCAAGCATTTAATACAGTGACTTGAGATTTTCTCATTAGAAGTTTAACTCGACTTTCATGATTCCAATGCTATGATAGGACCAAGTTTTATACAAATCGTGCACGTTTATATCACTCACTTAAGTTCAAAGCCAACTTAGCGGGATGGAAAAATATCCCTTCTTAGTCAGCTCTGGAAATATGGACCACTTACATTTTCCAAGTAGTAGGTACTTAAGAAGAAAACGTGGTATATGGATATCCTTTGTTAGGGTTTAGGTCAGTTCTTTTGTTTTCATGATTCAGTAACCGATTTTATTTATTTATCGGTTTTTATAAAATATTCAAAAGTAGTGAAAGATGAATTGGTTACACTATTGGAAATTGGTTTAATTAGTGGACACGAATAATATTTAGGATCGAAAAGCATTTTTTTTTAAATCGCTGTAGTTTTTAATACGAAGTGATTTTGTGTTTTTTTGCCTAATCTGCAAAATATGTCTCGCTCCCGCGCGCGTCGTTTTCTCATTGCTATCTCGCTTAGGCATAATTTTTTCGAGTATCGCCTTAACTTTAGTTACCTAAGCAGCACTATTTACATAATACCTAATAGACCTCAGAACATGAACACTCTACCACGAGCTTTAATCAAATGAAATAGCGGTTGTGCTTGAACACATATCCACTTGACACGAAACCCTTCACTGTAGCATTTGGCCACTGATACTTACCTCCACTCTGC
The DNA here is from genome assembly GCA_949710035.1 of Crambus lathoniellus. Classification (NCBI taxonomy): domain Eukaryota; kingdom Metazoa; phylum Arthropoda; class Insecta; order Lepidoptera; family Crambidae; genus Crambus; species Crambus lathoniellus. The sequence continues at coordinate 34,674,173 of OX453296.1, forward strand.
AGTGAGGCAATGTCTGCAGCGTTTTAAATGATCGCACAATCGGGATTTACTCTCCAATCATACAATTTCAGCATCTATGACAATTGTTTTAAGTCTGATTTACACTGCACCCAGCACCCCAAGCAAGCATACGCTTTGTACGTGTAAGCTGTTATCGAAATTGGACTGTCAGCCATCGATAAAAGCGACAAACCAGAATGGTAGTTTTCGATGTCATTTTTGTTAAAGTCTCTTTTTCTGAATAAACCCTATTCGGATTTAGTTTTGCAGATGAAGTTTATGCATCAACTCACGATGGTTCAGACTCAGACCAGGGAGTGGATAAGTTCTACAGAGAGGTAGATCAGCTCATGGCTGCTTAAAAAAACGTACGACCGAACGACTTAACGACCAATTTCTTGATGGTAATGGTAAGTTAGAAAAAGCTTTTTCACTTCTCATGCTCGTAAAGTTCGTGTTTATGTTGGGTATAGGCTGCATAAAATCGCTTTTTATGCTCTAGTGCATAAAGTAAAATCTTGGTCTAAGTCTCAGATTCTAAGACAAAGGTCGTCAGCTAAACAGTCACACACGCAATTAAACTTCGTTAGATAAAATTTTTGTTTCATTCTGTTTCTTAAATTTTGTACATAATGCATGTTAAATTACTAAATAAATAAAACTAGGCAAAATTAATGAGTTTTGTAAGAAATAAGTATTTCAAGAGCATTATGGACTACGATCTATGCTAAGTAACTGTGCGCTGCCACTTCCACGTATAAAAAAAAAGAAAAAGAAAGTTTTCCCGCCAATATGGCGAAGTCTTTATTTTTCTTTTTTGCAATATTGTAATTTATTTTCCTTACACTCGAAGTGAAAAGCAGAGTGTATAACTCGTACATAAAACCCATTTTACCCTCGAATTGACTATCCATCCTCGCCTACGGCTCGGGTGGATATATACGTCTCGGGTAAAATGGTATGTTTTATGCACTTGTTGTACAATCTACTATATTAATCATTAAATCTTTGGATTTCATCGTCACTAAATTGGCTGTATTTTTTACATCCATGTTAATCGTTCGTTATGAACCATATGGATCGACGGGTGTACCACGGGAAAAAATATTTCCTTTGGTACACCCAGGTGGACAACGCAGGTGGACCACGGGCAATAAAAAAAAGTTGGTGTCATGTCATATTTAATATATTTTCCGTATTTGTCACATTAACAAAGCTTTGTTACATAACAGTTAAGAAACTACTAATTTTGGAGCAAACTGGCTGTAACACCAGCAGGACAGACAAACACACGAGTAATCCTATAATATAAGGGCTTCGTCTTTTTTTTGCCAAAACCCTTAAAGCATTGAAATAATCAGTATTTAATACCAAACCAAAAAATACCCCAATTACAGTAGATATACGGAATCTATCACAAAAGAATTGAAATGAATTTCCCACCATTTTCCTCTTGCTACACTACGCAGGCGCCACGCTATTTTTAGACGAATTGAATTGCATTCAAGTTAAGCTCAGGTCATGGACTTCAGTTTACTATTACATGATGCAGCTTCCATTTTGAATGAAATATTTCCTCGGGGCGGTAGGGGGTGGGTGGAGAGGGCATCGACCGCGCACCGGGTCAGACACGCTTCAGAGTCCAATGTCACGACTCACGATGCAAAGCGTAAGCCGGTAACTTTAGCATTATGAAACTTACAATCGACTAGTTGGTGTGACATGTCGGATGTAGCGTAGTGTGCAAATCACTACACAAATGTATGGGAGTCTAAAGAGACTCATCTTCGCGACTGGCGGCAGATACTACGTCTATTCTAACCAATCACAGACGATATTGAACACTTAATTCTATGGCCAGATACCTAAATGCCATAAAATAGAAATTCAGTTATGTCAAGAAGTTGATACGGCACATAGTACAGAATATTTAGCGTGAAAATATGGAAATTTATTCCCCGCATCAGCATTTCAGCGCGGTGCAGTCTGAAAACCGCCATAGCCAATTATTGAAAAAATCTTTCACGTCTTTAGAATGTTGACGCGTTGCATGGGCGGTAGTAAATAAAATTCGCTATAACACCCAATAGATAATCTTGTGATAACAAGCCTTACGGAAAAAAATGCTTAATTTTAAAAACACTACAGAGAGGTTACAAACATAAAGTAAAATTGCAGTCATGAACAAGACTATTAAATTAAAAACTAAGAATACTTATGTGCTTTAATCTGCTACAACAGTGAACGTACATAATTGCATAATGTAAATATATATTAATGCTTCGTGCAAGGTGGTCCCAAAATTTATTACCAATTCTGATTTTAACTGTTTGGGGGTGTCGGTTCTGAATCTCCAATTGTTATGCCTGTATCTATATGACTCCGGTTTATTACTCATCCCTTATTATAACCATCAACTTATTTATACTAGCGCTTATAACGTACCAGAGGGCCTACTCTGAAACGCAAAATCCGAAATTTAGGCATACCCGTCGCTCTCACTCTCTAGTCGTCACAAATGGAGTTAAAGCCCTCAAGCACGGTTCTAACGACGGACTCGCTGTCACACCTTTTTTCACACTGGTGTGACTACGAAATCAAATAGAAAGTAACTTATAATTTTCTGTTTAACAATGCTACTTAACATTGGGGGTATCGTAATTTTATTGTTTTAGACATTTGACAAGTAACAAATCAAACTTTTAAAAATCTATTTAACGCGTTTGAGCGCTTTGAATCCCCTTTATTGTGCTTGGTTTCCAAGCAAATCAGCAGGCCCAAGTGTAAGAGCCTTAACAAGAATTTTAAAAAACCTCGTCTTTGTAACTAAAAAGGGGGAGGCCTGCCTAATTCCCAATTCGAGCTATAGGTACCTACTCGCTTCTCATCAATCATGATCGATCGAGAGTATGTCTATCAGTGACGAAGGGTCCATACATGCCGATTCCAATCAGCTTCAATTTTGGAATCCCTGAAAACCCCACCCCACCTATCCACTTTGCAGGTCATTCATTATTGCCAGCACTTTTAGGTCTTACCTTCGCCATATTTCGACCCCTCGCCACTTATGTCTACAGCTCACATCGATGCAAACGCGATGCAGCATCGTTGCAGTCCTCCGACCACGCTACTAAGAGCAGCAATACAACTTTGCGACCCCTCGCCGCTGATGTCTATAGCTCACCTTTTACATACTGCGACTTCACTGCGATATCACGTCTCCGTGATCGTTTGGGTCCTTGTACGAGTATATTAAATGGGGCCAATAATATTGATTCAATGAATAAAGACATGATACCTATTAGTATGACAAACGACTATGATTAAATAATTAATATTAAACATTATTTTATATTTTGCATGAACAATCACCTTTTTGATTACAATGTTTATTTCACAATTTCATTTGTATTGTAAATTAAATATGAAAATTATCATTTCATTCTGAAATTTATACGTCGACTACTACGGCTATTCGGATGCTACGAGCAGGCACAAACTGACTACGAAATCGATCGCGCTTTTTAGGCGCTACGAGACGACTACGGAGCGTTTGTCTCCAAGTTTTCTCCACATTGCGAACCCAATTCACGTACCACATTGTCATTATTGTGGATATATCAATTTGATTAATTACACATAAACAATGTACCTATACTTCGCATGATGTTTTAATTCTTCTGTCAGTCGATTCTCTAAAATTCGATCACCGATTCGCATATTTGAGTTTGACATAAGGATTTGTCGATTTGTAATAAGTTGTTATGGAATGCGAAGTGAATGTGAAGTGATATCGTAATATCGTCTTGTATTCGGTCTTTGGTATATTAAACAGCCGTGTACCACGTGATCCCAGACTACTCCGGCGCGCGCCGCGTACCTACTTACTTTGTGCTAGAGAGGGCTAGCTAGAGAATGGAAGCCAGTAGCGCGCTAAACGGAAAAAAAACCTGTTTTCTAGATATTTTTCCAGGATAAAAAGTAGCATAATATATGACACTCTACAGCTGCCTAACTATACCTCATACCAAAAATCACGTCGATCCGTTGCTTAGTGTTGTCGTGAAAGACGACCAAACAAACGAACAAACACACTTTCATATTTATAATATTAGTAGGGATAGGCACATATCAATGCGTGAACTATATTTTTTTGTAGAATTTTTAGAGTTTGTGAACCTGATTCACAAACTCTTAAACAGCCAGGTTCGATTTTGTAGTCGGCCAGCATCGCATCGGCCGAAAGATTTTCTATTTGTAAATTGACTCTTTATATTATTATTAGGGTTCTGTATTTGTAGTACAGAAGTAGGTAGTTACTACAAAGCCAATTCAAAAATTGAGATACAAGGGTTTGGTGGATATAGTGTTGCTTAAAAGCATTTTGTAATAGGTAGTGCATCAATAACGCTTTTACCTAATTCTTAAAATTTTAGTACATATTGGGCACCCGCGATTTCGTACACGTGGAATTCAGCTGTAAGTATATATAAAATTCAAAAAAATTCAAAATTTCGTTTATTCAATTTAGGTTTGTTTAACAACACTTATGAACGTCAATATAGCTACGCCATCGGTTCGCAAATCCTACGGCAGGAGACCTTGTAGCGAGAAAAACCGGCAAGAAACTCGCCAAGGGCTATTTTTTTCTCCCTGTTTTAACTTATACAGAGTCGTCAAATTTGAAAAATGACCTTCACATAATATTAAGCTTACTTTCCATCACAATACAGAATACCGCTTAAATTAAGTACAATTTTGCTTATTACCTAAAACAGTAAACAATTTTCAACTAAACAAGGAATCAAATAGTTTAATGGACACACTAATCTTAATCGTATTCACATTATATTATAGGATTAATAAAAATGAAACTGCAAGCTGCGCCGTATATTCAATCAAATCTATCAAATAAAAGGAATTTTTGAATAAATAAAACAATTATTAGAAAAATTGCTGTTACTGTAAGACACGGGTACCAAAATTACTATGAGACACACCAGCTCGCTCATAAAACTATTTAATACTATTATAAACCATATCCCGAACACCTTTAACACAAGTAGACATGAGCAGACCCACCCCACTGGCAGCACCCGTTCACGAGCATGACGCATGAGCCAGCCATCGCTTCGCTCAACCATATTTTAGGGAACGTAACGACCCGACTCACACGACACCACCGCAGGAATGTTTAACGAAAGCATAAGTATATATATATCCATGCCAAATTTCATCAAAATTGGTTCAGTCCTTTAAGACTTTTCTAACGGTATGTTAAACATATTTTTAGGCCTTAACATTGCGACGCAGATACAACACGATCGCTTTTACACAAATTATATACAATTATTGTCTCGTTAAAATTCCATAATTAGCAGCGGTTAAAATAAACTCACAGGCCGAACGCCGATGTTGGTATTTGTAATTTATTTTTGTGCAGAACCTTTAACTTTATTTTCATCAGGTGCTTGTAACGAAAATTGTGAAATGTTGAGGGTAAATAATTTTATCTGGTTCCTGTAAGCCGAGACTTGAATGGGCAAATAAAGCGCTACGCGTTCACATGAAATGCATGCATATTCCGAGTTTCTAAAAGCAATTATGCAGCTCAACACTCGCTATGATTCCTGAAATCGATTTCCGACACTTATTTGCGATCGCACTGATAGAGGTTACGAACAACCATGTTCTAGAAGTGGCATATTAAAATTATAATTTTTAGAGATGGGTAGGCAACTTTGAGGTCGGTACATTAGGGTTATTTTTGTATGGCTCTTGTGTGGAGTCGGTCGGGCGGTGTCACAACTTGGTTGGGGTAGATTTGTCCGCGCAAGGTCGACGGCCGCATCGATCGCTGCGACCTCCCTCGCGCCTGTGCAGCACCGCACATGCCGCGCAACAGGAACCTAACTTGGTGCTAGTATAGCAAAAACAAGCGAAACTGTTCAGTTTTGTAGAGGGCGTCTAAGGACGCAGACGACGCCCCCACGCCGGGAGTCGCGCCGTCACTCGTGCCGGTTAACCTCGCTCGCGCAACCACCGACGCCCCTAACTGTGATATCATAACAAACACCAATAACTATAGGTCCTTCTTTACTAGGTACTCTAATTTATACTACCGGTGCGTTTAAAACTCCAAAACTCCCAGTAATTGTGACTCTGGGTGTGGTTCTACGCTAATGTTGCCGGTAAGCTGGGGGGAGGGGTGACCACGTGATGATTATTCAACTACGATAGCCCGATGCGGCGTACGCCGGCGCCGGTGCATTCGATATTGCACGCTGCGACGCTTGCATTAAACCCTAGGTTCGAATAACGACCTGCGCTTGGTGGCACGCGAGAGTAGACTCTATTTACTACGAGCCAGAATCGAAACCACATAGCAACGTGATTTGTTTCGTTTTGTCATTCAGCACTGCAGGAACGTAAGCTGCTGTAGTATTTAACCTGTCACACGGTGCTTAAAGAGCTTAAGTGTTGGTCAACCGGCATTCCGGTAAACTTAAAACTTTTTAAAATCCAACTGAATTCCAGACAAGTCTTCAAAAACAATTTATTGTGCTTTCTTATTTCTATGTAATCAAAGACAAGAGGTTAAGTATAAGCCTGCGTGGGTTTTCCGTAATAACGACGTTGTTTTTAAATAAAGTATAAATATTGTCGGTAAAAGAAGCTTAGCAGACAGAAATAACTGTATGATGACAATCGTCTTACATAATGTTTTCTTGAAAATTTATATCTGAAGATGGTAATTGGGTCCATAAATTATTGATTATTGCAAACGAATTTTTTACATAATACAAATCTATATCTTGGGGATATACCTAGGTAACTTAATTTAAATTGCTTTTAGAATACTTTTTAAGTTAGGACTTAACAAATATTTTGGCAGTTTACTCAATTCACACAAAAAGAAATACATATTGACTTCTAATTATATAAAAAAAGAGTCATATAGTAATAAGTAAGCTACCAAAACGATATGAATAATTAACACTCGCTTGGTACTGGGTGTTCTTTCGTAAACAGATGATTATTTATTACTATTTTATTATTAATAGATTATTAATAAAATATTACTTACTTGGTTTTTTTATCCTCTAATTACAAATTTAATATTACACAGATCTAACAAATTACTGATGCTCACTCAGTTAGGGTGTATCTTTACAGGCCTATGGTGTCCCGTTTGTTTCGTTTTATTCTTTCAAGAAGCATTTCTTTTCTCAAACAATAGAGCCATTATTAAAGGTTAAATAAGCTGGATAAACCAGGTAGGGTTTTGCCAACAAAAAGGTATTATTTTCCTGTTTGAAATAAGTGCCCAGGGAAAAGGAGATATTTACAAAAAGGTTGTTGCCATCATAACCATTTCGTTGTTACGACATTAATTACGACTAGTTACGACATTAATTAATCTAATGAGATCACAACAACAGCGAGGCATATGTCTAATTAATTGTTTAGTTAGTGCATTACCAACCGGTTAGCGCATTACCAATTGTTTGGTTAGTGCATATTACCAATTACTACCGTTGCGATCAGGTGCATCCTTTATCAAATATCATGATCATCTAACTAAAGTTTATGTTTTGGACAGTAAATTGATTTTTACAATTTATCAAGTATTTGTTATTGTTCTTAATTCTTCATCTAATGCAGTAGCATGTAGGTAATAGGTGGATACATAGTTTTTTAATAATAACACAATAAGTGCTTACAAACTTACAAATAGTAAAAAAATCTTAATTGTGAGAATGAGTGCTTGAAGCTACATAAATATAAACAAACGGAAAATAATAATGAATTACAAATATAACAACGATTTTTTTTTAATATTTTACTTTTTTGCATTCACGATGTAATTCTGATATTTGTAAAATAAAAAATGAAGTGTTTTGAAAAATTCGACCTGTCTCACAACCAGCTCCGATGGGACTAACGTATCGACGAAAAAAAACAGACTAACGACTCCGTAGCTCTGTGGTTAGAGCAGTCGCGCGGAGAGCGAAAGGTCGTGGGTCCGAGTCCCATCGGAGCTGGTTGTGAGACGGGTCGATTTTTTCTAAATACTTCATTTTCAATTTTTCATCGATTTTTTTTAAATGATTTGATGTCACAAAAGCAATAGAGATCATTAGTAAAAATACGATTATTGTAGATAACAAAATAAATTCTACACTAATAAATTTATAAGAGGTAAAGATTGTCTGGATGTCTGAGAATTCTATGGAACTACGAGTTTTTTTTTCACCAGTAGTAGGTAACACTTCATTATTCCCGACCCGAGTAGCATAGACTATATTTATTCTCTTTTAAACCTACGGGAACTGATACCACGTGGGTAAAACAACGGCGAAGAACTAGTAAAATATAAAAAGTTCAAAGTTTATTGGTCTAGCTCAGACTAGATGAGCACAGTCGCAATCAGTCAATCAATCAGTTAAAAGAGTCCCTGAATGGGTGGTAGGGCAAAACTGACGATTCGAAAATACATTTAAAAATGTTTATTTGAATAAAGGATATTTCTATTTCTATTTCTATTTCTAATCATTCTCCTAGGTGAACGAAAAACGTGACTATACCTACGATGCGATTCGATAGCCTACAATCGCATTAAACTAAGCTAAGCTAAGTTAAGGCGATGATTCCCGACCGTAATAGGCACGCTAACGCTTGCTCGACCGCGCGCGATATAGACCGGGCGGACACGACAGTATAGGTGTACATTTTTTTACAGTTTATGCAAATTTGCGAGAACGTTTCAGGCGACGACATATATGTAAGCACTATCAAAATTAGAATATTTATCCCTGTGCATCACACTTTAAATTTAATTTTAAAATGTAACAAAAATAGTACGCGTGTGAAAAGTAGGGCAGGCGTACCGGTTTTGGCCACTGTACCGGTTTTGGTCACTTTTCAAGTTATATAAATAGGAATTAAAAACTATTGCCATAGTATTATTTATTATCTGTGCTATTGCTTATATTTATTAATGGCGAATAAAAGATTGGACTTTTAGTTAATAATTACAGCACTTAGCTTTTTTTATGTAGTACGATATTTTAGAAATAAACACCATATTATGTTTCAAAGTTAATATTTTGTAAAATTCTTAAGCAAAATGTTAAGGTTTTGAAAATCATTTTTTTTTTCTACAATAAAATGATTTTATGGTCATAATATTTTATATCACATTAGAATATGTTTCATCTAGATGGATTAAGTGTTGTTTTCTCACTGTTCTCACAAAAAGATGGAAAACAATAAGTGACCAAAAGTGGGGCTGGAAATTTTAGCATTGTGCCACCTTTGGCCACTTTGGCATTAGTAGGAAGTTTCCAACTTTTCAAGTTCATTTATTATAAAAGACTCACAACTCACTAAACTTTTAAATTAATAATGTTTAGGTTGTCCACTGTCGCGGTAGCGGAGCGGAGCGAGTCAGCAATGCAGAGCGGAGTCCCAGACTGTTTCTGTCACTTTTCACCTAAAATGTTATATAAATCTCCGTGCTTTATAGTGAAACGGTAGAGGAAGTGGAGCGAGCGAGTCGAGTGGAGAAGTGGAGTCAGGAAGCCGTGCTTGCTTGCCCCGCTTGGCTCTCTCTCTCCGCTTCTCTGCTAGGTTTCCTCACTCCGCTCCTTTTTAGGATTCCGTACCCAAAGGGTAAAAACGGGACCCTATTACTAAGACTTCGCTGTCCATCTGTCTGTCTCTCTGTCACCAGGCTGTATTCCATGAACCGTGACAGCTAGACAATTGAAATTTTCACAGATGATGTATTTCTGTTGCCACTGTAACAACAAATACTAAAAACAGAATAAAATGAATATAAAAGGGGGCTCCCATACAACAAACGTGATGTTTTTGCCGTGTTTTTTCGATCTTAAATTATATACTTAGTGTCAAATGTTGTATAGAATAATATTGTACGTTATAAATAGTGTCTAAAATTGTATAGATAATGGTACGGAACCCTTCGTGCGCGAGTCCGACTCGCACTTTTCCGGTTTTTCATTCTTCTGTTTCTAGTCCTACTAATATTATAAATATGAAAGTTTAGATGTTTGGATGTTTGTTACTCAATCAATCACGCCAAAACGGCTCAATGCATTTGGCTGAAATTTGGTACATAGATACTTTTTAGCCTGGAGAGGAACATAGGCTACTTTTTACCCGTGGTCGAGTGCCACTTAAAGCTGTAAGACTGTAAATTAAGTAACACTCAACTGAACGTGGAATCGGCGTGTTTTGATGTCAAAGATGGAAACCACCATAGTATTTAAATGCCCCTTTAAGTTAAGTGACACTCATATTAACGTGAAATCGGCGTGTTTTGATGTCAAAGATGGAAACCACCATAGTAGTTAAATGCCCCTTAAAGTAAAGTGCCCCTTAAAGTTAAGTGACACTCATATTAACGTCAAAGATACAAACCACCATAGTAGTTAAGTGCTTCTTAAAGTTAAGTGTCCCTCAAAGTAAGATAACTCTTATCTTAACTAAACGTGACGTTATCGTGTTTCTGATGTCAAAAGAGGTAGAAGACGCCGTCATGGATTAGTGCCCCTCACTGAATGTGACAGTGACTGATTTTAGAGGTAGGTAGAAGACAACATCAAGTTCAAGTGTCCCTTAAAGTTAAGTGACACTTATCTCATCCAAACATGACACGACGTGTTTCTGATGTCAAAGGTAAAAGGCACTATTGTTTTATTGCCCCATCTACCTAAATTTGCGGATTGAGGCTAGTGCCTACAACACTAGCCTCAATCCGCTAATTTTCTTCTTATCAAGTTTTAAAGGTATACTTATAAAATTGTAGTAAGGAGCTAGCTGGGATTGAAATACTATTTCATGTAGTGTTTTAGTCCAGAACTCTAATAAGACATTAATTAAGCATAAACTCAACTTCTAAATATAGTAATTTTTTGAAAGTGGCCAAAACCAATGCAAATGATGTGGCCAAAACCAATGCAAAGTGGACAAAACCGGTGTATTTGGCCCCCTCCGCAGAATTTGTTTTGAAAAAAGCACTTGTTTTTTTTTACTTTTTGGGTTGTAACTACAACTAGCTTCCGCCCGCGACTTCGTCCGCGTGGACTTTCGAGACAATACTTAGGGGACAAATAATAACCAGGATAAAAAGTATTCTATGCTTTAAGTTCATAAAAATCCGATCAGCCGTTTTTACGTGATTAGGCAGGTACCTTACAAGCGAGCAGCCTCGCGCGAGGCAGAACGTTTGCCACGTGCGGCGGGCCTCGCACGAGGCTGCTCACTTGGTGAGGGAGGACCCGCCTAATAACTTAAAAACGGCTAATCGGTATTAATGAAATTAAAACATATAATACTTTTTATCCTGGTTATTTGTCCCCTAAGTATTGTCTCGAATGTCCACGCGGACGAAGTCGCGGGCGGAAGCTAGTAAATAATAAGTGTCTGTTTCACAACCAAAAAGTTAGTTCTGAGTAGCTAAGGTACCACGAACTTTTAGGGTACCTACTTAAGATGATTTAGGTTTCTATACCCTATTTACCCCCTGGGTTTGATTTTCGGAAAACTACGAAATGGGTTGCCTATTTATTTTAAGAAGTAAGCCTACAAAGTTTCAAGTTAGAATGTCTATTTTATCCCCTGATTTTTCATTCAAAACTTCACCCCTATTTCAACCTTTTAGGGGTTGAATCATGTTCAGCGTGTTAAACATCAAAATAAATGCCATTTTTGCAATCGTCATCCCATAAAACCCCAATAACGACATCCATATCGATTTTTAGGTATATTTATCCCATTTAACCTCTAGGGGGTTGATTTTTGAAAATATACGAAATATGTGTTTGCTTATTTGTTTTACTTTCCGACCATAAGCCTAAATAATAAACTTAATGAAGGACTTTCCAGATACAACATTTCATCCCTCTCTTCACCCCTTCGGGGGTGGAATTGTCAAAAGCGCTGACACAGGAAAATATTAATTTTCAATTGCCAGTCTAAATACAAAATTTGAAGATCCTTACTTCAAAACTGACTGACTTTTATACTTACACATATTCATCCCCTATTTTACCCCCTGGGTTTGATTTTGGGAAAATTACGAAATGTGTTGCCTATTTGTTTTAAGAAGTAAGCCTACAAAGTTTCAAGTTGAAATGTCTATTTTACCCCTGATTTTTCATTCAAAATTTCACCCCTATTGCAACCTTTTAGGGGTTGAATTATGTTCAGCGTGTTAAACATCAAAATAAATGCCATTTTTGCAATCGTCATCTCATAAAACCTCAATAACGACATCCATATCGATTTTTAGGTTTATTTATCCCATTTAACCTCTAAGGGGTTGATTTTCGAAAAAATACGAAACATGTGTTAGCTTATTTATTTTACTTTCCGACCATAAGCCTAAATAATAAATTTAATGAAGGACTTTCCAGATACAACATTTCATCCCCCTTTTCACCCCTTCTGGGGTGGAATTGTCAAAAAAGCTGACACAGGTAAATCTTAATTTTCAATTGCCAGCCTAATTACATTGTTTAAAGATCCTAACTTCAAAACTGATGGACTTTCATACAAACTTTCATCCTCTATTTCACCCCCTTAGGGGTGGAATTTCCAAAAATCCTTTCTTAGTGGATGCCTACACTGTATAACGTATCTATGTGCAAAATTTGAAGTCTCTAGGTTCAGCGGTTTGGGCTGTGCGTTGATATCTCAGTCAGTCAGTCAGTCAGTCAGGACTTTGAATTTTATATATATAGATTTAAAAAACTTATTCTCGAAATTTGCACTCGCCTGAATCTTTTTTTTTTTAACTTTTTAGGTTGTATTTAAAGGTCGATAAATTCTCTATAATTCTACATATAAATTGTCTCTTAAATACTTACGATCATTAAGCACTAAGCGGTTAAAAGTGAAAAAATCCTTAAAGTGGCCAAAACCGGTACGCCTGCCCTACCTATGCAAACGCATATTTGTCACTTATACTAGAAACGTTATCGATACCTACAACAATTTGCATACTGAAAAAAAATGATTGAGGCGAGTGCAAATTTCGAGAATAAGTTTTTGAAATTGTTAAATATTCGGCTCTAATACAATAATTTTTTTCAGTATGCAAATTGTTGTATCGATAACGTTTCTAGTATAAGGCTCCAAAATGTTCGCAAGAAATCTAGCATTAGGGCAAAGTCAACTGACGAGGCTACAAACTAAGGACGGTAGTATCATTTCATCAACACCTCAAATCCTGAGGTAGATTGAGAGTTTCTATGGACAGTTGACACTCCACACAAACACCCGTTGAAAGTAAGCCTACAGAACCTAGAGCCAAGCTAACCCGACACTATACCGAAGATATCCCAGACGTCAGCCTGTACGAGATTAGAATGGCTCTCAAGCAGCTCAAAAACAACAAGGCGGCGGGTATGACGGAATCACACCAGAACTTCTGAGAGCGGGTGGTAAGCCGATACTTAAGGTCCTCCAGAAGAGTTATACAGAAGACCGAAGAATATAACTTGCCACTATGCTTGGCGTTCGTGGACTATGAGAAAGCCTTTGATTCGATCGAGACCAGAGCTGTGCTGCAGTCTCTCCAGAGGTGCCAAATAGACTACAGGTACATCGAGGTGCTGAGGTACTTATACCAAAACGCCACCATATCGGTCCGATTACAGAACCAGAGCTCTAATCCTATCCAACTACAGCGAGGTGTGAGACAGGGAGACGTCATTTCTCCGAAACTGTTCGCAGCTGCGTTGGAGGATACTTTTAAGCTACTGGACTGGAAAGGATTCGGCATCAACATCAATGGCGAGTACCTAACACACCTAAGGTTTGCCGATGATGTAGTTCTCATAGCCGAGACCTTGGAAGACCTGAACACAATGCTCGATTATCTCAGCAATGCTTCCCAAAGAGTGGGTCTGAAGATGAACATGGATAAGACGAAAATCATGTCGAATGCCCATGTTGCATCCGCTCCAGTTAATGTTGGGAACATTACACTCGAAGTTGTTGACACTATGTCTACCTGTCAATTAAAATCCAATTAGGTAAGTCCAACTTAGAGAAAGAGATCTTTCGGCTCAGATGGGCAGCGTTTGGGAAGCTCCAAAACTATATTCGCCAATATATTCACCAATAACCAAATATATTCGCGTCCAAAATTCCTCAATGTATCAAGACTTAGGTCTTTGACCAGTGTGTGTTGCCAGTTATGCTACTTATTTACTTGCCACTTATGGAAGCGAGACGTGGTCTTTTACAAGGGTTCTCATAAGAAGGCTCAAGGTCACCCAGCGAGCAATGGAGAGAGCGATGCTTGGTATGTCCCTGCTCGATCGAATCAGAAATGATGAGATCCGCAGGAGAACTAAAACGAACGACATCGATTGCTCAGTTGAAGTGGCAGTGGGCGGGACACATAGCGCGAATAACCGATAGCCGTTGGGGCGGAAAGGTTCTCGAATGGCGACCGCGAACCGGACGACGTTCCGTGGGCAGACCCCCTACAAGGTGGACCAACGATCTGGTCAAGGTCGCGGGAAGCCGCTGGATGCGGGCAGCGGAGGACCGATCGTTGTGGAGATCCTTGAGGGAGGCCTATGCCCAGCAGTGGGCGTCGTACGGCTGAAATGATGATGATGATGATGAATAGGATATTTGTATTACGATTAGACGGATGTTTGGGATTTTATTTGACACAGTAAAATATCACCAATCGAAAAAAACGGCCGGAAGCACTAGATAAATCTGTAAAATAATATATATTTTTCCAAATTTTCAGTAGGTACTTGTGATTTGCGAGTAATCCATAATTTAAAATACCCTATTTTGGGGAATCACAGCCTTAAGCGCGGGCCACAAACCACACCACACCGCAACGAGCCAGCCTCGTCGTTTCACCTCTTTTCATATTTCGGCGCCTCTGCTTAACTCGCTTCGCTCGGTTCGTTATTTCTTCGCTCGCCAGCTGGCAGTCGGTGCGGTTAGAATTACTAAACATAATACAAAACTTATCCCAGAGTGGTTTAAACCTCTGCAAATTCACTTCTTCACTGTCGCGTCTTTTGGCAGCCAATAAGCTGGGGCCGCAGTGACTGCGAGCTGTGAGCCACTTTGGTATAAGTTTTGTATTATGTCAAGTAATTAATAATGTTTAGTAATTAATAAATAATGTTGAGTATTATTTATTATTTATGATTTTGTTTGTAACAATACAGTAGTTATACGAGTACATTCTTATAGTTGAAACAGTAATGAACTGATTTGTTTGGCCTAGTATAGGACTCGTCGCCTGAATTAATTGGTTCATCGCGTCCCGCTTTCGTTTAATAATTTTATTTCCCTTTTATGTTCCTAGTATGGATCTCCAAATGGAAACCGAAGTTGGTTGGTTGCTACATGCCAGACATCCACTAACTTACAAAGCAAAAATATAGGTACTATCTCTCTCTGGGATCTGCCCTTATGTTTGAGGATCGTGGCCAGCATCAGGGTGGGCTACCTTCGTCTTTGGTTCACGGAAAACCGTATAAAACAAATTTTAACTCATTTGGTCTAATAGTTTCAAATCAAATTAACGTGGCAAATGAATTTAATATGGTTCCGTTTTTGGTTCTAAATGGTCGCGTGAAACTTCCTCCAACCCCAAAGAAGTTAAAGCTTAATGTTAAATATAAAATTCAAAAGCTGTTCTATTCAATTCTCAAATAATTTTTCATATTATCCTTTTCCAAGATGGCCAATGTGTTTTCGATTTAAACGGAAGCAGACACATTACATAAATTCCTTAAAAGAAAAAAATCAGAGTAAATGGTTGTGATTGTAAGAAATTAATTATTATAAAGATTTTATAAAAATGAGCGTTTCCTTTAAAACACTTGTATTGTAAAGTTTTCAGCCACCATTTTGAATATTCAGGCTCTCACTTATCATTACAGCGACAGGGCCCACTACCGTTAGGCGACCTCATTAGTGTTGCTACTTTTATAAAAGCTCGCCAGATACAAAAAATCCTCCATTTAAAGTAATTATAAATGCCTACACACGAGCACAATCATCGTCTCACCGACTCTCACCCCTATTGTAAGGCTGCCATAAATGCTAAAAAGCCGACCGGGACTTTTAGAACAGAAATAGGGTAAACCATGGATTAATATTTAAGAAACTGTAATAAAAAAATAGCGAATAATTTTTTTTTCCTACTCTACGTTCTCGGTGACACTTTTCTTTGCCCATTCATATTTTTCGGTGGTATTGGCCATTTTTAATTATTCTTTTTCCTAATTACCAAATTCTGTGCACGTCATTTTATAATTATAAACGCATTAAATGTAGCTTTCGACTGTGCTTACAATAGTGAATTTCGTTCTTTCGTCCACTGCGATGAAATTAACGAAAACACTCGTTCTACATGAGCGTTGTGGCCTGGGATTGTAAAAACGTTTTAAGTAGATTTGCTTTTCTATCATGTTCTTCGGTTTTTTTTAAAGAATTTAAATTTTTCCTGCTCCATTTCATTGTATGCATGCCGGGACAAATGACTTGCTGGCCGGGACACAACGCTTCAAACCGGGACATGTCCCGGTTAACCAGGACGTATGGCAGACGTATGACCTACCCTAGTGACAATAAAGCTAATATACCGAGATTGAGTTTAAAAGGTTTTTCTTAACGTGGTAAATAAGCTTACAAACAAGATGAAATACTTAATGTTCTCTATTGTATTCAGACAACAAAAAGCTTCAACAAAAGCAGGTGAGATTATAAAAGACGTAGTATTCAAAGTTATGTAGCTATTAAGTTTACTTACAATGCTTATTTTTATACACTTTTTAGAACGTCAAAACAATCGAAATAATTAAGTTTAACTTGTTCCTTTTTTTCTCGAGAATAATCACAATGAAACGGAGACCTGACAAGCTTCATACATTTTTGGATCAAAATCCAAATTAGCCGGCCAAAGAAGAGTATACACATACATATTACAAGGTCATTCATCTAGGTCTGATATATGAGTCGCTAAACAAGGTCAAAATGTTCGATATAGTGAAAAAAGTTTTAAGAATTTAGGCGTTAAGATATTAACTAAAGTAAATACATGTATACTTTATGCAATGTAAATACTAATACGCTATATATATACAGAGTAACTATTACGATACATTACGCATTTTCATAAATATTAACCAAATGAACTTGAATTGTTCATTTAGTAAATATTTTATTTAGAATGTAAATAACCTTTGTCGTTGTAAGAAAAAATCGCAAACTTATTTATACTTACTAGAAAAAATATAGGGTGCTGCAATAGTACCTACTTAAAAATATTCATTAGACAGTTGGAATATTTTAACCCTATCCAAGGACTCAGATATCAGGCCTATAGGAATGTACCAACTGTCATGATAGGTAGGTATATGTATATTTTTTTTGGCCGGCTTCCTTACTCTGTGGTCCTTTTTGTCACATTGTCCTTTTAAACGAAGAAAAATAACAAAAGCCATGACGCTTTAGAAAAGACAAGGTCACTGACCTCTATTGTTTATTAGTGGACAAGGTATTTGACGTTAATATGAAAAAAAAAAGGAAAGTCTCATCCATCGTTTTACTAATGAGCACTTATAAATGAGTAACTTTATTTTTGAATACGGTGCAGTCTGGGTAGATTACAATGTCATATTATGTGAAATACAGAATTTGGTTAGCACCATTTCATCAAAACCCTGTTAATCCTCCAAGGACTAGTGATGCAAAACTTTGGTTGTGACCCCAAAACACGTAAACAAAGTTAGGTTAATTTGCTTTTAGTAATTTAGCATGTCCCGCTAACTACACTCGTGAGCGAGTAGGTATATACCTTTGTTACTTACAATAGTTTAGTTAGATAGATTAAACACGCCTATATTTATTTCTTAAAGTATGTACCAACAGCAATGATATACCTCATATCTTTTAATATACCTACCTACCTACTTCCCCTACCTACTTAAGGCGATAGGCTAGGCGAAATGGCGCGGGGCCACAGCGGTGACACTCCGTGTCCGTGAGAGTTCGAGCGCCGATGACGTTTAGCCGACGCTAGGGTTGATACCGAAATTGAATATAGACTTTTGCCAAAGAAGGTTACGTGTAGGATGTTATATAATTTGTGTAAGAATATTTAGGTAATGAAAGACACGTTCAATGTTCAATCAACTTTTAGAGATATTTTTATTAAATATCTGTACGAATGGGAAATAATAAAATTTCCGACAAAATAAAATATGAACGACATTGAATAAAATACTCAAATAAGAAACCGAGCAGCGTTATATTTTGTTTGCGAAAAATTAACTAAGTTAGCGACAATTTACGAATGACTAATTTCGAGTCGAAAATACTTTATTAGAATATGTTCAGGAATACGTAGGTATGTCTCGGTAAACAAGTATCATTTTGGTGAAACCGCAGGTTTTGTCTGTGCAGTTATGGATAAGGTTGTGATGACGAATAACTACCGAAAGTATATCCTAAGGGATGGCACAGTGGATATATTTTGCCTAGCGTGCCATCGTCCGGGTGAATCCCTTAGACATATAATCTCCGGTTGTTCTCGTCTCGCAAACGGCGAGTATTTGCATAGACATAACCAAGGACAATACACCAACAACTTGCTCTGAAACATAATCTTGCGGCATCCGAGGTGCCGTACTACAAGTATGCACCAGAACAGGTTCTAGAAGCTAGCCATGCTACATTGTATTGGGATCGATCTATCATTACAGACAGGCAGGACTATTGTAGCATTAGCTACAATACAACAATATCAGGCTTATTAAAAGCCTGATATTGTATTGATAGATCGACATGAACGCCACGCAATAATTGTTTATGTCGCTGTTCCCCATGACATGACAAGTTGACGACAACCTTGGGAAAGCTGAAAAAGAGAAAGAAAATCTTGATTTAGCTCACGAGATGGTTGACATGTGGGACATTGATTCAGCAATTGTTGTTCCGATAGTCATATCTGCCCAAGGTCTGATAGCCAAGAGCCTCGATAAACACCTTAAGAGGCTTGCGTTAGGTGGATGGATCGGGAGTCAGATGCAGAAGGCAGTACCTACTTCTGTACACGGCCCGTATCTGTCTCTGGATCCTTAACCATCGGTAGCCGGGACCCTGATCTTGCTACCGTTGGGGAACTGCATTTTTGTATTTTTAAATGTTATACTTTTTAATGTTTTATAGCGTAAAAAAATTATGTTTAGAAATATAATTTTGTAAGTACTAATTTTAAATGTAATAAAGGCAATAATAATAATAATATATGTACGTAAAACAAGCTACTAACAGTGGGACACAGTTAATGTGTCCGAATAAAATACTAAATCGTCCAAAGAAAATACTAAGTTAACGACAAAAATACTGAGTAGGTAAGTGAATCAATAATCGCCCAAATAAAAATGAGTCCTCTCAATAATTATTTATTATCGACTGAATTTTACCAACTTTCGCATTTTTTGGCTTCCTAGTAGTTCTTATTTGAATGTATGAAGATTGCGCCAGCCCTCGGCCAAGGCATTCACCCGACTGCCCGTTCCCCGCCCCGCGCGCCTCTCACGGCCCCCGCTCACATCCAGACACCCACACATAGCCGCAAGCGATTTTACGTGCACACATGCTTAAGTGTCGTTTCTTTTCGCGTAAGTGTATATATTCTTTGGCGGGGCGGTGAGTTTTATTTAATACTAGCTGACCCAGCGCGACTTCGTTCCCGTGGCCCTACCCCCTACTCCACCCTACCCTACCCGTACTCTACCCCTACCCTACCCTACCCCTACCCCTACCCTACCATACCCTACCCTACCCCTATCCTACCCTACCCTACCCTACCCTACCCTACCCCTACCCTACCATACCCCTACGCTTTTTTTTTACCCTGGGGAAATGCCGTCGCATTCCCCCCCGCCCGGGGAGACGAAGAGGATATGTGGGGCTCGAACCCACTAAAACCCCCGGGACCATACCCCTACCCTACCCCTACTCTTTTTTGGTGATAATATTTCCACAAACGGGCAAGAGATCTGTGACCTCTTCAACAGGTATTTTCATTCAGTCTTCGAGCCACAATCGGATGGTGATGAATCAGTCGAGGAAGTTTGTAATACTGACAAGAGTACTTCTATTAATAGCATTTCCATTTCTGAAGCTACAGTTGAGAGTTACTTGTCAGAGATTAATATTAACAAGGGTAGTGGCCCCGACGATATACCACCTATATTTCTAAAAATGTGTAGAAAAAGTCTGGCTTTACCACTATCTCTCTTATTTAATTTGTCCCTGAGTTTGGGGGTTATGCCTCAGACTTGGAAATTGTCTTATGTCGTGCCTATATTTAAGTCCGGGGACAAACATGATATTCAAAATTACAGACCAATCTCTAAACTAAGCACAATACCTAAACTTTTCGAGAAAATCGTATATGATTCTTTGTACCCCTTGCTTCGTCCTCTTATTATTGAAGAACAACACGGTTTTGTTACTAAAAAATCCATTGAAACAAACTTGTGTGAATTTGTCCATAGAGTTGCTACTGCAATGGATCAGGGCCACCAAGTTGACGTCATATACACTGACTATTCCAAGGCATTCGATAAGATCTCACATTCTATACTTTTACGAAGACTTGCTCAAGTTGGTATCCACGGTGATTTGTTGCGTTGGTTGACTTCATATGTAAAAGACCGTTGTCAGGCTGTCACAGTGAAGGGATTTTGCTCCACGTTCTTACCAATTACCTCTGGAGTACCCCAGGGCTCTCATCTCGGACCCCTCTTATTTAATATTTTTGTAAATGGCGTTGCTTCAGTCTTTCATCACTCATCTGTACTGTTATATGCAGATGATATGAAAATTCTCAATGTAATTAATTCTCCTTCAGATTGTTATTTGCTGCAAAATGACATTGATGCGCTTACAACTTATTGTAAAAATAATGGTTTACATGTGAATGTTCAGAAGTGTAGTGTTATTTCCTTTTCTCGAAGCCGTAATCCCATCAAACATAATTACAGACTGGATGATAATATCTTGAAGAGGGTTTCGGAGGTTAGGGACTTGGGTGTCTGTATGGACGATAAGTTAACTTTTGTGTCACACATCAATAATATTACTTCTAAGGCCTACCAAATGCTTGGTTTTATAATGCGAGTCGGTAAAGATTTTAAAAGATTTTACTTTGGAGCTCTTGTATAATGCCTTCGTACGGTCAATTCTGGAGTATGGATCTACTGTGTGGAACCCTCATTATAAAATTCATATAAACAGTCTTGATCGTATACTTAATAAATTTTTGAAGCATCTTTCATATAGATGCGCGTGTTCCGCGGACCATCCTCATCAACTTAACTTGTCTCAACGGCGTACTCAACGTGACATTTTATTATTGTATAAAATCGTTAACAATTATGTTGATTCCCCTTTCCTTTTAAATTGTTTAAAGTTTAGGTGCCCCCGAACAGGCTCACGCAAGAAAGATTTGTTTTTTATACCTTTTACTAGGACTAAGCATTTGTCCAACACGTTCATTTACCGAGCGTGTCAATCCTATAATAAGCTTCCTTTAGAAATAGATATGTTTAATTGCACGATCGCTACTGTGAAGCGAAACGTTAGGGAGTATGTCTCACAGTAAATGTTTTTTTTTTTGTAACTTACCTACTATGTTTTTACTTCTTTTTTTTGTTAGACTATAGAATAGGTACCTTATGTTTGTCTTTTCTTGTAAATTCAGATAAGTAATATTTGTTCTCTCATTTTTTAAGATATGATTTTTGTTTATTGCTCAAACATATTATGTCATAGTAATAAGTGGAAACTTTACTGATTAATGGTATACCTAGTTAAAATTTTAGTTTTAAGAAATATTGTATTGTTTGTTTCCCAAATAAATATAAATAAATAAATAAATAAATACTCTACCCCCACCCTACCCTACCCTACCTTTACCCTACCCTACTACTCTACCCCTACTTACCCCTCCTTCCCCAATTTTCTCACCGTTAAAACCTTCCTTGGACTTCCACGAACAGTTCAAGACCAAAATTAGCCAAATCAGTCCTGCCGTTCACACGTGATGTCGTGACCAAGGGAAATAGGGATTCATTTTTATATATATAGATAGATTGTAATTACAATTCAGAATTTTAACAAAACTTTACATGGCCCAAATTAGTATTTTAAGACCGTATTATTACATTCCCTCGTAGTCAGTGAGTCACTGCTAGAAGTAGAGAGCAAATCTGCTAAAAGCGGCCGATTTTGACACATTTGCTATCTACTTCTACGAATGACTATGAGGCAATGTAGCGATACCTTCTAAAAATACTAGACTATGGGCCCTAAAAATCCATGTAAAGTTTTATTAAAATCCTTTTCTATTAGCAAATTATTAAATAAAAACCTCTGAGGGCGTCTGAGGGCGTCTGAGGGCGACCTACTTTCGGCTAGCCTATCGCCATAAACTACCTACCATTAGAAAAATAAAAGTTCTTTGATGTTTGAAATAGCTGATTAGAGGAGTTAGTGGAACGTATTTGAAAAAAAAAATACAAAAGTATCTCCGTATGGTATGACCAACTTTTAATTATTACTTTGTATAATGTAGCATAGCTCATTTACATGCAAAGCAAAATGTGGCTGCTGCACAAGGAATAAGGAATAAGGAAATTTTCTAGCATAAGCTGCATTTAAAAAGGTCTAATGCTGTTTTTCTTGAGTTTTATTCCAGTAGCATAAATATTTTTTTCCT
Source organism: Crambus lathoniellus (assembly GCA_949710035.1). Taxonomy (NCBI): domain Eukaryota; kingdom Metazoa; phylum Arthropoda; class Insecta; order Lepidoptera; family Crambidae; genus Crambus; species Crambus lathoniellus. Next base: position 34,696,983 of record OX453296.1, read on the forward strand.
ATGTACGAATGATCTGTCTAAGGACCCATGCTACATTGTACAAATATTTCATTGGTTTCCAATAACACGTACTTACATACGAATAACTTATATGTTATTAATCGCAAAAAAATCATCTGTTCCTTATAAAAGTACAATACTTACCGTCTCAACCAAAATGTATGGAACAGCTGATCTTTTTCACGATTTCGTGGCTGGTCTCCTCCTAAAAGTTGTTTGTTTGTATTGATAGACACTTTTAAACTCTAAAATATTTGTGCTTACTAGTTAAAATTATTGGTGTATATTCTCAATTAAAAAAAATCTGCTATGACAGAATTGAAAACATTCTAGTAATTACTTTTCATAAATAGCATTACTTTGCATAAATTATGGCTTCTCACGCTTGGCTTTCTCTTGTTCGTAACGAATTTGTCATAACGATTTGTGCGATCAAGGTGAAGTGACTGAAGTGACGGCGGAATAACAGAATCGCAAGGTAAATTCATCGAAGCGTAAACTGGCGAGTACCATATGTACAACGCCGTATGTACAAATCGTGATGCATTGGGTGCCAAAACACATTTGCGCGAACCAAGAAGAGATAGTATGATGGGACATATTTGTCGGCACACTTCATCATTTAGGAGTTCAAAGTTTACTTACAGTATCAATTGTTATAAAATACGTAAAGATGTATTTAATCACCTTGAGGATGTATGCCCGAATCATTAAAACTACTCTTAAAACTAATCTCTTTGAAGCTATGGTATGAGTTTGAAGTCAATGTCTCTCGTATTGTCGAATTAACACTATTTCCAGTTCTTGGCCGTCAAAATAACAAATTGAAGTGAACTATGATCTCCACAACGATCGATCCTGCGCTGCCCGCATCCAGCGGCTTCCCGCGACCTTGAATAGATCGTCGGTCCACCTAGTAGGAGGCCTGCCCACGGAGCGTCGCTCGTCCTCCGGTATGCGGTCGCCATTCGAGAACCTTTTCGCTCCAACGGGCATCGGTTCTCCGCTCTATGTGTCCCGCCCACTTCCACTTCAACTGAGCAATCATTCGAGCGATGTTGGTTGTTTTAGTTTTACTTACTTCGAATCTCATCATTTCCGATTTGATCGCGCAGGGAAATACCAAGCATTGGTCTCTCTATTGCTCGCTGGGTGACCTGGAGTCTTTTTATAATACCCATTGTAAACGATCACGTCTCAGTCCTATAAGTAATTACTAGCAACACACACTGGTCAAAGACTTTCGTCTTGAGACATTGAGGTATTTTGGACGCGAATAATTGCCGGAGCTTTCCGAACGCTGCCCATCCGATATGGATTCGACGAGAGATCTCTTTCTCGAAGTTGGACTTACCTAACTAGACCGTCTGTCCCAGGTAAGCATAGTGGTCAACAACTTCGAGTGTAATGTTCCCAACATTAACTGGTGCAGGTGCAACATGGGCATTGGACATGATTTTCGTCTTATGTGGTCTTATCCATGTTCGCATTAAGACCCATTCTTTGAGAAGCATTACAGAGATCTTCGAGCATTGTGTCCAAGGTCTCAGCTATAAGAATTACATCATCGGCAAACCGCAGGTGTGTTAGGTAATCGTTATTGATGTTCATGCCGCATCCTTTCACGTCCAGAAGCTTAAAAATATCCATTGTAGCTGTGAACAGTTTCGGAGAAATGACGTCTCCCTGTCTCACACCTCGCTGTAGTTGGATAGGATTAGAGCTCTGGTTCTGTAATCGGACCGACATGGTGGCGTTTTGGTATATGTACCTACTTCAGCACCTCAATGTACCTATCTGTAGTCTATTTGGCACCTCTGAAGAGACTGCAGCACTGCCCAGGTCTCATTCTCAAAGTCCACTAACGCCAAGCAAAGTGGCAACTTGCCGCAGCGTATGAATGTGGTCGAGGTTAGAAGTCTACGAAATTGCGAGCGAGACGATTCATAATATTCTAATGACTCGCGAAAACAACTTATAGATATGGCTCAGAAGCGAGATGGGTCTATAGTTGGGACCTATAAGACCTTTGATCATGAGACGGCCATTTTAGAAGTCTGCGCGCGGTCAAAATCGATTACTAATCTTTTAGGTACAGCTAAGAACAAAAAAGTGTAGGTACTGCAACTAGCGCCAGTAACGCCTCAGTCACGCGCATAGTTATCTGACACGCACTCTACTCTGCCTTTTCTGCCTTGTTTGAACCATTCAAGTAGGTATCATATTCATAAACCTAAAACCCATCATATTAACATAAGATGTGATGAACATAGTGCTACCCCATTGCGGAAAAAAAATATTAAAAAAATCTATAAGTATCTATATCTTGCATTATACCTCTGTTTTGTATTGTATAATATTACATAAAAGTAATTCTTTTACTACGAAATTCACAAGTAGAGTTGTAGAACACACAAAGTGTAGAAACAATAGACAGGTACTTTTTGGACGGCCGGATTATACTGGACATGAGTATACTAACACCATTGACTAACACTCTCCATTTTGACGTAATCGTAACCTAAGTGATCGTTATTAAATTATGTGCACGAAGTTGTGCTTAAGTTTGAAACCTAATACAATTTATTGAGTTAGTATCGATCTATATTGCTAAGCTCAGTGATTTTGATATGACATGTCGTAAACAGGACCGCAACGAAATGGCTAAACTTATCTCATTATTGCTGAGAGACGTTACACGTTTATACGGCCAAGTATGCCTTTTGATGCGTACCGTTTTAATAGAATAAATAATGCGATGTCTTCAAAGGGAATATGTAAAGGGTGCTGATGACTCAGGAATTCTGAGTCGGAATAGGAACATGGGTTAGATTATTGTATGTGTACTGTAAGCTTTTTCTATCAGCTACTGGTGTTGATTTAAACACATGGCTTCATTATTCTTTTTTATTTCACTAATTTCAATATCACTTTAATACATTAGCTATTTTTATAGCATATTTTATCTTTTTGAAACATCTATTTTTATCACGGCTCAGTATATGACTGCGTCAAATCCCTCTTTCATTTTTAAACTCATATTTTTAAAGATTGATTTGAGAATATAATGAGAGATTTTCTACCAGCAAATAAAATAAAAAAAAAGTTTATTTATTAGCTCGATAGATGGCGCTGACCTGACATGAATCCCTCACCTCTATTGTTTATTACCACTCAGAGATGGGCCTATTTCTCGAAAGATACAAGTTTACAAGATCACAAGCTTCGAAATGTAACATGGACTTGTAAATTCTGTTTCACGAAGTAAATAACAAGTGTTTTTTACGGTAACAAAAAAGAGTGTTATTGGAATACCTAATGGCATATAAATGCATTGGCTGATAAATATTTTTCATCTCTCATATTCGAAAAGTGATATGTATATTTAAGGCCTAATCAGACGAAGGACTTTTGTCCCCGTGGGACAAAAAGTCCCTGTACGTCCAAAATATTTCCTCCGGGTACTTGTCGTGGACTCAACGCATATAGTGTGCGGTCATTTGTTGCCCGAAGACGTAATTCACTATCGGGCGCTCAATGCAGACTAAAGTTCGTTGTGTGCGTTGTTACGCCTATTTACGTTTGTTCTATTTTTTTCGGGGACTACCGCGAACATTTGTCCAGTCCAGTCTCTCGGTGTCCGCCGTACTTTCGGGGACTTTTTGTCCACGGTACTTTTAGTTCCTTGTGTGCGTTATTCGATACAATTTATAAGAGATCTATATCGATGGACAAAAAAGTACTCGGCGGACAGTCCCTCGTCTGATCAGGCCTTTAAACTGATCTTTGTCAATGTTGACAAAGATAATAGTAGATTGAATTACAAGGGACTTTACACTCGTAATTATAGTGAATGATTTCTTCTAAAATGGCCGCCAACTTGTGATTCTGATGTTCTACTATAGTAAAAATACAAGTAAGGTCAATGTGGGGAAGTCCGTCTCGGAGGTAAGTCCGTCTAGCGCCAATAACTTCCATTTTTGAATGACTAGCTTCTTATGCCTAGGTCGGTAAAACAGTATTACGGAGCTAGTTCGAACTGAGAATCATAGACGTCGATAACATCATTAGGTTGAAAGAAATTGGTAGGCCATTTTTTTCGCGTTTTGTACTTGAAGCTGAAGTGTAACGTCTCTTCAAAAAACTAAAAAATAAATAGAAAATCAATAGAGTTCTTGGAGTTTCTTTGATTACGCAAGTCATTTAGTGATCCATATACTTATTTCTGGTGACGAATTCATTTATATCGCTTGAGTTTCGTAATTATTACCTGCAACAAATTTCTAACCACAAAATGTAATACTTAGTTGGGAAGTCCGTCTGGCATACGTAAGGCAAGTCCGTCATATGACGGTCTTGCCTCAATTGCAGATATTGTCAACCTTTTCAGCTGCACGTATTTTACCTGCACGATAAAGCCGTGATATAGTTATATCCCTAGGGATATAATTATGTACCGTAAGATAGTAATGAATCGCTTTCGTATATCTACCTTACTAGGAATATAAAAATTTAATTAGAAATAAAGATTTATGTTTTACTTTTTTTCTTCTTTCTCTGTTTTCATCTGCGAGCAGTCGTTATAGACTATGAGCAAATTTGATGAATTTTGATCAATTTGATGATGTTTTACTTAGTATTTTATTTTACAAAAAAGGAAATTGGCTACATACAATTTTATTAAAAATGTTTGCAACCACTGTCACCAAAGATATGCCGGACTTGCCTTAAAATCAAATAAAATCAATTATCTTTGAAATTTAAACCTTATAGACAAATACATAAATCACACATTTCAACGCTAGTTTTACGTCACTGCTAGAAACTGTTTTCATACAAATTGCCTCACAAGTTATGGATATAGTGCTAGTAGACGGACTTACCCTAAACTGCACGGGAAGTCCGTCTACACGCAGTGTTTTAAAAAATATCATATAAGTTATTTTAATTTTTAGTATTTTGCATTCACAATGCAATTTTTATTACTGAAAAATGGAAAATGAAGTATTTAGAAAAAATCGACCCGTCTCACAGTCAGCTCCGATGGGACTCGAACCCACGACCTTTCGCTTTCCGGGCGACTGCTCTAACCACTGAGCTACGGAGTCGTTACGAGAAGCGTCGAATTTATCCAATACTTCTTACTCGCTGTATAGTCAGCGTTAGGACCTGGTGAATTAAAATAACTTGCCATAGTAATTTCATCTTTAGCGATTGCCAAATACCTGGAAAGGTATTTCTTTCGCGTGTGAGGGTAGTAATATCTCCACATCGATGAAATTAACGCTGACTATACAGCGAGTAAGAAGTATTGGAGTCCCATCGGAGCTGATTGTGAGACGGGTCGATTTTTTCTAAATACTTCATTTTCCATTTTTCAGTAATATCATATAAATCTAAAGATAATTGCAATTCATACTATTTTAAGACCAATATAGGTAAATAAATATATTACCTATAATTTCCGACGACACAAGTCACTTAAGAAAGCGTATCTCGATTCAATAAGTTCAGTTGAACTTAAATTTTAGAAAAGTATGCCGGTCTTCCCCACATTGACCTTAGTTTAAAAAACTAATAAAACCCACTTTTATAGGAACCGACTAAAAAGAACAAAATAACCGTCTATTCAGTAACTGAAAATAAAAAGCGTGGTGCGCCCTTTGCAAAGCATGTACTTCAAGTAAGTACCTACTTAAATATTGACAATGCGCACTTCGCTTTTTAATGTCAGTTACTGAATAAGAAAACGGTTATTTTGTGCTTTTTAGTCGGTTCCTGTAAAAGTGGGTTTTATTAGTTTTTTAAACTACATATTTTTACTCCTGTAATTTTTGTCACATCGTACGTGTTTTACCGTTCTTTGAGTTTCTGGGAACCTCGAATTAAGTGTGGGACTTTTATCCATTACTAGCGTTCCGCTCGTGACTTCGTCTACGTGGACCCCCTTTTACACCCTTAGAGAGGAAATTTCCAAAAATCCCCTCTGTGCTCCCTCACACTCCTCAAGGAACATACCCACATGCCAAATTTCAGCTTCTTGCGCGCAGTACTTTTGGCTGTGCGTTGTCTGTCAGTCAGTCAGTAACGCAAGAGTTTATATACCTAACACATAGATAATATAGATATTTTTTTTATTTTATTATTTTATTTTATTATTTTAGGAAAATTTACAGCCAAATAACTTATATAAATATAGTACTATGCACAATCATATGCTAACAAAAAATTTCCACACATAGTATATATAAATAAATATAGATACTTATGTAGATGTAGGGTACTTCACTCACTTCTACATTTATTTTAGGTAGTTTATGTCTTCACATAGCCTAAATTTAGTTATAGTGCAGCAAGCTTTTCTGTTCCGGTGATTATCTTTGGAACTAAAACAGTTTCCGGTGACAGTCGTGACAGAGGAGCCATTTGCAATACGAAATTAGCTGTCAAAATGGACTGTCGTATGAAAACTGTTTTAGTTCCAAAGATAATCACCGGAACAGAAAAGATTGGCGCACTATAACTACCAACATCGAATGATTCAGACGTCAAAATCTGATTCTAACTGGCAGATCTTTAATCGTTGGTTTATTACGTGATATTGATTGAGGCGCTAGACGGCAAGATTCTATTTTGGTTGTTTCAGATTCGTACTATATAACATTATCAATAAGATTTTGGCCTATTTGATTGATACCCAATTAGCCGTTAGTACCATTGCGGTATCCTTTAGATGTGTAGGTACCTATCATATTTCCTGGACACGAAGCGCCACAAATCATGCTGCCTTTCCGCCAATCTAGTTTTAATTAAGTGTCAACTTGATAAATGGAGCCAATTCATAGAAAATTGTGTTAAAAACCATTTTCACTTTATCTTTAAAAATATTTGCATCGTCAATATTTGTTGCTGATTGCTCAGCAATAAGGAAAGGTCAGGAATCAATGAAAAGAAGTTTCTAATATTTTCCGACCTATATTGCGCAACAAGTATTGCGTTCTCAGTGCAGTTGCTGTCGGATATTTTCTGCTGAGTGTCTACATCGAGGTTGGCAAGCATCGCCATGCGCCAGTTCGCTCATGTCAACGTCGATTGTTCTTTAGCCTTAGAGTTAATTAACTTGTTCATTTTATTGACCAAGTGCAACTGAGTTATGCTGTAAAGTAAAAAAGTATGTAAAGACTGTTATTGATACTTACTACTTTATGACGTGTAAAATGCCGTGTCAGTCAGCGCTGAAGTAGCGCTATTTCCTTTCGTGCTTAGGTGTCGTTAAATTGTCTAGCTCAACCAAAGACCGCGGTCTGCTTTAGGTACACGCCATCGGATATTTACTGCACCTTGACATACTCGTACTTTCGCTACTGTGCTGTTATAATTATGGTCTTTTCACAGATAGATATTAGCGTACCATACCGTACCGTACCATTAACAACTTCTAGAGCCACTGTGTTTATGCAACGCAACGATCACATTAGAGACGGATAAGAAATCTTTGCTGGCCTAGCTTGATGCTGTTCTAGTCTCTTTTCGTAGTAGCGTGGGAAAATCCGACAAAATTACATCGTGTAGTGCAACCTACGATGGCCCAAATCTTGTTCCGCTCTGCGCAGTGTTGCTATCAAGGTAAGGATCCCGTCTGAAAATGATGACTAAATGTTGCACATCCAACATAAGTCTAATTTGATCACAGTCTTCGCACGCCGTTTCACGTGTAAATATTTACTCCTAGTTCTGAAGGTAGCCACTTTGTGTTTGGAAGTCTACTTAGAACACAACATCCATTATGACGCGACGCGCTCTCCCAAGGCACTTAACTTTGTAGATAATAAATACCCACTGAGTCTCAGACATTAATTTTCGGTAGTACTTAGGTACGTGAAATATTTTGCCCACATTTTTAATCCCGCTAAGGCAAAGAATATATACACTTGGCTAAGGTGAAGAGGTATTCTCAACGAAATACTTAACAGAACTCTAAAAAAATAAACACCAACCATTTATTTTATTTAGGAACACAAACAGCATACGTTTAATACATTTTAAGAGTTTGGCGTATATTGGCATAGTCTTTTATATAATACCTTCCTAAAGACGTTCACATCTTTGTTATCCTAAACACTTATACATTATGAAATAAAATAGTAAGCATTAAAATAAAAATAGTTCTATAAATTAAAACAATCTAGATTTTAAACAGAGAATACAACAGATTCACACTAAATAAACAAGAATTAAACTATATCATCCATCACTAACACATGTAACATTTTAAAATATACTTACTTTTAAAATTTTTACAAATAAATTTCAATTAAAATAGAAAATGATAAAAAACGGTAATGCTTCGCAAAGAGTGGGTCTAAAGATGAACATTGACAAGACGAAAATCATGTTCAATGCCCATGTTGCACCCGCTCCAGTTAATGTTGGGAACATAACATTACACTCGAAGTTGTTGACCACTATGTTTACCTAGGACAGACGGTCCAGTTAGGTAAGTCCAACTTTGAGAAAGAGATCTCTCGTCGAATCCAGCTCGGATGGGCAGCGTTTGGGAAGCTCCGGCATATATTCGCGTCCGAAATACCTCAATGTCTCAAGACGAAAGTCTTTGACCAGTGTGTGTTGCCAGTCTGCCGTGAGCTTACTGTTATTACTTCAGTCATTCTTCATTTCACTAGATTTAGTTTAGTGAAATGAAATATCACTGAACTTGTTTAGGAAGAAGACGTCGTAAATAAGACTATTCCACATCTTCCGTGATTTCGTGGTATCCCTAGGGTTTTCGTGAAGTCTCTGATTTTCTCATAACCTGCGACATATAATAATACTAGCTGACCCGGCAAACGTTGTTTTGGCATATTAATTATAGTTGACCCGGTAAACTTCGTATCACCAACATCTATTATAGATAGACAGATGAAAATAAATGATCGCGAAGAAGTTTGTCAAATGTCAATTATTAAAAAGTAGGTAATCCAAAGCGGCTAAAACGTCAGTGATTACAATACTCTTTGACATACCTCTTTGGAAGCGGCTATGGAAGAAATGACAGTTTTGTATAGTACGACAGTTTATCGATTTTCTATACAAAATAATCATTTTTATTTTATAATTTTCCGGAATAAAAAGTAGCCTATATTACTCTCCAGCTCCCAAACTATCCCCATACCAAAAATCGAGTCGATCCGTTGCTCCGTTTTGACGTGAAAGACGGACAAACAAACAAACAAACAAACAAACACACTTTCACATTTATAATATTAGTATGGACTAGCTGACCCGGCAAACGTTGTTTTGCCATATTAATTATAGTGGACCCGGTAATCTTCGTATCACCAACATCTATTATAGATAGACAGATGAAAATAAATAATCGCGAAGAAGTTTTATACACTGCCTGCAACAAATGTCACTTAATAAAAAACACATAAAAAGCAGGTAAACCAAAGCGGCTAAAACGTCAGTGATTACAATACTCTTTGACATACCTCTTTGGAAGCGGCTATGGAAGAAATGACAGTTTTGTATAGTACGACAGTTTATCGATTTTCTATACAAAATAATCATTTTTATTTTATAATTTTCCGGAATAAAAAGTAGCCTATATTACGCTCCAGCTCCCAAACTATCCCCATACCAAAAATCGAGTCGATCCGTTGCTCCGTTTTGACGTGAAAGACGGACAAACAAACAAACAAACAAACAAACAAACAAACAAACAAACACACTTTCACATTTATAATATTAGTATGGATTAGTATGGATACGATAGCTTTCATAAAATATCACTAAAAGTTATCCGCTCAATCCACTCAATCTATTAGAAAAAAAAATTTTTTTTAGGTGAATAGTATTTCTGTGTAAAACGACAATTGCAAGATTCAACAGGTCCTGCATTATTTATTTTAAATGACCTACTTTAAAAGTTTGCGAAAAAGGAGCCAGCTGTTTGTGAATCTTCAATCCACCCACTCGCTTCAAACGACCGACGATGCGACGGTCAACCTCAAACTTTTTCATTCCGTTCAGAGTGGCAGACGTTTACGCAAGTGGTTTGATAGTTAACTTTTTAGACGTCTGCAGCAAGAGGAACTACTCAAGCTTATGTATTTCCTACCCGTTTAAGAGTTTGAATAATTTTCCAGTCCAGATGCATCGAAGTTAAGCGTAAAATATTTTTTCACTTCTCATGCTCGTAAAGTTCGTGTTTATGTTGGGTATAGGCTGCATAAAATCTGCATAAAAGGCTTTTTATGCTCTAGTGCATAAAGTAAAATCTTCGTCTAAGTCTCAAACTTAACAAAGGTCGTCAGGTAAACAGTCACACACGCAATTAAACTTCGTTAAATAAACTTGTTATTTCATTCTGTTTCTTCAATTTTGTACATATAGTCCATATTAAATTACTAAATTAATTAAACTAGACAAAATTAATGAGTTTTGTAAGAAATAAGTATTTCAAGAGCATTATGGACTATACGATCTATGCTAAAGTCACTGTGCTGCCACTGCCACGCACAAAAAAAAAAGAAAGTCTTCCCGCCAATATGGCGAAGTCTTTATTTTTTCTTTATTGCAATGCAATATTGCTATTTATTTTCCTCACAATCGAAGTGACAAGCAGAGTGTATAACTCGTACATAAAACCCATTTTACCTTCGACTTAACTATCAACCCTCGCCTACCTCTCTCCTCTATGGTACGTTTTATGCACTTGTTGTACAATCTACTATTCCTGTATTCCGCGCGGGGGCACTTCGGAATTATGAAGTTACAATTTCCTTCATTCCGTTTTTGCCTAATGAACTTTTCAGTTTCCATTCGTATGCGCCTATAAAGCGAATTGGGATAGTTAACAATGATTTTAACCGAACCATAATTTTTTGAGAGATTTGAGTGTTGCCCACTTCTATCAATAAGTAGGTACTTAGTAACACTAGATAACGCCTCAAGAACTAAAACAAAACGCAAATACGGCACTGACTGACTTTGTTTTAAACGGATAAAAAGTTTCGAATGTTACGATCTCATGTCATAGTTGACAGGAAGCGATAATATAATAAGAGCGCAGCTTGTCAGGTGCGCTCTTATTCGCTCGGCCGTTTTATACGCTCCAACCGGTTATCTAGTGGTATTGTTGATCGATGGTTGCTAAAGTCATGTCGATGCTTTGCTAAAGATCGACGGTTCAAATTAAAAAGCAATGACAAAGCTGTTGGGCAATTTGTAACTAACGAGCGAACGAATAGTATACGATGGAAGCTCTAACGAGGCCATTATGAAAACGGGTGCCGTGACACCACTCTTGAACACAACTCTTTGTGCTGTAAATAAAAAAAAGAACTGTCATTGGGTAGAGAATTATTTCAGCTACTAGTTTCAGAAATATTCAATACCTATAATTATAATTAGCCCGTATGTTCTTAAGATGGTTATTGGTTTGGTGAAACCAATCAGACATTTCCTGCTCGTGCTTTGACAATTATTATATCTGTCGTTTCGAGCTCATGTTTTGCACTTATGCTTACTTACTTTATTTAGTAATTAAGCTAACTTACTTATTTAGTAAGTCTCCTAATCATAATTTATTCAAAGATTGGTAGCATAAATCTTAACGCTACTTTATCATCGCCACAGGGAATCTGATTAAAATAATTTTATTCATTAAAATAAAGGGTCTCAGGCTGGAGTATTGTCTCTGCGCACGCAGGGCTCGCCCGACCCTGTATACGCCCATAATGTTTAATCAAAAGTGGTCTCGTTGCGAAATTCACGAGATCAAACGTGAACAGCCTTGACGTGCCGTAGGAAAGTCATAATTAAGTTGTTATGCAAATTTCTTGTGAAATCTTACGGGATGATGTAGAACGGGCCTTTTATAACACCAGACTAGCGTTCCTCATACGACTTTGGATGGCGTGGGATACGGTTTTATTGTGCTCCTTATATATTATTATATATCATTTTATTTAGGTAAGTACCTATATATAATTTTCCTTTTTGTAACAAGTATGCCATGTCCTTATTGTCCATCTCATTTCTATACCCCTTATTCCAAAACGTGTACTAAAGTTGACCTGACCCCTAATTCACAAACCGTCGGAAACGCTCCCGACAGCGGAATGTATGCATTGTCACTGTCATTCACTACAAAATAGACAAAGACAGAGCACAGTTTTCGAATCCGATTCCGTTTCCGACGGTTCGTGAATCAGGGGGCTGGTTTAAGGCGATGATTTCCGACCGAAATAGGCACGCTAACGCTTGTTCGGCCGCGCGCGATACACTTCACGCGGACGCAGGGGCAACCGGCAGTGAACTGTGAACTGGCGAGCGCCTCGCGAATTGAAAATCACTTTGAATTCAATAAAATAAAAAAAAACATATTTTAACTTATGACGGCTGGAATCCCTCGGCTATTATTATTTTCGTATATTTTTCATTAACTAAAACCAAGCATAATGCAAGTACTTACTTAATAGGATATTTGGATTACGATTAGACGGATGTTTGGGATTTTATTTGACACAGTAAAATATCACCAATCGAAAAAAACGGCTGGAAGCACTAGAAAAATAACTGTAAAATAACATATATTTTTTCCAAATTTTAATTAAGTACTTGTGATTTGCGAGTAACCCATAATTTAAAATACCCTATTTTAGGGAATCTCAGCCTTAAAACTGATGCTAATTCTTTATTTCATTTGGAAAATGAAAGTGACAGCAACAGTTTAGTACCAGTTAAACCAAACAAATGTCAACATGACTGTCACTTTATTAGTGATGCTTGTTTGACTCGGTTGTCGAATAATTATTATTTTCAATGAAAAAAATGGGTAGGCTTTTAAATTGGTAGACGTACTGACATGTCTTTGTTTAATTATTACAAAAACGAGGATTTTTAGCAAGTAGGTTAAATACGCTAAGACTTCATGAAAGTATATCATAAATTTATAACTATTGTTTTACAGGGTGTTAGTTAGGTCAGTTGCAAGCCCAAAACCACAACTCGTACTCATGATATTGAACAACTCTCCTCAAGAAACACGGGTTGAAAAGTTTTTGGTCTCCCATACAAATTGCAAAGTCAACTGATCGATTTTGTATGAAGGGACCAAAATTTTTTTAAAGATTTCGTCCCATGTTTCTTGGGGAAATTATTTTGGTTCTAAGTATATCTTGTACTTACGTCCTTTTAGAATAATTTTCAATCAATTAATATCTCAGTAATTTACGACAGTTAAAAATAATAGAAAAATACTTGAAGCCTCAAAACGATAAATTTTCATTAAGTTTAATATCCAACCTTAATATTTTGAAATGTTGTAAGCGAAGAGTCATTAATCTATGCTTTTTGTCGATTAAAAATGAGTGAAGTATATAAGCATTTTCCTCCAAATCTTAACAAAAGCAAATTTCAAATAGATAAATTAGATGGTAAATAAAGCAACTCGAATGATCATCAAATAAAAATATTGTCTTTGAAAACAAACAAGAATGGTTACTTTTCAACAAAAGTAGGCAAAGCTTAGACAATGTGGCGTCTACTTAACTACGTTGCCGTCTCCCGCAGCTGCCAAAATCGCAAAAATAGCGGAAACCAACCGGCGCGGCGTACGTTCGGACGCATGGGCAGTAGAGCGATGGCACCCCTACGAGTTACCCGCAACAAACTGTAAACCACCCCTCCAACAAAACAGCCACGCTGAAACCGGAATTGAATCAAACACATATCTAAGCAACAAATGTTAAGTGTAATGCAAATAAAAATAGTGAGAACAGTAGATTTTTACGCTAGAATACTCCTACTATGAGAATTGATTTAGACACAAAATGTTTCAAATAGATTATGTATACCAGTGTTCAAAAGCTTCATAGCTACTTAAAATGCGCAAGTTTTGTCGAAATTGGTGCATTATTAAATAACTAATATGCTGAGTCGGTGGAAAAGTAAGGACAAATCAGAAAAATCCGGCAAGTCTTCCAACTCTAGCGGTAAGAAAAAAAGAAAAGGAAGAGATAATGGTGAGTACTGTTTCTTATGACATTAATTTTTTGTTTTGTGAAATTAGAAAAGTAAACTAAAACTTATCTATCTTGTCTCCTGAAGTGAAGGCAAGTATTTTGACCCGCTGAAATGGTTTCTTGCCTCCTGGCCTCCTGGAGGCAAGAAAGGCACTACGACGTCCCACTTTAATCGTAGAATAAATATAGCTGTTCAATAAAATTTTGTCGTATTTTTGATTGAAGTTCCTGTCATCGTCAGTTCATCCGCGGTCTTGCTTTTTTTAATTAAATCCTAATAAAAATCCATCAACAAATCATTCAATTACAAATTAATAATTTGTATTTATTAAATCCTTATAGTTTTTGAGAAAACTTACTTTGTTCGCTGGCTCGTCAAATTGACACTCAACTCGCTGTTTCTAATTAAATCCTAATAAAAAATCATCTACAAATCATAAAATCTTATTGCAAATTTAACTAGCATTACAAAACAGTAATTTGTTTTTATAAAATCCTTATAGTTTTTAAAGCCGACCGAGCGGAGCGAAGCGGAGCGCGGCTGCGTTGAGCGACCATAATACCCCGTAAGCATGTTTTAGCGCTTGCGACCGTTGAGTCACAGTATCCTACTAATATTAAAATATGTAGTTTAAAAAACTATAAAAACACACTTTTATAGGAACAGACTAAAAGTACAAAATAACCGACTATTCAGTAACTGAAATTAAAAAGCGTGGTGCGCGTTGTCAATATTAAGTACTTGAATGCATGCTTTGCAAAGGGCGCACCACGCTTTTTAATTTCAGTGACTGAATAGTCGGTTATTTTGTACTTTTAGTCTGTTCCTATAAAAGTGTGTTTTTATAGTTTTTTAAACTACATATTTATTTTTTACTTTTTAGTTTAATAAATGGCAAGCTATGGATGGATGGCAATCGATTTCACAGTCCATTCATGTGTCTGCCCACCCCGTAAACATTATAACTCAAAGGCGAGATTGTATGTATTTGTTTTTCAAATTCAAGTGGAGTCTAGTAGTAACCAGATGCGCGAGCCGAACCCTTACTTCATCCTTACTCCATCATCAGACCCTCACCACCAAGTGTAGCGAATAGGTCTCATCAGAACGAATCAAATGAGCCCAAACTCGAGGGGTTTCCTAGTGGTCATTAAGGAGTGCCACTGACTTCCTTCCTGCTCCATCATCAGGCCCTCTCCACCTAGTGTAGCAAATAGGTCTCATCAGAACGAAACAAATGAGCCCAAACTCGAGGGATTTCCTAGTGGTCATTAAGGAGTGCCACTGACTTCCTCCCTGCTCTATCATCAGACTCTCACCACCAAGTGTAGTGAATAGGTCTCATCAGAACGAAACAAATGTGCCCATCTCAAGGGGTTTCTTAGTGGTCATTAAGGAGTGGCAATGACTTCCTCCCTGCTCCATCATCAGACCCTCACCACCAAGTGTAGCGAATAGGTCACATCAGAACAAAACAAATGAGCCAGAACTCGAAGGGCTTCCTATTGGCCATTAAGGAGTGCCACTGGATTTCTCCCTGCTCCATCATCAGACCCTCGCCACCAAGTGTAGCGAATAGGTCTCATCAGAACGAAACAAATGAGTCCAAACTCAAAAGGTTTCGTAGTGGTCATTAAGGAGTGCCACTGGCTTCCTCCCAGCTCCATCATCACATCATCAGACCCTCGCCACCAAGTGTAGCAAATAGGTCTCGTCTGAACGAAACAAATGAGCCTAAACTCGAGGGGTTTCCTATTGGTCATTAAGGAGTGTCACTGGCTTCCTTCCTGCTCCATCATCAGACCCTCACCACCAAGTGTAGCGGATAGGTCTCATCAGAACGAAACAAATGAGCCAGAACTCGAGGTGTTTCCTATTGGTCATTAAGGAGTGCCACTAGCTTCCTTCCTGCTCCATCATCAGACCCTCACCACCAAGTGCGACTCATAAGTCTCATCAGAACGAAACAACGGATTCCAAACTCGTGGGGTTTCCTAGTGGTCATTGAAGTGCCACTGGTTTTCTCCCTGCTCCATCATCAGACCCTCACCATTAAGTGTAGCGAATAGGTCTCATCAGAACAAAAGAAATGAGCCTAAACTCGAGTGGTTTCCTAGCAGCCATTGAAGAGTTCTATTGCCCACCTCTTGACTCCATCATCAGAACAGCTCGATGGTAGCAAATTATTGTATTGTCATCGGATTCATATAGACTTGCAAAGTTTCAAATCAATACGACAATTAGAAGTAGGTTAAAATAGATTTCCAAGATTTTCTTACATTGTGACTTAGTTACAAGTGAAGCTAATAAAAGTGTGGTAATAAATGTGAAAGTTTAGATGTTTGGATGTTTGGATGTTTGTTACTCAATCACGCTAAAACGGCTGAACGGATGTGGCTGAAATTTGGGACACAGATACTTTGAAGCCTGGAGAGGAACATAGGCTACTTTTTATCCCGGAAAAATATCACACTCCCGCGGGATAACATCGTGTAGTCCACGCGGGCGAAGCCGCGGGCGGATAGCTAGTAGGTATATAATTATGTCGCAGTAAGATAGAAAAAGCCGTGATATAGTTATATCCCTAGGGATATAATTATATATACCGGAAGATAGTTATACGAAAGCAACAAGAGTTCTGTGGTGTGGAAAAAAAAATAACCACGAAAATTAATTTCTAACCTATCACGTGTTCTACAGGACTACACTCATACAATTATTTCATTAAAAAAACAAATCTAGTAATGTAACTATATCACTAGTATTATAATTATATTCCTAGTAAGATAGTTATAAAAAGCGATTCATTACTATCTTACGGTACATAATTATATTCCTAGGGATATAACTATATCACGGCTATAGCTATCTTACTGCGACATATATAAGGATTAAGGACTATAAGGAGCCCTGTAATTAGTGTCAAAACTTTTTAAGGGCTTAACATAATTGACCTTTATTATTACACACTGGACTGGCTGCTGTCATAATATTTTTGTAGCTATTGGAGTATCACCATTTTGGCGCTTTAGGCAGATACGATTATCCATGGAACTAATAGTACATTACAGCCGAGGACAGGTAAGTAAGAAATTACATTGTCGAGGATGGTTTGAAGCACGAGCCGCAGGCGAGGGCTTTAATCATTCGAGGCAAGGTAATTTGCTTACCGTACAAGGCTTGTATAGTGCTTTTCTCAAGAAATGCGAGGAAATACAAAAAAACTGTTTAACTAAATAATGTTTATTAAAATTTATATCACACATGTTCGGGCAATTATTAAATGTAAATGTTATTGTTTTCCCGGGCACACTTATGTATAAATCGCCCATAATAATATTATTTTGATGATGTAGGTATCATTAAAATACGCCAACAACACAGATTCCGAAAACGTATGCGCCTTTTTTCACTTTTCCAAATCAGATCGTAGGTTTTCGTACCTATATCTTTCTTTTGATTTTGCTGGCAGTAAGTTTTCTGTTATTCATTTTGCTTCTGCTCTCAAATTTGGTGGTGTAGGTACATACAATGTCTGTATATGTTTCATTGGCAGAACTCATTTTGATAATTTATTACACAATATATATAAACTGTATTGATATCAAATCAACCGCTGAAAATCATTCCCGCCGTTTTTTTAATATTGGTTTGTGAGGCCAAGTGGAACGGTCATACAGCCTATTGATACTTACTACTTGCTACTAAAATGCGCAACTTCAATACCCGCTTCTGGGTGGTAGATGGCGCTGTACATATTTCCCATACAAAATTACTCCTAAAGGATATTTTGTCTATGATAAATCTCATTTTGTTTTTTCGATTGATGTTCGTGCTAAGGGTACATAGCGCTTGTGGTACCTACAATACGAAGTAATATACTCTGTGCGCACCGTATTTAAAAAAAAGTTAACCTAATTATGATATAATAATTACTTATATAATAATAATAATAATGTGGCTGTATGGTGCAAATGTCCCTTTGCTTTTTCTGTTTTTATACACAGGAATAACGAAAGAAAAAATAAAGAAAAAAATTTGGTAATAATATCTTTGGGTAGTACCTTTTCCGAGGTAAACATTCTAAATTTGAAAATCACTGCAGTAATGAATTTCAGTACTTACTTACTGCACTGATTTTAGTGCAGTAAGTAAGTACTGAAATTCATTACTGCAGTGATTTTCAAATTTAGAATGTTTACCTCGGAAAAGTGCCACGTACTGCATTCTTTTCTCAAATATAATATTAACATTTCAGAGCATAAGTGTGAAAAATTACTGATGTTCTTAAGTCGACTGTGGTAATGATAATATATCGATGATATGTATGAATAAGTACCTTTTCTAAATAACTTCCGATTTTAAGAATCTTACGCAATCCCAATCTTATCCAAAGATGATGTGTGTACATTTGCATAAGGCTTCGGAAAAGGAATTACTAATTAATCCTGCACAAATTCGCACATGATAGGGATATATCGTAACTCTAAAAATTAGCTGTACCCCGAGTGTAAGTTTTTTATGTCAAGCAAACGCAAACTATTTCGATTCCGTATTTATGTCAATTTGTATGAAAACTATATAAGCGCGCTACTCGCCGCTAGAGGCGCTAATACAGTTTTCATACAAATTGACATAAATACGGAATCGAAATAGTTTGCGTTTTTTGTACCCCGAGTGTAAGTTTTTATGTCAAGCAAACGCAAACTATTTCGAATGCGTATTAATGTCAATTTGTATGAAAACTATATAAGCGCGCTACTCGCCGCTAGAGGCGCTAATACAGTTTTCATACAAATTGACATTAATACGCATTCGAAATAGTTTGCGTTTTTTGACATAAAAACTTACACTCGGGGTACTGTACCCCGAGTGTAAGTTTTTATGTCAAGCAAACGCAAACTATTTCGAATGCGTATTAATGTCAATTTGTATGAAAACTATATAAGCGCGCTACTCGCCGCTAGAGGCGCTAATACAGTTTTCATACAAATTGACATTAATACGCATTCGAAATAGTTTGCGTTTTTTGACATAAAAACTTACACTACGGGCACTGACATAAAAACTTACACTACGGGCACTGAAGAAAAAAACAATTTTATTTGTAGAATATGAGTCGCTTTTTCTTAAGCAACCCTGAGTTATGATAGTGTTCCATTTCATATGCGACATGTGAATCAATGTGTGGACAGACTCTCAACTGCCACTACCTACTACAAATACCACTATGGGGTAGCGTCGATAGCACGAACACGATGCTATTGTGTTTTGTGTTCTTTCACAGGCGCCATTCTTTTTATGCAACGATAATCCATTATTAAATCTAAGAGCCACTGAGTAGAAAAGCCGCAGATAGAGCCGTGTACTTATTGTAGCTGTGTGACATCATTAAATTCATGTTGTTTGTTTGTGTATTATTACTGATAAAGAACGTTATACGGTTAGATTTAGCTGCATTTAAGGTCAGGGTATTGGTAATTAGTCATATGTACTTGACTTTACTAAACCCTTCTTGGGCAGAAACCATCTCGTATCGGACCAGTTTTTACCCGTAAAGGATAGAACGGTATCGTCTGCGAAGGATGTTATTTTGCCGCAAGTGAGGTCTAATTTACAGAGGTCGTTGATGAACACGAGAAAGAGGGTGGGATTTTATGTTATATGTATGTATTATGTTTTGAGTTTTTATAGGCAACAGCATTTTAAGTAGGTGTACTCGTAATAACTCCTGGTCAGCTATGCAACCCTGGTACTTTCTGCTAATAATATTTTAATTTAATGAGTATTCGAACTGGCGAGAAAGATATTTCTTGTGCAGTGGGTTTACGGGAAACAGTTCTCTATTGAATTTCCAAGGAAGACGTATTCGTGGACCCACGGGTAAAACACGGTTTATGCATATCCTATATGCAGTAATATGGTACTACTACAGCGGTTAGTTGTAACGCGGGTTATAAGGCTAAGGACGCACTGCGATTTTTTAATCGCGCGATTAAAAATTCGCGCGATTTTTTAATCGTGAATTTTTTGCTACCACGCACTGCGATAAAAAAATCGCGAAATACACGAACTATAGTGTTGCCAGATTACGAACGTCTGGCTTTCCCCCAGATCTCTCTGAAATCCCCCAAAATACTAGTATAAAAAAGGTATTGTCTTGTTTTTCATTTTAATATTCCTTGTAATACCCTTTTTTCATTTGCATTTATCCTTGGTCTTAATATTCGTTCGCACTATTCTTATTTTTACTAATAACCATTTTACCTATAATCATTTAGTAGCAATAACTCTCTAGGAGACGGGCAGCAGCGCCTCCTGAAACACCAGGCCATACTGCGATAATCCCCGGGGTAAGATCCGGCTACCAACACCGACGATTTGACCTGGCAACCTACAACACGCGTACACTAAGGCTCGACGCGAAGCTAATAGAGTTGGAAGAGGCAACTAGTAAGTTACATTGGGATATCATTGGGTTATCTCAAGTCCGAAGAAAGGGGTAGGACTCGATTATCCTGCAATCCGGTAACTTACTATACCACCGGGAGGGCGACCAACAGTCCCTAGGTGGTGTCGGGTTCATCGTCCACAAGTTCCTTGTCAACAACGTGATCACCATCGGAAGTGTCTCGAGCAGGGTAGCATACCTGATACTCAGAAAATCGAAACGATATTATCTGAATGTCATCCAGGTCTACGCTCCGACCTCGATTCGATACACGACGATGTCGAAGTGGAGGCTATGTATGAGGAGATCTCTAAAGCCATGCATAACTATAAAGCCATTAAATTAACACGGTTATGATGGGGGATTTTAATGCAAAGCTGGGGCAACGCTGCGGTGATGAGTTGAGAGTGGGGCAATTTGGATTTGGGCAACGGAACAAAAGAGGCCAGATGCTGGCAGACTTCATGGAGAGGGAGAACTCCTTCTGTAACAAAGCCCGTAAGCCGCAAATGGACCTGGAAAGTCGAGATCGATTTCGACAAAGAAGTACATATTCAATGATGTCATTGTGATCAACGCTGTTAAGACAGGAAGCGATCACCGCATGGTCAGAGGCACATTGAATATCAACGTCAAGCTTGAAAGATCGCGACTGATAAAATCCACGCTTCGACCAATACCGGCTTAAATTTAAAACCCCGAGTAATCAATCAATTAATACAGTAATCAATCAATAAATACTTTTCCTAACATAGAAAATAATATTTTTTTAAATCTTTTTGATAAAATAATTGCTCACTAGAAATATTAAAATTCCAAAATTTAGAAACAATCTCCTCATTCTGGCATCACTGGGCTGACTGGCTGTTTTGTGTATGTGTGCGTATCATGCGTGCATGTGTGCGTAGTATACTAACTAGTATACTATAGTCACAGGATAATAAGAAGCAGTAGAATAGCGCTTCATAGCCATAGTGCGACATGGAGCTTTTCGGCAGATTTCTCCGTCAGGGTGGTTGTCTCCATCCGATAGGTGAAGAAGGCAAGACACATTGATTGAAAACCTTTGTCTTGAGATAAAGATACATTGAAAAATGGAAAATGAAGTATTTAGAAAAAATCGACCCGTCTCACAACCAGCTCCGATGGGAGTCGAACCCACGACCTTTCGCTATCCGGGCGACTGCTATAACCACTGAGCTACGGAGTCGTTAAACGACATCTTTCAATAATAAAAATTGCATTGTGAATGCAAAGAAATAAAAATTTTAATAACATAAAGATACACTTTGTGTTTTTGTAGATTAGTTTTCGAGCTTGTTTGGAGTTCTTTTATTGTTATTTAAAAAAATGTTATGTTGGGTGCGTTTTATGACAATTTAGACATCCATCAGCATCATCATGTCAGCCGAACGATGTCCACTGCTGGGCATAGGCCTCTCCCAAGGATCTCCACAACGATCGGTCCTGCGCTGCCCGCATCCAGCGGCTTCCCGCGACCTTGACCAGATCGTCGGTCCACCTTGTAGGGGGCCTGCTCACGGAACGTCGTCCGGTACGCGGTCGCCATTCGAGAACATTTCCGCCCCAACGACCATCGGTTCTCCGCGCTATGTGTCCCGCCCACTGCCACTTCAATGATGCAATCCTTCGAGCGATGTCGGCTGTTTTAGTTCTCCTGCGGATCTCATTATTTCTGATTCGATCGAGCAGGGAAATACCAAGCATCGCTCTCTCCATTGCTCGCTGGGTGACTTTGAACCTTCTTGTGAGACCCATAGTAAAAGACCACGTTTTACTTCCATAGGTCATTACTGGTAACACACACTGGTAAAAGACTTTCGTCTTGAGACATTGAGGTATTTCGGACGCAAATATATGCCGGAACTTCCCGAACGCTGCCCATCCGAGCTGGATTCGACGAGAGATCTCTTTCTCAAAGTTGGACTTACCTAACTGGACCGTCTGTCCCAGGAAAACATAGTGGTCGACAACTTCGAGTGTAATGTTCCCAACATTAACTGGAGCAGGTGCAACATGGGCATTGGACATAATTTTCGTCTTATCCATGTTCATCTTAAGACCCACTCTTTGAGAAGCATTACTGAGATCTTCGAGCATTGTGTTCAGGTCTTCCAAGGTCTCAGCCATAAGAACTACATCATCGGCAAACCGTAGGTGTGTTAGGTACTCGCCATTGATGCCGCATCCTTTCCAGTCCAGAAGCTTAAAAATATCCTCCAACGCAGCTGTGAACAGTTTCGGAGAGATGACGTCTCCCTGTCTCACACCTCGCTGTAGTTGGATAGGATTAGAGCTCTGATTTTGTAATCGGACTGACATCGTGGCGTTTTGGTATAAGTACCTCAGCACCTCGATGTACCTTTTTTACATCGATTTAGACATCAAAACAACACAATATAAAGTAGGTACATTAATTACGTAGATATTTTCTGTTCGTCAAAACAGCGTTTGACCGTTTAAAACTGCGGCTGACTGGTACCGAACGTTAATACGCGTTATTGTACCGACGTGTCGTTGGCCAGACGATGAGTCAGAATCAGAAGTATACCGTCGCGTTACCTCTATATGAAAATAGAATACTGGTACTCGTAGTTCACTCTGAATATCTATAGTACGCATGCGTATGATGAGCGGGACGTCAAATTAACCCAGCAGCGGCGGCGGACGGAATGATTTAGTTGAAGATTTTATAATAAGTTTGACATAATAATTACTATTATATTTTTGTGTTTTAATACGCTTTAAGAAATTTTTTAATAAGTTTTTAGCATACTAAAAAGAGAGGTCTTAATTAAGATAAGATTAGATCTTTCAGAGTAAACTACGAGTACGAGTTAGATTTTTTGTTTGTTTGTAATGCCTAAACTCAATAAACCTACTGGACTGATTTCCAAGGCTTTATTATTTCTGATTGACATGAATATATTTTAACACGATATTCCTACGAAAATGGGTACCACGTAAAACACCGTGGAGTCCCTATGTAAGAATAAAATAGTTTCCAAACTATTAAGAATTAAACTTGAAAGTAAAAAACATACTTTATTTTAAAGCTATATTTCACCCGCGGCTTCACTCACTCGAGTTAGACTCGGAGTAACGGAGTTCACTCGTTAGATCTTTTTTTATCAACAACTAGTGGCTTCTTTGCGGTTTTACCCGCATAGTACTCGTTTCCGTGGGATATCTGGATAAAATATAGCTTATGTCCCTCGGGAAGAATGTAGCGTTCTACTGGTGAAAGAATTTTCAAAATCGGTCCAGTATTTGAATTTATTCGTTACAAACAAAAATACAAATCTTTTCTCTTTGAGATTTTAAATTATTTTATGCATTCACAATGCAATTTCTGTAAGTATAGGAAAAATGTGATAGTAAAAAACCAGGAGCCCTATAAGTATATTCCGCCTGAAAGCTACTTATAGGGCTCCTGGTTTTTTACTATCACATTTTTCCTATATCTTTTCTCTTTATAATATTAGTATGGATATTCTTTCCTATTTCTCTATACAAACGTTTGACCCCGTTTCCCTCGATCTCGAATTTCGAGAAATACATTCCTAGCAGATGCCTAGGTATAATAACTATCTGCATGCCAAACTTCAACGCAATCCATTCAGTGACTTGAGCTTTGCGTCGATAAATCAGTCAGTAACGGTTGTTGCCTTTAATATTGTCGTAGGATGAATGGATTAATCGATTTTTGTGAAAATACTAGATTTTGCAAAAACACGGATAGTTACACAATGATTTAATACCCTAAACCCTATTTACCCTTTATTAAGTAAGATTGAGAAATGTCATAATCTATGTCTATATATCCGGTTTTTCGCAAAATTCTTAGTAATATGACACAGTCCTATGTTGTATACATATTATTGCTCGTGACTGTACATACCTACCATTAATATCAAGTCGATACGATTCAGGGCTTGACACTTCAATGCTTTTCGACTTCAGATACTAAGCCCTAAGTTTGCAAAAAGTGAGGCCGAGACCTGTATGTCATTTTGTAATTGAAGTTGAAATGTCAGTTGAAAAAATACTAGCCATACGCGACTTCATCTGCGTGGACCCCTTTTTTACCTCCTTAGAGCAGGAATTTCCAAAAATCTTCTCCTTACACTCCACAAGGAAAATACATGTCGAATTTCAGGTTCTTGCGCCCAGTAGTTTCTGCTGTGCGTTGTCTGTCAGTCAGCCGTAACGCAAGAGTTTTATATTTTGTAAAAGTTAAAATGATAAACATAAAAAAATATAATAAAATAAGTAAACTTTAATTTTTACTTATTTACTTCAAAGTTTAAATATACAGATAGTTGATATTTAAAAATGAAAAAAAAAAACACTCCTGTATTATAACTTTTACCCGGTAGCGACAGAATATATTTTAGAAATTGGCACGCCTCCCGCCGGGTTAAGACGCGCGATTATTTCACAGCAAACAGCGATTTTTTATTCGCGCGATTTTTAAAACGCGATTGCGTGTACCTACATACAATTCCATGTGTTACAAAATCGCGATTTTTAATCGCGCGAATTTTAATCGCTGTGCGGGCTTACGCTAAAAGTTGCCCCCTGTTCTACCATGCAGTTAGTAAGGTGGGAAACGAATGCAATAAAACGGATACCTACCGCGGTTGTTTTAGATACCTATTCATTTAGTGGCAAATCAAAATAGAAAAAGTCTGTTCAAGCCCGGACTTACTTATCGATACTTAAAGACAACTCGTATCGTACGCTAGTCGCAGAGACGAGTCGCCAAAGTGTAGGCACACCTACGACACTCCATACTACGACCCCCGCTTAATAACCTTCTACTACTACGTAACTGACATAACGTGTGTACACGCGTCAAATGTGTGCGTCAACGATGCAGGGATGACATCCGCCGTAGCACACTCCGGAGCTAGTGGTACAAAATATATCGACTAGATGGCGCGTGCCGCGTGCGTCACGAAATAACTTTGCAAGAGCGTCCCAATTTATTATTTACGTATGTTTATATTATGTCGGGTAAGTTCGGAAGCAATCATTTTACAAGCTTTTTTCAGTACAAAAGCGATTGTCAAAAGGCCGTGTGAATGGCACAATGTACTTTGTATTGACATCTTCAGAAACGCACCTGTCGTACGGTACTAACTAATTTAATAAAAAATGAAATGAATCCAACAAATAAAATTGTCTTTAATTATCACTACATAGTATAAAACAAAGTCGCTCTTCGCTTCTGTCTGTCTGTTTCTAAGCTTTTTATTATTTGACACAAAACAAAAATGATAAATAGTTTCTTCGTAGTGTAAACTTCCAAACATATAGTTTTATTGCTTAAAAAATGTGTCAGCCATTTGCCATTTGTCAGCCAACACACCACGTAAAAGGAAATTGTTAAGTAACTTATAATCAGAGTGCAAAAGACGAAAAAGTTTGGATACTCAGCAAGAATGTGCATCTCACAAACATACCAATATGTCCTCTCAATTACAAAAAAATATTAATTTTCAAAGCCGTCTAAAACAAACAGTCATGGCAATAGAAACACTAAAGATTTACAGTTATTTGCTTTAAATTTATATTTTGCCAGTCCATTAGCATAAAGAGTCTTAGCAAACGTTAAACGTGCCAAGCGAAAGGACGTTGCGCCGAATGAATATCAACATTGATACAAAATTTTCACCTAACGTTTTACAATGTTTAGAGACCAAATTAAAAAAAATACTGCATTATTTGCGCTGACGAAATTTCATTAAAACGGTACTTATATCATCAATTTAACGAGGATAAGATTATAGGTTTTTATGAGATTGACGGGACACAAACTGGAGAACCAGCAACGCAAGCTTTTGTAATCATTGCCAGAGTTATACATTAAAATTGGAAACAACCAATCGCATACTGTTTTTTGGCTCAAAGCAAAAATTACAAAGAACTTAGTGCGTGGTTAGATCATGTTATTTCACAAATTTTAAATATTGGAGTTCACGTAATGTAGCCTTTGTATCAGATCAAGGCTCAAATTTTTTAAACATGGCTAATGAAAGAAATGTGACTGTTGTCACAGTCACAGACTGTAGTAAGCCATACTTTTTATTGAAGGAAAAATAAATACTATATTTTTGACGTGCCTCATTTGATAAAATCAGTGCGAAACAACCCGATGAAATATGACTTTAAGTATTCGGATACTGATGGAACTAAACTGATTGCAAAGTGGGAATATGTTAAGACATTTTATAAACACGACTGTGGCAGAGCTTGTCGCTTATAAACACTAAAATTAACCGAATCCCATATCAATCCCAACAATTTTTTGGCTGATGGAGTTGATGGATAAAACTTTCGATGTCTTAAATTCATTCATATATTTTAATTTTTTAATAAAATAGTTTCTGCGATCGTTTTCCAAATCATTGTAATTATTTTATATGTTTGCCTTACGTAAAACTAAAAAAACAAACAACTCATACACTAAATAAATTGAGTTTAATCGATATTTTATCAATTGTTGAAAAAAAGCTCATTTTAAATGTCACTGTCACTCACTCCTATAGATCTATCTACCTGCTGCTGTATAGTGTCGTTCTGACATAATTATTTTACTCTTTATGTTCTGACATTTGCTGTGCGACTTATTTGCTTTGTGTTTTGCGCATTGTGAATACTGTCTTTCAAGTGTTTCTCTAAAATTATTTTTTATATACAAAAATGATAAATAGGTAGTTTCTTCGTAGTGTTAACTTCCAAACTTATATAGTTTTATTGCTTAAAAAATGTGCATGTTAAGCCAAACCGCCTATACATCGTGGACAATGTCCTTTGTCAGCCAACACACCACGTAAAAGGAAATTGTAAATCGGTAAGCAACCGGGCTGGTAAAGTATATATTTAATGCAAACATTATATACTCTTGGTCATATCTGTTTCCCTGATACTTTCGTTTTAAATACTTTTTGAGCATCAATATTTTTTTTAGCAGAGGTGACATATCAGCCTACTTGGGGTTTCCTATTACCGACGATTCCAATAATCTTCGTTTCTTATTCTCTGATTTAAAGTCAAGCCGCAACTTCCTCTTCCGGGATGAATTTTCACTTAAAATCTGTGTTTTCTGCACTGAGTGTGACACCTGTGAAGTACTTGTACTTGGAATTTCTGTTGATGTTTGAGATTTGCAAGTACTCTAATCTAAGAGGCTATTATCAGTTTGAGTAAATTTTGATGTAAATACGAGTACCAGATGAGTCTTCTGGCTGCAGTAATAATAGGGTAGGGGCTGCATTTTTCTTAGAAACACTTTTTGCGCGGTCAGAATTAGGGAAATGAAGTTCGCAAACAAAATAACTAGTATGAAGTGTCTCCACGCTTTTTTGGTTTAAGGCGATACTCGGAAAAATTGTGCTGAAGCGAGATAGCAATGAGAAAACGAAGCGCGCGGGATCGAGACCGATTTTGCAGATTAGGCAAAAAAAAACAAAATCACTTCGTATTAAAAAACTACAGCGATTTAAAAAAATGCTTCTATACGATCCTAAATATTATTGGTGTTCACTAATTAAACCAATTTCCAATAGCGTAAGTAACCCTATTTAAGAATAATCTACAATTTTCGTATTTTTAGAGGTCTTTTCGAAAAGAAAAAGTGTCGAGACAAAATCATAAAATCGTGTTTTTGAAACTATACGAATCTAGATAAAGTTATGAAGAAATATACATATATCTTATTACCAGATTTGTAACAACTGTAACCGTCTTATAGTTTTAAACAAAAAGTCCATACTTTTTCCGAGTAGCGCCTTAAGTCCATTCGACCAATTTCTTTAATCCAATACTTGCACATAATGAAAGTTAAATCAAATCAATAAAAGATCCTCTAATTTCATAGAATTTAATCGTATCATAACATTTATTATTTGGTCAAACAATTCGTATTGGAATATTTGTTTTCTGTTAATATTAAATTTGATATCAATCATCTACGATTCAACTGCATATACGAACGCCACTGCAAGGTTATATCGCACGATCCTCAAATCGAAGTTTGCTTACGAAATATAATGACATCGTTGACTTGGTTACATTCTTGTTGACTGAGTGACTGACAAGACAACCGACAAACGTGTGACGTTAACTCCTTGGTTTACTTTCTCAATGCGGGGGAAATGAATTGGCGGGGGGAGGTGAGTGTCGCTTCTTTACGTTAGTAATATTATAGTATTCTTTGGTGTAGGTATCTCCCATAATTTATAGTGACTTGCCCACTACGCTAACAGTACAAACAGCCCTGTCACAAAGTACATACGACAGGTATCCGCAACTGTCCTCGGATACCAGTCTGCAATTTTCTTAATAAAAGCGTGTCTAGCGCTCTAGATCTGCCTGTAGTCCTTAATTTCCATACAAGTCGGCGACTACGAGTATCTATAAGAGCCTAGACGCCTACATTGCTCAGCTCGTGCGTTGTTTTTTTTTCTTGTCAACCTCATGTTCGTTGCTACGCTACTCGTCGCAACACAAGGGTTTCGACTTATATTTCAGCCAAAATTGGTTTCGGCCAATTAGGTACTTACGAGTTTTGCCTGAACCATAAACAATATTCTGCAGTTTGTTATCTGTTTTTGTGATGATAAAGCAGATTGTAATTTTAAAATATCCAGAAAGTGATTTCAAGAACTTGATTTATTTTATTTGATCAGCTTGATTGGCCATTCATATGTTTCGGTTAAAAATTGTCGCAGTTAAATCCTGCATCTTGACTCATATTTATTTCTTTAATCACTAAGAATAGTAATATTAATAATCTTAACACAAGAAATAAAGATAAGCGTGTCGTTCCAAGATTTAGACTTGAAAAAAGTAGAGGCTCGTTTTTGGGGAAAGGCATAGCATTCTAAAGTTTCACAAAAAGTAATCGAGCTGCCTTTGATTAAATTAAAAAAAACATGTTAAAAAGACGCTCTTAAGCAAAGGCTATTACAAAGTAGAAGATAAATACATCTTAGATTTCTGCGCGAACTGTCCATATAAATATGTTTTATAATTTGTTTTATTTATAAAGTAGAAGATTATTTAAATGATCGGAACGCATGGTTGGCATAATTATAGTACATAACACTAACAATGTATAAAAGGAAAATATTCCTACTTAGAGGTACATAAGTATGAGAAAACTCCTTCAGCATTAGCTTTTTGTATAAATTTTATTATTGTACCATTTTGTGTAGCAATGAATAATAATTTTGTAAATGCGTTGCTACTGTTAAAGCTAATGAGTTTTTTTCGCCTGTTTTTCTTGTCAGTTGTCCATAACAGGTGGTAATCTGTTTTATAATAAAAGAATTATAGTCTGTTTGATTTTGACTATAGCTGTCTCTTTCTAAAACGAAATCTTCTATGGCGTGACTATGACGCTACTAACCCACTGACGTCACTAAGATAGCGTCCTGTCCTTGTCTAATTATAAAGTTTGAAGTCCTATATCTTTGAAAATATTCAAGATAATTCAAAATGAAAACTTGTTTTGTGTAGCTAATATTTCGAAAAACATTTAAAAGAAATAAAAAAAAATCAGTAAAATACCGTATTGGGGGCTCCAGAGGACGCAGTATTATTAAAAATCACTTTTTGATTTCTTTTACTCAAATATGAATGCAAAAGGTTAACTGATTTTTTCGAGACACCATATTGTTCTAACTTCATTAAAAGAGTTTGGTGATTAACGCAATCGAAAGCTTTGGAAAGGTCACAGAATACGCCAATTACGTCTTGCCTACCCTCCCAGGCGTCAAGGATATGTTTAAGAAGTGCAATTCCAGCATCTGTGGTATTTTTACTTTTAGAGAATCCGAATTGATTCTTATGAAGGATTTGATTAAATACCAAATAATCTACTAATTGAGCGTATATTAACTTTTCAAAAATTTTACTAAGTGCTGGTAAAATTGATATCGGCCTAAAGCTAGTGGGGTCACTCTTGTCTCCAGATTTAAAAAGCGGAATTAACTTACTACATTTCATTAAATCGGGGAAGACTCCTTCGTCAATACACTTATTAAAAATAAAAGCTAAATAAGGAGCTATTGGATCAATTATTGATTTAATAACATTAGTTGATATACCCCATAAGTCTTCTGATTTTTTAATATTTATTGTTTTAAAAGCTTTTAGAATGTCTTCGCTATTTATATGTTGAAAATTAAATACTTTGTTACACTTATCAACACATGACACCAAGAGGGCAGCCGCAATATTAGGACAGGAATTTAAATTCTTCGTAGTTTCTAAGGGTACCCGAGAGAAGAAGTCTTCAAAGACACGAGCAACCTCATCGTCTGATGTAAATGTTTTATTATTTGCTTTAAGAGTGAAGGAATTTATATGATTTTTTGTTTTACCAGTTTCTTGGTTAATAATATTCCATGTAGCCTTGATCTTATTATCAGCTACTTTTATTTTATTAGCGATGTAAGTGGACTTGGCAGCCGCACATACCTTTCTAAATGTTTTAGAATATTTCTTGACATATTCAATAAAACTAGGGTCACATGAAGTTCGCTTTAATGCATAAAGTTCATATAATTTCCTTCTACTTGTATAAATCCCTGGCGTGGCCCAATCACTAAACTTCTTTCTATTAGTATTACTGTTGATCACCTTTTGTTTGAATGTTTTACTAAATTCGCTTTGCACTACACTAAATAAATCACTATAGAGATTATTAGGTTGCATAATAGGAGCTGGTAAAGTTTCAATTTTATCAATTACATTATTTCTAAATTTATCAATGCCCTTTTTCGTAATTGGCCTACATATTATTTTACGTTTAGGACAGACATGATGGTGCTCAATAGAGGCTATTTGTCCACTATGGTCAGATTTTATGATATCAATTACCTTTTTATCTATCACCGAACAGTCAGTAAAAATATTGTCCAAGCAACTGCCAGATGTGGGTGTGATTCGTGTAGGCTCATTAAAAGTGTGTATTAAATTAAATGACTTAAACAAATTTAAAAATCTACTTGAGAGTGTGGCTAATTTACGGTCTAAAATATCTACATTGAAATCCCCACACATGACAACTTTTTTATTGGTTCTACTAGTTACTCTTAAAACTTCCTCCATAGTGGACTCAAACTCAGAATAATTACTATTAGGGGGTCTATAAAGACATATTATAATTAGTTGGTCAAGTTCCACACAGAATAGTTCAATGACTCGTTCAATAGAGAGGGATACAACATCTTTGCGCTCTTTGTATTGGAAATTATCATGTAACATTATAAGGGACCCTCCTCTGGTTGCAGATTGCCTACTAAACGAGCTTACAACTCTATAATTATTTAAGTTTAACATTAATTCATGTGGTTTAAACCAATGCTCAGTAACACATAACACGTCAACATTATTACAGTTTAAAAACAAACTTAATTCTAGATCTTTGTTAGAAAAGCCTTGCATATTTTGATGAACAATTGTTAAACTGCTTGGCTTTCCTCTTGTCAACACTGGGCTAGAGGGCGCCTCTGTTGTCTCTAATGGTAATTTAAATTAACCAAGTCAGTATTCAGATTCAAAAGAATCGAATTGTTTGGAACAGATTCCAAAGTTGTATTATTCATGTCAGAATTTAACTGCTCAATAGAAGCAGTGGTTTTAAAAGCCAAATTATTGGCTAATTGTTGAAAATAAAAAGATAGCGAAAGTGCTATTTGTCTCTTACAATAATTAGGCAGATAGTATTTATCTTTTGTCAAGTATACATTATTCAACAACATATTGATATCAATAATATGCAACTCTTTATTATGACAGGCTAATGTGTTCATAGTTAAGTTTAGATTATACCTTATTTTATTTTCTAACGGTGAAAAACTTTTACTGTAGGGAAATGTAAACATAACAACCTTCCTTACATTTAATGAACATAATGTGTTGCAATAGGCTATTAACTGGTTTTTATTTAAATTATCCCTGTTCCCAATTGAAAATTATCAAGTTTGTGTTTTCACTTAAGGATTTTTTAACAACTATTTTCATGATCTCGTTTATACTGGAACCAGGCATGCAATAATTAATAACATTTTCCTTTGAATCTTTCTGTATAAATTGGCCTAAATTCTTCCCAATCTCATCACTGAACATAATTGTTTTGGTGTCAGTAGTTTTAGTGGGGGATTTACTTTTATTATTTAATAATAAACTATCACAAATGTTAGAGACTTCAGGTTTGGTTGGTAAATAGACCTCCTGAGCCGCTTGGCCTAATGACTCCTTTTGACAAAGTCATTGCATACTGTGTTACAACTGCATCTGCATTTTTTCCCTAATGATTCGAACCGGTCTGAATTAAAATTACAAAAGTCAACCATATTATATGCAGCCATTTTTTGATTATTCAATTGTTTTTTAGAAAACTCACACAAGTTGGAGTACATTTCCCTAAGTGAAAGTTCTAAATTGTCAATCTTATAACATAATTGACTACCTAATAATTCACTTTCTTTGTTCTTATTACATGTTTCCATGTTTATCATATTTAATTGTTCTAAAAGTTGCTTACGTTCTTGCTTTATGTGACTATACTTATTATAATAATTTTGTTTTTTCATTAACTTTTGAGTTTTTCTTATGTATCTATTAATTTTAATGTATTTTTTTAATTTCTTCCCGCTACTAAACTGGCAGACGTTATTATTATTAAACAATGGTTTATCAACATAGTTAAGACCTTCCAAAGTTGAATTGTCATTTGCTGCAGAATTACATTGCATCAACCCATTAAACAGGCTTTGAGAGTGCTTATCTTCTATAATACTTCTATTTTCTTTTTCTAAATCTAATACTGTTTTCTGGGCAAGAGAGAGACTAATTTCCAGGTCTGTTATGCGACTCAATGCCTGTTCATGAGTATCAGAGCAAGCCCCTAAAAGACTCAATAAAGTCTTGCATTTGGTTACACTTCTGCACAACTTCCGAGTATTTTACATGAAGAGCAGCAAGTTCATTTTTAAGCTCAGTGTTACGGGTAATGTTCTTATAGATCTCCGTCTCACTTTCCTCTCTTTCCCTTATTAGGGAGTCACTTAGATCTTTAGCTGCCTTTAGATCTTGCAGGGCATTCTTGAGTTGTAGCTCCACATCCTTAGCCGTTGCCCTCCGGGTCATCATAATTGCTAATTAAGCTTAAAAATTGCTACCGCTGAAAATATACAGAAGTGATCAATATATGATTTAAGTAAAGCTAGGATTGACAGATTTATCTAAGGAAATAATTAACAAAAGTATTTTTTTTATTTAATTGACTTTTCTAGGTAACTACTATTTTTTTTAAGGAACAAACAGTTAAAAAGTTAAATAATCATAAAGTGTATTAGGTGTAATAAAAGAACAAATACTTAAATAAAATTATGAATGAATGCAATGTTAATCTTAATAACACCATCAACTTTACTTTGAGCAAAGGAAAGTGAGGTTTATATTTGTGTTAGTTAACAATGTTTAATAAATAAATATTTATAGAAGTAGCTGGAAGGTGTCACCATCAGATTGACTTTTGTTAAAGTAAAGTGAGGTAAGCCTTTCAGAAGTATGTAGGTAGGTACTTAGTTAAATTACATAAATATCAATCAATATGTTCAAATTAATATATTATTAATACTGTGTAGTTACTGCAGAACTCAGCGGATGCCCATCGTTATCGACAGCTTAATAGACAGATATCTAAGTCTTTGACGCGCGACCTTCGCCAATTTAATACCGAGCGTATTAAAGAAGCCATTGAGCGGAACAAAGGCTCCAAAGTGTTCGCGAGAGATCTGTCTATCGGGCAAAGTCAATTGACGAGACTGAAAACTGAGGAAGGTAGCATCATTTCGTCAACACCTGAAATCCTGAGGGAGATTGAGAGTTTCTATGGACAGCTATATTCCACACAAACACCTGTTGAAAGCAAGGCTACAGACCCTAGAGCCAAGCTTACCCGACACCATACCGAAGATATCCCGGACGTCAGCCTGTACGAGATTAGAATGGCTCTCAAGCAGCTTAAAAACAACAAGGCGGCGGGCGATGACGGAATCACAACAGAACTTCTGAGAGCGGGCGGTAAGCCGATACTTAAAGTCCTCCAGAAGCTTTTCAATTCAGTCATCCTTGAGGGCAAAACGCCAAAGGCATGGGGCAGAAGCGATGTGATGCTGTTTTTCAAGAAGGGTGATAAAACTCTCTTGAAGAACTATAGACCCATCTCGCTTCTGAGCCATATCTATAAGTTGTTTTCGAGAGTCATTACGAATCGTCTCGTTCGCAGGTTCGACGACTTCCAGCCTCCCGAACAAGCCGGGTTCCGGAAAGGCTACAGTACCATAGACCACATTCATACGCTGCGGCAAGTTATACAGAAGACCGAAGAGTATAACTTGCCACTTTGCTTGGCGTTCGTGGACTATGAGAAAGCCTTTGATTCGATTGAGACTTGGGCGGTGCTGCAGTCTCTCCAGAGGTGCCAAATAGACTACAGGTACATCGAGGTGCTGAGGTACTTATACCAAAACGCCACCATGTCGGTCCGATTACAGAACCAGAGCTCTAATCCTATCCAACTACAGCGAGGTGTGAGACAGGGAGATGTCATCTCTCCCAAACTGTTCACAGCTGCGTTGGAGGATATTTTTAAGCTGCTGGACTGGAAAGGATACGGCATCAACATCAATGGCGAGTACCTAACACACCTACGGTTTGCCGATGATGTAGTTCTTATGGCTGAGACCTTGGAAGACCTGAACACAATGCTCGAAGATCTCGGTAATGCTTCGCAAAGAGTGGGTCTTAAGATGAACATGGACAAGACGAAAATCATGTTCAATGCCCATGTTGCACCCGCTCCAGTTAATGTTGGGAACATTACACTCGAAGTTGTTGACCACTATGTTTATCTAGGACAGACGGTCCAGTTAGGTAAGTCCAACTTTGAGAAAGAGATCTCTCGTCGAATCCAGCTCGGATGGGCAGCGTTTGGGAAGCTCCGACATATATTCGCGTCCGAAATACCTCAATGTCTCAAGACGAAAGTCTTTGACCAGTGTGTGTTGCCAGTAATGACCTATGGAAGTGAGACGTGGTCTTTTACTATGGGTCTCATAAGAAGGCTCAAAGTCACCCAGCGAGCAATGGAGAGAGCGATGCTTGGTATTTCCCTGCTCGATCGAATCAGAAATGATGAGATCCGCAGGAGAACTAAAACAACCGACATAGCTCGAAGGATTGCATCATTGAAGTGGCAGTGGGCGGGACACATAGCGCGGAGAACCGATGGCCGTTGGGGCGGAAAGGTTCTCGAATGGCGACCGCGTACCGGACGACGTTCCGTGGGCAGGGGGTCTACCGCCTAAAAAATCTGGATATGGATATGGGCTTTATTTGACATTTGAAGCCCATAATCTGAACTTGGCGGTACCGCCTAATTCCATGGACTTCATATTTCTTCCCATACCCATATGTCAGAAAAAGAGTGAATGACGAAGAAAATTCTCTATACATTTTTGACAGTTGAAGCCCAGAATCGGTATTTTGTAAAAATTAAAAAGTAAAAACTCGAAACCCAGATTCATATCGTTATGTCAAATGAAGCAGGCGAGTATTTTGGTATCGGAAGATTCATGGAAAAGTTTAATTTCTCAATTTGTGTGAAATAACTTGCTACTTTTGAGTGTAATCAACTTCATTTATAGTAAATATACCCCTAGCACTTGTAAAACGTTGAACTTTAGCAGAAGAGAGTTTAAAAGCAGAGCGAAAAGATGGAGCGAAAGAGACAAACACAAATTGCTATTTCGCTGTTCCTTTCTCTCGAAGTCATGTAATGGAATTTTACCCGCGAAATTCAAATTTTCGTTTCTTGTTTCGTTATCGGAATTTACATAACTTTAAAGATAAATTGTTGACGTACTTTTGATAAAAATTAGGCATTTAATTAAAGTAATGAAGATACTATGTAAATCAAAAATAGGAAAGTTTTATTTTATGTAGGTACGGTTATATATTTTGTTTTTACTGCTTTGAGGATTTTTATCCGAAACACAAAAATTAAACCAAATCACTAGCCTAGCCTAGCCACCATTCTGGCTGAAGTGTGCTGAAGTGCTAGACAATACTTATTATCCTCCTTGGAGTAATTGTGTTGTGTGATATTATCAATAGCGACTTTTTTGTGGATATTGTCTACGGAAAGTGCATTTGATTGACATATTATTTTACAAGTGATATTGAGCTGTGTTAAAGTTCTCTGTTATTTATTATGTTATAAAGCTAACTCCTTCCTATAAATGCATGTTTTAAGACCTCAGCAAAGCATTTGATCTTGTGTGTTATGAAGTTATGATAAGCTTTGGACCTTAAAGATGTTTCTCGTTGGCTGAGGTTATAAATGTACCTACTGGCACATTGGTATGGTAATCAGAAAAATGTGGTAAAGTGGGGAAATACATGCTCTGAAGAGTTTATGTGGTGTTAGACAGGATGGGCTGACTTCACTCTTATATATGTATATATGGACAAGCTCATCGCTGGGCTGAGCAGCACACATGGTTGTTATATAGATAATGATCTGTGTGAATAATATCAGTTATGCTGATGACATGGTGCTGTGCTGCTCTGCCTATCGCTGGGTGGCCCAAAAAGCTCCTGCGAGGACTATATAATATGGAAGCACGGCCTAAGGTACAATGAGAAATAGAGTGAATTCATGATCTTCAGGGGTAACATTAAGAGACTTGAAAATGTGCTGTTACTTTTGAACAGGATTCCTTTGGGCCGTGTAAGTCAGTTTAAATACCTTGGGCATATAGTAACTGAAACTCTGTATGACAATTTATTCTGATATAGATGGATACGGATGCAGGGCTTTGTTGGTCAGTGGTAACATGGTGAGACACAGGTTTGCTTGGTGTACAGTAGAAGTAAATTTTACTTTATTTAAAGCCTATTGTCAAAATTTTTATACCAGTAGTCTGTGGTCAAACTTTATCCAGCTTTCCTACAATGCCCTGCGTGTGTTATACACTACATGGCGCTTCCACGTTTCTGCAGTGCATCTGGCTTCTTATTTCAAAGGCATTCTGAGGAGAGTGGAGAGAAGTTAGTCTCTCCATATTTTGCTAGGTGAAACTTTATGTTAACATAAGTAGCCTATTTTAATTTTAATATTGTGATTTTGTACTAAAATAGTCAGTAAGCAAAGAAATGGTCTGAAATAAGGGAATTTTATTTTATTTGAACAGTTTAATCATTGCTTATTTTTAATCATTTCTGTCGAACAAATATTTTTTTATTTTTAACCTAATCGATAGAAGTTTAAGTTATAAATTTCAATAAAAGCTCCCATCTGTTATCATTTGTTAGATACTCTATACTTAACAGACTAACTCTAGTTTGTCTGTTTTTCGTTTCGGGACGATGCAATTATTTCAGAATTACTGAATAAATAATCCATATTATTAACCTATTTATTTAGCAATTTCTATTCAAAGTACCTAATCCACGTTTTGTGCTATTTTGTAAAAGTATTTTGTAGTAAGTAGTACAACTACATAATATGCTATGCTATGTTGTACTTACTAAGTACAATATAGCATAGCTACAATGCACATCTATACCTGTCTTTTGTGTGCAACTCTAGGAGACAGCGCTTAAAGCTCATATTCTCCAAATAAAATAATGAGTTGATAGACAATTTGTTAATTTTCTTAATTGCTGTTAAATTGTAATGTCAAAAACCCACTTATTTATATTTAAGTTAGCAACTGAAAACATAAAATGTGCTAAACTGAAAAATCATAGAAAATAAAATAACATTTGGCCGCTGAAGAAATAAATAACTTATGTATTTACAGGTCTAACTATTTAATCATCCTCATAAATGATAGTAATTTTATTTCTCTTTCATAGCAAATTTATATAAAATAAAGATAATGATAAAAATAAGTACCTACCTATGTTACATAAATAAGTGTTAAAAATATGAATTCAAGAAACTAAACATTGCTTATTTTCAATTCTGGAAGGGTTGTGTTGTGGCACTTCTTAATTGAGAATATTGGCTTTGTTTAGTCTGAATTTGTCACAATATACTAATAATTTATGTAAACACAAAGGTATAAGTAGGTAAGTACAGAAATTAACAACCAGAAATAAAGAACTATCAAAATGGTATCATCATGCATTTATTAACCAAGTTCTTATTGTCACAAGTTCACAACACATATTTTAAGACATTATTACGGTATACTTTGTACTGTTTATCTTTTAAAGGTTCTGTTGAATGATTTTCTCTGTAATTATCATCTTATTAACAATGTTCTTGTCTTGGAGTAGCCGTCCATTCCATCATGTCAATATTAAACTTATAAGGAACATTCGGTCTGCTTTTCTTTAAATCTTGATAAATATCTGCAACCTTGCTCTGATAATGAGCCTTACGGGTAGTATCATAAGAGGAAATGAAGAACATTAACCACAAAATGACTCAAACAATAACTTCTACAAAATTTTGCCATGACGGGGTCATTTGTCAAATTGTTCACGTAATTAGCGCACACAAATCGAAGAGAAACCATAGTTGACCATCAAAGATATGCCTTTTTCGTTATATTTTATTAATTTTGTGTTATTTACATATTTCAAAAAGTAAAGTTAAGGGTGGTATTCCACTTATCAAATATTTGATCCAAGAAATTGGACGAGGACAACTTCGAATGGTTTCATTGATAAATTCTTTGATCAAATGCATATTGGACCAAGATCTTTCATAAGTGGAATACTGTAGAAAGGCTTGTCATTTGCGTTTGGTTATTAATTGATACGTACATTATTTATTTTAGGAATACTTGTTTTTAATACTATGAAGAACTAAATTAATTGTTTTTATCGACTTTGTCCGTTGTCATTTAAAATATAAATAATAAGAGTAAAAAATGCAGAGAAATAATAATACTTTGTTAAATATTGGTATTTATTTGAAATGATGCAACAAGACGCGACTATCATTCACTCGCGAAATCCAGATCCGGAAAAACAGTTAGCCGGTAGCTCCAATTGAAGCCCATATTATGGGTCTGGGCTTGAAATCAGAAATATGGATCTGAACTTCATATTTTTAGCCGGTAGACCCCCAGGCCCCCTACAAGGTGGACCGACGATCTGGTCAAGATCGCGGGAAGCCGCTGGATGCGGGCAGCGCAGGACCGATCGTTGTGGAGATCCTTGGGGGAGGCCTATGCCCAGCAGTGGGCGTCGTTCGGCTGACATGATGATGATGACTGTGTAGTTTACCTAAATAATTTTGCATACATATATTGAAAATAAAGGATCTGAAATAAGATTGATTTTTGTTGACTTGAATGTAGGTAGTCAAACAGTAGGTACCTATACTTATTAAGGGAATTTAACTCCATTCACTAATAAATTAACAGACTTATTATTACTAATTGTTGTTGCAAACTAGTTTCACAATATTTGTTCGAGATGATTTGGGTTTCTTTGTATAGATGTAAATGCAGCGCCCCCTGGTGAGTTGTAACCGTAAAACATGTCTAAGAACCTGCTTTGAAATGAAACCTGTTGAATGCAAAAAAACCGCATCGAAATCGGCCCTGTCGTTTCCGAGGAAAATGGTAACAGACGTACATACAAACACACAAACAAACAAACAACCTCTAACCCCAAACGCATATACCGCCTCCGTTCCGTTTCGTCCTTCGTGGGCAATAAAAATAGAATTGGTCACGCAAAAATAATTAAGTTATGTTGCTCCTTTTTCGGTCTTAGAACGTTTAGTAGACGTAACAGGGTAGTACCATCTCGTACGGTGGTATCAAAGGTGGGCTATGAGTGGTACTGAATGCATTCCTTCTCCCTTTTTACCGCCCATTGGTCCCAGCTAACCTAAGAACTTGATGGATCACCAAGAGCGAGTAAAATCTATTAATCTTCTCACTATGCTCAGGGTAAAATGCCAACTTCATATCCTATATAGCCCTGACGTGATCTTTGAGACCATATCCTGATTTTATTTGAGTCAGGCAGTACGTCTCTTTCCTCCACGCTACCATATCACATGCCAATAATCTTTATTTATACCTTTCTTCATTTACATACATGGGATGTACCTATTATGTTAGAATAAGTATAACAATAATTCCCCGCCGATATCGGCTAAG
This sequence comes from Crambus lathoniellus, assembly GCA_949710035.1. Lineage (NCBI taxonomy): Eukaryota > Metazoa > Arthropoda > Insecta > Lepidoptera > Crambidae > Crambus > Crambus lathoniellus. Next base: position 34,737,705 of record OX453296.1, read on the forward strand.
GTGACCATTGTTAATTTAAAAATCATGTAAATACGGGGCGCCCTTACATGTCTGTTGTATCTATCTTAGCAGTAAAAGCCTGTCTGCAATGATGACTATGTTAGGTTACCGTTATTGTTATAGTTTATTGTGAAGTCCGCTTTATTGTTCAGCAGGGCAATTCATGTCGGAAAATCCACTTTTCAAATGCGTGAGAATAGTTTTCGAAGATGTCAGAAATAGCGATTCACGAAACTTCGGATTCGTACACTTTGACTACACGAATAATATCCGAATAATCATTCGGATCAATGACATTTAGCTAGGTATCGAAAAAAATCCCAAAAGTTTTTGGGTGTCGGGAGACTTTTCGAAACGTTACATTTACTAGATTTGAGTGTTTTAAGGGCGGATTTTTATATATTTTTTTTATTTATTTATAATATACAAGGATGTTACAACAAAACTTATAAACTATCACAGTGTTACAAAAATCAACTTAGATTTTACTGAACACTGGATATTCACCATCTACAATACTAAAAATATTTTTTTTTTTAAGTACAAAAAAAAAACAAAGAGGAACGATATTTTAAACAATTACACATCGACGTCAAATCATAATCGCTTTCCATACAATTATTTCGTTCGGAGGGTGACTGAATAAATTACGATCACTGCTCGGTGTCGGCACTACCTACTGCCTGCATTCCAATAAAATAAAATAAAAGGATAAAGATAGCAAGCAATAGCTGAGAACTTTAGACACTGCCGCCAGTTTTCGCTCCGGTGGACGGAGATGCAGCGTGAGTGTGTAATACACTGCGTGTTTTGCATGCAAACCAAGATTTTACAGCCAAAGTTAAGAAGCTGACTACCACAAACCAGAGCGGTGTCCGGTGCAGTGTGAGAATCACTAGCCGCGTAGTACGCGAAGGAGCGCGTTCACACGGAGTAATTTCAAGTATAGGTTTGTGGTGCTAATTTTTTTTTCTTTTTTTTTATGCCTACTTACACACAACATTTTCCTTTTCTAGTTTGTATTTACTCACAGTTATTTATACATTTTTATAATACATACAATTTTATTCATAATAGTCAATATAATAGATTTAAGAAGTACTTTTTTAAATTTGTTTTAATGTTATCCATATTTATTTCTTGCTTTAGTTCTGTAGGTAATTCATTAATTAATTTAGGTATTTGATAATGTAATTGTTGTTTACCATACAAATTATTGTAAAAGGGAATTTTTAATTTTTCTTGCAATGCGCGGCGAGTTCGCTTATCACGTTGCATAACAGTTTGAAATTCTTTTTTGAAAAAGTTATTTACTAAAAGTAAGTATTTAACGTGCTCGTGTATTGGTATGATGGAATAGCTGCGGAAAAGTTCGTTGACATTATCTTGGTACCGGTTTTTTATTTTTTCAGGAACTATCGCTTTGAGTATTCTTGATTGTAGTCTGAAAATTGGTTCAAGAATTGTTTTGCACGTCCGGCCGTAACTATCAAGTCCATAGTGAATTAAAGATTCCCCCAAAGACCTATATAAAGTAAGGAGCGTGGTATATGGGATCTTACGCTTTACTACAGAAAACTTCGCCAAAATTGCTCTTAACTTATCACATACATAATTAACGTGCGTAGTCCATTTTAGTCGATCGTCAATTATTAAGCCAAGATACTTTTGCTTGCAGACAACCTCTATGGAACTACAGAGGCAGTTTTGGTTATTCGAGTGAAGGCATTTGTGATCATGTGCAATAAGATTGAGACTGAGGTTTTTTCCGTTCTTGCTGGAACTAATGTACATCATTTTTGTTTTTTCCGCATTCAGCACTAGTCCCGCGTCATGAGACCATTGTAATAATGACGTAAAATCTTTTTGCAGATCCGCTAAAGCTATATGTATGTTTTTATTAGCTGCTACAAGGCAAGTGTCATCTGCAAATTGATATATTTCGCATTTTTGTATTACATTAACAGCGTCATTTACGTATGTGATATAGTGCAAGGGGCCGAGTACGGATCCTTGAGCTGTACCGTCTGTTACAGATACATCTTTGCTGTTAATGTTAGAGATCTTTACAACATATGATCTGTTTTCCAAATAATTTTTGCACCAATTATTTAGCGGACCCCTTATGCCACACTCCTCCAGTTTTTCAACGAGGGTGTCATGTTTCAAAGTGTCGAAAGCTTTGCTATAGTCTACAAACACTACTAGGACATGCTCTTTACTATCTAGATGTTTATAAACAGTGTCTGTGAAGTCGGATAGTAACTGTGTTGCACTTTTGCCACGTTGAAACCCATATTGTTTTTTAGATATAACGCCATTATCTTTGTAAAACTGCTGTATTTGCTTAGCTATCAATTTCTCAACTATTTTGTCAACCGTGGGTAGGATTGTTATAGGTCGATAGTTCTCGCAAGTATTATGCTTTCTCTTTTTATAAATGGGCCTAACTATCCCTGTTTTGAGCTTTTGTGTGTATTGAGCCTGTTTCAAACAAGTATTAATAAGATGTGCTATTACGTCTGCAATTTTTTTTCCTATTATTTTTATATCAATAGTTCTAATACCGTCTATGCCTGGTGATTTTCTATTGCTTAATGATCTAATTTCTTTAAGTACAGCCTTTGGGGAAACCTGCTGATATCTACATGATACGTTGATAGGGAATGAATAAGAGTCTGTGCATAACAATTTTGTGTTACATATCGGTGCAATATCTTTAGCACTTTGTTTAAAGTAGTCGGCAAACTTATTTGCTATTTCTGCAGTAGTTCTGTTATTGTTTTTGAAGGCGTTTAAAATTATGGTGTCAGCTATGGCTTTTGTCCTACCAGTGATCTCATTTAATATTTGCCACTGTACTCTAGGATTATTTTTACTATTACATATGTCTTGTCTTAATTTATGATTTTTAATTTTATTGATAATTTTGTTGGCATAGTTCCTACTTAAATTATATTTTTGTTTTAATATTTTATTGGTTGGGTCTTTAATCCAATTCATAAACATTTTATCTCTGTATGTACAAGCTTTGATTATTCTATTGTTAATCCAATTATTATGTATTCTTTTGTAATTATTAGTTAGTTTAATTTTTATTAAGGCTTTTTCTTTGCAATTTTCTATATTTTTTACAATAGACGAATAAATTTTATTTGGAGAATTTTCGTTTTTTAGATGCTGCCAATCTATTTGATTCATATTTTTTGTAAGTAAATTACGGTCATAAGCATAACGAATCCTACACTCAGAATCCACCCGTGTAAACGACCCGGAGGAGCCAACAGATGCTAGTGCGATAACGCGATGGTCGGCCAGTGCAGTACCGAGCGCCGCAGTGTATAGATCTAGTGCGCGGGATCGGGCATAGATGTGATCTATGCATGTTTTGCTAAGTCTGTTACTTTTAAGTTCAATTCGTGTATATTCGGTGATCCCGCAAGCTAGACCATGACTATACATTGTGGTGTTATAATTATGATTTACGGGATTATTAGTCTTAAGATCAATGTTTATGTCACCCAGCAGATACAGATCCTGGTATTGGTTAATCTTTCTTAGCAAAGTGTCGACTTCTTTTATAAACAAGTGCTTACTTAATTTCGGGGGGCGGTATATGCAACACAAATTTACAGAATAATTAGTGGCGGTAATCAACTGGCCAGTTATGCATTCGAAGTGTTGCGTTTTGTAATTATTAACGGAGAATTTGTGTTCGTTTTTAACATATATAATTATACCCCCGCCTCTTTTATTATTTCGCAAGTTACTGTATATTTTATATCCCTTCAAATGAAATAAGCTACAGAGTAAGTTCGTTATATTCACCTCCGTAAGCATTATCACATCACTAGAGCGAGAAGATGAGTAAATACATTGTTCAAGAGTGGCAAAATTTTTAATAATAGACCGGATATTCATGTGTAGAATGATATGACTTTGATATATTCAACACACACACGTTGTTACATTTTGTCGATAGATAGTGGCAAACCTTAGCCTGTTTGGATACAAAAAGCTCAATTTTCTCTTTGGTTGATATCACGTTGACGTTTCGTTAATAAAGCTTACACGCTTTTTAAACATTTATTTAATTTTGAATTTTTATTGTTTCATTCATAATATTTTGCGATTTAGGGTATAATTATGTGTTAAACAGAAAGATTTCTGCACGCATTATTTTTATATGCCGGATCATTTTCTATCATTGACTATTATCTACGCTTTGTAAATGCGCAGTAAGAAGATCTGTGATATCGGATCCTTCCGATAGGGTTTGTGAATAGCGAATTCGCATCTTGACGAAAACTATTTTGTTTTGTCTGGAAGAGATCGCTTTGAGCGATAAGACCGCCCTTTTAATGCTGTTAAAGTTAATTAAAATTGTTTTCTTTTTCTTTTTTTATGTACTGTGATGTTAAAATAAAGTGTTAAATAAATAAAAATAGTTATTTTCACCTCTCCAGCACGAAAAGGGCGCTTTTGGCGTGTAAAAACTCGCAGCGCAAGGCAAAGTGCTTTTTTAATTTCTTACATCACCTTTTGAAATAATTAAGAAAAAAGAAATAGAGTGACAAGGATGAGACTTTAAAAATTAATATGTGCAAAAAGGATAGATAGATAGCTTTATGTCGTTGGAGATGAAATATAAAGCATAAAAAATAAATACACGGATACCAAAGGTTCGAAATAAAGAGTGGACGAAATGAGGTCGCATGCATGATATAAATATAAAATAAGAAAAATTTATGAATTCAAATACCAAATTATATCAATACGATTGTACCTACTACTATTGCTTTTTATTAAAGACGCAATATTTAAAATAAATAATATGAAGTGAACATTATATCGCTTACTAATAATTGCTAATAACATGCTTGATTTTCATAAAAATGACAAGCAGTGCAGTTTTTGAAAACAAAGCCTAGTAACATTCAACTTGCATAATTGCACCGCTTTTATTTTTAATTATTAATTTTGTAAATTTGATATTTTCTTTATTAGGTACTTACTTACTTAAAAATAATATTGTTAAATGTTGCCTTCAATGTTGTTTTTCTGACCTGTAACGCTTTTCTCGCTGGTAGAGGTGAAAAATTGTATGTTTAACACGAGAACAAATTTTCTGATGTCTCGTGCCTTTAAATCACTCACTGTGCTCAGTAGTCTATATTTGTATAACAAATAACTATTGTTATACAAGAGAGCAAAATCATTTTTCGCTGCGAGTGCTGAATTTAAATCACGAACTAGCGAAGTAGTTTAAAACTGATAAAAAATAGACTACTGAGCACAGTGAGTGATTTAAAGGCACGAGACATTTTCAATACCTAATGGGTTTGTGATTGATAAGTGATAATTCTTAAAATGCTCTTTAAAAAGTTGAAATAAAAAACAAAAAAAAAATTGAAAAAAAACTTACGATAATTAAAATGTAATTGAAAAAGGGTAAAATAATTTAAAAACCCCCGACTTAAATAATTGACATTCGACTTCGGAAGCAATCCGACACGGAAACCTTTCGAACGATTTGTGAATAATATCCATGTAGTTCTAGCCTCTGTTTCTAAAATAATTTTACTTGCTGCTGCACAGTATGACTCCATCACGCTCCATTGTGTCCGTTGTTGAGCCAAACTTTCCCAACGAGAATGGTCTACGTTGCATATTTTCATATGTTTTTTCAGAACATCTTGATATCTGAGAACCTAAAGAAAATCTGAGACCGCTAGGTTTTATTTTTCCATCTTTGAGTTCTGAAAAGAAGATGCGCTTTGCCAGAATCTCGTTTGCAAGAATGACTGAAGTAATAACAGTAAGCTCACGGCTGCAGGTGACAGGTATGAGCGAGTTTGTATCGGAAGTCCTGTAGAACACGTGATAGGTTAGAAATTAAATTTCGTGGTTTTTTTTTTGTGAAACAACTTATGAATTATTTTCTAACCTATCATGTGTTCTACAGGACTTCCGAGGCAACTCTCACCCCTGAAATCGACTTTTCTGACATTTCACTAGATTTAGTTTAGTGAAACGACATACTTATCACTGAACTTGTTTAGGAAGAAGAAAAGATAGGCGAATCACGAAAGAGATATTACATTGTGCGAATGTGGAAGGACCGGTTGCGCAAGGGCGTCCCAGAAAAACCTACACGGACCAAATAGAAGGTTTTCTAAAAAGACTGGTGTACGCAGTGACAAAAGTCGCCGGGCATGTATGAAAAGATTGATGGATGTGAATGAAGCGAAAGAAGTGTGCAAGGATCGTAGCAGGTGGCGATCCATAGTCTCTGCCTACCCCCGTGGGAAATAGGCGTGAGTATATGTATGTATGTATGTTTAGGAAGAAGACGTCGTAAATAAGAATATTCGACATCTTCCGTGATTTCGTGATGATTCGTGAAATCTCTGATTTCCTCATATTCCTGCGTCATATATAAGCAAAGCCCTGGATAGTATTGAAGAATTGGAACTATCAACAAGATAAAGTAAGGTCGCGAGCACGAAGAATCTCGTACAGTGACCAATACCTGTCCCTGTCGCTCCCGCGTAAATATAGGTGGGTAAAAGATTTTCACTTCCTTAAAATTCATTACAGTTTTTATGTTCACTAAAGTGTACTTCTGTCAAAATAACGAAATAAAATAGACGTGAAAATTGTGCGACGGGCTGCCTGCGGGCCAGGCTGTTGTTCCTTTTTGTTTACGTAGCGGCACGAAGCGGTTAGTCTCAATTTGTTATGTTTACGGTTTGCGTTAAACGTTTTAATTGAGTTGCATTTTTGATCAGACATATTTTGCATGTTGCATTTTTTAGCTACTGTTTGCCAGTGGGTTGCCGATCTCAGTTTTCATGGATTTGTAAGTCTCTGTACATAATGCATCTTATTACAAGCTTTTATTTAACTTGGTATGTTAGTTAGTTTTTAACCCCCGACGCAGCGCAAAGAGGGTATAACACCCCTCTTTGCGCTGCGTCAGTTTGAGGCCTATGTATGTCTGTCTGTCTGTACCATGAAGCTCGACTTAATACTGAGGTAACTGGAGAGTGCAGTACTAACACTTTTTTGTCGCCAAAAATTACACAGTGGCTGTCTTCCGTCTCACCAACACTTTAAAAAAATACGTATGGTCTGTCTTCCGTCTCACCAACACTTTAAAAAAATACGTATGGTCATATGAGACAACTGACAGCCACTACATACATAAATGTCAAATTTGCTGGGTACACTTTTTTTTTCAGGGTGAGCACTCCAGTTACCTCAGAGTATTAAGTCGAGCTTCATGGTCTGTACGTAAGTATTTTCGTATTGCCTAAACGGATCAGGCGATTTCATTGCGGTTTTTTTTATTGAAACCTATATTCATCGAGATGGTTCTTAGCCACGTTTGATGAAAATCCATCTGGCCATTTATGGAGATGGTCAACTGCCTGCCGAAAAGGAAAAAGATACAGACGTGGTGCTTTGACTAAAATAATGTACACCCTAGGCAAATTTAGGTGGCAATAAAAAAAACAAAATGGCAGCAAAAAAAAAATGGCCGCCAAAAATTAAGTTGCTCCGATTTGTTTGGCTGATTATAAAAAAATAAAACCGCCTTCTAAAAAACCACATCAAAAAAGTAAGAAATAATTCCTCACCAAATAAATAACGTAAGTACTTTGAAGTCGGGCGTGAAACATGTACAATTTTTTGTTGTTTTTGTTAAAACCCGCCCTTCAAAGTACTTACGTTATTTATTTGGTGAGGAATTATTTCTTACTTTTTTGATGTGGTTTTTTAGAAGGCGGTTTTATTTTTAAAAAAATAATTTTTATTTCACTCTTTTTAGTGCATCGTGTAGGCAATTTACTTGTTTTCTGGTAAATAGGTATGTGATCAAACTCAAAACCTCCTTTTTCGAAGTCGGTTAAAATACCTTGAGGTATCCCCTTTTTAACAAAACAAGAATCATCTAAATCGGTTTATAAACAAAGGAGTTATGCCTAAAGATACGTATTAAATTCACATAAAGTGGTAACGAAAACGACAGTATTTTCAAGATTTCCTGAAAACTACTGAACCGATTTCAAAATTTCAAAAAATGGGACCGACTTGGAAACTAACCTGATGTAATAACGTTTGAACCATTTCAATCGGTTCAGCCGTCTTCGAGTAATCGGTGGACATACACAAAAAAAAAAAAAAAACATACATACAGACGAATAGAGAACCTCCTCCTTTTTGATTTGAACGGTTAAAAATAGCGATTTCAATGCGGTTTTTAAAAATTTTATCTTTAATTTAAAAAGGATGAAATTTTATAAAATTTCAAAGTTAAAAACCTCATTGAAATCCCCAATTTCAGCCAAATTTTCTCTCTAGGTCGGGGTACCACAAAATGAGAAGTATTAAAGGGGTACTTATATTATACGATGGGGGTCCCCCGACCGAGAGAGAATAGTTATTTGTTATACAAGAGAGCAAACTCATTTTTCGCTGCGAGTGCTGAATTTATTTAAATCACTAACTAGCGAAGTAGTCTAAAATTATAACCGTCTATTCATATATAGACTACTGAGCACAGTGAGTGATTTAAAGGCACGAGACATCAAAAAATTTGCTCTCGTGTTAAACATACAACTTTTCACCTCTACCAGCGAGAAAAGTGTTATAGGTCAGAAAAACAACATTGAAGGCAACATTTAACAATATGATATTTAATGAAGAAAACATCAAAATTACAAAATTAAAAATTAAAAGTACAATTGGTGCAATTATGCAAGTTGAAAGTTACTGTTTGCATTGCGTTCAAAAACTGCACTGCTTCTTATTTTTTATGAAAACCAAACATGATTATTAGTAAGCGATAATGTTCACTTCATATTATTTATTTCTTTAATAAAATAGCAATAGTAGTACAATCGTATTTATATAATTTGTTTTTAATTTTCTTATTTTATATTTATATTGCATGCATGCGACCTCATTTCGTCCATACTCTTTATTTCGAACCTTTGGTGTCCGTGTATTTATTTTTTATGCTTTATATTTCATGCCCAACTACGTAAAGCTATCTATCTATCCTTTTTGCACATATTAATTTTAAAAGTCTCATCCTTGTCGCTCTATTTCTTTTTTCTTAATTATTTCAAAAGGTGGTGTAAGAAATTAAAAAAAACACTTTGCCTCACGCTCGCTGCAAAAATCGATTTTGCTGCGAGTTTTTACGCGCCAAAAGCGACCTTTTCGTGCTGAAGAGGTGAAATAGTTATTTGTTATACAAGAGAGCAAAATCATTTTTCGCTGCGAGATTTAAAGGCACGAGACATCAGAAAATTTTGCTCTCGTGTTAAACATACAACTTTTCACCTCTACCAGCGAGAAAAGTGTTACAGGTCAGAAAAACAACATTGAAGGCAACATTTAACAATAAAGAAAACATCTTCTTCTTCTTTTTCTTCTTAACAATACGGGCGGTTTCCGCAACTCGACGTCTATTGCGCCTATTTTGCGTCCGGAGGATGCGCGGCCAGATCACTCCAGCCAGCCCAGCTCAGCCAGGAACGCTCCAAGCGCTTTCACATTAGTGATCGCTTCCTGGACGCTGCCCGGCGAGCCGAGGTACCTCGCCCGGTAGGGGGCCACCCCCCTGCATTCCAGCAGTACGTGGGCAGCTGTTTCTTCTTCCTCCATGCATCCTCTGCATAGGGGACTGTCGGTGACACTTAAATTAAAAAGATGTCTGTTAAATTGTCCATGACCAGTAATGGCACCTGTTACCAGGCGAAGTTGCGGTCTGCACAGTTGTATCAGGGCCCTGAATAAACGCGCGTCCACGCGCGGCAGTGCGAGCTTCGCCTGTCTGCACGAATCCAGCGAGCTCCAGTTCTGTTGGTGTAATTCTGTAGTGCGTTACTAATAATACTGCGTGCGTTACTGTAATACACTGAGATGTTTTACCCTTTCGAATTTTAGAGATCCCAGTTGTTTTAGTCTTAGAGCTGTTTTGGCTGCCTCCTGTTGAATGTGGAGATGCAGTGGTGTTAGGTTCAGCATTACCTCTAGAGCCGCTGTGGGGGCTGTGCTCATTCAACCTGTGAGAGCGCAGCAGGCCTGACGTTGTAGTCCCTGTAGTTTTTTTGCGCCAGTGGTTTGAGCGGCCTTTGGCCACCATACTACAGATCCATAGCTTACCAGGGGTTTTATGATCGTGTTGTATAGCCAGAGGAATAGTTTGGGTGCTAGACCCCAGCGTTTGCCAATCATCTTCCGGCATTGCCATAGTATGACGCTGGCCGACTGCGTTTTATACTCCAAGTGGCTGTTCCAGTTTAGTTTGCTGTCTAGGATTATGCCTAGGTACTTTACCTCGTTAGATAGTTGTAGTGTAGTTCCAAACAGCTTCGGCAGACGGAAATCGCCTACCAGGCGCTTGTTCGTGAACATTACCATTTCCGTCTTCGTGGGGTTGACGGTCAGGTCTTGTCGTTGGCACCATTCTTCAACCTTTTTCAGGGCTGCTTGCATGGTGTTACAGGTTATGCCGGCCTGGTTACCTATGGTTAATATGGTAATGTCGTCCGCATATCCTATAGTATAGAAGTAGTTAGAGTTTAGATGTGATATCAGGTCGTCTACCACCAGGTTCCACAGAAGTGGAGAGAGCACACCTCCTTGGGGGCATCCCCTCGCCACCAGAGCCCTTTGGGTGACGTCTCCTGACACCTGTACCGTTCTTTTGCGTAACATGTTCACGATCCAGTCTATGAGTTGTTTATCAACACCGTGTCTCCTTAGTGCTGCCTCGATGCTGGTGAATGTAGTTTTATCGAAAGCGCCCTCTATGTCAATGAAGGTGCCTAAACAGATAAGTTTATTTTGGAGAGCCTCCTCTATCTTACCGACTAATTGATGAAGAGCTGATTCTGTCGATTTTCCAGCGCTGTAAGCATGCTGATGTTTATGTAGTGGGAGGTTAGCCAACGCTCCACTTCGTAGGTACCACTCACAGACTCTTTCCATAGTCTTCAGCAGGAAGGTTGTGAGGCTGATCGGTCTGAAGGCCTTTGGATTAGTGTAGTCGGGTTTACCTGGTTTAGGTATAAACACTACCTTGACTTCTCTCCATAGGTGCGGAGTGTAGCGATGCGCCAAACAGGCTTGTAACAGACGGGTGAGGGCTGGAACTACCTGCTTCTCTCCCCATTGTAGTAATGCCGGAAAGATGTTGTCCGTTCCGGCTGCCTTGAAGGGGGAGAAGCTCTTAATAGCACACCTGTTCGGTAAAGAAAACATCAAAATTACAAAATTAATAATTAAGAATAAAATTGAAGGTAACTGTTTGCATTGCGTTCAAAAACTGCACTGCATGTAATTTTAATGAAAACCAAACATGATAATAATAAGCGATATAATGTTCACTTCATATTATTTATTTTAAATATTGCGTGTTTTATAAAAATCAATAGTAGTACAATCGTATTTATATAATTTGTTATTAGAATTCATTAATTTTTCTTATTTTATATTTATACTAGCGGCCGCCCGCGGTTTCACCCGCGTGGTTCCCGTTCCCGTGGGAATATCGGGATAAAAAGTACATATAAACCTTCCTCTTGAATCACTCTATCTATTTAAAAAAAACGCATCAAAATCCGTTGCGTAGTTTCAAAGATTTAAGCATACAAAGGGACATAGGGAAAGAGAAAGCGACTTTGTTTTATACTATGTAGTGATCATGCATGCAACCTCATTTCGTCCATACCTACTCTTTATTTCGAACCTTTGGTATCCGTGTATTTATTTTTTAAGCTTTATATTTCATGTCCATCGACATAAAGCTATCTATCTATCCTTTTTGCTCATATTAATTTTAAAAGTCTCATCCTTGTCACTCTATTTCTTTTTTCTTAATTATTTCAAAAGTTGGTGTAAGAAATTAAAAAAGCACTTTGCCTCACACTCGCAGCAAAAATCGATTTTGCTGCGAGTTTTTAGGCGCCAAAAGCGCCCTTTTCGAGCTGGAGAGGTGAAATAGTTATTTGTTATACAAGAGAGCAAAATCATTTTTCGCTGCGAGTGCTGAATTTAAATCACGAACTAGCGAAGTAGTAGCGAGTGATTCAAATATAGACTACTGAGCACAGTGAGTGATTTAAAGGCACGAGACATCAGAAAATTTTGCTCTCGTGTTAAACATACAACTTTTCACCTCTACCAGCGAGAAAAGTGTTACAAGTCAGAAAAACAACATTGAAGGCAACATTTAACAATAAAGAAAACATCAAAATTACAAAATTAATAATTAACAGTAAAATTGGTGCAATTATGCAAGTTGAAGGTAACTGTTTGCATTGCGTTCAAAAACTGCACTGCATGGGGACTGCATGTAATTTTTATGAAAACCAAACATGATATTAGTTAGTAAGCGATATAATGTTCACTTCATCTTATTTATTTTAAATATTGCGTGTTTAATTAAAAGCAATAGTATCACAATCGTATTTAAGTATATAATTTGTGATTAGAATTCATTAATTTTTCTTTTTTACCACACTTTTATTAGCTTCACTTGTAACTAAGTCACAATGTAAGAAAATCTTGGAAATCAATTTTAACCTACTTCTAGTTGTCGTATTGATTTGAAACTTTGCAAGTCTATATGAATCCGATGACAATACAATAATTTGCTACCATCGAGCTGATCTGATGATGGAGTCAAGAGGTGGGCAATAGAACTCATCAATGGCTGCTAGGAAACCCCTCGACTTAGGCTCATTTGTTTTGTTCTGATGAGACCTATTCGCTACACTTGATGGTGAGGGTCTGATGATGGAGCAGGGAGGAAGCCAATGGCATTTCTTAATGACCACTAGGAAACCCCTAGAGTTTGGGCTCCGTTGTTTCGTTCTGATGAGACTTATACGCTACACTTGGTGGTGAGGGTCTGATGATGGAGCAGGGAGGAAGCCAGTGGCACTCCTTAATGACCAATAGGAAACACCTCGAGTTCTGGCTCATTTGTTTCGTTTTGATGAGACCTATTCGCTATACCGGGTGGTGAGGGTCTGATGATGGCGCAGAAAGGAAGCCAGTGACACTCCTTAATGACCAATAGGAAACCCCTCGAGTTTGGGCTCATTTCTTTCATTTTGATAAGACCTTTTCGTTACACTTGGTAGTGAGGGTCTGATGATGGAGCTAGGAGGAAGCCAGTGAAACTCCTTAATGACTACAAGAAAAGCCCTCGAGTTTGGGCTCATTTGTTTCGTCCTGATGAGACCTATTCGCTATACTTGGTGGCGAGTGTCTGATAATGGAGCAGGGAGAAAGTCAGGGTTCGGCTCGCGCATCCGGTAACTTATAGACTTCACTTAAATTTGTAAAACTAAATACATACAATCACGCCTTTGAGTTATAATGTTTACGCGGTGGGCAGACACATGAATGGACTGTGAATTCCATTACCATCCATCCATGGCTTGCCATTTATTAAACTAAAAAGTAAAAAATAAATATGTAAAATAGAAAATGAAGTATTTAGAAAAAATCAACCCGTCTCACAACCAGCTCCGATGGGACTCGAACCCACGACCTTTCGCTATCCGGGCGACTGCTCTAACCACTGAGCTACGGAGTCGTTACGAGATGCGTCGAATTTATCCAATACTTCTTACACGCTGTATAGCCAGCGTTAATTTCATCAATGTGAAGATATTACTACCCCCACAAGCGAAAGAAATACCTTTCCAGATATTTGACAATCGCTAAAGAAGAAATTACTATGGCAAGTTATTTAAATTTTTACTTTTTTGCATTCACAATGCAATTTTTATGGTTGAAAAATGGAAAATGAAGTATTTAGAAAAAATCGACCCGTCTCACAACCAGCTCCGATGGGACTCGAACCCACGACCTTTCGCTATCCGGGCGACTGCTCTAACCACTGAGCTACGGAGTCGTTACGAGATGCGTCGAATTTATCAAATACTTCTTACACGCTGTATAGCCAGCGTTAATTCGTATGGGTTCGAGTCCCATCGGAGCTGGTTGTGAGACGGGTCGATTTTTTCTAAATACTTCATTTTCCATTTTTCAACCATAAAAATTGCATTGTGAATGCAAAAAAGTAAAAATTTAAATAAATATGTAGTTTAAAAAACTAAAAGAACACACTTTTATAGGAACAGACAAAAAGTACAAAATAACCGTCTATTCAGTAACTGAAATTAAAAAGCGTGGTGCGCCCTTTGCAAAGCATGCATTTCAAATACTTAATATTGACAACGTGCACCACGCTTTTTAATGTCAGTTACTGAATAGACGGTTATTTTGTACTTTTTGTCTGTTCCTATAAAAGTGTGTTCTTTTAGTTTTTTAAACTACATATTTTTATATTTATATCATGCAAGCGACCTCATTTCGTCCATACTCTTTATTTCGAACCTTTGGTATCCGTGTATTTATTTTTTAAGCTTTATATTTCATGTCCATCAACATAAAGCTATCTATCTATCCTTTTTGTTCATATTAATTTTAAAAGTCTCATCCTTGTCACTCTATTTCTTTTTTCTTAATTATTTCAAAAGTTGGTGTAAGAAATTAAAAAAGCACTTTGCCTCACGCTCGCAGCAAAAATCGATTTTGCTGCGAGTTTTTAGGCGCCAAAAACGCCCTTTTCGAGCTGGAGAGGTGAAAAATTTATTTTCTGGCTTTTTTGAGGTTTTATTTGTGTCGGGGGTTTTTTTAATTTGTTAGTAAGTGGGGGACAAATTGCATGTTTCATTTGAACCACTTCCTCCAAACTTAGGACTTTGAAATTTAGCATCGTTCTTCTGTTCCAATGACAATACATTAAAATTTTATAAATAACCTGTAGCTGCAGCCAGGAGTGTCTTTTCATGAGGGAACTCCTTAATGCTTAGGAGCATAGATTTGAAACTTTGCATAGTTATTCAGTAATTATAGGAATGGTCTGATTCCGCAGTACAGCCGCCGCCGCCGCAAATCTACAACACTGACATACTATCAATCGATGTAAATTAAATAAATTTCTTACAATCACACCAATTTATCTAGCTCATTAGTAGAAATTGTATTATGCAAACTAGATAACGAATTATTTTTACTTTTCTGCATTCACAATGCAATTTTTATTATGGAAAATGAAGTAAGTATTAGGAAAATACATTACAACAGTCCTATCGGAGCTAGTTGTGAGATAGGTCGTTTTTTCTAATACTTACTTCATTTTCAATAACTAGATACTACGGATAAATATATGTAATACACTTATTATATACTTTTGTTGTAAATCCATACTTAATTTACATAGATAACTAACAGCCAGACCAAGACAAATAGACATGTTCATGCACACAAATATTTGTATTGTTCGGGTTGTATGCACATATTATAATTGCTGGTGGCTAAAACTCGACAATAATGAAATCCCCATACAACTTTGTTGCGTCACCATCGGAGCAGCGCGGCAACCTCGACTTTGTTCAAAGAAGGTTGTCAAAATAATGACCGTATTACAAGCATTTTTGAGTAAAATTAATTATTAGCATGTTTATCAACCGACGTCATTCTGTAGCATCGCATGACGCACGTCGACAGAATATAAATTCAGCTTCAAAGCAATGTAAAATAAATCACAATGAATAATTAAGAGGGATGATTCTAATTTCTAATTTAATGCAATTAATTAGTACCATCATTACAAAATACCGTTATACTGTAACTTTTCCTTGGAATCCCAAAGTTTTAATTAATGTTTTGCCTGCTTCAGGTGTCGTAACTTTGTTCCGCTCCTGAGGACTTGTGTACCAGACTCGTGCTGCTCCTATGGGACTTTTCGTCCTCACCTAACTAAATACACGCGTAACTGAGGTTTTTGTTTTATGCTAATTGATATAGTTAAGTTAATGATCTTAGTACCTACGTACGGTATGTGGCTGTGGTGGTTTAAGCCTGGGGCCCGATTCTCACGCATTCGAATTTTTTCAGTGTGGTAATTCGTATTAGTACGAACATTTTGTTTGTGGTTGCTATTGAAAAGTTGTAACGTTGCAAACGAACTAAACTGTCCCAAATCTCAACAAATTCATTTTGACAGCTAAGTTCGTATACGAACATCGATTGGTCCGTACAAGAAATTTGTATGTTGTACAGTTCCATGGGTCCGTACCACGTTGAGTGGTTTTCGATTGTGAAATTCTGACAATACACAGCACCCTCGCTGCGTTCAGGATTCTATTTTAGAATCCTTCACTGCGCTCTGGATTAAAAATAGCGCCCTTGTCGTAAATATGTTATTTTGCTCCCTTGTAATACAATCTACTATTACCTATCTTAATGTCAATGTCACTAACATTACACTCGTAATTATAGTGAATGATTTCTTCTAAAATGGCCGCCAACTTGTGATTCTAATGTTCTACTATAGTAAAAATACAAGTACTTCACTAGCTTTCTTACATAATAGGGTATTTTACTGTTGTTGAAATGTAGATATTTAATGATGACGTTAAAAAATATTGCAATTAAGAATACCAAATGTGAAAAAATAATTTGAATCTGTTTTATAATAAAAGAATTATAGTCTGTTTGATTTTGAC
Source organism: Crambus lathoniellus (assembly GCA_949710035.1). Taxonomy (NCBI): domain Eukaryota; kingdom Metazoa; phylum Arthropoda; class Insecta; order Lepidoptera; family Crambidae; genus Crambus; species Crambus lathoniellus. The sequence continues at coordinate 34,754,312 of OX453296.1, forward strand.
TATAGCTGTCTCTTTCTAAAACGAAATCTTCTATGGCGTGAATATGACGCTACTAACCCACTGACGTCACTAAGATAGCGTCCTGTCCTTGTCTAATTATAAAGTTTGAAGTCCTATATATTTGAAAATATTCAAGATAATTCAAAATGAAAACTTGTTTTGTGTAGCTAATATTTCGAAAAACATTTTAAAGAAATAAAAAAAATCAGTAAAATACCGTATTGTAGACTTGTAAAAATGGTTAAACAGGGCCCTTGCCAGCAAATTTAAAAAGGCAAACCCATGTCTGATGAACGCCATCTGTTGAGTTTTTTGGAACTAACATTTTTCTTTTTTAATCATCTGTCAAAAAATCCCTCATTGCAAAGTAACTTTACCATTCAAGCTATGCAAAACTCCTTGGTCAAACAATATTTTTTTCATAAAATGATATGAAAACTATTTACTGTAGAAAACAATGAAAATGACAGCATTTCGTCGAATTGAATGTTTGTTTACTTGCGACGACTGTATTAAAATTTAAAATTAGTACATTTACAAGTTTTTGCAAATAAATTTGAATAAATACTTTCTCTCTTATAAAAAAATCATTTTGTCATACCAATATAAATGTTTTATTTACCTCGCATGAATGATGTAAAGTGGAATGCTTACCTCGGTTGTAAGTAGCTATTACACCCTCGAACTATATTCGCCCTCGCTTGCTTCGCTCGCTCGGGCGTCTAAATATCTCGGATTGCACTCGATGCATTAGCGCCCTTTGCGAGCTGCGCTCGCACGGGCGCCAAATTGGATCTTGTTCTGTAATGGCTCGCTTACGTCCCTTGTGTAACAAACTACTATTTCACACTTATGCTCTAATATTATATTTGAAAAAAGAATGCAGTACGTGGAACTTTTCCGAGGTGAACATTCTAAATTTGAAAATCACTGCAGTAATGAATTTCAGTACTTACTTACTGAACTAAAATCAGTGCAGTAAATGGTACTACCAACTTTTTTTCTTTATTTTTTCTTTCGTTATTCCTGTGTATAAAAACAGAAAAAGCAAAAGGACATTTGCACCATACAGCCACATTATTATTATAATTATAAAGGTAAATAATATATCTTTAGGTTATTTTTTTTAAATACGGTGCGCACAGAGTATATTACATCATATGGTACCACAAGCGCTATGTACCCTTAGCACGAACATCTATCGAAAAAACAAAATGAGATTTATCATAGACAAAACATCCTCTACGAGTAATTTTGTATGGGAAATATGTACAGCGCCATCTACCGCCCAGAAGCGGGTACTGAAGTTGCGCATTTTAGTAGCAAGTAGTAAGTATCAATAGGCTGTATATAAAAAAACGGCGGGAATGATTTTCAGCGGTTGATTTGATATCACTACAGTTTATATTGTGTAATAAATTATCAAAATGAGTTCTGACAATGAAACAGATACAAACATTGTATTTACCTACTCCACCAAATTTGAGAGCAGAAGCAAAATTAATAACAGAAAAGTTACTGCCAGCAAATTCTGAAACTCTGCAACGAGTGGTCAGACCCACTATATTACTTACATTGATCAGTATATTTTTGGGAATTTAAAGAATTAAACATCAAGGCACTCATTGATACCTACAAGACTATCAAACAAACTACATCTGAAACCAATGGCCTCAACTTTATTTACCATCACTCAAATAAGTTAAACCTTCATTGCCTGTCGCTTTTACCTTTAAGCGGCACCTAAAATAAAGAAAATGTTAAAAACTATTAAACAAATAAAACTAAATACTGAAATAACTTAATAAAACCATATAGATTTTTTTTTTCGTGTGGTATTTGGCGTTCAGATTTGTGTTCGTATGAGCAATCTTTAGATAGCAAGTGGAATTACAAGTCCAAAATATCGATAAAAATTATACCTAAGGGTACAGCACTATAATAATAATTTACGTTCGTTTTAAAGCGACGTACGTGATGGCGCCTATTGTCTATTGCAACTAAATATTAAAGTATGTCAACACTTTCTGTTACGGTGGCCAAAACTGGAACTAATGTGTTTTGTTCATGTCATTTTACTGTCAAGTTGAACTGTCCAACCAGCGCCGCTTTCACCGGAACAGAAAATATTGTCGATTGACACATATTAATATAAATAAATATAACAATTTATATACTTAACTAGCTTCTGCCCGCGACTTCGTCCGCGTGGACATTCGAGAAAATACTTAGGGGACCAATAACCAGGATAAAAAGTATCCTATGTTTTAATTTAACAAAAATCCGATCAGCCGTTTTTACGTGATGAGGCGGGTCCTCCTTCACCAAGCGAGCAGCCTCGCGCGAGGCAGAACGTTTGCCACGTGCGGCGGGCCTGCTCGGATTTTTGTTAAATTAAAACATAGGATACTTTTTATCCTGGTTATTGGTCCCCTAAGTATTTTCTCGAATGTCCACGCGGACGAAGTCGCGGGCGGAAGCTAGAAAATAATAAGTGTCTGTCTCACAATCAAAAAGCTTAAAACTTAGAACTCTAAGTAGCTTAGGTACCAAGAACTTGTTAGGTACCAACCACTTTTAGGGTACTTAAGATGATTTAGGTTTCTATACCCTATTTACCCCCTGGGTTTGATGTTCGGAAAACTACGAAATAGGTTGCCTATTTGTTTTAAGAAGTAAGCCTACAAAATTTCAAGTTGAAATGTCTATTTTACCCGTGATTTTTCATTCAAAATTTCACCCCTATTTCAACCCTTTAGGGGAATCATGTTCAGCGTGTTAAACATCAAAACAAATGCCATTTTTGCAATCGTCATCCAATAAAACCTCAATAACGACATCCATATCAATCTTAAGGTTTATTTATCCCATTTTACCTCTAAAGGGTTGATTTTCGAAAAAATACGAAATATGTGTTTGCTTATTTGTTTTACTTTCCGACCATAAGCCTAAATAATAAATTAAATGAAGGACTTTCCAGATACAACATTTCATCCCCCTTTTCACCCCTTCGGGGGTGGAATTGTCAAGAACGCTGACTTAGGTAAATATTAATTTTCAATTGCCAGTCTAAATACAAAATTTGAAGATCCTAACTTCAAAACTGACGGACTTTCATACACATATTCATCCCCTATTTTACCCCCTGGGTTTGATTTTCGGAAAACTACGAAATGGGTTGCCTATTTGTTTTAAGAAGTAAGCCTACAAAGTTTCAAGTTGGAATGTCTATTTTACCCCCTGATTTTTCATTCAAAACTTCACCTCTATTTCAACCTTTTAGGGGTTGAATCATGTTCAGCGTGTTAAACATCAAAATAAATGCCATTTTTGCAATCATCATCCCATAAAACCCCAATAACGACATCCATATCGATTTTTATGTATATTTATCCCATTTAACCTCTAAGGGGTTGATTTTCGAAAATATACGAAATATGTGTTTGCTTATTTGTTTTACTTTCCGACCATAAGCCTAAATAATAAATTTAATGAAGGACTTTCCAGATACAACATTTCATCCCCCTTTTCACCCCTTCTGGGGTGGAATTGTGAAAAACGCTGACACAGGTAAATCTTAATTTTCAATTGCAAGCCTAAATACATTGTTTAAAGATCCTAACTTCAAAACTGACGGACTTTCATACAAACTTTCATCCTCTACTTCACCCCCTTAGGGGTGGAATTTCCAAAAATCCTTTCTTAGTGGATGCCTACACTGTATAACGTATCTATGTGCAAAATTTGAAGTCTCTAGGTTCAGCGGTTTGGGCTGTGCGTTGATATCTCAGTCAGTCAGTCAGTCAGTCAGTCAGTCAGTCAGTCAGGACTTTGAATTTTATATATATAGATAAATATTAACACATCTCAAGATTGACAAAACAAACTAGCTTTTTAAATATTGGAATATTATTTATTTAAATGGAAATTTTGTGTAAATGAAACATAGGTTAACACTGCATCCTTTAATAATAGAACAACAAATAGTTATGCTTATCTAAGGCATTACTTATCAATTTTCAAATACTTAAGTCTTTTCTCAATCACAACACATCTCACTCAACTCAACAGAAACGAGTCCTACCTATCTCAAAAAGCGGTAGTCCGAGCTACGAATCTATGTAATGTAATTTCAAACGAAACTTATCAAAACAGAACACAGAAAATAACATAAATTTTAAGCAAACAAAAATATAATATTTGTACCTAGATAATTTGACATTATTTGCCTTTAGTAAACTTTACTCCCTCTAGAGTTTATACTCTTCCATCAACTTCCGTGGTGTAAACATAGAAAAGAAAAGAAGGTATTCTTCTTATCTTTTCTATTCTATGGTTGTATTAACTTGGAGCCATTTATTGATTTATCGTTGACATTAGTGTACTATTTATAATATGTGTATTCTAGGCACTAAATTTAAAAACTTTTTCATTTTCTGGCTTCTTAATAGTTCCCGATACAAATTATGGACTATACAAATAAAGTTATTATTTTAGATTTAGGATTCATTCACAGTAAAGTTATTCGTTTAAAATTATAAGTTGTTTCTCTCTTTCATTTGTATATAGCCAGCGTCCTCTCTCTCATCATACCTGATGGATTGGGTAGTTAAATAAGCCCTTGAACCTGTACAATAGATTCCACGCGGGCGGGCGAAGCCGCGGGCGTTGTCTAGTTCAAAAATACCGATGTTACGAATTCACATACGAATTTTTCAATTTCGAATGCGAATTCAAACTCGTGCGCTTCGGAAATACGTCTCCTGTACCGTAGTGGGTGGAGGATGGCAATCAATTTTCTGAAAATGATTTTATACTTGAACGGTCCGGCCGGCGGCGGCGGCGCAACGTGTTAATATGAATTAAGTAATTAATTAATTATATGGGCTCCAATTTTAATTCCTCGCTTCACTTGACTTTCGGCATTGATTCCCATTTAATTTGCTTAATGACCTTGCTGCGGCCTAGTGTTTTTTATTTTCAGTCACAATTTTTTTTTCTTACAGAGTGCGAATATATTGTGACTTCTTTTCATGTCTTTAGTCTCGATATCTAAAGTAAGTTTTCACCTCTCCAGCACGAAAAGGGCGCTTTTGGCGCGTAAAAACTGCGTGAAGCAAAGTGCTTTTTTAATTTCTTACACCAGAAAAATGAAATAGAGTGACAAGATTGAGACTTTCAAAATTAATATGTGCAAAAAGAATAGATAGATAGCCGTTAGATAGACGACATAAATCGTTGAACATGAATTATAAAGCATATAAAATAAATACACAGATACCAAAGATTCGAAATAAAAAGTATGGACGAAATGAGGTCACATGCATGATATAAAAATATAAAATAAGAAAAAGTCAAAGTCAAAGTAAACATTGTTAGTGTTACTAGCTTTAAGACAACCATGCGTTGTATTGCGATCATATAAATAATCTTCTACTTTCCTTTGCTTAAGTGCGTCTTTTTTAAATGTTGTTTAAATTTATTCAAAGGCAGCTTGATTACTTCTTGTGAAACTTTATTAAAGAATCCTATGCCTTTCCCCAAAAACGAACCTCTACTTTTTTCAAGTCTAAATCTTGGAACGACAAGCTTATTTTTAGTTCTTGTGTTATTAGTTAAAATTATGAATATTACTATTTTTAGTGAATGAGTCAAGATGTTTCCTAACATAATATATTCTCATAGATGTATTGTCCTGCTAAGGTTAGTATATTAATTTCTTTAAACAAAACTTTTAATTATTCGCACCGGCGAGGCTGTGAATGGCGCGTACCGCTCTTTTTTGAAGTAAAGAATATTTCCATTATTGGCTGCTGAGCCCCACAACAACACGCCATAGGACATAATACTATGAAAATAACTAAAGTAAACAAGTCTTGCAAGTAGAGATCCTTGGGGGAGGCCTATGCCCAGCAGTAGGCGTCGTTCGGCTGACATGATGAAACAAGTCTTGCCGTTTCAATATCAGTTAGCCTTATCTCTTTTACTGCAAAAGCAGCAGAACTGAGTCTACTCGACAGGGCCTCAATATGTGGATCCCATTGTAGTCTTGAATCTAAGGTAATGTGGTAATACCAAGGAATTTCGTGCTGTCTACTAATTCGACTGCATCTGCATTCAAACTAATACCTAAATCAAACTTCCTTACATTTGGTAGTGAGAACTTGACACAATTTGTTTTTTTAGGGTTTAAAGACATGTTAAACCAATGTGCGACCTTTGAGAGAGCACTATTTACTTCGTTGATCAATTATTCCCTTTGTCAATTTTAAAAATTAGAAAAGTATCATCTGCAAATATTACTGTCTCACATGAATTATGCGCGTAGTAAGGTAGATCATTTATGTAGATTAAAAATAGTAAAGAACCCAATATTGAGCCTTGGGGCACGCCCATTATAATTGGGGGCTCCAGAGGACGCAGTATTATTAAAAATCACTTTTTGATTTCTTTTACTCAAATATGAATGCAAAAGGTTAACTGATTTTTTCGAGACACCATATTGTTCTAACTTCATTAAAAGAGTTTGGTGATTAACGCAATCGAAAGCTTTGGAAAGGTCACAGAATACGCCAATTACGTCTTGCCTACCCACCCAAGCGTCAAGGATATGTTTAAGAAGTGCAAATCCAGCATCTGTGGTATTTTTACCTTTAGAGAATCCAAACTGATTTTTATGAAGCATTTGATTTAATACCAAATAATATACTAATACCTATTCAAGTCGGTATAACTGTAACTGTCGGTATAACGGTAAGTCGGTAAAAAAGTCTCCTTTGGCGATCGCAGTTGCTTAGATATTTGACATAACGGAGTAGTCTTGATGGAGAATTTTCTGAGCAACTGTTCCAATTTGACCACGGCTGTAGCAACATAGCCGGAACGTCAAGCTGTAAGTACATATGTACTACATAATACATGTCGCGTTGAGTCCCGTTACTCTTGCTTAAAATTAATAACATAAGTTGAAATACCCCATAAATCTTCTGATTTTTTAAATATTTATTGTTTTAAAAGCTTTAAGAATGTCTTCGCCATTTATATGTTGAAAATTAAACACTTTGTTACACTTATCAACACTTGACACCAAGAGGACAGCCGCAAAATTAGGACCGGAATTTAAATTTTTCGTAGTTCTCTTGTAATAGAAGAAATCTTCAAAAACACGGGTAACCTCATCGTCAGATTTAAATGTTTTATCATTTACTTTAATAGTTATATCAAGAAATGTACTATTTTACGTAAGTATAGGGAACAAAAATAGCGGGCGTTTTCTTTTAAAGTAATTTTCGGTAGATTGTTTTTAAAATAAATAATTAAAAAAATCAAGAAGCAATCGTCCTAAAAAACCATGTAAAAATTAAAAAAAAAATCTCTCTCGTTCGGGTGACCCCTAGCAAATCCCCGTAAAACACCACCCTTTTTGAGGTCCCCGCCCGAGAGTCGATTTTTTTTTACTTTTTAGAGGTTTTTTTATGTACTTAAGTGGTTTCTTTGCTTTTATTTCATTACTTTTAAATTGAGTACATACATGTATTTGTAAGTTTATGAGTACTTACCTATATTAAAATATCTTTTGATAAACTTGAAAGTTTTAGGAGACAAGACGATCAAACTGGCGTCCGTTCCTTAGGCGGTGGTCTGCAACAAACGCCGTAGGTCGCGTCCGGCGTGACGCTGTGCGTGACGTCCGAATGCTTACTATGGAAATGCACTGTAGTGGTCTCTCTCACACGCCAGACGCGGCGCACGAGCGCCGTGCGCCGCGTCTGTAGGTCGTACGCTGCCTACGCAGTCATTTCGGAGCATTCTTGCGTACGGAGACGTCGCGTTTTTGATCAAATTACTATGCGCAAAATGTAATTTACTACAAATTAACAAATTACAATTACAAATTGTAATTGGCGACTTCAATTACAAATTACTTGGAACTAGCTGTGCCCGCGACTTCGTCTGCGTGGAATTTGACAAAAAAGTTATTTAGTTTATTTAGTTTTTTTTCGTTGTTGCATTTTTATTAGAATTATTATTTACTAGCTTTTCGCCCGCGGCTTCGCCCGCGTGGACGACACTACCTTATCCCGCGGGAATGTGATATTTTTCCGGGATAAAAAGTAGCCTATGGTCCTCTCCAGGCTACAAAGTATCTGTGTCTTAAATATTTAATCGCATAGTTAGTACCTACTTTTTTTTAGGGTTTTAGGTAAAAAAAAACATAAAAAATAACATCTGTAAAATAACATCATCATCCTCCTCCTCTTCTAGAAGAACTCTTAAAATTGTTTGTTTACCCATATTTAACTTCACGTTCATTCGCATTGAGCGCGTGCGAGAAACTGGGGGGTAATTGTCTAACTCAACATCAATCGCAATCGCATTCAGTTTGAAAGATATTGCACGGCCATTGCTGCTTATGTCATCAAAAATTTTGACAACTTTCTTCAACAACAAGTAATGGATGCATGATGGATGTCAAACTGAAAGCGATTGCGATTGATGTTGAGTTAGACAATTACCCCCCTGATCGTAGTTTGCGTTGAGAGCCGCGTCTGAGAGTGACCATCACGGGTTTACGATGTCGGCCGCGTCCGGTGGACGCGGCGTCAGTAGACGCCGGACGCGACCTACGGCGTTTGTTGCAGACCAGCGCCTTACCTCCATTCCTTTTGGCATTACTTTCCTCCATTTCATCCCCTTTATTTCTTGGGTTTGACTTGAGTAGGGAATTTACACAGTAAACCGAAAAGAAATACCAACTACTTTAGTATCTATCTATACTTCTTAGCTCTAGGTATTGTTTCATGAAACACGTCTTACCTATTTAAAGCAACAATCATTAATTGAGAACATTTACTGCGATTGCGATAGTTAATTCACTGAAGTTGTGATTATGATCTAGCACTAATGAACATCAAACGACATTTATTTTCGAGTTCGAGACTCTCGTATCCGTTCTTTTCCTTCGGGAATTATTGTTCTGTAAAATGATTTGAATATAATAGTAGTTTATGTGACTGTCGCATAAGGAGTTATTTGCAGTCTCATACACTACTTTATCTACACTCATTACATTTATTATATATTTCAAAAATAAAGCAAATCAATATTAATTATAAAATGTGAATTGGTGCCAATCCCCACTCATAGGAGTCTATACGGTCTATTCTTTCTAAATTCAAAATTCTAATTTTAAAAACGTTTCTGATTGTTGCCGGCTAAAGAAGAGCTTGAAAGAGTTGGAAGTCAGGGCCGGTAAATCCTACGGTTGCCATGGAGACTGTAAATTTAAGAAATATAAGTGTTTTATAATGAGTGACAGCTGTATCCGGGTGTTGCATAATGGTCATTATGAAACACCCGGATACAGCAGCTTTATTTTTTAAAGTTGACTATGGCATAAAGTGTATCAGTATACGTTCAGGCATGAGTTCATAATTCGAAAATTATAACATGAGTGTAGATAAAATACATTTACTCATTTTGGTATGGGGATAGGTTGGGAGCTGGAGAATGACATAGGCTACTTTTTATCTCGAAAAAACATCACGTTCCCGAGGGATAACGTAGGTCGTGTAGTCCACGCGGGCGAAACCGCGGTTGGAAGGCTAGTTTGTTAGACGTTCAAACCTTTCTCCTTAACCACTACTGTGGATAAAAACCGTATTAAAATATCTGTTGTGTAGTTTGAAAGAACTAACCGTTGACGACCGATTTGGCGCAGGGGTAAACTACCTGCCTTCTGCGCCAGAGGTCTCGGGTTCGATTCCCGAACAAGAAAAATATTTGTGTGCATGAACACGTCTATTTGTCTTGGTCTGAGTGTTTTTTATGTATATTAAGTATGTATTTACAAACAAAAGTATTTAAGTATATATTATTATTATTATTATTTATTAGGTAAGCTAACAGCAAAACATATACAAATTACATAAAAATATTGAAATAAGTAGGTCAAGGATCTTATATGTTAGCCTAATAAAAGCTTACACAGCATTCGCTAAAACAAAGACAGCCGTTACAACAAGAAAAACATAATTACTAAGTACTAAATTAATTAATGAAATTGAATTGAATTACAATAATTATACAGATAAAAAGAATATAAATTAAACAAAACTGAAAATGTCTAAGTACTTAAAACTAAAACACATAATTTATTAAAATTTAAAAATTGTGGAAATAAAAAGAAATTGTCAGCAATTATAATCAATAAAAAACAGAAACAAAAATCAAATAAATAAAATAAAATCATTAGTATGTAAGTTTGTACAAATAAAATAAAATGTCAACTATTAACATGTTAGATAATTGTAAACAAAATCGAAAATGTCAGATTAAAACTAAAATAAATAAATAATTAAAATTGCATATTTAAAATACAAAAACAATAGAAATATAAAAATGTCAGAAAAAAAAATCTAAACAATTATTATGGTATGTGATCAAATAAATTATTATGAATATATTCGTTTATTTTGTTTTTGTATTTATAGAAAGAGTCAGAGAACACGTCGAGGTCAGGAAGAGACTCCTGAATCTCATTATATTCCTTACAGATTCTAACGACTGGACTGTGATGTCCAAGATTTGTCTTGCTTGCGGGAACCTGGAAGACCTTAGTTATTGGTTTCCTAGGCAGATGGTATGGAACAGAGAGAGAAATCTGACTCAAAATATGTTCGCACTTGGAGGTGTTGTTAACAGTTTTGTGCAGAAATGCTAGGTCATGAGATTTGCGTCGATCTTTTAATTTTTCTATACCAAAAAACGACCTACGCTGGTCGTAAGGACATCTATGAGAGATTCCAGGTGAACCGAAAGCAAGACGTTTAGTAAACTTTCTTTGAACACACTCCAGCCGCTGAGAATGGATGACATGTTGAGTGTTCCACACTACGCTACAATACTCTAAATGGCTACGGATAAGAGAATTAAAGAGTAGAATTTTTGTTTGAACATTGAAAAGTTTAGTATTCCTCATGATGAAACCAAGGCCCTGGAAAGCTTTTGAGACAACGTGTGAAACATGTGAACTAAATTTAAGTTTGTTATCTAATATGACGCCTAAATCGCGAATTTCTGTTAGTTCTTCCAATTGATCTTTGTCTATCTCATATTGAGACTCGATCAATGTTTTTTTTCTCGAGAACCTGACGAAACTGCATTTCTCTGTATTCAGCAACATGTAGTTAGATTCACACCATAACTTTATTTTGTCTAGATCCTCCTGCATCAGTGCGACATCTTGACAGGACTTAATCTCTCTATAAATTTTAAGATCGTCAGCAAAAAATTCAAATTTGCAGTTTTGAATTTGAGTGGTCAAGTCATTTATATATGCTACAAACAACAATGGTCCCAAGTGGGATCCTTGAGGTACACCGGATTTGGCATAGTATGGACGAGACTCGTAGCCCCTGACCTCTACTACCTGAGGCCTGAAAGACAAATACGCCCTGAGCCAAGCTAAAACGGAACCACCAATACCATAGGCTTCAAGTTTCTCCAAAAGGAGTATGTGATCCACCCTATCAAATGCGTTACTGAAGTCCGTGTATATAGTGTCCACCTGGTGACCATAATCAACGCTATGACAGAGGTCAGAAACAAAACCGACGAGATTTGTTTGGACAGAACGACCCTTTCTAAAACCGTGTTGGTGGGGTGAGATAAACTTATCGAGAAATAAACAGATGACTGGATATATTAAAGCCTCGAACAATTTAGCAACACATGATAAAATGGAAATTGGTCTGTAATTCTTAACATTATCGCGTTCCCCTTTTTTGAAGATTGGAATTATTTTGGTCTTCTTCCACTCACAGGGAAATACACCATCAGCCAGTGAACGGTTAAATATTTCAGTAAGAGGAGCGGCAAGAGATGACGCACAGCATTTAAAGAAGATCGGGTGTATTCCGTCCGGGCCAGCTCCCTTTTTGCAGTCTAGATATTTGAGTTTCGTCAGAACATCACTTTCATTTATTGACAGACTTGACAACTGATCCCCATTAGGTGTCTCATTAATAGAACCAGAATTATGCCTGCCGCTATATGAACCATTGTTGTAGATCGAAGAGAAGTGTGTTGCAAAGTAATTAGCTACATCGTTGCCATTATCAGCCTTCATATCATTTAAGTACATCAGAGCTGGGAGTTGAGAGCATGACGTTCTTTGATTATTTATATGCCGCCAAAAGACCGTTGGGTTACTCACTATCGCTTGTTCAATCTTTCTTAAATAATTGGTATAGCAATGGGATAGATAAACTTTACATCTATTACGGAGGAGTTGAAATTCGATCTTATCACGGGGGTTTCCAAACTTATTAAACCGTTTACGAAGTTTGTTTTTTTCTGCCAACAATTTTCTCAACGCAGGGGTGAACCAAACAGGATTCTTAGATTTATTAACACGATAACGTGGTACATGACGATCAATTACAACCTTAAGGCATTCATAAAACACCATCACCATATCATCCACACCGTCACATTCAATGAACTTGTTTTTCCAGTCTATGTTCTCCAACTCTTTCACAATAGCATCGAAATCAGACTTGAAAAAATTATATTTTACAGTTTCCTTGTCGTCAAGTTTAGGAGCAACAATATCATTAATCTCATACACCAAACATGGATGATGGGAATCAATTTTACTTATACAGTCAGAGGCTCGGGTTACGTCACCAACAGGTGCAGAGCTTAAAACAAGATCTAAAATTCTATTTTTATCGTTTGAAATGCTATTCAATTGATACAGTTCATTAGCTGCAATAAAGTCGAGAAGATTCATTTCTAAAGCGTTACGGGCATCTGACGGTTTTAAGTAAGGAACATGTGGAACTTTAGCCCATTCCAGCCCAGATACATTAAAATCACCTAAGATTATAACATCATCGATATGATTCAAAATCTGTGTTACATTTTGAGTAAAAATTTTTTGAGTTTCCAAAATGGCTGGCGAAGGTAAGTACACTGCGCAAATTCCTAAAGATCTAGTAACATTGCCAGTTTTTAGATTAACTACTATCCATACATCTTCACATTCAGATTCCCAGTTAAATATGCGACGCGATTGAATATTTTTGGAAATTGCTATGAGCACCCCTCCGCCATCCATCTTGGAACCCGTACGAATCTGTCGATCTCTTCTATAGACCACATACCTGGTGTCAATGAATTCGTTATCACTAATATTAGAATTAAGCCAGGTTTCCGTTAAGATTATAACATCATAAGAACATGAAAGAATATTTTGATAAATCTCATTTGTTTTAGTGCGCATTCCACGCACATTTTGATAATATATCGAAAGCTCTTTTGTACACTTATACACCATAGCACTTTATCGAGAAAAGTTATTTACAACTATTTTATGTCATTAATTTAATACTATCAGAAGAGCGTATGAGCAAGGCCTGACTACTTTCGTCTCTACGAGCGTAAATTCGTCCATTGCGCACCCACACAAATTTATAATTGACCTCTTTAGCTTTTATTCTCGCTGCAGCATGGAGGGATTTGTTTTGAGGAGTCAGATGTTCAGCAACAAATATCGGTATATTTAACCGTTATCAAGTTCACGTAGACACAGTTTCTTAAGAAATTAACTACGGGATTTTATATTGTTTTTATGCATTTACAATGCAATTTTTGGAAGTATAGGAAAAATGTGATAGTAAAAAACCACGAGCCCCATAAGTAGCTTTCAGGCGGGATTCGAACCCGCGCCTTCGGGAATCCGGCCCGATGCTCTGACCAACTAAGCTACCGAAAGGCCTACACGACTCGTCGAATTTTGCTATCACTTGTTACGCTGTAGGCCAGCGTTGCTTCATCAATGTGAGGAAACCCTCGCATCCGAAAGAAATATTTTTACAAATGTTTAACAATCGATTAAGACGAAACAGCCATATTGAGATTTTATATTGTTTTTATGCATTTACAATGCAATTTTTGGAAGTATAGGAAAAATGTGATAGTAAAAAACCACGAGCCCCATAAGTAGCTTTCAGGCGGGATTCGAACCCGCGCCTTCGGGAATCCGGCCCGATGCTCTGACCAACTAACTGTTTCTTTCGGATGCGAGGGTTTCCTCACATTGATGAAGCAACGCTGGCCTACAGCGTAACAAGTGATAGCAAAATTCGACGAGTCGTGTAGGCCTTTCGGTAGCTTAGTTGGTCAGAGCATCGGGCCGGATTCCCGAAGGCGCGGGTTTGAATCCCGCCTGAAAGCTACTTATGGGGCTCGTGGTTTTTTACTATCACATTTTTCCTATAATTAACTTTTTCATTATAATCATCTTTATTTTGATTTTGCTGGCAGTATGTTTTCTGTTATTAATTTTGCTTCTGCTCTCAAATTTGGTGGAGTAGGTACATACCTACAATGTCTGTATCTGTTTCATTGTCAGAACTCATTTTGATAATTTATTACACAATATAAACTGTATTGATATCAAAATCAACCGCTGAAAATCATTCCCGCCGTTTTTTTAATATTGGCTTGTGAGGCCTTGTGGAACGGTCATACAGCCTATTGATACTTACTACTTGCTACTAAAATGCGCAACTTCAGTACCTGCTTCTGGGCGGTAGATGGCGCTGTACATATTTCCCATACAAAATTACTCGTAGAGGATATTTTGTCTATGATGAATCTCATTTTGTTTTTTCGATAGATGTTCGTGCTAAGGGTACATAGCGCTTGTGGTACAATACGATGAAATATACTCTGTGCGCACCGAATTAAAAAAAATTAATTTTATATGATATATTATTTACCTTTAAAATAATAATAATAATGTGGCTGTATGGTGCAAATGTCTCTTTGCTTTTTCTGTTGTTATACACAGGAATAACCAAAGAAAAAATAAAGAAAAAAGTTGGTAGTACCATTTACTGCACTGATTTTTGTGCAGTAAGTAAGTACTGAAATTCATTACTGCAGTGATTTTCAAATTTAGAATGTTCAGCTCGGAAACGTGCCACGTACTGCATTCTTTTCTCAAATATAATATTAACATTTCAGAGCATAAGTGTGAAATAGTAGATTGTATTACAAGGGAGCAAAATAATATATTTACGGCGAAGGTGCTATTTTGAATCCAGAGCGCAGTGAAGGATTCTAAAGTAGAATCCTGAACGCAGCGAGGGATTCAATATACGCCGCCCGAGGTAAAAATAATTTTGCGGCCGAGTTAGTCTAGAAGAATAATCTGAAAAGCCTTCTCCTTTTCATGTTGAACGGCATGGAATGTAACAGTTTGACACCGGGTTTTTTTAAACTAATTCGACCCTGCTGAACTCGATTTTGCCCGGTGACATTCCAATTTCCCCCCCCTTCCCCCCTTTTTCATTGGAAATATGCCCCTCGCCACGGTTTTTTCCGTTTTGTACAAAAACTATTAGAGCTATATGAAAACTGTCAATGACAAAATTAATCTACATTAAATTACCTACCATATAGTAAAACTTTTATTTTAATAAGTCTTATAGTTTTTGAGTAACATCTACCCAAATTTCAAAGTATTTTTTTTTAATAATTTTAACTATATTTTCGCCATTTTATAGGGAAACCGCTGAATTTGGAACAAAGTGATGTATGCACTAATCAATCTTGATATATTAACCTACAAAATAAGACCCTATTTACAGTCATACGAGTTTTTGTTCACCTTTGACAACTTACAGCGCCGAACAATTAACCCTCATAAACTACCTACTTTATATTTCGTAGTGGTAGGTTTCTAAAGATAAGCAAGCAAATCTTTTACAAGGTGCTAGTCAAAGATATATTATATGTACTAACGCACGTACTAGTTCACTAAAGTAGTTTCAGAAAGAAGTTTTGGTGCAGGTATAGGGATCTGTAAAGAAAAGAGGCCTCAATTTAGACAAAAGTATATTTTAATCGTCATAGATTGTGTTTATTGTTTGATGATAATAAAAAAATTATAAAATTTCCGACTTAATATTATTATTACATTTATTGCACATTTGCAGTAACATTACTGATGTCAGTCCTCTCAGAGCCAATCATGAGGAAGCCGACACAAGACTGATACTACACGCTACAAACAGTCCGTTTGAGAATGTTATAGTATCAGTCAGGGATACTGATGTCTTTACTTTACTATTGCATCATCGTGGACGGATATCCGCAAAAAAATTATGGATGATGGCTGGGACAAGTTCTGCGAGAAAATATATTCCAGTTCACGATGTTGCTGTAAATATGTCCGAAAACGAAAAAAAATTTACCAGCGCTGCACGCACTGACTGGCTCAGACGTGACATCATACCTAAGTGGAATTAGCAAATCACAGGCCTTAAAAGTATTTGAGGTACATGGACATCTTCTTTCATATTTAGGAGTTTCCCCTCTAAACGAAAATACTCTTGCTGACGCAGAGAGTTTTCGTGTAAAGCTATATAAGATAGAGTCCATAAATACAGCCGACCAAGCCAGGCACGTTCTATTTTCTAAAGCCACATCTCCTGAAGCACTGCCACCAACTTCAGATGCTGCTCACTTTCATATCCGTCGAGCGCATTACCAAACTTTTATTTGGAGAAATGCACATGTTGGAGAATTAGAACTGCTTTCTCCAACGGATTACGGCTGGCAGCAAGAAGGGGATTAGCTCACGCCCATTCTTATAACCTTAGAGGCTGTTCCCAAGGCCTGCAAAGACCTCCTTACATGCGGCTGTAAGGCAGGGTGTAAAACGGCAGCTTGCATTTGCCGCAGAGACGTGAAGCAACCTTGCACATCTGGCTGTTTTTGTCGGGGAGTATGCCATATTAATGTTACTGCAAATGTGCAATAAATATAATAATAATATTAAGTCGGAAATTTCATAATTTTTTTATTATCATCAAACAATAAACACAATCTATGACGATTAAAATATACTTTTGTCTGAATTGAGGCCTCTTTTCTTTACAGATCCCTATACCTGCACCAAAACTTCTTTCTCAAACTACTTTAGTGAACTAGTACGTGCGTTAGTACATATAATATATCTTTGACTAGCACCTTGTAAAAGATTTGCTTGCTTATCTTTAGAAACCTACCACTACGAAGTATAAAGTAGGTAGTTTATGAGGGTTAATTGTTGTTCAATGTTCGCAAGTTCGGCGCTGTAAGTTGTCAAAGGTGAACAAAAACTCGTATGACTGTAAATAGGGTCTTATTTTGTAGGTTAATATATCAAGATTGATTAGTGCATACATCACTTTGTTCCATATTCAGCGGTTTCCCTATAAAATGGCGAAAATATAGTTAAAATTATAAAAAAAAAACTTTGAAATTTAGGTGGATGTTACTCAAAAACTATAAGACTTATTAAAATAAAAGTTTTACCATGTGATAGGTAATTTAATGTAGATTAATTTTGTCATTGACAGTTTTCATATAGATCTAATAGTTTTTGTACAAAACGGAAAAACCGTGGCGAGGGACATATTTCCAATGAAAAAGGGGGGAAGGGGGGGGGGGGGGAATTGGAATGTCACCGGGCAAAATCGAGTTCAGCAGGGTCGAATTAGTCTAAAAAAACCCGGTGTCAAACTGTTACATTCCATGCCGTTCAAAGTCGTAAAATTCAAAAATTCTTCTAGACTAAGTAATACACTCTGCTTTTCATCCCCCTCTATAAGAAAAGCAATAAAGACAACTCAAATTACTACCTACCTTTCTTTGGCGTTCGGATACATTATAGCGCTAGTCGAACAAGATAAAAAATTTGAAGTTTTGAAATAAAAAAAAATCCCATCCCATCGGAGCTGGTTGTGAGACGGGTCGATTTTTTCTAAATACCTACTTCATTTCCCATTTTTCAATAAAAAAAAATGAAAAAAAAAATGTCCATCAGATTCCTTATAAGTACCTATCTCCAGGGATTCCGTAGGGGAGTTGAAAATTTTGTTAGATTCTAGCTACGACTCACCGTTTACGAGATATTCTCAATTTTATAAAATTCCTTTTTTGAAAATTTCCCGGTCCCGAAATAAGTCCCAGTCCCATACAAAATCAGTTGAATTTTTTTTAAGTACTGCACTGCACACCCTTTGCTACACTCCAACCAATTGAATGCTTCTTTAATTATTTCTAAATTCAAATCTCATCGTTTTGGACCCTGTTATGAAGCTGTTCAAAATTCAAATCTCATTTTTGCCCTCTTGTCAACAGGTAAACGATGAATCGTTTTGGGCCCTGTTATTAGATAAACAATCATCGCTTTTCGAATCGATTGGATGAAAAATATATTGCTCTCTCAGTGATAGAACGCCGCCCGGCACAAAATTTTAAAAGTACCAAAATGCGTAAATTTTTGTTGATTTTATCTGAAAAAGTTTACTATTTAGAGACATTATTTTATTTTTTCTGTAATAGTTACATAAACTTAACTAACTTAAGTATCAAACTTCGGAGATATGGCGGAGGAGGTCGTTATTTTTAACCGACTTCAATAATTGAAAAGGAGGTTATCTATTCGTCGCGTTTTTTTATATGTATGTACACCGATTACTCGAAGACGGCTGAACCGATTGAAATGATTCAAACGCTCTAACATGAGGTTTTTTCCCAATTTGGTCCCATTTTTAGAAAATTTGATATCGATTCAGTGGTTTTTTTCGTTACCACTTTAGGTGAATTTATTACGTATCTTTAGGCATAACTCCTTTGTTTATAAACCGATTTAGATGGTTCTTTTTTTGTTGGAAAGGGGATATCTTAAGGTATTTTAACCGACTTCAAAAAAGGTGGTTCTCATTTTGACCCGTATAAGATACTCAAAGCGTATTTATAAGTATGTTTGTTCGCGAGATGCGGTTTACAGAAAAGTATTTGTTACATTTAGGAGAAGGTTTTGGTCATGATACCAAAACCTTTTCAAATCAAACTGCACTAAAAAGAGTGAAATAAAAATTATTTTTATGAGAAAATAAAACCGCTTTCAAAGAATGACACCAAATGAAGTCGGTGTAAAAAAGTAAGAAATAATCCCTCTAATACTGTATTCACACCAAATAACGTAAGTAAGTACCTACTTACTATGAAGTCGGGCGGGTTTTAAGGCGCTACTGCGGAAAAAGTGGACTTTTTGATATAAAACTATAGGACGCCACATAGGGGTATTTGCGATAGGATACCCAAGCAATACATTTTCGAAAAGAAATACCAAATACAGTTATTTGAAAATGACCGAGATCACTCTGGCATACATGAAGTCCGAATCTATACGGACGGCTCCAAGATGGGGACTGGAACTGGAGCTGGAGTATTCTCACAAGATCTGAATATCAAAATATCACTAGCGCTGGGCCAACACAGTTCGATATTTCAATGCGAAAGTGTTGCAATAATAAACGCCGCTACCACGGCCCTGTCTAGAGGTATGAAGGAACTAAACATCCGCATACTGACCGACAGCATGGCCGTCCTAACAGCACTGGAGGCCAACACCATCAACTCCAGTATCGTCTACGAATGCCACAAAGTTTTGGATCGTTTAGCATCCAACAACGGAGTAATCCTACAATGGATTAAAGGGCATAGTGGATCACACGGGAATGACGCCGCCGATGAGCTGGCTAGAATGGGATCCTCCACAATAGTGGCAGGACCTACACCCATTCTGCCACTCCCATTCAGCCAACTGCGCTCATGGGTAAGGCAACGAACTCGTGCTGCACATAATACTCGTTGGGTAGCTCTAACAAGCTGTAGACAGTCTAAGATGGCGATGACTGCAGTCTCGCCGCGTTTGACCTGCAGGCTGCTCAGTCTCAATCGTCCAGACCTCCGGATAGTTGTTGGTACACTTACAGGTCACCTTACCTTAAACCGACAACTATTTATTATGAATGCGACAGACAGTCCTCTATGTAGAGGTTGCCTGAACGCAGAGGAAACTGCCGCCCACGTGATCCTCGAGTGCGTAGGTTTGGCCGCACAACGAACAGACCTCTAAAAATACGAAATTTCAAGAATATTCCTTAATGGGGTTACATTACTATTGAAAAAATGGTTTAATTAGTGGATACCAATAATATTTAGGATCGTGTAGAAGCATTTTTAAAAAATCGCTAAGTATAGTTTTTTAATACTTACGAAGTGATTTTGTGCTTTTTCATTGCTATCTCGCTTCAGCATAATTTTTCGGAGTATCGCCTTAACAAAAGCAACAAAAAATTCATGTTTCACGCCCGACTGCAAAGTACTTACGTTATTTGGTGTGAATACAGTATTAGCGGGATTATTTCTTACTTTTTTAACCGACCTCATTTGGTGTCATTTTTTGAAGACGATTTTTTTTTAATTTATTAGCCCCACTTCGCATTTTTAAGACCCCCTTTTTATGGTTCCGTAGCCGAATGGCAAAAAACGAAACCGTTAAAGATTCGTCATGTCTGTCTGTCCGTCTGTCTGCCTATAAAAAAAAAATTAAGGGGTCCCCCCATACATAAAACTTTGTTTTTTCTTCAAACCTATTCGTGTGGGGTGCAATAGATAGGTCTTCAAAAATTATTTAAAGGTTCCTTTTAATATTTTAGATATTAAATAAATATTTTAGATAGACACTTCCAAAGTGGTTAAATGTGTCTCTAACTTTTAAAGTAAGGGAGTGAAAAATCTAAAATAAATATATGTTGTAAACCTCAATAATAAACGAGATATACCTAGTCAGTAGTTTTTGAGATATACTTAACACATTTTCAAAACCGTAAACATAACTTTGTCTTTATACAAACAGTATGAAAAACAAAGTTATTTCAATAAACTGCAAACATGACTTTGTCCTTCAAACAAATACTATAAAAAACAAAGTTTTAATTCATACAAACACTGTGAAAAACAATGTTATTTTTTGCTTGCGAAAAATGGTATTGGTATTTTGGCTAGGTGTATGTAATCGATACGTTATGTGGGTACGGAACCCTTCATGAGTGAGTCCGACTCGCACTTGGCCAATTTTTTTAAAATATCTACAACGGGGTGGTAGCACTTAGCCTTCATCATACCTGATGTTAAGGTGGTTCGATGCGCTCAGTAGCGCCACCAATGGAAATAAATCAATTACATTTTATTAAAGGCTAAGATTAAAAGTTTCGGTTATTTTGCGCAAATAAAAGAGTAAAATGCATTTTATAAATATATTTTCAAGAACTCAAACTTAAGCAATAGGTAAGTCGTGAGTTTCAATAGTGCCAAAAGTGGCCACATTTAGCAATATCGAAATCTATAACTTAATGCTCATATTTGAGGCAATGAAAAAATATTTAAAAATTGCATGATGATGATTGATTTATGATTTATTTCCATTGGTGGCGCTACTGAGCTAATCGAACCACCTTAAGTAGGTATTGATAAGTGCTGAAGGTGGTAATGCACTACTTATCTCTATCTTATCTCTAATTGCCGGAACAGAATGAATGCTGAAAACGTCATTGTTATGGCGTCAGACTTAGATATTATGGTGGAAGCTAACCAAGCGGACATTAATAACATATTTTATTTCTCTCTTATTTGCGAAATAGTTGGGCAAACGTATTGGCTCCTGAGCCCCACGACAACACGCCATAGGATATTACACATTTGTTCACTGCATTACACTATGAGTACCTACGAAGTTTGCCGGGTCGGCTAATCTTTATATAAATTCTATCTTGATAATAAACATGAAAATATTTTTTACTAGGGGCTTCGCAAAATTTTACCCGCCTGGTACCCATTCCTGTTGGGATATCAGGATAAAATAAAGCCAGACAGGAAGAACCAGGGAAGAACGTAGCTTTCAAATGGCGAAAGAATTTTTTAAATCGGTCTAGTGGTTTTTGAGTTTATCCGTTACAAACAAACAAAAAATCTAATATTTCCTCTTTATAATATTAGTATGGATGTGACTATTTTAGTTTTGACGACCGACTTGGCGCATGGTTAACAAGACTATTTATGTTAGATTATACACCGAGGGGATAAAGCACTGTTTTATGTCACGGGCGCGATATTGAATTCTGAGTAAATGAGGGACTCCAGATTTACTACGTTTATTTACTACCAGATTTGTTACGAGTTAATTCCTGAGCGAAGCGAGGGAATCAAAACGGAGTCCTGAGTGCAGCGAGGGATTCAAACTCGCCTAAGACGAGAATACTCTATTTTTCACACCTTTTGCGATAATATAAAAAGCAAGGCTACTTACTAGAAACTTAAAGTAGGTACCTTATTTAGAAAAAACGTACAAATTCACTTTCGCTTTCGTCACTCGACATCTTTAATCAAATTATAATCTTTCAACTTTAACCTCCTGCTAATAGGTACTCTTTGCAGCACTCGCGGCTTTTATTTTCTTTGTTTTGCGTACAAGGTATTTATGGCTTGTATGGTCAGTTCGATTTTTAAATAAGTTATTTTTGGTGTAAATTCAAATCTCATTATTACAAGCTTTTTATTAAATTGCCAAGTTAGTTAATTAGTTAGTGGGGGACAGATCTTGCAAGCTTAATTTGACTCACTTCCCAGTGTCCGATGGAGCTGAAGTTTTGTATACTGGGGCTACCGGCTATAAAATATGGATATGGGTATGGGCTTTAACTGTCATTTGAATTCCTTATTTTGATAGATTTTTGCTGCTTTGTTCTGTTGAACGTTGTTAGCTAGCTATCGTTATACTTACACGAATGTCACAAAACAAGGAACTGATAGTGGCTTTTTTCTTCATAAAATTGAGTTAAAGTTCCCAAAAACGAATGAAGTTAATTCATATCCATATAGTTACGCGGTAGCTCCCCTGGCTTGGTTTAGATGACAATACAATATTAAAGTACAGTCAGCAAAACAGCTTGTCATAAACATGACATTTTTACTAAAAACTTATTACTCACTTGCCATGTTAGTTACTTAGTTAGTGGGGGCATATCTTCCAAGCTTAATTTGACCTACTAGTCTAGTTCAGCCTAGTACTAAGGGTAAAAATTTCAATTGCCACTCCTCTAAATACCAACGACGGGTATCGTTGGATTCGTCATGGTCTCCAGATTACGGAACTGTGAGTCGTAAAGTAATTTTTTGGTGGAGGGGGGAGGTAGGGGGGGCTAAAGATGGCGGATCAGTACTTCAGTTAAAACGCTCTAGTCTGAGAAATACTGAACCGATTTCTTTATTTTTGGTTTCATTTGAAAGAGGATAATATAAACTAAAACTCATTTATAGACATTAAATACTGTACTGCACTGGTTGAGGCGCAATGAAAGAAAAACGTCTATTTTTTACTTAATTACATTTTTTTATTGTTAATAATTTAAAAAATAGTAAGCATTCGTGAAAATTATGTTACATAAAAATGATAGAAAATTTAATAACCTATTCAAAAAGGTAATTATCTTTACTCTAAACATATATACGACCATTTAATAGACTTTATAAATTAACACGGCGCAGCATATCCGAGCCACCGCGACCGGGAAGCCGCGAGTTAAAACGCTCTATTCTGAGAAATACTAAACCGATTTCTTTGTTTTTGGTCTCATTTGAAAGAGAATAATATAAAATAAAACTTGTTTATAGACATCAAATACTGTACTGCATTGGTTGAGCACAATAAAGGAAATCATTTTTTTTTTATTTGATTACATTTCTATTATTGCGAATAATTCAAAAATTAGTAAGTTTTTGTGAAAATTATGGTGTATAAAAATTTAGAAAATTTAAAAACCTATTCAAAGGTAAGTATCACTACTCTTACATTATATACCACCATTTAATAGATTTTATAAAGTAACACGGCGCAGCATATACGAGCCTCAGGCGACAGGGAAGCCGCGAGTCTTTGCTTTAATTTAAACGCTCTATTTCAGAATACAGCATTACTTATTAAATAATATAACTTACTTAAGATTTTTTTTTCGACAAATTTCTTTACTACGTACTTAAGTAGGTACCTACTTATTTAACTGACCAATGTTTTGTCATAATTATATTGATTGAAACATACGTCTTGATTAACGTGACAAACACCTTTCATACAATTTTTGCTTATTTTTTACACAGCCATATCTAGCTGTTCGGCATCTACTTTTGCACTGGCATGCCACCAACTATAGTCCTTTAATAGATATTGGAGACTGGAGGCTAGTTACTGTTATCAAATTACCCTCTCTTAAATGCCAACCCCAAAGTTCTGGTGAAGGCAACATTTGTAATGCTTTATCGGCAGTTTTCCAAATGAATGTTTGATAGTTTGCTCTTTGTAGATGATGGCCAAGTGCTTCAGATCTGGGTGGCAACTTTTCTAAGCTATTTATGTTTGGAAATATTGCAGCTCCAAGTTGATCGATTTTATTTATTTCACTATTAATTTGGTTTATTATGGAGTGTACATTTTTAAAACAAACTTCTCAGCACTCTCTATTTCATCATCATAGACGTGTGTATTATTGCCGAATGTTTTTTAAAAGCTCAAAAGTGTTCCAATAGGACAGGCTAACGAGCTTTTTTGACAACCCAGCAAAAGAACTCGTTGTATCACAGCCCGTGATGGCGTGGTAAGCAAGCAGAGACTGCTTTTCAGCACCAAGACTCCTGCGACTTGTCTATTTTAGTAATCTGTGCTCCTGCTGATATCGTGCACAGGAACATATTTAGGTATTGTGCCACATTAAACCCATACTTTGTTTGGTAACTTATCGATTTGATGAATCAGCAAAAGCAGAATCAGTATTACGACTGTGAATCACTACTGTTTCAAATCTTCGCTGGGCAGCGTCTATACTATAGACGATAGATAGATATTTTTTGAATGATGAATGAAGCAATCCCATTTCTTAGGTCGTATCTGAATTAGCGATACTTTTGACTGCAGGCAGGTGGTGTCAAAGACATAACCTATTAACAGTTTCCACGAACACTGAAAAATAAACTTTTCATTTGCAAATTGATCACGAGGAAGGTGACACGAGGATCATACTACATGCTAAAGACGCTGCTCAGCGAGGGTTTGAAACAGTAGTGATTCAGAGTCGTCATACTAATGTTCTGCTTTTGCTGATTCATCATATCGATACGTTACCAAACAAAGTATGCGTTTAATGTGGCATAGCCACATTACCTAAATATGTTCCTGTGCACGATATCAGCAGGAGTCTTGGTGCTGAAAAGCAGCCTCTGCTTGCTCACCACGCCATCAAAGGCTGTGATACAACGAGTTCTTTTGCTGGGTTGTCAAAAAAAGCTTGTTAGCCTGTCTTATTGGAACACTGTGAGCTTTTAAAAACATTCGGCAATAATACACACCTCTAAGATGATGAAATAGAGAATGCTGCGAAGTTTGTTTTCAAAATGTACACTCATACGAAACCAAATTATAGAGAAAATATATAAAGAAAATACTGTGTCACCCAAAATTATGATAAAACTTTACTTATTTTTAGGTACTAGCAGAACCTCGCGGTTTTACCCGCGTGGTACCCGTTCCCGTGGGAATATCGGGATAAAATATAGCCTATGTCTAATGGTCAAAGAACTTTCTGAATCGGTCCAGTAGTTTCGGAGCCTAATCGAAGCAAACAAACAAACAAACAATCAAATCTTTCCTCTGTGTAATATTAGTATAGATAAATAAAATCGATCAACTTAGAGCTGCAATGTTTGTAAACATAAATAGCTTAGAAAAGTTGCCAACCAGATCCGAAGCACTTGGCCATCATTTATAAAGAGCAAACTATCAAACATTCATTTGGAAAATTGCTGATAAAGCATTACAAATGTTGCCTTCACCAGAATTTAAGGGTTGGTATTTAAGAGAGGGTAATTTGATAACAGTAACAAGCCTCCAGTCTCCAATATCTATTAAAGGACTAGAGTTGGTGGCATGCCAGTGCAAAAGTGGATGCCGAACAGCTAGATATAGCTGTGTAAAAAATAAGAAAAAATTATATGAAAGGTGTTTGTCACGTTGATCAAGACGTATGTATCAATCAATATAATAATTATGACAATACATTGGACAGTTAAATAAGTAAGTACCTAGTTAAGATATTTGTCGAAAAAATATTTCATTAGTAAGTTATATTATTTAATAAGTATTTAAATGCTCTAAACGACCCGCGGCTTTCCCGTCGCCTGCGGCTCGTATATGCTGCGCCGCGTTACTTTATAAAATATATTAAATGGTCGTATATAATGTAAGAGTAGAGATACTTACCTTCTTTCATGAATAGGTTATTAAATTTAAAAAAAATTATCCGCCATAATTGTCACGAAAACTTAACTTTTTTTATTATTCTCAATAAAAGAAATGTAATCAAGTAGGTAAAATAAAAATGTTTTCCTTTATTGTGCCTCAACCAGTGCAGTACAGTATTTGGTGTCTATAAACGAGTTTTAGTCTATATTATCCTCTTTTAAATGAGATAAAAAGCAAAGAAATCGGTTTAGAATTTTTTAGAATAGAGCTTTTTAATTAAGTCATAGACCCGCGGCTTCCCGGTCGCGGTGGCTCGGATATGCTGTGTTACGTTATAAAGCCTATTAAATGGTCGTACATATGTTTAGAGTAAAGATACTTACCTTTTCGAATAGGTTATTAAATTTCCTATCATTTTTATGTAATATAATTTTCACGAAAGCTTACTATTTTTTGAATTATTCACAATAAAAAAATGTAATTAAGTAAAAAATAGATGTTTTTCTTTCATTGCGCCTCAACCAGTGCAGTACTGTTTTTAATGTCTATAAATGAGTTTTAGTTTATATTATCCTCTTTCAAATGAGACCAAAAACAAAGAAATCGGTACAGTATTTCTCAGACTAGAGCGTTTTAACTGAAGTACTGATCCGCCATCTTTAACCCCCTACCTCCCCCCTCCACCAAAAATTCACATTACGACTCACAGTTTCGTAATCTGGAGACCACGACAAATCCAACGGTACCAGTCGTTGGTATTTAGAGGAGTGGCAATTAAAACTCACGATTTAGACGACTTTTTCACAAAACTGCACTAGACTATACATCCTAGTGTCCGATGGAGCTGAAATTTGGTATACAGGTTTTGTTTAGTTTAGTTTTAACACAATATTTAAGTACTGTCAGCAAAAAAGCTTGTCATGAAAATGAAAACTTTACTAAAACTTATTAACCAGCGGGTCATAATGTTAAACTGAATAATTATCATTATAACCCGCTGGTTAATAATGACTTACTTTAGGTGAGGTTTGCTTGATATAAAATTAGGCAAATTCGAGCATGTGGTGTGAAATAGTACATTACAGCCGAGGACAGGTAAGGCTTTAATCATTCGAGGCAATGTAATTTGCTTACTGTACAAGGCTTGTATAGTGCTTTTCTCAAGAAATGCGAGGAAATAAAAAAACTGTTTAACTAAATAAAATTTATTAAAATTTATATGAGACAGTCATGTTCGGGCAATTATGAAATGTAAATGTTTTTGTTTTCCCGGGCACACTTATGTATAACTCGCCCATAATAATATTATTTTAATGATGTATCATTAAAATACGCCAACAACACAGATACCGAAAACGTATGCGCCTTCTTTCAGTTTTCCAAATTACGCACTGCCCGCAACTGCCCCCTTACAACTGACGGAATCGAGTTCACATTAGGATCGAATCAACTTAAAAAAATATATTTTGGTACTTTGAAAACGATTGCTATGGTTTCCATAGAAAAGAAATATTGACATTATTTCGATCCTGATGTAAACTCGATTCCGTCAGTTATAAGGGGGCAGATCGTATATAGGTTTTCATATATCTTTCTTTTGATTTTGCTGGTAGTAAGTTTTCTGTTATTAATTTTGCTTCTGCTCTCAAATATCAAATCAACCGCTGAAAATCATTCCCGCCGTTTTTTTTTATATTGGCTTGTGAGGCCATGTGGAACGGTCATACAGCCTATTGATACCTACCAAAATGTTGTTGCTACTAGAATGTTCACCTCGGAAAAGTGCCACGTACTGCATTCTTTTTTCGAATATAATGTTAACATTTCAGAGCATGAGTGAGAAAAGTATATTAAGTATGTATTTACAAAAATATTCTATTATCTAGTTTCCTTGACACTGTTAAAACAAAACTACTTATGATCTAGATAATTTGTGTGATTGTAAGAAAATTTATTTGATTACTTAGTTGAAAACTTTGACTGTATATTTGTAAACTCAGACAATCATGTTACGAACCTTGATTAAGACTTTGAACACAACATTTGCCCTAAAGAACGTATTTAGCATTCAATTTGTTTATTCATTTAAGTTAATTGGTTCAGTAATTAAGGAAGGAGTGAAGGATCAGGAAGTAAAAGGGAATAAAACGAAATGAGTTTTCCTTTTCCACACTGACTATAGAGCCTCATTATTACTAGCTCAGTAAACCAGAAAACTTAAGTAAATATCTTTGCTACCTACCCAAAACTTATATCTAGAACCGAGGTCTTCTGGCTTCAATGTCGCCCGTTTTGTAACCTGAGCTATTACAACTTTGGAAACGGTGGCGAAATTTGCCTTCGTATTATGACATTGTGGCAGTTTTTCGATCAGGTCACGTCACGTGTCCGTCTTACAAATTTTCGATCTTACGGTCACGTGTCCTGACGCGAGTTTAACATTTTGTACCCATCACAAAAAGTTCACAAGGCGGCTAAAGAATTTTTCACTTCAAAAATTTACGAAATCGGTTCATCCGTACATGCGTGATGCCGTGACCAAGGGAAATAGAGATCATTTTTTAAGTAAAACCACGTAAAACTTTTTTTCTTACTCATGCTCTGAAATGTTAACATTATATTTGAAGAAAGAATGCAGTACGTGGCACTTTTCCGAGGTGAACATTTTAGATTTGAAAATCAGTGCAGTAATGGTACTACCAACTTTTTTCTTTATTTTTTCTTTCGTTATTCCTGTGTATAAAAACAGAAAACGCAAAGGGACATTTGCACCATACAACCACATTATTATTATTATTAACTAGCTTTCCGCCCGCGGCTTCGCCCGCGTGTACTACACGACATTATCAAGATGGAATGTGATATTTTCCGGATGGAATGTGATATGTGATATTTTCTATGTCACTCTCCAGCTCCCAAACTACCCCCGTATCAAAAACACATTGATCCGTTACTCAGTTTGGACGTGAAAGATGGTCAAACAAATAATACCTACTTATTGATTTTCCCGTGGGAATATGATACTATACTGTAGTAAAAAGTAAAAGTAGCCTATTATAATCCTTGCCAGGGTCTCAAATTATTTACTTAAACACCAATTTCTGCCCCCAAATATGATATTTCCCGCGGTAAAAAGTAAAATATGTCCTTTCCAGGGCATTTAACTGTCTCTATTCAAAATATAATACTTCCCATGAACTCAAACTATCACCTTAATTACCAATTCCATTCCACAGCTTTGCCTGAGCTAAAACTTATTTTACCATGGGAATGAGCCTTATTCCCGCGGTAACAATTCGCCTATGTCCTTCCGAATAAACTCTCTCAAACTATCTCTATTTAAAATTTCATCAAAATTGGTTCAGCCGTTTTGACGTAAGCATATCAGCATATACAATTTCGCATTTATAATAATAGTAGAAATAGGAATATGAATGGCCGGCCGCGACTACGTCCGCGAGTACTACATCGCAAAATTTTGTGTCAAAAAGTAGGTAGATAGGCATTCTCTAAGGTCTCATCAGTACCATCATCAATCTATTTTAATGTCCCCGCTGCTGGGGTACAGGCCTTCATATAGATGGATAAAGAGAATGGGCCATGACCTTCCACACGGGCTCATTGAAGTTATGGTGTATTAACCAACCCAAATGCAGCCAGAAACATCGGCTTATCGTGTCTTCCGAAGCACGATATATTTTTTAACAGCAATTCCGTGGGAGACCATTGCAAAAGTCACATAAGCTCAGCAAACGCAGGCCGAGCACGCTACCCACTGCTCTATATACCAGCCAGATCGGTGGTTTAGGCATAAGAATGTAACGATACCTAGACAAACAGGAGCTACTTTAGTATGAATAATATTCATGTGGTGTCCTTTGATGGTACAGTGATACCGTACTCGAAAACTGTCAACAGAGTATATTACATCGTATTGTACCACAAGCGCTATGTACCCTTAGCACGAACATCTATCAAAAAAACAAAATAAGATTTATCATAGACAAAATATCCTCTACGAGTAATTTTGTATGGGAAATATGTACAGCGCCATCTACCGCCCAGAAGCGGGTACTGAAGTTGCGCATTTTAGTAGCAAGTAGTAAGTATCAATAGGCTGTATGACCGTTCCACATGGAATCACAAGCCAATATTAAAAAAAACGGCGGGAATTATTTTCAGCGGTTCATTTGATATCAATACAGTTTATATTGTGTAATAAATTATCAAAATGAGTTCTGACAATGAAATAGATACAGACATTGTATGTACCTACTCCACCAAATTTGAGAGCAGAAGCAAAATTAATAACAGAAAACTTACTACCAGCAAAATAAAAATAAATAAATATGAAAACCTACGATCTGCCCCTTATAACTGACGAAATCGAGTTCACATCAGGATCGAAATAATGTCAATACAGTACTATAGAAACCATAGCAACCCATGAAGTTTGACTTAATACTCTGAGGTAACTGGAGCTCTCACCCTGAATAAAAAAGTGACGCCAGCAAATTTGACATTTATGTATGTAGTGGCTGTCAGCTGTCTCATATGACCATACGTATTTTTTTAAAGTGTAGGGGAGACGGAAGACAGCCACTGTGTTATTTGTGGTATTCAAAAAATTGTTCGTACTGCACTCTCCAGTTACCTCAGTATTAAGTCGAGCTTCATGTAGCAACCGTTTTCAAAGTACCAACATAACAGATTTTTGAAGTTGATTCGATCCTAATGTGAACTCAATTCCGTCAGTTGTAAGGGGGTAGTGCGTAATTTGGAAAAGTGAAAAAAGGCGCATATGTTTCCAGAATCAGTGTTGTTGGCGTATTTTAATGATACATCATTAAAATAATATTATTACGGGCGATTTATACATAAGTGTGCCCGGGAAAACAATAACATTTACATTTAATAATTGCCCGAACATGTGTCAAAAATTTTTTATTTGGTTAAACATTTTTTTTATTTCCTCGCATTTCTTGAGAAAAGCACTATACAAGCCTTGTGCCAGGTAAGTAAGCAAATTACATTGCCTCGAATGATTAAAGCATAAACCATCATCCTCGATAATGTAATTTCTTACTTACCTGTCCTCGGCGTCCTGTAAGCGTGCCGTGGTGCGTAATAGTACGCACCACGGCACGCTTGACTAGGGGAGTAAGGGGTGAATAATACGGAAGTGACGAGAGCGTTACAAGTACAACGAAAGTTGATGGAAGAGTATAAACTT
Source organism: Crambus lathoniellus (assembly GCA_949710035.1). Taxonomy (NCBI): domain Eukaryota; kingdom Metazoa; phylum Arthropoda; class Insecta; order Lepidoptera; family Crambidae; genus Crambus; species Crambus lathoniellus. The sequence goes on from OX453296.1 coordinate 34,785,745, forward strand.
TAAAGAGAGTAAAGTGTAAAGGAAAATAATGTCAATGTCTTATAAATTTTTAAGTTTTAATTCAGTCTTGTGGTCTTAACGTGTGTGTGCACTGCACACTCGTTTTTTTATATACTTACACAAGGGCAACAAACGGTTAATACTTGCAATGCAATACTGCGAAAATAGTTTGTTTAGAATCAAGAGTAGAATCGATTCTACACATTTTCGATATGGGTTAAATTTTTCATAAAAATAACTGTTTTCATTTTATAAATGTTTGTCTTCTGTGTATCCTATTCATTCAATACGCGCGCGACCCGTCACGTGCTCTCTTACGTCATAGTAGAGCTTAATATGTGTCAGAAAGCCACGGAGACCTATGAGCAGAAATATCTTGGATTGGATGTTTCTTTTAAAAAATGTCTTCGTAATGGAATTCAATTTCATATAAAATAAATTAGTTGGGGTTTATGGCTTTTCGGTTATTGCATTAACACGTTGTATATGTAATTTATAAATAGATTAGAATTATATATTGTTTTATTTAGATTTTGGTAATTATTCGTGAGGCCTTACTGCGAACTGTCAAATAATATTATAGTAATGTTGATTGCAGGAAAAGGAGCTATACCTACACTGTGTATAGCGCCATAGCACTTACAATATTAATACTTATTACATTGTTTGACAGTTCGCAGTAAGGCCCCTGATCATTCATAAATTGTTATTATCCTGAAACTGTTGAGCGCCATCTGTTGCAATCCAAACGGAATACATTCGTTTCACACAGAGAATGCAGCTTTGTCTGTATCCTCCTTTTGTTTGTGAAGTTCCATAAACTGAAATTCACATGCCTGAACATGCGTTATCACATTGTAAACGCCATCTGTTAAAAATTGCTGAAAATTCGATAGAAACCAACAGTGAATGTTCGCAGCATTTCACCTCATCTATTGCTTTTTGAAACTCTCCTAGAGGGCAGTTTCGAAACCCATGTATAGCGCCATCTATTACAAACTAGGGTAACTAAGGAGAGTAGTGCAACGATGCACCCACAGTCTGTGGATGCACCAGACTTTCGTGCCGTTGAACGCATTTGCCTGGAGAGTTTTGTTTAGGTTCCAAACGTGTGCACTAGATGGCATTACCTAAGTGCGGCGCAGCGCAGGGTGCAAAGCGAGTGCTTTTCAGGAACGCTGCAACTGAGCGAAAGCATTTTCCTGCTTTTACACTGATTTAAAACCATTATGACATCTCTAGAGCGCGCTAGTCGTAAATGTCGTAATACACTAATTCATCTTTTCTCTGAGGTATCTTCCATTTATTAATTTGCTCCAGATAATTATCCAATTTGCGTATGAAATACATAGGAATATTAAAAACATCACGTTACAACAACATTGTCTAGAAATTGAGGGCAGTTTGATAATTAAGATGAAAAAAAATGTATTCGTGTTTTCTTGTAGGTCATGGATCTCCATAGTAGGCATCTATAAGTTCGGGTCATTGGCTTTAGGTAGCAAAGTAGTATAAAATATACACCCTACTTTTATTAAATTTTGTTTAAAGTAAAAAAGTTTTTTGTTACAACTTCGTTTTTATGCCAAGTTTTTTGTTGACTGTAAGTACTTTAATATTGAATTGTCATCCAAACCAAATCTGTCTGCAAAGTTTCAGCCCAATCGGACACTGGCAAGTGGGTCAAATTTAGCTTGCAATATTTGACCCTAACGGACATGCATACATACACTGCAAGTAAAATAAAAGCTTGTAAAATATAAAAGGCATTACGCTCATAACTGAATAAAAAAAATATAATTGCAAATACTTAGAATTAATTTAAAATCCAATATGTTAGAACGCGAAAAATATTAAGAGGAAGTTGAAATAGCCATTCGTTAAACCCAAAACAGAAGAATATTAGGTTATACACTGAGGGGATCAAGCACTGTTTTATGTCACGGACGCGATATTGAATTTTGAGTAAATGAGGGACCCCAGATTTAACTCCCGAGCGTACCGAGGGTAAAGTTAATTCCTGAGCTAAGCGAGGAAATCAAAACGGAGTTCTGAGTGCAGCGAGGGATTCCAACTCGCCCAAGACAAAGACAGCTTTATCCCAAAGGCGAATACTCTACTTTTCTCACCTTTTGCAAGAATATAAAAAGCAAGGCTACTTACTAAAAACAACATTTTATTAAAAAAAAGTAGGTACAAATTCACTTTCGCTTTCACACCACATTCTCGAATTTGCCTCTTTATATACCTATATAATGCAAATCTCACTCGACATTTTTATTCAAATTATAATTTTTCAACTTCAACCTCCTGCTAATGCTACATAGCGCTTTGCAACACTCGCCGCTTTTATTTTCTTTATTTTGCGTATATGGTATATGGCTTGTAGACCTTTATAGTGGCCAGTTCGATTTTCAAATAAGTTCTTTTTGCTGTAAATTCAAATCTCATTATTGACCAGCGGGTCATAATGTTGTACTGAATATCATTATAACTTGCTGGTTAAAGGGCTTATTACACCTTGGCTAAATTCAGCATCTAATTAAGCATACATTGCTTTCTTTGAGCTTATTTGTAGCAAGTGATGCAATCAAAACAAGTAATGTATGCTGAATTAGATGCTGAATTTAGCCAAGTGTAATAAGCTCTTAATAAAGACTTACTTTAAGTGAGATTTGCATTATATATAATGAGGCAAATTCGAGAATGTGGTGTGAAAGCGAAAGTAAATTTTGTACCTACGTTTTTTTTAATAAAGTACTTTTCACACCACATGCTCGATAATGCCTTATTATATATCATGCAAACCTCACCTAAAGTAAGTCATTATTAACCACCGGGTAATAATGAAATTTAGTACAACATTATTACCCGCTGGTTAATAATGAGATTTGAATTTAGCAATAAGAACTTATTTGAAAATAGAACTGGCCACTAAAGCCATATACGCAAAACAAAGGAAATAAAAGTGTTGTAAAGCGCTGTAGTGTTAGCAGGAGGTTGACGTTGAAAAATTATAATTAATACGTTTTTTTTTAAATAAGGTTCTTTATGTTTTAATAATACCTTGTTTCTAGTAAGTAGCCTTGCTTTTTATTATCTCGCAAAAGGTGAGAAAAGTAGAGTATTCCCCTTTTGGAATAAAGCTGTTTTCGTCTTGGGCGTGCTTGAATCCCTCGCTGCACTCAGGACTCCGTTTTAATTCCTGAGCTAATAAACATATTGTTTTCACACAGCTATAAATACACCAGAAACCTTAAAAGTTTTACTTGTTTCAGAAGACGATTGGCCTCCAGATGGATCAAGAATCGATGGTGAGTTAAGATGATTTTAATCGCAGTCAGCGAAACTATTACAATACCTAACTAGTGAATAAAGATCTGGCTTAACAGTCGTGACTATACACGTTTGCGAAGCGGGAGCGTCATCCGCGCGCCGGAAACCGACATGGAGTTTGCGTGCGAACAATGTTAAGCGCCCCACAGATAGATCAGTTTGTCGGCAACGGCCTGTCACACCCCTCATATGAGTTTTTTTTTACTGTCAACGTTTACGAAAAACTCGGATGAACTGCTCATGTCGGTAAAGCAGTCAAAGGTCATGAAAGAGATAGAGCGTTAGTTTCGATTACTAATTAATACAGTTTGCCAAACTCGTAGTAAGGGTAACTGATAGGCCGTTGCCAACAGGCCGGCTGATCATCTGTGGGGCCCTTTAGGCGTACATTAGACCGTAGATCAGTCATGACTATCTAACGTCAGCGTTAGAATGGTTCCTTTTGATTGACTTAAATAATCATGTTTGATAGCAAACTGATAGCAAAACCTACCGTCTAATATACCCCTTACGCGTCGGCGTCGGTCGCTCCGATTAGCCCTCACTCTTGAACGAAATTGCATTGGCATTAGATTAGACAAAAATAAAGACTTTATGCAAGGCGTTAGGGTTCACTGATTCAATGTTTGACATTTATGTAACGATGGATATTGGAATTTGTTTCAAGAGTAAAGGGGCTAAGCTTTAGCGTGCCAAAAGCTGCTCGCGGTGCAGGTCGCACCACGCGAGGAGTAACGTTCGGCATGTGCGTACTGGTGAGCCTGCATACAATTTGTTTCGACATCAAGATGGCGAGATCGCGAGGTGCGATCTGCACCGCGAGCAGCATTGGCATGTTAACACCCTTAGGCAAGTCCTAAGCTGCGAATGTTGCTAAAGCTATAAATTTTCATTCCTTGACTTGGCGAGATCTATTTTAGTGATAACTTTATTGAGAAGCATAATTTAAAAGCGAGATTATAATATTTTTATTGTATACTAGCTGTTGCCCGCGACTTCGTACGCACGGTAGAGTGACTTTTGTATTTGTTCATTTTATGTGTAATCTACACATCCTTCCAGTGACCGCAAAGTAGATGTGTGTGTATAGGTGTTGGTCTCGGAAGCGCGGAATTCAGTGTTGCGCTCGCAATTGCTTGTTAACCGAGCTTCACGGCCCTCATCGGTTTTAAGAGCACGAAGTAACCTCAACCTCTTAGCTGACCTAGAGCCTTTTTTTTCCTAGGCATTTCAAATAACAATAATCGTAATCAAATCACAATAATCAATGTCCGTTTTCCAACAATTCAAATTGAACTACAAATCAATAAATCGAAATCTAATTCAAGTATATTTTATTTATCGTATTTTTAATTCATTAAAATCACAATAACTGAGTTTTCTCAGGGTGTCAGACGTCAATAGTAAGCAATATAATAATATAGTCCCACAATTCTGTCTGTTCCTGTGACAGCCGTGGCAGAGGAGCCACTTGCAATTCGAAATTAGCTGTCAAAATGGACTGTCGTAAGAAAACTGTTTTAGTTCCAAAGATTATCACCGGAACAGAAAAGCACGTAAAGAAGCCATCATGTTAGTGGCTTTGTAGTGAATACAAACTGTACTTAAAGTTTTTATTTTTTATTGATTGATAGGCAAGCGCTTGTCCGCTATCATGCCCCTAAGCGTTGATGCGATCAACGATGAATCGCGCTTGCCTAATGCTGCGTACGCACCGGACCAACGAAGGCCAACGAACGCCATCTAAGGGGTTCTGTTTTCCCCTCTCAATCAGATGATCAGAAACCGAATGTGAACTGGAATCGCTCCCAGTGATTCTTTACCTAGCTTTAGATTGATCTTCGAAGGCCAGAAACGTGAAGCGAGCAATGCCTGATCTCGTTCGTTGGTGTTCGTGGGGCCGGTCTGTGCGCAGTCTAAAAGGTACTGGTATAAAATATACTAAGAAAAAAATCATCATTATGATTAATTCATTATATGTCTTAAACATGGTATTAGGTACCTACATTATTGAATTAAACAAATAATGGAAAATATCCTGAAATTGGATAAATGTCTAAGTAATATCACAGATTTTTTTTTTACAAACTTTTGACCTAGAATCATAAGATTTGGCAAAACTGCAGATCTTACAGTAAAAATAAAGGATAATAAAATAATGATAATTTATAGTTTAATCACTAAGAAAACTAATTCAAACTTATATTTGTAGTTAATTTCATACAAAATGTGTACATAGGTCTTCAAATATAAGTTTCTTTACGTTTTATAAGATGTCAAGAAATCTTTCCGCAATAAAAGGTACCCTATATGTTGACCCAGGTTATAAGTTGTTACTACACAAAATTGTGTAAAAATCCGTCCAGTAGTGTCTTTGCGTGAAAAGCAAACATACAAACAGACGCCCGCAAATATAAGTTTGTCAACTTTTTTATATATATAAAGAAAATTTCCCGTAATAAAAGGTACCCTATATGTTGACCCAGGTTATAAGTTATTACTACACAAAATTTGGTAAAAATCCGTTCATTAGTTTTTGCGTGGAAAGCAAACATACAAACAGACGCCCGCAAATATAAGTTTGTCAACGTTTTTTTAATTAAACTGACATTTCACCGCAATAAAAAGTACCCTATATGTTGACCCGGGTTATAAGTTATTACTACACAAAATTTGGTAAAAATCCGTCCAGTAGTTTTTGCGTGAAAAGCAAACATACCGACGTCCGCAAATATAAGTTCGTCAACGTTTTTTTTTAATATACTGACATTTCCCCGCAATAAAAAGTACCCTATATGTTGACCCGGGTTATAAGTTATTACTACACAAAATTTGGTAAATTTCCGTCCATTAGTTTTTGCGTGAAAAGCGAACATACAAACAGACAAACAGATAAACACACAAACAGACAAACAGACAAAATTTTAATATCTATTGTTTTGGGGTCTATATCCTGTACACATCACATAGCAGTATATAAAATAAATTAGTTCTAGCAATATCAATCATTATTTTATGTTTTCCAGCACTTTCATAAATTAATAAATGTATCAAAATGATGAATCATCGAACTTGTATAACTTGGTTCAGTGCGATCCTACAACTTTTGTGCCATATTAACTATTGCTCCAAATGGCTAGTTCTAACAATACGTTTAAATTCATTTGTTGGCCGGCACATTTAGAACAGGCCCAAAAATGTATCGAGCCTCCAATTTTATAAACACACCGAAAACGGCTATTTAGATATTAAACATCCAAAAATCGAAATTCTTTCACTGACTCACCTATATATCAAAACTTTAACCCACTTCCAGATGACCTAGAAAGTTCAAATTTGGCATCCAGATAGGGTTTTTTTTTTTTTTATAAAAACTGGTTAAGCATTTGACCGCCATCTTGCTAAACAGACAGGATGCAGTCTAGGGTGTAGCATGCTTACCCAGTAGGTGCCCATTCACTCTTGCCTTGAAGAGGCCAAGGTTGTAATGATCGGGGAATACATGCGCCGGCAGCGTATTCCAATCTTTAGCAGCTCGCATTAGTAAAGAATTAGCAAAGCGCTTCGTACGGACGGGTGGAATGTCTACTATGTAGGGATGGTAAGCTAACCTGCGTCTTGTACTCCGATGGTGGAAAGGGGCAGGAGGAACAAGATCATGGAGTTCCTGTGCGCACTCTCCTAAGTGTATCCTATAGAACACAGATAAGCTAGCAACTCTACGGCGGTGATTGAGACTTTGTAGTTTATCTTTATTTAAAGTTGTGTCTCCAATGAGCTTCTTTGCACGGTTTTCAATCGAGTCTAAAACTGCTAGCTGATACTTCGCGGACCCATCCCAAAGGTGACAGCAGTACTCCATGCACGAACGAATTTGTGCTATGTATAGCAGAAGCAATTGCTCTGAGGAGAAGTAACGTCTAGCCTTTGAGAGGACGCCTAGCTTTTTTGCAGCAGTTTTTGCAATCGAGTCGATGTATTCGCCGAAATTAAGCTCAGATGATAGATTGAGGCCGAGAACCTGTAGGTGTTCGGCTAGTGGTAAGGATACACTCTGGAGAGTCGGAGTCAGTTGGAAGGGACTCCGTTTGGGCGAGAAAAGACACGCATGCGTTTTGGTTGCATTGAAATCGACAAGGATGGCATTGCCCCAATCCGAGACAGCCTGAAGTGCCAGATTCATTTGCCTAACCAGGGTATCTCGACAGGACTGGACTTCATCCGTGCCAGCCTTTGCATCTGATAGGTATCTACAGGTGACAGTGGTGTCATCAGCATATAACCGAAGGTACCGGGCACCAACAGATCGTTAATATGGAGAAGAAATAACGTTGCAGATAACACTGAACCTAGGGGAACTCCAGCATCGATTTTCTTTAGGTCAGATGATTGACCATCCAAAACGACACGAATTGAACGGTTCCTAAGGAAGTCGGTAATCCAGATGCAAAGGCTGTCACAGATTCCGTAAGATGGAAGCTTGCCAATGAGGCTGTCATCCTAGACCCTATCAAAGGCTTTGGAAATATCAAGCGAGACGGCAAGGGCTTCGCCATGTTTTTCAATCGCTTGATTCCAAAGGTGGGTGGCATACGCGAGAAGGTCTCCAGTAGACCGTCCACGGCGAAAACCATACTGACGATCACTGAGGAGCTCGTTTGTTTCAAGGTATGCCAACAGATGTTTGTTCAGTACACGCTCCATAGTCTTGCAGAGTATGGAGGTGACTGAGATCGGCCTGTAGTTAGAGGGGTCGGCACGGCTACCTTTTTTAGGTATGGGCAAGGTACATTGGCAAGCTTCCATGCCTGAGGAACAAGTCCTGTCCCAAGTGAGAGGCGAAACAGGCGTGTCAAGACAGGAGACAACTCGGGTGCACAGTTACCCACGAATATTGCAGGGATTCCGTCAGGACCACTAGCTTTATTCACGTTTAGAGTGCGGAGAGCTTTGAGAACCTCTTTGTGGCGGATGTGAATGTTTGCCATAGACGAGCTAACGCGAGGTATCTTTGGTGGAATAAGGCATGCAACATCTAGTCGTGAATTCTCCGCAAAGAGAGAAGCAAGCAGGTTTGCCTTCTCAGCTGCAGTGTGGGCCAGTGAGTTGTCAGCTTTCTGCAATGGTGGTAAAGAAGGGCGGCAGAAATTTGACTCGGCAGCTTTAGCGAGGGACCAAAATGCTCTACTCCCGGTTGGGTGTGAGGCAAGTTTATCACCAATGCGCTTAACGTGGTCAAATTGCGCCCTGCGTAACGTTTTCTTCGCGGACTTGGCGCACTGGTTGTAGGACTTCTTCAGGGTTTGGGTGTTACTTGATTTGTGCGCTCGTGCATCAGCCCATGCTAAGAATGCTGACTGTTTCTGAACTTCAGCTCTTCGACAGTGAGCATTAAACCAAGGGCGAGCTTTGCTGCCCAACGGAACTTCGGAGTAGGGAACGTAATATTCCATACCTCGGAGTATAACTTCGGTCACAGCATCAGCGCACTTCGTAGGATCCGCTGAAGAAAAGCAGCATTGGCGCCAAGGAAAAGATGCATAGAAATGACGCACCTCATCCCAGTCTGCTGACTTGTATCGCCACACCCGTCTCATACCACTAGGGCCCTGATCGGGTGGGGAGTAAGTGGATACAGATTTCACCACACAGTGATCGGATGACCCCAAGGGAGCTGATACCGATATCGAGTGCCTGTGTGGTTCAGTTGTCAGCAGAAGGTCCAGGCAGTTCGGAGTATGTGTGTCTACATCTGGCACCCGCGTGGCGCAATTTACAAGCTGGGTGAGGTCATGCGAAAAAGCCAGTCTTCGCGCCTCTCTTCCAGCGTGGTCGGTCTCTTTGTAAGGGAATAACCATTCTTTATGATGGCCATTAAAGTCTCCCATAACAATTAACTGCGCCGACGGATAACGGGAATTAACTGCGCCGACGGATAACGGGCCAGAGCTAGATCAGCCGACTGAATAAGTTGGTTAATGAGCCTTGTTGTCTCCTGGTCTCCGCTATGCGAGCGGTAGACGGCGGCGTATAAAGTGAGGTCCACTCCGGTGTCCACCAAAGCCCAAAGCACTGATGACTTGGACTCCTCATAGTTTTTAAAGCGCTTGTAACAAATGTCATCGCGGACGTACACACAGACTCCGGCATGAGGGATAAATCTATGCTCCAGAGTGTACCCAGGGTAGCTGAGGTACGCCGCGTCAGTGGGACATTTGATTTGCGTCTCAGTGAGGAACAGCAGTTGGGGCTTCTCAGTCTCGAGGTGGTGGTGGACTGCAACGAGATTGGTGTGCATACCTCGGATATTTGTGAGGTGCACTTTGAGTGGGAGTGCAACCGCTGTAAAAACTTTTTCCTTTTCTTTTTGTCTTTCATTTTGATTGGAGTGAAGTGGGCAGAAGAATTGGCAGTTGAGCGAGGCATCATCCTACTCACTACGGGGTACACTCACCACTGACGCACCGAAAGGAGACTGGACTGGAGGCCGCGGGGACGCCCGAACCCCCCCCAGAGATGGCCACCTGGCCCTCCCATCCGGTCGCCAACTGGCAAGGTGGAGCATCCTAGGATTTTTCGCGAGGTGGCGGGGCAGCCTGTCACAGGTGGCTATCCTGTTACTTGGGCCCCCAACTTCCTGCGGTCAGCCAGCGGCGGCGCTGTGCTTCGGATTCCGCTGAACTCCAAGCCAGGCGCCAAGTGCGTCAGTAGTGAGCGGACGCAATCAGGTACGTAGGAGACACAACTGCCCAGACCCAACCCTTCGGAGTGGCTTCTCCGGACAACGCATCGGAACATAGCCGAAGCTATTTGGCGATGCGGCTTAGTCTGGAGGGTGGTGACCAGCCACGGCCGAGGTCTACCACCGGAAGTTGCTACTCATTTGGCACCACCCAGGGGTCACTTGTGAGGTCTCGAGGGTACACCCACGGAAGCGAGTAGCGTTAACCCCCAACTGGGTGAACGAATTGGGTGAATACAAAGGGAAAAATCAGAAACTAGTAATTTTTTATCATTACAAGCTTTTATTTAACTTGCAGTGTATGTATGTCCGTTTGGGTCAAATCTTGCAAGCTTTTGGCCCACTTCCCAATGTCCGATTGAGCTGAAATTTGGAGTAATATTAATAATATAGTAATAACTAATATTTCTTGTTTTGATTTGGTTTTGATTACCATCTTGACAGTGTCATGTCAATGTACCATAAAGTTTTATCCGTGTTTTTAAACCGGAGATGTATAGAAAAGTCTGCAATAATAGTTACCTACAAATATTAAGCAGATATTTCAAAAATAAATGTAAGAGAACAAGAAACATTTTAAATTTCTATCAAAGTTAGAATATTAAAATAATTAAGTAAAAGTACAACAAGTTAAACTTTATGGCTTCTAAACTTAAGGCGTTGTAATCTCTACGACGACTGAGTTTGACGTGTTGCTCTTTGATCATGAATAAAGGCTTATTTAGAGTGTCTGTCAGATAACTCTGCACGTGCCTGGCGCGTTTTTGGCGCTAGTTCCAGTGCATTTTTTTGTTCTAATGTTATAGAAAAGATTAGTATTCGATTTTTACCGCGCGCAGACTTATCTGACGAGCACTCTACATTTGCATAAGTACAGTAGCGAGTTAACTTACGGTCTTGGCGAGTTAAGTTCTTATTATCGTTTGGACAGGGATTTTCCAGTTAAGTAATAACTTTACGATTAAGTACAGAGAATAGGATGAGGTTCTATTATTGCGGTAAGTCAAGTGCTTATTGCGGTAAGTCAAGTGCAAGTCCACCCCGCCCGCATGTCTTCCGCACCCCGCCAACTAAACTCGCCGCGCGTGTAGACGGGCGAGTTTAGTACAGTTCATAAGTTTTCAGTTTGCAACGTGTTTTGTTTTAATAATTTTCTTTCTTGAAGTTGATTTGTTTTAAGTTTGAGTTTTAAACCAGTACGATGAAGTGGTCGGAGGAGACAACATTAAAGTTCGTCAAGGAATGCTAAGGACATGATTGCCTATATAAATATAACACTAAAAGCGATGAATATACGAACAAATTAGCTCGAGATGCTGCATAAAAAAAGAACAATAGGAACATACGACACAAGAAAAGCTGTAAAATAAAAAACGAAATCAAACAATACTTCTACATTTTATATTTTTATTGGTTTTCTATATTAGATCTTTGAACGACAGATCCCACTATCTGTAGAAACAAAAATGAATCTTTGGACATTCGCGAAGATAATTTATATTCTTTAAGGTCCTCATCTGCCAGTACCATAAGAAGTTGATTGCTTGCGCCCCGTGTTTCTCTACTTGCTATCCACTTTCTTTCCTAGGTATATGCGTTTAGGTCTATTCCTTTCTATTACAATTTCATCTTCAATATCTTCCACAAGAAAAAGCACTATTAATTCTTCGATTATCACACGTAAGTTGATGATGATGATGGATGATTCTCCGATTATGACACCTAATAATTCTTCGTCCATTTTTCTGAATCCAATTAGATACTTACCTATGTAAAATAACCATCAACTGTTGTCTTTGTCGCGGAGCGGATACTTCTTCTCGGAACGGCAACTTATGACTACTTACTCGCCTATACGTTTGGACGCTACTTACAACTTACTACTTGTTACTTAACTGACTGATTTCTTAACTCGCTACTGTACTTATGCAAATGTAAATCAGCCTTAAGACGGCCATTTTAGAAGCCTGCTCTCGGTAAAAATCGAATACTAATCTTTTCCATAAGCTTAGAACAAAATAGTGTAGTGCAACTAGCGCCAATAACGTCTCAGTCACGCGCATAGTTATCTGACATGACACACACTTTCCCCTTTATTCAATACACTCTATTCTAACGTAGTTATCAATTACTTTCTCTGAGGTAGTTATTGCTTACTCTATGATACTCTATGACACGCACTCTACTCTGCCTTTTCCTTCTTTAGTCATTATTTATATTATTATTATCTCCTTTATTACATTTAAAAAACATACAAAATTATATTTCTAAACATTAAATTTTTACTTTTTTAAAACCTATCATATTATCAATAAAAATATTAGGTACCGATATTTAGTATGTTGCGTACCTACCCACTACAATAGATCAAAATACGTAAGTATAAGCACAAAATAAAGAGTTTACAATAAATAAGTTTATGAGTTTATAGAAGGACCGCTCCCACCGTTTTTGAAAATCTATTCCTATCCTTGTCTGACTCACTAGGGTTGCTTCTGTATTGATTCTGAATTTAAAAAGGAGTAGGTAGTATAAGTTAACAATCATACATACATCAATTCGTTTATACATACATCTTAAGCATGTTTACATGCTTTAGTGGCTGCTTAGATGGTAAACAGAGCATCTAATATCCATTTAAAGTCCCGACGCCACGCACGACGAAGACAAGATCCTATATGTTGTAATGTATTCCATTCCTAGATGTTATAATGTATTTATGAACAAGATATAAATATGGTGTAATAGTTATCCCACTAAAAACATAAACGTGAAAAAGGCACTAAGTTCGACGAAAACATAAATGTAAAAAGGGTGCCAAGGTCGGCGAAAAATAGTTGAAATCTAAATGGGTTACAAATTATATTATTTTTTATACCTATGTTGTGTGTTTTTATCGTATACTTATAGGTAAATAAAAAAATATAGTTTAATAGACAAAGTCAAATTTGTTTATTCAATTTAGATTATTATTTACAATACTTGTAAAAAAAAAAATTACTTAGGAACTTAAAGATTAAGATTACTTAGAAATTACTTAGGATTAGTGAAAAGCAAAAGAAAATTCTACTATATTATAGAATATATTCAAATGTTATTCTTAATAAAATGAATAAAAAAAACACTTCTAAGGCAAGCAGATAAGAGCAAACTTATTTTGTCTGGCAGCACCCGTTCACGAGTATGACGCATGAACCAGCCATCGCTTCGCTCAACCATATTTAAGGGAACGTAACGTAACGTATTGTTTTTGAGCTTTCTTTTTCAGGGAGAATTAGCAGAAAGGTGAGCTGCTGTTTGTGAATTGGAGTCCCATTGAACTTTTTCATATTGTGTACAAGATTTATTAGTCTCCACAGTTGCATTTGATTCTTTATTTTCATTTTTTTTACAGGTAGCAAAAGTATAGGATTAGTGTCTTTTTTCAGGAGAATTCGGTTTGATGTCTCGATTAAAGAATTGGTTTCGAAGTGGGCCTCACAAACTCCGAGATATGTTGACCATTTGTTGTTGTGCTACATGTTGTTTACATCTTCTCGATCAATTAAAGCGGACAACAAGTTTCGTCTGAAAAGAAATCATTTGATTTTTAAAATTAACAAGTTATTTTTGCAACGAAAATAGTCTATGACACTCTTACGATTAAGACGTCAAAACAAATAGGTATACGCATAATATCCTATGCCCAGCAGTGGGCGTCGTTCGGCTGGCATGATGATACGCATAATCGTGCATCGTCCGTTCTCTCCTGAACTTGGCTGGCACACTGCCGTGCGTCAAAAATAACTTTACTGCAAGTAAAATGTTATTTGGGGTAAGTATAATGACTGGCGTTCTCTCCCGAACTTGGCAGGCACACTGCCGTGCGACTAGATAAAGGAAACTTTACAGCAAGTGAAATGTTATTTGGCATTTAATGATTGGCGTCCTTTCCTGAACTTGGCTGACAAACTGCCGTGCGCTTAGATAAAAAAAACTTTTTTTTATCCACAACGGGGCAGCACTTAGCCTTCATCACACCTGATGATAAGTGGTGATAAGGCTGAAGGTGGATGCGCACTGCTCCCGGAATCCTCAATCACTGAGGAACTGGCTATCTTATCTCTAACTGCCGGAACACAATAATGCTGAAAACATCATTGTTATGGCGTCAGACTTAGATATGGCGTCGACATACTTGTGGCTGTGTTCGCTGAACCGCCAAGAAGTTTTGAGAATACTATAACATCTAAATATGGACCAGCGTAGCATTAGTAAATAGTAAATAGATTATGCGTGACCCGCTGCGAGTTGTGATTGTGACCGGCCGGCGTGGCGCGGCGGCGGTTGAGCGCCAACAAAGAATATATCTAGGAACCTAGGTACTTAACTAAACCATAGTACCCAAATACTGGCGTTTTACCAGCGAACGATAAGATGAACGTGTATGGTTGATCGTCGTTATCAAAGCGGCTAATTCCAAAAGTACCTACCTAGGTATACCTACCAACAAGAGAAACAATTTTACATACTTAACTTTCAATATCATTTGGAAATTTGAAGAACGTGTAGGCACAGTTTTTAGTGGTATTTAGACAACCAAATACATTGCAACTGTAATACATAATATCGGTTGTTCATTTTACATAGGTATAAGTGTCACGGTGACACGTAGCGGCGGCGCGGACGTATGCTCTTTGCCACTTGCGATCACTGACCTCTTTGCGATACTCGCGTCTGAGTACTGTCCCAAACTGCCCCATTTTGCCTGTAAATGTGACGTCTATGTGTGCGTGACGAAAATGGCACCTTGTTCTAAGCGGGCTCTCTGCTAGGGCGACCGCCCGCGTAGTTACTTTGTGGTATAAGTGTAACTTTTGTTCGTTTTCTTGTGAAAATATTTACTCTAATGGTAATAGATACTGTCAGAATGCCCGGTACCAAGATTTTCTAGGTGCTCGCACTGCAAAGCGCCCCGTCGCGGAGCGCGTATCTGGCAATACGCACGGAGACGCTATGCGACCGTGGCGTACGTACGTACGGCGCGGAGAGACAATTTACTAGTCCATCGCCACGCGCGTGACTTGCATATGTACGAGGCCAGTTTGAGAGAGAACTACCATAGCTTACGACCGTAAAGCACCAAATCGCAATATGTAATCGAATGTTAATATTAACATTAAATTACCTTTTCTCTAACTAGTTTAGTTAGTGTAGTTTCGCTAAAATTAGGACTACTTTGTAACCGTAAAAGCTTGTCATAAAAATGAAATGTTTTATAAAAAAATATTTTATTATAATTTTTCAATTAATTGATTCTATTAGGAACACTTAGGCCTTTTGTCCACGTAAGCCGCACGTCATGCGCACGCTTTTGTCAATTGACGACAAGCGGCAACGTTCCGCGCGCACCGCATGACGAAAGCATGACGAGAGGCTGACGCGACCGTGCCGCTCCGTGGATACAGTTTTGATTGTTTCTACGCAAGATGCAAGCATTCGTCTTGCAATCGTCAATTGACGAAAGCGTGCGCATTACGTGCGGCCTACGTAGACAATAGGCCTCACTTATAGTGCCTGTAATGTAAGAATCAGCAATCAAAATTGATGACAGCCTCTCTTTATTTGGATTTTAAGGTCTTCACGTGAATATGAGTTGAATAAACATTATCCTAAGTTATAAGAAGAAATGATATTTTAAGTTATAAAATATTTTCATGTTTTTATAAATACATTTCAGGACTGACCATTGAATTTGGCACCTATTTAGATCTCACTTCTTTTGTTGTTGAAGTTCACAACCAAGGCATAAGTATATCATAATATTGAACTTGGCTCTCATTTCAAATTTATGTTTTTGATGGAATAATAAATTTACATGAGTCTAGATAAAGTAGTGTATGAGACTGCACATAACTAGGTATTAAAACACTCGTGAGATACTATTACAAAACTTGCCAATGCTCGTTTTCTAAACTCCCACGTATGTTTTAATAACCCCTATTATGCGACTGTCACATAAACTACTATTGTGCGACGGGCCGGAAATGATAGTTTTCATACATTTTATTATTAGATTTATATTTTTTTATTATTTAGTGGTACTTACTTATCTTTTTTACTTTAGACATACTTATATTTATTTCAAAACTACAAAAGATAAATACACGTATATGAGTGTAGATAAAGTAGTAAATAAATAGTTTTTTTTCTTTCTTTATATAAGACTGCACACAACTCGCATCCCAAAAACAACAGTCGGTTACAATAAATTACTATTTAAGTTTTATAAGACAATTAGTCGGAGTTACAAGGAACCGGCAGAAAATAAAACTTATTATGTTGCTCTGAAACTACAAAGAGTTTATTTAGCTTGACTTTTTTACAACTTAAGCCATCAAATTATAATTGCATAAGAAATAATTATTAGGTAACTCACCTGAAAATTCTAAAAGTCGTACACTATTAGGCGATTTTTCTGCTTTGTTAAGTATTTACAGACTGTGTTTCACACATCATCATCATAACAAGATACGAATTCTTAAATGGCGGTTGCGTCATCGTCGTTTTATTTTTTGCTTTCACTTACCGTTGGATATAGGCAGTTAGTTACGCTCTGCTATCTCTCCTGGATCCTCCTATTGCAATGTTTTTCAGCACAAACTTGACAGTGTCTCTAGGTACCGGGAAAAAAAATCAGCAATCTTACCACAGGTGAATCGTACGCAACGAAAAATTTACCATCACAGAACATGGAAAGCGAATATTTTTTTCGTGTTCTGTGTTTATCACGTTTTGATTAGGCCGTCAGTTCACACGTATGCAGCCCTTGCACATCGATTTTCTTGCGGCCGAATTTGCTGGAAACAACTATTGTACCTATTTCGGAAACAATTATTATTGGTCCCGCGTTGCCTAGCAACGGTGAGTACGTCAAGGCTATGGGGCGGTTCAAACATGGTTCAAATGGTCCAGCTTGCGCAACCCCTATGTTGCTTGCTCTCCTGTTGCGCATGGTGCCAACAGCACACATCAAACCGAGCACTCGCGCAATTAACTTATTTTTCAACTTGCCCTACATTCAAACGACCCAGTTATTGCTATTTCATCTCCAGTACAATACATAAAAAAATCACTTTTAAGCCATTTTCATCCCTATCTAACAGCTCCATAACATCTTTTTCCCTCGCACACAATATTCAGTGACAACATCAACGCGTTTGCTTCAGTACGAGTTTGAAAATTCAGACGAATATCGAAAACAACAATTATCTCATTCTAACTGACACTAAAATTTGCATATAGAGCGGGATAGTAACACAATTCTATAATTAGTTGCCACCGAAGTTTTATTTTAAGGACTGATATAAGGACGCGCACCCGTTGCCCTGTTGCTTGCGGATAGTACGAGTCTAGCATTGCGACGGACAACTACGCCGACCGTTCGGCTCGCCGCCGAGAAAAACAAAAAAATGTGTTTTATCGTATGTCATCAATCCAACATTTACCAGTTTATTTACCGCTTTATATCATCAATTCCATCATAATTTTTTTTATGAAACTTTTGAGTTTATCTAAATATCACGTGAATTTTAGTTGCATTTTTGTTTATTTTGAACCATTACTACTGATACATATTTTCTGTGTAGTTGTGTGAAGTATTATCCAGAATCTGGGACTGTAGTTATCGCTGCTGTTTAGCGATCCACCGCACCATATGTTGCATTTTGGACAGCGACAGCTCGTCTGAGATAGAGTTCGAAACCGAAATGTTGCCTGATATACTGATTTCGGGCAATCGTTATTCCACGTCCACGTTTTGAGGTCAGTGATTTTTTAATTTTTTTAACACAGGTTCTCTTTTTCTAAAACTGCATAATATAAAATTTAAAATAGAGATGCAATGTTTCCGTAAAAGTGCCTATGCAAACTGCATTTTTTGTAGCGCCGCAATACTGTTTCTCACAGGAGTTTGTGTATTTTATTTGTTTTAATGTTTTAATATGTCAACTTTTACCGTTGCTTTTGGCCATATTAAAATAAACTTGGTGCATCCACCAAGTAATTTTTGTGTCTTAAATATTTTGCAACTCCTTAACATAAACTTACGAAAGTACCATGTAATATTATTATAGTGCAATAATTATTTCAAAATGTTTGACACATCGTTCCTCTTAATTCAACTACGTTGAGGATCATAATAAAACAATCTCGTGTTAAGCTACCGACAAAACTAGTGACAAACATTTTTTAGAGTCTCCGCTCTCTTCCAGAGTACGCTACTCTGCGTATAATGCTATTTTCTTTTAACGGAATTTAACTTATTGGATATTGCAGGTGTTAATATTGTTATTAACGTTTGTATTGTTTATATACTTATACGATTTTTATGGACACCTATAAATAATTATAATTATAATTTCTTCTAAATTAACCGAATCCTACTAATATTATAAATGTAAAACATTAGATGTTTGGATGTTTGTTACTCAATCATGCCAATACGGCTGAATGGATTTGGCTGCAATTTGGGACACAGATTCTTTGTAGCCTGGAGATGAACATAGGCTCTACTTTTTATCCCGGAAAAATTTCACATTCCTGCGGGATACCCTCGTGTAGTCCACGCGAGCGAAGCCGTGGGAGAAAAGCTAGTATTACTTAATAATATTATAAGTATATTATAAGAATAGAGATGGATAACCGATACGCCTTGCCGCCGAACACTTAATCAAATTGAAAATATGTTTTGAAAAAAACGTTTTTGAAAAAAAAAAATAACCGCCTTCAAAACGGATCTTCAAACAAAAATTAACAAACACTAAAAAACGAAAAAAGTAATAAGATTTTTTAATTCAAAGGACGATAATACGTGACTTATTCTAATTTATCTTGGTACTTACTGAACTGTTTGAAGTCGGTGCCGTCTTATACGTATTGAGGTAATTACGTCCTACACCTCACGCTTGGGACCAGGTTTTTTTATATGTTAGTTATTTCACTCAGTATATTTCGTTCTTATTCTTTTTGGCTTGGCACCGACTTCAAACAGTTCAGTAAGTACCAAGATAAATTAGAATAAGTCACGTATTATCGTCCTTTGAATTAAAAAATCTTATTATTGTTTTCGTTTTTTAGTGTTTGTTTGAAGATCCGTTTTGAAGGCGGTTAATTTTTTTTTTCAAAAACGTTTTATTTTTCGATTTTTAGTGAAGTAGCTTAAAAAACTACATGGTGATTATGATGAATTGTTGTAAATATCCTATCCGTTACGGAATTCAGCTTTCCATCTTTAGCTACTTAGATAACTTAGAGGAATACAACTGAAGGTCCATTCGTGCATATGGTATTTATAAAACATCATAATATAACTACTAACTGTTGAGGAGTTTCACCTCTCATCAGCAGCTCACCCTAATAACCTGAAAGAATATAACTATTGGCCCATACGTACGATTAATACTTAAAGAAATATTCTCCAGCTCCTAACCGTTAAGGAGTTGTAGCTTCCATCACCAGCTCATCACTATGAGATGATGACTACCAGATGCAAATACTTAACCAACTGACTTCAAAAATAAATGGAACGCATAACGCTTGTCTATATTTGAGAATTTCTCTCAATTTTCCTGGGATTTGATCCCCTGGTCCTGACTTGGTGAAAGTAAGATCAGGTCAGAAGTACCAACTTTCGAAAAAAAATATATTTTGAAAATGATCCCCAATTTGATGAAACTATGAAATCGTCCATATACCCAAATAAAGTCTGAATACACATTATTCAGTATAACTCCTGAACTGCATGCCAGTTCTTGATAAAATTTGAATGGGACCACACGAGAAGCGTCACCTTTTAAATAAAAAAAGAATTATCCAAATCGGTTCATTAACTAAAAAGTTCTGAGGTAACACACATAAAAAAAAAAAATATACAGTCGAATTGATAACCTCCTCCTTTTTTTGAAGTCGGTTAAAAACGGTCGAGAATACGGTCCAAGACAATAGAAAAAACGTACTAAGTACTTATATAAAAAGTCTTCTTTATTTTTTTTATCTTTTAATCAGTGCATAATATAAGCATATTATGTTTTATTAGCTAATTTAATGTGGGGTTGCCTGAAAGTTATTTTCACTACAAACATTTGCTGTCAACAATCAGTGCTTTATTTATACTTACTAAAAAAGCTTGCAAAAACGTACAAAGTTATAAAAAAATGTCTTAAAATGGTAGATGGCCAACATTTTTAAATGGAACTGAAACATTTGATGAGACATTTGCGTCGCTTTTAGATAAATACCTACCTACTGAAAACAACTCGCATGGGGAAGCTTCCGTACGTTCACTATCTACGTATTAAATTGTAAGCAAGTAGCAAGATTTGTAATTTTTTTGAAATAAATCGACCATGTATGTTGAAAATGTTATTACTTGGTGGAACTTTATTTTAATAAAATTGTAGCAGGTCGATGGTCGTACAATTAATGATGTTAAAGGAAAACTATAGTAGACTTAAACAACAATTTTTTGAATTTTTGTCTGTATGCCTGCCTGTCTGTATGATTGTACGCGGATCATGCAAAAACTACTGCATAGAATTGAATTTGGTTTTCAGCAATGTATTGCTAGAAGTCGAAATTAAAATATAGGGTCCGTTTTATCCCGGAAAAATGTACAGTTTACGAAAGACATGGTTATTTTTCTGTTTGAGAGAGCCTTTAGTTTGTACGCTCATCACGCAAAAACTACTTACTGCATAAAATTGAATGCGTTCAATATTCACAATCACATATTCAATTACTCACATGTTCAATTGACATAGATTAAATAAAAATAATGCTTATGAATCGTCCAACATTTTTTTACCCTTATTTCACTGACAAGAAAATCGGGCGAAAAAAACTCATCAGCTTTAACAGTAAAATAAATATGTAGTTTAAAAAACTATAAAAATACACTTTTATAGGAACAGACTAAAGAGTACAAAGTAACCGTCTATTCAGTAACTGAAATTAAAAAGCGTGGTGCGTGTTGTAAATATTAAGTAAGTACTTGAATGCATGCATCGCAAAGAGCGCACCACGCTTTTTAATTTCAGTTACTGAATAGACGGTTACTTTGTACTCTTTAGTCTGTTCCTATAAAAGTGTGTTTTTATAGTTTTTTAAACTACATATTTATTTTTTACTTTTTAGTTTAACAAATAGCAAGCTATGGATGGGGATAGTAATCGATTTCACAGTCCACTCATGTGTCTGCCCACCCCGTAAATATTATAACTCAAAGGCGTGATTGTATGTATTTAGTTTTACAAATTCAAAAGGAGTCTATTAGCTACCAGATGCGCGAGCCGAACCCTTACTTCCTCCCTGCTCCATCATCAGACCCTCACCACCAAGTGTAGCGAATAGGTCTCATCAGAACGAAACAAATGAGCCCAAACTCGAGGGGTTTTCTTGAGGTCATTAAGGGAGTTTCACTGGGTCCTCCCAGCTCCATCACCAGACCCTCACCACCAAATGTAACGGATAGGTCTTATAAAAACGAACAAATGAGCCCAAACTCGAGGGGTTTCCTATTGGTCATTAAGAAGTGTCCCTGGCTTCCTTCCTGCTCCATCAACAGACCCTCACCACCAAGTGTAGCGAATAGGTCCCATCAGAATGAAACAAATGAGACAAAACTCGAGGTGTTTCCTATTGGTCATTAAGGAGTGCCACTGGCTTCCTCCCTGCTCCATCATCAGACCCTCACCACCAAGTGCAGCTAATAAGTCTCGTCAGAACGAAACAACGGAGCCCAAACTCGAGGGGTTTCCTAGTGGTCATTAAGAACTGCCACTGGCTTCCTCCCTGCTCCATCATCAGACCCTCACCATTAAGTGTAGCGAATAGGTCTCATAAAGAACAAAACAAACGAGCCTAAACTCGAAGGGTTTCCTAGCAGCCATTGAAGAGTTCTATTGCCCACCTCTTGACTCCATCATCAGATCAGCTCGAAGGTAGCAAATTATTGTATTGTCATCGGATTCATATAGACTTGCAAAGTTTCAAATCAATACAACAATTAGAAGTAGGTTAAAATTGAATTCCAAGATTTTCTTACATTGTGACTTAGTTACAAGTGAAGCTAATAAAAGTGTGGTAAAATAGTAGATTTCATTACAAGTGCGGAAAGCCTGTCATTGCAAAGAGTTCCGACAAATGTCTACCCGAGCCGAGGCGCAGCCGAAGGTGAGGGTTGACAGTCGGAACAAGTTGCAATGACGGTTCCGCACGTGTACTGAACAACTATTTTTAATACAGTTGCGAAAAAATTAAGCAATTTAATAAAATAATAAAACACAATAAACTTAACTAACTAATCGTAAAAGAATATAAGCAGAGACTTTTTTTGTTTTCTTCACCCATTCTGGGTTGGCAAAGAAAAATATGATCATACAGCCAAGGCTCAGTAGATTTTTTTTATTGATATGAAATGAAAATTAAATTAAATGAGATGAAATGAAATGAAACCTAACAAAAGCAATCCGAATCCTACAGGAGCGCCTTTCCTTATTTCTCTCTTTTACCACATCGTTTTCCATTAAAGCCACATTATTGCACTAATTCCACCATACTAAGTACCTACCACAAGAAAAACCAGAAAAAACTAATTTAGAAAATTAAGAAATAAGGTTCCTCATTTTCTTTTCACTTACTTGCGCAAACTCCTATAAGCAGATACTATGGTAAATAGTGCACGTCATACCATATTTAGTAATCTGTGGTCATACAGCCAATTTTGTGTATTTTTTATATTCATAAATTTAATTTGGCCGATACTAATATTAATTTAATGTATAATTAAAATTACTTTTAAATCTGATATTGAAACAAATTAGTAGCTTCTTTTTAGAAATATTTGCATGAATCATAAAAAACTTCTATGATTTTTAAAAATCATAGAAGTTCAATATCAGATTTAAAAGTAATTTTAATTATACATTTAATTAATATTAGTATCGGCCAAATTAAATTTATGAATATAAAAAATACATAAAATTGGCTGTATGACCACAGATTACTAAATATGGTATGACGTGCACTATTTACCATAGTATCTGCTTAATAGGAGTTTGCGCAAGTAAGAAAATGAGGGACCTTATTTCTTAATTTTCTAAATTAGTTTTTTCTGGTTTTTATTGTGGTAGGTACTTAGTATGGTGGAATTAGTGCAATAATGTGGCTTTAATGGAAAACGATGTGGTAAAAGAGAGAAATAAGGAAAGGCGCTCCTGTAGGATTGCTTTTGTTAGGTTTCATTTCATTTCATCTTATTTAATTTAATTTTCATTTCATATCAATAAAAAAAATCTACTGAAGCCTTGGCTGTATGATCATAGTTTCCTTTGCCAACCCAGAATGGGTGAAGAAAACAAAAACAAAGTCTGCTTTTTCTAAAGTTTCTTTTACGATTAGTTAGTTGAGTTTATTGTGTTTTATTATTTTATTAAATTGCTTAATTTTTTTGCAACTGTATTAAAAATAGTTGTTCAGTACACGTGCGGAACCGTCATTGCAACTTGTTCCGACTGTCAACCCTCACCTTCGGCTGCGCCTCGGCTCGGGTAGACATTTGTCGGAACTCTTTGCAATGACAGGCTTTCCGCACTTGTAATGAAATCTACTATTACAAAATAATTATGTCGTTGCTAGACAAAATGGTACAATAGTAAAAATTATAGAAAAGCTAATGCTGAAGGAAAATTTTCTCACACATTATGTATTGAAGTATTTTCCTTTCATACATTGTTAGTGTTACTAATACAACCATGCATTGCGATCCATCTACTTTGTAATAGCCTGTGCTAAGACCGTCTTTTTAACATGTTTTTTTTTTAATTTATTCTAAGTCTTGTGGAACTTTATTGAGGAATGCTATGCCTTTGCCCAAAAACGAGGATCTATTACCTAAGGGTTCTGTTTTTGCCATTCGGCTACGGAACCCTAAATAGTCACGCATTTTCGCCTTATGAATTAAATGAATCAATTTAAATAAATAAATAAATAAATAAATAAATAAATAACTTCTTACATTCACACCAATTATCTAAGCCCATTTTAATTTCATTAAGAAACTGTATCATAGAAAACTTGATAACGGATAAATATATACTTAAATACTTTTTGTTTGTAAATACATACTTAATATTTAAGTATTTAAATATTTACGTGTTTTTAACCGACTTCAAAAAGGAGGGGGTTCTCAAGTCGTCTGATTTTTTTATGTATGTTCCAGGATATCTCCGCCAATTGTGAACCGATTCTGATAATTCTATTTTTATCTGATAGACCAAAGTTTCAATTTGGTCCCATGAAAAATTTACAGTAGTCGGTCCAGAAGTTTTTTCAGAATCCTGTAAAAAACACATTGTTTTCGTCAGGTAGTTCCTGCAGTGCGATTCTCTAAGCGCAAACATCGTACAGCCTTGGTGGCAGCGGCTGCAACAGCGGTGAAAGTGTACATTGGTACTCTTTAAAATAATTTTCAACGCTGTTCGACACTAGCGCCTCACGGCTGTAAGCGGCGTGATAAGTAATCAATTATTTTAAATTTTTTGTATGAAATTGGTATTCTCTAAGTGAAACAGCCCTCAGCTTCGACCGCAGCATCGACAATCGACATGGCCCGCTATTATTTCTCGGCTGCTTGCGCTCCCGTGAAACGAGCGAGATAGAAGATGGCTTTGCCATCGACGTACAGCCACGATTTCTAATGTCAAACCATTGTCAAACGTAAAAGTAAACGTAGTGATTACATGCTCTTTGCGTAAAAGCTTATATTTTGTGGACGTTGTCAAGGATTTCTAATAGTAATAGTGAAAATTCAAGTAGTAATATAGGATTATTTCCTTCAACGCCCCAGAAATGAGACACAGTAGATTTCCCATTGTTCTCCGGCCCTATTCGTCTGGTCAGGCGTCAATGGGTTAAAAATCTGTAAGTATCCGCCGCATACTGTTGACTTGTGATAAAATCTATTTTTTTACAAATTTTTCATAGGTCTGTACCTTAGCCCACTGCTTTCCCACTGCTGATATCTATGACACACCCGATGCCTTCCTGTTCAGACCCTAGCAATTTCTGTCCATCCATTACGCATTCGGGTCCTGGCATTGGCTGTGCGAGCATGTCCAGTGGCAAGATGCGAGTTTGTTCTTTCTCCCGGCAGCCCAGCCAACTTCTCTGCTTAAGCTTAGATGGTCTGTGTTACGAGCCAATAATAATTAAGTGCGTAGTTTGGGTTATAAAACTTTTAGTAAGTACAATTATGGGCCACTCGGAGGGAGAAGGGGAGGGGAGTGGTAAGAGAGAGGGGGAGGAGGCTACCCCCCTGTCTAAACCCCAACTCTAGGAAATGTATAGTTTTCGAGTTACAGGCTGAGAGGCTTCGTGCGGTAAGATACTCTGGCGCTTCGCTCGCGCGGCTCGCGCTAATCCAATATTGTTTAAATATGAAATATCTTGAAACATTTGTTTATGAAAGCGGTTTACAATATTGCTTAATTTTTCAGAAATGGTGACTTAAATCAATTTTGGGAGGGCCCCCATGGATGAGTAACGGCCCACAACAAGTGGGTAGAACTCAAAAGTTTCCTTAATTTGGACACAACCGGCAGTTCCAAGCCGGTTGAAAAGTGGAAAAAGGTATATCTATGTATGGTTTTTATGTCAAAAACAAACATCATTGCATGTTAACAAGTTTGTTTAATTATTTATTAGTTTTTCTGTTTGCATGTAAAGGTGTGGAAATACAAAATGGAAGGCAGCTAAAATCCACCGCTCTATCAGTGGAACAGGTGGTGGCATGGCAGGCATCTACAGAACCTACGAAGCAAGGAATACCATATGAATTAAGAAATCTGAAATAAAGAAGATTTGGAACTAAGTTTGTTGTCTATAAAAATAAAAACATAAATTAAACAAAGTACTTATATAAGTTTTTAAATTTAGTTTTGTGTATTGGGAAATATTGTTAATGACTTGAGGTTGGGTAAGGGCTGTAGTTACCTCGCTGATACATAAATCGACTTGTAGCATAGCTTCTAGCGTAAAGCGGTTGGCTACCCGAACCAGCCGTTGGTAGTCTCCGTTTGCATAAAACAATAACGCACACAGCACCTAAAAAGCAAAATTCTAAATAATGTAATACCTAGGTAAGACCTATTTTGCCTATAGTAGTCAAGAAGAAAGTCAATCAACAAAGATGTGAAATAAACATACTTACCTTAGTCTCAAGTGGGACTCTTTGTGGGCTCCGAAGGTCGCTGTAACTCCTTAATGTGCTACGCTACATAGAAATGTAAAGGCCGCCTTTGAGAGTCGATAACGTTGCACAAAGTGTGTATCCGAGATATCGGCTGGGACAGAATAACTCCCGCTGCTTAATATTGCTAATCTATTAGGTACCTTAAGTGTTATTGTTGATCGAAGCCTTAACCTTAGAAAAAAATGTACTGTAACTAGCGCCAAAAACGCCCCAGTCGCGCGCAGTTACAGTGGCACAAACTTTTCTGTTCCGGTGACAGCGGCGCTATGTACGTTTTCTTTTTTTTGTAGCAATTTACCCGGCCCTGACTTCCTAGACCTTCAGCACAGTAAATATATATGCTACTTCATTTTAAATAAACTGTGCCTTCAGCCTCCAGCAGCGCTATGGTTTGACATCAACTTGACAGCAGAATGACATTTAAAAAACATGATAGTTTCTCATTTTGGCCACCGGAACAGAAAATTTTGTGGCACTGTATCTGACACTGACTTGAGGATAAAAGTTAGCCAAGGAATTTATAAGTACTACGTACAAGTTAGCCGAATAAGTGACAGACAGTGAAGTTATTGCTTTCTTTTCCAAGTCGTCGCAAAGGCAATGAACGCAAAGGCATAAAATTAAATAATATATACATACACTTCGATGAAATAAATTATTTTTTATTACAAAGAAACATCTAAAATGTACTAGTGGCACTGACCTCTATTATTACACACTGGACAGGCTGTCTCCATACAAATGACAGCTAATTTTGTGTGGCAATTTGAAGCACCACTACGAGTGTCCCGAGAACTAATTTTAATATAATCATTACTACAATCACAGAGTTTACATAGGAACATCACTATTTTTAGTTACATGGACACTCGTATCTGCCTACAGCTTAGTTAGTCTACAGCGCCAAAATGGCGACACTCAAATAACCACAAAAATAATATGACAGCAGCCAGTCCAGTGTGTAATAATAGAGGTCAGTGACATGAGGCCAGAGAGTAGACTTAAAGTATACCCTCTAGCACATCCCATTGCATTGCTTACTTCCTCTATGGTACATCCTTGCGATCAGCCTTGCGTTCATGCAGCCGAGAGATCGTCGGCGAGCTAGTAGAGCTTACAGAATACCAAAATGAAACGTCATGATTGCAGCGAACGATGTGACCGATGTAACATCCATGATCTCAGCGCTGCGTGCAGCGTCGATGTGTTGCTTAGAGAATTGCATAGCTGCTTTACGCTTCAATATCTTCGCGAACTATTAACCAATTCCGATGATTCTTTTTTTATTCGAAAGAGTATGTACTCTTTAGGTGGTTCCATTGTAACCAAGTCAGGATCTGATGGTGGAATCCAGGGGAAATTGAGGAAAACTCGCAAGCTTTATTGGTATTTTACGTGTTTTATATTTTTTTAAAGTTTTTCAAGTATTTGCATCATCTCATGATAATGAGCTTGTGATGGAAGGTACAACTCCTCAATGATTAAGAGTTGGTGGATGTTTTTTTATATATCATTAATACGTAAAGATTTGTAGTTGTAATATTTATGGTTATATATATTTTTTTCTCTTTATTTTGACACATGCAGTCATTACAAAACAAATTACTCTTAAACAAATTACTTATATGATAGACAAGGAGTGTCCACTATTATTAACAACATAGTATTTGCTAGCATAAAACGAACTTAAAATTAATTATAAAACAACCAAAAAGAAAAAAATACAGATAACTTTTTCTACAATGTAGAAAAACGTGGCAGATAACGTACATATTCGAAAACAATTATATATATATTTTTTAAATCCTTTACGTTTGACAAGTAAATAAATAGTTAAGTAGTTTATTAAGCTGGATGCAGAACCAGTACTTTACCAAACCTAAGTTTGTCGATTGATTAGATCTTTTCTTAACTTGTTTATAGAAGTACTGAAGAGGTCTATGTCATGAATTTCTTTATTATAAGTGCAAATACAACGTGAGAAGTAACTGTTAGAGGTGTAGTTTTTCCGAGTGCGAGGAGGAATAAAAGCATGAATAACACGTGAGGAGCGTGCTGGTAGTCGAGCTTTAGTGATGAAATTAATTTTTGATAAAAGTTCTGGCGAACTGATGTGGTAATTTAACAATTTGTCAAAGGATTTGTCAAATTGTTTACGGCGATTTTGCAAAGTTGATATTCTGTATTTTTTTAAAGATTCTTCATACGACAGGTCATAATGATTATTTCTATATTTAATTTAATATTTTTACAAACTTTTTTTGCACCTGTTCAATTCTATTTATGTATTTATTATAGTGAGGATTCCAAACTAAAGAATTAAAGTCCAATATAGACCTTACGAAGCAAAAAAATAAAATTTGTAAGGTTTTCGATTTTTAAATGGTTTGGTTATTTTATTAATGAATCCTAGATTACGGAATGCTCTCTGGACTATGGTATCACAGTGCAAGCTAAAAGATAATTCGTCGTCAACAATTATTCCGAGATCTCTAACGTGCTTAACTCTTTTAAGAACTACATCATTTATTTTGTAATCAAAAAGAACAGGGTGCCTACCATCAACTCTTATTGCGGTTTTGTTTAGGAACCTAACCTATCTGCTTCGCTTATTCGTACCACGACAGCTTAATATCAATGACAGCGATTCAGTGATCATTCAGTGACATTTCACAGCCGCTGAGCTGTCATCAACTCTTATTTGACTTATAACTCGGCCAAGTTAACATGACACCTGCCGGTTATACCCGTCCCTTTCACTCTCCGGGCATGACAGAATCTAGTGAAAGAGACGGGTAGAAGAAATAAGGACACAAATCGTTCGGTCATTCACATTTAGCAATTCATTTGCGATCCAGTTTTTAGAAGGTCAGAGTACGAAAGAAAGCAATTCATTTTAGGAACCTATTCTGCATCGCGCTATTTTTGAATCGCTGTCTTAAAGTTGATGGTAGGCACCCAGGTGACTTTTTTCGAGAGAATGTGATTATTTGACATTTCTCAATATTTAAAAACAGTTGATTCTCGACACAATAATTACAAAGAGATTCCAAGTCAGCTTGTATTTTATGGCAATCCTCTAAACTAGTTATTGCTTGGAATATCTTGGTATCGTCAGCATATTGTAGATATCTATTTGTCTATAAGGCTTCATTTAAGTCATTTATATAAATGGAAAATAATACAGGGCCAAGATGAGAGCCCTGCGGAATAGAGAGTGTTCAGTACACCCCTGCCTATACCGCGGAGTCAGCTAGCGCAGTGGAAGCTGGTATTACTAATATAGACTCCGGACAAAAACTTGGTTTCAGCCGGGATGTAACTGAACAATTGGACTGCGATACACAGTGGAGAGAATGTTAAGTAAGGTGATTTCACATACGGTTCTGTGGTGTCGAAAATCTCCTCGGCTGCGGAGAGACGGGGCGCGCGCCCCAGGTACCTTCTTCTTCTGCAGACCTTACCAATTAGTGACCTCACTCACAACACAAATAACAGCGTTCACAAGACACTGGGCGCTTCAACAATAGATACACAAAGACACACACGTGGGAGCTTTTTTTATTACGATATAGTCCCGACAACAAGCGCGTGTGGTAGAAAAGGTTATCTTTCAAAGCATCCGCGACCGGCCACTCCAGAGATGGCATCAAAACCTTGGTCGTACAAAACGGGATCACATAGATAATTTAAGATGTATTCAAACTCGATATGCCAGGCACATTCAACGCGAGCGATTTTTAACAAATTCAGCAAAATTAATCCGACATTTTCTACAAGAATTCCAATCAAGTGTCACTGTCAACTTCAAGTGACAGCTAATGTCAATTTGACGTGACATTAGAGTTGCGTTCAGAAACGTCGATCTTTTCCGAACATCCCCCCGCCCCGGACCGTTAAGAACGGTACGTCAATCTACGGGTAATCGGGAGAGCCCACTAACTGCTCTCTTCAAAACCGAATCTCGAACCAAAACCTCAGCAAAACGAGGAACTCCGTCAGTTCCGGGGTAGAGTTTAACAATGCGTCCCCTTCGCCAACATAGGGGCGGCAGGTTAGCATCCTTAATCAACACGAGGTCGCCAGTCTGGGGTGGGGTGGTTTTATCTGTCCACTTCACGCGCTGTTGTAGGATATGCAAATACTCCATCGACCAACGTGCCCAGAAGTTTTGGGACATCTGTTTCAAAAGTTGGTATCGCGACAAACGATGGGATCCTACATCCTGAATCGGATATTCAGGCAACGCCAAAAGGGGCTGTCCGATCAAGAAATGACCTGGGGTCAACGCTTCCAGGTCATTCGGGTCCGAAGACAACGGGCACAAGGGTCGCGAGTTGAGGACGGCCTCAATTTTACAAAATACCGTATCAAGTTCCTCAAACGTGAGAATAGTTTCTCCAATCACGCGACGCAAGTGTGTCTTGGCAGCCTTTACACAAGCTTCAAAAATTCCTCCCCAGGTCGGACAAGCTGGTGGGCTAAACTTCCAGATTATCCCACGCCGGGAGAGGGTGGTTCCAATGTCCATTTTATTATCAACAAAAAACTTAACTACTTCCTTAAGATAATTACACGTTCCCTTATAATTAGTACCACAATCGGAACGTATCAATGACGGCAGTCCTCTACGGGAAACAAATCTGCTCAAGGCGGCGACAAAGGCTTCGGTAGACAATTCCGAGACAATTTCCAAATGGACAGCCTTGGTGGACAAACACACAAACACGCACAAGTACGCCTTATAGGTTTTAGCATTACGCAGTCTCGAAGCCTTTACAGTAAAGGGACCGGCGAAGTCGGTGGCGACTCCGGCAAAAGCTCTACATTCCGTGACGCGATCAGCAGGCAAATCACCCATCTGGGGCTGCATGGTCGCGGCCTTCAATCGATAACAAGGCAGGCAACGGAAAACCACAGTACGAATGGCTCGACGAGCAGACAAAATCCAAAATTCACGCTGCAAAATGGCCAACAAAGCATTACAGCCAGCATGTTGTGCATTCACATGGCGATCTGTTATTATCAGTTGAGTCAAATGTCCGGCTTTAGGTAACAAAAGGGGGTGACGAGCTCCATACGGCAGGTTCGCATTTCGAAGTCTTCCGCCGACTCGCAAAAGCCCACTCTCGTCCAGGAAGGGATTCAATCGCGATACCGCGCCCTTCAACTTGCGACGGCCTAAACGCAAAATTTCAATCTCGGACTCAAAACTATCAGCTTGTACTCTCCGGACCCAAAACAAGAGCGCGTCCCTACGCTCGTCCGGAGTGAGAACCGACGAATCACGCCTCGCGCGTGGGTTTCTGCAATTGTACACAAAACGTCTGATCCAAGCGGTAACACCAAGCAGCTTCTGTAAGGAGCTGTACCGATCCAACAACAAATCCTTTTCCCCGGCGGGGTTAGTCTCCAGGACGCATGCCCGCATATCAGGAACGGCTACGTTCGACAACGCTGGAGAGGGCGGCCACTCCGACTCAGGCCGCATCAACCACTGTGGGCCCCACCAGAGGGGGTGGTTAATTAGGGTTGGGGCTACACAACCCCGAGACGCACAATCCGCGGGATTCATGGTTCCCGGCACGTGTCTCCAAATCAACTCGATGTCGGAATTACAAATCTGCGACACTCGATTGGCCACAAACACGTCCAAGGTGTGCGCCGGAGCCTTCAACCAACAAAGGACGACCTGACTGTCCGTCCAAGCATAAACCTCTTGTATCGCAATAGATCGACCTAATGTGAGCCATACGTGGTTCAACAAACGCATTAGGAGGGCAGCTCCACACAATTCCAACCTCGGGATCGTATGACGAGTCCGAAGGGGAGCGACTTTGCTTTTCGCTATCACCAGATGCACAGCAACAACTCCGTCAACAGTAACGGTGCGGAGGTACACGGCCGCAGCAAATCCACGTTCGGAGGCATCGGAAAAGCCGTGAAGAGTAACTTTACAATTTTCAGAAGGGAGGAATAGCCTCGGCAAGTGCACTTCATTAATCTCGGGGAGGGATGAAACGAAGCTCGACCAATCTCGGAGTAACTCGTCCGAGAGGGGTTCATCCCACGACACACCCGAAGCCCATAACCGTTGCAAGAAACACTTGGCCATAAACAGCACGGGGCAAATCCACCCATTGGGGTCAAAGGTACGTGCGACAGTAGACAATACTAAACGCTTGGTCCAGACTTTCGGTGGTCGTAAATCCACACAATACGTGAAAGTGTCAGAGACCGGTTTGTACTGTACGCCAAGGACGGTCACCACATGGGGATTATCAACATTTTCGAATAGGTGGGGGTCCTGCTGGTGCTCTTCGGGCAAACCTACCAGTACATCAGGCGAGTTGGATATCCATTTCCTCAACTCGTAACCTCCCGACTTCAAAAGGGCGGTGAGTTCGTCTCTCAGGACAATCGCCTCTGAGACAGATGAGGCGCCCGTGCAAATGTCATCCACATAGACGTCACTGGCCAAAATGGCGGAGGCGCGAGGGTATCTCAAGCGCTCCTTCTCGGCCAACTCCAACAAAGAACGAATCGCAACAAACGGGCTCGAAGCCAAACCGTACGTATTCGTATTCAATTCATAAATCAACAAGGGGTCCCTAGGACTCTCTCTCCACAAAATCAATTGGTACCTCCTATCCTCTGGATGGATGACCGTTTGTCTGAACATCATCCGGATGTCAGTCATAAATACAATTTGGTGCCGCCGGAAGTTGGTCAAAATGTCTGAGATCTCCGTGTGCAGCTTGGGACCTGCATGCAGACACTGGTTCAAGGACGCTCCAGTAGAGGTGGGAGCCGAACCGTCAAAGACCACCCGAATCTTTCCGGATTTCAAAACGGCGTGGTGCGGCAAAAAGAAGTGCTCAACGGAGCGCCAATCCAAATCGCTCACGGACATGTGCCCTAACTCCTCATACTCCCGCATGAATTCAACATACTTCTGGCGGAAGACCGGATCCTTGCTCATGCGACGCTCCATCGCCACTAGCCTACGTTCCGCTAGCGGTCGGGATTCGCCCAGAGGAGGTCGGCCGGCACGAAAGGGGAGACGGGTGATCAAACGACCAGAGCGGAGGCGACCAGTGTTATTCTGGTAATACAACTCGCATTCATCCGCTACTGGGTCAACCCGCGGGGCTGGTGGAGGTTCCTCAACCTCCCAAAACTTCTGCACCACTTCGGAGAGAGACACATTAAAAACAAGACCGCGATCCTCATCAAGGGAATCCAAAACGCGGCGAGCAGGGCCCATCACAACTGTACCGAGTGTCGTCTGCAGAGCTACCAAGCCATCTGGCTGCAAAACTCGCTTCCCCGTCAACAAAACTCGCCCCAGGACATCGGCTCCAAGGAGAGCATCAATCGGGCCTGGGCGGAAGAAATTTGGATCGGCGAGTGGGGAATCAGACACCAAAGACAACATACTCGGTCCCAAGTCAACTGAAGGTTGACGGCCAACAACTGTGTCCAACACAATCGCCGAGGTCTTAATGCCTGGCGTGGACTTATTACGTGAGGTAAATGTGAAGTCAACATGCCCTAACAACCCGGGGACTTTCACATCGCCAACACCTCTCACGCCTTCCGTGTGGGGGTGCACCTTGAGGCCCAACCGCCTAACTAACCAAGATGACACAACACACCCCTGAGCACCGGAATCCAACAAGGCGCGAACTTCCACAAGGTCGCCATTCAATCCCCTGACAAGCACAGAGGCCGTGGGCAACAAAACGGTCTCTGGAGGGGTGGCTACAATCGACCGTAAACACGTTGATTGCTAGTATGTGGGGTCCCCAGACGTCCCCCCATGGTAAGGGGGTCGCTCATAGCGATCCAGTGGGTCCCAATCTCCCACATACTGCCTACGTCCAATTCGCCCGGTATCAGGCGGGTTATATCTCCCGGCCCCTTGAAGACGGGGCGGGCGCCGCTCCAAACGCGGGTATTCGGCGAGCGGCGGCGAGAATCGGTGCCTATCATCCACCGTGTACGTCGCCCCATAGTCGCGGGGGCACGGTGACCGATTTTCAGAAGGGGGGTCCCGGGGACTCCCGCCCGTGCGAGGCTCAAAACGTCGCGGGGGGCTTCTACGACCTCCCGCATCGCTCGCAAAATCGAACCCCCTAGTTGGGGACCGATTTCCCATGGGGGGGTCCGTGGGACCCCCCCCCGTGCGAGGCTCAAAACGTCGCGGGGGGCCTCTACGACCTCCGGCAACGCTCGCATTACTCATCCCCATCCTTGGGGATCGGTTTCCCATGGGGGGGTCCCTGGGACCCCCGCCCGTTTGAGGGTCCAAACGTGGCGGAGAGCGTCTGGGGCCACTCTGGTGGCCACTAGAACTGCTGCGGGATGCAAACACCGCGGGGGGTCCGAGACCCCCACCCATACGAGGTGATCCTGCAGCGACACGCTGCGGCGCTCCGCCGCCCTCTGGGCTGTTCATGCAGAGGAGGGGATGGTGGTTGCAATATATATGCAATAAATTTTGCATTTAATGTTGAATAACAAGTTTGTGCAGCGTTATGGATAGCTTTCTATCAATGACTGTCGTGATCAACACTTTAACATTTCAATGTATTACTAATGAGTGAAGATTGGAGCAATTATACCTAATTTCCCTATCATAAGTGTTTGATAATGTGATAAGTAACACCACCTCGATTGATCAAAAACGTTTGAATAATTTGGTGCGGGTTCGGTTCCCGATTTGGACATGCTATTTATTAAAAAAAATGAAGTTATTTAGTTATTTTTTTGTATCTAAAGTATTTGGTGCGGTCTATGCCACCATGTGGCATAGTCATTGGACGCCCTGGGGGCGTCCCACGATTATGCCACATGGTGGAGTAGACCGTACCAAATTATTCAAAAAAATTTAAAACTATCGAGCTGGTGTTACTTAACACATTATAACATTATCAAACACTTATGATATGGAAATTAGGTATAATTGCTCCAATCTTTTCTCATTAGTAATACAATGAAATGTTAAAGTATTGAGCACGACAGTCATAGAAAAGGCTATCCATAACGCTGCACAAACTTGTTATTCAACATTAATAGTTAAATTTTGTAGTCTTTCTTTTATTTAAGATGCTATGTTACTTAGAAGAAATGCTTAGGTATAATCGAGCCTATCGATCGGTACAAAAAAATTGAAGAAATATTTTTTTATACATTCAGCGGGTTCGATTCCCAGTTCAGACAGGCGATTATTTAAAATTAATTGAATGTAGTTCGTTTTCTTTTACAAATAAAAAGGAAGTCTTCTTTCAGTAAAATTTTATATCTTCAGTATTTAAGGTACTTTCCCTCCATGTGACATAGTTTTGGGACGCCCTGTATATGCTATGTATACCGGTACTGAGTGTCATACCGTCACTACCAGCAACTCCAGCAGTTCCTGTAAATCTAGCAACTCCTGCACTATCTGCACCAGGAAGATAAAGACTTGCAAACCCAATTAAAACTAACGGAAGAAGTCACATGCAGATATCTATTTGTATCGTAGGAAGGTATGTAAACGATCGAAAGGCAAAAAATAAAACCCGTTAAGACGAGAAAGATGAATTTGGAACCGAACTTACTGAAAGTGACCTCAATGACTACAACTTGAGTTTCATTATGTTATCTAATAGCCCGGTCAATTTATACATCCGAAGATACATTAATTCGCAAGAAGCTGAAAATTGGTGAAATTGTTCAAAGCATAATAATAAATGAAAATATATATGAAAATGAATCCCTTTTTCCCTTGGTCACGGCCATCACGCGTGAACGGCTGAACCGATTTGGCTAATTTTGGTCTTGAAATGTTCGCGGAAGTCCAAGGAAGGTTTTAACGGTGAGAAAATAGGGTAGGGTAGGGGTAGGGTAGGGTAGGGTGGAGTAGGGGGTAGGGCCACGGGAACGATGTCGCGCTGGGTCAGCTAGTAATAAATGAAATTTAAAAAGTCCTCATCAATCCGGTACCTGGAAAAAAAATTGGATGTCAAATGTAAAAAAATGATTTTTCAGCAAATCAGTAAGTTTTATCGTAATATTAGCAAAGACAACATTGTAAATCATGTAATTATTTATAAAAAACGGTTAAATACTTTTTTTTCTAAGAGCCACCTTTTCTCAGATATAGAAGTATATTGATATATATTTTGTAGATAATAACATGGTCTACAGTTTTTGTCTGAGCTACTTTTATCATAAAGCTTACCGTTTTGCTGAAAATCACGAAATACCCATTTTTTACCTTTGACCTCGAGTATTTTTTATTCTGGTGCCGGATCGATGAGGACTTTTTAAATTTCATTTATAATTATGTTTTGAACAATTTCACCAAATTTCAGCATCTTACGAATTAATGTACCTTCACTCTTATTTTTTGATCTAATTTGACCGGACTATAAGACCATGTTAAGACATAGAAATGTGTAGGTACACTCACGTATTAAATGCGATGTAGTTCGATATGTCGTCGAAGAAACACAGGTTATAACACTGCTCCTTACTTTATTACGAAGAAAATAATCAATACAGCATAGGTATGCATAGGCATTTTCAATTTTTAAACAAGTCTTTCCTGAAACAGAAAATCACACTCAACACAAACGAGTCCTATCGCGGTATTCCGACAAAGAAAGTATTTAATGCGACCCAGAAGAACTTAACTAAACTAAACACAGAAAAATACGTTATTACAAACAAAACGTTTTAAAAAAAATATGTAACCGCCTTCAAAAATAATGTTCAAACAAAATTAACAAACACTAAAAGCGAAAAAATAATTAGAATTTTGAATTCAAATGACGAAAATGCGTGACTTAACTTAACATCAGGTGTGATGAAAGCTAAGTGCTACCCCGTTGTGGATAAAAAAAGTAACAAACATTAAAAAAAACCGGTCCCAAGCGTGAGGTGTAGGATGTATTTACCTCAAATACCTATTAGTCTTGGCACCGACTTCAAATAGTTCAGTAAGTACCAAGATATGTTAAAAAAAAGTCACGCATTTTCGTCATTTGAATTAAAAATTCTAATTATTTTTTTCGTTTTTAGTGTTTGTTACTTTGTTTGAACTTTTTTTTGAAGGCGGTTACATATTTTTTTTAAAACGTTTTATTTTTCATTTTTAGTGTAAATTAGTGTAAATAATCGTAGCGAGACTACATGGTGATTATGATAAATCGTGTAAATATCATAATCGTTACGGAGTTCAGCTTTCCATCTTTAGCTCTTAGATAACTTGAAGGAATACAATTGAAGTTCTAGTCGTGCATTATGGTATTTATAAAACATCATATAACTCTTAACTGTTGAGGAGTTTCACCTCTCATCATCAGCTTACCCTAATAACCTGAAAGAGTATAACTGTTAGTCCATACATACGATTAATACTTAAGGAATTATTCTCCAGCTCCTAACCGTTAAGGAGTTGTAGCTTCACTCCCTATCACCAGCTCATCACTATGAGATGATGACTAACTTAAAAAATAAATGGAACGCATAAGGGTTTGCCGATATTAGAGAATTTCTCTCAATTTTCCTGGGATTTCATCTCCTGATCCTGACTTGGTGAAAATAAGATGACGTCAGAAGTACTTATAAATTTTCGAAAATTTTTTTTTTGAAAATGATGCCTACTTTGATGATCATAAGAAGTCGTCTAAATAAGCAAACTAAAGTCTAAATACGCATTATTCAGGATAACTCGAGAACTTCTCGTCAGTTATTGATGAAATTTGAATGGAACCACACGAGAAGTGTCACCTTTTAAATAAAAAAAGAATTATCCAAATCAGTTCATTAACTAAAAAGTTCTGACACATAAAAAAAAATAAAAAAATGCCATCGAAACTGTAGTCACTCTCGTAGTTAGACCTCCATTGTGGCTGTACATAACCGGTTTCTGACACTGGAAATATAATTCAATGGAACCAAAGGAAAACGATAACCTTCTCCTTTTTTGAAGTCGGTTAAAAATAGGTAAACAAGAAAACCAATACTACAGTGCCACAACCTTTTCTGTGCCGGTGACAGCGGCGCTACGTACGTTTTTCTTTTTTTTGTAGTAATTTAACTGGCCCTGACTTCTAAGAACTTCAGCCGCCAGCAGCGCTATGGTTGGACATCAACTTGACAGCAAAATGACATTAAAAAAAAACACGCTAGTTTCACATTTTGGCCACCGGCACAGCAAAGTTTGTGGCACTGTACATCTTTGAAGAAAACAATCAGAACATCTCAAACAATTGACAGATCTGAAACTCAAACATTACTTTACTCTCTTTTTAGTTTTACTCCGCTGTAAATACAGAACAGAAAAAAGGATTTTTCTCTTTTTGCTGTTTTGTAAAAAAAGTTTCTCGTTTTAGACAACGCGTTGTCTATGACATTTTAACAAAAATGTAGGGAGATGCCACAGAGGACAAATAATATTCTACTATGGAGATGCTAAGAGTAGTGATTGCATTCTCTTTGGTAGAGATGATTAATTTGTCAGTTGATGTTTATACTTTCGTAATTTTTGTTATTTAATTACACATTTATTAATTCCTTCCACAATGCGGTAAGGATTCAAAGAATGCATTAAAGTGGTGTTATTATAACGTGGTCTTAGTTGAAACTATGAAAGCCTGACGTGCCGGATTAAATTATTTGTATATTGTTTACGTTTAAAAAGTGATGACAAACTTGCATCACAGGATGTTACTAAAATCACTAACCGACTGATGAAAAATCGGTAGTTTATTTTATTTACTAAAATTGAAAAATAAATCTAAAATAAATTGTATTTAAAAAGGGTGCCATTCTATTATACCCGTTTTATACAACCACCAGTTTTAAGGTTTGCCTTTCGATCGTTTACATACCTGTGGCGCGGGGCACACGCACCAACCGCAACCATTCGTGCTTCAAAGCTATTAGGGGGGATATTCTTGTGGACTTATTTTAACCCTTGACATCTGTACCCCTAGTGTAAGTTTTTATGTCAAAAAACGCAAACTATCGTGAGTGCGTATTTATGTCAATTTGTATGAAAACTGTATCAGCGCCTCTAGCGGCGAGTAGCGCGCTTATGCAGTTTTCATACAAATTGACATAAATACGTACTCGAAATAGTTTGCGTTTGCTTGACATAAAAACTTACACTCGGGGTACAGAACCTTCTCCTGTTGACATGATTGCATATAATATTTATTTGACTGAATGCTTATTATTAATAATTATTATTTTGTTGTCATATTTGTAAATATTCCTGTTTTGAATTATGTTAATAATTTTTATTTTTTTAATAAATTAATTGATAATTTACTAAACATCGATATTAAAATTTGTTTCACGGAAACAATCACGCTTTATTAAACTCATTTAGTTAATTATTGGTTGTGTTTTTATAGGATTTTTAGTTTTTTCCGACCGACGTTTCGGCACCTTTCCAGGGGCCGTGGTCACGGAAACTACCCACTATTTTTTGATTTTAATAAAAGAGAAAAATTGTGGATTATTTCTATGACCACAACCACTGAAAAGGTGCCAAAACGTCGGAAAAAGCTAAAAACCTTTTAAAAACTACAACCAATAACTAATTAAATGTGTTTCATGTCTCATATTCTGAAAGTCACTCATAACTTGCCTAAAATGCGGGTTGAAAGTGGTATGTTGCGGCCCTAGGGCTGTAATGAAATTAAAAAAGGAATAGGAGGGGTCATGTCAAAAGCTGTAAGTATCTCTTTGAACATTTATTTACCAAAGGTATGAAGGCAAAGGCACATGAGCTTAAACAGCCTGTTTTTCGTGGAATTATTATTTTAATATTTAAAGTTTTGTTTTTTAAAGACTGCGTTTTTAGAAACAGATTAAACCAAATAAGTTATTTGTTATATAAAAAATCAGGCTATTAATTTCATAGAATTGCATAGAGTAGGTACGGGCACAGATAATATAATACTATACTAGGTACGGGTCAAACACCAAACAAGGCTGTATGGACTTAGTTACCCTTGCCTTCCCTAAAATAGAGAAAATGAACAAAAAAGTTAGTCTTTCGAAAATTCCGCGGCCATAGAAAAAATATTTTTTAATACAGTTGCTCAAAAAGTGGCGTATTGCAGGGACGTATAGCGTTCGGGATGTGGGCTATTACACACTCGAGCTTTATCTTTACCTTTCCCGAACTCGTGCGTTCTCTTTCCCAACTGTCAAAATAAAGTCTATAAAAAGAAAAAACAAACCACGGAGTTTTTACTTAAAAAAAAATTACAGAAGCTTTTATGATTCATGCAAATATTCTAAAAAGAAGCTACTAATTTGTTTCACTATCAGATTTAAAAGTAATTTTAATTAAAATTTAAACATTAAATTTCCAATACATATGTACTTCGCATGATAAAGATCTTCGTTCCTCTTCTAACCGTCT
This sequence comes from Crambus lathoniellus, assembly GCA_949710035.1. Taxonomy (NCBI): domain Eukaryota; kingdom Metazoa; phylum Arthropoda; class Insecta; order Lepidoptera; family Crambidae; genus Crambus; species Crambus lathoniellus. The sequence continues at coordinate 34,826,542 of OX453296.1, forward strand.
ACTTAGCTGTCCCTCTCATCACTCTGATACCATTCATTCTTCTTTCTTCGTTCATCCTATTCTACTGTGGAACGCGCTCCCTTTAGATATCAGATTGTCCACCAGTCGGTACTCGTTCAAGACAAAGTTGCGCATATTTTTAACAGAACAAGCAGATCGTTCTTAAAACTTGTTGTTCGTTATTAACTTATTACTTATCTATATATATATATAATATATATACATATATATTGTATTTAATTATGATTTAATATTTATATTATATTCTATTTGTAGTATATAGTATTATATTATATTTCTTATGTATCGCAATTGTAGTATATTTTTTTTTAAAGAGTATACATTATTCTTCTTGTTCCTTTTTTCTTCTAAAAGCTGGTTGTGCACCCTACCACATCATTCACTCCACATCACCCTAAGGTTGACTGCTAGAAAATGCCAAAGGCATTAATTCCGCCTCTGTACATTTTTTTTTATATTTGTGCATAAAGTGTTCAATAAATAAATAATAAATAAATTAATATTAGTATCGGCCAAATTAAATTTATAAATATAAAAAGTTGGCTGTATGACGTGCACTGCCATAGTCTCTGCTTATAGGAGTTTGCTCGGGTAAGTGCAAAGAAAATGACTGATTTCTTATTTTTCTAAATTAAGTTTTTCCTGGTTTTTATTGTGGTACCTACTTAGTATGGTGGAATAATGTGCCTTTAATGGAAAACGATGTAGTAAAAGTGAAAAATAAGGAAAGGCGCTCCTGTAGGATTCGGATTGCTTTTGTTAGGTTAGGTTTCATTTCATTCATCTCATTTAATTTCATTTTCATTTCATATCAATAAAAAAAATCTACTGAAGACTTGGCTGTATGGGCATAGTTCCATTTGCCTACCCAGAAGGAGTGAAGAAAACAAAAAAAACCTCTGCTTAAATTCTTTTACGGTTGGCGCCATTTTCTAAAAAATTTCTTGTTTTTATTATTTTATTAAATTTCTTCGCAACTGTATTAAAAATGGTTGCTCAGTACACGTGCGGAACCGTCATTGCAACTTGTTCCGACTGTCAACCCTCACCTTCGGCTGCGCCTCGGCTCGGGTAGACATTTGTCGGAACTCTTTGCAATGACAGGCTTTCCGCACTCGTAATGAAATATACTATTTTAGATTATTTATGTTTATTTTTACTTTCCTCATATTAAAATGAAAAGTAGAGTGTTTACTTCGAGTGTATGGACCCAAACCAGTCTCGAACTATCGGCGCCCTCACTTCGTTCGTGCGCCAAAACACTCGACTGTTATGGGTGCCATACATCCCTTGCTAAACAATCTACTATTAATAAAGTGCGATTGTATCCGTCAAAGACTGATTTATTTAAATAAACAGTTCGCGCAAAATTTCTGTTATAATAACGAAGCTGTATTGACATGAAAACTGTATTGTATTGAGACTTGCTGGCGTTTTGGAGTAGCGAGTCTCTGGACCGAGATGTTGTCGTTAGGTTTTTTTTTGTGGCATATTCTTCATATTTCTCAACCGACTTCAAAACAGGAGGAAGTTCTCAATTTGTTGTAAATTTTTGTTATTAGTAATACTAGATAATTGGCATTCTCGATCGGTAGGTCTAAATTTCATTGAATAGCCATCTAAAACAAATGCGTTTTCTAGATATTTATAAACATGAACCAATTTAGATTCAATTGCCCTAATTCTGTACGAATAAATAAACCGAGCTGAAACGTGTACCTAAACGTAATTTAGGTAAAGTTAAATACTTTTGGTACTTATTGATTTTACTGATTTTATTAGTTAAACCTTCTTAGCGTAGGTATGTAATCAAGGTGTACCTATGATTCACAAACCGCCGGAAACGGAATCGGATTCGAATTCTGTGGTTTGTATATTCTAAAGTGAGTGTCAGTGATATGATAATGCATACCTTCCTCTGTCGAGAACGTTTTTGACGGTTTGTGAATAAGGGCGCAGGAATTGATATTGTTTTTCACTTCTCATGCTCTAAAAGTACGCCAATATAGCCCTTTTTTTATTATAGTGAGAGGAATGCTTTTACACATACCCCGTCCACGTTAGTGTGCGGACGGTGATTATGTGGGACTCGCCTAGCCGCTTCCTGACCCTCCATCCAGTCGCGGAGACTCGATGGGGGGTCAGAAAGGAGGAATACCCACTAAACCCCTCACTACTTGCTCTTACCGCCGTTGGTGAATGTCGTAATGTGGAGGGCCCGGTATGGCAAGCTCCCCCTACGACTTGACGGCCGGCCCAGCTTCCCAGGCCGCCACGCGGTAGGTGATGGCCGAGCAAGTGCGACCATCTCCCCAGGCTGGTGGGAGGGGACAGTGCGGCCCGGGCCACAGCTTAACAGCCGTCGACCGCACCGCACCGCCCCGCTAAGGGGGAATGAGGCGCGCAAAGCGCCGCATCCTCGGCCCCACCCCGCCTTCGTCGAAGCCGATCCGAGTGAGCGTCCTGCTCGCGGATCCGCTCCGATGCCTCCACGCCAATATAGCCCTACGAAGCGGGACAAAAGTGACCACTTTAGTCCATAAGGAGTGAAAAGTACTTAATTAGTTTTTTTAATTTCCTTCATGTGACATAGACAAACTCAAACAGCCAGTAAATATTACTATTATTTGTGAAGTGTGGACTATCTTACTTGCAAAAATGTTAAGAGTTTTTTTTGTTCCATGGGTTTTCCGCAAGGAAGGTGGCGCCATGTGTTTTAAATTTTTAATCGGTGACTGGTTTAAAAGAAAAAACTGACCGCGTAATGGAGATTTTGGCGCCATTTTGGCGGGATATTTTAATTACTTAATCGCAATTTGTTTCATAGTGGACTTTGTAACTCAAGAGAGGTGTGGTTTTGTGCCCCAAGTGTCTACGCAACTGGACGATGTGTGGAATGATTAAAATAGGCGCTATCTCGGTAAAGTGATGCCGAGTGTTTTATTATAGTGGTGAATACCTCAGCAAGAATTATCGAGAAGGCTGGCTTGACACACTTGACGCCAAATACTCCAAGAAGCATTGGAATGTAACCTCAGATCATATAATACTATGAATGTAACATACTTACATTCTTATGAAAACATAAGAAACTATAATAATTTAATAATACTCAAGAATTGGCAGTATGGCTAAATGTTTTCGCCTGTCCTACAAAAGGGCGAATTTTACTACTACATACTATACTACTACTGACCGTCAAAATTTCAGAATTTATTAAATGTTTTTGTACTAAATTGACTATTTTTCTCGCACTCAAAGTGAAAAGTACAGTTTGCACCTCGAGACTAAACGCCAACTTAACCCATTAGAGCCTGAGTTTTTGAAATCATATATTTTAGGGCTGATTTTGAATTCTCAGATAATAGTTATCATAACCAACCAAGGTAAATGTCAATCTCAAAACAAGAGAGATATGAATGACATCAGCTGCTTTTGAATTTGGAGGTGTGAATAGAGGGTTTTTAGCTTACAAGTGGTCCGGTAGTTTTGAATTTTTGATATGTTGTCTAGGATGGTTAGTGAGTATTTAAAATGCAAAATGCACAACTCCTAGCCGTCCGCCCCCACCGCTATATTAAAAAATTTGCTTTTTCAGATTTTCGCTTATATATTCGTTTAGGTGCATTTGAGCCAGAAACGATTGTTCACAATATTGTAGAGAATTAAATTTTCTAAACTATTTGAATTTTGTTTCTAAGATAGATAGCTCCGGAGATATGCACTTTAAAAAAATGGTTTTCCAGAAATTTGTCAAACTTTTACAGAACAAGGTGCAAAATGGGCCCAGAGTCGTAGTACTTTGAAACCTAAGTTAATATATACTAGTGAGTAATTACAACATTTTATTATATGGCGATGAAGTTCAGTTGTGAAAAATTAAAAAGTTACAGTAGTTCAAAAAGTCTTTAAATAAGCTAAAAATGTTCGCTTATATCTTCGTTTAGGTGCATTTTAGCCAGAAAACATTCGTTACAATGATGTAGAAAATTAAATTTCCTATTATTAGTGTTTTAAATTTTGTTTCTAGGACAGATAGTTTCGAAGATATGCACTTTTTTAACAGCGCGGGCACCATGATTTTCGTGAAAATTTGTTTTTTTCATTTTTTTTAAGTGTCTATCTCCGAAACTATCTGTCCTAGAAACAAAATTTAAAATATCAATAATAGAAAATTTTATTCTCAACAACATTGTAACGAATGTTTTCTGGCTAAAATGCATCCAGACGCAGATATAAGCGAACATTTTTAGCTCATTTCAAGATTTTTTGAACTACTATAACTTTTATATTTTTCACAATTCAACTCCGTCGCCATATATAATAAAATGTTGTAATTATTCATTAGTATATATTAAATAAGGTTTCATATTGCTACGACTCTGGGCCCATTTTGCACATTGTTCTTAAGAAGTTTGACGAATTTCTGGAAAATATTTTTAAAAAAGTGAATATCTCCGTAATTATCTGTCCTAGAAACAAAATTTAAACCGCTAATTATAGGAAATTTAATTCTCTACAACATTGTTACCAATTGTTTCTGGCTCAAATGCACCTAAACGAAGATATAAGCGAAAATCTGAAAAAACTGCCGATTTTTTCAATATGGCTGCGGGGGCGGAATGCGAGGAATTGTGCATTTTGCATTTTTAATACTCACTAACCATCCTAGATAATATATTCAAAATTCAGAACTACCGGACCACTTGTAAGATAACCCCCCTTAATTAGTTTCTATTTACTGGATACAGACGAATAATTTTTATCCAGGCATTAAAAAATCGAGCCTTACTTTTGTATTTATATTTGGCTTATATAAAATCCAGATATGTAACAAAATTATGCAAAATAAATATACTTATTTCGATTTCCCATTTTTGAATTTTTGCCTGTTGCCATAAAGCAACGCTAGGTCAAACAGCGTACAAAAAATCGATTCTTACCTTTTTAGAAAAATAAAAAGATCAAGGTAACAATTTGAATTTATTTACTTATATCTTCTGAAAATAAAGATTATAACTGGACATGATACTGTTCGAAGCATTCACCATGAACCAACATCATCATCATCATCATCATCACTTTGACCGTATTACTCTTCCAATTGTAGTAAAATTAGCTCCAGCATATATCGAAGTCTCCTTTCTTCTGATTTTGGAAACTGATTTACTCCATCATATCTAATTTTCGCCGGCGGCCCTAAATGTAGACGGTTGACCACCAGGATTAGACGCAGTTCCATAGTTCTTCAAACACATTTTATCACCTGTATTCCAGCTCCACTTTTTATTGGGTAATTAATTTTTTATGCTCTATGGTGAAAAATCGAGTTTCGAGTAGTTAAAAAATAATGCAACTAGTTGTTCTCTATTTTATAACTAACTTAAACAAGTTTTCAATAAAAATTGTTCATATCAGATCTATGCATATCTTTATAAACATAGATTAATAACTCTTCGCTTCGCTTACGCTAGATCGATAGTCTTCATACTAAAGCTTCGTCAAAAGTGAAGCAAAAAATCAGATTTATGTGTGTGCGAGCATTACGTGCCTACGTGCGCCGACCAGCCCCGACACGCACACAAACAAAACTTTGATGTTAACAAAGCGGGACGTTCGTGTAAAGTCGGGGCCGACTGAGCCAAATTGGCTCAGTTTGAATTGCTTCATTTTCTTAGGCCTACTCGGTTTCTAGGCGTTATTATTCTAAGTTTATAAATTATAAAAATATGATGCAAAAAATGCTGGTGAGTCGAATTACCGGGAAGGTCTGATTTTTTCCATTTATACGTTATGTTTACGGTGGCCCGTCAACAAGTAAGAGGCATAAGATGTGAGATTAAGAACTAAGAATCCCGTAAACTTTCTACAGGTTCATCAGCGTTTAGTTTTCCTGAAACTTTTTCTGCGCTCGCTAGAAGTTGCCTAAGTAAGTACTTACTTGTAAAATTTTCAGCAGAATTCTCATCTGTATACTCTTTCACTTTAGGAGAATCAATAACAATGACCCGTAATCACCATCATTCTCTTATTCCAGTAGCTACGCAATTTCATGCAACTTCAAACTAAAAAAGAATGAAACACACTCCTTACGAATTATCGTACCTATAAATAAAAGCCTACAGGCAAAAACAAATCGTAATGCCAAATATACACATAATAGTCATAGCTATTTCGTATTATTGTAAAACTAAACTTATTCATGACCCAACATATTTTATATAAAGAATTAACAAAAAATCTACTCTAAATAGAAAAAAGCTGGACTTACTTTTAACTTTTCGCAATTTGTACAGAATTTGTGTCAACCCATAATTAAAATCACAGTTCTCTTTAAACTTGAAAAACAACTGTCTACAATTTTTTTTATCAAAACTAGTACATTATCTAGCTTTAAGTTACAAATTACAAATAATCTCTGTAGCCGATAGTTTTTGATATATTATGATATGGAAACTAAAATAAGTGCTCGCGTTGCCATATGGCAACGCTAGGCTCTAATGGGCCTCGGTTTCATTGACTCCCTCGCACGCTCGGGAGTTAAACCGCCTCTGGTATCTAATGGCTTCGTTTAGTCCCTCAATATGAAATATACTATTATTATTTAAATAATAAATTTATTGAATCGGTGCTTTGTTCAAATTTAAAATATTCAAAATAAAAAAAAAACCGCATTGAAATCGCTTGATCCGTTTAGGCACTACGAATATAAGTATACAGACAGAAAGTCATTTTCTTGCCGCCATTTTGTTTTTTTATTGCACCTTTTTTTGCCTAGAGTGTAAATTATTTTAGTCAAAGCACCACCTCTGTATCTTTTACCGTTTCGGCAGGCAGTAACAGTTAACCATCTCCATAAATGGCCGGATGGATTTTCATCAAACGTAGCTAAGAGCAACCTCGATTAATTCTGCTTTCAATTAAAAAACGCATCAAAATCGGTCCAGTCGTTTAGGAGCTACGTTGCCTCAGACAGACAGATGGACAGATACACACACACACACGTCAAACTTTTAACATCCCTTTTATTTTAACAACCCCCATTAACTTTTAACAGCCCCCGTCGGGGGCTTTTTCTTCCTTACTGCGGCTGGCGGGTTTGCGTAACTAAGGTTCGCGCACTGCAATACTAACTTTTCCCTTCATTCCTTTACTGCACAAGCTGCGCAACTTTGGAATAAACTCCCCAAAGTTATACAAGACTCTCTTTCTTTAGCATCTTTTAAAACAAAGTTGAAAGATCATTTTCTCATATTAACATGATCATTAGTACCTATATACATGGCGTCCCAAAACTATGCCACATGGAGGGAAAGTACCTTAAATACTGATGATATAAAATTTTACTGAAAGGAGACTTCATTTTTATTTGAAAAAGAAAACGAACTGCATTCAAAGTACTATAAATAATCGCCTGTCTGAACTGGAAATCGAACCCACTAAATGTAAAAAAAATATTTCTTTAATTTTATTGTACCAATCGAAAGGCTTGATTATACCTAAGCATTTCTTGTAAGTAACATAACATCTTAAGTAAAAGGAAGACTACGAAATTAAACATTTAATGTTAAATAACAAATTTGTGCAGCGTGCAGCTTTTTCTGTGACTGTCGATGTCGTGCTCAAAACAACTGACTTACTTAACATTTCAATGTATTACTAATAAGTAAAGATTACTACTACTATTAATGAACATGTTAAACAATATTCAAAAATATTTAAACAGTCATGTTCTATAGCTAAGTCAAACTATTTTAAAGAAAAAATAAAGAATTCTAACAATAAAATCAAAACAACCTGGGAAATTATAAAGCGCGAAACTGGCAAATATAAACCACTTGACAACAGCCTGACGCTTAAAATTAATAACACCCAAATAAAGTCAGAAAAGGAAATATCTGATATTTTTAATAACTTTTATGTAAATATACCAATAGAAACAACGTCTAATTTGGATTGTTCACCCGCGTCTGCGGCATCAATGCTCCAAAGACATGTGTCCGAATGTAGTTCATTGTTTAATTTTAAAAGCATTGATTCCACTGATATAATTAAAGCATTCAAATCTCTTAAAATGACAGGTACCAATGATTTATGGGGTACTAGCTTTCCGCCCGCGGCTTCGCCCGCGTGGACTTCACGGCGTTATCCCGCGGGAATGTGATATTTTTCCGGGATAAAAAGAAGCCTATGTTCCTCCCCAGGCTACAAAGTATCTGTGTCCCAAATTTCAGCCCAATTCGTTCAGCCGTTTTGGCGTGATTGAGTAACAAACATCCAAACATCTAAACTTTCAGATTTATAATATTAGTAGGATATCTGTCACTATTCTTAAAAGCATTATTTACACCATTGCTCCATATATTGCTGTTATATTAATGATTGCATTGCTGAAGGAATTTTTCCTGACTTAATGAAATTTAGCAAAATTATTCCATTATTTAAATCTGAAAACAAAGAAGTTCCAGGTAATTACAGACCAATATCTATTTTACCCGCCTTGAGTAAGATCTTTGAAAAAATAATACTGTAGCAATTATTAACCCATTTTACTTTAAATAACCTCTTGCATAATAAACAGTTCGGTTTTACGAAGAGTAGGTCTACTACTGATGCTGGGGTTGCACTTCTTAAGCATGTCTTTGGGGCCTGGGAGTGGTCGCAGAATGCTCTTGGCATATTCTGCGACTTGTCCTTCATGGGTCAAGGTATACACATCTTTAACAAGATTCTAAGTGATATCTTGGAGTTACCCTTTGAAGAGTTTAAGAATCTTATAAAAAATTGCCTCCTCAAGAAGCGCTACTACACCACACACTGTAAGTGATTACTTAAATGACAAAGCAACTTGGTCATAAGCTGTCAAGGATTTTTTCTAGTTGTTAATTTGTGAGTCGTGTTTTACAAAATTAATCATGTACTTGGTACATTCTTACATTGGTTTCGGCGTTTTGAGATGAGTAGTTTGAGTATGTCATGCTCTCTGTAAACATGTCTGCTGTGGTGTCTTGTGAGGCGGGTCGTTACGTTCCCTAAAATATGGCGTTCATGCGTCATGCTCGTGAACGGGTGCCACCAGTGGGATGGGCTCCTGGCTTCTTGTCTCAAAATATGCAGATTTTTTATGTTTTATTGTTATTAGTTTTATTTTATCGTAGCTTGTATGGCATTGTTTATTATTGACTCTTATGTTCTTAAACTATTCAAAGTTTTATTACCCTTGTTTGGCATTTATATTTATTATTTATTTTGTTTTTAAATATAAGATGAATTTGTGATGGAAAGTGACTTTATATATTATATTATGTTAGAGTCACTTTTCAATTTGACGACTCTGTATGAAATATGACAGGGAGAAAAAAAAAGCCCTTGGCGAGTTTCTTGCTGGTTCTTCTCGTTACAAGGCCTCCCGCCGTAGGATTTGCGAACTATCGGTTCGTAGCGTAGCTTCATTGACGTTCACAAGTGCCGTATCAGCCTAAAATGAATAAATGATTTTGAATTTTTGAATTTTGAATGATGTGATGATAACACCACCTCGACTGGTTTAAAAGTTTGGATAATTTGGTGCGGGTTCAATTCTCGGTTCGGACATGCTATTATTTAAAAATCATTGAATGCGGTTCGTATTGTTATTTAAATAAAAATAAAGTGCTAGTTGAATAAAATTTCTATCTACAGTATTTGGTGCGGTCTATGCTACCGTGCGCCCTGAGAGCACCCCGGGGCATCCCATGACTATGTCTCAAGTCAAGTCAATAAATTTTTATTCATATAGATTAAATAAAAATAATGCTTATGAATCGTCCAAAATTTTTGTACCTACCACCTGTTATGGACATCTTTTAACTGACAAGAAAAACAGGCGAAAAAAACTCATCAGCTTTAACAGAAGCAACGCATTTACTCATGGTGGAATAGACCACAACAAATTATTCAACCCTTTTAAACCAATCAAGGTGGTGTTACTTTATCAACACTTATAACAGGGAAATTAGGTATAATTATTCCAATCTTCACTCATTTTAGTAATACATTTAAATATTAAAGTCAGTTGTTTGAGCACGACATCGACAGTTACAGAAAAGGCTATCCATAACGCTGCACAAACTTGTTATTTAACATTAAATGTTAAACGTAGACTTCCTTTTATTTAAGACTAGCGGATCCTCGCGGTTTTACCCGCGTGGTACCCGTTCCCGTGGGAATATCGGGATAAAATATAGCCTATGTCACTCGGGAAGACTGTAGCTGTCTAACGGTGAAAGAATTTTCGAATACGGTCCAGTACTTTTTGAGTTTATTCGTTACATACAAAAATACAAATCTTTCCTCTTTATAATATTAGTATAGATGCTATGTTACTTAGAAGCAATGCTTAGGTATAATCGAGCCTTTCGATCGGTGCAATAAAATTAAAGAAATAGTTTTTTTTTACATTCAGGGGGTTCGATTCCCAGTTCAGATAGCCGATTTCTTAAAATTCTCTGAATGCAGTTCGTTTTCTTTTTAAAATAAAAACGAAGTCTCCTTTAAGTAAAATTTTATATCTTCACTATTTAAGGTACTTTCCCTCTATGTGGCATAGTTTTGGGACGTACTGTATATCATACCTATAATTTTTTTTGTACTTACTCATTTTAATTATACACCACTAAATTTTACTTAGTACAAATATTATATGGGATGATAGTGTCCATCAATAGGAACAATTTTTACTACGGGCCAACCTCGGAATCGCGAATAAAAAATCAGCTTTTTCATAAAACGTACAACATCAACTCGACTGAAATGTATGGAACAGCTGATTTTTTTTTTCGATTCCGCGGATGGCCCCATATGGACACTATCATTCCCTAAAATCCTTGTACTAATTAAAATTTAGAGGTGTAAATGTAAGAACGTATAATATATATGTAGGCAACTATTTTATATTTTAAGGTTTTTAAGTTTATATATCGAGAGCGCTGGCCCATTTTGAGGTCATAACCTTTAAAAACTCATTTCTTATGTTTAATATGTTTTTATTATCCTTTTCTGTTGCACTTTGTGTCACCCTTTTAACGATTTTCTCTTGTACTCATCACTTATCCACTCCGTATCCGGCGACAGCGACTCGAAGACTTGTCTGGAAGATATCTCTTTTAGGGACAAGTCCACCTTTGTCGAATACATATACTTATTCATTGTAAACTGAAATGTTTAATGTGTGCAATAAATTATATAATAACGTTGCGAATGATAACTTATGTTTCTGATTCAAAAGTTTCATACAAATTCAAGAGTCTAGATGTCTAATGCGTTGCATACGTGGCATCATTATTTCCTAACCTTTATACATTTGCGGCCGTAACATTCAACCAGTGGATTTTGTCTGCGAGATGATCCTTTGCCCACTATTTATTACCTTTTGTAAAGGTGGTAAATAGCTACTTATAAGGCAATAAAATGCTTGCTTTCAAAAAAGGGTGTGTGTTCTACCTTACATTCACAGGGTCTGTTTATCCATACAAACGTAGTCCCATGTTTCCTCCCCGGATAATATCAATAGAGCAGTCATTTTTCCTAAAAATCTATGGTCACTATTGGCATAGGTGTCCCTATATTTTCCTTTTTAGGGTTCCGTAGTAAGCAACGAACCCTTATAGTTTCGCCATGTCCGTGTCCGCCTAGCTCACAGACTGTTAGTACTAGAAAGCTGTGATTTGTCATGAATATACATATTAATCACGTCGAAAAGTGCTGAGGAAAAAAAATTGTATGTGGCTTTCCTACACGTGAAGTGGGGATGTATTTTTTTTCTTGTATACCCCATAATTTGGGGTGTCGTTGGATAGCAATTCCAAAAATATTGCGGGTTTGTGACAAAAGTTTTTTGATTGAGTCATCCGTTTGTGAATTATTAAACTTTAAAGTGCTTAATTTTGTTAGAGTCAAGTGTTGGGCCCCTCCTCCCCTGCAAGCCAAATGGTTGTTTTTGGATACGTGAAAAAAATCACGATAGTTGTATATACCTACTTAATGACTAAGTTAAAAGGAAACCTATCACAGCTTAGTAGGCTTTACAAGTTTTTGAGTTATAACACATTTTCGAAAACCGCAAATACACGGCTTAATTTTAAATAGCATAAATATTTTAGGGGATGTTAGTGCCCATCAATATGAACAACTTTCACTATGGGACCAACCATGGAATCGCGAAAAAAAAAACAGCTGTTCCATACATTTCAGTCGACTCGATGTTGTACTTTTGTATGGAACAGCTGATTTTTTTTTCGCGATTCCATGGTTGGCCCCATAGTGAAAGTTGTTCATATTGATGGGCACTAACATCCCCTAAAATATTTATGCTAATTAAAATTTAGCCGTGTATAACTTTGTCAATCATACGCACACTATGAAAATGAAAAACAAAGTAATTTTTTTTCTGGCGAAAAATTATAGTGGTATTTTTGCTAGGTATATATGTAATCCGTACGTGAAGGCGATACTCGGAAAAATTATACAAAAGCGAGATAGCAATGAGAAAACAACGCGCGCGGGAGCGAGACCGATTTTGCCGATTACGCAAAAAAGATACAAAATCACTTCGTATTAAAAAACTATAGCGATTTAAAAAAAATGCTTCTATACGATCCTAAATATTTTTAGTGTTCACGAATTAAACCAATTTTCAATAGTATATGTAACCCCATTTAAGAATAATCTTGATATTTCGTATTTTTTTGAGGTATTTTCGAAAAGAAAAAGTGTCGAGCCAAAATCATTAAATCGTGTTTTTGAAACTATACGATTCTAGATAAAGGTATGAAGAAATATATATCTTATTACTAGATTTATTACAACTCCAACCGTCCTATAGTTTTATATCAAAGAGTCCATACTTTTTCCGAGTAGCGCCTTAAGTGGGTACGGAACCCTTCATGGGCGAAGCCGACTCGTACTTGGCTGATTTTTTATATAATTACCATTAAAAAGATATGAAATAACCCTAAAAGATTAGCCGGGTTTTCAGCTATTCTAGAATAAGCTGTTCTAATACACAGGAACACAGTCAAAGCCTTTCTTAAATATTTGATGAAAAAAGTAATTAAATATGTCAAGTTCTGGAAAAGCAATCAGAAGACTACGAAACGTTGATTTTATGAACGTTTGATGGGTATTTGCGGTTCGAGCTGCAGTTGTCTCTATTGCATTCTGCTGGGTGAGCAATTAGTGAGAGATACCAATAGATTTTATAAATACCTCGTTTTCAATTATCTCGCCCTTGAGGTTTCCTCTCAATATCTGTTAACAGGTTACAAGTTCTTCATTTTTTAATCTAATTTTATTATTCAGGTGGGCTGTCTGACGGCGAGGCGAACAGGGGGCCCTCCAGAGGGCGAGCCTCCCGTCGGGACGACCCGCGCCGTCATACCCTCGCGGGGAACCACCTCTTCATCCACCAGCCCCATCCAGGACACAATAGCTCATTGGATTTGGAAGTAAGTCATCTAATTATTCAGGTGGACTGTCTGACGTCGAGGCTAACCGGGGCCCCTCCAGAGGCCAAGCCTCCCGTCGGGACGACCCGCGCCGCCATACCCTTCTCGGGCAACCACCTCTTCATCCACCAGCCCCATCCAGGACACAATAGCTCATTGGATTTGGAAGTAAGTCATCTAATTATTCAGGTGGACTGTCTGACGTCGAGGCTAACCGGGGCCCCTGCAGAGGGCGAGCCTCCCGTCGGGACGACCCGCGCCGCCATACCCTCGCGGGCCACCACCTCTTCATCCACCAGCCCCATCCAGGACACAATAGCTCATTGGATTTGGAAGTCAGTCATCTAATTATTCAGGTGGACTGTGTGACGGCGAGGCTAACCGGGGCCCCTCCAGAGGGCGAGCCTCCCGTCGTGACGACCCGCGCCGCCATACCCTCGCGGGCAACCACCTCTTCATCCACCAGCCCCATCCAGGACACAATAGCTCATTGAATTTGGAAGTAAGTCATCTAATTATTCAGGTGGACTGTCTGACGGCGAGGCTAACCGCCCCTCCATAGGGCGAGCCTCCCGTCGTGACGACCCGCGCCGCCATACCCTCGCGGGCGACCACCTCTTCATCCACCAGCCCCATCCAGGACACAATAGCTCATTGGATTTGGAATTAAGTCATCTAATTATTTAGGTGGACTGTCTGAGGTCGAGGCTAACCGGGGCCCCTCCAGAGGGCGAAGCGGTGGCAATAATGAAAATATATATTTTAGTAACTTTAGCATTTGGTTCCACGAAGTGGGCTTATCAAGTCCAAATACATTAAAAAGTCCCTGGGAAATTTTAAGAACAAGAAAAATCAAATGATTATGATTATGAGTCTAAAAAATGAGAAGCGGGAGAAACTAGAAATCACTACCACTACTAAAATACAATGTTAATTGTGCCGCATCGTCGACACTTATTTGTTGGTTTAACTTGCAGGGTGGGGGCGCAATTCAAATGTTCCCAATTGCAGTAGATAAAAGGCGTCAAAGAGACCTTATAAAATTGGGGAGCTTTAAATGATATGTTGTAAAGAAACAACATGATTTGTTACAATATTACTATAACATTGTTTGACAGTTCGCAGTAAGACCCAGACAGGGTCAAGAGAATATTTATGTTTAAACGGATTTTATTTGTAGTACCGATGATGTTTGTCATAATTTCATAAAGTTTTGGTTATGGGTTTTGGGACGGTTTTGGGATTAGTCACTCCCTTCAAAATACACGACTGGGCAAATTTTCAAACGTTATGCTTTGATTGAACGATTTGGCGTGTATTAGACTGACAAATCAAGATAAATAATATCTGGTGAACTTTGAGCACTATAATCTTCTTTCTCTTTAATGTCCTAGACGCCGTACCAGACATAATGCTGCGACGACCCGTCTACCACGAACTTTTAAGAAAAAATTTCGCCATTTATTGATATGTTTAGTCTCCACATTGAAAAGGCATGCGTTCAATTAACATTTAGCCAACGTATATATATTTATATTTTAGGGTTTCGACATAAAACAAAAGGAGAAAACCTTGTAGAATTACTCGTGCGTCTGCCGTCGGTGTTATAGCCAATTTTCTCCAAAACTACTGGACCAAATAAGTTAAAATTTGGTACTCGTGTGCTTTTCTGTGACCCAAAGACGAAGGTACAGGGTGTCTCATAAAGACCCAACTACTTTGAAAGTGAAACGGAACGCAAAAAAGCGCGGGAACAAATGAAACTAGTGTCATTTGTGAACTTACAAATTACACTAGTTTCATTTTGTTTACATTTTTTTATTGCCATCATGCCGTATATGGGAGAGCACTGCGCTTTTTACGTGCGCGCGTTTTTTGAGAACGGTTGCTCGCTCATTCGCGTGCGTCGTCTATTTCGACTCCACTATCATTTGCGAAATATTGGTGAGGCGCCAAGCAATGCAACCATACTCTCGTGGATCCAGAGCTTTAACACTTCCTGGAACACAGTAGGAATTAAGCCATCTGGACGTCCTAGAAGTGCAAGTACGTCAGACAACATTAAATTGGTGGCAAACTCTGTGCGACGTCAACCTCAATTAGGACTATCCAGAGCGACCGTACATCGCATATTGCGTTCCGATTTGCATCTAAAAGCATACGAAATTCAGGTCGTGCAGTCACTAAATGCATCTGATTATGTTTTAAGACTGAATTTTGCCCGTTTCTGGGGAGTGTCTAATCCAGCCGTGCTTTACCAACGTCCATTGCATAGTCCCAAAGTTACCGTATGGGCGGCTATGTCGGCAAAATGCATCATTTGACCATACTTTTTTGAAGGCGCAAGGGTCAGAACAGTAACTGTAACTTCGGCGCGTTATGTAGACATGATCCACAACTTCCTTCATCCGGAGCTTCAAGAATGCTCACATTACAACCGAGGGACTTGGCTTCAGCAAGATGGAGCCACCTCCCATACAACCAGCAACTCGATAGAAGCTCTATTCGAATTGTTCACAGAAAAAGTCATTCCGAGGACGGGTGACATCGCATGGCCGCCTAGGAGCCCGGACCTTACTCCATGCGATTTTTTTCTTTGGAGTTACCTTAAAGTGAATGTGTACGACAATGCCCCACAAACTTTGACAAAATGAAGAAGCAGCATCACAGAAAAAATGGCGTCTATTTCCAGAATCAGAGAATTTCCTATTTGCATAAATCTGAAATTAGAGGAATGCCGAGAGCGCAGAGGACTTCATCTGCACATTATTTAAAACAAAAAAATCCTTTTGATATTTACTAATAAACAATTTTATAACAACTGTTGTTTGTGTTTTTTTGTAAGTACCTTGAAATTGTTGGGTATATGAGACAGCCTGTATAACGTAAACAACTGTGACTATTGGGAAGTGAAACAAAAGAACTAAAAAGTTTTGATTACTGTATCATGTGGCCTATCAAAAGAAAGGTCTTATTTTAGGGATTTTAAAGATATTTTTTTAGATCTTCGGTTTTTTAAGGTATTCAAGTAAGAAGACAAACATTTACCATTTCCCTCCCTTCAATTTTCGTCGAAACTGCAGGACCAGATGAGTTGAAATTATCTTATTTATTTTATTTGATATGGTACAATGACAGAATATAAATTATTACATTGCAATCAATATGCTACAGAACACATTACAATAACTATTGTACACATCATTTATACGTAAAACGAAAGAAGTAAACAAGTTTTAAATTCTTTACGGCTAACAACCAATAATATACTAACTAACACTAAACTAAAATTACTTAAAGAGGAAATATCATTCAATAACATTAATTTAACAAAGATCTCGAAAAAGAGACAATTTAAATGAGTTTACACTACAATTGAAAATATCCTTATGAGAACATAGATTGTTATACTCTTGACACATGCGTAAAAGTGGTGCATTTTTCGATACAAAGTTGTTGTTAGTACAAGGTACACTCAATAATTGAAAATTACGTACTGATCGAGTCGGCACCTTATAGTTAATTTGGTCTAAAAATTCTTAACAGTATCCATAATTTTCAATTTTATGCAAAACACATAAATCACTAACAAATCTAAGCTTCTCCAAACTCGCAAGTGAAAACTCCGTAAGCCTATCAGTATAATCTGGTAAACTGCGTCTCATACCAAACCTAGTGCATAATAGTAGTTTATGTGCAGTCTCATACACTACTTTATCTACACTCATTACATTTATTATATATTTCAAAAATAGAGCAAATCAATATTAATTATAAAATGTGAATTGGTGCCATAGACCGTAGGAGTCTATACTGTTTATTCCTTCTAAATAAATCCTAAATAAGGTCAAACGATATTTCACGCCGGGACAGCTTTCAACTCTTTATAAAGCTCAAGTCCGGTCTTGCATGGAATATTGCAGTCACCTTTGGGACGGCTCAGCGAAGTACTAACTAGCTGCACCGGACACGATCCAACGCAGAGCTGAGAGGCTGATTGGCGACAAAAAACTGGTGAAGAGCAAGTTTCACACCCTAGCTCACCGCCGCAAAGTCGCTTGTCTGTCGTTCTTTAACAGTCTATACTTCGGAGAGTGTGCTCAGGAGCTGCATGAGCTCATACCGCCATCCCCCTTCTTCCATCGGACATCCAGACGCACAGCGGGCTACCACCCTTTCTTGGTTGATATTCCCATATGTCGCACCAAGCGCTACTCAACATCTTTTATATTGTGCACAGCAAAGGAATGGAACTCCCTCCCTGCGTCTGTATTCCCGAGTACTTATAACCCGACCACCTTCAAAGCAAGAGTGACTAGGCACCTTCTGGGTTAGCTCGCTCCATCGTAGATCCTGTTTTAGCCCATGGGCTTGATTGGGATCAAGAGCAAACCCAAAAAAAGTAAAAAAAAAAATCTAATTTAAAAAAAAGTTTCTGATTGTTGCCGTCTCTAATTGACATTTTTTTTCTTCTTCTTAAAAATTTAAGAAAAGTGACAATAACTGCTTGGCCACTAATAGTACTAAATACTTACTTCATTTAAAATTTTTCAATACTTAAATAAGTTTTTGTTAATACAGGTGTGAGCGGAGCACGAAATGAACTAAGTATCAATTTGTTACTCTCTCAGTGTAGCGACGTCATTCATCAAATCAAACAAATTTGTTTTTCCACTTACCATATAAGCGGCTTACGAGTGTCATCCATACTAATATTATAAATGTGAAAGTGTGTTTGTTTGTTTGTTTGTTTGTTTGTTTGTCCTTCTTTCACGTCAAAACGGAGCAACGGATCGACGTGATATTTGGTATGGGGATAGTTTGGGAGCTGGAGACTAACATAGGCTACTTATTATTCCGGAAAATTGAGTAAAAATTGTAATTTTCAATAAAAAATCGTTTAACTGTTGTACCTTCGATACAAAACTGTCATTTCTTCCATTACCGTTTCCAAAGAGTATGTAAGCACTGACGTCTGCGCGGTCAAATTAGAATACTAATATTTTCCATAAGCTTAGAATAAAAAAAATGTACTGTAACTAGCGCCAAAAATGCCCCAGTCGCGCATGCGCGCAGAGTTATCTGACAGTCACTCTACTTCACAGAGTAATTTTTTATATGCAGGAAATAGAGACCACCAGCTTGGGCTCCTTTATTGGTAGCAAGGAATTTATAATACAACAGGAAGGTGCACTGCTGCAAAAAAACGGTCCTAATGAGATAGTAAGAACGAGGTCAGTTTATCTCACTCCATCCCATTATGGCGGCCACGAACATGCGCGACGGGCGGCGGGCGGCGACGAGCGAATTGCGAACTTGACACAACGAAGAACGGAAAACGTCAGAAAACGTCATTCGGCTTGTAATGTTGCTACTTTAACATTCTGAAATCTATCATTCAAATTCTTTTCTAGGATAAGCCATAAAAAACTTAAACGACCTGATACATTTTTATGCTTAATACGGTAATACCTAAATTAATATGCGATGTTTTCTATTGACTAAAAGTAATACGAAGCGAAAATTTTACGAAATTTAATTTTTATAACGAAAGTTGTGAACCATAAATCTACTAAACCTGTTATTTAAGAGTGCTGGCAATTTCAGAGAAAGGGACACCCTCACCTCGTTCTTGCGGTCTCAGCTGGACCGTTGACATTTTGTATTGAAATATAAACCTTATCTCTTAATATTAAAGTGTATTTTTAAATACACAAAATTACGGAGTGCACCTTCCTGTTGTACGTTGTACTTATAAATTCCTTGATTGGTAGTGTGTAACTAGCGCTATCTGTTGTCTGGTGTAGGCAACTTTTGGTGTATAAACGTATAAACACACACACAAGATGTTGGTGACCGGGTCCACTATTATATGGCAAAACAACGTTTGCCGGGTCAGCTAGTTAATTAAATATATTTAAAATCAGTTTCCAAAAATTAAACTTATCCTTTTCTTTTTATTTCTTTTTAATCCTAATCTTTTTATTTTAACTCTTTTATAGCACAACAAAGCTGCACAGAAAACAATGCACTTCCCCGAATATGCAACTGTGTCTAAATATCAGGACACCAAGAGGAACAATAATTTTGTAGACCCTCGAATGAGAAAGGTATTTTGTTTTGTTTGGTTTTTATTTGACTAAATTACTAACATGTTACAATTATTGCTAGTCTGCTAACAATTAACATTGTTTTCATCCCATCGATTCGAAAAGCGATGATTTTTTATCTAATAACAGGGTCCAAAACGATTAATTTTTTACCTGTTATGACAAGAGGGAATAAATGAGATTTGAATTTTGAACAGCTTCATAACAGGGTCCAAAACAATGAGATTTGAATTTAGAACATAATTAAAGAAGCATTGGTTGGAGTGTAGCAAAGGGTGTGCAGTACTTAAAAAAACTGATTTTGTATGGGGCCGGGACTTTTTTCGGGACCGACAAATTTTAAAAAACGGAATTTTATAAAATTGAGAATATCTCGTAAACGGTGAGTCGTAGCTAAAATCTAACAAAATTTTCAACCCCCCTACGGCATCCCCGGAGATACTTATAAGAAATCTGATGGACATATATTTTTTTATTTTTTTTTTTTTATTTCAAAACTCATTTTTTTTTCTTGCCCGACTAGCGCTATGATGTATCCGAACGACAAAGAAAGGTAGGTAGTTTGAGTTGTCTTTACTGCTTTTCTTATAGAGGGGGATGAAAAGCAGAGTGTATTACTCGGCCGCAAAATTATTTTCACCTCGGGTGGCGTATATTGAATCCCTCGCTGCGTTCAGGATTCTACTTTAGAATCCTTCACTGCGCTCTGGATTCAAAATAGCGCCCTCGCCGTAAATATATTATTTTGCTCCCTTGTAATACAATCTACTATTTTACATGCATTTCGAAAGTAACGCAATCTAATCATAATCCATCAATATTTTATAATATAAAATAAAGAATGTTTCCGATAAGTAATAGAGATGGGCAAACTATGACTTTAGCCGACTAGTCGGCTACAAAACTGCTACTAGTCGGACGACTAATCGGCGAAGCCGCTCTCGGTGCAGTTCGGGTGACATCGGCAATGTTCGTGACTACGCTTTCGGCTGGTAGGTTGCGGCGCCCAGCGCCTGGCGTTCAGGCGGATTTGTCGGAACATGTTTTTGTTTGCATTGCATTTTTCTATCATTGTTTACGTGCCGTGCAAGCTGGCGTTTCTAGGTGTATTTAATTAGCAAAACAAAACTAAGTTGAATTCGTAGCTAACACAGTCAAAATTATTTTATTAGTAGTGGAACTACCTTATTGAAATTGCTTGCGTCATGTCGAAGAAGAAATCACGCATTTGGACGTTTTTTTGACCACCCTATTTAGTAAAGTATATTAATACGAGTAAAAAACGGGCCGACTACAAATATGACCGAATAGTCGGCGACTAGTCGGTACATCACTAAGCTAACTAAAGAATGTGTTTCCCTCCAGAGTCTATTCCCCACCATGTAATTTAGCACTGTTACATGCACCATGATCACGGAGTAACTAACTGATCGAAATAACAATTAATCGAATAAATATTTTTTACTTTTTTGCATTCACAATGGATTTTTTTTTATTGAAAATAATGAAAATGAAGTAAGTATTAGAAAATGTCGACCCGTCTCACAACAGCTAGCTATGGAGACCATCGGATGGTCTCCGTAGCTCACAGTGCAAGGTCGTAGGTAGGTTCGAGTCCCATCGGAGCTAGTTGTAGGACTGGTTGACTTTTTCTAATAAGTACTTCATTTTCAATATTTTCCACAAATGCCGCTCATGTTTAATTTTGCGAAATGAGAAGCTTAGCGCTCCACAACGTTGTGTAAGTTCGAACTTAAAGAACTAGGATATTATCCTTGTTATTAACTTTGTCAGTGCCTAAGGGGAAACTTGAATAAAGAGCTGGCAGAAAATTACAACTTCAGTTACAAGCTAGATTAGAAAATGCTGGATTAATTAAAACCGTTTTATTTTTTCTTTTTTTTCAATGGCTTGGTACACCGCACATCGTAATTCAATCAAAATTTTAGATTATGTAACCTATGTACAGGCACTCGTGATTAGTAATATATTTCAGAACTAGCACTCCGCTCGCGACTTCGTCTGCGTGGACCCCCTTTTTATCCCGTTAGAGGGAGAATTTCCAAAAATCCTCTCTTAGTGCTCCCCTACACTCCCCAAGAAACATACTTACATGCTAAAGTTCAGTTTCTTGCGCCCAGTAGTTTTGGCTGTGCGTTTTCTGTCACTCAGTAACGCAAGAGTTTTATATAAGTATGTATATAGAATATAGATATAGTTTTTTTTAGGTTGTTAATAAATTTTCTAACCTATTTATTTGGGCGAAATATTTGCGATGCGGCCCCGCAACGCATCGTATGTGCTCCGGCCCTATCTGCTCAATAATATAATCTAGCCTCATCTACAAAAATGGATAAATGCACTCCTAAAATGCTAAATGTACACCAACGGTGTGCAACTTAACATTATTTTAGGGTGGAATTAAATATTTCGCTATAAAAAGTCCAGCTATTTATTTACAAGTTTCTCTTCCACATATAATTTTGACTGTTCTTTTTATTATAGCCTCCATTGCCTCGAAGCTACCCGCCACCAAATGGATTGCTCTTCGATGATGACCCCGGCATCATGTCGGAGGTGGAAACCTCCTCCACTGGCTTTAGGAGGGGGGGCAAACAAAGATCTTCGCTCCCCGTCGTCAGGACCCCAAGCAAGACTTTGGAACGGCCACTAGGTACGTATGTTTGTGACATGATCTAGTTTGAGTAAGTATTATTATTTATTATTTAAAATACTTGAGCTTTTCAGTCTTAAATTTGAGACTCGAGTCGTTTTGCATGACTCGAGACTATAGTATAGTATAGTAAGTCTTATGAATCTTTCATTCTTTTCAAATCTTTTCAGTCCTTTTGGTCTTTTTCTGAATTAATTATCCTGCGGCAAGTCACAACTTACTTACTTGCCACGGGCCGATCGCCTTAGGCCGTATACAGAAAGAAAGCCGGAAGCCGATGCCAATTTACCGGCGCTTATAAGCGCCGGTCAATTAAGGTAACAACAGCTACATAAAGCAAGCCGATTGAAGCCGATTTTCTGAGTAGCTTCATATTTTGAAATTATTGCAAATAATACACATCTTTTTAAATCACAATAGTTTATTCTAAGTCCATAGTATAATCATTATTACAAAAGGGCCAGGCCAGCGCTGACCAGCGCGTGTCGGAACTCGGAACTTGTCTGCGACGTTCGGCGCCTATCGGCGCTTGTTCATAGAGACTGCCTTGCCGGTTTCCGGCGCGGACCGGCGTCTATAAGCGCCGATAGGCTTCCAGCTTTCTTTCTGTATACGGCCTAAGTCTGTTTATTGTACGTGCAGTTGACGTTTACGCGACGTGCAAACTAAACGCAAGCAAACGTCGGAATCGCCTTTCAAAAAAATAGCGCGTAGTGTAACTCACGTTCTATTAGGGTGATACGGCTGCACGCGGCGTTTAGGTTTGCGTGACGTGTACGTCGTTATGTCATTACGGCAATACGAAATCAAACGTTATGACGCAAACGTGGTCAAGACGCGCTGCATAAAATTACGGTGATTGCCCGCTGCCTTGGACGGTGTCCACACGTGGTTTCTACTTATTTACTTATGGATGTGTAAACCGGCCTTTGGACTGTTCTCACACCGGCGACTCGCCTCGTCGTCTCTCGCGGAGCGCAAATCTATACTGCGCTGCCGCACCGCGTCGCATGTTCAGTGTGTTGGACTAGGCATGTTTCCTAAACTAATCGATGTACGCGCATACTTTGAAATCCTGCGTTTTCACGCGCAATGCGACAGGGTGCGGTGCAGTGTAAGAACTGCCTAAGGACATGTATCGAGTGTTAAATCCGCTCCGCGATCAGCCATACACGGTGTGTCCTCACTTAGGACGATCAGGTATGGTCTATTATTTTATAGCAAATTCTAAAGTTAGTTCAACCGGCGCAATTCCCAGAGCCGGGGCTTCAACCCCTTCCTTTACAAAACATATTTCAATTTAAATCACCCTCGGAGCGTCCTCGCGATTTTAATATCATATCCTTTACGCGCTTCGCAGAATAAGGAATTTGCTCGCAACGTGAGTTAGCTGCGTTGCTCTCATGTTCCTCTATGAGATAACTTACCATTGCTTGACTGTGTTGGTTTGAGTGAGTGACAGTGACGCTTTTCAGTTATTATTTGACGAAGCGTACGCTGTCCTACTGTTGTACGTAGTAACAACTTTCTCAGATAACAACTTCTGTGTTTACTGGTATTACTCATATATGTAAATTACTAATAAAAACGCGAAGTTAACTTTGCCTTATTTTATTTCAGTTACCTTTTCACGTGTGTGCTACATATTAAATTATAAGTAAGAAGATAGATCGTACTAAGACTGAGATAAGCTGTAATGTAACCTGAATGTTACAATTTATAAGAGCAGCGATGAATTTTCTCAAAGCTTGAAAGCTGAATTCTTGAATGGAAAAATCTGTTAGAAAAAAATTACCGTTCTGATAAATATTCTGACGCTTTAATATCTGGAGTAAAATGCCAGTTTAAGAGAAAGCTATGTTATAAAAGTAAGTATAAAAATTAAAATAGTTTTTAAACTAAGTATTTATTTGTTACAGGACTAGTATTTCTGCAATACCGAAGCGAAACTAAGAGGGCCCTACTACCAAATGAAATAACATCGATTGACACAGTAAAAGCTCTTTTCGTACGAAGCTTCCCGAAGCAATTGACGATGCAGTATATGGACAGCCCCATGGTGAAGATCTACATCCATGACTCCTCCAAGGACATGTTCTACGAGCTCGAGGATGACAGGTAAGTCAGACATTTTCGACGGGCCCGTTGGCGCAGGGTTACTGATCATACTACCTGAGTCAGATCTTGGGTTTGATCCCCCCGGGACAATATACTGTCTTTCTTTACATTTAGTAAGATACAAATAAATAATCGCGAAGCGCACCGAAATTCACTAAGAAAATGTATATGTACAGTACATTGACATGCTTGACATGCTCACTAAAACATTTCTACGGTGGTGGCGTGTGAGGCGGGTCGTTACGTTCCCTAAAATATGGTTGAGCGAAGCGATGGCTGGTTCATGCGTCATGCTCGTGAACGGGTGCTGCCAGTGGGAATGGGTCTGCTCTTATCTGCTTGCCTTAAAATGTGTTTTCTTTTGTTTTTATTCATTTTATTAAGAATTACATTTGAAACATGTATGGCGCAACTTGCAGTATATAGTAGAATTGTCTTTTGTTTTTAACTAATATTAAAGCTTTAAGTAGAGTTCCTAAGTAATTGAAAATTGTTCACCGCTATGATCATTAGTTCGCCTATACTTAACTGTATTTATCATAACCCATTGTGTAATTGTGATGGAAACTTACCTTAGTCATACCATGTTAAGGTCATTTTTTAATTTGACGACTCTGTATGAAATAAAAAAGGGAGAAAAAAACAACCCTTGGAGTTTCTTGCCGGTTCTTCTCCAAGGCCTCCCGCTGTAGGGTTTGCGAACCGATGGCGTAGCTTCTATGACGTTCACAAGTATTGTAAATAACAATCTAAATTGACTATACAAATTTGAATCTTGAATCTTGAATTGCCTGCCACAAACATCATATTTTATAGCACAGTGTGACCTAAGCCCGCACTTAGGTAACGGTTAGCCGTGACCTAAGTAGCCCTTTATTACACTGTATTTATGAATCTTTATTACACTGTATTTATGAATTCATTTAGATCACAGATCCGGAATATCCTATAATAAAAACTAAAATAACACTCAAAATAATAGAATAGGATAGGATTTCTTTTTTTTGTCTTTTAATTTTGTTTTTGGATACTTACGTGAAAAAATTCATGATAGCCCTTCAAGGGCGAGTCCGACTCGCACTTGGCCGATTTTTTTGTTTTTGTTGTTCATAAGTGCAAAATTTTTTAGCCAGATTATGTTGAAAATTCGAATGCCTAAGATACCTTTTCTGAATGGATTCAATACGTTTGATATGCACGTCAAAACGTCTGAGATTAAGTTCTTTTATGAGTTCTTTGTTGTATAAATGCTTTCTTTTAACCAAGAATCCGACTCCTTACAGGCCAGGCGTTTCTCCTTTATAGTGTTATATATATTTTCTAATAATTTGTTCCAAATATTTAATAGTAACATTCAAAAATATAACATTGAAGAATAACAAAAGTGAAAAAAATAAAATCAAACTGTTCATTATCAAACAAGTAATGCGCTGCTGAATTGTGACGAACAGTGTCTCTAACTATCTCTTTCTAATACGAAATTGTATATAGTGTATTGCACTACCACAGCCTCCTATATCTAACAAGCCATGCGCATAAAGTTGGCAAGGTCGCATTTCTGTGAACCTATTTGACGGGCCAAATTCAAAAAAGTTAGATTACTTGACTTGCTTTCAATTTCACGCATTATGACACATTTTAATTACGTAAAATGACACATACGCAAAATGGCATATACGCGAAATGACACATACGCAAAATGACATACGCAAAATGTCACATACGCAAAATGACAAATACGCGAAATGACAAATACGTGAAATGACATATACGCGAATTGACACATACGCAAAATGACATGAATTAAAGACGTAAAATTTTGTTACGCATAGATTTGTAATAAATACCTACGTATCCGTGTCATAAAGGTGGTGGTGGTATGTGGCATGAGATCCCCTTTTTGCATAATGTCTTTATTCCTAATTTCGTTTGGCGGCGGCATAACAAATTATCCATATTTTATTTGTCATATTAATACACTTTGCCATATTTTTTGGCATACTATTTATATTGGCATAATTTTCATTTGAGCTAATTTGATTTTGCATAATGTTATTAGGCATATTGTATATTCGCCTAATATTATTTAGACAAATAAATATCAAAAACAATGAGAACGAATGAAGTCATTATGCGTATGTCATTCTGCGTAGTCACAATATGTCATTTAGCGTCAGATTCATAGATATGTTATTATGCGCATGTCATTCTGCGTGGTCACAATATGTCAAGTCCAAGATGTGTCATTATGCGTATGTCATTCTGCGTAGTCACAATATGTCATTTTGCGTCAGAGATGTAGATATGTCATTATGCGTATGTCATTCTGCGTGGTCACAATATGTCAAGTCCAAGATGTGTCATTATGCGTATGTCATTCTGCGTAGTCACAATATGTCATTTTGCGTCAGAGATGTAGATATGTCATTATGCGTATAAACCTTTCGCTCTGTTTCTTCCCTTGGAAATGAAAAGTTTGACACAGCTTCATCTCCATTTTTAGCGAAGAATCGTTATTCGATTTGCATTCGGGAATGCAGCACCGCCTTGGCATATGTTGGAGAAAGAATACGAGTTACAAACGGGGCTTCAACAGTAAAAAAAAACCTTAGAATTCATTCATACAATTAGTTGAGGTTATGTTTTTGCAAATCAAAATTACATGCTATTTAGACATGATTCTTATGAAATCTTTATTTATTTACCTTCTTGAAACCTTCACGAGCACGTTTACATATAAATAGATGTCGGTAATCTTAATTTTCTGCCGTGAAAAGAATATTTACAATCCGTTTTACAGGTAAACAACAAGTAAACCGGTTCACTGTGACGTTGCCGCTTCGCTTCATAGCATGGCTTGTAGAAGACAATAGAGAAGGCTAACTAACTAAGACTAACTTGAGGCTAAGACTAACTTCTGACGTTACATGTAGGTATCTAGCGCTGTCATTGTCTAAAAGGAATTTTGATGATCTAAATCTCCGAAAATATGTTAAATATTTGAAAATAAATACATGTGTCGTGTTTCTGATATATCTAAAATCATTTTAAACAAATAAAAAAGAATTAGTCCGATCCCCTATTCTCCAAGAAATAAAGACGATGGTCAATTTTGGAACTAAAAAAAACATAATGTCAGCATTATGATGACATTTTTGACAGTCGACAGTCTCCTTACCTATCCATAAGGAAGGCCAGTGCCCCATGCATGAAGTGGTGCTACTAGCTACCTGTAAACCGTATTTAGAAAAATATGACGTGCCTTTTTCGATTCCACATTTCATTTCGAAGTAATGCTACTTTGAACCTCGTTTCCATTGTTTTGCGGTAACAGTCACACAGTTGTTCAATTTTGTTCTACGTAAGGAACTTTCGTAGCCCTCTCATAACAACTCGAATTTAAATTATATCTTATTACCACGTAACAAATCTTACACAGCCAACTCGGAGGGTCTCCTTCGCAATGCTAAACTCGAAACTTTGTTATACCCGTCCCTCTCACTCTCTATTCATGACAGAATCGAGTGAAAGGGGCGGGGGCTAAGGAAGTTTCGGATTTTGTGTTTCGGAGTACCTACGGTCCCTGATGTTGTATGGAACAACCTGAAGGACAAAATCAAAACTTTAACTGCATAGTGTCAGTTTCAACAAGTTACTTAGAAGTTTGTGTTGTTTGACAAGAATCTTAATTTTAAAATGGAACAAAACTGCTTTCAAAGATTTAACAAACTTTTATTTAACTTGCCATCTTATTCAGTTAGTTAGTGGGGGACAAAACTTGCAACTTTTATTTGAACCTCTTCTAAACTTAGGACTTTTAAATTTTGCATTGTTATTCAGTTCCGATGCCAATGCATTAAAATTATATAATAAACATGATGCTGCAGCCAAGAGTGTCTTCACATGAGGGAACTCCTCAACGCTTGGGAGCATAAGATACGAAACTTTGCATAGTTATTCAGTTCTGCTGATAATCAATATATATAAAATTCAAAGTCCTGACTGACTGACTGACTGACTGACTGAGATATTAACGCACAGCCCAAACCGCTGAACCTAGAGACTTCAAATTTTGCACATACATACGTTATACAGTGTAGGCATCCACTCAGAAAGGATTTTTGGAAATTCCACCCCTAAGGGGGTGAAATAGAGGATGAAAGTTTGTATGAAAGTCCGTCAGTTTTGAAGTTAGGATCTTCAAACATTGTATTTAGGCTGGCAATTGAAAATTAATAATTACCTGTGTCAGCGTTTTTGACAATTCAACCCCCCAAGAGGTGAAAAGGGGGATGAAATGTTGTATCTGGAAAGTCCTTCATTTAATTTATTATTTAGGCTTATGGTCGGAAAGTAAAACAAATAAGCAGAAACATGTTTCGTATTTTTTCGAAAATGAACCCCTTAGAGGTTAAATGGGATAAATAAACCTAAAAATCTATATGGATGTCGTTATTGAGGTTTTATGGGATGACGATTGCAAAAATGGCATTTATTTTGATGTTTAACACGCTGAACATGATTCCACCCCTAAAAGGTTGCAATAGGGGTAAAATTTTGAATGAAAAATCAGGGATAAAATAGACATTTCAACTTGAAACTTTGTAGGCTTACTTCTTAAAACAAATAGGCAACCCATTTCGTAATTTACCCAAAATCAAACCCAGGGGGTAAAATAGGGGATGAATAATGTAAAAGTCCGTCAGTTTTGAAGTTAGGATCTTCAAATTCTGTATTTAGGCTGGCAATTGAAAATTAATATTTTCCTGTGTCAGCGTTTTTAACAATTCCACCCCCGAAGGGGTGAAGAGGGGGATGAAATGTTGTATCTGGAAAGTTCTTCATTAAATTTATTATTTAGGCTTATCGTCGGAAAGTAAAACAAATAAGCAAACACATATTTCGTACTTTTTCGAAAATCAACCCCTTAGAGGTTAAATGGGATAAATAAACCTGAAAATCGATATGGATGGATGGATAAATGGCATTTATTTTGATGTTTAACACGCTGAACATGACAATCCTTATTTCAACCCCTAAAAGGTTAAAATAAGGGTGAAGTTTTGAATGAAAAATCAGGAGGTAAAATAGACATTACCTACAACTTGAAACACTTCTTAAAACAAATAGGCAACCCATTTCGTAGTTTTCCGAAAATAAAACCCAGGTGGTAAATAGGGTATAGAAACCTAAATCATCTTAAGTACTTACCCTAAAAGTTCTTGGTACCTAAGCTACTCAGAACTAACTTTTTGATTATGAAACAGACACTTATTATTTACTAGCTTCCGCCCGCGACTTCGTCCGCGTGGACATTCGAGAAAATACTTAGGGGACCAATAACCAGGATAAAAAAGTATTCTATGTTTTAATTTCATAAAAATCCGATCAGCCGTTTTTACGTGATTAGGCGGGTCCTCCCCCACCAAGCGAGCAGCCTCGCGCGAGGCAGAACGTTTGCCACGTGCGGCGGGCCTCGCACGAGGCTGTTGTTCACTGTTCTTCCCAGCGAATGCCATCATGAACTGGGAGGAACAGCAGGTGAGCACACGTGGACTCTCTGGTTATCTAGCCCGCACCCTATCTATTATCCATACTTATATTATAAAATAGGATAACGTCATGTTAGTTCATGAGGGCGAAGTCGCGGGCGAAAGGCTAGTTCAAAATAACTACGTATTTGATCAGAACGCAAAGGAGGCGATAAATACCTACATCCAAAGTGTACCCCCCTCTACTTTTTAAAATAAAAGATAAGAAGAATAATCAAAGGTAAAAAATCTATAAAAAGTTTTATGCTGTAGATCCAAATAAAAACTTTAACTAGAATTAGTTTGAATGAAATTTTAGTTTGAATGAAACTGTAAGGACTACACAGTTAAAATTTCGTAGGTACTGAGAGACCCTACGTGGGAATCAGTTAAATAATAAATGTTTTAAAGAGACAAATGTTTATTTCGGCACCGTGGCCGATCTATTCTATGTATACTACAACACGCGACCGCGGAATCGTCTGGACTAAAACAAACTACTCGCGTAATGACAATGCATTCGATATTTTTGAATACTGATTTAAACATAAATCAACCATAGACAATGCAAGGAGGTATCATATCCTAACAATATGATACCACATGCCGCCGCCGCGACAAAAAAACCTTTCTTACTAAAGAAATGATTTTTTCCTACATAGATTACCCTAAAGCGAAGGCCCTGCCTACCTTGGAACGATATCACATCAATAAGACTGGTCCTCACTAACGGACAGCCAGGACAATGGTCGATATAATTATTAATTTCCTGTAATCAAAACAAACCATCCATTGCATTGGCTTGACATACCAAAACCAAGGGAAAAGGTCTGCCCAGCCTTCAATCTAACCTTAATACATCATTATGTAGTTACAATCAAAGCTAACCCTAGCTCATTTAAGCATTAACTAAGTCGAAATTCCAAGATCAAACATGTCAGACAAGCACCAATAATATATTGACTACGAAATTACCCAAAAATAACCCTCATCTCAAAAGGTGCCCGACAACAAGCTTGGAACTTCATAAACCTGTGGTAACCTCAAGCAGACTGTCTACTAGGGGCCACCACAGTTTATGTAGCGTGGTGTCGACAACATTGCCAGTCAGGGTTAGAGGGATCCTGCAACAAACAGGATATGACCCTGGTCCTTATTGGACCATCAGGGTTTCCTCCCCCCTCACCAACAAATGTTGACGTCACCTCGTTCCTTAAGTGACATCGAAACAACTTACAAACTAACTAAAACGGAAATAAAATGAAACACAGAAGTGTTACTTTTGTGGTCCAGATCATTAACGAAACGTGATGTCAATATCAACATAAGTTAAGGTCAGAGGATTCTCACTCCTAATTAGATAATAGGTCATCCTCCTGCCCTATCCCATGAAGTTAAAGAGACACGACACGATGTCTACTAATTAGTAAAAACACCAAAAAAAATTTATTTTATTGAATTAAACATTAAAAAAAATTAAACACATCATTATATTATAAGTGGACCACAGGACACTTCGTGGGCTTCAGGTGCAGTATTTCCTTACATGAAAAAGAAACACATATTAATACAAATCACACAATTATACATTTCAACTATCTAACAATCACTATTATAAAACATCCTAAAATCCTATCCTATTTTTATCCCTATTATAAAATGAATCTATAAAAGAAAATTTGTTTTTACATTTAATTTTATATGTAACAAATTTCATTCGTTTCTTATTTCGTAAAGAACTAATATTACATAACGAACTTATATTGGATTTCGAAATCCTATTCATATTCGACTTTTCAAACTTTTTCGTGCCTTTCTTCATTTTACTGTCATTCCTATTTTTATTCATAAAAAAAACTTTTTAATCTAGGAATGACATGCGAACTTTTTTCTGACATATTACTTTTTTGAAAATTACTTTGACATCCGTCATTCGAGACATCTATCACTTGTGACTGTTGTGACTCATTGTCATCAATGTCAATCGATGTCAACATAAAATTCATGTCAACATTAAATTCAAAATTAAATTTTTTGTAAATTATACAAAATTTTTCAAAATTCAAAATTATGTTATTCCTGCTAAGAAAATCACAACCCAACACTATGTTTGGTACAATGTCCCTTACAACAACGAATCGCTGTGTAAACAACACGTTATCTATCAAGAAACATACATTAGTTTTCCCTACTATTGAAAGTTTTCCACCACTCACATTTCGTAGTTCAGCGTTCACCATGTCCACACTGAGACCTAGACTGTCTACTACCGTCTGTGATATTACCGACACACTCGCACCGGTGTCCACCAAGGCGTCTATTTTCTGACCACGACACTCAATAGGTAAAAACGGCGTACGCTTACTTATGTTGTGATTGTCCTGCACCAACGTCAGCTGCATACAATCCTCTTCTCTACTTACAACAATATTATTATTAGATTGTGGGGACGTCTCAGTCGTCCTCCAAGATGATGTCGTGATGGGCATCATCGGGGCTTGAGCTTTAAAATAATTAAATTCATTTTTATCATAAATATCATGGGGTTTTTCGTTTGGCGTGCGAGAGGCACATTGATTTGGAGTTGGCACATTCTCTAACTCCGGCACAAAAATACATGGATTAAATTTATCACCACTGCTAGAATCACACATATTAGGGGCACATTCCTCGAAGCACTCAAGTGGGTCCGATACAAAACCAAACTCCCTGATAAACTCCTTCTTCATTTCGTCGTAGTCTTTCACCATATCGACGATCTTATCGTAGAAATATCGGGCTGCGCCCGTGCAGAAAGCTCCGACGACGATTTTCTTGGCCTCGCCTTCGTAGCCTTGCAGAGCCGTCATTATTTCGTAGCTCCGAAAAAAAACTTCGACATCTCCGTGGATGCCGTCGAACAATAAGACCTCCATGGTCTTCCTAGTTTCCTCTTGGGAATCTGTAACACAAAATCACCGTATAGTTGCGTTCTGCGTAATACGTTCGCGCCTAACACCATGAGAGACCCTACGTGGGAATCAGTTAAATAATAAATGTTTTAAAGAGACAAATGTTTATTTCGGCACCGTGGCCGATCTATTCTATGTATACTACAACACGCGACCGCGGAATCGTCTGGACTAAAACAAACTACTCGCGTAATGACAGTACTTAGATGTATTCTATAAACCGCATTACGATTTTGACACATTACAAAAAACAAATACATGGAACTGAAA
The DNA here is from genome assembly GCA_949710035.1 of Crambus lathoniellus. Lineage (NCBI taxonomy): Eukaryota > Metazoa > Arthropoda > Insecta > Lepidoptera > Crambidae > Crambus > Crambus lathoniellus. Next base: position 34,859,701 of record OX453296.1, read on the forward strand.
CTTAAAAAAAAATCATTAAACCTATTTGAGTGATATATTCTATAAAAATGACAGAGGTTTCTTAAACCATTTTTTCTCAGTCAATATTTTGAAAGATAAATACCTACATCCAAAGTGTACCCCCCCTCTACTTTTTAAAATAAAAGAGTAAAAAACTTCAATTTGTTATTAATAATCGAAGGTAAAAAATCTATAAAAAGTTTTATGCTGTAGATCCAAATAAAAACTTTAACTAGAATTAGTTGAATGAAATTTTAGTTTTGGCGATATAACACATTTTCAAAAACTGCAAAATGTAACTTTGTCATTCATACAAACGCTATGGGAAACAAAGTAATTTTTTGCTAATGAAAAATTATAGTGGTATTCTGGCTAGATATAGGTAGTACGTTAAGAAGGTGCGAAACCCTTCATGGGCGAGTCCAACTCGCATTTGGCCAATTTTATTTTATCCACATCGGGGTAATACTTAGCCTTCATCATAGATTCATAGTAATACATAATGGTTATAATATGAATTTCATATTATCGAATTTTGTAACGAAACATCAATCGAAATACCATTCGAACGTTGTGGTATCGACAGACCGTCGCACATAGGGGTATTTAAGCAATATGGCCGGGCAAATTTTTTTTTTGTTTTAACCAATGCTAATCGTAGTTCTAAGGCCGCGTTTCCACTTGCAAGTAAACTTGCGAAAGTCTTGCGTGAGTTCTTGCTAAATCGTTTACATATCATACTGGCAAGCTGTCGCGAGTGTAATTGCTACGTAGTTTACACTAGCAAGTTGCGGTCGGACAGACTGTCGGACATATTTTATCGCAGAAGTTTACTTGCAGGTGGAAATGCGGCCTAAGGATGTTTACATAATTTAAAAGGAGTTTCCTATATAAACGCAGAAAAATATATAGCTATTTATTTAATTATTAAAAAAATATTACAATTTATTATTTTAGGAACTAATTAGTCGAAGACCATGGCTCTTCATCTGATGAATAGTCTGATGATGACTTTTTCATTTGTAACTAGCTTTCCGCCCGCGGCTTTGCCCGCGTGGACTACACAACGTTATCCCGCGGCAACCTAACATTTTCCTGGATAATAAGTAACTTTTTTCACTCTCCAGCTCCCAAACTATCCCCATACCAAAAGTTATGTCGATCCTGTGATGCGTTTTGATGTGAAAGGCGGATAAACAATTTACGTCAAATGTTTGATAGCTGGTTTGTATGGGAAAAGTAAAGTGTGGTTTTTACTATTTTCCTATGTTTCTTCTCTCCATAAAAAGCCCCCTTCCGTGGGGCTTAAAGAACATGAAAAAAGAATTAGCCGAATCGGTCCAGCCGTTCCTGAGTTTTGCGCTTATAATAGGTCTTTACCTATGAAATTGCCGTTTTGTATGGAGATTTCTGTAATTATTTTTTTTCCATACTAACGTTTTTGTTATTATTTAAAGACTAATATTATGTAAATTTACAAAATTTTACACACGTATTTATGGACATTTTAACTACTAAATGACACATTCGTTAAGAGAAAAAAATTTTTTTTCACTAAGTTACAACTAATAAAGTACGAAATTCTGGAAACAAAAATAGTCGTAACTTTCGGAATAAGTTTTTTCTATGTAAATAATCAAATATCGTGGTTATTAAATTATCAAAAGTTGCTTGATACGGTCTTAATGTAACGCAATATTAAAGAAATTATATATTTCTAATATTATAAAAGTTGTTAAGTTATATGTACAAAAGAAAAAAACGGCAATTTCATATGTAAAGACCTATTATTAGCAACATTCATTTTTTTTCTATAGATTTTTGGTAGAACAAATGTGCTTTGTTTTTCACTGTTTTCATTGTTTTTCATAAAATTTTCTTCTTTGTAGGGGGGAATCGGTCGATCTTCTTTTTATTTCTGACTTGAAACGTGACAAATCTTGCTTAATTTTCGTCATATCCTCTTCTGAGAGCGGGCCAAAGCTTAGGACATTAATTTTCCAAAAAATCAAATTTTCCGTTGGTATAACTCAAATTTTGCTGCATCATAATAGTAAACAAGCGTGTACAAGTCATAACTCGGACTTCTGATGGTACTACAACAAAAAAAACGAAATGTAGCTAAACATAAGATATCCAAATTTTTTGGTAATTATATTATAGCTGCTTCAAAGACCTATATCGTCCAATATCAGACGAAACCGGATACAAATTTGCACGCGTTGTAAAGATACAGAAACAAGCTATTCGAAAATACCAAATTCAAAGCCGGGAAATTTAACAAAACTGCTCATTTATAAAAAAAACACTCTTAAATATTCAAAGCCGGGAAATGCCGGGACACTTAACAAAACTGCTCATTTATAAAAAAAAACACTCTTAAATATTTCTTTAAAACTATGCATGTTTGAATATTTATAAAAAACTAGCTGACCCAGCACGACTTCGTTCCCGTGTTCCTACCCCCTACTCCACCCTACCCTACCCGTACTCTACCCCTAGCGTACCCCTACCCTACCCTACCCCTACCCTACCCTACCCCTACCCTACCCTACTCTACCCCTACCCAACCCCTACTCTACCCCTACCCAACCCTACCCTACCCTACCCCTACCCTACCCTACCCCTACCCTACCCCTACCCTACCCCTACCCTACCCCTACCCTACCCTACCCCTACCCTACCCCTACCCTACCCCTACCCTACCCCTACCCTACCCCTACCCTACCCCTACCCTACCCCTACCCTACCCCTACCCTACCCCTACCCTACCCCTACCCTACCCCTACCCTACCCCTACCCTACCCCTACCCTACCCCTACCCTACCCCTACCCTACCCCTACCCTACCCCTACCCTACCCCTACCCTACCCCTACCCTACCCCTACCCTACCCTACACCTACCCTTTTTTTTTTTTTTTTTAAATGAGGGCAAATACGGTCTTTTCGTATACCACTAACGGCATGTTGGACTCAGTCAGACAAGGCCTGTCTCTCGCCGCGCCCAGCCCTCCCGCCAAGCCTAATAGGCTTCGCGTCAGGGCTGGGTGGTTCTAACCCCTGCCCCGCCCCCTGACGAGCTCGAAAGCTCGACAGGAGGCGGGGCAGGAGGAGAGAGCCTCCTCTCAATCTCCCCATAAGGTTACCCACTCCGGGTGGGCTGACCAGATGGGGTGGTCGAGAGCAGGCACCACTACCAACTAAACCCCTCACTACTTGCTCTCCGCCGTCAGTTTTAAGCACACCGGCTGTGGGGGGGCCGTGGTGGTATGCACCCCCTGCGGCCTGACGGTTGGCCCGTTTCCGGGCCCCTGCGCGGCGGGAGATGGCCGAGCAAGCGGGGCCATCTCCCAAGACAACTGGGGGGGGGACCGCGCGATCCGGACGGCAGTTAACCGGACGTTAGGCCAGCTAACCCGCCCGGACCGCACCGCCCCGCTAGAGGGGAATGAGGCGCGCAAAGCGCAGCCACCTTCGCTCCGGCCGCCTTTGTCGAAGACGGTCCGCGTGAGCCTCCTGCTCGCGGATCCGCTCCGACGCCTCCTTCTGCGTGATGACATCCTCGCAGAAGGAGATTGCCGCCTGCCAGGACCTGTCACTATCAAGCATGGCACGTGCCACGCTTGATAGCGAGAGGTCCGTCCCTACCACGGCGCGCAGACCGCGACGCTGGGATGCCCAGGCAGGGCACACCTGTAAGGTGTGCTCCGCGCTGTCCACCCCATCGCCGCAATCATGACACCGTGTGGTCGCTTCCCTTCTTATCCGACACAGGTATTTTCCAAAGCACCCGTGCCCGGAAAACACCTGCGTCAGCCTGAAGGTCAGCGACCCATGTCGGCGATTACACCACTCTCGGAGGAGAGGGCGGACGGCATCGATCGTCCGCCTCCCAGCTGTCTCCCCTTCCAGCCTCTCCTCCCATAAGTACATGAGCCACTCGTTGGCTACGCGCCGGGCCGCGGACAGCTCCTCGAGGGTTACCCGATCCCCCCCTGCTAGCAGCACTCGACGCTCGAGGTACAGCTCCCTGAGGACCCGAGCGTCTAGCTCCCAGGGAGGGGTACCCGCCAGAATGCAGGCCGCCGCGTGGGACATTGTCCGATAGCCCCGGACTATCCGGGTAGCAATGGCCCTCTGGGGCCGACGAAGCAGACGACGGCTTGCGGCGTTTAGTTTGTCGGCCCACACTGGCGCCCCATAGAGAGCCATGCTCCTAAGCACACCCGCGTATAGTTTGCGGCACCTGTCCCCAGGACCCCCAAGGTTCGGCAGAATTTTAGCGAGCGCCCCCGCCGCCTTCGCCACCTTTGGGACTAGCTCCCTGAAATGGGCCTCGAAATTCCACCTCCCGTCCAAAACTAGCCCCAAGTACTTGATCGACGGGCGCAGGGGGACTCTGACGCCGTCGACTGTCAGTGTGGCTCCTGCCGGTGGGGCCCTGCGCGGCCCGTAAAAGGCCACTGCCTCGGTCTTGTCTAGGGCAACGCTGAGCCCGAGCAATGCGATTCGCTCCACGATGAGGGAGGACCCCACGTTCGCCAGCCTCCTAGCCTCCTCAAAGGATTCACCCCGGGCAGTGACGAGCGTATCGTCCGCGTAGCAGAATACGCTCATCCGGGGGAGTAAAACGCCTCTGAGGAGCCAGTCGTATCCGATGTTCCACAGGAGCGGTCCCAAGACCGAACCCTGTGGAACACCGCACACCATCTCCCGGTCAATCAGGTCCCCATCGCCGGCAGGGTAGATCACCCTTCTATCCCGAAGGTAGCTTTCTACCACGGCTACTAAATACGGCGGCAGGCCGTGGTATTGGAGCCCGTCCTTGATGGCACTGAAGGGAACCCCTACCCTACCCTACCCCTACCCTACTCCTACCCTACACCTACCCTACCCCTACCCTACCCCTACCCTACCCCTACCCTACCCCTACCCCTACCCTACCCCTACCCTACCCCTACCCTACCCTACCCTACCCCTACCCTACCCCTACCCTACCTCTATATCCTTCCTTGGACTTCCACAAACATTTCAAGACCAAAATTTGCCAAATCGGTCCAGCCGTTCACGCGTGATGTCGTGACCAAGGGAAATAGGGATTCATTTTTATATATATAGATAATTGCTTACACATTATATCAATAAAAAAATTAAAAACGCATGCATAGTTACCTGGTTCATCACAATCCATGTCTTTCACTTTGATTTGTTGGCTTAGAATTTAAAAATTAAATTGAAGTTATGCTCTTTCTTAACGAACGTCAAAAACTTCAGATGCACTCAAGCGAACACTCAAGTTTAGACTGAGCGCAGAGGGTAGAATTCTAAGTATTAACAGAATGAAGTATCGTATTATGATGCATTGAACATTCACATATCCTAGATTTGATTTTTATTTACCTGCGTTCAATTCTAAGAATTCTACTTTTGGCCGGCCAGATTGCTTAAATAGGTACCCCTAAGTGTGTCACTCGTTGCAATGTGTGGTTGTTGTATTTACAGAATCCCTAAATCAAATTTAACAATACTTTTAAACAATCTACAGATACTTTTACACAAGCTACTGTTGAAAAAGAGAAGAATTGGCTACGTGACAGTTTTATGAAACATGTTTTAGACATCCAAAATATGTTGCTAACTACCATTACAAACGACTTTCTCTAAAAAAAATGCATGATTTATAAAAAAAAAATATTTTTCCGATAACGATTTAACTTCCCGCTAATACGCTGGGTCACGTGACTTCGACGTCACGATACACTATATCCGGTAGTTTATTATTACTCTTTACACTAAAGAAAAAAAAAGTACAAAGAGTACCTACGCGGCGCGCGTACAGTGCCACAAGCTTTCCTGTTCCGGTGACAGCCGTGACAGAGGAGCCACTTGCAATACCAAATTAGCTGTCAAAATGGACTGTCGTATGAAAACTGTTTTAGTTCCAAAGATAATCACCGGAACAGAAAAGCTTGCTGCACTATAAAGGGGCGTTAAAGCTATAAAGCACTAAAGTCAGTAAAATGACATTAAAAAACAAAACATGTTAGTTCCAGTTTTGGCCACCGGAACAGAAAACGTTGTCGCAATGTCACTCGAGAAGTTTGTCTTGTTTGTTTTGTAAATCGTGACGTCACAAAATTATTTATCATGGCCGGCTTCCGTATTGGCTGTCATAAAGCGCGTGTGAAATTTTTAATGTATTTACAAAAATAAAATTAAGTAATGTCTTTTAATGCAAAAAATAAATTGCATATTTATTATTTACCTCTAAGCTATCATACCTAATGCTTTTCATATTATATTTTTATAGAGGTTAAGTAGCTAATTATATTGACAGGTGACATCAACATTGACACCCTTACAACCATAGAGTAACTTATTATATGCATAAACTAGTTAATAGTTTAAGGATGTGTGGTCTGCACACTAGCGCCGCCATTGAAATAAAAATCATAGTGCTTAAATAAAGACCAAATTGTAAATTATCTCTCTGCAGTGCACTTCGAAGAAGCTTTGTGGTACTTTTTATCGCATTAAAGATATTTGTTAGTCTGTCGTTTAGTTTTATTCAGTTTTTTTGCGAAAAGTGGCCACTTTTAGCAATAAAACTCCATTAAATTAAACGACAATACAATAGACACGGAAAAAATATAGCCTATATCACTCGGGAAGAATGTAGCTTTATAATGGTCAAAGAGTCGGTCCAGTAGTTTTGGAGTCTATTCGATGCAAAAAAACCAAACAAACAAACAATCAAATCTTTCCTGTTTATAATATTAGTATAGATTTATGATGTTGCTATCAAAATGTAGATCAACTCCTTGAAACCCTATAGGTAGGTACTTATTAGTTAAACTCTCCACATTGGGCGCACGGCGGCGACGTTGCGTTTGGCGATCGTAAACACAACGAGCGCTTTGCAAGACGTTCGACGAGCGTTACTACAACAACACAGAACAGAACAGTCGGCGACAGCGCCATCTGCAAAAAGCTTTGACTGTTTCTACCCATTTGCTGCACCATATGAATGCAAGCATTAGTGTGACAATATGCTACTTATAGAGCAAAGCTTCTTCTGCGTTTCCTTTGCTCGGAATTGCTGGTTATACTGATGTTATACTGAAAACTTGAGGCCTGAGTGTTGAGAACATTTATCAGCTCTTGCGAGGTGGGTGCTCGCAATCTGCTTAATAAGCCTTGCATGAACAGCTTCAGCCTGTTTCAAAAGAGCTTTAAAAGATGAATCACATTCAGTCTTACATTTCCTACAGTCATGTAGGTACTTACAAAAAACAGAGGAACTGTGAAACGCCTATATCGACTATCACAACCTTTTTTTTTCTAAATTTTATCGTTGAACTCGTGACTTCGACTTCTTAGTGACTTCCAGCGGTTTGTCATTGTCCCGCATGGTTCTCTCAAATGTGATAGTATACGAATTAGCTAACTCACACTCAGCATGCAAAACTAGATTATTGTCTACGGAAAGAGCCCAAAGATCTGTCTTCAAAGTCATGACATCCAAACTTTGAGTATTCAAAACCATCCAAAGCATCTATTTTACCACACCGAGTTAAATGTATAGAGTGTGATGTTCTAACTGTCAGACAACTATCAGTAATCCCTGTCGAGTCGATATTGCACGAGCATCCGATACGCACCGATGGCCAAGTTAGCATCAGCTTGTATAGCCTAATCTAGTAGCAAAACCTCATTACAGGAAGATAACTTTTTGCTCAAAACGGGTCTTCGTCGTATTGTGATAAAATGGTGTGATATACGTGATTTGTCGTATTAAAGAACAATATGCAATAAACAGTTACTCATTTCATTTTCACCCATAAGTAATGTTTGTTGCATTTCGTTTGAACCGGGTCTGCTATTTTTTAATTTTTCATTTTCATACTAAACTTCAGAGAAAAGCAAATTCTGTATTTAAATTGTAGTACAATATCATGAGTGAAATTCTATCTAATAAACGGAAACTAAAACAGATGCTATTCACGACTCGATCGCAATCCCTTACTGCATTTCACCACTTTTCAAATTGTATTTGAATGGTGGTGAACTAGACGTGTTGAATTAGTGGACACTAATTAAACACGGCTAGTTCTAGCGAACAATGTAAAGCTTGTTGTACCCTTGTGCCACAGTGTATATGTAGCTTGTGCTTGTGCCAAGTAAAGGAGTAAATACACACACACACACACACACACCCGACAAATATATAAGAGCAAGATCCCCAGGCTCGCCAGACCAAACATGAATTATTTTCTGACGACTGAAAGGTGTTGGATTAGATTGTTTTTAAGAGTAAGCATAGTTGCTAACGCAGACAGCCAATTTTTGGGTTGGGTTCCTGGTGCTGAAGGTAGGGAAGAACAACAATACTATTGAAACTTTATTAATTTCTCATTACAAGCAAAGATAGGTATTTACATACAGGAGAATGATTTATTTAAACTAGAGTTAGACTACATAGACTAGTTATGTCAGACGCAAGCGGATTAAGGATCCATTTGCACATTCCATTACTACCTGTAAAGGCTCGTACACACGAGATCCGTCATTGGGGATTCGTTAAAAACACCCGAAAGTCTAACGGCTCGTACACACGATGACGTTTGACGTATGTATCATCGTTTTTCATGATTCGTCCTTTTTGACGGCGGCAATTTCATGGCGGTGTACCTACATACGATCACGACTCATACAAAATGACGGATACGTCTTTCTCTTTTTCACGAATCGTCATTTACGGATCCCTTGTCAACGAGCCGTAAAGTAAAAAACAGACGACAAAAAAGACGAATCGTGACAAAAGATGATACGTCAAACGCCTTCATGTGTGCGAGCCGTAAATTGGGGCTTTCGATAGATTTTAATAGCTTTCGTATTGTTAATAGGGCGCATCTGCGTGATATTCGGGACAGAAGCGTACTACGTCTATTCGAGGCGACGGACATCGGTGGCGGAGCATTCCCTGGTGCTGTTGGAGTCGGGTCGCTGGCGATGCCTCCTGGCGCTGCAAGCTGCTCCGGTCCTTCCAGCTGGGACCAGGTATGACTCTTACCCCCAGGACACTTCAGGGGCAGCTTTCAGCGACACTAGGCCAGCAGTTGCAACCGGTTTCACAGAACAGTAAGTAACTTGAGATATCTTTTGCCTACCGTACAGTCACGAGTATTAATATGTAAATAACATTTAATATTATAGGCCAGTCACCGTAGACATAAAAATCGCGTTACGTCGCAAATAATTATTGCAGGGTCCTAATTTTTTGGGATGTTGTTACCAATTTGTAACCTAGAAAGAACTTTGCTAACTTCGTGGTGCTCGAAATACCGCGGAATTTTTGGACATTTTCAGTTTTTGCCTTAGGGAAAACTTCTAAAATATGCATTTTAGTTTGATAAAACCGGCCTCAGCTCAATGTTGCATACATATTATTGACGGTGACTGAATCTATGGCTCCCAGACACTTTGCAGAGGCGACTAGATTTCCAAAATCAATAGCAGTTACATGCGGACACACAGGGTAGTAAATTATATTAGCTATCAATGGTGGAGATTTACATAGAGAAGTCGCAGTGTGTCGGTTAAGTTTCAAAGTAAATTGTGTTAGTTAGAGATTCAGTTGATTCAGTCCGACACAGTCGCTTTAGACGAATTCAGATTATTTTAGCTCTAGGAAAATCATGGTGTTGTATTTCAACATTAGATGCAGCGACTTGACTTCAATAATCTTCAGCTGTACTGTCGCCGCCGGTAAGATATCGTAAGCAATGTTTCCTCGCCTCGGTGGAAGCTCGCAGTATCCAGTTCACCAACATCAGGTCAATTTTCGCTTCTGCCAGGAACTTTCAGCTGATATATTTATTTTGCTTTACTCTGCTCTACTCTTCACCCTAAAAGGCCGACGGAATCAGAATTTCATATTTTTTCTTTTAATATGCATACAAAATATAAAACAATAATCTCTAACATTTTCTTTTACTTCCCGTAATTCTGCACTTTGCAGGCTATTGACAGTTATCAAGAATCGTTTCTCTTTGAGAAAATTATTCTTAAGATATACATGGTGTTTTTGAAGTCATTAGCATCCATTCGGTCCATTAATGTACTCGTATGAAGCCATGTTTTTACGTGAAAAGGGGTGGTGCCCGTCGTCAGCGTACGGACGCGTGCGAAGCGGGCATGAAGCATGGGTCACATTGTTTGTTTCGGTGAATTCCGTGCGCGAACTTGAATAAATTCACGTTATTGTAGAGCCCGCGTTTTGTCGAGAGGTCAATGAAGTAGTTTAAGGCTTGTATGTTATTTGAATATTAATTAATCAATTTTTTTTATCAAATTGTTATTTTTAGTTATTTTTATTTTTATTTCCCATAGTGATCAATTACTGATTACTTTACGTGATTTTTCAGGGTTTAAAAAAATAACTTTACATCTTGGATTTGCCACATATTTGGGGAAAAGACTCTATATCATGAGTATGTTCTTATTTTAAAAGGATGCTAACGACTTCGATGTCACCCTGTATAAGTAACAAGTACGAGTTAGTCCGATAAAAATTTTGAATAAGTACATTCTACATTTCTAGCGGACTTACTCGTACTAGGGCACTCTATTGAACTTTTGCATTATTGCAAATAAGATTGAAGTCTGATGAACTCTAATGAATCAATCGCTTTAATTTTTCCCTTTAATTTTTTTACTTGCTTTTTAACGTTGTTTTATTTTTCTTTTAGCAACCGCACTCGTTTTATAACCTTCAAAAATTTTAAGGCCATATTTTAATTACAGGATCAGAGCTACTTTAGCGAGCCTGAGATTGACTCCGAATACCACCATCAGCACGTCCATAAGTCGAAGGTAAGTCGAGAGTCGGTGAATATTGAGAATCAACCAAAGGTAAGTGGGGCAGACTTGTGTACACTGCCACAAACTTATTTACCGAAGTGGCCAAGTCCCATACAAAAAAATGTATGAGTAATTTCCCCTCCCACCGACACATTTTAGTGCTTTTTTAGGGTTCCGAACCAAAATGGTAAAAAGCAAAGACTTTGGACTTTGGACCCTTATGGAGAGACTTTGTCTGTCTGTCACAAATGAACATCTCGAGAACTACTAATGCTATCAACTTGAAATTTAAAATAGTTTTAGATGAAGCTTGCCCAATTATTTTGCAAATAAGAGAGAAATAAAATTATTTATATTTTTTATTGCAACAAAAGGGGGTCTCAAAAATTCGAAGTGGGGCTATTAAAACATATGGGGTATCATATGAAAGAACGCTGCTTGCACATTCTCAAACATTTTTTCTTTTTTTCCTAAGCCCCATAGTTCTCTAAATATATTTTTTTTCAGAAATCATCAATCAAAATTATATTAGTTTCACTATTGGTCAAAAGCTGGCGTTGACCTAAAACTGCAATTTTCTACACCGCAAATACTCTGACGAATCTAGCCTCGCCGATGAAAACATTTTCACGTTATATTTATTTCGATAATATTTATGATGGTACGCACTCTCAGGTACGCGAGTCCGACTCGCTCTTGACCGGTTTTTTTTATTTTATTAGAATGTCCCAGAAAAGGACTAATAATAATCTGGAGTTCAAAAATAAATAGAAAAATGCAAAATGATATACTTACCTAATAAATCTATGTTTAATTGATCACTTCTTAAAATGAAAAAAAAAACATAAGCCCGACTACAAAATATTAACCTCTAAAAAGGAAAAACAAGCTATTTATCTTTTCATTGCAGTCAGGAGACCGTTCGGTGAAACACTTCATACCTTTTAAATTATTTTGCTGCATATATTACTGACTGTTTATATTGCTGACTGAAACTTGTTAATTAATCTTCTTCCTTACTTTAAACCTTTTGTAACTAAAAAAAGCTAAGGAAAGGCTGGGTATATGGAGAGACGGACATGTACTACAGGTCTCCTAGCACATAGGCCTGTCTGTCGGCCTGTCTGTCACATAGACTATTATGTTAACTTTAAAAAGGTAAGGTAGGTTTAATGGCAATTGCAATAAGTATCTAAGTACATACATGTAAAGGAAAAAATAAGATTTGATTTAAATTTTTACTTTTATGCACTCACAATGTAATTTTTATGATTGAAAAATGGAAAATGAAGTACTTATTTAGAGAAAACAAACTTGTTGTTGGATGTGAAACTGGTTGTGAGACTGGTCGATTTTTTCTAAATACTTCATTTTCCATTTTTCAAGATTTGATTTAGTTTATTATTGTTACTGCATATCGTTTGCCACCAGTGTGATGGGTGTGCTCCTCACTGCTTGTCAGAGGCAGATTTTATATATATATATTTTTTATGTTTTCAATGTTATTCGCTTCATTATATCATATCTTGTATGGCAATGTTTTATTAATTTGTTTATTATTTTCTTTTAGATACGGAGTCCTAGAGTTGTTTCCTACATTTAATAAATACTTTATATAGAAACTAACTTGAAAATTATGTACTGCTATGATTAGCGGGTTCTTGATTTTGTTAGTATTTTAAAATAAATTTGTGATGGAAAGTGACGTTACTTGTATTACGTAGTCACTTTACAATTTGACGACTCGTCATGAATTAAGACAGGGAGAAAAAAATAGCCCTTGGCAAGTTTCTTGCCGGTTCTTACAGTACCGCCGTAGGATTTGCGAACCGATGGCGTAGCTTCTTTGACGTTCACAAATGCTGTATCAGCCTAAAATGAATAAATGGTTTTGAATCTTGAACGAGTAGATTAAATTTGTTTATTCTATGGCAGTAATATACTAGCTGCGCGCTACACTTGAGTAAATATCCGCGGGGATATTTCCGTGAATAGGGTATATTCCAAGCCGTGGGGCTTGGAATATACCCTATTCACGGAATGAACGCAGCACTGGAAATTTCGGCTTCCACGCGATTAGTTTTCGACAGCTGCAGGTAAGACGCTTACGACACAGATACACCAAAACAGATGATGTCGGCCGATGGCGGACAGAACTACTCGGACGAGTAACTCGGACGTGCATGTGCTAATACTGAGCCGACATTGGACGTTGGTAGTCTTCTGTAGTTGTCTGTGCGGCTTAACAGATTGTAGACTCGTGATCTTTTAGAAAATTCGTACCGCAATATTTAACGGCGTCAACGTCGTGAATAAAATATGTATGTATGTACTGGAAACAACTGGGTGAATGGGCAGATAAAAACACTGGCCGAAACACAGCAGAATCAAGACATAATAATTCAATTAAACTATATGCACTTGGCCGAACCGATGGCCGTTGGGGCGGAATGGTTCTCGAATGGCGAAAAAAATAATTAAAATTAAATATCAAAAATTTTGATATTTAATTTTAATACTTACTACTTAATGTTTTTATTATTTATATATTATTATTATTTTGTTGCCTTTTTAAATGAAACAGATTCTGTGTCATTTCTTATATTTATTATTAAAATAAAGTGGTAACAAATCATTATGATTATAAACTTAAAAACTATGAACGTACCAAGTATAAAACTAAGACTATAATAAATAACAACTCGTAATGGCAAGCTTAAGTAAGGAAAGGTACGATTTTACAATTCATTTAAGTTTGCTCTACAGAAATAAGATTAATATAATTTTCTTTACAAATTAAAAAAATAAAAAACGTGTAGTTAGCACGCTTAAAATTTGATTTTAAAAAGAGACACTCGGCCCAGTAAAAAAAGTTTGTTTAAATGTATTAATGTACAGTCAATAGCATATAAAAACTAACATGTTGACATAGAGAGCGACTCATCACATCCATTCGCAGTGCAACCGTTAAGCATTATTCACAGTACTTCACTTATTATAATAGTATTTATTGCATAACTATGTTACATGGTGGGTGTCATTTTGTTTGTTTCAAATAAAAACCCTTTAGGTCACAATAAAAGGACGTCGTACACGATCAAGCCTATATATAGTCAAGCCTGCTTGAAGCAGAAATTCAATTCTTCTAGCCACACCTACGCGTACAAGTCCAAATATTACAAATCATGACGCACGCAGACGCAATGCAGCATGTCTGCGATATTTATTGGTGTGTGGCAGCCTTAACTTGGCCGGACCGCGGTCAGGCATGAATCACTTCACATAAAAATATTACGATAGATAGGTACCTGACCATGGGTGCAATTGCGTAAGGTAATCGTATTAATTTGACAATTCATATCGTATTCAATCGGCTGCAATTTGTATGGAATGACATTTATTATGATACGATATGAACTGTCAAATGAATACGATTGACTTTACGCAATTCCATAGCTGGTCACGACACGTTGTTACGGAAACCATGCTTTTAGCTTGACGCAATGTTGACTGTAGGCTGGTATTATAATAATATTAAATGTTTTATTATTATTTACTAGTGTATGTTTAGAACCCAGTGTATTTGGATATAGCATACATCGCATTATATCATTTATCTTATTTTTTTTTAAAAAACCTGCACGTGCCAAATTGGAGGTTTAATAAAAAAGGCTGCTGCACGCAGTGGCAAAAATCGCCGGGCATGTATGAAAAGATTGATGGATGTGAATGAAGCGAAAGAAGTGTGCAAGGATCGTAGCAGGTGGCGATCCATAGTCTCTGCCTACCCCCGTGGGAAATAGGTGTGAGTATATGTATGTATGTATGTTGCATTTTATTACCTGTATGATAACGTTTATAAAACTGATAACATTAACTTCTGCAGTAATAAATCCCAAACAAATTTAATTCGTAACGAACAGACCACGTTTGCAATATACGCCTTTATTTATATAAATATTTTAAGCCCAATTCGATTAAAAATTCTATAGTAAGTAAGTCTTCGTATTGATTGCAGTGCAAAGCAATCCAGTAACTTAATACCGTTGAAAGTAATTTTAAACTAAAATTTAAGTTGACTCTAGTTTAAAATAATGTAAAAAGCAAACAGATTTAAAAAAGATCGCCTCTGTGGCCTAGTGGTACACCGGTATCAGATCCAGAGGTCCCTGGTTCGATTCCCAGTGTTATCTAAGTCTGACGCCATAACAACGATGTTTTCAGCATTTTTGTGTTCCGGAAGTAGTGTGCTCACACCTTCAGCCTTAGTATCACCACGAAATAATATGTATCACTTAACACCAGATGTGATGGAGGCTAAGTGCTAACCCGTTGTGGATAAAAAGTAAAACAACTTTAAACGTTAAATTGGACAAAAACTAATTTTGTAGTGATAAAATAACAAAACTTGATGAATACATTACTTCGGTTTCACGTGTTACAAAGAAAAACACTTTTAACTGTGCTTTGTAATAATTGATTTCGTTGAGGTCTTTTATAGGTATTCCATGACCATAAAGTAAATTGATCACCTCAAAAAAGGACATCACCCAAGCTCCATACATTTTTGGGCTATTTCTGAAAGTGCCGGCCAACAAAAATAAACTTAATATAACAATAGAAGACACTATTCTAAATATTTTTTATTACGACAGCTAAGTTCTATGTCCAATAGTTAAGATTATATTTAAGATCAAAGGTCACCTATTCTCCATACATTTTGACTAATTTTAAAAGTGCCGGCGCACAGTAACTAACCTTATATAATAACAGAAGACATTATTCAAAACATTTTTTATTACAACAGCTTAACTCTATGTACCATAGATAAAATTATATTTGAGTTTAAAGATTACTCGATCACATACATAACGTTAACGTAAGCTCTAACTAAGGAAACAAAAGAATTTCCAGGAAAGATTTATGAGATTGTGTCATTACATTAGACTTTCTCAAACCAAAACTCTGTTCGCCGAGAGTTGATAAATACCTATTTTAGTACGTCTCCAAACAACGCAAGCTTCAGCCTGTTTCGTGGCGGTTGATTGACAACAACTGCGCTACTCTTAGCGTAGTTGTTGTCAACCGCAGCCCAAACGGGCATAACGGGCCGCATATATTTAGCCATTTTCTCTTTCTAAATAATTAGCAGACCGCAATTAGTTATGAGTTAAGAAACGCTGACTTTATAAACTCTCGACGAACCGAGTACACATGAGAGTAAAATAGCCATCATAGTTATTATCTCACTCGAATTATTTTTGTATTTACAATATTGGCAAAAGAACCACATGTGATGTGTCATCATCATCATCATGTCAGCCGAACGACGCCCACTACTGGGCATAGGCCTCCCCCAAGGATCTCCACAACGATCGATCATGCGCTGCCCGCATCCAGCGGCTTCTCGCGACCTTGACCAGATCGTCGATCCACCTTGTAGGGGGCCTGACACGGAACATCGTCCGGTACGCGGTCGCCATTCGAAAACCTTTCCGCCCCACCGGCCATCGGTTCTCCGCGCTATGTGTCCCGCCCACTGCCACTTCAACGATGCAATCCTTCGAGCGATGTCGGTTGTTTTAGTTCTCCTGCGGATCTCATCATTTCTGATTTAATCGAGCAGGGAAATACCAAGCATCGTTCTCTCCATTGCTCGCTGGGTGACTTTGAGCCTTCTTATGACACCCATAGTAAAAAACCACGTCTCACTTCCATAGGTCATTACTGGCAACACGCACTGGTCAAAGACTTTCGTCTTGAGACATTAAGGTATTTTTGACGCGAATATATGCCAGAGCTTCCCGAACGCTGCCCATCCGAGCTGGATTCGACGAGAGATCTCTTTCTCAAAGTTGGACTTACCTCACTGTACCGTCTGCCCCAGGTACCTAAACATAGTGGTCAACAACTTAGAGTGTAATGTTCCCAACATTAACTGGAGCGGGTGCAACATAGGCATTGGACATGATTTTCTTCTTATCCATGTTCATCTTAAGACCCACTCTTTGAGAAGCATTACTGAGATCTTTTAGCATTGTGTTGCTGTCCATGATTAGGTATATTCACCCAAACCCATTTTATAAGATAGCTAAAATAAAGTAAGGTGAAAGTTGTTACAGATGTTTTATCTCCAGAGTGCGCCACGCTTGTGTGTGTAAATGTACATGCACGCCATAAAGTAACTTTTTGTATATAGGAAAAAGAGACCAATCTTGGGCCCCTTTATTGGAAGTGCATAACAACATTATCTTTTGTCGGGTGCAAGCAGCTTTTGGTGTATAAACACACACATAAACACATTATATAGTGATAAAAAGGTTATAACAACTTTATTTTTTTTATATAATTTAATCTATGGTACATAGAGCTTAGCTGTAGTAATAAAAAATGTTTAGAATAACGTCTTCTGTTATTATATAAGGTTATTTATTATGCGCCGGCACTTTCAAGATTAGTCAAAATGTATGGAGAATGAGTGATCTTTGATCTTAAATATCATCTAAACTATGGGACTTTTAACTTAGCTGTAGTAATAAAAAATGTTTAGAATAGTGTCTTCTATCCTTATATTAAGTTTATTTTTGTTGGCCGGCACTTTAAGAAATAGCCCAGAATGGGTGATGTCCTTTGTAGACTTCTTGCGAAGTACCTACTAAAGTATTAAAAAAAATCATCGATCAACAAAACCACTAGATTATCGGATGGAGTGTCTTATTTCATAGCGATTCCTGGAATCTTTAAAGTAAGATCGTAACATTCTTCAAAAATGACATTCCGTGCCATATTTGCGTTGTGTTTTAGTTCGTGAGGCGTCATCTAGGAGTATTGTTAATCGAAGAAAAAAATTATCAGAATAGAGTACTTATCTGAATTAAAATACAGATTACCGGAAACCAGAGAAATTTTAGAGATAAATATCATAATGCGAACACTGATGGAGTGTTTAAAGCCGGATTGCCGTATATGCGGTCTCATAAAGGTTCTTTATACTGCTGCTATCACGATAAATTATTGATATTAATTAAAACGCTTTACAAATAGGCAAGCCCTTGTAATAATGGGCTCCACTGAACAGTTTCTTGGGCGTGGACCGCCAGGAGAGCACCAGAGCTTTCTTGAACGGCTCCTGGGCGCAACCGCTGCACACCTGCATCACGGCCATCACTTCCGCCTCAGCTGGCTCTCTTTCATCCACCTAGAGCATAGATTGAGTTGTTGTAATTCAAATCAAAGTAACTGCTTGTGGACACGTGAGTTTTAGTAGCCTCGACTACAAAAAAAAAGGCGGTGTGCATAAGTTTCTCACAACAAACTCGCCGTAAAAAACGCAGTGTGTATATAAGTAGGACGTAACGATAAATAAAATTTAAGTCACTTTAAAATGGTATCCAAGTATCAAAGATTATTTGAGGAGCCTGGGGTGCAGTGGTTAGCGCGCTCGACTTTTAAAAAAAATATATTTTTAATAGATTTCAATTTGATATAGTTGTACAACAAGTGCATAAAACGTACGGCAAGGGTGGATAGTCAATTCGAGGGTAAAATGGGTTTTATGTACGAGTTATACTTAACACTCTGCTTTTCACTTCGAGTGTCAGGAAAATAAATTACAATATTACAAAAAAGAAAAAATAAAGTCTTCGCCATATTGGCGGGAAGACTTTCTTTTTCTTTTTTTTATACGTTGCAGTGGCAGCACAGTGACTATAGCATAGATAATGCTCTTGTCTAGTCCATAATGCTCTTGAAATACTTATTTTAGAAAATTTTGCCTAGTTTTATTAATTTAGTAATTTAACATGGATTATGTACAAAAATGAAGAAATATAATGAAATAACAAGTTTATTTTAAGTTTAATTGCGTGTGTGACTGTTTACCTGACGACCTTTGTCTTAGAGTCTGAGACTTAGACGAAGATTTTACTTTATGCACTAGAGCATAAAAAGCGATTTTATGCAGCCTATACCCAACATAAACGCGAACTTTACGAGCATGAGAAGTGAAAAAAACACACGCAATTAAACTTCGTTAAATAAACTTGTTATTTCATTCTGTTTCTTTAATTTTGTACACAATCCATGTTAAATTACTTACTAAATTAATAAAGCTAGGCAAAATTAATGAGTTTTGTAAGAAATAAGTATTTCAAGTGCATTATGGACTACTATCTATGCTAAAGTCACTGTGCTGCCACTGCTACGTATAAAAAAAAGAAAGTCTTCCCGCCAATATGGCGAAGTCTTTATTTTTTCCTTTTTGCAATATTGTTATTTATTTTCCTCACACTCGAAGTGAAAAGCAGAGTGTATAACTCGTAGATAAAACCCATTTTACCCTCGAATTGACTATCCACCCTCGCCTACGGCTCGGATGGATATATACGTCTCGGGTAAAATGGTACGTTTTATGCACTTATTGTACAATCTACTATAGTTAGGATGTATGGGCTTTTCTGTTATTGCATTAACATGTTGTATACTGAATAAGTAGTACAATAGTTTGTACATTAGATGAGTTGCGACATCTGCTTTTGATAGAATTTTACCTGGCCTTAAAGCGAATAAGGCGATGTTTGAGGCGCTCCTACAGTTGAGTAGCATACGTGTATTTGGACGTTAGTCAGTTAAAAAAAAATCAAGGTCACGAGTTAAAAAGTCATATTCAAACTCACAGTCTTTTTCTGTAAATTCTGCACGGGTATGTTCCCAACGACTCCAGCCAGTCCGTTCAACAGGGATTCTTGGAACAATGCTTCGTCCTCCTTCTCATTAAGTAGATCCGTGCTCAACAGAGCTTCGTCCACAATTGAACCGTCGGAAAGTGCTACCAGACCGCGTTTGTCTTTCTTACCTGAAATATTAGGGAAAAGTTTAAGAACATCATCCGAGGTTCATACCTACATTTTTGGTCCAAATGTGAAAGTGCTGGCTAAGGAAAAAAACATTTTTTTAGGGTACTAAAGCTGTAGCACAACTGTACTTGGATTTATTCGATTATTGTTGATCGAAGTTTCGAAAAGTCAGATTTTTTTTCTTTTTCTTAAGTGAATTAACTGAAACAAATGAAATACCCTGCGATTACTTAGCTTTGAAAGTTATTACAAAACAAAATTTTACAAGTTTTCTGTACAGACTCTGCATACCCATTAAAAATGCGTTTTATTTATTTAAATGTAAAAATTTGTAATGGTAGCAAGAAAGCAGGTAGAAAATAAGTCGTCTATTGTGTCGCGAAACAATGCGATCCGCCCGCCGCCGAAAGAAAAGAAAGAATAAAAACCCCCTATAAAACATAATATCTAGTGATGCCGGATGAGTTCGACTACATTGTCTAAAAAAGTTTAATGTATGATATAAGTAGACGAAGACGTTATCCCGCGGGAACCTAATATCTTTCTGCGATAAAAGTAACTTTTGTCACTCTCCAGCTCCCAAACTATCCCCATACCAAAAATCACATCGATCAGTTTCTCCGTTTTGATGTGAAAGACGATTTACGTCAAATGTTTAGTTGATTTGTATGGTAAAAGAAAAGTGTGGTTTTTACTATTTTCCACGCAATTTAGATGTTTTTTTTCTCTTCATAAAAACCTTCAGTGGAACGGAACATTTATGAAATTATATACATTTTTCTAAGTTTGGCGATGTAAAGAAAAACGGAAAAACAAACATTTATCCAAAACATTTCACACAGAAATCATGATATAGAAATATACTGACAGTTTAATTTAAATGACACCCCTTTTTTGCAAAGGAAACCTCTTTGCAAAAAACGGGCACTTGCTTTATAGTTACAAAGTAGGTAAGTACCTACATATTTTTTTTACTTGGTTTGATTTCTTTTTCCGGATTGTCTTTCTTATCTCTTTTTTGGAAGTTTGGGAATGTGAAGGAGAACAGAAAAACAAACATTTATCCAAAATGTTTCACACATAAATCATTGTAGAACTATACTGACAGTTTAATTTAAATGACCATGAATGACGTGATCATGTAGGAAAATAAAGCAAGTGCCCGTTTTTTGCAAAGGAAACCCCTTTGTAAAAGACGGGCACTTGCTTTATACAAAGTACCTACATAATTTACTTACTAGATTTGAGTTCTTTTTCCGGATTGTCCCTCTTGTCTCTTTTGTTTGAGTCTCTTCTGAATACGTTGTGTGGTATTGTGTCGTCGATGTATTGCACGTTAGCTGGATTGAGCAGGGAACCAGTGAGGAGGACCGTGGTGCCTTTGGAGGGGCCGATCGGCCGAGCACCTGGCAGCTGGTAAGCAGGACCCTGGCGCGATGGGGACGACACTTGCACCAGTTGAGGAATCTGCAGTCGGGATGGCTGTACGCTGTTCACCAACTGTTCCGATACAATTCTGTTGCCAAGCTGACCGTTGATGTACTCCTGTTGTATTTGCAGCCCGTTAGGCAGTTGGACAGGTATCATTTGTTGAGCCCCAGCCAAGTTCAAGTTTTGAGGTCTCTGGAGCTGCCCGCCGATGAGGAAGTTGCCGTTGCCCAGGGGCGTGGCTTGCGGCGGTGGTGGTTCTGTGATCGGCTCAGTAGATGAGTCCACGGGAGTACCGTCATGTTTGAAGTGGTGAGCATGGTGGTGCTTGTGATCTTTGTGGGCCTTACCCGCTGTCAACGCTACTTGATATATCTGTAGCATAGTTATTTCGCCTACTAGACCCGGTTGCGCTGTAACAAAGAATAAATGAGAACTTGATCTATCAAACATTTCATTAGATTTCTTAATGAACTACAAATCGCACTGTTTGTTTTTAACATTTATTGGATTTACTCACGTTTCACTTGATCCAAGTTGTCTTTGTTGTAAAGCAGAGACTGGTCTTGTCCACTTACTGCTACCCCACCTCCTTTAATTAGATGTCCAACGAGCTAAAGAAAAGAAAGAGATATTAGATTCTTTCTAAGTTATGCCTTTCTGTACAAAGTTTTTATCGTTTTGTTTATTTATTACCTCTTGTGCGAAGCTTTTAATTCCTTACAGTCTAATAAGTACTATTCGCCTAGCAACATCATTGAGTAAACTAGCTAAATACTAGGAAATTATTATTACATACACTAAAATATGACAACTACCTATTTGCTTCTAATGGGGAAGGAAACTGCCACGTTTGGCCACTAGTGGTAGTGGCGCTGATATCACTTGACTCATACATAACAATGCTCAAGTTACGTCAAATAGCATACTTAGGTACTTACAAAATTTAATATTAACTTGAAATATTATTTTATTTCAAAATGCCTCGTTTGTCTGCAATTGGGTGCAATAATAATGGCAACCATTATTTTCCAAAGAATTCGCAAAGGAGATAACTTTGGGAGAATGATTTAACGATGCGTAACTTTAAGGCTACAGACAATTCGAGGTTATGTTCCGAACATTTTATTGAATCTGATTATGAAGGCGACAGTAAAGTTCTGCTAGAGATTTGTAAATTCAAATAAATTCATTTCATATCAACTCATTGGGATACGACAAATTTATTTTCCTAAATTCAAGATTTGAAACACAAAGTGGAACAGAAATTTTCTATTTTGTACTAGTTATGATTAAAATTTTACTTATATGGTCTCAGACTTTAGCCAATTCTAAGTAGGTACATATATAAATAGTACAGCACCTACTTAGATTTAAATATTTATTAATTTAATAGAAAATAGTTTTCGATTTAGGGTTCTGTTATTATTGTTAGTATTAACCTATATTACTTCTACAATAAGGGCTTGATTTTAACATAATTTTCACACTTATGCTCTGAAATGTTAATATTATATTTGAGAAAAGAATGCAGTACGTGGCGCTTTTCCGAGGTAAACATTCTAAATTTGAAAATCACTGCAGTAATGAATTTCAGTACTTACTTACTGCACTAAAATCAGTGCAGTAAGTAAGTACTGAAATTCATTACTGCAGTGATTTTCAAATTTAGAATGTTTACCTCGAAAAAGGTACTACCCAAAGATATTATTACCACATTTATTTCTTTATTTTTTCTTTCGTTATTCCTGTGTATAAAAACAGAAAAAGCAAAGGGACATTTGCACCATACAGCCACATTATTATTATTATAAGTATAAGTAATTATTATATCTTAATTAGGTAAACTTTTTTTTAATACGGTGCGCACAGAGTATATTACTTCGTATTGTACCACAAGCGCTATGTACCCTTAGCACGAACATCAATCGAAAAAACAAAATGAGATTTATCATAGACAAAATATCCTTTACGAGTAATTTTGTATGGGAAATATGTACAGCGCCATCTACCACCCAGAAGCGGGTATTGAAGTTGCGCATTTTAGTAGCAAGTAGTAAGTATCAATAGGCTGTATGACCGTTCCACTTGGCCTCACAAACCAATATTAAAAAAACGGCGGGAATGATTTTCAGCGGTTGATTTGATATCAATACAGTTTATTTATATTGTGTAATAAATTATCAAAATGAGTTCTGCCAATGAAACATATACAGACATTGTATGTACCTACTCCACCAAATTTGAGAGCAGAAGCAAAATGAATAACAGAAAACTTACTGCCAGCAAAATCAAAAGTAAGATATGTACGAAAACCTACGATCTGATTTGGAAAAGTGAAAAAAGGCGCATACGTTTTCGGAATCTGTGTTGTTGGCGTTAAAATAATATTATTATGGGCGATTTATACATAAGTGTACCCGGGAAAACAATAACATTTACATTTAATAATTGCCCGAACATGTGTGATATAAATTTTAATAAATATTATTTAGTTAAACAGTTTTTTTTTATTTCCTCGCATTTCTTGAGAAAAGCACTATACAAGCCTTGTACGGTAAGCAAATTACCTTGCCTCGAATGATTAAAGCCCTCGCCTGCGGCTCGTGCTTCAAACCATCCTCGACAATGTAATTTCTTACTTACCTGTCCTCGGCTGTAATGTACTATTATCACAATTTGTACATGCAGTAAGAACGTTGTTCTTAAACTTGTCTATGATTGGGAAAGATATTCGAAATTCGAATACGGAAACAATTAGGGGGCCGATTCTCAGGCAATCGAGAAAAGTTCACTTTTATTAGCTCGAAATTCAAATATAACACGGTTTTTGTATTGTCAGAATTTCACAATCGAAAAATTTCGATCGAAAACCAGTCGAACGCTACGAGTGGTACGAACTTAGCTCTGTCAAAATTTGTTGACATGAGGGACAGCTTAGTTAACGTTCTTACTTTTCAATAGAAACCACACACAAAATGTTCGACATACGAATTACCACACTGAAAAAATTCGAATGCCTGAGAATCGGGCCCCTGACACGGAAACTTTCCGATAATTTGTGATTGACCACCGCTGTACTTACCCTGTTATGAAAACCTCTGCCCACTCTTTCTGCATTTACCCAAATCTGCCATTCTCCAGTTTTGCCGTTCCACGACTGACAGGAGTGATACCATCTGTAACGTATGAAAACAAGGATCATAAATGCTTAAATGACACAATATGTTTTTTTAATGACAAAATTGAAGCAAACAGTAAACTTTAATGTATTATAAGAACCAGTGAAACGAGAGCATTGCGAGATATTGCTATTTTTCTTCAATTATGTTACACTAGCTTTACGCCCGCGGCTTCGCCCGCGTGGACTACACGACTACATTCCCGCGGGAATGTGATATTTTTCCGGGATAAAAAGTAGAGCCTATGTTCCTCTCCAGGCTACAAAGTATCTATGTCCCAAATTTCAGCCAAATCCGTTCAGCCGTTTCGGCGTGATTGAGTAACAAACATCCAAACATCTAAACTTTCACATTTATAATATTAGTAGGATAAGTGTTACGCTACGCACTAGACAGGAATCGCTCATTGAGCGAAAAAAACTGCTATTTTATTATGCTGCTACAACGCGAAATGGTCATTGTAAATTATCCACATCGCGAAAGTATTATGGTTCATAGAAGGGTTTTTATAAGATTTTGACAGCAAATTTTGTATTTCGTGTGGCTCCTCTGACACGGCTGTCACCGGGTCAGTAAGAGTGTGAGACTTTATTTTCATCCCATCTATTGTAATAACGCTGATTGATTCGCCTATAAGTGCGAGTTTTTGATGTTACTTACTTTATTATTTTCTTACATTATATAACATTATAATATACTTTGGTAATATTTTTTTTATAAATACATTCATTAGTTGCTGCTAGAATCGCCTCTTATGTCTTTTTCTCATAGTGGGGGATGAAAAGTATACTTTTCATCCCCCACTTATGAATGAATTTATAAAAAAAATATTAAAATATACTTTATATAAAATATAATTTATATATTTAAAAGTATACTTTTCATCCCCCACTATGAGAAAAAGACATAAGAGGCGATTCTAGCAGCAACTAATGAATGTATTTATAAAAAAAATATTACCAAAGTATATTATAATGTTATATAATGTAAGAAAATAATAAAGTAAGTAACATCAAAAACTCGCACTTATAGGCGAATCAATCAGCGTTATTACAATAGATGGGATTAAAATAAAATCTCACACTCTTACTGACCCGGTGACAGCCGTGTCAGAGGAGCCACACGAAATACAAAATTTGCTGTCAAAATCTTATAAAAACCCTTCTATGAACCATAACACTTTCGCGATGTGGATAATTTACAATGACCATTTCGCGTTGTAGCAGCATAATAAAATAGCAGTTTTTTTCGCTCAATGAGCGATTCCTGTCTAGTGCGTAGCGTAACACTTATCCTACGAATATTATAAATGTGAAAGTTTAGATGTTTGGATGTTTGTTACTCAATCACGCCGAAACGGCTGAACGGATTTGGCTGAAATTTGGGACATAGATACTTTGTAGCCTGGAGAGGAACATAGGCTCTACTTTTTATCCCGGAAAAATATCACATTCCCGCGGGATAATGTCGTGTAGTCCACGCGGGCGAAGCCGCGGGCGTAAAGCTAGTGTAACATAATTGAAGAAAAATAGCAATATCTCGCAATGCTCTCGTTTCACTGGTTCTTATAATACATTAAAGTTTACTGTTTGCTTCAATTTTGTCATTAAAGAGTGTAGGTATCTCTCGGCCCTCTCTGTATCCCTCGCTGGGTTAAGGATTCTACTTGAGAGTTCCTCCCTGCGCTCGGGATTCAACTCTAGAATCCTTCACTGCGCTCTGGATTCAAAATAGCGTACTCGTCGTTAAAATATTATTTTGCTTCCTTGTAATACAATCTACTATTTCACACCACATGTTCGACATTGCCCAATTATATATCATGCAAACCTCACCTATAGTAAAGTCATTATAGCCGTAAGAATTTCGCCGGCTTGTACTTACTAAATCTCATTAGTAAAGTCATTATAGCCGTAAGAATTTTGCCGGGTTGTACTTACTAAATCTCATTATAACTCGCCGGGTCATAATATTTGGTTCTGAATCTCATTAAAACCAGCTGGTTAATATAATAATGAGATTTGAATTCGTATGAAAAATTGTTCCATAGTGACCTACAGCAAAAATAACTTATTTCAAAATCGAACTAAAAGCCTTAAACGCAAAACAAAGAAATAAAACAAAAGCCGCGAGTGTTGCAAAACGCTGCTTTTTATTGTCTCACAAAAGGAGAGAAAAGTAGAGTATTCTTCTTTGGGATAATAGTACTAGGTCTTATGGAAAAAAAGCTGCACTTTGTGATAAAGGAAAGCCGCTTTGCACAGTGATACTAGGGACAAAAATAATCGATTTCACCAGCAGCAGCGAAAGTTCCATCCCTTAAGAACATAGGTGGCGCCACTTCTTTAAAAAAATAATTAAAAAATTCTACAAGCCTAACCACCGCACCGATTTTGATAAAGTTGGTGTCAAATGAAAGATAATTACATAATCTGTCAAAGAAAAAATGTATTTTAAAATAATACATTTAAAAATGCCCAAATATTAGCTTTTCTTGGAAGAATATTGAGAAATTTGTCGGATTTTACTTAATTAAAAAAATATTTGTTCCGTGGGGTATCTTTTTATCCACTAATATTGTTGACAATTTAATAGAGTATTTGATAAGAAAAATTGCTTGTCGATATCTTTAATAATTATGGAGATATAAGATTACTAATGAGGGCAGTAATTGCTCGGGCGCACCGATTTCAATGATCTATGTATGAAACGACTTTTTTTTGTCTTTATGCATATTGCATATTTCTTATATGCATTTAAAAATATATTTTAAAAAGTATGTGAAAGATTATTTTTGTGCAGTTTAAAAAAATATGTCAAAAGTTTTACTTTAGAAATACCTAATGCAAGTAAAATACATAACAAAATAATTTTATTTAATCATAATCTTCTTTAAAACCGACGATAATACTGTTTCGATTATTTTGGTCCCTAGTATCACTGTGCAAAGCGGCTTTTCTTTATCACAAAGTGCAGCTTTCCGACGAAATATCGCCATAAGACCTAGTACTATAATAAAGCTGTTTTCGTCTTGGGCGAGCTTGAATCCCTCGCTGCACTTAGGACTCCGTTTTAATTCCACACAAACATTTATTGACACACTTTGTGCCATACAGGGGTGTCCAAATTGTTTATCTGGATTTAACATTTTGACATTTTTGTATGGGTTAAATCTAGTTTTAGGTTATCGAGATTTAGCAAATTTGTTGCTAGTGGCCCTAAGTCAACTTTAAATAAATTAAAAATATAATACTGTATCGTAATAAAGTAGAGTATGAGACTGCACATAACTCGGTATTAAAACACTTGTGGGATACTTTTTAATAACCCCTATTATGTGACAGTCACATTATAATACATTATTGCAAAAGCCGTGAAATAGGCAATTGCAGGTCGAGTATGAGTTTGAAGGCCGAGCCGTAGGCCGGAGTCGAGGACTTCACAAATACGAGACAGGCATTTGCCATTTCCGCCGAGGCATATTAGTGCTTTTCTCAAAAAAATGCAAGGAAATAAATCATACTTTTTGTATTATACAATTAATTTAATTATTATCTAGATACGCGGAAGCGTATCAAAGCCAAGTTCAAAAGCAAACAGAACTGGCGAGCAGCACCGTGTGTATCTTAACACGAACCATTTGGAGCCACTTTTGACCCCCTCATAACTCAAAAACTATTACACAGAAACATGTCAAATTTGGCTTATGTATTGAGACTAGCGAGATAAATATGTGCTCCAAATTTTATATACACACCTCAAACGGTTATTTAGATATTTACGTCCAAAAATCGTTATTTTTATCACTGACTCACCTATAATCAAAACTATAACCCACTTCCAGATGACCTAGAAAGCTGAAATTTGGCATGCAGACAGGTAATCTGGTGAATACAAAGGAAAAAATCCGAAACTAGTATTTTTTTTTAAATAAAACGTTGACAAACTTATATTTGCGTTCCCTGTGCACTTATCCTGTATAAGATCTTGTATAAGATCTTGTATAAGATGAAGTACAAATATAAGTTTGTAATAGTTTTTATTCTGTTATATACCAATAATTCGTCATACCTCTTGAAGTTCGGCTAGCGCTGACGGCGTAGTGGCCATTTAATATTGAGGACTCGAGGGAACCAAGTTCGCACCCCAGATTACCCAAACACTTTTTTGTCCTCGCGGTAAATTAATTACAAACTTGCACCATTTCTAGCACGATATCCATATTATTATTTATTAATTATTAATATAAATTATAAAGTTATTGAAATTTTTACTTTTTGCATTCACAATCCAATTTTTATTATTGAAAAATGGAAAATGAAGTATTTAGACAAAATCGACCATCATCTCACAACCAGCTCCGATGGGACTCGAACCCACGACCTTTCGCTTAAATTAATTATTAATATTAATATAAATTATAAAGTTATTTAAATTTTTACTTTTTTGCATTCACAATCCAATTTTTATTATTGAAAATCGGAAAATGAAGTATTTAGAAAAAATCGACCATCATCTCACAACCATCTCCGATGGGACTCGAACCCACGACCTTTCGCTTTCCGGGCGACTGCTCTAACCACTGAGGTACGGAGTCGTAATGATAAATGTGAAAGTGTGTTTGTTTGTCCTTCTTTCACGTCAAAACGGAGCATAGTACTTATAACCCGACCACCAGGGGCGCAATCTTCATACATTCAAATGGGAAAAGCCAAAAAATGCGAAAGTTGCTATGTTCTCCCTGTAGGTGCACACTTTGCACATAAATAGTTCACTAAAGTAAAGTTCAAAAAACGATAGATGGCTCCAAGTTAATACACCCACCCACAGTTTAGAAAAGAAGAGAAAATCCTTTATTTCTATACTATATTGTTGAAAGTTGATGGAAGAGTATAAAATTTAATGAGAGTAAAGTGTACTTATGGAAAATAATGTCAAATAATCTAAATTATACTTTTGTTTGTTAAATTTGTTATTTGCTATGTTCTGTTTCGTAAAGATCCGTAATTCCGTTAGCAATTACATAGTTTCGTTGCTCGGAGTACCGCTTTTTGAGAAAAAGACTCGTTGGTGTTGAGTGTGTATATATAATTCTTTGGTGATGTGCTGTGTTTGAAAAAAGACTTCTTTGAACATTGTTAATGCCTTTAGTGATGCATATTTGTTGTTTTATTGTTAATAAAGGGTGCAGTGTTAACCTATGTTTCATTTACACTAAGTTTCCTTATAAATAAATAATATGTATACTTTGCCTATGTGTGTGTCTGTGTTTATATGCCTTTGTAATTTGCATATGTGTGTGTTTATACACCAAATGGAGTGTGAGACTATAACTTCGATACAAAACTGCAAAACTGTCATCTCTTCCATGGCCGCTTCCAAAGAGTATGTAATCACTGACGTCTGCGCGCGGTCAAAATCGAATACTAATCTTTTCCATAAGCTAAGCATAAATAATGTACTGTAACTAGCGCCAAAAATGCACCAGTCGCGCATGCGCGCAGAGTTATCTGACGCGCACTCTACAGAGTAATTTATATATGTAGGAAGTAGAGACCAATCTTGGCCCTTTTATTGGTAGTGTATACCTAACTAACGCTATCTATCGTCTGGTGTAGGCAACTTTTGGTGTATAAACACACACATAAGACAGTCTTCTTACGAGTATTATTTATTCTACTTTAGTCCACAATAATTTATATGACAAAACAACGTTTGCCGGGTCAGCTAGTTAGCAAATAAAGAATCAATAAGCAAGATTAGATGTCAACAAAAACGGCTACATCCATAAATTGTCAAGAGATAGCGCTAAATGATAAATGTAAAAGACAAACTACTGCTATATACACTGATCTCTATTATTTACACACTGGACCGGCTGACATAAAATATTGTCGACTGCGGTAATTATTGTGTCAAAATTAGTTCTCGGGACACTCGTAGTGGCGGCGCTTTAAATTGCCTCACAAAATTAGCTGTAATTTGTATGGAGACAGCCTGTCCAGTATATAAATAATATGGTCAGTGGCTACGTAGTAATAAATATATAGTATTCTTTGCTACTGCCAAGGATTCTATATTAGTGCATTGTGCGGCAAAAGATACGAGTTTGTCCGGAAAGCTTTATCGCTTAATGAAACCAGAATCAAAACGCAAATGGAAATGCAATATCTGCTCAGGAACATTAAATACCTACTGCAACTTCGTCAAGAAAAACACCATACACTATTACGACTAGGAAAAAGAAACTGTTGGAAATAGGAAAATCTGTTAAAAATTATATTTCTACGTCCACACCAAACACAAGCATAAAATTAGTTTCATTGTCAGTAGCTGATACGCAAGGGCAAAGTAATATAACTGACCAAATAAAATATACTGAAACATTTGGTATTAATTTTATTATGAATAAGTACCTACTAATAATTTCTATACAAAAAGTAATGATATCTCATCAAAAACATAAAATATGTGAAGTGAGAGCCAACTTCAATATTAAGAAATATGCCTTGGTTGCTGACTTCAACGACAAAAGATGTGAGATCTAAATGGGTGCCAAGTTTAACGGTCAGTCCTGAAAATTTAGTACATAAAATGTTTTATAACAACTTAAAATATAATTTCTTCTTATAACTTTGGATAATATATTGAAGCCTAAGGTCTGACTTGGCTAGTTTTCATATACGAATTATATATATATTATAGCCTTCGCAAGCTCTAAAGCCGAAGTTATTATTGTATTCTTCCGAAAATTTGGCTTGCTGGTAGACTAGAAACTAGAGATGAACATAGGGCTCTTCCATGACTGTTTCAGTAAGTACCTAATAATAATTCGTATACGAGAACTAGCCAAGTCAGACCTTAGGCTTCAATATATTATCCAAAGTTATAAGAAGAAATTATATTTTAAGTTGTTATAAAACATTTTATGTACTAAATTTTCAGGACTGACCGTTAAACTTGGCACCCATTTAGATCTCACATCTTTTGTCGTTGAAGTCAGCAACCAAGGCATATTTCCTAATATTGAAGTTGGCTCTCACTTCACATATTTTATGTTTTTGATGAGATTAAAAGTTACATCAGCCATATTGGGGCAATTACTATAGTAGATATGTGAAGTTCTTTATGCTATTGGAATAAAGCTCAGGAAAAAAAGCATCAGCACACCACGAAATTTAAGACGCTACTCGGAAAAAGTATGGGCTTTTTGATATAAAATTATAGGAGACGGTTAGAGTAGTTACAAATCTGGTAATAAGATATTATTTCTTCATACCTTTATCTAGATTCGTATAGTTTCAGAAACACGATTTTATGATTTTGCCTCGACACTTTTTCTTTTCGAAAAATACGCAAATTCAAGATTATTCTTAAATGGGGTTACATATACTATTGGAAATTCATTCAATTAGTGGACACCGATAATACTTAGGATCGTGTTAAAAAAAATCGCTAAGATTTTTAATACGACATGATTTTGTGTTTTTTTGCCTAATCTGCTAATTCGATCTCACTCCCGCGCGCGTCGTTTTCTAATGAAATTGCTACCTCGCTTCAGCATAATTTTTTCGAGTATCGCCTTAAATTTCTAATCTATCACGCGTTCTACAGGACTTCCGAGGGGTACATGCTGCCATACTTAACTATCCGGCGGATTCAAC
The DNA here is from genome assembly GCA_949710035.1 of Crambus lathoniellus. Lineage (NCBI taxonomy): Eukaryota > Metazoa > Arthropoda > Insecta > Lepidoptera > Crambidae > Crambus > Crambus lathoniellus. The sequence continues at coordinate 34,891,693 of OX453296.1, forward strand.
TATCCGCCTGCGACATAAACACTAACGCGAACCTGCAATTATGCGAACCGCGCCATTTACAACCTCCGATCGAGAGATTCTTTAAGAGATCTATTTAAAGAAATAAACATTTTAACTGTTGCAGGACATTACATCTATGAAAATATAATTTATGTGAAAAAGTATTATAATACATTTGTAAAGCAGAGCGATATTCATCGCTTTAACACAAGAAATAAAGATAAACTTGTCGTTCCCAAGTTTAGGCTAGAAAAATCCAGAGCCTCATTTCTGGGGAAAAGCATAGCCTTTTTTAATAAAGTTCCACAGCATATAATTGAACTACCATTGCATAAATTTAAATGTTACATTAAAGAGTCGCTGATGAGCAAAGGATACTATAAAGTAGACGATTATTTGAATGACCGCAATGCATGGTCATGATGTAACACATAACATAATCACTGTTTAATATGATGTATTTTTATACTAAGCAATTGTTGTATTAGTAACGATATGTTTTTTTTTTTTTTGTAAATGTCGTTACCTAACTAAGAAACGCTGGCAAGTTTCTTGCGCCCATTCTTCTTGTCAGTTAAAAAAGTCTTGAATGGGTGGTAGGAAAATATTGACGATTCATAAGTACATATTTATTATGTCTAAGTGAATAAAGAATATTTTTATCTTTTTATCTTATCTTATCAATGGATTCATACAACATTGCTGGAGTGTAATGTTTCAAATTCAAAAAAAAACCACATCAAAAAAAGTAAGAAATAATTCCTCACCAAATAAATAACGTAAGTACTTTGAAGTCGGGCGTGAAACATGTACAATTTTTTGTTGTTTTTGTTAAAACCCCCCGACTTCAAAGTACTTACGTTATTTATTTGGTGAGGAATTATTTCTTACTTTTTTGATGTGGTTTTTTAGAAGGCGGTTTTATTTTTTTATAAAAATAATTTTTATTTCACTCTTTTTAGTGCATCGTGCAGGCAATTTACGTGTTTTCTGGTAAATAGGTATGTGATCAAACTGAAAACCTCCTCTTTCGAAGTCGGTTAAAATACCTTGTGGTATCCCCTTTTTAACAAAACAAGAATCATCTAAATCGGTTTATAAACAAAGGAGTTATGCCTAAAGATACGTATTAAATTCACATAAAGTGGTAACGAAAACGACAGTATTTTCAAGATTTCCTGAAAACTACTGAACCGATTTCAAAATTTCAAAAAATGGGACCAACTTGGAAACCAACCTGATGTAATAACGTTTGAACCATTTCAATCGGTTCAGCCGTCTTCGAGTAATCGGTGGAAATACACAAAAAAAAAAAACATACATACAGACGAATAGAGAACCTCCTCCTTTTTGATTTAGAAGTCGGTTAAAAAGAACTTCGTTTTTCATAGTATTCGTATGAATGACTAAGTTATATTTGCGGTTTTCGAAAATGTGTTATATCTCAAAAACTTGTAAAGCCTACTTAGCTGTGATAGATCCTTGTTACTTCGTCATATGTACTACTTTACTATCGTGAACTTTTCACGTATCTAAAAACAACCATTTGGCTGGCGGGGGGGGGGGGGGGGGACACATGACTCTAACAAAATTTTGCACTATAAAGCTTAATAATTCACAAACGGATGCCTCAATCAAAAAACTGTCTGTACAAACCCACAATATTTTTAAAATTGCTTCCAACGAAACCCCACACTATGGGGTAGACAAGAAAAAAAAATACATCCCCACTTCACGTGTAGGGAAGATAACCTAAATATTTTTTTTTTTTAAATTTTACTTTACCACTTTCTTGGCGTGATAAATATGTATATTCACGCCAAATTACAGCTTTCTAGTACTAAGACTCTATGAGCTAGACTGGGGTCAGACGGACGGACGGACAGACGGACATGGCGGAACTATAAGGGTTCCTTGTTGACTACGGAACCCTAAAAACGCTCCTGCAATGGATTTGATTTTCTTTGTCCGTAAATATGATACTTCGCGTGTTCTTTTTTCGAAAATAATGACTATTTCCATGCATGTTTGAGAAAACTACTAGGTACCTACTATGCACTTGGCTGCTTAGTGCTTTTTTTAGTTTCAAAGGGACGTTAGAGTATATCCTACTTCCTACTAATATTATCACTCAATCACGCCAAAACGGCTGAAATTTGGGACACAGATACGTTTTAGTCTGGAGAGGAACATAGCCTACTTTTTATCCCGGAAAAATATCACATTCCGCGGGATAACGTCGTATAGTTCACGCGGGCGAAGCCGCGGGCGGAAAGCTAATTACTTAATAAAAAATGAATAGTTTTCCGACCCTGACCGTACTATGGAGAACACGAAAAACAATAATTATTTCACTCGCAATTCAAATTCCAGTTTTATATTGACCGCGGTGCCGGTGGTCAAAGGGTGTTTTGTTTGACCGGTTCGCTCGAGATTGTCAGACCGTGCGTGGTCACACCGCTCAGTGTAAACATGACTCTGTAAACTTATCCGCAATACAGTACAACGTTAACGTGTGCCTGGCTTAAATAAATATTGGATATTTTTTAACGTTTTCAAGAAAAAGCATCACACAAACTCTTTTGATAAATAATTAAGCGTTTCAAACGATTATAAAACTAAGCGTTTATTTTGTGCTGATAAATATTGGATATTTTTTAACTTTTGCAATAAAAAGCAAAACACATACTCTTCTGATAAATAACTAAGCGTTTCAAACGATAATAAAACTAAGCAGTTTATTTTGTGTTGCAGTGAGGTTTTTCTTAATTTGTGAAAACTAAATCAAAATAAGGTATATCTTCTACTCTTAGGGTGACTTTCACCACTAATATTTAAACGTGATTAAGGCTAAACGTGTTTAAAACATAGTTCTATCTCTGTCATCTGTTTGAATGTAACAGAGACAGAAATAAGTTTTAAACACGTTTAGCGTTAATCGCGTTTAAATACCAGTGGTGAAATCCAGACTTAAACATTTTGCTTCCATATTTTTATAACTCACAGTTTTCTATTAAAAAGTAGAAATTCATCTGTATTTTTTATGTTTTCGTGACTTTTTCAACTCTTACCTCGCTTATCAGAAAACTTTGCGAAGTAGTCCAGTTTTCATTAAAAAATATATAGAAACCTTAAAATTACTAAAGTTCAACCAGGCGCGGAATCAGGAGGCAACTCCGCTTACGTCAATTTGACTCACATACATATTTTCTTTTATACAGATTGTTATGGATCGAAAGGCAAACCTTAAAACTGGTGGATGTAGAAAATCGCATCCTATTTTATAAGCAATAATTATTTGTTTTATTTTTTAATTTTACTAGCTAAATGTAATAATAAAATTTACCGTCTTTCTCATTAGTCGGTTAATAATCTTACTAACATCCTGTGATGCAAGTTTGTTATCACTTTCAGAACGTAAACATTCTACAAATCATTACTTAATCCTGCATATAGATGTTAGAACCCATAGATAACCGCCGTGCTACATACAGGTGATCTGTGTCAGAACCCCGTCATTTACTGTTGAATAGAATTAAAAAGAGGTAAATTATAAAAATTACATATAAAATTGAGTTCATTAGGTGATGCATTGAGTGTTAATTCAGCTCAACATTTAAATACAAGTGGGTAGCAGACATTGATTGAAATTGACTCGTTAGTGTTGAGTGTGATTTGCTGTGTTTCAGAAAAGACTTTAAACATGGAAAATGCCTTTGGATAAGCATTGCTGTATTTATCGTTTTATTGTTGATAAATTATGGAGCAGAGATAACCTGTGTTTCTCTGAAGACATATCGAACTGCGTCGCATTTAATAAGTGAGTATGCACACACCACACATGACTAACAAAATGACATTTAAGTTGTTGTCACTGTTTAGATTGTAAACAAACGATACAGGGAGTAACATTGTGATTCAATTATTACTTATTTTTATCGCTGTCTATAAAAAGTTTCCATATTTCAGTAAGTTCGGTTCAAAAGCCAGCTGTATCGTCTCATTGACGGGTTTTATTCTTTGCCTTTCGATTCCATACATACGTTAAGTCACTGTCTAGAAGGTTAAGTAGGTGAAATGAGCCTCCAATCAATTCATCTTTCAATTTCTGGATCCGTGCCTGAGGTAACTACTGCGGTGTAAGCCTTTAGAAGTTGAATGAGGAAAAGCTATATAGCGTTGATTACACTTCGTTCTTCCGCGTAGTCAGTCAGGTCCGGCTTCATAATTTGAAGTTTATTTATTGGTTCTTACGCAAACGCTTACAAATTCATGTAAGTAGTCGTAAGTAAGTTTTAATTGAATTTTGCTTTTCGAGCTTGATTTTTATGTTCATGTACAATGCAGGCAAAAATGGTTAATTTTAATGATTTTGCTTATAGCAAAACAAAAGACTAGGTGATAATTGGTCCACATACAAAATTTATAGGAATCGAGTATAAATGTATAATAATTGTTTGAATGCTGAGTACATGTGCATTGTAGCACGAACATCCTTTTTAACGTCGGGTGTGGCTGTATTAATTAGCAAAATCGTTAACCAACCATTATTTCATGATTACTGATGGATACCAATAAGCCAAACCAGTCACGTAATAAACCAGGTATAGTAAAACAAAGAATAACTCACAACGAGTATTTAAATTAGTGATTTCTAGCCGTAATAAATTCATGTCAATGAGATATTTATTTATTGTAAACTTTGTAAGTATATTTCATTTTATACAAACACACCTTTGACTTAATGACTTGGATCTGTTTATTTCTCCAACTGTGATTTATAATATTTGCATATTGTGCAAATATTTATATTTATGATGGTACGGAACCCTCGGTGCGCGAGTCCGACTCGCTCTTGACCTGTGTTTTCATGCTAGGTAGAGTTCCCATGGTACGTCAACTGGCAACTTTAGCACAATGTTGACGGATAACATGTTATTATATTATTTAACTATAAGATTACCGTAACGAGGATTGTCCGTACTTGGGATACTGTTAATAAATATACCTAATACGTAGCCACATAAATGGTAGACAACAATGTTTTGATAAGATACCACCGAACCACATGCACCCCACGGTGAACCAGTGTTACAAGTATGTGTAGCAAGTTACAAGTTATATAACGTGACTTGTAACAAGTTCCTGCCCAGCATTATGCATATGCACTCATTGAAACATTATATTACTGCCGTGTACATTCGACTAATGATGTATCGTGGGTTATATCTGGGGGAAAGCTGTATGCAATGGTTAATTGCATGAGAATAGGTAACAGGTGGTCTAGCAGTGGGAGCTTTATTAATATTAATATCTGTTGGGAACGTAGTGTAGGTACTACTCATTTATACCAATAATAACATATTAAAATTTTGTCATAATTTTATAATTGGTTTGTCAAACAGCCGAAAGCTCACATACTGATGTATAAATCCCACTTTCTTTCGACTCGCACATCAATTAAAGAAATGTATAAAAACTGAACATGTTTCTCAAAGGTTAACCTTGGGTACCTACTGAGCCAGACTATTTACCTAGTACATCATAGCTTTGATAAAGGCTGCGTAGCAAAGGCTTTTCTACTATAAAAAATACGAAGTTATATTTATAATTAAAAATGCAATATGTCATTATAGCTTCCTCCTTCACTTTCAATCTGCATAGGAAAAGTTGTAGGATGCGAAAGTCAACCTAAACTACGAAAACGTTACAACAATGAATAGTAAAAGAGTTTATTTCTTACGCTATGATACTACTTTATGGTAACTTTTCAATGCTCATTTAATTTATTGTTCTTGCCATAATGAATCAAATTGCGCTTTTCACTTCACTTGCACACGCTTTCCATAATTGCTACTGAAATAGGTACTTACTTCAAAGAATTATTTTCCAAATATTTAAAATAATGCAATTTATAAATACAAAACATGTTTATGAGAAAGTTGTTATTTTCAACTACTTGGTTCGAAAGCAGGGAAGTATAGATAAATGTATTATTTTTTCACAAGCAATCCATTACCAATATTATAAATGTGAAAGTGTATTTGTTCGTTTGTTTGTCCGTCTTTCAAGCCAAACGGAGCGGAGAGTTTCGAAGCTGGAGAGTGAGGCAGTGGCGAGAGCCCTCCGCAGCTGAAGCCGCGGACGGAGGGCTAGTTTATTTTATATTTGTGTATTCATTGACTTGTTTCGAAATATCCGTCAAGTAGGTCATACATACGGGACATACATTGATACATGCGTATGTACTGCTAGAATAAACGTTTGTAAAAATGAATAACGAGGAATGATTTAAATCTTGCAAGCTGAATTTGACCCACTTTCCAGTGCCCAATTGAGCTAAAATTTCACATACTTACCTACATGTTTGATTTGGATGACAATACAATATTTAAGTAAAGTTACAGTCACCAAAAAAAAATTTGTCATGAAAATGACAAAAACACTTAAGTATTTGGTTGTTTGTTTTTAATAGATAAACACCGGACCTATTTTAAATCGTTACCATTAGAAAGCTACATTCTTCTGGTGTGACATAGGCTATATTTTATCCCAATAATATTTCCACGGGAACGGGTACCAAGCGGGTGAAACCGCGGGGAGCAGCTAGTTTACTATAAATCCTTTAACTTACTTGTTCAACTTCAACGGGTAGTTGAGCCTGAAGAACGTCTGACCATGGACTGCCAAGCTGAAGTAGCTCGCCTCGTTGGTGTTGGAGATCCAGGCCAAGATCTCCTTAGGACTCTCTGCGGCTGTAAAAATAAACAGAGCTTAAGGCGAGGATTCCCGACCGAAATAGGCACGCTAACGCTTGCTCGGCCACGCTCGATACACTTCGCGAGGACCCAGCGGCAGCCGGCAGTGTACTGTGAACTCGCGAGCGCCCCGCGAATCGAAAATCACTTAAAATTCAATTACTTAAAGCTGAAATATTAAAAAAAAATATGACGGCCGGAATCCCTCGGCTATTCAAAGACAATTATTTTCATATATTTTTCATTAACTAAAACCAAGTACTTATACTGCAAGTAATATGATATTTGAATTATTATTAGACGGATGTTTGGGATTTTAAAGAAAGCTAGTATAAACTAAAATAATAATTTAGGTATACAAAAAAGTCCAGCCATGTAATTTTATAAGGTGCTTTCTATGTTAAGGCAGTTAGCAGATTCATCTTTTTATTGTACGCACAAGAATAATATTAACCTTTTAATCGAAAATACGCATTTCAATAAATTACTTAAAATAATTTTTGAACGTACAGTATTGGTTCAATTATTAAAATATGCACAAAAATGATTTAACTACTGATTACATTTAAAAAATTATCTGCACCAGTGATTTTAAACGGTTTTTATTAACTTTTGTTAATACTACGAGGCCAGGTATTCCTGCAAACACGTTTTGAGAATTCATTTTTGAAACAGTAAAAGTGAAATTAAATTCTGATAAAATGTATTGATATTGTTGACCCATATTCTAGGGCATGTTTCGGATGAAAATATGATTTGATAAAGTTGGCTTGATAGAATAAATTCACAAGGTTACCTCTTTTCGTGTCATTTTTATCTTCTATTTTTGGTTTTATTTAAAAAAATAAGTGTTTTAGTATTATGGGTCATTTACCAAAATGAAGTTTACTTCTTAAAATCGTACCAAAAATCGAGATTCATCGAAATCTGCCCACAAACAAAAAATTTGGCCGCCATCTTGGATTTTTATACATTTTTAACATTACGTTGCCGTTTTATTGTCAAAATAGTACCAAAAACCAAGTTTCATCGAAATCGGTCCACAAACAAAAAAGTTGGCCGCCACCTTGGATTTTTTAATATTTTTAACATTGCGTTGCTGTTTTATTGTCACAATAGTACCAAAATAAAGTAAATTATTAAAAAGTAAAATTAACTTATACTAAAGTAAGTAATTTGTAAATAAATATTTCATAATACCTAATTAAAAAGCTAACAATTTTACCTTCTTGTAACAACCCTACCAAAATTTTGCACGCTTTAGGAAGATATCTCTCTGTTAGTTATTTACTCTTGTGCCTATCGTTTGTATTAAAACTAAAACTGAACAAAACGTGTGAAATAAATATTTATTCGAAAGTCTTATATCTTTTATTAATATGCTCGTTGGTGTGTGGCACGAACCTTTATGCGTTAGCCTCGCAAGAAACCGCGATTAGATGTAAGATGGCAAGAAGACGTTACGAGCCAGCAGCGGCGGAGCCCTACTCGAACGGAACTACCTCATGTAAGGTTTGCCACGCCCCTAAGCCCTGCTGACGATATTATAATTAATTACTAACTACTACTTACTATTACGTTAATTAGGTACTGTTCATATTTAATGTTTGAATAAGTCATTATTTTTATTTCCAACTAGCTGCCCCGGTGCGACTTCGTTCGCGTGGCCCTACCCCCTACTCCACGCTACCCCTACCCTATCACTACACTACTCTATCCCTACCCTACCCTACCCCGACCCAACCCCTACCCTACCCCTACCCTACCCCTACCCCCTTTTTCATTTCTGACACTATTCTATAATTTTAAAATCTTAAATACGCGATAATCTGAATATAGTGGATATACGTTGTCGATTCGAAACCTTTATTTAAATACAATCTTTAATTTGAGGGGAGAGTTAACCTTATCGACGGGATGAACAATGAAAGTCGGTCCAGCCATTCTCGAGTTATAAGTGCTCGAACAAACCCGACTTTCTTTTATTTATATAGATACAAGCTGACCCGGCAAACGTTGTTTTACCATATAATAGTGGACCCGGTCACCAACATCTTGTGTGTGTGTGTTTATACACCAAAAGTTGCCTACACCAGACAACAGATAGCGCTAGTTACACACTACCAATAAAGGGGCCCAAGCTTGGTCTCTATTTCCTACATATAAAAAATTACTCTGTGAAGTAGAGTGAGTGTCAGATAACTCTGCGCGACTGGGGCATTTTTGGCGCTAGTTACAGTACATATTTTTATTCTAAGCTTATAGAAAAGATTAGTATTCGATTTTGACCGCGCAGACGTCAGTGATTACATACTCTTTGGAAACGGCAATGGAAGAAATGACAGTTTTGTATCGAAGGTACGACAGATAAACGATTTTTCATAGGAAATTAGAATTTTTACTCAATTTTCCGGAATAATAAGTAGCCTATGTTACTCTTCAGCTCCCAAACTATCCCCATACCAAATATCACGTCGATCCGTTGCTCCGTTTTGCCGTGAAAGAAGGACAAACAAACAAACAAACAAACAAATAAACAAACAAACAAACACACTTTCACAATTATAATATTAGTATGGATGCTATTTAGCTGCCCTGACAGACTTCATACTGTCAAAAGAAGAAATGTCAGTTTTGTAAGCTTGCACGTCAGTTAGACGACTTTCCAATTTTCTATTTTATAATATTTTTTTAGTTTATTCTGGATGTTTTTCTTCTGGATTTTCCCCATTATTTTTATTTTAGACCTACTCTTAACTATAGCGAACAAAATAACAAAAAAAAGTTTTTGAATCGGTCAAGCCGTTTTTTTGTTTGAGCGAAACTAATAACGAATAGGTAGCAATCCACTCTAAAGATTAACAAAAATATAACGTCCACAAAAACATTTTTTTCTCGTAAACCTTGGGATAGATTTTGAAGCGCTTTGGCTTGCAGAGTAGTGGTGTTATAAGGAACATTATGCACTACCTCTTCACTCTGGGCAGCATTTGGTCCAACTCCCATACAAAGAATGGCAATGTCCTTTACTTTTACACAAATCGGAAAAAATATTAGCGTCTGAGCGAAAGTCTTGAGTAGGCAATATTTTCTGATGCAGTCAGAATAAGTATCTATAGAGAAATAAATGTAATTTTTTAATTATTTGGTAAGTATTTATTACATTTTTTAAATCCACAATGCTGTAGCACAGGCTTCATCACCACTAAGGATTATAAAATATTTGATCATCCTATAACTAACTCTTTTTTCCCAAATCAGCCTGAGTTTATAGTCAAATGCAGAGTCCTCATTATCCTTCCATTACATATAAATAATAAGCAATTGCCTATAACTGTAGATTACGACAGTAATTGCTTCGAATACCCTAGTTAAAGACACGCACGGGTTGCGAAACAGAATATGGTCGTGCCGCGAATATTATGTAACGTATGCCAGGATTTGTGATCGCCGCTGACCGAACGACACCAAAACTGGAGCACAGCCTTTCTCTTGTCTCCTTTCTGATGGCATTATGAAATTTAAATTCTGCCAATCTGTTGCCCTTTTCTTGTGTCCTTTCCAGCAGGTGATTTCCTAATGAAAAGAGATAAAAGTTCTTGACGTGCTCTTTTTAGTTATAAAAAATTAAGAAGGTCTTAACTACACTGCAACCCTAGAGCGTAAATACACGGACAGCTGGCAGCAGTCAGGGTGGATTGCTTCAAGCTGCGACTACATAGTGAACTACAGTCTTCTACGTACACACACAAACGAAACCGGTCGAGCTGGCGGCAGCTCTCGCGCAGTCACCTGGCGCTACCAAGCGCTCAAGTTGTTGTCTGCGACTACAAGAGCGGTCCGTGTTTGTTGATCACTGACTAACTGCGCGAACAGTCCGTGTATGGCCGGCCACACGCACAGCTTGACAGCTTGAGCAGTTAGCTAGTTATCAACATCCAAGGACTGCGCGCAGTCAAGTTCAACTGCTTGAAGATGCCATTCATAGTTGCTGCAGAAGCCGGTATCAACTGCTCGGTAACTCGCCCAACCAACAAAACAGGAAGCGACTGGCAGGGAGGCGCGCGTAACGCGGGATAAAGGTCGCGAGAGCGGTCAGTGTATGCCTGGCGCCGCCTGCTTTACCGATGACCGCCTGAAGCCCTGGCCGCCTTTATGTATGCAAATAAAAGACTGTAGTTTACTATGCAGTCGCAGCTTGAAGCAGTCTATACCGGCTACTTCAAGCTGTCCGTGTATGGCTGACCTTAAAGTTATCAAAAACCTCTGTAAAATACTACCTCTTCCTAAATACCTTAATTAAATAGGTACTGAGAAGCCCTACACTGGGATTCTATTGAATAATAAATGTAATTTCGATATAATATCTTTATTTCGGCACCGTGGCCGATCTATTCTATGTATTACAACACGCGACCGCGGATCGTCTGGACTAAAACAAACTACTCGCGTAATGACAATGCATTCGATATTTTTGAATACTGATTTAAACATAAATCAACCATAGACAATGCAAGGAGGTATCATATCTTAACAATATGATACCACATGCCGCCGCCGCAACAAAAAAACCTTTCTTACTAAAGAAATGTTTTTTCCTACATGAATTACCCTAAAGCGAATGCCCTGCCTACCTTAAAACGATATCACATCAATAAGACTGGTCCTCACTAACGGACAGCCAGGACAATGGTCGATATAATTATTTATTTACTGTAAATCAAACAAACCAACCATTGCATTGGCTTGACATACCAAAACCAAGGGAAAAGGTCTGCCCAGCCCAGTGTAAATGAAACAATTGAGGATGCTTCGACTACCGAAGAATATGCCTATCTTGAGAAAGGTGGATTCTCCTCAGAGAAGTTTAAAATCGAATTGAGAGGATTGCCTAAGTTCTACGGTATTGTGGAACTTAAAAAACTTATGAACCAAAAGTTGGGCCTCAACACCAGCAAAATAAAGCGACCAAAGAATGGCAGCCACTGGCTCTACGCATGTTTTCAAAATGATGAAGATAGGAGTAAAGTCATTAAGGCCCTCAATGGCTTTTCATGGAAAGGCAAAACACTAATAGCTGAAATAGCAAAACCTGCACCTGATCCACTAGTTAGAAAGAGGAAACAAGAGGATGGTAGTGGAGTGCAAGATAAGAAGAAGAAAGATGATGGAAAGAGCCAAGAGGAAAGGCTGAAAGATTCTACAACTCCATACTGGAATATAACTTATGAAGAACAGCTGAATTTGAAAGAAAAAGAAATTAAGAATATACTAGCTAGATTTGACAATGAGGTTTGGAAGATAAGTAAAGAAAGAAGAAACCACATTGAATCCCAGAGAAAAGTTAATAATGGTTTAAGTTTTGAACTGCTCCCAATCATGAAGTCACCTGTGACAGAAGGATATAGAAATAAGTGTGAATTTACAGTTGGTATAGATGATGAGACCAAACTGCCCACTGTTGGGTTTAGATTGGGCAGTTATGTCACAGGAACAGTTGGTGTGGCTCCCATACAAACTTTAACCCATATCTCAGAGGCAAGCAAGAAAGCTGTACTGGTTTTTGAAAAGTTTGTGCGGAAATCCGAACTAGCACCTTTTTACCCGGCGCCTCCACCATGAGAAGCCCTACACTGGGATTCTATTGAATAATAAATGTAATTTCGATATAATATCTTTATTTCGACACCGTGGCCGATCTATTCTATGTATTACAACACGCGACCGCGGAATCGTCTGGACTAAAACAAACTACTCGCGTAATGACAATGCATTCGATATTTTTGAATACTGATTTAAACATAAATCAACCATAGACAATGCAAGGAGGTATCATATCTTAACAATATGATACCACAGTACCTTTCGCTCTTATTAAACAATGAATAGCTTTATTTTATTAAAATAACGAAATAAGGTTAATAAATTTGAAGTTCTCGTTGTATGCTTTGTTTCAAAAAGTTAGTTTCTTAACTCTCGTCGTCATATACCCATGTTTTAAAGTATAGAATGATTAATCGCCGCACAACTACACACTATTACAGTAACAATCCATTAAATTATAAAAACGGATTAAAGTCACGGTCGATTACACGTATGTGGGTTATTCGGTATGCGGAACACGGATTCATATTTGTTGTGTGGGTAAATAAATAACGCCGTTTAGTCATAATAGTTCTCCATAGTGGCGGAGATCTCATAAGTTTAACCCGGTCAGAGAGCTTGCTTATAATAATATATTCTATAATTCGTTTGAAATATGTGGTATAGAGCAGATTTACATTGATTCAGTAGCTGGCGCGAATATCGCCGACAATCCATGAAAATGAACATCAATATAATGTAAATATGCCATAGACAAAATATATAAATATTTTGTTTGAATACTCAAAGGTAAAATCATGCGAATTTCGCATGATTTTACCTTTGAGTATTCAAACAAAAGATTTTACAATCCTATTGTAGGACCCCACAATGTTTTTTTCCCAACACTGGTTTGTTATTGATTGAAACGTAAACGAAGAGAGGAATTTCAACAAAAGAATTGTTTTACATAAAAAGTGAAAGCTCTTGGAAACATACAAAATTGAATTTTCCACATCCGAAAACAGTTTAACGGACGATTTCCATATAACTATTGTGAGAGATAAACTTGAAAAACGGTAGATAAAAAAATTCAAACAATGTTTCATTCGTTAGATATGTAAATATTCCTGTCAGATCATATTATTTAAGTTTATTTTTTCAATGATAAAATTTCACGAATAGATAAGTAAGGATTTTCATAACATTAAGTTCCGTCAATAGCCCACTAAGTTTATTGGAAACTAGCTGCTCCGCGCGGATTTCTCCGCGTAGTTTCCGTGAGAATAAGGGAATAAAATATAGCCTATGTCACTCAGGAATAATTTAGCTTTTTTAAACTCGATTCTTTTGTTTTTTTAGTTATCCCCATCTATACATCTATACAAATAAATAAAATTGGAGTGTCTGTTTGTAATATTAAAATAACCGCGTTTTACAACATGCATATGATTATATATACGGTACATATACCAAATTTTTTTTTTTAAATTTTTGTCTGTCTGTCTGTCTTTCTGTCTGTCTGTCTGTCTGTCTGTTTATTCCGGCTAATCTCTGAAACGACTGGACCGATTTTGACGGGACTTTCACTGGCCGGTAGCTGATATAATAAGGAGTAACTTAGGGTACTTTTTATCCCGGAAAAATATCACATTCCCGCGGGATAACGACGTGTAGTCCACGCGGGCGAAAAGCTAGTTACAAATAAAAAACAAAGCAAATAATCTGATAGTAGACTTTAGAATTAATCAGATAATAGTTAATTAAATATTATCTGATTATATTAAAGTTGTTTCATTATTTTACCAAAATCTGTGCATACGTTGAAACTGTCACTCGAAGAAATCCAAACAAACATACAGCATGCAAGCAAGGCAGCATGCAAGCAAGCATGCCGCATTCAAGCAAGCATGCACCATGCAAGCAAGCATGCAGTATTAAAGCAAATGCAAGGATAGTGATGATTATAGCAAACGCGTTATGGATTTTGATTTTCGGACGATCGATATTCGGAGAAGAAAGAGAATCCCAGAATAAATACTACGTGCATTTTCGTATCAAGGGTTGAAACGTGAGCTGTTATGACCAGAGATCGGAATAGGGTAGAGACGAAAAATTTAAAATGAAGTAAGTATTTAAGAAATATCCACCCATCTCACAAACAGCAAGTAGACCTTGTATGCTGCACATCCCTGCGGCAAATACAAATTATAAGTAAAATTCATACATTGCGAGGGCGCGTGGGTGTTTCAATAACATAGCGAAATGTAACGACGCGACGTCGAGATATTCAAAACGACAAACACTCGATTAAAGCGTTTACGTGCGAGCAACTTTTTCATTACTTTATCTTATAGTATCGTATTATCCTACTATACAACAATGTCCGTCCGTAAATAAACTAAATATACTTTTTCATTCCATCGATTCGAAAAGCGATGATTGTTTATCTAATAACAGGGTCCAAAACGATTCATTTTTTACCTGTTATGACAAGAGGGTATAAATCAGATTTGAATTTTGAACAGCTTCATAACAAGGTCCAAAACGATGAGATTTGAATTTAGAACATAATTAAAGAAGCATTGGTTGGAGTGTAGCAAACGGTGTGCAGTACTAAAAAAAAAATCAACTGATTTTGTATGACCGAAAAATTTTCAAAAACGGAATTT
Source organism: Crambus lathoniellus (assembly GCA_949710035.1). NCBI lineage: Eukaryota > Metazoa > Arthropoda > Insecta > Lepidoptera > Crambidae > Crambus > Crambus lathoniellus. Next base: position 34,906,706 of record OX453296.1, read on the forward strand.
TATAAAATTGAGATTATCTCGTAAACGGTAAGTCGTAGCTAAAATCTAACAAAATTTTCAACCCCCTACGGCATCCCCGGAGATACTTATAAGGAATCTGATGGACATATATATTTTTTTTATTTCAAAACTCAATTTTTTTTCTTGCCCGACTAGCGCTATGATGTATCCGAACGACAAAGAAAGGTCTTATAGAGGGGGATGAAAAGCAGAGTGTATTACTCGGCCGCAAAATTATATTAACCTCGGGCGGCGTATATTGAATCTTCACTGCGCTCTGGATTCAAAATAGCGCCCTCACCGTAAATATATTATTTTGCTCCCTTGTAATACAATCTACTATCTGTGGAAACTTTTAAATGGCCATCGGTAACATAATATAGTGGTGGCCACATAATTAAGGACGCCAGTCGATTTTCATACAAACGAGATAACTTTGAGGCCTTAGTTCTCCGTCAGGGATTGACCGAGCTTTAATCTGATGACGGCTATCCAGGGGGTGAATGGAGGAGATCCAGATCGCTATACTCACCCAACTCGTCTGAACAGCATTCTAAGAGTTGTTTCGATATGTTTAAAAAAATCACCAAAATAGCATTAAAATGTATGGAAATCCTGAAACTAAGAACTTTGGTCCTTACATCTCTTAGAATGCTGTTCAGATCACTTGGGTGTGTATAGTGATCAGGATCTCCTCCATTCACCCCCTGGATAGCCATCATCAGATTACAGCTCGGACAATCCGTGGCGAAGAACTAAGGCCTCAAAGTTATCTCTTTTGTATGAAAATGGACGTGCGTCCTTAATTATGTGGCCACCACTATATATGTAAAGGAATATTTTTAATTACCTGTAAATTTCCTGTAAAATAATTAAAATAAAATACAATAAAATCGGCTTTTGATGATGGTCTTACCTGAATAAGAAAACAGCGGATGATCCCCAGAATGGTTATGGAACTTAGTCCACATGCACAGCGTGAACTCTTTAAGATCCGGCAGGCGTTTCTCATACTCCATGTATTGGTAGAACAGCTCCTGGTTCATGGAGACTTTATAGACGCTGCAGGAATCCGAACTGAGTGGGGGGGCCAGGTTGATCGCTGAAGACGAGAGCTTGTTGCCGGAGTATGACGGCGACGGCCGGCGGTTCAGGATTTTGAGATTGCTGTAGAGTGTGACTTGATTTAATAAGCTTCAGAAAAGTTTTTTTGTATGAGGACGGTTGTGTTAAGTTGTATAGAAAGTTACAACAGAAAATAAAAATAATTTACGCTTTTTTTTTATAAGTACTTAACTAAAACTGTGTCTAGAAATCGGACGGCCTGTTACCGCTGCTGCTCACGGCTGTACGTTATCAGATTTATGTTTAATCAACCCCCCTAAATATCTACCCTCATCTGTATATTAATTCAAGCTAGGTACCTCGATGGCCTAGATTGATACCATCGCACATGGGTTGCCTAAATAAATCCTGCTTTGATGTTAAAAAATAAAAGGTTTTATCAAAAGAGAATGCTCAAAAAACCCAGGCCCGGCGCAAACGAAAAGTTAATTAAAGGAGATCAGACACGCTTTTTTATTTTACAAAAAAGGGAATTTGGTACTCACGGCCGCACATCGGATCATACGTACACGGCTTTAGTGGAGAGTGTGATGCCATACGCCCTCGACAGTATTATGGTTTAACTTACTCAACTCAAATAAAACAAAATAGAATAAAAAGTGCCCGATCCGCTTTCTTAAATTACTTGTAGATAATAAAACAAAAAACAAACACAATTACAACTACTATGAACTGTTTAACGTATGTATAATTCTTCCCATCAGTCTCACACAAAAATACCTACTTATTATTGATCAACAATCAGTAAAGCCGGGTTCCCAGTTCCCACGGCCTGTCTTTTCGCAGGCCAGACCAGTAACAGTATTAAAAATACTATCTAAACGTGTAACTAGTAATTATATTATTGTTGCTTTCTAGTTTCTAGAAAGCAACTTCTTAATGGCCACTAGGAAACCCCTCGAGTTTGGGCTCATTTGTTTTGTTCTGATGAGACCTATTTGCTACACTTGGTGGTGAGAGTCTGATAATGGGGCAGGGAGTATGTCAGTGGCACTCCTTGATGACTACTAAGAAACCCTTCGAGTTTGGGCTCATTTGTTGTCATTTGTTGTTCAATGTTTAAGGGGTGGGCAGACACATGAATGGACTGTAAAATCCACTATCATCCATCCATGGCTTGCCATTTATTAAACTAAAAAGTAAAAAATAAATATGTAGTTTAAAAAACTAATAAAACTCACTTTTATAGGAACAGACTAAAAAGTACAAAATAACCGTTTATTCAGTAACTGAAATTAAAAAGCATTGTGCACCCTTTGCAAAGCATGTACTTCAAGTACTTAATATTGACAACGCGCACCACGCTTTTAATTTCAGTTACTGAATAGACGGTTATTTTGTACTTTTATTCTGTTTCTGTAAAAGGGGGTTTTATTAGTTTTTAAACTACATATTTTTAGAATACGTTCTAGCTAATAACTCGCAGACAAACCTATTGTTAGGTTTTGAGAGGCACTGTCAAACTTATCATGTACACTCGGCAGTACATCAAGTTACGTAGGGCATAAAGGCGGTCTCAAGGTCAACATTCGCTTCATATATGGCTTACGTAAATACGACTATATCTCCCACTATCACCAGCAGCTCAAATGGCTTCCTATTCGCGAGCGTAGGAAACTTAGAGTTGTCTGTGCGCTCTTCAACATTTTGTTCGATCCGGTTACACCAGAATACCTGAAATCCAGGTTTCAGTTTCTGGGTAGCTCTCATGTACGTGACCTTCGCTCTAGCAACAACTCTCTGTTGCAAACTCCCGCTCATTCTTCCGCATTTGTCTCAAAGTCATTCTCCTTTCGGCTGTACGACTCTGGAATGCTTTGCCCTTGGACATTCGTAATGCCCCTAGTAAGTGCGTCTTCAAGAGATTGGCTCGAGAATATTACTTGAGCAATTTGGCTCCGAGTTCTGTCTTCTGTGTTCTCCGAATCTAATTGGTCTTTACTGTGTCATGTATACAGGGTGTTTTTATATAAGTGCAATACCTTTTAGGTGGTGATCGTGCTCATGAATATGAACAACTTTTACTATGGGGCCAACTCTGCAACTCAACAAAAAAATCTGCTGTTTCATACAATTTGTTAATACCTACCTGACCAGAATGTATGGAACAGCTGATTTTTTTTTGTGAAGTTGCAGAGTTGGCCTCATAGTAAAAGTTGTTCATATTCATGAGTACAATCACCACCTAAGAAGTATTGCACTTATAGAAAAACACCCTGTATAAGTATATATAAGTGTAGGTATATAAGTATAATATTTTTATATATTGTATAATATATATTTATTATTATATATTTATGTATTTAATATAAGTAAGTATATTGTGTTTGATACATATTGTATTTCTTTATTTTGCTGTTTTTCTTATTATTATTGCCGCCTATTTTTCTCTCACTGACATCCTTTCCGTTGACTGTTAGAGAATGCTCACTAGCATTAAGTCCGCCATTTGTAACTCTTGCAATAAAGGTTAAATAAATAAATAAAATAAACATGTGGCGCAGTGATGTATCACGTTGAGCAAGCTGTTGACGTGCATCAAGATGCACATTGGTCCAATTCCGCTTCCTTGCGGGAGGTTCCTTGCCAAAGCTCGCCTAGGTCGGTTACGTGCGGAGCGTAACCGACCTAGGCGTGCTTTGGCCGCTAGCACATTGACATAAAAAGTCCGCTGACAAGTACTCACGGAACCACGCGCTCAGAGGATTGACGACACCGCACTCTTCGATGGCTTCAATCAGGGCGTCGTGTTCTAAAAAGATAACGCCTTTTTGGAGTCAAAGAACACCGCGAAAACAGCTTTTTTATTATGCAGCTATTCATTTGTTTTGTTGATGAATTTACTTTATAATAGTACTTTTAAACCGTATTGGCAATCACTCAGAATATTGTTTGACTTCAAATATACGTTGAGTTGATTTATGATGCACTTTCATTTATTTTTTCGACGCTGGATAAAATTGTTATGAGTCTGTAATTACTTACTTTTATGATCAGTTTGATTATAAATTGGCCTTTTTATTGGATTTTTTAATACTGTTCCGTATTCAATACATAAGTTGGTGAGCTTCGCAATGACGGGACTTATTTTATCAGATTTTAATTGGATGTCGCTCATACGGCTAGAATCACTAACAATTGACTTTTTGGGTGACATTTTTTTAATAATTTCTGCAATATCATGATTATTTACAGGTTCCCATCTCTTACATAACTTAAGTATTTACATACGAGTTCTTATTTAGAAATTTGTCCCCACAGCCACGCTTGATATGGTTAACATGGGACAACAGGACAATTAAACAGGACGCAAATTCGTTACAAATATCTATAACGCTGTTAGTTGTATTCATGCTTTTCATGATAGTGTTGTCTATGTCATTTGAGAAAGTAAGCAGATTCTCTTTTGCACTCTTTTGCACTCAGGCGCCTAAGGGAAGTTTCTTCAGTAGAAACGGCACTCTTATCTTATCGTATCATGCGCATGTAGCATCCATACTACAGTATGACACTTTACTATGGGGAAACTGTTCAGAGTCAGAAACATTACTCAGAAGCCAAAATAAGTGTCTTATGGTCTTTATTTGGTGCATACCGGCTGGATTCGTGCAGACCTTTATTTAAAAAATATAAACTTCTGACACTTACTGGTCTCTATATAAAACAGATAAGTATGTATATTCGTAAAAAATAATATAGAGCTATTAATATAAAACAAATCTTTAGCCATTAATCGTACACTGTTGACCTAATAACACAACATGATCGTAACACTGTTTACAATAATTCAATTTATTTTCGTTGGCCGACACTTTTACTTTTTGGTTCAATTTGACTAATAGGTAAACATGAAATGCTTAGAGGCAATTATCGAAATCAATGGCTAAGTTTGGACTTAAGCTCAAGTAAAGGTATAAACGGGTAAGTAGGCGTTGTTAATATCCCTCGTAAGTTATTTAAACAAACTTCAAATCAAATGAAAGCTAATTTATTCTCAATCCAACCGTAATAATAACGAACCTAATTAAATAGTGTTTTCAATTCATGGTTGGCTAGATTTTTTTTGTACTTCTCTTTTTTGAAGCATATTAGTCCCGGTTAGATTGGGATTAAAAGAGCTTTAGTTTGATATGGCGCTCATTTTAATAACTTATGGGTACGCTAACTTACGCTTAAAAGCTTATACACTTGGCTAAATTCAGGATCTAATTCAGCATAGATTGCTTGTTTTGATTGCATCACTTGCTACAAATGAGCTCAAAGAAAGCAATGTATGCTTAATTAGATGCTGAATTTAGCCAAGTGTAATAAGCCTTTTACTTACAAGTTTATACCTGGTTCGATGATTACCCCTATACAGTTTTTAATCACTCATGTTTACCTACAAAATGGAATATTTTTTAGGCGCCGGCATAGGTTTCTTATTGAACATTCTCCTTTAAATCAACATTTTATAATTCAACATCATAGGCACAGGGTTTAGCTACGAAAACCATGTGTGCTGTATTAGTAGACATTACCTAGCATCTTTACTTCATTAGAATTAAACAACAGATGAGGGTAGAAATTCTTTCTCGTATCTTAGACTAGAAATATCTATACATATAATAAAACAGAAACGGAAAAAAAGGCTGTACATGAAAGATTAAAAAAAAAAAATTACTGCTATGTGATGTGTACAGGATATAGACCCCAAAACGATAGATATTAAAATTTTTGTCTGTTTGTCTGTTTGTCTGTTTGTCTGTTTGTCTGTTTGTCTGTTTGTATGTTCGCTTTTCACGCAAAAACTACTGGACGGATTTTTACCAAATTTTGTGAAGTAATAGCTTATAACCCGGGTCAACATATAGGGTACCTTTTATTTAATAAAAACCCCTTATTCCTACGGGAAAATACAAAGACTGATTCTTACTAAAATAGATGGCGCCACATGATTATGAAAATACGTTATATTTAATCGCTGTCTCAATTAATAATGAATCATGTTATTTTTTTTTACCTGCTTCAAAACATAATATAAATTGAAACCCATCCAGGCCCATATAAAATCATAAAAATAATTTCATGTTATTTACGTCATTATATCTACTAAGCAATAGATGGCGCAGGTAGTCAGTAAGATATACCTCTCACAAAAGTACATTCGAATGATTATTTTAATTAGTGTGAAAGCCCCCTCTGTTGCCACTTTAAGATGTTTTTCACTTCTTTCGCATCATAACTACTAAGCAATAGATGGCGCAGGAAGTCAGTAAGATTACGATATACCTTTCACAAATGTACATTCGAATGATTATAATAAGTAGGATGAAAGCCCCCGCTGTTGCCACTTTAAGATGTTTTTCACTTCTTTCGCCTATGGTCTTAAGTAGGTATCTATAAAATACAAAATTTATATCTAAAATTGTCAGGAATGTATCTTATACTTTTCTTTACATTTTTAAATTCTTACACTACAAAAAAACTACTTAAAAAAATTTTACAGACTCCAAAAAGTATTTGTCAACTGAAAAGGAAAAATATAATATCTATAATTTAGGTACCTTTTTGAGGTCGGTGCCAGTCAGTTTTTTTTTTATTACTTTTTATTTCTTAAGTTTTAGTGTACAATAACAATAAGTTTTAGTGAATTGTACTATAACATACCCACGGAAACTACTAAACTGATTTTGATGAATCTTAGACTGTTCCCAAAGTTAGAATACACCTAATTTAAATCAAATAGAATCATCTCGATATGCCTTAAGATTTCGAGAAATTCGTGGACAAACATAGTAAAAAACATATAACTAAGTATTCATATACTTACGAAATTTAGTTATATTTTAGTATATTAAAAACCTATTTTTTAAACTTAAAATGTGCGAAGGGTGCCGATTGATGTGTTTTTGTTAATCAAATTTTAAAAGAAACATCGAGAAATCAATACTTAACTAACTTAGGTAAAATAAAAGAAACATCTAATTCGATGTAAACTGAATTATTACTATTGTTATTATGACTTAAAAGTCATAGATAAAAAGTATATTATCAAGCAAAAGTTATTAACGAAATGTTTTAAGCTAAGTAAGCACTCGGGGCAGTGGCCAAAACTGAAGTTTTCACCCTATTGATGTAATATTTCTATTTCGCATGTCCACTCGACGCTAGATGTCTCTACAGTAAGTATAGTGGTGCCACAAATATATCTGACCCGGTGACAGTGGTCGTGGAGGAGCCACTAGCAATACAAAATTAACTGTCAAAATGGACTGCCGGCAGTCAACAGTATATTTAGTACCAAAAACTAACCACTGTGTGAAATAAGTTTGTCGCAATGTAGACAAAATGTCACCAATGTAATTTTGAAAAATTTGCTCATAAACGCTAAGTGGCCAGTACCCCGAGTGTAAGTTTTTATGTCAAGCAAACGCAAACTATTTCGAATGCGTATTAATGTCAATTTGTATGAAAACTATATAAGCGCGCTACTCGCCGCTAGAGGCGCTAATACAGTTTTCATACAAATTGACATTAATACGCATTCGAAATAGTTTGCGTTTTTTGACATAAAAACTTACACTACGGGCACAGTACGTAGATACCGGTTTGACCATGAAGCTCGACTTAATACTGAGGTAACTGGAGCGTGCAGTACGAACAATTTTTTGAATACCACAAATAACACAGTGGCTGTCTTCCGTCTCACCTACACTTTTAAAAAATACGTATGGTCATATGAGACAGCTGACAGCCACTACATACATAAATGTCAAATTTGCTGGCGACACTTTTTTATTCAGGGTGAGAGCTCCAGTTACCTCAGAGTATTAAGTCGTGTCCATCGTTCCAGCAGCGCCACGGCCTCCGATTTGCTTGAAAAAAATACACCATGCAGGCCAATTTTTTACCAGTCGGGAAAAAATACGATTGATTTTTTCCCCCCACTGGATCCGAGGATATACGGGGATTTCTGTGGCGCTGCTGGAACGACGTCGTCCTGGCAGCGCCCCGCTATTTCTCATTAATTACAAAAGCTATAATAAATCTAATAAGACACATATTTTTGGCTTTTTTTTCCATTTCACATAAGCTAATGTCCACCTGTAAATGTCGACAGATTCAGGAGTAATCGTAGGTCACTTGGGGCGCTGCTGGGACGACGTCGTCCCAGCAGCGCCACGGCCGAATCTCAGCAATTCGATTTTTTTACTGAAAACAGTGTGCCTGTATATTTACTTCCTTCATCATAGAGTACGGAAAAAATTGAATTTCTACATTTCATCATGGAATAATGATTTTATAGGCATCGAAAAATTATAACCTCAAAAAAATTTTTTTTTGCTCTAACGCCTTTAATTGATGTATTAAATAGCATTTGCGCATTCTTTTATCTTCCTATAAAGGGAAAAAAATAAACCACTCTCGCAGCATTAACTATTCCAGAGAAATCCTAGGTTTAGATTGTGTTCATACATTTAGGCATCGTTCCAGCAGCGCCACACCCAGTACAGCATGATCCAGGGCACCTGTCACCAAACTGAGCATGCCAATATTTACTACTACCATAGCGAACACGGGAAAAAATCTGATAACGAGTATAACACAGCGAATTTCCGAGAAATAAGCCTTTGATTCAATATGCCATACAATTGGTACATTCGAGTAGAAAAGTTTTATTTAAATTCTTTTTAGTGCCACAAACTTGGGGGCTTTAAGCCCCCAGTACAGGCTGTCCGATCATGTTGGCCGACCATTATGATGGGCCATCGTGTACAGGGGCGGTTTGCGTGTGATTGCCGTCTGCGAGCAACGCAAACCGCCCCTGTACACGATGGCCCATCATGGTCGGCCAACATGATCGGCCATCCTGTACTGGGGGCTTCATACTTCATGTTTACCGGGCTTGTCAAGCATTGCATTGCATCATTGGGGCACAACATCGGTATCGCTATGCGGATCGCAGCTCAGCATTATTATGGTGCAAATAATGCAATGCAAGCAAAGTAATATTAACGTAATAGAGACCGTACGAGCCAAAAAAAACCTTGGCCATTTGTTTCCACATGCCATAGAGAAAGGTTAACCTATGGAGTGTAGGATAGAAGCATGATAGAAGTGGGTAAAAAACCACATCATCCATCATAGCCTGATTACACCTACCGAGTAGAGTGGCGAGACAAGTGCTCTCGGCTCGGCCGAATACTAGGTACATGTAAACACAGTACTCGGCCGAGCTCGGTACAACATTAACTCGGTCCCGTCAGATACTTTTGATTGGGTAATCGATACTTAGATTATTTGAGCCAATGACATATCATTGATTTGAGCCCCAAAAATAATCTACTATACAATGGGTGATTTTCTGAAAGCTCGCTCACTAGATGGCGCTGTCCCACCTCTATGCAGTTAGAAGGAACGGAACGTTATAAATTTTACTTTGACGCGACTTTTGTTACGTAAAACGGAACGTCAGACAGATGTTATTTATTTACCTTAATCTTTAAATTTACCTATTTCGTTTCTGTTCCTCACAGTAGTACCTATCAGTACTTATTTAATTTATTTTAAGTTTCCTTTGGGTTTTTTAAAGTAAATAAATTAAATATGATTCATACCAAACTATACCATGTACATACTTCGTTCAACGCCATCTAGTGAAGCATTTGGAAGCTTTTTTTTTAAATAGCCTCAGAAAATCGCTCATTAATCGATTCGGAATCGATTATCCGGCAACAATCACTAACAAAATTTAATTAACGGATTTATTTGAAAATGAAATTGTATTAATTTTATGAGAACACAGAATCCTAAACTTATACTAGGCTCCTCAGTGTTATCTGATATGCAGTGTAGTCTCTTTAAATGATCTCGAAGATTTGTTAGAAACCTATGTTTCCACAAAGCTTTATTTTCTTTTTACAAGTTTTATTTTTCTTTTACAAGTTTTGCACGTGGCCTCCAGTTCCCCCTGTCTTCTCAAAATGCGTCCAAATACGAAATTTACTTTTTAACAACGACAGATAAATAAATAAGCAGCCCTAAATTACCGCCCAAATAACTCTACAATTCAAAGGTAACTGTACTGTCATTGTCATGTCACTATATGACACTACAGTCTGTAAAATTTGGCATGGTTGGAATAGCGGCTCATTTGTGCAAAGCAAAAAGATGTTAATGCTATTGGAATAAAGCTCAAGAAAAACCACATCAGATATTTTTTATGACAATGTAGCTTACGCTAGAAAATTAGACTCTATTCCTTGTGCAGAAGCAACGTTTTTCTTTGCACGAATGAGCTGTCATTTTGGCAATGCTGGGTTTTACTGTTAAGCCCCCAGTACCTTTTTAAACTTGTTCGTTCTAAAGTGTCAATGTACGATGTATTGGTCATGGTCGCCGACCATGGTCGGCCAACTTGTACTGGGGGCTTTACGTTACGTTACGACTCCTTGCCAGAAAGTTAAAAAAAAGCAAAACCATGTCTGATGAACGCCATCTGTTGAGTTTTTAGGAACTAACTTTTTTCTTTTTTAATCATCTGTTAAGCCCCCAGTACAGGATGGCCCATCATGGTCGGCCAACCAACATGATCGGCCATCCTGTACTGGGGGCTTCAGAAAATCCCTCATTATGACGTTCGGTTTTCCCCATGACTTTTAATGGGGACAAGGATCGGGACCAAAATTTATTAAATTTATTCAATTCAACGGGAATACAGGGCTGAGACATACATGGACAGACATACATATATGACGAATCTATAAGGTTTCCGTTTTTTCCCATTAGGCAACGGAACCCTAATAAAAAGTCAAAGTTAAAAACATAAAATGTAATGAGAAAATTATTTATTAACTTATAAAATAATGCACAAATAAGGACCATGTCCCAGCGTGTGTCAAATAATGCCACAAGATGATAATTACCTACTAATCTGTGATGGATTATTTTTAAATACAAAAACTTTTCTACTCGAATGTACCAATTGTATGGCATATTGAATCAAAGGCTTATTTCTCGGAAATTCGCTGTGTTATACTCGTTATCAGATTTTTTCCCGTGTTCGCTATGGTAGTAGTAAATATTGGCATGCTCAGTTTGGTGACAGGTGCCCTGGATCATGCTGTACTGGGTGTGGCGCTGCTGGAACGATGCCTAAATGTATGAACACAATCTAAACCTAGGATTTCTCTGGAATAGTTAATGCTGCGAGAGTGGTTTATTTTTTTCCCTTTATAGGAAGATAAAAGAATGCGCAAATGCTATTTAATACATCAATTAAAGGCGTTAAAGCAAAAAAAAATTTTTTTGAGGTTATAATTTTTCGACGCCTATAAAATCATTATTCCATGATGAAATGTAGAAATTCAATTTTTTCCGTACTCTATGATGAAGGAAGTAAATATACAGGCACACTGTTTTCAGTAAAAAAATCGAATTGCTGAGATTCGGCCGTGGCGCTGCTGGGACGACGTCGTCCCAGCAGCGCCCCAAGTGACCTACGATTACTCCTGAATCTGTCGACATTTACAGGTGGACATTAGCTTATGTGAAATGGAAAAAAAAGCCAAACATATGTGTCTTATTAGATTTATTATAGCTTTTGTAATTAATGAGAAATAGCGGGGCGCTGCCAGGACGACGTCGTTCCAGCAGCGCCACAGAAATACCCGTATATCCTCGGATCCAGTGGGGGGAAAAAATCAATCGTATTTTTTCCCGACTGGTAAAAAATTGGCCTGCATGGTGTATTTTTTTCAAGCAAATCGGAGACCGTGGCGCTGCTGGAACGATGGACACTATTAAGTCAAACTTCATGGGTTTGACCATGAAGTTCGACTTAATACTGAGGTAACTGGAGAGTGCAGTACGAACAATTTTTTGAATACCACAAATAACACAGTGGCTGTCTTCCGTCTCACCTACACTTTAAAAAAATACGTATGGTCGTATGAGACAGCTGACAGCCACTACATACATAAATGTCAAATTTGCTGGCGACACTTTTTTATTCAGGGTGAGAGCTCCAGTTACCTCAGAGTATTAAGTCAAACTTCATGGGTTTGACCGACACCTACCTACCATTTTTTATGTCATTTAACCGGCTCTGGCTATTAGGCCTTCAGCCCCTTCCTGATCAGAAGGTCTAAGTAGCTAAATGTCCAACAGAGCGAAACGTCTGATGAGCAGTAAGTCTAATTAGCAGAATGTCTATGTAGCAAAACGTCCAACTATCAAATGGTCTGTATAGCAGAACATCTATTTAGCAAATCGTCAAATTATCAAAATGTCTGGATACTCAGGCACAAAATTCAACACAAAAATTACATCGGGAGGGAAACGGACACGGAATTATAGTATGTACGTACGTACAGACTTGTACATACCTACAGATTCTTTGGTCTATGTAGCTTAAATCATATCTTTTTGATGGAAACTGACAATTTATTGTCAAGAATGCTATTTGATTAACATTACATACAGCTCTTAGAAAAGAAGCGCTTTGGCAAGATCGCAAATACAAGAATATGTTATTTGAAGGAAATAAAAGAAGGAAGATCGATTTAATGTTTAATGCCAAATACAAAAGAGCTGCAAAAGTTTGAGGGCCAAAAGATAGTCCCTTTGAATTTTTGATAACCTTGGTCATATCAAAAGAATAAGTAAATAAAAATTTGTGCGCCTAATATCCTAACAATATTTATGGCGCTACTAGCTTTTTAATCCAGATTTTGTTTTTCTCAAATAAATGTAATGTAATTTACAAAAGACTTTTCCTTTTTATCATGAGTGTACACATTTCACAAATGACTTTTTGCTCAATAGATGTTCTGCTATATAAACCATTTGATAGTTGGACGTTTTGCTACATAGACGTTCTGCTAATTAGACTTACTGCTCATCAGACGTTTCGCGCTGTTGGACATTTAGCTACTTAGACCTTCTGATCAGGAAGGCTTCAGCCGTAGGTACCAACCAATAAAATAAAGGAATGTTAAAAATAGTTTTCTATCTAACTTATTTATTCATTTACTAGAAAAGCTTACATAAATGATGTTAAATTAAATAATTAAATGGTATATCATTACATTTTATACCTGTTACTTAAAGAAAGTTAATTACAAGCTCTCACAAATAGGAAATGTCTCCATATCAAAATACTAGCCTTCCGCCCGCGACTTCGCAAGCTCGGACTAAACGACGACGTTATCCCGCGGGAATGTGATATTTTTCAGGGATAAAAAGTAGTCTAAGGCAGCCATACACAGTCCATCCAGATCGCGATCACTGATCGTGATCTTGATCGCGATCGAGATTTACTATGTAGATATTTTGCGATCAAGATCGCGAGCCGTCAATTGACTGTCTAATGGCTGCCTAAGTATGTCACTTTTCAGCTGCCAAACTATTCCCATTCCAAAAGTCACGTCGATCCGTTGCATCAATTTTGACGTGAAAGACGGATAAACAAACAAACCCTCTTTCACATTTATAATATTAGTATGGATACACACAATCTCTTTTTAATTTTATAGTAAAAATATGATTGGCCTGATATTATGCATTACTAAGTAAGAACATAAATTTTAGCTCGATACCTCCCACACATACTTGAGAAAAAGTTTCTTGATAGGTAGACGGACAGATAGATCTATGAATGAGGGCTCAACTATGTTCATGCAGCATTTGATAACAACATACCATGTTCATACCCTAGCCTGCATATTCGATATTCTTTAGACCCTTTTAGTAGAGAATAGGATTTCAAGAAGAGCGTTATGAAATCTGGGCAACAAACACACATAAACTAAACTAACACAAAAGTCACTACACCGCGCGTACGAAGTCGCGGGCAACAGCTAGTTTCGAATAAAGGTGAACAAGGCGAACGCGCCCAACTAAACTAATTTTCGATTTCTCCATAGCACTAGGTGATATGATAACATTAATCTATTGATGTAATTTAGATTTCAAACTCAACTGAATGCGCACGCGCCGAACGATTGTACAATTCTTTATATGAAATCTATGAAACCTCGCACCTGAACACGACAAATCGTCCGAATCTTCGACCAGGTTTTGAAAACCACGTCGAGGATTCGGACGATTTGACGCGGTCAGGTGCGAGGTTTCATAGATTTCATATAAAGAATACTACAATCGTTCGGCGCGTTCAATTAAGTGTGAAATCTAAATTACATCAATAGAATAATGTTATCATATCACCTAGTACTCTGGAATGATAATTACCTTTGCTCCAAAGATCGTTCTGGGGACTTCGCGTAGGAGGTATACGATAGCTCTTCAGGCAATATTGGTTGCCAATCGTCGTCTCCTAAGGCTGCCCCTAGGAGGGTACAGAGCAGTAATATTCGCATGGTCTGAAACAAACAAAAAAAAATCATGGTTTCTGGGAACAACGGTTACATCAGATGACTTGGTTGTAGGCTGGGTGTGACGAGGTATATACCACAGAATAAAATTTTATACTACCACTATTCCTTCATAGAGTCATGATCATAACATGACTCGCGTTTCAACAGTTTTTATGAAGATTATTTATTCTGTGACTGTACCTATAAACATGAATCAATACACCTATAAACATAACATTTTAAATTTTATAAGTACTTTCCAATTTTAGTCTAAGATAGGTAAGTACGAGAAGGAATTTCTACCCTCATCTGTTATTTAATTCTAATTAAGTATAAATGATAGATAATGTCTAGGACTAGATTGATGGTTTTCCTGGCTCAATCCTGTGTCTATGATGTTAAATTATAAAATGTTGGATCCAAGGAAAATGTTAAGTAAGTAGGTATATAAGAAAGCTAGGCCCGACGCAAACAAAATGTTCCGTGAGTTTATAGGTAAATTCGCCCAATCATCGAAATCTATGGCCAATTACGACGACCGATTTGGCGCAGGGGTAGGATACCCGCTTTCTGCGCCAGAGGTCTCGGGTTCGATTCCCGAACAAGACAAAATATTATTGTGCATGGACATGTCTATTTGTCTTGGTCTGGGTGTTATCTATGTATATTATGTATGTATTTACAAAAAAAGTATATGTTATTTCCATAACACAGTTTTTTAATGAAAACTTATGAGCTAGTTATGTAATAGGTGTCATTGTAAGAATTTATTTATTTATAATTGTGAATTTGCCAGTTATAAACTTCTAAGTAAGCGGAAGTTATTGTAGTTAAATTGAGTTATATATCAATGAAAGCTTATTTTATGTCCAATCTAACAGGATTAATTTGCTTCAAAAAGGTTAATTTTATCTAACCAACTATGGATTAAAAACACTTTTTAATAAGGCAACCTATTAATAGGTTGCCTACCCCTACCCTACTCCTACCCTACCCTACCCCTACCATACCCCTACCCTACCTCTACCATACCCCTACCCTACCCCTATATCCTTCCTTGGACTTCCACGAACATTTCAAGACCAGAATTAGCCAAATCGGTCCAGCCGTTCACGCGTGATGTCGTGACCAAGGGAAATAGGGATTCATTTTTATATATATCGATGAGGGTAGATATTTACCTATACCGGATCTCGTACTATTTAATAATATTTCCAGTTAATCACCACTAGTGCCAGAGAACTTTCATCACGAGGCATTGGAAATTGATTTGCCAGTTGATATACTCGTTCCTTTAGAAGTCTTTTAGGGTTCGATGGCAAGTTTATTGCGCCTGTTTTCCTTGTCAGTTGAAAAGTCTTGAAAGGAAAATGTTAACGACTCATAAGTACATAGCTACATATTTACAACGTGTAAGTGTATAAATATATTTTTTATTTACTTTTTATTTGGCTAAAACGGAACCTAAGAATGCGGCCTAAGAAAAAATGTTTGAGAATGTGCAAGCAGCGCTCTTTCATATATTATGATACCCCAAATACCCCTAGTAGCTCCACTTCGAATTTCTAAGACACCCTTTCAGTCCCTAAAAGAAGTCCCTGTTGCAAAAAAATTTAAATATTTTGATTTGTCTCCTATTTGCAAAATAGTTTGACAAACGTCATCAAAACTATTCCAAACAAGTACATAGCATTAGTAGTTCTCGAGATATATCCAGCTGTGACAGACAGACTGTTCGCATCATAAGGGTTCCTTTTTACCATTTTGGTTCGGAACCCTAAAAATCATTGTATCGCTTATGGATAAAAACTTTAACTCGTTGAAGAATATCTAGAATATTAAGATAATGTGTCGCATGACACTATGGTTGACTTTTTATTGAAATCTAAACTTGTATCGTATTTTAATCTATTGACATCATTGCATTTTAGTATTATTAACTGACATATTGAAAGTATAAAATTATTAATTAATTATTAAGTTGTTAGATTATGACTTTGCTTATATTTGCATGCCAACATGACGTACATGGTAGAAAACGATTGAATCAAATTAATATTGCAGACTATCGCGATATATGTATGTACATTTGTTTTCAGCAAATAAATTTTCATTTCATTTCCGACTGTTAATAACCTTTCGTTAATTGCATTCAAAATGTTTTGTGTGCGATATAATGATAATTTAATAACTTCGCGTTATTAAGCTATCAAAGTATTGAATTGCAACCATATTTTAAGCGCATTTCATACATTTTTGAATAATCTTCAACTTGCTATCGGTTTTTGTTATGTAGTCAGACTTCCATCTTGGTTTGCAAGTTGACAATACAGGGCCCCAAGTCTGCTAATTTACAAATGGTTCAATTGAATCTTAATTGGATCTCAATAGCGGTTTTTGACATTTTTGGTATTCTGCTACTAACTTAAGACCAATGGTATACGACTGAACTGCCATCGAAAGTCTGCTCTTCAATCGTATTACAATCGTAGCTCGATTGTGGAGTTAATTGGTATTCTACTCTCATTTGACATTTGTTTGACAGTACTCTCAATGACAATTGGGTTACAGCCACCGTATTTGAATTAAAGTGTTTTATTATCATTGTGTCATGTTTTACTAACAATGCCCTTCATCGCGGACAATTTTAATTCTATTTGATTATCTTAAATGATACAAAAACGTTTATTTTTATCAAAACTATCGGTCATTCAATAATTTAGTCTCTTAGTAGATTTTAGAAGGCAAGACCAATGACTATCCAACTGAGACTCCATTACGATTCAATTACGATTCAATTGCGATTCTATTGAGCTGACGTACAAGTTTTTACAGAATACCCAATTTGTTTTAATCGTAATGGAATCGTAATTGAGTCTCAATTGAATATCAATAGAATCTTATTTAATTAAAATTAGCAGACTCGGGGCCATCTGCCCCACGATATCTCCGCCAATTGTGAACCGATTCTTATAATATTTTTTTATCTGATAGACCAAAGTTTCAATTTGGCCCCATAAAAAAATTTGAGTAGCTGGACCAGAAGTTTATTTAGAATCCTGAAAAAAACACATTGTTGTCGTCTGGTAGTTCCTGCTTTACGCTTCAATATCTTCGCGAACTATGAACCAATTTCGATGATTCTTTTTTCATTTGAAAGAGTATACTCCTGAGGACGAAAATGCTCTACTTTTTATAACTAATCTTGGAACTTACTGATCTATTTGAAGTCGGTATCAAGCTGAAAGTAAAATAAATAAAAATAAAACGCTGGTCCCATGCGCGGAGTGATGTGAATTGTAACCTATCAAATTCATATTTAGGGCTTGACACCGACTTCAAACAGATCAGTAAGTTCCAAGATTAGTTAGAAAAAGTCAAACATTTTCGTCCTACGAATTAAATGATTCAATTTATTTTTCATTTTTACGTGTTTTGGGAAGTGAGTTTTTGTTTGCAGTTTTTTGTTCTGAAGGCGGTTTAATTTTATTGAAAAAAAAATTTTGACTGTAATGAGAGTGTAGTGTGTAATGTTGAGTAATGTAATGCAGGATTCTATGCGTACCTATTTGTTGGTGTGCTGTCACTTAATGTATATTATTTATGGTACCCATTTCTAGAGCTTCTTCAATTAATTCTTCATTATCAACGAGGGTCTTAGGCCGTCCACGGGGTTTGTTCTGAGAGTCATTTCCAGAACATAAGCGTTGGAGCCAAAAACGTGCCGTGCTTTCTTTTACAATCGTTTTTCCCCATGCACATCATTAATCCTTCGAGGTGTTTCTGCAACGCTGGTGCTGCGTTGCATGTGGAACTCATATTCGTATAAAACGTAGGTACTGCACATAATTACCACCTCATAAGTTTGAAAAAATAGCATAAATTGCACTGCACATAATCACCACCTCATTGTATTGAAAATTAAAGCTAAACTAAATATTAGCCACTTCAATGAACCCACTGCTAGGTCACAATCACAGGCTTTCCCCTTTAGATTCACAAAGAGGAAGAAAATCCAATTTTATTTTATACAATTGTATGAATTGTATTTATTCATAACTAGCGGCCGCCCGCGGTTTCACCCGCGTGGTTTTCGTTCCCGTGGGAATATCGGGATAAAAAGTAGCCTAAGTTACGCGCCAAACTCGGTCCAGCGCCGTTTCAGAGATTAGCCGGAACAAACAGACAGACAGACAAAAATTGTAAAAAATGTCATTTTGGTATATGTACCGTATACCTATATAATCATATGCTGTAGTAAAAAGCGGTTATTTTAATTTTACAAACAGACACCCCAATTTTATTAATTTGTGTAGACTAGCCTTCCGCCCGTGGTTTCGCCCGCGAGAACTACACAACATTATCCCGCGGGAATATGATATTTTTCCGGGATCAAAATTAGCTTAATTCGCTCTCCAGCCTCCAAACTATCCCTATACCAAAAATCACGTCGATCTTTTGCTCCATTTTGACGTGAAAGATGAACAAACAAACAAACACCTTTTTACATTTATAATATTATTAGTATGGTTAAGAATACTCCATTACGACAAGTCTGTATTTCTACAAGACATTTGCTTCGCTTGCTTCTCATATGTGATTTGCAATAAAACTAAGAAATCCATGTGAAAGTGGTCGTGTGATGAATTTGCTAGCAGTTAACTGCAAACTAAACTTAGGTGCGACCACAGATAATATAATACTATGTGCGACGAAAGCTGTCAACATAAAGAGCTGTATTATGTACAGTAAAACAATTTGTTCACGTGTCACTCTGAGCACAAAATAAATAGGTACTCTGAGCGTCTCAAAGATACTGTGTGGCTGAAATAATACCTCTTACATATGCTGGTAAAATCCTATTTTCCATTCCTCAGTCCCTATCTAAAAGATTATGCAGATAATGTTATCTTATAAAACTTTTCAACCAAAGTACTGTAAAAATGTGGTTTCTGATGCGTAAAAATTTGTCACACACTATTTATAAATTATATAACCAATGGTAAGTTCAGAGGACTTGTCACTTTGAATGCCTGTCCGGTTTCACAATGAAAAGTACGGGTATGCGACCCCGGACCCTCAGCCCTGCAACCGCTACATATCTTACCGTATCTAAACAGTTCAGTAAGTAAGTACCAAGATAAGTTAGAAAAAGTCACGCATTTTCGTCCTTTGAATTAAAAATTGTTAAACGTTTTGTTTTCGATTTTTAGTGTAAATAATGGTAGCGAAACTACATGGTGACTATGATAAATTCTTGTAAAATTATCCTAACCGTTACGGAGTTCAGCTTTCCATCTTTAGCTACTTAGATAACTTGAAGGAATACAACTAAAGGTCCATTCGTGCATATGGCATTTATAAAACATCATATAACTTCTAACTGTTGAGGAGTTTCACCTCTCATCATCAGCTCACTCTAATAACCTGAAAGAATATAACTTTTAGTCCATACGTATTTACGATTAATACTTAAGGAATTATTCTCCAGCTCCTAACCGTTAAGAAGTTGTAGTTTCCATCACCAGCTCATCACTATGAAATGATGACTACCAAATGCAAATACTTGACTGACTTCAAAAATAAATGGAACGCATAAGACTTGCCTATATTAGAGAATTTCTCTCAATTTTCCTGGGATTTCACCTGATCCTGACTTGGTGAAAATAAGATCTCGTCAGAAGTATAAAGTTACGAAATAAAATATTTGAAAGTGATCCCCACTTTGATGAAAATAAGAAGTCGTCTAAATAAGCAAACTAAAGTCTAAATACGCATTATTCAGGATAACTCCAGAACTTCTCGTCAGTTCTTAATGAAATTTAAATGGGACCACACGAGAAGCGTCACCATTCAAATTAAAAAAAATATCCAAATCCGTTCATTAACTTAAAAGTTCGAAGGTAACCAACACAAAAAATATATATATACAGTCGAATTGATAACCTCCTCCTTTTTTGGAAGTCGGTTAAAAATTACTAAGCATGAGTGTGACTTCTGGACTTCTCTGGGTTGGAATCAAAATAGGTTAACTTCGGATACACGTCATTGGCGTGTATGCTCCGGACATATCCATCTCAACAAGGAGGAGTTCTGGAAAAATGTAGAAGATACCTTGAATGATTATTTGAGTACCTTGAATAATAAACGGAAAGTTATTATTGGAGATTTAAATGGATGGGTGTGAGTAGAGATGGATGTGAGAAGGTTCTAGGAAGATATGGAGATACAAAAGTGAATAACAATAGCACAAGTTTGATTGAGGTATGCTTGGAAAAGAACTTGTGCTGACGAACACCATGTTTGACCATTAGGATATTCATATGTATACTTGTCAGAGAGGGAATGAGGGGAGTATGATTGATTTTGTGGTAGTAGACGAAAGATTGACGGATAGAGTTGTAGACACCAGGGTGCTTACTGACTAGTTTGGCATCTCTAGAAGTGTCAATCAGACACGGGTGTGTTGCGTCGCCATGCCTCTTCAATCTGTTTTTAGACAATTGTATGAAAGGCTTGAGAGAACGTGATTGTGGAATTATGATGAATGGGACCCAATTCAAGTGCCTCTTCTATGCTGACGACCAGGTTATACTTGCGTCTTCTGCGAGGTAGTTGCAGGAGATGATGTCCGTTATGAATTATGATTTTGTGAGAAAAGGGATGAAAGTAAATGTATCTAAGACGAAAGTAATGGTGTTTGAGAGAAATGAAGAAATTACTGACTGTGCGGTAATGTAATGATAGGCGGTGAGACAGTAGAACAAGTGCGTGAGTGTGTATATTTGTATTTACAAGGGAAGGAAAGTGTAAAGAAGACAAAGAAAGACCAGTGAAGAAAGGGAATTCAGTGAATGGAGCTATACACTCGGTTATGAGTAGCCAAATCGTATCTGAAAAGGCGCAATTGGCTATTCATAACGGAGTGCTGGCTGGAGCGGTAGAGTTGCGATCGTTGAGGAAAATATGTGGAGTCAAATTAAGTGATAGAGTGAGCAATGATGTGATTCGTGAAAGGTGTGGGCTGAAAGATGATATAGTGACACGAATTGAGAAAGGAATGCTCCGGTGGTTTAGTCACTGAGAGGATGAATGAAAGGCGAATCACGAAAGAGATATATTGTGCGAATGTGGAAGGATCGGTTGCGCAAGGGCGTCCCAGAAAAACCTAAACTGACCAAATAGGGGCTTTAATAAAAAATGGCTGGTTTTGATATTCGATAAATTAAACATTCGATGTATTGAGCGTTCGATATTTTAACCATTCGATATTTTGATCGTTCGATTTTTTGACCGTTCGATGAATAGTGTTCGATATTTTGATTTTCGATCATTTGGTATTCGATATGGCGTAGGGAACCCATGGGAAACAGGTGTGAGTATAATAATATGTATACTATGTATGTACGAGTATGTACACCAATGGCATCTTGTGGTTTTGGTTCCCGCTTCCGTAGGAATATTGGGATTAAATATAGCCTTTGTTTCTCGGGAATAATGCAGCTATCTAAAGGTGAAAGAATTTTTAAGTTTTTGAGTTTATCTATTACAAACATACAAACAAAAATCAAATCTTTCCTCTTTATACATCCTTATATTATTATATAAAATTTGTACGTGTATTTGTCACTCCTAAACAGGTCGACCGATTTGGTAGAAATTTGTTTGTATATTTCAATGGGATCCTAGATGGTTTAAAAACGCAACTGGACCCGGTAGATGGCGCCACTGTCGGCAGGTGTGTTTTGTTTGACACATACTGTGCACGGAAACAGCGAAAGTCACTTTTACGCACTTATTGCAGATAAGTAAATACAAATAAGAAGACATTTACTTACCTGGAGATTAAAGTTCTTAGTAATACGCGGACTTGATATAAATCACAAAGTTTCTATAGCATCCGCCTCCTGCCCATACCAGTTCTGCCATTGAGTTGTCAAACAAGGTAATCTTAGTGGGCACTAGCGACTGATATATTGTTCATTTTTCAATTAGTTCCGATCATTGCGAGTGAAAACATCATCCCAAAATGGTGCAGGCGCGTCGTAATTAATAAATTCTTAGACAGTATATAAAACTAATGCACACATGTTTTACATTTATTAGGTTTGTTTTTATTGATCTAAGTTTACCCAATGAATCATTATCTGTTTCCGCTACTGTTTTCGCGTTTCAATATCTACACTAAAATATAATAACGTTTATGGCAAGACTATCGAGATTATATTCTAATATTATACGGTTAAAAACTTTCTCACGGGGTGTTGTTAAATCAAATAATATCAAGATTGCCTTCCTCCTATATGCCTAGTTAGAAAGCAAAACAGCCAAAGACTGTAGTAAATCGCATATCTTCAGTTAACTCGCGTAATAAGCAATAATTTGTCATTGGATTACGTGAATGATAAATAGGGGTATCAGTTACGGCCCGGCCACGACATTGCCGCGGCGGGCGAAGCGGGCGTGCGGCTTGCACATTCCTTGCGCGCTCGCGACAGATGTCTAATCAAATAAGTAAGTGTGACGCACCAACTGATGCACAACACAATAGCACAATCCGCTCGCCGCTCCGCCCGTGTCTGTCGCGGCAATATCGTGGCCGGGCCGTCACGCCTGTTCTTGTCGTCAAGCACCAACAACCTAATCAGTGTTGTTCAGGTAAAATACCCCTTTATATTCATACTTTTACTAGAGTGAAAATCTTTGCTTGGTGAAGTTTTAATAGGAAAGCATAAAATAAGCTGTTTGTTAAAGTGTTTGATGATAAAAATATAATCAGTTAAAACATTAGACATTAGTCACAAGACAACAGGAAGGTAAAGGTAAGGTAAAGTTACCTTGAAGGTAATCATTGTTTATGCGACTTTAAATAAGTTTTGATTGACCAAAGTAAATAATAATAATATTTCAATTTCTATGAATATTATCTGAAATAAATGATTGATTATAATAATATTATAATTTTATATTATGATTATTATAATTATGATTATAATCATAAGTAATTATAATAATTATAATACAGGGTATGAAAAGAAGCTTAACGAAGCCGAGAACCACGTATTTTGTCCATTATTACGAAGTTTTTTCTGTACTGGGCTATACCTGGGACTCTACGGAGATATCAAGTGTCAAGGTCAAAATATTGTAACTTTGGTTTTGACAAAAATAAATGTAAAACGTGATTACTAAACTTTCGTCTAAAGAAACATTATCAAAATTATTAAAATTTCTTAGTCAAATAGGCTTATGAAGTTTGAAGACGCAAGTAATATCAAGCTCAGCCACTGCCGCACACGCACATAAATACACGTGTACACGAGTTTACGCGCACACACACACACTTTTTTGCACGCGTTTCGTTGCGTGTGAAGAAAACACCTGTTTTTGAATACTTACCTAAAAATTAATGTAGTTTTCCAGCAATTATTTTTACTGAATGTTTCTTAGATTGATGTACACTATGTGTATATTACGGCTTTTCATACCCTGTATTTGTGATGAAATAATAGTTATATTTATTTCTTCACAAATAATCTAGCTCTACAGATTTTAAATCTAGCACAAGTGTATGAACATATCATTCATTTCTTATATTATTGAACCACTCCAAGTTTGCTTAATGTATATTTTAAATTGAGTTCTTTATAGGAAATATCTATAGGTCTAAAATAATGTCCAATGTACCGAAAACACCGCGCTTCACGTATGTATGTACAAGACGTACAATCATACACAATGAAAGTAACAGTGCTTGTAAAGAATCTGGTCTACTAGTGATGTAATCATGTCAATTTAAGGTAGTGCCCGACCTTGTCTAATTACGTATCTAAAGCCGCGTGCACACTTCATGGAAATACAAATGGAATTTATTATAGTATTATAGTAAGAAGGCTTTTTGGGATTACTCAAGCGCGGTAGATTAACATAAAATAAGATACCTTGCATCAAGATAAGTATCTCTACCATACAATATAATATACCTAATTGTAATATGAGCTCTTTATCTAGTCAAAAAAAAGTCGTAGTAAACAATCGATCTAGTGTCGAAATCGGTACCTAGATTATAATTCTTGAATGTTCTTTTATAATTAAATAAAATCCGACCTCGCTCAAACACGGTGAGTTAAAGCTTTTTCGGATTATTTTTACAAGTTTGTGTCTTTTCCACACAAATAGACAGATTTTTGAAATACACACTTGTTAGCATAATAATTTCCCTATCTTATCTTAGTCTGACCCGCTCGAGTATTTCTATGTTTCTGCTTGTTTATATTTTTGACAATCAGTGGGACTCTCCCTCCCCCCACTTCTGAAAGGGATTTTTCATATAACCTTCTTTCTTCCTGCCATCTAATTTTCAAAATCTAATAGGTCCTAATGACGCTCGACTTACTTCACATTTAGCATCTAGGGCTCTTGATAGCACAAACCCTTGGACCCGCAATCACTCCACCCCACGTGCTGAGGAGCCACCCTGGGGGTTTTAGTGGGTTCAAGCCCCACAAACCCCCTCGTCTCCCCGAGCGAAGGTGTTTCCCCCAGGACAAAAAAAGGGCTCTTGATAGCACTATCTTTAAGAGAGTAATGAGCTTTTTACTTTTTAGTCAAAATCTTTATCTCTTGATCTCAGAAAATATGAAGGGTCACTTGGCTGAACTCCCTACCCATTGTGAAAAAGAAATAGTAGTTATACTGACACTGATAGTTTCGTGGTGTGCATGTGCATTTTTTGCGGGCGGCCGGCGGGTAGTGCATCTTGCATGTTGTGTTTGCGAAAGTAAACTACATTCTTTTTAACCCCCGACGCAACAAGTGGGTTGTTATAAGTTTGACGTGTGTGTGTATCTGTCTGTCTGTCTGAGGCAACGTAGCTCCTCAACGACTGGGCCGATTTTGATGCTTTTTTTTTTAATTGAACGCTAAATTAATCGATGTGGTTCTTAGCTACGTTTGATAAAAATCTATCCGGCCATATATGGAGATAGTTAACTGCCTGCTGAAACGATAAAAGATTTAGAGGTGGTGCTTTGACTAAAATAATGTACTTTACACCCTAGGCAAATTTAGGTGCAATAAAAAAAACAAAATGGCGGCAAAAATTTACTTTCTGTCTGTAAGTACTTATATTCGTAGTGCCTAAACGGATAAAGCGATTTCAATGCGGTTTTTTTTATTTTTTAAGCCCCGAGACAAAAAAGTCAAATAATGAAATTTCTCTCGATCGGGGGACCCCCAACGTATAATACACCCTTTCAGTACTTCTCTTTTTGAGGTCCCCCGACCGAGAGAGAAATTTTATTATTTTACTTTTTCTCGGGGGTTTTTTTTTTCACAGTTTGAAAGGTATAATGTGTCTCCCTGTCCCCGTTCTCTAAACTAAATGATTACGGTTTTGTGTATGCCTATATGCGTACAAAACTTTATACGGGCTTTATGCATGCCTTAAAAAGTGACACGGTTACCATAATTTGCGTCCATAATCTTGACATTAATGAGCGCTTCTAGTCTGTAAACATGCATTTATGTATTTCGGGCGGCACTTTGCTCAGAGCAGGGTGGAATAACATGTTCTGCAAACATGTGTTCATTAGTTTTGAGATGGGAGGTGAGGCATGAATGAAGTATGACAACAAGTAAGTACGTGCTTGTTAAGTAGAATTTTGGTCATTAGTCTTTTTTTTTTTTTTTTATCTGCAACGGGGTAGCACTTAGCCTTCATCACACCTGATGTTAAGTAGTGATAAGGCTGAAGGTGTAAGCGCACTTCTCCCGGAATCCTCAATCACTGAGGAACTGACTATCTTATCTCTAACTGCCGGAACACAATAATGCTGAAAACATCATTGTTATGGCGTCAGACTTAGATAAGATGGTGGTAGCTAGCCAGGCGGACTAAGAACTAGTCCTACCACCAACCAAACCGAATACAATATTTACCCCCACTGGGAATCGAACCCGGGACCTCTTGGTCTGAAATCGGTGGTGTGAACCACTAGACCACATGACCACCATCATCATCAGCCATTTAATGTCCCCACTGCTGGGGCACTGGTCTTCCTTATGGATGGGTAACGAGAATGGGTCATGCGTGACCCACTCGCGACGGACGCGGGTCCAATGCGGATTGGTGGGTATTAACGACTGCAAATGCAGCCGAGACCGAACGGCTTAAGGCTGGGATTCCCCAAAATAGGGTATTTTAAATTATGGATTACTCGCAAATCACAAGTACTTAAAATTTGGAAATTATATATGTAATGTTACAGTTATTTATCTAGTGCTTTTCCGGCCGTTTTTTTTCGATCGGTGATATTTTACTGTGTCAAATAAAAAACATCCGTCTAATCGTAATCCAATCCAAATATCCTATTACTTGCAGTCTATTTGGTTTTAGTTAATGAAAAATATACGAAAAAAATTGTCTTTAAATAGCCGAGGGATTCCGGCCGTCATAAGCTAAATTTTTTTATTATTTAATTTTTTATTAAATTTTAAGTGATTTTCGATTCGCGGGGCGCTCGCGAGTTCACAGTTTACTGCCGGCTGCCGCTGCGTCCGCGTGAAGTGTATCGCGCGCGGCCGAGCAAGCGTTAGCGTGCCCATTTCAATCGGGAATCATCGCCTTAACGTGCCTTCCGAAGCACGGAGGAGCTCGAGATGAAAATTTTTGGTCAGCCATCCCGATACCGATCATTGCGAAAGTTGCTTTATTTCAACGCCAACTACTGCGACACGGGCTTCTCGTCATTCGTCCGAATTAAATTAAATTAAATTGTTTTTAAAAATTTAATACTGGTAGTCGTCAATTCAGAGACGCGATGCCATCGGTTTGTCTTGGGGGGCTACTGCGTATCGTTATGGATATGAGAATATGAACTTCATACGTGTTTTGGAACTATAAGTAAATTTTATAAAAAAAAAATAGCCAGACCAAAAATCATGTAGATTAGTTGCTCCGTTTTGACGTGACAGATGGACAAACAAACACACTTTCACATTAATAATATTAGTTTAAAGAGTTTGGTGTTATTTTTAAGAACTACTTACATAATGAGTTCGTTATTTTTTTTTAAGTTTATATTTGTATAGACCTATATCTTCTATAAATTCATAGGGACCAGAATAAATGTTTTTTGTTTTATCAGTTGTTTCATTTTTTATAAATATTTGATCGCCTTGTTTGTAATTTTGTACGCGAATATTTTAGTCTGGTTTTTCATATTTTGTTTGCTCATTAGCAAGTTTTCACGTACTTGTTTGTGAGCGAATTGTAGTCTCTATTTTAATTGTCTAGAATAATCCAAAGGATTATATAATGGCTCTAACGGCTCATTAACTTGGTAGGTTGCATTGTTTTCCGAATACGAGTATAATACGAAAGGTTGGAATTTAGTATGTTTATGTGCAGTCACGAGCAATAATATCAAAACAACATAGGACTTTGTCATATTACAATATTGAATAACTTTTTGGCAGAGATAGTTTGTTTCGAAACGCATCAATGTGACAAAGTTCTATGTTGTATGCATGTTATTGCTCCGTGACTGTACTGATGTGTGAGAATGACCAGTAGGGTAACCATGTTGACCAATCGTTTGTGTTGCTTGCTGTCTTGCCTAAGAAAAGATTGTAAGTTTTTATGTGTCTTTTCTAATGCTCCTAGTATGATGGTGGTATGTATGCGGTTGAATTCTGTTTTTCTATTCCTAATAAGTAGTTTGCAAACTTTTGTCATTGTCGATGATAGACATTCTGTGCCCTTATCAGTAAATATGTAGCAGGGGCGTATTGTATATTTCGCCGTATTACTTACATAGCTAGCTGTATTAAAAAACGGCGCCGTATTGTAATGCGGCGTGTCACCGATACGCCAGATTGACAATGTGATATTTATACGTCGTTCAGGCGCTACTCGGAAAAAGTATGGACTCTTTGATATAAAACTATAGGACGGTTAGAGTTGTTATAAATCTGGTAATAAGATATATATTTCTTCATACCTTTATCTAGAATCGTATAGTTTCAGAAACACGATTTTATGATTTTGGCTCGACACTTTTTATTTTCGAAGATACCTCTAAAAAATAAGAAATATCAAGATTATTCTTAAATGGGGATACATATACTATTGAAAATTGGTTTAATTAGTGGACACCAATAATATTTAGGATCTTATAGAAGCATTTTTTAAAAATCGCTATAGTTTTTGAATACGAAGTGATTTTGTGTTTTTTTTGCGTAATTGGCAAAATCGGTCTCGCTCCCGCGCACGTCGTTTTCTCATTGCTATCTCGCTTTAGCATAATTTTTCCGAGTATAGCCTTCAATAAGAACGGCAACGCACGTTTAGCCGTTTTGTATCAATTTCCTATTGTAGGGTGACCATGTTGTGGCCATGTCGTAGATAGTTTGTGTGTGACTTATTATCAATATTTTTTTTTCTTTCTGTTTTATTTCTGTGGTGTGAAAAATAAAATTATCTATTGACGAAAGAGCTTGCAACTGTTACTGTATCCTTGGATTGTAGTGGAAAAGTCTTCATGTTTCGACATTTCACACTGTATTGTTAGTAAGTACCTATCTAACTGTTATTATACGAGTCTTTTACCAATGGTCCTACCAAATCTAAAACTATTCTTTTTACTAATCATCATCCATACTTACTAATATTATAAATGTGAAAGTGTGTTTGTTTGTTTGTTTGTCCATCTTTCACGTCAAAACGGCCGAAAATGTGCCGATTACTGAACATCTAGAGCTTCTCGGCATGTCTTTGACTCCATCTCTCAATTTTGGCTCTTTCATTGAGAGTAAAGCTCAATTAGCGTCTAAAAAGCTTGGCGTTCTGGCAAAGGTGAGAAAGTACTTCACGCCGGAACTGCTGCTCAATCTTTATCAAGCGCAAATTCGTTCATGTATGGAGTACTGTTCTCATCTCTGGGATGGCTCTGCCAAATACCAGCTCCAGACACTAGAAGCTATTGAGCGGAGGGCCAGAAAGCTCATTGGCAATGACTATCTCTTCGATAAAAAGCTCAAAAGCCTTGAGCATAGACGCAAAGTTGCAAGCTTATCGGTTTTTTATCGGATACATTTCGGCGAGTGTGCAGTGGAATTGCACAACCTAATTCCACCATCTCCCTTCTTCCAACGGACAACCAGAATTTCGGTCTAGTTTTCTAGATTCAACAACTGAATAAGTACTTATTAGAAAAAATAAAGTATTAGTTGTGATGTAAGTCGGATCGATTTTGTCCTCTCCCAGCGACTCCGTAGCTCAGTGGTTAGAGCATTCGCTCGGACAGTGAAAGGTCGTGGGTTCGAGTCCCTTCGGAGCTAGTTGTAAGACGGGTTGATGTTTTCTGATACTTCATTTTCAATATTTTCAACGTATATTTTGTTTGAATAGAGTAGAGGTGCTCTCGCAAATTAAAAAGCCTTTTCGCTTGCTTGGGACACGTTTCAACATTGTCATCACGTTTTGATCTAGAGAGTGGTTAGATTTTAACTTAATATCTCAACACCTTTTACCTGATATGAAATTTTGTAGTAAAAGGAATTACATTTTGTTCAACTTTCATGTAAACTCGACCAACAAATTACTTTATCACCTATAGTCAGTGCCTTTAGTTTTAAAATTCTTTGAATGCTGTAGGTCGATAAGGTCTGATTTCTTTTGAATGTTTAAAGTGACAATTTCTTTTGGTGTCTACGTCACATGGTGCATTATGTTATTATAATGTCATTCAGATCCGAGCTTTAGCGATATTTTAAATGTACTTATGGGAATTGCTACAAAAAAATAGCCCTTGTCGAGTTTCTTGCCGGTTCTTCTCGTTACAAGGCCTCCCACCGTAGGATTTGCGAACCGATAGCGTAGCTTCATTGACGTTCACAGGTGCTGTATCGGGTTCGTGGGCAGTTTAGAGTGCAACAAGCTTTTCTGTTCCGGTGATTATCTTTGGAACTAAAACAGTTTTCATACGACAGTCCATTTTGACAGCTAATTTCGTATTGCAAGTGGCTCCTCTGTCACGACTGTCACCGGAACAGGAAAGCTTGTAGCACTGTTCTGTTTAGTATTTGCATATATTTTTTTATGTGAGATGACAATAGATGTCGCCTTTTGCGCCTACTCTGTTTTGTCCGACCAAAGTCAGGAGTCGTGTCGGCTCCACGTTAAATCTGAATGAATTGTGAGCAATTAAGTGCTTAGTGTTTTTATTTATTTAAAACACCCACAATAGGTTTATTTTTCAACAGATATTAAAATTCAATATGGTCAAAATTCTAGATTGCTGACATTTGCTAGTTTTGACGCTTTCAAACAAATAAGCGAAGTGGGTCATGAATCATGATTCAACTGGTTCGACTGTACATAAACATATCATACCCACTTGTATGCATTTGATGTTAAATATCAAAAAAGAATCGTCCGATCTATTTCATAAAGTGATATTAAATTTTGAACATTCTTCGATGCATGATTAATTATTATATTAAAAATTATTGTATATATAGGTATAATAGAGAATAACACATACTATTTTATAGCGAAGGAAAGATGACGCCATACACTACTAAACGGATTTGGAACAGGAATAACGCGGATAAAACCGCGGGCGGCCGCTGCTAACAATAATAATTTACTCCAAGCACAATAAGACTTATGCCCCTGATTTAAGTACAAAGCAAATTATGAATTTGTGTAAAGTAACATGCTTTATGCTAAGAATGTTCCTAGCATTCTTTGACCAAGTTACCAGGCACCAAGGATGATCTTAATTAGAATTAATTATTTTGACGTCTGATCTTGCACATCCTGAAACACATTTATTCAAAAACAATTTTATTATTTTAAGTAACCTACTAATATGTAGGTAAGTATATAAAAGTTAACGATACCTTACGGCTGCAAATATAGCTAAATGCAATATCAACATTACAACTCAGCCATCGGGCAACTTGGACCCGCAACAAGTTGTCCATTACTTATGTCGAGGGACTTTTTGCTTGGTTTATTATGTTTTAGGCTCGTCATCGTCATGTTGCACACTAGTACCCCTAGCACGAAGAACTCTCGTTATCGTTTTTTATTGTAAGAAAACCGGAGCAGGGCCTCTTTCGATAGTCTAAAGAACTAAAACTAAAATTTGACATCAGCACTTTGACTGCTTTTGACGGATCGTATAGTTTAAGGGTTTATTACACTTATCCTAGTTAGAATCCTAATTAAGCATACATTGCTTTCTTTGAGCATCATTTTTAGCAAGTGATGCAATCAAAACAAGCAATGTAATGTATGCTTAATTAACTAGGATAAGTGTAATAAGCCCTTTAGAGTGCGGCAAGTATCTTTTGGTGCCTGGATAACATTGATAGGAGCGCTAGTTGACTGATTGCCTGACTAGAGGATGGTTAGTTCCGATTTCGAACGCATGCCAAAGGGATCATTGCCGCACTGTAGGTACTATTCGATTACCATAACGACAGTTTTTCGTGCTAGGGCTACTGATGGCAAATGTCGCGTCTCGCAACGTTGTTGAACATGTTGAGCGTCAAATTCTGTTCAATGAAAACTTAAGAAGGCAGCATAAATTCATCAAAACCTATTTTTAATAAAACATCTATCGTATAAGTAAGTGAAACTGTATCACAAAAATCGGTCCTATATTTTCCTTATTTTAAGAAAACACGTAACGATCGGTTCGGCGCGGGCGCTGGCGCTCCATACCGTGTTTATGTGTCTGGTCCGTAATTATTAAGTGAAATGATTGCGTTTGCGCGCATGACGTAACGGCCGGCCGGCGCCGCTTCCGAGTGGCCGAGATACGCCACTTTCCAACTACTACGTACTGGATTCACGTTTGTTTTGCATATCCAATTTTATGTGCTCGTGTGCGCACCGTTTGAATCCAATCGGGTGCAAATTTTTGCGTAGCTTCGAAAGTAGTAGGTACTGCTGTGTTTTGATTGATAATGAATACTTTGATGGAAATTATTTATCCTACTCCATTTAATTAAATGCATGTTAATAATCACAAATTGATTAAAAGGAAGGTGAAAATATCATTGTTAACTGTAATTTGGAAAGGTGAACTAGTCCGTGATTCACAAATGTGTGAAAAGGGAGTCGGTTTTTTTTTTTGGGTTTTCCTGTTGACATATACCTACCTAATATGCTGTTTTTCATATTGACATTATTCTGTTACTTCTGACATTACGTACTCACTGCCCAACGAGCAAAACTTAGCTGTATATCGGTCGTGGTGACGTTTACTTGTTGCCATTGCCATTTGGTGTTCGTGACTGGTCCTATTTCAGTGTTAGAAACGTTTATATCAGTATGGAGAGGGCCCCTGATATAGAACGTTTTAGTGATATAGTGATTGTATTGCTGCTCCGCTTAGGGTTAATGTTACATAGTTATCATATGTGTTCTTTGTGACTTGTTGAAGTTATCTATATATGTGTTTTTTTGAACACACATGATGATAAAGTGGCACAGCGAGCGCTGATATAACCATTTAGTGTTAATTTGTGATTCTGATTCCTCCTTATTACAATTCTATCAGTGTGTAGATCTTATAGAAAATAATTGTGTAAGCTTGAAGACGAAAATAATTTGATGAGTATTGTTTGTTTAGCTTTAATGCTTCCGTAACGAGCGACTATCATCAGATATTGTTCAATATAACTTGCGCTTGCAGTTTTATTGATATTCTAATAGTACATTATTGCTGTTTTTTCATGCCACTCGTTAATTTTTTGTTATTCAACCAAATAAATATAATTTAAATATAAAATATTTTTAAGACTCCGATATACTACAAAACTGTGTTGCGGTTGCTGTAATGCAGCTGATTTATCACATCTCGCCGCCATTAGAATTTATGTTATAATGAGTGTATTGAAATATTTATATAGAGCAGAAAGGTCATGTAAAGATGTCAAAGTTATCCGATATTTAGTCTTTTTAGCGTCTTTTTAGCGATAAATACGAAAAAATTAGGTTGATATGTAACTGGTGATATGTGAGACTCGCATGATACGTATATACAACTTTTGAGTGGTAATTAAGGTCCAGTTATTATGATTTTAGCGCAAGCGTTAACGGAAGCGGCTTTAAAGCAAAGGTGTATATTCGTTGTAATGAAGAATATATATTGCAGTTTAGCTGTGATAGACACCGGTGTTATATAAGTTATTATTTGGGGGCCATAATGTTACAACTTCATAACGGTATCATGACACCCTTACATACAATAAATTCGCTCTTAAACAACCATCTTGAGCAACAATTTAGGACTGTGTTATATGTGTTGTACAAAGTAGCTGAGTAAACGTTTATGTGATAGGTTAATGTAGCAATTTCGTTGCATAGCAACGAAATCTATGTACATATATCCTTGTATGTATCCTTGTACAGCTAAGAAGCGATAAGAAACATACTTATATACGACCGGCAGACACAACCGTTACCTCTGTATGACTTATTACCCGCGTGGTACTAGGAATATCGGGTTAAAATATAGCCTATGTCACTCGGGAAGACTGTATAGCTTTCTAACGGTGAAAGAATTTTCGAAATCGGTCCAGTACTTTTGAGTTTATTTCTGTGGCTGGCTGTGTAAAAGAAACAAAAAAATAATAAACTGTAAGTATATTATAACATGAAACCCTACCTTATTTAAATGCAAATGAACATTATATTCTATTCGAAGTCTGTGCTTTGCCTTTGTCTATTCTGAAGGAGAGTGTACATACGTAGAGGTGGTACGTGTGAGTATAGTGCATATTTATTCTGTTGTTAGGAGCGTTTCCGACAATTTGTGAATAAGTCCCCAGGTCGGAAAATCTAAAAAGGCATACATTTTAATTAACTTAAAAGCATGAAACACACGCTTAAGTGAAATAGCGAATGCGTTTAATATCGAAATGCTGTTTGTTATATTTCAATATTTTATTGAGGTTTTAACAATACCAAAATAATTTTGTAGTCTTTAAGCGAGTTATTTCGTGTTCATGATGAATTATAATATTGGACTAGGTATATAAGATAGGCCAAGTAACATAGGTCGAAAAACTAGCTAAATCTTAGATCATAAAACTTGGATAAATACCTAAGTATTTCATTAACTGTACATAATGTATACACTTCAAATAATTAATCAATACCGAAACCCACACGCGTCGGCAATACGTACGTATAGGTACGGTGATCGAATGGACCAATTATTTACATATCTGGCTGGACTCTTATAAGAAATAAAGTCAGTCATCATGAAAGACTTGCTATTTCGTGATATAAGTAGAACATTCTGATTATTCTTCTGTTAGTTTATACTGAAAATATTTTTTTACCTACACATTTTTTTATGTCCTATCCTTTTCAGCATTGCGAAATCTTTTACCTCGGGCAGGTTAATTAACTTGTCCGAGTAGCCGGGGCCGTCGCGTCTGTATCGCGGGCTGGCATCGCACTAAGGTGATCCCCTCACTATAAAAACTCGGCCAAATGCGAGTTGGACTCGCCCACGAAGGGTTCCGTACCCACTTAACGTACCGATTGCCTATACCTAGCCAAAATTCCACTATAATTTTTCGTCAGCAAAATATAACTTTGTTTTTTCATAATGTTTCTATGAATGACAAATGTCACATTTGCGGTTTTTTGAAAATGTGTTAAGTATATCTTTAAAAGTAAGATCTCGTTCAAACTAGTTTTCGTTGTTAGGTTTTATTAAGAGCTGAACTGAGCTGTTGAAATTATTCATTAGTATATATTAAACTAGCGGCCGCCCGCGGTTTCACCCGCGTGGTTCCCGTTCCCGTGGGAATATCGGGATAAAAAGTACATATAAACCTTCCTCTTGAATCACTCTATCTATTAAAAAAAAACGCATCAAAATCCGTTGCGTAGTTTCAAAGATTTAAGCATACAAAGGGACATAGGGACAGAGAAAGCGACTTTGTTTTATACTATGTAGTGATAAGGTTTCAAAGTGCTACGACTCTGGGCCCATTTTGCACCCTGTTCTTTAGAAGTTTGACAAAGTACCCCGCAGCACAATGTATGAAAAAATGGTTTCAGTTAAATAACACGAAATTTTAATATGATTTAGATTCAACTTACCATACCATTTTTGTAAAAGCATACTTTCATCGGACTTATACTTTCCGAAATAATTAAGTTAACAATAAGTATTTATCTGCTAATTATTCATATGTTTTCTGTTAATTTAACGTAACGTAACCATGACATGATTAATGTCAATGTGAAATGCGTCATATTCATAGGTAGGTTATATCTGTTAGGATCTAATCATTATTGAAAGTAGGTAAATAGTACCTAAGTATTGAAAGTAGTACCTAGTTATGATCAAATAATAGGTCTTTACATATGAAATTGCCGTTTTTTTCTTTTGTACATATAACTTAACAACTTTTATAGTATTAGAAGTATATAATTTCTTTAATATTGCGTTACATTAAGACCGTATCGAGCAACTTTTGATAATTTAATAACCACGATATTTGATTATTTACATAGAAAAAACTTATTCCGAAAGTTACGACTATTTTTGTTTCCAGAATTTCGTACTTTATTAGTTGTAACTTAGTGAAAAAAAATTTTTTTTCTCTTAACGAATGTGTCATTTAGTAGTTAAAATGTCCATAAATACGTGTGTAAAATTTTGTAAGTTTACATAATATTAGTCGCTAAATTTCTAAGTCGTTATTTTCTGTTACGTATTTTTAAGTGCAATAAAGAGTATAATAAATAATAACAAAAACGTTAGTATGGAAAAAAAATAATTACAGAAATCTCCATACAAAACGGCAATTTCATAGGTAAAGACCTATTATATTTTAAGATTACTCTTCCTAACTTTTTAATCCACCGACCAAATCGTCATTCTTCTTCACAAAGGCTCACACACCTCTATTCCACTAAGAAAACAGATCATGTTATGCTGAGAATCGACTCAATTATTTCGGAAAGTACAGGTCTAATGAAAGTATGCTCTTACAAAAATGATTAGGTAAGTTGAATCAAAATCATATTAAAATTTCGTGATATTTGACTGAAACCATTTTTTCATACATTGTGCTGCGGGGTACTTTCTGGAAAATTATTTTTTAAAAAGCGACGTAACGGTCTGTCCTGGTAACAAAATTTAAACCGTTAATTATAGAAAATTTAATCCTCTACAACATTGCCAACAATCGTTTCTGGCTCAAATGCACCTAAACGAAGATATAAGCGAAAATCTAAATTCAATATGGCGGCGGGGGCGGAGGGCGAGGAATTGTGCATTTAGCATTTTTAATACTCACTAACCATCCTAGACAACATATCAAAAATTCATAACTACCGGACCACTTGTAGAAAACCCCCTTAATTAGTCTCTATTTACTGGGTTAGTTGGTTCACATGTGAACCCTTATACTTATTGCTTGGGAAATTTTCCTTATTGCTAATACATAGAAATAAGGTTTAGATTATTGCAATTTTATTAAGCTTGAGAGGTTAACCTAGGGCGCCCCGTTTCACTATTTGGCTTATGGCGCCTTTCCACAGTTTCCCCCAGAGCGCCCCACAGTTTTGCCCCTCAGCAGCGCCAAGTTAGCAAAGGCCGACTGTGCCAGACTCCATCATATTATACCTCGAATGCCTTTACTTAATTTTATCAATTCGGAGTTTTGATATTTTTCCACCATTTCACCTTTGTAAATTGGAAAACGTTTCATATATCTTTGAAAAGATAAATGTTTCTAACGAAACTTTTGAATGAAATTGCATATTGTCGCCCTTAATGTAAATAGGTGTGTTTTATTTGTTTTAGTTGCTAAGTGATACCTACGACCAAAGTCAAGATTTCGTTTTTTTTTCTAAGTTTTTTTTTTAAGTACTTACCTTCTTTTTATTTTAACAACTAATTTTAACTCAAATATTCGCAATAAAAATTCCACTATATTACACAATATCAACTCTGTATGCAGCAAATGCAGCTCAAGTGTACACCCTTGCTCACCTATTACAAAATAGTAGATTGTATTACAAGGGAGCAAAATAATATATTTACGGCGAGGGCGCTATTTTGAATCCAGAGCGCAGTGAAGGATTCTAGAGTAGAATCTCGAGCGCAGCGAGGGATTCTAAAGTAGAATCCTGAACGCAGCGAGGGATTCAATATACGCCGCCCGAGGTGAAAATAGATATTTTCACTCTGCTTTTTATCCCCCTCTATAAGAAAAGCGGTAAAGACAACTCAAACTACCTGAACGAGCATGAAAAAATTTGAGTTTTGAAATTAAAAAAAAATTAAATACAAAAAATATATGTCCATCAGATTCCTTATAAGTATCTCCGGGGATGCCGTAGGGGGGTTGAAAATTTTGTTAGATTTTAGCTACGTCTCCGTTTCCGTCCGTTTACGAGATATTCTCAATTTTATAAAATACCGTTTTTAAAAATTTCTCGGTCCCGAAAACAGTCCCGGCCCCATACAAAATCAGTTGAATTTTTTTTTAAGTACTGCACACCCTTTGCTACACTCCAACCAATGCTTCTTTAATCCATACTAATATTATAAATGTGAAAGTGTGTTTGTTTGTTTGTTTATTTGTTTGTTTGTTTGTCCTTCTTTCACGTCAAAACGGAGCAATGGATCGACGTGATATTTGGTAAGGGGGTAGTTTGGGAGCTGGAGAATAACATAGGCTACTTATTATTCCGGAAAATTGAGTAAAAATTGTAATTTTCTATGAAAAATCGTTTAAATGTCGTACCTTCGATACAAAACTGTCATTTCTTCCATTACCGTTTCCAAAGAGTATGTAATCACTGACGTCTGCGCGGTCAAAATCGAATACTAATCTTTTCCATAAGCTTAGAATAAAAAATGAACTGTAACTATCACCAAAAATGCCCCAGTCGCACATGCGCGCAGAGTTATCTGACACTTCTCTACTTCACAGAGTATGTTTTTATATGTAGGAAATAGAGACCAATCTTGGGCCCCTTTATTGGTAGTGTGTAACTAGCGCTATCTGTTGTCTGGTCTAGGCAACTTTTGGTGTATAAAACTATAATGTATATGGCAAAACAACGTTGTCCGGGTCAGCTAGTTATGTTCTAAATTCAAATCTCATCGTTTTGGACCCTGTTATGAAGCTGTTCAAAATTCAAATCTCATTTATACCCTCTTGTCATAACAGGTAAACAATGAATCGTTTTGGACCTTGTTATTAGATAAACAATCATCGCTTGGATGAAGATAATGTTTCATAAGTAATGCATCTATTTCAAGTGCAATAAAGAGAATATGGGGAGGCCTATGCCCTGGGCGTCGTAGGCTGACATGATGATGATGATGATAATGAAAGAGAATATAAATTAAATATGCAGGATATAAATTACAATTTTAACCTCATGTTTTTATCGACATCTCAACCAAACCTTCGAGTAAAAGTTGATATAAGTTCATTGCCGCGTAAGGCTGCGTGCACACTAGCTCCTTGACTTTACTTTTTTCTGCGCTTTTTATTACATTAAGAGCCATTGAGATAAGCTATTATTTCTGACCGTCACGAATCAAAGTGAAATGTCACTAGTCCAGGATGTGAATGGGCATTAAGTAAGAATGCATTGTCCCAAAATAGTACACTATTTACTGATTTTTTTTTTACTTTGGGCACAAAAAGTGTTACTTATGATCAAAGAAACTTTAGAATCGAAAATGACGCTGCGATATTTTCAGTCAAACATTTATCACGGCAGCTAAGTAAGAAGGGTTAGAACTATTATCTTTAAAAGTTTTAAAAATATTTTGATGATGACTACGATCAAATACCTTTTGATTGTATTGAAGTTAAATTATTAAAAGACCGGACATCCTGCCAGACCACAGAATAAATTTATGAAATAACATTTTATTCAGTCATTCTTATCATCAGTTACTTATCTAACACATATCATATAATTATATCATCTCACAATTAACACACTTATTGGCTATTGTTCAGTAATTAAACTTTAATACATATTTAAAGTAACGCATCTACCCCACGCATGTAAAAGCAGCTTTTTTGGTAAAATGAATGTTGATAAAGATCAATAAGGTTAATAGTTTCACATCTAATTTTAAGTTGTTATTGTAACTGACCGAATGCTGTCTTATTATTCAAGACTACTAATTATTTTTAACACTGAAACACCTCTGTAAATATTCAGAACAAAATAAACCGCACATATTTTTTAAATGACAAAACGCTAATACTAAAAAAACCTTACTATCTTCATTATGATCTGAGATCTTCACTAAAGAGCACAAAATTCGCCAAGCAAAATGGAATTCGCGGTGCGCGTACTTACAAAGTACAGCCGGGTTGATTAATCACAAGTCACAACACTTACTTAGGTTTCGTCGAACAACTCCTCTGTTGATGGCGCGTGCGCTCAATCACAATCTGCACAGTAACTAACCGTTCAAGTCCGCGCAACTCTCTTCGACCACCCCACTCAAACCACCACATGTGTAACAATTTTTTTTTCACTCACCGGATTTTGCCGTCTCCAGTTGCAACATTCAACCCGAAACCACTAGAACGTGATAATTGTTTTATCTTGTATTAATTAAGACGTTGCTAAATTGTTAATGAGCAGCAAATCTGTTACGTTTGCTAAACTGGCCGTAAGTTATGACTCGATAATTTCTACTACGCAGGAAATGCATTGACAAAAGTTGAAGTAACTTTTTTTGTGGTTGAAGTTTCTATGAGAAAACAAATAAATTCTTGGTAATTTACTTGTAGACACAACTCGACATATTTTTTTTAGCATTTCATGAGAAGCCCTTATTTTAGATATTTTTTTTTTTTTACTTTTATGATATCAGTTTTTATCTTTTTTCTAACTGTATTCATTTTTTCAGAAGATAAGATTTGTATTTTTTTATAACGAAAAAACTCAAAAACTACTGGACCGATTTTAAAAATTCATTCACCATTTGATATTCCCACGGGAACGGAACTCGATCATAAAGTGGCAGTGCCAATTCGTCGTGGTAGGGCGAAATTGACATTTTTCTTATTCTAAGATTCCAAACAAAATAAGACTTCAAACATTACTTTCATGATACTGTCATTGCCGATTTGTCAAAAAATTCGTTAACATTGAAATTAGCGTTGAATTAAATAAATAACGTTAATAACAACAAATGAGGGTTAAGTTAAACGTGACGTGACTTGATTTCAATACTTGGGTGTAGAATATTCGAATGAATATGAATAATTTATCCTACATCGTAATCTAATCACTGTTTAGTTTATTATCCGTTATCACTCGGATCAGTTTTTGACGCCAATCATAATTTTATAATAATTAAATATTTACTAGCAAAATCTACCTGCCTCCCAACTAGCGATTAAGCCGGTGGTGCTTTGAAACTAGAGGCTGCTAAAAAGTCTCTAGTTTCAAACGTGTCATGGTTTTTCCTCAATGCCACAACGCGTTGTGGTCGAATCGCATGATAGCCACGATACGAATTTCGCTATGTGGTCTTTCTGTGTGTGCCACAATGCGTTGTGGGCGTTTTTATAAGAGCCATAACACGAATTTCGCGATGTGGATGTTTTACAGTGCCCACAACGCGTTGTGAGCTGTTTTTTCGCTCAATGAGCGTTTTCGGTCTTTGAGCCTAACATGCATAAAGCACGAAAACTGTCGTTATGATTATCGTAGTAGTAACATATAGTACGGATCTATGGATCCATCAAAAGCTGTCAAAGTGCTGCTGTCCAATATCTAGGTATTGAATTTCTTTCACATACGACCGAAAGGGTGCTGATCTGGTTTTTATACAAATTATATGATCACTATGACGCTACAATTTATCCTGCTTAGGATACTCTTTTCTCATTTTTTCTAGTGTTCTTTGGGCAACAATGGCGATCGCAATCGCAATACATTACTTTAACGATTTTTTTGTCTCTGCGATATTATGTACCTATTTGTACTATGTATCACGAAAACTCTCATGAATGTAACCCTAATGGTAAACTATATCATCCGTCAAAAGCTGTCAAAGTGCTGCTGTAAAATATCTACCTATTGAATTTGTTTCTAGTTTGTTACTTATGGAGGTGAAACACGGTGAAACGCAAAAGCACAGTAAATATATAATATGCTATGTTATAAGTATGCAAAAGCGACGAAACTGCATCTTCTATTTTTTTATTCCATTTCTCTCAAAATAAGTTTACCAATGCCATAAGACTCCTTTTAAGAGACCGTACATACGAAAACAGTTTGAAAACGCATTTTACAAAAATCCAGTAATTTTAAAGATAGTTAAGTTTATTCACAACCACACACACATGACATTAAAATAAAAAAAGGTTTAGGTTAGTTTTCATTGCATTAGCGTTTCACCGTATGTTCTGGCAGTTAATGAGGAAAGTTAGACCACCACCGTGAGGCGTATTATCTCTTATAGGTTTAGGTTCATAGTCACGACACGACAAACAGTTTGCTGCATGACGCAGCTTCACTTTATAATATACTTAAGTACATAAAATAGCAGAGGCATAGCGGTACTGAGAAAATTCTTGTTTACATCGGAATATAATTATGTAAACAAACAATAGTTCGTTTAACGTTTTTAACGTTTTGATTTTGACACAACTTTAAGGTTAGGCGCACTTTCGAGTTGTTTATAGTTTAGCTTTCAGACCAAATTTTTGCCATTATTGTAGGGAGGAGGAAGGCCAATTAAAAGGTGGAAGTATTGCGTGATACTACTCGATAATGCACTTGTTAAGATAGTTAGCGAAATGCGTAAGTACTTTTAAATAGATATTGGTTTGCTAACGTTAATTCAAGTTTAGATTTCAAAAGTGCAGGTAGGCTTATCACGAAAACTGTCATGAAGGTAACATCATCCGTCAAAAACTGTCAAAGTGCTGCTGTAAAATATCTATTGAATTTTTGTTCCTCATACGACCGAAAGAGGGGGTCTGGTCTGCTTTGGTTTTCATACAAAATAATACGATTAAGCTAACGTTATCGATAGTTTTTCGTGCTAGCACGACGCTAGGGGTTCAGCTCCTAATGACTGCCAAACAAAACGCGTCCAGTATTTTCCGGGACTTCCCATACTTAGACACAAAATAGTTCGGTTATTGGTGATTTAAAGAAAGGGCAGTAAAACGTTGCTTTATTTTGTTTTCTAAGTGTAGCCTGCCCTTTAGTTTAGGGTATGATGTCAAGCTTTGAGAAAATGCCACTTCTTTGTCCTACCTACTCAATACCGAGAAACAGCTAATGTTAGAATAAGTTTATTCAAAATTATTTCCAAAAATATGAATAGTTTTCATGAATAAATTATCCGAAACACTAAAATATAAGTAGCAATTTTTGCCATGGAAGGGCGGTATCAAGTCATGTCAAGTAGCCCTAAAAACAGAATGAAACGGCGTGATAAAATTATTTACTCTTTGACAAAATGAAACCAGACAACTTTTTTTACAATTTTTTTCTGACCGGTGAAGGAAAAGGGGATAGTGCTCGGTTTCAGCGTGGGCGTAGAACCGCGGGCAAAGCGGATATGAAGCATGGGTGGCGGGTGGCTTTGTTTGTTTCGATAAATTCCGTGCGCGAACTTCAATAGATTCACGTTATAGTAGCGCCAACGTTTTGTCAGGAGGCCAATGTAGGTAGGTACCTAGTAGTATTAGTAGTAAGCCTTATATACTGTATAAATAAAATAATAAATAAATAACTATTTATAATCACACCAATTATCTAAGCCCATGTAAATTTCATTGAGAAACTGTGTCATGGAAAACTTGATAACGGATAAATATATACTTAAATAGGTACTTTTTGTTTGTAAATACATACTTAATATACATAGAAAACACCCAGACCAAGACAAATAGGCATGTTCATGCATACAAATATTTGTCTTGTTCGGGAATCGAACCCGAGACCTCTGGCGCAAAAGGCAGGTAGGCCTACCCCTGCGCCAAATCGGTCGCCAAACCGTATAAGGCTTGTATGATAGTTGAATATTAATTTATCAATGTTTTTTTTTTATTAGGTATAAGTATAGTTATTTTTATTTTACTTCTTTGTTATATTGATCATTAACTGAAATAAAAATATTCTGCATTATAATAATAATAATGTCGTCAACGTGACAGGACATTCTTTCTCCATTTTAACAAATAATATTTTATTCAGAGTTACAATATTTCATTTAGACTGCAAGACCATAATTACTCAATATTACCATTAACCATACCATTTACAATACCAAAAAGAAATACCTGAAATATAGAAATTCTGCTCAAAAATTCACAATGAATACTCATATGACATTTGAATGTCATCACCATAGTACCAAAACAATCAAAATTAGTTAATGGAAAAGGATGAAGAAATAAAATATGTTGACGAGAAGCAGAGCAGCACGCTCAAGACCTCCGGACTCGTCACCTCGCTCCGCCTCGCAGTTGTCGGCAACTATATCAGTGCCGTGTGTCCAGCTGACATCTGCAGTTGCGTCGAGCGATAGTGACGAGTACTTCTCTCCGCCGTCGTCGCCACCACCTGTACGCCGGAGGAGGGGCCGGCCACCGAAGAGCTTGGGGCTTCTGGGGCAATCGGCTCCGGTCAGGGCCCCCGCTCCCGGTGGAGTGCAGCGCATGCGATGGACATTATCCATTAACGAAAATGTCATGCGCGCATATTTTGAGGCAACAGAGGCAGGAACTAATCTTACTGCGTATCGTGTTCGGATGCTTTCTCTGTTTCAGGCTCTTGAACCATCAATCAACGTTTCGGCTCAACGACTGTCGGATCAGGTGCGAGCCATTCAACGGGGTCACTTGTTGGATGACTCTGTACTTGATCGGCTCCGTACAGAGGTACAACGTAACCGTATCATTACTACTGTATCGCAG
This sequence comes from Crambus lathoniellus, assembly GCA_949710035.1. Taxonomy (NCBI): domain Eukaryota; kingdom Metazoa; phylum Arthropoda; class Insecta; order Lepidoptera; family Crambidae; genus Crambus; species Crambus lathoniellus. The sequence goes on from OX453296.1 coordinate 34,951,165, forward strand.
GCGGCAACTCAAGCTTCTGCCGCGGCCACATTGCAAGCTGGCGTTGCTGATAGTGATGGTGGAGATGATATGGTTACTACTGTAAGTCCCCAATACAATGATATATTGAGGAGTACTCTTGAAGATGTGGTTCGGGAATTTCGATCGACTTCGGTTCACCTTAGACCTCGGCTTCCGCGTTTTCCCATGCACAAAAAAAATAGGGCGCTGATGTGTGCTTTAGATTTGCTACTACCAAATTACTTTGATAGTAGTGAAGACCTGGCTGATACTCATTCGATCCTGTACTGTGCGGCTATTACAGCTTGTCGTGTTGCTCATGTCAAATTTCCAAATACTGACACAGCAACACGCCCTCGCCTGGCTGTACCAGCCTGGCAGTGTAGGATTGAGCGTCGTATCAGTGAGGCTAGGGTACTCATCGGTAAGCTCAGCTGCTTTAGGGAGGGCAACATGCGCCCTAGGGTCATGCGCTTTGTGAAACGTGCATTCTTGGGAACTGGTATTAGTCCTCAAAATTATATTTCATGCGTCACAGAGCGCATCGACTTCCTGAAGCAGAAAATTTGTGCATGGGCTAATCGTATTCGAAGATATAGGGTGCGAGTCGATCGCTTTACACAGAACCGCATGTTCGAGAGAGATCAACGACGTGTTTATGCATCCTGGGAGCGATCGGATCGGAGTGATACTGATATGCATCGGCCGGATGATGATGCCATGATTTCTTTTTGGCACAACATCTGGTCCGTGCCTGTCACTCACTCTGAAGGCGCGTGGATGGAGGATGTTGAGCGTTCGTGTGAGCTTATACCTGATATGAATGAAGTAACCATTGACTACCAAGACGTAGTTTGTGCAGTTCGCTCCTTACCCAACTGGAAATCTCCAGGCCCGGACGGACTGCACAATTTCTGGTATAAATGGTTACCTAGCTCGCACGTTTGCTTAGCATCTCAATTTCAATGTGCTTTATTATCTCAGTCGCTTCCAGAATTTATGACAACAGGCATAACCCATCTGCTCCATAAATCTGGTAGTACTGCGGACCCCAAAAACTATAGACCTATCACCTGTCTGCCAACAATTTATAAAATTCTTACGTCCATTTTGAGGTCGAAGATTAATAAACACATTGATCAAAATTCTATTATGTTCGCCTCTCAAAATGGATGTAGGAATGGGGCCCGTGGTACTAAGGAGCTACTCCTCATTGACATGGCTATTAACCAACAGGTTCGTCGAAACCGGAAGAACCTATCGACTTCCTGGATAGATTATAAGAAGGCCTATGATTCCGTGCCGCATTCGTGGCTCATAAGGGTGCTGGAGTTGTATAAAATAAATACAACTCTACGCACTTTCTTGATATCGTGCATGCGAAAATGGAGAACGGTCCTTTTCTATCCAGGATCTCGACGGATTCTAGGTCAGGGCGATCCTATAAAAATAGAGCGAGGTATCTTCCAGGGTGACGGTTTGAGTCCATTGTGGTTCTGTCTGGCCTTGAACCCTCTGAGTACACTTCTCGAGAGTTCAGGGTTAGGCTATCGTTTACGGAGAAATGGTCAAGTAATATCACACCTGCTGTACATGGATGACCTGAAACTATTTGCCCATAGCAGTTCTCATTTGATAGCGTTACTGAAGGTTACTGAAGCTTTCAGTAATGCCATTAAAATGGAATTTGGTGTGGACAAATGTGCAGTCATGCATGTAAAGCGTGGTCAGATAATGGAATCTACGGGTAATCAACTCTCGGATTCTATTCATCTTAGATCTCTCTCCGTAAACGAAACCTATAAATATTTAGGTATGTCACAGGCATTAGGCATCAACGATGCTGACATGAAACAGTCGTTGCGTGAGCGTTTCTTGGGGCGCCTTTCAAAAGTACTTAAAAGTCTTTTGTCTGGCGGAAACAAGGTTCGCGCATACAATGGATGGGTCATGCCGGTACTGATGTATTCCTTTGGCATACTTAAATGGACTCAAACTGAACTGGATGCCCTGGATAGAAAAGTTCGTACATTGCTAACAGCACACCGCATGCATCACCCACGTTCATCGACCATGAGATTGTATATCCCGCGGAAGTGCGGTGGTCGTGGCTTCTTAAATGCTAAGACATTGCATAACCGCGAGATATGCAATCTTAGGGAGTATTTTCTCCAAGTCGATATGGGGTCTCATAGAGATGTAGTTGCTGTTGACAATGGACTGACTCCTCTATTTTTAGCAAAAGAAAACTGGCGCAAACCTGTAGTACTTAGTACGTCCGACCGCAGCACTGTGTGGCAAAGCAAGGAGTTACATGGCAGATTCTACCGGGCTCTCCATGGGCCCGACGTAGATTTATTAGCCTCAGTATCCTGGCTCCGTTTCGGTGATCTTTTTGGTGAAACCGAAGGTTTTGTCTGTGCAATTATGGATGAGGTTGTGATGACGAATAACTACCGAAAGTATATCCTAAGGGATGGCACAGTGGATATTTGCCGAGCGTGCCATCGTCCGGGTGAATCCCTTAGGCATATAATCTCCGGTTGTTCTCGTCTCGCAAACGGCGAGTATTTGCATAGACATAACCAAGTGGCCAGGATAATACACCAACAACTTGCTCTAAAACATAGTCTTGTGGTATCCGAGGTGCCGTACTACAGGTATGCACCAGAACAGGTCCTTGAAAATAGCCATGCCACATTGTATTGGGATCGATCTATCATTACAGACAGGACTATTGTAGCTAATAAGCCTGATATTGTATTGATAGATCGACACGAACGCCGCGCAATAATTGTTGATGTTACTGTTCCCCATGACGACAACCTTGTGAAAGCTGAAAAAGATAAAGAAAACAAATATCTTGATTTAGCTCACGAGATTGTTGACATGTGGGACATTGATTCAGCAATTGTTGTTCCGATAGTCATATCTGCCCATGGGCTGATAGCCAAGAGCCTCGATAAACACCTTAAGAGGCTCGCGTTAGGTGGATGGATCGGGAGTCAGATGCAGAAGGCAGTACTTCTGGACACGGCCCGTATAGTGAGAAGGTTCCTGTCTCTGGATCCTTAACCATCGGTAGCCGGGACCCTGATCTTGCTGCCGTTGGGGAACTGCATTTTTGTATTTTTAAATGTTATATTTTTTAGTGTTATTCATGGTAAAAATTTAATGTTTAGAAATATAATTTTGTAAGTATTTAAAATGTAATAAAGGGAATAATAATAATAATAAAATCATTTATTCATTTACAAATTTTTTTGCATACATAATTAATTAATTAGGTCAGTCTCTTCTTAAATACTATGTTAGTAAACATAAACAAACAACGCATACGTGTATTAATAATCTACTAGGTAGGCACAATTTAAAACATTACGAGAAAAAATAGAGTAAGGAATATAAATTTATTCTTATACCTGAACTAGGTGGCCCTGTGTTTCAGGCTAAATAAAGTCTAAAAATATACTAATCGGTAAATAAAACCTTAGATTTAAAAACAATTCTTATGTAAGTATTTTTAGTATATATATTTGATATTTAAGCTGCACTCTTATAGTAATAATAAAACAATATTAATTATAATTATTTACAATCTACTTATATTATAATGTTACTTTAGCACAACAAGTAACTCCTCTGTATCGTCATACGTCATCTTTTGCAGAGTGTCTTTTATTACTTTTTTGCAGTTTTGCAGGCATAATGAATAGATGTTTACTTGGGCATTTAATCTATTGTAAAGTAACGGTCCGAGATATAAGTAAAATTTGGTCGAAAAGGTAAATTTAATTCCACTCTGTAGTGTAGCAACTTTATCTTTCCGCCTTTTGTTTATTATTTCAGTGCTGTATGGAAGGGATGCGTGTTGTTTTAGTATAGTGCTCAATATGAATAGTTGTCTAACTGTTAAAACCTTACAATTTTTATAGAGAAGCGTTGTGGAAAATAGGAATGGCCGGAATGTGGACACTTTGAGTATCGCTCTTTGAGCTCTCTCAGTGGTCAATAATAAAGTTTTACCAGCTCCACCCCACGTGGTAATACAGTAAGTTAGCAGGGACTCGCAAAGTGCAAAGTAGACCTGTCTGATTAAAGACTCGTCAGCAATATGGCGAATTTTTTTAAATATAAATATCATCTTACGGATTCGATTATTTAGAGTTTCTATGTGGTGTTTAAACGAAAGTGTGTCATCTAGTATTACTCCTAGATATTTTATTTTATCGGTAAAATGAATCTGTGGGCACACACATATATTATCACATGGGGTGTTACAGAAATGAGCACGTAGTTTTGTATGGTTTGATGTAAGGGTGGATTTGCGAATGGAAAACTTTAAGCACTTGGTCTTTTCAGCATTAAGTGTTAGTAAATTAGCTTGAAGCCATTTGTTAACCACATTGAAGCCATGTTGTGCCCGCTTGATTACTTCGTTTTCGGAATCCGCCGAAAAGAGAAGAGCTGTGTCATCAGCATATGTTATGATGGTGCCATGATCTAAATTTAAATTGCATAGGTCATTAATGTAGATCAAAAATAAGGTAGATCCTAATATGCTCCCTTGAGGCACTCCAAAACAAGTATTTTCCTGCTCCTTGCTGATCACATTACCCACCCTTACACATTGGGTTCGATTTTCTAGGTAGCTTGTAAATAATTTTAGCTGGGTACCTCTTATTCCTATGTTTTCAAGCTTGCGCAACAAGATCGGTATGGAAACTGAGTCAAAAGCCTTTGCAAGGTCAAGGAAAATACCTATCGTGTGCTTGCGTTTGTCTAGATTTTCAACGACAAAATTTGTTAATTTATGTACAGCATCAGCTGTTGATAACTTGGGCCGAAAACCAAATTGAGCATTCGATAGAAGCGATTTTTTCTCCAAAAAGTTGATGAGTCTAGTATTTATAATTTTTTCCAGTATTTTTGATAGCACTGGTAACAAAGATATAGGCCTGTAATTTGTAGCTTCTTTTTTATCACCTGATTTGTAAATAGGAACAATAATAGCTTTTTTTAGGCAGTTAGGGAAAGTACCCGCTGCCAGACATTTTTGGAAAATGCATGTCAGAGGAGGTATTAAAATATGTCTAAATTGTTTTATTATTTTGGTCGGGATACTATCCCAACCAACAGCACAGTCATCTCTTAAACTCATTATTATAGTTTCAATTTCAGTTTCGTCAGTGTCTAACAATGCAAAAGATGGCATGTTATTATTACGGATAATAGGGGTTTGATGGTGTAAAATAGGGTTACCCTGTACTTTTTCTGCCAGACATTTGCCAACGTTTACAAAAAAGCTATTCACGTAATTAGCAGATTCCATCTGTGAGCCATGCGATTGTAACAAACTCGAAGATGACTCATGGTTTTTGGATGAGAACGTTATATTTTTAATTTGCTTCCAGACTTTTTTGGTGTTTGTTCCTGCTTCCTCTAGTAACTCTTTCTCGTATTTTATTTTAACTTTTTTAACAAGACTATTGCAAAAGTTCCTGTATCGCTTATATGTTATCTGTAACACAAAATTATTTGGATTGGCTTTCGCTTTCATATGCAATTTATCTCTATTTTTCATACAGCGTATTAAACCTGGCGTAATCCACGGTTTAATATTATACTTTTTATTATTCAAACGAATTATTTGTTTACTATTATGAATCACCTGTGAGATATGGTCTATTAAATATGACATGCAAAAATGCACGTCAGCAGAAATATAAACTGGGGCAAAGTCGATATTGCATAAGTCCGCTTCGAGTTTGTTTATATTTAACTTCGTTATTATGCGTGCATCTTGTGATTTGTTTAGCTTACAATTAAGAGTTAGTAAGGCAGCGCTGTGATCGGTTATCGATGAATTCATGACTAAAGCTAGTGCGGGATAGTATGACTTAAGCATTATGTGATCCAAACACGACCCACTTTGATGTGTTGGTAGCAAGTGAGCAGGAAGTAAGCCATGGAACGAGCATAGGTTTAAATATTCTTGCATGGATGCATCAGTATTTTCCTGGTTCGGAATAATATTGATGTTAATGTCGCCAATTAATATAATGTTTTTAAATGATGATAGGTTCTGTAAAATATTAGATAAAGAATGAACAAAATTCGTTATATCTTTAAAAGAGGGCGATCTGTAAATTGCCAGTATTGCATAATCTGTTCCTATTTTAATCAGCAGCTTACTACAATCATGAATATTTGGTTCCTCCACCGTGATATCTAACTGTGATTTGGTATACACTATCACACCGTCGTTTTGATTGTGTACTGTTCTACTCTTATACATATTGTAACCCACCATTTGGGGAAAATCATGTTGTTTGTCAATCCAGCATTCTGTGAGGGCTATTATATCACAATTTATATCTAGTCTATGCTGAAAAATGCTGAAACTATCGATATTTTTCCAAATGCTACGGATGTTTTGTGTTAGTACAGTCAAGGGATTAGTGAAAGCGGAAAGATATTGTTTGCACTTTTCAACTTCGCAAACAGCCGATTCTGATACAGAAAAGTTATCTATGTCATAAATTACTTCATTAATCATATTTTATTGCACAATTAACAAATATAAAAAGTTTTATAAAAATATATACTATGAGATAAGGACAGTCAATCTAATATTAGAGGCGCTCTTAGGCGCCGCCATAGTCAATCGAATTAATGTACCTTTTTTCCGCCATTATTTTTGCTGGACACTCTGTGGAGCCAGTGTTGTGGTCGCTCGGCTTTTTGTAGCGTAAACAGGTTGCGCATTTGGGAAGGTTGTCCTTTTTGGGACACTCTTTGATAGAATGTCCTTGTTCGCCACAGTGTCCGCAAGTATGGGTCGACTCCCGACAGGTCTTAGCTGCATGGCCATATTGCTGGCACTTGAAACACCTTGTCACCAAGGTAAAATCTCTGACAGGGCAAGATGACCAGTTAACAAAAACTCTTTGACTGCTTATCAGGGCCTTGCGTATTATTGCTGTCACTTCTATCACGTAATTGCAAGTCTCAGCATCTTTCTTGCCAGACTTATGGCTCAATTTAATAGTGCTGAGAAATGAGTCAAGGTCAGAACTAGGTAACTTATCTGCTAGGTTTTGACGGTAGATACAAGTGAAAACCTCTTGCTCTTTCATTGATGTGGGCACTCCGATGACAACTATTCTTGGTCTCCGCTTGTAAGGCTCGTCGACAGTAAGACCCGAATTAGTAAGGACTACGGATTCTTTTAGCTTCGCTATGTCGTCCTTTGTCTCTGTACTAATAATAACGCCGCCGTTCCTTGTTTTACGAAGACCTCTGACATGTAGTTTCAGTTGCTCAGGACAGATAATTCTTTGGACAAGGGATTTAGTGTCCTCACTTGATTTCAGCTTGTCATTTGGATAGATTGCTACAGAGCTAACGTTCAGAGGTTTAACATAGTCATTGTTACCTTTTTTGACCATGTCAGCAAAAGACGACGTGCCTACGTTTGGCTTTGATGATTCTGCAATACTCTGCTTGAGGTCGCGGAGCTGCTGTGAGAGGTCATCTTTCTCTTGAAGAGACTGCAACGATCTATTCGCTTGTAAAGTTTTTAACTTTAATGATTGATACAGTACAGCCATATGCGACGTTCTAGAGCTTACCTTTCTGCATAAATTATGTACGCGCAATTTTTGTTCCGAATTCATCTTACCGTCTGAGGCTATTTGACAGATTTCGTTCAAACATTGTTCTGCCGACGACATCAAATTTTGTATCTCAGGCGTAGACATAATTTCGATGTCCTCTTGAGCATGCTGCTGAGGTGAGAAAGATCCTGGGGTAGGAGTTGGTGGTGGGGAGCGGGGGGTCTTGGCACTCCTATTAAATGGACTCTCCATTGCGAAAAGCAAAGTTTCAAACAGTCAACATTCTTCACTACTACACTATATGATTGACACAGTTTACAGTTACTACCGGTTGTAGGCGAAACGAGGTCACGAATTTAATAATGATTTTATTTAATTAATATCTGACACGTCCGATCGCGATGATGAAGAACACACATACATTGAAAAAAATAACATATTTAAAAGCATTTTTGAATCGTCAGTTTTGCTCTACCACACATTCTGGAGTCTTTTGCCCTACCATCCATTCTGGACTGAGCTTTTACACGATTTTTCAGGGATTAAATAGTAGATTGTATTACAAGGGAGCAAAATAATATATTTACGGCGAGGGCGCTATTTTGAATCCAGAGCGCAGTGAAGGATTCTAGAGTAGAATCTCGAGCGCAGCGAGGGATTCTAAAGTAGAATCCTGAACGCAGCCAGGGATTCAATATACGCCACCCGAGGTGAAAATAATTTTGCGGCCGAGTAATACACTCTGCTTTTCATCCCCCTCTATAAGAAAAGCAGTAAAGACAACTCAAACTACCTACCTTTCTTTGTCGTTCGGATACATCATAGCGCTAGTCGGGCAAGAAAAAAAATTTGAGTTTTGAAATAATAATAAAAATAAAATTTATGTCCATCAGATTTCTTATAAGTATCTCCGGGGGCGCCGTAGGGGGGTTGAAAATTTTGTTAGATTTTAGCTACGACTCACCGTTTACGAGATATTCTCAATTTTATAAAATTCCGTTTTTGAAAATTTCTCGGTCCCCCCAAAAAAGTCCCGGCCCCATACAAAATCAGTTGATTTTTTTTAAGTACTTACTGCACACCCTTTGCTACACTCCAACCAATGCTTATTTAATTATGTTCTAAATTCAAATCTCATTGTTTTGGACCCTGTTATGAAGCTGTTCAAAATTCAAATCTCATTTATTCCCTCTTGTCATAACAGGTAAATAAAACGTTTTTAAAAAAAATTTAACCGCCTTCAAAAATGATCTTCAAACAAAAATTAACAAACACTAAAAAACGAAAAAAATAATAAGATTTTTAATTCAAAGGACGATGATACGTGACTTTTTCTAATTTATCTTGGTACTTACTGAACTGTTTGAAGTCGGTGCCGTCTAGTAGGTATTGAGGTGAATACGTCCTACAGCCTACACCTCACGCTTGGGACCGGGTTTTTTTTATATGTTTGTTGTTTCACTCAGTATATTTCGTTCGTATTCTTTTTGGCTTGGCACCGACTTCAAACAGTTCAGTAAGTACCAAGATAAATTAGAAAAAGTCACGTATCATCGTCCTTTGAATTAAAAATCTTATTATTTTTTTCGTTTTTTAGTGTTTGTTAATTTTTGTTTGAAGATCATTTTTGAAGGCGGTTAAATTTTTTTTAAAAACGTTTTATTTTTCGATTTTTAGTGTACATAATCGTAGCTTAAGAAACTACATGGTGATTAATAATCACCATGTAGTTTCTTAAGCTAGTTACATGATAAATTGTTGTAAATATCCTGTTACGGAATTCAGCTTTCCATCTTTAGCTACTTAGATAACTTGAAAGAATACAACTGAAAGTCCATTCGTGCATATGGTATTTATAAAACATCATATAACTCCTAACTGTTGAGGAGTTTCACCTCATCATCAGCTCACCCTAATTACCTGAAAGAATATAACTATTGGTCCATACGTACGATTAATACTTAAAGAAATATTCTCCAGCTCCTAACCGTTAAGGAGTTGTAGCTTCCATCACCAGCTCATCACTATGAGATGATGACTACCAGATGCAAATACTTGACTAACTTCAAAAATCAGTGGAACGCATAAAAGTCTTGCTTATATTTGAGAATTTCTTTCAATTTTGGATTCAATGTGGGATTTTATCTCCTGGTCCTGATTTGGTGAAAATAAGATCAGGTCAGAAGTACCAACTTTCGAAAAAAAAAATTGAAAATGATCCCCTTTTTGATGAAAATATGAAATCGTCCATGTACCCAAATAATGTCTTAATACACATTATTCAGGATAACTCCTGAACTTCTTGTCAGATCTTGATGAAATTTGAATGGGACCACACGAGAAGCGTCACCTTTTAAATAAAAAAAGAATTATCCAAATCGGTTCATTAACTCAAAAGTTCTGAGGTAACACACATAAAAAATAAAAAAAAAAATAAAAAAAAAAAAATACAGTCGAATTGATAACCTCCTCCTTTTTTTGAAGTCGGTTAAAAATGAATCGTTTTGGACCCTGTTATTAGATAAAAAATCATCGCTTTTCGAATCGATGGGATGAAAAATATTGTTTACTTCTGGATTTGCCTCGTATTTGGGGAAAGAGCTCTATCATGAGTATGTTCTTATTTAAAAAGGATGCTTAAGACTTCAAAGTCCTCCTGTAGGTATTATGATCGGCTATAATATATTATTAGTAAAACAAACAAACATAGCCGGATTATATTTTTAAAATATAAAATACAAATTTTATATTTTTAATCACGGGTTCTTTAATTTGTCTCATAATTTTTTTATACAGGGTGACAGTGAAACTCGACCTATTCCTTGAAAAGGGTTATACTAGAGGTCATTAGCAACAAATTAAGGCCAGTGAACCAGGGGTCAAAACTGGATGGTTACCGAGTTGTGACGGTTCTTTGATATTTTTGAAATTTTCCGAAATGTTACCAAAAAACATAAATTGTGATAAAACTACTCCACTTTAAACAGTAAATTGGTACTTTTCTAAAAGCTGAATAATTCGGGATCTTTTTTAAAAATAGCGCTTTGCCAAAAATGACATAATCTCAGAAATAAAAGGTCTTTGGTAAAAATAATTTTTGTTTTATCTATTTTTCTCCAACTTTGCCGTATTTTTTTGCAAAAGAACTGTATGGAAGTTAGCGTACAAATGAGTAAAATAACATACTAGTTTCATAAGCTTTACAAAAAGGTACTTAGGTCATTAACTTTCCCAACTGTCTTTAAAAAAATCAACAAAAGAGAGCTGTAGGTCAGACATTTCATTACGATTTGTAAACGGAATTTGGCTCGAAAAGTCGACAGTAACGTAGTAAAACCATATCTGTTTCCAGTACATTTGAAGTACTGTCATATTGACTGTCCCACTACTTTATAAAGACACTCAGTAACTACAATTTAAAATTTTAACCTTTCGGGATGCATTTTTTTAATTTGATTACAAGTATTAAGTGTGATATTAGTAATAGGAATTCACACCGATAATAATGAGAGGTGAGCGGTAGTAGAATAACTGATCGCGCCTAATACCTGTACTACAACTTGGTCTTTAATTTTTGTTTCGGTATTGTTTTTTTTATAATATTAAGTTTTATTCACAGTGTTGAATAACACTGTTGACTTTTTGATATAAATTAAATTTACAAATAAAAAATGAAACTAAGTGTCTTTATTAACTAGTGGGACAGTCAATATGACAGTGTTTCAAATGTACTGAAAACAAACATGGTTTTACTACGTTACTTTTGACTTTTCGAGCCAAATTCAGTTTACAAATTGTAATGAAATGTCTGACCTACAGCGCTTTTTTGCTTGATTTTTTAAAGACAGCTGGGAAAGTTAATAACTATTGTACCTTTTTGTAAAGCTTATGAAACTAGTATGTTATTTTACTAATTTGTACGCTAACTTTCCTACAGCTTTTTTACAATAATTTACGGCGAAGTTGGAAAAAAATACACAAAATAAAAATTATTGTTATTAGAGAGCTTTTATTTCTGAGATTATGTAAGTTATGCGCATGCGGTATTTTTTAGAATAATCCCGAATTATTCAGCTTTCAGAAAAGTACTAATTTTATGTTTAAAGTGGAGTAGTTTTATCACAATTTATGTTTTTTTGTAACAATTCAGAAAATTTCTAAAAAATCGAAGAACTGTCAAAACTCGGTAACGGCTATTTTTTCCATTGTAATAATTTATCCGAATGGTGACTTGCCATAACTTGATGTCTGATGATTATAAATTATATCACGTGCCCTAAAATTGAAATACCAAAATACAAAATACCGTAAATTTGTTATTTAATACATAAATTCCGACTTCATTATTTTTCACCAATCTAACCTAACCTAAACTGTATGTATCTACATACCTACATTCTTAAAAAAATCGTTTTTTTTCACCTAGTTTAGCAAAAGAGGTATAGGGGATTTTTATTACGTTAAGTTATTTAGTATGAAGCATCCTACTTCCTACTAATACCTATTATAAATGTGAAAGTTTAGATGTTTAGATGTTTGAATGTTTGTTACTCAATCACGCCAAAACGGCTGAATGGATTTGGCTGAAAATTGGGATACGTTGTAGCCTGGAGAAGAACATAGGCTACTTTTTATCCCGGAAAAGATCACATTCCCGCGGGATAACGTTGTGTAGTCCACGCGGGCGAAGCCGCAGGCGGAAAACTAGTAGATTATAAAATTTGGTAACTTTTTTATATTTAGTTTTTGTCGCTTCGCTTTAATTTGCCGTTCTAAGCTAAAAATATCATATTGGTATACTTACTTAATTAAAAACAAATTTCTGAACAGCCCATTAGTCCTTCTAAATATGTGTCGTCTGTCTACCTACTCTTTTTTCGTTTAGGTACCTACCTATAAGATTTTTACCTACTTTCTAAAGTGGGAAAGGACTTAGACTTCAACAGATATTTAGAGGATATCAGTACAAATGAAAGCAGCGATGTAGACTGATAAGTACTGATAAATTAGTTCATCAAATCATTAGCTGCAGCGATTTTACTAGCAGTAAATTGATAGCTTACCCGATATTTCGCGATTTCCTCACAAAGCCCGGTAATAATGATACGCTTTCTTTACATTTCAGTTATGATCATGATCATTTTATTGTGTGTACTATTGTCACATTGTGTAACTACCCTATTGTCTTATCTCGTCATCGAGTTAAGGCTATTACACATTTGTGATTGGCCACGCATGCCGGATTTTTCAACCTAGCTTTCTATATTATTTACTAGTGGCTCCTCGCGGTTTTACCCACGTGGTACCCGTTGTCGTGAGAATATTGGTTAAAATATAGCCTATAGTACTCGGGAAGAATGTAGCTTTCTCATGGTGGAAGAATACCTATTTAAAATCGCTCCAGTAGCCTTTTAAGTGTATTCGTTACAAAAAAAGAAACATATTTTCTCTTTTCAATTTGTAAAAAAAAACACACACACAACACAAAACACATAAAATAAAAATAATTGAGGCCAGAGTTGAGAGCTCTTCTGTGCTTCGGTACCAAATTAAACGTAACAACCGATCATATCACAATACTAATGGAAAATCTTGACATGAGTTACGGTGCCATAAACGGAAGTGGTACTCGTTATAATGAGAATTTCGTTAATGTAGATTAGGACCGGTCATCTAAAACAATACTCACTTTATATTAAATATCTACTTGGCCTTGAAGATTGAAACTGATTTATGATCGATTCTGAGAATGGTCAACAATGATCAATGATTCTATGACCTCTTGATCTTGAGCACTGTAAACATGAAACAAAAGAATATATAACTAGCTCTAGCTAGTCGTGAGGCGGGTTGACTTTTTGTAATACTTAATTTTCAGTATTTTCAGTAATGAAAATTGCAGTGTAAATGCAAAAAAGTAAAAATTAAAATTGTTTAACAATTATCTTGGCAGTTTTTGGGTCATAGGCCATTAGACGCACCCAATACCGGACGCGCAGCAACACCGTGTCTCTAGGTGCCCACTCGCTGTCGACAGATGGTCCGAGGTCGGATACCACGTGGCATCCAGTAAACGACGCTAGGACAACGAGTGGACCACAGAACATGGAAAGAGAAAAAATCTTTCCGTGTTCTGTGGAGTGGACAGTGGAGGAACAGGGAGCGTTGTACCGCCCCGCGCGCGCCGCGCCGCCCCAATGCATTAAGTACAAAAACCATCGAAACAGTTCCCTAAATACCTACTCATCAGCTACTCATATACCTATAAATATCAAGACTAAGAATTTAATAACAATAAGTGTTCTTGTTCCCTACCCTTAGCAGAAACCACTGTAAATAATTGACCGTCTGCCGAAGCTAGCGGGTATGCTTACACTCAAAAGACATATCAACACTACCACAACTTACTCTCACACATTATATTCGTGAGAATTAAAGTAATATCTACGCCCTTTGAGATTGTGTAAAACGAAGTTCTGAATTAGCACTGATTATAAATTAAAAATGCTTCCTTTTTGTAGTAAATGTAATTTCTAATTCTACGAACAAAACCTGAGATAAGCATAATAGGATTTGCGGGCGCTGAAATGAAGTTGAACACCTGATTCCGGCACAATTCTAAATGAAAAAGTTTCAAATGAAGTTTATCGTGTAATTATCTCGGGATTCAAACGAAACAAGAACACACTTAATTACTTACAATAAATTAATGTTAGACGTACGTATTATTTTTTTATATTCTGCGGTTACATTGATCAGACACTACTTACTTGAAAAGTAATTAGAAGAATAATTATTGTGCTAAGCATTTTATAATAACAGGCTATTCATAAGAATTACCCACATGCCAATTCTAAATCAATCAATTTAATGTTCACACCATGTACAAAACAGTTCTTGAAATTGAAATGTAATAAATGAATCATATTTGCAAAGTGGCAGGTTGTCTTTAGTATAATGGTTTTCGAAGCATTTTTACGACTTACGTGCCTTTTAAAACACGGGGGAGTGGAGCTTATAAATTTTTGGTAGCTAATCTTATGACCAATCGTTGCGAATGGTATTTAGTTAAAAGTTTCGCAGGCGGAACGCGCTATCTACTGCGCCCCCAAACCACAGAATAACTAATCAAACTTACAAACCTATTTTATTTGACATAAAAACTTAGCAGTGTCTTGAAAGCAATAAATCGCGAAGATTCTACTACATGTACGCAGTAAACGCATAGTTATATTCGTTCACTGCATGTACGTCACTAGCAATAATATCTAAACAACATAGGATTATGGTCTAGGACTATGTCATATTACATTACAATATTGAATTACTTTTGTGGCACTATGTTTCGAAACGCTTCATTGTGACAAAGTTCTATCTATATTGTTTATAATTGCTCGTGACTGTACTGCCGCTGCTCGCACGAGGCACGCACGACGCCTTCATGCATAACATAAAGTTTGTGACGGATTGAATGGCTTTAACCAAATTGTAGTGGCGAAAGATCGTGATCCGTCTCTAACACCGCTAGTCATTTTTCGAAAATGATCTATTTTAGTCTGAATTGCGAGCCAGTTAAAAGATAAAGGTGAAACATTATAATAATGAAATTAATAATAAACTATGTTTGGCTTCTCAGGAATCCCATCACAGTAAACACTACACGACACGCACGACTTTATAGTTTGAGTATCAATAAAGAGACCATGATAAAAAAAAAATCGTACGAAGTCATTTTCATCAATAACCAACTCATCACTCTCTTAATTTCCTTTTATTCTTGAAATGTACACTTTATATAATTCTTACACGAAGTGAATACTAATTGAATTGAATGTCTGATGTCCAATTTTGCATGTTAAAGATTCTATTCAAATATCCGAAGAGGAGCGGAGGTTTTATGTAATCCAATTGATGGATTTTTAATTAGCCTCACCGCAACTCCGCTCCTCTTCGGTGAACAGTAGCCTTTCGGTAGCACGAAAAACAATCGTGATTGTATTATTCTGTATGAAAACCAGAACAGTGCCTCTTCCGATTGCATGAAAAACAAAAATTCAATGGATAATTTGCAGCAGCACTTTAATAGCTTTTGAGGGATTGTATAATGTACATTTTCGTGCTTGGGCTACAGGAAGACTTGATGTCAAAAACATTGCAAATGGATTTGTTTTAAAACTGTACTATTTGCATCTGTCTCACAGAATCATGCTCACAAAACAGGATGAGCAAAGGGCTTTATTTCGTTCAAAAAGTTTGCGACTATGCTCAAATTCAAATGTTTAGTTGGACGACTGGACGCGGGGCACGTCTCGTCTGTAAATATGTGACTATGACACAGGTCACATAGTTTTATCAAAGGGCAGGGAAAAAAGTTATTAGCATTGTGCATCATATCCTTTCCTGCACCTTATACAGGGTGGAAAAAATGACGGGCTTCGGATGAAAACTGCCCCGTTCGTTTGCTCGACAATTCTTTTATTTTTAAAAAGAAACAAAACAGCATTCCTGGATTTATAACACAGAACACAGAAAGATTTTTCTCTTATTTTTAATAACTAAAACCTAACCTTCACATCCTTTCCGGTTGACTGGTAGAGAATGCCTAAGGGCATTAAGTCCGCCAGTCAAAAACTATGCGGCTTAAGAAAAATTTTTGAAAATGAATGTGCAAGCAGCGCTCTTTCATATGATACCCCATATGCCCAATCTATAAGCCCCACTTACAATTTTTAAGACCCCGTTTCAGTCTCTGTTGCAAAAAAATATAAATAATTTTATTTAAGTAATTATCCCTTATTTGCAAAATAGTTAGGCAAACGTCATCTAAAACTATTCCTCAAGTTGATTGCATTAGTGGGGGACAAATCTTGCAGCTTAATTTGACCCACTTCCCAGTGTCCGATGGAGCTGAAATTTTGTATACAGATTTGGTTCAGGTGACAATACAATATTAAAGTACAGTCAGCAAAAAAGTTTGTCATAATAATGAAATTTTTACTAAAAAATTATTTCCATTTTGATTCGGAACCTTAAAAAGAAACATATTAACGCTACTGTACAGAAAAAAATGATATTTTAGGAGAGATACACATGAAAGTTGATGTTGCAGATTCAATTTCTTTTGAGTGGTTTAGATATTAAACTATTTAGACGAAACATAGAAACTCCCAAAACAAACGCAAACGCGCGGCGGTCGCTGCTGTCAGTTCATCACATAGGTACACGCACACGCGGACCACGACGCGGGAACTCCGCTTCGGCATAGCGGGAAGCACACGTAAAGCCCCCAGTACAGCATGGCCGATCCCGTTGGCCGACCATGATGGGTGATCGTGTACAGGGCCAGTTTGCGATTGATTGGCATTGCAAATGCACACAAACTAGGCCCTGTACACAATCGCCGACCATGATCGTATTCTGGCTTCGCTGTAGCCTAGGTCTGGTTGTGGTCGAAGCCAATTGATTCTATGATCTATTTTTTTATATTGTGGTATAAGTATTAGATATATATCAATGCCTCAAGATAATTTTCAATAAATTATCTGTGAAACTGTATATTATTAGGCGTCCATCCCACTGCTGCAGTTTCCGCTCCGGTGGCCGTCCACCGGAGCGGAAATGATATGCGGCGTGAGTTTGTTATACACTGCGGGCTTTGTATGCACATCAAGATTCTACAGCCATAGTTAAGAAGCGCACTATCACAAACCGGAGCGGTGTGCGGTGCAGTGTGGGAACCGCCTTAGAACTACACAAACACCAAGATAGCAGCAGCTGTTATCATTATCCTTTCTTAAGTGTCAAAATATCTACATGTGCCAATAATTTGACAAATCCAAAAAGTTGTTTCAGATAAGAAATAAAAAGGAAACCGAATGTAACAATGTCGCTCGTTACTATTTTACTTAAGGGATTGACCTAAATTCTTCACACTTAACCAAAGTATCTTTGACGGACAAATCCGTGACTGAAGATGGAGCCGGATAGAATCGAAATCTTTTTTTCGTGAGAAACGACTATAGGCTATTATGCAAACTTGCCTACTTAAAAGTGCCTTGCTTACTTATGTCACCTTATCTCGGCAATGGCCTCTGCCTCGATACAATTTTGACCTTATGCCGTTGTATAATACAGCCAAACGAAATTAATACACTTTTTTTTCAATTCATATATTCTAAACAAGTCTAAGACACTTTCTCTTCCGCCGGTGGTAAGGAACAATTAGGCGTCTTATGTTGTAGTGTTTTTTTTTGTTTGTTTTTCTCTTTTGAGAGTTTTATTATTACGTATTAGATTGCGAAATTGTATAGTAGATGGAATTTGGCATCTAGTTCATAGTGGTTGGCGTTTCATTGATAGTGAGTAAAAATAATGTAGGTACGTAGGTAGAGTCAGGGACAATTTCGGTAAACCACTTCTTACTCCTTTTCGTATGTCTGGCTTCACTTGCAGTACTAATTGCTTATGCATTAAACTACCCTAGTTTGATACATAACCAAATAGTAATAGGGTCTGCGCGTGAATGGCCAATCACCAGCCTTCACCGAATTTGTCTCTGACGGTACCTACATGTGCATTCTGTGTATTGTGTCTGTAGTATTTATTCTAATAAAACTT
This sequence comes from Crambus lathoniellus, assembly GCA_949710035.1. NCBI lineage: Eukaryota > Metazoa > Arthropoda > Insecta > Lepidoptera > Crambidae > Crambus > Crambus lathoniellus. Next base: position 34,969,401 of record OX453296.1, read on the forward strand.
CTCTTTAAGAGCTCCTTCACATTAGATCGCAATCAGTGCGGCAGCAGCGCGACAGCCGCGCGGCTTCCATACATATTTGTGTCGCGTGTCAAATTCACCCCCGTGGTACGGGTTCCACCCGTGGGAAAATTGCGATTAAATATATCACATATTGTGTTTATACTTAATTTTTCATTTCTGTGATGTCCCAAATATTTTTTTTCTTTTTTTTTCTTTCTTTCGAGAAGAAAGAATTCTTTCACATGTCACTCGAGAAGAATGTAGCTTTCTACTGATGAAAGTATTTTCACAATCCATGCAGTACTTTTTGAGTTTATTCGTTACAAACAAAAATACAAATATTGGGATGGATAAAGCTGTCTAAAGATTTTTGTACCTAATCGGTAACTCGGTACACTTGACTGTAACAAAATTTTGCACTGTAAGTAAAGCTTAATAATTCACAAACGGATGCCCCAATCAAAAACTGTTTTCACAAACTGCAATATTTTTAAAATTGCTATCCAACGACTGGGTTTTCTACGCCATATAGTGGGTTTTCTACGCCATATCGAATTCCAATATATCGAATGTCATTTGATCGGTGACAATTAAACGAAAACCCAATATATCGACATGCCATTTGATCGAAGTTTCAATAAATCGATTTTCAAGGGAATTAATGAAATTGTTATACTAACTATTATTCCTCGCTAAAAATAAGCTATTTAAATAAAATTAAATGCTAAGATGAAAACTAGAGTTAGAAGAGTCTATTGTTTATGTCTGTATGTTCTTGTTGACACATCAATCATGCATGCAATTCGATCTTATAAAACATCGATCTAATTAGCTTTTGATGTACTGACATAACGAGCTATTGATCTATCGATTATTTGTCATTCGATCAAATGGCATGTCGATATATTGGGTTTTCGTTTGATTGTCACCGAACAACTGACATTCGATTTATTGGAATTCGATATGGCGTAGAAAACCCCGATACGGGCTATGGGGTGGGCAAGAAAAAAAATTACATTCCCACATCACTTGTCAGGGGAGGTAACATAATTTTTTTTTCACACTTATGCTCTGAAATGTTAATATTATATTTGAGAAAAGAATGCAGTACGTGGCACTTTTCCGAGGTAAACATTCTAAATTTGAAAATCACTGCAGTAATGAATTTCAGTACTTACTTACTGCACTTTACTTACTGCACTGATTTTAGTGCAGTAAGTAAGTACTGAAATTCATTACTGCAGTGATTTTCAAATTTAGAATGTTTACCTCGGAAAAGGTACTACCCAAAGATATTATTACCAACTTTTTTTTTAATTTTTTCTTTCGTCATTCCTGTGTATAAAAACAGAAAAAGCAAAGGGACACCGTGCACAGAGTTGCACCATACAGCCACATTATTAATATTATTATTATTATTATTATATAGGTAATTATTATATCATAATTAGGTTAACTTTTTTTTAAATCGGTGCGCACAGAGTATATTACTTCGTATTGTACCACAAGCGCTATGTACCCTTAGCACGAACATCAATCTAAAAAACAAAATGAGATTTATCATAGACAAAATATCCTTTACGAGCATGGAAGTATTACCTAAATAATACTTCCATGTTTACGAGTAATTTTTTATGGGAAATATGTACAGCGCCATCTACCGCCCAGAAGCGGGTATAGAAGTTGCGCATTTTAGTTGCAAGTAGTAAGTAACAATAAGCTGTATGATCGCTTCACATGGCCTCACAAACCAATATTAAAAAAACGGCGGGAATGATTTTCAGCGGTTGATTTGATATCAATACAGTTTATATTGTGTAATAAATTATCAAAATGAGTTCTGCCAATGAAACATATAATTTCAGACATCGTATGTACCTACTCCACCAAATATGAGAGCAGAAGCAAAATTAATTACAGAAAACTTAGGTACTGCCAGCAAAATCAAAAGAAAGATATATGAAAACCTACGATCTGATTTGGAAAAGTGAAAAAAAGGCGCATACGTTTTCGGAATCTGTGTTGTTGGCGTATTTTAATAATACATTATTAAAATAATATTATTATGGGCGATTTATACATAAGTGTGCCCGGGAAAACAATAACATTTACATTTAATAATTGCCCGAACATGTGTGATATAAATTTTAATAAATAATATTTAGTTAAACAGTTTTTTTTTATTTCCTCGCATTTCTTGAGAAAAGCACTATACAAGCCTTGTACAGTAAGCAAATTACCTGTCCTCGGCTGTAATGTACTATTTCACCACTTTGTCGGCGTGATTAATATGTACTCATGTCGAATTACAGCTTTCTAGTACTTACTAAGAGTCTATGAGCTAGGCTGGGGACGAAGAAACGGACAGACGGACATGGCGAAACTTTACGGGTTGCTTGTTAACTACGGAACCCAAAAACTAAAACCCGACTACTGAAAAATCACGATCTAAAAAGTATGGAATTTCAGAAGAGAATATTTTTTTAGTTTCATACTTTTTAGAGTGCGATTTTTCGATATCGAATTTTAGTTTATGAACTTAATTTTTTTATTGCAATTCTTTTGGATTTGTAAAGTACCTACGTAGTTTGAGAAACTTTTTATTTGATTGTACCGCTTTAAATTTCATGCATTTTATTTGTTTTACATTTATGCTATTTAAAAGAAAGAAAATGTTTATTCTTATGTTTGATCAAGTTCAACTTACTTACCTATAAAAAATGTTAAGGTGAACCTAGGTAGGTACTTTGTTAAGGATTACTATATTTAGATTTTGGGTAGGTTTGGAAAAAAATTGTGTTTGGCTCGCTTCTAAGACGTTATCTTTTGGAAATTATTCCCAAAATTCGATTTATGCACATACTTGCATGCCCACAGACATACATACCGGTCAAATCACAACCCTCCTTTTGGCTTTGCCGTAGTCGGGTAAAAATAATTAAAAAATGAAATAATAAAAAAACGAAAATTATTAAGTAAAATTATTATTATGAAAAGTACGCTTATTTCCGGTCGTGCTCGGATTACTGGGTAGTACCTAATAGTAACAGTAGCTTCATCCACTTGTTCAACAACAACTTATAAATTCCTTTTATTTTCGTTAGGCAACGCTAGAATGTTAATTAAAATATCATGCGCTAACTCGGCGAATTTATGCGTGTTACATAATTTAAGTGGATAAAAATCTTGCTGTCACATAATACTCTAAAACTTAATACAGGCCTAATGACTTGCAAATTATCTATTAATCCATTTAAGCAAGCTTGGTTTTCATTAAAACATTTGGTACTACTGTTCCAACTAACCTACAAAATAGGCGAATTAGTTTCCATTCATAAGAAAACCATGTGTGTCAGCAGTGGGTTGGGTACAGACGAACCAATTGAATGGTGACGCACCATAAGTTAATTTTCTAATAGATATTAAAATTGAATACCTACGGCAGAAATTCAAACTTGTTTGCATTGACTCTTTCCTTTATAGTTACGACGCATTAAAACAAATTATTAACAAAATGGGTCATTTATTTAATCGTATGGCGTATATTTATAACAATTTGTAGAAAAGTTGAATTCTAAATCTACTCATATGTCTAGACATATGGACTGTGTTGTGGACTGGTTTCAAAGCCTAGGCTTTGAAACCAGTCCACAGCCGCTGGTGTGAGGTTGCCCTAGAGATCGTGCAGATCACCTGTGAAACGGCGCCTCGGACATCGTTCGACGATAGGTATGTCGGATAGTCTGCTCTGTGAGGCCGCAGTCACACGCTGGGCTCTCTATTGCTTGTGCTTCAGATAGCTGCACCTGCCGTGTCCCGTACGGATTCTGTTTTAGCGGCACCAGTACTTCCTTTGTAGGGAGAACCCCGCAGGTTTTGTGGTTGGGTCAGGAAAGGCGTTACGAAGACCAGCGGCGACATCCGACCACTCGTTTCTCCAGGACTGATTCACCAGGAAGCCATCGGCTAACAGCTTTCCTGAGGCTGCGCTTGTTAGTCGCCGTAATTTTAGTCGCTGCGGTGGTGGCATGGTAAATTCTGTGTGTGCCGGCAAATCTGCCCCCTGATTCACAAACCGTCCGAAACGCTCTTGGCAGCGAAATGTATGCCCTGTCTCTGTCACTCACTATAGAATAGACAAAAACCCTGTCTCTGTCACTCACTATAGAATAGACAAAGACCCTGTCTCTGTCACTCACTATAGAATAGACAAAGCACAGAATTCGAATCCGATACCGTTTCCGATGGTTCGTGAATCAGGGGCAGATCGGTCGATCATCAAAATTTAAAAATCATCATTCAAAAATCAAAGTGGGCCATGATTCAATTAGTTCGACAGTACATTAAAAAAATCCTGATTATGATGATGATATCAAACTTGATTTCCCACTACGTAATGATAAATAAAAACAGCAAATTAACTACTACCAGTTATTTGTCATTAGGTTTAGGCAATTCCAATGAAATCGAGTTAATTTCTTAAATTTAGGAAACTGTGTAATTTTTATGTAACCGTATGTGGTAATACTAAGTTCCTTTTGTCAGTTTTATAATACATATCATCAAAATGATATTTTAAGCGTGTGTGTGGAAACTAAAATAAGGTTACAAACCTTTGCAGCTTTGCAGTAATAGGTGAAATTCAATATGTTTTGCCAAAACAGTACTGCTCTGAATTTCATACAAAACTAAAACTAACGAAGTAGGTACAAGGCGAAAAGAAGTACCTAGCCAGTACGAGTTTAATTTTATTACATCATAATATACTTAGCTTGTAAAATGATAGTCTTAAATGAATAACAAATGATTTAATTACATATTTACCTAATTATCTTCATCTACACTCATAAAATATACGAATTATGAACTCATACTTGAACATAATAATGACACACTTTTACTATAGCCTTTTGCCATTTGTCAGAGGGCGCTGATCGTCTTGGTCGATCGGCAAAAAAAACCTTATTCCGATGTCATAACTTTACTTACAGATACACGCGCCAAGTTACAGTGCCACAAGCTTTCCTGTTCCGGTGACAGTCGTGACAGAGGAGCCACTTGCAATACCAAATTAGCTGTCAAAATGGACTGTCTTATGAAAACTGTTTTAGTACCAAAGATAATCACCGGAACAGAAGAGTCACACCAACACATCAAAATAAGACTATAAAAATTACTGCATTTAATGCGCGAACTCGTGCAAGTACTAATAGTTTTTGTTTCATCGAAATCTGGCCAGGATTTCCAAAGATACAGCGTTGTAAAGTTTCACCAGCTTTTGAAAATTTGCTTTCCTTGCGCGCTATTGCGATGACGTCATGTCGCACTGACATCTCCGTTTGCGGCTGTTGCGGGTGATTTCCGTCTAACTGTACCTACATAGAGTTCGTCTGTGCGCAATCTTCGCGCAACTTGTGCGTTTTTGACGCTAGTTACAGTACATTTTCTTCGTTCTAAGGTTATGGTAAATGATTAGTATTCAATTTCGACCGCGCGCAGGCGCACTCTAAAACTGTCACCTCCTGTCGATAACGAAAGACATTTATCCCACAAACTTATCTGACCCAGTGGTGGAGGCGCCACTAGCAGTATAAAATTATCGAAATGGCTGTCAGTTTTTAGGGTGCATATTTAACTACCAAGTCAGTTAAGGTTGTAAACAAGTACATTTTGTTTTGACGGTTGCTATATGTATTGACAGAATCCCGCCCGCCATTACGAAAGTTGATTTAATTTATTATTCACGAAAATAAAACATTATTTGAAGGTGTTTTCTCAGATAGGCTCAATACAAAATAACTTAAACATTTCATTGATCGACTATAAGAAAAATAAATAAATTTATTACGAAACCGTGAGAGCGCAACTATATAGCCAAAGGATTCTATGTAGGTATACGGAAGTGCGACGTGACGTCACACGTTAATGCCATTGGTTCACTTAAATTTTCCTCGGAGGCCGTACTTTAACGTTTAATATCTCAGTCATATTTGAAGAAAGGAAAAAAAAAACAGATTCTTTTTTCTCGAGTTACATATTTTTTAGATATGCTGATAACAAAAATCATTGGTGTGACTCGCAACGAGATGACAACAAAAAGCAAGTGTTTTTTAAATACGATTTTGAATTAAGAAGGCTTTGACCATATACCTATGTATCTAGACTCCTATGAGTATGGTGTGGCGCCAATCCACATTTTAAAATATATTTTTTTTTGCTTTATTTTTAAAATATCATCATCATCATCATGTCAGCCAAACGACGCCCACTGCTGGGCATAGGCCTCCCCCAAGGATCTCCACAACGACAGGTGCTGCGCTGCCCGCATCCATCCATTTTGAAATATATGATAAATATATATGACTTTATATGAAGTAGAGTATGAGACTGAACATAACTCGGGATTAAAACACTCGTGTCTTAGTAACCCCTATCATGTGATAGTCACATAGCCTGTGGCGTAGTACCCAGGGGCAAGGCGGGGCAGTGCCCCGGGGCCCTCAAGCTCAGGGGGCCCCTTGGCCACCAAACGTCAAATGGCTTGTCAAACTGAACTAACGAAAAATTTTCCGACTTTTGTATTGCAAAAACTTTTGCAAAAAACAATTCCGACTTCAGAACATAAATATAAAATTAAATAATGCTTGCAACGCGGCTTAAAGAAAACTTATACGAAATTCCCTTAAACAAATTGAAAAACCCTTTGAAATAATAATTGTGCTGAGCATCTAGGTAGTAAACATTCCCAAAGAATTGTGAAAATTGGAAGCTATGAATAGAATTTATAAGCCTGTGGTAGGAGAGCCCGTTTGTCAAAACTCTTTGAAATTGTGCTTCATATTTAGTGACAATTTAGTAACAAATGCGGAAGTTTGAATCTAATTTTGTGAAAATCAAATAAGCGAAATATTATTATGCACCATAAAGTTGAGCCCTCGGTTCTCCAATGGAGTAGGTACTGAGAGCCCACCTGCACCGCATAAACTACGAATAGACACAAAAGGTCTTTTCGTCAAAGTTTAAGGTGATGCACTGATGCCAAACAAAACGCTGTCCTACTCTGTATATCCTGGGCCCAGTATAAATGGGTCCTCAGTTCTCCAACTGGTAAAAGTTTATTACGCTCAAAAATTTAATAACTAACTTACAGCTCCCGTTCGAAAGCTTATATTTTACTAAATAATTGGTGCAATTTCATGAATACAACAAAAGGTCACCACTTCTTGTTGTTTGAATGTTTTTAAACTTCGAGCCCTCAATCCTCCACTTTCTTTGGTTTTCGTGGATTGCGCTTTACGTGTAAAAGATAGAAAACCACAAAAACGACTCTTCTTGGGAAAAAAGTGAGAAACAAAATAATGTTTTTCATTATGAATAAGTACTTAATAAATGACTAGTTTAGGTACTTATACTAAAACGCGACCATGTCGGTCCGATTACAGAACCAGAGCTCTAATCCTATACAACCACAGCGAGGTATGAGACAGGGAGACGTCATTTCTCCGAAACTGTTCACAGCTGCGTTGGAGGATATTTTTAAGCTACTGGACTGGAAAGGATTCGGCATCAACATCAATGGCGAGTACCTAACACACCTGCGGTTTGCAGATGATGTAGTTCTCATGGCTGAGACCTTGGAAGACCTGAACACAATGCTCGAAGATCTCAGCAATGCTTCCCAAAGAGTGGGTCTGAAGATGAACATGGATAAGACGAAAATCATGTCCAATGCCCATGTTGCATCCGCTCCAGTTGATGTTGGGAACATTACACTCGAAGTTGTTGACCAGTATGTCTAACTGGGACAGACAATCCAATTAGGTAAGTTCAACTTCGAGAAAGAGATCCTTCGTCGAATCCAGCTCGGATGGGCAGCGTTTGGGAAGCTCCGGCATATATTAGCGTCCAAAATTCCTCAATGTCTCAAGACTAAGGTCTTTGACCAGTATGGTTTGCCAGTTATGACTTATGGAAGCGAGACGTGGTCTTTTACTATGGGTCTCATAAGAAGGCTCAAGGTCACCCAGCGAGCAATGGAGAGAGCGATGCTTGGTGTTTCCCTGCTCGATCGAATCAGAAATGATGAAATCCGCAGGAGAACTAATACGACCGACATCGCTCGAAGGATTGCTCAGTTGAAGTGGCAGTGGGCGGGACACACAGCGCGGAGAACCGATGGCCGTTGGGGCGGAAAGGTTCTCGAATGGCGACCGCGATCCGGACGACGACGTTCAGACGTGGGCAGGCCCCCTACAAGGTGGACCGACGATCTGGTCAAGGTAGCGGGAAGCCGCTGGATGCGGGCAGCGCAGCACCGATCGTTGTGGAGATCCTTGGGGCTCCCCCAAGGATCTCCACAACGATCGGTCCTGCCCTATGCCCAGCAGTGGGCGTCGCACGACTGAAATGATGATGATGATGAATAAATAATTATATGAATATGGCTACAATACCAAAATACCAAAGAAGATATCAAAATCGACTAATAATGGTCAGTTTTCAGGCTAAGCTTTTGCTAACTCTCATCAAAGAGATGTGCTAGCAAAATTGTAATAAAAAGTATTCAAAAGTACATTTTTTGTTTTAAGCTTATAAAAAAGATTTGTAAGTATTCAATTTTGACCGCGCGCAGACTCATCTGGCGCACACTTGTTGTAAATAACGTCTTATATTTATTGAACAATTTTACACAATATGAATAGCATTCAAACAATTTTAAAACGGGATTATGTTAATAGCAGCCACTTTTGGTTTAAACCCATTTTAAAAGTAAAGGTGTAAAGTTATTTATAAACTAGCGGATCCTCGCGGTTTTACCCGCGTGGTACCCGTTCCCGTGGCAATATCGGGATAAAATATAGCCTATGTCACTCGGGAAGAATGTAGCTTTCTAATGGTCAAAGAATTTTCTAAATCGGTCCAATAGTTTCGGAGCCTATTCGATGCAAACATACACACCAACAAACAATCAAATCTTTTCTTTTTATAATATTAGTATAGAAGTATAGATTAGACATTATTCACAAGACCTTGATTGATTCCTATTTTTTTATGTAATTGGGCTTATTTAGAACAAATAAAATTCGATTGGCGGCGCTAGTTGGCTTATGTCAGCCTCTTAGCGAACACAAATAAATGTTATGTGCTGCAGTGGGCGCTGAAGAGCAAAAAGCTGATGTCGAAGTAGCTTGGCACCTTTAAAGTATTTATGTTTTTTACAAAATAAAGCTTGCCCCGGGGCATTTGGTTACATAGCTACGCCACTGCACATAACCTACTATTTTGTCACCGTAGATGCACAGTTGTACACACGGCGATTTCTACAGCAGTTTAATTAATAGTTTAATCTCAACCTCGTATTAATTCATATCACGATGGTTGAAATAACAATTTGCCAGCCATTTGACTTGTATCAACAAAGACGCCATCGGCTGCGCAAGAGTTGCACAACATGGCTTAGATCCAGATCTAGACTCGGCGATGGTGTCGTATAGCCCCATTACGATGATAAGCACCGGATGCTCTCAAAACATGTTTATCTTGAATCAAAACTCAAAAAATTATAAATTAGTGACAAAAATATGTTTCGAAATTCATATAACTTTTCAAATTTATTTCATTTCATTCCAAGACACCGTTTTGAGACCTTTGTGCCTTAAGGTGAATCGATGAGCTCAGTGGCGCCGCCAATGGAAATAAATCAATTGCATTTCATTAAAGGCTTGGATTAAAAGTTTCGGTTATTTCGCGCAGGTGAAAGAGTGGAATGCATTTTATAAATATACTTTTGAGAACTCAAACTTACGCAATAACTCGTGAATCTTAATAGTGCCAAAAGTGGCCACATTTGGCAATATCGAGATCCATATCTTGGTGCTCATATTTGAGGCCATGAAAAAACAATTAAAAATAGCATTTTGTTCTTCTATTAGCGCGAAATAACCGAAACTTTTAATCCAAGCCTTTAATAAAATGCAATTGATTTATTTCCATTGGCGGCGCCACTGAGCTCATCGATACACCTTAAGTTCAGAATCACAACTCACAATTTTTTAAATCCTTTCAATGAGCATGTGGCTCGTATTTCACTAAAATGGACCTTCGTTGAAACGGCTTTGTGGCGGTCCAAAACATAAGTAAAACTACAAGATGTAACACGTGTCATGGTTATTTATTTTCTAACCGACTTCAAAAAAGGAGGAGGTTATACGTTTGACTGTATTTATGTTTGTTTTTTTTTCTATGTATGTTCATCGATTTCTCCGTCAATTCTGCGCTGATTTTCATAATTATTTTTTTGTTTGATAGAGTATCTCACTCATGAAGTGGTCCCATTGTCACCAAGTCTGGATCTGTTAATGGGATCCCAAGTACGTTGAAGAAAACCCTCAAAGCTATATCATCATCATCATCATGTCAGCCGAAAGCTATATATATATATATATAGCTTTAATAATTTTACGTGTTATATATATTTTCTAAAGCTTTTCAAGTATTTGGAGCTGATAGTCATCAGATCATATTGATGAGCTGATGATGGAATGCGTTGTGCCTTCCATCTAACTCCTAACCATCTTTAATGGTTAGGAATTGAATAATAATTCTTTTATTATTGTTCATATCTTATTTTAGTTTATTACTTCGAAAAATCAACAGCTAAACAAACAGAATATAAATCATACATTAAACAATAGAATTAATAATAGGTCTTCACATTTAAAAAACATACTTTAAATATAAATAGTGTGGGCAATAGCACAAATCACGTTTTATTAAAAAAAAACAATAAACAACAGTTTTACACAGTTTGATTAAGTTATTTACAAGTAGCTCAAGCATGTACCGTCCTAAAGAAATCCTCGCAAATCAAACGCCTTGCATAAACTAAAGTGATGTACGTACATATCAAAGTCCCTGGATTCGCATTAGTTGATACTATCGTATAGTTGATATGTTTCCGGTTATTTAGGTGAGCTGATGATGGAAAGTAAAACTTAACGGTTAGGAGTTAGTGTGTGGAACTGGTTATTCTGTTATTTTCGTTGTTTATATTCTAATTATTTAGATATTGACAATAGTTTTAATCGTTGCACTTTGTGCTCTGCTTTATCATTCTGCGGTTTATAGACGAAACTCGTTTATAGACGGCTACAGTTAATACACGAAAAATACTTAACTTATAAAAAAAATAAACCGCTTTCAAAAAAACTTCTAACCAAATCTCATCACTTGGGTACATAAAAACACCTAAAAACGTAAAGTAAAATTAATTAGGTAGGTCAAATTTAAACTTTTTCTTACTACTCTTGGAACTTACTGATCTGCCTGAAGTCGTTGCCAAGCCGAAAATAAAATGAACATAAGTTATGTGAAATAATACACGCAGCTTCAAAACCTGATGACCACGCGCGGGATGCTGTGAAATGTAACCAATCGAATACCCATTACCAATATAAGTCGAATACCAATCGGCAAGTAAAAGTATAATAGCCTTAAACTATCTATACATATAATAAAACAGAAACGGACAAAAAGTCTGTACATGAAATATAAAAAAAAAATATTACTACTATGTGATGTGTACAGGATATAGACCCCAAAACGATAGATATTAAAATTTTTGTCTGTTTGTCTGTTTGTCTGTTTGTCTGTTTGTCTGTTTGTCTGTTTGTCTGTTTGTCTGTTTGTATGTTCGCTTTTCACGCAAAAACTACTGGACGGATTTTTACCAAATTTTGTGTAGTAATAGCTTATAACCCGGGTCAACATATAGGGTACCTTTTATTGCGGGATTGCCCTTGTTCCTTCGGGAAAATACAAAAACAGATTCTTACTAAAATAGATGGCGCCACATGATTATGAAAATACGTTATATTTAATCGCTGTCTCAATTAATAATGAATCATGTTATTTTTTTTTACCTGCTTCAAAACATAATATAAATTAAAACCCATCCAGGCTCACATAAAATCATAAAAATAATTTCATGTTATTTACGTCATTATATCTACTAAGCAATAGATGGCGCAGGAAGTCAGTAAGATTACGATATACCTCTCACAAAAGAACATTCGAATGATTATATTAATTAGGGTGAAAGCCCCCTCTGTTGCCACTTTAAGATGCTTTTCACTTCTTTCGCATCATAACTACTAAACAATAGATGGCGCGGGAAGTCAGTAAGATTACGATATACCTTCACAAAAGTACATTCGAATGATTATCTATATTAAGTAGGGTGAAAGCCCCCGCTGTTGCCACTTTAATTTTTTTTTCACTTCTTTCGCCTATGGTCTTAAGTAGGTATCTAAAATTGTCAAGAATGTATCTTATACTTTTCTTTAAATTTTTAAATTCACAATACAAAAAAACTACTTAAAAAATTTAACCGACTCCAAAAAGTATTTGTCAACTGAAAAGGAAAAATATAATATATATTATAATTAAGGTACCTTTTTGAGGTCGGTGCCAGTCAGTTTATTTTTTTAAATTACTATTTATTTCCTAAGTTTTAGTGTATATTGTACAATAACATACCCACGAAAACTACTAAACCGATTTTGATGAATCTTAGTCTGTTCCCAAAGTTAGAATACACCTAATTTAAATCAAATAGAATCATCTCGATATGCCTTTAGATTTCGAGAAATTCGTGGACATACATAGTAAAAACATATAACTAAGTATTCATATACTTACGAAATTTAATTTTATTTTAGTCAATTAAAAACCTATTTTTAAAAACTTAAAATGTGCGAAGGGTGCTGATTGATGTGTTTTTTGTCAATCAAATTTTAAAAGATACATCGCGAAATCAATACTTAACTAACTTAGATAAAATAAAAGAAACATCTAATTTGATGTAAACTGAAAGGCGTTTATTGAATAATATTCCTATGTCATAAAGAATTATTACTATTGTTATTATGACTTAAAAGTCATAAATAAAAAGTATATTATCAAGCAAAAGTTATTAACGAAATGTTTTAAGCTAAGTAAGCACTCGGGGCAGTGGCCAAAACTGAAGTTCTCACCCTATTGATGTAAAATTTATATTTCGCATTTCCACTCGACGCTAGATGTCGCTACAGTAAGTATAGTGCCACAAATATATCTGAACCGGTGACAGTGGTCCTGGAGGAGCCACTAGCAATACAAAATTAACTGTCAAAATGGACTGCCGGCAGTCAACATTATATTTAGTACCAAAAAATAACCACTGTGTGAAATAAGTTTGTCGCAATGTAGACAAAATGTCAGCAATGTAGTTTTGAAAAATTTGCTCAGTGGCCAGTACGTTGTTTGTTACCTACAGCCACAAGCTTTTCTGTTCCGGTGACAGTCGTGACAGAGGAGCCACTTGCAATACGAAATTAGCTGTCAAAATGGACTGTCGTATGAAAACTGTTTTAGTTCCTAAGATAATCACCGGAACAGAGAAGATTGGCGCACTATACCTACCATTTTTATGTCATTTAACCGGCTCTGGCTACTTAGGCCTTCAGCCGTAGGTACCATCCAATAAAATAAAGGAATATTAAAAATAGTTTTCTATCTAACTTATTTATTCATTTATTTACTAGGAAAGCTTACATAAGTGATGATTGATTAAAATTAAATAATTAAATGGTATATCATTACATTTTATACCTGTTACTTAAAGAAGAAATGTCTCCATATCAAAATACTAGCCTTCCGCCCGCGACTTCGCCCGCTCGGACTAAACGACGACGTTATCCCACGGGAATGTGATATTTTTCAGGGATAAAAAGTAGCCAAAGGCAGCCATTACATCCAGATCGCGATCACTGATCGTGATCTTGATCGCGATCGAGATTTACTTTGTAGATATTTTGCGATCAAGATCGCGAGCCGTCAATCACCTTCGTACACAGTCAATCTGCATCGCGATCATTGATCATTGATCATTGATCCAGATTGACTGTCTAATGGCTGCCTAAGTATGTCACTTTTCAGCTGCCAAACTATTCCCATTCCAAAAGTCACATCGATCCGTTGCACCAATTTTGACGTGAAAGACGGACAAACAAACAAACCCACTTTCACATTTATAATATTAGTATGGATACACACAATCTCTTTTTCATTTTATAGTAAAAATATGATTGGCCTGATATTATGCATTACTAAGTAAGAACTTCTGTTTGAATCGTGAAAGCGCGCATATGCGCAAAACGATAATACGCGCTCTAATCGCGCGCGGCAAGAGTGCGCTTCACCACTGGAGCTCCATAGTAGTGGTCGGAGCGGACGTGCCTCGTGCGATCCAAGAGCACCAAGAGAACAAATTAGATCCATGATCCCCAATCTTAGATCGTGGTTGGCCAATCCAAGATGGATCGTTTGGTGTGGTTCAGTCTTATGAACCTCGCGTAGAATAGATCTATTGCCCGCTAGCAAGCAACGTCGAAGAACGAAGAACGGCTGTTCAAAATAATCGTTATCATTACACACTGTTATGTGTGATACATGCATTTTTGCGTACAAAAACCATATGAAAATATAGATAAGTTATCACAACTTACGGTAAATCGAGATTTGACAGCCTAAACCGACCTAGATAGCGGTTTAAATTTAAATCGGGATCGGTAACAACAAGTAGCTAAATGGGATTTAAAAGAAAATCGAGATCCAAGTGGCCCTTTTGAGTTATGAAGAAGAGAAGAGGAGAAGTTTGTTTTTTTTGTCGCCTCTAAGGGATTGCAGACTTCAGTATTTAATTTGACATACATTTTAGCTTGATACCTCCCACGCATACTTGAGAAAAAGTTTCTTGACAGACGGACAGATCTTTGAATGAGGGCTCAACTATGTTCATGCAGCATATGATAACAACATACCATGTTCATACCCTAGCCTGCATATTCGATATTCTTTAGACCCTTTTAGTAGAGAATAGGACTTCAAGAAGAGCGTTATGAAATCTGAGCAACAAACACACATAAACTAAACTAACACAAAAGTCACTACACCGCGCGTACGAAGTCGCGGGCAACAGCTAGTCGATAGATAAATCAAATAAAAGCCACCTTTCTTTTCATCACTTTGATGACGTTATGCGTTTTGGTGACTCTAACCTTGAGCTTGATCATTGTAGCTTGGAGTTTTATCTGTCAAAATGCAATACCATATTTCTTCGATCGAATATTCATTTAGTAAAGAATGAATGTTTTTTATGGCATGAGACTAGAATAGTAGATCAAGGTCGCATTTTGTGGCACTTCCAACTTTAAAAAACAAAATAGTAAAATATAAGTTTAAATTTATGTCACCAACTCGTGCTTCGCTCGCGGAAACTCCAATAATTATTAATTTATTAACTTACATTTTATACTAGTTAGACAAAAATAACTCGTCTCCACATCACATAATAAAGACTCAAATGCATATCATTCCAATTTCCATACCACTGCACTACTCTTCCAATCCAACTTCCAAGTCTTAAAGAATGTTACAAAATTTTCCAATTCTTTTACTTTGGTGCAAAGTGAGCAATATACCCTCGAATTCCGAATGAACCTTTGTTACATTTGATGTTTTCATAATTTCTATGTTTATCTAAGTTTTCAATTACTAATTTAATGGTTTTACTAGACCATCGCGTTCACGGCTTCGCCCGCGTGGACTTCACGACGTTATCCCGCGGAAAAGTGATATTTTTCCGGGGATATAAAGTAGCCTTTGTCATTCTCCAGCTCCCTAATTATCGCCATACAAAAAATCACGTCGATTCGCCGTTTTGACATGAAAGACGCAGAAAACAAATTGACAAAAACACTTTCAAATGAGGATGGGCATTCTGGGACCCGACTCAATTGCAATGAGCTTAGGTATTACAAAGACAAATAATGTAGGTATTACAACAACAACAATTTACAATGACGACTCATGAAATCGTCGTCCGTTCGGAGATATTTTGATAAGAAGTTGAGAGAATCAATATTGCCTTTTTCAATTGAAATGTTTATCGCGAAATAGCTCCGATCGGACAGCCAATCAAGACAAGCGCCTTAGTGGTCTCTAATGTCCTTATGAAGACCTTTCTAATGATATTTGTCATGTCTATTAGAGCGGGTCCCAGGTTCCATACATTTTTGCCCATCCCCTTTATTGTGAAAATAATCAATAGATACTAGGTTTTACTGTTGATCGAAGATAGATACGCTTTTATTTTAGTCGTCGTTTGTTATTTGGGTCAATCAACTATTTCTTGTATTTACCGAAACATGTCCCTGCAAAAAAATTGAAATCTCCGAAACCATCAGTTTGCTAAAAAAATATTACTAATCCAGGTCCTTTATTTTTTACAGATCGCTAGAATACAGTACTTTTTATTCCGTCAGTTTTATTAAATTTTACTAATTTTTTTGCAAAATTATATCGTTTTATTGGTAACTTAGGGGACTTACGTTTGGTATGGAACCGTAATGAAGTACCCTAAGTTACCGATAAAACGATATAATATTTATCATTTAAGTAAAATTTAACTGACGGAATAAAAAGTACTGTATTCTAGGGATCTGTAAAAATAAAGGATCTGGATTAGTAATAAATTTTGTAGCAAACTGATGGTTTCAGTGATTACAAATTTTCGTTGCAGGGACAAGTTTTGGTACAAGAAATAGTTGATTGACCCATTTAACACAGTGCGGGAACGTATTGTGACTGCACGCACGTGCTTATTATCCGGCTAATGATGGTAGTCGCCAAGCTTACCACAGATTAGCAGTAGCAGCCGACGCGGCTTACCAATTATTTCGGGTAACTGCTTTTGCTTCAACCACCAATTAGGAGCAGAGAAGCTCAATCTTGGTGGTTTCCTGCACTAAACTAAAATTGGTACAATCGCTTCGACGATTCGTTCAAGGCGATATTATGACTAATATGGTTTATCTATATAAATATGATTTCTACTTTTCGTTTATATATTTGTACTGAAAATATTTTTTTAATCTACTTCAAAAAAGGAGGTTATCAGTTTGACCTGTACGTTACGTCTAAGATATATTTGGAATTCAATAACATTGAGTAGGTATGTATAGCGTTCTATTTAGGCTTCCAAGCACGTGTGCTAAATTTGGAAGGTGTTTTGTTTGTTTCTTTGTTACTTATGTTTGCCCACGAATTTCTCGAAAACTAAAAGTCATATCCAAATGATTCTTTTTGATTTAAATCAAGTGTATTCCAACTTAGAGAACTGTCCAAGTTTTATCAAATTAGGTTCAGTAGTTTTTGAGATAAGTATGGGTATATGGGAGAAAATACGGTAGAATATGGCATTAAGTTACAATCTACACAAAAAATTAAGAAATCAAAAGTAGTTTAAAAAAAACCGAGTTTAAAAAGTAGGTAAGTACCGGAAAAGAAAAATTTATAAGTACCTAATATCTTTAAAGTAAGTACCTAGGTACCTGTTTGAGATCGGTAACAGCCAGGTGCATGCATGATTAAAAAGGCAACGACCTCAAAAAGATAGTTTAGTACTTTAAAGATATTATTTTTCCTTTTAATAGATAAATACGCCGTTATACTGCGAAAACCAATTAACTCAACCAAAGTTGGTTTCGAGATAAATGCAATTAAAGTTTCAAGGTCAAATATTTTTAGCAAATACTATAAGTATCCGCGTAAGTTTGTAGCAGATTATTTAAAATTTAATCTTTTATCGGAACTATGTCAATATTTGCAGTTCATACAACAGACTTCCACACAAATCTCGCTTCAAGTCAAAAGGGTAACCTATTTAATTGGTTTTCCCTGAAAACGTTAACTCTGTAGACTCTGTAATACTTCTTATTTTCACCTAGAACAAAACGTTAACTCTGTAGTATTTTATTTTTACCAAGAAACTAAGCTTTTCTGTTTACCTTTCTGTTGTTCCTGATTTTTTAAATAAAAACTATCTTGACCCGTATCGACTGATAAAATCCACGCTCCGAGGCTCCGACCGATGCCGGCTCAAATTCAAAACCCCGAGTGTATTCAGCTCGAGCTCCAAAACCACTTCGGAGCCCTTGAAAACAGCATAGATGTGGACGATTTAAACAACATAGTGGTGGATACTGTCCGCACGGTACATAGTGTCCAAGTACTTTAAAACCAGCCGTCCCAAATTGCAGCCAGACTCTCCTACTCATGGATCAGAGACACGAAATGATGCTACAGAACTCAGCGGATGTTATCCGCAGCTCAATAGACAGATATCTAAGTCTTTGACAAGCGACCTTCGCCAATTTAATGCCGAGCGTATTTAAGAGGCCATGGACCAAAACAAAGACTTCAAAGTGTTCGCGAGAGATTTGTCTATTTGATCTGTCTATCGGGCAAAATCAATTGACGAGGCTGACAACTGAGGAAGGTAGCATCATTTCGTCAACACCTGAAATCCTGAGGGAGATTGAAAGTTTCTATGGACAGCTATACTCCACGCAAACACCTGTTGAAAGCAAGGCTAAAGACCCTAAAGCCAAGCTTACCCGAAACTATACAGAAGATATCCCGGACGTCAGCCTGTACGACATTAGAAGGGCTCTCAAACAGCTTAAAAACAACAAGGCAACGGGTGATGACGGAATCACAACAGAGCTTCACAGAGCAAGCTGTAAGCCGATACTTAAGGTCCGTCAGATGCTTTTCAACTCTGTCATCCTCGAGGGCAAAACGTCAAAGGCATGGGGCAGAATCGATATGATGCTGTTTTTCAAGAAGGGTGATAAAACTCTTTTGAAGTACTAGAGTACAGACCCATCTCGCTTTTGAGCCACATCTATAAGTTGTTCTCGAGAGTTATTACGAATCATCTCGCTCGCAGGTTCGACAACTTCCAATCTCCCGAACAAGCCGGGTTCCGATAAGATTATAGTACCGTAGACCACATTCATACGCTATGGCAAGTTATACAGAAGACCGAAGAGTGCAGCTTGCCACTTTGCTAGGCGTTCGTGGACTATGAGAAAGCCTTTGATTCAATCGAGGCCTAGGCAGTGCTGCAGTCTCTCCAGAGGTGCCAAATAGACTACAGGTACATCGAGGTGCTGAGGTACTAATACCAAAACGCCACCATGTCGGTCCGATTACAGAACCAGACCTCCAACTACACCGAGGTGTGAGACAGTCATTTCTCCGAAACTGTTCACTGCTGCGTCGGAGGATATTTTCAAGGTTCTGGACTAGAAAGGATGCGACATTAACATCAATGGCGAGTACCCCACACACCTGCGGTTTGCCGATGATGTAGCTCTCATGGTTGAGACCTTGGAAGACCTGAACACAATGCTTGCAGATCTCAGTAATGCTTCCCAAAGAGTGGGGGCTTAAAATGAACATGGATTAGACGAAAATCATGTCCAATGCCCATGTTGCACTCACACCAGTTAATGTTGGGAACGTTACACTCGAAGTTGTTGACCACTACGTTTACCTGGGACAGACGGTTCAGTTAGGTAAGTCCAACTTCGAGAAAGAGATCTCTCGTCGAATCCAACTCGGATGGGCAGCGTTTGGGAAGCTTTGGCATATATTCGCGTCCGAAATACCTCAATGTCTCAAGCAAGACAAAAGTCTTTGACCAGTGTGTGTTGCCAGTTATGTCATATGGAAGCGAGACGAGGCTCTTTACTATAGGTCTCATAAGAAGGGACCATTAACTATGGGAGCGAGACGTGGTTGCTTACTATGGGTCTCATAAGAAGGCTCAAGGTCACACAGCAAGCAATGGAGAGAGCGATGCTTGGTATTTAGTCCCTGCGTGAAATGATGAGATCCGCAGAACTAAAACAACCGACATCGCACGAAGGATTGCTCAGTTGAAGTGGCAGCGAGCAGGACACATAGCACGTAGAACCGACGACGGCCGTTGGGGCAGAAAGGTTCTTGAATGACGATCGCGTACCGGACGACGTTCCGTGGGCAGGCGCCCTACAAGGTGGACCGACGATCTAGTCGAGGTCGCGGGAAGCTGCTGGAAGCGGGCAGCGCAAGCCCGATCGTTGTGGAGATCCTTGGGGAAGTTCTATGCCCAGTAGTGGGCGTCGTTTGGCTGACATGATGACCCGTATCCTTCTAACACATTTTGATTATGTGTTATCGTTAATTAATTGAACATTCACTCAAAAACATAACTTATTTCAATTCCGAACAGCAGTCACTATACGCGCGCGCAGACTGAGCCCAAAGACAGGGCCCACCTTGCGAAACGCAGGATTAACATGAGTTACTTGGTTTTCGTTGTAGGGAATCAACGGCGAATTTTGATACATTCATCAAAGAAAACAATGCATTTAAATGTAATCTTTATTCCCAGATGTATATGTATATAATTTATGTTTTCTACCTTCAAGTAAAACGATTTAAGCCATGGTAATTGCTTGTATCTGAAGTTTGGTAAGTATTTTTTTACTTTAAGTACGGCTAAATGCTTTTTTCTGAGAAATATGTTTCAAGTAAAGTAATCACTCTTAGTAAGAAAAGCAACTTTATCATTTCAATACGATTCGCTGTAGACAATCTGTGGAAGTAATACTTAACTTGCTATAATGCTTTATATGTGAGAGATTTACTTGAAATTGTATGAATTAATTGGTTTTCTTATTGGCTATCTCAGGAACTATGCGTCACAGCGTTTATCGGGTTTTCGCAGACGAAAGAGCGTAAAAAATTACACGTTTCCCTATATTTAAGTCATTTTGACAAAAAAATCGAGTTAATTGGTTTTCGCAGTATAACGACAATAGTTTTTACCACACTTTTATTAGCTTCACTTGTAACTAAGTCACAATGTAAGAAAATCTTGGAATTTAATTTTAACCTACTTCTAATTGTCGTATTGATTTGAAACTTTGCAAGTCTATATGAATCCGATGACAATACAATAATTTGCTACCATCGAGCTGATCTGATGATGGAGTCAAGAGGTGAGCAATAGAACTCTTCAATGGCTGCTAGGAAACCCCTCGAGTTTAGGCTCATTTGTTTTGTTCTGATGAGACCTATTCGCTACACTTGATGGTGAGGGTCTGATGATGGAGCTAAGAGGAAGCCAGTGCCACTCTTAATGACCAATAAGAAACACCTCGAGTTCTAGCTCATTTGTTTCGTTATGATGAGACCTATTCGCTACACTTGGTGGTGAGGGTCTGATGATGGAGCAGAGAGGAAGCCAGTGGCACTTCTTAATGACCACTAGGAAACCCCTCGAGTTTGGGCTCGTTTGTTTCGTTTAGACGATACCTATTCGCTACACTTGCTGGCGAGGGTCTGATGATGGAGCTAGGAAGAAGCCAGTGGCACTCCTTAATGACCACTACGAAACCTTTTGAGTTTGGGCTCATTTGTTTTGTTCTGATGAGACCTATCCGCTACATTCGGTGGTGAGGGTCTGATGATGGAGCAGGGAGAAAGCCAGTGGCACTCCTTAATGGCCAATAGGAAACCCTTCGAGTTCTGGCTCATTTGTTTCGTTCTGATGTGACCATTCGCTTCAGTTGGTGGTGAGGGTCTGATGATGGAGCAGGGAGGAAGTCAGTGGCACTCCTTAATGACCACTAGGGAACCCCTCGAGATGGGCTCATTTGTTTCGTTCTGATGAGACCTTATCGCTACACTTGGTGGTGAGAGTCTGATGATGGAGCAGGGAGGAAGCCAGTGGCACTCCTTAATGACCACTAGGAAACCCCTCGACTTTGGGCTAATTTGTTTCGTTCTGATGAGACCCATTTGCTACACTTGGTGGTGAGGGCTTGATGATGGAGCAGGGAGGAAGCCAGTGGCACTCCTTAATGACCACTAGGAAACCCCTCGAGTTTGGGCTCATTTGTTTTGTTCTGATGAGACCTATTCGCTAGACTTGATGGTGAGGGCCTGATGATGAAGCAGGGAGGAAGTAAGGGTTCGGCTCGCGCATCTGGTAACTAATAGACTCTACTTGAATTTGTAAAACTAAATAAACACAATCACGCCTTTGAGTTATAATGTTTACGGGGTGGGCAGACACATGAATGGACTGTGAAATCGATTACCATCCATCCATAGCTTGCCATTTATTAAACTAAAAAGTAAAAAATAAATATGTAGTTTAAAAAACTAAAAACACACTTTTATAGGAACAGACTAAAAAGGACAAAATAACCGTCTATTCAGTAACTGAAATTAAAAAGCGTGGTGCGCCCTTTGCAAAGCATGCATTCAAGATTCAAGTACTTAATATTGACAACGCGCACCACGCTTTTTAATTTCAGTTACTGAATAGACGGTTATTTTGTCCTTTTTAGTCTGTTCCTATAAAAGTGTGTTTTTAGTTTTTTAAACTACATATTTATTTAATGAATACATCCATACTTCCATACTAATATTATAAATGTGAAAGTGTGTTTGTTTGTTTATTTGTTTGTTTGTTTGTTTGTTTGTTTGTTTGGCCGTCTTTCACGTCAAAACGGAGCAATGGGTCGACAAGATTTTCGGTATGGAGATAATTTGAGAGCTGGAAAATAACATAGGCTACTTTTTATCCAGGAAAATTATAAAATAAAAATGGTAATTTTGTATAGAAAACCGCTAAACTGTCATACTTCACACAACTGTCATTTCTTAGCCGCTTCCAAAGAGAAGGTATGTCAAAGAGTATGTAATCACTGACATTTTTGCCGCTAAGGATTTCTTTTTTTTTAATAAGTGACATTGTGTCAGGCTGGTGATACGAAGTTGGTGTCCAATAAAATTTATATGGCAAAACAACGTTTGCCGGGTCAGCTAGTTTCCTATATTTAAGTATTGATAGACATAGCTACAGTCGTACCTACTATCGATATCGAGTTTAATAATATCTGTGCACTTTTGAACTTTCTCGTATTAATTATTGTGACAATTTGTACAGAAAGTCAAAGACTATGCCAAAAAAACTTACAAGTCCAAAAACGCACATATTATTGAACTCGACTGTACCTATATACAAACCAAACCTTATTAAAGTAGAAAACCGTAGAACCAAGTAGAAGTATTTGTCACTCGAGGTCGACTGAATAAATATGGTAAGACGGTTACGTGTTAATTTGTTTGCAAAGAGTGCAATTCGTGTTGGGTAAGGGTCACATGCCTTAAAAAAAATCTACTCGATTTCATAGCTTGAGTAACTTAAAACAATAAGCGCAAATTACAGTTGACCACCGTGGTCGAGTGGTGTACGCACCGGTTTTCAAGGTGCAGCTGTCTCTAGATCTCCCAGCTTTGTTTCCCGGTCAGGTAGATACTGAAAACGAACTTTCTAATATTGCCTCGGGTTGGGTGTATGTAGTACGACGTTACCACATACACTTATAATACCCGTCGTTGTTTCCTATTAAGGTAACACTAGTGCTACTATAGTTTGGTGTGGAACAGTGTATGTGATGGTGTCCAATATATGTAGGTAATAATAATACTTAAAGCTCAATTACATATTAACAGAAACAAAAATAAACAAAGACGAATGACTTCAAAAATACAATTCAATGCAAAATAAATACGTACAGTAGCCCTAGCATCAAAAGCTGCGTTATGGTAATCGATTAAACATACCATCATCCGTCAAAAGCTGTCAATGAACTGCTGTCAAATATCTATTTTAGTTTTGTTCCTTAAACGACCGAAAGAGGCGCTGCTTTGGTTTTCTTACAAAATACTATGATCACGATAGCAATTACTATAACGGTAGTTTGTCGTGCTAGGGGTACAGTATATTATTATTTACAAGTATTTTGTTCAGTCAGCGCGCAGCGCATATCTAAACGCTTATTGCTGTAGTTACGAATATCAAGCAGGTGATCCATATAACTCAGTTGCAGTACTGAATTTGAAGTCCGACCAGAACATTACGCAAACTTTCATTATTACATAATACTCTGATACTGATAATAACGAGTACATAAACGTTCGCAATAATGAGCAAATCGCATTGCAAATTATCCTATAAATGCTTACGAAAAATTACGATGCTAATTATACGCTTATTTTTTGCTGTGCGAAATAAATAACTATGGTAAATTTTTGCTAGCATTTGAAATTAATTATATTAAAATTTAGTTCAATTGTTGAAATTTCGAAGGATGTTGTGTCCCAATCGTAAGAATTATAGTTACATAAGTAATGTTAAATTATACAATACATAAGTACAGTCACGAACAAAAATATGTAAACACCATAGGACTATGTTGTACGATGTTGAATGACGTTGCACAGTTCCGGTTTGTCCCGAAATGCATATTGCTCTGCAAAAAACATAACACTAGACTATAAAATGTAAGTAATACCTTTTCAGTATTGGTAGGAATATGGGAAATAAATAATTTGTAGTTTAACGCAATATTTAATAAAAAAACAATTTGTATATAATCTACAATAACCAAACAAAAAACTTTTGAAACGTTAGAAAAAACCACAAAGATCTGTTGTTTTTCTGGCTTGAGCTCCACCAAACAGTCTTACAGGTGTTTTTCTCCAATCAATGAACAGCAAGTAACTCTTTTCAAAATTCGAGCCTTGCAGGGAACATTGATTATAATTTAGCTGTATGAATTGCACTGCGATGTTCTTTTTCCTTAATGGTGATTCTATATGTGACACTATGATGCTGTCGTCTTGTTGAATGTATAATGGACGACTATCTAAATTTGCATTTTTGCAAGTTTTTGGTTTTAATGAAGAAGGTACATTTGCATTTTCGTTGTCGATAACAGACCTGTATCTGTGAATATCAGGGACTTTTTCATTGCCTCCTATAAAACTCTGTTTTTTCTCATCGTCATTATCACCAATAATGTGACGTTCGTTTAATGCATTGCCTAATTTCACTTGTTTATTGAAGTTATTCTTACTATTTACTTGGTCATATTTTGTATGGGCTTTTGAAGCACTCTTCGTTTTATGCTTTGGTTCTTGTGATGGCAGGTAGCCATGATTATACTTGATAATGGATATTGAGTCTTTGTCTGGACTCGATTGTTTTGAAACCCCTTTTGCAATCTCTCTACCTTTTAAAATATCTGGCTCGTTCTTAACTGGAATATTTTTGTTACCATCGTATTTATAATTTAATCTCAGTGATGGATTCTTTTTATTTGCTTCGGCTATATTATACTCAATATCACTACTTCCATCGCTCAAATCTGCTTTGATACGTCGTGGAGTGTAATCATTGTTATAGGTCTTAATGTTGTGCCATTTATTACCATTTGACAAACTTTTTGAATACATATCGCTGCTACGCTGAATGTTGTCTTTTACTTGTGATTTATAATGCTGGTCCTCGACAAAATATTCCAAAGTCTTAAGGAAAGGCAGTATAGTCATAAGATTATGATTTTTGTAACTTTCTAGCTCAGATGAAACTTTTTTAGATTTCATTCTAGTTACCACAGTTGAAAATGGTCTGGGTTTGAACGTATTTTCAACACTATTAGAGTCTTCGCTTGCAATGGCTGGTGCATTTACGTTCCTATAAAATCTATGGTCCATTATTTTTGATGATTCACCTCGATTCGTAACTTCAACATTTTTTGGTTCAGTTACTGCGTGCATTTTTAGTATACTACTTCTCAAGTCACCTTCTATTATTTTTACATTTATTTCTGGTAACTTATTAATACCTCGTTTGTGTAGTCTAATTTTATGATCCATGAAATTTTTCCGTTGGAATTGAGAGGGTGGTCTGATTTTGGAAACTTTGAAATCTGATGCATATGGATAACTATCTGACATTTTTGGTAGCGGTATAGTAACTGGAACCTTTTTTTCTCGACTATGATAATTTATGCTTTTCAAATAATTTAAAACACTCCCAGCAAACTTAGAACTTGTCCACTGGCCATAAACTTTATTGTCTTTATGTGGAGGGGGAGGTGTTTCTACGTAAGTTAATATTTCAGGTTTCTTTTTTCTAAAATATTTTCTTATATTATTATCACCTTTTAAATTATCATTTGATATGTAAAATGAATTAGGTGGTGGTGATGGTTGGGGTGGCGGCGGTGTTTCGTACTCAGATATCATTGCTAAATCTTTTGTACTGGAACTTGAAAGTTCATTTCGAGGAGTTACAATTTTGGTGGATTTAATCTTTTCTACTGACCTAGCCACATTTAACGTATCCCAATAATTATTTCTATTCATTTCGATGCTGGAAGGGAAGTCAAGAAATTCTTTTTCATTAGACAAATCATATGTTTTTGTTTGGGGCGTTGTGCGTTCAAATCCAACATCATGGCTGACAGAACTGTGGGGCGTATTTATTTTTATAAAACTTTTACTTTTATTCTCCGAAGGTGGTCTTACAGTCTTTTCAAAGTTATTGTGAATTTCATCTGTCTGCAAATCACCAAAAACTACATATTTTAGTGCCTGTTCGCCATCCTTTATTTTATTTTTCTTGAATCTCATTTCCTGGTAGTGCTCCTCAA
Source organism: Crambus lathoniellus (assembly GCA_949710035.1). Taxonomy (NCBI): domain Eukaryota; kingdom Metazoa; phylum Arthropoda; class Insecta; order Lepidoptera; family Crambidae; genus Crambus; species Crambus lathoniellus. The sequence continues at coordinate 34,995,848 of OX453296.1, forward strand.
CTGATACAGAATGGTTTCTTTCTATAGTGGATACCAATAACATATTGGCACCGAACATTTCACCTTCAAAACCACTTGGTTTATCTGCAAACAAATGTTTATTTGGAAAGCGGTTTTTTTTTATCTAACCAATAAAGCTTATTCATTAAATATTATTGATATTTATTAAAAAAAATATCAATAATATTTAGTATTTGGAATATTGTCATAAAGAAGAGGACCAGAATTATAAGATTTTTCAGAATTACAACTAAAATAAATATTTTGATACAAGAGGCTCCGCGCGATCTTGCCGCGTGGTACCCGGTTCCGTGGGCATATAAGAATAAAATATAGCCTATGTCACTCAGGAAGAATATAGCTTTTAAATCGGTCCAGTATTATTATGTTTATCCATTACCAACAAACAAAAATCCAATGTTTCCTTTATATAATAAAAGTGAAGATAACTTCAAATACTTATAGATAAAGTTTCAGGTTGCCACACATCAAAAAGTGTCGCAGACGTGCTGCATTGCGTCCGACAGTGTTGCATCGCAATGCGTCAGCGATACCGTCTTGGTGTGAACCTACGCGTACGCGGACAAGTTCAAATATTACAAATCAAGTCGCACGCAGACGCAATGCAGCACGTCTGCGATACTTTTTGGTTGACAGCCTTTATACCGTTAAGATATTGTACCACCATATTCATTTTAATGAAGTATTTAATAAATTATTGTTTACCCTCAGTTGTAGGTCCATATCCAATAATAACGCTACCAGCTGCAGGTAATACAAAATTATAAAGCTAAAACAAAAAAAAGGGTCAGTTGTATTAAGTGTTTACATTCCCATATGAAAGTGGGAGTTAGAACGCTGATAACGCAATTTATTAACATTGATATACCTACGGTAATTTAATACCATGCACTGCACAATATAAAAAAAAACTGTCAAGGCATTACTTGCCCTGAGGTTACTATATAAAGATTTTGAAAGGAATTGTTTATTGGGATTAAGTGCGTGTGCGACAACCTTGCTTTACTCTCGAGATCTAATTTCGTAATGAATGTCCATATCGATTCATCACATGATAATCACTGCATTAAAAATCGTGAACACATTGACCTCAGCATAAAGAGTTATGCGGTCATTTGTCTACTCAAATATCTCGGTTGGATATATTTTTACACAGCCGCTGTTCATTGATAATGCTAGTATACCTTTAATATATAATATGGTAAAGGTAGATATTTTGGTGGTACTTATACATAGTTTAGAGATATATTTAAAACAGGATATTACCCAACGCGCCTATGCACGCAAATTCATGTGACAGCGCTTGCGAGTGGTTACGAGTGTTAAGCTGCGCTTACACGGGCAATTTTTGGCAATAATTGATTGGCAAATGTAATGGATCAATCTAGAGCAATTTGGAAGCAACTTTCGTGATATTGTGTGACCGTATCTCAGCAAAAGGTTGCTACATTTTGACATCGCCCTGAACTGCTTTATGTGGTCGTGGCGCAATAGCTGACGGGTATTGACAGGAATTGCGCAATTTTAGTTGCCCGTGTAAGCGCAGCTTAGGGAGTGCAAATATACCACGCGCCCGCTAAATCGTTCCTGCGTTTCGTATACAATGTAAGAAAATAATCATTAAATTAAGTGCCTATACCACCAAAATACCTCCCTTAACTCTACTCTGAATACTTACTTGTTGAGTACTTTCGCATAACGCTAGCTTGGCGTCAACGTAAACTGCCCATGCCCCATAGTCCGACTGATACGAGAGGCATACATGACGCCATACGTCCTTCACTATGTCCACTGGGATTCTGGACGTGACCTGCTCACTTACAGACATCTTCAGAAACTTTCCTCCAGAATCCAGCCAGAGTCTCAGAACACGACTGTTTCCATTTGCTAGAAAGAAAGAAGATAATTTGATTTTGACTGATGGATGACAAACTACTTAATATTTTTGGAGGTAAAATTAAGACACACATTATGACATTCATTGCTATTTTGACACCTAATCAAATCTGGTATGAAAATCTGAGGGATAAGTCTGCCATCTATTCACAAATCGTCGGAAACGTTCCCGACAGCGGAATGCATGCATTGTCACTGTCACTCACATCAGAATAGACAAAGACAAAGCACAGAGTTTGAATCCGATTCCCTTTTCGAACGTTTGTGAATCTGGAGGCTGTTGTGACATGAGCGAACGTAAATCGGTCAAAGCTTTTAATCGTCACGCCACGGGTCCAGCCCGGCCGGGCGTGAAATACGATGAGGAGGCACGGGACCGTGCCCAGCCTTCAGCCGCCAGTACTCCTACCATATTCAAGTAGACTGGTGGTCAAGATCTCCTAAAAATATAACGTATTGACGATAATACTACACGTTTTGAGATGTGAAATACTTTGAGGCACGATTCTGAAAATGAGTGAAATCAATGGCAGTGATTTTGCGAAACCAAATACAAAAGTCACTTATTCTGTAACAGTGTAATGTTGAAAGGGTTCGAAACAGCTTGGTTGCTGACGGCTGATATTGAAATTTATGTTGGCAAAATTCAAAAGTAGCTCTTTGTTGTGCAACACCGAACTCACTGAAACAGGTTCAAAATTAAGGGGGTCATATAAATATGGACGACGCAATAACATTTGCTCAATACTATGCTTTTGTAAGTTCCAATTTATTTTACGTAAATTATATTTTTTTGTTGTAATGTACTTTAAGGTGTATAAAATGTATTCGGAACTGTGTGTCACGTAAAAAATTTCAAACCGCAGAACCTCTAGAACCATATTTACTCATCAATTTACCTTATTCAATCAATTGGCTTAATAAAGTGTCACATGTATTTTCTCTTTTTAATTTACGTAACGTAAGTGTGATCCTTCAAAACTCACCTACGTAAGTGAAAATACTTTGGTCAGCTCCAAGGTCGTAAGTGCGAATCCAGGTACAAAACGTGAACTCCCTTAGCGGTGGAGTTTCCAAGTCATACTGTAGAAACTGCAAGTCAAATGATATTTTATTCTTAGTACCATTAAGTTGTATCTGACTAGCTTAAAGCTCAAATGCTAAATCGTGAGAGATAAATCTTTGTTAATCATCACAAAAACATCATTACGTAAAGTTTAACGTCAAGTATAGCATTGATTAATGGCAGTTGTTGTTTGTCTTTCGTAACTAAACAAGAAAGCCTTCATTTACTTATCGCGAATATTTTATGAGCTTTACGAACTGGAAAACCTATAGAAATACCGTCACCATTTTGCTTTTCAAAATCTTTGTCTTCAATGCTAACAGTTCTTTATGGTTTATGGGAGAGTTAGACTTCTGGATTAACCAGCCGGTAGCAAGGTCGGGTATGGCATTCCCAAGATTTTTTTATCGCAAATAATTAAATTTTATGGTTGCCTTGGTGACTCTGGGGCGTACCTATCAGTAGCTGGAGGTATGATAATGAACTGTGACACACAGTGTTGAATTTAGCGCTGGCGTAAGCGGGAGTTACGTGTCCGCAAACACGGTTGGGGTAAGAGATTCTCGATCTTGCAGTCGGTATTTGCCCAAGAGCACCGCCGAATATTCGGAGTTCGGTATTCGGCCATATCACTATTCGTTGCATCTCTAATATATAAATAAATAACTTTTTACAATCACACTAATTATCTAAGCCCATGTAAATTTCATTAAGAAACTGTGTCATGGAAAACTTGATAACGGATAAATAATATATTTAAATACTTTTTGTTTGTAAATACATACTTAAACATAGAAAACATCCAGACCAAGACAAATAGACATGTACACATGCACACAAATATTTGTCTTGTTCGGGGATCGAACCTGAGACCTCTTGCGCAGAAGGCAGCTAGCAGCTCGTGTAACTCACCTCGCTTACGCCGGGTTAATTTGGAATGTTTATACGAGTGATGTAACGAATATTCAAATTCGCATCCGCGAATATTCGTTTATTTCTTGATATTCGCATTCGTATTCGCAAATATTATGCGAATATGAACGCTTTCCAATATAAGTTGTTTTTAAAATATTTTTTTTTATGGTTGTTACTAGTAGTACCTTTTTTGTATCTACACCGAGAAGGTTTTTTAATAAACATCCGCTCTTGCGAAATCAGTTTGGGATTTTTTTGGTGGATTCTTAAGACATCAAAAACTCTTGCACCCGTTTGCACTAAACTTAAGAATCGCCTATTTCTTTTCCTAGCTAACTTAAGACATTCTTAACAAAACATTGCTTTGCACTAACCGTAGAACATTCTTAAATGCACTTTAGGCTATTCTTAACTTACGGGCCCAATATCGAGCACTTTGGACTTCCAAAATACGCTGCACCATATACAAAACAAGTTGCTGTTCCATCGCGTAACACACTCTTGTTTAATCTCTCTTGAGAGGTGCCTTTTCTCTGTTCTTCTCGTTTTGAGTAAATTCTAATGATGAGAAATGTGTTGCGATCTTTGTGCATTTTGTTATGGCAATGGCAGCCGTGACAGTTTCTTGAGCTTTAAACCCTTTTTTCAATAGATTTGGAACTTGTGTGAAGCATTCGCATTCGTATACGCATTCGTGAATATCTGCGGCAGATATTCGCATACGCATACGCAAAAATTTATATTCGTTACATCACTAGTTTATACATTTTATACAATACCTACAATATTTAATATGATAAAGGTTACCTACCTGCGTATATCCTTTTTGCGTTAGCACTACTTTGTAGACGGGTCGATTAATAGCACTGATTGCAGTCACTATAGTCAAAATCACTAGTGGCGACCAACTCATTATTAACAACAGTAACAAATAATACTCTCACAAAGGTTTTCAGAATCAATTAAGACATAATCTTGCTCGGCGATGCGTCGAACAGTGCTTTCTCCAGAACCCAAGTCATAACTGACAATCCTTTCCCGTTGTCGAAGCGATCGTAATGTTGTGGTGATAATACTGTGTTTATAAACCACATCACAATTACTTATATTGTTTTGTTGAGATATAATAACAGGAATCTATTATTAGTTTTATTTGATGATATAACAAATGTAAATAATACAGAAGACAACGATTTCACTGCTTAGGTATGTATGTAGTAATGAACGTTCTAATTGTGAGAAGTAACACCACTCACGGGTAAATGTTATTGTTTGTTAAAAAGCATCGCAACGTATTTATAAACATCACAAACACGCTACTCGTAAGGAATGAAGAGCCATTCTTATATGAATGCCATGGGATTTATTTGTGGTAGTATAGTACCTAGTTATACTGGAAAAAATATGAGCCATGGATAGAAGCTGTCTTTAATCCCTCAGTGAGCTTATGAGCTAATTTTACAAACATTATTTTATTTTTTAAAAGATACAAAAAATCAGCTTTACCATAAAAAAGTATAACATCGACTCGGCTTGACATCAAATCCATTATCTTTTATTGCTTACATTAAATTTATCATGTTTGTTAGAGGTATTTGATTCGTAATATTGATCTTATTGATTGATGCGATAAAACTTCAGAATGTTGTTTTTCCTAATTCGAGCCGGTTCTATTCCTGTGGCCCGATTCTGCTAACGTTAAGTCATAATCGTGTTTCAATTGTTGTGCTTTTTACCACACTTTTATTAGCTTCACTTGTAACTAAGTCACAATGTAAGAAAATCTTGGAATTCAATTTTAACCTACTTCTAATTGTCGTATTGATTTGAAAGTTTGCAAGTCTATATGAATCCGATGACAATACAATAATTTGCTACTATCGAGCTGATCTGATGATGAAGTCTAGAGGTGGGCAATGGAACTCTTCAATGGCTGCTAGGAAAACCCTCGAGTTTAGGCTCATTTGTTTTGTTCTGATGAGACCTATTTGCTACACTTGGTGGTGAGGTCCTGATGATGGAGCAGGTAGAAAGTCAGTGGCACTCCTTAATGACAACTAGGAAACCCCTCGAGTTTGGGCTCATTTTTTTCGTTCTGATGAGACCTATTTGCTACACTTGGTGGTAAGGGGATGGAGCAGGGAGGAAGTCAGTGGCACTCCTTAATGACCACTAGGAAACACCTCGAGTTTGGGCTCATTTGTTTCGTTCTGATGAGACCTATTTGCTACACTTGGTGGTGAGGGCCTGATGATGGAGCAGGGAGAAAGTCAGTGGCACTCCTTAATGACCACTAGGAAACCCGTCGAGTTTGGGCTCATTTTTTTCGTTCTGATGAGACCTATTTGGTACACTTGGTGGTAAGGGTCTGATGATGGAGCAGGGAGGAAGTCAGTGGCACTCCTTAATGACCACTAGGAAACACCTCAAGTTTGGGCACATTTGTTTCGTTTTGATGAGACCTATTCGCTACACTTGGTGGCGAGTGTCTGATGATGGAGCAGGGAGGAAGTAAGGGTTCGGTTCGCGCATCTGGTAACTAATAGACTCTACTCGAATTTGTAAAACTAAATACAATGACATACAATCACGCCTTTGAGTTATAATGTTTACGGGGTGGGCAGACACATGAATGGACTGTGAAATCGATTACCATCTATCCATAGCTTTCCATTTATTAAACTAAAAAGTAAAAAATAAATATGTAGTTTAAAAAACTAAAAACACACTTTTATAGGAACATACTAAATAACCGTCTATTCAGTAACTGAAATTAAAAAGCGTGGTGCGCCCTTTGCAAAGCATGCATTCAAGTAAGTACTAAATATTGACAACGCGCACCACGCTTTTTAATTTCCGTTACTGAATAGACTGTTATTTAGTATGTACCAAAAAAAGTGTGTTTTTAGTTTTTTAAACTACATATTTATTACACACTAGTTACAAGAAATGTAAACTTTTTTCACAATACTACTGATGGTACATTCACATCACATCATACTGTCATAATTCTTGTAACTAGTGTGTAAAAAAGCACAACAATTGAAACACGATTGAGACACGATTAGGACCTCAGATCATATAATACTTTTAGTATTATATGATCTGATTAGGACTTAACATTAGCAGAATCGGGCCACTGGGCGAATCAAGCCAATTTTAGAAAATAAATTGAATGCTGTTTTGTTTTTTGTTTTGAGCTAACTAAAGGATTTAAGCGGTTTCCCTCCAAGGGCCTATATAGTAGATTGTTTAGCAAGGGATGTATGGCACCCATAACAGTCGAGTGTTTTGGCGCACGAACGAAGTGCGGGCGCCGATAGTTCGAGACTATTATGGGTCCATACGCCCGAAGTAAACACTCTACTTTTCATTTTGAATATGAGGAAAGTAAAAATAAACAGAAATGATCTAAAAAATATTTTTCCTATGGCCGCGGAATTTTCGAAAGACCATAACTTTTTTGTTCATTTTCTCTGTTTTAGGGAAGGCAAGGGAAACTACTTACAGTCTTGTTTGGTGTTTGACCCGTACTCTATGCAATTTCATGAAATTAATAGCCTGATTTTTTATGTTACAAATAACTTATTTGGTTAAATCTGTTTCTAAAAACGCATTCTTTAAAAAAAAACAATGTTTTAGATATAAAAATAATAATACTACGATATTAATTATTTTATGTAATAGCAAAACATGGCTGTATAGGCTTCTGTGCTTTTGCCTGCATACCTTTGGTAAATAAATGTCCAAAGAGATTCTTAAAGACTCTACACACGTTCCTATCCGACCTCCGATTCGGTCTGCTCCCAGACCAAATCGGAACGTGTGTAGCGCAGATTTGTACTGGGAGCAGACCAAATCGGCTGTCGGATCGGAACGTGTGTAGATGCTATTACGGATTTTGACATGACCCCTCCTATTCCTTTTTTAAATTTCATAACGGCCCTAGGGCCGCCACATACCACTTTCAACCCGCATTTTAGGCAAGTTAGGAGTTACTTTCAGAATATGAAACATGAAAAATTATTTCAACCCTGTATACAGGCTGGCCCATTTAGAACGGTCAGTCAGAACCTATGGGCAAATCTGGAGCCGTACTCTGAACCGCCAATCCGAAACTTCGGTTAGCTTTGCCCCTTTCACTCGATTCTGTCATAACCGGAGAGCAAGAGAGACGGGTATATAACGAAGTTTCGGGTTTTGTGTTTCAGACCAGAGTAGGCCATCTAAAACTATACGACAATCGTAGCATACCTACACTACTATGTAGTTGGTAGTAGTATGTTGTTTAAACTACTATATTAAACGTAAACATGTCACCGATTTTAGTGAAACACAACTGCATTCGTAGATTTTAAAAAAAACTAAGTAGTAGTAAGTACTCCGTTCGGGAATCGAACCCGGACTAAAATAGTCCTGGTTTAAAACTGGTACTAAACTGGTGCTGTCACTTTCATTTTCCAAATGAAAGATAGAATTAGCATCAATTTTAAACAAGGTCTAACTTTAGTCAACGTTTTGTAATAAGTGGGTAAATGTTTCTATTAAGATAAGAGGGCATTGTGCGTACACTAGCGCCGCCAATACATTTGAACAAACACACCACACTCAATATACTCATATCACAATGCACACGACACACACACACACACACACACACACACTCACACACACACCCAACACGCGCGCAAACACGCACACGTAAGTACATCATACAGTTAAAAAAATTACACAACACGTAGGTACCCATTAATATACCTTAAATTACAATTTTCTTATAAATTAATAGAGTAAAATTAATAATTATTATATATACAAGTTTACATTAAAAAGGATACGATTCCAGCGTTCAAGAGGGGAGAGTACTGGTCCTCCGAGATACAGGCCACGCGGCTCAGTTCGGATACCAGTCACCACAATCTTGTGGTTTTCTTTGTTTATTGCTCTGTGTAGTTCTAGTACTTAGGTATACATTTAAGAGCAGGATTGTGTGGAGAACAAATAAAAGTATGTTTATGTTTATGTTTATTTTTAAATACCTATCTAAAGACCACACGTTTTATGAAAATATTTTTTTCAGTTTTAGTTCCATGTATGGGGAACCCCCCTTAATTTTTTTTTTATCCTAAAGCGTTTCACAGAATATATCTACCTACCAAGTTCCAAGTATGTAGTGTTAATAGTTTTGGAATAAAGTGGCTGTGACATACGGACGGACGGACAGACAGACAGATATGACGAATCTATAAGGGTTCCGTTTTTTGCCATTTGGCTACGGAGCCCTAAAAAACGAAAGGCCATCCCCTCTTAAGATTGCATCAATGTGATATCAATGTGATATGGCCAAACGTTGTTGAAAATATCATTAAACGTTGAACTTTTAAGGATATTGTCAATTTAAATTGGTAATTTCATGAAATACGACTATTTCATGAAATGACCGACAATATCATGAAATTACCAATTTTATGATCTGACCACGACATAATACACTACATTGTACTGACCTTTCTAAATGGGCCACCCATAAATTTTTTAAACGTTTACAAATTTTCTAGTCCTTGTCAATATTGATATCGAAGACTACCATAAATATGAAAATACACCTATTTATTTTATTGCAATAAAGTTATACTTTTGAACGCCCGCCAGAGCGGCCGAAAAGGGCCAGGTGAATTATATAGTAATTGCTGCCTTATTTCTATAAGAAATAAGGTAGCATTTCAGTTTGGCCCCATTCGGTTGCCCGGGCGTTGAAGAGTCTTAAAGCCAAACGACAGTTTAATTTTAACTTGTAGGCTTCGATCAACAATAGTTATTGTTGATCGAAGCTTGTAGGTCATATAACGTCATTATTGATATCAAAGAGTAGGTACCATAGAGAGCCCTAACGTCGCCTGCCTTTAAAAAGGTTTATTTCGCGAAATATTTCCGATATCTACTAAACAGGCTATTATGAAAATACACCTATTTATTTTATTGAAATAAAATTATTCAAGCTTAGAGCCGTTCGAGTGCCACGTGATTGCGTTCAACCACTTGAGTTCGCGGGATGATTTCTAGTATGTTGTGGGGGGTTTTCAATATATTTAAATGGATGTTTTATTTCTTGCAGGTGAAAGCTCCGGCGTATTACATCGGGAACCAAGCGCCGAGCACTCTTCCTCGCGGGGGTTCCCTGCTCCGGGCGTTTTCCCCCGCCGCGCCCCCAGTGCCCGCCGACCGAGCGAAGACCCTACCTGGGCAAGGTAAATAAAATACACCCTTTCGGGGTCACTGCGCATTTATTTACCTTTCACTGAACACAGGTTGCGATTTCTAAACATCTAGAAATAGAAATTACCCCAATCAGTTCGGGTTGGAAATTTGGAAATGTAAATTAACAGTCAACAGCCTTGATCAAATTATCCCTCTTATTTTGTTCTTATTGAGCTTGTTGTTCAGCTTATCCGAGCTCTCATTATCGGGCTATTATTATTTACTACCATATAGTAATAATTTTAAATCCCTAATATATATAAAAAAGTAATTAAGAAGATTGATTTAAACAACATTAACTTGCTAATAGAGTTCATAACAAAATAAGAGAATGGTACTCCCGACTTATTAATTTGGATAACGTGGATACGCTATCCTCGCCATTAGCACTTGCGCGTCAAAATTCGCCCACCTCACCTTTGACCTAACACGTCAAGTTCTAATAACAGAGGCAAAGTGTACCTATGCGTGTTACAAAACTGAAACTCGCAATTTTCATGGTGAAGAAATATGTTTTAGTTACAAGTAGTAACAAGTTAGTAGAAGTAGCGCAAAACACAGTACTTACATATGTTATTATAAAAATATTTTATGTAAAGAGAAGAACTTAAACAGTCCCTCGGGAATGCTATATACCCTTAGTTCGTTCATTATCAACGGTCACCTTAAGAATTAGCTCGTAAATCGGAAGTAACAGCGTGAAGAGTGACCTTTTGAAACCAGTTTTCCGTCACATGTCAGTGGATAGCCGAGGCAGTGTTCGTATTAGGAGGTTCGGTATAGAGAGTGTGTGTTTAGGTTCTTCGGCGCCAATCAAGCCGTTGCGCGCTTACGTCCCGGGCAACGGGTCCGACCGCTGTTTCCCCTTCACACCGGAATGCCCCCGCGGCACCGACCAGCTCTACACCATCCCCGGTAACCTTCACCTCTTCCTACCCTCTTTCTTTCGCTTTTCGAACTTGATTTGCTTGACGCTTGCTGTCTACCAAATCTTAATGTTGTGCTGAATGCACGGTTTACTTATACCTTTATACATTTCCCTTTTAAATTGGTTTTGAAATTTACTCAATTTAATTTACACACTGAAACACGCCACGCCAGTAATATTCCTGGGTGTATGAAAATATGATTCACATTTTTTGAAATAAAAACTCACTAGACATAGGCACATTTTGAAAAAATACGTTTGTAAGACCACAACAGGTTTTGTATGTTACTGTCAGTAATTTAACCAAAATGTTTTTTTTCGCATGCTTCTTATTTGATATTATTATTACCAATATCAGTATTTTTTTTCTGTTTGTATTTTATTTTCAGTTCAATTCAGTTCTGGTTCATAATTGTTCGAAAAAATGATTTACCAATAATTTGAACGGCTGTGAAACAGAATTAAATAAAGTTTTTTTTTATCATAATTACATCAAAATTGAAGAATCTTTGGGTCTGAAGGGTCCCGTTTTTCAACAACTTTATAAGTTCCTATAATATTCAGACTATTCAGATTTTCTAGTTTAAGAGTTCAGATCTTGTCTTCTATTACGCTACAGGACATGCCTCCGATGGCTACATGTCTTCGCCGGAACGAGCCGCACGAGCCCCATATGAAGAGCCTTATTACACACAATTCCTGGGTTCATCATCAGGCAGGTCTACCATCACACCTGTTATTGACGAAGAGGCAAGGTAGGTTTAAAAGCAGTGCACCCTAGATTAATGATAGGTCTCAGTGTTCATTACGACTAGATACCGCGCTTCCTGAAAACAACAGCCTTGTAAAGGCGAGGACTCATTTGAACACACTGCCGGGTTTATTGCTTGACACATGGTTCTGAGAGTCTTGGCATTCGAGTGGCTCAGATGTAGGCATACTTTGTTTTTCATACAGCCGCCTGTGGTATCTAGTCGTTACGAACGCAGATACCATTAATTAACTTTGTTTATGCCTAATGAAAAAGATAAAATTACTTGCTTGATATGAATAATTCTAATTCTTTATCAATTCCTTGTATATCTCAACACACAATGGCTTTTAGTGACAGTTTGATCATCGATGACGCCTACCAGATGTACAGCATGAATGCCATCACGGCGGCTCCGAGACCCATGCCACGCCCTCCCTACGATGCAAGGTATAAGTCTGAAAGTTCAGAAAATCTCCATCATGAAGCAAGAGAAACTAGTTAGATTGCTGCGCGATATTGTGGCCACAATAACTATTAGTACTACAGTTAAAAGAGTCTACACTTTGTTGACACACTTTAATAATTTTTATTATTATGAATTATTATTTTGTAATGCTGAGCTAGCAAACGCGAAATAATGACTGTTTGCTTACCACTTTCTTTATCAAAACCTTACGAGAAACCGGTCTGGTTGCATCTTAGAGCGCAAGTGGGATTTTTCAATTTTGGAATGTTCCAGAGTTACCCAAGTTGATGATATTCAACGTCTGCGCGTAGAGAAGATGGAGAGACAGTTGGCCAACCTGACCGGCCTCGTTCAAAAAGCCTTGCAGGTGCCGGGCCCCTCAGCGGCACCCGCCGTCGCGCCCCGCCAGGAGTTCAATACCTTTCCGACCAGACCTGCCACTCAGGGTATGTCGACCGCCAACGATAACTAAACCAACTTAGCACGCCGAAGTCCGAAGCAGTTACTACAGTATACAAAAATAACCTACTTTTGATATTAAAGATAGCACAGTCTAAATTCTAAATTATCTAAAACAAACCCCAATTGGCTCACAACATTATCAGGCTAAAAAATTCAGCTGTCTGAACGCTGTTGGAGTTGTTCTAAAAGCTTGTTATGGGAGGCTTGATCGATAATGTAGCTTGCGTTTTCCTGCACTCAGATGCCGTGAGATTTGCCAGCAACGAGAGACCTCCCAAATTAGGGAGAGATAAATTTCGTAAGTGTATCTGAACGCGGCCGTTACGGCGTTAATGCATTGCTAATGTCTGAAATGAAAATGTATCATAATTATTTTAGTTTGTCGCTTTGTGAAAGACACCATGAAATTTGATTTTCTCTTAAGCTTCAACAACGCAATCTTGTTTGAAATTATGAGTATAACGGCTCTTCATATTGCGTGAAGACTCAAACCGCAAATTATGCGCCACATCGCACTCTATTAGTAAACGAGAAATTACCACTGCATCTACTAGATGCTTCCGCACACGTCGCCGTGTTCAGCGTAGAAAGTAACACTTTCACTGTGTCCAACCTTTACCTCTACTTGTGATACCATATCGAGTAAAATATAAAATAAAATCTGTGGTCATATCTAGACATTCGCAATGCACACCGCTGTGTCCATTTTCACGCAGTTCGCTTGTTATGTGAAAGGCGCGATTTTTCTTATTTTAAGCTTTATTATTAAACAATTATAGGTTGAATTTCATTATTGTCAGAAACGAGTTCATTGCATCGAAATCCATTTTTAAGATTGCAATCATTGATATGCGTGCCAATCAGTTTTTGATCGCTGCCCTTAAGCTGCTAAGAGTTTAATTATTTATACATTATTCATTTTATCATTAAGGTAGTGTTGAGGCTTTACCAATTAGTCAGTCATTGCTGGAAATGTAGTTAAAAATTCGTGATCATTTGGTCATTTACATTCAGTATCACTATAACAGCATTTGAACTTCAGACATGTAGAAACTAGAAGCATAACATTTTGGTCATCATAATCGCATTCGTCTGTATTCCTCTGTAAAAACGTAACACGATTCATTCACAATATCCCCCGCGCCGTAGTTACTCGCTTTAATTCTGAAGGTAATGTGAATCATTTTCTTTTTCCAGTTACACGAAAATAATTATTCACCCCTAAATAAATTTTACCTTTCAACAACACATTTTCTAAAATATATTACACGCTTGCTCTCTTTATGTTCACCTTCCTTATACAAAAACAATATGGCGTATTTGATTTTTAAAACAATCCTCGACACTGCTCCTTTTTGGAAAAGTCTAAATATTGTCAGTCGAATACAATTCCCAGTGCACTGAATTTATATTCTTATTGGCACCTTAGCCACTTTCAAAAATATATTTTGTATTGTTCGGTTTCGTGACGTCTCCGTAGTCTGTATGCTGATTTAAATCCTAGATCGGCTTTCGTAAGACGTTATGCGCTAACGTGATTGACTTTGACAATTTGTGATTTCAGAGAAGTCAGTCTCCTTTGAGAAATCGGTATCATTTAGTGATGACCCACCTGACATGAACTCCCCAAAACAACACTCGCCTCAGCACTCAGGTATGCATATGACTGGTCCTTATTAACCCGCTAAAAGTAAACACTCTTACCCTAAATAAATTATTAGTAACCTTTTAAAATACGTTATCGTAGAGTAGTTGGTGTCTCAACAAACCTGGTGATGGATGTCAATATTGATCTTGTATTCTAGAATGATCCAGTAGCGTTAGACGAATGTGCTCAAGTATCATCCATGTCAAGTTTTGATACACGAATATACTGAGTGCAATGTTAACAAATGCTGACTGTTTTATTACATACCTACGTTTATTTGTAATTTATATACTTATTATATAGGTACATGGGTCTTTTTGTAATTAATCCTATTTATCTTAGGTAACGTATAATATTTTTGTCTAATTCGTGGAATTTACTTTAGAGAGATCGATATTCGATATGTCCAGAAATGACAGTCATAGTATTCGTACCTTTATCAGTATGTTGTCATGTACATTAAAACCATAATTATGCTAAATGAGTTTTATCGGTTTTATTTTCCGAATTATTTATGTTGGCATCATGATTTCCATGAATAGATACGTTAAACCCAAGAATGAAACGACTACCGTCCTTTGATTCTTGGTTCAGTTAGAATCCTCTCTCTAAATCTATCTGTCTTATCTAATCACTCTCGTAGTTAATGCCATAACCATGTTCATAATTCTTGTATTTGATTTCTTTCCGCTTACTTCTTTGCCATAACAAGCTGATACAAAACCAACCAAACCGGCAATCAAATCCTCGACATTGCCACGGACTTCGTCGCAAGGTAACTTTTTGTTGTCAATTGATATTGGTGTAAATTAATAAGGGTTATGAATATATTTACATGACGCTTTCCTAATATATACCTATATGTATATCTTTATGAACGCCTGTGAATAAAAAGTGCTTGGAATAAATCATGGAGCTATTTTTAGTCGTGAAAGGTCGTTTTTGAGCCTTACTGTTAACATAATGCAGTTCATTAATTAAAAGCTTTTAAAAATGTCAACAATGCAGGATTGAAATGTAACCACTTCGCTTTCCGTTGAGACTAAAGATTTACTATGATTGCTTTTCAAATGCATATTATCTACTGACAAGAGCTGCTTACCATTAGGTAGAGTAGAATGGATAAAATATAATACGTCGGTATATTTTCTTTTGTGCGCTTCCAGAACGCGACCGTCATAAACCGGCGCCGCCGCCCAAGCCGGCTGGCCTGGTAGGGCAGCAAATGGCGCTGGTGCCGCAACGCTCGTACGCCATCGACGTTACACCTGACTTCTTCAACCAACTGCGCATATTGCAGAAACAGTCTCGAGATCTGCGTATCGAGGTAAGAAAAATTAAACTTTAGTCTTTACCACGCAATTGTTGAGTTCGATGCGAATTTATTGCTTCCGCGAATGACATGCAAATACTGCTCTATGTGGTCTTCTTTAAGTGTTTGATGATTTGATCCGCAGACCCGCAATCTACGTCGCTCGACTCTGTCTCAAGCGGTCCAAATGCGTCAAATGATGGCAGATACTATCGTGCAGATTGGGAACATAGCAGCGAGCTTTTGTGAATCCGATGCAGACTCCGTACGTTAATAGAAGTTAACCAATCTATGAATCTAGATTATTTTTTACCTTTTTATCGTTTTCTTCCATTTACTTTGGCGTACTATTAATATAATCATGATTCTTCGATCAGCAATACCACTAGATAACTGGATGGAGTGTCAAAAATGGTCGATCGAGTTAGAGCATACTTCAAAGCTTCGCTCTTATTTCATATTGATATTCATTCGTTGTATTCGTCAAAAAGTTATTTGGTGCCATATTTGCGTAGTGTTTTAGTTCGTGAGGCGTCATGTAGTGGTATAGTTGATTAGAAGTACTTATTGGTTTTATTAAGTCGATAGCGACTTTGTTATCTTACTGGAAGTTATAAAAACTGTGATGCAAGTGAGAATGTTTAGATGTCAGTGTGAGTTCCCTAAAAAAAGATAGGATACAGCCCTTGTGTGGTTCAGGGGAAAGGATTGTGACAAGGATGCCATTCGCTAGAATGGGGTTGAAGGCTGGTAAAGATGAATGGGAAAAAGACAAACTGTGCCGACTCCTAATAAATAGAAGCAGGAATGACGGTGTGATCATTTTGATTCAACAGCTCTCCCGCGAAGAGGAGCTCTATCGTCAGGACATGCTCCTGCTCGAGAACGACCTGTACGAACTGGAGGCCACCGTCGAACGCCTGCGCGGCCAAGCTGCCAATAGGTAAGGCTGCAACACTGAGGATCATCACATCACCATCAGCTGTTTAAGGCGCTACTCGGAAAAAGTATGGACTTTTTGATATAAAACTATAGGACGGTTATAGCCCTTATTCCTCGTACATTACCAAGTTTGATAACTGGCTTTCTACAAGGAAAAATAATTCTTCCTAGCTTACCCGGTTTTCAAATGGGAATTATTTTTCCTGGTAGAAAACCATAATTTTATTTAGTTTTCTACGAAGAATTTATTTTTCTTCTTAGCTTACCCAGTTATCAGAGGAGAATTTTTTTTTCCTCGTAGAAAGCTGTGAATTCCATCACAGCTTTGTACGTGTTGTGCGTTCTACGAAGAAGAATTTTCCCTTCGTAGCCATTAGATCAGAATATCAGAAAGACCGAATAATTATTCATTTTTATTATTTACTTAGATTAATTTAAATTTTAGAGGGAACAACAGTTTTATTTTATTTAATTACTAGCGGCCGCCCGCGGTTTCACCCTCGTGGTTCTCGTTTCCCTAGGAATATCGGGATAAATAGTAGCCTAAGTTATTTATTATTACATCAGCTACCTGCCAGTGAAAGTCCCGTCAAAATCGGTCCAGCTGTTTAAGAGATTAGCCGGAACAAACAGACAGACAGACAGGCAAAAATTGTAAAAAATGATATTTTGGTATATGTACCGTATATAACAATACACTTAATCATATGCATGTAAGTAGTAAAAAGCAGTTATTTTAATATTACAAACAGACACTGCAATTTTATTTATATTTATAGATATAGATTTAATACTAAAGAGGTTATTTACATTTTTACTTTTTTGCATTCACAATGCAATTTTTATCATTGAAGAATTGAAAATTAAAAATACATATTTTAGAAAAACATCGACCCGTCTCACAACCAGCTCCGATAGAACGGTTGGTTGGATGGTCTAATTACTAAAGTAAAACTTAATCTAAGTAATTATTCGGTCTATCTGATCTAATGGCTAAGTATGAAAAATTCTTATTCTTAGAACAACACGTACAAAGCTGTAATTGAACTCACAGCTTTCTACGAGGAAAAAAAAATTCTCCTTTGATAACTGGGTAAGCTAAGAAGAAAAAAAAATTCTTCGTAGAAAACTTAATAAAATTACGGTTTTCTACCAGGAAAAAAAAATTCCCATTTGAAAACCGGGTAAGCTAGGAAGAATTATTTTTCCTTGTAGAAAGCCAGTTATCAAACTTGGTAATGTACGAGGAATAAGGGGGTTATAGTTGTTACAAATCTGGTAATAAGATATATATTTCTTCATACCTTTATCTATTTAGATTCGTATAGTTTCGGGAACACGATTTTATGATTTAGCCTCGACACTTTTTCTTTTCGAAAAGACTTCTAAAAATACGAAATATCAAGATTATTCTTAATTGGGGTTACATATACTATTGAAAATTGGTTTAATTAGTGGACACCAAAAATATTTAGGATTGTGTAGAAGCATTTAAAAAAAAACGCTTTAGATTTTTAATACGACGTGATATTGTGTTTTTTTTCTGCAAAATCTGTCTCGCTCCTGCGCGCGTCGTTTTTTCGGGTTTCTGATTGCTATCTCGCTTCAGCATAATTTTTTCGAGTATCGCCTTAATGTCCCCACTGCTAGGGCACACGCCTTCCTTATCTTTACTTACTAGTATTATAAAGAGGAAAGATTAGATTTTTTGTATGTTTGTAAGGGCCTAAACTGCGTCACGCGGACGCCCGCGTGGTTCCATACAAAAGTGCTCCGTCGCGGGGCGGCGGGCCCTGCGCCCGCGCCTTGTGGCCCGTTTCCCCGCGACGCGACGGTCGCCCGCGCCGGTGCCCGCGACGGGGCCTGCCAGCGGTAGCACGCACGGGCTTGTTCAGTCAATAGCGCTATGTGATGCGGTTCCACGGAGCCCGCGCGCGTGTCCACGGACGGAGACACGCGACGTGTGCCCGTCGCGGGCGCCCGCTTTACTTAGTTTAGGCCCTAATGGATAAACTCAAAACCTACTGGAATGATTTTAAAAATGATTTCACCATTAGAGAGCTACATTTTCCACAAGTGATATTGGCTATATTTCATCCCGATATTGACACTGGAACGAGTACACAACATAGAACTTTGTCACGTTGAAGCCTTCCGAAACAAAACTATCTGTCTGTAGCACAAAAATCATTCAATATTATAATTTATGACATTGTCCTTATGTTGCTTACATATTTTTGCTCGTTTCTGTACAAGGCGGGTATATTCGTGAAGCCACCTAGTGACGGATAAAGAGAACGGGCAGTGTGGATTTGTGGGTAAACCACAGATTACTAAATAGTTACTATGTAACAGATAGTTCACTCCGCTAAGTCATTTAAATAAAAAGCAACTCTAACTATAACGCAATAAAGTAGAATTCAGCTTGTACGGCGCAGCAAATTACGAACTGCCACTCGTTGTCGTTGCATCTCTTTCTATCGCATATATTCTAGCTCTTTTGCGGACCTAATTTCTATGCCATACGCCTGCCCGGCAGGCGCGCCGTCCGAACGTACCTAAACTGCGGAGTGACACCCCCCTGGTATAACTGCAAATGCAGCCGTGACTAACGTCTTAACGTCCTTTCAGAGTTACGGAGGAGTTCGAGTAATAAGTTTTTGGTCTCGTGACTGACATTGTGACATTGCAACATTTTCTCAACCTTAACGATCGCAGTTAGAGCGCTCTAACCACTGCGCTACGGGATTTTTAACGAGAATTAAGTGTTACGCGCGTAATTCGTGATACATATATCATACTGCTCATACCTATTTCTAGCTAGGTAGGTACTATTATTTCACGAAATCTGTAGAAACGTATCCTCAATGCAAGAAATGCTTTTAAAAGTTAGTTGACTGTATTTTTTTAAAGTTATCAGTCCAGAATAACTGCGGTTCTAATGTCGTTTCAGGAATCTGTGAGCCATCATTCTAGGAAATTGATCGTTGGTAGTTAGACATACATTGCAAAGATTGCCGAAACGTGAACCAAAAACCAAACTAAATAAAGTAATACCTCAATTTTCTTATCTAAATACCTATGTTATAAAATATAAATAATAAATAAATAAATTTCTTATAATCACACCAATTACCTAGCTCCTAGATAGTTTTTCATTAAGAAACTGTGGGAAACTGGATAACGGATAAATATATATATATTTAAATATTTTTTTTGTAAATACATACTTAATTACATAATATACATAGAAAACACCCAGACCAAGACAAATAGACATGTTCATGCACACAAATATTTATCTTGTTAGGGAATCGAACCCGAGTCCTCTGGCGCTTAGGGCAGGTATGGCGTAGGTATAGAGTTATGGCGTCACTTGATATGTGTTGCCTTGCCACCTCAAACGTCGCGACTGGTTTTGCTTTCGCGACAACCCCTGCGCCAAATCGGTCGTCATCGTTCATCGTCATCATCTGTTATATAGACACGTTGTTATCCGAATCCTACAACGATATACTAAAACTTCACCCTGTTTAAAATATAAGTTGTACCTACTTACTTTTTGCAAGTGAGTGTGGATCAAATCTTGCTTGCATTTTTTTACGAAAATCTTAGTTGATTGTTGATTATTTTATAGAAGTTTTGACCTCGTCCTTTGTCTTGTTGAAGGGAAACCCGAGTGAACATGTCGGACGTTGAACGCATCGCCATGGTGCTTTCCAAGAGCAGCAAGACGGTCGCTGACTGGAAGCTCAAGTTCCCAATCCTGCAGGAAACCATGAAAGTCAAACTGGCTGCTGAAATGGAAAAGGTAATTTGTATTTACTTTTTAATTTTCCACATTCATTAATAATTTACTTTTATATTAGGTTCTTTCATTTCGTTTCCACTTACATTACATACATTATGTCCTTCTTTAGATTTTGATAGTCTTGTAAAACACACACATGCCACACCCATGAACACATTTTTCATCTGTCCACATCCGCAAATGCGGAATATTCGCATTATTTCAGACATTTCATTCGCATCCGCATCTAAGTATGCGGAACTTTTTTTTTTATTTGCCTAGAGTTTATAATAAAAAAAATTATAAGTAAACGTTTAAAATACAAATAAAATAGTTTTAGTTTTGTTCTTAAAATATGATTAAAAGAAACATATTTTGAATTTAATAGATTTTTATTTATTTATGTAGATAAGTACTTAAATTGAAATATCTTTAAATAATCTGCATCACCATCCGCAAATGTTGATCTAATCAATCCGCATCCGTGGATGGCAAAATATTTGTGCTCGCAACAAATCGGGTCGTCGCGTATTGGGTGTATAATAAGTGTTAAGTGGCGAAAGCACCGTTTTCGGTGCCGCTATCTCTGGAGGTTTCGGGTTCAATCCCGGTCCGGTAAATGTAGAAACGAACTTTTCTATACTTTCCCGTCTCTTGGTGTATGTGGCTATACCCGTCGCTGTTTTCCATTACTATGACACGAGTGCTCAAACCCCTTATTCCTCGTACATTACCAAGTTTGATAACTGGCTTTCTACAAGGAAAAATAATTCTTCCTAGCTTACCCGGTTTTCAAATGGGAATTGTTTTTCCTGGTAGAAAACCGTAATTTTATTTAGTTTTCTAAGAAGAATTTTTTTTTCTTCTTAGCTTACCCAGTTATCAGAGGAGAATTTTTTTTTCCTCGTAGAAAGCTGTGAATTCAATCACAGCTTTGTACGTGTTGTGCATTCTACGAAGAAGAATTTTCCCTTCGTAGCCATCAGATCAGAATATCAGAAAGACCGAATAATTATTCATTTTTACCTATTATTTACTTAGATTAATTTTAATTTTAGAGGGAACAACAGTTTTATTTTACTTAAATACTTAATCACACACGCACACACACACAACAGACACACTCAGGCACATACGCAAACTTACACAATAGCTATTAATAATTGTATAATTGATACTTTCTTTAAAAAAACAAAATAGGTAAGTAGTTTTAAATATTTAACATAATCATCTTATTATTGTTAAACTATCTCTTCATAAGATCCTTAATATAATTTTACTGTAGTTGGATCCTTAAATAATGTAGTTATAAGTACCTGTGTCTGAGAGGGGAGAGTACTGGTTTCTGAGATACGGGCTGCGGCTCAGTTCAGATGCCAGTCTCTCCACAATCTTGTTACAATTTATTTTCACTCAGGATTGATTGTATTTTTCTTTCTCATTTGTATAAGATTGTGTGGAGAGTAAATAAACTTTTTATTATTATTATGTATTATTATTATTAATCAGCTAGCGGCCGCCCGCGGTTTCACCCACGTGGTTCTCGTTTCCCTAGGAATATCGGGATAAAAAGTAGCCTAAGTTATTCATTATTACATCAGCTACCTGCTAGTGAAAGTCCCGTCAAAATCGATCCAGCCGTTTCAGAGATTAGCCGGAACAAACAAACAGACAGACAGACAGGCAAAAAATGAAAAAAATGATATTTTGGTATATGTACCGTATATAACAATATACTTAATCATATGCATGTAAGTAGTAAAAAGCAGTTATTTTAATATTACAAACAGACACTCCAATTTTATTTATTTGTATAGATATAGATTTAATAGTAAAGAGGTTATTTAAATTTTTACTTTGTTGCATTCACAATGCAATTTTTATCATTGAAGAATTGAAAATGAAATACATATTTTAGAAAAACATCGACCCGTCTCACAACCAGGGGGGCTACCGCGTAACTTTATGGGTATGAACTTCATACGTTTTTGGGAACTTTAAGTCAATTTTATAAAGTAAATAGCCGCTATCAGTTCCTTGTTTTGTGACGTCGGGTATAACGATAACTAGCTAGCAACGTTCAACAGAACAAAGCAGCAAAAATCTATCAAGATAAGGAATTCAAATGACAGTTGAAGCCCACATACCCATATCCATATTTCTTAGCCGGTAGCCCCCCAGCTCCGATGGAACGGTTGGTTGGATGGTCTAATTATTAAAGTAAAACTTAATCTAAGTAATTATTCGGTCTATCTGATCTAATGGCTAAGTAGGAAAAATTCTTATTCTTAGAACAACACGTACAAAGCTGTAATTGAATTCACAACTTTCTACGAGGAAAACAAAATTCTCCTTTGATAACTGGGTAAGCCAAGAAGAAAAAAAAATTCTTCGTAGAAAACTTAATAAAATTACGGTTTTCTACCAGGAAAAAAAATTCCCATTTGAAAACCGGGTAAGCTAGGAAGAATTATTTTTCCTTGTAGAAAGCCAGTTATCAAACTTGGTAATGTACGAGGAATAAGGGGCTCAAACCTACTTATTTGCAAATGGAAATTGGAGCAGGGTATGTGATGGTATCAAATATTAATTTATGGCTAAGCTAATATTCTTGATTTTTCAGGTGGTACGCAAAGAAAAATTGCTTGAGGAAGAGCCTGAGCGACTTGAATTAGCTCTTCGCCGCTGCAAAAAACTGACTGGAACTCTTGTCACGCTTAAAAGGCAAGTGAAGTCTTGCTCAATAAACATTACCTAGATACTAAGGCACCTTGCAGACGGCGGGGCAGGGTGGTCTTTTTGACCGCGAAGCAATAAAATAACGATATTTTCACCTCTCCAGCTCGAAAAGGGCGCTCTTGGCGCCTTAAAACTCGCAGCAAATTTATTTAGACTACTTCGCTAGTTCGTGATTTAAATTCAGCACTCGCAGCGAAAAATGATTTTGCTCTCTTGTATAACAAATAACTATTTCGCATGGAGCGCGGTCTTTTTGCTCGTCTCGCGTGCGTTGCTAGTATGGGAATCCTATATCCTTTGTGCTATCGTTTGCGGCGAAATTGACCGGCCCGACCCACTTCGCTGTATGCTAAGTAAGAG
Organism: Crambus lathoniellus; assembly: GCA_949710035.1. Taxonomy (NCBI): domain Eukaryota; kingdom Metazoa; phylum Arthropoda; class Insecta; order Lepidoptera; family Crambidae; genus Crambus; species Crambus lathoniellus. The sequence continues at coordinate 35,019,405 of OX453296.1, forward strand.
CCAAGAAATAGTGACTATATGTGCAATTTTTCAAACTCATCCGCGCAGATGAAGTATGCAGTTATGTTGGAATAAAATCCTCATCATCATATCAAAAGAATCAGGCAGATTGCTTCGTGATCTTAATACTTATGGCTTGCCCAGGCACAGACTATCTATTTTTCTTATAGGAAGTCCAACAGCCAATCTTATACATTGTATACAATAGACACCAGAAGGCCAATTAAAAGTCTTCACTAATAACTAGGGTAGGATACTTCCTACCGCCCCGTGGGCCAACTTCGGCCTACCTAAGTAGTAGTACAAAGTAGGTTAAAGCCCGCAATAATTATATTTCGGCGCTTCAATTTAAAATAGAATAATAGATGCATAGATGAAGGAACCAGCTAGACTCGTCACGTAGTTCAAGTCTTGGGGGGAGGAACGTAAAGAGGGGAGCTCTCGCACAAAACTCATTTTCCTATAATTCTGGCGCTTAAAAATTAAACATTTCTGGCCTCCCATTTAGAAAGTTTGTCCACCACTGGACCAGGGTGTGTTTTTAGAGCCAACGCGCACTTGTGATTTTTAATCGGGCGATAGTTTAGTCTGAATCGTAAGACGATCGTGATCAAACTGTCGGCCTATAGTTTGGTTTGGAGAGCCTGCGCGCACTTGTGATTTTGAGTCGACCGATAGTTGGTCGATAGTTTAGTTTAATCCGGGCGCGCGTTCACATAGTCCTTCAGACACAGGCCGATAGTTGTGCGATAGTTGTCCGATAGTTGTGCGATAATTGTCCGATAGTTGTACAACTAATGGCCAGTCATTTTCGATAGTTCGACACTGAATGCGCAGTCTATACCGTTAGTTGGTCGATAGTTTAGTTGAATGCAGTGCGCGCGCTCACATAGTCCTTCATGCACATTACCGCCCGGCCGATAGTTGTGCGATAGTTTGATCGTATAACTATCGGCCAGTCAGTTTCGATAGTTTGATCGGTCGATAGTTTAATTGTCAGTGCGCGCACTGCCATATAACTCTATACTGAATCCGAGAACGATCAAACTATCGCCCGATTAAAAATCACAAGTGCGCGTTCGCTCTTAAAGTTTTTTTTTTATTATTCATCGCAGACTCGCGTGCGTGCAAGAGCAGCGCCTACCGCTTGCCGACGGTCGAGTGTCCCCCGGCTCCTCGCAATCTTCAACATTCACCGTCGGCCCGTCATCGGACGAGTTCGCGTCGGACGCGTCGTGTCACTTGCAGCCCAGCGCTGCGCACAACAAGGTAACTTCCCCCACCTGGTTAATCACCCCACGCTATCCCAGTCCTTGTGAGCTTTGCAACAGAAAACATAAGAGCTTTATTAAAGGTAGAGTGAGAGTCGATATATACAAAAGTGGGTCGGTTTTTGTAAACACGAATAAAACGAAATATATCCTGCTGAATATTTGGGAAAAAAATGTGAACACATAAGTAGTACTGATGAGTCAAATCAAAACTAGACTACTTATAAATACCTGTATAATATAGAAGAAAACGACGCCTACTTATTTTATGCAGGTTTTGTTTGCTCAAAATCAATGAGGCATACCCCACACAGCTATTTTGGTTTCTGGATATTTATTCTTTATATTCCACGCAGGAGTCACTTTAACCTGACTCCTACTTTCCGGGGTGCATCTGTGCCTGTTACCGACAGTCTCGAGCTTCTTGGTATGGAGTTATCTCCAGACCTCAACTTCGGCACCAGCATCGAGTCCAAGGCTCAAGCTGCAGCCAAAAAGCTAGGGGTCCTTAATAAGGTCAAACGATATTTCACGCCGGGACGACTTTCGACTCTTTATAAAGATCAAGTCCGATTTTGCATGGAGTATTGCAGTCACCTTTGGGACGGCTCAGCGAAGTACCAAATAAGCGCACTGGACACGATGCAACGCAGAGCTGAGAGGCTAATTGGTGACAAAAAACTGGTGACGAGCAAGTTTCACACCCTAGCTCACCGCCGCAAAGTCGCCTGTCTGTCGGTCTTTTACAGTCTATACTTCGGAGAGTGTGCTCAGGAGCTGCATGAGCTCATACCGCCATCTCCCTCCTTCCATCGGTCAGACAGAACATCCAGACGCACAGCGGGCTACCATTTTCTGGGTTGATATTCCTAAATGACGCACCAAGCGCTACTCAACATCTTTTATATTGCGCACAGTAAAAAAGTGGAACTCCCTCCCTGCGTCTGTATTCCCGAGTACTTATGAGGTTAGCTCGCTCCATCGTAGATCCTGTCTTAGCCCCTGGGCTTGATTAGGATCAAGAGCAAACCCATTCAAAGTAAAAACAAAACTTCATGTGATTCAATATACAGTGTGCCCTTCGATATGGTGCACAAACGAAAATGGCGTTGACTATACCGGATTTTATAGAGAAAAAAAAATAAAAAGAATTATTACACATGTTACGACGTATTTAAAAAAAAATATTGGGATCATTTCACAAAAATCGCTAGTAATTAAAAAAAAGTGTAATTTATTTTCAAAATTGTTTGATTTTGTTTCTTTCTTGTAATTTTAGTCATCTTTAATGAATAAATTTTACTCTTCCACTTATTTTCCAATCCTTCACAAGTATTTTAGCGTTTATTTTAGGACGATATCTCTTTTGGTTTGAAAACTATTATTTTTTATGTCAAATGGACCTAAAAAAATTTTTTTTTTAGTTAAGTACATTGTAACATGTGCAATATTTTTTTTATTTTTCTTTTTCGATAAAATCCGGTGTAGTCAACACCCTTTTCGTTTGTGCACCATATCGAGGGACACACTGTATAGTCATAAACTAAGAATACGTGATCCAGAAAATCACCATAGCTATTATGAAAAACTGGTGTTGTTTATATTTGTTTTTGAGTTCCCGATATTATGAACAACAATATTAAATCAAAAGAAGTGATGAGTAATTTTTTTTCTGAAGTAGTCATCTACGCAGGATATATTCAAGTACATGAGTAGCCGCGCAAATACAGATGCACTCTCCCGTCTGTACGTTCCTCTCTTGATTCAATTTTATTTTTATTTAATTCTCCAGAACTTACAGTTCAATGGAACGGACACCGTTACGATTGGAGATAGGCTGGATGCAGTCTCTATCCGAAAGCCTTTTTTGACTGCAAGAGTTTACAACTACAATATACAAGTCAAATCTTGCCATCATCCCTTTGCAAAAAAGCGGGCACTTGCTTTAAGTCAAATATGCGCACTTCATGCTCATTTAAATAAAACGCAAACGCATTTTACATAGGTAGGATAGGTATATCTAAAATCATTTCTGTGTCAAATGTGTCTGATAAATGTTTGTTTTTCCGATCATCATTTGAAACAACTTTAAAAACCTCTCAGATGCCCAAACAAAATGCAAAATATTAGTTGAGTTTCATAAATCAATTTATTGAACGTGAACAAAAGTCCAATGTCTTTCAGTAAACAGGGAAGTGTTTATTGTTTGAGTTATTATTGCTTTTAGTCGAAAGAAGAGTAACTTTGCATTTTGATAAAAGTGACAGTGTAGAGAAATAACGAGTAGATGATCTGCAATAGAGACTGTGCAGTGAGCATGTTTGTATGAAAATAAAGTACTTAAGTATATAAGTGCCTTTTTTTAGAAAACTATGTTTTATATTCGGTCCCACTGAACCGAACATCCAGACCTACTTATGTGTATACCGACCCTATAGCACAATTTATTTCAAATTACCGCATAATTATTTAAAAATGTCTGATATATATTTAGCAGATTAAAAAGAGATGATTTTTTAACAAACGTGTTGAATAAGCAATATATTTGTCTCATTTGTCAATGTCAAGAACTGCCTTTTTCCTGCCTTTTTCAAATTAAACTGCCTATACCCGTTGACAAACTTCGACAGTTTGCTCTATGGCAGGCACGACAAAACAACTAGTTACATAAAATCTATCTAACTACTTACTGAAATGGGCTCTCACAATAAATCACTATAAATCAGTGTTGTTTCTTAATATTTTTTTAAATAAGTCTGGTGTTGCAACCAGAATAATACCATTTGTAATTAAATCATACAACACAACACATAAATAAAATATCTATAATTAAATTGCAAACATCTAAGAACAGGTACCCTAAATTAAATAGTTGTTGGGGTAATAAAACATAAAAGTGCTAGAAGTATAAAACAAACATAAAATTAGTAATAAAACGGACGAAGAAAAGAAAATAATGGTGTACATAAAGATGTCGATTTAAATTTGTTATTTATTGTTCGTTTTGATTTATGACTTTTTTGAAGTTACTGATGTTTTCTGTTGGAAAGCAACTATCATTGGGAAGAATTTGGTTGATAGTAAGATTCAAAATTTATTTGTTAAAAACCGAAAGAATATCAATCACTTACATTTAAAATGTTATCTTGAATGAATGTTCATTTCAGTATCATTTAACCACGAGTCGAATTCACTTTATGAGACAATTAATGTTATGAATATTTTATCTCTTATAATGATCAATCTTTTTCTTCCCCATTAAATATATTGTAGATAAAATTACTCCCCGTAATATGCCGTACATATCCAGGCCCTATATAATAAAATAATATTCATCGATTCTTAACAATTGCAGGTTTGCCATGGTTTAAAATTAGCATTTTTTTCCAACACATCGGTTTTATTGCGGCGTGTTTTTCTTTTACTTTGCGCCCCACCACCTCCAATCGCTTATTACGTAGACTCATGCCCTTAAAGGCCCTTCACTTCACCACGAGGGTCAGCTTTCAAATATAAGCATGCGCCCCTTTTCCCTTATTTACCAAAGCATGTTAACACTACATATTTTTTAATATTCCAAATAATCATCCAACAACAAGTAAGTACAAGTTACAGTATCTAGACGCTTACTTTTTAAATCACAGAAATCATCTCACCTTTGTGTGCTTAGTGTGAGATACATACAGTTTATTTTTGTGTGGAATTATTGTGCACTGCACTTAGTAGGATTACTCCTCTAACGCGGAACTTTCCAACCACACACTAAGCTGTTTGTCCTAACACATTATGGAATGAAAAGTTTGTATTTCGTAGTGTATTCTGGATGTGAACGAATTGGCCTCAAAATTTTAAGTGTAATCATGAAATGCGTTTGTTTCGTCATTACACTATGCTATTCATGAAATTGGCATAATAAATTTTGATTTACGTTTTGACATCACACTCTGTCATATTCATTTGGAAAATATAAATATTGGGAAAAGAGTGAACATACAATCTATTATGAGCCCAGTCAAAATAGACATTTACCCTTGCATAAATTCCAAAAAAACTCAAAATTTACGTGAACGTTAGAGATATCAATGTAACGAAATTATTTAAAAGTCCAGATCCTAAGTGTACAATTTTTTTTTATGCATGGTCAATATTCGCGAAAATTATTTATCTTTTGTATTCAATGAAACGAATGTTGAAACCTGCTAGCAATTATACTAATATCAATTTCGCGCCAAAAGAAACGACATTATTGAAATAAAAAAAAATATCACTTGTATTTTTTTTTGGAATTTGGATTTTTAACTAGAATTAAAACAACGTTAAAATGATTATGTAAAAATGAAACGTGACAATTTTTTGTAGACAATGGAATAATCTACAATTTTGTCAAAGCTATTTTTATAATTTAAGTAACAGTCTCTCAGAAAAATAAATTGATTCATTCAATTCATAAGACGAAAATGCACGACTTTTTCCAACTAATCTTAGAACTTAGGTACTGTGAGATGCCCTACACTGGGATTCTATTGAATAATAAATGTAATTGCAATCGATATAATCTTTATTGCGGCACCATGGCCGATATATATTCCATCTACTACAACACGCGACCGCGGAATCGTCTGGACTAAAACAAACTACTCGCGTAATGACAATCCATTCGATATTTTTGAATACTGATTTAAACATAAACCAACCATAGACAATGCAAGGAGGTATCATATCTTAACAATATGATACCACGGTACTGATCTGTTTGAAGTCGGTGTCAAGCCGTGTATTTGTACTAGTGCTCCGCCCGCGACTTCGTCCGCGTGGAATTGAGGTGTTCACAAAAGTTTCATACAAACTTTGACCCCCTATTTACCTCCTTATGACGGAAATTTCCAAAATTCCTCTCTTATTGCTCCCCAACGCTCCCAAGGAACATACTCGTAGATACCAAAGGACGATGCGTCAAAACGTCCCCGCAAAACCCATTTCCGACCAACAGATTTGAAATGTATCACAGGTGAAAGATATTAATATAGTGATAACTTTTTACTATGGCGACATCCCTCAAATTTAAAATGTGTGAGAATTCTGAGAAAATATTATTTTAATTTATTAGCCCACCCAACCCACATACTTACCAAATTTCATAGGAACTATTTCAGGATTCTGAAAAATCTTCTGAACCATCTATGTACTTACTCTAAATTTTTCATGGGACCAAATTGAAACTTTGGTCTATCAGATAAAAAAAAATGATCAAAATCGGACGTATTGAGAAACTCCTTCTTTTTTTAAAGTCGGTTAAAAATAAAGTCAAAATACACTGCGTTGTGTGAAGTTTAAGGCAAATCCAAATTATACGGTGTACGATTATAACTCGATCAGTGAGGTGCCTGCTTACAATTTTTTATTATATACTAGTGGACTCGGTGAACTTCGTATCACACTTCGGACCAACAATTTAACGCGCCTACGTGGTTTAAGTTCACCCATCCCGTGCGTGACCACAGAATAAATAATAGTGCTAAGGGCATGACTGACCATTGCAAAAGTTTTTAACCTCAACGCAACGATCGCAATCTGAGCGCGGTTACCATTGCGCAACGGGCTATTTTTAGTATTTTACATTATTAGATGAGTACGTGGACATTTTAGGCATATGTGTGAAAAGATTGGTGGATGTAAATGAAGCGAAAGAAGTGTATGTAATAGGTGGCGATTCATAGTCTCTGCCTACCCCCATGGGAAACAAGCGTGAGTACCTATATGTATGTATGTATAATTTTGATATGCGCTAAAAACGTATTATAGACTGTGGCTAGTATTTTGGACTATTTTTTTTCACATTATCGACTTGGACCGTTGCAATGGAACAATATCACAACTGTGTGATGTGCCGATGCCGGCGAGGCGTACCTACATCGAACAATGTCTATCGCATGGTACTTGGGATACGCCAGACCCGAAGGGTTCGCTGCTCCGACTTTGTTCCTTACCTACCGATATCATATCCGATTCTAATAAGTACCTATAACAATCATAAATGAATATAAAATAAATAAGGTGAAACGTCTAGTTTCAACGCTTTACAAGTAGGTAAGTATACGTTATAATAATTAGAAGTCTATAACATAATAAAATAGTTTTCTACAAATTCTGCAATGTTGTTATGCCCGAGCTTCACCTGCGTCTAATGCCATTAATTAGCGGGCTATTTGATATAATACGCCGGTGTATCTGGGGCTTAGCGCACTAATTTGATACAATTAGCGCGCCAAGATATGCATGCTGTTATTAACGCCGTTGGGCGTCACGCAGGTGAAGCCCCAGCGTTACAGATCTACTATCTCTACAAATCTGAAGGTATTATGTATGACTATAAATAATAACACTATATACGTACTTTGACAATATTTATTATAGGATTACAAGTCTGTATCATAATAAATAATGTTTTGTCTTCTATAGGATCTGTCAAGTTCATATCAGATTATCTCCGAACGGACAACGATTTCATTCAAGTCGTCATAGTAAACATTGTTCGTCTTTGAAATACCTATCCAACGTCACAAACTCAGTTCTATTGGGTCGGGTCCCAAAATGCCCATCCTCAAACAAAACAATGCACCAATAATTTAATAAATATTTGCAAATAGTAAACGAAAGAGAATTTGCTTATACTTGTTCAGCATGTCAAGGCGATACTCGGAAAAGTTATGCTGAAGCGAGATAGCAATGAGAAAACGACGCGCGCGGAAGCGAGACCGATTTTGCAGATTAGGCAAAATCACTTCGTATTAAAAAACAACAGCGATTTAAAAAAAATGCTTCTATACGATCCTAAATATTATTGGTGTCCACTTAATAAACCAATTTCCAAAAGTGTAAGTAACCCCATTTAAGAATAATCTTGAATTTTCGTATTTTTTAGTGGTCTTTTCGAAAAGAAAAAGTGTCGAGGCAAAATCATTAAATCGTGTTTTTGAAACTATACGAATCTAGATAAAGGTATGAAGAAATATATATCTTATTACCAGATTTGTAACAACAGTAACCGTCCTATAGTTTTAAACCAAAAAGTCCATACTTTTTTTTTACGTTAAAATTTGGAATAAAATTCAAATCCTTCTGCAAACCAAACATTTCACAAAGGCACAGAATAAATAATAGTGCTAAGGCACAGAAGACTCACTCTGCAAGCTCATTCAAATAAAAATAAATCTTTCTGCGTGGAAATAAAGTCCAATTCCGGTTGCTTTGTCATCGCTTACCTATTGTTATAATAACCTAGAGTTCGCGCATGCAAGCAAAACTGTACCCAATATCTACGCGCGAGTGTTTTTATTTCTATGAATGTCTCAAACAGCTCGCTCGCTGGTTAGGGTTGCGAGCGACTTGCGGGTTCGGTTTTGTTGTTTCTTTTGTTATTTCTTTTATTTAGACACCCGTAAACACAACAGTATCTTATATACGGATTATAGGAACATTTATAAGTCATTGTTCGGTGCACAAAAATCACAGAAATGATCGACCGTTCTACGCGCGAACGTGGAGCGTACGAGCCGAGCGGCATCCTTCTGCCATACGCCTGCCCGGCAGGCGCGCCGGCCGAATGTACCTAAACTGCGGAGTGACACCCCCCTGACAAGGGCCAGCCTCTTGATTTATTATGTTACTCCAAGATCTATCACGATCGCTTTAACTTTAATAGTACATTACAGCCGAGGACAGGTAAGTAAGAAATTACATTGTCGAGGATGGTTTGAAGCACGAGCCGCAGGCGAGGGCTTTAATCATTCGAGGCAAGGTAATTTGCTTACCGTACAAGGCTTGTATAGTGCTTTTCTCAAGAAATGCGAGGAAATAAAAAAAAACTGTTTAACTAAATAATATTTATTAAAATTTATATCACACATGTTCGGGCAATTATTAAATGTAAATGCTAATGTTTTCCCGGGTACACTTATGTATAAATCGCCCATAATAATATTATTTTAATGATGTATCATTAAAATACGCCAACAACACAGATTCCGAAAACGTATGCGCCTTTTTTTCACTTTTCCAAATCAGATCGTAGATTTTCATATAAGATCTTTCTTTTGATTTTGCTGTCAGTAAGTTTTCTGTTATTAATTTTGCTTCTGCTCTCAAATTTGGTGGAGTAGGTACATACAATGTCTGTATATGTTTCATTGGCAGAACTCATTTTGATAATTTATTACACAATATAAACTGTATTATCCTTTGGTATTATCTAATCAACCGCTGAAAATCATTCCCGCCGTTTTTTTAATATTGGTTTGTGAGGCCATGTCGAACGGTCATACAGCCTAGTGATACTTACTACTTGCTACTAAAATGCGCAACTTCAATACCCGCTTCTGGGCGGTAGATGGCGCTGTATATATTTCCCATACAAAATTACTCGTAAACATAGATATAGTATCTCGTAAAGGATATTTTGTCTATGATAAATCTCATTTTGTTTTTTCGATTGATGTTCGTGCTAAGCATGAAGCTCGACTTAATACTGAGGTATTCTCAGTATAAAGTCGAGCTTCATGGTGCTAAGGGTACAAAGCGCTTGTGGTACAATACGAAGTAAAATACTCTGTGCGCACCGTATTTAAAAAAAGTTAACCTAATTATGATATAATAATAATGTGGCTGTATGGTGCAAATGTCCCTTTGCTTTTTCTGTTTTTATACACAGGAATAACTAAAGAAAAAATAAAGAAAAAAAGTTGGTAGTACCATAGAAAATCACTGCAGTAATGAATTTCAGTACTTACTTACTGCACTAAAATCAGTGCAGTAAGTAAGTACTGAAATTCATTACTGCAGTGATTTTCAAATTTAGAATGGTGTGAAAAATATATTTTTCACACTTATGCTCTGAAATGTTAATATTATATTTGAGAAAAGAATGCAGTACGTGGCACTTTTCCGAGGTAAACATTCTAAATTTGAAAATCACTGCAGTAATGAATTTCAGTACTTACTTACTGCACTAAAATCAGTGCAGTAAGTAAGTACTGAAATTCATTACTGCAGTGATTTTCAAATTTAGAATGTTTACCTCGGAAAAGGTACTACCCAAAGATATTATTACCAAATTTTTTTCTTTATTTTTTCTTTCGTTATTCCTGTGTATAAAAACAGAAAAAGCAAAGGGACATTTGCACCATACAGCCACATTATTATTATTATTATATAAGTAATTATTATATCATAATTAGGTTAACTTTTTTTTTAAATACGGTGCGCACAGAGTATATTACTTCGTATTGTACCAAAAGCGCTATGTACCCTTAGCACGAACATCAATCGAAAAAACAAAATGAGATTTATCATAGACAAAATATCCTTTACGAGTAATTTTGTATGGGAAATATGTACAGCGCCATCTACCACCCAGAAGCGGGTATTGAAGTTGCGCATTTTAGTAGCAAGTATTAAGTATCAATAGGCTGTATGACCGTTCCACTTAGCCTCACATCACAAACCAATATTAAAAAAACGGCGGGAATGATTTTCAGCGGTTGATTTGATATCAATACAGTTTATTTATATTGTGTAATAAATTATCAAAATGAGTTCTGCCAATGAAACATATACAGACATTGTATGTACCTACTCCACCAAATTTGAGAGCAGAAGCAAAATGAATAACAGAAAACTTACTGCCAGCAAAATCAAAAGAAAGATATATGAAAACCTACGATCTGATTTGGAAAAGTGAAAAAAGGCGCATACGTTTTCAGAATCTGTGTTGTTGGCGTATTTTAATGATACCTACATCATTAAAATAATATTATTATGGGCGATTTATACATAAGTGTGCCCGGGAAAACAATAACATTTACATTTAATAATTGCCCGAACATGTGTGATATAAATTTTAATAAATATTATTTAGTTAAACAATTTTTTTTTATTTCCTCGCATTTCTTGAGAAAAGCACTATACAAGCCTTGTACGGTAAGCAAATTACCTTGCCTCGAATGATTAAAGCCCTCGCCTGCGGCTCGTGCTTCAAACCATCCTCGACAATGTAATTTCTTACTTACCTGTCCTCGGCTGTAATGTACTATTTACTACCATTGATGCTGTAATACAAAGATTGGTTTCAATTGTCTTTCACAACAAGTAATGAATGTCACACATTTGTCAAATTGAAAGCGATCGCAATAAATGTTGATTGTGAATTGTGAGTGATGAAATGTGAATTCACAACGTAAGTAATACTTATAACTTCCTATCTGGGGGCACGACAGTGCGCCCGCCAAGTCGAGCACAAAGCAAACACTGCCGATGCCGTACCATCCTTTTCTGGAACCATTTCGGCGTATTTTCTAGCCTTTATATGAAGACCTGTAGACAGGCTTAGAACGCTGAAATTACCGGCATATAGGTAGTAAATAAAAGGACACACCAGAACCCCATTTCAAGTTTTGAAGTTTTTCTTAAGTAAAGTACCTAGTGCTATTTGGCACTGATTCACTGATCAAATCGAACTAGAAGGTACTTCCCATAAACCTAGAGACCTGAAATTTGGTACAGGTTAGTGTTTGATGCCCACATAAAGAAAAAACTATCATAACTAGGATCATGGACGACCCTGAGACCTGCTCCCTCATTCACGAACCATCGGAAACGATCCCGACATCGACAGCGGAATGTATGCACTGTCTCTGACACTCACTATAGAATATGCAAAGACAAAGCACAGAATTCGAATCCGATTATGATTTCGGCATAAAAGATAGATGACGACCTATTCTCAGACCTACCGAGTATACATATGAAATTTCATCAAAATTGGTCAAGCCGTTCCGAAAAAGTATGGCAACTAACACTGACACAAGAATTTTATATAGTTAAAAGATAGTTAGATTTTATACGCGTAACTATGCTTGAAGATCCACTCGCACTTATCCAGTTCTTTAACCGACTTTAAAAAAAAGGAGGAGAGGTTTTTTTGTAGTAGCCTGGTACTGGGTAGCTACCTACCTATAATGTACTTAAATGTTTTTTTTCTTTTCAAAATAAGTACAAACTTTAATTTCGGCTAACAAGAATAGTACCTACGTAAAAAGTATACTCGTATAACAGTAGGTACCATCCTCCAGATCAGTCATTTGTCGATTAAAATTTTAAGTAGGTACATTCTCTACTAGATTTTGATAAAAAGTCATTTGTGGGTACTTTACAACTAGCGCACATATTTTACTTACGAACTCAAATAAATTGAGTTAACTCGTTTTATTATTTAAATTAAAAGCAAATACAGAGTCACAAAGACAGAGTGTGATGATAGGTATTTAATAAAACAGAATACAATCAATAAAAATTTGAATTCTTTTGCACAATTCCCTGCAACCAACGCACTATCCGTTAACGTCGCATTTTATTCCTTGCTTCAGGAAAACAATGCCAATTTTAATAATACAGTATCGAATACAGCTCTCAGATGTGACGATCTTGTAGACGAGTGATGTCTCTACATAAGCATATGAGACTCTCGCATTAACAGATACAGTAAAGAAATCACTCTTCTCGAGGTGGTCTACCAAGTTACCTTTTGTGTTAGAGTGCCCGTTACCAGTCAGAATAATAAAGAAATAAAGATTAACTCTCATTTACTATTAGAACTATTATAATAATATTGATAGAAATTTCATGATTAATTAAAGTCAAATTTTCAAAGATCAACTAGGACTGATACCGAAATCTAGACTATCCCACTTTTGTTACTAGGTTAGACTGTTAGAGCGGTTACACACTACGTCCGATTTGAGTCAGTCAAATGACGGTCTGGCGCGTTGTCATAGAGCTATTTGTACTTATGATACTTTACGCACTAGATCCGATTTCTATCCGTCATTCGTGAATTTCCATTCCGGACGGAAATCTGAACGGTATCCGAGCTGCGCACGAGCAGGGCCCTGTTTAACCAAATTTACATATTTGTAAATTTTAATTGTAATTTACAGGGCCCTGTTTAACGAAACTTACAAGTCCACAGTTATGTAAAAAAGTGTCAAAATGTGTAGACTTGTAATACAAGTGCTATTAAACCAAACCTACAAATACGTAAGAATTTGAAAAATTTAATTCAATTCAATTCTTTATTTGTCAAAAAACATGGTATTATTTACATAAAGGTCTTGAAAAAATATATATTACAGTGCTCATGATTTGCCGTGCTCTGGTACATTTATATTTGTATGCTGTCTGCAGCATACAAATATAAATTACACAATGAAAATGGAATTAAAGTACCTTCAAACCACTAAAAATGACGCATTTCACAACCCGTTTCACAATATTTTTTTCTAAATAAGTACTTTATTTTCAATTTTTCAATTAATAATAATGAGTCACACCAACACATCAAAATATGACTATAAAAATTACTGCATTTAATGCGCGAACTCGTGCAAGTACAACAGTTTTTGTTTCATCGAAATCTGGCCAGGATTTCCAAAGTTACAGCGTTGTAAAGTTTCACCAGCTTTTGTAAATTTGCTTTCCTCTCGCGCTATTACGATGACGTCATGTCGCACTGACATCTCCGATTGCAGCTGTTGCGGGTGACTTCCGTCCAACTGTACCTACATAGAGTCCGTCCGAGAGAATGATTTTTGTTATCAGCATATCTAAAAAATATGTTACTCGAGAAAAAAGAATATGTTTTTATTTTTTTCCTATCTTCAAAAATGACTGAGATATTGAACGTTAAAGTACGGCCTCCGAGGAAAATTCGGGTGAGCCAATGGAATTAACGTGTGACGTCACATCGCGATTGAGAGTTGGCGCTTTCGTATTTCTCCATTGGCTAAGAGTTGCGCTCTCACGGTTTCGCAATAAATTTATTTATTGTTCTTATAGTCGATCAATGATCAATTTTGTATTGAGCGCATGTGAAAAAACACCTTCAAATACTTACATAAGTTGTATTTTCGAGATTAATAAATTACTTAAATCAACTTTCGTAATTGCGGGCGGTATTCTGTCAATATAAATAGCAACCGTCAAACTTCGATCAACAATAACACGAAGCCGTCAAATGGACAGTAGGTGACAGTTTTAGAGTGCGGCTGCGCGCGGTCGAAATCGAATACTAATCATTTACCATAACCTTAGAATGAAGAAAATGTACTGTAACTAGTGCCAAAAACGCACCAGGTTGCGCGAAGATTGCGCACGGACGGACTCTATGTAGGTACAGTTGGACGGAAATCACCCGCAGCAGCCGCAATCGGAGATGTCACTGCGACATGACGTCATCGCAATAGCGCGCAAGGAAAGCAAATTTACAAAAGCTGGTGAAACTTTACAACGCTGTAACTTTGGAAATTCTGGACAGATTTCGATGAAACAAAAACTGTTATTACTTGCACGAGTATGCGCATTAAATGCATTTTTATAGTCATATTTTGATGTGTTGGTGTGACTCATTGTGTAAAACTGTGTCTCTAGCTATCTCTTTCTAAAACGAAGTGTTATATGGCGGGAGTATGGCGCTAAGCACATCTGACGTCATATGTGGCTAACGCTGTCCTTGTGTAATAAGGAAGTTTGATGAGCTATATCTCCGAAAATATGCAAAATATTTAAAAATAAATACCTGTGTCGTGTTTCTGATATTGATAAAAAACATTTTAAACAAATAAAAAAATCAGTCCAATCCCCTATTGTAAAAAACGCCTGTAGATTACAACTATAAAATTGTATCTAAGTACTGACATATTTTGAATTGTAAATTATTGATTTTTAGAAGGTAGATTAAAAACAATTTAATCATCATCAGCCATTATAAGTCCCGTAAGTAATGACTGATATACTGATAATGACTACAGACCTTCCTTATGGATGGATATGGAGAATAGGCCATGACCCACCACGCAGGCCCAATGCGGATTGGTGGGAATGAACGACTGCAAACGCAGCCGGGACTAACGGCTTAAAGTGCCTTCCAAGGTACGGAGGAGTTCGAGATTATACATTTTTGGTCACCCATCCCGTGACCAACTTACCATTGCGAAAGTTGCTCAAGTTCAAAGATTGAAGGCGGAACGCTTTTACCACAGTATAATAATATAGTTGTCACTTCTCATGCTCCTAAAGTTCGTGTTTATGTTGGGTATAGGCTGCATAAAATCGCTTTTTATGCTCTAGCTAGTGCATAAAGTAAAATCTTCGTCTAAAGTCTCATACTGTAAGACAAAGGTCGTCAGGTAAACAGTCACACACGCAATTAAACTTCGTTAAATAAACTTGTTATTTCATTCTGTTTCTTCAATTTTGTACATAATCCATGTTAAATTACTAAAATCATAAAACTAGGCAAAATTAATGAGTTTTCTAAGAAATAAGTATTTCAAGAGCACTGTGGACTAAAGTTGTTGTGCTGCCAATGCCACGTATAAAAAAAAAGAAAGAGAATGTTTTCCCGCCAATATGGCGAAGTCTTTAATTTTTTTTTTTGCAATATTGCTATTGTATTTGACTCATCGAAGTGAAAAGCAGAGTGTATAACTCGTACATAAAACCCGATACGTTTTATGCACTTGTTGTACAATCTACTATTTTATTTAATAATTATGTAATCAAGTTTATCGATATCTTGTAAAGTTTTCGAGATATCCGCTCTTGAAAGTCAGTAATTTTGGAAAAAATAGGTTTTCTTCACATATCAACTTTTGACCGGATAACTTTTCAACGATGCACCGAAAAACGTAATGCTGGCCATAGGGTTGCAGAGCATTAAATTCTCTTCAATAATATATATTTAAGATCATATATCGGACAGTCAGTTTGACTGATTCGAATCGAACTCGGATCGGATTCGGATCGGACGTAGTGCGAAGTGCGTAAGCAACAAGCAATATCAGAAGTCTGTCAGAGTTTTTAAAATCCGTCATTTGACTGGTTCGAATCAAATTCGACGGACGTAGTGCGTAATCGCTCTTAATGATGAATTAACACAATAATTTTTTTTCGGGTCAGTATGCTTGGAGAGAGAATAGTAACTTCAGAGAGGCGATAGTTATAAACGAGTAATATAACACTTCATAATAAATCCATTATTATTGTTCATTAATACGTTTTTTACTTTAATTTAAATTATTATATTTTCCACCACGTTGAATTCTTTCCTTAATCAAAAGTTTTTTTTTCTAAAATCATCTCTTATTTATCTGAACACGATTTTGTTGATTTCTGTAGGCATGTATCGCACACTGTACACGATGCTTTTGCAATATTGTCAAATGAATTGCTGATATTCATTACCAATCACAATTCAACTTATATGAAGAAATTATAAATATTTTTACAGTACAATCAGTATTGAAAGAATCGGTACGCATGCTTACATTTACTTTAAACTGTATAATATCGTAAGGCTCTTTGTAATATTAAGATAACATTTTGAAACCAGCAAATTGCTCTTACTTCAGTTTATCAAATATTTCTTATGATATTCTTTGTGTGTGGCACAAGTCAACATATTCCAATATCATCCAGTGCTTACCCGTGGTACTACCAGTAGTCCTACTAGTAGTACCATGAGTTTTTTTTTGCCAGTGGTACTACTGACTGATGTGTCTGGTAGTACTACAGGCAATTATTTTTACCCCTGATACTACTCATTAAATGTGTCAATAAAAGAACACCCTGATGATATATACCGTGAAATATTTTTTTAATTCAAACTTATGGGGTACCTACTTAAGTCATTTTACGTGTTTAGAATAATTTTCGGAAAAAAAATGTATTTTTTTTACTGTAAGTATTTAGTATAACATTAAACAAAGTAAATTGTTTGAAATGTTTTATTTTAATATTCTAAACATCTAAGTATAATAAGTTAGAAATACTTACCGTAAAAAAAATATTTAAAAAAATCACGAAATTTATTCTAAACACGTTAAATGACCTACCCCTTCGGTTTGGATTGAAAAAATATTTCATGATATATTATACTATCAGGGTGTTTTTTTATTGACAAATTTAATGAGTAGTATCAGGGGTAAAAATAATTGCCCGTAGTACTACCAAACACATCAGTAGTACCACTGGCAAAAAAAATCTCCCATGGTACTACCAGTAGGACTACTGGTAGTACCACGGGTAAGCACTGATATCATCATATGAATTGTGTCATCTAATGAATATGTAATAATTAAACTATATAATATTTGTACATTAGCATCTTCAAACACATGAGGTCGTTTGGTGCTTTCAAAGTGAGTTAATTAAATAAATAGTTGCATGAAATTTTGTACTTACTTAGGATGGTCGGAACAAGAATAAGAATTAAGAACTTTATTTTGCTAGAAACATGGTTACAAAGTTGTCGTTATCTTAATATGGCCAACATGTTTCGCTACACATAGGTACAGCATGCAAAATTATAAAAAATGGAGAACTTAATGAATAGTGACAAGAACAAATAACAAAAATAACTAATTCATTCAATAATAGTATGTCATCATTAAGTAATTAAAATTTAGATAATGTCAGGATCACTATAAATAACAAAAGATTCAAATCGTATGTCATTAACTAATATAATAATACAGAAAATGTCAGGATAATCATAAATTACAACAAATTCAAATCATATTATTACCGCATGTTCAACAGTCAAAGAGATATAGCAACAGTCATGGCCACAGAACACGGAAAAAAATCTCTTCTTGTATCTAATTTAGTTGGGTTGATATTTACTAAAGCTGCTAGCTTTCTGAAATAAATAAGAATCTAAGTATACGCTTAATAAATATATTTGAAACGATATCTTAAAACAGAGATAGGGAGTTCTCATCACAAACTTAATAAAAACCCCCTTCAATATATTTTTTTCATTTACTATGCTATTTTTATTTCACAATAATATTCCCTAGTTGTTCCGTTCGGAATATTTTATGAGTCCAAATATTACCATTAGATGGTTCAATTTAGTAGTTGGTCCGATGGGAAGAAAACCACGTAATGAGTTCCAATCGGAACAACTAGTTGATCCGTTTAGTTGGTCGGATTTGAATAACAGAAAAATTCTGTTAAACTTTCAAATGTCAAAAATTATTCAAACACGTAGCCTAAAAATATTAGTATTAACCTACCTATGCAATGCACACCCTGAGTTTAATCTCGTACTTTTCATTGAAATACAACAAACTGTTACTGATCATAACGCACTTTACAGGGCTTGAAACCGCTTAGATAATACCAGTTAAACAAAGGTTTTAAGCGGTTTTTGTAAAAAGTTTTGTTCGGAACGTACTTTGAGATTAAAAGCACTTCTAAAATCTAAATGAACCGGTTTAATCCACAGCCGCGACACGAGTTAGGTACACTAGTTCACACAAGTTCACAAATTGGAAGGAAAAGGTGCCGAAACGTCGGGTAAATAAAAAAAATCTTCAAGATACACATAACGCATGTCATAATTAATTTGTAAGCGTATTAAATATATTTTGCGCGTTTAAAGCCGTAAAAAATGTTTAATTAAACAAAACCTAAAAACTCGTTGTAAGGCTACCTGCCCAACGGAGCAGAGTTGCGGAGAGCTGAGCGAGTCTGAAATCTACCAATACAGAGGAGATTTAATGATATAAATACGGATATCCAATTCAATTGGTGGGCTTTAACTCCATCTCCTTGCTCCTCACCAGTGGACAGGCAGCTTTACCTCCAATAAGATTTGAAATTGGTTTTGAAAATAAACGCCGCGGTTTGTCATTGCAATATTTTTTTTATATCATAGTTCTGGAACAATCTTCTAAGGTACAATTTTGTTGTTGTTGGAGACCGTTCTTTGTAGAAAATTCGCTGCGGGTTATCGACAAGAGTAGAACAATATAACAGTCTTTAAAAATCTAAACAAAAATGATAAAAGTAGTAACAATTATTGTATTTTTTATTAATAAGTACCGACTTAACCAATTACAACAATAACAGGAACTTATATTAGAAGGCGGGCTTTGAGATGCTTGGATGAACGAAGATTAAGGCGATACTCGGAAAAAATGTGCTGAAGCGAGATAGCAATGAGAAAACGACGCGCGCGGGAGCGAGACCGATTTTGCAGATTAGGCAAAAAAAACACAAAATCACTTCGTATTAAAAAACTACAGCGATTTAAAAAAAATGCTTCTATACGATCCTCAATATTATTGGTGTCCACTAATTAAACCAATTTCCAATAGTGTAAGTAACCCCATTTAAGAATAATCTTCACTTTTCGTATTTTTTAGAGGTCTTTTTGAAAATAAAAAGTGTCGAGGCAAAATCATAAAATCGTGTTTTTGAAACTATACGATTCTAGATAAAGGTATGAAGAAATATATATCTTATTACCAGATTTTTAACAACTGTAACCGTCCTATAGTTTTAAATCAAAAAGTCCATATTTTTCCGAGTAGCGCCTTAAGTTTATGCTGTTGTTTCTAAAATAGATCAATTTGCTAAAACAACAATTTCTCTTTAAAGATATTCGTCTAGTCTAGAAAAAGAAACAAAAAAAAATATTTTCATATTTATTCTCTATCTGTTGGACATAAGGTTGTATTTTATTTAAAGAAATGTAACAGTTTGTAGTAACCTGACTTGCTGGCGACTGTACAAAATCTTTCTGTACAAAATAAAAGTATATAATATAAATAAAGAATAATATTCGACTCTCGTTCCGACCAAGTGCTGTTCCTTATAAGTAGCAGGTTGTTAGAAATCTTAAATATTTGTCAGAACTTGCCCAGATGACGCCTTTCACTCTCAAAATGTTTCGTGTTTTGGGCACACCGCTTTAACAAGTATTGCAGATATTGTGCATACAGCTTCCCCCTTACTAAAGAACGTGGTATCCATACAGTAACATCTGCCCCCTGATTCACGAACCATCGGAAACGCTCCCGACAGCGGAATGCATGCCCTGTCTCTGTCTTTCACTAGGTATAGAATAGACAAAGACAAAGCACAGAATTCTAATCCGATTCCGTTTCCGACAGTTCGTGAATCCAGGGGGCTGGTGTCAATCTGTTGTTGTCTCTGTCATCATTTTAGCTAGGTAATAAAAGTTTTTAAGTACTTAGGTGTAACTTTGCTCCATGTTTATTAGTAAGGTGGCTTATGTCTAATTAATTATAACAATATAAAAAATATTTTTGCTTTTTTGTATTCACAATGCAATTTTTATTATTGAAAATTAAGTACTAATCATTAGAAAAAATCGAGCTCCGATGGTACCCGAACCCACGACCTTTCTCTTTCCGGGCGAATGCTCTCTCTCGAACAGTGGAAGGTCGTGGGTTCGAGTTCCATCGGAGCTAGTTGTGAGACGTGTCGATTTTTTCTAATACTTAATTTTCAATAACAATTAGGGTAAGTCAAAGTCGCGCGTTTTCTGGACAGGGTCTTATTTAGTATGTAAAGCACGAAATATAATATCTTGTAATAATTAGGTAGTACAGTGCTTGGTACAGGAATGTTCTGAGTCCGTAGTGTGTAAGTTTCCTTACCTACTAACGAGCATGATCTATGAATAGCGGCTTCGTAAAGTTTGCATTTGCCTGTGTTTGTTTTGTTGCAGCGAGTATTCGATACCAGGAGCAGCTCTGAGCCTAGATCTGCCGGAATGAATGACATGCATTAACCTCCTGGTTTTCCTCGCGCCCTGGTACCTTCAGTTTAACTTCAGTGATGTCTCTCTCTTCCCGACGATACCTTCTTCACTCACACACACTCACACACTGATGATTACCCTTACTACATCACCCCCCCGACCAGCTGTTAGTTCCAACCGTTTAAACAGTATTGTAATTTGACTAACCTTACCAAGGCAGCTGGACGCACAGGTAATTTTTAGCTATAAGTTTTCATATAATTGGAATTTCAAAGAGCACTTACCTAAATAACAGAACCATTTGGATCAAGGTAGAGGTCTAAATTGCTTGGGCTTTCATTAGATTAGCGATTTTATTGTAATCACGTCACTTGTGACATTAGTATCCATAATTTTGTAGTTAAATTGGCAATAAAATATACACACTTTTTTAAATTTTTGACTACTGGCAAATTCATCACAATTGTTAAGAGTATTAATATTATCTCGATATTTGTATATTTATGCATTTTTTCCATCACCAAGCTGACATTTTTGTCCAATTCTCCACTTTTACGATTTGTTATCACATGGTCAATTTATTCGCAAAAGTCTCTTTACTGTCTTTCAGCCTAAGTCCTATCCGGAACTGAACACTTTTCGGTACCTATTCACACGAAATATCGGCTGCTCGACGACACTTTATAGTTTGTTATTTGTACTGGAATCTAGGAAATGTTTACACTAACTGTTAAAAAATAAAAAAGTTTACAGTGGGATTTCGAAAACTGGATCAAGAATACGACTAAAAAAATAACACACAACTCTTTTTTATTTTCCTTCAATGTTGAAATGAGCGTCGTCTTGAATTTCTTTATACTAGAATAGCTAGAATTAAATACTTAATTTGATTAGTGATTACTTACTTCTTTAACTAAGTTAAAATTCAGTAGTTATTTAGCCGGCTTTAAATCCCGATGACTTTTTCCAAGAATCCTTGCTTCGTACCTATGTGATGTGCTCAGAAATAATTACAAAAGAAATCTTATTGAAAATAATTAAGTATTAGAAAAAAATTACCCGTCTTACAACTAGCTCCATTGGGACTCGAACCCACGACCTTTTACTGTATGGATGAATGCTCTAACCACTGAGCCAAGGAGTCGTTAGTAGCTATAATATAAATACACAGTAAATCTTCACATTGATGAATTTGAATGCTGGTTAACAGCGCGTAAGATGTTTTGGATAAATTCGAGGCGTCTCCTAACGACTCCGAAGCTCAGTGGTTAGAGCATTCGCCCGGGCAGTGAATGGTCGTGGGTTCGAGTCTCATCGGAGCTAGATGTGAGATGGGTCGATTTCGTACAATACTTCACTATCAATAATATAAATTGCATTGTGAATGCAATAAAGTAAAAATAATTTGAAAAGAAATCTTTTTCTTTTCTTATCTCATCTTTTTTATGTGATAGCATCTATAGACTATCACATAAAAAAGATGAATGTATATCAAAATTCGTTCGTCAGTCAAATCTGAGTATGTCACGATCTTGTAAATTTTAATTTATGTAGAAATTATAAAACCCCTATAGATTCCAGTGCTGATAATAAACTGCCTTTGTACCTATCGTTTCTGTTTTCTTTCTTTTGAATGATTGTGGTCGTATTAAGATATTTTAGTAAAGTACATACCTAATTGTGACTTAAGTGTTAATATTGAACCCTTTTATTGAATGAGTGTTTCTGGATGTTTTAATAAGTGTTTTTTTTTTATGTTCCAACCGTGGTTGCGAATAAAATAAGTAATCACCAAAAGCTGAAATACTTATAAAATATTAGTACGGTTATTCGCAGCCACGTGTCAGTGATATCACTGGTGGAAGCTAGAAGTTGATGGAATGGTGCGCAGGGTCCCGCCAGCTGCGGGCGAGGCGCCCCGCGTGGAGTGGAGCCGCGGCCCGAAAACGCATTAGACGCCTTGCTCGACGAGCTGCAGACTTTCGCCAAGCCCGCCCCAGCAGCAGCAGCAGCAGCGGGGGCGCGCGGCGAGGGCTCGCTGCGCCGGCTGCACTCGTACCCCAGCGGCAGCGACACCGACGCTTCGCCGCCGGTGCGCGCGCGCGGCCAGCACCCGCCCAAGCCGCCCGTGCCGGAACGCCACCCCGAGCTGCTGGCGCTGGCGGCCCGACGCGCGCCCCCGCCGCCCCCGCCCCGCACTACTTCCCGGTCCCCCCTCGCTTCGCCAACCTCACCCACTTCTCCCCCCGACCCTCACCCCGACATGATCGACGAGAAGTCTACCTCGCGCCATGCTCTCCTCGAGCAACGTCACCAAGAGCTGCTCAAGAAGCAGAAGGCCCTTCAGGAGCAATATGCGCGGTTGCAAATGATCCAGAGGACTGGCCCTGCACTTGCCCCGGGGGCGCAAGACCTAAAGAAAACAGGCAGCGAATCAAACTTACTTACGAAGATGAATCTCAACCTCGCCCCGGCCGCGCTTTCTGGGAGTATGACCCACCTGGCGGCCGACGCCGAGCGCAAGAGAAGCGTCGACGCAGCCGCCCCCGAGAAGCCCCCGGGGGTCTTAGTAGCTCCGGAGACAATTGCGACTACTACCAATAAAGTTTACGAGACTGATATTCTTTAACCGCGTAGGCGCCGCTTTGTTAATAATATATCTGTTTGAATTGTTATATTTTTACGCCAACTAAGCACTCGTAGTGCGTTCCGAACTCCCGATACCACAACACCGACTTTCTGGTATTTTTCAGTTGTTAATAAGTTAAAGTTCACCTTTGCTCGTCCACTCCAAACTCCCAAGCTTGCTTGTCTTTTACAAACGCCACAGCGAATTTCGAAGTTTGTTATGAAAACATCTACATACCAAATGTAAAGTCCCAAATATTGTCAACCTTATTGAAAGGTGTAATTGCTTTTACAATATAGGTACTGCAAAATTATCCTAACCTAATACTTCGAAATTCTGTGACGGATGTACCTACTATCGAACCGATAAACCCAAACGAATCATGGACTCACACACACCGGAATACGATGATTATCAATTAAACGTAATAAATGTACTTAATGCAGACAAAAAAATACAAAAAAAATCAGATTGGTGTTAGTTATCAGTACTTACAGAAATATTAACTCTAACTTAATCAGTGTTGTACTGTACATAGGTCATTTGGCTAAAGTATCCTCCTATTCGTTACCTAGCTCTTAAACTCTTCGAGAATACTGGCCGCGCGCGAGACCCGTCGCCTCTTGTGGAACTATTGCGAATAATAATTTATGACCCTCTATACCCCTACACCTTTATGGTACTCACGACAGTTCCACAGGCTCCTTTCACTCTTTTTGAGAGAGCAATAGAATTCCAAATAAAACGGGCATTTCACCGTGTTAAGTAGACTCCCCTAAGGTACTTAGAAAACTATAATTTCGCTAAGAATTTCCTACAATTTATAAATGTGCCAAAAATTGTTTTCGGGACTCTAAATTTATGCAACGATAAATAACTAGGTACCGAATGAATTAAGAACTTAACGTTCGTTAAATTCTTTGTGGACATTCAAATTCAGTGAATATCTCGGTATGTACAACGAAAAAATAAATTTCTTTTCACTACTGAAAAATAACTACTTACTTATTAGACTTTCTCCTTACATAAAACTTTAATATTTTTGACGGGTCGTTTTACGAAAATATTAATAAATCGTCTGTGATAAAAAAGTTACCTAAATAAAAAATACCCAAGAATTGAAATCAACAGTTTAAAAAAACAACAACAGTATTGTATTGTTTTGGCACACATCCTTCCGTCGGTAGTACCTATTCGAGTCATTATACCTACAGTATGGAAAATAATAAAAACATATTCGCAAGTAATACTTAGTTTATGCACTACATGTACTCGCACTCAAAAACCGTCATAAATATTAAGGATAGTTGAGAAAAACAATAAATAAATTAAATTGAAAATATACGAATAATGTTCTTATTAAAACTTATGAAATAAAAATATCCTTATTTTTAGACTCAAAATATATGTGCGTTAGGACGTCTATAGTGTAGATCTTTAGTCATAGATCTACGTTATTGTATCACGTAAATGTTTGCGCTTCTTCAATGTTCGTTGCCACACACTTAAAATTTTGATTATGCACAATAAATTCACGCACTTAGTAATAATTTTGTGGAGTTATTCAACGGATTGTTGATGTTGCTAAACATGTAGGTAGGAATCGCTTATCACACTTGACACTTTGTGTTGCTTTTCCCGCTTCTGGAATATATATGTACTAAGTGAATAGGGAAATAGTAGTTAATATATTTTCACAATGGAATGATAGTTACTCGTGTTATACGTAATTTACGGCGAATGATCTATCACGTACCTAACATTAAGGAATTGTAACATTTATGTTCTCATACATTCCTTGAATATTTCTAAGTATTACCTAATCCTTGTAATTGGTTTATATTCATATTTTTATTAATGTTTAGTCTTTTACACGATAATCGTAACATTAATTATGTGTATTTGTTGCGCAATACTTTACTAGTGACAATTTTGCACCATTTAAATTAAGGCGCCACTAAGGTTAGGCCATTGTATAAAAATTGTTTAAGTATTTTTCGTGATTTTTTCCTTTCCCGTGTTCGTTTTAAACCATAATAAAAACCAAAGTTTTGGCTTATTTGCTAGATAGAAAATATAATCTTAAACTGTCTTGTCTGGAAATCGTTTTATTTTTATAGAAAAGAGAACTCGACGGTCTTTTGTAAATAAAATTGTTATTCAGGAATTATTTAAAAATATTTTTTGCATACTCTTCCAAACGAACACGGAAAAGACCATGAAATTACTTATTATTTTTCTAAAAGTGCCAAATTTATATTTATATTGCTATCTTATTTTAACATTTTTACATGAACTTTTAATTAATGACATGAATTTTAATGATAATTTTATACAAAAATGAAAATGTTATTAATAGGTATGGTATTGTTGTTTAGTTGTAGATCTACGTCATTATTTTAGCTAAAAGCTTCTTACCAATATTTGTTGATTATATCGAAATTAAACGTTATTATTATATTCTTGTTTAGTTTACCTATATTAATTATGAATTAAATAAGCTATAGGTAGAGGCATTTCACACAAAGGATGGGAAACTGGTTTTTATTCATATTTGTGTTTATTGTTTTTGTCAATTTTGTATTACTTACTTATAAAAATGTGTCGATAACATTTTAGCTTACCTACTTACTACCTATTATGAAAAACTAGCGGTCCGCCCCAAGTCCGCCCGGCTTTGCACGGGTGGACATTTATTTTTAAACATTTTGGAATAAATATGAAAAACTCAAACATTCAATGTCGGTAGCGTCCGCTTCGTAGGGAGGGGAGTTATTCCCTGAGAATCCCATTCCCGAGGATCCTGTCCAGGAGGAAAACCCAGCCGCGCGGATACCTATCTCATAGATGTGCACACGCCCCTCGTACTTCGGCCAGCGCTCTGCGCGCCTTGGCCGCGCCGGTGTCGCAAGCAAAGGAATTGAAACACAGAACAAAATCCGTAATATCTTTGGAATAATGGAATGTCCGATTTCATTAACTCAAAGAGTAATCTACAGGTATTGAAACAGTCTTGAATACGAAATGATTTATTTGGATAAGGATTAATACCAAGGTACGAATAGTGTGGCTTAGTTTGTACCGACGTTACTATTGCATATTTTAACATGAAAAAATAGTAATTTTTACTTAACTGTAATAGTTAGATATTATGGTATCACGGACTTTTTTGTAGATATTGATGTCCTTAAAACTGTAGTACATTACTTTGCTCTATTGTCAATACTTTCAGCAGCGTACGCGGAATAAGAATTTTTTGGTATCTTTTTTCACACCTTGAGTTTATAAAAGTTATTTAAATATTTTTTTTACTTTTTTGCATTCACAATGCAATTTTTATGGTTGAAAAATATAATATTTATAAAAGTTTTCATACGGATCCCATTTTTTTTTCTATAGCCTATGTTAATAAGGGATAACGTAGCATTCTAAAAGTGAAAGAATTTTTGAAATCGGTCTAGTAGTTTTTGAGTTTATTCGTTACATACCTGAATACATACGTACATGAATACAAATCTTTCCTCTTTATAATATTTATTCGTTACATACCTGAATACATGCATACATGAATACAAATCGCTCAACCTTATAATATTAGTTTTTTTTTAATTTGACGACTCTGTATGAAATAAAATAGGGAGAAAAAACAAACAACAACAACAAACCGTTGCGCTGTAGGGTTTGCGAACCGATGGCGTAGCTTCTATAACGTTCACAAGTATTGTAAAGAATTTAAATAAATCTGACATTGACTTTAGTCTAGATTTCCGTGTTTTCGAAAATGGACAGGAGGAGGAAAGAGTGGAACGGGTGTCAAGTGCAATAAAGGAACTATAATATAAAGAGGGTAGACAATTTCGTCTTCTACTAACACCATCCACCCGCATTAACTTTTTTATGGTGCTTATGCACGGTGCAAATAATGATTAAAATTAAATACCTAGCATGCACATGTAGCTCTTGACCACGAGCAAGTAGCTTGCGCATATTACTCACTCGACAACACCGGGGGAGACAAGTGCACGGACTGCAATAAAAATAGTTTTTCATAATAGTTATAAGTAGTAAAAATGAGCAGATTGTAAACTTTAATCATATTCTAGCTTACATTTTAATTGTTGTATGAAAATGTTTATCTTGCTCCAATTCCTAATTTACTAAGTTTTAAATCCTCTTGAATATCAGGTTAATTACAATAACTATTTAAAAAATCAGAGAGGAAGTAAATCGCAATCCTTCTTGCCATAATAACGGAAGATTGGGATAAGTAAACTCGCTTATATTATATCAAAAATTATCCATAAGCTATTAAATAGTACCTAAATGCAATATTATTATTTTATTAACACGTGCTGTCAAACACTAAAATCAAACCATATATTAATAAAACTCAGAACCTCTCTATATTTTAGATTTACGCTTCTCGTGAAATGCGACTTTATTGCTGTATATAGATATTAAGTTAAATTTATATAATAAATAATTATATATACACTGGAATTTTTTGTATTATTTCAAACCGTTTTTCATGTAAATATAAGGTTGTTATTGTTACCCTACATAACCAATTTACATTACCATCACAGGTATGGGAAAAAATATTTCTTGTACAAAACTAGTAGGTACATAATGTAGATGGAATGTCTTTTCCCGTACAAAATTAATATGGCCGACCAGTTATGTACTGGGAATACATTGCAGCCGAGAACGGGAAGCTAGTTGCACTGTCGAGGATGGTTTGACGCCCGACCCGAGCCTCAGGCGAGGTCTGGTAACGTTAAGTCACAATCGTGTCTCGATCGTGTTTCAATTGTAGTTCAGTGGTAGTGCTTTTTTAAACACTAGTTACAAGAGTTGTGAATGTGGTGTGTGGTGTGACCATCAAATAGTATTGTGAAAAAAGTACTTATTTCTTGTAACTGTGTGTAAAATAGCACTACAACTGAACTACAATTGAAACACGATTGTGACTTAACGTTAGCAGACTTGGCCCCCAGTTTGTTAACATTTTCATTAAAATGGATTGAATTAGACAGGAATGGGCAGTAGGTTGGTAGGAGAATATTTGTACAAGAAAATATTTATTCTTCTATATGGGGTCCAAAGACAGCCGGCCTAGCATAAGCGGCTTTTATCACGGGATAATATGATATGGTACGGCATGCCGTCTTGCTTACACCTTAGTGGGGTAAGCAAGACAACTTGCCGTACCATATCTTATCGCGCGATAAAAGCCGCTCATGCTAGGCCGGCTGGAGTCAAATATGCAAAAAAATATTCTAGAGTCCCATTTTTTGCAATAATTATTATTGCTATAAAAGGAATGCCTATCCTACCTAACACACCTGCGGTTTGCCGATGATGTAGTTCTCATGGCTGAGACCATGGAAGACCTGAACAAAATGCTCGAAGATCTCAGCAATGCTTCCCAAAGAGTGGGTCTGAAGATGAACATGGATAAGACGAAAATCATGTCCAATGCCCATGTTGCATCCGCTCCAGTTAATGTTGGGAAAATTACACTCGAAGTTGTTGACCACTATGTCTACCTGGGACAGACAATCCAATTAGGTAAGTCCAACTTCGAGAAAGAGACCTCTCGTCGTATCCAGCTCGGATGGGCAGCGTTTGGGAAGCTCCGGCATATATTCGCGTCCAAAATTCCTGAATGTCTCAAGACTAAGGTCTTTGACCAGTTATGACTTATGGAAGCGAAACGTGGTATTTTACTATGGGTCTCATTAGAAGGCTCAAGGTATTTCCCTGCTCGATCGAATCAGAAATGATGAGATCCGCAGGAGCACTAAAACGACCGACATCGCTCGAAGGATTGCTCAGTTGAAGTGGCAGTGAGCGGGTCACAGCGCGGAGAACCGATGGCCGTTGGGGCGGAAAGGTTCTCGAATGGCGACCGCGAACCGGACGAAGTTCCGTGGGCAGGCCCCCACAAGGTGGACCGACGATCTGGATGCGGGCAGCGCAGGACCATAAACTTATTTATACTAGGGAGTATAATAAGTTTATGCGCAGGACCGATCGTTGTAGAGATCCTCGGGGGAGGCTTTTGCCCAGCAGTGGGCGTCATACGGCTGAAATGATGAAATGGAATGCAATGATATGGGTGCTAATATTATTTTTTTAAAGCTTACCTACTCTCATTCTGGACAGATTTTTCGCAGACAACCCTGTATCATCGTGTTCGTAATGGTATACCTACAATAGGGTAGTTGACTGAAAATTGTTTATTGACTTAAAATGTTTATTTGAAATTGTAGCAACACAACATAGGTATTTATTTTCAAATATCTTGCATATTTTCAGCGGTATAGAGCATCAAACCTTCAAATTAGACAAGGAAAGCGCTAGCAGTCAGTGACGG
The DNA here is from genome assembly GCA_949710035.1 of Crambus lathoniellus. Lineage (NCBI taxonomy): Eukaryota > Metazoa > Arthropoda > Insecta > Lepidoptera > Crambidae > Crambus > Crambus lathoniellus. The sequence goes on from OX453296.1 coordinate 35,049,311, forward strand.
CACATGCTAAGAACAATAATATTGTTCTGAGGGCACATGCTGGTAGCGCCATACCATGAAGCTCGACTTAATACTGAGGTAACTGGAGTTCTCACCCTGAATAAAAAAGTGAACACCAGCAAATTTGACATTTAGTATGTAGTGGCTGTCAGTTGTCTCATATGACCATACGTATTTTTTTAAAGTGTAGGTGAGACGGAAGACAGCCACTGTGTAATTTGTGGTCACAAAAAATTGTTCGTACTGCACTCTCCAGTTACCTCAGTATTAAGTCGAGCTTCATGCGCCATACTCTCGCCATAGAAAATTTCATTTTAGAAGGAGACAGCTAGAGTCACAATTAAATGTCTCATCATCATTCACTTTGATTAAATACAAATTGTTTTTTTTCGCATTTGTTATTCAATAGGTAATGTTATATTTCTGAATGTCATAACAGTCAAATACCCTATTAATGAAGTAAAAGATTTGTTAAACAGATGTGTGCAAATTTTTTTAGAGTCCTTTTAATCACTGCCAATGACAACCCTATGTTCTGACAGGAAAATCAGTGCCAACCCTACGTTAGTAGATATATTATGTTCTATGGGATTCATACTATCGAGTGGTACCTATGCGAGTCAGATGGGCGCAATTTTCATAAAAAGTTACGTTTTGAATTGTCGAGGTCGATTAAACATAGCCTTGTCAGGAAAATTTCAGCCAACCCACTAGCAACATATTATTTAGCCTAATAGATTGGATGTTAAATACTTTTGATCTATTAAACAGATGAAAGCAGATCGATCCCTTATCGTATCTTATAGTATCTACACACGTTCCTATCCGACCTCCGATCGGTCTGCTCCCAGACCAAATCGGAACGTGTGTAGCGCAGATTTGGTCTGGGAGCAGACCAAATTGGCTGTCGGAATCGGAACGTGTGTGTAGACACTATTAGGCTAATAGAAAAGACTTCAACGCGCTTTTACATACTACTCTGTCAAGACAACATGACACCTGCAAATTATACCCGTCTCTTTCACTCGATGCTGTCATGCCCGGAGAGTAAGAGGGCGGGTATAACCTGCAGGTGTTATGTTATCTTGACCGAGTAGTAGTTTTCAATATTGCCCGAGCAGAGTAGAAAAATTAGAGGAACTAACCTATGTAGTTCCAATAGTGTGTAGGTTTCCTGAGCAAAGTCTAAAAAGTTCATCTCGATTACACGCACCGCGGTGGGTGGAAGCTGGGGTTCAGAGACCCTGTTTTCAGTTTCTCGCTCGAAACTCGTAAATGGTGCGTCTTAGCGAAATTACTTCTAAGAAGCAATTAAAGCTTATTTTTCCCACAACTTTAATTATTCACTCATAAAAATGCATGGTTTTTAAGATAATATAACCGATACAAAGTCGGTAGGTCGGTACAAAGTGTTCGGTGGTGTGAGGGCTATCAGCAGGACAAGCAGGTCAACGTCTTCTCCTATGATAACAACAGATGAATGAGAAGCCATCTTGTCCAGGCCACCACCTTATAATATAACAATCTGCATCTTCTGGAGCGGTAGTCACCTGCATTCCTCGTGCCGTTAAAGTCTTCACCAGCAGCTCAATCATCTTGGTCTTACTTTTCTCATTAGCGAGGGAGTTTTCCTGCTTTATGTTATCAAGAACGTTCTCTGCAACATTGACCTCCACCGAACATTTAGTTGATCCTCTACGATTTAGCATAATATTATTATGAATATACTTACGTACTTATATTGTTAAAGAAAATTTTGTGATATAGGTACAACTTTTTTTGATAATGTTTCTGTAAAACAAACTAGTAAGGAGCTAGATAGGCAAGTTAGAAGAAAAAAGTGACAAAATAACTTACTTGGTACGCAATTAAGTATACCTATAACCAAAGTTGTGGGAAAATTAATAAGCTTTAGATACTTCTAAGACGGTATACGGTGCATTTTAGCGACATTAGGAGTACCTACCTTATGTCGCTAAAATGCACCGTTTACGAGTTTCGAACGAGATACTGAAAAATGGGACCTGCGGCGCGTGTAATCGAGAGGAATTTATTAGACTTTGCTCAGGAGACCTACCCCTACACAATCCTAAAACTATTGGAACTACATAGGTTATTTCCCCTATTTGCCCTTTTTGGTTCAGTCTGCTCGGACTAATACGCGTTAGTGTTAGGTACTTGATACAAATAAGACCAATGTGCTATAAAACCTAGAGAAGTGGATAAATAAATCATAACATTAATGAAGTGGCCGTACGTGGATCGACAACGAAGGCGTATCAACAATATGACCAGTTTAGTCTGGTCATATACTTACCTAATGAAATGGTAGGTCACATCATGATTATTATGAATTTTATAATCTGGACACAACATCATTCACAAGACCTTGACTGATTCCTTGTTTTAGAAATTAGGCTTATTTAGAATGTTTTGAATACTCAAAGTTTAGAATAAATAAAATTAAATCGATTAGCGGCGCTAGTTGGCTCATGTCAGCGTCTTAACATGGCGCGCCGCTTACTTTTGCGATGCATAGGCCGCACTGGTTACGGCGATAGCAACGGCGACGATAAGAACGATAAATTATGCTTGTCGTTTCTGCAGTGCTGCCACCGACACGTTTCTATGGGCGTTTGTGCACTACACTGAATTTTACCGATTCGGAAAGAAACGGATGCTTGTATATTAATGATTAATCATTTATAATAGTAAGAATTTATTTATTTCGTGTAGTTATGGGTTTGAAACATTGAAACTACACGAAATAAATAAATTCTTACTTTTATAAATGATTAATTATTAAAATACGAGCATCCGCTTTTTTACGGATCGGTAAAATTCAGTGTAGTGCACAAACGCCCTAAGAGTTTGTTTCAACGAAATCGCCGTCGCGTCCGTCAGTATCTTCTCGTCTAGCGTGGTCTAGCGTCGCAGTCGCCTAGCAGCGAGGCCTCGGCATCAAAGGTATGAAACGCCATGAAGTTTAATGCAGCATACACGGAGATAATGCAAAAACCAATCCACAGACAGTAAATATACTATTGACACAGTATTGATCACTGGCTTGAGGACAAGCCAATGTCGTGGACTATCTCAATTTATGCAGCATTTACACGGAGCCAATACTTAATGCAATCCAATAAGCCAGTCCACTAAGACAATAGCTGATATTACTATTGATTAGAACTAGCTTGAGGACTATCTGATGTAGTGGACTGTACTATTTACATGATACCATTGTTGGACTGGCTTAGTGGATTATCTGAAGTATTAGCGCCGTGTTAATGCTGCATTACACGCTAATATTGGCCTTGCTTATTGGGCTATCTCAAGTATGGCCCGCCCGCCGCACGTGGCAAACGTTGCCTGCCTTGCCTCGCGCGAGGCTGCTCGCTTGGTGAGGGAGGACCCGCCTAATCACGTAAAAACGGCTGATCGGATTTTTATGAAATTAAAACATAAAATACTTTTATCCTGGTTATTGGTCCCCTAAGTATTTTCTCGAATGTCCACGCGGACGAAGTCGCGGGCGGAAGCTAGTGCTGCATAAGACGTTACTTTGAGTGACAGTGACAATGCATGCATTCCGCTGTCGGTATGGTTTTCCGATGGTTTGTGAATAAGGAGGCTGATCCATGTTTTTATCTCCGTAATAAATAATTGTTTTGTTCGCATTGATGGGTTAGGTCACAGCCATCTCTATCGTCTTCTACAAGCCATGCGCATAAAGTTGGCAACGTAGTTTTAAGTGAACCGATTTGACATCGTTTGCACCGTTTGACAGGTAAACAGCGAGTAAACCTCGAGTACTGAATCCTATGGAGATGGCATATCTTCTATACATCTATACAAATAAATAAAATTGGAGTGTCTGTTTGTAACATTAAATAACCGCTTTTTACTATGTGCATATGATTAAATATACGGTACATATACCAAAATGACATGTTTTATAATTTTTGTCTGTCCGTCTGTTTTTTCCGGCTAATCTCTGAAACGGCTGGACCGATTAATATGGACGGCTGGACGGCTTCAATTAGAAGAAGTTTAAAATTGAATTCCAAGATTTTCTTACATTGTGACTTAGTTACACCTCACTTTTTCGTAGGTATACCACCTCCATAGGATTTAGTACTCAGAGGAGTAAACCGGTTCACAGCAATGTTGCCGTTCCGTATCAAAGCATGGCTTGTAGAAGACGATAGAGACGGCTGTGGTTAGGTACTCTTTTTTAAGATACCCGAGTCAGAAAATTCAGGGCAGTTTCAACTACCTACAATAAATTGATAATTGACATCATGGACATTTTCACCAGCAGGCATTTTCGGGCCAAGCAACGCAAGTTTTTCCGGTGCGAGTGAGCAAGTGTTATGATTACTATCGGATCTTTCTGCATGCTCTCGTTACGCACTAGGACCGGTCCAATGAGGTACCCACTCTTGCGCAAGAGTCGGTATAAGGGTTGCCACCTTTTAATCAAAAAATATAGTACTTTCCCCAAAAAAGGGAGGTAGTACTTTTGGAAAATTTTAATTTATTTAGTCTTAATCATTAAGGCAACAGCGATTTGCCTCCCAGCCCAACTAACTCCGGCACGATAAGCGAAAAGGCTTAGTTAGAAGGCAGACACACATAGTTTTTTTTTTATAACTATTTATTTTCTGAATTTTATGTTGTCTGATCCATAGTCTTTGCACAAGAAAAAAAAATCTTTCCGTGTTCTGTGATCTCTGCACAAGAGAAAAAAATCTTTCCGTGTTCTGTGGTCTCTGCCTACCCCCGTGCGAAATAGGGGTGAGTAGGTATATGTACTTATGTTATTGTACCTGTTGTGAAAATAAATAAAATTTCATCACCACCAATTCTAGCTATATCGTATAATTATCGTTTTATCCTAGTCCCGAGATCAAAATTTTTGTAAATGTCGTTACCTAACTAAGAAACGCTGGCAAGTTTCTTGCGCCCATTCTTCTTGTCAGTTAAAAAAGTCTTGAATGGGTGGTAGGACAATATTGACGATTCATAAGTACATATTTATTATGTCTAAGTGAATAAAGAATATTTTTATCTTTTATCTATTTTTTTAAATACTTAAAGTATTTTTCGTAAGGATTTTTTTTTTATGTCTGAAATATAGTACGCTGCTATATGGTTGCAACCCTATGTACATGGTCCGTACCGCTAATATAGCTGAACTTTTCCGCCGACCAATACTTCGGTAAGTAAGTAGGTACCTACTAACTAGGGCCGTTTTCAAAAATAATTGCTGTCTTACCGAATTACGACATCGCATTTAATTGGCTGAATGAATCTGTAAATCTCGTATTATGTCGTGAGCTTCACTGTGTATATGAGATAACTACCTAACGAATGGTGAATTCGACGTCGTTATAAAGAGTGTCTCAAAAGTACGTATAGGATTTGAATTTCGCGCTATTTCCGAAATATTTAAGATGGCGGGTTGAAATTTGACATGTACGTCATCTTGACACATGTAAAATTAATCGAGGAGCGTTTCACAATAAAACAGCGCATAGAAGTTATACAAATATTTAACGAAAATTCACGATCAATTACAAACACTCGTCGAAAGGTCGATAAATCTCGTAATTTCAAGAAGAGGTGATGTCAAATGGCCACCGAGATCTTGCTATCTGATGGCACTGGATTTCTTTCTTTGGGGCTACGTCAAAGATAAAGCCTACACCAACGATCCACAAAACATAGACAATAAAGACAAAATATTAGCCGAGTTATTGGTGAAATAAGTAGCGAAATGTGTGAAATTAGCAGCGAAATGTGTGAAAGTGTCATGAAAAACTTGCACACAGCAAAAATGCCCATGGCGGCCATTTCGCATATATTCTATTCAGATAAAATTGTACAAGTTTCTTCTTTAAAATAAAATAAAACTACGAAGAAATTCCAATCCATTCGCGTTTTATTGAGACAAATCATCCTATACCTACTTTTGGGACACCCGTTATTTGGACTTATCAGTCCGAGTACGTAGGTTGTAGTTAATGGAACATTAACTACAACCTACGTACTCGTACATACCTACATAGTTACAATGTGCAGGATTAAGCGGGAAATGCTTTTCCGGAAGCTTACTCTCTCGCTCACCTTCATCGTAACCATAGCGGATGATCCATACGCGCCCTTCTTGAGACACTTCGCGCGTACGATGACGGCAGTGGAGGATCCTCTGGGTGTGGCCAGGTGAATGTTTTTTTAATTAATTTGTACCTAAATTTATTAATCCTTATTTTTTAAGTAGGTAAGTATCTTTTGTTTACTAACCCATGGATCTTTGTTGTCTGAAATTATTGAATTTAAATTGAATTGAATTGTAACGACGATTTTGAATTATTAATTGTAGCTTGAAAGGTAATAGTAAAGTAAGTAGGTAATACGATAAGCTTTCGAGTGTTCGGGCTTGACAGGTTGTAGGATGGTTTTAAGTTCATAAAACAAGTGAGGGATAAACATAGACTAGTCGTCTCGTCGAAATAACTTAACATTCGATAGGAGCTCCAGAACTTTCTCGCGGCTGACCTCTGCTCTGGGAAGGAAGCTTGAGGTCTCGGATATGGTTTCTCTTTGCCATCGGACCTGTTGGTACATTCTCGATAGCGAATCACTTACCCATTAGGTAACAACCATTGAGTTAAAATGTCATTATAATTCAACGGTAACAACAATCCTTTAGCAGACGACCAGCAAGAAATTTACACACGACACAACTAATGCCTAACCTACTCAGTTTAGAAAACCATCTAGCCCTTCAAAACCACCTGATAAAAATAAAAATGAATCGCCGAAATGTAAATGCTATTTTAAAACCAGTTTTTAACTAAAACGCATTTTCACTGGTTAGTAGTTAGTTAGTTTCACTAACTAGTTTTTACTAAATGCCTAAGTATGATACAACTAGAATTAACTGCGACTCAGAAAATATAAAATAGGTATCAGTTAAAACTAGAACGAGATTTTTACCATGTTCATTAAATTTGTTTTCGAGTCTTCGAAACACTATTTTTAACTAGAGAAAACGGGTTGTAACTATTAAGAACGGGTTCTAACTGTAACATATCATAAACCTACGCAAATAATTTTAAAACGACGATTGCACCAAATTAGACAATTCTTTGTTGTTTGTTAGTATCAGGACAAGATAGATAGATAGATAGAATAATTAACATCTGGTTGTCGCAAACAAAAAATAAATAGCATAGAGTAAGCAATACCTACGTAAGATTTGACAAACGTCATATTAAGATGGGCGGATGGTGTATATTTGGGTGTATATCTATGTGCTCATGATGTAGATGAGCACTAAGAAAGAGTGTTGGAAAATTCCCGTTATACTGGGTGCTACATGATGTTCCAGTTTGTTTGGAGATTTGTATAGGGCTGAAGGTAGAGACACCATTTTTGCAGGGTAGATACCTTTCACGGTGTAGGTGAGCACTATGAAAGGGTTTAAAAATAAGGTCTACTGATAAATAAATACCTTGATACGTATATTGGTAATCCGTGACTTTCAAAATAAACGCACAACTATCTTAATAACGCGAACGGAGATGCGGGCAAAAGCAAGTAAATATAAAATTAGTTCAACACCCGAGAGATTTATGATATGAATAGCATATTTTACTTAGGAAATTTAAGTCCGAAGTTAGCTTTTTGTTTTACTAGGTTCAATAGAACTTTAATGACATTTAAGAATGTAGGTACTCGGATGATATCCGTTATGTAAATGTTCTAAGTTAATAAATAGGAGGAAATAATCGAAATTGGAACTCAACTCACTGTTTAATACTGAAGTAAGTATCTTATTGTTTTTCACCAACTGCTTAGGTACTAGAACATCCAGAATAATTGTTACAAAGTAGTAAATCTCATTTTGGCTATGCGTGTTAAACCGGCTGTAAGAATTATAGTAAGTATATATTTAATTATTCTCACACAAGGTATTTTAAAACTAGGTCATTAGATTGTCTTAGGAATATCTTTAGTGCTATTATAAAACTAAGCTGATGTATAAACTATAAGTAGATTGAAATAAAAGTAATAATTTAATATTGATTTTCATGGTCAGAATATTTAAGAAACTATTATTCTTTGAAGTTGATATCTTAAGGTATTGAGTATTATTGCCTGGTCATTTAGGGAACAAAAGGAATAGTTAGTAGGTATTCATTGTTAGTAATAGGGTTAGGACTCGGGTCGCTTGCTGAAAGAACCGAGTATCTACGACATACATCCAGGGCAAAAATTAGACTATCACGAGCCCTTTCAGAACTATAAAAGAGCTTAATTACTTTTTAATAAGGGATAAGTCTAAAAACGATAAATAAACATAGTAAATTGTAGGTTAAAATATTTATTTACTTAAGTATAACAAAATTCATTAATTACCTAGATAGTTAGAGCATAAGTTTAGATTTCACGTTAGGTTACAGAATGCATAGTACCTACCTAAGGTTTCTTTATCATTACATAATCTTCTTATAATACACTTTCTTTATAATTAGAGTACATTTATTTTGTACTTAGTGGTACTTAGGTCCGGTTGCTCGTACATTTAACTTTTGTTAAAATTGACAAAAGTTAAAATTTAACTGATGTCAATTTTGACATCGGTAAAAGAAAAATACATTGGTTATTTTAGGGTTAAAAGTGTTGTCTGTACTATTTTATTAACCTTCCCTTAATTACTAATGGCAAAATTTAAACCACCCCCACCCTGTCGGTTATTTTGACCGCCGTTAAAACTGTAATTTGACTGCTCGTTAAAGTAACCGCTGCTTCAACAACGCTTTTTAAATTTGACCGCCGGTTAATTTTACTTTAACCATAATTTAACCCTAACCAAGCTTCGAGCAACCGGACCTTAGTAGATAATAGTTACAGAGAGAGGAGGTTTTGCAAGTAATTTAAAACTCGCGAAATCGAAAACAATTTGCATAAGAGGTTTTTCCCACGCACCAGATCAATATTCAACGTCGCCATGCTATAGCAAGTAGGCCATTTCGGGTGTCACACGTGTCACACTATCAATGAACCCAAGTAGGTCAATACAGGTGACATTGCATAATTCGCTCATAACCATGCGAGTGACGCGGTCGCGGTCCTAACAAATACGTCCGTATTGCGATACCACTTTGCACCACACACCATGTTATGGTGTGACACGTGATAAAAGTCAGGAGCCACCGTGAATGATGATATCATCCACCGGCTTACTAAACGCAACAAATTCTTACATAAAAATAAGTCCAGTCCAGCCTCGCTTGCAGCTTAAACAATGGCTTATTATGACCAAACTATCAACGTATCGGTTACACAAAACCAGTAGGTAAGTAAGGTAGGTAATGGCAAAGTGCAACAAACTTTCACGGCTGTCGTACGTAGACAATGATTTTACGCACAAGACAAAGAATGCACCACTTATGCCTAGTTTGTCGGTTACGCAATGTCTAGCTCGGAGGTGGGTGGAGGACTGAGAAAGTCAACAGACCCGTTTAGGAAATGCTTCCGCAAATCTGAGCGTCTGCGCTGCCCCCCTCCCGTGACCTCACCCCGCAACCCTCTTGCAGCGTTACCATAATATAATACAGGGTGTTAGGGGCACCGTTGCAAAAGCTTTAACCATGGCTTCAGACCATCATGCTGAACAACGTACAGCAAGAATTGTTGTCGGAAATGAAAAAAAATCGACTTTTCATACAAATTTAGCAACTAATCGAGACATTTTGTATGGAGAGTCGAAATATTTTTTTCATTTCCGACAAAAATCTTACTTTGCGTTGTTCAGCATGACATCCTGTCATGCTGAACAACGCAAGAGCCTGAAGCCATGGTTAAAGTTTTTGCTAAGGTGCCCCTAACACCCTGTATATATAAGGTGCCCCTAACACCCTGTATAAAAAATAAAAAAAAAGAAGAAGAAGAAGAATCAATATATAATTCCATTCTATTTATAGATTCCGTGCTTTAGGGTTTGATTAAAATTTCTCACAAAATACTTACAGCTACTTGTGTGATTCATGAGACTTTTGTTTTTACAAGCTTTTTATTAACTTGCCATGTAGTTAGTTAGTAGGTGGTTAGTAGGTATGTTAGTTAATTAGTGGGGGACAACCCACTTCACAGTGTTCGATGGAGCCGGAATTTTGTATACAATTTTGGTTCAGATGACAATACAATATTATATAGTCAGCAAAAAAGCTTGTCATAAAAATTAAATTTTCACTAAAAACTTTTTTTATTGAAGTTATTTGCTAGCACACAAATAAAAGGCAAATTCTCAAAAGCGTCATCGTCACAGCTAACAATTTTGGGAATAATAAAAATTTCTTTCAAGGAATAAAAACAATAGCCCTTCTCAAAAGTAAGGAACTACAAAATATTCCCATTAAAATTGTTAATTGGACATAAATACTCTTAATAAGGGGTATTATGAAGAACCAACCATTCAGTAGGCACTACTATAAAAACATAAAAAAATAGGAACTGTTCGATTGTGCGTACAACCGATACAACTTCAATATTTACAAGTGCTCTACAAAAACCGGTCCAAATCAATTCGCAATAAACCTTAAAATGTCAGTGACAAGTTGAATGCGCTGTCAACTTTACGAGCAAAGGTTGGTTCTCGGCGCGTCCCACAAACGGGTTCGCGGCCCGCTTGCTTCCTACACGGACACTTCCTGGTGCCTATGCTAGTTTCGCGAACCTGTCACACTTCCACGGAGGAAATGCCAAAGCTGTTAGGTACGCTGGTGTACCTACATAACTTCACTTGTTATGATCGGTACTCAAAAATAACTATTGCGAAAATAGGTATCTATTTGGTTAATCGAATAAAGACATTACAACTATGTACTATGGCATTTAGCGAATGCATAGCTGCGTGGAGAACAATAAGGTACTGGAGTAAGAAAACCAAATAAGACTATTTGTGCTTTGCTTAAAAGGTCAATTCTGTCTATTTCAGACACAGCGGTTCCTTTTTAGGGTTCCGTAGCCAAATGTCAAAAAACGGAACCCTTATAGATTCGTCATGTCTGTCTGCCTGTCTGTCTGTCTGTCTGTCCGTCCGTCCGTCCGTCCGTCCGTATGTCACAGTCACTTTATTCCAAAACTATAACGTCTACAGACTTGAAACTTGGTAGGTAGATATATTCTGTGAACCGCTTTAGGATTTTATAGAAAAATAAAAAAAATAAAAATTAAGGGGGGCTCCCCATACATGGACCTGAAACTGAAAAAAAAATATTTTCATAATACATATTAATGTGGTGTGTTTTTAGATGGGTATTTAAAAATCATAGTTAGGTTTCTTTATCATTTTTTATCAAAGTCAATATTTTAAAAGATATACACTTCCAAAGTGGTAAAATGTGTGTCCCTCCCCCGCTCTAACTTTTGAAATAAGAAAGATAAAAATCTAGAAAAAATATATGTTGTAGATCTTAATAAAAACTTTCAACGAAAATCGGTTTGAACGAGATATAGTATGTACTTTTTGATATATAACACATTTTCAAAAACCGCAAATGTAACTTGGTCATTCATACAAACACTATGAAAAACAAAGTTATATATTCCTGACGAAAAATTATAGTGGAATTTTGGCTAGGTTTAAGCAATAGGTACGTTAAGTGGGTACGGAACCCTACATGGGCGAGTCCAACTCGCACTTGGCCGATTTTTTACATTAGGTATACATTACGACGAGCGACTAGGTGTGAACGAAAGTTAGACGGGAATGGGAACAAGTCAGTCAGTGTATGACCAAACTGGCCTCAAAATTATCTGTAAAATTATCTGGATGCATAATTTTATTCATTTGTTACAAACATACTTATGTTTATCGTACTAATAATGTAAGTAGGTATAATAAAGTTACATGACAAAGAATTGGGAGAAAAAAATCTTTCCGTGTTCTGTGGAATTGGGCTATAAATGCGAAATAATTTTTTTCAGTCTCACTGGAAGTTTAACGGAAGTTATCGGACGTTCTAAACAAACACATTACTTAGTTTACTTTGTGCCTGTGTTTGTGCCTATACCTACTGTACAACTTTATGTTAACAGTGTAGATTTCGTAACACGAGAGGCATAACTAAATACAATGTTTAAAATAAACTTATGTTAAGAGATTGTTACTTATTCATACGTTTTGTCAGTTCCGCTTGATGGAAATTACTAACCTAATGACCTTTTTATCAATATTGTTAGCACCTTGCTTAATGAACATTCATTCATTCATTCGTATGGTCTTCCAAAATGTATTTAACGCATTTGTAATGATAAAAATAGGGGCTTGTAATTTAAATTTTTAAATAAAATAAAATTAAATATACTTACTTAAGTACAGTAATCCAAATCAAATCTTACCACTATCGAAAACAGTCAGTATCTTGAAATCATCGCATCATTATTATAAGTATTTAATTAGCGGATGCTCGCGGTTTTACGCGCGTGGTACCCGTTCCCCTGGGAATATCGGGATAAAGTGCCTGGATCACTCGGGAAGAATGTAGCTTTCTAACGGTCAAATAATTTTCTAAATCGGTCCAGTACTTAGCTTCGGAGCCTATTCAATTCAAACAAACAAACAATCAAATCTTTCCTTTGTATTATATTAGTATAGATAAAGATTATAAGTAGTGAGTGGTCTGGTAGTGGTTGTTTCTCCAACAACGAGAAAGGTTAAGCTTAGTTGCGTCGATTTTGGTGGATTTATTTTTCGCGATTTCGTGGCTTGTCCAATAGTTAAATATTAATAGACAACGCATTTATCCATTAAAATTAGAGCTGTGTTTTTTTCAAAATGTAAGTATGTATGGGAGTCTGAATATGGGCACCGTTCCCTACTTAATTTATGTATTATTAAAACTTGAACAACAAGATCCTTGATAAAACTTGCTAATACTTTTCAACTTGTTTGTTTATCAAGAGCGAGGTGACATATGACGCATCGATAAGTACGCGTTGCAAAGTTTGTTACATAAAGGCGTTAAGGGCCCCACAGACGATCAGTCCGCTTGCCGTACTCGTCTGACGTTCCAGCTTCCTCAAAACCAGCTTTGAGGCTACACACTAGCAGTTGATAGTCGTCAGTTTTAGTTTTAGTCGGTAGTTTCTGTCTGGCCGATAACTGTCAACACCGAAAGCTGTTGCTTAATGTTATCTTACTAATCTAATATTAAGTTCAATATTTAGTAACAAAGTTGTGCTTATAATATATATGTTTATCTTTAAGGTATTTATTATATGGGCCTGATATTGTAAAATATTCTATGTAGCCTGAAATAAATGATTTATTATTATTGGTCTGCACCACTTAGCGGCTTCACACTATGCCTGCGCATTAGCCGTTAGGCCTAAATCTTAAAAGGAACTGTGAGTGTGTGGTCATTTGCGACCAACTGACAGACCGTTGCCAACAGGCGGATTGATCGTCTGTGGGACACTTTATAGCGGTTAGGTATAGCTGGCCGCGAGATGACCAATGACTCCACAATGACATCGAAGCCTTGCCTTCGTGAAGCCATTTTGATGTAAGTAGTCGGATATAACTACAGATTTAAGTATTTTATGATCTGAGTGAAAGAGCCCGTGGCGCATTGCTGACATCACCTGATTGAACCTAACGAACAGGTGCCTATTTTCACGTAGCAGACTTTAAATGGTTTAATGCTCGTACGCTTCTATGGAAACTTATGACAAGAAGGAAGGATTCAGAGCTCTAAGAACGCGTTTTTTATCTTTAAAGTTATGTAGGTATAAGATTCCATTAACATACATTGAGAGTAGAGCTTGAATCAGGAATTTTAGTTTAATTCTCCTTCTTATCCCACGTCAATTTTAGGCATGGGGATAAAAGCTCATTAAGATAAGATAAGATAAAAATATTCTTTATTCACTTAGACATAATAAATATGTACTTATGAATCGTCAATATTTTCCTACCACCCATTCAAGACTTTTTTAACTGACAAGAAGAATGGGCGCAAGAAACTTGCCAGCGTTTCTTAGTTAGGTAACGACATTTACAAAAAAAAAACATATCGTTACTAATACAACAATTGCTTAGTATAAAAATACATCATATTAAACAGTGATTATGTTATGTGTTACATCATGACCATGCATTGCGGTCATTCAAATAATCGTCTACTTTATAGTATCCTTTGCTCATCAGCGACTCTTTAATGTAACATTTAAATTTATGCAATGGTAGTTCAATTATACGCTGTGGAACTTTATTAAAAAAGGCTATGCTTTTCCCCAGAAATGAGGCTCTGGATTTTTCTAGCCTAAACTTGGGAACGACAAGTATATCTTTATTTCTTGTGTTAAAGCGATGAATATCGCTCTGCTTTACAAATGTATTATAATACTTTTTCACATAGATTATATTTTCATAGATGTATTGTCCTGCAACAGTTAAAATGTTTATTTCTTTAAATAGATCTCTTAAAGAATCTCTCGATCGGAGGTTGTAAATGGCGCGAATAGCCCTTTTTTGGAGCACGAATATACTGTGGATGTTAGCGGCTGAGCCCCACAACAAAAGGCCGTAGGACATAACACTATGAAAATAACTAAAATAGACTATTCTAGCCGTTTCAATATCGGTTAAGAGCCTTATTTTCTTAACTGCGAATGCAGCCGAACTGAGTCTACTCGCCAAGGCTTCGATATGAGGATCCCATTGTAGTCGCGAGTCTAATATAATACCTAAAAACTTTGTATTGTTAATGAATTCGACCATATCGCCGTCTAGTCTTATATGAAAATCAACTTGTCTTACATTAGGTAACGAAAATTTTAAACACTTAGTTTTCTTTGAGTTTAATGATAAATTATTACTATTAAACCAATGTGACACTTTTGAAAGAGCACTATTCACTTCGTCAGAACAGTCATCACCTCTATCTACTTTAAAGACTAGAGATGTATCATCGGCAAATAGCACTGTCTCACATAAATTCTTCGCGTAGTAAGGAAGGTCATTTATGTATATTAAAAACAACAGCGGGCCCAATATTGATCCTTGGGGTACGCCCATAGTAATGGGAGCTCCGGTAGACTCAGTTTTATTAATAACTACCTTCTGAGTTCTTTCATACAGATATGAATGCATAAGGCTTACTGACATTTCAGAAACACCATAATGTGTGGGGGGGCCATTTGTATTCAAAACTTCGACATTTTTTTTGTACTTAAAGCCTATATTTTAATGTATATGCCGCAGGGATATGAGGAAATCAGGGATTTCACAAAATCCCTAGGGATATCACGAAATCACGGAAGATGTGGAATAGACTTATTTACGACGTCTTCTTCCTAAACAAGTTCAGTGATATGTCATTTCACTAGACTAAATCTAGTGAAATGTCAGAAAACTGGATTTCAGAGGTGAGAGTTTGCCTCGGAAGTCCTGTAGAGCACGTGATAGGTTAGAACGTGGTACTTTTTTTTGTGATTCAACTTATGGATTGTTAGCACAAAAAAAAAATTGCTGAGATGGCGTGCTGTCGACAAGGCGGTACGAAGTTCGCTGGATCAGCTAGTCTATTTATACATATAAAAATGGATTGCCAAAATGTGTGTCAACTGTCAGCGCATCACTTCAGAACGACTGCACCAAATTAGATAATTCTTTTTTTGTTGTCTTTGTATTGTCAGGACAGGAGTAACTCTTCTCGGATATGTCATGCTACGCGTGCAGGTTTTCCACAATTATTTTCTACTTACCGATGCACTAGGACGTCCTTACTGAAATATCGTCTATTGCCGCTTCCAAAGTGTATTGCCGCTTTTGATTACTTTTTATAAGTGACATTTTGTGACAGGCAGTGTATAAAACGACTTTGGTTAATTTGGTGAGCTTCGCGATTTGCGATAGCCTTAAATTTCTAACCTATCACGTGTTCTATATGACTTCCGAGGCTCGCAGCCGTGTGCATACTGTCTCGTACTGTCTACTCATGATATCACGAGAAATTATAATTTCACTAGTCGACTTTGACAAAATCCCTGCGACAGGTAGGTATAAGTACTTAAACGAATTCAAACACAGCTGGGACCCACCGCTTAACGTTTCCAGTTTGCAGTAAGCTCGCAGTTTCCTTTTTATTAATCTATAGCTGTTGCCCGCGACTTCGTACGCGCGGTGTAGTAAATTTTGTGTTAGTTTAGTTTATGTGTGTTTGTTGCCCAGATTTCATAACGCTCTTCTTGAAATCCTATTCTCTACTAAAAGGGTCTAAAGAATATCGAATATGCAGGCTAGGGTATGAACATGGTATGTTGTTATCAAATGCTGCATGGACATAGTTGAGCCCTCATTCATAGATCTGTCCGTCTACCTATCAAGAAACTTTTTCTCAAGTATGCGTGGGAGGTATCAAGCTAAAATTT
Source organism: Crambus lathoniellus (assembly GCA_949710035.1). NCBI lineage: Eukaryota > Metazoa > Arthropoda > Insecta > Lepidoptera > Crambidae > Crambus > Crambus lathoniellus. The sequence continues at coordinate 35,065,760 of OX453296.1, forward strand.
ATGTTCTTACTTAGTAATGCATAATATCAGGCCAATCATATTTTTACTATAAAATGAAAAAGAGATTGTTTGTATCCATACTAATATTATAAATGTGAAAGAGGGTTTGTTTGTTTATCCGTCTTTCACGTCAAAATTGATGCAACGGATCAACGTGACTTTTGGAATGGGAATAGTTTGGCAGCTGAAAAGTGACATACTTAGGCAGCCATTAGACAGTCAATCTGGATCGCGATCCGCGATCAAAATCAATGATCGCGGTCCAGATTGACTGTGTACGAAGGATGATTGACGGCTCGCGATCTTGATCGCAAAATATCTACATAGTAAATCTCGATCGCGATCAAGATCACGATCAGTGATCGCGATCTGGATGGACTGTGTAATGGCTGCCTTAGACTACTTTTATCCCTGAAAAATATCACATTCCCGCGGGATAACGTCGTCGTTTAGTCCGAGCTTGCGAAGTCGCGGGCGGAAGGCTAGTATTTTGATATGGAGACATTTCCTATTTGTGAGAGCTTGTAATTAACTTTCTTTAAGTAACAGGTATAAAATGTAATGATATACCATTTAATTATTTAATTTAACATCATTTATGTAAGCTTTCCTAGTAAATAAATGAATAAATAAGTTAGATAGAAAACTATTTTTAATATTCCTTTATTTTATTGGATGGTACCTACGGCTGAAGGCCTAAGTAGCCAGAGCCGGTTAAATGACATAAAAAATGGTAGGTAGGTGTCGGTATCTACGTACTGGCCACTTAGCGTTTATGAGCAAATTTTTCAAAATTATATTGGTGACATTTTGTCTACATTGCGACAAACTTATTTCACACAGTGGTTAGTTTTTGGTACTAAATATACTGTTGACTGCCGGCAGTCCATTTTGACAGTTAATTTTGTATTGCTAGTGGCTCCTCCACGACCACTGTCACCGGGTCAGATATATTTGTGTCACCACTATACTTACTGTAGCGACATCTAGCGTCGAGTGGAAATGCGAAATAGAAATATTACATCAATAGGGTGAAAACTTCAGTTTTGGCCACTGCCCCGATTGCTTATTTAGCTTAAAACATTTCGTTAATAACTTCTGCTTGATAATATACTTTTTATCTATGACTTTTAAGTCATAATAACAATAGTAATAATTCAGTTTACATCGAATTAGATGTTTCTTTTATTTTATCTAAGTTAGTTAAGTATTTATTTCTCGATGTATCTTTTAAAATTTGATTAACAAAAACACATCAATCGGCACCCTTCGCACATTTTAAGTTTAAAAAATAGGTTTTAAATTTACTAAAATAAAACTAAATTTCGTAAGTATATGAATACTTAGTTATATGTTTTTTACTATGTTTGTCCACGAATTTCTCGAAATCTTAAGGCATATCGAGATGATTCTATTTGATTTAAATTAGGTGTATTCTAACTTTGGGAACAGTCTAAGATTCATCAAAATCAGTTAAATAGTTTCCGTGGGTATGTTATAGTACAATTCACTAAAACTTATTGTTCTTGTACACTAAAACTTAAGAAATAAAAAGTAATTAAAAAAAATAAACTGACTGGCACCGACCTCAAAAAGGTACCTAAATTATAGATATTATATTTTTCCTTTTCAGTTGACAAATACTTTTTGGAGACTGTAAAATTTTTTTAAGTAGTTTTTTTGTATTGTAAGAATTTAAAAATGTAAAGAAAAGTATAAGATACATTCTTGACAATTTTAGATATAAATTTTGTATTTTATAGATACCTACTTAAGACCATAGGCGAAAGAAGTGAAAAACATCTTAAAGTGGCAACAGCGGGGGCTTTCATCCTACTTAATATAATCATTCGAATGTACATTTGTGAAAGGTATATCGTAATCTTACTGACTTCCTGCGCCATCTATTGCTTAGTAGTTATGATGCGAAAGAAGTGAAAAACATTTTAAAGTGGCAACAGAGGGGGCTTTCACCCTAATTAAAATAATCATTCGAATCACAGCCGTCTCTATCGTCTTCTACAAGCCATGCTATGATACGGAACGGCAACATTGCTGTGAACCGGTTTACTCCTCTGAGTACTAAATCCTATGGAGGTGGCATACCTACGAAAAGTGAAGTGTAAGTAAGTCACAATGTAAGAAAATCTTGGAATTCAATTTTAAACTACTTCTAATTGACGTATTAATCGGTCCGCCAAAATCGGTCCGTCAAAATCGGTCCGTCAAAATCGGTCCAGCCGTTTCAGAGATTAGCCGGAACAAACAGACAGACAGACAAAAATTGTAAAACATGTCATTTTGGTATATGTACCGTATTATATTTAATCATATGCACGTAGTAAAAAGCGGTTATTTAATGTTACAAACAGAGACTCCAATTTTATTTATTTGTATAGATGTATAGAAGATATGCCATCTCCATAGGATTCAGTACTCGAGGTTTACTCGCTGTTTACCTGTCAAACGGTGCAAACGGTGTCAAATCGGTTCACTTAAAACTACGTTGCCAACTTTATGCGCATGGCTTGTAGAAGACGATAGAGATGGCTGTGTTCGAATGTACTTTTGTGAGAGGTATATCCATGAAGCTCGACTAAATACTGAGGTAACTGGAGAGTGCAGTACGAACAATTTTTTGAATACCACAAATAACACAGTGGCTGTCTTCCGTCTCACCTACACTTTAAAAAAATACGTATGGTCATATGAGACAGCAGACAGCCACTACATACATAAATGTCAAATTTGCTGGCGACACTTTTTTATTCAGGGTGAGAGCTCCAGTTACCTCAGAGTATTAAGTCAATCTTCATGGGTATATCTTACCACAGCCGTCTCTATCGTCTTCTACAAGCCATGCGCATAAAGTTGGCAACGTAGTTTTAAGTGAACCGATTTGACACCGTTTGCACCGTTTGACAGGTAAACAGCGAGTAAACCTCGAGCACTGAATCCTATGGAGATGGCATATCTTCTATACATCTATACAAATAAATAAAATTGGAGTGTCTGTTTGTAACATTAAATAACCGCTTTTTACTACGTGCATATGATTAAATATACGGTACATATACCAAAATGACATGTTTTACAACTTTTGTCTATCTGTCTGTTTGTTCCGGCTAATCTCTGAAATGGCTGGACCGATTTTGACGGACCGATTAATACGACAATTAGAAGTAGTTTAAAATTGAATTCCAAGATTTTCTTACATTGTGACTTACTTACACCACACTCTTTCGTAGGTATGCCACCTCCATAGGATTTAGTACTCAGAGGAGTAAACCGGTTCACAGCAATGTTGCCGTTCCGTATCATAGCATGGCTTGTAGAAGACGATAGAGACGGCTGTGATCTTACTGACTACCTGCGCCATCTATTGCTTAGTAGATATAATGACGTAAATAATATGAAATTATTTTTATGATTTTATATGGGCCTGGATGGGTTTCAATTTATATTATGTTTTGAAGCAGGTAAAAAAAAATAACATGATTCATTATTAATTGAGACAGCGATTAAATATAACGTATTTTCATAATCATGTGGCGCCATCTATTTTAGTAAGTATCAGTCTTTGTATTTTCCCGTAGGAATAAGGGGTTTTTATTAAATATAAAGAAATTTTCTCGCAATAAAAGGTACCCTATATGTTGACCCGGGTTATAAGCTATTACTTCACAAAATTTGGTAAAAATCCGTCCAGTAGTTTTTGCGTGAAAAGCGAACATACAAACAGACAAACAGACAAACAGACAAACAGACAAACAGACAAAAGTTTTAATATCTATCGTTTTGGGGTCTATATCCTGTACACATCACATAGCAGTAATTTTTCTTTTTAAATCTTTCATGTACAGACTTTTTTCCGTTTCTGTTTTATTATATGTATATATTATTATATATATAAAATTCAAAGTCCTGACTGACTGACTGACTGACTGACTGACTGAGATATCAACGCACAGCCCAAACCGCTGAACCTAGAGACTTCAAATTTTGCACATAGATACGTTATACAGTGTAGGCATCCACTAAGAAAGGATTTTTGGAAATTCCACCCCTAAAGGGGTGAAATAGCGGATAAATGTTTGTATGAAAGTCCGTCAGTTTTGAAGTTAGGATCTTCAAATTTTGTATTTAGGCTGGCAATTGAAAATTAATATTTACCTGTGTTAGTGTTTTTGACAATTCCACCCCCGAAGGGGTGAAAAGGGGGATAAAATGTTGTATCTGGAAAGTCCTTCATTTCGTCGGAAAGTGAAACAAATAAGCAAACACATATTTCGTGTTTTTTCGGAAATCAACCCCTTAGAGGTTAAATGGGATAAATAAACCTAAAAATCGATATGGATGTCGTTATTGAGGTTTTATGGGATGACGATTGCAGAAATGGCATTTATTTTAATGTTTAACACGCTGAACATGATTCAACTCCTAATCGAACCTATTAGGAGTTGAATCATGTTCAGCGTGTTGACATAATAGGGGTGAAATTTTGAATGAAAAATCAGAAGATAAAATAGACATTTCAACTTGAAACTTTGTAGGCTTACTTCTTAAAACAAATAGACAACCCATTTCGTAGTTTTCCGAAAATCAAACCCAGGGAGTAAATAGGGCATAGAAACCTAAATCATCTTAGGCACCCTAAAAGTTATTGGTACCTAACAAGTTCTTGGTACCTAAGATACTCAGAAGCTTAGAACTAACTTTTTGATTGTGAAACAGACACTTATTATTTACTAGCTTCCGCCCGCGACTTCGTCCGCGTGGACATTCGAGAAAATACTTAGGGGACGAATAACCAGGATAGAAAGTATTCTTTGTTTTAGTTTCATGAAAATCCGATCAGCCGTTTTTACGTGATTATGCGGGTCCTCCCTCACCAAGTGAGCAGCCTCGTGCGAGGCCCGCCGCACGTGGCAAACGTTCTGCCTCGCGCGAGGCTGCTCGCTTGGTGATGGAGATCGGATTTTTATGAAACTAAAACAAAGAATACTTTTTATCCTGGTTATTGGTCCCCTAAGTATTTTCTCGAATGTCCACGCGGACGAAGTCGCGGGCGGAAGCTAGTCCTATAATATAATGTGAATAAGATTAAGAATAGTGTGTTCATTAAACTATTTGAATCCTTGTTTGGTTGAAAATTGTTTACTGTTTTAGGTAATAAGCAAAATTGTAAGTACTTAATTTAAGCGGTATTCTGTATTGTGATGGAAAGTAACCTTACTATTATGTGAAGGTCATTTTTCAAATTTGACGACTCTGTATAAGTTAAAACAGGGAGAAAAAAATAGCCCTTGGCTAGTTTCTTGCCGGTTCTTCTCGCTACAAGGTCTCCTGCCGTAGGAGTTGCGAACCGATGGCGTAGCTTCATTGACGTTCATAAGTGTTGTTAAACAAACCTAAATTGAATAAACGATTTTGAATTTTGAATTTTTTAAATTTTGAACGTGCCTTTTGAACCTCAACGATCGCAGGCCGAGTGCGCTATACGCGGGAGTGCTCAGGACGATGGCTCTGTACGGGGCCCCGGTCTGGGCCGATGATGAGTGCCGCCTCAGAGAGCCATGACCATTCGGATGGCCAGAGGCTATAGGACGATGTGTCCTTTGCTGCAGCCTGCGCGCTCGCAGGTACACCCCCCTGGGAGCTGGAATCCCAGGTACTCAGTGAGGTGTACTTGGTCAGAGGCGAAAGACCTGCCCCCGAAGAGCTGGCGCACGCCAGGCGGAGGAGACGCTGATGAGTACGTGGGAAGAGAGGCTGGACCTGGATGTGGCCGGTAGGCGGACGATCGACCCTGCCCGCCCTCTTCTCACGGAATGGGTACGACGCGGGCATGAGTCGCTGACCTTCAGGCTGACGCAGGTGCTTTTCGGGCATGGATGCCTTGGTAAGTACCTGTTTCGGATAGGAAGGGAAGCGACCCCACGGTTCTATGATTGTGGGGCTGGGGAGGACAGCGCGGAGCACACCTTACAGGTGTGCCTTGCTTGGTCTCTGCAGCGCGGCAATCTTGTGGCCGTGATAGAACGGGATCTCTCGTTGCCGAGCGTGTTCCTGGCCATGCTCGTTTACGACAGATCCTGGGATGCGGCGGTGTCCTTTTGCGAGAGCGTCGTATCGCAAAAAGAGTCATCGGAGCGGATCCGCGAGCAGGACGCTCACTCGGATCGGCTCCGACAAAGGCGGGTGGGGCCGAGGATGCGGCGCTTTGCGCGCCTCATTCCCCTTGAGCGGGGCGGTGCGATGCGGGCGACGGCTGCTTTGCTGTGGCCCCCTCCAACCAGCCTGAAGAGATGGTCACACTAGCTCGGCCACCTCCCACCGCGAGGGGGCTTGGGAAGCTGGGCCGGCCGTCTAGTCGTAGGGGGAGCTTGCCATACCGGGCCCTCCACATTACGACTCCCACCGACGGAGGTGTGAGCAAGTAGTGAGGGGTTTAGTGGGTATTCCTCCTTCCTGACCCCCCATCGAGTCCCCGCGACTGGATTATGGGTCAGGAAACGGCTAGGCGAGTCCCAAATAACCACCGTCCGCACACCGACGTGGACGGGGTATGCGTAAAAGCATTTCCCTCACTCAATGCCGTCTTTACCATTAGGGCACACGGGGCACGTGCCCAGGGCCCCCCGATTTGGGGGGCCCCCCAAGGACCGACAATTTTTCTCACATTTATTCTCAAAACATTTTTGTTTAGCACATTACACTTTTTCATAATTAAAGGTAATATATACATACATACAGGTCAAAATGAAATAATCGATATAATTTTTCCTAAGCTTAGTATCTGCTTATTTTTTACGGTTGAAAAATCCAAAATAAACTCGGAACGAGCACACATTTGTACAATAAAATTCAACAGTTTTTATTAAATAAAAGGCCTAAAAACCTTATTGGCGGCATTTACCTAAAGTGACATTTTTGGCAAGCAGTGAATAAAACTTCTTTCGACAAACACGTCAACCACCCCTACCGTGCTACTATACCTACCTACCGTTAACTCTCTCGTCATAATCATATCATCATCAGCCATTATCCTTCCTTATAGATGGTTAGGCAGAATGGGTCATAACCATCTGAGCGCGCTAAGCACTGTGCCACGGGCTCCTCATAGCACCCAGCAAAACAACGTTTATTATTTTGATGTATGCTGGGTATCTACGTAATAATGGTACCTACATTATACATGAGCTACTCATAATGTTTATGTGCGCTACCTATCCACGTAGTGTAGCCAACAGATCGGAGGTTATGCAAAATGTAGGTAATGTAAGAAAGAGTTTCTCCTCCTTGATATAACAATCTGGGTCGAAAGAGGTGCAAATTAATGCAAACTGTCACACTCACACATTTTAATATTACTTACTTACCTTATCGCTATTTCGATTCAAAATGGTAAATTATTTGCGAGATAACGATGTTATTGTGCAAATTTAATTTTAAAGTTGAGGTCAATGCTAACAATGGTTTTCATATAATTTTTCACTATTAAGTAGGTAGGTATGTGGAACTTTTTGTTAGCATATGATTATCCATAGTATTTAATATATAACTATATAAGGTTTTTAGCTGTTTCGGAAAATAATAACTTAAATAAAAAATTACATTGCGAGATTTGCCAGGATTACCTTAATATTTGCAAAACAATCTACGCTCACGGAGTACCCATCTCTATAAGTTAAACTTAGGGGCGCTTCGAGGATTAAAACTTTGATATTTTTAATTGTGAAGCGCTTCTTTTATTAGCAGTTATTATAAGGAGCGCTTCGAGGAATAGTTTTGGGGCGCTTCGTTGGGAGCGCTCCAAAATCGGAGCGCTTCACGGAATACCACAATTAAACGTTGTCCGCCATGGAATATTTAATACCTTTGGCCATTTAGGCCTCGGGGGACAAGGTTTGTAGTGTAGGCAATGAACCGATTCTTTGTATGGAAACCCATACACTAATTCCTCAGTTGATGAAACTTTGCTGGGTTTTAAAAGAGTATGAGCCATAAACGATTATATTAATATCCAAAAAAAACCCGCACTGAAGTTAGGTATTTAATCCTAAATATACAAATGTGTTTATATTGAACCGAGTAATTTCTCAGTTCAAATTTATTTTACCAAATGAGTTATTTATACCAGTATGTGATACTTACTTGATAAAAATACAAAACTTTTTTCAAACATGAGTACGCTTGGCAAAATGGTATACTTACACCCACTTGCAGGAAGCTCCATTAAAGTTAATGCTTCATTAAGTCTATTGCTGTCACTTTTTATTTCTTGACAACGAAAAGTGACAGCAATAGACTTAATGAAGCATTAACTTTAATGGAGCTTCCTGCAAGTGGGTGTTAATTCCGTAAAAAGTTCGACAGAGACATTTTTCGGTCCATTTTACATCAATTATTTTATTAAAATTTGGTGTTTCTGCTGGGAAATTTTTATGGATATTTTATATATTGTTTTTATACGTTACACGAATATGTCCGGTGAAGAAAGTTTAGACGGAGCATTTTTCCTAAAAAAGATATCCATGTAATAAGACTTTCTTAAAAAAATACCTAACCTTCTATTATTATTATTTTTTTGAAAATTTATACAATACCTTTAATTTATTGATACTTACACCCAATTGCAGGAAGCTCCATTAAAGTTAAAGCTTCATTAAATCTATTGCTGTCACTTTTTATTTCTTGACAACGAAAAGTGACAGCAATAGACTTAATGAAGCATTAACTTTAATGGAGCTTCCTGCAAGTGGGTGTTTGTCATGCTGTAAAGTTTTTTCTGACTGAGGAATTACTGTGGGGGTCCACTAGCTTCATTGCCTACACTATTGGGCGACACAAATGTACTTATGTTTCGTTCATGACACGGGGGACAGTATGCGACCGCGCGATAGAGGTTATTTCAAACGTCTCTGATGAGCTGGTGGATAACTATCAAAGTTAACTAAAAAAGGTCCCCCACGGCCCCATAGAAGTCAAGTCTAGCTGGTTGCAGCTGTGTCACAGTTTTTACTTCTACAGCTGTCAACGACTGCCTCTTAAGTTTTGAAAAGTGTTAATATTACTTTACTTTATTTAGCTTAAGAGAACTTTGTTATATGGAGTACTGAATAAACCATTTATTTATTTTTTTATTTATTTATACAGGGTGCGTTTTTGAGATGGGTCTGTATGGCTAAATCATAGACTATGAGAAATAACGAAAAGTGTTCAAATGACCTCGATTTTTGAGAAAACAAAACCTGCTTATTCACATTTTAGAAAACTCTGTTACTTTGCATGGGAATCAAACCCATTGATTTTGTAAAAAAAATAACATCTATTGTTGCACCAACCGATATTTTCCCTAATAAGAATCAAGTCTTGCAAAGAAATGTCATATGAAATTATTTTTTTTACATATAGAAATTTGTTTATTTTCTCCCTTTTGACACAGACAAGAACATTATTTTATGTTAAATTAAAAATTAACAACACCAAAAATATCGATTGGTGCAAAAATACAGGATGTTATTTATTCTTTTCTTTTACCTTCTATTCTATAACCATTACATTCTTCCCGAGTGACCAAGACTATTATTTTATTCTGATGCTCTCAAGGGAACGGGTACCACGCATTTTAAACCGCGGAAAGCCACTAAGATGCGTGCGTTAAACTTAGTACGTACTTTAATACGCATTATCAGTACACTCACCATAAAAGCAGAGCAAATCGAATCTCTTCACGATTACTTTTTGGTTTTAGTTGAACCTACTATTATGTATAACGCGTATAATAAACTTCAATAGATAAGGTGTCACAGCCTTATGATCAGAGGACAAAGACTGAGAAGAACAACTTAATAGGATCACAAAACGAGAAACCATGTTTGCCGTAATGGCGGAATTTACAGTGGTCCAGTGAGTGGCGCCAAAATCGATCATCGATGACAGAACAGCGTTGGCTTCGTGAAAACGTTTTGACTAATTAAATTGCATACGTACTATCGAGTACGTATGCAATTTAATTAGTCAAAACGTTTTCATGTATGCAATTTAATTAGATAATATTCAATTCCGTTTCAAAAAATTTTACTTTAAAGTATTTTAACTACAGATAAATCTTAATTTTACAATACTTAAATAACTGATCTATTATAAATATATTATTCTTGTTTTTTATTTCTTTAAAATAAAAAAAATATTTAATTTTAAAGAAATAAAATATTATTTGGTTACAAATTCTGTGTTACAAATAAAACTACCATCATAGAGATTCCCATCATCAGATTCTCATGATAGAAATCTGTATTTTAGATTAACTCTAATTACTTTTACTATCGCTTTGAGCGTAAAGCTATAGTTTTATTGGGTCATTTAAACAATTTATTCTATTACAATTAAATCTAACGAAGTGCATAATTTAAGTTTAAAAACGGTTAGAACATTAGGGTTAAAAATAAAGTCTGGGAAAGTAACTGTTTTTGAGAGTTTTCGTAAGTAAGTATTCGAATCTGCGTGCTACTTTAAAGTAAACGCGAAATGAATACTCGCAATATATTTTATCTTATTTTTGATTAGCTTAAAAATATTTTTTTAAACATTTCATCTAATTCACTATGATTAATTTGATTTGTCAATTTCGTAAAGTGTTACATTCTAGGATCATTCCCATCTGTCAAAACGGGCCTCTTATTCTGTGACGAGACTGTAGCAACATTTTGTTTTAATTAACATTATTTATTTAAATATGTGTAGGTGATTATGCAATTGTTAAATGGAAGTTCAGTCTTTTAAGTAGGATAGTTCTACTTATGGGTATATCGTAACAAACATGTAGTTACATTTAAGCGTGCGTAATATATCTTAAAACGGTGACCCAGAACAACTTAACATACGAAAGTACACCGTAGAAGAATGATCGTGTTATTATCAGAGGCTTGATGTTTAGAACGAGTAATCGTAACAGTTAAGGAACCCGTGACGCAGTGGTTAGCGTGCTTGTTGTGTAAGGATACCTATAATTATAAACTTAATTAGTAACCTGCTTGATGGATAGTTTTTATTTAGAACGTAAATAGGATCATGACCAACAGACATAATATAATGCCCGTGCTCATGAATGTATATTTGTGATAGGTCGCAAAATGATCCGCATAATATTCTATCTAATTACGACATGAATAATTAAATAGTAAATTTATTGTCAACTTTAAAAGTAATACGAATGTTTTTGCCATTAATTATTTAATACAAAATTATGAAAGATATGTACTTGATCATTTCCGCAAAAATTATGGAGAAGTGGCGTCGCTTGAAGGGCTGTTGATATTGCTCCTAAGAAATATAAAAAGCGCGCCACTACATACGCCAATCATTTAATTGTAATCGTATTGTTTTAAATATGTAAAACCGATAATAACATATTATAATTTTGCTGGATTGATGCCACATGATTAAAGTATGGTTTTGTTCAGACTTCTTTTGTTTAGTTAGAGTGACATTTTGGAATTGTGAGTGATGTAATTTATTCTCAGTGGAGTTCTTTGCTATTGGAATAAGACAATGATTAATAATAATAAATATAATAAGGCCATTGACCCTTTCAATTGTGGTTAACCAACTTTTGCAATGGTCGGTCACGGGATGGATGACCAAAAACTTTTCATCTCGAGCTCATCCGTGCTTCGGATCGGAAGGCACATTAAGCCGTTGGTCCCTGCTGCACTTGCAGTCGTTAATATCCACCAACCCGCATTGGACACGCGTGGTGGGTCATGGCCCGTTCTCCTTACCCATCCATAAGGAAGGCCAGTGCCCCCAGCAGTGGGGACATTGAATGGCTAATGATGATGAATTGTAACAACAGTAACGTCAACGTTACAAGAGCGTTTTAATTAATGTACGACACCCACGTCGCAATCGATTGGCTAAATGACTAAAAAGGCTTCAAGTAAAAAAAAAGTTTGGGAACCCCTGAGTTAAGTACTTCATGACCGGTTTACATGAAGCCAGGTAGCAGGCGCTGAAGTTATACGCCTGAATTCAGCGCCTGTGAGAAGTCAGTTTCAGATTTTGGAGGCAGCATTTTAATGCAATCCGCATTTGGCCCTCTTGGGGGAACATTGAGCTGCTCTCATTATTCTACATATAAAAAATGTAAGCAAGCTGACGAAATCGCAGATATTCGCTCCATCCATAAGAACGTTAGACAACCATGACCATCCATAATACAAGTAGGGCAGAAACCCTGGTTTTGGTCACTTTTTTTACAAGCTTTTTATTAAGGCGAGGATTTCCGACCGAAATAGGTGTACGCTAACGCTTGCTCGGCCGCGCTCGATACACTTCACGCGGACGCAGCGGCAGCCGGCAGTGAACTGTGAACTCGAAAATCACTTAAAATTCAATTAAAAATTAACTAATAAAAAAAAAATATGACGGCCGGAATCCCTCGGCTAATCAAAGACAATCATTTTCGTATATTTTTCATTAACTAAAACCAAGTGTAAGTACTGCTAGTAATACCAAATTTTTCTATTACGATTAGACGGATGTATGGAAATTTTATTTGACACAGTAAAATATCACCAATCGAAAAAAAAACGGCCGGAAGCACTAGATAAATAACTGTAAAATAACATATATTTTTTCCAAGTTTTAGGTACTTGTGATTTGCGAGTAATCCATAATTTAAAATACCCTATTTTGGGGAATCGCAGCCTTAACTTGCCATGTTAGTGTATGTTAGTTAGTTAGTGGGGGACAAATCTTGCAAGCTTAATTTGACCCACTTCCCAGTGTCCGATGGAGCTGAAATTTTGTATACAGGTTTGGTTCAGATGACAATACAATATTAAAGTACAGTCAGCAAAAAAGCTTGTAATAAAAATGAAATTTTTACTAAAAACTTTTTTTATTTTTTATTATTTATTTATGAAAATGTTAAAGTATTTATTAAGATGAAAGGTATTATAATTCTTTGTTTTTTTACAAGAAAATTGTTTTATTGCAATTTGATTGCTTTCTAGCACATTAAAACCTGGATTTGGTTTTGATTTTTCGCTACACTTTAAAAAATTTGGCTATCAATAAGTGGCCAAACCACACATTGCACGTGTTAAGTAAAAAAAATATAATTCTTTACTGAAAATGCATCTTTTTAAGGTAGGTAAATTATCTTTAATTTAAGATATAATTTAGCACTAAGTGCTTCAAAGTGCAAAATTCCTCAAAATGGCCACAAAGGGGTCTTCCGCCCTACCTACCTAAGTACTACTCCTTCCTTTGGCTAGTTAATTTGTGTGTGTTCCAAGTGTTAAAATGTTTTAAAAACTTTTACTTTTTTGGTTTTACCCAAGTAACTACTTACTGATATTATTTTTATTAAAGCTTTCACATTAAACGCTTGTTTGTTTTAGGTATCTCTAAACTTGACACTGACTTGGAGTAAGTTTAATTACATAAAAAAGAAAGCAAAGCAAGCTACATAATCATACTCAAAGAGACCAAAACAAATTGAGCCGTACTGCCTACCTTGAACCTGACTTGAGCTGAGCACATTCGATGTAAACAAACATATAAACATTAGGTAAATACGCAAATTTCTTTTTATTTCGCACAAATCATGTTGTTTAGATTTAACCAATGTTTTGGTACTTTTACACCCATTAGTTTACTTTGGTATTTTTAAATTAATTATTTCATTTATAGTGAATTCAGTTGATTTTGTCTATAAGTCGATAAATATAATCTAGTCTTATCAAGGAAAATTGTTTGAAAACAGTTTTCAAAAGTTTTCCGAAATGAAGTCTACATTTCCTTACTATTAGGTACTATCGCTAGCTATGATCCTTAGCCCTTTCGTGTTACATATAAAGTTTTCCTCAAACTTTTATCAAAAAAATATCATAATAAGTCAGTTAACCAATTCTAATGTTATGCAAAACTTCATTGCGCTGCTTAATAGTCATTATAAGTGCTAAGTACAATTTTTTTTTGAACTTCATTAGTTTAGTGACCTGGGACGGGTAGTGGGCTGTGGCCAACTGGAAGGTCCCTCGCTTCCTGAGCCGGGTGACGGAGGCAGGGTGCCACAGCGAAAGTGAATGCGTCGCCCCCACTCTCCGCCGATGGGGTGGGCCTGTACATATAAAAGTGTGAACCAGAGATAAAATAATAGAGTACAAACAGTTCCGGCGTCACAGCTTGTGGAACGTACCCCGCCCACCATGCGAGGGTTCTGGAGCCAAGTGGTCAGTGTCAATAGCGTTCTCCAAGGATCCGATTCTAAATTTGAATTTAGATTTTGTTTTTCTTTTTTAGTTTGAGGAAGTTCGGTTTTTTTTTGTTTGTTTTGGATTGTTTTCTTTCTCTTATATCGTTTTGTGGTGTGCCGGTAATGGGTAAGATTTAAAATAAGTCAATTCTAGTAGATTCAAAGTAAAGGAAAACTACGATTAAGTATAACTTTTTAGTACGAATTTTTGCCCCTACTGTGTGCTTTTATCCAAAAGTAAAATACAATTTTGTTCTTTAAATTCAAAAATACACTTTTTTATAACAATAACATACTTACTTAGAAATTTTATATGTGTGAATTAGCGTAAAGTTACAGCTCCCTAATGTCCTTGTCGTTTTCATTTAATAATCAACTTTAGTTAGGTACTCTTCAAAACTTTATTGTTTACTAGCTGCACCCCGGGCTTTGCTCCCGTGGAATTTCAGGATAAAGTATAGGTAGGGCAGGCGTACCGGTTTTGGCCACTGTACCGGTTTTGGCCACTTTTTGCTCTAAAAGTTTTCTAAACAACTTTTAGCCATTTCTGATAAAGGCAATTAAAACAAGGTATTTTAAGGTAATAATAACAACCGTTAGAATTCTTTATGTCATAAGATTTTTTTTCAATAAATTCCATTTTCTGTTTGAAAAAATGTTTTGTATGAAAATTTTAAGAAATTTGTTTTGGATGAAATACTTTATAAACCTTTGTTTTTTACAATTAAATTGTTGTTTTGCAATTGACTGGTTTCTAGCGCATTAGAATATATTGATTTTACCTGGGCTTGGTTTTGATTTTTCGCAATACTTACAAAAGTTTAACTATCAGTAAGTGGCCAAAACCGGTACATTTGGCACCTCTCACACATTTTGTATTATATACAAAATACTATTTAACTTTTTAAAAATTAAAAAATGTTCCTTTAAAGCTAGATAAATTATCTATAATTTAAGATATAATTTGTCTCTTAAATACCTAAGACCATCTAGTACTTAGTGCATAAAAGTCAAAAATTCCTTAAAGTGGCCACAAAGGGTACATCTGCCCTACTTACACAAAAAAAAAATTGGTTAAGCCGTTTTGGAGAAGTTCGATAACAAAAACTGTGACACGAGTTTTTTTTTAGATTATATTACGATTATAAATAAACGTATAAAAGTTTAATTGTCGGTAAACTATCTGTGACACGCAGGTGACACGTAACAGAAGCGACTGCTTAACCTTGGGCCAGGCTAAATGGACCCAGTAAAATTCGTATCAACCCTGTGGTTTTTAGTGTTTTCCGTTTATGAGTTATGTTTCTCACCACTTTAAACCTTCTCTGAACTTCCGCAAATATTTCAAGATCAAAATTAACCAAATCGGTCAAGCCGTTTCTGAGTTTTCGATATTCTGTGGTTTTAGCGAGATTAATGAACATCAATTCATTTTTATATATAGATTGCATCGTAATATTACCAACTAAAAGTTCAGTAAGTATGGCAGGCGTACCGGTTTTGGCCACTGTACTGGTTTTGGCCACTTTTTGCTCTAAAAGTTTTCTAAACAACTTTTAGCCATTTTTGATAAAGTCTATTAAAATAAGGTATTTTAAGATAATAATAACAACCGTTAGAATTCCTTATGTCATAAGTTTTCTTTTCAATAAATTCCATTTTCTGTTTGAAAAAATGTTTTGTATGAAAATTTTAAGAAATTTGTTTTGGATGAAATACTTTATAAACCTTTGTTTTTTACAATTAAATTATTGTTTTGCAATTGACTGGTTTCTAGCGCATTAGAATATATTGATTTTACCTGGGTTTGGTTTTGATTTTTCGCAATACTTACAAAAGTTTAACTATCAGTAAGTGGCCAAAACCGGTACATTTGGCACCTCTCAAAAATTCTGTGTAATATTAAAAAAACTATTTTACTTTTATAAATTTGAATAATGTACCTTTAAAGGTAGATAAATTATCTAAAATTTAAGATATAATTCGTGTCTTAAATACCTAAGACCATTTAGTACTTAGTGCTTAAAAGTCAAAAAATCCTTAAAGTGGCCACAAAGGGTACCTCTGCCCTACCTACTTATTATTGATGAACTATTTACTATTGATGAAATTCGATAAGTAAAAGATTTCATGACAGTTTTTTTAACGAAATAATTGTAAATAATAATTATTAATTATATTTCCTATTATTTTATATTAAATAGTTCGTACAAAAATTATAAAAAACTAGCTTTCCGCCCGCGGCTTCGCCCGCGTGAACTACATGACGTTATCCCGCGGGAATGTGATTTTTCCGGGATAAAAAGTAGCCTATGTTCCTCTCCAGGCTACAAAGTGTCTGTGTTCCAAATTTCAGCCAAATCCGTTCAGCCGTTATGGCGTGATTGAGTAACAAACATCCAAACATCCAAACATCTAAACATCTAAACTTTCGCATTTATAATATTAGTAGGACAAGGCTTTAACAAATCCTAATCTTACATACCTAATAGAGACCTAAAATAACACAAAACGAGAAAAATTGTCAAGTCATAATTATACGTAGGTATTTGAAATTACCAGAAGAACGGATCTGTTTTTTTCTTTATCTAAGTATTATAATTATATAAAAATGAATTGCTGTTCGAGTCTCGCTAAAAAGTCTCGCGCTCTTGGCGTACTCTTGGAGCGAGGCCTACGTCCAGCAGTGTGCGTTAATAGGCTGATGATGATGATGATGAATTCTCGCTGAAACTCAGAAACGGCTTGAATGTTTGGAATTATTTTTTATTGTTTTGTTGTTCTATAAAAAATTACATAATTCCAACATAATTTTTTAAAGCAGAACAATAGTTTAAAGTAAAAATTTTCATTTTGTATGAGAAATCATAAAAATAACTTGTTAAAGAAGATTATTTAAATTTTTACTTTTTTGCATTCACAATGCAATTTTTATTATTGAACGACTCCGTAGCTCAGCGCTTAGCAGTCGCCCGGATAGCGAGAGGTCGTGGGTTCGAGACGTTTTTTTCCTAAAATACTTCATTTTCCATTTTTCAGTGTTATAGAAGACTTTTTCGTCCATGGCCGCTTCCAAAGAGTTTAATCACTAGCCGCTTTAGATTACAGTTTAGAAATCTTCTTTGGTGGATTTAGATGCGTTTCGCGATTATTTATTTTTATCTGTCTATCTTTATTATTATTGTAGGTGATACGAAGTTCACCGGGTCCACTAGTCACGAATAAAATTGTTTTAACCTCTTATGTAGCTCTTACATCACATTGTTCGCAACAAACTCAGAATGACCCATCCAACCTTATAATAAAAAAATAATGTGTCTCTATTATTTTTTATAGTAGATTTCGGTTTACAAGACTAGAGTATTTTTTTTTTTTATAAAATTTACCTAATTATATTAATTTAACTAAAAGAGTAGGTAGGTAGTTTTAATTGAAATATGTTTTTTTTTAGACAATCGGTCACAAATTTATTTCTAAACTCTGATTATGAACAATGATTACAAAAGCAACCTAAACCACCAACCATCTAAAGCCTGACCAGAAAAATAAAAATCATTGTTACAAATGTCAAACTATAGAAAAATTTTGTTCGTCACATTTCCGCAACATGGCGAAGTTTTGTTATTTTTCTGGTCAGACTTTACATTGCAAACTTTCGGCGCTTTCGTTGAAATTTAGTTTTTATCACCAGAACGGAAAACGGCGTAGAAATTTAAAAACAACAATAGCTCATGTGTTTAGCGATAACAAAGCATCTTTCTTATTTTCTCATAATTGTTAGAAGATACAATTGTAACAAAACGACTTGTCACGGCAGTGGCGCGGATGAACCATTACGTTAATCGTTGGTAAGTTGGTTGGTTAACGCACGTGTTTGGTGTTCGTTTGGGTTAACCCACGGTTAACGTATCCGGCTGTTGGTGAACTCGGCCTAAGTGTACACTTGAATTATTAAACGCGTGTAAGTTTGTATATGCAGGAAGTAGTCTGAAACTACTGAACCGATTCAGAAAATTCTTTCACCAGTTGACTACATTATTTTTGAGTGTTATCTCTTATTGATTGGGCATTCTTCCTGAGTAACATTGACTAAACACCGCTTATATTATTTTTAAGTAAGTTACCTACAAAGATATGAGGTTATGAATGTGTCCATCAATACAAAAGAACTACTTAAGTACTTTTATGGGGCCAGCCAAAAAACGCGAAAAAGATATATCCTAGCTGTTTCATAGAAAACATTAACTCGACCAAAATGTATGGAACAGCTGTTTTTTTTGCATAAACTGTTTGCATTCAAGGACACTTATATCTCCTAAAATAATTGTACGAATAAAAAAAAATCTGGTGTTTTTTATCTAGATGTTCCCACGGGAAGTTCCCAACACGGGTAAAACAGAGCGGCTCAACTAGTGGATAATAAACATAACAAACTTAGATGGATCATTAAGATACGAAGTTCACATTACGCAGTCCGTATGTACGTTTATTCATTTGGATTACGCAATTTTGTTTATATCTAATATGGAAAGTACTGTTACCGGAAGTGTTATTAAAACCATCACTGTAGGACGAGCTTGTTATGCAGTAATGAATAATTATGTTATTAAAGTTTGAGATAATTATTCCTCTTTTGAATCTGATACTTCAATGGTGTTTAGTTTCACCTAAACTATAAAGCTTCGTAATGGGCCAATTAAAATAATAATGATTTCACATGTTTTCACAAAAATTATATTAAGTATGTTATAACATAGGTATAATATGTAAAAAATCCTAAATGTAAATCGTATTCCGATAAAAACATGCTAGGAGTTTGTCAACATAACAGTATATAGTTTTTATATTATAAACGGAACTGTCGTTGTGTTCTCGATTGATTCCATAAGCGTCGACATTAATTTGGCTCAAGTTCGTATAAGGATAGCCATTATATTCGTGGGTGTAAATCGCAATCCGTATTGTCATTGCCCTTGCGTAACTGTTGCATAATACCGACCCGGGCCTTCGCCTGCGCGCGCGCCGCTTCGTATTAGGCCGACCGACGTGTGAACTACGCTAATGAACCAAATGCACTTTCACGACTGAATTTTCACCACCATTTTACATAAGAGTGTCGCCAAAACATCCTTATGAAATAAAAAAAACTACTTTGCGAACCACATGAAACAAAAGAAGTCATTTAAAACGTATCCTAATTGCTATTACGTAAACAAATGACAAAGTCGTGACTGTGCCGATACTCCAAGAACGGGTAACCTTATTTATATTCGTCGAATTCAGTGTTATGCATTCAAAGTGTGTTGTTTTATGAAACTGCTTTGTATATGGTAATGAGGTAATCTCGATTGTTGCTGCACTTTCTCGTTTGTTTCCGGCGAGTAGAGTCTATGTTGTTACTGTGGCCGTTGCTTTACTCCTGCTTCCTAGAACCAGAAACGAGATGCTAGGTCATCCGGCCCCCACCGATGGCCACACTCATGACCACTTTCCTTTACTGATCTTCCTAACTGGTCTTACATAATGATCTGATATAGCCAGCCGATTTATGTAATCCAAAACAAACGCTTTAATAGTTTCATATCGATGACGATTAATGATAAATACACCAATTAAAAAACTTGTATATAAATTTCTCCGTTTATTATTAATTACACTGGATTTGTTATTTGATGGTGTATATAGCAATTTTAAGCATTGCGATAGTGGCTCGTGTATTTGATGTTATCTCTTACTGCTTGGCGATTTCAATTTAGCGATAAGGGTGTAAAAAGCTGTGCGACAATTTGTGTTTATTTGAAATTATATATAACACAGATCTGTTTTGTTACAGGTTGCCCTTGCGGTAATTGTACAAATCGCTCTAGTTTCGGGCAAGGCGTTGCTACAAAACAATGTACAAGCACAGCAGCAGTTGATAAAGAAGGCTGAGAGTCCTGCAAATGCACAGAGGCGAGTTGGATACGACTATCCGGCACCGCCGAACGATCTTGTGAATCCGTTCCAAGATCATGACGATCTTCATTCTCACGGAGACCACCATGAAGTTATCGACCATCACGATGCCCACATAGACGAACACCATCACGACGCCCACATAGACGAACACCATCACGACGTACATCACCAAGACGAGCACCATCACGAAGAACATCATCATGATGACCACCACGACCATCATGACCATCACGATCCTGGCTACTGGAAAAAGAAGCTCATTTGGAAACCGGGATGGAAGAAAATCTGGAAACCAGCCAAAAAACAAATCTGGAAGCCCTCTTGGAAAAAAATCTGGAAGCCGATCTGGGTACCGACAAAAATTCCAGTTTGGAAAGAAATTAAAGTACCCGACTGGAAAAAGATATACAAACCTGAATGGAAGCCCATTAAAGTTCCAGCTTGGAAGGAAGTGAAAGTCCCCGATTGGAAAAAGATAACGGTTCCTGTCCATAAGGACATCGTTGTGCCAGGATGGAAAGATATTCAAGTGCCAGCATGGAAAAAGATTTGGGTACCAGAATGGGTGAAAGAAGGCGTTCCCGGTGAGAAATACCTAGGTAAAGATCATGAGGGTTGGGAATACACCTCGCATGATCTTTGGCGAAAGAAATTGGTCTGGAAACCGGTGTGGAAAAAATACTGGAAACCTGCTAAAAAGCAAATCTGGATTCCCGACAAAAAGCTAGTCTGGAAGGACGAATGGAAACAAATTTGGAAGACAGAAAAGAAACAGATTTGGATCGACGACAAGAAATTAGTTTGGAAAGAGGCTTGGCAACAGATTTGGAAGCCATCGAAGAAACTCATTTGGGTTCCAGACAAGAAGTTGGAATGGAAAGAAGCCTGGAAGCAGATTTGGGTTCCCGACTGGAAAGATATTTGGGTGCCAGGTGTCAAGAAAATCTGGAGACCAGTATGGATATCTGAATGGTTCCCTTCACCTGACCACCACGAACATGTCCATGAGTCCCACGGGTGGGACCGCAGTGACAATAGCGTAGCAGCGAGTCAAAAGACTGAGACAATAAAACCAGCACCTCAACAAGCAGCCCCTAAGCAACCAGATCAAGCGACGTGGCAGTTTCCAAAATAACCTGTTGTAAATAAGTTATAACTTTATGTTTTGTAAAAATGATCCTCACGACACCTAATAAACATTGGAGTTCGTTTGGAGATATATCAGAGATATGCCATAAGAATCAAGACTGCGGAGTTGCTGCAGAGTCATCATCGGAGTCGAAGGAACAATCGCATGCCGATAATGTAGGTACACCTAATTCTAATAACTATGCTAGATTGCAATGCGAACATAATGCGGCTATGCGATTGTTTCTTGACCTATGCTCTGAAAAACTCAGTCAAAAAACGTCTTTTGTTTGACTAAACTTATAAAGGTGTTTTTTATATTCGTTGCTAAGAAAAGCTTTAATTGAAGTCAGTGTTAACTAGTTACCATACTGGTACAAGTCTGAACAAGATATTGATAGACACGTCGTTAAAATTGTGGCAGCTGAGTCATGGGCCACTGGTGCTATGTTTTGTTATTGTTTTTATTATTATTTTAATTAAGTGTTACTTATACTTTTAGTAATAGTTGCGGTACCAATGAAATGAAATAAAGTATGATTGTTGTGTTATGTACAAGTTGTAGTTTCAATATTTATGGTAACGATTTTACAATTCGGTACAAAATGGTAACATTAAAATGATCAAGATAGAACAACAAATTTTATAATTTTTAAATGTAATCATCAAGGTGGCATCTTGGTATTTTTAGTCATTCATGACCTTTTCTACACTTCGTCAAGTAAATACATCATGGCAAAGGTCTTCTTTCCGTTTCGCACGGTTTTGAGCTGTTGTGCTGTGTGACTTGTGTGCCAGTGCTGCCAGACACTTAAGTGCCCCGGTAACGATCACTCGCAATTGACAATCTTTAGGTCATTGACGGACCAAATGATCGTCTACAGAGGCAATTGAAGCGATTGTCATTCGAAACTACGTGATTGATGCGAATGATGGAAAGCCTATTGACAATCGCGAATGACGCTACCAATTGATCGTCTCGTTGTGCGATTGACGGATTTTTCGGTGAGAAACTTGGCGCGAGCAATTGACGCATCGATTGAAGCTCCATCATTCGCACCTTCAATTGAAACGGTCAATCACGTAACAATTGACGAATGACGATTGATCGTTACCGGGGCACTTTACATACTTACCAGTTAAGATCGTCCCGCACCAATCGCCGTCTCGGTCTGCCGCGTGGACTTTTGGTTGTAGCATGGCCCGCTATTATTTCTCGGCTGCTTGCGCTTCAGTGAAAAGAGTGAGATAGAAGATGGCTTTGGTTATAGGGATCCAATTGTCAGCGAGGTTTGCCCAGCGGTCGTTCAACATGTGGCAGACATGCCTAGCCCAGTTGTATTTTAATATTGCTTTTTGGGAGAAATTCGGAAATAAGACCAAGTTAATGACGAACAGCGTCAAGTAGCGATGCGCGACTCCGAATAATACTAATACTAATCATTCGACTCCACGAATCATTCGACTAAGTCGACTGCGATTGAGATTATTCGACTGGAGTCGACGGCATACGTCCGGCTGTCCAGTGTCCAGTCGCGTTCGGATTCGGTTCGACTCGCGCTTGGTCGGGTGGGCGGGATCGAAACTATTGTGCTTTTAATACTGTGCTGTGGGAATGATTAATGAATGAATAACCTATCGTTTATTCGTTTCGTTCCGTATTGACATTAGTAGTTACTAATTAGTAGTCGTTATTCGAATAAAGACATTAGTATACTACTAATTTTGCATTCGAATGGCCAAATTAGTAGTTATGAATTAGTCGAAAAGGAAAATCATTCGGAGTCGCGCATCGCTAGCGTCAAGCGCAAAATATTTGTGAGTGATGTGGAGGTTGAGCTTAATAAGGGTGATATTCTCACGACTCAAAAATTTACGCGCACTCAATGAGAACGGTGGTGCAGAACGTTACTATACGGTTGTAATATTTTTTTCTAGCAAGATGGGATAGTTACCTACTCTCGGCACTTAATAATTTTTGTGATTATTAATTTTCGGTGGACGTAACTCAATTTTCTTGCAGTTTACTTTCGGTCACAACACAAAAACTTTTACTGATATAGGTTATAAGGATTATATTTTTGAAATCGTTATTAGTGGTAGTATTAGCTAAAGGTGATTTCATAATTTTATCTACCCATTTTGATAAATGGTAAGTGAAATTGTATGGTCACTAAGACTATGCCCCCAGATTAGGTTCAGCCAAGTTTTGTCAAGAAGGAAAATGAAGTACGTTTCTTTTGAAAATGAAGTACTTATTAGAAAAAGTCGACCCGTCTCACAATTACTAGTTTATTTTCAATATTTTCAATAATATTTTTTTTCTGTGTATGATCACCAATTTCTCCGTCAGTTCTGGACCGTTTTCAATAATTCTTTTTTTTTCTCCTGTGGTGGTCCCATTGTCACCAAGTCAGGATCTGATAATGGGATTCCAAGGAAATCGAAGAAAGCCCTCAATTTTTATATAAATTTTACGAGTTTTTATAATTCTTTTTCATGTCTCATATTCTGAAAGTAACTGCAAACTTGCCTAAAATGCGGGTTGAAAGTGGTATGTGGCGGCCCTAGGGCCGATATGAAATTTAAAAAAGGAATAGGAGGGGTCATGTCAAAATCTGAAATTGCATCTATACACGTTCCGATCCGACAGCCGATTTGGTCTGCTCCCAGACCAAATCTGCACACGTTCCGATTTGGTCTGGGAGCAGACCGAATCGGAGGTCGGATAGGAACGTGTGTAGAATCTTTAAGTATCTCTTTGGCTCTTTGGATATTTATTTACCAAAAGTATGCAGGCAAAGGCACAGAAGCCTATCCAGCCATGTTTTGCTATTAAATAAAATAATTAATATCGTAGAATTATTATTTTAATATCTAAAACATAGATGTTTTTAAAGAATGCGTTTTTAGAAACAGATTAAACCAAATAGTCCCATCGGAGCTAGTTGTGAGACGGGTCGATTTTTTCTAAATACTTCATTTTCCATTTTTCAGTAATAAAAAAATAAGTAAACCAAATAAGTTATTTGTAACATAAACAATCAGGCTATTCATTTCATGGAATTGCATAGAGTACGGGTCAAACACCAAACAAGACTGTATGGACTTAGTTTCCCTTGCCTTCCCTAAAATAGAGAAAATGAACAAAAAAGTTATACTTAACTTGTCTTTCGAAAATTCCGCGGCCATAGGAAAAATATTTTTTAGATTATTTCTGTTTATTTTTACTATCCTCATATTCGAAATGAAAAGTAGAGTGTTTACTTCGGGTGTATGGACCCATAACAGTCTCGAACTATCGGCGCCCTCACTTCGTTCGTGCGCCAAAACACTCGACTGTTATGGGTGCCATACAGCCCTTGCTAAACAATCTACTATTTCATGTCTCATATTCTGAAAGTAACTGCTAACTTGCCTAAAATGCGGGTTGAAAGTGGTATGTGGCGGCCCTAGGGCCGTTATGAAATTTAAAAAAGGAATAGGAGGGGTCATGTCAAAATCTGTAATAGCATCTACACACGTCCCGATCCGACAGCCGATTTGGTCGGCTCCCAGACCAAATCTGAGCTTCACACGTTCCGATTTGGTCTGGGAGCAGACCGAATCGGAGGTCGGATAGGAACGTGTGTAGAGTCTTTAAGTATCTCATTTTTTTACATTTATTTACCAAAGGTATGCAGGCAAAGGCACAGAAGCCTATACAGCCATGTTTTGCTATTATATAAAATAATTAATATCGTAGAATTATTATTTTAATAAGTATGTAAAACATTGTTTTTTTTAAGAATGCGTTTTTAGAAACAGATTAAACCAAATAAGTTATTTGTAACATAAAAAATCAGGCTATTCATTTCATGGAATTGCATAGAGCACGGGTCAAACACCAAACAAGTCTGTATGGACTTAGTTTCCCTTGCCTTCCCTAAAATAGAGAAAATGAACAAAAAAGTTATAGTCTTTCGAAAATTCCGATCCGCGGCCATAGGAAAACTATTTTTTAGATTATTTCTGTTTATTTTTACTATCCTCATATTCGAAATGAAAAGTAGAGTGTTTACTTCGGGTGTATGGACCCATAACAGTCTCGAACTATTGGCGCCCTCACTTCGTTCGTGCACTCGACTGTTATTGGTGCCATACAGCCCTTGCTAAACAATCTACTATTTCAGCTCATGTTGATGAGCTGATGATGAAAGTCAAAACTCCTTTACGGTTAGGAGTTGTAGGATAATTCTTCATACGTTATGATCGCTATTTGTAATATTTTCGGTTATTAAGGTGACCTAAAGATGGAAGGTAAAATCCATAACGATTAGGAGTTAGAGGGTGGAGCCTTAATCCTCGCACTTTGCGATACGCTGTCTCATTATGAGGTTTCTTAAGCTACGATGAGCTGATGATAGAAGGTACAACTCCTTAACGGTTAGGAGTTGGAGGATAATTCTTTAAACCTTCTGGGTCAGCTCGCTCCATCGTAGATCCTGTTTTAGCCTATCGGCTTGATTGGGATCAAGAGCAAACCCATTAAAAGTAAAAAATGCCGGCTATTCAAGTGAGCTGATAATGGAAGGTAAAACTCCTTAACGGTTAGGAGTTAAAGGTTGGAGCTGGTCTTAGTGTGCTTATTTAGATATTCGAATTACAATCTTTGCACTTTGCGCTACGCTGTATCATTGTGCGGTTTCTTAATTATAGTACGATTATTTACCTACACTAAAAATGGAAAAATAAACAAGCTTTTTATTTAAAAAAAATTGCCTTCAACAATATTTCAAACATTTTCAACTCATAAGTAATCAACTAACATTTTCAAGTTATATTTGTGAGACGGGTCGATTTTTTCTAACTACTTCATTTTCCATTTTTCAATAACATTTTCAATTTATCGAAGCATCAAGTCTGGTCGACCTAGGAGTAGTTTATGAGCTCGCTGACGTAGTAGGCCTTGCTGGCCAGGCGAGTGCCTGACATCGTCTACGATGCCAGGGTTGCGCTGTCTCGTATCTAACATATTTGATTTAAAGAACTATTGAGCCCTGACTGGAGATGGATAAGGTTCACGGCAATAAAGAAAAACGAGGTGTTGGTTAAAAAGCGACTATATTTATCAACGCATCAATTATGATCGACCTAGCAGTAGTTCTTGAGCTCACTGACATAGCACGCCTTGAGGCAGTACCTACTCATCGACGAGCCTAGGTAGCGCTTGAAATACTTAATCTCTCTTTATTTTACAGAAATATTGTCTTTGAAGCAAAAGTAAGGGCTCTTTCAATTTAGTTCTTTTGTGTCTGTTGTCTTGCTGCTTTGCCTCAGCGGCGAAGTACCCGTCCGGCGCAAGGACGATCGTATTATTTCATACAAGCGTGCGGTGCGTTGTCGGTGCCGCTGCCGCACACGTGTGACTGAAGGCCGTATAAAATGTGTATGATTTATGTAATACTAGCTGACCCGGCAAACGTTGTTCTGCCATATAAATTTTATTGGACACGAACTTCTTATCAACTGCCTGACACAATGTCACTTATTAAAAAAAAGAAATCCTTAGCGGCAAAAATGTCAGTGATTACAATAGGTACTCTTTGACATACCTCTTTGGAAGCGGCTATGGAAGAATGACAGTTTTGTATAGTACGACAGTTTATCGATTTTCTATACAAAATAATCATTATTATTTTATAATTTTCCTGGATAAAAAGTAGCCTATGTTACTCTCCAGCTCTCAAATTATCTCCTTACCGAAAATCTCGTCGATCCGTTGCTCCGTTTTGACGTGAAAGACGGACAAACAAACAAACAAACAAACAAATAAACAAACAAACAAACACACTGTATGGAGTATGGATGATCGTCCGTGCGCAGGATGGCTACTGCACCGTTGAGGCAGTACCTATACCTACTCATCGACGAGCCTAGGGTAGCGCTTGATATACTTAATTTCTCCTTATCTTATAGAAAAATTGTCTGCAAGATTGATTGCAAACCTAAGGGCTCTTTCAATTTAGTCCTTTTGTGTATGTCGTCTTATATACCTATGTATACAGAGCGTGCGGTGCGTTGTCGGTGCCACTGCCGCACACGTGTGACTGAAGGCCGTATAATTATGATCGTCCGTGCGCAGGATGGCTACTGCACCGTTGCGGCAACGCAGCAGGACGACACAAAACGTCTTAATTAAAAGAGCCCTAAGGTTACAAACGGTGAATCAAAGTAAAACGTGGTGCTGATTAAAAAGCTCCTTTAGTTATCTTAGCATCAGGTCTAGTCGACCTAGCAGTAGTTCATGAGCTCGCTCACGTAGCACGCCTTGAGGCAGCACTCGTCGACGAGGCCGGGCGCGCGCTTTGAGCGCAGCATGGCCAGCGCGCTCTGCGCCGACAGCTGCCGGCTTGACAGCCACGGCCACACTGACACGTCCTGGTCGTACGGGAACAGACCTGGAGTGGAAGGGCAAACATTAATTCCTATAGGTACTGAGATTTTATATTAATTTTTATTAGCTGCTACCCGCGGTTTTCCTGTGTGGCACCCGTTCCCGTGGGAGTACCGAAATAAAAAATAGCCTTCTACAATATCGTTATCCCTCAGGAACGTGACAGTTTTTCGGGTAAAATGTAGCCCGTGTCACTCCCCAACTACCAAACTATTCCCACAACATAAACACACTTTCACATTTTTAGTATTAGTACGGATAAATGCACAATGTAATTTGTAATTATGGTGTCGGTTTTCGTCAACGCGATCCGGCTGACGGAGCGTGGAAGACAGGGTGCCTTGTCAAAAGTGTTAGGATAGGATCCGATGGGCAACGCTATTTTTTAGGTTTTTTATAATAATGACCAAAAATTTAGCGCAAGCCACACCGCCAGCTGACGGGCGAGATAGCGAGCCGGGCGATGCGACATTTTTTAAGTGAAAACTTCTATAGCGGCGTTGTGCACTTTTTGTGATGGGTAAAAAAACATCACGTGACCGTCAGGACATCACGTGACTACGTTAGTAATATTATAGTACTAGCTGACCCGGCAAACGTTGTTTTGCCATAAAAAAATATTGGACACGAACTTCGTATCACCAACTTATTATTATACACTGCCTGCCACAAATGTCACTTATTAAAATAGGCGGCAAAAACGTCAGTGATTAGATACTCTTTGACATACCTACTCTTTGGAAGCGGCTAAGAAATGACAGCTGTGTAAAGTAAGCTAGTTTAACGATTTTCTATACTAAATTACCATTTTTATTTTAATAATTTTCCTGGATAAAAAGTAGCCTATGTTTCTCTCCAGCTCTCAAATCATCCTCATACCGAAAATCTCGT
This sequence comes from Crambus lathoniellus, assembly GCA_949710035.1. NCBI lineage: Eukaryota > Metazoa > Arthropoda > Insecta > Lepidoptera > Crambidae > Crambus > Crambus lathoniellus. The sequence goes on from OX453296.1 coordinate 35,094,442, forward strand.
CGATCCGTTGCTCCGTTTTGACGTGAAAGACGGACAAACAAACAAACACTTTTTCACATTTATAATATTAGTATGGATTCTTTGACGTGACCGTCAGATCGAAAATTTGTAGGACAGTTCATATTGTATGATATATGTCATTCCATACAAATTGCAGCGGATTGAATACGAAATGAACTGTCAAATTAACACGATTACCTTTCGCAATTGCCCCCCTGATCAAAAAACTGCTACAATGTCATTAGAATACGAAGGCAAATTGCGCCACCGTTTCCAAAGTTGCAATAGCTCAGTTAGAACTCTGCCGGCACTACCGGAGTGCAACCCGTTGTTTTTTTATAGTTCGGTTAACACCGATAAAGTCGTCGCTCGCGTCGCATGGCTCGTTAGTTCGTTCGGCAGCTGGTGGTGTGGCCGGCGCTTTAAACCTGCCAAGTATTTCTCATTTGTACGCACTTTTACCATCAATCCCTGCAACTAACTCCATTTCCCCGAGAACTGGGAATGGAACGTCTCTCTTCTGCTCCTTTTCCTGCTCGGCGCCGTAGCAGTACAGGACGCGGGCGTCGGCTAGCACCCTGCCGCAGAATATCCGCGGAAGCTCGGCACTGGCAGCGTCGGCCGGGGTAAGACCTACCACCACTACCAGACACAGCCAGAACAACATCTGGAAACAAATGGAAACTTCGTTGTGATCACACAGAACACAAGAAATACATTAAGGCGATGATTCACGACCAAAATTGGCACGTTAACGCTTGCTCGGCCGCGCGCGATACACTTTACGCGGACGCAGCGGCAGCCGGCGGCAGTGAACTGTGAACTCGAGAGCGCCCCGCGAATCAAAAATCACTTAAAATTCAATTATAAATTACTTAAATAATAAAAAAATTTAACTTATGACGGTCGGAATCCCTCGGCTATTCAAAGACAATTAATTTCGTATATTTTTTATCAACCAAAACCAAGTACTTATACTGCAAGTAATAGGATATTTGGATTACGGTTAGACGGATATCATATCACCAATCGAAAAAATACGGCCGCTAGCACTAGATAAATAACTGTAAAATAACATTGGTATATTTTTTCCAAAATTTAAGTAGGTACTTGTGATTTGTGAGTAATCCGTAATTTAAAATACACAATTTTGGGGAATCGCAGCCTTAAGGCGAGGATTCCCGAACGAAATAGGCACGCTAACCCTTGCTCGGCCGCGCGCGATTCGCGATACACTTTACGCGGACGCAGCGGTAGCCGGCTGTGAACTGTGAACTCGCGAGCGCCCCGCGAATCGAAAATCACTTAAATTCGATTAAAAATTAAATAATAAAATTTATAAACTTATGACGGCCGGAATCCCTTGGCTATTAAAAGACAATTATTTTCGTATATTTTTCACTAACTAAAACCAAGTATACTGCAAGTAATAGGATATTTGGATTACGATTGGACGTATGTTTGGGATTTTATTTGACACAGTAAAATATCACCAATCAAAAAAATACGGCCGGAAGCACTAGATAAATAACTGTAAACTAACATATATTTTTTCAAAATTTTAAGTACTTGTGATTTGCGAGTATTTTAATCCATAATTTAAAATACCCTATTTTGGGGAATCGCAGCCTTAAGGCCGCTGTACACATTGGATATACTTTTTTACTATGACATTGGGCCAACCATTGGGCCAAGGTAAGCTATAAAATCTCTTTGGCTGTACTATTTGTATCTGGCTGGTTTTGATGACTTTTGATGATATTAAAAAGGTTACAAGAAAAGTTCAAAGAAAGAAAGAAATTAGTAAAATGGTGTATTTTTTTAAATTAGTTTTTCTTTCTGCCGAAATTAGTGAATCTAATTAAGAAATTCGATATTTCTCTGAAACGGCTGGACCGATTTTGACGGGACTTTCACTGGCACTAGCTGATGTATTAAGGAGTAACTTAGGTTACTTTAATCTTTATCCTCTTTATCCCGATATTCCCACGGGAACGAGAACCACGCGGGTGAAACCGCGGGCGGCCGCTAGTTGTAAAATAAAAATGCAACGCAAGCCGCGAAAAAAAATTGTGACAGTTTTTATTATTTAATTTGTTTTATTGAGACGTAATGAATAATATAATCCCTGCCTTATTAGGGTTCCGCAGTCAACAAGGAACCCTTATAGTTTCGCCATGTCCGTCTGTCCGTCCGTTCGTCTGACCCCAGTCTAGCTCATAGACTCTTAGTACTAGAAAGCTGTAATTTGGCATGTATATACATATTTACCACGCCAACAAAGAGGTTAAGTAAAATTTAAAAAAAAAATTTTTTTTTAGGTTACCTCCCCTACACGTGATGTGCGTATGTAATTTTTTTTCTTGTCTACCCCACAGTGTGGGATGTCGTTGGATAGCAATTTCAAAAACGTTGTGCGTTCGTGAAGACAGTTTTTTGATTGAGGCATCTGTTTCTGAATTATTTAGCTTTAAAGTGCAAAATTTTGTTAGAGTCAAGTGTCCTCCCCCCCTACCAGCCAAAAGGTTGTTTCTGGATACGTGAAAAAATTCACGATAGTAGTACATATGACGAAGTTAAAAGGAAAACTATCACCGCCAAGTAGGCTTTACAAGTTTTTGAGATATAACACATTTTCGAAAACCGCAAATATAACTTTGTCATTCATACGAATACTATGAAAAACAAAGTAATTTTTTTCTGGCAAAAAATGACTGGTATTTTTGCTAGGTGTACGTAATCGGTACGTTAAGTGGGTACGGAACCCTTCATGAGCGAGTCCGACTCGCACTGGGCCGATTTCTCTAAGTAGTGTAATTATACCAAAAGTTCCAACCTTTATTTGAATGTAAAGAACTAATACTTGAATACTAGCAGTTTATCATGTCAATTTATAGGTAATTTGGAGGCAACTTCGCAATTTTTTTCTATCGAGAAAATTTTATGCAGTCTTGTTTTTGAGTAACATACACCCACTTGCAGGAAGCTCCATTAAAGTTAATGCTTCATTAAGTCTATTGCTGTCACTTTTCGTTGTCAAGAAATAAAAAGTGACAGCAATAGATTTAATGAAGCATTAACTTTAATGGAGCTTCTTGCAATTGGATATTTGTCACTCTTAAAGTTTGATGCATCTTAATTTAAAATTCAGGTTTTCAATAATATTGATATGACAGACGATCATGTTTTAAAGCAATCTAATTTTCGTTGGCCTAGAGCTGGCCAATAAGTGGCCCGCGACGCGTCAGTCTCCCATACAAACGTAATTCCAAAATAATAAATTTAAAAGAGCATGAGTAATGTTATTTGATTAAGACTTCTTATTTGATTAAAACTTGTGATGTTATTTGGAATAAGACCAAGATCCAAAATATATATATACTTACCCAATAAAAAATGATGTCAATTACATTTCTTCATACAAAACTACAATTCACATTTATTATTAATTTGGTAAATATTTAGAATTATTTTCTCCATTAAAACCTAGATAAATAGTAACCAAGTAAGTAGAGTAGTTACAGAAAATAAAGTAGGTATGGGGAGCTGACTGGATAAAACTAAAAATCTATTAAAACACAAACTAAATATATATATTTAATATCTTTTATTTATTTAGGTATTCATTTGTATCTCGCTGGCTCACTGACTTTAGTTCAAAATAATCGACCCTGTCAGAATGAACAGCGCTTCTTCGTCACTCCGCCCACCTGTGTGTGACTAAGAAGCATCTCGCTGAGACAGGGTTCTTTGGCCACACACACTTCCTTACACCAACTTTTCTATTTATTCTATTCCACACCTGTCTTTGTCTGCGTACCTTGTTGTTCTGTCTTTAAATTATTATTTTTTATATGTGTGTGTGTGTGTGTCAATAAATCTATTACTTTCTTTCTCTTTAAATACTTAGTTATGCGAATTTAAATAAACCCGCGTGAAATAATCCGTTAAAAGTGTATTATTTCTAAGTATACATATCTATGCCATTAAAATTTCATTAAAAATCAAATCATCAAACGTTCATTTTGAATTTTGGCGGGCGGGCGTCTTCTTTAGCTGGAACTTAAAGTCGCCTACCACACCAAATGATTCGCGATCCAGAATCCTGGGTCATAGATCGTGCATCAAATTTGTTCACTTGGATCGCGCGACGCACGTCCACAGTTCCACTCCAACTCTTCGATCAACATTAACACCTAATACAGTTCCTCAAACTATATGGCCACGCACGATTGGAGCGCGTTGGATCGTTTGGTGTGGCTCCGGCTATTATGATCTTACTGATGACTGGCCTAAGCATCGCGCGCGACATTATGCTGGTTTAAGTACAACACGATAGCAATATTACTACCTAAATTACGTAGCTATAAAGTTGACTTTCCTTCTCTGTGTTATAATATTCTTTCATGGGCTAGATGTAAGAAATTGAAATGTGAAATCAGCTAAACCCCTTTCCATTCCTAAATGTACAGCTAAATAATTGAAGTTAGGTACTTACGGCGAGACTCCGATACACTTTTAGTCTTAAAACAGATTTTTTCCTAAAACTAAGAAAAACTTTTACCTTCTCTTTGATGCATGGTTTAAACAACACTGACATCTTATATTAGTACTGGAGTTCGTTTTCTCTGAACGTACACGCACTAATAATAAGTAACATAAATTACAGGTAAATCCGTACCACAAAATCACTACCGTGCACAACACAACTGAAAAGTTTTTATAATTTATTAATACTGTCTCCGGGCGTCCGGTTACAGCACAAAAATATACTTGTATAAATTTCCTAATAATGCTGATATTCGTAATACAAGCTACCTACAGATTATGTTTGTCTGGGGGTTACTACATATAAGACAATGCACTTTAGAAACAAAAACTACTTTTCTAATAACTTGCAATAGAGCCTCACCTTTTCTGAACTGATCATCTAACAAATATGCACATTTTAAGGCTAACCCTTTCTTATATACTATTACTTACCCTTGTCTAAGGGAGGATTGACGTCATGTTTTATAAATATTCATAACTATCACCTGCACTGTCTAAAAATAGTTTGAACACGTCGTGTTTTATGAAGTAGGTATAAGGTAAAAGCCATTGACATTGGAACATCATTTTCCTTACACCTTCTTGCTTTTTTAAGGTTACATAGCGAACTCTCTATACTGACGGTTGAAAAAAAGGGTAGGTATCGTATCAGGGTGTAGGTACCATCTTTACACTTAGCCGCTGCGCGAACGTAGACCGTAGGAGTCCGACCTGGGATGGGATGGTTCTGCAGCAACGGGCTGCACGCTTCCGAGAAAACAACGATACTCGGAAAAATAATGCTGAAGCGAGATAGCAATGAGAAAATGACGCGCGCGGGAGCGAGACCGATTTTGCAGATTAGGCAAAAAAAACACAAAATCACTTCGTATTAAAAAACTGTAGCGATTTTAAAAAAATGCTTCTATACGATCCTAAATATTATTGGTGTCCACTAATTAAACCAATTTCCAATAGTGTAAGTAGCCCCATTTAAGAATAATCTTGAATTTTCGTATTTTTTAGAGGTCTTTTCGAAAACAAAAAGTGTCGAGGCAAAATCATAAAATCGTGTTTTTGAAACTATACGATTCTAGATAAAGGTATGAAGAAATATATATCTTATTACCAGATTTGTAACAACTGTAACCGTCCTATAGTTTTAAATGAAAAAGTCCATACTTTTTCCGAGTAGCGCCTTGTGAGATATTTCCATACTTGGATTTTTTTTAACTTATTACTTCTCTGCGAAGTTTGGGACGCCAGCTAGGGGATACAGAAAGTAGACATAACAAGCTCAGCAGGGTCTGCTTTTGGCTGTTTCATTCAGTGCTGTATCCGCTTTATTATATGGTGCGATCGGCTTTATACCTAGATACAGGAAAAGATTTTTTTTCAGCTGAGTACCAGGAACGATTCCTGTCGTTCCCGTTTGTTAGATATCAAAAGTTATAGTGCACCTCTTTAATGACTGATTCGTGCTCGTGACCGTCGAAACTTTTTAGTTAATTTCAAAATCAAAGCTCCGATTTTGGCTGTGCAACCACAGAATATACAGGGCGTCCCAAAATTAAGTCACATGGAGGGCAAGTACCTTAAATACTGAAGATATAAAATTTTACTGAAAGGAGACTTCATTTTCATTTTGAAAAGAAAACGAACTGCATTCAAAGAGTTTTAAATAATCAACTGTCTGAACTGTGAATCGAACCCGCCGAATGTAAAAAAAATATTTCTCTAATTTAATTGTACCGATCGAAAGGCTCGATTATACCTTATCATTTCTTCTTAATAACATAGCATCTTAAATAAAAGGAAGAATACGTAATTTAACATTTAATGTTGAATAACAAGTTTGTGCAGCGTTATGGATAGCCCTTCCTCTGACTGTCGTGCTCAAAACTTTAACATTTCAATGTATTGGTATTACTAATGAGTGAAGATTGGAGCAATTATCATAAAGTGTTTGATAAAGTTATAATGTGTTAAGTAACACCAGCTCGATTGGTTTAAAAATGTTTGAATAGTTACTTTGGTGCGGTCTATTCCAACATGTGGCATAGTCGTGGGACGCCCCCAGGGCTTCCAATGACTATGTCACATGGTGGCATAGACCACACCAAATACTGTAGATAGAAAGTTTATAATAACACGTACAAATAGCACGTCCAAACCGAGAATCGAACCCGCACGAAATTATTCAAACTTTTTAAAACAAATCGAGGTGGTGTTACTTATCACATTATCAAACACTTATGATAGGGAATTAGGTATAATTGCTCCAATCTTCACTCATTATTAATACCTACATTGAAATGTTAAAGTCTGTATTGAGCACGACAGTCACAGAAAAGGCTATTCATAACGCTGCACAAACTTGTTATTCAACACTAAATGTTAAATTTCGTTGTCTTCCTTTTATTTCAGATGCTATGTTATTTAGAAGAAATGCTTAGGTATAATTGAGTCTTTCGATCAGTATAATTAAATTAGAGAAATATTTTTTTTACATTCAGCGGGTTCGATTCCCAGTTCAGACAAGTGATTATTCAAAATTCTGTGAAAGCAGTTCGTTTTCTTTTTAAAATAAAAATGAAGTCTCAATTCAGTAAAATTTTATATCTCCAGTATTTAAGGTACTTTCCCTCCATGTGGCATAGTTTTGGGACGCCCTGTATAATAGTACTAACGTATGCAACTCCGGTTTTGCAAAATGATGCTGAAATCATTCGAAACTCTTGATTTAGCCAAAACTGGAGTTCCGGTTTTCAAGCCCGGCTGCTAATCCTATAGCATGAGAAATTTTATGTACGACTGATAGAATAGATAAAGTGGCTTTCTATTATCGATATCGCCAGTAGAATAGAAAGACAATGTATGGGATTGACATTAGCGGTCACGTGACATTTCAATCGCTAATGTTTTCATTCTACAAGAGAAAAAAATCTTTCCGTGTTTTGTGGTTTTCATTTTCTCATCATAGTTAGTAGAAAACCACTTGTCTAGGCCCTCAGGTATCTACTCTACTAGCTAATGTTTTAATCAAACCAACCACCACCATACCAAAGATATAATACAGATTTAAATAATATTCGAAAAATGGAAAATCTATACAAATAAATAAAATTGGAGTGTCTGTTTGTAATATTAAAATAACTACTTTTTACTACATGCATATGATTATAATATACGTACGGTACATATACCAAAATAACATTTTTTACAATTTTTGTCTGTCGGTCTGTCTGTTTCTTCCGGCTAATCTCTGAAACGGCTGGACCGATTTTGACGGGACTTTCACTGGCATGTAGCTGATGTAATAAGGAGTAACTTAGGATACTTTTTATCCCGATATTCCCACGGGAACGGGAACCACGCGGGTGAAACCGCGGGCTTCCGCTAGTATGAACCAAATATAAACGGTGTCAGAAATAAAATATTTGTATAAACATAAACACATGTGATTAATTTGATTAATTTGGTAGCAATTTTTATTATCTATTTAAGACTACAAATAAATACTTAAAATCCTAATAGTATTAATATAGAGCACAATATGTGGAACCTTCTTCATTTTTTTAGAACTTGGCCCCTCATCTTCTTCCACACGGCCACGTTAATCTTCTATCAAGTTTTCTAATCTAGATCACTAACAACGGATCACGTGTGAAAAATTGACAACCCTGAGCCTCTTTCGTGAATTTGGTATATTACTTAGTTTGAGACCCTCAAAACAATACAATCTACTTATAAAGTTATGGTTAACAAATCGAACTCTACCCCAAGTCACAAGACCAATAGGTTAAAAATGCGGACGTCTTTTGACGTAGTAAGCCTCATGTCCATGACTAATCCCGTGGTGGACCCAGCCCGGTGGTGGTTTGGGGATCGGCACCCACTCGTTCACCATCACCGGGCCCCACATTTTCTTCCACACGGCCACGTAGATCTTCTTCTCCTTCCAGGTCTTCACCCAGCGGGGGCGCCAAGCGAACTTCTTCTTCCAGAAGCCGTGGAACTTCGGGTCTGCGTGGTGGTAGTGTGATGAACGGTCTCTGAAACAAAAAATAAATAAGATGTAATTTTTTTAGAGACCTCTCCTCCAAACACTAAAAACTCTCGCTCTCGGAATGGTTATCGTAATCGTATTATTTTGTATGAAAGCCGGAGCAGCGCCTCTTTCGGTTTTTTATTCACTTAGAACTAATAAATAATTATTTGACAGCAGCCCTTTAACAGCTTTGCCAACATTCCGACTTAAGGTGTAGTTTAGATAGGTTATTTACGAATACCTTATTAATAGAGTACTCTAGGTCCTAGAGTACTTATACACAGTTTTTCGTGCTTGTGGTACTGATTCCTCATTCCTGAAGACGTTTAGTGTTAGGCATGCGGCCGACCATAAAAGATTGCCAAATCCTACTGCAGAATGAGTGTTGCCAGTAATGACCTATGGGAGTGAGACGTGGTCCTTTACTATATGGGTCTCATAAGAAGGCTCAAGGTCAACCAGCGAGCAGTGGAGAGAGCGATGCTTAGTATTTCCGCAGGAGAACTAAAACATTGCTCAGCTGAAGTGGCAGTGGGCGAGACACAGCGCGAAGAACCGATGGACTTCTAGCCCGAGAGCCAAACTAATTCGCTCTATGGAGACTCAACAATAATTCTATATCAGTAATTTCTTTACATTGAAAATTAGATTATCTAGTTTAATAAATAATTCATTAGTAATCCACCAATATTTATCACAGCGACATAAAAAAAAAAAACAAAGCTTTAAAAAATCTATAAAAAAATAGGCAAAAATGGTATAAGTTTTATTCACTTTACATTTGAATACATTTATTATTATCTTTCGTAATAGTACATTACAGCCGAGGACAGGTAAGTAAGAAATTACATTGTCGAGGATGGTTTGAAGCACGAGCCGCAGGCGAGGGCTTTAATCATTCGAGGCAAGGTAATTTGCTTACCGTACAAGGCTTGTATAGTGCTTTTCTCAAGAAATGCGAGGAAATAAAAAAAAACTGTTTAACTAAATAATATTTAATAAAATTTATATCACACATGTTCGGACAATTATTAAATGTAAATGTTATTGTTTTCCCGGGCACACTTATGTATAAATCGCCCATAATAATAATATTTTAATGATGTATCATTAAAATACGCCAACAACACAGATTCCGAAAACGTATGCGCCTTTTTTTCATTTTTCCAAATCAGATCGTAGGTTTTCATATATCTTTCTTTTGATTTTGCTGGCAGTACCTAAGTTTTCTGTAATTAATTTTGCTTCTGCTCTGATATTTGGTGGAGTAGGTACATACGATGTCTGTATATGTTTCATTGGCAGAACTCATTTTGATAATTTATTATTATTACACAATTTAAACTGTATTGATATCAAATCAACCGCTGAAAATCATTCCCGCCGTTTTTTTAATATTGGTTTGTGAGGCCATGTGGAACGGTCATACAGCCTATTGATACTTACTACTTGCTACTAAAATGCGCAACTTCAATACCCGCTTCTGGGTGGTAGATGGCGCTGTACAGATTTCCCATACAAAATTACTCGTAAACATGGAAGTATTATTTAGGTAATACTTCCATGCTCGTAAAGGATATTTTGTCTATGATAAATCTCATTTTGTTTTTTCGATTGATGTTCGTGCTAAGGGTACATAGCGCTTGTGGTACAATACGAAGTAATATACTCTGTGCGCACCGTATTTAAAAAAAAGTTAACCTAATTATGATATAATAATTACCTATATAATAATAATAATAATGTGGCTGTATGGTGCAAATGTCCCTTTGCTTTTTCTGTTTTTATACACAGGAATAACGAAAGAAAAAAAAAGAAAAAAAGTTGGTAATAATATCTTTGGGTAGTACCTTTTCCGAGGTAAACATTCTAAATTTGAAAATCACTGCAGTAATGAATTTCAGTACTTACTTACTGCACTAAAATCAGTGCAGTAAGTAAGTACTGAAATTCATTACTGCAGTGATTTTCAAATTTAGAATGTTTACCTCGGAAAAGTGCCACGTACTGCATTCTTTTCTCAAATATAATATTAACATTTCAGAGCATAAGTGTGAAAAGTATATAATCCCCCTATATTTGTAAATGAAAAACAAATAAACTTTAAAAAAAACTCTCTACGTAAACTCAAATTGGCATTACACCTATGTTAAAAATGCTATCAGAAACAACCGACTTCTTCCTAAAGTATTAGTTTCCCGTTTTATATCTTTATGGATTTCGACTTTGGTGCTTAGATATGGTGAACATAGACACATGTTAACGATAAAATTGGTGATAGCATATTTGCTGAAAGAATCGCACCATTTTTGGGGTATAACTTTTTTTTTATACCTTCCAATGCGATATTATGTTGGATTCCAAAATATAGTCTCTTAAAATTATGTTTAAGGGCCGTTTACAAAAATTTGGCCTGTTATTGAATTTTTTACAAAAATATAGGATAGCTCTTGGGGTATTCGGGGCGGAAAGATTCTCGAATGGCTACCGCGTTCCGGACTCTTTCCGCGGGCGGGCAATGTCGCGGGAAGCCGCGGGACGATCTTTGTGGAGATCCTTGGAGGAGGCCTATGCCCAGCAGTGGGCGTAGTTCGGCTGACATGATGATGATAATGATGAAAATATAAGTGATTGGGATAAGGTGAGTAAGACTCAAGTCATTCATTCAAAAAGACTTTTTTTCAGGACATTGTCTTGGCAGAAATAACTGGAGATATGTTTTATTTATAGAATTTTTAAAATAAACATCAATTCGCTTTCCACGCAAAACGCCTATTAGTATCACCATCGCAAAAGAGTAAAAACAAATGTTAACTAAGTACCTACATTATTTCACAGCAGAATTCACTTTGAGATTTAAAATAAATCGACAACATTGATATTATCATTGGTTCTTATACCTATATGTGCTTAACATAGTTCGCAGTTGTATCACTTTATCTAGGTATATAGCTGTTCAGTTAATTGCATTGTCAAGTAAAATAGTTTTACAGTAATGAACATCAAGATTGAAAGTCACGATGATTGCCGTTATAGTACATCCACAATCCACACAGCCCGGTTTGCGCGGTCTTGTTTATTTTGTGGAGCAGCTTGACCATAAGCATCCTAAGGATGGCCACCAGAGAAGAGAGAGAAGCCGCCCCGGCAGCAACAAATGCAGCCGGGCTGTGTGGATGCACCATTAAAACTTCTCAGTCGCATAGCATATTTTGTACAAAATACTTACATTATTGGGTCCGAATCTTGGACCGGTGCTTCTGAACCAAAATCATTGACAACAACAGGAGATGTTACGGTATGTTCTTCTACAGCTTGTTGTTCTATTTTCACTGTTACATTGTTCTCGTCATTCTGTGCTTGCGTAGTGTAGACGAGGCATAGTCCAATCACCACCTGGAAGTTTATAAACAAATAAATGCAGTGAACTTCGAAGAAAGTTGCTAGCATTGAGAAGTTAGATATCGCAAATATTGAAAATGAAGTCGCTACTCCGTAGCTCAATGGTTAGAGCTTTCGCCCGGACAGTGACAGGTCGTGGGTTCGAGTCCCATCGGAGCTAGTTGTGAGGCGGGTCCACTTTTTCTAATTCTTCATTTTCAATATTTTCAATAATAATAAATTCATTGTTAAATTCATTTATAAAAGTAAAAAAAATATATATATCGGTAACTTTGGTTTTTTACGAGTAAAAGCTCTTTCTATTCCTAAGATTAAGAACCACAGAAAAAAATGTTCCATGTTCTGTGATAAGAAATCTCTGCAAAAATATGAACGTGTTGCATGTTAAATTGTTGACTCATAACTTCCATCGTAAATCGAAGACTCATAATGAAAATATTATGAAGTAAGTACTAACCAATATTTTTAGTGACATTTTAGTTAGTATTTAATAAAAAAATAATTATAGGACAGGTAGTCAAGTATCGTAATTCCCATATAAACTGATGGATCGATCGACCAATAAAGCCTTTTATAGTGAAGAGTGATTTGTAACCTAGTCAGGGCCGCCCAACTTCGTATCCTTTTTATCGCTCGGTACTTTGCCCAAAATATTACTGATAAAATATCGAGAGCAGGCTTTAAAGCGTTAACCTAGTTTAGTAAGTATAGTTTTTTGAATCCTGACATCTAAGTGTGTTATTTAATAAACATGAAAACCGTTTTTTTAAACAAAACGATCTGTGCCCGTAGTGTAAGTTTTTATGTCAAAAAACGCAAACTATTTCGAATGCGTATTAATGTCAATTTGTATGAAAACTGTATTAGCGCCTCTAGCGGCGAGTAGCGCGCTTATCAGTGCAGTGCGATGCGCGCTCGGAAACGGACGCGCACAATTGCATAGGTGTTAAATTACGCATTTGTGATTTACGTTTAGCGCGGCATAAGTCGCTGCGCCTAACTTCACTATGGGTTCCCAACAACTCATAGTGAACGAAGTATTGGCGTTCATCCAGAACGCGATCGACACTATGGACGAAGTCAGCATCGTGCAGATCTGCAAGTCGAACTTCAGCGAAGATGAGGTTTGCAGTGGCAAGGCGTTGCTTTTCCATAGCATCGGTAAAGCCGATGTTATGCCATCTCGACGAAGAGATGGCGGTGCGAAGAGTCTCCAGGACATCATTACCCTTCTGAAGGAGACCGATCCGGACGACGTGCCAACATTCGTGGCGAAGGAGCTGCACAAGCTGCCCCCCGTCACATTCGACCACGTCGACGTCACCAGACTTCTGAAGGACATCATCTCCCTGAAAGCTAGTCTGGCTGAAGTCCAGTGTAAATTAGAGGCCTCTGATAACACCATAAGTGAGTTGCGTGCCCAAGTTGTGTTGTTAGGCAATGCCGCTGCGGTATGTAGGTCACCTGAGGCCACTAATGTGAACACTCGTCGCGGAGCGCAAAATGCTTCCATCAGCAGTTTTGAGTCGGCGCATATGAATTCGTCACCGGCCGCCGCCGTAACTAGTGATGCACCGCGCCCCGCCGCCCGCTCCTCCGCCCCGATGACGGAGATGTCACGCGTGAGCACGTCGACCCCTCAACGTGCTTATGCTGCTGTCACCGCTACCCCTACCAATAAACCCGCTCATCAACAACTTGACCGGGCTACAAAAGAGGGAAATAAACAACGATCGGTCTCCAAAGCTGTGCAACCAGCGCCGCGGAGACAGGATGCAGGATGCGATGATGACGGTTTCAAGAAAGTGGAAAGGAAGAAGAAGGCCTCTCGTCGTAACCTGTGCGGCACTGCCCCGACTGGACATAACCACCTGCTGCGGCCGGCTATCCCGACGACGCTGGTGTACGTGTCCCGCTTGCATTATTCCACAAAATCTGAAGACATTGTGGAGTACATGAGAGTGAAGACCAAGTTCAATCTGAGGGTCGAGCGGTTGGAGTCCCGCCACAATGTGAACTTCAACTCATTTGTGGTGAGGGTGCCGACCGATCATCTGTCGACCTTTATGAAAGAAGACTTTTGGCCGAAGGGTGTCCTGTTCCGCCGGTTTCGGGGTCGGCTACCGGACACTGCATCGCGCAACACGTCGCCGCCGATTATACGTGTAAATAAATAATAATTATGTATAATATAAATATAATATATATGTTAGTCTGTAAGGTATCTATTCTATGGGCCTGATTTTGTAAAATTTCATTTTTTGCCTGAAATAAATGGTTTATTTATTTATTTATTTATATTTATTATATAGTTTTCATACAAATTGACATTAATACGCATTCGAAATAGTTTGCGTTTTTTGACATTAAAACTTACACTACGGGCACAGATCAAGTATAGGTAGGCTTAAATAAATGAGCGCATGTAAAGGCTTAGGTTTATCTGAAAGCTAATCCTTACTAATATTTTAAACGTGAAAGTGTGTTTTATGTCCGTTTGTCACGTCAAAACCGATCGATGTGATTTTTTGTATGGGGATTGTTGGACTCTGGAGAGCGACATAAACTTTTTATCATGGAAAAATATTCCGAGGGGTACGAGTATGTTGTGTAGTCCACGCGGGTCAAACCAAGGGCAGAAGGCCAGATTAAAAATATATATATATATGTTCTACCAGTACATACCTACCATTTAGTTAAAATGAATTTTTAACAGCGTGCTTCTTACTCATCTACTATAGCTGATATTATAGTTACTTCAATAAATGAATGAAAAACATGAATCTTAGCTAATGCTGAACGTGTGTTACATGTCTCATAATTAGGGTTACATTTACATTCGTCCGCCGATTACAATTTCCCGCTTGTTGTAACTTATGTTCAATACATTAAGCACGATACGACTAGACGTATTTTATCTGCATTCAATTGGACAGACTTCATACAGCCCACGTTTTTACTTTGTTTTTTTTTTTATAAGTTGAAGCATTTTAAAAGCGACCGCACATTTGACCACATGCGGAAGCTTGGTGGAAACCCATCGATCTTCAAATTAGGATGCACTACGCACGCCATAATCACAATTTAAAATGCGTAGTGGTCACTTCACACACGTAACAATTTATTATTATTACCCACTGGCCGTAAGAATTATATCGCGGCTTATGTAATAAAGAAAGCTACGTACCACTGCCCTGTATCACGTCGTGGATCTACTTACTAAGATGGATTACTTTATGACTTTTTGTTGTGAACCTGTTGGCCAATGAGCAAAGCCAAGGAGTAGTAAGTGTGCTAACAGCGATAAAAATTGTCTGGTGTTAAGGGGGGAAAAATTAATCTTGTGATCTCAACACAAACATTACATATTCATTATAAAATATTTGTGTCCTGTGGGAATCAAATCCATGACTCGATAATGGGAATCGATGACATGACATGATAGATGACATTGAAGTTGAACTTCAACTGTTCACAGTTAAACTATTCTTACACACAGATCACCTGTATGTAATGTACTTACAACATACCTACCTACGTGTAGTCTCGTCTTATTTTAATCGAGTTTTTTTGATTCGAGCAAAGTAGGGTAGAAGCCCTCATTTGTGGCCACTTCACTACATATTATATAACAGAGTCCTCCGCCGCGTCTGTTTGTCTGTACGCGATAAACTAAATCCCATCAAAAACATAAATGTGAAATGATGAGCATTTTCTATTGACGTACAAAGTTTGAAGGTCTTGGTACACCTGCCTGGCTAGCATTATCATTATTATATCACGCGATATGATATAGCACGTCTTGCTGTCTTGCTTCCACCTTAGTGGGGTAGGTAAGCAAGACAGCATGACGTGCTATATCATATCGCATGATAAAAGCCGTTCATGCTAGGCCAGCTGATGTGAGACCCTAGCAGCCAGGTTAAACTATATGAGATAGCATCTTAAGAGAAGTTGTTCAGCGTGATAAGTTCTTTCTTTTGACATACTGTTTGTATTGTTTGTATATCCGTCTTTCACGTCAAAACGGAGCAACGGATCGGCGTGTTTTTTTAGTATGTGGATATTTTAGGAGCTAGAGAGTGACAAAGACTAATTGGTATCCTGGGAAAATATAACTTTCGAGATAACGTCGTGTAGTACAGGCTGGCGAACCGCGGGTGGAAGGCTATGTGAAATATTTTTTTAATGTGTTAGTATGTACCATAGCGCTAAACTAATAAATATAAAATAAATACACAAAATAACGAAAAACCTTATTAGCTAAAAAAAATTAAAATGCTGCCGAAAATCACTATTCCACGCGAACGAATTTGCGGGCACAGCTAGTACTTTATAAACCTTTGTTTTTTTTTAATTAAATTGTTCTGGTTTCTAGCGCATAAGAATATATAGATTTTACCTGGGTTTGGTTTTCATTTTTCGCAATACTTACAAAAGTTTAACTATCAGTAAGTGGCCAAAACCGGTACATTTGGCACCTCTCACATATTGTGTGTAATCTAAAAAAAAACTATTTAACTTTTATAAATTTGAAAAATGTACCTTTAAAGGTAGATAAATTATCTATAATTTAAGATATGATTTGTGTCTTAAATACCTAAGACCATTTAGTACTTAGTGCTTAAAAGTAAAAAAATCCTTAAAGTGGCCACAAAGGGTACCTCTGCCCTACTTATAATGTAATTTAAAATGTATATTTCATCTAATTCCTATTCATAAATATTAAATGAAAAATGTTAAACTGCTATTCCCAAACCGGGTTCATGTAAGGTAGTATACTATAGTAGTACCTACCTAGTAGTATAATTTATTATGTGACCTTTGTATACTACATGATGATAGCAATAAATGATTTATGATTTCTAATTCACGAATAATATAAAGAAAAATAGGTAATGACATATAGAAGACTAGCGTCCGCCCGCGGCTTCGCCCGCGTGGACTACACGACGCGACGTCATTTTAAGATAAAAAACAATTGTTTTGAATTTCAAAGTAAAATACAACTGAATGTTGCCGAGGGCAAATCGCTTTAAAAAAAGTTTCCTCAAAATTCGTTCAGTAGATAGTTTTTGCGGGAAACGCGGACAGACAAAAACTTCAAAAACCACATTTTCCAAATTATTGACGAAGCCCGAAGGCATTTAAACAGATCTATAGGTAATAGTATTAAAATACCGGTAGGTACCCTACCCTACTTATAACTGTTTCCGCCTTCACCACGTGGAGGTACTCCCAGCTTATGTTATTTACGATGTTTTTTCCATGCATTGCATCCATATAAAAGTAGCATCTAGGTACTTCAATCAGTTCTTAAGAAAATCTCTTTTTAACCGATTTCTAAATCAAAAAGGAGTAGGTTCTCTATTCGTCTGTATGAATGTTTTTTTTTTGTTTATGTCCACCGATTACTCAAAGACGGATGGACCGATTGAAATGATTGAAACGTTATTACATCAGGTTGGTTTTCAAGTTGGTCCCATTTTTTTGTTGGAAATTTTGCAATCGGTTCAGTAGTTTTCAGGAAATCTTGAAAATACTGTCGTTATTATTACCACTTTATGTGAATTTAATACGTATCTTTAGGCATAACTCCTTTGTTTATAAACCGATTTAAATGATTCTTGTTTTGTTAAAAAGGGGATACCTCAAGGTATTTTAACCGACTTCAAAAAAGGAGGTTTTCAGTTTGATCACATACCTATTTACCAGAATACAAGTAAATTGCCGTTGGGGCAGAAAGGTTCTCGAATAGCGACTGCGTACCGGACGACGCCGACGTTCCGTGGGCAGGCCCCCTACAAGGTGGACCGATGATCTAGTCAAGTTTGCGGGCAGCGCAGGACCGATCGTTGTGGACATCCTTGGGGGAGGCCTATGCCCAACAGTGGGCGTTGTTCGGCTGACATACACGCTATATTTGCACTTATCTCTTATAGTTTAGCTGGGCAAACTGTTCCACATTATGTGTACGGTACACCTAATGTACCAGACCTTCAATATTTTAGGTCAATAGAAAATGTTCATCACGTTAAACAACTTTTCTAAGGACACTATGGTCGCTATGTTTGTAACTCTTAGTGTAACCTGGCTGCTAGGGTTCCACATCAGATGTACCAGACACTCAAAATTTGTACGTCAATAGAAAATGCTCATCGCGTTTAACTATTTTCCATAGGACGTTATTTTTTATCTCTCATAGTTTGGCTGGACTGCTATGGTACCACATCAGGTACCTATTTCGATCTACAAAATAAATTACTTATAGCCTATTATGTTGGCGAGGACCAAATTGCTATACTTACAACAAAAAAAAGTTTCATCAAAATCCGCTCAGTAGTTTTTGCGTGAAACGCGGTCAACAGACAGGCGGTTTTTTTTTTATTTTTCTTTTCGATGTACAGAATTGGCTCGTTTACAGTTTTATTATATACTAGCGGCCGCCCGCGGTTTCACCCGCGTGGTTCCCGTTCCCGTGGGAATATCGGGATAAAAAGTACATATAAACCTTCCTCTTGAATCACTCTATCTATTAAAAAAAAACGCATCAAAATCCGTTGCGTAGTTTCAAAGATTTAAGCATACAAAGGGACATAGGGACAGAGAAAGCGACTTTGTTTTATACTATGTAGTGATAGTGATAGAATATAGATTTGTTGAAAAACTATAGCATTTTGCTATAGTGGTTTGTTGTGAATTTATTATTTCCTGGCTGTATGAGCTTTTTCCGTCTTGCAACTTCCAAAGGTTTAAAAAGTAAAAAGTTATGAAGTGTTGCAAGCTTAAGCGCTTTACCCCGATAAGTTGTAGTTTTTTACCCGACTACGGCAAAGCAAAAAAAAAGGAGGGTTATGAGTTTGACCGGTATGTATGTATGTTTGTATGTATGTTCATCTGTTCCCGCATAAGTTCTAAACTGCTGATCATATATTCACAATTGAGGTATCGTTGGAAGCGTCTTGATTGGCTGCTGGTTATAGGCTATGTCACGT
Organism: Crambus lathoniellus; assembly: GCA_949710035.1. Taxonomy (NCBI): domain Eukaryota; kingdom Metazoa; phylum Arthropoda; class Insecta; order Lepidoptera; family Crambidae; genus Crambus; species Crambus lathoniellus. Next base: position 35,113,420 of record OX453296.1, read on the forward strand.
CACATGAAATTGAATATGGCGCCCTCTAGACGACATAAAGTTGTGAACTAAAAAACTTTTTTTTGAGAAGAATATCGTGTTTAGTATCAAATGAAAGCTCTTGGTGAGCTCGTTTCAAAAATATATATTTTATTAGTTTTTGCTTGCGGCTTTGCTTGCATAAATCGACTTAATCACGAAATTCATCATCATCATATCGCCGAACAACGCCCACTGCTGGGCATAGGCCTCCCCCAAGGAACTCCACAACAATCGATCATGCGCTGCTCGCATCCAGCGGCTTCTCGCGACTTTGACCAGATCGTCGGTCCACCTTGTAGGGGGCCTGCCCACGGAACCGGTACGCGATCGCTATTCGAGAACCTTTCCGCCCCAACGGCCATCGTTTCTCCGCGCTATCTGTTCCGCCCACTGCCACTTCAACGGTACAATCCTTCGAGCGATGTCGGTGGTTTTAGTTCGCCTGTGGATTTCATCGTTTCTGATTCGATCGAGCAAGGAAATACCAAGCATCGCTCTCTCCATTGCTCGCTAAGTGACTTTCAGCCTTCTTTTGAGACCCATAGTAAAAGACCACGTCTCACTTCCATAGGTCAGTAAGCCAGTAATGACTGGCAACACACACTGGTCAAAGACTTTCGTCTTGAGACATGGAGGTATTTCGGACGCGAATATATGCCGGAGCTTCCCGAACACTGCCTATCCGAGCTGAATTCGTCGAGAGATCTCTTTCTCGGAGTTGGACTTACTAACTGGACCGTTTGCCCTAGGTAAACAAAGTGGTCAACAACTTCGAGCGTAATGTTCCCAACGACTGGAGCGGGTGAAACATGGGTATTGGATATGATTTTAGTCTTATCCATGTTCATCTTTAGACCCGCTCTTTGAGAAGCATTACTGAGATCTTCGAGCATTATGTTCAGGTCTTCCAAGGTCTCAGCCATAAGAACTACATCATCGGCAAACCGTATTTGTGTTAGGTGCTCGCCATTAATGTTGATGCCGCATCCTTTCCAATCTAGAAGCTTAAAAATATCCTCCAACGCAGTTTATTTATTTATTTTATTTATTTATTAAGGTAACTGCAGTCGTGAACAGTTTCGGACAGATGACGACGTCTCCCTGTCTCACACCTCGCTTTAGTTGGATAGGATTACAGCTCTGGTTCTGTAATCGGATTGACATGGTGGCGTTTTGGTATAAGTACCTGAGCACATAGATGTACCTGTGGTCTACTTGGCAACTCTGGAGAGACTGCAGCATCGCCCAGCTCTCAATAGTATCAAAGGCTTTCTCGTAGCCCATGAACGCCTAGCAAAGTGGCAAGTTGTACTCTTCGGTTTTCTGTATAACTAGCTGCAGCGTATGAATGTGGTCTTTGGTGCTATTAGCCTTTCCAGAACCCGGCTTGTTCGGGAGGTTGGAAGTCGTCGAACATCTTATAGATATAGCTCAGAAACGTGATGGGTCTGTGGTTCTTCAAAAGAGTTCTATCACCCTTCTTGAAAAACGCTTCTGCCCCATGCCTTTGGCGTTTTGCCCTCGAGGATGATTGAATTGAAAAGCTTTTTAAGTATCGGCTTTCCGCCCGCTCTCAGAAGCCCGCCCGCCGCCTTGTTGTTTGTAAGCTGCTTGAGAGCCATTGCTTTAAATTTGAGCCGGTATTGGTCGGAGCGTGGATTTTATCAGCCGCGATCTTTCAAGCTTAACATTGATATTCAATGTGCCTCTGACCATACGGTGATCGCTTACTGTCTTAACAGCATGTTAAATCGATCTCGTTATTGACTGTACCGTCCGGGCTGATCCAGGTCCATTTGCCGGTTACGGGCTTCCTGAAGAAGGAGTTCATCATAAAGAGGTTCTCCGTCTCCATGAAGTCTGCCAACATCTGGCCGCTATCGTTCCATTGCCCAAATCCAAATTGCCCCACTCTTAACTCATCACTGCAACGTTGCCCCAACTTAGCATCGAAATCTCCCATCACAACCGTGTAGTGGGTTTTATAGCTATGCATGGGTTTCGAAACCTCCTCATACATAGACGTCACTTCGTCATCGCCATTGTGTCGAGGTCGGAGCGTATACATTTAGCGAATACCGTTTCGATATTCTGAGTATCGGGTACGCTACCCGGCTCGACACGCTTCCGATGGTGATCACGTTGTTGACTAGGGACTTGTGGAATGTGGACAACACCTAGGGACTGTTGTTCGCCCTCCCGGTGGTAAAGTAAGTTACCGAATTGCAGGATAATCGAGTTCTCTTCGGACTTCAGATAATCCAATGATGTCCCAGTGTAACTTACTAACAACCTCTTCCAACTCTATGAGCTTCGAGTCAGTCCGCAATATGCTCGTGTTGTAGGTTGCCAGGTCAAGTCGTCTGTGTTGGTAGCCTGGTCTTACCCGGGGATTCTCAGCACCCCTGCCCCGCCGTTACCATAGCCGCTAGTAGCTAGGAATAGCGGGGCCGCCGTGGACTGGGGGCTGATTGATTTGGTGTAAAACCCTTGGGGGGGGGGGTTGCCATAATCGCCACGCTTGGCCTGCCAAGTGTTGGCGATCGCAGTATGTCCTGCTGTTCGCGAAGCCTATTGGGCTTGGCGGGAGGGCTGAGCGCGGCGAGAGACAGACCTTGTCTGACTGAGTCCAACATACCGTTAGCGGTATACGAAAAGACTGTATTAGCCCTCACTATAAACAAAAAAATAAATAAATATATGTCCTGCTGTTACATGGAGACGCTGCTGCCCCTCTCTTGATGGCAGTTTTCCCTTTGTCGCCTCCTACGACACCCTCGAGAAGAAAGGGGGTAGTGCTATTATTTTTATGTGCCGGCACTACACAGCGCAAAATTATGACCCCAAAATAATGTAAATAAAAATTAAGTTCAAAAACTAAAACCCGACTACTGAAAAATCACGCTCTAAAAAGTATGAAACAAGAAAATATTCTCATCTGAAATTGCCGTGGTCGTATGCCCACGACTATATAATATAACAAAACAATATTTTCATTCTAGGGAAAAGTGGCATACGACCACGGCAATTTCAGATGAGAATATTTTCTTGTTTCATACTTTTTAGAGCGTGATTTTTCAGTAGTCGGGTTTTAGTTTTTGAACTTAATTACTAATTGATGTTTTTTTTATTATCACTATGAAAATAATTACGTCTAAAATATTTTTTTATTATCACAGTAATTTTTACATTACCTAAATATGCATTGTAAAATACTACTGATCCTTATCCCTGAATGCCAAAAAAATTAACGACACATCTGCTCAAGTCGTTTGGAGTTAAAGTATTTAAATAGTTTGGAGTTTAAAACTATTTAGATTTACCAAAGACATTACCTTTTTTATTTTAGTCGCTTTTTATTTAACAGAGGTACATTGTGTCAGTGTGTGTACTGTACATAAATGAATCGATGATTTTTAAAACCCCACATCTTACATTTTTCCAAATTTAAGGTACTGGTTTCATTCTTTAAGGACATCCGACTATTGAATCGTGTAATAATCCCACGTGTTACATGTAACGTAACACTATTTTGTACAGTAAAAATAGTAGACGCGGATTTCTGATGATTCTAAAAACACCACATGTATTCTAAGTACCTAACATGTGTGGTGTTTCTGAACAAGTGAAGTGGTCAACTTCAGAAAGAGAAAAGTACATCTTTTTAGGGTTCCGAAGCCAAATGGCAAAAAACAAAACCCCTTATAGATTCGTCATGTCTGTCAGTCCGTTTTCAAAGAGGTAAAATGTGTGAAAATACCAAAAATTAGAAAAATTAGAAATTTAAGGCGATCGTATCGCTGCGCTTCGCGATCGCCTTAAATTTCGTGGATATTTTTTTTGAGAAACAATCCATAGTTAGTTTTGATACACACAAAATAATCACAATGTAATATAATGTTTTGTATCAATACAATCCATAGGTTGTATTGATACAAAAAAAAATAACCACGAAATTTAAGGCTTAAATTTCTAACCTATCACGCACGTGTTCTACAGGACTTCCGAGCCACTCAAATATTAGGCTTATTTTAGGTATTTTGAATATTAGGTATTTAAAATATGTGTGGATTAAACTTTAGTGCTCACAAGTCGCTAGACATTTTAAACATTAGGTCCAATCGGTATTTTGAATTTAGGTGTTATTTGCTTAGGTATAATATGAATGAATATTTAATGAGTATTTACATATTAATGATATGAAAATAAAGTCAAAAATCACGATATTGTAATGATAATACGTGGATATCTATAGCATTAATCAACCTATTAAGATCTACAATAGTAAAATACTTATAGAAAAGCCGTAAATAGCCGAAAATAGTAAATAAGCATTAATTGTAATGTAAGAAAAGAAACTCAAAAATATCAGTTATAACTTGACTTAATATGTTATAATTCTAAAAGTACAAGCACACGGGCTGCCTGCCGAGCTGAGTGCCGAGCTGCATGCCGGGCTGCACGCCACGCTGCGTGGCACGCGTCTGAACGCAGCATAAAACTACGCATGGAAGCAAGAAAATCTCTTTTTTCAGTATTCCTTCTGAAAATATTAAGTTTTACTTGATCCCTGAAAAATCTTATCAAACATGTGGGGTTTTAGAAATCATTGGAAATCATCGATTGAAATTGCTGGAAAACTTGGGAAATGATAGCTTAAAAATGGCAGCACTGGAACATCCAGTTTTATGTCAAAATGCTGTCAGCTGTCATGAAATTAATTTATCGGTCAATGTCAAATTTTGCTGGTTTATTATTCTAAAATTACCTATTTGTGGCTGGTTTGTAAGGAAGTGCGGAAAATGTTCACTAAAACTATTAGCACGTGAAGTTAATCTGTAGATAAAGTTAAAATAAGTAAGTCAACGTTACAGAAACTTCCAAATCAGACTACAAATAAGTTACACAGGTGTTTTGTATTTGTCCATTTTCTAATACCAAACAAAGAAGTTTTATTGTGTCGTATCTTTTCGAAAACCAATTTTATTAATAAGGATTTATCATTAAAATGTAAATAAGTACCATCATGTGTTATTTTATGGTAATTGGTTAATAGTGTTTTGGGTCTTCTTCAGTTTCAAAAGTGTCTTCAAAGATAGTATAAACTTACAGTAATTACATACTTAATATGTGCATCTAAATCTTACCTCTACCACTCAAAATGCAACCAATGATATCACCTATAAGTAAGTATAATAGTTATTGGTACTTAATTATATTAATTTTTTGGTCTTTACTGAAAAACAATGAGTGAGTACTTACCTACTAGGTAAGTATAAAGAATTAATGTGAAAATTTTAGTCTAGAATATTGTTTTTTTTTTTGAATACGTTTAATTCAGTTTACAATATAAAAACATATTGCTACCTACATGGTAAGTACCGTATGCATACCCAGCATTTACTTCAGGATTGGGCAAAAGTATGGAATCTCGATATTCGGAGCACACTTTATAAGTTATTTAGCTTCAAGTCAGGTTGATAGGGCAAGCGACCCCACCCTGCCCCTTCCTGGGTACGCCCATGGGTATATTATGTATGACACTGTATTAAATGACTGGTGTTGATATATGTTAGAAACTTAATATGATTGTATAAATGATCATTTATATTGTAATCCTTATAAATAGTCAATCAAAAATGCATGCTATTATAAATGGCTAAATAGGTATAAGCTCTTAAATTATGACTACCAACTCTGTATTACACCCTATTTATGGCAAATAATAAATAATTCTAATTCTAATTCTACCTTATTATACCTATTCAGCTAATAGCATTCATTGTCAATCAAAGCTTTAATTAAAAAAACTTCATAAGCATTGCTTATATTCATTCACGTAAGGAAAAATTTGGAATAAATAGTGATTCTGCTAAATATAGACTACAAGTTTGTTTCCTCAATCAGTTTGAATTATGTTATTTTGTGATACAATGGAGCTTTATATGAAAATGCAAAATGCATTATTCAACATTCTTCTCAAGATATACTTAAGTATTATAATACCCTCAATTCAAACAAAGTTATCAGTGGAAATTATTTGAATTCACAATGTTTTTCTTATGTGGAAAAAAGACAATATAGTTCCACCAAGACTTGGGCAGTTCCGGCCATAGAATGTTCTAGTCCTAGTTCGAGTCCCCAAATACCCCAGGTCACAGGTGGAATTTGAACCCACAGCCTTTAAATTTCGGGTTTACTGTACGTACAATGCTAAAGCGATGTAGAGCAATTTAAATTGGAGACATTTAGAGTGGTTTCTGTCTATTATAATTTTTATTTGAGACCTTCGCTTGCGGTTCCTGTAAGTCAATAATTGACTTACACATATTTGTTCACAACTACAATTATTGTAGTTGTGGACAAATATGTGCACTTCCCGAGCATAATAATGGTTTATAAATACTTTTTTATGAAAATGAAATCCTATTAGTGTTGTTGTACTCATTAGGCATGGTTTTTATTTTGTAATTTGGCAAATACCATAGAAACTGCCCTATGTTATTTATGTGGGGCACAAATCATGATATCATGATTTTTTCAGGACGAAATATCCTTTTCAGTAATAAAGTCAAAAGCAAAACATTATTAATTAAATTTGTACAATTGTGTATTTGTATTTAAAAATAATTATATTACTTCATAAAATAAGTGGTGGGAAGACATAGTATGTCCCTCTACATATTTTCCTCTTCATATGCAAAATTTTCAAGCCAGTCAATAATACCTAAGTAATTAGGAATTTTATGTATAAGTAACTAGCTTTCCACCCGCGACTTCGTCCGAGTAGACTACACAACGCTATCCCGCAGGAATGTGATTTTTTTCCGGGATAAAAAGTAGCCTATGTTCCTCTCCAGGCTACAAAGCATCTGTGCCCCAAATTTCACCCAAATCCGTTCTACCGTTTTGGCGTGATTGAGTAACAAACATCCAAACATCTAAACATCCAAACATCTAAACTTTCACATTTATAATATACTAGTTTTCCGCCCGCGGCTTCGCCCGCGTGGACTTCACGACGTTATCCCGCGGGAATATGATATTTTTCCGGGATAAAAAGTAGCCTATGTTCCTCTCCAGGCTACAAAGTATCTGTGTTCCAAATTTCAGCCAAATCCGTTCAGCCATTTTGGCGTGATTGAGTAACAAACATCCAAACATCCAAACATCCAAACATCCAAACATCTAAACTTTCACATTTATAATATTAGTAGGATTAGTATATTAGTATTAGTATTAGTATTAGTATTAGTAGGATAGTAGGATTAGTAGGATAGCCTTCCGCCCGCGGCTTCGCCCGCGTGTACTACACGACGTTATCCCGCGGGAAGGTGATATTTTTCAGGAATAAAAAGTAGCCTATGTCCTTTCTCAGGCTCTAGACTATCTCTGTACCAAAATTCATTCGAATCGGTTCAGTAGTTTAGGTGTGATTGTGTAACACATATACGTAAGGATATAATAAAGATAGGATAATAAATAATATAGTAGGATAATTGGCAGGTTTTTTTCGTGACTATTAATGATAATGTTTCTAGTATGGTCATAGTATCAAAATGGTGTACAGAATTTAATACAAAGACAAACAATCAGATATCGAAAGTATCTTTATGTATTTATTTAATTTTCTTGTATAATTTGGGAGATTCATTATTGTACAAATTGTATGAACTGAGTCCATCTCTATAAATCTGAAACGGTATATTCTTGACAATTGAAAACTTCAGAAAAGATTTCATGAATTTTATACTAGATTATAATTTATAAATTATTAGCTAGGAATCAACATTTTTTTACTAGATTCCCTGATAGGTCTCAAGCTGTTTCTTTCTTGGTCACTAAATATATATACTCTGAGTACTTAACAACAATAATAGGATCTCATTAGGCATGATTTTTGTAACTATGTTATTCATGTGAGGCACAAATCATGGTATCATGATTTTTTCAGGAAAAAACATCCTTTTGAGTAATAAGGTAAAAAGCGAAACGTTATTTAAAAAATTAAATTCTGTGTAAGTATTTGTATTTAAAAATCATTACATAAGTTCATAAAATAAGAATCAAAGTGCGGGTCAAGGTGCGGACAGAAATTTGAGACCCGTCATCCGAGATCATTAACTACCGATAAAAGAAAAAATCAGCGAAAAAATAAGGAAGAGCATTGGTTACACATTTCTTGAATTAGTAATCTCTTTGAGCGCTTTAGTTCCGAATTTATATGTATGACTAGCTGACCCAGCGCTACTTCGTTCCCGTGACCCTACCAGGGGGGTGTCACTCCGCAGTTTAGGTACGTTCGGGCAGCGCGCCTGCCGGGCAGGCGTATGGCATAGAAATTTAGTCCGTAAAAGAGCTAGAATATATGCGATAGAAAGAGATGCAACGACAACGAGTGGCCGTTAGTAATTTGCCTCCGCCATACAAGCTGAATTCTACTTTATTGCGTTATTGTTAGAGTTGCTATTTATTTAAATGACTTAGCGGAGTGAACTATCTGTTACATAGTAACTATTTAGTAATCTGTGACCCTACCTCCTACTCCACCCTACCCTACCCGTACTCTAACCCTACCCTACCCCTACCCTACCCCTACCCTACCCCTACCCTACCCCTACCCTACCCCTACCCTACCCCTACCCTACCCCTACCCTACCCCTACCCTACCCCTACCCTACCCCTACCCTACCCCTACCCTACCCCTACCCTACCCCTACCCTACCCCTACCCTACCCTACCCTACCCCTACCCTACCCCTACCCTACCCCTACCCTACCCCTACCCTACCCCTACCCTACCCCTACCCTACCCCTACCCTACCCCTACCCTACCCCTACCCTACCCCTACCCTACCCCTACCCTACCCCTACCCTACCCCTACCCTACCCCTACCCCTACCCTACCCCTACCCCTACCCTACCCCTACCCTACCCCTACCTACCCCTACCCTACCCCTACCCTACCCCTACCCTACCCCTACCCAACCCCAACCCTACCCCTACCCTACCCCTACCCTACCCTACCCCTACCCCTACCCTACCCCTACCCTACCCCTACCCTACCCCTAGCCTACCCTACCCTACCCCTACCCCTACCCTACCCCTACCTTACCCTACTCCTACCCTACCCCTACCATACCCCTACCCTACCCCTACCCAACCCCTACCCTACCCCTACCCTACCCCTACCCCTACCCCTACCCTACCCCTACCCTACCTCTACCTCACTCCTACCCCACCCCTACCCTACCCTACCCTACCCTACCCCTACCCCTACCCTACCCTACTCCTACACCTACCCTACCCCTACCCTACCCTACCTTTACCCTACCCTACTTCTACTCTACCCCTACTTACCCCTCCTTCCCCTATTTTCTCGCATTTTAAACCTTCCCTAGACCTCCACGAACATTTTTCATGACTAAGATAAGATAAATCCGTTCAGCCGTTCTCGAGTTTTAGCGAGACTAACGAACAGCAATTAATTTTTATATATATAGACTATTTTTCTGATAAATTTTACTATAACTTCTGCCAACGGCTTCATCTGCATGGGATTTAGATCGATAACTGTCCCAAATTAAGCGCGCTCCTTAACTTATTTCTTTTCCTTAAAAGAAACAAAATGTACTTAGATATTGTGTTATTTATCTCTTTGTCAAAATTTGAGATACTTTGCATTTATAATATAAGTTGACACAAGGATAGGGATAAAGATTAGGTAAAATTAGAAAACAAAAAGTTAAGTATCTGCACTATTGATCCTCATAACGATTAGGTATTTCATAACTATCCTTATCTCCCTACTTCACGAATGATATCAAAACCAGGAAAAATCCAACGTTTCGTGAATGAGTAAATTAACAGCGCGATGCGAAATAAGTTTTATTAATGAAGTTGTTAAATCTAATATTGATCAACTGCACTATTTTCTACTAATATCTGTAATGTAACTGATCGCAGTGGTTCGGTACGGTAACACTGATTGCGTTTAGTTTGCTCTGGGTGCTCTCGCTGCGAACAATGCGGGCATTAGGACGTTTGTGAATCACTCGGTAAACTAGAATGGTGGAAATTCAACTCGTTGGACTATCTAGTAATGTTTTATTTGTGAAAATAATAATGTAATAACCGTCGCGTCGCGCTTGTTGCATTGCACGTCACCTTTGAATTGCTAACTTTCCTCCTGATTAATTTAATTAGTCAGAACTTTAACGTTCTTTCCCTAATTTGATAATAATGTTTCCAGACCACGAGTCCCGTCATAGTTCGTATAATAGAGCGGACACCGTTGAAGAGGATCCTGTGGAAGACACCCCACTTCTAAGGAGGTTCCCTCCCGCAGATAGGGCGCCAAGTGGACCTTTGACCACTATCATTGTTACATTCCTGATAATCATATTGGTGTCTGGAGTCATTATTGGAGTCTACCTTCTTATACTACAAAGTAGAGCAGGTATGTTATTTTATTATTATAAGCCACTTATCTCCGTAACGTAATTTGCGTAATAATATTGAATTATCTACGCAACTTTAAACGCGTATGTGTGAATAATTTTTTTTGTATTAATTATTTATAACTTTTTACTTATCTATAAACGAGTCCTCTCGTTTAGTAATCGGAGCGCATGAATTGTTTTTCATATCGGTGGGAGTGTACAATTGTAACTGGGATTACCGGTTAGGTACCCGATGTGTTTAAAACTTAGTTTAAAATTATATTAGTTCATTCCTCGAAGTTGCATGTAGTTTTCCGTCCTTTCTTATTTCTCTTTTCATAATAATGATTAGGTACCGCGGTGGGTAAGAGTAAACTTGTTCAAGGTTCAATCTGGCTTTGTTACTACCCGAAATCGTTAAAGCTGTATCAGTTTGTTCACGGTTTAAAAAATGTAACATATCTGATTAGACAGAACACTATTATTAATTAAAAAAATAAGTTGGTCCATAGTATTATTATAGTATGAAAACATGATTTCATTTATGTAGGTATTTTGACTAGCTGTAACCGGCAAGCGTTCTGTACAGTAGAAAAAAATATTTTTATAAAAAGATTTTTAAACCGGGTGTCCAGATCATCCTACCAAAGTTTCATTACAATCTGACCAATGGTTTCGGAGTGTATAGATGACAAACATACGATCATTGATTTTTATCTCTTATTATTTATATTATTCTTCTGGTGCCTCTCCAACTAGTAGGTGGGCCGGAATTTTTATATATTATTAGCTTCCCGCCCGCGGCTTCGCCCGCGTGGACTACACGACGTTATCCCGCGAGAATGTGTTATTTTTCCGGGATATAGTAGCCTATGTTCCTCTCCAGGCTACAAAGTATCCGGGATAAAAGTAACCTATGTTCCTCTCCAGGCTACAAAGTATCTGTGTTCCAAATTTCAGCCAAATCCGTTCTAGACGTTTTGGCGTGATTGAGTAACAAACATACAAACATCTAAACATCCAAACACCTAAACTTTCTCATTTTTAATATTTTAAGATATTCTTAAATAAAGCACAGCAAGCTCAGTTGTACAACCAAAACCGTTATTACTGTAAGAATGTAGTGTTGATGAATCACTTACAAAAAAGTACTGTACTGAAATGTATATTTTTTTATATTAAAAACAGCTGTTTCCAATATAATGAAATTATTTCCTAGACTAAGGCTCAAGCAGGCGAGCGAATAGCCGCCTCTGTGGTCTTGTGTGTGGTCTAGTGTGTGATCTGCCAATCCCAATGGTGGCACATTATTGTATTCAGTTTGGTTGGTAGTAGTTCTTGTTCAAAGTCCGCCATTGTTGTATTTGTTGTGTTAGAGAAAAGATAGCGAGTTCCTCTGTTGAGGATTCCGAGAACCTTCAGCCTTATCATCACTTAAAAAAGGTAGGATGAAGGCTAAACGTTAACACATTGCAGTTATAAAAACAAAAAACAAGATAAGCAATCTTCAAGGTTTGAAATGTTGTGTAAACTTGTGTCGTTTTCAGAAAATGTCTTGCCGCCGGTGGATATGCCGCTGCAGCTTGTCAGCCGGGTCCAGTGGGAGGGGGATGAAGCCCCCATCCTCAGCATGGCTGGCAGACCAGCCAACCAGGTGATCGTGATGCATACGGGTGGCGAAGAGTGCTTCGATTCGCAGACGTGCTCGGAACTGCTACGGAGCATGCAGGTACATATAATATTACCTAATAGTATCACGTTACGGGAGGTAACGGATACGTTACATTAGGTACTACAGTATGCATTCGAGAACCTGGCAAGAACCCTTAGTCGTGGGCCACACTGGAGCGGCGCGTCTTGCGTCCGCGTTGAGCGGGAAAAACAAATATATTGAGAAGGACGGGAGGGGCCACACTGGCGCGTCCGGCGGTTGGCGCGACCGGCGGAGGGAATAGTACGTGTTCGCGCGTCCTGCGGATCCGTAGGTCGCCTCCGCGCCCCGCGGTCGCTCCAGTGTGGCCCACGACTTAGAGAAAAGCTTCTGGAATTGCGACCGCGTACCGAACGACGTTTCGTGGACCCTCCAAGGTGGAATGACGATCTATTGAAGGTCGCGGGAAGGCGCTGGATGCGGGTAGCGCAGGTCTGATCTTTGTGGAGATCCTTGAGGGAGATCTATGCCCAGCAGTGGGAGTCGTACGTCTGACATGATGATGATGATGACAGTGTGAATACAGTGCCTAAAGCCGCGTGAACACGGTCAAAGTGAGCTTTGATCAAAGTTTACTTGGATACCTGTTGACACGCTCAGTGTCTGCTTTGATAAAGTAGCTTTGATTAAAGTTAACATAGACCTGCTGGCTGATTATGTAAGTTTTTAGCAATCACTTAGTAATAAAAACTGACAGAAATTGCATTATGTAGCATTGCTGCTTTATAAGACAGTTGTCACATTTATTCTTACTTAGGTATGGCAGCAATCTACTGTCATTGCAATCAAATTTGACAAGCAATCGATTGATAGCTAGAAAATATAGATTGAGCTATAAAAAGTACTACAAAGCTTCTTCGGAGTGCACTACAGAGAGATAATTCACAATTTCGTCTTTATTTAAGCACTATGTTTTTTTTCAATAGCGGCGCTAGTGTGCAGACTGCGCGCAAACATAGGAAAATGGTTTTAATATACATGAAAATAGGCTTTATTTCAAAGATATTTTTTTGAGTCCCTGCCGCGGCTGGCGCATACATGGCGTCATCTGGAGGTCCGATTTTTACACACTGTTCGCAGTACCTACATCAGACTGTATGTCTCGACAATAACGCGTCGAATATTGGCTTCCAAGTGCTCAATTGTTACTGATTTGTCGGCGCAGACATGCGATTTAACATTGGTACCTACTCCCAAAGAAAGTAATCTAATAGTCAAATCAAATTACACGATCGCGTATTAATTTATTGTCTCATTGTCGTCTCCACGCGTGGCCACACGTATTGTAAAATTATAAGTACTTGTTATGTATCCTCCGACGATATTATATGATTCATCACAGATTAGTATAAACAATAACTAATTTATAAGTCCCTTCCCTTTATTACAAAAGCGTGAATATAAATACTGCAAGATAACGATTTCTATTTGTATGGAATCTTCTAATTACAGAATCATAGAGCTAATTAATTAAACAGATAGGAGGAAGCAATTCGAAAAACTTATTTCTAATATGACAGCTGCAATGAAGCGAAAAGAGGTTCGTATCACCCAGATACTCTTTTCGCTTCATTGCAGTCGACGCAATGTTGCTAATATAATAATCCATACTAATATTAAAAATGTGAAAGTGTGTTTGATTGTTTATTTGTTTGTTCGCCTTTCACGTCAAAACGGAGCAGGGGCATTCCAAAGTGACGGGTGGGACATTGGGACTCATTTTTGCTCCTAAAAGTAGTAATTTATCGTTTATTATTAACAAAATGACTATAAAAACTGACCACATATGTACCCAGATAGTTTATGAAAATAAAACTTCCAAAATTGAAAAAATATATTAATTACTTTATGCCTAAAATTTCCATTTTCTTAAAGTGACGGGTGGGACAGCAAAGTCACCCACCTATCGGAGTAGAGAGTTTTACCATTAAAATCAAGACAAACTAGAAACATTTTCTTAAGAGATTTTTTTGTATAAGTTGCCTCTAGAATGCCTTCAATACAATTTAGAACTCAAGTTGTATTATTATTGTAATCAGAATTTATAAAATATATTTTAAGTTGTGACGGGTGGGACAGCATTTTGTGACGGGTGGGACGAGTCACAATTGTATGTGAATAAAATACATATTATGCATATTTATTACATACTTTTAATTGAAATATGTTTAAAACAATGAAATTAATGAATATTTCAAACAATTAAATGGAAATACAGACTATTTTTCTGTAAAATCAACAGCATTAGAAAATTCTTTCTTTCAGAAGAAAACTGTCCAAAAAAAGAACAAAAATACTTTTTTTTCTAGGCTTGCTTTTCAGGATTTTTTTCTTTTTCCCCCCAAATAGCTTTTCCTTCTTCGTCTTGACTTTAAACATCTTTTCTCTTTTTTTTCTGTCTCCGCAGCATTTCTTACCCTTTCTTTTACCAAAAACTCTTCCCATTTTTATTATTTTGTTTTAATTTTACTCTAGACTTTCTCTTTCTTTCTGCAGGATTCATGTTCATGCACTAAAAAGCAAAGAAACCAAAACTAGATAAGCCTTTAAACCAAACTGACAAATGATATGCAATAAAAAATATGAAAAGGCATTTTAATATCTACGCAAAACATAATGGATAAAAAAATGTACACTGAATAAAACAAAATAATAAAAAACACCATATTTTGTAAATAAACAAATACCTAAATCAACTTAAAAAAGCTCGAATCCATGCACTTGAACTTTTGTCCCACCCGTCACTGTGACGGTCGGGACATACCTTTCAGTATCAATATCTCGATGCACTTTTATTTTTGATGTGTAATAATAATGCAAATTAATAAACTTAGGTATAATTGTTACTTTGACAAAGCCGGTAAACAAGCAGTTCTATATTTATAGGATAGGATAAGCAAACACATGTTTAACAGTGACGGTCGGGACATCCCTAATGCATTTCTTTATGCATTGATAACTTTTCATCACGAATACTAACTTACAATTACTTACGACTGATGTAAACGCCAGGAATTGTATTTTTTTCTTTTCTAACAATGTTTTACCAGCACACATGAAAAGCGCGCAAAAAAGTTTTGCAAACATGAAGAAGAAATATCATACCATAGACAGCCCCGATACCACTGCATTCAAGGACACGAAAAAAATAAAATCTGGTAGAAAAGTAAAAAACTGTTGCTGTTTTATGATATTTATTGTACTGAACAATACAATAGCAAATTATAGATTTTATTTTTTTTGGCTCAGGTGACATCTTCGCTGGAATGCCCCAGCAACAACGGATCGACGTGTATATGTGTAAAATTCACATTCCCGCGGAATTACGTGCATGGTGTTGTCCACACGGGTGAAGCCGCGGGCGGCAAGCTAGTGTATTATATATGGAAGCAATTAAAGATCGCGTTAACGGTTTATGTTACATATCGAGGAACCTGTACACAGATAACGTTACATAGCTCCACATGTGGTCATCAAGCTTGAAAAATTCTAAATCTATACTAATATTATAAAGAGGAAAGATTTGATTGTTTGTTTGTTTGCATCGAATAGGCTCCGAAACTACTGGACAAATTTCGAAAATTCTTTCACTATTAGAAATCTACATTCTTTCCGAGTGACATAGGCTATATTTTATCCCGATATTTCCACGGGAACGGGTACCACGCGGGTGAAACCGCGAGGATCCGCTAGTATGTAATATTGAAATCACGTCCATATGAGAACTATAAATATTATTATGACTCGCACCTTGGGGTCAGAGTGGTCGGAACTGATTAAGAGCGCGTTTATAAGTAGAATGATAGATTTTATTTTAATCTATTCGATTGAATTTGAGGCGGTCGCTAATCACTTTTCAAGTGGTTTCGCATCTAAAGCTGGTAAGGTAACGAAGAAGATTTTTTTATAGTTATTGTGTTGTTTTAATACATTAATTTTAGGCTCTACAGCATATCCCGTAATTTTAAGGCTTCTTAAATGCCATGTCATATCAGATATAAATTATTTTATGGAGTTAAAACAAAAGACAGAATAGAATGTCTAGATATGTAGTTCATATAGCCAGCCCCCTGATTCACAAACGTTCGAAAACGGAATGTGATTCGAATTCTGTGCTATGTGTTTGTCCATTCTGAAGTAATGCCACAGAGAATACAGAGTTTACTCGGGCTTAGTATAGTAGCTAATGCTTAGTACCTACTTGTCACTTACACTAATACCCACCGTGTAATCAGACTGAATAAGTGTTTAGTTTAGACGGGCTTAGTACCTACTTGTCATTTAGTAGCTTGTCTTGATTAGTGACAAGTGAGAAGTTAACTGTTTACACGGTGGTGTTAGCAGATGGTATTAGTTACCTACCTGAAATCCGTTCGAAATGGATTGCCGCCGCCTTATTTTGCGTAATGTGTCGTCGTTTCAATTTGTCACTAAGCACTTATCGTGGCTGTTTACACAACACCGCAAGTGACAAGTGCTTAGCGAACTGTGGTGAGGTAGTCTTCTCGTCACTTAGTAAATAGGATGGGCTTCTATTCACTCGCACTGGCAGTATCTCTAATACTAAGCACTTATTCAGCCTGTTGACATGGTGGGTATTAGTGTAAGTGACAAGTTCTAAGCATTAGCGACTAAGTCCGTGTAAACTCTGCTTTAATGATAGTGTCAATGCGTACACTGCTCTCGGCACGTTGCCGAATGTTTGTGAAAGGGGGCAGAAGAGATACTTATTTGATTTCAAAATTCATGTCGTATACCATGCTTACTATTTCAGACCAAGACCGAGGGAAGCCAAGTCACCTTGCCGTACAACTTCCTGGTGTCCTCTGACGGGCTCACGTACGAGGCGCTTGGGTGGCGCCGGTCCTCACCGCTGTTCCCCCACCACCCGGACGCTCTGGTCGTAGCATTTATTGGTAAGTGTATTGTAGAAAAGAACATAAGGACAAGAGTTTTTCTATCAAGTCAAGCAACATTCGCTATCAGGCCAATCACGAATCATAGAAAATACTTCCATAACAGAGAACACCACAAGACCGGTATCCGCCGCTGTTCCCCGGACGGTATTGTACATTAATGAAGTAAAATAGGCGCCGTGAACGGAGCACGGTAGCGTAGTGCTTAGCGCGTTCAGCCTGTGAGCTAAGCAACTTTACCACATATCGTGTTATAGGATATTTGGATTACGATTAGACGGATGTTTGGGATTTTTTGACACAGTAAAATAACACCAATCGGAAAAAATGGCCTGAAGCACTAGATAAATAAATGTAAAATAACATAATTTTTAAAAAAAAATTTAAGTAGGTACTTGTGATTTGCGAGTAATCCATAATTTAAAATACCCTATTTTGGGGAATCCCAGCCTTAAAATGGTTTATGACGATAGGCGATATTTAATTTACGTCCAATAGAATCGCAGTAATGCTTAAACTAACCGAGAGAATTAGATGTCTAATAGGTACTTTAACGGGTCATTAATTTAAGTCAATGATTTTTGCTCTTCAATATCGACATTGAGCAACAGAACTCATCCGTAACACTTCTTGTAAGGCGATATAGATTAACTTACTAAAGCGGAAATGGGATAAACGTCGTACCTACTATTCTGCTTCCGTATTTTTTTCTTTTTTTTTTCTTTTTTCTTACTAACATAATAAAAAGTTTGGATGTTTGTCACTCCATCAACGAGGAATAGCTGAACTAATCTGGATGAAATGTTGCACAAAGACAGATTGGAAGGCTAGACAGGCTAGAATAGCACATGGGCTACTTTTTATCCCAATATTCCCACGGGAACGGGAACCAAGCAGGTGAAACAGCAGGGCGCAGCTAAGTAGTGGTAAAATAAAAATAATAGTAAAACAACATAATAATATATGTTTTCATCCCCTCGATTCGAAAAGCGATGATTGTTTATCTAATAACAGGGTCCAAAACGATTCATTGTTTACCTGTTATGACAAGAGGGTATAAATGAGATTTGAATTTTGAACAGCTTCATAACAGGGTCCAAAACGATGAGATTTGAATTTAGAAATTAATTAAAGAAGCATTGGTTAGAGTGTGGCAAAGGGTGTGCAGTACTTAAAAAAAAATTCAACTGATTTTGTATGGGGCCGGGACTTTTTTCGGGACCGAGAAATTTTCAAAAACGGAATTTTATAAAATTGATAATATCTCGTAAACGGTGAGTCGTAGCTAAAATCTAACAAAATTTTCAACCCCCTACGGCATCCCCGGAGATACTTATAAGGAATCTGATAGACTGTAGACATATTTTTTTTTTTATTAATTTTTTTTTTTATTTCAAAACTCAATTTTTTTTTCTTGCCCGACTAGCGCTATGATGTATCCGAACGACAAAGAAAGGTAGGTAGTTTGAGTTGTCTTTACTGCTTTTCTTATAGAGGGGGATGAAAAGCAGAGTGTATTACTCGGCCGCAAAATTATTTTCACCTCGGGCGGCGTATATTGAATCCCTCGCTGCGGTCAGGATTCTACTTTAGAATCCCTCGCTGCGCTCGAGATTCTACTCTAGAATCCTTCACTGCGCTCTGTATTTAAAATAGCGCCCTCGCCGTAAATATATTATTTTGCTCCCTTGTAATACAATCTACTATTCTTGACTCAAGTTCTAAAATTCATAGCATCATCATTTTTTTGACCATGAAATGAAACATTCATCTATTTTGAGGTCGCGGCGGTACGCATTTTTTCTCCATTCATCTTTGCCACCCGTTACCTACTTTTGCTCTGCAGATATCAGAAAAGTGCAATATCGGGGGTAAAGTATCTTTCCGTACCTATTGTATGGAGATTTTCATAAAAAAGAATTACCATGGTAACGTTTCTCTAATTTATTTAAAGACTAATCCTACTAATATTATAAATGTGAAAGTTTAGATGTTTGGATGTTTGTATGTTCGTTACTCAATCACGCCAAAACGGCTTAACGGATTTGGCTGAAATTTAAGACATAGATACTTTGTAGCCTGGAGAGAAACATAGGCTAATTTTTATCCCGGAATAATATCACATTCCCGCGGGATAACGTCGTGTAGTCCATGCGGGCGAAGCCGCGAGCGGATAGCTAGTATTATCTAACTTTACATAATTTTACACGCGTATTTAGGGGCATTTTAACTACTTAACTTAATGACACATTTGATAGGAGCAAAAAAATTAATTTTACTAAGTTACAACTAATAAAGAACGAAATTCTGGAAACAAAAATAGTCGTTACTTTCGAGATAAGTTTTTTCTATGTAAATAATTAATTATTATGGTTATTAAATTATCAAAAGTAACTCGATACGGTCATAATAAAGAATTAATATATTTTTAATATCATAAAACTTGTTAAGTTATATGTACAATAGAAAATAACGGCGATTGTATACTTTAACCCCTATTATTTTAAGATTAAAAGTTAAAACTAATTCTAGTGACCAATCTTAGTTGGCTAACATTCAAACTAGACCTCAAATTTATAACAATTTATGTAAACACATCAGTACGCCAAGCACGTTAAACTCTAGTTTTGCCCCTTTATTCACAAACCGACGGAAACGTTCATGACAGCGGAATGTAAGTATGCTCTGTCACTGTCACTCGGTTTAGAATAGACAAAGACAAAGCATAGAATTTGAATCCGATTCCGTTTCCGAAAGGTTGAAAATCAGGGGGCTGGTAATGGTCATTGTTAACAAAACCATCCATTTCCTTCAAAATACTTCCAAATCTGTGAGTTTGCATACTTTAACTAGTTTTTTTCTTGTAAGTATTCGATTCGATTCCTTGTTTAGCTAGCGACAGTAGCGGCGCTGCTCTGGTTTTCATACAAAATAATAATTACCATTACCAGAACGAGAGTTTTTCGTGCTTGGAGTATCGTTTATAAAGAGGTCGATTGACAATGTTTCTAATTTTTTTTCGCAGGTAATTTTATGAATTCACCGCCGACACGAGCCCAGCTAGTAGAAGCAAAGAACCTTTTTGCCGAATCAATTAGTCGCCAACACTTGACACCTGACTACATTATATTCGGCAAAAGCACCAAAGACACGCCTAAATATCTCTTTTCCAATATGGAAACACTGCCACAGTGGAGGAAAGACTTGTCAGACTAATGTGATATTTAGATGTAAGACTTAAAGTCTATTTTGCTTTACTTGACGTACCTACTTAGAAAATATAAATAAAAATATTTTAAAAACAGTGTAAGATTCATATGTACATATTGGGAGATATTGTAATATTCACATTTGTTACCTACTAATTATGACAAGTAAGACAAAAGAGGCTGGCTTAGAAAGTGCAATAAAACAATTTAATTAAAAAAATTATAGACGCACAAAATGTTTTTTGACCATGTGTTGTTATTGGAATCGCGTTTGTATATTGATGTTATATGTATAGGTATTATGATAACAATGGTTTCGTTTAAATGCTTTATCTTTTAAATATAATTTTACTTTGTGTTTTATTTCTTTTTGCAAAAATAATATGTTATTTCCAATACAATGTTATTGTTTGTGAATATATGACTATGACTAAATAAAAACTAGAAATAGTGGTATATATGAAATGAACGACCTTTGTAGTTACTTCTGATCTAAAAAAGAAAAATAGTACAATTTTGTTGTAACATAACATAGGTCAGATCTCACTACCCCATTATAATAAAACATAAATAATGTATTAAAAATAGGCCTAATTTACCAAATTATTCAATTGAAACATAATTGTAAAATTGTTATTCACTATTGAAAATTGTATTTATTCGTAAGTGAATTAACTCTTGGAAGTCAAGAAAACTATTAGTTATTTTTGGCATTTTTAGCATTTACAATGCTATTTTTATTTCTCAATAATATTAAAAATGAAAAAGTACTTTTTAAAAATACCGTCTTCTAACTATCTCATTTCAATCATCATTCTCATTTTCATTCATTAATTTTCAATATAATAGGGGATCTGACTGTTATTGATAATAATATGTACTTAAATATTTAATAGTAACATTCAAAAATACAATGTATAGGGTTTTTCACTCGAACGAACTTTGAAATGGAATAAAACAACCCGTTTAAGTGATATTCCCACAATTTTTATTTTATTTTAAAGAGAATTTGATGACATTATTTATGAAAAATAATTTCAGCCAAATGGTCACCGCGATTCCGTTGAAGGTGGTGTATCCTGATGGACCAATTTTGGACGACATTTTCGCATAAATGGGGCTCCAGCTCATGAATAACGCGAGTTATTTTGGCCTCCAGGGCAGCAATTGTCTGTGGTTTGTCAGCATAGACTCAGGATTTCACGTAGCCCCACAGAAAGTAATCGAGCGGAGTTAGATCACACGATCTTGGTGGCCATTTGATGTCACCACCACGCGAGATAACGAAGCACTCAAACTTCTCATCCAATAAATTTAATGTTTCCCGTGCAGTATGGCAAGTAGCGCCGTCCTTTTGCAACCACATGTTCCATGGTGAAATGTCACGAATAAATATGTATTCCCGCCAAATTTGACAGCTATCGCTTTTCCAAGATGGCCGCTATCAACTTTCAAAGTTCGAGCGTCCCTATTGAAAAACCCTTTATTTTTTCAAGAATAACAAAAGTGAAAAAAAAACTAGTTGTTGATTAATGGAAAATAAAGTATTTTCACTTCTCATGCTCATAAAGTTCGTGTTTATGTTGGGTATAGGCTGCATAAAATCGCTTTTTATGCTCTAGTGCATAAAGTAAAATCTTCGTCTAAGTCAGACTTTAAGACAAAGGTTGTCAGCTAAACAGTCACACACGCAATTAAACTTCGTTAAATAAACTTGTTATTTCATTCTGTTTCTTCAATTTTGTACTTATAACTAATCCATATTAAATTACTAAATTAGTAAAACTAGGCAAAACTAATGAGTCTTCTAAGAAATAAGTATTTCAAAAGCATTATGGACTACGATCTATGCTAAAGTCACTGCGTTGCACTGCCACGTATAAAAAAAAGAAAAAGAGAGTCTTCCCGCCAATATGGCGAAGTCTTTATTTTTCTTTTTTGCAGTAGTTATTACTATTTATTTTCTTCACATTCGAAGTGAAAAGCAGAGTGTATAACTCGTACATAAAACCCATTTTACCCTCGACTTGACTATCAACCCTCGCCTACGGCTCGGGTGGATATATACGTCTCGGGTAAAATGGCACGTTTTATGCACTTGTTGTGCAATCTACTATTAGAAAAAATCGACCCGTCTCACAACTAGCTCCGATGGGACGGGTGGGATGGGTTGTGAGACGGGTCGATTTTTTCTAAATACTTTATTTTCCATTTTTCTATGATAAAAATTGCATTGTGAATGCAAAAAAGTAAAAATTTAAATAACTAGCTGTTGATTGACAAGCAAGTACTTACTTAATGAGCTGCTGAATTGCGACAACTTGTGTGTCTAGCTATCTCTTTCTAAACCGAAATTTTATATGGAGGTAGTATGCACCACTAAACCATCTCGCGCATCACAAGTTTCTAGCGCTGTCCTTGTCTAATAAGGAAGTTTGATGATCTATTTCTCCGAAAATATGTACTTATGTAAAATATTTGTGGCGTGGTTCTGATTTTTCTAAAAACATTTTAAACTAGCGGATCCTCGCGGTTTCACCCGCATGGTACCCGTTCCCGTGGGAAAATCGGGATAAAATATAACCTATCTCACTCGGCAAGAATGTAGCTTTCTAATGGTCAAAGAATTTGCTAAATCGGTCCAGTAGTTTCGGAGCCTATTCGATGCAAACAAACAAACAATCAAATCTTTCCTCTTTATAATATTAGTATAGACAGATAAAAAAGGCAGTCCGATCCCCTAATTGTTTCAATATAAAAATAAAACTTTTGTACATTAAAGAAAATTAGAATGTTCAATACACTATTGTAGTTAAAATAATACCGTATAAGTAAAAGTGCATATAATATTACTCTGATTGCTGGGCGTTATAATAACATTTTAATTGATTCGGACAATATCTAACTGTAAGCGAAGCAATTTATTGAGATCTGCTTATTGCGAATTTATTTATGAAGCTCGTTGCGAATCTTTATTTAATGTGAAAGTCTATATAAATTAAATGTTTATATAGACTTGCTTGCGCTTTTAAATAATAACAAAAAAACCCTTCCCCGTGAAATAGTCGCTTATAAAATAAATAATAATAATAGGAAAAAATTAACAGTATGTATCACAAGTAGTTTTAAGACTGAACTCTGCTTGGGGCTAGTGGTATTCTAAATGGTTATTGTACTGTACATAATATCATTGTAAATGCATACTTATATTTAAAATAATAGTCGCTTATATCTTATTTTAACAGTAGCAATAATTGTTCTTTTACAAACGCTGATAAGTCACATTATTTTGTAGTTTTCACGTTTCAAAAGACGCATTATAGTAATAAGTATGTAATAATTTCGTAAATTTGTTTAGATCAAGTTTTTTTGCTAACTTAATCTGATTTATTTAATTAGATTATTGATACCGATTTTCTTAAGGTTATTGAAGCCGAAGGTTGTGGAGATGGCCGATAAATCTGATTCGAATTCAGATCAGAAATTGACCTTCGGTCGGTTAATAAAAATAATAGGACACGATAACGAGAACGAGAGTTTTTGGTGTTAATTAGGGAACAATCAAACAGTAAAATAACCTTGACATTCCTATATTATCAGCCTTTAGTGAATCTCGAAGCAGCGAGATTCTGAGGACGGCAAATGTTTTAATAACAACTGATTAAGTTAAAATGTAAGTAGTTACTTTTGGCATTGACTTGTTCTTCATAGGTAATATTCTTTGCAATAATAGGCTTCTTTCTATGACATTTAATTTTGTCAGTTGAGTATTTTTGGGCGACAATAGATGTCGCTGCTCAGGGTTGGGACTTTTTTTTAAAACGCTACCTATCTAAAGTGTGCGCCAGATAAGTCTGCACGCGGTCAAAATCGAATACTAATCTTTTCCTTATGCTTAGAACAAAAAATGTACTGACACTAGCGCCAAAAACGCCCCAGTCGCGCGCAGAGTTATCTGACACTCACTTTAGATAAATTACCTTTGTCAATCAACTGTCACTCACTTCACTGTCTGCTATCACGTTGTAAAGGTTATCTGTCAAAGATTTTACGTAATCTCCACGCTTGGCTGGCAGGTTGGATCGCAGTGTTATGGTCGGTCCAGACGCAGTGATTTTGATCGATGGCGACTCGCTGGCGACTTTGATCGTAAGTCGCCAGCGACAATAAATCGCTGCTATATTTATGTCCACAGTCCACACATGATTTTTACATCGCCAAAGAGTCGAAAAAATGTCCCAAACCTGAGCAGCGACATCTATTGTCGCTTAAAAATACTCAACTGACAAATGTCATAGAAAGAAGCCTATTTCATTTGCCATAATGATTATCGGTCATAATATTCATTAGCACTATTCTTATTTACACTAATAACGCATGATATAATCATTTAGGAGCAATAACTCTCATTTGCCATAAAATGAGTTTGCCATAATAACAAATGCTATAATTATTAGTTACTATAAATATTATTTGATGCCTATAATTAATATTACATGATCTATATTTGACATAATAATCATGTCTTACAAAGTTTTTTTTACCTAACGTAATATGTAATATAGATAACTAATAAGTAAAAACGCATAATATTCAAATCCGACTCAGTCGACCCCGACTGCACGTTGTCTTGTATGCCATACCCTAGACTGTTATTTATACCCGCGAAGGCACGGAGGGGTGAGACGGCCCGAGTGTTGAGAAGCAGGTGGCCTTGAGCAAGCCGCCGCGTTGCACGCCGCAAACAAAGTAGCGGTGGGTGGTGAGCGAAAGACATCAGCGAGGTTTAGCACGCGTAGGCCCGCCAGAAACCCGCAGCGCCGGATCCGTGATAGAAGTCTTGCATGCCTGCTTGCATGCTGCATTCCTGCTTGCATGCTGAATTCCTGCTTGCATGCTGCATTCCTGCTTGCATGCTGCATTCCTGCTTGCATGCTGCATTCCTGCTTGCGTGCTACATGGCAAATGTGATTATGGCAAACGAAGTTATTGCATTTAAATTTCGAACAAACATTAGTAAACCGTTATTTTTATGTTATGAGCAGCAAAACTAACGGCCGGTTTCCGAAACACCAATTAAAATTAAATTACCTAATTCCCAATTAATCTCCAATTAATTGTAGTTTGGGTTTCTGAAAGAAAAATGTGACAGACTGTCAACATTCTGTTAACAGTCTGTCAGTGCCCATACAAATCTAAACCTAATTGTGAGATAATTTTCGTTTCAGAAACCCAAGGTGCTTTTAATTTGGAATTAATTGGGAATTTATTTTGACAGTCTGTTAGCTAATTTTAATTTTGATTGGCGTTTCAGAAACCGGCGGTAAGGATTTCATCCAACAGCTAATAAGAAAAGATGATAAATTAAGATTTTAAATTATTTTGTGCATACGTAATGCAATTCTGTAATTAATGGAGAAATGTCATACAAAAATCTGGATTTAAGTGTTTGATCTTAATCGATTGTTAAACATTTGT
Organism: Crambus lathoniellus; assembly: GCA_949710035.1. Classification (NCBI taxonomy): domain Eukaryota; kingdom Metazoa; phylum Arthropoda; class Insecta; order Lepidoptera; family Crambidae; genus Crambus; species Crambus lathoniellus. The sequence continues at coordinate 35,139,196 of OX453296.1, forward strand.
TAAAATGTTACTTTCGGATGTGAGGGTTTCCACACATTGAAAAGGCAAAGCTGGCTGAGTGTCATAAAGTGATTGATATATTCGACGAGTCGGTTGCGGTCGCTTTTAATTTAAAAGATATTGTACAACGATTCCTACAGTAATACAATATCGGACAATCGGACCGATGCGCGATGCCGATAGTTACACAATAGGCTTACAGTTCTCCGAAGTCAAGCACAAAAACTTTCGTCTGGCAAATGCAACATGGCAAAATGCAATATAAAACTTTTCCAATTCATTTTTTTACTGCTTTTTCGTCAAGATACACACAATAATTATATATTTTGTAAAAGAAAAACATAATAACCGATAACGACTTAAGTACATTGTAACAATGCGCTAACAGCTTTTGTTTATTGTTGTTTTTTTTTAAGTTTATTAAATTATAGCCTTTTTTATAATTTACGAGTGTTGAAGCCATCTGGGCATATATCATATTTTAACTCAATAAAGCTTACTGGAAAATATTAGCTAACATAAATTTCGTTCGAATGCGGATTATTCTTCAGTAAGTCGAGACTAAATATAAGAGTAGACGTGACTGTGATATTTACATAATAATTATTATGTGTTTCCTTGTAGGTTTACAATCAATTTTTTGTATGCGAGTCCTATCTTGAAAACATTATTTAGCACAACTGTTAAAGGGAATGACTAGAAACAATAGCGACACCATGCGCTAATCGCTTTTATTTATTTTTGTTTCTTGGCGCTCTTGTGAATAATGACATATATTTATTGAATAACTGTACTTACACAATATTAAAAAGTGTTTATTTTTTTTAAACGGGTTTGATCAAAAAGTGGCTACCAACAAAATACCGTTTCAAAACTGTTTGAATGCTTTTAAAATCGGGTAGTTATTCAATAAATTTTAGACGTCTTACACAGAGCTTAACTGCTTCCTTTTTTTAGAAATTGTGTTTATTTAGAAGTACTTACTTACTAAAAATGATTGGAGGCGCTAGTTGGCTATAGTCAGCCCCTTTTAAGTGAAATAATTAGCAAATATTTATAATATCCTCAATACTTATGTTTTATTTTAAAGTTTTAATTTATCAATTGCTTACAATTTAAGATGAAGTTAATGCATAATTTTTAATTAAATAAAAAAATTATGTAATTGTTTGTACCTGTCTTGTAAATCTAATAAAGTAACTGTGAAGTGAAACAGTAAGAGCCTACAAGAGTAAGAGCAGACCGCGTCATTTGCTTTTTACAACGCATTCGTATCGATACCCACGCGCGTCGACCGAGACGCGGCGACCGACGCCGACGACGCGTTTGATTAATTAGTGTGCAACTAAAAGTCGCGGTGTGCGTAGGCTCTAATGTAAAAGTAAATTCAAGTCAGGACAAACATTATAGGTACTACGTAGCCAAAATACATATAATGTAATGTGTAAATGGAGTGAACATAGTGTTAGCGCGGTTCAGAGCCACCTGAAGACCAAAATCATAACTGAAGACCTAAATGAACTACCGAAATCGCGTCTGAACAGTACCTTGAGAGTGCGCCAGATAAGTCTGCGCGCGGTCGAAATAGAACTAACCTTTTCCTTGACCTTAGAACAAAAAATGTACTGCAACTAGCGCCAAAAACGCCCCACTCGCGCAGAGTTATGGGGCGCGCGTAGACAATAGAATTATTTACAAAAAAAAATAGAATTTCATATTTTAAACAGCTTTTTTGTCAAGTTAAAGTACATTAACCCAAGCACGAAAATCTCTCGTATCCTATACGTCAAAGAGCATGGAATATGGTTGGTATACTTACCTAAAGTTTCCCCAAGAGAGCCCTACTATGGAGAAATCAAAATATGGTGGCCAGTGATGAAACATGTCAATCGATAGATAAAGTCCATACAAACTAAAAATGTATTTTGGTAAAATCTCGAAAATGATATACTTTCGGAGATATAAATTATTTTTGTTTCGAAAAAACATCAATATAAACAAAAATAAAAATAATTAATATCTCCGAAAGTATATCGTTTTCGAGATTTTACCAAAATCCATTTTTAGTTTGTATGGACTTTGTCTATCTATTGCCATATATTTCATAACTGGCCACCATATTTTGATTTTTTCCATAGTGGGGCTCTCTTGGGTGACGTAAGGTATACCGGTATACCAAGCCCCATACAAATATCTTCCATGCTCTTTCTACCAAAGCTGCCAAAGTGCTGCCCATTGAGGTTTAGCTCCGTAAACGACCATAGCGGCGCCGCTTTTGGTTTTCATACAAAATATACAGGAACGGGAGATTTGAGATTTTAAATTATTTTTATGCATTCCCAACGCAAATTTTATAAGTATAGGAAAAAACTGGAGATTTTTAAAGCTCGAGGTAGAGTTAGGCATATATTTTGTAAAACAATAAAATGTTACTTGGAAATGAAACATTGTCTTCCAAGGCTATTTATCTTCAAAATTTGTCTTTGTTGTGTTTAAAACAGTTATAGTTACACATTATAGTTTTTAAGAGCCATTTCGCAATTTTGCGCTGTTGTAGGAGGTTAACTCGAAGTGCGCTGGCGTGCGGCTGATTTACTGGTTTCTATACGATGTATTATTACCATATTTAATACAAAAGGTTACAATTATTATTTATTTTTATGTATTCCAATGATGTAAGTTTACTTTAGTCTACAATTTTGTTATAATTAACCGACTTCTAAATCAAAAAGGAGGAGGTTCTCTATTCGTCTGTATGTATGTTTTTTTTTTTTTTGTGTATGTCCACCGATTACTCGAAGACGGCTGAACCGATTGAAATGGTTCAAACGTTATTACATCAGGTTGGTTTCCAAGTTGGTCCCATTTTTTGAAATTTTGAAATCGGTTCAGTAGTTTTCAGGAAATCTTGAAAATACTGTCGTTTTCGTTACCACTTTATGTGAATTTAATACGTATCTTTAGGCATAACTCCTTTGTTTATAAACCGATTTAGATGATTCTTGTTTTGTTAAAAGGGGGATACCTCAAGGTATTTTAACCGACTTCGAAAAAGGAGGTTTTGAGTTTGATCACATACCTATTTACCAGAAAACACGTAAATTGCCTGCACGATGCACTAAAAAGAGTGAAATAAAAATTATTTTTATAAAAATATAAAACCGCCTTCTAAAAACCACATCAAAAAAGTAAGAAATAATCCCTCACCAAATAAATAACGTAAGTACTTTGAAGTCGGGCGGGTTTTAACAAAAACAACCAAAAAATTGTACAATCTTTACGCCCGACTTCAAAGTACTTACGTTATTTATTTGGTGAGGGATTATTTCTTACTTTTTTGATGTGGTTTTTAGAAGGCGGTTTTATTTTTTTTCTTAGTTTTGTTTCGTTTTTTAAATTGTAATTATTTGAATAATTTTCGTAACTTTGAATTTTCATTTTAGACAGAGATAATACTACGTTACGATTCAACCAGAACGTATTCCACATATGATTTGTTTTAACAGTTGCAAGGTAGAGGTTACTGAGAATCAGTAGGTCTAGCACAACTTGAGCGCGACTTTCAACCGATTTTTATGAAATGGCTCTTAAATGTCTGGATCTTTAGACAATAATTTTAATGTCATCACAGTATCTAAGTAGTTGTACAATAAAGACATTAGAGTAAAGGTGTAAACTAAGATTGTATTCCTAAATAAATTTTTATATAACATGCCCACCTATTTGCATTTTGTTTATATATATGTCCTGCTTGTCATATTATAAAGGATATTTTTGATCTATTTTTAGGTAAGTATTTATTTATCAGTTGAGAATGAACAATAGCATAAAACATGTTTAATACTACAGATATTGTTGATCGAAGACTGAAACATATTTTTCAGTGTCAGTTTCATGTCCCCATACATAATCAATTTTACCCCCCCCCCCCCCCTTTTTTTTGTATTATAATCGTAAAGCGGGTCATAGAATACTTCTACCTACCAAGTTTATACTGTGTAGTCTTAATAGTTTTGGAATAAAGTGGCTGTGACATACGGATGGATGGACGGGCAGACAGACAGACAGACTTGACGAATCTTTAAGGATTCCATTTTTTTGCCATTCGGCTACGGAACCCTAAAAAAACGAACGTGTGAATGAAACAACGAATAAAACTTTATATTAATAAGTAGTTTATTTAACAACATAACTATTTATCATACATCAAATAGGTACAAAATACTTATAAGACATAATATAGTGAACGGTACCTCTTACCGGGGGTGGCCCACCACAACCTAACCAAAAACTTTATAATTCAACACATATCTCAAGATATTCACAATTTTTTACAAGAATACTAGCGAAAGCTAAGTCTCAGGGCCTACTCTGAAACGCAAAACCTGAAACTTCTTTATACCCATCCCTCTCACTCTCCACTTATGTATGACAGTATCGAGTGAAAGGGTGGGGCTAACCGAAGTTTCGGATTTGCGTTTCAAAGTTAAAGTCAAATTTGTTTATTCAATTTAGATTGTTATTCATATTTCAGAGTACGCGAAACTTCGGTTGGCCCCGCCCCTTTCACTCGATTCCGTCCCGACTAGCGAGTGAGAGGGACGGGTATACCAAAGTTTCGGGTTTTGCGTTTCAGAGTAGGCCCTCTGGTTCGAATCCAAAAATGTTGTTTGAAATATAAGTGATAGAGGTACTATATGCTGGCTGTTAATATGAGAGGTTGCGCAGTAATTCCAAATTTTGGCATCCGATTTCCCACAGTAAAGCAGTTAAGGATTGCCGCCCGCGTGCGGAACTAATCCGCATGCGAGCCGCCTACGTCATTTCATTTCCTATCATACGGAATGCACGCAGCGCGCTTAGGAAGATTCTGTCTCACGCACTCGAACCAGGCTCCCTGATTCACAATTCACAAACCGTCGGAAACGCTCCCGACAGCGGAATGTATATGTCGCAGGCGGGTGGTTAAGTATGGCAGCATGTAACCCTCGGAAGTCCTGTAGAATGCGTGATAGGTTAGAAATTTAAGGCGATCGCGAAGCGCAGCGAAGCGATCGTCTTAAATTTCGTGGTTATTTTTTTTTTGTGACTCCGTCAACTTATGGGATGATAAAATTGCTTACGTAAAAAATGATCGGCCTAGGCGTTTACCAGTTGGCTGCGACATATACACTGTCTCTGTCACTCACTATAGGATAAACAAAGACAAAGAGCACAGAATTCGAATCCGATTCCTTTTCCGACGGTTTGTTAATCAGGGGGCAGATCCGCATAGCAGGAAAAGGGCCAATACTACAGCTACTACGGATTGAACATTCTCTGATTCTGATGGGACGCAGTGCATAATACAATACATCAATGCATCAGCTATGCAAACAGTTCCATGTGATTGATTATGTGAGTGATGTGTAACATGGTGACATGACAGTAATTTTTTTCATAAACTTTATTTATTAGACAGCGTCGTCGGTCGTCGTCTTGTTCTAAGGATGTATGAATGTATAGTCGAAGTAATTGAATCGCGTGACCCACCATAATAAGGTATTAAATTCAATAAGGTCCAAATTCAAACCCTTATCGTGTTAACATTGACCTATATACTTTTGACGCTTTCAAACAAATTATTAGCAAAATGGGTCATGATTCAATTGGTTCGACAGTACCTTTAAAACTATTTGTAAAAAAATATCTTGTAGCTGTGCAATCGTAAAGTAATAGTAAACTCAGTCTTGCCCAATTTAAACAAAAGTACACATATGTACCGCGGTAAATTAATACAAAATAAGAAGATGGGATGAAATGGATTAGAAATATTTTCGCAGGAAGTAGGTAAAACTATGATAGTTTATGCTATGAATGTGATGTAGGACACTTGACATAATTTTTTATTTAATGCGAACTATATATGTTTGGCACTAAAATACTTTATTGAAAACCAATTAACTTTAAAGTCTTACTTTTATGTAAAAGTTATAATAAATGAGTTTTCAGATTACTTCATCCTTTCATGAATCACAAATCGTTTGTTGAGAATCATTCGTTATATTCCATCCATCCCTATGTACAGCTTAAAATTTAAACCACAAAGTAATATTCTAAAAACTTAAAAAATATTGGAACAACCAAATTGAGCCCCTAGACAAGATACAAACGCTTCAAAGCGACTTTATTTTTCGTTAAGTTTATGATAGGTACTTATCAATCCATTAGGTGACCATTAGAAGATCAATCTGACATCAATCTTTGTGTGAGATAGATGACATAGATCAAAGTTTTTGCTTAATACGTGAGCTATTTTAATCTGGCATCAATCAATACCTTAAACGAACAATCTAACCAAGGTCTCTGACTGAAGTAACGCCAAATTCGTTCATCGAGCTAGACCATACATATTATACCTAGTCGTTTTATGTCATCTAATGCCTCTTGTCTAATTCTTGTCTAGGCCTTCTGTTAAATATGATAACCTCAATCTATTTCTAGTTTTCTAAAGCTTCCTTCTACTGATCCTGTATCGTCCATCTTGGGTTTGCCTTTAGACGATGCGATTCCTCTCGTGTTCAGTATTTCCATATTGTTTAGGGTGAGTATGTTCTTTTGTTGGTCACTTATTAGCTGTTTGGTGAAAGTTATCATTTCTTGTAAAGGTATGTGTCCCCCGTAGATTGTGGGGAGGCACGCCGGGTCGATGTCGTTGTGTAGCTGCGAGTAACTTGAGTGAAACTGAAAGAAAGGAAATAACATATTATTTATTACTATCTCGGTTATACCTAGTTGTAGGAAATTGTACATGTCTGGGGCCTTACTGCGAACTGTTAAACAATGATTAGTATAATATTGATTGCAGGACGGAGCTATACACTGCGTATAGCGCCATCTAGTCACCATATTACCATTGGTGGTAGGACTTAGCTAGGTACCACCATCTTGCGAGTATCCTGTAATAACGATGTTTTCAGCAATGTTGTGTTTCGGCAGTTAGAGATAAGATAGCCAGATCCTCAGTAATTGAGAGTTGCGGGAGTAGTGCGCTTCCACCTTCAGCCTTATCATCAGGTGTGATGAAGGCTAAGTGCTACCTCGTTGTAGATAAGAAAAACATTGTTTGGCAGTTCGCGGTAATTCCCCTCTGTTCTGTATGACAGTAGCACAGCGTGTCTATTATTAATGCTTGCAAGTTTATTTACTTACGTGTACTCTGTCTGCAAGTTTTGGTGAAACTTTGCTTTTGGCGAAATCTACGACATACTTTATGGCGGAGGGAATGTTGATTAGGTGGAATTCTTGATGTCTTACAGGTACCGATTGCTGCAACAATGAGAATTTTTATTGTTATTATGATACCAACACACAAAATATTTCAACTTTTAAGCAACGTGACAAAGTGACCATTTTCTTCAATCAATTGCAAAATATAACATTTGATGACATTTTTTTTCAATAATAAAAATTGCATTGCGAATGCATAAAAGGCAAAATAAAAGTCTATTAGGGGGTGGATAAAGTTTGCTGAAGTGGTTCATAGTTTCAATAATATTACACCACGTATTATTCTCTACGGAATAAACAAAAGAACGATTGGCAGTTGTCTTTAATACCTACGTAAAAATTCAGAACATCCAGAACATTATATAACAACGTTATGTTACTGATGTGAAACGGTCTATCGGAACGGCACATGGTCAGGTCACTATAGCAGTAGGCTACGGAAATTGTATGTCTTATTCATTATCAAGTGTACTGGACCACAAACATGTTGAAATTTCACTATAACGAGGCTTTTCTACTGACAGTAATTGCAATATACCTATATTATATATCTCCTATAATGGGACTCGAGATTTCAGGCTTTACTCATCTACAAATAACGGTTTACTTAAGTGCAGGAGTAATTTCATCATCATCTATCACAACCTCTGGGGCAGGGGATTCCTTATGGATGGATAAAGAGAATAGGTTAGGTCTAAGACCGAAAATGAGCCAAAATATTAATGTTATTATATTGGTCGAAATTCAAAATGCTGCTGGAAATATTCGTGTCTCAAGACACACGTTGATAAGATGAACTAAAATACTTACAATATCCTTAAATGCTAACTTTAAGAAGCGTGTCGTTATTTTGGCCCACCCAGAAGCCCTGTCAGACTTCATAGACTTAATGATGGATTAAACCTTTTCTGAATCAGTGCATAAGAGTGCGAATGATAACATGTAAGAATTAGGACCAGTTTCTCCTCTTGGAGCAGAAATATATTCAGCCTAACAATTTTCGGACCGTACCAAAGTACGAGGTGTTGACTCTATTTAGTGACTTCTCCGGTGTTGCTTCAATATCAAGAAGCTCTTGGTTTTGTGATTTGGGAGACTTGCGCTTTACAATATTTGAAATTTATTGAAATTGGTCATCTATTATATAACAGTAATTAGTATAGTATTATACTAGCGGCCGCCCGCGGTTTCACCCGCGTGGTTCCCGTTCCCGTAGGAATATCGGGATAAAAAGTACATATAAACCTTCCTCTTGAATCACTCTATCTATTAAAAAAAACGCATCAAAATCCGTTGCGTAGTTTCAAAGATTTAAGCATACAAAGGGACATAGGGACAGAGAAAGCGACTTTGTTTTATACTATGTAGTGATGATCAGAGAATTTGACTGACCCGCCCCCGCCGCGCCCCTTGGTTGCGTAACTCGAAAATTTATCTCAAAATCGCTTTCAGTTGAACACAAACTTGTGATGCATTGCTGACAACTGTCTTCACGAGATATGTATCTCTACACAAATTATGAAATTGACAGCAATCATGATAGTTGCTGAGTTTCTCTGAACGAGATTGCAACATCGCTTAATACCTATTTAAAAGACTGTATGTAGGTATATAGCTGCAGATGTGGCTTACAACCTAATTTTTTAACTTCGAAAATAATGTAATACGATGCAACTAACGCTTTAAATACAAAACAAGATCCAAGCTTATATTATAAATGTGAAAGAGTCTTTCTTTGTCCGTCTTGCACGTAAAAAAGGAGCAACGGATAGACGATAGACGACGGATAGTTTGGGAGCTGGAGAGTCAAATAGGCTACTTTCCATCCCGAAAAATGTCAGGTTCCCACACGGTATAACGTAGTGTAGTCCACGCGGGCGAAGCCGCGGGCGGAAAGCTAGTGATTTTATAAATGATGGTGGTAGGCCCCAAGGATATTAATTATCTTTAGATTTCGTTCTTCTTAGGATTTATTTAAGTGGTCTATTGAACTCCGGAGCAAAGTCAACTACTTAGGTAGGTACCTAAATAAGTATAGGTACTGGCGCCAACAGTCTTTGTTCACCACAAAGTAATCTTGTACTGGCACTTCACATCGGTATTCGTATACGCGTATTTGTCTTAATGGCCCAAATACAACGATGGGAAGTGTCTCTATTTGTCTAAATTGGCCAATGTTAGACGACTAAGTACCTACCTATAGGAATACCCGTTTCCAACCGATTGACGGTATTTGGAATACATCGACTATACCAATAATTCGTGATCATGTTCAACATAATTCGTTGTTCATGATGTGTGGAGAGGTTGTGATCGTTTTATTCGGACTAGAAACCGAATATTTTGCCGAATAAGATGGCGAATGCCGGAGGTAAGTAATTCTTCATTAGTACTATTATATATTCTGTGATAGCGGTCCCATTTTTAAGCGCTCTTAATTTAACGCACCTAAATTATTATGCCTCAAAGCTTCCTCAAAGCGAACCTTTCTTTTTTTTTTTTTTTTATTTAAGTATTGTAGGGATAGTACACAGCATAGGAATAATTGTAGACTAACAGTTTTGATTTATAAATTTTGAGGTAAGTAATTGATTTTGTTAGCGCACACCTAATAGGTGCGTTTACAGGAATACCTACATCAGAACTAAAATAGCATTTAAAGTAAAATAAAAAAATACATCAAATGACACTTACCTCTCCCCACTTCATGAGGCGTGCGAAATCCGTAGGATTCCACAAGGTAACGTGCGCTCCTGTCACCCCGCTCCCGTCTCCCACGTGCGTTATTCCGCAGATTTGGTCGATGGGGTCCTCCAACAGACTCTCATAAATGGTGCAGTGGACGCGGCACATATCCCAACAAGTCATCCGGTCTGTATCGAACTTACCTGTGATCAAAGAAAAAATAATTATGAGACAACACACACACACGTATAAGTACGTTCCCATCGTAAACAAGGAGTGAGAATTTTTGTATGAAAATAAACATTTGTCCGTTTTTTCTGCAAACCAGTGTATGTAAACTATGTAATCAATAATAATAACCAGTGGCCGTACTCTGAAACGCAAATCCGAAATTTCGGTTAGCCTCGCCCCTTTCACTCGATTCTATCCCGAATAGAGAGTGAAAGGGACGGGTAAATCGAAGTTTCGGATTTTGCGTTTCGGAGTAGGCCCTCAGGCTCAGGAGAACCAATATTCGTAATATACCTATTTGTCCTAGATGGGGATCGAAACCACGATCCCGGGTGGGATTAATACCTACCACTGTGCCATAAACACACGTCAGATAAAAATATTCATTGATCACGCAACAGCTGAATAGGTACTTAGTCAATAACAATATTCCGTAATCGACAAAGCGAAATGGCTGTAGCATCCACACATGAATTACAAATTAACCTGATATTCAATCGACCATTTAAAATTACAAAGCTAATGTCACAATGAACAATCTTGCTTTTTAGTTCAATGTAAATCGAGCACGCACTAAGGATGCATATGCAATTTGAACTTGTTTAAGGCTGAGAAAGCAGCTGCCCATTGTCATATTTTGCGTAGAGGCGGAAAAAGTTGAGCAATATTTACAAGTACAATTTGCGTTACGGCACCGTTTAGTTTTGTAATAGATTCGAAATTGCCTAAAAATTATATCCGACGTATGTAATATATGAATTTAAAAAAATGCTCTTACTCATGTTGTAAATGATGACTCGGCGACCCTTGTTGTCTCGCACTGGAGATATCACTACGTACCTTGAAATTAGGAAATGTTATGAAATTATGTCATCAGTAAAGAGATCCATACATTATATAAATTAAATTTCGCATCGCGCTCAGAGTTCAAGGGTATTGCGTCGTGCGAGTTTCAACTCGTGAGACCCGCGGCATAGTTTGTTGATATCGTGTAATCGCCATGCTGTATGTATCATAACTATGAACATTGATAGTATCATTAAATTGCAACACATATGTTAAAGCATGTTAGTAGGTTATAGGTCCATTGCATTTTTCGCCAGCGCAATTTTATCTTTCTAATAACGTTTTCAGAAATCAAAACTTAAAATTCGTCGTAGCTCGCCTGAAATACAAAGTGTTGTGTATTGCACGCACAGATTTCTCTTATAAGTGTTTGATAATTACCCGTTATTGATCATATCCTGCACTTTCAAATCATTGCAATCCAATGCGGAGAACACCTCAGGGTAGTATTGACGAAGGTTCAAGTATTTGAGCAGAGTCTGCTGAGCCATAGGTATACTGTACTTCTTGTGTCGCAAAAATCGTAACAAGAATGATTCATCTGAAAAGAGAACAAAAGTTATAGATAAGTACTTAATTAATCTATGTATTAATAATTTCATGGCTGTCTATGTTAGTTGATTGCCATATTCACGTCACGCTTCCGAGCATCATTATAGGTGTTTTGAATAAAGTTTATAAAACGATAGTTCTCATACAACTCTAATAAAATTATTACTAGTGGACTGATCACAAAAGGGCGGGATAAATAATTTGCATAAGTATTTTATAAATCAACAATGTTGATGAACATTAAGCCTCCCCTTGTCGCAAGATAAATAAATATCTTACTGACAACATCGCATATCTAGGTACATTGTTCTGTGGTGCAATTCTCTAAGATTCAATCAACAAACTCGACGTTCTTTTTCGCCCAACTTTCTCTTGTTTATTATGAATTTTGACATAAGGAATCGAAGTGAACGACGATGTGACGGTGAAACATCGTTAGAGAATCGCACCCCTGATTCCGAAAAACCTAACGTAGCTTAAGCACTTGAAACAACGGAAGAATTACAAATACATATTTGTATAACACCCAGATATGGAACAAACAAATGCATGTCACATAAATGTTTGACCCAGATGGGGATTGAACGAACCCTAGCTCATTTAAAAAATTATTTCACCATTAGTTAGAGTATAGGTACATTATTATTCCTGAGTGGCACAGGCTATATTTTAACCCGATTTACCCACGGGAAAGGGCACCACGCGAGTAAAACCGCGCGGACCCACTAGTAGAGAGATAAAGATATTGTAAGTAGGTACTACCTTGTCGCACATTTCTGATGTCCTTGTTCTGTAGTATCCACTCCCTCATGATGGCCAGTGCCTGTTCCCTGATGGCGGGCGTCTCGCGGAGCTCCTTTGCGCGCTCGGTGGCGATGCTCTGCACCGACCGGCCCACCTTCCCCTTGTCTGGCTTCTCGCTGGTCAAGTTCCACGTGGTGGTCACCGTCAACAACATACTTGCAGTCGTCATGTTGATCTACGGTATTCTGCGGAGTCTGTTGGCAATGGGAAAAGGTAGGTTTAAGCATAGATATTATACATATAATAATACTATAGTATTTTTTTCTTTTTGCCTGCATTAATATTCGTAATCAGTCGGCAGCAGTCAGTAATAATTAGGTTTTACCGCCTTTGTGGTCTAGGTCTAGGTTCAAGGTTCGATTCCCAGTGGGGGTACATATTGTATTCGGTTTAGTTGGTGGAAGGGCTTGTTCAAGCCCTGGCTAGCACCACCATCTTATATCTAAGTCTGATGCCATAACAACGATGTTTTCAACATTATTTTGTTCCGGCAGTTAAAGATAAGATAGCGAGTTCCTCATTAATTGAGGATTCCGGGAGTAGTGCGCTTCCACCTACATCCTAATCATCACTTAACATCAGGTGTGATAAAGGTGCTACACCATTGTGGATAAAAATGGTTTATTTTTTAAAGCATTGAATATTGGGTTGGTTGTTGGAAGTATTCGTTTAAAAATAAACTGGTTCGAAATCGACATTGCAATTTTCTCATGAGAAAATTATTCAGATTAAATACCCAATGAAATGTAAAGATACAATATCGCACTAAAATTAAAGCGACGACAGTCAATCCTATCTGTCATGATCATTTTAATGTGATAGTGATGTGATGCCCATATCCATCACTGGCTTTCAAAGAGAGTCGTCTAACTAATGTCTATATTGCTGCAGTAATAAATGTTCAACACAACGATTGCGATAGAAGCGTGAATTACATAATTAGGCAGCAGCCCCGCTATGATATGTTAAGTTGCGCGTTTGTTATATAACAGCGATGCTGTTTGACCTGATGATCGAGTTGAATGAAGCTTGGTTGGAAAATAAAAATAAAATATTAATACTACATACGATACGAGTACTTGATCAGTTTAGTCACAGGTCACAGTTTAACATACATAAACTTTCTTTGGTAATGCAACTATTACTAACTAGTACATATTAAAGTACTTAGGTAGAAAATAAATTCGAGTACACTTTTAGACCCTAATTAATCTAGTTATCTCGATACTGTTTTCATCAGTTACTTGCAAGATTTATGCAGAACTGTTATATTAAAAGAAATAGTTTGCATTATTAGTAGTTTGTTACACAAGGGACGTAAGCGCGCTATTACAGAACAAGATCCAATTTCGAGTGCACTCGAGATATTTAGACAGTATAGTTCGAGGGTTTAATAGCTGCTTACAACCGAGGTAAGCATTCTACTTTACATCATTCATGCGAGGTAAATAAAACATTTATATTGGTATGATAAAATGATTTTTTCGCAAGTGAACAAACATTTAATTCAAATGAAATGCCGCCATTTTCATTGTTTTCTACAGTAAATAGTTTTCTTATCATTTTAAGAAAAAAATTGTTTGACCAAAGAGTTTTGCATAGCTTGAATGGTAAAGTGTACTTTACAATTTCATTCACCTGCTTGAATTGCAAAGTAATTTGAAAATGGAACGTTCTATCTAAACAATACACCGTGTTGCACATGCCAACTTACACAGCCTCTTACCATACTAGTAAATCCTCGTTACCGAGCAGTATGATGTAATAGTATATTATGATACAAGTGAGCTAGGTTGCTCATTATACACGAGGCTGTGGGTTGCAGCCCGAGCCGCAGGCGAGGGCGTAAATCAGCCGAGTGTCTAGTGAGTAAGTAGCTCACGAGTTTCATTGGCACTTTTTCAACACACTTGCTCATAAAGTGAGCCTTATTACATCGATCTTAGGGCCATAAACCGAACTATAACACACGTTAGTATAACACACAAGTTTACTAGTTTGTAGATACGTAAACTCGTTAGTTCATCGTTTCAGCCGCTATAATAGTTTAAATTACTACTTTTCATTATATAACTACTAACAACACAAATTATAAAAAAAACTCATTAAAAGACATAAACCCACCATTACAGTATTAATTTACTAAATACGTAATTTTATATAATTTAATTACTGTGACGTCACTTTTATTTTATTAAATGTGTATGCTATGCCCCCTCTATCTGTCCCCGCGGCTTTACCGAACTGGTACCCGTTCCCATGGGAATATCACTAAACATGAAAAACTCATTATTTATACCACAGAACACAGAATGATTTTTATACTTTTTAAATTTATTTAGCTATGTTGATTTGATGTTAATTTTATTTTTTTTTAAATTTACCTGTTTTATAACATTTATGTGCAGACTACTTAAGATTTTATAACTATTTTACTCAAATAATGAAAAAGGCATAATTTTCAATAAATAATTAAATTTATTTATCTACAAAAAGTAAAGGAAACATATCACCAAAATAGTTAAGTCCTACTTACTCACCGATAAGAGTTTTTATACCAGAGTATCAAAATTCACAACTGTTCAGTTCACTGTTTTTATAAATATGTCACTAATAAAAAGCTACTTTTTGCTTCGAGAGTAACAAATAAAAAAATAGGAAGGTCGGCTTACTTACCCCTTCCTTTACGGAAAGGTTTTTGACCGTCATTGGCGGAATCCAGGAAGGTATTCTCGTAATGGGACTAGTTGACCGTCAAATTCACTTTACGCGAAAAAGTAGAATGCGTTTGTGCATTTGATCCAATTATGATATAAATCATTGGAAATGAAATATAAGGAAAATCGACCCGTCTCAGAACTAGCTCAAACCCACGACCTTTCACCTCTGAGCTACGGAGTCGTTCAGTGTTTAGACTAGAGCATTCGCCCGGACTTATAGTCACTTATTTATCTTCATAAGTATTTGTACAAATTGCAAAAAATGTCAGTGTGACCAATTCACCAATTCATATCGTATCGTTAGACTAAAAGATCTCGTGGGACGCGCAGAGTCTTACCATTATATAAAACATTTTTGCCAAAAATAATAAATATTCATGAGATTCTTGAAAACGCTAAGTCTAGATTCCACCAGACACTAAAATAAACTTAACAATCTCTTTGTTACGTGAAATACTAAAACCAGTTTTGATTAAATCAAAATATGCCATGATTTCACTTTCAACAGCCTAAGTTATGAATTTCCGCTGACCTTTATTACCAAACTGTACGATACTAGCTTAAGTACATACCTAGTATAGTATTATATGATGTGAGGTACATACTCACCTACTTTAGAATACTTTTATGGCCTATGAAAAATAAACTAACCTGCTGATTTACTGCATTTGCAAATAAAACTATTGAAATGTACAGAAATCGATTAGTCTATTATTATTAGGTGCAATTAAATTCTATATACTTAATGTGTTAAATCACAAAAATCATTTTGCTACAGAACCTAGCATAGTCGAAAAGAGCTAAAGTTTAAGTTAGAATCTACTATTTTTACGTAGAAATAAAATCAAAATCAATAATAAAAAAACATGACTGCCAAAATCGAACTAAAAAGTGAACCACAAGATATGATTGCAGTCGGGGGACCTTTTAACCGACTTCAAAAATTGAAAAGGAGGAGATTATCTATTTGTCGCGTTTCTTTCTTTTTTTTTATTTGTATGTACACCGATTACTCGAAGACGGCTGAACCGATTCAAATGATTCAAACGTTATAACATCAGGTTTTTACCAAGTTGGTCCCATTTTTGGATTTTGAAATCGGATCAGTAGTTTTCAGGAAATCTTGAAAATACGGTCGTTTTCGTTACCACTATATGAATTTAAAACGGATGTTTAACCATCATACCTATTTACCAGGATATACGCAAATTGCCTGCATGATGCACTAAAAAGAGTGAAATAAAAATTATTTTTATAAAAAAATCAAACCGCCTTTAAAAAAATCCACCTAAAAGTAAGAAATAATACCTCTAATAACGTAAGTAGGTACTTTGAAGTCGGGCGGGTCTAAACAAAAACACGATAAACAAAAAAAACGTGCATGTTTCACGCCCGACTTCAAAGTACCTACTTACGTTATTAGAGGTATTATTTCTTGTTATTTTAATTTTTAGTTTTTTGCATTCACAATGCAATTTTTATTACTGAAAAATGGAAAATGAAGTATTTAGAAAAAATCGACCCGTCTCACAATCAGCTCCGATGGGACTCGAACCCACGTCCTTTTGCTTTCCTTTTGCGACTGCTCTAACCACTGAGCTACGAAGTCGTTCGATCAATAATTTGTTGATCGAAGCTCAGTTATCGTTTACATTTGGACTATTCACAAATATTCGAAAACATTTGCGAGTACGGACTCCATAGATAACTTGTCACTGTCATTCACTTGACAATCAAATGGACAAAGACAAATAACTACAATATTAGAATTCTAAGAATTCATTTAGTAAATGTGAAAGTAAAAGTATGTTTACTTACATTACAACGAATAAACTTAAAAAGTACTTAATCGATTTGGATGATGTTTGATATACATTTAGAATAGACTTCGAGAATGGTCATAGGCTACTTTTTAGAATGGGAAAATGTCTCATACCCACGGGAAAGAGCGCCTGACACTCTCGGCCTGGTTTGAATTGAATTTTCTTATGCAAATTTGTAGAATAGTACATGCATAACAACAAATCTAAAAATCATAACGTTATCATTAATAGTTTAGGTTTTATGATTCTTGAACGTCTTTCCAACTGCTCGTCCTACTGTGGGACATGGCAAAACTATAAATAAATAAATATTTTCATACAATCACACCAATTATCTAAGCCCGTAGGTAGTTAATTTCTTAAGAAACTGTGTCTACGTGAACTTGATAACGGATAAATATATACTTAAATACTTTTTGTTTGTAAATACACACTTAATATACATAGAAAACACCCAGACCAAGACAAATAGACGTGTTCATGCACACAAATATTTGTCTTGTTCGGGAATCGAACCCGAGACCTCTGGCGCAGAAGGCAGGCAGTTTACCCCTGCGCCAAATCGGTCGTCATAAGGGTTCCTTGTTTAATACGGAACCCTAAAAATGCCGAGTAAGGCCCCAGGCATGGCCCGCTATTATTTCTCGGCTGCTTCGCAACGAGTGAGATAGAAGATGGCTTTGCCCCAGGTCAATTGACTTTCGCAATGAAAAATGAAGTAGTTCTTCTTTCTATAATCGACTAGACATAACATAATAAAGTGTAATTACAAAAAGTCAATATATGAACACAAATTAATTGATAGAAGATATATCTAATACAGAGATAAAAGTCCAGTATTGTATATTACAATGTATTCTGTGCCACTGATCACCACAGACGCCATTTATGTAATACAGTGCTAAAACTTAACTAAGTGTGGACCATCAAGCAATTCGTGAATATACAATGAATATATGATATGGTTGAGATATGGGTCTCAAAAACTACTGAACCAATTTTAATAAAACTTGGACTATTCCCTAAGTCTGAATACACCTGATTTATATCAAAGAATCATCTCGAATGACTTTTAGTTCCCGAAAAATTCGCGGACAAACCTACATACCTACACCTACGAAATTAAACACACGTGCTTGGAAGCTTAAATAGAATGCCGTAATCAAATATTATCCAATTCCAACGATATTAAATACATACCTACAGGTCAAACTGATAATCTTATTTTTTGAAGTCGGTTTATAACGACAAAGTACCTATAATTTTAAAGTTTAATTTTTTGAACAACTGGTGGAAGTTTTTCCATAAACAATTGAAAGGTCAAGGAAGACAAACATCCCGAGATTTTATGTTTTACAAGTTTATTCCATTAATAATTTGGACATGAAGTCAACAGGTAGTTAAGAACTGAAACTGGTAATGGAATAGTAATAGGTACAAATAACCGTACAAAATGAGTTAGTGCTGAAAATAATGTTTAGTCTATATTTTTGTCAATGTTGTGTATACCTACCTGTAATGAAAATTTTACATACTTACACGTCCTTTTACAGTGTAATATTAATATGAAATATCTATTGTATTTTTTGTTGGTGTAGGTGCCTTAGGAAATAAAAAAAGAAATAGGTAGGTACTTAATGTACAATTTTTATTATTTTATTTGTGCTTTATTAAAATTCTACTTATTCAAATAATTTGATGTAACACTACAAATGAACCTACCTATTTAAAGAACTTTTTAACCGACTTAAAAAAGGTTGACCTGTATGTATGTGATTTAATTGAAATTGGATAATATTTATAGTAAGTATAATAATAAGGTATAGCGTACTATTTAGGCTTCCAAGCACGTTTTTATGTTCATATATACAAACATATGAATAAATATATATAATATGTATATATAAAATATATATAATAAATAAGTTTATACAAGGATTTCTCGAAAACTTAAAAGTCAAGATGACTCTTTTTGACTTAAATTAGGTGTATTTCAACTTAGGGAGCAGTCTAAGTTTCATCAAAATTGGTTCAGTAGTTTTTGAGAAAAATGTACTTAAAAGATATTTTATTTTTCCCTTTCAGTTGACAGGTACTTTTTGAAGTTGGTTAAATTTATTAATTTACTTTTATCCACATCACCAAATAAAAACTCGTTGAAGTCTTTTGTACTGACACAACAGAATATTGTTAATTCATGCTTTACGTAATTTCAACTTGTTAATAGCCTCATGAGACACATATTCAGCAACTTTTCCTATGATTTGGAGTACGTTCTCGGACCATTGCGAAGGTGGGCCGAAAGCAGGTTTTTGTACAGCCAAGTTTGCAAAACCTTGCCAAACTTCTGGCTTACACTGTTCCAACTTTCCGATTGTAGCTGCCGCTTCCATATAAGCCGCTGGGTGAATCCTCTCCACCTCACTCTGGTTGAACGCACACAATATCTGCCTCAGAGCCACCAAGTCGTAGTACGTGAAATCCTCAGGCTCCTTTCCTGCAAAATCTTCTCGGACGCGGTCAGCTATCGCCGCCAGCTGGTCTTGCTCTAAGCCGTAGTTCATACCAAAGTTTTCGATAACATCTATATTGGCCAAAGTTAAGTTCCCGTAATCTTCTGGAGTTAAAGCTGGAGTGATCCAGTGCAGAAGCATCAGGACACTATCGGGGAGGTTAACAACCCCGCCATAGTGAGATATAATTGACTGCCAGATGAAATCGGTCTCCTCTTTCGGTAATTGCTCCTTTCCTAAATGGGCTAAGCACAAGACTATTTCTTTAGGCTGAACTGTCTGCAACTCGCTCAAAGTTAACTTTCTATCATCTGGCAACTCCAATATATCGTTGCACGATAAACCGTGAACAATTACAATTTGAATCGCAAAAGTTATGAACAAAATCATATTGTGTTTCTTTCTGAGTGAGCGCCTTGTTCGTGACTGTTCACAGCTTAACTAAAGTCTGCCCTTCGAATTCGACGAAGGCATAGATTATTCAAGTTTCAATCAATTTTATAGTAACGTGTCCATTTGTAAATAGTAACGTAACGTACATACTGTTGAGTAAGATGTCTAATGCTTTGTTTTTGGATAATGGTTTGGAAAACGAGTATATTTTTTTTATTGTTTATAAGGGGATGACTTCAATATTTTTATGAAAAATGTATCATGACTTGATAAAACTACCTACTGTCTAAGTGCGCGAATGATTATTTAATGACTTCGTTTAAATCGCTCCAACTACTAGGAAATATATAATTGTATTTAAGTACTTACACACTTATGACGGTAGGAACTGCCTTGGACTTACCTAAGTCGTCTAAACACAGTTAAATTACTACAGAGGTTTAATAGCCGGCAAATATCATCTTGCGGATCAAGCTTCCCCATTTGACATTGCTCGTTAAGAACTTAACGAAAACCTGGTGGTTTTTAAACTTTCATGGTCATTATCACTATGTTTTTATGATATTTATTATGTTTAAAGATTTAAAGTTCTCGATACTTCGTCACAGCTGCAAGCGCCATGATCACGGAGTAGCTGAAAAACGGCAGTCATTTTTATTGTGTGACACGTAGAATAGGTAAGTAGCGCATTGTGCGAGTCACAATACAATTAATGTTGTATCTAACACCTCGGCGACTTTTCCGCGACTGCAGTGGGATAGCGGTCGGTCGTCTTCAATTCAAGTATCGTAATAGGGTATTTTACTGTTGTTGAAATGTAGATATTTAATGATGACTTTAAAAAATATTGCAATTAAGAATACCAAATGTGAAAAAATAATTTGAATCTGTTTTATAATAAAAGAATTATAGTCTGTTTGATTTTGACTATAGCTGTCTCTTTCTAAAACGAAATCTTCTATGGCGTGACTATGACGCTACTAACCCACTGACGTCACTAAGATGGCGTCCTGTCCTTGTCTAATTATAAAGTTTGAAGTCCTATATCTTTGAAAATATTCAAGATAATTCAAAATGAAAACTTGTTTTGTGTAGCTAATATTTCGAAAAACATTTTAAAGAAATAAAAAAAAACAGTAAAATACCGTATTTAAGACCGGACTATCCTATATTTTGTTTTGTAAACCAACCTTCGTATAAAATGTCACGATTGCGTTAGCTTATAACGGATATCGTTCAAACCTTTCAGGATGTTGTGTTGATTGACACAGCTTTACCTGGGCCTGACTAGCCGACACGAAATCGTTAATAATTCGTCCATAATTATAATTTAAACAGCCGTTGCGGAACCTTACGCTACAAGAGTTTAGTCGGTCAACCTTAAACAGATGTTTAGTTACTTTTTATTACTTTATTTATAGCTCCATTTATTACTTTCCTCCAAGATAGCGAAAATAGGTTAAATCGATGGTAAAGTTATCAAGTGCGTTTCGAAAGTTTTTGGTACTTTTGGTATAGGTACTAATCAACTTTTCGGGCTATACCAAAAGCGAGAATTTAAAACAACCGAATGCCATGATTAATATTTAGTAGACCTACTATTGTGTGACTTATTATGTGACTAATGTAATACCTGTAAAAAAATCGTAGGTATGTACAATGTATATTGATTAGAACCTTTTTACCTGACTGTGAGAAGTATGATTATTTTTCTTTTGTTTAAACTAACAAAATGTTGAAATGCTATGAACAATAACTTACTTAAACCCAATTTAAAGTCCTAACTTTTAACGTCTGACTAATATGTAACTTATTTCTAACACGCACAGCGGTTTTTTTATCGTATGTCTTAGTATTTTTATTTCGCGAATGCGTGTGCCTGCCTTCTTATAAAACCATGTGTTACGCGAATCGCGAATGATATGGTAGGTGCGTGGTACCTACCAATGCCTAACCCATGAAAATCTTTCCGTGTTCTGTGGCCTAACCGTTAGAATTGCAAGGTGAAGTCAAAAGCAAAATACTTCATCATTAAAGCATCCCTGGTCACAGTAATAAAAAGTAGTAGTAAGGCTGTGCCCTGGTCATGGGCTTAGCGAGGTACGGCCAGTGAGGGGCAGCTGCCCCCTTTAGAAAAGCGGTCGATCGCTCTGGTAAACTGTAATTCTGACTGACGAGCTTCATAGCTAGCGACGTTTCTTATAAGACCTAAAGAACTAACCGGCTTGAAGGCTGGCTTGTGAAATCCAACAATACACGATCAAAACAATATATATACAATATAATATAATATAAACACTAGGATTTTCTTTGTCTGCTTCCCCCTCCATCCCTATTATACAATCCTGGCTACGCCCTTGTCCCTGGTGTCAAAATTGGAAACTAATAAAAGTGTTTCCTGTTTCACAATAATATACGGTTTCGAAGTACCTTTAGCTAAAAATGTACAACACATACTCGTATGTACATACCTCGGATCGGAATGATCGTAGTGTGTATATTTGCCAAAACCATCACGGCATTTGGTATTTGAAGAACCACAAGCAGGTCTTCGGCAAACATACGTTCATCGAGTTCTATTTACCCGCGTACCACAAACATTGTCGATTGTCGAAATTGCTTAAGGGACACCACTTCCGCCTTCAAAACTTCGATAATTTATTACATACTAGCTTTCCGCCCGCGGCTTCGCCCGCGTGGACTACACGACGTTATCCCGAGGGAATGTGATATTTTTCCGTGATAAAAAGTACCCTAAGTTACTCCTTATTACATCAGCTACCTGCCAGTGAAAGTCCCGTCAAAATCGATCCAGCCGTTTCAGAGATTAGCCGGAACAAACAGACAGACAAAAATTTAAAAAAATGTTATTTTGGTATATTTACCGTATATATAATCATATGCATGTAGTAAAAAGCGGTTATTTTAATATTACAAACAGACACTCCAATTTTATTTATTTGTATAGATGTATAAATGAATCTGAAACTACAAGAAATGCGATATTAAGTATTTGAAAAGCACAGATTCTGCTGCTGCATACCTATTCTTCAATTATTTTATTATTGCCTATGCAATGCTTTTTTATTTCACAATTATTATGTTTTTATATCGAATGTTTTTATCCATACTAATATTATAAATTTTAATGTGAAAGTGGGTTTGTTTGTTTGTTCATCCGCCTTTCACGTCAAAACCGAGCAACTGATCGACGCGAATTTTGATATGGGGGTAGTTTGGGGGCTGGAGAGTGACATAGGCTAATTTGGCAAAAAAGCAAAAATTATTTGACATAGGCTACTTTTTATTCCGGAAAAGTATCACATTCCCGCGGGATTACGTCGTGTATTCCACGCGGGTGAAGCCGCAGGCGGAAAGCTAGTATTAGTACTACTAGCTTAGGCTAGTACTAGATAAAAACGGCCTGCCTTCGAACTAGGCAGCTAGGTCCCGACAAGAATCGAATCTGTGACTTTTCGCTTTCCTTCCTGAATTTCGTAAATAGGTAAAGGATAATTATTAATCTTAATTAAATCAAAACTTGTGGATCAATTCCAACTAAAATATTGTCATACTAAACTAAATAGATAGGTACTACTAGCAGCCATGTGTGAGAAAGCTAGTTCAGTTGTATTCGAGGATTGTAATCTAATCACATTCCTTGTTGAAAAAGGTCATTAGAGCTATTCTTTTCAGTAATTCGTTTTATCTACACTCATGTTATAATATTCGAATTATGAACTCATGCATGAACGTATATTGATACACTTTATGCCATAGGTATCAACTTTAAAAAATAAAAGTGTTTAATAATGGTCAATATGATACAACCGGATACAGCTTTCACTCATTATAAAACACTTATTTTTCATAATTTTACAATCTCCATGGCAACCGTAGGATTTACCGGCCCTGACTTCCAACTCTTTCAAGCCCTTCTTTAGCCGGCAACAATACCGCTAAAGAAGACTGAGACCGTATAGACTAGCTATCAGTGGGCTTTGGCGCCAATCCACATTTTATAATTAATAGTTTTTTGCTTAATTTTTGAAATATATGATAAATGTAATGAGTGTAGATAAAGTAGTATATGAGACTGCACATAACTCGGTATTAAAAGTATTTGATTGAATCAGGCGTCACTTGGCGGAAGTCCCTAACCATTGTGAAAATTTTTCACAATCGGTATTAAAACACTCGTGGAATACTATTAAAAAACTCGCCAAGGCTCGATTTTTAAACTCCCACTCGTGTCTTAATACCCCTCCTTATGCGACAGTCACATAATAGTATATTATGATACAAGTGAGCTTAGGTTGCTCATTATACACGAGGCTGTGGGTTGCAGCCCGAGCCGCAGGCGAGGGCGTAAATCAGCCGAGTGTCTAGTGAGTAAGTTGCTCACGAGTTTCATACGCACTTTTTCAACACACTTGCGAGGAAAAAGAAACATTTATTGCATACATATTGTATTATCCTAATATTAACTAAGGGAAAAAGCGCGCAAGTTTTTTTTTTTTGCACGCGCCATATGTGAGTTGATTGATTACATACAGCCATACAGCCTACTACAAAATAATTAAGTATAATAATAGTGATAAAATGCAAATGTTTTATAACAAATTATTGTGAATTATAAATAATTTGATAATAATATACTTAATTATATTTTTTGTCTTAATTAGGGACACATTTATTTATTCTAAAAACGTAAATGTATTTTCAGCCGTATAAAACCTCTTTGTTGTTACAAAAAAAGAACTGTATCTATTACCCGCTGAAATTGAAAATGCTCTGTTGACTCGCATATAACTTGCAGTTAGGTACTAACTTAACTTTGTAGGGATACTGTATTACCCGGTTAAATTGAAAAGTCTCTGTTTACTCGCATATAATTTGCAGTTAGGTACTTACTTAACTTTGTAGGGATAATTTTATTACGCAACTAGTACTGTAATATTATTATGCACGCGTGGGTTAAAGTTCGGTTTATGGCCCTAAGATCGATGTAATAAGGCTCACTTTATGAGCAAGTGTGTTGAAAACTACTATTATAGCATCTAATTATTTCCCATGTGTTACTTATTTTTAACTGACATTCAAGAGGAGGAGGTTATACGTTTCACTGTAAGAATGTATCTTTATATTACAGATTACTGTAAGTCATTAATCTCGGGTATGCTATACTGTTTTTACAAGCTTTTTATTAGTTAGTATGTTAGTTAGATAGTGGGGGACAAATCTTCCCAGTGGCCGATGGAGCTGAAATTTTGTATACAGATTCGGTTCAGATAACAATACAATATTTAAGTACCTACAGTCAGCAAAAAAGCTTGTCATAATTTTTTACTAAAAACTTATTAATAATAACATTGTGGCTTTCCGGTGATTCTGTGTTATAGACACTATGCCCCCGCGACCACGACGAGCCACCAACGACGCCACTTGAAGAGCAAGATTATGAAACAAGTGACTATGACATATGAAAACACAGGACAAAGAAAAAACTGATTTTTAAGTGGCCCGTGTGCGGATACGCTGATGTGTTCATTACATTATTGTTTTTATTAAAAGCAGTAAGTACCTAAGCAATGAAAAAACGCGATTCAGTTATGGGATGTTCAATTTGTGTGTTAACGCAATAACGTGTTAATGCAATAACCCAAAGGCCCACGCACCCCAACAAACAAATTGGGTTTTATTTTATATTAAATTGAATTCCATTGACAAAAAAAAATTAAGAGACTTCCAAGAAATTTGTGCTCATTAGGTCTCCGTGACTTTCCGACAGATTATGCTCTACAGTATAACGTAAGAGTTCACGTGACGGGCTATGCCAAAGCCATCTTCTAGCAGCCGAGAAATAATCTCATCAAAAACATAAAATATGTGAAGTGAGAGCCAACTTCATTATTAGGAAATATGCCTTGGTTGTTGACTTCAACGACAAAAGATGTGAGATCTAAATGGGTGCCAAGTTTAACGGTCAGTCCTGAAATTTTAGTACTTACATAAAATGTTTTATAACAACTTAAAATATAATTTCTCCTTATAACTTAGGATAATATATTGAAGCCTAAGGTCTAAAAATACATAAGCCAGATTTGACCGGCCGACGAGGACGTCCCGTCACACTATTTAATTTGTAGATAATAGATATGTGAATAAAAAGATGATGTTTATAGGGACTTGACTTTTTATTGTAAAGGTAGTAATTAAGAACCCTTTCCAAGGGTCAAGGGTTCCATTTAAAACTATAATCAAACAACTCAAACTGATATAAAAAACTGGTAATGCTCCGCGAGCTCTGTACGGCTTGGTGGTTTTGGTATAACTCAATCAAAAATGATGAACAGGGCACGTGAAACCAAGATTTTGAATTTGAATTAAAAGAACAGGATAGGATTCGATAAAATTAATGGCCAGTATGTAGATCTTGATGGAGTTTCCAGCCATCATGGAGTTTTTAACCATCCATAATGACTGGTACGAATCGACATCGTTACACGTTTATTAGGATTCTTTTTAACAATATTTATGAACAGTTAGTTTGTTGCCAGTACTAATAAAAGTTTTAAGGGTCTTCAGGCATTATAAATATTTAATTTAAGAAAGTGTAAAAAAGTAAACTTTTGCACTATGGTGAAAAAGCTGAGGTGGTAAGCAATTGCCCTTAATATGAACGATCCCAGGCCGAGCGCGATAACCACTACTCCACGGGTGTGCTCCTCAATACAAATACAATACAATATACGGAACGTTAGTATGAAATTATAGGATAGGACTATCACAAATTCATAAAAACATTCTGTATGTTAATTAAAGTGTGAATAAGGTAATGAGTACATACCTGCCTAAATCACTAACGCCGCACCTTAGCAACACGGAAACACAAATGAAGCTTTGTTCTGTCAAATTTGCACAGACACCAGGGTGACAAGCAAGTTCCTAATTAATGCTAGATGATTTTAAGAAACAACGCCTTGCCCTTACGACCTTCCATGCGAATCACGAGATTATTTTCTCCTCAACCGCGACAGCGTACCTATACCACAGTATTTTTTTGTCCTCTGTACCTATACCCTATACCCTACCTATATTTGTGTTATGAGAAATGGACAAAATCACGTTGACAGCTGGCTAGACAAAAGTCAGATTAAAGTCGTCAATTCCGTGGTGCCAAAGTTAGCCTGATCTGTCAAGGGCCTTTATGGCCGCCAGACGTTCAAGTAATTTGATCAAACAGGCGGGTTCAAACAGTTTGATCAAATTGGCATGAATGTCTTTGGTACAATGTGATCAAATGACTCATAAAATGGCTTGAAGAAATTAGTTATTTCGTATTTTTATTTCATCAAACTGTTTGAACCAGCCTGTTCGATCAAATTGCTTGAACGTACAATGCACAGGCTGTGCCCTAATGACAGTTCATTTTCGTGGAAAAAATGGTCACAGAGAAGAGTCCAGTCACACAGGGATTCGATATGCATTATTTTTATAAAATGCTAGTTTTCCGCCCACGTCTTCGCCCGCGTGGACTACACGACGTTATCCCGCGGGAATGTGAATCGCATGTGATGCGGAAAAAACATGCGATTACCTACTTACAATGTAAGTACATGATGAAGATAATTAATATGTATGCCTACTTTCTTATGAGTTAAACGGTTATTGGTACACATACGTAGCTTACAGAAGAGATTACTAAACATCTAAATGTTAGGCAAATTATATAATAGTTTTTTGCACTTTGCGTGCTGAAGTTTTTCTGTTATATTTTATATGTTAGTCCTTATTCTAAATTTTATGAAAAGTCTGTAAGTAGGTACCTACAAACAAACCATAATAATGATGTAGATATTTCTTTAATCTGCATCGTGGTACCTACATGTTTCTCTCTCTGTCTTAAATCTTAATTAACCTTTTTTTTCTCATAAATGTCTTAAAAATAAGTCATACGACTATTCAAATTTATAATCATTATCGGCTGTTTAACTTCCCCACTTCGGAGACACATGCATTCCTTATGGATGGATAAAGAGAACGGGGCCCAATGCGGATTGGTGGGCATTAAGAAATCTGTTAAAGCTTCTGTTAAAGCTGATGAGTTTTTTTCGCCTGTTTTTCTAGTCAGTTAAAAGATGTCCATAACAGGTGGTAGGTAAAAAAATGTTGGACGATTCATAAGCATTAATTTTATTTAATCTACCTATATGAATAAAAAATTTATGACTACGACTATTAACTACTGCAAATGCAGCTGGGACCAACGACTTAACGTGCATTCCGAAGCACGTAGGAGCCAGAGACAATAAATTTTTGGTCACCCATCCTGTCACCGACCATTCCTAAAGTGGCTTGACAAGCACGATTGCCGGCCGAGCGCACGAATCACTGCTCTTCTTGACACACCATAGGTACTTATGACAAAAGAGGCTCTATTACTTGTGAAAGTAAAGCACCTACTTTCTTACTAGTTTAAACTTGCTATGCTAGTAGATAGTGTAGATTACACTGTACTAATTACTCTTGCGTAGCGTAAATCTCCTGATTTATTTGGTTCTTTGTGTTCAAAGCACGACAAAATAATATCTTCATGACAAGTCAGAACAGAGATCTCAGTAAAGTATGAAACAAACACAGATGACACATGACATGATAGGTAGGTCCTATGTTGACTGACATGTTTGTTTGTTGAACAGAAGATATAAATTATGCGAATTCAAACACGTTTATGTTTAATGTATGATCCTACCTAAATATTAATTAAGTATATGCGTTTTGTAGGTACTAACATTGGCGCTCTCTTGTGTTGAAGGCCAAAACTCACCTGTTTTAGAAGTTAGTTCTCTGTACCATTACCTAGGCCAGCCTAGGCGGAACGTGACTGTTGCACATTGCTCATGCTTTTTCGTGGATGCAGCCGGGCGCTCATCAATTTATAAGACGTCAGCACGTCAAAAGCAATATTATTTTAGGAAGTGATTTTATACATGAAACTGCAAATCTTTCTCTTAATTCATAATTCAAATCATTAATTCATTTTAGGCTGATACACAGCACTTGTGAACGTCAATGAAGCTACGCCATTGGTTCGCAAATCCTACGCCGGATGTCTTGTAATTATAACGAGAAGAACCGTCAAGAAACTCGCCTAGGGCTTTTTTTTCTCCCTGTCATATTTTATACAGAGTCTTCAAATTGAAAATTGACTTTAACATAATAGTAAGGTCACTTTCCATCACAAAATAAGGAACTCGGTAATCATAGCAGTAAATAATTTTCAATAACTTAGGAACAAGACATCTAAAAGGTAGTTTCTATCTGGATACGCGGCAGCGTATCAGCCAAGTTCAAAAGCAAACAGAACTGGCGAGCAGCACCGTGTGTATCTTAACACGAACCATTTGGAGCCACTTTTGACCCCCTCATAACTCAAAAACTATTACACAGAAACATGTCAAATTTGGCTTATGTATTGAGACTAGCGAGATAAATATGTGCTCCAAATTTTATATACACACCTCAAACGGTTATTTAGATATTTACGTCCAAAAATCGTTATTTTTATCACTGACTCACCTATAATCAAAACTCTAACCCACTTCCAGATGACCTAGAAAGCTTAAATTTGGCATGTAGACAGGTAATCTGGTAAATACAAAGGAAAAAATCCGAAACTAGTGTTTTTTTAAAATAATACGTTGACAAACTTATATTTGCGTTCCCTGTGCACTTATCCTGTATAAGATCTTGTATAAGATGAAGTACAAATATAAGTTTGTAATAGTTTTTATTCTGTTATATACCAATATTTCGTCATACCTCTTGAAGTTCAGCTAGCGCCGACGGCGTAGTGGCCATTCAATATTGAGGACTCGAGAGAACCAAGTTCGAACCCCAGATTACCCAAATACTTTTTTGTCCTCGCGTTAAATAAATTACAAGCTTGCGCCATCTAGCACGATATCCATATTATTATTTATTAATTTTTAATATTAATATAAATTATAAAGTTATTGAAATTTTTACTTTTTTGCATTCACAATCCAATTTTTATTATTGAAAAATGGAAAATGAAGAATTTAGACAAAATCGACCCTCATCTCACAACCAGCTCCGATGGGACTCGAACCCACGACCTTTCACTTAAAATAATTATTAATATTAATATAAATTATAAAGTTATTAAAATTTTTACTTTTTTGCATTCACAGTCCAATTTTTATTATTGAAAAATGGGAAATGAAGTATTTAGAAAAAACCGACCTTCATCTCACAACCATCTCCGATGGGACTCGAACCCACGACCTTTCGCTTTCGGGGCGACTGCTCTAACCACTGAGCTACGGAGTCGTAATGATAAATGTGAAAGTGTGTTTGTTTGTTTGTCCTTCTTTCATGTCAAAACGGAGCATAGTACTTATAACCCGACCACCAGGGGGCGCAATCTTCATACATTCAAATGGGAACTAACGAGAAGCCAAAAAATGCGAAAGTTGCTATGTTCTCCCTGTAGGTGCACACTTTGCAGATAATTAAATAGTTCACTAAAGTCAACGATAGATGACTCCATATACACCCACCCACAGTATATAAAACAAGAGAAAAATCCTTTTTTTCTATACTATATTGTTGAAAGTTGATAGAAGAATATAAATTTTATAGAGAGTAAAGTGTACTTATGGAAAATAATGTCAAATAATCTAAATTATACTTTTGTTTGTTAAATTTGTTATTTGCTATGTTCTGTTTCGTAAAGATCCGTAATTCATAGGATCAATTACATAGTTTCGTAGTTTGTCCGGAAAGCTTTATCGCTTAATGAAACCAGAATCAAAACGCAAATGGAAATGCAATATCTGCTCAGGAACATTAAATACCTACTGCAACTTCGTCGAGCAAAACACCATAAACTATTACGACTAGGAAAAAGAAACTGTTGGAAATAGGAAAATCTGTTAAAAATGATATTTCTACGTCCACACCAAACACGAGCATCAAATTAGTTTCATTGTCAGTAGCTGATACACAAGGGCAAAGTAATATAACTGACCAAATAAAATATACTGAAACATTTGGTATTAATTTTATTATGAATAAGTACCTACTAATAATTTCTCTACAAAAAGTAATGATATCTCATCAAAAACATAAAATATGTGAAGTGAGAGCCAACTTCAATATTAGGAAATATGCCTTGGTTGTTGACTTCAACGACAAAAGATGTGAGATCTAAATGGGTGCCAAGTTTAACGGTCAGTCCTGAAAATTTAGTACTTACATAAAATGTTTTATAACAACTTAAAATATAATTTCTTCTTATAACTTAGGATAATATATTGAAGCCTAAGGTCTGACTTGGCTAGTTTTCATATACGAATTATATATATATTATAGCCTTCGCAAGCTCTAAAGCCGAAGTTCTTATTGTATTCTTCCGAAAATTTGGCTTGCTGGTAGACTAGAAACTAGAGATGAACATAGGGCTCTTCCATGACTGTTTCAGTAAGTACCTAATAATAATTCGTATACAAGATTTGAAACAAAGGTTTGAATAGTTTAAGAACACACCGTCAATAATAAACAGTGCCATATAAGCCACGATAAAATAAATCTAATAACAATAAAGCAAAATAAATCTTTATATTTTGTCTCAACAAGAAGTTCTGGAGCAGACCCATCCTACTGGTGGCATCCGTTCACGAGGATGACGCATAACCAGCCATCGCTTCGCTCAACCATATTTTAGGGAACGAACGTAACGACCCGCCTCACACAACACCACGGCGGCCTTCATTTAACAATGAGTATTCAAAGATATGGACAGCCTCTATGGTAACTGGTACACACCACCGCACACCGGTATCAGACCCAGAGGTCCGATTTTCCGGGTTCGATCCCCGTGGAGGTACAAATTTTCGGTTTGGTTGGTGGTAGAGCTTGTTCAAAATCCGCCTGGCAAGCTATCACCATCATATCTAAATCTGACACCATAACAACGATGTTTTCAGCATTATTGTGTTGCGGCAGTTAGAGATAAGATAGCCAGTTCCACAGTAATAGAGAATTCCGGGAGAAATGCGCTTCCGCCTTCAGCCTTATCATCACTTAACATCAGGTGTAATGAAGGCAAGTGATACCCCGTTATTTATCATCATCGTCAGCCATTTTAATGTTCCCACAGGCCTTCCATAAGGATGGATAAGGAGAACGGACCATGACCCACCACGCGGGCCCAACGCGGTTATATTGGTGGTTATTATCAGCAACTGTTAATTTATTAATATTAGTTATAAGAGTAATTGCGATGTTTTATTTATATTCTAGGTATCTATATTGTCTTATTCATGTATTTTAGTTGTAGTTAGGTTATTTTGTAGCAATCAGTGAGGACCTGTAAGTGGCCTTCTGGTGCCTATTGTAATTGATGTTAGTTTGTAAGATTGGCTGCTGGTCTTCCTTTAAGAAAATAAATAAATAACAAATACAGCTGAGAGCTACAGCCTAACGTGGCTTCCAAATCACGGAGGTGATCGAGGTAATATATTTTGGGACACCCATCACGTGACCGACCGTTGCGAACGTGGCTTTATTCCGCTTTATCTAACCGAGCGTGTAACCACTGCGCCAACTCACTGACTTAGAAGTCGGTAGGTACCGTCTTCTTAATCAATCACTGATTAAGGTGGATGTTGTAACCATATAGATGTTATATGAGCATTGTAATTAACAAGCACCTTTATTCCTATCAACAATTTTTGATTAGTAACCTCCCGTAATAGTAAATCTTTTAATTAATGTTTCGCTATCAGAATGGAAGAATCATTTATTATGAAATTAAGTTGTAGTAGCGAGCTTTTACATCGACTCTTTATGTTACGAATCAATTATTCCGGAATTAAAAGATATTATCTTTAATAGGGCTAAAGTTAGGTATAAGTAGTATTTTAGAAACCCCAAAAATACGACATACCTAGCTTATTATATTATCTGTGATACGACGGATGTCTTACAGAAAAGAAAAAAGAAAAATTGGTTACTTGTCTGTAAAGTCGGTTTACGGACGATAATTTTGCGTAATAACGTCATATGAAAACATTGATGAAAAACTGCATACTTTTATAAATTGAATTGAATTATTATTGAAACTTTTTTATCCACAACAGGGTAGCATTTAGCCTTCATCACACATGATGTTAAGTGAAGAAAAAGCCTAAGGTGCAAAAATGCATGCATGCTGAAAACATGGTTGTTATGGCATCAGACTTATAAGTTGGTACATAAAAGAAGACGGTAACTAGCCAGGCGGGATTAAAACAAGGTATACCTGGTGGTATATGTTTCTATAGTTCCTTTGTGTGAAAATAAGGCTAACTGAAATGCAGCAATCATCTAGCTAACCATCGTTATGTCTCATAGGTATTACAAAATAAAAACAATTGAAAGTTATTCTCACAATAGAACCCACCCGAGCCTAATATTATTAGTACCTTGCACGGTTAAGTAACTATTGTATAACCACACAAAATGCTGTCTCGGTTTCTTCTTTACTTAATATTAACATGTCACCGAGTAATGTTAACAAACCATGTAATGTAACGTCTACATTACATCAAGTTTAATAAGTCAACCATGAGAACTATACTCTTTTATCCTTTACTCACTCTTTTATCCCGAACAAAATTAGAACAGTTCTCTGTAAAATTACTGACAACTGTCCGTCTGTGTTGTAAGAACAACACAACTCCATCAAACTTTCTCAAGTAAGATACGTATCTCATAAATTGTACCACAATTAAAAAGTATTACTTTTGTAAACGTTAATGTTAGAGTTAAATGTAATGTAATTACGGCTCGTTTATTGTAATTTAAGACACACAATTAACTTTATTATGATGACATTATCATCATCATCTCAGCCTGTGCGGTCCACTGCTTGTCTTAGGCCATATGATTATGTCTACCTAATAAGTATACCTAATCTATAACTATAAAATGGTGACAAGATCCTAGAATAGATTTTCTAAATATAAATCTAGATTCTAAGGCCCTGTTCACCAACAGTCGGTTACGTTAACCGATTGGTTGGTGGGTTAAACAATCACGTGTGTTAACCAACCAACCAATCGACGTTATCCAACGGTTAAGTCGGTTAAACTCTAGGTGAATCAACGAGCTTCTCCGACTGAAAAAGGTTATTAACTTGACTAACTTTTCATTTTCTTCACAAAGTAAGTGTTAAGTACTTATAGGTAAGTATAAAAGTATTATGCATATAATTTTCATTGTATATTAATTTAAATATTGTTTTTAGGGTTCCGTACTTCAAAAAGAAAAAAACGGAACCCTTCTAAGATTACTTTGTTATCCGTCTGTCTGTCAGTCTGTCCGTCTATCTGTCAATCAAGACCCTTTATCTCGGGAACGCGTCGAGGTACCGAGTTGAAATTAAAATCATATACCTACTTACTAAGGTCTACGGTCCCTTAAAGCTGTGAAAAAATCAAACTTCTAAGTTAACGTAAAAAAAAGATATGGCCGTTTATGCCGCCAAAAACGCATATTTCGACACTCTCAAGGGAAACAAAATTCATATGGTACCTACTTCACGTTGACCTAGAACTTTGAAATTTGGCAAGTTATATCGTCTTATACTTCAAGTACAGGGAAAAATCTGAAAACTATACATTTGTAATTAAATCATTAACTGTCTGTATGTCTGTCTGTACAGCTGGATATCTCAAGAAGTACTTACTAATGCAATTTTAACTTGATATTTGGAATAGCCGAGAAATAAATGTAAGTATAAATATTTTTTTTAACAGGGACTGAAAGGGGGTCTTAAAAATTTAAGTGAGGCTACTAGGGCATGGCACATGTGGTATCATAATTATGAAAGAGCGCTGCTTGCACATTCTCAAAAAAATTTTCTTTTTTTCTTAGGCCGCATTAGTTTTCGACTTTTGATGGAAAATGTAAAAATCAATAGGTACCATTCCCCCCTTATCTCCGAAGTTTGCATAGAGAAAAAACTGAAATTATTTTATGTCATAGAAATTTATGTAAAGAACCAGTTGTGAAAAAATAAAACAATGTCTCTAAATGGTAAGCTTTTTAAAAAAATATTAATAAAAATTACATTCGTTCCGCTATCGATCAAGAGATGGTGCTGACCAAAACTGCAATATGTATAGCCTCGCCGCCGATAAAAACATTTTCACGTTTTTAGGGTTCCGTAGTCAACAAGGAACCCTTATAGTTTCGCCATGTCCGTCTGTCCGTCTGACCCCAATCTAGCTTATAGACTCTTAGTACTAGAAAACTGTTATTTAGCATGAATATACATATTTATCACGCCAACAATGTGGTAAAGTTAAATTTTGAAAAACAATTTTTTTTAGTTTACCTCCCCGACGCGTGAAGTGGGTACTTATGTAATTTTTTTCTTGTTTACCCCATAGTGTGGGAAGTCGTTGGATAGCAATTTCAAAAATATTGTGGGTTCGCAAAAACAGTTTTTTGATTGAGGCATCCGTTAGTCATGTGTTCCGCCCCCCCTGCCAGCCAAATGGTTGGTCTTGGATACGAAAAATTCACAATAGTAGTACATATGACGAACTTAAAAGGAAAACTATCACAGCTAAGTAGGCTTTACAAGTTTTTGAGATAAGTATAGATTTTTTATAGCTTTGTAAGTTTTTTTTTTTATGTAAGTATCCGTCATAAATATTGGTGGATTACTAATGGATGGATGAATTATTGATTAAACTAGATAATCTAATTTTCTATGTTAAGAAATTACTGATAGAATTGAGTCTCCATAGAGCGAATGAGTTTGGCTGTCGGGCTACTGTCCGGGCGCCTGCTTTTAACCGACTTCAAAAAAAGGAGGAGGTTATCAATTCGATTGTATATTTTATTTTTTATGTGTGTTACCTCAGAACTTTTTAGTTAATAAACCGATTTGGATAATTCTTTTTTTATGTGAAAGGTGACACTTCTCGTGTGGTCCCATTCAAATCAAGAACTGACGAGAAGTTCTGGAGTTATCCTGAATAATGCGTATTTAGACGACTTCTTATTTTCATCAAAGTGGGGATCATTTTCAATTTTTTTTTTCGAAAGTTTATACTTCTGACGTTATCTTATTTTCACCAAGTCAGGATCAGGAGATGAAATCCCAGGAAAATTTTGAGAAATTCTCTAATATAGGCAAGCCTTATGCGTTCCATTTATTTTTGAAGTTGGTCAAGTATTTGCATCTGGTAGCCATCATCTCATAGTGATGAGCTGGTGATGGAAGCTACAACTCCTTAACGGTTAGGAGCTGGAGAATAATTCCTTAAGTATTTATCATACATAAGGACTAATAGTTATATTCTTTCAGGTTATTAGGGTGAGCTGATGATGAGGGGTGAAACTCCTCAACAGTTAAGAGTTACTTATAAGTACCTATGATGTTTTATACATATGGTATTATATGCACGAATGGACCTTCAGTTGTATTCCTTCAAGTTATCTAAGTACCTAAGGATGGAAAGCTGAACTCCGTAACGGTTAGGATATTAACAACCTATCATAATCACCATGTAGGTAGGTAGTTTCGCTACGATTATTTACACAAAAAATCGAAAAATAAAACGTTTTAAAAAAAAATATGTAACCGCCTTCAAAAAGAATCTTCAAACAAAATTAACAAACATTAAGAAACGAAAAAATAATTAGATTTTTTAATTCAAAGGACGAAAATGAGTGACTTTATCTTACTTATACTTATTTAAATTTTTAGTTTTTTGCATTCACAATGCAATTTTTATTACTGAAAAATATTATTTATACTTATTTTATTACTTATACTTACTTAACTGTTTGAAGTCGATGCCAAGACTAATAGGTATTTGAGGTAAATACTAACAACGTAAGACACGAAAAGTCGTCTTTATTTTATGCAAAACGTACAACTACGTAAGTATCTACTAATGAATTTTCTTTTAACGAGTTACTGAGGCGTGCTTCCTCGACAAGATTTCGTCAGTATAGGTACTTCACTTTTCTGTGTTTTGTGGTGAAATCAATTTGAACTAGTACTTGCGTGTTCCAGTTTTCTTAACACTGACTGACTCACGAGCGTTACAAATTAACCTATCGGCAAAAGATGAGAAGGTACCTATACTATGGCAAAAATTATTGCACCTATTGTGCGTTTAGTAAGAAAACTGTTTTCTAACTCTCTATTTAATTCTTTCACAGCACATTTTTATTCATAAACACATTCAGAAGGGTGCTTTAGGGTATTTTCGTGAGGTGCTTAATTATGAGGTCAATCCGCTTTGAGAAACCTACTAAACGTAGGTGCCTATTTCTCTGCTTTGGTATCTGCATTAGCAGATCTGATGACTGATTAACAAGACTCATTTGTATGCTAGAGCAGCGAAATCGGTTCGACTACTAGATATCTCAAAAAACGGATAAACCCCATTTTAGCAAATACCCCAAAGCTCCCTACGAGGTTTATAGATACTTTAATCTCAGTATTCTAAGATAATGAATAGTTCAGCAAAAAAATATAATTCCGGATGGCTCCTTCTCAGACATGTTTATCAAAAATAATATGGAATATGTACCTATATCAGAATCAGAATGACATCTGACATACTTACGTTTATGAATCCTTTTACATAAAAATAAATATTTGAATGGCAGTCACAACACCAATAGCCCTAGCGGTAGGTACCACCCCGAAATTCAGTAAAATGCTGCAAATGGTGTCAAAGGCATGAAAATCGGAACGATTGATCTTTAGGACATAAGAATTAATTTGACCCGTAGCACGAAAAAATAAACGAAAAAGGAGAGGAGTTATGACGTCATCTTTTGTTTTTGTTGTTCTTAAACCTACTGTGTAAGGTATCTAATGAAAGGGCTTACTAAGCCAATTCTAAAAATGTATGACATCATTATATTTAACTCACTCGTTTTAAATTAAAATAAAAATCATTTTCAAAACATACCAAGTTTGGGCTCCTTCAGGTATGATACGGTTGATTCATTATTTGTAAAATATACTTACTTACCTTAAATGATAGGTAATAGCCTCATATCCAACCCCAAGAAAGCAAATTA
This sequence comes from Crambus lathoniellus, assembly GCA_949710035.1. Classification (NCBI taxonomy): domain Eukaryota; kingdom Metazoa; phylum Arthropoda; class Insecta; order Lepidoptera; family Crambidae; genus Crambus; species Crambus lathoniellus. Next base: position 35,177,158 of record OX453296.1, read on the forward strand.
ATTTTTTTTTACATTTAGTATTTTTTTATAATTTTTAAAAATTACAAAATTTGATAAGATCACAATTAGTTAAAACATGTATAAATAGTTCAATTTTAGACACTGAGGATGATAAATACTAATGCGAGAGGAGTCTTCAAAAATTAATCACTATGTTTTATTTTACAGAAAAGTCATGAAAATAGCTCAGCACACAGTAATACCAGTAACCACTACAGTAACCACTGTAATACAAATAAAGAGAACAAATAGAACACAATGAAAAGTGAAAAGTCCTACTCTAGTTTTAAGCTCTAGTTTTAACCTACTTTGAGAAATATTTTTATTAGAAAAGAGTTTCTGCAATTCCGAAAACACAACGCATTAAAAACCCTAATTACGTTTAAAAAAGTACCTCCTACATCAAAAGTACACGAAACTTTTTTAAAGAAAGGAGTTTCAGAGCTTACTTTGCGTGGGAACAAAATATAAAAACACAACATTTTTTTCTTACCTCGTAAGTTTTGGCGCGTAGCTTGGAACCGCGTACTGAAACGCTCGGCACGGCGACCGTGTGCGTAGTGTACCTTAGTACCACTGAACTAAAATTGCGCACAGACCTGTCTATATCCAACATTAACCACGAGAGGAGAGGATTGTTAATGGTAATTATTTTTAATGATCCGCGATGCTATCAGTTCGGCAATTAAACTGTTCCGTATATTTACTTAGTTAAATATTTTTCTGCGATTTCTGTTTAATTCGCAAGAGTTACTATACTGTTGAAATTAGGAGAGCTTTGGCAAATGCCAGTAAGCGTTTCTTAAACCTGTTCATAATTTCATGAACCTAATTAGGAGTTTCAATGAGCTGGTGCATCCACATCGTAAAATTAAATACCGGTAAACGGGGTTACTTACGCTTGTTTGTCTAAATTATTATTTTCTTTGGTCGAATTTATAAGCACTATTTTATAAGTTTATTTTATACCTTATTGCATATTTTATGTAAGTACCTATATTTTGTTGTTTATTTATTAAAACCAAACTTGAACAATCCGCCTACCAAGAACAATTACATACCTATTCATTACTAAAACCGCCCACCGTACAAATCCATAAAAAAAAAATATGCCGCACACCATACAAATTTATAACAAAACACACAAAATTTAATGCCGCCCACCGTGAAAACAGTAGCTTACAAACAACAAACTATCGCTATTTCATTAACCGACTTCAAAAAAAGGAGGAGGTTCTGAAGTCGTCTGAATTTTTACAATCTATAAATATAAAACTCTAAATTGATTGACTGATTGATTCATTCATTGTCTAACGGCTGACGGTAGAGACACCATTTTTAGAGGAGGGATACCTTTCATGATGTAGATGAGCACTAAGGAAGGATTTTAGAAAATTCCCGTTATACAGGGTGCTACAGGTTCTTCAAGTTTGTATGAGAATTTGTATAGGGTTGAAGATAGAGACACCATTTTTGGAGGGTAGATAGCTTTCATGCTGTAGGTGAGCACAAAGAAAGGGTTTTGGAAAATTCCCGTTATACAGGGTGCTACAGGCTGTTCCAGTTTGTATGGGGATTTGAATAGGGCTGAAGGCAGAGACACCATTTTTGGAGGGTAGATACCTTTCATGGTGTAGGTGAGCACAAATAAAGTATTTTGGAAAACTCCCGTCATACAAGGTGTAACAGGGTGTTCCAGTTTGTATAGGGATTTGAATAGGGTTAAAGGCAGAGACACCATTTTTAGAGGGTAGATACCTTTCATGGTGTAGGTGAGCACTAAGAAAGCATTTCGGAAAATTTCCATTATACAGAGTGCTACAGGGTGTTTCAGTTTATATGGGAATTTGTATAGGGCTGAAGGTAGATAACACATACAACATTTTTGGAGAATAGATACCTTTTATGGTGTAGGTGAGCACTAAGAAAGGGTTTTGGAAAATTCCAATTATACAGGTAGCTACAAGGTGTTTCAGTTTGTAAAGAAATTTCCATTTAGGTTGAAGGTAGAGACACCATTTTTGGAGGGTAGTTAGCTTTCATTCATAGTGCATGTTAATTGATAGTAAAAACCAAGCGTACAAAGACTCTGACCCACTATGTCAGAAGATAAGGAGCATGGAACAAAAAATAAGGTCTACTGATAAATAATACCTTGATACTTATATTGTTAATCCGTGACTTCACTACATAGTATAAAACAAAGTCGCTTTCTCTTTCCCTATGTCCCTTTGTATGCTTAAATCATTGAAACTACGCAACGGATTTTGATGCGTTTTTTTTAATAGATAGAGTGATTCAAGAGGAAGGTTTATATGTACTTTTTATCCCGATATTCCCACGGGAACGGGAACCACGCGGGTGAAACCGCGGGCGGCCGCTAGTTCAAAATAAACGCACAACTATCTTAATCACGCGAACGAAGTCGCGGGCAAAAGCTAGTATTCTATAAATTTAAACATATGTACTTATTTAAACAAATAATTCAAACAGGCTTATATATAGCAAACCGAACCTGAGGGGTAATTCTCTAGCTCAACATCAATCGCAATCGCTTTTAGTTTGACATCCATTTGGCATCCATCACTTGTTGTTGAAGAAAGTTGACAAAATTATTTCTATTAATGCAGCAATGGCCGTACAATATCTTTCAAACTGAATGCGAATGCGATTGATGTTTAGTTAGACAATTACCCCCCTGATTTATTTTCATAAGTAGGTCTCTATAGCAAACCGAACCTGATTTAATTTCATAAGTAGGTCTTTGTTGGTAGCTTTTTGCTTACATAATTTTGTTAGTAGGGGAAAGGTGTCCAAAATGATCCCCCTAAGGGAAATCGGTTACTGTATCCAAAATATTATAGTAAGAGCAAACATTGAAAAAGTTTTGGATAAGTTATTTAAGTGTTGTAATACTGGCATGCCATTATTGCAGTTTGATTTTATATCTTTAGATTTATTAGAGATTTTCCAAACCTCTACTAAAGGATCATTTTGTACACCTGGGTGTCTAAAACGATCCCATACTATCTTGTTTGGTTAACCCATACATTTTTGGTTCAATATATTTTATGTGCTCAACGAGTTCTTTCTCATGCTTAGGTGTAAACACCGCTTGTTTACTGCCCAAAGTCTTAACTGCACCAACTGCGTTTTTGTTTTTAGCACCATTACAGGTACAGAAAACTGTCTTGTCGTACAGAAAACTCACTCCCAGTTTTGTCGATAGGTTTTTCTTTGAATGTACGTGGCATGATCTGTAAAAGTACAAATAGGTAGGAATACAGAAAAAACATGACAATTTTTTTTTCAAGTTTGGTGTAATTACTCCTGGGATCGTTTTACCCCAAATGTTAAATTTACAAAAGTTGTCGAAGTATGACCTCAAAACATTATCTTGGTGAGATACTATAGTAGTTTCAAAACACGATTTTACGATTTTGGCTCGACACTTTTTATTTCCGAAAAGACCTCAAAAAAATACGAAAATTCAAGATTATTCTTAAATGGGGTTACACATACCTACTATTGGAAATTGGTTTAATTAGTGGACATCAATAATATTTAGGATCGTGTAGAAGCATTTTTAAAAATTGCTATAGTTTTTATTACGAAGTGATTTTGTGTTTTTTTTTGCCCAATCTGCAAAATCGGTATCGCTCCCGCGCGCGTCGTTTTCTGATTGCTATCTCGCTTTAGCAAAATTTTTCCGAGTATCGCCTTAAATAATGTTAGTAGTTAAAATATTCCCCTGCAGCTTTTTCATCATAACTTATTAGAGTTTGATTATGAGTGCTCATAAACAACTTCCACATATCTTCTAAACTTACGAGTTCACTTTGGACATAGGTACCTAAGTGACAGTAAGGTGACAGTCAACCTTTCTTTAATTTTTAATATTACTTAAACCCCTTTCAATATTGTTTTGTATGTCTACTTGAACTTGTTTGAAGAATAACAAATTACTTAATACACAAACAACCATGAAGATAAATCAATTCAAATACATTATTTACAAACTATACACAGATAAAATAACTAAATAAAATTCAATCACAAAATAATCAAAGTTCAAATGTCCACCAAAATTCTTCAGTGGCCAAATGAATAACTCCAAAAATATTTTGTTTAGAAATTCAACACTGACCAAAATCGGGCACAGGTTCCCCGTCGTCGTTGGTTCACTTTTTGTAAAACTATTTTATGTCCTTAATAATTTACACTAAAATTATTATAGGTCCATTTTTAAAGTTCTTTTTCCATACAAATAGAGTTCAAATTCCTTTAGCACACGATAACTTCCTATCCTATCCACATAAAACAAAAACACAAAACTGTACTCACAGCTTCACTTGACTATTACCGGCGTACCCATTGGGCGTACCTCTCGCAGCGCGTCACCCGCGCGCTGCTGCAGTGTTGACCGTGCTGCACGCCACCCGTCACTGCTGTCCGACGCTGCCGCTGTCAGTGTCTGGTGCCTGCTTCCGCTTCTGCTGCGCTGTCGAATCCGCCCGCCCTTGACAATGACAGCAATACACTGCCCTTGGATACAAGCTTTTTCTCCGCTTGACCGGAGACCTAAAAAATCATCCGAATATCAACCGTATATCCGGCTCGAAGGACCATTTTGTACGTGACAAAACCAAGGTCCCGAGGCGAGGGAGAGCAAGCAAACAAAACGCAACGTTTCAGTACAACAGAGTGTATTCAAGTGTTGTTCGAATCGAACATTCAAGATCTTTTTTTAGGTTACAGCAACTAAGTTACTCTCTGGGTTACACTATGTGTGAGTGTACCGAACCTGCTTAGTGCTTAGAAAACATTTTGAATACAGCATCCGATAGCTAACAGCGCCATCTAGCGAATTAAATATAAAGAATGTTTACTTACCTATTCTGCCTATTATTGGTGTGCGGTTACGTTTTTCACTTTTAAATCGAATTTACAAGCACTATTTTATAAGTTTATTTTATTCCTTAATGTATATTTTATTTACCTATATTGTGTTGTTTAAATAAGAAAACCATAAAGTTAATATACCTTAGCGGAAATATTAACTTTATGAAGAAAACCAAACTTGAACACCTACCCCCTTATTACAAGCTTTTTATTAACTTGCCATGTTAGTTAGTTAGTATGTTAGTTAGTGGGGGACAAATCTTGCAAGTTTAATTTGACCCACTTCCCAGTGTCAGATGGAGCTGAAATTTTGTATACAGGTTTGGTTCAGATGACACTACAATATTAAAGTAGAGTTAGTAAAAAAGGTTGTCGTAGGATGAAATTTTTACTAAAAACTTATGAATAAACGAAGACTAGTTTACACAATTTTTTTTTGTGTAATGGCTACTTCCGTTTTTCACAGAAATTCCGCCAAACCAAAGCCTAACCAAAAAGTTAGCTAATGAATATGACGCTTTGAAACGTCAAACAATCTTTTCTGTTCCGGTGGGCAAAATGTGAAACTAACGTGTTTTTTTTAAGTCATTTTGCTGTCAAGTTGATGCCCAACCCATGGAACATGGAAGTATTAACTTCCATGGCCCAACCATAGCGCTGCTGGCGGCTAAGTTCTTAGAAGTAAGGTCGGTTAAATTGCTACTATAAAAAGAAAAACTTACGTAGCGCCGCTGTCACCGGAACAGAAAAGATTGCGGCACTGTATATTGTATATTGCTAAATTGCTAAGCAATATTTTTGGTTAAACCAGCCGGCCTAGCATGAGCGGCTTTTATCACGCGATATGATATAGCACGTCATGCTGTCTTGCTTACACCTTAGTGGTGTAAGCAAGACAGCATGACGTGCTATATCATATCGCGTGATAAAATGATAGTCATGCGAGGCAGGCAGGTGTAAACTTACTCTTTTTTTATTATGGCCGCTAGTGCCTGTCGGGTTTTATTTCGTGGTTTCGGGATTTCTTATAAGTATATTCATTTTTCTCTGTGATTTCTTCCCATACGATTTTAGCACGATCTTACTATAAATATTGAATTGGGCAGACCGGGCACTAACTTTTAGGCGCTGAAGAGGAGCGGAGTAATAAAAAGATTGCCTATGACAAGTTTCTTGCCGGTTCTTCTCGCAAGGTTCTCCCGCGCCCCCTAGGCCCGTCCCTTTCACTCAATTCTGCCTGACTGGAGAGTAAGAGGGACGGGTATAACGAAGTTTCGGAGTTTACGTTTCAGAGTAGTCAGTAGAATCGTAGATCGTTTGGTGTGGATCTGCCTATAATCGACATTGCAGATACTAAGTACCTACTTGGCACTTGCTTTAACTAGCGCCACCGAGCGTTTTTTTTTTATTTCTATGTTTAAAAATAAGAAATAAAATAAATTGTTTTGGTTTGAACCAAAAGTAGCCATTTTTAACAAAACGGTTTATTGTAGAAGAAATAAAATAAAATCGATTGGCGGAGCTAGTTAGCTCTAGTTAGCCCCGTAATGCGTCTCCTATACTATATATCAAAATAAACGAGGTATTTAAAAATAGTTTTGATCTTTAATCATAATTATAAGTACTTCATTATATTATTATTATGCTTTACAAAGGTATGACAGCACTTCTGCAGACATCCACCCACTTATGCCTATTATATTATATAGCATTATGTTCTGTTTGCAGTCTATGCATATTTTCATAAAGTAATAATGTTGAGTCCTTAATACTACCAACTACCAAAACCAACAATTTAAATTAAACATATTTTTATTATGTAATTCTAGTCAAGTTACATTTTACGAGCAAAGCCAGAAGGGTAACTCTAATTCAACGAAAAACCAAATGACAAAATCGAGTGAAAGCGGCGAGGCTAACGAAATTTTGTTTTCGTTGAATTAAGTAAAGCTTCAGCCCCCTGATTCACAAACCGTGGGAAACGCTCCCGAAGTCCCGACAATGTATGCACTGTCTCAGTCACTCACTATAGAATAGACAAAGATAAAACGCAGAACCCGAATCCGATTTTGTTTCCGATGATTTGTGATTAAGGGGCAGGTGGTTACACAATGGACAATCCTTTTCTAATGTCAAACGTTAAATCTGTGAACCTTTATATCGCCTTACAATAAATAAAGGCCTTATTTTTTTATTTTGATACAATTACAATAGCGCATGGATTGTCGCAATTCAATTTCGTTCAAGAGTATAAACACCCTTTTGTCAGGCTTGCGTGGGGACATAGGTGCAACACATGGAGAGCCTTTGAGACATATAATTTGATATAATATATGGGCTCTCTATATTATGTTATCTTTTCATGAACATGCCAAGATGTAGGTACACGATAGAACTTTGTCACATTGAAGCGTTCTAATATGACAATGACATAGTCCATAGTTGTTAACATTATCGTGCGTGACTGTATTATGACTATTGCGAGTACATACATAGTCCATGGAAATCGTACATTTTGCCTTGCGTTAAATGAGGTAGTTCTGATTTTTTTGTCTGTTAGTAGTGATGAGATAGTAATGACAAATCCAAGTTTTCCACCTCGAAAGCCCTTCGGATCATTGTTAAATATTGAAAAATCCAATAATTTTTCAGATTTTTTTCAGTTTTTGTCAATTTTTACCAACAAGGACCTATGCTACGGCAAAAGTTACTATGCACGCTTTAAAGTAGACTAAATTTGCAATAAAAAGAGAATAATTTGGTTTTTATAAGTCAAATAGTTTTGAAGATAAAGCTATTTAAAAGTTTGCAAAAATTCAAAAAAAGGAAGTATTACAGTTTTTTTTAGTTTTCGATATTTTGACCCATAGTAGTGGGTTTATGGCAAAAGTTAAATTATTAGTTATCAAAGTCCATTAAATTTCCAACAAAATGAGACCAATTAGTAACATGAACTTACACTTGCTAGTTCCTGAGACAGCTGTTCAAAGTTATTGAGGTAAGTTAACAATGATGTAATAGAAGGGTTTTCAAAATGGAGTACGCCCTAAAGGAAGGAGGATCTGGAAGCTGGTGGGATCAATTATGTACATTGTATGTATATTTTTGATGGACCAGGCATGTCCTCTGAATCCACAACGCAATTTTTGGGGGCAACTTGCTGAGGTATAATTTCTTCATCGAACTGCTCAGGAAGGTCAAAACCGGCCTTTGATGGTGGGTTATCAATCAATGGTTCATCAATGTCATCACACATCAGGTCTGGTATGTTCTCGCATGATTGGCCAATGCAGTAGCTGCAAACAGCCGAACATTTGAGTCCTGCTTTCCTGCAACCACATCTGCTGGTACAACCTTACATCTTTGGTATGCTTTCAAGGTGATTAAGGTTTGCATGTCATTAACAGGGTAGAATGGGAACACCTCCCAGATCCTTCTTCCTTAAGGGTTTACTACCTTTTGCAAACCATTCTTTTACATAATTGTTTACTTCCCTACCTCTATAACTTTGAACAGCTGCCTCTCAGGAACTATCAGGTGTAAATTGACATAATTAATCTCGTTTTTTAGGAAATTTAATGGACTTTAATAAGCAATAATAAACTTTTGCAATAAACCCACTACTAGGGGGTCAAAGTTGACGAAAAATAATAAAAACTGTAATATATACCTACTATTTTTGTGATTTTGCAAATTTTAAAATAGTTGTATCTTAAAAACTATTTGGCCTACAAAAACTAAATTATTATCTTTTTATTGCAAATTTAGTCTACTTTAAAGAGTGCATAGTAACATTTGCCGTAACTCAGATCCTTGGTGGTAAAAATTGACAAAAACTGAAAAATATCCGAACATTTTATGGATTTTTAAGTATTTAACAATGATCCATAGGGCTTTCGAGGTGGAAAACTTGGATTTGTCATTACAATCTCATCACTACTAACATATAAAAAAATCAGAACTACCTCATTTAATGCAAGGCAACACCACTTATTTGGTACAATTTCCATGTACTAACAAGAATATATTACTTTTAGAAATACATAATTTGATGAATGACGAGTCGAGATTAAATTTTTTATCATAATGGATTTGCGAATTAGACCATACAATAAACCATACCATTTATATTTCATTGCTTTAAATAAATAAAAAACATTCATATAAAACTATGGCAAATAACACTACATTGAGCTGTATCTTAGATTTGGGAAATTGTAAGCTTAATTAAGATGACTTCAACTAAGTATTTGATATAAACCTATTTATATTCAAACTATACATAATTATACTAAAATGCACAACTTTTATTTTTGATACCTTTTCATCTTTCTTTCCATTTTTTTCTTCTTCTTTTCATCTTGTTCTGGGTCTTCAGGGGCCTCCTGGAAGAACCATGGGCCGAGAACATTCTTCCATAACAACCAGAAAGCTCTCAATGGTATCAAGAGCAGTAATAACCAGAAGTAATTAGAGAAAACTGCCAGCACATGAGTGATGGATGATAATATGACAATATCTTTTACGTGTCTGAAACAAAAAAAAACAATATTTCATCTTCATAGCAGTCATGAACATTATTTCATAGGCAATGCATTAGGGATGTATTCGTCTTTGCATGAAATTGGATAATAAATATTTTGTTTAATTAACAGATTAGTTAATATCATTCTAAAATTCAGATCTTATGACAAAAAAAAATCATGTTTGTGACACAGATTTTATCAATTTAAATACATATTATTTCAAATTTTGCTTCTGTATGTTGAGACTTACTCTCCCATTCCACCCTCCATGTTCAGGTCCAGACCAGGGTCTATAAGCTGATCGTTGTCAGAGTATTTTGGTCGACTGATACTCTTCATAGCTTGATAACAAATTGTGTTTATTGATATGACTACAAGGTTGAAAGCCTGTAAAAACATGAGAATGTTATGTAATATTTAGGAGTTACAAGCACTTATACCTACTCGTAAATAGTAATTTGCTTTGGCCTTATTTTCTAGTGAATATTACTGCATGAGTTCCAAAACAAAAGAAGATTCATCATAAAAGCATGATCAAGGTCTTTCTATTTAATGATATGTAGGCATGATGATATTGCTTTACAAATGATTAGAGCTCTCTTAAAGTTGTTAATTTATTTATATGACTAAATATTCTGTATGTATATGTCGCAGGCATATGAGGAAATCAGAGATTTCACGAAATCCCTAGGGATACCACGAAATCACGGAAGATGTGGAATATTCTCATTTACGACGTCTTCTTCCTAAACAAGTTCAGTGATATGTCATTTCACTAAACTAAATCTAGTGATTAAATAAAATTAATGCTTATGAATCGTCCAACATTTTTTTACCTACCACCTGTTATGGACATCTTTTGATTCCATCTTTTCAAGATACATCTGTATTCTGTGTTACAGGTCTTGAGATTTTGGTGTTACAATAAAGCTGACTAACTTTAAAACCCTTCCGAACCCACGGCACTACTACTATGCTCAACTGGTTGTGCCGTGGGTACTTTTGATTCCTTATACCTTCTACACAACTGAGGTACCAACGACTCAACTTGGACCCACGGCACAACTGCTGTGCCCTACTGGTTGAGTCATAGGGAACTCAAAAACCTCACTGATTCCCCATAGCACAACTACCTCTATTCTTTCAAGCACTGATAGTGAATCTCTTGCACAAACTACTGAAGACGACAACTGTAAATGGACCCTATAAAAAGTGCATTGTGATCGAAGTTGCTATAAATAATTGCTATTGCTAAGTTTTTCCACAAGCCGCGATACTTGGTTGTTACTACCAATGGAACAAAAACATTTGGCGAAAGGTAAACTTTTAGGCTACAAGCTAAAAGCCGAAAGACTAATTATTGGCCTTACCGCTGCTTTATGGTTGTTGCCAAAACAAAGAATATTGGAAGGCTGGCATTATATCAAAAGAAAAACACGGTCACTGTTTGGTGCCTACTGAATGCTCTTAAAGTAATTGTCTCCAATTTTAAAATGCAAATAGCAAAAGGCGTTTCCGCAAAACGTTAAAAAAGATCTGATTACCAATGACAACATTATTAGATTGGTCCAGATGCAACTTCTCAACGATGAAATTAGCCTTGGTCATGCCCTAGATAAATTAAGATAAAAGAATATTAAAATATTTGAGTTTTAAATAAAAAAAAAACATGGGTTTATTAGTTTTAACTTTGGCAGTGTATGGCCGTTTGTGTCCAGTTTTTGTCAATTGGGCCGTAGGTACATTTTTTTACCAACTGATCCACCAGTTGTGTCTCAAAAGCACCCACGGCACAACCCGGTGTTCCAGTTTTCACCAGTTGGGCCATAGGTACATTTTTCTTCCCCATGGACCAATCAGTTGAGTAGAAGGGAATCAAAAGTATCCATGGCACAACCAGTTGAGCATAGTAGTTGTGCCGTGGGTGCGGAAGGTTTTAAAACAAAGTAGCAAGCATTAAATTCAAATTAGAAGATATTTCTAATATAATCATAATTGTCCATTCTCTAAGATTACACTATTATGTTATGTCATGTCTGTATCATTTATTTATGTAGCACAAGGGTTCATTCAATAGGTTATGTTATAAGAAGGGATGATAGGCATGTTACTAGAAAGGTGATAGACATTGACTGTTGATGGATGGTGAGGAAGAGGGAGACCGCAAAAAAGATGGATAGAATATGTACATAATAATAATGAGCAAGGAGTAAATGAGATGGCAGGAAATAGAGTGATGTGGAGGAGAAGGATGTACTTCACCGACCCCAAATAGAATTGGATAAGGTCAGGAAGATGAGGGTTCATTCAATAAAATAGTTTTAACTGCACTTTTTTACATTACAACTTTCTGCAGCAATGCAGTAATAAAACTTTCACCAGCACCCGCTTTTACAAAAGCAGCGATAAAATTGTGATACAGTGGCATAGCTGTATATGCTTATTTGTATTACAGCAACAAGTGGCAATGTAAAAGGGCATTATTGTATCAACTTACAATAGTCCATGATGTTATGCTGTCAGAATACAAAGCTAAAAGTAAAACAACATGGAAAAGGCCAGCACCCAATGCCATGTTTCTATAAAAATTTACTGTAGCCGAGTTCTCCATCAAAATCTGCTTTGCACCCTTTGTAGGTGGTTTCCCTTTAGGAGCCTGAAAAGGTCAAATTCAATAAAAAATCAAAATTTTAAAAATGCATTTATTTAAGGGCTCATCCTGAACGCCAGCGGGCGGTGCGGGCGGCGCCGGCAATGGCACGCGCGTCTTGATCAAAGTTCATAGATTTGTGTGAAGCTGTTCTCGTCGACAGCGTTGCGGGCAGTGGCTGGCGTCGTGAACGGACCACGTACACCGCGCACCCCCGCTGGCGTCCAGGACGAGGCCTAATGGTTCTTATGGTGCGCTGGCGTCCAGGGCGAGGCCTAATGGTTCTTATGAGAACATTTTAGATATTTTATCGTCTCAAAAATAATAGAAGTAATTAACTAGTATCTAAGAACCTATCCTGGCGGGAAGATACCTATTTTCATCTGTATAATTTTTCTAAATTAACATTGTAAATGCATAGTTAAACAAACATAGTTCACTAGTCTCTTACATTAAAAAGTCAGTACTTAATCAAAATTACGGAATAGAAGTAAAGAAGCAGTTAAAAATAAACTTACAGGTGCCATCGTCGACGAATTTAATGTCTCTTTGCTATTTCAAAAATCTAAATGGACTTGGCAAATGTGCGGTAAGCGGTTTCAACAAACCCAAGAAATTACAGTTGCCAATTCCTTTGTTGGTAAAATTCACCATTTAATACTTATGATTGACCATTGGAAATTCGAATCAAAGGTCCTTTGGTTGAATTTGAATTGGATTTGCGATCACTTTGAAATAGAATTTGTGTCCAACTTCCAACAGAACAGGTAGCATGGCATGAATGATGACAAGACATCTGGAATCTGGACTGACATGCATGACATGGGGTGCATTCCGAGTCCGATTCAGACCAATATCGATTTCAGTGCTAGACAGCGTCCAGACTCCAGACTACAGCGACAACAGGCGCTTATGACAGTCGGTACCTCACAACGATTCGGAACGTTCGTAATCGCGCTCATAATGCTCACAGAATAACCTCAAATTCCGACCACTTTTTTATATTAGAATTAACGGGAAGACGGATAATGTTGAAGAAAAGTTGACGCTGAGGACGTATCTTCTACTCGCCGATTCCCACTCGCACTTGGATACGGTTATTTAACTAATTTTTAATAAAAAAAAACACCTACAATGAAGTAAATATAAACAAACAACTGTCAGTTTTGACAGGACGCTCACAGTGATTATGGTTCGGAGCAAAGATGTACTAATAAATGTAGATGGATGTAGATGGAGTGAAATGTTCAATGCAGGGGGGCTACCGCGTAACTTTATGGGTATGAACTTCATACGTTTTTGGGAACTTTGTCAATTTTATAAAGAAAATAGCCGTTGAGAGTTGTGAGTTGACGTTGAGTATAACGATAACTAGCTAGCAACGTGCAATATAACAAAGCAGCAAAAATCTATCAAATTAAGGAATTTAAATGACAGTTGAAGCCCATACCCATATTCATATTTCTTAGCCGGTAGCCCCACAGGCTGCATCTCTTTTAAAATTCACTATGGCAGTCATTTAAAAAAAAAACATAGTAGCTTTGTTGCTACTAAATATCGAAGTGTCGCCGTTTTGTCTATACATACTTATCTATTATGATTACAAATATTATTCTGTGTTATGATATTAGAGCTATAGTGATGCACCATTCGTGATGAAAAGTATCGATAACTTCATTTTATCAGTTAACAAAATGAACACCTCGTAGCTAGTTAGTCCTTCCTTAGACTGCCTTTATCCCGGAAATTTCAAGAGTTTCCTCGGGAATTACAAGCGGACGGGCAGCTAGTTTTCTAAAATCTAAAACTTTTTTGGATAAAAATAACGATGCAAAAGTGAAATTGTGTATCTGTTTATTATAGGAGATGTAGAGGAAAAAGAAAATAAGTCAATAAATAGGTACTGTACTGAACTGTACCGTTTATTTTCATAATATACCTAAATACTTTACTAATGGAATCTCTAGTAATGGAAAGATAATAAAACAAACATCAGTTTATTTTTACTTTTATGTTTAAAACTACATCTTCTCAATCTTACTTAATTATTATTACAATTATATATGTCACAGCCAAATGGTTGAATTCGTCATTCAATTAAACGCCTACCAGGCCGATAATTTTTTCCGTAAGCTATTTTATCTTCGCATAAGTTGACGGAGTCATAAAAAAAATAACCACGAAATTTAAAACGATCGCTTCGCTGCGCTTCGCGATCGCCTTAAATTTCTAACCTATCACGTGTTCTACAGGACTTTCGAAAGGTACATGCTGCTATACTTAACCATCCGGCGGATTCAACCATCCGCCTGCGACATATACATTATATGAAATTGTCTGTGAATGGGTCCGCTTTTTAGGTTAGTTATATAAATAGTAAAATACATAAGTTTAAAATGAGTATGTGAGCAAACATTAACAAAATTTTATTCAAAAGAAACGAATTAGAATCTTTCTGGGGCTTGCTTGAATATGTGAAGAAAATCTGGTAGGTTCCGAGATGGTCGATGTCAAAGTTCTCATTGATCGTGGTACTCGTGATCGTGTCTCATTATGTTTCCTGTTAACAGAAAAAAGTTAGACATAAGTATGTATAAAACATGTTACAAAATTAACCAAAAATCAAAAAACTCTAGTAACGGTCAGTCAACCTGACGTGAGTGAGCCCAATACAAGAGGGCCATAAGATAATAATAGAACCGATCTTAGTTAAAACAGAAAGATTTTTTTTAATATTTAAGTGCCGGATTGGAAAATGTTACATTTTTATACCTAAAATAAGGTCTAGTTCTATTATTTGAGCAGGTTCCTTACTATGTCAGACGAAGGCACTTTTTATTACTACCTAACCCAAACGTACCAAGCTACGCCTAGTCCGACAGCGAAACATAAAGGATACTAAAAGATCGGCCGTCCATGCAAAGTAGCAAAGTTGTGCGTACTAATGGGTCCTCCGGCACAGAATAATATTTGCCTCCGGGCTATGTCAGTAGGCGCTTTAGCAATTATTTTATCACTTTTTTACTAAAAATAACTATTATTTCTTAAAACAAAATACGGGTATTTTTTGTAACACCTTGTTTATAAAATAATCATACAATATCTATACATACCTATGTACCTACATCATATACTTAGGTACACTTCTAAAATGAATAGCTTAAGTACAGAATGAAATTTCATAGATAACATAAATTCAGAATACAAAAATTACCTGCTGAACGTTTGCTGGTTGATTTTTAAAAATCCGTATCAGCATAAATCCGTGTATATTGTTTGCAGCACTCGTTTTTTTTTCTAAATGCAAACTGCATACTCTTGCTTTTTTGGGGGAAGCCAGTCTGCTCTTCCTATATTTTCAACCACCTTAATTTTAAATCGGAGTCTGACGGAAAGTTGAAAATTAAACATATTGTTTTTAAATTAAATTTGCCATACGAACGAAAAAGTAGGTACTTACACACATTAAATAAAAGTACTATGATTGAATACTGAGAACGAAAAAATATTGATTAGATTATCGATATCTTATCTGCAAAGTACCAACACTACAAGACCAATGGCGAGTAAATGAAATGTCAAACAAAATTTCGATCGATATCTAACAAAAGATTTTCATTTATTTGTTTTATCATCAGGTATAGTTACGTGTATAAAAATAAAAGATACAGTATTTTTCCAAAGAAAGGCTTACCAAAAATGACCTAGTTATTTGAATAATTGGAAAAAACGGAGGCTCATTCACCGATGAAAGGATATTGTTCCGAGTTTGTCCTTTAAATTACTGTAGGAATTTTTGCAGCTCCTTACAGCATAAGCCATGGTGTTTTGGCAATACCCACAGAAATATTTTTTTCACTAATCTTGCATAAATTAACCACAATGAGAGAGTTTCTTTTGACGTTTCATCGTTCAGTTCAAAAATTTGTACTAGATGGCGCTACCCCACTATAGCGACCTAACTTTTTCTGAAGATGTAAACGAAGAAGTATTTACCTAATAGAGAATAGCAAAGAAAATAGTCTGTCTGAGTATGGTCTGAGTAATACACGAAAAGTCATTGTATTTATTTATCTTACTCTATGCATTGTGTTGGCTTATGAAAGCTTTGGAGTGTCTCTGTGCAGATGGGTTTTGTTGTTATTTTTTTATGCTTGGTGAAATCGATTAGTCCATTTATTACAACCAAAATATGTTTGCACTGAACATGGATGGGGGCCCATCCCTGCCGCACACTCACATTGAGCTTCTAATATTATGTGATTGACAACTTTTCGAATGACATTATATTACTTAATGTTTTTCGCATTTCTGTTGCACATTATACCAGCCACAAAATAAACACCTTCAGTATTATCATAGGTTAATCGGCTAGTAATTAAAAACCTCGATACATATTGGCAGAAGTGTCAACATTTTCTCTTTCAGCCAATAAAGAATACCTCATTTGATCTTCTTCAGTAATCGATGGCGCTATTGTATCACAGTCGTGATATCAAAAAAGCTTCTTTGATCCGGGATGATCCGGGACGCGTGTCTTATACGATGTGTCTGGGTTATTAACCAGCCCCTATACCGGCTAAAAATCTGGGTATGGACATGGGCTTCATTTGACATTTGAATACCATTTTATGCCCATACAAGGACAAAATATGGGCTTCAAATGTCAAATAAAGCCCATGTCCATATCCATATTTTTTAGCCGGTACAGGGGCTGCGGGGCTACCGGCTAAGAAATATGGATATGGGTATGGGCTTCAACTGTCATTTGAATTCCTTATCTTGATAAATTTTTGCTGCTTTATTCTGTTGAACGTTGCTAGCTAGCTATCGTTATACCCGACGTCACAAAACAAGGAACCGATAGCGGCTATTTTCTATATAAAATTGAGTTAAAGCTCCCAAAAACGTATGAAGTTCATACCCATAGAGTTACGAGGTAGCCCCCCTGATCAAGACGACACGATCCATAGTCTTTCGATATGATTGAAGTTCGTTCACCAGTGCGGTGATTAGGCAAGTCCAAAACGTTAAGCAATATCGGTGTCAAGTATTCAGTGCCAGGCCAAAATGTAAGCTATCCAATCGGGGTCCAGTATTCAGTACCAGTCCAAGCCAGGGGGGCTACCGCGTAACTTTATGGATATGCACTTCATACGTTTTTGGGAACTTTAAGTCAATTTTATAAATAAAATAGCCGCTATCAGTTCCTTGTTTTGTGACGTCGGGTATAACGACAACTAGCTAGCAACGTTCAACAGAACTAAGCAGCAAAAATCTATCAGAATAAGGAATTCAAATGACAGTTAAAGCCCATACCCATATCCAGATTTCTTAGCCGGTAGCCCCCAGGTTTCAATCAAATTATCAAGAAAAACGAATACGCTCACAAAACACCACTAACACCAACGCATGGAAGCAAAGCAATCCGCAGACCTCACAGAACAAAAACTTTACCACAGACAGATTAATTTGACAGTACAACCGACCGACACTCAAGTCTTTTTTAAGCTGAATGAACTAATCCTTTGCCATAAATGCTGAAAAAAGTAGGTTGTGTTAGGGTTACAGCGCCATCTAGTGCATCGAAAAATTACTCCAGGAAACTCTCCCAACACTGATGTAGTCCACTCTGGCCTACAGAAACTCGGCTGGTGGCGCGCTAGGTTTCAATACGGAGCGTTGCCTATATTGCTATCTCTTTTCAATGCACGCTGAACTGTCATTTAGGAGGAAACTTTTTAGTATCCATCTATGTTTAATACTATATCTTTGGTTCGGAGCATGGGCGGCGTAATCACAAGATGGCGGATGTTATGACGCAATGAATAACGTCACATGGGTTGTCGTTGTCGCACTCACTGTGATTCGGTACGCAAATCAGCGCGATGAAATCGATTTTGGTCTGGATCGGAATGAACCCATTTGACAAGAGTACAAGACAAACGTCACACACACATGAAGTTTGACTTAATACTCTGAAGTAACTGGAGCTCTCACCCTGAATAAAAAAGTGTCGCCAGCAAATTTGACATTTATGTATGTAGTGGCAGGTAGTGGCTGTCAGTTGTCTCATATGACCATACGTATTTTTTTAAAGTGTAGGTGAGACGGAAGACAGCCACTGTGTTATTTGTGGTATTCAAAAAATTGTTCGTACTGCACTCTCCAGTTACCTCAGTATTAAGTCGAGCTTCATGCACACACACGTCATTTGCGGTGCATTCCGTTTCACGCTGTCAGCGATGTCATCGAGCTGATTTGCGTACCCACAGCCATCTCTGAAGACGATAAAGATGACTGTGGTGTGCTAGACAGGACAGTGTTTCAAATGTACTGAAAACAAACATGGTTTTACTACATTACTGTTGACTTTTTGAGCCAAACTCAATTTACAAATCGTAATGAAATGTCTGACCTACAGCGCTCTTTTGCTTGATTTTTTAAAGACAGCTGGGAAAGTTAATAAATATTGTCAATGATGTTTTATATGCTATTGTAGTGTACCTTTTTGTAAAGCTTATGAAACTAGTATGTTATTTTACTAATTTGTACGCTAACTTCCCTACAGCTTTTTTACAATAATTTACGGCGAAGTTGGAGAAAAATACACAAAATAAAAATTATTGTTACTAAAGACCTTTAATTTCAGAGATTATGTAAGTTATGCGCATGCGGTATTTTTTAAAATAATCCCGAATCATTCAGCTTTCACAAAAGTACTAATTTTAAGTTTAAAGTGGAGTAGTTTTATCACAATTTATGTTTTTTGGTAACAATTCGGAAAATTTCTAAAACATCAAAGAACCGTCACAATCACGACAACTTGGTAACCATCCAGTTCTGACCTCTGGTTCACTGGACTTAATTTGTTGTTAATGACCTCTAGTATAACCCCTTTCAAGGAATAGGTCGAAGTTCACTGTCATCCTGTATAAGCTAAAGTACAGTGCCACAAACTTTTCTGTTCCGGCAAAGAATATATACTGGTTCCGGTCATAGGTTCCGGTGGCCAAAATGAGAAACGAGCGTGTTTTTTTTAAATGTCACTCTGCTGTCGTCAAGTTGATGTCCAACCATGGAGCTAGACTTAATACTGAGGTAACTGGAGAGTGCAGTACTAACACTTTTTTGTGACCAAAAATTACACAGTGGCTGTCTTCCGTCTCACTTACACTTTAAAAAAAGCTTTAACTGACAGCCACTACATACTAAATGTCAAATTTGCTGGGTACACTTTTTTATTCAGGGTGAGAACTCCAGTTACCTCAGTACTAAGTCTAGCTCCATGTGTCCAACCATAGCGCTGCTGGCGGCTGAAGGTCTTAGAAGTCAGGGCTGGGTAAATTGCTACAAAAAAACCGTACGTAGCGCCGCTGTCACCGGAACTGAAAAGGTTGTGGCACTGTAAATAATATAATATACTACTAGCTGACCCGGCAAACGTTGTTTTGCCATATTAATTATAGTGGACCCGGTAAACTTCGTATCACCAACATCTATTATAGATAGACAGATGAAAATAAATGATCGCGAAGAAGTTTTATACACTGCCTGCAACAGAGTATAGGTAATCCAAAGCGGCTAAAACGTCAGTGATTACAATACTCTTTGACATACCTCTTTGGAAGCGGCTATGGAAGAAATGACAGTTTTGTATAGTACGACAGTTTATCGATTTTCTATACAAAATAATCATTTTTATTTTATAATTTTCCGGAATAAAAAGTAGCCTATATTACTCTCCAGCTCCCAAACTATCCCCATACCAAAAATCGAGTTGATCCGTTGCTCCGTTTTGACGTGAAAGACGGACAAACAAACAAACACACTGTCACATTTATAATATTAGTATGGATATCTATGGCACTGTAGCATAAATATTTACAAGTCTACGGATATGTTTGACATTGATTAAGTGCGCCAATCTTTTCTGTTCCGGTGATTATCTTAGGAACTAAAACAAAGGAGATGTCCTAAAATGGATTTTTAAAATCATAATAACTAACCACAGTAATATAAATTTATATAGATACTTAGTCCAAAAACAAAGCTATTGAAGTAATTTGTAAATTTTTAAAGCCCTCCGATTCCGAGAAAATTAATTTTAGGTTTTCATGAAAAAGCTTCTTAAATGCCCGCCATTTGACTTAAAAAGAAATGTATCCAGAGCCGTAAATGATATTGGAAGAAAAAGAAAAGGACTTTAGGTGGTTATCACACTGCCTCCGGTTTCCGCACCACACCGGACGGAGATGCGGTGTATGTGTGTTATACACTGCGGGTTTTGTATGCAAATCAAGATTCTACAGCCAAAGTTAAGAAGCGCACTACCGCAAACTGGAGCGGTGTGCAGTGCAGTGTGGGAATCACAGAACAGAAGAAAGCATTTTGCTGTCAAAATGAAGAAAAGTACCGAATTGATCGACTCTAGTGGACGCAGCTTCATAGAAATTATATTTCAGGCGAATTTCTGCGATTCGATTCGACTCTGGGGGTCTACCGGCTAAAAAATATGGCCATGGACATGGGCTTCATTTGACATTTGAAGCCCATATGTCCATATAAGGGCAAAATATAGGCTTCAAATGTCAAATGAAGCCCTGTCCATATCCATATTTTTGAGCCGGTAGCCCCCCTGCACCTCGAAAGTCTATAATTGACAGCCGAACAATAGTTTTGTCTACAATAAAATGTCATTTTTAAGGTTCCATTATGGACAAAACCTTTCTCGAGTTCTTCATGCTACCCGTGCTGCTTGGTGCGCCTATTGGACACAAGCCTTAAGCCCTTAGTACAGGATGGCTGATGATGTTGGCCGACCATGATGGGCCATCGTGTACATGGCCAGGGGGGCTACCGGTTAAAAATATGGATATGGACGTGGGCTTCATTTGACATTTGTAGCCCCTATTTGGACATATTATGGGCTGTAAATGTAAAATGAAGCCCATATTCATATCCATTTTTTTAGCCGGTACAGGGACTGGGCCCTGTACACGATGGACCACTACCCACTATGGTCATCCAACAACTTTTGAATTTGACATGACCTGACATTGACAATGACAATGTCATATTTGTTTGACAGTTAAGGTTGTTCAGTGTTGCCAAGCATATGTAAATATTTCTACAATAAAAAAAAACAAATAATTTAATTTAAAAAGAACGGAGGACTTTATAATTTTTATTTTAGCGATTTTGGGTTCTTAATTTTGTTACTATTACATAAGTCTGATTTTACGGTGGTTAGTTAACCTTCAGAATAAAAATCCAACCTCCATACAAAAAGCGGACATCTCCTTTCATACGACAGTCCATTTTGACCAGGAATAATACATCTATGATTTTGACAGCTAATGAGAGAGTTTCCTGCAGTAATTTTTCGATGCACTAGATGGCGCTGTGACCCTAACACAACCTACTTTTTTAACATTTATGGCAAAGGATTAGTTCATTGAGCCGTAAAAAGAATTGTGTGTCGTTTGGTTGTACTGTCAAATTAATCTGTCTGTGGTAAAGTTTTTCTAGTGTCAGATCTGCGGATTGCTTTGCTTCTATGCGTTGGTGTTGGTGGTGTTTTCATGCCATCCGTCGCCTCATGCAGGATGGTGAATGTTGTTGCAGGAGCCGTGTCCATCGTTCCAGCAGCGCCACGGTCTCCGATTTGCTTGAAAAAAATACACCATGCAGGCCAATTTTTTACCAGTCGGGAAAAAATACGATTGATTTTTTCCCCCCACTGGATCCGAGGATATACGGGGATTTCTGTGGCGCTGCTGGAACGACGTCGTCCTGGCAGCGCCCCGCTATTTCTCATTAATTACAAAAGCTATAATAAATCTAATAAGACACATATTTTTTCCTTTTTTTTCCATTTCACATAAGCTAATGTCCACCTGTAAATGTCGACAGATTCAGGAGTAATCGTAGGTCACTTGGGGCGCTGCTGGGACGACGTCGTCCCAGCAGCGCCACGGCCGAATCTCAGCAATTCGATTTTTTTACTGAAAACAGTGTGCCTGTATATTTAGTTCCTTCATCATAGGGTACGGAAAAAATTGAATTTCTACATTTCATCATGGAATCAAAGAGCATGTAATCACTACGTTTAAGAGACGGGTCTTTCATAGAAAAAAAGTAAATTATCGTTTTGTATGGAAGTTGTACTAAAACGGAATACCAACCACATAGCTGAAATTATGACGTACATGACGTACAGGGTTCCCAACATAATAACCGAAATAGTGATGTACCAGTCGTGGGATTTTTTATCGATGGCGATATTAAAAAATATCAGGATTCCATTTCTATCATTTTGCAAACTTTAGGGTCTAATTGATGCCTTACTTACGCTAACGTTAATTCTCGGTTTAAATTAAACAAGAGTTATGTGACAATAAAATTTTCATTCAAAAAGTTAAACCAAGTTTAACCAGAGTTTCACGTTGGCGCAATTGGGGCTAAAAGTAAACACCATTATTAAAGTCAAAGTCTAATTTAATCGAACTTATAATATATATACATGCATTTGGCAATAAAGATACTATAAAAAAACCTGATTTCTTTTCCGAGGGGCTATTTTTGCAGTTGTAGTTGAAGGTTCTGGAATATTCACAAGAAACATGTTAATATAGCATAGCATGTAAATGAATAAATAATGTAAATCATACAAACCGCCTTAAAAAATTCACGTAGGTACGTAATTAATACGTATTTAAGTATACGTACTTAAGTAAGTACTTTGAAGTCAGGCGTGAAACATGTATTTACAATTTTTTGTGTTTTTGTTCAGACCCGCCCGACTGCATGCACGAATGCACTAAAAAAGGCCACAATGCCGTGCACCGTGTACCGACACTATCTAACCGAACGGACTTTACTTCATTATGCAATAGGCATTTCAAAATTGGACCAACTTGGGAAAAAACCTGATGTTATAACGTTTGAATCATTTAAATCGGTTCAGCCGACTTCGAGTAATTAGTGTACCTACATATTTAAAAAAAACGCGACGAATAGATGACCTCCTCCTTTTCAATTCTTGAAGTCGGTTAAAAAATTATCGATTGTCGATAAAAAAAATGTCAAGCACTATTTATCAGGTTATCTTCTCAATTTTTTAAATTTTAATAGAAAACTTTTAAATCACGTAATCCTTAATGTAATGGCTATAACAAAATGTGAATGTATGCTTACCTTTCTTCATTAAATGGAAATTTGGCCATGAATATTCGCTTTTGGCCTTCTGACCGGCCGGCTCGTAAACCACATAATATATTTCACAAGTTTTGTAATACATCTCTCAACAGATCACACGGGACCACGAAAACGTACAATTAAGGCGAAATTTTGCGAGTAATTCACAAAATGCACAAATTCACACAATAATACTAAAATCAAGCTTCGTTTACAAACAGTCAACAAGACAAGTATGTCAAATTCTGTTTTTTCCGTTTGGACAGATTTTCGTTTCGACAGATTTTGTTTCGACAGATTGTTGTTTCGCCAGATTTTGTTTCGACAGATTATTGTTTCAACAGCATGTCACTTTGTTATCTCAAATGTACAGTTACGTACAAACACAAAGTACACACGGCGGCACATCAGACTATACAAGTTGACCTTGAGACCGCCTTTATTAGTCTGGTCAATTTAGACATCCGAAGATACATTAATTCGCAAGAAGCTGAAAGTTGGTAAAATTGTTCAAAACAAAAATTAAAATGAAATTAATTATAAATGAAATGTAAAAAGTCCTCATCGATCCGGTACCTGGAAAAAAAATATTCGAGGTCAAATGTCAAATTCGTGTTTTTTCAGCAAAACGGTAAGTTTGACCGTAAAATTTGCAAAAACAAAATTGTAAATCATGCAATTATCTGTAAAAAATGGCTCAATACTTTTTTTCCTAAGAGCCACCGTTTCTGAGATATATCGATTCGAAAATTTGGAAAAGTCTAATCGTCATTATATGCAAAGCTTAGATGTTTGGACGTTTGTACTCAATCACGCCAAAACGGCTGAACGGATTTGGCTGAAATTTGGGACACAGATACTTTGTAGTCTGGAGAGGAAAATAGGCTACTTTTCATCCCGGAAAAATAACACATTCCCGCGGGATAACGACGTGTAGTCCACGCGGGCGGACAACGAGTCTGCTTTAATGCAATCGTTTAAAATCACAACATACCCGTGGAATAGGCCTAGGAACAGGTGGCGTGCAAACGTGCATATGATGCACTTGATTGATTACAACTTTTCCAACTTTTTGAATAGTTATATTTCAGAAACGGTGACTCTTAGGGAAAAAGTATTGGTACCTACATTTTTTGTAGATAATTACATGATCTACAATTTTAGTCTGAACTACTTTTATGATACAACTTATCGTTTTGCTGAAAATCGCGATGTACCCATTCTTTTTACCTTTGACGTCGAGTATTTTTTTTCCATGTTCCGGATCGATGAGGACTTTTTAAGTTCCATTTATAATCATATTTTGAACAATTTTACCAAATTTCAGCTTCTTGCGAATTAATGTACCTTCACTCTTTTTTTTGGTCTAATTTGACCGGACTATTATGCCCTACGTAATAAAAGCTGTTATCGCAGTTAAACTGTTTAACCTGATGTGCTGTCGAGTGTACTTATAAAAAAAACAATTTAACTTAATCTATCAATACTTGTGATTGTACTTTTACTGTCGAAACAAAAATCCAGTAAAACAAAAATCCGTCGAAACAAAAATCTGGCAAAACAAAAATCCGACGAAACAAAAATCTGTCCAATCGGAAATAACCCGTCAAATTTGGCGGCTGGCGGCTGACTGTCAGTCAGAGTGAGTGAGAGTCAAATAGGTGAAAGCAAGACAGCGATATTTCTGGTACAAACTTCATCCAACACTTTTTTGTATGGAAGTTGCGCCAGACTGCATGGAATAATGATTTTATAGGCATCGAAAAATTATAACCTCAAAAAAATTTTTTTTTTGCTCTAACGCCTTTAATTGATGTATTAAATAGCATTTGCGCATTCTTTTATCTTCCTATAAAGGGAAAAAAATAAACCACTCTCGCAGCATTAACTATTCCAGAGAAATCCTAGGTTTAGATTGTGTTCATACATTTAGGCATCGTTCCAGCAGCGCCACACCCAGTACAGCATGATCCAGGGCACCTGTCACCAAACTGAGCATGCCAATATTTACTACTACCATAGCGAACACGGGAAAAAATCTGATAACGAGTATAACACAGCGAATTTCCGAGAAATAAGCCTTTGATTCAATATGCCATACAATTGGTACATTCGAGTAGAAAAGTTTTATTTAAATTCTTTTTAGTGCCACAAACTTGGGGGCTTTAAGCCCCCAGTACAGGCTGTCCGATCATGATGGCCGACCATGATGGGCCATCGTGTACAGGGGCGGTTTGCGTGTGATTGCCGTCTGCGAGCAACGCAAACCGCCCCTGTACACGATGGCCCATCATGGTCGGCCAACATGATCGGCCATCCTGTACTGGGGGCTTCATACTTCATGTTTACCGGGCTTGTCAAGCATTGCATTGCATCATTGGGACACAATATCGGTATCGCTATGCGGATCGCAGCTCAGCATTATTATGGTGCAAATAATGCAATGCAAGCAAAGTAATAACACAGTTTAAGCAATCTTTCTATACAGTTGGACGACGCCCTTGAAGTTGGGCGATGCCGACGCCTGTATAGGTATTTACGTAAGTACGTAAGGGTTGTCACTTTAAAATGTGACGGTGGACCTTTAACGACCCCGGGTAGGTACATTGGTATTGCGATATTAAATTAATAAAATAATTTAATAATGCATATGCAATGTCAAAAATATTAAAAAATTCAAGATGGCGGCCGACTTTTTTGTTTGTAGGCTGATTTCGATGAAACTCGGTTTTTGGTACTATTCTGACAAGAAAACAGCAACGCAATGTCAAAAAAATTAAAATCCAAGATGGCGGTCAACTTTTTAGTTTGTGGTCCGATTTCGATAAAACTCGATTTCTGCCCCCCTAGCATGACCAACAAAATGGGATATGATATGATAAGTTATCCGGTTTAACTGTCAAAAGACTATGGGTTTTGACGTTTGAATGTCGATAAGTCGCTTTATCATTCGATACATATCGCGTTTTGGGTGGTCATGCTAGGCTTAATGGTACTATTTTGACAAGAAAATAGCAACGCAATGTTAAAAATATAAAGAAATCCAAGATGGCGGCCAACTTTTTTGTTTGTAAGCCGATTTGTTTCTGGTACTATTTTGACAAGAAAACAGCAACGCAGTGTTAAAAATATTAAAAAATCGAAGATGGCGGCCAACTTTTTTGTTTGCAGGCCGATTTCGATGAAACTCAGTTTCTGTTTCTATTTTGACAAGAAAACAGACACGCAATGTTAAAAATAGAAAGAAATCCAAGATGGTGGCCAACTTTTTGTTTGTAAGCAGATTTTGATGAAACTTAGTTTCTGGTACCTATTTTGACAAGAAAACAGCAACGCAATGTTAAAAATATAAAAATTCAAGATGGCGGCCAAATTTTTTATTTGCTGGCCGATTTCGATGAAATTCAGTTTCTGGTACTATTTTGACAAGAAAACAGCAACGAAATGTTAAACATATTAAAAATCCAAGATGGCGTCCGACTTTTTTGTTTGTGGGCCGATTTTGATAAAACTCAGTTTCTGGTTCTATTTTGACAAGAAAACAGCAACGCAATGTTAAAAGTATTACAAAATCCAAGATGGCGGCCAACTTTTTTGTTTGTGGGCCGTTTTTGATAAAACTCGGTTATTTATACTATTTTGACAAGAAAACCGTTCTTAACACAATGTAAAAAAATACAAATGGTCAAGATGGTGGCCGTTTTTTGTTTTTGTTTCTCTCTTTTCGCTTATTAAAATTTAACAGGTTTTTATTTGAAAGCTTGAGACAGAGTCAAGTATCATCATCATCATGTCAAGTAAAAGATTTAACTAATTATTAATTTGCTTTAACACAAGCACAGTAAATTACGACGTAACATCCTTCGTAATTTACTGTGTTTTTGACAGCTGTAAACCCTATTAAAAAAAAATAAAAAATAAGTACTTAAATAAAATAATAATTTATATTAAGTTACAGAGTTTAAAAAAAATAATGATTGTGACATGGGATGATTTTGATATATAGACGAAGGCGCTTCAAAGGTTAAGAAATATGAATCGGCTTATTTCCAATCTGAATATTTTTTTTAACAAAACTTCATCCCATTCAAACGTCAGGAGTAGATCAAATTTACCTTGCAAAATTTCATGGCAGACAGACAGACAGATACAATTATAGGTGAAACTAAATAAAACATATAATATATTTTATTTTGATACTTCTAAAATGCTTACCATAATTATTTATTTTATTTTATTTCGCAATACACCAAAATGTACCTGCCGCATTTTAATTTTGTTACAACCCTTCCGTAGTTACGGAAATACCTATACAGACGTCGGTATCGCCTAACTTCAAGGGCGTTGGCCTAAACAAAACATTGGTTATACTGTGATAATTGTAACATTTATGTATATATAATTTAGCGTTGCTGTTGCCTTGTCAAAATAGTACCAAAAATCGAGTTTGATCTAAATCGGCTTACAAATTAAAAAGTTGGCTGCCACTTTGATTTTTTTTATTTTTTTGACATTGCGTTGCTGTTTTCTTGTCAAAATAGAACCAGAAACTAAGTTTGATCAAAATCGGCTTACAAACAAAAAAGTTGGCCGCCATCTTGGATTTCTAATATTGCGTTGCTGTTTTCTTGTCAAAATAGAACCAGAAACTGAGTTTCATCGAAATCAGCCTGCAAACAAAAAAGTTGGCCGCCATCTTGGATTTTTTATACTTTTAACATTGCGTTGTTGTTTTCTTGTCAAAATAGTACCAGAAACTAAGTTTCATCAAAATCGGCTTACAAAAAAAAAGTTGGCCGCCATCTTGGTTTATTTTTATTTTTGACATTGCTTTGTTATTTTCTTGTCAAAATTGTACTAAAAACCAAGTATAATCAAAATCGGCTCACAAACAAAAAAGTTGGCCGCCATCTTGGATTTTTAATATTTTTAACATTGCGTTGCTGTTTTCTTGTCAAAATAGTACCAGAAACTGAGTTTCATCGAAATCGGCCTGCTAACAAAAAAGTTGGCCGCCATTTTGGATTTTTAATATTTTTAACATTGCGTTGTTGTTTTCGTTTCAAAATAGTACTTACTAGAAACTAAATTTCATCAAAATCGGCCTACCATAAAAAAGTTTGCCGCCATCTTGTTTTTTTTTTTATTTTTCACATTGTGTTGTTGTTTTCTTGTCAAAATTGTACTAAAAACCAAGTTTCATCAAAGTCCGCAAACAAAAATGTTGGCCGCCATCTTGGATTTTGGAAATTGCCTTTTTTTAATAAGCGAGATGAAGATTTGCACGCACTCACACTACATGTCGTATGCACCATAATATTAATTAAAAAAAAATTATAACGATAAAGACGTGATAGCCCTGGAAGACTTGTCCCGAGTTACTATGAACGGCGTTGTATGTAACTCGGGACAACCACTCCCCCGTCTCACCCCGCAAGCCCCGCACGATTGACCTGTCTAGACGTCTCCGTCGGCCTACTGTATGAAAAGTTAACTGTGGTAATATTAACGTAATAAAGACCGTACGAGCCAAAAAAAACGTTGGCCATTTGTTTCCACATGCCATAGAGAAAGGTTAACCTATGGAGTGTAGGATAGAAGCATGATAGAAGTGGATAAACCACATCATCCATCATAGCCTGACAAGGAATAGAGTCTAATTTGGGCTCTATTTTGGGGTCTATTTTGGGCTTTGTCTAAGGGGCGGTTTGCGTTGCTCGCAGACGGCAATCACACGCAAACCGCCCCTGTACACGATGGCCCATCATGGTCGGCCATCATGATCGGACAGCCTGTACTGGGGGCTTAAAGCCCCCAAGTTTGTGGCACTAAAAAGAATTTAAATAAAACTTTTCTACTCGAATGTACCAATAGGGTATTACACGCTTTTTTGAAAACTGTCTAAAATCAATCCTGAGGTCGTAATGAACCAGTAAAATTTTTATTTCAATGCTATGATACCAAAAAATGCCTTAATATCTAAATTCATTTTTGATTTTTAGTTTTCGAGCTAAAAAGCTATCCGCCATATTGTATCGGCTCGTGACGTCACTCGGATGATAGTACATTTGTAAACAATACGACTCTGCGACGCAGGGACCGGAACCGCTTACCCTAACCCGGGTTTTTATAGGGTATTTTAAAGACTTGTTTCTACAAACCCTTTCAAATTGATAAGCATATCATCGACTTACCGTATTGACAGGGTAACCAAATGAATCAAGTTAATTCGGGTAAGCGCTTACCATAAACGAAAAACCCTTTTAAGTCTTACCCTGCGACAGGGTTTTGAAGCGTCAAAGCAATTTAAACTTCTGCGCGCACTACATTAGACTTATTATTGTATAACAATTTCAAGTGTGATCGCGGCATCGACAAAATCTTCGCTACGTCAGATAATAACGAATCATGCGTCGTTCACGCTAAAGGTCATTTTCGCGTGATCCGTCGGTCGCCGCCGCTCGCTATTGTTTATCCGAGTGGCCGCAGCCGGCGCCGGCATTTAAAAACGGAAGGAAGGAACTTGTTTAATATGACCGCTACATTACACGTGTTTGTTTGTTTTTGTTACTGACGATCGTTTTTAATTATTTGTAAGCAGTGAATTTTTTATATATATATATATATATAACTCTTCTGTGCGTGTGTATGTAACTGAAGTCCTCCTAAACAGTTTCGATTTCAATGAATTTTTTTGTGTCTTCAGGCGGATTCCAGAATGATTTAGATTTACAATTGGACCCGGTAGGTGGCGTGCTGTCGATAAGGCGGTACAAATTTCGCCGATCGAGCAGCTAGTAGCTTTTTTTTTATTTATTTTTTTTATTTATTACAGAACCATGAACAAGTTTACAATTTGCTTAGGTCTAGTAAAATACAAAATTTTAACAAATTATAATAAGTTATTGTAAACTCAACAATATGGCTACATTTTAAGTTAATAATGTATAGTTACAATACAAGACTCGAAGTAGGTACCTATAAAAACTTATAAATTTAAATATTGTACAAAAACTCTAGCGTGAGAAATAGTAAGCTTTATAAAATAGCTTTATAAAAAAAGTAATATTTGATATAATGCTACTTTGTAGAAACGTTTTTCATATAAATTTAACTGGCTATGGCCTCTGAGGCCTGCAACGTTATTAGTCATTTGAAACAAAAATTATCAAAATGAAATAAAAAATCACTTAATTTTTTGGATTGGCCTATTTTTGTTAATCTACGTAGGTACTAATAGTATTTAGCCTTCTTTAACATGTGATGCAATCTCGACGCAAACTAATATTTTTTCATACAAAAAAACTAGTTTTTTTCTCAATAACTGCGCATTTGTCAGTTTTTTCATATAAAAATTGTTAGGAAATTCATTATCTGTCATGAAAAAAAAACAGTTCGATACAGCGATTTTGGTGGACTTTGGTGGCCATGCACGGTAAGATAAAGATAAAAAAGATAAAAATATTCTTTATTCACTTAGACATAATAAATATGTACTTATGAATCGTCAATATTTTCCTACCACCCATTCAAGACTTTTTTAACTGACAAGAAGAATGGGCGCAAGAAACTTGCCAGCGTTTCTTAGTTAGGTAACGACATTTACAAAAAAAACATATCGTTACTAATACAACAATTGCTTAGTATAAAAATACATCAATTTAAACAGTGATTATGTTACGTGTTACATCATGACCATGCATTGCGGTCATTCAAATAATCGTCTACTTTATAGTATCCTTTGCTCATCAGCGACTCTTTAATGTAACATTTAAATTTATGCAATGGTAGTTCAATAATATGCTGTGGAACTTTATTAAAAAAGGATATGCTTTTCCCCAGAAATGAGGCTCTGGATTTTTCTAGCCTAAACTTGGGAACGACAAGTTTATCTTTATTTCTTGTGTTAAAGCGATGAATATCGCTCTGCTTTACAAATGTATTATAATATTTTTTCACATAAATAATATTTTCATAGATGTATTGTCCTGCAACAGTTAAAATGTTTATTTCTTTAAATAGATCTCTTAAAGAATCTCTCGATCGGAGGTTGTACATGGCGCGAATAGCCCTTTTTTGGAGCACGAATATACTTTGGATGTTAGCGGCTGAGCCCCACAACAAAAGGCCGTAGGACATAACACTATGAAAATAACTAAAATAGACTATTCTAGCCGTTTCAATATCGGTTAAGAGCCTTATTTTCTTTACTGCGAATGCGGCCGAACTGAGTCTACTCGCCAAGGCTTCGATATGAGGATCCCATTGTAGTCGCGAGTCTAATATAATACGGTGTTTCCAAAACCCATTTTTTTCAATAATTGGAAAGAGTTAAGCTTTACAAATGCAAGAGTAGAACTCCTGTGTTTCAATTCCACTTGGTTACCGAGTAATAAATTTTTAAAAATGGTCATTTTTAACACCGGTAAATCGAAACTTATTTGTTATTAAAAAGGTACGCGCTAGAAATTTGATTATTTGAAAAGTTCGTTTTCAATATTTTGCGGACCGAGGATCGAACCCGGGACCTCTAGAGATAGCGGCACCTTGAAAACCGTTGCGTACACCACTCGGCCACGGAAGTCGTCAAATTTCGTCAAAGTAAAAAAAAAAAAACCAAGATGGCGGCCAACTTTTTTGTTTGTGGGCAGATTTTGATGAAACTCGATTTTTAGTACTATTTTTACAAGAAAACTGTAACACAATGTTAAAAAAATATATAAACCAAGATGGCGGTCAACTTTTTTGTTTGTGGGCTGATTTCGATGAAACTCGGTTTTTGGTACTATTTCGCCAAGAAAAGAGTAACGCAATGTTAAAAAAATAAAAAATCCAAGATGGCGGCCAACTTTTTTGTTTATGGGCCGATTTTGATGAAACTTGATTTCTAGTACTATTTTGACAAGAAAACAACAAAGCACTGTTAAAAATATAAAATATCCAAGATGGCGGCCAACTTTTTTGTTTGTGGGCTGATTTCGATGAAACTTGGTTTTTGGTACTATTTCGTCTAGAAAAGAGTAACGCAATGTTAAAAAAATTTAAAATCCAAGATGGCGGCCACCTTTTTTTCTTGTCGGCCAAGTTTGATGAAACTCGATTTCTACTACTCTTTTGACGAGAAAACAACAACGCACTGTTAAAAGCCAACTTTTTTGTTTGTGGGCTGGGCTGATTTCGATGAAACTCAGTTTTTGGTACTATTTCGTCAAGAAAAGAGTAACGCAATGTAAAAAAAAAATCAAAATCCAAGATGGCGGCCATTTTTTTTTCTTGTCGGCCGATTTTGATGAAACTCGATTCCTAGTACTCTTTTGACAAGAAAACAACAACGCACTGTTAAAAATATAAAAAATCCAAGTTGGCGGCCAACTTTTTTGTTTGTGGGCTGGGCTGATTTCGATGAAACTCGGTTTTCGTACTATTTCGTCAAGAAAAGAGTAACGCAATGTTAAAAAAAAAAAAAATTCAAGATGGCAGCAAATTTTTTTGTTTGTGGGCCAATTGTGATGAAACTCGAAGTCTAGTACTATTTTGACAAGAAAACAGCAACGCAATGTTAAAAATATTAAAATATCCAAGATGGCGGCCAACTTTTTGGTTTGTAGGCTGATTTCGATGAAACTCGGTTTTTGGTACTATTTCGTCAATAAATTATTATTTAACATTACGTTGCTGTTTTCTTGTCAAAATAGTACCAAAAACCAAGTTTCATAAAAATCGACCCACAAACAAAAAAGTTGGCCGCCATCTTGGACTTTTTTTATTTTTAAAAGTGCGTTGCTGTTTTCTTGTCAAAATAGTACTAGACTTCGAGTTTCATCAAAATCGGCCCACAAACAAAAAAGTTAGCCGCCATCTTGGATTATTTTTATTTTTAAAAGTGCGTTGTTGTTTTCTTGTCAAAATAGTGCTAGAAATCGAGTTTCATCAAAATCGGCCCACAAACAAAAAAGTTGGCCGCCATCTTGGATTTTTTATATTTTTAACATTGCGTTGCTGTTTTCTTGTCAAAATAGTACTAGACTTCGAGTTTCATCAAAATTGGCCCACAAATAAAAAAAATTGCTGCCATCTTGAATTTTTTATATTGTTAACATTGCGTTGCTGTTTTCTTGTCAAAATAGTACTAGACTTCGAGTTTCATTAAAATTGGCCCACAAATAAAAAAAATTGCTGCCATCTTGAATTTTTATTGTTTTAACATAGCGTTACTCTTTTCTTGACGAAATAGTACCAAAAACCAAGTTTCATTGAAATCAGCCTTCAAACAAAAAAGTTGGCCGCCATCTTGAATTTTTTTTATTTTTAACAGTGCGTCGTTTTTTTCTTGTCAAAATTGTACTAGAAATCGAGTTTCATCAAAATCGGCCCACAAACAAAAGAGTTGGCCGCCATCTTGAATTTTTTTATTTTTAACAGTGCGTCGTTGTTCTTGACGAAATAGTACCAAAAACCTAGTTTCATCGAAATCAGCCCACAAACAAAAAAGTTGGCCGCCATCTTGGACTTTTTTTATTTTTAAAAGTGCGTTGTTGTTTTCTTGTCAAAATAGTACTAGAAATTGAGTTTCATCAAAATCGGCCCACAAACAAAAAAGTTGGCCGCCATCTTGGATTTTTTTATATTTTTAACATTGCGTTGCTGTTTTCTTGTCAAAATAGTACTAGAAATCGAGTTTCATTGAAATCGGCCTAAAAACAAAAAAAGTTGGCTGCCATCTTGGATTTTTTAATATTTTTAACATTGCGTTGCTGTTTTCTTGTTAAAATGGTACTAGACTTCGAGTTTCATCAAAATCGGCCCACAAACAAAAAAATTTGCTGCCATCTTGATTTTTTTTTTAACATTGCGTTACTCTTTTCTTGACGAAATAGTACCAAAAACCGAGTTTCATCGAAATCAGCCTACAAACAAAAAAGTTGGCCGCCATCTTGGATTTTTTTTTATTTTTAACAGTGCGTTGTTGTTTTCTTGTCAAAATTGTACTAGAAATCGAGTTTCATCAAAATCGGCCCACAAACAAAAAAGTTGGCCGCCATCTTGGATTTTTTTATATTTTTAACATTGCGTTGCTGTTTTCTTGTCAAAATAGTACTAGAAATAGAGTTTCATTGAAATCGGCCAACAAACAAAAAATTTGGCCGCCATCTTGGTTTTTTTATCATTTTTGACATTGCGTTGCTATTTTCCTGTCAAAATAGTACCAAAATCCGAGTTTCATCAAAATCGGCTCACAAACAAAAAAGTTGGCCGCCATCTTGGATTTTTTTTATTTTTAACAGTGCGTTGTTGTTTTCTTGTCAAAATTGTACTAGAAATCGAGTTTCATCAAAATCGGCCCACAATCAAAGAAGTTGGCCGCCATCTTGGATTTTTTATTTTTTTAACATTGCGTTACTCTTTTCTTGACGAAATAGTACCAAAAACCGAGTTTCATCGAAATCAGCCCACAAACAAAAAGTTGGCCGCCATCTTGGATTTTTTTATTTTTTAAAGTGCGTTGTTGTTTTCTTGTCAAAATAATACTAAAAACCGTGTTTCATCAAAATCGGCCCCCAAAATAAAAAATCATAAAAGCTACCTCCACGTGGTGATGGCGAAGTAAGCTAAAACTTGAAGTTTTTGTCTGTGTGTCTGTCAGTTGTCCGAGCCTCTGAAATATAGCGGTTGCCGATTGGCAGTGGAAAATAGAGACCTTATTTCTATAGAAATAAGGCAGCATTTAGTTGGCATGTCGGGTGCCTCGAGGCCCCCGCCGATGCTTCACAGGTACTGCAATGAGTGAAAGTTAACATTATGACGTAATACGTGCTTAAGTGTGTTCGGGAGCTGTTTTGGCGTGTCTTCGGTTCGATTCAAATACTAATTTTTATTTTGATATAACTTTTGAATTATTGCAAAAAAAATAAAAATAGTTTATTAGAAAACTTATATTATGATCTTTTGATTAATCACAAGAGAAAAAAAATCACATCCCTAATTTGAGCTTTTCTAATATGGTACTTACCTATTTTAGTCCACGGGACTTTACTTTATACATAACTAGCGGCCGCCCGCGGTTTCACCCGCGTAGTACCCGTTCCCGTGGGAATATCGGGATAAAATATAGCCTATGTCACTCGGGAAGACTGTAGCTTTCTAACGGTGAAAGAATTTTCTATATCGGTCCAGTACTTTTTGAGTTTATTCGTTACATACAAAAATATAAATCTTTCCTCCTAATAATATTAGTATAGATAGATATACCACAAAAAAAAACAAATGCGCTTTAAAAATTATTAGTATCCACAACACACAACTTAACATAATTATAACCGAGACGGACGCCCACCACCCCGAGATACGGTATGCAGAATGCGCGGAAAAGAGACAGGAGACCATTGATGCGATGCAGGAGACAATAGGG
Organism: Crambus lathoniellus; assembly: GCA_949710035.1. Taxonomy (NCBI): domain Eukaryota; kingdom Metazoa; phylum Arthropoda; class Insecta; order Lepidoptera; family Crambidae; genus Crambus; species Crambus lathoniellus. Next base: position 35,212,844 of record OX453296.1, read on the forward strand.
TAACCCAATTATGTGGTAAGTGCTTAATTCAAAACCCTTTCGATACGGTAAGCCCATTGGAAAGAAGTTAAGTTAATTCGAAAGGGTTACCCTTTCTTGAGTCTTACACTATCGATAGGGTAACCCTATAATACGGTTACCCTTTAACAAGGTTTCCCTAAAAATAAGCTTAATCAAAAACAGGGGTTTTCCGGTCCCTGCCTCTGCGTAAGCCCAAGTAAAACATTGTCGAAAATAATGAGTTTTAATGTAATATCCATTGGTGTCTTGTGCCCGGGTGCAAGAATACGAGTATAAAAACTCACAAAATTTATGGATTCAAGTGCCAACTGATATTAAAATGAGAAAAACTTGGTTGAAATTGGCAAGAAGATATCCAAAAGCAGTTTTCACAAAAACTAGACTGTATTTCTGTGAAGATCATTTTGATGTGTATGCGATATATATATAATATAATGGTTAATAGAGAATAATAATACACAAAAGAAAACTTGGTGTTCTTCAAGAAAGTTGTAATTTGTTACATACAAAACAAACGTCATATTTATAGGTTATGTTTTGAACCTAACTTTAAAAAACCTACATAAATATATTAAATTCCATATCTGAGCTGGAAAATGATATGGAGATTTATACACAGTATAAGATAATGGGTTCTGTGAAACGAATTCGGATGAGGCCAAACTGCAAACCATCCAGATTTGATTGCCAAGACTGAAAACACAAATCCACTCCAAGTGAACCTCAGCAGGCCTTTATTAAAAGGCAAAAAAAGAATGTCTACGAATGTCGAAGAGGCCATAAGAGAGGAGAATGATGTTGTATCAGTCAGTACCATCTTGTAGTCAAATTAATTTATTTTATTTTTTGTGAGTACCTAATTTAAGCAGATGTTATAAATTATTAACATTATCAATAAGACAAATATTATACTAACCATATTTTACTATTAGTTCCAGATTATATTTTGACATCTGACAAGAATAATAAGTGTCATGACATGACAAAGAAGTCCAAGTAGTACAAGCCCAGGAACATAATAGCAGTTCAACATTGTCGGATACTATAGAAGTAGAAATGTGCAGACTTGTATAAAAAACAAAGACAGTATGACATCACCTTTGAAGATAACTACACAGTTGTCTCGTTGACTTGCATTGCAACATCACCTTTATAGTCTACCGGCCACCTGAGAAAATTCCTTCTCCAACCTGAATCTTGTCGGTATCTCTTCTGTATACCTACAACAGGTATGGATGTGTTCAGGGCGTTGTGTAAATCACGAAACTGCTTGTTCCACCACAAAAAAACATTACAACAAGCAGGTAGGTATACAGAAGAGATACCGACAAGATTTTTCAAAATCTGGTCGTGGCCGACCTACTATTTATTGTATCTCAGGAAAGCATGAGCAAGCAACTTGCAGTTATCTTATTAGTAATCTTAAAATGAATGAGATAGTATGCCCATTTAACTATTTGATTTCTTGTTTAGTTGAAAATTGGTTTGCTGTCAAGTATATTATATGTAAGAGCAAATGTAACTAACTTCTTAAGTTAAGTGTGAAGGTCATTTTTATCAATCTGTCGACTGTATGAAAACAGGCAGAAAAAGATTGCCCTTGATGCGATGCGTTTCTTGCCAGTTCTTGCAAGGTCTCTTGCTGAACGATTTGCGAACCGATGCTGTAGTGTAGCTTCTTTGACATTCATAAGTGTTGTAATCAAAACCTAGAGAATAAAGAAATTATGTTTGTTTTAATGCCGTTGGTATGTCTTTTATTTAATTAAAGTGGTTTCAAAGGATTAAATTAATACCTAAACAGACAACTCTGGTTTTATACAAGGTATAATTTTTATTATTATGTTATAAAAAATATAACCAAGATAAAGTAAAAGTCTATTTCTTCCTGAAAATAAATTCAATAAAACAATAATTTTATTACATAATGGATGTATTGTAAAAATCAACTAAATAGGTTACAACATAATAAACAGAGTCCTACTTAATTTATTTTTATTTTATTTATTTAGTGGATCAACAGTTAAAACTACAAAATATGAAACTATAAATAGCTACAGGAAACCAATTATAGATCCACACCAATATGTAACAGCATAGCATAGCCACCAGAGTACCATCCAGTTTTACAACGGCTCACTTCATAGATTCAATCGAAGTACAGGACGGGGCTTCGGTTCGGCGGTGTAAGTGTAACCACATCAAAAATGCAACACCGTGTTTGTAGCCACCTTCTGATGAGGGGCAATCGTGGCACTGGACACTAGTAACAGTCTCTTCCTGTTCATTCACAATAAGTGTCACTGCACTAGGACCGCACTTTGTGTTCCGGGCATACCGTACAGTTTGAGTTGCACGTAGCCTATAGCGTCGTCGTCCCCGTATGATTCTCTTCCGGACCTGATGACAAGAAAATAGGTTAAGTTGGATTGTAATAGTCAACACGGCATTATCACGCATTATCGTGTTGTGTATTGATTTTGTATTTATTATTAGACCAAACTTGATAACATTAAGTAGGTACTGTACTTACATTGCTATTTTAACATTTCTCAACTCGGCTGATCAGAAATCGGGTTGGATGCAAAAAAAAATTGCCACCATCAACGTATTTATCCTTGGTTGTCGCGACTTAGTGCTCTTGCTGTCGCGAAGTAGCTGATGATGTGCAGAGGTGGTCGGGTCGATGAATATGAACACTTGAAATTTGCACTCAACAGCGTTTACTTGAAATAAAATTATAAAAATACTGGTTCACAATTACTGAGATAGATAAGAATAGGTACACGTAAAATACACAAACAGTTTACAGATTTAAATGCGAGTCGAGAGCGTAATGCGACTCGTTGGTCTGAGGTACAATCAGCGAGAGAGAGCGAGCAAAGCCCCCCCAGTGTCTTATATAGTCGCGAGCCTGTCGCAGCAGACTTCGGACCGAACGAATTAATGTTTTAGTGTTGGGAAGATCCCAACATGCTGCCGCCTCACAAAGAAAAAGAATTTATAGGCAAGCAACTAGCAAGCTTATTAGATAAAAAATCTGAATCTAATCATCATTAATAGGTAAAATGCTAATTTTTAATATAGTGCGGACATGTGTTTTACCATTGGAAGTCTTAACTTCGACTGCCCTCACAAGGCCATCGTGGCCTGGGAACACTTTTGTAATTCGGGCCATTGGCCATGACATTACAGGTACATTATCTTCTCTTAAAATAACAAGACTTCCTATTTTTACATTAAGTGTGGTATTTTTCCACTTAGGTCTATTTTGTAATACATTGAGATATTGTTTATACCACAATTTCCAGAATGATTGTTTAAGTTGAGTACACAACTGCCAGAATTTAAGTCTATTTTCTGGGATATTTGAATAATCATTTTCGGGGTACATAGTAAGTGCATTACCAATTAAAAAGTGACCTGGGGTCAGGTAAGAAAAATCATTTACATCAGATACCGATAATGGTAATAAAGGACGTGAATTCAAAACACATTCAATTTCTACTAATACAGTATTAATTTGCTCGTAAGTTAATATCCTATTTTGAGTAATCCTTTTGAGATGAAATTTCGTGCTCTTTATTGTACTTTCCCAGAGGCCACCAAAGGTTGGTGAATAAGATGGTATGAAATGAAACTTGACATTCTGAGTTGCTGCATATTGACATACCTTCCTTTGGTGCTCTTTTGAAGATTGCAGGCGGTAAAGCTCTGTTAATTGGTTCTGTGCGCCTTTGAATGTACTAGCGTTATCAGAATAAATCTCTTTTGGCAACCCCCTTCTAGAAACAAATCTTTTAAGGCATGCAAGATAGGCCTCGGTAGTAAGGTCAGAAGTAACTTCCAGGTGAATAGCTTTAGTAGCAAAACAAACGAATGCACAAATATACCCTTTGCCCACCACCGAACGTCTTACGCGCGAGAGTTTAATGCTTAAAGGCCCAGCAAAATCAACACCAACCTTTTCAAAGGGGCGACTCATAGCAGTCACGCGGTCAGCTGGCAAAGAACCCATTAACTGCTTTGATGCTTCTGCTTTCAGCTTAAAACAAGGAACACATTTTCTTACAAGTTTTTTTACATATGATAAACCATTACATATCCAAAACTTTTGGTTTAAATTAGACAGTAACAACTTAGGTCCAGCATGTAAGAGCCTTAAATGCTCAGCATGTATTATTAAATTAGTCACATGAGATTCTCTTGGTAAAATCACTTGATGCTTCTGTGCATATGGGATATTAGAGTGGTGTAATCTACCTCCTACCCTAAGCACACCAAGATTATCTATAAAAGGGCACAAACTTTGTAGCGAACCTTTTACATTCTTATTATTCTTCAAACAATAAAATTCATCTTTAAAGTAAATTTCCTGTTCCTTTTTAACGAGCAACATTAAAGCGTTATTTAATTCGGAACTAGATAAGTAATCATGACAGATTTTTCCGCCTTTCAAATTATTTATAAATCTTAAGACGAAAGCTAAAATGCGTACCATCTTATGAATACTAGAAAACTTTCGCAAATGATTGTGTACGTCATCACCAACTGAAACTACCTGATTGCTGGAGAATGCTGACCCGGTTTTCAGCTCTGGTATGTCGGGATGTAATTCTGTGGGAGTAGCAAACACATAGCTAGTGTCGTGCAAAAAAGACGGGCCACACCACCACATCGTGCAAGAGGCGAGCTCGGCTGGCGCCACACCCCTACTCACCAAGTCCGCGGGGTTTTCGCTAGTGTTCACATAAAGCCACACACAATCAGTTATATTTTTAGCAATTGCCATCACCCTGTTAGCGACATAAGCACCGAGTTTCATAGGTTCAGTATTCAACCAAGCTAGCACTATTTGTGAATCCGTAAATAAATAAATGTTTTTAATATTATGCTTTAATTGTAGCGATTCCCTCACCCTATTAATAAGAATCGAAAGCAGTAGCGCGGCGTTGAGCTCTAGGCGCGGTACAGTCATATTAGTGCGTTGAAGCGGGTTAATGCGCGACTTCGAACATAGTAAATAAACGTCAATTTTACCTGTTGGACGCGTGATACGCATATATACGCAACAGCCGTATGCTGTCGAACTGGATGCATCTGCAAAACCTACAAGCTCAACACTATCCGAGTTACTTATATGAATATTTCTATTAATATATATAGGCTCCATTTTAGACAGACTGGAAACAAACTCAAGCCATTCATCCCTAATACTTATGTCGGGAGTGGAATCCCAGTCCGCTTTAGAAGACCACAATTTTTGCATTACTACTTTGGCTTGCACTATAATGGGACTAATAAAACCCATAGGGTCATAGAATTTTCCTATGTAGGCAAGTATCTCCCTTTTCGTTATTTTTTTACTGACAAAGGGCTCTGGACAAGTAATTTTAAATTTGTCCTCTTTAATTAGTAACTGCAGACCTAAAGTTTTTAAACTACAATCCTTGTTCTGCAGCTCTAAGTCATCAAAGTGTTGATTACTTGACGGAATGTCAGCTAATACCCTGCTATCATTTGACGACCATTTATGGGTCTGAAAACTACCTAATTTTAGTAGCTGAATAAGTTGAGCTTTAGCTTGTAACACATTATTAAAATCATTATCAGCATACAACACGTCATCAACGTATGTGCAATTTTCTAAAATAAAGGAACCTAACGACAAGGTTTTCTCATTGTCTGTTGCTAATTGCTTAAGGCAACGAGTAGCAAGATAACTTGAACTTTTTAAACCATACGTGATGGTGTCAAGCCTAATACATTTAATATCCTCATTTGGATTATCGCGCCATAATATATTCTGTAATGAAGTGTGCTCTGGAACTACATTTATATTTCGAAACATTTGTTTAATATCTGTAGTAAATGTAAATTTACCAATGCGAAATAATAACAATATGTCAAAGAGTTCTCTTTGTACAGTAGGCCCATTTAATAATAAATCATTTAAGGACACCTTTTTATTGGTCTTCATAGAGCCGTCAAATACTGTACGTAATTTTGTAGTTTTACTATTAGGGTTAATGACCGCATGATGGGGTAAGAAGTACACCGCATCTTTATTCAACTGATAAAGCTCGATATCGACATAGTGCCCATGATTTAAATTTACATATTCATGGATAAATTTTTTATATTCAACAAAAAGCTCATAATTATTTTGCAACTTTTTCTCTAAATTGAAAAATCTTTTAAGTGCAAGATTAAATGAATCACCTAAAGCATAATTAACTTCACTTATAGGTAATTTTAAAGGTAACGTAACTTGAAACTTGTTATCCTTTAACTGAAAGGTTTCCTTAAAAATATTCTCACAGAGCTCGTGCTCGGAGGATTTTTCATTATAAATTTCTGGCACGCTTTCAGTTTTCCAAAAGTTATTTAAAACATTGGTCGTATCAGAGTCACATGTCGTACATTTTAATGCAACCTTATTACACACCTTAGAAATATTATTAGAATACGAAAGAGTACCTCCAAGTATGTACCCAAACTGGGTATTAATGAGACCAGGCGACTGGTTACCGGACAGCACTTTAAGCGGTGTCGCAGGCTCGTGGCTCAGCGACCTCGGAGACGGCTGCGCGGTCTGGTTGCTCAGCGACTCCGCCGGCTGGGTCACATGCTCGCAGCTCGGCATCTTCGTCGGCAGGAGCACCTGAAAAAATACGTCAGCCCCCATTAGTACATCGATCTCACCCGGTGTGTCAAATTGATCATCTGCCAACTTTATTGCACTCGGAATCGAAATGTTTTTGCGATTAACCTTGTGTTGTGGCAGGTTACATGTGATCTTTTCAACTACATGACATGAAACGGGGATTTTAAAGTCGTTATTCAATGAAAGGATCTCTACAGGTAGGCAATACCTTAAATTGGACTTAGCATTTGTGATGCCCACTACATTGACATTAGTATGTGAAGGTTTTAATTTAAGCAGCTTCGTCGCCTTCTCAGAAATGAAGGACAGCTGGGACCCACTGTCAAGCAGGGCTCTAAAGTACTTAGGACTGCCATCTTGTGCTAAGATCATAATCTTCGCTGTAGGTAATAAAACATCGTTAGTGAAATTACTTGCAGATGATAATGAGGCAGCTGATGTGGAAGTACCATTGCTGCGAGTTTGATGCAGCAACGTGTTGTGCGCCTCCTTGCACTCATAACACCGGAAATGATATTTACATTTTTTTGTATGATTACCTAAGCAAATACGGCAAAGTGCCTTATCTTTGACAAACTCTAGTCTTTTATCGACTGTCATTAATTTAAATTTGTTACATAAATAAAGTCTATGTTCAGACTTACATAAGATGCACGTGGGTTGTTGCGTCGCCGCTGCGGCCGTTAGACGCTCAGCGGTGGCGGCCCCATAGCCTCGTTGCTGCTGACGATGCTGCCCGCTGCTGGTGGGCACGCCGCCCGGGTCAGCATTTTCCAGCGCCAGTGCGCGCCTCTCCAGGAAGGCGAGGAAGGCGTCCATCTTCGGATCTTCTGCGCCCCTCTCCAGTTGGTAGGCGCGAGACGTAAATACGTCTAGTTTCCGACATAATAAACATAAGATTATTGCGTCCCAATACTGTACATTGGGCTCTAAATTTGACAAGGCGGCAAGAATCTGTTTGATATTGCAAATAAATTCTCTTAAATTTAAGGCCGTACTTTTAAAAATAGGTTTGAGATCAATTATTGCGTTAACGTGCTCGTTAATAAGTCTACTCTTATTATTATACCTATTATTTAATATTATAATAGCTTCTTCGTAACTTTCCGAAGTAAGAGGTAGATTTTTTATTAAATCTAATGGTTCAGAGATCAAATAGCATCTAAGGTAATACAGTTTTTGTATATTATCCAAACAATTGTTATTACCAATTAAAGAATGGTACAAGTTAATAAAAGGTACATAATCGGTAAACTTACCATTAAATGTAGGAATATCAATTGGCGGTAACTTTGCCATGGACGTGGACCGTGGAGTTGGGGAGTTGGCGTTGGTGCCAGTGGCACCACCGAGTCGACAATTGGCACTGCGCGCACGACTTTCCAGCTCCGTGTTCAATAAGGCCAAGGTCTTATAGTATTTGTCTTCGACCTCTTCTATATTGTCCTCTTTGATTTCTGGGTCGTCTAGAGATAATATTTTTATGTTATAGTTTTCATACTGACTAAAACACTCGCTTAGACGCGCTTTTTTAATATTTAGCATCTCGGTGGAAATTTGCGAGATATCATTAATAGTACAAAAGGTATGAATTCTCGTTAAGGTACCTTTAATGTATTTCCTTGCCGACGCCAGCTCACCCAGCTCCATGGTTGCACAATTTACACTTATTGACTGACCGTACTAGTACTAAACACTAGCTAAAACTATTTAAGTACAACAAAACAAAAACACTGAGTTTTCGCGCCGCAAAACGCAAAATAGCAGGAACCGTTCGTAGACTAGCTAAAATGATTTACAACTAAAACAAATTGCAAACAAAACACCGAGTTATCGCGCCGCAAAACGCAAAATAAATAGGTAACAGGAACCGTTCCGGTCGACCGTCCGTATACTAGCGTAGCGGAGCGAAGGAAGAATGAAAATGAACGCTTGCTTGCTGTTGCTGTGCGCTGCCGCCGCCCGCGCGCCGACCACGCCCAGTTCGTGAAGTATATTTGCTATTAGGTCCGTGCGCCGGTTCCCCGCGCGCGTTCCGCTGCCCGTCGTCGCCTCGCTCGCTCGGCCGCTTGGCTGTTGCTATGCAATGACTGCCACTGCGATGCGAGCCAGGTTTCCCGTGGCGTAGCCTAGGTACCTAGCGTAGAATCTATTGCCATTCCATTATTGCGAAGGACGCGATTAAATAAACAACGACTGGTTCCATATATTATTCACGTTTATTTCAGTAGGTACATTTTTCTTACAATATTTTTCAGTTGTTTTTCACAGACAAAGACAAGTAGAGTAACCACGCCATAGTGATGGTCGTAAGCATAGTGATGTCCAACACCCCCCTTCAATTTCAACTCTTAAACTATTACAATAAAACAAAACATTGAAATTGACGCTACATCATAACTTAAATTACAATAAAACAAAACATTGAAATTGTCGCTACATCATAACTTAAATAGTTCTTCTTAACTCTACACACCAACTAACCACTACCAAACAAAGTGACACTTATCTAAATTATTCAAATAAAGTTTATAGAAATAAAATAATGTGTTTCCTTTTGTTACTACCTTTATCTAAGTTTACAAAACATTCATTTTAAATGTTAAATATGAGTGACAGTTACTTGACAAAGCTTTAGTAAATATATCAGCTATATTTTTCTTGCTTTCTATATATGACAAAGAAATAATTTTCTTTCCTATTATATCTTTAATATAATGTGCTTTAATATCTATGTGTTTAGCTCTCTTACTATTCTCATAACTCTCAATTAGTCTTAAAGTACTTTGATTATCTATAAATAGTTTGCAACAAATATCTACTGAGCTAAGATCAGACAAGACACCTTTTAAATTGACAATTTCACAAACCGCTTGTGCGCCTGCTAAGTATTCGGCTTCAGCTGTCGACAACGCTACTGACATTTGCTTCTTAGAATACCACGATATTAACTTCCCACAGTAGAACATTGCACAACCGCTGGTACTTTTCCTGTCCACCTTGTCTGACGCCCAGTCTGCATCTGTAAATGTATTTAAATTCTTAGAGTTGCCATACCTTTTATATATTAGTCCTTTATCTTTAGTGCCTTTTAAATAGCGTAGAACTCTCTTTCCTGCTTTCCATATACTTTCTGTAGGTTTATCCAAAAATCTACTCAAGTATGACACTGCAAATGTGATATCTGGTCTACTATTTGATGATACAAATAATAACGATCCTATAAGTTCTTTATAAGGTACTTCAATGACTTCTTCTTTCTGATCTGCATTAAAACCTGCTTCCATAGGAGTTGATACTTCTCTACAATCTTTCATCTTGAACTTTTCTAGTATTTTCTCTATCTGTTTAGTCTGATGTATTTTAATTCCATTTTCAATTTTCTCAATTTCCATACCTAAAAATATTTTTATCTCACCCAAATCTTTTGTATTAAATTCTTCATATAGTATTTTCTTTATTTTATTTATTTCCTTTGCTTTTCCTATAAGTAATATATCGTCAACATACACTAGTAGTTTTATATCTTGATTATAATATAAACAAAAATCATGTCCTGATCTTTTCAATCCAATTTTTAACATTATCTTATTAAATTGAATATTCCAACACTTTGGGCTTTCCTTTAATCCATATAAACTTCTCTTGAGTTTCAATATTTTATTTCCTTCTATATTTATTCCTTGTGGTACTTTTACATATACATCGCTTTCCAATATTCCATTTAAGAATGCTGTTGGCACGTCTAATTGATGAATTGGTAATTCTAATTCTACTGAATGTGCCAAAAAGGATCTCACCGTCGACATTCTCGCTACTGGAGCATAATTAGTATCAGTATATTTGTATGGTATCTGGAATCCTTTTGCTACAAGTCTCGCTTTCTTAATTCCATTATCTTTAATTGTAAATATCCATCGTGTATCTATAGCTTTTATTCCGTGTTTATTTTCTGTTACTGCCCATGTTTCTAATTTTTCCAACGACTCTATTTCTTTATTTATAGCTTTCTTCCATTCATTATCCTTGATTGCTTCTTCATATGTCTGTGGTATTTCTTCCGACTCAGTGAATAGACAATATGCAGTATATAACTCGTATTCTTCTAAATGTTTAGGTTTCTTTGTTATCCTTTTAGTTCTTCCTTCTTGCTCTTCCTCTATGTTTTCTTCAAGTTCTCTTTCTTGTTTATCTTCTTGTCTATCTTTTTGTCTATCATCTTGTCTATCTTCTTGTCTTGGTTCATTCTGCTGATTATGGTCTTCTTCTTCTTCATAAATAGTTCTTGACTTTCTTTCTTTTATTTTATCTTCTTCTTCTTTATTAAACGTAACCTTCGTTTCATCAAAAATAATGTCTGTTGAAAATACCATTTTATTTGTTTCAGGATCCCATAGCCTATATCCATTTTTGGTGTACCCTACCATAAACATAGGCTTCGCTCTTGCATCTAATTTACTTGGTTTTGGAATTGTAACAGTCCACGCCTTTGAACCAAATACTTTCATCCTTTTTATTTCATTTCTTCCATACCATATTATTGCAGGAGTAACATTGTTTAATACTCTGCTTGGACATCTATTTATTTCAAAAGCTGAACAACATATTGCTTCTCCCCACAAATGTCTAGGTAATTTAGTTTCTGCAAACTTAGTTCTTGTTTTGTCTAATAATGATCTATTCATTCTCTCACTAGTACCATTTTGCATAGGTGTATACGGTGATGTATATTGTAACTCAATTCCTTTTTGTCTACAATAATTCTTAAAATAGTTAGATGTGAACTCACCTCCGTTATCCAATCTCAATTTCTTAGTTTTATATCCTAATTGAGTTTTAACTTGTTTAATATAATCTATCAAATTCTCATCCGCTTCATTTTTCTGCTTTAATAATTTTACCGTTACAAAATGAGAGTAATCATCAACAATTACCTGAAAGTATCTTGCTCCATTAATGTCACGTGGTTCGATTGGTCCACAAATATCCGAATGCACTAAATCTCCTATTTGTTTTGAATGTTTTCCTGTTTCACTAAATACTCTTCTTGTAGATTTACCTTCTGCGCAGCTATTACACTTTTCATTCGAAATTGGAAGTCCTAAAATCTTTAAACCCTTTCGATTGAGATGACCTAACCTTCTATGCCATAAGGTGTCATTGTCTTTTTCTCCGCTCAGTAAACAATTGTCTGAAATAACATTTAAATTAAGTACATATAACTTTGATTCTAACTGTCCTTGAATTCTATTCTGTCCCTTACATATTGATACTAAATTATCATGAAATTTCACTTCTAAACCCTTTGATAATAACTGTCTGACAGATAACAAATTATGTGAAAGGTTTTCAACTATTAAACACTCTATTATTATATTTTGATAATTCCAACTTACAGAAATTTTTCCCTTTTCTTTTCCTATTAAGTAATCACCATTAGCTACATATATTTTTATTTCTTTGACTTGTTTTACATCATGCATATATTTTTTAAAAGAATCTTTTATTAAGTTTTCACTAGCCCCTGAATCTATAATAAATTTTATATTAAAATTATTACCCACATTGTCAGGCATTTCTTGCGACTGGTCCGAAGCTGTAAATGACCATAAACTTTCTTGATTCTGATTTCTCTCTTCACTATCCGTTGTATATGCTGACCTTTGTCCTCGTCCTCGCATAGGTCTTCTTGTTCCTTGACCTCTTCTCATTCCACGTCTTTTATTGTAGTTATGGTAAGAATTCTGTTTATTTTTACAATCTTTAATCACATGCCCTCTTTTTCCACATCCATAGCAAGTTACAAATGCTTCTTCACTCATTCTATTATTGTGCACTTGCATTTCTTGTTGACTACCTTTTATTTCAGCATCTAACAGTCTTGCCTTCACAAATTCAATATTGATTGACTTCTCAGTACTCATTGTCTCTATGGAGGTTATTACACCATCATACTGAGGCGGCATCGATGACAACAAGTAACAAACTTTATCTATTTCTTCTATTTTGCTTCCAATAGCTTCTAGCTCACTTGTCAGAGAGTCAAACTTGATAAAATAATCTTGCAGTTTTTCTGATGAACTACATTTCAGTAATAATAACTGACGTTTCAATCTGAGTTTATTGAATATGCTTTTTCTCTCGAAAATATCTTCTAATTTGCTGATCATGTGCGCCGCAGTATTACATTCTTTTACGATTTCAATGTATTTATCCTCAATACTGTGTACTATTACTGACCTAGCTTTGGCGTCACTTTTCTTATCTAGTTTGGTTTCGTCACTATTCACCAATACGTGTGCCAACCCTTTTTCTTCTAGGATTAACTTTACTCTGAACTTCCAGTGGCCAAAACTACATTTTTCATTCAGCTTAGGATATTCTTGCGACATCATGTTCGGATATCAACTTTTTTTGCTGGCTTGCGCAGTGGAAGCGTGCTATTGGCATTCCATTATTGCGAAGGACGCGATTAAATAAACAACGACTGGTTCCATATATTATTCACGTTTATTTCAGTAGGTACATTTTTCTTACAATATTTTTCAGTTGTTTTTCACAGACAAAGACAAGTAGAGTAACCACGCCATAGTGATGGTCGTAAGCATAGTGATGTCCAACAGAAATTTAACAGAATCGCCTTCAATGCCAGAATGCTTACTGCTTATTATAGGTACATAAAATATTGTCACACACAACACAACCGGCACGCACAGAATAAATAACCACACGCACCACGCACAAACGATTCGTTGATTTTTCAAAATATGCTCCTCTTAAAAGCGCTGAATGTATTGTTGCCTCCTGCAACTGCTGTAGGTAGGTATGCTCAGTGAACTTGTTTAATGCTGCGAAGGACCATGTCGCGACTTAGTGCTCTTGCTGTCGCGAAGTAGCTGATGATGTGCAGAGGTGGTCGGGTCGATGAATATGAACACTTGAAATTTGCACTCAACAGCGTTTACTTGAAATAAAATTATAAAAATACTGGTTCACAATTACTGAGATAGATAAGAATAGGTACACGTAAAATACACAAACAGTTTACAGATTTAAATGCGAGTCGAGTCGAGAGCGTAATGCGACTCGTTGGTCTGAGGTACAATCAGCGAGAGAGAGCGAGCAAAGCCCCCCCAGTGTCTTATATAGTCGCGAGCCTGTCGCAGCAGACTTCGGACCGAACGAATTAATGTTTTAGTGTTGGGAAGATAATATGAAACTATAAATAGCTACAGGAAACCAATTATAGATCCACACCAATATGTAACAGCATAGCATAGCCACCAGAGTACCATCCAGTTTTACAACGGCTCACTTCATAGCATTTCGAGGCTGTGATACTTCCATATCTTAGTTAGTTCATGCCACAAGCCACTTTTATGTTGATCTCTTGTTTCACTTTCTATAATGATTTTCGTTAAAAACCTCTCCGTTTTCTTCATCATATTTAATTATTAGACGATGCAGCGAAAGAGTTTACTTTCTGTCAACATCAGGTTCATGCTTCAAAAATTGCATTTGTGTTGATTTTTCTTTTTTTTGCATTGCAAAACAAATTCATTTAACACACTGCTGTCTGGAACTATCTCTTTAGGTTTGCTTTTAGAGATTTCTTTTGTACTTACATAACATTTTTATTAATGAGCCAACCTTAGCCAGATTCGATTTACTCCAATAACATTCAATCGAAGTACAGGACGGGGCTTCGGTTCGGCGGTGTAAGTGTAACCACATCAAAAATGCAACACCGTGTTTGTAGCCACCTTCTGATGAGGGGCAATCGTGGCACTGGACACTAGTAACAGTCTCTTCCTGTTCATTCACAATAAGTGTCACTGCACTAGGACCGCACTTTGTGTTCCGGGCATACCGTACAGTTTGAGTTGCACGTAGCCTATAGCGTCGTCGTCCCCGTATGATTCTCTTCCGGACCTGATGACAAGAAAATAGGTTAAGTTGGATTGTAATAGTCAACACGGCATTATCACGCATTATCGTGTTGTGTATTGATTTTGTATTTATTATTAGACCAAACTTGATAACATTAAGTAGGTACACCGTGTTTGTAGCCACCTTCTGATGAGGGGCAATCGTGGCACTGGACACTAGTAACAGTCTCTTCCTGTTCATTCACAATAAGTGTCACTGCACTAGGACCGCACTTTGTGTTCCGGGCATACCGTACAGTTTGAGTTGCACGTAGCCTATAGCGTCGTCGTCCCCGTATGATTCTCTTCCGGACCTGATGACAAGAAAATAGGTTAAGTTGGATTGTAATAGTCAACACGGCATTATCACGCATTATCGTGTTGTGTATTGATTTTGTATTTATTATTAGACCAAACTTGATAACATTAAGTAGGTACTGTACTTACATTGCTATTTTAACATTTCTCAACTATTTAATTAAAGTGGTTTCAAAGGATTAAATTAATACCTAAACAGACAACTCTGGTTTTATACAAGGTATAATTTTTATTATTATGTTATAAAAAATATAACCAAGATAAAGTAAAAGTCTATTTCTTCCTGAAAATAAATTCAATAAAACAATAATTTTATTACATAATGGATGTATTGTAAAAATCAACTAAATAGGTTACAACATAATAAACAGAGTCCTACTTAATTTATTTTTATTTTATTTATTTAGTGGATCAACAGTTAAAACTACAAAATATGAAACTATAAATAGCTACAGGAAACCAATTATAGATCCACACCAATATGTAACAGCATAGCATAGCCACCAGAGTACCATCCAGTTTTACAACGGCTCACTTCATAGCATTTCGAGGCTGTGATACTTCCATATCTTAGTTAGTTCATGCCACAAGCCACTTTTATGTTGATCTCTTGTTTCACTTTCTATAATGATTTTCGTTAAAAACCTCTCCGTTTTCTTCATCCTATTTAATTATTAGACGATGCAGCGAAAGAGTTTACTTTCTGTCAACATCAGGTTCATGCTTCAAAAATTGCATTTGTGTTGATTTTTCTTTTTTTTGCATTGCAAAACAAATTCATTTAACACACTGCTGTCTGGAACTATCTCTTTAGGTTTGCTTTTAGAGATTTCTTTTGTACTTACATAACATTTTTATTAATGAGCCAACCTTAGCCAGATTCGATTTACTCCAATAACATTCAATCGAAGTACAGGACGGGGCTTCGGTTCGGCGGTGTAAGTGTAACCACATCAAAAATGCAACACCGTGTTTGTAGCCACCTTCTGATGAGGGGCAATCGTGGCACTGGACACTAGTAACAGTCTCTTCCTGTTCATTCACAATAAGTGTCACTGCACTAGGACCGCACTTTGTGTTCCGGGCATACCGTACAGTTTGAGTTGCACGTAGCCTATAGCGTCGTCGTCCCCGTATGATTCTCTTCCGGACCTGATGACAAGAAAATAGGTTAAGTTGGATTGTAATAGTCAACACGGCATTATCACGCATTATCGTGTTGTGTATTGATTTTGTATTTATTATTAGACCAAACTTGATAACATTAAGTAGGTACACCGTGTTTGTAGCCACCTTCTGATGAGGGGCAATCGTGGCACTGGACACTAGTAACAGTCTCTTCCTGTTCATTCACAATAAGTGTCACTGCACTAGGACCGCACTTTGTGTTCCGGGCATACCGTACAGTTTGAGTTGCACGTAGCCTATAGCGTCGTCGTCCCCGTATGATTCTCTTCCGGACCTGATGACAAGAAAATAGGTTAAGTTGGATTGTAATAGTCAACACGGCATTATCACGCATTATCGTGTTGTGTATTGATTTTGTATTTATTATTAGACCAAACTTGATAACATTAAGTAGGTACTGTACTTACATTGCTATTTTAACATTTCTCAACTATTTAATTAAAGTGGTTTCAAAGGATTAAATTAATACCTAAACAGACAACTCTGGTTTTATACAAGGTATAATTTTTATTATTATGTTATAAAAAATATAACCAAGATAAAGTAAAAGTCTATTTCTTCCTGAAAATAAATTCAATAAAACAATAATTTTATTACATAATGGATGTATTGTAAAAATCAACTAAATAGGTTACAACATAATAAACAGAGTCCTACTTAATTTATTTTTATTTTATTTATTTAGTGGATCAACAGTTAAAACTACAAAATATGAAACTATAAATAGCTACAGGAAACCAATTATAGATCCACACCAATATGTAACAGCATAGCATAGCCACCAGAGTACCATCCAGTTTTACAACGGCTCACTTCATAGCATTTCGAGGCTGTGATACTTCCATATCTTAGTTAGTTCATGCCACAAGCCACTTTTATGTTGATCTCTTGTTTCACTTTCTATAATGATTTTCGTTAAAAACCTCTCCGTTTTCTTCATCATATTTAATTATTAGACGATGCAGCGAAAGAGTTTACTTTCTGTCAACATCAGGTTCATGCTTCAAAAATTGCATTTGTGTTGATTTTTCTTTTTTTTGCATTGCAAAACAAATTCATTTAACACACTGCTGTCTGGAACTATCTCTTTAGGTTTGCTTTTAGAGATTTCTTTTGTACTTACATAACATTTTTATTAATGAGCCAACCTTAGCCAGATTCGATTTACTCCAATAACATTCAATCGAAGTACAGGACGGGGCTTCGGTTCGGCGGTGTAAGTGTAACCACATCAAAAATGCAACACCGTGTTTGTAGCCACCTTCTGATGAGGGGCAATCGTGGCACTGGACACTAGTAACAGTCTCTTCCTGTTCATTCACAATAAGTGTCACTGCACTAGGACCGCACTTTGTGTTCCGGGCATACCGTACAGTTTGAGTTGCACGTAGCCTATAGCGTCGTCGTCCCCGTATGATTCTCTTCCGGACCTGATGACAAGAAAATAGGTTAAGTTGGATTGTAATAGTCAACACGGCATTATCACGCATTATCGTGTTGTGTATTGATTTTGTATTTATTATTAGACCAAACTTGATAACATTAAGTAGGTACTGTACTTACATTGCTATTTTAACATTTCTCAACTCGGCTGATCAGAAATCGGGTTGGATGCAAAAAAAAATTGCCACCATCAACGTATTTATCCTTGGTAGATTCGTGCTTTCTGCTTTCACGAATCCGTCTTCCATGATGCGACATTAATAAAGTATAGGAAAAAAGTCCTTTTACGTGATAGTAACTATTAGATTACGAAAATATCATGAAATAACACAAAGCTCGGTGTCCGTTACGCTGGCAAGAAAGTAGCTTCTAGAGGGAAGCGAGTTTGATGAATAGTTAGTGCGTAATTTGCTGTAAATGTGCGCCAAATAAAAAATTTGTGGGCCTAATACTTCACTACATAGTATAAAACAAAGTCGCTTTCTCTGTCCCTATGTCCCTTTGTATGCTTAAATCTTTAAAACTACGCAACGGATTTCAATGCGGTTTTTTTTAATAGATAGAGTGATTCAAGAGGAAGGTTTATATGTACTTTTTATCCCGATATTCCTACGGGAACGGGAACCACGTGGGTGAAACCGCGGGCGGCCGCTAGTTTGGAATAAAACGGGAAAAACGAATTCTGCTGGAGTAACGGTGCTCCAGCAGGAAGACTCTAAACTAATGATCGGAGAGAAATAAAAATTATGTGGGCGGGTAGCTTAGATTCTAGCAGGAATGTGCGCCAAATATGAAATTTGTGGGCCTTACAGTTTTGGAGATATTTGATTTTCTGCTGGCGTAACGTTTTGCCGAGTCCCAGATCTCGGGAACTACTGGATGTGCGATCTTACAGTAAAGGCATATAAGTAGCGCCTAATTTGTGCTGTATGCACATACAGAAAACATTTCAAAAATATTCACGGATTTGAAGTAAACAGACATTTTCAGAAATCAAAAAAATAATTCTAGCGCCTAAACTACCACACAAATATAGAAACCAAAAACGGTGTTCTATTCTTCTTGCTATTTCTAATTACCATAAAAAGTTTGAGAATCCCACAGTTACGCGTTTTTGAATAATACCCACATGAAGGTGAGACAGACAATGTCATGACTTTGACGATCAGCAGGATAAAGATATCAGAGATTATTTAGATCCTAGCCCAATAAATAATTAGTGCTGTTACTAAAGTACATGTTCTGAAAATTTCAGCATCAAATTTTTCGTAATAAAGTAAATATTCATTAAAATCCAAAACAACTGCCAGTATTCTGATTAACCGACCAAATTCGATAGACCACGAAAAAGCGACGCGCTCATACATATTGATGACCTTCTTTAATGTGTCGTATTATGCAGAAAAATTTAATGTACAGTCGCGTTCATAACTTTTTTTTGGTAAATGTAGGTGAATAGTGCTCTATCATTCAAAAGGATAGTTTGAGCCTTTATTCATACCAGCACAGTATAAGAAGGAACCATTTTTCCATACAGTAGTCCGACGGAGACGTCAAGAGAGACAGGTCAATCGTACGGGGCGTGACAAATAAACAAATAAACAAACTTCTTATTTAATTAATATTATAGTGCATACGATTTGCATACGTGCAAATCTTGATCTCGCATATTTTATAGAACTACTGTCTGGGACGTATTAATTTCTAAAATCCAAGATGGCGGCCAACTTTTTTGTTTGTTGGCCAATTTCGATGAAACTCGGTTTTTGGTACTATTTGGACAAGAAAACAGCAACGCTATGTTAAAAAATTTAAAAATCCAAGATGGCCGCCCACTTTTTTATTTGTGGGCTGATTTTGGCGAAACTCGGTTTTTAGTACTATGACAAGAAAACAGCAACGCTATGTTAAAAATATTAAAAATCCAAGGTGGCGGCCAACTTTTTTCTTTGTTGGCCTATTTTTATTAAATTCGGTTTTTGGTACTATTTTGACAACAAAACAGCAACGCGGTGTTAAAAATATTAAAAATCTAAGATGGCGGACAACTTTTTTGTTTGTGGGCCGATTTTGATGAAACTCGGTTTTTAGTACTATTTTGACAAGAAAACAGCAACGCGGTGTTAAAAATATTAAAAATCCAAGATGGCCGCCATTTTTTTATTAGTGGACCGATTTCGATGAAACTCTGTTTCGAGTACTATTTTGACAAGAAAACAGCAACGCAATGTTAAAAATATTTAAAATCAAAGATGGCGGCCAACTTTTTTGTTTGTGGGCCGATTTCTATGAAACTCGGTTTTTGATACTATATTGACAAGAAAACAGCAACGCAATGTTAAAAATATAAAATATTCAAGGTGTCGGCCAACTTTTTTGTTTGTGGGCTGATTTTGATGAAACTTGGTTTCTAGTACTATTTTGACAAGAAAACAGCAACGCATTGTTAAAATATTAAAAATCCGTAAGTTGATAAATTGGTATGGATAAGCTGCGTTCGGAATGATTCCGTTTCGGAATTCCGTATAAAAATTCCCTCTCTATGTGCCCAGTCTAGGTGTTATTGTTGATCGAAGTGCCCAGTCTAAGATCAATGAGAAGATATGTAGCATAGAAAGTTATTGCACACTGTTTGTTGTGTTGAGCACGAATCTGTTCTGTGGCGTTGCGCTTGTGCGAGCTGTTACTAGGGTTGCCTGCCACTGCCATTCTATTTCATTACAAAATAAGGAGATTTAATATGCGTATTCAACTGGTTCACAAAATAAATTATTTTTCTTTCTTTCTCTCTGTAATCTACAATATTAACTCAAAATTGGCAAGATAAAAGGCCTAAAAAAATACAAAATAAAATCTTGCTTTTTCAGTTTTCGAGAAAAACCTACTTCGAGAATGACGTTACCAGCTTCGGTTGTGGTTTGGTTGAAATTATTTAGCGCGATCGCCCCCCAGGAATGCAACAAAACACATTTGTTAATGAAATCTCAAATAATATATAAACATGAAACATGAATGGTTTATAGGAGCTACCAGGCGTATGTTTAATAAAACATCTGATAGCACTATTATACAGTTTATTAGCTTTACTTATCACGAAAATTTACAAATGCTAGAGACACAGTTCAACACAGTTTCTTAACAAAATCGCCATCTTTGTTATTCTAGCTCTTGCGCCGGCTGGTGTTGCCAACGCAGTCTCACATGCGCGCGAGTACAGCGCGGTAAATTTAAATAAGTGAAGCTCGTACGCCACACCACCCCCCTAGGTTGAAAGATACCCCAACCATAAGAAAAACACAATAACTTTACATCTTACATTCTAAAAAAAACAGAAACAGAAACAATGAAATACACAAGTTTAAATGTAAAATACATGTTACATTCTACAAAAACAGAAACAATAAAACACAATAAAAATGTAAATTGCAAATAGGATGCAAGAACATGCTTAAAACTAGTACACAAAAACAAATACACATAACATAAATGGACGGTGGGTGAGCTAAAACTACAGATCGAGACGGGCTTTGAAGCGAACGTTACGACCTGAGCGTGTCGTGTATTGCTGCGGTTGAGTTGGGGTTGCGGTCACAGGAACAGGCGCAGCTTGAGGCGCGTTCGGGGCGTCGGGCACAACCGGAACAGCTGAACTTGGGCTAGGTGTCGCAGGTAAGTTAGCGATTGGAGCACGGTATGTCGATGCGGTTGGGCTGTCGAAGGTAAACGCCGGTTTTAGGCTAAGGCCGCACAGCGGTTTTTTAATCGCGCGATTAAAAATTCGCGCGATTTTTTAATCGTGAATTTTTTGCTACCACGCACTGCGATAAAAAAATCGCGAAATACATGAATTACAGTGTTGCCAGATTACGAACGTCTGGCTTTCCCCCAGATCTCTCTGAAATCCCCCAAAATACTAGTATAAAAAAGGTATTGTCTTGTTTTTCATAATATTCCTTGTAATACCCTAATTTCATTTGCATTTATCCTTGGTCTTAATATTCGTTAGCACTATTCTTATTTTTACTAATATCTCTTTGTACCTATAATCATTTAGTAGCAATAACTCTCTAGGAGACGGGCAGCAGCGCCTCCTGAAACACCAGGCCATACTGCGATAATCCTCGGGGTAAGATTCGGCTACCAACACCGACGATTTGACCTGGCAACCTACAATACGCGTACACTAAGGCTCGACGCGAAGCTAATAGAGTTGGAAGAGGCAACTAGTAAGTTACATTGGAATATCATTGGGTTATCTGAAGTCCGAAGAAAAGGGTAGGACTCGATTATCCTGCAATCCGGTAACTTACTATACCACCGGGAGGGCGACCAACAGTCCCTAGGTGGTGTCGGGTTCATCGTCCACAAGTTCCTTGTCAACAACGTGATCACCATCGGAAGTGTCTCGAGCAGGGTAGCATACCTGATACTCAGAAAATCGAAACGATATTTCATCCAGGTCTACGCTCCGACCTCGATTCGATACACGACGATGTCGAAGTGGAGGCTATGTATGAGGAGATCTCTAAAGCCATGCATAACTATAAAGCCATTAAATTAACACGGTTATGATGGGGGATTTTAATGCAAAGCTGGGGCAACGCTGCGGTGATGAGTTGAGAGTGGGGCAATTTGGATTTGGGCAACGGAACAAAAGGGGCCAGATGCTGGCAGACTTCATGGAGAGGGAGAACTCCTTCTGTATCAAGCATGTAAGCCGCAAATGGACCTGGATTAGTCCCGACGGTAAAGTCGAGATCGATTTTACCATGTCGACAAAG
The DNA here is from genome assembly GCA_949710035.1 of Crambus lathoniellus. NCBI lineage: Eukaryota > Metazoa > Arthropoda > Insecta > Lepidoptera > Crambidae > Crambus > Crambus lathoniellus. The sequence continues at coordinate 35,235,190 of OX453296.1, forward strand.
AAGTACATATTCAATGATGTCATTGTGATCAACGCTGTTAAGACAGGAAGCGATCACCGCATGGTCAGAGGCACATTGAATATCAACGTCAAGCTTGAAAGATCGCGACTGATAAAATCCACACTTCGACCAATACCGGCTTAAATTTAAAACCCCGAGTAATCAATCAATTAATTCAGTAATCAATCAATAAATACTTTTCCTAGCATAGAAAATAATATTTTTTTTAATCTTTTTGATAAAATAATTGCTCACTAGAAATATTTAAATTCCAAAATTTAGAAAGAATTTCCTCTTTCTGGCATCACTGGGCTGACTGGCTGTTTTGTGTATGTGTGCGTATCATGCGTGCATGTGTGCGTAGTATACTACCTAGTATACTAATAGTCACAGGATAAAAAGAAGCAGTAGAATAACGCTCCATAGCCATAGTGCGACATGGAGCTTTTCGGCAGATTTCTCCGTCAGGGTGGTTGTCTCCATCCGATAGGTGAAGAAGGCAAGACACATTGATTGAAAACCTTTGTCTTCAGATAAAGATACATTGAAAAATGGAAAATGAAGTATTTAGAAAAAATCGACCCGTCCCACAACCAGCTCCGATGGGAGTCGAACCCACGACCTTTCACTATCCGGGCGACTGCTCTAACCACTGAGCTACGGAGTCGTTAAACGACATTTTTTAATAATAAAAATTGCATTGTGAATGCAAAGAAATAAAAATTTTAATAACATAAAGATACACTTTGTGTTTTTGTAGATTAGTTTTCGAGCTTGTTTGGAGTGCTTTTATTGTTATTTAAAAAAATGTTATGTTGGGTGCGTTTTATGACAATTTAGACATCCATCAGCATCATCATGTCAGCCGAACGATGCCCACTGCTGGGCATAGGCCTCTCCCAAGGATCTCCACAACGATCGGTCCTGCGCTGCCCGCATCCAGCGGCTTCCCGCGACCTTGACCAGATCGTCGTCAGTCCACTTTGTAGGGGGCCTGCTCACGGAACGTCGTCCGGTACGCGGTCGCCATTCGAGAACATTTCCGCCCCAACGACCATCGGTTCTCCGCGCTATGTGTCCCGCCCACTGCCACTTCAATGATGCAATCCTTCGAGCGATGTCGGCTGTTTTAGTTCTCCTGCGGATCTTATTATTTCTGATTCGATCGAGCAGGGAAATACCAAGCATCGCTCTCTCCATTGATCGCTGGGTGACTTTGAACCTTCTTGTGAGACCCATAGTAAAAGACCACGTTTTACTTCCATAGGCCATTACTGGTAACACACACTGGTAAAAGACTTTCGTCTTGAGACATTGAGGTATTTCGGACGCAAATATATGCCGGAACTTCCCGAACGCTGCCCATCCGAGCTGGATTCGACGAGAGATCTCTTTCTCAAAGTTGGACTTACCTAACTGGACCGTCTGTCCCAGGTAAACATAGTGGTCGACAACTTCGAGTGTAATGTTCCCAACATTAACTGGACCAGGTGCAACATGGGCATTGGACATAATTTTCGTCTTATCCATGTTCATCTTAAGACCCACTCTTTGAGAAGCATTACTGAGATCTTCGAGCATTGTGTTCAGGTATTCCAAGGTCTCAGCCATAAGAACTACATCATCGGCAAACCGTAGATGTGTTAGGTACTCGCCATTGATGCCGCATCCTTTCCAGTCCAGAAGCTTAAAAATATCCTCCAACGCAGCTGTGAACAGTTTCGGAGAGATGACGTCTCCCTGTCTCACACCTCGCTGTAGTTGGATAGGATTAGAGCTCTGATTTTGTAATCGGACTGACATCGTGGCGTTTTGGTATAAGTACCTCAGCACCTCGATGTACCTTTTTTACATCCATTTAGACATCAAAACAACACAATATAAGGTCCTTCTTAAATAGTGCACATAATTTTAAGGGGTCAATGTACTCACGCATACAAACAACTTTCACTATGGTACGTACCAACATTGAAAACGCGAAAAAAGAATCAGTTGTTCCATAGAAAATTTTAAATCGCATAGATCAAAATGTATGGAACAGCTGTTTTTTTTTCGCGATTTCAATGTTGATACCATAGTAAAAGTTGTTTGTATGCATGAGTACATTGACCCCTTAAAATTATGTGCACTATTTAAGAAGGACCTTATATAAAGTACATTAATTACGTAGGTATTTTCTGTTCGTCAAAACAGCGTTTGACGCGTTATTGTACCGACGTGTCGTCGGCCAGACGATGAGTCAGAATCAGAAGTACCTATACCGTCGCGTTCAGACCTCTATATGAAAATAGAATACTGGTACTCGTAGTTCACTCAGACTATCTATAGTACGCATGCGTATGATGAGCGGGACGTCAAATTAACCCAGCAGCGGCCAGCGGCGGCGGACGGAATGATTTAGTTGAAGATTTTATAATAAGTTTGACATAATAATTACTATTATATTTTTGTGTTTTAATACGCTTTAAGAAATTTTTTAATAAGTTTTTTAGCATACTAAAAAGAGAGATTTTAATTAAGATAAGATTAGATCTTTCAGAGTAAACTACGAGTACGAGTTAGATTTTTTGTTTGTTTGTAATGCCTAAACTCAATAAACCTACTGGACTGATTTTCAAGGCTTTATTATTTCTAATTGACATGAATATATATTTTAACACGATATTCCTACGAAAATGGGTACCACGTAAAACACCGTAGAGTCCCTATGTAAGAATAAAATAGTTTCCAAACTATTAAAAATTAAACTTGAAAGTAAAAAACATACTTTATTTTAAAGCTATATTTCGCCCGCGGCTTCACTCACTCGAGTTAGACTCGGAGTAACGGAGTTCACTCGTTAGATCTTTTTTTATTAACAACTAGTGGCTTCTTTGCGGTTTTACCCGCATAGTACTCGTTCCCGTGGGATATCTGGATAAAATATAGCTTATGTCACTCGGGAAGAATGTAGCGTTCTACTGGTGAAAGAATTTTCAAAATCGGTCCATTATTTGAATTTATTCGTTACAAACAAAAATACAAATTTTTTCTCTTTGAGATTTTAAATTATTTTATGCATTCACAATGCAATTTCTGTAAGTATAGGAAAAATGTGATAGTAAAAAACCAGGAGCCCTATAAGTATATTCCGCCTGAAAGCTACTTATAGGGCTCCTGGTTTTTTACTATTTTTCCTATATCTTTTCTCTTTGTATGGATATTCTTTCCTATTTCTCTATACAAACGTTTGACCCCGTTTCCCTCGATCTCGAATTTCGAGAAATACATTCCTAGCAGATGTCTAGGTATAATAACTATCTGCATGCCAAACTTCAACGCAATCCATTCAGTGACTTCAGCTTTGCGTCGATAGATCAGTCAGTAACGGTTGTTGCCTTTATTATTATGTCGTAGGATGAATGGATTAATCGATTTTTGTGAAAATACTAGATTTTGCAAAAACACGGATAGTTACACAATTTTTTAATACCCTAAACCCTATTTACCCTTTATTAAGTAAGATTGAGAAATGTCATAATCTATGTCTATATATCCGGTTTTTCGCAAAATTCTTAGTATTTTGTAAATTAAACTATGCAGAAAACTGAAATTTTCAACGGCACGTACCATTAATATCAAGTCGATACGATTCAGGGCTTGACACTTCAATGCTTTTCGACTTCAAATACTAAGCCCTAAGTTTGCAAAAAGTGAGGCCGAGACCTGTATGTCATTTTGTAATTGAAGTTGAAATGTCAGTTGAAAAAATACTAGCCATACGTTCGCGACTTCATCTGCGTGGACCCCTTTTTTACCTCCTTAGAGCAGGAATTTCCAAAAATCCTCTCTTAGTCCCCCCTTACACTCCACAAGGAAAATATATGTCGAATTTCAGGTTCTTGCGCCCAGTAGTTTCTGCTGTGCGTTGTCTGTCAGTCAGCCAGTAACGCAAGAGTTTTATATTTTGAAAAAGTTAAAATGAAAAACATAAAAAAATATAATAAAATAAGTAAACTTTAATTTTAACTTATTTACTTCAAAGTTTAAATATACAGATAGTTGATATTTAAAAATCAAAAAAAGCACTCCTGTATTATAATAGGTCTTTACATATGAAATTGCCGTTTTTTTCTTTTGTACATATAACTTAACAACTTTTATAATATTAGAAATATATAATTTCTTTAATATTGCGTTACATTAAGACCGTATCGAGCAACTTTTGATAATTTAATAACCACGATATTTGATTATTTACATAGAAAAAACTTATTCCGAAAGTTACGACTTTTTTTATTTCCAGAATTTCGTACTTTATTAGTTGTAACTTAGTGAAAAAAAAATTTTTTTCTCTTAACGAATGTGTCATTTAGTAGTTAAAATGTCCATAAATACGTGTGTAAAATTTTGTAAATTTACATAATATTAGTCGTTAAATAATAACAAAAACGTTAGTATGGAAAAAAAATAATTACAGAAATCTCCATACAAAACGGCAATTTCATAGGTAAAGACCTATTATTATAACTTTTACCCGGTAGCGACAGAATATATTTTAGAAATAGGCACGCCTCCCGCCGGGTTAAGACGCGCGATTATTTCAAAGCTAATAGCGATTTTTTATTCGCGCGATTTTTAAATCGCGATTGCGTGTATCTACATACAATTCCATGTGTTACAAAATCGCGATTTTTAATCGCGCGAATTTTAATCGCTGTGCGGGCTTACGCTAACAGTTTTGTCTGTCCTGGAAACGACCGGGTATGGACCCCTGTAGGGAGGCTTCAGTGCAGGCCGAACAGTGTCGTCTCTCAAAAAAACGTGGGACGCAGTCTCGAGTTCCATTGAAATGAAGGTGCGCTGCTGTCCATGTCGAGAGGCAGGTGTTGGCCTTAGGCGTGCCATGTATTTTCGCAACACAGCTGCGACAATACATGGCACGCCTAAGGCCGATTTGCCTTACGGCATGCCGTCTTGCTTACACCTTAGTGGGGTAAGCAAGACAACTTGCCATACCATATCATATCGCGCGTTATAAGCCGCTCATGCTAGGCCGGCTGAGGTATTGTATTGTATTGTAAAAAAGTTCGTCCTTTTAGACAGGCGAAGACATCAAGCCATACTGCCAATTCTTGAGTATTATGTATGTTATTATGCGATCACCGCATGCTTAGAGGCACATTGAATATCAACGTCAAGCTGGAAAGATCTCGACTAATAAAATCTGCGCTCCGACCAATACCGGCTCAAATTCAAAACCCCGAGTGCTTTCAGCTCGAGCTCCAAAACCGCTTCGAAGCCCTTGAGAACAGCATCGATATGGACGATCTATACAACATGGTGGTGGACACTGTCCGCACGGTAGGGTCCAAGCACTACAAAATAATAAATCCAATAAAATAAATAAATAAATAAAATAAAAAAACCCACCGTCCTAAATTAAAGAAACTCTCCAGCCATACTATCCGACTCATGGATCAGAGAAACGAAATGAAACTACAGAACTCAGCGGATGCCCTTCGTTATCGACAGCTAAATAGGCAGATCTCCAAGTCCTTGACAAGCGACCTTCGCCAATTTAATACCGAGCGTATTAGAGAGGCCATTGAGCGGAACAAAGGCTCCAAAGTGTTCGCTAGAGATCTGGCTATAGGGCAAAGTCAACTGACGAGGCTGCAAGCTGAGGACGGTAGTATCATTTCATCAACACCTGAAATCCTGAGGGAGATTGAGAGTTTCTATGGACAGCTATATTCCACACAAACACCTGTTGAAAGTAAGGCTACAGAACCTAGAGCCAAACTTACCCGACACTATACCGAAGATATCCCGGACGTTAGCCTGTACGAGATTAGAATGGCTCTCAAGCAGCTCAAAAACAACAAGGCGGCGGGCGATGACGGAATCACAACAGAACTTCTGAGAGCGGGCGGTAAGCCGATACTTAAGGTCCTCCAGAAGCTCTTCAACTCTGTCATCCTCGAGGGCAAAACGCCAAAGGCATGGGGCAGAAGCGATGTGATGCTGTTCTTCAAGAAGGGTGATAAGACTCTCCTGAAGAATTACCGACCCATCTCGCTTCTGAGCCATATCTACAAGTTGTTTTCGAGAGTCATTACGAATCGTCTCGCTCGCAGGTTCGACGACTTCCAACCTCCCGAACAAGCCGGGTTCCGAAAAGGTTATAGTACCATAGACCACATTCATACGCTGCGGCAAGTCATACAGAAGACCGAAGAGTATAACTTGCCACTATGCTTGGCGTTCGTGGACTATGAGAAAGCCTTTGATTCGATCGAGATCTGGGCAGTGCTGCAGTCTCTCCAGAGGTGCCAAATAGACTACAGGTGTCGCGAACTAGCCAGTCTGCGAATATTATAGATGGCAACACCGATGCTCGCTGTAATGATGACAGCGCGCCAATTGTAAAAGAGTAAGTAAGCTAATATGGCATTCTGCCTGTAAAAGTTTTATGGTGTGAAACAGGTGCTAAGTGGTAGCTGGTGCTGGACATCTTTACATCCACTAACTAAAGCTAAGTATACCTAACTCAGCTAAGTATGATACCATTTCGTAGTTGTTGAAGTGCACTTTAATAGCCAATTATGTTTAATATGCAAACTAATCTATCTTACTGAAACCTTTAACCGAGCTACATTATATTTTAACATGGCCTATGTGATCTCCTGTGGCTCTTAGCGCGGGTAGTTGTTTGCCCGTCTCGATTAGAGTCGTCATGTACTCCTGTATGTCTTATGTTGTTCAACCCATGCCTTGAGGTGTAAGGATGGGATCAGTCAGCTCGAGTGACTGAAAGGCTAGTTGCCTGCAATAGCCCCACATCCTTGAGCTGCAAGGATTGCTGGGAAGAGTTGGCTCATGTAAGTAACTAAAGATCTTGTGCGTGGTGATAGAGTCGGCTCGAGCGACTCCGAACCCAAGTAATAAGAATGAGCAACTAGAGGCCTTATTATGACCCGCATCCTGACGTGCTAGGATTTGTCGGGAGAGTCAGCTCGAGTGACTCAAGGCCTGAACCTGATTGGTTCCGTTAATACCCTTCTCCTTGGTCTGCGGGGCAGGTTAGTGTAAGGACATTATGTTAATTTGTTCTGTTGTTCTTTTAATGTGATCATGAGTTTGCCAGTTAATGTCTGTATGGTACATAGTATTTGCGGTAAGAATATGGTAATCGACTGTGTACTTGAATTTCTATATGTGCGAGAGCTGAGTCACTGTTTGTGATAAGGTTCTCTTAGTGGCACCGAGCGGCTCGGTGTCAGGGTTGAATTTTATGTGCAGGTCACAGCCAAGTCTCATGAAGATCTCAGAGTGGGAAATATTGCTACATGCTGCTGCATAACCATAATAGAAGTAGGATCTAGAGGTATGGATAATAATATTTTTTTCTTTATTCGCAATTGACACCCGTTGCGACATGGTGGAGGTGCTGGGATCTGAGAAACAGCACCTTCAGCAACTCAACCAAATCCTGACAGATGATGTAAAGTTCCTTTCATAATTGATGAATAAGTTTATGGAGAAACAAAGAAACATGCGAAGCAGAGAAGCAGCTTGTTAAAGGATATTCTGAGAAAAATTGTTGTAAACAATAGAAATATGTAGCAATTTCCCACTCACTGGAGATCAGAATGAGAATGATTACTTTAGTAAGCAGATATATGTTTAAAACTCATGATGGTATGCTAATACAGGTACCTACCTATTAGTTTAATTATAAGCAAACAAGTACTTCAGACCTTAATTTTATTCTTATAGCATGATTAATTCAAGCTAGTTTTGTTATGATATATTGTTTGCATTACAACAATATTTCATTCATTTTGGTATATTTTGGTAAAGCTCTTATGGTCATTAGTTGTATTTACTCTCAAGAGATGGCGCTAGAGGCCGCATCCTTACAACATTGATGAGATCGTATTTGATTTATTTTAATGCTTATTTCTAATCTGTTGCGTTTATTATAAAATAAAGTTGTAAATTATACCATATTTAAGGCGTGTATGCTGTTTTTACTACCTTTACCCTAAAACCTGACAATTTTGAATGCGAAGAAATTTCGCGCGTATAACGCCATACTGACTTTTTAACCAATAAAGACTAATGAAAACTGACTGGGGGTTGCTAATTGGCCAATTAGCTGACAGTGTTTGACAACGACGAATGAGATTCTTTGAACCTGACGTTGACGTTATGTTTGGTAGCACTTAGTGTTGTCAATGCTTTCGGAAATTCGGTAACTTAATCGATCCTTTAACGATTTAAAGGTACGTTTAATCGATTTAAAATCGATTGAATCTTGACCTTATGACCGGAATACTTAAACTATACTTTGTTTTCTATATTTACCTGTTACCTACAATATTATCTTAAATTATAAAGAAAATATGTAATTGTTTGTGAATATTATTAATTATGTGTATGAGAGATTAAGTTAAGGCAAGAATTAGTAGGTAATTGAAGTGTTAATGCGGCATGGATTTATATTTGTATATTACGGAAAACGGGCTTGAGCTGCCTAGTGGTATATAGCCGTGATTGCTGGCTTGCTTACTCATGTTTATTTTGAGGTAAATATGGTCCTTTTAGCCGCACGGTAAATGTAATAAATCTTAACATAAGTTGTTTTAGAGGGAAACCTACGCCTACAAGTTCGGGCTGCCTCACAAACAACAGGATACGAAGGTTGTGCAGTGAGTGGATTTTCCTAAACTCAGGTACATGTGTTTGAGCGATTGAAACTCGAGAGGAAGGAATAGATTGTTGCGTTGCCTTGAAGACACTCGGTCTTGTCAACAAGGATATACGATTCTTTATCAGAGACCATTTCAGGAATCGATTATTCGAATCGGAATGCGGATCGGTCATAAGGCCCGGTTTCGGATACGGTACAGTGTGTGCACTACACTACAGTCAACTTTGAATCGAAAAACTTTTCTCGGTTTCCGCTTGTCCCGGACCCAACAACGCGGCGCATACTTCACGTCTACAATTCTTTCACATTTTTTAGGTAAGAAACTTTTTCATCTTTAGTGAAAAGTATCAAAATAAAGTCTGTCAGTTATGTCGATTATGCTGGATTACCGACAATATGTGTAAGAAGTTGTAATCTACTTCCAGAGCGTTCCTAACTTAATCGAGGCACGCGTCCCTTTGCGTGGACCACCGGCCGGCTCCTAGCGAGTGCATCCGTGGAACACACAGAAAACTTGAAATACTCCTTTTGGCCGACAAACAAAGAGATAAGGTACCTACTTTTCTACTTTATGTTCTTTCAAACATGATTACAAAGGAATGAAAACTGGTACTGTGTACCTACCTACCTGTACGTATCCTCGTTTTGTGATGATCACACACACCTCAGCAGTTGTTGCCTAAGGTTACCTCAAAGGGTGACCCACCGGCCTAATTCATGTCTAGGTACAAAGAATTTCAAAGAAAACTAGTGACTAAAAGTGGATTCTTATTGGAAATGACATAGGTACTTAAATTCTATGTAGGTAGATCAGACAAGTATTCTACTACCCTGTTGTTATGTATTTATATACAGAGATGAAGTTCTGTATGCTCCCTGTGTGTTTTACATTGTAAGAAATAGAAATTGAATGCTTTGTATTCAACATTAGGTATACTGCAGTTGGACGGCTAGTTACATTGAACTATCTACTAGAAGAAATTACGGTGCAGTCTATACCGGTCCATAAGTTGAAGAAACTGAGCAAGATATTTTCTCTCATAGTAAACCAGGTAATTAATTCATATTTTAACTTATAAGGGCTAACTAAACTAGATGATGCTGTTTACTTAGTGGACTGATTTTACCTGCCTGATGTTATAACAGTCTCTCCGTGCCTCAGATAATACACAATAGTATTTGTGCGACTATAATTGTAATATGCAATAAGATAATAGAATAAACTTAAGTAATGGAAAGTAATTCTGACTCGGATAAAGTTTTAACAAATTCAAAAATAAATGGGAATAAATAGTTTGTTTATTTGCATATCATTTCTGATGCAAACCAATGAAACGATCTGACTTTGTTTCCATATTCCAGGAATATGGAAGAGATAATTCTAGGAAGGCTTCAACTTTTTATAAAACAATTATCTGACCTCTCGGACAAGGCATGTTCATATGTTACTCTTAACGATGAAAACTTTTGTCAAGCTGAAATTATTGCTGCTAAAATGCAGAATGCGATTGAAAGGTTCAACAGTGAATTGAATAATTATTTTCGTTTAGTAAATGACCCAGCAGTGGATGTAATCTCTGATATGAGTTGTATGCAGATTGCTGCCGAAGAGAATTTAGTCGAGCTTAAAGTGAAATTAAAACAAAGGTCCTTACCTTCTAATAGTGGTTCATCCTTAAAGGATTCGGTACAAATGTCTAATACATGTCGTTTACCAAAATTGAACTTACCTGAATTTGATGGTGAAATAATCAATTGGCACCAGTTTTGGGATCAGTTCCAATCAAACATCCATGGAAGGAATATACCCGATGTAGACAAACTCTTATATCTTAAGTGCTGTGTTAAGGGCGATGCTAAAAAATTTATTGATGGCCTTGACACCACGAGTAAAAATTACAAAATTGCTATTGACTCTCTGAAAAATAGATACGGTAAACAAATTTTTTTAATTGATGCTCATTATTCTGCTCTCACCAAAGTGTCGATATCTGATCAAACAATAAGTTCATATAGGCAAACTCTAAATGAAATTGAAAAACACTTACGCGTACTGGAGTCGCTAGGGGAAGATGTTAATCATAATCACCTTCGGCATCTCATAACTGCAAAATTTCCTGAAGAACTTATCTATGAATTAAAGTTAAAGTCGACCAGTGATTCTATAGTTGAAATAAGACAGCAACTAGAGAAGATAATTTCGGCTCGGGAAGAAGCTAATAGGATTACGCAGAGGAAAGACACCAAAGAGGCTGAGAATTATACATTAAAGACTCTGCGTATACATGATGAGGCTAAGAGGGAAAGATTTAAAAGGAAAAGAAACTATCAGCTGGAGTCAAACAATAAGAGTCTTAGTTCTCGAAAGAGATTCTACGATCAAAGAGAAGGAAAGGGATATAATGGGAGAAAAGAAACAAAATTTAGGAAAGATGAGAAAACTGACGAAGTACCATCTACAAAAAGAAGGAAACTTTCATGCATTTTTTGCAAAGAAGATCATTACAATGACCAATGCACGAAATATAAAACATTAAGTGGAAGGAGATCTCTGCTAAGAAACAACTGCTATGCATGCCTCAGAAAAGGACATAGTGTAAGAGAATGCAGATATAAGATAAAATGCTGTTATTGCAATAACAATGGTCATAATAGAGCATTGTGTCCTAAGAAATTCACTTTAAAGGCAGAGGGATCAAATGATCCCACAGTTACATCAAACGATACCACCAGAACTAGTACTCTGTCAGCGGTTGGTATAAAGGGTTTAACTATTTTGCAGACGGCAATAGCATTTGCTTCAAAGGACGGGAATTCAAATCAGAAGAAGTGTCGAATTTTGCTAGATACAGGATCGCAGAGGTCCTATATTACGGCAAAACTTGCTGAAGAATTAAAACTACCCGTGGAGGAAGAAGAACGCCTGTCAGTCTTTACATTTGGAGCTAATAGGCCTCAAGAGTTTGACAGTTCTGTTGTTAAATTACAACTAGAAACTCGAACTAAAGTTAAACGAACTATCTTTGTGAACGTAGTTCCAACAATTACTTCTGGAATTCCATGTCCTCCAAATAACTTTAGCAACTGGATAGATAAGAGACTACTAGCAGATGACGGAACCTCTGACTGTGTAGATGTACTACTTGGCAATGATTATTACTATAATATGTTAAAGGAAGAGAAAATACAAATAAAGGATAATCTATTTTTAGTTGACTCCGAATTTGGATGGATTGTGTCGGGTAAATTAGAACCTTGCGTTACAGACGACCAGGCACTATCAGTAGTAACTTATTTCAAAACTGAAGTAGACATGAAACTAAACTCACCTGACCTCCCGTTAGATCAAGGAAATATTCCTCTTCTGTGGGATATTGAAGCTATTGGCATTACGGATTCTCCGGCTGAAACTAGGGAGGAAGAGGCGTTGAAGTCCTTTAATAGTACAACTAAACTAATAAATAACAGATACTCGGTTAGCTGGCCTTGGAAAACCTTTCCTCCTGATCTACCTAACAATTTTGGCCTAGCCTTTGGCCGATTAGTGAATCTAATAAAACGAAGTGATACTGATACTTTACTTTCCTATGATTCAATTTTAAAAGAACAAATCGAAAACGGTATTATAGAAGAGGTTCTTAATCCAACTGAATCGAATAATGATATTATTCATTACCTACCTCATCACGGAATAAAACAGAAGAGCAAATCGATAAGAATAGTATATGATGCTTCTGCGAAGACTCAGGGCAACAAAAGTCTAAATGATTGCTTGTATTGTGGACCGTTGTTACTAGAAGACTTGACGGGTCTCTTGATAAGGTTCCGGTATCATCGCATAGCTCTTTCAGCGGATGTAGAAAAGGCATTTCTACAAATTGCTCTAAATGACCAAGACCGTGAAGTGACAAGATTTTTATGGGTAAAGGATATAACAAAACCTGTGACCAAAGAGAACATAAAGTGTCTTAGATTCTGTAGAGTTCCCTTTGGGGTGATTTCTAGTCCATTTCTCTTGAACGCTACAATAAAACACCATTTGTCGAGGGAAGTAAAGCTGAAGAAGATAGCTAACGATATATATGTAGATAGTGTAATTACTGGAGCCTCATCGGAAGAGGAAGCATTACAATTATATACATATTCTAAGGAAGCCTTTCAACGAATATCTATGAATTTAAGACAGTGGACTTCAAACTCAGAGAAATTCATGCAAACAGTTCCAGATGCAACTGAAGACAAATTAGTCAAAATATTGGGCTTGGACTGGAACTCATCCGAAGATACTCTGCAGCTCAGATACAATATTGAAACCAAAGCGAATACTAAACGAGACGTCCTAAAAATAATTGCTTCAGCGTATGATCCTTGCGGATTCGCTGTACCACAATTACTGAGAGCGAAACTATTCCTTCAAGAACTCTGGAAAGCTAAAATTAAATGGGATACGCAATTATCTAAAGAATTGTTAGCAGAATGGTTGGCGATTTGCAAAGAACTAGAAGATATTAAGAACATAATAGTTCCAAGATGTTATTTGCAAAATACTAATAATAAAGAGTTTCAAATTCACTGCTTCACTGACGCATCATCAAAGGCGTATGCAGCTGTCGTATATATCTTACATGGAAATAAAATTAATTTTATAATTGGGAAGTCGCGATTAGTACCGATAAAGGATCAAAAACACTTACAGATTCCCCGTTTGGAATTACTCGGCGTCTTAATCGGTAGTCGTCTTATAAAATTTGTTCTTAAAAGTCTTCGTGTTCTTGATATCGAAATCTCATTACAAATAATATGGACTGATAGTCAAATAGTGATTGAGTGGCTCAAGACAGATAAACTCCTACCACCCTTCGTATCTAGACGAGTAGAAGAAGTAAAAAAGAACAAAGATTTGCAGGTAAGATATGTCCCCACAGATCTTAATCCTGCTGACATAGCAACAAGACCCATTGATTCTAAATTAAATAAACAAACTTGGATTTCAGGACCTCAATTTCTTTCTAAGAAACAAGAATCCTGGCCACTAAGCACAACTACAACAGAATCATCTTTTCTTTTGACTGGGGAGGGTCTTACGAGTGAAACGTCTAGTCCCAAACCGGGTGAAGCTACAAAAACTATTCAATCAAAAGACGAGGAAAACAAACATAAGGAACAATCAGTCAAGCCAATTAAAAGTACGACAGAAGAAATAAAGGAACTACAAGCTCATTATTTTCCAAGAGAATTTAGAAATGAAGAAACCGATTTGAGTCGGAATCTTAATCTGTTTAAAGATGTTGATGGAATTCTACGCTGTAAAGGACGCTTCAAGAACGCAGATTGGTCATTCGACCAAAGGTATCCTATACTTATACCAAAGGAAAGTGACTTCACAGATAAAATAATATACAAGACTCACAATGATAATTATCATGTTGGGGTAAATCATACTCTAAGCATTATCAGACAAACCTTTTGGATTCCACAAGGAAAAAGTAAAGTGCAGAGACTCTTGAGGAAATGCCCAAGATGCGTTAAGCACGGTGGTGGACCCTTTCCGCTTCCACCCACTCCTGCGCTCCCACCTGAAAGAGTTAATTATTCACCACCCTTCACATTCACAGGCTTAGATTACCTAGGACCTCTTTTAGTTAAACATCAGAACGGGACTGAGAAGCGTTGGATATGCCTATTCACATGTCTAGCAGTGAGAGCAATCCACCTTGAAGTTGTCAAGGATCTCACAGCTGAGGAAGGGTTACTCGCACTCAGGCGAATGATCGCTAGTAGAGGCAAACCAGAAACCCTCACATCAGACAACGCAACGCAGTTTAAATTAATGTCAGAAATTCTGGCAAAACCATTTTGTATAAAAAATGATATTAAGTGGCGCTTTATACCACAACTGGCCCCATGGTTCGGCGGTTTTTATGAAAGGTTGATTGGAATAGTCAAAATTTGTATGAAACGAACACTTATGAAACATTTATTGAATGATACTCAACTATGTACCATCATAAAAGAAATTGAAAGTGTTGTCAATTCGAGACCACTTACTTGCGTTGACTCGGAGCTGGAGCACATCCTTAAACCGGCAGATTTTCTGACAGTTGGCCGATGTATCACTTTGGAAACTTCTCACGAAGACTCGGTCATTGAAGGCACAGCTACCAAGACTGAACTAATCAAAGCTTGGAGGAGGGCACTCGTCATTCAAGAAGAATTTAAAGAAATGTTCATCAATCGATACCTACCTAGTCTGAGAGAGAGGTATAACACTTCGCACCGTGAACCAAGAGTCAAAGCAAAGTCTTCGCCACAACTAGGACAGTTAGTACAGCTTAAAGGTGAGACAAAGAATAGACATGAATGGAAGATAGGAAAGATCACAGCCCTTCCCAAGGGTGCAGATGGTCAAAGTAGGATCGCAAAGGTAAACGTAGATGGAAAAGAGTTTATTCGCTCTATAGCACATTTGTACCCCTTGGAAATTGAGAATGAATCAGATGAATATTCTTATAAGGATCAACTTGAGGAAACGAGACATCAAAACTTAAGCGAAGATGAAGATTTACAATATGTGGAGCCCAACTTCGAAACAGAACCACAACCGAGTTGTAGTGATGACAACCCAAACAATTCAGATAACATTGATAAGAGTAAAGAAGACGATACATACCAAGATAATATGTTCGAGAGGTCAGAATTATTAGATACAGTCGAGAGAATCGACGAAAGGGATCAATCAAAGGATATGGACGCACCGAAAGAGAGAAGAGTAGCAGCTACAAAGGCTTTGGAGAAGATAAAGGAATGGACACGCGACTTGCAGTGTCTATTCTCAGGTCTTCCGGGCGGGAGTGTCGCGAACTAGCCAGTCTGCGAATATTATAGATGGCAACACCGATGCTCGCTGTAATGATGACAGCGCGCCAATTGTAAAAGAGTAAGTAAGCTAATATGGCATTCTGCCTGTAAAAGTTTTATGGTGTGAAACAGGTGCTAAGTGGTAGCTGGTGCTGGACATCTTTACATCCACTAACTAAAGCTAAGTATACCTAACTCAGCTAAGTATGATACCATTTCGTAGTTGTTGAAGTGCACTTTAATAGCCAATTATGTTTAATATGCAAACTAATCTATCTTACTGAAACCTTTAACCGAGCTACATTATATTTTAACATGGCCTATGTGATCTCCTGTGGCTCTTAGCGCGGGTAGTTGTTTGCCCGTCTCGATTAGAGTCGTCATGTACTCCTGTATGTCTTATGTTGTTCAACCCATGCCTTGAGGTGTAAGGATGGGATCAGTCAGCTCGAGTGACTGAAAGGCTAGTTGCCTGCAATAGCCCCACATCCTTGAGCTGCAAGGATTGCTGGGAAGAGTTGGCTCATGTAAGTAACTAAAGATCTTGTGCGTGGTGATAGAGTCGGCTCGAGCGACTCCGAACCCAAGTAATAAGAATGAGCAACTAGAGGCCTTATTATGACCCGCATCCTGACGTGCTAGGATTTGTCGGGAGAGTCAGCTCGAGTGACTCAAGGCCTGAACCTGATTGGTTCCGTTAATACCCTTCTCCTTGGTCTGCGGGGCAGGTTAGTGTAAGGACATTATGTTAATTTGTTCTGTTGTTCTTTTAATGTGATCATGAGTTTGCCAGTTAATGTCTGTATGGTACATAGTATTTGCGGTAAGAATATGGTAATCGACTGTGTACTTGAATTTCTATATGTGCGAGAGCTGAGTCACTGTTTGTGATAAGGTTCTCTTAGTGGCACCGAGCGGCTCGGTGTCAGGGTTGAATTTTATGTGCAGGTCACAGCCAAGTCTCATGAAGATCTCAGAGTGGGAAATATTGCTACATGCTGCTGCATAACCATAATAGAAGTAGGATCTAGAGGTATGGATAATAATATTTTTTTCTTTATTCGCAATTGACACCCGTTGCGACAACAGGTACATCGAGGTGCTGAGGTACTTATACCAAAACGCCACCATGTCGGTCCGATTACAGAACCAGAGCTCTAATCCTATCCAACTACAGCGAGGTGTGAGACAGGGAGACGTCATTTCTCCGAAACTGTTCACAGCTGCGTTGGAGGATATTTTTAAGCTACTGGACTGGAAAGGATTCGGTATTAACATCAAGGCGAGTACCTAACACACCTGCGGTTTGCCGATGATGTAGTTCTCATGGCTGAGACTTTGGAAGACCTGAACACAATGCTCGAAGATCTCAGCAATGCTTCCCAAAGAGTGGGTCTGAAGATGAACATGGATAAGACGAAAATCATGTCCAATGCCCATGTTGCATCCGCTCCAGTTAATGTAGGGAACATTACACTCGAAGTTGTTGACCACTATGTCTACCTAGGACAGACAATCCAATTAGGTAAGTCCAACTTTGAGAAAGAGATCTCTCGTCGAATCCAGCTCGGATGGGCAGCGTTTGGGAAGCTCCGGCATATATTTGCGTCCAAAATTCCTCAATGTCTCAAGACTAAGGTTTTGACCAGTGTGCTTCGAGCAACGCGGGTCTTCCGTCCCGGAAGGGAGTAGCCTTAGCGAGTTTACTCTATTCAAATAGTTCTGTCGTTTTTTGGGGGGGGAAATGTGCACACAAGTGCAATTCCGTATACTTACATACAAAAACAATACTGTAAAGACGACACTAACACATAGAAAATCAAACAATACAGCGACAATTCGTGTACGGATGAGTCACAACTCACTCACACATTGCCTCGATTTCAACGTAAATAGGGCTGGACTCAACTGTCGATGCAGCAATATCGATAAATTTCAATTTCGGAAGAAGGACTAATAAAGGTAACAAACTGAAACATATTACAAATATTATTTTTATTTATCGGTTAAACAATTATTGCTTAACTAGTGGATCCTCGCGGTTTTACCCGTGTGGTACCCGTTCCCGTGGGAATGTCAGGATAAAATTAAGTCTATAGCCTTCCTCTCTAAATGGACTATCCAACAATAAAAGAATTTTTCAATTCGGTTCAGTAGTTTCTGAGATTAGCGCGTTTAAACAAACAAACTCTTCAGCTTTATAATATTACTGAAAAATGGAAAATGAAGTATTTAGAAAAAATCGACCTGTCTCACAACTAGTTACGATGGGACACGAACCCACGACCTTTCGCTTTCCGGGCGACTGCTCTAACCACTGAGCTACGGAGTCAGTCAGCTAGTTGTGAGACGGGTCGATTTTTTTTCTAAATAATTCATTTTCCATTTTTCAGTTATAAAAATTGCATTGTGAATGCAAAAAACTAAAAATTAAAATAAGTTTATAATATTAGTTAAGATTTCTTATAATTATTATTAGGTATTTATGTAGGATCTTACTAACAGTTTTTGATATTCTATTATATAAAAATCTCGTGTCACGGTTTTTGTGGTTGCGCTTCTCCAAAACGGTTCAAACGATTTTGTAGTAATGTTTTTTTTCTTGGTAGGTACGAGAATAGTAATAAGACTTAATATTATACCGCTATTTCTAAGAGCTGATGATTTTATACCGCAATCGCTACTGATGATCTGTTTTGTAAGAGTGCGACCACATACGCGCTGTGACACGAGATATTAAAATTCAAAATTGCTATTTAGGTTGCGATTACAACACTTGTGAACGTCAAAGCAGCTACGCCATCAGTTCGCAAATCCTACGGCGGGAGACCTTGCAAGAAGAACCGGCAAGAAAACCTTTAAGGGCAATCTTTTTCTCCCTGTTATATTTTATACAGAGTCGTCAAATTGAAATTGAATTCCATCACAATAGAATACTTAATTTAAGTAGTAGGTAACATTTGCTCTTAATATTATATAATGTAACAGTAAACCATTTTCAACTAAACAAGAAATCAAATATGTCAACATGTTAGGCATAGCTGAACTTGTAGATCCAGCAGTATTGTAAGATGGTTCAATGGGTTATGAATGGCTCTGGAAAATAAGTATAACAGTGAGATGCAATTTTGTGACTTTATTAAAACACCGAGAATACTTAGAAGACTTGCGGCAAAAATGCAGTCTGTTATTAAATTTGGTACATATTGAATTCTCCGTTATTATTCTCTTTTTCTTTGGAAGGGCTTGAAAATCGGATGACATGAAATGGGTCGAGCAAATTACACTGCTCCGCTTGAGATCCCAGGTTTGCTTATTATTGAAAAAACTTTTCCATGAATTCTTTAATTCAGGATTTTTATGGAAGCTGTAAACACAAAAAGTGCGATAAATAAACAATGAAATCATAATGCTTTCATCATATTTTATCCAAAAAAAAAAATAGGCCGCCGTGGATAATCGATCGGACAGGCCTATTATTTTTATAACGTATATTCTACACCGCCGTGTCTTCATTCATACTTGATGTTACGGAACCCTCAGTGCGCGAGTCTGACTTGCTCTTGATCGGTTTTTGTTTATTGTAATTACATGCTAGGTAACCCAATAATAATAACGTACTATAGTTCATATAAAACCATGATAACAATCATTTGTACATATGAATAAATAACGTCTCGTCGCGTCGCTAACTGCCACTCAAATTTATCGACAAACATTATGACATGTAACGGTAACATCACTGTGTTGCCCATCGTCGGCGAGAAGTCGGATTTATCGCGCGACCGATCTGAAATTTGTATAAACCGGTCGAGCTAACATGACAGCTGCAGGTTATACCCGTCCTTCTCACTCTCCGGGCATGCGGAATCGAGTGAAAGAGAAGAGTATAAACTGCAGGCGTCATGTTTGCTCGACAGAGTTATATGGGCGAGCGGACTTGATGTTGCTGAACAAATCCGTCAACAATTTAAGAATAAAATATGCGAATTTGGTATTTAAATGTAATTAAATAGCAATAATATGATCAGAATTTACTTGCATGTGAAATGTTACACCATCTTTTTGTTAACTTGATGTTCCAGACCTTTTTTCAACAAACAAGCAAAAAACTGCAAAAAACTGAGCAATTCGGCATTTTTAATACTGCGGCGTTCGCTTGCGCGACTGGACTCGGTCTAGTAAAAAATCTGAGTGCAACTAGTTTTTATAAACGCCTATGCCCACTTGGGCTAGTACTTTGACAGAGGGGAAATGCTTCGTATGCCTACTCCCTTCCGAGACGGAAAGCCCGCGTTGCTCGAAGCCAGTGTGTGTTGCCAGTTATGACTTATGGAAGCGAGACGTGGTCTTTTACTATGGGTCTCATAAGAAGGCTCAAGGTTACCCAGCGAGCAATGGAGAGAGCGATGCTTGGTGTTTCCCTGCTCGATCGAATCAGAAATGATGAGATCCGCAGGAGAACTAAAACGACCGACATCGCTCGAAGGATTGCTCAGTTGAAGTGGCAGTGGGCGGGACACATAGCGCGGAGAACCGATGGCCGTTGGGGCGGAAAGGTTCTCGAATGGCGACCGCGAACCGGACGACGTTCCGTGGGCAGGCCCCCTACAAGGTGGACCGACGATCTGGTCAAGGTCGCGGGAAGCCGCTGGATGCGGGCAGCGCAGGACCGATCGTTGTGGAGATCCTTGAGGGAGGCCTATGCCCAGCAGTGGGCGTCGTAGGGCTGAAATGATGATGTATGTTATTATAGTTTCTTATGTTTTCATTAGAATGTAGGTGTGTTACATTCCATTGCTTCTTGAAGTATTTGGCGTCAAATATGTCGAGTCGGTCTTCTTGGTAATTCTTGCCGAGGTAGTCACCACTACAATAAAACACTCGGCATCACGTTACCGAGATAGCGCATATTTTAATCATTCCACACATCGTCCAGTTGCGTACACACTTGGGGCACAAAACCACACCTATCTTGAGTCACAAAGTCCACTATGAAACAAATTGCGATTAATTAAAATATCCACTTAACCTAACCCGCCAAAATGGCGCCAAAAACTCGCAACTAGTGCCGCAACTGAGCCGGGGCGCAAACCAGTACCCCGAGTGTAAGTTTTTATGTCAAGCAAACGCAAACTATTTCGAATGCGTATTAATGTCAATTTGTATGAAAACTATATAAGCGCGCTACTCGCCGCTAGAGGCGCTAATACAGTTTTCATACAAATTGACAATAATACGCATTCGAAATAGTTTGCGTTTTTTGACATAAAAACTTACACTACGGGCACAGTTCTAGCCCCGGCGGGCGGCGGCGCATCGGTGAACCCGTCGGTGAGAGGTCACGCACACATCGCCGCGCTATGTATCGGTGTACCGACAGCGGGCCGCATATTATAGAGCTTATTACACTTGGCTTAATTCAGCATCTAAATTAATCATACATTGCTTGTTTTGATTGCATTACTTGCTACAAATAAGCTCAATGAAAGCAATGTATGCTTAATTAGATGCTGAATTTAGCTAAGTGTAATAAGCCCTTAAGGCAGCTTGGTTATTGGTTGGTGGAATATTTATTCATGTGAGATCACTGTCTATTGTCAATTTAATCACATTGCACATTAGGTACCTATGTTTTAAAAAAAAAAGGAAATAAAATTACAAAACAACCTTAATTTTATTTTTATACTTAAATAATGTTAAAATTATTTGAATTCTTTCACTTCAAGTAAAAAAACAAAACAGAAATAGCTTCATTCGTCATTAAAAATTAAATAAAAGTACTCAGTCAAATCACTTTTTTACTTAAGTGTACACAAACGTGACGTGCACAAATCTGATCGGCAAAAAAGTTAAGAAGGTCATTAATATGTATGAGCGCGTCGCTTTTTCGTGGTCTATCGAATTTGGTCGGTTAATCAGAATACTGGCAGTTGTTTTGGATTTTAATGAATATTTACTTTATTACGAAAAATTTGATGCTGAAATTTTCAGAACATGTACTTTAGTAACAGCACTAATTATTTATTGGGCTAGGATCTAAATAATCTCTGATATCTTTATCCTGCTGATCGTCAAAGTCATGACATTGTCTGTCTCACCTTCATGTGGGTATTATTCAAAAACGCGTAACTGTGGGATTCTCAAACTTTTTATGGTAATTAGAAATAGCAAGAAGAATAGAACACCGTTTTTGGTTTCTATATTTGTGTGGTAGTTTAGGCGCTAGAATTATTTTTTTGATTTCTGAAAATGTCTGTTTACTTCAAATCCGTGAATATTTTTGAAATGTTTTCTGTATGTGCATACAGCACAAATTAGGCGCTACTTATATGCCTTTACTGTAAGATCGCACATCCAGTAGTTCCCGAGATCTGGGACTCGGCAAAACGTTACGCCAGCAGAAAATCAAATATCTCCAAAACTGTAAGGCCCACAAATTTCATATTTGGCGCACATTCCTGCTAGAATCTAAGCTACCCGCCCACATAATTTTTATTTCTCTCCGATCATTAGTTTAGAATCTTCCTGCTGGAGCACCGTTACTCCAGCAGAATTCGTTTTTCCCGTTTTATTCCTAAAGTATTAGGCCCACAAATTTTTTATTTGGCGCACATTTACAGCAAATTACGCACTAACTATTCATCAAACTCGCTTCCCTCTAGAAGCTACTTTCTTGCCAGCGTAACGGACACCAAAGCTCGACGTCGTCAGTACTAGTTTGTATGACAGAAATACCTATGTTTATTTTTATGCTAACCGATTGACGTCACATCCTAATCCAATATGGCGTATGGCGTTTCAGACATTTGAAGAACAGATTAAAAAAGACGATTTTTAAAATTGAATTATAAATTTAAAAATCCCTTTTTATTAATAAATATACACGTTTCTCGTTTACTTTTTACGTTATCTATCATAAAAATGCATTTTTATATTTTTTCTTTCTAGGTGTAAAATACCCTATTGTATGGCATATTGAATCAAAGGCTTATTTCTCGGAAATTCGCTGTGTTATACTCGTTATCAGATTTTTTCCCGTGTTCGCTATGGT
This sequence comes from Crambus lathoniellus, assembly GCA_949710035.1. Classification (NCBI taxonomy): domain Eukaryota; kingdom Metazoa; phylum Arthropoda; class Insecta; order Lepidoptera; family Crambidae; genus Crambus; species Crambus lathoniellus. The sequence continues at coordinate 35,257,800 of OX453296.1, forward strand.
AGTAGTAAATATTGGCATGCTCAGTTTGGTGACAGGTGCCCTGGATCATGCTGTACTGGGTGTGGCGCTGCTGAAACGATGCCTAAATGTATGAACACAATCTAAACCTAGGATTTCTCTGGAATAGTTAATGCTGCGAGAGTGGTTTATTTTTTTCCCTTTATAGGAAGATAAAAGAATGCGCAAATGCTATTTAATACATCAATTAAAGGCGTTAGAGCAAAAAAAAATTTTTTTGAGGTTATAATTTTTCGATGCCTATAAAATCATTATTCCATGATGAAATGTAGAAATTCAATTTTTTCCGTACCCTATGATGAAGGAACTAAATATACAGGCACACTGTTTTCAGTAAAAAAATCGAATTGCTGAGATTCGGCCGTGGCGCTGCTGGGACGACGTCGTCCCAGCAGCGCCCCACGATTTACTCCTGAATCTGTCGACATTTACAGGTGGACATTAGCTTATGTGAAATGGAAAAAAAAGGAAAAAATATGTGTCTTATTAGATTTATTATAGCTTTTGTAATTAATGAGAAATAGCGGGGCGCTGCCAGGACGACGTCGTTCCAGCAGCGCCACAGAAATCCCCGTATATCCTCGGATCCAGTGGGGGGAAAAAATCAATCGAATTTTTTCCCGACTGGTAAAAAATTGGCCTGCATGGTGTATTTTTTTCAAGCAAATCGGAGACCGTGGCGCTGCTGGAACGATGGACACGCAGGAGCCTCCTGCGACAACACATTCACCATACTGCGTAAAAGCCTAGTTTACATTGCTCGAGTAGGCGGCCGAGACGACTAGCGAGCGACAAAAAGCAGGCTATAGGCATAATCAGACGAGGGACTTTTATCCCCGGCGGACAAAAAGTCCCTGTACGTCCAACGCATACGGTGTGCGGTCATTTGTTGCCCGGAAACGTACTTCACTATCGAACGCTCAATGCAGAATAAAGTTCGTTGTGCGCGTTGTTGCGCCTAGTTAAGTACGTTCGTTCTATTTTTTTCGCGAACTACCGCGAACTTTTGTCCATTCCAGTCTCTTCGGTGTCCGTGGTAATTTCGTGGACTCTTTGTCCGCGATACTTTTAGTTCCTCGTGTGCGTTATTCGATACAATTTATAAGAGATCTATATCGATGGACAAAAAAGTACCCGGAGGACAGTCCGTCGTCTGATTAGGCCTTAACTCGACCAATGTAAACGAAAGGGCGAGTAAACTGGGCCGAGTACTGAGCGAGTCGAGTGGTCTCGCGCGGAGCATAGTTGCTCGCCCGAGTTGTTCCCCCACCAGTTGTAACTCGACTCGTCTGCCTACTCGCCCCGTGTAAACCGTTGACTCGCTCGGAAAACCAACTGGGCCCAGTACTTTTACCAGAGGTTCTGGGCCTAATTACTTTACCAATGTAAACGGTGGAAGGCGAGTCGAGTAGTAACTCAGTTACTGGGCCCAGGTTGCTAGGCCGAGCTGCTCAACTAATGTAAACTATGCTAAGCTACGGACGGCGGGGCGGCCTGCCGTGAATGGGCCGCTTTAGTCTACCTATTAGGCGCCCATTAGTAAAGGTGTGCGTTATATTCGATAACGCATATAGCATAACGTTATAAAAATATAACTATCACACCTAATATAAAAATATAACTTATTCTGCTATTGCTATATTAAATTATATCAAGCAGGGCGCCCGCCGCACGCCATCTAGTGTATTCGAAATGAACAAATGAAAAGACAGAACTGAACGAATGAACTGTGTTCTCCTTCTCTATCCAGCCGTTATTCCAGCCGCACGCGATGCAAGTATTGCTCTCTCTTTTCTTGGTAATCAAATCTATCAAAATTCAACTCTATCTAATAGAAATAGAGTTGAATTTTGAAAGTTGTAAAACCAAATAACGCGTTATATTTGAAACAGTTGAAGGACTAATATCATAAATCACGTACGACATGCGATTTGAACGAACATGTTATTTTTCTGCTATAACATTTATTACTGTTATTAGTATATTTAACTAATGCTGTCCTGTGGAATTCTTGATCGCGAACTCACGCTCGCTCGGGGCTTAAAAAGTACTGAATTCTGTTTTTAATAGCATAATATGAATTTATTCGTGTTGTTATTTGTAAAATAGTGGAAAAAATAATAAACAATTGGTTTATTAATAGTAAGTAATTGATCATTAAGTAGTGTAAAAACATTAATAACTACTTTTAGTTTAACATAGGTTATAATAGGTTATTTATTATATTAGGTACTTAATACTAATATATTATAGCATTAAAAATAACCTAATATTTTAATGTAGCATAACGATATGCTATAATATACGAATATAACATAATAGCATACCTTTACCCATTAGACGGTAGGTTTTGCTGTCAGTTTGCTATCAGTCACGATTCTTTTAGCCAATCAAAATGAACCATTCATAACGCTGCCCGAAGTACATACTGATTGGTTAGATAGTCATGAGTGATCGAACTGACTGATGGTTGCATGACCGTCTAATGTACGCCTTACTACAGACAAACAATTTTTTTTTTGCTATTTTCTATTAGGTACTTTTTCGTTTACTTCTTCAGAAAAAGTTAGGTCGCTATAGTGGGGTAGCGCCATCTAGTACAAATTTTTGAACTAACGATGAAACGTCAAAAGAAACTCCCTCATTTCGTATAGCAAGTGGCGCCTCTGTCACGACTGTCACCGGAACAGAAAAGCTTGTGGCACTTGTATGTGATCGGGCCCCTGTTCTCAAGGAGTAAAGGGGTGATTCCGGTTTAAGGGGGGTTAGGCGGTCAGCCAAAAATCACTATGAAATCAACGAGCTCTAAACTAAAAAGTTACGCGAAATTCACACTTTTACCAAAAAGTTAATAAAAATGTTTCGTTTTTTTTAAATCTATGTCACGAAATAGAAAAGATACAAGTACTTAGATAGCTACTATGTGTTTGTGATTTTATAGGAATAATTATTGTAAAACAAGGTCGTAATGTGCATTTATATGAAATTTTAGAGGTAACTTCAGGTTTTTTTTCCATCGAGCAAAATTTTTTAAATAGTATTTTCGAAACAGTCCACCCATCAATTTCGATGCGAAAAATCTTCAATATTTCAAATGACAGCTAATAGAAAATAGGCGATTTTGGCGTTTTCACTTACTACAGTGCCACAAACTTTGCTGTGCCGGTGGCCAAAATGTGAAACTAGCGTGTTTCTTTTAATGTCAAGTTGATGTCCAACCATAGCGCTGCTAGCGGCTGAAGTTCTTAGAAGTCAGGGCCGGTTAAATTGATACAAAAAAAAGAAAACCGTACGTAGCGCCGCTGTCACCGGTGTCGCGACTTAGTCTTCTTATTGTCGCGAAGTAGCTGATGATGTGCAGAGGTGGTCGGGTCGATGAATATGAACACTTTAAATTTGCACTCAACAGCGTTTATTTGAAATAAAATTATAAAAATACTGGTTCACAATTACTGAGATAGATAAGAATAGGTACACGTAAAATACACAAACAGATTACAGATTTAAATGCGAGTCGAGAGCGTAATGCGACTCGTTGGTCTGAGGTACAATCAGCGAGAGAGAGCGGGCAGAGCCCCCCCAGTGTCTTATATAGTCGCGAGCCTGTCGCAGCAGACTTCGGACCGAACGATTTAATGTTTTAGTGTTGGGAAGATCCCAACATGCTGCCGCCTCACAAACAAAAAGAATTTATAGGCAAGCAACTAGCAAGCTTATTACATAAAAAATCGGAATCTAATCATCATTAATAGGTAAAATGCTAATTTTTAATATAGTGCGGACATGTGTTTTACCATTGGAAGTCTTAACTTCGACTGCCCTCACAAGGCCATCGTGGCCTGGGAACACCTTTGTAATTCGGGCCATTGGCCATGACATTACAGGTACATTATCTTCTCTTAAAATAACAAGACTTCCTATTTTTACATTAAGTGTGGTATTTTTCCACTTAGGTCTATTTTGTAATACATTGAGATATTGTTTATACCACAATTTCCAGAATGATTGTTTAAGTTGAGTACACAACTGCCAGAATTTAAGTCTATTTTCTGGGATATTTGAATAATCATTTTCGGGGTACATAGTAAGTGCATTACCAATTAAAAAGTGACCTGGGGTCAGGTAAGAAAAATCATTTACATCAGATACCGATAATGGTAATAAAGGACGTGAATTCAAAACACATTCAATTTCTACTAATACAGTATTAATTTGCTCGTAAGTTAATATCCTATTTTGAGTAACCCTCTTGAGATGAAATTTCGTGCTCTTTATTGTACTTTCCCAGAGGCCACCAAAGGTTGGTGAATAAGATGGTATGAAATGAAACTTGACATTCTGAGTTGCTGCATATTGACATACCTTCCTTTGGTGCTCTTTTGAAGATTGCAGGCGGTAAAGCTCTGTTAATTGGTTCTGTGCGCCTTTGAATGTACTAGCGTTATCAGAATAAATCTCTTTTGGCAACCCCCTTCTAGAAACAAATCTTTTAAGGCATGCAAGATAGGCCTCGGTAGTAAGGTCAGAAGTGACTTCCAGGTGAATAGCTTTAGTAGCAAAACAAACGAATGCACAAATATACCCTTTGCCCACCACCGAACGTCTTACGCGCGAGAGTTTAATGCTTAAAGGCCCAGCAAAATCAACACCAACCTTTTCAAAGGGGCGACTCATAGCAGTCACGCGGTCAGCTGGCAAAGAACCCATTAACTGCTTTGATGCTTCTGCTTTCAGCTTAAAACAAGGAACACATTTTCTTACAAGTTTTTTTACATATGATAAACCATTACATATCCAAAACTTTTGGTTTAAATTAGACAGTAACAACTTAGGTCCAGCATGTAAGAGTCTTAAATGCTCAGCATGTATTATTAAATTAGTCACATGAGATTCTCTTGGTAAAATCACTTGATGCTTCTGTGCATATGGGATATTAGAGTGGTGTAATCTACCTCCTACCCTAAGCACACCAAGATTATCTATAAAAGGGCACAAACTTTGTAGCGAACCTTTTACATTCTTATTATTCTTCAAACAATAAAATTCATCTTTAAAATAAATTTCCTGTTCCTTAGAATCTCAAGATGGACAGAGTTCAAGATACTTTCAAGAAGTTTTTGGATGATGGAGCCAGGCAGAACATGCTATCAAAAGAATTTGATCAAGATGTTAAATTTCATCTAGGGGAAGACGACGATGAAAAAGATGATATTCTCAAAGAGGAGGCATCCTATCGCCCAATTCAACCATCTGTTGCATTTTACTCCCCTGACCATGAACTAGAAGATTCTGACACAGAAGGCGATTTCTCCCTAGCCAACTCTATTAGTGATCCTATTGATGATGAGGCAAAATCTATCATAGGTGAATTGGAAGAAATTGTTTATTCAGATAAGTTGGGTAGTGAGTGGGACGGCTCATCCCATCTTATTTGGACGTCCCCTGGTTCTTATCATAATCAGAAGGAGTTTAAACAGGCTAAATCACTATTAAAGTCTGTATTGAAGGCTATTCGAAAGGATTCTGGTATAAATTACCAACTGAATGTCAGTTGTCCAAGTACAATCTTTATAACTAGACCTGACTCTATGACAATTACAAGAGGGACCAGGCCAACAATTCTACCAGTTAACAAACCGGATATGGAGGGGTTTGTTGTCAGTCTTAAAAACATTCAGAGACGGGTTCAAACTAAAAGACTTAGACGAACCCACCAAATACTTGACAATATCCTGTAATACATCAGGATTTAAGGAGGATGAAATAGAGAAAGCATTTAATCTAGGACTCAAAACTACCAAAGGATATAATCGCGCAAATAAGCGACTTCCTTGCCAATCCACCACCTACCGGCAAGTACATGGCGATCAAAGCGAAATTGTTGTCGCTTTTGGAAGATTCCAAGGCAAGGCAGATCGAGAAGTTAATTGGCGAAATGGAGCTTGGGGACCAGAAACCGTCCCAGCTACTGCGCCGTATGCGAGATCTTGCCCGGGACAAGATCCCGGATGACACCCTGCGCGTGCTATGGCAAGGTCATCTGCCAAACACAGTGCGCGCGGTGTTGGCCGTGACAGAGACTAAGGACCTGGACAGCTTAGCTTCGGTCGCAGACAACGTCGCCGAGGCCACACGCACCAGTCAAGTGGCTGCAGTAGCAGGCAGCAGCTCTAACACCACCAACGAGATTGCGCTTCTGCGGGCGGAAATTGCGAAGCTTAATGTGCGTCTAATGAACGCGGAACGCTCCCGCCCTAGACACAGGGACTTCCGCTATTACCGCCCGCACGCACCTAGATCATCAAGCAGGCGCAGAAACCAGTCGCAGCGGCCATATCGTACACCTAGTCCCGGAGGCCTATGTTATTACCACCACAGGTACCAGGACAAAGCACATAAATGCGTACAACCGTGCGCATGGAAGAAACCCGCATCAACGTCGGAAAACTAGGATGCCAGGCACAGACGTCAGCGGAAATCTGTGCCGTAACACCTTGTGCCCGTCTACGTATTTTAGACATTAACAGTGGACCAGGGACCGGAAAACCCCTGTTTTTGATTAAGCTTATTATTAGGGAAACCCTGTTAAAGGGTAACCGTATTATAGGGTTACCCTATCGATAGTGTAAGACTCAAGAAAGGGTAACCCTTTCGAATTAACTTAACTTCTTTCCAATGGGCTTACCGTATCGAAAGGGTTTTGAATTAAGCACTTACCACATAATTGGGTTACCCTATTGTCTCCTGCATCGCATCAATGGTCTCCTGTCTCTTTTCCGCGCATTCTGCATACCGTATCTCGGGGTGGTGGGCGTCCGTCTCGGTTATAATTATGTTGTGTTGTGTGTTGTGGATACTAATATTTTTTAAAGCGCATTTGGTTTTTTTTGTGGTATATCTATCTATACTAATATTATTAGGAGGAAAGATTTGTATTTTTGTATGTAACGAATAAACTCAAAAAGTACTGGACCGATTTAGAAAATTCTTTCACCGTTAGAAAGCTACAGTCTTCCCGAGTGACATAGGCTATATTTTATCCCGATATTCCCACGGGAACGGGTACTACGCGGGTGAAACCGCGGGCGGCCGCTAGTTATGTATAAAGTAAAGTCCCGTGGACTAAAATAGGTAAGTACCATATTAGAAAAGCTCAAATTAGGGATGTGATTTTTTTTTTCTTGTGATAAATCAAAAGATCATAATATAAGTTTTCTAATAAACTATTTTTGTTTTTTTTTGCAATAATTCAAAAGTTATATCAAAATAAAAATTTGTATTTAAATCGAACCGAAGACACGCCAAAACAGCTCCCGAACACACTTGAGCACGTGTGACGTCATAACATAATGTTAACTTTCACTCATTGCAGTACCTGTGAAGCATCGGCGGGGGCCTCGAGGCACCCGACATGCCAACTAAATGCTGCCTTATTTCTATAGAAATAAGGTCTCTATTTTCTACTGCCAATCGGCAACCGCTATATTTCAGAGGCTCGGACAACTGACAGACACACAGACAAAAACTTCAAGTTTTAGCTTACTTTGCCATCACCACGTGGAGGTAGTTTTTATGATTTTTTATTTTGGGGGCCGATTTTGATAAAACACGGTTTTTAGTATTATTTTGACAAGAAAACAACAACGCACTTTTAAAAATAAAAAAAATCCAAGATGGCGGCCAACTTTTTGTTTGTGGGCTGATTTCGATGAAACTCGGTTTTTGGTACTATTTCGTCAAGAAAAGAGTAACGCAATGTTAAAAAAAAAATCCAAGATGGCGGCCAACTTTTTTGTTTGTGGGCCGATTTTGATGAAACTCGATTTCTAGTACTATTTTGACAAGAAAACAACAACGCACTGTTAAAAATTAAAAAAATCCAAGATGGCGGCTAACTTTTTTGTTTGTGGGCCGATTTTGATGAAACTCGTATTTTGGTACTATTTTGACAGGAAAATAGCAACGCAATGTCAAAAATGATAAAAAAACCAAGATGGCGGCCAAATTTTTTGATTGTTGGCCGATTTCAATGAAACTCGATTTCTAGTACTATTTTGACAAGAAAACAGCAACGCAATGTTAAAAATATAAAAAAATCCAAGATGGCGGCCAACTTTTTTGTTTGTGGGCCGATTTTGATGAAACTCAATTTATAGCAACTTTTTTGTTTGTGGGCCGATTTTGATGAAACTCAATTTATAGTACTATTTTGACAAGAAAATAACAACGCACTTACAAAATAAAAAAGTCCAAGATGGCGGCCAACTTCTTTGTTTATGGGCCGATTTTGATGAAACTCGATTTCTAGTACAATTTTGACAAGAAAACAACAACGCACTGTTAAAAATAAAAAATCCAAGATGGCGGCCAACTTTTTTGTTTGTAGGCTGATTTCGATGAAACTCGGTTTTTGGTACTATTTCGTCAAGAAAAGAGTAACGCAATGTTCAAAAAAATAAAAATTCAAGATTGCAGCAAATTTTTTTGTTTGTGGGCCAATTTTGATGAAACTCGAAGTCTAGTACTATTTTGACAAGAAAACAGCAACGCAATGTTAAAAATATATAAAAATCCAAGATGGCGGCCAACTTTTTTGTTTGTGAACCGATTTTGATGAAACTCGATTTCTAGTACTATTTTGACAAGAAAACAACAACGCACTTTTAAAAATAAAAAAGTCCAAGATGGCTGCCAACTTTTTTGTTTGTGGGTCGATTTTTATGAAACTTGGGTTTTGGTACTATTTTGGCAAGAAAACAGCAACGCAATGTTAAAAAATAATGTATATTTTTAACAGTGCGTAGTACCAAAAACCGAGTTTCATCGAAATCAGCCCAGCCCACAAACAAAAAAGTTGGCCGCCAACTTGGATTTTTTATATTTTTAACAGTGCGTTGTTGTTTTCTTGTCAAAAGAGTACTAGAAATCGAGTTTCATCAAAATCGGCCGACAAGAAAAAAAGGTGGCCGCCATCTTGGATTTTGATTTTTTTTTTTACATTGCGTTACTGTTTTCTTGACGAAATAGTACCAAAAACAGAGTTTCATCGAAATCAGCCCAGCCCACAAAAAAAAAAGTTGGCCGCCAACTTGCATTTTTTATATTTTTAACAGTGCGTTGTTGTTTTCTTGTCAAAAGAGTACTAGAAATCGAGTTTCATCAAAATCGGCTGACAAGAAAAAAAGGTGGCCGCCATCTTGGATTTTAAATTTTTTTTACATTGCGTTACTCTTTTCTTGACGAAATAATACCAAAAACCAAGTTTCATCGAAATCAGCCCACAAACAAAAAAGTTGGCCGCCATCTTGGATATTTTATATTTTTAACAGTGCGTTGTTGTTTTCTTGTCAAAATAGTACTAGAAATCGAGTTTCATCAAAATCGGCCCACAAACAAAAAAGTTGGCCGCCATCTTGGATTATTTTTTAACATTGCGTTACTCTTTTCTTGACGAAATAGTACCAAAAACCGAGTTTCATCGAAATCAGCCTACAAACAAAAAAGTTGGCCGCCATCTTAGATTTTTTAATATTTTTTAACAGTGCGTTGTTGTTTTCTTGTCAAAATAGTACTAGAAATCAAGTTTCATCAAAATCGGGCCACAAACAAAAAGTTGCCCGCCATCTTGGATTTTTTATTTTTTTAACATTGCGTTACTCTTTTCTTGACGAAATAGTACCAAAAACCGAGTTTCATCGAAATCAGCCCACAAACAAAAAAGTTGACCGCCATCTTGGTTTATATTTTTTTTAACATTGTGTTACAGTTTTCTTGTAAAAATAGTACTAAAAATCGAGTTTCATCAAAATCTGCCCACAAACAAAAAAGTTGGCCGCCATCTTGGATTTTTATTTTTTTTACTTTGACGACATTTGACGACTTCCGTGGCCGAGTGGTGTACGCAACGGTTTTCAAGGTGCCGCTATCTCTAGAGGTCCCGGGTTCGATCCTCGGTCGGCTAAATATTGAAAACTTTTCAAATAATCAAATTTCTAGCGCGTACCTTTTTAATAACTTACCGTTTCGATTTACCGGTGTTAAAAAATGCCCATTTTCAAAAATTTATTACTCGGTAACCAAGTGGAATTGAAACACGGGAGTTCTACTCTTGCATTTGTAAAGCTTAACTCTTTTCAATTATTGAAAAAAAGGGGGATGTTCGATTTTACGGGTTTTGGAAACACCGTGCATGGCCACCAAAGTCCACCAAAATCGCTGTATCGAACTGTTTTTTTTTTCATGACAGATAATGAATTTCCTAACAATTTTTATATGAAAAAACTGACAAATGCGCAGTTATTGAGAAAAAAACTAGTTTTTTTGTATGAAAAAATATTAGTTTGCGTCGAGATTGCATCACATGTTAAAGAAGGCTAAATACTATTAGTACTTACGTAGATTAACAAAAATAGGCGAATCCAAAAAATTAAGTGATTTTTTATTTCTTTTTGATAATTTTTGTTTCAAATGACTAATAACGTTGCAGGCCTCAGAAGCCATAGCCAGTTAAATTTATATGAAAAACGTTTCTACAAAGTAGCATTATATCAAATATTACTTTTTTTATAAAGCTATTTTATAAAGCTTACTATTTCTCACGCTAGAGTTTTTGTACAATATTTAAATTTATAAGTTTTTATAGGTACTGTGGTATCATATTGTTAAGATATGATACCTCCTTGCATTGTCTATGATTGATTTATGTTTAAATCAGTATTCAAAAATATCGAATGCGTTGTCATAACGCGAGTAGTTTGTTTGAGTCCAGACGATTCCGCGGGCGCGGGTTGTAGTAGATAGAATATATCGGCCATGGTGCCGCAGTAAAGATTTATATCGAAATTACGTTTATTATTTAATAGAATCCCAGCATAAGGCTTCTCATGGTGTTAGGCGCAAATCTTCGCAGATCTATACTGTAGTTTCCATGTTTCAGACCCTTTGGTAAAGATGGAGGTCTTATTGTTCGACGGCATCCACGGAGATGTCGAAGTTTTTTTTCGGAGCTACGAAATAATGACGGCTCTGCAAGGCTACGAAGGCGAGGCCAAGAAAATCGTCGTCGGAGCTTTCTGCACGGGCGCAGCCCGCTATTTCTACGATAAGATCGTCGATATGGTGAAAGACTACGACGAAATGAAGAAGGAGTTTATCAGGGAGTTTGGTCTTGTATCGGACCCGCTTGCTGAATTTTTTGCGAGAAAGCAGTATTTCAACGAAAATTCGTTGGAATATCTGTATGCGTTGGAGATATTAGCCGCTCGTGCTGGGAACGCAATTACAGAACAGTTGTTCATACAACAATTCCTGCGGACAACCGACGTTGTCACACGCAGCAAATTGATGTCGCAAATCTACGTCGACAAAACGCATTTAAAAAAAGTAGTGAGACAGTTGTATAACCTTGAGTGCTTCGAGGAATGTGCCCCTAATATGTGTGATTCTAGCAGTGGTGATAAATCTAATCAATGTGTTTATTTTGTGCCGGAGTTAGAGAATGTGCCAACTCCCAATCAATGTGCCTCTCGCACGCCAAACGAAAAACCCCATGATTTGTATGATGCAAGTGAATTGAATGATTTTAGAGCTCAAGCCCCGATGATGCCCATCACGACATCATCTTGGAGGACGACTGAGACGTCCCCACAATCTAATAATAATATTATTGTAAGTAGAGAAGAGGATTGTATGCAGCTGACGTTGGTGCAGGACAATCACAACACAAGTAAGCGTACGCCGTTTTTATCTATTGAGTGTCGTGGTCAGAAAATAGACGCCTTGGTGGACACCGGTGCGAGTGTGTCGGTAATATCACAGACGGTAGTAGACAGTCTAGGTCTCAGTGTGGACATGGTGAACGCTGAACTACGAAATGTGAGTGGTGGAAAACTTTCAATAGTAGGGAAAACTAATGTATGTTTCTTGATAGATAACGTGTTGTTTACACAGCGATTCGTTGTTGTAAGGGACATTGTACCAAACATAGTGTTGGGTTGTGATTTTATTAGCAGGAATAGCATAATTTTGAATTTTGAAAAATTTTGTATAATTTACAAAAAATTTAATTTTGAATTTAATGTTGACATGAATTTTATGTTGACATCGATTGACATTGATGACAATGAGTCACAACAGTCACAAGTGATAGATGTCTCGAATGACGGATGTCAAAGTAATTTTCGAAAAAGTAATATGTCAGAAAAAAGTTCGCATGTCATTCCTAGATTAAAAAGTTTTTTTATGAATAAAAATAGGAATGACAGTAAAATGAAGAAAGGCGCGAAAAAGTTTGAAAAGTCAAATATGAATAGGATTTCGAAATCCAATATAAGTTCGTTATGTAATATTAGTTCTTTACGAAATAAGAAACGAATTAAATTTGTTACATATAAAATTAAATGTAAAAACAAATTTTCTTTTATAGATTCATTTTATAATAGGGATATAGGATAGGATTTTAGGATGTTTTATAATAGTGATTGTTAGATAGTTGAAATGTATAATTGTGTGATTTGTATTAATATGTGTTTCTTTTTCATGTACGGAAATACTGCACCTGAAGCCCACGAAGTGTCCTGTGGTCCATTTATGATGTACTTATTTAATTTTTTTTTAATGTTTAATTTAATAAAACAATTATTTTTTTGCATTTTTACTAATTAGTAGACATCGTGTCGTGTCTCTTTACCTTCATGGGATAGGGCAGGAGGATGACCTATTATCTAATTAGGTGTGAGAATCCTCTGACCTTAACTTATGTTGATATTGACATCACGTTTCGTTAATGATCTGGACCACAAAAGTAACACTTCTGTGTTTCATTTTATTTCCGTTTTAGTTAGTTTGTAAGTTTTTTCGATGTCACTTAAGGAACGAGGTGACGTCAACATTTGTTGGTGAGGGGGGAGGAAACCCTGATGGTCCAATAAGGACCAGGGTCATATCCTGTTTGTTGCAGGATCCCTCTAACCCTGACTGGCAATGTTGTCGACACCACGCTACATAAACTGTGGTGGCCCCTAGTAGACAGTCTGCTTGAGGTTACCACAGGTTTATGAAGTTCCAAGCTTGTTGTCGGGCACCTTTTGAGATGAGGGTTATTTTTGGGTAATTTCGTAGTCAATATATTATTGGTGCTTGTCCGACATGTTTGATCTTGGAATTTCGACTTAGTTAATGCTTAAATGAGCTAGGGTTAGCTTTGATTGTAACTACATAATGATGTATTAAGGTTAGGTTGAAGGCTGGGCAGACCTTTTCCCTTGGTTTTGGTATGTCAAGCCAATGCAATGGTTGGTTTGTGTTGATTACAGGAAATTAATAATTATATCAACCATTGTCCTGGTTGTCCGTTAGTGAGGACCAGTCTTATTGATGTGATATTGTTCCAAGGTAGGAAGGGCCTTCGCTTTAGGGTAATCCATATAGAAAAAAAACATTTCTTTACTAAGAAAGGTTTTTTTTGTTGCGGCGGCGGCATGTGGTATCATATTGTTAAGATATGATACCTCCTTGCATTGTCTATGATTGATTTATGTTTAAATCAGTATTCAAAAATATCGAATGCGTTGTCATAACGCGAGTAGTTTGTTTGAGTCCAGACGATTCCGCGGGCGCGGGTTGTAGTAGATAGAATATATCGGCCATGGTGCCGCAGTAAAGATTTATATCGAAATTACATTTATTATTTAATAGAATCCCAGCATAAGGCTTCTTAGTACCTACTTCGAGTCTTGTATTGTAACTATACATTATTAACTTAAAATGTAGCCATATTGTTGAGTTTACAATAACTTATTATAATTTGTTAAAATTTTGTAATTTACTAGACCTAAGCAAATTGTAAACTTGTTCATGGTTCTGTAATAAATAAAAAAAAATAAAAAAAAGCTACTAGCTGCTCGATCGGCGAAATTTGTACCGCCTTATCGACAGCACGCCACCTACCGGGTCCAATTGTAAATCTAAATCTTTCTGGAATCCGCCTGAAGACGCAAAAAAAATCATTGAAATCGAAACTGTTTAGGAGGACTTCAGTTACATACACACGCACAGAAGAGTTATATATATAAAGAATTCACTGCTTACAAATAATTAAAAACGATCGTCAGTAACAAAAACAAACAAACACGTGTAATGTAGCGGTCATATTAAACAAGTTCCTTCCTTCCGTTTTTAAATGCCGGGCGCCGCGGCCACTCGGATAAACAATAGCGAGCGGCGGCGACCGACGGATCACGCGAAAATGACCTTTAGCGTGAACGACGCATGATTCGTTATTATCTGACGTAGCGAAGATTTTGTCGATGCCGCGATCACACTTGAAATTGTTATACAATAATAAGTCTAATGTAGTGCGCGCAGAAGTTTAAATTGCTTTGACGCTTCAAAACCCTGTCGCAGGGTAAGACTTAAAAGGGTTTTTCGTTTATGGTAAGCGCTTACCCGAATTAACTTGATTCATTTGGTTACCCTGTCAATACGGTAAGTCGATGATATGCTTATCAATTTGAAAGGGTTTGTAGAAACAAGTCTTTAAAATACCCTATAAAAACCCGGGTTAGGGTAAGCGGTTCCGGTCCCTGCAGTGGACTTAAGTTTTTGGTCGACACGGGCGCGAATGTGTCAGTTTTACCCGTTAACCGCGTAACTAAGTGTCGTACACAAAGTTCGGACTACAAACTTTACGCCGCGAACGGCACGGAGATTAAAACGTATGGTGTTAAAACCATGGTGCTAAATTTAAAACTCCGTAGGCCGTATCGCTGGGACTTTATAGTGGCTGACGTGAATCAACCAATTATAGGTGCAGATTTTCTCACGCAACACAAGCTATTAGTGGACCTTAGTGCACGTAGGTTAAGAGACCAAATTACGGACCTAAACGTAATCGCCTCAGTGGTAAGTGTTTCCGAACCAACTATAAACACTATTAATCACGGACATCCCTATAATGTTTTACTATGTAAGTATAAGGAGATTACTAAACCACTGTCATTCCAGGAAACTCAATCGCATGATATTTTACACTTTATTGAAACTTCCGGTCCCCCCGTGCATGCTCGTGCCCGTCCGTTGCCACCGGACAGATATAAAAAGGCTAAACAGGAATTCCGCATTATGCAGGAAGCCGGAATATGTAGACCATCGAAAAGTGCGTGGGCAAGCCCACTGCACATAGTCCCTAAAAAAAACGGTGATATTAGGCCTTGTGGAGATTATCGGCAATTAAATTCTATTACAAAGCCCGATAGGTACCCTATTCCCCACCTACGTGATTTTACATATATATTGGCCGGTAAGAAAATATTTTCCAAAATTAACGTAAATAGAGCGTATCACTGCATAAAAGTAAATCCGGAAGATATAGAAAAAACCGCGATTATTACGCCATTCGGTTTATTTGAGTTCCCTAGAATGACCTTTGGTTTACGTAATGCAGCGCAAACATTTCAACGCTTCATGAACCATGTGTTGCAAGGCTTAGATTTTCTTTATAATTATTTAGATGACGTCATCATAGCAAGCGATAATGAAAACCAGCATAAAGCTCATTTAGAAATTATATTTCAACGATTTAAACAATTTGGAATTACTATAAACTTGTCTAAAAGTTGTTTCGGGCAAAACAAAGTTGAATTTCTTGGACACGAAGTTACTACTAACGGTATTAGACCTTTACAAGATAAGGTCAATGCCATTGTCAATTTCCCAAAACCTAAAACTGTTCAGGAATTACGCCGATTCTTAGGCATGGTCAATTTTTATCGTACTCACTTACCTAATACAATGTCATACCAGTCCGAACTTAATAAATACCTTACAAATACTAAGCGAAACGATAAAAGAATTATTACGTGGTCGGAAACAGCTGATAATGCTTTTGAGCAGTGTAAAACGGCATTACAGAATGCCGCCACTCTGTCTCATCCTTATCCCGATTCCACACTAGCAATGATGACGGACGCATCTGATAATTGTATTGGAGCAGTTTTGCAACAAAAGAGTGGCGACACATGGCAACCATTAGGTTACTTTTCAAAAAAAATGTCTTCGAGTCAACAAAAATATAGCACTTATGATCGCGAGCTACTCGCCATCCATTCAGCCGTAAAGCATTTCCGAAAACTATTCGAAGGTCGCCCTTTGACAATTTATACAGACCATAAGCCCTTGTGCCATGCATTTACTAAGGCCGGTAAAGATGATAAAGAAACTCCGAGACGCACGAGACAGCTCCTTTTTATCAGCGAATTTACCACCGACATACGTTATATTAACGGCCCGGCTAATATAGTAGCCGATGCGTTATCACGCGTCGAAACAATTTTTTGTCCGACTGTACTCGACTACAATCAACTCGCGGACGCACAAGTTCACGATGAGTACCTATTGCAACAAGTCAACGTTAGCAATCAAACATGTTTTAAGCAAATTTCTATACCTACTTGTGATAAATCTATTTATTGTCATATTTCAGGAAATAATATTAGGCCTTATCTAACCGAGGAATTTCGAAAGATTGCATTTGATACGATCCACAATTTAAGCCACCCCGGGGTACGAACTACACGTAAATTAATATCGAAAAAAATTTTCTGGCCCGGGATGAATAGAGACGTAGGCACATGGGCTAAGACATGTATAAAGTGTCAAAAGGCAAAAATAAGCCGTCATACAATATCGCAATTAGGTCAATTCCCAGCTGTAAATCGCTTTGAACACATCCACGTGGATATCGTCGGGCCACTACCGACATCCCCACAAGGATACAGATTTTGTTTAACTATCATTGATAGGTATACGCGCTGGCCTGAAGCATTCCCTTTACAAGAAATTACAGCGGAAGTTGTCTCGAAAACAATTTTTAATGAATGGATTGCGCGATACGGTTGTCCTGTAAAGCTCACTAGTGACCAAGGTCGCCAATTTGAAAGCAACCTGTTTTTAGGTCTCATGAAATTACTAGGGGTAAATAAAATACGTACGTCACCGTATCATCCCCAAAGTAATGGTGCAATCGAGCGTTGGCACCGATCCCTTAAAGCAGCGTTAATGGCTCGTTTGAATAACTCTTCATGGGTGGAAGAGTTACCTACTGCACTGTTGGGATTACGCGCCGCGTGCCGCACTGATAACGGCATAAGCGCCGCGGAATTAACCTTCGGACGTACACTACGTTTACCCGGAGAGTTTTATAACACATCACAGGAACACGAACCCAGTGACCCATCTAATTTAGTTTCCAAAATTCAAGTCAATTTGCGTAATTTCAAACCCTTTAGTGAGTCATCACGAAATTCAAAAAAATTTTTCGTAAGTAAAGATTTAAAGACCTGTTCACATGTTTTTGTTATGCCGCGTACACACCGCGCCAACGAACGCCAACGAAGGATATTCAGCGTTGGCTGCCGCACGTTCGTTGGCTATCGAAGGTTATAGCACAAACAACAAATGTTGAGCAAACGATCGTTGGCACTCGATTCCGGCTCCAATGCCCAGTGTTGCCAGAAGGTAACTTTTTTGTACATTTCAGGGTTTAGGTGTATCTTTTGACAAGACCTCGCTGGCAACACTGTCCAGCTTGGCAACTGACCTCTACTATTATTAAATTATTATTTACACACTGGAGTCATGCTGGAGTCTGGACTGGACTGGCTGTCATAAAAGTGCCTATTTGAGTATCGCTATTTTGGCGCTGTAGGCATTTAAGTAAGAGTGTCTATGTAACTAAAACTAGTGATGTTCAGTCAGTTGTGGTAATGATTATGTCAAAATTAGTTCTCGGGACACTCGTAGTGGCGCTTCAAATTGCCACACAAAATTAGCTTTCATTTGTATGGAGACAGCCTGTCCAGTGTGTAATAATAATAATAGAGGTCAGTGAGCTTTTGGTGAGCTTGGCTTTATTTTAATTTTAATACTAGCCTTCCGCCCGCGGCTTCGCCCGCATGGATTACAGAGTACAAGCTTTTCCGGAATAAAAATTAGCCTATGTCCTTTCGCAAGGTCAACTCTATCTTTGTAGGTGCCAAATTTCATCAAAATCAGTTTAGTAGTTTAGGCATGAAAGCGAAGCAGACTGACAGACAGAGGTACTTTCGCATTTATAATTAGTAGTAATACTTAAATATATTACTTGGGTATAAACCATATTTATGTATACTATTAAATATTGAATTTAAATAAATTATGCACTCATCATAAATACCAATTTATATTTTACTCAGCCTGCTATAATATTATAAATTGAATGATAAGTTTGATGACGCTTGTAAAAATCAATATTGGGCGCACACACAAAATTGCAGCAATAAAAAGAATCATCAATAGATGGATTGATTGTTTATTTGCATATAACTCGCTACTGTACTTATTGAAATGTTAATCGGTCTAGTCTACCATATCAACATCTCCTTTCAAATTGCTTTCAAAGAACATACTAAACTATCAAGACCAAAGTGTTTCTAACATAAACACAAAATTTTTATTAGTGTTTTTATGAATTATTTAATATTTAGGGCTTACATTGAATTGAATAAAAAAATATTTTATTACATTTTGTTTTATTTTGTACTTTCATACTATATAGGGTAAATTTTTGTTTCCAATTATTCACTTTTGGAAAAAAATAAAATTAAAGTTTCATTACACAATAACATTTGCACTTTTCACTTTTCTCATAATCTTAACAGTTGGATACATTTTAGTTTGCCGCAGCTTGTAGAAATTGTGTCAGCATGTTTTGGAAGCAGTCTTCTAAGAACATGGTCTTATACCGGCTGATATTTCCTTCATCATCATCATCATTTCAGCTGGATATATTTCAAATTATTTCCAACATGAGCTAATTTGGATTTCTTCCAGTAGCACTGTGTGTCAGTACTGGATGGTTTTTCACTGCGCCTGTGTATTCACATCTGGAGAGCAACAGCATGTTTGGACGCTGATGACTTTTCCTTCTTTTTCATCCACAATCGCTGCATACGATTTCGAGCGGACTTTATGTTCTGTCTGTACACACCTTCAAATCAATTCATTCAAATCGCGCCGAAGTATATCCAACGGCAGCATCACCGTAAGATTATCTTGCCGACCTGAAAAGACAGGGAACGTTAATATTTTATGTTGAACATAACAAAAATAATAAGTAGTTAAAAATATGATGAGTTACACTTTTGAGGTTATGTTATTTTCGCAATGATTTTAAACTTATAGGTATTTGATTATAAATAATGTAGTGGTTGACAAACTTACACAGATGTTTTCTTCACATTCCTAAATTCAGCAGCACAGTAATCTGAATTAGAGGCAAATAAATTGCCGACCATTATTATGACTACTCCTGCCTGGGGACATTGCGATTATCGGCTTGTGCCTGGTTCCATGGTAGGTATTATTCAATGGGCACTTTCGATGACTCTTGAAACGGTTTGTTTGGCTATTATCACAAACTTTTAAAGTGTTTTGCAAACAAAAGCTAGAAAAACAATTAGAAATCTAGAAGAACAGAAAAATGATTCACAAATAATCACCTCACATTTGACGTCACGCTCACGCGCTGTGATTGGTGTTTCGCTAGAGATTACGCACAGATTAAACTCAACGCTCTCGCTTTTGGTAGAAACTATGCTTCAACTGAGCGTTCGTTCGTTGGCCTTCGGCCGCCGTCCACACCGAGTTCGATCTAATGGCTCAAATCCTTTGATGTTACCGCCACGCTCCGGATCGCCGGCACACGCCAACGAACGATCGTTGGCCTTCGCCAAACCGTCCAAACAGGACCAACGAAGGGCATCGAAACCCATTCGTTGGCGTTCGTTGGCGCGGTGTGTACGCGGCATTAGAGATGATACGGTTCACAAATCATTGAAACCGCCATACGACGGTCCATTTAAAGTATTAGAGCGAAATTCTAAAGTATTCTTAATTCAATTACCTAACCGCGAGGCTCGCATTTCAATAGATAGATTGAAGCCAGCCTACGTGTTAAAACAAGACGAGGACGATGACTATAATAATTATGACACTGATGCAAGGAATTTATAAGTACTACGTACAACAGGAAGGTGCACTCCGTATTTTTGTGTATTTAAAAATACACTTTAATATTAAGAGATAAGGTTTATATTTCAATACAAAATGTCAACGGTCCAGCTGAGACCGCAAGAACGAGGTGAGGGTGTCCCTTTCTCTGAAATTGCCAGCACTCTTAAATAACAGGTTTAGTAGATTTATGGTTCGCAACTTTCGTTATAAAAATTAAATTTCGTAAAATTTCCGCTTCGTATTACTTTTAGTCAATAGAAAACATCGCATATTAATTTAGGTATTACCGTATTAAGCATAAAAATGTATCAGGTCGTTTAACTTTTTTATGGCTTATCCTAGAAAATAATTTGAATGATAGATTTCAGAATGTTAAAGTAGCAACATTACAAGCCGAATGACGTTTTCTGACGTTTTCCGTCTTCGTTGTGTCAAGTTCGCAATTCGCTCGTCGCCGCCCGCCGCCCGTCGCGCATGTTCGTGGCCGCCGTAATGGGATGGAGTGAGATAAACTGACCTCGTTCTTACTATCTCATTAGGACCGTTTTTTAGCAGCAGTGCACCTTCCTGTTGTATTATAAATTCCTTGCACTGATGATAATAATTGCCAACCGAATGTGACACAACAGGACAAACGAATCGCGCTGACACATAATAATAACAACGCTAGTGAGAACCGTGTGACACGCTATGGTCGCGTAACCCGACCACCGGTACGCTTTAGTTAAGTAAAATAGCTAGCTAGTACCTACTTAGGATAATATTCTTTTTACGCAATCAAATAAAACACAAGTTGAATAAATTTGTTACTTAAACATTTATACTTTTATACATTTTATATATACAACTTACATAATATTTACAAGACATAGTATGTCAAAAGTAAAGTCTTAGGATAAAACTAGTATAGTTAATACGAAATTAAAAATCATACCTATTCTAATATAAGCAAAATTACTTAAATAAGTTCAGCAATTTTATGCTTTGTTAACTTTACCTACAATAATGCATTTATTTTGCGTGCTTGTCAAATGAATTGACACACAAATAAATGCTACGCAAGTATTTTATTAATTAGGCAATTTACTTTCTATTCAATTTTATACATACATTTATATTTAACAATTACTTTTATTGCAAGTGTCCGTAGAGACAGTCGCTCATTTTTATAATTTAATAAACTCCATAAAAGTAACATGGGTTTCAACCAAAGCAAGGAAAAGGAAGTTGTAGCAATGGCCCAAGCTCAGGCCGTATCTACACAATTCGAAAATAAAATCAACTACGTTGGTTTCGGGTTGATTGCAATTGTGATTATATTAGCCATAATCCTTTGTTACGGCATCAGAATGAAATGCCGGCAAAAAGTGAAAAGCTGGCTACGTAAAGAAATAGCTGTAGTACAGCCCAGCGTACCGATGGTCAAGGTGGAAAAGTTGCCGATGCAGCAGGCCGTAGGTAACCCCGCCGCTGCACCGACAACAGCCTATATGTGAAATATACGCGAGTGACGCGAGTGAAATTTTTGCGCTATAGTTAGATCCAGTGTTTATGTAAGTTAATGTTAAGTAAGTACGTGTACTTCATTGTTTTTTTTTGTGTTAAAATTTAAGTTGTAACCGGAATATTCATCATTTTAATTTTGTTTTGAACATTTATTGTCGAACATAATATGTTGACTGGCAGAAATTGGCCAAGGTAAATATAATAATCTAATGTTTTAAATAATGTTCTGTTCTAGGTACTTATCAGATTGTTTACTATTCAACTACATTAAGTACCTACTTACTTGCACTTATCTTGTAATTGAGAACTTGTTATTGTTATAGTAAAATTATATTCTAACTTTAAATTATTTTCATGGAAGTAATGTAACCGTAGATGCTGATTAATCCTGTTAACGATAGTGCCACATCGGTGTCAATATTTCTGATGACACGAGTAATTATTTGTATCATTATGTTAGTTATAAGTTTTAAGCAGTCTAATCAGAAAAGTTAGAAAGTTTTGTGTTTGTTTTTTTATACCAAAATTTTTTTTTTCCTCTTAGGAGGTGTGGGGACACGGTGTGTTCCCACAGGTTTTATATTTCTGTTCTATCTACCTATGATGTGTGACTCGTGGTGCGGGCAGTCGTCGCCGCGCACCCGATCTGTAAACGCGCTTATACCAATAATAAGATTTGATTGCGTAAACTTACCCTCTTTTATTTGGTCTGACCTGTAGAGATACCCCAATAGTCATATCTCACACTTTTTAACGAGCAACATTAAAGCGTTATTTAATTCGGAACTAGATAAGTAATCATGAGAGATTTTTCCGCCTTTCAAATTATTACAAAATCTTAAGACGAAAGCTAAAATGCGTACCATCTTATGAATACTAGAAAACTTTCGCAAATGATTGTGTACGTCATCACCAACTGAAACTACCTGATTGCTGGAGAATGCTGACCCGGTTTTCAGCTCTGGTATGTCGGGATGTAATTCTGTGGGAGTAGCAAACACATAGCTAGTGTCGTGCAAAAAAGACGGGCCACACCACCACATCGTGCAAGAGGCGAGCTCGGCTGGCGCCACACCCCTACTCACCAAGTCCGCGGGGTTTTCGCTAGTGTTCACATAAAGCCACACACAATCGGTTATATTTTTAGCAATTGCCATCACCCTGTTAGCGACATAAGCACCGAGTTTCATAGGTTCGGTATTCAACCAAGCTAGCACTATTTGTGAATCCGTAAATAAATAAATGTTTTTAATATTATGCTTTAATTGTAGCGATTCCCTCACCCTGTTAATAAGAATCGAAAGCAGTAGCGCGGCGTTGAGCTCTAGGCGCGGTACAGTCATATTAGTGCGTTGAAGCGGGTTAATGCGCGACTTCGAACATAGTAAATAAACGTCGATTTTACCTGTCGGACGCGTGATACGCATATATACGCAACAGCCGTATGCTGTCGAACTGGATGCATCTGCAAAACCTACAAGCTCAACAGTATCCGAGTTACTTATATGAATATTTCTATTAATATATATAGGCTCCATTTTAGACAGATTGGAAACAAACTCAAGCCATTCATCCCTAATACTTATGTCGGGAGTGGAATCCCAGTCCGCTTTAGAAGACCACAATTTTTGCATTACTACTTTGGCTTGCACTATAATGGGACTAATAAAACCCATAGGGTCATAGAATTTTCCTATGTAGGCAAGTATCTCCCTTTTCGTTATTTTTTTACTGACAAAGGGCTCTGGACAAGTAATTTTAAATTTGTCCTCTTTAATTACTAACTGCAGACCTAAAGTTTTTAAACTACAATCCTTGTTCTGCAGCTCTAAGTCGTCAAAGTGTTGATTACTTGACGGAATGTCAGCTAATACCCTGCTATCATTTGACGACCATTTATGGGTCTGAAAACTACCTAATTTTAGTAGCTGAATAAGTTGAGCTTTAGCTTGTAACACATTATTAAAATCATTATCAGCATACAACACGTCATCAACGTATGTGCAATTTTCTAAAATAAAGGAACCTAACGACAAGGTTTTCTCATTGTCTGTTGCTAATTGCTTAAGGCAACGAGTAGCAAGATAACTTGAACTTTTTAAACCATACGTGATGGTGTCAAGCCTAATACATTTAATATCCTCATTTGGATTATCGCGCCATAATATATTCTGTAATGAAGTGTGCTCTGGAACTACATTTATATTTCGTAACATTTGTTTAATATCTGTAGTAAATGTAAATTTACCAATGCGAAATAATAACAATATGTCAAAGAGTTCTCTTTGTACAGTAGGCCCATTTAATAATAAATCATTTAAGGACACCTTTTTATTGGTCTTCATAGAGCCGTCAAATACTGTACGTAATTTTGTAGTTTTACTATTAGGGTTAATGACCGCATGATGGGGTAAGAAGTACACCGCATCTTTATTCAACTGATAAAGCTCGATATCGACATAGTGCCCATGATTTAAATTTACATATTCATGGATAAATTTTTTATATTCAACAAAAAGCTCATAATTATTTTGCAACTTTTTCTCTAAATTGAGAAATCTTTTAAGTGCAAGATTAAATGAATCACCTAAAGCATAATTAACTTCACTTATAGGTAATTTTAAAGGTAACGTAACTTGAAACTTGTTATCCTTTAACTGAAAGGTTTCCTTAAAAATATTCTCACAGAGCTCGTGCTCGGAGGATTTTTCATTATAAATTTCTGGCACGCTTTCAGTTTTCCAAAAGTTATTTAAAACATTGGTCGTATCAGAGTCACATGTCGTACATTTTAATGCAACCTTATTACACACCTTAGAAATATTATTAGAATACGAAAGAGTACCTCCAAGTATGTACCCAAACTGGGTATTAATGAGACCAGGCGACTGGTTACCGGACAGCACTTTAAGCGGTGTCGCAGGCTCGTGGCTCAGCGACCTCGGAGACGGCTGCGCGGTCTGGTTGCTCAGCGACTCGGCCGGCTGGGTCACATGCTCGCAGCTCGGCATCTCCGTCGGCAGGAGCACCTGAAAAAATACGTCAGCCCCTATTAGTACATCGATCTCACCCGGTGTGTCAAATTGATCATCTGCCAACTTTATTGCACTCGGAATCGAAATGTTTTTGCGATTAACCTTGTGTTGTGGCAGGTTACATGTGATCTTTTCAACTACATGACATGAAACGGGGATTTTAAAGTCGTTATTCAATGAAAGGATCTCTACAGGTAGGCAATACCTTAAATTGGACTTAGCATTTGTGATGCCCACTACATTGACATTAGTATGTGAAGGTTTTAATTTAAGCAGCTTCGTCGCCTCCTCAGAAATGAAGGACAGCTGGGACCCACTATCAAGCAGGGCTCTAAAGTACTTAGGACTGCCATCTTGTGCTAAGATCATAATCTTCGCTGTAGGTAATAAAACATCGTTAGTGAAATTACTTGCAGATGATAATGAGGCAGCTGATGTGGAAGTACCATTGCTGCGAGTTTGATGCAGCAACGTGTTGTGCGCCTCATTGCACTCATAACACCGGAAATGATATTTACATTTTTTTGTATGATTACCTAAGCAAATACGGCAAAGTGCCTTATCTTTGACAAACTCTAGTCTTTTATCGACTGTCATTAATTTAAATTTGTTACATAAATAAAGTCTATGTTCAGACTTACATAAGATGCACGTGGGTTGTTGCGTCGCCGCTGCGGCAGTTAGACGCTCAGCGGTGGTGGCCCCATAGCCTCGTTGCTGCTGACGATGCTGCCCGCTGCTGGTGGGCACGCCGCCCGGGTCAGCATTTTCCAGCGCCAGTGCGCGCCTCTCCAGGAAGGCGAGGAAGGCGTCCATCTTCGGATCTTCTGCGCCCCTCTCCAGTTGGTAGGCGCGAGACGTAAATACGTCTAGTTTCCGACATAATAAACATAAGATTATTGCGTCCCAATACTGTACATTGGGCTCTAAATTTGACAAGGCGGCAAGAATCTGTTTGATATTGCAAATAAATTCTCTTAAATTTAAGGCCGTACTTTTAAAAATAGGTTTGAGATCAATTATTGCGTTAACGTGCTCGTTAATAAGTCTACTCTTATTATTATACCTATTATTTAATATGATAATAGCTTCTTCGTAACTTTCCGAAGTAAGAGGTAGATTTTTTATTAAATCTAATGGTTCAGAGATCAAATAGCATCTAAGGTAATACAGTTTTTGTATATTATCCAAACAATTGTTATTACCAATTAAAGAATGGTACAAGTTAATAAAAGGTACATAATCGGTAAACTTACCATTAAATGTAGGAATATCAATTGGCGGTAACTTTGCCATGGACGTGGACCGTGGAGTTGGGGTAGGGCTTGCAAATATTCGACAAATGTAGATATTCGAATATTCGAATATTTTGTCTCAGACATTCGAATATTCGAATATTATTCGAAATATTAGAAAGTCAAATAAAACAGGGTTTAAGTGGTAAGAACACTCTTTTGCAATGAAATGAAAAATGCTCAGTAAAGTTATAAATATTTTATTGCGACAAAATGTTATAAAATCATAAAATCATAACAACTTCTTCTAATGAACCCTGCCATCATTGAGATCATCATTCTTTATCTAAGTAAAGTAACGTATATAAAACTTAACAATTTCTGTTAACTGGGCAGTAACTAATATATATAAAAAATCTCTCTCAGATGCATTTGCATAAAAAAAAGTCCTATAATCCTTGGGGGAGGCCTATGCCCAGCTGTAGGCGTCGTTCGGCTGACATGATGATGATGATGAAAAATAGTCCTTAATGGAAAAGTTAACAAATGAAAATGTTACGCTAAGTAAATTGTTAGCGTAATACACAATTTGTCCAATATTTTGAATCAGGGCTATAAGCAATAAAAAGAGACTATTAAAATGATTAGTTAGTTTTAGCTTTCTGAATAAACCACATCAATGAGATTGTTAATTCGTCACGTCATTTGTTATCTATTAACTTGGCACTAGCTAATGAAAAAAAAACATCTCTATTTGAGATCAGTTTCATAGTTAGAATTAAAATAAATAACAATGAAAAAAATTAACTTAATGAAATTACTAGTACAGGACACGCCCCACAGGCATTCCCGGAGACGCGGGTTCGAATCCCGCCTGAAAGCTACTTATAGGGCTCGTATTTTTAACTATCCTATAGCACAGGACAGTTACGATATATATATGCTATGAAATAAATGCAACTATTTCTTGTTTGGTTTTCTTTGGTAATGAGATCTCAAGAAACTTAATGCATCCAGCGAATCATCTTTTAGGGATCTCTCTCACATTCTACACTTGTAGGTGGTATACAAAGCAAGAAATTATAAACTTGTTCTAAGTGAACTTGCCTTGGACCCCCTCTATGAAATAAGGCCATTTGCATACAAACTGATACTTCAAGTTCTACGTTATCAAAATAATTTGCAGTAGACGTAGACGAAGCTGATGAAATGGTATCAGCAATTCTTTTTTGCAGCTGTTCCTGAAGACTTTTTGCGGTATCTGTGGTTTCATGTTGCTGGCTCATTTGAATTAAAGGCACATTATCATCTTCCTCGTGAGATTCAATATGATTGCTAAAATATTTGCTATTATGTTTCACAGCTTCATACGAAGTTCACCTGTTCTACTATAATTTATATGGCAAAATAACACAGCAACTTGAAATTTTTACACAATGCAGAGCTTTGATAGATTGATAGTTCCATTGTTATCATGCAATGCAACTAATATAAGCAAGGAAACACAACACTTATCCATTTTAACTTATAAATGTACGCATACTATGATTTGCATATTCTTAAATAAAAATATTTGAGGTTAGATTTTGATGCGATGTAAAATAACACAACCTTAACAACAACAAGTAATCATAAAAGTATACTTACTTACATGAATCACTAAACACAATTCGATAAAATTCTGATATAAATAACAGTTATTTAATACACTGCAATCGGACTTAAAAGTCTGCCGGCCGGTTGATGTAAACAAACAATGGCGTCGATCGAGTGTCAAGAGTGGGTTGACCGAAGTAAGCGCGAGCGATCGCTTCCGAGAGTAGATCCGAGAGTTCCCGAATGACAGCGTACACTAACGAGCCTTCTTTTGGATACGTTCACGCAAGATACGTTTGATTAAATGTGACGTGTTTAAAAAATCGAATATTCGAATATTCGTAAATATTATTCGAATATTAAAATGGGGCGAATATTCGAATTATTCGAATATTCGAATATTCGATTGCAAGCCCTAGTTGGGGAGTTGGCGTTGGTGCCATTGGCACCACCGAGTCGACAATTGGCACTGCGCGCACGACTTTCCAGCTCCGTGTTCAATAAGGCCAAGGTCTTATAGTATTTGTCTTCGACCTCTTCTATATTGTCCTCTTTGATTTCTGGGTCGTCTAGAGATAATATTTTTATGTTATAGTTTTCATACTGACTAAAACACTCGCTTAGACGCGCTTTTTTAATATTTAACATCTCGGTGGAAATTTGCGAGATATCATTAATAGTACAAAAGGTATGAATTCTCGTTAAGGTACCTTTAATGTATTTCCTTGCCGACGCCAGCTCACCCAGCTCCATGGTTGCACAATTTACACTTATTGACTGACCGTACTAAACACTAGCTAAAATTATTTAAGTACAGTACAACAAAACAAAAACACTAGTTTTCGCGCCGCAAAACGCAAAATAAATAGGTAACAGGAACCGTTCCGGTCGACCGTCCGTACACTAGCGGAGCGAAGGAAGAAAATGAAATGAATGAACGCTTGCTTGCTGACCTTGCTGTTGCTGTGCGCTGCCGCCGCCCGCGCGCCTAGTCGAGCCGACCACGCCCCGTTCGTGAAGTATATTTGCTATTAGGTCCGTGCGCCCGGTTCCCCGCGCGCGTTCCGCTGCCCGTCGTCGCCTCGCTCGCTCGGCCGCTTGGCTGTTGCTATGCAATGGGCGTTTTCACATTGGACGATAACGGTAACGACACGATATTACACCGATATCGTCACGATATCGGAACGATATCGGTGTGTGAAACGATAACCAGCAGCTTGCTATGCGGTTAGTCGCGTTACGCCAGCTAAAGTAACCGCGCGGCTCCAAGTTTTATATTAGTTTTTATACTAGTATAGGTATTCGAGGTACCTAATAATGGCAGCAGTAAACAAATTACGTTTGCTTTATCTTTTATATTTATGGCGAAAAAAACGATATCGTCAAAGAACATTTTGGGTTGATCCTATTCTTCAAGTGCGATATTTAGAGGGAACATATTACCTTCTCTTCGATAAACTGTGTGCGCGAAGTAAAATGTTTTATAAATTTTTTCGAATGAGCCAGGACACTTTCGAGGAAATTTTATTTATTTGGTGGATCAACAGTTAAAATACCAATTATGAAACTATTAATAGCTACAGTAAACCAATTATAGATCCACACCAATAAGGCACATTATTTTTACATGCACATATTACTTACCTATATAAAAAAGCGCCTTTAAAAAAATGCCACCAAAAAGTAAAAAATAAATAATACCTCTATACTGAATTAACACCAAATAACGTAAGTAAGTACTTTCAAGACGTCGGGCACTTCAAAGTACTTACCTACTTAAGTTATTTGTTGTGAATACAGTATTAGAGTTAATGGTATTATTTGTGACTTTTTGGCGGCATTTTTTTGAAGGCACTTTAATTTTTTATAAAAATATTTTTTGTCATTCTTTTTAGTGCATCATGCAGGCAATTTTCGTGTACCTACCTATTATCTTGGTAAATAGTACCTATAGTATAAACACATCTTAGATTTCTGCGCGAACTGTCCATATAAATAAAACTCTTTCACGGATTTTTTCACGCAATTTATTTAACAACAACCAAGTTGTTAAATAAATTGCGTGAAAAAATCCGTGATAGTGTTTTATTTATACCTATAGCACAGAATAAGCAACTTTTCATACAGTACGCCGACGGAGACGTCTAGACAGGTCAATCGTGCGGGGCTTGCGGGGTGAGACGGGGGAGTGGTTGTCCCGAGTTACATACAACGCCGTTCATAGTAACTCGGGACAAGTCTTCCAGGGCTATCACGACTTTATAGTTATAATTTATTTTTAAATTAATATTATGTTGCATACGACATGTAGTGTGAGTGAGTGCAAATCTTCATCTCGCTTATTAAAAAAAAGGCAAATTTCCAAAATCCAAGATGGCGGCCAACTATTTTGTTTGTGAGCGGATTTTGATGAAACTTGGTTTTTAGTACAATTTTGACAAGAAAACAACAACACAATGTTAAAAGTATTAAAAAATCCAAGATGGCGGCCAACTTTTTTGTTAGCAGGCCGATTTCGATGAAACTCAGTTTCTGGTACTATTTTGACAAGAAAACAGGAAAGCAATGTTAAAAATATTAAAAATCCAAGATGGCGGCCAACTTTTTTGTTTGTGAGCCGATTTTGATGAAACTTGGTTTTTAGTACAATTTTGACAAGAAAATAACAACACAATGTTAAAAGTATTAAAAAATCCAAGATGGCGGCCAACTTTTTTGTTAGCAGGCCGATTTCGATGAAACTCAGTTTCTGGTACTATTTTGACAAGAAAACAGCAACGCAATGTTAAAAATATAAAATCCAAGATGGCGGACAAATTTTTTGTTTGCTGGCCGATTTCGATTAAATTCAGTTTTTGGTACTATTTTGACCAGAAAACAGCAACGCAATATTGAAAGAATAAAAAAATCAAGATGGCGGACAAATTTTTTGTTAGCAGGCCGATTTCGATGAAACTCAGTTTCTGGTACTATTTTGACAAAAAAACAGCAACGCAATGTTAAAAATATTAAAAATCCAAGATGGCGGCCAACTTTTTTGTTTGTGAGCCGATTTTGATGAAACTTGGTTTTTAGTACTATTTTGACCAGAAAACAGCAACGCAATATTAAAAGAATAAAAAAATCAAGATGGCGGACAAATTTTTTGTTAGCAGGCCGATTTCGATGAAACTCAGTTTCTAGTACTATTTTGACAAAAAAACAGCAACGCAATGTTAAAAATATTAAAAATCCAAGATGGCGGCCAACTTTTTTGTTTGTGAGCCGATTTTGATGAAACTTGGTTTTTAGTACAATTTTGAAAACAACAACACAATGTTAAAAGTATAAAAAAATACAAGATGGCGGCCGACTTTTTTGTTTGCAGGCCGATTTTAATGAAACTCAGTTTGTGGTTCTATTTTGACCAGAAAACAGCATCGCAATATTAAAAGTATAAAAAAATTCAAGATGGCAGACAAATTTTTTGTTAGCAAGCCGATTTCGATGAAACTCAGTTTCTGGTACTATTTAGACAAGAAAACAGCAACGCAATGCTAAAAATATTAAAAATCCATGATGGCGGCCAACTTTTTTGTTTGTGAGCCTATTTTGATGAAACTTGGTTTTTAGTACAATTTTGACAAGAAAACAACAACACAATGTTAAAAGTATTAAAAAATCCAAGATGGCGGCCAACTTTTTTGTTAGCAGGCCGATTTCGATGAAACTCAGTTTCTGGTACTATTTTGACAAGAAAACAGCAACGCAATGTTAAAAATATGAAATCCAAGATGGCGGACAAATTTTTTGTTTGCTGGCCGATTTCGATTAAATTCAGTTTCTGGTACTATTTTAAACAAAAAATTTGGCCGCCATCTTGAATTTTTATATTTTTAACATTGCGTTGCTGTTTTCTTGTCAAAATAGAACCAGAAACTGAGTTTCATTGAAATCGGCCTGCAAACAAAAAAGTTGGCCGCCATCTTGGATTTTTTAATACTTTTAACATTGTGTTGTTGTTTTCTTGTCAAAATTGTACTAAAAACCAAGTTTCATCAAAATCGGCTCACAAACAAAAAAGGTGGCCGCCATCTTGGATTTTTAATATTTTTAACATTGCATTGCTGTTTTCTTGTCAAAATAGAACCACAAACTGAGTTTTATTGAAATCGGCCTGCAAACAAAAAAGTTGGCCGCCATCTTGATTTTTATATTTTTAACATTGCGTTGCTGTTTTCTTGTCAAAATAGAACCTGAAACTGAGTTTTATCAAAATCGGCCCACAAACAAAAAAGTCGGTTGCCATCTTGGATTTTTATCATGTTTAACATTTCGTTGCTGTTTTCTTGTCAAAATAGTACCAGAAACTGAATTTCACCGAAATCAGCCAGCAAACAAAAAAGTTGGCCGCCATCTTGAATTTTTATATTTTTAACATTGCGTTGCTGTTTTCTTGTCAAAATAGTACCAGAAACTGCGTTTCATTGAAATCGGCGTGCTAACAAAAAAGTTGGCCGCCATCTTGGATTTTTTAATACTTTTAACATTGCGTTGCTGTTTTCTTGTCAAAATAGTACCATAAATCGAGTTTCATCGAAATCAGCCTACAAACAAAAAAGTCGGCCGCCGTCTTGAATTTTTTAATAATTTTGACATTGCATTTGCATTATTAAATTATATTATTAATTTAATATCGCAATACCAATGTATCCACCCGGGGTCGTAAAAGGTCAAGGTTAAAGTGACAACCCTTACGTACTTACGTAAATACCTATACAGGCGTCGGCATCGCCCAACTTCAAGGGCGTCGTCCAACTGTATAGAAAGATTGCTTAAACTGTGCCTATAGTATGTTAGGAATGTACACATAAACCGCATCAATCACAAATACTCATCTGATGTAAAACGTATCAAAATCGATTCAGCCAAACGTGAGATATTCACGGACAAACATACATAATGTACCTAAAGGGTCAAACTGAGAACCTCCTTTTTCAAAGTCGGTTGTAATACTAAAACCTTCTCCTAAATGTAAAAAATACTTTTCTGAAAACCGCATCTCGCGGACAAACCTTCATACATACATACGGGTCAAACTGAGAACCTCCTTTTTTGAAGTCGGTTAAAATACTAAAACCTTATCCTAAATGTAACAAATACTTTCCTGAAAACCGCATTAAAATCAGTTCAGCCAAAAGCGAGATAATCGCGGACAAACATACATACAAAAAATACAGGTCAAACTGAGAAGCTTCTTTTTTTTGAAGTCACTTAAAAATTACCTATTACTATCGTTCGGTCATTGTCGATATTACATACTCGAAATAGAAGGGAGAGGTGAGGCGGGAGGAGATCCACCTCCTCTCTCCTCTCCACCAATCAACAAGCAGGCATAATCGTCGCGGAACTCACACCTAGCAAATCAAGAAACAAGCGCTACCTAGCGGTGGCTTTTAGCGTAAAAACCCAAAAATGCAGTAAATAACAGATAAACTGTTAATTACCCTTGGTTACTTTCGTTAATAACCGGCTTCGCATCTTCCGCACTTGTGTCGTCACCGATATCGGCACGACAGACGATATCGTTGACGGTAACGACACAGTGTGAAAGCATTTAGTAGTGATTGTATGAAACTGCCAGTCCGACGATATCGTGCCGATATCGTGTCGTTACCGTTATCGTCCAGTGTGAAAACGCCCAATGTCGAACGTTGGCACCGCTCACTGAAGAACGCTTTGCGCGCAAGACTCATCGCCGCCACAACAACATGGCCAGACGAACTGCCAACCGTGCTACTGGGACTCCGAGCAGCCTTACGCACAGACACCTCCGTCAGTGCAGCCGAACTTACCTACGGTTACCATCTGCGACTCCCAGGCGAATTTTTCAACGCAAGCACAAACATACCTACCTACGATTATACCTACGTTGAAAAACTACGCGAGTCCATTCAAGCACTCAAGCCGACCGAAGCAGCCGTCCACCACAGCAACAATAAACGCATGTTCGTGCACAACGACTTAAGTACATGCACACATGTGTTTATTAGGACAGATGCAGTTAGAAAACAATTTCAGTCACCGTATGAAGGACCCTACCAAATCGTGGATCGCAACGAGAAAATGTTCAAGATCAAATTACCGCACAGAGAAACATGCATATCCATCGACCGGGTAAAGCCCGCATACATGTTACTAGAGCAAGATACCTTACCACCTCAGCCGTTACCTGTTCAACCGTTACCTTCACAACCTGTACCAACCTGCAGCAAGACGACTCAACCTGCAGATAAGCGAACCACATCTGGCCGAGCCGTCAAGCTACCTGTACGCCTCGCTTGAAGGGGAGCACTGTAGCCGCAGGCTACAACGAATAACGAACACGAAACATTTATTAATTTCATGACGAAACATGTCGTAGCGAAACCGCCGCTCGAATAACGCAACAAGCGGATTTCACGTAACCACGGCTCTGAAAAGAGCTCTTATGTGAAACACATCTTCGTTCTTCACAAACACCGCAGCGAGTCAAGTTCGTCACCGTCACCGGAGCCCCGAGATGTCGTCGCGCACCGTGCCTCCGCAGCGTCCGTCGCCCCGCGCCTTCTCGCCGTAATGTGCAGAGCGCGGCCGATCCCCGCGGTTTTGTCAGCGCGCGCCTCGTCCCGCGCGCGCGCCCCCGCGTCGCGTGACCTCTGACCTCTCGCTCTCACGCGCGCCTCCCACTCCGCGCGCCGCGTGAACTCTGACCTCTCGCTCCCATTGGGCGTTTTCACACTGGACGATAACGGTAACGACACGATATTACACCGATATCGGGCGTTTTCACATTGGACGATAACGGTAACGACACGATATCGGCACGATATCGTCGGACTGGCAGTTTCATACAATCACTACTAAATGCTTTCACACTGTGTCGTTACCGTCAACGATATCGTCTGTCGTGCCGATATCGGTGACGACACAAGTGCGGAAGATGCGAAGTCGGTTATTAACGAAAGTAACTAAGGGTAATTTACAGTTTATCTGTTATTTACTGCATTTTTGGGTTTTTACGCTAAAAGCCACCGCTATGTAGCGCTTGTTTCTTGATTTGCTAGGTGTGAGTTCCGCGACGATTATGCCTGCTTGTTGATTGGTGGAGAGGAGAGAGGAGGTGGATCTCCTCCTGCCTCACCTCTCCCTTCTATTTCGAGTATGTAATATCGACAATGACCGAACGATAGTAATAATTTTTAAGTGACTTCAAAAAAAAGAAGCTTCTCAGTTTGACCTGTATTTTTTTGTATGTATGTTTGTCCGCGATTATCTCGCTTTTGGCTGAACTGATTTTAATGCGGTTTTCAGGAAAGTATTTGTTACATTTAGGATAAGGTTTTAGTATTTTAACCGACTTCAAAAAAGGAGGTTCTCAGTTTGACCCGAATGTATGTATGAAGGTTTGTCCACGAGATGCGGTTTTCAGAAAAGTATTCGTTACATTTAGGAGAAGGTTTTGGTATTACAACCGTCTTTGAAAAAGGAGGTTCTCAGTTTGACCCTTTATGTACATTATGTATGTTTGTCCGTGAATATCTCACGTTTGGCTGAATCGATTTTGATACGTTTTACATCAGACTAGCGGCCGCCCGCGGTTTCACCCGCGTGGTTCCCGTTCCCGTAGGAATATCGGGATAAAAAGTACATATAAACCTTCCTCTTGAATCACTCTATCTATTAAAAAAAAACGCATCAAAATCCGTTGCGTAGTTTCAAAGATTTAAGCATACAAAGGGACATAGGGACAGAGAAAGCGACTTTGTTTTATACTATGTAGTGATGAGTATTTGTGATTGATGCGGTTTATGTGTACATCCTAACATACTATAGGCACAGAATAAGCAACTTTTCATACAGTAGGCCGACGGAGACGTCTAGACAGGTCAAACGTGCGGGGCTTGCGGGGTGAGTGAGACGGGGGAGTGGTTGTCCCGAGTTACATACAACGCCGTTCATAGTAACTCGGGACAAGTCTTCCAGGGCTATACGTCTTTATCGTTATAATTCAATTTTAAATTAATATTATGGTGCATACGACATGTAGTGTGAGTGCGTGCAAATCTTCATCTCGATTATAAAAAAGGCAATTTCCAAAATCCAAGATGGCGGCCAACTTTTTTGTTTGCGGGCCGACTTTGATGAAACTTGGTTTTTGGTACAATTTTGACAAGAAAACAACAACACAATGTCAAAAATAAAAAAAACAACATGGCGGCCAACTTTTTTTTGGAAGCCGATTTTGATGAAATTTAGTTTCTGGTACTATTTTGACACTAAAACAACAACGCAATGTTAAAAGTATAAAAAAATCCAAGATGGCGGCCAACTTTTTTGTTTGTGAGCCGATTTTGATGAAACTTGGTTTTTAGTACAATTTTGACAAGAAAACAACAACGCAATGTCAAAAATAAAAATAAACCAAGATGACGGCCAACTTTTTTTTTGTAAGCCGATTTTGATGAAACATAGTTTCTGGTACTGTTTTGACAAGAAAACAACAACACAATGTTAAAAGTATAAAAAAATCCAAGATGGCGGCCACCTTTTTTGTTTGCAGGCCGATTTCAATGAAACTCAGTTTCTGGTACTATTTTGAAAAGAAAACAGCAAGGCAATGTTAAATATATTAAAAATCCAAGATGGCGGCCAACTTTTTTGTTTGTGAGTCGATTTTGATGAAACTTGGTTTTTAGTACAATTTTGACAAGAAAATAACAACGCAATGTCAAAAATAAAAAAAAACCAAAATGGCGGCCAACTTTTTTTTTGTAAGCTGATTTTGATGAAACTTAGTTTCTGGTACTATTTTGACAAGAAAACAACAACACAATGTTAAAAATATTAAAAAATCCAAGATGGCGGCCAACTTTTTTGTTTGCAGGCCGATTTCAATAAAACTTAGTTTCTGGTTCTATTTTGACAAGAAAACAGCAACGCAATGTTAAAAATATAAAAATTCAAGATGGCAGCCAAATTTTTCGTTTGCTGGCCGATTACGATGAAATTCAGTTTCTGGTACTATTTTAACAAGAAAACAGCAACGAAATGTTAAATGTATTAAAAACCCAAGATGGCGGCCGACTTTTTTGTTTGCAGGCTGATTTCAATGAAACTCAGTTTGTGGTTCTATTTTGACCAGAAAACAGCAACGCAATGTTAAAAATATAAAAATCCAAGATGGCGGACAAATTTTTTGTTTGCTGGCCGATTTCGATTAAATTCAGTTTCTGGTACTATTTTGACAAGAAACAACAACGCAATGTTACAAGTATAAAAAAATCCAAGATGGCGGCCAACTTTTTTGTTTGCAGGCCGATTTCGATAAAACTCAGTTTCTAGTACTATTTTGACAAGAAAACAGCAACGCAATGTTAAAAATATTAAAACTCCAATATGGCGGCCAACTTTTTTGTTTGTGAGCCGATTTTGATGAAACTTGGTTTTTAGTACAACTTTGACAAGAAAACAACAACACAATGTTAAAAGTATTAGAAAATCTAAGATGGCGGGCAACTTTTTTGTTTGCAGGCCGATTTCAATGAAACTCAGTTTCTGGTTCTATTTTGACAAGAAAACAGCAAAGTAATGTTAAAAATTTAAAAATCCAAGATGGCAGCTAACTTTTTTGTTTGCAGGCCGATTTCAATGAAACTCAGTTTGTGGTTCTATTTTGACCAGAAAACAACAACGCAATGTCAAAAATAAAAAAAAACAAGGCGTCACCTTACTTTTTTTTTGAAAGCCGATTTGATGAAACTTAGCTTCTGGTACTATTTTACACAAAAACAGCAACGTAATGTTAAAAGTATTAAAAAATCCAAGATGGCTGCCAATTTTTTTGTTTACAGGCCGATTTCGATGAAACTCAGTTTCTGGTACTATTTTGACAAGAAAACCGTTCTTAGCACAATGTAAAAAAATACAAATGGTCAAGATGGTGGCCGTTTTTTGTTTTTGTTTCTTTCTTTGGTAGGCCAACGCCCTTGAAGTTAGGCGATACCGACGTCTGTATAGGTATTTTGTTACTACGGAAGGGTTGTAACAAAATTAAAATGTGGCAGGTACATTTTGGTGTATTGCGAAATAAAATAAAATAAATAATTATGGTTGGCATTTTAGAAGTATCAAAATAAAATATATCACAAGTTTTATTTAGTTTCACCTATAATTGTATCTGTCTGTCTGTCTGCCATGAAATTTTGCAAGGTAAATTTGACCTACCCCTGACGTTTGAATGGGTTGAAGTTTTGTTAAAAAAATTATTCAGATTGGAAATAAGCCGATTCATATTTCTTAACCTTTAAAGCGCCTTCGTCTATATATCAAAATCATCCCATTGTAACGTTGTAAAACGTCACACATTTAAATACATAAATTAAATAACCTAAGTCTACCTAAATCTAATATCAAAATCAATATTACAGAAAATATATAATTACATTATAAAAATAAAATAACAAATTTAACTAAGTACGCAATATTTACATTTATTATAATATGTTTCTGAACGCAAAATTCAAACAGCTGAGCTGACAGCGACGCACGCGCAGGTAGCCCTTCACCCCTCGCCACTTTAATAAAGCTGTAAGCTGGTACGGCCCGACAACACTCCGACCGAGGCGACCGGCCGCGCGCCGGTCGCTCGGCAGACAAATCGTGTCTGTACTGCGCTCGCCATTTTCTCGCGACGTTCACACCGCGGATGATACGATATTTTTATTTTAAAATCATGCATTAGTATATTCGTGCCTAAGCGCCAAGTTTTAAATATTTTTGTGAAACCCACGTATTGGTAAGTTTTGAACAAGTGTTTCTAAAACTAGCTTAGTAGTACAGTTATATTTTTGTTGTAGTAGTACAGTTATAAAAATGTTTCGTTTTTTTTTTAATCTATGTCACGAAATAGAAAAGATACAAGTACTTAGATAGCTACTATGTGTTTGTGATTTTATAGGAATAATTATTGTAAAACAAGGTCGTAATGTGCATTTATATGAAATTTTAGAGGTAACTTCAGGTTTTTTTTCCATCGAGCAAAATTTTTTAAATAGTATTTTCGAAACAGTCCACCCATCAATTTCGATGCGAAAAATCTTCAATATTTCAAATGACAGCTAATAGAAAATAGGCGATTTTGGCGTTTTCACTTACTACAGTGCCACAAACTTTGCTGTGCCGGTGGCCAAAATGTGAAACTAGCGTGTTTCTTTTAATGTCAAGTTGATGTCCAACCATAGCGCTGCTAGCGGCTGAAGTTCTTAGAAGTCAGGGCCGGTTAAATTGATACAAAAAAAAGAAAACCGTACGTAGCGCCGCTGTCACCGGTGTCGCGACTTAGTCTTCTTATTGTCGCGAAGTAGCTGATGATGTGC
Source organism: Crambus lathoniellus (assembly GCA_949710035.1). NCBI lineage: Eukaryota > Metazoa > Arthropoda > Insecta > Lepidoptera > Crambidae > Crambus > Crambus lathoniellus. The sequence goes on from OX453296.1 coordinate 35,296,635, forward strand.
AGAGGTGGTCGGGTCGATGAATATGAACACTTTAAATTTGCACTCAACAGCGTTTATTTGAAATAAAATTATAAAAATACTGGTTCACAATTACTGAGATAGATAAGAATAGGTACACGTAAAATACACAAACAGATTACAGATTTAAATGCGAGTCGAGAGCGTAATGCGACTCGTTGGTCTGAGGTACAATCAGCGAGAGAGAGCGGGCAGAGCCCCCCCAGTGTCTTATATAGTCGCGAGCCTGTCGCAGCAGACTTCGGACCGAACGATTTAATGTTTTAGTGTTGGGAAGATCCCAACATGCTGCCGCCTCACAAACAAAAAGAATTTATAGGCAAGCAACTAGCAAGCTTATTACATAAAAAATCGGAATCTAATCATCATTAATAGGTAAAATGCTAATTTTTAATATAGTGCGGACATGTGTTTTACCATTGGAAGTCTTAACTTCGACTGCCCTCACAAGGCCATCGTGGCCTGGGAACACCTTTGTAATTCGGGCCATTGGCCATGACATTACAGGTACATTATCTTCTCTTAAAATAACAAGACTTCCTATTTTTACATTAAGTGTGGTATTTTTCCACTTAGGTCTATTTTGTAATACATTGAGATATTGTTTATACCACAATTTCCAGAATGATTGTTTAAGTTGAGTACACAACTGCCAGAATTTAAGTCTATTTTCTGGGATATTTGAATAATCATTTTCGGGGTACATAGTAAGTGCATTACCAATTAAAAAGTGACCTGGGGTCAGGTAAGAAAAATCATTTACATCAGATACCGATAATGGTAATAAAGGACGTGAATTCAAAACACATTCAATTTCTACTAATACAGTATTAATTTGCTCGTAAGTTAATATCCTATTTTGAGTAACCCTCTTGAGATGAAATTTCGTGCTCTTTATTGTACTTTCCCAGAGGCCACCAAAGGTTGGTGAATAAGATGGTATGAAATGAAACTTGACATTCTGAGTTGCTGCATATTGACATACCTTCCTTTGGTGCTCTTTTGAAGATTGCAGGCGGTAAAGCTCTGTTAATTGGTTCTGTGCGCCTTTGAATGTACTAGCGTTATCAGAATAAATCTCTTTTGGCAACCCCCTTCTAGAAACAAATCTTTTAAGGCATGCAAGATAGGCCTCGGTAGTAAGGTCAGAAGTGACTTCCAGGTGAATAGCTTTAGTAGCAAAACAAACGAATGCACAAATATACCCTTTGCCCACCACCGAACGTCTTACGCGCGAGAGTTTAATGCTTAAAGGCCCAGCAAAATCAACACCAACCTTTTCAAAGGGGCGACTCATAGCAGTCACGCGGTCAGCTGGCAAAGAACCCATTAACTGCTTTGATGCTTCTGCTTTCAGCTTAAAACAAGGAACACATTTTCTTACAAGTTTTTTTACATATGATAAACCATTACATATCCAAAACTTTTGGTTTAAATTAGACAGTAACAACTTAGGTCCAGCATGTAAGAGTCTTAAATGCTCAGCATGTATTATTAAATTAGTCACATGAGATTCTCTTGGTAAAATCACTTGATGCTTCTGTGCATATGGGATATTAGAGTGGTGTAATCTACCTCCTACCCTAAGCACACCAAGATTATCTATAAAAGGGCACAAACTTTGTAGCGAACCTTTTACATTCTTATTATTCTTCAAACAATAAAATTCATCTTTAAAATAAATTTCCTGTTCCTTAGAATCTCAAGATGGACAGAGTTCAAGATACTTTCAAGAAGTTTTTGGATGATGGAGCCAGGCAGAACATGCTATCAAAAGAATTTGATCAAGATGTTAAATTTCATCTAGGGGAAGACGACGATGAAAAAGATGATATTCTCAAAGAGGAGGCATCCTATCGCCCAATTCAACCATCTGTTGCATTTTACTCCCCTGACCATGAACTAGAAGATTCTGACACAGAAGGCGATTTCTCCCTAGCCAACTCTATTAGTGATCCTATTGATGATGAGGCAAAATCTATCATAGGTGAATTGGAAGAAATTGTTTATTCAGATAAGTTGGGTAGTGAGTGGGACGGCTCATCCCATCTTATTTGGACGTCCCCTGGTTCTTATCATAATCAGAAGGAGTTTAAACAGGCTAAATCACTATTAAAGTCTGTATTGAAGGCTATTCGAAAGGATTCTGGTATAAATTACCAACTGAATGTCAGTTGTCCAAGTACAATCTTTATAACTAGACCTGACTCTATGACAATTACAAGAGGGACCAGGCCAACAATTCTACCAGTTAACAAACCGGATATGGAGGGGTTTGTTGTCAGTCTTAAAAACATTCAGAGACGGGTTCAAACTAAAAGACTTAGACGAACCCACCAAATACTTGACAATATCCTGTAATACATCAGGATTTAAGGAGGATGAAATAGAGAAAGCATTTAATCTAGGACTCAAAACTACCAAAGGATATAATCGCGCAAATAAGCGACTTCCTTGCCAATCCACCACCTACCGGCAAGTACATGGCGATCAAAGCGAAATTGTTGTCGCTTTTGGAAGATTCCAAGGCAAGGCAGATCGAGAAGTTAATTGGCGAAATGGAGCTTGGGGACCAGAAACCGTCCCAGCTACTGCGCCGTATGCGAGATCTTGCCCGGGACAAGATCCCGGATGACACCCTGCGCGTGCTATGGCAAGGTCATCTGCCAAACACAGTGCGCGCGGTGTTGGCCGTGACAGAGACTAAGGACCTGGACAGCTTAGCTTCGGTCGCAGACAACGTCGCCGAGGCCACACGCACCAGTCAAGTGGCTGCAGTAGCAGGCAGCAGCTCTAACACCACCATCGAGATTGCGCTTCTGCGGGCGGAAATTGCGAAGCTTAATGTGCGTCTAATGAACGCGGAACGCTCCCGCCCTAGACACAGGGACTTCCGCTATTACCGCCCGCACGCACCTAGATCATCAAGCAGGCGCAGAAACCAGTCGCAGCGGCCATATCGTACACCTAGTCCCGGAGGCCTATGTTATTACCACCACAGGTACCAGGACAAAGCACATAAATGCGTACAACCGTGCGCATGGAAGAAACCCGCATCAACGTCGGAAAACTAGGATGCCAGGCACAGACGTCAGCGGAAATCTGTGCCGTAACACCTTGTGCCCGTCTACGTATTTTAGACATTAACAGTGGACTTAAGTTTTTGGTCGACACGGGCGCGAATGTGTCAGTTTTACCCGTTAACCGCGTAACTAAGTGTCGTACACAAAGTTCGGACTACAAACTTTACGCCGCGAACGGCACGGAGATTAAAACGTATGGTGTTAAAACCATGGTGCTAAATTTAAAACTCCGTAGGCCGTATGGCTGGGACTTTATAGTGGCTGACGTGAATCAACCAATTATAGGTGCAGATTTTCTCACGCAACACAAGCTATTAGTGGACCTTAGTGCACGTAGGTTAAGAGACCAAATTACGGACCTAAACGTAATCGCCTCAGTGGTAAGTGTTTCCGAACCAACTATAAACACTATTAATCACGGACATCCCTATAATGTTTTACTATGTAAGTATAAGGAGATTACTAAACCACTGTCATTCCAGGAAACTCAATCGCATGATATTTTACACTTTATTGAAACTTCCGGTCCCCCCGTGCATGCTCGTGCCCGTCCGTTGCCACCGGACAGATATAAAAAGGCTAAACAGGAATTCCGCATTATGCAGGAAGCCGGAATATGTAGACCATCGAAAAGTGCGTGGGCAAGCCCACTGCACATAGTCCCTAAAAAAAACGGTGATATTAGGCCTTGTGGAGATTATCGGCAATTAAATTCTATTACAAAGCCCGATAGGTACCCTATTCCCCACCTACGTGATTTTACATATATATTGGCCGGTAAGAAAATATTTTCCAAAATTAACGTAAATAGAGCGTATCACTGCATAAAAGTAAATCCGGAAGATATAGAAAAAACCGCGATTATTACGCCATTCGGTTTATTTGAGTTCCCTAGAATGACCTTTGGTTTACGTAATGCAGCGCAAACATTTCAACGCTTCATGAACCATGTGTTGCAAGGCTTAGATTTTCTTTATAATTATTTAGATGACGTCATCATAGCAAGCGATAATGAAAACCAGCATAAAGCTCATTTAGAAATTATATTTCAACGATTTAAACAATTTGGAATTACTATAAACTTGTCTAAAAGTTGTTTCGGGCAAAACAAAGTTGAATTTCTTGGACACGAAGTTACTACTAACGGTATTAGACCTTTACAAGATAAGGTCAATGCCATTGTCAATTTCCCAAAACCTAAAACTGTTCAGGAATTACGCCGATTCTTAGGCATGGTCAATTTTTATCGTACTCACTTACCTAATACAATGTCATACCAGTCCGAACTTAATAAATACCTTACAAATACTAAGCGAAACGATAAAAGAATTATTACGTGGTCGGAAACAGCTGATAATGCTTTTGAGCAGTGTAAAACGGCATTACAGAATGCCGCCACTCTGTCTCATCCTTATCCCGATTCCACACTAGCAATGATGACGGACGCATCTGATAATTGTATTGGAGCAGTTTTGCAACAAAAGAGTGGCGACACATGGCAACCATTAGGTTACTTTTCAAAAAAAATGTCTTCGAGTCAACAAAAATATAGCACTTATGATCGCGAGCTACTCGCCATCCATTCAGCCGTAAAGCATTTCCGAAAACTATTCGAAGGTCGCCCTTTGACAATTTATACAGACCATAAGCCCTTGTGCCATGCATTTACTAAGGCCGGTAAAGATGATAAAGAAACTCCGAGACGCACGAGACAGCTCCTTTTTATCAGCGAATTTACCACCGACATACGTTATATTAACGGCCCGGCTAATATAGTAGCCGATGCGTTATCACGCGTCGAAACAATTTTTTGTCCGACTGTACTCGACTACAATCAACTCGCGGACGCACAAGTTCACGATGAGTACCTATTGCAACAAGTCAACGTTAGCAATCAAACATGTTTTAAGCAAATTTCTATACCTACTTGTGATAAATCTATTTATTGTCATATTTCAGGAAATAATATTAGGCCTTATCTAACCGAGGAATTTCGAAAGATTGCATTTGATACGATCCACAATTTAAGCCACCCCGGGGTACGAACTACACGTAAATTAATATCGAAAAAAATTTTCTGGCCCGGGATGAATAGAGACGTAGGCACATGGGCTAAGACATGTATAAAGTGTCAAAAGGCAAAAATAAGCCGTCATACAATATCGCAATTAGGTCAATTCCCAGCTGTAAATCGCTTTGAACACATCCACGTGGATATCGTCGGGCCACTACCGACATCCCCACAAGGATACAGATTTTGTTTAACTATCATTGATAGGTATACGCGCTGGCCTGAAGCATTCCATTTACAAGAAATTACAGCGGAAGTTGTCTCGAAAACAATTTTTAATGAATGGATTGCGCGATACGGTTGTCCTGTAAAGCTCACTAGTGACCAAGGTCGCCAATTTGAAAGCAACCTGTTTTTAGGTCTCATGAAATTACTAGGGGTAAATAAAATACGTACGTCACCGTATCATCCCCAAAGTAATGGTGCAATCGAGCGTTGGCACCGATCCCTTAAAGCAGCGTTAATGGCTCGTTTGAATAACTCTTCATGGGTGGAAGAGTTACCTACTGCACTGTTGGGATTACGCGCCGCGTGCCGCACTGATAACGGCATAAGCGCCGCGGAATTAACCTTCGGACGTACACTACGTTTACCCGGAGAGTTTTATAACACATCACAGGAACACGAACCCAGTGACCCATCTAATTTAGTTTCCAAAATTCAAGTCAATTTGCGTAATTTCAAACCCTTTAGTGAGTCATCACGAAATTCAAAAAAATTTTTCGTAAGTAAAGATTTAAAGACCTGTTCACATGTTTTTGTTAGAGATGATACGGTTCACAAATCATTGAAACCGCCATACGACGGTCCATTTAAAGTATTAGAGCGAAATTCTAAAGTATTCTTAATTCAATTACCTAACCGCGAGGCTCGCATTTCAATAGATAGATTGAAGCCAGCCTACGTGTTAAAACAAGACGAGGACGATGACTATAATAATTATGACACTGATGCAAGGAATTTATAAGTACTACGTACAACAGGAAGGTGCACTCCGTATTTTTGTGTATTTAAAAATACACTTTAATATTAAGAGATAAGGTTTATATTTCAATACAAAATGTCAACGGTCCAGCTGAGACCGCAAGAACGAGGTGAGGGTGTCCCTTTCTCTGAAATTGCCAGCACTCTTAAATAACAGGTTTAGTAGATTTATGGTTCGCAACTTTCGTTATAAAAATTAAATTTCGTAAAATTTCCGCTTCGTATTACTTTTAGTCAATAGAAAACATCGCATATTAATTTAGGTATTACCGTATTAAGCATAAAAATGTATCAGGTCGTTTAACTTTTTTATGGCTTATCCTAGAAAATAATTTGAATGATAGATTTCAGAATGTTAAAGTAGCAACATTACAAGCCGAATGACGTTTTCTGACGTTTTCCGTCTTCGTTGTGTCAAGTTCGCAATTCGCTCGTCGCCGCCCGCCGCCCGTCGCGCATGTTCGTGGCCGCCGTAATGGGATGGAGTGAGATAAACTGACCTCGTTCTTACTATCTCATTAGGACCGTTTTTTAGCAGCAGTGCACCTTCCTGTTGTATTATAAATTCCTTGCACTGATGATAATAATTGCCAACCGAATGTGACACAACAGGACAAACGAATCGCGCTGACACATAATAATAACAACGCTAGTGAGAACCGTGTGACACGCTATGGTCGCGTAACCCGACCACCGGTACGCTTTAGTTAAGTAAAATAGCTAGCTAGTACCTACTTAGGATAATATTCTTTTTACGCAATCAAATAAAACACAAGTTGAATAAATTTGTTACTTAAACATTTATACTTTTATACATTTTATATATACAACTTACATAATATTTACAAGACATAGTATGTCAAAAGTAAAGTCTTAGGATAAAACTAGTATAGTTAATACGAAATTAAAAATCATACCTATTCTAATATAAGCAAAATTACTTAAATAAGTTCAGCAATTTTATGCTTTGTTAACTTTACCTACAATAATGCATTTATTTTGCGTGCTTGTCAAATGAATTGACACACAAATAAATGCTACGCAAGTATTTTATTAATTAGGCAATTTACTTTCTATTCAATTTTATACATACATTTATATTTAACAATTACTTTTATTGCAAGTGTCCGTAGAGACAGTCGCTCATTTTTATAATTTAATAAACTCCATAAAAGTAACATGGGTTTCAACCAAAGCAAGGAAAAGGAAGTTGTAGCAATGGCCCAAGCTCAGGCCGTATCTACACAATTCGAAAATAAAATCAACTACGTTGGTTTCGGGTTGATTGCAATTGTGATTATATTAGCCATAATCCTTTGTTACGGCATCAGAATGAAATGCCGGCAAAAAGTGAAAAGCTGGCTACGTAAAGAAATAGCTGTAGTACAGCCCAGCGTACCGATGGTCAAGGTGGAAAAGTTGCCGATGCAGCAGGCCGTAGGTAACCCCGCCGCTGCACCGACAACAGCCTATATGTGAAATATACGCGAGTGACGCGAGTGAAATTTTTGCGCTATAGTTAGATCCAGTGTTTATGTAAGTTAATGTTAAGTAAGTACGTGTACTTCATTGTTTTTTTTTGTGTTAAAATTTAAGTTGTAACCGGAATATTCATCATTTTAATTTTGTTTTGAACATTTATTGTCGAACATAATATGTTGACTGGCAGAAATTGGCCAAGGTAAATATAATAATCTAATGTTTTAAATAATGTTCTGTTCTAGGTACTTATCAGATTGTTTACTATTCAACTACATTAAGTACCTACTTACTTGCACTTATCTTGTAATTGAGAACTTGTTATTGTTATAGTAAAATTATATTCTAACTTTAAATTATTTTCATGGAAGTAATGTAACCGTAGATGCTGATTAATCCTGTTAACGATAGTGCCACATCGGTGTCAATATTTCTGATGACACGAGTAATTATTTGTATCATTATGTTAGTTATAAGTTTTAAGCAGTCTAATCAGAAAAGTTAGAAAGTTTTGTGTTTGTTTTTTTATACCAAAATTTTTTTTTTCCTCTTAGGAGGTGTGGGGACACGGTGTGTTCCCACAGGTTTTATATTTCTGTTCTATCTACCTATGATGTGTGACTCGTGGTGCGGGCAGTCGTCGCCGCGCACCCGATCTGTAAACGCGCTTATACCAATAATAAGATTTGATTGCGTAAACTTACCCTCTTTTATTTGGTCTGACCTGTAGAGATACCCCAATAGTCATATCTCACACTTTTTAACGAGCAACATTAAAGCGTTATTTAATTCGGAACTAGATAAGTAATCATGAGAGATTTTTCCGCCTTTCAAATTATTACAAAATCTTAAGACGAAAGCTAAAATGCGTACCATCTTATGAATACTAGAAAACTTTCGCAAATGATTGTGTACGTCATCACCAACTGAAACTACCTGATTGCTGGAGAATGCTGACCCGGTTTTCAGCTCTGGTATGTCGGGATGTAATTCTGTGGGAGTAGCAAACACATAGCTAGTGTCGTGCAAAAAAGACGGGCCACACCACCACATCGTGCAAGAGGCGAGCTCGGCTGGCGCCACACCCCTACTCACCAAGTCCGCGGGGTTTTCGCTAGTGTTCACATAAAGCCACACACAATCGGTTATATTTTTAGCAATTGCCATCACCCTGTTAGCGACATAAGCACCGAGTTTCATAGGTTCGGTATTCAACCAAGCTAGCACTATTTGTGAATCCGTAAATAAATAAATGTTTTTAATATTATGCTTTAATTGTAGCGATTCCCTCACCCTGTTAATAAGAATCGAAAGCAGTAGCGCGGCGTTGAGCTCTAGGCGCGGTACAGTCATATTAGTGCGTTGAAGCGGGTTAATGCGCGACTTCGAACATAGTAAATAAACGTCGATTTTACCTGTCGGACGCGGAGTCAAAGTGTTGATTACTTGACGGAATGTCAGCTAATACCCTGCTATCATTTGACGACCATTTATGGGTCTGAAAACTACCTAATTTTAGTAGCTGAATAAGTTGAGCTTTAGCTTGTAACACATTATTAAAATCATTATCAGCATACAACACGTCATCAACGTATGTGCAATTTTCTAAAATAAAGGAACCTAACGACAAGGTTTTCTCATTGTCTGTTGCTAATTGCTTAAGGCAACGAGTAGCAAGATAACTTGAACTTTTTAAACCATACGTGATGGTGTCAAGCCTAATACATTTAATATCCTCATTTGGATTATCGCGCCATAATATATTCTGTAATGAAGTGTGCTCTGGAACTACATTTATATTTCGTAACATTTGTTTAATATCTGTAGTAAATGTAAATTTACCAATGCGAAATAATAACAATATGTCAAAGAGTTCTCTTTGTACAGTAGGCCCATTTAATAATAAATCATTTAAGGACACCTTTTTATTGGTCTTCATAGAGCCGTCAAATACTGTACGTAATTTTGTAGTTTTACTATTAGGGTTAATGACCGCATGATGGGGTAAGAAGTACACCGCATCTTTATTCAACTGATAAAGCTCGATATCGACATAGTGCCCATGATTTAAATTTACATATTCATGGATAAATTTTTTATATTCAACAAAAAGCTCATAATTATTTTGCAACTTTTTCTCTAAATTGAGAAATCTTTTAAGTGCAAGATTAAATGAATCACCTAAAGCATAATTAACTTCACTTATAGGTAATTTTAAAGGTAACGTAACTTGAAACTTGTTATCCTTTAACTGAAAGGTTTCCTTAAAAATATTCTCACAGAGCTCGTGCTCGGAGGATTTTTCATTATAAATTTCTGGCACGCTTTCAGTTTTCCAAAAGTTATTTAAAACATTGGTCGTATCAGAGTCACATGTCGTACATTTTAATGCAACCTTATTACACACCTTAGAAATATTATTAGAATACGAAAGAGTACCTCCAAGTATGTACCCAAACTGGGTATTAATGAGACCAGGCGACTGGTTACCGGACAGCACTTTAAGCGGTGTCGCAGGCTCGTGGCTCAGCGACCTCGGAGACGGCTGCGCGGTCTGGTTGCTCAGCGACTCGGCCGGCTGGGTCACATGCTCGCAGCTCGGCATCTCCGTCGGCAGGAGCACCTGAAAAAATACGTCAGCCCCTATTAGTACATCGATCTCACCCGGTGTGTCAAATTGATCATCTGCCAACTTTATTGCACTCGGAATCGAAATGTTTTTGCGATTAACCTTGTGTTGTGGCAGGTTACATGTGATCTTTTCAACTACATGACATGAAACGGGGATTTTAAAGTCGTTATTCAATGAAAGGATCTCTACAGGTAGGCAATACCTTAAATTGGACTTAGCATTTGTGATGCCCACTACATTGACATTAGTATGTGAAGGTTTTAATTTAAGCAGCTTCGTCGCCTCCTCAGAAATGAAGGACAGCTGGGACCCACTATCAAGCAGGGCTCTAAAGTACTTAGGACTGCCATCTTGTGCTAAGATCATAATCTTCGCTGTAGGTAATAAAACATCGTTAGTGAAATTACTTGCAGATGATAATGAGGCAGCTGATGTGGAAGTACCATTGCTGCGAGTTTGATGCAGCAACGTGTTGTGCGCCTCATTGCACTCATAACACCGGAAATGATATTTACATTTTTTTGTATGATTACCTAAGCAAATACGGCAAAGTGCCTTATCTTTGACAAACTCTAGTCTTTTATCGACTGTCATTAATTTAAATTTGTTACATAAATAAAGTCTATGTTCAGACTTACATAAGATGCACGTGGGTTGTTGCGTCGCCGCTGCGGCAGTTAGACGCTCAGCGGTGGTGGCCCCATAGCCTCGTTGCTGCTGACGATGCTGCCCGCTGCTGGTGGGCACGCCGCCCGGGTCAGCATTTTCCAGCGCCAGTGCGCGCCTCTCCAGGAAGGCGAGGAAGGCGTCCATCTTCGGATCTTCTGCGCCCCTCTCCAGTTGGTAGGCGCGAGACGTAAATACGTCTAGTTTCCGACATAATAAACATAAGATTATTGCGTCCCAATACTGTACATTGGGCTCTAAATTTGACAAGGCGGCAAGAATCTGTTTGATATTGCAAATAAATTCTCTTAAATTTAAGGCCGTACTTTTAAAAATAGGTTTGAGATCAATTATTGCGTTAACGTGCTCGTTAATAAGTCTACTCTTATTATTATACCTATTATTTAATATGATAATAGCTTCTTCGTAACTTTCCGAAGTAAGAGGTAGATTTTTTATTAAATCTAATGGTTCAGAGATCAAATAGCATCTAAGGTAATACAGTTTTTGTATATTATCCAAACAATTGTTATTACCAATTAAAGAATGGTACAAGTTAATAAAAGGTACATAATCGGTAAACTTACCATTAAATGTAGGAATATCAATTGGCGGTAACTTTGCCATGGACGTGGACCGTGGAGTTGGTGGGGAGTTGGCGTTGGTGCCATTGGCACCACCGAGTCGACAATTGGCACTGCGCGCACGACTTTCCAGCTCCGTGTTCAATAAGGCCAAGGTCTTATAGTATTTGTCTTCGACCTCTTCTATATTGTCCTCTTTGATTTCTGGGTCGTCTAGAGATAATATTTTTATGTTATAGTTTTCATACTGACTAAAACACTCGCTTAGACGCGCTTTTTTAATATTTAACATCTCGGTGGAAATTTGCGAGATATCATTAATAGTACAAAAGGTATGAATTCTCGTTAAGGTACCTTTAATGTATTTCCTTGCCGACGCCAGCTCACCCAGCTCCATGGTTGCACAATTTACACTTATTGACTGACCGTACTAAACACTAGCTAAAATTATTTAAGTACAGTACAACAAAACAAAAACACTAGTTTTCGCGCCGCAAAACGCAAAATAAATAGGTAACAGGAACCGTTCCGGTCGACCGTCCGTACACTAGCGGAGCGAAGGAAGAAAATGAAATGAATGAACGCTTGCTTGCTGACCTTGCTGTTGCTGTGCGCTGCCGCCGCCCGCGCGCCTAGTCGAGCCGACCACGCCCCGTTCGTGAAGTATATTTGCTATTAGGTCCGTGCGCCCGGTTCCCCGCGCGCGTTCCGCTGCCCGTCGTCGCCTCGCTCGCTCGGCCGCTTGGCTGTTGCTATGCAATGGGCGTTTTCACATTGGACGATAACGGTAACGACACGATATTACACCGATATCGTCACGATATCGGAACGATATCGGTGTGTGAAACGATAACCAGCAGCTTGCTATGCGGTTAGTCGCGTTACGCCAGCTAAAGTAACCGCGCGGCTCCAAGTTTTATATTAGTTTTTATACTAGTATAGGTATTCGAGGTACCTAATAATGGCAGCAGTAAACAAATTACGTTTGCTTTATCTTTTATATTTATGGCGAAAAAAACGATATCGTCAAAGAACATTTTGGGTTGATCCTATTCTTCAAGTGCGATATTTAGAGGGAACATATTACCTTCTCTTCGATAAACTGTGTGCGCGAAGTAAAATGTTTTATAAATTTTTTCGAATGAGCCAGGACACTTTCGAGGAAATTTTATTTATTTGGTGGATCAACAGTTAAAATACCAATTATGAAACTATTAATAGCTACAGTAAACCAATTATAGATCCACACCAATAAGGCACATTATTTTTACATGCACATATTACTTACCTATATAAAAAAGCGCCTTTAAAAAAATGCCACCAAAAAGTAAAAAATAAATAATACCTCTATACTGAATTAACACCAAATAACGTAAGTAAGTACTTTCAAGACGTCGGGCACTTCAAAGTACTTACCTACTTAAGTTATTTGTTGTGAATACAGTATTAGAGTTAATGGTATTATTTGTGACTTTTTGGCGGCATTTTTTTGAAGGCACTTTAATTTTTTATAAAAATATTTTTTGTCATTCTTTTTAGTGCATCATGCAGGCAATTTTCGTGTACCTACCTATTATCTTGGTAAATAGTACCTATAGTATAAACACATCTTAGATTTCTGCGCGAACTGTCCATATAAATAAAACTCTTTCACGGATTTTTTCACGCAATTTATTTAACAACAACCAAGTTGTTAAATAAATTGCGTGAAAAAATCCGTGATAGTGTTTTATTTATACCTATAGAACAGAATAAGCAACTTTTCATACAGTAGGCCGACGGAGACGTCTAGACAGGTCAATCGTGCGGGGCTTGCGGGGTGAGACGGGGGAGTGGTTGTCCCGAGTTACATACAACGCCGTTCATAGTAACTCGGGACAAGTCTTCCAGGGCTATCACGACTTTATTGTTATAATTTATTTTTAAATTAATATTATGTTGCATACGACATGTAGTGTGAGTGAGTGCAAATCTTCATCTCGCTTATTAAAAAAAAGGCAAATTTCCAAAATCCAAGATGGCGGCCAACTATTTTGTTTGTGAGCGGATTTTGATGAAACTTGGTTTTTAGTACAATTTTGACAAGAAAACAACAACACAATGTTAAAAGTATTAAAAAATCCAAGATGGCGGCCAACTTTTTTGTTAGCAGGCCGATTTCGATGAAACTCAGTTTCTGGTACTATTTTGACAAGAAAACAGGAAAGCAATGTTAAAAATATTAAAAATCCAAGATGGCGGCCAACTTTTTTGTTTGTGAGCCGATTTTGATGAAACTTGGTTTTTAGTACAATTTTGACAAGAAAATAACAACACAATGTTAAAAGTATTAAAAAATCCAAGATGGCGGCCAACTTTTTTGTTAGCAGGCCGATTTCGATGAAACTCAGTTTCTGGTACTATTTTGACAAGAAAACAGCAACGCAATGTTAAAAATATAAAATCCAAGATGGCGGACAAATTTTTTGTTTGCTGGCCGATTTCGATTAAATTCAGTTTTTGGTACTATTTTGACCAGAAAACAGCAACGCAATATTGAAAGAATAAAAAAATCAAGATGGCGGACAAATTTTTTGTTAGCAGGCCGATTTCGATGAAACTCAGTTTCTGGTACTATTTTGACAAAAAAACAGCAACGCAATGTTAAAAATATTAAAAATCCAAGATGGCGGCCAACTTTTTTGTTTGTGAGCCGATTTTGATGAAACTTGGTTTTTAGTACTATTTTGACCAGAAAACAGCAACGCAATATTAAAAGAATAAAAAAATCAAGATGGCGGACAAATTTTTTGTTAGCAGGCCGATTTCGATGAAACTCAGTTTCTAGTACTATTTTGACAAAAAAACTTTTGTCAAAGTGTTGATTACTTGACGGAATGTCAGCTAATACCCTGCTATCATTTGACGACCATTTATGGGTCTGAAAACTACCTAATTTTAGTAGCTGAATAAGTTGAGCTTTAGCTTGTAACACATTATTAAAATCATTATCAGCATACAACACGTCATCAACGTATGTGCAATTTTCTAAAATAAAGGAACCTAACGACAAGGTTTTCTCATTGTCTGTTGCTAATTGCTTAAGGCAACGAGTAGCAAGATAACTTGAACTTTTTAAACCATACGTGATGGTGTCAAGCCTAATACATTTAATATCCTCATTTGGATTATCGCGCCATAATATATTCTGTAATGAAGTGTGCTCTGGAACTACATTTATATTTCGTAACATTTGTTTAATATCTGTAGTAAATGTAAATTTACCAATGCGAAATAATAACAATATGTCAAAGAGTTCTCTTTGTACAGTAGGCCCATTTAATAATAAATCATTTAAGGACACCTTTTTATTGGTCTTCATAGAGCCGTCAAATACTGTACGTAATTTTGTAGTTTTACTATTAGGGTTAATGACCGCATGATGGGGTAAGAAGTACACCGCATCTTTATTCAACTGATAAAGCTCGATATCGACATAGTGCCCATGATTTAAATTTACATATTCATGGATAAATTTTTTATATTCAACAAAAAGCTCATAATTATTTTGCAACTTTTTCTCTAAATTGAGAAATCTTTTAAGTGCAAGATTAAATGAATCACCTAAAGCATAATTAACTTCACTTATAGGTAATTTTAAAGGTAACGTAACTTGAAACTTGTTATCCTTTAACTGAAAGGTTTCCTTAAAAATATTCTCACAGAGCTCGTGCTCGGAGGATTTTTCATTATAAATTTCTGGCACGCTTTCAGTTTTCCAAAAGTTATTTAAAACATTGGTCGTATCAGAGTCACATGTCGTACATTTTAATGCAACCTTATTACACACCTTAGAAATATTATTAGAATACGAAAGAGTACCTCCAAGTATGTACCCAAACTGGGTATTAATGAGACCAGGCGACTGGTTACCGGACAGCACTTTAAGCGGTGTCGCAGGCTCGTGGCTCAGCGACCTCGGAGACGGCTGCGCGGTCTGGTTGCTCAGCGACTCGGCCGGCTGGGTCACATGCTCGCAGCTCGGCATCTCCGTCGGCAGGAGCACCTGAAAAAATACGTCAGCCCCTATTAGTACATCGATCTCACCCGGTGTGTCAAATTGATCATCTGCCAACTTTATTGCACTCGGAATCGAAATGTTTTTGCGATTAACCTTGTGTTGTGGCAGGTTACATGTGATCTTTTCAACTACATGACATGAAACGGGGATTTTAAAGTCGTTATTCAATGAAAGGATCTCTACAGGTAGGCAATACCTTAAATTGGACTTAGCATTTGTGATGCCCACTACATTGACATTAGTATGTGAAGGTTTTAATTTAAGCAGCTTCGTCGCCTCCTCAGAAATGAAGGACAGCTGGGACCCACTATCAAGCAGGGCTCTAAAGTACTTAGGACTGCCATCTTGTGCTAAGATCATAATCTTCGCTGTAGGTAATAAAACATCGTTAGTGAAATTACTTGCAGATGATAATGAGGCAGCTGATGTGGAAGTACCATTGCTGCGAGTTTGATGCAGCAACGTGTTGTGCGCCTCATTGCACTCATAACACCGGAAATGATATTTACATTTTTTTGTATGATTACCTAAGCAAATACGGCAAAGTGCCTTATCTTTGACAAACTCTAGTCTTTTATCGACTGTCATTAATTTAAATTTGTTACATAAATAAAGTCTATGTTCAGACTTACATAAGATGCACGTGGGTTGTTGCGTCGCCGCTGCGGCAGTTAGACGCTCAGCGGTGGTGGCCCCATAGCCTCGTTGCTGCTGACGATGCTGCCCGCTGCTGGTGGGCACGCCGCCCGGGTCAGCATTTTCCAGCGCCAGTGCGCGCCTCTCCAGGAAGGCGAGGAAGGCGTCCATCTTCGGATCTTCTGCGCCCCTCTCCAGTTGGTAGGCGCGAGACGTAAATACGTCTAGTTTCCGACATAATAAACATAAGATTATTGCGTCCCAATACTGTACATTGGGCTCTAAATTTGACAAGGCGGCAAGAATCTGTTTGATATTGCAAATAAATTCTCTTAAATTTAAGGCCGTACTTTTAAAAATAGGTTTGAGATCAATTATTGCGTTAACGTGCTCGTTAATAAGTCTACTCTTATTATTATACCTATTATTTAATATGATAATAGCTTCTTCGTAACTTTCCGAAGTAAGAGGTAGATTTTTTATTAAATCTAATGGTTCAGAGATCAAATAGCATCTAAGGTAATACAGTTTTTGTATATTATCCAAACAATTGTTATTACCAATTAAAGAATGGTACAAGTTAATAAAAGGTACATAATCGGTAAACTTACCATTAAATGTAGGAATATCAATTGGCGGTAACTTTGCCATGGACGTGGACCGTGGAGTTGGTGGGGAGTTGGCGTTGGTGCCATTGGCACCACCGAGTCGACAATTGGCACTGCGCGCACGACTTTCCAGCTCCGTGTTCAATAAGGCCAAGGTCTTATAGTATTTGTCTTCGACCTCTTCTATATTGTCCTCTTTGATTTCTGGGTCGTCTAGAGATAATATTTTTATGTTATAGTTTTCATACTGACTAAAACACTCGCTTAGACGCGCTTTTTTAATATTTAACATCTCGGTGGAAATTTGCGAGATATCATTAATAGTACAAAAGGTATGAATTCTCGTTAAGGTACCTTTAATGTATTTCCTTGCCGACGCCAGCTCACCCAGCTCCATGGTTGCACAATTTACACTTATTGACTGACCGTACTAAACACTAGCTAAAATTATTTAAGTACAGTACAACAAAACAAAAACACTAGTTTTCGCGCCGCAAAACGCAAAATAAATAGGTAACAGGAACCGTTCCGGTCGACCGTCCGTACACTAGCGGAGCGAAGGAAGAAAATGAAATGAATGAACGCTTGCTTGCTGACCTTGCTGTTGCTGTGCGCTGCCGCCGCCCGCGCGCCTAGTCGAGCCGACCACGCCCCGTTCGTGAAGTATATTTGCTATTAGGTCCGTGCGCCCGGTTCCCCGCGCGCGTTCCGCTGCCCGTCGTCGCCTCGCTCGCTCGGCCGCTTGGCTGTTGCTATGCAATGGGCGTTTTCACATTGGACGATAACGGTAACGACACGATATTACACCGATATCGTCACGATATCGGAACGATATCGGTGTGTGAAACGATAACCAGCAGCTTGCTATGCGGTTAGTCGCGTTACGCCAGCTAAAGTAACCGCGCGGCTCCAAGTTTTATATTAGTTTTTATACTAGTATAGGTATTCGAGGTACCTAATAATGGCAGCAGTAAACAAATTACGTTTGCTTTATCTTTTATATTTATGGCGAAAAAAACGATATCGTCAAAGAACATTTTGGGTTGATCCTATTCTTCAAGTGCGATATTTAGAGGGAACATATTACCTTCTCTTCGATAAACTGTGTGCGCGAAGTAAAATGTTTTATAAATTTTTTCGAATGAGCCAGGACACTTTCGAGGAAATTTTATTTATTTGGTGGATCAACAGTTAAAATACCAATTATGAAACTATTAATAGCTACAGTAAACCAATTATAGATCCACACCAATAAGGCACATTATTTTTACATGCACATATTACTTACCTATATAAAAAAGCGCCTTTAAAAAAATGCCACCAAAAAGTAAAAAATAAATAATACCTCTATACTGAATTAACACCAAATAACGTAAGTAAGTACTTTCAAGACGTCGGGCACTTCAAAGTACTTACCTACTTAAGTTATTTGTTGTGAATACAGTATTAGAGTTAATGGTATTATTTGTGACTTTTTGGCGGCATTTTTTTGAAGGCACTTTAATTTTTTATAAAAATATTTTTTGTCATTCTTTTTAGTGCATCATGCAGGCAATTTTCGTGTACCTACCTATTATCTTGGTAAATAGTACCTATAGTATAAACACATCTTAGATTTCTGCGCGAACTGTCCATATAAATAAAACTCTTTCACGGATTTTTTCACGCAATTTATTTAACAACAACCAAGTTGTTAAATAAATTGCGTGAAAAAATCCGTGATAGTGTTTTATTTATACCTATAGCACAGAATAAGCAACTTTTCATACAGTACGCCGACGGAGACGTCTAGACAGGTCAATCGTGCGGGGCTTGCGGGGTGAGACGGGGGAGTGGTTGTCCCGAGTTACATACAACGCCGTTCATAGTAACTCGGGACAAGTCTTCCAGGGCTATCACGACTTTATAGTTATAATTTATTTTTAAATTAATATTATGTTGCATACGACATGTAGTGTGAGTGAGTGCAAATCTTCATCTCGCTTATTAAAAAAAAGGCAAATTTCCAAAATCCAAGATGGCGGCCAACTATTTTGTTTGTGAGCGGATTTTGATGAAACTTGGTTTTTAGTACAATTTTGACAAGAAAACAACAACACAATGTTAAAAGTATTAAAAAATCCAAGATGGCGGCCAACTTTTTTGTTAGCAGGCCGATTTCGATGAAACTCAGTTTCTGGTACTATTTTGACAAGAAAACAGGAAAGCAATGTTAAAAATATTAAAAATCCAAGATGGCGGCCAACTTTTTTGTTTGTGAGCCGATTTTGATGAAACTTGGTTTTTAGTACAATTTTGACAAGAAAATAACAACACAATGTTAAAAGTATTAAAAAATCCAAGATGGCGGCCAACTTTTTTGTTAGCAGGCCGATTTCGATGAAACTCAGTTTCTGGTACTATTTTGACAAGAAAACAGCAACGCAATGTTAAAAATATAAAATCCAAGATGGCGGACAAATTTTTTGTTTGCTGGCCGATTTCGATTAAATTCAGTTTTTGGTACTATTTTGACCAGAAAACAGCAACGCAATATTGAAAGAATAAAAAAATCAAGATGGCGGACAAATTTTTTGTTAGCAGGCCGATTTCGATGAAACTCAGTTTCTGGTACTATTTTGACAAAAAAACAGCAACGCAATGTTAAAAATATTAAAAATCCAAGATGGCGGCCAACTTTTTTGTTTGTGAGCCGATTTTGATGAAACTTGGTTTTTAGTACTATTTTGACCAGAAAACAGCAACGCAATATTAAAAGAATAAAAAAATCAAGATGGCGGACAAATTTTTTGTTAGCAGGCCGATTTCGATGAAACTCAGTTTCTAGTACTATTTTGACAAAAAAACAGCAACGCAATGTTAAAAATATTAAAAATCCAAGATGGCGGCCAACTTTTTTGTTTGTGAGCCGATTTTGATGAAACTTGGTTTTTAGTACAATTTTGAAAACAACAACACAATGTTAAAAGTATAAAAAAATACAAGATGGCGGCCGACTTTTTTGTTTGCAGGCCGATTTTAATGAAACTCAGTTTGTGGTTCTATTTTGACCAGAAAACAGCATCGCAATATTAAAAGTATAAAAAAATTCAAGATGGCAGACAAATTTTTTGTTAGCAAGCCGATTTCGATGAAACTCAGTTTCTGGTACTATTTAGACAAGAAAACAGCAACGCAATGCTAAAAATATTAAAAATCCATGATGGCGGCCAACTTTTTTGTTTGTGAGCCTATTTTGATGAAACTTGGTTTTTAGTACAATTTTGACAAGAAAACAACAACACAATGTTAAAAGTATTAAAAAATCCAAGATGGCGGCCAACTTTTTTGTTAGCAGGCCGATTTCGATGAAACTCAGTTTCTGGTACTATTTTGACAAGAAAACAGCAACGCAATGTTAAAAATATGAAATCCAAGATGGCGGACAAATTTTTTGTTTGCTGGCCGATTTCGATTAAATTCAGTTTCTGGTACTATTTTAAACAAAAAATTTGGCCGCCATCTTGAATTTTTATATTTTTAACATTGCGTTGCTGTTTTCTTGTCAAAATAGAACCAGAAACTGAGTTTCATTGAAATCGGCCTGCAAACAAAAAAGTTGGCCGCCATCTTGGATTTTTTAATACTTTTAACATTGTGTTGTTGTTTTCTTGTCAAAATTGTACTAAAAACCAAGTTTCATCAAAATCGGCTCACAAACAAAAAAGGTGGCCGCCATCTTGGATTTTTAATATTTTTAACATTGCATTGCTGTTTTCTTGTCAAAATAGAACCACAAACTGAGTTTTATTGAAATCGGCCTGCAAACAAAAAAGTTGGCCGCCATCTTGATTTTTATATTTTTAACATTGCGTTGCTGTTTTCTTGTCAAAATAGAACCTGAAACTGAGTTTTATCAAAATCGGCCCACAAACAAAAAAGTCGGTTGCCATCTTGGATTTTTATCATGTTTAACATTTCGTTGCTGTTTTCTTGTCAAAATAGTACCAGAAACTGAATTTCACCGAAATCAGCCAGCAAACAAAAAAGTTGGCCGCCATCTTGAATTTTTATATTTTTAACATTGCGTTGCTGTTTTCTTGTCAAAATAGTACCAGAAACTGCGTTTCATTGAAATCGGCGTGCTAACAAAAAAGTTGGCCGCCATCTTGGATTTTTTAATACTTTTAACATTGCGTTGCTGTTTTCTTGTCAAAATAGTACCATAAATCGAGTTTCATCGAAATCAGCCTACAAACAAAAAAGTCGGCCGCCGTCTTGAATTTTTTAATAATTTTGACATTGCATTTGCATTATTAAATTATATTATTAATTTAATATCGCAATACCAATGTATCCACCCGGGGTCGTAAAAGGTCAAGGTTAAAGTGACAACCCTTACGTACTTACGTAAATACCTATACAGGCGTCGGCATCGCCCAACTTCAAGGGCGTCGTCCAACTGTATAGAAAGATTGCTTAAACTGTGCCTATAGTATGTTAGGAATGTACACATAAACCGCATCAATCACAAATACTCATCTGATGTAAAACGTATCAAAATCGATTCAGCCAAACGTGAGATATTCACGGACAAACATACATAATGTACCTAAAGGGTCAAACTGAGAACCTCCTTTTTCAAAGTCGGTTGTAATACTAAAACCTTCTCCTAAATGTAAAAAATACTTTTCTGAAAACCGCATCTCGCGGACAAACCTTCATACATACATACGGGTCAAACTGAGAACCTCCTTTTTTGAAGTCGGTTAAAATACTAAAACCTTATCCTAAATGTAACAAATACTTTCCTGAAAACCGCATTAAAATCAGTTCAGCCAAAAGCGAGATAATCGCGGACAAACATACATACAAAAAATACAGGTCAAACTGAGAAGCTTCTTTTTTTTGAAGTCACTTAAAAATTACCTATTACTATCGTTCGGTCATTGTCGATATTACATACTCGAAATAGAAGGGAGAGGTGAGGCGGGAGGAGATCCACCTCCTCTCTCCTCTCCACCAATCAACAAGCAGGCATAATCGTCGCGGAACTCACACCTAGCAAATCAAGAAACAAGCGCTACCTAGCGGTGGCTTTTAGCGTAAAAACCCAAAAATGCAGTAAATAACAGATAAACTGTTAATTACCCTTGGTTACTTTCGTTAATAACCGGCTTCGCATCTTCCGCACTTGTGTCGTCACCGATATCGGCACGACAGACGATATCGTTGACGGTAACGACACAGTGTGAAAGCATTTAGTAGTGATTGTATGAAACTGCCAGTCCGACGATATCGTGCCGATATCGTGTCGTTACCGTTATCGTCCAGTGTGAAAACGCCCAATGTCGAACGTTGGCACCGCTCACTGAAGAACGCTTTGCGCGCAAGACTCATCGCCGCCACAACAACATGGCCAGACGAACTGCCAACCGTGCTACTGGGACTCCGAGCAGCCTTACGCACAGACACCTCCGTCAGTGCAGCCGAACTTACCTACGGTTACCATCTGCGACTCCCAGGCGAATTTTTCAACGCAAGCACAAACATACCTACCTACGATTATACCTACGTTGAAAAACTACGCGAGTCCATTCAAGCACTCAAGCCGACCGAAGCAGCCGTCCACCACAGCAACAATAAACGCATGTTCGTGCACAACGACTTAAGTACATGCACACATGTGTTTATTAGGACAGATGCAGTTAGAAAACAATTTCAGTCACCGTATGAAGGACCCTACCAAATCGTGGATCGCAACGAGAAAATGTTCAAGATCAAATTACCGCACAGAGAAACATGCATATCCATCGACCGGGTAAAGCCCGCATACATGTTACTAGAGCAAGATACCTTACCACCTCAGCCGTTACCTGTTCAACCGTTACCTTCACAACCTGTACCAACCTGCAGCAAGACGACTCAACCTGCAGATAAGCGAACCACATCTGGCCGAGCCGTCAAGCTACCTGTACGCCTCGCTTGAAGGGGAGCACTGTAGCCGCAGGCTACAACGAATAACGAACACGAAACATTTATTAATTTCATGACGAAACATGTCGTAGCGAAACCGCCGCTCGAATAACGCAACAAGCGGATTTCACGTAACCACGGCTCTGAAAAGAGCTCTTATGTGAAACACATCTTCGTTCTTCACAAACACCGCAGCGAGTCAAGTTCGTCACCGTCACCGGAGCCCCGAGATGTCGTCGCGCACCGTGCCTCCGCAGCGTCCGTCGCCCCGCGCCTTCTCGCCGTAATGTGCAGAGCGCGGCCGATCCCCGCGGTTTTGTCAGCGCGCGCCTCGTCCCGCGCGCGCGCCCCCGCGTCGCGTGACCTCTGACCTCTCGCTCTCACGCGCGCCTCCCACTCCGCGCGCCGCGTGAACTCTGACCTCTCGCTCCCATTGGGCGTTTTCACACTGGACGATAACGGTAACGACACGATATTACACCGATATCGGGCGTTTTCACATTGGACGATAACGGTAACGACACGATATCGGCACGATATCGTCGGACTGGCAGTTTCATACAATCACTACTAAATGCTTTCACACTGTGTCGTTACCGTCAACGATATCGTCTGTCGTGCCGATATCGGTGACGACACAAGTGCGGAAGATGCGAAGTCGGTTATTAACGAAAGTAACTAAGGGTAATTTACAGTTTATCTGTTATTTACTGCATTTTTGGGTTTTTACGCTAAAAGCCACCGCTATGTAGCGCTTGTTTCTTGATTTGCTAGGTGTGAGTTCCGCGACGATTATGCCTGCTTGTTGATTGGTGGAGAGGAGAGAGGAGGTGGATCTCCTCCTGCCTCACCTCTCCCTTCTATTTCGAGTATGTAATATCGACAATGACCGAACGATAGTAATAATTTTTAAGTGACTTCAAAAAAAAGAAGCTTCTCAGTTTGACCTGTATTTTTTTGTATGTATGTTTGTCCGCGATTATCTCGCTTTTGGCTGAACTGATTTTAATGCGGTTTTCAGGAAAGTATTTGTTACATTTAGGATAAGGTTTTAGTATTTTAACCGACTTCAAAAAAGGAGGTTCTCAGTTTGACCCGAATGTATGTATGAAGGTTTGTCCACGAGATGCGGTTTTCAGAAAAGTATTTGTTACATTTAGGAGAAGGTTTTGGTATTACAACCGTCTTTGAAAAAGGAGGTTCTCAGTTTGACCCTTTATGTACATTATGTATGTTTGTCCGTGAATATCTCACGTTTGGCTGAATCGATTTTGATACGTTTTACATCAGACTAGCGGCCGCCCGCGGTTTCACCCGCGTGGTTCCCGTTCCCGTAGGAATATCGGGATAAAAAGTACATATAAACCTTCCTCTTGAATCACTCTATCTATTAAAAAAAAACGCATCAAAATCCGTTGCGTAGTTTCAAAGATTTAAGCATACAAAGGGACATAGGGACAGAGAAAGCGACTTTGTTTTATACTATGTAGTGATGAGTATTTGTGATTGATGCGGTTTATGTGTACATCCTAACATACTATAGGCACAGAATAAGCAACTTTTCATACAGTAGGCCGACGGAGACGTCTAGACAGGTCAAACGTGCGGGGCTTGCGGGGTGAGTGAGACGGGGGAGTGGTTGTCCCGAGTTACATACAACGCCGTTCATAGTAACTCGGGACAAGTCTTCCAGGGCTATACGTCTTTATCGTTATAATTCAATTTTAAATTAATATTATGGTGCATACGACATGTAGTGTGAGTGCGTGCAAATCTTCATCTCGATTATAAAAAAGGCAATTTCCAAAATCCAAGATGGCGGCCAACTTTTTTGTTTGCGGGCCGACTTTGATGAAACTTGGTTTTTGGTACAATTTTGACAAGAAAACAACAACACAATGTCAAAAATAAAAAAAACAACATGGCGGCCAACTTTTTTTTGGAAGCCGATTTTGATGAAATTTAGTTTCTGGTACTATTTTGACACTAAAACAACAACGCAATGTTAAAAGTATAAAAAAATCCAAGATGGCGGCCAACTTTTTTGTTTGTGAGCCGATTTTGATGAAACTTGGTTTTTAGTACAATTTTGACAAGAAAACAACAACGCAATGTCAAAAATAAAAATAAACCAAGATGACGGCCAACTTTTTTTTTGTAAGCCGATTTTGATGAAACATAGTTTCTGGTACTGTTTTGACAAGAAAACAACAACACAATGTTAAAAGTATAAAAAAATCCAAGATGGCGGCCACCTTTTTTGTTTGCAGGCCGATTTCAATGAAACTCAGTTTCTGGTACTATTTTGAAAAGAAAACAGCAAGGCAATGTTAAATATATTAAAAATCCAAGATGGCGGCCAACTTTTTTGTTTGTGAGTCGATTTTGATGAAACTTGGTTTTTAGTACAATTTTGACAAGAAAATAACAACGCAATGTCAAAAATAAAAAAAAACCAAAATGGCGGCCAACTTTTTTTTTGTAAGCTGATTTTGATGAAACTTAGTTTCTGGTACTATTTTGACAAGAAAACAACAACACAATGTTAAAAATATTAAAAAATCCAAGATGGCGGCCAACTTTTTTGTTTGCAGGCCGATTTCAATAAAACTTAGTTTCTGGTTCTATTTTGACAAGAAAACAGCAACGCAATGTTAAAAATATAAAAATTCAAGATGGCAGCCAAATTTTTCGTTTGCTGGCCGATTACGATGAAATTCAGTTTCTGGTACTATTTTAACAAGAAAACAGCAACGAAATGTTAAATGTATTAAAAACCCAAGATGGCGGCCGACTTTTTTGTTTGCAGGCTGATTTCAATGAAACTCAGTTTGTGGTTCTATTTTGACCAGAAAACAGCAACGCAATGTTAAAAATATAAAAATCCAAGATGGCGGACAAATTTTTTGTTTGCTGGCCGATTTCGATTAAATTCAGTTTCTGGTACTATTTTGACAAGAAACAACAACGCAATGTTACAAGTATAAAAAAATCCAAGATGGCGGCCAACTTTTTTGTTTGCAGGCCGATTTCGATAAAACTCAGTTTCTAGTACTATTTTGACAAGAAAACAGCAACGCAATGTTAAAAATATTAAAACTCCAATATGGCGGCCAACTTTTTTGTTTGTGAGCCGATTTTGATGAAACTTGGTTTTTAGTACAACTTTGACAAGAAAACAACAACACAATGTTAAAAGTATTAGAAAATCTAAGATGGCGGGCAACTTTTTTGTTTGCAGGCCGATTTCAATGAAACTCAGTTTCTGGTTCTATTTTGACAAGAAAACAGCAAAGTAATGTTAAAAATTTAAAAATCCAAGATGGCAGCTAACTTTTTTGTTTGCAGGCCGATTTCAATGAAACTCAGTTTGTGGTTCTATTTTGACCAGAAAACAACAACGCAATGTCAAAAATAAAAAAAAACAAGGCGTCACCTTACTTTTTTTTTGAAAGCCGATTTGATGAAACTTAGCTTCTGGTACTATTTTACACAAAAACAGCAACGTAATGTTAAAAGTATTAAAAAATCCAAGATGGCTGCCAATTTTTTTGTTTACAGGCCGATTTCGATGAAACTCAGTTTCTGGTACTATTTTGACAAGAAAACCGTTCTTAGCACAATGTAAAAAAATACAAATGGTCAAGATGGTGGCCGTTTTTTGTTTTTGTTTCTTTCTTTGGTAGGCCAACGCCCTTGAAGTTAGGCGATACCGACGTCTGTATAGGTATTTTGTTACTACGGAAGGGTTGTAACAAAATTAAAATGTGGCAGGTACATTTTGGTGTATTGCGAAATAAAATAAAATAAATAATTATGGTTGGCATTTTAGAAGTATCAAAATAAAATATATCACAAGTTTTATTTAGTTTCACCTATAATTGTATCTGTCTGTCTGTCTGCCATGAAATTTTGCAAGGTAAATTTGACCTACCCCTGACGTTTGAATGGGTTGAAGTTTTGTTAAAAAAATTATTCAGATTGGAAATAAGCCGATTCATATTTCTTAACCTTTAAAGCGCCTTCGTCTATATATCAAAATCATCCCATTGTAACGTTGTAAAACGTCACACATTTAAATACATAAATTAAATAACCTAAGTCTACCTAAATCTAATATCAAAATCAATATTACAGAAAATATATAATTACATTATAAAAATAAAATAACAAATTTAACTAAGTACGCAATATTTACATTTATTATAATATGTTTCTGAACGCAAAATTCAAACAGCTGAGCTGACAGCGACGCACGCGCAGGTAGCCCTTCACCCCTCGCCACTTTAATAAAGCTGTAAGCTGGTACGGCCCGACAACACTCCGACCGAGGCGACCGGCCGCGCGCCGGTCGCTCGGCAGACAAATCGTGTCTGTACTGCGCTCGCCATTTTCTCGCGACGTTCACACCGCGGATGATACGAT
Source organism: Crambus lathoniellus (assembly GCA_949710035.1). Lineage (NCBI taxonomy): Eukaryota > Metazoa > Arthropoda > Insecta > Lepidoptera > Crambidae > Crambus > Crambus lathoniellus. Next base: position 35,323,836 of record OX453296.1, read on the forward strand.
ATTTTTATTTTAAAATCATGCATTAGTTTATTCGTGCCTAAGCGCCAAGTTTTAAATATTTTTGTGAAACCCACGTATTGGTAAGTTTTGAACAAGTGTTTCTAAAACTAGCTTAGTAGTACAGTTATATTTTAAATATATTTTTAGCCACCTTCATATTTTGCATATTTATATTTTAATAATATTTTAACTTATTCTAATGATACCTTTTTCACTGTACTATTGTTGCTAATTTGCTTAAGTAGATTGGTTTCTAGCATCTGATTATTATTTATTTGCCAATGATAGTGCTTTAAATTATTTGTGTAACTCCGATCTGATTGTGACCAACACTCATCACCGCATACTGCTTCGGTACTTTTCTACTAGTCTTCTGCCGCGGTCACAATCAGAGGAGGATTTCTTGACTCTTTTTTGACCCGTGATTACGGTCAATTCCAGGGTCCGAGGTTCCTGGTGAACCCAGTTGCAGCTTCGCCGGTGCGTGCGTGACCCTAAATTTTACGTTTCCCGCCGAGCATCTTCGCCGTTTTACCCGGGACCTTCGGGAACGTGCTTCCCGTCCCAGCTGGAAACCCCCATCTTCGGAGCTGCCAGGAGAGTACCACTCTGGGCATGGAAAGGCAACGTTAAATAATTTTACCGGGCATTTCGGACCACGCCCAAATAAATTTTTGTGTACGTACATAGGGTATTCTTTTATTTAACACCGGTGTCTCTCGGACACCCGGCCCTTACTGGACCTAAACCCTAAGTGCGACACCATGTCACAATCATTATTTTCAAATTCTGTAACTTAATATCAATTATTATTTTATTTACTTATTTTTTATTTTTTAAAATACGGTTTACAGCTGTCAAAAACAGTAAATTACGAAGGATGTTACGTCGTAATTTACTGTGCTTGTGTTAAAGCAAATTAATAATTAATTAAATCTTTTGCTTGACATGATGATGATGATGATGATACTTATTGACTCTGTCTCAAGCTTGTACATTTTAATAAGCGAGAAGAAAGAAACAACAACAAAAAACGGCCACCATCTTGGCCATTTGTATTTTTTTACATTGTGTTAAGAACGGTTTTCTTGTCAAAATAGTACAAAAAACCGAGCTTTATCAAAATCGGCCTACAAACAAAAAAGTCGGCCACCATCTCGGATTTTTAATATGTTTAACATTTCGTTGCTGTTTTCTTGTCAAAATAGTACCAGAAACTGAATTTCATCGAAATCAGCCAGCAAACAAAAAATTTGGCCGCCATCTTGAATTTTTATATTTTTAACATTGCGTTGCTGTTTTCTTGTCAAAATAGAACAAGAAACTGAGTTTCATTGAAATCAGCCTGCAAACAAAAAAGTTGGCCGCCATCTTGGATTTTTTAATACTTTTAACATTGCGTTGCTGTTTTCTTGTCAAAATAGTACCAGAAACTAAGTTTCATCAAACTCGCCTTACAAACAAAAAAGTTGGCCGCTTTTTTGGTTTTATTTTATTTTTGACATTGTGTTGTTGTTTTCTTGTCAAAATTGTACTAAAAACCAAGTTTCATCAAAATCGGCTCACAAACAAAAAAGTTGGCCGCCATCTTGGATTTTCTTATACTTTTAACATTGCGTTGCTGTTTTCTAGTCAAAATAGTACCAGAAACTGAGTTTCATTGAAATCGGCCTGCAAACAAAAAAGTTGGCCGCCATCTTGGATTTTTTTATACTTTTAACATTGCGTTGCTGTTTTCTTGTCAAAATAGTACAAGAAACTAAGTTTCATCCAAATCGGCTTACAAAAAAAGTTGGCCGCCATCTTGGTTTTTTTTTATTTTTGACATTGTGTTGTTGTTTTCTTGTCAAAATTGTACTAAAAACCAAGTTTCATCAAAATCGGGTCACAGACAAAAAATTTGGCCGCCATCTTGGATTTTTAATATTTTTAACATTGCGTTGCTGTTTTCTTGTCAAATTAGTACTAGAAACTGAGTTTCATCGAAATCAGCCTGCAAACAAAAAAGTTGGCCGCCATCTTGGATTTTTTAAAACTTTTAACATTGCGTTGTTGTTTTCTTGTCAAAATAGTACCAGAAACTGGATTTAATCGAAATCGGCCAGCAAACAAAAAATTCGGCCGCCATCTTGGATTTTTATATTTTTAACATTGTGTTGCTGTTTTCTAGTCAAAATAGGTACCAGAAACTAAGTTTCATCAAAATCGGCTTACAAACAAAAAAGTTGGCCACCGTCTTGGATTTCTTTTTATTTTTAACATTGCGTTGCTGTTTTCTTGTCAAAATAGAACCAGAAACTGAGTTTCATCGAAATCGGCCTGCAAACAAAAAAGTTGGCCGCCATCTTGGATTTTAATATTTTTGACATTGCGTTGCTGTTTTTTTGTCAAAATAGTACCAAAAACCGTGTTTTATCGAAATCAGCCTACATACAAAAAAGGCGGCCGCCATCTTGAATTTTTTAATAATTTTGACATTGCATTTGCATTATTAAATTATTTTGTTAATTTAATATCGCTATACCAATGTACCCACCCGGGGTCGTAAAAGGTCCACCGACACATTTTAAAGTAAATACCTATACAGGCGTCGGCATCGCCCAACTTCAAGGGCGTCGTCCAAATGTATAGAAAGATTGCTTAAACTGTGCTATAGGTATAAATAAAACACTTTCACGGATTTTTTCACGCAATTTATTTAACAACAACCAAGTTGTTAAATAAATTGCGTGAAAAATCCGTGAAAGTGTTTTGTTTATATGGACAGTTCGCGCAGAAATCTAAGATGTGTTTATACTATAGGTACTATTTACCAAGATAATAGGTAGGTACACGAAAATTGCCTGCATGATGCACTAAAAAGAATGACATAAAAAATATTTTTATAAAAAATAAAAGTGACTTCAAAAAAATGCCGCCAAAAAGTCAGAAATAATACCTCTTACTCTAATACTGTATTCACAACAAATAACTTAAGTAGGTAAGTACTTTGAAGTGCCCGACGTCTTGAAAGTACTTACTTACTAATAACTAATAATGTTAATTCAGTATAGAGGTATTATTTATTTCTTACTTTTTGGTGGCATTTTTTTAAAGGCGGTTTTAATATAGGTAAGTAAATGTGCATGTAAAAATAAATATCGCACTTGAAGAATAGGACCCACCCAAAATGTTCTTTGACGATATCGTTTTTTTCGCCGTAAATATAAAAGATAAAGCAAACGTAATTTGTTTACTGCTGCCATTATTACCTCGAATATACTAGTATAATAACTAATATAAAACTTGGAGCCGCGCGGTTACTTTAGCTGGCGTAATGCGACTAACCGCATAGCAAGCTGCTGGTTATCGTTTCACACACCGATATCGTTCCGATATCGTGACGATATCGTGACGATATCGTGACGATATCGTGCCGATATCGGCGGACGATATCGGGACGATATCGGTGTAATATCGTGTCGTTACCGTTATCGTCCAGTGTGAAAACGCCCATCGTCCCGATATCGTCCGCCGATATCGGCACGATATCGTCACGATATCGTCACGATATCGTCACGATATCGGAACGATATCGGTGTGTGAAACGATAACCAGCAGCTTGCTATGCGGTTAGTCGCATTACGCCAGCTAAAGTAACCGCGCCGCTCCAAGTTTTATATTAGTTATTATACTAGTATAGGTATTCGAGGTAATAATGGCAGCAGTAAACAAATTATGTTTGCTTTATCTTTTATATTTACGGCGAAAAAAACGATATCGTCAAAGAACATTTTGAGTTGATCCTATTCTTCAAGTGCGATATTTAGAGGGAACATATTACCTTCTCTTCGATAAACTGTGTGCGCGAAGTAAAATGTTTTATAAATTTTTTCGAATAAGCCAGGACACTTTCGAGGACATTTTATTTATTTGGTGGATCAACAGTTAAAATACCAATTATGAAACTATTAATAGCTACAGTAAACCAATTATAGATCCACACCAATAAGGCACATTATTTTTACATGCACATATTACTTACCTATATAAAAAAGCGCCTTTAAAAAAATGCCACCAAAAAGTAAGAAATAAATAATACCTCTATACTGGATTAACACCAATTATCGTAAGTAAGTACTTTCAAGACGTCGGGCACTTCAAAGTACTACTTAATTTATTTGTTGTGAATACAGTATTAGATCCCGCCTGAAAGCTACTTATAGGGCTCGTGGTTTTTTACTATCACATTTTTCCTATACTTACAAAAATTGCATTGTGAATGCATAAAAATAATATAAAATCTACAGTATTAGAGTTAGAGGTATTATTTCTGACTTTTTGGCGGCAATTTTTGAAGGCACTTTTATTTTATATAAAAATATTTTTTATGTCATTCTTTTTAGTGCGTCATGCATGCAGGCAATTTTCGTGTATCTACCTATTATCTTGGTAAATAGTACCTATAGTATAAACACATCTTAGATTTCTGCGCGAACTGTCCATATAAATAAAACACTTTCACGGATTTTTTCACGCAATTTATTTAACAACTTGGTTGTTGTTAAATAAATTGCGTGAAAAAATCCGTGAAAGTGTTTTATTTATACCTTTAGTATGTTAGGATGTACACATAAACCGCATCAATCACAAATACTCATCTGATGTAAAACGTATCAAAATCGATTCAGCCAAACGTGAGATATTCACGGACAAACATACATAATGTACATAAAGGGTCAAACTGAGAACCTCCTTTTTCAAAGTCGGTTGTAATACCAAAAAAATCTCCTAAATGTAACAAATACTTTTCTGAAAATCGCATCTCGCGGACAAACCTTCATACATACATACGGGTCAAACTGAGAACCTCCTTTTTTGAAGTCGGTTAAAATACTAAAACCTTATCCTAAATGTAACAAATACTTTCCTGAAAACCGCATTAAAATCAGTTCAGCCAAAAGCGAGATAATCGCGGACAAACATACATACTTACAAAAAAATACAGGTCAAACTGAGAAGCTTCTTTTTTTTGAAGTCACTTAAAAATTATTACTATCGTTCGGTCATTGTCGATATTACATACTCGAAATAGAAGGGAGAGGTGAGGCGGGAGGAGATCCACCTCCTCTCTCCTCTCCACCAATCAACAAGCAAGCATAATCGTCGCGGAACTCACACCTAGCAAATCAAGAAAAAAAGCGCTACCTAGCGGTGGCTTTTAGCGTAAAAACCCAAAAATGCAGTAAATAACAAATAAACTGTTAATTACCCTTGGTTACTTTCGTTAATAACCGGCTTCGCATCTTCCGCACTTGTGTCGTCACCGATATCGGCACGACAGACGATATCGTTGACGGTAACGACACAGTGTGAAAGCATTTAGTAGTGATTGTATGAAACTGCCAGTCCGACGATATCGTGCCGATATCGTGTCGTTACCGTTATCGTCCAATGTGAAAACGCCCAATGACTGCCACTGCGATGCGAGCCAGGTTTCCCGTGGCGTAGCCTAGGTAGCGTAGAATTTATTTTTATTTTATTTTATTTTATTATTTTAGGGAAATTTACAGCCAAATAACTTATATAAATATAGTACTATGCACAATCATATGCTAACAAAAAATTTCCACACATAGTTATAAAAAATGTAAACTAAATAACTCACATTTAAGTTAAAGTTAAACTATTTGTAATCAAATCATGAAGATGTCGTAAATCGACTGGTACTTAAAGTAGGTAATTACATAGAAGACATAACTTTTATGGTAATTAATCAAAGTATTCTTCATAAAAAATTCGCTTAATCTTTGCACAGCTAGTACAGAACAAGTCAATATCTTCGGATGTAACACTATTAAAACTTGTGATTGCCCTTATGGTAAATGAATTTTGCCGGAAATTAGTTCGTGCAGTCGGTGCATATAAAATAGGCCGTGGTCTTAGCGACACATTTGTTCGTAGTGATAGCTTAGACAGAAGTTCAGCACAATCCACTAATCCATTTGCAATTTTAGACAAGTAAACAATATCGCTTATTTTGCGCCTCAATGTCAATGGCAGAAAATGATAATGCTTGCAGCGGTGTTCGTAGTCGACCGAGTGATGATGAGCCTTGTAATCGAGATATTTAAGAAATCTTTTTTGGATGGATTCAATACGACATTTATAAATTTCATATTGCGGATTCCAAACTTGGCTAGCATACTCTAGGTGACTTCTTACGAATGCACAGTATAAAACTTTAATTGATTTTAAACTACGAAAATCAGACGATGTTCTCATTATAAATCCAAGCATTTTATTTGCTTTTTTGACTATATTATCTATGTGTCTATCAAATAATAATTTATCGTCATGAATAATGCCCAGATCTTTGATTTCTTTGACAACGGAGATCGGATTGTTCTTAAGAATATATTTAGAGTAAATGACTTTGGTTTTGCGAGTAAAAATCACGTGATAACATTTTGAGACATTCAAATCTAACTTATTGACAGAGCAATATCGCTCGAATCTGTCTAAATCATTTTGAAGATGTCTTGCATCGGACTCAGAACTGACAACCTTTAAGATTTTCATGTCGTCTGCAAACAATAGAATTTTTGAATTGAGGAAACAACTACTTACATCATTTATAAAAATTGTGAATAAAAGAGGCGCTAAAAGGGAACCTTGAGGTACACCGGAAGGGATATTGCTCCATTTTGAAATGTACCCCTGAATAACAACGGCTTGACTCCTTTTGTCAATATATGAACAGAACCAACGATATAAGTCGCCGTGGATTCCTGCAGCTGCAAGCTTAGTCAACAGTACACAATGATCGATGCGATCAAAACATTTACAGTAATCTGTATAGATGACATCCACTTGAGCTGAGTTATCCATGCCCTCCGTTATAAATTCATTAGCTAATATAAGATTAGATGTAGTTGATCGCCCGGTTAGGAATCCGTGCTGCTGTTCGTTAAAAGAGCACTTGAGAGCCGCATAGACCTGGTTATACACCAGCCTTTCCATGATCTTAGCAAAAAGGCACAACTTCGAAATGGGACGATAATTTTCAACATCCGATTTGTCGCCTTTTTTATGGACAGGGGTAATAAAAGCAGACTTCCAAATCGATGGTACGGTTCCTTCCATAAGCGAGCGTTGGAAAAGAATGCAGAGTGGATTAACAAGACTCTCAGCACAGCGAACAATAAATAAGGGAGGTATGAGATCAGGACCACCAGATTTATATAAATCAAGCCCTTTGATTAATTTGAGTACCTCAGCTGGCGAGACCTCAACTGCAGCTATACTACAAGGACTTGGAGCTTCGTCACATGATGTTAAAAGAGTACTGTTTGGATTTCTTGATAGAAATGTAGAATTAAAATAATTGGAGAACAGATCACTTATCTCACTACCAGAATCAGCTTGTGTATCCTTATACTTCATAAGGTTAGGTATTCCACCAGATTGATTTTTAATTTTAACGTAAGACCAGAATGATTTTGGGTTTTCAGCTACAGATGACTCAATTTTCGCAATGTATGAATCGTAACAGTTCTTCTCCAATCTAAGTGCTCTTTGACGTAGAAGACGAAATGCATGATAGTCGGAAAGGTTGCCATAAGTCTTGTATTTACGATGGAATTTATATTTTTCTTTCAATATTTTTATGAGAGACGAGTTGTACCAAGGCGGATAGTGATAAAATTTGATTGGTTTTTGAGGTATGTGTTTATCCCTGACTTCGTATTCTTTGTTGTAAAACAAATGAACAGCTTGGTCCAACGGGATCGATCTTAAAATAGTATGCCAGTCAATTGTATCTAGATCAGAACAAATGTTTGAGTAGTCACCACGATTAAATAAATATTTTGTAACACGATTACTTTCTAGTGATTGAATTTTAATAAAACTAACTAGAATATTTAACGATTTGTGATGGGCATCTTCCGGCACTAGGGGATCGTCGGATGCGCATACTATCATACTTAAATTAGATAAAACTAAGTCTAAAATTCTATTATTCGCATTTAATTCACCATTAAATTGACTTAAACCACAGGATAATAATATATCTAAAAATTCTGTTATGTGCTCACTGGTTGAGGCAGCATTCGGTATTAAATCGGAACTATCCATATTTCTAACCCACGAAATACTATCACCCAAATTAAAATCACCTAAAATAATAAATTTATCTGAGGGATGTGACATCATCGTAAAAAATAATTTATTTAAAAAGTTATGTAGTTGCATTTTAAAAGAATAACCCATAGACTCATCACATAGATAAAGAGTACATATGTGTACGTTATACGAGTCTTGGGGTTGGCTTTTCCGAAATGAGATCGTGACCCATATATCCTCAGCCGTGCTACGCCAGTCATATCTTTCCACAGCTATCAGGTCACGCTTCACTGCTAAAAGCACCCCTCCCCCCATGGATTGTCCCGTCCGAGAGTAGTTACGATCACGTCTCCATACTAGGTAACGGCTATCGAAAAGTTCCCTATCAATAATACCATCAGTTAGCCACGTCTCCGTAATTGATATAACATCATACGAGTTTAAGTACACATTACGTAAGAAGTCACCAGTTTTGGTACGCAAGCCACGTGTATTCTGGTAGTATATCTTTAAAGAACTCATTTTTGTAGCAAAAACAATAACATAAATAGTCTAGTCGTAGCATTATTGAATGTACCATAGTTAATTTTAATAAAAACTATATTTTTTTTAAAGGTTTCAGTGTTAAACAACTTCGCATAATGAATAAATATCAAAGGCTTATTCATCACCATCACTAAAATATGAATGATATTGTATTTGATTATTAAAAGATAACGAAACAAAAGAAGAACACCTGTGCGTTTCTTTAAAAATGTATGTGCTATTGAAAAAATAAACCTAGACTCACCAGCAATACAGTCGAAGTTAGCGCGCGCGATTAAGTAGATAACAAACAAAAGATCGACTCGAGCCGAGAAGCAAAAAAATTCTATTGAAATTACTAGTAAACAACAACATGCGATTCTCAAACTTCTGTCATGTCTATCACTAATAAACAAAATAAAATTGTCTAAAGTGCAATTTATTGTAGTACAGATTAACGATGTAACACTTAATACTTGTTCATGATTTTGGAAAGATCTTTTTCTGATTTTACTAAGATCACCGGCGCAGTGTCTTCTAGTCGTGCATAAATCTTGCAATTTTTGACCCACACGTATTGAAACCCCTTTTCAGAGGCCAATTTTTTTACTTTATTTAGAAGTGTCTTATTGCGGACAGTCAAGTGGTCGTTGACAAAAATCTTCTGCCCGCCCTGTAAACCAAGTAAAGAAGGCATGATCGGTGTAGACTTGGATGTTACTCTGTAGGCTGCAATAAAGTCATCTTTGACATATCTGTTCAGGAAGCAAACTATTATTGGCTTAATACTATTCGGGTCACGGGATGGTACTCTAGTCACGAAGTTGATAAGATTCTTATTTATTGGATATTGGATTAGTTTTCCAAGGCTGCACATTATTTCTAGTAGATTTTCAGACTTGCTTTGTGGTATGCCTTTGATCTCGAGGTTGTTTAATCGTTTCCACTGCTCATCATCCTCCATTTCAGCCTTGACTGCTTCAAGGTTGCCTTGTATGGAATTGACCCGGTTATCAACAGCCCCAAGCGACGCTTTCAAGCTGGTGAATTCGCCTCTCAACTGCTTAATTTCATTAGCAAGGGAAGTTAGTGGTGCTAACTTCATATCCAGGGATTTGTTGATTTCCTCTAGCAGCTGAGCATTTGAGCTACTTTGGTCTATAACTGGAGACGTGATCGGCGACAGCATAGGAGGCACGGCCGGCATCTGTATGGTTTGACCAGTTTGTCTGCACGTTTGACAACGCCACTGCATTTGTTTTTTACTACCCAGTTTGCGGTACCCGGCTTCAGTTATTTGGGCACAATGAAAATGGAGCTTTCTGTCACATGAATGGCAATGAACGCCATCGGACAAAACATCTTCACACATTGCACACTCAAATGTATTTCCAGGTAGCGACATCCTAGTTTGAGAACCGCTGGCTAAGGTAGGAATTTACGCAGAAACTGCACGGAACGCGTATGCACACTACCGAGTCTGTGAGCGAACGGGCGTTTTCACACTGGACGATAACGGTAACGACACGATATTACACCGATATCGTCCCGATATCGTCCGCCGATATCGGCACGATATCGTCACGATATCTGAACGATATCGGTGTGTGAAACGATAACCAGCAGTTTGCTATGCGGTTAGTCGCATTACGCCAGCTAAAGTAACCGCGCGGCTCCAAGTTTTATATTAGTTATTATACTAGTATAGGTATTCGAGGTAATAATGGCAGCAGTAAACAAATTACGTTTGCTTTATCTTTTATATTTACGGCGAAAATAACGATATCGTCAAAGAACATTTTGAGTTGATCCTATTCTTCAAGTGCGATATTTAGAGGGAACATATTACCTTCTCTTCGATAAACTGTGTGCGCGAAGTAAAATGTTTTATAAATTTTTTCGAATAAGCCAGGACACTTTCGAGGACATTTTATTTATTTGGTGGATCAACAGTTAAAATACCAATTATGAAACTATTAATAGCTACAGTAAACCAATTATAGATCCACACCAATAAGGCACATTATTTTTACATGCACATATTACTTACCTATATAAAAAAAAAGCGCCTTTAAAAAAATGCCTCCAAAAAGTAAGAAATAAATAATACCTCTATACTGGATTAACACCAAATAACGTAAGTAAGTACTTTCAAGACGTCGGGCACTTCAAAGTACTACTTAAGTTATTTGTTGTGAATACAGTATTAGAGTTAGAGGTATTATTTCTGACTTTTGGCGGCATTTTTTTGAAGGCACTTTTATTTTTTATAAAAATATTTTTTATGTCATTCTTTTTTGTGCATCATGCAGGCAATTTTCGTGTATAGTGTGCCAATCTTTTCTGTTCCGGTGATTATCTTTGGAACTAAACAGTTTTCATACGACAGTCCATTTTGACAGCTAATTTCGTATTGCAAGTGGCTCTTCTGTCACGAATGTCACCGGAACAGAAAAGCTTGTGGCACTGTACCTACCTATTATCTTGGTAAATAGTACCTATAGTATAAACACATCTTAGATTTCTGCGCGAACTGTCCATATAAATAAAACACTTTCACGGATTTTTTCACGCAATTTATTTAACAACTTGGTTGTTGTTAAATAAATTGCGTGAAAAAATCCGTGAAAGTGTTTTATTTATACCTATAGTATGTTAGGATGTACACATAAACCGCATCAATCACAAATACTCATCTGATGTAAAACGTATCAAAATCGATTCAGCCAAACGTGAGATATTCACGGACAAACATACATAATGTACATAAAGGGTCAAACTGAGAACCTCCTTTTTCAAAGTCGGTTGTAATACCAAAACCTTCTCCTAAATGTAACAAATACTTTTCTGAAAACCGCATCTCGCGGACAAACCTTCATACATACATACGGGTCAAACTGAGAACCTCCTTTTTTGAAGTCGGTTAAAATACTAAAACCTTATCCTAAATGTAACAAATACTTTCCTGAAAACCGCATTAAAATCAGTTCAGCCAAAAGCGAGATAATCGCGGACAAACATACATACAAAAAAATACAGGTCAAACTGAGAAGCTTCTTTTTTTTGAAGTCACTTAAAAATTATTACTATCGTTCGGCCATTGTCGATAATACATACTCGAAATAGAAGAGAGAGGTGAGGCGGGAGGAGATCCACCTCCCCTCTCCTCTCCACCAATCAACAAGCAGGCATAATCGTCGCGGAACTCACACCTAGCAAATCAAGAAACAAGCGCTACCTAGCGGTGGCTTTTAGCGTAAAAACCCAAAAATGCAGTAAATAACAGATAAACTGTTAATTACCCTTGGTTACTTTCGTTAATAACCGGCTTTGCATCTTCCGCACTTGTGTCGTCACCGATATCGGCACGACAGACGATATCGTTGACGGTAACGACACAGTGTGAAAGCATTTAGCAGTGATTGTATGAAACTGCCAGTCCGACGATATCGTGCCGATATCGTGTCGTTACCGTTATCGTCCAATGTGAAAACGCCCAACTCACTTTCGAATCGCCTTCGCCTTCAATGCCAGAATGCTTACTGCTTATTATACATACAATATTGTTGTCACACACAACACAACCGGCACGCACAGAATAAATAACCACACGCACCACGCACGAACGATTCGTCGATTTTTCAAAATATGCTCCTCTTAAAAGCGCTGAATGTCTTGTTGCCTCCTGCAACTGCTGTAGGTAGGTATGCTCAGTGAACTTGTTTAGCGCTGCGAAGGACCATGTCGCGAGTCGCGACTTAGTCTTCTTATTGTCGCGAAGTAGCTGATGATGTGCAGAGGTGGTCGGGTCGATGAATATGAACACTTTAAATTTGCACTCAACAGCGTTTACTTGAAATAAAATTATAAAAATACTGGTTCACAATTACTGAGATAGATAAGAATAGGTAGGTACACGTAAAATACACAAACAGATTACAGATTTAAATGCGAGTCGAGAGCGTAATGCGACTCGTTGGTCTGAGGTACAATCAGCGAGAGAGAGCGGGCAGAGCCCCCCCAGTGTCTTATATAGTCGCGAGCCTGTCGCAGCAGACTTCGGACCGAACGATTTAATGTTTTAGTGTTGGGAAGATCCCAACAACCGGAACAGAAAAGGTTGTGGCACTGTACGTCCGACAAACCAACGCGTTCGCGGTCGCGGCCACGGTGGCGTCCGCGGTGGCGATCTCTGCGCGTGCAAAGTGCAAAGCTAGTACACACCAAACACGCGATCTACCTACGCGTTCAGGCCAGTTCTGCCGCCGAACATCATCATCATCATCATCATATCAGCCAAACGACGCCCACTGCTGGGCATAGGCCTCCCCCAAGGATCTCCACAACGATCGGTCCTGCGCTGCCCGCATCCAGCGGCTTCCCGCGATCTTGACCAGATCGTCGGTCCACCTTGTAGGGGGCCTGCCCACGGAACGTCGTCCGGTACGCGGTCGCCATTCGAGAACCTTTCCGCCCCAACGGCCATCGGTTCTCCGCGCTATGTGTCCCGCCCACTGCCACTTCAATGATGCAATCCTTCGAGCTATGTCGGTTGTTTTAGTTCTCCTGTGGATCTCATCATTTCTGATTCGATCGAGCAGGGAAATACCAAGCATCGCTCTCTCCATTGCTCGCTGGGTGACTTTGAGCCTTCTTATGAGACCCATAGTAAAAGACCACGTCTCACTTCCATAGGTCATTACTGGCAACACACACTGGTCAAAGACTTTCGTCTTGAGACATTGAGGTATTTCGGACGCGAATATATGTCGGAGCTTCCCAAACGCTGCCCATCCGAGCTGGATTCGACGAGAGATCTCTTTCTCAAAGTTGGACTTACCTAACTGGACCGTCTGTCCTAGGTAAACATAGTGGTCAACAACTTCGAGTGTAATGTTCCCAACATTAACTGGAGCGGGTGCAACATGGGCATTGAACATGATTTTCGTCTTGTCCATGTTCATCTTAAGACCCACTCTTTGCGAAGCATTACCGAGATCTTCGAGCATTGTGTTCAGGCCTTCCAAGGTCTCAGCCATAAGAACTACATCATCGGCAAACCGTAGATGTGTTAGGTACTCGCCATTGATGTTGATGCCGTATCCTTTCCAGTCCAGCAGCTTAAAAATATCCTCCAACGCAGCTGTGAACAGTTTGGGAGAGATGACATCTCCCTGTCTCACACCTCGCTGTAGTTGGATAGGATTAGAGCTCTGGTTCTGTAATCGGACCGACATGGTGGCGTTTTGGTATCAGTACCTCAGCACCTCGATGTACCTGTGGTCTATTTGGCACCTCTGGAGAGACTGCAGCACCGCCCAAGTCTCAATCGAATCAAAGGCTTTCTCAATTCTCATAGTCCACGAACGCCAAGCAAAGTGGCAAGTTATACTCTTCGGTCTTCTGTATAACTTGCCGCAGCGTATGAATGTGGTCTATGGTACTGTAGCCTTTCCGGAACCCGGCTTGTTCGGGAGGTTGGAAGTCGTCGAACCTGCGAACGAGACGATTCGTAATGACTCTCGAAAACAACTTATAGATATGGCTCAGAAGCGAGATGGGTCTATAGTTCTTCAAGAGAGTTTTATCACCTTTCTTGAAAAACAGCATCACATCGCTTCTGCCCCATGCCTTTGGCGTTTTGCCCTCAAGGATGACTGAATTGAAAAGCTTCTGGAGGACTTTAAGTATCGGCTTACCGCCCGCTCTCAGAAGCTCTGTTGTGATTCCGTCATCGCCCGCCGCCTTGTTATTTTTAAGCTGCTTGAGAGCCATTCTAATCTCGTACAGGCTGACGTCCGGGATATCTTCGGTATGGTGTCGGGTAAGCTTGGCTCTAGGGTCTGTAGCCTTGCTTTCAACAGGTGTTTGTGTGGAATATAGCTGTCCATAGAAACTCTCAATCTCCCTCAGGATTTCAGGTGTTGACGAAATGATGCTACCTTCCTCAGTTTTCAGCCTCGTCAATTGACTTTGCCCGATAGATAGATCTCTCGCGAACACTTTGGAGCCTTTGTTCCGCTCAATGGCTTCTTTAATACGCTCGGTATTAAATTGGCGAAGGTCTCGCGTCAAAGACTTAGATATCTGTCTATTAAGCTGTCGATAACGATGGGCATCCGCTGAGTTCTGCAGCTTCATTTCGTGTCTCTGATCCATGAGTAGGAGAGTCTGACTGGAGAGTTTCTTCAATTTGGAACGGCGGGTTTTATAGTACTTAGACCCTACCGTGCAGACAGTATCCACCACCATGTTGTATAGATCGTCCACGTCTATGCTGTTCTCAAGGGCTTCGAAGCGGTTTTGAAGCTCGAGCTGAAAGCACTCGGGGTTTTGAATTTGAGCTGGTATTGGTCGGAGCGTGGATTTTATCAGTCGCGATCTTTCGAGCTTGAGATCGATATTCAATGTGCCTCTCACCATACGGTGATCGCTTCCTGTCTTAACAGCGTTGATCACACTGACATCATTGAATATGTGCTTCTTCGTCGACATGATAAAATCGATTTCGTTTTTGACTTTACCGTCCGGACTGATCCAGGTCCATTTGCGGCTTACGGGCTTCCTAAAGAAGGAGTTCATCATATAGAGGTTCTCCCTCTCCATGAAGTCTGCCAGCATCTGGCCTCTATCGTTCCGTTGCCCAAATCCAAATTGCCCCACTCTCAGCTCATCACCGCAACGTTGCCCCAACTTTGCATTGAAATCCCCCATCACAACCGTGTAGTGGGTTTTATAGCTATGCATGGCTTTAGAGATTTCCTCATACATAGCCTCCACTTCGACATCGTCGTGTTTCGAGGTCGGAGCGTAGACCTGGATAACATTCAGCGAATATCGTTTCGATAATCTGAGTATCAGGTACGCTACCCTGCTCGAGACACTTCCGATGGTGATCACGTTGTTGACAAGGGATTTATGGACGATGAATCCGACACCACCAATGGACTGTTGGTCGCCCTCCCGGTGGTAAAGTAAGTTACCGGATTGCAGGGTTATCGAGTCCTCCCCCTCTCTTCGGACTTCAGATAACCCAATGATATCCCAATGTAACTTACTTATTGCCTCTTCCAACTCTACGAGCTTCTCGTCGAGCCTCAATGTGCGCGTGTTGTAGGTTGCCAGGTCGAGTCGTCGGTGTTGGTAGCCGGAGCCTACCCGGGGATTCTTAGCACCCCCTGCCCCGCCGTTACCATAGCCGCTACCGTAGCTAGGAATAGCGGGGCCGCCGGGGACTGGGGGCCGATTTTTTGGTTGTGTATCCATTTTTTGGGGGGGTTTGCCATAATCGCCACGCTTGGCAGGCGGGTTGGCGATCGCAGTATGGCCTGTTGTAACCTGGAGACGCTGCTGCCCATCTCCTGATGGCAGTTTTCCCTTTGTCGCCTCTTACGACACCCACGGGAAGAGAGGGGGTAGTGCTATTCTATTTATGTGCCGGCACTACACGGCACACGGCCGCCGAACATACTCCTATTAAATTACCCTACTGACCTAATGGAAGATAGCGAAAGGCGCCGAACAATCAAACCAGTACATTTATTAAGATTATTTATAAATGAAGTTAGCTTTTTTGTACATAATATAACTATTTATGATGAATTTATTAAGCAAATAATATGTTTTCTATTTGATTCATAACAGTAATAACAAAATGGAAATAAAATTGACGATTGTCTTTAAACAGATAGTCAAATCGAATCTTTTAACCTTTGTAATTGTTCGGGCTGCTGCGTAGGTTTCTCTTCAATAAAGCTCAGGTTTGCGTGGATTAATAAAATAGCGAATTACAATAAAATAGATAAAATAGCGAAAATAATAGGACAGAAGTAAAAATTTGTGCGTATAGGAAGATGCGAATTTTGAATGTGACGGATATTTAATTTTTATTAACGAATATTGTTTCGCGCTAAAACTTCAATTCGGGGCGCCCCAGATGAACTTCATTGGTCGAACGCACGGGCCGCGCAGCCAATGGACGTACGGCTGCTGCAACGTTCCAGTAGACGCAGCTCATCATGTCTTCCGTCCGAACATGCCCCCGGCCTTGGAAGCACCAGCGTCCAACGTCTTGTCTTTCTTCGATTTTGATGAGAGGACGTATCTTGGGAAAAGCGTGAAGAAATCTCTCCTACTTTCAACTTGCATCGCTGAGATGTAATCTTTACTCCAGCGGCTCCAGAAGTGTTGTCGAATCTATTCCGTTGGTTGATGGCGCGTCAGTCGATGAGCAGGAACATCTTCCAGTTGCATAGTCGCTGGTGTAGTTAGCGACCGGCCATTAAGAAAGAGAGGACATAATGGATTAAGATTATTCGGATCAGTGAATATGGGACTCATAGGATGGAAATTTAGGATGGATGTAACCTGTGACAATACTGTGCGAAATTCCTAAATGCTAAAAGAGCGTTTCCATCTACCCGTCATAAATCATGCTTATATGATTTACTCCAGCTTCCATAATCCACCGAAATGAGGCGCTT
This sequence comes from Crambus lathoniellus, assembly GCA_949710035.1. Taxonomy (NCBI): domain Eukaryota; kingdom Metazoa; phylum Arthropoda; class Insecta; order Lepidoptera; family Crambidae; genus Crambus; species Crambus lathoniellus. The sequence goes on from OX453296.1 coordinate 35,340,950, forward strand.
AGAGACAAACAAATGAAAATAAGTCTTGACTAGTTGCGTATTCAAGGATATCATTTGAGCATCTCGATAATAATTTTCCAAACTTGTTCGCAAACGCTCCAATGTTTCCATCATCATCTCGAGCAAGTTTTCCATGACGTGCAATTATATCATTGTAACGCGAGCAGATACAAAGCATCCGAAGTCAGATTTTTTTTTTTTTTTTTTTTTTGCGTCGAACGACCGACCGTTTCCTATTGAAACAATCGCTCATCCAGCAACCTTCCGGACTACGGGGGAAGGAGGCAGTGAATCCTCATGGATACCATTACAGCCGGCTGTAATGGTTATGTCGGACTCTTACCGACTAAACACTGCCTGAAAACAGCTGTTACCTGGATGGGTATTTCAGCTTATCGAAGGCGACCACGCCCCTAGGAGGGGCGTGGCGCAGGGCGTCACTCACCTAAGTGAAGTGCGCACTGAAAATGACCGACATCCTGAAGGGCTGACCGGCCATATATGAATTTAATACGACTGACGCCCAAAGTGGGCGTGGCCGGGAATGAAGTGAAATTAATTCGACTGATTCCCGGAAGGGGTAATCGCCGACTGAGAGGACTGGGGCTGACCTGAGGGGTCCTGAGGAATTACTGGGGGATGACCAGAAGGGTCCTGGGACGGGAGGGCATCTGCGGCTTCCTGAGCCTCCAGTAGGCGGGTCAGGTCGGCCGTGAGTGGGTTGGGCGAAATAAATTTGATACATATTTTTAAATAGCGTACTAAATTAAAACGTAACACAGTATTTAATTAACCTAATACTAAAGTTTAAAAGAAAAATCACCAAGTGACAGCCCTGTAAAATGGGTGTTCTATGGTGTTATTGTTGATCAAAGACAATAGAAGTCTATATCATATCATTTAAATTAAAGTTAAGCTTCCATTTGCGAAGTGGAGCAACTAGAACTTAATGTAAGCACCTATACAATAATATAATTATGTGATTACTAAATTAAAATTAAAACCAATAAAATATAATAAAACAAAGTAGCTAGACACATTTACACATAAGTGCCAACCGTAATGATATGCAAATATATTTTCATAAAACGTCATTTATTAGGTTTTTCACTAAAAATAATACTAAACTACAACAGCGAATGTGACTCGTAGTCAAGTCGTAGTTCGTAGTACTATGTCACAGTGTAATAAAAACACCTACTATGTTCGCGAAAACTATAATGGTAGGGAAAGAATTTGAAAAAAGATGAAATTATTTTTAATTTACATTGCGCTGTAACTAGGTACCTACGCGAATTTCAAGTGAACCGCTGTACAGCTTGCGAGTACCTATTTCCTAATACGTTAGGATTTTCCTAAAAGGTTTTTGAACGCAAAACCTTTCATCACTTATGCGCGTAGTGGTTGTGATGAAATGTTTTTCACGTGCACGTTCCTCATTAGTTCGCGTATCCCGAGATTCCCGAGTAACGTTCCCTTCTTCGAGATCCCAAACTTGACGCAATTGGGAGTTAACTATACGAGACATATTACAGTGAATATATTGGTTCTGTCGTAAATAATGGCAGATCGGACCTGATATAATCCATCCCAACTTAGAATCTAATAGACGGGACCACTAGCTAATTTAATTTTACTATTTGTGTTTAATAAATCCCAAAACTTATCAGCGCCGATAAGAATATCTATACTTTGCGAATTATAGAATTGCGGATCAGCTAACTGAATGTTATTGGGAATATCAAACTTAGCGCTATGTATACTCGTCGCGGGTATCGATGACGTAATAACCGGCAAAACAAAACATTGTAGCTGCGTAACATACGGGTTGGTGCGCGACTTAATCTCAATATCACATTTTTGCGTGGAATTTGTGATTGAGTTTCCAACACCACGTATTTCGTGAGTGGACTGTATTACTGGCGTTTGAAGTAAATCGCATAATGATTGTGATATAAAACTACTTTGGCTACCGCTATCCAGAAGCGCGCGTGCGACGTGATAATTATTATAACGATCGGCTATTTCTACTAATGCGGTCGGAAGTAAAACTATATTCGCGTCGTTTAACTGTGAGCCGTCAAATTGCATGTGTGTGTTGTTTGCTTGTATAGTAACTTGCGCTGATAAAGATGAAGATGGTAGGTTCGGTGCAGAGTGCACGGGGGGAGTGGTCCGCTGGTGCGAGTCAGTAGTCACTTCAAGCCGCGAGCTACCAGTGCTTTGCGGAGATCCGTATGCGATAGATTTATCATTAGTCATCGTCATAGCACTATCGGGATGTACAAGCGAATTATGTTTCTGGTTGCACATTCGACAGGGACCGAATCTACAGTTTTCTAACGTATGACCAGCGCGCAAACAATTAATACAAAGGTTCATATCGCGAATGAATTTTAGTTTTTGATCTAAATTATAATTTAAAAAAGTGTTACACGAATATAGCGGATGGGTTTTTTTACATAACAAGCAAGTGTATTTAGTGACATCGCGTGAAATACGTTCGGTTGGCTTATTTGCGGAAACATTACAGTGAATTTTAGAATTGTTTGGTTGCGGTTGCGGGTAGTGTTTTTTATTTTCAAAATTAATTTTATTATGCGATAATTGTAATGTTTCTAGCATATCAGCCCGGTCTTTGAGAAAGTTAATGAGATGTGTTATTTTTAGTTGAGCTTTAAAATCACCGTTAGCAGAATATAAGCTACCTTTGTATTGTTCCCACTCGCGTTCGGTTACTGGGTCTAGTTTTGAAACCATAATGTAGATAACCAAAGTATCCCAATATTCTGTCGGCTCGCCAAGTATTTTTAATGCGCGTAAATTCTTTAAAACATTGTCGATTAACTTTCTCAGTAAAATTGGTGATTCTTTGTTTACACTTTGCATGTTAAACAACGACTTGATGTGATTCTGCACTAATAACCTGCTATTACTGTAACGATTAAGAAGTAACTCCCAGGCAACGTAATAATTATCACTTGAGAATTCCACTGAATTTATTACTAGCTCTGCGCTATCCTTAAGTGACGACTTAAGATAGTGGAACTTTTCAATATTACTAAGTTCAGTCGAATTGTGTACCAAAGAGAGAAAAGTGTCCCTAAACTCTAACCATTGCTCACATGAGCCGTTAAATGTGGGCATAGAAATTGTAGGCAACTTTACAGATCTATTACTATGCTGATTACACTTATTAGAACTGCCGGCCACCTGACTAGGATTCAAAAGATATTCAGCTCGCGAAAGAATGCTGTAATAACTATCTTCGAATAACTCTCTCTGTGATAATTGCTCGTCTAAGTCAATGGATAGCTCCTCAAGTTTGCCCTGGATATTATTAAATTCAGAAAATAAATTAGATACTCCTTGAATGCGCAACTTAAGGTCAATTTGAGTTTGACCAGATATAGATTGTACGTTAATATTAGATAGATAATTTTCAAATTTTGTAAGTCTCCCTTTAACAATCCCGCGTTTTTTGACTAATTCTCTGACTAAAGTATTGTCAGGCGATTTGTTAGGGGATTTATCCCGACTATTACTAGCCTCAACGTCTAAAGTCATTTTCGGTGGAAAGTAGAAAGATGGAGTACTCACGTTTAAAATATGCCCGTTGATGCTGCGTCACGAAACGACTCGTAGGCTCGTACAACACAGGCAAGTCGTGACACTGAGAATAGGAAAATACACAGTATTGTACAGTGGAAATGGAAAAGAAAAGGGAAAGGTAGGATTGGCCGGCCGTAGCTATATGCGCGTATTTAATGCTGGCTGGTAAATCCCTCTTTTGCGGCTCAATTTCTTACTCCTTGGCTTCCTGACTGCACAAGCTGATACCTCGCTCTTCTCGGGATCACGTCGATGGAAGTATATTCTTCGAAGTCGAATGATGAGAACGAAGTCTTCGGTCCAAATATTCGGCTCGCAGGTCCAAATGTTCGGGCTGCTGCGTAGGTTTCTCTTCAATAAAGCTCAGGTTTGCGTAGATTAAATGTATAATGAATAAAATAGCGAATTACAATAAAATAGATAAAATAGCGAAAATAATAGGACAGAAGTAAAAATTTGTGCGTATAGGAAGATGCGAATTTTGAATGTGACGGATATTTAATTTTTATTAACGAATATTGTTTCGCGCTAAAACTTCAATTCGGGGCGCCCCAGATGAACTTCATTGGTCGAACGCACGGGCCGCGCAGCCAATGGACGTACGGCTGCTGCAACGTTCCAGTAGACGCAGCTCATCATGTCTTCCGTCCGAACAGTAATATTAAAATAATAATACTTTAACCATTTAAATGAGGAATCATTTATAAAGCATACAAAACAACGATTAAATCACAAATGAACACGGCCATACGCGGCCGCCCAGTGATCGCGCGTGCGAACCTAGTCTATATAATTTGTGGTGCGAACGCTGCATTTCGAGCGGCCGGACCATGGAGCTAGACTTAATACTGGTTACCTCAGTATTAAGTCGCGCTCCATGGGCCGGACGCACGTGTTTGAACTTGTCGCTACACGGGCTTTTGCTCTATCTGTGGCCAGGGCCCTGTTTAACCAAAAATACAATTTACAAATTGTAAATGGTATTTACAATACAAGTGCATGCTACAAGTCTACAAGTTTCTGTTTAACCAACATTTAGAAATTACAAGTTTACCATGGTGGAAAATTTACAAATTTGTAAATTTTAGATACAATGAGGGATTTTCTGACAGATGATTAAAAAAGAAAAAAGTTAGTTCCAAAAAACTCAACAGATGGCGTTCATCAGACATGGGTTTGCTTTTAGCTCGATAGATGGCGCTGACCTGACATGAATCCACTCACCTCTATTGTTTATTACCACACAGAGATGGGCCTATTTCTCGAAAGATACAAGTTTACAAGTTCACAAGCTTCGAAATGTAACATGGACTTGTAAATTCTGTTTCACGAAATAAATAACAAGTGTTTTTACGGTAACAAAAAAGAGTGTCATTGGAATACCTAATGACATATAAATGCATTGACTGATAAATAATTTTCATCTCTCATATTCTAAAAGTGATGTATATTTAAGGCCTTATCAGACGAAGGACTTTTGTCCCCGTGGGACAAAAAGTCCCTGTACGTCCAAAATATTTCCTCCGGGTACTTGTCGCAGACCCAACGCATATAGTGTGCGGTCATTTGTTGCCCGAAGACGTACTTCACTATCGGGCGCTCAATGCAGATGCTCGTTGTGTGCGTTGTTACGCCTATTTACGTTTGTTCTATTTTTGTCGGGGACTACCGCGAACTTTTGTCCAGTCCAGTCTCTCGGTGTCCGCCGTACTTTGGGGGACTTTTTGTCCGCGGTACTTTTAGTTCCTTGTGTGCGTTATTCGATACAATTTATAAGAGATCTATATCGATAGACAAAAAAGTACTCGGCGGACAGTCCCTCGTCTGATCAGGCCTTTAAACTGAGCAGCGGGTTCAAAACTCTGCGTTGCACCCTAGGGTGTAAAAGTATTTTTAAAAATAGAACTGAATTTGGTTACACTCAACCATAGAGTTATCTCATCGGCAATGAAAAAGTTTTCTACTGATGTTGTATGGGGTGGGGGGGCCGGAACTGTTTCAAAAATGAATTTTATAAAAATGAGAATATCTCAAAAACGATGCGTCGAAGCTAAAATCTAACAAAATTTGCAACCCCCTATGGTACCCCGGAGATACAATAGGAAGCACATAGGAGGACATATAATTTTTTTATTTTTTGTTTAATTGAACTTCAAATTTTTTAAATATAATAGAAAAAATAGAGAAGGCGATGCCTCCCGCCACCATTCTTTTATTTTTCTAGGTAGTTTTAGTTGTTTTTGTTGCTTTTCTTATAAAGGGGGATGAAAAGCAAAGTGTTACTTTACTCACTTGACGACCGATTTGGCGCAGGGGTAGGCTACCCACCTTCTGTGCCAGTGGTCTCGGGTTCGATTCCCGAACAAGACAAATATTTGTGTGCATAAACATGTCTATTTGTCTTGGTCTGGGTGTTTACTATGTATATTAAGTATGTATTTACAAACAAATAAAGTATTTAAGTATATATTTATCCGTTATCAAGTTTTCCATGATACAGTTTCTTAATGAAATTAACATGGGCTTAGATAATTGGTGTGAATGTAAAAAGTTATTTTTTTTTTTTTTTTTTTTCCATAAATTCGAAATGAAAGTAGAGTGTTTTACTCGGCCGCAAAATTATTTTCACCTCGGGCGACGTATATTGAATCCCTCGCTGCGTTCAGGATTCTACTTTAGAATCCCTCACTATGCTTGGGATTCTACTATAGAATCCTTCACTGCTCTTCGGATTAAAACTAGCGCCCTCGCCGTAAATATGCTATTTTGCTCCCTTGTAATACAATCTACTATTATCTTAATGTGAATGTCACTGACATTACACTCGTAATTATAGTAAATGATTTTTTCTAAAATGGCCGCCAACTTGTGATTCTGATGTTCTACTAGAGTAAAAATACAAGTACTTTACTAGCTTCCTTACATAATTGTAGACTTGTAAAAATGGTTAAACAGGGCCCTTGCCAGCAAATTTAAAAAAAGCAAACCCATGTCTGATGAACGCCATCTGTTGAGTTTTTTGGAACTAACTTTTTTTCTTTTTTAATCATTTGTCAGAAAATCCCTCATTATGAGTGTAATGTCAGTGACATTGACATTAAGATAATAGTAGATTGTATTACAAGGGAGCAAAATAGCATATTTACGGCGAGGGCGCTATTTTTAATCCAGAGCGCAGTGAAGGATTCTAAAGTAGAATCCTGAACGCAGCGAGGGATTCAATATACGTCGCCCGAGGTGAAAATAATTTTGCGGCCGAGTAATACTTACACTCTACTTTCATTTCGAATTTATGGAAAGTAAATACACTTTGCTTTTCGTCCCCCTATATAAGAAAAGCAACAAAAACAACTTAAACTACCTAGAAAAATAAAAGAATGGTGGCGGGGGGCATCGCCTTCTCTATTTTTTCTATTATATTTAAAAAATTTGAAGTTCAATTAAACAAAAAATAAAAAATTATATGTCCATCGGATGCCTCCTATGTATCTCCGGGATACCATAGGGGGTTGAAAATTTTGTTAGATTTTAGCTTCGACGCACCGTTTTTGAGATATTCTCATTTTTATAAAATCCATTTTCGAAACAGTTCCGGCCCCCCCACCCCATACAACATGGCTATGGTTGACTGTAATCAAATTCAACTAAAAGTACCGCGGACAAAAAGTCCCCGAAAGTACGTCGGACACCGAGAGACTGGACTGGACAAAAGTTCGCGGTAGTCCCCGAAAAAAATAGAACAAACGTAAATAGGCGTAACAACGCACACAACGAACTTTAGTCTGCATTGGGCGCCCGATAGTGAAGTACGTCTTCGGGCAACAAATGACCGCACATATATATGCGTTGAGTCCGCGACAAGTACCCGGAGGAAATATTTTGGACGTACAGGAACTTTTTGTTCCACGGGGACAAAAGTCCTTCGTCTGATTAGGCCTTAAATATACATAACTTAAATATACATACTTTTCGAATATGAGAGATGAAAAATATTTATCAGCCAATGCATTTATATGTCATTAGGTATTCCAATGACACTCTTTTTTGTTACCGTAAAAAACACTTTCACGAAGTAAATAATACTTCGTGAAACAGAATTTACAAGTCCATGTTACATTTCGAAGCTTGTGAACTTGTAAACTTGTATCTTTCGAGAAATAGGCCCATCTCTGTGTGGTAATAAACAATAGAGGTGAGTGGATTCATGTCAGGTCAGCGCCATCTATCGAGCTAATAAATAAACTTTTTTTTTTTTTTAATTTGCTGGCAAAAAATCTCTCATTCTACATATTTCTGTTTAACCAACATTTACAAGTTACAGGCTTACAGGTAACAATTTACAAAGTTGTAAGGAAAACCGTTTCGTTAAACGCAGAATTGTAATTACAAGTTTACAAATAAGTAAATTGTAGCACGATTTATACAGGCGGACTCACCCTGTGTCAGAACTTTACAATTGTTTGCATCAGCCTAATATAAAAAGAAATTAAATTGTTATTCACAAAAAAATACTTCTAGCTTAGTAGTGAAAGAATTGTATTATTATTATGGTTTTCAATGACTTTCTTTTAAGTTAAAACAGCAGTAAAGTATTCTTCAAACAAAATTTTAAATACTTGTTACTTCTAAATGTTGGTTAAACAGAAACTTGTAAACTTGTAGCCTATAAATACAATTTACAATTTGTAAATTTTGGTTAAACCGGCCAATTAAATTAAATATGTAAATTGTAGCATGATTTTTACAGGCGGACTCACCCTGTGTCAGAACTTTATAATTGTTTGCACCAGCCGAATAAGTAAAGAAATTAAATTGTTATTCACATAAAAATGCTTCTAGCCACTAGTAGTGAAAGAATTGTATTATTATTATAGTTTTCCATGACTTTCTTTTAATTAAAAACAGCAGTAAAGTACTCTTCAAATAAAATTTTAAATAAATACTTTTATTTGGAAAAAAAACAGAGTAGCCAGTGGCGCAGTGGTAAACGCATTCGGCCTACAATCGTTGAAGTTAAGCAACTTTCGCTATCGTTGGCCACGGGATGGGTGACCAAAATTTATTATCTCAAGCTCCTCCGTACTTCGGAGGCACTTTAAGCCGTTAGTCCCGGCTGCGTTTGCAGTCGTTAATACCCATTAATCCGCTTTGGGCCCGCGTGGTGGCTCATGGCCTATTCTCCATATCCATCCATAAGGAAGGTCTTTGCCCCATCAGTTATTACTTACGGGACTTATAATGGCTGATGATCTTCAAAAATGTACAACTTGTAAATTGTATTTTACAACTAAAAATATGTAAATACAAATATGTAAATTGTAATATGTAAATGTTGGTTAAACAGAAACTTGTAGACTTGTAGCCTGTAAATACAATTTACATTTTATAAATTGTATTTTTGGTTAAACAGGCAGACGTTCGTTAAACAGCATTAGATTTTACAAATATTTAAGATTTTTAGTTGTAGAATTTTTACATATTTGTAATGTTGGTTATACAGCATTTGTATTACAAGTCTACAAATTTGTAACTTTCTTACATAATAGGCTATTTGACAAATCAAAGTAAGTATGAAATTTGATACATCGAATGAATATTTCCTTTAGTTTGGGAAAACGTAATATAGCGATATCATGAAATAAAAGTACAAGATGCCGCAGGCGAGGGCTTTAATCATTCGAGGCAAGGTAATTTGCTTACCGTACAAGGCTTGTATAGTGCTTTTCTCAAGAAATGCGAGGAAATAAAAAAAACTGTTTAACTAAATAATATTTATTAAAATTTATATCACACATGTTCGGGCAATTATTAAATGTAAATGTTATTGTTTTCCCGGGCACACTTACGTATAAATCGCCCATAATAATATTATTTTAATGATGTATCATTAAAATACGCCAACAACACAGATTCCGAAAACGTATGCGCCTTTTTTCACTTTTCCAAATCAGATCGTAGGTGTTCATATATATCTTTCTTTTGATTTTGCTGGCAGTACCTAAGTTTCCTGTAATTAATTTTGCTTCTGCTCTCATATTTGGTGGAGTAGGTACATACGATGTCTGTATATGTTTCATTGGCACTTGGCAGAACTCATTTTGATAATTTATTACACAACTAGCTTTCCGCCCGCGGCTTCGCCCGCGTGGACTACACGATCTTATCCCGCGGGAATGTGATATTTTTCCGGGATAAAAAGTAGCCTATGTTCCTCTCCAGACTACAAAGTATCTGTGTCCTAAATTTCAGCCAAATCCGTTCAGCCGTTTTGGCGTGATTGAGTAACAAACATCCAAACATCCAAACATCGTAACTTTCACATTTATAATATTAGTAGGATATAAACTGTATTGATATCAAATCAACCGCTGAAAATCATTCCCGCCGTTTTTTTAATATTGGTTTGTGAGGCCATGTGGAACGGTCATACAGCCTATTGATACTTACTACTTGCTACTAAAATGCGCAACTTCAATACCCGCTTCTGGGCGGTAGATGGCGCTGTACATATTTCCCATACAAAATTACTCGTAAACATGGAAGTATTATGTAGGTAATACTTCCATGCTCGTAAAGGATATTTTGATAAATCTCATTTTGTATTTTCGATTGATGTTTGTGCTAAGGGTACATAGCGCTTGTGGTACAATACGAAGTAATATACTCTTTGCGCACCGTATTTAAAAAAAGTTAACCTAATTATGATATAATAATTACCTTTTTAATACTTAATAATAAGAATATGGCTGTATGGTGCAAATGTCCCTTTGCTTTTTCTGTTTTTATACATAGGAATAACGAAAGAAAAAATAAAGAAAAAAAGTTGGTAATAATATCTTTGGGTAGTACCTTTTCCGAGGTAAACATTCTAAATTGGAAAATCACTGCAGTAATGAATTTCAGTACTTACTTACTGCACTAAAATCAGTGCAGTAAGTAAGTACTGAAATTCATTACTGCAGTGATTTTCAAATTTAGAATGTTTACCTCGGAAAAGTGCCACGTACTGCATTCTTTTCTCAAATATAATATTAACATTTCAGAGCATAAGTGTGAAAACAAATAAACGTCACTTTGACTTTTGCTACATATTTACTACAAAGATCTTTGTCCAATATACATTTGATCAAAGAAATTGAAAATTGAATGTATAAAATTGAACGTCAAAGTCATCCAGTTTCTTTTATCAAATGCATATTGGACAAAGATCTTTGATAAATGGAACTACCCTAAGGTAAAAAAAAGTTTACAACCACTTGACACTGTCAACACTGTCAAGTGGTTGTTTACAAATTGTATGACCTCAGAACATAAATTTTAAAATAAAGTTTTGTAGGTTTTTATGTTTTAAAATATTAATAAATACATTTCTTTGGTGTAGTAGGACAATAATTATTAATCGTTTAGGAGACGAATAAAAAAAGGGTCAAGTAGCCTATTGTAGACTTCGATCAACTATAGTACTAGATGAAGGCTCACGAACTAAATGAAAACTTTACATGGCACAGACTGCCTTTTTTTAAACGGAGAAAAAAGGTTACGATCGTTACGATTTACATTATAAAGGACAGGAACTGTTCCAAGTTTGAAATACCTTAGTATTATTGACACTGGCAAAATAATCTACTTATAGTAAATTATACTCTCAAGTGGGAGTATACGCTCGGCCATATCTGTCACTCCAACTATGTATCTAGAACTAGGTGTTATTGTTGATCGAAGATTGTTTAGATTGTAGACTTGTAATTTTGGTTAAACAGGCCACAGATGACAGAGGTAAAATAAAAGAGATGTACATACTTCGTTTAACGCCATCTAGTGAAACTTTTGGAAACCTTTTTTTTTAAATGGCCTGAAAAAATTGTCGCTGGCAACACTGACTGTTTGCGACTTTACGACTTGCATCTGTTGTCTGTGCCTGTCTTCTTGGTCTAATTTGATGATGGCAGTGGCAGTGATGGGAAATTTCGTATATTGATTTTGAAAAGAATATGTCGGTGTGGTTTTACTATTTTTCAAGATCACCTATACTACTTGGTACAAGGCTTTTTGAGTATACCTATCTAGTCCTCGCCTCGAGCCTCTTAATATGAGATCTAAGCTAACCGTTATATAGACACCGTTCTTCGTTTTGGCGTAATAGTTTTCAGGTTTCAGCGGCTAATTTACCGAATGAAGATCTTTATATTACTACCCTAGAATTAACGGTATTTATGTGTCATTTGCGTCTAAATAATAAGGTGAGTAAATATCTTATCACACTCTATAAACTACTTTAGTACGTGTCAGGGGACCGAAACAAACCTTCAATGTTCGATAAAAGTTTTGCTGCAAAACGACTTGTTGACCGTCAATCGCATTTTTTCTGAAAAAGTTAACCTTATATTTTTTATTTGTCTTTGTATTTTGTTGTAAATATAGCTGGCATACACTTTACATCATGTTAATTTGGTTTATCATTGTACAACAGCAAGCTATTGCTTAGCCAGGCGAAGGTTTAGAATTTACCAAAAAAAATACTTCTGTAATATGCTTTATAAGTAAATTCATAGCACTCTAAAAGAGTAGATCCCTTGAGCCACATTTATTGAATTTGGTTTGAACTTTTTCTAATTATTTAACTGCTACGCTCTGCTAAGTTTTATGTTGTTTTTTGTATTATTGTATTTTATTTTCAATAGCTCCTAACCCATAAGCTCGGTATGTTCACAAATTTGTTCACAAAGATTTTTAATTGAAAACATTTTAATACTGTTCTAACAATAGATTCTAATGTCTGTGTTGAGTGATCATTCAATATTTTGTAGATATATCTTTGACTGACCACATATTATTTGCTATTGCTAAGCGAATTTCTGTTCTGCATACTTTAAAGAGGTACTTATTCATGTGTGTATTATTAAGACATTACACCCACAGGAAAATATTAGTTATCTCCCTCAATTTAAGGAGCAATAACATTGGGGTAGTTACTCTGTTAAAGTATGTTAATGGTGATAAAGAGACAAAAGCTTCTGCTATTTCTCCATGAAAAAAAAACCCTTAAACCTGTTGTGGTGTGAAAAAGGTTACTATGAATAAGGTCCCTTTTATGTGTTCTGATTGCCTATTTAACAAAGGCTCAATTTAGCCATTGCTCCTCTTGATTAAAACAGCATTATAGTTTCACCAACTTTTATACCAATGAGTGAAGTGTAATGGACATGGGAAAAATAAAAATAAAGTTCTTTTTTATCCTATACCAGTATAAAATAGAAGTGGTTATTCCAAAACCAATAGGTTTTTTTTACTTCGATATGATACGAGTATATATTTACAAAGTTATTGTTAAAATTTATTTGTTTAAAACACTATTGCCTCAGTGGTTCGCTGGCAATAGGCTTTTACTGTGTGATGTCATCGTACCCGACCACCGCCCGTACTGCACCAGCCTACTTACCTACTTGCACCATCATTCCTCCTACCTACTCGCACAGCTGCACTGGTTCAGAGCAGTCATTAAATTGAAGTCTTATTTTATAGTTGATTTTTATTACTACTATTTCATCATTTACACATGTGTGATATCCATAATTATTAATATGGAGCAAGGATTTGAGCGGTGTCAATCCAATAACTTGCCGCAGATAGACTCAATAACGATGGCAATAGTTATTGCTTCAAACAATCCTACTAATATTATAAATGTGAAAGTTTAGATGTTTGGATGTTTGTTACTTAATCACGACAAAACGGCTGAACGGATTTGGCTGAAATTTGGCACACATATACTAAGTAGTCTGGAGAGGAACATAGGCTACTTTTTATCCCGGAAAAATATCACATTCCTGCGGGATAACGTCGTGTAGTCCACGCGGGCGAAGCCGCGGGCGAAAAGCTAGTAGTTACATAAGCGCTGAAATTCGCGGTGCAAAGACTGCAAGGTAAGATATAGCGAGAGAATTGAGCCCTATGACGTCACGCCCGCGGTTTCCGGTCACATTGTGACTGTCATAGAAACACTAGCACGTGATCATTTTTACGAATCTTTAAAAAAGTCTTTTGAATGGCTACAGAAAAAAAAAATTATATTTTTAGTTTAAATGTATAATTCAAAAATAAACAAATACTTTTCCCAAACCTATTGAAATAATGTTAGTTAAGTATATCAATTTAAATATTTTTAGTGTGTCAGTCAACAAACGTTTTATTGTTTTAGCCTTAGAAGAAAAAATCAATGATACGTGAATTTTACGACAGTTCGGATGAAGATGAAATGGAAAGCCAGTATCAAGTAGACTCAGAATGTCTAGTTCTCACCCGGCCTGATAAAGATATGCACAACAGGTGCTGTGGAGGCAAGGCATGGTGCATAAAAGTAAAGTTTATTTCTTGTTACTTTTTATAATTTTTGCTGTCACACTACCTTTTTGACTATAAAATTAATTATCATTTATCTCAATAAATACAACTTGTTTCCAATTGACACAAACTGAAATTTTCCTACCTGAGCTACTCAATTCTAAATTATTTATTATTGTAGTAATTTTATAAATTAATGTGAATGAAATTTTTTAGTATAATTTAAAGAGAATGCCTATTCTCATTTTTGTTGAAATTATTTTATGCTTAATGAAAAATTTAATGCTTATTATAATTTACTTGTTTATAATGGTGCTGAATTCGTGTATAAATGTTTCATATCAATTTTAGGATATATGTGGGATAATATGTGCAGTGCTGACATGGTTGTTAATCTTGTATGCAGAGTTTGTTGTGATGATGGTAATGCTGCTGCCCAGTGTTTCAACCTATCCCATCTATGCATATGTGAACATTTTCATTTTCCAAACTTTGGCGTTCCTTGCTTTTGCATCACATTTGAGGACTATGTTCACTGATCCTGTGAGTTAACTTTTTTTTTTCAACATAAGTGTTTTTATTGTGACCTTATTCCTCAAGGTGTATACAAACGAACAAACAATGATGAACATGAATGTTGAATACAGAACATTTGGTTTGTATATTGTTAACAAAACGAAAAAGACCACTATACCCATCCATTGAGTCTTGATGTTCATTAGTGGTACTTACACACATGTTGGCAAATTGTTCTTTGTTAGATGTTTACCGTCCGTTCGTTTGTACACAGTTACAGCAATGGTAACAAGTATTATAAGTGTGTTGTGTTATGGATTTATAGGAGTTAATTTTCCTATTTTAACTGAATTTATTAAGTACTGTGAAAGTATTAAAAATATATATTTTTTAAATTATTCTAGGGAGCAGTACCAAAAGGCAATGCTACAAAAGAGATGATAAAGCAAATGAGCTTTCGTGAAGGGCAGGTTATATTTAAGTGCACCAAGTGCTGCAGTATCAAGCCGGAACGAGCCCATCACTGCTCTGTATGTCAACGGTGCATCAGGAAAATGGACCATCATTGTCCATGGGTCAATAATTGTGTCGGTGAAAACAACCAAAAGTATTTCGTACTGTTTACGGTGAGTTTCCAGTCATACCCATATACACTTAGTAATATGTATTTTCGGTTTCTAGTCTGAGTGGTATGTAATAGAAGCATCAATTATTTGACTATGTATCAGGGGTCTTCAAGGGTTAAATATACTTCGAAAACATAAAACCCGTTTCCTTTGACTGCGTTTTTTGACCGCGCGCGTTTTTATCGATACAAACACTTGTATAGGTTCTAAAGTATTTCAATAATATGACTACCAGCACTGCGAATTATTGACCGCAAACAATGTTACCGTCGAGTAAATGTCGGGTTACCGTATAGAACACTTAAGGTCTTCGCCCACTTATACAGCACCGCTTATTGGGTAGGAATCCAACCAAGCCAATGCAGCCAAATATGGCCTTAATATCGTGCTCTTAAGATGCACTTTACAGTAACAATATGAAATAGCAGCCTGCTTGCTGTCAGCGAGCTTACCGTCCGCCGTTAGACTGCTCGATAGTTGACGCTTCGCTGACGCCGCGCGGTCTGCGGGAGTAGCTGTCGGCGCGTGGACACCTGGGTGCCTGGTAATAGCTGTCGCCGCGTGGACTGCTGTGTGCCTGCTAGCTGTCGTCTTAGTTTAGGGCAGCGCGGCGTTGGGTAAGATCGGTGTTGGAGCAGAGTTGTGTAAGTGGGCTAAGACCTTTAGATTTCAAAGGTCGCCCGACTGCATTGAGAGATTGTTTTTACAAAACTGCCCAAAAAGGAGTGTATTTTTAATTTACTTTTCACTTCACTCTCACGATTCGGCTTTCATGTTTATAAACTTTTAAAATATTAATTGTATTTTAGTCCTTTTAGTGATTATGTTAATAATATAAAATATATATTTTTAAAATGTACTTTAATTTGTAACCCATATTATAATTAAAGAATAAGTTTTATCACGCACACGTCCGCCATATTGAATATAAAAAAAATATATTGCCAGTGTTATGGTGGCCATTCACCATCCTGCCTATCGTCCAATCTGCAGTTCTTCCATATTACCTACACCATAATTCGATAACTGTCATGCCAATCCACGCCCACCCGCGGTCAGTTCTACTTGATCCAATGGACGGTGTATGCCAGCATTACTAGGGGTGATTCTGACCTATGCGAATGTGGCGTAGAGGCTCAAACTATGGAACACATAATGCAGCGATGCCCAATACATTCATATCCGGGACCCATAGAAGACATCTACAACCTCACCCAAGACGCAGCTAATTGGCTAAGAAACCTGAATGTTGACATATAATAATTATGTATCCGCCTATTCAAAATGACCGCCATACGATTAATATACTAGGGGTGAGAGGGATGTTTCTAATGATACCTCATACATTAAAATTCGTTTTCAAAAGTTATGGTGAAATAAAGAATCATTCATACACACACACATACATAAACCCTAAACACATCACCACAGATTACTAAATAGTTACTACGTAACAGATAAATTACTCCATAGAAAATGTTCGATACCTACCGCGTTAATTGACTACTTTTTCTGCCGCGTACAAAAATGCATCTATTGCTTTGAGTATAAAGTCACTATTGCTTCGCAGATGCGCGAGACCACGTGACGTCAGAGCGAGCGGCAATCGGACTAGGGTTGATTCTTTCGGTAAAAATATTTCAACCACATTTTTCTAATTTATGTTTTAGGAAAATATAAAGCATATTTAGACACGCATTGTCGACAACGTAGGTAGTTATTTCGCGAATCGGTCATTAGTCGATACGCACAGCTCATAGGTGGTACATAGTACATAGCCCATAAAAAGTAGACTAATTTAATACTTAAGTATTATTTCGATAAATTCCTGACCTATGTTTCACTATAGGTATTTCATTTTGTACCCACCCAGAATAAAGCCAAACCACAATTTAACCAATTAACGTACCTACCTAAGTACCTACTAATTTGTTTGTTTATATATTTTGTAGATAAATTACTAACTTACCAGGTAATATTAACATTATTTTATCAAAAAAACTAATACATCCTCACCTTTCTTCATAAGCTGGTAGACTAAAAAAAGAAATCGTTTTATTTCTCTTATTATTCGACTTACACCCATCAACAGCACATAAATTTCCACCACAGAAGTCATTTTTCTTAAATAAAACTAACGTTTAACAAGCACAGATTACTTATTTGGTTCGTATGAAAACTAATTGACCGTGGTGCGTAACACGAATACAGTGCGTGCGCGCGTCTGACGGTTGTTGACAGCCCACTGAATTCTCACCGCCGCGCCGGCGCACAGTGGGTCCAAACAGCAATTTGTGTGACTTAGGGTCCAAAGTTAATACAGATGTATAGAGCTCATTGACCTTAATAATTGTTGATATGGACGCTTTTTTCTATTCCTTATAGTTAGGACGAAAAATAATAGTTTGTTATTTTTTGTATGGAGCGGAAAAAATAAAATTACTTTCTTGCCTAGCCATAGCATAGCAGATGTTTTTTGAAACTTTTTCTCCATATAGCTTGTGTAGTCTACTATCGAGTAATGCTATGAACTTACGCAATTAGTTGCAGTTCTGCCAGAATTAGCCAATATAGTGGGTCGAAAATGCAATTTGGGTTAGTTAGAGACCTATTTCTCTTTTTACATTTTTGCTAATGCAAACAGACAGTGCCGTGTAGTGCCGGCACAGTGCCGTGTAGTGCCGGCATATAAATAGAATAGCACTACCCCCTCTCTTCCCGTGGGTGTCGTAAGAGGCGACAAAGGGAAAACTGCCATCAGGAGATGGGCAGCAGCGTCTCCAGGTTACAACAGGCCATACTGCGATCGCCAATCCGCCTGCCAAGCCTGGCGATTATGGCAAACCCCCCCGAAAAATGGATACACAACCAAAAAATCGGCCCCCAGTCCCCGGCGGCCCTGCTATTCCTAGCTACGGTAGCGGCTATGGTAACGGCGGGGCAGGGGGTGCTAAGAATCCCCGGGTAGGCTCCGGCTACCAACACCGACGACTCGACCTGGCAACCTACAACACGCGCACATTGAGGCTCGACGAACAGCTCGTAGAGTTGGAAGAGGCAATAAGTAAGTTACGTTGGGATATCATTGGGTTATCTGAAGTTCGAAGAGAGGGGGAGGACTCGAGAACCCTGCAATCCGGTAACTTACTTTACCACCGGGAGGGCGACCAACAGTCCATTGGTGGTGTCGGGTTCATCGTCCACAAGTCCCTTGTGAACAACGTGATCACCATCGGAAGTGTGTCGATCAGGGTAGCGTACCTGATACTCAGATTATCGAAACGATATTCGCTGAATGTTATCCAGGTCTACGCTCCGACCTCGAAACACGATGATGTCGAAGTGGAGGCTATGTATGAGGAGATCTCTAAAGCCATGCATAGCTATAAAACCCACTACACGGTTGTGATGGGGGATTTCAATGCAAAGTTGGGGCAACGTTGCGGTGATGAGCTGAGAGTGGGGCAATTTGGATTTGGGCAACGGAACGATGGAGGCCAGATGCTGGCAGACTTCATGGAGAGGGAGAACCTCTGTATGATGAACTCCTTCTTTAGGAAGCCCGTAAGCCGCAAATGGACCTGGATCAGTCCGGACGGTAAAGTCAAAAACGAGATCGATTTTATCATGTCGACGAAGAAGCACATATTCAATGATGTCGGTGTGATCAACGCTGTTAAGACAGGAAGCGATCACCGTATGGTGAGAGGCACATTGAATATCGATGTCAAGCTCGAAAGATCGCGACTGATAAAATCCACGCTCCGACCAATACCAGCTCAAATTCAAAACCCCGAGTGCTTTCAGCTCGAGCTTCAAAACCGCTTCGAAGCCCTTGAGAACAGCATAGACGTGGACGATCTATACAACATGGTGGTGGATACTGTCTGCACGGTAGGGTCTAAGTACTATAAAACCCGCCGTCCCAAATTGAAGAAACTCTCCCGTCAGACTCTCCTACTCATGGATCAGAGACACGAAATGAAGCTGCAGAACTCAGCGGATGCCCATCGTTATCGACAGCTTAATAGACAGATATCTAAGTCTTTGACGCGCGACCTTCGCCAATTTAATACCGAGCGTATTAAAGAAGCCATTGAGCGGAACAAAGGCTCCAAAGTGTTCGCGAGAGATCTGTCTATCGGGCAAAGTCAATTGACGAGGCTGAAAACTGAGGAAGGTAGCATCATTTCAAGCTATATTCCACATAAACACCTGTTGAAAGCAAGGCTACAGACCCTAGAGCCAAGCTTACCCGACACCATACCGAAGATATCCCGGACGTCAGCCTGTACGAGATTAGAATGGCTCTCAAGCAGCTTAAAAACAACAAGGCGGCGGGCGATGACGGAATCACAACAGAGCTTCTGAGAGCGGGCGGTAAGCCGATACTTAAAGTCCTCCAGAAGCTTTTCAATTCAGTCATCCTTGATGGCAAAACGCCAAAGGCATGGGGCAGAAGCGATGTGATGCTGTTTTTCAAGAAGGGTGATAAAACTCTCTTGAAGAACTATAGACCCATCTCGCTTCTGAGCCATATCTACAAGTTGTTTTCGAGAGTCATTACGAATCGTCTCGTTCGCAGGTTCGACGACTTCCAACCTCCCGAACAAGCCGGGTTCCGGAAAGGCTACAGTACCATAGACCACATTCATACGCTGCGGCAAGTTATACAGAAGAGTATAAAGTATAACTTGCCACTTTGCTTGGCGTTCGTGGACTATGAGAAAGCCTTTGATTCGATTGAGACTTGGGCGGTGCTGCAGTCTCTCCAGAGGTGCCAAATAGACTACAGGTACATCGAGGTGCTGAGGTACTTATACCACAACGCCACCATGTCGGTCCGATTACAGAACCAGAGCTCTAATCCTATCCAACTACAGCGAGGTGTGAGACAGGGAGATGTCATCTCTCCCAAACTGTTCACAGCTGCGTTGGAGGATATTTTTAAGCTGCTGGACTGGAAAGGATAAGGCATCAACATCAATGGCGAGTACCTAACACACCTACGGTTTGCCGATGATGTAGTTCTTATGGCTGAGACCTTGGAAGCCCTGAACACAATGCTCGAAGATCTCGGTAATGCTTCGCAAAGAGTGGGTCTTAAGATGAACATGGACAAGACGAAAATCATGTTCAATGCCCATGTTGCACCCGCTCCAGTTAATGTTGGGAACATTACACTTGAAGTTGTTGACCACTATGTTTACCTAGGACAGACGGTCCAGTTAGGTAAGTCCAACTTTGGGAAAGAGATCTCTCGTCGAATCCAGCTCGGATGGGCAGCGTTTGGGAAGCTCCGACATATATTCGCGTCCGAAATACCTCAATGTCTCAAGACGAAAGTCTTTGACCAGTGTGTGTTGCCAGTAATGACCTATGGAAGTGAGACGTGGTCTTTTACTATGGGTCTCATAAGAAGGCTCAAAGTCACCCAGCGAGCAATGGAGAGAGCGATGCTTGGTATTTCCCTGCTCGATCGAATCAGAAATGATGAGATCCGCAGGATAACTAAAACAACCGACATAGCTCGAAGGATTGCATCATTGAAGTGGCAGTGGGCGGGACACATAGCGCGGAGAACCAATGGCCGTTGGGGCGGAAAGGTTCTCGAATGGCGACCGCGTACCGGACGACGTTCCGTGGGCAGGCCCCCTACAAGGTGGACCGACGATCTGGTCAAGATCACGGGAAGCCGCTGGATGCGGGCAGCGCAGGACCGATCGTTGTGGAGATCCTTGGGGGAGGCCTATGCCCAGCAGTGGGCGTCGTTCGGCTGACATGATGATGATGATGATGATGAAACAGATAGAGCTCATTAATCTAGATAATAGTTGCCCAATACACTTTTTTCAAATTTTTATAGTTTGGACAAAAAAAAAAAGTTTGTTCTTTTTTGTGAAATGAAATTATATTCCTCTAAAGCCCTTACTTTCCCCGCTTTGAAACTTTATTTTACTTATACCTAGTATAGTAAGCTACCGAATGATGCTATAAACATTTGCGACTTTTTGCGACTTTTTGAGAAAAATAGATCGGAAGTATGAAAAATAATCCTTAGTACTTCAGTAAGATATTTTATGTCAAATTTAACTATGCTCCTGGTTTTTTAGTTTTTTAGTCTTGTGTAATCAACAATCAGATGATGGTATAAAATGTACTTAAATATGCAATTCTACCAGAAATCTATGTCGCCAGATACATATTAAACAAACATACATATTAAAGTACACACATACACTTATGAAATACAGAAGCTCAAATGGAGTAACTCGAAAAATAGTGCAATTTTACCAAAGTTACAAAATACCAGTAAAACTGATAAACTCCTTGAAGTCGGCCAAAATATACTCACATTAATGCTTTAAAGAAATGCATTTAAACTAATGAAAATAATTTACTAAGATTTTTTAAATATAATTTGAATGAAGTAATTAGCTTAAAATGCTGTAATTAGCTATAATGATATATGATATAAAATGAGTTTTAATTTTCACCCATTATGTCTATAATTTTATTGGTTAATGATGGAGTGGTCGTTTATTAGAAATTTATTGTTTGTGTAAGTTTTCTACTGAAGTATAAAATGGCTAATATTGTGAGTTTACAAATTAGTATACGTTTATACGTCTTACTACTTACATCTCGTGATTGTAATCGCCTGTATTTCTACTAAAATGGAGAGTTTAGTTAATAATTTAGATTTATTTATGATCTTAAGAGAGCAGCTAGGGTCATTGTCAGATAATAATAAACTTTTCATTTCTTACAAACGAAAATAAATATGACCGAAGAAAACGAGGTTCAACTTAAAAAGTTTTGTTCGCGATATTGCTCAAATATAAGTGCTAGATGGGTACGAAGTAGTCGTAACTTAAAACAGTTTATAAAAAATAATGGTGACTGGTTAGAAAGTGCAATAAGCTGGCCTGAAGAAATTATAGCTGTAGCTGTCAACACTCAACAAGAAGAGCTTGAGGTTTGTGATAATGAAAACATTGAAAATCTACCACCTTCTACATCAGAAGCTTCAAAATCTACATTTACACCTCGAAAACCTTTTGAAGATCTGGGCTATAGACAAAAACGAAGACGTGTCGAAACTTTAAATAAGTCTATGTCATTATCCCCGGGAGAACTGAATGCTGTTATACTGTTGCGAGTTTGAGTACCTGCGGGAAAGAAGATGTTGGAAAAATTATGAACCATTTACTAAATCATCCAGAAGATCTAGAAAAAGTTAAGGAGTGTTTAAGCTCAAGTAAAGTAAAATATACTGAATATTCACCTGACAAAGCACTGGCTTCAATAGTTTCACTGAAATTAAGTAAATGGCAGTATATCAATTTAAGAGAGTCAGCAAGTGAAAGTGGGTTCCATTTATATCCCTCATATTACAAAATCAAACAAGTGAAGTCAAAATGTTATCCAGCAAAAGAAGATGTCATTATTAAAGAAGACGGAGCAACTATTAAACTGCAAGCTTTACTCAACTTGACGGTAACAAGACTTTTGGATTTAATAGCTTTAGACTTGGATTCGTCAACAGATTTATTGCTTATTAGCAAGTGGGGCTTTGATGGAGCTTCAGGTCAAAGCAATTACAAACAAAAGTCTGAAACAGAATTGGACGATTCTAGTGTTCTCATGGCTAGTTTAGTTCCAATAAGACTACAACAACGTGATGGACCAATTGTTTGGGAAAACGATCGACCCTCAACGTTTTTCTGCCGACCAATTATGTTCAAATGTACAAAGTTAAAGTTTGAAAAGTTAGTTGTCATTCTGTATGTTTTATATGACTTTGTATACAATCTATCTTCTATATATATAAAAGAAAGTCGTGTTTGTTACAACACTTATAACTCGAGAACGGCTGGACCGATTGCCATGGTTTTTGATTTGTTGGATTTGTTTCCGTCCCGAATAGCAGAATAACTAATAAAAACATTGTAAAATTGACGAAAAAATAAAATAAAAGAGAAAACATTTTTCCATACAAATTGTTCCTGACTTTCGTACCTGTCAAACATTTGATGTTCATCCCGGGTAGGGGTAGGGTAGGGGTAGGGTAGGGGTAGGGTAGGGTAGGGGTAGGGTAGGGGTAGGGTAGGGATAGGGTAGGGGTAGGGTAGGGGTAGGATAGGGGTAGGGTAGGGTAGGGTAGGGGTAGGGTAGGGTAGGGTAGGGGTAGGGTAGGGTTCTCGAGCTTTCGAGCTCGTTGGGGGGCGAGGCAGAGGTTAGAACCACCCAGCCCTGACGCAAAGCCTATTAGGCTTGGTGGGAGGGCTGGGCGCGGCGAGGAACATGCCCTAGGTGTGACCGAGTCCAACATGCCGTTTGGTATGCCTAAAGATCGCATTCTCCTCTTGATACAAAAAAAAAAAAAAAAGGGGTAGGGTAGGGTAGGGGTAGGGTAGGGGTAGGGGTAGGGTAGGGGTAGGGTAGGGGTAGGGTAGGGGTAGGGTAGGGGTAGGGTAGGGGTAGGGTAGGGGTAGGGTAGGGGTAGGGTAGGGGTAGAGGTAGGGTAGGGGTAGGGTAGGGGTAGGGTAGGGGTAGGGTAGGGGTAGGGTAGGGGTAGGGTAGGGGTAGGGTAGGGGTAGGGTAGGGGTAGGGTAGGGGTAGGGTAGGGGTAGGGTAGGGGTAGGGTAGGGGTAGGGTAGGGGTAGGGTAGGGGTAGGGTAGGGGTAGGGTAGGGGTAGGGTAGGGGTAGGGTAGGGGTAGGGTAGGGGTAGGGTAGGGTTAGGGTAGGGGAAGGGTAGGGGTAGGGTAGGGGTAGGGTAGGGGTAGGGTAGGGGTAGGGTAGGGGTAGGGTAGGGGTAGGGTAGGGGTAGGGTAGGGTAGGGGTAGGGTAGGGGTAGGGTAGGGGTAGGGTAGGGGTAGGGTAGGGGTAGGATAGGGGTAGGGTAGGGGTAGGGTAGGGGTAGGGTAGGATAGAGTAGTGATACGGTAGGGGTAGTGTGGAGTAGGGGGTAGGGCCACGCGAACGAAGTCGCGCCGGGTCAGCTAGTATGTACACATAGTTATAAGTTCTTTGTTTAAAATTTAACGATCTCATTAAAAAGTTAGAAGCATTTATATAATTAGTTTTAAGTATATTTGTGTATTTTAATTATTTATATTTCTGTTACTATGTTCTTATTATTTTATTCAAAAATTTCAACTTTACGAACCAATGTCATTGTGTTTAAGTATAGGAATGGTTGTGCATGCTAGATTGAATAAATACGTTTTTGATTCAAATCTGTTTTAAAATAATTCTCCGATCAATTTTCCTACAAGATTTGTAACTTTATGCATATATTCATAGCATCAAAACACAACATTTTATTGCATGTTTGCGACATCAAATTATTTACTATACACGGTTTTAAACCCGAAAGCACAGTTAAATTTGACATAAAATATCTTACTGAAGTAAAAAGATTACTAAGGATTATTTTTCATACTTCCGATCCATTTTTCTCAAAAAGTCGCAAATGTTTATAGCATCATTCGGTAGCTTACTATACTCCTCCTTGCGTCGTATTCCTCAATGCTGAGGGTCGTGACCTCTCGGACATATCTTGTACCTCACGATGTTTCGCCATTTGTTACGGTTGGATGCAGCATGGAGGGCATCGTGAAAATTGGTGTCGAGAGCGGTGCGGATCTGGGACCGTACTCTGAAACGCAAATCCGAAACTTCGGTTAGCCCCGCCCCTATCACTCGATGCCGTCATGACTCGAGAGTGAGCGGGACGGGGCTAACCGAAGTTTCGGATTTACGTTTCAGAGTAGGCCCTCTGGTCCGACCAACGCATCGGGCTACGCCCTCTTGGTCTTTTGCCGTTGACTTTGCCAGTTATTATCAGTCTCTCTAGATTGTCTCCGTTTTTCCTGGCTATATGGCCAAAATAGTCAACAATCCTTCGAAGGCAGATGGTGGAGAGTCTTTTAGAGATCTTCAGTTCTTTGAGTATGGATGCGTTAGTCCGATGTGCTGTCCAGGGAATCCGCAGCATTTTCCTCCAGCACCACATCTCGAAGGCGTCAATACGCGCACGATCGGCTTTCTTCAAAGTCCATGTCTCGGCGCTGTACAGGAATATGGAAAACACTAGAGTGGACACCAGTTTGGACTTGGTTTTTATTGAGATATTCCTGTCCGCCCATATCCTGTGTAATTGTGCCATAGCACTCTTTGCCATTCCTATACGTCTGCGCACGTCTTCCTCACACGAACCGTTGTTGCTTATGCTAGAACCCAGGTAAGTGAAAGTGTTAACTATGTCAAGATTTAGTGCGCCGGTGAGTTCTAGCTTGTTCGTGCGGTCTACCACCATGAGCTTGGTTTTGGTTCTGTTTATGGAGAGACCCAGTTCTTTGCTGATTCTTCCCATCTTGTCCAGTAAAGTGACCATCTCGGTTTCGTTAGCTGCTAGTAAGGTGGTGTCGTCGGCATAACGCAAGTTGGTGATTTTCACTCCGCCAATTGTAACACCTCCTTCCCAGTTCTCGCAGGTTCGCCGCATTATATATTCACCATATACATTAAACAGAATGGGGGACAATATACAACCTTGTCTTACTCCTTTTTTAAAACTGAAGGGTTTTGAGGTTGTATTAGCCACCCGGACGACTCCCTGGTTGTTGTGATACAGGGCCTGTAATAGCGCCGTAAGGTGGAGCGGCACCCCTAGCTCTGATAGGACCCTCCATAAGCAGTCCCAGTTGACACAGTCGAATGCTTTGCTGTAGTCGATGAAGCAAATTATAACCGGCGTGTCAAATTCATACGACTTCTCGATTAGTTGTCTGATGTTTAGAATTTGCTCGCGAGTGCCCTTGTTTTTTACGAAACCCGCCTGCTCCTGAGGTATTTGCCAGTCAAGGAAATGACGAATTCTGGCATTAAGGATGTGCAGAAGAATCTTGCTGCCATGCGAGATTAAAGCAAGCGTCCGGTAGTTGTCACATTTCCTAGTCGAGCCTTTTTTGTGGAGCGGTAGTATGACCGATTCCGTCCAGTCTTTGGGCCATTCGCCATGCTGCCAGATATGGTTGCAGATCTTATGCAGTGTGTCAATCCCCTTCTCACCCATTGCTTTCAGGATCTCAGATGTGATTTGATCCGGACCAGGCGCCTTTTTGTTTTTAAGTTTGTGTATCGCCACAGTAATCTCCGAGCGTAGTATTGGTGGTTCTTGTTCAAGCTCCTTCCAATCAGGCATGTTACGGTTGGATGTACTTGAGTCATCATAAAGTTTTTGACAATAATCGCGCCATCTATCTGCGATAGCTTCACGCTCCTGGATGGGATTACCGTCAGCATCTTCAATGATCCATGATTTGGGTTTAAACTGCTTTGAAAGAACGCGAACATTTTTGAAGAGGTCAGATGTATGAAGTTTGAGGGATAGACTTTCTATTTCGCAGCACATCCGCATTATAAAGTTATTCTTATCTTGGCGGCAGTTCTTTTTTATGCTCTTGCAAAGGTCTGAGTACTCTTCCCTAACTTTTTGGTCTTTAAGTCCCTTAATTTTCACATCTTTCCTCCGTTGGATGAGGTCCCATGTATGATCGGTAATCCAAGTCTTTGATTTTTTTTCAGCCGTTTTAGTTGTTTTGCCTGAAGAAATTTGGTCTAAAGCCTCCCAAATGCTTGTTTTTAAATTTTTCCAATGAGAATCAGCGTCTATCTCATGTGGTGGATGTTCCTGGAGCTTTGCCTCTAACGCGCTTTGGAAGAATGATTGTTCTGATGGCTCTACTGTCCTGGGTTTAGGTGCTGGTTCTTTTTTTGGTGCTTTCAGACGAATAGAAAAGTTAGCAACCAGGAGATTGTGGTCCGAGCCGCACTCTGCACCGGGAAAGGTTTTAACATTTTTTACGGAGGATCTCCAGCATGTGTTTATTATGATGTAATCGATCTGGTTTCTATATCGATCGCCTGGCGACCTCCATGTGTAGAGCCGTCTTGGATGATGTTGGAAGCATGTATTCATGATGCTTAGTTTCCTTTCTATGCAGAACTCTAGAAGTCTCACTCCACGCTCGCTTCTAGTGCCAAGGCCATATTTACCAACTGTTGCCCTGATGTGGTCATCGTTCATGGTGCTTCCAATCTTCGCATTCCAATCTCCAAGAATTAAAGTTGTTTCCCGGTTAGGTATCGAGTTCAGCGTTGACTCCAGTGCTTCATAGAAAAGATCTATGTCTTCTTGCTGGGCTTTCTCGGTCGGAGCGTACACCTGTACTATATTTAGCGTGGTAGGATGAGTGTTTAGTTTCATTGTTAAGATTCTGTCAGAAACTGGGTTATATCCCAAGACAAATTTATTCATCCATGCAGGTAGTAGAATAGCCACGCCACCATAGCTCGAGTCCTCGCATCCCGAGAAGTACATGGTGTTTCCCAATGTAGTAGTGAAGTGTCCTTGTTCGCGCATGTAAGTTTCACTGATGCCTAGAATGGTGATACGATGCTTCTCCGCCTCTTTTTCGACAATGGAGAGTTTTCCTGGTTCTAATAGTCCGCGGACATTCCATGTTCCGATGCGGTGTTCTGTACCAATGGATAGTTTTTGCGAGTTGTTTTTATGAACATCAGTAGCATTTCTCCCATCCGAGGCCTGACGTACTACCTCGACGGGATCTTCGACTATACTAGGTATAAGTAAAATAAAGTTTCAAAGCAGGGAAAGTAAGGGCTTTAGAGGAATATAATTTCATTTCACAAAAAAGAACAAACTATTTGTTTTTGTCCAAACTATAAAAAATAGAAAAAAGTGTATTGGGCAACTATAATCTAGATTAATGAGCTCTATCTGTTTGCATTAGCAAAAATGTAAAAAGAGAAATAGGTCTCTAACTAACCCAAATTGCATTTTCGACCCACTATATTGGCTAATTCTGGCAGAACTGCAACTAATTGCGTAAGTTCATAGCATTACTCGATAGTAGACTACACAAGCTATATGGAGAAAAAGTTTCAAAGGAACATCTGCTATGGCTAGGCAAGAATGTAATTTTATTTGTTCCGCTCCATACCAAAAATAACAAACTATTATTTTTCGTCCTAACTATAAGGAATAGAAAAAAGCGTCCATATCAACATTTATTAAGGTCAATGAGCTCTATATATCTGTATTAACTTTGGACCCTAAGTCACACAAATTGCTGTTTGGACCAACTGTGCGGCGGTGAGGGCGAGAGTTGGCTAGTAACGCGCGCAAGTACATCGAGTGAGAGACCCCTGACATACACTCCCTTTTTAAAGTACCTACTGCGAAGCTCCGACGCTTGACAGCTATATCATTAGCTATAAAAGAAACACTGGGATTGCACTTTAACTCGTTTTACTTTAAATAAATATGTTTTATTAAGTACATGCCGTATAATTAAACAACCGACATAGCTCGAAGGATTGCATCATTGAAGTGGCAGTGGGCGGGACACATAGCGCGGAGAACCGACAGCCGTTGGGGCGGAAAGGTTCTCGAATGGCGACCGTGTACCGGACGACGTTCCGTGGGCAGGCCCCCTACAAGGTGGACCGACGATCTGGTCAAGATCGCGGGAAGCCGCTGGATGCGGGCAGCGCAGGACTGATCGTTGTGGAGATCCTTGGGGGAGGCCTATGCCCAGCAGTGGGCGTCGTTCGGCTGACATGATGATGAAGTACATGCCTAGCTTAGCTAATTTTATTCTTATAATGGGGATCCTGCCTCGAGGGCAGTCTAAATCAGAGTCTGTCAAAATCACTTTTACAGCCTTTTTTTAAATTACGTTTTCTAATAAAGATTTGAAATAATCGTATTCTTTAAAAAGGCTTACATAAATACAACATATTGCATTGTAATGTAATCCCTGATATATCAATTTATGTCATAAAAGCACAGAATGTTGTTTAAATTTTTATTTATTATAGAAAATATTTAAAAATAAGTATTTAAAAAAATCCACCCTTCGAGCTAGTAGTGAGAGGGATCGATTTTTCTAATACCTACTTCATGTTATTTAAATTTTTACTTTTGTACATTCACAATGCAATTTTTATCATAGAAAAATGGAAAATAAAGTATTTAGAAAAAAATCGAGCTGGTTGTGAGACGGGTCGATTTTTTCTAAATACTTTATTTTCCATTTTTCTACCTACTTCATTTTAAATATTTTCAAGAATGTTGCTTTTTCGAAATTTAGCCGGTTTGAAACCTGGGTGTGGCAAGCTCATTTAAAAAAACTGTATAATGCAGTTTTGTTTTATTTAAAAAATAAAATATTGTTCCCTTTGAGTGAAAGCTGTATCCATTATTACGAGTAGTTTCCCTCCAGGTATTAAAATTTATTCCACCTGTATAATTGTTCGTTCGCAGTTCTACATAGCAGCGATCTCGATCCACTCGCTGACCCTATCAGTGTACCAGTTCGTGACGTGCATTCGCCACGAATGGCGCGACTGCAGCGCGTACTCGCCGCCTGCGACTGTGGTGCTGCTGCTGTTCCTCATAGCGGAAGCTCTGCTGTTCGCCATCTTTACGGCGGTGATGCTAGTCACACAACTCCACGCGATATGGAATGATGAAACGGTAATGCTTGTCTATGTCTTGACTGTGGTGCTGCTGCTGTTCCTCATAGCGGAAGCTCTGCTGTTCGCCATCTTTACGGTTACGGCGGTGATGCTAGTCACGCAACTCCACGCGATATGGAATGATGAAACGGTAATGCTTGTCTATGTCTTGACTGTGGTGCTGCTGCTGTTCCTCATAGCGGAAGCTCTGCTGTTCGCCATCTTTACGGCGGTGATGCTAGTCATGCAACTCCACGCGATATGGAATGATGAAACAGTAATGCTTGTCTATGTCTTGACTGTGGTGCTGCTGCTGTTCCTCATAGCTGAAGCTCTGTTGTTCGCCATCTTTACGGCGGTGATGCTAGTCACGCAACTCCACGCGATATGGAATGATGAAACGGTAATGCTTGTTTATGTCTCTGCTGCTGTTCCTCATAGCGGAAGCTCTGCTGTTCGCCATCTTTACGGCGGTGATGCTAGTTACGCAACTCCACGCGATATGGAATGATGAAACGGTAATGCTTGTCTATGTCTTGACTGTAGTGCTGCTGCTGTTTCTCATAGCGGAAACTCTGCTGTTCGCCATCTTTACGGCGGTGATGCTAGTCACGCAACTCCACGCGATATGGAATGATGAAACGGTAATGCTTTTCTATGTCTTGACTGTGGTGCTGCTGTTGTTCTTCATGTCGGAGCTCTGCTGTTCGCCATCTTTACGGCAATGATGCTAGTCACGCAACTCCATGCGATATGGAATAATGAAACAGTAAGGCTTTGTCTAATGTCTTGACTGTGGTGCTGCTGCTATTCCTCATAGAGGAAACTCTGCTGTTCGCCATCTTTACGGCAGTGATGCGAACGAGGATTGTTACTTGTGTCTCGACACGCAGCAGGCTTCATATTCTGAGCATCTTTGTTTTATCCATATCCAATTATCCATACTTATATTACAAAGAGAAATGATTTGTATTATTGTTTTTTGTTTGTATTGTAATGACCGATATTAACAAATTATTCCACTATTAGACACACATTCTTCCTGAATTACATAGAACATTTGATCCCGATATTCCCACGGGAACGGGCCACTTGTCCATACATATGTAGTATTATCTATCTATAGGACGGTAATAGGCTGATGATGTTGATAATGATGATGACTCGATAGGTAAATATGATCATATGATTAATAGTACATTACAGCCGAGGACAGGTAAGTAAGAAATTACATTGTCGAGGATGGTTTGAAGCACGAGCCGCAGGCGAGGGCTTTAAACATTCGAGGCAAGGTAATTTGCTTACCGTACAAGGCTTGTATAGTGCTTTTCTCAAGAAATGCGAGGAAATAAAAAAACTGTTTAACTTAATAATATTTATTAAAATTTATATCACACATGTTCGGGCAATTATTAAATGTAAATGTTATTGTTTTCCCGGGCACACTTATGTATAAATCGCCCATAATAATATTATTTTAATGATGTATCATTAAAATACGCCAACAACACAGATTCCGAAAACGTATGCGCCTTTTTTTCACTTGTCCAAATCACTAATCGTAGGTTTTCGTATATCTTTCTTTTGATTTTGCTGGCAGTACCTAAGTTTTCTGTAATTAATTTTGCTTCTGCTCTCATATTTGGTGGAGTAGGTACATACGATGTCTGTTTATGTTTCATTGGCAGAACTCATTTTGATAATTTATTACACAATAACTGTATTGATATCAAATCAACCGCTGAAAATCATTCCCGCCGTTTTTTTTTAATATTGGTTTGTGAGGCCATGTGGAACGGTCATACAGCTATTGATACTTACTACTTGCTACTAAAATGCGCAACTTCAATACCCGCTTCTGGGCGGTAGATGGTGCTGTACATATTTCCCATACAAAATTACTCGTAAACATGGAAGTATTATTTAGGTAATACTTCCATGCTCGTAAAGGATATTTTGTCTATGATAAATCTCATTTTGTTTTTTCCATGAAGTTCGACTTAATACTGAGGTAACTGGAGAGTGCAGTACGAACAATTTTTTGAATACCACAAATAACACATACACTTTAAAAAAATACGTATGGTCATATGAGACAGCTGACAGCCACTACATACATAAATGTCAAATTTGCTGGCGACACTTTTTTATTCAGGGTGAGAGCTCCAGTTACCTCAGAGTATTAAGTCAAACTTCATGGTTTTTTCGATTGATGTTCGTGCTAAGGGTACATAGCGCTTGTGGTACAATACGAAGTAATATACTCTGTTCGCACCGTACCTATTTTAAAAAAAGTTAAGCTAATTATGATATAATAATTACCTATATAATAATAATAATAATGTGGCTGTATGGTGCAAATGTCCCTTTGCTTTTTCTGTTTTTATACACAGGAATAAAGAAAGTAAAAATATTGAAAAAAAGTTGGTAATAATATCTTTGGGTAGTACCTTTTCCAAAGTAAACATTCTAAATTTGAAAATCACTGCAGTAATGAATTTCAGTACTTACTTACTGCACTAAAATCAGTGCAGTAAATAAGTACTGAAATTCATTACTGCAGTGATTTTCAAATTTAGAATGTTTACCTCGGAAAAGTGCCACGTACTGCATTCTTTTCTCAAATATAATATTAACATTTCAGAGCATAAGTGTGAAAAACAAATTAAAATATAACTGTATCTCAGGCCTCATTTCCACCTGCAAGTAAGTCTTCTGCGATAAATGTCTGACAGTCTGTCAGATAGCAACTTGCAAGTGTAAACTACCAACTTGCAAGTGTGTTTACACTTGCAAGTTGCTATCTGACAGACTGTCGGACATTTATCGCAGAAGACTTACTTGCAGGTGGAAATGAGGCCTTATAAGCATAGTCTAAGTTCAAACTTCTTTTCAATGCACGAGTCAAACGCATCCGTATTGGTCAAATATTTATTGCTTTAAGAGCGTGCAGTCTGCACACTAGCGCCGCCATTGGAAAAAAAACATAGTAAGATTTTAAATTATTTTCAAGCATTCACAATGCAATTCTGTAAGTATAGAAAAAATGTGGTTGTGGTATGTGGTTTTTTACTATCACATTTTTCCTATAAAATCATAGTGCTTAAATAAAGATCATATTGCGAATTATCTCTCTGTAGTGCACTCTGAAGAAGCTTTTTGGTACTTTCTATTGCTTTATCTATATTTTCTAGCTTGTCGTTTCATTTAATGGAGTTTATTGCTAAAAGTGGCCACTTTTCGCAAAAAAACTGAATTAAACTAATATCCACAACATCAACATCCGCTTACAAATATCCTTTAAGCGATAAAAAGTACCATAAAGCTGCTTCGGAGCGGAGTGCACTACAGAGAGATAATTTACAATTTCGTCTTTATTTAAGCACAATGTTTTTTTTTTCAATGGCGGCGCTAGTGTGCAGACTGCACAGCCTTAAATGTGGACAGTATAAGATGTAACTTTAAAGAATAGCTTCTCACATTAAACCGATTTTGATATAATACACTAAGATAAGGGGTCTAGCTGGTATTTTACGGATATTTATTTAATTAAAATGATTTTAGAAAATATTACCTGACAACTTCGATCAACAATAACAGCTCCTATTATTGATCGAAGCTATACAAACGCTTTATTTTGAATTATCTTAAATATTTTCTAGGTTATAGGACATCAAAATTTCTTATGAGACAAAGAGAGAACGACTATCTTTGTGGCGTCACCAAGTCAGTAGCATCATAGTCTCGCCATAATGGAAGATTTCGTTTTAGAAAGAGACAGCTATAGTCAAAATTAACCAGTTTATGATTCCCTTGTTATATAACAGGTTCAATTTTTTTTTCACATTTGGTATTCCTAAATGTTATATTTTTTAACTTCATCATCAAATATCTACATTTCAAGAACAACAATACCTATTCAATTACTTAAAGTGAATAAAACTTTGTGCGAGTGTTACAAGTGATATACATTTAGTCCCTTGATTTGATAACTCTTCTTTATCGTATCGATAGCAAATCAAAAACCTTAACTGTGTCGGACCGAAATTCGGCTACGCGGATTGCAGCATTGGTATATGGAATTCCTCATAGCTGATCGTGTTTTGATTTTATTCCAGGGCATTGAGCAACTGAAGAAGGAGCAAGCCCGTTGGGTCCGCAAGTCTCGGTGGAAGAGCATACAGTCAGTATTCGGCAGATTCTCCATCCTCTGGTTCTCGCCGTTCACACAACCCTCCCCAAAGACGAAATTGGAGTGCTATCTATACAGCGTTTAGTGGCTGTTGTATCAAATGCGCGTACAAGGTATACACCTTTCATGAGTTGACATACAATTCATAATAGTGCAATCCACAGCATATCAAGTATAAGTTGACAACAAGCGCGCCTTAACGCGTACGGAATAAGGGCGAATCTCGTAGTGCAATTTGAATTTTTATATGCTGTTGATTGTACATCTTCAACGAAACTAGGTTGCTTAAAGTCACTAGGACCCTTCTAACGGCACTGTTTAAGTAAGTTTATGTGATGGTTGATTTTCGGCACCAAAAGCTTTACCATACAGGTATATATGTATATATAATTGTAATGTTACCTCGGCAAATCTATCCTTACCTAAAAAGCGAGAGTAATGTGTGAAATTATATCTTCAAAATTAATTATAACTATTGAGAAAAATAACTAATTACTTTACGTGTTAGTTATCGGTTGTATCTTTCTTGTTGATACCGATATAGCTTGAGAGCCAGGAAGTAATCTACGAGGGAGCGGGCTCTTTTCAAGTATACTATATTCGCATGAATATGTTATGTTTTGCCATACTCCGTGTCTACAGATTACTTTTAGGTCCCCATACAGGTGTTGTATGGCTCTTTTTATATATCAGTACTTCAGTAAATTCGGTAACGTATCGTGATAAACAGATTGACAATTAGACAAAAGGTCAGATCTCATTTTAAGGACTGCCTTGCAAGAATGGCCGATACCGGATAAGCAATACAATTTATAATTATTTACTGTGTAAAAATCATTGACATTTAAATGTGATTTTTCGTGTAAGTACTTTTCATTTTATTATTTTTAATTATGTACCTACTGACTATGTATTATTTACAAATTAAATATTGATGTACTGTATATACCTACTTAAAATGACTGAAAATGGAATTAATATGAGATCAATCTATCTTTTAGGGAACGAAAAAAGCTGCATTTATTGTAATGTAACAAATATCACTTTATTAAATATATCACATTTTATTTTTGTTATTTCGATTTCAATTGTTAAATACCAAAATAGTAAAATGTAATAGTATTCTGTAAGAAAACTGCGTCACAAATAAGTTTAATACTGTCCTTAGTTTAATAGTCCTTTATATTCACCCAAATCAAGTAAAGTTTATTTCTAACAAATTTTATTGCGTTGTAGGAAAAAAATCGTTAGTTTTAACAATACTTACATATTTAACTTCATAAATATATTACAAATGTTTAATTAGTCGGAAAATATAATATACAGGATGTTTGTTTAAAGATGGGACATACTTCAGGGGGTGAAAGTACCCATCAATACAAACAACATTTATTATGGGTCCAAGTGCGATATCGCGAAAAAAAAATCGGCTGTTTCATACAAAAGTGCAATACCGATTTGGCCAAAATGTATGGAACAGCTGTTTTTTTTCGCAATGTGGCACTTGGACCCATAGTAAAAGTTGTTTGTATTGATGGGTACTTTTACCCCCTGAAGTATGTCCCGTCCCATCTTTAAGGAAACACCCTGTATATAAATGAACGTAAAGGCGCGATTCCCTTGGGCAAGTTGCATACAAGTATGACGTTACATTTGCATTCAAGTTTCTTGCATTCGGAAATGTTTTTGAGAGTGTGCAAATTGCATACCATTTGCGCAAAATATTGGACGTAAATATATTACAATTGTGATAATTATATTTCCTTGATTATGAGGCAATAGTTGCTGTCAAATAGAGTCCCTTTTCCTTCCTTTTTTTAGTTAATAAACAATTTGTTTTATTAAAACATTTTCTTGGAAGCTTTTAATAAATTAATTTAATATAAAAATATATATTTTAAAGCTTCCAGGATGATGCCGATAAATACATAAGTTGGCTGTAGTGTTTAAAAATTGATCTTGTATGTATAGTGAAGTGATATGGCCTACGATATGGCCACGACATATACATTATAATATGTCGTGGCCATATCGTAGATTTGCTGACTTCATGAAATGCTCAAGAATTTCATGAAATGGTTCATGAAATTTAATGTTTCACTGTCTATTGGCCACATCATGATGTGGCTTGGGCAGATCAATAATAAAGAAATCGTTTCTCGATTATGGGCAACTGAACGCGCGGCTACTTCATGAAA
This sequence comes from Crambus lathoniellus, assembly GCA_949710035.1. NCBI lineage: Eukaryota > Metazoa > Arthropoda > Insecta > Lepidoptera > Crambidae > Crambus > Crambus lathoniellus. The sequence continues at coordinate 35,376,989 of OX453296.1, forward strand.
TGGTCAAGATTATTTGATCACATCGTAAAGTAGTTATATTAATTACCGGTAAAGGCGCTGGAAGCGTTTATACAAAAGTATTTCTGTCGTGTGAAAAAAATTACCACGAAATATTTCGCTTCGCTGCGCTTCGCGATCGCCATAAATTTCTAACCTATAACGTTTTCTACAGGACTTCCAAGGCAAACTCTCTTTCAATAATATGGCGTTCGAAGAAGCAGACTAGGCCAGAATACAAATTCAGAAATTTGGATGTCATGGAAACCTTACAATAATGTCCTCATTAAATTGATAATTTTCCTTTTGGGCCCATAGCACCACCGGGTTGCACCACCGGTAGTGTAATGGGTATTTTTTAGTACCCATTGCACTACTAAAGAGCTACCAAGCCTGACACAATAATATTATAATATCCACAAAAAGTATTATGTAGAGAGGTACCTATATCAGTAGTACATTTAGGTTTTAACTCTCATATTACGATGATTACTCATATAATTCATTTGTATGAGTCATTATTTATTAATTACCTAATTATTAAGCATTCAATCAACAATAACACCTAGTTCGAATTAAGCCTACAAATTAATAAAGCTTTGTAGTGCAATAAATGTATGATACTCATGACCGAAAGTTATTTCCTCGAAAGCCATTTGCCCACCCGCCATATCACCGAATGTTCACTTCATCGATGGGCCATTTTACCGTTGGGGTCATTTGACCGTGATATGAGTCATTTGACCGTGATTTGGGTGATATGAGTTTATTATCGGTGATATGTAACACTCATATCACCGATAATACATTTCCTCGAACGCCATTTTATCGAAGGGAAAATAAAATCATTCATGAAAATAATCAATTTTTATTTCAGATATTATTTGTCAAAACCAAATCAATAAATTTGGAAAATCCATAAGTGCACGCCGTATCCGCGCCTGACTTGTACTGACTTAGATATTAATTATTGTTCCTAACCTAACGTACCTTTTTTATTAAAAAGAACAGGTTACAGTCAATGGCGGCACAGCACTATTTCTTGGTAGAGCAATGGGTACTAAAAATACCCATTACACAACCGGTGGTGCAAGCCGGTGGTACAATGGGCCCAAAAGGATAATTTTATGATATAGTTGGTCATTTCATGAAATAGTCGTATTTCATGATATCGAACCACTGACCTCTAGTGTATCGAACCTTTTCAAGAAGAACATCGTAACCGCCATTTTGCATATTTTACAGTAGAAGCATATTATGTAGAAACACAATACGATAAAATTTATTGTTTAAAAAATTATAGATAGGTATTCCATTTTTAATCTGATTGATTTGATTGAAAATCAGGAATATACTGTTAAAATTTTGAACTACGCAATACTTAACGTTATTGTGTGTAATCCTTTACCGTTGGAAGGCAAAATAATAATTAACCAGAATTTATTTAAAAAAATCCCTAGAAGCGTCTTTCTTTTAACCATCATACAGTGTTTAACAGTTACGAAAAAAGTATTATTCATTCATTTCATTTGGTTAGGTTCGTCCAGTTTTTATTTGTAAGTTTTTTTAAATAATGTACCTAGTGTTTTCCTCGATTACATTATTTAAGAATGTAAGTAATATTTGTTTACGATTCGGATGTGATGCTGAGCGAACACGTAACATAGAATTGCTAGATCAATCTGGACCTTAATGTCCTTTTAATTAGTATTATCATCGAGTATCACCGCCACAGGCAAAATGCAGTGTCATAACATAATGTATGACAATTAATTTATTTCGTTGTCACTGTTTAAGTTTAAGAGCAATGTGTTATTTTTAAGCATATATTAAAAGTGAGTGAGTAAAATAGAGCTGTGTGATTTTGGGTTACTATGAGTACAGTTGTTTTATCTCGCGAGCGCGGGTGAGCCATACTTGTAGTTGTAATGCGTATAGATACGCGCTCCTGTATGCGTCGGCTGGCGACTCAGCCAAAACTGAGCGCACCCGAGCTCACGCAGGCAAAGATAGTGTGCATGTATATTTACTCACAAGCGTGGCTCACCAGCGTTCGTGAGATAAAACATCTGTAACAGGCGTAATGCACAGCGATTTGTTTTTTTTTATATTAGCAACATTCCATGTTATTTTGTCCCACATTGGCTGACGTGTATTCGTGTATACGATACGATCACATTTTTTGAACGGAATAACCCATTTTTTTTAATATGTATAAATCAATAGTTTGTTATGCGTAATTTTTCTATTATTTATTTGGCGGTTTTATAAAATAGGGTACATAAAGCTGGCCAATATCTACATCTCAATTGGTCGGAAACTCCAGCAAAATGCAAATGCGCTTATCTCAATACTAAATTATCCCATACAATTTTGTATTTTAGGCTATGGTGACATGGTTCATTTTTCAATGATCTTAAAAATTTTCACGAGGATTTTTCCGTTCTGTCTGCGCCGACCCTTATAACTTTCATTAGTAATTTTCTCGTCAGTTAGACCGGGCGGACACGACAGTTAGGGGTGTACAATTTTTTACAGTACTTATGCAAATTTGCGAGAACTTTTTAGACGACGACATATGTAAGCACTATAAAAATTAGAATTTTTATCCCTGTGCATCACACTTGAAATTTAATTTAAAAATGTAACAAAAAAAGTACGCGTGTGTAAAGTATGCAAACGCATATTTGTCACTTATCTTAGAAACGTTATCGATACAACAATTTGCACACTGAAAAAAATAATTCAGGCGAGTGCAAATTTCGAGAATAAGTTTTTGAAATTGGTTAATATTCGGCTCTAAAACAAACATATTTTTCAGTATGCAAATTGATGTATCGATAACGTTTCTAGTATATGTGACAAATATGCGTTTGCATACTTTTCACACGCGTTCTTTTTTTGTTACATCTTAAAATTAAATTTCAAGTGTGATGCACAGGGATAAAAAATCAAATTTTGATAGTGCTTACAAATGTCGTCGTCTAAGACGTTCTCGCAAATTTGCATACTGTAAAAAATTGTACACCTCCAACTGTCGTGTCCGCCCGGTCTATGTGGGGACTTCCCGTATGCTGTACCTATATCGACCGAGTTATCGACTTGTGAAAATGAGCCTTTTGATTATGTGGACAACTCTTACTTTACGCTTAAAATAATGCACTAAAATTAACAACATGTCCGTAGTCGGCAAAGGGTCTAACTAACACATGATAAATGGTGCCTTAAATTCAAAAGAAATTATAACCACAACGGCAAATTGTCTTTAGTACTATGAAGACGAAAGGTTTCATATTTTTTTTTATTAGAAAGCTGCAATAATCCCGATTGACATAAGCTATATTTCATCATGATATTCCTACGGGAACGTGTACGCGGGTAAAACCGCGAAGCCACAGTTATTTTCAAGCCATTGTTTACATGAAACTCGACAGCCCAACCAAGTGTATGAACCCCTATATGAGTTCCAAATGAATTTTTATAATAACATGCATTACAGCTATAAATTTTACAACACCATTTTTTATATTTACGGTTAAAATAAATATTACTAAAGTATCAACCAGAATGTATTACAGTAGTGTTTAATGTCTCGATTGTTGCATTTTTTGCTAGCATGTTTGATTTCAAACCGTTTACCGTTTTACGGCCAGAATTAATAATCTATCCACAGATAGGGGCATGATCCAGATTAGTTGCTAGGCAACCCCTAGCAACACCCAGGCAACTGTCGTTATTTCCATTTTGATATCAAACGTTGCATAGCAACTAATCTGGATCATGCTTATCCCTATCTGTGGATTGATTATTAATTCTGGGCCCTGTTTAACCAAAAATACAATTTACAAATAGGCCACAATTCTACATTTTCTGTTTAACCAACATTTACAAGTTACAGGTGACAATTTACAAATTTGTTTGGAAAACCGTTTCGTTAAACGAAGAATTGTAATTACAAGTTCACAAATATGTAAATTGTAGCACGATTTCTACAGGCGGACTCACACTGTGTCAGAACTTTACAATTGTTTGCACCAGCCGAATAAAGCCAAGTAAAGAAATTAAATTGTTATTCACATAAAAATGCTTCTAGCCACTAGTAGTGAAAGAATTGTATTATTATTATTATGGTTTTCCGTAACTTTATTTTAAGTTAAAGCAGCAGTAAAGTACTCTTCAAACAAAATTTTTAAATTAATACTTTTATTGGAAAAAAACAGAGTAGCAAGTGGCGCAGTGGTAAACGCATTCGGCCTACAATCTTTGAAGTTAAGCAACTTTCGCTTTGGTTGGTCACGGGATGTACCCACCAACCAAAAAATTTATTATCTCAAGCTCCTCCGTACTTCGGAGGCACTTTAAGCCTTTAGTCCCGGCTGCGTTCGATTTATTCTCCATATCAATCCATAAAGAAGGTCTTTGCCCCATCAGTTATTACTTACGGGACTTATAATGGCTGATGATGATTAAAATTCTATTGTTTTTAATCTACCATCTTCAAAAATTTACAACTATAAATATGTAAATACAAATATGTAAATTGTAATCTACGGGCGTTTTCTACTAATGTAGACGTTGCTTAAACAGCATTAGATTTTACAAATATGTAAGATGTTTAGTTGTAGAATTCTTACATTATTTGTAATGTTGGTTAAACAGCACTTGTATTACAATACAAGTCTACAAATTTGTAACTTTCTTACATACTTAATTGTAGACTTGTAAGTTTGGTTAAACAGGCCCCTGGCCGTTAGGTGGTTCTAACACTGGTGACGCGCTTATACTTCGTCGCGTGTTGAGTGTGTTGGACTACGCGTGTTTTCGATACTGATTGATGTACGCGCGTAGTCTGGAATCACGCTCTCCGCGACGGGGCGCAGCACAGTGTGAGAACCGCCTAAGACTCGTTTGTTTATTGTGTATCACAGTCAAAGGTATTATCATAATAATAGTTAGTATATCTGTAAGGAATTGTGATCTTTTTTTGTTTCATTTTCGGTTTATATATAATTTATCTATCTATTGAACAATTTATAACAGGAAAGAAATACAACACAATTTTGGTGTATTTATTTACTCTTCACAATATTTTGTATACAATGTATCTGATTTGTACCTTGAAATAGCCTTGACGAACACTATTTCAAAAATAAATTATGTCTTCTATTTTAGTAAAAAATACACCAAACGTGCATTTCAATCTTCAAATCTTGAATTCATAAAATTGTCTCATTATTGCCTAATGATTCAACATTTAACATCAAACAATTGAATTTAATAAAGCTATTCTATTTTAATAGAGAGTATTTTATATATTTTTCTATCCTAAAAGTAATATTTTACGATACGAAGCACTTTTATCAAAAAGTGACGTGTTAATACTATAATCGAAATTGAGAAAATAATTTGTTCAGAATCGAAAGTAGAAACGATTCTTCATTTTTGATAGGGGTTAAAATTATCAAAAAAGTTGCTTTACTTTATTGTCGCTTCTTAAAATGTTTGCGTCCACTGTCTATTCATTCATTACGCCCACGTCCCGTGCGATCTTACGTCATAGTAGAGCTTAAAATGTGAACTATGCGCACGCGCACGAATATCAGAGAAGTTTCTTTATATAAAAACAATGGAATTTGTCGGGGTGTATGGGTTTTTCGGTTATTGCATTAACACGTATATGAATGCAAAGCATAGCAATATTCACGGGTAACTCTATAATGGTTGCGCTTGCGACCACTGTGTCTTGTATGCAAACCTGTGTGAAGCACACCATGCCGAAAATAAGCGACCGAAGTTCGGCGTGATTACGACCGCAATGCTATTTGAATTACTGACGACACCATAATGTCGTGTACGGTGTCATGTATTATTTTGCTAATAATTTGTTTGAAAGCGTCAAAACTATAAAGGTCAGTGTCAATGACAACAAGTTTGGATCTCGACCTTATTGAATTTTAATATCTGTTAGAAAATGAACTAACGGTGGCCCACGATTCAATTAGTTTGACTTTACATGGCATACAATAAAGTACAGCCGCGTATGTTTGGCAGGTGTGTTGAGTAATTATTGTAGTGTTGTTACTATTAAACATTATAATGAAACAATGCAAACATGAAAATCATACTAGGCATTAATGACGGTATACTTTATCAATATAAATTATGTGATTATCTTATATTGAACAAATTAGGTTAAGATAATATTTCAGTCATTGTAAAACTTAGCTTGTTGTCTCGTATTTTAATATCATTTGGTAGGTAAGCCTAAACTAGTTTATAGGTACTATACTTAGCGCCTGAACTAGCATCTAAGACCACGTATTAATTCAATAAATACTGCGGTAAGCCATCCATGTAATTTTTTTACGCTCTCTTACTGTTCGATACTAGCCTTCATCTTTGAATGTGAGTATATCAGAGAGCTGAGTAGGTAATGTTTTGTTAATTTGCAAACGTCATTTTAAATAATGTCAAAAAATAAAACACCAAAATAGTAACGATTGCACATATTAACTATGCTAGTGGCACTGCTACATGCAGGGGGTGCTTCTCACCACGGCCCCCCAGTCGGTATGCTTGAAACCCACGGCGGAGCGACCAAGGGGTAGTGAGGGATTTAGCTGGTCAGCCCACCGCGAGTGGGTAACCTTATGGGGAGATTGAGAGGCTCCCTCTCTCTGTCCGGCCCGGGGCCGGGGCAGGGGTTAGAACCGCCCAACGCGATACCGATAGGCTTGGTGGTAGGGCTGGGCACAGGGACAGGCCCTATGTCTGACTGAGTCAAACATGGCGTTTGGTATACGTAAACACTGTATTTACCTCTACTATAAACAAAAAAGGGGGGTACTATTACAATATATTACCGATGAAAAACGAAGGCATGAAGGCAGTTATTATTTGCGATCTGCAGATTGTACGCTCTATTGACTACGGCAGAATATAAGTTTTATGTATTTTAATGTAAGTAATCAACTTATTCTAAGTAAAACAAGCCTAAAATTTTAGGAATTGCTTTGTACATTTTTGTGGTGTTTATACACTGTTTGCAGAAAAAAGGGGCACTTGCTTGATTTTCTTATATAAACATGCTCACTTCACAGTCTCATTCAGGCGCGGATCCAGGATTTGGTGGGGCAGGGGTGGGGGGGGAGAATCTTAGCTTATTTCACGTGGTAAAATGATGAATGCAAATATGTTGTAGGTAAAATTGAGTGTCAGGAAGTGGGGGCAGTTGCCCCTATTGCCCCCCCCCCCCTCCTGTATCCGCGGTAGAGAATGTGCATGCAATGTTCTTTCATAATAATATGGTACCCCATATAATCTAGTAGACCTCGTTCGAATTTTTAAGACCCTCTTTCAGTCCCTGTTACAAAAAAATATAAATATTTTTATTTTTCCCTTATTTGCAAAATAGTTGGGCAAACGTCATCTAAGACTAATCCAAATTTCAAGTTGATAGCATTAGTAGTTCTCGTGATATCCAGCTGTGACAGACAGACAGACTTAGTCGCACCATAAGGGTTCCTTTTTACCATTTTGGTTCGGAACATCGGAACCCTGAAAGCAAAATGACTCGTCTTCCAAATAAAATCCTCAAAATGGAAGTTAAGGAGCAGGAAGACGTTTTCAAAGTTGTTTCAAGTGATTATTGGAAAAACAATGATTAATCCAACACATGTAACACAGAAAATTATTTTAAGAAAATATAGTTATTTTATATTTTTTTTTTATGACTATGACCATGAAGTGACCATGTTTGTATGAAAATAAAGCAAGTATTGCTGCAAAGGGGTTTACCTACACTTTGGTAAATCGGTACAACTTATACAGCACTGTAAACCACTGTTAATTGATATGTGCTAATTCTTTAAATGACATAAAAGGCTTAAAATTTATATAACTACTGATAAAAATATGATTCTAATTAGTGAAATGTGCTAAAACATTTGCTTTATTTTCATGTAAGTTTGAACCTAAGAGTGCACAAAACGAATAAAATATGTAAATTTTGTGAATAAGTATTTATGTACTATTATCTACCTATCTATTATTATAATTAGAGGATATTACATTGGCTCTGAGGGATTATTGTAATACTAAAACATTGTAGTTATTAGCGATCACTATACGACGGTACCACTAGAATGCTCTTAAATGTCCTTTTGTCTATAGTAATAATAAGTTTTCGAGGGAATTTATTTTCATTAAAGTTGAAATGTGGGATGAAAGTTTGTTTTGTTTATTTGCCCTTTTGCTTGATAAGCTGCAAACTTTTTTTAAATCCTCAAGGGGTAAGTAGCACTTAGCCTTCATTACATGATGTTAACTCGTGATAAGGTGGAAGCGCACTCCCGGATTCCTCAAATCACTGAGGAACTATCTTATCTCTAACTTCCGGAACTCAATAATGCTAAAAAAGGCATCATTGCTATGGCGTCAGACTTAGATAAGATGGTGGTAGCTAGCCAGGCAGACTAAGAACAAGCCCTACCACCAACCAAACCGAATACAATATGTACCTCCACTGGGAATCGAACCTGGGACCTCTAGGTCAAAAATCGGTAGTGTAAACCCCTCTACAGCAGAAAAACATGAGATATCGGCACAAAAAACAACTGTCATTTCGTATACAAATGACAAAATCCCTGCGACATATACAACATTTAGTCCAGCGTATAATACTTGTATTATAGAGGTAAGTTGTGGTGTAAAAACATAAATGAAATTAAAAAAAATATATAGCTAGGTAACTATTATTAAGGTAGTAGGATTCGGCGATGTTCCAAACAACTTTTATACAATTTCAGCATGGTTTATTCCAATTCAGTGGACAATAATAATTATAAAATAATCTAATTTGTTATCATGACATTTCGTGGTGGGAAAACTAACATCAATCCTGATATTCTTTTGTTCTTCTTTTTTTAAAATTGACGTTTCGAACTACGGAGGTTTTACACCAGAAGCCAGTACAAAGTTTGTATACATTTGTAATGGTGGCGTGAACGCATTTAATATTAGGAATTTATAAAAGACAACAAAAGTACATTATGAATCTACAATATAACTTAAAGTTATTTATTAGTTTAATAGCTCGGCCATCCTAATTAAGACGTGTCCTCGCGTGTTAAATACTATGTCAAACTAAGGCCACTCAAAGAATTCCGATTTGACGTTTCGTTATTTCATTGGAGTAAAGTTAACTTTTGAATGAAACGGTATATTTTCTTTGACAGCTGTCGAACTGGAAATCTCTCGGCGGTCTTAGTATAGAAGAACGAGCATTAATAATACATTTTATATTTTGTATAGGTAGGTAGGTACTTATGTATAAGGGTCAGGCCGTAGATTTTGCCACATTCGAGGGTACAAAAGTCTCCGCCTCATATAATTTTAAATATAGTAGGTACTCTTAGAAATTTCTCAATCTTATCATCGTGTTTCCTAAGAAATAGCAAACCAAGGCAGATATAGATATTTGGATAAGTTTATAGATTTGGAAAACTATTTGACATTTCCCTCCCAAAAGTGACGGATTTTTTATAAAAACCGCGAATCCGCATGGGTAGGTGTCCAGCTTAAACATCGATAAAATTATCATTTTTTAACTTATTGATGAGCTGTTTGATTTGACGTTATAAAATAATAATAAGGTTGCCATTCCTTTAATATTTTTGCGTATTTCCTAAGAAAAAAGATAAATTTTCAGCAATAAGATATTTTTTTTGAAAAACCAATTCTTTGCGCTACTTATATTGCGCAACCATTTTCACCCATATTATGGTTTTAAAACATTTATTAATATTTTGTTTGAGTGCTGGCATCGCCAAAGAATCGTATTCTATGGTCAATGCAGCGTTGACGACCATATTTTTTGACATTTCGGTGTCAACTCCGATCAAAGTGAAAAGTGTCGCCTACTTTGCAGAGTGCATTTTTTGAGATTTCAAGGTAAGTTCTTGATTAAAACTTATAATTGTTTTTGCGCATGGTGTAATTAGATGTGTGTGATCTGTATATGTTAAATTAGCCTTGTAAAATAATATATTTTAAGAGTTATAATCGATTTCATTTGCGCCTCGGTTCCGCAAAACTGCCTTTATGCCACTTTGCGATACCGGTTGCGTAGAAATTGCGCCACTTATTTTACGCTATTGAATAATAGTGCATGCACACAAGGTTTTCAAGTGTTTTTATTATTTTGAAATTACTTTTAGCTGTAATTCCGCTAAAGAACATGACTAGCATTACTATTAATTGATATGTTAGCTTTTATTAATATTCTATAAGTACAGGGTGTTCGGCAGAACGTTAAACATACGAAAATAGGGGTAGGTGCGGTGGTCTGCTACCTAACCAGCCCCAAAGATTTTACCTAGGTCCAAAGTTTTTTTTATTTTGTACCTATTTTATAAGTTTTGGAATTTCGTCACTTTCATACTAACTTTTAAACCCATCTAACTTTTTTCTTTATTGACAGATCTATTTTTTTTATTTTTGGCATCTAAATGGTTGGCAAGTCCTTTTAATACCTAGTGATACTTCAAGCAGGTTGTTGCTAGAGTCGAAGTAATGGACTCTCAAACATTGAAAAGAGTTGAAATAAATTTAAAGTTGTATTATATTTATACATATAATTAATAATGAATAATACCAAATACCTCCATCTAACAAATTAAATGTATTTTTTTTTGTAAATTGAACAAATCATACATACTTACTAGTTTTTGTCATCCTGTTTAACTTTTCATTATGCGCAATATATAAAAAAGAATTACTCATAGGTACATTATTGTTAATTATTAATTAAACATACTTACATACCAACATCGTGTTTCTTTTTCTAGTTTGATGCAATACCTCTTGTTAGTACAGGTTTGTTAAATAAAATCACATTAATGTACGTGCTCCTTAATAATTTTGCGCTACCATTTTGCGCCACTTTGTGCGACCGACTCGTAGAAAATTTTGCGTCACCATTGCGCTATTTGTGGCAAAATCTACGGCCTGACCCATAAAGCAGTGCATTCTCAAAGTTTTAAGTAATTGTTAATACCTAACAGAACACTTAACTATTACACGATGAACTCAATTACTTTACAAAAAAATGAATCTTTACATTACTTATAAGCATATTAACTTAAACCACTAATGCTATGATGTCAATTTTCAATAATCGCTACAAAACACGTTCGTTCATAATAAATACAAATCAATGACCACTTATTAGTAAAATGAGATAACTAATCATATTACATACGTCCTAGATTAGATTTTAGAATAAAAAATTTATTTGCTAAAAATAAAGGTACTTACTTACAGTATTTGTTAATAAGTATCTTAAAGCCTATGTTAGGTTTGTAGTCTATGTAGCCTACAAATCATGCAGTTATTACATGTTCACTAGGTACTTTATCTAATTAACACCTTGGAAATCGCGAAAATTATAAAATATTATCTCACATTGAGGTAATTTAGTAAGCAACAAGTATCATTTAGTATAAGTGAGTATTACATTAGTTTATTAAAATTAACTGAGTATATACATGAAATTTACACATCGCATCGTTTACACCCTAAAATATAAGCACAAAATTAAAATCGTTACTTACACCCTGAATCATGCACAGAATAAGGCGTAACTTCTCTATATTATCTATCTTAAACTATCATAGAATTTGCAGTCTTCTGGATTAGTAAACTGAAATGGCAAAGGGCCGGTCATATTAGCAGCAGAACCGATAATCGCAAAGGGTAAACTACTTCTTCAGTGGATACCGCGTATCGGCAAACAAGGTGTAGAACACTCTGAGACTGGGTAGAGCGACATCTTCGTAAGGTAGCTGGCAGGAGCTGGGTGAGAGCAGCTACGGATTGTGCTAGAAGACGTGCACTCGGAAAGGCTTACGTGCAGCAGTGGATGTTAATGATGATTCAATTTTTCACACACATCCTGAAAATCATGTAAGTATGAGTCTTAAACCATAAAAGTCGTATAATTTATAAGTCTTGACTGCTTTATATTACTTGCACACTAAAAATTTTGTGAGTAATAAATCTTACTACTTTATATAACTTACACCCGGAAAATCATGTAAGTAATAAGTCGTGACTAACTTTTATTACTCACACCTTGAAAATCATGTGAACAATAAGGCAAACTACCTAATATTACTTACACCCTGCAAATCATGTAAGTAATAGGGCTAACTACTTAATATAACTTACACCCTGAAAATCATGTAAGTCATAAGTCGTGACTGCCTGATATCACTCACACCTTGAAAATTATGTGAGCAATAAGGCCGACTATCATGTAAGTAATAAGGCTAACTACTTTATACAACTTACACCCTGAAAATCATGTAAGTCATAAGTCGTGACTGCCTGATATCACTCACACCTTGAAAATTATGTGAGCAATAAGGCCGACTATCATGTAAGTAATAAGGGTAACTACTTTATACAACTTACACCCTGAAAATCATGTAAGTCATAAGTCGTGACTGCCTGATATCACTCACACCTTGAAAATTATGTGAGCAATAAGGCCGACTATTATGTAAGTACTAAGGCTAACTACTTTATATAACTTACACCCTGAAAATCATGTAAGTCATAAGTCGTGACTGCCTGATATCACTCACACCTTGAAAATTATGTGAGCAATAAGGCCGACTATCATGTAAGTAATAAGGCTAACTACTTTATACAACTTACACCCTGAAAATCATGTAAGTCATAAGTCGTGACTGCCTGATATCATTCACACCTTGAAAATTATGTGAGCAATAAGGCCGACTATCATGTAAGTAATAAGGCTAACTACTTTATACAACTTACACCCTGAAAATCATGTAAGTCATAAGTCGTGACTGCCTGATATCACTCACACCTTGAAAATTATGTGAGCAATAAGGCCGACTATCATGTAAGTACTAAGGCTAACTACTTTATATAACTTACACCCTGAAAATCAAGTAAGTCATAAGTCGTGACTGCCTGATATCACTCACACCTTGAAAATTATGTGAGCAATAAGGCCGACTATCATGTAAGAAATTAGGCTAACTACTTAACATAACTTACACCCTGAAAATCATGTAAGTCATAAGTCGTGACCGCTTTATATTACTCACACCTCGAAAATCATGTGAGCAATAAGGCCGACTACCTAATATTACTCACACCCTGAAAATCATGTAAGTAATAATCGTTAACTACCTTATATTATTCACACATTTCACACCCAAATTGATTAGGGGGATCACGTAATAAGTTCATGAACGATGCCAAATAATTTTATTGTTTTAAATGGTTATTCTTTCTAAATTATGTTTATTCCATAAGACGTTCCTCGTATATCTTTGCTTGGTCCTCTGCTTTTTGTAGTCATAAAGACTTCAAAATCCTATACGTTCGCAGTAAGTTAGAATACACTTCGCAAGTTTTTTTATTTTTATTTTATTTTATTTATTTGGACAACTAACAAGATCATACACTTTAAATGCTAGGAGTTACAGCCAGTGGTTTCGAGAGTTGGTGCTGTCTTAAATAAAGGTTGCCACGGAAAGCAATCTTATAACCTCTAAGTTTGTAACCTCAGTTATGATATCTATGCTCAAAGGCATATTTGGTGTCCATATTATTATTATTTTTTTCCTCACTAAGCTCGCGAACGTATGGGATTGATTTACTTTTCCTACATAAAGTTGAAGTGATCTGTTGGAACACTTTTCAATCTCAGTACCCTACACGTTACCTAGCCATCCTATGGGCGGTCTACAATCACGCACCAATCTAGGTGCTGATGCCCCTTTCGCAACCATGTGTAATGCTTTCGTTAAAATGACATTAGTAAAAATAATTTGGATATATTTCATTACTCTTCGCGTTTCGTATCAAAGTATATAACTACCATGTACCATTGAATTCAAATAGCAAAATGACATTTCAGTTTCGTTATTTTTTTTTTATTTAAGTATATCGTATTTTTTTTTATAATTATTTAATGATGATTTCATGATTATGGTCTTATTGGTGTTTTATTTTGATTTGACTTATTTTTCATTGATGTTGATAATTTTGTCATAAATTGTATTTCTAAGGCTACTGTTGTGTCACCTGTGCAGGTGTAATGTATCAGAACACTCTTTAGTTTAAGACAATAGGTAAGTATAATGACAATTATCATTTTTCATTTCTCTCAAAAATAGAAACATTGGTAAAAGAATTATTTTGCCAGCATGAAAACTTCCCAAGATATCACAGTTTTGAAATGCAAACAAATTGGACTCATTCAGAAGGCTCCATACTACCCCAACTACTAATTTACTAGGCTACCTAAGTGACGTCATGCTTTAGTAGTTTGTATGCACCGCGTAGATATCTACTCGGATAAATGTGTGATAATGATGATTTCATGATTATGGTCTTATTGGTGTTTTATTTTGATTTGACTTATTTTTCATTGATGTTGATAATTTTGTCATAAATTGTATTTCTAAGGCTACTGTTGTGTCACCTGTGCAGGTGTAATGTATCAGAACACTCTTTAGTTTAAGACAATAGGTAAGTATAATGACAATTATCATTTTTCATTTCTCTCAAAAATAGAAACATTGGTAAAAGAATTATTTTGCCAGCATGAAAACTTCCCAAGATATCACAGTTTTGAAATGCAAACAAATTGGACTCATTCAGAAGGCTCCATACTACCCCAACTACTAATTTACTAGGCTACCTAAGTGACGTCATGCTTTAGTAGTTTGTATGCACCGCGTAGATATCTACTCGGATAAATGTGTTAATTAAAATGGTTTTTAAGTATTTCCTAAGGTACATTGCATGAACATTGAAAAATTAAACATTTAAGTATTTATTATTTATTTTAATACATATATTATTATTTTTTTACTTCTAAATGATTCAACTTTAAATGATGATATTTTATTTTTCTTATTTCGAAACTCAACCAATATTTATTCACAATTTACGAGCCATAGAGGCTCTTAGCTAATTAATCTTTAGCTAATTACAGATTTTCTCAACATGGTCAATTATATCCAAAAAAACGACAAGAAACAGATTATATGTTGTCCATAATTTTTTTTACGAAAGTAGAAATATTTCTGATTTATCCAAACCTCTTTGGTAAAGCAAGCGGCATCGATATACTGCTCATTATATAGGACTTCGCGCTAACTCGATCGCGCCCAGAAACTCCAGCTTACTGTGTTTGCCGCATGCAAAAACTAACTATAGGCAAAACGTATTTTTGTACGAGCATGTGTTTCATTTAATACTTTGGCTTTAAATGCTCATATTATTGACATAGACAAACTTATCACTTCGGTTTCAATATAAGTTAAAACATTTACTAAATGATAACTTCCTTTTAACTGTAGTCAACTTATTCATTCTTTATTTTATTTATTTTTTGTTTATTTTTATAACATAACTGTATTTTTCAAAAATATAGATTAACTATTATTTAACATCAACAACTATTTTTTTTAGCTCGTTGTCTTTTAAAACTGTCTTGTGATATAATAACTTAGCAATGTGGGTACCTACTACCTGTGGAAACTTGTAATAAGCCCTCAGGGAATATTAGTATAGCTGAGTATATGAAATTTACGCATACATAAGTCGTTTACATCCTGAAACTTATGTAAAGAACATTTAAATCCGTACTTACACCCTGAAAATTGTGCAAGTTACAATTGGTAACAGATAAGCGTATTACTTACTCAAAATCATGTAAGTAATAAGTCATACTTCGTTACATTATTTACACCCTTGGCCTGTCTGATCGGCGACTGTGGCGTCGATAGAATTCCCTCGACGATTGTGGCAGCGACTTCGACGTGATGAACACGTCCCTCAAAGGCCGCGGCGTCGACATGCAAGCTCTTACATCAGACTGCTCGTCACCTTCAGACTGCTCGTCACCTTCAGACTGCTCGTCACCTTCAGTTGCTTGACCGCGGCTAAGGTGCGGAGAATACATAATTCGCCTCGACCCAGCTTGCTTCCAATCCCGGTTAGTACGCCGAGATCGCCTTGGCCTTGTGCCGGGGTCCCTGGTCTTATCACTTGAATTAGACATCTGAAACTGCCACAGGTTATTAGCATTGTTTTATTTTTATTAATAGCTCTTCATAATCTTAAGCTTAGCACAGTTAACAGAATTATTTTTAATGTTGTGACGTTTTTTTTTTAAGTGTTTTTCAAAGGCTATACTTTTTGTACCTTTTAAATAAGAAACAAAAAGGATAATAACGACATTACTTTTTTTTTGAAAGATTTTCCTTAAGTATATTTTCTTTCAAAATTATGTTAACCTCTACCACCAAGCAAATAAAAGATTTAAAAAAAAGGAAAGAGTTAAGTACACTTTCTTGAAAAAAAAAAACACTGCATTGTTTTCAAAGGCAAACAAAATTATATCAACATACTTGATGCTAATAACTCCAAGAATTATTGGAATGTAACACAGCTACATTCTTATGAAAATTTAAGAAACTATAAAAATATTTAAGAATTGGCAGTATGGCTTAATGTCTTCGTCTGTCCTACAAAAGGATTACTTTTAATTTTATTTCTTTTACTACTACAACAAAATTTACACAAAATTTTTACTTTTATAATGTTCACGCCATTTAATAACAAATAAGTAGTACTTAAACTACATCAAAAATCAACAAAAAAAACCGTTTATTTATACCGCCAAAACGTTTCCCTTGACAAAACTTACGTACCTACGTAGCAAATTTCTTACAATCACTTGTTAAATATATTTCTCAAACAAAAGAAATCAATAATATTATTTTTTTCAGTCTTTAATGCATACTTTTCTAGCATAGATGTCGATACAATAAAAACAGGATAAAATTATGTTACTTATCTTTAAAATGTGAGCCATTGGTGGAGCAAACATTTCGTTGTATTAACGGATTTTGCTCTCTTCCTTGTAGTAGGATTCGGCGATGTTCCAAACAACTTTTATACAATTTCAGCATGGTTTATTCCAATTCAGTGGACAATAATAATTATAAAATAATCTAATTTGTTATCATGACATTTCGTGGTGGGAAAACTAACATCAATCCTGATATTCTTTTGTTCTTCTTTTTTTAAAATTGACGTTTCGAACTACGGAGGTTTTACACCAGAAGCCAGTACAAAGTTTGTATACATTTGTTATGGTGGCGTGAACGCATTTAATATTAGGAATTTATAAAAGACAACAAAAGTACATTATGAATCTACAATATAACTTAAAGTTATTTATTAGTTTAACACTATATATTTTAAATATATATCAATATATATATATTCATTTTTTTATGTAGCCTTTATAAATATGAAAGTTTTAATTTTGACAGTCAGCTATCATTTTATTGACGTATGAAGTTTTAATACAACTTATTTTTAAAGAAGTTTGGTTGAGCATTGGGGATTCCCCACTATTCTCAGTTGGGCACTTACAGTTGAGCAGTGGGGAAAAAGGGGGATTTTGCTATTCCGGGATAATCCTTATCTGTCCTTCTGCTGCAGAGGGGTGAACCACTAGAGCACAGAGGCGGTTAAGAGCGGGCTAAAGCGGTAAAGGTTGCCAATTTAACGGCTCGTTCACACGATGACGTTTGACATATCATCCTTTTTTTACGATTTGCCTTTTTTTGAATGCTTGTAAAAGATCACGAGTCACGACACGAAATTGTGAAAAATTACCGATTACCGAAAAGAGTTTCGTGTTTTTCGACGCCAATGCAATGGCGGATCCCTTGTGAACGAACCGTAAGTAGTTAGTAGGTATCTAATTAGTAAGGCCATATTATGTAGTCGTTGACGTCAATAAACGCGTCACACTGGGTCGTATTTTGAAGCCCAATCCTAGCAGACCGCCACGCAAAGGGAAAGTGTGTTGCGGAACCGACGTCGACTTAAAACTTGTCGAGTTTTAGCAGCAACCGCGTGCCGCTGTCAAGGTGACTTCGCCACGCTGCAAGTTTCCTTTACGGACCTGTCCTTACATAACTAGATCACCGCGTCCCAGTTCGCTGAACAATCGTAAGTAACATTTATTGTTCAGATACTTTTATTTACTTACCTACCTTTGAAATTGTGTAAAAAAAATCT
The DNA here is from genome assembly GCA_949710035.1 of Crambus lathoniellus. NCBI lineage: Eukaryota > Metazoa > Arthropoda > Insecta > Lepidoptera > Crambidae > Crambus > Crambus lathoniellus. Next base: position 35,395,133 of record OX453296.1, read on the forward strand.
AAGCCTTTGTTGATTTTTAGATGTGGAAGCGGAAAGTGTTGTTGTTGCTGTTGATAGTGGTGCCATCTATGTGCTTGCCGTACGACCCCGAAGACGATGAGTTGAAGAGTGTGCTGCCATCTGACGGGAAGTTTGAGGCTTTCTACCAGCGAGAGACGCACGGTATACCAAACGGGTCTTCTAGGCCTGCGCATGGGCACGGCAGTTTCTACAAGCACCGCAATCCGGCGTTAGTGGATGTTAAGAACGCGCCAGCGTACGGCTTTCGCTTTGACGGCAAGAGGCGATTCAACTTCGATGATGAATAGGTATTTATTAGCCCAATAAATTTGTTTAATTACAAAAACTAGCTTTATTCAGTGGTTGGTCTCCTCTGCGTGTGGTACATTAGTTGAATAGAACATCAATTTGCCTCAAATACTTTATGATTGTTTTGTGTTAATACAGCAGCTAAGTAAGAAGTGATTCACCGAAATTGTCCCTGACTCTACAGGTTGACTTTGTATTGTAGGAAGCAGTAGCTGTCTCATACATCAGTATTACTTCTTATCGTGTGGCTGGTGCCTCGCCATACGTGCGCAGAACATTTTACTATTTGGTTATGTATTAAACTAGGTACCTACTTAGGTATAATGCATAAGCAATTCGGGATAGGGACTGCAAGTGGACGGTGAGACGCCAGCCACACGAAAAGAAGTAAAGAGGTTGTTCACAGAATTTGTCCCCGTTTGTATGTACGTAACGCTTGCTGTGCTGCTTACTGTACACTGATAATATAAACAGAGTCGGCGAGAAGCTTCGTGGTTATTCATGCTCTATGTATAATAACTTTAATTTAACTTTTTACTTTAATTTAACATTAATCAAGGGTCGCCGTTATCGGATACGATAAGGAGGACTATATATATATATATATAATAACTTTATAAACTTTTGATGTTATCTTAAAGCGTGTCGCTTGCGGTTCTACAGTCAATGAATTTAATTTTCTACCCATGTCGTCAAAATATTATTTGACATTCGCAATGCAAGAAGGTTGAAATAGTATATTTCATTACGAGTGCGGAAAGCCTGTCATTGCAAAGAGTTCCGACAAATGTCTACAGTCGGAACAAGTTGCAATGACGGTTCCGCACGTGTACTGAACAACTATTTTAATACAGTTGCGAAAAAATAAGCAATTTAATAAAATAATAACACACATAACACAATAAACTTAACTAACTAATCATTTGGAAAATAGCGCCAACCGTAAAAGAATAGCAGAGATTTTTTTTGTTTTCTTCACCCATTCTATGTAGGCAAAGAAAACTATGTCCATACAGCCAAGTCTTCAGGAGATTTTTTTTATTGATATGAAATGAAAATGAAATTAAATGAGATGAAATGAATTGAAACCTAACCTACCTAACAAAAGCAATCCGAATCCTACAGGAGCGCCTTTCCTTATTTCTCACTTTTACTACATCGTTTTCCATTAAAGGCACATTATTGCACTAACTCCAGCATAATGTACCACAATTAAAAACCAGGAAAAACTAGTTTAGAAAATTAAGAAATAAGGTCTGCCATTTTCTTTTCACTTGCCCGCACAAACTCCCATACAGCCAACTTTTTTATAGTTATAAATTTAATTTACTGATATAAAACAATCACAAAACAATGCATAGCGATCCAGATAAATAGCTTTTATGGTGTCAGTTTGCTCTACGATATTGGTGGGTTGGAAATTAAATTTCGTGACTGTACGTACTGCATGTTCGCTGATTTTAATATTGTATGCTTCAATCAACAGAACTACTATGCGATTATTATAAGAATAGGATAGGGACACCGCCATGTTGTGACGTCAAGCTGTCAAAGTGCTGTCAAACTAACTTCACTTCACTTCAGTATGGTGTGCAAAAGAAGAAATTTATCGTGAATCAGGGGGCTGATCATGTCATAGCTTACGATAAACAATGATGTTCGTGCAAACCAAAACATATTATGAATAATTTGCAGATAAATACAAATCATTAACTCAATTTTTTCGGAAGGTATAGGACTCATGAAAGTATGCTTTTATGAAAATGATCAGGTAATTTGAATCTCAATCGAATTAAAATTTTGTGACATTTAACTGAAATCATTTTTTCATACATTGTTCTGCGGGGTACTTTAATACTATGCTTCAATAACACAGAATAAATTGAATTTTGATTCTATTTACTGGATTAAGTAGGTATTTAAATAAAACAGGAATTCAAGTTATGAAAATAATTTAATAATCAACTTTACAATAAAATTGGTAAATTGGGGGTCTAGTGAAAAATTGTATTGGTCTATCATGGTAAAAGGATTGGTCAGCTAGATTCTGCACGTTGATTTAAAAAAATAAAAAACTCGTTTTGAAAATGGCAATACCCAAACCACCTTCTGCCAAAATAAAAAAAAAATATTTTTATTTTGTATGCACTTTCTTGCGAACTGTACCTTTTCAGAGTGAAGTTTGTCAACAACCCGTCCTATTCTTATAATGTTGAAGATTGTATGCAAGTACATCAATAAGTAGATATAGAAAACACGCAAGCCGCTAGCAGAATCTGCCACTAGGTGCGTAAGAAGTCATATTCGCTCGGACAGTGAAAGGAGCCGAGTTCGATTCCCGGCGGAGCTACTCGGAGTGTGGGTCGATTTTTTTAAGGACGTAAGAAATAATAACGGATTTTAATAGTAGTACTCGCCTTTTCACGTCATTCTTAGTATTTTTATTGAATTTTGTACATACATGGTGCTCACTGCGAAACCCAGACAAAGCTTGCTGCAAATTACATAAGCATTGACTTAATGTGATGCAGCATTTACACGGACTTGAGACAATCCACTAAGCCAGTCCAATTTTGGCATCGTGTAAATAGAGACAGTCCACTACGTTGGCTTGTCCTCAAGCCCGTGATCAATAGTAATATACTTACCTAATATCTATTAATAATTGTCTTAGTGGACTGACTTATTGGATTGGCTCAAATAGGTACCTATTGGCTCCATGTAAGTCAGGTATGCAGCATTTGGGTAAGACGTGACACATAATTATTTACGTAAGTATAATTTTTTTTCGTAATATTATTATAAACACAATAAGTACTTACTTATTTATTTTCAGGAGTCTTTAATATATTCAATGATAAAGAGCATCAAACTTTCTAATTAGACAAGGAGAACGCTACAGGCTACAGGCTTGTGTGACGTCACAAGCCTGTAGCGCCGCCGTAGTCTCGCCATAGAAAATTTCGTTCATAAGGTCACGAGTAAGTCAAGCATTACACGGTAATTTTTTTATCACCCCGTATAATTTTAAGGATTATTCTACTCATGAAAACAAACAACTTTTATTATGGGACCAAAACTGAAAACGCGAAAAAAAAATCAGCTGTTCCATAAGTTGAAAATTGAAATAGGTGTAGGTATATGTCGCAGGCGGATAGCTAAAGAATCCGCCGGCAACAATTTGAAAAATTGGGTTTACCTATATTCGTCTTACGCAGAAAATTAGGTTTAGGTAAATTCGGTTAGGTTAGCGTTTTGTGATCAAGCGAAGCCGGGTTCCGTCAACTTATGGGAAAATAAAATAGCTAACGGAAAAAATGATCCGCCTAGGCGTTTAATTAAATGGCGGATTTAACTATTTGGCTGCGACATAGATAAAACTCTTCTGTTACTGACTGACTGACAGACAACGCACAGCTGAAACTACTGGGCGCAAGGAGCTAAAAATTGGCATGTATCATTATGCACCTTGGGGAGTGTACGGAAGCACTAAGAGAGGACATTTGGAAATTCCCCCCCTGAGGGCTAAAAAAGGGATAAAAGTTTGTATGAAAAAATTTTTTTTCAGTGTTTCCGTGTTCTTCTACTAATTACTCCTACTGATAGGAGCACCAGGACACCCATGTCCTTATGCTCCTACTGAACATAAAAACAATGGAGAATAATGTTGTATTCTAAATTTAATTCCTCCTGTTCCTATCACATAACATATTGTACAGTCAAACAAAAAATTCTTTTTAAGCAAAAAAAAAAGAAATATTTTTCAAGCAAAAAAAAATAATACTCTTATCCTAAACACTACAATGATTTCGCTGTAAATAAGCTTTAGCTTTTACCTATATGTATTTCCAAAAAGTAGCCCACAGTTATGTTTCCATGTTGAAGTGATAACTGATTTTCGCAAATTAAGTATAGTGTCCTTTTCGATTTGATCATGACGTCGTGTTTTTTCTTTTTTGTTATACTGTACAATATGTTATGTGATAGGAACGGGAGGAATTAAATTTAGAATACAACATTATTCTCCGTTGTTTTTATGTTCAGTAGGAGCATAAGGACATGGGTGTCCTGGTGCTCCTATCAGTAGGAGTAATTAGTAGGAGCACACGGAAGCACTGAAATTTTCATTGTGAATATCACAATTCAACGGGAACGAAGTCGCGGGAGGAGCGCTAATTTAATAGGTACCTATATAAAAAAGCTAACAGTGCAAAATAAGTATTTTTGTTCATTTTCTCACTCATGCCCTGAAATGTTAACATGGAATGTTAACATTTCAGGGCAAAAATTTGTATTTCCTCGCATTTCGTGAGAAAAGTTTTATACAAGCCTTGTTCTGGAAGCTATTTGCATTGCTAGCTTCCCGTACTCGGCTGTAATGTACCTACTATTTCATTCTTATTCATTTTTAATGAAAGTATTTGGCCATGTGGCTGGGCGTTGCAAACATAACTATAAGCAGCGTAAGCAAAATTACAAACAAACGTAAGTAGGTGTTACTTGGGTTGGGTCTTACAAATGTGTAAGTAGATTATTTGAAAACCTAAGCGCGTAAAATAACCAATAGCCCAGCAAACGCAACGCTGGCTGCGGGTGGAAAGCTAGTATAATTTACGTAGTAACTACCTATTTAGTAATCCGTGGTATAATCAACAATAAAATAATCACTAATTTGCACGCTATATATGAACGTTTGTCCCTTTTGGGAAGACGCTGCCAATGCACCATTAGTCCCGTCATAATAGCATTAAAGCCTGACCAGAAAAATAAAAAACCTGGCTTGAGTCGCCACTTTCGCCTCTTCATTGTTACAAATGTCAAATTCTATAGAAAAATTTAGCTCATCACATTTTCGCAACATGGCGAGTTTTTTTTTCTGGTCAGGCTTTACATGTTTGTATGGATTCGACAAAAAACAAAAGACGAAACCCATTAAAGGTTCACTCGTGCTACGTCTTGTGTATTCTATGGTATTAGTCTATGCCCAAATTAGAATAAATGGTAATGTTCAGTACACCCCTGCCTAGACCGCGGAGTCAGCATTGGCGCAGTGGAAGGCTTATCATGAGTAGACTCCGGACAAGAACTAGGTTTCAGCCGGGATGTAACTGAACAATAGGACTGCGATACACAGCGCTTAATCTATATTGTGAAGTAAGGTGGTTACATACGGTCTGTGGTCCTGGGCAGTGGAGACAGAGGTGGTGTAAGGGAGCGCGCGCGCCCCTGGGTCCTTTCTTCGTCTTCTTCTGCAGACCTTACCAATTAGTGACCTCACTCACAACACAAATAACAGCGTTCACAAGACACTGGGCGTTTCAACAATAGATACACAATAACACACACGGGGGAGCCTCTTTTATTATGATTTACAGTCCCGACAACATGCGCGTGTGGTAGAAAAGGTTATCTTTCAAAGCATCCGCGACCGGCCACTCCAGAGATGGCATCAAAACCTTGGTCGTACAAAACGGGATCACATAGATAATTTTAGATGTATTCAAACTCGATGTGCCAGGCACATTCAACGCGAGCGATATTTTAACAAATTCAGCAAAATTAATCCGACATTTTTGCCACGAGAATTTCAATCAAGTGTCACTGTCAACTTCAAGTGACAGCTAATGTCAATTTGACGTGACATTAGAGTTGCGTTCAGAAACGTCGATCTTTTCCGAACATCCCCCCGCCCCGGACCGTTAAGAACGGTACGTCAATCTACGGGTAATCGGGAGAGCCCACTAACTGCTCTCTTCAAAACCGAATCTCGAACCAAAACCTCAGCAAAACGAGGAACTCCGTCAGTTCCGGGGTAGAGTTTAACAATGCGCCCCCTTCGCCAACATAGGGGCGGCAGGTTAGCATCCTTAATCAACACGAGGTCGCCAGTCTGGGGTGGGGTGGTTTTATCTGTCCACTTCACGCGCTGTTGTAGGATATGCAAATACTCCATCGACCAACGTGCCCAGAAGTTTTGGGACATCTGTTTCAAAAGTTGGTATCGCGACAAACGATGGGATCCTACATCCTGAATCGGATATTCAGGCAACGCCAAAAGGGGCTGTCCGATCAAGAAATGACCTGGCGTCAACGCTTCCAGGTCATTCGGGTCCGAAGACAACGGGCACAAGGGTCGCGAGTTGAGGACGGCCTCAATTTTACAAAATACCGTATCAAGTTCCTCAAACGTGAGAATAGTTTCTCCAATCACGCGACGCAAGTGTGTCTTGGCAGCCTTTACACAAGCTTCAAAAATTCCTCCCCAGGTCGGACAAGCTGGAGGGCTAAACTTCCAGATTATCCCACGCCGGGAGAGGGTGGTTCCAATGTCTATTTTATTATCAACAAAAAACTTAACTACTTCCTTAAGATAATTACACGTTCCCTTATAATTAGTACCACAATCGGAACGTATCAATGACGGCAGTCCTCTACGGGAAACAAATCTGCTCAAGGCGGCGACAAAGGCTTCGGTAGACAATTCCGAGACAATTTCCAAATGGACAGCCTTGGTGGACAAACACACAAACACGCACAAGTACGCCTTATAGGTTTTAGCATTACGCAGTCTCGAAGCCTTTACAGTAAAGGGACCGGCGAAGTCGGTGGCGACTCCGGCAAAAGCTCTACATTCCGTGACGCGATCAGCAGGCAAATCACCCATCTGGGGCTGCATGGTCGCGGCCTTCAATCGATAACAAGGCAGGCAACGGAAAACCACAGTGCGAATGGCTCGACGAGCAGACAAAATCCAAAATTCACGCTGCAAAATGGCCAACAAAGCATTACAGCCAGCATGTTGTGCATTCACATGGCGATCTGTTATTATCAGTTGAGTCAAATGTCCGGCTTTAGGTAACAAAAGGGGGTGACGAGCTCCATACGGCAGGTTCGCATTTCGAAGTCTTCCGCCGACTCGCAAAAGCCCACTCTCGTCCAGGAAGGGATTTAATCGCGATACCGCGCCCTTCAACTTGCGACGGCCTAAACGCAAAATTTCAATCTCGGACTCAAAACTATCAGCTTGTACTCTCCGGACCCAAAACACGAGCGCGTCCCTACGCTCGTCCGGAGTGAGAACCGACGAATCACGCCTCGCGCGTGGGTTTCTGCAATTGTACACAAAACGTCTGATCCAAGCGGTAACACCAAGCAGCTTCTGTAAGGAGCTGTACCGATCCAACAACAAATCCTTTTCCCCGGCGGGGTTAGTCTCCAGGACGCATGCCCGCATATCAGGAACGGCTACGTTCGACAACGCTGGAGAGGGCGGCCACTCCGACTCAGGCCGCATCAACCACTGTGGGCCCCACCAGAGGGGGTGGTTAATTAGGGTTGGGGCTACACAACCCCGAGACGCACAATCCGCGGGATTCATGGTTCCCGGCACGTGTCTCCAAATCAACTCGATGTCGGAATTACAAATCTGCGACACTCGATTGGCCACAAACACGTCCAAGGTGTGCGCCGGAGCCTTCAACCAACAAAGGACGACCTGACTGTCCGTCCAAGCATAAACCTCTTGTATTGCAATAGATCGACCTAAAGTGAGCCATACGTGGTTCAACAAACGCATTAGGAGGGCAGCTCCACACAATTCCAACCTCGGGATCGTATGACGAGTCCGAAGGGGAGCGACTTTGCTTTTCGCTATCACCAGATGCACAGCAACAACTCCGTCAACAGTAACGGTGCGGAGGTACACGGCCGCAGCAAATCCACGTTCGGAGGCATCGGAAAAGCCGTGAAGAGTAACTTTACAATTTTCAGAAGGGAGGAATAGCCTCGGCAAATGCACTTCATTAATCTCGGGGAGGGATGAAACGAAGCTCGACCAATCTCGGAGTAACTCGTCCGAGAGGGGTTCATCCCACGACACACCCGAAGCCCATAACCGTTGCAAGAAACACTTGGCCATAAACAGCACAGGGCAAATCCACCCATTGGGGTCAAAGGTACGTGCGACAGTAGACAATACTAAACGCTTGGTCCAGACTTTCGGTGGTCGTAAATCCACACAATAAGTGAAAGTGTCAGAGACCGGTTTGTACTGTACGCCAAGGACGGTCACCACATGGGGATTATCAACATTTTCGAACAGGTGGGGGTCCTGCTGGTGCTCTTCGGGCAAACCTACCAGTACATCAGGCGAGTTGGATATCCATTTCCTCAACTCGTAACCTCCCGACTTCAAAAGGGCGGTGAGTTCGTCTCTCAGGACAATCGCCTCTGAGACAGATGAGGCGCCCGTGCAAATGTCATCCACATAGACGTCACTGGCCAAAATGGCGGAGGCGCGAGGGTATCTCAAGCGCTCCTTCTCGGCCAACTCCAACAAAGAACGAATCGCAACAAACGGGCTCGAAGCCAAACCGTACGTATTCGTATTCAATTCATAAATCAACAAGGGGTCCCTAGGACTCTCTCTCCACAAAATCAATTGGTACCTCCTATCCTCTGGATGGATGACCGTTTGTCTGAACATCATCCGGATGTCAGTCATAAATACAATTTGGTGCCGCCGGAAGTTGGTCAAAATGTCTGAGATCTCCGTGTGCAGCTTGGGACCTACATGCAGACACTGGTTCAAGGACGCTCCAGTAGAGGTGGGAGCCGAACCGTCAAAGACCACCCGAATCTTTCCGGATTTCAAAACGGCGTGGTGCGGCAAAAAGAAGTGCTCAACGGAGCGCCAATCCAAATCGCTCACGGACATGTGCCCTAACTCCTCATACTCCCGCATGAATTCAACATACTTCTGGCGGAAGACCGGATCCTTGCTCATGCGACGCTCCATCGCCACTAGCCTACGTTCCGCTAGCGGTCGGGATTCGCCCAGAGGAGGTCGGCCGGCACGAAAGGGGAGACGGGTGATCAAACGACCAGAGCGGAGGCGACCAGTGTTATTCTGGTAATACAACTCGCATTCATCCGCTACTGGGTCGACCCGCGGGGCTGGTGGAGGTTCCTCAACCTCCCAAAACTTCTGCACCACTTCGGAGAGAGACACATTAAAAACAAGACCGCGATCCTCATCAAGGGAATCCAAAACGCGGCGAGCAGGGCCCATCACAACTGTACCGAGTGTCGTCTGCAGAGCTACCAAGCCATCTGGCTGCAAAACTCGCTTCCCCGTCAACAAAACTCGCCCCAGGACATCGGCTCCAAGGAGAGCATCAATCGGGCCTGGGCGGAAGAAATTTGGATCCGCGAGTGGGGAATCAGACACCAAAGACAACATACTCGGTCCCAAGTCAACTGAAGGTTGACGGCCAACAACTGTGTCCAACACAATCGCCGAGGTCTTAATGCCTGGCGTGGACTTATTACGTGATGTAAATGTGAAGTCAACATGCCCTAACAACCCGGGGACTTTCACATCGCCAACACCTCTCACGCCTTCCGTGTGGGGGTGCACCTTGAGGCCCAACCGCCTAACTAACCAAGATGACACAACACACCCCTGAGCACCGGAATCCAACAAGGCGCGAACTTCCACAAGGTCGCCATTCAATCCCCTGACAAGTACAGAGGCCGTGGGCAACAAAACGGTCTCTGGAGGGGTGGCTACAATCGACCGTAAACACGTTGATTGCTAGTATGTGGGGTCCCCAGACGTCCCCCCATGGTAAGGGGGTCGCTCATAGCGATCCAGTGGGTCCCAATCTCCCACATACTGCCTACGTCCAACTCGCCCGGTATCAGGCGGGTTATATCTCCCGGCCCCTTGAAGACGGGGCGGGCGCCGCTCCAAACGCGGGTATTCGGCGAGCGGCGGCGAGAATCGGTGCCTATCATCCACCGTGTACGTCGCCCCATAGTCGCGGGGGCACGGTGACCGATTTTCAGAGGGGGGGTCCCGGGGACCCCCGGCTGTGCGAGGCTCAACACGTTGCGGGGGGCTTCTACGACCTCCCGCAACGCTCGCAAAATCGAACCCCCTAGTTGGGGACCGATTTCCCATGGGGGGGTCCGTGGGACCCCCGCCCGTGCGAGGCTCAAAACGTCGCGGGGGGCCTCTACGACCTCCGGCAACGCCCGCATAACTCATCCCCATCCTTGGGGATCGGTTTCCCATTGGGGGGTCCCTGGGACCCCCGCCCGTGCGAGGCTCAAAACGTCGCGGGGGGCCTCTACGACCTCCGGCAACGCTCGCATAACTCATCCCCATCCTTGGGGATCGGTTTCCCATTGGGGGGTCCCTGGGACCCCCGCCCGTTTGAGGCTCCAAACGTGGCGGAGAGCGTCTGGGGCCACTCTGGTGGCCACTAGAACTGCTGCGGGATGCAAACACCGCGGGGGGTCCGAGACCCCCACCCATACGCGGTGATCCTGCAGCGACGCGCTGCGGCGCTCCGCCGCCCTCTGGGCTGTTCATGCAGAGGAGGGGATGGTGGTTGCCCTGACAAAAGCGGCATGGGTGCGCTTGGGTACATTCGCGCTGCATGTGCAGGCCCAAGCACGAGTAGCACCATGTCCGTTGTCGCGCGATCGCTCGACGGCCTTGGACGCGCTGGTCGAGGAACTTATCACAACGGATCGTGCTGTGACCCGGTTCCCGACAGTACAAGCAGCGGGCGGTCTCCTGGACGGCGGCATAGCGGCCAGGCGCGCGAGGGGCCATACGCCCCCTACGGGGGGGTCCGGTGGGGGATCTACTCTGTGGCACAGGTCGTTCGGGTCCCATAGGACCGGCCAGAGAGGAATTATCTGCCAGTCTACTTTCTCCTTCCAGGAACGTCAAGAGGTCCGAGAAGGGTGGCAGATAAGTCGCACTATCCCCACCATACTGCTGCTCAAAACGGACCTTAACAGAGTCCGGCAACTTTCCCAGGACAATGTGCAGTAACAAAAACGACCACTGCTCCACTGGGAGTTTTAAGTTTTTTAATGCGTTGTATGCCACCAACAGCGGATTCAACAAAGCCACTCTCAAGTGCATCACGCTGGCAACGCGGGGTAAATTCAAAATGGCGGCAACATGGTTGTCCGCCAGACGTCGGACGTTCTGGTACCGACGGGCAATCAAATCCCTAGCAATAGGGTAGTTTTCATCCGAGGGGGCCAAATGTTGAACCGATTCAAGGGCCTCCCTTTCCAACACGGATAACAAATAAGCTAACTTCTGGCCCTGGGTCAAATCGTCCCGGGCATGTACGAGACTATCAAAAATATTTATAAAGCCCTCCCAGTCCTCTAGACGACCAGCAAAACGCCTTAAGTCTAAGGGGGCCAATCTAGCAAAGAGAGGGGGCATACTTTTAGATGTGACCGGGGACGGGCTCGGTTCATTCTCTCTTGCCACTTGCAAAGGCCGAGCCACCTGGGTAATTCTGTCCGCAAAATCATAACACTGGTCCACATCCAAATCGACTTCTTGTCGCATTTCCACCTCGGCCTCAACAGTCCTTTCCAAAAATAAGGCATACTGCTCATCAACAACAGCCAAACGTATGGGCAGATCTCCGTATCTGTTCAACAAGGCCTCCGTTCTATCCGGTCGATCCAACAACGCGACCGCAGAAGCCAACCACCGTAACTCAGAACGTATTTTGGCTTTAGCAGAGGAGGCCGTCATTGTAACGTCACAAATTTATCAACAAAAACAACAAATTCAAAATATTCACTATAACACAAAATCTCCAATATTTGGAGGTTATTACTAACCACAAAATTCCAATATTACAACAACAAAGTATTTATAATGACACAAACTCTTAAATATCTGGAGGTTATCAGAAAACAACAAAACTCACTGACTATTGAAATTCACTTGGATATCAACACAACATACTGTTACACAACAACAAGTTAATTTCAATTATTTCAAAGCACAAGTTTCAATGAGTTTCAATGTGTAAACAATGTCCCAAATCATTTAAGTTTCACTAAGTATTGAGTGCAAACTTATTAGCTGACCTTTTATTAGCTATTATTTTAGCAACAAACTTGTCAATATTCATAACTCAAGTTTGCTGACAAAACTAAATAATAATTATTATGAACAAAGAAAGGTATCTGTTTACATTTTGGAACTTCAATACATGACAATTAATTACAAGACATGGAACCAATAACAAAGGAATGCCCTTTACTTTTCAAATGCAAGTTAATTACCATTTACAAGTACAAATTAATCTAGTCCGGACCAGACTGGGTCATCAAACGGCACTGATTAATACAAAGTTTTGGCGTGGGCCTCTCAGGCCTTCAAACTACGCTCTGCTACCAAGAAATGTTCAGTACACCCCTGCCTAGACCGCGGAGTCAGCATTGGCGCAGTGGAAGGCTTATCATGAGTAGACTCCGGACAAGAACTAGGTTTCAGCCGGGATGTAACTGAACAATAGGACTGCGATACACAGCGCTTAATCTATATTGTGAAGTAAGGTGGTTACATACGGTCTGTGGTCCTGGGCAGTGGAGACAGAGGTGGTGTAAGGGAGCGCGCGCGCCCCTGGGTCCTTTCTTCGTCTTCTTCTGCAGACCTTACCAATTAGTGACCTCACTCACAACACAAATAACAGCGTTCACAAGACACTGGGCGTTTCAACAATAGATACACAATAACACACACGGGGGAGCCTCTTTTATTATGATTTACAGTCCCGACAACATGCGCGTGTGGTAGAAAAGGTTATCTTTCAAAGCATCCGCGACCGGCCACTCCAGAGATGGCATCAAAACCTTGGTCGTACAAAACGGGATCACATAGATAATTTTAGATGTATTCAAACTCGATGTGCCAGGCACATTCAACGCGAGCGATATTTTAACAAATTCAGCAAAATTAATCCGACATTTTTGCCACGAGAATTTCAATCAAGTGTCACTGTCAACTTCAAGTGACAGCTAATGTCAATTTGACGTGACATTAGAGTTGCGTTCAGAAACGTCGATCTTTTCCGAACAGGTAAAGTTTTGCAAACTGTACCAAATGACAAATACTTAAAATTTTATTTAAGTAATAAATTGTACTTGTACCTACTTAACCAATAGTGTTATTGTTGATCGAAGGGTAAGAGTAAAAATATAAATTAATTCTAGATAACTAATATCGCTATTAAAATGAGGATTGGTCGTAGATGGGTGAAAATTAAGTATAATATTAATATATTCTCATTGCCAAAAAATAAAAATAAAAATTGTCAAAAAAAATGTGTTTTTTGAGGTTTGCCTTGCAACCCATATCACTAAAGTGTTATTAGAAATACGACGACCTATTCCCAGACCTACCAAATATAGGTACACAAAAAAATCTTAAAAATCGGTCAAGCCGTTTTGGATGTGTTTGGTTTCATTCAAACACTGTGACACGAGAATGTTATATATTAGAAAAAGATATAATATGAGATTCCCATGATTCTTCAAAATTTCTCCAAAAGAGAACCTAACTTTACCCACTCTAAGATCATTGACGATGATTTACCACCATAATCGACGTGCGACTGTGACTTTACAGCATACATAATCCCCATATCCGTTACTTGTACGGATTCGTTGATAAATGATGACGTGCAGTCATCTAAATCATCGAGCGCGTACGTCTTGTTGTTACTAATACCCGTATAAATAAAAAGGGCTTGTAACGGTCCGGACGGCCATCCTCATCAATTATTAGGTATCGGCAGGTAATGACAGAGGCGACGGCAAGTCGTAAATGTTGCCCGATTGACCGATATACGCAGTAAAAAACAGTTAGAATACTCATGTGCTATGGGATGTTTTAGCGTTTTATAGCCGAACTTTACTTATATTATCATGGTTGTACCGTTTTCTGATTATGGGAGAACATATAGTTTACAGAATAAAATGTTGTGGTTAGTTTCAGGCATACGTTCTTCGATCAACAATAACACCTAGGTCTGATCAAAGCATACGTTACATGTTTCAGCTTTACACCTTTACACAAGTGATCAACGATTTGATATCGTTTAATTCATCCTCATCAACATCATCAGCCATACGACGCCCACTGCTGGGCACAGGCCTCCCCGAGGATCTTGATTAAAAAAACAATGTGTGCTTGCATATCTAAAAATAAACAATGCCGTAACTAACAATTATTTCTATTATTTGCAGTATTTTTAAAATCAATCTAAATAAACATATTATTATGATTGTAATATCACTTATTCGCTGCTCACTTTTTTCGCTTTATCTACCACTTTCAAATGTTTTTATTTACTTAATAGATTGGGAAAACAGTTTAAAAAAAGCTCGTTACTTCAAATGACATCAATCTTTCCGCTAGAATCGCTAGGCCACCCACTAGAGTCATGTAAGTACAAAGATTATTCACAAAGAAAATACCTATATACATCAAACATCACTATTGACCGATTTGGCGCAGGAGTAGAATACCCGCCTTCTGCTCTAGAGGTCTCGGGTTCGATTCCCGAACAAGACAAATATTTGTGTCTATAAACATGTCTATTTGTCTTGGTCTGGATGTTTTCTATGTATAATAAGTATGTATTTACAAACAAAAAATATTTATATTTTTAAATCAAGTTTTCTATGACAGTTTCTTTTCTTGACTTATGCTCCATAGTCCCCGGGGTCAATTTAATATTTTAAAGAAGTTCCCCACGGCCCCTAAATATTGAAAGTTATGCTCCATTGCCCCCAAAATCAAAAGTACAGTCGTTTACTAAGGTGATTAATTAAAATCAGATTAAATCAACAGAACCCCTCTGGCCACGTGGTCCTACTGCCTTTGTCCTACCGATCGGACCACTTGAACTTTTTTTTCCGGTTGGTTCGATTAATCGGATTACAAGGAATTGTAATTCCGCTTCGTCCTACCGATCGGACTACATGAACTTTTTTTTCAGGTTGGTTCGATTAATCGGATTACAAGGAATTATAAGTCCGCTTCGTCCTGCCGATCGGACCACATGAACAAATTTTTAATGGTGCTCAATTTGTATATCTGTTATGCCGGGTTTTCACCTACGTGACGCCTAACGGCGTTAAGGCGATACTCGGAAAAAATGTACTGAAGCGAGATAGCAATGAGAATCCGACGCGCGCGGGAGCGAGACCGATTTTGCAGATTAGGCAAAAAAAACAAAATCATTTCGTATTAAAAAACTACAGCGATTTTTAAAAAAATGCTTCTATACGATCCTCAATATTATTGGTGTCCACTAATTAAACCAATTTCCAATAGTGTAAGTAACTTATCTTACTTTTTCGTATTTTTTAGAGGTCTCTTCGAAAAGAAAAAGTGTCGAGGCAAAATCATAAAATCGTGTTTTTGAAACTAAACGATTCTAGATAAAGGTATGAAGAAATATATATCTTATTACCAGATTTGTAACAACTGTAACCGTCCTATAGTTTTAAATCAAAAAAAGTCCATATTTTTCCGAGTAGCGCCTTAATAACGGCATGCGCGTCTTAGCGCGCTTATTGTATGAAATTAGTGCGCTAAAACCCGGCTACACCTGCGTATTATATCAAATAGCGCGCTAATTAATGGCATTAGATGCAGGTGAAGCCCGGGCTAAAGATGGGTGTAAATATAAAGTTAAGATTGGCCGGCTAAACTTAAGTTTATGTTTGACGAGCGGCTAATGTTAGTTACTTACACCTATCTTTAGCCGGGTAATCTTAAGTATAGCCGCAGCCCATCGGCTAAAAATGTAGAAGCAAATGAAAAGGAATAAATGTATAGTTTTTTACTTTATTATCAAAAAATCTATATATATAAAATCGAGGGGACATAACTCACTCATCACGAAATCTCGAAAACTACTCGACCAACGAAGATGTAATTTGGCAGGAAGGTAAATTATGCCTAGGAGACGTCCGCTAAGGACGGATTTTTTGAAACTCCCCTCCTAAAGGTGGGTTCGATTCCCGAACAAGATAAATATTTGTGTGCATGAACATGTCTATTTGTCTTGGTCTGGGTGTTAACTATGTATATTAAGTATGTATTTACAAACAAAAAGTATTTAAGTATATATTTATCCGTTATCAAGTTTTCCATGATACAGTTTCTTAATGAAATTAACATGAGCTTAGATAATTGGTGTGAATGTAAGAAGTTATTTATTTATTTATTTATTATTTATTTATTAAAGGGGTAAAATGGGGGGGTTAAGGTTATATGGAACTTCCTCATTTATGGATTTAGAAGCATGAAAATTGGTACGTTGGATATTGGTTACGACCAAAAATGATCTGAGTAAGCAAAGTAAAAAAAAACTCCCCCTTAATAGGGTAAAATGGGGAGATAAAGTTTATATGGAACTTCTTCATTTCTGAACTTAGAAGTATGAAAATTGGTATGTTGAATACTGATCACGATTGAAAATTATCTCCGTAAGCGAAGTTAAAAAATTCCCCGAGAATGGGGTAAAACGGGCGGATTAAGCTTATATGGAACTTTTCTCATTTCTAAACTTAGAAGTATGAAAATTGGTATGTTGGATACTGGTCACGATTGAAAATGATCTGCGTATGCGAAGTTATAAAAAAACCCTTAATAGGGTAGAAAGGGGGGATTAAGGCTAATATGAAAACTTCCTCATTTCTGGACTTTCGAGTATGGAAATTGGTGTGAAGGATACTAGGTCATGATTAAAAATGATCTGCGCAGGCAAAATAAAAAACCCTAATAGGGTAGAAAGGGGGGTTTATGTTTATATAGGGTGGGTGGGGTATTAAAGATACGGAGTTTGGATGTTTATGGCTCAATCACAACTAAACGGCTAAATCGATCGGGATAGTTGAACTCTGGCCGGGAATATTTCATACGCTTTTTTTAACTCGGGAAAAGTACAGTTCCCGTGGGATACAGTTTTTTTTGTTCACTTTTTTATAATGAAGCATGGGTCCCATGATAGCTCATTTTCGTGCAAAGCAAAAAATTCTTTATGCATTGGAATAAACTCAAGAAAATCAGTATTACGCATTTTTTTGCAAAGTATTGACTTGATTTTTTCATTTTGGTAGTTGAAGAGAATGTCCGAATATTATTCATACGATAGAATAGTAGCTCCTGTTTGTCTAGGTATCGTACCTTCTTATGCCTAAACCACGGGTAGCGTGCTCGATCTACGATCGATGAGGTTATGTGACTTTTGCAATGGTCTATCATGGGATTGCTGTTAAAAAATATATATCGTGCTTCGGAAGACACGATAAGCTAGGGTTTCTGGCTGCATTTGGATTGGTTAGTATACCATAACTTCAATGGACCCGTGTGGAAGGTCATGGCCCATTCTCCTTAATATGAAGGCATGTGCCCCAGCAGCGGGGACATTAAAATAGATTGATGATGGTGCTGAGGAGACCGTAGAGAATGCCTATCTACCTACTTTTTGACACAAAATTTTGCGATGTAGTACTTACTCGCGGCCGGCCATTCATATTCCTATTTCTACTTTCCCCACTATTATTATAAATGCAAAATTGTATATGCTCACGTCAAACCGGCTGATCCAATTTTGATGAAATTTGGAATTGAGATAGTTTGAGACAGTGCTTCCGGGTGCTCCTACTAATTACTCCTACTGATAGGAGCACCGGGACACCCATGTCCTGATGCTAGGAAGGACATAGGCAAATTGTAACCGCGGGAATAAGGCTCATTCCCATGGTAAAATAAGTTTTAGCTTGGGCAAAGCTGTAGAATGGAATTGGTATTCAAGGCGATTTTTGAGTTCATGGGAAGGATGATAATAGGTCTTTACCTATGAAATTGCCGTTTTGTATGGAGATTTCTGTAATTATTTTTTTTCCATACTAACGTTTTTGTTATTATTTAACGACTAATATTATGTAAATTTACAAAATTTTACACACGTATTTATGGACATTTTAACTACTAAATGACACATTCGTTATAAGAAAAAAATTTTTTTTCACTAAGTTACAACTAATAAAGTACGAAATTCTGGAAACAAAAATAGTCGTAACTTTCGGAATAAGTTTTTTCTATGTAAATAATCAAATATCGTGGTTATTAAATTATCAAAAGTTGCTCGATACGGTCTTAATGTAACGCAATATTAAAGAAATTATATATTTCTAATATTATAAAAGTTATTAAGTTATATGTACAAAAGAAAAAACGGCAATTTCATATGTAAAGACCTATTATTTAGAATAGAGACAGTTTAAGGCCCTGGAAAGGATATATTTTACTTTTTACAATTAAAATTTTTAAAATCACTTTAAGCGCAGGCTAATTTGGGGGCAGAAATTGGTATTTAAGTAAATAATTTGAGACCCTGGCAAAGATTATAATAGGCTACTTTTACTTTTTACCACAGGATAGTATCATATTCCCACAGGAAAATCAATAAGTAGGTATTATTTGTTTGTCCGTCTTTCACGTCCAAACGGAGTAACGGATCAATGTGATTTTTGGTACAGTGGGTAGATTGGGAGAGAATGACATAGTTTATCCCGGAAAATATTACATTTCGTCAGGATAATGTTGTGTAGAACACGCGGGCGAAGCCGCGGGCGGAAAGCTAGTATTATTATAAAATTAACTAGTGACGTCATTCGAAAGCACTTTAGAAGTAGCAACACCTCGAATCATTTTGGTGGCGTAGTGGGGAGAGGTTGGATATCCCTCCTACCAAACGCCAAAGCGCGGAGAAGCATAGTTTCTGAGAAAAAAAATTTTGCTCCATAAAACCTGAATTCAAAAGAAAATTGATGCAAATCTCTTTTCTGGCTTTTTTCTTTCCCGTTTTTGTTCACCAATCTAACCTTACCTAAACTGACCTAAACCTACTGAAACCTAACTTAACAGTGTGTAGTTATCTATGGTTGGCAGGTGACATATGTGCACTTACGTCAAAAACGTTCCAATTCACAAAAAAAATATTTCGGAAGAAAACAAAAAAACGATTTAAAAAGCATAATCTTCAAAATTCATATTTTCGTTTGTCATAAAATTATTACGAAATCGTAAAGCATACTTTAAAACGCATAACTTTATAAAGCACTAGCTTCCGCCCGCGACTTCGTCCGCGTGGACATTCGAGAAAATACTTAGGGGACCAATAACCAGGATAAAAAGTATTCTATGTTTTAATTTCATAAAAATCCGATCAGCCGTTTTTACGTGATTAGGCGGGTCCTCCCTCACCAAGCGAGCTGCCTCGCGCGAGGCAGAACGTTTGCCACGTGCGGAGGGCGTTGCACGAGGCTGCTCACTTGGTGAGGGAGGACCCGCCTAATCACGTAAAAACGGTTGATCGGATTTTTATGAAATTAAAACATAGAATACTTTTTACCCTGGTTATTGGTACCCTAAGTATTTTCTCGAATGTCCACGCGGACGAAGTCGCGGGCAGAAGCTAGTAAATAATAAGTGTCTGTTTCACAATCAAAAAGTTAGTTCTGAGTAGCTTAGGTACCATGAACTTTTAGGGTACTTAAGATGATTTAGGTTTCTATACCCTATTTACCCCCTGGGTTTGATTTTCGAAACTACGAAATGGGTTGCCTATTTGTTTTAAGAAGTAAGCCTACAAAGTTTCAAATTGAAATGTCTATTTTACCCCCTAATTTTTCATTCAAAATTTCACCCCTATTTCAAGCTTTTAGGGGTTGAATCATGTTCAGCGTGTTAAACATCAAAATAAATGCCGTTTTTGCAATCGTCATCCCATAAAACCTTAATAACGACATCCATATCAATTTTTAGGTTTATTTATCCCATTTAACCTCTAAGGAGTTGATTTTCGAAAAAATACAAAATATGTGTTTCCTTATTTGTTTTACTTTCCGACCATAAGCCTAAATAATAAATTAAATGAAAGACTTTCCAGATACAACATTTCATCCCCTTTTCACCCCTTTGGGGGTGGAATTGTCAAAAACGCTGACACAGGTAAATATTAATTTTCAATTGCCAGCCTAAATACAAAATTTGAAGATCCTAACTTCAAAACTGACGAACTTTCATACAAACATTAATACCCTATTTCACCCCCTTAGGGGTGGAATTTCCAAAAATCCTTTCTTAGTGGATGCCTACACTGTATAACGTATCTATATGCAAAATTTGAAGTCTCTAGGTTCAGCGGTTTGGGCTGTGCGTTGATATCTCAGTCAGTCAGTCAGTCATTCAGTCAGTCAGTCAGTCAGTCAGTCAGGACTTTGAATTTTATATATATAGATTATTAATTTTTTAATACATTAATTTTATAAAAATGTCAATATCTCGAATTACTCATGTCTAGAACGCGTGATCCGATTGGCGGGACTACGTGGTCTAAGAAAACGTTAGTTTCTATAGTCCGATTAGTTATCGAACCAACAGGACATCAAAAGTTCACGTGATCCCATTGGTGGGACTACGTGGTCTAAGAAAACGACAGTTTCTGTAGTCCGATTAGTTAATCGAACCAACCGGAAAAAAAGTTCATGTGGTCCGATAGGTAAAAAAGAAAATAAATAAAATATTAAACTGCCCCCGGGGGCTATGGAGCATAAGTCAGTTTCGACTGACTGACTTTAATGAAATTTACATGGGATTAGATAATTTGTGTGATTGCAAGAAGCTATTTATTTATTTATTATCACCCACTAGTCAGGAGACAGGAACATCATCCTCTTGGTAATAGTCACCGCAACATCAACTGTCACATCGTGATGACGTGATAGGAATAGGACTGTTACATGGATAGATCATTCCTAATCATTCCAATAAGCAGATCCCTTAAAATAAATCAATGGCAGCAGTCAGTTCACCTAACTCAAACAAATCCCCGCGAAATGACGTGAATGCTTGCAACATGATGCTCACGCACCGGAAAGCGTGATGCGCAGGGGCCGGAGGAAGCGGGCCGTTAATGGACTCGTCTCGATTCGACACGACCCGCCACATCCTCTGCCCACCATTACGGGCCCAACGGACCGTGAGCGCCGACCATCCTCCCGACCTAACCCTCCCCCTAAAAACCCATGTCAAAACACTTAGCCGACATGAGAAAAAAGTGTGAAATTACCATAAGTGGCCTGTGTCTACGAAACAACCTTTTAAAATCAGTCTAATATAATAACGGTACGTTCTAAGTAAAGATAGAAGTGTAGATAAGTTAATAAGATTATTATTATACATCGAGCCGGGGTCGGGGACCGGCTTTTAGGGACGGAATGTTTCTGAAACCGTGTATAAAAAACGACTGGACTCCCGGGATCGGTCATTCTGTGGCCAGACTGGGTACACGCATCTTCGTTCCAATAACGACGCTTTTTTGTGTAAAGATCCTAATCCTTGATCGCGTCGAGGTCAGCAGTCCAGGGCAGCGGCTCGCGAGGGGCGTACGTCGCGTCTCTTGTTCTAGTTCTGTTTGCGATAGGTACTTAGTGCATCATGAATTCGGACTCTGGAAGAGTGGTAAGTACCTACTATATTTTTATAAAATACTTACCTATTTACATACTTATCTAAATAATTTGTTATCAATCATACATGTTTTTGTTTTAAGTAATTGTTTTCTTTTTATCTATATTTTGCTATACGAAATGAAAATTACCTACTAGAATTAAGATTCGTCTAAAATGGTATAACTATGAGCGTATCCAAACCAAACTACATTTAGGTACGTACGTTATTTCATAGCTAAACTAAAACAAGACGACAAATCAATTTGTATTGGTAACAAATGCTCTAATAAATAAATCGGTCAGAATGTTTGGACACCGTCGCGCTTAATCATGGCGGCACTTACTGTGATTGAATATTGAATGCTGCTTGAATGGAGTCGTTGAGTGCACGACGCACGGCCTGCCATCTCACCCTTCTATTGTCCAGCTTTCTTAGAGCTTACATTCTCCATTATATTGGGATAAAAAATAATACGACAATTTATTAGGTCAATTTAGCTCCTTGAATCAGCTTAAGCATTCCGTTTACAACTTCCTTCGATCAGAAAACTTCGAGTTTTAGGATTAAACGAATTTGTGTTTTTCTTTTATGAGCCATTTCACACTTTTGCGCTGTTGTATGGAGGTTGCCTCGAAGTCTGCTGGCGCGCGACTGATTTACTGATATCGATGCGCGGAATTATTACCATAATATTTACTTTTAATTATTATTTATTTTTGTGTGTTCCTAAATGATGTAAGTTAATTTTTGTCTACATATTTTGTTATAATTTCTTAGTATTGTAAGAGAAATATAATAACGTTTTTAAAATAGTACTTATTTGAATAATTTTCGTAACTTAGAAATTTAGTCATAAATTAAGAATAGTAGATTGTACAACAAGTGCATAAAACGTACCATTTTACCCGAGACGTATATATCCATCCGAGCCGTAGGCGAGGGTGGATAGTCAATTCGAGGGTAAAATGGGTTTTATGTTCGAGTTATACACTCTGCTTTTCACTTCGAGTGTGAGGTAAATAAATAACAATATTGCAAAAAAGAAAAAATTAAGCATTCGCCATATTGGCGGGAAGACTTTCTTTTTCTTTTTTTTATACGTGGCATTGGCAGCACAGTGACTTTAGCATAGATCGTAGTCCATAATGCTCTTGAAATACTTATTTCTTAGAAAACTCATTAGTTTTGCCTAGTTTTATTAATTTAGTAATTTAACATGAATTTTGTACAAAATTTAAGAAACAGAATGAAATACGTGAGGTATTAATAAAATTTATTTAACTAAGTTTAATTGCGTGTGTGACTGTTTACCTGACGACCTTTGTCTTAGAGTCTGAGACTTAGACGAAGATTTTACTTTATGCACTAGAGCATAAAAAGCGATTTTATGCAGCCTATACCCAACATAAACACGAACTTTACGAGCATGAGAAGTGAAAATATATTTAAGAAATAAATCTACATTATGATTCAACAAGTACGTATTCCACATATGACGAATTTTTTTTACCAGTTTCAAGGTAGAGATTACTTAGAATTAGGACTTCAATGTATTCATTTCGAGCGTTTAGCCATGGAGGGGGCGAATAAACAGGTTAATTATTTTATACACACGATATAAATCAAAATTCCGATGCATTAAGGTACGACAACAAAGGCTGATCTATTTATGTTTCTTAAATAGAAGTTGAATAATTGCATCCAATCCCGAGATGAACGACGTCAACAACTTACAATTTCGCAAATTTCTACAGATTTTTGTGAAATGGATTTTTAAGTAGAATTAATGGTTGCGTTAGTTTGGTTTGTCTTCCGTGTTTGATCACACGTTATCTGAATTGAAATCATCATTTGAATTAACTCGGCAAATGCAAAACTTTGTTTAATCATTCAAATAATATATTCATGTAAAATGATTGATTGACAGATAGCTTAAGGCAGCGTGGACTAGACGTCCAGCCAGTCGTGAACTATAAAAATAAATGAGATGTTTATGAGTTATGTACCAGCATGGTCCATTTACCGATTCACCACGGACCAACACAAATCACTTTATAATGTTCTTCTGAATCGGCGGGAGATCTTAGATGCCTCATTGTTTGATGAAAGAATCGGAACCGAGCCACACAATGAGCGCAGACTGACACTTGTCAGTGTAAGTATTACATAGTATTTTTCTGCGTTAGTATCTGAATTGAATTGAGACATCTTCGTGGGAATAAAGAAAACGATCAATAGGCTTAGTATGGACTTAAATAGGAAACACTGAGCGGAAGGAAATTCTAAATTCAAAAGAAAGAGAAGAAATTAAAATCATTACTAAAACGCTTGTGTGCTTAGTGAAATGTGAGTGTTTTGTTTTAAAACTACATCTCACATCCATCACATAAGCACAAAAGAACATCTCAACGCCGTTAAAAAATTAAAACCAAAAAACTGATGAATAATGTTGACGGTTCAACGATGTAATGATTGACAACTACGGTGTTTATCTAGAGGATTGTAATTACGGAAATCATCGCGTTGTTATAATTTTTGTTAATAAGAAGCGGTCCCATTAATCATCAGGTAAGTGCGAGAGGTGTTCCGTCAGCCATAGTCGGGTCGGTGCCGGTTAGCCAGAACAAATAGACAACTTCTCTCTCGGTATCTTAATTAGAAACATGGGTAAATCCTTGCATGAAACATATTAAATTGGATTTTGTACTTTAATCTTGTACCTTTAATTAACGTTGAAGTGATGGATATATGCTTTAAATATGGGTTTCATTATAATCTACTGAGATATAACATAGGCCCCGAATACTTAACAGTCTTCATTAATTTCATTCAACCACTTATTACAAATTATCAAGCATAATCATTACAGCTAACAGCTATGGGTAAACAGTAACTATTATTAAATACTTACCTACTTATATCAAAATGTGTGATCGAAGGACCACCAGAAAGTAATATTTAACGATATTACTTTTCCTTTTTACAGGTTGATAATTCAGATTGAGATCAGTAGTCGATAGCCAAAGTTTAGCCTCAACTGTCTAGAAAGGGCAACTTGACTGTGTATGACCTAAAACGGGGGTTTTTAAAGATAATAAAGAAGTTATCTGTACTAATTTTATAAAGAGGAAGTATATGATTTTTGGTTTCGTTTGTAAATAAACTCAAAAACTACTGAACCGATTTTAAAAATTCATTCAGCATTAAAAAGCTACATTCTCCGTTGTTCCTACAGGAACAGGTACCATGCGGGTAAAACCGCGTGGAGCAGCTAGCCTTAATATAAATATAAAAATTACTCTGCGATTACTCTATCTTAATTCAGCCCAGCGAATTGTATTGTAAGCTTGCTTGCTATCTGCCTTTTGTTGTTTCCATTTTTTGTTATAGGTAGCTACCTACTTAATTATAATTTTTCTAGATCGTATATAACGTGCATTAATTAGAATTTGACTAAATTATAATCTAAGTCGTATGCAACTAATATTCTGGATTACATGATAATACTTTTACATTTTTTACATAATATCTGATTACATAAAAATGTATTCATGGACTCGTAAAAGTAGAATTACGTAGGTACTCCATTTTGTAAAACTAATTTTGATTTTAATTTACACAGCTTAGGCAGCATTTACATGGGGCCAATACTTGAGATTGAGACAGTCCATTAAGCCAGTCCAATATTGGCATCGTGTAAATCGAGATAGTCCACTACATTGGATTGTCCTTAAAGCAGGGATCAATAGAAATATAATATCTTTTGTCTTACGGCCGATTTCAATAAACTATCTTCAGTAACAGATAGGCCTACTATAGATCTGTTATGAGGCAACTGTTGTTATTTCCCGTCATTTAACAGAAATATCTAGACAACAAATCTTTAGTAAGTCTATCTCTCACTGAGGATAGCTTATTGAAATCGGCCGTTAGTGGGCTGGCTTAGTGGATTGTCTCAAATAGGTATTAACTACGTGTAAATGCTGCATTACTCCATGGCTTACTGGCAGATAGGTGATACTTCCAAATCAGTATAGGTGCCAGTACATATTATGCTGATTATAATAATATGCAGCGTGTTAAAAAGCAAAAAAATTAAACTTAAATTCCGATGACGTAACATTTGTATTATAAGATATGAATCTCGAATAGGTAGGCCGTTTCCGTAAGTTTCCGTCTGTAAATAATATTAGGTTTTTTTTTATTAAATCTACAATCTAGCGCATATTACGCCACTTACTTCCTTCTTGTATAGACTTTTATTTTGATTTACCTCTCTACTGACCGAGTAGACACTTAAATATGCTTTTTTTACTCTCTGCACCGTTACGTTCGTCGACGTAACATAATTATGCTGTGTGTACCTAATTGGACTTTTACAAGAGCTAGCTTAGTGATGGGATTAATCTATATTACCTACTTAACATTATTAGGAGGAAAATTTGATTGTTTGTTTTATAATATAATATATAATAAGGATAAACTTTACTATTTGCTGGACCGATTTAAAAAAATATACCAGTATAAAGTTACTTACATTATTCCTGAATGACTTTAGGCTATATCTTATCTTGATATTCCTACATGAACATGTACCACGCAGGTAAAACCATGCGGAGCAGCTATGTAAAATAATATGAGTGTGATGTTTTTGTTATTGTTTTAGATGGTAAAAACTTACCTACCTACTTAGTAAAAAATCACAAAACCCTATCAGCCCTTTAAATTTTTTTTAGTTATTGTGATAGGAACTTAATAGCAAAAGCTCTTACAGATGTAGGAAAGTGTAAAAATATTTCAGTTACTTTTAAATAAATTGATTTATGACGTAACTAGAAGTCTATAATAATGTTTCTTGCCTCCAGATGTGTGTTCTGGTGAGCCTGGCACTGATGGCATCGAGTGAGGCGTTTTTCCTGAAATGGGGCTCTGAATCGTAAGTATAAAGGTATTTTTTTTTAATTGAAATTCTATGCATATTATTGTGTGTATTAAATGCTAGCCCTTTCTACTATTTTTTTTACGCTTAGCGAGTGTTCAATCTGTGCGTATTAAATATTTAAATGCAGGCGTATCCATTAGCTTCCTTCTTTAGTTTAACCTGTGGCTTTAATCTGGGTACCAACAGCATGAGACCAGGTGACATATCGGAACTGAGCAGGGACCTTACTGTTAACTATGTTATACGCAGGCTATATACGCAGTGAAAGTATATATAGCTCCGTCCTGCAATCAACATTAGGTACCTACTATAAAATTGTTTGACAGTTCGCAGTAAGGACCCTATTCTGATTCAGTGAATCCTCTTCCTAGGACGATAGGTTAGCTGAAACTGGCGCCCGCCCTCATAGAAGGATTTCGATGTGTGTCTAGTATTTTTAGAAGGTAGTATTACATCCATTCACTCGTAGTCACTGCTAGAAGTAGATAGAGAGCAAAACTGCTAAAAGTGGCCGATTTTGACACATTTTTTGTTTTATTAAAATTGTATTCTATACTAATTGTATTGTATCCATAAATAAATAAAATCCAACGGGGCGCCCTTTCGGCTAAATTGTGCGTGATTGTTAAGAGAGTCTGGTAAATGCCTCTACGTTGATATGATACGCAACTATACTTCAACGAGCACTATACCTACTCTAGACTTTTTAATAGTTGTATCCAAGTGAACAAATTTTCTTAAATGTTACAATCGTACATAGGAATTTAAAAAAATAGATATCCTTATCAAGTCAAATGCTCGAGATTGAGAGAGTGAGTTTGAGCAAATATTCCTCTAGTAAATTTATAATTCTTCTGCTTAGAGCCCCATTTATATACAAAACCTGGTGCCAACTTTACGAAAATAAGCTGCTAATAAAAATTTAAGCTTATCTTATATCAAATAGCAATAGGAATATTAGCTGATATAAACGAACAATGCCCGTTACTCGTACAAACTAGAATGATCGAATGTTACAAAATTAACGTTATGTGTTATTGAGCAATATGAACTGTTATCATGCCTAGCGAACCAATAACATGTGGAACGGAGGCGGTATAACCACAGAATAAATTCTACCAGTATTCCATTTTTATTACAAGGTTTTTATTAACTTGCCATGTTAGTTAGGTAGTTAGTTAATTAGTTATTGGGGGACAAATCTTCCAAGCTTAATTTGACCCACTTCCCAGTGTCCGATGGAGCTGAAATTTTGTATACAGGTTTGGTTTAGATGACAATGCAATATTTAAGTACAGTCAACAAAACGCTTGTCATTAAAATGATTTTTTTATTAAAAACTTATCAGATTATAGATCGGAACGCGAGTTACGACGAGTTATCGCCTAGAGCTCGGTAAGTATGATTTTAGAAAGATCGCGGTATGCGTTTCATATAAATATTTCCAAGATCATACCGAGATTGAGACGATGAGTCATGAGTCGCGTTCAGGCCTTTTCTAGGAAGATGGAATACTGAAGTATTTATTTTGTGGTAAAACTAACTACCGTGTTAGTTAGTGACCAATGAACACATGCATCTGGTATGCACGCAAATGCACAATGCTTCAAATACCTACTACTACCAAACTATTATTGCCTCGGTTGGAAAAGTCTTTGCAAGTACTTATATTAGTTTAAAGGGGTCGTTTGATTTAACTACAAAGAATCAAACTTTGAACATGAGCTTAAGTTTTTGAAAATAATATATTTAATTAAGTACTTGTATTAATGCGACTATTACTGAAACCTACTTTTCCAATGGGTGCTTTTTGTTATTCCGAAAAACCTTGCGGTATTCAATATTTCGGCTAGTTTGTAATATTTCATTAGTGTTGTGTGCTACTCAGCTGACCAATTCTGTAACCCCTAGGTTGGATGACTCTAGAGAAATGTCCATATTGTTCCAGCAGACAACCGGTGGCGCAAAAATCGTGGATCCAGCAGCAAATGGCTCCATCGTCGTACCGCTACCAGTACATGTACTCGCCGTATGAGCAACGGAAGATATACCAGCAGCCTCAGTACGTGCAGAACGAGGTCCCCATGGCCCAGAGCATGGCCCCCATCCCCATCAGCGTCCCGGCTGGGGCTAGTCTCACCCCCGTGTCCCTACAGCACGTGCAGTTGGTGCCCTGCATGTGCCCCGTAGCCCCCGAAGAAGCAGAGAAACTCCAGGAACAAGTCGGCCCGGGCCCCTACCTCGCGCAGACCTACGCCCAACCTTCCTACTCCATCCCACAGCCCATACCCGCACAGGCGGACAAACCCACCAATAAACAGTAATAATAACCCCCCTAAATTAGTCCCCACCAAATTACATAGTTTCCTTTTTAAACATTATTTATTTCATCTATTTATGTAAGCGAAGACTGATAGTTTAAGCGGTGACCTGTATGTATTTCCAATTTAATAAACTAATGTGGAATTTTGTCAGTGTTATTTATTTGATTTGCGATTGTTTTCCTTGTTTCGAATCGTCGAGAAGTTATTAATCAAAGGCGCTTATTAATGAAATGCGCTATTTGTAAGAACATAACGAGCGTAGTAAAACGTATTATGTCCGAGTGCCGTAATGGTAGCTTTGAATTGATTACTTGGTGTAGAACAAGGCAAACGTGAGCAGCGCAAGCTTGTAGAGTGAATAAAGAAATCAGTAGAAAGTGCATTGTCGTTATTTTTAACACAAAATAGGGATGGTTGGTACTTTTCGCTTCACAGAATCATGCTAATTTATTGTAGATATACAGGATGTTTTTCTATAAGTGCAATACCTCTTATGTGGTGATTGTACTTATGAATATGAACAACTTTTACTATGAGGCCAACTCTGCAACTTCACAAAAAAAAAACAGCTGTTCCATACATTCTAGTCAGGTAGGTATTAACAAATTGTATGAAACAGCAGATTTTTTTTTGTTGAGTTGCAGAGTTGGCACCATAGTAAAAGTTGTTTATATTCATGAGCACAATCACCACCTAAGAGGTATTGCACTTATAGAAAAACACCCTGTATAGAGATAATGGATAGAGTGAGAGAATTTCGCATCTCCTACTCAAATTAGAATACGAAGTCTGTATTAATTTTATTGTATTGTTTATAACTCCGGAGGTCACAGATTGAACTGATGCCATATTGGTCGTCTAATAGTCACCAGGAAAAAAACTGCTTTTCGCATGATTCAAGTATAAAACCTATGTTTTTGCACGAGCGCGCGCGCGCGGCCGACGGCGGCGGGCGCAGGCGCCTGCTCGCAAACCTCAGGAAGTGCGGTTACGCAAACACTTTCATTGTGTTTTCGATATCATTCGAACGTTAACTCTGAATCATAGTAAATAACGACTATGTTTTCACGCTCTGATACTGACGTCTAGTGTATTACGCACATGATGTTTTTGATGAATGGTTTGCTCAGAAATCACAATAATAACTTTATACTGATCTAATTTTAATAAGCTTCGTCGGCAGCGAACGTAGGTAATAGGTTAATCTTACAAAGTAGGACACATGGGCTTTTCAAATAAAGGAAAAAACAAGAAATAAATACAAAACACTGTCTTCGATTAACAATTCTAGACAAGGGTCTAGATACATAATTGGAGTAATAAACATGGCTGAGAAAATATGCGCCCACCGAGCCATTTGAGCGTATATTTATAAGTAGTTCCTGTCATTTATGACATAAGATCGAACATTATTAACCTTTTTTCTCAGCCATAAAAAGTTTTGATTTATTCGTGAGCCGTCATCTAGTATATTATGTACTATTGTTGATCGAAGCACAGTGCATTATAGTTTGGTGTAAATGGCATAACACTAAAAATAAAGAATCGTTATTACCTTAGGACCAATGCTTAGGACCCAGTTAGACCAATACCACATGAGTAAATACGTAGTTTTTATTTACTCATGTGCTGTTGAGGAGTGAGGCGCTGGCCGGTTTTTTGTCTATTATTTTGTATACTCTTTTTTGATTACTTGCTCTCTGTATTTTGTGATGAATAAAATGTCAGTACGAGAAAATATATTTTGCGTTTTCGTTATTAAAATAAAGTCCAAAGAAGTTCCTCGCCACAACTGGCGACCGTGTTTAATTTAAAAAGTGTGAGGAAAATTAAATACGACTGTAGAACGATAAATCGCAGCCACAGACGCGACAAAGAAAAATGGAGAAACTGAAAAAGTTGCGGACTGTGGCAAGAAGGCAGTTTACAAAGGCGGCAGATGGAGTAGCAGGAGCAGAACTGCCGCAGGAGATGAAAAGTCTGTTAAAATATTTCGAAGAAAAAGCCGAAACCTTATTTACGTTAGACGAACAAATAAAAGAAGAATTTTTGAAAGAAGAAGATTTTGACGTCGATTGTTTCGAAAAAGACCAAGATTCTACAGAAGAATATCGGAAAAGATATCATGAATTGAAAACGTTATACGAGGAAACAATATTGGAAGACCATTTATGCAAAAGTAGTTCCGAAGTTACAGTAAGGTCAGAAAAGAAAGTCGATTTTAACAGAAAGTTTAAATTACCCGCGATTGAATTCAGGAAGTTTGACGGCCAAATAAGTGTTTGGCTGGGTTTTTGGGGTCAATTCCACAAAATCGACGAAGACCCAAATATTGACGATAATGATAAGCTGCAGTATTTAATTCAAGCTACGGAGGAAGGATCTTCAGCAAGAAGAGTAGTCGAGAGTTTTCCGCCGTCGGGCAAGAACTACAAGAAAGCGCTAGAACAAATGAAAAACAGGTTTGGGAAAGAGAGTCTGTTGATAGAGCTTTATGTGAGAGAGTTATTAAAGTTAGTACTAAAGAAAGAGAACGAAAATTTAAGCGTACTATACGATAAATTGACAGCACAAATAAGATCCTTAGAAACGCTCAATGTGACAACGGACAAATACGCCGCTATGCTATACCCATTAGTTGAGTCAGCGCTACCAATTGAGGTGTTGCGGACCTGGATAAGATTCCGAAGTACTGATTGGGAAAATGATGAAGAGAGCAACAAATTGAACAGCCTACTTAAGTTTTTGAAGAGAGAGGTGGAAAGTTTTGAGCGATTGGAGCTTGTGAAAGCTGGGATCGGACAGTATCAGGAATCGCGCCAAGAAATACCACCTACAGCAGCGTGCATTGTTGCAGGACAAGCTAAGGATTCGGTAGCATGCGTCTGGTGCGACAAACCATCTCATTCCAGTTCAGAATGCCATACAGCAAGTAGAATGAAGGTAGAAGACAAGAATGAAGTAATTAGAAAGAAAGGTTTATGTTTCTACTGTTTACGCAAGGGTCATAGCGCAAAGAACTTTTGACCCTATCGGCTTTACAAGCCCAGTGACACTGATACCGAAGTTGTTGATGCAGAGAGTATGGATCGCAAAGATTGGTTGGGATCAGCGTGTACCAGCGGATGTCGAAAGGGAGTTCATGATGTGGCAGAGGAACATGCATTTAATGAAAACATGTCAAGTTCCGAGAAGAATGTCATCAATACCTTTAAACAACGCCAACTCATGTATACAGGTTCACACATTTTGTGACGCGTCGAAGAAATCTTACGGGGCCTGTGTATTCATTCGAGTAGCATGCGGAGATCAAGTCTCGGTCCAATTGTTGGCGGGAAAGTCGAGAGTAGCTCCTAGTGGCAAAGATATATGTATCCCTAGGATGGAGCTGATAGCAGCGACAAATTCAACCAGGCTATACAAGCAGGCAACGGAGGGATTACAAGTGAAATTTGCAAGCTATTTTTGGACGGACTCGAGCGTTGTTTTAGCGTGGATTACTACATCTACAACATGGAAGCCGTTTGTCCAAAACAGAGTGAATGAAATCCGTCAAACTACGCACAGGGAAGATTGGCGACACATACCTGGTGCTAATAATCCAGCTGATCTACTTTCTAGAGGATGTCAAGCTGAGAAGCTCATGGAAAGTCGTTGGTGGGAAGGACCTGATTGGCTCAAATTCAGTGCAGAAGATTGGCCTAAAACAGAGACTGTGTTAGATGAAGTCGCTGCTGTCGAGGCAGAACGGAAGCAAAGAGTCTTATGTACAGTAGATCTGGTAGAAGGAGATATGACTTCCAGGTTATTAAAGTTTTCTAGTTACAGCAAAATCGTAAGGCTAGTAGCTTGGATACAAAGATTTTATAACAATTGTCGTAATAAAGTGAATAAGCTTCAGGGGCAAATCAAGTCAGAGGAATTTGCAGAAGCGCAAGATAAGCTTTTTTATCTTATACAGACAGAACATTTTCGAAATTCTAAAGGGACCTTACCAAAATTGAAGACGGTGACCGATAAAAAAGGATTGATAAGAGTTGAGACTAAGTTGTTATTGAGCAAAGAGGAAAATGAAGGCTTTAAGCGACCAATTTTACTGCCCGGGAATAATGATGTGGTTGAAAGATTAGTTCGTGAAAAGCACTTAATTATGCAGCATGCAGGTCTACACATACTGCTAGCTGAACTACGAAATTCCTTTTGGGTCACACGAGCAAGAAAGATAGTAAAGCGAGTGCTAGAAAGCTGTATGAAGTGCAAGCGATATACTGCAAAGGCTTGTAAGACGCCTCTAGCAGCACTGCCTGCTGACAGAGTAGGTGTGGCAAGGGCATTTGAGATAACGGGAATCGATTTGGCAGGCCCGTTGTATTTAGTAAATGGAGAAAAATGTTACATTGTTCTTTTCACTTGCGCTGTATATCGCGCTTTGCATTTGGAATTAGTCGAGGCGCTGTCAACTGAAGCTTTTATGAGTGCGTTAAGACGTTTTATAGCAAGAAGAGGCAGAGTGAAAATAATTTATTCAGATAATGGGAGTTACTTTATTGGAGCGCATAATTTGCTCGAAAATATCAGCTGGGATGACATCGTGACTAGCCCACATTTTAATCAAATCAGATGGCACTTCAGTCCCCCAGCCGCGCCTTGGTGGGGTGGATTTTGGGAGAGGATGGTACAGATGACGAAGGCGTTGTTGCGCAGAGTGCTTGGGAAGGCAAGGCTGAACTATGTGGAGTTATTTACGGTGCTATGCAATATCGAGGCCGCCATTAACGCAAGACCACTTACATATGTGTCGGAGTCAGATGAGTTAGTGCCACTGACGCCAAACAATTTTATTCAGCCGCTGCCAAGTAATGACGTTTGCGATTTTGATGTGATTGACAGTCAGAGCCTGAATAGTCGCATAAAATACGTGCAAAAGTTGCGGCAGGATTTGAGGCAAAGATTCCGAACAGATTATCTGGCGATGCTCGTGCACCGTCAGAAAGGGTTGCAAGAAGGTAGGACGACTAATGTGAAGGTAGGAGATATATGTCTGGTGGAGAGCGAGGCGAAACGGATGAATTGGCCTTTAGCCATCGTGACGGAAGTTTTTCCCGGACCCGATGGGGTGGTAAGGGTGGTCAAGGTCAGAACGGAAGGTGGGGAGTTCCTAAGAGCCGCGCGTAAGTTGTACCCGTTGGGAATGTCGCAGGACGAGGGGACACAGGAAATAGAGAGAACGCCTCCAAAGGAAAGAGATAGTAGAACTCTGAAGGAAAGAGAGAGTAGAGTTTCGAAGGAAGAGGAAACACAGGAAGCGAAGGAAAAGGACAGCGGAGCGCCTCCTTATGTTACACGCGGGGGACGACAGATTAAGTTACCCAGAAAATTTTGGTAATAATGTTGCCCTCATATTTTCCTCGAGTGGCAGGATGTTGAGGAGTGAGGCGCTGGCCGGTTGTTTGTCTATTATTTTGTATACTCTTTTTTGATTACTTGCTCTCTGTATTTTGTGATGAATAAAATGTCAGTACGAGAAAATATATTTTGCGTTTTCGTTATTAAAATAAAGTCCAAAGAAGTTCCTCGCCACATGTGCCACTACCTAAATGATATTTCTTGGATATTATCT
Organism: Crambus lathoniellus; assembly: GCA_949710035.1. Classification (NCBI taxonomy): domain Eukaryota; kingdom Metazoa; phylum Arthropoda; class Insecta; order Lepidoptera; family Crambidae; genus Crambus; species Crambus lathoniellus. The sequence continues at coordinate 35,429,698 of OX453296.1, forward strand.
TTGGATATTATTAATACATATAATAATACCTGACCGTCACCCAAGGAATTTATAAGTAATACCACCATGGAGCTAGACTTAATACTGAGGTATTAGGTCGAGCTCCATGATTGTAGACCTCACGTAGGGAGTATATTATGTTCTATGGTGTAGACTCTACAAAAATATTTTCATCTGTCATTGTCAAGAAATAATGGAAATAATCATGAAAAAGTGATTTTAGGTTATAATTAATTTTCTAGGAGAAAACCAAACTATGTTAACGTAGTGGTTACATTATGTTTGACTATGTTTATGTGCAAACGTAACACATCCCTCAGAGAGTTGCTCTTGCAGGAAAAGATAAACGAACTACAGCATTATTATATGCCGATGGATCTTAACTCTTTTAACCATCCAAAGAAAGTAACAGCTGTTAAAAAACTAAATTATATATTGAATAATGCACAACGGCGATCTATACAAGAGGCGGATTTTGAAGAACTTTTGTTATGTTCCTTGACTTTGGTTTATTATTATGGTATGAAACTAAAACTGAACATGCGGTCATCAAAATATTGGCTTTGGCGAGGTAAGCGATTATTCCTCAAAGCCGAGTCAGCATTTCAGAAAACCATGGATCATCTTCAACCGGAGCGCACCGAGTCCACCATCAAGATTACTCTAGCATTCTTCTCTGAAGTAGATCTCTGGCCGTTCGAGAACTTTGTCATTCAAATATTAGAAGTGGTTCTCTACTTTAGTAAGGGCACGACGACACTCTTCAATATAATGCTCACGGATATTCATTGTGTGCTATTCAGTGATGTAAAGTCAGCGAGACATCGCATGAGAGTTCTTTACGAATTACTTAAAAGTGATAATTGGGTCATTGACAAACAGAAGCTGTTGCCCTTCATAACGAGGTTGTTAGGATTCTTTGCTCACAGCATACGTAAGGGTGACAAGATGTCCGCCTACGGATATTTGCGGAGGGGTTTCGATGTGTGTCTGAGACGGATCTTCAAACGCGTGCAGAACGAGTACCGAGTGTTGATCGTAATTACAATGCTGAACTGGTTTTCCATGGTAGACATGAGCGATGATGATGTTTTAGAGTTTTCCGCATTGCTGGACGAAGCCGCGAACCTGTACAGTGTGCAGAATTACAACGAGAGTCTCGAAACTGTTCTCATTCAGCACATATTGCGGGTTCTGGTCGGATCCACCAAGGACTTGTACAGTCTTGTGGGACTGCGCTTGTTACAGCGGCTTATTGATAGGCAGCACAACGCTACCTACCTTTTAGCACCAACAATATACTATGAATACTTACAGGTGAATATACATTTTCTTAGATAAAAAAGTATAATGTACAATTTACTCCAGTTCTGAATTTTAGCCTTTTTTAGGTTCGCTTAAAAGTCGGGCCGTATGACAGTGGTGATAAATTGTTTCTGATTCAACACAGAGATGATCTACATGAGAATATTTTGAAGGCGGTCAAGTATCATTGTCGTAATTCTCTCAACTTGAAGTCGGTGTTTTCTTTAGTTTGTTGTATCGCACTCGAGGTGCCGTGTAGTTTTACGGCAGCTATGATTGCTTATATGGCAATGGCAATCCAGGACTTCGCCTTAAACGGGGAGAACCTCACGGTGTACTCCCGGTATTGGATGCATGCGATTGTGATATCGGTGATGTCGTTGATCTGTTGGGTTCACAAAGCACCAGTTTTATATCGATATGTGAACCAGATAATAAGTAGACGAGCAAAGGAGGCTCCTCAGCTAAATCCACCACTTCTGCACTCCTACAATCTTGGACATCAGCACGTGACGTGGAACAAACCAACCCTTTTTTTCGAAGATTGGGAACTGAGATATGCTCTTTGGAAACATTTCCAGGATGTTCGAGTAAGTTCTATCTATACTAATATTATAAAGAGAAAAGATTTGTATGTATGTAATGAATAAACTCAAAAACTACTGGACTGATTTAAAACATTCTTTCATTTTAGAAGGCTACTTTATCCCTGATTAACATAGGCTATATTTAATCCCGATATTGCCACGGGAACGGGTACCCCGCGGGTAAAACCGCGTGGATCCGCTAGTATTAATATATACGTGGTTCTAATGAGTTTACACGAAATTTAAATATTAAAATACTCAACCCAATTTTCAGCAATCGTACCCAATTTCGAATACCAAAAAAGAGGTTAAAAAGGTACCAGTGATGAATTTTTGAATTCATCAAAAATGAATTAATTGCAAAGGCAAGTTATACCTTTTTTATTTTTTATTCTTATATTTTTTTTATTAAGAATTACATTTGAAACTTGCAGTGTACAGTAGAACTTTATTTTTGCTTATTACTAATTGCTGTAACTATAGTTCCTAAGTAATTGAAAATTGTTTACCGCTTTGATCATTATTCTCAGTATGAAATAAAACAGGGAGAAGAGAACAACCCTTGAAGAGTTTCTTGCCGGTTCTTCTCCAAAGTCTCCCGTCGTAGGGTTTGCGAACCGATGGCGTAGCTTTTATACGTTCACAAGTATTTTAAATAACAATCTAAAATGAATAAACAAATTTGACGTTGACTTTCTTGCACACTGTTTAAAAACTGAAACAGACTGCATATTTTACAACCACTGTTCAAGCCCATAATAAGATTGTTTTATTTGTTCAAAACGCTTTACTAATTTAGATAAATGCTTTAACTTAAACTGTAGCTGTAATCAAGTTTAGAATCGAAGTATTAATCGGTACATATTGAATGCAAAGAAGCGCGATTACTATGTAGCAGTTAGTAAGTAGTAGCTGCAAAAAACTGTACTCATCGTGTGAAATTAGCAATACAAAGAACACAAATGTTAACTTTCCAGTTATCTTTCATCAGACATGAGTTCTGCAGGTATCGGTTATGGTGATAAAACATCCGATCGCTTGCTAAGATTATGAATAGTGTGTCATACACTTGACCATTTTTTAAGTGTCTTGTAACGATGTCGTTTCGTTTCAGTCATTATGGATGGTTAAAAACTCCATAATGGCTGGGAACTCCATAGTTCTACATACTGGCCATCAAGTTCTACATACTGGCCATTAATTTTATCGAATCCTATCCTGTTCTTTCCATTCAAATTCAAAAGTTTCGTTTCACGATCCTTGTTCAGCAATTGACTCAGTCCTACCAAAACCATCGTGATAATCAGTGCTTTCATCAGCTACCAGTTTTTAATATCAGTTTAAATTGGTTGATTATAGTTATAATTAAGTTGGCCCTTGGAAAGGGTTCTTATTTCTACCCTTACAATAAAACAAGTCAAATCCCTATAAACATCTTTTCATTCATATCTATTACTGCTACATCTTGTGCGGCGATTACCGACGCTCCAGCACCTTTACTGTGGCCCTGTGCTACACTGGTCACTACACGACAGTCTTAAATCCATTTTAATGCATTGATTTAAAGCGGCAGTTGTATATTGAAGAATTGGTAAGTTTAAAATGACAAAATACATGCTTAATATCAAGTTTAGCAGTAAAAACTGAGCAGTAAACTAAATAGAAATGATTAGTAAGAAATATTGAAATGGGCAGTTAAATAAATATTGAGCAGTAACTTATATGACTGAATGGGCAGTTACTAGTGGTCAGTTAAAATCTATGTATCTAACTGCCCATTCCATCATTTTACTGGCCATTCATTTAGTACACTGCTTGAATAATTTTTGAGTCTTCATTGTAGGATTAATTAACCGCTAAATTGGCTGTTTTTTATTACTATTCAGGTTTTACTGCTGTAGTAAATTTACAACCACCCGAAAATTAAGTATCTGCTCAAAAATTTTTAATCAAAATAACAACAAATCAAAATAACATACCAAATGTTTAAATAGGTAACAGTTGGAAAAAATATTTCCCTTTTTTAAACTTTACTCCGATTTTGGAAAATTGGCTAATAATTAAAAAAATAATGTACAAAGTTTATGAATACGGAATTGTTACTTTTTAGGGTTCCGCACCAAACTGGTAATAAGTTTTTTGTAAAAACTTCGTTTTATGACAAGCTTTTTTGTTGACTGTACTTTTATATTGTATTGTCATCCAAACCAAACCTGTATGCAAAGTTTCAGTTCAATCGGACACTAGGAACTTGGTCAAATTTAGCTCCCAAGATTTCTCCCCCACTAACTAACTAACTAACACGGCAAGTTAAATTAGTTTTAGTAAAAATTTCATTTTTATGACAAGCTTTTTTGACTGTACTTTTATGTTGTATTGTCATCTGAACCAAACATGTACTTATACAAAATTTCAGCTCCATCCGACACTGAAAAGTGGGTCAAATTAAGCTTGCAAGATTTGTCCCCTACTAACTAACTAACATACTAACTAACTAACGAACATGGCAAGTTAATAAAAAGCTTGTAATAAAAGCTTGTAAAAAGGAACCCTTATGGTGCGACTAAGTCTGTCTGTCTGTCACAGCTGGATATCTCGAAAACTACTAATCCCATCAACTTGTTGGAATAGTTAAAGATGACGTTTGCATATTCTCAAACATTTTTTTTCCTAGGCCGCATAGTTTTTGACTTTTGATGAAAAATGTAAAAAAATACCGTCCCCCTCCCCTTATCTCCGAAGTTTGCAAAGATAAAAAACTGAAATTATTTTATGTGATAGAACTTAATGTAAAGATTACAGAAAAAATTAAACGATGTCTCTAAATAGTAAACTTTTTCAGAAATCGCCAACAATAATTACATTCGTTCTACTATCGGTCAAGAGATGACGCTGACCTAAAACTGCAATATTCTACACCGCAAATTCTCTGACGAATATATACGATCAAAACATTTATATTTATGATCGTACGGGACCCTCGGTGCGCGAGTCCGACAGGTTCATGACCGGTTTTTTTTAAATAAAAGAATGTTGCCTTTCCGTAAAATGAGCTAACTTAAGCGGTCTACTATCTGTCCAGTCAATTAAACGGCAGATAACGATGAAAGGGTTAAAGGCAGTTTCTATCCAGGGCCGATAATTTTTTTCCACCCAGGAGGCATGATAATGTAGATAGGTACTAGATGTTAAAGGCGAATATGTTTTTAGTCAAAATTCACGTTTAATTTTTTTTTTAAGTTTTTTTATTTAACTGTAGTGAAAAAGCTATAATAAACTATTTTTGCAGGTCTCGCCTCGCAAATTTGAACATTATTTGCACAAAGATGGAATATGATGTAGAATAGCTTACAGGCTATTTTCAGCCCTCGAAGGTAACTCATTCACACGGGATTTCATGGAAAGGCGCGGGCGGAAAGCTGGTTTGACATAATATGGTATTGTACTGATATTTTCTTCTTCATTTAAAATGTTTTTCGAAATATTAGCTACACAAAACAAGATTTTATTTTGAATTATCTTGAATATTTTCTAAGTTATATGACATCAAACTTTTTAATTAGTCAAGGGGAGAACGACTATCTTTGTGACGTCACCAATTCAGTAGCGCCATAGTTTCGCCATAGATGATTTCGTTTTAGAAAGAGAACTATAGTTAAAATAAAACAGCAAATAATTAGCTTGAAAAAAAAAACAGATTCAATTTATTTTTTCACATTAGGTATTTCTAAATATTATATTTTTAACTTCATCATTAAATATCTACATTTCAACAACAGTGAATGAGAATACCCTATTCTCCCGCTCTCGCCTCCGCTTCTGTCGTAATCAAACCCTTATTATAGACAGTAAACACAAGGTAATGACAATGTTGAAGAGCCAGATTAACTCCCAACGTTTTCACTCTTAGACAGCTTCGGAACGCCATAACACTTTACCATCTAAACAACAACCACATATTATATACCTAGTTGCGATGGTAACTATTTAATAATATTGACGGCCTCTGTGGTCGAGTAGTGTACGCACCAGTTTTTAAGGCTGACGCCGCTATCTCTGAGGTCTCGGGTTCGATTCTTTTTAACCGACTTCTAAATCAAAAAGGAGGAGGTTCTCTATTCGTCTGTATGTATGTTTTTTTTTTTTTTTTTTTGTATTTCCACCGATTACTTGAAGACGGCTGAACCGATTGAAATGATTCGAACGTTATTACATCAGGTTGGTTTCCAAGTTAGTCCCATTTTTTGAAATTTTGAAATCGATTCAGTAGCTTTCAGGAAATCTTGAAAATACTGTCGTTTTCGTTACCACTTTATGTGAACTTAATACGTATCTTTAGGCATAACGCCTTTGTTTATAAACCGATTTAGATGATTCTTGTTTTGTTAAAAAGGGGATACCTCAAGGTATTTTAACCGACTTCGAAAAAGGAGGTTTTCAGTTTGATCACATACCTATTTACAAGAAAACACTTAAATTGCCTGCACGATGCACTAATAAGAGTGAAATAAAAATTATTTTTATAAAAAAATTAAACCGCCTTCAAAAAAACCACATCAAAAAAGTAAGAAATAATTCCTCACCAAATAAATAACGTAAGTATTTTGAAGTCGGGCGTGAAACATGTACAATTTTTTGTTAAAATCCGCCCGACTTCAAAGTACTTACGTTATTTATTTGGTGAAGAATTATTTCTTACTTTTTTGATGTGGTTTTTTTGAAGGCGGTTTAATTTTTTTATAAAAATAATTTTTCAAGTAAATTTCGAAAACTAAATTTGCTGAAGCTACTTGTCTCAATCATATCAATAAATTGTGAAGTTGTCTGACATTTTTTTATTTGCTTGGTCATTTTATAGTGAAAGACTGGCTTAAATGCTGTGTCAATCCAATTCAACACTTGCGTTATCAATTATTATGAATAGTTACAAATTTGCGGTAAACCAATTTTAACGATTTCATCATTAAATTACCTTAAAAAACCGCTTGAAACAGTGGGTTACGCAGCATAAATACGTAAAGTCGTTGGTCGCTGCTGCAACAAATCGAAGCTTTGAGAACTATTGCTATCCGCTTAAAATCGATTAGCATAAAATATAAAGGGCCAGAGCGTGAACGTTTGTGATCTTTTAAAAGCAAAAAAACTTGATACGCTTAAGTAATCGGTAATTGCTGATATTCAATTAACGCTAGATTAAAAAAAAAGTATTTTTTTAGGCACCCAAGAGGTAAATTAGTACTTCTTTACCTATGAAATTGCCGGTCATTGTTTTCATACTCTTTCAATTTACTGCACATTCTAACCTAACCAATACTGCACTTTATCTTAAGTCTGTGTTTGACATCGCGGCTAGCCAGATGCGACGGTCTTACACATCTGAAATTCTTTTGCTATGAATCAGGCTAGATCCAGATTCATTAAAAAAAAGAATATCCAAGTCCTGAAGAATGTTTTTGACATTGAACAATCGAACTGTGACCAAATTAAAATGAAAAATCTTTCATGAATTGCGTTGATGTCTTTTCTATGGGAATAACATGAGGATGTTTTATCAAGTTCTTATTTGGTACTTAAACTCACGACGACCGACGTTTTTGTAATTGTTAGTACTTAAAGGAGGAATACATAATTACCTATTACTTTAAATTTGTCTAAAAGGAAAATATTCTAATACATGAGAGAGTATACTTGTATGAGATTTTTTTTCTCTTAAATGTTATGATAATATTGTTTAATCTGTGCTTATGCTGTAAGCAAATTGTTGTAATAAGCATGTAATAAGTAACGATATGTTTTGTTTGTAAATGTCGTTATGCCAAGAAACGCTGGCAAGTTTATTGCGCCAGTTCTTCTTGTCAGTTAAAAAAGTCTTGAATGGGCGGTAGAAAATGTTGACGATTCAAAAGTACATGTGTACCTATCATGTTTATTTGAAAAAATATTTTTTATCTCCATCTTTTTATCATATTTCATACAAATCTGGGTCTTAAAACCAAAAAGTATCACAAGGTGGAAGTTAGTACGAGTATTTTTTAATATGGCATCTAATCTCTACAATAAATTCATATAGGTAGCTGATATTTTAAGTAGAAAAATCAATTTATTACTTATTTCATACAAAAATATTTTCATCTTCGGGCAAAAAGATAATAGCTTGTTAGGATGATTCACTAGAACTTGTGCATTCTCAAAGTGTGATCTTTTAAAATTTCCTCAAAATTTGCCGGATGCAGAATCAGATATCTACAGAGATCTAGAAAAGTCCATCCCCTTTCCTAATAGAAAAAGAAGAGTGTATCCCACAATTAGTGCAATGAAACGGGATGGCAGATTGTTTGCGTTTTTATCAGGTCTGGATGTTTGCGTGCATGTATGCTCATATATAAGTATTGTCAGCGTAATAGACTTTCATTGTAAGACAAACGGCGGTCTTGAAAAGTGGAAACGTGCATTTTCCGCAAACGACGCGCGCGCATCGTGTGTTTTTTTTTAAATTTCGCACACTTTTCCAACGGTTTCGTTTAATGTTAATAAGTGTCTTTCACTAATTGGTTTTTTTACAAATCATACAAACTATTATGGATTGCCGTGCCGTGGTAAGTTATTTATTAGGTACTTATGGTTTGTCAAACATACTTACCTATTATTGTAAAATGCTATCGATTGAAATTATTATGACCTGTGAGAATGGATATGATCTATACTTCTATACTAATACTATAAAGAAGAAAGATTTTTGTTTGTTTGTGTGTTTATTTGTTTCTTTGCGTTGAATAGGCTCCGAAACTACTAAACCGATTTAGAAATTTCTTTGACCATTAGAAAGCTACATTCTTCCCAAGTGACATAGGCTATATTTGATCCCGACATTCCTACGGGAATGGGTACCACGCGGGTAAAACCGCGAGGATCAGCTAGTATTACATAAAATTAGAAGGATGACTTTCAACATCAAAAAAGGACACATTTGTTAAGGATCGAGACTAAATTATTTAAACAACATTTGGTTAAAAAGATGCATTACAATATTTTTGTGAAAGTAGTTAGTCACTACTAAGTTACGATCAAGAACGTAGAAGATAGGTAATATTTCGTGAAAAACCTTAAGGCGCTACTCGGAAAAAGTATGGACTTTTGATATAAAACTATAGGGCGGTTACCGCCGGTTGCACCAAATTTTTTTACTTTTTCCTTTAGTTTTACAGGGTTTATGGTTTAAAAATGTATGGGATTTGACAGTTTTGACAGCAAAATTTAGTTACTTTTTACGAATTCGTAAAATGAATATTTTGGTGCAACCGGCTGTTAGAGTTGTTACAAATCTGGTAAAAAGATATATATTTCTTCATACCTTTATCTAGATTCGTATAGTTTCAGAAACACGATTTTATGATTTTGCCTCGACACTTTTTCTTTTCGAAGAGCCCTCTAAAAAATACGAAAATTCAGGATTATTCTTAAATGGGGTTACATATACTATTGGAAATTAGCTTTATTAGTGAACACCAATAATATTTAAGATCGTGTAGAAGCATTTTTAAAAAGTCGCTATAGTTTTTTAATATGAAGTGATTTTGCGATTTTTTTGCCTAATCTGCAAAATCGGTCTCGCTCCCGCGCGCGTCGTTTTCTCATTGCTATCTCGCTTCAGCACAATTTTTCCGAGTATTGCCTTAAAAAGTTCAAACAATTTCGAATAACTTTAAGTAAGTATTCTGTGAATTAGAGCTAAGCGCCTGCAACATAATGATATTTTCACTTGTGTTTTAAATTTATAACCTTTTAATGGAAAATCAACGAATGAGCTATGCAGAAATCTTTACTACATTCTACTAATGATTAGTCAAAATTCTCTTCCGCGAAACATTACAGCCAGTTAATCATTTTTTTTTCCCATTAAATTATTTATTATTTATTAAATTAATCAATATTTTTTATCTTTCCAGCTTCTGTGTAGTATCATTGTCTTAATGGTGGTGGTGATAGCAGAAGGGTAAGAAACTTAATTATTTATTATTATTATTCTAACAAAGTTTTTTTTTGTTTTTGCAATAATCATTGTAAGATGTTTCTTGCACCCTTTGGTGTTAATTTAGATTTTTACTTTCTTTCTCACGCCAGCTATAACATGTCACGCTCTTAAGACCAAGCGATAAAGTTGAAGTCTTTTAATTCACACGCCTTTATAATTTCAATAAAAGAACTGGAATACTGTGAGAAAAGAACATAAAAATGGTGTCGATAAGAGACAACAAATTGCATGTTTTGTTATCTTATGGATTTATCATAAAATCAGCATTTACAAGTACCTAATAAATTTCAGTATGGTATTTATGTACAGCCAACAACGTATCAAGCTTATCAGGAGACTTTGTATAGGTCCGTTAACGACAGTGAGGTTTTGGCATTTTTTTTTATGATCTAGTTTTGATAGGTTGTGGGCGTTGCAGTGATAAATAAATTAATAAATATTTTCTTACAATCACACCAATTATCTAAGCCCATAGTAAATTTCTTAAGCAACTGTGTCTATGTGAACTTGATAACGGATAAATATATACTTATATACTTTTTGTTTGTAAATACATACTTAATATACATAGAAAACACCCAGACCAAGACAAAAAGACATGTTCATGCACACAAATATTTGTCTTGTTCGGGAATCGAACCCGAGACCTCTGACGCAGAAGGCAGGTAGTTTACCCCTGCGCCAAATCGGTCGTCAAATCGGTCATCAGTGATAAGTTGGGTTACACAGATGCCCGGGAGTCCTACACGGGCCACACGCACACGGGAGATATCAATGTGCCGCTGTGAAACCACGTTTTAGCGCCTCTGTGGTCTAGTGGTTCACACCACCACCGGTTTCAAGCCCAGAAGTCCCGGGTTGAATTCCCAGTGGGGGTACGTAGTGTATTCGGTTTGTTTGCTGGTAGTACTAGTTCTAAGTCAGCCTGACTAGCTAACACTATCTTATCTAAGTCGGACGCTATAACAATGATGTTTTCAGCATTATTGTGTGCCCAGCAGTAAGAAATAAGATAGCCAGTTCCTCAGTGATGGAGCCTTCAGCTTTATCACCACTTAACATCAGGTGTGATTAAGGCTAAGTATTACCCCATAACGGATTTAAAAAAAATACCACCTCCCGTGTGTCTCTGTTCCGGGAGCGCCGTACGGGCCTCCTGAACAGCTGTGAAATGAAACTAGCTTAAACCTTTGTAGGATTCATTTTCATAATTAACAATAAGTATAGTGACAAGCCGACAATAATCAAATTGGGTCATCATCATCATCATGTTAGCCGCACGACGCCCACTTCTGGGCATAGGCCAAATTGGGTATTTGACTGAAATTTTTTTATTGACTTAAAATGTTAATTTATTTAGTAGCAACACGACATAGGTATTTATTTTCAAATATCTTGCATATTTTCAGCGATATAGACCATCAAACTTTCTAATTAGACAAGGAGAGCGCTATAGAAACGTGAAGTCACATTTCTATAGCGCCATACTCTCGCCATAGAAAATTTCGTTTTAGAAAGAGATAGGTAGAGTCACAATTAAGTAGCTCATAATTCGCTTGTTATAATACAGATTGAATTTCTTTTTCACGTTTATTATTCAATAGTGTTATATTTCTGAATGTCATTATTAAATATCTACATTTCAACAACAGTCAAATACCCAATTGCCCAAGACGAGGCTACTTTTTCAAAGCTAGGAAAGTGAAATAGCTAGTAACTCTAGATTTGTTTAGACAGGATTATAGCTTCCATTTTAGGCTTTTGTGCTATAGCTTGTCATGTCCTGTCTTTAGATTTGAGGAAACTATTTTAGCCTATGTGTCTCAGCCTTCTTCATAATCCAAATTATATAGGTATATTAATAATCCAAAGCTCAATTGGGAGCAATTCTAAGGTAATTTAAATTTGATGTCACACCGCGATTGAAGCTACAGCCTACCTATTATGAAATTCATTCTGTTAGTTTTTAGGGTTCCGTACCCAAAGGGTAAAAACGGGACCCTATTACTAAGACTTCGCTGTCCGTCTGTCTGTCTGTCTGTCTGTCACCAGGCTGTATCTCATGAACCTTGACAGCTAGACAGTTTAAATTTTCACATATGATTTATTTCTGTAGCCGCCATAACAACAAATACTAAACAGAATAAAATAAATATGAAAGGGGGGCTCCCATACAACAAATGTGATTTTTTTGCCGTTTTTACTCGATTTTAATAACGGCAACAGATATATTTGCGCTTGAAATAGTTACAGAGTATTTGGTTGTATATTCACTTTAAGAATAAATAGTTAAATAAAAATAAAAATTTAAGGGGGCTCCCATACAACAAACGTGATTTTTTTGCTGTTTTTTTCTAGATCTTAAATATAAAGTTGTAAGTATAGAATAATATTGTACGTTATAAATAGTGTCTAATGTTGTATAGATAATGGTACGGAACCCTTCGTGCGCGCGACTCGCACTTGATTTCCACTGTCGATGTCGGTGCTTTCCTTATAAAAATGCAAATATCTATATAGAACAAAGGACATTGTTTCGCTAAGAAGCTTCTTTCTCAGTGACTAATGTGACTGACAATAGTAGAAAACAAATAGGCATCGGAACAGCCCGCAGCGGGCGCGGCCGTTGTTTGACGGAACTCCCGCGCGCCAATCACGCGCATCGAACTAGGAAACGCGTAAACATCGCCCTCTGCCGGAAAACTAGCACTGCCTATATTTTCTACATTTACCAAATTGAACAGTTCGAAGCCACAAATGACCTGTCGTTGATGCAATTCAATTGTTGTTGCTTTTATATAGAAAAATATAACTTCCAAGACTTTCAGATTACCATTAATTGTGTCATTGTTTTTAGTTGTTTCTGACACAATAGTGTTTCATACTCACGGAGAAGTGTGATCGCTTAAGCTCCAAATAATTAAGGCAGTTTGTTCGCCTACGAACAACAATCGCTAGTGATCTATTATGTCGCCGAATATACATCTTTCGGAGTTAAATATTAAAACACACGAGTCATAAACAGGGCATTTAAAAAGTTGAACACTTATGAGCCGCCTAAACAAACCTAACAAAGATTTAGAATTACTTAGACGTCGGAATCAGCATTTACCGTCCACACACACGAGCCACAAATGCCGCCACTTGAAGCTAGAAGAAGAAACAGTCACCATTGTTTCTTCTACTACTACCGGCATCGTCGTTCATATAAAATGTATGAAAAATACAGGAAAGAGTTTGGTGGCGGCGTTTCGGTGGTTCATGTGCGGCCAGGCTTAGGTGTTATTTGTTTACTACTTAGATGGACTTGCTGATAACAAATTCTAAAAGTTCCCTTTTTTTGCAGCCGCACGAAAAAGGTGGTGATACACGTGCCGTACAAAGTGAAGAAGATAAAGCATACGCACACGGTGTACAAGACGATCCACCACCACCACACGCACCATGACCCTCACATCGAGGCGCTGCCGAGCGAGGAACACGAGCATTTCCACCATATGCACCTACACGATGAACCGCCTTCTGCGCAGCATAGCCAGCCAGTACCGGGTATCGGTATCCCGGAATTCTTGCCCGATGTCCCCCTTAATGTTCCCTTAGATTTGCCAGACATACCCCGAGAACTGCCACCGTTACCCAGTCGACATATAATTCCTTTGTACCGAAACCATTAAGTTTTGTTATTTTATTAAACTATCAAATCCTCTCTCTTATTTAGAAGTCTAATCAAATTTCTTGTATTTGTCGACGATATTAGCAATTAATTTAATAATAATGACGTTAATATGCTGAAATATTTTTGTCCTAATGAACATCTTAATTGAACTGTAATTATTTTGGTCATTCAATAATTTTAATTTTTTGCAATATCGCACTTAAACTTTTATACAGATCTCTCAATTTATGAACGAATTAGACTGTAAGGAAGCCATAATTCAGTTTCAAATAAAAATTAACACACTTGTTTTCATTCTTATAAAGCGAATTCCATATAAGGAACAAAGAAAAGCGAAAAGTGGTTCGTCTCATGATCTTTTCATACATACTCGTACGTAAGTCCACGTCGCGTGTCTCGAGCCAAATTACGCCATTGAAACGATTTAGCTGATTAGCTCAGCGAAACGAAACTTTGTTCGCTTGTTTAAGCTCACATGTGTGACCTAAGCTTAAGTATTATAAACTTTTAGTTAGGTTTATAAATTAAGATTTGACAATAATTCTAAGTACTTAGTGTATGAAACTTTATTAAATACCGTAAGTATTGTACAAATGTAATGTAAACTTATACTTAGTGTGATAAATACCAAAACAATAAAAGTTCTTCTTTGTCTGACTGATATGTTATTTCCAAATACTGAAACCACTAGCTTTATTTTTTTATATTATTTAGGAATTATTTAGTGTATCCACTAAATAATTCCTAAATAACTCCCACTTAATACGAGTATTTACTACTATAACAATGTTGTGCCTACTAACAAAATTATGTATTTTCAATCGAAATTAGTAAATCATAATAAAATTGTAATAAAAATTAGACATTAAAGATTGTTGTTTTGTTATTTTTGATGTAGGTAGTGTTAAATAATTATTTTTTAAAATGTATTTTAGTAAGTAATTGTTGTGATATGTACAATGTGTCGCATTAAATATTTAAATTTAATATTTTATTTATTTCCTCCTCTTCTGCAGCAATATCGCACTTTAAGAACACTAAGTTCTTACTTGTTTTATAACTTGTACTTATAATACTCTAACGCTAACCTACGTTAATTATTACATCCTACTTATTTAATGAATGCTACGCGAATCTTTGGAACGCTGCATTTTATAAACACTTGCGAATTATTTAATTTGTAAAGCATTGCATAAGCTGAAAATGTAATTTTATTATGCCTTGCTCTCTACTGTTATTTATTTTATAACAAAATTTAACAATGCTTAAAAGACAAAGTTCAGTTTCCCTTTAGATTCAGTTTTGTTTCGAATATTTACCGATAATTTAACAAATGAATAAATAAATCTGCCATGCGAAGTATAAATATTGCAATAGATTTATCTCTCTAGCTTTGATGTCTTAAAAAATACCTTTACATATAAAAAAAATCCATAACTTTGTTATACTTATTTGAAAAAATCTAGATCAACTCAAAAGAAATACCAACATAGGTAAACATGAAATAATAGGTGTGGCATGAGAAGCTTATGAGAAGAGAATAATAGTGATTTCTAGATAGTTAGTTACTTATTTATCATTTTCATCATCATCATCAGCCATTTGTTCATGTCCCTACTGCTGGAGTTCAAGCCTTTCTTATGGATGGATAAGGAGTACTGGCTATGACCAACCACGCTGGCCCAATGCGGATAGCTGGGACCAAAGGCTTAACGTGCCTTCCGAAGCACAAAGAAGCTCGAGATTAAAAGTTTTTGGTAAATACTTCGAAATAATAACCAAATCTTAACGAAGCAATGAACATCTTAAGTTAACAAATAAATAATAAATGTATCCATATCACTTCTGAGCAATTTATAGCACTAAACAAAAATATGTTTCTCTAGACGGATTAAAACATCATACATCTTCAATGCCTCGGCCTCAAGTGATCCTCGTAACATTAATAATAACAAGTAAGTATGTAATACTTACCTAAGAGAAATAGATAAGAATTAAAAAGAAAGTTTCCCGAGGGAAATCAATAAATCGGAATGGAACGAATAATTAAATTTTAATGGGCTTCGTTTACACTTTGAAATATTTACGGTCGCCTTCTGACGCCTACAGAGCTTATTTATTAGACGCCATCGGAGACTATCGACGAGTGTGCATCTTCACTAATAGCCATCTTCGCTTCCCCACGTGCGGCAATAAAGTCCACCTTCCCACGAACATACAACGAAATGTTTTTTTATTGACTTTGATTATTGGAAACGTGGCCTGTTCCAGTCATAAATCTGATACCTAATAATTACGACATAACCCTTAAACACTCTAGGACGCGTTATTGAAAAAGCTGTTTGTTGTTTACTGTATGAGTAAGGGTCTCGCTGAATTCGGTTACAGCATCACCCCTTCCGAGAGTACGAGTTGTGGAACGGCAAAGAAATAGCCGCATTGTACAAATGACAAAAACTTTAACACAACGAGCAGACCTCGTGATCCGAACCCTGCGTCGTTCGTAATTAGAGTGACAATCGGGCCGCGTGTTGCGTTCGGTACGCCTTTTAGCATGCTCCGCTGACAATGCCAGTTTGTTGTCTTTTTGCTGATATTACGGGTTTATTTAAGTGAAATTGGATAAATGGTCATCTCACGATGTTCCGCTGTTCAATTCTGTGTGGTGCGGCGGCGCGGTGCCCGCTCAGCTGATGTCTGCTCCGATGAACTAAAAATAAAAATAGACACAGGAAGAAATGAAAGTACACTTCGACTGTGATGTAAAGCATTATGTGATATTCTGACACTTGATGTTGCTGACATTGTTTCTGTTTGGTTGGATATAAACGGACTTCTGTGGAGTGCTTTGATCAAGGATTCAAATACAAAATTTTACAATGAACTGCATTAAATGTTTAACTGTGCTGGTGTTGTTTTTGATAGAATATGGTGATACTGGAGGACATGGAGAAAAGCATCAGTAAGCGTTATTTTTATATTTGTTTTTTGCCTAAGTTAAGTCATGTTATGAGCAATGCGAATGCGAAAATTATTAATTTTTCCATATTTTTCATAAAGTACAAAAAGTTTTTGTTTCGGTGCTTAGTTTGAATGTAGTTAGAGGCAAAGCTGCCTACGAGCTTTATGCGAAGTTCACATAATAATTATTTCATTACCAACGGTAAAAAGTTAGAAATCTAATATAAATCTTTTTCATTAATTTGCAATAGATAGGTATTTAGTAGATTTAATGTAAGTAAGTACAGCGATCGATACATAATGATTAAGTATAATTATAATAAGCTTAAAAAATAGAGTTACTAAACAATTAAATACGAGTACCTACATGATAAAACAACTTTTTTTATCCACAACGGGGTAGCACCTTGCCTTCATCACACCTACCAAGTCTTTCTAATCACACATAATTTTGTTTTCAGTGACCATCTCCGGCTGCACATGCCGGAGTTCATCCACCACGATCATCACACGAAAGTGATCACAATCCACCACCACCACCACAAGCCAAAGAAAGAGCATCACCATCATCATCACCACCACCATCAACCGAAACCGATTGTACCATACGGTCACCATTATCATAAACATCATAAAAAGCTGCATACAACGATCAAGACCATATCTAAAGGGAAACAGAAGCATCATGGTCATCACGGCCACCACGGCCACCACGGCTACCACGGCCACCATGGCCACCACGGCCACCATGATCCCACTCCTCACTTCGAGTCCCCAACAGTCAATTATGCACCCCCTTCATATAACTATAACCCTCCATCCTATAACTACAAACCGCCTTCGCAGAACAGTTACGTTCCCCCTTCAACTACTTTTGAGGAAGACTTTGGATCTTACGCCCCCGCGGCGCCCGTATACACGGGCAGCATCAGTCCGCAACAGCCTCGCGTACACGGCGTCTCCCATACTGTAAAACAAGTCAAAGTATTTGATTCTTTACCGGGCGCAATACCAGCAGCGGCGGCAAAACCATCTGGAAGCCCAGGCTACCAAGTTACAGAGGACGAAGAAGATGATGATGATTCGTTCACATCCGTTAATAGTTTACATCAAGATTATCCATCGACCTTCGGATATGTTAGAGGGGCAGCGCCTTCGCACGATCCCTTCGCGGAACCGACTCCCCAAGTATCAGGAGTTGCCGGCCTCTCTGTTGTGCAATCACATGACCCGTTTGCTGCAAGCCCGCAACCCACAAGCTTTAGTAGCGCTGATGCGTTCACTGGTACTGCGCCCTTCTCTTCGTCAGCGCCAGATCAGAGTTTGGGATTGCCAAGTGCTCAACCGTCTGCTGATTTCCCTGTGACTTTTCAAGTAGACGGTTATGGTGATAGCCCCACGCCTACTGCTTTTGTAGGGGCTACAGGGACGGTATTTGCTGCTGCTGATCATGGAAGCGATGATACTCCTGTATCTTTCAGCAGAGTGGCTGGGATCCAACAGTCGGTCAACACGGGCGGCGTTGAAACGATAGTATATTGAATGTAACCACCGTTAGAACTACCGACTGATATTGTCTATAATAAGGTACTTACACATAAAACATAAGCCAGAGTTGAATTATAGGAAAAGAGCTGAGACTATTTTTTTCTAAGCCCTAAGATATGTAGTTTGTTATGTAGCCACTAAATGTCTTCATAATAGATTGTCATCTTCCCCATCGTATTACAGAGAAAGCCAAACTTCTGTCAAGTTGAAAAAATTAATTAGCAGTTGAGTAGAAATTAATAATATGACGCCACATCAAGTACTTACCGTATCCAAGGCAATTAATCTCAACATTTTGTGAGTTTGGGCTTGCATTAAGTCAAAAATACTTCTAATTATTTTATCGATTTTAAGCTGCCATAATATGAGTTTTCAAATGAGAAAAAAATCAGGAAAGTCAGCATTGTCGTCTTTTTGCATGAACTTAAATCAATATCTAATAGAAAAGCTCAAGGCACCCCGCTCTTACAACGCAGAATTGATTATAAATGAAACGAAACTCTACATAAATTATTAATAATAATTAAGTAATCAATTGTTATATAATTATGTTACTATAGTTTTAAGAATTTGTTGCTATGTTCTAATTCTAATATCGTTATAATATTAAATATAATATTGCTCAAATGACATAATAAGACGTGTCACTTTTTTATCTTTTTTGGCTTAGCAAATGTAAGTGGATTACACTTTCACTAATTTCCTACTAGAATATGATTGTAATAAGTTATATTGCTTCTCGTCTTATGTCACCGACATAGATATAAATTAGTTCCTCAAAAAACGACACCGAATCAAATTGGTCACGGCCTACTTCTGAAATTGCACAAACAGAGAAAAATAAACCACAACTTGGTCTACGTAACTAAAATAGGTACACAGTAAAATTGCGAGTGAAGTATTATGTAATGTCTTTTTCGATGTTGTGAGTAATGGGTGATACCGCTCTTTTCATTAATCATTAACTCTAGTTATTCTAGACTACAACAATGGAACCGTGGCGCATTTATTTTAAGATATTTTTATGTAATGCTTCCCTTTTGATAATATCCAAGTTTTTCAACGGCTACACTACTCGTATAATAATATTATGAAGAGATAAAGTTTGTTTGGATATTTCAAGTTACGAATGTTGGTATTAACTACGAAGCGTAAGCTAAGTTCCTTTGTCAAATTATTTTAGTATAATTCGTTGTCGTTAGCAAGAAAACACACGGTATCTGGCGACGAGTCGTTAATTATAAAAACCGACATAAATCACCGTAGGATTATTAAAGTTTGAAACTTAAGTGGTACTTACAGGACGTTAAGGCGAGGAAACTTCAGTGCAAAAGTTTTTTTAAATTCACGACGGGCGGCGCGGGCGTAGCGGTTTAGGGCGTTTGTGCACTACCACTGAATTTTACCGATCCGGAAAAAAACGGATGCTTGTATTTTAATAATGAATCATTTATATTAGTAATTAATTAAATACAAGCATCCGTTTTTTTCCGGATCGGTAACACCTGTGTTAAGTGAAGATAAGGCTAAAGGTGCAAGCGCACTTCTCCCAGAACCATCAACCACTGAGCTGGTGGTTTTCTTATCTCTAACTGCCGGAACACAATTATGCTGAAAACATCGTTGTTATGTCGTCAGACCTAGTTAAGATGGTGGTAGCTAGCCAGGTGGACTTTGAACAAGTCCTACCAACAACCAAACCGAATAAAATATGCACCTCCACTAGGAATCGAACTTGAGACCTCTGAATACCACTAGATCACCAAGACGGTTAATATAATAACGACAACCATTGACTGAAAATTAAAGAAGTTTAAAATGACGATGTTAAATTTAAGGTTTTATCAGCTGAACCAGAGTACTGAGTGGATATTAAAGAGCTTTTCCAAAACAACAAGTAGAGTCATGCGTACATTACTAGTTTACTACGATGTTTGGCAATTATTATTATTATTTACAGTTTATCTGTCTGTATTCAACTAAACTTTGGTAACACAGGTCAAAAAGTTTAAAGATTTTACAATTATTGGTGTCATGCCGCTTTTCCGCTAACCTATGTTTCCATAAATTTGACTAAAGAAGTGACAAAGTGAAGTGAAAAAGCACACCCTTACCTAAATACAGGGTATTTTTTTTATCAGTGCACAAATTTTTAGGATCGACTCAGAATCGATAAGTGAACAACTTTCTCCTAGAAACATGAGTCGAAATACGACAAAAATTTTTGGACTTCCCATACTAATTCGATCACGTGATAAAAAAAATATCCTGTATAGCCCGCTCGCAGGCGCTAGCTGGGCCTCCCTGAAAAAGGTCTCACCCGGCTGGCTGACCACGCTGAGGGCCGCACACATCCAGTGGGGCTCACCACTTGTCTGAAGACGGCCGCGTCGAAACAACGTGTGGCAGTAATCACGAAAAAAGCCCATTAAGGCGATACTCGGAAAAATTATGCTAAAGCGAGATAGCAATGGGAAAACGATGCGCGCGGGAGCGAGACCGATTTTGCCGATTACGCAAAAAAAACACAAAATCACTTCGTATTCAAAAACTATAGCGATTTTAAAAAAATGCTTCTATACGATCCTAAATATTATTGGTGTCCACTAATTAAACCAATTTTCAATAGTATATGTATCCCCATTTAAGAATAATCTTGATATTTCTTGTTTTTTAGAGGTATTTTCGAAAATAAAAAGTGTCGAGCAAAAATCATAAAATCGTGTTTCTGAAACTATACGATTCTAGATAAAGGTATGAAGAAATATATATCTTATTACCAGATTTGTAACAATTGTAACCGTCCTATAGTTTTAAATCAAAAAGTCCATATTTTTCCGAGTAGCGCCTTAAGTGTGACAATGACAATGCATACCTACTTTCCGATGCATACTTTCGTGAACTTTTCCGACGGTTTTGTTCGGAAATATACCTACGTGAGTCTTTCTTGGAGTACGATGTACGAGCACAGATGGTACGAGTGAGCTAGTCGACAATTATATGACTCACGCTAGACCATGCCGGGTCCGAGCCGAGCGTCGACCTTTAACATCATATAAACGTTGTTCGGACGACACTCGGATGCCGCCCGGTGATTCGGTATAGCATGAGTGTGTCCATACAAAATATCACGGACGACGCTCGGCTCACACGCGGCACGGTGTAGTGTGAGTCATCCTGTACCGGGACTTATTTATGAACTAGCTTCCACCCGCGACTTCGTCCGCGTGGACATTCGAGAAAATCCTTAGGGGACCAATAACTAGGATAAAAAGTATTCTATGTTAATTCAATCAAAATCCGATCAGCCGTTTTCACGTGATTAGGCGGGTCCTCACCAAGCACGCTGCCTCGCGCGAGGCAGAAGTTTGCCACGTGCGGCGGGCCTCGTACGAGGCTGCTCGCTAACTTGATGGAAAACTTATAAGCTTCAACTGGTTAATTAGTCGCCAGTTACCTCTGAATGAAACTAGCAAAATGATGGTCTATAAAGCTATTCTAAAGCCAGTGTGGACATACGGAATACAGTTATGGGGCACAGCTAGTAACAGTAACATCGACATCCTAGAGAGATTCCAAACCAAAGCACTTAGAACAATGTTTGGTATCCTAAGCTGAATAAGCAACAAAATTAAATATATTTACCTAGACCTCGGCGTGAGTGGGTCTGAAGATGAACATGGATAAGACGAAAATCATGTCCAATGCCCATGTTGCATCCACTCCAGTTAATGTTGGGAACATTACACTCGAAGTTGTTGACCACTATGTCTACCTATACCTAATCCAATTAGGTAAGTCCAACTTCGAGAAAGAGATCTCTCGTCGAATCCAGCTCGGATGGGCGGCGTTTGGGAGGCTCCGCCATATATTTACGTCCAAAATTCCTCAATGTCTCAAGGCTAAGGTCTTTGACCAGTGTGTGTTGCCAGTTATGACTTATGGAAGCGAGACGTGGTCTTTTACAATGGGTCTCATAAGAAGGCTCAAGGTTACCCAGCGAGCAATGGAGAGAGCGCTGCTTGGTATTTCCCTGCTCGATCGAATCAGAAATGATGAGAACATCGCTCGAAGGATTGCTCAGTTGAAGTGGCAGTGGGCGGGACACATAGCGCGGAGAACCGATGGCCGTGGGGGCGGAAAGGTTCTCGAATGGCGACCGCAAACCGGACGATGTTCCGTGGGCAGGCCCCTTACAAGGTGGACCGACGATCTGGTCAAGGTCGCGGGAAGCCGCTGGATGCGGGCAGCGCAGGACCGATCGTTGTGGAGATCCTTGGGGGAGGCCTATGCCCAGCAGTGGGCGTCGTACGGCTGAAATGATGATGATGATGAGACCTCGGCATTAATACGGTCCGGCAAGAGATAGCCCACAACAGCCTAAAGTATCAAGATAAGTTAACATCCCATGCCAATGCAATCGCTTAAGCAATGAGTGTGGGACAGGTAGTCTTCAGTTTAACCGACTGAAACGAAGAGACGTGCCAAATCTACAATATAGATTCCCAGAATAAAACACAAAGAGGGTCGTTGGGAAGTAGTTTTCCAACCTGTTAAGTCTCTCGTAGATCACAAATTCAGATTTACCTATCAGCCAAAGAAGTGGCTTATTGTTGCCTAAACAGATTGCCATGAAGCGAAAACACTATAAAAAAAGTCCCACTACAAAAACATGGGA
This sequence comes from Crambus lathoniellus, assembly GCA_949710035.1. Classification (NCBI taxonomy): domain Eukaryota; kingdom Metazoa; phylum Arthropoda; class Insecta; order Lepidoptera; family Crambidae; genus Crambus; species Crambus lathoniellus. Next base: position 35,452,485 of record OX453296.1, read on the forward strand.
CCACGAGAAAACAGGGCTGTACTTCTGTATATAGCAAATTCTACATTCAAGTTCGTCACCATACAGGGGTTATTTGTAAAATAACAACAACTTCGCAGGAGTACATAAGTCACGTCATAATCAACAACGATTGTTATTTTATTAATGTCGATTATCGTCTTCATCACAATTAATTTATACAATTTTACACACTGATGGTGAAATGGAGGGTATTGTAAAGGTAATTTGGTGTTTAAATAAAAAAAAAACCGCTGTCGCCTTGAACCGCAGAGCTTAATAGCATAGTAATACATTATATGCTACGTGAGATGTAAGTTTTTTATTTTTGCATCAAACAAGTAACTTTACGAAATTAAAGGTTTTTATATTGCGAATCATTGTGTTCGAATCATGAGAGACTAATTTGATAAAATAATCAATCTCGCTTTTTTAGTAATGTTTAAGAATAAAATAAAAAACAAAAGTGATTAATCATATTTATTTTTTTGCATTCATAATGCGATTCTTATAAATGAAAATATTGATAATGAAGTATGAGGAAAAATCAATATTTGTAATCATATTAGCTATAATATTTACAAAAATAAAATAATCTTTTATAGGGGCTATCAATAAAACAACAGGGTTATAAAATGTTTTAACTTACACATATTTATAAAATAAATAACAAAAATTCAACAAATACCCTTTCTAACGGGATAAAATTCACACCATTTTTTCCTTACAGTCATTATGTATAACTTTCAAATAGGTAGTTGCACGATATAACTCATTCAACACAACAATACTCTTACATATTTACAACATAACAATAACACATCAGACATTATTAATATCACAATTTGAGAAACATTCCATAATGGTAACTAAGCTTCTGGTTTTGGTTTCAAAGTAAGAAATATTTTAAAGAATAGTTATGGTTCATTTATACTGCTTTTTCTGGCTCAGGGGCCTTACTGCGAACTGTCAAACAATAATATTTTTTGTGTAAGATGTATAGCGCCATCTCGATTACAATATTACTAGGTTTAGATAGTTTGACAGTTGGCAGAAATCCCCTGGGGACTTATCTTAGATTTTACAACGCTCGCTTAGTACTTATTTTCATGTCGAATATGAGTAAAATATGTCAATAAATATGAGTACGAAGCGAGCGGTCGGCACGAGTGGCGAAATTAAAAAATAGACCCCCTGTCATTCTTGTGGATTCTTATATATGAATTAAAAGTGTCCTTCAAAATTGTTCAAGGTTAAACAGAAGCTCATGTAAGTATGTTGAAGTTTTATAAAGATCTTGAGTAAAATAATGTTAAATGATTGGTTTTTTAAAACTGTAGGATTTGATTTTAAAGCGTATGTTTTTGAACTGATTATCGTATTTCGTCTATTTTAGTACCTATGTGTATTTTTAAGCGTGTTTTATCTGTAGTTGACGAAGAACGTCTATAAGATCAAACTATTTTGTTGTGATTATAAATACTCAAACGATTGACAAACCTCTTTCATAAGTGTTTTGTCTTATTAAAGTTTAATTTCAAAATTTTACATTCTTATGCAGCCATAACACTTTTAATGAGGTTTAATATTTCTGGCCTTTTTTATTTCGTGTTCTAAAAGTTGATAAACACTACTAAAATTGTTTGCAAGCCGTTTGAGTTTTCACACAACGGTTGGGCGCAGTAGTCATCAGTGGTAGCCGCCCTCCGAGCCGTAGTCACCGCCAGCCGAGGATAGGCCGTAGTCACCACCGCCGTGGGCACCTTCAAAGCTCACTGGCGACTCTCCGTAGCCACCGTCGTGGCCTTCGTCAGCCGCGCCCCAGCCGTGACCTGGGACAAGAGGCACTTGTTTAAATTATATTCTCTTTTGCGCATAGAATACATGAGATACAATTGTTGTTAAAACCTGTGAGCATTGGTCCAGACTACCAGGTAAAGTAAAATGCTCAACTCATTGTTACCAATACCCGTAGTTTAGTAATTTTTTTTAACCTATACGTTCAAAAAGTTAAATTTTCATTAATTTCTAATATCGTAAAATTACACTTTAGCTGTCCAATAAACGGGAGAATCGCACTTAAAAAATAAATATGGAAAAATATGGACTTTTGGATTTAAAACTATAGGACGGTTACAGTTGTTACAAATCTGGTAATAAGATATATATTTCTTCATACCTTTATCTAGATTCGTATAGTTTTAAAAACACGATTTTATGATTTTGCCTCGACATTTTTTCTTTTCGAAAAGACCTCTAAAAATACGAAAAGTGAAGATTATTCTTATATGGGGTTACTTATACTATTGGAAATTGGTTTAATTAGTGGACACCAATAATATTGAGGATCGTATAGAAGCATTTTTTTTAAATCGCTGTAGTTTTTTAATACGAAGTGATTTTGTGTTTTTTTTGCCTAATCTGCAAAATCGGTCTCGCTCCCGCGCGCGTCGTTTTCTCATTGCTATCTCGCTTCAGCACATTTTTTCCGAGTATCGTCTTAAATAAGTAACTCTGACAATAGTTACATTAATTTATGTCACTTTACTTCCAAAAATTGCAATACACTTTAACTATCTAGGTTAATTTGTATTTCGTTGATTCAGCGACATGTCACACCTGCTTAGCTGTCAGGAACTCTTATTTGACCTAAAACTCGGTCGAGTTAACATGACACCATGGAAGTATCATGACACCTGCAGGTTATACCCGTCCCTCTCACTCTCCGGACATGACAGAATCGAGTGAAAGAGACGGGTAGAAGAAATAAGGACACATCGTTCATTCATTGACATTCAGCAATTTATTGTGCGATTCAGTTTTTAGAAGGTCTTCGATTAGTCTTCGATCAACAAGGTCATGGTACGAAATAAAGCAGTTCATTTTAGGAGCCTATTCTGGAACGCAACAGATTTGAATCGTTTTGTTAAAGTTGACTCTGTTCTACATAAATCTGTTTGCTTTGCTTAGCATTAGCAGCCCTACATGAAAAAAGGATGCAATTCCTGAATATCGTTTACGAAAAGGCTCACTTGAAATCCTATGATAGTTGTCCGTTTGAATTTCATTCAATATTAGAATGAATGAAAATAGTCGGCGTTAGAATGCAATAGAAGATAATTTCATCAACAAACAATTTCAGAGTATTAAACAAACTTTCGTCAACGGCTTTGCCCGCGTGAAGTACACGATAATTTCCCGTGGGAATGAGTATAGGCTTCATACTAACAACTCTTGATGAACTTTAATATGCGAGAACATGTAAATAAACTAAAATATAATTTTTTATTTTGAAAATTTTTATAAATAAATTCATTGTATGCACAATTGTGCAGTATAATAACAAAAAATACATATTTATTTCAATGACATAAGTTTAAAATGCAGGAAATGCGTTGATGTCTTTTCTATGGAGCTTTATCAATGATCTAGCTAGATTGTAGATTGTTTATTAAAGAAATATTGCTCCTAGAATTTTATTGGCATTTTTTATTTACAACTAGCTGCACCCGACATGTGTTGCAACGTCGCGCACCAATCAACGGCTACATTACTGAACAGTTCAATTTTATTTTGTTTTTTTTTATTTATTATTAATTTTTTATAGTGTAATTTTTTTTTATGGTACCTAGGTATAAATTGATTCCTGTTTTGGTAAATTCAAATTAATTTTAATTTTAATTACTTATTATGTTCAACATAATTTTAAATCTTGACTGAACTTTTTGTAAATTATTAATATTGATTTGCTCCTTGACAATGATGTGTCACCTACACAAAGGTGTTTGTTGCGTCAGATTGTTTTTCAGTTTTTATTTTTGTCTTTTAAATGTAATAACTAAGGCTTGCACTGCTGCTATCCTTATAAAATAAATAAATCATGGAAATATTTTGCTGTATCTACCGGATCGAAAAAACTTTTATTAGACAATATTTCTGCATTAGGATTTCTACCATAAACTAGAAATATGTAGTTAAAACATGCAGAACTCTCTGGTTGCCGACTCTAACGTATCATAAATTCGACATAAGTAACCTATTTGCCTAGTTAGACCTTGTATCTGTGCCAAATATTCATCCAGATCCCTCCAGTCGTTTCACTGGGATTGATTAACAATCATCCAAATTTTCGCATTTATTATATAAGTAAGATTTATTAACTGGTATAGATACTAATGAACTCTCCCAGATAGCTGCAACCAGCCATTGTCTAAAAAGTTCAAAACACATACCTCCACCGAAGTGCGGGGCGGCCTTAGGCTCTCCGTAAGTGTATCCAAGGACCTCGTAGTGGTCGCCGCCGCCGTCGCCGCCGCTCTTGTGGTGGACGTGCTTGACGATGGTGTGTTTATGGTGGTGGTGCTTCACGTACAGCGGCACGTGGATGATCACCTTCTTGTGGCCGCCGCCGCCACCGCCACCCGCCATAATCAGACATGAAAGCTCCGCCACGCAAACAAGCGCCAACTGTAATCAAAGACAATTTGGGTAATTAATAAATAAATAAATAACTTTTCACAATCACACCATATCTAGCTCATATGTAGTTATCATTAAGAAACTGTGTTAGGGAAACTTGATAACGGATAAATATATACTTTTTTTTTGTAAATACATACATAATATACATAGAAAACACCCAAACCAAGACAAATAGACATGTTCATGCACACAAATATTTGTCTCGTTCGGGGATCGAACCCGAGACCTTTGGCGCAGAAGGCAGGCATCCTACCCCGGCGCAAAATTGGTCAAATTTTTTCATCAAATTATTCATCGTTATCTTGCCCTTTACCCATTTATTCAGGGTCCGCAGAGTACATCTCTTTCCGCCATTCATCCCTTATCATCAAATCTTTCTTGCACATTTTTTGTTCTACAAAATGACCACCGGAACAGAAAAGTCTGTAGAACTATGTTTTGATTTTGACCGTGGTATGTTATTAGTGTTCAAGGATAAACAAACACGCTTCTATTAAGTACCTAACAAATCTATTTTTTAGTAAGTGTTTCAAACTTTTCGAGGCACTAACTTAGTGTGAAGAACGTAACGTAATTAAACTATCTGCAGGTTGAATCACTATCACTATCAAGGATTTTTGTTTATTGCTGTCATTTATCAATGAACAAACAAAGCTGCTTTCAAGTAGGTACATAGTTTTACTTGAAATCAGTGTAATTTTTATTAAAAAAATCTAGCTGTGCCCCGGGGCTTCGCTCCCGTAGAATTTCGGGATAAAAATAGATAATTTATTCTCAGACCTACCGAATATATAAAATTTCATCAAAATCGGGCAAGCCGTTTCGGAGGAGTATGGCAACTAACACGGTGACACGAGAATTTTATAAATTAGATTATGCACAATTGAATGAAACACGTCTCTGTAAGAACCGAAAAGCTAACATACATACTCCTTAGTATTTGGACTCCATTAGTGTAGCTTCTACTCAGGTGGAAGCCAGTTAGTTGTTTATAAATAAATGATTACTTAAGCAATAACCTAGCAGTCACCATACGACTGCATTGTAATGCATCAAATCGCAAGGCAGTTGTATTAGATAGTATTTAAATAGATAACTTCGCTTCGCAATCAGTTAGCAATGCATGCAATTACATAAAGATGACAATCTCAACAAAAACATTATAAACACAGATGTTCAGATGACTTAATAACATGTGACGATCAGACAAAAGACGGTAGTCCCCGTAAACAAGCGCCTGCGCTGTACTTTCAATCCATTCTCAATAAGCTCTTAGATAGAGCCTGTGGTGTAACGGCACGACACTTTCAAATCCGTCTGATAACATTCAAAATGAATTCCATTCACTGCGCTTTTTTTACCTTTTTCCACTCATAAAAAAGCAACGAAGTGTTTTATCAAAAACAACGGTTAGTTAACGTCCTGAGTAGGGTAAAAACTGTATCTATGGTAGTATTTTTTCACAAGAGATAACTAAAACTTGAGAAATCGATTGTACCGTTAGTGTTGCGTGTTCTTATTCACTTTGTACTTTTTCTGATATAAAAAGACCCTCTTACAACACGAACTGTTGCAGGCCAGCAATCGGAACTTTAATGAGGGTATACTTTTGAATAATTGATTCGCCTATCGCTTTATATTCAAACTATGTTTATATTTAAATAAATGTTTCTTACCAAAATGATTAGTTAATTATTTAATTCGTCCAGATACTAAAGAGTTATGTTTATGTAAACATTCCATATAGTTCAGTAGCCTATGAGGTTTGTTTAGTTAATCTAATTTCATAAAGTAGGAAGAAGATTTAACTCTGAAGTTCCACTTTTTCGCTGGACTGAAAGAGCTCTCAATGAATGATTATAATTAATGATAACGCTTAAAATACTTATTTGCTTGATTTGTTATGATTTTATGTTTTAATATAATTAATAATATGTAACTCACCAAAAGACGTGCAGACATAGTGATAGGTCGGCGAAGCTTTGACGGTGAGTGACCGAGCGCAGTTGCGATCAGACGGTGTGTGATGAGGAAATTTAAACAAAACTTCCTTTTATATGGCAACGTGGTCGCGTTTCGCGACGTTGCCTCTCGGCGGATTCTAATTGTTCCATGATCTATACAACACAAGCGAACACCATCCTTAAAACGAACACTGTAAGTTGCAAATTGGTTGTAACAAAGAAGCATCTAAAATTTTGTCCCCATACAATCCACATCATACTTTAAGTGTGATGCCTAAAGTTGCAAGTTGAACAGGCCGCTAAACAACCGCAAGTTTGATGCCAATTTATTGTAGTGAAAATGCGGTCTGCTGTGCAGTCGTAGGGTGGAAATTTGATCGCCCATGGAAATTATCGATAATGCTTTAAGATCAAGATTACTATTTACGTCGATATAAATCTACCAAACGCCAGAGCTGAATTGCAAATAAATACAAGCTGGGGTTAGAAGTAATTTCCGATGTATCAAAATCATTCAATAGTCAACAATAACTCAGCATTCGTCACCACATGGAATGGGAAGGTGACTGTTTAGTCATAGGTACATATTTTTTTAGTTTGCTTAGTTAGGATAAAAGCTCTGCTCTGGTAATTTAATTTGTGTTCTTGAAAAAGAGTCTAGAAAGGGTGGCCCTTTCTAGACTCTTTTTCAAGAAGAAGGTGATGATAATTTTATGGTGTCTTCAAATACTCAAATATCAAGGAAGTGGCTAACACAACAATGCTGAAAACAACGTTGTTTTGGCTTCAGACTTAGATAAGATGGAGGTAGTTCGGTTTCATAGCCGGGGACTATGAACAAGCCCTACTACCCGACTACCAACCAAACCGAATACAATATATACCCCCTCCGGGAATCGAACCCGGGACCGTTGGGTGTGACATCGGTGGTGTGTATCACTAGACCATAGAGGTGGTAAACGTCTTTATGAATATTTTTATATCAAAATGAAAATCGAAAGGCAATTCATCCGCTACAAATTTTATTGAACTCGATCTGTTTATAAAAATCACAGCCGACTCATGGAATCATTGACCCGTAGTTTCTAGTTTTTAGTTCATACGGATAGAAACATGCAAAAAGAGAACTCGCACCATAAATATTTTACTATGGTATTCTTACTTAGGTATTTTATGAGCATGCTACAATACCTTAATCGAAAATAATTTGTTATGAATATTTCATTGAGATTTCTTTCTTCGTAGTAACAAATATATTCAAAGAAACTCTATTGAACATTGAAAATAATTCAAAACTGAATCTAAGTCAGTAAGTACCTATTTTCGTGCTGTTTTAAAATAATCCTGGAGAGGTGTATGCAACATCTGGTCCTTTTTAGTTTATTGGATTTAAGTTACAGAATAAGTATAACATCTGCACATCGAAGCCAAAGTTTTATTATCTATAAATAGCTATACAGTTTTATGTCATGTAATTTTGATGTAATTTACTTTAAAAGAGATTGTGTTACATAAGCACCATTTATGAAGACAAAATAATGTGTGGGAAGATCTTGTTACAATGGTGTACAGCTTTTATCTCGTTTTACTTAATAAATAAATTATACTAAGGCATACAATTTGATAGTCATATTTATAATTACTTCAGAACTAGGCAAATTTTAGGATTTGCTTTATAATTTACTAGTTTTCCGCCCGCGTGGACTACACGACGTTATCCCGCGGGAAAGTGATGTTTTTCCGGGATAAAAGTAGCCTATGTTCCTCTCCAGGCTACAAAGTATCTGTGTCCCAAATTTTTAGCCAAATCCGTTCAGCCGTTTTGGCGTGATTGAGTAACAAACATCCAAACATCAAAACTTTGATAATATGCGTGTATTGTTTTATGTATAGTATATAATAACATCTAGATACTAATAAAATAATTGGAAATGCACGAAATTTGTCTTTTATGTATTAGTTGCACTCTGCGGTTTTGCCCGCGTGTCTCTTGCAGTCCCTCTACCTAATTGTTTATGCATTGTACTTACTCTCTTTTACTATTTGGTTATGGTATTCAAGTTGGAAAATAAAGAGAAAAAAAATGACATTTGCAATTTTGAAAAACTGCTTGGCCACTAATCGTACACTGTTGACGTCATAACAAAAAATTATCGTTACACTGTTTACAATAATAATATGCAATTTATTTTCGTTGGCCACACTTTGGCCAAGCTTTATTCAAGTTTGAAAATGAAGAGAAAATGAAATTTTTGAACTTGAATAACTGCTTGGCCACTAATCGTACACTGTTGACGTCATAACAAATAATGATCGTTACACTGTTTACAATAGTAATGTGTAATTTATTTTTGTTGGCCGACACTTTAACTGTTTTGGTCCAAACATGTCGTCGTATCCTACGAAAAGGGGCGTAATTGCAAAACAACAACTTTACACGAGAAGCTTTTTCTGTTTATAAAAAAATCGGATAAAGGTATTGATAATGTTTGATTTCAATAGCATGTATTGGCATCCTGTTCTTTGTATAAAACAAGATTTTGTTAATAATAATAATAAAATAATTAATTATGTTCCTTAACTTCTTATTCTCCGATGTATTTCTGCTAAAGAACTCCCAACTTGGGTCCTTATGTGCATTGTGGCCTTATTTGTCGGAAATATAAAGGCAACAAAAGGCCATGAATTTCGTTTATTATTTGAAAAACACTAGTTAACCTCATATGATTTACTAACATTCGTTAATTAGGACTTAAGACTTGAGCACACCAAACGCAGGTCAGTAGCAGCGCTGTTTGAATGCGGGCCCGCGCACGTTGTAATACAAGAAACTCTATGAACTACGTCACACTAAATTTGAACGCGGGCCCGCGCTCAACTGCTCTGCGCTGCGCCGCGCCGCCCAGCACTGCAACTGCCGGACTACAAACTGACGGCAGCGGCGCGGGAGCGGGGCAGAAGCAGCGCAGGCGCGGCACAGAGCAGTTTGAGCGCGGGCCCGCGCTGTTGTATAACTATGGCGTACATGATAGCATGACACACCAAGGCAGGGCGTTCGCAGTGCAGCGCAGCGCGTCGAAAGCAGTTGACGAGAGTTGTATTATGCCTACTGCCTGCCTGACCCGTCACACTAAACGCGGTTTGAACGCGGGCCCGCGTTGAAACTGCTTTGATACTGTTGCAGCGTTCAGTGTACCGACTCCCGCTCTGCTACTGACCTGCTCTGCTTCTGACCCGCGTTTGGTGTGCTCAAGCCTTTAACAATTAATTTGACGTAGAATAAAGACACAAATTACATAAGGGCTTCCTCTCTTCCATACTTTCGTTTTTTTTCTATTCCGCAGAAAAAGGACACAACGAACACAAGGGCTTTTTTCGGCGTTTTACGAGAATTGAGGCTGTGTATAACTCGAAATATATTTACTATTATAATTAAGCAATTTAAGATAGCTAAACACGGTAGTTATTGATAATTTTCTCTCAAATTAAGTGTCTGTAACATCAAATAGTGTATAATGTTGTGATTGACTAACTTATCGACTCTTTTAAGACAAATGCACTAACAATAGCAGTCCGCGGAATAGAGACCGATCGGCGCTTGCACCCCCTCTACGATGGCCCTAACGGAATTAGGGCTTATTTTAAAACTTGAGTATCAAGAACATTTTTGAACTTTGTAAAACGATTATGCCTAAATTAATGTAGAATCCAAAAATCCAATAAAAGAAAAAAACCCTAATGAACATTGGGGCAGTTTTCTCGGGATACGACGATGTATGAAGCGTGACTGATCTCCTTTGTAGGTAGGAAAATTTGCATTAACATTCTACTTCTTTGTCGATGTCAAAATTAGTCAAAATACTATACAAATGAGATTTTTATTTTACGACAATAATTCGGTCATTCTCAGCCGGCCTGTTTTTTGAGCGTCCATACGACGACGACTAGTTTGTAATTTTTTCGAGATGGATTTTTTTTTGGGACTACGTCAATTGCAATTGCCTTTTATGAATTGGTATTATATACACATAATTTGGTAAAAGAACACTCAAAATATATTTTTCTAAGTTCTTCTCCTAATTTCCGTTCGCTGTCGTGTACCCAGAATCAAGCTTTCTAGCTTCAACAGTCGTGAAGTTAGCTACGATTGGTACATTTCAGTCAATAATACAATTGGGAAGTTAATAAATACATTTTATTATTCACAAAAAATTATCTGTTTAAATAGTATATTTTCTTAGATAGAACAAAAAATATGTTTGTCCTTTCATTATACATAATTTCCGTCACCAGACAAAAAGTAGCGAATATCTCACTAGCAGAGTAAGTAATTCGCATCACTACCGCAACGTCGTCTTTCTTCAGTTAGTGCCGAGGCAGGCAACCGACACGGTCCTGTGTCACCTGTTCCGCTGGCGAGCTACGACTGTAAATACCTAATTTCTGTTTGCATGGTTTACTACTATTCTAATTTCCGTTCGCTCTTTTAGTTAATGTTTGAAATGCATACAATTTAGCTAGTAAGATTATTATATGCAGAAATTCGTTGTTGACCTCATGCTTGAACCAATATACCGTATTCCTTACCATTCAAATTTTATCTCACAAGTACCGTCGTGGTCCTGATTTATGTCACCCGGTTCCGTCACGCTAAACGTGACAGAAATTATAAAATACCACGCTAAACGTGACCGAAATTATAAAATACCTTATAACATACAAATGTTCCTTGACTCCCAAAATTGTTCATTCAGTTATTTTGTAGACTGGACAATTACTTGTAAGGTTTATTTTATATTGTATAGTAGGTATTCATTTTCTGTTTGAGTCATATAACAATAAGATATATAATTTTTATTTAGCAATTTTCTAATTTCCGTCATGCCCAAAACTTTGTTAGTTCATAAATTCAAAACCAGACACTACATTGAAGTGCCAAATACATAATTTTCTTCAGTTTAACGTCTTTTCTAAATTTAATTGCCGGTTTAGAGAATTAATTGAAAAATAAAAATCGTGATAGAAATTATGCAAAAAACTCCTTGTCGTCAGAATGACCGAATTATGTTCGCGTAATTTTTTCGTATTGAAAAAAATGCAACATGAAAATATTAGATTGACATTTGCTAGTAAATATGACAATACAATACAAAATAGAGCTATTGTAATATGTGTGTTATGTGACTACAATTTGAGTGCAAAATTAATGTGACATTCTGTGGCGCAAGACCGGAGCACCGTAGTAGTTTTTTTACCCTGTGACCGGAGCGCGCCATTTTGAAATAACGATCGGCTCTTGTTTTCTTCCGGAAGAAACTTCATTTTTTTGTCTATGCCATGTCACTAGATCAAGGTTACTGTAACAGGTGCGTGAGTAGAACACTGTTATAAAATAAAACACAACAGATTTTATTTCGATTACAAATTATACACAGAATTTATATAGTCACGAAATTAGTCAGTAAAATGATCACGAAATATTTTATTCCAATAATGGTTGCCCGTGTAACTTTCATCACGTTCATATTAGAACTATTTTGGGACTGCATTTTTAAAAGGTACAAGCTTACGAGTATGTACATTGTATATCCGCTTGGGTCAAATCTTGCAAGCTTTTGGCCCACATCCCAATGTCTGATTGAGCTGAAATTGGGAAGACAATACAATATTAAAGCACTGTCCGCAAAAAGCTTGTCATCAAAATGTAATGTAAAACAAAAATTGTACAGTATTTCATTTGAATTTGAAATTGGTGATTTGCCGCTGCCTGGTACTTAGTTAAAAGCGATTCAGTAGTAGTACAGTTCAAAGCGAAAAAATCTGCCAAAAGTGTAAACAGCTTAGTTTTCGTTTGTCAATACAAAAACGTTAATAAACTTAGTTAAGACAACAACTTAAAATTCTTTGCCCAACTAGAACATCTCAAGCTTTGAAAGTGACTCCAAATTTGGATCAATTATAATACCCACGCATAACTTTATTTGTAGACGTAACGATCATGCAACGTGCAAAAAAACATCGTATAGACTAAAAAAAGTCTATGTGTGACCCGCTTAAGTAGGTTGCGGCGAGCGAGACCGCAATATAGCAGCAGTATAATGCTCTTACTTTCAATATCATCTCAATGAAAGAGAAAAAGGTATTTTTAATGCGTGTATAAGGGATTAGTCATCATCTTTGTCAGCCATTTTAATGATCATACTGTTGGGTGTTCTGTTTGCACGGATGGACTATGACTATAACATAACTGACCATGCCAAATACAGATGGGTTAACGGCAACAGCAACAAGTTTCCTTAGACCTACACAAGTATGGTATTTTCTGAAAGCCTACCCTCAAGTCACCGTCTACCCTGGAAAACCTGGATATCTTACAGACTTCGAACTGGTCTAGGCAGATGTGGCGTAGAATTTAAACCATGGAAATGAGTGATATGAGTGGACATCAGTAGCTGCCCAAGTGCCCAAGCCTCCCTACTGATTTCACCCAACCGAGCAAGTTACATTTGATTAAAAACAATTTTAATATCACTGTATGCGACATAAATCCTGATGGTCTAGTTAGGCAAACGAATGTTGGTGTCTATTTATGCAGACAGCGTTATTTTCACGCGCCGTCATCGTCAGTCGACGCGCAGTAACAGTTGTAGTCATACTGTTTGACGAGCAAAAGTTGCAATGGTTTACAGGCTGCGTTTGACCGTGCGTATCGCGTTGGTATCGAAACAAATGCGCATTGAAAGCTCGTGAAAATAATGCGGTGTGCATAGATACAGAGTAAAATGTCTTACCATACATACTGTACACCACTAAAATATATTCATTAGTATAAACATTTTTGGGAATGAAGTGTCCATCGATTGTTGTCCATGGGCCAGCCACGAAAATGCAAGTTAAAAAAATCAGCTGTTATATATTATGTGCATGTACCATAGAAAAGTACCTACAACATCGACTTGACTATTATAATGTATGGAACAACGGATTTTTCTTCCTATTGGGGAACATAGTATATCGCAGAACCGAACCTGGTTGGCGATGGTTAGTTCCAAAACTTTGTATCGGGCAGGTCATCAAAAAATCATGATGAAATAGGTAATTTTGCTGTAAATTTGTGTCTTTTTGTATTAATGGACTGTTCAGCCCCTGGAGTATTTTACTAATTCAAATTTAGTGGTATTTGTAATGTTTTGGAACATAGTTGTAAGCTACAATGTAAGTGTTGAAGGAATAAAGGTTATAAACGACACAAAAAATAATGTGAGTTCGAAAACATTATAATATTCGAATATTTGCCTACATTTATGTTTTCTTTCATACACAAATGCAGTCGACAATATTTAAAAAAATCCGTCAAGTGCGAGTCGGAAGTGCATACCGAGGGTTTCGTACCAACTTGTAGATATGAGAAAGTTCGTTCATCATGGGAATCGAGTGCCGCGGCCGCCGGGGCGACGACGCCGACGCGGCGCGCGGCGCAGGGAACATCGCGTATGTCTCGTGTCAATACTTTATATCTCGGTTGTTTTTAATAATTTTAATTATATAATGAGGCTAACACCCAATTGCAAGAAGCTCCATTAAAGTTAATGCTTCATTAAATCTATTGCTGTCACTTTTTATTTCACGAAAAGTGACAGCAATAGACTTAATGAAGCATTTACTTTAATGGAGCTTCCTGCAAGTGGGTGTAAAACAATTATTTTGGTGTATTTTTAATTTTTAAAAAATAACATTAAAAATTCATACTTTTTAATATAAATACAAATACTTATTTATTTTAAGTTTTCGACAAAATAGTACTTAGAATACTTTGGGAAGTCTGAGAAATTTTTGAGAAACAAGAAATATTGGGAAAATTACATTTTATTTTGGTCACAGAACACGGAAAGATTTTTTTCACTTGTAGATTTTGGTCTTCGTAAGAAAAGGCGCAAGTAGGCGAGATTTTTTTAATATTGTTTGTGAGTGATTTATAGAGATCCCATTGCAATGTCTCTACATATCGGCAGGACAAGACATGCAAAAGTTTTACAATTATAGCTATAGTAGGTATATTACTATATACCTACATTCTCAGGAAATTGTCATAAACAAATAATAAAAGTTTATAGAAATTTTGTGAACACCTATGTTAGCGGTAAAATATTTTTGATAATAATTTCTGATGGATTCTATTACAGTTAAGTTTATTTTTTCAAGTGAATACAGATCTTTAATCTTTCGTTGGGCAACTGTCTTTTTATCATTGTGGTTTTTGTTTTTTTTTATTGGTTATTATTATTATAGATAAAATGTTTCGACTCCTTTTATTGTTGAAAGAATATTTGTTTTATTTGTAGTACGATTTTATCTTGCTAAATAGCATTGTGTAATAATGCTTTATTTCATAAATGAGAACGAACAATAATATCATTGAGGTTACAAATCGACAGTAATGGATTTATGTGTAAACAATATAAGTAAATATGAAAAAAGTTGAAGGTTAGTTCTGAAAGCATTAGATTAGCGATATGGACTGGCATCGAAAATCCAAAATCATTTCAAAACATATTAAATAAAATTTTCGTAAGAAATGAAGACATGTGCCAAAGCTATCATAACATTACACAATCCAGCAAAGCATTCTATTGTAATACTGATCAAATAATATACAATGTGGATCGGCCTATAGAAACGCCAACTAAAAGCATAACAAAAAAAAATGAAAAAGACATTCCGGTTTTGTTATGTAAGTATGCACAACAAGTGTTTCGTGGTGCTCTCTATGCTTTGTGAGTAAGTTAAATTATTTACTATTATTATTTCATTCATAGAAACTAATCATAGTAAAATTCACTTCAATTGTCCCGTTGTTATAGAAACCCTTGTCTACCGACAATATTTCAGCTAATGTTACACCAATGACAAATATGGTTTTATTCAGAATAAGTAACACACTGTACCACAATTTAAACTTACTATTATACCACAGAAACAAATCCTGTAAACTTTATTTTTATTTATTCACGACGGGGTAGTGCTTAGCCTATGTTAAGTGAAGGTAAACCTCGGTGGAATCGCAGTACTCCCGGTATACTCAAATACTGGCTAAATCTTACATCTAATTGCAGGAACACTACAATGCTGATGACGACGTTCTTGTGGCGTTGGCGTCAGACTAAGCTAAGGTGGTGGTAGTATCCATGTGGACTTAGAAGAAGCCCTACCACCAATCAAACTGATTACAATATGTTACCCTACTGGGAATCAAACCCACCTCTGGGTCTTTTACCGGTGGTGTGTAACTAGACCACCAAGGCAGCTTACTATATTTGACGATTATTTGCTTTTATATTTCGAAGCTTTATTAAAAAAAAAATGGGGTTTGAATAACTTTGTTAATTAACTAAAGATAATGTAAATACATTCGTGTCATCATAATATTTGAGGTATTTCATCTAGCACATTCGACGTGTCTCTTCCCGCCACATAATCGAGAACGGAAGAGAAAACTACGAAATAATGCCGCATTGATGACTTCTGTTCCTACCATAATTGAGATAATTCTTACGTTTCCGCGGATTTCGCGTCGAGTGATCGAGTTATGTAACCGATGGTTATATATGTTCGTATTATGGCAATGTGGAATATATACGGTACCGTCAGCAGCAACAGAATGTTACATTTTAATGGTAATACTTACTAGCTTTCCGTATGCCTTTGAGCTAAACGATTTTTTTCCGTGCGAATAAGATATTTTCCGTGCAAAAAGTACGAGTAGCCTATATGTTAATCTAGATCTTATTACTTATATATTTTTTGTAAAATTTTATCTACAGATCCGTTCAGCGGTTTTGCCGCGATTGAGTACATGAAAAATGATTAGTCGCATTCATGCGCGTGTTATTTTAGGGAATAAGTCAAGCTATAATATTGACATTTTTGAGTGAATTGCCATATGATAATATTTTATTAGTTATCAAATACAAACTTTGATATTTTCGACAGATTTTTACAGCATTTGGCTGTGATAAAATCAATAAGATGGTAAATGCTTAACTAAACGTTCCTTCTTAAGAACAGGAAGTGGAATTAAAACTGTTACTAATTATTGTTATTTTTGAAGAATTTATCTTATCATTATTGTTTGTTATTATTAAAATAATATGTTAGCTATTTTCGAGTGGTTTTCAAATCATTTGGCTATGATAAATATTTAAAGGTTGATAAATGTTAAGAATATTTATGTCGGACTGTAACATTACTTGTTTCCAAACAAGATGAGAATTTAAAACTGATATTTCTTACAATTTACGATGTGTTTCTTGATAATAGATAGTGGTGAATCATTCTCATAAGTTTCAAAAGGTTTTAAAAATGGTTTAATAAAAGTATCATCCTTGTTAATGTTTTTTAAGGAATTGTCAATAAAGATATAAAAGCTAGCTTGGCGGTAAAACGAACAGTCTTGTGGTACGAGTCGTCAGCACTGTTGAGTTAAGTATACCCCCCTGTAATTTTATATTTCTCTGTTACTGTTTTTCTTTACTATCCAATGCTAATGTATTGTCTGGTAGATGTTGCTGAAGTTATTCTTTTGTTAAAGGGATATTCGTTAACTTGTTTATTACTTGACAATATTAAATTAATGTTGTCTTAGTGGTTTTGTATAAGTAAATGATGTGAGTACGGAAATAATATGAAGTAACAGTTTATAGCAAATGCTTGATGTTATTCGTAAATGTTGTTTAATCTTTTATCATGAAAAGTAATGTGGTTGTAAATGTTAATTTACGATAAAATGTGTTGTTTGTCCAAAAACGACATAATTATTTTGTAAATGTCGTTGTTTCTGATAGCGCTGGTGAGTTTTTTTCGCCCGTTTTTCTTATCAGCTAAAAGATGTCCTGAACGGGGGGTAGGTAAAAAATTGAGGACGAATCAAAATAATAAAATGCTTTTAAATTTTTTCACTTCTCATGCTCGTAAAGTTCGTGTTTATGTTGGGTATAGGCTGCATAAAATCGCTTTTTATGCTCTAGTGCATAAAGTAAAATCTTCGTCTAAGTCTCAGACTCTAAGACAAAGGTCGTCAGGTAAACAGTCACACACGCAATTAAACTTCGTTAAAATAATTTTGTATAAATAAAATCTTAATTAATTCTTAATTTATATTTATATTTATATATATATATATAAATAATTCTTTAATTTTGTACACAATCCATTTTAAATTACTTACTAAATTAATAAAACTAGGCAAAATTAATGAATTTTGTATGAAATAAGTATTTCAAGAGCATTATGGACTACGATCTATGCTAAAGTTACTGTGCTGCCACTGCCACGTATAAAAAAAATAAAGTGTTCCCGCCAATATGGCGAAGTCTTTATTTTTACTTTTTTGCAATATTGTTATTAATTTTCCTCACACTCGAAGTGAAAAGCAGAGTGTATAACTCGTAGATAAAACCCATTTTACCCTCGAATTGACTATATATACGTCTCGGGTAAAATGGTACGTTTTATGCACTTGTTGTACAATCTACTATTATTTGTGTTTTACTTGATTCTGGCCTTATTGAAATATAAGCTTTATGGTTTTATTCCTAGTTAATTGAACAGTTTACAGCTTTTATCAGAATAGTCATATTTCCATACTTTCTCCTTAAAATCTAACACGCGCAATTACTGGCTACATTATGAAAACATTGACACCTCAGTGTTTTTTTTTTCAAGTTATTTACCCAAAACTACGATGGATTATAATAATACAGGTAGAGTGTTTGTCAGATAACTCTGCGCGTGACTGGCGCGTTTTTGGCGCTAGTTAGGGCGTTTGTGCACTACACTGAAATTTACCGATCCGGAAAAAACCGGATGCTTGTATTTTAATAATTAATTATTATAAATAATAGAATTTATTTATTTCGTGTAGTTTAGGGTTCGAAACATTGAAACTACACGAAATAAATAAATTTTTACTATTATAAATGATTAAATTATTAAAATACAAGCATCCGTTTTTTTCCGGATCGGTAAAATTCAGTGTAGTGCACAAACGCCCTTACAGTGCATTTTTTTGTTCTTATGTTATAGAAAAGATTAGTATTCGATTTTACCGCGCGCAGACTTATCTGACGAGCACTCTATGAACAGTTTTAGTTATTGTGACCTTGTGACTTATGTACTAATGATGACAGGTATTATATGGTTCCGAATCAGTTGTCAAAGTTGTCTAGATTTCCGAGTAACGATTTCTGTTGTAGCGTATGGCAAAAGCTGTCACAGTGTAGATATTTCACTAAATTGCGTGCTACTTTATGCTACTTTCGGCAAAACTTATGCATTTGTGTTTGGTGTTTCTTATAAAGTAATTTTAATCAAATAATGATAATGTTACCTTTTTATTGTTTTAGGGTTACCAGGAGGTTCTAACTACAGAGTTATAACTAGAGAATACCTGTTCAATAAAATGCAACAACAAGAGTAACTCACTTTTGACGATAAAAGTGATTATTAGAAAAATTATATTTTATCGTCTGACAACTTTAAACGAGAAGAACTAAACATGTTCTGAACAGGTCGTCTGTACATTTTAGCATGTCTAAACAGCTTTACAGCAGAAAAACCCACTTAAATAAATTCGCCCGGCTAAGAATGCGAAATACCTGTAGGTATGTGCGACCGGCCGATAGTTGTGCTGTGCGATAGTTTGATTGAACAACTATCGGCCGATAGTTTGATCGGTCGATTTTTAATCGTCATTGCGCGCATTGCCATTTAACTCTATAACTGAATCCGAGAACGATCAAACTATCGCCCGACTAAAAATCACAAGTGCGCGCTGGCTCTTAATCAAGCGGTGCACTTGTTCTACTGATGCACTGTTTTTGGGAAGTGAATTATGTTTGAGTGTTTTTAAGTAGGTAGTTTTAATTTTTAACTTAAGTTTAGCTTGTAGAGAATTATTCTATTGTTAAGTCCCTCTTTTGTTCTATACTTTTGTAGTTTGTACAACAAAGTTAAAAACAATAAAATAAATATCTTGAGACATTTATAATTCGATTTGAATCCTTTCGCCAAGACTACGTGACTGTAGATCTGTTCTAAAAATAACAAAAATGGTTTCGTTCGTCACTTGCTCAAATAATGTCACACCTTATGAAAATCTACATAGATCTAGTTGCACCCGTTGCACCCAAAATAATAATAAAATATTTTTATGATCAATGATATATGATAATTTTAAACCCTTGCCACTGATATGTGTGTGACGGGTGGTATATCTAGACATCAGTGTCGAGGGGTCAAAATATGACGAAGGTAAGCCGGTAAGGTAAGAAGCGCCAAGCATTTCATCAGAAGATAAGGTCCCAAGATTTTTAAAAGGGAAGCCGATGGGGATTGGCATTTATGGACTCTTCGCCAAACTACTTCACTTCACTTCACTATGTGTAGCAGTGGCTACACATAGTGAATACACTGTGAAATTTGTGTAACAGGTCACAGGGCTATGGTGATAACATATGGTAATACATAGTAAGAAAGCAAGAACATATACAAATTGATTTAAAAATGAACATATACACACTGCAATATAATGTATACGAAACAATTATACATTTATGTAGTTTATTTATCTTCCTTTTTACCTGACTGCTTCAGAATAAGATTTATTATATTCATCAACAGGTTTGGTTAAACTTATTACACTCATTTATTAGTTAAGCTTGATGATTTTATAATATTGTAAAATCCGTATGTTAATTAAATAGCTATGCGATGAATGAGACCTCATTTGTTTAACACTTACTAACAATAAAGGAGTTAAAAATAAGACGACTTCATGAGGGTCATTTCAATTACCTATGCAGCAATATATTTATTAGATGAATATTTAATCTTCAAAGCTTACGGCTAGGAATAAATTAATAAAAAAGTAACTACCTGTGTCAAATAATAATAATGTGATGTATTGGTCACCGTTCTGAGAATAATTATATTATGGCTTATTTCACCAAAACGATTTATACTTTCGTAAGGAAAATAATTTACTATCCTAATTCAAGGAACCATAGATAATCTTCCGATCTACGGTGCGTTTCATATATCAAACCGTATAACTTTTTTTATATTGATCTTTGTTTATTTATGTTTATTATGTGGAACTTGGTCTCATTAAACATTTTATTAGATTTGTAACTATTATGTTATGACAATGTACTTTATTTATATCATACGTTATTTATATCATACGTTAATATGTAACAGTGTTTAGTAGACCTGTAAGTAATTTATGTAGTTATAATTTATGTATATTATGACTAAATTGAAGAATCCATTGCATTTCAACTGAAAATTGGAATTAGTCGACTGTGGGTTCCTCTTGAACGAAATTACAATAGACAATCTTTGCGCTAATATCAAACATTAGTCTCTGTGTAATAGAGTCCTTTTCATGATGTAAGGATTGAATAAATCCTCATTACGCTTGTACGGAATTGCTTAAGTTTAGTCACTTCAATCCATTTTTCAATATAATGGATTGAATTGACTAAACTTAAGCAATACGGTATTTTACTTTTTTTTTTATTTCTTTAAAATGTTTTTCGAAATATTAGCTACACAAAATAAGTTTTCATTTTGAATTATCTTGAATATTTTCAAAGATATAGGACTTCAAACTTTATAATTAGACAAGGACAGGAAGCTATCTTAGTGACGTCAGTGGGTTAGTAGCGTCATAGTCACGCCATAGAAGATTTCGTTTTAGAAAGAGACAGCTATAGTCAAAATCAAACGGACTATAATTCTTTTATTATAAAACAGATTCAAATTATTTTTTCACATTTGGTATTCTTAATTGCAATATTTTTTAACGTCATCATTAAATATCTACATTTCAACAACAGTAAAATACCCTATTCCGTACAAGCGTAACCCAAGCCCCATCAGATAGATATAAATGGACGGACGGACATGCCGAAGTTGTGAGGTGTTTTCCTTGCAGACTACGACAAACATAAAATTGCAGTGCTCTATGTTTGGATTTTCTTTACTATTTTTCTAAATGACCGCGTAGTTTTTGGCTGACAACCAGAGTTCGCATATTCATATGAAGCCGTTAAGATTAATCGCATCGCAGCTTACAATAAAGATTATGTAGGGCAGAAGTCCCTGCTTTGGCCACTTTTTGCTCTAAAAGTTTTCTAAATTTTACGTCATTTTTGCCAATGGCAATTAAAATGAGGTATTTTAAGGTAATAATAACAATCGTTAGAATTCCTTATGTCATACGATTTTTTATAGATGCCATCTTATGTTTTAAGAAATTTATTTTACAGGTACCTTTGTTTTTACAATTAAATTATTGTTTTGAAATTGATTGCAGCCAATCAACATATTGTGTTCAGTACACCCCTGCCTAGACCGCGGAGTCAGCATTGGCGCAGTGGAAGGCTATCATGAGTATAGACTCCGGACAAATCTTGGTTTCAGCCGGGATGTAACTGAACAATAGGACTGCGATACACAGCGGAGAGAATGTGAAGTAAGGTGATTTTACATACTGTGGTCTGTGCTGTAGAAAGTCCCTGGGCAGCGTGGGGAGAGGGGGGCCCCCCCTGTGGCTCCGTCTTCTTCTGCAGACCTTACCAATTAGTCACCTCACTCATAACACAAATAACAGCGTTCACAAGACACTGGGCGTTTCAACACTACACGGAGGAGCCTTTTGTCAAGATATATATTGCCCCTGCAACAACACGTGTGGTGGATGATTATCCTTCAAAGCATCGCGACCGGCCACTCATCAGGATGGCATCAAAATCGTGGTCGTACAACACGGGATCGGCAGGATAATTTAAGATTTTTCAAACTCGATATGCCAGGCACATTCAACGCGAGCGATTTTTAACAAATTCAGCAAAATTATTCCGACATTTTTGCCACGAGAATTTCAATCAAGTGTCACTGTCAACTTCAAGTGACAGCTAAATGTCAATTTGACGTGACATTATAGGTGCGTTCAGAAACGTCGATCTTTTCCGAACATCCCCCCGCCCCGGACCGTTAAGAACGGTACGTCAATCTACGGGTAATCGGGAGAGCCCACTAACTGCTCTCTTCAAAACCGAATCTCGAACCAAAACCTCAGCAAAACGAGGAACTCCGTCAGTTCCGGGGTAGAGTTTAACAATGCGCCCCCTTCGCCAACATAGGGGCGGCAGGTTAGCATCCTTAATCAACACGAGGTCGCCAGTCTGGGGTGGGGTGGTTTTATCTGTCCACTTCACGCGCTGTTGTAGGATATGCAAATACTCCATCGACCAACGTGCCCAGAAGTTTTGGGACATCTGTCTCAAAAGTTGGTATCGCGACAAACGATGGGATCCTACATCCTGAATCGGATATTCAGGCAACGCCAAAAGGGGCTGTCCGATCAAGAAATGACCTGGGGTCAACGCTTCCAGGTCATTCGGGTCCGAAGACAACGGGCACAAGGGTCGCGAGTTGAGGACGGCCTCAATTTTACAAAATACCGTATCAAGTTCCTCAAACGTGAGAATAGTTTCTCCAATCACGCGACGCAAGTGTGTCTTGGCAGCCTTTACACAAGCTTCAAAAATTCCTCCCCAGGTCGGACAAGCTGGAGGGCTAAACTTCCAGATTATCCCACGCCGGGAGAGGGTGGTTCCAATGTCTATTTTATTATCAACAAAAAACTTAACTACTTCCTTAAGATAATTACACGTTCCCTTATAATTAGTACCACAATCGGAACGTATCAATGTCGGCAGTCCTCTACGGGAAACAAATCTGCTCAAGGCGGCGACAAAGGCTTCGGTAGACAATTCCGAGACAATTTCCAAATGGACAGCCTTGGTGGACAAACACACAAACACGCACAAGTACGCCTTATAGGTTTTAGCATTACGCAGTCTCGAAGCCTTTACAGTAAAGGGACCGGCGAAGTCGGTGGCGACTCCGGCAAAAGCTCTACATTCCGTGACGCGATCAGCAGGCAAATCACCCATCTGGGGCTGCATGGTCGCGGCCTTCAATCGATAACAAGGCAGGCAACGGAAAACCACAGTGCGAATGGCTCGACGAGCAGACAACATCCAAAATTCACGCTGCAAAATGGCCAACAAAGCATTACAGCCAGCATGTTGTGCATTCACATGGCGATCTGTTATTATCAGTTGAGTCAAATGTCCGGCTTTAGGTAACAAAAGGGGGTGACGAGCTCCATACGGCAGGTTCGCATTTCGAAGTCTTCCGCCGACTCGCAAAAGCCCACTCTCGTCCAGGAAGGGATTCAATCGCGATACCGCGCCCTTCAACTTGCGACGGCCTAAACGCAAAATTTCAATCTCGGACTCAAAACTATCAGCTTGTACTCTCCGGACCCAAAACAAGAGCGCGTCCCTACGCTCGTCCGGAGTGAGAACCGACGAATCACGCCTCGCGCGTGGGTTTCTGCAATTGTACACAAAACGTCTGATCCAAGCGGTAACACCAAGCAGCTTCTGTAAGGAGCTGTACCGATCCAACAACAAATCCTTTTCCCCGGCGGGGTTAGTCTCCAGGACGCATGCCCGCATATCAGGAACGGCTACGTTCGACAACGCTGGAGAGGGCGGCCACTCCGACTCAGGCCGCATCAACCACTGTGGGCCCCACCAGAGGGGGTGGTTAATTAGGGTTGGGGCTACACAACCCCGAGAAGCACAATCCGCGGGATTCATGGTTCCCGGCACGTGTCTCCAAATCAACTCGATGTCGGAATTACAAATCTGCGACACTCGATTGGCCACAAACACGTCCAAGGTGTGCGCCGGAGCCTTCAACCAACAAAGGACGACCTGACTGTCCGTCCAAGCATAAACCTCTTGTATTGCAATAGATCGACCTAATGTGAGCCATACGTGGTTCAACAAACGCATTAGGAGGGCAGCTCCACACAATTCCAACCTCGGGATCGTATGACGAGTCCGAAGGGGAGCGACTTTGCTTTTCGCTATCACCAGATGCACAGCAACAACTCCGTCAACCGTAACGGTGCGGAGGTACACGGCCGCAGCAAATCCACGTTCGGAGGCATCGGAAAAGCCGTGAAGAGTAACTTTACAATTTTCAGAAGGGAGGAATAGCCTCGGCAAATGCACTTCATTAATCTCGGGGAGGGATGAAACGAAGCTCGACCAATCTCGGAGTAACTCGTCCGAGAGGGGTTCATCCCACGACACACCCGAAGCCCATAACCGTTGCAAGAAACACTTGGCCATAAACAGCACGGGGCAAATCCACCCATTGGGGTCAAAGGTACGTGCGACAGTAGACAATACTAAACGCTTGGTCCAGACTTTCGGTGGTCGTAAATCCACACAATAAGTGAACGTGTCAGAGACCGGTTTGTACTGTACGCCAAGGACGGTCACCACATGGGGATTATCAACATTTTCGAATAGGTGGGGGTCCTGCTGGTGCTCTTCGGGCAAACCTACCAGTACATCAGGCGAGTTGGATATCCATTTCCTCAACTCGTAACCTCCCGACTTCAAAAGGGCGGTGAGTTCGTCTCTCAGGACAATCGCCTCTGAGACAGATGAGGCGCCCGTGCAAATGTCATCCACATAGACGTCACTGGCCAAAATGGCGGAGGCGCGAGGGTATCTCAAGCGCTCCTTCTCGGCCAACTCCAACAAAGAACGAATCGCAACAAACGGGCTCGAAGCCAAACCGTACGTATTCGTATTCAATTCATAAATCAACAAGGGGTCCCTAGGACTCTCTCTCCACAAAATCAATTGGTACCTCCTATCCTCTGGATGGATGACCGTTTGTCTGAACATCATCCGGATGTCAGTCATAAATACAATTTGGTGCCGCCGGAAGTTGGTCAAAATGTCTGAGATCTCCGTGTGCAGCTTGGGACCTACATGCAGACACTGGTTCAAGGACGCTCCAGTAGAGGTGGGAGCCGAACCGTCAAAGACCACCCGAATCTTTCCGGATTTCAAAACGGCGTGGTGCGGCAAAAAGAAGTGCTCAACGGAGCGCCAATCCAAATCGCTCACGGACATGTGCCCTAACTCCTCATACTCCCGCATGAATTCAACATACTTCTGGCGGAAGACCGGATCCTTGCTCATGCGACGCTCCATCGCCACTAGCCTACGTTCCGCTAGCGGTCGGGATTCGCCCAGAGGAGGTCGGCCGGCACGAAAAGGGAGACGGGTGATCAAACGACCAGAGCGGAGGCGACCAGTGTTATTCTGGTAATACAACTCGCATTCATCCGCTACTGGGTCTACCCGCGGGGCTGGTGGAGGTTCCTCAACCTCCCAAAACTTCTGCACCACTTCGGAGAGAGACACATTAAAAACAAGACCGCGATCCTCATCAAGGGAATCCAAAACGCGGCGAGCAGGGCCCATCACAACTGTACCGAGTGTCGTCTGCAGAGCTACCAAGCCATCTGGCTGCAAAACTCGCTTCCCCGTCAACAAAACTCGCCCCAGGACATCGGCTCCAAGGAGAGCATCAATCGGGCCTGGGCGGAAGAAATTTGGATCGGCGAGTGGGGAATCAGACACCAAAGACAACATACTCGGTCCCAAGTCAACTGAAGGTTGACGGCCAACAACTGTGTCCAACACAATCGCCGAGGTCTTAATGCCTGGCGTGGACTTATTACGTGATGTAAATGTGAAGTCAACATGCCCTAACAACCCGGGGACTTTCACATCGCCAACACCTCTCACGCCTTCCGTGTGGGGGTGCACCTTGAGGCCCAACCGCCTAACTAACCAAGATGACACAACACACCCCTGAGCACCGGAATCCAACAAGGCGCGAACTTCCACAAGGTCGCCATTCAATCCCCTGACAAGTACAGAGGCCGTGGGCAACAAAACGGTCTCTGGAGGGGTGGCTACAATCGACCGTAAACACGTTGATTGCTAGTATGTGGGGTCCCCAGACGTCCCCCCATGGTAAGGGGGTCGCTCATAGCGATCCAGTGGGTCCCAATCTCCCACATACTGCCTACGTCCAACTCGCCCGGTATCAGGCGGGTTATATCTCCCGGCCCCTTGAAGACGGGGCGGGCGCCGCTCCAAACGCGGGTATTCGGCGAGCGGCGGTGAGAATCGGTGCCTATCATCCACCGTGTACGTCGCCCCATAGTCGCGGGGGCACGGTGACCGATTTTCAGAGGGGGGGTCCCGGGGACCCCCGGCTGTGCGAGGCTCAACACGTTGCGGGGGGCTTCTACGACCTCCCGCAACGCTCGCAAAATCGAACCCCCTAGTTGGGGACCGATTTCCCATGGGGGGGTCCGTGGGACCCCCGCCCGTGCGAGGCTCAAAACGTCGCGGGGGGCCTCTACGACCTCCGGCAACGCCCGCATAACTCATCCCCATCCTTGGGGATCGGTTTCCCATTGGGGGGTCCCTGGGACCCCCGCCCGTTCGAGGCTCAAAACGTCGCGGGGGGCCTCTACGACCTCCGGCAACGCTCGCATAACTCATCCCCATCCTTGGGGATCGGTTTCCCATTGGGGGGTCCCTGGGACCCCCGCCCGTTTGAGGCTCCAAACGTGGCGGAGAGCGTCTGGGGCCACTCTGGTGGCCACTAGAACTGCTGCGGGATGCAAACACCGCGGGGGGTCCG
This sequence comes from Crambus lathoniellus, assembly GCA_949710035.1. Taxonomy (NCBI): domain Eukaryota; kingdom Metazoa; phylum Arthropoda; class Insecta; order Lepidoptera; family Crambidae; genus Crambus; species Crambus lathoniellus. Next base: position 35,479,592 of record OX453296.1, read on the forward strand.
AGACCCCCACCCATACGCGGTGATCCTGCAGCGACGCGCTGCGGCGCTCCGCCGCCCTCTGGGCTGTTCATGCAGAGGAGGGGATGGTGGTTGCCCTGACAAAAGCGGCATGGGTGCGCTTGGGTACATTCGCGCTGCATGTGCAGGCCCAAGCACGAGTAGCACCATGTCCGTTGTCGCGCGATCGCTCGACGGCCTTGGACGCGCTGGTCGAGGAACTTATCACAACGGATCGTGCTGTGACCCGGTTCCCGACAGTACAAGCAGCGGGCGGTCTCCTGGACGGCGGCATAGCGGCCAGGCGCGCGAGGGGCCATACGCCCCCTACGGGGGGGGCCGGTGGGGGATCTACTCTGTGGCACAGGTCGTTCGGGTCCCATAGGACCGGCCAGAGAGGAATTATCTGCCAGTCTACTTTCTCCTTCCAGGAACGTCAAGAGGTCCGAGAAGGGTGGCAGATAAGTCGCACTATCCCCACCATACTGCTGCTCAAAACGGACCTTAACAGAGTCCGGCAACTTTCCCAGGACAATGTGCAGTAACAAAAACGACCACTGCTCCACTGGGAGTTTTAAGTTTTTTAATGCGTTGTATGCCACCAACAGCGGATTCAACAAAGCCACTCTCAAGTGCATCACGCTGGCAACGCGGGGTAAATTCAAAATGGCGGCAACATGGTTGTCCGCCAGACGTCGGACGTTCTGGTACCGACGGGCAATCAAATCCCTAGCAATAGGGTAGTTTTCATCCGAGGGGGCCAAATGTTGAACCGATTCAAGGGCCTCCCCTTCCAACACGGATAACAAATAAGCTAACTTCTGGCCCTGGGTCAAATCGTCCCGGGCATGTACAAGACTATCAAAAATGTTAATAAAGCCCTCCCAGTCCTCTAGACGACCAGCAAAGCGCCTTAAGTCTAAGGGGGCCAATCTAGCAAAGAGAGGGGGCATACTTTTAGATGTGACCGGGGACGGGCTCGGTTCATTCTCTCTTGCCACTTGCAAAGGCCGAGCCACCTGGGTAATTCTGTCCGCAAAATCATAACACTGGTCCACATCCAAATCGACTTCTTGTCGCATTTCCACATCGGCCTCAACAGTCCTTTCCAAAAATAAGGCATACTGTTCATCAACAACAGCCAAACGTACGGGCAGATCTACGTATCTGTTCAACAAGGCCTCCGTCCTATCAGGTCGATCCAACAATGCGACTGCAGACGCTAACCACCGTAACTCAGAACGTATTTTGGCTTTAGCAGAGGAGGCCGTCATTGTAACGTCACAAATTTATCAACAAAAACAACAAATTCAAAATATTCACTACAACACAAAATCTCCAATATTTTGAGGTTATTGATAACCACAAAATTCCAATATTACAACAACAAAGTATTTATAATGACACAAACTCTTAAATATTTGGAGGTTATCAGAAAACAACAAAACTCAAGTATATAATTATAACTCTAACTCTCAAGAGGTTATAACTTAGACACAAACTAACTTTGACTTTGTAAGTCAAAAGTTATTCAGTTCAAACAAATCACTGACCATTGAAATTCACTTGGATATCGACATACAACAAGATGATTTTAATTATTTCAAAGCACAAGTTTCAATAAGTTTCAATGTGTAAACAATGTCTTAAATCATTTAAGTTTCACTAAGTATTGAGTGCAAACTTATTAGCTAACCTTTTATTAGCTATTATTTAGCAACAAACTTGTCAATATTCACAACTCAAATTTGCTGACAAAACTAAATAATAATTATTATGAACAAAGAAAGGCATCTGTTTACATTTTGGAACCTCAATACATGACAATTAATTACAAGACATGGAACCAATAACAAAGGAATGCCCTTTACTTTTCAAATGCAAGTTAATTACCATTTACAAGTACAAATTAATCTAGTCCGGACCAGACTGGGTCATCAAACGGCACTGATTAATACAAAGTTTTGGCGTGGGCCTCTCAGGCCTTCAAGCTACGCTCTTGGCTACCAAAAAATGTTCAGTACACCCCTGCCTAGACCGCGGAGTCAGCATTGGCGCAGTGGAAGGCTATCATGAGTATAGACTCCGGACAAATCTTGGTTTCAGCCGGGATGTAACTGAACAATAGGACTGCGATACACAGCGGAGAGAATGTGAAGTAAGGTGATTTTACATACTGTGGTCTGTGCTGTAGAAAGTCCCTGGGCAGCGTGGGGAGAGGGGGGCCCCCCCTGTGGCTCCGTCTTCTTCTGCAGACCTTACCAATTAGTCACCTCACTCATAACACAAATAACAGCGTTCACAAGACACTGGGCGTTTCAACACTACACGGAGGAGCCTTTTGTCAAGATATATATTGCCCCTGCAACAACACGTGTGGTGGATGATTATCCTTCAAAGCATCGCGACCGGCCACTCATCAGGATGGCATCAAAATCGTGGTCGTACAACACGGGATCGGCAGGATAATTTAAGATTTTTCAAACTCGATATGCCAGGCACATTCAACGCGAGCGATTTTTAACAAATTCAGCAAAATTATTCCGACATTTTTGCCACGAGAATTTCAATCAAGTGTCACTGTCAACTTCAAGTGACAGCTAAATGTCAATTTGACGTGACATTATAGGTGCGTTCAGAAACGTCGATCTTTTCCGAACATATTGATTTAATCTGGTTTTGGCATTGATTTTTTGCTATACTTACTAAAGTTTGGCTATCAATAAGTGGCCAAAAGCTTTGGCACCATTTGGCACCTTTCGCACATTTTGTGTTATATACTAAAAAAAACTATTTTATTTTATTAAATTTGAAAGATGTAAGTACTTACCTTTAAAGGTAAATATAAATAATAGTAGTTTATGTGACTGTTGCATAATACCGAGTTATGTGCAGTCTCATACACTACTTTATCTACACTCATTTCATTTATTATATACTAGCCTTCCGCCCGCAGCTTCGCCCGCGTGTACTACACGACGTTATCCCGCGGGAAGGTGATATTTTTCAAGAATAAAAAGTAGCCTATGTCCTTTCTCAGGCTCTAGACTATCTCTGTACCAAAATTCATTCAATTCGGTTCAGTAGTTTAGGTGTGATTGTGTAACACACAGACAGACAGAGACGCATTTATAATATAAAGTAAGGATTTGAAAAATAAAGCAAATCAATATTAATTATAAAATGTGAATGGTGCCAAACCCCACTCATAGGAGTCTATACGGCTATTCCTTCTAAATTCAAAATTCTAATTTTAAAAACGTTTCTGACTGTTGCCGGCTATAGAAGGGCTTGAAAGAGTTGGAAGTCAGGGCCGTTAAATCCTACGGTTGCCATGGAGACTGTAAATTTAAGAAATATAAGTGTTTTATAATGAGTGACAGCTGTATCCGGGTGTTTCATAATGGTCATTATGAAACACCCGGATACAGCAGCTTTATTTTTTAAAGTTGACTATGGCATAAAGTGTATCAATATACGTTCAGGCATGAGTTCATAATTCGAATATTATAACATTAGTGATGTTCGGAAAAGATCGACGTTTCTGAACGCATCGCTAATGTCACGTCAAATTGACATTTAGCTGTCACTTGAAGTTGACAGCTCTCACTGGATTGAAATTCTTGTAAGAAAATGTCGGATTAATTTTGCTGAATTGTTAAAAACCGCTCGCGTTGAATATGCCTGGCATATCGAGCTTGAATTGAATCTTAAAATATCTATTGGATCCCGTTTTGTACGACCCAGATTTTGACGCCATCCATCGGGCCGGTCGCGGGGCTTTTGAAAGATAGCCTTTTCCACACGCGTTGTTATCGGGACAATATATCGTAATAAAAAAAGCTCCCCCGTGTGTGTTGGTGTATATTGTTGAAACGCCCAGTGTCTTGGGACCGTTGTGTTGTGTTGGTTTTGTGAGTAAGGTGACGAATTGGTAAGGTCTGCAGAAGAAAAAGGAGCTACCAGGGGCGCGCGCCCCGTCTCTCCGCAGCCCAGGAGATTTTCGACACCACAGAACCGTATGTGAAATCACCTTACTTAACATTAAGTCGCTGTGTATCGCAGTCCAATTGTTCAGTTACATCCCGGCTGAAACCTAGTTTTTGTCCGGAGTCTATATTCATGATAATCTTCCACTGCGCCATGCTGATTCCGCGGTCTAGGCGGGGGTGTACTGAACATTTCTTGGTAGCAGAGCTTAGTTTGAAGGCCTGAGAGGCCCACGCCAAAACTTTGTCGATTAATCAGTGCCGTTTTGATGACCATCTGGTCCGGACTAGATTAATTTGTACTTGTAATTGGTAATTAACTTGCATTTGAAAAGTAAAGGGCATTCCTTTGTTATTGGTTCCATGTCTTGTAATTAATTGTCATGTATTGAAGTTCCAAAATGTAAACAGATGCCTTTCTTTGCTCATAATAATTATTATTTAGTTTGTTAGCAAATTTGAGTTGTGAATATTGACAAGTTTGTTGCTAAATAATAGCTAATAAAAAGTTGTCCTAAAAGGGCTTGGGTACCTAATAAGTTTGCACTCAATACTTAGTGAAACTTAAATGATTTAAGACATTATTTACACATTGAAACTTATTGAAACTTGTGCTTTGAAATAATTAAAATTAGCTTGTTGTATGTTGATATCCAAGTGAATTTCAATAGTCAGTGATTTGGAGTGAATTTCAATGAAGTGAATTTCAATAGTCAGTGAGTTTTGTTGTTTTCTGATAACCTCCAAATATTTAAGAGTTTGTGTCATTATAAATACTTTGTTGGTGTAATATTGGAATTTTGTGGTTAATAATAACCTCCAAATATTGGAGATTTTGTGTTATAGTGAATATTTTGAATTTGTTGTTTTTGTTGATAAATTTGTGACGTTACAATGACGGCCTCCTCTGCTAAAGCCAAAATACGTTCTGAGTTACGGTGGTTAGCTTCTGCGGTCGCATTGTTGGATCGACCGGATAGGACGGAGGCCTTGTTGAACAGATACGTAGATCTGCCCATACGTTTGGCTGTTGTTGATGAGCAGTATGCCTTATTTTTGGAAAAGACTGTTGAAGCCGATGTTGAAATGCGACAAGAAGTCGGTTTGGATGTGGACCAGTGTTATGATTTTGCGGACAGAATTACTCAGGTGGCTCGACCTTTGCAAGTGGCAAGAGAGAATGAACCGAGCCCGTCCCCGGTCACATCTAAGAGTATGCCCCCTCTATTTGCTAGATTGGCCCCCTTAGACTTAAGGCGTTTTGCTGGTCGTCTAGAGGACTGGGAGGGCTTTATTAATATTTTTGATAGTCTGGTACATGCCCGGGATGATTTGACCCAGGGCCAGAAGTTAGCTTATTTGTTATCCGTGTTGGAAGGGGAGGCCCTTGAATCGGTTCAACATTTGGCCCCCTCGGATGAAAACTACCCTATTGCTAGGGATTTGATTGCCCGTCGGTACCAGAACGTACGACGTCTGGCGGACAACCATGTTGCCGCCATTTTGAATTTACCCCGCGTTGCCAGCGTGATGCACCTGAGAGTGGCTTTGTTGAATCCGCTGTTGGTTGCCTACAACGCATTAAAAAACTTAAAACTCCCAGTGGAGCAGTGGTCGTTTTTGTTACTGCACATTGTCCTGGGAAAGTTGCCGGACTCTGTTAAGGTCCGTTTTGAGCAGCAGTATGGTGGGGATAGTGCGACTTATCTGCCACCCTTCTCGGACCTCTTGACGTTCCTGGAAGGAGAGAGTAGACTGGCAGATAATTCCTCTCTGGCCGGTCCTATGGGACCCGAACGACCTGTGCCACAGAGTAGATCCCCCACCGGACCCCCCCGTAGGGGGCGTATGGCCCCTCGCGCGCCCGGCCGCTATGCCGCCGTCCAGGAGACCGCCCGCTGCTTGTACTGTCGGGAACCGGGTCACAGCACGACCCGTTGTGATAAGTTCCTCGACCAGCGCGTCCAAGGCCGTCGAGCGATCGCGCGACAACGGACATGGTGCTACTCGTGCTTGGGCCTGCACATGCAGCGCGAATGTACCCAAGCGCACCCATGCCGCTTTTGTAAGGGCAACCACCATCCCCTCCTCTGCATGAACAGCCCAGAGGGCGGCGGAGCGCCGCAGCGCGTCGCTGCAGGATCACCTCGTATGGGAGGGGGTCTCGGACCCCCCGCGGTGTTTGCATCCCGCAGCAGTTCTAGTGGCCACCAGAGTGGCCCCAGACGCTCTCCGCCACGTTTGGAGCCTCAAACGGGCGGGGGTCCCAGGGACCCCCCCATGGGAAACCGATCCCCAAGGATGGGGATGAGTTACGCGAGCGTTGCCGGAGGTCGTAGAGGCCCCCCGCGACGTTTTGAGCCTCGCACGGGCGGGGGTCTCACGGACCCCCCCATGGGAAATCGGTCCCCAACTAGGGGGTTCGATTTTGCGAGCGTTGCGGGAGGTCGTAGAAGCCCCCCGCAACGTGTTGAGCCTCGCACAGCCGGGGGCCCCGGGACCCCCCTTCTGAAAATCGGTCACCGTGCCCCCGCGACTATGGGGCGACGTACACGGTGGATGCTAGGCACCGATTCTCGCCGCCGCTCGCCGAATACCCGCGTTTGGAGCGGCGCCCGCCCCGTCTTCAAGGGGCCGGGAGATATAACCCGCCTGATACCGGGCGATTTGGACGTAGGCAGTATGTGGGAGAATGGGACCCACTGGATCGCTATGAGCGACCCCCTTACCATGGGGGGACGTCTGGGGACCCCACATACTAGCAATCAACGTGTTTACGGTCGATTGTAGCCACCCCTCCAGAGACCGTTTTGTTGCCCACGGCCTCTGTGCTTGTCAGGGGATTGAATGGCGACCTTGTGGAAGTTCGCGCCTTGTTGGATTCCGGTGCTCAGGGGTGTGTTGTGTCATTTTGGTTAGTTAGGCGGTTGGGCCTCAAGGTGCACCCCCACACGGAAGGCGTGAGAGGTGTTGGCGATGTGAAAGTCCCCGGGTTGTTAGGGCATGTTGACTTCACATTTACATCACGTAATAAGTCCACGCCAGGCATTAAGACCTCGGCGATTGTGTTGGACACAGTTGTTGGCCGTCAACCTTCAGTTGACTTGGGACCGAGTATGTTGTCTTTGGTGTCTGATTCCCCACTCGCCGATCCAAATTTCTTCCGCCCAGGCCCGATTGATGCTCTCCTTGGAGCCGATGTCCTGGGGCGAGTTTTGTTGACGGGGAAGCGAGTTTTGCAGCCAGATGGCTTGGTAGCTCTGCAGACGACACTCGGTACAGTTGTGATGGGCCCTGCTCGCCGCGTTTTGGATTCCCTTGATGAGGATCGCGGTCTTGTTTTTAATGTGTCTCTCTCCGAAGTGGTGCAGAAGTTTTGGGAGGTTGAGGAACCTCCACCAGCCCCGCGGGTTGACCCAGTAGCGGATGAATGCGAGTTGTATTACCAGAATAACACTGGTCGCCTCCGCTCTGGTCGTTTGATCACCCGTCTCCCCTTTCGTGCCGGCCGACCTCCTCTGGGCGAATCCCGACCGCTAGCGGAACGTAGGCTAGTGGCGATGGAGCGTCGCATGAGCAAGGATCCGGTCTTCCGCCAGAAGTATGTTGAATTCATGCGGGAGTATGAGGAGTTAGGGCACATGTCCGTGAGCGATTTGGATTGGCGCTCCGTTGAGCACTTCTTTTTGCCGCACCACGCCGTTTTGAAATCCGGAAAGATTCGGGTGGTCTTTGACGGTTCGGCTCCCACCTCTACTGGAGCGTCCTTGAACCAGTGTCTGCATGTAGGTCCCAAGCTGCACACGGAGATCTCAGACATTTTGACCAACTTCCGGCGGCACCAAATTGTATTTATGACTGACATCCGGATGATGTTCAGACAAACGGTCATCCATCCAGAGGATAGGAGGTACCAATTGATTTTGTGGAGAGAGAGTCCTAGGGACCCCTTGTTGATTTATGAATTGAATACGAATACGTACGGTTTGGCTTCGAGCCCGTTTGTTGCTATTCGTTCTTTGTTGGAGTTGGCCGAGAAGGAGCGCTTGAGATACCCTCGCGCCTCCGCCATTTTGGCCAGTGACGTCTATGTGGATGACATTTGCACGGGCGCCTCATCTGTCTCAGAGGCGATTGTCCTGAGAGACGAACTCACCGCCCTTTTGAAGTCGGGAGGTTACGAGTTGAGGAAATGGATATCCAACTCGCCTGATGTACTGGTAGGTTTGCCCGAAGAGCACCAGCAGGACCCCCACCTATTCGAAAATGTTGATAATCCCCATGTGGTGACCGTCCTTGGCGTACAGTACAAACCGGTCTCTGACACGTTCACTTATTGTGTGGATTTACGACCACCGAAAGTCTGGACCAAGCGTTTAGTATTGTCTACTGTCGCACGTACCTTTGACCCCAATGGGTGGATTTGCCCCGTGCTGTTTATGGCCAAGTGTTTCTTGCAACGGTTATGGGCTTCGGGTGTGTCGTGGGATGAACCCCTCTCGGACGAGTTACTCCGAGATTGGTCGAGCTTCGTTTCATCCCTCCCCGAGATTAATGAAGTGCATTTGCCGAGGCTATTCCTCCCTTCTGAAAATTGTAAAGTTACTCTTCACGGCTTTTCCGATGCCTCCGAACGTGGATTTGCTGCGGCCGTGTACCTCCGCACCGTTACTGTTGACGGAGTTGTTGCTGTGCATCTGGTGATAGCGAAAAGCAAAGTCGCTCCCCTTCGGACTCGTCATACGATCCCGAGGTTGGAATTGTGTGGAGCTGCCCTCCTAATGCGTTTGTTGAACCACGTATGGCTCACATTAGGTCGATCTATTAAGATACAAGAGTGTTCACTAACCGTTCAAATAAAATCAATCTAAATTCAAATTCTATATTCCCGCCCGTTCGATATGGTTCTAGTGGATTAGCCAATCAGAGGGCTCGAAAGAGCATACCTGTCTGGTCGGCCAATATGGCGAAAAGTGAGGAAGACCGCCGCGCTTCGCTCTGTATCGGGCGTGTGAAAACTTTATAATCGAAGGAAATCCGAGTGATCATTCATAGGACTATTCTAATTAAAGTGTTGGAACGTTACAATCGTGTGCAAACAAAATCCCGTAAGCAAATACCAGCTGCACCCACTTTGTGGAGGAACACGAGGTGGCGCCTTCCTTCTTCAGCCACCACGAGAGGTCCCAAGAGACTACCACTCCTGAGGTTAAAGGATACGGTGGCGCAGACAATCAGATCAGTCGGGTAAGTACCTCTAGTTGTCTAGCCACAAGAACCATCACATTCCTCATACGAGCGAGAATCTACCTAAATTCGACTCGCATTCCCAGAGTGTCGTCTTGAGCCTATTTCAAGCTTTCGGCTAGGCTGCGTCGTCACATCTTTTTGGTGCCGAAACCCGGGATATCGCCTTTAAACTCATAATTTGTTTTTAAAATCTCGACATATAGCTGGTATTTTTCGTATCAATTATCGCTAATTTCGTTATTTCAACATTAAATACGCATAATATTAACGTTTAACAGTGATTTCTAACCTAACGCTTATAAATATAATCATATTTTCGCAATAATTCGTCATTTCATACGCGACTTTCATTTTTTCTTTTAAAAGAAGGTAGGATTGAAAGCAACAAGCAACAATTTAAAGCGTTTCGCCAGTTTGCATTGCGTTAGGTTTGTCGGTAAAACAGTTCATATAACCGGTCACTCACTCATCATAAACTGTTATTCGCCATCGCGATCACAGTTCCATTTTCCATTCGTTCAATCAAATCGTAACTCATTCGCACGCCATAACGTAAACATTGCTGCACAGATAACACGTAATTTGTTTATTATTTAACTAATAATTCGTATGCGGTGATTATATTTCGCTTCAGATCATTGTATGAACAATCTATTCTATTCAATTCGGTGTTCATATGATATCCAATCGGCTGTAGTGATTTATGTTCAATCTAAATCTAACGTTCGTAATCGTAAACAAGTTAGTGTCATCTTTTCAATCTATTCAGTTATTTCGTACGTAGCCGTACTGTGTGAGATCGTAGCAAACAGCTGACTCACCGCTACGGCTGGCAGTTGTTTACATGTGCAATTTCTTAATAATTAGCTATAACCGGCTATCCGTAGTTGAACTACAGCTATAGATAGATACGTAAACATTCTATTTAACTTATTAACTTTATTCTAGCGGTGTGGTTTTAATTGTTATACGAAAATGTCGTTTAATCCAAAACGGACAATGCGTAAGCTTAGTTCGGCGAGCAGAACTAAATCAAAACAAACACATTCTCAATGTTATACAGTAACTGATTTACCCGTATTGCGTAGAAAACGTACCTTAGCATTAAATCGTTTGGTGAAGGCATTCGATGTCGGTGAATTAGCGCGTACCGATGATAGTCAACAAGATCTATTTTTTTCATATTGCGATCAACTCGATAAATATATATCGGATTTTGAGAGCGCGCATTTCGCAATTATCGATCTTTTGGAGACGACTGATGATGGTCAAGGTGATGATGATGATGAAATTCGAACTCGTTTTGATGATACTTATTTTAAAGTTTTATCTATTTATCGTAGTTTAAATAAACCAAATACAAACTTATGTGAAACTAATTATCAATCTAATATTACTTCTCAACCGTCATCATCATCATTCTCTCATGTAAAATTACCTCGAATTAAGTTACCTTCATTTTGCGGTAATATTAAACAATGGCCTGAGTTTATTGATACGTACAACGCACTTATTCACGAATGCCCTGATCTTAAAGATATTGAGAAATTTCATTATCTCATATCATCGCTGAGCGGTGATCCTTTAACTCTAATTCGAACTTTTCCAGTAACTGGTGATCATTACTTAGATGCTTATGCAGCGTTAGTAGCGCGTTATCAAGACAAGCGCGAATTGGCATTTTCTTGTTGGAAGGACATTTTAAACATTCATTTTAACTTTCAAAACGCAAATGATTTTCGTAAAACGTTGGATTGTATTGATGAAAACTTAAGTATTTTGAGAAAATTAAAACTTCCAGTTGAACAGTGGGATTTTGTCATGGCTTATCATATTTTATCAAAATTAGACTCCAAATTAAGACGTGAATTTGAAGAGAAGTGTAGCAATACTGAACTTCCCACCTACTTACATTTAAAACAGTTTTTACATTCGAAGTGTGAAGCGCTTATACGAGATAATCATTTTTCTGGTTCTACTTCCACCAAAGTGCCACGTCCAGTCAAGGACATATCTAATGCATCAAGTCATAGTTATTCAAAACGTACTAACGCGTCGCATACCCTTGTTGCGGATAATTCAACAAAATCGAACAAAATTCAAAATAATAAAAATACGATTATTATAAGGTGTTCATTTTGTACTAGTAATCATTCGATCACTCAGTGTCAATCTTTTCTAGCTAAATCCGTAGACGATCGTATGTCTATTGCTATCGAGAAGAAATGGTGTTTTAATTGTCTTAAGCCATCACATCAAATAAAAGATTGCATATCCGCATTTCGATGTCTGAAGTGTAAACACAAACACCATACGTTGCTTCATAAGGATCGCGCCGCTAACAACGAGAATCAAACCAACGAATCTGGCTCTCAGTCAGTGTCGTTAGTAACTAAAGGCTCCCATTCGACTTCGTTTTCTAAATCTACTCCTCCACATTCTACTGTGCTGCTCGCCACAGCCATCGTTCAAATTCAAGGTACAGACGGAAGTTACCATACTTTCCGTGCTTTATTCGACACCGGCAGTCAGAACAATTTTATTACTAAAAACGCTGCACAACGCTTAAATCTTAAGCCAATCAAATCCGAAATCAATATCAACGGTTTAGGAGGCGTTGCGGCCAGCACTATCGGCTTAGTGACTTGTTCTATTGCATCTAACAATCGATCGTTGTTTAACGTAGACATGCACGTTATTTCAAATATATGCGGTGACCAACCAATAGCTAAACTCAATACCGTGGGATGGTCACATATTCAATCGTTACCGTTAGCCGATCCTGGCTTTGATGTACCAGGATCTATCGATATTCTATTAGGTGCGGATATTTTTGCTGATTCGCTTTTAAATCAACGCGTGAAGGGTGCTGTGAATCAACCGGTCGCCTTCAATTCCGTTTTCGGCTGGTTATTGCTCGGTCGCACGTCACTCGTCTCGTCATCGCTGTTACAATTTTCTTCGAAACCGGACGACGAGTTATGTTCTCTCGTTCAACGGTTTTGGGAGATAGATGGCGTTTCTCAAGCTTCCACCTTAACACCTGAGGAAGTAGCTTGCGAACAGGCTTACACGTCTGAAGTCGACCGTGATTCGACGGGTAGATACATCGTCAGACTTCCATTTAAGGATGGCGCTGAACCTTTATTCGAGAGCTCTCGCGACATCGCAGTGCGCCGTTTTCATGCGATTGAACGTCGCCTCTTACGCGATCCTGATCTACACCGTCAATACCGGGAATTCATGGACGATTATCTTCAATCCGGTCACATGAAACCAGTTAACGCTAAAGAAGTGAATCAGGGGAAGTATTATATACCGCATCATTGTATTTTACGACCTGACAGCGCAACAACCAAACTACGGGTTGTCTTTGACGCGTCAGCCAAGGACGCTCAAGGCAAATCTTTAAATGATACGTTGCTAACGGGACCTAAACTTCAATCCAATATCATGGCCGTGCTTCTTCGCTTTCGTTTACACGCTATTGTCTTTATTGCTGACATACGTCAGATGTATAGGCAAATTCTTGTCGCGGATGATCAACGCGATTATCAAAGAATTCTTTGGAGAACCGGACCAAATCAAACTTTGCAAGAATTCAGATTGAAAACCGTCACATATGGTGTTTCATCGGCACCGTATTTAGCTTGCAGAACCATTCAACAGTTGGCTGAGGATGAAGGTGCCGCCTTTCCTCTAGCTAAGCAAATACTGACAACGGCAATCTACGTTGATGACGTCACATCCGGCTGTGCTACTCTAGACTTGGCGCTAGAGGCTAAGTCACAGATCATTAATTTACTTAAACTTGGCCATTTTGAACTCCGAAAATGGGCCAGTAACGAACCTCGGCTGTTGTCAAATCTTTCAAAGGAGGAGTGTCTTCTTGATCCTAAAACATTCTCAGATGATCAACCATCTACTATCAAAGTGCTTGGGCTCAAATGGGATCCAGCATCCGATGCGTTTCTGTTCGATGTCAAACCATCTAATCGCTCTTGTACAAAGAGAAACATACTTAGCGAGATCGCAAAGGTTTTCGACCCTTTAGGCTTTCTATCGCCTGTCACTATTAAGGCTAAAACCTTGCTCCAACAGCTTTGGCTCCTTGGTGTCTCGTGGGATGAAGACCCGCCCGAGGAGATCGCCAAAGTCTGGAGGACCTTTTGTGATCAACTACCAGTGCTGCAGGAGGTGAGAGTATCACGTTGCCTCACATCGCCATCCGTACAAGCGTACGAACTGCACGGATTTTGTGACAGTTCCGAACTCGCTTACGGGGCAATACTTTATGTACGCATCCTACTGAATGACGGGTCAGTCCGAATCATACCGCTATGCGCTAAAGCACGGGTTGCGCCCATCAAGAAACTTTCGTTACCACGCTTGGAGCTGAGTGCTGCGGTGGTTCTCGCTAACCTCGTTAAATTCATTCTTGACATCTATAACCTAAATCTATCCATTGATTCGATTCATTTGTGGTCTGACTCGACGGTAGTTCTGTCATGGCTTCGTTCGCATTCTTCGCGTTGGAACACTTTTGTAGCCAATCGGGTTAGTCTCATCCAAGATACCGTTCCGGTGGAATCGTGGCACCACGTCGCATCCGCGGATAACCCCGCTGACGTGTGCTCACGAGGGCAACTGCCACGTGACCTACTTCACAATTCATTGTGGTGGTCAGGACCAACTTGGTTGTCAAAATCACCCGATCAGTGGCCAAATTATTCAATATCTTCTGTTTCTACCGACGTGAAAGAGTTGGTGTGCGCTGAAGAGCGTCGACCAGTCGTGTTAATTACTGATAACAACGCAGCGAACCTATCGTTATCACCAATCGATCATCTGTTGAAGCGGTATTCTTCAATTGATAAAATAATTCGTATTGTTTCTTATATGCGGCGATTGCTTCCCAATGCAAGGAATCGTAATCTCAGTGCGATCCCCACTGATATCGAAAATTATAAATCGTTAATATTAATCGTTAAACATGTTCAATCGACTGAGTTCGCTGAAGTTATTCAACAACTCAAATCTAAAAAACAATTGCCCAAACATTTTCGAAAGCTTAATCCATTTCTGGACGACGAGGGTATCCTCAGGGTGGGCGGTCGGATCTCCCACGCTGGGATTGAATACGAACAAAAACATCCCGCACTCTTACCCTGCTCGCATCCCTTTACGTCAAAACTAATCGAATCCGTTCATCGTCAGCATTGCCATACTGGTCAGAATACGACTCATTATCTTATTCTACAACGATTTTGGGTATTGTCAGCAAAACGAGCTATTCGCCAGTGTTTGTCAAAATGCATACGTTGTTACTGGACCAATCCCAAGCCGCTACAACCGTATATGGGTGATCTACCATCCTATCGTGTTAATCAAGTCAAGCCCTTTTCGGTGGTCGGTGTAGACTTCGGTGGACCATTTCGCATCAAAGTTAGCCATCATCGCGGTGCCAAAATTGAGAAGGCCTATCTGTGTCTTTTCGTGTGCCTAGCTACTAAAGCAGTCCACCTTGAGGTCGTGTCGACTCTCTCTACCGAAGGTTTTATCGCAGCATTGCGCAGATTCGTTGGTCGGCGCGGTCGGTGTAATGTAATCCATGCTGATTGTGGGACAAACTTTATCGGTGCCAGTAACTACCTATCATCTCTAGCGGAGGCTTCGCAAACTCAATCCATTCAATTCGATTTCAACCCACCCTCTGCACCTCATTTTGGAGGCGTATGGGAAATACAAATCAAAGCTGCGAAAACTCACCTTTATCGCATTGTAGGCAATCAAGTGCTAACGTTCGAAGAGCTTTGTACGTTATTTATTCAAATCGAAGCTGTTTTAAACTCGCGACCGTTGTATCCGTTGAGTGCAGATCCAAACGATTTAAAGGTGCTAACTCCAGGTCACTTCTTGACCTTGGAACCCTTAACAGCTGTGCCTGACGCGGATTATTCTAATATCAAACTATATCGTCTTAGCCGTTGGCAGCTTATCCAATCGTTTGTACAAAACTTTTGGCTTCGCTGGAAAAACGAATATCTACATTCCCTAACGCAACGTGCAAAGTGGACAAAGGCTTCAAAACCATTATCAATCAATTCTATCGTCATCATCAAAGATGACAATCGACCCCCATTGCACTGGTCTTTGGGAAGAGTTACCGATTTACACCCGGGCCTCGACGGCATCGTCCGCGTGGCAACTATTCAAACTAGAGACAGCTTAATAAAGCGTCCATTAGTCAAGCTGTGTCCTCTTCCCATAGAACCCAGTACCAACTAATCTACTGTTCTAATTATATATTTTAGTTATGTATCTAGTATTTTAAGCAAAACTAGTAGTCGTTAGTCGTTAATATAACTTTAATGTATCATTTTATGTATCAATTCTACTTCAGTTTATGTATCAATTCCACTTAACCAACCGGAAAATACCAGCTGTATTTTGGTGGGCGGTATGTTCACTAACCGTTCAAATAAAATCAATCTAAATTCAAATTCTATATTCCCGCCCGTTCGATATGGTTCTAGTGGATTAGCCAATCAGAGGGCTCGAAAGAGCATACCTGTCTGGTCGGCCAATATGGCGAAAAGTGAGGAAGACCGCCGCGCTTCGCTCTGTATCGGGCGTGTGAAAACTTTATAATCGAAGGAAATCCGAGTGATCATTCATAGGACTATTCTAATTAAAGTGTTGGAACGTTACAATCGTGTGCAAACAAAATCCCGTAAGCAAATACCAGCTGCACCCACTTTGTGGAGGAACACGAGGTGGCGCCTTCCTTCTTCAGCCACCACGAGAGGTCCCAAGAGACTACCACTCCTGAGGTTAAAGGATACGGTGGCGCAGACAATCAGATCAGTCGGGTAAGTACCTCTAGTTGTCTAGCCACAAGAACCATCACATTCCTCATACGAGCGAGAATCTACCTAAATTCGACTCGCATTCCCAGAGTGTCGTCTTGAGCCTATTTCAAGCGTTCGGCTAGGCTGCGTCGTCACAAAGAGGTTTATGCTTGGACGGACAGTCAGGTCGTCCTTTGTTGGTTGAAGGCTCCGGCGCACACCTTGGACGTGTTTGTGGCCAATCGAGTGTCGCAGATTTGTAATTCCGACATCGAGTTGATTTGGAGACACGTGCCGGGAACCATGAATCCCGCGGATTGTGCGTCTCGGGGTTGTGTAGCCCCAACCCTAATTAACCACCCCCTCTGGTGGGGCCCACAGTGGTTGATGCGGCCTGAGTCGGAGTGGCCGCCCTCTCCAGCGTTGTCGAACGTAGCCGTTCCTGATATGCGGGCATGCGTCCTGGAGACTAACCCCGCCGGGGAAAAGGATTTGTTGTTGGATCGGTACAGCTCCTTACAGAAGCTGCTTGGTGTTACCGCTTGGATCAGACGTTTTGCGTACAATTGCAGAAACCCACGCGCGAGGCGTGATTCGTCGGTTCTCACTCCGGACGAGCGTAGGGACGCGCTCTTGTTTTGGGTCCGGAGAGTACAAGCTGATAGTTTTGAGTCCGAGATTGAAATTTTGCGTTTAGGCCGTCGCAAGTTGAAGGGCGCGGTATCGCGATTGAATCCCTTCCTGGACGAGAGTGGGCTTTTGCGAGTCGGCGGAAGACTTCGAAATGCGAACCTGCCGTATGGAGCTCGTCACCCCCTTTTGTTACCTAAAGCCGGACATTTGACTCAACTGATAATAACAGATCGCCATGTGAATGCACAACATGCTGGCTGTAATGCTTTGTTGGCCATCTTGCAGCGTGAATTTTGGATTTTGTCTGCTCGTCGAGCCATTCGCACTGTGGTTTTCCGTTGCCTGCCTTGTTATCGATTGAAGGCCGCGACCATGCAGCCCCAGATGGGTGATTTGCCTGCTGATCGCGTCACGGAATGTCGAGCTTTTGCCGGAGTCGCCACCGACTTCGCCGGTCCCTTTACTGTAAAGGCTTCGAGACTGCGTAATGCTAAAACCTATAAGGCGTACTTGTGCGTGTTTGTGTGTTTGTCCACCAAGGCTGTCCATTTGGAAATTGTCTCGGAATTGTCTACCGAAGCCTTTGTCGCCGCCTTGAGCAGATTTGTTTCCCGTAGAGGACTGCCGACATTGATACGTTCCGATTGTGGTACTAATTATAAGGGAACGTGTAATTATCTTAAGGAAGTAGTTAAGTTTTTTGTTGATAATAAAATAGACATTGGAACCACCCTCTCCCGGCGTGGGATAATCTGGAAGTTTAGCCCTCCAGCTTGTCCGACCTGGGGAGGAATTTTTGAAGCTTGTGTAAAGGCTGCCAAGACACACTTGCGTCGCGTGATTGGAGAAACTATTCTCACGTTTGAGGAACTTGATACGGTATTTTGTAAAATTGAGGCCGTCCTCAACTCGCGACCCTTGTGCCCGTTGTCTTCGGACCCGAATGACCTGGAAGCGTTGACCCCAGGTCATTTCTTGATCGGACAGCCCCTTTTGGCTTTGCCTGAATATCCGATTCAGGATGTAGGATCCCATCGTTTGTCGCGATACCAACTTTTGAAACAGATGTCCCAAAACTTCTGGGCACGTTGGTCGATGGAGTATTTACATATCCTACAACAGCGCGTGAAGTGGACAGATAAAACCACCCCACCCCAGACTGGCGACCTCGTGTTGATTAAGGATGCTAACCTGCCGCCCCTATGTTGGCGAAGGGGGCGCATTGTTAAACTCTACCCCGGAACTGACGGAGTTCCTCGTTTTGCTGAGGTTTTGGTTCGAGATTCGGTTTTGAAGAGAGCAGTTAGTGGGCTCTCCCGATTGCCCGTAGATTGACGTTGAAGTATGATTGCAACATATTTGCATTATCGCGCATTTACAGAAAATTAGAACACACGCGTAGCATTCTCAGCAATCTAGAATAAGATCGCTTACTAAGATAATGTATCTTTAATTGTACTCAATATTATTATCTCAATATACATCTTGACACCGAACAAGTCACATCTCTTTTATTACCTTAGCCTCGGTAAAGCGTCATACCTCTTCATGGCGACCCTTTGCCAACCGAACTTATAAATTTTTGCGGGAAAATCATTACTACATGGAGCAGCAAAGCAAAATTTTCAACACCATACTAGCAGCAGTCTTCGTTGCGGTGCTATTTGGCTCTACACTTCTGTTCATCGCATTACTTGGGAAGACAAAACAATAATATGGGAGCACCACAAAGTAAAGAAGAAGTTATCATCGCACAAACCGCCAGCGGCGACGCCCAAGCAACGCAGAAAACTTCAAGCCAGCTCACTACAACAGAAATTTTACTATCCGTCATACTGCTTCTCATCGTTATACTCATCATTTTCGCCTGCATCCGGAAAATTTGGGACCGAATTGTCAACCGACTCCGTAGAGAATTCAACAGCGCAGTTCTAAGAAACACAATATCTTCCGTGGAACTGGCAACGACGTCGACTCAACCATCAACGTAGACCAGGAGGTGTCCAGGGTAGAAACCCGGCCCATTGTACGAGGGGCAAGGGAAATCCCAGCCCGATCTTCAGTTAGCTGTTTCAAGCGGTCCAGGAACCCATCTTAGAAGTCTGAAGATCCTACACACTCAAGGAGCATGAGAAAACCCCAGCCCGCAGCCCCAGCCCCCACACGCCACGCCGGTCACCACATACCTACTCATCGTGCAGAGACGTAATTATTTTATTCGCGCGCTATAATGCCACCGTAAGTCGTAAGTTATTTTATACCTAAACGTTTTAAATAATATGTAGGATTACATTTTTTTTCTTATTAGATAATGTCATTTATTATTTCCGATTTAAATGAATTGCATAAGAAACTATTGTATATTAAAGATAATTTAGTAAAACTAGGACCAGATAGACGTCAAAAAGAGTTAGGTTTTACGAAATTTAATGAAGCGAAACTTGAATACGCGAAATTAGAGTATATTTTAGCTCAAGTACATAATTTAGTTGAAAAATCGGAGGTATCAACTAAAGATATAACTTTAATTAATAAAATAGCAAATGACATTCAGATCATTTATGACAAAATTATTTCTTTAGAGACTTTAAGTGTTAGTAGTATTTCAAAAATGGCAGAAAAAGATAAATTTGACTTGAAGACAGCCATTGCACTTTTACCAACGATGACAGGTCAAGAACACGTCACTAAATCTCTAATTGATGGTATACAATTATATAGTTCAATGATCAGCGATGCTACTCATGGGTTACTTATTGATTTTGTGATTAAAACTAGGCTCTCTCCTAGCGCAAAATTACGTTTAAAAAGTAGTTATCCAACTATTAAAGATTTAATTAGAGATATGAATACGCATTTGATTCAGAAAAAATCTGCTGTTGCTATCCAACACAAATTACAAAACTGTCGTCAAGGTCATAGGTCGATCGAGTCATTCGGCTCGGAACTAGAACAACTTTTTGTGAATTTAACCATAGCACAAGCGGATGACGACGCTACTAAGTTTGAAGTATTGCGTCCCATTAATGAAAAGGTTGCAATCAAGCGCTTTTCAGATGGATTAGTGAATCAAAAGCTTAGTACTATCATAGCATCACGTCACTTTGATTCTTTACCAGAGGCTATAAGAACTGCCCTAGACGAGCAGTCAATGTCTACCAGACACGAGGAAGTTATGAACATTAAAAAGTTTCATACTCGTAATTTCTCACGCACACCTACTAATTATCCGCGTCAGCCAAGTAATTATTCTAATAAATATAGTTACTATAATAGATTTAGCGCAAACAATAGGTACGCTGCCGGAAACACGAGACCACAACAAGGTAAGTACATGTCGCGAGACTCCCGCGCCGCGCAAGGAACACAATCACGTTCACGTGACCGCGGTCGGCCGAGCCCGCGCCCGCCGCGCTCAGCTGTGCCTTTTCAACGTGTGCAGTACGCTAGCCACGAGCAATCGACCAATAGTGAGTCACAAGCGCGTTCTGAGCCCCAGAACGATAATAATTTAGATTTTTTTCGTTCCTACTGAAAATTATGTTTTAAACTACAATAATAGTAGTACCGTAACTTTTAACGTAAGTAATAGCAATATCGATCTTTTAGTCGATAGCGGAGCAAGCCTTTGTGTTTTAAAATACGAATGGTTATGCGATTATCCGAAGTTATTGAATTTAATTACATTTGAGAAGTTAGTTATAAAAGGTGTTAGCGGTAAACTAGTATCTGAAGGATATATTTACTTAGATTTGTCTTATAATGGGTTAGTTTTTAGAGAAAAAATGTATGTGTTTAAAAATATGTCTTGTTCTGCAAATGGTATTTTAGGTGATAATTTTTTGAAACGCTATCAAGCTATAATTAACTATAAAGAAAATACTTTGCTTTTAACTAAAGATAGTAATTATGTGTCTATACCTATATTGAGTCACTATAGACATTTGATACCGCCACGATGTGAGGTAATAAAATATATACCTACATCGTTAGGCGACGATTGTGTTTGTTTATCTAAAGAGATACAGAAAGGAGTTTTTATAGGAAGTATAATAGCGAAACCTTGTAATGGTCGCATGCCAGTAAGGATATTAAACACCACTGAGAAAGAAGTTGATCTAGATCTTACCGATTTAGAGACTTTTTCATTGAATGATTTTGAAGTCTGTAATTTTGAAAAAGAGGAGGTTTCTGTCGATCGTGTAAAAACATTATTAGGATTATTAAATTTACCTGAACTGAATTTAGAAGAAAAACGAAGTATTGAGAGTATTTGCGCTAAGTACGCAGATGTTTTTCATCTGCCAGGCGACAAACTCTCTTGTACAAACCTAATGACCCATAATATAACTTTAAAACCTAATGTCTCGCCAGTTTATGTCAAGCCACATAGATTACCGTTCGCACTAAGGAAGGAAGTTCAGAAACAGATAGATATTATGCTCGAAAATGATATTATAGAAGAGGCTACGTCAGAGTGGTCTAGTCCCGTCTTGCTTGTACCAAAAAAAACAGATAGGTCAAACGAGAAACAATGGCGATTAGTTATAGATTACAGGCAGTTAAATAATCGTATTGAGGACGACAAATTCCCTTTGCCTAATATAACTGATATCTTAGATTCGCTTGCAAATAACATTTATTTTTCAAAATTAGACCTTTCGCAAAGCTATTATCAGTTATCTTTAAGCGAAGATTCACGAAAGTACACAGCTTTCACTGCTGGTGATAAAATTTTTCAGATGAAACGCTGTCCCATGGGTCTCCGGACATCTGCGAGTGTATTTTCACGTCTTATGACTATTGCAATGTCAGGCTTAAATTATAAAAAGGCTTTTATTTATTTAGATGATTGCGTAATTTTCGGGAAATCTATAGAAAACCACAATAAAAACTTAATTAGTATACTAGAGAGATTTAGAAAAGTTAACTTAAAATTAAATCCTATGAAGTGTGAATTTTTGCGAAACGAAATAATATATCTAGGACACAAAATAACTTCTGATGGAATTTTACCAGATGAAAGTAAAATTGCAACCATGCAAAACTATCCAGTGCCGATGAACTGCGACGATGTCAATCGTTTTGTCGCGTTTGCAAATTACTACAGACGATTCATACCGAACTTTGCAAACATTGTTTATCCTTTAAATCAATTAAGAAAAAAGAATGTACAGTTTCTATGGTCATCAGAGTGTCAAACGGCATTTGAAAAATTAAAATCAGCATTAATTCAACCCCCTATTTTATCTTATCCAGATTTTTCAGAAAGTAACATCTTTCGGCTACAAACAGATGCTTGTAAGACAGGTTTAGGATCTGTTTTATCTAACATGAACGGTCAAGTAGTCGCGTATGCGAGTAGAAACCTGAAACCCGCCGAGACGAGATATCCCATCATAGAATTAGAACTTTTAGCAATTGTTTGGTCTGTGAGACATTTTCGCCCTTATTTATATGGACGTAAATTTAAAATTATAACAGACCACAAACCGTTAATTTATTTATTTAACTTGAAAGACCCAACAAGCAGACTTACTAAATTCCGATTATTCCTAGAGGAGTATGATTTTGAAATAGAGTATGTTCCAGGACGAAACAATGCAGCTGCAGACGCATTGAGTCGCATACCTATTACATCTTCTACTTTAAAATCATTACATCAAAACACAGTATCAGTTTTAACTAGAGCACAAAGTAAAAAATTAAAAACCCCCACTGATTCTTCTTCAGAGAGCTCCACCAGCACTAGGCCTGATCAACCTATTGCGGTAGAACTTCTCAAGAAACCCGATGACGTAACTGAATTAAGTTTTAATCAATTAAAGTTTGACAATTATTCAAAGTCTAAAGATAGCATTATTTCTAATGCAAGTTGTTACGTTTACGTACCTTCGCAATCAGCGATATATCTGAGTACCCGATCGTCATCTACCCCAGAGGTGTTAGCGAGGGACTTAGAGTCATTATGTCAAAAAATAGGCATACATGAGGTACTTATTATTAAAGAAAAATGTAACGAGAGTAAAATCAAAAGTCTTGTACAAGCAACAAAAAGAATTAACTCTGTTACCCCGCGCTTTCTCATAACAAAAAATATATTAAGAATATATGATAGTGAACAAAAAAGAGTAATACTAAATGATTTCCATCTATTACCTACCAGCGGACACGCAGGAGTTAATAGAATGATGAACAACATTAAGCAATATTATTTTTGGCCAGGTTTGAGTAATGATGTAAAACTTTTTGTTAAAAATTGCCATCAATGTCAATATCATAAGCATAGTAATAAACATATTAAGCAGCCCTTAACCATAACATCAACAGCCCACTCATCATTCGAAAGAATTAGTTTGGATATAATGGGTCCACTCGATGTTGATGACTATAATAATAAATATGTATTGACATTACAATGCGATTTAACCAAATTCGTTGAAGCGTATCCATTACCTAGTAAAGACTCGGTCACAGTTGCTCAATCTTTTACCAATAATTTCATTTTACGTTATGGTATTCCTAGAGAAATATTGACTGACCAGGGAACCGAATTCATGTCATCAGTGATGTCCGAAACATGTTCTCTATTACATATTAAAAAATTAAATTCTACGGCGTACCATCACGAAACTGTAGGCGCTTTAGAAAATACTCATAAAACCCTAGGAGCTTTTCTGAGAATCCAGTGTAATAATTATAAACATAACTGGAGCACCTGGATTCCATATTGGTGTTTTTCTTTTAATACCACAGTGCATAGTGAAACTAAATATACGCCTTTCGAATTAGTTTTTGGAAAAATTTGTAACCTTCCAAATAATTTACAATCAGAAATCGACCCCTTATATAACTATGACAGTTATCCCCGAGAACTTAAGTATCGTTTACAACAAGCGCAATCCGACGCACGACGTAACTTGATACAATCTAAAGAGAAAAGAAAATTATTGTATGATAAAACTAGCAATAATGTTACCTATCAGTTAGGCGATTTGTTATTATTAAAGAACCAAGTAGGAAATAAATTAGATAGTATTTACAATGGCCCTTATAAAGTTTTAAGAGATATGACGTCTAATGTAGAAATTTTAAAAGAAAATAAAGCTATAATTGTGCATAAGAATAATACCAAACCATTCAATAAATAACTATTTTATTTGATACGTAATTATAAGTATAGGTACTTAATTACATACCATGTTACTTAACACTTTGTTATTGTTATGATTAAGTGTAAAATGTGAAGCTTCCGTTTTAATTCAATACCATTTCAATTCGATACCATTTTAATTAGATACAATTTTAATTAGGTATATTGTTTATATTGTAAAACGTTTTTGTATTAGTACGATTTAATAAATGAAATAGTTTTAACTTTACTATGTTGATAATGTTTAAATTTTGTTTACTTATTTTACTTAAGTAATTAAATTTTGGTTAAGCTCGTTAAAGTCAATGTTACGAGTCTGTTCCTTTTTGCAGGGAGGGGATGATCCTTCCACTTTTTCAGGGGAGATGAAGTATGATTGCAACATATTTGCATTATCGCGCATTTACAGAAAATTAGAACACACGCGTAGCATTCTCAGCAATCTAGAATAAGATCGCTTACTAAGATAATGTATCTTTAATTGTACTCAATATTATTATCTCAATATACATCTTGACACCGAACAAGTCACATCTCTTTTATTACCTTAGCCTCGGTAAAGCGTCATACCTCTTCAACGTACCGTTCTTACGGTCCGGGGCGGGGGGATGTTCGGAAAAGATCGACGTTTCTGAACGCATCGCTAATGTCACGTCAAATTGACATTTAGCTGTCACTTGAAGTTGACAGCTCTCACTGGATTGAAATTCTTGTAAGAAAATGTCGGATTAATTTTGCTGAATTGTTAAAAACCGCTCGCGTTGAATATGCCTGGCATATCGAGCTTGAATTGAATCTTAAAATATCTATTGGATCCCGTTTTGTACGACCCAGATTTTGACGCCATCCATCGGGCCGGTCGCGGGGCTTTTGAAAGATAGCCTTTTCCACACGCGTTGTTGTCGGGACAATATATCGTAATAAAAAAAGCTCCCCCGTGTGTGTTGGTGTATATTGTTGAAACGCCCAGTGTCTTGGGACCGTTGTGTTGTGTTGGTTTTGTGAGTAAGGTGACGAATTGGTAAGGTCTGCAGAAGAAAAAGGAGCTACCAGGGGCGCGCGCCCCGTCTCTCCGCAGCCCAGGAGATTTTCGACACCACAGAACCGTATGTGAAATCACCTTACTTAACATTAAGTCGCTGTGTATCGCAGTCCAATTGTTCAGTTACATCACGGCTGAAACCTAGTTTTTGTCCGGAGTCTATATTCATGATAATCTTCCACTGCGCCATGCTGATTCCGCGGTCTAGGCGGGGGTGTACTGAACAAGTGTAGATAATAGTACATTATGATACAGTGACCTAAGTTGCACATAATAACACGGCGTGTAGTTAGCGTCGGTGACCTAAGTGGCACATAATAACACGGCGCGTAGTTAGCGTCGATGTTCAACTTAGGTCACGCGAATAGTATAAGTACTATTTTATAGCACTGTGTGACCTCAACCCGCACTTAGGTAACGCTTATCCGTGACCTAGGTCATTAATACACAGTATAATAAAGAACCACCTAGGTCACGGATAAGCGTTACCTAAGTGAAGGTTTAGGTCACACAGTGCTATTATATATACATATAAATTCTCTATAACCTAAGACTATTTTAGCACCTAGTGCTTCAAAGTGAAAAATCCTTAAAGTAGCCGCAAAGGAGTCTCCTGCCCTACTCATATTTTTATTTCAACAATATATAAGTAGCTAGGTAGGTATTCAAGGCTCTTTCGTTACTGATTGACAGACAATGCATAGCCGAAGCACCTGGGCGCAAGAAGCTGTGGCATGTATGTTCCTTGGGGGGTATAGAGGAACATTAGGAAAGGATTTTTGGAAATTCCAGAAAAAAGGAGGTCGGATTTAGTATTGCCTATTGCTTTAAAGTCGCGTGAATATTAAAATTCCACGCAGACAAAGTCGCGGGCGGAGCGCTAGTTTACCTATATTGCGATGTCTAACATTTGGTACAAAATATCATTTAAGGCTGCGATTCCCCATAATAGGGTATTTTAAATTATGGATTACTCGCAAATCACAAGTAGGTACATAAAATTTTGAAAAAAGTATATTATGTTATTTTACAGTTATTTATCTTGTGCTTCCGGCCGTTTTTTTTTCGATTGGTGATATTTTACTGTGTCAAATAAAATGCCAAACATACGTCTAATCGTAATCCAAATATCCTATTACTTGCAGTATACTTGGTTTTAGTTAATCCTACTTTAATATTATAAATGTGAAAGTTTAGATGTTTGGATGTTTGTTACTCAATCACGCCAAAACGACTGAACGGATTTGGCTGAAATTTAGGACACAGATACTTTATAGCCTGTAGAGCAACATAGGCTACTTTTTATCCCGGAAAAACATCCCATTCCCGCGGGATAACGTCGTGTAGTCCACGCGGGCGAAGCCGCGGGCAGAAAGCTAGTGAAAAATATACGAAAATAATTGTCTTTTAATAGCCGTGGGATTCCGGTCATCATAAGTTTAAAATTTTTTTATTAAATTTTTAATCGAATTTTAAGTGATTTTCGATTCGCGGGGCGCTCGCGAGTTCACAGTTCACTGCCGGCTATCGCGCGCGGCCGAGCAAGGGTGAGGCATCGTCCTAATAGAACGCGAATGCGCGATCATCGCAGGTTCGCGCGAATTTTACTCGAACGCGCGATCAAATATATTGAACTCGAATAGGTGTCCTAACTGACAAACGCACGACGCAATCGCGCGACTCAAATGTTTGTAATTCTATTCGCGCGAACTTAGTTCGTACGAACGCGCGATCAAACATATTGAATTCTAATACGTGTCCTAATTGAAATTCGCGCGATAATTGCGTCGGTGGGGCACCGCGCCTGCGCCCCTCTCGCCTTGCCGGCCCGAGTAGACTTGACAACGACGCAACGCACGCTTCAAATTCAACGCAATCAAATTCACCACGAATTGGTCTCCTTTTTAACAAAGCACTTTGCTCCCCCCCCCCCACGTTGATTTATTTCATTTCCATCTAAACCCGCACAATAAGTCATCCAAATATTTCCCGACAGCAAAAATTGAGCGTCTCTGACGTCCATGGCTGTTGGTATTGACCGTGCCACTGCCCTAGTCCACGGTCGCTCGCGTCGTCAATTCGCGCGATGATAGGACTCGCTTAGTCGCGCGATGATAGGACTCGCTTATTCGCGCAATGATCGCGTAATCGCGTTCTATTAGGACACCCAGTTTTTGCCATCGCGCGAACACGCGATGGTCGCATCGCTTACTCGCGCGATGATCGCGTAATCGCGTTCTATTAGGACGATGCCTTAGCGTGCCTATTTCGGTCGGGAATCATCGCCATCATTAAGATCAAAACAACAAAACAATGAAGAAGCTTTATTACGATGAATCTTTAGGAATAGGAATGTATTCCTACTATTGAACACATCTAAAAACTTTATTTGTGCTGTAAAACTATAAAAGAAAAACACAATAATTATAGCAGGGCTGTTAATAAATCAATCTTTAATGGGCGTTTTATTATAGCTATCAGAACATAAGTGTTTTATACAGCATAGCAATTGATTGTTTTCTATAAATAATACTTTCAATATACGTTTCGGAGGTAACTGTATGGTGATTTATTGCTGACTGGGTAAAGAATAGATCCATTGTTATTCTCGGAACTAACTACACCTGTTTATACTATTAATATTATAAAGATTGATTTTGTGTTGGTTTGTTTGTTTATAAACAAGAGTAACGGGACTCAACGCGATACTCTCGTTTATAATTATAATGGAACGCAAAAGTTTAAAATCTTATGTTTGTTTGTAATGGATAAATTAAAAAAAAACTAGGTACCTACTGGAGCGATTACGAAAATTCTTTCACCAGTAGAAACTACAATATTCTTGGTTGCCAAAAGTTATATTTATTTCCGATATTCCAGAGATATTTACTACACGGGTTAAACCGCGCGGAGCCACTAGCCCATGTTATTATTATAAACTAGCTTTCCGCCCGTGGCTTCGCCCGCGTGGACTACACGACGCTATCCCGCGGGAATGTGATATTTTTCCTGGATAAAAAGTAGCCTATGTTCCTCTCCAGGCTACAAAGTATCTGTGTCCCAAATTTCAGCCAAATCCGTTCAGCCGTTTTGGCGTGATTGAGTAACAAACATACAAACATCCAAACATCTAAACTTTCACATTTATAATATAAAATAAGTAGGATGTGAAAGTATGTTTGTTCGTTTGTTCGCCTTTCACTTCAAAACGGAGCAACGGATCTACGTGATTTTTGGTATCGGGATAGTTCGGGAGCTGGAGAGTGACATAAACTACTTTTTATTCCGGAACATTATAAAATAAAAAGGTGATTTTGTAAGGAAAATCGTTTAACTGTCGTACTATATGTACAAAACTGTCATTTCTTCCATGCCCGCTTTCAAAGAGTACGTAATTAAATCACTAACGTTTTAGCCGCTTTGGATTACCTACTATATCACTGACCTCTATTATAATTAATAGAGGTCAGTGATCTATATAGAGCACATGACTCATGCATGAGTAACTAAGTAATCTGATTCGAATTATTGTTACTCATGTGCCTAGAAATTACTTTCAATAGGTGACATTTGTGGCAGGCAGTGTCCATGAAACTTCTTTGGTGAATTTCGATGCCCTTTGCGATTATATTTTTGTCTGATACCACGTGATACGAAGTTCATCGGGTCCACTAGTATTGATATAAAAGTTTAGCTTGAAGAAGCTTAATAGCCGTCGCCGTTTGAATCTACTGATTCTGGTGTAGGGTTATACTAAATTAGTTTTGTTTTTCTAAACACTCTTAATGTTTTGATTTAAGTTGGATTTTTTGCGCCAAATATTTATTGTTGTCATTTACTATGCACAATTTAATGTGTATAAGTTACTGAAATATTGGTTACATTATACCTAGTGAATTCTGATATGGTTCCTAACTCTCAAAGTAAAATAACTTTTAACCTCAAAACTTTAAGTAAAAAGATAATCTCTAAATTATGTTTTTACACAAATGTCGGCGTTGACACCTACAACATTCGACACACCCAATAAAGTGTCATAATCCAATAATAAAATACAATTTGTAGTCATAAAAGTATCACAGATATCAAAGCACCTTTATACGTCATTACGTATTACTTTAACATATAAAACTGATATTTAACTCAAAGCAACACTTTTATTCTGTTTCATTCAAAGTGGATGAAATGTGGCACCTAAAGCTTACTTAAAATCAGTTCTTATAATATTATCATGTTTTTTATGGAGTCCTGTCGAGTTGGGTGGTCTGAAATGCCACGGGTGCCCTTTCGACCCCCCGGGGGAGTACAAATGACAGTTTATTAAGAATTATGACATCTCATTTATGTTAACTATTTCAATTAATTAACTCGCCTATACTAAACTACGTTTAACGGTAGTCATTTGTTGAAGTTTGGTCTTTTTTCCATATTTTGTATGCAAGCGGAGGTCGGGCCACGTATTAACGTATGTTAATTTTGACGATATCTTTTTATCGGGAAGAAGATGTTTGATAAAAAGGTACATTGCATTGAGTCCTCATATTTCTTGTTGTCATACTAAAGAAGGTTTTGTACATACAAAACCTTAATTATTCGTCATTACACATTCTAAATTATTTTCTTAACTGAACACGACTATTTCCGTTTGTAAATTAACGAACTTAATCAAAATATTTGTTCAGTATTTATAAATTCCTATCGTTAGATTGATACTGGGAAGTAGAATCAACAGTATACATAAGATATATCATAACTTAAATTATTTTTTAACCGACTTCTGTTTACATAGAGCTCGAAATACGATGCTTAGTACAGATACCCAGGTTTGTAAATGTGAATACGTTATTTTAACGTATTTATTTCACACACAACTAGCTTGAACCCACGATCTTTCACTGTCCGGGCGTATAGGATTCATCATTATTGTTGATCCTCGATACATCATACATACATTATGTAGGTACTTATTCAAAGTAAGGAAGCAAATTCGAGACCTACAATTTCTCGCAAAGGCGATAACAGACTATCTTTTGCACTTATCTTAGTCTAAGGGTAGAGTTTAATTTCAGAGAGTCTTAAGGCGCCCATTCCCCAAAATAGGGTATTTTAAATTATGGATTACTCGCAAATCACAAGTACTAGAAATTTGCGAAAAATATATGTTATTTTACAGTTATTTATCTAGTGCTTTCGGCCGTTTTTTTTCGATTGGTGATATTTTACTGTGTCAAATAAAATCCCAAACATCCGTCTAATAATAATTCAAATATCATATTACTTGCAGTATAATTGGTTTTAGTTAATGAAAAACGTATGAAAATAATTGTCTTTGAATAGCCGAGGGATTCCGGCCGTCATAAATTAAATTTTCTTATTATTTAATTTTTAATTGAATTTTAAGTGATTTTCGATTCGCGGGGCGCTCGCGAGTTCACAGTTCACTGCCGGCTGCCGCTGGGTCAACGGGAAGTGTATAGAGCGCGGCCAAGCAAGCGTTAGCGTGCCTATTTCGGTCGGGATTCCTCGCCTTAATAGGACGTGATTCTATGGTCTATGAACATAGGTTATTTTCTCGAGTTTGTGTATCAGGACCTATATTAAGACCATCAACTTAATTACTGGAAGAATTATCATATCCACTAGGTAACATGTAGTGTATTTAGTAAGATTTTTTAAATCAATGTAACTTTTTTATTTTTCAGAAATCAGTTTCGTCATCATAAAATAAAATGTTCTAATTACCTGCAAGAATATTTTAAATAAGGTTTTAAAGTGCTACAACTATTGGCCCTGGGTTCATACAAAATCGTACTTTGTTATTTTCTTACCACTGTGAACACTCCATCTACCGACAGGCTGAGAATTACCTTTCACTTGCATAGAGTTTGCTTGCGTTCTGCAATGCTCCGAGTTGAGACTTGAGGCAAAACACTTTTCGCAGCGAAATACAGTCGTTTTGCCACTGCTAAGCAACATTCACATTCCTTTTTGCTATGATATCAGTGCAACAAGTAAGGTGGCAGCACTTCCGATTATTGATATCTATCACATCTACGAGTATCATAATTGTATGGAATGGCAAAGGAAAAATTGGGACTAGGGATTTTTTGGCGATAGTTACAGTACTTTTTGTTGTTGTAAGGTTTTAGTAAAAGATATATTATTCGATTTCGACTGCGTGCAGACTTATCTGACGCGCAGTCTAGAACACATTTTTAACTACGGCAAAATACGTCACGTCGCCAAAACGGGCAAGTAATTACACCCTCAACGTTATTATCGCAACATTTGCATCAGTAGAGTATGCTGCTCGCTAACACTGAGCGAGTTTTTATTTTTTCTTTTAGAATTTATTCGCACTAGATCAATGGATTTTATGTAAGTTCCATACCATACTAAACTCGTTTCGTTTAATCTAATCCCACTTGTATAGGCCACTAGAACCTCGGAGGATGCAGATAAGATCCAAGCGTCTTCGAGACGTGTCGATATTTTGCGTTACGTGTATAAGTCATATCTTAGTTTAAGGTGCATGGAGTCGTGAAACGATCATTTACTGATGAATCCAGAATAAATATATATTAAATATTGATATATAAACTTCAATCTGAGCATTTAAAAAAACAAAGTCTTTAAGATACTATTAAAAAAAAACCATTGAAATGAAGCTGTTTTCAACTTGAAATACGCTACTGCTTCTAAACTACAAGTGATATTTTTACGTTTCTTTCAGGAAAATATTGCTAACTTGCTTAACTTAAAACTGAGCATTTTTCGTTCTAAAATAATACATAGTTTTGACGAAACGTGTGTTTAAGTTGTTTTGGTGCGGGTAGCGGGCGGGAAAATTAGGCCACGCTTCTATGGCCAAGGTCGTTGGCGATACCACTGGCCTTAAGATAATTTCACACATATTATTGTCGTTTAATTTCATCTCACGTCACTTGTTAAGGCTTTCAAAGCCCTAATATTTGCAGTCCAACACCCGAGATATACTCGTCATACAATTAAAGTTATAATAAATAGTGTACGTGACAACATAATAGTGTACCCCTCGTATCACGGGCGGTGAGCTCCGCGGGCGAGTCAACACAAAAAATATTCAGATATGCCGACTTTCTAATAAACCCCGCTAGTTCCCCAGTGTACTCTTCCTTGTATATAATAAATCTTAAAGAGTCCTTTCCTTTGAACTGGTGGTACTCAAACTGGTGCGAGAGTGAGAGCGTTAAATACGATGATAGAAACAAAAGACAGAGCGATGTGCTTATGGTTGTTTTTACTATTTATTTTTAGGCCTAGTAAGTATTTTCCTAGTGGAGCGGCATATTATGTTTTCGACAGTTTTCTTACAAATATCATTGAAGAAGGCAGAAGAGGTAAGTACTCAAATATTATCCAATTCCTGCTAAATCACAAACATACAGGTCAAACTGATAACCTCCTTTTTGAAGTCGGTAAAAGTACTTAGGAAATGAAACACACTTAAAAAACCGAAATGCACTCATCCATCTGTGTGCTTTTCAGTAAGTATTTTAGGGGGATAAACATTTTCCAAAATTTAATTGGTCTGTAAACTTTGAGCACCACCGGTCGCATTTTAATGTGGCCTAATAATCAGGGAGAAAAAAACAAGTGGCGCGTACCGGTGGGCTTCAGGGCCCAGATTGATGCTTGGACGGCGCGCGGACGCATCCTCTTATCTTACGCTTTTTTCCCTTTTTATCTTTACTGTGGATACGGCGTAATAGGGCTGGACCGTAAAGCGGGGAATGCGAGCCAGTGAATGAACCCGTACCTTCATATCAACATGTACACCTGGTTACCTTTTATAAATCCGGAAACTTTTTTACCAAAGTTTAATTTGCACGAAGTTTCAAATGACCGAAATGTTTACATACCATTATCTAACCTAACCTTGAGATTTTATATTATTTTTATGCATTCACAATGCAATTTTGTAAGTATAGGAAAAATGTGATAGTAAAAAACCACGAGCCCCATAAGTAGCTTTCAGGCGGGATTCGAACCCGCGCCTCCGGGAATCCGGCCCGATGCTCTGACCAGCTAAGCTACCGAAAGGCCTACACGACTCGTCGAATTTTGCTATCACTTGTTACGCTGTAGGCCAGCGATGCTTCATCAATGTGAGGAAACCCTCGCATCCGAAAGAAACATTTTTACAAATGTTTAACAATCGATTAAGATGAAACAGCCATATTGAGATTTTATATTATTTTTATGCATTCACAATGCAATTTTGTAAGTATAGGAAAAATGTGATAGTAAAAAACCACGAGCCCCATAAGTAGCTTTCAGGCGGGATTCGAACCCGCGCCTCCGGGAATCCGGCCCGATGCTCTGACCAGCTAAACTACCGAAAGGCCTACACGACTCGTCGAATTTTGCTATCACTTGTTACGCTGTAGGCCAGCGATGCTTCATCAATGTGAGGAAACGACGAGTCGTGTAGGCCTTTCGGTAGCTTAGCTGGTCAGAGCATCGGGCCGGATTCCCGGAGGCGCGGGTTCGAATCCCGCCTGAAAGCTACTTATGGGGCTCGTGGTTTTTTACTATCACATTTTTCCTATACTTACAAAATTGCATTGTGAATGCATAAAAATAATATAAAATCTCAATATGGCTGTTTCATCTTAATCGATTGTTAAACATTTGTAAAAATGTTTCTTTCGGATGCGAGGGTTTCCTCACATTGATGAAGCATCGCTGGCCTACAGCGTAACAAGTGATAGCAAAATTCGACGAGTCGTGTAGGCCTTTCGGTAGCTTAGCTGGTCAGAGCATCGGGCCGGATTCCCGGAGGCGCGGGTTCGAATCCCGCCTGAAAGCTACTTATGGGGCTCGTGGTTTTTTACTATCACATTTTTCCTATAACCTAACCTTACTTACACATTCTTTACATACAAACATGCTCACTGCATGATCATTCAAATAAAGTATCAGTTTAAAAATCTCTCCACATCCCCAAACTTCAAATAAATATATAGTTTTAAAAACTAAACAAACACACTTTTAATAGTAACAGACTAAAAAGTACAAAATAACCGTCTATTCAGTAACTGAAATTAAAAAGCGTGGTGCGCCCTTTGCAAAGCATGAATTTCAAGAACTTAATATTGACAACGCGCACCACGCTTTTTAATTTCAGTTACTGAATAGACGGTTATTTTGTACTTTTTAGTCTGTTACTATTAAAAGTGTGTTTGTTTAGTTTTTAAAACTATATATTTATTTCTTTCTGTTTAGTTTAATAAATGGCAAGCCCAATTAACATTAATTAATGCCACTGGCTTCCCTTATAAATAAATAAATAAATAAATAAATAAATAAATAAATAAATAAATAAATAAATAAATAAATAAATAAATAAATAAATAAATAAATAAATAAATAAATAAATAAATAAATAAGATGTAATAAATTACATAATAAGGTACAAATAATAAAGTATAAGACTAATTTATTCCTCCCTGTTCCAACATAAGACCCTCACCACCAAGTGTAGCGAATAGGTCTCATCTGAATGAAACAAATGAGCTCAAACTCGAGGGGTTTCCTAGTGGTCATTAAGGAGTGCTACTGGCTTCATCCCTGCTCCATCATCAGACCCTCACCACCAAGTGTACCGAATAGGTCTCATCAGAACAAAACAAATGAGTCGAAACTCGAGGGGTTTCCTAGCAGCCATTGAAGAGTTCTATTGCCCACCTCTTGACTCCATCATCAGATCAGCTCGATAGTAGCAAATTATTGTATTGTCACCAGATTCATATAGACTTGCAAAGTTTCAGATCAATACGACAATTAAAAGTAGGTTAAAATTGAGTTCCAAGATTTTCTTACATTGTGACTTAGTTACAAGTGAAGCTAATAAAAGTGTGGTAAAAATGTAAAGCTTCTGTCTGTTTTTTTTGCAGAGTGGTTTAGTAAATTTGCTTTGTCTTGTGATATACAACGTCTAACAGAATTAATAACCAAACTAGAATGGTTGATAGGGACTGAACAACTTTTACTATGGGACCAACTCTGATATTGCGAAAAAAATCAGCTAAGTAAGTATTTCATACAAAAATGAATAACGAAAATATGAAAATGTATGAAACAGCTGGTTTTTTAACACCATTTCAGACTTGGTTCCATAGTAAAAGTTTTTCAGTTTGATGGTCCCTCCCTACCTACCATTTTCTGCTTTAGATTAATTCGTTACACATTGTAGGTATAAATATTTATTTCTATTTAATTTCGGTCAAATAAAAACGTCTGGAAAATGATATTTCTGGCAAATAAGTTTTTGGATTGGTGATATGGTACCAGTATACTTTTGCTTAGCTGACTTTAGTAACATTATCGGATTGACGGCTTTAATATAGGTGCCGTGGATCGAATTTAGAGATTAGGATTAAAAACTGTCTCGTTAAAATGCATCGGAAGACGATTCAAGGCGTTTGTTTCGTATGCTACTGGAAGAACCGTAATTCTAAACAATATTTTTTTTATATTATCATTTCTTCATGGTGAAAATTAATTAGGTACTAAAATGAGTTTTTTAGACAATATGTCTTAATAGGTACTCGGTGACTTGGAATCGACATGACTGTTATAAGCCTTTTCTTAGCTTTCTAAGGGCTCCCACGCTAAAATGCGGCGCACCATGCTAATAGTAATCTTATTGCCTGTCAACTAATTAACGCGCTTGGTCACAAAACTGAGAATTCGCAGTTTTGTGTGGGTAAGGTAAAGGCAAATTAGCAAATTGGTGTCTTCAGTATACCTAGGTCATCATCATCAGCCTTTATAAGTCCCTACTGATTGGACACAGGCCTTCCTTATTGATGGATAAGTAGAATGGGCCATGACCCACCACGCGGGCCCAATGGTATTAAAGACTGCAAATGTAGACGGGAAGTGGCGCCCTCAAAGGTTTTTATTTAATAAGTCGCTAATAGAAAAGGATTTTAATAAAACTTTACCTGGATTTTTAGGGCCCAATGTCTAGTATTTTTAGAAGGTATCGCTACATTCTTTCATAGTCATTCGTAGAAGTAGATAGCAAATGTGTCAAAAACGGTCACTTTTTGTAGTTTTGCAGTCTACTTCTAGCAGTGACTACGAGGGAATGTAATGACACCGTCTAAAAATACTAGAGTAAGGGCCCTAAAATTTTTTACCACAGTACACTTTTACTCCGCGTTTACCACTACGCCAAGGGGTCGTCTACGGGCTCGTGAATGAATTTAGATATTAGGAATAAAAAAAAGCTGTCTAGATCTTTAAAACGCATCAGAAGACGATCTAAAGAAGCCACGGAAAGAAACAATACTTTTAAAATATCATATCTACACTGTGAAATTAACAAAGATTATTAAAATTATCATTATAATCTCTCGTCGAATCCAGCTTGGATGGGACGCGTTTGGGAAGCTCAGACATATATTCGCGTCCGAAATACCTCAATGTCTCAAGACGAAAGTCTTTGACCAGTGTGTGTTGCCAGTAATGACCTATGGAAGTGAGACGTGGTCTTTTACTATGGGTCTCATAAGAAGGCTCAAAGTCACCCAGCGAGCAATGGAGAGAGCGATGCTTGGTATTTCCCTGCTCGATCGAATCAGAAATGATGAGATCCGCAGGAGAACTAAAACAACCGACATCGCTCGAAGGATTGCATCATTGAAGTGGCAGTGGGCGGGACACATAGCGCGGAGAACCGAAGGCCGTTGGGGCGGAAAGGTTCTCGAATGGCGACCGCGTACCGGACGACGTTCCGTGGGCAGGCCCCCTACAAGGTGGACGAACGATCTGGTCAAGATCGCGGGAAGCCGCTGGATGCGGGCAGCGCAGGACCGATCGTTGTGGAGATCCTTGGGGGAGGCCTATGCCCAGCAGTGGGCGTCGTTCGGCTGACATGATGATGATG
This sequence comes from Crambus lathoniellus, assembly GCA_949710035.1. Classification (NCBI taxonomy): domain Eukaryota; kingdom Metazoa; phylum Arthropoda; class Insecta; order Lepidoptera; family Crambidae; genus Crambus; species Crambus lathoniellus. The sequence goes on from OX453296.1 coordinate 35,516,445, forward strand.
ATGATGATTAAAATTAACTTTTTTTGTGTCAATGTATTATTTATATTTCCTGTGACTTAGTATCGACATGTATGCCTTTTCTTAGCTGACTTAGGTAAATTAGCGAATAGGCAGCTTCAATATACCTACCTACCTACCGTGGATCGAATTCAGAGCTAAGATTAAAAAATATCTGTTAAAAATGCATCAGAAGTTGATTCTCCATTATTTTTTAAGCAGATAGGGCGTTTGTAAAGAATACTATAGAAATAATCGTCAGTCTAAAAATATAACTTTTATAACTCTATCGTAAGTCTAAAAACGTTACATACTTTAAAATTATCATTTATACATTTGTCAAAATAGAGGCAAGAGCATTCGGAGTTTCAGTCTTCTTAGGTCCGGTTGCTCGAAGCTTAGTTACGTTAACTATAGGATTAAATTATGGTTAAAGTAAAATTAACCGGCGGTCAAATTTAAAAAGCGTTGTTGAAGCAGCGGTTACTTTAACGAGCAGTCAAATTACAGATTTAACGGCGGTCAAAATAACCGATAGGGTGGGGGTGGTTTAAATTTTGACATTAGTAATTAAGGGAAGGTTAATAAAATAGTACAGACAACACTTTTAACCCTGAGGTGATCAACGTATTTTTCTTTTACCGATGTCAAAATTGACAACAGTTAAAATTTAACTTTTGTCAATTTTGACAAAAGTTAAATGTACGAGCAACCGGACCTTAGTATACTGACGGATCGATCTTAGAGATAGGAAACAAGGACTTTGTCATACTTATTACAATATTGAATGACTTTTGTGGCACACACAGCTGATAGTTTTGTTTCGGAACGCTTCAATGTGACAAAGTTCTATGCTGTTTATATATTATTGCTAGAGACTGTACATATACGTTTGTAAAAAAAGTTCTAGAAAAACGTAATTCCAAAAAACTGTATGGTTCGCTGATTTTGAAAAATTAAACAAATTGTTTCTAATTTCGTGGAAATTTTGATTCAAGGTAAAAAAAAACTACTACTACTACTACTAAAATAACAGTCATCATCATCATCATTTCAACCGTAAGACGCCCACTGCTGGGCATAGGCCTCCCCCAAGGATCTCCACAACGATCAGTCCTGCGCTGCCCGCATCCAGCGGCTTCCCGCGACCTTGACCAGATCGTCGGTCCACCTTGTAGGGGGCCTGCCCACGGAACGTCGTCCGGTTCGCGGTCGCCATTCGAGAACCTTTCCGCCCCAACGGCCATCGGTTCTCCGCGCTATGTGTCCCGCCCACTGCCACTTCAACTGAGCAATCCTTCGAGCGATGTCGGTCGTTTTAGTTCTCCTGCGGATCTCATCATTTCTGATTCGATCGAGCAGGGAAATACCAAGCATCGCTCTCTCCATTGCTCGCTGGGTAACCTTGAGCCTTCTTATGAGACCCATAGTAAAAGACCACGTCTCGCTTCCATAAGTCATAACTGGCAACACACACTGGTCAAAGACCTTAGTCTTGAGACATTGAGGAATTTTGGACGCAAATATATGCCGGAGCTTCCCAAACGCTGCCCATCCGAGCTGGATTCGACGAGAGATCTCTTTCTCGAAGTTGGACTTACCTAATTGGATTGCCTGTCCTAGGTAGACATAGTGGTCAACAACTTCGAGTGTAATGTTCCCAACATTAACTGGAGCGGATGCAACATGGGCATTTGACATGATTTTCGTCTTATCCATGTTCACCTTCAGACCCACTCTTTGGGGGTACTAAAAAATAACAGTAATAGGTACTAAAAAAACTATATTTTTATTATCATCAAAAATAATACCTATTTTCCAATTAAATTGTTTAAAGCATCTCTTGAAAAAATATTTATAAAAGTTGCCCAATCGCGTGTTTATTTTACAACACAAATCATTTAATCATTACTTTCATACTAATAAATTAAGAATGTGAAAGTGTGATCAGTCATTCCCCAAGGTAGTGTGCTCGGACCTACTCTTTTCTTGTATATTTTATTAATGAACTGTGTCAACAAACGTTACCAAATTGTAAAGTTGTTACGTGCGCCGATGACACAGCGCTTCTTGTCCACGGTCGGAGCTGGGAGGAATCCAAAACTTTTGCTGAACACGCTTTAAAAACTGTCAATGCATGGCTCTCGAAGCATCACCTTCTACTAAATCTTGCTAAGACTTGCTTTGTCACTTTTGCACCTAGACTGCAATCCTAACCTGACAGTAACTTTAATTGTCGCATGGCGATTCTTGTCCTAACGTTAGAAAAAATATGGTTTCTACCTGTGATTGTTTTAAAATATTACGTCTTAGCCATGTGTTGTCGTTGATACTGTTATCTCGTGACAAGATTATGTTGGAATGGTGTCTTCCCGTAACAGGAAGTTGATTTTCGTCTTTCGGAAGCTCCGAGTTAGTGCTGATAAAGGTACACTAAGGACAGTCTACATAACTGTAGCCCAGTCTATATGAAATTATTGTATCTCTGTTTGGGGTTCCTCGGCAAGGGCCAACTTTATCTTCCTTGAACGGGCTCAGCGTGCTGTGCTTAAGGTAATGGCATTTAAACCCGTCTGATATCCCACATTGCAAATTTATGAAATATGGAATGTTCTTTCCCTACGTAAGCTTTTCATCCTAAGTGTCATCCTGCGAAAGCACAAATCTTGTGACCTTGATCCTGAGTTGGCTTCGAATAGTAGAATGTCAAAAAGAAAATGCAGAGTCGAGAGATGTTCTACTGAATTAGCTAAAAGACATTACCTATACCTTAGCTCAATCTTATATAATAAATTAAACTATAAATTGCATAATATGTATACTTTAGCCCGACAACGTCAGTGTAAGAATCTTTTATATGAGTGGCTTTTCAGCCTTACGTATGATGATGTCGAGTGTCTTATTTAATAAACGTATTTAATTAACCCTTACATCCATGCACTAAAGATACACTAAGAATAAATAAACAAACACATAGACAAAAACAACCCACACGCACTCCACACACACTCATACTCACACACACACACACACACACCCACTCACACCATTTTTGCACTTTTAAATTCTTTCTGCAAATTATTTGTTACGTGTTTAAGTTAAGTTTTAGTTATTATAGTTCGAGGTAGGCGCGCCCAGGCGCTAATAACTGCAGCTCATTCTATGACTAACGTAGTTAATAACGTTAATTATGTTGCTGTATAGCTATACTTTTTAGACACTAATGGCTAGTGATAACATATAATAATATATTCCACATAGTAAGTATATCTATGCTAAAAATCTTGCTAAAAAAATAATCTAATTAGTTACTTTATTATTGCATAATATATTTTGACTAAGAATTTGTATATCTCATAAGTATACGTAACGTACTCATCGGTTTTTCTTGCGCACGCACATTTACTTCAATTCCTTATTAAAGAACACGCGTACGGTTAGAAATTCTTCCTATTAAAAGTGCTCTATTAAAAAATAACATTCCAAAGTGCTAAGCACTGTTGAGTAACAATTTTATGTAACTATGTCGGTGAGATTTAACTGTTTTATTTAGGTAAGTACCAGAAACCAGGACATTATTGCTTTAATAGTTGTATTTGTAAAATGCAATATTTAACGCTAATTCGGAAATAATCTTATTTAATTTTATTTGCCCTTTCATTGATTATGCTGATGTCTATTACTCTGACCTGAATGAGGATCTTTTCAACAAGCTGGACCGACTCATAAACTATGCTATCCGTTTTATCTTCTGTCTTCGTAAGTTCGATCACGTCTTTTCTTACCGGTCGCAGCTTAACCTGTTGACTCTCAGGGGTATCAAATTACAGGCTCATTTTTTTTACGTAAACAAAGCATTTAAGCGCGCGTTTTGGCTCTCCCAAACATCTGTTTGTGCGCGCGACGACGGAAGTTACATTTATGAGCAGTATATGAGTTATAGCAGCTCATAAAACTTATCCGACACTTTAACGAGATGTTTTGTTTTTATAATCGACGTTCAAACTCAACTTTTGTGTAAACAAAAGACAATAGTGCGGTCCCTTCGATTTTTTTTCTTCACATAGTTATCGTTGAAATAACATGAATGTACATGAAAAAACCTATCGGATAAAATTATAATATATGGAAAACCAATAATATTATATTTTTCGAAAATTTTTGATTTTTTTTTATCCGATTTGCAAATCTGCAAATTTTCAAGAATTTTTTATTATTTTTTTTGTTCCGGATCACATAATTGTATTTTAATAGTAAATAGAGTTTATTTCTCTTATAAACACCGAAAACCAAGTTCAAAACACATAAAAATTGAAATAATTGAAATAAAAATAAAGTGACACTTGAGCATCGGTGGGAGCCACGTGGCTCCCACCGATACTCAAGTGGTATGGCTTCCCATTTGTCAGCGTAGACAGCTAAGGTTGCTGTGTACGCTCTACTCTTTATTAAAATTCCCCTTACACCAGAATACCTGACTGAAATGCAAGTTTACAATACCGCTGCGATTCTCATAGCTGTCATCTTCGATCTTCCGCTTCTACTTCCGGGTAGAGTGCTAACACTCTCTACCCCTCTCTATCATTCTAGCTATATGGCCGATTCTTTCACATGTTTAATTAATAGTTTTTTTATTCTTTATTTGTTTATTTGTACCGCATTCGCTGATTTTTTTTTCCTAAGGGCTGGGCTAAAAAGTAAGCTCCTTTGCAGAAAAAAACGGGCACTTGTCTTATTTTCATACAACATCATGTTCGCTTAACTAAAACTGTCAGTATATTTTTACATTAATTTCTGCGTCAAATGTGTTGGATAATGTTATTTTTCCGATAATCATTGAAACAACTTTGAGAGTCTCTTCCTATTCCCACATTTAAAAAATGTATAAGCATTAAGTTGAGTTTCATAGAATAATGTATGGTATGTGTGATGTCGTGGCCATATCGTAGATTTGCTCACTTCATGAAATGCTTGTGAATTTCATGAAATGGTCACATTTCATGAACTTTTTCACTGAAAAATTGAAAATGAAGTATTTAGAAAAAATCGACCCGTGTCACAATCAACTCCGATGGGACTCGAACCCACGACCTTTCGCTATCCGGGCGACTGCTCTAACCTCTGAGCTACGGAGTCGCTACGAAAAGCGTTGAATTTATCCAATACCTCTTACGCGCTGTATAGCCAGCGTTAATATCATCAATGTGAAGATATTCTTTCGTGTACCCACACACACGAAAGAAATACCTTTCCAGATATTTAGGCCAGTCAATATCGACACAAAAAAGGTCAAACATCGCAAACGCGCATGTAGTGAAAACTTCTTTAGCGGCGGCCGATGACTTTTTGCGATGGGTAAAAACTTGTAAAACTCGCGTTCAGGATCACGTGACCGTAAGACGTAAAACGACCACGTGACCGTAAGATGTCTGATCGAAAAACTTTTACAATGTCATTAGAATACGAAGGCAAATTTCGCCATTTTCCCAATGTTGTGATGGCTCTGGCACCTCGGTTAGAAAACAGGCGGCGCGCGGCGGCAGAACAGAAGACCCTCGGTTCAAATCCAGTTCGTATTAGTTTATTTTTTTTGTTCAAATTCCTTTTTTTGTGAAAAAGTCTAGGGAGCCCTTTATCAACGCATCTAATTCATCTCTAAGTTTGTTTATTTTCAAAAAATCAACGGGTTAAAAATTTAAGAATATCAAAAATGCACAACGTTAATATTCAAGTTTTCACTTCTGCCGGCACTCCCAGAGTGCAACTCGCTGTTATTTTTATATGTTGTTAGGTCCCTTGAGAGTAGTTAACACCCAAGTTTGCAACCCTGAAAACACTGTGCTACCCCCATGGTACTCGAAAAACTGCTATATGCTGATAACTAAATTTGTTGCGAAGATACAGCAAGTCAAAGATGGGCAATATTCCCGCAGTGCTCGGAAAGGCAGTAGGTAAAAGTGGATCAGACTGCATCCAATATCCAGCTAATTCTTTTATTATTCCTTTATGTGGAGGAATGCAGGTTCCACGCGGGATGGTTTTATTTCTACATGCCATCAGTGGGTGTGACACAATTTCTGCGCTTTTCTGGCGAGCCAAGATGAAGTGGTGCGACGTCCTCAAAAAAAAACCCTGACTGGAAAGACCTCGCCAGCATTTTCCTTGATCCAAACTCCAACAAGGAAGAAGTAGGAAATGCTGGCGCGAAGATGATGGAACCTCCACGAAGGAGATAAGGGAACACTGCCCGGCCGCCCCGGCTGCCTGCCTGCCTTTTGCCACGGTCGAAATTGCAACAACTTCATATATAGTCCTGGATGAGGAACACGAGAATGTGGACGACCCAACACCATATGCCGACCCAAAAGAACACAAAATGACACAAACACAAAATTTTCGAAAAAAAACTACCTTTTACTAGCTGTATCTCTGCAACCAATGGACCTAGAGTGAGTGAGTTCAGATCAAATTGTAGTAAATTTAGTTAGATTTATTAAATTATTAGTCAATCATGCCTAAAAAACGCTTTCTTAGGGTAGTCTTTTTGAAACAAGTGCAAAAACTTTGCAGTTTTTCGAGCACCATGGGGGTAGCACAAGGTTTTCAGGGTTGCAAACTTGGGTGTAAACTACTCTCAAGGAACCTAACAACATATAAAAAATCGTAGATACATGCGCGTTTGCGATGTTTGATGTCGATTTTGACTGACCTAATTTGACAATCGCTAAAGAAGAAATTATTGCTATTGCAAGTAATTTTTTTTTGCATTCACAGTGCAATTTTTATTACTAATTGAAAAATTTAAAATTAAGTAAGTATTTAGAAAAAATCGACCCGTCTCACGACCGATGGGACTCGAACCCACGACCTTTCGCTTCTCGTAGCGACTCCGTTGCTCAGAGCTTAGAGCAGTCGCCCGGATAGCGAAAGGTCGTGGATTTGAGTCCCATCGGAGCTGGTTCTGAGACGGGTCGATATATTCTAAATAATTAATTTTCAATTTTTCTATAATAAAAACGATTTAAAAAAAAAATCAACCTCCTTCAAAAATAATCTTCAAACAAAAATTAACAAACACTAAAAAAATGAAAAAAAATATTAGAATTTTTTATTCAAAGGACGAAGATGCGTGACTTTTTCTAACTTATCTTGGTACTTACTGAACTGTTTGTAAATCATAATAAATGGCTTGTAGTACATGGAAATCGTACCAAATAAGTGGCCTTGCATTAAATGAGGTAGTTCTGATTTTTTTATATGTTAGTAGTGATGAGATGGTAATGACAAATCCAAGTTTTCCACCTCGAAAGCCCTTTGGATCATTGTTAAATACTTAAACATCCATAAAATTTTCGGATATTTTTCAGTTTTTGTCAATTTTTACCACCAAGGATCTGAGTTACTGCAAATGTTACTATGCACTCTTTAAAGTAGACTTTTTAGACAAATAGACAAATTTAGTTTGTGTAGGCCAAATAGTTTTTAAGATACGGCTATTTTAAAATTTGCAAAATTACAAAAAAGAAAGTATTACAATTTTTTTTATTTTTCGTCAACTTTGACATCATAATCATAATCATAATCATAATTAAATTTCCAACAAAATTAGATTAATTATGTCAATTTACACCTGATAGTTTCAGAGACAGCTGTTCAAAGTTATAGGGGTAGGTAAGTAAACAATTATGTAATAGAAGGGTTTGCAAAAGGTAGTAAGCCCTAAAGGAAGAAGGATCTGGGAGGCGTTCCCGTTCTACCCTGTTAATGACACGCAAACCTTAATCACCTTGAAAGCATATCAAAGGTGTAAGGTTGTATCAGCAGATGTGGTTGCAGGCAGGAAAGCAGAACTCAAATGTTCGGCTGTTTGCAGCTACTGCATTGGCCAATCATGCGAGCACATACCTGACCTGATGTGTGATGACATTGATGAACCATTGATTGATAACCCACCATCAAAGGACGATTTTGACCTTCCTGAGCAGTTCGATGAAGAAATTATACCTCAGCAAGCTGCCCCCAAAAAGTGTGCTGTGGATTCAGAGGACGTGCCTGGTCCATCAAAAATATAAATACAATGTACATAATTGATTCCAACACCTTCCAGATCCTCCTTCCTTTAGGGCGTACCTACTTCATTTTGCAAACCCTTCTATTACATAATTGTTTACTTACCTCAATAACTCTGAACAGCTGTCTCAGGAACTATCAAGTGTAAGTTGATATTATTAATTGGTCTCATTTTGTTGGAAATTTAATGGACTTTAATAACTAATAAATTAACTTTTGCCACAAACCCATTACTATGGGTCAAAATGTCAAAAACTAAAAAATCTGTAATACTTCCTTTTTTTGAATTTTTGCAAACTTTTAAATAGCCCTAATCTTAAAAACTATTTGACTTACAAAAACCAAATTATTCTCTTTTTATTGCAAATTTAGTCTACTTTAAAGCGTGCATAGTAACTTTTGCCTTGGTCACACACAACACAGGTCCTTGGTGGTAAAAATTGACAAAAACTGAAAAAAATCTGAAAATCCGAAGGTCTTTCGAGGTGGAAAACTTAGATTTGTCATTACTATCTCATAACCACTAATATAAAAAAAAATCAGAACTACCTCATTTAACGCAAGGCAAAATGTACGATTTCCATGGACTATTGGCCACGACATACACTCAATTTTTTTTTTCCGCAGTGGTGAAAAGGGGGGAAGTGTTTGTTCTTATTCGAGGCTTTCATTCGAAAGACGACCCATTTTGCGTGAGAATTAACTAGGAGATGATCTGTAATATAGACTGTGAAGTGAGCATTATGTTTGTATGAAAATAAAGCAAGTGGCCGTTTTTAGGGTTCTTAGAGTTCTTATAGATTCGTCATGTCTGTCTGTCTGTCCGTCTATCTGTCTATCTGTCCGTCCGTCCGTATGTCACAGCCACTTTGTTCCAAAACTATTAAGACTACACAGTTGAAACTTGTTAGGTAGATGTAGTAACCGCTTTACAATTTTTATACGAAAATAAAAATAAAATTAAGGGAGCTCCCAATACTTTATATGGAACTGAAACTAAAAAAAAATTGTTAATCAAACCTATTCGTGTGAGGTGTCTATAGATAACTAAAAATAATATAATAAGGTTCCTTTAATATTTTTTCTCGTAGTCAATATTTTTGAAAGATAGACACTCAAAGTGGTGTAAGGAATACCGTTCATTCCTTATATTGCTCTCCAAGCCATAGCATGACATAATATGTCACAGAATTTATCGGGACTTTGTGTCCCTCGTAAGTATATCACTTTCGGCGTACCTAAATTGCTGTATTTTATCTGTATGCCGACGGTATCTAGTTGAACTTATAATACAGACTGGATGCCAGTTAAGCTATCTAAGAACCAGGGTCAGTGGTGTGAATTAGAAGAGGGTTTCGTTTAGCAGTGGACGAAAACGGGCTGACTTTGATGACTATTATTTCTATAGGACAGTCTGAAGCTCTTCTGCAACACACCAGTTAGTTGCAGAAGCTGTGTGAATTATAATTATATCGGACAGTGTGAGCAATAATTATATCGGACAGTGTGAAGTTCTCTAACAGTTTAGCGCCAGAAGTTGCATGCTCGCGAGTTCTTGCACCGAAGCAAAGGTAGGTCATGAAAATTTACGCAATCGCGGGAGACCCTTCGTACTATTATTATTATTATTATATCGGACAGTGTGAAGCTCTCTAACAGTTAGCGGCAAAAGTTGCAAGTTCGCCAGTTCTAGGCAAAGGTAGCTCATGAAAATTCACGCAATCGCGGAAGGCCCTTCGTACTATTATTATTGTTAAGTATATCGGACAGACTGAAGCTCTCTAACAGTTTAGCGCCAGAAGTTGCATGCTCGCGAGTTGTTGCACCGAGGCAAAGGTAGCTAATGAAAATTTCCTCAACCGCGGAAGGCCAGTCGTTCTATTATTATTATTATATCGGACAGTGTGAAGCTCTCTAACAGTTCAGTGGCAAAAGTTGCATGTTCGAGAGTTCTAGGCAAAGGTAGCTCATGAAAATACACGCAATCGCGGAAGGCCCTTCGTACTATTATTATTATTATTATATCGGACAGACTGAAGCTGTCTAACTGTTTAGCGCCAGAAGTTGCATGCTCGCGAGTTTTTGCACCGAGGCAAAGGTAGCTCATGAAAATTCACGCAATCGCGGAAGGCCCTTCGTATTGTTATTATTAATATATCGGACTAATATTGCTTAGCAATATTTTTGGTTAAACCTAGGTGTAAACTTACACCTTGTTTATTAATAAGGCTGTAACAGTTTAGCGGCAGAAGTTGCGTGTTCGCGAGTTCCTGCTCCGAGGCGCAGTGAAACTCATGAAAATGCGCGCGATCGCGGAAATGCTCGCGTTGAGAAAGTGATTTATTAATGCAACCAAATTTCTGCTATTCTGGAACTCCATGTACCGTAAGTAATAGCCGTCATTAAGTTACCCACTCCTGCGATTAATTTAGTCTGTACACTTGAATGTTTGTTGGACTGGACGGCTGTGTCCAACAAAGAATTTATTACGTATAGACGAGTATCTATACACGGTATTTTTTTATCACCCCGGATAATTTTAGGGATTATTCTACTCATTAAAACAAACAACTTTTATTATGGGACCAAAACTGAAATCGCGAAAATAAAATCAGCTGTTCCATACATTTTGATTAAATATTTTTGCACTTTTGTATGGGACCCCTGAATTATCCGGGGCATTCCGGGGTGATAAAAAAATACCGTGTATATAAAACTATGAGCATACGCAAGTAATCCAACCAATAAATATTTATAAATGCGTAAGTTTGTGCGTAGGTATGTATATGCGTCTGTACACTTTCTGCTCATTGCGTGTGTATGTCTGTGACTCTTTCACACATAAACGACTGAAGGGATTTTAATGAAACTTTACAGTTATACCTAGTTACACCTTATACATCAGAGCAACACAAATGCTACTTTTTAATATATTCCAACGGGAACGGGAAAAAGCGCGCGAAGCTTCAAGTAATTATTAGGTCTTTACCTGTGAAATTGCCGTTTTCTATGGGGAATTGTAGGAGGTTGGAATAGGGTATTTTACTGTTGTTGAAATGTAGATATTTAATGATGACGTTAAAAAATATTGCAATTAAGAATACCAAATGTGAAAAAATTATTTGAATCTGTTTTATAATAAAAGAATTATAGTCTGTTTGATTTTGACTGTAGCTGTCTCTTTCTAAAACGAAATCTTCTATGGCGTGACTATGACGCTACTAACCCACTGACGTCACTAAGATAGCGTCCTGTCCTTGTCTAATTATAAAGTTTGAAGTCCTATATCTTTAAAAATATTCAAGATAATTCAAAATGAAAACTTGTTTTGTGTAGCTAATATTTCGAAAATCATTTTAAAGAAATAAAAAAAAATCAGTAAAATACCGTATTATCATACTTACAAAGACGTTTGGGGATTTCTTTGACATGTGAACTCCGAATGCAACTAAACTTAAGAGATATACATCTAACTATTGCCTATAATCTCATTTAAAAAACTGTCTTAGATCAAAAAAATATCTGTTCGAAGCAGTCCGACAACCAAAGACTTTGAAGCATTTATAGAAAATTTAGACACGTGTTTAATTATTCTTTTTTTTATTTTTAACATAGCAACATACTCTATTTTCGAAATTGACTATTAATTTTGATATATTGATAACAATTAAAAATTAGAGATCAATGAACAATATGAATGTGTGGGAAAAATGGCAATTTCGTAGGTAAAGACCTCATTTATTACATTTACATTTAATTTTTAGTTATACCTATTGTTACATTTGCTAGTTAACATCTCATAAAAAGATTGCACATTCATTCGTATTACGTCCTCATATGACTACTTATTTGTTTATAACTATTTCAACAAAATACATGTAGGTATTTAGAGTGTAAACATTTCTGTCTTTGTAAATTGTATTGTTTTTTTTTGTGTTTTGTTGAATGAACTTTTTCTATTTTTATTTATATTCTATTATTATAAAAACATACGTTGCCATTGACCTCACTCACAATATCTCACGCGGAACAAAAAAATTCTGACCCACATTATTGTAAGTATAAGTAAAGAACCGAATAAACCTTTATCTATAATGTGTACGGTCTACTTACACAAAATTACATGTATTGACTCCGTAGATCGAGTGTTCCCACAATAAATGGGGACTTGCTATTAAAATGTTACGAGGCGGTAACCAGGGTAATTGTGACCAATTTCTGGCTCTTTTTATTACCATACAACTATCAAATTGTTATCTAAGTCGGTCGGGCATACGGGCAGAGCGGCTAAAAGCTATGTGGGGTGCGCGCCTTTACTACGAGCTGTACTGTACAACAATGCCAAAGAAATATTGTAAGCGAGATGGCGCTAGACGCTGAGTATAGCTCCGTCCTTTATTCGACATTACTTCAGGATTACTGTGACAGCTGATGGTAGGGCCTCAGGCAAGGAATTTATAAGTACCTCAGGACGTACTGGCGACAGCGCACGCCACATGCCTCGCTCTGATATGAAATCTGACACTTTGCTTTCTAAGAACTAAATAGTTTTTTTACATTTAACAGAGCATTGTAACAACATTTATAAAGGATTACCTCTTAATTATTCTTAAAATTATGAAGTTTATTATCATTTAAAAGAGACTAATGACATTGTATTTTATAAGGATTACTTACCTATTTATTGTTTCAAAGGATAGATATTTGAATAACCATAATTTTATATTGTTTAAGGGATAACATTCTAGCTGTCACGCTTGTTTCTCATATGCTTAATTTTCAATACTTTTAATTTCCAATACGTTAAGGATGATCCCATACCAATAATCACGTCGATCCATTGCTCCGTTTTGACGTGAAAGACGAACAAACAAACAAACAAACACACTTTCACATTTATAATATGAGTATAGATTGTTTGATAGCTCGCAGTAAGGCCCCTGAAAACCTATAAATTAGTTTTCATCATAACGTAAGTGACATAATTTATTGTCTCTCTATTAAAGTTATGTTTACGACAGTTTCCTGACAAACATCATTGAAGGCAAAATGGAGATGAGAAGAGAAAGGGGAAAACCTAGAATAAGTTATTTCCAGCGATAGGAAAAGGTTAATGTTGTGTCGTATCAAGAATTGAAGGCATGGAGAGACAGAGAGACGAGACGAACGGAAGATACTCTACCGACAAGAGCAAAAATCTTAGATCAAAGAAGAATATTTATAGTAGGGAAACGAGAGAGTTCAAAAATGATATCAGTAAATAAATGAAAGCACAAATAGTTTTCATATTTTTTTTACTTTGTGACTAATAATAAGATAATGTAAGTACTTAGTCGCTTAACCATTACTTAGGGCCATCGCCATTCTACAACATATGGTTACAATGGTTACAATAGATTGTTGTATTTCAGCCATAAATCTTATTCATATCAAGTGATTCAAGTATCATAGCTTTTAATGACTTCATAAATTGCGCATATCGATAGCGTGTACAAAAGCCAGTTTAATAAAAAAAACTATTTTCGATTCTCGTGCTACGAACACATAAGCAGCGAGGTGTAAACTTTAAAGTTATTCCAGGAATGTGTAATTATTTGGTATTGTTGAGGAAAACTCTTTTATGTTTTATTGTGTGTAACTTTGATGGTACCTATTCGTAAACGATGTAAGCCCGTCCGATAGAAAGCAGGAAGCGGTTCACGCAATAACCAAAGAAAAACATTCGTACCGCACTCTTTTTTTTGTAATATAATTGCAGGTTGCTAAATCTAGTACATGGCTGGCGAAGTTTATTGAAGGTTTATTAAACAAGCTGTTGTTGCACTTTTGGTTTGCACCTACGCCTCTTTTAAACCGCAGTCAAAACGATGTTGGACCTAATAATAGTCAAAAAAGTTATGTAGCACCAACTCCTACTCCTCTTTTCTTTATTCCTTTCCACCTCTCTGGCTGCCTGGAAGAGATTGCTGATAAACAATAAGACCGCCTTTTGTATAACTTTCTTTGTTGTGATTGATTTTCTTCATGTAATGTATCTTCTTCTCTGTTTTGTGTGCAATAAAGCGTATTATATTATTTGTTTATAAACTTGCACCTTGCACTTTCACAATTATCTGCAAGTTACGTTCTGAACATTTTATTTGAACAGTACCTACTTGTTCTTCTTCTTAACTTAAGAGCCACACTTTTGTATGTGTAAGTAGCCGCCTCCATTCGTTTCTGATCCAGTACTGTTACTTAATATATGAATAATCAATGTCATCGATTCCAACAAAATAACAACACCAGCATACAACCAAGTTCCTCTTAATTCCTTCAGTATTTAACAGTTTTCAAAAGGGACTAAAATTATAACAGGCCAGGGTTGATAATTTGAAACGACCTCAGATCGCCCATAATTTATTTTTCCTTCCATTTTTGTTGTATTCTCTTCCTTTTCCAACGGGTTTCATTTTACTATAAATTTTCTTCACTTTTTACCATTTTCAGCCCTTTACAGCCCTGGTCTATAAAGCCAATTAAAACCTATAAAAACCAACTTATTTTACTGATTAAGACTGAAATATTAGAAAATTCGACCCGTGTTACAACTAGCCCTGATAGATATTAAATCCGTAAAAAACCTTCAATACTTTGTTAAAAGTTACGTATCCCAATCCTAAAATGCTCGCCGCGCTCCGATTCACCCGCAAGTCCAAGTGTTCCACTATGCCGCCGCCAATAAAAATCGGCCAAATGCGAGTCGGACTCGCCCATGAAGGGTCTCGTACCCAAATAACGTACCGATTACATACACCTAACAATAATACCACTATCATTTTTAACTAGAAAAAAAAATAACTTTGATTTTCATAGTGTTCGTATGAATGACAAAGTATATTTGCGGTTTTCGAAAATGTCTTATATCTCAAAAACTTGTAAAGCCTACTTAGCTGTGATAGTTTTCCTTTTAACTTCGTCATATATACACAACTATCGGGAATTTTTTCACGTATCCAAAAGCAACCATTTAGCTGGCAGGGGGTGGGGACACTTAACTCTAACAAAATTTTTCACTTTAAAGAATAATAATAACCAACGGGTGCCTCAATCAAAAAACAATTTTCACAAACCCGAAATATTTTTAAAATTGCTATTACGACACCCCACACTATGGGATAGACAAGAAAAAAAATTACATCCCCACTTCACGTGAAGAGGATACTTAAACTAAAAAAATGTTTTTTTTTCAAACTATGTCGGCCTGATTAATATGTATATTCATGCCAAATTACAGCATACCAGTACTAAGAGTCTATGAGCTAGGCTGTGGTCAGACGGACAGACGGACAGGACATGGCGAAACTATAAGGGTTCCTTGTTGACTACGGAACCCTAAAAAGTATCGCAGAAAAAAATATTGAAAAGAAAAATACCTTTTTGTGTTTTTTTTATTATTCTGGCAACTCATATCGAACTATTGCCAAATTATTTGAACTATTGCCATAGTAATTACCATGTTTCTAATTCAATTTGTGTAGAATCCCCAGTCCTGCGGTAAATGTCGCTATACTAAAAAATCATCAGCGTGCCAGACGCATAAACTGAGAAATTTTGATTTCTGTTGGTGGGTGGGGACGCTAATTTGCGTACCTAGTCCTTTCTCATTTTTGTGAAAAATTCTGTCAAGTCAATCGAGTTATATAAGTCAATTGCCCCTCGGACTATCCATAAATCACAATTCAATTATTGGTAGCTATCAATAGACGGTATCAATGTTTAAAGACGCGCGCAAGTCTGTTACGCGCGCGGTATAATAGTGCGGATATGCGCTTGCGCTCATCACGCGACTCCTTCCTCGCGATTAAAAAGAGTTTACCATGCGCTATTCACTTTTATCTGCACCTTGGTACAAATGACAACGTATGCAGTTTTGCAGTTGGAATTTCTTCTTTGAGTTAACCGGCCACTGCAAACTGAACAGGTACAGAAAAACGCCCAGGCACCTTCTATGTGACTGCGGGCCCCTTGTCCACAAACGCAGTACCTATCTGTGTCAACACAAGGCTCGTTTTTTAAACTCCCACTCGTGTTTAATACCCCTCATTATGCAACAGTCACATAAACTAATATTCATTTCGAGCTCCTTCGTGCTTCGGAAGGCACTTGCGCTGGTGGAGTGGAGACGAAAGGGGACACACCAGAAGGTGTGACATTGCTTGTGAAGGTTGGTTCATATACGTTAGTGACATAAGATGATGTTTCCTTTAAAATAACTCCTAAAGATCTCCTCTGTTGATTTAATAATATCTGTATAGTAAAATTAGACGTTTCACAAATACCTTCACAACGTCCCCCAAAACCCACGACCAACAGATTTGAAATGTAGGTATCTCAGGTGAAAGATAATATAGTGACAACTTTTTACTATGGCGACATCCCTGGGAAAATATTATTTTAATATTGTTATTTATTACAAAAGTAACACCTACGTTTTTAGATACGTATGAAATCGTCGACACATAACATGTATGCTGGGGGGGGGGGGGGTCCCATACAAATTTGCCCATTGCCTGTTATAGTGACAGAAAGAAAGGTTGTTTCTTATTTGTTATCAAAGAAAGATGGTTACTATTCATAACAACCAATAAATAAATTTCAGAGTTTGTAACATATTTACCAATATTTTTTTTTATAATTACCGGTAAGTAGGTACTTAATTATGAATACATGTAGATACTGACACCACAGTGGTTAGATCTACCGCAACATATATATTTAATTGTTCTTAAAAAATTACTTTTACGATCTTTTCAATAGCATTGCCTCTCTGCTTTAGCTAACAAAAGCTGCTGCTGTCGCCTTTGGGATGGCTCCGCTAAATACCGACTGGCAGTTTTAGATGCGATTGAAAACCGCGCAAAGAAGCTCATTGGAGACACAACTTTAGCAAAAGCTGAACATCAGAGTCTCAGTCATCGCCGTAGCGTTGCGGTGTTTTACCGAATATGTAGGTACACTTTGGAGAGTGCGCACAAAAACTGCACGATCTTGTTCATCCAGCCCCTTTCCACCATCGAGGTACCAGACGCAGGTAAGCTTATCATCCATACATCGTAGATATACCAACTGTCCGTACTAAGCGCTTTGCTAGTTCATTTTTCATGCGTAGGTACTGCTAAAGATTGGAATGCGCTGTCTGCGAATGTGTTTACCAATCATTATAACCATGGCCTTTTCAAAGTAAGAGTGAATTGGCACGTCCGGGTAAACATGCCACACCCTAGACTGCATCCTGTCTGCTAAGCTGGATAGTGGTCGAATGCATACCCATTACAAATATATATAAAAAACTCGATACAGTAAATATCTGGTAAATACAGGATAAGTACCTACTGTTATTTCGGCAAATACCCTCGCTACTATATTATCAAGAGCACATTATAATTTTACGCACGCAACCATGCCAGTGGAAAAGTCAGTGTCATAATATTACGTTGTACGCGTAAGTGGCGTAAGTTTCAGATCGAAGCTGTGATGGGTCTAATGGTAGACTCCGAGCGTACCCAAGCATACCGACTAGTAGATAAGCCGACATGCATAAGTATATTATGAGCTAGTGGTTCCTGCATCTTCAGTTAGATAGTTGGGAGCCGGAAATAAAGTGGGCTAGAGAAGGAAAAGTTTGAGAAATCCAATATATAAAACTCTGGTCGAACTCCTCCGAAACGGTTAGACTGATTTTTTGTGTATATTCGGTACTTCTGAGAATAGGCGGTAAGCTATTTTTTATCCCCAAATTTCGCGTGAGCGAAGCACCGACCGGGGCGCAGCTAGTAAGACAAATAAATACAACTTTAAGCTCTCGGTATCATGTTAATCGAGTAGGTATTTTAGTATTTCTATTTTTTTCACTTAGCTAAGGTGATTTCCGATTTAAGTAGTTCACATGCTTCGATCAACAATAACACCTAGTTCACATTCTCTAAATTTACTAGCAGTACAACTGTTCGACAACAGAACCAGATTCGAATTTTGCAGGCCCTAGCACGTGCGCCACGAGAAAAGTCGACTTTTATCCGACTGTCAAACATAGATATAGTATATTAAAAAGCTGTCAAAGTGATTTTGTCCCGTTCACTTATCAATAATATAGGGTTGTAATTAACTGATCACCAAACTAACCTAACCTACCCACGAAAATACTAACATAGCATCTAAAATACTGAAATGGACGCAAAGTGGTGGACTTTGCGTCTATTTCAGTATTTTAGATGCTTACTTATTATTTTGTTGTGGCTCAATTAATTATTTCTCATTAATATAAGTAAGACAGCAATACGCGCTATAGACGAGGTGCTTAAGCTAGAACCCTAGTATAAATAAGTTTATGGCTAGAACTATGTGCTTTGTTTTTGTCTATTTTAAAATCATACATGGCGCTGTCGGAAACATTTCCGAATGTTTGTGAATAAATGTGCAGAACAGTCAGAATCAGTTAATGCTATCTACCTATTCTATTATATCAGCATCAGGTTTTCTTTAGTATGATGCAGTTTATCTGATACTTATGATAGAATATGTACATACTTGGAATGACCTCCTGTTTTTAAATGTAAACTAAAATTTGCAGTATTTTTTCATGAAAATACTCAAAAGACTTTTGTTGTAAAGGAAATACGGATTCTAATATATCATCTTATCAATTTAGAATTTTAACAAGGTTGAAGGTGAAATTGCACATTTCCCGGAATCCTTGGCCCTCCATATAGGCTATATTATGAGAAATGCTGGAACACAACAACCATTTTTAGGGTTCCGTACCTCAAAAGGCAAACAAACGGAACTCTTATAGGATCACTTTGTTGTCCGTCTGTCTGTCCGTCCGTCCGTCTGTCTGTCAAGACCCTTTATCTCGGGAACGCGTGGAGATATCGAGTTGAAATTAAGGCGATACTCGGAAAAAATGTGCGGAAGCGAGATAGCAATTAGAAAACGACGCGCGCGGGAGCGAGACCGATTTTGCAGATTCGGCAAAAAAAGCACAAAATCACTTCGTATTAAAAAACTACAGCGATTTTTAAAAAACGCTTCTATACGATCCCAAATATTATTGGTGTCCACTAATTTAACCAATTTCCAATAGTGTAAGTAACCCCATTTAAGAATAATCTTGACTTTTCATATTTTTTAGAGGTCTTTAGAATCGTGTTTTTGAATCTATACGAATCTAGATAAAGGTATGAAGAAATATATATCTTATTACCAGATTTTTAACAACTGTAACCGTCCTATAGTTTTAAATCAAAAAGTCCATATTTTTCCGAGTAGCGCCTTAAAACCATATACTAAGACCTAGGGTCCCTTGAAGCTGTGAAAAAATCAAACTCTTAAGTTAACGTAAAAAAAGACATGGGCGTTAAGAAACTGTTACTGTAAGTTTCTTGAAGCTGTAAAAATATCAAACTTCTCAGTTAACTAAAAAAAAAAGATACGGCCTTCTATGCCGCAGAAAACGCATATTTCGACACTCTCAAGGGAATCAAAATACATAAGGTACTTCCCGTTGATCAAGAACTATGAAATTTGACAAATAATATCGTCTTATACTACAAGTACAGGGGAAAATCTGAAAACTATACATTTGTAATTAAATCTTATATAATATAGTCTTTAAAGTAGGTACGTAGTCAAAAAAACCAATATGCGCGGTCATAATTTAACTTCTAATTGACCTATAAACTTGAAATTTGTTGATAATGTTTATTATAATGTTTAATTAACCAACAAATACCAAAACATTGATAATTCTGTTTTTTGCTTCTAAATTCCCTCATTTTCCTATTACAAACCAGCTTAATTGTGAGGTCAAACGAGCAGTGACACAGTCGGATAGCTTTATTATATGTATAGTAGGGAGGTTGTAGGTACGGAACCCTCGGTGGGCGAGCCCGACTCGCACTTGTCCGGTTTTTTTTATTAGAGTGAGGACAAATACAATCTTTACGTATACCAATGTCAATCTGTGCGCTGACCGAACCCAGCAGCTTGGTCAGCGCACAGGAAGCCGTATGTCCCGATTATACCGGGACTCCTGGGCTGTCTTTCGCCGCCCCCAGCGCCTCTTCGAGCCTGAATAGTGGACTGGGTGGGAAAACTGGGAGGTTCTAATCTCTCCCCAGAAGGGGGAAAGGGAGAGAGCCTCCTCCCGATCCTCCTCGATAAGGTTAACCACTCAGGTGGGCTGACCAGATGGGGTGGTCGAGAGCAGGCAGCACTACCAGCTAAACCCCTCACTACTTGCTCTCTCTCCGTCGACTGGTCACGGGGGATGTGGTGACAGTCTCGCCTCCGACCCTACGGGTGGCCGGGCTATCCTGGCCCCTACGCTACGGGACACGATCGAGCAAGTGTGATCGTCTCCCCAGACGGCGTGCACCGTGCATAACCAACGACAGAACGCTCCATCACCGGCGTACTGACGCCTTCTTCTCCCCAACCGTCTGCGGCGGATGGACTTTAAAAACATCCATCACCACCATCATCAGCCATTTAATGTCCCCACTGCTGGGGCACTGGCCTTCCTTATGGATGAATAAGGAGAATGAGCCATGACCCACCACGCGGGCTCAGTGCGGATTGGTGGGTATTAACGACTGCAAGTGCAGCCGGGACCAACGGCTTAACGTGCCTTCCGAAGCACGGAGGAGCTCGAGATGAAAAGTTTTTGGTCACCCATCCCGTGACCGACCATTGCGAACGTTGCTTAACCTCAACGATCGCAGGCCGAGCGCGCTATCCACTGCGCCACGGGCTCCTCCCTAATATGTTTTTAAAGTCCAATATTAATTAGGAAGGATGGTTTGATCATTAAAAAAGGGTTCTTATGGAAGGACGTGACTCTTATAGCTTAAATAAAAGTTTGAAAACGTGAATAGCATACCGAAAAACAGTTTACGTATACGAAGTTAATAGCTACCGTTGGTAGTCCCCTTTTATAATATGAAGAGAAACTGAAATAATATTCTATTACTTGAATAGAAAATGGTACTTAATTGAAAAATTTACAGTAACATCTTTTGTACTGTTTCTGCTACGAAGTCTCGACGAAAACGAAAACAAAAGTTTTACGAACACGGTGGGAAAACGGGTGCGTAATGAATGATATAATTTCATTTGGTATAATTTCATTTCAATAACGTTCATATGACATAATTAACGTTTGTCATAACAACACTTCAACTAATTTCATTTTGCATAATGTTTATTTCATATAATCATCATTATGTAATAATTTCATTTGATATAATTTTGTTTTATATAATCATCAATTAGTCAATTAAATGTATAGGGTAGGCAAAGGAGCAGGGGGCACGGGGGGTACAGTGCGCTCGAAAGGGGGGCTCGGGGGGCGAAGCCCCCCGCCATAAAAAGCCACAACGGTGACAAAACAATTGATAATAGGTTAGGTTAGGTTAGGTTAGAACTGTGAACAAAACAGCGCGAGCCGAGCGAGCGAAGCGAGCGTGCCGCGGCAGCGGCCAGCGAAGCGCCAGAAATAGTTATTCGTTGATTATACTAAATGAACGTTATATGAAATGTTGTTATGTTATATAACCATTATGTGTTTTAAATATTATACAATGTAAGTGTTATAGTAAATGTTTATTATATGAAACGTTTTTATATCAAATGTTCATTATACGGTTTAAAATTATATATTTTGAATTTATATCATTCGTTGATTATACAAAATGAACGTTATATGAAATGATTTTATGTAATGTGTTGTTATATTTTGTGAGTATTATACAAAATGTTGTTATATCATATATTACACACCCCGGGAAAACTACTAAAACTGATTCGAAAATAAAAATACTCTGACGTACAAAATGAATTGACGACTTATGATATGACGGACGGACAGACGCAGAAGCGATCAGTTTTATGTCGAGACCCAATGAATTTTTAATCGCAATCTGTCAGGCGGCCTCGGGATCTTGCTCTAGTAAGACAGATAAAATTGTTGTATCTATTATGCGATCAAAACAATCATACGCAAACATTCCGCTTGTTCCAAGCTAAACGGCGCGCGTATTGTCAAATGCAAGTGCAACGGTGCAATATCGATGCGCCATTGGTACAAAGCGCAGCGAGCTCTTTCAGGCGTGAAAATGAATGTTATAAATAATCACGCGCACCGCGAATAATTATCATACGAGCTTGAAGGCCAGTGCGGTTTCGACCAGTGCATCGAAAATAGAAAAACAAAAGAAAAAGGGGAAAATCGCGCCCGCGCCGCCGGCAACAGACCCACTATGGATTGGTTGCGATTGGTCGGTATATACCGTGTTTATTCATTGTGTTTGTGTTAAGTGTTAGAGGACTGTGAAAAGGATTGAAAAGTGTTAATAGTGTGGTGGTGAAATTAATTGTGGCGAATGCACCCGCGATTAAAAACTATGCGTTAATAATAAAGTAGGCACCGGAACTTGCAATGCGTGTGCATTAGTTGATTAAAGTTTTCGTGTCTACCTCAATCTGTTTTTAGAGATTTCAAGGGATGTTATCTAAATTTTTACCTTTTTGCATTCATAATGCAAATTTTATTATTGAAACATTGAAAATGAAGTATTTAGAAAAAATCGACCCGTCTCACAACCATGTCCCACGTCCCATCGGAGCTGGTTGCGGAGCTCGATAATATTGTTTTACAACGATCACTTCGTAAAAAACCTAATATATCAGTTGATGATAATTACAAGAGCAAAATATATTATCATTACAAAATATATTGTCATTAATAATCCATTAAGATAATTTTGAAATTGTGGCATTTTAAGGCGATACTCGGAAAAAATGTGCTGAAGCGAGCTAGCAATGAGAAACGACGCGCGCGGGAGCGAGACCGATTTTGCAGATTAGGCAAAAAAAACACAAAATCACTTCGTATTAAAAAACTACAGCGATTTAAAAAAAATGCTTCTATACGATCCTCAATATTATTGGTGTCCACTAATTAAACCAATTTCCAATAGTGTAAGTAACCCCATTTAAGAATAATCTTCACTTTTCGTATTTTTTAGAGGTCTTTTCGAAAATAAAAAGAGTCGAGGCAAAATCATAAAATCGTGTTTTTGAAACTATACGATTCTAGATAAAGGTATGAAGAAATAATAGGTCTTTACATATGAAATTGCCGTTTTTTTCTTTTGTACATATAACTTAACAACTTTTATAATATTAGAAATATATAATTTCTTTAATATTGTTTTACATTAAGACCGTATCGAGCAACTATCGATAATTTAATAACCACGATATTTGATTATTTACATAGAAAAAACTTATTCCGAAAGTTACGACTATTTTTGTTTCCAGAATTTCGTACTTTATTAGTTGTAACTTAGTGAAAAAAATTTTTTTTTCTCTTAACGAATGTGTCATTTAGTAGTTAAAATGTCTATAAATACGTGTGTAAAATTTTGTAAATGTACATAATATTAGTCGTTAAATAATAACAAAAACGTTAGTACGGAAAAAAATAATTACAGAAATCTCCATACAAAACGGCAATTTCATAGGTAAAGACCTATTATATATCTTATTACCAGATTTGTAACAACTGTAACCGTCCTATAGTTTTAAATCAAAAAGTCCATATTTTTCCGAGTAGGGCCTTAACAATAAATAAAACCAAACACAATATTCATATTAAACTAAGTGTTTATGTCTGACATTGTAATAATCGGTGTATACAAACCAACATACAGAAGAAAACGATCCCAAGAAATAACGGAATTAATTAAACAGAAAATTTGGCATGAACAACTCTTCCAAGCCGATATTCGTACAAAAAGTTCTGAAAGCCATAGGGCTTCCAGAACTTTTTAGAATGGCCTCATCGAAATACGTCGATTTAGAAAAATTTAAATGGATATGCATAGCTTGCATAAATTTAAGGGTTCTAATACAAACATTGATTAATAATAAATTAATAAACAAGGTATTAACATTAACTATAAAAAGCACCTACATATTTACAAATATTTTATTGTTTTGATGTCAAAGTGTTAATACAATTTTTTTATTGTTATGATACAGCATATTTTATGCATCAAGTATCTGTCTCCTTACTATGTAAGAATAATATTTTACTTTTGATTCAAGGTCAGTCATTCAAACTGTAAGGTTAACTAATTATCTCGTTTCTAATCATTTGGGCAGCAAAATTTGTTTTTTTTTTTGTCTCTGACACTTTTCTACACAATATCGTCACACGTTAGTGTATAGAAAGCGGTCGTATGACTGATTTTAACGTATGCAACACCAAATAACACCGAAATAACTTTTAAAATCAGATGACTCTGTTGTTGAATTCATATAAAAATGTATCTATCGAGCTTACCCGAATGTTTGGTTTTTATTGGCGTGGAAGCTTCACACTTACACTTAGACACCGAAACTTGACTAAAAATGCAATTTTCAACGTAAAAGCGTCTTGATAGGAAACGATTTGCATCCCTGCAATGATGCTCATTTCGACGGTGAGACCAAATACTCGTTTGTCGATCATCATATCGAAAAAGTTCATACAGTCCTCAATTTTCTCAAAATATAAATATAATATATCGAACTCCACGCTTCATAATTATGATGTTATAATTATAGGACGTGAAGGCCGCTTTATTATTTTACTTGTTTTGAGAAAAAACAATGATTACTTTTAAAACTTTAATTTGACAATTGGGTGGTCGGCCTGTCTCATCATCACCATGTCAGCCGAACGACGCCCACTGCTGGGCTTAGGCGTACCCCAAGGATCTCCACAACGATGCGTCCTGCGCTGCCTGCATCCAGCGGCTTCCCGCGACCTTGACTAGATCGTCGGTCCGCCTTGTAGAGGGCCTGCCCACGGAGCGGCGTCCGGTTCACGGTCACCATTCAAGAACCTTTCTGCCCCAACGGCCATCGATTCTCCGCGCTATGTGTCCCTCCCACTGCCACTTCAACGATGCAATCCTAGGTATATCTTCTTTGAATGAGAAGAATAAAGAATTCAAGTCGTTGTCGGTCATTGAAATTTAAATCGTTGAACGATAGGTCATAGGTCAAACTAATATTTCAAGCGACTACCTGTTGGCGTACTTTATCGAGCAAAAAACGGCAAAAATAATCACGTTTGTTGTATGGGTAAATAAATAAATATTAATATTAGTTTTATTCTGTTTTTAGTATTTGTTATTAATAGCGGCAGCAGAAATACATCACCCGTGAAAATTTCAACTGTCTAGCTATCACAGTCCATTAGATACAGCCTGGTCAGAGAAAGAGAGACAGACACAGACAGACGGACATTTACTAAGAAGTAATAGGATCCCGTTTTACCCTTTGGGTGCGGAACCCTAAAAAGTATAATACACGCAATTAAATGTAGGTACATTTTTTAAAGTAATGTACCTATTCAAAGGTCGTATTTATAAAAACTAATTATAATGACTATAGTTAAATATAATTATTAATTAAGTTTTCTTTTGTCCACAGTTCGCTCTTCTGATAACTGTTGCTTCGGTACAGATCAGGGCAGAAGGACCTAAGTAAGTGAAGTCATAAAAACTTTTTTCATTAAACTACATTGTAAACATTATTCACGTTCATCCGTATAAAATGAATGAAAAGAGAAATGTAATGACTACTTTAATCACACTACTGCTGGCGTGAGAAAATATGCATTTGACGCATCCATTCATAAACTATAGACGAGTCAATAGCAGACAATCCACTTAGGAATGAATGAATGATTCACTTGCACATAACTGCAATTAAATACGTCACTGGAAAACGAGTCTTTTCATTAAACTAGCGAAAGTTTTTTTAAAGCTGTGCGATGGAAACTGTAAACATTGTCAATGTAATGTACCAGCAATTGCGACTTAATTCGTATGTTTCTCCGCTACGCACTAATTGTACATTGAACCTACGACTAACCAGGCGCATAATGAGCGCTTGCCTTCTAGAAAGTGCAAGCCTGTAGGCACTTATGCGTCGACTTAGTAAAAAATTAAATATGAATGTTGTAAATTAGAATAGTTAATATATCAAGTGTGACGGCAATCGTAAGTACGCGAGCCTCGCCACCGACAGCGAAAGTAACTACCGCATCACGCTCGTGCCATTGACACTTGGCGGAACAACAACGTGCACAAAAACACTTCGCTCAGCGAGCATGCGATCGACAAGTACGATAGACTACCGCCACTCTAATTTACTTTTGTTTCAGAAAGAAGATTCGCATACATCTTCCACAAAAGGTGAAACACATACATCACCACAAGAAAATATATATTACGAACCACCCCGCGGCGGCTTCTCAATATGCACCGGCCTACTTACCGAGCGGGGAGGGTGCGGTCGCGCTGCCTTCCAACATGGGGCTACCTGGTATACTACCAATAAACTCTATGGAGCTCTACGAAGATGGACCATCGCGGTATCCCGGAGGACTAGCAGCTGCATCGAAACTGTTGCCTCTATATCGTGCTAGAGGCTATTATGGTCCAACTCCATCGGAAGTTGAGGAACAAGAGTATGATTTAGCTCCACCGCCTGAGCCCGTCGAGGAATCGTATCGGACCAACGACTATGCTCCTGCACCGCCACCGGCGCCAAGTAGAGTCAAAATCATAAAGGTTAAAGAAGGACCTCGTAAAAAGGTGAACAAAAAGCAGAAACCTAAACGTGCGCCTGTAAGAAGCCGACCACGGCCTGAAACGGAAGACGAACATCCAGTGTCGAATTTTCATGAACAGTTTTATTCGGACGTAGATGGAACAGCGACTATTAGGAAAATTAAGAAACCGCCACGTGTTGAAAAAATTGTCGACGGAGATACCGAACATATACATACTTACAGCGAAGAGCACATTCACAAACTCGTTTTCGACGAAGATTCCAAGGTCTCTGGCTTAGTGGGAGTAGACCCTATGAGCAGCATGTCAGCATTGAGTGCAGTTCGGCCCTTCCCCATGCCCCTTCACAATCAGCATCTACTAGCGCTGCCACCGGATACACTCACTGGTTTCGCCGCAGTCGCTTCGCCGTCTCATTTAGATTACGCTGCATATAACCCACGTGATGTCACACATGACCATATATTCCACGACCATGGTGAGATTCCTGCTGATGTGGATTTAGACAAAGAAGCGTTAGGTTTACCGCCGAAAATTTCCTACAATAGTCAAGGATTGAGAATAACGGGAAGTCACCCAAAAAGACTTAAGAGTAAAATATATGCAAATAAATATCCAAAGCCTACAAAGCCGACGCCAGTGACGGACTTTTCTTATTACGAAAACATGTATACCCCTAATAGTGGACTTAAAAAGCTGCAAAGACCTAAAATATCGCATTACGGGGCTGCGCCGGAGCCAACTATAGATGATTATAGACCTATTCCATCATTCAAGCTTTTAGGCAAACATAAACCCCGTTCGTACGGCGGTAACGCAGTATCTGAATTCAGACAAACGAGCGCTCCATCGCCTTTTGCAGTATCGTCGACCATAGTCCATGACTATCAACCAAAAGCGTTTCCAGGAGCTCCTCCACCAACGGGGTTTTCAAAATTTAAAGATCCTTTCGTAAACTTTGAAGAAAATTACCAGAACAATTATGAATTTGACACGTTTGCTTCATCGTCAAACGTTCACTCATCAGACCGTATTACACATCCGGGAACGAAAACAAAGAAAAAGTCTGTATCCACACAAAATATAAACTTCGGAGGTAAAGGCCATGAAACCTCTATCGATCACTTGGAAGAGAATGTTATGGCTTCAGAAATGAATGATGACGATACACCCACGGCCCTTGATAATTTTAACAGCTATGATGACAGTCGACCTTCAAACTCGGTAACATCTACGCCTTATACCATTAAAGAAACTTCTCCTATGCACCAGTATTACACGGCGATGGCGGTTAAGGCCATGCAAAATGAACAAGCGTCCGAGGCTTCAAATGACAACTTTCAATACGTCGAAGCCCCGCCACAGACCACGCCAAGCTCTCAGTCGGAGGCGGCGACCACTAACGCTCCACCGCAGTATGTTGAAATGTCAAATCAGAACCCTGTTACAACTGAACCCCCTGAATATCAGACCGATAAGAGACAGAGGGGTAAAAGTTTAAACAAATTGAATTCAGAGCAAGACCACCGACAAAGATTCTCAGTGATTATGGATTATAAGAGCGATGATAGACCGAATCTCAGACCACAAGCTCATCCAGTAAAGTTCTTGCAGAACCACGCCTCCGACGCGAGCGTTAGAGGGCAACTTAAGTATGGTGACAAAATTTGAATGAACATTTAGTGTTATTATAGTAATTTAATTGTATATAGTAATTGTTCGTGATCTTAGTTCTATGTTATATTTGTTGCGGTGAGTGAGATGGTACAGTAACTTATTCTTTTGCTAAAAGAACATTTTATTTATGCTGTGTTATAGCTGCAATAATCTGTTTCGATTATTAGCTAGTTGAAGCGAAACGACAATGGTATTCATGCATTTTACGAATTCTTTAGGCGAAAGAAGTGTTAGTGTAAAAAGGCCTATATTATAAACTAAAACAGAGATTTGCTTTTTCTTCTTTCTTTATATAAGTCACATTTTTCATCCCTGTAAGAGCTCAAGCTCGAGCTTAGAAGTACGTAACTTTTCTCTAATGCCGTAAGAAATATTCGTCGATTGCTCACTATAACATTATGCTTGCCGTTGTTGATGCTCTATAAGTATAGAAGCTACAATTCCTTACTAATTGTCCTAAAACTTAAAGGGGTTAAACTGTTCTTATTATCTTTTTTGGTACGTAACTTTTCTCTTACGCCTTAAGAAATATTCGTCGTTAAAGTGATTTAACATACGCTTGCCGTTGGTGCTCTCTAGGAGATGAGTAGAAGCTGTCCTAAAACTTAAATGGTAAACCGTTCATATCTTTTTTGTTAGGTACTCATAGATTGTTTCAGTTATTCTCCAGATTTCCGGTGCTGAACATTCCTTCATTGAAAATTGAAAATCTGGCTATCAACCGTATCAACCGTGCTAAAACCGAACCGTTTCTGCTATGTAGAAACGTACATATTGTGTTTTTTATGGAGGCTGACAAATAAATTACTTAAACTCATAAAAATAAGCTTCTCAGACAAGTGATTAGTTTTGATCTCAATAAAATTATGCTAAGTCCTACTTTTTGACCCCACATGACACATGTTAAATATTTAAAAATGTAAACAGTGCAAATATTGTTCTGGAACCAAAAAGATTTCAAAAACTGTAAAATAATCGCGACCTTACAATTTAATAATAACGACCTTTCAAGAGTAATCTATGATTACTAGTTACATTGTACTTTATGCGTTGTTGGACGTTGTACCTATGTAGGTTCTCTTCATAAATTAGTAGTCAATTCAAGTATTATTATACTCTGTACGTTAATATACCTATGTAGGAAGTAAATTAACTGGTATGTCAAAGTTTCGTATGAAAGTGAGCTTTCGTTTACGTAATCCCCATTAAGACACTGTGCAAGGCTCGCCAGAGCTTTTGCTAAAATCAGAACTTACGGGTTTATTTTACAACCAGCAATTAACTATATAATAATTACTTATACCATTAGGCAAAATGTTTACGTTGAAATTGTTATAGGAACAATTTGCGGGGCTCCATTCAAAGATGAAATTGCAATTATCGGATTAATTTATTATGTTCTAGCAATTATGTAAGCAAGGCGGGATGCAGTTTTATAACTAAAGGTAAGTGTTTTCAATTGTGTGTGTAGAAATAATTTGATTATTTCACTTGAAAAGTAACATTTTATAATGATTATGAACGTAAAGGTTAGGAAAATGTAAAAATAGGAGTTAAAAAGACTTAACTCGTTTTTTTTAAAACCTAGTTTGATTTGGAATTTTCAACGCTGTAAGTTATTAAAAATCATTATACACAAGCTTATTACGTGTCTCAAAATAAGTTTACTTTTATGTAAAAAAATATGTTCTAAATTGGATAAAAAACAGAAAATCCTGTACGTTTTCCAACATTTTACCTTTTTCTCCTACTAAAGTCCAAGCACTTTCGAGGTTATGTTTTGTTTTTTGAAATCAAAATGTCATTATTATTTTAATAAGAAAAGTATATAGGCACCAGAAGTTTTGGTATTTTCCACCAAAATACATAAGTTTCAACCAATTAGAGTTCAATATGATAGATCTTTGTTTGATGAGACCATTTTTTCGTTACATACTTTGTATCGGTTAAAAGTTTGATCGGGTTTATAATCACTAGCAGATCTAGTAACGACTTACTTATTTGAAAATGGCGTTGCTTCAATTAAAGCTGATGAGTTTTATTCGCCCTTTTTCTGTTCAGTTACGAAGATTGTGTAGCAAACGGTCTTCATACAAATGGCGATAACGTTTTCCACCCTCTAAACCCTAAGTGGGGTTAGGTGGTCAGCGTAAAATCATTATATAATCAACGAGCTCGAAACTAAAAATCGTAAGCAAAATTCACATTTTCATTAAAAAGTTAATAAAAATGTTTACTTTTTTTTAATATAAAATAGTCACGAAATAGAAAAGGTGTTACTATGTGTTTGTGATTTTACAGGAATTATTATTGTAAAACACGATCGTAATGTGCATTTATATATTAAATTTTAGAGGTAACTTCAGGATTTTTTTCCATCGAGCAAAATTTTTCCAATCGTGTTTTCGAAACAGTCCTCCCATCACATATACGTTCTTTAATACATACGTATTGAAAAGGATGATGGGAAGTTTTGGGCCCACCACTCAATAGAAATACGATACACATGAACGAATAGGGATTTTCATGCAGAATGAATAACTTAGTATTACGACTAAGGTCAAATGTCAGTACTTTCGGAGTTATAGGACTTATTATACTGCCATAATAAAAGTGATCCCAAACTAAGCAATAATAAATTCTACATGTCTTAGGTAATAGATTAGATGAACCACGACCAGACGCAACTTGAAATTGTTAAAGTATGTTTTGTTTCATTTTGCAGACAAATGCATCCTTAGCCTAAAAAAGTTTTCTTCAAACGAAAAAATATACAAAGTGCGACTCTATAATACACTGTTCTGAGCTGTAAAGACAAGTGTCAAAAAAGGGTAATTCAAACTTGCAAGTGAAGATGAAAATATTTTATCGCTTCTTGTCATTGATGACATGACGTAAGATCCTTAGCGGGGTTAGAAAAAAAAGTTGATGATTCATAGTAAATCTATTTGCACAAAAATAAAGTTTGAGTTAGAATGAGTTGGTTTACTGACACCAAATCGTTGTAGTTTTCGTATAATATTTGCATGTAACTTCAGACTTATGATTACTCACAAAACTTTTCTATATTACAGAACATAGTGGGGTGTTAGGGGCTATCCCACCTAGCACCCCACTTAGCATCATGTGTGATGAAGGCTAAGTGCTACCACTTAGCCTGCATCTCTCAAGATGCTAAGTCATCACAGCCTTATCATCATAAGGCTGAACTTGGAAGCGCACGCTCCCGGAATCCTCAATTACTGAGGAACTGGCTATCTGATCTCGAACTGCCCGAACACAACAATGCTGAAAACATTGTTGTTATGGCAAGATAAGAATTTTGAAATAAGTGACCTTTTCACTTTTATCAAATTTTAATGGAATGCCATCTAAAATAATGTAATTTTTAGGAGCTTTGAGTTCAAAATTTATTTAATTTGACATTTGCCGAGTAAATGGTCAGTTTCTGTTTACTGTAGGTTGGGCGGAAGTCCCCAGTTTTGGCCACTTTTTGATATAGGGCAGAGGTACCCTTTGTGGCCACTTTAAGGACTTTTTGACTTTTAAGCACTAAGTACTGTGACGGGACGTCCTCGTCGGCCAGCGGTACACTAGCCGGAACGTCGGAAGTCACCGCCCAGTATTTAATTTGTAGATAATAGATGAATAAAAAGATGATATATAGGGACTTGACTTTTTATTGTAAAGGTAGTAATAAAGAAACGTATAGGAAGAATAGGAAGATTAGGAACTGTAACAAAATGATAAAAAATACATGAATAACAAAAAGTAGGTAGGTAAGTAGGTAGTAATGGATATGATGATGAAAACTTACCCCTTTCCAAGGGTCAAGGGTTCCACTTATTTAATACTATGACAAACAATTGAAACTGGTATAAAAAACTGGTAATGCTCCGAGAGCTCTGTATGGTTTGGTGATTTTAGTAGAACAGTACCCCGAGTGTAAGTTTTTATGTCAAGCAAACGCAAACTATTTCGAGTACGTATTTATGTCAATTTGTATGAAAACTGCATAAGCGCGCTACTCGCCGCTAGAGGCGCTGATACAGTTTTCATACAAATTGACATAAATACGCACTCACGATAGTTTGCGTTTTTTGACATAAAAACTTACACTACGGGCACTGAATCAAAAATGATGAAAAGGACACGTGAAACGAAGATTTTGAATTTGAATTGAAAGAACAGGATAGGATTCGATAAAATTAATGGCCAGTATGTAGAACTAGATGGAGTTTCCAGTCATCATAGAGTTTTTAACCATCCATAATGACTGGTACGAATCGACATCGTTACAGTACTAAATGGTCTTAGGTATTTAAGATACAAATTATATCTCAAATTATAGATAATTTATCTACCTATAGGGGTACATTTTTCAAATATAAAAAAGTTAAATTGTTTTTTGTACATAACACAAAATGTGTGAGAGTTGCCAAATGTACCGGTTTTGGCCACTTATTGATAGTTCAACTTTTGTTAGTACTTATAGCGAAAGATCATAACCAAATCCAGGTTAAATTAATATATTCTAATACACTAGAAATAAATCAATTGCAAAACAACAATTTAATTGTCAAAAACAAAGGTTTATAAAGTATTTCATCCAAAACAAATTTCATAAAATTTTCATACAAAACATTTTTTAAAACAGAAAATGGAATTTATTGAAAAAAAATCGTATGACTTATGAAATTATAACGTTTGTTATTATTACCTTAAAATACCTTATTTTAATTGCCTTTATCAAAAATGGCTAAAAGTTGTTTAGAAAACTTTTAGAGCAAAAAGTGGCCAAAACCGGTTCGCTTGCCCTATATGATTTCTAAACACGTTTTCGTTATTTTTGTCAATGGCAATTAAAAGAAGGCATTTTAAGGTAATAATAACAATCGTTAGAATTCCTTATTTGAAAAAATTGTTAGTATGAAAGTTAATATAAAACCTTTGTTTTCTACCATTAAACTTTTGTTGTGTAATTGATTGGTTAACCTGGATTTGATTTTACGCAATATATAAAAATGTTTGGCCATCAATAATTAGCCTAAGCCGGGGCATTTGGCAAGTTTCGCATATTTTGTGTTAAATAAAATAAAAAATTGTTAAACTTTTAAAGATAAACCTTATATTAATGGTAGATATGAGATTGAACTTACCTGTACAAGGATAAATACAGGTTCTTTATTATAACTTATAACACGATAAGCTGACAATAATAATATATTTTGAAACAGATGTTAGTACACGTATAATAGAATACCATGACAACGAACGTGACATTCGAATTATTGCTTTTCAGAACAATCGTAGAAATTTGACAAATAGTTTCGTAATCCATGAAGGAGGTTATAAAAATACATAGAATAAAAATATACGATAACGTTGAAGAGTTTGCAACGACAATGTTACAAAGGTGTGTGAAAGGTCCTTTGATTGACACAAAGCTAGCACTAACTTTAAACTAAGATTTGAGTGTTAGTTATGCATTTTACTATCAATTTGTCATGACAACGAACGTGACATTCGAATTATTGCTTTTCAGAACAATCGTAGAAATTTGACAAATAGTTTCGTAATCCATGAAGGAGGTTATAAAAATACATAGAATAAAAATATACGATAACGTTGAAGAGTTTGCAACGACAATGTTACAAAGGTGTGTGAAAGGTCCTTTGATTGACACAAAGCTAGCACTAACTTTAAACTAAGATTTGAGTGATAGTTATGCATTTTACTATCAATTTGTCATGACAACGAACGTGACATTTGAATTATTGCTTTTCAGAACAATCGTAGAAATTTGACAAATAGTTTCGTAATCCATGAAGGAGGTTATAAAATACATAGAATAAAAATATACGATAACGTTGAAGAGTTTGCAACGACAATGTTACAAAGGTGTGTGAAAGGTCCTTTGATTGACACAAAGCTAGCACTAACTTTAAACTAAGATTTGAGTGTTAGTTATGCATTTTACTATCAATTTGTCATGACAACGAACGTGACATTCGAATTATTGCTTTTCAGAACAATCGTAGAAATTTGACAAATAGTTTCGTAATCCATGAAGGAGGTTATAAAAATACATAGAATAAAAATATACGATAACGTTGAAGAGTTTGCAACGACAATGTTACAAAGGTGTGTGAAAGGTCCTTTGATTGACACAAAGCTAGCACTAACTTTAAACTAAGATTTGAGTGTTAGTTATGCATTTTACTATCAATTTGTCATGACAACGAACGTGACATTCGAATTATTGCTTTTCAGAACAATCGTAGAAATTTGACAAATAGTTTCGTAATCCATGAAGGAGGTTATAAAAATACATAGAATAAAAATATACGATAACGTTGAAGAGTTTGCAACGACAATGTTACAAAGGTGTGTGAAAGGTCCTTTGATTGACACAAAGCTAGCACTAACTTTAAACTAAGATTTGAGTGTTAGTTATGCATTTTACTATCAATTTGTTTTATTTTAGTTTGACATCTATTAAAATGGTAGAAGTAGATTGATCCAGTTGCTGGCACCAGTCAATAGGCAGCCGTTTTCCTATATGCCAGAGCTGGCTCCTGCGCTGAACTGGCACTGGATTGCCAGCGACATTGGCGCCAGCCCTGAATCAATGTAAATCTCTTATTGCAGCATTTACACGGAGCCATTATTTGAGACAATCCACTAAGCCAGTCCAATAGAGTGTAAATAGAGACAGTCTACTACATCAGATTACGATACCATACGAATTGAATTGTCATTATAGACTGGGTTAGTGGATTTTCTCATGTGTTGACTCCGTGTAAATGCTGCATAAGGTCGCGTTGCTGTAAACAATACTTGCCAGTAAGCCGTCATCAAGAAGTTCGAAAAGTCGTAATTAAAAGCTCACACAACTTTAATTATTCCAGCTAAGAGTAACTTAGACATTTTACTTAAATCGATTTTTTATTTGACATCTTAGCTGTTAATAGTACTTGACAGTAAGCCGTTATAATATTAAAGGGAAATGAGACAAGATCTGTCGTCGTGAATGAAAGCTAAGACCGGTGAAGGGCGGCTGCCTGAGCAGACTTACATAACAACTCGCTAGGTGTGTTTTAAAGCGATCGCGGAACTTAAAGTTCATTGTTCACTACTTATATCTTTATATATCATCTATGTTGGCGTGTACCACTGTGATATAATATTACGTAAACAGTGACCTCGTGTAGATCTAATCTTAAGATATTGGATGGGCGGAGCTATAACTGAAACATACACACATATAATATAGAAAATTTGAATAATTAATATAAAAGGAGTGCACCTTTTTGCTTTATATATTTTTTTACCGTTTCAGCTTGCTCTTGCTATAAAATTGACAAAACTTTATTAACAAATCGCAGACATAGCAATATTTACCTGAAATACGCATCATTATCAGTTTCGGAATCGCCTTTTTTTCACGACACTTATTTCAACTACGTACCTTTATTTTAAGAATAGGTAAATTATGTTTTAAGCTTTACAGCGTTTGGTAAGATATACACATACCTATCTATTCCTTAAAAGAGGCTATAGAAAAGTGCGATGAATCAATTTTCGTAAGTGGTTTTATATTATGAGTACTACCTAGTTTAAAGTATAATGTACGTAAATATAGAGGGTAAGTATTAAAAAATATATCGATATCATTTGTTTAACTATTTATTGCTCTATTCCTTTAGCCAGCCAGTAGCCAGTGAAAGGCTAATATTACCTACTAATACAAATTAGTTCCAGAACGACTTTTCTTAGGTATATGTATAGTTCCTTACTCTACCGGACATCCTCAATGCCTTCCTATCGGTTGTATTTTAACGATTTCACATCAAAAAGCAACGTCTAGTTCTTTCATATTATATTATGTTATCGCAGGAAATAGAAAAAAGCCACCAGCGCCATAGAAGATTTTCGGATGGTACCTATTCGAAACCCGCACCCTTAAAATCCCGTAAAATGCTCTTGCCAATTTAATGTAAAATGTAATTTAAATAAAAAATAGCGCATTGAAAAATAGATAGGTACTACGAGTACAAAGCGTCTATATATAGAGAGGTTACATGCTTTTAATTGTATTTTTGTCTTATTATTGTAAATATTTGCACAAAAACGAAGCTAGCTCAATTTCGTCTAAATAACTAGTTCTAGTTCGTTGACCAGAATATCGACCTTGATAGTTTTTTCCATGTTTTTTTTATAGTAGATATCTCAACAACAAAACTTACACCCACTTACGCTTTTCTTTTAGCGTATGGATTTGTAAGGCAACATAACATCGACAGCATAACATAATATAACATAACATGATGTGGCATAAGCGTGGCCGCACACGGGCCACCGACCACAACCACAAAACGCCTCCACCGACCTATTTCCTGTAGTTTTCATACATATTATAATATGAACTCGCCGCACACGGTTGACGCCACTACTGCTACTACAGGGGGCCAAGCCTGCTAACGTTAAGTCATAATCGTGTCTCAATCGTGTTTCAATTGTAGTTCAATTGTAGTGCTTTCTTACACACTAGTTACAAGAAATGTGTACTTTTTTCACCATACTTCTGAATTGATGGTCACACACCACACACTACATTTACATCACATCATATTGTCATAATTCTTGTAACTAGTGTGTGAAAAAGCACTACAATTGAAACACGATTGAGACACGATTATGACTTAACGTTAGCAGGCTTGGCCCCCTGGTGGTCTGTGGTTGACGCCGGTTGTCGTCACTTGTTTCTTCTTCGAGCTTTAAGGCAAGGCTTCTGGCGGCGTTTGTGGCTGTCGCGTGTGGTTCGCGTGCGACGACGGTAATATAATTTGTAGCTACGTTATGTATACTTATCTAATTAAAAAGTTGTTTAATCAGACAAACAGTGAGTACGGACATGCCGTTCACTAAACCACGTAACACTAAAGTGCGTCTCACATTCTCCGCATTTGCATAGTAATTAAATCAACAGATAATAACTGCGCTTCTGCATTGTGATGCAACAGTTCATGTATATTTTTTAAGAGAAATAGAAAGTTTTGCCCCTCAAAATGTGAGATGTGTTTGCGAGATTTATGTAATCATGACTTTATTTTTATAACAATCTCCGTGTCATTACTTATAATTCGAGTAGGTACTCAAATATTTTATTTTGTGAATACATATCATTATTAGCACGCCACCACATAGCATAACGTGGGAAAAACACGTCGTTGGGTAGATACAAATAAAACATCTTCTTCATTAAATATCTTTACTAAAACAAAACAACAATAACTTACAAACTAACAGCTATTTACAACGAGAATTGCTTGGCTCACGGTTAACACCTATAAATAATTGTACTCATGGTTTACACCCTTAACTCCGAAAGGCTATGACTTAGTTGGTTTAAATATTTGTCCTAATTGCTACTTCATTTCCTCTTGTGGTATGGGCCACCGCCGTGACCGGCGCTGATTGCGCTCGTGTAGCTGTCGCCACCGAATCCATGGCCGCCACCACCACCTCCACCGTGGCCTCCGTGGCCTCCTCCGATATCGGCGAGACTGAATCCTCCGTGGCCTCCGCCGCCACTGCCCCCAAATCCTACACTGTAGCTGTCACCGCCTCCGAAACCACCTCCGTGGCCACCCCCGTGGCCACCGCCGAAACCACCTCCGTGACCACCGCCGAATCCGCCACCGTGACCACCCAGGCTGTAGCTGTCACCCCCATGACCACCGCTGTACGAGTCTCCACCAGAGTGGCTGTCATGTCCTCCGCCACCACCGCCGCCAATGCTGTAGCTATCGTGACCTCCAAATCCGCCCGATCCGTGGCTATCGTGCCCTCCTGAGCCGCCGCCGAATCCACCTCCGAAACCGCCTGATCCATGACTATCATGTCCTCCACCGCCTCCAAGACTGTAACTGTCGTGTCCACCGGAAGAAAATCCAGATCCACCGCCGATGCTGTAGCTGTCATGGCCACCAGAAGAGAATCCCCCGCCGCCACCGCCGTGGTGATCATCATGCCCACCGCCGAAACCGCCGCCCAATCCTCCTCCGAATCCACCACCGTGTCCACCGCCGATGTCATGGCCGTGATCATGGCCGCCGCCGTGTCCACCTCCATGACCACCTCCGAAGCCACCACCATGGCCTCCTCCGAAGCCACCACCATGGCCTCCTCCGAAGCCACCTCCATGGCCTCCTCCGAAGCCACCTCCATGGCCTCCTCCGAAACCACCGCCATGACCGCCACCGTATCCACCGCCATGACCACCGCCGAAATCTCCGCCATGACCGCCACCGTGTCCACCTCCGTGGCCACCATCGAAACCACCGCCATGGCTGCCGCCGAATCCACCACCGTGATCGTCTCCGAATCCACCGTGTCCACCGCCGATGTCATGTCCACCGCCACCACCCAAGTCATAGCCTCCGTGACCGCCTAAATCTCCGCCTCCGTGACCGCCTAAATCTCCGCCTCCGTGACCGCCTAAATCTCCGCCTCCGAAATCGTGGCCTCCATGACCCCCTCCAAAGTCGTGGCCTCCTGAACCTCCGTGACCTCCACCAAAGTCGTGGCCTCCTGAACCTCCGTGACCTCCACCGAAGTCGTGGCCTCCTGAACCTCCATGGCCACCTCCGAAATCATGTCCTCCGTGGCCACCCCCGATTCCACCGCCTATGGAAATGCTATGTCCGTGGTCATCACCGCCGTATCCGCCTCCATGGCCTCCGCCGTGGCCTCCGCCGTGGCCTCCGCCGTGGCCTCCACCAAAACCGCCCCCATGGCCGCCACCGTGACCACCACCGAATCCTCCATGGCCTCCTTTCAGATGGTCAGCGAATCCTCCGTGTAAATGTTCAGCCAGGCCTCCTCCCCCGTGACCTCCCCCATGGCCTCCCCCATGTCCTCCCCCGTGGCCTCCCCCGTGGCCTCCCCCGTGACCGCCTCCGTGGCCGCCGCCGCCGCCGCCGCCGCCATGGCCGCCTCCGTACCCGCCGCCGAATCCCCCACCACCGTGGCCGTGATCCTCGTGCACAATCACTTCCTTGGACGAGTGGGATTCTTCAGGTATATGGACGCGAATGTGAACACTGCAACAATAACAATCTCAGGTTAATCAATTGATCTCTTTCCGCATCGTAGAAAGATCTAAGTACAATAACATACAACACAATAGAAATCTATACAGCAGAACAATAGGTCGCAGAGCCAGCAGGTCAAACGTGACATCAGTGAAAACAAAGTATGTATAAGGGTAGTATTAAATACAATGGTTGATTTTCACCATTTACCGCAATAAAGACACGCGTGAGAATCGCTTATAGAAATCTTAACCAAATTACTCCATCCACAATTTTTTGCGGTTACTCGACTGCGGAGTCTTGACTGCTAATCTGTATTTAAACGCGTGAAAGAAATCTTCTTTTTCGCACTTAAAACAATAGCATATTTTAGCGTGGTTGGAGAAACCGGTTTCAATGAAACTTAAAAATACTAACTGCTCATGTCCAAAAGTCGCGAAGCAGACGCCAGCGCTAGCCAGTAGGATACAGCTTAGCTGAAATGATAACAACAATTTTGGTGAAAAAGGATGTTAACACTATCAACATCCCTAATAAGTTCGTTATTATAAATAATTACATATTAGAATTCTTTACAAAGTACCTCGCATCTATACAGGCAATCGAAAGTGGTCAGTACAGTGTGCACTAGATAGAATCTCTTGTCCCAAATGACGTAAGACCTCTATAATAATACAAGTAGGTAGAATTGCGTGCGTGCTGCGAGGAATTTAGTTTTACATGAAGTCGCTACTTCCTGTACAAAACACATTTCATGTAAGGAATATTTTTAAACTTTCAGTAAACCACTTTCACTAGAAATTGTGTGATTACGATTTCTTTTTAATGAATTATGTTGAACTAAACGATTAGTTGTAAATAACTGACAAAAGATTGAGCTTTGCCACTGGGTAAAGACTTATGAATCCATTCAAGTAAGCACGCCCTATACTGTGATTGAAAAAAAATGGGTCACTTCCGAATTTTATTTTGTTGTTAATTGATCCACTATCACTTGTTATTTACTTACAGCCAAATAGGAGGCCATGTTGCTTGAGGTTGAGATCTCTGCCCGAGACCTTCTAAACCACGCTGATGATCAGAAAGTAGTACCAACTGTTTGTCGCTTCGGAGACAACGCAGCCTTTTATATGACGGAGAATGCCCGCAACCCCTACTCTCTCAGAACTTATTGATAAAGTAAAATATGCGTTAAATGTATAATTTGAAAAATGTTTACCTGTTGACTTGCATTCACATCTAACACCAATTTTGAACATTTAAGATATCATAAAGTCAGTAGATTTTATAACCTTACCTATTTAATCTTATTTGAACTAGATTTGACTAATTTTATTAGAAACTAAAGTTTAATAAAATAAACGTTAAATGTACTGGGTGGCGCAAAAGTACCGGTACTATAAAAAAAAATCATATGACATTTCCTATTATCCTGATATTGAAAACTGTGTAGTAAAAAAATGTCAAATTCACTCAAATAAACATGTACCAATAAGGATACTCCCCAAGAACGTGGAATAATCGTGTAATTTTTTTTACGTAATAATTCATCAGTGTTAAAAACCCAACATGAATTTCGTCGACGATTCAAGATCACTCGATCTGACCTGTCCAAACTTCACATCTCTGTTGTATGAGCTCTAGCAGCCCTAAAAGGAAACATTTTTCAAGAAAAGGAACATATCACAGCAAGTGTTACGGCAAGTTATGGAAAATGTCATAAATAGGACTCAAATGTGCGTCAACTCTGGAGGTCACCATTTAAGAGATATCATCTTCAAATCCTAACGAGACGAAATTTGATGGCATACATATACATATATAAAAAACGAAGTCTAGTTTTCTAATTTAGAAAAAAAGTTGTAGCTGAACCAAATAGTGCCATTACTTTTGCGCCACCCAGTATTATTAAAAAAAACCTTTTGACTTGCATTCACGCCTAGCACCGATTCTGTACATTAAAAAAAAATGTACCTATCTATGGGGGAACTAATTAAAGATACAATACTAATGGAATTAGCAATTTAACTTGCCAAAACATGCATTTAACTATACCTAATTTATTAATAACTAGCGGATCCTCGCGGTTTTACCCGATATTCTCGTAGAAATATCGGGATAAAATATAGCCTATTCAGGAATCGACGGTCAACTAAATCTGTGCAAGAGGTATTAGAGAGAGAAACAATGATCATGAGACTACTACGACTTTATAAGTACTATATCAATCACGAATCCATACTACATCCATATTCACGTCAAAACGGAGCAACGGATCGACGTGATTTTAGGTACCTATGGGGATAGTTTGGGAACAGCAGAGCCACATAGCTACTTTTTATCCTGGAAAAATATCAAATTGCCGCCATATAACGTAGTTGTAGTCCACGCGGGCGAAGACGCGGGCAGAAGGCTAGTAAATAAATAATTAAGCGATTGAGTTTATGATCCCATCAAAAACATAAATGTGAAATTAAAGCTAATGTGTTTGTTTGTCCGTCTTTCACGTCAAAACGGAGAAATTAATCAACGTGATTTTTTGTATGGGGAAAATTTGGGAGCTAAAGACCAGAGTGACAATTTTATCCCGGAAAATATAGTATTTCCGCGGGATAACGTTGTCTTTTCTACGCGGATGAAGCCGCGGGCAGAAGGCTACTCAAGAATTGTATAATCTTTGAGAGAGAACAGGAGGCGACAGGACATGACCTTCAGTATCATTTCCCTAGTAAGTAGATTAGCCTACGACTTATTTCTCAGACCTAGCAAATATACCCAAAATAATTAATAAGCTTTTATTTAACTTGCAGTGTATGTATGTATGCATGTAGGTATGTCCGTTCGGGTCAAATCTTGCAAGTTTAATTCGACCCACTTCCCAGTGTCCGATTGAGCTGAAATTTTGTAGGCAAGTTTGGTTTAGATGACAATACAATACAATACAATATTAAAGTATAGTCAGCAAAAAAGCTTGTCGTAAAAATGAAATTTTTACTAAAAACTTAATAGACAAAATTGTAATTATTGTTGAATAATATACATATACTAAAATACATACAATGTTTGTATGGGATCAAATCAATGTTTTTACCATTTACCTGTGAGAGATAACTTTAATAATAATAACAATTTGTCCATTCACGAATACTCCATCACCTAGGGAAACGTTGATGTATCTTCCTACGTGTTTTTCGCCTCACCACATTACGCAATCTAACAGACGGCAGATGCGTTTATGCCTTCCTCTTAAACAGCGCTTATAGGTGGGTCAGTTCTCTTCCTAGTCCAGTGCAGATAATGAATAGCTAGCAGTCTTACCTCAGGCTCTGTCACGCTAATGATTATACCGACACGTATAACTGACAATCCATTTCCTTGCTGGTATACTGTAAACTGTATAAATTGATACCGATACCTATCTGAAGCGTCATGTAATATCGATTATGCATTGAAAAGGAAGTGACAAGTTTTGGAGTTGGATGTCATTCAAATCGTCAGAATAATCATTATTAATCTCATTGCTACTCGAAGTCACAAGCCTGTCCCACTTATTTCGATGTGTAGTGAGTGTGGTCGACAATATTTGAAAAAAAAGCGCCTTTAGAGAGCTGTTCCTGTATACATTCATACCTATACGAAGATCTTTATGAAACTTCTAGTTTATAAAAATGATTCCCAAATGTTCGTACCTTATGGCAAAGGATCCAGTTAAAATAAGACAAGAAAGTACAGTCACCAGTACATAAAACTTTACATAGTGAACTTGACCTCATACTTATAGCGTAACTAGCTTTTTCTCGCGGGTTCGCTTGCGCTAAGTTCTAAGTAACGTAGTTCACTATTT
Organism: Crambus lathoniellus; assembly: GCA_949710035.1. Classification (NCBI taxonomy): domain Eukaryota; kingdom Metazoa; phylum Arthropoda; class Insecta; order Lepidoptera; family Crambidae; genus Crambus; species Crambus lathoniellus. Next base: position 35,559,803 of record OX453296.1, read on the forward strand.
ATATTTCCATAAAACTTTGGCCCTCCGTTTCATTTCCTTCGGAGGTGAATTTTTGAAAATCTTTGTTAACGGATGCCTACGTTATAATATCTACCTGCGTGTCAAATTTCAGCGCAATCGTTTAGTGGCTAAGCTGTGTGTTGATAGATCAGTTTATTAACAGTTGATTTTTATTATAATTTACTAGCGTTCCGCCAGCGACTTCAGGAATTTGAGAGATAAAAAGTAGCCTATGTCACATTTCAGCTGCCAAATTATCTAGCTATCAAGTGCTAGCGACTCAAATATAAACATTCTCCAACGGTTTCAAAATATAATTCTGAGAAATATAGCACATGTCCCATGGTTTACAACCAACAAAGAGATCCATGAGAATTTGCAAATGTCTACCATAAAGGAAGAGATTCGAAACTCCACAGTGACCTACAAAAAGAGATTGAGTAACCATACAAATGAACTGGCTTGCCAGCTATTGTACGGCAGAAGAGACACACGACTGAAACGCCGAATTATATTAAAACTGGATGAGACGTCTATTTGAAAATAAAGGGTAGATAGCTCCACTGGGAGCTACGCTCGTCAAGTCCGAGACCTTCATCAAATTTGCTCATAGTCTATAACGACTGATCGCAGATAAAAACAGAGAAAGAAGAAAAAAAAAATTATCCTCATACCAAAAAATAAATTTTAAAAATCCCCGAGAAAAAAAGTCAAAAAAATAAAATTTCTCTCTCGGTCGGGGAACCACAAAAAGAGAAGTACTGAAAGGGTGTCTTCACAGAAAACGGAAAGATTTTTTTCTCTTGTAGAGGTGTATTATACGTTGGGGGTCCCCCGACCGAGAGAGAAATTTTATTATGTGACTCTTTTTATTGGGGGTTTTTAAAATTTAAAAAAATATATATTTATTTCATCCCCGCCATTTTGTTTTTTTTTATTGCACCTAAATTTGAGTACGGTGTTACATTATTTTAGTCAAAGCACCACCTCTGTATCTTTTACCGTTTTGGCAGGCAGTTAACCATCTCCATAAATGGCCGGATGGATTTTCATCAAACGTAGCTAAGAACCACCTCGATTAATTTTGTACCTATTCAATTATAAAAAACGCATCAAAATCGGCCCAGTCATATAGGAGCTACGTTGCCTCAGACAGACAGACAGATACACACACACGTCAAACTTATAACACCCCTCTTTTTGCGTCGGGGATTAAGAATCACGTCTATCCGTTGCTCCGTTTAAACTTGAAAGACGGACAAACAAACAAACAAACTTTTGACATTTATAATATTAGTATGGATTAAGGACTTTTTAAAACTAAAAAGCTTAGTTTGCTATCGACTGTTATAAACCATTAATAAATCAATAAATTATATTTGCATGAAACAATATTTATTATTAAAAACACAAAACTCTTCTTTGCAGTCGGGTAACAAACACTTTGTAGGGCTCTTGTAATTAATTTTTTTTATCGGCAACGTGGTAGTACTTATCATTCATCACACCTGATATTAAGGGAAGACAAGACTGAATTTGAAAGCGCACAACTTGCGGAATCCTCAAACACTAACTAACTATAACTGTAACTTAGCCCGAGAGCCAAACTAATTCGCTCTATGGAGACTCAACAATAATTCTATATCAGTAATTTCTTAACATTGAAAATTAGATTATCTAGTTGAATAAATAATTCATTAGTAATCCACCAATATTTATGACAGCGAAATTAAAAAAAAACAAATGCAAAGCTTTAAAAAATCTATAAAAAATAGGCAAAAATGGTATTTAAGCGTTATTCACTTAACATTTGAATACATTTATTATTATCTTTCGTAAAAGTATATAATCCCCCTATATTTGTAAATGAAAAACAAATAAACTTTAAAAAAAACTCTCTACGTAAACTCAAATTGGCATTACACCTATGTTAAAAATGCTATCAGAAACAACCGACTTCTTCCTAAAGTATTAGTTTCCCGTTTTATATCTTTATGGATTTCGACTTTGGTGCTTAGATATAGTGAACATAAACACATGTTATCGATAAAATTGGTGATAGCATATTTGCTGAAAGAATTGCACCATTTTCGGGGTATAACTTTTTTTTTATACCTTCCAATGCGATATTATGTTGGATTCCAAAATATAGTCTCTTGAAATTATATTTAAGGGCCGTTTGCAAAAATTTGGCCTGTTATTGAATTTTTTACAAAAATATCGGATAGTTCTTGGGGTAACTGTCAAGAACACAAAAATGGTTAAAACATGGTTGTTTTGGCGTCAGACTTAGATAAGATGGTGGTAGCTAGTCAGGCGGTCAGAGTAAGTTTTACCACCAATCAAACCAAATATAATATATTATCCTCACTGATAATTGAACCCGGGACCTCTGGGTCTGATGCCCGTAGTGCGTACCAAGCGGTTAAAACAATTTAATTTAACCCGAAATCTGTTTAGCCATCCTGACATAATCGCCATTTCTCATATCGCGTGGTTCTTATTGCAAAGCTGCATTATATCTATATCTAGTCGGCTGTCGCGGATATCAGCGTATAGACAGGTTTTGACATCCGGTCGACTCTGTCCATAGTGTAAAAAGTAATCTAGCTTCTCACACGCGAAGATACATAATAGTATACAATGTCATTGTTCAATACCAAACTTTAATAGCTTGATCACTAGGGTTATGGGAATAGGAAATAACGACGGGTACTTTTATTTTATTTTTATTTTATATTTTTAAAGGAGGTTTACAGCTATCAAAAGCACAGTAAGCTACAAACTAACACCTTAAAGCCAAGTTATTTTAATTTTTAGTTTTTTTGCATTTACAATGCAATTTTTATTACTTACTGGAAAATGGAAAATTAAAATTAGAAAAAATTGACCCGTCTCACATTCAATCCCATCGGAGCTGATTGTGAGACGGGTCGATTTTTTCTAAATAATTCATTTTCCACCTTAAAGCCAATTACAAACCCTCACATATAAATACTATGTAACAAACAACAAACTACATTATAACAATCTTAATCCTAAAAATATGTCATAAACCCATATCACACTTAGAACTATTCCCAGTACAAACAATACAATAATAACATTATTCAAAAAAGTTCTGACCTCCTAATAGTTGCCGTGCTGGTAGAAAATAGATCGTAGTCTTGCTCGGTACTATACTTAACGTAGGTATCACAACCTCGTATCATAAAAGTGTTATGACGGTAATTCGTGCTTGCAAAAGGTAAATGAACCACATACACCCAGACCTGAAGAAATATTGAAATACGTTTTCAATATTGACCCGACCGGGAATCAAATCCGGGACCTCCAGAGATAGCAGCACCACACACCTTGAAAACCGGTGCGTACACCACTCGGCCACGGAGGTCGTCAAACAGCGTGTCTGCATATCGTAGAAGCTTTAGTTATAACTTACCTACCTACTTAACTGTGAGCCTGTCATTTTCACATCGTTACATACCCATTTCTTGTTGTTTAATTCTTTATATGAAAATTCAAAACAAAGGTTTTAATTTTGATTTTTTTTTTCGGATCCCGGCATTTAACATACCTACCTACGGTGTTTTCCGGCTCCCGGCAATCAATTACAGTCAAGAAGTGGGCATTAGGTAGGGCAGGCGTACCGGTTTTGGCCACTGTACCGGTTTTGGCCACTTTTTGCTCTAAAAGTTTTGCTAAACAACTTTTAACCATTTTTGATAAAGGCAATTAAAATAAGGTATTTTAAGGTAATAATAACAACCGTTAGAATTCCTTATGTCATATGTTTTTTTTTTCAATAAATTCCATTTTCTGTTTGAAAAAATGTTTTGTATGAAAATTTTAAGAAATTTGTTTTGGATGAAGAAATACTTTATAAACCTTTGTTTTTTACAATTAAATTGTTGTTTTGCAATTGACTGGTTTCTAGCGCATTAGAATATATTGATTTTACATGGGTTTGGTTTTGATTTTTCGCAATACTTACAAAAGTTTAACTATCAGTAAGTGGCCAAAACCGGTACTTTTGGCACCTCTCACACATTGTGTGTAATATAAAAAAACTATTTTACTTTTATAAATTTGAATAATGTACCTTTAAAGGCAGATAAATTATCTATAATTTAAGATATAATTTGTGTTCTAAAGTGGCCACAAAGGGTACCTCTGCCCTACATGTTTTACTACCATAGTACCTATAAATTCGTAATACCTATAATCTATGCATATTATAGGACGGTTAGTGATTTTTTTTCTTAACCAACAACCTGGTTGGTAGATTGAAATTACTAGATTTTTTGGTATTTTCAATATTTTTCTATAATTAATCAACCAATTCCGAGAAAGAAATAATTAACCATATACCGCGACCACCGAAAAGATGTCAAAAAACAGGTAATATAAAAATCCACTGGAAGCTAAAATAAATTGGTATCGTGTGTAACATACCTAATTGCTTGAAAATTGCGTAGAATGCTGATCATTCTCACCTATGCAAGTTCGTGCTCGCGGCACGTGCTTAACCAGTCAGGACTAAGTTAGAGAACACTTTTACCTTCAAGAACCTTAATTTTACCTGACTACGACTATCATAGGTATGATATAATTGCTAGACTAGATACATTCAATACGTAATCAATACTAACATTATACATTATAAATGAGAAAGTAGAGTTCCTCTCGCACGCAGACAGACGGACTAGAGTTAGCTTAGAGTTAGTCTGTAGGTATATTTACGAATTGATGTGAATATGAAGGTCAATACACGTTCGCGCCTAATTACTTACCTTATCTAAAAAACGTTTTTTTTTTTAATTAACCGCCTTCAAAAGGAATCTTCAAATAAAATTAACAAACACTAAAAAACGAAAAAAATAATTAGAATTTTTAATTAAAAGGATGAAATTGTGAGACTTTTTCTAACTTATCTTGGTACTTATTGAACTTTTTGAAGTCGGTGCCAAGTCTAATAGGTATTTGAGGTAAATACGTCCTACACCTCACGCTTGGGACCGGGTTTTTTTTAATGTTTATTATTTCACTCGTATAATAAGTATAATTCGTTCTTATTCTTTTTGACCTTTCAAATAAAAAAAGAATCATCCAAATCGGTTCATTAACTAAAAAGTTCTGAGGTAACAAACATAAAAAAAAAAATATACAGTCGATTTGATAACCTCCTAATTTTTTTGAAGTCGGTTAAAAAATATGAAATGATGAAACCTCAATGCACATTATACTTAAATAATTATTATTGAAGTAGTCGAAGTTCGTGATATTTTAAAATTATATAACAAGATCGATTTAAAGGGTTTTTCACCAACTCGACACGAGCAAAGAATATATACACTAACACGAGCGACTGGGCACACGTGTGTCCAGTTGATGAAACTCAAAATTAGTATCACTTATTATTTCGTCATCGACTCGCCAAGATTTTGACGCGTGTCCATATAGTGAGAAGTAAGTAAATTATAGTAGATTGTTGCATCGAGCGCAAAGTGAGTTATTAATGCACGAGTGTTTGTTAAATTAACACGAGTGCATTAATTACTCACTTTAGCAAGGTGCGTTATCTACTTTTCTTTCAACTACCAATCTAGGTGCCTACCGTGATAAAATATACCAACTCAAAATAAAAACTCAAGTTAATTAAATAATTAATGAAAAATGGTGCAATAATGAGATTTCATATACCTAGGTAACATTTCTGCACTGTTTTGGTTCTAAGCAAAAAATACGACCTTTGTTAATGATAACATTACTACCTAGTTGAAAGAAAAAAGTTTTTAGCTTCATTGCCATTAAATTCTTCAGACCAAAAAAGTTAAATAACGAAATTCTTGTTCTTAGCTAATATGCCAACTATTATGTTGTTTTCGTAACGTCATACATATCTAGTCATTTCACATGCATCTTGAGATTTTATAAGATACCATGAACTAATGTCTAGACGGACATGAATTCGGACATGTTGTGACGTAATATTTTATGTAAACAAGATCTTTATGGGGTCTCGCCGCTGGGCTGCCACTACCTTGCATCCAAATGGCTATTATACTTTGAAAAGTTTTGCATGAGTCCTATTACAACTTCATTCGTGCACAAGGAAAACGTTGCTTCTGCGCAAGGAATAGGGTCTAATATTAAAGTGCATTAAAAAATGTCTAATTCTGTTTTTATTTAGTTTTATATACAAAAGAACAGGCACTTTTACACGTATGAGCTGTCATAAGATAGGACATAGGCTAAATTTTACAAACTTACTATACTTAATTGATTATTATTATTTTCAGCCTGGGTCTTTTTACTACAAGGCAAAGGCCTATCCATTTTCTTCCATTGATACCTACTGAAAAATCCAGTCTCTTTAGATTATTACGGTGTAGTAGTAGGTGTAGTAGTGTAGGTGTGTACTAGTTCGATCGAAGGTCAAAGTATCTATAACGATTATACTGTCATAAATAACAGTGAAAGTTTTTTGAAATACCTAAGTCCTGTTTTTTTTAGTTTATTCGTAACAAACAAAAACAAAGATACAATTCTTTTCTCCTAATAATACATAATAATTATTAGGTATTAGTATGGATAACTGCCTGCTATTCTGAACGATATAAGTAATACCAGGAAAACGAATAAAACGAGTAGGTACCTAGATACTGTTCCCACTGCTGGGGCACCACAGGGCTTTAAGGCGATACTCGGAAAAAATATGCTGAAGCGAGATAGCAATGAGAAAACGACGCGCGCGAGAGCGAGACCGATTTTGCAGATTAGACAAAAAAAGCACAAAATCACTTCGTATTAAAAAACTACAGCGATTTTTGAAAAATGCTTTTATACGATCCTAAATATTATCAGTGTCCACTTATTAAACCAATTTCCAATAGTGTAAGTAACGCCATTTAAGAATAATCTTCAAATTTCGTATTTTTCAGAGGACTTTTCGAAAAGAAAAAGTGTCGAGGCAAAATCATAAAATCGTGTTTTTGAAACTTTACGATTCGTATGAAGAAATATATATCTTATTACCAGATTTGTAACAACTGTAACCGTCCTATAGTTTTAAATCAAAAAGTCCATACTTTTTCCGAGTAGCGCCTTAAGGAGAATGGTCCATTACCCACCACGCTGGCCCAATACGGATTGATGGCTTAACGTCAGCCGCAGCCTTCCGAAGCAAAAGACAATAAATTTTTGGTCACCCATCGCCTGACTGACCATTGCTACCCCAACGGTCGCAGGCCGAGAGTGCTAAGCAGTGGGCTACGGGCTCCTCCACCATAACAACACAGTAATAAGTTTTTTTTTAATAATGCAACCCCGTCAAGCGTTATATTTATATGTGTTACCGATTCCATGTATGAATTAATATTTTATATAAGTTCATACTGCTTCAACTTTTGAGTGCATATGATTAAAAAACAAGTTTACAATTCACTTTTACTTTCAAAAATCTGTCTTCTAACCTAAATTCATCGGGGACACTCTCTAAAGAACAAGGGACTCAAAATAAGTCGAATGTTTAAATTACTATCGTGAAATTTTGATCGTCATCTATTTATTGCCAACAAAACAAACTGTAGCCGGCATGCGAGCCAGCAACCCTACCAAAATTTCATCACAATCAGATCAATGGTTTCGGAACGCATAGTGGACAAACATACAAATTTTACATAATTTTAAATACAGCTACAGCTACTATCCATACTGATAGTGCATGTTTCACAATGTCCGATTAAGAGATACCTACTTTCCATCGTTTACTTGACAGTTTTGTATGGCATTAATCAGAACTTACTTAAACATTGTGAAATAGGCCCCTAATGTGAAAGTTTGTTTGTTTGTTTGTCCGCCATTCATGTCAAAACGGAGGAACGGATCGACGTGATATTTGGTATCGGGATAATTTAGGCTGAAGAGTGACAAAGGCTATATATATATATATTTTATCCCGGAAAAATATCACATTCCCGAGGGATATCGTCGTGTAGCTCACGCGAGCGATGCGAAGCTACGGGCGGAAAGCTTGTAAGTCATTTTTAGGGTTCCGTAGCCGAATGGCAAAAAACAGAACCCTTATTGATTCGTCATGTCTGTCTGTCTGTCTGTCCGTCCATCCGTATGTCACAGCCACTTTATTCCAAAACCTTTTCCAAAACTATAAAAACTACAGTTGATACTTGATAAGTAGATATGTTCCGTGAACCGCTTTACAATTTTAATACAAAAATAAAAAATAAAATAAAAATTAAGGGGGTTCCCCCATTTCAGCTCCATGGGGTTACAGTTCAATGTATGCATGGAAATGAAACTTAAAAATACTTTTTTCATCAAACATATTCATGTGGGGTGTCTATAGATGGTTCTTTAAAAATGAAATAAAGGTTTCTCAGACCATTTTTTCTCAAAGTCAATCTTTTAAAAGATAGAGCCTTCCAAAGTGGTAAAATGAAGTACTTTAGAAAAGTTCTAGAAAAGTTCTAATGGAATACACTAAAGATATGGAGTACTGAGTAATAACAATGCTGCGATCCGCGTAGCCAAATTCCACCTTATATATATTGTCCCTATATGGTCATAATAATATGGGCTTCAAATGTCAAATGAAGCCCATGTCCATATCCATATTTTTTAGCCGGTACAGGGGCTGGTCCGACACAGGTTTCAATTTGCAATTGACGCGAAGAAGAAGCAAAGAAGACAACGCCAGGTGGGATTGGGATGTGGAACACACAACTTTTAGAATTTATTCTGTTATTCCACTTCGACCAACTAAATGGATCAACTAGTTGTTCCGATAGAAACTCATTACTTGCTTCTCTTCCTATCGGACCAACTACTCAATTAAAAACCATCCAGGTTAAGGTAAAACTGACAGTTATTAAAATACTAGCTGACCCGGCAAACGTTGTTTGCTACACCAAGCTACCGGAAACATCGAATCAATTGGCGGAACAGTACACCGGAAATCTAAGTGTTGTGGGTACGAATCCTATCTGGGGTACATTTTCTGGTAGTTATTATTAAGTATTTCTCTTTTGTTTTAACCAAAAAAGGGGTAGCATTTAGCCTTAATCACTCATAGATAGTGACGTTTTATAATTTGTAACTGTTTTTGTACTCACATAAATAAAAAAAATACACCTGATGTTAAGTAACGATATGGCTGAAGGTGGAAGCGCACTACTCCTCAAGAATCCTCAACAACTAAGGAACTGGCTATCTTCTCATAGACATCTAAAGAAATGCCACCACTGGAAATGGAAATCAATGCTGAAAACAAAGTTGTTATGGCGTCAGACTTAGATAAGATGGTGGTAGCTAGCCAGGCGGACTTAGAACAAGTCCTGCTACCAACCAAACCGAATGCAATATGTACCCCCACTGGGAATCGAACCCGAAACCTCTGGGACTGATATGGGTGGTATGTACCACTAGACCGCAGAGGCGATCTATAATTTTAAAAATTGCTTGGTGAATGCAAATATAAAAATCATAACTTCATAAGAAGTCAACGAATGCCTGACATTCTCCACATCCGTATTGACATCTTGACCCGATCAGCCAACGCAGAGACAGTATTGGACGTTGTGTAATACAAACACAGCTTACACTCATATAGCTTAGTTAAGCCGCATTATTGCTGTTAGTCCGATACATTTGGAAGACATACGGTTTATACTTCTAGTTATTCAAATTTTTATACTATACTTAATTCTTATTTAGTCAATCTGTCAATTTGAACTTTGATTATCTCTTACCAAAAGTATCTACTTAATATAAATATTGTTAAACTTATATTTTACCAAATTGCTGATGAAATTCAATAAAACTGCGATTCTCTTCGATAATTCAAATTTATGCAAATCAAATCCCAATATTATATAACCATGTATTTTCAAAAACATTTTTCTCGCAGTGACACGACGTTCGTTTCCCAATGTTTCTCTGCTCACAGTTTGAATAAACTCCAATCCACGCAGAGTTTCCAAAACTAGGTTTTGATTATAATATAATTTAATTTTAGTATTTTTTCAAATTGACAGTGTGAAACAAAAGAATATTATTATATCTCATAACATTCAATAATACTTAGATGAAGTTAAAGGGTCATAACTTAAATTAAATACGTCCTGTGTTAGTTAAGATTTAGTTTGTATACTAGCGGCCGCCCGCGACGTTAATTTTATAAAATTAAATAAATTTGTAAAATGAAAAACAGTTATTTCGAGCTTCAAAACAAATTACAGCCTAGGTACCTATATGTTGCCAAGGACAATAGCTGAAAAAAGTTTCAACAAAATCCGTTACCTAAGTAGTTTTTACGTGAAACACGGACAACTGACAGACAGTCACAAAAACTTCAAAAACCACCTTCAGGAAGGCGTTACCTTTAAGAAGACTTCTGGACGTAATTTTTTTGTTTTTCTTTTCAATGTACAAGATTGGCGCGTTTATAGAGTTTTAGCCAGTACTGTTACCGCCTTCACCACGTGAAGGTACTCCCAGCTTATATGTTACTAGCTGTAGTCCGCGGCTTCGCCCGCGTGGTCAAAGGGAATTAACAAAATTTTAATTTTTCCATGCATGCATAAAAGATTTTCTTGAGAATTTATTAAAGTACATGGACTTCAATCAATTCTTAAGAAAATCTTTTATTTCATCATATCTCTTAATAATATCTTTATTATAAGAAGTTTGTGAAATGTAATAGTTGTGATATCACGCTGTGTTGTGTTGTGTGGTTAGCATGGTTCTAATTATTACCTATCTTTCTCAATATCTGGAATACGTAAACAAATAGTGCTCATTCGCTGAACAACCTTCGTTAAGGCGCTATATTCGTATATCTTAAGCTTAATCTGGGCTCTTGGGGGACATCAGATGTACCAGACGTAAGGTTATTGTATATTAGCTAGTTTAACTGGGCTGCTAGGGTTCCACATCAAGTGTACCAGACCTTCTATATTTTTACGTTAATAGAAAATGTTTATCACGTTAAACAACTTTTCTTACAACGCTATGTTTGTATTTCTTCTAGTTTAACCTGGCTGCTAGGGTTCCACATCAGGTGTACCAGACCTTTAAAATTTGTACGTCAATAGAACATGCTCATCACGTTTAATAATTTTCCTTAATACGGTATTTTATATCGCTTATATTTTGGCTGGACTGCTATGGTTCTACATCAGGTATTTTGATCTTCAAATAAAATTATAGCCTATATGTTGGCCAGTACCAATAGCTATATAAAAAAAAAGTTTCTTCGAAATCCATTCAGTAGTTTTTGCGTGAAACGCGAACAACAGACAGACACCAAAAATTCAAAAACTATATTTTTGGTATCTGTTTCGTGTATGAAGACCCCTGGAGATGTTTTTTTCTATTTGCTTTTTATTATACCTATATTTAATGAATTTTTTACTTTTTTGCATTCACAATGCAATTTTTATAATTGAAAATTTTTAAATGAAGTAAGTATTTTAGAAGATAAAAAGAAAAGTTGTGAGACGGGTTGATTTTTTTCTTAAATATTATTTCATTTTAAATTTTTCAACACCTAAGTATATTTGTTTAAAAAAGAATTCTAATTTTAAGCATCTTAGACAACCGACAAAAACAGTATTCTTACACCCAAGCACTTACAGAATGGATACCATGAATGAACGAAAATGAAAAGCAACAGGCACACTTAAAAAACTATACCAGACAATTACAAACTGCTTGCTGTTTGTCTGGATTTCCCGGGTTTGTTAGGACAAACCCGAACGAGGGCTTGAAGGGATGGGAAATTGAGTTTTGTGTGTGACTATTGACGTAGACACGGGGACTGGAAAGAAAAGATGGGAACATAAACCACAAGAATTTGTTATGTATCTACCTATTTCGTATGTCATATTGTCATACTCATACTTATGACAAAGAATACTAAAATATTACTAACGTTATGACATGCAAGTTAACGTTGTGTAGATACAGGTTTCGTTTAGCTGACAATACAATATTAAAGTACAGTCAGCAAAAAAGCTTGTCACAAAAATGACATTTTTTACTAAAAACATAAAAAAATGTAAAATATTTATTTCTCAAAAGTTTTATCGACATAATACAATATTATGATTTAACCTAATTCCTGAACAAGTGTTAAGAATACGACACCCCTTTTGTTATATTGTATACCATTAAGTTATAATGTACTAATGTAGGTATTGTACGTAACAAGCTACCAAAAGGTGACAAGCTTTTTTGTTGACTGTACTTTAATATTGTATTGTCAGCTAAACATGGCTAAACGAAACCTGAGGGCCTACTCTGAAACGCAAAACCCGAAAACGTGCCGAAACCTCGTTATACCTGTCCCTCTCACACTCCAGTCATAACAGAATCGAGTGAAAGGGGCGGGGCTAGCCGAAGTTTCGGATTTGCGTTTCAGAGTACGGTCCCAGTACATATACAAAATTTCAGCTCCATCAGACACTGGGAAGTGGGTCAAATTATGCTTGCAAGATTTGTCCCCACTAACTAACTAACATGGCAAGTTCATAAAAAGCTTGTAAAAAAGAGGGTAGAAGAAGAAGTACCTATGTCACGGATTTGGTACTGAATGAATAGAAAAATAGCTGCTTGACTCAGAGAGGTTTCCTACACTTGCCTCACGCACTTACTATAATGCCGATATTACACGGTTCAACCAAATGGATTCATTTTGGTTGAAAGGCGCAGACGTGAAAGATAAGTTCTGCTGTTTACACGTATCTTAACAGTGAACTATCTTAATTATAAAGAAAACCAATCAATTCGCATTGCTTGAAAATTTCTACCAATCAGGTAGCACATTGAGAATGAACATCTAATAAATCATTCAATTCTTATGTTTACACGTTCAACTTTCGTTAAATTGCATTGAACATTGAACGCAAAAATGAAAATATTGAGCAAGCTCAATTCTTTCAACGCGATTGAATGTAAATGTAATTTACATTGCCATTGAATGATTCTCTTTTACGTTTACAATGTTCAAATTGGTTGCTTCAATCAAATTGAAAGGCAGAAGTGAACCGTGTAATACCGCAATAACGTCTTTTTATGTTCTCTGGATGGATCGCAATGTCGGTGCTGCAAACGTCTAGTTTTTTTAACTCTAATCCAAAAAAATATGAGTTGAATGTCAGTAAGCTACATTTAGGCAGAGGCATCATTATTTTGAACGTTGCATAAGTTTTGTCGATTCTGCGTATGCGTACCGTTTCCTGCTGTCATGGCTGCAGACTGTATTATGTCTGCACTGTGCAGTCATTAAGTTGAATTTTATGGTCAGTAGAATGCGGTCAGACCGCAAGAAGGCAGAGGGGTTAGGCCGCGACATGACTTTTGGGAAATTGAGTCGACAAGTAGGTAGGTACAATACCAGCTATTTGCTTTTCTACTACTTATAGAAAAAGTTTGATTGCATCATCATGAGTTCATGAGCATGAGATGATAAAAATCTAAACAATTTTTTCCTTAAACACAGACGAGTGAATCAAAGTAACCACTTCTCATGTTATCTGATTCTGGCACTTATTATTGGAACTGCATTGTTCTATGTTGAATTTCAATGAGCTTTAGGAATAATGTTAGACGTAAGGCAGATTTATTTTATTTGATGCTTACTTATAATTTTAAAAAACATAATTGAGTACCTGGTACCAAGAGGCTAGTCTTATTGTAAATCAGGAGATAGTTAAAGCTAAGTAGGAACCGTATCGTACGGCTGATGATAAATATATAGTAGGTAATTAGGTAGTAGGTAGTACTTAGGTAAGTAATTATAAAAATTATCTATGTCGTCAGTCCATCGAGTTAGCTAAAATGCAGAAGCTTAAAAATAATGATCTAGAATCAATACAGCCCTAGTATTGATTCTCATCTAAACCATTGTCTCATCTAAACCAGATTACTCTTAACAATTTTAATATTTTAATGTTTACACCGGACGACGTTCCGTGGGCAGGCCCCCTACAAGGTGGACCGACGATCTGGTCAAGGTCGCGGGAAGACGCTGGATGCGGGCAGCGCAGGACCGATCGTTGTGGAGATCCTTAGGGGAGGCCTATGCCCAGCAGTGGGCGTCGTACGGCTGAAATGATGAATGTTTACACCACAGAACAGGGTAAGATTTTACACCAACACATTCAAAAGAGCTTCATAGACAAAATAAAGTGCGAGTTAAGAATAAAAAGAACAAAAGAAACCTCGGTTCATTGTCATTGAACTGCTTCATAAAAAAGACAGTCTCAAGTTAAAGTGATTGTATTATTTATTTTGATGCTCTAAACGTGGCGCGAAAATTACTGTAACACTCTAATAATAGTGCCACAGTTCAGAGTAGCTTACGCAGTAACCCAACTTAAGAGGCCCGCGTCACGTAAGTCTCCCATACAAACGTAATACCAAAATAATTTAAAATTTGAGCATGATTGACTGTACTTGTGATGTTATTTGGATTAAGACAGTAGGTAATACCTACTAGGTATATAATTAGGTTTCTGTTAAAAAAATATCTAGCCAATAAAAAAATGCCAATTACATTTTTTCATACAAAACTACCATTTCCAATTATTTTTAATTGGGTACAAACTTACCCAATACTTATTTAGGATCATTCTTTTAATTGAAACCTAGATAAATACTGTCTTAATCCGAATACCATCGCAAGTACAGAAAGTAACGCTCTAATCTTTATATATAAAAATCAATCCCTATTTCCCTTGGTCACGACATCATATCACGCGTGAACGGCTGGACTGATTTGGCTAATTTTGGTCTTAAAAATGTTCGTGGAAGTCCAAGGAAGGATCTAATGGTGAGAAAATAGGGGAAGGAGGGGTAAGTAGGGGTAGAGTAGAAGTAGGGTAGGGTAAAGGTAGGGTAGGGTAAAGGTAGGGTAGGGTAGGGGTAGGGTAGGGGTAGGGTAGGGGTAGGGTAGGGGTAGGGTAGGGGTAGGGTAGGGGTAGGGTAGGGGTAGGGTAGGGGTAGGGTAGGGGTAGGGTAGGGGTAGGGTAGGGGTAGGGTAGGGGTAGGGTAGGGGTAGGGTAGGGGTAGGGTAGGGGTAGGGTAGGGGTAGGGTAGGGGTAGGGTAGGGGTAGGGTAGGGGTAGGGTAGGGGTAGGGTAGGGGTAGGGTAGGGGTAGGGTAGGGGTAGGGTAGGGGTAGGGTAGGGGTAGGGTAGGGGTAGGGTAGGGGTAGGGTAGGGGTAGGGTAGGGGTAGGGTAGGGGTAGGGTAGGGGTAGGGTAGGGGTAGGGTAGGGGTAGGGTAGGGGTAGGGTAGGGGTAGGGTAGGGGTAGGGTAGGGGTAGGGTAGGGGTAGGGTAGGGGTAGGGTAGGGGTAGGGTAGGGGTAGGGTAGGGGTAGGGTAGGGGTAGGGTAGGGGTAGGGTAGGGGTAGGGTAGGGGTAGGGTAGGGGTAGGGTAGGGGTAGGGTAGGGGTAGGGTAGGGGTAGGGTAGGGGTAGGGTAGGGGTAGGGTAGGGGTAGGGTAGGGGTAGGGTAGGGGTAGGGTAGGGGTAGGGTAGGGGTAGGGTAGGGGTAGGGTAGGGGTAGGGTAGGGGTAGGGTAGGGGTAGGGTAGGGGTAGGGTAGGGGTAGGGTAGGGGTAGGGTAGGGGTAGGGTAGGGGTAGGGTAGGGGTAGGGTAGGGGTAGGGTAGGGGTAGGGTAGGGGTAGGGTAGGGGTAGGGTAGGGGTAGGGTAGGGGTAGGGTAGGGGTAGGGTAGGGGTAGGGTAGGGGTAGGGTAGGGGTAGGGTAGGGGTAGGGTAGGGGTAGGGTAGGGGTAGGGTAGGGGTAGGGTAGGGGTAGGGTAGGGGTAGGGTAGGGGTAGGGTAGGGGTAGGGTAGGGGTAGGGTAGGGGTAGGGTAGGGGTAGGGTAGGGGTAGGGTAGGGGTAGGGTAGGGGTAGGGTAGGGGTAGGGTAGGGGTAGGGTAGGGGTAGGGTAGGGGTAGGGTAGGGGTAGGGTAGGGGTAGGGTAGGGGTAGGGTAGGGGTAGGGTAGGGGTAGGGTAGGGGTAGGGTAGGGGTAGGGTAGGGGTAGGGTAGGGGTAGGGTAGGGGTAGGGTAGGGGTAGGGTAGGGGTAGGGTAGGGGTAGGGTAGGGGTAGGGTAGGGTGGAGTAGGGGGTGTAGGGCCACGGGAATGAAGTCGCGTTGGGTCAGCTAGTTTAAAATAATTTTGGTATTACGTTAGTATGAGGAGCTGACCGGTCGCCGGCCTCTTAAGGCGCTACTCGGAAAAATATGGACTTTTTGATTTAAAACTATAGGACGGTTACAGTTGTTAAAAATCTGGTAATAAGATATATATATCTTCATACCTTTATCTAGAATCGTATAGTTTCAAAAACACGATTTTATGATTTTGCCTCGACACTTTTTATTTTCGAAAAGACCTCTAAAAAATACGAAAAGTGAAGATTATTCTTAAATGGGGTTACTTACACTATTGGAAATTGGTTTAATTAGTGGACACCAATAATATTAAGGATCGTATAGAAGCATTTTTTTTAAATCGCTGTAGTTTTTTAATACGAAGTGATTTTGTGTTTTTTTTGCCTAATCTGCAAAATCGGTCTCGCTCCCGCGCGCGTCGTTTTCTCATTGCTATCTCGCTTCAGCACATTTTTTCCGAGTATCGCCTTAACCAACTCAAAATTACTCGTCTCGTGCATGTCGTGTGAGCGCAAACAAAACACTAACTTTTAATAGGCTCATTGCTATTTTGCTATTAAATATTTTTTTGCTTTTCATCATATAAATATTATGAGTTACTGTAGGTAGGTAGACATCAAAGGTAGCACCAGAATAATCAGCGATAACTTAAAAACGTTTACAAGTCTGAAAATAATATCCAGTGCATGCGTTTATGGTAAAATAGTTAATAACTATATTGACATGGAAAATTATAAGTATCCAATAACTTATTGACCAAGTGAAACCGTGTTCAGTACTTATTTAAGGAAAAAGAGCTGCCACGACACTTGAAATATTCGATGATTTGAAATACCTACTAAATAAAGCTATAGCTTGTATAGTTTAAAAAAAACTGCAACGTAAACATCCTCCATCCAGTGTTAGCCTGGTGTTAGTTACCGCCTACAACTTTTCCTTGCCTTACTAACGCCATCAATTTTATTTTTCATATGAGCTTGTGCTATCTAAAACTGCAACAAACAAACTGCATAGGTACTATTGACCATACTCAGTTCTGCATAATATTCTTTAAGCATAACTATTTGAAGATGTATCCATTATAGCAGCGATAGTGCAAGATTTGTTTAATTTTGAACTTAATAAATTGACCACGTTGTCCGGAGATATTTTCTACAGCTCACATACTTTAAGATTTGTGTTAAAACGTACACTTTTGCTGACATAAAGTCAGGTATTAGAGTTCAATTGCCTCAAATCGTCAAAGGAGATTTCTCGGTGTGTTTAGAACTGAAATAATTATATGAGTACGATTACGTGAGTAGGTACGTTCACTTTTATTTTTAGAGTGGAAGTTTCCGGTGCATTTATGTAA
This sequence comes from Crambus lathoniellus, assembly GCA_949710035.1. Taxonomy (NCBI): domain Eukaryota; kingdom Metazoa; phylum Arthropoda; class Insecta; order Lepidoptera; family Crambidae; genus Crambus; species Crambus lathoniellus. The sequence continues at coordinate 35,577,361 of OX453296.1, forward strand.
CTTGCCCTGCACAAGATGCCAGTGCGTTGCCCAAACATGTGACCTCTTTTAATCACAACAGTAACCAAATCATACAAGTACTTAATCGTTTTTCTTATTGAGAGATTTGAGATCAGCCACTAGTAGCCAGTAGTTCTTATTTTTGCTGACGTAACATCTTCTTTTTATCTTCGTTCGTGCTATGCGACCTTAAACTTAAATGAAACAACTACCTATTTTTAACCGACTTCTAAATCAAAAAGGAGGATGTTCTCTATTCGTCTGTATGTATGTTTTTTTTTTGTGTATGTCCACCGATTACTCGAAGACGGCTGAACCGATTGAAATGGTTCAAACGTTATTACATCAGGTTGGTTTCCAAGTTGGTCCTATTTTTTGAAATTTTGAAATCGGTTCAGTAGTTTTCAGGAAATCTTAAAAATACTGTCGTTTTCGTTACCACTTAATGTGAATTTAATACGTAGGTATCTTTAGGCATAACTCCTTTGTTTATAAACCGATTTAGATGATTCTTGTTTTGTTAAAAAGGGGATACCTCAAGGTATTTTAACCGACTTCGAAAAAGGAGGTTTTCAGTTTGATCACATACCTATTTACCAGAAAACACGTAAATTGCCTGCACGATGCACTAAAAAGAGTAAATAAAAATTATTTTTATAAAAAAATAAAACTGCCTTCAAAAAAACCACATAAAAAAAGTAAGAAATAATTCCTCACCAAATAAATAACGTAAGTACTTTGAAGTCGGGCGGGTTTTAACAAAAACAACAAAAAATTGTACATGTTTCACGCCCGACTTCAAAGTAAGTACTTACGTTATTTATTTGGTGAGGAATTATTTCTTACTTTTTTGATGTGGTTTTTTTTTTAGGTTTATTTGCTGACACGTTCATCGTGATAGCGCTGATAAGAGGTAAAAAGGTTAAGAGGATTGTGTAGCAAACGGTCTCCATACAAACGGCGATATCGTTTTCCATCCTCTAAACCGCATAACATACAGCAATTAATTTTGGTATGTTGTTGAAATGTATAAGAGCTATATAGAGCTGTATAACCAACGTTTTGTATTTTTTAATATTTATCACAGATTTTGAAATATTTGCAGTTTAGTGATTCATACAAAACAAAAAAGTGCCAATATTTTCAAGAGGGTGGAATGGAACACGTTATCGTATCGCTGTTTGTATGGAGACCCCTTTCTACACAAACCTCTTAAGTAATATAAGTATATTAACCAATAAGGTTTTTCACTTTCCAACCTTTTCAATATGTTTTTGCTCAAAACCGCGATGCAATATAATTTCATATTATGAAATATCTTTTTTACAGTGTCTAGATAAACTTTTAGAAATAATAATTCAGAACAACGATGCTATTCTCCTGTAGCTCGAGCAGGTAACTGAGGTTTAATCCGTGGGATTACGATGGATAAAATATGTCCGGATCGGTCCATGAGCGGACATTTCCTTATAAACAAAGTACCTACCTACATATAGACAGAACCCTAGATTTTTTACGATAAGAAAAAACTTTAAGTTACTTTTAACTAATCAAGTAATTGACAATGAGAAAACTTAAGGCTCCGTTACACAACCGGACATTCAGATATTATAAAACAACGATCAGTATTACACAAACGACATTGAATGCGAATGAAGTCCGTTCATTCACCTGTGCAGTTTATTTTGAACAATCTACTGAGTGCTTTACTTGTTTTATTTTATGTGCATTAAGCTTGCAGTGAAGGTCATGAACAAAGTTACATTCACAAATCTGAGAATTCAGACGAAGCGTCTCGGTCGCGCCGTTACACAGTGCAGTGTTCTTTTTTATTCACAACGCGGTAGCACAGCCGACATCACAACTGTTAATGCTGCGGCCACACTATGGGAATACGCCAATAGACATCGGGATATGCCAAATTCCAACACAGTGTAGCCACGTCATCGCGACAATTAAAGCGATAATTTTACTACGGCATTTACTAAACCGTATGCCTTATGCCGATAATATGGCTCGAGTGGCGATTATCGCGTGAATTTTCGCAATCGAGCGGCCACACTATGACGATTTTAAAGCAAAAATTCTCGCGACAATTCAAGCGAAGTTGTACATCGGCATAACCCCATAGTGTGGCCCCAGCATAAGTGAAGATAATGCTGAAGGTGGCAGTGCACTACATCCGGTATTCTTGAGGTTTCCGGGTGTAGTGGGTGACTACTGAGGAATAAAAGGTGTTAGCTCACATTTCATTTGTTCGTGTTAGTCAAGTGAAATACTAAATAGGAAAGGTATTTAAAATTAAACCGACTTCAAAAAGTAAGTAACGTAAATGTACGTGGCGCAAAATGTCACTTGCCAATGCAGTTAACTTACGAGTAGGTACCTAAGTATCTTCCGAGCCGCCAAGTTATTTTGCGCGACCTTGTAAGTATAATAGTAAAAAATTGATTTATTAATATAAATCGTTTTTAAGGTTCCGTGCTCAAAGGGTAAAACGGGACCCTATTACTAGCGGTCCGTCTGTCTGTCTGTCACTAGGCTGTACAGTGCCACTAGGCTGTACAGCAGTGCCACAAACTTTGCTGTGCCGGTGGCTAAAATGTGAAACTAACGTGTTTTTTTTTAATGTCATTTTGCTGTCAAGTTGATGTCCAACCATAGCGCTGCTGGCGGCTGAAATTCTTAGAACTCAGGGCCGGTTAAATTGCTACAAAAAAAAGAAAAACGTACGTAGCGCCGCTGTCACCGGAACAGAAAAGGTCTCAGAACAATAGCTTTAAATTATATATATAATTATATATAAATTCTTACTATGTATTATAAATAATTTATGATTAAAATACAACCATTCGTTTTTTCCGGACGGTAAAATTCAGTGTAGAGCACAAGCGCCCATACGTTTTTCATTTATTGAAGTTATCTCGAAACGGAAATAAACGGACCGGAATGGGGAAAAGTAAAATGTCGGATGGTAAAAAACCGTGTAGTGCACAAGCGCATATACTTATGCATTTTATGGCCTGCCATATCGGACTGTAAAAAATCGGACTGCCTTTTGTGCACTTCACTGAATTTTACCGATCCGGGAAAAAAACGGATGCTTGTATTTTAATAAATTACTTAATCATTTATAATAGTAAAAATTTATTTTTTTCGTGTAGTTTCAATGTTTCAAACCCTTAACTACGTGAAATAAATAAATTCTTACTATTATAAATGATTAATTATTAAAATACAAGCATCCGTTTTTTTCCGGATCGGTAAAATTCAGTGTAGTGCACAAACGCCCTTAGGCTTGCGAACAGCGCGCGGAGACGGTGCTATTAGATAGATACGCTAGATCTGAATACACACAAGTGGTATCTATAATATCTAGGTACTCAACTGGTGTGCATAGCAGTAAACTTTATATCACCTACTGCCATTAAGATTGAATCGCACAGTAGGTACTTAGTTGTGAGGAGCAGTAAAGCTCCGTCACGTCAGTGCGTACTTCGAGGTGGTTACGTCACCAGATGTTAGACAACAAGGATCGAGGTTAATGGTCATGCATGCGCTAGAAACAAAAAAGGACACAAGAAAACAATCGGTGGCAGGTCTAGCCGATGAGTTTATTGGAAGTATAGCTACTATGCTTGCGCGCAGAGCTGCGCAATACTCGAGTATATTTTCCGATAGGTACTTGGGCGTTTTTCAAAAAAGTTGACCGTTACGGAACCGGAATATTATTTTTTTCAAATAAATGCTATACAAAAACGTTACTTTCCTGAACGTTACGAAAGTATATTTTATGACTTCACATCACAATATTTTATATAAATAGGTACTTACTAAAACTTATGATTCTAACTAGCTTTCCGCCCGCGGCTTCGCCCACGTGTACTACACGACATTATCCAGATGGAATGTGATATTTTCCGGGATAAATTTGTCACTTTCCAGCTCCAAATCTACCCCCGTACCAAAAATCACATTGATCCGTTACTCTGTTTGAACGTGAAAGATGGACAAACAAATATACCTACTTATTGATTTTCCCGTGGGAATATGATACTATCCTGTGGTAAAAAGTAAAAGTAGCCTATTATAATCCTTGCCAGGGTCTCAAATTATTTACTTAAATACCAATTTCTGCCCCCAAATTAGCCCGTGCTTAAAGTGATTTTTCAATAGCAATGAGATTTCCCACGGTAAAAAGTAAAATATGTCCTTTCCAGAGCCTTTAACTGTCTCTATTCTAAATATAATCCTTCCCATGAACCTAGGGTTACCATATCTCAGGATTTGGCCTGAGATCTCAGGATTTTTGGTCTCATCTCAGGATTGCGGCCGGATTTTGCAAAACTCATGAAATCTCAGGATTTTTAGAATTTCCAATAAAATACAAAAGAAATAGTAAAATAAATGCTTAGATTAAAAGATCTTTATAAGTCTTTTAGAACAAACTAACTTCCTTTGGTAATAATTAATTAATAAGTACCTACTAATTTATCTTAGTAGATACATAACTTTACCCCCCCCTCCCCCCCCCCCGCTCTCAAACTTAGGCTTTTTCAATGGGAATCAGGCCTATTCTCAGGACTTTTGTTTTTTTTCATCTGGTAACCCTACATGAACCCAAACTATCACCTTAAATACCAATTCCATTCCACAGCTTTGCCTGAGGTAAAACTTATTTTACCATGGGAATGAGCATTATTCCCGCGGTAACAATTCGACTATGTCCTTCCTAATAGGGTCTCAAACTATCTCCATTCCAAATTTCATCAAAATTGGTTCAGCCGTTTTGACGTGAGTATATACAATTTCTCATTTAAAATAATAGTAGGGATAGTAGAAATAGGAATATGAATGGCCGCGAATACGTTCGCGAGTACTACTACATCGCAAAATTTTGTGTCAAAAAGTAGTAGTAGTAGATAGGCATTCTCTAAGGTCTCATCAGTACCATCCTCAATCTATTTTAATGTCCCCGCTGCTGGGGCACAGGCCTTCATATAGATGGATAAGGAGAATGGGCCATCATGCATGACCTTCCACACGGGCCCATTGAAGTTATGGTGTATTAACCAATCCAAATGCAGCCAGAAACATCGGCTTATCGTGTCTTCTGAAGCATGATATATTTTTTAACAGCAATCCCGTGATAGACCATTGCAAAAGTCACATAACCTCAGCGATCGCAGGCCGATCACGCTACCCACTGCTCTATATACCAAATTTCATAAAAGCCAGATCGGTGGTTGAGACATAAGAAGGTAACGATACCTAGACAAACAGGAACTACTTTAGTATGAATAATATTCGGACATTCTACTCTTGAACTACCAAAATGCAAAAATCAAGTGGATACTTTCCTAAAAAATGTGTAATACTGATTTTCTTGAGTTTTATTCCAATGCATAAAGAACTTTTTGCTTTGCACGAAAATGAGCTGTCTATGATCTATGCTTCATTGAATAAAGTGAATAAAAAAACTGTATCCCACGGGAACTGTACTTTTTCCCGAGTTAAAAAACCGTATGAAATTTTCCAGGCCAGAGTTTAATTATCCCGATCGATTTAGCCGTTTAGTTGTGATTGAGCCACAAACATCCAAACTCCGTATCTTTAAAATCCCCACCCACCCTATATAAAAATTAACCCCCCCCCCCCCCTTTCTACCTGAAAATAAAAAAAACCCTAAGTTTTTTTTATGATGTTTACACTAATAATTATTAAATAAGAGAATTTATAAGTCAGTGGACATTATGTTATGGCAATGGTCAAAGGATTTGAAAAATGCCCACTTATTGCAGCGTATCAGTTACGGAAAGTATACCTTGTTAGTGCGCAAAAATCGAGTATATTTTCAAGCAATGTACTTACTTATGCAACTGCGCAAAAAGCTGCGTACAAGTATGAGCGACTTTATATTCCTGCAAACTCGTGATAGGTTAGAAATTTTAAACGTCGTAGCTAGGTGTTTTTGTTGATCGAAGTGTTATTGTTGATCGAAGTATCGTGGTTATTCTTTTTGTGAAAAATTAAATGCTTTGTACAAAAAAAATAACCGCGTTTAGGGCGATCGCGAAGCGCAGCGAAGGGACTAAACTATCACCACAGATAATATAATACTATACTAGTCTATCACCTATCACGTGTTCTACAGGACTTCCGATATTCATCCCTGATCGCCGATCGTTATTGAATTTGTATTATTTTGAGCTCACACGCACTGAGGAATTTTCCAATAGGTATCGTAAGCTTATTTCAAATAGGTGCAAGAGATGGCGCTAGCGAAACTTTTCATTTTTTTTTTAATAACAATACCTTGGACTACAAGAAAAAAATTAAAATTTTAAAATGTAAATAAAAATGAAAATAACCTTGTTATATAAGGTTTTATTTCTAAATTACTACTTTTAGAAAACACAAACAACATCAAGAACGAGTCGTTGACATTTTGTGGCAGTGTTGCCATAATCAAACTTTTTGCACCCCCTTTAGACCAGATAAACAAATGTGAAGTAAAACATTTTCTTTTTTTTCTGACATTAACAGTTATTTAAATTAAAATGTAATCAAAATCAGGTAAAATAAGAAAAAAACGATAACTCATTAATATATATACGCAACAAAATTCGTGAAACAATACATTCAACTTTCCCGTAAACTGGGGAACGCAAAAAAACATACCATACATGAACATTAAGAAAAAAAAGAAAAGTGGTCGCAGCGACATCTATTGAGCATTATAGAACCTACTGGAAAACTTCTCATTTACCTACTTTCCCTCTGTTGTGTGTGGTATAACATTATTTCCATTATGAATTTTCATGGGGAAGAATATAATATAAAATCATATCATTCACTTTACTCTTTTCCCAAAGAGCATGTAGATAACACTACTTTTCCTTCTGTTGATTGTCAGATTTCAGATTATCAATGAAGTTTTATTTCAGTTCCTTTTAATTTTGCACAGAATGAAGGCTCTTTGAGCAAATTTTGAAGTCACATGAATAGAACATCGAGTAATGATATAACTTCATTCTTTAGACAAAACAAGAAATTACTTCAAGAAGTATATGCATTTCTTATATTATTATCTGGGTTATATAAACTATTGAGGTATATACTGTGTTCGCGTCATTCTAAAGTTATGTGGATAGAACTTGAACGAATAAGAGTCCAAACACCCAATTTACTAACAGAGATACTTCTCAGAGTGATTCTTATATTCATCGTCTGCGTGATACAAGTCAAAGTGAAGCCACACATCCACCACATAACCGAGGCAGAACTTTTGAACTATATGAGACCACGGCGCGATTCTTACGTGCCGCCATGGGCAATGGTTCTTTTTATAGTCATAGTACCTCTGATAGCTTTGAGCATATCCTACTTGTTAACTGGACAACATGAAGACACAGTGCAATCCTTGCTGGCATGGACGTTGGCTCTTTCTATAAACGCTCTTATTACTGAGATTACAAAGCTGATAGTCGGGCGACCGCGTCCAGACTTTTTCTACCGCTGTTATCCAACCGGTGAAAGAACTGTACCTTTATCATATAATCAGGCGATGAGAGACGTCATGGAGGGCAGGAAGTCGTTCCCGAGTGGTCATAGCAGCTTTGCTTTTTGCTCGTTGGGGTACTTAAGCATATGGCTGTGTGGACGGTTGAAAGTGTTCTCATACAACCGTGGAGAAGTACTCAAAATTATTGCTTGCTTTCTACCGCTGGTGTTAGCTACAGTGGTAGCCATTAGTCGCGTTTGCGACAACCATCACCACTGGGAAGATGTTGTCGTCGGCTCAGTGTTGGGATTCCTCTGCTCCTACTTTTGTTACAGACAATACTACAACGCTTTGGACTCTGAGGAGTCAGGCTACTCATATTTAATTACGTCCGGAGGTTCATTTGAATCAATCGAAGGACAAGAAAGCTACGGTGACGTCGGTAACATATTTTATAATCCAAATTTAAACAAAATCAGCAATACAGACAGAAAAAAATACAGTTGAATTGTCTTTTACTTTCAGAGTCCCATGAGTAACCCCATATGTGTCAATAAATGTTGAGATTTTTTTTTCACAACCCTTCCGGATCCAAGGCACAACTACTATGCTCAACTGGTTGTGCCATGGGTACTTTTGATTCCCTTCTACACAACTGATATAGGTCCGTTGGGGAAAAAAATGTAGTAGGTAGTAGTACCACGGGCAAAAAAATATTTCCTGTCGTACTACTGGATCGCTTGGTGGTACGACGGGTTTTTTTTTACCCGTAGTACTACTGGTAGTAATACTGGTAGTACCACGGGCAATAAAGGAAAAAAAAATTAACCTATATCCCCTATATCCCAACTGACGAAAACTCGAACCCCGTGGTTGTGCCGTGAGCACAGAATATATATTAGTACTAACGTACGTGGGTGCTTTTGAGACACAACTGATTGATCCGTTTGTAAAAAAAAATCATTATTGCCAAAGTTAAAACTAAAAACTAATAAATCCGTGAAAACTAGGAAGGTATTGTTAATTTTCCTGGGCACTTTTATAATTTCGAATCTTGTGGTTGGTATACTTGGTGTTCACGATAAAGTAAAATCTTGCCGATATTTTAATCTATACTTACAACAAATATATTATCATCGTTTTCATTCATTTTTTACCCACGCACGACGGACGGCACGGAACGGAGGCGGTGCGTTTGGGGTTAGAGGTAGTTTGTGTGCAAGATGATCCCTTGAGGTAAGATGATCCTTTTCGATTCTGATGATACTATACCTACTATGCACGCTATCTAGCTGTTTTACGAGTAGATAACGTGTAGGCCTCCGCCCGCACTGCCGCAAGTCAAACCGTCACGGCAGCGTGAGAGACGATAACGGTGTATTAAGAAAAAATAAAAATTGTGTAGTGCTAATCTCAGGATGTCTAAGGTAAGAATAACTTTGAAACTACTTCACATTTTTCGTATTAGGTTTTAGGCAATGAATATTATATTTACAGCTTCGAAATTTGTATTTGTTGTAGGGCAGAGGTACCCTTTGTGGCCACTTTAAGGATTTTTTGACTTTTAAGCACTAAGTACTAACTAATACCCAATTAATACCTAAGATATTTTTATGATTATTTTTATTACACACAATGTGTGAGAGGTGCCAAAAGTACCGGTTTTGGCCACTTACTGATAGTTAAACTTTTGTAAGTATTGCGAAAAATCAAAACCAAACCCAGGTAAAATCAATATATTCTAATGCGCTTGAAACCCGTCAATTGCAAAACAACAATTTAATTGTAAAAAACAAAGGTTTATAAAGGTTTCTTCCAAAACAAATTTCTTAAAATTTTCATACAATACAAATGGAATTTATTGAAAAAAAAACTTATGACATAAGGAATTCTAACGGTTGTTATTATTACCTTTAAATACCTTATTTTAATTGCCTTTATCAAAAATGCCTAAAAGTTGTTTAGAAAACTTTTAGAGCAAAAAGTGGCCAAAACCGGTACAGTGGCCAAAACCGGTACGCCTGCCCTAATTAAAACGAGTGCGGTAACTGCAGGATATTAATAATGGGTTGTGTTAAAAAAATTCAAAACAAAAAATGAAAGATGAAGATGATTCGTCTGCTTGTGTATAAGATGATCCGGGGATCAACTTGCCCCATATGTATTTATTTATTTTTATTAGATTAATACTTTAAATTATAATTATGTAAATAAAGCCCTTTTAAACAAAAAAAATATTTTTTTATTTTTATTTTATTAAAATGCAATATTTTGATAGGCTTGGCCCTCAACGGGGTAAGATGATCCCATGATTTTACCTACAAGTGACAAGTTAGATGAAACAGAGGTAAATCGCTTTAATTTTACAAGCTTTTATTTAACTTGCAGTGTATGCATGTATGTATGTCCGTTCGTCAAATCTTACAAGCCTTATTTGACCCACTTCCCTGTGTCCAATTGACCTGAAATTTTGTATGCAAGTTTGGTTCCGATGACAATGCAATTAAATATATAATCAGTATAGTTATCAATTCAGAATTCTTGCAAATTTTCAAGTTCTATATTCTTGTTTTGTTGTGATGATTACTTGACACATTGTCAATGTACCATAAAGTTATAATCAGCGAGCATTCAGCGAGCGCAATCTTCATAGAGTGCGTGTCAGATAACTCTGCGACTGGGGCGTTTTTGGCGCTAGATACAGTACATTATTTTGTTCTAAGCTTATGGAAAATATTAGTATTCGATTTTGACCCCGCGCAAACTTATCTGGCGCACACTCTAAATTCAACTAGTAATAGAACACACGTCCCAACTCGACACCCGATTTGAATTGGTTATTTGAGAAAAAACATGAGTTGGGAGGCAAAAAACTGTCTGTTAAAAACACATACCAAGCAGTAAAAATTTTTGATGCAGTTTTGAAAAGTATGCTACGAGTATAATATACTATTTACATAAATTTGAGATTATCAAATTATTATTATTTCTATTAAAACAATAATTTAAAGTCCCTGGACCTAGGCTTTTTCTCAATTACTCGATTAAAAAAATCGACATTTAATTAAAAATGAAGTTTCCCTGTCAGTTACAGGCCACTCGAAATAGTTTTGAAGAATTTTTCGTCATTCTTTTGTGACAGGTAAAGTTAAATTTTTTTCAAATCCAAGACCTTTTTTTGTTAATAGGTCTTTTTCTTTACAAGCCCATTGCATTGGCAAATCCAGGTGATTTCTGTGGGTATTTGATAAGAAAAAGTGATGTGATACAAGGCCTTGTCCAGTGATGTGATACAAAGCCTTGGCCAAGGCCAGATTTGGTGCAGCTTTTTTTATTTAATTTGATTTTGATTTGGTATGAACGTGTGTAGCACGGATTATATTTGCTTTACAGCAAAGTTCGTCCGCACCAAATCGGCGGTTAGGTCTGGTCTGGACGTGTGTAGCCTATCAGACCCTACTAGGTGTCACTCATGTGTCACTTTCCACCATGTAATACTTCCATGCTTTGCACATAAATAGTTCACTAAAGTATACGACAGATGGCTCCAAGTTAATACAAGCATTAGTCTACCTACAGAAAAGAAAAATCCTTTTTTTCTATAAGTAGGTATACTATGTTTATCAACTTTGATAGAAACTTAAATGTGTCTTGTTATTACTTATGTATTTATTTTTGAAATACTTACTAAAATTTACAGCTGAAAATCAGCGTTTGCTTGCGTTGCAAGACAAGTAATATGACGCTGAGCTGCGACCATTGAGTACTGCTGCGGCACACACACACATTTTTATTTGGAACTTTTTGTCTTATTGGGTCTAATTTGTGTTTTCTATTCTTGTTCGTAATACAGTGCTACCTACTTTTATACCTATGTAAATATGCCTTGTATTTAATGAATATGGTGTGTGTCTGTAGTAAGAATCTACAATCCCTTTTTGGTGGTAAAATATATTTGTGTGTTTGCAGACTTAATGCAGTTGAAGAGCTAGACTGTAATAAATTAACTGGCAAACGACCATGCAATAATGATGCATTAAATGAAATGAAGCGACTTACAAACACGTCCAATAATAACTAAAAATACAAAAATAAATTATATTAAAAAAAACCTTTTATTTAAAATCAAGCTTTTATTCAAATGTCCTGAAAAGAATAAAATAAATTTTGTATCAAGTCAAAACCAACAAATTTATTACATTAAACAATCTATATGTTTTAAAAGCTTGTCGCGAGATTTTATTGTTACTGGGCTACTTGCACTAAACACAAATGCTTTTACTTATATTTGACATATGAAATTAAAGCGACAAGCTTTTAAAACATATAGATTGTTTAATGTAATAAATTTGTTGGTTTTGACTTGATACAAAATTTATTTTTCATGTCTCATATTCTGAAAGTAACTCCTAACTTGCCTAAAATGCGGGTTGAAAGTGGTATGTGGCGGCCCTAGGGCCGTTATGAAATTTAAAAAAGGAATAGGAGGGGTTATGTCAAAATCTGTAATAGCATCTACACACGTTCCGATCCGACAGGCGATTTGGTCTGCTCCCAGACCAAATCTACGCTACACACGTTCCGATTTGGTCTGGGAGCAGACCGAATCGGATCGGAGGTCGGATAGGAACGTGTGTAGTGTCTTATCTCTTTGGACATTTTATTTAGCAAAAGTATACAGGCAAAGGTACATAAGCCTATACAGCCATGTTTTGCTATTATATAAAATAATTTATATCGTAGAATTATTATTAATATCTAAAACATTGTTTTTTTTAAAGAATGCGTTTTTAGAAACAGATGAAACCAAATAAATTATTTGTAACATAAAAAATCAGGCTATTAATTTTATGGAATTGCATAGAGTACGGGTCAAACACCAAACAAGACTGCATGGATTTAGTTTCCCTTGCCTTCCTTAAAACAGACAAAATGAACAAAAAAGTTATAGTCTTTCGAAAATTCCGCGGCCATAGGAAAAATATTTTTTAGATTATTTCTGTTTATTTTTACTTTCCTCATATTCAAAATGAAAAGTAGAGTGTTTACTTCGGGCGTATGGACCCATAACAGTCTCGAACTATCGGCGCCCTCACTTCGTTCGTGCGCCAAAACACTCGACTGTTATGGGTGCCATACAGCCCTTACTAAACAATCTACTATTATTCTTTTCAGGACATTTGAATAAAAGCTTGATTTTAAATAAAAGGTTTTTTTTAATATAATTTATTTTATTTAATTTTTATTTATAGTATTAAGTATAGTAATTTTTATTTATAGTAGTAGCGCAGGACCGATCGTTGTGGAGATCCTTGGGCGAGGCCTATGCCCAGCAGTGAGCGTCGTTCGGCTGACATGATGATGATGATGATGAAGCTATAACATTAATACAAAAAAATATAAATCATTCCGTGCTTTTGTTTTCAAACACAGTTATAATACTTACCCACAGCCTAGGGATCATCTTATACACCGATTGCGAACCGCAAGCTAGCAACCGCAACTATTAGTAGCAGTCGCGTTGCAATTGTACAATTAGCAACTGGGGGCCAAGCCTGCTAACGTTAAGTCATAATCGTGCCTCAATAGTGTTTCAATTGTGGTTCAATTGTAGTGCTTTTTACACACTAGTTACAAGAATTATGACAATATGATGTGATGTAAATGTAGTGTGTGGTGTGACCATCAGTAGTATGGTGAAAAAAGTACACATTTCTTGTAACTAGTGTGTAAAAAAGCACTACAATTGAACTACTATTGAAACACGATTGAGACATGATTATGACTTAACGTTAGCAGAATTGCCCCCTGGTTGCTTGTTTTTGGTAATAACCCTGCCGTACGAGCGCTTTCATGCAATTTTAGTTCACAAATCGCTCGCTATTGTAGCGCTATCGTAGCGATCTACGATAGCGCTACAATAGCGCTACAATAACGCGACTGCTACTAGTTGTACCTTTCATGCAATTTTAGTTCATCAATCGCTCGCTTGTGGCGCTATGGTAGCGATCTACGTTCTGTAATACGAATATGTGTTTTGGTAGCGATTAATTGTTAATTGTCGCGATTGCGACTGTCATTTTAAGGCGATGAATCCCGACCGAAATAGGCACGCTAACGCTTGCTCGGCCGCGCGCGATACACTTCACGCGGACGCAGCGGCAGCCGGCAGTGAACTGTGAACTCGCGAGCGCCCCGCGAATCGAAAATCACTTAAAATTCAATTATAAATTAAATGATAAAAAATTTACACTTATGACGGCCGGAATCCCTCGGCTAATCAAAGACAATTATTTTCGTATATTTTTCATTAACTAAAACCAAGTACTTATACTGCAAGTAATACGATATTTGGATTACGATTAGACGGATGTTTGGGATTTTATTTGACACAGTAAAATATGACCAATCGAAAAAATACGGCCGGAAGCACTAGATAAATAACTGTAAATTTAACATATATTTTTTCCAAGTTTTAAGTACTTGTGATTTCCGAGTAATCCATAATTTAAAATACCCTATTTTGGGGAATGCCCGCCTTAATATCGGTAATAAGCCTGCCGTACTGTACGGGCGTTTGTGCACTACCACTGAATTTTACCGATCCGGAAAAAAACGGATGCTTGTATTTAATTAATTATTATTATAAATGATTAATTATTAAAATACAAGCATCCGTTTTTTTCCGGATCGGTAAAATTCAGTGGTAGTGCACAAACGCCCTACCGATTGCAAACCGCAAGCTAGCATCCGCAACTAAGTAGTACCTACTTAGCAGTCGCGTTGCAATTGTACAATTAGCAACTGGTTGCTTGTTTTTGGTAATAAGCCTGCCGTTTTTGATGTCTCTTTTTGCATTCAACAGGTATCATTTCAGACAAGGTTTTAGAGGAAGTTTTGCAGGACAGCTGCATGCAGATCACCAGGCAGCCTTTCAAAAAGAAGACGAATGTACCTATGTAAAATGCAACACTTAAACAAGAGGTTTACTATCAGTACTAGATGTAGGTACCTAGTTGTGCTACGGCAAAGAATATAATATATACACTTACGCGAAGCTATGGGGAATCAGAGTAGTTTCTGAGTTCCCTACGGCACGGCTACGATTCAACCAGTTCTGATTTAACTGTTCCATAGTACAAAAGTAGTAAAAGTACAACATCGACTCGACTGTAATGTATGGAACAGCTGATTATTTTTTCGCGATTTCGCGATAGTGGAGGCATCGCTCCCATACATAGCCCAAAAAAAATATTATTAAGCTTTGTGCTTCATCACATACCTATGTTCCTCGAGTAATTCTAAGCATTTCTAGTCCGGGAGGCAATAAAAAACGTGAGGCTAGACGGGGAGGGCGAGGTACAAAGATGGCCGCCACCCGTCAAAGAAATCTATTGTCATCCTGGTGGCTACTAGAGCAAGTTTGGTATAATTTTCGTATAAACAGAAGACGTAGAATTCATTGTTGATATTAGTTTATTTCAGTTTAAAAGTATTTTTACAAGAAAAACGTAAAAAGGTGAAAATTTTGGTTGGCGATTTTTGCTTGCTTTGAGTGCTAATAACTTTTGTATAGTCACAAACAATATCATACAAAAAATACTATAATTAAGCGCAATTTATGCAGATTCTAAAAATATACTTTTTCATAATGTATTAAAACAAAAAAAAACTGAAAAAAAAATTAAATGACCGCAGCGCGGGTAACTCTTGCTATGCGGCGTTTATCTTACAAAATGGTCGAGTTCGAGTATCAGCTTATACTTACTTTGTTAAATTTGTTATGGGGCCAAATAAAATACTTTCTATATATTTTTATAAAACAACTTAATGGCTGGTACCTATGGTAATTTAATTACTTAACTGGCTAGCTACCACCATCTTATCTAAGTCTAACGCCATAACAGTGATGTTTTCAGCATTATTGTGTTCCGGCAGTTAGAGATAAGATAGCCAGTTCCTCAATGATTGGGGATTCCGAGAGAAGTGAGAAAATGTAGGTAAATTTCATAACTGCCTATTGGCCCTATAGTAAAAGTTGTTCATATTGATGGACACTATCATCCATCCCCTAAAATCTTTGTACTAATTAAAATTTTGTGGTGTATTTTTCCAAACAAAGCTAATATTTGAGCATTTTAAAAGTATGATTTTACAAAAAAAAACTATGTGAGGTAATGTAATTAATTAGTGGTGCCATCTCTGTTCCTAAGGGAAGAAATTTTCGCTGCTGCGGGTGAAATCGCATATTTTGGTCCCAAGTATCACTGTGCAAAGCGGCTTGCTTTCATCACTATAATGTGCAGTTTTTTTTTCATAACACCTAGTACTATGAAAATAGTCTAATCTAGATTCCTCTACCGACGAATCTAAACTTCCACGCCCCGATAGACTCGCAAGTTAGCGGCTATACCTCTCCGCACATTAGCCCGAGAGCCAAACTAATTCGCTCTATGGAGACTCAACAATAATTCTATATCAGTAATTTCATAACATTGAAAATTAGATTATCTAGTTTAATAAATAATTCATTAGTAATCCACCAATATTTATGACAGCGACATTAAAAAAAAACAAATAAAAAGCTTTAAAAAATCTATCACTTTACATTTGAATACATTTATTATTATCTTTCTTTCGTAAATGTATATAATCCCCCTATATTTGTAAATGAAAAACAAATAAACTTTAAAAAAACTCTCTACGTAAACTCAAATTGGCATTACACCTATGTTAAAAATGCTATCAGAAACAACCGACTTCTTCCTAAAGTATTAGTTTCCCGTTTTATATCTTTATGGATTTCGACTTTGGTGCTTAGATATGGTTAACATAAACACATGTTAACGATAAAATTGGTGATCGCATATTTGCTGAAAGAATTGCACCATTTTCGGGGTAGAACTTTTTTTTTATACCTTCCAATGCGATATTATGTTGGATTCCAAAATATAGTCTCTTAAAATTATATTTAAGGGCCGTTTACAAAAATTTGGCCTGTTATTGAATTTTTTACAAAAATATCAGATAGCTCTTGGGGTACATGGGCCACCGGTGACCCTATTTCCTGTGTAGTTTTCATACATTTTATTATGAATCCGTGTACAGACAGGCTAACTGTTGGCCTCTTAAGCGGAGAGTCCATACAGCGCGTACTGTACAGTACACTGCGTGCGCAGTTTCGCTTGCCGACTCATCCATCAGTGAACGGCCGAGTCGTCTCGCCTCAGCGTCTCCGTCAGTCAGCGGATAGTCTGTGAGCCTAATCTGAGGCCACGGCTAACTTCGGCAAATCTGCCGGGCATCAACTTGAAACAGATAAATCGAAGTACGAATTTTGTATTGTACTATTAATTGCCGAAGTTATTTGGAAGATATCGATGTTCCTGTGACAATCATGAATCGAGATTCGCCATTTTGGCCTGATTGGGGCTCGATTTATATGTTTTAATTTGAAGCCCGGCAGACTTACCGAAGTTCGGAGCGTAAGCCTGTCCTGTACTGTACTGCCCCTGAGGGTGTGTTTCTACTAAACGGAGAAGAGCGGAGCCCAGTTTTGTTTTCATACAACATTAACAGCGAAGCGGTCTCCAACACTTGGAAGTCGGGACGGGACCGTTTCCGGCGATTTGTGAACAGGGGTCCTAGAATAGCAAGAAAATGTATGGGATTGACATTAGCGGTCACGTGACATTGTAATCGCTAATGTCAATCCCATACATTTTCTTCTATTCTACTTAACTGGCGATATCAATAATAGAAAGCCACTTGTCTAGGGGGGCTGGGGCAGATTTGTCTGAAAGCTATATTTTCTTATTTTTACTGCACATCAGTTAACCGATTCGTTGCTAATTGCACGACAGGCGTGTCATAGGCTAGGAATCCCGAGTGCAGAAATAATTTGAGGGGGTGAAGAACGTCGCATACGCTCCGCCCATCGGAGGGACACCCCGCGCGTCTCAGTATACTTGCGCGGCCCTGGCCGGCGGCCGCTATCGTGCCACAGTGTAGCAGCAAGACAGTAGTGACCGATATTCAGTAGAACTACTCAAGTTTCATTTTTAATGTAATATGTTTATTATTTTAAAACGAAATAGGTAGATAACTGTAGTACAAATAATATTATTACCTACCACTGTATACCATACTATAATATTACATTGAATGTATTACAATATTGTTACGGTGAGGGTGTTATTATGAATTTCAAGTGAAATGATCGATTCTAGAATAGAATTATAGTAAAAAAGCTGTTGCCCTCGACTTCGTCCGCTTGTATTTCAGTTAATACATGAGTTTCAGTTAAAAAGTACTTTATATCATTCTCGATCGTCCTATTTATCTCTATACTAAAATTAATCAAACTTGGTTTATCGGTTTTGGGATGAAACCTAACAGACAGACAGAGTTACTTTCGCATTTATAGTACTAGCTAGCTTAATCCGTAGATAAATGCAAATGTCACTTTGCCTGTCTGTTACTTTATCACGCCAAAACGCTGAATGATGATGAATTTTGGAATTTTGAAATACATTGAACCTTGCCATAGGTCATAGAATATTGACGTCCGTATGGATTGAGGAGCCACGTCAGATTTTTAAGGATAGCTATCACCCTTATTTAGTAGCCATGCAGATAATTTTGTAGGTCAAATTCTGAAATTTGTAGTAAAATACATCAAAAGTTATATCACTGCAAAGGTGGCTCCTCAATCCTGATGTTTAGATTGAGGAGCCACCTAGAACTCGTAATGTATTGAATGTAGGTTGCTGAAACTTATGTATCAATTTGTAGCCATCACGTAGGATATCTACTAGAATTTTGAGCACTGTAGTTCTAAAATTCAAGAAACTACAACACTTTTGTTGTGGCTCCTCAATCCATACACAATAGAGTAAATTTCTATGAATATTTGCAGTCAATTCAGATATTCGACATAATGATAATTTAGAAGGAGGTAAATTCTATTGCCTACAATATGAATGAAATACTAAAACATAGTGATTTCCGTAAACAAACGTATATTATTTGGCTCCTCAATCCTGACGTTTATTTACCTGAGATCACAACGAAATCAAAAACCAGAGACTCTAACGTTTAGTAGGCGTGCATACTAAACGGCTACATATAATTCATTGCTGTATTCGTTTTAATTGCTGAAAAATAAAGCTTTTTGGTATTGCTCAAGGATCCGTTTTGAGGGGTGACCATAATTATGTGAATGAAACTAGGATAAGTAATTTTTATCAACATTTAATAATTTGTTTTTACAAAATTTTAATCATTTCATTTGCCATAATGATCCTTGGTCATAATATTTGTTAACACTATTCTTATTTGTACTTAGGTACCTACTAATAAAGCATGATATAATTATTTAGTAGCAATAACTCTCATTTGCCATAAAATAAGATGCCTTAATAACAAATACTATAATTATAAGTAATTGTAAATATCATTTGAAATAATTTATATTTGACATAATAATACATGTCTCATAAATAATAATTTAATAATAAAACTGTTTATTTGCTTAAAATACGGTATATACAAGTTGGTACAATAAATTGAACCAGGCGGACTAAGAACAAGTCCTACCACCTTTCTACCACCAACCAAACCGAATACAATATATTCCCCTACTGGGAATCGAACCCGGGACCTCTTGGTCTGAAATCGGTGGTGTGATGTAAACCACTAGCCACTAGACCACAGAGGCGGTCTTGTCAAATGCCATACATAATTCATCAAAATTTCATAAGTACATTATTAGCTACTTTATTTCTATATTAATTTGATCACAAAATATGACAGACCTGGAATTATAACAAGAAAAGGTAAGGTACAATTACCTAATTTTACTTTGTGGTTAGGTATCAATATACCCGCAAGAATATTTGCAAAAACAATACATCGTATTGGAAGGGTTGGTATTAGTATCCACACGCAGGCTTTTTGTAGATTATTTGTATGAAAAATGTAGATTTTGATCTCCCCTTTCCAATGACACCACTTTTAGAGCGCGGAGATTACTAGTTTGTGAGAAATGAGATTGCAAAATATCGTATTTTAGGTTATTTATTTAGTACTAGCCTTCCGCCTGCGGCTTCGCCCGCGTGTACTACACGACGTTATCCCGCGGGAAGGTGATGTTTTTAATATAAATAAAAAGTAGCCTATGTCCTTTCTCAGGCTCTAGACTATCTCTGTACCAAAATTCATTCAAATCGGTTTAGTAGTTTAGGTGTGATTGTGTAACACACAGACAGACAAAGACGCATTTATAATATAAGTAAGGATAAGCGAATTTGCCTCGGAAGTCCTGTAGAACACATGATAGGTTAGAAAAAGGCCTTAATTTTCGTGGTTACTTTTTTGTGAAAAAAAAAACTGATGGATTGTGTCACAAAAAAAATCTCTGAAATATCAACGCAGCCGTGTGTTTACTGTCGCGAGACTAATATGTTTTCTGTATTTGGCATCAACGGTGAAAGAAGATGCTATTTGTATTGCAGAAGATAAAAACGCATGTAAGACTTGCAACAACCAAACAACAGTAACAGTCTGTTAATAAACACTTTCAAATACGGTTTCGTTCGATTTGAATGATTGCAAAAAAAAATGTTTGAAGGAGATACCAGAATCTATAATAGTTCTAGGCAGCTCATACACATTAATGGGCGCTATAGAATTCTTTCCCAGAGTTAGTATCACTGGCATGGGTCACTACAAATATCATATTCTAGCAAAGGATGAGGTGTTGTGTTACGATGACTATGAATCCAGAATTCGTAAGAGCACAGAAGACCCAATAGGTACTCATCCATTCGCTAACCTATATTTTGTAAAAACAAATTATTAAATGTTGATAAAAATTACTTATCCTAGTTTCATTCACATAATTATGGTCACCCCTCAAAACGGATCCTTGAGCAATACCAAAAAGCTTTATTTTTCAGCAATTAAAACGAATACAGCAATGAATTGTATGTAGCCGTTTAGTATGCACGCCTACTAAACGTTAGAGTCTCTGGCTTTTGATTTCGTTGTGATCTCAGGTAAATATAGTAAATTATTGGTCTGCTAAACGTCAGGATTGAGGAGCCAAATAATATACGTTTGTTTACGGAAATCACTATGTTTTAGTATTTCATTCATATTGTAGGCAATAGAATTTACCTTCTTCTAAATTATCATTATGTCGAATATCTGAATTGACTGCAAATATTCATAGAAATTTACTCTATTGTGTATGGATTGAGGAGCCACATCAAAAGTGTTGTAGTTTCTTGAATTTTAGAACTAAAGTGCTCAAAATTCTAGTAGATATCCTTCGTGATGGCTACAAATTGATACATAAGTTTCAGCAACCTACATTCAATACATTACGAGTTCTAGGTGGCTCCTCAATCTAAACATCAGGATTGAGGAGCCACCTTTGCAGTGATATAACTTTTGATGTATTTTACTACAAATATCAGAATTTGACCTACAAAATTATCTGCATGGCTACTAAATAAGGGTGATAGCTATCCTTAAAAATCTGACGTGGCTCCTCAATCCATACGGACGTGAATATTGTTCATGCGATAACCGAAATCCACGTGGGCGAAGTCGCGGGCTGCATCTAGTAATTTGATATACTAACTGTGGCCCGTAACTTCGTCTGTATATACTTTGGACATTGCATTTGTATTGGAATTGCGGTTATATCGCGTAAAAAAGTAGCCTATCCTTCTCCAAGATTTGTAATCTCTGTACCAAAATACATCAAAATCGGTTCGGCTGTTTTGGCGTAAAAAGTAACATCATCATGGCAGCCGAACGACGCCCACCGCTAGGCATAGGCCCAAAAAGTAACATATGGACGAACAAATAGGCAGATAGAGTTACTTTTTGTAGGTATGGATAGTGCGTGAGAATCGGAAAGGGTATCAGAGTGGGGATTACAGTGGGACTGGAAATGGAAGAGAGGATCGTAGAGGAAATCATAGTGGTGATCGGAGTAAGTGAATAGGAGTAAAATTAAAATAAATAAGTATGTCAATAATAATGGTAAAACATTTATTAAAATTCGCTTAAATCTAGAATCTTGACTCAATGATATCTTGAGCTGAGAACGTACTTGTGTCAAGGCAATATCGTGCCATTTTTGATAGTGCCATTCCAAATTCTCTTAAAACGTCCACCGCTGAGCCCGCCGCGGTTGCAACTAGTCGAGCTATTATAATAGCATACCACCGCAAATCATACCGCCCGCCGCGCCTCTTGAGCAGGGTACTCACCGAGCTGTGTAACACGTAACGTATAACGTAACTGCTACTGTCAAGTGAGTACATAGGAGGCACGAGCTCGCTGCGAGCCGCTCGCGCGTGGTTCGCAGTAAGCTCGCAGTGACCCGCCGAGTGGCGGTATCGCTGCAAACACAAAGGCGGCTCGCAGTGTGCGCGTGGACTACGACAAGACCTCTTGTGCAGAGAGTACGTAGGCGCGACGCGAACTTCAAACGAACGCAATCATGGAGTCAGCAGAATGTTGTCGGCGTGATTTCGTCACAAGCACTGCGGATCCGGGAGCTCGTAGCTGATGCCGTACTCTGAAACGCAAATCCGAAACTTCGGTTAGCCCCGTCCCTTTCACTCGATTCTATCACAACTGGGGAGTGAGAGGGACGGGTATAACGAAGTTTCGGGTTTTGCGTTTCAGAGTAGGCCTTCTGGTTACGCGGTGACCGTGGACGAGCCGTACTCACTTTCAGGTTGATACAGTAACAGTTAGGTTACGTGCTACAAGCTAGATGAGGTGTCCATCGTTCCAGCAGCGCCACGGTCTCCGATTTGCTTGAAAAAAATACACCATGCAGGCCAATTTTTTACCAGTCGGGAAAAAATACGATTGATTTTTTCCCCCCACTGGATCCGAGGATATACGGGGATTTCTGTGGCGCTGCTGGAACGACGTCGTTCTGGCAGCGCCCCGCTATTTCTCATTAATTACAAAAGCTATAATAAATCTAATAAGACACATATTTTTTCCTTTTTTTTCCATTTCACATAAGCTAATGTCCACCTGTAAATGTCGACAGATTCAGGAGTAATCGTAGGTCACTTGGGGCGCTGCTGGGACGACGTCGTCCCAGCAGCGCCACGGCCGAATCTCAGCAATTCGATTTTTTTACTGAAAACAGTGTGCCTGTATATTTAGTTCCTTCATCATAGAGTACGGAAAAAATTGAATTTCTACATTTCATCATGGAATAATGATTTTATAGGCATCGAAAAATTATAACCTCAAAAAAAATTTATTTTGCTCTAACGCCTTTAATTGATGTAATAAATAGCATTTGCGCATTCTTTTATCTTCCTATAAAGGGAAAAAAATAAACCACTATCGCAGCATTAACTATTCCAGAGAAATCCTAGGTTTAGATTGTGTTCATACATTTAGGCATCGTTCCAGCAGCGCCACACCCAGTACAGCATGATCCAGGGCACCTGTCACCAAACTGAGCATGCCAATATTTACTACTACCATAGCGAACACGGGAAAAAATCTGATAACGAGTATAACACAGCGAATTTCCGAGAAATAAGCCTTTGATTCAATATGCCATACAATTGGTACATTCGAGTAGAAAAGTTTTATTTAAATTCTTTTTAGTGCCACAAACTTGGGGGCTTTAAGCCCCCAGTACAGGCTGTCCGATCATGTTGGCCGACCATGATGGGCCATCGTGTACAGGGGCGGTTTGCGTGTGATTGCCGTCTGCGAGCAACGCAAACCGCCCCTGTACACGATGGCCCATCATGGTCGGCCAACATGATCGGCCATCCTGTACTGGGGGCTTCATACTTCATGTTTACCGGGCTTGTCAAGCATTGCATTGCATCATTGGGGCACAATATCGGTATCGCTATGCGGATCGCAGCTCAGCATTATGGTGCAAATAATGCAATGCAAGCAAAGTAATATTAACGTAATTAATATAGAACGTACGAGCCAAAAAAAACGTTGGCCATTTGTTTCCACATGCCATAGAGAAAGGTTAACCTATGGAGTGTAGGATAGAAGCATGATAGAAGTGGGTAAACCACATCATCCATCATAGCCTGACAAGGAATAGAGTCTAATTTTCTAGCGTAAGCTACATTGTCATAAAAAATATCTGATGCGGTTTTTCTTGAGCTTTATTCCAATAGCATAAACATCTTTTTGCTTTGCACAAATGAGCTGCTATTCCAACCATGCCAAATTTTACAGACTGTAGTGTCATATAGTGGCATGACAATGACAGTACAGTTACCTTTGAATTGTACAGTGCCACAACCTTTTCTGTGCCGGTGACAGCGGCGCTACGTACGTTTTTCTTTTTTTTGTAATAATTTAACCGGCCCTGACTTCTAAGAACTTCAGCCGCCAGCAGCGCTATGGTTGGACATCAACTTGACAGCAAAATGACATTTAAAAATATCACGTTAGTTTCACATTTTGGCCACCGGCACAGCAAAGTTTGTGGCACTGTAGAGTTATTTGGGCGGTAATTTAGGGCCGTTTATTTATTTATCTGTCGTTGTTAAAAAGTAAATTTCGTATTTGGACGCATTTTGAGAAGAGAGGGGGAACTGGGGGCCACGTGCAAAACTTGTAAAAGAAAAATAAAACTTGTAAAAAGAAAATAAAGCTTTGTGGAAACATAGGTACCTAACAAATCTTCGAGATCATTTAAAGAGACTACACTGCATATCAGATAACTCTGAGGAGCCTAGTATAAGTTTAGGATTCTGTGTTCTCATAAAATTAAGACAATTTCATTTTCAAATAAATCCGTTAATTAAATTTTTATCGCTCTTATTATTCGACGTAGGTATATAGTGATTGTTGCCGGATAATCGATTCCGAATCGATTAATGAGCAATTTTCTGAGGCTATTTAAAAAAAAAGCTTCCAAATGCTTCACTAGATGGCGTTGAACGAAGTATGTACATGGTATACTTTGGTATGAATCATATTTAATTTATTTACTTTAAAAAACCCAAAGGAAACTTAAAATAAATTAAATAAGTACTGATAGGTACTACTGTGAGGAACAGAAACGAAATAGGTAAATTTAAAGATTAAGGTAAATAAATAACATCTGTCTGACGTTCCGTTTTACGTAACAAAAGTCGCGTCAAAGTAAAATTTATAACGTTCCGTTCCTTCTAACTGCATAGGTGGGACAGCGCCATCTAGTGAGCGAGCTTTCAGAAAATCACCCATTGTATTGTAGATTATTTTTGGGGCTCAAATAATCTAAGTATCGATTACCCAATCAAAAGTATCTGACGGGACCAAGTTAATGTTGTACCGAGCTCGGCCGAGTACTGTGTTTACATGTACCTAGTATTCGGCCGAGCCGAGAGTACTTGTCTCCCCACTCTACTCGGTAGGTGTAATCAGGCTATGATGGATGATGTGGTTTATCCACTTCTATCATGCTTCTATCCTACACTCCATAGGTTAACCTTTCTCTATGGCATGTGGAAACAAATGGCCAACGTTTTTTTTGGCTCGTACGGTCTTTATTACGTTAATATTACCACAGTTAACTTTTCATACAGTAGGCCGACGGAGACGTCTAGACAGGTCAATCGTGCGGGGCTTGCGGGGTGAGACGGGGGAGTGGTTGTCCCGAGTTACATACAACGCCGTTCATAGTAACTCGGGACAAGTCTTCCAGGGCTATCACGTCTTTATCGTTATAATTTTTTTTAAATTATTATTATGGTGCATACGACATGTAGTGTGAGTGCGTGCAAATCTTCATCTCGCTTATTAAAAAAAGGCAATTTCCAAAATCCAAGATGGCGGCCAACATTTTTGTTTGCGGACTTTGATGAAACTTGGTTTTTAGTACAATTTTGACAAGAAAACAACAACACAATGTCAAAAATAAAAATAAAACCAAGATGGCGGCAAACTTTTTTATGGTAGGCCGATTTTGATGAAATTTAGTTTCTAGTACTATTTTGAAACGAAAACAACAACGCAATGTTAAAAATATTAAAAATCCAAAATGGCAGCCAACTTTTTTGTTAGCAGGCCGATTTCGATGAAACTCAGTTTCTGGTACTATTTTGACAAGAAAACAGCAACGCAATGTTAAAAATATTAAAAATCCAAGATGGCGGCCAACTTTTTTGTTTGTGAGCCGATTTTGATGAAACTTGGTTTTTAGTACAATTTTGACAAGAAAATAACAAAGCAATGTCAAAAATAAAAATAAACCAAGATGGCGGCCAACTTTTTTTTTGTAAGCCGATTTTGATGAAACTTAGTTTCTGGTACTATTTTGACAAGAAAACAACAACGCAATGTTAAAAGTATAAAAAATCCAAGATGGCGGCCAACTTTTTTGTTTGCAGGCTGATTTCGATGAAACTCAGTTTCTGGTACTATTTTGACAAGAAAACAGCAACGCAATGTTAAAAATATTAAAAATCCAAGATGGCGGCCAACTTTTTTGTTTGTGAGCCGATTTTGATGAAACTTGGTTTTGAGTACAATTTTGACAAGAAAATAACAAAGCAATGTCAAAAATAAAAATAAACCAAGATGGCGGCCAACTTTTTTTTTGTAAGCCGATTTTGATGAAACTTAGTTTCTGGTACTATTTTGACAAGAAAACAACAACGCAATGTTAAAAGTATAAAAAATCCAAGATGGCGGCCAACTTTTTTGTTTGCAGGCTGATTTCGATGAAACTCAGTTTCTGGTTCTATTTTGACAAGAAAACAGCAACGCAATATTAGAAATCCAAGATGGCGGCCAACTTTTTTGTTTGTAAGCCGATTTTGATCAAACTTAGTTTCTGGTTCTATTTTGACAAGAAAACAGCAACGCAATTTATTTTAATTTTTAGTTTTTTGCATTCACAATGCAATTTTTATAACTGAAAAATGGAAAATGAAGTATTTAGAAAAAATCGACCCGTCTCACAACTAGCTCCGATGGGACTAGAACCCACGACCTTTCGCTTTCCGGGTGACTGCTCTAACCACTGAGCTACGGAGTCGTTACGAGAAGCGTCGAATTTATCCAATACTTCTTACACGCTGTATAGTCAGCGTTAATTTCATCAATGTGGAGATATGACTACCCTCACACGCGAAAGAAATACCTTTCCAGGTATTTGGCAATCGCTAAAGATGAAATTACTATTGCAACTTATTTTAATTTTTAGTTTTTTGCATTCACAATGCAATTTTTATAACTGAAAAATGGAAAATGAAGTATTTAGAAAAAATCGACCCGTCTCACAACTAGCTCCGATGGGACTCGAACCCACGACCTTTCGCTTTCCGGGCGACTGCTCTAACGCAATGTCAAAAAAATAAAAAAAATCAAAGTGGCAGCCAACTTTTTAATTTGTAAGCCGATTTAGATTAAACTCGATTTTTGGTACTATTTTGACAAGGCAACAGCAACGCTAAATTATATATACATAAATGTTACAATTACCACAGTATAACCAATGTTTTGTTTAGGCCAACGCCCTTGAAGTTAGGCGATACCGACGTCTGTAACAACGTCTGAAAAGAGAGAAACAAAAACAAAAAACGGCCACCATCTTGACCATTTGTATTTTTTTACATTGTGTTAAGAACGGTTTTCTTGTCAAAATAGTATAAATAACCGAGTTTTATCAAAAACGGCCCACAAACAAAAAAGTTGGCCGCCATCTTGGATTTTTTAATACTTTTAACATTGCGTTGCTGTTTTCTTGTCAAAATAGAACCAGAAACTGAGTTTTATCAAAATCGGCCCACAAACAAAAAAGTCGGACGCCATCTTGGATTTTTAATATGTTTAACATTTCGTTGCTGTTTTCTTGTCAAAATAGTACCAGAAACTGAATTTCATCGAAATCGGCCAGCAAATAAAAAATTTGGCCACCATCTTGAATTTTTATATTTTTAACATTGCGTTGCTGTTTTCTTGTCAAAATAGGTACCAGAAACTAAGTTTCATCAAAATCGGCTTACAAACAAAAAAGTTGGCCACCATCTTGGATTTCTTTCTATTTTTAACATTGCGTGTCTGTTTTCTTGTCAAAATAGAAACAGAAACTGAGTTTCATCGAAATCGGCCTGCAAACAAAAAAGCTGGCCGCCATCTTCGATTTTTTAATATTTTTAACACTGCGTTGCTGTTTTCTTGTCAAAATAGTACCAGAAACAAATCGGCTTACAAACAAAAAAGTTGGCCGCCATCTTGGATTTTAATTTTTTTGACATTGCGTTGCTGTTTTCTTGTCAGAATAGTACCAAAAACCGAGTTTCATCGAAATCAGCCTACAAACAAAAAAGTCGGCCGCCATCTTGAATTTTTTAATATTTTTGACATTGCATTTGCATTATTAAATTATTTTAATAATTTAATATCGCAATACCAATGTACCTACCCGGGGTCGTTAAAGGTCCACCGTCACATTTTAAAGTGACAACCCTTACGTACTTACGTAAATACCTATACAGGCGTCGGCATCGCCCAACTTCAAGGGCGTCGTCCAACTGTATAGAAAGATTGCTTAAACTGTGATATTACTTTGCTTGCATTGCATTATTTGCACCATAATAATGCTGAGCTGCGATCCGCATAGCGATACCGATATTGTGCCCCAATGATGTAATGCAATGCTTGACAAGCCCGGTAAACATGAAGTATGAAGCCCCCAGTACAGGATGGCCGATCATGTTGGCCGACCATGATGGGCCATCGTGTACAGGGGCGGTTTGCGTTGCTCGCAGACGGCAATCACACGCAAACCGCCCCTGTACACGATGGCCCATCATGGTCGGCCAACATGATCGGACAGCCTGTACTGGGGGCTTAAAGCCCCCAAGTTTGTGGCACTAAAAAGAATTTAAATAAAACTTTTCTACTCGAATGTACCAATTGTATGGCATATTGAATCAAAGGCTTATTTCTCGGAAATTCGCTGTGTTATACTCGTTATCAGATTTTTTCCCGTGTTCGCTATGGTAGTAGTAAATATTGGCATGCTCAGTTTGGTGACAGGTGCCCTGGATCATGCTGTACTGGGTGTGGCGCTGCTGGAACGATGCCTAAATGTATGAACACAATCTAAACCTAGGATTTCTCTGGAATAGTTAATGCTGCGAGAGTGGTTTATTTTTTTCCCTTTATAGGAAGATAAAAGAATGCGCAAATGCTATTTAATACATCAATTAAAGGCGTTAGAGCAAAAAAAATTTTTTTTGAGGTTATAATTTTTCGATGCCTATAAAATCATTATTCCATGATGAAATGTAGAAATTCAATTTTTTCCGTACCCTATGATGAAGGAACTAAATATACAGGCACACTGTTTTCAGTAAAAAAATCGAATTGCTGAGATTCGGCCGTGGCGCTGCTGGGACGACGTCGTCCCAGCAGCGCCCCAAGCGACCTACGATTACTCCTGAATCTGTCGACATTTACAGGTGGACATTAGCTTATGTGAAATGGAAAAAAAAGGAAAAAATACGTGTCTTATTAGATTTATTATAGCTTTTGTAATTAATTAGAAATAGCGGGGCGCTGCCAGGACGACGTCGTTCCAGCAGCGCCACAGAAATCCCCGTATATCCTCGGATCCAGTGGGGGGAAAAAATCAATCGTATTTTTTCCCGACTGGTAAAAAATTGGTCTGCATGGTGTATTTTTTTCAAGCAAATCGGAGACCGTGGCGCTGCTGGAACGATGGACACCTAGATGAGTACCCTGCTTTGCAGCACCGCACGCCCCGCACCGCTAGAGACTGTGGCCGACGTTATACCTAAATATACAAATCTGTTTAAATATTTAACCGAGTAATTTCGCAGTACATAAAATGACTTATTTATACCAGTAAGTATGTAATACTCGTTAAAAATCCAAAACATTTTCCAAACATGAGTACCTACTGCTATTGTACTTATAGTAATTCCTTTTTTTGACCCTCATTTTCATTAATAATTGCTCAGTTTTTTTTTCTTATATGATCTTAGAATGAAATTTGGCGTCACGAGTAAGAAAATCCCAAAAAAATGCATACGAATATAAATTTATTTTAAACAACACAAATTCAATACCTATGGGAAATTTCTCAGCATTATTGCATTTTAAAATTATGTGTAGTCACATAAACACAAATCTTAAATATCCAAAAGGAATAACATCGAAAGTTCGACATAGAAATTTTCCATTTCAAGTAACACCAAAATTTCATATTTGATTAAAATTTGGTTTTACTGTAGGGATATTTTTTTGGATATTGCCTAAATTGTTTTATACGTTAAATAAATATGTCCGGTGAAGAAAGTTTAAACGGATATTTTTTCCTGAAAAAGATATCAATGAAATAAAACTTCATTAAAAATAGCTAATTTCTATTAGGTATTAATATTCTTTGGAAAGTTATACAATACCTACTTTTAATTTATTGCTACTATGTCATCATGCTGTAAAGTTTTCCCTGACTAAGGAATTACTGTGGGGGTCCACTAGGTTAATTTCGTACACGGCCTCACCTATCTCTATACACTGTGACACTACTTACTATTTAGAAATCTATGTAGATTAATATCTGATTCGTTTCAAATGAATAAAAAAATTTAAATCACTTAGTTACCTTTTATGTTTGTTTATCCTTCGCAGAGTCTGCGACGAAATCTTCATTTTTTTATCCTTTTTATTGGCCATTTTATCGTAATCACTATAAAATATTTACAGAATTATTCTTGAATGAACCTAGTTAATGCATAAAACAAACAGTAGATACATATTAAATTTAAAATACATATTTTCCTACAAACTATTATTATATATTTGTAAAAACTATAACTAGGTACATTTCACGACACCACAGATAATTATTTGTATCTATATAGCTTACTGAACTATCCACACAATCAAATATTTGAATTGTTTTTAATTTCGCTCGTCGCAGGTAATTTCGCCGCAAAAATTGGCATGCGTCCGACCTCTAACTCATTCCGCAGGGGACTGATTGATTGAAATTACGACCGTCAACGTAGCAAAATAGGTTTTTTTCGAAAATAAACAATGCCTTAAAAAAAAATAGACTTTTGACGGCCGGAATCCCTCGGCTATTCAAAGACAATTATTTTCGTATATTTTTCATTAACTAAAACCAAGTATTTTGCAAATAATACGATATTTGGATTACGATTAGACGGATGTTTGGGATTTTATTTGACACACTTAAATATCACCAATCGAAAAAAAACGGCCGGAAGCACTAGATAAATAACTGTAAAATAACATATATTTTTTCCAAGTTTTAAGTACTTGTGATTTGCGAGTAATCTATAATTTAAAATACCCTATTTTGGGGAATGCCCGCCTTAACTTGTGGCTGATGACTCTAAGAGGCGTGTCATTTTTTAATCGATTATAACTCCCTCAAAAAAAGTTTTAGAAGGATCTGCCTAGAACAAAACTATCATGGTTTTCCACGTAGATCTAGCTTGTTGTGTTAACTTCTGGATATTGTGTGAATTTAAAAGTTGCAGAGGTTGACAACCTTTATAAGTTGCAATGAATTATTTTTAACGTGTGGCGCATGCATAACACGATAGGCGTGTTATTGTTTAATCGATTGAAACTTACAAGTAAAGTACCTAGAACAAAACAAGCATGATTTCGAAAGTAATTTTTCGATTTTTAGATACCTAACTAATACAATGTGTGTGTAAGAGTGCGTTCTTTTATTTCATCGATGCTTTTGAGGTGCGATGTAACATTAGTTTTGACAAACACTACTGACATTTTTTGTTACATAAAGTTGTGGAAAAACAGTTATCTTAAAATCTTAGGGCCTAAACTGCGTCATGTGGACGCCCGCGCGGTTCCTTACAAAAGTGCTCCGTCGCGGGCACCCGCGCGGACACCCGTCGCGGGGAGGCGGGCCCCGCGCCCGCGCCTTGTGACCCGTTTCCCCGCGACGGTCCCCCAGCAGTAGCACGCACGTGCTTGTTCAGTCAATAGCGCTATGTGATGCGGTTCCACGGAGCCCGCGCGCGTATCCACGCGGCCCGCGCGCGTGTCTACGGACGGAGACCCGCGACGTGTGCCCGTCGCGGACGCCCGTTTACTCAGTTTAGGCCTTTAAACTTAAAAAAGTTACATTGACTCTTGAAAAAAAAGATATATAAGTCAATAAGATTTTAATACAGGACATCTCTAGAACTGTCAAACTTGAAACGTCACAGGAGTCATTCTAGTTGAAAAAGACTTTTAAATAATAATGGAATAATTAAATTATTACTATCTTTAATATATTTATACTTGGATTGATGAAAATAAAATAAAAAATTAACTAATGAAGTAAATTATTTTTTACCTATAAAAAAACTTAAAACGACAAAAAAGCTAATCTGCCGTCTATAATCTTAAAGGCCGCTAAATGACAAAACCAAGTTTTGAGCTAGAGCCGAATAAAGCTGCAAAATTTTTAACCCGATGCTTCTCATTTTTTATAAACATTTAGTCATGTTGCCGTATACCAAAAGAAAGGATTTTTTTTCTACTTTCCCATGAAATTGGTTGATTTTGTTAAATATTAATATTCATGTAACTAAATACATATTTTCCCTTCTAACCTTGTAAAATTTTAAAGATCGTTACAAGTGTGCAGAACTTAATGGCGGCTAAAGGTTCATAACTGCTTTATAGTTATGGATTTATCGATAACTGCCAAAAGTATTTTTTGAGACAGGAAGTTGTTAACATTTACATAGCTACAAAGCAGTTTTTAGCAGCTGAACCATAACAATAAAGCGGCTTACTACACAAAGCCGCCTTTTAGCCAAGTATGTATCGCTTAACTTCACTTCCATTATTTTTTTTTTTTTTTTTTTTATTGTGTTTTTGTCTACGATCAGTCCTAGAACTTTGAGTAGGCTTGTTGAACGTGCCATTGGAGTTTGAGGGTGTTCCCCAGCGGAAGACTCCCCCGTCAATCAGAAACGCTTCTCTAGACCCTGGATGTCATGGCGCTTTAGGCGTTTGTGGTATGTCACATTTGATAGGGCGGTAGCCAGTTCATTCGGGTGGTACTCGAGGCGAGTTTTGTAGCTTGAAGCTGATCGTATTATCTCTTCCTTTACTGTTGTGATATTCAGTGTCTCGTGTAGTTCAGTATTGGTTAGGAACCAAGGAGCATTGGATATTGTACGCAATATGCCATTTTGTAGTCTTTGGATGATTGACAGGCTTGTATTACAGGCACTGCCCCATAGTTGGATGCCGTACATCCATACCGGCTTAAGTATTGCTTTATAGATGAGAAGCTTGTTGTCGACAGAGAGTTTTGAGTTTCGTGCCATTAGCCAATACATATTCCTGAACCTCGTATTTAATTCGTCTCGCTTTGTTTTGATATGTTTCTTCCAAGTTAATCGTCTATCTAGATGCATTCCGAGATATCTGACCGTTTCATGATGAGGAAGGGTGTTGTTTCCTAAGGTCACTGGTGGGCAATTTTCTTTTCTAAGTGTGAAGGTTATATGCACAGATTTGGAAGCGCTTGCCTTGATTCGCCATCTCTGGAGCCAGTCGTCTACTTTACAAAGGCTAACTTGCAAATGGTTGGAAGCTCCATTATTTTTTAACAACTTTTAATACAACTGTGCATATCTTAAAAGCAGTTAATTATTAAACCTTTTTTTTAACAACTTTTAATACAACTGTGCATATCTTAAAAGCAGTTAATTATTAAACCTTTTCATAAAACTGCGTTTTAGACTAGAATTATCCGCATTAGTTTTTTACGAATCCTGCAAAATCATTATGTTTACTTCAAAAATAAAACAAAGTTTTTGCAATGACAAGCAATTTATTGCCATAATACTATCCCATACATCAGGCACGAGACATTAAAAAATAAAAATGATAACCTATTTCAAACAAATTAAATAAGTACCAAATAATTCTTTTTAAAAACTAACATTAACAATTATTTCACCAAAAACACACTTTTTATGGCAAGTCACAGAATATTCCTGAAACTGAAATTTCGTCATTAGGTAGGAAATTCCGATAGGTTAGGTTAGAACAGTGACCAAAACGCCGCTCAAGCCGAGCGAGCGTGCCATGGCAGCAGCGGCCGGCGAAGCGACAAAAAAGTTTTTTTTTTAATTTCACAGACCTAACTTTAAATGGAATAAACGTTTATCTATCAAATACATTTTTAACCGTTTCGCTTCAGCTAATGTGCAGTTTAGCCGGCTAATGATGAAATAACTTGACGCAAATAAACATTGTATCGAACATTAGCCACTCGTCAAACATAAACTTAAGTTTAGCCGGCTAATCTTAAGTTTATATTCACACCCATCTTCAGCTGTAACATCTACGTTCATTGTAATTAGTATGTAACAGAACAATACATACTGCGAGTTCTATAACTAAGTCAAACTTGAAAGAAAATGTATTATTGAAAAATTAAGTAAGTATTTTAAAAAAGAACGACCCGTCTCACAACTAGCTCCGATGGGACTCGAACCCTCAACCTTTCACTGTCCGGGCGTATGCACTAACCACTGAAGACCGTTAAAAAAATAACCACCTCCACCACTACTAAAATTCATTAGACATTAGATTATTAAAAATACCGTTTGTGTTCGCATCAAAAAATATTGTCATCTAAAAATAAAAGCAATGACAGGCATTAAAAAGTTACTAGCAAGTAGGTATCAGAATCAATCGGAAGAAGTCTGAATACCTTCACATGAAGAGATACAAAGACTGCAAATCCAAGCGAGAAGACCTTCATGTGAATGACACCACCTACAAAGGTGTGGAAAATTTTAAATATCTTGGGTGCACTATTACATAATACACTAATCAAAGGGAAAATGAAATTGATATCCGCACAATCAACGCACTAAGATGCTCTGCAGCTCTCCACAAGATATTGGTGTCCAAATTCACATACCGAAACACTAAAATACAGGTCTACAAAACCGTCATCACGGGTGTGAAACATGGACACTTACGTTAAAGGAAGAGAATAAGCTCTTAGTAGCAGAGCGAAAGATTCTACGAAGGATTCTGGGACCAACAAGAGGAGAGGACGGGGAGTGGAGGCAAAGACACAACCTGAAGATAGAAGAGCTGGTGGCTGAACCAAACACCATCAAGAAATAAAAGCTCCCCGACTTTGTTGGCTTGGTCACGTTGAAAGGATGGGTCAGGATCGCGCTGCAAAAAGAGCATATCTCGGGCAACCAACTGGACGTCTTCGCCCGGTGGGTCACCCGAGGTATCGCTGGAAAGATGAAGTCGCCAAAGATTTGAAAGAGCTTGACGGGCCCAACTGGTCCAACCTGGCACAAAATAGGAGAAAAAAGAACAGCGAAGTAAGTAAGTATAAGGTGCACATTAAAAAAAATTTTTTTTTGTTTCATACGGCAGAAAATGTCCTGACAATATAACTTTATTTTGATACATGAATATATCTAAACGCGGTAGCGTGTAGTGATAAAAAATTATGATTTTTGGACGTTTATATCTAAATAACCGTTTGAGATGTGACTATGGAATTTAGAGCAGATATGTATCTCGTAAGTCTTAATATATGAGCCAAATTTGACATGTTTATATATAATAGTTTTAGAGTTATGCAGTGGCTCCAACCAAATGGTTCGTGTAATATTATACTACACACGGTGCTGCTCGCCAGTTCTGTTAGCTTGAACTTGGCTTGACACGGATACATGTGTCAAAATAAAGTTCTCAATATTGTCAAGACATTTTCTGACGTTTAAAACGAAAATTAAAAAATATATATGTGTTTTAATGCAAGACATTTTCAGGCGTATGAAACAAAATTAAAATATATATATACTGAGGTATGCGTTTTAATCTGTCTACGGTTTTAATGCATAGTCGTAGGTCTTTATTTTTTCTTAAACAATATTTTTTTGATGAGTTTTTAGTGCGAACCACGACGCTGCGCGCACTAAACTGCCACCTCGCCCGCTCGCCTGCCGTGCCCAGGCGCGCCCACCACAAGCCGGAATAATCCCTTTTAGGGGTGAGAGGGGCTTGTGTAGTTTGCCGCTTTTTAGCGATGCATTGCTATTTAACGCCTTTTTTGTTATGCAAGACGTAGAAAAAAATATTTATTTTAATTTGCGTACGGACTAACATGGCTTTCTTTAATAGTATTTTTATTGCAAAAGTAGTAACAATACAACGTTGTAAGGCCGCTAAATGATTCTAACTGCTTTTTAGTTAAGTAATAGCCTATAACCGCCTTTTAGTTAAGTCTACGTAAGATATTATACTTCAACGCAACCAAGCTAAAACAGCTACTAAACCAACTTTGCTCCTTTTAGTTATTTGCAAACTAATAACTGTTTTTTAGCTTAGCATTGATAGTAAAAATGTTCAAGCGATCCAAACGTTAAAGTACTTTAGCTGCCTTCTGATCTAGTAGTGGTGTTTAGCCACCTTTATGCGATGCAAAGTATATTTTTTTTGTATTTAGCGGCTTTTTCTTTTTTGGTATCTTGAAAACGGTGAAAGATAGAATTACCGTTCCTGGACAGATCGATAGAGTTTTTTTTTTTATAAGTACTATGGCATTAAAAAGTGAAAAATGGTCAAATGTCATTTAGCGGCCTTTATGCTTATCGACGGCAGTAATGACGAGACAGTATGGTGTGCCTTAACCTGTTCCTTCGGAACGAAATATATAAAACAATATAAAGAAGGCAAGAAAAAATAATAATCGGACGTGCTATAACCAGTGTCACCAGATGTAGTATTTTCAATACTACAGTAGTATTTTTTGGTAAAATATTGAGGTTGGTGGTATATTTTTATGTAAAGAGTGTTGTTTGGTAAGGCTTTCTCTTTTTGAGAGGAGTTCAATGAATACCGTCCTCAGTGTCTGACATCTTACAAGAGCACGTCAAGCACAAAATATAATGTAGGTAACCAGAACCACTGATTGTAAATTATTCTCGTTCTCTCCTTAGTTTCGCCGCCATTTTTGATTCGTTCCCTTAATGGCCTGGCTTATACTTTTATATTTGAGTTACAAACACGCGCCGTCGCCATTATTATTTCAAAGACCTACAAATTTTAACAGATTTGCCGAAAGACGAGCAATTCTATGCTATTGCCTAATATATTAATGCCACTCAAAATCTTTAAATTTCAAAAGATATAAACAAGTGTTAACTACCTTAAAATGTTTCTAGAAACTATTTTCTTTACCATTTTTTAGAATACAATAAAAAAATTAAACAACATCACAAAAGGTTTGAAACATCTGAAAATATAAAGTCACTTTCCTTCCATTTCAGGAAAAATACGTAGTTTACCTCTTCAAAATCAATTTAAAAAACGTATCGTGCCATACACTACCGTCTTTTGATCTCAACTAAACTTGAATCAAGTTTAAACCAGAGAAAAAGAAAAAAAAAACATGTGTTTTTATATACATGGCTGATGGCACAAAAGGCGTGCCATCAATTTCTATGGCGCTTGACACGCCAGTCGTGACATAGAAAATTTTGTTCACAACCATGGCGAAAAGTTTTCCAAAATGGGTGCCGCAACGAATCGGTTGAGGAAATCAAACATTAATAGGTCTTAAAGGTACTAAATGAAACGGCAGGAATGTTAATAAAGATTAATTTATTTTCAGACCAGCAACAGTTTTAATGTACAGTCGAACCAATTGAATTGTGACCCATTTTGCTAATATAGTAGCACATTCCTATGTTACGATGACAGCGGTGAGGGAAGAGCCACTTTACAGTGCGACAACGTTTTCTGTTCCGGTGGCCAAAAACTGGAACTAAGTCATGTATTTTTAGGGTTCCGTAGTCAACAAGGAACCCTTATAGTTTCGCCATGTCCGTCTGTCTGTCCCCACTCTAGCTCATAGAGTCTTAGTACTAGAAAGCTGTAATTTGGCATGAATATAGATATTTATCACGCCAAGAAAGTGGTAAAGTAAAATTTAAAAAAACATTTTTTTTAAGGTTACCTCCCCTACACGTGAAGTGGGTATGTACCTAATGTAATGTTTTGTGAATTATTAAGCTTTAAAGTGCAAAATTTTGTTAGAGTCATGTCAACATTGAAAGGTCGTTTTGAAATTCGACCTTATTGAATTGTAATTTAAGTTGGATACATAATTCAATTGGTTCGACCTTACGTACGGAACGATACATAAAGGAACATTAAATTTTATTAAGCTTACGTTAGAACGAAGGGAATGTTAGTTAGATATTCGTTTACTAGTTTAAGTTACAAATAAACAGGCACGTATTATATACTTCAAAGTTATTTTATGTGGTGGAAGCCCTCCCGTTAAATAAATTAGTTATTCGTTCAAGATCACATAACATTATGTGTTTTTAACGCAGTCCTCCAGTATTGGGGAAAGGAAATTGTCTGTAAAATAAAATATATCGTTATTCTAAGTACAAATACTAAGTACATTATAAGATGATTACCTACATACATATCTACAATAAAATATCTCGACGAATGATTTTAATGTATTCAATAATATTCTTAAAAGTGAGTATTGATAAATAAATACCTAATAAAATATTGAGGGCTAGCGCTAACAACGAATGTCTTGTCATCACGACTTTTCTTTCGCGTCGCAGCTCTTCAGTTACTATAAAAGTGGAATACAATAATTAATTATCTCTGATATCAGAACATTGGCCGAAGAAGAGGCTGCTACACATAGCTTCCGATAAATTTGAATTGAGCTACAGTCGCCGAGAGTTGAAAAAGTCAGGGTTTCTCAAATAATTACTAATTGCGGCCGGCTTATTATTTAAAAAAATTAAAAAAATGGCCGCCGCTTTCCCATTCGGATCGCGGTTGACTACATCTGCGTGCCCCTTACCACTAAACACGGTGAAAGCATCAGATTGACGACGACCCCATACAGTTTGCGCTAATTAAGCGACAGTTACGCTGTTCGGAAACGTATATTTATCAACTCTCGGCAAACAGACTATAATAATCAACGTCTTGAACGATTTTATTATACGATATTGTTATTATTTGGGTCATGTTATTCAAGTCATAAAACATCATAATAATATCGCGTCTCTGTTAAAACGAAAGCTTCCTTATGACTACAATAAATGAGAAGCCCCACATTCTTATTAAATAGTTAATAAACTTGCGAGGAAGAAAATCGACTAGCTGTGTAATTTTTATAATACAAACGTGATCTTTTTTCAGTCTCATTTTTATATTAATACATGAATCAAATGCTTAATTGACAGGCAGAATAGTGTCACAAACCTACAAAAATCAAAGATAATTGTTGAGAAAGAGAAAACGAAGACGCTATTCAGGTTTCATACATGTTTACGTGGAAATCAAATCAAACATTGATTTATAGAAAGTAGGAAATCAACAAACGCTGAAAGTTGCAAATTGATTATTTGACAATTAAAATTTGACATGTAAAAATTATGACTAGGCAGGCACTGACATGTAAAAAAGACCCTGAAATGAGTAGCTAAGTAAGTTGGTTTGAAAACAGCCCAGTGTAGCGATTTTATTGCTCACAAGTGTATATAAAATAGTAAAATTTTAACATAGTTTATTTTAAAACCTTTTTCGAACATAATTGTCATTTAAATTGTCGCAGCCAAATGGTTGAATCCGCCATTTAATTAAACGCCTAGGCCGATCATTTTTTTCCGTAAGCTATTTTATCTTCCCATAAGTTGACGGAGTCACAAACAAAAACCATGAAATTTCTAACCTATCACGTCTTCTACAGGACTTCCGAGCGAGGGGTACATGCTGCCATACTTAACCATCCGGCGGATTCTACCATCCGCCTACGACATATATACAGGGTGAGTATCTGTGATGGGTCTGTATAGATAAATCAAGTGTTCAAAGGAAAATGTTTCAAAAATTCTGTCAATCATTTTTCATATTTATGTCATTCCTTTGCAAGACTTTATCCTTATTACCAACAATATCAATTGGTGCAATATACAGGCTGTTATTTTTTTAACAAAATCAAGGGGTTTGATTCTCGGTCAAAGTAACAGATTCTTCAAAAAGGAGAAAATGGAGTTTTGTTTTCTCAAAGATCGAGCTCATGCCGCCTTTGAACACTTTTCGTTATTTAGTTTCTGATTTGGCCATACTGGCTATCTCAAAAACTCACTCTGTATATACATATATCTATAACAATAGTGATTATATAATGCTCAACCTACTTTATTTACTTTCTAATTAGCATTACAGTAGTATTGTCAAAATTCGTATTAATAATAATAATATGTAATAACAAAATGAAGTACATAAGTATATTAATTAAACATTAGCGTAGTTTTCAACAAATATATTAAAATACTTAGTACATTAGATCTTACAAATATCAAAATAAAATCATAAATAATAAAATAATGTCCGTCCATATTATTATAAAATATAAGCATAGAACTAATATAAATGCATTTCAAATACTACTTTTTCTAATCGAAACTATTTAAAGAATGTAAAGTAAATTCTGAAACAGCAAAGTCCATACATTTTGTACATTTTGGAATTTATTCACAATATCACAACGTGCCTGATTTTGATTTCCATGCTTCATTTAGAATTTAATACGTGACAGAGGGCCTACTCTGAAACGCAAAACCCGAAACTTCGGTATACCCGTCCCTCTCACTCTCTAGCCGGGACAGAATCGAGTGAAAGGGGCGGGGCTAACCGAAGTTTCGGATTAGCGTTTCAGAGTACGGTCCCTGGTTCCATCTTACGTTCTTCGTGGGTTCCATGAAAATAAACGATAATAGTACCATGCAAACATTGTCCACACCCACCAACAGATTTTAAACGTATTTCACTCTGTTGCCACTTGCCACGTTAAGAATTTTTTGATATAACGACATCCACCGCAAGAATGGAAAAGGTAATGAATGCAATTTTTATGTCACAACTTGTTTTACAGTAATAAATACGACAAAGTGTACTTACAGATGAGGAGCCAGACCGACTGGGTTCGAACAACTTTTGCTGTGGCCTATTTTATCATTGACGAATTGGTTTTTCCGTGCCGACTATGTTTGATGACAAAAATATAGATTATTATTATTAAAATTGTGTAACGAACGACCATGCCCAATTTTAAATATTGTAATGTTGCATAATAGTAATAAATATTAATATTAAAAGCAAATGTTAAAGCAATAATCTAGAATGTCTCTAGAATTAGCTAAATTTATACACCGGTAAGAGGAATCCAAGCTTTAACAAAGAATTATGTAGGTACATATAAACTCTTTATACTTAAAGTCTAATTTACGATTTTCTTAAATTATTATAAATTTAGCTAATAAGTAACGTAGACCGACGGTAGTTTAGTTTCACATATAAATTATTTAAATAGATTTTAGAAAAAATTATGAGACTCCCAGATGTGTAAGTATGATTTTTGATAATGTTTACGATTATTTTTATGTTAATATAAATTTTTAAAAATAGTAACTTAGACCAGCGTAAGGTTAGTTCGATATCTAAATTATTAAAATTGATTTTATAAAATTTATGTGAGACGGTGAGACTCAGATGTGTATGATTGTTGATATTAAAGATATTATGCATCACTTTATCTGTTTTGTTATAGTCATTGTACGTACAAAAAACATTTTTCGCATAATAAAAACAAGTAAGTATACTTAATATAAACAGGCAAATACCAGGTATATAATATATATTCTAATTTTAAATTAAGTAAATAATCTCAAAAAACTGTGTTCTATGTTATTTATTTCTACCAAAATATATCTTGCAAAAACTAACTAAAAAACCAATATTATACAGTCTAGCTAATGTGTAGATTATATTATTCACTAGAATACGTGATGTTGTAAAATATATGATAAAGACCTATATCTCACGAATACGCGTGAGCCATACTTGAGCAAGTAAATGTACTTGCACGTGGTCTCTGTGTGCGTAAGCTCAGGAGCGGTAGTAGAGTAGCGGTAGAAACCTAGTAGTTACGCACACTAGAGAGCGTCCACACGAATAGTAATACGCATTACAACTACAAGTATGGCTCACCCGCATTTGTGAGATAGAAGGTCTATAATTAAACTCTGTTTCAAATACGATGGCACGGCTGACACATTCAATTCGACAAGTCTAGAGATGTGACTTCATATATCACCCTGGGCTGCATATCCAACGATTTATCGATAATATCTTAGTACTATCAATCAACAATCGGTTCCAATAAAATATCGACTATCGTATAAATAATATTTATATTTAATTGTTATTTCGATATAGGTACTTACCTAGAATATTCAAGTCAGTTTGCCGAGAACAAAAAAATCATTTTAACTCCTATTTTACAGTTTTTGCTAAGCCAAGTCGTTACATTCTTTTCTTTCTACTGACTTAGTTAGTTTTGTAAATTGTGATTAATGTTTATTATTGTATAATGATTCATTCACAATGGAAACTTTACTTATATGAATATTATACTAAAAATATTTTGTAGTTTCGATCATGTTCACGCGATTTTAGCCGATTACGTAATTATTATAGTCACATTTCTAGCTTTAATGACGATAGAACCTTACCAGTTACGTCTCCAAAATAATAAAATTTATAAAAGAATTGTACCTACAACTCGGG
Source organism: Crambus lathoniellus (assembly GCA_949710035.1). Taxonomy (NCBI): domain Eukaryota; kingdom Metazoa; phylum Arthropoda; class Insecta; order Lepidoptera; family Crambidae; genus Crambus; species Crambus lathoniellus. The sequence continues at coordinate 35,619,572 of OX453296.1, forward strand.
CGAGCTAACTTGACACCTGCAGGTTATACCCATCTCTGTCACTCTGCGGGCATGGCAGAATCGAGTGAAAGAGACGGGTATAATTTGCAGGTGTCAACTTAGCTCGCCCGAGTTGTAGGTACAATTCTTGTACCTGAAAATTACAAACACGAAAAAAAACTCCGTGATTATTATTACAACGTATTATTGTACAGTACCAAGTATTGATTTATTTTTATGTAATAAAAAATTTGTATTTGTAATGCTCAACTCTTTCCAATTATTAAAAAAGGGGGATGTCCGATTTTAAGGTTTCAGGAAACACCGCGTGTCGTAGTTAAAATTTTCGCAAACGTTAACAGTTACCTATGTTCTATGGCCGTACCATCATAATTAAAACAGAGTATAACTAAATTGAACAACTATTATAAAATCAGGATTTTCACATGTTTAAATTTTATAGTTATTATAGTGATAATGACCCTTTGCTCACTGTATACCTACCTATAACGCAGTTCGCCTAGTTCGCGTTATGCCTAAACGTCATTTCAAATAAGCGTTTAGTCCATATCTCACATTGCCCATTTCGCGATACGACTATGTCGCTATTGGACTATATCTCACATTGCCCATTTCACTATACGACTATGTCGCAATTGGTCTAATTTTTAACATTGGTTTTTTACTGTTCTGACTGGGGCGAGGATATTTCAACTTATCAAAAAAAATTATTTGACATCTATTTTATGAATTTTAAAACTGATTGCGAAGTTGCACAAATTCATTGTAGCAAACGGTCTCTATACAAACGGCGATAACGTTTTCCACGTTTAAGGCGCTACTCGGAAAAATATGGACTTTTTGATTTAAAACTAAAGGACGGTTACAGTTGTTAAAAATCTGGTAATAAGATATATATTTCTTCATACCTTTATCTAGAATCGTATAGTTTCAAAACACGATTTTATGATTTTGCCTCGACACTTTTTATTTTCGAAAAGACCTCTAAAAAATACGAAAAGTGAAGATTATTCTTAAATGGGGTTACTTACACTATTGGAAATTGGTTTAATAAGTGGACACCAATAATATTGAGGATCGTATAGAAGCATTTTTTTTAAATCGCTGTAGTTTTTTAATACAAAGTGATTTTGTGTTTTTTTTGCCTAATCTGCAAAATCGGTCTCGCTCCCGCGCGCGTCGTTTTCTCATTGCTATCTCGCTTCAGCACATTTTTTCCGAGTATCGCCTTAATCCTATAAGCGTTATACATAAAGGCTGATATTATTATAAAAAGCATTTGGATTATAATTTTGTTTGAAATTGTTTATACTTAAGTATTGGAATCTTTTTTGACAATAGGTAAGTAGTTTTATTTAATTAGCGCCCAGTATTAATTTTTATTTTATTATATTTTATTTAACAATTTTAGGGAAACTTACAGCTTTGTAATAACAAATTATAATTATACAGGTATAGTTACGGATGGCCAATTACCAGTTTCCACTGATAAGTTCACAGGATTTTAGTTGATGGGTCCGTGCAAACAAATTTTTTTTTTTTTTACAAACTCTTAATAACTTTACTAAGTACTTGCTTAATTAAATTAAGAAATGTGGTCCATCTTGCTCTTGAACTAAAACTCAATTAACCTTAGTCTCACTAAGCCTATCTCGCTTTTGAACTAAAACTCAATGAACCTAAAGTCTTACTATTAGCTAATTTTAATTTTGATTGGCGTTTCAGAAACCGGCGGTTAGTCTCACTAAGCGAGAACTAAGCGTTCAAAAGCGAGATACCTTTGAACTAAAACTCAATGAACCTAAAGTCTTACTATGCTATCGAACTAAAACGGATTTGACCCGAATTTGACGCACATTGCGTTGTAGGTATACAGTGAGCAAAGCATAATGACCATGTAAGTTTAAAATGTTATTTGATAATACTTTGGTAGGAAACAGACAGAAAAAAATACATAGGAAAAAATGTGATAGTAAAAAACCTACGAGCCCCGTAAGAAGCTTTCAGGCGGGCTTCTTATGGGGCTGGTGGGTTTTTTACTATCACATTTTTTCCTATAGGTACTTACAAAATTGCATTGTGAATGCATAAAAATAATATAAAATCAAAAAAATACATTTCAAAAGTGATGTTTAAAACTGTTAATTAATGAGTGATTGAATGTGGTATCTACAACTAAGTACCTAACAGTCATTCCCAATAACCTATCGTAAGTAAGAGATGGGGATGCTAGAGTTTGGTTGCCTTTATATTTAAGTTAATCAGTCCAAAATAACAACGGTTGCTAAATATTGTAACCAAGATAGGCCTATCAAACTAAGGATTGATTATTGGGAATGACAGTAAGATTTCGTGAAACAAAACACGAATACAAACGCTACGATCACAATTCGTCTTTAACCTTTGCGTGAGATTTGCAGAAGTTTAGCATGTCTTCCATAGACCGGTCTCCTGTGTAATCGGCTAAGAATTTTCCGTTGGAATATATTTTGAAGGTGGGCAAAGTTTCTATGCCGGCGAGATCAGCTACTTTTGGGTTTTCGGCGGCGTCGATGGCTATGATTTGAACGGGAACTTTGTCGTTCTTTACAGTTGTGGCTAAGCGACTGAATGATGGCTTCACGGCTACGCAGTGGCCGCACCCTTTGAATTAAATAAACAGTAGGTACATAAAATCATATGCTGGCGTTCAGAAATAAAGAAAGTGCAATTCTCATTTTCATACACTTTACTGCACTAAGACATGCCAAAGAGAGAACATGTGTCAAACGTGGACTTATGGCAACGCGTCTAGATTTCTATGCAAGTAATTTTTTATGGTATGTGATGTAGTATGTAGTCTAAAAGCAGCAAATATTACAGTAACTTGGTGAAGTGAATTCCTATACACAATAGGAAAACATGGTTTTTGAAATTCTAGATCCATTTCATCAGTATCATCATCAGCATCAGCCATTTATTGTCGCCACTGCTGGGGCACAGGCCTTTCTTATGGATGGACTAGGAGAATGGGCCATGACCCACCACGCGGGTCCAATGCGGTTTGGTGGGTATCACCGATTCCAATCGCAGCTAGGACTAACGGCTTTCCAAGCATGGAAAAGCTCGAGATAATCAATTTTTGATCACCCATCCCGTGACCGACCATTGCGAAAGCTGCTTAACCTCATCGATCATGGGGCGAGCGCGCTAACACAGCGCCACTGACTCCTCTAGAGGCTAGATCCCTTTGCATTGTGCCAAAGAATGCATAAGAGAATTATTGAACTCATTTAGACATCAGCCTCCCTAGCATGACCAAAAAAACGCGATATGATAAGTTATCCCGTTTAACTGTCAAAAGACTATGGGTTTTGACGTTTGAATGTCGATAAATCGCTTTATCATGCGATACATATCACGTTTTGGGTGGTCATGCTAGGCTTACAGTAGGGCTAGCACATCTTGAGCGCGACTCGAGTGAGATAGAGTCGCGGGCACTTTCGGCCAATCAGATCGCTCGTAGATAGCGGGCGTGACTTAAGACGACGTGCTGATTGGTTGAAAGGAGCGCGACAAAGAGTCGCGCTGGGTTGTGCTAGACCTACTGGGCTGGTTCTAAATGATGATAAGACTAATGATTAATACTCACAACTGGCGTAGAACATGACGAAGGTGGGCGTGGAAGCGGCCACAATCTTCTCAAAGTCGGCATCACTGGACAATACCACGTTGACTCCGAAGCCGGCCTCCTGCTGCGTCTTGGGCGCCTTCTGTGCCGTCTGGTGGCTATCCATCTGGCTGTGAATGAACGACACGAAGTCCGCCTCCTGCGGAAATAGAAACAGGATGGAAAAAAAATCGACCCTGGAGGGAAACTGCCTTAAATAATAAATAGTTGGCTCATTTTATTGAAAGGAAAATTTTTTATAACATAAAAATCTACCTTGCAAGCCGCCGCAAAAATCGCTCGGACTGTCAAAGTGGCCAGGACATTTTTCTAATCTTACAAAGGTAGCCTGATCGTGTGAACAGCGTTTTATGCTGGTGCCTGATGACATATTTTCTCATCATTTTAGCCGTACCTTTTTTATGACTGTAAAAAGACGGCCAGGTTGCGGCTAGACAACCACACTTTTTTTAACGAAGCTTATTACCTACAACTAACAATAAGTATATCATGCTGGTCCAGACGGTCGCCTTCCGGTCGATAACACATTGTGGCAGTGGAAAAGCCGTTGACGGCGGAGCTCGCGCCAACTCCAAGTAATATCAATAGTTCTCACTAACTCGGGCTATGATTAACAGTCAGTATACGTTACCTTTCTTCCCCCGCTATAATCCTTGACCAGCTTGTCAAAGTAGCTGAAGTACTTGACGGTGGGGTAGCCGCTGACTCCGTGGCTCGCGCACAGCTCCTGGTGAACGGTGCAGTCCACAGCTCCAAACAATACCATCAGCTCATCGGCGAATGTCTCGGCCGCACTCACGAACTCTGGCTTCGTGCTCTTGCAGTGCCCACACCCTTCGGAAAAAATACCACTGTGATTTATCTCACAGACACTAACTATGCCAGAGCGCAATCTACATACAAAATTATTTTAAAATGTCATATATTGGAAACTTTTTGTACATCTGGAAGATTTTTACGCAAACGGGGAGGCCAAATACTTTTATTTTTGCTTCTTTTACATAAAAACAGGAAAAATCTAAAAGGGTTACGCGGAGTGTTACTGTGAGTTTCGTGTGCCGTGGACAAGTTCAAGTTGAGCTCGACAACGAAAACAGTGATACGGGTGTCAAGCGTAATAAACGAACTATATAAGCCTCTCCGATCCGAACACGGGCCACCGACCACAACCACAAAACGCCGCCATCGACCTTTCATGTTAAAATTTTGTTTCACAAAAACTAAGATCCTGCGCCTATTGCGAGTTTGGCGAGCCTTGGCGAGTTTTTAATAGTATGCCACGAGTGTTTTAATATCGAGTTATGTGCAGTCTCATAAACTACTATTAAGTTACATTTTTGTTAACTGCTCCGTTAGTACAGCATAATTTAAGAAAAGACGATTGAGAAAAGAATGAGTAACATACAGGGCGCGTAGAACATGACGAGCGCGTGCTTGACCTTGCGGAGGGTGTTCCTGAAGGCAGCGGCGTCGAGGTGGCGCACGGCCGACTCTTCCTCGGCCCACGCGCGCTGCGGCGGCGGCGGCGCGGGCGGCTCCTGTGGCTCCTATCGCGAACACAACTCATTTGTAAAAGTGTAGGTAATGGCTCCTATCGCGACCACAACTTATTTGTGAAAAATTCTCTAAAATGTAAAAAAATAATCTGTCTCGGTCGGAACAGAAAAGATAAGTGCTAAAAGAGTAGGTATTATATTATGTTGGGTTGTGTTCCTGAAGGAGCGGCGTCGAGGTGGCGCACGGGCAACACATCCTCGGCGCGGTGGCGCGGCGACGCCTGTGTGTGGCTGCTATCGCGAACACAACTTATTTGTAAAAAAAGTCTCTAAAATGTGAAAAAAAATATCTGTCTCGGTCGGACCAGAAAAGATAAGTGCTAGAAGGGTAGGGGTATGTATCAGTCAGACACTACGCATGACGTCAGCGCGGCGAGCGTATACAGATACATAAACACTAACACATATTAGTAGGTAGTAGATTAAGCGCGGTATTCCGCGATTCTCTTCGGTTCTCCTTATCCATCTATAAGGTCAGTGCCTCAGCAGGACATTAAATGGCTGTCGATGATGAAACACGGTAAACCACGCGGTACACGATCATACTATACAGTGCGAACAGTACATAGCCACTCGGTTTGAGATCTTGCGCACGCCACGCAGTATCGCCCGGTTCCGCGCGGGTATGATAACATCTAGCACTGTTTAGTATGATCTTGTACTACGAACGACTATTAAGGCGCTACTCGGAAAAAGTATAGACTTTTTGATTTAAAACTATAGGACGGTTACAGTTGTTACAAATCTGGTAATAAGATATATATTTCTTGATACCTTTATCTAGAATCGTATAGTTTCAAAAACACGATTTTATGATTTTGCCTCGACACTTTTTCTTTTCGAAAATACCTCTAAAAATATGAAATATCAAGATTATTCTTAAATGGGGTTACATATACTATTGAAAATTGGTTTAATTAGTGGACACCAAAAATATTTAGGATCGTGTAGAAGCATTTTTTTAAAATCGCTATAGTTTTTTAATACGAAGTGATTTTGTGTTTTTTTGCCTAATCTGCAAAATCGGTCTCACTCCCGCGCGCGTCGTTTTCTCATTGCTATCTCACTTTAGCATAATTTTTCCGAGTATCGCCTTAAGGGCCAGTTCAGACACAGCGAAAACCGAGCGGTTTGACGACGGCGCGGAACTTATTACATTACGACCCGCGCAGTCTTGTGTGAACGAATGTTATAATAGCTGCGCGGTATGCCCAATAGCACAGTTTCCGCCTGTGTCGTTTTTGTTGTTGTTATTGTTGTTGTGGCTGAACTGGCTGTGCATTTCACACTGTGATATCTCGGGCAGTTTTTATGCTAGCGAAATAATTCTTTTACCAATGTTTCTTTTTTTCAGAGGTTATTATGTATAACATAAAATAAATAAATAATCGTCTGGCCTATTTAAGAATGTTGTGACAAAATTTCAAAGTTGTAACTAGCAATTATAGTCTATTTACTTTTTTATTCAAAGTTAAGTCCATGTTTTCGTATTATAAAATAGATAATGTAGGTACGTAAAAATAATACTTTCTTATTTTTAAATTAATGCATTTCTTAGATAAAGAGACATATCAAGATTGTTTACTAAAAGTCGTTTGCTTCGCTGATTAGAGTGTAGATTATTTAATATGATATGACCCACCTTAATGAAACCAATAATCTGCTCCTCCTGCCTGGCATGGCCGGCGTCAAACTTGAACTCGCCCTTGCTGAAGTACTTCAGAGTCGGGTAACCCTTGACGCCGAAACGGGACGCTAGCTCAGGTTGTTTTGTGGCGTCAACCGCGGCTAGCAAACCATTTATCTACAACAAAGATCAAAGAATATACAACGTGCTAATGAATAAGCGCAAAACCTCGAAGATGGTGATTGTGCTCATGCATATCAACAACTTTTACTATGGGGCCAACTCTGCAACTAAAAAAAATCAGCTGTTCCATACATTTTGGTGAGTAGGTAAGGTATTGACAATTTGTATGAAACAGCTGTTTTTTTTTTGTGGAGTTGAATTTGGCCCCATAGTAAAAGTTGTTCATATTCATAAGCACAATCATCACCTAAGAGGTTTTGCGCTTATTCATTAACACATTGTATAACTAGCTTTCCGCCCGCGGCTTCGCCCGCGTGGAATACACGACGTTATCCCACGGGAATGTGATGTTTTTTCGGGATAAAAAGTAGCCTATGTCACGCTTCAGCTCCCAAACTACCCGCATACCAAAAATCAAGTCGATCCAAACAAACAAACACACATTCGCATTTATAATACTAGCAGACCCGGTGAACTTCGTTTCACCAACATCTAATAAATATAGACAGATAAAAATAAATAATCGCGAAGCGCATCTAAATTCACCAAATAAGTTTTATACACTGCCTGCTGCTACGTCTTCTGTGTTGTGGACTGTTGACGCGCGCCAGAAAATTATCGGTTTCATCTTTATCTTTTATCTTTATCATACATTTGGCATGATAAGAAACACATTAACGCGCAGTGTGTTGTGTTGTAGCACGATCTGACGTTTCATACTAAATGCGCGTGTATATAAGGCATAAGGGTCTGTTCAGACAGCGGAAACTGCGCGGTTCTTATTTACAATATGACCTGCGCGGCTAGGTGTGAAAGAATGTTAGACGGTAATGGAAACTAGAACCTCGCGGTCGTCTCGTCCGCGTGTCTGAACTGGGTGCCTACCATCAACTCTTATTGTGGTTTTGTTTAGGAACCTAAACTGATCTGCTTCGCTTATTCGTACCACGACAGCTTAATATCAATGACAGCGATTCAGTGATCATTCAATGACATTTCACAGCCGCTGAGCTGTCATCAACTCTTATTTGACGTATAACTTGGCCAAGCTAACATGTCACCTGCAGGTTATACCCGTCCCTTTCACTCTCCTGGCATGACAGAATCGAGTGAAAGAGACGGGTAGAAGAAATAGGGACACAAATCGTTCGGTCATTCACATTTAGCAATTCATTTGCGATCCAGTTTTTAGAAGGTCATGGTACGAAAGAAAGCAATTCATTTTAGGAACCTATTCTGCATCGCGCTATTTTTGAATCGCTGTCTTAAAGTTGATGGTATGCACCCTGGAACGAAAGGGCCCCACAGACTATCAGTCCGCCTGCAGGCAACGGTCTGTCAATTGGCTGCAATCGGCCACAAACTCACAGTTTTACATACAATAACCGAATGTCAGGTGGTATGTTCGACCGAGGACTACAGGCAGCGACTGAGTCTGTGGGCCCTTAAAGCCGGGTCCAGACATGTATCATTTGCCCGATTCGTATCGTCCCCGTACCGTATCCGTATCGTCGCCGCGTATCATGATCGCATATGTGGACGGGTAATGATACGCGTATCATGATACGCGATCTCGATACGCCGTTATGATACGGCCCGTCCCATGTCGTGTCGGTTTTTGTCCGATCATCAAAGGTGATATCATGACTACTGTGAAGATACGGATACGGAGCAAATCGGAGGCGTCCACGACTTGATACGGGGCATGATACAATACGCAGATACGGTACGGTGAACGGATACGGTGATAGGATTGGGCAAATGATACATGTCTGAACCCGGCTTAAGGATAAGGACACATCTGCTGAACGTACGGCGCCGAAAATCCAGCGACTGACGTTTTTTCAAGCGACGTAATTTCGGCTGATGTGTCATAGGGGACTTCAAAAACACTGCGAGCGTATTCAACCGTACGTTCGGCGCCGTACGTTCCGCAAATGTGTCGCGACACTAAATCGCAACGCAACGCACTGTTGTCGTGTAGCGCTTACGGCGCTGCGCCTTCTTTCACTCTGACAACCATTCTTTTCTGTGGACTTGATTACCTTTTCAGTCTTGATTCTCGTAGCTGCTTTTTCGAACTCTGGTTTTATCCTCTTACAGTGGCCGCACCACGGCGCGTAGAAAACAACCAATGCGTGCTCAGCCTTTGCCAATACGTTGTCGAAAGTCTCCGCTAAAGGAAAAGAATCTTTAGTTCAATGAAGTTATTGTGAAAAATTCATATAAGTAATAAGTATTAAGCTAAAATATCCGCAAAAAATAGTAAGTAAGCTACATAATATTTATTTTTTTACAATATGTAGGGACTTTTGTCAAGTGACGCCTGCTTCAACCAAAGTCATTACTGTTATCTTACCACTATAAGAAAGTATTACGGGTGGTCGTTGCTGCTGCTGAAAGGACAACGGCTGAAAGAATCTAGATGAATTGTGGCACATAAGATAGACTATTTTGTACTAGCAAGTATCGCTTTTATTTTATACCGATTTAAATAAAAATGGATAAGGCCGCAGTGTTGACGACACAAAGTGAAATAATATAATAGTTACTAGTTAAATATCTTTGAATTTACATGATATCAACACAACATGTTTCTACAAAATAAACTGTAAAAACGCTCAACAGCGAGTGTATCCCAATATTTCCATGAAAATACAAAATGGTAGTCATAATAATTATGGGACATGCTTTTTCCGAATTATATCCCATTATTTCCATAGTGAATTTTAGTATGTGCACGCGCTGAGCTGACCAGTCGCGCAATGACGATGGAAATAGTGGGATGGATGGAATGTAAAACGATTCCAGTGTTTCCATCAGTGGAAATAGATAATGGAAATAGGCCCGATTTCACCAATGATATTTAAACGCGATTAACGCTAAACGTGTTTAAAACGTATTTCTGTCCCTGTCAGATTCAAACAGATGACAGAGACAGAACTATGTATTAAACACGTTTAGCGTTAATCACGTTTAAATATCAGTGATGAAAGTCGCCCTTAGAGTTAGAGTCAGAGTTTATTTCTTGCAAGTCACAGGTTATTATTATTTAAAAAGGGGACGCCAGCGAAGCCGGACGGGTGATCGTCACCTGGGTCGGAACCATTTCACACAGATCCCCAAGAAGTCACAGGTTACAGAAGGTGGTGTACATCGTCAACAGCAGGGCTCAGACCAAATTCTGAGCAGCAGGGTGGCTAAATAAAACTACAGTGCACTACAATATAATGTAACGTAATCGCATCCCGATTTGCTTAAAATTAGTAGTACATACAATAGGTTCAACTAAGTTTCATTGGATACCAATTAAAACGTGACTAACATACCCGAAAGTAATGTTTGCTTTAGTAAACGAGCCAGAAACATTATCAATATGTAGAAATTGAATTCACTATTTTTGACATGGTAAAATCTATCAGTCATGACAGAAGTCTTCAGTGACAGATCTCATTCTAGTCTTTTTGAGGCAAGTCTAACTGGCAAAAAAGTTTGCCATAAACCATAGTCAAAATTTTATAAAATATCCAGTAGAGCAACATAGAGTGCTCGTCAGATAAGTCTGCGCGCGGTAAAAATCGAATACTAATCTTTTCTATAACATTAGAACAAAACAATGCACTGTAACTAGCGCCAAAAACGCGCCAGGCACGTGCAGAGTTATCTGACACACACTCTAGTTTGACAATAAGTGAGGAACCTTTGGCTTTTTTTGTAGTAGGTATTCAGTTTTTGTCATACCGATAACTTAAAAGAAATACAGTTCTTTTATCTCATGAGCGCGGGTGAGCCATACTTGTATGTACAATAGTTGTAATGCGAATAGACACGCGCACCAGTTTGCGTCGGTGGGCGACTCGGCCAAACCTGCCCCCAACCCCTGACGGAATCAGATTGAGATCAAAATCGAAAATTACAGTAGCCACTTTTAATGTGATCAAAAATCATACCATCAATCACAAAAAAACTACATTTTTGTGATCGAAGGTGTGAGTTTTGACCATAAATCTATAACAGTACAAACACCTATAACGATTTCATTTAGTTCGGTATTCAACCACTATTACATGCGTACCACTTATGTACACCGACAGTAGAATCTATTTATGTTTATATGCCACTGCATAAACAAATAGCCTCTACTGTCTTGACCTCGAATTACAATACCACTAGATTACCGGTTGGAGTTTCAAAAATAAGAGCGCTCATCAAAGGACTCTTATTTCTTATCGCTTCCTATCATTTATGTCGTAAGATCGAAAATTCGATACCTTTTCCATTTAAAAAAAGTCAGTCGGTGCCATATTTAAGTTTGGTTTTAGTACGTGAGGCGTTATCTAGTGGTATTGTTAATCGCAGTCTCTTGCTTAAAAAACTGTTTTCATGCATTTGTATGATCAAGCAGTCGTATCAATAAGTAGAAACACTAGAATCGCCAGTAGAATAGAAAGAAAATGTATGGGATTGACACACCTGACATTAGCGATTGAAATCTCACGTGACCGCTAATGTCAATCCAATACATTTTCTTTCTATTCTACTGGCGAATTTGATAATAGAAAGCCACTTGTCTAGGGCAGATTTCAAACCTGTCAAATGCAACACGTCCGTGTCGGGGGACCAGCTTTCATCAACAGTTTCCTTCTTTTGCTGCAAGTGAGCAGTTGGGTCCCGCATGAAATCCACCATAGCTTGCCGTTTGTTTTCTCCATTGTATGGGAAACGTAACTGCCCTTTCCTGAAAATATCCAATCCACATAAATATCAAAAATACTTTTGTTATAAAAAATGCAATCTGCTTAAAGCTTTAAACCAATCACCAAAGTAACTTACTCTATAAGACTCTATAAAGCCCTTGTTTCTCGCTAACAAGGTGTATTATAGTTATTTGACAAGTTTTATGCAACGTTTTCGTTTATATGTAGAAAACTTTTTGTGTACAAATTTAGAGGAAACGAAAACCTAACCATTGGATAACAGGATGCAGGCTATAGCTATTGTTTCAACTTCCTGCCTGCCAATTAAATTAATAATAATAGTAGTTTTGTGTGATACTTGTTCAAGTTCTACATATTTATGATCTTGTGTTTTATACCTTGTTATGTTATCCAACAAGCGCGGGTAGAGTTTTTCTTTTAAACAATTTTACTGGACAGGCCTTCAGCTAAGTCTTTATAATAATTTATATATCTTCATAACTTTTCATTAGAATGCAGGTGTAACTATTAAATTCCAATGTTTCTTGGAGTATTTGTTATCAAGTATGTTAAATCAGCCTTCTCGGTAAGTTCTGCTGAGGTAGTCACAACTATATTAAAACAATCAGCTTCACTTTACCGAAATAACGCAATACAATACAACCGTTAACCAAGTGTTAAAATAACCGACTTTTAGTAAACTCAGGCTTAATTACTTTACAAAGCAAGCGACTACAATGTTTAAGTAAAAAGAGAGACTACTGCAAATTGATTGAGAGATATAAGAGTGCTTGTAAGGCTAAGACACTAAATGCACATTTCTCTTTAAAACACTTACTCATAGTACAGCATTGTGGGGAAGCCCGTTATATTGTAGATTTGTCTTATTTTAGAATTTCCAGGTTTAGCTACATCAATAGCTGCTAATAATGCTTCACCCTAAAAACAAAGGATTACTTATTGATAAACAAGCATTTTTTTTTATGTGCAATAAGTCTAAGGTTATATTCTGTTATCAAAAATTCCAAGGAACTTATTCTAAGCAGAGCAGTATGCACACTAACGCCGCCATTGGAAAAAGTCATAGTGATAGTAAACTATCTCTCTGCAGTGCACTCCGAAGAAGCTTTGTGGTACTTTTTATCGCTAAAAGGTTATTTGTTAGCCTCTCGTTTAGTTTAATTCAGTTGTTTTTGCGAAAAGTGGCCACTTTTAGCTATCTCCATTAAATTAAACGACAAGCTAGAAAATATAGATAAAGCAATAGAAAGTACCACAATGCTTCTTCGGAGTGCACTGCAGAGAGATAATTTACAATTTCGTCTTTAGTTAAGCACTATGATTTTTTTTTCAATGGCGGCGCTAGTGTGCATACTGCTCAGCCTTATGACGACAGACGAGTTTTCTTTTGGATTTTTCATACAAACTTCGAGGAGCCCGTGGCGCAGTGGCTGGCGCGCTTGGCCTGCATCCATTGAAGTTAATCAACTTTCGCAATGGTCGGTCACGGGATTGGTGACCGAAAAAGACTTCGAACTTTTTTATATGGAGCCTGGCATACCTACCTAGTAGCAAGTATAACATATTTTGGTGTATACACCTACGAAACATGCGCCAGTCAACCGAGAAAATAATTAAAAACGACAAATATTATTGACAAAATGTCGTAATCGTAATACCGATGATAATACCTAATTATATCTTCTGAACTATTTCAATTCGAAGATGTACTTAAAATAATTTTATTTTACACATTCAAAGTGAAATATTTGAAAAAGTTGTACCTATTTGTCGTTTGTAATTATTTTCTCGGTTGACTGGCGCATGTGTCATAGGTGTACTTATACCAAAATATTTCATACTTGCAACTTAGGTATGCCAATAATAATGATAATAATAACTTGAGCCCACGTGGTGCTTCATGGCCAATTTTCCTTATCCATCCATAAGGAAGGCTTGGGCCCCAGCAGCAAATGGCGGATGATGATGATATAAACCAATTTCTGTAGTAAAAACTTCTTTAGCGGCGTTGTGCACTTTTGTGATGGGTAAACTTGTAAACTCGCGTCAGGACCGTAAGACGTCTGATCGAAAAACCGTTACAATGTCATTAGAATACGAAGGCAAATTTCGCCATCTTTCCCAAAGTTGTGATGGCTCTGGCACCTCGGTTAGAAAACAGGCGGCGCGCGGCGGCAGAACAGAAGACCCTCGTTTCAAATACAGTCCGTTTTTTTTCTCCAAATTTCTTTTTTTTGTGGAACAGTCTAGGGAATCTAATTCATCTCTAAGTATATTTTCTAAATATCAACGGGTAAAAAAATTTAAGAATATCAAAAATGCAACATTAATATTCAAGTTTTCACTTCTGCCGGCACTCCCGGAGTGCACTCTGTTTTTTTTTTCTTTTAGCTAAGCAAGGTTTGTATGGATAAGCCATTTATTATCTTATAAGGGATTTCAAAAAGAACACATTGTACAAAATAAAACACAGTTACTTTATATTTAAACAAATTGGTAAAGTACCTTTAAGTCTGCTGCCGCTTGAACATACTCTGGTTTCATCGTTTTGCAATACCCACACCAAGGGGCATAGAACATTATCATGGACTTTTTGTAAGCTGCTGCACCTTTTCTTAAAAACTTTGTTAATGCCTACAAAAAATTGGAACACAAATGTAATTATTTTTACTTCTCTGCTGTAACAACTGTATATTTCATAATTACTCACATGTAACGTAAGCACATTGATAAAAATTAATTTAACTTTAATTCTTCACACTTAACAAAGCATAATACAACTAATTATAAGCATATCAGAAGTTTGGTAAACAATTACAAAAATGAATGAACCATAGATTAATTTGATCCTTAAAAGAGAAAGACTATATGAAGCAAAGAAATCACTTTGGGGCACTAACTAATCAGTTAGTGCCCCAAAATTATCTAATCCAGTGATCACTTTTGGAACTGACATTCTTTTTCATACTGCCTGCTTACAGCCCCCAGCCCATTTTAGCATGCTAATTATCTAATGCAAGTGGCTCTAAACCACCGGTCACCAGATCAGATATGTTTGCAGGACTATATAATGTGGTTGACTATGTAAGTTTGTTAAGCCCGACTGCAAAAAGAGGGGTGTTATAAGTTCGATTCGTCTGTGTATCTGTCTGTGGCATCGTAGCTCCTGAACAAATGGCCCGATGCGGTTTCTTTTTCATATAGCTGGCATGTAAAATGTTTAATTTTACCTCTGCATCTGAAAGATGAAAGATGTCTGTGGCACTCGGGTCTTCTTCCCATGGTAAATCTCCTGTAGGGTCTCGGAGAAAGTTAGACATTGAACTGAGTGTTTCACTTCTATCATAATCCTTATGGAATTCTCCATCTTTATAATGCTTAATGTAATATGCTTTTTCTGTTGGCACCTTCAACTTTTTACAAAGCTTCTTACCTTCACTAAAAATGTAATAGTTATGGAGAAAATGGTGTACAATTGTTATTAATTTTTTGAATTTGTTCAGTGTTTATGTGTTAATGCAAAACACATATTGGATAATATTGGATACAAAAAATTGGTAGGGCAGTAGACCATTTTGTGGCCGCTTTAAGGATTTTTGCACTTTGAAGAAATTACTGCTAAAAGATCTTAGGTATTTATGACAAGTATTACATCTTGAATAATAATTATCTACCTTTAAAAATGCATCTTTCAAAAGAAATAAAATAGTTTTTTGTATATAACTCAAAAAGTGCGAAAGGTGCCAAATGCCCGGGTTTTGGCCACTTATGGATAGCCAATCTTTGCAAGTATAGTGCAAAATAAAAACCATATCCAGGTTAAATCAATATACTTATTTATTCTAATGTGCTAAGAACTAATCAATTGTCGTACAATAATTTGATTGTAAAGAACAAAGGTTTATAATAAATTTCATAAAATCTTCATACATAAAAAATTAAAACACAAAATAGCGTTTATTGAAAAAATATCATATTACATATGGAATTCTAACGACTGTTATTATTACCTTGAAATCCCTTCTTTCAATTGCCATTCGCAAAAATAACAGAAAGTTATTAACCCTGTAACCGCCCGTCGGATTTATCTAATCTCTTTTCTTGGCTGCACCCTACCATTTTCGTTCTCCGCTAAAATAGTGGATGTAAGTGATATTTGATTTCCATCAATAGATAAACATAACAAGAGGACAGGCTTACCTACCACAGAAAAATTCAGGAATTTTACATTAACAGAAGTGCTTGTTGGATAAATCCGACCTAAGCGGTTAAAGGGTTAAGATAACTTTTATAGCAAAAAGTGGCCAAAAACGGGGCAGTGGCCAAAACTGGAGCTTCTGCCCTAATTAGAGAAAAAAAAGTACCCTGTGACACTTTGAAAATATAAATGTGATTTGCTAACATCTTACCTATTATTACAGTCTATAACAGCTAGTGTGGCTTGGCCTTTCATGGCTTCTGCTGTCTCTTTGAACACATCCATTATCAACTGTGAGGACTTGGGCACATTGACATACAGTATCATGATATTGGTCTTAGAACGTAATAATTTCTTAAAATCTTTCAGATCATTTATACCTGTGACAAGGGGTGTCTTCTGTTTTTTTACTTGCACAGATATTTGTACTAAAATTAGCAACAATGGCAATATTACCTGTAAATGTGTAAATACATTAACTACAATTAAGTAAGTATTTAAATATTTTATTAAAATTAGTCTTATTTGCCAGTGGCCAGAAAAATGGAAGATCAAAGCAAGTCTCTCAAAATCGGTACAAGTAACATTCAGCCTAAGAAAGAATGACTGTCCACCAGTTAAAATTGTGTTTCAGTATTCTTCCCACCTGTGGGACATTTAAATACTTGGGAATACACTTAGACTGCCGCATTTCATGGTTAAAACACATTCAAGTCATCGTCATCAGCCTATTATTGTGCAATGCTGAACAAAGGCTTTTCCAAGTGCATGCTGTCACACAATCTGAGCCACACTCATCCAGCTCTTGCCAGCCACCTTGCAAAGATTTGTGCTCCACCTAGTCTTGCCAATATGCCGTCAAATTCAAGCCAAGATGTGATGGATTAAATAAACCTCAAATATCATGGGATGTTTTGGCTGCTTGCGTGAAACTGCAAGCTTTCTTTGGACAATAAATTGGTTAACTACAACAAAGACTAACAAACTATTGTAGCCGACAGCCGACTCTTTCGGACTGTTTGGAGCAGTTATGAAGAATGATAAGATTTTGAGAGAAACAAATAGGTACCTAGTGTCTCTCACACCGCCTAAGCCCCGACGTAATCCACGCAAGATGGACCGACGTAAGTATGAGCTTATGACCGCTGAGAAGCTAAGGTGTCTAGACACACCTACAACTCACGCGGTTAAAGCGGATATTGATAACCACGTTGATCGCATAACAACAATTTTAATCACCAGCTTTGAAGAAACATGCCCACTTTCTACTCCCAGCTCCCGGCCAGACAACAAACATCACTGGTGGGTACCTGACCTGGAGAAATTACGCCGGAAGGTAAGAAAGTTGTTCAACAAAGCAAAGAACTCTCGAGAAGCGCATGACTGGGACGCCTATAAACAAGCCCAATATGACTACAGGAAGCGTATTCGCCTCAGTAAAAGAGAATGCTGGAGACGCTACTGCACCAATATTGAAAGCAACAACGAGGCTAACAGAGTGAAAAACATTCTGTGCAGCGAACCAGTTCACAATCTTGGTTTCCTGAAAAAGCCTGACGGAACATACACCAAAACAGATCAAGAGACCTCAGAACTGTTAATGACCACTCACTTCCCAGGATGCCGCATAACGGAAAGTCGCACATGGGAAGAAAGAGAGGAGATTTCACCTGTTGAAACCGACTGGATCACCGCCCACAAGGTTGTCAACCCAGAGAAAGTAAGATGGGCAATCAACAGCTTCCTTCCATTCAAATCAGCGGGACAAGACGGAATCTTTCCAGGGCTGATGAGGTGGAGCGACGGAGGTCTCACTGACCACCTCGTAGCCATTTACAGAAGCTGCCTAGCACACCGCCATATTCCTATGAAATGGAGGGAAGTCAAAGTAGTATTTATCCCTAAACCCGGCAAAGGAGACTACACTCAACCTAAATCATTCAGACCAATTAGCCTCACATCATTCCTTTTAAAGGTGTTGGAGAGACTAATAGACAGGGAGATAAGGAGCACTGTATTGGTCAGGAACCCCTTAAATCCAAACCAACACGCCTACTCTGCAGGCAAATCAACAGAGTCCGCCCTACATAAGGTTGTTTCTTATATAGAAGACAATCTCAAACACAAAATATCAACACTAGGCACCTTCATCGACATAGAAGGAGCTTTTGACAAAACCAACTTTACCAGCATAAGCCAGGCCCTCTCCAGACATGGTGTCGATCCTACTATTGCCGGGTGGATTGACAGCATGTTAAGAGACAGAGCCATACAAATTACTGTGAATGATACTACCAGAGGAGTAGTAGCCAAAGGATGTCCCCAAGGGGGTGTCCTCTCACCTCTCCTATGGAATATCGTGGTCAATGAGCTGATTAGTAGGCTCAACGACCGCAACTTTCTCACAGTAGGCTATGCAGACGATCTGACCATACTCATCAGCGGGCGAGTTGAGAGCGTGATATGTGACCGAATGAGGTCCGCTCTAAAGGTCGTCGAACAGTGGTGCACTAAACACAATCTAACAGTGAACCCAACAAAGACAGAATTGATCATGTTCACAAACAAACGGAGTCTAGGAAATCTTAAACTCCCAAAACTTTTTAATACCAGTCTGTCCCTAAGCAAGGAAGTCAAGTATCTAGGAATGATACTAGACAACAAACTCCTCTGGAATAGACATCTCGAAAGTAAACTAAACAAAGCCACAATCATCTTCTGCCAATGTAAAAGACTACTCGGCAAAAGTTGGGGACTATCACCGAAAATAAATAAAACAAAATGAATAAATAAATAATAAAAACTTAAATGATCAGGATACGGGCAGTATCAGTTGCAACAACTGCTTGCCTGAATAATAATAATAATAATAAAATAACGATGTGGCTGTATAAAACCGTTATACGTCCCATAATCACATACGGAGCCGTTGCCTGGTGGTCCAAAACAGAGCAAAGCACCGTCATCAACAAACTGCAGAAATTCCAAAGATTGGCATGCTCTGCGACAACCGGCTGCATGCGAACTACCCCCACAGCCGCCCTAGAAGTAGCCCTGGATTTAACACCCTTGGATCTGTTTATACAACAAGAAGCCTCCATGGCTGCTATAAGGCTTAAACACCTGGGTCTGTGGTACAATCGAGAGGGTCCTCACTCCACATTGTGGAATGATTTAGTGAAACATGAGTCACTAATCGCTGCCCCATGCGATAGGATACCCAAGCAATACATTTTCGAAAAGAAATACCAAATACAGTTATTTGAAAATGACCGAGATCACTCTGGCATACATGAAGTCCGAATCTATACGGACGGCTCCAAGATGGGGACTGGAACTGGAGCTGGAGTATTCTCACAAGATCTGAATATCAAAATATCACTAGCGCTGGGCCAACACAGTTCGATATTTCAATGCGAATGTGTTGCAATAATAAACGCCGCTACCACGGCCCTGTCCAGAGGTATAAAGGAACTAAACATCCGCATACTGACTGACAGCATGGCCGTCCTAACAGCACTGGAGGCCAACACGATCAACTCCAGTATCGTCTACGAATGCCACAAAGTTTTGGATCGTTTAGCATCCAACAACGGAGTAATCCTACAATGGATTAAAGGGCATAGTGGATCACACGGGAATGATGCCGCCGATGAGCTGGCTAGAATGGGATCCTCCACAATAGTGACAGGACCTACACCCATTCTGCCACTCCCATTCAGCCAACTGCGCTCATGGGTAAGGCAACGAACTCGTGCTGCACATAATACTCGTTGGGTAGCTCTAACAAGCTGTAGACAGTCTAAGATGGCGATGACTGCAGTCTCGCCGCGTTTGACCTGCAGGCTGCTCAGCCTCAATCGTCCAGACCTCCGGATAGTTGTTGGTACACTTACAGGTCACCTTACCTTAAACCGACAACTATTTATTATGAATGCGACAGACAGTCCTCTATGTAAAGGTTGCCTGAACGCTGAGGAAACAGCCGCCCACGTGATCCTGGAGTGCGTAGGTTTGGCCGCACAACGAACAGAAATCCTCACAGAGGTGAGGTCGCTCCTAGAAGCCTGTGAACGCCCCAGGAGGCTTCTGCGCTTCTGGAAGGAGCTAGGATGGCTCGACTAGCCATGTTCACGCATAACGGACCAAATATGAGTCTAAATGCGGAAAAATGTCAATACCAATACCAATACCATAGGTACCTAGTGTCATTTTACAATAGTTTATGCTGGGTTGGCAGAGGCTGGGCAACTAGAAGTTTTTCGTCATGTGCTATTTGGCGGAGAAGCGGCCTAGTTTCTGAAGTTGATTTTGCTCAATATAATATTTAAACCAGAGTGTTGTCTTATTTATTTAATATGTGTCTCCCAATTAAGTCATTTCCTGCTGGAACTGTGAGCGTAAAATCTCAAGTTTATGTCAATAATCTACCCTTAAAACAAAAGATAGGTATTTGAAATTTGATATCTACCTATTTCAGATAAACGTGTGCGATAAATTATCAATACTCTCTCAATCATTTGTACTTACAACTATTTTTCGTGATAGGTTATGTATATTATAGAAGGCGGTAAAATATTTATAAATATACCATTTATGACTTACCTCCCATTGCAAAAAATAACGCATAGTTTATTTAATAGCTTTCCTTATCTTTTAATTAATTTCTTTAGCAAAATTTTATGAAATTTTTCGACAACGTAAACAAAACCAGAAACCTCAAACCAGTGACTACAGTGGTAGGGGTGAGGCATAAATATTAGATTAGGTACGCTGATTAGGTATTTTTCAATATTAGTCTGCACCTAATCCAAGGCGTCGATGATTAGGTATTTATTCGTTGTTAAAACGTATTCTGATATCTTGTCGCATAAATTATTGTTACATACAAAACTACATTTTATTGCCTCACAATTAAGATTTAAACTTATTTAGCAGCACCGTTGCGCCATCTAGTACGCAATCCATATATGACTATTGTAGTATATTAAGTTAAGGGTGGTAGGATTGTTATTTTATCAAACTGGTTGTGGGTAGGTCATACTTTTATGATAATAAATCAGTGTTCAACCAACTTGCGTGTGTTTCACTACATAGTGACAGCGGTGCATCAATTTAAATTGATTTGCAAAGTGACTCGCGTAGTTTTCGGTTTTTGTGTGCTGTTTACTAATCATTAAGTGAATTTACGTGTGTAAAAAATGGAACACGCGTGACCTCCAGCGGAATTATCACTCGAAGGTGGCCCTGCCGCGCGATCCGGGGCGTGGCGAAAGTGGCGGCGGCTATTTGAGGTGTTTTTGAAGGCGTCTGGAGTGAGCAAAGAGCCTAAGGATGTTCAGGCTAGTTTGTTGGTTAACCTCATAGGACCGTCGGGGTACGAGGTCTATACCACGTTTACGTTTCAGAAAAATGAAAGTACTGATGACATCGAATGTATATTGAATAAATTTGAAAATCCTTTTGGTACTAAGTCGAATATACGACGCTTCAAGTTTTTTAGTCGCAATCAGGAGGATCGGGAATCAATTGACGAATATGTGACTGCCTTACGACTATTGAGCCAAGAATGCGAGTTTGATACTTTACAAGAAAGTCTACTACGAGATAAGATCGTTTGTGGCATCGTCAATAATACAGTGAGAGACTGATTGCTCCGCACGGATGAATTGACATTGACGAAAGCAATACAAATCTGTCAAGCGGCAGAGATATCCAAAGAGGAAGGGCTATGTATCGACGGCAGTCACGATGAAGTGCAAGTGAATGCAATGGCTTCACCCGGCGGCAGCTGCAGCTGGCGCGGAGCGGCCGGGAGCGAGCGGGCCGCGGCGGGCGGCGAAGCCAAGGCGGCCGCGGAGCCGCGGCGGCGCGTGCGCATTTCGTTACTTCAGAGTCCGGCGCATGCAACAACTGTGGCCGTATGCGCTGTGAAGGCGGTATTCGATGTCCGGCGAGTAATGCCTTGTGTTTTGTTTGTGATAAAAAAGGTCATTTTTCGCGAGTGTGCGAGCGTAAACAAGTGATGCGTAAAGTGTTAAATTTAAGTATCGAGTCGGAAAGTGAAAGCGAAGAAATGTTTTTTGTGAATAATATAGGAGAGGACACAAAACTCAGTAAGTCATTGAATGAATGGATTGAACATATTATATGTAACGGTAAACAAATAAATATTAAGATAGATACAGGTTCCATGTTATATGTTATTTCAAAAAATGATATTTTAAATTTGGGCTTTTCAATTGAACGACTACAGCCATTTACGAAACGTGTTCATTCATTCACGGGAAATCGTTTACCTATTATTGGTTTGCATAATTTGAATGTCATTTACAATAACAAACATTATTTGTTACCGTTTGTAGTTGCAGACATGACTTGTCAAAATGTTTTAGGGTTAAAATCTTGTATAACATTGGAATTGATAAATTATATAGATATGGTAAATATTGATAAATTTTCCGGTTTATTTAAAGGGTTAGGTAAGCTACCTGGAAAATATAGTATAGTAGTGGAAGATGCTCGCGGAAATAAACTTCGTCGTACGCGCAGTTAACTCGTAAAGCGCTTGGCATTCGATATAAAAGGCACAGAACTATCGTTTTTACCGGCTAGTAAATCACATCGTACGAATATGAGTGAGTTAACCAGTGCAGCAGTTAGACGCAGACGAAAAAATTGCATAGATTTTGGAATTAGCGATAGATCTAAAACTGAGTCTACGTCAGACGTGACGACGCCAGGCTCTGTAGGCACTCCGCTTTCGGGTGAAGGAACTACTTTAAATGTCACAGCTGACTCTGCTGGCGTGCGTGATGTATCGCCATCACCGTCACCACCAAATGTTCCAATGGAAAGGTCTCGGGAACGAACGGCGCGAATCGCCGTTCAATATTGATTAACGCGTTTAATACAATGTTATTTGCAAACGCTGATATTTTATTATTATTTCGGTATCTTAAGGTGCAGTTGGCAGCACGTCTTATACAAAACTATCAAAAAGCTCTAATTTATTTTGCGCCTTAAAATTTATTGAAACTGATTATTCTGTTGTTGTGATAGTCCAGCGTGCCGTTGACTGTACTTTATTACTTAGTAAAATATGTTAAGTATAGTATCATCGTGTTATTTGTAGGTACCTACTTGTAAGTTGGTTCCATTATTAAATAAGTAGCTGTTTGCTGTTATTCGGGTTATTCTACATAAATGTTATTTTGTTGGAAGCTAAATATTTTCTAAACATTTTTTTTTGTTAAAGGGAAAGATGTAGTATATTAAGGGTGGTAGGATTGTTATTTTATCAAACTGGTTGTGGGTAGGTCATACTTTTATGATAATAAATCAGTGTTCAACCAACTTGCGTGTGTTTCACTACAACTATCTTGTGCAATGACACAGCAAAGCTGACAAAGCACAGCACAGCAAAGCAAAGTTCCGGTTAGTTGCTTTGCTTTGCTTTGCCTAAGTTTTTAATCTCTAGAGGGCGTCAAGTGAATATTTGAATAGGTTCTGTATTTACGCTAAAATCATACAAACTTATTTATTCGTGTAAAAATATGATGCATCATTAAAATTGTTTAAAATTACATAGTCATTATCACTATAATTATTATGAAAAAAACACGGTTTTTCATAGTTATATAACAAAAAAAAATACAAATGTCGTAGAATAAATTAATGACTTCTTAAATATCATGGTGGTTTAATAGTAAAAACAAATCCAATATTTACTAAAAACTAAACAGCAATTAATTAAATACTCGTAGTTTATTAATTATTTCATATCGAATACAGAACCTATTCCGAATATTTATTCATATCGAGTCAAATACTTCGTACAATATCAACACCTAATACATTACCTAATCTAAATATTTATGCAGTCAATCAATACCTATTTTCGTACCGATCCAAATATCGCGTGTATCGAATTATTCGAAATACTGAATAAATATTAGGAATAGGTATTTGGATTAGGTACTTTTTAATATTAGGATTAGGTGGATTAGGTACGCATTTTACCTAATCCAACCCATCTCTACAGTGGACCACAGCACGCACCACCACCGCACCCATGAAGTTTGACTTAATACTCTCAGTATTAAGTCGAGCTTCATGACCGCACCACAGCACCACAGACAGAACACACCACAGAACATATACTCCCTTCGTGAGGAACACGTAATTGTGTTCTGTGATCACAAATTATCATGGAAGTATATTATTATATTATATTACTAGCTTTCCGCCCGCGGCTTCGCCCGCGTGTACTACACGACATTATCCTGATGAAATGTAATATTTTCCGGGATAAACTATGTCATTTTCCAGCTCTCAATCTACTCCCGTACCAAAAATCACATTGATCCGTTACTCCGTCTTGGACGTGAAAGACGGACAAACAAATAATACCTACTTATTGATTTTCCCGTGGGAATATGATACTATCCTGTGGTAAAAAGTATAAGTAGCTTAATATAATCCTTGCCAGGGTCTCAAATTATTTACTTAAAAACCAATTTCTGTCCCCAAATTAGCCTGCGCTCAGTGATTTTTCCATACAATGAGATTTCCCGCGGTAAAAAGTAAAATATATCCTTTCCAGGGCCTTAAACTGTCTCTATTCTAAATATCATGCTTCCCATGAACTCGAACTATCGCCTTAAATACCAATCCCATTCTACAGCTTTGCCCGAGCTAAAACTTATTTTACCATGGGAATGAGCCTTATTCCCGCGGTTACAATTTGCTTATGTCCTTCCTAGCATCAGGACATGGGTGTCCCGGTGCTCCTATCAGTAGGAGTAATTTGTAGGAGCACCCGGAAGCACTGTCTCAAACTATCTCCATTCCAAATTTCATCAAAATTGGTTTAGCCATTTTGACGTGAGCAAATACAATTTCGAATTTATAATAATAGTGGGGATAGTAGAAATAGGAATATGAATGGCCGGCCGCGACTACGTCCGCGAGTACTACATCGCAAAAATACTTTTGTGCCAAAAAGTAGGTAGATAGGCATTCTCTAAGGTCTCATCAGTCCTATCATCAATCTATTTTAATGTCCCCGCTGCTGGGGCACAGGCCTTCATATATATGGATAAGGAGAATGGGCCATGACTTTCCACACGGGCCCATTGAAGTTATGGTGTACTAACCAATCCAAATGCAGCCAGAAGCATCGGCTTATCATGTCTTCCGAAGCACGATATATTTTTTAACAGCAATCCCATGATAGGCCATTGCAAAAGTCACATAACCTCATCGATCGTAGGCCGAGCACGCTACCCGTGGTTTAGGCGTAAGAAGGTAACGATACCTAGACAAACAGGAGCTACTATCGTATGAATAATATTCGGACATTCTCCTACTCTTGAACTACCAAAATGCAAAAAATCAAGTCAATACTTTGACCCACCCACCTTATATAAACATTAGCCCCCCCCTTTCTACCCTATTAGGGGCTTTTTTATTTTGCCTACGCAGATCATTTTTAATCATGACCTAGTATCCTTCATACCAATTTCCATACTTCTAAGTCCAGAAATGAGGAAGTATTCATATAAGCCTTAATCCCCCCTTTCTACCCTATTAAGGGTTTTTTTATAACTTTGCATACGCAGATCATTTTCAATCGTGACCAGTATCCAACAAACCAATTTTCATACTTCTAAGTTTAGAAATGAAGAAGTTCCATATAAGCTTAAACCGCCCGTTTTACCCCATTATCGGGGAGTTTTTTTTTAACTTCGCTTACGCAGATAATTTTCAATCGTGATCAGTATTCAACATACCAATTTTCATACTTCTAAGTTCAGAAATGAAGAAGTTCCATATATACATTATCTCCCCATTTTACCCTAATAAGGGGAGTTTTTTTTTCTTTGCTTACTCAGATCATTTTCGGTCGTAACCAATATCCAACGTATCAATTTTCATGCTTCTAAATCCATAAATGAGGAAGTTCCATATAACCTTAACCCCCCATTTTACCCCTTTAGGGGGGGAGTTTCCTAAAATCCGTTCTTAGCGGACGTCTCCTAGGCATAATCTACCTTCCTGCCAAATTACATCTTTGTTGGTCCAGTAGTTTTCGAGATTTCGTGATGAGTGAGTTATGTCCCCTCGATTTTATATATATAGATAATATATTATATTAGTATATTATATTAGTATATTATTTAGTTATTATATAGACAGACACACTATACTTATAATACTCCACAGATCACTATGGGGGGGCTACCGCGTAACTTAATGGGTATGAACTTCATACGTTTTTGGGAACTTTAAGTCAATTTTATGAAGAAAATAGCCGCTATCAGTTCCTTGTTTTGTGACGTCGGGGTATAACGATAACTAATTAGCTAGCAACGTTCAACAGAACAAAGCAGCAAAAATCTTTGTTCTGTTGAACGTTAGTTATCGTTATACCCGACGTCACAAAACAAGGAACTGATAGCGGCTATTTTCTTTATAAAAATGACTTAACCTCCTAAGGCTTGTAGCCCAGATGCCTTTTTATAGGTTCACATGGTTCGGACCCAGAAGTTTCGATGTTCAAAAAGTGTCTTAGGATCTCCCATGAAGTTCGACTTAATACTGAGGTAACTGGAGCGTGCAGTACGAACAATTTTTTGAATACCACAAATAACACAGTGGCTGTCTTCCGTCTCACCTACACTTTAAAAAAATACGTATGGTCATATGAGACAGCTGACAGCCACTACATACATAAATGTCAAATTTGGTGGCGACACTTTTTTATTCAGGGTGAGAGCTCCAGTTACCTCAGAGTATTAAGTCAAACTTCATGGGATCTCCCTAAGAACGTGGGATTTTTTTTGCATATAAATGAATACCAGAAGAAGGTTTTACGTGACTAAAAACGTCCAAATTCAGCAACCTTTATTTCCCTTTAGTTCCCAAAAACGTATTCTGAAGTTCATACCCATAAAGTTACGCGGTAGCCCCCCAGGTGTGCGCTCAGTGGCTTCACTCGAGTGCACTCGAGCGCACTCCAGCGCGGCGCGCGCTCTAGCCGTTCCGTGGCTGAGTGTAGGTAGTGTCATGAAGCTCGACTTAATACTGAGGTACAGTGCCACAAACTTTGCTGTGCCGGTGGCCAAAATGTGAAACTAACGTGATTTTTTTAAATGTCATTTTGCTGTCAAGTTGATGTCCAACCATAGCGCTGCTGGCGGCTGAAGTTCTTGGAAGTCAGGGCCGGTTAAATTACTACAAAAAAAAGAAAAACGTACGTAGCGCCGCTGTCACCGGCACAGAAAAGGTTGTGGCACTGTAACTGGAGTTCTCACCCTGGATAAAAAAGTGTACCCAGCAAATTTGACATTTAGTATGTAGTGGCTGTCAGTTGTCTCATATGACCATACGTATTTTTTTAAAGTGTAGGTGAGACGGAAGACAGCCACTGTGTAATTTGTGGTCACAAAAAAGTGTTAGTAGGTACTGCACTCTCCAGTTACCTCAGTATTATGTCTAGCTCCATGGGTGGCACTGTACCTACCGTCTAATGGGCGCCTCAGTTCCAAAGATTGTCACCGAAACAGAAATGCTTGTCGCATTAACACTATACACGACACGATCGTAGCGCCTCCTTATATGTTGGTGGCACACTAGACACAGTAAATATATATATGATATACAGGGCGTCCCAAAATTAACTCCCATGGAGGGAAAGTACCTTAAATACTGAAGATATAAAATTTTACTGAAATGAGACTTCATTTTTATTTTAAAAAGAAAACGAACTGCATTCAAAGAATTTTAAGTAATCAACTGTCTGAACTGGGAATCGAACCCGCCGAATGTAAAAAATATATTTCTCTAATTTAATGAGGGATTTTCTGACAGATGATTAAAAAAGAAAAAAGTTAGTTCCAAAAAACTTAACAGATGGCGTTCATCAGACATGGGTTTGCTTTTTTTAAATTTGCTGGCAAGGGCCCTGTTTAACCATTTTTACAAGTCTACAATTGACATGTTTTCATTTTTAACAAGGCACCTTAAATCGAAAACCATTTCGAGATTTTTCAATTTCTAACACTGTACATATTTTTTCGGATTTTTAAATCACTTATTTATTGAAATATTCGGAAAAAAAGCCCCTTTTATCTTGATGAAGGAACATTATGATGACATTCCTTTGCATAACATAAAAAAACGCCTCTCATTAAAAAAAACTGTCGCTGCCAAGATGAGTAATGAGTACAAAAATTATACCCGCCTCTTTCACTCAATTCTGTCATGCCCGGAGAGTGACAGAGATGGGTATAAACTGCAGATGTCATGTTAGTTGTAGTGATACTCTTCGCTAAACCTAACCTGTTTTGTTTAATGACATATTTTGACATAGATAGAACTATGGACTTGCGATATCAGTAAAAATAATATTGTGCCTCCTACTCCTACAGAAGGAAGATTAACATATTAAAGCTAACTTATCATAACTTAAACACATCTTAGATTTCTGCGCGAACTGTCCGTATAAATAAAACACTTTCACGGATTTTTTCACGCAATTTATTCAACAACTTAGTTAAATTTTAGTTGTTTTTTTGAGATTTTTTGGTCAGTTTTCCGTGACCACGGCCCCTGGAAAGGTGCCGAAACGTCGGATAAACCAAAAAATCTCAAAAAAACAACTAAAATTTAACTAAGTTGTTGAATAAATTGCGTGAAAAAATCCGTGAAAGTGTTTTATTTATATTATCATAACTTTACTAAACTAACAATTGAAAATTATGAAGGTGGCTGAAGGATTAATATATGGCAGACATTCGCAACCTTCCCAAAGTTGACATGATGATGTTATTGGAATATGCGTGAACACGACTCATTTAACGTTGCGGAAATAAGGGGAGCTGAAGTTTTATTTTCATCGAGAGATGCCTAGGTAGAAACTTCAAACTTCTGTAGGCTATGTGGAAGTAAAACGAGAGCAAGCCATGAGTACCATCAAGGGCAGAGTAATTCCTGAACACAAAGTTCGATCAAAAATGTATATAGTTAAAGCAGTTATTGATGAGAGTATATTGAAAATTATTGAAAATTTTGTTAGATTTTAGCTTCGACGCACCGTTTTTGAGATATTCTCATTTTTATAAAATTCATTTTTGAAACAGTTCCGGCCCCCCCACCCCATACAACATCTGTAGAAAACTTTTTCATTGCCGATGAGATAACTCTATGGTTGACTGTAACCAAATTCAGTTCTATTTTTAAAAATACTTTTACACCCTAGGGTGCAACGCAGAGTTTTGAACCCGCTGCTCAGTTTAAAGGCCTGATTAGACGAGTACTTTTTTGTCCATCGATATAGATCTCTTATAAATTGAATCGAATAACGCACACAAGGAACTAAAAGTACCGCGGACAGATGAAATATTTTGGACGTACAGGGACTTTTTGTCCCACGGGGACAAAAGTCCTTCGTCTGATTAGGCGTTAAATATACATCACTTTTCGAATAATAATATGAGAGATGAAAAATATTTATCAGCCAATGTATTTATATGTCATTAGGTATTCCAATGACACTCTTTTTTGTTACCGTAAAAACACTTGTTATTCACTTCGTGAAACACAATTTACAAGTCCATGTTACATTTCGAAGCTTGTGAACTTGTAAACTTGTATCTTTCGAAAAATAGGCCCATCTCTGTGTGGTAATAAACAATAGAGGTGAGTGGATTCATGTCAGGTCAGCGCCATCTATCGAGCTAATAAATAAACTTTTTTTTATTTTATTTGCTGGTAGAAAATCTCTCATTCGGTGAATGCAGTTCGTTTTCTTTTTAAAATAAAAATGAAGTCTCCTTTCAGTAAAATTTTATATCTTCAGTATTTAAGGTACTTTCCCTCCATGACAGTTAATTTTGGGACGCTCTGTATAATGCTACTTCATGATCTGTGGTGGCACACACTGTATTTGTACCATGGAGCTAGACTTAATACTGAGGTAACTGGAGTTCTCACCCTGAATAAAAAAGTGTACCCAGCAAATTTGACATTTAGTATGTAGTGGCTGTCAGTTGTCTCTTATGACCATACGCTTGTGACCATACGTATTTTTTTAAAGTGTAGGTGAGACGGAAGACAGCCACTGTGTAATTTGTGGTCACAAAAAAGTGTTAGTTTTTTGTGACCATACGTATTTTTTTAAAGTGTAGGTGAGACGGAAGACAGCCACTGTGTAATTTGTGGTCACAAAAAAGTGTTAGTTTAGTACTGCACTCTCCAGTTACCTCAGTATTAAGTCTAGCTCCATGATTTGTACATCATTTGCCTGACATTATTTTTTCTTGATCTTGAAATTTCAATGTCAAAGAGGTCATGTCTTTGCAGTCTGTTTTCATTAACCAGCTTGACAAAATTGTAGTTAAGTCAATTGCTGATTGGTAAATTTTCTTCTGTGTCGCTGTCGTTAAGTCTATCCACCAATTACATTTGCTAGATTTTTCATAATGAAAATTGAAATGAAATAGAGATCACTGATTTTTCAATTTGCTGATTAGCCGATTACTCTGCTTCCCGTAATAATTTGTGTTCCCGTCTCGAGCAGAACTTAATTGTTGAGTTTTCGTATTGTTCCTGTCCTGTGATAGATGTAAGTGTTTGTTTGTATTATCTACTGAAAGTTATAGGAAAATAAAATTGTAGTGAGGTACCTACAAATATAATTTGAAAACTAGCTCAGAAGTATTTTCCGTGTTTGTCTAGCTTGTCTCCTATATTTGACCGGTTTGCCCTTTTCAGTTTTAATAATTTATTTCATCAGACTAAATCAGGTGTATTTATTTAAGCCCTCTTTGTAGAATAAAATGTCAATAGTTAAGTTTTAGTGTAATTATACTACCTAATTGTTTATGTGAAAAATCTTTTTATCTGCTACCTTTAGTAAATCAAGCATCCGCCAAAATGGGTCGTAAGTTTGTTGTCGGTGGTAACTGGAAGATGAATGGAGACAAAAACCAAATCAATGAGATTGTCAACAACCTGAAGAAAGGACCACTTGATCCCAATGTTGAGGTAATTTGATAGATATTATTTATGAATATTACTTTAGATGCTAAGTTTATAGAATTGCTATTATTTTGAGTATGTTTAATAAAATAATATTATTGCCAGGTTGTGATTGGAGTTCCAGCGATTTATCTTGCTTATGTCAAGAGCATTGTCCCTGACACCATTGGTGTTGCTGCACAAAACTGCTGGAAGGTCCCTAAGGGTGCATTCACAGGTATTATATTAAAAAGTGTATTTTAATTTTTCTCTATAAGTAGATTAAATGTTTGGATTTTAACTCTAGCTAGACCATAAAATACAATTTTCTATAAAAAAAATCATTTCAGGTGAAATCTCACCAGCCATGATCAAAGATGTTGGCGCCGATTGGGTAATTCTAGGCCACTCTGAAAGGCGAACAATCTTTGCAGAAAAAGATGATCTTGTTGCAGAAAAGGTAAGTATCATTTAATTTTAGCTATAGTTTACTAGCATTGTTTGCTTCAAACTGTCTACAACTAAGTTACATAACATTTCAGAAACATCCAAAGTTGTGCTCCAGTTTTTTCTTACTTTGAGTCGGGTCCAGAATCCTGATATGCATTCACTTGCCCTATCTGATCACCGTGTCCACAGCCAACGTATTTGATGATCGCATATTTGGTCGGGTCTTTACACACGAACATGATATTATGCATTCTTGATACCTACAACATACAATACGGGCTGACCCATGTCGAGTCAAGTCTGTATTCTTCTGGATTCTGTACCTACTAAAGAAGGGTCCACAACTAGATATGGAGATTGATTTGATATGTTGAATGATACAGCGATACAGAGGGCCTACTCTGAAACGCAAAACCCGAAACTTCGTTATACCTATCCCTCTCACGCTCCAGTCATGACAGAATCAAGTGAAATGAGCAGATCGAATTTGCGTTTCAGAGTACTGTCCCAGATACGGTAATCGGATCGGATTGCGCAACTGAGACATATCGAGCGCACACCAGCCACTGACCACAACCACAAAACGCCGCCACCAACCTATTTCCTGTAGCTGACATACATTTCCTATGAACTCGCCGCACACGTATGAAGCCTGTGGCCGCCACACGCTACAAATCGTCGCCACTCGCTTCTTGTGGCTGCCATCGGCCACTAACGTCGACAAAAAATGCGGACACACGCGATTCGCGACAATTTTTAATGTCAAAGGTTTTATTTTGACTACCTACTCCATTTATACCGCATACTGAACTCTTATAGAAAGATAAATTATGGTTACATGATATGACTTAACACCGCCTACGCTTGCCTTGCCATCACGTGATTTGATTATTTTAATATTTCAGATAACATCATTTTGTTTGGTAACATTTTTCATTTGGCATAAGTCAGGCTGAAATTTCGATTATATTTGGCATAGATAGGTACCTTTTTTTAATATCACAAAGTTTTATGCTAGTGGTTTCTACTTAAATTACCTCAATGTCATTGCAAGTCTTTCTGCAGGGGAGATGCTTTTACACATTTTGGTGTCGTGTCATGGTAAACCATCTTGTAAAAAAGCCAATAGCTCCCAAAAAGAGCTTAAATGTTCAGACAAAAGTGTGAACTTGTCGGGATGGTTCAACAGATTATACTAGGTACTTAAAATTGGATGTATCCAAACACAGCGATTTTTTTGTCTTCTGTGACGACATTTTTTTTATTAAGAGCAGCGCAATTAATGCTTCTTGGTCGGAATCACAGATCACTATAATATACTAGTCAGGTCGGAGTCCTTATATTAATGCAAGCAAGCAATGGGTTCAAAAAAGAAGCGGCCACTGACCGCAAGTGACGACTACCGGCCACAAATGACTGTCGCGCGCTTCAGCTTCCTTTGTAGCCGCTTCTAGCTTCAAGTGGCGGCGTTTGTGGCTGTAGCGTGTTGCTCGTGTGTGGCGTCGGTGAGCATTGCATTGCATTGGAATCACAAATAGATATATTTTTAGCTGCATCAAACAAAAGATTTCCAGTTTAAAACATCTGTCTTAAGTTTCTCTGATGCCATAAATTCATTTTATTTTATAGTATTGTAATTAGTCTAGTCTGTATATTCTCTGAAGATATGTCATATAATATGGACATGACGTCATAGATTGGCAAAGATTGCTTACTCTATGGAACACACTTAGATGTAGAGTGCTCGTCAGATAAGTCTGCGCGCGGTAGAAATCGAATACTAATCTTTTCTATAACATTAAAACAAAAAAATACACTGTAACTAGCGCCAAAAACGCGCCAGTCACGCGCAGAGTTATCTGACACACACTCTAGTGTGTTTTTTGCCATTGATCACATTGATTCTTGCCTTCAATTATTGGAAACCTTAATGAGATGTATATTTCAGGTAGCACATGCCCTGGAATCAGGTTTGAAGGTGATCGCCTGCATTGGTGAAACTCTAGAGGAGAGGGAAGCAGGCAAAACGGAGGAGGTTGTCTTTAGACAAACTAAGGCTCTCCTGCCTGCTATCGGCAGTAACTGGGACAAAGTAGTTCTAGCCTACGAACCTGTTTGGGCTATCGGCACTGGCAAGACAGCTAGCCCTCAGCAGGTATTTAGTTTTTATTTTAGATGTTTTTTCTAAAGCCATTAGGTAGAAATAACAATACCTATAGAACTTATTGTAAAATTATTTAACATATTAAATTGGCCAGATTACTTGTCCACAAGTTTACATTTAATTAATGGACTTAAAACTTACTTGCGAGACTTGAAGTAAAAAAAACTCCTAGCTAGACTTGAATTAAAAACTCCTAGTACTAACCTATTTCTCTATATAAAAAAATGAAGTCGAATATAATTTTATAAAAGTATAAGTACTTACTTAATCATTAAAAAATTAATCTCGCTGTATACATTAAAATAAAACAATTTTGGAAATTAAACTAATTCACCTTTCACTTTTTTAAATGGGTTAATGTGAAAGTATATAAAATTATATATTGTATATATCTTTATAAAATTCTGTCTTTTCTAGGCACAAGATGTCCATGCTTCCCTTCGCAACTGGTTGTCTACAAACGCTTCAGCTGATATAGCAGCTGCTGTTCGCATCCAGTATGGAGGCTCCGTAACAGGAGCTACTGCCAAGGAACTGGCTGCTTGCCCTGACATCGACGGCTTCCTTGTTGGTGGTGCCAGTTTGAAACCAGAGTTCGTTGATATTGTGAATGCTACTCAGTAAGAAGTATTGTACAGCTCATGGACGCCCAAGCATAAAGCTACGTGCGAAGCCAGGACGGGCATATAAATGTGATTTAAATGTTGTAGATTAGTGTATATGTAGCAGTATACATAACAGACCTGCCTATACTGTACATCCTCACTGCTTGTGACATGGCAGTGGCTCCATGAATGTTAGTCATTTCAACTGTTCATCTAAAATTTAAGTTTTAAGATTATTTATCTTCCTTTCTTCTGTAAGTTAAGTTGTGTATCTATGCTGGCGAGATTAAAAACGAATGATGATGAATTTTTTATAATTTTGCATGGTAATTAGACTAATCAGAGATCAAATAAAATCATGATATTTTAAAATCATTTTTTAAAACAATTTGCTTGTATTTGTTTCAGGCTATTGCCATTCAATTGCATTGCATTGCATTATTTCTTTCTTTTTATGAGTATGTTAAAAATAAAAGTTATAATATTATCGAATATGTAGTTTCTTTTTATTATCTAGCTGAGCTCTATAGTTACAGATTTTAGGCACAAAAACGTGTGGCATTTAGCGAATTCTTGTCTGGTATGTAGGTATCTCATATTATTATGCCTGCTCACATGATGCATGTTAAATTTTTGTTTGAATTAGGTAAGTTTAGTTTCAGAAGGTAACTAACGCAAAGCAGAGACAAAAAACATAGAACTATAAGAAATGGTGTGTATGTCGCCAACAGCTTAATTTTGTCAACTACCTACGTATTTCACAAGTAATAAAACCTATTACTCTATACTATGTTCTTGGCATAATAGCTATAGTAGGTACAGCTCTTCGAAATCAATGGAAGGTGCGGAAAAAAATAAAATTCTTATGTAAAAATAGTTTATTACTTAACTAAGTTGCAGTACCCATTTAGAAATAACGGTATAAAATAATGACCACGCCTAATACAATGTTACAACTTCGCTTAACATAATACCTATTTAATTAAAACAGCATGCTGGGAATGTGAATTAAAATACTATACCAAATCGGTTATTACTTATTTAGTCAGTTACTGAAGGAATATAAAATGTCTTAGATATTGTATCATTGTTATTTAATTCGTATTTTCTAGTCAAGCAGCATATAGCTTTATTTATTTAAGCTAGACTTAAATAATTAATTATATTTAAAATCGAATAGACAAGCCGATCTTTGTCTTTAAAAATAAAGTTCAAAATTTCTTGCACAATTTTATTATAAGAAATCGCAAGGCTGCTGTACACGGGTACAGTAGTAGAGTACTAACTATCCTACTAACTATACTAATGTAGACATCATTGGTAGAGTAGAGTAGGTACTGAAACTTGGTAGAGTAGAGTAGCTAGCACCGCGGGCAAGCTACTCTACCGTTTACTCTACCCGTGTACAGCAGTCTTTATAGATAACATGCGTGGATTCAACTAATGCGTGGCTCGTAATGCCATACAATATCTGCTGTGTAGGTATAATTATACCTAGTATACAATCAACAGCACTAGATTTTGAAAGTGCTGAAAATATTAATCAGGACCTTTTATATAGTTCTTATAGCTTTATTACAGCTTATAATAGGACAAGGTTTCTATAAAAGATCATATAAAAAAAATACGGGAAGGCTACTAAAATAACTTTTTATTTTGATTGTACTTAAAGGAGAGTGGGCAAAAAAGTATGGAGCTTGGACCAAGAAAAAAAACTGGCGGCCACTTCTAGAAGTAGCCTCTATTTAATGTTAGTGATACGTGCTTACATTTTTTAAAAACCTTACTTCGCTGCCATGGATAGTTTCCGAGTTACGGCTTTTTTAAATATTTTAAGTTTCACTAAAAATACGTTAAAAATGATAGAAATACATTGTTTTAACAATTTTTTTGTGCTTATATGTGGACTTATGTAACTCTTAAGGTGCGATCACATTCGTCTGACGTCACGTGTTCGGTTTTCATAGTAAATGTATGCACCAGAAGCACACTTATCTTATAACACGTCCATATAGATACGGGCGTGTTATCACGTGGCATTAAACAGATGTGACCGCACCCTTAAGATTTCTTATAAGTTCACTCATCCAAGTTCACATAATACAGGCTTCTGCCATTTTTTTGTTCTTTATATTAGATCACTGTTTTCCTGTTTTTAAGCGTTTGTACACATTCACCTTATCAATTTTATCATCATCATCATCATTTCAGCCGTACGACGCCCACTGCTGGGCATAGGTCTCCCCCAAGGATCTCCACAACGATCGATCCTGCGCTACCCGCATCCAGCGGCTTCCCGCGACCTTGACCAGATCGTCGGTCCACCTAGTAGGGGCCTGCCCACGGAACGACGTCCAGTTCGCGGTCGCCATTCGAGAACCTTTCCGCCCCAACGGCCATCGGTTCTCCGCGCTATGTGTCCCGCCCACTGTCACTTCAACTGAGCAATCCTTCGATCGATGCCGGTCGTTTTAGTTCTCCTGCGGATCTCATCATTTCTGATTCGATCGAGCAGAGAAATACCAAGCATCGCTCTCTCCATTGCTCGTTGGGTGACCTTGGGCCTTCTTATAAGACCCATAGTAAAAGACCACGTCTCGCTTCCATAAGTCATAACTGGCAACACACACTGGTCAAAGACCTTAGTCTTGAGACATTGAGGCGAATATATGCCGGAGCTTCCCAAACGCTGCCCATTCGAGCTGGATTCGACTAGAGATCTCTTTCTCAAAGTTGGACTTACCTAATTGGATTGTCTGTCCCAGGTAGACATAGTGGTCAATAACTTCGAGTGTAATGTTCTTAACATTAACTGGAGCGGATGCAACATGGGCATTGGACATGATCTTCGTCTTATCCATGTTCATCTTCAGACCCACTCTTTGGGAAGCATTGCTGAGATCTTCGAGCATTGTGTTCAGGTCTTCCAAGGTCTCAGCCATGAGAACTAAATCATCGGCAAACCGCAGGTGTGTTAGGTACTCGCCATTGATGTTGATGCCGAATCCTTTCCAGTCCAGTAGCTTAAAAATATCCTCCAACGCAGCTGTGAACAGTTTCGGAGAAATGACGTCTGCCTGTCTCACACCTCTCTGTAGTTGGATAGGATTAGAGCTCTGGTTCTGTAATCGGACCGACATGGTGGGGGTTTGGTGTAAGTACCTCAGCACCTCGATGTACCTGTAGTCTATTTGGCACCTCTGAAGAGACTGCAGCACGGCCCAGGTCTCGTTTGAATCAAAGGCTTTCTCATAGTCCACGAATGTCAAACAAAGTGGCAAGTTATATTCTTCTGTATAACTTGTCGCAGCGTATGAATGTGGTCTATGGTACTATAGCCTTTTCGGAGCCTAGCTTGTTCGGGAGGTTGGAAGTCGTCAAACCTGCGAGCGAGACGATTCGTTATGACTCTCGAAAACAGAGCTTGTAGATATGGCTCAGAAGCGAGATGGGTCGGTAGGTCTTCAAGAGAGTCATATCACCCTTCTTGAAGAACAGCATCACATCGCTTCTGCCCCATGCCTTTGGCGTTTTGCCCTCGAGGATGACAGAGTTGAAGAGCTT
Organism: Crambus lathoniellus; assembly: GCA_949710035.1. NCBI lineage: Eukaryota > Metazoa > Arthropoda > Insecta > Lepidoptera > Crambidae > Crambus > Crambus lathoniellus. The sequence goes on from OX453296.1 coordinate 35,657,331, forward strand.
CTGGAGGACATTAAGTATCGGTTTACCGCCCGCTCTCAGAAGCTCTGTAGTGATTCCGTCATCATCCGCCGCCTTGTTGTTTTTGAGCTGCTTGAGAGCCATTCTAATCTCGTACAGGCTGATCTCCCGGGTTATCTTCGGTATAGTGTCGGGTAAGCTTGGCTCTAGGTTCTGTAGCCTTACTTTCAACAGGTGTTTGCGTGGAGTATAACTATCCATAGAAACTCTCAATCTCCCTCAGGATTTTATATCATGAACAAAATAAAAATAGGTATTTTTAAAGAAAAAAAATAACATTATCTTCTTAACTATCCACATCTGAGAGTTATGCCCATAAGAAAAAATGAAACACTTATTCATAACTTTTATTTAGAATTAGATTCTTAAGTGGCTTCTAAACGGCTCTAAAATTTCTAAACGGAAGATATAGTATGTCTAATTTTTTTCATTCGATAATATATATATATATATTATCGAATGAAAAAAATGAGACATACTATATTTACTCGTGCAAAGCCAGGACGGGCATATAAAATATATTGTAGATCATAGTTGGTATATAATATAACAGTAAAAATATGTTATATACAGGGTGTCCCAGAATATGTGCAACAAATTGTCATGGGAATGGGTGATAGCTTGGATAGTGGCCTCTCAAGTGCGCTTAATAATAAATACAAATGAAGTTGAAACAAAAAGTCGGACTTTTTCAAAAACTACTGCTTTTTCAGTTTTTCTACGATAGCGTCCTCATTTGAATATATATTTTTATACTATTATTATTTGTGAAAGAAAGATCTCTGAGAACATGATAATTTTTCTGAAAATATGGCGTCATTTTGAAATCTCAGCTCTATTTTTTTTCTGCACCGATTTTTTATTTATTTACTCCACTTGAGAGGTATCCAAGATAACTCCTATGATAATTTGATTCACATATTCTGGGACATCCTGTATATCATTAGGCTCATAGGAAACGGCTGATTGTCCGCTGACTGTCTCTGAGCGGCCGAGACGTAGTGGGCTAACCTAAAATAAAATATATAGGGGGTGAACTAGAGGGTAACAGTGAGACTTCTGTGAGACACATTCTTTAATGTAGGATAACATTGTAGGAGCGTAGGAGTCGTTAAACTGACTAGTATGAACCAAGATTCACTGTAGGATATTATAACTCTGCTTATGTCGCATTGCAAAACTTTAAAATGTTTATACTCTATTAGTGTTCCATAGTTTTAACATCGTCTTATAGCACTAACTACCTAGCCGACTTGTATGTTGAGGTAGGTATAACAAAAATCAAAAATTACTTCAGCATGGCGAATTATAATTAAAATAACAAAAAACGTAACATTTTAATAAAAATAAAATTGTAATTAAGTAACAGTTATAAGCAGATTGTGCGTTTTGTACGCTATTTGAATTTACTACTCAAACATAATTTTACTCTATTTTTAGTAAAATATGGTCGTGAACTGGGGGCTACCGGCAAAAAACATGGATATGAGCATGGGCTTCATTTGACATTTGAAAACTATATTTTATGCCCATATTTGAACACATTATGGACTTCACCTGTTTATTTAAATAATGTTCTGGCAAATAAAGATAATTTGATTTGACTTGATTCAAAAGACAACATATTTTTAAGCCCGTAGTCTACTGTCTGACCCTGGTCAGTAATTAATTAAACAGTAGAATGAAATACAATACAACGATAGGATAAAAGTTACTCTACTGATGAGGTGAAGATGTGCGTTTTGGTATGTAATGTCCGATTAATTCTTCCAATCGTCTTTAAACTTTGAGGAATACCTTGGGAATACCAATCTCACTTATTATACAGATAACCTTTTTGTCCTATTCTAATTTCCAGCTTTACCTATTCTATAATGAAGAATACAAGAAGAATCCCATGAATTAATTCATTTATAGTTAAGCAGTTTTTGTCATGTTCGCTCATGTGAAGGGTTAGAAAAAATTACCTACTTCTATTTCCACTTCCTTCGTTCGTGCGATCGTAGCGCGTTGGATATTCGTTTGGTGTGGATCCGGCTAGTCGCAATCGGCCGAGACGAGTTTATTTTTGTCTTGCCATCAGGGTAGCACATTTTTCCTGATTAACTTGGAAGCCATGCAACTTTTTCTAATTATTTTCTATTTATTATGGCGATTTACAATGATCCAATAGCTGGCGCCAATGTCGCCAACAATCCAGTGCTCGCGCCCCAGCCCTGGCATAGAGTAAAAAGGTTGTCAACTTACTGGCGCCTAAACTCGGCGTCAGTTTTGGTTTAGGACTTGTTCTTAGACCGCCTGGCTAGTTACCACCATCGTATCTAAGTCTGACGCCATAACAATGATGTTTTCAGTATTATAGAGCTCTGGCAGTTAAATATAGGATAGCCAGTTCCTCAGTGACAGTATTCCGGGGGTAGTGCGCTTCCACCTTCAGCGTTATCACCACTTAACATCAAGTGTTATAGTGCTACCCCGTTGTGGATAGAAAAAAAAGTAAGTACTGAATTCATGTAAATCTGACATAGCTTTAGTAACAACAGTAGGTGGTTTATTGCACGCAAGTATTTGGATAGGCATGATTGTATTGTATGGTGTATGACCTTGAAGCTTATCGACCTACGTTGAGTACTACACATATAAACAAAATATTGGTTCTTTTAAATGTCTTGTCCGCCAAAGACCGCAGCGCCTAAGAAGGGCAGAGGCCTCACAACGGGCCCACCGTAAGAGAAGAGAGCTTTCAGTGGCGGGTACCAGGATACTGCGTAGGAGAGAATCAGGAGCCAGAACAGAATCTTGACTATCCAATCGAGGACGTAAAGGCTGTGAAATAAAATTGAAGGTTTCAGAAAAGTAGTTCAGCAGGTAAGTAGGTATAAACAAGCGATAACCGCGAAAAATATCATATAAAATTCTATCTAACTAAATATAAAAATGAGTGCCTATTTTCTTTGTCACGACTAGAACTCGACTACTGAAAAATCACGCTCTAAAAAGTATGAAACAAGAAAATATTCTTGAAATGACCGTGGTCGTATGCCACTACTCTAACAAAACAAAGTGGCAACGACCACGGTCATTCCAGATAAGAACATTTTCTTGTTTCATACTTTTTAGAGCGTGAATTTTCAGTAAGTAGGTACATACTTAGTCGGGTTTTAGTTTTTGAACTTATTTTTTTCTAAAAAACCTTAAAAAGCCGAAAGATGTTCGGTTCCTGAATGATTTCCTTAGTAAAGTCACAAAATAAGTAAAAACTACTAGATAACTCCTACTACTAGTATTATTCTGTTGAACGTACTTAGTTATTAATTTTGCTAAAAGTACTTTTCTCTATCTAGATTAGTGCGAGTACTTACAAATTGTGGTATGCTCTATTCCTGGTGATTTTATTGGGATCCTCTTTCAAGCAGAACACCCTTCCGCCATTGACACACTTCCTCATGTACTCGTCGCGGTCAGCCTTCACCAAGTCAGTGTTGAAGATCACCTTCTCTTCATCGTTCAATTGTTTCTGAATACTGTCAAAGTTCGTGTATCCGAACGCCCAGTTTCTGGTTGTAAAATATTGGAGAACATACAACCCTTGGCTTATTCTGTCTTGAATTCTCACCATGCTGTGAAAAACATAATGTCGAAGATTAACTTATTGCAGGTTAGATATACAAAAAAGTGTTGCACTTCGGGAGTGCCGGGCGAAGTGAAAAGGGCTCCCTAGACAATTTCAGAAAAAAAGGAATTTGTCAAAAAGAAGAAAAAATACGGACTGGATTTGAACCGAGGTCTTCTGGCTTCAATGCAGCCCGTTTTCTAACCTAAGCTATTACAACTTTGGAAACGGTGGCGAAAGCCTTCGTATCCTAATGACATTGTAACAGTTTTTCGATCTTACGAATTTTCGATCTGACGATCTGACGGTCACGTGACCCTGACGCGAGTTTAACATTTTTTACCCAGCACAAAAAGATGATGATGATAGGAAGGTTTGAAGCACGAGCGAGGGCTTAGGTACTCGTTGGGAAATCATTTTCTTTAAAAGTTGTCCCAACAAGTAACAGTGTGACTGGTTGGGATTGTTTTTCTTTCAAACTTGTCCCAACGAGTAACAGTGTAACTGGATGGGATTTTTTTATCCCAACGAGTCACAGTGTTACTCGTTTGATGTGACTGGATGGGAACAAACGTTTCTAAGTCAATTCTTATATGAATGTGAATTGATGGAGGGATATCCTTACAGTACCATCCAACTGAACCGTTCTGACGTAGGTAATTAGGAAATATCAAACAAAAAATTCGGATTGAAAATATCTGGTTATTATTTGTTTATTTTATTTATTTTTAAGATTACGATAAACAAACTTACAATCGCTTCTGTCCGAACAGCAGCATCAAAAAATCGATGAAGTACGCTGGGATGAGATGGTAGAACAGGCGTTTGAACTCGTGTTGGAACTTGTTGGTGGTGATGTTTCCATCAGGGTACCACAGGGGCCACTCCAGGGGCTCCTTGCGCCCGTAGTCTTTGCCCACTTGTAGTACTTCGCCCCACGTCGTGGGCTTCTGGTGACCGATGTTCAAGTTGTAGACTGGTATTACTTCTGGCCTGCAAAAGGTGGGTAGGATGTTAATTGAGCAATATTGAGACCAGCCGGCCTAGCATGAGCGGCTTTTATCACGCGATATGATATAGCACGTCATGCTGTCTTGCTTACCCCGCTGAGGTGTAAGCAAGACAGCAAGACGTGTTAGGTATATCATTTCGCGTGATATAATGACGGCCATGTTAGGCAGGCTGGGTGATACAACCAGGAATAACAATTAGATACTTATACGTAAATTGGAATAGAAAAAGACTTTGACTGTAACCTCCTTGTAAGTAGTATTTACAAGATTTAACATTTAATTTTAACAAGGGCAGACCTAAATCTTGAGATTTTGATAGGTCTTCGTCTCTTTATACCCTGCGAGCTAAAGTGTAAAAAAAATAATATAGGACATATTCACTTAGGTAAACACCTGAAATTTGTTGTAATACAAGGACTGGACATTCCCAAAGTGTATATATTCTTCGACATTACTTAGGTACCTACTTACTTTCTTTGTTAAAATAATGTAAGTTCTTATTTTAAATAGTAGGTACTTTTTAGGTCTTAAAAACTTGCAAGGTTGTGAGTGTTTTTGACTAAAAAGAGGACTTACTTGGTTTTCATTATACTCCGAAGTTATACAGCTAAATAATTTTATATCATACTAGGAGGATTGGTTGATTTTATATCATACTGGATTATCAGCATGGAGGGAATGGCTTTCCCCATTACTTATATTAATGATTTTATTACTATATACGTAGGATCAAAATAATATTACGGGTCTACGCACTTTTCTTTCCTCGTGCCTTCGATCTTGCCAACAGCAATGATGGCGTTGATTGCCGTGTCCACGGGTATGACCTGAGCCACCAAGCTGCCGTCGCACATCATGGTCCGAATCACGCCTTTCCCGGCCCCTAACATGACACCGACGGGGCCGTTAAGGCTGTCGACCCAACCAGGGATGGGTTCCGCTTGAGCAGGACAAACTGAAAAAAAAAACCCGTACTTATGTTAAACTTCAACATGCTGTAAACTCAAAATAATTTCAGTAGTCCCATCGGAGCTAGTGAGACGGGTCGATTTTTTCTAAATACTTCATTTTCCATTTTTTCAAAATAATTTATTCAGTCTGGGCTGTTAGGAACTTGTTGATGGGAAGAAGGCAAGTAATCATCAAGCAACCGTAGAGGTAGACCTCTACGGTTCTCTTTCTCAAAACTGTAATAGAACCAGCAAGAAATAAATTCGTAGGAATAAAATTATTGTAGAACTTTGCTTTTTGCAAATTGCTTAATCTTTACATGCACTATAGTACCTGATACGGTTACCTAACTGGAATTTAACAGTCGACCCTGGATCCTTTTTACACCCTGGACTTTTGAGTGAAACAATAGGTTCTTGCTACAGTACAGACAGCCTTGCACAAAAAGACAAAATAACTTCTTCCTGCCTAACCTATGCTTGGACGGCATATAACAGGGCAGGTTGTCATAAGCTCGATCACGTTCTCAGTCAATCTTTTGGAGTAGATGTAGCAGTTGAAGTGAGGACCGAACTTTGCTTGAGTGAACACAGACACTCTGCTTGTTATTTAGTCACTCGCTCATCAAAACCTCTTAAATTTATAATTTAAGTGTCCTTCTTACCTATGCTCGGACGGCATATCACAACGGGCAGATCCTCATAAGCCCTTTCGACCACGTTCTCAGCTAATCTTTTGGAGTAGGTGTAGCAGTTTGGATGAGGGCCAAGCAGTGCTGGAGTGAGCACAGCCAGCTGCTTGTCATCCAACCACTCAATCAACCTCATCAGGTCTTCAGGCTTCGCTGGTGGAGCGTGAACCTGGAGAAACAATATAAGTATTTAATAAAAGGAGTTCAACGAAAGTAATACCCTACTGTTTAATTTCTAATTGTTTTCTAATTATGTAGGCCTCTACGAATGTAGGTAAGTAATTGCGAATGAATATGATATTTTTTTATAAAGGGAAGGAATAAAACCAATAACAGAAACTTCACAAAAATAATGTCATATTACTTACTTTTTCATCCAAAAATGTGTAATCGGGATAACAAAAGGCGGTTGAAAGGTGCACAAAGATGACTAGGTTCTTTAACTGTTTGGCAATATTCAATGTTCTTTGGGTTCCAGTGGTATTCATATCAACATTATCCTTCAAGGGAGCTTCCAGCTTCAGCGTAGCGGCGAAATGGAAGACAGCCGACACCTCATTGGATAGCTTCGCTATATCGTCTTTAGATAGCCCAAAATCCTCAAATAAAACATCACCTTGTAGAGCTTTTAGTTTCTTGAATTGGCTTGGCTTTTCGGTTTTCAGGCGGTCAAATAACTAGAAATATAAAAGAAAACACTTTAGACATATTATCGACAGATAAATAAAATAAAACTGTAACAGGTCAATACCTGTTTATCACTCTGACAAGCTATATTATACCAAAGCGGTATTAGACCACCAGACGACAAATCATAAATTTTTTGAATGTTTATCTAATACCTGATCGTACGCGAATCATGCAAAAATGCACAGATTCCCTGCATAGCACGAACTACTAGGACATTGAAAATGAAATTCAGGCATAAGGAAATAAACGAAATGAACACACAAATTTTATTTTTCCAAATTTATTTTTTCAAAATTTAAATTTGTAGAACTTGCAAAATCTGATCTAAGGCATTCTCCTCACTTTAATTAAAAAAGGCCCAAGTATTGTATAATAGCCTTAGAAGATAACCTACCGGTAGCCGTTGCATATCTTCTAGTCGCTGGTTGACAGACTTCCCACGCTTGGGACGCAAGAGGAGATACACGTCGCCGATGTCAGGAATGGAGTACAGGAGTTTCTCGACCAGGACTTTGCCCATGAACCCGGTACCCCCGGTCACCAGGACGCTCCTGCCCTTGTAGAAATCCCTCACTGAAGTACCCGACGCCATGGCTGGAAAAGAAAGAAAAATTTTGATTCTAATAAAGTGAATAAAAAATTACAACAACATACGAAGTTATACAGGATGGCCCCTTTAGATCGGTCGGTCAGTATGGGCAAGTCTGAAACTAAGTATAAGACATACAAAGATCAGATCCTGATTCACAAACTGTCGGAAACGTTTCCAACAGCGGAATATAATTATGCATGGTCACCATGTCTGTGGTGGATGCGTAATAATGAATGATTTCATTTGGTATAATTTCATTTCAATAACATTAATATGACATAATAAACGTTAGTTATAACAACACTTCAACTAATTTCATTTCACATAATGTTATTTCATATAATCATCATTTTATATAATATCATTTAACATAACGCTCATTTTAAATAAAAATATTTTATATAAAACATATTTGCTTTAACGGTCATTTGATATAATTTTGTTTCATATAATTATCATATTATGTAATAATTTTATTTGATACTAGCTTTCCTCCCGCGGCTTCGCCCGCGTGGACTTCACGACGCATTGAATGTGATGTTTTTCCGAGATAAAAAAGTATCTGTGTCACAAATTTCAGCCAAATCCGTTCAGCCGTTTTGGCGTGATTGAGTAACAAACATACAAACATTCAAACATCTAAACTTTCACATTTATAATATTAGAAGGATAATTTTGTTTCATATAATCATCAATTAGTCAATTTAATAGTATATATAGTATAGGGAAGGCAAAGGGGCAAGGGGTACGGGGAGCACAGAGCCCCTTTAAGGGGGGCTCGCGGGGCAAGGCGAAGCGCCAGAAATAGTTATTCGTTTATTACACGAAATGAACGTTATATGAAATGATTTTATGTAATATGATTATTATGTGTTTTAAATATTATACAATGTAAGTGTTATAGTAAATGTTTATTATATGAAACGTTTTTATATCAAATGTTCATTATACGGTTAAAAATTATATATTTTATATATACCATTCGTTGATAATACGAAATTAACTTTAAAAATGAAATGATTTTATGTACCTAATGTGTTGTTATACTTTGTGAGTATTATACGAAATGTTATTATATCATATCTTACACACCCGTCTGTGGTCACCACAGATCACCTTTATGTAGCAAGCATTTGAACATAGACCGTATGACAAATATTTTGTTCTAATTCAATGTCACAATTTTTGGCACTGAAACGACGTTGACAAGCATGGCCACTTGTTTATCATTTAATATACTATATCTATGGTTTATCATTAAAAATTCATAGATACTTGGCGAAAGTGGGATGCCCTAAATGCGATATAGCTATTGGTGGTTAGCTGCGATTGTCACACCATAATTCGAATCGTTGCGAATATTTCTCGAGAGATTTCTGCGCAACGCATCCACAGTGGCGTAGGCATATTTCCTAATATTGAAGTTGGCTCTCACTTCACATAATTAATGTTTTTGACGTGATGGATAAGTACCACACCATCGAGTACCACACATGTTGTACATCGTTGGAAGTGTTAGCTACAATTAATAGTACTTTCATTAAAGACTGATATAATTTAGCGGAGCAATTAATTGTCGTTTACAGGTGTTTTACAGGTGCAATGAAACTTAATTGCAACCTTAATACATAGCAATAAAGTCAAACTTCTCAAGCAATAAAAGGGTAGGTACTTATGAAAAAACGGGGCTTGAAAAACTTTTGACGTTGAAACATTCTACATGTTGGTTATAGTTTGGTGGGCACAAGTCAACGACCAAGTCACATTAAATTAAAACGTAACTATGTATATCAATAAAGAAATCGCAGAATGGAACATTGGAGTTGGCTTGACTTTACTGAGAGATTTCAACGCTTTTTTAACCGACTTCTAAATAAAAAAGTAGGAGGTTCTCTATTCGTCTGTATTTATGTTTTTTTTTTGTTTATGTCCACCGATTACTCGATGACGGCTGAACCGATTGAAATGGTTCAAACGTTATTACATCTGGTTGGTTTCCAAATTGGTCCCATTTTATGAAATTTGGAAATCGGTTCAGTAGTTTTCAGGAAATCTTGAAAATACTGTCGTTTTCGTTACCACTTTATGTGAATTTAATACGTATCTTTAGGCATAACTCCTTTGTTTATAAACCGATTTAGATGATTCTTGTTTTGTTAAAAAGGGGATACCTCAAGGTATTTTAACCGACTTTAAAAAAAGGAGGTTTTCAGTTTGATCACATACCTATTTACCAGAAAACACGTAAATTGCCTGCACGATGCACTAAAAAGAGTGAAATAAAAATTATTTTTATAAAAAAATAAAACCGCCTTCAAAAAAACCACATCAAAAAAGTAAGAAATAATTCCTCACCAAATAAATAACGTAAGTACTTTGAAGTCGGGCGGGTTTTAACAAAAACAACAAAAAATTGTACATGTTTCACGCCCGACTTCAAAGTAGGTACTTACGTTATTTATTTGGTGAGGAATTATTTTTTACTTTTTTGATGTGGTTTTTTTGAAGGCGGTTTTATTTTTGTAAAGAAATAAGCAGCTCCAGCGAGAGTTGGTCAGTTTTTTATAGGATGATTTTGGTGAGATTTCATATCTTTTTGCTAAGTATAACACATAAGTATTAAATACAGGTAAACTGATTTATTAACTGCAAATGTAACTTTGTAATCCTATATATTTATATAGGATTACAAAGTTATTTATGCAGTTGGTGTAACTTGAAATTATCCTAGTTTTTATAGTTTTCCCTTTATGTGGCCATTAAACCCTGACTCTGTATCAAATTTCAGCTCTCTGAGTTTATGGGAAGTACTAGTTCTATTCTGATGATCATGCATGAGTGAGTGAGTGTCATAAATGCGAAACTTTGCTTTCGCTTAACTTCGGAACTAAATGACCTACAGACTTGAAGTCCAGGTTCCAGTAAAGGATAGTACGGCAGTGTTGGTTCGCGCTCGACTTGGCGGGGGCACTGCCGATGCCGTGCCACCAGATAAAAAAAAAAGGGCTACTATCAGTTTTTTGTTTTGTGACGTCGGATATAACGATAGCTAGCTAGCAACGTTCAACAGAACAAAGCAGCAAAAATCTATCAAAATAAGAAATTAAAATGACAGTTGAATGAAGCCCATACCCATACCAATATTTTTTAGCCGGTAGCACCCCTGGTGAGGGGATAACATCTGAGATGTTTAACATCAAAATCTCCAAATTATTTTGTTACTTTCTTTCCTTGCAATAGCTCGGCAACCGAACATGACTGTTGTTAATTTTGTACCCATTCTCAAACGAGACATTAACCGCGTTACATAAATTATCCGCCGCGCCGCCCGCCGCGACTCGGCCGCCGTGAACTAGACCGAACGCAAACGAAACTTGCCACGAAAGCTATTTTTAACCCCCCCCCCCCCCCCCTGGGGTCATAGGCTGACGTTTTGGCCCCACACCCCCCTTAGGGCCAAGTAAATGCAAGGTACTCTACTGCGAACTGAACAACGGATTTTAAGATTTGAATAGCACTGTACGCCCAGTATGGATACTTTCTTTAATATACATAGGGCGGCGAACTAGGGTGACAGACCGCCGGTAACTGACTCAATTAAACAAAGGCGATTATTGTGAAAAATAAATATATGTAGCTTTCTTCCGCAAATAATCACAAAACTTGCACCTTCACCGATCACACTACTCAGTACTGAGTAGTGTGATCGGTGAAGGTGCAAGTTTTGTGATTATTTGCGGAAGAAAGCTACATATATTTATTTTTCACAATGGTTAGGGACTTCCGCCAAGTGACGCCTGATTCAATCAAATAAGGCGATTATTTTCTTACGTTGTAAGCACTATAAAACCAGGCCCCTGATTCACGAACCGTCGTCGGAAATGCTCCCAACAGCCGAATCAAATGTATGCACTGTGCCACTGTCTCTGACACTCACTATAGAATAGACAGTAATTGCACAGAATTCTAAACCAATTCCGTGTCCGACGGTTTGTGAATCCGGGGCCAGTTCCGTTAAAACATAGTAGTTTGATATGGCTAAAAAGTCAATTTGTTATTTTAATAATTTTACATAATTTTTCAAAAGTTAAGTTAATTTTCAAAATTCCTTCTTTGGCAGACTTAGGTTAGGTTTTTGTTGCGAATTTATCGCACGTAGTTCGCTCTTCTCACAGTGGAAGCCAAGAATAACTTGGTGTTGTTCAATGGTAAAGTTAGTATAAGTATAGTGTGTAGACTGTTGCTCAACAGTGGCTTAATCTAACGCGGTTATAAGATTAATCGCATAAACATTATAGGAGATGTCTCTGACTACCATACACAGACATTTCACCTTCGGTTTATTAATATTAATCGCTTTTATGGCGGTTTACTAAGACGAATCGTTTGCCCATACTTAACCTTTTGACCGCCATAAAAGGTTAACTAATTTTAAATTTTTACTACGAATGCCGTCGTCGTGACATTGATTTCGAATTTTGTTATATTTTTAAAACGTTCTTGTGTTAATAAACTTAATCATATTTTTGGATTGAAAAGAAAAATATTTTTGTTAACTTACTCATTCACAATAGTAAAGTGACTCTGTAGGTATTTAGAGATAAAAAGATCTTGCGGTTTATAAAATTACTAGCGGCTCCCCGCGCTTCTACCCGCGCTTCTACCCGCGCAGTTCCCGGGGAAATATCAGTAAGTATTAAAATATAGATAGCCTATGTCATTCGGGAATCGCAGAAGACGTTCAAATAAGAATTGCAATACTTTGCAATTAACAATTATTCATGAATATACCTAGTAAGTGGAAATTAGATAATAGATTCTAGTACAAAATACTCGGACAGTCGAGCTTTTTAATTCAACCGTGATACGCCTCTTGCTTCTTGTGGGTGTAAGTATTTTTTTTTAATCCACAACGGGGTAGCACTTAGCCTACTAGAATAATAAATAATACTCCCCGAATCCTCACTTACTAAGGAACTGGCTATCTTATTTTAACTGCCGAAACACAACAATGCTGAAAACATCGTTTTTATGGTCAGACTTAGATCAGAAACTTAGACCTTAGTTGCTCAGACTTAGATAAGATGATGGTAGCTAGCCAGGCGGACTTATAACAACTCCTACCACCAACCAAACCGAATACAATCCTACCCCCACTGGGAATGGAATCCGGGACCTCTTGGTCTGGAATCGGTGGTGTGGCGGTTAAAAGTATACAAAGAAAAAGACGTGTTCTCGAAAAAAGTAGAAATAAATAAATTGTTGTTTGTTATTGTATTCTATGTGGGAGAAAAAACCCCTGTGTGATTGGCTGCAATAACCGTTTGCATGGAAATTAAATTTCAAAAGACGTCGTCTGTATGCAAATGTACGTTGCGCCGAAACAGAAAGGACCATTAGACATTGAAGTTATGTATTTGACGTCGGATACTAGATAATCAGGTTCTAGTCATATGTGGAGACTGCGAGACGGCTCAAATCAGCAGCTTAATTTAAAGTCTAGGACCCAAGTTCGAGGAAGACTTAATCTTGTATGCATCTTCTTGTTACAACATAGGCTGGAGTATTTGCCAGTCCTACTGTGTGAGAGCACAAAATAAAGAGTTTACAGAAGGACCGCTCCCACCATTTTTGAAAATCTATACCTATCCTTGTCTGACTTACTAGGGTTGCTTCTGTATTGATTCTGAATTTAAAAAGGAGTAAGTAGTAAAAGTTAACAATCATACATAAATCAATTCGTTTATACATACATCGTAACAAGTTTACATGCCTTAGATGCTGCTTAGATGGTAAACAGAGCATCTAATATCCATTTAAAGTCCCGACGCCACACACGACACGACGAAGACAAGATCCTATTGTACCTATACCGTACCTATTATGTTGTAATGTATTCCATTCCTATATGTATAATGTACTCTATGAACAAGATATAAATATGGTATGATAGTTATCCCACTAAAAACATAAACGTGAAAAAGGCACTAAGTAAGTAAGTTCGACGAAAACATAAAGGTAAAAAAGGTGCCAAGTTCAGCGAAAAATTGTTGAAATCTAAATGGGTTACATACAAGTTCCATAAATTTTTTCGTTCAAGAACTTCAAATAATTAATATTTTCTTAAATGTTGAATTTATAACTTGTCATCTTCAAAAATTGAAAAACCTTTATAACGCAAGAACTGTATCAAGCAATAGTGGTAACTATTTTGAAAACAAGAAAGTGTATTTAAATACCTATGTTGTGTTTTTATCGTATATAGGTAAATAAAAAAATATAAGTAGTTTAATAGTCAAAGTCAAATTTGTTTATTCAATTTAGATTGGTTTTTACAATACTTGTGAACGTCATAGAAGCTACGCTATCGAGATGTAAACAGGTTCATATTTGTTTCTGGCGCAGCTGTTCTTCATAGTCCTTTCTTGCACTCAAGAACATCGTTTTTCAGCTTTCTTTTTCTGGGAGAATTTGCAGAAACGTGAGTTGCTATTTGTGAATTTGAGTCACATTTAACTTTTTCATATTGTGTACAAGATTCATTAGTCTCCACAGTTGCTTGCGATTCTTCATTTAAATTTTTTTTGACAGGTAGCAAAAGTTTGGGAACCGAACTGTCCTGAAAAAGGCACTAATGCCTTTTTCAGGACAGTTCGGTTCGATGTCTTGATTATAGAATTGGTTTCGAAATGGGCCTCACAAACTCGAAGATATGTTGACCATTTGTTGCGTTCATCTTCTCGATCAATTAAACTTATCCATAAGGTTCGTCTGAAAAAAAAATCATTTGATTTTTAAAATGAACTAGTTAGTTTTGCAACGAAAATAGCCTATGGCACTCCTACGATTAAGACGTTAAAATAAATAGGTATACGCATAATCGTGCGTGGTTCGTTTTCTCCTGAACTTGGCTGGCACACTGCCGTGCGTCAAAGAAAACTTTACTGCAAGTGAAATGTTATTTGGGATTTATTGATTGGCGTCCTTTCCTGAACTTGGCTGGCACACTGCCGTGCGCTTAGATGAAAAAAAATACTGCAAGTAAAATGATATTTGGGGTTTAATGACTGAAGTCTCTAAAATGTAAGTAGGATTTCATAACACTGCTAAAATAAAAGAAAATGCAACGACAACTTTTACTTGAAAATTCGTCAACATGACTTGTGGCTGTGTTCGCTGAACCGCCAAGAAGTTTTGAGAATACTATAACATCTAAATAAGGACCATAGAACCCAATTACTGGCGTTTTACCACAACCAGCTAACTATAAGATGAATGTGTATGGTTCATCGTCGTTATCAAAGCGGCTAGTCCCAAAAGTACCTAGGTATACTCACTCACCTACCAACAGTTTGACATAACTTACCTTTCAATATCGTTTGGAAATTTAAAAACGTGAATGCACAGTTTTTAGTCGTATTTAGACAACCAAATACACTGCAACTGTAATAATATTGGTTATTAATTTTTGTTAATTAATGGTAAAATAGGTATATAAGTGTCACAGTGACACGTAGCGGCGCGGACGTGAAGTGATCAATTAAATGCTCTTTGGAACTTGCGATCACTGACCTCTTTGCGATACTCGCGACTGAGTACTGTCCCAAACTGTCCCATTTTGCCTGTATATGTGACGTCTATGTGTGCGTGACGAAAATGGCACTTTGTTCTAAGCGGACTCTCTGCTAGGGCGACCGCCCGCCCGCGTAGTTACTTTGTGGTGAGAGTCCTAAGCCTATGTCAAAGCGCAAACCGGAAGCCAGCTGCTGCTTAACCGCGTAGGTAAGTACTTACTTACAGTCCGCGCGAACAGCAATAGCCCAAAATAGGTCACAGTAGGTTTTAAAAAATCGGCACGCTTGTTTTCAATACAAATCGTGATACTTGCGTTACAATATCTATGTAAATCTGTGCCTCAAACTATCATTCGTTATAAAGGTAATCTTACTGGAAAGCTTATTAAGCTCATTGAAAACTTAAGATATGCGTAAACTATTAGTAATTTTAAATATCCATACTAGTTAATCCATACTAATATTATAAATGAGAGAGTGTGTTTGTTTGTTTGTCCGTCTTTCATGTCAAAATAAACAATTTTTTTCAGAAAAATTAAACCGCCTTCGAACGAAAACTGCCGACAAAAACTCACTTCCCAAGAAAAGGTAAAAATAAAAAATAAATTGAATCATTCCATTCAAACGACGAAATGGTGGGACTTTATCTAATCAATCTTGGAACTTACTGATCTGATTGAAGTCAGTTTTAAGTTAGTTTTAATAAAAAAAGAATCATTGAAATTGGTCAATAGTTCGCGAAGATATTGACGTGAAAAGCAGGAACTACCAGTCGAAAACTATGTTTTTTCAGGATTGTGAAAAAACTACTTAACTGACTACTTTAATTTTTTATGGGACCACACATAAACTATTTTCTTTCAGATAAAAAAAGGATTATTAAAATTTTTGGTCTAGGGATAATTTGAGAGCTGGAGAATGACATAGGGCTACTTTTTATCCCGAAAAATATCACAATCCCGCGGATTGTATGGAAAATCGTGTAATCACAGCCGTCTTATCGGACGGTAGAGATGGCTGTGGTGTAATCGTTCTAACAAAACTGACATTAACTCCATGACCGCTTCCAAAGAGTGATATCACTGACATTTTAGCCGCTTTTACATCTATGCTTTTAATTATTGAATCTTTATTAAATGTTGATGAAACGACGTTCACCAGGTCTACAGTGAAAGTGTGTTTGTTTGTTTGTCCGTCTTTCACGTCGAAACGGATCGACGTGATTTTTGGTTTGGGAGCTGGAGAGTGGACATTTTATCCCGGAAAAGTATCAGGTTCCTGTGGGATAACGTCGTCTAGATAACGTGGGCGGAGCCATGGGCGGAAAGCTAGTATGTTATAAATTTTAATAATCTCTAATGACTATAGAGCAACGGCAGAGCTTTCTTCAAAAGCTCCATACAAAATTACGACCTACCTACATGCTTAAAACGATAACTTCAAAAACCATTTTACAAAGAACGATATATGTCGTGGTCAGATCATTGAATTGATTATTTCATGAAATGGTTAGTCATTGCATGAAATAGTTGTATTTCATGACGTTATCAAAATCCGCTGGTCATATCATTGAATGACAGCTAAACGCGTGGTCGTTTCATGAAATGGTAAATCGCTAGTGATCATATCGTAAAATAGTTACATTGTGCCCCGCTAGAGGCGTTATGTTATTGTTGACATAGTTTTAATTACAAAAGTTAGCTTAATAATGCGACAATTTGAGATACAAGTGCAGTATAAAATAAAATAATAATAATAATCCCAATAAAATAAATAGGTAATTTTTGGTTAGGTTAGGTTAGAACTGTGACGAAAAACTTCGCTCGCTAATGCGAAAATTTCATTTTAAGGCTGGGATTCCCCACAATAGGGTATTTTAAATTATGGGTTACATGCAAATCACAAGTATACTTAAAATTTGGAGAAAAATATTTGTTATTTTACAGTTAAGTAAGTGTTTATCTAGTGCTTCCGGCCGTTTTTTTTCGATTGGTGATATTTTACTGTATGTTTATTTATTGTAATTTATTATTCAAATAAAATCCCAAACATCCGTCAATTAATCGTAATCCAAATATCCTATTACTTGCAGTATACTTATTACTTGGTTTTAGTTAATGAAAAATATACGAAAATAATTGTCTTTGAATAGCCGAGGGATTCCGGCCGTCGTTTATTTTTTTTTATTGAATTTTAAGTGATTTTAGATTCGCGGGGCGCTCGCGAGTTCACAGTTCACTGCCGGCTGCCGCTGCGTCAGCGTGAAGTGTATCGCGCGCGGCCGAGCAAGCGTTAGCGTGCCTATTTCGGTCGGGAATCATCGCCGTAAAGGAAACCCTATGTTTTCATAAGTGCTCGTTCGCTTGACGACGAGAAGTGTTTTTTGACCATTCGTGACGTTTTTGACGGCGCGGAAGCTTTTTAAATGCCCTTGTTTATATGCATCACGAATCGTGAAAATGAGAGATACGTATTTAGTAGACTCTACATTTTTTTTTGTTTTTGTTGCACTTTGTATCACACATTTATACCTACCATTTCCTCATCGGTAAGACTGATCAAGGCTGACTGGAAGAGGTATTTGTCAGGGATAAGTCAACCTTTGCTAAATAAAATTTAATATTATAATTGTAATTATAGAATGTGTGTAATAACGAATCTTCAATGACGGATCTATGTAAAGGGCCGTTATAATTCACACAGACAAAACCATAATAACATCACGAAGGGCAGCCGGTCTAAGCGAAGGAAACGGTCCGAAACTTTACCTGACGACCTTTGTCTTAGAGACTGAGACTTAGAAGAAGATTTTACTTTATGTACTAGAGCATAAAAAGCGATTTTATGCAGCCTATACCCAACATAATCACGAACATGAGAAGTGAAAAAGATTTTCTTAATAGTTTAACCGTATGTAAATCGTTTAATTAGTTTCAGCGGTTTAGGTAGTAGGTACTTAGTTTCTACAGATCGTGACATCGAAAGCACCATGCTCACCAGTTGACTGAAAATGATGATGATTATAATAATAGTAATTACTTAGTTGGTGTCTGAGGTTATACGCTATTTAATGAACATGCTATATAGAGAAACATTAGCAATATAAACATTTATATAAGTACACGATTGATGAATAATAATCGACGATGTTATAATGACTGTACTAATAGTAGTTTATGTGACTGTCGCATAATGAGGGGTATTAAAACACGAGGGCGAGTTTTTTAATAGTATTCCACGAGTGTTTTAATACCAAGTTATGTGCAGTCTCATACACTACTTTATCTACACTCATTACATTTATTATATATTTCATAAATAAAGCAAATCAATATTAATTATTAAATGTGAATTGGTGCCAAACCAAAGAATATATGTATAATTGTATACACGCCAAACCCCACTAATAGGAGTAAACGGTGTATTCCTTCCTTCGTATCAGTATACGTTCAGGCATGAGTTCATAATTCGAATAATATAACATGAGTGTAGATAAAATAAATTAAGATTTATCTCACCACCAGTCTGAGCAAGGTTATGATGAGTATATTTTTTCTTGTCTAAGTAAGTACAAGCATTGTATTCCCCTTGTCTCTGTTGTGATTGCAGTATATTTCAATCTATCGTTAAACGACCGCAATATATAAGTGCAGTGGAAATCAACTAAGTTATAATTACGGTGTGCTTGTGTAATGGCTTGGCTTGGCACGGAAAGGGCCCCTTATTATCTATCTATATAAATAAATAAAATTGGAGTGTCTGTTTGTAACATTAAAATAACCGCCTTTTACTACATGCATATGATTATATATACAGTATATATACCAAAATGACATGTTTTAGAATTTTTGTCTGTCTGTCTGTCCGTCTGTCTGTCTGTTTGTTCCGGCTAATCTCTGAAACGGCTGGACCGATTTTGACGGGTCTTTCACTGGCAGGTAGCTGATGTAATAAGGAGTAACTTAGGCCGGAAAATATAACGTTCCCTCGGGATATTTTATTATAAATGCTTAAGTTTGTGAGTATGGATGTATGGAAGCTTGTTACTCTTCACGCAAAAACTACTGAACGGATCTGAATGAAATTTGCAACATAGATAGATTATAGGCTGGAATAACACATAGGGTACTTTTTATCCCGATATTCCCACGGGAACGGGAACCACGCGGGTGAAACCGCGGGTGGCCGGTAGTATACAATAAAAATAATCAGTAAAATGTGTTGCTAAGCTCAAAACTCGAGATAAGCTAAGCCGACTAAGATGAAATGCTGTATTTACCTTTAAGTGTTTGTTGCGCCTAGATTTATATCTATTTAGCCAGTATTTATTGAAATGTATTGGTGTATACAAACGTTGGTAAATCGTTTTAAATAAATAAATTCTACATACAGATATACCTTTACTCGGGGTTATAGAATGCATTTTGTCCCGATTTTCGGGATCAGAAACAACGCAGGTGAAACCGAGGCGGCCAGTAGTTCATAATTTATCAAGTGAAAGCGCCAAAATGAAATGTATGAAACGTTATGACGTTAGAGGGAGATACAATAAGTACATCGTTAATATAACTGACTTGACGATTTAATCGTGACTTGATAGCTATAGATATACTAAGTCATACCACACTAATGAACATAATATTGACAAATTGCATATAGGTTGCGCAGTGTTCTGTAAACTTTTGAATTCGAGAGGTACAGTCAGGGACAAATTCGGTGAACCACCTCTTACTTCTTTTCGTGTGGCTGGCGTCTCACCAATCACTTGCAGTCACTATCCCTAATTGCTTATGCATTGTACTACCCTAGCCTAATACATAACTAAATACTAAAAGGGTCTGCGCGTTAATGGCGAGGCACCAGCCACACGAAAAGAAGTAAGAGGTGGTTCACCGAATTTGTCCCTGACTATACAACTAAGAAATCGAGAACGAGAAATTTTAGAGGTAGGTTTACCTCTACTACATTATGAACTAGGAACTAGTATGATTTAGCTCATTATCAATAAAAAAGGTCATAGTTTGATCTCTGTTGTAAATGACTTTTCACTTCTCATGCTCGTAAAGTTGTTTTTATTTTGAGAGAAGTCTGTATAAAATGGGTTTTTAAGCTCTTGTGCATAAAGTAATTTCTTCTTTTAAGACTAAGGTAATTAGGCATTACAGCCACATACACTAGCCAGACAGTTCAAATTTTCACAGATGATGTATTTCTGTTGCTACTACAACACCAACAAAAGTAAGTATCAATTTTTTTATTAAATATATCATTAGATAATTATATAACTGATAACTACATTTCATTATTCCACTGGTATAGGTACAGTAAATACAAAGTCTAATTTGCGCGCAAACCTGCTTTATTAACCTATTGACACAGCTTATAATGTATCCATCATACTATACTAATATCACAGTATTGTGCTAATAGTATAAATGTGAAAGTGTGTTTGTTTGACCGTCTTTCACGTCAAAACGGAGCAACCGGATCGACGTGATTTTTAGGAGAGTGCCATAGGCTAACTTTTTACCCCAAAAAAATATCACCATCCCGCGGGATTGCATGGAAAATCATAATAATATATTAGATGTGCTATCAAAACTAACATTAATTCCATGGCCGCTACCTAAGCACAGGTTTAGTAGTTTTTTTTTACCCTGTGACCTAAGTATGAATGAAAAATCCTTAAGTGTTCTTTCTAGTTCTGTACTATTATTCTATTAGTGCATTATGAATATAAAAGAGACAGTTTAAGTCCAGAAGCCTCTGACATGTTGAGAGTCGAGCACTACCTCTCAGGCGTGTAAAACTAAGTAAGTAGGTATTTAAGTGATACGAAATTCATCGGGTCCACTATTATTATTAAGTATAATTGTATGTTATTAGAAAAGATTGTTTGAAATGACATGCAACTTTTACTTTACACGGTTTTAACATAGACACAAGCAACTAAAACTAAAAACTAACATATAAAATTAACTATTTCATATTAAAATTTATAATAAATATTACATGATATTATATTTACTTTATTTGAATAGAAAGTGTGTCGTCTATAAATAGGTACATTGATATTTTTAAATTATGTCATTCATTAATTCATTATGAAATAACTCACATTAGCATAATAATATGGAGCTGTTTTAAATATCATATTTTTTATAAGATTTTGCTTAGAAAAGTTTGTAAGCATCATCATCATCATCATTTTCTTTAAGATTAGGTACGACATAATTATTTTCAGATAAGTATAAGATTGACATATTAAAACTAGACGTTTGATAAACTCAATCACGGCGAAACGGCTTTGGGGATACCTTAGATCACACTCAGAATTTTCAATGTTTTTAAATGGAGTTTTCTGACAATAATTGAAAAATGGAAAATGAAGTATTTAGAAAAAATCGACCCGTCTCACAATATTCTATGATATTTCTATGATATAGAATCATAAAAATATCATAGAATATTGTGAGACGGGATTTTTCTAAATACTTCATTTTCCATTTTTCAATCATAAAAATTGCATTGTGAATGCCGAACAGTAAAAATTAAAATAACAGATGACTGCTTAGTCTTCCAAAAAATATATATGTGATTATGGGTTAATTCTTTCCTTCGGATCTGAATGATTTGACACAGAGATAGATTATGGACAATAGCTTATACGCTACTTCTTGCCCCGAAAAAATATCGCATTCCTACGGGAAACAAAGCCGCGGGTGGAAAGCTAGTTTAGAAAAAATGTGGGCCATATTGATATAGTTCAGAAGCCCCGCGGTTTTGGCCACTTTTTGCTATAAAAGTTATCTAAATAACTTTTTGTTATTTTTGACAATGACAATTCAAAGATATTTTAACAATGGTTAGAATTTCTTAGGTATGTCATAAGATGTTCTTTCAATAATATAAAATAATCTGAAATTTTGGTAAGGGTGATAGTTAAATATATTGATATTATAGGCACTGTGCTCAAAAAGGACACCTTTCGCATACCTATTTTGTGTATCTTTTATATTTTTATTTAATTTGATAGTGTTTCTTGAAAGGTAGATAAATTCTCTTTAAGTAATTTAAGCTATATAAATTTTTGTCTCATATACCTACCTAGACCATTTAGCTGTTTCAAAGTGAAAAAATCTTTAAAATGGCCACGAGGATGTCTTCTGGCCCTACATTTCAAATATAAATGAATAGTAGGTAAAACTTTGGGCACTGACTGGATAGGAAAACATAATCAGAGCAACAACGTGTCTATTGAGTGGACTTAAAAATTCAGCAATAGCGTGGACAATAATTATTGTTAAAACATTAATTATAATTAATGATTTTTTTTTCAAACCGGAACTATTAAGAGCTTCGTACAAAAAGCAGTTCTTTGTACCCAAAAAAAACTTTAAATTGTGTAAAGAAGTTATGTTCTATTGCCACAGAATAATATAAAGGTACTATGACCACTTTTTGTGGATATGAAGCATTAAAAACATATCAGCAACCAACCAATGGCTGTTATCGCAATATCGAATAATGTTAATTATAGGATGGCGCTCACTGCGCAGAGCGCCCCATCTCGCTCACAAAATTGCTTAGCAAGGTTCTAGGACCTTGCCATAAAGTCACGGCCTCACGGCTAGAGCAATCACGGAGCTACGGTGATGTTGACACAGCCCTACTATTTTATTAGGAAACATATAAAAACTACTTTGCTCGCGTTGTTACAAGTAATAAAATTTAGTTGCGCAGTGGATCGAGCGAATGTATCTTTTGGTAAAACTTTCCGTTGAGTTCTTTAACGCTCTCTTATTTCATACAAAGTCAGTTTGTTGTAACGAGCGTGTGCGCATCTTGGACTGGTTAATTAAGAAACAAAAATTATTAACGTTCCATTAATATAAGAAATGGAAGATTAAATTTGTCTTGTTAAGTTAGTTCGATTCGAGCGTTTGTGTTTAAACCAGCATTTTATATCAGCTATACAAAAATGACGGTTGTGCACAAAACCGCAGAGACTACAATCGAGACACGACTTTTTGGTTGTTTGTTAGTGAAATTCCGACAACGATTAGCATCGCTATAAAAGCTAACGAGAAAGGCAATGACTTCACTCCAATCCGACGTATGCTATGCTAATTTTTTAAACAGATTTTAAGAAGCCGGAAGCAGAGGAATCGCGACCAAATGTGAAAGATTATTTGGTCAATCAATTAACTGCATTACTTTTTTTTTATAACTAAATGTTTATGAGTAAGTACTAAAGTTGGTAATTAAAAAAATAAGAATAAAATATACTTACACTTTTAAAAATTAATACATTGATCGGTACTTTTAACGAAAAGACATCAACGCGTTACAACAAACAAGTTTTAATTTATAGTTTTGCTACATAATATTAGTATAATATAATTATACTATTATAATAGGTACCTACCTAAACAAATAATTACATAGTGTAGCTATACAGGGCGTCCCAAAACTATGTCACATGGAGGGAAAGTACCTTAAATACTGAAGATATAAAATTTTACTGAAAGGAGACTTCATTTTTATTTAAAAAAAAAAACAAACTGCATTCAAAGAATTTTAAATAATCGCCCGTCTGAACTGGGATTCGAACCCGCTGAATGTAAAAAAAAATATTTCTCGAATTTTATTGTACCAATCGAAAGGCTCGATTATACCTAAGCATTTCTTCTAAGTAACATAGCATCTTAAATTAAAGGAAGACGGCGAAATTGAACATTTAATGTTGAATAACAAGTTTGTGCAGCGTTATTGATATCCTTTTCTGTGACTGTCAATGTCGTGCTCAAAACTTTAACATTCCAATGTATTACTAATGAGTGAAGATAGGAGTAATTAATTATACGTAAATTCCCTATCATAAGTATTTGATAAAGTCATAATGTGTTAAATAGCACCAGCTCGATTGGTTTAAAAATGTTTGAATAATTTGGTGCGGTCTATTCCACCATTCGACATAGTCGTGCGTGGGACGCCCCAGGGCGTCCAATGACTATGCGACATGGTGGCATATAGCGCACCAAATACTGTAGATAGAAAATTTTATTGAAACAGGACTTTATTTTAATTTCAATAACAATACGAACTGAATTAAAATATGTTTTAAATAATAGCACGTCCAAGCCGAGAATCGAACCCGCACCAAATTATTTAAACTTTTTTAAACCAATCGAGGTTATGTTACTTATCACATTATCAAAGACTTATGATAGGGAAATTAGGTATAATTGCTCCAATCTTCACTCATTAGTAATACATTTAAATGTTAGAGTTTTGAGCACGACAGTCACAGAAAGGCTATCCGTAACGCTGCACAAACTTGTTATTCAACATTAAATGTTAAATTTCGTAATCTTTCTATTATTTAGGATGCTATGTTACTAGAAGAAATACTTAGGTACAATCGAGCCTTCCGATGGGTATAACAAAATTAAAGAAATATTTTTATTTACATTCAGCGGGTTTGATTCCCAGTTCAGACAGGCGAATATTTAAAATTCTATGAATGCAGTTCGTTTTCTTTTTAAAATAAAAATGAAGTCTCCTTTCAGTAAAATTTTATATCTTCAGTATTTAAGGTACTTTCCCTCCATGTAACATAGTTTTGGGACGCCCTGTATACAGATCAAAGGATTTTCTTTCAATACATTTAAACTTATTAAACTCTACCTCCATAGATTAATGGCCTCCACGTTTGCTAACGGTGACGAAGATTTATAATTAATCTATATTTACCACTTTACAATTAAAGTGTAGGTAGATTATTCTAGATTCATAAAAAATCACTTTGAGTAATACGAAAGTTTGAAGATTAGTAGACGAAAATTCGAAAAGTAAAATCTCATGTCTAATGCAAATTAGACTACTTTTAGAATTTTCTTCTAATATTCTTCAGTAAAGGACGCTACATACAGGTCAGTTGATCCGTTTAGTTGGTCGGATTGGTATAACAGGATCTGTGCTCTTGACTTGACATTTGACTCTAAGGTTTCTTATTTTATTATTGCATTATGCTAATTTTCACTTACTTAATATGCTGTTATTTCTATTGCGAAAAACATCTTTACACTCATATTATGTAAAATGTCTAATACAAAATAATTATTTTCTATGTACAGTATAAATGGCATGGGTATAGTTTTTTATTCTATTTTCTAATACTACTAGCAGTTACGGTTATAGTACTGTTATATCATCAGAACAAAAGGAGCATAAAACGCATTTAATGCACGAAGCGTGGAATCGAAAATAAGCTTCTTGGCATGACAACCTGACGAAAGTGGTAGTGATAGGCATTTGGTACCCCTTTTAAGGATTACTTCAAAGCTTTATGACAAATCAACTACTTCGTCTCTATTAGGTGACCATTAGTCGATTAATTTGGTGTCAGTTCAATCTGAGTGTCAGATTCATAAAAAACAATTTTTCTGGATAATACGTGATCCATTTCAATCTTGCATCAATCCACAACTTACACGATCAATCTAACGTAGGTCACGGACTGATCTGACGCGAGATTGATCATCTAATGGCCGGCCACCTTAATGCAGCATGTAAACGTATTTAGTGGATTGTCTAAAGTATTATTGGCTCCTGTAAACGCTGCATTAGGACTATAGATTTTACTATTGATCATGGCTTGAGGACAATCGATTGTATTGGAATGTCTCTATTTACACGATGCCATGACTATCTTCCACGAAAATGAGCATGTGACTGAATTATATTGTCGGTCTGTGTAACACGGGCGATACGGCTACATGTTGGCAATAAAGTTGTAATCTTGACCTCAAATGTAGGATTACCATCTCTATTAAGAGTACCCCTTCTCTCTGTCATTGTTCTAGAAATAGAACAAAGTGCACACGATAAAATAGGCGTGGTACGTAAGTACTTACATAGAAAAAGTAGGTAAATATAATTAGTTTAGGTATTTTTTTTTTGCAATTACTTATTTAAATAAAGAAATCACTGATAAATTTAAAAAACTAGAGTCACGAAAATTGCGAAATTAGAAATAAATACAGATACATTTTATCTGTTTTTTATTTGTGGATAATAAGTTCAATAATTGCCTAAATAATCACATGTCTAAATAAAGGAAGAACTAAGAAAAAACTATAGGTACTTGAATGTTACAAATACTCATCTGTTGTGAAAACTTGCGAACTGTAAACTCAAAAGTAATTTGATGATTTTCTTTCATTATGCAGCTCGGCGCTGCTGGTATGCAAATCTCGGACTGGCTGTGATCTTTGAATATCTAAATTCTAACCATCATCATCATTATCATCATTTCAGCCGTACGACGCCCACTGCTGGGCATAGGCCTACCCCAAGGATCTCCACAACGATCGGTCCTGCGCTGCCCGCATCCAGCGGCTTCCCGCGACCTTGACCAGATCGTCGGTCCACCTTGTAGGGGGCCTGCCCACGGAACGTCGTCCGGTTCGCGGTCGCCATTCGAGAACCTTTCCGCCCCAACGGCCATCGGTTCTCCGCGCTATGTGTCCCGCCCACTGCCACTTCAACTGAGCAATCCTTTGAGCGATGTCGGTCGTTTTTGTTCTCCTGCGTATCTCATCATTTCTGATTCGATCGAGCAGGGAAATACCAAGCATCGCTCTCTCCATTGCTCGCTGGGTAACCTTGAGCCTTCTTATGAGACCCATAGTAAAAGACCACGTCTCGCTTCCATAAGTCATAACTGGCAACACACACTGGTCAAAGACCTTAGTCTTGAGACAATGAGGAATATTTGGACGCAAATATATGCCGGAGCTTCCCAAACGCTGCCCATTCGAGCTCGATTCGACGAGAGATCTCTTTCTCGAAGTTGGACTTACCTAATTGGATTGTCTGTCCTAGGTAGACATAGTGGTCAACAACTTCAAGTGTAATGTTCCCAACATTAACTGGAGCGGATGCAACATGGGCATTGGACATGATTTTCGTCTTATCCATGTTCATCTTCAGACCCACTCTTTGGGAAGCATTGCTGAGATCTTCGAGCATTGTGTTCAGGTCTTCCAAAGTCTCAGCCATGAGAACTACATCATCGGCAAACCGCAGGTGTGTTAGGTACTTCGCCATTGATGTTAATGCCGAATCCTTTCCAGTCCAGTAGCTTAAAAATATCCTCCAACGCAGCTGTGAACAGTTTCGTTTTCGTTTCAATTCTAACCATACCTAAGTATAAAGACCGGTTTCGCAAAGTTAATTAAGTCGGATGTAAATATATTAATAGTAACAGTTTTATTTTAACAAATCTTATATTATGAAACGAAATTTTTCATGCATCAACCAGATTTCACTCTTGTCTTAAAATAGAATCAATAGCAATGATTGCCTAAAATTTAAACGATAGCTATTATTAGCAATGGTTATAAGATGTTACGTAAAGCATGCTGTGGTGAAGTGTTTGATAATTGGAAGGTGATTGTTTTAGTTTAAGTCTCAATTTGATATTGAAATTGTCTTATTTCTTCTTATTCTTTTGACTCGGTTCGGTTCAATCAAGTTGTCCCGAGAACGGTTTGCCATAGATTTAATTAGGCACACGTTTTAAAAGTTTCTTGACCGGGCACTTTGCGAAACTATAATAGTTTTTAGAATCAATTTTGATGTTTGACACATTTTTCTTTCTTATGTTTGTACTGGATATGCATTTGACCACGATCCTGCATAGCAGACAGGATTGCATGCTTACCCAGGAGGTGCCTATATAATATATACATATGTAACTACGACGCGGGTTACAGCTTCTATGTCTATAGGATACGCTTCGCATTGTAATCATTAGTTAATGCATTTTCTAGAGCCAATTTTAATTTTAAAGTAACTAAACATCATTTTTTTTGTTGATTTCTTTTAAATGCCTTGAAACTTTACCTGTTTCGCATATTTTATCAATTCAGTCAGTTACGAATACATAACAATAATATTTACTGTGAAAATATATTAAACAATATCTGCAACTTAACCATCGGATAACCAACGGTTCACGTAATCGACTGTTGATGAACTCGGGCCTTAGCCTTAAAATAGAATCAATTGCAACGGTTGGCTAAAATTTAAACGCTCAGCTATTTTTAGCACTGGTTTTTAGATGTTACGCAAAGCTATACACCCACCACACCACACACAGTTGTGAAGTATTTGATATTTGAAAGGTGGTTGTTTTAGTTTCGTGTGAGTCTCAATTTGACATTGAACTCATTAGTTAATAACCATATTATGTTTTAATTAAGATACGCTTCGCACTGTAAATCGTAACAGCTTTTTTGCAACGAGCAAATTTCGATTGTTTGCATAAACAACTGAATTAAGTAGTTTTTTAAATAACCTTTTAGTTTTGTATTGATGTACTTAGTACATTAATCAGGTAATACAATTTTTAAGTAGGTAACTGGAAATCTTAATTGTATTGGTTAGTGTTTCCATTATGGAAATTATTATCTAACCCGGCAAACGTTGTTTTGCCATAAAAATTATAATGGACTCGAAAATAAATAATCAAGAAGATGTTCTATATACTTATTGCCTGCCACAAATGTCACTTATTAAAAGTAGGTAATCCAAAGCTTACGAACTTTCTCGGATTACCTAATTTTTGGAAGCGTCCATGGAAGAAATGACAGTTTTGTACAGACGACAGGTAGACCGATTTCCTATACTTACAGAATTAGCATTTTTATTTTATTATTTTACGGACTCACTCTCCAGCTCCGCGCGTCGATCCGTTGCTCCGTTTTGACGTGAAAGACAGATAAGCAAACACTTTCACATTTATGATATTAGTATGGATAAGGAAACAAATTTTTAGAAGAATCTTAATTTTCCACTACTAGTTAAGTAAGTATATTTAAAATGAATAAGTAATTTAAAACACAGTTTTATACTTCGATAAGCTTACATCATACATTAGTTAATGTGGTCCGCGAAATGCAAGTATTACGTAACTGATCAATTTGAAGACACAAAGACTTTCATATGTGTTTTAATAAGACTTTTTTGTGCACTTTAGCAAAAAAGGTAATAAATAAAAAATCCATGAATTACATCCATCCTAATATTTTAAAGAGAAAAGATTTATTTTTTGTTGGTAACGAATAAAATTAAAAACTACTGGACCGATTTTAAAAATTCTTTCTCTATTAAAAAGCTACATTCTTCCTGAGTAACATAAACTGTACATATTTTATCCCGATATTCCCACGGGAACGGGAACCACGCGGGTGAAACCGTGGAGAGCCACTAGCACATAAAGAAAATGTTTTGTGCTAAGTAAGTCCCTAAGTACTTTAATAAAATACTTGGTACTTTGATTATAAGCAAATAGGCTGTTTGTACACGCTAAGAAAAACTCAATTCGTTGCACACTGAATAAGTCTACAAGAAGAACTTATGGCCCTAGGGAAACTGATCGAACCACACATGATGACTATAAAATATACTCGAACGATACTTAACGTTGAGTGCTTGTTTAACAACATGACACCTCTTCTTAGATAGGTAGCTAGATAAGTATTTAAAGCGTCAGGATGATACTTAAGATGCTCTCAAAATTGAGCAGCGCTCGAGTATTCGAGCATAGAGACAAAAGTTTTGAAGAAGTTTGTTTACTTACTTGTTCATTACTTCATTACTGTCTCTTACATAGATAGTAAGAGTATAGTTTTCGTACAGTCACGAGCAATAATATGTTTATAAATTCCATAGGACAGTATGTACCATATTACTTTAGTGCATGACTCTTTGAATGTGGTGCCCCCTCCCAAGCCATGGCACATATAATGTCCTGCCCCGCGTGCCCTTCATCTTGCACACACGAAATTGAAGAAGAGAATAACTTTTGTGTCTCAGAAAATGTAAAAAAGTTCGTGTTAGATAACTCTGCGCGTGACTGGGGCGTTTATGGCGCTGGTTTTTTGGTGCTAAGTAGGTACTAAGGTAATGGTAAAAGATTAGTATTTGATTTCGACCGCTCGCAGACTTATCAGGCGCCCATTCTATACATATTATAGCACAACGCGTGTAAAAACGTTACGAACTACTACTTCTTTACTACGATTTTTCTTGGCGTGTACGGGCGGCGTTAGTGAATGGCCGTAGTTCTAAAAGTTTCCATTTTGTGTAACAAGAAGCCTTTCGTTTCGGGTCTTTGACCGATGTATTTTGAAACCAGACGAGGCGCGGTGATAGTAGGAAAAAATTGGAACGATTATTGTTTTATTCTTTTTTATGGTTGTTTGTTTCCGACGTTATGGCATGGCGTTGGTGTTCGCAACTTAATAATAACATTATTAAGAGGATGTTTTATTTTTATGCTAGTGGAAAAGTACTTACGCAATCTTCTTAGATCTTTTATATTGTGTATTAGCAGGAGCTTTGAGGCTTGAGCATGCGATTATTTACATAAGTAGTTAAAAAAATTATTACATAAACCAACTAACGGGCTGCAACATTACCATTCTTAGCCATTCTTAACGCTAAGGTTTAGTAAGTAAGTAGGTAAGTAAGTATTAAGTAAGCATTTACTACGAGACAAACTTTTGACTAGAGTTCCCAACCGTAATAGGCACGCTAACGCTTGCTCGGCCGCGCGCTATACAACCTACACTTTACGCGGGCACAGTGGCACCGGCGAGCGCCCTGCAAATCGAAAATCACTTAAAATTAAATAACAATTATTTTCGTATACTTTTCACTAACTAAAAGCAAGTATACTGCAAATAATAGGATAATTGGATTACGATTAGACAGATGTTTGGGATTTTATTTGACACAGTAAAATATCACTAATAAAAAAAAACGGCCGGAGGCACTAGATAAATAACTGTGAAATAACATATATTTTTTCCAAATTTTAAGTACTTGTGATTTGTGAGTAATTCATAATTTCAAATACCCTATTTTGGGGAATCCCAGCCTTAATAAGAAATAGTGCATAATCCACTACTTAAGTTCACCGGATTGGTGCATGTTTACAGAAACAACGGTTTGAAGAGCCTTCCTTAGCATGGAGGAGCTCAACATAATAAATTTTAGACACCTAAGCGTCGCCGCACACGAGCCACACGCGACAGCCACAAACGCCGCCACATGAATTGAAGCCAGAAGAAGAAACAAGCGGTGACTAGCTGCGGGCGGTGGGCGTCAACCGTGTGCGGAAATAGGTTGGTGGCGATGGGCGGCGTTTTGTGGTTGTGGTCCCGTGTGCGCAGAGTGTTAAGGTCATAACGGTGCGGTCTAAATGGGCTATGACCTTTAGGCGTCCATCCCACTGCTGCGGTTCCGCTCCGGTGGACGGAGATGCGGCGTGAATTTGTTATACACTGCGGGTTTTGTATGCACATCAAGATTCTACAGCCATAGTTAAGAAGCGCACTACCACAAACCGGAGCGGTGTGCGGTGCAGTGTGAGAACCGCCTAACCCGTAACCGGCCGTATGCCTTAAACCAACTACTAAATGTTTAATTTTTAACTAACTTTAGTTAGTTAAAAATTACAGACAACCGGTCTAAAGGTACACATCCTTATGATGATAATTTTATGAATTTCTGTATTCATACTTTAAATTTTTTCTGTGATGAACGAATTTATAATTCAAATGCAAGTTTTAATACGTAACACAGAATTTATCATAGGTACTAATATTCTCAACTGAATATTTTGCTGTGTTTTTATTACTGACGCAAAGTATCTTTATTTGTTTATTTATGACAACAATCAATTCAATGAAATTCTACACTTGAATACACATTTGAACAAAGTTTAGGCCGTTTGTCCACGGACGATCCGGTATAATATATGAACTAATATAATAATTATAAATATATGAACCGCTTCCTCGGTCCGTCTAGACATGGTCTAGACGGATCCGGCGAGACGGACGTCGTGCACAAACGGCCTTAGACTCCGAATTTCAAATTAATTTTGCTGTGTTTTGTTTTATGGTTCTTTTTAAAGTCATAAGCCATAATTAAAGTTATTCTTTTTTATTGGATGCAATGTTTCAAAATACGTAAAATTAAAAATAAATAACACTTTAACTTTACATGGCTATAAAAAATAACCATAAGTAATTACTTAGGTTCTTCCAATTTCCTTAATAAGTCTTTAGTTTTTCCTCTTGCTAATGATGTGCCACATGACATAAAAATCTCTTGGTGCTTTAGCTTGGTTAATTAGCTAAAGTATCTATTCCGGGTCACATAAAACTAATGTTCAAAATTTTGATAAATAGAATATTTTTGTTTAAGAAATAGGACCTTTTAAGGGATTCTTTCTGTTTATAGGTTTTCCTTGAAATTTAAAAGACAGACAATTGGCACACATAGATCAATGTGTGTGATGTTATCAGATATTTACTTATTTTATTTAACTTCCGCTCCACAACTCAAAGTTCTTTAAAATCTTTCCGTTCCGAATACCTACCAGCGAATATTCTTAAGCATTAAGCAACCAGAATTACGAGAATTTCAAAATGCTGGCATTGAAATGAACGAAATTGATTAACCAATAATTCCATTAGCCTTACTACGCTACGCCCAAGTCTGTGACCGACTTTTATTTATTTATTTATTTACTTTATGTTACCAAAATAGAAATAGATTACAACAAACAATATTAGTTCTTACTAGTGGCTCCCTGCGGTTTTACACGCGTGCTACCCGTTCCCGTGGGAATATCGGGGTAAAATATAGCTTATGTCACTAGTCACTACTCAGTAAGAATGTAACTTTCCTTCAAATTTAAAATCAGTCCTGTAGTTTTTAAGTTTATCCATTACAAACAAACAATCTTATCTTTCTTCTAGGTACTAAATTAACTAAAATGACAGTTAGGATTTCCTTCCTTATCGCAGTTATCGCAATATTAACGTATAGTGCGCCAATCTTTTCTGTTCCCGATGATTATCTTTGGAACTAAAACAGTTTTCATACGACAGTCCATTTTGACAGCTAATTTCGTATTGCAAGTGGCTCCTCTGTCACGACTGTCACCGGAACAGAAAAGCTTGTGGCACTGTAATTAGTCATCTTCCTAAGGATAGAGTGAATTTAATCTTATTTGTTAGAGCGATTCAATTGTGTAGGTACACTTAGAGAGAACAGCTCATTGCAACTTTATTGTAATACTTGCAAATATTTATTTTAATAACCTAAAATATGTTATCTAAATATCCTTTCCTTCTGAAAACTGGATTTAATGTGCAAAAAGAAAACTATTTTTTTTTGCATAAAATAAAATCAGAAGTATTGTATGAAAGGTGGGTTATTACTCTGTGGGTGATTAGTGGAGATATTTATGCTGTAAGTATCTCAAAAAGAATTTGTAAGGTATACCTAATGCTTTCATTAGTCAATCTAAGATAATGGTGTTGATTCATCATGATCAATTAGTAGCTAAATATTTTGTTTATTTAAGTAACATGTATTTATTGGTCAATTGTTTGTTATCTATACATATAATAAAACAGAAACGGACAAAAAGTCTGTACATGAAAGATAAAAAAAAAAAATTACTGCTATGTGATGTGTACAGGATATAGACCCCAAAACGATAGATATTAAAAATTTTGTCTGTTTGTCTGTTTGTCTGTTTGTCTGTCTGTATGTTCGCTTTTCACGCAAAAACTACTGGACGGATTTTTACCAAATTTTGTGCAGTAATAGCTTATAACCCGGGTCAACATATAGGGTACCTTTTATTGCGGGAAATTTAATTATTCCTACGGGAAAATACAAAAACTGATTCTTACTAAAATAGATGGCGCCACATGATTATGAAAATACGTTATATTTAATCGCTGTCTCAATTAATAATGAATCATGTTATTTTTTTTTACCTGCTTCAAAACATAATTTAAATTAAAACCCATCCAGGCTCATATAAAATCATAAAAATAATTTCATGTTATTTACGTCATTATATCTACTAAGCAATAGATGGCGCAGGAAGTCAGTAAGATTACGATATACCTCTCACAAAAGAACATTCGAAGGATTATAATTATTAGGGTGAAAGCCCCCTCTGTTGCCACTTTAAGATGTTTTTCACTTCTTTTGCATCATAACTACTAAGCAATAGATGGCGCGGGAAGTCAGTAAGATTACGATATACCTTTCACAAAAGTACATCCGAATGATTATCTATATTAAGTAGGGTGAAAGCCCCCGCTGTTGCCACTTTAATTTTTTTTCACTTCTTTCGCCTATGGTCTTAAGTAGGTATCTAAAATTGTCAAGAATGTATCTTATACTTTTCTTTAAATTTTTAAATTTACAATACAAAAAACTACTTAAAAAATTTAACCGACTCCAAAAAGTATTTGTCAACTGAAAAGGAAAAATATAATTTATATTATAATTAAGGTACCTTTTTGAGGTCGGTGCCAGTCAGTTTATTTTTTAAATTACTATTTATTTCCTAAGTTTTAGTGTATATTGTACAATAACATACCCACGAAAACTACTAAACCGATTTTGATGAATCTTAGACTGTTCCCAAAGTTAGAATACACCTAATTTAAATCAAATAGTTAATCATCTCGATATGCCTTTAGATTTCGAGAAATTCGTGGACATACATCGTAAAAACATATAACTAAGTATTCATATACTTACGAAATTTAGTTTTATTTAAGTCAATTAAAAACCTATTTTTTAAACTTAAAATGTGCGAAGGGTGCCGATTAATGTGTTTTTTGTCAATCAAATTTTAAAAGATACATCGAGAAATCAATACTTAACTAACTTAGATAAAATAAAAGAAACATCTAATTCGATGTTAACTGAAAAGCGTTTATTGAATAATATTCCTATGTCATAAAGAATTATTACTATTGTTATTATGACTTAAAAGTCATAGATAAAAAGTATATTATCAAGCAAAAGTTATTAACAAAATGTTTAAAGCTAAGTAAGCACTCGGGGCAGTGGCCAAAACTAAAGTTCTTACCCTATTGATGTAAAATTTATATTTCGCATTTCCACTCGACGCTAGATGTCGCTACAGTAAGTATAGTGCCACAAATATATCTGAACCGGTGATAGTGGTCTTGGAGGAGCCACTAGCAATACAAAATTAACTGTCAAAATGGACTGCCGGCAGTCAACAGTATATTTAGTACCAAAAAATAACCACTGTGTGAAATAAGTTTGTCGCAATGTAGACAAAATGTCACCAATGTAGTTTTAAAAAATTTGCTCAAACGCTAAGTGGCCAGTACGTAGTTACCTACACCTACATACCATTTTTTATGTCATTTAACCGGCTCTAGCTCCTTAGGCCTTCAGCCGTAGGTACCATCCAATAAAATAAAGGAATATTAAAAATAGTTTTCTATCTAACTTATTTATTCATTTATTTACTAGGAAAGCTTACATAAGTGATGATTGATTAAAATTAAATAATTAAATGGTATATCATTACATTTTATACCCGTTACTTAAAGAAGAAATGTCTCCATATCAAAATACTAGCCTTCCGCCCGCGACTTCGCCCGCTCGGACTAAACGACGACGTTATCCCACGGGAATGTGATATTTTTCAGGGATAAAAAGTAGCCAAAGGCAGCCATTACATCCAGATCGCGATCACTGATCGTGATCTTGATCGCGATCGAGATTTACTTTGTAGATATTTTGCGATCAAGATCGCGAGCCGTCAATCACCTTCGTACACACTCAATCTGCACCGCGATCATTGATCATTGATCATTGATCCAGATTGACTGTCTAATGGCTGCCTAAGTATGTCACTTTTCAGCTGCCTAACTATTCCCATTCCAAAAGTCACGTCGATCCGTTGCACCAATTTTGACGTGAAAGACGGACAAACAAACAAACCCACTTTCACATTTATAATATTAGTATGGATACACACAATCTCTTTTACATTTTATAGTAAAAATATGATTGGCCTGATATTATGCATTACTAAGTAAGAACTTTTGTTTGAATCGTGAAAGCGCGCATATGCGCAAAACGATAATACGCGCTCTATCGCGCGCGGCAAGAGTGCGCTTCACCACTGGAGCTCCATAGTAGTGGTCGGAGTGGACGTGCCTCGTGCGATCCAAGGGCACCAAGAGAACAAATTAGATTCACGATCCATGATCCCCAATCTTAGGTCGTGGTTGGGCAATCCATGATGGATCGTCTGGTGTGGTTCAGTCTTATGAACCTCGCGTAGAATAGATCTATTGCCCGCTAGCAAGCAACGTCGAAGAACGAAGAACGGCTGTTCAAAATAATCGTTATCATTATACACTGTTATGTGTGATACATGCATTTTTGCGTATAAAAACCATATGAAAATATAGATAAGTTATCACAACTTACTGTAAATCGAGATTTGACAGCCTAAACCGACCTAGATAGCGATTTAAATTTAAATCGGGATCGGTAACCACAAGTAGCTAAATGGGATTTAAAAGAAAATCGAGATCCAAGTGGCCCATTTGAGTTATGAAGAAGAGAAGAGAAGTTTGTTTTTTTTGTCGCCTCTAAGGGATTGCAGACTTCAGTATTTAATTTGACTTACATTTTAGCTTGGTACCTCCCACGCATACTTGAGAAAAAGTTTCTTGACAGACGGACAGATCTTTGAATGAGGGCTCAACAGCATATGATAACAACATACCATGTTCATACCCTAGCCTGCATATTCGATATTCTTTAGACCCTTTTAGTAGAGAATAGGACTTCAAGCAGAGCGTTATGAAATCTGAGCAACAAACACACATAAACTAAACTAACACAAAAGTCACTACACCGCGCGTACGAAGTCGCGGGCAACAGCTAGTATCTTAATAAGTACTAATATTTAGGATGTGAAAGTGTGTTTATTTCTTTGTTTGTTTGTTCGTCCGTCTTTCAAGTCAAAGCGGAGCACCGGATCTACGTCATTTTTGGTATGGGGACAGTTTGGGAGCTGGAAAGCGACATAGACTAATAAGTAGTTACGTTTTATTCCGGAAAATTGTAAAATTATGTATGGAAAATCGTTTAACTGTCGTACTATACAAAACTGTATAGTACGACAGTTAAACGATTTTCCATTTTCTTTTTTTTTTTTCATTTCAATTTTCTTTCATGGCAGCTTACAAAGAGTAATCAAGCACTGACGTTTTAGCTGCTTTGGATGTTATATTATAATATCTTTGCTTTGGATAAGGTACTTATTTTTAATAAGTGACATTTGTGGCAAGCATAAACTATAAAACTTCTTTATTGAATTTAGATGCGCTTCACGATTATTTATTTTTATCTGCATATTCGATACGAAGATACGAAGTTCACCGTGTTCGCTAGTTCTAAAGTAAAAGCCATATTTTCGACTCGCACTCGTTTAACTCTGGCCGCGTGAGCTACGCACGAGTTGGCCATAGGGGTATAAACCGGCAAGCCGGACAAGCATCCAAAAACCTTACCCTGTCCGGCTATATCCGGACGACTGGCAACCCTACCTCTGTGGAATCGCACCCGATGTTATATCATCACAATCAGTGCAGTAATTTTGTTTACAAACATGCTTCCAACAAGTTGGCTCAAGTATAGCCTAGGTCAAGGTTTGTATTGTATATGATAATGACCCATTATAGAGTATATTATGTCAACGTACTTAATCATTCATCAAAAGATCTAACCGGTTTGGTTTGTCAGAACTATTATTGTGAACACAATAGGGGTCATAGTGCATACATATCAACTCTGAAAGGGATCGTTACCGTACCGCCTCGCTTCAACAAAGCGTCCGTCAGCCTAAAGGGCCCCACAGACTATCAGTCCGCAATAGGCAACGGTTTGTCAGTTGGCCGAAATCCATGATATTCGGTTTTTGTGTGTAAAACTGTGAGTGTGTTTGCGGCCAACTGACAAGCCGTTGAATGCTGTCGGACTGATAGTCTGTGGGGCTCACAACGTAAGCACGTAACCAAAGCGTATCAGCAGGCCCGTACCCGTCAAAGAATCGCAGAATGCGAAACTTCGTTAGCGCCGCCCCGTACCTCGATTCTGTTATGATATGACTAGAGAGTGAGATGGACGGGTATAACGAAGTTTAAGAAGGTTTTGCGTTTCAGAGAGCCTCAGTTCCAGTGCCTTCTCCGGTACGTCGACTCTGCTATGGCTAGAGTTGAGTTGATACGTTGTTTCTCTGAACTTTGATCTATCAAAGCCCGGTCTTCGAACGCTCTTGACTTTCGCATGGTATTGATATTGCCATTATTGACTTTATTAACCTGACGAGCTTGCTTCTTAGTGGGTCTTATTGTACTTTAGATAATGAAAGGCGCGGCTACAAGACTTTTGGATTTATCATTTTACCGCGTAAAATGAGCTAAGATTTCCCCTCCCTTAACCAAACTTGCCCTAACCTTCATCCAAATCCTGGATCTATAAAATCAGTTTAACAAGAAACTGTCATGGGATGGGAGTCATGAAAAATGAAAAAGACACGGAGGGCAATAAATATATACAATATAGCTACTGTGTGTGAATAGCTACAAGCTTATCAATAAAAGAACAGTGAGTGACAGTAGGCTGAAGAAAAAGAATTTGAATGAATAGTTAAATAATTGAACCAAAAGCATAATACTAATATTGGGTATCTCCCACAAAAGCCAGCCATTTTCCTCTTTAACTACTGATTAGCACCAAATTAGGACAAGTACATTCGCAATTGCAGTCAATTATTCGCAAAAGCTTACAAATAACATTTATATATACCTATTAGCTCCAGCCCCATGATTCACAAACCGTCGGAAACGGAATCGGATTCGAATTCTGTGCTTTGTCTTTGTCTATTCTATAGTGAGTGACAGAGACAGGGTCGCACATTCCGCTGTCGGGAGCGTTCCCGACAGTTCGTGAATCAGGGGGCTGGTGTTATTGTCGATCGAAGATAAGCTCAGTATATTTTTTCATAAATAAGTACATAAAATAAAACTTCCTTTCTATGGATTGATCAAAACCGCAATAAAACGGCCTATTTACAACCATCCATATCTATAGGTACAAAATTATAAATGTGAAAGTGTGTTTGTTTGTTTGTCCGTCTTTCACGTCTAAATGGAGCTACGGATCAATGTGATTTTTGGTATGGGGATAGTTTGGGAGCTGGAGAGTGAAAAAGGCTACTTTTACACTCGGAAAAATCACATTCCCGCGGGATAACGTCGTATAGACTACGTGGGCGAATGGGAGCTGGAGAGTGAAAAAGGCTACTTTTACACTCGGAAAAATCACATTCCCGCGGGATAACGTCGTATAGACTACGTGGGCGAAGCCCCGGGCGGTAGGCTAGTAGATATGACTATAAATAAACATCAACTTTTTCTGTTTCCCTGTATGCAATTTCATTGAAAAGCATTTCATTGAAAGCATTTCATAGATCTTAACTTTCAATGCTGTTGTGGAGATGTTTCAATGTAATTGCAGCAATGGTATTGAAAGCAATATTAAACCGAAATCAAACCGTGTAATCTAATCCCTCTAGGCAAATAAATAATGCATAAGTAGAATTAACATAATAATATGCTATTCCTTAATACACAGTTAGGTATTTTATTTGTCACTCGGAAACAATTCAATTCATCATTGTTCATTCTGTTCATTGGTTAATTTGTTTATGGTGGGTCACTACGACACGACTGTGTAGGTACCTACTACTTATTTAATTCGCGATTCGAACGATTAAAACTAAGCGATTTTCAATTGTCAAAGTGCCGCATGCCAAAGAAAGAAAAGTCAGTTCGAGTATTTTTATATGGCACCAATACAAATCCCTACAACAATTCTTTCATTTTTATTAATATGTCCAATTATGAGATACTTTCCAGTTTAATTGACAGTTTTGTATGGATTATATGTGAAATACTAGTTAGAGAACTTACTTAGACATTGTGAAACAGGCCCTAAGTAAAAAAAAAACAAATAGTATTTTACTCTATTCATGAAAAAATCATTTTTAACGGAAATAATATATAATATGGAATAATAATGCCCTCGAACTGATATTACTATGACACCAAACTTCTATGAATTTAAATTCGATATTCAATTTTATGTTTTGTTTTGCTTAGATTCCACCAAACCAAAACATACTATTAAATTCTCTAATTTTACATCAAATTACACAAATAAGGACTATTTCCCTTTGAATACAGGATTAACATTAAATACAAATGGTAAATGGTGGTAAATAACAGACTTAGGGTTAGTTCAGTTAGACACAAGCGGAAACCGCCTGGCTTAGACACGGTTTGAAACGCTAACGTAAAATAACGCAATTTAAAATTAAAGAATAAAATAATAATCGAATTAACTTAATGTTAAACTTGAAACGTCATTTTTTCCCAGACTTTCGTATAAAATCCAGTTTCACTTATAGGACATTTTTTTATCTAACAAGAAGATGATAGAAATTTAGTTTTATAGAATGCAATTCGGTCATTCTCACCACAAGGTGTTCTTTGCATAATTTCCATCACGATTTTTATTTTTCAATTAATTCTCTACACCGGCAATTAAATTTAGAAAAGACGTTAAACTGAAGAAAATTATGTATTTGGCACTTCAATGTAGTGTCTGGTTTTGGATTTATGAACTAACAAAGTTTTGGGAGTGACGGAAATTAGAAAATTATATATCTTATTGTTATATGACTCAAACAGAAAATGAATACTATACAATCTATACTAATCCATACTAATATTATAAATGTGAAAGTGTGTTTGTTTGTTTGTTTATTTGTTTGTTTGTTTGTTTGTTTGTTTGTCCGTCTTTCACGTCAAAACGAAGCAACGGATCGACGAGATATTCGGTATGGAGATAATTTGAGTGCTGGAGAGTAACATAGGCTACTTTTTATCCAGGAAAATTATAAAATAAAAATGGTAATTTTGTATAGAAAACCGTTAAACTGTCATACTTCACACAACTGTCATTTCTTAGCCGCTTCCAAAGAGAAGGTATGTCAAAGAGTATGTAATCACTGACATTTTTGCCGCTTAGGATTTCTTTTTTTCAAATAAGTGACATTGTGTCAGGCAGGTGATACGAAGTTCGTGTCCAATAAAATTTATATGGCAAAACAACGTTTGCTGGGTCAGCTAGTAATATTATAAAGAGGAAAGATTTGTATTTTTGTATGTAACGAATAAACTCAAAAGTACTGGACCGATTTCGAAAATTCTTTCACCGTTAGAAAGCTACAGTCTTCCCGAGTGACAAAGGCTATATTTTATCCCGATATTCTCACGGGAACGGGTACCACGTGGGTAAAACTGCGAGGATCCGCTAGTATAAAATAAACCTTACAAGTAATTGTCCAGTCCACAAAATAACTGAATGAACAGTTTTGGGAGTCAAGGAACATTCGTATGTTATTAGGTATTTTTTCATTTCCGTCACGTTTAGCGTGACGGAACCGGGTGACATAAATTAGGACCACGACGGTATTTATGAGGTAAAATTTGAATGGTAAGGAATACGGTATATTTGTTCAAGCATGAGGTCAACAACGAATTTCTGCATATAATAATCTAACTAGCTAAATTTGTATACATTTCAAACATTAATTAAAAGAGCGAACGGAAATTAGAATGGTAGTAAACCATGCGAACAGAAATTAGGTATTTACAGTCGTAGCTCACCAGCGGAACAGGTGACACAGGACCGTGTCGGTTGCTTGCCTCGGCACTAACTGAAGAAAGACGACGTTGCGGTAGTGATGGGAATTACTTACTCTGCTAGTGAGATATTCGCTACTTTTTAACTGGTGACGGAAATTTTCTATAATGAAAGGACAAACATATTTTTCGTTCTATCTAAGAAAATATACTATATAAATAGATAATTTTTTGTGAACAATAAAATGTATTTATTAACTTTAAAATTGTATCGACTGAAATGTACCAATCGTAGCTAACTTCGCGACTGTTGAAGCTAGGAAGCTTGATTCTGGGTACCGGACAGCGAACGGAAATTAGGAGAACAACTTAGAAAAAAATATTTTGAGTGTTCTTTTACCAAATTTTGTGTATATAATACCAATTCATAAAAGGCAATTGCTAGACGTAGTCCCAAAAAAAAAACCCCAGCTCGAAAATATTACAAACTGGTCAGATATTTGTATGGACGCTCAAAAAACAGGCCTGCTGAGAATGACCGAATTATTACTTTTTGAAAAGCTCTTTTTTATGACTATTATTCTGTAATTATGTGTGGGTTTCGGGTCAAGAGGGCTGCAATTATGCACCTAAATAATTTCTGTAGATATCATAAACCATTATACTTGAGCCATGGGATGAAATTACTACTTTGGTAGACAAATTATGAAAACTAGTACAATATTTCTTGTCAAAGTTTCAAGGCTTCCTATGTTTTCGGAAAATAAAAGAATAATTTTTATCAACCTAAATTCAATAACTTTAGTAACAGTTTCACGACAAAATTATGTATGATCACAATTTAAATCTATCTATACAATTAAGTTAATTTTAATTACATGCAACTTCTAAAATTCATTCAAACATTCGAAAACGGATTCCTAAGGTAACCATTTTCTTGTACTTATGTGAAAAGTCATTAAGTAGTAAACTCTCGAGTCTATAACTTAATATCATGTTCGGCGCCTGCTGAAATTTCTGGTATTATGCGTATGGCCAAAATATTTTTATGTCTGTTTGATTGAGCTGCTAACAACAAAACAATGTTCCAATTCAAAAATTAATACTTGTACTATAATTTACGCCCGATGCGCGGGAGGCCATCTTTTAGGGCCTATAGAAATGCAACCAAGCTTAGTCCGCAGATACGCGGAGTTGGCCCTTCGCGCACCACCCGCACTAGCACACATGCGGGGTGCCGAGGTTCTAGTAACAGATATAACTTAATGCAATAGATCAACTTATTAGACATCACGATTGGCACTGAAAGTGGTAATACTTGTAGTTAAGCCACACATAAGATTGAGAATTACGTTTTAACGTTCCTTGAGTGGTCGACGGATTTTAAGTAACCTGTTTTTTTGTTAGACATTTTTAATGTTTATTACTATTAATATTAATTTAGGAAACTTATAATATTAGGTAGGTACAAATTCTTAATTTGTATTTTCATTTCTTTTGCGCTTTGAATATAAGGATACACCATTTGCGTGAATATTTAAAAGTTATACTTATATATATATATATATATATATTTAAACAATTTTATATACTTTTAAACAACGTGTAACGTCTAATTAATGGCTTAACCCTGTGCCCGTAGTGTAAGTTTTTATGTCAAAAAACGCAAACTATTTCAAATGCGTATTAATGTCAATTTGTATGAAAACTGTATAAGCGCCTCTAGCGGCGAGTAGCGCGCTTATATAGTTTTCATACAAATTGACATTAATACGCATTCGAAATAGTTTGCGTTTGCTTGACATAAAAACTTACACTAGGGGTACAGAATATGGCAGAGATACCATCAAACTGAACAACTTTTACTATGGTACCAACTCTGAAATCGTGAATAAAATATCGGCTGTTTCATATTTAAAGAAAAAATAAAAATGTATGAAACAGCTGATTTATATTTCGAGATTTCAGTGTTGGTCCTATAGGTAGTAAAAATGGTTCAGATCGATGGTCCGTATCTACCATATTATTCTGGTTGAGCCATTAATTCTGTTACACGTTGTATAAGTAATAAAATAAAAATAGTA
Organism: Crambus lathoniellus; assembly: GCA_949710035.1. Lineage (NCBI taxonomy): Eukaryota > Metazoa > Arthropoda > Insecta > Lepidoptera > Crambidae > Crambus > Crambus lathoniellus. Next base: position 35,701,220 of record OX453296.1, read on the forward strand.
CTTAGGTAGGTACTTACATCTTTTGTTAAATCGATAGCATTGATGATAATCAATTATGTTTTGTCCCGTGTGTATGACAGTAGGTCGATTCTTTAAAATTCGATTACCAATTCGTGAATAATGATTCGTGATCATCTATTTCACTTGACTTTCACTTTGTTTGTTATGAATTTTACATTATGTAAAGACTAGCGCTCCGCCTGCGAGATAATCACAAGTTTTATACAAACTCTGACCCCCTTTTTTACCCCCTTGGAAGTTGAAATTCCAAAATTCATCTCTTAATGCTCCCCTGCACCCTGCACTCCCCACTTCGATCGAATGCGAAGTGAAGGCGGAATATCGCAAGAAGGCGGAATCGCAAAGTCCACCAAAAGGAACACAATGACATAACTGATAATTCTGACACATAGAACAACGGACATGTAATTTTTCAAAACCTTTATAAATAAAACAATAACATCTTACAATCTATATAAATAAAAAATAATATTGCTAAGCGCAAAAGTCGAGAACGGCTAAACCAATTCGGCAATTTTGTTCTTATGTGCCAAGGCACACGTTGTTTATAAATAAAAACATGAAATGCACTATGTAAGTACTCAGAAAAGTTCACGGTGAACTTACTTGTTGTAGTGTGCGTGAGATATGATGCGATAGTTGTAGAAGCAGCTTGTCGGGACAGGCGACCGCGCCGGACTGCGCCCGCGCTGCCTCATAGATAACAAGCCATCTCGCATTCTCGGCCTTCATAGAGTGGTCAAATTTCGGCAGAATAAGTTAGTGTACAGTTCTTTTATCACATCAAGCTCCCGTCAACGCTCTTAATGCCACACAATAAAGTTCAAACTCGTTAAATTCACGCACCTCCATGATATAAAACAACCATGACGGGCCACGCTTAAGAACTCGCTCTCATCGGGCACCTTTACATTTTGTTAAATTCTATTTGGAGCGCTTAATTTTTACAAAAAAAAAAAAATTACTTGTCACTAAGCTTTTTTTAATGATGTAGGTGCATCTCATCGGTCACCTTTACGTTTTGTTAAATTCTATTTGGAGCGCTTAATTTTTACAAAAAAAATAAACTTCTCACTGAGCTTTTTTTAATGATGTAGGTACCTACATAGTTGAAAGCGAAAAAAATCTTTCCGTTTTCTGTGGTTGAGATGCAGTAGTCGCTTATTGAAGCATGTCTGTTTTGATAATAATCTTTGGAACTAAAACATATTTCATACGACAATACATTGTAAAAGTTAATTTTGTATTGTAAGTGGCTCCATTTTTTTCCTAGGGGTAATGGCTTCGCGTCGGTCGCTTGAGCCCACAGGGTGCTCCCTTTGCACTTGGGGTGTCCCCGATGCAAGCGTGGCTCCTCCGGTAATTGACATCTGCGCCTACCGGTCACTTGTTTGTTTCGTAAAATATTAGCTAGGAAAGAAGAAGAAATCAAAACCATATTTTGATTTCTTTTAAAGTAGGAAACTTGATTCCTTCCATTTCGCTATTGACAATTTGATCTCAACGTTCACTTCATTACGTTTTTACCACACTTTTATTAGCTTCACTTGTAACTAAGTCACAATGTAAGAAAATCTTGGAATTCAATTTTAACCTACTTCTAATTGTCGTATTAATTTGAAACTTTGCAAGTCTATATGAATCCGATGACAATACAATAATTTGCTACCATCGAGCTGATCTGATGATGGAGTCAAGAAGTGGGCAATAGAACTCTTCAGTGGCTGCTAGGAAACCCCTCGAGTCTAGGCTCATTTGTTTTGTTCTGATGGGACCTATTTGCTATACTTGATGGTGAGGGTCTGATGATGGAGCAGAGAGGAAGCCAGTGGCACTTCTTAATGACCACTAGGAAACCCCTCGAGTTTGGGCTCTGTTGTTTCGTTCCGATGAGACTTATTCACTACACTTGGTGGTGAGGGTCTGATGATGGAGCTGGGAGGAAGCCTGTGAAACTCCTCAATGACCACAAGAAAACCCCTCGTGTTTGGGCTCATTTGTTTCGTTCTGATGGGACCTATTCGCTACACTTGGTGGTGAGAAGGAAGCAAGTGACACTCCTTAATGACCAATAGGTAACCCCTCGAGTTAGGGCTCATTTGTTTCGTTTTGATTAGACCTAGGTATTCGTTACACTTGGTGGTGAGGGTCTGATGATGGAGCTGGGAGGAAGCCTGTGAAACTCCTTAATGACCACAAGAAAACCCCTCGTGTTTGGGCTCATTTGTTTCGTTCTGATGGGACCTATTCGCTACACTTGGTGGTGAGGGTCTGATGATGGAGCAGGGATGAAGTCAGTGGCACTCCTTAATGACCACTAGGAAACCCCTCGAGTTTGGGCTCATTTGTTTAAAGGGTTTGGCTGGCGCTTTCGGTAACTAATAGACTCCACTTGTATTTGTAAAACTAAATACATACAATCACGCCTTTTTTCCCTTACGGGGCATTGAGTTATAATGTTTACGGGGTGAAAAGAAAAGAGACATGAATGGAGAGTGAATTCCATTAACATCCATCCATGGCTTGCCATTAATTAAACTAAAAAGTAAAAAATAAATATGTAGTTTTAAAAACTAAAAAACACACTTTTATTTTTATTAGTAACAGACTAAAGAGTACCAAATAACCGTCTATTCAGTGACTGAAATTAAAAAGCGTGGTGCGCCCTTTGCAAAGCATGCATTTCAAGTACTTACCTAATATTGACAACGCGCACCACGCTTTTTAATTTCAGTCACTGAATAGACGGCTATTTGGTACTCTTTAGTCTGTTACTAATAAAAATAAAAGTGTGTTTTTTTAGTTTTTAAAACTACATATTTATTTATAATACTTTTTATGGTTGCTTTGTTTCGAAAAAGGTTTTTGTGTTTTTATTTGATGAAGCTTTTAATAAGAACACTTGAATTAGATTAAAATTTACCAGAAATTAATTAAGTATTTTCGTGTAACATTTATTTAAAAAACATATTCTCGTTATTATCAAAACAGTTTGAAAAAGTACCTTCCTCTAGCACGGAAAACTCGCGTTCTCATAATCGTCAACTATGTATGCCATCCATTGGTGCCTTCCGCCAAAATGCTACCAAAGCTGGAAAGTGTTGCCTATTGAATTTTAGTTCCATTGGTTGATGGTTTTCATACAAAATAATACGATTACGAGAACCATCAGATCTCTAGTCTCTTCAGGGCTATTTTTAACACCATCTACCTTAATTTTTTTCAGTAGTAGGGTGAAGGACCCAATTATCAGCACTTTAAGAGTACCTAAAGGGCTAACTTATACCCGTTACATTTAAAAATACGTTTTCACCCGTTATGACGAGTTTTCTAGTTTCAATATTTAATCAGTATGATTATTTATTTAAAAACATAGTTTATCCTTATCCAATTTTTTTTAGATAGGCAAGAGCAAAAAATGACCATCTCACCATTTATCAGCACCATCACCACCAATTATTAGCATAGAGTGAACCAATTATCAGCACTGTGATAGTGGTATTGAAATTATATAAAATATTTCTTTTTATTAAATATGTTTTTATATAGGTAGGTACTCTGTTAATAAACATAAAAAGATATAATTTACATATAGTCTAACAGTATTTATAAACTTAACAAGGCTTAACACCTTTATAGTTATGTAGGCATTTAAATAATTTGTTCAGACTTAGTAGTTAAATCTCACTAGAAAGCGACTTACTTAATAATCTGGATGGTAGGTAGGTATTACTAGCTGATAGGTAGGTACAAGTATTATGGAACATTGCATAGCAATAAGAAAATTTAAATAAAAAAGAAATGTTCTTGCTCTACATATTCAATCAATTATTCTTTTATTTTATTCTTCTACTCTCTTTCTTCCATTCTTTTTTCTTGTTCTTGATTTTCGTTTCTGCATTTTTTTCTTTTATTTGGTTTATTTACTTCCTTTGGTTTCATGGTAACTAGGGGGCTCTGAAAAAAGGAAAGATGATGAAATAGGTACTAGGATAACCAAATTATCAGCATGCTTTTTAATCTAATTATCAACACTGTGCTGACAAATGGCAATTAATGCAATTTCAGCACCTTGCTAAGATTTAGATTCCGAAGGTACAATCTACTTTTATCAAAAAAATCATTCTATACAAAAAATAGACACGGTATGCAAAAAAAATAGAATAATTAGGTATTTACGTACTTTTTTCTATTTATCAGTACCAGTGCTGACAATTGGAAATTTGTAAAATAGTGAATCCATATATCAGCACCACATTTTTACCAATATATCACCATAAACGCAAATACTTCTTTTTAGATTATCCTCATAAACTATCTCATAAATCAGAGAAATCAAAAGTTTCAGTATAAAATATCTAAAAGATCTAATATAGTATAAAATGTAAACACATGAACTTACCGTCGATCACAAGGAACTGGCAAAAACAGGACAAATTGCAGGATACAGACGTTTAATCACAAGTTTTTTGCCAATTTCAAGTCGGAAAGTATGGTATTGCCGGGAGTAGGGTTCCAAAAACATTAATTTATTTATTTTCCAAAGTGGTAACTCAAATTAGTTTAGTTAGGTAGTGAAAAACTTATAATTTTACTATTTATTCAGAGTGCTGATAATTTGGTGCATTTGGGTCCGTTACCCTACTATTCAAAGATTCCATTTATAAAAAATATATATACTTCCTTAGATATTTTTTTAACAAAAGCTTTTTTTGTCCTAGCAAATCGTGATAACAGCATGGATACTAGGTCAAAAATTAAGTCTGGAACGGCGAAAGGCGCGAGGCAAGGTGAGGGGCGTAATCATCTGCTACGTACTGCCACAGCGCATGGTGTTAGGGTGTTAGCGCGCGCAGTTTTATTTAGGATAACTTTTAATGGCTTTTAAATAATATTTTACTACTGGGTGATAATAAAATAAAAAACACGTGTTTCGTAATTATCTCAAAGATTATAATTATATGTATACTAGCTGACCCGGCAAACGTTGTTTTGCCATATAAATTTTATTGGAGACGAACTTCGTATCACCTGCCTGACACAATGTCACTTATTAAAAAAAAAGAAATCCTAAGCGGCAAAAATGTCAGAGATTACAGTGCCACAAACTTTGCTGTGCCGGTGGCCAAAATGTGAAATAACGTGATTTTTTTTTATGTCATTATGCTGTCAAGTTGATGTCCAACCATAGCGCTGCTGGCGGCTGAAGTTCTTAGAAGTCAGGGCCGGTTAAATTACAACAAAAAAAAAGAAAAACGTAAGTAGCGCCGCTGTCACCGGCACAGAAAAGGTTGTGGCACTGTACATACTCTTTGAGATACCGTCTCTTTGGAAGCGGCTAAGAAATGACAGTTGTGTGAAGTATGACAGTTTAACGGTTTTCTATACAAAATTACCATTTTTATTTTATAATTTTCCTGGATAAAAAGTAGCCTATGTTACTCTCCAGCTCTCAAATTATCTCCATTCCGAAAATCTCGTCGATCCGTTGCTCCGTTTTGACGTGAAAGACGGACAAACAAACAAACAAACAAATAAACAAACAAACAAACACACTTTCACATTTATAATATTAGTATAATAATATTAGTATAATATTAGTATGGATTAGATGGTGTAAAAAAAATAACCCTGTAATAAGCGTTTCCGCACACGAGCCACACCACACCTAGTGGTTCACACCACCGATTTCAGACCAAGAGGTCCCGGGTTCGATTCCCAGTAGGGGTACATACTGAATTCGGTTTGGTTGGTGGTAGGACTTGTCCTTAGTCCGCCTGGCTAGCTACCACCGTCTTATCTAAGTCTGTCGCCATAACAATGATGTTTTCAGCATTATTGTGTTCCGGCAGTTAGAGATAAGATAGCCAGTTCCTCAGTGATTGAGGATTCCGGGAGTAGTGCGTTTCCACCTTTAGCCTTATCATCATACCACTTAAAATCAGGTGTAATGAAGGCTAAGTGCTACCCCGTTATAGATAAACAAAAAGAACTTGAAGCTAGAAGCGGCTACATAGGTAGCTAAAGCGCGCGACAGACTCTTGTGGTCGGCAGTAGACACTTGCGGTCGGTAGCCGCTACTTTTTGTAACCCATTTGCTTGCAGTATTTTGTGTCGGCTTGGCGTTAGTGGTCCGTGGCGGGAACAAGAAGCGAGTGGCGACGATTTGTAGCATGTGGCGATCACCGGCGTCACCGTGTGCGGCGAGTTCATATAAAATAAATAAATAAATAAATAACTTCTTACATTCACACCAATTATCTAAGCCCATGTTAATTTCATTAAGAAACTGTATCATGGAAAACTTGATAACGGATAAATATATACTTAAATACTTTTTTGTTTGTAAATACATACTTAATATACATAGTAAACACCCAGACCAAGGCAAATAGACATGTTCATGCACACAAATATTTGTCTTGTTCGGGAATTGAACCCGAGACCACTGGCGCAGAAGGTGGGTAGACTACCCCTGCGCCAAATCGGTCGTCAAAACTGAAAAAAATGTATGAAAACTGCAGGAAAGGAAAGATATTGGTGGCGTTTTGTAGTCGTGGTAGGTGGTCCGTATGCTGCGGGCGTGCGGCGCGCTAAATAAAATTAAGTTTGTTCTTTTCTATTAACTTTCACTAGATTCGAGGCTATAGTATCTAACGTTTTGTATTAATTATGTAAACTCTAGCGTCTAGGTCATCTATTTTTAGATTGTATTAATGGTTCAACTTTTTTATTACTCAAGATCACCACCACGTTATTTTCGGCTTTAGCAATTATAAAAACTTAAAAAACAGATTGTTTTGATCGTAGTTATATATATATATTATATTGAAGTAGGAGTAGGTACAAATCTTTGTGGTACTCAAACTTTTTTGTTTACTGAGAACTACCACATTGAGAAAAAATCGGCCAAGTGCGAGTCGGACTCGCTCATGAAGGGTTCCGTACCCACTTAACATACCGATTACGTACACCTAGCAAAAATACCACTGTCATTTTTTGCCAGTAGAAATAACTTTGTTTTTCATAGTATTCGTATGAATGACAAAGTTATATTTGCGGTTTTTGAAAATGTGTTATATCTCAAAAACTTGTAAAGCCTACTTAGCTGTGATAGTTTTCCTTTTAACTTCGTCATATGTACTACTATCGTGAATTTTTTCACGTATCCAGAAACAACCATTTGGCTGGTAGGGGGCGGGGACCTTCGAGCAACGCGGGTCTTCCGTCACGGAAGGCCCGCGTTGCTCGAAGGCGGGACACATGACTCTAACAAAAGCTTAATACGCACTGTATAGTCAGTGTTAATTTCATCAATGTGGAGATATTACTACCCTCACACGCGAAAGAAATACCTTTCCAGGTATTTGGCAATCGCTAAAGATGAAATTACTATTGCAACTTATTTTAATTCTTAGTTTTTTGCATTCACAATGCAATTTTTGTTACTGAAAATGGAAAATGAAGTATTTAGAAAAAATCGACCCGTCTCACAACTAGCTCCGATGGGACTCGAACCCACGACCTTTCGCTTTCCGGGCGACTGCTCTAACCACTGAGCTACGGAGTCGTTACGAGAAGCGTCGAATTTATCCAATACTTCTTACGCACTGTATAGTCAGTGTTAATTTCATCAATGTGGAGATATTACTACCCTCACACGCGAAAGAAATACCTTTCCAGGTATTTGGCATTCGCTAAAGATGAAATTACTATTGCAACTTATTTTAATTCTTAGTTTTTTGCATTCACAATGCAATTTTTGTTACTGAAAAATGGAAAATGAAGTATTTAGAAAAAATCGACCCGTCTCACAACTAGCTCCGATGGGACTCGAACCCACGACCTTTCGCTTTCCGGGCGACTGCTCTAACCACTGAGCTACGGAGTCGTTACGAGAAGCGTCGAATTTATCCAATACTTCTTACGCACTGTATAGTCAGTGTTAATTTCATCAATGTGGAGATATTACTACCCTCACACGCGAAAGAAATACCTTTCCAGGTATTTGGCAATCGCTAAAGATGAAATTACTATTGCAACTTATTTTAATTCTTAGTTTTTTGCATTCACAATGCAATTTTTGTTACTGAAAAATGGAAAATGAAGTATTTAGAAAAAATCGACCCGTCTCACAACTAGCTCCGATGGGACTCGAACCCACGACCTTTCGCTTTCCGGGCGACTGCTCTAACCACTGAGCTACGGAGTCGTTACGAGAAGCGTCGAATTTATCCAATACTTCTTACGCACTGTATAGTCAGTGTTAATTTCATCAATGTGGAGATATTACTACCCTCACACGCGAAAGAAATACCTTTCCAGGTATTTGGCAATCGCTAAAGATGAAATTACTATTGCAACTTATTTTAATTCTTAGTTTTTTGCATTCACAATGCAATTTTTGTTACTGAAAAATGGAAAATGAAGTATTTAGAAAAAATCGACCCGTCTCACAACTAGCTCCGATGGGACTCGAACCCACGACCTTTCGCTTTCCGGGCGACTGCTCTAACCACTGAGCTACGGAGTCGTTACTAGAAGCGTCGAATTTATCCAATACTTCTTACGCACTGTATAGTCAGTGTTAATTTCATCAATGTGGAGATATTACTACCCTACCACGCGAAAGAAATACCTTTCCAGGTATTTGGCAATCGCTAAAGATGAAATTACTATTGCAACTTATTTTAATTCTTAGTTTTTTGCATTCACAATGCAATTTTTGTTACTGAAAAATGGAAAATGAAGTATTTAGAAAAAATCGACCCGTCTCACAACTAGCTCCGATGGGACTCGAACCCACGACCTTTCGCTTTCCGGGCGACTGCTCTAACCACTGAGCTACGGAGTCGTTACGAGAAGCGTCGAATTTATCCAATACTTCTTACGCACTGTATAGTCAGTGTTAATTTCATCAATGTGGAGATATTACTACCCTCACACGCGAAAGAAATACCTTTCCAGGTATTTGGCAATCGCTAAAGATGAAATTACTATTGCAACTTATTTTAATTCTTAGTTTTTTGCATTCACAATGCAATTTTTGTTACTGAAAAATGGAAAATGAAGTATTTAGAAAAAATCGACCCGTCTCACAACTAGCTCCGATGGGACTCGAACCCACGACCTTTCGCTTTCCGGGCGACTGCTCTAACCACTGAGCTACGGAGTCGTTACGAGAAGCGTCGAATTTATCCAATACTTCTTACGCACTGTATCATCATCATCATCATCATCATGTCAGCCGAACGACGCCCACTGCTGGGCATAGGCCTCCCCCAAGGATCTCCACAACGATCGGTCCTGCGCTGCCCGCATCCAGCGGCTTCCCGCGACCTTGACCAGATCGTCGGTCCACCTTGTAGGGGGCCTGCCCACGGAACGTCGTCCGGTACGCGGTCGCCATTCGAGAACCTTTCCGCCCCAACGGCCATCGGTTCTCCGCGCTATGTGTCCCGCCCACTGCCACTTCAATGATGCAATCCTTCGAGCTATGTCGGTTGTTTTAGTTCTCCTGCGGATCTCATCATTTCTGATTCGATCGAGCAGGGAAATACCAAGCATCGCTCTCTCCATTGCTCGCTGGGTGACTTTGAGCCTTCTTATGAGACCCATAGTAAAAGACCACGTCTCACTTCCATAGGTCATTACTGGCAACACACACTGGTCAAAGACTTTCGTCTTGAGACATTGAGGTATTTCGGACGCGAATATATGCCGGAGCTTCCCAAACGCTGCCCATCCGAGCTGGATTCGACGAGAGATCTCTTTCTCCAAGTTGGACTTACCTAACTGGACCGTCTGTCCTAGGTAAACATAGTGGTCAACAACTTCGAGTGTAATGTTCCCAACATTAACTGGAACGGGTGCAACATGGGCATTGAACATGATTTTCGTCTTGTCCATGTTCATCTTAAGACCCACTCTTTGCGAAGCATTACCGAGATCTTCGAGCATTGTGTTCAGGTCTTCCAAGGTCTCAGCCATAAGAACTACATCATCAGCAAACCGTAGGTGCGTTAGGTACTCGCCATTAATGTTGATGCCGCATCCTTTCCAATCCAGCAGCTTAAAAATGTCCTCCAACGCAGCTGTGAACAGTTTGGGAGAGATGACATCTCCCTGTCTCACACCTCGCTGTAGTTGGATAGGATTAGAGCTCTGGTTCTGTAATCGGACCGACATGGTGGCGTTTTGGTATAAGTACCTCAGCACCTCGATGTACCTGTAGTCTATTTGGCACCTCTGGAGAGACTGCAGCACCGCCCAAGTCTCAATCGAATCACTGTATAGTCAGTGTTAATTTCATCAATGTGGAGATATTACTACCCTCACACGCGAAAGAAATACCTTTCCAGGTATTTGGCAATCGCTAAAGATGAAATTACTATTGCAACTTATTTTAATTCTTAGTTTTTTGCATTCACAATGCAATTTTTGTTACTGAAAAATGGAAAATGAAGTATTTAGAAAAAATCGACCCGTCTCACAACTAGCTCCGATGGGACTCGAACCCACGACCTTTCGCTTTCCGGGCGACTGCTCTAACCACTGAGCTACGGAGTCGTTACGAAAAGCGTCGAATTTATCCAATACTTCTTACGCACTGTATAGTCAGTGTTAATTTCATCAATGTGGAGATATTACTACCCTCACACGCGAAAGAAATACCTTTCCAGGTATTTGGCAATCGCTAAAGATGAAATTACTATTGCAACTTATTTTAATTCTTAGTTTTTTGCATTCACAATGCAATTTTTTGTTACTGAAAAATGGAAAATGAAGTATTTAGAAAAAAATCGACCCGTCTCACAACTAGCTCCGATGGGACTCGAACCCACGACCTTTCGCTTTCCGGGCGACTGCTCTAACCACTGAGCTACGGAGTCGTTACGAGAAGCGTCGAATTTATCCAATACTTCTTACGCACTGTATAGTCAGTGTTAATTTGTGAATGCAAAAAACTAAGAATTAAAATAAGTTGCAATAGTAATTTCATCTTTAGCGATTGCCAAATACCTGGAAAGGTATTTCTTTCGCGTGTGAGGGTAGTAATATCTCCACATTGATGAAATTAACACTGACTATACAGTGCGTAAGAAGTATTGGATAAATTCGACGCTTCTCGTAACGACTCCGTAGCTCAGTGGTTAGAGCAGTCGCCCGGAAAGCGAAAGGTCGTGGGTTCGAGTCCCATCGGAGCTAGTTGTGAGACGGGTCGATTTTTTCTAAATACTTCATTTTCCATTTTTCAGTAACAAAAATTGCATTGTGAATGCAAAAAACTAAGAATTAAAATAAGTTGCAATAGTAATTTCATCTTTAGCGATTGCCAAATACCTGGAAAGGTATTTCTTTCGCGTGTGAGGGTAGTAATATCTCCACATTGATGAAATTAACACTGACTATACAGTGCGTAAGAAGTATTGGATAAATTCGACGCTTCTCGTAACGACTCCGTAGCTCAGTGGTTAGAGCAGTCGCCCGGAAAGCGAAAGGTCGTGGGTTCGAGTCCCATCGGAGCTAGTTGTGAGACGGGTCGATTTTTTCTAAATACTTCATTTTCCATTTTTCAGTAACAAAAATTGCATTGTGAATGCAAAAAACTAAGAATTAAAATAAGTTGCAATAGTAATTTCATCTTTAGCGATTGCCAAATACCTGGAAAGGTATTTCTTTCGCGTGTGAGGGTAGTAATATCTCCACATTGATGAAATTAACACTGACTATACAGTGCGTAAGAAGTATTGGATAAATTCGACGCTTCTCGTAACGACTCCGTAGCTCAGTGGTTAGAGCAGTCGCCCGGAAAGCGAAAGGTCGTGGGTTCGAGTCCCATCGGAGCTAGTTGTGAGACGGGTCGATTTTTTCTAAATACTTCATTTTCCATTTTTCAGTAACAAAAATTGCATTGTGAATGCAAAAAACTAAGAATTAAAATAAGTTGCAATAGTAATTTCATCTTTAGCGATTGCCAAATTAGACTCTTTAACTTTAGACTCGAAACTTCAATGGCATGCGCATATCGCAACATTAGCTGGTAAGCTTAGTTCTGCTTCCTACGCTATTAGAAAAGTACGACAGCTAACAGATGTTGATACTGCTAGAACTGTATACTTTAGTTATTTCCATAGCATCATGTCATATGGCATTCTTTTGTGGGGATTAGCGGCTGGCATTAATGCTATATTCATCTTGCAAAAACGAGCAATCAGAGCCATCTATAAACTAGGCTCCAAAACTTCGCTTAGAGACAAGTTCAAGGAAATAGGTATACTGACAGCTGCATCTCAATTTATATTAAATTGCATTCTTTTTGTACGTCGCAATATTAACTTGTATACCAAACATGGTGATTTACACAATCGTAATACTAGAAATAGAAACAAGCTCGTAATGCCTCGGTACCGTTTAGAAAAGGTGCACGGATCTTTCGTTGGTCAAGGTATACACATATATAACAAAATCCCAAGTGATATCTTGGATTTACCATATCTAGAGTTTAAGAATCATATAAAGAGTGGCCTCCTCAAAAAAGGCTATTACACTGTAAATGATTATTTGAACGACAAAACACCTTGGTCGTAACACTCGTAACAAATGTTCCTAGTATGATATTGTGAGTCGTGTCCTATATTTTATATTATTACCGTTTATATTAGTTAAGCTTTTAATTCGGTCATTTAAGGTAGGCAGTTTGAGTATGTCATGCTCACTAAAACATTTCTACGGTGGTGGCGTGTGAGGCGGGTCGTTACGTTCCCTAAAATATGGTTGAGCGAAGCGATGGCTGGTTCATGCGTCATGCTCGTGAACGGGTGCTGCCAGTGGGAATGGGTCTGCTCTTATCTGCTTGCCTTAAAATGTGTTTTCTTTTGTTTTTATTCATTTTATTAAGAATTACATTTGAAACATGTATGGCGCAACTTGCAGTATATAGTAGAATTGTCTTTTGTTTTAAACTAATATTAAAGCTTTAAGTAGAGTTCCTAAGTAACTGAAAATTGTTCACCGCTATGATCATTAGTTCGCCTATACTTAACTGTATTTATCATAACCCATTGTGTAATTGTGATGGAAACTGACCTTAGTCATACCATGTTAAGGTCATTTTTCAATTTGACGACTCTGTATGAAATAAGACAGGGAGAAAAAAACAACCCTTGGAGTTTCTTGCCGGTTCTTCTCCAAGGCCTCCCGCTGTAGGGTTTGCGAACCGATGGCGTAGCTTCTATGACGTTCACAAGTATTGTAAATAACAATCTAAATTGAATAAACAAATTTGAATCTTGAATCTTGAAAATACCTGGAAAGGTATTTCTTTCGCGTGTGAGGGTAGTAATATCTCCACATTGATGAAATTAACACTGACTATACAGTGCGTAAGAAGTATTGGATAAATTCGACGCTTCTCGTAACGACTCCGTAGCTCAGTGGTTAGAGCAGTCGCCCGGAAAGCGAAAGGTCGTGGGTTCGAGTCCCATCGGAGCTAGTTGTGAGACGGGTCGATTTTTTCTAAATACTTCATTTTCCATTTTTCAGTAACAAAAATTGCATTGTGAATGCAAAAAACTAAGAATTAAAATAAGTTGCAATAGTAATTTCATCTTTAGCGATTGCCAAATACCTGGAAAGGTATTTCTTTCGCGTGTGAGGGTAGTAATATCTCCACATTGATGAAATTAACACTGACTATACAGTGCGTAAGAAGTATTGGATAAATTCGACGCTTCTCGTAACGACTCCGTAGCTCAGTGGTTAGAGCAGTCGCCCGGAAAGCGAAAGGTCGTGGGTTCGAGTCCCATCGGAGCTAGTTGTGAGACGGGTCGATTTTTTCTAAATACTTCATTTTCCATTTTTCAGTAACAAAAATTGCATTGTGAATGCAAAAAACTAAGAATTAAAATAAGTTGCAATAGTAATTTCATCTTTAGCGATTGCCAAATACCTGGAAAGGTATTTCTTTCGCGTGTGAGGGTAGTAATATCTCCACATTGATGAAATTAACACTGACTATACAGTGCGTAAGAAGTATTGGATAAATTCGACGCTTCTCGTAACGACTCCGTAGCTCAGTGGTTAGAGCAGTCGCCCGGAAAGCGAAAGGTCGTGGGTTCGAGTCCCATCGGAGCTAGTTGTGAGACGGGTCGATTTTTTCTAAATACTTCATTTTCCATTTTTCAGTAACAAAAATTGCATTGTGAATGCAAAAAACTAAGAATTAAAATAAGTTGCAATAGTAATTTCATCTTTAGCGATTGCCAAATACCTGGAAAGGTATTTCTTTCGCGTGTGAGGGTAGTAATATCTCCACATTGATGAAATTAACACTGACTATACAGTGCGTAAGAAGTATTGGATAAATTCGACGCTTCTCGTAACGACTCCGTAGCTCAGTGGTTAGAGCAGTCGCCCGGAAAGCGAAAGGTCGTGGGTTCGAGTCCCATCGGAGCTAGTTGTGAGACGGGTCGATTTTTTCTAAATACTTCATTTTCCATTTTTCAGTAACAAAAATTGCATTGTGAATGCAAAAAACTAAGAATTAAAATAAAAGCTTAATACTCGTAATTCACAAACAGATGCCTCAATCAAAAAACTGTCTTTACTAACCCACAACGTTTTTGAAATTGCTATCCAACGACATACCATACTATGGGGAAGACAAGAAATAGTAGATTGTATTACAAGGGAGCAATCTATATATATATAAAAATGAATCCCTATTTCCCTTGGTCACGACATCACGCGTGAACGGCTGGACCGATTTGGCTAATTTTGGTCTTGAAATGTTCGTGGAAGTCCAAGGATGGTTTTAGCGGCGAGAAAATAGGGGAAGGAGGGGTAAGTAGGGGTAGAGTAGAAGTAGGGTAGGGGTAGGGTAGGGTAGGGTAGGGGTGGGGTAGGGGTAGGGTAGGGGTAGGGTAGGGGTAGGGGTCGGGGTAGGGTAGGGGTAGGGTAGGGGTAGGGGTAGGGTAGGGGTAGGGTAGGGGTAGGGTAGGGGTAGGGTAGGGGTAGGGCCTACCCTACCCCTCCGGTGGGGTAGGGGTAGGGTAGTGGTAGGGTTGGGGTAGGGTAGTGGTAGGGTAGAGGTAGGGTAGGGGTAGGGTATGGGGTAGAGTACAGGTGGGTAGGGTGGAGTAGGGGGTAGGGCCACGGGAACGAAGTCGCGCTGGGTCAGCTAGTATAATATATTTACGGCGAGGGCGCTATTTTGAATCCAGAGCGCAGTGAAGGATTCTAGACTAGAATCTCGAGCGCAGCGAGGGATTCTAAAGTGGAATCCTGAACGCAGCGAGGGATTCAATATACGCCGCCCGAGGTGAAAATAATTTTGCGGCCGAGTAATACACTCTGCTTTTAAAATTCAATATTCAAAATTATCCTATGTCACCCATTTTAAAAATGAACATTAGGTAGAACATACAGGATGAATGTAAATCGTTCGGTATTGATTAGAGACACGTAGTTAACATAAAATAAATATGTAGTTTAAAAAACTAAAACAACACACTTTTATAGAAACAGACTAAAATGTACAAAATAAGCGTCTATTCAGTAACTGAAATTAAAAAGCGTGGTGCGCGTTGTCTATATTAAGTACTTGAAATGCATGCTTTGCAAAGGGCGCACCACGCTTTTTAATTTCAGTTACTGAATAGACGCTTATTTTGTACATTTTAGTCTGTTTCTATAAAAGTGTGTTGTTTTAGTTTTTTAAACTACATATTTATTTTTTACTTTTTAGTTTAATAAATGGCAAGCCATGGATGGATGGTAATGGATTTCACAATCCATTCATGTGTCTGCCCACCCCGTAAACATTATAACTCAAAGGCGTGATTGTATGTATTTAAACTAAAAAAATTCAAGTGGAGTCTATTAGTTACTGGATGCGCAAGCCGAACCCCTACTTCCTTCCTGCTCCATCATCAGACCTTCACCACCAAGTGTAGCGAATGGTCACATCAGAATGAAACAAATGAGCCCAAACTCGAGGGATTTCCTAGTGGTCATTAAACAGTGCCACTGGCTTCCTCCCTGCTCCATCATCAGACCCTCACCACCAAGTGCAACGAATAGATCTCATCAGAACGAAACAAATGAGCCAGAACTCGAGGTGTTTCCTATTGGTCATTATGTATTGCCACTGGCTTCCTTCCTGCTCCATCATCAGACCCTCACCACGAAAAGTAGCAAATTGGCCTCATCAGAACGAAACAAATGAGCACAAACTCAAAGGGTTTCCTAGTGGTCTTTAAGGAGTGCCACCGGCTTCCTTCCTGCTCCATCATCAGACCCTCACCACGAAAAGTAGCAAATTGGCCTCATCAGAACGAAACAATTGAGCCCAAACTCAAAAGGTTTCCTAGTGGTCTTTAAGGAGTGCCACCGGCTTCCTTCCTGCTCCATCATCAGACCCTCACCACGAAAAGTAGCAAATTGGCCTCATCAGAACGAAACAAATGAGCACAAACTCAAAAGGTTTCCTAGTGGTATTTAAGGAGTGCCACTAGCTTCCTTTCAGCTCCATCATCAGACCCTCACCAACAAGGGTAGCAAATAGGTCTCATCAAAACAAAACAAATGAGCCCAAACTCGAGGGGTTTCCTATTGGTAATTAAGGAGTGTCACTGGCTTTCTTCCTGCTCCATCATCAGACCCTCACCACCAAGTGTAGCAAATAGGTCTCATCAGAACGAAACAAATGAGCCAGAACTCGAAGTGTTTCGTATTGGTCATTAATGAGTGCCACTGGCTTCCTCCCTGCTCCATCATCAGACCCTCACCATCAAGTTTAGTGTAGCGAATTGGTCTCCTTAGAATAAAACAAATGAGCCTAAACTCGAGGGGTTTCCAAGCAGCCGTTGAAGAGTTCTAATGCCCACCTCTTGGCTCCATCATCAGATCAACTCGATGGTAGCAAATTATTGTATTGTCATCGGATTCATATAGACTTGCAAAGTTTCAAATCCATACGACACTTAGAAGTAGGTTAAAATTGAACTCCAAGATTTTCTTACATTGTGACTTAGTTACAAGTGAAGCTAATAAAAGTGTGGTAATAAATGTTTATCCATTGATCGTTTTTTGTAAATATTAATTTACTGTAGTGAATTTGAAAAGATCCAGTCCAGAATGAAACATTAGGTCGAATTAATATGAAATAATGCTCTAGACTAAAAGGAACACAAAAAAAAACAAAAGAAAAACACTTGTTATAAACAATTTTCACTGTTTGTTTTATAAAATAAAAAAAACAGTTTTTCCAATCCTGAGAACACCCCTTCAGTTTGACCATTTCCATTTGGCACACGATGCACCAAACACCCTGTATATTTATCGTGATTTTTATTTTTTTGTGTGTATTCGCTAGGTGTGGGAATAGGTTGTAAACTATTTTGTATACTTAAGCCTAGTGAAAAGGGTTGACCACCCCCAAAAACATTTTTTTTGCACCAAATGCACAGTCAATGCACTTGCACCCGGTCGGATCACATCTTCATCATCCTTCTTTAATTAAACTATAATTCATTAGATATCTAAAAACCTAACCGTTTACTATAAAACAGGCATTGAAGAAGATGCTGAAGAAAACTGACTATAGGATGGTAAGGAAACCAGTTTTATTAACAAGGTTGGTATTTACAGGATATATGTGCAGGGCCATGTCGGTGGTGGTACGGCCACATGCAGTTGCACCCGGTCGGGATCACATCATCATCACCCTTCTTTAATTAAACCAGTAGGTATGTAACAACCTAACCATTCACTGTAAAACAGACACTAACTATAGAATGGTAAGAAAATCAGTTTTATTAACAAGGTTAGTATTTACAGGATTCATTAGTAGTTACGCATCTCACCTAGATATATCTAACTACCTAACCGTTGACAGTAAAACAGGCTCTGAAGAAGGTGCTAAAGAAAACTAACTATAGAATGGTAAGAAAATCAGTTTTATTAACAAGGTTGGTTTCTACAGGATTCATCAGTAGTAACACAGCATTAGATGGGGCGAGGCGAGGCAGCGGTGGCACTGGTGGCGTTCATATGTGCTGGGCCATGTCGCCCAGCCGGTGGTGCGGCTACATGCATTCGCACCCGGTCGGGATCACATCACCATCATCATCCTTCTTAAATTAATTTTAACAGATAATTTTTCTAACCCTGTGCCAGAAGTCAGTAGGTATCTAACTACCTAACCGTTGACAGTAAAACCGGCACTGAATAAAGTGCTAAAGAAAAGTAACTATAGAATGGTAAGAAAATCAGTTTTATTGACAAGGTTGGTATTTACAGGATTCATCAGTAGTTACACAGCATTAGATGGGGCGAGGCGAGGCAGCGGTGGCAGTGGTGGCGTTCATATTATGTGCAGGGCCATGTCGCCCAGCCGGTGGTGCGGCTACCTGCACTCGCACCCGGTCGGGATCACATCACCATCATCATCCTTCTTAAATTAAACCAGAAGCACAGGTAATTTTTCTAACCCTGTGCCAGAAGTCAGTAGGTATCTAACTACCTAACAGTTGACAGTAAAACAGGCACTGAAGAAAGTGCTAAAGAAAACTAACTATAGAATGGTAAGAAAATCAGTTTTATTGACAAGGTTGGTATTTACAGGATTCATCATTAGTTACACAGCATTAGGTGGGGCTAGGCGAGGCAGCGGTGGCAGTGGTGGCGTTCATATGTGCAGGGCAATGTCGCCCAGCCGGTGGTGCGGCTACATGCATTCGCACCCGGTTGGGATCACATCACCATCATCATCCTTCTTAAGTTAAACCAGAAGCACAGGAAGTTTTTCTAACCCTGTACCAGAAGTCAGTAGGTTAACTACCTAACCGTTGACAGTAAAACAGGCACTGAAGAAAGTGCTAAAGAAAACTAACTATAGAATGGTAAGAAAATCAGTTTTATTGACAAGGTTGGTATTTACAGGATTCATCAGTAGTTACACATCATTAGGTGGAGCGAGGCGAGGCAACGGTGGCAGTGGTGGCGTTCATATGTGCAGGGCCATGTCGCCCAGCCGGTGATGCGGCCACATGCACTCGCATCCGGCAGGAATTACCATCGTCTTTGTTTCCCAACAGTCACTGAAATATGAAAAAAAAAAATATGAGGACTTTGCCTATTACCTAGTATGTCAACTTTGGAAACGGTGTGACAATGGCATTGTAACAGTTTTTCGATCAGGCAGGTCACGTGTCCGTCTTACGAATTTTCGATCTGACGCGAGTTTAACATTTTTTACCTATTTCAGAAAGTGCAAAACGCCGCTAAAGTTTTCACTTCAAATTGATTTTTATTTTGTCTCTCTCGCAATTTCAGTTTTATATGGACCCTCAATTGATAAAAATTAATTAATTTTTTCTAAATACTTCATTTTCCATTTTTCAAAAATTAATGTTTACTTTTTTCATTAGCTGAGCTCAATTTAAGCTTAATGCATAAAATATGCTAATAAAATATGAAATTTATAAGATTTCCGATTCTCCACTTCCAGATACCGATTTCAGCAAAAAATGCCTCATCAAGTACATATTTTTTGTATTATTCCGAAAGTTTAGGTTGTCGCGCAGTTTTTAAAGTTAATTAGAACCTTTAATTCATTTTATGTTTAAAGTTCATTAAAATTTCATTCTGTTTTGTTTGTTCTCAATTTTTTTTACTATCGATATTTTTTTTCTATCTTGTATCAAACTAGCTTTTGCCCACGACTTCATTCGCATGATTAAGATAGTTTGTGTTGTTCATTTCCGACAAAAAAATCTTGCGATGGTCTGAAGCCCTGGTTAAAGTTTTTGCAAGGGTGCCCCTAACACCCTGTATAAGGTATTTATCTATCAGTAGACCTTATTTTTTTGTTCCATGCTCACTTATCTTCTGAAATAGTGGGCCAGAGTCTTTGTTCGCTTAGTTTTTACTATCAATTAACATGCACTATGAATCTCCAAAAATGGTGAATCTACATTCAGCCCTATACAAATTCCCATACAAACTAAAACACCCTGTAGCACCCTGTATAATGGGAATTTTCCGTAATGCTTTCTTAGTGCTCACTTACACCATGGAAGGTATCTACCCTCCAAAAATGGTGTATCTATCTTCAGCTTTCTACAAATTCCCAAACAAACTGGAACACCCTATAGCACACCCTGTATAACGGGAATTTTCCTAAACCCTTTCTTAGTGCTCACCTACACCATAAAAGGTATCTACCCTCCAAAAATGGTGTCTCTACCTTCAACCCTATACAAATCTCCATACAGACTGGAACACCCTGTATAACGGGAATTTTTCAAAACGCTTTCTTAGTGCTCATATCACTACATAGTATAAAACAAAGTCGCTTTCTCTGTCCCTATGTCCCTTTGTATGCTTAAATCTTTGAAACTACTCAACGGATTTTGATGCGATTTTTTTAATAGATAGAGTGATTCAAGAGGAAGGTTTATATGTACTTTTTATCCCGATATTCCCACGGGAACGGGAACCACGCGGGTGAAACCGCGGGCGGCCGCTAGTACACTATAAAAGTAAGCTACCCTCCAAAAATGGTGTATCTATCGTTAGCCCTATACAAATCCCCATACAAACTGGAACACTCTGTAGCATCCTGTATAATGGGGATTTTTCAAAACCCAGTCTTAGTACTGGTATATTATAAAAGGAATCTACCCTCCAACAATGGTGTATCTATCTTCAGCCCTCTACAAATTCCCATACAAACTGGAACATCCTATAGCACCCTGTATAACGGGATTTTTCCAAAACCCTTTCTTAGTGCTCACCTACATCATGGAAGGTATCTACCCTCCAAAAATGGTGTCTCTACCTTCAGCCCTATACAAATCCCCATACAAACTGGAACATAATGTAGCATCCTGTATAACGGGAATTTTCTAAAACCCTTTCTTAGTGCGCACCTACACCATGAAATGTATCTACCCTCCAAAAATGGTGTCCCTACCTTCAACCCTATACAAATCTCCATACAGACTGGAACACCCTGTAGCACCCTGTTTAACGGAAATTTTCCAAAAACCTTTCTTAGTGCTCATATACAATATAAAAGTAAGCTACTCTCCAAAAATGGTGTATCTATCTTTAGCCCTATACAAATCCCCATACAAACTGGAACACTCTGTAGCACCTTGTATAATAGGAATTTTCTAAAACCCTTTCTTTATGCTCACCTACACCATGAAAGGTATATACCCACCAAAAATGGTGTCTCTATCTTCAACCCCATACAAATACTCATACAAACTTGCTGTAGCACCCTGTATAACGGGAATTTTCTAAAATCCTATCTTAGTGCTCATCTGCATCATGAAAGATATCTACCCTCTAAAAATGGTGTCTCTACCTTCAGCCGTTAGGGCTCTACGCCTATGCCAACAATGAATTAATCAATTAATTTAGAGTTTTATATGTATAGATTAAGGAATGAGATTATTTTACTTACAAAACTACAATCAAGAGGTATTGTATTAAAATTAAATTACCGAGAAAAGCCTATTCAAAGAATTATTATACTTTTTTTTAACGCCGTTCGTGGGTGAAAATCATTTAAAATGACCATTTTGACATCAAAATTTGTCCACGCGCTATATTTCAAAAAATATTCTTTTAAATAAAGCAATGAGTGCTCACGTTAGTAGAATGGAACATTATCTCAATATATATATATATAAATTTCAATGCACCTTATCAGTATTTAAAAAATACATTCCTTTAATCGCGCCGAACCCGGATTTTCTCCATACAAAATAATTTGTCCTCTTCGTGACTAGCGTTACAAAGTACATCTAAATAAATATAATAAAAAACAGTATTCAAACAAATGATATTTTTTTATTTAAAACACATGATTTGTCATTGATATCGGGTTAAACTATTTTATTTTCTTATTTCTTTAAATAAATTTTTGTCCTCCAATAAATGTCCATTATTGTGTTCATTTTCGTTATTCATTTTTCTAACGATCTAATTTAGTATTATTTATTGTTTACCAAAGGGCAACACTTGCTCTCCAAGGAGCCAATCAGATGCCAGAAGCGATTATGTGTCTGTCATTTTGTCATCGCATAAAAAAGTGAGTGAACGCGTGGTTTTCTGTCTCCGAGCGACAATTACAATTTTGATTCATCACTTTTGTTGCCTATGCAGATATGAATATGCAAACTATGCAGGTAAGAAAATACTTATATATTTAATCGATTCATATAGACGATTTGTTTTCGAACTTGATTGAAATGCAAACAGCTTTTATTCATGACAGTCTTATTTGTCTTAAAATATTTTCGATTCTATTCCAAGTAGTAAGTTTGTTCATTTTTGTTATGGTTCGGCACGTTTTTTTCTCACGTAACAAAAATGATATAACAAAAATGAACAAAAGCCGCATTCACAAGACTGATTTTTTTTTACCCAACCACGGTGATGTCCAAAATGAGGGTTATGTGTTCAATCTGTGTTTTTATGTATTTCTAGACTTTAATTACGTAGTATCCATGCTGTTATTGTGCTGTTTGGTTATTTGTCCATTTTGTTTTTTACTAAGAGTATTTTTCTTATATAAATTTTTACTTTTTTGCATTCACAATCCAATTTTTCAATATTTTTCTTTTTAGAATGCCGATGTCAGCAGCCGAACGACAGCGTCCTTGTAAACGTCCTTGTAAACGTCCTTGTAAACGTCCTTGTAAACAAGTTTCTTGCGCCCATTCTTCTTGTCAGTTAAAAAAGTCTTGAATGGGTGGTAGGAAAATATTGACGATTCATAAGTACATGCTTATTATGTCTATGTGAATAAATAAATATTTTGATTTGATTTGATTTGATTTGATTTGAACAGAGGCTGAAAGAACAGAATGCCCATAAATGTTTTTTGTTTACATATTATTGATCGTGACTGTACAGAGTTTAAGTGTTATTGACATTGATTTTACCTACCAGCTACCAATGAATGAAGCCTTTGCGTTAATGAAATTTTAGATATATATTATTTATTATAAGTGATTTTTTTAATAAAAGAATCATAAAAATAATACTTTTTATTGTTCCTGGAAAAAATAAATAAGTTTTATGTGACTTGTGAAAAGACCTTAATATTTCAGCTTTGTTATTTTTTGTTACGGGTTTCATTTTTGTTACAATATCATTTTTGTTTCATTTTTGTCACAATGGTCATTTTAAATGATTTTCACCCTCGTTTAATCACCAAAAATAATGAATAAACTTATAACTCGAAAACAACGAAAAATTGCGGAACATACATTGGGGTTAGGTATGGTTCTCGGCTAACTAAAACCTCGCTCCGGCTTGATACCTTAAAAGAAACATCCTGTATAGTCCATGTGAAAAACACGTTTCGCTGCAAGGTATTTTTTGGTTGCGAATAATTTTAAATCTGTGATGACTTCTAATAGTACATTGTTTAGCAAGGGCTGTATGGCACCCATAACAGTCGAGAGTTTTGGCGCACGAACGAAGTGAGGGCGCCGATAGTTCGAGACTGTTATGGGTCCATACACCCGAAGTAAACACTCTACTTTTCATTTCGAATATGAGGATAGTAAAAATAAACAGAAATAATCTTAAAAATATTTTTCCTATGGCCGCGGAATTTTCGAAAGACTATAACTTTTTGTTCATTCTCTCTATTTTAGGGAAGGCAAGGGAAACTAAGTCTATACAGTCTTATTTGGTGTTTGAACCATACTCTATGCAATTCCATGAAATGAATAGCCTGATTTTTTATGTTACAAATACCTTATTTGGTTTAATCTGTTTCTAAAAACGCATTCTTTAAAAAAACAATGTTATATATCAAAATAATAATTCTACGATATTAATTATTTTATATAATAGCAAAACATGGCTGTATGTATAGGCTTCTGTGCCTTTGCCTGCATACCTTTGGTAAATAAATGTCCAAAGAGATAAGACTCTACACACGTTCCTATCCGACCTCCGATCCGATTCGGTCTGCTCCCAGACCAAATCGGAAGTGTGTAGCGCAGATTTGCTCTGGGAGCACACCAAATCGGTTGTCGGATCGGAACGTGTGTAGATGCTATTACAGATTTTGACATGACCCCTCCTATTCCTATTTTAAATTTCATAACGGCCCTAGGGCCGCCACATACCACTTTCAACCCGCATTTTAGGCAAGTAAGGAGTTACTTTCAGAATATGAGACATGAAAAGTATTTAAATGAATTATGGTATAGGTATGCCCAGCTGTGGGCGTCGTTCGGCTGACATGATGATGATGATGAAGGTATAGGACCTCAATAATTGTGATCATTAAATGGCCAAGGTAACTTATATGTATGTATTTGGTTAACGGTTAATACCGATTAGGAGAAATTAGCTTTGCAAATAAAGTAATATATGTTAGTATAGGAAAAATGTAATAGTAAAAAAAATGTGATAGTAAAAAACTTTTACTATCACATTTTTCCTATACTTACTTACAAAAATTGCATTGTAAATGCATAAAAATAATATAAAAATCGTAATATATGTTATTTAAATTTTTACTTTTTTTGCATTCACAATGCAATTTTTAGGGTTGAAAAATGGAAAATGAAGTATTTTAATAATAGTAGTAGAAAAATTAACTATTCTCGAAGGTTCATAAATACATAACATTCTGATTAAGTATTTGTTTAATTGAGAAAATTTCATGTTTTGTGATGAAGCCGTCAAAAAAACGATTTTTCGAGCGTTTATTGCGAACGCTGGCTAACCGTATATAACGTCAAATTAATGTACACAGGTACTACGGAATTTCATATCATATAAAGGCCTACAAAAAAGTCCGCGATAGCATACCTATACCTATCTATCTCCTAAGGTTGACTCCCAGTAACCATATATTACTTGAAAAAATGGAAAATGAAGTATTTAGAAAAAATCTACCCGTCTCACAACCAGCTCCGATGGGACTGAAACCCACGACCTTTCGCTATCCGTATAGCGAAAGGAGCTTAGAAAGAAACAGACAGAGGCGGAGAGCGAGTTTGTTTTATACTATGTACGTAGTAGTGATAGTGATACATATTATGTAGTGATGATAACATCTTGTATTAGCTTTAGTTATTGCTTTCAGTTGGAGTTATGTAAAAATAGATTCATACATTGACTTTTCAAGAATACCTACCTGTTGTAACGCCTCCTAGTCAAATGTATAGTTTTATTCCACTGGACACAGGAAAAGCCAAGGCTCGTGCAGATCTGAAACAATTAACTCAAATGAGAATCAATGTGTCAATTTTATGTTACTCGTAGGTTATCATTATCTATAGTTAATATTGCAATCGTTCATGTGGGTAGCATTGATGTTATCGTGACGGTTTATGAGAATGACTCTCCCAGTGCGAGTACACTCGAAGTATTAAAAGGTTCGTCACCGTAACGTAAGGTCTATTTTCCTTTGCTCAGTCTTGGTTGCGCATGACATATAGCGTGGCAATGTCATTATTTATTAGTAATCCTTTAGGTAAGTACACAACACGTCAATCCTTCAGGTTGTCAACAAATTTTAACATAAACATCGGTTGCCTTAATATAGTTGCTATCATCATCATCAGCCATTTAACGACTCCACTGCTGGGGCACTGGCCTTCCTTATGGATGGATAAGGAGAAAGGGCCATGACATACCACGCGGGCCCAGTGCAGATCGACTGCAAATGCAGCCAACGGCTTAACGTGCCTTCCGAAGCAAGGAGGTGCTTTAGTCGAGATGAAAAATTTTAAGTCACCCATCTCGTGACCGACCATTGCGAAAGTGGCTTGACCTCAACGATCGCAGGCCGAGCACTAACCGCTAACCACTGCGCCACGGGCTCCAAACTTTCACATTTATAAATTAGTAGGATAGGATTAGTAGGAGGAAGTAGGATGAACTAGGCTTACCTCACTGAAGGTGCCCTTATCCTCGCTGGCAGTGGAGCTGCACCTGATCTCCTCGTAGTAAGCCGGCCGGTATTCGTAGTCTATTGTGTTCAGTTTACGGATCGTCCTCTCTAGGTTACAAATGGGGTAGTGTTTCTGAAATAGTTATCATTACGTAAAAATATAAAATATACTAATCAAACTACTTACATCTCTTTTATTCGTACATTCAACTTAAAAAAAATAATTAAGTAAGTATAAATTATTTTTATGATTGTAGGGCGCGCGTAGCTTGTATTGCCGGCTCCAACCCCCAGTTACTTTGGCTTTGTTTCGCGGCGGAGGTGTATTATTGTGTATTGGCTCACAGACTTTCAGCCCGCCGGCGCCGGCAGGCCAGCTGCAGACCTCGATCGAACAGCCCGCTTGACATTCATTCGGTTTTTGTACACACGGTATTTTTTTATCACCCCAGATAATTTTAGGGGTTATTTTACTCATGAAAACAAACATCTTTTATTATGGGATCAACACTGAAATCGCGAAAAGAAAACAGCTTTTCCATATTTTGCACTTTTGTAAGGAACAGCTGATTTTTATTCGCGATTTCAGTTTTGCTCCCCATAATAAAAGTTAAAAAAAAAAAAAAAAAAAAAAAAAAGAATAATCCCTAAAATTATCCGGGGTGATAAAAAAACTACCGTGTATGTAAAACTGTGATTGTGTGGCTGATTGCGGCTACATGAACGTGCCGTAGTGGGCTACATACACTACAGCTTCTGCGCGCCCTAAAATCGACAACTCACGCGAGCCGTTGAGCGGTGCTGCTACTACGAGTTTTTTTAGGCGGGCGGCGGCCGGGGCGCGGCGGTGGCGGTGTAAGCATTTTATATTACTTATGTCATTTTATATTACTTATGTACATACCGGCATTAATACTTACTTGAACGGATAGTTGTCTTGATTCCCTTTCTCTTGACTCTTGGAGTGATTCTGTATACTCAGGAAGAATCTGAAAAAAAACAACTCGGTTCATAACCAAAATTATAAATGCGAAAGTATCTGAAACTATACCTGAGACAATAGGACGAAAAATATTGTTTAGCTTGACGAGATTCACGAGCGGGCGCCGGGGCGCTAGTCCTCAGTTACATCGATCGTGAGAATATCATTAAGAAAATGATGATAAGGCTAATTTAGGTAGGTTAGTCCTGAGGACCCTGAGGTTAACCCATACCACAGAAGACGGAAAGATTTTTTTCTCTTGTAGAATCCATACTGTCATTGAGAACAAGACGTACCATATTATGATAATAAATTAACAAAATTTACTGCAATAGTAGGAAAGTATACAAGGTGATTTTGAAAACATTGGCATCCATTCGGCCCATATGTATTTAGGGAATGTGTTTACTTGTGAAGAGGTGGGGTATGCCGCCAGAGCGCAGCGCAGGGATCCGGCCCAAGCGGGGGCGGGCGGGAAACATGGGCGGTATTGTCTAAGTGTATATATTCTTTGGTATTGTTGGTTTTGGCACAGGGTAAAAACAAATACTAACTACTAGGTACGTATGTTTCAGTGAATTCCGTGAGCGAACTTCAATAAATTCACATAATAGAAGCACAAGAAGCACCCCCAATTTGTCGGAAGGCCAATGTTGAAGATTGTCTTGTATATACGATAGTTGAATATTAATTTATGTTGTTTTGTTTTTATTTTATTTTTATTTGTAACAAGTATTTTACATGATTTTCCAGGCATTACAAAAAGAGGCTACAAAATGATATAAACTTAACTGTCTGGTGACTTACCTCGCTCGATTCCTCACAGTCTTCCTGTTCCTTCGAGAGGAGTTTCTTCGCCTCTAAGCTTTGCTCGCGGTTCCTCTGCAGCCTGCCGAGCACCGAGTTCAGAACCTTGTCAGGATTAGGGATCCTTAGCACATGCTCTATGAACTCCCGCGCAGACTCCTCGTTCGACGTAATTGATGAAGCTACACAGATGCATATGCATAGTGCCTGGAAAGAAAGAAATTATTTGAACTATGAAGAAGGCATTCTTGGCTTTAAAATCTAGCGTCTATCTATCTATCTATCTATTTCCAGTGAAGGCAATGTTTATATTCGTTCTCCGTACTGTACCTACGACCGTACCACACCGTACTCTGAAACGCAAATCCGAAACTTCGGTTAGCCCCGCCCCTTTCCTCGATTCTGTCATGACTAGTGAGTGAGAGGGACGGGTATTACGAAGTTTCGGGTTTTGCGTTTCAGAGTAGGCCCTCTGTTTCGGGCAGTGGCCTCGAAAGTCAAGATAACCATGATGTTGTCGTAAGACATCTTCTATTCTTCTAAAGAAAAAGAGAGAAAACGAGTATTTTATTATGTAAAAAAGTGTATAAGTGGGTACCTATTATATTCAGTCTAGTATACTAGTTACAACCATAAAACCAATACTAATATTATAAATGTGAAAGTGTGTATGTATGTTTATCCGTCTTTTTTAAAAAAGGTAAACAAGAAGTTTAAAGATAATTTTCAAAGTCTGCCAAATAACAATATTAAATACCTGGATCATTTCCTCAATCAATAATCATTAGTCTTAATTTGAACTTGACCCTTTGTCACAAAGTGCCTATGACACATAGCTGCGCATCCAATATCGTTGAGTATATCGTTTCTTACTGCGTATAGATGCGAGGATAGTTAACAGTATCATATTATACTTGATTTTTCTAGTAACTTTACAAATTTTAAATCTATACGACACCTTAATTTTATAACATTTATAACAATGAAAGTTTGTTTCTTTGTCCGTCTTTCATGTCAAAACGGAGCAATGAATCGATGTGATTTTTAGTACCTATGCGAACAGTTTGGAAGCTAAAGGCTGATATAGGCTACTTTTAATCCCGAAAGTCTATTACATTTCCTGGGGATTCCACCAAAATGTTCCACACGACAGGCGATGCTTTAGTATACTTTTGATTAGCTAGAAGAACGCTATTGATATCAGAATATTTAATTTCGGATTACATTCCATTAGTATCTTCATCCACTGTTTTCAAAATATCCTTCTTGGTGCTTCTATAGTACCTATATGTTTACGTGCGGGACAAATTTTGATGTCTTCATGGAATGCTCCTAGTTCACGTAGCTGCTACGTGTAGCAATACAATAGAAGGGAGAAATGATTATCCTTTTCCCTTTTTGGTAGTATCACTACATCAAAATACTGCACCACCAAAAAGAAGTACCACTGCACAGTCTACTAGAGCATCCTTAGCCACATTCGGAACAAAGATGCAAAACCTAATTGAATCTAACGAGTCGTGATTGCCAATCCCTGTAACGTAGTCGCAGTGTGATACTGTATTGTGCGCGCGCGCGGCGTAGCCCGTGACATTAGTTTCTGTATCATTGGCGAGGACATGTCCGGTGGATCAGTACGCGAACTTCCGCACTATAGGACCAAAGTATTTGCGTGCCCGTTTACTACAAGTAAGTATTAAAATTCCGTTAAAAATAATAAAGGGTCCCTAACTTTTAATCGCATAGCACTGTTTACTTTATATTAAACGGCATTCAAGTATTGTGTTATGTACTTATTTGGTAAATATAAATTAGTTAGCATGTTAACAAAAACTATGAGTTGTTGTTGTTAATGGTGTTGTTATTAAGTAGTATGATTTAATTTAGAAAAAAATATTAATACTAGGAAGTTTTCTCTCTTACAATATTTAAACTTCTCTCTGCGCTGTGACTTTATAATTGGCAATTGACCTCGCCGCTATTGAGGTCCCCCCCACTTTTAGACTAATGTTTTTAAACATATTAATTATATTAAGTAAGTATATAAGTAGTTGTGTTTGGCTATCATATGATATAGACATCGGATGATATTTGTAAATATGTATTACGAAAAGCGGGATTTTTACCATGTTTTTGATTTATTGTCAAATCTCCGATGAAAACATGGTAAAAATGCCGCTTTTCGTAATATTTATAGTGTAAATGACCATGAAAGTTTAAAAAATTGTCTGATGATATCTTGCTATAGTGGAAGTTGCTGTTAGCGTTGTTATAATTTCCACCTTATCTTTAAATAAATAAAAATATTAGACACTATTGCCTGTGCTATTGCTCAAATCCCAAGCTAAGTAGCGCCCACCATGTGTTATGACAATTTGAAACAACAACGAGGGGAATTTCCACATACACCCAAACAAGAGGAAATATTGTAAAGTTCGTATTATCAACATGTGGCAATAAATGGTTTGACTTATTTATATTCTTATAATATATCACATTGGTTGGCTTTTTATATTAAAAAAACTAGCTGTTGTGTGGAAATATTGGGATGCAAATAAGCCATGTGTTATTCTTATGTAGCGTAAGTAAGCGTTATTACCGTAAATTTTCATATAAATCCGTTCAGTAGTTTTGGCGTGAAGGAGTTACAATCTATACATCCTCACAAACTTTCGCATTTATTAGTAGTACTAATATAATAGTAAGTACCAACACTAATAGGTACCTTTTATTAGTTGAATTCACAGGACAGCGAAAACTCGCTAAGTACTCGAAAGTAAAACTGTGGGTTGCGGCGGATAAGTAGTTAAAAACCGTACTATAAAATCTGTATAAATAGATAAAACGACTATAATCGATACAATGATATTAATGGAAGATCCATAATTTTTCCGAATGCCGATTACGCGATTGGGTCGCAGAAATTGATATGTTGTCACATAAAAAACAAGGTTAACTGCTTACATTATAGCGCTTGAAGTTGGAAATAATATTTACGATAATGATAGCTCTTCTTACAAAATCTGCTTTAATTTAAGAATACATAAACGCGATAAAGACGTACGATGTTCGGTTGTTTTGGAATAGGTTTTTACCTAACAAAAAATTAGATTTTATGACAAGCTTTTTTGCTGACTGTACTTTAATATTGTATTGTCAGCTAAACGTACTAACACTAACTAACTAACTAACATGGCAAGTTAATAAGAACCTTGTGGTAAGCCTGTGGCACACTCAATGGTTCGGTAATACGTCAAATAAAGTTCGGTATAAACTTATTGTTTAATTTTAAAATATAATCTGTCAAGATATAGGTATTTATATTAGGAAATTTATTCTTTTACTCTTAACAAGTGAAACTAAATGGTTCTTAAAATAGCTCAAACCCCTATCTATACTATATTAATATAATAAAACTGAAGAGTTTGTTTGTTTGTTTGGTTGAACGCGCAAATTCTTTGATCATTAGAAAGCTACATTCTTCCCGAGTGACATAGCCTTTATTTTATCTCGATATTCCCACGGGAACAGGTACCACGCGGGTAAAACCGCGAGTATCCGCTAGTGTTATATAAGAGACTAGCTGTTGCCCCCGACTTCTTACGATTCAACGCAATCAAAATATACCTATATCAAAACCTACATGGTAATTTCCGTTCACCTAGAATTATGAAGTTTGGCCAGGAGTAAGTATTGTAGAGTAAAAATAAAGAGAAAAATCCGAAAATTGGAATTTGTAGTTATCACAGAAAAAACATTACAAACTTATATTTGTAGTTTATTTCAAACAAAATTAATGCATAGGTACGACCGCAAATTTAAGTTTTGTTTAAGTTGTTAAGTCAAAAGGTCTACCCCTAATAAAAGCTACCCCCGGGAAATAAGCGATCACCATACAATATTTGGTATAGATCCGTTGAATAGTTTTTGTGTGTAAACTGAACAGAATAAGTTTTTTGTAAAAACTTCATTTTATGACAAGCTTTTTTGTTGACTGTCCCTACTTCAAATATTGTATTGTCATCCAAGCCAAACCTGTATGCAAAGTTTAAGCTCAATCGGACACTGGGAAGCTTGCATGATTTGTCCCCCACTAACTAACTAGCAAACCTAACTAACATGGCAAGTTAAATAAAAGCTTGTAAAAAAAGTCATTTTTTTATAAGTAGGTAGCTATAATATTGGGGTCTATACAAGTTAATACAATCTAGTCTAACCTATCATATTATAAAATGTTTAGGCACTCGGAAACTACCATTATTATAGATGCATAATGCACATCCGCTTAATGCCCTATAATGAGCTTAACTGCATCCTCAATCAATTGCAAAGAATCATATAGACTACATCGAATTATAGCTCAATTAGACATTGACTTGCATAATATTTTCTCGATTAAATGAATTGAAAGTGAAATCGGTACTAATGTTATAAAGAGAAAAGATTTGCTTTTTTGTTTGTAACGAATAAATTTAGAAATTACTGGACCGATTTGGAAAATTCTTTCACCAGTAGAAAGCTACATTCTTATATTTAAGGCGATACTCGGAAAAAATATGTTGAAGCGAGATAGCAATGAGAAAACGACGCGCGCGGGAGCGAGACCGATTTTGTGGATTAGGCAAAAAAAACACAAAACCACTTCGTATTAAAAAACTATAGCGATTTTTTAAAAATGCTTCTATACGATCCTAAATATTATTGGTGTCCACTAATTAATCCAATTTCCAATAGTATATGTAACCCCATTTAAGAATAATCTTGAAATTTCGTATTTTTAGAGGTCTTTTCGAAAATAAAAAGTGTCGAGCCAAAATCATAAAATCGTGTTTTTGAAACTATACGATTCTAGATAAAGGTATAAAGAAATACATATCTTATTACCAGATTTGTAACAACTCTAACCATCCTATAGTTTTATATCAAAAAGTCCATACTTTTTCCGAGTAGCGCCTTAAGTATATTCATCCCGATTTTATCCAGATATTCCCAGGGGAACGCGGGTAAATCCACGAGGACACACTAGTAACTATTTGAATAAATCGACCCACAACGACTCCAACGACTCCTCAGCTCAGCGGTCTGACTGAACCACAGAAGTTCTGTGGTCTGAACATTCGCCCGGACAGTGAAAGGTCGCGGGGTGAAATCCCGTCGGAGCTACTTGGGAGATGGGGTGGGATTTTTTTCTAACATTTCATGTTCAACATATAATTAATTGTTGTTTTATCATCGTATGTAGAAATGCAATAAGTAAGTACCTACAATCAGGAACAAATTCGTTGAACCACTTTTAAAGTTCAAGTTCATAGTTCAGTTACATACACACAATATAGGTATGTATAAATATATATAAAGATAGATTAGTCTATCTTTTGTGGCTGAACTACTTCTTCGGCTCTATTCGAATTAGGTGTCAATAGGTAAATGCAGGGAACATAGAAAGATTTTTCCTGGGTAAATGTTTAGACGACCTCCGTGGTCGAGTGTACGCTCCAGTTTCCAAGGTGCTACTATCTCTGCGGCCCCGGGTTTGATTCCCAGACGGGTAAATGTCGAGAAACTGACTTTTTGATATTACCAAATGTAAATGTACCCGTCGCTGTTTCCAATTTTTAACCGACTTCTAAATCAAAAAGGAGGAGGTTCTCTATTCGTCTGTATGTATGTTTTTTTTTTGTGTATGTCCGTCCACCGATTACTCGAAGACGGCTGAACCGATTGAAATGTTGGTCCCATTTTTTGAAATTTTGAAATCGGTTCAGTAGTTTTCAGGAAATCTTGAAAATACTGTCGTTTTCGTTACCACTTTATGTGAATTTAATACGTATCTTTAGGCATAACTCCTTTGTTTATAAACCGATTTAGATGATTCTTGTTTTGTTAAAAAGAGGATACCTCAAGGTATTTTAACCGACTTCGAAAAAGGAGGTTTTCAGTTTGATCACATACCTATTTACCAGAAAACACGTAAATTGCCTGCACGATGCACTAAAAAGAGTGAAATAACGGACGGGTTTTAACAAAAACAACAAAAAATTGTACATATTTCACGCCCGACTTCAAAGTACTTACGTTATTTATTTGGTGAGGTATTATTTCTTACTTTTTTGATGTGGTTTTTTTGAAGGCGGTTTTATGATAACCTAGTGCTTAAGCTACTAAAAGGTATTGGAACAATGTATGTGATGGTTTCCAATATTTATTATCATTATTATTGTACGCTTTGGAACTTTACAGGTCAAAGTGACTCGGTCCTTCAGGGCTTACGTGGAAATAGGGATCCAACACGTTCCTAGAGGCCAACTTCAGCGACTTTAATCTAAAATGCGTGTCGTACACCTGCTGGATCTAATCTCTGACCATAATCAGGGTGATATTCTCAGAGACATCATTATTATCATTATCATTAGGTAGGGCAGAGGTACCCTCTGTGGCCACTTTAAGGATTTTTGGCACTAAGTACTAAATGGTCTCAGATATTTAAGACACAAATTATATCTTAAATTATAGGTAATTTATCTACCTTTAAAGGTAAATACAAATTAAAAAAAGTGAAATAGTTTTTTGTATATAACACAAAATGTGTGAGAGGTACCAAATGTACCGGTTTTGGTTTATTGATATTAGTTAAACTTTTGTAAGTATAGCGAAAAACCAAACCAAACCCAGGTTAAATCAATATATTCTAATGCACTAGACACCAATCAATTGCATAACAATTTATTATATCAAGCCCTGGGTAACCCCTGGACTAATAAAATGTCAGAGAAACCGAGACTATCTTCATCTCCAAGCGAGGAACAATCCTAATAACGAAATCGCTCAGATTACATACAAGAGATATCGAAACTTTCTTAACAACTTGTTGCACAAATTAAAAACTACATACGAAAATCAGCAACTTAAAGATAATCAAAATGATCCAAAGAAACTTTGGAAAACCATTAAACAAATTTGTAATTAGACTAACACTCACAATGATGCTGAGGAATTAATAAAAACTGCGGACGCTGCTCAATCGTTAAATAATTGTAACCAGTACTTTGCTGATATTGGGAAAGTTTTAGCAGATGACACATTAAGTAAAAAAAACATCTCCGAAAGCAACCTGGCCGCAAATTTTAAGCTTGTTAATCCCCGTGTGAACTCCTTTTACTTAACACCCACTGATGAGGAGGAAGTTGCTCAGTACATTAAGGAACTCAAAATCGACAGTGCTCCTGGCATGGATAGGTGTACCCCCCGATTAATTAAACAAATATGTCCATTGATACTGGAACCACTTACCCATATATTTAACTTAAGCATGTCCACAGGAACATTCCCTGAAAGGTGGAAATTAGGTGTTGTAACCCCGATTCACAAAGATGGCTGCAAAACAACACCTAGCAACTACAGACCGATAACCCTGTTGAGTGTTTTCTCTAAGTTACTGGAAAAGATTGTTAGCAAAAGACTAGTTGCTTTTTTAGAAAAATACTCTCTTATCTCGGAGAAGCAGTTTGGCTTTAGGCGTAACAAGTCAACCGAAGATGCCGTCGTTTTGTTAGCCACTACAGTAACTTCCTTATTGGATGAAAACACTTGCTGCCTTGGTGTATTCCTCGATTTAGCCAAGGCATTCGACACGGTTTCGATCCCAATCCTTCTGCAAAAGCTAATTTGTATGGGTATTCGTGGTCTGGCGTACGACTGGTTCAGCTCATATCTCACTAGCCGCTATCAGTGCTTGAAGATTGGGCCGCTTGTGAGCGACCCTCTTCTTGTCAAATACGGCGTACCCCAGGGTAGCATCCTCGGCCCAATTCTATTCCTGGCTTACATAAATGATATGTTAAATCTACATCTACAGAATGCTGAGTTGATATGCTACGCGGACGACACGGTAGTTTTATTTCATGATTCATCCTGGAAAACCGTTTTTGAGACAGCGAATAAAGGCATTCCGATTATTTCTGACTGGCTTAAAAGTAATCTTTTAACTTTAAATATAAATAAATCCAAATACATGACCTTCCCTAAAACTAGCGCATCTAAACCTACAGAAACACCAGAACTTACCTTACACTTGTGCAGTAGGACTGGAAATCTTTGCCCCTGCCCGTCCATAGACAGAGTACAATCACTCAAATATCTAGGTATTATTCTGGATGAAAATTTTTCTTTCAAGCAACATATATCAACACTAGCCAATAAAATTAGAAAAACTATTTATATTATGAAGTCGCTGCGGAACTCTGCATGTAGAGAGACAGACTCTCACTATGGTTTACAAAGCTGTCTGTCAATCATCTTTGCTTTACTGCATATCAGCTTGGGGCGGCGTAGCTAAATCCACGCTCATTGAATTAGAAAGAGCCCAGCGAGCAGTACTTAAAGTAATGTTACGTAAACCTTTCAGATTTTCTAGAGCTGTACAGGCAGAGTGATATTCTCCGAGTGCGTCAACTTTATATCACCAAGGTGGCTGTCACTACACATAGTAGAATAATTAATTCTTCGGAATACCCTAATCTCCTTGCAAGAAGAACCTTTAGGATTAATTTACCCACTACTCTTACTAGTTTTGCTAGACGTTTTCCTCCATATTCACACATTTTTGTATATAACCAAACAGTCAGAGAGGTAAAAAACGTAAAAAAGCTTACTGCAAAACAATTTAAGCGTTCCATACAGGAGTGGTTAAAGACCCTTGACTATGATGAAGTAGAAAATTTGTTGACTGCCTGCTATTAACGCGTCACACTCACACACACACACACACACACACACACACACACATACACACACACCCTCGTATAAATACATTTAATTATAATAATAATTTAATTTGAGAATAGAATAGAATTGTAATGTACCATATTGTTTTATCTTGTTTCGAACCAGCCGGTAACTGTAACTTTATAATTGTAATGGTTCCTGCGATTCAGGCCTAGAGTCTTGTGCAGTGGCCGCTGTTAAGAATTTCTGGTTCCCTATACGTAAAAATTAATTAACATCTATAGTTAATATTAGCTTATAAGAATTTTATGTATTTGGGTTAAATGTTGTTTTTGGAAATAAAATAAAATAAAGACTTATTTGTAAAAAAACAAAGGTTTATAAAGTATTTCATCCAAAACAAATTTCTTAAAATTTTCATACAAAACATTTTTTAAAACAGAAAATGGAAATTATTGAAAAAAAATCGTACGACATAAAAAATTCTAATACCTTATTTTGATTGCCTTTAGCAAAAATGGCGAAAAGTTGTTAAGAAAACTTTTAGAGCAAAAAGTGGGCAAAACCGGTACAGTGGCCAAAACCAGGGCTTCTGCCCTATATTGAAGTGTTCGAACTTCGAAGTACCATTGGCAAAATTATTGTTACGTATTCAGGTACTCCCGGACCTTTGGGTCGTCTCTGGCGCAAGGCCCCTGCCTACAAATAGCCATCACAAACTATATTTAGCCACCGTTTTACTAAGCCATCCATGCCAGCGTCACCGATTTATTTATTAAACGCGCAATTTGGCTCCTTCAGACGTTGATTGATCAACATAACTAAACCTGGTCACAAAAAATATTAAAATAATATTAAAATATTAAGCCGAATTTAAGTTTATAATAAAACAGTCTCAATCAGGAACATTAAAAATAAATCCTAAAAAACATCATTAACGTTAAAATTATTTGTATTTCACTGATCGCTAATTAATAACAATTTATGATACCTACTTATACAAAAATATGCACTAAATAATTTAGATGCTGAAAAGTTTTACTGTGCTTTTATTCTTTAATGAATAGATAGAAGAAATTGTATTCTTATTTCTATTATTCTTATTTATTTGTACATAAGTGAATTATTATTTGCCAAAATTAAGATTGTTAAGTAGTAAGACCGTAATTAAATTGTTATAGAATAAAAATGGCGGTACGACGGAAGCATCGGGGCACTTTCAAAATGGACCCAGTCCCAGAGAAGGGTGTGTTCCACAGCACCTACATAGGTACCAGGTATGTTTAAAATATTTGTTTTATTTAAAAGCAGAATGATAATAAGCACTATTATTACCACACTATTACTAGCTTAGTAAACGGTACAGTAGCAGAGGGCCTAGAAACTTCGTTATACCCATCCCTCTCACTCTCCAGTCGGGACAAAATCGAGTGAAAGGGACGGGGCTAACGAAGTTCCGGATTTTGCATTTCAGAATACGGCTCCAGGGTAGATCTATTCTACTGTGTTACAAACTTATCTGACTGTCTTATCTGTCACTCGCATTACAAAATTAGCTGTCCAAATAGACTGTCGGCTCATCGGGCTCAATTCTATTTGGGGTCGGGGCAGTACGTCTTTCCCTCTACTCCACTCTGTTACCCGTCATCTCCTCATTCACTCCTCTCTCATTCATATTATTACGCACACAACTATCTATCTTTTCTTATCCTCCCTCTTCATCCATCCACATTGATGTCCATCACTTTTGTCATGTCATGTCAGCAGTTTTTTATTTCCACAAACTACCACCAGTTCCAATTAAGATTGTAGCACTCTATTTTACCGTGTTACTACTGTGCCACTTACTCGTCCCGTGTACAGCAGGCTTTTGGGTAAGGGTGGTAGTAACTAGTAGGACTCGCCCGGAATGATCGCAACATGTAGTCAGTTCCATATATATAAACATACAATATTGATAGGCCCCGCCCCCCGTGTCACAAAAAAACGGACCGACACTTGACGGAGAAATCAGGATGCTTCCGTGTAAACGGTATCGGATGGTTCCGGACCTTATATGTAGTCATTGTAAGAAAAATTCAAATGATTGCTTGAGCGACAGTTTAAATCCAGACTTGCCCGATGTGGTTTTTTTCGGCCCGAACGACATACAGAAAATAGCTTGAGCTCAGTGGCGCCGCCAATGGCAATAAATCAATTGCATTTTATTAAAGGCTTGGATTAAAAGTTTCGGTTATTTCGCGCAAATAAAAGAGCAAATTGCAATTTTTTATTGTATTTTCATGGCCTCAAATATGAGCACCAAGTTATGGATATCGATATTGCCAAATGTGGCCACTTTTGGCACTATTGAGATTCACGGCTTATTGCGTAAGTTTGAGTTCTCAAAAGTATATTTATAAAATGCATTCCACTCTTTCACCTGCGCGAAATAACCGAAACTTTTAATCC
Organism: Crambus lathoniellus; assembly: GCA_949710035.1. Classification (NCBI taxonomy): domain Eukaryota; kingdom Metazoa; phylum Arthropoda; class Insecta; order Lepidoptera; family Crambidae; genus Crambus; species Crambus lathoniellus. The sequence goes on from OX453296.1 coordinate 35,740,147, forward strand.
AAGCCTTTAATAAAATGCAATTGATTTATTTCCATTGGCGGCGCCACTGAGCTCATCGATACACCTTAAGGTTAACATTCCACTGTAAACCCATACGCGGCAGCTCAAATTACTGTCGGGTACTATTATCTATTATTAACGACCACCTATCTACCAGCCACGAGAAAACAAAAATATCTGATCTGGTGGTGAAGCCTCTATTAATACAATACAAAATTACAGAAATGACTGTCAGATGTAATGCAGCATTTACATGGAGTCAATATTTGAGACAATCCACTAAGCGAGTCCAATACTAACATCGTGTAAATAGATACAGTCCACTACTTTGGCTTGTCCTCAAGCCATTGATTAATTGTAATATTATTGGACCTTTTACACGGAGCCCTATACTTGAGACAATCTACAAAGCCAGTTCACTATGACTACTAAATTCTTAACGTATCGTAATCCTATGTAGTGGTATTTACATACATACATACATATACTCACGCCTATTTCCACGGGTGTAGGCAGAGACTATGGATCGCCACCTGCTACGATCACATGCGATCCTTGCACACTTCTTTCGCTTAAATTACATCCATCGATCTTTTCATACATGCCCGGCCATGTTTTTATTTACCACGATGCCTATATTGGACTGGCTTAGTAAATTGTCTCAAAAATTGGCTCCTATTGGCTCCGTGTAAATGTTGCATAAGCAAAAGTTTTTTTCAAAATTAGATCACCTGCACCCTGATGAATTCACAAATCTTCGGAAACGCTCCCGACAGCGGAATGTATGCACTGTCTCTATCACTCACTATAGAATAGACAAAGACAAAGCACAGAATTCGATTCCGATTCCATTTCCGATGGTTCGTGAATCAGGGGGCACTGGTAATACTTACAGGCACACTGACGTCTCTATGGATGGTTGTAAGTCAATATTTATTTAAAAAAACCGAAATAAGCCATGTGCCAAAATTGGAAGCGATAAATGAATATTGATAAACACTAAATCGAAAAATTAGGCCCTAATATGGCAAAATAAGCCAGTCGCTTTCACCACCAGCATCAACGCTTGTTAATTATCAGACGAGTACTAAAATTACAAACTCGCAAAGTATCAATCACTATGAATAAACTCTTTTATCATAAATATCAGAAAATCGTAATAATGAAAAATGGAAAATGAAGTATTTAGAAAAATCGACCCGTCTCACAATAATTTTTTTTTTTCTAAATAAGTACTTCATTTTCCATTTTTCAGTAATAAAAATTGCATTGTGAATGCAGAAAACTAAAAATTAAAATAAATCGTAATAATGCCTAAAATCGTAGCATATTAAGCTTATCACGCTTGAGCAACTCAATAATTTTATAGAATCTGTAAAATTTTGATATTGTCATGAGCATTTCTGTTTAACATTACAACTTTTAAATTAAAATTGAATAATTTTACCTTAAATATGAGGATTCTGTTGAACATCGTAGTTTTCTTTGTTTGGTAGGCGACTTCTATTTTAAACTTTCTGCACCAAAATGGCAAGCTTTTATGAACGACTTTTGTAAAAGTCAACTCTTTTTATACCGTAAATAATCTCAATCCACTACAATTGTTCGAGTGTTTCCATAACGATATTCAGCTTAATCCCGTACCGTTACGATAGTGTGGAATGGGTTTTTTTGTTCTGACACTGCAGTCATATGTGATATGTTTTTGTGATAAAACTTCGAAAATTATCCATACATTAAGTCCTATACTGTATAAAAAGCCTATCAGCTTACCTAACATGATAGAGCGATGGTAACTAATTTTGTCTCCAGATATAGTAGCTTATCTGCTAAAGGTAAGCATTCATGAGCATGTCAATTTTAAGCGGTGCAGCGGTCACGTTGGGGGCTTAGGAAACTGGACTAGCTAGTTATTCATCATCATCATCAGCCAATTAATGTCCCCACTGCTGGGGAACTGGCCTTCCTGATGGATGAATAGCAACGACTGCAAATGCATCCGGGACTAACGGCTTAACGTGCCTTCCGAAGCACGGAGGAGCTCAAGACGTTTTTTTTGTCAGCCATCCGGTGACCGAACTTTGGGAAAGTTGCGTAACCTCAATGATTGCAGGCTGAGCGGTAACCACTGCACTATGGGCTCCTCATAGCTTCTTTGTTATTGCTGTGTTTTGTTTCCACTGTCTCCAATATTTCAGTTTGTTTACAACAACAAAACATTGCTTAGTATAGAAAATATGGAGCATTAAATCAAGGGAAATTGATTTTTTTATTCAAATTCATCTTCAAAGCTTCCATTAAAGTATTTAAAGTTTTATTATTTACTTCTTGCTGTAGTAATGTGTATCGAACGCTTCATGTGGCGTCTGCCTAAACTAAAAAAACATATTCACAACATCAACATCTAATAAAGGTGATCGCGAAGCAAGCAAGTAGTAAAATCTGACAGTTGTTTTGTTAAATGCGTCCTTATCATATCTGTACCAGCAATTCAATTGTTTTTGCTAAATAGGACTTCTTCTAAGTGCGCCTAGATAGCTACCACCATCTTATCTAAGTCTGACATCATAACAACGATGTTTTCAGCATTGTTGAGTTCCGGCTTATTTAGAGATAAGTTCTCCGGCCAGCTCCTCAGTGTTTGAGGATTCCGGGAGTATTGCGTTTCTATCTTCAGCCTTATCGTCACTTAACAATATCAGGCGTGATACAGGCTAATAAGTGCCACCTCGTAAAGGTTAAACTAGAAAGACTTTCTTGGAGCTTTTTCGATGCAATGGCTATCAGTCAGTTCAATCGTTAGTTCCGTGATACAGATAACTCGCATATAATGACGACATGTGCGTGCAGGAGCTTAAATAAGTATATGTAAGTATATCACATAGCAACAGCATCGGTGCCAACAAACCACATGTCAAATTTAGTAAATGTAATAAGTATATGGTTACGTTTCGCTACGGTACGTAGTAATATTATAGTATTCTTTGGCTACGGGCGGGCGTTTGGAGTTTAAAAATCTAATACGGTAAATTTCGTAATGTAAAAGGCCCGGGCTATTCCTTTCTAAATTAACATAATATTAGTAGTTAGTATAGTAGTCAGTATTAGCATAGTTTTTAAAAAACGTCATACGTTGAAAGTTAAATATTTTGGCCAATCAGTCAATTTTAATTATGTTTAAATAAAAAAGGAATGTCTCTAATGTCCCAACGTAACGAAAGGTTAATTTTTCTTTATTAGAGTACTGATTTGACGAGAGACAGATTATGACGCTGTTATCGTACTGATACTCTCTTTGATAATTCCCGGCAATAACACAATGGAACAAATTGCAAAGAGTGAAAATAAATTAAAAGCCAGATTAAAGATTTCATTAAAGTAATTGGTGTTTTCCTACGGGAAGGTTAATTCATTATTTTAGTTAGGATTGTGATTAATTGGTTTCTATTTTCAACGACTTGGATACTTGATACTTCAGGTACCCGTGTCTGTTTTTCTTTTAATAATTTGTTAGGTCAGGTAGGGACTAGCTTTTACCCGCGGCTTAGCTCGCGATAAATTCAGTTATACATATGTATCTATGCCATCCATCCAAATAGGTTCAGTCTGAATTTTGTGCATTGTCCGGCCGCGAGACTTTTGAAATGGTAGAAGGTACTTACTTGAACCAATTTTCAGTGTCAAACCGTTACGAGAGGAAAACTTTTAAAAAATCCTAATAAGTAATAAAATTCCTCTCGCGGTCGGTGGACCCCTAACATACACCCCTCTAATATCTCTCCTCTTGCGGTCCTCCGACCGAAGGATACAATATTTTTTTAATTACACACACACACACACACACACACACACACACATGTTTGCAAGTAAAGTTCTTATGTACTTATCATGCCTGCAAGATCGCTACCGCAGCTTACAAAAGAAGCCTTGATTGAACCGTCTGAACAGATCTTTACAAATTGTAGCTAAGAACCATCTCGATAATGTCAGCTTGCAAATAAAACAAACCGCATCAAAATCGGTCCCTTCGTTCAGGAGCTTCGATGCTACAGACAGATACACAGACATACAGACAGATACACAAACACACATACACGTCAAACGACGTACAACACCCCTCTTTTTCAGGTCGTGTGAAAAATTTTATGAGTTATTTTTATTGGATTTGAAGACTTACCTACCTAAATGTGCGACCACCGATCTGTCTCAAGTCGGTGCAAAGCCAAATAGGTAACGTAATGTACTTTTCAGAAACTAACTAAACTAATTAATAAAAATGTTTACCAATCGGAAAGAATACAATTTCAACCCAAAAAAAAATCCCAAATCGCTCGAGCCGTTTTAAAGAGCACAATAAAGCCAAAGATGACAATGTAAACTTGATAACGCGCTGACACTATGAGCAGCTATGAGGAAAAAAGTTATGTGGCTATTACTTATTGAAAGTGGATGGTATTAACAAAATAAGTTCAAACAATCGTGGAACACCTAGGAGTTATTTTTTTCTGGCAAAAAATGACTGTGGTATTTTTGCTAGGTGTACGTAATCAGTACGTTAAGTGGGTACGGATCCCTTCATGAGCGAGTCCGACTCGCACTTGGCCGATTGGCTTGATTTGGTTCGAAGTTCGAACAATGGTATTTTTACTCTTAAATTAACCAAATAATTACTAGTGGCCAGTGCCTTATGGAATAAAACTTTTTTTACCAAGTCCTACTATGGATAGAAAAAATAAGTTACGCCTCGTAACAAGCCCTCCTAGCTAAAACTACCATACTTACGGAAAAATTGTTAGCTTTTTAGGGTTCCGTAGCCCAATGGCAAAAAACGGAACCCTTATAGATTCGTCATGTCTGTCTGTCTGTCTGTCTGTCTGTCTGTCTGTCTGTCTGTCCGTCCGTCCGTATGTCACAGCCACTTTATTCCAAAACTATAAAAACTACATAGTTGATACTTGTTAGGTAGATGTATTCCGTGAACCGCTTTACGATTTTAATACAATAATAAAAAAATAAAACAAATTAAGGGGGGCTCCCAATACATAGAACTGAAACTGAAAAATATTTTTTTAATCAAATATATATTCGTGTAGGGTGTCTATAGATAGGTCTTTGAAAATAACATGGAGGTTTCTTAAATCATTTTTTCTCAAACTCAATATTTTGAAAGATAGAGCCTTCCAAAGTGGTAAAATGTGTGTCCCCCCCCCCCCCCACCCCTCTAACTTTTGAAATAAAAGAATGAAAAATCTAGAAAAAATATATGCTGTAGATTTTAATAAAAACTTTCAACGAAAATGGTTTGATCGATACATAGTCAGTACTTTTTGAGATATAACACATTTTCAAAAACCGCAAATGTAACTTTGTCATTCATACAAACACTATGAAAAACAAAGTTATATTTTGCTGACAAAAAATTATGTTGGAATTTTGGCAAGGTATAGGCAATCGGTACGTTAAGTGTGTACGGAACCCTTCATGGGCGAATCCAACTCGCACTTGGCCGATTTTTATATTCTAACACGTACCTAAGTACATAGCCGCACTTAGGTACTGTGATAGTCAACGCTCTCTTTACGATTTCACGAATCTGCCCACCACATTATTGTATTTTATTTTTCTTAATTCCTTCATAGATCCCTATTTTATTTTTTCCAGTGACTTACAAGGAGATATCATCACGCAAGGCGTACATGGTGTTTTCAGACAGGTTGGTACGTACGTAACGTAGCCTATTAGTAATGTAAATTCACGTTATCCAAGAGAATTAGACATAAAATAGCTAAGCAGCCATTCACGATCAAGTCTGCAGTCAAGGGTATATATACAGGGTGTTATGGGCACCTTAGCAAAAAATTTAACCATGGCTTCAGGCCATCATGCTGAACAACGCACAGCAAGATTTTTTGTCGGAAATAAAAAATATATCGACTCTCCATACAAAATGCCTCGATTAGTTGCTAAATTTGTATGTAAAGTCGATTTTTTTTCATTGCCGACAAAAATTCTTGCTGTACGTTGTTCAGCATGATGGTCTGAAGCCATGGTTAAAGTTTTTGCAACGGTGCCCCTAACACCCTGTATATAGGCCTAGAGAGGATTAAGATGAACACTTTGTATTTCAAGAACAATAGATAAATCCACTCGAATTTACTGATAAGGGGTTATGTTCTTATTAAAGTAACAAGTATTGTGGACTGAACCTTTATACCTACTGTCTAGGTATAATTTACCTACAAACTACAAGTATAATAAAATGTTGGTCACTTATTACATACGTATTCTTTCTGTATAATGTTTACATCTATACTATATTATAAAGAGGAAAGATTTGATTGTTTGCTTGTTTGTTTGCATCGAATAGGCTCCGAAACTACTGGACCAGAGATGGGCAAATGCCCGGTTAAAACCCGGCATTTTGAAAATGCCCAGGTTAAAACCCATTTATGCCCATTTCTGCCCGAAAAGTTGGGCGGAAACTGTATAATAAATCAGTAATAACAGTTAACCAATATTATGAAATTTTACATGATTTACAAACTCATTACTTAAATAATGCTAAGTAATATTAGAGTACGTACATATTTGTTAATTTTTAACCCCCGACGCAGCGCAAAGAGGGGTGTTATAAGTTTGAGGCCTATGTCTGTCTCTCTGTACTGTACGTATATTCGTAGTGCCTAAACGGATCAGGCGATTTTATTGCGGTTTTTTTTTTATTGAAAGCTATATTAATCGAGATGGTTATTAGCCACGTTTGAAGAAAATCCATATGGCCATTTATGGAGATGGTCAACTGCCTGCCGAAACGGAAAAAGATACAGACATGGTGCTTTGACTTAAATAATGTACAGCCTAGGCAAATTTTGGTGCAATAAAAAAAAACAAAATGGCGGCCAAAAAAATGGCCGCCAGAAATTAAGTTGTTCGATTTGGCTGAAATTAGCGATTTCAATGTGGTTTTATTTTTATTTTATGTGTAATTTAAAAAGGATGATATATAAATAAAATTAAATAAATAAAAACCCCCGACACAAAAAAACACAAAAGAAAGTCAGAAAATATTTTTTCTCTCGGTCGGGGCACAAAATGAGAGAGAGATTATAAACAACTAGCAGTTGTCCGCGGCTTCACCTTTAAAAAAAAAAGTGGAACCCTCGCTAACGCTTGCCGTATACAAAGTGTACGTAGGTATACTGACATTATGTTTGGATTTTATATTTAGGTAAGTACAATAATTATTGAGTTCAAATCATGTTCAAACCACTGTGGGGAATTGCGAAACGGTTAAAGGAAGACTGATGTTGTCTTCCGGGATAGGTGTTGTTAGCCCGGGGACAACTGTCCGCTGGTTTTTATGTCGGAGTTCGTATATAAGCGAACTTGGTGAATGAACTTCGTAAGCGCGATGTAGGTTCTTCACTTTGAAGCTCCGTGCCATGTTGATTATGTGCGCGTCGTCTAGATGTCGCCACAACACATAATTATGTATGAATTGATGCAAATCCGCATTTTAAGTAAGTAGTGTATCATAGTGAAAAGGGGTCTTTCCGAGTTAAAATGAAACCAGGATCATTCTCCACCTTTCTACCACCTCAAAAAGTAGCGCAAAAATCCGCAGCACCGTTTCCATAGTACAAGACCAGTCATTACTGGCAAGACACACTGGTCAAAGACTTTCGTCTTGAGACATCGAGGTATTTCGGACGCAACTATATGCCGGAGCTTCCCAAACGCTGCCCATCCAAGCTGGATTTGACGAGAGATCTCTTTCTCAAAGTTGGACTTACCTTACTGGACCGTCTGTCCCAGGTAAACATAGTGGTCAAAAACTTCGAGTGTAATGTTCCCATCATTAACTGGAGCAGGTACAGGATAAGGGGTATTTAGTATTAACCAATCCAAATGTAACCAGAACCATCGGCTTGATTTCCAAAGTACAATATATTTTTCAACAGCCATCCTGTGATAGAATAGACCATTGCGAAAGTTACATAACCTCAGCGATCGCACACCAAGCACGCTACCCTATTGCTCTTTTTACCAAATTTCGTGAAAGTCAGATCAGTGGTTTACGCATGAGAAGGTAACAATACCTAGACAAAAAGACACATTCTCCTAACTCTTGAACTACCAAAATGCAAAAACTCAAGTCAATACTTTGCCGCTAGGTACGTTTGTGTGTGTGTTTTAATGTAGAATAGATCCTATGCCAGCTCAATCGTGCAAAGAAAAAGTTCTTAATAATAATACCCATGCTACACTGAACAAAATAAACTGAAAAAAAAAATATCCTACGGGAACCGTACTGCAGACCAGTATCCTACATATCAATTTCCATACTTCTTAGCCCAGAAATGAGGAAGTTTCCATATAAATTTTAACCTCCTTATCAATAGGCGGCCTTATTGCTATATAGCAATCTCATCCAAAAAATAAATCAAAAGGACAGAAGGGGAAAGGGTGCATAAAAATAATAGAATAAGTATACACTAACAAATATTGAAAGAGAGAAAGAAGATAATATTATAGAAGTTAAGCAGTAAGAGAGAGAAAATGACTTCTAACTTGATCTCTAAAGGATTTAGAGTCTGAGCCTTTCTGATACCTACTGGAAGCGCGTTCCACAAACGGACAGCATGGACAGAGAAAGAGTAGGAAAAAAAGTCGGAAGAATGACGTGGAATTTCAAGGGTGAGGTTAGAGGAAGAACGCAAAGTACAGGACGTAGATGAAGAGTGAAAGGAGAAGCAGTCTTTAAGATAAGGAGGGGAAGTAGGCATGAAAAGGATAGAATAGAGAAGTTTAAGTGTGTTTAAGTCCCTGCGCCGGCGAATTGGGAGCCTTTGGAGTTTGTTACGGAAATGAGACACATGGTCGTATTTGCGAAGGTTAAATATAAATCTATTGGCAACGTTCTGCAGACGCTCTAACTTATCAAGTAACTCTTCCGACAGGTCAGTAAAACAGACATCAGCGTAGTCAAGGATAGACAGCAGGAGCGATTGTGACAGAGTGATTTTGGTACTGGTCGGCAAAAAGTTACGAAGTTGGTTAAGTGAGCCATATGCTGCAAATATCTTTTTCCTGGTTACCTCAACATGAGGACTTCTTAGCCCAGAAGTGAGGAAGTTTCCATATAAAGGGTGTCTCAAAAGTACGTATAGGATTTGAATTTCGCACTATTTCCGAAATATTAAAGATGGCGGGTTGAAATTTGACATACGTCATCTTGACACATGTAAAATTAATCGTGGAGCGTTTCACAATAAAACAGCGCATAGAAGTTATAGAAAAATTTCACGAAAAATCACGATCAATTACAAACACTGGTCGAAAGGTCGTAATTTCAAGAAGAGGTGATGTCAAATGGCCTCCGAGCCATCTTGCCATCTGATGTCACTGGATGTCTTTCTTTAGGGCTACGTCAAAGATAAAGTCTACACCAACGATCCCCAAAACATAGACAATAAAGACAAAATATTCGCTGAGTTATTGGTGAAATAAGTAGCGAAATGTGTGAAATTAGCAGCGAAATGTGTGAAAGTGTCATGAAAAACTTGCACACAGCAAAAATGCCCGTGGCGGCCATTTAGCAGATATTTTTTTCATATAAAATTGTACAAGTCTCTTCAAAATAAAATAAAACTACGAAGAAATTCCAATCATATATTTATATTTTAGACATATATTTTTTTATTAAATTTTTTTTTTATTTCGAAACTCAAATTTTTTTTCTTGCCCGACTAGCGCTATGATGTATCCGAACGACAAAGAAAGGTAGGTAGTTTGAGTTGTCTTTACTGCTTTTCTTATAGAGGGGGATGAAAAGCAGAGTGTATTACTCGGCCGCAAAATTATTTTCACCTCGGGCGGCGTATATTGAATCCCTCGCTGCGTTCAGGATTCTACTTTAGAATCCCACGCTGCGCTCGAGATTCTACTCTAGAATCCTTCACTGCGCTCTGGATTCAAAATAGCGCCCTCGCCGTAAATATATTATTTTGCTCCCTTGTAATACAATCTACTATTAAATACTACACTACCATGTAAATATAGCAAAAAAAAACTCGCCGCGCGCCCCGTCGCGCCCGCCTTCTGTGTATTTGAAACTTAAGTATTAAGTATGTATAGTAAGAAAATTGCACACAATCTTATTTTGCGCGAAAATGAACCTTTTAATTCCATGGGGACTCACAAGAGTTTAACCGTAGCACTTCTGCGTAGCGCTACAATATATAGTCGTCGTAGTCGTCCTAGTAATCTGCAGTGTTATTATATTATATTGTTTCTATACCTAATCAGCTGGCTTAAACGCAAAATCTGAAACTTCGATATATCCGTACGTCTCGCTCTCCAGTCATGACTGAATCGAGTGAAAAGGGTGGGGCTACCGAAGTTTCGAATTTTGCGTTTCATAGTACGGATCCAGTAATCAGAGATGGCGAACTAATCGCACGCGCGCGACTCAATATTTTGGACACGTCACCGATCACGAAATTTCAATACGCACTAAGAAAAAAAAACCGGTCAAGAGCGAGTCGGACTCACGCACCGAGGGCCGAGGGTTCCGTACCTAAATAAATATAACGTGAAAATGTTTTCATCGGCGAGGCTAGATTCGTTAGAGCATTTGTGGTGTAGAATATTGCAGTTTTTTAAGTCAACGCCAGCTTTTGACCGAAAGTGGAACCGATACCTGAACCGATAGTCTAATAGGAGATACCGATAGGAGATAAGGGGGGACGGTATTTTTTTTACATTTTTCATCAAAAGTCGAAAACTTTGCGGCACACATTTTAAACCCGCACTAACTTTAGTACCGTAACAATTGTAGATTTATTAGTCTCAGTTAAAACCAGTTTTAAAGCATTTTTTTGTAATAAGGCTGCTAAAGTTTATACTCTTCCATCAACGTCATTTCCGTTCCCCTCTTTCGTAAAGCTCTCGTCACTTACGTTCTCCAGCTTACCCCCAAGTCAAGTATGCGTAGAGAAGTTTTACTTCAAAAAGTGTGAAGATAAGTATTTAATTTTTCTAGAGAACGAAAACAAGTGAATACAGAGTTTTGAGTGAATAGTATGTAGGTATTTATGCATAAAGGTTCGCCACACAGAATACGGAAAAAAAAATCTCTTGTTCGCCTACCCCTACCGTGCTAAGGCATAGGTACCCTACACAGCGATTCTTTTTTTACTTTATATTTTTAAGATTGTGTTTTCGCGATTGCGTGAACCTATTTACAGTTCCAATTGTTACAAAATCGCGATAAACATGAAACATACCAACCGGCACATACCTAAGTGTGTGTCACGTCACGGATGAAACGGCAGAAACCAAAATTATTTCAAAACAACAAATGAGTTGCCTACTTAAATATTTTTGTATATTGTATCAAACTAAGTTGCGTAATGCGTTAGTATCTAATTAACGTTGAGTAAGTAACTAAAAAAATCAATGAACTAAAATTACTATTGAGTGGTTGCTAGTGGCGCAAAGCAATTTTATGCAGCCTATACCCAACATAAAGACGAACTTTACGAGCATAAGAAGTGAAAACTATATTATGTACTGCGGCCTGCGATCGTTAAAGTTAAGCAACTTTCCCAATGGTCGGTCACGGGATGGGTGACCAAAATTTTTGGTCACCCATCCCGTGCCGACCATTACGAAAGTTGCTTAACCTCTACGATCGTAGGTCGAGCGCGCTAACCACTGCGCCACGGGCTCCTCAAATAAATGGTAATGTAAGTAGTGAACAAGCAAGGAGTTTGCTCTAATTATATTCTATCATCCTAAAACCGATACCGAAATGCTGTTTACGTGATTTTAGCTACGTCAAAACTAGTAAAATTACTTAGGTGTTTAACTTACGGCCCAGCTATTTGATAAAACGGTGCATTTCAACTAACAGCCATAATGATATTCAGTCGCTACAGGCGCTACTCGGAAAATATGGACTTTTTGATTTAAAACTATAGGACGGTTACAGTTGTTAAAAATCTGGTAATAAGATATATATTTCTTCATACCTTTATCTAGAATCGTATAGTTTCAATAACACGATTTTATGATTTTGCCTCGACACTTTTTATTTTCGAAAAGACCTCTAAAAAATACGAAAAGTGAAGATTATTCTTAAATGGGGTTACTTACACTATTGGAAATTGGTTTAATTAGTGGACACCAATAACATTGAGGATCGTATAGAAGCATTTTTTTAAAATCGCTGTAGTTTTTTAATACGAAGTGATTTTGGGTTTTTTTGCCTAATCTGCAAAATCGGTCTCGCTCCCGCGCGCGTCGTTTTCTCATTGCTATCTCGCTTCAGCACATTTTTTCCGAGTATCGCCTTAATACGACATTTATGCCCTGCGTGAACTGCGTTAACCTGGCGTCCGCGACGGGCACACGCGTGTGGAGACACGGGCGGAGGCCCGTGGAAACGCGCGCGGGCTCCGTGGAAAAGACCCCTCGCGGGTAGGTACCCGTCACGGAGAAGAGACTGTGACGCTACTTTAACGCAGTTTACAAGCTTAGTATGCTTACATAGTCATAGGTAAAGCTTACTAGGTAAGGTTTTCCACTGTGATAATCGAACTGAGCTAGCGAAGCGGGCGCGTCGCGGCAGCGGCCGGCGAAGACACAGAATACCCTTCGGGCAACGCAGAATACCATTGAAATAAAAAACGACTTTTCAGATTAATTGAATTACTTATTGTTATAAATAAATGCGCCAGTAGATAGCGTCATCGCCCCAAGTCAAGCCAGATGCCCCACCCAGTTGTGTAAATAAATGAGTGAATATCGAACGACGCCCGCGCCGTTTTCTTTCTTAATAGATTTTCGGACGGAATTCGAACCCGCACCACTTGAAATGCGGCCCAATGCTCTAACCAATTTAGCTACGAGACTAGTTAGTCGAATTTTTCCATTGCCTACTATGCTCTAGGCCAGCGTTGCTCCATCAACGCAAGGAAACCAAAGGAGCTTTTTTTTTAAAGCGATACTCGGAAAAAATATGCTAAAGCGAGATAGCAATGAGAAAATGACGCGCGCGGGAGCGAGACCGATTTTGCAGATTATACGCAAAAAAACACAAAATCACTTCGTATTAAAATACTATAGCGAATTTAAAAAAATGCTTCTATACGATCCTAAATATTATTGGTGTCCACTAATTATATAAACCAATTTCCAATAGTATATGTTACCACATTTAAGAATAATCTTAATATTTCGTATTTTTTAGAATAAAAAGTGTAAAAGTGTAATAAAAAGTAAAATTTTCGAAAATAAAAAGTGTCGAGGCAAAATCATATAATCGTGTTTCTAAAACTATACGATTCTAAAATAAATATCTACCAGATTTATAACAACTCTAACCGTCCAATAGTTTTATATCTAAAAGTCCATATTTTTTCCGAGTAGCGCCTTAACTGACTGGAGGAGTTTCAAGTACTAAACTACTAGCCTTCCGCCCGCGGCTTCGCCCGCGTGGACTACACGACGTTATCCGGCGCGTATTTTTTCGGGATAAAAGTAATCTATGCCACTCTCCTCCAGCTCCTAAAGTAAAGGACAGGGCGGAAGTAAAGGACGGACAAACCAACAACTTTTCACAATATCTATACTCTGTACAAATAAATAAAATTGTAGTGTCTGTTTGTAACATTAAAATAACCGCTACATATATACGTACGGTACATATACCAAAATTACATTTTTACAATTTTTGTCTGTCTGTCTGTCTATCTGTCTGTCTGTGTATCTGTCTGTCTGTCTGTTTGTTCCGGCTAATCTCTGAAACGGCTGGACCTATTTTGACGGGACTTTCACTGGCCGGTAGCTGATGTAATTAGGAGTAACTTAGGCTACTTTTTATTCCGATATTCCCACGGAAACGAGACCACGCGGGTGAAACCGCGGGCGGCCGCTAGTAAGTAATATAATTCTTACCTAGTATTAGTACGGATGAAGGTCAATCAATGCTGATGGCTACGAAAAGGAAACCTCTATCGGTAACCCTCCTATCCGCTTTACGACACGTTATTATAGGAACGGTTTGTTTGACTAGATCATGCTTTTTTATTTCTTTCTCTCTTCTTTAATTATGACCATTTTAAAGAATCAAAATATTAAATTATTCCATTAATCCCACCGTCAAATCCCCACCAGTGGTTTTGTTACTTTTTTTTCCAGAAATCCCCACCAGATAAATAAACTCGGCTTAGTGGGGATTTCTGGAAAAAATAAGTAACAATCCCCACCAGATGTTGTTGATTCTAAATTATTAAACAAAAAATGCGTAATTAAAATCGTTTAGTTGGATAAGTACAATCAGAATTGTAAAATTATCTCATTTTTTAAAAAAAAAGCGGCACTGTAATGTCGCCTTGCATTAACTCTAGTTGAGCATCTAAAATAAACTGGTCATTTTCTTTGCTTAAAGACAATTAAAACAGTGACCGTTTTCGCCGTTATATTAAGCCAATGGATAAAAGAAGATTTTATAAAAGTATAGTATGTGTTCACGGAGAGAGATACAGAACCACAAACTTTTTGGAAGGGTGGCATAATAAGCTTAATGCAGCTGTATCAAAGAAAATACCAAGTTTACTGAAACTCCTAAATTTTTTGCATGAAGACGCTTTGTTTTATGAAAGAAGTTCTAACGAAAGTCCTGTAATGTATCATGTTGCTGCCGATGTTCCTCTAATATTGATTGGTTAAAATTATCATGACGGACGATTGATGGACGCCTAACGTAACGACTGTCTTATTTGTCTTATTGGTGAGAAACGCGCTTGAATTTATTTTGGCGTGCGTTAATTTATTCGCGAGAACTCCTAAGATATCATCACCATATTTATATCATCCTCAAGAGTCACACTATTGGTGAAAACCGCATGAAAATCCGTGCAGTAGTTTTTCAGTTTATCGTGTAGGATCAAGTGGGGTAGATTAAAACACAGGGCACAATAAAAGTTTTTTAAATTTTGGCTCTAAAACCGTACGAATACAACCAGCCTCTGAGGGCCTACTCTGAAACGCAAATCCGAAACTTCCATCTTTGGAAACTTCGGTTAGCCCCGTCCCGCTCACTCTCGAGTCATGACGGAATAGATTGATAGGGGCGGGGCTAACCGAAGTTTCGGATTTGCGTTTCAGAGTACGGTCCCAGCACGCGTAGCATGCCAAACCCGAGAAGAGTTTTGTCAACAACATACAACAGACCCTTAACTCCTTCAAGTCCCAGGTTAAGGAGTTCTTCCTATCCCAACTATCCCATGAGTCCCTCCCTTGAAAGTTCGTGCTTTGTTTGGTTCTCGGTTTCTGCTACTACACTTTCTTTGATCTTGCTGTACAGTATAATAATATGTATTGTATCAAAAGTATATATATGTATTTTATTGTATTATATTATATATTTATATTTATTTATTATTTTGTATTGATTATGTATGTATTGAGATATCATAGTAGTTAGGTATCTACTTTTTTTTAAAGAAATTTATTTTCCCATAGCTATTGCGCACAATCTGCCCTTATTATCTTCTTCAAACTCTGTAGAATACGGGTTGCCTGGAAGAAATCGCTGTTAAGTGATAAGGCCGCCCCTTTGTTCACAATCTTTTATGTGTATTTCTTGTGTGTTTGTTGTTTCTGTTTTTGTGTGCAAAGCAAATAAAGAATTAATCAATCAATCAAATTTCTTGGTTTCGTCTACCTCAAAGATATTTACTTATTTCGTTTCTGTTCCTCACACAGTAGTACGTGGTAGTACTTAGTTAATATATTATTAGTTTCCTTTGGGTTTTTAATATGTTTCATACCAAAATATACCATAGACATGTACATACTTCGTTCAACGCCATCTAGTGAAGCAATGGGCGATTTTCTGAAAGCTCAGTCACTAGATGGCGCTGTCCCACCTATGCAGTTAGAAGGAACGGAACGTTATAAATTTTACCTTGACGCGACTTTTTTACGTAAAACGGAACGTCAGACAGATGTTATTTATTTACCTAAATCTTTAAATTTACCTATTTCGTTTCTGTCCCTCACAGTAGTACTTATTTATTATATTATTAGTTTCCTTTGGGTTTTTAAAAAGTAATTAATTTAGTTTCATACCAAAATATACCATAGACATGTACATACTTATTCAACGCCATCTAGTGAAGCAATTGGAAGCTTTTTTTTTTAAATGGCCTCTCAGAAAATCGCTCATTGGAAGCTTTTTTTTTAAATGGCGTCTCAGAAAATTGCTCAGGGTGGCCTACCACAAGCTCTTATAGCAGTTATTTTTAAGTTGAGAGAGTGAGACGCCGCTATACGGCGTGTAGAGCAGCGTCTCACGTCTTAAGTTGAGACTTAAAAATAACTGCTTTAAGAGCTTGTGGTAGGCCACCAGTACCCTTTAATACGAGTTTATTTTAACTGTCAAGTAAACGTTTACGAAAACAGTCAAAAAGGATAAAGACAGGAGGGCTACCGCGTAACTTTATGGGTATGAACTTCATACCTACGTTTTTGGGAACTTTAAGTCAATTTTATAAAGAAAATAGCCGCTATCAGTTCCTTGTTTTGTGACGTCGGGTATAACGATAACTAGCTAGCAACGTTCAACAGAACAAAGCAGCAAAAATCTATCAAGATAAGGAATTCAAATGACAGTTGAAGCCCATACCCATATCCATATTAATTAGCCGGTAGCCCCCCAGGATAGGAAAAAGAGATAGAGCGTTAATTTTCTTTCGATTACCTACGAATAGTATGTACTTATGTACCTACAGTACAGCCTGCTCTGGTGGCCTACCACAAGCTCTTATAGCAGTTATTTTTAAGTTGAGAGAGTGAGACGCCGCTATACGGCGTGTAGAGCGGCGTCTCACTCTCTCAACTTAAAAATAACTGCTATAAGAGCTTGTGGTAGGCCACCTGCTCTATTTTAAAGCACACCGTTGCGTTGCTCGCAGACGGCAATCACACGCAAACCAGGGCCTGTACACGATGGCCCATCATGGTCGGCCAACATGATCGGCCATCCTCTACTGGGGGCTTTATTACAAAAAACGCGCGTCCAAAAAGCGCCCGTGCGATCGGAGACTTTAGGATATGCAGCTCATAACGTTATGTGACAGTTTAGTTGAGCTATGTTTCAAGAATAATTTTGCCGTGTGGAGGAAATTTTATTTTACTTTTAACTTAAATCTATAAAATGGATAGTGATTTATTTGAATTTGTAGAAAGCTTTGAAGTTTCAGAGTTATTTCTCGAAAATTCATTATTTAGACGACAGCGACCAGACTACTTTAGTAAATACGACAACGTGGACTTTTTTAAACGTTCATTTGTAGTCCCGTCTGTTTTTTTATTTAATATTGTGTCCTTGTATAGAGCAAGGATTTTTACTAATTTATCCTTCTCTTCGTAAGTAAAATTTTCGCTACGTTTTCTTTTTTCAGTCATTAAAATCAAAATCAAAACGGAAAATCACACGCTGCCCGAAAAAAAACCCAAACAACAAACGAACGAACAGACAGCAGAAACTCAAACTATGGTGACACGACACAACTGACACTGACATGACACTGACAGACTTGATTGACATATCTTATGTATTTTTTTTATAAACACGGCAAAAAGGGCAAAGAAATTAAATAAACAGCCACAACTTATGAGAAAAAGTTGTTTATATTTTTACTTTTTTGCATTCACAATCACAATGCAATTTTTATTATCGAAAAATGGTAAATGAAGTATTTAGAAAAAAAACGACCCGGACATCGGAGCTGGCTCTGAGACGGGTCTTTCGGTCTTTCGGTTTGATTTTTTTTATTAAGATAAGATTTACGATATTAAGAGAAAAAATTGTAATCGTCATTTATTTTAACTTATTTTATGACTCGTATATGTAAAATACTATATTATTATATTAACTAATATAACAGTAGACCAGAAGGTCTTTAATATTAAACTATATTAATTTTTAATAAAAACCGGTGACGAAAACCGGTAACAATGACAAAAACCTGTTACATAAGTAAGGGTCCCCTACTAAGAGGGCTGTTCAGTTGGTGAAACGTTTTCTAAGGTAGGGGTTCATTTAGGGGACCTTTTATTTAAACAGGCACATAGTTGAGTATATTTATTCTATGCACATAGTTAGGTAAAGGTCTATGGAGCGTTGGTGAAATCGGGCATTATTAAACGTTTCTTTTCAGCCATGGGTTTGCTAAAGTAGCTAATACTACAACAATAACATTTTTTACGACGCTTTTTACTAAAATTATTATTATGTAGTTTATTTTGAAGTAGGTAGGTACCTACCTAAGTAATTAATTTCCTTCAACATTCTGCCTTTTCCACGAGTTTGAAATTTTCAATAGGTACATTACAATGTAATTATCAATAGGTACTTATGCTTTTTAATTTATGCTTTCATTGTACTTCTTTATGTGTACAGAAATCATTCGGAGCATGTGATCGCCAGCTGACGACATTGTCGTCATACGCGAGAGCTGCGCGCCTGTCAATCGGAACCGCGGCAGTAGGAATCGGAAATTTATTTATTCGTAACAAAATGGCGGCGGGTGCGAATGTTCCATGTCCGTGGCCCAATACTGAGGATGATTACGAATTACGAGACGTTATCGGTAAGCCTTTATAATTTTAATCATAAATTTAGTTATTTAATGTGTCTTTTTATCAGTCTCAATTTATAATTTTAGAGAAAGTAGTAGATTTGCGGCGCTAACTTCAATTTTTGTCAACCTCCACATCATAACTTGTCAGTTAGGTTTTTTAGTGCCACACTTTGCTGTAAATTTACATTATTTTCGACAATTAAGTTGTTGTAGGTGTTCCTTCGAAGTTGATAAAGAGTATTTTGTAGGTGTTTTTTACATAAATTTATAATAAGCCCGTAATAAAATATATGTACATAACCTTGTTTTAGGTCAATATGTCAAAAATTAGTATAGTAGGTACAGTCAAACCAATTGAATCATGCATGACCCATTTGGCTAATAATTTGTTTGAAAGCGTCAAAACTATAAAGGTCACGCACGCCCAATGTCAACAAGTTTGAAATTCGACCTTATATTCAATTTTATTAGGTACTTATGTTAAAAATCTGAAAATAAACAAGATGGGTCATGATTCAATTGGTTCGGTTCTTTTAGTTTATTACGTTTAGTTTAATATCCAGTGTGCTAGTGCAGTGCAGTGCAGTTCAGTGAACTTTCATATAAAGTCAAGGAATATGTAGGTACACTAAAAGAAAAAGCTAAGAAAGTTTCTCATCTTGGTGCTGAGCTTGCTGCCTCGGTATCTTATTTATTTCTCTTTTGAATCTGGTATTTTGAGTATGATAGAATGAAAGCCATAAAGATGCAAACGCTTTATATCACAATTTATCAATATTGTCAGGTGTTGGTGCAACGGCCGTGGTGTATGGTGCTTATTGTAAACCCAGAGGAGAAAAATGTGCCATCAAAAGGATAAATTTAGAGAAATGGAATACTTCAATGGATGAACTTCTGAAGGAAATCCAGGTAATTTTCTAATAGATATTATGTACTTTTTTAATAGATATTATGTACCTACTTACAATATTGTTTAGTCGACGCTATTGCTACAAAAGTATGATGAGCTATTGACAGGTATGGAACATACTCATTGTAATAATGTTAAACTTTGTTGCAGGCTATGTCTAGTTGTAATCATGAGAATGTAGTAACCTATTACACTAGTTTTGTTGTGAATGATGAATTATGGCTGGTCCTGAGGCTACTGGAAGGTAAACACTAGAATAACCATTTTTAATTTAAGTAAGTTCCAGTTACTATACTGTGACGGTATTACATTCTTAATTTATTATTATTATTTCAGGTGGTAGCCTGTTAGATGTTATTAAACATAAAATGAAAGTTACCAATTGTAAGCATGGAGTTTTTGATGAAGCAACCATCGCTACTGTTCTGAAAGAAGTTTTAAAAGGCTTAGAGTACTTCCATAGTAATGGACAAATCCACAGGTAAATATTATATTAATAATAAATAACATATAATACTCAAAGTGAATTATCTGCAATAGCTTGAATTAGATTTTTTTTTTTACATTAAATTTGTTTTAGTTTAAGAAAATTATTAATGCCCTGCGATTGACCGCTGTTTATAAAAATTATATGTGTGAATTGGTAATCCATAATAGATGTGTGGCTTGGTACGGTACTGTCTTTGTTTCTTAATACAAAAATGTATCTGCAGTTATATGGTGATTGAGATGGAGTTTCATCTCAAGGTCCAAACCATCTCTTTATGGAGTTGTTCATACTATTTAGTGAACCATTTCGTCATTATGTATTCAATCTCAAGTGATATTAGCAGACCTTAAAATGGAAGTGGAAATAAATGACTAGAGCACTGCGTAAAGATGATTAGTGATATGATAAAATCAGTTTTTTCCTAATCATATTAGATGGTTTTATTTATTAAGTATAATATTGCTGCAGTTGCGAGTATAATGATTTATATGCAAATAATGCTCATGCGAATGGCTTGTCATTAAAGCGAAATGTTTTTGTGTTTTTTGTAATTATTTAATAAGATCTTTAATTATTATTATAATAAATAAATAAATTAAAAAAAATATGGTCGGTTTATATAAAGCCAGCAGCACAATTTGCTGGATCTGAATCTAGTTGCCTAAATTCGGTTCCAGTAAGTAGTCAGTTTTTTTACTTCATACCAGAGTTGACACCAGCAGCACTGGATTGGCATGTCAAAACGTTTACACGAAGCCATTGCTGAACTGTCATCAATTTCGGCTCCAGTCATTGGACCCATGTAAATCAGCCATTATGCTACATGTATACTTTGATGCTATTATTATTTTTATAAATTAAATCTGTACCGAATGCTATAGTCATATTGTAAGCGAGATGGCGCTAAACGCAGAGTATAGCTCTATCTTGCAATCAACACTACTATAACATAGTTTGACAGCTCGCAGTTAGGTCAAATATCAACCCACATCACTTTAGCAAAGAAAGCGAATTGTGTTTTGTATATTTGAAACTATACAGGATGACTGAAGTCGTTAGGATCCTTTTACAATAAAAACATACTCATATAGAGTCCTTTCCTCAAGTATGAGGCAATTCCAAGGTGTAGCGCCACAGTAGCGCCGAACATACTCATGATATAGAGTCCTTTCCCCAAATATGAGGCAATTCCAAGATGTAGCGCCACTGTAGCGCCGAACATACTCATGATATAGAGTCCTTTCCTCAAGTATGAGCCAATTCCAAGATGTAGCGCCACAGTAGCGCCGAACATACTCGTGATATAGAGTCCTTTCCCCAAATATGAGGCAATTCCAAGATGTAGCGCCACTGTAGCGCCGAACATACTCATGATATAGAGTCCTTTCCTCAAATATGAGGCAATTCCAAGATGAAGCGCCACAGTAGCGCCGAACATACTCATGATATAGAGTCCTTTCCCCAAATATGAGGCAATTCCAAGATGTAGCGCCACAGTAGCGCCGAACATACTCATAATATAGAGTCTTTTCCCCAAATATGAGGCAATTCCAAGATGTAGCGCCACAGTAGCGCCGAACATACTCATGATATAGAGTCCTTTCCCCAAATATGAGGCAATTCCAAGATGTAGCGCCACAGTAGCGCCGAACATACTCATGATATAGAGTCCTTTCCCCAAATATGAGGCAATTCCAAGATGTAGCGCCACAGTAGCGCCGCCGTATACGGCCTTTTTAATGATTTACGATGCAAAATATGTAAGAAATATGTCATTTCGACATTTTAAAGAAGTTTGTACATATTATGGGGCAGTTTTGAGCAGTTAAATTATATTTGCATGTAATGTTTACTTGTTGTTAATACTTGTAAAAGGCATACCGGACTCGTCGAATTATCTATCAGTTATGACGCTGTAGGCCAGCGTCTCTTCATCAAAGTGGGAAAACCCTCGCATTCGCAAGAATCATTATTACCTACAAGTGTTTAACAATCGATTAAGATAAAATAGCCATTAAATTAAGAATCTAATCTCGAAATGGAATCGAATTTCAAATCTCGCCTGAAAGCTAATTACAGGGCTGGTGGTTTTAAGGGTGCGGTATACAAAGGGACCCTATTACTAAGACTCCACTGTCAGTCTGTTTGTTACCAGGCTGTATCTCATGAACCGTGATAGCTAGATAGATTTTCACAGATATGATGTATTTCTGTTGCCCCTATAACAACTAGTACTAAAAACAGAATAACATAAATATTTAAGTGGGGCTCTCCTCCCATTCAACAAACGGCAACAGGTAGACGCTTGAAATATTTGAACAGAATATTTGTATAAGGGGGCTCCCATACAACAAACGTGTTTTTTTGCCGTTTTTTTTTCTCGATTTTTAACGATAACAGGTACCGTGGTTAAGACACCGCTGCAGGTGAAACTAAAAAAAGGTTATAATATAGTGTCTAATGTTGTAAAGATAATGGTACGGAGCCCGCTGTGCGCGAGTCCGACTCGCACTTGGCCGGTTCTTTTTCTATCGCAATTTTTCCTATATCTTTGAACAGATTTGTAGACAGTTTTATTTCA
Source organism: Crambus lathoniellus (assembly GCA_949710035.1). Lineage (NCBI taxonomy): Eukaryota > Metazoa > Arthropoda > Insecta > Lepidoptera > Crambidae > Crambus > Crambus lathoniellus. The sequence continues at coordinate 35,762,784 of OX453296.1, forward strand.
TTCTACAGGGATATCAAAGCTGGGAATATTCTGCTAGGCGAAGATGGGACCGTGCAGATTGCCGATTTCGGTGTTTCTGCTTGGTTAGCCACGGGTAGAGATATATCAAGACAAAAAGTTAGGCATACCTTTGTTGGTACGCCTTGTTGGATGGCCCCTGAAGTTATGGAACAAGTAAGGGCTTCAAATTATACAATAGCATAAGTTAATAGAGAAATATGAAACAATCAACATGAATCAGTCAAATCATTTTTAAACCTTAATATTAATATGATAATGGCAAGATTTGTTTTTGAAAATCGAATTGTCAATATGATTATTGTGATGATTATACTTTTCTGGGACATTGCGAATGTAATCAATGAAGACAAATCTAGAAAGGAACATGCTTGGTTTTACTTTATCATAAAAATACAGACATAGTATTTGTTTTTATTAGGCCTAATATCCCATTTTTCCAAGTAATTTTATATTTTTTCTCCACTCTCGCATTATTAAATTCGAAGTAGTATAAAAATGTTTGAATCAGGTTCGAAACTTTGCTGACAGATGGGCGATGGTGCTATAATGTCAGGACCATCCCTGTTTTTAGGACCACGGCTACGACTTCAAAGCTGACATCTGGTCGTTCGGAATAACAGCAATCGAAATGGCAACAGGGACAGCGCCATACCATAAATACCCACCGATGAAGGTCTTGATGCTCACCTTACAAAATGACCCTCCGAACTTAGAAACTGGTAAGATCCTTTACTTTGATTTTAATGCTTTTTCCATTATTTAAATGTTTACCTTTTTGCATTAACAATGCAATTTTTATTATTGAACAATAGAAAATGAAGTATTTTAGAATAAATCGAGCTTTTTCCATTGCTAAATAGTTTCCATATTGCAGAATATTATGATTAAAAGTTGTTATTGATGAGCTTTTAAGAATATAAAATACAGTTTAAACTGTGTCAAAATTATGGAAAATCACTTCACATAAAGTATTGTGTTTAACTCCTATTTTTAACCCCAGACTGCAAAAACAGGGGTGTTATCAGTTTGACGTCGCTGTGTGTCTGTGGCATCATTAGCTCCTGCAGGGAGCTATGATGCCACCTTCATTATTGATAATTCATTCATGAATTGACTGATTTTGATGCTTGTTTGCTTTGTTCGAAAGCTGACCCGATTGAGATGGTTCTTAGCTATAATTTGTGAAGATCTGTTCAGACGTTTCAAAGTTATCAGCTCTGTTAGTTAGCTGCAGTAGGGATCTGACAAGTTTTACTTACAAACGTTTGTGAGCAATTTAAAAAGAATGAAATATAAATAAAATTTAAACAACCCGCGACACAAAAAAATCTCTGTAAATAGTAAAAAAAATGATGGTCAGGGGACCACAAAAAGTGAAATGCTAAAACGGTTTGTATATTATATGTTGGGGGTCCCCCAACTGAGAGAGAAATTTTATCTTTTTAGTTACAGAGTTTTTCTTGTGTCAGGGTTGTTTATTTTTTTTATTTTTATTTGCATGACCCGTTTTGTAAAGAATAATACTTGAAACTGGGTTTTTAACCAATTACCTCAAACGATTGAGCTGAAATTTTGCATACAGGTTTGGTTCGGATAGACAATACAATATTAAAGTACAGTCAGCGAAAAATCTTATTATTAAATAATGACTACTTGTTGGTTTACAGGTGCGGATGAAAAGGAACAATATAAAGCTTATGGCAAAACCTTTAGGAAAATGATTGTAGATTGTTTACAAAAAGACCCATCAAAGAGGCCGACAGCCACCGAGTTATTAAAACACCCTTTCTTTAAAAAGGCGAAAGATAGAAAATACCTTACCCAAACATTAGTTGCTATTGGGCCTAGTATGGAAACGAGAGTACATAAGGTAAAATATTTATGGTATCTTAGTTCTGTGTAGCCTTATTTAAACTTACAGACGACTGGTATCCCACGCCAGTCGCAGAAACAAGTCATTTGTATTGTGTGACAGGTCGGATACTGGTAGCGAAGTGTGCTAGTCACTATACAAATGTATGGTAGATACGCCTTGGCGACTTGTCGCCGCTTGATTCCAGTCGTCTGCAAGTATCGTAATGTAAGACGGGTTATTGTGGTTACTGTGCACATTCTGTATAGATCATTAATTGACAAACTATATTCGCTGTCAATAAGACTAATTGGTTATAAACGCGACCATGGTGACACTTATGGCTTGTAGCTCACCTTGGTGACTCGTAGTAAATGTATAACACTCGCTCAATCGTATTCGTCGTGACTAATTAAATGCTTATTTGCAGCTTGCTAGCAATGTGAATGTCGAAATTCAGTAGGTAACTGACGACAGTTTCACGTCACAATCATTTTTAAACCCCGACTGCAAAACGGGGGGTATTTGAAGTGTCTATCTGTGTATATCTGTGTGTGTGCCGTTTGCCTGTAGAATTGTAGCTTCTGAACGAATAGACCGATTTCGATGCGGTTTTTTATCGTTTTATCGTTTGTAATCTGATGTGATCGATATAAATATGGTTCTTAGCTACAATAATGTGAAAATTGTTAGGTGGTTCAAGATCAAATATGTCCATTGATATCTTAAAATAATATTGCCCCATCATAGTCCCAGATCTGCCACCTTACTCTTGAACGAATTTCTATAAGTTATTCTATTCAATTATTAAATTAATGTGACAATTCGGTGAACCTTATCGCCTTGTAATAAAGTCCCTACACTTTTGACGTTTTTCATCTACTCATTCCAATTCCAATGCAATTTCACTCAAGAGTAAGAGGGCTGCCATAAGTAATAAGACAACCAAGCTGGATTAAGGTTCGCGCACATGCGGGTCGGGTCACAGCGCAAAAATCCGCTCAAATCGCTCGTATGTATTTTAATATGAACTATCGCACACTATGCCGGGGAGCAGCGGGGCGCATAATCCTCCGCGGATTTGGTTGCGTGCGATGCGGCCCGCCCCGCCCCGCTGCTCCCCGACACTTGTGCTATAGCAATATAGCAAGCGGATTTTTCTAAGAAGATTTTTTGCGGCCCAAGAAGAAATTGGATTTTACGCGACGTCTGACAGTAAAATGTACTCAAAATCAGTCAATGCGCTGCGGCCCGGCCCGTCACTGATGTGCTAAGTAAGCATTTTGTACTGCGCTGCGACCCGCTCCGCCCCGGCATAATGTGCGCAAACTATTAGGAATAAAGTAGGCTTACATTTGATATGGGACTTGACCAAATAACTTATGGATAGTTTCACAATGCTTACTTACCTCCTTGTACCTCACAATATATTTCGATGATCCCCGTATGCATTGTAAAAGTTTCACCTGCGTGTAATAGTTATATCAATAAATGGTGCAAATAAACGAGTCATTAACAAACGTAAAATGGCGAAATAACACAGATGTCTTATGTAAACACTTTTTTACACGATTACCGACTTGTCAGGTCATAAGTTTTATGATGTTTTGAGATTTTGCAAAAGAAAATATTAAAGCAACGTTATCAAATAGGTAATTGCTTGATTCGTTGTTTTTCGCGCTAATCTGTGACTTAGATCGTATTCAACTTGAGTCAACCTGAGCTAGGCTCAATTCGAGTTATTAAATCGAGTAGACACATCACGAAAATAGCTTTTTATTTAAATTTATTGCATCAACAAAGCAATTTTTTGTTATTGAAAAATGGAAAATGAAGTATTTTAGAAGAAAATCGACCCGTCACAACCAGCTCCGATGGGGCTCGAACCCACGACCTTTCGTTATCCGGGCGACTGCTCTAACTTCTGAGCTACGGAGTCGGATCAATGTGAAGATATTACTACCTTCACACAAGAAAGAAATACCTTTCCAGATCCTTTAGGCGCATTTGGTCCAACTCGCAATTGGTCCAATGTTCAAAAATATGTCCAATTTGCACTTAGTCCAATCGCAATTGCTCAAATTCTCAGTTTGTCCAATTCGCAGTTCGTCCAATTCGCAGTTTGTCCAATTCGCAGTTGGTCCAATTCGCGGTTAGGCCAAGATGGATAATGTTATAGAACGGAACTATAACGTGGCTAAGGTCCCGCCCGGTAGGTAAAAAGTGTATTATCTATATAATATATTATAATTATCTATCATACGTTTGATCAAATATGCATGGTTATATTTCCTTCTACCTTATAACAATAGACTTTATATTGGACCAATCGCGAATTGGACCAACCGCGAATAGGACCAAACGCGAATTGGACCAACTGCGAATTTGACCAACTGCGAATTAGGCCAACTGCGAATTGGGCCAGCCGAGAATTGGACCGCGAATAATGTGAATTGGACCAAATGCGCCTAAAGGTTCCAGATATTTGGCAATCGCTAAAGATGAAATTATTGCTATTGCAAGTTATTTAAATTTTTACTTTTTTGCATTTGTTACTTATTGAATAATGGAAAATGATTTTAGAAAAAATCGACCCGTCTCACCACTAGCTCCGATGGGACTCGAAAATAGCTTTGTTTAAATTTCAGGCAAGTAAAAGGCAACCTGGTGCCTCAGGTCGACTGCACAGGACGCTGACAGGGGGCTGGGTGTGGAGCGAAGAGGAGGACGAGGACGGAGAGGCCCCGGACTCCGACGACGAGTCTCAGGGCGAGGACAAGAGGCCCATGAATGAGCTTCAACTTGCTGACTCCAGCGGCAGTGAAAATGAGGAGGTAATAAGATTTTTGTAAAAATATCATTTTTTAGACAAGCTTTTATGCTGTCTGTACTTTAATATTGTATTGTCCTCCAGACCATACCTTTAATACAATTTCAACTCAACCGGATACTGGGAAGTGGGTCAAATTTAGCTTGCAAGATTTGACCTGAATGGACATACAAACATACAATGCAAGTTAATTTTTAATTTGAGTATTAAATAGTAAATGTCTATAATTATTGGTTTAGTTATATCTGTGTATTTGATAAGCCCGTGCGTGACGCAGTTGTTAGCGCACTCGACCTGCGATCGTTGAGGTTAAGCAACTTTCGCAAGGTTGGATGACTGGATGGGTGATCGATTTTTTTTTATCTCGAGCTCTTCCGTGCTTCGGAAGGCATGTTGAACCGTTTTGGTCCCGGCTGCATTTGCAGGCGTTAATATTCACCAATCCGCAATGGGCCCGCGTGGTGGGTCATGGCCCATTCTACTTATTTCATCCAAAGGAAGCCCTGTGCCCTCCAGCATTGGGGACATTAAATGGCTGATGATGAATATCTGTGTATTATAGTTGGAGATAGTGTTGCCGAACTATCGATAGTTTTAATCGAAATATGCCAAACTATCGATAGGCCTATCGATAGTATCGATACTATCGAAAACTATCGATACTATTGTTTTTGCTTAAACTATCGATAGACTATCGAAATGCTATCGATAGTGGACTATCGAGCGGCAACACTAGTTGGAGAGTCTGAAAAATATACAATTTATAAGTACAGATATTTGGTTTGAAAATATTTTTCAAAAAATTATACCGCATATAAAATAACAGGTATTGCAAACAAAAACTCGTAGTGAGTTTATTGCAATTTTGTTACCAAAAACACCTAAAACTGAAAAACAAATTGAATCATTCAATTCAAAGGACGAAAGTCCAGGAGTTGAACTATACTAGAACTACACTAAACCCTACGGATCTTGTGAGCGCTTATATATTATATCTAACTAGCGGCCGCCCGCGGTTTCACCCGCGTGGTTCCCGTTCCCGTGGGAATATTGGGATAAAAAGTACATATAAACCTTCCTCTTGAATCACTCTATCTATTAAAAAAAACGCATCAAAATCCGTTGCGTAGTTTCAAAGATTTAAGCATACAAAGGGACATAGGGACAGAGAAAGCGACTTTGTTTTATACTATGTAGTGATAAAGCTCCTAAACTTACCGCCTAATGTTATTTGGGTAATGTTTAGGCAACTGGATGTAATGTAATAATTATCGATGTCGAAGTTTAAATATACTCCTCTAAATTTTAATTAGTACGCCGATTTAAGGGGATGATAGTGTCCATCAATAATTCAATACGAACTATTACAATTTAGAGGTGTATAATTTAATAGTCGAACAATTGCTCCCATTTATTACTGGGCCTATAACATATTTTATAAGCATATTTGGTTTGGCTACTGTGTTCAATTGATTGAAAATTACTCTCTTATTGTTTTAGGAACCTGAAGAAAAGGAAGGGAAGAAACCCTTACAAGAAACTAGGATGGATCATAAAGGGGAACCACAAGTCATTAATTTAGTACTAAGGCTAAGGTAGGTAAACTTTAGAATTTCTATAATATCCTTTTTCCTTCATTTTATTTGTGAACGCACCAATCTATACTTTCTATACTTATCACTTTTTTATTTTTAAAATATTATAAAGAGGAAAGATTAGTATGTATGTAATGAATACTTAAACTCAGAAACTACTGGACCGATTTCAAAAATTCTTTCACTTTTAGAATGCTACATTATCCCTGATTAACATAGGCTATATTTTATCCAGATATTCCCACGGGAACGGGTACCACGCGCACGCGGGTGTTACTGCGAGGATCCGCTAGTAACAGCTAGATCCCTGTATAATAGGGTGATCCATCGGGACGGATCAGTAGGGGAAAGTTTGAAACTATTAGAAATAGAGATATTTGTTCTAAGAAACCATGTCGTTCAATTTTAGAGTTAAGAAAAACTGCATTCAAAGATAAAAAAAAAACTCTTACACGACCCGGGAATCGAACCTTGTCAGTTTTCAAAACAAAATGTTATGTCAAAGTTGATTGTGTTGGTTGTTAGGAATACATTTTACTATGGAACCCTATTTCTACAATTAAAATGCATTTTACTATTTTATTTTATTAAAGTAGGCAAATGTTCAAAATGACAGCTATTTATGATGATGATGATTAGATTTGACGGTATTGTGTGACGTCTGACCGGTAACAATTTTGTTATTGTGTTTTGTATTTTCAAGTTGTTAATCTGCGTTAAAATGCTCTCTATGACTGCTGGTAGTTATTTAACGGTGTTGTAACTGGTTTGTAAACTTCATCTCTCACGTAACCCCACAAGAAATAATCTAGTGGGGTTGGACCTGGCGACCTCACAGGCCATTTGATAGGGTCATATTATTATGTCAGCTAACAAAACTCATATTTTCTTTTAATTGTAGACATAGGGTTCCAAAGTAAAATATATTCCTAACAACCTACACAATCAACTTCCACAATAAAATAACAAACATTTTTGTTTTGTAAACTGACAAGGTTCGATTCCAGGGTCGTGAATAAGTTTCTTTTTAATCTTTGAATGCAGTTTTTCTTAACTCTAAAATCGACGACATGAGTCCTTAGAACGAATATCTCCATCCCTTATAGTTTTAAACTTCCCCATACTGACCCGTCCCGATGGATTATCCTGTATAGATTGTTGTTTAGGTGCGAAAAACCTCATATACTGTGTGAGTGTAAATGAAATGAACTTTTGCTATAGTGCTACAAACATCAGTAGGTACCTGAAGCATGAAAACTCTTGTTCTCGTTCTCGTCTCGTTCTTGTGATCGTTTTATTTTGTATAAAAAACGGTCGTTACGGATCTAAAAATTCAATAGGCAGCACTTGACAGCTTTGGCAGCATTTTGACGGATGGTGTAGTTTACGATTACCATAAGGAGAGTATTTCGTGCTTGGGGTACAGATTCTGTGACAGTGGCGCTATTGAATTGCCTATAGAACGGGTTAAATTTTTTTCTTTATTTAGTTTAAGGACTTTTATCTTAAGGAGACATGTCAGTCCTATCATAAACCTTTTTATATAATATTGACATTTTACAAACTACCTATGTTACTACTAGTTTACAAAGCATCTTGGCTGCATCCGACAGAGGTTCAGCCAAGATGACATGGAAGGTTCCTACTTGTAAACGATTGGGTTAAATTATATTCCTCCTGATTCCCAGGAACGCTCGTCACGAGTTGAACGACATCCGCTTCGAGTTCATAATGGGCAAGGACTCGTCGGAAGGCATCGCCGCCGAGCTCGTCGGCGCGGGCCTGGTGGACGCGCACGACGCGGTGCCCATATCGCTGAACCTGGCCAAGCTGCTGGAAGCTCAGGGCGTGCCCTCGCCCGCTAAGGCTATCACATTCCACTTGGTGAGTTATGAGCTTCAATAAGGCCTTTTGACGTTTTATGCCAGATTCGCAGATTTTCCCATATCGTTGAACCTGGCCAAGCTGTTGGAAGCACAGGGCGTGCGCCCGCTAAGGCTATCACATTCCACTTGGTGAGTTATGAGCTTCAATAAGGCCTTTTGACGTTTTATGCCAGATTCGCAGATTTTCCCATATCGCTGAACCTGGCCAAGCTGCTGGAAGCTCAGGGCGTGCCCTCGCCCGCTAAGGCTATCACATTCCACTTGGTGAGTTATGAGCTTCAATAAGGCCTTTTGACGTTTTATGCCAGATTCGCAGATTTTCCCATATCGTTGAACCTGGCCAAGCTGTTGGAAGCACAGGGCGTGCGCCCGCTAAGGCTATCACATTCCACTTGGTGAGTTATGAGCTTCAATAAGGCCTTTTGACGTTTTATGCCAGATTCGCAGATTTTCCCATATCGTTGAACCTGGCCAAGCTGTTGGAAGCACAGGGCGTGCGCCCGCTAAGGCTATCACATTCCACTTGGTGAGTTATGAGCTTCAATAAGGCCTTTTGACGTTTTATGCCAGATTCGCAGATTTTCCCATATCGCTGAACCTGGCCAAGCTGCTGGAAGCTCAGGGCGTGCCCTCGCCCGCTAAGGCTATCACATTCCACTTGGTGAGTTATGAGCTTCAATAAGGCCTTTTGACGTTTTATGCCAGATTCGCAGATTTTCCCATATCGCTGAACCTGGCCAAGCTGCTGGAAGCTCAGGGCGTGCCCTCGCCCGCTAAGGCTATCACATTCCACTTGGTGAGTTATGAGCTTCAATAAGGCCTTTTGACGTTTTATGCCAGATTCGCAGATTTTCCCATATCGTTGAACCTGGCCAAGCTGTTGGAAGCACAGGGCGTGCCCTCGCCCGCTAAGGCTATCACATTCCACTTGGTGAGTTATGAGCTTCAATAAGGCCTTTTGACGTTTTATGCCAGATTCGCAGATTTTCCCATATAGTTGAACCTGGCCAAGCTGTTGGAAGCACAGGGCGTGCGCCCGCTAAGGCTATCACATTCCACTTGGTGAGTTATGAGCTTCAATAAGGCCTTTTGACGTTTCATGCCAGATTCGCAGATTTTCCCATATCGTTGAACCTGGCCAAGCTGTTGGAAGCACAGGGCGTGCGCCTGCTAAGGCTATCACATTCCACTTGGTGAGTTATGAGCTTCAATAAGGCCTTTTGACGTTTTATGCCAGATTCGCAGATTTTCCCATATCGCTGAACCTGGCCAAGCTGCTGGAAGCTCAGGGCGTGCCCTCGCCCGCTAAGGCTATCACATTCCACTTGGTGAGTTATGAGCTTCAATAAGGCCTTTTGACGTTTTATGCCAGATTCGCAGATTTTCCCATATCGTTGAACCTGGCCAAGCTGTTGGAAGCACAGGGCGTGCCCTCGCCCGCTAAGGCTATCACATTCCACTTGGTGAGTTATGAGCTTCAATAAGGCCTTTTGACGTTTTATGCCAGATTCGCAGATTTTCCCATATCGTTGAACCTGGCCAAGCTGTTGGAAGCACAGGGCGTGCGCCCGCTAAGGCTATCACATTCCACTTGGTGAGTTATGAGCTTCAATAAGGCCTTTTTCTAAGGGAGCGACGCCCCGCCCACTACAAGTCTAGAAATAGACTCAATCCCCCTTATTACAAAACGTGGACTAAAGTTAGACCTGGTTTAAAATTCATGCTAATTCTGTCTTTCATTTGGAAAATGAAAGTGACAGCACCAGTTTAGTACCAGTTTTAAACGCGGACTATTTTAGTCCGCGTTTTGTAATAAGGGGCTAGTGCTTTTCCGCGTCGTTGTGCGATGTTGCATTGTGCGAGCGAGACAACCTGCCAAATGGCTCTAAATTGTAAAATGGATATTATGGTCTATTTGTTTGTTTCAGAATTCCGCCGGTCCCAACGAGCAGTTTGACGACAAGGCGTTAATAGGTTTCGCGCAAATATCCATCGTGGATTAATTTAATCATTTGAACCTGGCGAAGCGTGTAGGGTTTGGATATACTTGGCATTGGTATATAATTTGGCTAAAAAAATGTTTTTTTGTATAAAACCAAATATGTGAAGGATGCCGATTGCCCCAATTCTGCTCACTTTTTAATAATCAAAGTTTTGTAAAAACAGCAGGAAAACAAAACTTGATCCAGATCATTCCAATGTCATACAAACTAATAAATTGTAAAAATCCACAGATAAGTCATATTTTCTGACTCACTTACGAATTATTTAAAAATATTCATGTGGCATAAATAATGCCAACAATTGTTATTATTACCTAAACGTCCCTGATTTTAACTGCCTTAAACAAATATAATCAATAGTTAGTCATATAACATTAAATTAAAAGTGTCTATAAACGGGGCTGCGGCCAAAACGGGGGTTTCTACCCTACATCGCTGACAATGATTGTAATCTAGGACTAGTTCTAGATTTATACGAACAAAAGCTGGAGAGGCGTATTTATTAGAGGATTATTTTAGCAAAGGATATTAGAGAAGCATTCTCATTATGTACACATTTCAATTGTTTCGAGTAAATATTGTGTTACCGTCCCCGCACACGAGCTACAAACGCCGCTACTTGAAGCTAGAAAAAGAAACAAGTGACGACTACCGGCGTCGGCGTTCATATAAAATGTATGAAAACTACAGGAACGAGGTCGGTGGCGATGTTTCACAGTGGCCGGTGTGCGGCCAGGCTTCCCGTTAGAGGTGTAATTCCGATGTTAGCGACTTCGTCCCTGGTCTCGCTACACAACTTAGTGTGAATTCATACGGGGTGACAGGGAAACTCGACCTATTCCTTGAAAGCGGTTATACTAAAAGTCATTACCAAGAAATTAATAAAGCGAACCAGAGAGATGTGATGTGACGGTCCTTTGATTTTTTTGAAATTTTCGTATTATTTAGATACTCCATCCATTCTAAACATTGAATAGATACTTTACTGAAAGCTGAAAAATTTGTGATACAAGGAATAGGTCGAGTTTTCCTGACATCCTGTATGAAACTAAACAACGCAAGCGATTGCGTCACGCGACCTGTGGGCTTGGCTTGCATATATATTCATACCGAGCAGTCGGTCGCGCGGCCAGGGACGCGGTCGCGAACATCGGAATTCTACATCTCCTTATTAAAATACATTATTTGAATATAGCTATGACCTAGTTTTCAAATAGTTGTTTGCCAAATAAAAATAAAACAATATTATATGATTTATGAAATATCAAAACCTTTAACCTGAAAGATATAGTATGCTGATAAATAGGGGATTAATAAAATCAATGCTCGGTTTTTATAAGTAAATCAATGATTAACAAACAGTGATGTCATTATACCGCCTACACGCTTCTTTCAGGTTCGATCCTAGAATCAAACGAACACCCGGAAATGGGGTTCATTCTAATATTTCTGTATTCTTTGTATATATTAGAATTTCTTATTCTAGTTATTCTATGTACTTGTATTTATTTGTGGTGCTAGTGGGTGTGAAGACACGGCCTTGCTGTTCGCGTATATAATACGGGGTATAGGTATTATTCTAGTTTCCAAATTCCAGCACCCGGTAGAAAGTATAATACTCTACGCATTATATTACAGCCATTTTGTTTATTCGCGCCAAAGAAGTTATGTATAAATACACTAAGTGGCATTTAGGTATTTGAAAGCTATTGCGCTGTGTGAAAGAACAACTATTGTAATGAAAATCAGTTGTAAATAACTGTGTCAGAACAAAATTAATCATTGACGTTAAATTTTGTTAATTTATTGCTCTATAGTTAATATTTATTACTTAAATACTTATCGTAACACATTTTTTTATGAATACTAAGCAAGTCTATTTTTATTTATTTTAACTTATTCCAGGTATTTTACACGAATTTATTTCACAATTTACAATTTTAATTAAATGTATTAGCGTTAATTATCAATCAATTTAAGCTGTATCAGACAGGTGTTAGAATAGTGATTGTGTATGCTTGTGTTTTTCTAACATTTCTGCGAGATCAGTAAAAACAGGCGGTTGCACGTCTGACAATTTGAACCCTTTATTCCCAACCCAAACGAGTAACACTGTTCCCATATAGGCAAAGAAAAGAAACCCCAATGGGGGACCGGCCTGTTATTGATATGTCAATATGGCGGCATATCATTGTCTAATAAGAACGTTTGGCGCCCTTTATCTCTGAAAATATGTAAAATATTTTAAAATAATTACCAGTGTTGTGTTGCTAATATTTCTAAAAAGATTTTAATGACTACCTAACTTGGTACCCGTCCCAACCCCGTACGGGTGCTTTAAAGATGTAGGTTTATACCATAAAGTTAATATACCTGTGAAAAAATTCACGATAGTTGTATATATGACGAAGTTAAAAGAAAAACTATCACAGCTAAGTAGGCTTTGCAAGTTTTAGAGATATAACACATTTTCGAAAACCGCAAATATAACAGTTTTAGAGATATAACACAATTTCGAAAACCGCAAATATAACTTTGCATTCATACGAACACTATGAAAAACGAAAGTATTTTTTTTCTGGTGAAAAGTGATAGGGTATTTTTGCTAGGTGTATGTAATCGGTACGTTAAGTGGGTACGAAACCCTTCATGGGCGAGTCAGACTCGCACTCGGCCGATTTTTTATTAAAGGTATATTATTTAATTAACAATAAAAAGTATTTTTTTTAGTTATTATGAAGAGAAATCACTAAATTTTAACTAGACCTATTATTTGGTAACAAGAATTAAAAAAGCCTATGTTATGATGTGCAACCGACTGTATAATAAAATGAAAGCCATATTTCATTGCTCTGCTTTAATACTGTAACTATTTCTTAGTATAAGCTAAGGATTGCAAGAAAGATTCGACAGTCGGCATTTTACTATACTTTAGGTGTAGTAGGCCAATTAATATTTTTTAAATGACTACGAAAAAACAATGTGTACCGTACCCACCAACAAAAATCAAACGTATCACAGTTTATGCGTCTTGGCAGGCTGAAGATTTTTTAGTACGGCGACATTTACCGCAGTATTTCACACAAATCGCATTGAAAAAATGGTGATCTAGTCCATACTAGATCACCATTTTTGACACTTTGGTATTAGATGTAAATGGTCATTATAATAGGTCTTACCTATGAAACTGCCGTTTTCTACGGGGAAATTGTAGAAAGTTGGAATTTAAATAAAACAACTTTTCCACGGATATTTTCACGCTTTATTATATATTGTAAGTGACGTAAGTGTATTGTAAGTTGGAACTATCATCAAAGATATTTGGGGATTTCTTGGACATGTAAACTCCGAACTTAACGAAACTTTAGAGATATGATCAGACAACATTAATCTAACTATTGCCTATAATCTCATTTAAAAAACTGCCTTAGCTTTAAACAAATCTGTTCGGAGCAGTCAAATTGGCAACCAAAGAAGGGGTACTTTGAAGCTTTTATAAACATTTTAGACGCGTGTTTAGTTATTCTTTTTTTAGATATTTTTTACAATATGACATTCTCTATTTTCGAAACTGACGATAAAATTTTGATATATTGATAATAATTAAAAAATTACAGATCAATGATCATGTTAGAAAAAAAAATATTCATAGGTTTCATTATTTTATAACAGGGTGTAAAAAGGCCAGAATGCCAGAATAAAAATACGAAAATTATAACTCAACAAAAATAGTAGATTGTACAACAAGTGCATAAAACATACCATTTTACCCCAGAGTGGATAGTTAGTTCGAGGGTAAAATGGGTTTTATCTACACTCATGTTATAATATTCGAATTATGAACTCATGCCTGAACGTATACTGATACACTTTATGCTATAGTCAACTTTAAAAAATAAAGCTGCTGTATCCGGGTGTTTCATAATGACCATTATGCAACACCCGGATACAGCTGTCACTCATTATAAAACACTTATATTTCTTAAATTTACAGTCTCCATGGCAACCGTAGGATTTACCGGCCCTGACTTCCAACTCTTTCAAGCTCTTTATTAGCCGGCAACAATCAGAAACGTTTTTAAAATTAGAATTTTGAATTTAGAAGGAATAGACCGTATAGACTCCTATGAGTGGGGTTTGGCACCAATTCACATTTTATAATTAATATTGATTTGCTTTATTTTTGAAATAAATAATAAATGTAATGAGTGTAGATAAAGTAGTGTATGAGACTGCACATAACTCGGTATTAAAACACTCCTTATGCGACAGTCACATAAACTACTATTATGTACGAGTTATACACTCTGCTTTTCACTTCGAGTGTGAGGAAAATAAATAACAATAAGTAATGCAAAAAAGAAAAAATAAAGACTGCCATATTCGCGGGAAGACTTTCTTTTTTATACGTGGCAGTGGCAGCACAGTGACTTTAGCATAGATCGTAATCCATAATGCTCTTGAAATATTTTTTTCTTAGAAAAATCATTAATATTGCCTAGTTTTATTAATTTAGTAATTTAACATGGATTATATACACAATTGAAGAAACAGAATTAAATAACAAGTTTATTTAACGAAGTTTAATTGCGTGTGTGACTGTTTACCTGACGACCTTTGTCTTTGAGTCTGAGACTTAGACGAAGATTTTACTTTATGCAGTAGAGCATAAAAAGCTATTTTATGCAGCCTATACCCAACATAAACACGAACTTTACGAGCATGAGAAGTGAAGAACTTTTTTTTCTGCTATCCTTTTTATTGTTATTTGCAGGTTCCAATTTATTTTTTTCACTCTATTATCACTACATAGTATAAAACAAAGTCGCTTTCTCTGTCCCTATGTCCCTTTGTATGCTTAAATCTTTGAAACTACGCAACGGATTTTGATGCGTTTTTTTTTAATAGATAGAGTGATTCAAGAGGAAGGTTTATATGTACTTTTTATCCCGATATTCCCACGGGAACGGGAACCACGCGGGTGAAACCGCGGGCGGCCGCTAGTAAGTTATAATTCATACTTAAATAACAATCGAAAAATACCATAGTTAATTTCATACTAATTACTTCATACATACGGGTTTGTAATTCGATTTTTGTTTGAATCAACATTCTTGCGGTGGATGCGCCATACCAAATAGTGATCAGCGTGACAGACAAGACACCATTTTGAAGTCTTTTGGTGGGTGGGGGCACTACCCATACTGTGATTTGCGTGGTCCTTATTTATACTAATATTGTATTGTGTTTTTTATATTTATTTATTGGCACTGATAAATAAGTCAATCGTAATTAAATATAAATATGGTCGTGTTTTAATTGTAGCATTTGCAATACTTATATTAATTTAATTTAATTTATGTTTAGATGACATCGAGATTTAAAGTTGAATACTACGAATACCGCTATTGTGACGAACTAGGCTTTTTTGACGACGACGTGTACCTATACCCAGACACGAGAAAATATCGAAAATTTAATTTTCGATATTTACCCGTCCGGGAACGGAGCCCGGGGCCTCAGAGATAGCGGCACCTTGTAACCGGTGCTAATACCACTTGACCACAGAGGCCGTCGAGGAATATTGGATGAAATTGGTGTTTAATTTATCAGTTCTTTATTGACGTGGAAATATTTGTTACATTTCGAGACTTGTTATTATTATTTAAGGACTAATCTCTTTCTTGCGTTTAGTGGTGATAAAAAATATGGAAAAGCTACTTATCAAAAAAAGATTTTGGTTGGTTTTATCATGTTTCGTATATAGAATATTATGATCATCACATCAGTAATTAAGCTTTAAAGTTAATGTTTATTTTATTAAGTATGTAATGCATAGATAATGATTTACATTAGACCGGGTCGGGCCTAGGTATTGTAGGCCAGGGCGGGCCCGTCTGTGCTGCTTATTCGTATTACAGTGTTAAACGGGTCATAAGCCTAGAGGTATTATAATAGGGTAGGGTGATATACGGTTGCCTGTGAGTGGAAATGTCCGACGGTTAGAAAGAGAGAGAAGATCGCGTTAACTGTCAGGAGAGTCTCTTTTTGTCGGTTTCTGTCTGACACACGCGATTAGAAAGAGAAAGGGTGCCGCGATCTTCTCGCTCTTTTTAATCGAAGGAAAGTTTTGGGCCTGGCTCCCCTACTCATCTATAATTTCTCTATGATCAAAAGTCGCCGCGGTCGTTTTGTGTGTCGTCGCTCGCTGTCCGCACGCCGCACTGAAGAGTGTTCATATTACGACGGGTAGTGATAGTGAAGGGATGGGGTGGAAACGTAGTATAGAGGCACGAATCATAAATGGTGTGATATGAACTGCTTCATATAAAATATATGTACTAAAAATGTATATGTAATGTAACGGTTCAAATCTGTGACTCTATTGCCCGACGTGCTCAGTACGGTCTAATATAAATCATTCCAAAAGCCGACTGTCGTAATCTTGAATTGCCGATTATTGAATTTATTGATGAATAACCATGAAAGTACGTACAGGTATAATTAATTAATAAGGTACAATTTACCAATGAATACGACGTTATATTTATTGGATTATTTTATTTAAATGTTTTTATCATTATTTCATATTAAGTTCGTTCAAATCAGTAAGACTAGAAAATGAGTCAAAGTGATCTGATTTTATACGGTTTTTTTTAGCAAAGAGCTGCCATTTTTCTCCTCCTTTATGTATTTTGACACGAGGTATTAGGTATTCTATGATATTTAAGTATTACATCTATGTCAAATTGATCAGAGTCTTCCCTTATTTTTATGATTAGTGCTCAGTAATAGGTTCAATGCTGGATTTTGTTTATATTTAACAAACAAAAGTCAAAAGATAATGTGTAATTTTTTATGGACTCTCTAACCAAAAAATATATAACCGTAGCATCATGAGCTATATCGCTTTTTGGTGCCCTCGTGGAGTAGTTTAATCATTCTAAAAAGCTTAATCTTTTTTCTCCAATTATATTTCCATATAAGGTCAATGTGGGGAAGTCCGTCTAGGAGGTAAGGCCGTCTAGCGCCAATAACTTCCATTTTTGAATGACTAGCTTCTTATGCCTCGGTCGGTAAAACAGTATTACGGAGCTAGTTCGAACTGAGAATCATAGACGTCGCTAACATCATTAGGTTGAAAGAAATTGGTAGGCCATTTTTTTTCGCGTTTTGTACTTGAAGCTGGAGTGTAACGTCTCTTCAAAAAACTAAAAAAAAGTAGAAAATCAATGGAGTTCTTGGAGTTTCTTTGATTACGCAAGTCATTTAGTGATCCATATACTTATTTCTGGTGATGAATTCTTTTATATCGCTTGAGTTTCGTAATTATTACCTGCAACAAATTTCTAACCACAAAATGTAATAGTTGGGAAGTCCGTCTGGCATACGTAAGGCAAGTCCGTCATATGACGGTCTTGCCTCAATTGCAGATATTGTCAACCTTTTCAGCTGCACGTATTTTACCTGCACGATAAAGCCGTGATATAGTTATATCCCTAGGGATATAATTATGTACCGTAAGATAGTAATGAATCGCTTTCGTATATCTACCTTACTAGGAATATAAAAATTGAATTAGAAATAAAGATTTATGTTTTACTTTTTTTCTTCTTTCTCTGTTTTCATCTGCGATCAGTCGTTGAAGACTATGAGCAAATTTGATGAATTTTGATCAATTTGATGATGTTTTACTTAGTATTTTATTTTACAAAAAAGGAAATTGGCTACATACAATTTTATTAAAAATGTTTGCAACCACTGTCACCAAAGATATGCCGGACTTGCCTTAAAATCAAATAAAATCAATTATCTTTGAAATTTAAACCTTATAGACAAATACATAAATCACACATTTCAACGCTAGTTTTACGTCACTGCTAGAAACTGTTTTCATACATATTGCCTCACAAGTTATGGATATAGTGCTAGTAGACGGACTTACCCTAAACTGCACGGGAAGTCCGTCTACACGCCGTGTTTTAAAAAATATCATATAAATCTAAAGATAATTGCAATTCATACTATTTTAAGACTAATATAGGTAAATAAATATATTACCTATAATTTCCGACGACACAAGTCACTTTAGAAAGCGTATCTCGATTCAATAAGTTCAGTTGAACTTAAATTTTAGAAAAGTATGCCGGACTTTCCCACATTGACCTTATATTAAAAGATTGTATTGAAAATTCGAAATAAATGTGTGACAAATATTTTTTTATGGACTTTCAAATTAATATATCTGTTTTCGTCAAGTGAATACGGCCTTACTTTTTCAGTATATTATGAGGCCCAAAACCCCGACTAACTCATAATGCTACAGATATTTTCGTGTCTGTGTACGCTGTTTGATACTCATTGACCTTTAGATGCCAGATAATAACATTACCGTTATTTCGATTATATTATTTAAATGCTGAGTATTTTCTAGTATTGTCATATCTGCTAACAGTATATAATAAAATAATGGTCTGAATACATTTCTGAATCCGAAGACAGGTAAAGTAGACTATAAAAATAAGAGAAATGACTGTATATTTTTATCATGCTGGTTACATACTGTCATCTTTTTGTTGACATCCATCCCACGATCAGCATTAAGACCACTAGATAACGCCTCACGAACGAAAACAAAACGCCAATATGGCAGCAACAGACTTTTATACGGTGAAAAAGGTGACGAAGTTACGATCTTACGTCATAAATGACAGGTAGCAATAAGAAATAAGAGCGCACATTTGAAGTGAGCACTAGCACTTCAAATGTGCACTCTTATTCGACCGGCCGTTTTTGACACTTCAACCGGTTATCTAGTGGTATTGTTGATCATCATTCAATGAAAATTGTTTTTATCATTATATTTGTTTATTATTTATTCAAGATTGAATGTATCATTAATAGTCATGTTCATTTAAATATAATAGACTGTGAAATATATAAATATTTATAAAGATTGTGTGAAGTTTGTCATGCTGTAATAGCTGTGCCATTAAATATAGATAATTTGATAAACATATTTATATTTACATCATAGATATAGTATCAGACTGTTCCTACTGCCTTAAATGATTACAATTAGCAGCTATGGAATTGCGTAAAGTCAATCGTATTCATTTGTCAGATCATATTGTATCATATTAAATGTCATTCCATACAAATTGCAGCCGATTGAATACGATATGAACTGTCAAATGAATACGATTAGCTTACGCAATTGCCCCCCTGATCACTGCTTTAACGAATTATTCCATTAATCCCCACCGTCAAATCCCCACCAGTGGGGATAGTTACTTTTTTTTCCAGAAATCCCCACTAGATAAATATTCTCGGCTTAGTAGGGATTTCTGGAAAAAATAACTTACAATCCCCATCAGATGTTGTTGATTCTAAATTATTAAACAAAAAATGCGTAATTAAAATCGTTTAATTGGATAAGTAAAATCGGAATTGTAAAATTATCTCATTAAAAAAAAAGCTGCACTGTAATGTCGCCTTGTATTAACTCTAGTTGAGCATCTAAGATAAACTGGTCTTTTTCTTTGTTTTTTTGTGATCGCGGGTTCCAACAGTGACTTTCGTTAGCACTTCTTTCATAAAACAAGGCGTCTTCATGTAAAAAATGTAGGAGTTTCAGTAAACTTTCGTTTTTTTTTCGATACAGCTGCAAGCTTATTATGCCACCCTTCCAAAAAGTTAGTGATCCTGTTTCAGATGTCAGAGGTTGCTTTTTTCACTATAAAAAAGCCATTTGGAAAAAGGGCCGTGAATTGAATCTGGCAAAATGCTTAAGTTTAAAGATACAGTGCCGCTTTTTTTTTGAAAAATGAGATAATTTTACAATGTGGGGATTGTTAATTATTTTTTCCAGAAATCCCCACTAAGCCGAGAATATTTATCTAGTGGGGATTTCTGGAAAAAAAAGTAACAATCCCCACTGGTGGGGATTTGACGGTGGGTATTAATGGAATAGTTCGCTTTAACCTCGATAAGTATTAATTTAAATGCTAAATAGTATACATTTACTAAAATAGCTATTTTTATCTTGAACTAGCATTATAGTGGTCGATGTCATATTTTATAGTGTTTTCATCTGGTTCTGTTGATATGATCTTTTATTCACTCAATGTACTTTATAGTTATACTACTTTCAACATATCTGAAATAGAGTGTTGTGTTTGAATCATATCATGTAACATCGGAAACAATAAATCTTTGGTTAAACAACTTGATATTTATCAATAGATGTTACTCGTTTGTTTCCTTCAACAAAGCTTTAAAGTTTATTTTTTCCGTTTTATGGTTCAGTTTTTAATTCATTCAGTTGCTAGGCTGAAAATGCTCGCAAGTGTAAAGATAGACAAGATTATCTATACAGGATGTCCCACTACTGTGCCACATGGAGGGAATGTACCTTAAATACTGTAGACATCAAATTTTAGTGAACGATTTACGATGCTTTGTTACTTAAAAGAAATAAGTGCTTATAATTGAGCCTTTCAATCGGTACAGTAAAATTAGAGGTGTTTGTTATTTTGATTTTTAGTTTTTTGCATTCACAATGCAATTTTTATAATAGAAAAATGAAAAATGAAGTATTTAGAAAAAATCGACCCGTCACAACTATCCCATCGGAGTTGTGAGACGGGTCGATTTTTTCTACATACTTCATTTTCCATTTTTCTATTAGAGGTGTTTGTTTATCACATTTTTCGGTTCGATTCCCAGTTCAGACGGGCCATTATTTAAGATTCTTTGAATGCAGTTCATTTTATTTAAAAAAAAAAATGAAGTCTTTCAGTAAAGATTTCTATGGCTCTTTCCCTCCATGTGGCATAGTCGTGGGACGCCCTGTATATATAAAACTCTTGTGTTACTAAGTGACTGACAGAAAACGCACAGTCGAAAGTAGTGGGTGCAAGAAGCTAAAATTTGGAATTTATGTTTGTTGGGGAGTGTAGGGGAGCACTATAGAGGATTTTTGAAAGTCCTCCCCCTAAGGTGGTAAATAAGGGAAAAGATTATTTTAATTTTTAGTTTTTTGCATTCACAATGCAATTTTTAAAATAGAAAAATGGAAAATGAAGTATTTAGAAAAAATCGACCCGTGAGACGGGTCGAATTTTTCTAAATACTTCATTTTCCATTTTTCTAAGGGGAAAAGAGTTTGTACGGGGTGACAAACATACCAATAGTCCCCACCCCTGAGGGCGGAGGGTTGGGGGCACAAAGAAGATCCCGTTTTTGGGTTTTATAGGTTTTACAACAAAATTTGCTATGACGCATCGTTTTCAAGATGAAAGCAAAAGACCAAAAATCGGGACCTTTGTCTCCGGTGTTCCATATATTAGAAAAACCATTAAACAGCAGCAAAATATCTTTAGTACTTGATATCGTTTATGCTACTTACCTAGCAAATTAATAAACGATGTTCTCACGAGTGAAACGAAGAGTCAAGTACGAGGGGCGACAAAACAATTTACGCTAAGGTCAAGAGTGGTCCAGATTAATTGAGAAGCGTAATAATAGCGATTATGTCATCGGCGATATCTGTGTGACACACTTTCTGTTTTCTGGCCGGCTCCGTTGATTTACTTAGTTCAATGTCACATTGTTATTATAACAAGGATTGTTAACAAGTACGCACCCACTTTAGACCCACCTTACCCCTGGCCGTAACGTAGGTATGTGATACCATGGGTATTTTTAAGTAAAATGATACCATGACACCTCCAGGATATTATAGCGTTTATTGAAATGTAAATGCACGCTATATTAACCTCCTCTTTTCATTTGACGTTGCTTTAAAAGCAGATGAGGGTATAATTATATTAACCGCCACGGATTTCAGATCCAGAGGTCGAGAGTGCACGAGAGTGCGGCAAAAATGTAGTAGTACCACGGGTAAAAAAATATTTCCCGTGTTACTACTGGATCGCTTGGTAGTACGACGGTTTTTTTTTTACCCGTAGTACTACTCAAAGAGCATGTAATCACTACGTTTAGTACTACTGGTAGTAATACTGGTAGTACCACGGGCAATAAAGGGAATCGACGTATACGAGCCGTACTTACCAGTTGGTTGAGTGAGCCATGCGTGAGCACGAGGCGTGTCGAGCCGATGCCGCGCCGGCGCGGGCCCCGCTCCGCCGCGTTTGCGAAGACAGCCCTCGTCGTCGCGTCCGGCCGGCTGTACCCTTCCTTTGATCTCAATTCCCAGTAGTTGCATCATGGAACTAGAGATATTTTTTTCGCCCAGTAGTTCCATGGAACTAGAGTGAAGTTTATTCATAACTAGCTTTCCGCCCGCGTCTTCGCCCGCGTGGACCACACGACGTTATCCCGCGGGATAGTGAAATTTTTCCGGGATAAAAAGTAGCCTATGTTTCTCTACAGGCTGCAGAGAGTATCTGTATCTGTTTCCCAAAATATAATATTAAGTAGGATAGTAGGATTAAAGGGCCTGTTTCACAATGTGTAGTTAAGTTCTGATTAGCTCTTACGTGTCTTATCGTATCTTACGACCAAGGAATTTATAATACAACAGGAAGGTGCACTGCTGCTAAAAAACGGTCCTAATGAGATAGTAAGAACGAGGTCAGTTTATCTCACTCCATCCCATTACGGCGGCCACGAACATGCGCGACGGGCGGCGGGCGGCGACGAGCGAATTGCGAACTTGACACAACGAAGACGGAAAACGTCAGAAAACGCCATTCGGCTTGTAATGTTGCTACTTGAACATTCTGAAATCTATCATTCAAATTCTTTTCTAGGATAAGCTATAAAAAACATAAACGACCTGATACATTTTTATGCTTATTACGGTAATACCTAAATTAATATGGGATGTTTTCTATTGACTAAAAGTAATACGAAGCGGAAATTTTACGAAATTTAATTTTTATAACGAAAGTTGGTGAACCATAAATCTACTAAACCTGTTATTTAATAGTGCTGGCAATTTTAGAGAAAGGGACACCCTCACCTCGTTCTTGCGGTCTCAGCTGGACCGTTGACATTTTGTATTGAAATATAAACCTCATCTCTTAATAGTCCATGGAAATCGTACATTTTGCCTTGCGTTAAATGAGGTAGTTCTGATTTTTTTGTATGTTAGTAGTGATGAGATAGTAAAGACAAATCCAAGTTTTCCACCTCGAAAGCCCTCCGGATCATTGTTAAATAATTAAAAATCCAATAAATTTTCAGATTTTTTTCAGTTTTTATCAATTTTTACCACCAAGGACCTGTGTTACGGCAAAAGTTACTATGCACGCTTTAAAGTAGACTAAATTTGCAATAAAAAGAGAATAACTTGGTTCTTGTAAGTCAAATAGTTTTTAAGATGGGGCAATTTAAAAGTTTGCAAAAATTCAAAAAAGGAAGTATTACAGTTTTTTTAGTTTTCGACGTTTTGACCCATAGTAGTGGGTTTATGGCAAAAGTTAAATTATTAGTTATAAAAGTCCATTAAATTTCCAACAAAATGAGACCATTTAGTAATATTAACATACACTTGATAGTTCCTGAGACAGCTGTTCAAAGTTATTGAGGTAAGTAAACAATTATGTAATAGAAGGGTTTGCAAAATGAAGTACGCCCTAAAGGAAGGAGGATCTGGGAGGTGGTGGGATCAATTATGTACATTGTATGTATAATTTTGATGGACCAGGCACGTCCTCTGAATCCACAGCACACTTTTTGGGGGCAGCTTGCTGAGGTATAATTTCTTCATCGAACTGCTCAGGAAGGTCAAAATCGTCCTTTGATGGTGGGTTATCAATCAATGGTTCATCAATGTCATCACACATCAGGTCTGGTATGTTCTCGCATGATTGGCCAATGCAGTAGCTGCAAACAGCCGAACATTTGAGTTCTGCTTTCCTGCAACCACATCTGCTGGTACAACCTTACATCTTTGGTATGCTTTCAAGGTGATTAAGGTTTGCGTGTCATTAACAGGGTAGAACGGGAACGTCTCCCAGATCCTTCTTCCTTTAGGGCTTACTACCTTTTGCAAAGCCTTCTATTACATAATTGTTTACTTACCTACCTCTATAACTTTGAACAGCTGTGTCTTAGGAACTATCTGGTGTAAATCGACATAATTAATCTCATTTTGTTGGAAATTTAATGGATTTTAATAACTAATAAAAAACTTTTGCCATAAACCCACTACTAGGGGGTCAAAGTTGACGAAAAATAAAAAAACTGTATAACTTCCTTTTTTTGTGATTTTGCAAATTTTAAAATAGCCGTATCTTAAAAACTATTTGGCTTACAAAAACCCAATTACTCTTTTTTTATTGCAAATTTAGTCTACTTTAAAGAGTGCATAGTAACATTTGCCGTGACTCAGATCCTTGGTGGTAAAAATTTACAAAAACTGAAAAAAATCTGAAAATTTATTGGATTTTTAAATATTTAACAATGATCCGGAGGGCTTTCGAGGTGGAAAACTTGGATTTGTCATTACTATCTCATCACTACTAACATATAAAAAAATCAGAACTACCTCATTTAATGCAAGGCAACACCACTTATTTGGTACGATTTCCATGTACTATAAAGTTAAAGTGTATTTTTAAATACACAAAAATACGGAGTGCACCTTCCTGTTGTACGTAGTACTTATAAATTCCTTGCTTACGACAGATAGTCCATACAAAACTGTCATTTAAATTGGAGTCCATACAAAACTGTCAATTAAACTGGAAAGTATCTCCTAATCGGACATTGTGAACCAGGCACTAAGTTCACTCCGCATTTAAAGGCGGCGATACACATGCCTGTAAAACGGAACAGTAGCGTACATTCTAGTTATCGGCATGCGGAAGTAACTGGCACAATGTGGATACATTTGCAAGTTATACTTGCATGCAAGTTGCGTCCTTGCATGCCCGTTTTTTTCCAAGACGTATACACAGGCCAGTTCACGAGACAGTACGTGTCATTACTACGCTTTTTTTGTTTGTTGATCTAAGTTTTGCCAATGGAAAACGTTCGAAGTGAATAAAATAAGTAGCATCGCATTACTACTAGTATAGTGCAATGTGTAACCAAATTAGTGAAACTACTTAGTTGGCTTCCTCAAATAAAAATCAAACGTTGTGCGATCTACTGGCAAGCCAGATACAGGCATGCAAGGAGCTGTCATGCAAGTGTACCAGGCACAGGCATGTATAACATCTTTGCCTTGAGGTACGTTTGGCTGGCACGCCGGAAGATATTGAAAGGTAAGCTATTTAGTTGTATTTAAATCATCACATTTCCTATATATTCAATCACAACATTCACAACTTCACCGAATTCGCAAGTCGTAACCCTAGCCATTCGCGTCCCAGCGAGTGAGCTGTTTGAGACTTTCATAGAAATAGAAACTTGCGCGTATGTAGCTATTGGGTACAGTTTTGCTTGCATGCGCGAAAGGTTGTTATTTTATAGATCAAGAGCCCACGACGGCCAGACCTTCGTTATTTTATAAAAGCTGAAAGTTTTTCTGTGCATGCCCCCTACACACGTAAGAACGACCAGCGACTATAGAGATTGGGTTGTGGTTACTTTGGCAGGTAAAAGGTAGTAAAGGTGTCTAAAATAGTACCTAAAATTCGTTAAAGTATAAAGCTCAATTTTTATATATTTTCTTCGGGATTACTCTAGAAATCTCGTCATCCATTGCCGGACACTTATGACAGTTGCTACCCCCTGCCAGACACCCCTAAACTTTAATAAATTATACTTTCGTTATAGTATAAAAGCTAAATTTTATATAATGTTACTTGAGGACCTATAAAAAAACGTTACCTTAATAGCCAGACAGTTTTATTGGTTTATACGTCTTGCCAGACACATTGAAAGGCCGCTTTATGTGTGAGCGCGAGGTAACAACTGTTAAAGCGGGTGCGAGTGAGATAGGGCGCTTAGAGCGAGCGCATTTATAGTCACGAGCACGACAGTCTTAAGACAGCCTATTGCTTTACAAAGAACCACCAGGAAAAGAACCTTTCTGTGGTATCTCAAAGAACCAGGCCAACCTTTGACGCAACTTCTTAAAGGCAACCTATTTGGCGAATCTACACGCCAAATCCCTTATAGAAGGCTACTCGCAAAGCCCAACTGCCGAACTCCTGGATATCTGCAGGACGAACATCTGTGCGATAGTCCGCGCCTTAACCGGCTTCATCTGTCATTTAGTGATGTATTGAACAATTTATGCGTAGGTACAACAAACGTTTTATAATTGATGTTTATGCAGTTTTTGTGAAATAAAGTGTAAGTTTACTAATAAAGTGTATTATGGGAGATACATTTATGATATTAAAATAATATATTTTTTTTTTTACTTTATATAGCTTGGCTATGAACGTACTAAAAGTATTTTATTATAAGACTAGCTTTCCGCCCGCGGCTTCGCCCGCGTGTAGTACACGACATTATCCTGATGGAATGTAATATTTTCCGGGATAAACTATGTCATTTTCCAGCTCCCAATCTACCCCCGTACCAAAAATCTCATTGATCCGTTACTCCGTTTGGACGTGAAAGACGGACAAACAAATAATACCTAAGTACTTATTGATTTTCCCGTTGGAATATGATAAGTACTATCCTGTGGTAAAAAGTAAAAGTAGCCTATTATAATCCTTGCCAGGGGTTCAAATTATTTACTTAAATACCAATCTCTGCCCCCAAATTAGCCCGCGCTTAAAGTGATTTTTCCATACAATGAGATTTCCCGCAGTAAAAAGTAAAATATGTATTTTCCAGGGCCTTAAACTGTCTCTATTCTAAATATCATCCTTCCCATGAACTCAAACTATCGCCTTAAATACCAATCCCATTCTACAGCCTTGCCCGAGCTAAAACTTATTTTACCATGGGAATGAGCCTTATTCCAGTTACAATTTGTTTATGTCCTTCCTAATAGGATCTCAAACTATCTCCATCCAAATTTCCTCAAAATTGGCTCAGCCGTTTTGACGTGAACATTACAATTTCGCATTTATAATAATAGTAGGGATAGTACAAATAGGAATATGAATGGTCGGCCGTGACTACGTCGGCGAGTACTAAGTACATCGCAAAATTTTGTGTCAATAAGTAGGTAGATAGGCATTCTCTAAGGTCTCATCCGTGCCATCAATGCCATCATCAATCTTTTTTAATGTCCCCGCTGCTGGGGCACAGGCCTTCATATACAGGATAAGGAGAATGGGCCACGAGTGCCACGACCTTCCACACGAGCCCATTGAAGTTATGGTGTATTATTATGTGTGTATATGGTGTATATATTAACCAATCCAAATGCAGCCAGACATCGGCTTATCCTGTCTTCCGAAGCACGATATATTTTTTAACCGCAATCCCATGATAGACCATTGCAAAAGTCACATAACCTCAGCGATCGCAGGCCGAGCACGCTACCCACTGCTCTATATACCAAATTTCATGAAAGCCAGATCGGTGGTTTAGGCTTAAGAATACCTAGACAAACAGGAGCTACTTTCGTATGAATAATATTCGGACATTCTCCTACTCTTGAACTACTAAAATGCAAAAAATCAAGTCAATACTTTGCAAAAAAATGTGAATACTGATTTTCTTGAGTTTTATTCCAATGCTTAAAGAACTTCTTGCTTTGCACGAAAATGAGCTGTCATGGGACCCATGCTTCATTGAATAAAGTGAATAAAAAAAAACTGTATCCCACGGGAACTGTCTTTTTCCCGAGTTAAAAAAACCGTATTTAATTTTCCCGGCCAGAGTTCAATTATCCCGATCGATTTAGCCGTTTAGTTGTGATTGAGCCATAAACATCCAAACTCCGTATCTTTTACCCCCACCCACCCTATATAAACATTAACCCCCCCTTTCTACCCTATTAGGGGTCTTTTTATTTTGCCTACGCAAATCATTTTTAATGATGACCTATTTATCCTTCATACCAATTTCCATACTCCTAAGTCCAGAAATGAGGAAGTTTTCATATAAGTCTTAATTCCCCCCTTTCTCCCCTATTAATTTATAAGTTCGCATACGCAGATCATTTTCAATCGTCGTGACCAGTATCCAACATACCAATTTTCATACTTCTAAGTTTAGAAATGAGGAAGTTCCATAGCTTAATCCGCCCGTTTTACCCCATTATGGGGGAGTTTTTTTAACTTCGCTTACGCAGATTAATTTTCAATCGTGATGAGTATTCAACAATAGTAGATTGTACAACAAGTGCATAAAGCGTACCATTTTACCCGAGACGTATATATCCATCCGAGCCGTAGGCGAGGGTGGATAGTCAATTCGAGGGTAAAATGGGTTTTATGAACGAGTTATACACTCTGCTTTTCACTTCGAATGTGTGGAAAATTAATAACAATATTGCAAAAAAGAAAAAATAAAGACCGCCATATTGGCGGGAAGGCTTTCTTTTTTCTATACGTGGCAGTGGCAGCACAGTGACTTTAGCATAGATCGTACTCGTAGTCCATAATGCTCTTGAAATACTTATTTCTAGGAAAACTCATTAATTTTGCCTAGTTTTATTAATTTAGTAATTTAACATGGATTATGTACAGAATTTAAGAAACAGAATTAAATACTTAACAGGTTTATTTAATGAAGTTTAATTGCGTGTGTGACTGTTTAGCTGACGACCTTTATCTTAGAATCTGAGACTTAGACGAAGATTTTTACTTTATGCACTAGAGCATAAAACGCGATTTTATGCAGCCTATACCCAACATAAACACGAACTTTACGAGCATGAGAAGTGAAAATCAATTTACATACTTCTAAGTTCAGAAATGAAGAAGTTCCACATAAACTTTATCTCCCCATTTTACCCTATTAAGGGGGAGTTTTTTTTTTACTTTGCTTACTCAGATCACTTTCAGTCGTAACCAGTATCCAACGTACCAATTTTCATGCTTCTAAATCAATAAATGAGCAAGTTCCATATAACCTTAACCCCCCCATTTTACCCCTTTAGGGGGGAGTTTCCTAAAATCCGTTCTTAGCGGACGTCTCCTAGTCATAACCTACCTTTCTGTCAAATTACATCTTCGTTGGTTCAGTAGTTTTCGAGATTTCGTGATGAGTGTGTTATGTCCCTTCGATTTTATATATATAGATAGAAAGATATCTTAAACCATCGTAATCAACTAACTAAGCATTCGCGATTCTGTGCTTCAGCGGACTTTCAATGTGTCTGGCAAGATGTAAAAACCATTAAAACTGTCCGGCTATTGAGATAACGTTTTTTCATGGGGCCCCAAGAACATTAATAAAATTTAGCTTTTATACTATAACGAAAGTATAATTTATTAGGTTTACGGGTCTGGCAGGGGGTAGCAACTGTCATAAGTGTCCGGCAATGGATGACGAGATTTCTAGAGTTATCCCGAAGAAAATATATAAAAATTGAGCTTTATACTTTAACGAATTTTAGGTACTATTTTATACCTACACCTTTACTACCTGTTACCTGCCAAAGTAACCATAACCCAAACTCTATAGTCGCTGGTCGTTCTTACGTGTGTAGGGGGCATGTACAGAAAAACTTTCAGCTTTTATAAAATAACGAAGGTCTGGCCGTCGTGGGCTCTTAGGCTATTAACAGTAGCACAGCCTTCTCTATCGTCTTCTACCGATAGAGAAGGCTGTGCTGTAGGCAAGCGATGACAAAGCGACCGGAATTGGATTTATTTTCATGCAGTAAGATTTATTTTTTGGTGGTCTTGTTAATACCTAAAGAGATTTGAATTTAGAACGGAAAATAAAAGCCGCGAGTGTTTGAGGAGGTTGAAGTTGAAAGATCGAGTGACGAAAGCGAAAGTGAATTTGTACGTTTTTCTTTAAAAAAGGTAGCCTTGTTTCTTATATTATCGCAAAAGGTGAGAAAAATAGAGTATTCTCCTTTGGGATAAAGCTGTTTCGTCTTGGGCGAGCTTGAATCCCTCGCTGCACTCAGGACTCTGTTTTAATTAACTCGTAATCTGGAGTCCTTCATTTGCTCAGGATTCAATTTATTTTTTATTTTTTTTATTCACAACGGGGTAAGTAGTAGCACTTAGCCTTCATCACACCTGATGATAAGTGGTGATAAGGCTGAAGGCGGAAGCGCACTACTCCCGGAATCCTCAATCACTGAGGAACTGGCTATCTTATCTCTAACTGCCGGAACACAATAATGCTGAAAACATTATTGTTATAGCGTCGAACTTAGATAAGATGGTGGTAGCTAGCCAAGTGGACTAAGAACAAGTCCTACCACCAACCAAACCGAATACAATATGTACCCCCACTGGGAATCGAACCCGGGACCTCTGGGTCTGAAATCGGTGGTATTAACCACTAGACCACAGAAGCGGTTTGGTTTGGTCTGAGTCAATATCGCGCCCATGACATAAAATAGTGCTTTATCCCCTCTGTGTATAATCTACTATTATTAAAGAAAAGAGTAGATTGTATTACAAGGGAGCAAAATAATATATTAAAGGCGAGGGATTCTTAAGAAGAATCCTGAACGCAGCATTCAATATACCTACGCCGCCCGAGGTGAAAATAATTTTTCACCTCTCCAGCTCGAAAAGGGCACTTTTGGCGCCTAAAAACTCGCAGCAAAATCGATTTTTGCTGCGAGCGTGAGGCAAAGTGCTTTTTTAATTTCTTACACCAACTTTTGAAATAATTAAGAAAAAAGAAATAGAGTGACAAGGATGAGACTTTTAAAATTAGTATGAGCAAAAAGGATAGATAGATAGATAGCTTTATGTCGATGGACATGAAATATAAAGCTTAAAAAATAAATACACGGATACCAAAGGTTCGAAATAAAGAGTATTGACGAAATGAGGTCGCATGCATGTTAAAAATATAAAATAAGAAAAAATAATGAATTCTAATAACAAATTATATAAATACGATTGTAATACTATTGCTTTTTATTAAACACGCAATATTTAAAATAAATAATATGAAGTGAACATTATATCGCTTACTAATATTATGTTTGGTTTTCATAAAAATTACATGCAATGCAGTTTTTGAACGCAATGCAAACAGTTACCTTCAACTTGCATAATTGCACCAATTAATTTTACTCTTAATTATTAATTTTGTAATTTTAATGTTTTCTTTATTGTTAAATGTTGCCTTCAATGTTGTTTTTCTGACCTGTATCACTTTTCTCGCTGGTAGAGGTGAAAAGTTGTATGTTTAACACGAGAGCAAAATTTTCTGATGTCTCGTGCCTTTAAATCACTCACTGTGCTCAGTAGTCTATATTTGAATCACTCGCTACGCTCGTGATTCAATTTTAGACTACTTCGCTAGTTCGTGATTTAAATGCAGCACTCGCAGCGAAAAATGATTTTGCTCTCTTGTATAACAAATAACTATTGCGGCCGAGTAATACACGGCTTTTCATCCCCCTCTATAAGAAAATCAATAAAGGGGTAGTTTTCAAAAAGTTGCCGTTTGCACCTGCCAGACTTTCAAACCTTGTTTACTTTGATATTTGGTTTTAAAGTAACGCAACTGCTAAAAATAGGTAAAAGTACATCAGTTGCATCGAGGCAAATCCTCTTAACCCATTTATATAATGATGGCGAACTCGAATTTAAGTTTGTAACAACACGAGTGTGTGAGAAATTTATACATGAAATATTTTGCACAATGGAGATAAACAAACTGCAACTGAAATACTTAATTGATGAAAGCCCAGCAATAGTCTCTTATAAATTTGCGACTCGTAAATCGAGAAAGAAGGAGAGAAAAGAAGAATGTTTTGTAAGCAATAATTTCTACATCACCTGTACTTACACCACTTCAACTTCAAATATTTCCGTTGGTTCGCAAACTTAGCAATGAGTCTCTACTCCTCCATCCACGTCGCCTGACAATGCCTACTAGCGGCGGACGCGGTGAGAAGTATGTGAGTGTATTATTGTGATCAAAAATAAATATCGAGTTTTCGCTGGGTTTTGTAACGATAAGTTCGATAAGGTATTTCTTTCGCGTGTGGGGGTAGTAATATCTTCACATTGATGAAATTAACGCTGGCTATACAGCGTGTAAGAAGTATTTGATAAATTCGACGCTTCTCGTAGCGACTCCGTAGCTCAGTGGTTAGAGCAGTCGCCCGGATAGCGAAAGGTCGTGGGTTCGAGTCCCATCGGAGCTGGTTGTGAGACGGGTCGATTTTTTCTAAATACTTTATTTTCCATTTTTCAACGAGAAGTTCTATTTTTTCTGCCTACAATAAATTTAACAAATGACAAGTAGTGATTAAAGGGGTCAGCTTTAGGGTGGAGTAGGTATGGCTTTGCTAAGTTAAAGGTTTGCATATATCCTACGACATAATAATTTTTTTTTTTGTCAAAAGCGGCAGTTTTTTAAAACTAAGACAACTCAAACTACCTACCTATTT
The DNA here is from genome assembly GCA_949710035.1 of Crambus lathoniellus. Classification (NCBI taxonomy): domain Eukaryota; kingdom Metazoa; phylum Arthropoda; class Insecta; order Lepidoptera; family Crambidae; genus Crambus; species Crambus lathoniellus. The sequence goes on from OX453296.1 coordinate 35,795,403, forward strand.
GAGTCTTTCTTTGGTGTTCGGATACATTATAGCGCGCTAGTCGCTAAAGGCTACACCTGTTAGAAAAAAAATTGAAGTTTTGAAATAACAAAAAAAATATAATATGTCTATCGGATGAAAATTTTGTTTGATTTTAGCTACGACCACTGATCTCTGTATAATAGAGGTCAGTGGCTACTACGACGTACCGTTTACAAAGAATATATACACTTCCGTTTACGAGATAATCTCAATTATATAAAATTCCTTTTTTGAAAATTTTACAAGTCCCGGCCCCATACAAAATCAGTTGTTTTTTTTAAGTAGGTACAGTCAGCGTCAAATTTATATAAGCGTCTAGAGTAGTCAAAATCATCTGAAAAACATAAAACCAATTTGATCTACGCAGTTCGAATCATCATATTGTTGTAAGCACGCAAGGTGTTCAAAATATCTTGGCACTCATTGTTTCATATTTATATGAGCAGTCAGAGTGTTCAAAATTATCTAAGCAAACAAAGCTGTCAAAGTTATCTGTGCATTATGGTGTTGTACATTATGCATAGATATTTTGAGAGCTTTTGTTTGCCGCCTAGATAGCATATAAGTATATATATATATATATATATAATTCCAATTCCAATGAAACATTTATTTTATTAAAAAATATGTAGTTTAAAAAACTAATAAAACCCACTTTTATAAGAACATACTAAAAAGTACTAAATAACCGTCTATTCAGTAACTGAAATTAAAAAGTGAGGTGCGCGTAGTCAATATTATGTACCTAAGTACGTACTTGAAGTGCATGCTTTGCAAAGGGCGCACCACGCTTTTTAGTTTCAGATGTTCTTATAAAAGTGGGTTTTATTAGTTTTTTAAACTAGGTACCTACTTACATATTTATTTTTTACTTTTTAGTTTAATAAATGGCAAGCCATGGATGAATGGTAAAAGATTATACAGTCCATTCATGTCTCTGCACACCCCTTAAACATTGAACGAAACAAATGAGCCCAAACTCGAGGGGTTTCCTAGTGGTCATTAAGGAGTGCCACTGGCTTCCTCCTAGCTCCATCATCAGACCCTCACCACCAAGTGTAGCGAATAGGTCTCATCTGAACGAAACAAATGAGTATAAACTCGAGGGGTTTCTTAGTGGTCATTAAGTAGTGCCGCTGGCTTCCTCCCTGCTCCATCATCAGACCCTCACCACCAAGTGTAGCGAATAGGTCTCATCAGAACGAAACAAATGAGCCCAAACTCGAGGGGATTTCTTGTGGTTATTAAGGAGTTTCACTGGCTTCTTCCCAGCTCCATCATCAGACCCTCACCACTAAGTTCAACAAAAAGGTCTTATCAAAACAAAACTAATGAGCCCAAACTCGAGGGGTTTCCTAGTGGTCATTAAGGAGTGTAACTGGCTTCCATCCTGCTCCATCATCAGACCCTCGCCGCCAAGTGTAGCGAATGGGTCTCATCAGAACGAAACAAATGAGCCAGAACTCGAGGTGTTTCCTATTGGTCATTAAGAAGTGCCACTGGCTTCCTCCCTGCTCCATCATCAGACCCTCGCCACCAAGTGTAGCGAGTAGGTTTCATCAGACCGAAACAAATGAGCCAGAACTCGAGGTGTTTCCTATTGGTGATAAAGGAAAGGCACTGGCTTCCTCCCTTCTCCATCATCAGACCCTCACCATCAAGTGTAGCGAATAGGTCTCATCAGAACAAAACAAATGAGCCTAAACTCGAGGGGTTTCCTTGTGGTCATTAAGAAGTGCTACTGGCTTCCTCCCTGCTCCATCATCAGACCCTCACCATCAAGTGTAGCGAATAGGTCTCAGTCTCAGAAACAAATGAGCCTAAGCTCGAGGGGTTTCCTAGCAGCCATTGAAGATTTCTCTTGCCCACCTCTTGACTTCATCATCAGATCAGCTCGATAGTAGCAAATTATTGTATTGTCATCGGGTTCATATAGACTGGCAAAGTTTCAAATCAATACGACAATTGACATGTTTTCATTTTTAACAAGGTACCTTAAATCGAAAACCATTTCGAGATTTTTCAATTTCTAACACTGTACATATTTTTTCGGATTTTTAAATCACTTATTTATTGAAATATTCGGAAAAAAGCCCCTTTTATCTTGATGAAGGAACATTATACTGACATTCCTTTGCATAAATAACATAGAAAAACGCCTCTCATTAAAAAAAAACTGTCGCTGCCAAGATGAGTAATGAGTACAAAAATTATACCCGCCTCTTTTACTCAATTCTGTCATGCCCGGAGAATGACAGAGATGGGTATAAACTGCAGATGTCAATTTCGAGTTGTAGTGATACTCTTCGCTAAACCTAACCTGTTTTGTTTATTGACATATTTTGACATAGATAGAACTATGGACTTGCGATATCAGTAAAAATAATATTGTGCCTCCTACTCCTACAGAAGGAAGATTAATAAAGCTAACTTATCATAACTTTACTAAACTAACAATTGAAAATTATGAAGGTGGCTGAAGGTTTTGTTATGGCAGACATTCGCAACCTTCCCAAAGTTGACATGATGATGTTATTGGAATATGCGTGAACACGACTCATTTAACGTTGCGGAAATAAGGGGAGCTGAAGTTTTATTTTCATCGAGAGATGCCTACGTAGAAACTTCAAACTTCTGTAGGCTATGTGGAAGTAAAACGAGAGCAAGCCATGTGTACCATCAAGGGCAGAGTAATTCCTGAACACAAAGTTCGATCAAAAATGTATATAGTTAAAGCAGTTATTGATGAGAGTAAAGACACTTTAGTATACACACATACACAAGTATGCTTTATAAACCACATAGCCAAACAAATAGCATGTTTGAGAAATTCTCCGTTTGTTTCGTTCAGTAGTTACTCTGCCCGCCATTACATGTGTGGTGTGAAATATCAAGTCAGGCTATAGTTTAGTATTTAAGTAGGGTTGCCAACTTTTTTTTACAAAAGAAAAGTATATTAAGGTAGGAAAAGAAAAATAAACAGTATTTTAGAAAAAACGAGCAGTATTTTATTGTTTTTAATGTTTTGTTGTTTTGAAGACATATTTATTTGTGCTTCTCGCACAACTTATCAATTTTGAGTCATTTTGGATAGCTTCGTAAGCATCACTACAGGAGAGGCCATAAAACGCAGTGTTGGGCGTTTACTTTTTAAATAGACCTATGGATACCAGCATGAAGTTCGACTTAATACTGAGGTAACTGGAGAGTGCAGTACGAACAATTTTTTGAATACCACAAATAACACAGTGGCTGTCTTCCGTCTCACCTACACTTTAAAAAAATACGTATGGTCATATGAGACAGCTGACAGCCACTACATACATAAATGTCAAATTTGCTGGCGACACTTTTTTATTCAGGGTGAGAGCTCCAGTTACCTCAGAGTATTAAGTCAAACTTCATGGATACCAGTGACGTTTGCTGAAAACAGTATATTTGTATACTTTTTTTTTGTTCAACAGTAAAAAGTATAATGTAGTGAAAAACAGTATAATACTGTTTTTAGCAGTATAGTTGGCAACCCTATATTTAAGTACCTACTTATTTTTGTTATATAAAATAGAAATCTGTGTTTGATAATATTTAAAAAGTAGTCGTGTTTTGTCTGTTTAATAAAATACAATTTCATTTTGATATGCCTTTATTTCAATCTTTATCTACTTCCTGATCTAAGAATCTACCTTTCTAAACTACTAAATAGAAAAATGTCTGTACATTGAATATATTCCAGAAAAAAACAGTTGGATTAGAGACAACTGGGACATAACCAATGCAAAAGAAACACACAACACCTTTTTCTTGTGTATTTGGGAAGAGATTTAAATGTCCTGATGTTGAAGGAAATGCTGGATCTTTATTAACATTTTGAAGCCTTTTTGGTACTTGGGGTTTTAGTCGAGGTCTTGTGACTTTATTCTCCATCCAATCCCTGTAATTTAGTACACACTACCACATGGTACTTTATTTTTATATAAAGCAGCACACCACCAACACACCACTGTGAACGTGTGGACATGGGCACGTAAAAAAATGTTTTTTTGGGCATTTCAGAACTGTATTTTTGCAGCCAGGAACTACACATAAAATTTAGGGATCTAATTCACGAACAGTTTTTTCTATTTTGAATTAAATTTACGAGTTATGAAGAGAAATAACATCAAATAAAACAACTTATACCCAAACGAGAAACCGTAACCATAGATGTGACCGTAACATGACCGTAACAACCATGAAGTTTGACTTAATACTCTGAGGTAACTGGAGCTCTCACCCTGAATAAAAAAGTGTCGCCAGCAAATTTGACATTTATGTATGTAGTGGCAGGTAGTGGCTGTCAGTTGTCTCATATGACCATACGTATTTTTTTAAAGTGTAGGTGAGACGGAAGACAGCCACTGTGTTATTTTTGGTATTCAAAAAATTGTTCGTACTGCACTCTCCAGTTACCTCCGTATTAAGTCGAGCTTCATGGTAACAACCAACAAACGTCATTAGTGTCACGTTGACTTGACTACGTCAGAATGTATTTTTTTAAATAATTTGCAAAGGTATGTCCGCCAACCTGCCTTCTTCCTGGACTTAGGCTCTTTTTGAATGAGTAAGTTTTCAAATTAATTTTACGATGACTAAAAATCAAAAATTTGGAAAAGGAAAAAATACGAGTCTCCTCTTTTTAAATGTTATTTTTAAATAGCAAATAAAAACACATGATAAATTTTATGAAATGTTGTCAATTAGAAGTACTTAGGTTAAAATTGAATTCCAAGATTTTCTTACATTGTGACTTAGTTACAAGTGAAGCTAATAAAAGTGTGGTAAAAACTGACAAACTCTCTCTCTCTCTATTTTTTTTTTATAATGTTATTGATTATGTTTTATAGGTTTAAAAAAAATGAGAGGGAGAGTTTATTAGTTTTTTAATAAAATGAAAGCAAAATAAATGTTTCATTTGGAAAATAATAATAGTTATTCGAATTTATAAATTAGTCGATTACTAGACGTACAGCCGGCCAAGAAAGTGGTCTACCAGTTTTGACAGTAGTTCCCGAGTCAACAAAATATCGCTAAAGGCGAATCTTTAAAATTGTTTGTTAACTGAGAAAACTGACATGAAATCATAGAGCAAACACACAATGTTATTTTCGCCTTTGAGACCTATGCATTAGATCATAATTTGCAACAAAAAACAACCTTCACAGTTTTTCATAAACTTCAGAACTAAGGAGGTTTTTTAAAGAAGAAAACTCTTTCACTGGAAAAGAACATATATCACTGACAAATTAATGTCACAGGTATTTTCCTAAACTCTCTAAACTAAAGTAAATTTTATTCATTATTTTACTACAATGCCTCGAAATTTATCCATAGCCGAGAGAGCTCAAATAATCGCACTTCACAATGATGGATTAAATATTAGTGAGATTTCTAGAGAATTAAATGTGTCTTATGGTTCAGAGATGATGGAACCGCAACTAAAGAAAAGCAGAAGCACTGCAAGGGCACTGCAATGAGGTATAGAAAGTAAAGTAAAGTAAAGTAAAGTAATCATTTATTCGGTGTTCCATTACATATGATACATTACAATACACATTTTCTTAAGCTAGACTAAACCTATGAAACAGCCGAAAGGGCTGACCAGCTCAGCTCATGCTGTGGCTTATAGCTACAAGCTACTAGCTTATAGCTTATAGTATGGGAGAAAACCCGTGAGTCTGACATCTGCTCGAGGCTGGTGGGCTCAATGAGGGACCGACTCCGAGAAGTCATAGAGGCAGATGGCGGCTACACAAGATTTAAACATTAAAATTTTTTTAAGTGACTTATTCCATGTAAAAAATAATATTTTTAACAACCAAATAATTTGCATTTTTACTACCGCTTCTTGTTATAACCCTTGTCCCGTCCTTTTCTAATCGAGCAAAGTGGATATCATTGGGGGAGGCCTACGTTTAGCAGTGGACATCCATTTATGCAAGGTGTTAAACCAGGCGACTAAAAAGTACTAGGTTGAGCGACTAAAAATACTAAGTGAGCAGCGGAAAAATAGGTGTAGGTAAGGTTAGATTGGCGACTAAGTCGCTCACCTAGTAATTTTGGTACCCTAAAATGTTTTTTAGTCGATCGGTTAATTACTTTCCTTACAAAAATACCCCTAAATACTGAAATTGGTAATTCATTATTGATAACTGAACAACTTTCCCAAGGAACATTAGGGCGGTTTCAGATTAGCGTTTTATACGCGCGTATACGCTCGTTTTCGGAAGCGCAATGTAGGCGCGTATAGTATAGGCGCGCCTTTTGCCACACGCGCGACTCGTACGAGCGTTGACGTGCTTGTATGCTCGTATAAGCGCGAGCCATACGCTAGTTCGAGCGAACACGCCGAAATATGCCCGTTTACGCGCGTTCAGTTTTTTGAAGTCCGTATTGTGGCTCGCGTGAAAGCGCGTATGCCGAAACGACCGTATACGCGCAGAAAAAAACGCAAGTTTGTAACCACCCTTATACCGCAATATTAGAATCAAGAAATTTGTATGTTGTTGATGAAAATCAATATTCGACGATTCGAAATTCGAAAAACGAATTCGCGAAGTGTCATAAAATTCAAGCAAAGTAAAATCAACCTTGTTGTTAGTTGACGAACAAACGAACTTCACCCTTACGGTGGTAGACCACATATTTGGCCGACTGTACTTAATTCGGTATACACTAGCGTAGTGGGTGGAGGGGTAATTGTGAATTATCCGTCCACCCACCAGTGGGAATGTCCAATGGGTGGACGGGTCGGGACTGGACCCAACGCCATCTTATTGGGAGAGCAGTGGACAAGATAGCCAAAGGTTGATCGTGTTTGGTACACACGGCGGCACATCAGACTATACATGTTGACCTTCAGACCGCCTTTATGCCCTACGTAATAAAAGCTGTTATCGCCGTTCAACTGTTTAACTTGATGTGCTGTCGAGTGTACCTCTCAAAAATCCTTACATGACACCGATAGGTATTATTTTACGGAAAGATCGAGGCCGCTATGAAGACGGATGGACCATGGCCCGCTATTATTTCTCGGCTGCTTGCGCCCCTACGCAACGAGTGAAATAGAAGATGGCTTTGAATGGACCGATTGAAATGATTCAAACGTTATTACATCAGGTTGGTATACAAGTTGGTCCCATTTTTTTAAATTTTGTAATCGGTTCAGTAGTTTCAGGAAATCTAGAAAATACTGTCGTTTTCGTTACCACTTTATGTGAATTTATTATACGTATCTCTAGGCATAACTCCTTTGTTTATACACCGATTTAGATGATTCTTGTTTTGTTAAAAAGGGGATACCTCAAGGTATTTTAACTATCTTAAAAAAAGGAGGTTTGATCAGATACCTATTTACCAGAATACACGTAAATTGCCTGCACGATGCACTAAAAAGAGTGAAATAAAAATTATTTTTATAAAAAAATAAAACCGCCTTCAAAAAACTCACATCAAAAAAGTAAGAAATAATCCCTCACCAAATAAATAACGTAAGTACTTTGAAGTCGGGTGGGTATTAACAAAAACAACAAAAAAAATTAATGTTTCACGCCCGACTTCAAAGCACTTACGTTATTTATTTGGTGAGGGATTATTTCTTACTTTTTTAATGTGAGTTTTTTGAAGGCGGTTTTATTTTTCCAAAAACACGTAAAAGTAAAAAAATATTTAATCATTCAATAACACATGACAAAAGTGCGGGACTTTTTAGGGTTCCGTAGCCCAATGGCAAAAAACGGAACCCTTATAGATTCGTCATGTCTGTCTGTCTGTCTGTCCGTCCCTCCGCCGTCTGTCCGTATGTCACAGCCACTTTATTCCAAAACTATAAAACTACACAGTTGAAACTTGATAGATAGATTTATTCTGTGAACCGCTTTACGATTTAAATACAAAAATAAAAAAATTAAGGGGTCCCCTCCATCCATAGAACTGAAACAAAAACTTTTTTAATCAAATATATATAGATATGTCTATAGATAGGTCTTTAAAAATTACATACTGGTTTCTCAAAGAATTTTTTGTCAAAGTCAATCTTTTGAAAGATAGAGCCTTCCAAAGTGGTAAAATGTGTCCCCCCCATCCCCTCTAACTTTTGAAATAAAAGAGTGAAAAATCTAGAAAAAATATACTTATGCTGTAGATCTTCATAGAAACTTTTAACGAAAATTGGATTGAACGAGATATGTCAGCACTTTTTGAGATATAGCACATTTTCAAAAACCGCAAATGTAACTTTGTCATTCATACAAACACTAAGTATAAAAAACAAAGTTATATTTTGCTGACAAAAAATTATAGTGGAATTTTGGCTAGGTTTGGCAATCGGTACGTTAAGTGGGTACGGAACATTTCATGGGGTAGTCTACTCGCACTTGGCCGATTTTTTCATATTAATCTTGGAACTTACTGATCAGATTAAAGTCGCTGTCAAGCCGAAATCGACATCATGCGCGAAGTGGTGTGAATTGTAACCTATCAAAAATATGGCATGGCTTGGCACTTAGCACCGACTTCAATCAGATCAGTTAGTTCCAAGATTAATTAGAAAAAGTCCCGCACTTTTGTCCTTTGAATTGAATGATTCAATTCGTTTTTAATTTTATGAGTAGGTATTTGTTTCAGTTTTGTTTTGAAGCCGGTTAAATATGTTTTGTAACTTTTTAATAGGCAATAAGGCATGCAGTTACACATGCAATTTTCTTTCTTTGCACAGGCACCCGCAGGATTTAGGAGGTATTGTCGATGTTTATGACAGTCTTTTCTTTTCTTTTCTTTCAAAATAATTACCTAAATGTAATTCCAGCATACTCGGACGCACAGACAGATATTAATTTTCGGAAACACAATAATTAACAACTTCAATTTACGCTTTTATCTAAAGTAGGTATCTATATTGATAAAACAGTAGTTATTGATAAGTAAGACTGTTAAAATTTGGTTTAATACCTTGTTTTGGTTAAGTAGCTACACCTAGGTATTTATTTATATTTATTAAGGTTCTTCAACGATAGATAGGGACATTAAATATTTCAATAAAACTTATTTTAAACATAGTAAATGTTCCACCAGTTACAGAAGAACACAGCATGCATAATTTGAAAATTATCTAAGTCAAACAATAAACAGATTAAAAATTAAGAATATAAAAGTTAAAGTTAAACGAGTCACAAACAAATACCAAATTGAGTTGATACAAAATATTAAATTGATTTTTTGATTAATAATAGCATTTAATAGGTACTATTTTTACTTATTCCTTCTATTTTTTTCCATCTAGTTATAACACGAGCAATAATATGTAACAACACACACTTTCAAGAACCTACAGTCTACATGATGGACCGGGGAATGACCTTGCGTTGTTAAGTTCTTGTTCGTAGATTTTTTATGTTATAAAATATAAATTGTTTGATTTGATTTATAAATATAAGTGAATATTGGAGATAAAAGTTTAATTCAAAGTATATATTGTAGACAAAGTGAAAAAAACAGTGATTCAAGAAATACAAGTGTTTTACATGCTGTGTTAATACACCCATACGAAGAGGATTTTTTATCACAACAATCTGGATGTTTATTACTCACTAAGTCTATCATTTGATTTATTTACAAACATAATGTGCTGATACAGTGGAATGAGTGCAAATTCTTATGGATATTGACCGAAAACCAATTAATTAAACGCACATAACCTCAAAATTTTTCGATTAGATACCTAAGAGATAAACGTCTCTGCTTTACGAAAATTAACAGCCAGCTGAATGGTTATCGCTTACTGAGCTTTTATATATGTAATTTTCCATGGATGTCGACCGCCTTCAAATTAATTAAATGCACCTAACCTTTTCTTTGCACAATAAATGTTTGCCCTAAGAAATAACATTTCATATGCTGCTTTCGCCTGAAACTGCTACAGAAATAACCACTTACCTATCAATAGCTATAACAAAGACAAACAAAAATAAACAGAATGGAGAGTAAATGTGCTGGTTGTCATCAAGAAATAACAGTTCGACAATATCTCAAATGTTGTCTTTGCAACGAGATTTACGATTTGGATTGTGCAAACGTTTCCATTCAGCGTTACTTTAATACAATGACCCCATCTCATAAAAAATCGTGGAAATGTCAAGCTTGTTTATGCAAAACACCAAAAGTAATGAATACTGATTCTACGCCTGTACGCTCTCGTGAACAAATTGATGTCCAGAACCAATTACCAGCTGTAAATAATCAAAATAATGTCACCATTAGAAAGAAAGCTGCGCGGGTCAACGAAACTTTGGATTCAGAAGAGTGTAGCACTTTGGGAGATACTGTACACATTGAAGAGTCTGAATTTCCTGAAAATAACAGCACTCACACAGAATTAACATTACAAAATTTAAGTGAACTTATTTCGCTTAGATTAAAAGAAAACAATAGAACCATTATAATAGATCTTCAAAACACAATACAAATTGAAATCAACAAAGCCATACAAAAACTAAAAGAAGATGTACAGCAACAAACAAACGACTTGATGGAACATAATGTTTTAATTACTAAAGATATACAATTTATGAACACCGAAATAGAGAACCTAAAAAAGCAAAATACAAAACTGAAAAATGAATTACTACAGCTAGAAAGGAAAATTGTGACACCTGTAACACAATACAAAGATGATAATTCTAAGAAAATTGTTCTCTACGGATTCGAAGAATTCCATAAAGAATCAGAATACGATTTAGAAAACAGAGTTATTTTTATGTTTCAAGAACTATATAATATTGATCTGACGGGATATATCGAAAGCTCAAACAGGATTGGTGGATTTAATAAAAATAATAACAGGCCTCTGGTGATCGATCTTTTAAGTAAGAAAATGGCTAAATATATATTGAAAAATAGCCATTACCTTTATGGAACAAGAATTTCAGTATCCGAATACTTAGACAAACAATCACAAAAGGAAAGGAAAATTTTACGGGAAAGAATGTTTAACGCACGGAAAAATGGCCATCACGCTGTAGTACGTAATAACCAGTTATATATTGATGGAAAGCAACAAAACGAACAGGCTGAAACCTCTTTGAATAAACAAAACCAAGATTTTACAATAGAGAACGAAAGCTATAATAGCAATCGTGGAGGAGAGATATTGCCAATAAATCCAAATGAAAATAAAAACCGTAGCAACCGTAGAGGCGATACCTTTCGAGGAAAAGACGCAAGATACATATCAATATAAAATACTTTATCAGAATTTTCAAAGCCTATACAACAAACAACATATTCTAACAGCCTTAGTAGATGAACATCCGACACTACATGCAGTTTGTATATCTGAGACATGGCTATCCGATCTCAAAATTGATCTAATAAATATTCCTGGATATAAAATAGCAACTTCCTACTCAAGAAAATCAAGATGCGGCGGAGGAGTTTGTATAATACTAAAGGATAATATAGAATGCTTAGACGTAAAAGAAATTTCTGAGTTCTCTGTGGAGTATGTAATAGAAGCTTCGGCAACCTTTATTCTTAAAGAAAATCTTTTATTGATTGTTGTGTATTGGAATGGTAGAGAGGAAGACGTTTTCTACACGCAATTACTCAAAATACTTAAATATGTAAATAAAAAACACTCTAAAAATAATATAATCCTAGGAGGTGATTTTAACATAGATATCTTAAAGAATAGCCCAAAGAGAAATCAATTATTGGATCTAATGCGTGAAAATAACCTAATTCAACACATAAAAGAACCCACACGCTTGAAAGCCTGTTTAGATTTAATATTCACTAATTGTACTAAACATATCGATACTGCCGTTGAAGAATTAGGAATTTCTGATCATGCTGCAACAGTAGTTCGTACCACTAGCCATTTAAAAACTAAAAATAAGAAAACAGCAAAATTTAACAGATAAAATTTTGTGAACATAAGTTATACAAAAAGCTTCAATTAACTAAAATATTATAATAAAATTATAATAAAATTATATATATATTATATATTATTATAATAAAATTAAATGTAAACTATAACATCATCAATTAATGTTATTAGCCAAAGGAAAGGTCTTCCCCCCTCACCCTTCTAGTTGCTGTGCCCGACAGGGTCCATATTTAACTGTTCATATTTTGTTAACACCTTTGTAACTAATATGGTTGAAGCAATAAAGTATTGAGTATTGAGTATTGAGTATTGAGTACATATAAAAATAGGAAAATCAAATGGTCCCTTGTCTCCCCCATGCTGGGGGCCAAGCCCACAAGCAAAGTTACCTTGTCTCAACCAAGGACGCCACGGGGAGCCAAGTGTAGGTACGAAGGGAAACCACATGTCTACCGTCGTAGTTGAAAATTAGTCATAGCTTAGGTATGTAGATACTTGTCGCGTTTAAGATGTTTGTAATTTTCTTTGTAAATACATGAGTTTTGCGGATTCACAATTTAGAGCGAACGTACGAGGGGAGGTCAATAAGTTCGCGGAATGGGAAGGATGGAGAAGGCAGGTTTATTTGTCCAAAATAGGTATTGATTGAGCACCTCATCAAAAGAATATATTCCAAATTTGAACGTAATCGGGTCATTAATATTTTAGTTATTTAGGGTGCAAGCAAGTCGGTAGGGAAGACAAAAACAAATCGAGATTTTTACGAATGTTATCGTCGGCCTTTGAAGCTCTGTGGAGAGATTAAGAATGAAGTCACAGCCCAAATTAATACTGAAGGTGAAAGCTATGTTCACCACCTTATTCCTAGTCGAAGAAGAAGTCGATACCTACAATGGTATAAAAATGACATTCCACCGCCAAAGAGGGCCAAGTTGGATAATAAGGCGGAAAAATGATTGCGACTGTTGTTTTGTGTATTTTACTCATCGACTATAAAGAATGCGGTGTTAATAGAACCGTACAAAACTGCTTGATTTATTAGAACATTTGGAGGGGTCCATAAAAGAAAAAATATGAGAAAAGGTTTTTGCTCCTTTGGCATGAAATGCATCTTTTTTTTTTTTTTAATTTATTTTCTAAATTTACAAAAAACAATTCCGAATTTATATTTAATTGCAGCAAGAGAAACCGCAAGGGGTTTATGTATTGCTGCCATCAGTCACTGACACAATGATAAAAAGAATTTTTTTAATGTTTTTTTACATTTCTCCGGTGCATCGAGGATTTCATTAACTAAATCCGTTTGCAGGTCATTTAACAATGCAGGTAGCAAATAACTAGAACATCTTTTACCATAAGTGTTATTGTATGAGGGCAGCACATACAAAGGTAAGTATGATAGGTTACGTAACTTTCTATTCCTTATTTTAGGTTTTAACAAAGAGTTATTCTCGATTTCATCACAAATTACAAACATTTTAATTTTATTATATATATCTATTATTTTACAATGTGAAAACAGGCTATGATAATCATTTTTATATTTGTTTTTAACTGAGTTAGGGACAGTCGTCTTTAGTAATCTAATTTGCAATCTATAAATGTCTTCTATGTATGTTTTATATGTCCTACCGTAGCTACTCAAGCCATATCCTATTATCGAATCAGCTAGTGCATTATACAGCATTCTTAAAATATTATATGGTAATTTGTAGTTCAGCAAGCATAGTTTTGCTAAAACAGCTCTTAGCTTTTTACAAACGTAATCTACATGCTGTTTCCAATTAAGTTTATTATCTATTATCAAGCCAAGGTACATATGCTGAGTTACAGATTCTAAATCCCTACACTTACAGTGAACTGTTGCGTTGGCGTGCAGGCAGTCATGAGAGTGAGCTCGGATAGTTGGCTGAATTACAGATTTGTTGTGTGAAGAATGAATATGGATATATTTTGTTTTTTCATAATTTATAATTAGGCCAACATCGTGCGCCCATTTACAAAGAAGATCAAAGTTTGCTTGCATTATTTTCTGTACAGAAGCTATGTTCCTATCTGCCACCAACAAACACGTGTCGTCAGCAAATTGATATACAGAGCCCTCCGCGAAGATATTACACACGTCATTTCAGTAAAAAAGATATTCAGTCGGACCGATCACCGAACCCTGAGCCGTGCCTTCTTCAGTCGACATAAATTGACTATGGACGTTGCCTATCTTAACCGTAGTTTGTCGGTTGGTGTGATAGCTTTTAAGAAGATCCAAGAGAGGACCCTGTATACCATTCTGCGAGAGCTTTGTATACAATGTGGTAAATTTTAAAGTTTCAAAGGCCTTACTAAAATCGATAAATAGTGCAATAACATGTTTTTTATCGTTTAAATATGCGTTGATTTCATCAGTGAATTTACATAACAATTGATTAGTATTTTTATTTTTTTGGAATCCAAACTGACGATCATGAATTATATTATTATTTGTTATAAAAGTGTTTATATATTTACATAAGTATTTTTCTACTATTTTATCTATGCAAGAGAGGATGGTTATGGGCCTATAGTTATTTATATCTGTATAAGAACCTTTTTTGTGTATTGGTCTTATAGTGCCAATCTTAAGTTTGTCTGGATAAATCGATTTACTTATACAGGTATTAATCAAATGAGTAATTATGGGCGTAATCTCTTTTTTAACATACATTATATCGGAGGCACGAATTCCATCAAAACCTGGACTTTTTTTGTTATTTAAATGCTTTATAATTTCCAAAATTACTTCCTCTCGTGCCTTATGGAGTCTCAAAGACAAATCGGGATTATTTATATATACATTTTTATTAAGTAAGGGCCTATCACATGTAGAAATTATATTTTTAACATTTACTTGAAACCCTTTCGCAAATTTGTTAGCTATAAGTTTAAGATTATTTTCGCGAATGTTTTTAATTATTATTTCATCGATACACTTAGTTAAACTACCACACAATTTATTTATTATTGCCCATACTTTTCTAGGGTTATGAAAATTTTCTATTACAGATTTTTTAATATTACTATTCCTCAAATGATTTATATATTTATTGGTTTTATTCCTATATTTATTGTATAATATATATCTCATATTTGGTACTTATTTAACTTCAACCGATTTCCTTCCAATTTCGCGAACTTTTTGACCTCCCCTCGTACAAAACGTGTAATTTCTAATATCAACTCAAAAGGGTCCGGTTGCTCGTACATTTAACTTTTGTCAAAATTGACAAAAGTTAAAATTTAACTGATGTCAATTTTGACATCGGTAAAAGAAAAATACATTGGTTATTTTAGGGTTAAAAGTGTTGTCTGTACTATTTTATTAACCTTCCCTTAATTACTAATGGCAAAATTTAAACCACCCCCACCCTGTCGGTTATTTTGACCGCCTTTAAATCTGTAATTTGACTGCTCGTTAAAGTAACCGCTGCTTCAACAACGCTTTTTAAATTTGACCGCCGGTTAATTTTACTTTAACCATAATTTAACCCTAACCAATCCCCCATCGAATACTAGTAGCTTGATGGGGGATCGGGAGGCGGCCTTAGGCGAGTCCCACATAACCACCGTCCACAAACCGCACGTGGATGGGGTATGCGTAAAAGCATTCCCCTCACTATAAAAAAAAAAAAAAAAAAAAAAAAAAAAAGCTTCGAGCAACCGGACCTAATAGAACTAGGTACCTACTAGTCGAACTGTTTGGAATAAAGGAAATTTTACTGATTGTTCGTTCTAAAACTGACAAGAAGCACTACGTAATTGGAACTATGAGTCTTAACAACATGTTTACACTTGCGTTTCAGTTTCTCAGACGACAGCGAGTGGGGTGTTCCCGAGATTTTAATTAACTCGGAGAAGTCAGTGTTTATCTACTCTCGTCTATATAAAGGCGTTAATGTTGAGGCTGGCTCATATGAGTCCCGTTCGTGCACATCGGCACATATTATACAGTTAAGTCTCAAAATTCGAATATGTTTGTAAAATTTTTGTTGTTTATGGCTGCATTGGCCGCAATCAATGCGAATCCTGTCGAGAGATCTCCTCTCGAGAGATCGGCAGTCAATGAAAGTAAGTACTGTTTACAAACTTTTGATTACATTATTGTACCTAATGGAACATTGTGATACTTTACGCTGGCGAAGATTAAGTACCTAGGTACCTACAATTATTTTGTGTGCTTCATGTATTACTTTGAACTTAAGCAAAACCTAAGCAAAATGTATTGCGAAGTACTTACCTACCTACCTACATAGCTACTTACTTATAAAAAGTCTTTTGCTTTAATCGTTAAGTCTGAAAATATTGGTTCTGGTGGAAATTGGTAAAATTTATTGTGTAGAGATGATTATTTTGAAGTGAAAAGCCAATGTGAATATTAAATTATGTTTTGAAAACGTCTGTGAAGGAAGACAATAAAAATTCATTTAGTGGTTATAAAAATTAAGTAAAAAATGAGTGAAATAGGTTAGAGGTAAGTGGTTCTGCTTTCATTATTAAAAGAGGGATCATTGTATTGCAATTTTAAATGAATTCTGATATTTATCTAGGATGTATTTTATTTTAAGATACGTATCGTAGTCTTAAGTTATTAGTCTTAAGATCCGGAGGGAGATCGATCTTCACTCATCTATTAACCAAATGAAACATTTGTTTATAAAATTTCGATTTATTAGCATCTTATTCACTTTCTATTTTAGTAGGTACACTTTTTAAATACTTTATTTAACGCGTCGCAAATTATAAACTAATGTAGACTGCCTTACAATGATTGGCATTTATGTACTTAGTACACTGTCGCAAAATGGGTATACACTTTTCTTAAAGGCTTATATTTAGTCATCATTATCAGCCTGTATAAAATGTCACTCATGTAAATTATTGCAACTAGTAAACTTTAAGTATGTACCTACATACCTACAGTCAAACACATCATCATCATCATCATTATTAGGTTTTTTAAAACATAACAAAAAGTGCAAATCAGTGTATTTTTTACTAGCTTTCCGCCCGCGGCTTCGCCTGCGTGGTCTACAGGACGTTATCCCGCGGGAATGTAATGTTTTTCCGGGATAAAAAATAGCCTGTGTTCCTCTCCAGGCTTCAAAGTATCTGTGTCCTAAATTTCAGCTAAATCCGTTCAGCCGTTTTGGCGTGATTGAGTAACAAACATCCAAACATCCAAATATCCAAACATCTAAACTTTCACATTTATAATATTAACAATAATTATAAATTATATTAGGTATATATAATATATATAGTAGGATAATGATATATTTATTATGGTGATAAGTTTATGATTATAGTGGTATACTTTCACTGATTCGAAAAATAGAAGTACTTAGTTACCTACATCATTATACTCCGGGATAGACCTGAATGGTCTCATGAAATCATAATTTGTCGAAATAGGACGGTAATTTGTTACAGGCAGCATTTTTCAAACCTTCCATTATTAGCTACCTCTATCTTGAATTAACGAAAATCTGGGCTACACTGATGATCGTCGCCATCCCTTGTGATGGTTTCTTCTGAGGTAGGTAGACCAAGTAAGTGTGCTATTGCAAAAAAAAAATAGATATTGATAATGTCACCTCCATCAATAAGTCAAATAGATAAAGTCTAAGATATTTGTTCTTCTTATTAAAAGTGGTATACTTCCGAGGTAGGTACTTTTTATTTGCTGTTTTGTTTATGTTTTCGAAATTTGTTAAGTAGGTAATTAATTTTTTACCCGATTGTATAACAGTAGCATATATGCGAAATCATCTACTAACTACCTGCTATAAAAGTTACATTTTTGATTCACTATCCACTGACGACAAAAAAATTTATTAAATATTTTAAGCAACCCCCGAACAAAAAATACCTGAAAATAAAATACCTCCCTCGGTCGGGAGACAGCAAAAAGATGTAGGTATGGCGTGTACGAGTATGTTAGGGTTCCCCGAACGAGAGAGGAATTGTATTTTGAGTTTCTTTGTCGGGGTTTGCTTAAAACTTTTAATATTATTTTTATTTCCTTATTAAAAAAAACACAAACTGCATACCGGTAAACTGGGGTACTTACATACTTTGATTCGAGGGGGTGACTTTGTTGACAACGCTTGTTTGACTGAATTATTATTGTTTCCATTTTTTTTGCAACTGACCTTTGGTAGCATAAATATAACTATAGATAGTATGCTCATTTTTTACTTAATTACCAATAATACTGTTTTTATACTTACTACATTATAAATTACTATTCATACAATAGTACTACGCCCGCAGCTTACAAAAAGAGCTTAAGACCTTGAAACGTCTGAACAGATTTTCACAAATTGTAGGTAAGAACCATCTAGATCATCTCAGCTTTGAAACAAAACTTATTACTTATACAAACTATTAGTATATATTTTTTAAAACTCACAATACAGAATTAAGGTAAACAATAGTTTCCTTACATGTTTAGTTAGATCTTTATGATCACTCTGACTGCGTCAATACCATTGACGATCTAAGTACCTATGCTTTCTGATATTTTTAAGTCGTTGAGTGTTCCGTTCCGAATAAGTTGCAATTTGTAACACATTCGTAACTGGTTATATTTAAGTAGGTACTTAATCACTTGATTTAACTAACCTTACGTACAAAAATACTGAAAAGCACATTAGACTACATTTAATTTCCTGATTGAAGCTAACAAGACATAACTTCTACAACACGTTTCTAATGGCTTTCACTGAAAAAGGTGTAAATCACTGCACTCACAAGACCACCTTATAGTGAAATAGGTTAATTATGAACATCTTTAATTTGGTTCGCACATGAAACCTTTCGTTATCTAATTACTACAGTACTTAGCACGACACCCGGTGTATTATTTCAATAATGATCATAAACTTGACCGTTTAATGCGTCTGTATCAAACAAATGTTGACAACTTTTATGTACCTATGTACCTAGGTAATGCACATTTAGTTGGACACACAGTGTAGTGTTGCACTAACAACTAAAGACGTAGGTACTGCGCCCCGCTGTTTTACCTGCATGCTACCAGTTCCCTTTGGATCATCTGCTTAAAGTCACGAAGGGTCTTAGCTTCAACAGTAGGATCATTCCATGGTAGTCGCAAGGGTGCGTAATGAATGATATAATTTCATTTGGTATAATTTCATTTCAATAACGTTCATATGACATAATAAACGTTTGTCATAACAACACTTCAACTAATTTAATTTTACATAAGTAATGTTTATTTCATATAATCATCATTTTATATAATATCATTTAACATAACACTCATTTTATATAAAAATATTTTATATAAAACACATTTGCTATACCTAACGGTCATTTCATATAATTTTGTTTCATATAATCATCATATGTAATAATTTTATTTGATATAATTTTGTTTTAAATAATCATCAATTAGTCAATTAAATGTATAGGGTAGGCAAAGGAGCAGGGGGCACGAGGGGTACAGTGTCCCCGAAAGGGGGGCTCGGGGGCGAAGCCCTCCGCCATAAAAAGCCACAACGGTGACAAAACAGTTGATGATAGGTTAGGTTAGGTAAGAACTGTGAGCAAAACAAAGCGCGAGCCGAGCGAGCGAAGCAAGCGTGCCGCGGCAGCGTCCGGCGAAGCGCCAGAAATAGTTATTCGTTGATTAGGTATACTGAATGAACGTTATATGAAATGATTTTATGTTATATAACCATTATGTGTTTTAAATATTATACAATGTAACTGTTATAGTAAATGTTTATTATATGAAACTTTTTTATATCAAATGTTCATTATACGGTTTAAAATTATATATTTTGAATTTATATCATTCGTTGATTATACAAAATGAACGTTATATGAAATGATTTTATGTAATGTGTTGTTATATTTTGTGAGTATTATACGAAATGTTGTTATATCATATATTACACACCCAGCTCGCACTACAAATATCATAAGTAGGTATGTACCTATATCAACTTATCGCATTATTATGACCGCATCGTCGTCGCTGGCGTCAGGGGCACAGTGGGAATGCTCCGTGGATCCGATAAGACAGGAATTTTATAACCTCTGGCTCAAAGTTAACTCATATCTAAGGGTAGGTAAATAGATCAAGGTTCTCGGTAGGGTTACCTATAGGTATTACTTAAAAACAAACTTAACTCAACCGCAATCAAAAATCTTTAAACTAAAATGCCTCCTTTAGACACACTAAACTTGGGTGTTGGGACAGCCTATTGACTGAGTCTGAAGTTATTCATTCATATAAAAAAAGTCAATGGATGCAAGTCGAAATTCTGCAATGACCAATCTAAACTGCAAAATAATGTTAGCTTAAAAATTTATCTTCATCCTACAGATTGCACCTCCTCTGAGGTAGATTAGAGCGCAGTTCTGTTTGCATAACTTTGCATATTACAAGCAATGTTTGCAACAAGATAGGTACATGGCTGGGCTATCTTGGCTACATTCACCTGCTTAATCTTAAGCTGGTAGTGATATCGCTATGAGAATTACAAAACATAGTTTGAAGAACTTTGGGGAGAGCCAAGTGCGTGGCCAGCTCCTGGCCCAGGGAGGAAGGGGAGGAGGGGCAAGTTGCCAGCCCATGGCCCTAACGGGTGGGGGCAAATTGATACTTTGGACGACAAAGGTACGAAAGGTACGAATTTTAGGTAATTTTAAGTCTCTCTAGGGAGCTTGCTTACATGCAAACCGAACACTTGGAATGTCACGTGGGGGCGTCGCTATTTAGGAGTAGTTGTCGGATGATTAAGCGGCCAGTCATGTGATCGATCACAATGACTGCTCCAATCATTCGCTATCAGCCGCTCCACATAGGTTGATAGGTTGTAGCTATGTAAGGGGTCAAGTGCAGAAATGCCTAATGTCTATATAATGTGATTACATATTCAAGAATTGCTACATTGTGCTATTTTTGTAGGTACATCCTGCATAATGCAAATTGCTGCTACTGGTTTGGCTTGGATAGTTTGCTCGCTCAACTTAGGAATTGAAGACGACAATAAAATTACCTACAGAGGATAACTATATTTCTTACCTGAATATAACAATTTTATTTACCATTAATTTAATAAATGATCTATTTATTTATTTATGGACAGCCAACAAGTTCATTTACTTAAAACTAAACAAAGTAATATTAGGTATCTAAGGAATACAATTTTTAGTAATGTCTTTGTTATATAGAGGCTGCCACGATGAAATAGTAGTTTATGTGACTGTCGCATAAGGAGGGGTATTAAAACACGAATGGGAGTTTAAAAAACGAGCCTTGGCGAGTTTTTTAATAGTATTCCACGAGTGTTTTAATACCGAGTTATGTGCAGTCTCATACACTACTTTATCTACACTCATTACATTTATTATATATTTCAAAAATAAAGCAAATCAATATTAATTATAAAATGTGAATTGGTGCCAAACCCCACTCATAGGAGTCTATACGGTCTATTCCTTCTAAATCCAAAATTCTAATTTTAAAAACGTTTCTGATTGTTGCCGGCTAAAGAAGAGCTTGAAAAAGTTGGAAGTCAGGGCCGGTAAATCCTACGGTTGCCATGGAGACTGTAAATTTAAGAAATATAAGTGTTTTATAATGAGTGGCAGCTGTATCCGGGTGTTGCATAATGGTCATTATGAAACACCCGGATACAGCAGCTTTTTTATTTTATTGTTGACTATGGCATAAAGTGTATCAGTATACGTTCAGGCATGAGTTCATAATTCGAAAATTATAACATGAGTGTAGATAAAGTATTATTATGATCGTACCCCTAGTGTAAGTTTTTATGCCAAGCAAACGCAAACTATTTCGATTCCGTATTTATGTCAATTTGTATGAAAACTGTATAAGCGCGATACTCGCCGCTAGAGGCGCTGATACAGTTTTCATACAAATTGACATAAATACGGAATCGAAATAGTTTGCGTTTGCTTGACATAAAAACTTACACTAGGGGTACTGAGCTGCCACGGCATGCGTAAATTGCATTCAACATAGGTAAGCAGAACATGCAAACTAATTACAATCAAGAAAGATTGAAATATATACACGTATGAAAACATTGTAATGGTGCGGTACATAAAGTGCATATTAGCTAGGTACCGATATAGCCAAGAGTAGAAAACATCTTTAGCGGTTCTGTGCACTCGTCAGAAAACGTGACCATCGAGAAAAACTGTTACAATGTCATTAGAATACGATGGCCAATTTTGCCGCCGTTTCCAAAGTTGTAATAGCTCAGTTAGAAAACGGCCGGCATTGAGGCCAGAAGACCTCGGTTCAAATCAAATCCGTATTTTTTCCTTTTTTTTGTCAACTCGTTGTTTTTTTTCCACGATAGCTCCGCCAATTGTGAGCCGAATATGATAATTCATTTTTTTCTGATAAACCAAAGTTACAATTTGGTCCCATGAAAAATTTACAGTAGTCGGTCCAGATCTTTCTTCAGAATCCTGAAAAAAAAGCACATTGTTGTCGTCTGGTAGTTCCTGCTTTTTATATCTTAGCGAACTATTAACCAATTTCGATGATTCTTTTTTTATTCGAAAGTATGTGGGTAGCTAAGGAGCTAGAGCAAACATAACATAGTGACATAGGCAAATTTATATTCCGGAAAAATATCACTTTCCCTCGGGATAACGTCGTGTAGTACACGCGGGCAAAACTATGTGATATGATTTTTAATGTCTTAATAATAATCATAGCCTGCACTAATATTTATTAAATGAATAAATAAAATAATCTATTCTATACATATAATAAAACTGTAAATGATCCAATCCAAACATTGAAAAGAAATAGAAAAAAATGTACCAGACTTTCAAACTTTTTACGTTAATAGAAAGTGCTCGTCACGTTTAACAATTTTCCTTCTGATGGTTTTTTTATATCTCTCATAGTTTGGCTGGACTGGTATGGTTCCACATCAGATACTTCGATCTTCAAAATAAATTATAGCCTATAAGTTGGCGAGGACCAATAGCTATATAACAAAAAAGTTTCATCAAAATCCGTTCAGTAGTTTTTGCCTGAAACGCGGACAACAGACAGACAGACAAACAAAAATTTAAAAACTATATTTTTGGTAATGTGGAACCCTAGCAGCCAGGTTAAACTATATGAGAGACAAACATAAATACTGTTTAACGTAATGAACATTTTCTATTGACGGAAAAATATCGAAGGTCTGGTACACCTGATGTTGAACCCTAGATAAAAATATAGCATCTATATAAAGAGAAGTTGTTCAGCGTGATAAGTATTTTCTTTTGACATACAATCTATACTAATATTATAAACGTGAATGTGTGTTTGTTTGTATGTCCGTCTGTCACATCAAAACGGAGCAACGGATCGACTTGTTTTTTAGTATGTGGGTAGTTTAGGAGCTAGAGAGTGACATAGGCAAATTTTACTTGCTAAAATATCACTTGCTCTCGAGTTAACGTCGGCGTCGTGTAGTAAACCGCGGGCGGAAGGCTATGTGATATAAATTTTAATGTGTAAATTTATGTACCTATAATAGCGCTGTACTAATATATATTAAATTAATTAATTAAAAAAGAAAACAAAAAAGCTCATAAGCCTAAAAAATTAATAAGTACTTAATGTTGCCGAAAGTCACTATTCCATGCGGACGAAGTCGCGGGCACAGCTATTATAAAATAAATAAGTAGGTATAAATAAGTAAGTAAGGTATAAATATATAGGTAGGAACTAGACTGGATAGCGGTTACTGGAAGTAGGAGAGGATCGTGGTATATGCAATTTAATGGTGTATTGAAGCCGCTGGATGCGGGCAGCGCAGGACCGATCGTTGTGGAGATCCTTGGGGGAGGCCTATGCCCAGCAGTGGGCGTCGTTCTACTGACATGATGATGATGATGATGATGATGATTGAATAATCGTGTAAATCCTTTCTACCATAGAATCCACTGACGAACAGTGACGAAATTCGTTCGTTGATTAATTATTTACGATGGAAAACTCGTTTTTTTTATAAGTTAATATTTTGACTTAATTATTAATCACTTATGCCTGGGTGCAAAGGTAAAAACGAAAAGAAAATCATGGATAATCTCACACGAGTTGAAAATGTGATTGTTTTCTTTGTTAATATACAAACAACAAAACAAAAGGTGATAGTCATTTTAATAGAAATTAAAACAACTCTATACGAAAAACACACTACTTTTTACTTTCTGACTGTCACGTTTTCATAAAAAGCATTTCGGCATTATTTGTTTTGTTTATTGTCAGCAATTACTTAATTAGTTAGGATAACGATAGAATAGAACAGTTAAATTAAAATAAAATATTCCGAACGGATTGCAGCAGCGTTCTCTTTTGCTTGTGTCGTCAAAAATTTACTCCGTTTTGTGCAAATTGACACGTTCTCTACGAAGCTTCTCCAGCCACTTTGGAAGCGGAAGTCAAGTTAAATTTTGTTTAACTTTCAAGTCCTTAATTAAATTTCTTGAAAGGAATTTTCGACAATGTACCTACTTGTTTATACCTACTTACTACATTAATGAACAGAGAGCCGACCGAGGACGGTAGTACCTATATCATTTCATCAACACCCGAAACCTTGATAATTCTTGTAGATAATTGCATGATTTGCAATTTTTGCCTGATGTATTTTTATGATAAATATCAAACGCAAAAAATCTCATAAATGCCACCTTTGACCTGGAATTACTTTTTTGCACATCTAGGATTTTAGGGGACTTTTCTTATTTGATAGGTACTTACTACAATTTATTAGTGATAAATTGTGTCCCAACCATTAGCACCAATTTTTAGCTTTATGCGGATTATTGTGAAAGTCTAACTTGACCTGGCTATTTCACGTTTCTTAAGTAGGTAGGTACTTAATCAAAACTAAACCCTACACCATTATTTGAAGGTCCGCAATACAACTTCACCGTTATCTCGGTGATCGAACTGGAGGAGCCGTGCGTGCGGCAGGGCGGCACCTGCGTCCGGCTCGAGGACTGCGACCCCACCAACCTGGTGACGGTGCCCGGGTCGTTGTGCCCCAAGCAGCGGCACTTGGGCGTCACCTGCTGCTACGTGAGTTTAACAAACAATAAAAATCAAACAACCATCGAGGACTGCCACCCCTCTAACCTGGTGACGGTGCCCCTGTCGCTGTGTCTCAAGCAGCGGCACTTGGGCGTCACCTGCTGCTACGTGAGTTTAACAAACAATAGAAATCAAACGACAATCGAGGACTGCTTCCCTCCTACCTGGTGACAGTGCCCCTGTTCCTGTGCCTCAAACAGCGGCACCTGGACGTCGCCTGCTGCTACGTAAGGTAAATTATATTAAACAATAAAAAATCAAACAACCATCGAGGACTGCGCCCCTCCAACCTGGTGACGGTGCATCTGTCGCTGAGCCTCATGCAGCGGCTCATGGACGTCGGTCGGTCGCCTGCTGCTACGTGAGTTAAACAAACATTTAAAATCAAACATCAATCGAGTACTGTGCCCGTCGAACCTGGTGACAGTGCCCCTGTCGTTGTGCCTCAAGCAGCGGCTCCTGGGCGTCGCCTGCTGCTACGTGAGTTCAACAAACAATAATAAACCAATAACAATCGAGGACTGTGCTCCTCTAACCTGGTGACGGTGCAACTGACGCTGTGCCTCAAGCAGCGGCACCTGGGCGTCGCCTGCTGCTACGTGAGTTCAACAAACAATAATAAACCAATAACAATCGAGGACTGTGCTCCTCTAACCTGGTGACGGTGCAACTGACGCTGTGCCTCAAGCAGCGGCACCTGGGCGTCGCCTGCTGCTACGTGAGTTCAACAAACAATAATAAACCAATAACAATCGAGGACTGTGCTCCTCTAACCTGGTGACGGTGCAACTGACGCTGTGCCTCAAGCAGCGGCACCTGGGCGTCGCCTGCTGCTACGTGAGTTCAACAAACAATAATAAACCAATAACAATCGAGGACTGTGCTCCTCTAACCTGGTGACGGTGCAACTGACGCTGTGCCTCAAGCAGCGGCACCTGGGCGTCGCCTGCTGCTACGTGAGTTCAACAAACAATAATAAACCAATAACAATCGAGGACTGTGCTCCTCTAACCTGGTGACGGTGCAACTGACGCTGTGCCTCAAGCAGCGGCACCTGGGCGTCGCCTGCTGCTACGTGAGTTCAACAAACAATAATAAACCAATAACAATCGAGGACTGTGCTCCTCTAACCTGGTGACGGTGCAACTGACGCTGTGCCTCAAGCAGCGGCACCTGGGCGTCGCCTGCTGCTACGTGAGTTCAACAAACAATAATAAACCAATAACAATCGAGGACTGTGCTCCTCTAACCTGGTGACGGTGCAACTGACGCTGTGCCTCAAGCAGCGGCACCTGGGCGTCGCCTGCTGCTACGTGAGTTTAACAAACAATAAAAATCAAACAAGCATTGAGGACTGCGCCCCTCCAACTTGGTGAAGGTGCCTCTGTCGCTGTGCCTCAAGCAGCGGCACCTGGGGGTCGCCTGCTGCTACGTGAGTCCAACAAACAATAATAAACAAATAACAATCGAAGACTGTGCCCCTTCAACTGGTGACGGTGGCTATCGCTGTGCCGGCCGCCCAAGCAGCAGATACACTTTAATAATAGATAACAATATTTGAATATGTTGACAACTTACATAAATTTTCATCATTTGAATATTGACGAAGTTCTTCTAACTAAATATTTCATTAAAAGTAGTTTAATGCATATTGAAATAATACTAGGTATATATTTTTTAAATTATGGTCTAAGCACGTCTAAGTAAGTATTTTTAGTGTTTCTGAAGAAAAAGCTTATGGTATAAGATTAGTACTTACCTGCCTACCTATTCAATTTCCACCGCGCGCAGACTCTCTGGCGCGCACTCAGTGGGGTTGTAATGCAGGGAACGCTTCGATTTATATGATCGAAGATGGCACGACCCAATTTTTGTAGTTGACAGAATTATACTACTTAATATTATATTTATTCTCTTTCAGAACTAAAACCCGCCACCCACCGCAGTATTTGAAGAGCTCGTACTTATGTGAAAACTTAACTATGTTTGAACTTAATTAGTTTTTATGGATTCTTTTATTTATTAAAAATAAGTTACGTTATTTTTGTTTATCTTATAGGTATTATTGTACTAAGTACATTTTTATGACATGGTATTGTTATTTTGAATACAATATAATAATGTCACTTGAATAGTTTGTTTTTTTGTTTCCCACTGTTAGTATAAATTATTAATTACCTAAGTACATATTTATAATAAGCTACATGACACATAGGCATAAAAAATAAAGATAAAAATATTCTTTATTCACTTAGACATAATAAATATGTACTTATGAATCGTCAATATTTTCCTACCACCCATTCAAGACTTTTTTAACTGACAAGAAGAATGGGCGCAAGAAACTTGCCAGCGTTTCTAGGTAACGACATTTACAAGAAAAAAAAAACATATCGTTACTAATACAACAATTGCTTAGTATAAAAATACATCATATTAAACAGTGATTATGTTATGTGTTACATCATGACCATGCATTGCGGTCATTCAAATAATCGTCTACTTTATAGTATCCTTTGCTCATCAGCGACTCTTTAACGTAACATTTAAATTTATGCACTGGTAGTTCAATTATATGCTGTGGAACTTTATTAAAAAAGGCTATGCTTTTCCCCAGAAATGAAGCTCTGGATTTTTCTAGCCTAAACTTGGGAACGACAAGTTTATCTTTATTTCTTGTGTTAAAGCGATGAATATCGCTCTGCTTTACAAATGTATTATAATACTTTTTCACATAAATTATATTTTCATAGATGTATTGTCCTGCAACAGTTAAAATGTTTATTTCTTTAAATAGATCTCTTAAAGAAACTCTCGATCGGAGGTTGTACATGGCGCGAATAGCCCTTTTTTGGAGCACGAATATACTGTGGATGTTAGCGGCTGAGCCCCACAACAAAAGGCCGTAGGACATAACACTATGAAAATAACTAAAATAGACTATTCTAGCCGTTTCAATATCGGTTAAGAGCCTTATTTTCTTAACTGCGAATGCGGCCGAACTGAGTCTACTCGCCAAGGCTTCGATATGAGGATCCCATTGTAGTCGCGAGTCTAATATATATAGACTTGTATAGATTATTATGAAAGGCTTTGACAGATAGTTTAATATGCTCAATATGCATTCTCTGAGCCTGAAAAAATACATGAAAAAAGTACAAATAAAAAGTTAACATAAATGGACAATATTATGGTATGACCGTAGGTCTCTACTTTTTTACAATAAACACCCAAAGCTTCTAAGAAAAATGTTATTTTTTAATGCTTTTAGTGAGGTTGGGGGCAGATCCTCTGCCCCCAACCTTCTGAAACGGAATCGGATTCGAATTCAGTGCTTTGTCTTTGTCTATTCTGAAGTTACAGTGTCAAGATTCGATTTATATGATCGAAGGTGCTTGCGCTGTCGGGAAAGTTTCCGACGGTTTGTGAATCAGGGGCTGTTGTAGCCCTAGCCCCCAAGCATAAAAACTGTCACTGATAAAGATATTGTAGGTTATTCATGAAAAACAATCAACATTTCGATCGGAATGGATCTAGCTTTTCTATAGAAAAATAAAAAATAAATTGAATATTTTAGTCACAGAACATGGAACGAAAACAATCTTTCCGTGTTCTGTGATTTTAGTATATCTACATATTTATGTAAGTACCAAAAGTGTATAAGTATTTTATTCCGTTAGCCTTGACCTTAAATAAGCAACATGAGATCACTAGTTCTGTGTTTTTATCAGTAAGGTCATAAGCTGTGTTCGTAATCAAAGCATGGACAAGTTACGCAGTTTATATTTATTTATAGGTATAATTTTTCTGTACTTGTGTATGTAACCGAACTTCTCCTAAACGGCTGGACCGATTTTAATGAAATTTTTGGTGTGTCTTCAGGTGGATTCGAGAATGTCAGGATCGGATCAGCTAGTAATAGTACCTACCGTAGTTATTAGCGCTGCCTGGTTTTCCCCGCTTAGTTCCCTTCACTGTGAGAATATCGAGATTAATTACAACCTCATCATTATCAGCTGTTCGTCCCCCACTGCTGGATGCCCAACAGTTGGGGGATGCCTAATGCCTATGCAGGCATTAGGCATTCCCCAAGGATCCCAACAAAGATCGGTCTTGCGCTGCCCGCAATCAGCGTCTACCCGCGACCTATACCATCCGTCAAAAGCTGTCAAAACGCTACCGTCAATATATCATCATCATCATCATCATCATGTCAGCCGAACGACACCCACTGCTGGGCATAGGCCTCCCCCAAAGAATCTCCACAACGATCGGTCCTGCGCTACCCGCATCCAGTGGCTTCCCGCGACCTTGACCAGATCGTCGGTCTACCTTGTAGGAAGCCTGCCCACGGAACGTCGTCCGGCACGCGGTCGCCATTCGAGAACCTTTCCGCCCCAACGGCCATCGGCTCTCCGCATCTGTTCTGTGGTATGGGGATGGTGTGGGAGCTGGAGAAAGAGAATGGCTTCTTTGAATCCCGGAAAAGTATCACATTCCCGCAGGATAACGTCGTGAAACCCACGCGGGTGCAGCCGCGGGCGGAAGTCTCATCATCATCACCATTTCAGCCGTACGACCCCCACTGCTGGGCATAGGCCTCCCCCAAGGATCTCCACAAAGATCGGTCCTGCGCTGCCCGCATCCAGCGGCTTCCCGCGACCGGCACCAGCCCCCTGATTCAAAACTCGTCAGAAACGGAATCGGATTCGTATTCTGTTGTGCTTTGTCTTTGTCTATTCTAGAGTGAGTGACAGAGACAGGGCATACATTCCGCTGTCGGGAGCGTCCGACGGTTCGTGAATCAGGAGGCACATCGTCGGTCCACCTTGTAGGGGGCCTGCCCACGGAACGTCGTCCGGTTCGGTTCGGCGGAAGTCTATTAGTTAAGCATATTACCTATATGCTTTTCCGTGACTTAAAAAACAGAGATATAACGTAAACGGTTACCTTACCTATCTATCATGAATTCGATTTTTAGAGTACGAATTTCTTCAAAGCGTAGCAGATAGACTGATAGACAGAGTTACTTTCGCATTTATGATATTAAAGGGATAACCGTTAGTTCTAGTAGGCGTTTGTTGTGCTGAGCTGAATACTGTCTGTCTGTCGAGATGCGGTTTTCAGAACGGTAAGTATTTGTTACATTTAGAAGAAGGTTTTAATATTTTAACCGACTTAAAAAAGGAAGTTCTTACAGAAAAATGGAAAATGAAGTATTTAGAAAAAATCGACCCGTCTCACAACTAGCTCCGATGGGACTCGAACCCACGACCTTTCGCTTTCCGGGCGACTGCTCTAACCACTGAGCTACGGAGTCGTTCTCAGTGGTTAGAGCAGTCGCCCGGAAAGCGAAAGGTCGTGGGTTCGAGTCCCATCGGAGCTAGTTGTGAGACGGGTCGATTTTTTCTAAATACTTCATTTTCCATTTTTCTGTAATAAAAATTGCATTGTGAATGCAAAAAACTAAAAATTAAAATAAGGAAGTTCTTAGTTTGACCCATATGTATGTATGTATGTTTGTCCGCGAGATGCGGTTTGCAGAAAAGTATTTGTTTCATTTAGGAGAAGGTTTTGTTATCACAACCGACTTTAGCACTAGAGGGCTCGCGTCCAAAATTTTCCTAGAAAGCTCGCGCGGGGGACATATTGCCATCTATCAAATATGGGATTTTTTCTAACCACTCTAATTTGATGAAAGCAAATAAGTTATATGACATAATATGACCAATCAACTTTATTTCTTACTAGATAAGACAAGACTACACATTTGCTTAAGTTGAATTGAACTATAAACAAAAATCAAACCTACCATGTACCTATTGTGATTATACAGTCGAATTTTTTTTCAAAACCATAATTTGGTAAGTGAACCTTCTTAATGTAATGTTTACAAATGGGTTATTCCAATTCAGTAGCGTCTACATCACAGTTAGAGCAAACTATGATTTGGTCACCCACGTACGTGCGTCACCCATATACTTTATAAGCGCACTGCGCACACGCCGATGCACCTAGAGTGATGGCGCACTACAGCTGACGCGTGGGTTGATTTGATTCGTACTAGAGGAATACCTGAGAAAGCAGCACTGAAGCGCGTTTCGTTCAAAAGTTATTAAACAATATTACACCCTGGGTGACATATGTCACCCACGCGAGCCCTCTAGCACTCTAGTGTTAAAAGTAAATAAAAAGAAATAATAACGCACCGACCGTTCCGTACCATCATAAATTTAAATAAATATAATGTGAAAACATTTTCAAGTTATACTTATTTTTGATGATAATTTTTGTTGATTATTTCTGAAAAAGTTTACTGTTTAGAGACATCGTTTTATTTTTCCTGTAATCTTTACATAAACTTCAACTTATCACATACAATAATTTCAGACTTTTTTCTATGCAAACTTCGGAGATTACGGTAGTTCTTTTTTTACTTTTTTCATCAAAAGTCGAAAACTATGCGTCTTAGGAAAAAAAAGTGTTAGAGAATGTCCAAGCAGCGATCTTTCATATGATACCCCATATGCCCTAGTAGCCCCACCTCAAATTTTTAAGACCCCATTTCAGTCTCTTTTGCAAAAAAATATAAATATTTTTATTACTTTCTTATTTGAATAATAGTTGGGCAAACGTCATCTAAAACTATTCCAAATTTCAAGTTGATAGCATTTATTAGTAGTTCTCGAGATGTCCATTTGTGACAGACAGACAAAGTCCCGCCATAAGGGTTTCTTTTTACGATTTTGGTTCGGAACCCTAAAAACTTACTGACTCTTTCTATCTATCTCTGTGATTAATAAATGGTTAAAAGTGTTTTTAGGGTTCCATAGCCGTTCTTTCATACAAACCCTATGCGAAACAAAGTTATTTCAAAAACCGCAAATGTAACTTTGTAATTCATACAAACACTATAAAAAACAAAGTAATTTTTCGCTGGCGACAAATGATAGTGGTATTTTGGCTAGGTGTTTGGTGTCTGCACGGAACCCTTCATGGGCGAGTTCGACTCGCACTTGGCCGATTTTTCTGTTCTGATACTACGCTTTTTAAAGCTCGTCAACCCTCATTCTGAATAGGTTTTTCGAAGACAACCGTATATTATTGTTTTCGCAATGATAGAACGATTAAAGTATTATAGGAATTATTCAATAAACAGATGGGTGCAAAGCGCTCATTTTTCGAGACCTTTTAATCGCTGCCAATCCTATTGTTCTGACAGGAAAAACAATGCCACAGCGTTTACGTGCATTTTGTGGGCTTCATACTATCGGCAAGCGTTATATTTATTCGTTAAACTCAGTTCAATACTTTAAAAAACTCATTTTTCTGTTCTGATATTACGCTTTTCAAAGCTCGCCAACCCTCATTCTTGACAGGTTTCTCGCAGACAACCCTATCATCGTGTTTGCAATGATAATTACTATAATGATTAATACAGTATAGGAATTATTCATTAAACAGATGGGTGCAAATCACTAATTTAGGTAAAAAATAAGTCACTGACTGACTTTGTAATTTTTTCCTACATATTTATTGTATACTTAATCGCAGAAAGAGAAATTCCGCTTATTTAATTATAAGGTTATTCAGCCACTGCTTTACTTTTGTATACTTACCTTTAATCGCAGAAAGGAAAATGTTATCTGCTTATTTATAAGGTTATTCAGTTACTGCTTTACTACATTTTAAAACATTTTAAATCTACGACTTTGCTATAACACTTTACGCGAATGCAAGAGCGCATGTCACTGGTGTCGATGTTGTGGTAGGTGTGATGAGGCTTTAAGCGCAGTAGAAGAGCTTAGTACGCTGAGCTTACCGACCGCCCCGTGAGAGTGCTCGTGTCGTGGTGCGGTGCCGTGCGATAGTCGCCGTTGCGTCGCGAGTCGGTAGTGTCGTGTGTCGTGCGTTGCCGCCTTTAATACAACTTCACATTTTGGAATTAAAAGGTAAGTTTTTCAGTTTTGGCGTTGGTTTTTCACTATTTCATGATTTTTTCTTTCATTTTTTGTACTTTATTTTTAACTTTTTGCTATCTGAAAAATGGAAAATGAAGTATTAAGAAAAAATCGACACGTCTCACAATCAGCTCCGATGGGACTTGAACCCACGACCTTTCGCTTTCCGGGCGATTGCTCTAACCACTGAGCTACGGAGTCGTTACGAGAAGCGTCGAATTTATCCAATACTTCTTACTCGCTGTATAGTCAGCGTTAATTTCATCAATGTGGAGATATTACTACCCTCACACGTGAAAGAAATAGCTTTCCAGGTATTTGGCAATCGCTAAAGATGAAATTACTATTGCAAGTTATTTTAATTTTTAGTTTTTTGCATTCATAATGCAATTTTAATTACTGAAAAATGGAAAATGAAGTATTTAGAAAAAACCGACCCGTCTCAGCGACTGCGTTCCTCTGCGCAGTATTTTTAATCATTTTCCCAAGGAAAGCAGATATCTTATTGTGATAAAAAGTATCCTAATCCTAGGAAGTACTAGATAGGTACCTACTTAGGTAGATAAGTTATTGTCAAAACCCGTGTAGAAGAACCTAAAAAACAGCTATCGTAGAAATTTATTTGATCGAGTTTCGTAGAGTTTGATTTTATGAGGTGTTTTCATGATAAATTCTAAATTTATAGAAAACTGATTTGTCGTTAGTTCTGTAGATACTAGCTACTTGTTTGAATGATCACAAAAAAGATTTTAAAAGGAATACTTACTTCAATCGAAGCAGGTTTTTTATAATTAAAAAGTTACACAACTAATTTAAAAATTAAAAGTAAGTATTTCAATGTGAGTGGATTATGCAAACTTGATATAAGCAGACATACAAAAAAATATAGTCTTGTAAAATATGATCATGAGATCTTTTGTGTTTGTAATGCGGAGTCTATTGTGCGGCTGGCCTGAGGCGGGCGCTCGGGCCTCGGGCCTCGGGGCCTTTCGTAATAATTTTCGAAATTATTGTTCTGAATACTGGAGCCCCGGGGGCAACCCCGGGGCAGTTGCCAAGCCCCGTTAGAGTTTCGTGTTCGCATCGCACGTATTTATAGCACACAGTGAAATAGCGACAGAAACTCCTCTATAAAAAGCAATTTTTTTTTCCATAAGATACCTATGTGTCATTGTGATACCTCTTTCCAATACACAAACGTAATAGAAAAGCGTAAGCCTCATCATCATCATCATCATCATCATCATCATCAGTCATTTAGTGTTCCCACTGCTGAGGCATTGGCCTTTCTTATGGATGAATAAGAAGAATGGGCCATGATCCACCACGAGGGCCCAGTGCGGATTGGTGGGTATTAACAACTGCAAATGCATCCGGGTGCCTTCCAAAGTTTCGAAGCACGGAGGAGATGAAAAATGTTTGGTCCCCAATCCCGTGACCGACCATTGTGAAAGTTGCTTAACCTCAACGATCGCAGGCCGAGAATGAGATTTTTCCCGCTGTAAAAAGTAGCCTATGTCCTTCCTAGGGTCTTAAACTACATATCTCCATTCGAAATTTCATCAAAATCGGTTGAGCCGTTTTGACGTGAAAACGGAACATTCAGACATACAAAATAAACAAACAAACATATATACATTTTCGCATTTATAATATTAGTAGGGATTGTTTACAATTTCATTTTGCATACTAAACAATTTTTAATAAGTGATCTCTTTCTTATCTTTTAAAAAGTGATATTTTTACTATTAGCTTCATAAAAAAAATCTGCTTTCCTTATTAATCTTCGTATGTTTACCTGATAACATGAAAACTATTGATCTTTACGATTACGCGATTTTTACGTCTGCGGTGACTGGAGGCAGTAGCAGAGTTACCAGTAGGCTGATTTGGAGTGGAGGGGCGGCTGTTTTTTACAGGGGGCAGCAAGTATCGCGCATATTTTGGTTAATTTCACGTCATTATGAAATTAGACGTAGGTCAAAGGTGTATACAATTTTAAACCTTGTTTATATAAAGATGAAGTATAATTTTATTTGCGACTGACTTGCGATGGCTGGGGTTGGAGGCATAAGTATTGGTGGGAAAAGTTAACAAACCTCCGATACGCAGACGACACGACACTGCTGGCTGCAAACGAGTCTGAAATGGGAACATTACTAAACAAAATGGAAGAGATCGGCAACAGTCTGCGACTCTACATAAACAATCAATGACCAAAGTCATGATTGTGGATCGCACTAAAACTCTGACTTCTAATCAGATAGTGGATCTGGAGACTGTTAATGACTTTTTATATCGGCTCTTATATTAGCAATACCGGTTCTAGCGAAAATGATGTGTGAAGATGGATCGGAATAGCAAAAGGTGCCATGTCTCAACTAGACAAGGTGTGGAAGAACGGGGGAATAAGTTTGAAAACGAAAAACAAGACTAGTTCGTACCATGGTTTTCTGTACGGGGCGCTGAAACATGGATGCTCAAAGCTGCTGATCGTGGACGCATCGGTGCTTTTGAGATGTGGTGCTAGAGAAGATGGTTCAGTACCTATACCATGGACAGCACATCGGACCAAGTTGGTCCGATACTGAAAATTTTTCTCTAGCACCACCTCGCAAAAGCATCAATACCATTCAATAATTCAGCAACTCAGGATCGTCACAATACTATCTTCCATCTATCTAAAGCGAGTACTTGATTACTTTGGCCACATTGCCAGGAATGAAGGCGACTTTGATAGTGACAGGGAAAGTCGACGGCAAAAGGTCACGTGGTCGCAGCCCGATGCGTTGGTCTGACCAGATCCGCACCATTCTCGCCTCCTCAGTCTACGACGCACTGCATGCCGCCGCCGGTGACAGGGGACGATGAAAGGCCATCATCAAAGAAAGACTGCTAGAAGGTGGTGGTAACGATCCTCAGACATGAGGAAGACGACGCGAGGAGGAGGAGAATAAGAGCATATGACTATGACCTAACCTACTGTACCTAAGACCATTAAGCACTTAGCACTGAAAAGTGAAAAAAACCTTATTCTAGCCACAACCGGGGCTCCTAGCCTACTTTGTATGAGAAATTGGGCTCTAAATCTGAAGAGTCCGATCGAGTTATACAAAACTCATACAAAAGGAACTGTAGCTATGGGCCGACAATTCTCGTATTCGGTGTCACAGTGCGCAAACGCCCTTAGGTACTGTATTCCGGTGTGTGAGGGCCTTTAGGGGGCCATATCTCTGTGGCCTCGGGCGCGGCCCTAGGCGAAGTGCGGGCCTCATTCTCAACATGCCTGGCTCAGCTCGCATATACAAACAGGCCCCGCAACTTTGTTTATGAAGTTCTGTGTGTTGAATCCCATCAGCTGATTAAAACATTTTGATTGGAATCTATGTTTTTGGTTAATTTATTATCTGGCAGATTTTCAGTTTGCACGATTAATTCTCGACATGACAAAAGTTTGCCGTAAGACATTTTTTTTCAGAGATAAGCCCACAATTTAGTTCTGTTCTAAGTATTTTTACCGTTATTTCCGAGTTCAGTATGAAAATTTCGTAAGTCAATATCTAAATCTATTATTTAAGTAGCTTATTTGAATCGTTAAATTCGGTCCATGCTTTTGTGAGAAACAGTGTTATTTTATTATAAATTAATAGCTTTCCGCCCGCGGCTTCGCCCGCGTGATCTACACGACGTTATTCCGCGGGAATGTAATATTTTTCCGGTATAAAAAGTAGCTTGTGTTCCTCTCCAGGCTATAAAGTATCTGTGCCCCCCTCCTCCCCCTTCAACCCCATTAACCTATATGATTTTGCACATCTGTCAACTTTATTTTTAGTTGTTGAATATTTTCGTATTCTGTAGGGTACACCAACTCCTTTTAAGAGAGATACGCATCTTGATACTAACTGTAAAAAATAATAATAAAGCAAACAAATTGATTTTTAGTTTGTCTCTCTCGCAATTCGAGTTTTACAGTCTCTCGCCCGAATACTCGTACGCTACTTATCTTTGGGAGCGTCTCAAACATCGCCCTGTCACTTTAAATGTCAAACGTATGAAAGAGATGCCATGATGTTTGAGACGCTCCCAAAGATGATTTGCGTTCGAGAATTCGGGCGTCTATCATTTAATAAAATTACTGTTTTCTTTCATTAACTGAGGTCAACTTGAACTTAAATGCATAAAAATAATCTTGAGAATGACAAAAATATGCGAAAATATTAACAAATTATGAAATATGAAGTGTACAAGATTTCCGATTCTCCACTTTCAGACACCGAGTTCAGTGAAAAATTCCCCATCAAGTACCTAAGTACATATTTTTTTTTGTATTTATTTCAAAA
This sequence comes from Crambus lathoniellus, assembly GCA_949710035.1. Lineage (NCBI taxonomy): Eukaryota > Metazoa > Arthropoda > Insecta > Lepidoptera > Crambidae > Crambus > Crambus lathoniellus. The sequence continues at coordinate 35,832,792 of OX453296.1, forward strand.
GTTTAGGTTGTCGCGCAGTTTTTAAAGTTAATCAGAAGCTATGTAAAACCTTAATTAGTTTTATTATTGAAGTTCATTTTGTTCTGTTCGTTCCTGGTATCTGGTATCAAAGTAAGGAAAGAGATTATTTTACTCATAAAACTACAATCAACGGTTTGTACTAAAAATGAAATTACCTACCAAGAAAAGCCTACCCAAAGAAAATAAATATTTTTTCAAAGCCGTTTTCAAAGTTCACCGTTTCCTGTTAGCGGTTTTCGAAGAAAATCCTGCAGTATTTTTTGTTGATATTACAGTAGATGTACAGCTACGTACAGTAGCTTTACCTTAAAAATATCGAATTCCCTCGTTTGATTACAAATCCAACATCTTTTTTTATAGATTTGAAATTATCACACGCAGTCTCGTTTCGGGTAACTAAAATAAATACATCCGCAGACACGTCCGTCAGTCAACTGTCAACGGTGATAAAATTTTAAATTAAATCTCTCTAAAACCAGCAGTAAAATACCTGTAGGTCTAAGAGCTTAAATTTTCCCAATTGTTGCAGTAATTAAATGATAAACCTCGCTGGAGGCGAATACTGAGAATATCATGGGCTGTCAAACGCACAAACGTGTCGATTATCGAGCAAAGGTACGCGCTGTTGTCAGTGGGATGCGCTTATCCACCCACCATATGCCGCCAGCACAGTCGAGCATACTTCGGGCATGTTGTACGAAAACGTGATGAGAACCGGAGAAATTTATCGTTCTTGGCAACACTGGAGACCAACGTCCCGAGGCTGACTGCCAACCCGATGGTCAGATCTCCTCAAAGACTACTTTAACACGTAGTCAGACAGGAGATACACAAATAATTCGCGCCAGTTGCGGACTACTCAACGATGACTACGATGAAAGTTATCATCAGTCTTAGGGGACGACTTTAAAGTGTTTGCTTCTCTTTATTAAATTTATTTTCAACACACTTGCTCATAAAGTGAGCCTTATTACATCGATCTTAGGGCCATAAACCGAACTATAACCCACGCGTGCATAATAATATTACAGTACTAGTTGCGTAATAGAATTATCCCTACAAAGTTAAGTAAGTACCGAACTGCAAATTATATGCGAGTAAACAGAGACTTTTCAATTTAACCGGGTAATACAGTATCCCTACAAAGTTAAGTTAGTACCTAACTGCAAGTTATATGCGAGTTATCAGAGCATTTTCAATTTCAGCGGGTAATAGATACAGTTCTTTTTTTGTAACAACAAAGAGGTTTTATACGGCTGAAAATCCATTTACGTTTTTAGAATAAATAAATGTGTCCCTAATTAAGACAAAAAACATAATTAAGTATATTATTATCAAATTATTTATAATTCACAATAATTTGTTATAAAACATTTGCATTTTATCACTATTATTATACTTAATTATTTTGAAGTAGGCTGTATGGCTGTATGTAATCAATCACCTCACATTTGGCGCGTGCAAAAAAAAAAACTTGCGCGCTTTTTCCCTTAGTTAATATTAGGTTAATACAATATGTATGCAATAAATGTTTGTTTTTCCTCGCAAGTGTGTTGAAAAAGTGTGTATGAAACTCGTGAGCAACTTACTCACTAGACACTCGGCTGATTTACGCCCTCGCCTGCGGCTCGGGCTGCAACCCACAGCCTCGTGTATAATGAGCAACCTAAGCTCACTTGTATCATAATATACTATTATCTACACTCATGTTAAAATATTCGAATTATGAACTCATGCCTGAACGTAGAATGATACACTTTATGATATAGTCAACTTTAAAAAATAAAACTGCTGTATCCGGGTGTTTCATAATGCCCATTATGAAACACCGTACAGTTGTCACTCATTATAAAACACTTATATTTCTTAATTTTACAGTCTCCATGGCAACCGTAGGATTTACCGGCCCTGACTTTCAACTCTTTCAAGCCCTTCTTCAGCCGGCAACAATCGGAAACTTTTTTAAAATTAGAATTTTGAATTTAGAAGGAATAGACCGTATAGACTCCTATGAGTGGGGTTTGGCACCAATTCATTTTCACTACATAGTATAAAACAAAGTCGCTTTCTCTGTCCCTATGTCCCTTTGTATGCTTAAATCTTTGAAACTACGCAACGGATTTTGATGCGTTTTTTTTAAATAGATAGAGTGTTTCAAGAGGAAGGTTTATATGTACTTTTTATCCCGATATTCCCACGGGAACGGGAACCACGCGGGTGAAACCACGGGCGGCCGCTAGTATAATTAATAATAATTTGATTTATTTTTGAAATATATAATAAATGTAATGGGTGTAGATAAAGTGAAACTATAAATAATCAGAAGAGTTAAATAATAGTAGTTTATGAGACTGCACATAACTCGGTATTAAAACACTCGTGGAATACTATTAAAAAACTCGCCAAGGCTCGTTTTTTAAACTCCCACTCGTGTTTTAATACCCCTCATTATGCGACAGTCACATAAACTACTATTATTTAACTCTTCTGATTATTTATAGTTTCACTTTAGTGCTCTCGTAAACATCAAGGACTTCAATGGACTTCTAAAAATATTACACACATACAACTCGAATGGAGGAGCCGATGGCGCAGTGGTTAGCGCGCTCGGCTTGCGATTGTCAAAGTTAAGCAACTTTTACAATGGGATGGGTGACCCAACATTTATTATCTCGAGCTCCTCCGTGCTTCGGAAGGCACGTTAAGGGCGTTTGTGCACTACCACTGAATTTTACCGATCCGGAAAAAAACGGGTGCTTGTATTTAATTAATTACTAATATAAATGATTAATTATTAAAATACAAGCATCCGTTTTTTTCCGGATCGGTAATATTCAGTGGTAGTGCACAAACGCCCTAAGGGCGTTTGTGCACTACACTGAATTTTACTGATCCGGCGGTCCGTTTTTTTACGGACCGGCGTGGCATGAAAAACACGGATGATTGGCTTGTGCACTTGTCCGGTTTTTTACTGGCCGTGGCATCGCAGTGATCTCTTTGAAACTACACTCTACGGACGCGTTTTAAACGAGAGGAATAATGAGTTCCTTGGAACGTCGAAAGACGAAGACGTAGAAGACAGAAAGAATTTTGGGTTCATCCTCTTATCAGTGAAAGGTACCTGACAGGGTCATTTACCGAAATCACAATTGATTGAGGCAGGATGAAAAATTATTTTTTAACTACTATCGAATGTCTACAGCTATATAACAAAAAAAAGTTTTATCAAAATCCGCTTAGTAGTTTTTGCGTGAAACACGGACAACAGACAGACAGACAGACAAACCAAAATTTCAAAAACCATATTTTTGGTGCTAGATATATTACGTGTTATTGGTGAGAAATAATATTGATAATAATAAATAAATAACTTCTTACATTCACACCAATTATCTAAGCCCATTTTAATTTCATTAAGAAACTGTATCATGGAAAACTTGATAACGGATAAATATATACATAAATACTTTTTGTTTGTAAATCATCATCATCATCATTTCAGCCGTACGACGCCCACGGCTGGGTCAGGGCCTCACCCAAGGATCTCCACAACGATCGGTCCTGCGCTGCCCGCATCCAGCGGCTTCCCGCGACCTTGACCAGATCGTCGGTCCACCTTGTAGGGGGCCTGCCCACGGAACGTCGTCCGGTTCGCGGTCGCCATTCGAGAACCTTTCCGCCCCAACGGCCATCGGTTCTCCGCGCTATGTGTCCCGCCCACTGCCACTTCAACTGAGCAATCCTTCGAGCGATATCGGTCGTTTTAGTTAAAGATAAGATAAAGATAAAAATATTCTTTATTCACTTAGACATAATAAATATGTACTTATGAATCGTCAATATTTTCCTACCACCCATTCAAGTTCGAGTTCTCCTGCGGATCTCATCATTTCTGATTCGATCGAGCAGGGAAATACCAAGCATCGCTCTCTCCATTGCTCGCTGGGTGACCTTGAGCCTTCTTATGAGACCCATGTTTGTAAATACATACATATTATACATAGTTAACACCGAGACCAAGACAAATAGACATGTTAATGCACACAAATATTTGTCTTGTTCGGGAATCGAACCCGAGACCACTTGCGCAGAAGGTGGGTAGCCTACTCCTGCGCCAAATCGGTCGTCAATCGAGAAAGGCGCTTGAATTTTTTTTGGCGTGCGTTAATTTATTTGCGATAACTCCTAAGATATTCATCTAAATTATATGGTGTAAAAGAGTAAAATAATGTGCATGAAATGCTTAAAGCAACTAACGTATTTAGATTGATAAGGGTTAATTCTGTATCCGTTTAAATAGCTTTCCAAATTACCGCATTGTTCGTAACCATTTTTTAAGAGATAATATCTCTATAATATGCTATCCTTAAAAGATAGACATATCCTATCGCGGACTTTTTTGTAGATCTATAGAAGAGGAATATCCCAACATGCATAATTTTTTTAAACCTCGAAAGGATTAGGCAGTGTTTTTGCAGAAAGCTCCCGGGCGGCTGCCGTTTGCCGGCACTTTCGACAATTATCGTTATATTTCTACCAATTTAAACAAAACTTTCATATATTATATATTAAAACATTCCTGAAGAACCACGCTACCTATTAGTGAAAACCGCATGAAAATCTGTTTCGTAGTTTTAAAGGTTTAAACATGTATAGGGACAGACAGACGGGAAGCGACTTTGTTTTTCAACCACAACCGACTTCAAAAAAAGGAGGAGGTTATCAATTCGACTGTATATTTTTTTTTTTTATTTTTTTTTTTATTTTTTATGTGTGTTACCTCAGAACTTTTTAGTTAATGAACCGATTTGGATAATTCTTTTTTTATTTAAAAGGTGATGCTTCTCGTGTGGTCCCATTCAAATTTTATCAAGAACTGGCCAGAAGTTCAGGAGTTATCCTGAATAATGTGTTTTCAGACTTTATTTGGGTATATGGACGATTTCATAGTTTCATCAAATTGGGGATCATTTTCAAAATATATTTTTTTTCGAAAGTTGGTAAGTACTTCTGACCTGATCTTACTTTCACCAAGTCAGGACCAGGGGATCAAATTCCAGGAAAATTGCGAGAAATTCTCAAATACAGGCAAGTCTTATGCGTTCCATTTATTTTTGAAGTTAGTCAAGTATTTGCATCTGGTAGTCATCATCTCATAGTGATGAGCTGGTGATGGAACCTACAACTCCTTAACGGTTAGGAGCTGGAGAATATTTCTTTAAGTATTAATCGTACGTATGGGCCAATAGTTATATTCTTTCAGGTTATTAGGGTGAGCTGCTGATGAGAGGTGAAACTCCTCAACAGTTAGGAGTTATATTATGATGTTTTATAAATACCATATGCACGAATGGACCTTCAGTTGTGTTCCTTCAAGTTATCTAAGTAGCTAAAGATGGAAAGCTGAATTCCGTAACGGATAGGATATTTACAACAATTTATCATAATCACCATGTAGTTTCTTAAGCTACTTCACTAAAAATCGAAAAATAAAACGTTTTTGAAAAAAAATGTAACCGCCTTCAAAACGGATCTTCAAACAAAAATTAACAAACACTAAAAAACGAAAAAAATAATAAGATTTTTTAATTTAAAGGACGATGATACGTGACTTTTTCTAATTTATCTTGGTACTTACTGGACTGTTTGAAGTCGGTGCCAAGCCAAAAAGAATAAGAACGAAATATACTGAGTGAAATAACTAACATATAAAAAAACCCGGTCCCAAGCGTGAGGTGTAGGACGTAATTACCTAAATACGTATAAGACGGCACCGACTTCAAACAGTCCAGTAAGTACCAAGATAAATTAGAAAAAGTCACGTATCATCGTCCTTTAAATTAAAAAATCTTATTATTTTTTTCGTTTTTTAGTGTTTGTTAATTTTTGTTTGAAGATCCGTTTTGAAGGCGGTTACATTTTTTTTCAAAAACGTTTTATACTATATAGTGATATTATGATTAAAATACAACCATCCGTTTTTTTCCGGACGGTAAAGTTCAGTGTAGTGCACAAGCGCACATATGTTTTTCATTGCCGTCATCTCGGAACGGAAAAAAACGGTCCGGAATGGGGAAAAGTAAAATGACGGACGGTAAAATTCAGTGTGGTGCACAAGCGCCCATATGTTTTTCATAGCTGCCATATCGGTCCGTAAAAAACCGGACCGCCGGATCGGTAAAATTCAGTGTAGTGCACAAACGCCCTAAGGCGTTTGTGCACTACCACTGAATTTTACCGATCCGGAAAAAAACGGATGCTTGTATTTAATTAATTACTAATATTTTTTTCTTCCTTCTCTGTTTTCATCTGCGATCAGTCGTTATAGACTATGAGCAAATTTGATGAAGGTCTCGGACTTGACGAGCGTAGCTCCCAGTGGAGCTATCTACCCTTTATTTTCAAATAGACGTCTCATCCAGTTTTAATATAATTCGGCGTTTCAGTCGTGTGTCTCTTCTGCCGTACAATAGCTGGCAAGCCAGTTCATTTGGATGGTTACTCAATCTCTTTTTGTAGGTCACTGTGGAGTTTCGAATCTCTTCCTTTATGGTAGACATTTGCAAATTCTCATGGATCTCTTTGTTGGTTGTAAACCATGGGACATTTGCTATATTTCTCAGAATTATATTTTGAAACCGTTGGAGAATGTTTATATTTGAGTCGCTAGCACTGCCCCAGAGCTGTATACCGTACATCCAACATGGTTTCAGTATGCTTGTGTAGATAAGGAGCTTATTGTCTATTGACAGTTTTGAATTTCTTCCCAGCAACCAATATAGCTTCTTGTATCTGATGTTTAGCTCATCTCTTTTTGTTTTTATATGTGTCTTCCAAGTAAGGCGCCGATCCAAGTGCAATCCAAGATATCTTACAGTATCATGATGTGGTAGCATATTACCAGCAAGACTGACTGGTGGACAGTTATTACGTCTCAATGTAAATGTGACCTGTACCGACTTGCTAGCACTGGCTTTAATCCGCCATTTGTTGAGCCACTTATTGATTTCATCCAGGCCTTTCTGAAGAGTTTCTGTGGCAGAGGTAGCGTCGCTATTACTTGCCAGAATGGCTGTGTCATCAGCATAGGTAGCCACTGTGGTACCTTGTACTTCTGGTAGGTCTGATGTGTAGATGGTGTAGAGTACAGGTCCAAGAACAGATCCCTGGGGTACCCCCGCCGTTATGTTATAGAATGGGGATGTGAAATCACCCTCTTTTACCTGGAATTGCCGGCCTGACAAATATGATGACATAAGCAAGTAGTAGCTATGTGAGATACTTGTTTTTAATTTACAGAGCAGGCCATCATGCCAGACCTTGTCGAATGCCTGTTGGATGTCTAGGAATGCTGATGAGCAGTATTCTTTCTGTTCCAAGGTACTTCTTATCACGGAACACACCCTATGGACTTGCTCTATAGTAGAGTGATGTTCCCTGAATCCAAATTGGTGGTCTGGGATGGTTTTGTTGTCAGAGAGCATTGGCACGATTCTACGTTTTAAAATAATCTCAAACAATTTCGAAAGCGTTGGAAGTAAGCTTATTGGTCGGTAAGAAGTCACTTCATGAGCTGGTTTTCCCGCTTTATGTATCATGATTATTTGTGATATTTTCCATAATGAGGGGAAATGTTGTGTGCGCAAGATCCCATTAAACAAAACTGTTAGGAAAGTGACGGCTTTTTTTGGGAGTTCTTTGAGAACTTCTTTCGTGATCAGGTCAAATCCAGGTGCCTTTCTGTCTTTCAAACTTTTTATTAGGCTCCAGACTTCCCGAGTTGATGTTGGTTTGGGTGGTAAGTCGAGTTGTAGCATTTGGTTCAATATGCCTTGTACATCTCTATCATCCCCACCTGCATTTGGCGTGAAAACCTTAGATAGCTGTTCAGCAAATACGTTCGCCTTTTCCTGTCTGGATCTTGCCCATTGACCTGTGTTGGTTTTTATGGGAGGTTTAGGCACTTGAGGTCGATCTAGTGACTTCGTGAACTTCCAAAGCGAGTAGTCTGTTGCAGCCGTAGCTGTCAATGTCTCAAGTCGTGCTTGTAAGGTGTTATTTTGCAGATCTGATATTGCTGTTTTAAGTTCAGAAATGGCTTTATTGAAAGCCGTTTTGTCCATCGGGTGCCTGCTTTGGCGCCACACTCTTCTCAGTCGCCTTTTTTCCAAAATTTTCTGTTTTATTTCCAGAGGATGATTTGAGGAGATATTCTTTCTTGTCTCATCTGGGGTACATTTCCAACAAGCCTCTTGTATAAGGCGCGTTATATATAAAGTTGCTTCCTCAATATGTTCTGGAGATTTTCATATTTATCCGTTCCTCTATATACTCTCGAAAGGCATACCAGTCCGTGTGTTTATTACTAAGTGTAGCCTGAGTCTCATATTCAATGAGAGTAGTACTGACCGTGAGAATAACAGGCGTATGGTCCAAACTACCATCCAGACAGGTTTCGGCTTTAAGATAATGTCTAGATAGTCCTCCTACTATAAAGAAATCTAGGAGATCAGGGATCTTGTTGGGATCAGTCGGCCAGTATGTTGGTTCTCCAGTTGATATCGAGTGTAGGTGATTTATGGTGATAGCATTCAGAAGTTGCCTTCCTCTAGGTGTTATTGTTCTAGAGGCCCAGTGGGTGTGTTTCGCATTCCAGTCGCCTCCCGCTATAAATCGGTGACCGAGTGTGGAAAAGAAAGCACTAAACATCAGATTATCTATTTTGTGTTTCGGTGGGCAGTAGACAGAAGACACATTATACACAAGGCCACATTTGTCTTCTACGGCCACTGTTGTAGCTTGAAGATATTCGGTCTTGAATTCAGGCATTAGGTGGTGCTTAATTGTTTCTCGAATAACTACGGCTGTTCCTGCGTGAGCCGTTCCATCAGGATGGTTTGTATAATAAGTATTGAAGCCCTTAAAATTTATTTTGCTGGTTTTTGTGCAATGACTTTCTGTGATAAGTATTATATCAAGCTTGTGTTCATCGATCAGTAGTTGCACATCTTCTTTGTTTGGTGCAAACCCATTTGAGTTCCAAGTTGCTAGTCTTATGCTATCTATTTTAACATTTTATTGATAAGTGTTGTCATGAGGCCAATCATGGTACTCATTTGTTGTAGGAGTAAATCGAATTTTTCACTTTGTTTGAGTAGTACTTCTTTTATGTCATCACTGATTTGCTGTGTCTTTTCCAGTGTATTGTTTGATGAATTTTCTTTAGTCTTGGCCGCTCTGGTTTTTTCAGCATAAGATTGTCTGGGCTCATTCTGTCTCTTGTCATTTTTGGGTGGGGATGTTGGAACATTAATTGGAATTATGGTTTCCGCTAGATTTGGTTTCTCTTTCAATGGTTTTTGCGTGTATGTTTTTCGGATTGATATTTGTCTATAGACCTCACATCCCTTGTAGTTCGCGGGATGTGGTCCTTGGCATAGTGCACACATCGCTGGAGTACTTCGGTCACGTCTGGGACACTCTGATGTTTTATGCTGTTGAGCGCATTTAACGCATCTATAGGGTCTCATACAATAGTTCTTTGTATGGCCATATTGTTGGCATCTTTGACATTGGGCAATAAACTTCCGTTTTTTTGGATCTTCAATAGTGACTGATTGGTAATAAATATATTTAAGATCTTTCACCACTTTATTTTCTGGACCTGCCAGGAGGTTTACAAAAAAGGTAGAAGAGGGTTTTTTCTCTGGTCCATATTTAAAATTGATTATCTCACCAACTACTGTATTTCCAGTGAGCTCTATTTCCTCTTTTATTGCACTAATAGGTGTTGTGGGATGTATGTTTTTGATAACAATCCTGTAATTTCTTTTGTCCTTTCTGTTAAATGTATGACCAATAAGCCCATGCTCCCGTACTAATTCGGTGAGTTTCTTATAGGTTTCTGTAGTTGTACTACTCACTCTTAGCTGGTTTCTGTTTACAATTTTATATGTGAAGTCTTTGGTCTCAGCTACAGTTTTAAGTAATTCTGTTAGTTTATTTACATCTTCGATGCCGTAGAGGACTATCGGTGGTGGCTTGATTACTTTTTGTGGTGGAGAGACATTTTCTCCATCATCAGTAAGATCTACTGGTAGTTCCCCATATCTATTGGTGGTAGATATAGATGGCGGACTCTCGGATAGCTTCTTCCGTTTTGGGTTTCTTGGTGCAGGTATTCTTTGCCAATTAGGAGGATTTATTTTATCGCTCTGGTTGTCTCTACTTTGCCTGTTGTGATTGGGGTTATCTGTTTCAGCTTCGTCTGGGATATTTGTCCTGTTGCTACCCTGAGACACGCTTCGTGTTCTATTTATAAACAAGCTAGGGTGGAACGCTTGTTGGACAAGTTTTTTTATTTTTTGGCGTTTCTTTACTAACTGTAATATCATCAAGTTCCATTTGCGGCAAAACTTTGCCCCCCCCAGAATACGTGGGGCAGCCGTGAGCTAGCACTGAGCTAGACTCAGGGAGGGATTCTCCAGCGTTAACGCAGGTACCCTCCTGGGGTAGTATCTCTTTAGATTTTGCTTCCATGGTTGAGTAATTTTTTATTCGGGGTTGTTTTCCCCTATCCAGATGTTCGGTTATAGCGCCGAAGGCTCGCTTTTGCCCTTCGCATTCGCTATCAAGGTCCGGAGGTGCAAAATGGGGAGCTCCGTTCGGACTTTGACATTGCCCAGGGAGGACGACCCATGGCTAGATTGCGGCGGCATTCTAGCGATGGCGAGGACGTGGTGCGAATAGGACTGGCCAGTGCGCGCCTATAGTCTAGCTCCACCTAGACGTGCGCAAACGGCGTTTCTCGGCTTTTTGTAGAGGAGTGTTCTCTGGCAAGAACACACCCCACCGAGGCCAACACTGACTTCCCCCCCAATTACTAATATAAAATATTTTAATAATTAATCATTTATAATTACTAATATAAATGATTAATTATTAAAATACAAGCATCCGTTTTTTTCCGGATCGGTAAAATTCAGTGGTAGTGCACAAACGCCCTTAGTCGTTATTCCCGGCTTGCACCAATCCGCATTGGGCCCGCGTGCGCAGCGAAGCGATCGCCTCAAATTCCGTGGTTATTTTGTTTTTTGTGAAACAACTTATGGATTGTTTACACAAAAAAAATAACCACCAAATTTAAGGCGATCGCTTCGCTGCGCTTCGCGATCACCTTAAATTTCTAACCTATCACGTGTTCTATAGGACTTTCGAGGCAAACTCTCACCTCCGATATCCACTTTTCTGACATTTCACTAGATTTAGTTTAGTGAAAGGACATGCATCACTGAACTTGTTTAGGAAGAAGACGTCGTAAATAAGAATATTCGACATCCTCCGTGATTTCGTGGTATCCCTAGGGATTTCATGAAATCCCTGATTCCCTCATATCCCTGCGACATATATACGTCTCGGGTAAAATGGTACGTTTTATGCACTTGTTGTACAATCTACTATTGCGCACTAACTACAATATTTTATTATGTAGAAAACGACATGACCATTAATGTACCGGAACAGTGTTGTGTTTACTGTTTCTGTTAGAATACCGAGATAAAAGCACATGTGCTAATCCAGCAGGACTAGCACAAAAAACTGTCGTTATGGTACCTTTTTTATTAATTTTATGGGCTTGCTCTTGGCAGTTACCCCTAACCGTTATCGTGATCATATTACTTTGTATGAAAACCAGAGCTTTGTAAATAAAAAAAACATCCATCCCTCCATTGAGCTCTTACAGGAGTTCCAGCAGTTGAGTGCCTGTCAAAGTATACTTCAGTGCAGGAAGCGATCGTACATATAATGGTTTATACAGTGAGCAAACTCCTTAAAGTATATTTTTTGACCCCAATGTGTTTTTGCGAAGGGCCGGCGGCGGCGGCGGCGGAGAGTTGCATGGCGATATGACTCGTGATAAGTATCTGAATACTCGTAAAATTTACATGAACATAGAGATGTATTAAGTACTTATAACTTCCTTTTCTAAGAAATAAATGAGTTATTTTGACTGATAATATTATATATTACTGGTAAATTTAAAAGTGCATTTTATTGAAATGAATAAATCGAAAAAATGCCAGTGCTGTAGATGGTAATTTATTTTCTGAAATGTTAAAGATTGCATAATAGTGATAAATTTAATTTGATTTTAAGCCAGTTTCATACATATTAATCGGTGTATATTTGGTTTTCAATCAAATATTTTCAATGTTGTAAGTATAACGTTTAGAAAGACGATTAACACCCGGTTAATACTCCCTTTTGCTACGTTTCACTTAATTCAGAGTTACGTAGCCGACATCAAAGCTTAAATGTGTTTACTTCGAAACGCTGCAGTTAGCATTTAGTTCGCCGGGAGGTAGCAGTAGGTAGCGGCGACCATCCCATCCCACCTCATCGGTCCATTCCTCAATCGGTGTGTTTCTAGCGAAAGGAGATTTTTCAGTTTTGTATGGAGCCTCGGCTAGGACTTTGTACACTATACCATAGGCAAGCAAAAGATATATATAATAACTGAAAACTAATTATATCGCAATAAGCTAACGCGTTTGATGGTACAAAAGCATTATTTAGTCTTAATAATTATGCAACCCCAATTCAATATGGCGGTAAAATGTCACACTAACATTAAAATAAATATGTAGTTTAAAAAACTAAAAAACACACACTTTTATAGGAACAGACTAAAAAGTACAAAATAACCGTCTATTCAGTAACTGAAATTAAAAAGCGTGGTGCGCGTTGTCAATACTAAGTACTTACTTGAATGCATGCTTTGCAAAGGGCGCACCACGCTTTTTAATTTCAGTTACTGAGGAGACGGTTATTTTGTACTTTTTAGTCTGTTCCTATAAAAGTGTGTGTTTTTTAGTTTTTTAAACTACATATTTATTTTTTACTTTTTAGTTTAATAAATGGAAAGCTATGGATGGATGGTAATCGATTTCATAGTCCATTCATGTGTTTGCCCACCCCGTAAACATTATAACCTCAGATCATATAATCTATCTATACATATAATAAAATCGTAGACTTTCCGTGTCTGTACATTGAAGATATTTGCAAAAAAAATACCAGAACATGTTAGTAATAAGCAATAGAGCGTAAAAATATCTTTTTTTAATTTTTTGTCTGTTTGTCGGTTTGTCTGTTGTCCTGTTTGTCTGTTTGTTTGTGCCGGGATCACGCAAAAATCACTGAACGGATCTTTATGAAATTCTGTACGAAGCCAACTGGTTACTCTGAAAAAAGTATAGGATACTTTTTGTCGCGTAAAAACCCCTTATACCTACGGGAAAATACTAAAACTGATTCTTACTAAAATAGATGGCGCCACATGATTATGAAAATACGTTATATTTAATCGCTGTCTCAATTAATATTGAATCATGGTTACTTTTTTACCTGCTTCAAAACATAATATAAATTGAAACCCATCCAGACCCATATAAAATCATAAAAAAATAAACATGTTATTTATGTCATTATAACTACTAAGCAATAGATGGCGCAGGAAGTCAGTAAGATTACGATATACCTCTCACAAAAGTACATTCGAATGATTATATTAAGCCCCCTCTGTTGCCACTTTAAGATGTTTTTCTCTTCTTTCGCCTATAGTCTTAAGTAGGTATCTATAAAATACAAAATTTATATCTAAAATTTTCATGAATGTATCTTATACTTCTCTAAAAAAAATTTACCGACTCCAAAAAGTATTTTTCACCTGAAAAGGAAAAAATTATATCTTTAATTAAGGTACCTTTTTGAGGTCGGTGCCAGTCAGTTTATTTTTCTTAAGTTTTAGTGTATATTGTACCATAATATCGAATATCGAATATCGATAACTACTAAACCGATTTTGATGAATCTGAGACTGTTCTCAAAGTAAGAACCACCTAATTTAAATCAAATAGAATCATCTCGATATGCCTTTAGATTTCGAGAAATTCGTGGACAAACATAGTAAAAAACATATAACTATACGTATACTTACGAAATTTTGTTTTATTTTAGTCAATTAAAAACCTATTTTTTAGACTTAAAATATGCGAAGGGTGCCGATTGATGTGTTTTTTATTATTCAAATTTAAAAGATACATCGAGAAATCAATACTTAACTAACTTAGATAAAATAAAAGAAACATCTAATTTGATGTTAACTGAAAAACGTTTATTGAATTATATTTCTAAGTCATAAGGAATTCTTACTATTGTTATTATGACTTAAAAGTCATAGATTAAAAGTATGTATTAAAAAGCAAAAGTTATTAACGAAATGTTTTAAGCTAAGTAAGCACTCGGGGCAGTGGCCAAGACTGAAGTTTTCACCCTATTGATGTAATATTTCTATTTTTCATTTCCACTCGACGCTAGATGTCGCTACAGTAAGTATAGTGCCACAAACATATCTGACCCGGTGACAGTGGTGGTGGAGGAGCCACTAGCAATACAAAATTAACTGTCAAAATGGACTGCCGGCAGTCAACAGTATATTTAGTACCAAAAAATAACCACTGTGTGAAATAAGTTTGTCGCAATGTAGACAAAATGATACCAATGTAATTTTAAAAAATTTGCTCATATAAACGATTTGTGTATACCTACCATTTTTTATGCCATTTAACCGGTTCTGGCTCCTTAGGCCTTCAGCCGTAGGTACCTTCCACTTACCCATTAAATTAAATAATGGAATAAGTATTAAAAATAGTTTTCATTCTACCTTATTTACTTATTCATTTATTTACTAGGAAAGCTTACATAAATGATTTTGATTAAAATTTAAATAATTAAATGGTACTTATATCATTATCATTTTATACCTGTTACTTAAAGAAAGTTAATTACAAGCTCTCACAAATAGGAAATGTCAAAATAGCCTAGCCTTCCGCCCGCGAATTCGCCCGCTCGGACTAAACGACGACGTTATCTCGCGGTAATGTTATATTTTTCAGGGATAAAAAGTAGCCTAAGGCAGCCATTACACAGTCCATCCAGATCGCGATCACTGATCGTGATCTTGATCGCGATCGAGATTTACTATGTAGATATTTTGCGATCAAGATCGCGATCCGTCAATCAACTTCGTACACAGTCAATCTGGATCGCGATCATTGATTTTGATCGCGGATCGCGATCCAAATTGACTGTGTAATGGCTGCCTAAGTATGTCACTTTTCAGCTGCCAAACTGTTCCCATGCCAAAAGTCACGTCGATCCGTTGCACCCATTTTGACGTGAAAGACGGACAAACAAACAAACCCACTTTCACATTTATTTATTATGGATACACACAATCTCTTTTTCATTTTATAGTAAAAATATGATTGACCTGATATTATGCGAGCAATGGAGAGAGCGATGCTTGGTATTTCCCTGCTCGATCGAATCAGAAATGATGAAATCCGCAGGAGAACTAAAACAACCGACATCGCTCGAAGGATTGCATCATTGAAGTGGCAGTGGGCGGGACACATAGCGCGGAGAACCGATGGCCGTTGGGGCGGAAAGGTTCTTGAATGGCGACCGCGTGCCGGACGACGTTCCGTGGGCAGGCCCCCTACAAGGTGGACCGACGATCTGGTCAAGGTCGCGGGAAGCCGCTGGATGCGGGCAGCGCAGGACCGATCGTTGTGGAGATCCTTGGGGGAGGCCTATGCCCAGCAGTGGGCGTCGTTCGGCTGACATGATGATGATGATGATATTATGCATTACTAAGTAAGAACTTCTGTTTAAATCGTGAAAGCGCGCATGCTTCTGAGCCGGACCCACACTAAACGCGCTCTAATCGCGCGCGGCAAGAGTGCGCTCCACCGGAGCTCCATAGTAGTGGTCGGAGTGGACGTGCCTCGTGCGATCCAAGAGAACAAATAAGATTCACGATCCATGATCCCCAATCTTAGATCGTGGTTGGCCAATCCAAAATGGATCGTTTGGTGTGGTTCAGTCTTATGAATCTCGCGTAGAATAGATCTAGGTATTGCCCGCTAGCAAGCAACGTCAAAGAACGAAGGACGGCTGTTCAAAATAATCATTATCATTATACACTGTTATGTGTGATACATGCATTTTTGCGTATAAAAACAATATGAAAATACTAGCTGTTGCCCGCGACTTTGTACGCGCGGTGTAGTGACTTTTGTGTTAAGATAAGTTATCACAACTTACTGTAAATCGAGATTTGATAGCCTAAACCGACCTAGATAGCGGATTAAATTTAAATCGAGATCGGTAACAACAAGTAGCTAAATGGGATTTAAAATAAAATCGAGATGCAAGTGGCCCTTTTGATTTATGAAGAAGAGAAGAAAAGTTTGTTTTTTTTTTCTCGCCTCTAAAGGATTGCAGACTTCAGTATTTAATTTGACATAAATTTCAGCTTGATTTCCCACGCATACTTGAGAAAAAGTTTCTTGACAGACGGACAGATCTATGAATGAGTGCTCAACTATGTTCATGCAGCATATTATTATGATAACAACATACCATGTTCATATCCTAGCCTGCTTTAGATCCTTTTAGTAGAGAATAGGACTTCAAAAAGAGCGTTATAAAATCTAGGCAACAAACACACATAAACTAAACGAACACAAAAGTCACTACACCGCGCGTACGAAGTCGCGGGCAACAGCTAGTACTATATATGATCTGAGGTCCTCGAGCAATCAAGCTGTCATTACACATCTATTTAGTATTATATGATCTGAGATTATAACTCAAAGGCGTGATTGTATGTATTTAGTTTTACAAATTCAAGTAGAGTCTTTTAGTTACCAGATGCGCGAACCGAACCCTTACTTCCTCCCTGCTCCATCATCATACCCTCACCACCAAGTGTAGCGAGGTCTCATCAGAACAAAACAAATGAGCCCAAACTCGAGGGGTTTCCTAGTTGTCATTAAGGAGTGCCACTGACTTTCTCCCTGCTCCATCATCAGGCCCTCACCACCAAGTGTAGCAAATAGGTCTCATCAGAACGAAACAAATGAGCCCAAACTCGAGGGGTTCCCTAGTGGTCATTAAGGAGTGCCACTGACTTAATTCCTCCCTGCTCCATCATCAGACTCTCACCACCAAGTGTAGCGAATGGTCACATCAGAACGAAACAAATGAGCCAGAACTCGAAGGGTTTCCTATTGGTCATTAAGGAGTGCCACTGGCTTTCTCCCTGCTCCATGATCAGACCTTCACCACCAAGTGTAGCGGATAGGTATCATCAGAACAAAACAATTGAGCCCAAACTCAAAAGGTTTCGTAGTGGTAATTAAGGAGTGCCACTGGCTTTCTCCCAGCTCCATCATCTGACCCTCGCCACCAAGTGTAGCGAATAGGTCTCATCAAAACGAAACAAATGAGCCAGAACTCGTGGTGTTTCCTATTGGTCATTAAGGAGTGCCACTGGCTTCCTCCCTGCTCCATCATCAGACCCTCACCACCAAGTGCAGCTAATAGGTCTCATCAGGACAAAACAACGGAGCCCAAACTCGACGGGTTTCCTAGTGGTCATTTAGAAGTGCCACTGGCTTTCTCTCTGCTCCATCATCAGACCCTCACCACCAAGTGTAGCGAATAGGTCTCAACAGAACAAAACAAATAAGCCGAAACTCGAGGGGTTTTCTAGCAGCCATGGAAGAGTTCTATTGCCCACCTCTTGACTCCATCATCAGGTCAGTTCGAAGGTAGCAAATTATTGTATTGTCATCAGATCCATATCGACTTGCCAAGTTTCAAATCAATACGCCAATTAGAAGTAGGTTAAAATTGAATTCCAAGATTTTCTTACATTGTGACTTAGTTACAAGTGAAGCTAATAAAAGTGTGGTAAAAAGGTTCACATTGACAGATTATCATCAGTCGTCAATGTCATCGTTTTTTCGTACAGAAACTTCAAAATTTCCGAACATGATTTAAATATGGTTGCCAGTGTGACCTTGGATGGCAAAGAATTTTTATTTCAAAGTTTATTTTTGTACCATTTATCCAGAAAGACAATGAGAATTTTAATATTTTATTTGACTTTACTATATTTTTTACTTTTAGTACGAATAGTGTACAATGTCCTAGCCGAAAATGAAAAATGTCCTTTGAGCTATTGAGCTAAAGCACAGATAATATAACTAAAGGTTTAATAAGTGTTTACCTACTTCAAAGTACTGCTTATTTACTTACACTTAATAGGCCGGCATCTATTATTATGTTAACAATTTTGTTACAACCTGTAGAGTGGAGCCATTTCTTGACTGAAAATTATAGTTTCAGGAATTGTTGATCGAAGTATCAGGAGCATTCTTTGACATATTGAAGAACTGGATTGAGTTAATAAATTATTTGTGGTAGAGAGAGTTTTGCTGCCTAAAATTCGTGACAATAATACATAAGTAAAAAAAATATTTTTTTTACTTATATTTATATGAGGTTGGTAGGTATTGAAGTACGGTCTGACGTCCTTCAATTTACCGTTAAGGCACATGCCTGGGGGCGCTTTCGTTCTGTCCGTAGCTGTAATGATAAGGGGCGCGCCGCAGGGGGCGCTCCGGGCGACGCTCCGACCCATGCAAGCGGGCGAGGGTTATAAGCTGTCGGTGAAGTGACGTCATCTGTTTTATTATTACAAACAAATGAAAATGACAAATCTATGTTTAGGTATAATATGTAGCGTATTCAAAAAACTATGATACTATTTTACGCATAGAAGTGTGGTCTATATATATAGGCAAACGCCCGGAGTCGCGTTCGTTCTGACTTCTGTCCGTAGCTGTCGCTCTGGGCGATCGCTTCGTCAAATGCAAGCGGGTGAGCGAAAAAGAAATTGGCGGTTCCATACAAAGTTTAATACCTACTCTTACAAATGTATGGAGCGACCGATTATTTTTTACGCTTTCAGAAATTGTTTCTTAGGATAAGTTTTTTGTATGAATGGGTACTAAGTCACCACAGATTACTAAATGTTGCTCTATCACCCCCTTTCGGATGTATATATATACACTGAAATTTTAGTGCTTGATTTCCTGAAAATTACTTGAAGTACCTACTTATCAATACAAACAACTTTTACTACGGGAACAACTCTGAAATAGTGAAAACAAAATCAGCTGTTCCATACATTTCAATTAAGTTGATTTGAAAATTAGTATTAGCCAGTAGGTATAAGCGGTCGGTGAAACGAATATATTTATTTATTTATTTATTTGGGAAAGCAACGACCTTAAACAATCTAATCACTTAAATCTAATTACATCAACCAAGGTCAATTACACCTATCCACAATATAATATATTTCTATAAAATAAATATTCGTCGAGAAGACAATGTTACTACGTGCAAAACAACAGTTAACATTCTTGAGGACAAATCATAAATTAAGTTAAATCTAACTAGTTTAGTTAAGATAAAAAAAGAAAAGTGCGAATTTATCAGGTAGATAGAAAAAAAACAAATCGAATAATAGGCGGAATATTCACTCACACACACACACACACACACTCACTCACGCACTCACACTTTGTAACTTTAAATGAATTACCTAAACATGCACTCTTTTGTAATTAAAATAAAGCAAATAGTTACATAGGTATAAACTAATCAAATTTCTTTATTATTATAATTTTTTTTTCTTTTTGTTCATTAGCTTTTGCATATTTATTTTGTAATCAACTGTAACCAACTGGGGAAGAAGCGGGTCTTTCCCAATACAAGTATCTTTAAGATTACTCTAAGGGAAGTCTCAGCAATGTTTTTGTTATAAGGTTATTGAAATAAATGCATTTTTTTTTTTTTTTTTTTATATTATATTTCTAAGTGTTAAAATTTTATTGTACGTTTAAATTAAGTTATATTCACAAAAGATTTATTTCAATAGCTCTTTACCTACTCATTATTTAAATAACGCTTCGAAGAAGTTCAAAGAAAAAAACTTTGTTTTCCACATTTCCCAGATGGGAGTATCTAAATTGGAGAAACAGTATTCTAGGTCTATTGTAGAGTAATAGTCCTAGAATATTGTTTCGCCAATTTACCTGCACAAAAGCACAGTAGGTACCTACCTACCTACAAGTTGTACTTAGCAAAGCGCTGGCTCGCCAATTTACTCCTTACGTGTGATGAGTGCTGCAAAGTTGACGGCTATATCAATACTCTGTGTTCAGCATTAATTGTAGATCGCGGCCAAAATATTACCTACACCATCGATAAGTAACATGTACACATGCACCTGACTGAGATGGATATAGGGCAGGAGACCCTTTGTAGCCACTTTAAGGATTTTTTCACTTTTAAGCACTAAGTGCTGAATGATCTTAAAAATAAAAAAAATAGGTAGGTATATTTTAAATTATAGAGAATTTATCTACCTTTAAAGGTAAGTACTACTTTCAAATTTTAAACAATAAAATTATTTTTTGTTCATAAGTAACACAAAATGTGCGACAGGTGCCAAATGCCGCGTTTTGGCCACTTATTGATAGCCAAACTTTTGTAAGTACCTATAACAAAAAGTCAAAACCAAACCCAGATTAAATCAATGTACTCTAATGTGCTAGAAACCAAGCAATTGCATAACAATAATTTAATTGTAAAAAACAAAGGTTAATAAAACCCTTAACTTTCTTTAGATGTTCATACAAAAACATTTTAAAGCAGAAAATAATGGCGTTTATTGATAAAAAACGTTACATGCAACTCTAACAATTATTGTTATTATTGCCTTAAAATACCTTATTTTAATAGTACTATTGATAAAAATTACGAAATAGTAGTTTATGTGCCTGTCGCATAATGAGGGGTATTAAAACACGAGTGGGAGTTTAAAAACGAGCCTTGGCGAGTTTTTTAATAGTATTCCACGAGTGTTTTAATCCCGCGTTATGTGCAGTCTCATACACTACTTTATCTACACTCACACTCATTACATGTATTCTATATTTCAAAAATAAAGCAAATCAATATCTATATATATAAAAATGAATCCCTATTTCCCTTGGTCACGACAACACGCGTGAACGGCTGGACCGATTTGGCTAATTTTGGTCTTGAAATGTTCGTGGAAGTCCAAGGAAGGTTTTAACGGTGAGAAAATAGGGGAAGGAGGGGTAAGTAGGGGTAGAGTAAAAGTAGGGTAGGGTGAAGGTAGGGTAGGGTGAAGGTAGGGTAGGGTAAAGGTAGGGTAGGGTAGGGTAGGGTAGGGTAGGGTAGAGGTAGGGTAAGGGTAGGGTAGGGGTAGGGTAGGAGTAGGGTAGGGGTAGGGTAGGGGTAGGGTAGGGGTAGGGTAGGGGTAGGGTAGGGGTAGGGTAGGGGTAGTGTAGGGGTAGGGTAGGGGTAGGGTAGGGTAGGGGTAGGGGTGGGGTAGGATAGGGGTAGGGTAGGGGTAGGGGTAGGGCAGCGGTAGAGTACGGGTAGGGTAGGGGGTAGGGCCACGGGACCGAAGTCGCGCTGGGTCAGCTAGTTAATTATAAAATGTGAATTTGGTGCCAAACAACACTCATAGGCTTCGAGCAACGCGGGCCTTCCGTTCCGGGACGGAAGACCCGCGTTGTTCGAAGCTCATTGGATTCTATACGGACTATTCCTTCTAAATTCAAAATTCTAACTTTAAAAAAGTTTCTAATTGTTGCCGGCTAAAGAAGGGCTTGAAAGAGTTGGAAGTCAGTGCCGGTAAATCCTAAAGTTGCCATGGAGACTGTAAAATTAAGAAGGTTTTATAATGAGTGACAGCTGTATCCGGTTGTTTCATAATGACTATTATGAAACAGTTTTATTTTTTAAAGTTGACTATGGCATAAAGTGTATCATTATACGTTCACGCATGAGTTCATAATTCGAATATTATAACATGAGTGTAGATATAGTAGATTGTACAACAAGTGCATAAAAGGTACCATTTTACCCGAGACGTATATATCCATCCGAGCCGTAGGCGAGGGTGGATAGTCAATTCGAGGGTAAAATGGGTTTTATGTACGAGTTATACACTCTGCTTTTCACTTCGAGTGTGAGGAAAATAAATAACAATATTGCAAAAAAGAAAAAATAAAGACTTCGCCATATTGGCGGGAAGACTTTCTTTTTCTTTTTTTTATACGGGCATTGGCAGCACAGTGACTTTAGCATAGATCGCAGTCCATAATACTCTTGAAATACTTATTCCTTAGAAAACTCATTAATTTTGCCTAGTTTTATTAATGTAATAATTTAACATAGATTATGTACAAAATTTAAGAAACATAATGAAATACGTTAGGTATTAATAAAGTTTATTTAACGAAGTTTAATTGCGTGTGTGACTGTTTACCTGACGACCTTTGTCCTTAAGTCTGAGACTTAGACGAAGATTTTACTTTATGCACTAGGGCATAAAAAGCGATTTTATGCCGCCTATACCCAACATAAACACGAACTTTACGAGCATGAGAAGTGAAAAAGTTATTTAGAAAACTTTTAGAGCAAAAAGTGGCCAAAACCAAGGCAGTAGCCTAAACCGGGGCTTCAGCCCTAATCCCATTAAAGTCTGCAGTTCTGCACAGTAGTGCCGATGTTTTTAACGATTTGAACGAAATTCTACAAAGCTATACGTCTTGCTATTATTTCAAAAGAAAGAAAGAAAGAAAACATTTTACTCGACGACACATAAAAAATACAGCCTACTGTATTTTTACTGTATGTAGGTACCTATACCTAATAAATAAAAAAACATGAAAAATAAAAAAAACACAGCATGTCGCCAACTAGGCCCAATCCTCAGCATTATGTTGCAGAGACATGCTGCTGACACTGCAACGCAAAAAAATTACTTTGTGAACCTCGCTTTCGTATACTTATGATGTGTGTTATTATCAAAAGATTGTCCAATGCACTATCATTCAAGAGTAAGTAGGTAACCCACCCTTACAGCTACTCTTGAACGAAATGGCATTGGCAATAATATGATGAATTAAAGTTTATTGCTAGACGATAAGGTTAACTGATTCCATGATTGGGTATAATAATTAGTTACAAGAGTAAGAGGGGGGGAGGGGCAGATTGAAAATACAATACAAATGCCGTTGTTTTCGAACACGTCGTTCGCTTGTTAACTTAGCTTTTATATTCACACACGATCTCGGTGCTGCAGAATTGACGCCGAGATCAATACTCTGAGTTCAGTCTGTGTGAGTACAAGGTACAAGTTTTGTGAGTGGCTTGCGGCGAAAACATTAACTATTGATAAAAGCAAGGGGCGTCGAGGACCGCGGGCGCCGCCGCGGGCTCCGCGCCGCCGCTCTTGTGGAGCCTTGATCGAAAACGCGCCAAACGAATTTACGGACAGTAAGATTAATGGTTTATATTTTTCCCGACTTCGGAAAAGGAGATTATCAGTTTGACTCGTATGTATGTGATATAGTTGAAACTGGATAAAAATTGAATAAGTATAGCGATCTATGTAGGCTTCCAAGAAAGTGTGCTAAATTTCGTAAGTGTACCTATGTTTGTTAGTATGTTATCCCACGGAATTCTCGGAAACATCGCGGAAACATTCCGAATTTCTGACTTAGGGATCAGTACAAGCTTTATCAAAATCGGTTCAGTAGTTTTTGAAATATAGGTGGTGCCATCCTACTAATATAAAAAATGCGAAAGAGTACTTATGGATGTATGGATTTATGGATGTTTGTTCCTCTTTCACCATGTGAGTGAAACCGCGGGCGGCCGCTATTCTACACTAAAAACTAAGAAATTAAAAAGTAATTAAAAAAATTAAGTTTAATTTTTTTAAATTACTAATACCTCCCAAATAACAAGGAAAAATAATATAAATAAAGCGACTCCGTGTAGCTCCATAGGGGACAGTGAAAGGTCTTGGGTTCAAGTCCCATCGGAGCTAGTTGTGAGACGGGTCTACTTTTCCTAATACTTAATTTTCAATATTTTCAAAAAATAATATCTTAATAGTACTACCTTTTTGAGGTCGGTAGTTTTTAGTGTAGATTGTGCCCTAACTATTGATAAAAGCGTCGGCCGTCGAGTGCCGTGGGCGCTGCTGTGAGCACCGCCGGACGCCCGGCGGGCCGTTGGAACCCAAGACTTACTTGATCTAAAACGCGCCATCAGTTGCTACAACGAATTTACGGACAGTAGATTAAATGGTTTATTATAGAAAAATTAAAATAAAGTATTTTAGAAAAACCGACCCGTCTCACAACCAGCTCCGATGGGACTAAAACCCAAAGACCTTTCGCTGTCCGGACGACTGCTCTGACCACTGAGCTACGGAGTCGTTACGAGAAGCGTCAAATTTATCCAATACTGCTTACGCGCTGTATTATAGCCAGTGTTAATTTCATCAATGTGAAGATATACCCTCACACACGAAAGAAATACCTTTCTAAATATTTGACAATCGCTGAAGCTGAAATTATTGCTATTGCAAGTTATTTAAATTTTTACTTTTTAGCATTCACAATGCAATTTTTATTATTGAAAAATTTAACATCAAGT
This sequence comes from Crambus lathoniellus, assembly GCA_949710035.1. Lineage (NCBI taxonomy): Eukaryota > Metazoa > Arthropoda > Insecta > Lepidoptera > Crambidae > Crambus > Crambus lathoniellus. The sequence goes on from OX453296.1 coordinate 35,857,284, forward strand.
ATTTTAGAAAATATCGATCCGTCTTACAACAACACAACTATTTTTCAATAATAAACATTGCATTGTAATTGCAAAAAAGTGAATATTTAAATAACTGGTTTATTATAATACTTTAACTATTATGAAAAAGCAATACTTTTTGCCATGATCACGGGAGTAACCAATTTGACAAACATGGTTAATTGGATTATATTTTGATTGAGCGAATTGGCTACTAAACTTTTTTTAATGTAAGTATTGAATTTATTATAGAAGAGACAGACTGTAACTATGCACACTACTTCTTTCTCCTACATGAACGACGATTTCTAATAGATATCTAATATTTACACATTTTATATTTTTAAAAATAAATGGCTTATTTGAACTATACACTTCATAGCTCAGCTTCACCCTAAGTTTAGATAATATCTAGACTAATACTCGTATTATAAAGAGGAAAGATTTGTATTTTTGTATGTAACGGATAAACTCAAAAAGTACTGGACCGATTTAGAAAATTCTTTCACCGTTAGAAAGCTACAGTCTTCCCGAATGACATAGGCTATATTTTATCCCGATATTCCCACGGGAACGGGTATCACGACGAATAAACTCAAAAAGTACTGGACCGATTTAGAAAATTCTTTCACCGTTAGAAAGCTACAGTCTTCCCGAGTGACATAGGCTATATTTTATCCCGATATTCCCACGGGAACGGGTATCACGACGAATAAACTCAAAAAGTACTGGACCGATTTAGAAAATTCTTTCACCGTTACAAAGCTACAGTCTTCCCGAGTGACATAGGCTATATTTTATCCCGATATTCCCACGGGAACGGGTACCACGACGAATAAACACAAAAAGTACTGGACCGATTTAGAAAATTCTTTCACCGTTAGAAAGCTACAGTCTTCCCGAGTGACATAGGCTATATTTTATCCCGATATTCCCACGGGAACAGGTACCATGCGGGTGAAACCGCGGGCGACCGCTACTCGTAAAATAAATAAGTAAGTGACGGGTTATTTGCTCGGGAGTGTTTGTCAAAATACCAATCTCATAAGCTCTATATTTTTTCACTATTTATAAGACTTCTTTTCGCCTTAGCACTACAATCGAAAATTAAAAAAATAATTAACATTATCTTTATATCGTAAGTATATAAATGACCCCACAGACTATATGCAGGCAACGGCCTGTCAGTTGGATGCAATCGGGCACACACTCACAGTTTTACATACAACAACCGAATGTCAAGCGGCCTGTTCGATCGGTGACTGCAGGCGGCCTGCCGGTGGACTCATAGTCGAAAGACAAATTTTAGCGACCGATTTTCATCTCAATAGAATACGAGGACTTCCAAAGTATTTAATTCTTTTTTGTTATCTGGGTTCGCAATTTTATTTTTCTACCTAATCTAGGCGATCTGTCAGTGGCAGTAGGTAGGAGACGTGTCGCTTTCAAGTACCAAGTATAAAAATAGGAAACCTGTAGCCATCGCCTTGCGAAAAAAGAAAGAAAGCCTTAACGAGCGTCACCGCCATCCTGTAGAGTAGTGATTACGCTGGTATTTGGGATGTCGCGGCGGCAAACAGCCTGGGGGGTATTTAAAATGAAACCTGACAGGTACAATCGACCCGGTTGACCACTATACGATGATATTTGCTTGCGCTCCATTCCGACCGCGCACAGTACGTAGAGTCACGTGCAAGAAAGTCTGCAAGCGAATATCGACGAAAAGTTGTCGACCGGAAAATGCGTCGCTCGTATACGAGGCAACGACGACACCGCCGCGGGACACGCTACCGTGTGTGCTACATATTGCTCGATCTTTTTAAACATCTACATCATTGCAAGTTTAAAATTGACTACTCAAAAGTGTACGACGTATTCACCTACATGCATCCAAGTCAGATGTTAAAAAAAACATTAAAAAAATAAACCGACTTCAAAATGTAACAGTCAACTGAAAAGAAAAAAAATAATATATTATTTAATTTATGGACAAACAGCAACGGTTAAAATAACAGAAACATAATACATAATATATGCTAATATTACACGGTTCACTCAAATTGATACACTTTGGTTGAAAGGCGCAGAAAAACAGGCGCACATTGACATTGAATGATACACTTGAACGTTTACACTGTTCAATTTGGTTGCTTCATCCAAATTGAATGGCAAAAGTGAACAGTGTATTTCCGCTATTAGCTTAGCGTAGAGCAGTGTTTTTAGATACCACAGCCTGCATTTACAAAATTTTATTATATTATTTCATGTGACGGGTCACCTGACAACACCAAACACCATAAAAGTAGCAAAAACTAAAATATCAAGGAAAAAGTTACAAATTAAAATCCAACTTAGAAATAAAAAGAAATAATTTTATAAAAAATTAGACTATTTAGGTACTTACCTACTTGCTTACTTATAATTTTGACAATCTCAAATTTAGACTGCCGCTGAAAATGTCGATTGAGATTGTAACTTCTTGATAGTCTAGTCACTGCTCAGTGAGATTTCAAGTTGGTTCGCCGAGCGCCGAGAAGGCCGAGATGGACAACGTGGAACTCATAATAAACAGCCGAAGTAGCGGCGGACAATTAATGAAACCTCTGAGCACATTGAACAAAAATGTTAAATCTAAGACCTGTCTTCGGACCCCAAGACTAGTCATTTTAAAATATCTGAGCTTGTCATAATATGATATAACTTCTTGAGCACACTATTGCAGTACGATAAGTGCCTACGAAACCGCTTTTGAAGACGTTCTATGCGCAATTGGTGAACAGCAGGAGAAGGTAACTCAACTACTGTGCAATACGCGTTGTAAAGTGCTATTTTTGTAACCATGTTTTTTGAAAACTTTGCTATTTCGTATTATAAATCCTAAGATTTTAGACGCTTTTAATATAAATATTATCAATTTAATGTAGTGACATTTCTTACTATTTAGGGTCATACCGTTTTCGTTACACCAATTTGATAGATTGTTTTGGTCCATTTGTATTTTTGTGCTATCTTCTGTACCATTGATAACTTACAAAATTTATGATCATCGGCGAAGAGAAACATTTCACTGTTTTCAAATACTGTGTTAATGTCATTAATAAATAGATTGAAGAGCCAGAGACCCAAAATAGAGCCCTGTGGGACCCCTGAGGTAACAAGATACTGTGAAACCTTTCACTACAACATACTGCGTGCGCATGTGCAAATAACTCTTAAACCAACGAAGCATACCGCCGCTAAGCCCATCGCTCTCCAGTTTTGAAACTAAGATAGTATGACTAACACCCTATCGAATACCTTAGAAAAGTCAACGTAAATTGAATCCGCCTCAAGACCTTGTCCACAGCATTGATGAGATAGTCGCTATAAATAAAGGTGGAATACACCTAATTTAAATAAAAAAAGAAAGATCTCGAAAATGACTTTTGCTTTTTGAAAAGTCCGTGGACAAACATACATACCTACACTTAGGTACGAAATTTAGCAGACATGCTTGGAAGCCTAAATAGAACGCTATACTCGAATATTATTCAATTGCTACTATGTATTTCACTTATATACAGGTCAAACCATGGTCAAACTTATAACCTCCTCTTTTTCTTAAAGTCGGTTAAAAATACTGCAATGCAAATGATAAACTTTCTTCACGATTTGACTTCGTATCGAAGATTGGGCTTCCTATTCTTATTATAAGTACTACGTTACTGCACTACATTAACTACATAGGTACTTACCTTACTTATTTATTTTATCCATATTAAATTCTTCAATAAATAGCACCATTGGGACACAGAACGGACTTCACAATACGGCTGTATACAAAATAAAATAGGTCATGAGAAGTCCGGTCCAGATGATGTCCGCGGACCCTTTTTAAAGTACTCCACAAAAGCTTTTAAACCAACCAGATGAATAGATGTTAGGTGTGAAGCCGACGAGATAGGTCTCCACTGCGAGCTGTTGTCGAGATGCATTCAAAAGATAAAAATAATTGAAGTCGGACATGGTCCAGCCTCGAGCGGGCACACAACCCTCCTTGAAACGACAATTTTATACCTTACCGCCTTGTGATAAGGACTAATGCTGATGCGGCTTCATTGCAAATAGTCTGAAGACGTATGAAAAGATTTCATGTAGAGTTTGGTTCTTGTGTACCTACGTCAAGTCGTCAAGAAGTGTTAACTTGTTAACGTGTAACGTTGTGGATAAATAAATAAAATAAATAAAAAGTAGTGTTTTAATGGAGCATACCTATATGTCTTATCCTCTATTTTTTACATAGCAAGATATTATCATCATTTGCTTCAGTAAGAACTTATAAGTATTTTGAATACGTTAGTGACAGATAATAAAATAACATCAATACCGATGCGGGTGTCATTGTTTTTAAAATTGATTGCTTTTTCCACGCATTATTTGATTTATAAGGTCAAATGAATTGGCATAGAGCTAAAAATTGGTACGGAATGATTGGGACATTCATTATAAATGAAATCTGAAAAGTCCTCTAAAATCGTAAGTATTGTTTTTAGCTCTATGCGAATGATTATTATTTAAAGACTGGTCTATTTATAAAAAAATTTAGCTACGGACTACGGATTATGAAAAATAACGGACGCGTCTTTCCTTTACTTTACACTTGTGTTAATGGGCACTTGCTTTATTTTCATAAAAACATGCTCATCGCACGTCTATAATGCAGATCTTCTAGGTAGGTACCTACTTTACTAACTGTACAATAACACCCACAACACTGTTATCAAAATGCAAAATGACTTATCTTTCGATAAATCCTCAAATAAGAACAACCACTTTTTGACCGCCTCTGTGGTCGAGTGGCACAACCGACCGATATTAGACCCAGAGGTCGCGGGTTCGATTCCCAGTGGGGGTAGGTACATATTGTATTCGGTTTGGTTGGTGGTAGGGCTTGTTCAAAGTCCGCCTGGCTAACTACCGCCATCTTATTTAAGTCTGACGCCGTAACAACGATGTTTTCAGCATTGTTGTGTTCCGGCACTTAGAGACAAGATAGCCAGTTCTTCAGTAATGGAGGATTCTAGGAGTAGCGCTTCTACCTTCAGGTTTATCCTCACTTAACATCAGATGTGATGAAGGCTGTGCTACCCCGTTGTGGATTTAATAAAAAAACAAACACTTCCCCATTTACGACGGAAAAAGTATGAAAGTTTGTTCTCGCTCAATACATTGTTCTATTAAACTCAATTAATGTTTTACATTTTTGGAAGGGTAGGAATTTGAAGAGATTTTCAGCGGTTTCATATGGTTATAAAGATTTAACTTTTATCCAACGCATTTGACATAATTTAATTTATGAACGAAATTATTGTTGAAATATACTGACAGTTTTATTTTTATGACCATAAAGTGAGCATGTTTCTATGAAAATAAAGCAGGTGCTTATTTTTTCTGCAAAAAGGCCTATGTATTCAAAATAACATACAAAAAGTGGTATTTAGTGGTTATGAGTTTTTGCCTACAACACAATAATTATAATGTATTTGAAATACCTACCGCCGCTGTAGGACGTGGCGTTGGAAACAGATTAGGCAATATATTGTGATGTTGACTGATACTCATTTATTTCGTGTTACAGTGCAAGATGCTCCCTGCCACCAAGCCAGGTAGCCCCCAGCCTGACGGCAGTGCCATGGAGAAGCCCCCCATCGCGGGGATTCCTCGCGTCGCCCCCACCACCAAGTTTAACGCCCCCGTGCACATCGACGTGGGAGGCACCATCTACACGTCTTCTCTGGAAACCCTCACAGCGTAAGTAGAAGACCTACAATAAAATTCATCCTTTTGTTTTAACTTGTATGAAGAAGCTCTTTAGGCTCTTTGGGCTTGCCAATTTCAATGGAAACTTTGGACAAGAACGGAGGGTCCAGTTATTTAGACTTTTAAACATTTGACTCGACTTTACACGAATCTAATCAAAAAAATCTAAAACAACCACGTTATCCGTGTTAATAATTATTTCTTGCTCGTGCGTGACTGTTTTCGGATGAGAATGCTTCTAGTAAAGATGATCTGTTGTCTGTCAGGGACCGTTTTTCTTGTCAGTTAAAAAGATGTCCGTAACACTGGTAGAACGAAAACATTTGAGGATATAAAAGCACTTGTATTTGAGTCTGATTGGATCTTGGAGAAGCTAGGAAGACGGCGCATGATAAATAGCTTGCACCGTCGTACGATCCAACGTAGTTTGGAACGCCTGTACTAGGGGTACACGGAACATTTTGCGTAATTCATTATTAAAACAATTCACATCTAAAGTAATATATTAACTGCTTTTCGAAGTATTCTCCATTACATTTTAAACACTTTTTAATTCGGTCAAATCATTTATGAAAACATGAGGACCCCAATGGTCCTGAGGGCTGAGGGCATGTTTTTCACGCGCTGATTGAAAGCTATCACGGCCTCTTCCGGCCGAACCGACCGACCTTCACGAATTTCATCATGGAGAGAAACACAGTCATGGTCAAATTCCTAGTACCAACGCCTTACAGTGCTCAAATGAGGTGCTTCCCTCCCAAAAGCATTTTGAAGACGAGCAGTGCAATCTTGCGGAGAAAAGTCATGCATAATCATCGCCCTAAAATCTTTTCGCAACTTGTGTTAAAAAACAAACGACACGCGATTTCTCGCCAATTTTTTTTAAATCAATCAATGAGTTTCTTAAGTCATAAATAATATAACATTCGAAAATAAAACATTTATGAGCGGCCAGGAGCGCAGAACTTTCAGTGTGCCCTACGTACGTTACAGTACCTACCTAAGTTTGTAAATGAGCAAACTTTACTATCGCGTTGGCGTGAAGAATTTTATTCCTATATCACTAATGTAAGGATACCTATAATTATAAACTTAATTAGTAACCTACTTGATGGATAGTTTTATTTAATAGTACGTAAATAGGATCATGACCACAGACATAATATAATGCCCGTGCTCATGAATGTATATTTGTGATAGGTCGCAAAATGATCCGCATATATTCTATCTAATTACGACATGGATAATTAAATAGTAAATTTATTGTGAACTTTAAAAGTAATACGAATGTTTTTGCTATTATTATTTAATATCAAATTATGAAAGATTTGTACTTGATCATTTCCGCAAAAATTATGGAGAAGTGGCGTCGCTTGAAGGGCTGTTGATAAAACTATTGCTCCTAAGAAATATAAAAAGCGCGCCACTACCTACATACGCCAATTATTTAATTTTGTAATCGTATTGTTTTAAATATGTAAAACCGATAATAACATATTATAATTTTGCTGGATTGATGCCACATGATTAAGGTATGGTTTTGTTCAGACTTCTTTTGTTTAGAGTGACATTTTGAAATTGTGATGCAATTTATTATCAGTGGAGTTCTTTGCTATTGGAATATGACAATGATTAATAATAATAAATATAATAAGGCCATTGACGAATGTAAATGGTGTTTTAATTAATGCCCCTTTCACTAAGGTACAATTTATCTGCCAAATTTAGCTCAAACGACATATTATGGGTATTAACTAACTTTCACTCAGCTCTCAGATTCTTTAAGTAAGAAAAATTAAATTAAGTTTCGTGCTTTGATGTTACACGAAGTTAGACATTAATATTACCAAAAGCTTTCTCGCATAAGAAACAGATTAAAACCTACATCGCTGACTAGGGTTATTTTCCATTAACAAAAACAACCTTTCATATGACACGTCGGTCGTCGGTCTAAATAGGTTGGTGCCGTTGGCATGGCCGGGGGCATGGACGAATAAATATACCGGGGGCGACGCGGCCCCACCGCCCGCGCCCCCACTCGGTTCCATAATCGACGCACTTGGGGGCATGGAAATAAGTACCCTGTAAATTTTATGCTCGACCATTTATAAAAATCGGCCAAGTGCGAGTCGGACTCGCCCATGAAGGGTTCCGTACCCACTTAACGTACCGATTACATACGCCTAGCAAATATACCACTATCATTTATCGCCAGAAAAATATCTTAGTTTTTCATAGTGTTCGTATGAATGACAAAGTTATAATTGCGGTTTTCAAAAATGTATTATGAGGGGAGCGGGGGGGCACATGGCTCTAACAAAATAATGCACTTTAAAGCTTAATAATTCACAAACGAATGCCTCAATTAAAAAAAAACTTTTTTCAAACCCGCTATATTTTTGAAATTACTATCCAACTACCCTACACTATGGGGTAGATAAGAAAAAAAATTACATCCCCACTTCCCGTGTAGGGGAGGTTACCTATTTTTTTTTTATTTTTTGCTGCTCTTAGGACATTCTCCTACCTTTGAACTTAAACCAACATGCAAAAAATCATGAAGATCAATCAAATAGAATATTGTCCAGCTCCTAAAATATCACCAAATAATATCATGTTGATAAATCGTTCAGTTAACAGCAACTAAATCCAACGGAACCCATAAGTTTTTCCTGGATAATTAGTAGCTTGGGCGCAATTCTAGACTATCTTTGCGTCAAATCTCAATCCATTCATCTTTAACAAGAATGTCCTTAGTTTCAATGTTGGTGCTATTGTTATATAGGTACGTTATGTGAGTTTAAAGTAGACACCACGTAAAGCAGTCTAATAATTTACCTGCACTAGATGTAGTGCTACACTACAGCTGATGATAATATGATGGATGCATCATAAGCCTACCATCACATGTTTCCCTGTATTGAATTGAAAAACTACGTAAAATGCAATCCTGCTCCGAAAATTATGATAGGGTAATTTTCGTCATTGGGAAACAATAAGTCTATTCCTGCATCATAATCGTATTGGTTAATCAAAATTTCATTCATTTCTTCCAGAATTTGACAGAATAGGTATTGTTAGCGTCACGTTTCTTCTTCTTTTTCCAGGTACCCGGAGTCCAGGCTCGGGAAGATGTTCAACGGCACCATCCCCATCGTGCTGGACACGTTGAAGCAGCACTACTTCATCGACCGCGACGGTGGCATGTTCCGCCACATCCTCAACTTCTTGCGCAACAAGAAGCTGCTGCTGCCCGCTGACTTCCCTTATCTGGATCTGCTATTGCACGAGGCTCATTACTTTGAACTGGACCGTGAGTAGATATGTCTTTTTGAGAGGGCCAGGAATTAGTCTATCTCAATACTAGCGGCCGCCCGCGGTTTCACCCGCGTGGTTCCCGTTCCCGTGGGAATATCGGGATAAAAAGTACATATAAACCTTCCTCTTGAATCACTCTATCTATTAAAAAAAAACGCATCAAAATCCGTTGCGTAGTTTCAAAGATTTAAGCATACAAAGGGACATAGGGAAAGAGAAAGCGACTTTGTTTTATACTATGTAGTGAAGTGTTCCCGATGAATAAATAAAAGAAATATTTTGCAGGCTTGCAAAGAAAATAAACTAAATATTCTCATTGTGGCTGAGATTTTCAGAAAATTCTTAGATCAAATTAATAATCTACATAAATTGATTTAATAGTAACATTTTTTTATTTGCCATATGTTTGCTTTTATTCACAGAGTTAATGTTTCGACATCACAAACATTTCGGTTGCTTGAGATGTTATTAAAGCAGGTGCCATGCCAGACGCATGTAATCCAAGCTTCTAACAGAGATGTTTTTGTCGGATTTTTGATTACATCTATCGAGGATTACAACAAGCAATCTCAACTCTATGGAAGACAGGATTTCATCCATCTGGCAAATACTTTATGCTGAGCTAAATGAAACTTTGTGCCGGAACTAAGCAAAATGTGCGAAAGCGATATCTTACATCAATACTTCAAGCGATAATATTTTTTTATTGGCAACGTAGGGCGAATTCTTAATAGTTATAGATTACGTTGAAAGTAAAGTATTCAAGATTATTTGTTTTACTTAGTGTCGTTCCCCAGACATGGTGTTTGCCCTGACCAAGCTGCAGACGGAGCGCGACGGTGTGAAGCAGGACCGCGACTGGCTGAGCCAGGCCACCGAGCGGCTCAAGCAGGAGACGGAGTTGCTGATGCAAGAGAGAGATAGGCTACAGCAGCGGTGGTCGTGAACTGAGGTAGAGGATAATTTTAATTCAAACTAATAATCAGTCGACTTGCTTAGAAAGATATAGGGTACAGTAGTGGGAGATATTGGATATGGGCTACACCACACTTCATGATCATGCCTATTCTCACTAACACAGTGATAATAGGCATGAACATTTTATATTTTATGTTTATTTATTTTTATCCTACTTAATATTATAAATGTGAAAGTTTAGATGTTTAGATGTTTGTTACTCAATCACGCCAAAACGGCTGAACGGATTGGGCTGAAATTTGGGACACAGATACTTTGTAGCATGGAGAGGAACATAGGCTATTTTTTATCCCGGAAAAATTACACATTCCCTCCGGATAACGTCGTGTAGTCCACGCGGGCGAAGCCGCGGGCGGAAAGCTAGTTTATCATACTTTTGAGATGCGTAGTTATCCCACGTGCATATCCCACGTGCATAGTCTATTTTTTCCGGAATAAAAAGTAGACGTTTGCGCTTTTCCTGACAAATCTATCCTTTGGCCTTTCTAGCAGATCCGTTCAGCCATTTTGTCGTGATTCAGTAACAAACATCCAAGCATTCATTCGTAACATCTTTATTAGATCCATACAACTTTAGTAGATGATAAACAAAATATGAAAATAAAACCATCTAATTCAAGTACTTTTCGTTATGTTTACAGGAAACCAGTCTGGAGACGGAAGACGTCGAGACGAAAAGGCGTCGTGTATAGATTACAATCTTCAAGTGCTATTGGACAAAATTAGAAAGGTTGTGGACTGGACTTTAGTGAACTGCGAATTACTATGCTGGCACTTCACATCGCTGTTTAGTGTTTTCCTTTTTCGTTATTGTTCGGGTTAAAGTCCGAACAAAATGAACATACCTCGTCATGTATATGTCGCAGGCGGATGGTTAAGTATGGCAGCATGGACTTACCCTCGGAAGTGCTGTAGAACACCTGATAGGTTAGAAATTTAAGGCGATCGCGAAGCGCAGCGAAGCGATCGTCTTAAATTTCGTGGTTATTTTTTTTTTTGTGACTCCGTCAACTTATGGGAAGATAAAATAGCTTACGGAAAAAATTATCGGCCTAGGCGTTTAATTGAATGGCGAATTCAACCAGTTGACTGCGACATATACGTGGTATATAGACAAAATACCACTTATAAACGATTTATTAGGATAAATAGATGAATACGAAATGAAAACACGAATAGCGATGCAAAATTCCACCATTAGAATTATGTCAAGTGACAAGATTTTGACTCAAACTCAAAGTGAAAAAAACTTTGAAAATTAGTTTAAAAACACACATGGAACTCACTTGTATACCTACAAGTTGCAAATTGTGTACAGTTTGAACAAAACTAAGATTTCTACAAACTTAAAGTTGCATCTAGGTAGTTTGAACAGTTATATTCAAGTGATGACGCGCAAATTGAACGCACAAACTTTAGTTGGACGTCTTGCGCTCAGTATACTGTGAACCTACTACTTGTACGCCAGTATACTGTCAACCTACTACTTGTACGCAGTTATACCTGCATGCAATTTGCACACTCTCGAAACTGTTTCCAAAGCAAGCTGCCTTTACGCAAATGTGACGTCATATTTGTATGCAAGACTTGCGTGGAACGCGCCTTTAATCGTGCTTATTGTACATTCGACAGCATCAACTTCATGTTGATTTAAAGCTAATCGCGAACGTAATACATAATACATATACAATAATACAATACCACTAGATAACCGGTTGGATCGTCAAAACGGCTGAGCGAATAAGAGCGCAATGACAAGAAGCGTTCTTATTTTATTAACGCTTCCTTTTATTTATGATATGAGATCGTAACCTTTTTCTCCGCTTAAAACATTGACAGCCGGTGTCGTACCTACTTGCGTTGCTTCGTGAAGAGTAGGTATCGTTGATCGAAGGTAATATTTAACACAGGTTTTCATAGCAAATGTTGAGCTTGATCTGTTGTTAACTGTACTAGGAATTAATAGGTAAACCTAGGTACTTACATTTTCCGACTTTTCCACGGGCTGACTGATAGTTAGGTATTATAAGGCCTATTTATAAACATTGCGTTAATTAGGAAAAATTTAGTATTTCCTAAAAAACTTAGAATTTTATATTACTTAATAGAAAAAATGTCCAGAAAACAAGTTAATGTCAATAAAGGATACTTTATGTTTTTTGTGTTAGATAAAATCGTTGAATTACGAATATAGACTAGCCTAGCTTGTAAAATATTTCGTTTTTGTACCTTGGACTTGTACTAAAGACTTAAAGTCCATGTTTTAAAAACTATTGACACTTAAAGTGATAATTGGGTATTTGACTGTTGTTGAAATGTAGATATTTAATTACCTATGACATTCAGAAATATAACATTATTGAATAACAAATGTGAAAAAAAAAACTGTATTATAACAAGCGAATTATGAGCTACTTAATTGTGACTCTTGCTATCTCTTTCTAAAACGAAATTTACTATGGCGAGAGTATGGCGCTATAGAAATGTGACGTCATGTTTCTATAGCGCTCTCCTTGTCTAATTAGAAAGTTTGATGCTCTATATCGCTGAAAATATGCAAGATATTTGAAAATAAATAACTATGTTGTGTTGCTACTAATTAGATGAACATTTTAGGTCAATAAAAAGAATCAGTCAAATACCGTGCTTTTGAACTTTGTCGTAGTAATTATTGTGACAATTTGTACAGAAAATCAAAGACGATGTCTAAAAACTTAATGCGACAAAGTCCAAAATGCACAGATATTATTAAACTCGACTGTACCTACCTATCTGCATCCCTGTTTCCATGGACCAATGTCAGCAGCGTTGCATCGATTGTGATAATTTGATGATTTGCTTTTTTTAACAAGGATAGAAGTTCCTCCGGTTTTCTCCACTTCGGGTTCCGGTTTGGGCCACTTTTTTCCATAAAAGTTATCTATAACTATACTTAGTTATTTTTGCCAATGGCAATCAAAAGAAGAGATTTTATAGTAAGTACATACCTAATTATAACATTCGTTGAAATCCCTTAAATGATACGACTTATTCAAAAAATGCCATTTTCTTTGCTAAGAATTTTTTGTAAGTACCTACTTATGTAAATTTTAATAAATTTGTTAGGGATGAAAAGTAGGGTAGAAGCCCCGGTTTTGGGCGCTGTACCGGTTTTGGCCACTTTTTGCTTCAAAAGTTTTCTAACTAATATTTTTGCCACAGGCAACTACTTAAAGTAAAGTATTTTTTTATCCACAACTTCATCACATCACACCTGATGTTAAGTGGTGATAAGGCTGAAGGTGGAAGCGCACTACTCCCGGAATGGGCTATCTTATCTCTAACTGCCGGAACACAATAATGCTGAAAACATCATTGTTTTGCCGTCAGACTTAGCAAAGATGGTGGTAGCTAGCCAGGCGGACTAACAACAAGTCCTACCACAAACCAAACTGAACACAATATGTATCCCCACTAGGAATCGAACGTGGGACCTCTGGGTCTGAAATCGGTGGTATGAACCACTATACGACAGATAGGCGGCTAAAGGCGGCGGTTGTTATTGTTAAGTACCTTGAAATACTTAACCTTGGAATTAAAATTCCTTATGCCAAAACAATTTTTTTCAATAAACGTCATAATTTCTTTTTAAGTATATGAAAATTTTAAGACCTTTGTTAAGGTTGAAAAAATTTATTATTTATTTTTACGATTAAATTGATATTTTGCAATTGATTGGTTTCTAACACATTAGAATAATATATTGATTTAACCTGGGTTTGCGTTTGATTTGACAAGTTTGACCAACAATTTGGCAACCGTGGCATTTGGCACTTCTCACACATTTTGTGTTATAATAATGTATGTGTAAGTATTTTACGAAAAATGTACATTTAAAGGTAAATAAATTCTAATTTAAAATATTATTTGTGTCTTAAATACCTAAGACCAATTAGCACTTACTTAGTGCTTTGCTAGTGCAAAGTGTGTTACAAAAGTGAAAAAATCCTTATAGTGTGTTACAAATGGGTCTCCTGCACTAATAATAAACCTCTGTTTTTTACAATTTAATTATTGTACCTACTTATTATTTCTAGCAAATTAAAAGATATTGATTTAACCTGGCTTTGGTTTTGATATTTCGCTATAAGTACTTACAAAACTTCGGCAATCAATAAGTGTCCAAAACCGGGGCATTTGGCACCTTTTGCACATTTTGTGTTTTATACAAAAAACTATTACAAAAAACTATTTGATTGTTTTGAATTTGAAAGATAGATGATACTTAAATTCTCTATATTAAGAGATATATTTAATTTTTGTCTTAAATACCCAAGACCATTTACACTAAGTGTTTCAAAGTAAAAAAAAAAACCATTAAAGTAGCCACAAAGGGGTCTTTTGCCTTAGTTCAAAATTATTTTTACCTAAATGTGTTTAATAAGGAAAAAATATTGCATTAAAATCTCGCTGCCAGAAGCGCTGAGAGCCCGGTTCGTCTCTCTTCGGGTCTTCAACTCTTTTATTGTAAAATAATTGTGCATAATTATATTCATAGCAGAAAAAGTAGGTACAATGTTTTTACATTTGGTTTATATACGCGTTTCTAAATTCTTTTATTTCTCTGTATTGTACCTAATTCGACTCCTTTTTTGTGTTTATGTTTTATGTTAGTTCTATAACTTGCAATAATTGTTTGTAATTGCTATGTATAATATATGCTTAGATCTCAATTTAGACAATGTCTGAAATAGATGTGGATATGCGTGAACAGTGCACATTGCACGTTAGTGCATAATATTCATACCACATATTTTTCATGCGCCGTCGAAGCGACAGACGCGATACGCTCGCGAGTCGCGAGTTAGGTAGGTATTCGACTTATCAAAGATCTTTGTGCAATATGCATTTGATCAAAGAATTTATCAATGAAACCATTCATGAATTCGTCGTCGTCCAATTTCTTTGATCCAACATTTGATAAGTTAAATACCTACCACCCTCAGACGCAGAGTGTACACCTTTGAAACTTTTGTTATTATCTACAGTCGAACCAATTAAATCGTGACGTAATAAGTTCATTTTGTAACAGATATTAAAATTCAATAGGGTCGAAAATGAAACTTGACGCTTTCAAACAAATTATTAGCAATTGGTTCAACTGTAGGGGAAAGGTGTCTAAAATGATCCCCCTAAGGGAAATCCGTTACTGTATCCAAAATATTATAAGTAGTAAGAGCAAACATTGAAAAGGTTTTGGGTAAGTCATTTAAGTGTTAATAAACTGGCATGCCATTATTGCAGTTTGATGTTATATCTTTAGATTTATTAGAGATTTTCTAAACCTCTACTAAAGGATAATTTTGTACACCTGGGTCTCTAAAACGATCCCATTCTATCTTGTTTGGTTCATACATTTTTGGTTCAATATATTTTATGTGCTCAACGAGTTCTCTCTCATGCTTAGGTGTAAGCACCGTTTGCTTACTGCCCAAAGTCTTAACTGCACCAACTGCGTTTTTGTTTCTAGCACCATTACAGGTACAGAAAACTGTTTTGTCGTACAGAAAACTCACTCCCAGTTTTGTCGGAAGGTTTTCTTTGATAATGTACGTGGCATGATCTGTAAAAAGTACAAATAGATAGGAATACAAAAAAAAAAATTAATAATTTTAAAATGTTTTTCAAGTAATCTAAAGTTATTCCTGGGATCGTTTTATACCCACTAAAGGGGATCGATTTACCCCGAATGTTAAATTTACAAAAGTTTTCGAAGTATGACCTCAAAACATTATCTTGTTGAGATCAAAACGAGTTTCAAGTGTTACTGAATATCAATAAAAAGTACCAGGCAAACTTTCATTCACATATCCACAAAAGACTTTTAACAATTTAACTTTGATTGCAGGCTTATCTTGGATCGAAGACAGATATTTTAAATTTTTTGCAATAAATCGACGCACTGTACTCACACCGCCATGTCACTTTATTGGGCTACTGAGTGGAGTACAGGGAAGACGTTAGCCAACAAATCGCAAAGATGGCACTAGTATTTTCGTTGAAACTATAGGGAATCATTTTACCTCGAGGGATCATTTAGTACACCTTTCCCCTACTAGTGGTAGGGTACTACACGCTCATGGCGCGTGCAAAAACAATTTATTTGTCAATAATCACCATGTAAGACAATAGATAAGTAAGTTATTATTTTTAAGTGTAAAGTAAATATACGATGTTCGAAATTATCTGTTTGGTATTTTTATTATTGCCGATGACTCTATATTTCAAACTATTTTTACAAGCTTTTTATTAACTTGCCATGTTAGTTAGTTAGTTAGTAAGTACTAAGTATGTACGAGATGTAAGTTGTAGGGGACAAATCTTGCAAGCTTAATTTGACCGACTTCCCAGTGTCCGATGGAGCTGAAATTTTGTATACAGGTTTGGTTTAGATAACAATACAATATTAAAGTGAAGACTAAGGATGATGGGCAAATTTGTCCCCCCCTCCAACATACCTTTTATGTGTGTCGACAATTTCATACGTATCTATAAAGAGATTAATAGCCATATTCAATGTCAAAACCCATGGGGTTTAGTCAAACCGAGAACCTCCTTTTTTGAAGTCGGTTAAAATATCAAAACTTTCTTCTAAATGTAACAAAATACTTTCCTGAAAACTGCATCAAAATCGGTTCAGCCAAACGCAAGATAATCGCGGACAAACATACATACGTACATACATATATACATACATACATACAGATCAAACTGAGAAGCTTTTTTTTTGAAGTCGCTTAGAAATGGTAATAGTTAATGATTTTTTTATTAACGTAGGTGTTACTTTTGTAGTAAGTACTTACCTAATTAACAATATTAAAATAATATTTTCCCAGAATTCCCACACATTTGAGGGTTGTCGCCATAGTGAAAAGTTGTCACTATATTAATATCTTTCACCTGAGATACATTTCAAATCTGTTTGTTTGGGGAGACGTTTTGGCCCATCGTCCTTTATTACTTTTTTTACAAGCTTTTGACCCACTTCCCAGTGTCCGATGAAGCTGGACTGGAAACCCTCAACGTTCCGTTGACGATGTGAATCAGTTTTTTGCAAGTGTTGGTGCTAGGATACCGTCGCTATCTTCTGCTGATGGTTCTTTCCCTTTGCATCCCAGTTCTGGTCATGAGTCAACTTCGCAGGATTCAATGGTGCTATTTGGCACAGACGAATTAGAAATAGACTCGATTATTATGGGTCTCAAATCTGATAGTGCGGTTGGATGGGATGGAATCCCCGTATCTCTGTTAAAAGCAGCCAGACCTGTCTTGGTACCATTACACAACCATGTCTTTAATCTGTTTCTTACAGACTAAAGACATGGTTGTGTAAAGCCGGAGTATTTCCAGGTGTCTTTAAGAAGGCAATAGAGTCCACCCAATTTAAGAGTGGTGGCCGAGACACTGTCTCCAATTATAGGCCAATTTCCGTGCTTTCTGTGTTTTCTAAAATTTTGGAAAAAATCATAAATAAAAGATTGATCAGCTATCTAGATTCTAAACAAGTTATTTTACCAAACCAATTTGGCTTTAGACCGGGAAAGTCAAACGAGGATGCTGTTCATGAACTAACCGGGTCTATTGTATATTACCTCAATAAGCAATTAAAGTCATTATGCCTGTTTTTAGACATTTCGAAGGCTTTTGACACGTTCTCCGTCCCAATTCTGTTACAAAAACTGGAACACTTGGGAATCCGTGGTTTGGTTCATAATTTGTTTGAAAGTTACCTCAGTGACAGGAGACAAAGTGTTACTATCAAAGGTATTACTAGTGAGGAGATACCTATCACATCAGGCATTCCCCAAGGTAGTGTGCTCGGACCTACCCTTTTTCTTGTATTTCTTAATGATCTGTGTCAACTACAGTTACCAAATTGTAAAGATGTTACGTACGCCGATGACACAGCACTTCTTGTCCACGGTCGGAGCTGGGACGAAGCCCGAACTTTTGCTGAACGTGTTTTAAGAGCTGTCAATGCATGGCTCTCGAAGCATCACCTTCTACTTAATCTTGCCAAGACTTGCTTTGTTACTTTTGCACCTTATAAAGCAACCATACTTCAAAAACGCTTCCTTAGGGTAGATTTTTTGAAAAAACTCAAACAAGTGTCAAAATTTCGCAGTTTTTCGAGCACCATGGGGGTAGGACAGGGTTTTTAGGGTTCCAAACTTGGGAGTAAAATTGGGTGTAAACTACTTTCAAGGGACCTAACAACATATAAAAAAATCGTAGATAAATCGATGTTCGATGTCGATATTGACTGGCCTACTAGAAAATTGTTTAAAATAGACCAAAAAGTGTAAGGGCGATAAACTGACGTGATTACCACACTCACCGACAGATCGGCACTAAAATTGCTGATACCATAACAAGATGGTATGACGTTTCGCGACGTACTCCACACCTATTGCTTTCTTTTCTTTGCGGCACTATTTGGATCGGAACAACCTAACCTACCCCCGGCGCTTTCCTACTGTATAATCTCATGAGATTCTTAGAAGTGTGTGACATTTTATAAATTGCTTCACACATTTAAAAAAAAACGCGTTGCCGGCAGAAGTGAAAAGGGCTCCCTAGACTTTTTCATAAAAAAAGGAATTTGACAAAAAGAAAAAAGAAAGATATACGGATTGGGTTTGAACCGAGGTCTCTGGCTTCAATGCAGCCCGTTTTCTAACCTACATGCAATGATGTTTTATATGCCTACATGGCACAAACTTTGCTGTTCCGGTGACAGCGGCGCTATGTATGTTTTTCTTTTTTTTTGTTGCAATTCCCCGGCCCTGACTTCTAAGACCTTCAGCCGCCAGCAGCGTTATGGTTGGATATCAACTTGACAGCAAAATGACATTTAAAAAAACACGTTAGTTTCACATTTTGGCCACCGGAACAGAAAAGATTGTGGCACTGTAAGCTATTGCAACTTTGGAAACGGTGTCGTTTGCTTTCGTATTTAATGAAATTGTAACAGTTTTTCGATGGTCACGTGTCCGTCTTACGAATTTTCGATCTGACGATTTGACAGTCACGTGACCCTGTTATTTACCCATCACAAAAAGTGCACAACGCCGCTAAAGAAGTTTTAACTTCAATAAGAAAATACGCATTTTATAACACGACGAAGGTGTTGCGTAGGTAGGTACTACTTATAGTAGGTAGGTACACAACACCTTTAAGTAAAACTACAAGAATATCAAGATGAACAATTATTTATTACCTATGTCACAGAATAATAATAGTACATTGATACCTATGTGTAATAAAATTATGGTTACAAATTATAATTATGTATGACTAAACATCGTAATGAATAAAAGTCATTTTTTCTCATTGAATTAACACTGATGGAAATGTAAGTAAGTATTTAATGTTAGTTTTAAGGCGATACTCGGAAAAAAGTGCTGAAGCGAGATAGCAATGAGAAAACGACGCGCGCGGGAGCGAGACCGATTTTGCAGATTAGGCAAAAAAAAACACAAAATCACTTCGTATTAAAAAAATACAGCGATTTAAAAAAAATGCTTCTATACGATCCTCAATATTATTGGTGTCCACTAATTAAACCAATTTCCAATAGTGTAAGTAACCCCATTTAAGAATAATCTTCACTTTTCGTATTTTTTAGAGGTCTTTTCGAAAATAAAAAGTGTCGAGGCAAAATCATAAAATCGTGTTTTTGAAACTATACGATTCTAGATAAAGGTATGAAGAAATATATATCTTATTACCAGATTTTTAACAACTGTAACCGTCCTATAGTTTTAAATCAAAAAGTCCATATTTTTCCGAGTAGCGCCTTAATAAAAGATGAAAGATTTATGAACATGCTTCATTATTGTTTGACCTAATCCAATTTATTTCGTGTCGGTCGGCGCAGTCTTTGTTCTTTGAGCACCTCAATGTCTTTGATACCTACTAAAATATCGAGATATTTTAGACTCAGTGAGTATTAATTTTACATTGAATTAAACGTCGTTCAATTATACTTTACTGTAGGTATGTACTTAGAGTAAATTTTACCAATAGATGATCAAATGATGATCAATGAAAATGTAAAAAAAACTATTTTTTTTTTAAATAAAGATGGTTATAGAAGAAGAATTTAAAGTGAAATTATCTTTTCTAATTGTTAAAATGCGTTTTGTATCTAACTGATTATCACTTCGCTGTATCTAACATTTACTTACAAGACGACATAGATCTATCACATTAAAATTTGAATTATTTTTTATAACAACTTCAAAAATATTTATAGAGATTTAATATTATTTATACCAACCTTATCTTATGAAGAATAATCCTACTAATATTATAAATGTGAAAGTTTAGATGTTTGGATGTTTGTTACTCAATCACGCCAAAACGGCTGAACGGATTTGGCTGAAATTTGGGACACTGATACTTTGTAGCCTGGAGAGGAACATAGGCTTCTTTTTATCCCAGAAAAATGGCACATTCCCGCGGGATAACGTCGTGTTGCCCACGCGGGCGAAGCCGCGGGCGGAAAGCTAGTATAATATAAGAATATAAGAAATATCCATCAATATATCACATAGACAGAAAGTAGGTAGGTACACACAGCACCTTTAAGTAAAACTACAACAATATCAAGATGAACAATTATTTATTATCTATGTCACAGAATAATAATAGTACATTGATACCTATGTGTAATAAAATTATGGTAACAAATTATAATTATGTATGACTAAACATCGTCATGTATAAAAGTCATTTTTTCTCATTGAATTAACACTGATGGAAATGTAAGTAAGTATTTAGTGTTAGTTTTAATAAAATATGAAAGATTCATGAACATGTTTCATTATTGTTTGACCTAATCCGATTTATTTCGTGTCGGTCGGCGCAGAGTCTTTGTTCATTGAGCACCTCAATGTCTTTGATACCTACTAAAATATCGAGATATTTTAGACTCTGTGAGTATTAATTTTACATTGAATACTTTACTGTAGGTATGTACTTAGAGTTAATTTTACCAATAGATGATCCAATGATGATCAATGAAAATGAAAAAAAAAACTAATTTTCTTTTTTAAATAAAGATGGTTATAGAAGAAGAATTTAAAGTGAAATTTTCTCTTCTAATTATTAAAATGCGTTTTGTATCAAACTGATTATCACTTCGCTGTATCTAACATTTACTTACAAGACGACATCTATCACATTAAAAGTTGAATTATTTTTTATAACAATTTCAAAAATATTTATAGAGATTTAATATTATTTATATCAACCTTATCTTATGAAGAATAATATAATATAAGAATATAAGAAATATCCATCAATATATCACATAGAAAGAAAGTAGGTAGGTACACAACACCTTTAAGTAAAACTACAACAATATCAAGATGAACAATTACTTATTATCTATGTCACAGAATAATAATAGTACATTGATACCTATGTTTAATAAAATTATGGTAACAAATTATAATTATGTATGACTAAACATCGTCATGTATAAGTAATTTTTTCTCATTGAATAACACCGATGGAAATGTAAGTAAGTATTTAATGTTAGTTTTAATAAAAGATGAAAGATTCATAAACATGTTTCATTATTGTTTGACCTAATCCGATTTATTTCGTGTCGGTCGGCGCAGAGTCTTTGTTCATTGAGCACCTCAATGTCTTTGATACCTACTAAAATATCGAGATATTTTAGAATCAGTGAGTATTAATTTTACATTGAATTAAACGTCGTTCAATTATACTTTACTGTAGGTATGTACTTAGAGTTAATTTTACCAATAGATGATCCAATGATGATCAATGAAAATGAAAAAAAAAACTAATTTTCTTTTTTAAATAAAGATGGTTATAGAAGAAGAATTTAAAGTGAAATTTTCTTTTCTAATTATTAAAATGCGTTTTGTATCAAACTGATTATCACTTCGCTGTATCTAACATTTACTTACAAGACGACATCTATCACATTAAAAGTTGAATTATTTTTTATAACAATTTCAAAAATATTTATAGAGATTTAATATTATTTATATCAACCTTATCTTATGAAGAATAATATAATATAAGAATATAAGAAATATCCATCAATATATCACATAGAAAGAAAGTAGGTAGGTACACAACACCTTTAAGTAAAACTACAACAATATCAAGATGAACAATTACTTATTATCTATGTCACAGAATAATAATAGTACATTGATACCTATGTTTAATAAAGTTATGGTAACAAATTATAATTATGTATGACTAAACATCGTCATGTATAAGTAATTTTTTCTCATTGAATAACACCGATGGAAATGTAAGTATTTAATGTTAGTTTTAATAAAAGATGAAAGATTCATAAACATGTTTCATTATTGTTTGACCTAATCCGATTTATTTCGTGTCGGTCGGCGCAGTCTTTGTTCATTGAGCACCTCAATGTCTTTGATAAGTACCTACTAAAATATCGAGATATTTTAGACTCAGTGAGTATTAATTTTACATTGAATTAAACGTCGTTCAATTATACTTTACTGTACGTATGTACTTAGAGTAAATTTTACTAATAGATGATCAAAGGATGATCAATGAAAATGTAAAAAAAAACATTTTTTTTAATTAAAGATGGTTAAGTAGGTATAGAAGAAGAAGAATTTAAAGTAAAATTTTCTTTTCTAATTATAAAAATGCGGTTTGTATCTGTCTTGTCTAAGTAACTGATTATCACTTCGCTGTATCTAACATTTACTTACAAGACGACATCTATCACATTAAAAGTTGAATTATTTTTTATAAGTAACAATTTCAAAAATATTTATAGAGATTTAATATTATTTATACCAACCTTATAAAGAATAATATAATATAAGAATATAAGAAATATCCAACAATATATCACATAGAAAGGCGGAAAAAATGTAAGTACATAAGAGTTTTGATTAGGAAGAACATTGCCGTCAGTTTTGTTGTTACAGTTACTAGGGTAGGTACTAAAAAGAAGACGTCGTAAATAAGTATATTCCACATTTTGTGTGATTTCGTGATATCCCTAGGGATTTCGTGCAATCTCTAATTTGCTCATATCCCTGCGACATATAGATATATCTACAGCTGTTGTTATTCATGCAAACATAATCAAACAGTTCGAAAACCAAAAAGAATAGCCGGAATGGTTATCTAAAACGTTAACATTTTATTAAATAACACGTGGGATCTTTAAAAAAATGGGAAAAAGTGGGAAAATTTAAAAAAAGAACATCAATTTGTCAGCCAATCATAGCTTAGAATGTGATGGGCAGATACCATGTTTAGCAAAATAACGTATCTATAAGTTTTGGTAAATTTCAAAAGATGGCACTAAAATATTTTTTTAATACAGTTGCTCAAAAAGTGGCGTATTGCAGGGACGTATAGCGTTCGGGATGTGGGCTATTACACACTCAAGCTTTTTCTTTACCTTAAAGTACCACAATAAAAACCAGGAAAAACTAATTTAAATTTTAATTAAAATTACTTATAAATCTGATATTGAAACAAATTAGAAGCTTCTTTTTAGAAATATTTGCTTGAATCATAAAAACTTCTGTTTTTTTTTCTTTTAGTAAAAACTTCGTGGTTGGTTTTTTCTTTACAATAGACATTATTTTGTCAGTTGGGAAAGAAAACGCACGAGTTCGGGAAAGGTAAAGCTCGAGTGTGTAATATCCCACATCCCGAACGCTATACGTCCCTGCAATACGCCACTTTTTGTTTCTTGTTATGTAGGTACATTTTATAATGACGCAGGGCCCCAGGAGGTTAACTAAGTAATTTTTTTTTAAATTTCAGGTTTGGTCATTCAGATTTGTTTTAGAATTTGACATTTTAATAAATAATTAAAATTAATCAGCAATGTTAAGGTACTTTACCTAAGTAATAAATTCTGTTATACAGAAACTAATTACATAAAAACTACTTGTAGGTAACATTATAATGTTAAAGTATTTAACAATCCAAGTTACATATCGTAGCAAAATAAAACAATACTTACTTACTAATAGTTTGACCTAGTGAAAAAGTCTAATATAAAAAAAAATATTGTCAAAACAATGGACGAAGAAGGCTTAGGTCCTTTTTGGCTAATAATATGCTTTTCTACGTTCTAACGTCTTCTTGATTCGTTCCTAGGGCTTTCTTATTCGTTCTTCGACCTTCTGTTTCCGTTCTGAAATCTTCCTTTTTGGTTGAGGTTTTTGGTTCCAGTACCATGGGATGCTCCTCTTTTGGTGTTAAAATATCCAGAACTGGTTCAAGTTCTGAATATGGAGGTTCCGGAACCTGAGAAGGAGGTTCTAGCGCCGAACAACCACGTTTCAGAACTGGAGAAGTAGGTTTTCGAACCACTGAAGAGTTTCCGGAACAGGAGAAGAATGATCCAGAACTGTAGGAGGAGGTTTTAGTACTTAAGAAGTAGATGTCAGAGCCGAAGATAAAGGTTCTGGAACGTGCTCGTCAGTAAAGAAGTAAATGTCTGCTACCTGAAAATGAGGAATTTTTTGATTGTTTTATTAAAATTAAATCAAGTCAAGGTTGACACTTGAGAGAAAACGGGAGCTGCTGAAAGAAAAGAGAGCATGTTATATTTGTTTCAGAATTGGTCACGGTACTAAAACCTGTCGCAGCTTCCCGAGATGCATGATTTGTGACCGACGACACTTTGGCATTATGTGTCCTCGTTTAGAAGCCTTACAGCAAACAGTCAGAGGACACCAAATCCCAAAACCAGGCAGAAGCTATGTCGTGTTAAGCTAAACCCAAAACCACTCTCTTACAGACTGTTCCGGTTAGAATTTGGTATTATGACAAAAATGTATTAACAAGAGCGTTATTTGACAGCGGCGCGCAGAAATCGTATGTAACCAACGATATAGCAAATAAGTTAGATATGAAAGCATCTGATAAGGAGACTAAAAATCATTGTTTGTTTGGCGGGTTTGAAACGAAAGGGTCACACAATATTTACGATTTCAAAATCGAAAACTTGAACGGCCAGTTTAGTTTTAATATGAAGGCTAAAGGTCAAACAAAAATTTGCGGAACCACCACGGTTATTAGATAAGTCATTGATGAGTAATTGAAGTAGTTTATGTATCGACATCAATGATTTAAAGACAGATACGTGTAAAGTAGGGTTATTGATAGGTGCCGACATATCAGGTTTTTTACTGTCAGGCCAGATAGTTCATGTCAACGGTAGACTTGTAGCTATAGATAGGTACTAAATTAGGGTGGACTCTTCAAGGGCAAGTTAGCTGTAAATAGTATTAGTGTGGTGTCTTGTATTGTAAATTGTACATTGTCTGACTTGTGGGACCTTGAATTATTAGGTATTAGGGATCCTTATGAAGTGAAAACGAAACAAAACTGCGAATATGAAACATAAATTTTTCAGAGATACTGTTTCGCGGTATATTGACGGACGCTACGAGGTGCATTTACCATGGAAGGAAGGTTTTCCTGAGTTGCTACCTGGTAATAACAAGGACCTAGCATATAAGAGACTTTTCTCTACCACAAAGAAGTTGAAAGGCACAGGTTATCTAGTTAGATATCATAAGGTATTTGAGGATTGGCTATACGAAGGTATCATTGAAAGAGTTGAAGACAAAAATGGTAATCACGGTTTGTATATATACCATCATGCGGTCATTAAGGAGTCATGCGCAACTACTCCAGTTACACCAGTGTTTGACGCATCTGCAAAGATGCAGGGTAATCTATCTCTTAACTCTAGTTTAGAAAAAGGGACTAATAATAGGTCTTTACATATGAAATTGCCGTTTTTTTCTTTTGTACATAAAACTTAACAACTTTTATAATATTAGAAATATATAATTTCTTTAATATTGCGTTACATTAAGACCGTATCGAGCAACTTTTGATAATTTAATAACCACGATATTTGATTATTTACATAGAAAAAACTTATTCCGAAAGTTACGACTATATTTGTTTCCAGAATTTCGTAGGTACTTTATTAGTAGTAACTTAGTGAAAAAAAATTTTTTTCTCTTAACGAATGTGTCATTTAGTAGTTAAAATGTCCATAAATACGTGTGTAAAATTTTGTAAATTTACTTAATATTAGTCGTTAAATAATAACAAAAACGCTAGTATGGAAAAAAAATAATTACAGAAATCTCCATACAAAACGGCAATTTCATAGGTAAAGACCTATTATATTGGAAATCATCCCTAAATTATTGATGGTCTTCCGTAAAAATAAAATTGGAGTTACCGCTGACATTCGTAAAGCTTTTTTCTTCAAGGTAAGGCAGGTACAACTATTATGGAACCCATAAATGCACTTAGTAAAGTATAGCAGTAAGAATTTTTTAATAAAAAAGAATAGTTCTTGCTCTTCATCTTCAATCAATATATTCTTTTATTTTCCTCTTCTATTCTCTTTCTTCTTCTTGATTTTCGTTTGTGTATTTTTTAGGGTTCCGAACCAAAATGGTAAAAAGAAACCCTTATGGTGCGACTTTCTCTGTCTGTCACAACTGGATATCTCGAGAACTACTCATGGTATCAACTTGAAATTTGGAATAGTTTTAGATGACGTTTGGCCAACTATTTTGCAAATTAGAGAGAAATAAAAATATTTATATTTTTTTGCAACAGGGACTGAAAGGGGTCTTAATAATTCGAAGTGGGGCTACTGGGTCATAAGGCGTATCAGAAAGAGCGCTGCTTGCACATTCTCAAACAATTTTTCTTTTTAGTAAGTAAACTTTTTCAAAAATTATGGTAGGGATATAGTAAGGATAGAGTAGTGGAAGGGTAGGGGTAAGGTGGTGTAGGGGGTAGGCCACGCGAACGAAGTCGCGCCGGGTCAGCTAGTATAGTACCAAATGTAAACACATGAACTTACCTTCGATCACAAGGAACTGGCAAAAACAGGACAAACTGCAGGATACAGCGTTTGATCACAGTTTTTTTTTTAAGTCGGAAAGTATGGTATTGCCGGGAGTACAATTAAAAAAAAAAACAATTTATTTATTTTTCAAAGTCGCAACTCAAATTAAGTACTTACTTACCTACGTGGTACACTTACTATAAATAAAATTATAAGGTTTTCACTAAAACCTTATAATTTTACTATTAATTCGGAGTGCTGATTATTTGGTGCAGTGCTAGCATTTGGGTATATAATTATAAGGTACTATAAAACGGCAATGTCATACTTTAATTTAATGCCTCAATAAAAAAATTAAATAAAATTCGACCTACCAGGTCGATACCCTCCTGGCGTCGTCCTGCCACAAGTGCGGCTAGGTAGGAATTAATCGTATGTTAGTATGCTTCTTCAACTGGAAATTAAGATTTTTATAATCAGTAATTAAGTAATATAACATTTTTATTATTATGATTTATTATAAATTTTGTGTTCTCACAATACAATTTAGGAAAAAATGGAATAAAAAACAACCAGAAACCCCGCAAGTCCCTAGATATAGTATAGGTAAAATAAAGTACTTATATATATAGTCTAAATCTCTAAAGGAATTTCTACCCTGATCTGTTATTTAATTCTATACTAACATGGTAGATAATGAATATATTGATACATCCCACATAAAGTACGCGCCACATAACTTGGGACGTGTCAATATCTGGAATAAAAATTATTACTTACATGAGAATTAGGCTTATTTTTTCCAAACGACCACGACGATCAGCGCCCTCTGACAAACGCCAAGTTATGTGGCGTGGACTCTAGGTTGCCGCGCTAAATCCTGAGCCGATGATGTGAAACAACATTATTAGTCCAGTCAATGAATGATTCTAGATGGAAAAGTCAAACCTAGGTACCTACTGGACTATATGCTTAGTCAAACTGTTTGGATCTTCTTGGAAAAAATTGGGGTTGCCGGTTTTACCTTTGTGCGGTTATGAGGTTGCTAGGCTTCAACAAGTAAGTAACCGGAGAAAATACACTCTCATCTGTTATTTAATCGAAATACATCTCAAATGAAAGCTTAACTAATTTATTCCCAATCGAACCATATTAGGTTGCTAAATTCTATAAGGACATCTAAAGACCACGACATGGGAGCTCCGCGTTGGCAAGGCAGTAAGAACGCGTTGTCCCGCCTCACTGGCGCGTTTGAACAGATGAAGCTTTATGAAAAAGATTTGAAGAAAAAATAACGCTTTGCATTAAAAGTGTAACAAAATACATTCGCTTAGCCTATGGTCTGCCTAAACACTTAAACTTACGTTTATAAAGGTGAGTTCAAACTAGAGCATTTCTTGTAAAGAACATCTAGCATTCGCTGTTTCGTTACAACCTGTTTTTCACAATTGAGTGTGACATTTCAACGATTAAGGACATGAGCGCGGTGTTGAGACAGACGACATTTCAAATAAAGAGTGTACGAAAATATTGAGAGAAATGTTCCATCACCGTTAATATTTCATCGAGCACAGCATCGAACATTTGCTAGAATGGTAACATTACGTATAGTGCGAAAAGGATCTTTATCACGTGGATGACATTGACAAGAACGCTAGTTGTCTGATTGAAGAAATAGAGGAGGCCCGTTTTCGACCGCGCGCCAATAAAGTTAATGATCCTTGTAGCACCTGTAAGTACAATATGTAGGTAAATGCTCGAGGAAATGCTATAGTTTATTCACCTTAAAATTAGACATCGAATTATGTATCTAGTCGCTTTTGCAATCAATCGATATGTCTTCGCATTCGCACTAAGCTTACTCATTAAGTATTTAGGTATTGAATGAAACGTTTCTAGTATCAGCCTAGTTGTGCTGGTGTACAAAAATTGTTTCTTTTCGGTCCGATAGTTGGCAATAAGAACTTATTCCGACGAAAACAAAGCAGATATTCAAAATCAATAATATAAATAAACTATTAGGAATCTAGGAAAGAGTCGGCGACAGTACCTTTATAACGTCGCCTTTTAATAATTATGTATTAATTCTTGTGGAGATCCTTGGGGGATGCCTATGCCCAGCAGTGGGCGTCGTTCGGCTGACATGATGATGATGAAGTTTTCTTAAAGTTAAATTAAAGAATAAATACTTTAAGAGATCATACTCCAATATATATGTCGTGGTCAGATCAATGAATTAGTAATTTCATGATATTATCGGTAATTTCATGAAATAGTCGTATTTCATGAAATGACCAATTTAAAGACAATATCGTTAAAAGTTCAACGTTATATGATATTTTCAATAACGTTTGGCCATATCATGAAAAATCAATTATTTCATGAAATGATCAACCATATCATGAAATTATCGAATTTAATTTTATTTAATTAATGTAAGGCTTCCGTGAGTTCAAAGTTTGTGTTTTATAATTTTTATTCTGGCGCTTCGCCGGCCGCTGCCGCTGCCGCGGCACGCTCGCTTCGCTCGCTCGGCTCGCGCTGTTTTTCGTAACAGTTCTAACCTAACCTAACCAAAAATTAGCAATTTATTTTATTGGGATTTGCGTTTTCTAAGCACTGCGACCCTTTGCTACACTCTAACGCGCATTTGACTTGAATGACTGTTTGTTGTATCTCTAATTGTAGCATTATTACTAACTTTTGTAATAAAAAATATGTCAACAAACAATAACAAAACAACATCAGCGCCTCTAGCGGGGCACAATGTTACTATTTTACGATATGATCACAAGCGATTGACCATTTCATGAAATGACCATGCGTTTAGCTGTTTATATCAATAAACGCTGATCATCCAATGATATGACCAGCGGATTTTGATAATTTCATGAAATACGACTATTTCATGAAATTACCAACCATTTCATGAAATAATCAATTCAATGATCTGACCACGACATATACATGTAGTTGATGTAGTGCTCAAACTATCAGGCTAAAGAGGTGCAAGTTAACTTTGTAGTTTTGTACTAAAACATAATCAATAAGATAAGTTTTATTTAAATTCTAACGCACCATTTTTCTTTCTCGTTCTGTGACATTCTTTAGCGACAATTTATTTTAACTCGTGTAGATAAGTAGATACACTTTGTAAGGTCCACTGCACACACCGCCGAATATTTACTTCTAAGTGAAATGCAACACAACATTGAACCATGTTCAAAATGATCTGTAAAAAAAGTTAATAAAAGCGTCGGGGGTTATTCTTTCTATTTCATCTAAAACTATTATTAGTTACTAATAGCTAATAGCATATTCCGATGTCTAATTCTTTTAAAACTATGATCGAAGTTTAAAACTTATAATATTGTAATTTCCAGTTTGATATTAGGTATATTGAAACTTACAATATGTATTTAGGACTAGATATAGGTGTTCTAATAAATCCGGATTGCTTGTATTTTTCCTTTTTTTAGTCGGGATGCCATCTTCATCGTGTTTTACTTTCTGTGTATTGCTGTAGAAATGCGATGATGTGCTGGAGT
Organism: Crambus lathoniellus; assembly: GCA_949710035.1. Classification (NCBI taxonomy): domain Eukaryota; kingdom Metazoa; phylum Arthropoda; class Insecta; order Lepidoptera; family Crambidae; genus Crambus; species Crambus lathoniellus. The sequence goes on from OX453296.1 coordinate 35,887,848, forward strand.
CTGACTGGTCGGAGTGGTCACGCTTTCGACGCCTTGCCTCCGAGATCTAGAAATCAAAAAAGACAGTGGTTAAAATAAGTATTTTTTTAGTTTTTGTTTTGTTATGTTGAGCTCGGTTAGTGAAAAAAAACAATTATATCTAGTGAGAAAGACAAAATAATAAAACTCAAATTGCGATGGATACAAAATATAAATCAATTTTATACCTATGTTTGCATTTTTTTTTTAAATATGTGTTCAAAATGCGTAGCTATATCGTATGCGGGGCTTTTACAACGAGTTGGTGTGCTGTACAGAATACGAAAATATTCAACAACAAAAAACAAAGTGGACAGAAGTGCAAAATCATATGAGATCGCAACACGAAGCTTTTGTAAATTGTGTAATTGTGCGTCGTTGCCGAATGTGCATACCTATCAGTTGGTGAAAAGCATTTTGAACACTTAGGGCGTTTGTGCACTACCACTGAATTTTACCGATCTGGAAAAAAACGGATGCTTGTATTTAATTAATTACTAATATAAATGATTAATTATTAAAATATAAGCATCCGATTTTTTCCGGATCGGTAAAATTCAGTGGTAGTGCACAAACGCCCTTATTGTGAAAAAAAAATATAGCAAAGAAGTAGATTTTTATTTTGTATCTATCGCAAATCGCAATTTAGGTTTAATTTCGTCTCCCTCATTTGATAAAATTACTGTCTTTTTATTCATTAACTGAGCTCAACATAAACTAAAATGCGTAATTAATCTTATGAATGACAAAAATATGCGCAAATCCGATTCTCAACTTTCAGAGACCGATATTTTTTTTTATTATTCCAAAAGTTAATAGGCTGTCGCGCAGTTTTTTAAAATAATTAGAAGCTATGGAAAACCTTTAATTCATTTTATTTTTATATTTGAAAATTTCATTCTGTTCCGTTTTTTCAATATTGATAAATGCTTTTGTATCTTGTATCAAATTAAGGCGGGAGGAGTCAGGGTTATTTTACCGACAAAACTACAATAAATAGGTGACTGTATAGGTGAATTACCCAAAATTTTATTTCCCCAATATTTTTCTTCCTGTTCGCTTTAATTCCCATTCGCGTTTTCCCCCATTTGCTTTATTTTCCAAACATGTTTATAACCAGTAATTTATTTCCTCACTCGATTTAATTTCTATGCATTGTTTTCGCTACACGCATCTTTTCCGATGCATTTTTTTACCAATCCGGATCATTCACATAGTTCCATAATTTAGTGTTGCGAAATAATCGATTAACAATTAATCGATTATCTTCACCCTAAAAGAATCTAAATATCGATTATGAATCGATTGCATCGAAAAAATCGATTAAATCGATATAATTCATGCTCTAAAAATCGATTAATAAATCGATTATAATCGACAAAGTACACGATTTAACCGATTATTACAATTTTAAAATTAAATCGATTTTATATCAATTAATCGATATAGTCGATGGATAGGTCGATTTTATCGGTAAAATCGATTAAATTTTAAAATAAAGTATTGTTTAAAAGAAATTACTGATAAAAACTTATCCAAAGAAAATATATACATACCTATTTTTTAAAGCCGTTCTATTGCTAAATCTCCAAAAAATATTAAAAAAAATATTACTTCAAAACTACGAAAAATCGCGGGACATACATCATGGGGGTTAATTAAATCGATAAGTCCATACTAAGCTATCACCTCGCACCGGCTTGACACCTTAAAAGAAACACCCTCTATATTGATAGATAGATGGTTATCATGGGCGTCTTTATGTAAGCGATTTATTTTTGTGTTTTTTTTGTTGTCCCGTGTCCCGTGGGGCGGACCCACGTGCACAGCACGCCCGGTCTGGTAAAAGTCATCCCTTAAACAATACGTCGGGATGGTAGGAAAAAGGAGGTATAATTTAACTTGTATTTTATTATAGCTTAGGATACTAGGTAGGTATATTAATATGTGTGGAACACTACCGTGATTATAGGAGGCGCGTAATCGACGAAGGTGTATATTGAGGATGGTCGATCATCTGAATTATCATTATTTCCTGCCATATTTTTCAGCCCTTAGAGTGCGTGTACACTAATCGTATGGTGAAGTGTGACCATATCACACCATATCCGTTGTTGTTACTGAAACAAAAATAATCATGTAAATGATTTATGGTACTACCAACTGACAAAAACTGAAACAAAACATGTATATAGTGGTGGCCACATAATTAAGAACGCCAGTCGGTTTTCATACAAACGAGTTGACTTTGTGGCCTTAGTTCTCCGCCAGGGATTGACCGAGCTGTAATCTGATGATGGCTATCCAAGGGGTGAATGGAGGAGATCCAGATTGCTATACACACCCAACTCGTCTGAACAGAATTCTAACAGCTGTTTCGATATGTTTAAAAAAATCACCAAAATAGCATTAAAATGTATGGAAATCTTGAAACTAAGAACTTTGGTCCTTACATCTCTTAGAATGCTGTTCAGGTCAGTTGGATGTGTATAGCGATCTGGATCTCCTACATTCATCTCCTGGATAGCCAGCATCAGATTACAGCTCGGTCAATCCCTGGCTGAGAACTACTTAAGGCCTCAAAGTTACCTCGTTTGTATGAAAATCGACTGGCGTCCTTAATTATGTGGCCACCATAATATATGTGAGATGGGTCGACTTTTTCTAATAAGTAGGTAAGTACCTACCTACTTCATTTTCAAAAATAATAAATTGCATTGTGAATTAAAAAAAATATTTATCCTTATTAATAGGTACCTATTGATCCTTAGCTACATTGTGGCCTTATTTGTAACTTTTAACTTTAGATTGATGGATATAATATTGTTTCCAAGCTGCCAAAAATTATCTAAGTAGGTAAACGATAAATTGTGATAGAAAAAACCACCAGCAGCCCTGCAAGTGTAAACGATAAATTGTGATAGAATGATTTAGAAGTCGGTTAAAAAACCACCAGCAGCCCTGCAAGTCAATTTTCGGGCGGGATAGTTTTTTGACGAATTGTGAATGACGGACCCCGTGTGAACGCGCCGTAATATAGGAATTATGAAAGGAGTAAATTTTTCACGATTCGTGATCGTGTGAAGACGGGAGTAAGTAAATACCGCCTCTTAGCGGTCGCAAAAAAGATTTGTGATACAAGACGGTATCACCTATAGCTACGTCAACCATTCACCAGCTCGAATCAACAAGCCGCGAGGCTACTCGCTCATACCTACACATTTAAAATACAGAAACTTTTGCAGACTCCCCGAAATTTCTTACCCCTAGACTTGTTTAGCGATGATTATGATCTACATATTTTGTGACATTTCGTATAATTTTAATATTACGAGGCTTTTTAGTATGATTTTTTTTTAATTAGAACAAGTAGATTCTTTTCAATAGTCCGCCAGTATTTTGTTCCCATTGGTCATCTTGAAGGTGTCAAGTTCATCCGGCCGGAACAGAAAAGAGCATTGCCTACAATCATATCAATACATTCGAAATGCAAAATTTTAATGACAAAAATATTAAATTTATGAAAAATAAGGCAGTTAATTAAAATTAAATACATATTAATTATAAAAAAAAACATTATCGTATTTAACTACAGCTCTGTCAAACTCGCTTGCAAGCACGCATTTCTTCTTTAATGATACAGAACATACAAAATATATTTTATAGCACAGTGTGACCTAAGCCCGCACTTAGGTAACGCTTAGCCGTGACCTAAGTTGCCCTTAATTACACCGTATTTATGAATCTTTATTACACTGTATTTATGAATTCACTTAGATCACAGATCCGGAATACCCTACAGTACACTAAAATAAAACTCAAAATAATAGGATAGAGGATAGGATAGGGTAGGATATAATAGGATAGTGTATGATAGAATAGCATAGGATGATATGATAGGAGAGGGTAGGAGAGGGTAGTATAGGGTGGGATAGAGTATGATAGGATAGGAGAGGGTAGGAGAAAGTAGTATAGGGTGGGATAAGGTATGATAGGATAGGATAGGGTGGTAGGATAGGAAAGGGAAGGATAGGATAGGGTATGATAAGATAGGATAGGATGATAGGATAGAAGAGGGTAGGATAGGATTGGATAGGATGATAGAATAAGAGAAGGTAGGATAGGAGATGGTAGGATGATAGGATATGAGATGGTAGGATAGGGCAGGATAGGATAGGAAAGGGTCGGGTAGGATAGAGTAGAATAGGATAGGAAAGGGTAGGAGAGGGTAGGATAGGAGAGGGTATGATAGGAGAGGGTAGGATAGGAGAGGGTAGGATAGGGTAGGGTTTTTTTATGTTTTTTTTTCGATCTTTTTTATTGATTTTTTTCAGTTTTTTTTTATTACTTTTAAATTTTTTTTATATTTTAGATAATTTTTTTCCTTTTTTCTTTTTTTCTTTTTTTGGTCTTTTATTTCTTTTTTTTATATTTTTTTTATCTTTTTTTCTTTTCTTTTGATCTTTTTTTATCTTTTTTAATTTTTATGGTCTTTTTATCTCTTTTTTCTTTTTTTTGAATGTTTTTTTCTTATTTTTTTAATCTTTCTTTTACTTTTATTCTTTTTTTATATTTTTGTTTATCTTTTTTAGCAATTTTTCTAATTATTCGTGTCGGTGGATGGCGGGCTTATGTCACTCGTGCTACAAAATAGTATACGATACGCGTGACCAAAGTGTAACATAATTGCGCTCGCTCCGCTCGGGCGCTAACTACGCGCCGTGCAATTATGTGCCACTTAGGTCACTAGTATCGTAATGTACTATAATTAAATAATAGAGAAAGTAAACATAAACATAATACAAAGTAGACCCTTTAACAGAAATTATCACGAAAGGTAGTCTATTCCTTATAGTTCCATACGTTATGGCGCTTTTACATGGGCAACTAAACTTATGCAATTCCTGTCAATACCCGCCAAATATGACGTCACGACCACATCAAGCAAATTGTTAAATGTCATTTAAAACAGCAATCAGCGCGCAGTGACGTCACTCCCTAAGTCACTTAATTAAGCTGAATTCAAGAACATGTATTTAATTTTATTCGTGTTTTAAAACATTACAAATACAATGTACAAAATGGAAATTATAGCCGACTCGCCAAACTTGCCTAAGGTTGATATGTAATACCTAGCTTAAGGCGATGATTCCCGACCGAAATAGGCACGCTAACGCTTGCTCGGCCGCGCGCGATACACTTCACGCGGACACAGCGGCAGCCGGCAGTGAACTGTAAACACGCGAGCGCCCCGCGAATCGAAAATCACTTAAAATTCAATAAAAAATTAAATAATAAAAAAAATTAACTTATGACGGCCGGAATCCCTTGGCTATTCAAAGACAATTATTTTCGTATATTTCTCATGAACTAAAACTAAGTATAGGTACTGCAAGTAATAGGATATTTGGATTACGATTAGGCGGATGTTTGGGATTTTATTTGACACAGTAAAATATCACCAATAAAAAAAAACGGCCGGAAGCACTAGATAAATAACTGTAAAATAACATATATTTTTTCCAAACTTTAAGTACTTGGGGTTTGCAAGTAATCCATAATTTAAAATACTTACACTATTTTCGGGAATCGGCACCTTAATGCAATCCTTAAATCTTTCATAGAGACTAAATTAATGAAATAATGCAAGTTTCCTATTGCTCCAGACTGATCCATTACAGTTGCCAGGCACTAAAATTATTGCCCAAAAATTGCCCTTACGCAAGGCATACTTACTTAAACTAGCCTACTATTCCCGCAGGCTGCTGAGTGCAGCCTACGTTTCAGTCATCCAATGACTCAGAAATACCGTCAAATATTTTCCAAAACTAATAATTTTTAGAGATATTTTGTTTCATTTTTGCATAAACAATGCCATTCAATTGGGTATTTGACAGATTTTTTTTTGAAAAATGGAAAATGAAGTATTTAGAAAAAATCGACCCGTCTCACAACTAGCTCCGATGGGACTCGAACCCACGACCTTTCGCTAGCACGATAGCGAAAGGTCGTGGGTTCGAGTCCCATCGGAGCTAGTTGTGAGACGGGTCGATTTTTTCTAAATACTTCATTTTCCATTTTTCAGTAATAAAAATTGCATTGTGAATGCAAAAAACTAAAAATTAAAATAAGATTTTTTTTTATTGACGTAAAATATTCATTTAATTAGTAGCAACACAACATAGGTATTTATTTTTAAATATCTTACATATTTTCAGCGATATAGAGCATCAAACTTTCTAATTAGACAAGGAGAGCGCTATAAAACGTGACGTCACATTTCTATAGCGCCATACTGTCGCCATAGAAAATTTCGTTTTAGAAAGAGATAGCTAGAGTCACAATTAAGTCTTAATTCGCTTGTTATATTATAATACAGATTGAATTTCTTTTTTCACATTTGTTTTTCACTAGTGTTATATTTCTGAATGTCATAATTAAATATCTACATTTCAACAACAGTCAAATACCTAATTAGAGAAGTACTAAGTACTAATCCCCAAGGTGGAATTTGAACCCACAACCTTCTGATTTCCGGTCGTTGTGGTAGGTTTCTAATGAGTAAGTTTGTTTATCGCTTTGCTTTTTTTTCACTTTAATAGTATTTGATAAAACAAATTGCAAAACAGCATGTTAAATAAAAACACTCGAAGAAAAATAGGCTCTTGAAACAATAACTTCTATGACGTCAAATATATTTTTTTTACTTACTTTAACAAATGCTGAATATATTTTTGTCTTTTAAATGATAGAACATGGATAGCACTGAACTTTACCGGTGCAGAGGAAAGTTAGGCTTGAACTGTTCATAAATTTAAACTGCAGCACGGTGATTTGTCGAGCCCTGATATCTACCTCAGTTTCCGAGTGACCTCCCCCCCACTCCCCACATCAACATATAGGATATAGGTCAAGACTAAAAGGGGCTAACACATTAAGCCCCAAAATGAAAGCATCAAATTAAAAACCCAGCATCCATGCAACTTCAAGGTTAAAAAAAAATCAATTTATGTTTATTTAGTGCGTTATTTTGAAGATATTATTAAACATATTGTAGTGAATTTATTGATTTTGCATCGTCTATATAATGCATGCGCGTAAAGGGCGTACATGTATTTAGTGTTCTGGGAAGTCTGGGTGGCTGTATCGATCTAGTCTGGACTAGGCCACAGCATTCCCGGACTGTATTTGTTATTATGTTTATGTTATTTTATGTCATTATTAAATTTGAAGTTATAGGTATGTTACTATCGAACATCCGAGTTATAAAAAGTGGAATGATTATGATAATAAATCTGTCTTTTAAGCTAGATCAGGACATCGTAATTCTCTCCCCTCGTTCGGTCGACACATGCTTTCAAAAGTTCAAGGCTTTGAGGTCACTAACACCCCGATTATTATAATTTTCTTTAATGCCCTGTTTTTTATATCTGAATAAATCTTAGGAATAAATAATTAGTTTGCTTACGAATGGTAGGCTTAAATCGTTCCTTTAAAAACGTGTCGTAAGGCACTTTACCGGATTCGGGAGCGGTACCGATACCGTATCTTAGTCACTGTGTATACCTAGGTAGGTCTTTTGTAATGTATGAAAGTAAAAATAACCTGTGTTTCAACAAAATGTTTTTGTCAGTGAATTCTCAATATCACTACACTAATCGTCATCGGTGGCATAAAAACGGACGATAAAGTGCCACAAACTCATCTGGGCCTCGATTCTCAAGCAGTCGAATTTTTTCATTGTGGTCATTCGTAAACGAACATTTCGTTTCTACTGAAAAGTTCAAACCTTTCATAAATTTCGTATTCTGGGGCTCGATAGAACAGTTAACACTCGAACTGTCGAGTGGAACGTAGCAAAGACAATTTATTACGTTTCATTACGACGTTTGTTTTTAAATACAATTTTTAATAAAGTGAGTGATTTTCACAAAATTCGATGCTCGTAATATTATTTTATAATTAATAGCGTTACAAAACGTTTTGTTTGATCATGTGCTAACTTGACTTTAATCAATGCACTTAACATGTTAGGTAAAATAAAAACCTACGTAGGTACCTTTGTTTTTAAGTCAATCTGTGATCGCTGGACAATTACTGGATCGATAATGTAATTTATTTCTGTTGGTAATTCATTACTCAATCTAAAATGCTTTTTAAATTTGCATTCGCTGCCTCTAGCTCCTCAACCAAATTCCCGAAGAAGTCGATTATGAACTCTTCCTCGTTCACTTTCTTTATTTGATTTAAGCACTAGAAAATAGTAGCAAAACTCCGAGAGCAAACCACAACAAAAATCGTCAATCAAATTCAAATTAATTTTGAAGTTCATTATACGAGTTTCAACTTCGATTGATCCATACCACTCGTTGCGTTAGTGGTTTTCGATCGAACTTTTTCGATTGTGAAATTCTGAGAGTACACAAACCGTGTTTCCATAGGGTAAAAAAAACTAGTGGTGTTATCTTAGAAAAATATTCGAATTTAGAACATTTTGAACATTATAAGATTTCAAAATCGAAAAAGTTCGAGTGTAAAGTTTGTGTATTGTCAGAATTTCAAAATCGAAAAAGTTCGATCGAAAGCCAGTCGAACGCAACGAAGTCGTACGTAGTATTTTTTTGTCCTCTGTGGTGGTACGGACCAATCGATGTTCGTATACGAACTTAGCTGTCAAAATGAATTTGTTGACATGTGGGCTTCGATCAACAATAACACCTAAAGTGCGCGTCAAATAAGTCTGCGCGCGGTCGAAATCAAATACTAATCTTCTCATAACCTCAGAACAAAAAACCCTACTGTAACTAGCGCCAAAAACGCCCCAGTCGCGCGCAGAGTTATCTGGAACTCACTCTAGTTCTAGATACATAGTTGGAGTGACAAATATGGCGAGCGTTATACCCATGAAGTTCGACTTAATACTGAGGTAACTGGAGAGTGCAGTACGAACAATTTTTTGAATACCACAAATAACACAGTGGCTGTCTTCCGTCTCACCTACACCTTAAAAAAATACGTATGGTCATATGAGACAGCTGACAGCCACTACATACATAAATGTCAAATTTGCTGGCGACACTTTTTTATTCAGGGTGAGAGCTCCAGTTACCTCAGAGTATTAAGTCAAACTTCACGGTTATACCTAAAGTGCTTGTCAGGAACTCTTATTTGACTTATAACCCGGTCGATTTAACATGACACCTGCAGGTTATACCCGTCCCTTTCACTCTCCGGGCATGACAGAATCGAGTGAAAGAGACGGATAGAAGAAATAAGGACACAAATTGTTCGGTCATTCACATTCACATTTAGCAATTCATTTGCGATCCAGTTTTTAGAAGGTCAGAGTACGAAAGAAAGCAATTCATTTTAGGAACCTATTCTGCATCGCGCTATTTTTGAATAGCTGTCTTAAAGTTGATGGTAGGCACCCTGTCTACGTCATTTCTTTCTCTTATTAGTGATAACGACTAGAGTAGTTGTTTACTTACCCAATGATAGAGTTACATCAGGAAAATATTATGTAATGTACAAAACAATAATGAGCTTCTGTCTAAATCAATTTAATGCATGTAATATAAATAATAAATTAAATATTTTAGAATTAATTAAGGCTGCGATTCCCCAAAATAGGGTATTTTAAATTATGGATTACTCACAAGTCACAAGTACTTAAAACTTGGAAAAAAAAGTTATTTTACAGTTATTTATCTAGTGCTTCCGGCCGTTTTTTTTCGATTGGTGATATGTGTATGTATATGTGAACAAAAAATTTTTTTTTATGTCTATCGGATGCCTCCTAACTATCTCCGGAGTACCTTAGGGGTTGAAAATTTTGTTAGATTTTAGCTACGCTACGAGACTCACCGTTTTTGAGATATTCTCATTTTTATAAAAGTATTTTTTTTTGTAAGTCCAGCCCAGCCCAGCCCATACAAAATTAGTTGAAAACTTTTTCTTTGCCGATGAGGTAACTCTATGGTTGAGGTATTCGCCCCGTAGTAGGCTGGTTTTGGCTTAAAGTCTTAAAGATTCTTGTGGACAGTGTTCTTTCCATGAAAGATTTCAGTTTTGGAGTAGCTATTTCTCAAAACTGGATTTGGTTTTTGGAGACATTTTCACCAAAAACCTGATTGATTCTAATCATATCTATTTAGGTGCCGTTTAGGTTTATATTTATTTTTTAAATTAATCTCAAATTTCATAGAGTTTTAGTTTTTATGAATTTACTATCACACACAATGCGACATACATCACTTTATATATGTATAGCCTAATAGGCTTTTATTTTTTGAAGCTTCATCATTTTAGTATAAATATTGTGAAACCAACATAATCGAAATTTAGTTTTCGACCTTTATCCGACCGGGAATCGAACCCGGGACCATAGCGGCACCCTGAAAACTGATGCATACCCCACGTGACCACGCAGGCAAATACAATAAAGATAAATATAGATTCCATGGCTATGACCAGGTTTTTTTAAAGCTATCCCAATCTGCTTTTGCTTAAGCATTATTGTTATATCTCTTTGCCAAGCGGCTTTGAAACAGCGGCTTTTGCTTCGGGGTTGAGGGTAGGAGCTGCTATAAGGTCACAATAATTTGGAATTATTTAATCTTTAAAAAGTCTATCTTTGACCTTCAGCATTATATTGTTACATACGGTTTTTTCCCACGGCTGAAGAGCAGTGAACAGTTGAGACGATTGATGGCAACCCTTGTATTGTGGCCGTTGCCGCTGCCTCGTTCTGATGTGGCCATGCTGCGGCCGGAAATGGGCACGGCGATACCGGTGACAATCCCTAGAGCTGCGACGCTGATTCAACTTCTCGAATACGAATATATAGCAACTGAACTGGGTTGCAAACAGTGGCTAAGTAGCCCAATAACGTGACAGTATCTGTACTGGGTATGACAGTAACGCATCACTTAATAATTGCAGCCATCCGGGACCGGGACAACATAGTCCTTTTAAGAACGAGTACCTTTATTGCTCATCAAGTAAATACAGTGGCTAAGTAGCCCAATAACGTGACGGTATCTGTCCTGGGTATGACAGTAACGCATCACTTAGTAATTGCAGCAACCCGGGAATACATAGTTCTTTAGTAATTTTCTTGCTCGAAGCAAATTCAGTGGCTAAGTAGCTCAATGACGTGACAGTATTTGTCCTGGGTATGACCGTAACGCATCACTTGGTGACCAATAATTGCAACCATCCGAAAATACATATAAGTAGTTCTTTTTGAAAGGTACTTATTTTTCTTATTTATTATTATTTTCTTCCCCAATGTTCAAAGTATCTCGCAGCGAGTAGAGTAGACGTGCGAAGGCTTGAGCACGGAAACCAGTCTGGCGCAACTTCCATACAAAAAAGTGTTGTATGAAGTTTGTACCAAAAATATCGCTGTCTTACTTTCACCTATTTGACTCTCACTCACTCTGACTGACAGTCAGCCGCCAGCCGCCAAATTTGACATTCTTGTCTTGTTGACTGTTTGTAAACGAAGCTTGATTTTAGTATTATTGTGTGAATTTGTGCATTTTGTGAATTACTCGCAAAATTTCGCCTTAATTGTACGTTTTCGTGGTCCCGTGTGATCTGTTGAGAGATGTATTACAAAACTTGTGAAATATATTATGTGGTTTACGAGCCGGCCGGTCAGAAGGCCAAAAGCGAATATTCATGGCCAAATTTCCATTTAATGAAGAAAGGTAAGCATACATTCACATTTTGTTATAGCCATTACATTAAGGATTACGTGATTTAAAAGTTTTCTATTAAAATTTAAAAAATTGAGAAGATAACCTGATAAATAGTGCTTGACATTTTTTTATCGACAATCGATAATTTTTTAACCGACTTCAAGAATTGAAAAGGAGGAGGTTATCTATTCGTCGCGTTTTTTTTTAAGTATGTACACTAATTACTCGAAGTCGGCTGAACCGATTTAAATGATTCAAACGTTATAACATCAGGTTTTTTCCCAAGTTGGTCCAATTTTGAAATGCCTATTGCATAATGAAGTAAAGTCCGTTCGGTTAGATAGTGTCGGTACACCCGCACGGCATTGCGGCTCTTTTTTAGTGCATTCGTGCATGCAGTCGGGCGGGTCTAAACAAAAACACAAAAAAATTTAAATACATGTTTCACGCCTGACTTCAAAGTACTTAAGTATGTAAACTTAAATACGTATTAATTACGTACCTACGTGAATTTTTTAAGGCGGTTTGTATGATTTACATTATTTATTCATTTACATGCTATGCTATATTAACATGTTTCTTGTGAATATTCCAGAACCTTCAACTACAACTGCAAAAATAGCACCTGCAGCCCCTCGGAAAAGAAAACAGGTTTTTTTATAGTATCGTTATTGCCAAATGCATGTATATATATTATAAGTTCGATTAAATTAGACTTTGACTTTAATAATGGAGTTTACTTTTAGCCCCATTTGCGCCAACGTGAAATTCTTGTTAAACTTGGTTTATCTTTTTGAATGAAATTTTTATTGTCACATAACTCTTGTTTAATTTAAACCGAGAATTAACGTTAGCGTAAGTAAGGCATCAATTAGACCCTAAAGTTTGCAAAATGATAGAAATGGAATCCTGATATTTTTTAATATCGCCATCGATAAAAAATCCCATGACTGGTACATCACTATTTCGGTTATTATGTTGGGAACCCTGTACGTCATGTACGTCATAATTTCAGCTATGTGGTTGGTATTCCGTTTTAGTATAACTTCCATACAAAACGATAATTTACTTTTTTTCTATGAAAGACCCGTCTCTTAAACGTAGTGATTACATGCTCTTTGACGGAAACGCTGAATGATTCGAATTTGACAGGTAACCAAACAGGTAAGTTAGGGACCACAGAGTAGAGAAATGTATGAATTGGCGGGAAATCAATGTTGCCAACACAAAAAAAAAACTTTAAACTACCGTGCAAGGCTGTCGCTTGGGGGCGCAACTACATTTGTAAACCGAATCGCTAAGAATGAAGCCGTGAAACATAATTCTTTGTATAGATGTATAGAAGATATGCCATCTCCATTGGATTCAGTACTCGAGGTTTACTCGCTGTTTACAGTGCCACAAACTTTGCTGTGCCGGTGGCCAAAATGTGAAACTAGCATTTTTTGAATGTCATTTTGCTGTTAAGTTGATGTCCTACCATAGCGCTGCTAGCGGCTGAAGTTCTTAGAAGTCAGGGCCGGTTAAATTGTTACAAAAAAAAGAAAACCGTACGTAGCGCCGCTGTCACCGGAACAGAAAAGGTTGTGGCACTGTACCTGTCAAACGGTGCAAATGGTGTCAAATCGGTTCACTTAAAACTACGTTGCCAACTTTATGCGCATGGCCACAGCCATCTCTATCGTCTTCTACAAGCCATGCGCATAAAGTTGGCAACGTAGTTTTAAGTGAACCGATTTGACACCGTTTGCACCGTTTGACAGGTAAACAGCGAGTAAACCTCGAGTACTGAATCCTATGGAGATGGCATATCTTCTATACATCTATACAAAGAAATAAAATTGGAGTGTCTGTTTGTAACATTAAAATAACCGCTTTTTACTACGTGCATATGATTATATATACGGTACATATACCAAAATGACATGTTTTACAATTTTTGTCTGTCTTTCTGTTTGTTCCGGTTAATCTTTGAAACGGCTGGACCGATTTTGACGGACCAATTAATACGACAATTAGAAGTAGTTTAAAACTGAATTCCAAGATTTTCTTACATTTTGACTTAGTTACACCTCACTTTTTCGTAGGTATGCCACCTCCATAGGATTTAGTACTCAGAGGAGTAAACCGGTTCACAGCAATGTTGCCGTTCCGTATCATAGCATGGCTCACAGCCTTCTTTATTGTTCTTCTACAAGCCATGCTATTAGGTTTGACAACGTCGCATTTTTCGTTGGGTGTGAACCGATTTAAGGCCTGTCGCATATTATACGACTTTTTCTGTCAGAAAGTTTTGTTGTAGACTCCGTATACTATCAGAATTCTGACGTGTCTGACGTCCGCTTCTAATGAGTGTCGGATGCAAACGATCGGACGGCAAAATTCTGATCAGAAATTCGGAGGGCGCACTCTCCATACGCTTTGTACTAGACCCCACACACCACACACCTTTCAGAAATTCCCATAAGATGTCAAGTCGAGTGGACGCGGACGCACGTGTGCACTTTGTACGGCAAGACAATAAGTTCATCAAACGATCTGACTGACATTCGATACAATAAAAAGAAATATCTGGAAAGTTTCTCATTTTTGCGTGTGTCATTTAAATAGAATACCTATGTACCAAATTTCATTGAAATTGGTTCAGTAGTTTAGGCGTGATAACTTTCATCCCCTATTTTAGCCCCTTACAGCCCTTTTTTTGGTTCAGTAGTTTAGACGTGGTTGCGTAACACACAGGCAGAGTTTCTTTCGCATTTATAATTTTAACTAGGGATAATAGGCTGATTGACGAAATTTTCGAGACTAATTCTGAAGTAGCGAAAATTTTTTTTTGGTTATGCTCTCAATTTCGTAAACATCGTACATTATTATGTATGTAATTTTCCTAGTGTCATCCTATCACTCCACAGTGGATGGATGCACCCAATATTGCTTTTTTCGCTGTCGTCTTTGGATTATAAAGACAAGAGCACATACCACAACACAACCGCCTCTTCGAAATCAATGTTGATGACTGACTTGACTGCGAAAAAGTTGTGTCGCTGTCGCTCCCGTGTGCGCTCTCGTGTGCGCATCTTTGTAATCGCGGCGAGGAGACGGCGATAGAGACAAATAAATTGCTGTGTAAATAAGTGTGCGCGCTAGCCCTAAGTTGAAGTTTTAACAGAAAATTGGGAAAATTTTATGAATCCTTACCTTGTTTAATAGTACACGCTATCAATATAATGCTGAATGATGTTTTCAAAAGGAAAAGCATATAATTTCTTTAAATTTACTTTAAAATCCACTGAAATCACAACAAACCACGCACCAAAACAACCGTTTATTTTAAAATGACACTTGTGTATTATCCGACTAAGTTTGCTTTGTAGGAAGTTGTGACGAGCATAAATACGTCCTTAACGCGAACGCAAATAGGACGCATAATATTAACCACTAGTTATGGTTGGTCAAGTTTCCCATAGGTTTCCATAGCATCTGCTTATTTTTAACTAGGTCGGGTTACCTCTAACCAAATGTTCGGTCTACGCTTAGGTTCACAAGCGACGTTGCCAAACCGCCATAGCATGGCTTGTAGTAGAGAAGGCTGTGCATGGCTTGTAGAAGACGATAGAGACGGCTGTGGCATGGCTTGTAGAAGACGATAGAGATGGCTGTGCCTTACGCAATGCCACCTCTTTTCACAATGTCGTCGTTATCGTTAGCCATGAAGCTCGACTTAATACTGAGGTAACTGGAGAGTGCAGTACGAAATTTTTTTTGAATACCACAAATAACACAGTGGCTGTCTTCTGTCTCACCTACACTTTAAAAAAATACGTATGGTCATATGAGACAGCTGACAGCCACTACCATGAAGTTTGACTTAATACTCTGAGGTAACTGGAGCTTTCACCCTGAATAAAAAAGTGTCGCCAGCAAATTTGACATTTATGTATGTAGTGGCAGGTAGTGGCTGTCAGTTGTCTCATATGACCATACGTATTTTTTTAAAGTGTAGGTGAGACGGAAGACAGCCACTGTGTTATTTGTGGTATTCAAAAAATTGTTCGTACTGCACTCTCCAGTTACCTCAGTATTAAGTCGAGCTTCATGGCCACTACATACATAAATGTCAAATTTGCTGGCGACACTTTTTTATTCAGGGTGAGAGCTCCAGTTAACTCAGAGTATTAAGTCAAACTTCATGTCGTTAGCTGTTACTTGACAGATAGTCCATACAAAACTATCAATTATAGTGCCACAAACTTTTCTGCTCCGTCCGTTGGCCAAAATGTGAAACTAACGTGTTTTTTTAATGCCATTTTGCTGTCAAGTTGATGTCCAACCATAGCGCTGCTGGCGGCTGAAGTTCTTAGAAGTCAGGGCCGGTTAAATTGCTACAAAAAAAAAGAAAAACGCGCCGCTGTCACCGGAACAGAAAAGGTTGTGGCCAAAGATATTATAATATAACAAGATTGCGCACTCATGAGTTACAGCCGAGCCGAGCGAGATAGGCCTATTATGGTGTGCGTCCCTCTCTAATGAGAGAGACGTGAGTGACTACACGATTTGGTTTTTTCGAGGACAATTTATAGTTAACCAGACTTGGCTCACGTAGGATTCGAACATCACGCTTCCTAGGGAGCTCTTGTAGCTAAAAGAAACATACATTTAAACATCCGAACTCACTTTCTATTTATAATATTAGTTAAGATGAGGACTCCGCGAGGCAAAGCATTTGCACCACTTATGAGGCAATAATGTGACAATCGACACATACACATATGCTTTATAAGCATACTTACTTTTGAACCGACTTCAAAAAAGGAGGTTGTCAGTTTGACCTGTATGTAATTATATGAAACTAGCTTTCCGCCCGCGGCTTCGCCCGCGTGGACTACACGACATTATCCCGCGGGAATTTGTTATTTTTCCGGGATAAAAAGTAGCCTATGTTCCTCTCCAGGCTACAAAGTATCTGTGTTCCAAATTTCAGCCAAATCCGTTCAGCCGTTTTGGCGTGATTGAGTAACAAACATCCAAACATCCAAACTTTCACATTTATAATATTAGTAGGATGTATGTCTGTATTTCTGATAGGCGTATTTTGCTAAAATGGATAGAAATAAAAAGTCCACGTACAATAATAAAAATCTGTTTATTAGTTAGACTATACATTGCTAAACAAAATTTTCTTGCGGATCTTTTGACGCATGGAGGCTTTGTGTCCAATTAATTTTAAAGATTCGTTTTTTGCGTACCTACTTTTTTAACCTTAAATTAAGATACAGATGTTATAATTAGAGATCGGATAATCGGATGCATATTTACCTTAAGTTAATATTTGGTTAGGAAATTATGGAAGCGGCTTCTTAAAACATGTTTTTTAATGTAAATATCGGGATTCCGGGAAATTCGCGCATGTAAAATTATTCAGTAACATGGTGTAGAAACGTAGTCTTTAGCGCTATTTATTATGAGCTATTTATTTTAAAAAAATCGAGGCAAAAGTGCATTCCATAACAGCTAACACCTCAACTTTAGGTAAATATGCATCCGATTATCCGATCACTGGTTATAATACATTTAATAAGTTTTGTTTCATTCCTATTTTCTGATAAAGTTCTTCTTCTTTTTCTTCTTCTGCTGAGTATTGTGTAATTTTTTCAGATATGAGGTTAAGCCAACCTTTTTTTAATTTCTTCATCTTTAGGAAATCTGAAACAATGAAAATAAATATTTGGGTTAAGTAAGAAAGTAAATTCCAGTCTATAGACTAAAAACGAAATGGACACCCTACTATACGCAAGAATTAAAGTTTGGCTAAATACTTACCTATGAAAAGATACACCGCTCCGTTTTAAATGATTCGCTTTTGCATCCTTTCACACATCAAGTGAGAACCATTTTTATTGATTTAAACGTTATTTTAAAATGATAATTAAGATCCACACACTAACTTTACACACATAAATTAATTTGCCGTCGCCATATTGATGATGTTTTTATTTTTAATAAAATTGTCCAGACGCAAAGTGTTGCATATTTATTATAATTAAAACTACCATAACACCGACTCTTACATTAAAAAAATAGTTTTTCAAGGTTTTAAATAATACAAATGATATGGACTTTATTATTATCAGTTTAACATTCCTTTTAATTAATTAATATTTTGAAAATTCTCGAGAACAGGAAATATGAATTTGAATTAAGTTCTACTACAACCAAAAATATTTAATGGTGGCAGCCCAGTAGACAGGGATGCAATCCTATTTAGGAGCCTCTCGCTCGGCTCGTTTTTCCGTTTATCGAAATGTCATACGAAAATAAACCTTATTGTAACAGCATAGAATCGAATTGACATTGCTTTTATTTTCATAGTGCACAATCTTGTTATATTATAATATCTTTGGTTGTGGCACTGTAAAATTCGGAAACTGTGAAACAGGCACTGTCGGTTGATGTTGATCCCACAGAACACGGAAAGATTTTTTCTCTCTGGTTGATCCCTATTCGTTTCTTACGCCATAAAGTGTTCTGGCTTCATGTCTTACATACATCACGATTAGATTATAGAAGCACTGACCTCTTTAATACAAGTACGCTGTATTACAGAGGTCAGTGAATAGAAGAGACGAGAATAATGACATTTTAACAGAAATATACAAGATAATGTTTTATTTGAAGATTATAATTTAAGAATCAAAACATCAAATAGTTAAATTTTAGAGCACAGAGAGGTTATAACTTAAATACATACATACATTACAGTAAAAAAAAAACCTTTCTACGTATTTATTTGATTTAAAGATCAGTAAGTAATTATAATGATAATTTATACAACTGAAAGAAACGATATAATTATACGATTAAAATCTAGTTTACTAAGACTTTTCTAAACACTAATTCATTACAATGATTACAATGAATGTAAATCAGTCAAAAATCTCTAGTAATTAAGATCTTTTTTCTTTGAACGGCATTTTGTGAAATTTATGGCACCAAGCATATTATTACAATTTAATTTGCATTTGTTACTTATTAAAGAATTGTTGGCACTTTGAGTGTAGTTCAAATATTTTATGAATATGTACACCTTTTGATTTATTAAAAAAAATATAACAATTTCAAGTCGAAAAATTATAATTAACTAGCTGACCCGGCAAACGTTGTTTTGCCATATAAATTTTATTGGACACGAACTTCGTATCACCTGCCTGACACAATGTCACTTATTAAAAAAAACCTAAGCGGTAAAAACATGAAGTTCGACTTAATACTGAGGTAACTGGAGAGTGCAGTACGATCAATTTTTTGTGACCACAAATTTCACAGTGGCTGTCTTCCGTCTCACCTACACTTTAAAAAAATACGTATGGTCATATGAGACAACTGACAGCCACTACCTGCCACTACATACTAAATGTCAAATTTCCTGGTGTACACTTTTTTATTCAGGGTGAGAGCTCCAGTTACCTCAGAGTATTAAGTCAAACTTCATGGGTAAAAATGTCAGTGATTACATACTCTTTGACATACCTTCTCTTTGGAAGCGGCTAAGAAATGACAGTTGTGTGAAGTATGACAGTTTAACGGTTTTCTATACAAAATTACCATTTTTATTTTATAATTTTCCTGGATAAAAAGTAGCCTATGTTACTCTCCAGCTCTCAAATTATCTCCATACCGAAAATCTCGTCGATCCGTTGCTCCGTTTTGACGTGAAAGACGGACAAACAAACAAACAAACAAACAAACAAACACACAAACACACTTTCACAATTATAATATTAGTATGGATATGAATAACAACTTCAATAAATTTAAAACCTTTGACTCGTAAAAATACAGGGTGTTAGGGGCACCCTTGCAAAAACTTTAACCATGGCTTCAGACCATCATGTTGAACAAAGTACAGCAAGAATTTTTTGTCGGAAATGAAAGAAAAAATTGGACTTTTCATACAAATTAAGCAACTTATCGGGACATTTTGTACGAAGAGTCGAAATATTTTTTTCTAAAAATCTTGCTGTGCATTGTTCTGCATGAAGGCCTGAAGCCATGGTTAAAGTTTTTGCAAGGGTGCCCCTAACACCCGAATTTTAAAATTACGGCCCTCCAGGGACGTGGTCGCCACAGATATGCTGAAATACCCGTCCAGGTAACAGCTGTTTTCAGGCAGTGTTTAGTCGGTAAAAATTAAAATTTAAGTACCTACGTTATTTTTAACTTCCGACTTCAAAGAGAGGGGTGTTATAAGTTTGACGTGTCTGCGTGATGTGTATATTCTGTGGCATCGTAGCCTTAAGATCTTGGCTCCTGAACGAATGGACCGATTTTGATGCGGTTTGTTTTGTCATCAGGTCATCAGCTACACAAAAAAGAAGTAAAAGTTAAAAATAAATTACACTAGCTTGCTACATACAGGTGATCTGTAATTTGATACGAACGACACTCATAGCGTTCAACACAAAATAGGACATCATGATTAACACAACATGAATTTTCAAAACATGCATACTATGTTGAAATAATTTGACAGTTTTTTTATAAAAAAAATTTGAAGTTGGCACAACAATTTTATTAATAAAACTTCTTCTTTTCTGTCAAATTGTTTACAGAACTTCACTAACACTAACAATAGTTTAGATGTAGGTTATATGTAAACACCAATACTAATAATATAAGTACTATAATAATATTCATAGCCCCCCCCCCTGTATTCTCCCTTCTTTTAAACAATTTAGTACCTAGGTACTTACCTACATAAAATCAAGAACGTCATTGCATAAAATGTTCCAAATCAAGAAACTTATCGATCTGTATAATACAATGTTTGCGAGAATGTTAGTGTTAGGAAGCTTTACAATCGACACATCATCCTAAGCTATAAAAAGTGATAGATTTTAAGTACTAAGTAAAATGGCTCAAACATTTTAACAGCCAAAATCCATTTCAACGAAATGCTGGGAGTATATAACTAACTAAATACTTAAATAATATAAAAACCCAAAGGCTAAAATTACTCAGTCTTAAATTTATGAATATGAAAACATAGAAATAATGAGACACTCTGATTTAGCGATTGTAGTGAAATAAAGTCTTAGCATAAATATCACTGGACACTTAGTACTTCACAATGATTTCAGTCGAAATACCCGTGAAAATACCAAGAAAACATTTAATTTAAGTAGACCTCTAGAATAGACATTTTACCTTTTAGTCAGCCTAACACAACTGATGTGTTTAGTTGACGTTGAAATTATGTATACCTATGGCTTGTTTAAATTGAGTGACTAGGGTGATATCTATTTCATTTTACTCTAATAAAACTTCCAAACAACAAAATGTACTTAATATGACCGCTGCACTATACGGAATCTCTTATATAATAAGGATAATATATTATTAGACAAGATTGTCCTTGGTGTCAATGTTAAAGTTCGTAATAAATTTCAAGGAAGGTGTTCCGTCCTTCGATCGACAATAACACCTACTTAGGTCTGGATCGAAGTTTCCGTCCTAAAAATATTAATATTAAAAATGTATATAATGGATCATGAAACAACATTGATACCGACATTGGATAGCAACCATTGCGCAAGCTGTCCGTGAAGATTTTTACATCCCTGCTGCACTACAAATAAAATCATTGCAATATGTAGCTGAATAATAGTAGCATTAACATGATTTCATGATTTATGGCATTAAAATATTCTTGATCCAAGCAGAAATTTAAACATTTATAACGGTCGCTTAGCAGCAGTTCTACAGAGCAGCTATGCTCTTAAAACTAAACAGTGTTAGGCCTTGATATCGTAGAAATAAGTTTCTTGAATAAATACAAATATAAAAAAACAACAACTTAAAATAATAACTACGTACTAAGATGATCAAACGGATATACCTAGTAGGTGTTCACAAACTAAGTAACAATACTTTTTTATATATTACTACTGCGCCCCGGGGATTCACTCCCGTGGAATTTCTGGATAAAAAATTGTTTACGACCTATTCACCTACCGCAAACCTACCCAGAATACTTACTTACATTTAAAATTTAATCAAAATCGGTCAAGCCGTTTTGGAGGAGTATGGCAACTAACACTGTGATACGAGAATTTTATATAGGGCAGAGGTACCCTTTGTGGCCAGTTTAAGGATTTTTTGACTTTTAAGCACTAAGTACTAAATGGTCTTAGGTATTTAAGACACAAATTATAGCTTAAATTATAGATAATTTATCTACCTTTAAAGGTTCATTTTTCAAATTTATAAAAAAAATATAGTTTTTTTTATATTACACACAATGTGTGAGAGGTGTCAAATGTACCGGTTTTGGCCACTTACTGATAGTTAAACTTTTGTAAGTATTACGAAAAATCAAAACCAAACCCAGGTAAAATCAATATTATCTAATGCGCTAGAAACCAGTCAATTGCAAAACAACAATTTATTTGTAAAAACAAAGGTTTATAAAGTATTTCATCCAAAACAAATTTCTTAAAATTTTCATACAAAACATTATTTCAAACAGAAAATGGAATTTATTGAAATAAAACGTATGACGTAAGGAATTCTAATGGTTGTTATTATTACCTTAAAATACCTTATTTTAATTGTCTTTATCAAAAATGGCTAAAAGTTATTTAGAAAACTTTTAGAGCAAAAAGTGGCCAAAACCGGTACAGTGGCCAAAACCGGTACGCCTGCCCTACTTACCTACTAAGATTTAAGACATGTACATTAAATTATTAACTTTAAATATACTTTTTTTGTTTTCATTTTCTGAACTAGATAAAAAACTAAATAAAAATTATATCCATTTATTTTTACGTTTTTTTGGCATGCACAATGCAATTATTATCATTGAAAATATTGAAAAGCAAGTACTTATTAGAAATTTAATATTTTAAATAATAAAAATAGCGATATGAATGCAAAAAAGGTAAAAATAAATTGTAATAGCAATTATTTCATCTTTATCAATTGTCAAATATCTGGAAAGGTATTTCTTTCGAGTCTGAGGTTAGTAATATCTTCACTGATGAAATTAACGCTGCTGGCTAAACAGCGCGTAATGCTGAGGCTTCACCTGCGTGACGCCTAACGTCACGTGACGGCGTTAATAACGGCATGCGCGTCTTAGCGCGCTTAATGTATCAAATTAGTGCGCTAAAACCCGGCTACACCTGCGTATTATATCAAATAGCACGCTAATTAATGGCATTGGACGCAGGTGAAGCCCGGGCATAAGAGGTATTGGTTAATTTCCACGCTTCTCCTAACGACTCCGTAGCTCAGTGGCTAAGGCGCTACTCGAAAAAAGTATGCGGAAGCGAGATAGCAATGAGAAAACAACACGCGCGGGAGCGAGACCGATTTTGCAGATTAGGCAAAAAAAACACAAAATCACTTCATATAAAAAAAATTATAGCGATTCTTTAAAAATGCTTCTACACGATCCTAAATATTATTGGTGTCCACTAATTAAACCATGTTTCAATAGTAAAAGTAAATTAATTATTGGTGTCCACTAAGTAAACCAATTTTCAATAGTGTAAGTAAATTTAATTAGTCATTTAAGAATAATCTTGAATTTTCGTATTTTTAGAGGTCTTTTTGAAAAGAAAAAGTGTCGAGGAAAAATCATAAATCGTGTTTTTGAAACTATGCGAATCTAGATAAAGGTATGAAAAATATATATCTTATTACCAGATTTGTAAGAACTGTAACCGTCCTATTATAGTTTTAAATCAAAAAGGCCATACTTTTTCCGAGTAGCGCCTTAAAGCATTCGCCTGGACAGTAAAAGGCCGTGGGTTCGAGTCCCATCGGAGCTAGTTGTGAGAAGGGTCGATTATTTCTAAAAAGTACTTCCTTTTCAATATTTTCATAAGTACATAAATTTAGTCCTAGATATGAGTACTATCCGCTCTAAAAGTATTGGTATTTGGTACCTAGTTTGTAAACATCTCATAGATGGGTAAATATGTCTTTTGGGACATAAAATGTATTACGACAACTTACTTTAATGTGCGTTGTCTTTGAAGAAACAAGTACGATACTTGACTTTGTACAGATGATTAATGCAATAATAAGTAATTTAAACACTAAATTATACCTATGACATACTTAACAGAGATCTTGGAATAAATTGACGATATTATCTACAATATTAAACAACGAGTTTTCATTTGTTTCAAAGTTACAAGTTTGCAAGGAGAAGTATTGTTGTGACCCATCGTGACAGGCAATATAATAGTTCTTTTGTTTTGAAAATTTTGCTGAAACTTAGACTTAGGAGCCTAGAGGGACATTATCATCGGTAGCCGCATTATTTTTATGAAAATACTAAAGCACTTAACTTTTTTAATGAAAAGTTTTTTGCAAATACTTTGTACAAACTTGCGGCAGAACGTGATAGATTTTGTTAAGAGGCCACTGGCTCTTGAATCATTTATATTGCTACACGTCTATTATACAAATTAATTTATTTGACAGATGTTAACCCAGTAACACGAGGATTTTTCTTCAACTTCTCCTTAACCATACTTTTTGTATATTGTATAATATTCAAACGCTACATATTTTCGTTTGACTCGATACAAAACGATGGGAATATTATTATAGTTTATATTTCGGACTGATTATCAATTTCATCATCTTCGATCTCGTGAAGTATATCCTCGACTTCCCCAGGAACCTGTAATACACAAAAAAACAGGAATATTTATTTAACGTAGGTATGTATTTGAAAAACAAATCTAATGGAGATGCGGGTATAATGTCATTAAAACAAGCAGAAATAACAATCGCATTGCAATCAAACATAGTAATACTCGATACATTCGCAGTTGCTTTAAATTAACAACTTACAATAATGTGTCACCCGAAAGAAATCTTACCAGTAAATCGGGGAAAGAAGGATCAAGTTTTTCCATCCAGGAATCTATTGATGTGTCTAATTGAGAGAAGGACACGTTCAACACTGTAACAAGGAATTTCATTTATATAAAATTGTCAGTAGAGAAAAAGGATCATGTCAGCTGTAATTGCTTACTTACAATCTTCGTCAAACAAAGCACCCAACGGTGGCGAGCCGTCGATGTTATCTTGTTCTTGCAATGTTTCTGCTAAACTTTCATTTGAATCTGCATTTTTTTTCTTAGCTATTGCTCCATTTTCATTATTTTCTGTACAGTCTCTCGGACGTTTTAAGCCCGAATTTGTTCCTTGTCCCGAAAGATTGTTGTGAACTTCAGATAATATTTTGTCATTACTTCCCGGCAGAACACATACAAATTTTAGGGAACCTTTTTGATTGTGATTTGTATTTCCTTCTACAATATTGCCGAATCTGATGGTAGCCATTCCTGTGTAATTCACCGACGGGGCATCAGCGTCCACGCTATCATTTTGTGTCTGCGTATGCATCGTCAAATTCAGTTCCATGGACCCATTATCATCTGAATTCCGACGTTGGCAATCGTTGCTGAAATTTGGCAATTTAGCATATGGGTTCTCTGAGTTTCGTGTAAATGTAGATATATGTTTTGAGTCTATAGCGAGCTGTGGCGAGTGGCTTGGTAACTCATGATATGTCATGATGAGAGCGTTGGAAACTAAGCTAGAAGAATCTGTCGTGTCAACCTTACCCAAGCGCAGTTTGCGGACATTCTCGAGCTCTGTTGGGAAGTTTTTGATGACACTGTAAATCTTTTCTATGGCACTGACGATTCTTTCCTTCTTGGGAGGGATGATAGCGAGGCGGCTCGGCGGCGTGCGCTCCGGAGACGCTCCCCGCTCTTCCACAACGGGCTGAGGCGACGGCAGATTAGTCACTAAGTGAAGGATCACTTTCTCCAGTTGCCTCGGATCTTCTACTGATAAGTTTGGGTCGTTAGACTGGAATCAGAATGCAATTTTGGTTGTTATTATTTTATTTATAAGCTTTAGAACTCTAATAGCTTTTGCATAATATTTATTATTGAAAATTAAGTACTTAGGTATTCGAAAAAATTGACCCATCTCACAACTATCGTCCCATCGGAGCTAGCTGTGCGATGGGTTGATTTTTTCTAATAGGTAGGCACTTCATTTTCAACAATGTAACTTTTATAATAAACTAATTATTTATTGTAAAACAAAGCAATCTCAATTTAATGTTAAATTTTTGACATAATTTCGGAGGACTGACGTATTCCTACCTACTTATTCATTTGTTATCTACTGAAGAACTAATAATTAATTATTTAATGAGCAAGTTGTCTCGTTTGTTTCATAATATTACGTGGTAAGTATTACTATAAAGCATAGATTGCGCCACTTTTTTGGAAATTGTTTCTAAAGCCAAGCTTCATAGATGGCATTTAGTGCCAATAGTAAAATTATTCTATTTGCCAATTTTAAAAAATCATAGATAAAGTCCTTACATCTTTGATTTCCTCCTCTGGTGGCGGTTCCTCAACGTTGTTGACCATGAGCATAAACTTCTTTTTCATCAATTTGATCAGATGCTTCCCCTCTTGTTCGTCTATGACAGTATTGGTGCAGACAAAGCTGGTGACAGCCCTAGTGTTCGGATCTACATCCAAACTGCCTCTCGTCTTCATGTAGATAAACTGACCGTTTTTGGTCAATAAGCGGTAGCAGGATTCACCAACCAAACGGTTTTGATCATACACTGAAAATGAAAAATCTTGTGTCAAAGTAACGGCCTCAGAGAACAGACGACGGATTTTTGTACATTCAAGACCGCGATAATATTTTAAATAAGGTGCGTAGAAGACACTGCACGGCATTTGCGTTATCGGCACTATGAGCAATTTTCAGGCTAAGCTTTTTGCTAACTCTCGAGAGATGGCGCTAGTATAATTTGAAAAATGTTTATTTTTATTTTATCACCACAGGCATTACTTCATACTGTACTGTTTCTCAAATTTCAGGTTTCAGGTAATTTAATTAATGTCATCGAACTGTCATCTGAAAACTGCTCATTGCCCAACTGCTCACTGCTCACTGCCGCTAGCCCGGAAGGTATTTCATACAAATACATAGAAATCAGTAGTGTTGCCTGCTGTTATCTTCGGTCCGCTACGAACTCGTATCGTAGGTACCATACATTAAAAACTAGAAATTATTCGCATTAAAATATACCATTATTGTCTTGTTGGTAAACAATTTATTCGCGAGTTTTCCGTGATCGAAATGTTCGTTAGCTCTACCAAGGCTATACCTACTTTTTCTAAGAATGATCACCAAGGTTTAATGCTTTTACGGTGGGAGGTCTTTTTTAGCAACTTTTAAAACGCTAACCGATACCGATAGAGATAAGTAAATATTATAAATTAGACGGAAGAAATAGGAAACGACATAAGTAAAACTTGATTAAATGGGATTTCAAAATATTGAAAGGATTAGAAAGAATCGACCCGTCTCACAACTAGCTCCGTTATGACTCGCACCCACGACCTTTGACTGTCCGGGCGAATGCTCGATCTCTTGGTCGATTTTTTCTAAAAATACTTATGTACCTACTTCATTTTCAATATTCTCAATGATAAAAATTGCATTGTGAATCAAAAATAGTAAAAAAAAGCAACGAGTTGCACTCCGGGAGTGCCGGCAGAAGTGAAAAGGGCTCCCTAGACTATTTCACAAAAAAATGAATTTGACAAAAAAAAAACGAAAAATACGGACTGGATTTGAACCGAGGTCTTCTGGCTGCAATGCCACCCGTTTTCTAACTGAGCTATTACAACTTCAGAAACGGTGGCGTTTGCCTTCGTATTCTAATGACATTGTTACAGTTTTTCGATCAGGTCACGTGTCCGTCTTACGAATTTTCGATCTGACGGTCACGTGCACAGATCACCTGTAGCAAAGAAAATATACACTTACGCGAACCTGTAGTAGTAGCAGTAGCATGTCATTGTGCTGACGCGAGTTTAAAATTTTTTACCCATCACAAAAAGTCTAAATTGCATAAAGCCGCTAAAGAAGTTTTCAGTTCAAAAATTTTATATGGTAAGTATTTAATTAGGTTATTCCATAGCATTCCGTCATCACAGAAAAAAATAAAAGTATATGATGATGACTCATTTTTACGGTATAAATATAGTCATTTACTTAATAAAGAAAACAGTTTCAAAATTATGTTTAAAGCGCGCGATTTCTGAACTTTCCACACGGAATGTCATAAGTACCTACCCCAAAGTGTTTTGTAAACAAGCCATGAACTAAATCATTTAACAGTCGGGGAACTTTCGAGGAATTTGTGTCAGGTCAGTTCGCTTATTCATAATCATTTTTATAAAACAGTTTCGCCAAAATATTTTGTACTTATAGAAGAGAGAAGCGATAACAATCGGTAGATAATTCGAGTAATAAAATATTAACCTGAAGTGAAGGATCCTAGGAGATAAGGATCACACCTATACCACAGTATTAAGTTAACCTATAGGTACTACTTGAACATAAGAAGGTCTTATGACATCGTATGAATCGTGAACTAAATGAAACACAATGAACAACCCTTGCGCTAATTTATGTCAAACATTAACTCTGTGTACTTTATCGCCTTGCAATAGAGTCCTTAGGTTTGGTTTTTAACTTTGGCGCAAGGATCGATATGATAACAATTTCGTTCAAGAGTAACCCACCTGTACCTAGCTGTAGCACGAAAAACTGTCGTTATAGTAGGTAATCGGGTGATATATTATTTTATGTGAAAACCAGAGCAGCGCTTCTTCCTATGGAACTTAAATTTATAGAATGAAATCTTTAGAAATAAACCATTTGCATACAACAGTCCATTTTCACAGCTTATTTTGTATCGCAAGTGGCTCCTCTGACACGGCTGACACCGGAACTTATAGTGAATGTGGGACTGTAATACATATTTGATAGCAGCATTTTGATAGCTTGAAGTTTACCATTAAGATAAATTTCATGCTAGGGGTACTGATATTTTACTGTCGTGTCGATAAATTCTTCTTTATAGGCTATATTCGATTCGTGTAATGCTATCAGTATTAGGTGTGTGTGCGTATCTTCAAATTATTACAATATTAACAACAAAGAAAATTTGTTTTGAAATCGTGTTTTCCACCGGTGCAGACGGAGCTAACGAGAGAAAAAGTTAAACTGTAGTGACGTAACAATAACATAACAGAAGTCTGCACTATGAGTAACGCGTATATCCTCGCACCTGCGGATTAATATACTAAAAGCCATTGTTTCAGACTAGTCAGACAGAGCGTCGCCAACAATTTTGTTATAACTACTTACTTTATTATATTAAATGAGTGCGCATTATATTTTATCTCGAAATGATAACTCTGTGCATCCTCAGGAGCTTAGGTACTGGAGATTTCTGTTCAACCGATAACCTATCAGCAATTATCGTGAACTACCTACTTCTGTCGTTAAGCAAATCAAATAGAAACGTTGATTTAATTTAATGGCATTTTGTAGAGGCACCATATGTACAAGTAAACAAGTGTCGTAATCGAGTTAAATAAACAGACACGCTTAGCACAAATAAGTCTACTTATTATTTGCAATGCCAACACAATAGTCAGTTCATTGACAGTACAGTGTTTTGCAAACTTCTTGAACCATCGTGGTGGGGCGGCGACCAATCAAAACTCGCTAAAACCCGTTTTACGAGTTGTGATTGGTTGCTTGCCCGCCACGATGGTTCAAGAAGTTTGCCTCGAGGTATACTGTACGTGTTTGTATGGAATAGGTGCAAAAATATACTCATTGAATTGTTCCATTAGGGTTTAATTAAATGAACTTGTGGTGGGTGATAATTTGCTATTGCTTTGTCATTCCACCTAGGAACAGCACACTTTCTATTGCCGTGTATTCAAAAGCGCAGAACAGGTTTTAGAAGATAAAAAAAATACTTAGTCTACCATCATCATCATCATGCCAGCCGAACGACGCCCACTGATGGGCATAGGCCTCCCCCAAGGATCTCCACAACGATCGGTCATACGCTGCCCGCATCCAGCGGCTTCCCACGACCTTGACTAGATCGTCGGTCCACCCTGTAGGGGGCCTGCCCACGGAACGTCGTCCGGTACGCGGTCGCCATTCGAGAACCTTTCCGCCCCAACGGCCATCGGTTCTCCGCGCTATGTGTCACGCCCACTGCCACTTCAACGATGCAATCCTTCGAGCGATGTCGTTTGTTTTAGTTCTCCTGCGGATCTCATCATTTCTGATTCGATCAAGCAGGGAAATACCAAGCATCGCTGTTTCCATTGCTCGCTGGGTGACTTTCAGCCTTCCTAAGAGACCCATAGTAAAAGACCACGTCTCACTTCCATAGTTCATTACTGGCAACACACACTGGTCAAAGACTTTCTTTCGTCTTGAGACATTAAGGTGTTTCGGACGCGAATATATGATGGAGTTTCCCGAACGCTGCCCATCCGAGCTGGATTCGACGAGAGATCTCTAGTCTATCAAGTGGACGAATATGATACTCCCATGAAGTGTGGCTATGCCCAAAACTATGCTTCGATATGAGATGGTGACTAACAAGACATCCAAGAGTTTGGTTTAATGGATACAGACGTCCACAAATGTATCAAAATCTAAGAATGTCATATTAGCATAGAACGTTAAAAACTAAGTAAGTAATTAACAAAAGATGGGAACAGACATGGCCCGCTATTATTTCTCGGCTGCTTGCGCTCCTACAGTGCAACGAGTGAGATAGAAGATGGCTTTGGAACAGATGAGTAAACTAAGTAGTTACACGAAAACACATAAGTAGATAATACTTATACTTCCAACAAAAATCAGCAATAACTTTTCATTGGCTGAGACATTAAATTAATAACAACATAATAAGCAACTAGTGGACACCCGCGACTTCGTCTGCGTGGACTTTAGATAATCACGCCTACCTATATTTTTTTATAGGGCTATTAAAATTAAATAAGTGACAAACACCCAATTGCAGGAAGCTCCATTAAAGTTAATGCTTCATTAAATCTATTGCTGTCACTTTTTATTTCTTGACTACGAAAAGTGACAGCAACAGACTTAATGAAGCATTAACTTTAATGGAGCTTCCTGCAAGTGGGTGTTAGAGTACCTTTAGGGTATCCCCTTTCTAACAAAAGAATCATCTAAATCGGTTTATAAACAAAGGAGTTATTCCCACAGACATACATAAGTCTGTGGTTATGCCTAAAGATACGTAAAAACTCGTGCAATGGTTACCTACCAAATTACAGTATATTACTTGAAAACTACTGAAGCGATTTCAAAATTTCAAAAAATGGGACAAACTTGTTTATCAACCTGATGTTAATGGTTGAATTGAATAATTTCAATCGGTCCATCGGTCTTCGAGTAATCGGTAGACATACACAAAAAAAAACGTAACAGACAAACATCCCAACTAGCAAAATTATCGTATAATCAATTACTCTTACGACTATAGATTGAAAAACACTCGTATGAAAGATCCCATTACTTCAAATAGCTGTGTGAAAGCAGCTCTCTTGAGTTTTTAGTATTCGACGCTTTTTGACTCTATAAATATGTTTATTAAACGTAGACTCGACAAATTCATATCACATTTACTCGATAATTGTATAAAGATGTCTCTCGAACGCCTTCATTCAACCTTAAGTCTTATGATAACTCTTTGAAAGCAACTGAATTGCTAAAGTGTCATCAAACTGTCTTTTATAGAACTATCTGTCGACATTTAATGATTACAGCATTATTGTAGATTAAAAGCTGTCCGTTCAACCAAATAGCATTTCAGTTACTGTAACAGAATTTAATATCATATGATAGCTTTCTGCACGGCTTTCATTCGACTTAACTATTGAAGTTGAGAAAACGCTTTAAAATGATCTATTACAGCTCCAAAGGTGGTCTAAACATTATTTGAAAGCCATCATTCAGCGTAATAGTGGTATGAATGTTCGATAAATTCTTTTACAGCACTTTAAACATTTTCTTGAATCACTGTGCATAAATTCTACCAACACTAAGGTTCCGTAGGTCAGTTAAATTATGGCTTCAAGAACAATGTTTTAATTAATGTTTTATTAATTGAAATAAATAAATTATTTCATACATCATACAGTGTTGGCAATATGTTAATCTGATTAACGATTAAAAACTATCTTTAGTCGTGTTAAGTTAGTCGTGACTAAAGAAGGCATGACACCTCATCAATAAATGCTGCTTTAAGTAAATATTTATAGTCCTAGCGGTACACCCCGAAATTCAGTAAAATACTGCAAATGGTGTTAAAGGCATGAAAATCGGAACGATTGATCTTTAGGCCATAAGAATCAATTTGACCCGTAGCACGAAAAAAAAACGAAACTCCTTTTTCGTTTTTTTTTCGGAGTTATGACGTCATCTTTTATTCGTATGGGATTTTTTTTGCTTCTTCTGAAACCTATCGTGTAATATATCTAATGAAAGGGCTTACGAAGCCGATTAAAAAATGTATCACATCATTGAGGTGGTGGAGGTGAGGTTTTCGTGGTGCGGCTATGTATAAAAATGTAAGTTTATAGAAGTGTATTGAATAAATGAATAATAAAAAAAAAAAAAAAATTATTCAGTTGTTTTAAATTAAAATAACAATCATTTTCAAAACATACCAAGTTTAGGCTCCTTCAGATATGAAACGGTTGAATCATTATTTGTAAAAAATACCTTAAATTAGGACTATTAGCAAGTTTTAGTATTTCAATGAAATTAAAAAAGTAAATAAATATTTTGGCTATGTATAAAATCAATTTATCCTACTCTGCAGTACCTACTAGACTAGATACAGTATTTTGTTCTAATAATGATGATCAACATTTTGCGCTAAGGAACCCTAATATAACTGCAAATGGCGTTCCTAGAAGTCGTAAAATGGAAACTTAAATTCTATTTCTCGGTTAAAAGCAGAATGACTGCTTTGAGATAATAATTAGTTGCTAAGAATGGAGAATTAATTTTTACTATTAAATTAATATTATTTATGATGCATTATTTAATGAGAAATTTAGCGGCCCATGAAAATAGTAACTTTAATGTATATGATATAGACGAAAAATTTAATTCCCCATATGAAAGTAAGATCTATGAGCTTACTTTAATAGGTCACAAATTACCTATTTTTATGCAGCTGTAAATGTAATATGACAAAATACTTACTTTAAAATAAATATTTATCCTTCCTTTCCTTGCAGACATACAACTGCGCGATAAAGATTTTAAGACAATGAAAACGGTCTATGAGTGTTGCTTGGTTGCATTCAGACGATCAAAGAGTCGAGTGATTGCAACCGCACTGCTATGTTACGATACATAAGTCGACTAAAAGAAGTTCTACCGACTTGGAAGAAGCTGATATGTGGAAAAATGGCATACTGATGGCTATTATAGCACTAATAACAATCAAATTGCAATTACTCTATATTCTTTCGACTATATGGCTATTCAGTCGATAATATTACGATATTTATAGCATTTAAAGTAGAGAGAAGTGCGCCCAAATCGCGTTGAAAGAACGTGCACAGATCGTTTACGTGACATTTTAAAGGTCCCTCTCAATACCAACAGTTGAAATAGAAACGTGCTGCTGACTTTTTTACGATAAAGTTTGCTAGTTAGGATAGAACCTTCTCCTTCTTGGAGTCGGTTAATAACGCACAGCACTTAACTTAACTTCATTAAAAAGAACTTATGCTAGTTATATTAATTCTGAACGGGGACTTTGAACAATCAACCGAATATTTTATTAAGTCTCTTTATACCTTCAATTATATCTTTACACTGTAATATATTTTGTATGAAAATAAATGATACAGACATGCTGAGAAATACACATAAAAGAGTATTTGCACCGTCAAATTATTTCAACTAAGTACTTAGGTTTTCATATCATACATGTCAGAACTGAAACTAATTATCTTGGTAAAGTTTCTGAAATGATGTTTAATTTTGGCCTAGTCATCCACGCCGGATTGTATTCATGCTTTGGTATTATTGGAGAAACACATTATATAGATAGTCTCAAAAGCGCAGATCTTACAGAGAATGCGACAATACTAGGTTCTTGTCTATGTTGAAGCAAGTTTGATCTCCTTTTCCTTTTTTTTTTCGATAATTTCGATTGTCAAAAGCTGAATGCTCAAAATCTTCATTGATACAATTTTAATCGGTAATCTTATCAATTATAATTTATAGGTCTCGCAGTCAAACCGTGTAAACGGCTTTGCGGGTCATTAGATATAACAGATTTGTAACACAGTACTTAATAATAAATAAATAAATTAAAAAAAAACTGTATACGAGTAAGTATTAAACTTAAAAGCTAGCTTACTTTCCAGAACGAGACGTCGCTCGTCGCTTCAGTGCATGAAGTTCGTGGCATTGATGCCGTCGAAATTGTTTAATGTATCCTGCTGATTAGTCAACGTAGTGCCTCGTGCGGTGGTAATTTTCAAACTAAAACCAATCTTACTTTTCCGAAGTGGTAGGACGACGCACGTCTCGTCGTCTCAATGTGTGAAGCTCCGACATTGATACCATTTGACTTCGTGCTGGATATATCCTAAGACTAGTGATGGACTGCCGTCTTCGGTAAAGTATTTCAAATAAAAAGCAAACTTTTTAAATTTAAAAATCAATCTTACTTTCCCGAAGTGCTATGACGACCCATCGGACGTCATCTCGGTGCATGAAGTTCATGGCATTGATGCCGTTGACTTCGTGCGTCATGTAGCCGGTGACCAGGGAGATGCGTTGCTCGCACTGTATGATCTGGCCGTCAATGGAGTGCCGTGTGCGGTACTCCATACGGCAGGACTCCATGTTGCTCTCGGTGATGAAAGTCTCATTCGCCAGGCGGACCATGCCGACGAACACCTGAAGGTTAAGTCCGAGATTGGTCAGTTCAGTGATTAGTCGAACTTGGTTTTTGGTTTTTGTTCTGAAGGGTTATTTTATGGTGGCTGCATATACCTTCAAACCGTTTCTGTGATATCGCATTGCTCAGTTTTTTATATAAAACTAATCCTAAATTCAAATGCTATTGATTCGTTTTTCAATTAATTTATTTTATTGTCCCGTGAAATGGATTAGGTAACATATGTAATGTGTATATGTATATTATTGTACTTCAGTAAAAAAAATTGCGGCACATACAGACAGAATATTGTGCAATCACTCATCGTCAGATAGACAAAACAACAATAGCGTCAACAAAACTCAGAATACGAAAGGCTATTGATTTGAACTGACAGAAAAATAAAATAAAAGTGTTTTGTCAGTACTTATAAATTCCTTGGTTTTGTCACTATGTTCAATCAATAGATGCGACAATACAAAAACTCCATATCTGAATTATAACAATGAGATCATAACACGAAGTTTTTTGCGCTACGGGAAAGCATTGAATGCAAAGTTGAACGTGACCTGCGTGAATAAATTAACTTTTTTTAATTTATGAAAACAACATAAAAGTAGCGATCGATGCCTCCGTAGGTACCTATGGGATTTATGTCAGGAATTGTGAGCGAAGCTTAAAATTTAATACAGTAGTAAATGCAACTGGCTTTTATACAACACTAGCTGACCCGGCAAACGTTGTTTTGCCATAATAATAGTGGACCCGGTTACCAACATCTTGTGTGTGTGTTTATACACCAAAAGTTGCCTAGACCAGACAACAGATAGCGCTAGTTACACACTACCAATAAAGGGGCCCAAGCTTGGTCTCTATTTCCTACATATAAAAAATTACTCTGTGAAGTAGAGTGAGTGTCAGATAACTCTGCGCGCATGCGCGACTGGCTATCTATCTTATGGAAAAGATTAGTATTCGATTTTGATCGCGCAGACGTCATTGATTACATATTTGGAAACGGCAATGGAAGAAATGACAGTTTTGTATCGAAGGTACGACAGGTGTACGATTTTTCATAGAAAATTACAATTTTTACTAAATTATCCGGAATAATAAGTGGCTTATGTTACTCTCCAGCTCCCAAACTATCCCCATAACAAATATCACGTCGATCCGTTGCTTCGTTTTGACGTGAAAGAAGGACACACAAACAAACAAACAAACAAATAAACAAACAAACAAACACACTTTCACATTTATGATATTAGTATGGATAGGTACCTCATTTTACTGAATATGGACTATGACAGTAATGTATTTTATCTCCACTCCAATAGCAGTATCCTCTCTAGGTGTGAATGTCTCTATAGCACAGAATAATATTTGTAGTCTATAGACCGGGCGGACACGACAGTTGGAGGTGTACAATTTTTTACAGTATGCAAATTAGCGAGAACGTCTTAGACGATGACATTTGTAAGCACTATCAAAATTAGCTTTTTTATCCCTGTGCATCACACTTGAAAATTAAATTTTAAAATGTAACAAAAAACCACAACCGACCCATGGTACAACTGCCATCAAATTTTTTTCAGTATGCAAACCATTTTAATTTGATGTAAATAGTAAAACAATCGATCCGATGAAGTTTGCATTTCGGGTGAGTGCAAATTTCGAGAATAATTTTTTGAAATTGTTAAATAATCGGCTCTAAGAACTCAGTTTTTCTTCAGAACCTATGCAAATTGTGGTATCGATTACGTTTCTAGTGTAAGTGACAAATATGCGTTTGCATACTTTTCACACGTGTATTAATTTTTTCGCGAATTCCCAAAATTGCAAATCTAATTTTGATAGTGCTTACATAATGTTGTCGTCTAAAACGTTCTCGCAAATTTGCATACTGTAAAAAATTGTACACCTCCGACTGTCGTGTCCGCCCGGTCTATAGAGACATTCACACCTAGAGAGGATACTGCTATTGGAGTGGAGATAAAATACATTACTGTCATAGTCCATATTCAGTAAAATGAGGTACCTATGTTGTATAAAAGCCAGTTGCATTTACTACTGTATTAAAACTGTACTGTGGTCTACTAGGCACGGGCTATTTTGACAGCACCGGCTCTAACCGCGACAGGAACGGTTCGACTTTCTCAGGTCGGTGCAGTCTGCCACGCGGTATGGAATAACCGCACAGAATGACTCCATCCATATCCTAAGCTATCACTTACCACGTCATTGCCACTGTTGCAGGGGTTGTCGCAGGGGCGCGATGCACCATCTCACAGCACCGGCTGTAACCGTGACAGGCCCAGCCCGACTTTCTCAGGTAGGTGCAATCTGCCACGCGCTATATTACAACATAATGACTCCACGCACTAGCAAAGCCATCACGTACCACGTCACTGCTACTGTTGCAGGGGTTGTACCACGCGCACGGGAGCGACACACCATCTGACAGCAGTGGTTGTGACCGCGACAGGTTTGGTCTGACTTCCTCAGGTCGGTGCAATCTGCCACGCGGTATATTACTACAGAATAACTCCACGCATAGCAAAGCTATCACTTACCACGTCATTGCCACTGTTGCAGGGGTTGTTGCCACGCGCACGGGCGCGTCGCACCATCTGACAGCAGCGGTTGTAACCGCGACAGGCACGGTCAGATTTCCTCAGGCTGCCTTCAATGTGGCAGGTCGCATACTGACAAGGTTCCGAACGCTGGCCAAGCTTCTTGAACCTAAAAAATTACAAATTGTATTGATTTCTGTCTGCTTTTCACCTAAACTACAAAGATGATTTGTTACATTATTCAAAATATTCTCTCTCAATTCAATGTTAAACTACGGATATTCACGACTCTTTGTATCTGCGGGTGGTGGGAAAAAATGTTGGACAATTCAAAAGTATTTCATTTTGTAAATCTATTTGAATAAAGAGTTTTCGACTATGACTTTGACTCTTCGATCAACAATAACACCTAGTCAAAGAATATATACACTAAACCTAGTTCTTTGACTAGGAACTATAGTTAAATTAACTTTTGTCTTTTCATAATAAAGTCTATAAAACTAAACGAATGATAGGTCTCAGCATGTGCGGCTTGGGCATCAGCATCGTCCGCATCAGTTGGAATCATCCTCGTTTAAGCAGTCTCACCAATTAGTTACCTTATAATAAACCTACTTTTCTTGTTGGCCAGCATCTCGGTGACTTTGTTCTTGCCCTCAGTCTCATCGGGAACCAGCAGTTCCTCGTTAGGTTCCAGCATGACGTGCGGCTTGGGCATCAGCATCGTCAGCATAAGTTGGAATCATCCTCGTATAAGCGGAGTCTCACCAATTAGTTACCTTATAATAAACCTCCTTTTCTCGTTGCCTAGCATCTCGGCGACTTTGTTCTTGCCCTCAGTCTCGTCGGGGACCAGCAGTTCCCCGTTAGGTCCCAGCATGTTCAGCTTGGGCATCAGCATTGTCCGCATCAGTTGGAATCATCCTCGTGTAAGCAGAGTCTCACCAATTAGTTACCTTATAATAAACCTCCTTTTCTCGTTGCCTAGCATCTCGGCGACTTTGTTCTTGCCCTCAGTCTCGTCGGGGACCAGCAGTTCCCCGTTAGGTCCCAGCATGTTCGGCTTGGGCATCAGCAATGTCCGCATCAGTTGGAATCATCCTCGTGTAAGCAGAGTCTCACCAATTAGTTACCTTATAATAAACCTCCTTTTCTCGTTGGCCAGCATCTCGGCGACTTTGTTCTTGCCCTCAGTCTCGTCGGTGACCAGCAGTTCCCCGTTAGGTCCCAACATGTGCGGCTTGGGCATCAGCATCGTGCGCATCAGTTGGAATCATCCTCTTGTAAGCAGAGTCTCACCAATTTGTTACCTTATAATAAACCTCCTTTTCTCGTTGGCCAGCATCTTGGCGGCTTTGTTCCTGCCCTCAGTCTCGTCGGGGACCAGTAGTTCCCCGTTAGGTCCGAGCATGTGCGGCTTGGGCATCAGCATCGTCCGCATCTGTTGGAATTATCCTCTTGTAAGCAGAGTCTCACCAAGTAGTTACCTTATAATAAACCTCCTTTTCTCGTTGGCAAGCATCTCGGCGGCTTTGGTCTTGCCCTCAGTCTCGTCGAGGACCAGCAGTTCCCCGTTAGGTCCCAGCATGTGCGGCTTGGGCATCAGCAATGTCCGCATCAGTTGGAATCATCCTCGTGTAAGCAGAGTCTCACCAATTTGTTACCTTATAATCAACCTCCTTTTCTCGTTGGCCAGCATCTCGGCGACTTTGTTCTTGCCCTCAGTCTCGTCGGTGACCAGCAGTTCCCCGTTAGGTCCCAACATGTGCGGCTTGGGCATCAGCATCATCCGCATCAGTTCGAATCATCCTCGTGTAAGCAGAGTATCACCAATTTGTTACCTTATAATGAACCTCCTTTTCTCGTTGGCCAGCATCTCGGCGACTTTGTTCTTGCCCTCAGTCTCGTCGGGGACCAGCAGTTCCCCGTTAGGTCCCAACATGTGCGGCTTGGGCATCAGCATCGTCCGCATCAGCTGCCGATCGTCCTCGTGAATCAGGTTGAAGACGTTTTGACCCAGTAGGTCCAACTGTGGAGAATTGTGTTTGAGTTGGATTGATTGGATTCATAATTCTATCAAAACATTTTTTACTAGAAAATATTAACTTGAGATTTTAAATTATTTTTATGCATTCACAATGCCATTCTGTATCTAAGTATAAGAAAAGTGTGATACTAAAAAACCACGAGCCCTGCAAGTAGCTCTGTTTTTTTCGGATGCGAGGGTTTCCTCACATTGATGAAACAACGCTGGAAATTCAACGAGCCGTGTTGGCCTTTCGGTAGCTAAGTTGGTCAGAGCATCGGGCCAGATTCCCGGAGGCGCGGATTTGAATCCTGCCTGAAAGCTACTTGCTGGGCTCGTGGTTTTTTACTATCACATTTTTCCTTTAAACTTGCATATTACCTACACTACAAATACCATATGAGACGATTAAGAGTGCCCTCTTAAAATTCGCATAATTTAACATGTAATGTCTTTTTAGGGTCCGAACCAAAATGGTAAAATATGTAGTTTAAAAAACTAAAAAACACACTTTTATTTTTATTAGTAACGGACTAAAAAGTACCAAATAACCGTCTATTCAGTGACTGAAATTAAAGAGCGTAGTGCGCGTTGTCAATATTAGGTAACTACTTGAAATGCATGCTTTGCAAAGGGCGCACCACGCTTTTTAATTTCAGTCACTGAATAGACGGTTATTTGGTACTTTTTAGTCCGTTACTAATAAAAATAAAAGGGTGTTTTTTAGTTTTTTAAACTACATATTTATTTTTTACTTTTTAGTTTAATAAATGGCAAGCCATGGATGGATGATAATGAATTTCACTGTCCATTCATGTCTCTTTTCTTTTCACCCCGTAAACATTATAACTCAATGCCCCGTAAGGGAAAAAAGGCGTGATTGTATGTATTTAGTTTTACAAATACAAGTGGAGTCTATTAGTTACCGAAAGCGCGAGCCAAACCCTTTAAACAAATGAGCCCAAACTCGAGGGGTTTCCTAGTGGCCATTAAGGCGTGCCACTGACTTTCTCCCTGCTCCATCATCAGACCCTCACCACCAAGTGTAGCGAATAGGTCTCATCAGAACGAAACAAATGAGCCCAAACTCGAGGGCTTTCCTAGAGGCTATTAAAGAGTGCCACTGACTTTCTCCTTGTTCCATCATCAGACCCTCACACCAAGTACAGCGAATAGATCTCATCAGAACGAAACAAACGAGCCCAAACTCGAGGGGTTTCCTCATCAAAGAGTGCCTCTGACTTCATCCCTGCTCCATCATCAAACCCTCACCACCAAGTGTAGCGAATAGGTCCCATCAGAACGAAACAAATGAGCCCAAACTCGAGGGGTTTTCTTGTGGTCATTAAGGAGTTTCACTGGCTTCCTCCCAGCTTCATCATCAGACCCTCACCACCAAGTGTAACGAATAGGTCTTATCAAAACGAAACAAATGAGCCCAAACTCGAAGGGTTACCTATTGGTCATTAAGGAGTGTCACTTGCTTCCTTCCTGCTCCATCATCAGACCCTCACCACCAAGTGTAGCAAATAGGTCTCATAAGAACGAAACAAATGAGCCAGAACTCGAGGTGTGTCCTATTGGTCATTAAGAAGTGCCTCTGGCTTCCTCCCTGCTCCATCATCAGACGCTCACCACCAAGTGTAGTGAATAAGTCTCATCGGAACGAAACAACGGAGCCCAAACTCGAGGGGTTTTCTAGTGGTCATTAAGAAGTGCCACTGGCTTCCTCCCTGCTTCATCATCAGACCCTCACCACCAAGTGTAGCAAATAGGTCTCATCAGAAAAAAACAAATGAGCCTAAACTCGAGGGGTTTCCTAGCAGCCATTGAAGAGTTGTATTGCCCACCTCTTGACTCCATCATCAGATCAGCTCGATGGTAGCAAATTATTGTATTGTCATCGGATTCATATAGACTTGCAAAGTTTCAAATCAATACGACAATTAGAAGTGGGTTAAAATTGAATTCCAAGATTTTCTTACATTGTGACTTAGTTACAAGTGAAGCTAATAAAAGTGTGGTAAAAAGGAACCCTTATGATGCGACTAACACCCGTTTGCACTAAACTTAAAAATCGCCTAAGTCTTTTCCTAGCTAACTTAAGAGATTCTTAACAAAAAATTGCTTTGCACTAACCTTAGGACATTCTTAAATGCACTTTTGGCTATTCTTAACTTACGGGCCCAATATCGAGCGCCTCCTATATCAGTGATTATTGTCTGTGGCATTGTGAGCAAAGAGTAGTGCGACAAGCTTTTCTGTTCCGGTGATTATCTTTGGAACTAAAACAGTTTTCATACGACAGTCCATTTTGACAGCTAATTTCGTATTGCAAGTGACTCCTGTGTCACGGCTGTCACCGGAACAGAAAAGCTTGCTACAAAGCTACAAAAGCCACAAGGCTTTTGTATTCTTGTTTGCTAGAAAGAGACACAACACATGTGACATACTTCATTCATCATTTATTTAAAAAAACATTACAGATCGACAATCTTTTCTGTTTCCATGACAGCGGCGCTTATGTTTAGCAGCAAAACATGAAAGTATTAGCAAAATGACATTTAAAACAAAACTCGTTAGTTCTAGTTTTGGCCACCGGAACAGAAAAGGTTGCGCACTGTATTTATGTTTTTCCTGACAGTTGAGCTCAGTTGACTT
The DNA here is from genome assembly GCA_949710035.1 of Crambus lathoniellus. Classification (NCBI taxonomy): domain Eukaryota; kingdom Metazoa; phylum Arthropoda; class Insecta; order Lepidoptera; family Crambidae; genus Crambus; species Crambus lathoniellus. Next base: position 35,929,716 of record OX453296.1, read on the forward strand.
TTTCTTTTCTCGGTGAATTGCTCCTACCAAATAAAATAGACAATGCCTTAGCTTTTGTCTCCTTTTAACTTACCAAGGAATCAATGAGAAGTTTCAACCAAAAAAATATCCAGTGACCTACTTTACCTCGCCAGGTTTAAAATCCATAAACAATTAATATTTGAATTCATTCATTCATTCTTTTAGCAAGGTGATGACTAATTTACGACGTAGTCTGTCAGTGCAAACAAAAATTTTAGCTCGGCTGTTTTAGGCTGTTTCTAAGCTAAGAAGCTCAACCCGAGTTTATAGTCGGATTTTTAATTAGACGAAGTAATCTGACGTTTACTGGGTTGTCAGGTTTTGACGAAAAATAAATAGTGACGGGGCAAAGTGAATGAATGAAACAAAAATATTATAATTATTTATATAAATATCACGTGTAGTTCTTTCGGTAGCCTATGGAGTGGTTAGAACACCGGGATCGAATCCTAGTTGTGCTATGTAGGCACATTTTGTTTGTGGGTTGATTTTGAAGAAACTCGGTTTTCGGTACTATTTTGGAAAGAAAACGGCAACGCAATGTTAAAAACATTAAAAAATCCAAGATGGCCAACTTTTTTGTTGGTGAGCCGATTTCGATGAAACTCGGTTTTTGATACTATTTTGACAAGAAAACAGTAAGGGCGCTTGTGCACTACACTGAATTTTATCGTCCCGGAAAAGAACGGATGCTTGTATTTTAGTAATAAATCATTTATAATAGTAAGAATTTATTTATTTCGTGTAGTTTCAATGTTTCAAACCATAAACTACACGAGATAAATAAATTCTGTAATTTATTATTAAAATACAAGCATCCGTTTTTTTCCGGAACGGTAAAATTCAGTGTAGTGCACAAGCGCCTTAACTCAATGTTAAAAACGAGAAATGGTCAAGATGGTTGCCAACTTTACTTTTTTAGGGTTACGTACCCAAAGGTTAAACCGGGACCCTATTATTAAGACTCCGCTGTCCGTCTGTCTGTCCGTCTTTCTGTCTGTCACCAGGCTGCATCTCATGAACCGTGATAGATACAGTTGTAATTTTCACAGATGATGTATTTCTGTTGCCGCTATAACAACAAATATTAAAAACAGAATAAAATTAAATATAAATTTTCAAAAAAATCACGTTTGTTCAATGGGAACAATAAACGTGTTTTTTTGCCGTTTTGCCAAGTTGAGCGATACCGACACCTGTATAAACATTTGCGTAAGTACGGAAAGTTACAAAATAATATATTCGGGGTGGCGTATTAGGTGTAAGAAGTATCAAAATATAATATTCCACAAGCTTTTATTTATTTTCACCTATCCCTGTGTGTCTGTCTGTCATGAAATCTTGCAAGGTAAATTTGACCTACTTTCTGACTTTTAAATGTGCTGAAATTTTGTATGTTGGATTGGTTCCGGTGACAATGCATTGTTATGATAAGCAAGATCTGATTGTATACCCAGGGTTGGCTCCAACGAGATAACTGCTCAACGGTCAATAGAACACTCACAAAATTTTGGTCACTGACGACTTACGTACAACGTTAATGCCTATACAGGTGTCGGCATCGCGCAATTTGGCAAAACGGAAAAAAATCACGTTTGTTGTTTCTATACAACAAACGTGATTTTTTTGAAAATTTATATTTTATTTTTTTCTGTTTTTAATATTTGTTGTTATAGCGGCAACAGAAATACATCATCTGTGAAAATTACAACTGTATCTATTACGGTTCATGAGATGCGGCCTGGTGACAGATAGAAAAACGGACGGACATACGGACAGCAGAGTCTTAGTAATGAGGTTCCGTTTTAACCCTTTGGGTACGTAACCCTAAAAAAATAAAGTTAGCAACCATCTTGACCATTTCTCATTTTTAACATTGCGTTGCTGTTTTCTTTCCGAAATAGTGCCAAAAACCAAATTTCATTATAATCGACCCACAAACAAAAAGTTGGCCGCCATCTTCGATTTTCTAATATTGTTAGCATTGCGTTGCAGTTTTCTAGTCAAAATAGTGCCAAAAACCATGTTTCATCAATAAAAATGTGATTATAAATATACAAGACAATAAATAATATATCGACAAATTATATTAAAGTATTCATTCAGCATCATTCATTCCAAGGAATGAACGAATAGAACACATCACTATTATATTGAACATGGCAGCATTATTTCACCAAGTGACATTAGCAACTGTCAGATTACTTCGTCTAATTAAAAATCCGACTTTAGTGCAAACGGGCATAAGTCTGTCTGTCACAACTGGATATCTCGAGAACTACTAACGCTATCAACTTGAAATTTAGAACAGTTTTAGATGACGTTTGCCAAACTATTTTGTAAATAAGAGAGAAATAAAAATTATTTATATTTTTTTTGCAACAGGAGTCCCTGAAACAGGGTCTTAAAAATTCGAAGTGCGGCAACTAGGACATTATGGGGTATCATATGAAAGAGCGCTGCTTGCACATTCTCAAACATAACTTCTTTTATTTTTTTTTCGTAGGTCGCCTAGTTTTTGACCCTTATTCCTCGTACATTACCAAGTTTGATAACTGGCTTTCTACAAGGAAAAATAATTCTTCCTAGCTTACCCGGTTTTCAAATGGGAATTCTTTTTCCTAGTAGAAAACTACGAAGATTTTTTTTTCTTCTTAGCTTACCCAGTTATCAGAGGGGAATTTTTTTGTCCTCGTAGAAAGCTGTAATTGTATGTGGTTTTCCATGAATTTTCCTTTCTTAGCTAACCTGGTTCTACAACTGGCCTTTCCGTTCGTCATAAAAAATAGGAATGTCATTTATTTTTCTGTTAGGTACTCAAAATAAGACAGATTACTACCTCCATCTTTCGTTAAATAATAAGATTTTAAAGATTAGTATAATATTTGTTTGGAAACTTTCGTTACCGGGCCGCGGGAATAATTATTTTCCTGGTAGTACAAAGAAAATGCAATTTTGAAACAGAAAGTATGGCAGCAAATTTTATTTACATTATCAATAAGAAATGTAATCAACTTTTATATTCACTTGGTAGGTACGGATGAAAAATCCCCTTTCTTTGCTTGTAAGCACGTTCTTCGTAGCAGTCAAATTACTATTGGCGGTAGTACTTAGGTATATCTATTCTGTGATATTGGCGAACTTCATAGCTTAACTCAACCATCTGTCAGGGTCTCTATTTTGAAATTAGGAACTCATAATATGGCTCATTGTGCACCGAGCTCCAACACACAGCTATTACAAAATGTTGACAAACATTTGCTAAGATCCTCTGTCTTTGTCTTTTTCTTTATGTGTGAAGAGTAATGACAATGAAATGAAAACCTCACTTTTTAATTTTTCAATATAATACCTAAGTTTATTATAATAACTTTGCTCTCTTGTATAACAAATAAATATTGTTTTTGAAACTTTTTATAGTCGTGTGAAGATACGAACATCGTGTTTCTAGCCACAAAATAATCAAGATCGTTTATGAAACTTCAACATAATATTTTTATCTGCTCAAAATAAAGAATATTTGATTGCTAACTTTTGAATAAAAAATAGGTTGAATTCGATAATTTCGAAGATCGTGCAAGAGCACGATTTATTCAAAATTTTTTAGTTAAGAAACTAACAAATTTTAAGAATTGTTTTACATTCTGTTAGGAATTGTGCACTCCGAAGAAGCTTTGTGGTACTTTTTTATAGCTTAGCCTGTCGTCTATTTTTATTCAGTTTTTTTTGCGAAAAATGGTCAATTTTAGCAATAGGTAAAACTCCATTAATTTAAACGACAAGCTAGAAAATATAATCAAGCAATAAAAAGTACCACAAAGCTTCTTCAAAGTGCACTACACAGAGATAACTCACAATTTAAAATGTTTACAAACATTTGCTAACATGATATGGGGTCACACACAGAACACGGTTTATTTCTCATGTTCTCTGGGGCCACTTTTTGGATTTACATTAGATTCAGATTAAATTATGTCAAACGAATGTTATCAAACGTTTTATTTGTTAGAATTTGATAGCTAACAAGTAATGTTTACAAAAATTACATAAAAATGAAAAAAAAAACTAAACTGTGAAAAGTTTGTTAACAAATGTTTGCAAACATTTTTTAATAGCAGCGTGGGCACTATTAAGATCGCTTCGAAGAGTGAAGATGAGAATTTGAAATAACCTTTTCATAAATTATAATACAAAAAACTTCGAGAATTTAATGGTTTATTTGTTTGAACACGAATACGTTATCTTATAACTAAAACTATTTAAAATTAAATATTTTTCCTCGTCCACGTCGATTTAAAACTTAGGTATTTCATTCGTATTTAGCACCTAAGGTGCCACGTCGGTCGATTCTCTAGAATTCTCTCCCATAAGATAATTTTATTTCAAATACCAGTAAGTTGTTCTTAACAGATAGTGATTTTTAATTACTTTTATTAATTTACTTAAAACTAGCCTCCCGCCCGCGGCTTTGCCCGCGTGGACTACTCGACGTTGTTCCGTGGAACCTAATATTTTTCCGGGATAAAAAGTAACTTTTATCACTCTCCAGCTTCCAAACTCCCCATATCATAATCGCTTCGATCTGTTGCTTCGTTTTGATTTGAAAGACGGATAAACGATTTAGGGTTTTGATAGCTGGTTTGTATGGGAAAAGATAAGTTTTTAGCGGTTTCTACTATTTTCCACGCAATTTTTATGTTTTTTCTCTCCATAAAATCCTTCCGTGGAACATAAGGAACATTTACTCTGTTTTGTGTGAATAAAATGATTTTGATTTTTGATTTGATTATGAAAAAAAAAATGCCGAATTGATCCAGGTGTTCTTGAGTTTCGCGCTTAGCAGCATTCATTTTTACAATTTTTTTATTAACTTGCCATGTTAGTTAGTGGGGGACAAATCTCGCAAGCAGTGCCCGATGGAGCTAAAATTTTGTATACAGGTTGGGTTCAGATGACAGTATAATATTAAAGTACAGTCAGCAAAAGAGCTTGTCATAAAAATGAAATTTTTACTAAAATCTTTTTTATTTATACAACGTGTATTTGAATAAGTAAGCAAGTCTCCCGTGAGGTTCCATCCACCTAGAGTGCACCCCATTGGATTGCAAAAAGATAATTCCAAGAGATTAAATAGAAAACCGTGTTAAACAAATAAATTTTAATACTTGTTTTAACCAAATAAATGTTTCACTGATCAAATAGTTTTGCACGTCCCTAAGCGATTACCGTTTTACCCGCGTAGTACCTGTTTCCATGAATTATCGGAATAAAATATAGGTATATCAAACAAGAATAACGTACCTTTCTTGGTGAAAGAATTATCAAAATCGTTTCAGTAATTCCCGAGATTTCTCACAACATCCAAACTTTACCTCTTTTTTATATTACTCTAGAGTTAAATAGTACCTACGTATTATGAAAGCATATAGCATATATTACCTCCGTGTATCCCAGGTACTGCTGTACGTTTTGAGAGACCACCACTATTAGCCCCCTATACGTGGTGGTCAGCATAAATCCGTTGAGAATCGACAGAAGCGCATGCGACGACGTGGCGCTGAACTGCGTATCTTCTCTCTCGATTGAATCACCGAACACTGAAATAGAATATGCTTTTTACTACCATAAAACAAAAGGCTGGCGAAAATAGTTTTTGAATAATATTTTGTGGAGAGCATGTAATCGAAAGCTTCGACCAAACCTACGCGTCAGCGAGGTGGGACGGGGAAAGGAGCTTCAGGCCACATTGCGGCTTTTTACACCGATACAAACGCGCGTTTGACATACATGTATGTATGTACTCATATGACATACGACATACTCGTATCGCTACTTTTAGTTAGGCGGATGGACGTTCTTTGACTGCATTGATGATGCAGCGCGTTTGTATCGGTACTGCTCGCTGTGAAAAGTCGCAACGTAAAAGTGCCATAGTTCCTTCGAAGTCAACCGAAGACTTATTCGTCAACTCGCGAGTGTAAAACTCGCGAGCGCGCGCGAGTTGGCACCTTCCGATTTTAATTATTTTCTTTGTCGTCAACTCGCGCGCACATTTATTTATGCACAGTCAGCTACAACAACCTTAAGATAAATTTAATAGTATCTGCGTAGGTCACCGGTCTTCCCTAAATTGCCCCACAGACTATCACCTTTTGGCAACGGTCTGTCAGTTGGCCGCAATCGACCACACACTCACAGTTCCGGTTCCGTTTAACATATTATAGGCTGACGGCCAACAGTGTGTGGCCGCTGCGGGTGGCGCGGATCAACGTTGACAGTTATCGGCCGGACAGAATTGGAAACTACCGGCTAAAACTAAGACTGATGACTATCAACTGCTAATGTGAGGCCTCAAAGCTGGTTTTCGACTATTGTCAACAGGCAATGATCGGACTAGTGTTTGGAGATGGAGGTCTCGAACGTTTGACAGCCGATCCGATCTAGGACGGCAAGCGGACTGATCGTCAGCGGGGCCCTTAAGAAAGGATAAGAAGGATGGGTGATTTCACAACCATCCATCTACGGGGAAGATGTGCCATTAGTGAGACATTAAAACTTGGTTGATGTTACGAACTGGCTATAGGCCGGGGCATTGTTTTTGTAAGTATATCCTTTTTTATGAGTAAGTACCTATATTTTTTATATCTTCAGGGCTGAGCCTGCCCTTGTCTTCTGTCGCTAGTGTCGCTATAATCATATTACTTCTTGGTGTGTATCTATTTTATTATATTTCTTATTTTTTACTCATTTCCACCCCCTCCTTAACAGTTCATGCTACCATTTTACGTTACATTGTAACAAACAAACAAGTTGTAACTTCGACCGATGATATACAGGCGGCCGTTCTTAAACAAGATCTACCGGTATTACTTATCAATTACTTTATGGAAAAAAAACCTAAGACTTCGAGAGCAAAACACAATCCATACTTATTATTAGGTACACTTGTGTGTTTGTTTGTTTGTCTGTCTTTCGCGTTAAAACGGATCAACGGAACAGCAGGATTTTTAGTATCGGGATAGTTTGGGAGCTGGAGAGTGACATGGGCTACTTTTTATTCCAGGAAAATATAACTTAGCACCGGGATAACATACTTAACGTCCGTCGTGTAGTCCACGCGAGCCAATCCGCGGGCTTCCGCCCACTCTTTTTATAGGCTAGTCAAATCATTTAAACATAGATAAAAAAACTCTTATTTGCAAAATAGTAGGGCAAACGTTATCTTAAACTCTTCCAAATTTCAAGTTGATAGCATTAGTAATTCTCGAGATATCCAGCTGTGACAGACAGACAGACATTACAATTTTGGTACGGAACCCTAATAATGATATGAACATTTTTCACCATTATAAATTAATTATATTTTGTGAAGATAAAAACGATGAAAAATAACAGATAAAAAAAAACTCCAACCCCTAATAGAAAATTCCAAATGTCTTCTTCATTTTTGTCAATAAAAATTACGGCATTCTTCATTTTCTCTTGCTTTCAATTTTTTTTTATATTGCACACAGTTGCGTTGATAATACAGAAATTGGTCTCTTTTGCACAACACAGTAAGTATAATGAATAGGTAGGTACACAATCTAATAAATTATCTACAAAGATCTAAACTCTTAAATGTATACACAATCGTTGAAACTTGCCTCCTCTATTTATATTTATCCAATGTATAGTTTTGTTTACACTGTCTAATATGTAGGTAACTAAAGCGAAACATTATTGGACTGTATCCAATTAAATTTAATTACCCCATAAAATTGTCAACTGAAATCGCGAGAAAAAAAACTCTCTTTTCCACATCAAAAGCATGATACAGTAAATACTTAGGAGTTCCAAATACCCCATAAGGATGCAATACGAGTGATATGTTTTGCAAACATAGTGATTACATACTCTTTGTGCAAATGCATTAGCAGTATGGTGCTGGCATTGACTTAAGAATTTACGACGTGTATGTAAAATGATATGCAACAATTGAAAGAGGTATTGTTAAGTCGACTGCATAAGAGTGGAGTGACAACGATTCGATGATGCAGTGCTCGGAGGAGTAGTGGTGGAGTACCGCGATGCGGTGTGTCCTAGTCCTAATATCATAAGCGTGATAGCACACGTGACTTTGTTGATGCACACCACGTCACGCGCTTGCATTCGCTGATGCACACAACAATATTATAGTCGAGCGCAATTCGTTTGTGTGCGTGCTTTAAAATATTGCCTTACTATTGCCAGCTAAATAAATCGATAGCGCGTAAAGTAACTGTCAAAGAATGTTTATATAAAATGTAAATTTTACGAGGTTCGTTTGTAACTAAATAAGTAGGTAACACAGTTTTAGGCAGTGGTTTTAGTGCCCCTAAAGTTGGATATAATTATCATTCTTTCTTTATCAAAAACGGTGTTTTTTATCGATGTGAATATTATCACAACTTACTAGAAACCATAGATTAATAACTCTTCGCTTCGCCTAGAAACAAAGTAATTTTGCCTTTTTAACCGACTTCAAAAAAAGGAGGAGGTAATCAATTCGACTCTATTTATTTTTTATTTTTTTTTTATGTGTGTTTTAATGTGTGTAACTTTTAGTTAATGAACCAATTTGGATAATTCTTTTTTATTTGAAAGGTAACGCTTCTCGTGTGGTCCCATTCTGACGAGAAGTTCTGGAGTTATCCTGAATAATGCGTATTTAGACTTTAGTTTGGTTATTTAGACGACTTCTTATTTTCATCAAAGTGGGGATCATTTTCAATACCTAATTACGTAATTACCTAGCTAAAGAATACCTAAACATACCAATAATGATGTCGTGTCGATGATCATCATCATCATCCGTCAGTGCTACTGTCAAATATAATATTGAATTCAGTTCCATTAACGACCGAAAGAGGCGCTGCTCTGATTTTCATACAAAATTATTAGGTAGTACCATAGTTTATCGTTATGCTTGGGGGTATACTAATTCCAAAATTAAAATGGTATTGTAAGTGCGTTGATACTGTAAATTTAGCCTGAGAAGCAACCAGTCCAACACCAAGTTTGCCTCATCGCGGACTTCAATCTAGAACAGTAAACTAATCTCAAACACATTACCGGCGTGGTCTGTAGTTTGATCGATACTATGACCTATCGACCTTGCAATTAGCTGCCCTAAGATAAACTACACACCGGAAAAATCAATTCGTCTCTACTTACCGTTTATAAACTAATAAATATCGTACAACATCACTTATATATTGATCTGATTCTGAGTTAAAGTAGCTTAACATTACAGAAATAGAAATCACCAAGACACGACACAAATTTTCCGGCGGTTTGTGAATCAGGGGACAGGTTCGGGTCCCATCATCGTTAGCTTTTTAATCCTTTACATACCTTACCTGGGACTGTATTCCGCAACGCAACAGCCGCAACTTTGTTAAGGCGAGGATTCCCGACCGAAATAGGCACGCTAACGCTTGCTCGGCCGCGCTCGATACATTTAGCGCGGACCCAGCGGCAGCCGGCATTGAACTGCGAACTCGCGAGCGCCCCGCGAATCAAAAATCACTTAAAATTCAATTAAAAATGAAAAAGTAAAAAAAAATAATTATAACGGCCGGAATCCCTCGGCTATTCAAAGACAATTATTTTCATATGTTTTTCATTAACTAATACCAAGTATACTGTAAGTAATATGATATTTGAATTATTATTAGACGGATGCTTGGAATTTTATTTGATACAGTAAAGTATCACTAATGGAAAATATAACGGCCGGAAGCACAAGATAAAAGTCTGTAAAATAACATAAGTATATTTTTTCCAAATGTTGAGTACTTGTGGTTTGCGAGTAATCCATAATTTAAAATACCTTATTTTCGGGAATCATCGCCTTAAATTATTATTATTAAATTATCCGCCCCTTGAACTCAATTTTGTTATGACTGGAGAGTAAGAAGGACGAGTATAAAGAAGGTTTTAGTAACTATTTAGTACCTATAGAGCATTAACCCGGAAAGTGGAAGGTCGTGGGTTCGAGTCCCATCGGAGCTAGTTGTGATTGTGAGACGGGATCGGATTCGAGTTCTGTGCTTAGACTTTGTCTATTCTTAAGTGAGTGACAGAGACAGGTTATACCTTCGCAGGGAGCGTTTCCGACGGCTTGTGAATCAGGGGGCTGGAAAGACGTCGAAACGTCAAATGAAAAGATTCTAAAACTATTTTATTATTTTGAATGTAAGGGACTATGAATCTCTCACAGGAGATGCAGTCATTACGGCCTAAAAGATCTATAGTGACTCGCCACAGACGAATTGATACTTTTAAATACATACAACTATAAAGTATAAATGCTAAAAAATTATTTTTATAAAAAAATAAAACCGCCTTCTAAAAAACCACATCAAAAAAGTAAGAAATAATTCCTCACCAAATAAATAACGTAAGTACTTTGAAGTCGGGCGTGAAACATGTACAATTTTTTGTTGTTTTTGTTAAAACCCGCCCGACTTCAAAGTACTTACGTTATTTATTTGGTGAGGAATTATTTCTTACTTTTTTGATGTGGTTTTTTAGAAGGCGGTTTTATTTTTTTATAAAAATAATTTTTATTTCACTCTTTTTACTGCATCGTGCAGGCAATTTGCGTGTTTTCTGGTAAATAGGTATGTGATCAAACTCAAAACCTCTTTTTTCGAAGTCGGTTAAAATACCTTGAGGTATCCCCTTTTTAACAAAACAAGAATAATCTAAATAGGTTTATAAACAAAGGAGTTATGCCTAAAGATAAGTATTAAATTCACATAAAGTAGTAACGAAAACGACAGTATTTTCAAGATTTCCTGAAAACTACTGAACCGATTTCAAAATTTCTAAAAATGGGACCAACTTGGAAACCAACCTGATGTAATGACGTTTGAACCATTTCAATCGGTTCAGCCGTCTTCGAGTAATCGGTGGACATACAAAAAAAAAAAAAAAAAAAACATACATACAGACGAATAGAGAACCTCCTCCTTTTTGATTTAGAAGTCGGTTAAAAAGGGCGTTACCTACTTAACCCGTAAAAGTTGTTTCACTTCAATGTGTCAAATATAGCATAAAATAGCGGTTATCCGACCGGACAGCGATTGCAAGAATGTGTGAGTGTTTGCTAGGAATAGATTTGCACTTTGCACCAGTCTTATTGGTCGCGTCCGTAAACTGACGAGCAGGGAAACGAGAAACTGGGTTCCCTAACCCCTGAGTACTTAGACCCTTTAAATCCGTACTAATTAATGTGAACGTGTGTTTGTTTGTCCGTCTTTCACGTCAAAACGGATCTACGTGATTTTTGGTAAGTAGGTACTTATAGAAATCGTTTGGGAGCTGGAGAGTGACACCTTTTTTGTCCTGGGGGAAACGTCTTCGCGTACCCCCCGCCCGGGGAGACGAGGGAATTATGTGGGGCTTGAACCCACTAAAATCCCCATGGTGCTCCCGAGAAACAAATATTTCCGTGTTCTGTGGTGCTCCCTCTGCACTTTGCGGAGATTACGCGGCATGTGTGGTAGTCAGTCTTCGCCCTGTGCCTGCGCCCTTCGACGCTCTGTCCATGCTTTACTCCGGTGTAGCGCACCGGAGGCACCTGGCGCGCCTTTCCAACACGGGGGTCCTGAATGGACAATGGAATTCCCCTTTTCACCGCCCGCCTCCCCTACCTATTTTTCCACCTCCTAGCAACCTCCTTAGAGAGGCGCGCGGAGCGGCAAACTTTCAGAAGGGTATGCCGAGCTAGTCCGACATCCCCTCTGAGTTGGGCGCCGTCGCACCTTTTGCAACCTGTGCCAACGATTTTCTGGGGGTGGAGAGTGACATCTACTACCTGCTACCAGTGCTACCTACTTTTTATCCTGGCAAAATATCCCATTCCTGTGGGATAACGTCATGTAGTACCTACACGCGGCCGAATCCGTGGGCGGAAGACTAGTAGGTATACATTATATTTAGGCGGTTTTAACTAACCAACACACTTGAAGAAAAATAACCGTACCGATCTTAGGCAAACATTTGACATTTGTGAAACTTATTAATAAAAGGTAGTTTTTAAGTGCGCGGTTCATATTATTTTTACATAATTTATCATAAAAAATAAAGTAAGTAAGTACTTAAGTATTAAAAATATTTTGGAAAACATTTTGTAATGAAGTTTTTCCAACATCAGCAGCCGCTACATGTTTATTTCTGCCAGAAGAAAGAACGTTCAACGACGAATAAAATATTCAGAAAATCGCTTTCGATACCTACCATTTTTGGACTGTAATGTGTATCAATAAATTATACTGACTGACATACTGATCTTCAAACTTCACTAAGAATGACACTTGATGATAATTCAGATAATACGAAGAACCAAAGCCATTTTCTATCTCACTCGTTGCACTTGTGACGCAAGCAGCCGAGAAATAATAGCGGGCCATGGAAGAACTCAATATAACCAATACAAGAATAGACAAAGTAAGAATATCGGAAAGCAACCAAGAATACAAACAAACATCGCGTGGGAATTCTTGTTTTATTACAATGAAAATAGTACGCGCGTAAAAGAAGCGACAATGGCCAATAATTTAGCTAATTATTATACCTACTATAAGCGTTCTGACGTGACGGCTGAGTGTAAGTTAGTAAATACGCATACTATCGCGTTTGCGTATATTTTGACAGATAGATTGTACCTTTATAGTACTTGAACCATTAACGAGATAGTATCGTTTTGCACATTGACAAAGTTACACAGTACACTGGTACCTACTGAGTGACTTCTGTCACGAAAATTGTAGTGACAAATATCTTACAGCCTTAGCACAAGCACACAAGAGTACTAGTTTTAATACAGGTGCCTTTAACAGTCGCATTCTGTGAAATTAAACGACTACTTATCATAATTATTAACATATGTAAGTATGTATTTATACGAAATAACAAAAAGACACATCTAGACGAAATAATTCGCGTCGAAAGCGTTTCCAATCTCCACGCCCTAGGTCTAATATAGATAAAGAGAGACGTTATCTTCGCACTTACTTATAACTAAGGGTATTTGTGCACTACACTGAATTTTACCGATCCGGAAAAAAACGGATGCTTGTATTTTAATAATTTAATCATTTATAATAGTAAGAATTTATTTATTTCGTGTAGTTTCAATGTTTCGAACCCTAAACTACACGAAATAAATAAATTCTATTATTTATAATAATTAATTATTATAATACAAGCATCCGTTTTTTTCCGGATCGGTAAAATTCAGTGTAGTGCACAAACGCCCTATGGATTTAAATTACACAGACCTAATTGCAAATTGACGACCGATTTGGCGCAGGGGTACGGATACCTGACTTCTGCGCCAGAGGTATTTGGTTCGATTTCCTGTCAAGGCTATCTTTAGTCGACGATTGCAATCGAATCAAATCGATATCGAATTGCACCCATTTGTTCAATGAATATTTTTTATACAAATGATGCTACATTCCTGGGCATAACCTTAGACAACTCTTGTACATGGAATGGAAGCCGCATATTGACAAATTATGTTTAAAATTAAACCGTTTTGTGTATGTCTTGTGGCGTCTTAGTAAAATAAGTAATTTAAAAACAGTATTAAATGCGTATCATGGCTATGTCACAGCCTTAGTACTTTTTTACACTGTGGCTATGTAGTATCAAATATGAGATATGGAATTCTACTGTGGGGAAACTCAGTAATGTTAAATAGACTCTTTATTGCACAAAAACAGTGTATTAGGGCGACTTCTAACGTACCGCCTTTAACTAGTTGCAAACCGCTCTTTAAAAATCAGCGATTATTAACTCTTCCTTGTTTGTACATTTACGAAACAGCAATTTTTGTGAAAACCAATATCCATTTGTTTGTGCGGCGACGAGAAAACTGCTTATTCAATGCCCAGGTACCCAAACAAGCTGGTGATGCCAAACTGTAAAACAGCTATCCATTCAAAAAATTCATACCATGGGTGTAAAATCATCAATTCATAATCATCTGCCTGAAACGATAAAAGAATTGCCTATTAATTTATTTAAGCGTGCTTTACATACTTACCTGGTTAATTGAAAAATGCTTTTATAATTTGACCGATTTTTTTGAATGTAAATTACAATACCTATTTGACATTAATTATCTAGAAAAAAATATCTAGATAATATTTGACATGCCAACACTTAACTTGTTACCGTGTAATATTGACATTAACACTTTTGACATCTAGCTTATTTAACCTTTCAAATATTTATAAATTTTATTTTCACCTCTCCAGCTCGAAAAGGGCGCTTTTGGCGCCTAAAAACTCGCAGAAAAATCGATTTTTGCTGCAAGCGTGAGGCAAAGTGTTTTTTTAATTTCTTACACCAACTTTTGAAATAATTAAGAAAAAAGAAATAGAGTGACAAGGATGAGACTTTTAAAATTAATATGAGCAAAAAGGATAGATAGATAGCTTTATGTCGATGGACATGAAATATAAAGCTTAAAAAATAAATACACGGATACCAAAGGTACGAAATAAAGAGTATGGACGAAATGAGGTCGCATGCATGATATAAATATAAAATAAGAAAAATTAATGAATTCTATTAACAAATTATATAAATACGATTGTACTACTATTGCTTTTTATTAAACACGCAATATTTTAAATAAATAATATGAAGTGAACATTATATCGCTTACTAATATCATGTTTGGTTTTCATAAAAATTACATGCAGTGCAGTTTTTGAACGCAATGCAAACAGTTACCTTCAACTTTCATAATTGCACCAATTTTACTCTTAATTATAAATTTTGTAATTTTGATGTTTGTTTTATTGTTAAATGTTGCCTTTAATGTTGTTTTTCTGACCTGTAACACTTTTCTCGCTGGTAGAGGTGAAAAGTTGTATGTTTAACACGAGAGCAAAATTTTCTGATGTCTCGTGCCTTTAAATCACTCACTGTGCTCAGTAGTCTATATTTGAATCACTCGCTACGCTCGTCATTCAATTTTAGACTACTTCGCTAGTTCGTGATTTAAATTCAGCACTCGCAGCGAAAAATTATTTTGCTCTCTTGTATAACAAATAACTATTTCACCACTCCAGCTCGAAAAGGGCGCTTTTGGCGCCTAAAAACTCGCAGCAAAATCGATTTTTGCTGCGAGCGTGAGGCAAAGTGCTTTTTTAATTTCTTACACCAACTTTTGAAATAATTAAGAAAAAATAAATAGAGTGACAAGGATGAGACTTTTAAAATTAATATGAGCAAAAAGGATAGATAGATAGCTTTATGTCGATGGACATGAAATATAAAGCTTAAAAAAGAAATACACGGATACCAAAGGTTCGAAATAAAGAGTATGGACGAAATGAGGTCGCATGCATGATATAAATATAAAATAAGAAAAATTAATGAATTCTAATAACAAATTATATAAATATGACTGTACTACTATTGCTTTTTATTAAACACGCAATATTTAAAATAAATAATATGAAGTGAACATTATATCGCTTACTAATATCATGTTTGGTTTTCATAAAAATTACATGCAGTGCAGTTTTTGAACGCAATGCAAACAGTTACCTTCAACTTGCATAATTGCACCAATTTCACTCTTAATTATTAATTTTGATGTTTTCTTTATTGTTAAATGTTGCCTTCAATGTTGTTTTCCTGACCTGTAACATTTTTCAGGCTGGTAGAGGTGAAAAGTTGTATGTTTAACACGAGAGCAAAATTTTCTGATGTCTCGTGCCTTTAAATCACTCACTGTGCTCAGTAGTCTATATTTGAATCACTCGCTACGCTCGTGATTCAATTTTAGACTACTTCGCTAGTTCGTGATTTAAATTAGGCACTCGCAGCGAAAAATGATTTTGCTCTCTTGTATAACAAATAACTATTGTACTTTTGACATGAAGCGCCAATCTATTTGTAATGATATTTAGTTTATGTATTTTATTTTTAATATTGTTTAAATGTTTCAGTATAAATTAATGGCACCTAACTGTATATTATAATGTAAAATTTTGCATGCTGGAAACGGCTAATTGTAAGCTCTAGAACTCAAATGTAATATCTCTGTAAACCACAGTTAAGGCAAATAAATTTATTTCATTTCATTTTAAACTAATCGATAGACTGGAGTCTACAGAATATAAAAACGTTGGGTTGGCTATTATTTCTGTCAGAACATAGGGTTGACAGCGATTGAAAGTTTAAGAAGAATTAGTAATTTGCACCAATTTGTTTGTTAAATAATTAATTTGTAGACCTTATACTATCGATTGGCATGAAATGATTTACAAAAACCAGGTAACCAGGTTTTCGTAGAAAAAAACTACGAAATTATTAAAAGATATGCCTGGATAGGAAAATTTTTACCAACCCACTCGCGATATAGAATTTAGCCTAACTACCCTATTATCGTATATCAATTTATGTACCTACTTAAATTGATATAATTATAACACATTTCATCCATTGAACAGATGGGTGAAGGTCGATCCCTATTCGTATCTAAGGCTATTTATCCCTTATTAAGTTTCCATTTCTCAGTTTCATAATGAAAGTTACCTTGGGCTAAATAATTGGTGTGATTATAAAAAAATATTTATTTATTTACCAATGGGAATACATGACATTACGAGTAGGGAATATGTTTACCGTTCCGATTTCAATCAATAACTGCAGCGCATTTATTCAATTTTCCCCACAGGCTACCTCATTTCAATTAGGAGTATTTTTATTAGCATTTGTAGGTTTTAAGTAAGTTTGTGAGTGCAGATACAATACTATCGCAATGAAGCTTCTAAATAAGCATTAATTTTTATTTTCTTTATAAGTACACGAAGCCCACAGTTTGCAGAACTCTCTCATTTTGCCTTTAAAAATATTTTTGCAATAAAAAATATCTCTTAAGGCGAGGATTCCCGAAAATAGGGTATTTTAAATTATGGATTACCTATTCGCAAACCACAAAATACAGTCTTTTATCTAGTGTTTCCGTCCGTTATATTTTCCATTAGTGATACTTTACTGTATCAAATAAAAGTCCAAACATCCTTCTAATAATAATTCAAATATCATATTACTTGCAGTACACTTGGTTTTAGTTAATCAAAAACATATGAAAAGAATTGTCTTTGAATAGCCGAGGGATTCTGGCCGTCATATATTTTTTTATTATTTAATTTTAATTGAATTCTAAGTGATTTTCGATTCGCGGGGTGCTCGCGAGTTTACATTTCACTGCCGGCTGCCGCTGGGTCCGCGCGAAGTGTATCGAGCGCGGCCGAGCAAGCGTTAGCGTGCCTATTTCGGTCGGGAATCATCGCCTTAAGTGTATACATTACCTTACTCCATTGCTTTTAACAACTTATTTATCCTATCATTAATCGCAAACATATGTACAATGGGAGTATCAAAAGGTTCGTCACTGTAAGGCGCATCGTTTGCTCAGTCTAAGCGATAGGTCTGCTATAAAGCATAAAGCTGATTATAGAGCATGGCGTATTGCATCGCAGGCAGTAAGATTATTTATTAGTCATCATCCAAACAATGAGTCAAACCTTCAGTTTTAAAAAAAAATGCACATAAAACGTAGTCGGTTTCCATGATATAGATGCTATGGCAACTATTTATTGCAAGAAATACAAAAGCAAATAATACGTGTTTGACACTGACAGATAAATAGAACATACCTATCCGATTCGAATTTCGTAATGAATAGGCAACTAAAAACTTTTTATGTTGATATGAAAGTAGACGTAGGTATACATTTTTTACCCTTGTACATTTAAGTATAATTTTATATGCAGTTGTCTGCAGCTTAGTGCTTGAGTTGCAAAGACATATTAAGAGATAAGTCATATTATGACTTAATAAAGGAATAGTTTGATAGCTGGCTGAAGAAGGTTTTCGGAATCTGATCGTACATCTTGGTTATTGCAGAAAATATAAATAACGCAACTTTTCACCTGTTTCATATAATTATAAACATTTTAGCGTAGGTACACACAGCCAATCTCGATTAATATTCTAATTCCTTGAGTCACAGTGTTCTTGCGCAAAGTAAACATGGCATTGTTTATTTGCATTGATTTGAATTCATTAAATTTATGAGACATTTTAACTTTGACAGTCACCCTAATACATGAAGTACAATTATTTTCAAATTAAATTAAGTAGAATTATATTTACCTATATTAGACCAAAAACTAGATATTCCTACTTTCTAAAATTAAATAATCTCTACATTAACAACTTGGTACGACTCAGTTCCATCCTACTAATATTATAAATGTGAAAGTTTAGATGTTTGGATGTTTAGATGTTTGGATGTTTGTTACTCAATCACGCCAAAACGGCTGAACGGATTTGGCTGAAATTTGTGACACAGATACTTTGTAGCCTGAAGAGGAACATAGGCTATTTTTTATTCCGGAAAAATATCACATTCCCGAAGGATAACGTCGTGTAGTCCACGCGGGCGAAGCCGCGGGCGGAAAGCTAGTTATATATAATTGCAAATGAACTTGTTTCAGTGGCTATAACGTGCATTGGATATAATTTTTATTTGACCTAAATACACTTCCTATATTAACATTACCTACGTATAATACTCATTATAATAATAATATTCATATTCTATAAAAAACTTTTACCTATCAGAAAACTATATTGGTAGGTATAATGATTATATTCTATAATTTCATTTGATATAATATTCTTACTTAATATTTAGAGGTTTTATATTTATATACTTACGTTTATATTTTCTATAAAAATGTTTTGGCCTTGAATTGATTTAACATATTATTATTATAGCCAAAATATTGTGTTACAGAAAATAGTGACAGAAACGAATCGTTGCAAAACCAATTCCACGTAGTCTTGTGTGCCTTACCCCTAGGCCGTTAAGCGTTGGCCGTTAGGCGTAGGCGCGTATTAGCGAGGTGGCCTGCAAGCTGAGGTGGTGAGCGAAAACCATTGCCTGCTGCATGCCTGCTGCATGCTGCATGCCTGCTTGCATGCTGCATGACTGGTCGCATGCTACATGCTGCATGCTGAATGCCTGCTTGCATGCTGCATGCCTGTTTGCATGTTGTATGCCTGATTGCATGCTGCATGCCGGTAGGTGCAGAGAGTTGGCCTTTGCTATAAAAAGCATCTTTGCAATAGCAAACGAACAGGTGTTATAATATAAAATATTTGTTAGAAGGTGTTATATACAATAATGTTTTATATTATTAAACTGTTATATCAAATATTTATTATTTTACCCGCGTGGTACCCGTTCCCGTGGGAATATCGGGATAAAATATAGCCTATGTCACTCGGGAAGACTGTAGCTTTCTAACGGTCAAAGAATTTTCGAAATCGGTCCAGTACTTTTTGAGTTTATTCGTTACATAAAAAAATACAAATCTTTCATCTTTATAATATTACTAGCGGCCGGCCGCGGTTTCACCCGCGTGGTTCCCGTTCCCGTTGGAATATCGGGATAAAAAGTATCCTAAGTTACTCCTTATTACATCAGCTACCTGCCAGTGGAAGTCCCGTCAAAATCGGTCCAGCCGTTTCAGAGATTAGCCGGAACAAACAGACAGACAGATAGACAGACAGACAGACAGACAGACAAAAATTGAAAAAAATGTTATTTTGGTATATGTACCGTATATATAATCATATGCATGTAGTAAAAAGCGGTTATTTTAATATTACAAACAGCCACTCCAATTTTATTTATTTGTATAGATTAGTATAGATAACAAATGAACGTTATATCGCATGTAATATATAATCTAAAATTATACTAAATGTTTATTAGACCAAGTTATTTATTATATCAAATGAAATTATACAACTTGAAGATCATCAGTATTTATATCAAACATTACACACCCCCCTAAACGGGTAACAGATACCAGCCCTCGTATATTTTGCCTGACTTTCCATTTAGCCGCATATTCTAAAGTTAATTGATATGGGTGGAGTTTGCATTCCATCGCATAACAATTATACCGTGGAATGTGGATGGACGAGAAAATTAGTAACACATTTAATCTGGATCATTCATTACTAATACGCATTAGGTGACAATATATTAAGCCTTAAGTCAATGGGGGTAAAGAATATTTTACTTAAAAATGAGAAGGAAGTGCGCCACTATAACTCGTCTTGATTGAAACGTAGATTGAATGAAAATATTCTACGACATATTACGACGATTTGATGTAGAGTAATGTAAGCGATATCTATATGAAAACACTTTAATTTTTAACCCGACTAGTAAAAAATCACGATCTTAAAAGTATGAAACAAAAAAATATTCTCATCTGAAATTGCCGTGGTCGTTTGCCACTTTTCTCTAGAATAGTAATAATGCACAACAACAGATGGGCTTCAGTTTTTTTAATTTAATTGTTATTTATATTATTTTGGGGTCATACACAGCCTTCTCTATTGTTCTTCTACAATAGAGAAGGCTGTGGGCTTAGAATAATAACGCCTAGAAACCGAGTAGGCCTAAGAAAATGAAGCAATTCAAACTGAGCCAATTTGGCTCAGTCGGCCCCCGACTTTACACGAACGTCCCGTTTTGTTAACATCAAAGTTTTGTTTGTGTGCGTGTCGGGGCTGGTCGGCGCACGTAGGCACGTAATGCTCGCACACACATAAATCTGATTTTTTGCTTCACTTTTGACAAAGCTTTAGTATGAAGACTATCGATCTAGCGTAAGCGAAGCGAAGAGTTATTAACGAAGCGAAGAGTTATTAATCTATGGCTGTGGGTCATAAGTTCGTGATAAAGTATTTACAGGGCCACTTTATAATAGGTCTTTACTTACCTAAATTTTTACTTTTTTGCATTCACAATGCAATTTTTATGGTTGAACAATGGAAAATGAAGTATTTAGAAAAAATCGTAACGACTCCGTAGCTCAGTGGTTAGAGCAGTCGCCCGGATAGCGAAAGGTCGTGGGTTCGAGTCCCATCGGAGCTGGTTGTGAGACGGGTCGATTTTTTCTAAATACTTCATTTTCCATTTTTCAGGTCTTTACCTATGAAATTGCCGTTTTCTATGGGGAAATTGTAGGAAGTTGGAATTAGCATACAAAGATATTTGGGGATTTCTTGGACATGTGAACTCCGAATTCAACGAAACTTTCGAGATATGATCAGACAAAATTAATCTAACTATTGCCTATTAATCTTATTTAATAAACTGTCTTAGAATAAAAAAATATCTGTTCAAAGCTGTCAAATTGACGACAACCAAGGAGCGGTACTTTGAAGCAGTTATAAAAATTTTAGACGCGTGTTTAATTATTCTTTTCTTAGATGTTTAACATGACGACATACTCTATTTTCGAAACTGACTATTAATTTTGATATATTGATATTAATTAAAAAAATAGAGACCAATAAACATGTGAGAAAAAGACGCAATTTCATATGTAAAGACCTATTACCTATGTTAAGACTCCGATCCGGCCACTATACATCAGCAAAGTTTGCCTTGTTAATGAAAAATAAAAAACGGAGTCTGATAAAATAATATGTCCTACTTGTAATAAAATTAAAGATGTACACACAGCGGCACAACAGACTGACAACAGACAGCCTGGTCTAACCGCCTTTATGCCCTACGTAATAAAAGCTGTTATCGCAGTTCAACTGTTTAACTTGATGTGCTGTCTACTATAGCAAAAGATATAAGTAGTTTATTCAATAATCTTAGATAAGTAAGTTTTTATGTTTTTTTTCGCTTTAGTAATGTTACTAAAATCATTAACCGACTGATGATAAAGAGGTAGGTACTTAAATAATTTCAATAACTAAAATTGAAGGTAAGTAAGTAATATTATTAAGTTCGTGCTAAATGTATTGGGTACGATGGGGTTGGCATACCCATAGTGATAAAACCCCTTAAAAAAAAATTTGCTCAACAAACCTCAGGACACGCCGCGCCGCGCCGGTCCGGCCGAATAGGGCCAGAGAATTTATAGTAAAAGAACTAAGGCAGCATTTCAGTTTGGATGGCCCTATTCGGCCGGGCGGGCGTCGAAGAGTACTTACACGTTGACATTGACTGACACTAACCTTTATTGGTCGTTTTGTTTTGGAATGTGCAATTTTTCCGAGTTAAAAAGTATCTGCGTCCCAAATTTTAGCCAAATCCGTTCAGCCGTTTTGGCGTGATTGAGTAACAAACATCCAAAAATTCAAACATCCAAACATCTAAACTTTCACTTTTATAATATTAGTAGAGTTAATTTATCATAGATATTAAAAAATTTCGTTTTTTTATAAATGTACGAAGAGTCCGTGGCGCAGTGGTTATAGTAGCCCTTTCACGAAAATCTGACGTTATGGTAGATAACCGTACCTATCGCATGGAAGTATTACCTTAACCTATCGTGATCGAATTATTTTGTATGAAAACCAGAGCAGCGCCTCTTTCGGTCGTATAAAGAACAATTCAATAAAGTCCGTTCGGTTAGATAGTGTCGGTACACCCGCACGGCATTCTGGCTCTTGCGATAAAATGCAGATTTAAAATAATACACTCAAATTGGGTAACAAAATCAATTTTAATGAAAATTTTGATATTTTTATATAAAAGGCCGACGACCGATTTGGTGCAGGGGTATACTACCCGCCTTCTGCGCCAGAGGTCTCGGGTTCGATTCCCGAACGAGACAAATATTTGTGTGCATGAACATGTCTATTTGTCTTGGTCTGGGTGTTTTCTATGTATATTAAGTATGTATTTACAAACAAAAAGTATTTAAGTAAGTATATAAGGTCCTTCTTAAATAGTGCACATAATTTTAAGGGGTCAATGTACTCACGCATACTAACAACTTTTACTATGGTACCAACATTGAAATCGCGAAAAAAAAACAGCTGTTGATTTTGATCTATTCGATTTAAAGTTTTCTATGGAACAGCTGATTTTTTTTTCGCGTTTTCAATGTTGGTACCATAGTAAAAACGTTTTGTATGCGTGAGTACATTGACCACTTAAAATTATGTGCACTATTTAGGAAGGACCTTATATATTTATCCGTTATCAAGTTCACGTAGACACAGTTTCTTAAGAAATTAACTACGGTTTTAGATAATTGTAAGAAAATATTTATTTATTTGAAAGAAAGTTAAGTAAGTGATTTACAAATAATAATAAAAATAATTATTTTTTCATATGATTATTATGATTACTCATCATCGCTCGAATTGTCACAAGTCACAACCGTCGTTACCACCTGTATTTATAATAAACATAGATTATTTAAGAAAATATAATTTAGTAAATGCCGAATCCCAAAATCCAATTCCATTTGCGGGTGTACGCCGCACGCGGCTTCGTTTGTTTATGCGGCGGCATCCTTTGACAAGTAGCGGCACGTGCCAAGGCGGCGCGATCAAAGGGCGACACTATCTAAGCGAATGGACTTTACATTATTGACAGCAGCACTTTGACAGCTTTGGAAAGACGGTATGGTTTACTATTCGATTACCATATCGATAGTTTATCATGCTATAGCGATCGTGTTTGTAAGCAACTCTCGCAATGGTCATTCATGGACTCGGTGACCAGCAAAAACTTATTAAAACAAGCTCCTCCGTGCTTTAGGAGGCAAAAGCCACTGCTACCGGCTGCATTAGCAGTCGATATCGATGCTCAGCGATCAAACACTTCGACGCCCGCCCGGCCGAATGGGGCCAAAGTGAAATGCTTAACGAAAATATTTCTATACGAAATAAGGCAGCATTTACATAATTCTCTACGGCCCTTTTCGGCCGCTCCGGCGTCCTCGGACCCGCTTGGAGGGTCATGCATGCATGGCCCATTCTCTTATTCATAAGAAATGTGCCCCCAGCCTCAGTAGTGGAGACTTACAAAAGGTGATGATGATAATGATAAACGTATGAATGAAATGTATTTAAAATACGTTTAATAACAATATTTCATTATTTTTATGTAAATTTTAAAATGTACTTTAACTTTTTACTACAAACATGTTCTGTTTATGCCATTATTTAAAGTGGGATAATTGCCGTAGCATCGGAATCAAAATGTTCATAGCTCAATAGTTAGTTTACTCATGAATTGGTTCGTCTCTTCGAAATTGGTAATTTACTGCGCAAACTGTGACTACACAAAGACTCTATTCCTATTGCCTATATCACTTGTACCTATTGCTTGTTGATTGCGATTGATAACTGGATAGATACCTAATAGAGATAGTATTTTCTCAAAGAAAGTTGTTCATTTTCTGTAAAGGATAGCGACTATATATTAATCACAGTCGTATATTTTCTCTGAGAATTCCGTTGATTTTTTTTGCAATAGTGATAAGATACAGAGCTATGTATATGAACAAATTATCCCTGTTTATTATTATACGAACTTTTTACTTACTTTATTTTCTCAATAGTTAAGTAAGTAAAGTCCGTTCGGTTAGATAGTGTCGGTACAGCCGCACGGCATTGTGGCTCTTGCTATAAAATGCAGATATAAAATAATGCACTCAAGTTGGGTACAAAAGTCAATTTTAATGAAAATTAGGGTATTTTTATATAAAAGGAAGTTAAATAAGTGATTTACAAATAATAATTATTATTATATATTTTTTATATGATTATTATGATTACTTATCATCGCTCGAATTGTCACAAGTCACAACCGTCGTTACCACCTGTATTTATAATAAACATAGATTATTTAAGAAAATATAATTTAATAAATGCCGAATCCCAAAATCCAATTCCATTTTCGGGTGTACGCCGCACGCGGCTTCTTTTGTTTATGCGGCGGCATCCTTTCACAAGCAGCGGCACGTGCCAAGGCGGCGCGATCAAAGGGCGACACTATCTAAGCGAATGGACTTTAATTGAAATTGAATTGAAATTCAAATACCTACATTTGTTGACACATCACAAATTACAAAATAAAAAACAAACAAAATATACAACTTTTAACAGCGGTTGTGATGGGCCAATAAGGACCCTGCCTCAGCCTAATGCTGTTGCGGGCATAAGATACTTAGATCATTATCAATTTTTAACTGACTTCAAAAAGAAGGAGGTTGTCAGTTAGACCCGTACCCCTAGTGTAAGTTTTTATGTCAAAAAACGCAAACTATCGTGAGTGCGTATTTATGTCAATTTGTATGAAAACTGTATCAGCGCCTCTAGCGGCGAGTAGCGCGCTTATGCAGTTTTCATACAAATTGACATAAATACGTACTCGAAATAGTTTGCGTTTGCTTGACATAAAAACTTACACTCGGGGTACTGTAGGTATATACCTATGTGATATTGTTGGATTTGGACAATATTTGAGTATAGCGTTACATTTAGGCTTCGAAGCACGTGTGCTAACTGAAGTCATTTCGGCGACGGTAAGGGCGTTTGTGCACTACACTGAATTTGACCGATCCGGAAAAAAACAGATGCTTGTATTTTAATAATTAACCATTTATAATTAATTTAATTTCATTAAATTTTAACCATTTATAGTTTCAATGTTTCAAACCCTAAACTACACGAAATAAATAAATTCTTACTATTATAAATGATTAATTATTAAAATACAAGAATCCGTTTTTTTTTCGGATCGGTAAAATTCAGTGTAGTGCACAAACGCATATTGGGTTCGTGTGTTACGCCCCCGGTGTGTGACGCCCCCGTGGTGGAAGCCCCCGATTTCGTTTTAGTGCTATAAAATTTATAACTTAAATATTTTTATCCAAAGTACAGTGAGGTAGCAAAGTGTAACCTATTATAAAAATGTCTATAAGTGTCTACATGAAATGATTCAAAGTCTTAGTTTTTTTTATATAAATCTTTATTAATAATGTCGGTGAAACAACAATTTGCTTTTCTATAATATCACATTAGTCAAGGTACAATTCAAAAATCTCATTTAAAGAAATAAGATGATTTACATAATCTGTAATTAAGGTTTTTCAATACCTAATAAATAAATGATAAAGTTATCTACTTAAGTATTTACAACATTGATACACAATAACAACAAAATAATCAAACATTAAAATATAGCAACATTAACATGCAAAATCACAAATCCTAAAAGAAAATAAAAGAAAATCACAGAGAAATATTAGGATGATTTGAACTACTTAAATAAAATATGTAAGTAGGTACTTTATTTTTCTTAAAAATATATAAGTACCTATCTCCTTAAATATATAGAACAATGATAACAAAATAATGAAACATTATAATCTAGCAATAACAATTAACATTCAAAATCACAGATCACAAAAAAAAACACAAATAAATATAAGAGAACTTTGAAAGTACTTAAATATGTAATTTAGTAATTAAATATAGAGATATCTTCTTTAATAAATAGTTACAACATTGCTAACGATAAAATTAAACTGAGCTAACTTAAATTTAGTAATTATGTAACAATTAACATGCAAAATCAGTTTTTTTTTCAGTCTAAGTAATTATTTTAAATATTTTTTATATGTCGTGAACTTTGATTTAGTAATTATGTAAAAATTAACACTCAAAATCATTTTTTTAAGTCTAAGTAATTATTATTGATATTTTTTTATTTACATTTTTGTTTGACTTGCACAAACGGACGGATTTGTTTCAAAAACTCCATAATTGAAATTTGTTTCTTTTCATATATATTTGTCAGCCTGGCAATGATGTTGTCATTTATTATAGAAGATTTTTTCTTTTTGCATAGGTATAGAAATGTCATTTCGTCGTAATCTGAAAGTAAGTAAGTACGTATAATTATATAAAAATTGATTAAATAAAAAAGAGAAAAATATTATGTATTACGTAAGTAAGTAATAGGTATTTTACCTCACTTGTGCTGTAACTTATTGCAACAATAACTTGACTTCTGTGCGAACGAGGTAGAAATAGCGTCCATCGCTATATTCGCTATTGTCAATTATGTCCGTTTACCTGAACTCTATTGTTTTCAATCCTTTGCGCGAAAGAGATAGTTAAGAAAGCGATCTGGGGGGCAATCGCGCTAACACAAACTCGACTTAATCGCGATTGGACCATAACCAAACCGTAACTTTTGACATGTTTCGTATCGCGGTAATGTTTTGACAGCTAGTTCAGACGAAACTTTACCATTATTGGACCGCTACCGTTCGATATCAAAAAGTTTAGGCGAGGCTACTTTTTTAGGATCGTTTCACGATCGTTCGTCAAACAAGTGGTGTTTAATAACGCAATTTAGTATTTTAATGTGTTTTATAGGCCAAAATGTTTAAAAGAGCTCATGACTATGATGTTGGAGTGCCAAGGTCGCGTGCTAAAATTGTTAAAATACGACTGTCGAAGGATTTAGTTCGGAAAATTACAAAGTGAATTATCTCCACATAAGCCACCAACTCTTCATGCTGATGCATTGAAGAGACAAAGGTAGGTAAATCTTTAATAACCACACCGAATAAAACATATGTTTATTCTTAAAATACAAAGATATCAGTGTCTCAACATTGGTGTTTGTTTATTTACAGATTTTAGTTGCATATTCATTCCTATGCTACTGGGTCCTAAGAAACTATTATTGGGGACACCGCCGTGACCATTGTGTCTCCTAAGCCAGTATCTCAAAAGCAATAACTACACCAAGTGACAAAAGCTTTGCATAAGCGATGCATATCAAACAAATATGTTGTCCCACCATTTCAACAACGACACTCCGACCTGATTATGTGAAAAGGCAGTAAGTTCTAGAGATATATTATTATAAATGTGTTGTATAAACAAATGATGAGTACTAAAATTTGCCTATTTTATTTTGCAGATACCTACTTTACAATGCCTGGAGCGCTGGGCTGTATTGATAGGACCCTTTGGCAATTGTACACCCACAGCAGAACATAAGGAGAGGTTTTATTATAGGAAATACTTATTATTGTTAATTTATTGTTCCAATTACTTAGTTATAAAATCAATTTAAGTAGAAAGTGTTACTTATGCAATAAGTGTATCATAGAGAAAGTAACCTAAGTCAACGGGTAAAAACTAATATTCTTCCAATTAGGTACCTACATTATTTGTCCCAATGTTATAAAATTAATTTAAGTAAAAGAAAGTGTTATGCAATAAAAGTGTTTTATTTTCTTAATTTAAGAGAAAGTAAATAAGTAAAAGGGTAAAAAATAAACTCGAGTACAGTTTTTATCATGGTGTATTTCTATTTCTATATCCTAATTAACTAACAAAATATTCTATATAAACTACCATACATTTTAAAACAATTATTGCTATCAAACTAATAATTTTATTCTCTTTAAGATTTAAAATAATTTTCATACATTTACAATGCTATTCTGTAAGTAAAGGGAAGGCCGGATTCTCCGAGTTCAGGCGGGATCGAATCCTGCCTGAAAGTTACTAGCAGGACTGCTGGACTTTTACTATCACAGTTTTTCCTTTAATAATTCTCCTGACAAATCTCATTGCTGGTGATACTGAAACAAAACATAAGTTACCTAGTTAATTACCATAAGTAGTAAAAAATTGGACAACTTTTATAGTAATATTATAACATGAATATACCTGTTGACTAAAATGATCTATGCTTTCTGGTATTCATTTAAATGCTTCTGCAAATATCTAAGGCCTTGAGCATTCTGTAAGATTGTTTAGGTTTTTTTTATTTGTAAAACCATCACCCTCGGCACCCTCGCTTGTCTAAGGCTGAAGCTGAGGTCATCCGAGATGCTGAAAAAAAGACGATATTTTTTTAGAATATAGTTGATAATTTTGGTGTAAGTAAGTATTTAAAGCATGAATCACTTTCATATTTCAAACTAGGTATTGGAAAAGTAATTTAATAATAAACTAACCTTAATTTATTGTTCTTGTTCAACATTTTGTAATGGACCAACATCATTTCCTCAAATGTTGTTTGAAATCTGTTGTCCAACGGAGTTCCAGTGACGGACACTACATTACGAGGGCCCCTGACCCCTTTGGTTAGCATTTTGTTATATTGGGCTTTGCCCTAACTTTGAATTTGAATTCATTCCATATCTAAATTGTATCTCTTGTTATACGGTGGCATTCTTCAATTTCTGTAATAGGTATTATATGTTTTATTTAAACGCAAAACACAACAAACGTTTGGTAGATGATTTTTATGAATTTATTACTAATGCGGTGCACTTCTAGTAATAAAATGTGGTACCTACTCATCTAATATAATTCTTGTTTCTTCTTTTAAAGTATTCATCCACTTGAAAACATTCTCACCAACAAACTTTAGGTAATTTAATAATACTTTCTTTCAGTCATTTTTCAGTAAACAAAATATCAACTAAGAGTGGTATTCCACTTATGAAATACTTGGTCAAAGAAAATTGGACGAGGACGAATTCATGAATAGTTTCATTGATAAATTTTTCGATCATATGCATATTGGACAAAGATCTTTGATAAGTGGAATACGCCCTTAGAACTGTCACTTTTGCGAGGTCAAATAACAAGTAGTGTTGTGGTAAAATTGATAAGTCGACCGTCGATTGTACACAAAAGCATATACGAATGAAAATATACGAATGGCATCTCTAACGTTTTTGATCCGATATTGGTGTGGAAATGGTTAAAGTTTGGTTGACATTTAAACTTTATGGCAATACCGATTTGAACCATACTTGGATCTTTATCAGAACTGAAACACTATCGAAACGAAACCAAACTTTTATCTTTTGAAATAACGCGATCGCCCCCCTGGCTTTTGTCTAAACCAGTTTGGTCGGCTCGTTTGAAAAAGGTACATATTAATGTATTTTAAGGAAATAAACTGTAACAACAACGTAAAATTATGTCTAATATTTTGTTGGTTAAATTATATCTATATAATCAAATAATTATACCTGTAATACATCATACTCATAATAATCACAAACATGAAACAGTTAAATTTAATTACTTAGTTCATAAACACTTTTTTTGTCGACTGTATCTGGTAAAAATTACTTTTATTGCGATGAAATCGACTGTTATAACTTAATTGAAAATCGGGGGCATCCACCACGGGGGCGTCACACACCGGGGGCGTAACACACGAACCCACCATATTGATGTGCCCTCAAGTAGTGTGCAGTGAGTCACAGCTTGCCAGTTGTGTCCATTACAGGGGAACCATTGAACTCAGTTCGGCAGTGGACTGGTACTGGTTAAAACTTACCATATTATTATTGATGTGCTCTCAAGTAGTGCGCAGTGAGTCACAGCTTGCCTGTCTTGTCTATCTTCCAAGTTGTGTCCATTACATTACAGGGGAACCATTGAAGTCAGTTCGGCAGTGGACTGGTACAGGTTAAAACTTACCATATTGATGTGCTCTCAAGTAGTGCGCAGTCAGTCGCAGCACGCCGGTCTTGTCGATCTTCCGACTTGCGGCTACTACTGGGGGCACCATAGAAGCCAGTTCAGCTATGGACTGGTTCAGTTTGTCCCTTCTTTGCTTCTCTGCCTTGTTCCGGATCTCGCGTGGGTTGTCCCTGTCAACAATAAGTTTAAGATTTACTTAAGGCGCTACTCGGAAAAATATGGACTTTTTGATTTAAAACTATAGGACGGTTACAGTTGTTAAAAATCTGGTAATAAGATATATATTTCTTCATACCTTTATCTAGAATCGTATAGTTTCAAAAACACGATTTTATGATTTTGCCTCGACACTTTTTATTTTCGAAAAGACCTCTAAAAAATATGAAAAGTGAAGATTATTCTTAAATGGGGTTACTTACACTATTGGAAATTGGTTTAATTAGTGGACACCAATAATATTGAGGATCGTATAGAAGCATTTTTTTTTAATTCGCTGTAGTTTTTTAATACGAAGTGATTTTGTGCTTTTTTTGCCTAATCTGCAAAATCGGTCTCGCTCCCGCGCGCGTCGTTTTCTCATAGCTATCTCGCTTCAGCACATTTTTTCCGAGTATCGCCTTAAGGCTAGGATTCCCAACCGAAATAGGCGCGCTAACGCTTGCTCGGCCGCGCGCGATACACTTCGCGGGGACGCAGCGGCAGCCGGCAGTGAACTGTAAACTCGCGAGCGCCCCGCGAATCGAAAATCACTTAAAATTAAATAAAAAAAACTTATATAACTTTTATTAACTACAACCAAGTACCTATACTTACTGCAAATAATAGGATATTTGGATTACGATTAGACGGATGTTTGGGATTTTATTTGATACAGTAAAATATCACTAATCGAAAAAAAAACGGTCGGAAGCACTAGTTAAATAACTGTAAAATTCCATATTATATTCTTTCCAAATTTTAATTTTAATTTGCGAGTAATCCATAATTTAAAATACTCTATTTTAGGGAATTCTAGCCTTAATTCACTGAAGGTCTTCTAAGTCACTGTATTTTAGTCAGAAATAATTTGTAAATGTTACTCGTTCGAATGAGAAACCAATAAAACCTCTAAACATTTTTATGTAAACAATAGAAAGAGAAATAAATAGTAGACTTTGAACATCGATTAAATTCAGGGATAACGAACTTAGGATGCTAACCTGTTCATAAAAAAAACACACACAACATGACTACCTACTTTAAAATTTATTTTATTGTTTATAAGAAGTCACGACACGGAATTGAAAATAGTACCTACTACGTTCATGTAACATGAGAAATAGAAAATGATTCTGAAATAAATTATTATTAAGTAATTTATAAATTGTACTTATTTCATTTCAAAATACTGACACACATTTGAAAAGAAATACGTTTGACCATTCACAAAACCTAAATGAAAACAGCCAACAGTGTTATAAATAAACTTACTTAACAAAATAATGTAATATCCGTGAAAATAAGTAAGGTGTGTTTCAACAAAGACATCTAGGTAAGTAGATTAAATAAATAACATAAAAAATAGACACGATGGTAAAATTCCATTAAACATCGTCGCATTGATACTATTGATACACTGCTATTAATAAAGTAAAGATAAGTATGATATTTGACGTCACTTTGAATATTATAGTAATACAGTGGTAATCATTATAATTAATTAAAGACACCCTTGGTTCACTGCACCCTTGAGGCTGACCACATACAACAAAATAAATTATAATTTAGTGTGAGGTAAATATAATAACGTCGATTGTTTGATAGGATGTAACTAATATTTAGTTCATTGATTGGGATTATTGTATATTTTGAACGTAACTTTCAGTCATATTTGTTGTAACATGATCTTTAAGTTACATTAAAATTAATATTCAATTATTAAATAAGGTTAAGGCGCGGTATTTCATTATAATAAATATTATCATTTATTGTTTTGTTCAAGCCAAATTGTAAATACGTTTTTCTTAGAACCTCTTTGATGCCGCTGCTTTAGAGGAAATTAAAAAACAATAAGGGAAAAAGGGATCAGAATAGATGTGTTGAATTTTATAAACCTAATACTTAAATATTGTTGGAATATTTAAGGACAGCAGTGAACGTTTCAAAAAATATAAATATTTTGGTTGAGGATCTATTAGAGGTCTGACTAAAAAAATACCTAGCCAAAGTTTCCTCATCTTTATTTTACTTTCCTGTTTTATGAGTAAAGTACCTACTTGCAATTTTTGACCGACTCTTATACTCAGCTTTAGTCACAATAATTTTCTAAGGTTTTGTATAGTAAAATAAACATGATAGCATTATTGTTAGAAATATTATGTCGGAATAAGTAATAATTCCCATATATTTTGTTTTGGCACATGGCTGGCACATCTTGCCAGTTGCGCGATGGCGCTCGCCAGAGTCGAACCTGTGTCAAATTCTCTCCCGACGAACAAGATCGATAAAAATATATTTTCTAATAAAATGACTATAATGTCATAGTACCTACAAAATTCAACACAACCTATTCTGACCCGAATTTCCTTCCATTTTCGTTTTTTTAATTAATTTCCTCTAAACCAGCGGCATCAAAGAGGTTCTAAGAAAAACATATTTACAATTTGGCTTGAACAAAACAATAAATGAAAATATTTATTATAATCAAATACTGCACCTTAACCTAACCTAACATAACCTTAATTTGTTAGTTTAGTAATAATTTTAATATAACTTAAAGTTCATGTTACTTACAACAAATATGACTGAAAGTTACGTTTAAAATAAACAAAAATCCCAATCAATGCACTAAATATTAGTTATATCCTATCAAACAATTTACGTTATTAACATATGTAAAATACACAATAATTTATATGTTTTGTGTAGTAAAAAACTTTGTAAAGAGACTGAAATGACATTAGATGAGGTGACATCTGCTTTTGACAGAACTACCTGGCCTTGGTGGCGCGCGCCGCGTACTACTTTGTGCCTTGATGTTTGAACTTTAGCCTGAAGTCACTTATTATTACTTACTTATTCTTATGCCTGAAGCCTATTGTTCAGAAGTGGGACACGTAAAGGATACACAATATTTCCTGCCACGCCTGCAAAACCAAAGTAAAGTGAACAGAGTGAACTTGTTGCATGTTATTTATATCGTTATAAATTAGGTCTTATCATTCTGTATATGCTTATTAGGTAAGGGAGGGTTAAGTACAGATGATTTATCCCACGAGCACGGGTAAGCCACGCTTGTGCGAGTGAGCCAGGCTTGTGTGTTTAAATTCAAATGTACATGCACACCGTAGAGTGACTTTTTAATAAAGAGGAAATAGAGACCAATCTTGGGCCCCTTTGGAAATTGGAAGTGCATACCTAGCGCTATCTGTCGTCTGGTGCAAGCAGCTCTTGGTGTATAAACACACACATGTATAAACATATTAAATATATAGGTATAGGTACCTATATATAGTCACAAAAAGTAATACCTAGAGGCTGATTTTAATTAACAACGTTCGAATATGAAGATTGCGCCCCCCTGGTTTTGGCCGAGTCGCCGGCCGACGCACATATAGCGCGTGTCTACACGCAACAACTACAAGTATGGCTCGCCCGCGCTCGTGAGATAAAACATATGTACTGTGGTCACACATCAGCTTCGTTCTCGATGCATTTTTAGGACAATTCTTTTATATTTCTTTATTAGAGACGTGAGCGCGTGGACGACTAGCGGTAAGCGCGGGGATAGCAAGTTGAGCGACCCGCAAAGCGGTTCGTGAGCTTGTCCCGAGGCGAGGCGATTACGTTACGATTCCGATTAGTGTGCGTTGCAGTAGGGGGTTTCATACAAAGAATACTGAACCGCTCGAGTTGATACGTTTACGATCCGTTTACGAGTTGATAAGTCTGCTGTGACCTTAAGCCTCATGTAACTCTCACAGCTGGGGACAGAAAAGCCTACTCTTTACCTATTATTGGAAAAGCAATAAAATAATAATGGTTTTTATATTACAGAATAAAAAAAAAGCGAGCTGCTGCCACTTTGAGTTCCAAAATTCACATCAAAATCGTGCTTATCACACCTAAGGGGATTTTAGGTGTGATAAGCACGATTTTATTACATGACATTCTTATTATTGACTTCAGTTAATCACGGTTCTCTCTTGTTTGAAATAACAATGTTTGATCTAACTCTTACTTTGTCAGTTGGTATATTGTTTGGCATAATTCATTTGACCTAAAATTTATTTGTCATAATATTGTTTAGCATAAAGATACCTACAATACATATAAATTTGATATAATAATCGTATGTCCTAATATTTATTTGACGCAATCTTCATTTGCCCTAATATTTGAGTGGCTCGGAAGTCCTGTAGAACACGTGATAGGTTAGAAATTGGATATTGATAGGTTAGAAATTTTAAACGTGATATGTTAGAATTATTGGACGAAGTTTAAGGCGATCGCGAAGCGCAGTGAAGCGAATTTCTTGTTTTTTTTGCAAAATTCTCACCAATGTGTTTCTACAAGACTTCTGAGGAGTACAGGACTTTTCTCCCAAACGTTTTAATACCAAACGATTATTATATAAAATGAATAATATGTCAAGTAAGTTATGGCACAAACGTGTTTATAACAAATTAATATTATGTCAAACAAAAATTATGTTAACCAATTTTATACCAAACGATTATTATGTTAAACGTTGTTAGAAAAAGTGAGATTAGACCAAACGTTGTTATTTCGAACAAGGGAGAACCGTTAATCACATCAACCCCTTTAGTCTTAGGACAAATTGCAGAAGCCAATCATTATTAAATTAAACATTTTTGAACCTTAGAAATCTGACATTTCGAAGGTTCAAAAATGTTTAATAAGTAAGTATGTATACTGTATACAATACTTTATACGTAACAGGTATGAGTATGACGCATGATTCTAACGAGCAAAACCACACAAAGTTAACTCGTTATTTGTTAAACGTATAAACGCATGTATTCAATTTCATAAACTTTTCAACACAATCATTTTCAAGGTAGGTAGGTATTTCAATATTCACTGTCAGAGCAAGTTGCGGAGCTACCGCGCGCGTAGCTTCGAAATGGATTGCCACTCATGTTACCCCATATAACAATGGCAGTTTATTGCCCAGGGTTCGACCGCGGTAACAAGCGCATGTCACGTGGCTTTCCACGAAACAAACCATTTAGGTAAGTACCGACACTATCATGCACTGGCGTGATGTTCTAAGCCGTCATGGGTCCTAAAGAGGTTAAGGGATTACTACCGTTAACTGCTGTAGTAATCCCGTAAACATAACGACGCAAAGCTAATTTCTCCTAATCAGTATTAATCCTTATCTAATTGTGTATATTATATTATATTATACAGCGCAGGAGCGATCGTTGTGGAGATCCTTGGGGGAGGCCTATGCCCAGCAGTGGGCGTCGTACGGCTGAAATGATGAATTGTGTATATTAATTACCGAGGCCATTTAATGTAGATCAAAATTGTCCTTACCTTATTTAATTTAAGGATATAGCATAGGTAAAAAAAATATCGTCGATGGCCGTTGCTTACACAAGCGAGGGGGTGCTGGGATCGGTAAGACTCCGGCCGCGGCACTCTCGTAGACTGAGAAATACGTGTAGACGCGGCATGCAGCGCGCATTCTATTTACATCTAAAATATCACCTATGTGCGCTTTTACTAAGGAAATTATATTATGTAGAATACAAGAAGAATTATTAATGAATATTTATTGTAAACGTCGGTTTGTAGGAAGAGTAGATCTTAGATATTATTCGTATGTAGTAAAAAAAGCTTTTTTTAACAAAGATAGGTAGTCACTTCAAACGATTCTTCAAAATGCAGAACACAGCAGCAGCTATTTATATTTATTTTCTATCTCTAAATCATTTCGATAATATATCCATTATCGAAATGATCTTCGCAGGCAAAACTACAACATTTGCTACAAATTACACTGAAAAAAAAAAATAATGTATACTGCTCTAACCAGTAGGTACATTTTCAGATTTATTCCAATCAAATTAATAAAACTTATAATTTATTATGAAAAAATATAAATAACTCATACTAGCCCATCATCTAATACTTTTTTACTCAATTAAAATAATCAATATTTAAATAAGTATACCGTTTATATAAAATCACGCTATCAATCTATAATATAAATCAATATATAAAAAAACACTTAAATAAAAAGTACAAAAAAATAAAACAAAATACATATTATTCCAATACCAAAAATGATAATATCAAATAATACAATAACTTGTGTCATTGAAAATTGGAAGCAACGATCACATACACCCAGATACAAGAAAATATCTAAAAGTTAGTTTTCGACATTTACCCGTCCGAGAATCGAACCCGGGACCTCAGAGATAGTGGCACCTAGAAAACCGGTGCGTACACCAATCGGCCACGGAGATCATCCAATTTGTTTAAACAAAATGTAGCGCAACTGAAATAATTGATACTTTGTTTACTAATGTAAACTTGCCACGTAAGGTTATAAATCAGCCACTTTAAAAAAACCTTTTTTCATTAATCATTTTAAAATATCTTTATTTTTCATTGTCACTATTTTTCGCCATGTACGCATCATATCCCTTGTGCTCCAAAAATGGGTAAAAAACGTAAAAACTTGCCTAACGTCAGGTTCTTTTTTCTGTTTAAATATTATGCGATATGCTGAAATATTTGTACTAACTAAAAATTAATACCGAAGCGACAGCAACACAACTATATGTTAAAATTTTGTGCAAAGGCAGCTCTACTTAATTCTGTGGAACTTTATTAAAACTAGCTACGCTTTTCCCCATAAACGAACTTCTTGTTTTTTCAAGTCGAATCCTTGGAACGGCAATCTTATTTTTATTTCTTGTTTTGAATTGATGTATATTGCTACGTTTTACAAATGTATTGAGATACTTCTTCACATATACAATATTCTCATATATTATTATGTATTGTCCTGCAACAGTTAATATGTTGATTTCTTTGAAAGAATCTCTTGGCCGAAGTTTGTATATGGCGCGAATAGCTCTTTTCTAAAGCACAAAAATACTTTCGATGTTAGCTGCTGAACCCCAAAGTAATAGGCCGTAGGACAATACACTCTGAAAATAGCTAAAATAGATTAACCTTGCCGTTTCAATATCGGTTAAGAGCCTTATTTCTTTAACAGCAAATGCCGCAGAACTGAGTCTACCGGCCAAGGCTTCAATATGAGGGACCCATTGAAGTCGATAATCTAATGTTATATCTAAAAATTGAGTACTGTTAATTAGTTCTACTACATTGTCATCCAATTTCATTTGAATGTCAACCTGTCTTACATTTGGCAGGGATTTTTTTTCACATTTTGTTTTTTTTCGAGTTTAATGATAGATTAATTGATGGTACCACGGCAAAGACTAGAGGAAGTGTCATCAGCAAATAGCACTGTCTTGCATAAATTCTTTGCTTAAAAAGGAAGGTCATTTATATAAATTAAAAACAGCAAAAGGGACCAGTATTGACCCCTGGGGTACGCCCATGTTGATAGGGGCTCCAGTAGACTCAGTTTTGTTGATAACTACTTTCTGTGTTCTTTCACATAGATATGATTGCATAAGGCTAACCGATTTATCATAGACACCATAATGTTTTAATTTCCTTAAAAGCGTTTGGTGATTAACACAATCGAAAGCTTTGGAGAGGTCACAATAAATACCAACTACATCTCGCTTGCTCTCCCAAGCATCAAATATATGTTTTTAAATATAATATGATAGGATGACATACCAAGACCAGTTTGAATTAGATCCCATCTCACAGGACACCATCGATTTTGGGAATGAATTGC
The DNA here is from genome assembly GCA_949710035.1 of Crambus lathoniellus. Taxonomy (NCBI): domain Eukaryota; kingdom Metazoa; phylum Arthropoda; class Insecta; order Lepidoptera; family Crambidae; genus Crambus; species Crambus lathoniellus. The sequence continues at coordinate 35,968,018 of OX453296.1, forward strand.
TAGAAGCCATATCCGAAACAACGAGAGAAAAGTGGAACAAGCTAATCGAAGGCGTAGAAGGCATGGTGTTTTATAAGGAAACTAAATAATGATACTAAAATCGCTGATCGTCATTCCAATGTGACCACAAACCAGATCGCTCACCACTTACTCCAAAATGGGAAAGCTTCCACGAAAAGTCTCCAGAAGAAATTCACACGAGACCCTGGTAAAGAGGTTAACCACTTGGACGAGGCTTTTACAGAAACAGAGCTCAAGTTTGCCCTTGATAAGCTCAAAGAAGGTAAAGCCGCTGGCTTTGACAACATCACGGTCGAGCAGCTGAAACGGTTTGGTTTCGTACTACTTATACAAAACTGTCATTTCTTGCATGGCAGTTTCCAAAGGATATGTAATCTAATCACTGACGTTTTAGCCACCTACTTTTAATAAATGACATTTGTGGCAGAGAGTGTATATAAAACTTCTTCGAGATTATTTATTTTTATGAGTTTATTATCTTTGATATAATATGTTAGTCAGTTTAAAGTTAGCCCGCCATTTGTTTATACTTTGTGCAATGAAATTTAAATAATGAAATAAATATTCCTCCTTCGGAAGTACTTGTACCTATGCAATATTTCATTAGAGTATCAAACATTTTACTCCGACTATGCAAGTCTCATTACAGAACTCCGCAAACTTATCTGACGCGGTGGTTAAATTTGAGAGTTTAAACTGTCAATACAGCTGACAGACCTTTCATTCTTTTTATTGCTACTGGCGCCTCAACCATCGGTTTTAGATATTGTTGTGGGAATTTCGAATTTCGAATTTTAAAACCGCGAGAGCAAGAGCATGTCTTGCAAGAAATTGTATGCATGCTCTAATTTTGTACTAGGTATTGAATTATAATGGAAAAGAGAATTAGTAATAAAAAACAGCGAGTTGCACTCCGGGAGTGCCGGCAGAAGTGAAAACTTGAATATAAACGTTGTGCATTTTTGATATTCTTAAATTTTTAACCAGTTGATTTTTAGAAAATATACTCATAATAATGAACTAGATGCGTTGATAAAGGGCTCCGTAGACTTTTTCACAAAAAAAAGGTGTTTGGACAAAAAAAAAGAAAATAATACGGACTGGATTTGAACCGAGGTCTTCTGTCTTCTGTTCTGCCGCCGCGCGCCGCCTGTTTTGTCTAACCGAGGTGCCAGAGCTATCAGACCATCGGGAAAGATGGCGAAATTTGCCTTCGTATTCTAATGACATTGTAACAGTTTTTCGATCAGGCCCCCAAGTACGTCTTACGGTCACGTGATCCTGGGACCGTACTCTGAAACGCAAATCCGAAACTTCGGTTAGCCCCGCCCCTATCACTCGATTCCGTTATGACTCGAGAGTGAGAGGGACAGGGCTAACCGAAGTTTCGGATTAGCGTTTCAGAGTAGGCCCTCTGACGCGAGTTAAACAGCTTTTACCCATCACAATAAATAGTGCACAACGCCGCTAAAGAAGTTGTCACTTCAAGAATGTTTTGAACCTGAAATTTTCACAAAATGGTGCGGTTTATGTTCCTCACTCAAAGGTAAGAAGCTGGACTTTTCACAGTCTCATAAAATTGGTGTATAATGGTAATATTAGATCAACTAGGTATATGAAAAAAACTTACGTCGGTTTTATTTCAAGAATTGCTTTTTATTGCATTATGTCTCTGTAAAAAACTTTTTCAACAAGTGAATTTCTTATTTCTAGATGCAATTTTTTACACCTACCTATCTTAAGTTTCTCACATTTCCAATTTTGTGAGGAACCTAAAACGAACATAAATTTAATATACAGTAGTAGAAGTTAGAAACTTAGACTAATTATGTAAGTACTGTACCTACCTACAACACAACAAAATATAGGTACTCAAATAGTACAACTTTTATGGGCTCTTAAGTATCTTAGGCAATTTAACTTATCCGTCACTTTTATTTCAAACTATTAATGTTTGCTTTAGGTAATGAGTAAAATTATTACTTGTCCTAGGTTACATAGGTCTATGGTTATGCAATAAATGGCAAAGCACTCATCTATTATACCCAATCCTGAAGCGCTAGTTCAATATTTCCTAGCAAAATAAGCATCATTGAAAAAAATTAGGATCCTGGTTTGAGTTTTTTTTTTCAATTTTGGCGCAATCGGAGCGATACAGTCTCCACGTCCAAACGCCGCCAATGCCAGGCGGAGACTGAAGAATTATGCTGCGAAACGGTGTACGATGCATTTTGGGATACTAGTTCTTGAATATAAATATTACAAAAAAAATTTTTAGTAACTTCCCTAGATATGACTAAGAACTACTTACACAAAAAAAATTAGCTTGATTACTCAAATAGTAATTGAGATAATTGAGTTTAAGACGGAAAAAAGGGGTCTTGAAAATCATTTTTTTTAGTACATTGTATTTATTTTATTCAAATAAAATTTAGTAACTTCCCTTCATAAAGAAAAGATCTATCACATATAATATTTTGGAAGACCTAGCAATGATACTTTGTCAGGAAATTTAATTTAAAAACATTGAAAATTCTGAGTTTGATCGCTGGAATGCCCTTAAATAAATACTTTAGAAGTTATCACAGTTTTAAAATTTCACGCAACCGAAAAATAATCCTTTGCAGCGAAACGGTTGGCACCACATCGCGGCACATAGCAAAGCAAAATCGCACGTATTTTAGAGAGACATCACAATGACAAGTAAGCTTTTTATTAACTTGCCATGTTAAACGACTCCGAAGCTCAGTGGTTAGAGCAGTCGCCCGAAAAGCGAAAGGTCGTGGGTTCGAGTCCCATCGGAGCTGATTGTGGGACGGGTCGATTTTTTCTAAATACTTCATTTTCCATTTGCCATGTTAGTTAGTTAGTTAGTATGTTAGTTATATAGGGACAAATCTTGCAAGCTTAATTTGACCCTCTTCCCAGTGTCCGATAGAGCTGAAATTTTGTAAGGTTTGGTTCAGATGACAATACAATATTAAAGTACAGTCAGCAAAAAAGCTTGTCATAAAAATGAAATATTTACTAAAAACTTATTTCATAAAAAAATACCATTTTTACTAAATTTTCCGCAATAAAAAGTAGCCTATGTTACTATCCCCATATTACGTTGCCCCGTTTGAACGTGAACGATGGATAAACAAACAAACAAACACACTTTCACATTTATAATATTAAGTATGTATGGACAAATTCAATTGAGTTGTTCAACGAGTAGTAAACATTATTTCAGGTCTGTCGAGTAGATTATAATGCCCACTCTAAATATCGACTAAAGTTTTGTATACCTACTGTTATGAGCAAATCATTCGCACTAACGCAGTGGTGAGATCACAAAGGATCAGAGCCTGAATTTATTTTTACTCTGTGCTACTATTCTATCATAAAATATTGGCACCCATAGAGTGCAGCCGTGAATATATTATTTTTCGCTAGAACGAGCTTAGCGGATTCCTTGAGCAGCTAATAAAAATTTTTGGCTCCGCAGCTAAAAACGAGACAAAGTTGCAATCGTAACCATCACTAGGTATATTTACGGAGTTGTAGCGTTTGGGAAGTTTATTCCAGAGGCGATGAGAAGTAATACTATTAGCGTGAATAACAATGATTGAAAGTTTACCATTCCAGAGTTTTGTGTACTCAAACATCCGAACTAATTACAATGTACCCGCACCGAGAGCACGGCCCGCTCGCATCGGTAGCAAAGCAAACACTTGTTTTGAAAATTCAAACAGGAAATCTGGAAAGCCGGCGAGAACTATTGTACCTATTGTACCGTCCTAAAATTTCAGTCCTGAATTATCTCTAAGGTTTTATCTCATTGGGATGTCAATGCCATGGCGGCGACGTACACCAGTAGCCTTCCCAGTAGCGCTTCTGTGGCGTCAGTGAGATGCCAAACAGATGAAATTAATATCACCTGTTCACGCAACCTACGGATGTCGAAGAGATCGCGCTCGCTACGATAAACAATAAGGCACAACTCACACTGGCGAAGCGTCTTTCGTGGCAGTTTTCGATACTCTAATCTATTGAATAACATCAGTCCTCATTGAATATAACAATTCAGGGTAAAAAAATTAAAAACAATGGAAGGAGCATTGGGGAAGTACAACTTTTACAAATCCCACTACACTAAAATTCTTGAAGATCCAAACGCAATACAATGGCAAAATTTGCTTATAACTTGTGATAACGTTGAAAGTATGATGTCTATTTTCTATGAGAAGTTTAATGAAATTGTAGCAAAACAAGTAGGTACCCAAAAAAACCAAAAGCTAAAAAAAAAATTTTGGTTTAATAATTCTTTAATTAAAAAATTAAGGCAAAATAATAAATACAGAAAAAGAGCTAAAACTATATCACAATCCTCTTGATAATAGTATATTATTCAACTAGTGAATAAAAAACGGATTTAAAGCGAGGGCCGTAGATGAGTCACGAGCAAGTGTAGGATTCAACTGTTAGAATCCTGAACGACGCGAGTGATTCATGGCCCTCGATATAAATTCCTACTTTATTCAGGAGTTGCATACTATACTTTATACCATGACTACGAAAAAAGACATAATTTAACCGAAAATAGAAATCTAATCAAGAATAAGAATTGTTACATTAATTGAAATGGACATTAAAATTAGAGCAATGACTGAAATTAAGCGTAATTTTCTTATTATTATCATTAGGGTGGTCAACTTGTGAAACAATATTTATTTATTATAAAGTAACACTAAACTTAGTGTCCGTACCATTCACAGTAAGTATTTGAAATGGCGCCAATTCACTATTTTTTTTTTCTATAAAGGCAGCAAAGAACACAATAGTAGATTTCATTACAAGTGCGGAAAGCCTGTCATTGCAAAGAGTTCCGACAAATGTCTACCCGAGCCGAGGCGCAGCCGAAGGTGAGGGTTGACAGTCGGAACAAGTTGCAATGACGGTTCCGCACGTGTACTGAACAACTATTTTTAATACAGTTGCGAAAAAATTAAGCAATTTAATAAAATAATTAAACACAATAAACTCAACTAACTAATCGTAAAAGAATATAAGCAGAGACTTTTTTTATGTTTTCTTCACCCATTCTGGGTTGGCAAAGGAAACTATGATCATACAGCCAAGGCTTCAGTAGAATTTTTTTATTGATATGAAATGAAAATTAAATTAAATGAGATGAAATGAAATGAAACCTAACAAAAGCAATCCGAATCCTACAGGAGCGCCTTTCCTTAGCCACATTATTGCACTAATTCCACCATACTAAGTACCTACCACAATAAAAACCAGAAAAAACTAATTTAGAAAATTAAGAAATAAGGTCCCTCATTTTCTTTTCACTTACTTGCGCAAACTCCTAGCAGATACTATGGTAAATAGTGCACGTCATACCATATTTAGTAATCTGTGGTCATACAGCCAATTTTATGTATTTTTTATATTCATAAATTTAATTTGGCCGATACTAATATTAATTTAATGTAAGTATAATTAAAATTATTTTTAAATCTGATATTGAAACAAATTAGTAGCTTCTTTTTAGAAATATTTGCATGAATCATAAAAACTTCTATGTTTTTTTTTTGTAAAAACTTCGTGGTTGGTTTTTTCTTTTTAATAGACAATATTTTGACAGTTGGGAAAGAAAACGCACGAGTTCGGGAAAGGTAAAGAAAAGGTTCGAGTGTGTAATAGCCCACATCCCGAACGCTATACGTCCCTGCAATACGCCACTTTTCGAGCAACTGTATTAAAAAACAGTTTTCAATCTAATGCCAAACTCCTTGTCGCAAATATCGACCAATCAAATCTCGAGAATTTATTTGCACCAAAGAGTTTTGAATTTCGAATCTTAGCGCAAGGAGTTTGTGTAAGCATTGAAATAGAGACCGGATATATTTTTGTGTTCCAAATTCAAACACCAAAATAGTGAATAAAAACAAAACAGTGAATAAAAGGCTCTTTTATTCACTGTTTTGCGTGAATAAAACAAGCGTGGTGCGCGTTGTCGATATTAAGTTCTTGAAATTCATGCTTTGCAAAGGGCGCACCACGCTTTTTAATTTCAGTTACTGAATAGACGGTTATTTTGTACTTTTTTGTCTGTTCCTATAAAAGTGTGTTTCTTTAATTCTTTAAACTACATATTTATTTTTTACTTTTTAGTTTAATAAATGGCAAGCTATGGATGGATGGTAATCGATTTTACAGTCCATTCATGTGTCTGCCCACCCCGTAAACATTATAACTCAAAGGCGTGGCTGTATGTATTTAGTTTTACAAATTCAAGTAGAGTCTATTAATTACCAGATGCGCGAGCCGAACCCTTACTTCCTCCCTGCTCCATCATCAGACCCTCACCACCAAGTGTAGCGAATAGGTCTCATCAGAACGAAAGAAATGAGCCCAAACTCGAGGGGTTTCCTAGTGGTCATGAAGAAGTGTCACTGAATTCATCCCTGCTCCATCATCAAGCCCTCACCACCAAGTGTGGAAAATAGGTCTCATCAGAACGAAACAAATGAGCCCAAACTCGAAGGGTTTCCCAGTGGTCATTAAGGAGTGCCACTGGCTTCCTCCCAGCTCCATCATCAGACCCTCACCACCAAGTGTAGCGAATAGGTCTCATCAAAACGAAACAAATGAGCCCATCTCGAGGGGTTTCCTAGTGGTCATTAAGGAGTGCCACTGACTTCCTCCCTGCTCCATCATCAGACCCTCACCACCAAGTGTAGCGAATAGGTCACATCAGAACGAAACAAATGAGCTCAAACTCGAAGGGTTTCCTAGTGGTCATTAAGAAGTGCCACTGGCTTCCTCCCTACTCCATCATCAGACCCTCACCACCAAGTATAGCGAATAGGTCTCATCAGAACGAAACAAATGAGCCCAAACTCGAGGGGGTTTCTTGTGGTCATTAAGAAGTGCCACTGGCTTCCTCCCTGCTCCATCATTAGACCCTCACCGCCAAGTGCAGCGAATAGGTCTCTTTAGAACGAAACAAATGAGCTCAAACTCGAGGGGTTTCCCAGTGGTCATTAAGAAGTGCCACTGGCTTCCTACCTACTCCATCATCAGACCCTCACCACCAAGTATAGCGAATAAGTCTCATCAGAACGAAACAAATGAGCCCAAACTCGAGGGGGTTTCTTGTGGTCATTAAGGAGTTTCATTGGCTTCCTCCCAGCTCCATCATCAGACCCTTACCGCCAAGTGTAACGAATAGGTCTAATCAAAATGAAACAAATGAGCCCAAACTCGAGGGGTTTCCTATCGGTCATTAAGGAGTGTCACTGGCTTCCTTTCTGCTCCATCATCAGACCCCTCACCACCAAGTGTAGCGAATAGGTCTCATCAGAACGAAAAAAATGAGCCAGAACTCGAAGTGTTTCCTATTGGCCATAAGGAGTGCCACTGGCTTCCTCCCTGCTCCATCATCAGACCCTCACCACTTAGTGTAGCGAATAAGTTTCATCAGAACGAAACAACGGAGCCCAAACTCGAGGGGTTTGCTAGCAGTCATTGAAGAGTTCTATTGCCCACCTCTTGACTCCATCATCAGATCAGCTCAATGGTAGCAAATTATTGTATTGTCATCGGATTCATATAGACTTGCAAAGTTTCAAATCAATACGACAATTAGAAGTAGGTTAAAATTGTATTCCAAGATTTTCTTACATTGTGACTTAGTTACAAGTGAAGCTAATAAAAGTGTGGTAATAATTAAAGAAGCATTGGTTGGAGTGTAGCAAAGGGTGTGCAGTACTTTAAAAAAATTCAACTGATTTTGTATGGGGCCGGGACTTTTTTCGGGACCGAAAAATTTTCAAAAACGGAATTTTATAAAATTGAGAATATCTCGTAAACGGTGAGTCGTAGCTAAAATCTAACAAAATTTTCAACTCCCCTACGGCATCCCCGGAGATACTTATAAGGAATCTGATGGACATATATTTTTTTTTTTTTTTAAACTCAAATTTTTTTTCTTGCCCGACTAGCGCTATGATGTATCCGAACGACAAAGAAAGGTAGGTACAATCTACTATTAGAGTCCATATGTAATCCCAAATATTTTGAATCAATTATAAAATATTCCCAATCCCAAATATTTTGGACTTAATTATTAGTCTTAGATTGTATTACAAGGGAGCAAAATAATATATTTACGGCGAGGGCGCTATTTTGAATCCAGAGCGCAGTGAAGGATTCTAGAGTAGAATCTCGAGCGCAGCGAGGGGTTCTAAAGTAGAATCCTGAACGCAGCGAGGGATTCAATATACGCCGCCAGAGGTGAAAATAATTTTGCGGCCGAGTAATAAACTCTGCTTTTCATCCCCCTCTATAAGAAAAGCAGTAAATACAACTCAAACTATATACCTACCTTTCTTTGTCGTTCGGATACATCGTAGCGCTAGTCGGGCAAGAAAAAAAAATTGAGTTTTGAAATAAAAAAAAATAAATAAAAAAAAAAATATGTCCATCAGATTCCTTATAATTATCTCCGGGGATGCCGTAGGGGGGTTGAAAATTTTGTTAGATTTTAGCTACGACTCACCGTTTTTAAATAATAATAATAATAATCTCAATTTTATAAAATTCCGTTTTTGAAAATTTCTCGGTCCCGAAAAAAGTCCCGGCCCCATACAAAATCGGTTGATTTTTTTTTAGTAATGCACACCCTTTGCTACACTCCAACCAATGCTTCTTTAATTGTGTTCTAAATTCAAATCTCCTCGTTTGGGACCCTGTTATGAAGCTGTTCAAAATTCAAACCTCATTTATACCCTCTTGTCATAACAGGTAAACAATGAATCGTTTTGGACCCTGTTATTACATAAACAATCATTGCTTTTCGAATCGATGGGATGAAAAAAATATTAAACAATCACCAAACGCGTACCCCTCACAAATGGTTTTTAATGATGAAAAGTGGCATCAGATGGGGTCGGAATATGCAACTTATTAGCAAAACACTTTGCGTCGGTCTTCAAGGATATTAGTGGAGTCGTTCCGGTTGATAGTGCTAATGAAGTCGTTTTGGGAAGTGCTCTTTACTCCATTCGTTTCTCAAGATCGGAGGTACAGAATGTGTTAAAAAAGTTAGATATCCGTAAGAGAAGCGGTCCGGAAAATATACCCCGTGCCTTTATCACTTCCATTGAATCTCATTTTGAACGAATCTCTTAGGACTGGTATTTTACCGAATCAATGGAAAAGGAGCCCGAATCACAGAACATAGAGAAAAAAAATCCGTGTTCTGTGGCCCAAATAGACCCTATTGACAAGGAAGGAGGCCAGGATCACATAAAAAACTACAGGCCCGTATCTATCCTATCAGTACTGGCGAAGGCCTTTGAAAGATTAGGGAACGCGCTTCTGATTTATACGTAGCGAAATCTGGTGTTCCACAAGGGTCCATATTAGGGCCGCTTTCTAACCGACTTCTAAATCAAAAAGGAGGAGGTTCTCTATTCGTCTGTATGTAAGTTTTTTTTTAGTGTATGTCCACCGATTACTCGAAGACGTATGGACCAATTGAAATGATTGAAACGTTATTACATCAGGTTGGTTTCCAAGTTGGTCCCATTAATTGAAGTTTTGAAATCGGTTCAGTAGTTTTTAGGAAATCTTGAAAATATTGTCGTTTTCGTTAGCACTTTATGTGAATTTAATACGTATCTTTAGGCATAACTCCTTTGTTTATAAACCGATTTAGATGATTTTTGTTTTGTTAAAAAGGGGATACCTCAAGGTATTTTAACCGACTTCAAAAAAGGAGGTTTTCAATTTGATCACATACCTATTTACCAGAATACAAGTAAATTGCCTGCACGATGCACTAAAAAGAGTGAAATAAAAATTATTTTTATAAAAAATAAAACCGCCTTCAAAAAAATCACATCAAAAAAGTAAGAAATAATTCCTCACCAAATAAATAACGTAAGTACTTTGAAGTCGGGCGGGTTTTAACAAAAACAACAAAAAATCGTACATGTTTCACGCCCGACTTCAAAGTACTTACGTTATTTATTTGGTGAGGAATTATTTCTTACTTTTTTGATGTGATTTTTTTGAAGGCGGTTTTATTTTTTTATTCAATTTGTATGTTGATGACATACCTAAATGCTTTAAAAATTGCTTTAATAATTTTGAATTTTTGCAAAAGCATGTATAGTTTATTCGACGTACAAGCCTTACAAGAAGATATAAACAGGCTATCCGAGTGGTGCTTATTAAACGATATGAAATTAAACACGGACAAATGATATCATGTAAAGTTTACTAGGAAACGGAACCTGATCCATACTAATTATAGCATCGATGGAACTGTACTTCAAGAGCTTAAGTCACTCCGTGATCGCGTAGTTACAATTGATTCAACAATTCACTTCGATCAACACATAGATGACATAATTATGCCGGTTTGCGCGGAAAATGTTAGGTCTGAAAAATGGAAAATGATGAAGTATTTTATAAAAAATCCACCCGTCTCACATCGGAGCTAGTTGTGAGACGGGTCGATTTTTTCTAAAATACTTCATTTTCAATTTTTCAATATGTAATAAAAATTGAATTGTGAATGCAAAAAAGTAAAAATTTAAATAAAATGTTCGGTCTATTAGGCACTCAAAACTATTAAAATAATTGTTCACTAGAAAATTACTTAAAAATTAAATTAAAATTAAAATTACTTGTTAAGTCGGTGTCAAGCCGATAGTAACAAGACCAAAATATTTAGTGAAAGAACAATACACAATATCTCATGCGCGGGTGTGAAATAGGTTGGTAATGGCTTGGCACCGACATCAATCAGATCAGCAAGGCCCAAGATTAATTAGATAAAGTCCCGCCTTTTCGTCCCTTGAATGAAATAATACAATTTATTTTTTATTTTTACGTTTTTTGGGCAGTGAAATTTTTTTGGCAGTTTTTGTTTGAAGGGGGTTTCATTTTTTTGAAAAAAATTCTCAAGAATTTTCTCAAAATAAGTGTTTACACATTTTTTCTATTTTTTTTTCTTTTTAGTTTAAATGTTTTAAAATTCAGCTTTCAAGCACTGATTATTAGCAATACATAATTTGTTACTTTAGGTTAAAGGCGCACGCCGCTGTGGCGGTTTATAATTGGAGTTGCATGCAAGTAATGACCGATTGTATGTCATTTAAAAATGTAAACATGTTAACTCTGTTGATAGCCTAAAAATAAATAAAATTAATACATAAAAAATAGATAAACAGGCTGTCAGTTATAGACTTTCGAGGTAGACGTAACTCTTCATGGGTTTGTCATGCTACGCGTGCTGGTTTCACTAAGAAATAACACTAGAATAATCATATTATAGTGTCATAAGTGGCTCTCGAAAGGGACTTGAACGTCTGCCGTTTTATTTAACCCCCGAATGAAAAAAATGGATGTCAAAAGTTTTACGTGTCTATGACTCTGAGTATCTGTGAGTCTGCTGTGTCATCGTAGCTCCTGAACAAATGGACCGAGTTTTATGCGGTTTGTTTTGTTTGAAAGCTGACGTGATCGAGATGGTTCTTAGCAACAATTTGTAACAATCTATTCAGGTCATCAGGTACTTTTGTAAGGATAAGGAGTAAGCAGTAGGGATCTTACACGTGCAATGGGTAGGTATACATAGTTCATAGAATTTGCAAACATAATGTGTGTCGTCTACAAAAGAATGAAATAATATAAAATTTGAATTTGAATTAACTTTTAATTTATTTTTTGAAGTGAAAACTACTGTAGCGGCGTTATGCACTTTTTGTGATGGGTAAAAAATGTTAAGCTCGCGTCAGGGACCGTACTCTGAAACGCAAATCCGAAACTTCGGTTAGCCTGCCCCTATCACTCGATTCCGTCATGACTCGAGAGTGAGAGGGACGGGGCTAACCGAAGTTTCGGATTTACGTTTCAGAGTAGGCCCTCAGGATCACGTGATCGTCAGATCGAACCTCATCCGCTCCAGTTAATGTTGGGAACATTACACTCGAAGTTGTTGACCACTATGTCTACCTAGGACAGACAATCCAATTAGGTAAGTCCAACTTCGAGACAGAGATCTCTCGTCGAATCCAGCTCGGATGGGCAGCGTTTGGGAAGCTCCGGCATATATTTGCGTCCAAAATTCCTCAATGTCTCAAGACTAAGGTCTTTGACCAGTGTGTGTTGCCAGTTATGACTTATGGAAGCGAGACGTGGTCTTTTACTATGGGTCTCATAAGAAGGCTCAAGGTTACCCAGCGAGCAATGGAGAGAGCGATGCTTGGTATTTCCCTGCTCGATCGAATCAGAAATGATGAGATCCGCAGGAGAACTAAAACGACCGACATCGCTCGAAGGATTGCTCAGTTGAAGTGGCAGTGGGCGGGACACATAGCGCGGAGAACCGATGGCCGTTGGGGCGGAAAGGTTCTCGAATGGCGACCGCGAACCGGACGACGTTCCGTGGGCAGGCCCCCTACAAGGTGGACCGACGATCTGGTCAAGGTCGCGGGAAGCCGCTGGATGCGGGCAGCGCAGGACCGATCGTTGTGGAGATCCTTGGGGGAGGCCTATGCCCAGCAGTGGGCGTCGTACGGCTGAAATGATGATGATGATGATGACATAAAAACTTACACTCGGGGTACTGATCGAAAAACTGTTACAATGTCATTAGAATACGTAGGCAAATTTCGCCACTGTTTCTAAAGTGGTGATAGCTCAGCTTAGAAAACGGGCGGCATTGAAGCCTGTAGACCTCGGTTCAAATCTAGTCCGTAGTTTTTTCATTTTTTGTGAAATTTCTTTGTTTTTGGGAAAAAAAGTCTAGAGCCCTTTTCACGCCTGCGGGCACTCCCGGAGTGCAACCCTTTTTTTTCTAGTGCCTACTTATTATTAATCTTGTGAAAAGCATGATTGTAAATGCATAAATGTACTATCGAACAAGATAGCCGCTACTAGCCCAAAAAAATTTAGATCCTAGACATTATCCGCGATTAACTTCTTTATGACGCATAGCTTAATAAAGTACGCATGCCTCGATGCATCAGGTGCTGCGAAGATTATTGTTATATTGGACTGCCATTGTGTGGCTATTGCGCAACAGTACGAATACGTTGCTGACCGTCGAGTTGTGCAAGGTCATTGCTCATTATTTATTATTGCCATTTACCGTTCGCTCCGTTACCGCCAAACATCGTATTAAACGACATTGGTATCGATTCGGCTAGCACCAATTAGACTAAACTTGAGTGCTGTCAAACTGGGTTTACACATCACAATTATACTTGCAACACCATCAATTCAAATTAGTCGAACTTTAGCCCTTTTTAGGGTTCCGAAGACAACAAGGAACCCTTATAGTTTCGCCATGTCCGTCCGTCCGTCCGTCTGACCCCAGTCTAGCACATAGACTCTTAGTACTAGAAAGCTGTAATTTAGCAAGTGTATAAATTTATCACGCCAACAAAGTGCTAAAGTAAAATTTTAAAAAAAATATGTTCTTAGGTTACCTCCCCTACACGTGAAGTGGGTATGTAATTTTTTTTCTTGTCTACCCCACTCATACGATAGATATATATATATCATTGTCACTCATACGAATACTATGAAAAACAAAGTTATTTTTTTCTGGCAAAAAATGACAGTGGTATTTTTGCTAGGTGTACGTAATCGGTACGTTAAGTGGGTACGGAACCCTTCATGAGCGAGTCCGACTCGCACTTGGCCGATTTTTTCGTTCAGATTGGCGTGTCCAACGGAATAGCTTTAGACTGAAACTCGATTAAAATTAGAGATTTTTATAAGGTTAGTTTTTAGTTTAGTTTAGTCGTGTGCACAACCGAATAGGGGTCATTGTTTATTAGTCATATTCATAGCCATAATTTTGTATTAATATAGATTAATAAAATTAATGCTTATGAATCGTCCAACATTTTTTACCTTATTTTATCATCATCAGCCATTTAATGTCCCCACTGCTGGGGCACTGACCTACCTTATGGATGGTAAGGAGAGTGGGCCATGACCTGTGGCCATGACCCACCACGCGGGTATTAACGACTGCAAAGCCAAGATAGTAAGTTTTTGGTCAACCATCTCGTGACCGAGTTGTTTTACAAGCACAAGGCGCAGTATTATATGATCTGAGGCGTAGCCAGAGCGCGCTTACCACTGCGCCACGGGTCCTCTCTGTTAATTCCTTAACTCTTAAACCGTACCTGGGGTACTGGAGTACCCCCGGGTGTTTAAAATATCAACAATTTTGTCAATATTGCTCCGTTGCAAAAATCGCTCTACCTAATTACTTATTCTCGATAATTGGCGCGTAAGTAAGTACCTACCTACATCAACCGTGACCGCCCGGCAAGTGCAGTGTCGTCCACAGTTATTTATTTATGATTTACTTTACTTTTTTATATTGGTTAGGTATAGTAAAGTGTTGATAGGGAAGGCCTGTGCCGAATAGTGAGATATTGATGGACTAATAATGTGTTATGAATGTAATGTATGCAGTGTAATGAGAGGTGTTTTAAAGATATGGCTTGTCAGTCTCCAAGTCGACACCTTGGGGGATGACATTGCAGCTGCTTTACTGGATTCTGATGATGAAGAGCTAAACTTTGGAGAAGATGCAAGAGTTTGTCAATGACATCATCATATGAGAGCAAAATTACAATGGTCAAGTTTACCCCGGTATATCAATGAAACTATACCTACGTGCTATCTTGAATATTCAATTTGATACTGAAGATCATATGCCGATCCCTGATAATCCTAAACCCGGTCGCTGCTAGGTATTTCTGTCCGCGCACAAAGGACAGAAAATCTCGATCTGTCTGTAACGCTTGTCGCCGCCATATTTGTGTTGACCATCAATAGAAAATCTGTCCTACATGTAACGACAAAAATGTCTACTAGTTTTCGTATTTAAAAAGTTATCAAATCTTTTATTTTATTAAAATGTTTTTGCGTGGGGTATGCAGTACCACGTGGTAGTAATAATTAGATTCACAGAGTGTAAGGCTCAGGAGTTAACGAGATGTCCTTAAAAAAATTTTGGATGATTCAAAAGTAAGATAAGTTAAAATAAGATATTACTTTATTGCACTCACATTGACAGAACATTTAAATGAAACAGACAATTAACAAAAGTGGTAAAAATAGGCAACCTTATCGCTTAACAGCGATCTCTTCCAGGCAACCCATATTTTTCAGAAACAGTAAGTCGGGTAAGGGTAGGTAGTGCACAAAAAACAGTAATAAATTAATTTTATAATAAAATTACGTTTAATAAAATAAATGAAATATAAATAATAAATATCCAATACATAAAAACTACTAAATAAATAAAATATACTAAATACATACATTACATAAAGCGAAGATGTAACAATGCAGCGTAAGAAACCGAAAATAAAAAGCATGCAATTTTAAGGACGTGATTCTTGTGAGAGGAAGAACTCTTATGGCCGTGGCGTATAGGTTAGCGTAACTTCCGCAAATGTCGGTTACGGGATTAAAAATAAATAAATAACTTCTAATATTCACACCAATTATCTAAGCCCATTTTAATTTCATTATGAAACTGTATCATGGAAAACTTGATAACGGATAAATATATATAGGTACTTAAATACTTTTTGTTTGTAAATACATAGATAGTATAATTTAAGTATGTATGGATTGGTGACCAACAATTTATTTCCTCGAATTCCTCTGCGTTTCGGAAGGCACATCTATACTATTGGTCCAGGCTGCATTTTAAATCTTTAATACCTACCAATTCAATTAGATTAGCAATAGACATAGCCCATTCGCCTTATCTATCTATAAAAGCCTGTGCCTCAGCACGGGAAACATGAAATGGCTGATGACGATGATGATTATGTATATATTCCAGTTCAGTCAAGAACTCGTAAAATACACCTATACATAATAAAGCATTACTTACCTACGCGTGTATTATATAATACAGTCAATTTAAATGCGTAGGTACAAGCGAACACAATAACAGCACCGCAGTTCATTTGACATGGAAAGATTGCAATCACGCGTCAAAAACAGACTTTATCTCGCACATTCTATTCTGAAAATTTATGGCTGGTTTATGCGTAAAGACTGCTGTACATGGGTAGAGTAAACGGTAGAGTAGAGCGGTAGAGTAGCTTGCCTGCGGTGCTAGCTACTCTACTCGACCAAATTTCAGTACCTACTCTACTCTACCAATGATGTATATATTAGTCTAGTTAATAGGATAGTTAGTACTCTACCACTCTACTCTACCGTTTACTCTACCCGTGTACCGGCTTTATGCATGCTCGTGAACACTGCTGCCAATGGCAGTGGGAATGGGTTTGCCGATCCTGCTGCTCAGGTATGGGCTGATCTGGTATCGGAAATGCAACGAACACAAAGCATGCTTTCATATTACAAAAAAAATATCATAAGTATTTGCGGAGTAAGACAACTTGAATCAAATGAAGAAATTTAAATATACCTGCATTGCCTTCTCGCTACACATATTTGAGGTATTGATATTTGTCAAACAATATTTGTATTAAAATATTTAATTTACTCCTAAGCCATTCTCAGAATCTTCCGATCGTACGTTATAAAGGGATAAGTGATGGTTGAGAACCTGCTTTTATGACCTGAATGAGTTCACATTTTTTTTGTTGTAATGGGACTTTAAATAAAATTAAACTTTGGCATTGGTTTTTGTATGAAATTTCTATGATAGTAAAGTAGTTTATGAACCACGTTTTTTAATTTGACATTTTAATTAAAGTATTTTTTTGCCAATAACTATTTGCTTTAACTAGAGTTCTTAAGGAATTGAAAATGGGTTGTAATTAATTGATCACAAAACTAACTTATAACCCACAGGTACTTAGCTCTTAAAAATACTGAAATGGACACTTTGCATGCATTTCAGTATTTTAGGTGCTTCCTTAGTATGTTTTGTGGCTGTAATAATATGATCTGTATTAATAAAATGGCTACATAGCCATTTTAAATAAAATAGTTACACAACTATTATCATAAGTTCGCCTAATTAAATTTATCATACTCATTCTTCATTTGCGATGGAAACTGACCTTAATCATAGGTAGGTAAAGGTCATTTTTCAATTTTACAACTTTGACGATTAAAACAGGGAGAAAAAAATAACCCTGACGTGTTTCTTGCCGCTTCTTCTCCAAGGTCTCACTCCCGTAGGGTTTGGGAACCAATGCCGTAGCATAATGCTATAGTATTATTTGACCGTAGCCATAAGAATACGTAACAACCTATTCGTATGCCGTAGCTTCAAGAAGTTCACAAGTATTGTATATCACAATCTAAATTCGGTACTAAAACATTTAACTAGCAGAGCGTACTTTTATTGACATTCAAAATTTCTGGCGTGCAAATTATGTTGCCTACTGCCACCGCACATACCGCGATGCACATACTATGAAGATATGCAGTAGTATGAAGCGCCATTAAAATACAGGCCTCACAATAATAACACAGCGCAGTTGCATTCTACATATATGGCGTGTAGGTACTTGACGCTGAATATGAGATGCGTTGCTTTTTTTATCTATTTAGACATTTTCTATTTTGCTCAGCGTTTCCGCAATAACACGGGACCTGCCCCCCTAGCATGACCAACAAAATTCGATATGATAAGTTATCCGGTTTAACTGTCAAAAGACTATTGATTTTGACGTTTGAATGTCGATAAGTCGCTCTATCGTGCGATACATATCACTTTTTGGGTGGTCATGCTAGGCTTACTGAGTTGACGCCCACAGAGCGACCCATTTGGGTCTGAAGTCTATTTAAGGACTTCCATGAGTGCACCATGGAAGGTCGCGACCAGCGAGAAGCTATTCTGCGGGTTTCAACTTTAACAAATTCAGTAGTCGACATTTAATCTATCTATATAATATAAATATAAAAAATCGGCCAAGTGCGAGTCGGACTCGCAAATGAAGGGTTCCGTACCCACTTAACGTACCGTTACATACACCTAGCAAAAATAACACTTTAATTTTTCGCCAAAAAAAACAACTTTATTTTTCATAGTGTTCGTATGAATGACAAAGTTATATTTGCGGTTTTATATCTCAAAAACTTGTAAAGCCTACTTAGCTGTGATAGTTTTCCTTTTAACTTCATCATATATACAACTATCGTGAATTTTTTCACCTATCCAAAAACAACCATTTGGCTGGAAGGGGGTGGGGACACTTGACTTTAACAAAATTTTGCACTTTATAGCATAATCATTCACAAACGGATGCATGCCTCAATCAAAAATCTGTTTTCACAAACCCGCAATATTTTTGAAATTAGTATCCAGCGACACCCCACACTATGAGGTAGACAAGAAAAAAAAAATACATCCCTACTTCACGTGTAGAAAAGGTAACCGAAAAAAATATATTTTCAATATTTTACTTCACCACTTTGCTGGCGTGAAGTTATGTATATTCATACCAAATTACAGCTTTCTAGTACTAAGAGTCTATGAGCTAGGGACAGACAGACGAACAGAAGGACATGGCGAAACTATAAGGGTTCCTCGTTGACTACGGAACCCTAATCAGGTAATATTCACTGGCTACACATTACGTCGTATTTTTTACACCATATTGTCTAAATGTATGAGTGGGAAAAACAATACGACTGGCTAACAAGTGATCTTCAAATTAATCCTACGTGGCGAGAAGAGAGAAGTAGAGCGTCAATTTTAATTATAAAGGAATTGTTTATTTATTTATTTAAATTTAAATTTTATTGTTAAACAAGCTTTGACACATTTAAAAATACCAAATAACTGTAAGCAGAAAAATGGTTTTTTAAATCAATAAAACATACTTACAATTAAAAAAATTTTCTCTTCCAAATACTTTATTTTTTTCTATTCAAATAAATGGGAAGGAACTAATTTCAGATGGCGCCGCCGTGACTGGTGCTTGTTAGTTTTTATAAACTTTGAGGATTCAAAACCACTATTTAACTGCTCTCGCCATAAAAATCGTTCAGGTTTAAAATTGTCACTACTTAACCTAAAATGTGCCTTTGGTTTCCAATTTTGTAAACGTAAGGCGTTGATCTATCCATGCTTTCCTTTTTTTTCGGTACGAAAACGGTGAATTCCTTTATTCTTGCAAAGAAATGCACAACACAAAGGCATTTTTAGCACTTAAGTATTTTTAGTTTAATAAATAAATTATTACAGAATAGTATGGATTTTGACAGTCCAACAACACCAGCGATCATGCGCAACCTTGCAAGATAAATAGTCACTGTGCCTCCGCATTGTATACTGTTTTGTTATCAAAAAAGTTGGCAACCCTACCATAGCCTGATCTATGGAGACCTTGAGATCATGATATGATATTATGACGTCTAATATATATAGGTATGTACACACAAAACTACGTTACTAAATTGCGCTGCAACTTCCACCCCTGCGTGGTTTCCTTTATACATTCGCACGAGCTATTCGTTATAACATCAATTAAATATGTATTAGTAATTAATTGTCGTAATAAGTCGTTCAACAAAAGTATGTTTTTTTCAAAGTGACTTGACTTGGCTATAGATTGCAGCGAGGGGCAAACTATATTTAAATCTTGGCATGGTGCGCGATGCGATCCGTACTACTTGTTAATACTTGCACTTTTATACGGCAACCGTCATTTTGCAAATTATCCCTGTTGAATACTCGAACGAGTATTAGAACTAATATGAATTAACGCAGCTAATAAAGGTAGGTAAGTTATGGCTCCAACGTCGTCACATGCTGAGACATAATGATATCTTTATGATATACTTATATAATTATGAGTGGGTATTGCCAAAGAAACTATCGAGTATGAATTTAGTAGGAGATATCGTTTAACTGTCGTCGTTTATTTTGATTTTATGATTTAGTTTTGTTATTATAATCATTTGCAGACAATATGTATTATTAGCACAGCTATTACTCTATTGGTTGTTTGAACTCATCTCTTCAAGTTGATATCATTAGTGTTCTCGAGGTATCCAGCTGTGATAGACAGACTGAGTCGCAGCGGGTTCCTCTTTACCATTTTGGTTCGGAACCCTAATTATAAACCATTACAGCTACATTTTAGTAACCTTTATTTTGTAAAGTATTTTTCAATCTGCACACTAATGTCGACATCACTTAAATGAATTGGACCTCTTAACCAATAATATCACATAACCAATCATCAGTTATCATATTATATTACTAAAGTTACCTAGCTTTCCAATTTTTTTTATATGCTTACCTACATGTGAGCGACGTCAACTTAAAATTATAAAAAAGCAACAAAATACTGCGCTTTGATTAAATGCACTCCAATAAAAAGATAAAAGATAAAAAATGTACATAAAATATGCTGGAAATTGTGATTACATCGCGGCGGCCTTCGCCAGGGGACTGAAAACTTCAATGTAATAAACAAAATGGGAAACCTGTGGTAAACTATACGGTCAAAACACCGATCGATTTTCGAAATACTGTTTGTCCACGACGGGGTAGCAATGAAAGTATGAAAAATATGAAAGTCTCAAACAGCTCGCTAGAGTCACGAAAACAACAGCTCTGAAATCCGAAAAAAACGGCTTTTAACCGCCTCTGTGGTCTAGTGGTTCATACCATCGATTTCAGACCCACAGGCCTCGGGTTCGATTTCCACTGGGGGTAGATATTGTATTCAGTTTGGTTGATGGTAGGACTTGTACTTAGTCCGCCTGGCTAGCTACCACCATCTTATCTAAGTCTGACGCCATAACAATGATGTTTTCAGCATTATTGTGTTCCGGCAGTTAGAGATAAGATAGCCAGTTCCTCAGTGATTGAGAATTCCGGGAGTAGTGCGCTTCCACCTTCAGCCTTATCACCACCTATCATCAGGTGTGATGAAGGCTAAGTGCTACCCCGTTGTAAATAAAAAAAAATTCAAATCAACTCGATGGAAATATATGGAACAGCTGATTTTTATACAATTTCCAGAGTAAAAGTTATTTGTATTGATGAGTACTTCAAGTAATTTTCGGGAAGCCAACAAGTAAGTAAAATTTCACGGTGTATAATCAAGTCACGAAATAAATATTGCACTTTTATAAAGCTTTAGATATACCTAGGTCATTTGTGTTTTGTAATATTTTAGTGTCATCTGTTTGTTATCCCAATTAAGAAAATGAATTAAAAGTCGAATATGTTTTCCTGAACACGTCGAAAATTAGGCCATTTTAAAATTCGAAGGTAACATCCCTTTTTTTATAATTAGTTTTTAAAATAAACAAATAGTTAAAAAAACTAAACAAACACACTTTTAATAGTAACAGATTAAAAAGTACAAAATAACCGTCTATTCAGTAACTGAAATTAAAAAGCGTGGTGCGCCCTTTGCAAAGCATGAATTTCAAGAACGCACCACGCTTTTTATTTTCAGTTACTGAATAGACGGTTATTTTGTACTTTTTAGTCTGTTACTATTAAAAGTGTGTTTGTTTAGTTTTTTAAACAATTTTTTTTCTTATTAGTTTTATAAATGGCAAACCAAATTAACATTAATTAATGCCACTGGCTTCCTTAAAAAGATGTAATAAATTACATAATTACATGTAATAAAGTATAAGACTAATTTATTCCTCCCTGCTCCATCATCAGACCCTCACCACCAAGTGTAGCGAATAGGTCTCATCTGAATGAAACAAATGAGCCCAAACTCGAGGGGTTTCCTAGTGGTCATTAAAGAGTGTCACTGGCTTCCTCCCTGCTCCATCATCAGACCCTCACCACCAAGTGTAACGAATAAGTCTCATTAGAATGAAACAAATGAGCCAGAACTCGAAGGGTTTCCTATTGGCCATTAAGGAGTGCCACCGGCTTTCTCCCTGCTCCATCATCAGAAACTTACCACAAAGTGTAACTAATAGGTCTCATTAAAACGAAACAAATGAGCCAGACTCAAAGAGTTTCCTATTGGCCATTAAATAGTGCCACTGGCTTTCTCCCTGGTCCATCGACAGACCCTCACCACCAAGTGTAGCGAATAGATCTTATCAGAACGAAACAAATGCGCTCAAACTCGAGGGGTTTCCTTGTGGTCATTAAGGAGTGTCACTGACTTCCTTTCTGCTCCATCATCAGACCCTCACCACCAGGTGTAGCGAATGGGTCTCATCAGAACAAAACAAATGAGCCTAAACTCGAGGGGTTTCCTAGCAGCCATTGAAGAGTTCCATTGCGCACCTCTTGACTCTATCATCAAATCAGCTCGATAGTAGCAAATTATTGTATTGTCATCAGATTCATATAGAGTTGCAAAGTTTCAAATCAATAAGACAATAAGAAGTAGGTTAAAATTGAATTCCAAGATTTTCTTACATTGTGACTTAGTTCCAAGTGAAGCTAATAAAAAAAGTGTGGTAAAAAGAAGAAAATATGAGTACATTCCAATAGTGGCCATTATGTGTTGCAAAAAAATTGCTCTACTAACACAAATAGGAAACAGGGTAGGTACTACGTTTGTATGAAAAACGTCCCTTGTTATTCGCTCATGGTCTAAAAGTAGGCTGATTCAAGCAAAATCTCGCCAGAACAGCCTAGGTTTTGTCTTGGTTCATGAGAATTCAGCCCTTATAGAACTAACAGGACATTATGAGTTCTTCTGTATTGTATATTTGTACGGGTGTCTGTAAGTAGGTAGGTACTTAGTGTTTATCCTATTCTATTCACAATATGAATCATTACAGGAAAAAGCCGTAAATCACATAATTTATTATTGTTTGTATCTTTGAAAGAATAATATAAAAAAAAATGTGCTTAAATCAATCAGTTTATTTGCTTATATTGATCTATCATTTGCCTTTTGAAATTAAATTAGTTGACTCGCTTTTCCTTGCTTCCAACCACGAAACAATAGGAATCCTACAAACAAAATACAAGATACCTTTGCTTAAGGTATCTCGTAGCAAAAACATAACCACTTCATCATCACCTTAGGTAGTATTAATGATCTGAGATCATCACCATAAAGTGCGTCTAGCCTAGCACAAACTTAACCACTTCATTATCACCATCATCAGCCATTATAAGTCTCCACTGCTGGGGCATTTACCTTTCTTAAGAATGGATAAGGAGAATGGACCATGAGCATGACCCACCAAGCGGGCCCAATGCGGATTGGTGGTTATTAACGACTGCAATCGCAGCCGGGACCAACGTGACTTTCAAAGGACGGAGGAGCTCAAGATAATAAATATTTTGGTCACCCATCTCGTGACCATGATCATTACGAAAGTTGCATAATTTTTACGATGGCAGGCCGAGCGCGCTAACCACAGTGACAGAACATCTGTTCTTGAGGTGACAGTTTACTAATATTACTGAAACCAGCTTTCAAGGTGTGTTGCTGTCTTGCTAAATGGAGGTATTGTGCACTGATTTTTTCGTGGTGTGCATGTGCAATTTTTGGCGGACGGGCGGGCGGTGCATTTTTCATGTTGTATTTTTGCGGAAGTAAGCTACATTATTTCTTTTTTCACAATGGTTAGGGACTTCCGCCAGGTAACACTTGATTTAATCATATACTTATAAAACATTATTGCATCCTATTGAGTTTTATCAAAACCAAACCGAATTCAAAACATTTCAGGATCAATGGCTACGATAGTAGTAGCATGACGTTAGTTATTTAAATGTAGAGTAATAAATAGACTGCTATTAATAAATCCATCAGCCAGCCATGCTTGAGTGGACAACTTTATTATAAAAAGTAAAATATCTCCTACGAGCAACGTACTTAGTACCTACATATTATAATCTGTGGTAACGATTATGAAAAAAAAAACAAATTTTCCACTTAAATAGGTACAAGAGAGACTTTTAGTCGGCAAAGGGGTGTAAAAAATTACACGGTTTTTTGTTTTTGTTTTTACGTAGATGAGATAAAGCAAAAAAAAAATAACCGTCTTGTCAGCCTGTATCTGTATTATGTTACCGGAAATATGTGATATCCGTCATAGTATGATACCTATTTCTCGGAAATGTATCATCATCATCATCATCATCAGCCATTTAATGTCCCCACTGCTGGGAAATGTATACTTTTCCTATAATAGACAGGAAATGTATGATTTTCTATGAAAACTATAAGTACTATTACAAAATGATTATAGAACAGTTGATATTATTGTTGCATTTATGACAGGCAACAAAGTTAAAAAAAATGGTTTTAAGCCAGAAGTGGCCACTTTTGGTTTAAAACTTTCTTAAAACTTACAGAAAGGCTGAATACTGTTGAAGAGTTATTCAAAAAATATTAGTGATAATTTAAGAGGGCATGGTTGTTTCCTTTTTTTAAATATTGATCTGGTTTACGTATAATAAAAAAATAAATGAATTGGCGGCGCTAGTGAACGGCAATTAGCGCCTTAATGGACTCATTCAACAAGCCCTGAAATCATGTGTACTTACTAGTCATGTGGTTAATTGCTTATTTACTACCTTTTGAACAAGCTAAGTCACAATCACAATAAACACTAGATTCAAAGACACTGTCAAAACTTGACTCAATGCGTACTTACGTACGTACAGTATACGAAAATCCTCAAAGATTTTAACATAAGTAGGTACGTAGGTAATATTTTTATTGCCGCGCGTGTGACAGTATTATCATCTTGTTTCTTATCAGTTTAATGTTTTACATTTTGTTTGTACTATTGAGATCGATTTTTGTATTTTTAAATAGCACGTGGACAAAAATAAAACTTTTACGTATTTAAAATAAACCATATCTATCATTTAGTATCAGCATGCCCGTAGTCACTGAAAAGGTACAGAAACGCTACAGTTTTTTTTTCAGTTAATAGTACGCGCAAAAGCAATTGTGCACCTTGCCCCGGCTTGGCACGAGTGTAATGTACAAAAAACCTTCTTTAATAACTCTGTCCATTGATGAAAACAGAATAAGATCCTAAACTTGGGTCTGCCGATTTGTAAGAATGGATTTCTAAAAGCTCAAAACACGTTAAATAGATGTTAGAAAGATATTAATTTAATTAAGCACCTACGGAAAATTTAAACCAACAATCCACCACCTCATTCGCCTTGTTGAGATGTAGGCTAGTCACAGATAATTAAAATTTTCTTACAAATATTACCCAAGCAGTCAAATGTCGCAAAGTGGAAAATTGAAGCTATATTCAGGATTTTCATCAAAACAATAAAACAAATTGAAGTTTATCATTCGTCAGTAGAAAGCGAACTGCTGAACTTTTGAAAATAAAGATTAAACATTTGATTGGCGTCGTCGCCGTCTCGGTTGCTAATGTTTAATACGTCCATTATACGGCATACAAAACAATGTCTATCACTGTTTATATGTAGGTATGCAAAAATGTTAATCCTCGCATTCTGCCGTAGGGGATTGAAAGCATTTTAATAATAGGTAGTACCTACTCGTCTCACTATCTCCAGCTCAGGAAATACTGAAAGCAGTACCACCTATCATAGTATTTTTGTTATACGTACTGCCGTACTATCACAGACAATTTAACTTTAATAATTGACAATTAAATCTCTTTCAGTCTCTTTTTTATGACCAGTATTGAATAAAGTAGGAAAGATATTTAATTGCCATTTAAATTTAACTGGCGTTTCTGAGTGCGGCAGATAGGTTTAATGTATACTAATATTTTAAAGAAGAAAGATTTGAATTTTTGTTTGTACGTTTGTAATAGATAAACTCAAAAATTACTGGACCGATTTATCCCGCTATTCCCACGGGAATGGTTAAGACGGGGGCAAAATCACGGCAAGCCACTACTACCTTTATAAAATTAATCACCGTCTCTGTTGTGTAGTGGTAATCTCGACCGGTATCAGACCCAGAGGCACAGAATAATATTCCAGAGGTCCTGGGTTCCGTGTGTCTGACTGCGCCAGAAGTCTGCCAACCGGGAGAGATGGCGGGAGATCGCGCGGAAAGCTGTGTCCGCCTCTACCACCGACGTGGACGCCTCAACGTCGACGACCGCTCTGCCAAGAGCGAAACGACGAAGAAGAAGCGTTCCGATTTCCAGTAGGTACATATTTTTATCTTCTGTATTCGATATGGTTTGTAGGTATTGTTCTAAGTTTCTCTATCTAAGTAGGTAGATAAGATGGGGACTTGAAAACATCTTTGTCATAGTGTCAGACTTCTGACGCCATACCTAACAAAGATGTTTTTAAGTGCAACCCCGTTGTGGATAAGAAAATATCAAAATACATTTTATTTTAAAAGTACATGCGTTAGTGATTTGAAATCATATTTCTGAAATGTTTTTAACGTAATCCGGTCTTCATGCTCATGATTATAATTTTTGTATGTTTGTTTAAGAGTAAAAATTCGCATTCGTTTCTTTGTTCAACAAAATTTCAAGATCAAACATGTCAAGAATCTATACAAATAAAATAAAAATGAGTCGCCGAAATGTAGGAAACTATATAAATAATTAACTACCTAGATAATGTTTTTGTCGTGTTTGTTATTATCGACAAGGTTTGTATACAAGATAATATTCGAAAAATTTTACTTACAGGTAGATAGACGTAAAAACAAACAAAAATAAAATAGTAAATTTTGTATGGAAAACAAGAGTTTTATGTAGTTAAGTAATAGAAAATCATTTCAAAATTGTTATTTCATTTTTTTTGACAGTTTAAAATCTGACGGGGCAGGTAGTTAAATGGTTATTTGCATAATGCCGTTTATTAAATCCAAATTATTAAAATACTACTTTATAAAGTAAAAAAACTAATAATTAGTACCTACTTACCTATACAATGTACGTACAAGCCCATATTTATTAAGATCTTTACTCTATCGTGGCTCTTTATTTTGCCGTTTACAATAAAATAGGCTAATATAGGTAGTAATGAAGTAATTATCCATAGGTACTAATATTATAAATGTGAAAGTGTATGTTTGTCTGTTTGTCCTTATTTCACGTCAAAACTGGGCACAGCGGGTCGGATATGTGTTGAGTGATTTTCTTAAACTGGGACTAAACAAAGTTTTTGAAAAAATACCATAAAAAATTGTTGTTTTTTATGGTATTAAGATGATGTAAGTATGTGTTTAGTTGGTAAGCCTCATAAATAAAATAAAAAATCAACCTACTTATAAATAACATAAATGAAACAATTAATTATCTGCGGTGCTAAAGTACCTAATTATGAAATAGTTGACCATGTATCAAGCAAGAGATGGTAAACAATACTTCCAGTAAATACCTACATCCATAATACCTACCGAGCCACTTCAAAACTTGCACATTGATAGGTACTGTGCTGACACTCATGAATGCCGAGGAAAATTTCCTGTCAAGAGCACCTACTGAACATTGAAAAATAATAGATATCTACCTATGCATAAAAATACAAAACACAGCAATTTAATAGTTGAAATGCAAACGACAATACTTGTTATAGTTCACTGTATGCGTACATAATTCTTTAAAACAATGCGCTCATAAGTAACACATATTATATTGTAGATATATCGGTCTTAGGTTTAGCACAACAGCCCGGCCCGAGTCAGACCACGTGGGTTTTTATAGCTCGCTTACGCTTGGAACGCAAATTCGCATAGAGTTTATGAGTACTACGCAGCGCCGCCGGCCGGTACTCACAGTTTTTGCGTTGGCGGGTTCGGGTAAGGCAGGCCTCGCGAAGTCGAAGGTTCGTGGATAAGAGATGCCAAAGAAGGCGAAGTTGGAGATGGAAAACTTTGCGCCGGGGGCGGCCTCGCCAGCGGCGGTTGCATGCATTGCTGCTGCTGCTGCTGCGCGCAAGACGGCGGCGGCTGGTTCTCTTGGAAGAACTGGTTGAATGAGTACTGGTAGGGGTCGTACTGGTTGGGTTGCCACTCGCGATCCATGAGTGACCAGTCTGCCATCGTACACAGATGCGGTAAAACGTTCAAAGCGCAGCGT
This sequence comes from Crambus lathoniellus, assembly GCA_949710035.1. Classification (NCBI taxonomy): domain Eukaryota; kingdom Metazoa; phylum Arthropoda; class Insecta; order Lepidoptera; family Crambidae; genus Crambus; species Crambus lathoniellus. The sequence continues at coordinate 35,996,023 of OX453296.1, forward strand.
AAGTGCACGCGTGCACCCGCGGACGCATCGCGCGCGCACTGAGCGATGCCCCACCCGTTTCCGCACCACCCATGCAACTTGTAAACAAACTGCAAATCCTTTATCTGGCATTGCAGTGCACTCCGCCGCAACACGTGTCCGCCGATTCTCGCCTTTATTTTTAATGCCATAAGACAATCGGACGGGGCTCGTGACAGGTATACGTCTCTGCAGCCGCTACTGATAAGGAACGGTCTTCATTGGCGTTTTCAATTATTGCATAGTTTTCAAACAGCTTGATGCATTTAATTGACATTAATTAGATTTATAAAAACACTTGTTTATGTGGTCTGTTGAAAGTTAACTTTTATATGTAGTATACTAAATCACCTGTATCTACCTACATACCTGTCTACCTACCTACTTAAGTACTCCTATCGTTTTAATAATTGAAGCACATCGCATTTAATTCAATTGAAAAGCCCTACTAAAGAGAATAGTAAAATAAAATTGTATTATGCTCTAAACTCGCAACAATAAATAGAGATAAATACATTGTTTAGTAAAGCCGCGTACCTACCGATTACCTAAGTTGAACTGTTAAAAGTTTCTTGCTCTTTTCAGAAAAATGTAATAAGTAGTAAAAAACCACGAGCCCTATAATAAGTAGCTTTCAGGCGGGATTCGAACCCGCGCCTCCGGGGATCCGGCCCGATGCTCTGACCAACTAAGCTACCGAAAGGCTTACACGTTTTTAACTATCACATTTTTCCTATACTTACTTACAAAATTACATTGAATGCATAAAAATAATATTTTTTGCTCTTGTTAAATCAAACAGCATCATAACTTATGCTCGGGTATCATAGGTACGACGGTATTATACCTTCGATCAACAATAACACCTAGGTCTAATTAATTATAAAACAAGATATATGGGGTTTGATACGATAAGATGAATACGTAATGAATAGGCATCAGCAACAAGTCAAATAAGGTTTGATACGATAAGTTGTGCGATTCTCTAAGATTCAATCGACAAACTCAACGTCAAGAGAAAAAAATCTTTCCGTGTTCTGTGCTCTACGTTCTTTTTCGCTTGACTTCCACTTGTTTATTATGAATTTTGACATAAAGAATCGAAGTAAGTACCACGATGTGACGGTGAAACTTTGTTATGTTAGAGAATCGCACCAAAGATGAATAACACGGCAATACGTATACTGCAAACGCAGCCAGGACCAACGTCGTAACGTGCCTTCCTAAGCACGGAGTCACCCATTCCGAGACCGACCATTGCAAAAGTTGCTTTACCTCAACAATCAGTGGCCCAGAGCGCTAACCATTGCGCCACGGGTTGCTCTATTGCGAAAGTTGCTTTACCTCAACGATCAGTGGCCCAGAGCGCTAACCATTGCGCCACGGGTTGCTCTATTGCGAAAGTTGCTTTACCTCAACGATCAGTGGCCCAGAGCGCTAACCATTGCGCCACGGGTTGCTCTATTGCGAAAGTTGCTTTACCTCAACGTTCAGTGGCCCAGAGCGCTAACCATTGCGCCACGGGTTGCTCTATTGCGAAAGTTGCTTTACCTCAACGTTCAGTGGCCCAGAGCGCTAACCATTGCGCCACGGGTTGCTCTATTGCGAAAGTTGCTTTACCTCAACAATTAGTGGCCCAGAGCGCTAACCATTGCGCCACGGGTTGCTCTATTGCGAAAGTTGCTTTACCTCAACAATCAGTGGCCCAGAGCGCTAACCATTGCGCCACGGGTTGCTCTATTGCGAAAGTTGCTTTACCTCAACAATCAGTGGCCCAGAGCGCTAACCATTGCGCCACGGGTTGCTCTATTGCGAAAGTTGCTTTACCTCAACGATCAGTGGCCCAGAGCGCTAACCATTGCGCCACGGGTTGCTCTATTGCGAAAGTTGCTTTACCTCAACAATTAGTGGCCCAGAGCGCTAACCATTGCGCCACGGGTTGCTCTATTGCGAAAGTTGCTTTACCTCAACAATCAGTGGCCCAGAGCGCTAACCATTGCGCCACGGGTTGCTCTATTGCGAAAGTTGCTTTACCTCAACGATCAGTGGCCCAGAGCGCTAACCATTGCGCCACGGGTTGCTCTATTGCGAAAGTTGCTTTACCTCAACGATCAGTGGCCCAGAGCGCTAACCATTGCGCCACGGGTTGCTCTATTGCGAAAGTTGCTTTACCTCAACAATTAGTGGCCCAGAGCGCTAACCATTGCGCCACGGGTTGCTCTATTGCGAAAGTTGCTTTACCTCAACAATCAGTGGCCCAGAGCGCTAACCATTGCGCCACGGGTTGCTCTATTGCGAAAGTTGCTTTACCTCAACGATCAGTGGCCCAGAGCGCTAACCATTGCGCCACGGGTTGCTCTATTGCGAAAGTTGCTTTACCTCAACAATCAGTGGCCCAGAGCGCTAACCATTGCGCCACGGGTTGCTCTATTGCGAAAGTTGCTTTACCTCAACGATCAGTGGCCCAGAGCGCTAACCATTGCGCCACGGGTTGCTCTATTGCGAAAGTTGCTTTACCTCAACAATTAGTGGCCCAGAGCGCTAACCATTGCGCCACGGGTTGCTCTATTGCGAAAGTTGCTTTACCTCAACAATTAGTGGCCCAGAGCGCTAACCATTGCGCCACGGGTTGCTCTATTGCGAAAGTTGCTTTACCTCAACAATCAGTGGCCCAGAGCGCTAACCATTGCGCCACGGGTTGCTCTATTGCGAAAGTTGCTTTACCTCAACGATCAGTGGCCCAGAGCGCTAACCATTGCGCCACGGGTTGCTCTATTGCGAAAGTTGCTTTACCTCAACGATCAGTGGCCCAGAGCGCTAACCATTGCGCCACGGGTTGCTCTATTGCGAAAGTTGCTTTACCTCAACGATCAGTGGCCCAGAGCGCTAACCATTGCGCCACGGGTTGCTCTATTGCGAAAGTTGCTTTACCTCAACAATCAGTGGCCCAGAGCGCTAACCATTGCGCCACGGGTTGCTCTATTGCGAAAGTTGCTTTACCTCAACAATCAGTGGCCCAGAGCGCTAACCTTTGCGCCACGGGTTGCTCTATTGCGAAAGTTGCTTTACCTCAACGATCAGTGGCCCAGAGCGCTAACCATTGCGCCACGGGTTGCTCTATTGCGAAAGTTGCTTTACCTCAACAATCAGTGGCCCAGAGCGCTAACCATTGCGCCACGGGTTGCTCTATTGCGAAAGTTGCTTTACCTCAACAATCAGTGGCCCAGAGCGCTAACCATTGCGCCACGGGTTGCTCTTTCTATAAGACTCGCCCATCTCTGCTTGTTCAAAGACGCTCAAATACAATTTGCATTGCAAACACTGCTGGAAACGCAAGTATCTCGCCTTGCGTCTCATAGACCTACAACATCTAAATGAGAACTGGAACTGGCATACTATAGCAAAATTTTAAGCTCAGCTCACAGGTATACTTTTTCTTTTAAACATATTGAATTCTGTAAGCGATTGCTTTACCTAGGCTTGTGGAATGATTCAAATATTTAATGCACTCTCGAAAGAGAATTATTGACCTATTTTTCTAATGTTTTGTTATCCGACTGCGACAGAAGGAGAGTTATTATGTTTTTCGAGATTATGTAGGTATTTAGAGTGCGCGCGGTCGAAATCGAAGGGCACGTACCTCCAAATTATCGAAATCAACCTATTTTTCATTCAAAAGTAAACTATCAAATATTCTTTATTAGAAGCAGATAAAAATATAATGTTGAAGTTTGATAAACGATCTTGATTATTTTGTGGCTAGAAACACGATATTCGTATCGTAACGTAACTCGACGATAAAAATTTTCAAAAACAAAGAAAATTTTCTTTATTTTTATATTTTTTTGTTTTAATACTTAGACTATTCATCTCTAATTCACGAATAATATATAGAAAAATAGGTAATGACGTATTGTAGACTATTCTCAGGCTACTTTTTCAAAAAGTGAATTTATGCTCAAAATAACAACAAAAACATTGAAAAAATGAAAAAGTGAGGTTATTTTCATTACTCTTCACACGTAAGAAAAAAGACAAAGACAGAGTTTTTGGAAGATCCTGCCCTTATAACTCGTGCAAAACGTCCCAGTCGCGCACAGAGTTATCTGACACGAACTCTATGTAGATTTCTATGTTCCCTGCTACAGCCTTATCGGTTGGAAGGATTTTAGTGTATCCTGGTCAAGATATACATTGGGTACAAACAAGGTTACAAAAAACGCATAGAAATAAAAATTTGTGCGAATGTAGGTAAGTATGTGAAAAGTCCCCGTCAATTTCACCCACATCTAGGTACTTATATGAGGCAGATATAATGAGGTGAGAATCATTTACTTATTCGTCTTGATAGCGCAAATGACATTGGAAGGGAAGGTATTTTTCTCATTCATGCTCTGAAATGTTAAGGCGATACTCGGAAAAATTATGCTAAAGCGAGATAGCAATGAGAAAACGACGCGCGCGGGAGCGAGACCGATTTTGCCGATTACGCAAAAAAACACAAAATCATTTAGTATTAAAAAACTATAACGATTTTTAAAAAATGCTTCTATACGATCCTAGATATTATTGGTGTCCACTAAATAAACCAATTTTCAATAGTATATGTAACCCCATTTAAGAATAATCTTGATATTTCGTATTTTTAGAGGTATTTTTGAAAAGAAAAAGTGTCGAGGCAAAATCATAAAATCGTGTTTCTGAAACTATACGATTCTAGATAAAGATATGAATAAATATATATCTTATTACCAGATTTATAACAACTAGAACCGTCCTATACTTTTATATCAAAAAGCCCATACTTTTTCCGATTAGCGGAAAATTTCCATTTTTCCATTTGAAAAAAAAAATGCGGGACGTGTCCACTTTTCCGAGGTGAAAATTCTAAATTTGAAAATCAGTGCGGTAATGAATTTCAATAATTGCTTCCCGCGCTTGTGCGGGAAAGTAGTAATCCAAATTCAAAACTGTAGGCTAGCATTATTTTTTATATGAAAGCTTGCATGACTGGAGACGCATTTTTGAATCAATAGAATTGCAAGTCGTGTATGAAATCGCAAGATTCATAGGCGAATCCCTAAATCGCTATTTTTGAATATTCATACTCGCGAATTTTGCAACGAGAGTGGTCCGACCCACTCGTTTTCGATATTCTACCAGTAGAAATGATATGAGAAAGACACTGACAAGTGAGTGAATCACTGCAGTAATGAATTTCAGTACTTACTTACTGCACTAAAATCAGTGCAGTAAGTAAGTACTGAAATTCATTACTGCAGTGATTTTCAAATTTAGAATGTTTACCTCGGAAAAGGTACTAGGTACCCAAAGATATTATTACCAACTTTTTTTCTTTATTTTTTCTTTCGTTATTCCTGTGTATAAAAACAGAAAAAGCAAAGGGACATTTGCACCATACAGCCACATTATTATTATTATTATATAGGTAATTATTATATCATAATCAGGTTAACTTTTTTTTAAATACGGTGCGCACAGAGTGTATTACTTCGTATTGTACCTACCACAAGCGCTATGTACCCTTAGCACGAACATCAATCGAAAAAACAAAATGAGATTTATCATAGACAAAATATCCTTTACGAGCATGGAAGTATTACCTAAATAATACTTCCATGTTTACTAGTAATTTTGTATGGGAAATATGTACAGCGCCATCTACCGCCCAGAAGCGGGTATTGAAGTTGCGCATTTTAGTAGCAAGTAGTAAGTATCAATAGGCTGTATGACCGTTCCACATGGCCTCACAAACCAATATAAAAAAACGGCGGGAATGATTTTCAGCGGTTGATTTGATATCAATACAGTTTATATTGTATAATAAGTTATCAAAATGAGTTCTGCCAATGAAACATATACAGACATCGTATGTACCTACTCCACCAAATATGAGAGCAGAAGCAAAATTAATTACAGAAAACTTAGGTACTGCCAGCAAAATCAAAAGAAAGATATATGAAAACCTACGATCTGATTTGGAAAAGTGAAAAAAAGGCGCATACGTTTTCGGAATCTGTGTTGTTGGCGTATTTTAATGATACATCATTAAAATAATATTATTATGGGCGATTTATACATAAGTGTGCCCGGGAAATCAATAACATTTACATTTAATAATTGCCCGAACATGTGTGATATAAATTTTAATAAATATTATTTAGTTAAACAGTTTTTTTATTTCCTCGCATTTCTTGAGAAAAGCACTATACAAGCCTTGTACGGTAAGCAAATTACCTTGCCTCGAATGATGTAATTTCTTACTTACCTGTCCTCGACTGTAATGTACTATTAATATTTACTTCCCGCACTTGTGCAGGAAGTAAGCTGTAACAGTTGGCATTCTGTAAAATTCACTTCGCAAGGCTCTTTATTTTCAATACAATCCTGACACTTGAGAAAACTGTTTTTAGAGCCTTATGTTATTTTTCCAGCACGTTCTACTTAGGGATTTGCGAATAACGTGAGAATGGGAGAACGTGCCCGCGCAGGAGAGTTAGGGACAATGTTATTTACTGTACATAGATAGGTACTATGTACTGATGCTGAGCTAAATCCCCATGAATCGGTTGCCGAGACACGTCACGATCGAAACGATCCGTTGTGGAAGTGAAATGGGCTCGGAAGATTTCTTTGTTTTACTGATTGCTTTTTTAAGGTTCTGTAGCCGAATGGCAAAAAACGGTACAGACATGACGAATCTATAAGGATTCGTCATTTCTGTCTGTCTGTCCGTCCGTCCGTCCGTATGTCACAGCCTCTTTATTCCAAAACTATTAAGACTTGAAACTCTAAATTTAGTAGGTAAATGTATCTTGTGAACCGCTTTAGGATTTTCATACGATAATAAAAAAAAATTAAGGGGAGCTCCCCACACATGGAACTGAAACTGAAAAATATTTTTTCATCAAATATATTCGTATGGAGTGTCTAAGGCCGTTGTCCACCGCCGGCGATGAACGATGAGCGAGCTGAGAGAGTATCGCTGAGCGAGTTAGCTCTTGTCGCTCAGAAACAAAACTAGCGGGGCGAGTCCTCGCTGGCAGTGTGAACAGCCAGCGATCAACTATTACGGGCAGGATCTTCCAAAAACTCTGTCTTAGTCTTTTTCTTTGTGTGAAGATTTTTAAATGTTTTTGTTGTTATTTTGAGCATAAATTAACTTTTTGAAAAAGTAGCCTGAGATAATCTTCTATATGTCATTACCTATTTTTCTATATATTATTCGTAAATTAGAGTTTAATAATCTAAGTATAAAATCCAAAAAATAAAAAAAATATGAAAGTTTTCTTTGTTTTTGATTTTTTTTTATAGTCGAGTGAAGATACGAATGTCATGTTTTAGCTACAAAATAATCAAGATCGTTTATCAAACTTCAACATAATATTTTCATCAAAATAATGAATATTTGATTGTTTACTTTTGAATTAATAATTGGTTAATTTCGCAGATCCCTGCCCTTAATATATGCCTCTCTTTTGTTTATACGGAATGTATATACTATTGCAGGTACGTTTCTTGAGCGAAAAAATAGCTGATAGTTAATCGCTTCCTCGCCAGTAGCGGTGGAACCACTGCCTGAAGATAGGTCTTTAAAAATGTTTCAATGTATAATTTTTTCTCAAAGTCTATTTTGAATGATAGAGCAGTCCAAAGTGGTAAAATGTGTGTTTGTGTCTGTCCCCACCTCTCTAACTTTTGGAAAAAAAGAGTTGAAAATCTATTTGAACGAGATATAGTTAGCACTGTGTTTTCAGATAAAGCACTATATTTTGCAAACGAGAGCAGCGCCTCTTTTGGTCGTTTATGGAAGTCAAATTCAATAGATATTTTTAAAACAGCAGTTACTACTTATTACGATTACCATAAATACATCGTTTTCGTACTACGGCTACTGTTCTAATTTAACAATCGTACAATCGTTGATTCTGTATTTTAATAGACGTAATTGGGTATTTGACTGTTGTTAAAATGTAGATATTTAATTATGACATACAGAAATATAACATTATTGAATAACAAATGTGAAAAAAGGAATTCATTCTGTATTAAATAACAAGCGAAATATGAGCTACTTAATTGTGACTCTAGCTATCTCTTTCTAAAACGAAATTTTCTATGGTGAGAGTATGGTGCTATAGAAATGTGACGTCACGTTTCTATAGCGCTCTCCTTGTCTAATTAGAAAGTTTGATGCTCTCTATCCCTGAAAATATGCAGGATATTTGAAAATAAATACCTAGGTTGTGTTGCTTCAATTCAATGAATATTTTAAGTCAATAAAAAAGATCAGCCAAATACCCTATTCATCCTATATGATCGAAGTATTCATCATTCTTTAATTGTTTCCAATTACTTACTCTGATTGGACATTCAAAAGTGTGTATTTTTTAAGCGCAACTGCCAATCATAAACATTTTAGTATCGGAAAGTTGGACACATTATCAGCTGCTTTATGTCCTCAGTTTGGGCTCAGCGTTTCCTTAGGTTGCACTTCCACAAAAAAGCATAGAACAGAATCACAACCTTAAAGATGAATAAAGAAGATGGGTCACGACGGACACCGGAAAGTGGGTCTTTAGCTAGCAACATTTGACCCGAACGGACATACAAATAAGCTTGTAAAAACGGCTTTCAAAGCACGGAGGAGGTGGAGGAAGATACGGTAAGCGGTGGTTTTGATCACTTACTCCGTAACATACCATTGTGACGACTTATTAACTTACAAGTAGAACCATTGACAAATCGAAAATATATAAATAGGTATTTAGAAAAAATCGATCCGTCTCACAACCAGATCCGATTGGACTCGAACCCACGACCTTTCGCTATCCGGACGACTGCTCTAACCACTGAGCTACGGAGTCGTTACGAGAAGCGTCAATTTTATCCAATATACATACGTATATTGTACAAACATACATACGTACATATATCCATACTAATATTATAAATGTGAAAGTGTGTTTGTTTGTTTGTTTGTTTGTTTGTTTGTTTGTTTGTCCATCTTTCACGTCAAAGCGGAGCCACGGATCGACTCGATTTTTGGTATGGGGATATTTTGGGAGCTGGAGATTAACATAGGCTACTTTTTATTCCGGAAAATTATAAAATAAAAATGATTGTTTTGTATAGAAAATCGATAAACTGTCGTACTATACAAAACTGTCATTTCTACCATAGCCGCTTCCAAAGAGGTATGTCAAAGAGTATTGTAGTCACTGACGTTTTAGCCGCTTTGGATTACCTACTTTTTAATAAGTTGATATCGCAAAACAACGTTTGCCGGGTCAGCTAGTATATATATATATATATATATATATATATACTAGCGGCCGCCCGCGGTTTCACCCGCGTGGTTCCCGTCCCCGTGGGAATATCGGGATAAAAAGTACATATAAACCTTCCTCTTGAATCACTCTATCTATTAAAAAAAAACGCATCAAAATCCGTTGCGTAGTTTCAAAGATTTAAGCATACAAAGGGACAGGGACAGAGAAAGCGACTTTGTTTTATACTATGTAGTGATACACTAGCTGACCCGGCAAACGTTGTTTTGCCAATTGTAATAGTGGACCCGATCACCAACATCTTGTGTGTGTGTTTATGTTTATACACCAAAAGTTACTCTGTGAAAAAGAGTGAGATATACCTACCTTCTTCTTACGCGCTGTATAGCCAGCGTTAATTTCATCAATGTGAAGATATTACTATCCTCACACACGGAAGAAATACCTTTCCAAATTTTTGGCAATCGCTAATTATTGCTATTGCAAGTTATTTAAAAATCTTTTTGCAAACAAAATTTTGAAATTACAAGGCGGAGACTTGAACATAATTTATCATCGGGATGCTATCACGGGGTATATTGAGAAGTTGCAACTGTGGAAACGCATATTTCGAAGTTCAAAGGATGATGGGCAAATTTTGTATGGGACCCGTCCTCCCTCCAACAGACCTTTTTTGTGTGTCAACAATTTCATACGTATCTATAAAGAGATTATTAGCCAGTTTTAATGTCAAAATCCATGGGTTTTAGTCAAACTGAGAACCTCCTTTTTTGAAGTCGGTTAAAATACCAAAACCTTCTCCTAAATGTAACAAAATACTTTCCTGAAAACTGCACCAAAATCGGTTCAGCCAAACGCAAGATAATCGCGGACAAACATACATACGTACTGTTCACGCGCACTCGCGAGCGGACAGTTGTCATTGTCAATGTCTCAGACAATGCGCTCGGGCCGGGTGTAGGATTCATTCGTTCGTTCGCCGTAAGCCGCCGGGAGGCGAGGTTGTGTGTTTCTGTAGCGACGTGCCGCGCCAGGAAACCTACCCGTATTGTGACCGAGATTTCGAGTTTTGCACCTACGAATGCACCGGTCGGGGTACAGACTTGTGACCCGTGTGTGTTCGCCTTGAAAAGCGCCGGGAAAGTTTTAGCTGTCTATTAGGGCATTGTGTAGTTATAAAAGTGTTAGCTATAAGAGTTTCCCATCGGGGGTTGGGTGAAGATCGACTTGCCAGGCGCGCGCGCCGGCGAGACAGCGATCAGCCCCCCTGGATTACGGACAGTATCTTCTAGTTAAGGTAGGACTAGCTCTTAAATAACTTAATTTTGCATGAGAAACATCCGTTTCAATAAACTGTGGAACACAGTAGATGGTCACCACAATTGTGCCTGATCATAATTTTGGTAGCAGAGCGTACCTAGTTGATATAATTAATTTTCATATTAAAATTAACTACATAAAATTTCATAGTAAAAATAAAATTATTTTTTTTTGTTAAAATCTCGAGTTCCGAGACGATTTGAAGTACTAAGAAATTGTTCTAGTAAATTCTCGAAGCGAATGTTTCTCACTTGGTGGATCCGATAATAGATAGACACTTATATAATTGTGGTCACATACTAGTGATTTGATACGAGTTTACTCGCCTAGATGTGTATATTTTTTTTTGTGTGTCCGGATTTATTTGACGAATAGTTTCGTTCGAAAGTGTTGTTTATTAGTACCACATACTAGTGTTTGTTCCGAGTCCGCTTGCCTAGTTAAAAAAGTGGAACTAGTTTTAATTATTAGTAGTATTAAATTACGAGTATTATTATTAAAAATAGATTTGTTTTTGTTTGTTGATAACGGTTTAGTAGTTGATTTGCGAGGTTGACTTGGCCGTGCCGTTTATGCCATACCGTTAATCCTATACCGTTTTGTTTATACCGTTATATTGTTAGCCCTTGAAATTGGTAAGTTGTTAATAATTTATGAAAATAGTAGGGTCCGTGTATGTCGTCCGAATTTTAATTGTGTTTTATATTATCGTGACGCGACCTATTTCTATTGTTTTTTTTTGTTGATGTTTACCACTTCTATATTTCTTTGTTTGCTTTGTTTATTAAACGGATTATAAATGGCTCCTACGAATCCGCCCGCCGTATCCAGGGCTGGCATCCAAGGAGTTTTGCGTTGGCTTGCTTGTGCGGTCACATTAATAGACCGAGCCGACCGGGTAGGCGCGTTGCTAGCTCGGTATGGCGGGCTGGCAGCTCGGCTGCAAGACCTGGAGCGCCACGCCATGGAGTGTCGCGCGTATTATTTGGAAAACCCCCCAGCTGATGATGCCGTGTCGGAACAGCTGGAGCAGGATGTAGCCCAGGCCTATGAGCTGGCTGACCAGTTCACGGAGGCGGCTGAGAGGGCCCTGGCTGTTCGGAAGGGGGAGCCGGTTTTGAGCGGGGAGGTCAAACCTACCCCGACGGCGTTGCTAGGCCGATTGCCTACGTTGGAGATTCCCACTTTTAATGGGGATCTGTCAGCCTGGATGGGCTTCATTAACTTGTTTGACAGCTTAGTGGATTCACGACGGGACTTATCCCCTAGTGAGAAGTTGGCCTATTTGCGCTCCTCCCTGCGAGGAGAGGCCAGCGCGGTAATCCAGCACCTGCTCATCAGCGACGACAACTACCAGGTGGCTCGCCAGCTTCTGGTTAGCAGGTACCAGAATGTCCGGTTACTGGCGGACACCCACGTGGCCACGATTTTGGCCCTCCCGCGAATCACGCGGGTACACCTGTTACGGAGGGAGTTGCTGAACCCGCTACTGTCAGCGGTCAACTCCCTAAGGCGATTGGACCTGCCGGTGGATCAGTGGTCCTTTATACTGCTGCACATAGTCCTCGCAAAATTGCCCGCTGAAATGAAGGGGCGTTTCGAGCAGAGGTACGGAGGCGACAGCGCCTCGTATCTCCCGCCCTTCGCGGACCTCCTTCGTTTTTTGGAGGACGAATGTAGGGTGACGGACCACCTGGAGCCCGCCCCGGTTCCAGGTGTTGGTCGTATGGTGGCGGCGAGGGATCAGCCCCGTCGCCCGACCAATCGGTATGCTGCCTTCCAGCAGTCCCCTCCCCCCGCACCGAGTGAGCGGTGCAGGTATTGCAGGGGAGATAGGCACGTGGTGCACGAATGTGCCAAATTTAGAGGCCTCCGCCCAGAGGGACGGAGGGCCGTTGCGAGACAGCGCCAATGGTGCTATAGGTGTTTGGGGGGACACATGCAGTCGGCGTGTCCCCAGACAGAGGATTGTCGTCTTTGCGGAGGGAGGCATCACCCCCTCCTTTGTTTGGACCGCAAGGACGCCGGGAGCGACCGGGGTTCGAATTCCTCGCGCACGGGCGGGGGCCCGGCAGCCCGGAACCGGTCCCCTAGAGATTCGGCGGGGCTTAGCCCCCCCGTTCAGTCCCCCCCGGAGAGGGGGAACTATAGGAGAGACGCCCCCGCCACGGGCGGGGGTAGGGGGGTACCACAAGAGTACGCCACGGTGGCGATGGGCACGGGCCCTATTTGCTACTCCCCCCCCCTAATGGAGAGGCCTCGATTGGGGTACTATGCACCGAGGCACGCCCCACACGGGTATTACCCTGCACCTAGGAGTGCTGTTGGTCGGGGCCAGTATGTACCCGATTGGGACCCGCTCGCCCGGTACGAGCGTCCCACATTTGGCGCGCCGACTCAGGCGCGAGGGGGACAAGTACCCCCCCAAAATTTTTAATGGCGCCCCTGTCGGACCCAACCACCCCTCCGGAGCTTGTGCTGTTGCCAACAGCCTCCGTGAATGTTTGGGGACCTAAGGGCAATGTTGTCACGGTGCGTGCCCTTTTGGACTCAGGTGCCCAGGGGTGCATAATGTCCAGGTGGCTTGTCCGACAGCTGGGTCTTTTGCTTGTGCCGCATCACGAAGCGGTACGGGGGGTGGGAGACTCGCGGATCCCTGATCCGATTGGTCGAGTTGAGTTCTCCTTCTCCCCCCACTTCACGCCAAGGCCGAAGATCGGTGCTTCGGCGATAGTTTTTGATAAGGTGGTTGGACCACTCCCGCAAGTGCGAGTGCCGCCATCCACGATTGAGCTGACGTCTGGACTGGCTTTGGCTGATCCTTCCTTCCACCGACCGGGCCCAATACACTTGTTGATTGGTGCGGATGTCCTCGGTCGTGTACTGTGTGGAAGCAAGCGAGTTTTGCAGACAGCCGATCTTGTCGCCTTGTCCTCGTCGCTGGGTCATGTGGTGATGGGAAAGGTACCACAGACACCAGAGACCCCGTCGGTAGACCGCCAGACCATTGTCGGTTCTACTTTGTCCGACGTTCTCCAAAAGTTTTGGGAGGTGGAGGAACCTCCCACTGCCAAGCGGTTGGATCCGTTAGCCGAGGAGTGCGAATTGTTCTACCAGAACAACACTGGGCGCCTCCTCTCGGGTCGCTTGATTACCCGCTTGCCCTTCTTGGCGGTTCGCCCTCCTTTAGGGAGCTCCCGACCGATGGCCGAGAAGAGATTGTTGTCCATGGAGCGTAGGATGGCCAGGGATCCCGCATTCAAGGAGAAGTATATAGACTTCATGCGGGAGTATTTGGACCTTGGGCACATGTCCATCTCGCAGTTGGACTGGCGTAATGTGGAACATTACTTCCTGCCACACCACGCTGTTTTGAAGACTTCCAATGGGAAGATCCGCGTGGTCTTTGATGGTTCAGCACCCACGTCAACCGGAGTGTCGTTGAATCAGTGTCTGCATGCGGGGCCGAAGTTGCATCACGATGTCTGTGATGTTTTGACCAACTTCCGCCGGCACGCTGTCGTCTTTGTGGCCGATATCCGCATGATGTTCAGACAGACCGTGATTCACCCGGAGGATAGACGATACCAGCTCATCCTTTGGCGTGAGGATCCCCAGGATCCGATGTTGGCTTACGAGCTGAACACCAACACTTATGGTTTGCGGTCGAGCCCCTTTGTGGCGATCCGTTCGCTTTTGGAGCTCGCAGAGCGCGAACGGCTACGCTATCCCCGGGCATCTGCTCTTATTGAGGGGGGGGCCTTATTTGTCGACGATATCTGCACGGGGGCCTCGAGCTTAGATGAGGCTCTCGTCTTACGTGATGAGCTGATTGCGCTCTTGAGGGCTGGTGGCTATGAGTTGCGGAAGTGGCTGTCTAACTCACCGGACCTATTGGCAGATTTGCCTAAGGACCACCAGCAAGAGCCGCTCCTCTTTGAAAATCCGGAGACTCCAGACATGCTGTCTGTTTTGGGAGTCCAGTATCGACCAGTCCCGGATTTGTTCACATATAGATTGGAACTGCCAGACCCAAAGGTCTGGACTAAACGCACGGTGCTGTCTACTGTAGCCCGTACCTTTGATCCGAACGGTTGGCTCAGCCCTGTAGTGTTTTCGATGAAGTGCTTCCTACAGGAGCTCTGGGCTGCGGAATTGTCATGGGATGAGCCCCTCTCTGGTAGCCTCCTACGAGAGTGGGTGAGGTTCGTGTCATCCCTACCCGACGTCAATCGGGTTTGTATACCGAGGCAAATGCTGCCTTCGGGAAAGTTTAAAGCCTCCCTGCACGGCTTTTGTGACGCGTCCGAAAGCGGATACGCGGCAGCCGTTTACATCCGAACGGTGGATGCAGCAGGCGTTGTCGCCGTACACTTAGTTACGGCCAAGAGTAAGGTCGCCCCCCTTCGGACTAGGCTAACCATTCCGAAGTTGGAGTTGTCCGGCGCCACTCTCTTAGTACGACTAGTCAATCATGTTGCCGACACCTTGGGAAACGGTGTCGACTTGGAGTCGATATTTGCGTGGTCTGACAGCCAGGTCGTCCTTTGTTGGCTGAAGAGTTCAGTCCACACCCTTGAGGTTTTTGTGGCCAACCGGGTCTCACAAATTCAGACTTCAAAGGCCCCGTTGATTTGGCGCCACGTACCGGGCGAACTGAACCCCGCAGATTGTGCCTCCCGCGGCTGCGAGGCGCCTGAGTTAGTGGACCACCACCTATGGTGGAGTCCATCATGGTTGTTACGGCCTGAGCGCTCATGGCCTGCCACCCCGGCTGTGGCCAGAGTCCCAGACCTAGGCATGCGTGTTCACGCCGTGGAGACGGTGGCGGCTCCGCAGATGGAGTTTTTGTTAGACCGCTACAGTTCTCTTGATAAGTTGCTCGGCGTGACTGCTTGGATGAGGCGCTTTGTGCGAAATTGTCGCCAGCCTCAGGAGAAATCGTTGTCTCCGGTCCTCGCCCCACAAGAGCGGCAAGACGCTCTGTTGCATTGGTTGCGAGTGACGCAACAGCGAGAGTTTGAACCGGAGCTGAAAGCCCTGCGCTCAAGTAAGTCCAAGTTGAAGGGACCCTTGGTGCGGTTGAATCCCTTCTTGGACAGTACCGGATTGCTGCGTGTCGGAGGTAGGCTCAGACATGCCAACCTGCCGTACGGATCACGCCACCCTTTGTTGCTCCCCAAGGATGGACCGTTAGTTAGACTGTTGATTACAGACCGACATGTAAAGAATGCTCATGCCGGTTGTAATGCTTTGACCGCGCTCCTCCAACGAGAGTTCTGGATTTTGTCAGCGCGGAGAATAATCCGATCCGTTATTTTTCGTTGTCTCCCGTGTTATCGTTTGCGCGCCGATACGATGCAGCCCCAGATGGGTGATTTGCCTGCCGATCGAGTGAACGAATCGATGCCTTTCTCAGGAGTTGGAACGGATTTTGCGGGGCCATTTACCGTTAAGACATCGCGGCTTCGTAATGCTAGAACGGAAAAGGCTTACTTGTGTGTATTTGTTTGTTTGGCCACTAAAGCGGTCCACCTGGAGGTGGTTAGTGCCCTCACCACAGAAGCCTTTGTAGCCACGTTGAATCGTTTTGTGTCTCGCCGCGGAATGCCGTCGTTAATAAGGTCCGATTGTGGAACCAATTTCAAGGGCACCGATAGGTATTTAAAGGAAGTTTGTGAATTTTTGGATAGGAATAATTTTGAGATCGGATCCACACTCTCTCGCAGAGGAGTACGATGGCAGTACTCCCCGCCATCCTGCCCCCACTGGGGAGGGATTTTTGAAGCAACTGTAAAGGCCGCCAAAACTCACCTTCGTCGCGTTATTGGGGAGACGGTCCTCACGTTTGAGGAACTCGCGACCGTATTTTGTAAGGTTGAGTCGGTCCTCAACTCGCGTCCGTTGTGTCCGCTGTCTTCGGACGCGAATGATTTAGAGGCCCTTACGCCGGGCCATTTTTTGATTGGCAGACCGCTTAACGCCTTGCCGGAATATCCTTATTCCGAAGTGCCCTCCGGACGGCTCTCGCGATTTGAATTGCTCCAGCAGCTTACGCAGAGTTTTTGGCGCCGTTGGCATCTGGAGTATTTGCACATTTTGCAGCAACGCGTTAAGTGGTCGGATAGGACGACCCCACCCAAGACCGGAGACCTCGTGTTGGTAAAGGATCCAAACCTGCCGCCCCTCTGCTGGCGTTTAGGACGCATTGTTCAGCTTCATCCGGGGTCGGATGGTGTGCCCAGGTTTGCCGAGGTCCTGGTGGGGGACTCTGTTTTGAAGCGAGCGATCGCTACCCTCTCTCGCCTGCCCTTAGATTGAGTTGGCGGACAGTTTGCTACTGTCCGGGACGGGGGGATGTTCACGCGCACTCGCGAGCGGACAGTTGTCATTGTCAATGTCTCAGACAATGCGCTCGGGCCGGGTGTAGGATTCATTCGTTCGTTCGCCGTAAGCCGCCGGGAGGCGAGGTTGTGTGTTCCTGTAGCGACGTGCCGCGCCAGGAAACCTACCCGTATTGTGACCGAGATTTCGAGTTTTGCACCTACGAATGCACCGGTCGGGGTACAGACTTGTGACCCGTGTGTGTTCGCCTTGAAAAGCGCCGGGAAAGTTTTAGCTGTCTATTAGGGCATTGTGTAGTTATAAAAGTGTTAGCTATAAGAGTTTCCCATCGGGGGTTGGGTGAAGATCGACTTGCCAGGCGCGCGCGCCGGCGAGACAGCGATCAGCCCCCCTGGATTACGGACAGTATCTTCTAGTTAAGGTAGGACTAGCTCTTAAATAACTTAATTTTGCATGAGAAACATCCGTTTCAATAAACTGTGGAACACAGTAGATGGTCACCACAATTGTGCCTGATCACGTACATATATATATATATATATATATATATATATATATATATATATATATATATACATACTAGCGGCCGCCCGCGGTTTCACCCGCGTGGTTCCCCTCCCCGTGGGAATATCGGGATAAAAAGTACATATAAACTTTCCTCTTGAATCACTCTATCTATTAAAAAAAAACGCATCAAAATCCGTTGCGTAGTTTCAAAGATTTAAGCATACAAAGGGACATAGGGACAGAGAAAGCGACTTTGTTTTATACTATGTAGTGATGATACACTAGCTGACCCGGCAAACGTTGTTTTGCCAATGAGAGAGTTTCTTTTGACGTTTCATCGTTCAGTTCAAAAATTTGTACTAGATGGCGCTACCCCACTATAGCGACCTAACTTTTTCTGAAGAAGTAAACGAAAGAGTATTTACCTAATAGAAAATAGCAAAGAAAATAGTCTGTCTGAGTACAGTGCGACAACGTTTTCTGTTCCGGTGATAATCTTTGGAACTAAAATAGTTTTCATACGACAGTCCATTTTGACAGCTAATTTCATATTGCAAGTGGCTCCTCTCCTCTGTCACAGCTGTCACCGGAACATAGGAGTGTGGGACTATAATATACGAAAAGTCATTGTGTTTATTTATCTTACTCTATGCATTGTGTTGGCTTATGAAAGCTTTGGAGTGTCTCTGTGCAGATGGGTTTTGTTGTTATTTTTTTATGTATGATGAAATCTATTAGTCCATTTATTACAACCAAAATATGTTTGCACTGACCATGGATGGGGGCCCATCCCTGCCGCACACTCACATTGAGCTTCTAATATTATGTGATTGACAACTTTTCGAATGACATTATAATTAATGTTTTTTCGCACTTCTGATGCACATTATACCAGCCACAAAATAAACACCTTCATTATTATTATCATAGGTTAATCGGCTAGTAATTAAAAACCCCTCTCGATACATATTTGACAGAAGTGTCAACATTTTCTCTTTCAGCCAATACAGAATACTTCATTAGATCTTCTGAAGTAATCGATGGCGCTATTGTATCACACTCGTGATATCAAAAAAGCTTCTTTGATCCAGGACGCGTGTCTTATACGATGTGCTTGTGTTATTAACCAGCCCCTATACCGGCTAAAAATCTGGGTATGGACATGGGCTTCATTTGACATTTGAAGCCCATATTATGCCCATACAAGGACAAAAATTGGGCTTCAAATGTCAAATAAAGCCCATGTCCATATCCATATTTTATTGCCGGTGCAGGGTCTAGGGGGCTACCGGCTAAGAAATCTGGATATGGGTATGTGCTTCAACTGTCATTTGAATTCCTTATCTTGATAGATTTTTGCTGCTTTGTTCTGTTAAACGTTGCTAGCTAGTTATCGTTATACTCGACGTCACAAAACAAGGAACTGATAGCAGCTATTTTCTTTATAAAATTGACATAGAGTTCCCAAAAACATATGAAGTTCATACCCATAAAGTTACGCGGTAGCCCCCCAGGGCCCCTATCGCCCTATTTTGCAATAAGAGCGATTTCATTACAACTCCATTTCAATCAGTTTACGATCGTGTCATAAAAAGGTATCGCCCTAACGTTCACAAACGGATGGAAGACGGATTGCGATGGCATTGCGATCGTTTGGATCGGTGAATGAATGATACCAGTGATGTTACTTTTATGAATGAATCTTTTCAAAAATAGAGTGTCAAGTTGTCAATGTCAGTGTCATCCAACTGTCAAATACAAGGGATTTTAGGCGGTTGATTTTTGTGGTGCGTTGTGCGTGTGTGGAATTGGAGTTTTTCTGTTGAGGTGCAGGCTCGTTTTGAAATTACAACTTTTACAATAAATTTTACTGGCGTTTACTTTGAATTATTTCGTAGTACTTTTCAAGTTTTAGCGCGCTTGGCCTGCGATCGTTGAGGTTAAGCAACTTTCGCAATGGTCGGTCACGGGATGGGTGAACAAAAACTTTTCATCTCGAGCTACTCCGTGCTTCGGAAGGCACGTTAAGCCGTTGGTCCCGGCTGCACTTGCAGTCGTTAATACCCACCAATCCGCACTGGGCCCGCGTGGTGGGCCATTCTCCTTATCCATCCATGAGGAAGGCCAGTGCCCCAGCAGTGGGGACATTAAATGGCTGATGATGATGATGATGATGACTTTTCAAGTCTAGTCCAGATTTGAGAATAAACTCATCACTGGGGAAGACGGCTTTGCCTTGGTCACCCGTCACCTTACTTCATCTGATTATCACTTTTTTGTGTATTTTCGACAAGGTATTATTGTTTTCCGGAATTAACAACCACTCAGCAAGAGAATAAATACGTTTTAACAACTTGAAACACACAGAATCTTACTAAAATCCGCTAATAATTTCTGAATAATGTTGAAAAAACTGCCTCCGACTAGCTGTTTATTTTGACATAAGCGAACGGTCAGTTATCGGCTGCAATGTAATCATTTTACGTTTAAAAACCTAGCGCGATTCGAAAAATCGTTCCGAAAAGGAATGGTAATGGTATTGTTGTCGTTGAGAAAATAGCGCGATACCAAATTGTCAAATAAGAGCAATGTAAGTGTAATATAAGCGCATTTAGCATAGGGCGATAGGGCCCCAGATCAAGACGACACGATCCATAGTCTTTTTTTTTTTTTTTTTTTTTGGTTTATTTGGGTCAAACAAACAGTAACACAATACAAATTATAAAACAAACAAGAAATCGTTAACAACTAATTACTAATTGTGGAACCAACATCGTTAACCACAGATCAATTTAAAAAGGTTGAGATAGTCTTTCGATATGATTGAAGTTCGTTCACGAGTGCGGTGATTAGGCAAGTCTAAAATGTTATGCAATATCGGTGTCAAGTATTCAGTGCCAGGCCAAAATGTAAGCTATCCAATCGGAGTCCTGCAGGCGTAGCATGACAAACCCGAGAAGAGTTTTGTCTACCTCGAAAGTCTATAATTGACAGCCGAACAAATGGGTTTGTCTACGTTGAAATGTCATTTTTGACGTTTCGATATAGACAAAGCCTTTCTCGAGTTCGTCATGCTACCCGTGCAGTATTCAGTACTAGTCCAAGCCAGGGGGGCTACCGGCTAAGAAATCTGGATATGGGTATGGGCTTCAACTGTCATTTGAATTCCTTATTCTGATAGATTTTTGCTGCTTTGTTCTATTGAACGTTGCTAGCTAGTTAGTTCAACAGAAGAAAGCAGCAAAAATCTATTAAGATAAGGAATTTAAATGACAGTTGAAGCCCATACCCATATCCATATTTCTTAGCCGGTAGCCCCCCTGGTTTGAATCAAATTATCAAGAAAAACGAATACGCTCACAAAACACCACCAACGCATGGAAGCAAAGCAAACCGCAGACCTCACAGAAGAAAAACTTTACCACAGACAGATTAATTTGACAGTACAACCGACCGACACTCAAGTCTTTTTTAGGCTGAATGAACTAATCCTTTGCCATAATATGCTGAAAAAAGTAGGTTGTGTTAGGGTTACAGCGCCATCTAGTGCATCGAAAAAATACTGCAGGAAACTCTCCTATTGTAATAGTCATGAAGCTCGACTTAATACTGAGGTAACTGGAGAGTGTAGTACGAACAATTTTTTGTCCACCACAAATTACACAGTGGCTGTCTTCCGTCTCACCTACACTTTAAAAAAATACGTATGGTCATATGAGACAGCTGACAGCCACTACCTGCCACTACATACATAAATGTCAAATTTGCTGGCGACACTTTTTTATTCAGGGTGAGAGCTCCAGTTACCTCAGAGTATTAAGTCAAACTTCATGGTAATAGTGGACCCGGTCACCAACATCTTGTGTGTGTGTTTATGTTTATACACCAAAAGTTACTCTGTGAAGTAGAGTGAGTGTCAGATAACTCTGCGCGCATGCGCGACTGGGGCATTTTTGCGCTAGTTACAGTACATTATTTTATTCTAAGCTTATGGAAAAGATTAGTATTCGATTTTGACCGCGCAGACGTCAGTGATTACATACTCTTTGGAAACGGCAATGGAAGAAATGACAGATTTGAATCGAAGGTACGACAGTTAATTTTCATAGAAAATTACAATTTTTACTCAATTTTCCGGAATAATAAGTAGCCTATGTTACTCTTCAGCTCCCAAACTATCCCCATACGAAATATCACGTCGATCCGTTGTTCCGTTTTGACGTGAAAGAAGGACAAACAAACAAACAAATAAACAAACAAACAAACACACTTTCACATTTATAATATTAGTATGGACTAGTATGGATAGTATGGATACATACAGATCAAACTGAGAAGCTTCTTTTTTTTTGAAGTCGCTTAGAAATAGTAAAAATCAAACATTTTTCTATTAACGTAGGTGTTACTTTTGTAGTAAATAACAATATAAAAATAATATTATCCCAGAATTCCCACACATTTGAGGGATGTCGCCATAGTAAAAAGTTGTCACTATATTAATATCTTTCACCTGAGATACATTTCAAATCTGTTGGTTTTGGGGGACGTTTTGTCCCATCGTCCGTTCAAGTTGATAGCATTAGTAGTTCTTGATATAGCCAGTTGTGACAGAGAGACAAAGTCGCACCATAAGGGTTCCTTTTTACCATTTTGGTTCGGAACCATTATTGAAGTTCACACTTCACAAGCCTGGGCACTTACTGGTCTGCCATATCCAAAAAGCTTAGACTAAATACTAAGGTAACCGGAGTTTTCACCCTGAATAAAAAAGTGTGCCCAGCAAATTTGACATTTAGTACGTAAGTAGTGGCTGTCAGTTGTCTCATATGACCATACGTATTTTTTCAAAGTGTAGGTGAGATAGAAGACAGCCACAGTGCCACAAAAAAGTGTTAGTACTGCACTCTCCAGTTACCTCAGTATTTAGTCTTAGCTTTTTGGCCATATCGGTGCGAATAGATATCTTTCTTTACTCGCACGGGGTGGGTGTATACGGAATTAATATTTCTTGTATTGAATGTTGGTAGGTAAGTTAGCATTCAGTAAGCAGAAATTTCTATTTAAGCAAGTTGCATGCATTGGTGGCAAAGATTGAAAATAGATAAGTAGTTGAAAAAATATAGTTGAAAATTTATGGAATATTTTGTTTATTTTCGAAAATACAGGCCCAATAATAAAGTTAAAGTATAGAACTTTATTTGTAATTGTTGCACGAGGCCATACGTGCCAGTTAGACAAAAGGTTGTCAAGAGTGACAGACCCCCGACAAATCTAAATCGTTTATATTAGTAACCTAAATAGTATGACTTAGATTATTATAGTAGGAGATACCACAAAATAAAGAGTTTACCGCCCGCGTAGTTACTTTGTGGAGATACCTATAACAGTACATTCTTTGCATAAAATTATTTATATGTGATAACAATTTTTTCCATCTAGGCAGTTACGTAACTTGTCAAAAAGTTTGAATGAGTAAAATAGAAATAATTTATATAATACTAGCTGTTGCCCGCGACTTCGTACGCGCGGTGTAGTGACTTTTGTGTTAGTTTAGTTTATGTGTGTTTGTTGCCCAGATTTCATAACGCTCTTCTTGAAATCCTATTCTCTACTAAAAGGGTCTAAAGAATATCGAATATGCAGGCTAGAGTATGAACATGGTATGTTGTTATCAAATGCTGCATGAACATAAGTAGTTGAGCCCTCATTCAATAGATCTGTCCGTCTACCTATCAAGAAACTTTTTCTCAAGTATGCGTGGGAGGTATCAAGCTAAAATTTATGTTCTTACTTAGTAATGCATAATATCAGGCCAATCATATTTTTACTATAAAATGAAAAAGAGATTGTGTGTATCCATACTAATATTATAAATGTGAAAGAGGGTTTGTTTGTTTATCCGTCTTTCACGTCAAAATTGATGCAACGGATCGACGTGACTTTTGGAATGGGAATAGTTTGGCAGCTGAAAAGTGACATACTTAGGCAGCCATTAGACAGTCAATCTGGATCGCGATCCGCGATCAAAATCAATGATCGCGATCCAGATTGACTGTGTACGAAGGTGATTGACGGTTTGCGATCTTGATCGCAAAATATCTACATAGTAAATCTCGATCGCGATCAAGATCACGATCAGTGATCGCGATCTGGATGGACTGTGTAATGGCTGCCTTAGACTACTTTTTATCCCTGAAAAATATCACATTCCCGCGGGATAACGTCGTCGTTTAGTCCGAGCTTGCGAAGTCGCGGGCGGAAGGCTAGTATTTTGATATGGAGACATTTCCTATTTGTGAGAGCTTGTAATTAACTTTCTTCAAGTAACAGGTATAAAGTGTAATGATATACCTACCATTTAATTATTTAATTTAACATCATTTATGTAAGCTTTCCTAGTAAATAAATGAATAAATAAGTTAGATAGTAAACTATTTTTAATATTCCTTTATTTTATTGGATGGTACCTACGGCTGAAGGCCTAAGTAGCCAGAGCCGGTTAAATGACATAAAAAATGGTAGGTAGGTGTCGGTATCTACGTAGGTACTGGCTACTTAGCGTTTATGAGCAAATTTTTCTAAATTACATTGGTGACATTTTGTCTACATTGCGACAAACTTATTTCACACAGTGGTTAGTTTTTGGTACCTACTAAATATACTGTTGACTGCCGGCAGTCCATTTTGACAGTTAATTTTGTATTGCTAGTGGCTCCTCCACGACCACTGTCACCGGGTCAGATATATTTGTGGCACCACTATACTTACTGTAGCGACATCTAGCGTCGAGTGGAAATGCGAAATAGAAATATTACATCAATAGGGTGAAAACTTCGGTTTTGGCCACTGCCCCGAGTGCTTACTTAGCTTAAAACATTTCGTTAATAACTTTTGCTTGATAGTATACTTTTTATCTATGACTTTTAAGTCATAATAACAATAGTAATAATTCAGTTTACATCGAATTAGATGTTCTTTTATTTTATCTAAGTTAGTTAAGTATTGATTTCTCGATGTATCTTTTAAAATTTGATTAACAAAAACACATCAATCGGCACCCTTCGCACATTTTAGGTTTAAGAAATAGGTTTTTAATTTACTAAAATAAAACTAAATTTCGTAAGTATATGAATACTTAGTTATATGTTTTTTACTATGTTTGTCCACGAATTTCTCGAAATCTTAAGGCATATCGAGATGGTTTTATTTGATTTAAATTAGGTGTATTCTAACTTTAGCAACAGTCTAAGATTCATCAAAATCAGTTTAGTAGTTTCCGTGGGTATGTTATAGTACAATTCGCTAAAACTTATTGTTATTGTACACTAAAACTTAAGAAATAAAAAGTAATTAAAAAAAATAAACTGACTGGCACCGACCTCAAAAAGGTACCTAAATTATAGATATTATATTTTTCCTTTTCAGTTGACAAATACTTTTTGGAGTCTGTAAAATTTTTTTAAGTAGTTTTTTTGTATTGTAAGAAAAGTATAAGATACATTCTTGACAATTTTAGATATAAATTTTGTATTTTATAGATACCTACTTAAGACCATAGGCGAAATAAGTGAAAAATTATTTTTATAAAAAAATAAAACCGCCTTCTAAAAAACCACATCAAAAAAGTAAGAAATAATTCCTCACCAAATAAATAGCGTAAGTACTTTGAAGTCGGGCGTGAAACATGTACAATTTTTTGTTGTTTTTTGTTAAAACCCGCCCGACTTCAAAGTACTTACGCTATTTATTTGGTGAGGAATTATTTCTTACTTTTTTGATGTGGTTTTTTAGAAGGCGGTTTTATTTTTTTATAAAAATAATTTTTATTTCACTCTTTTTAGTGCATCGTGCAGGCAATTTGCGTGTTTTCAGGTAAATAGGTAAGTGATCAAACTCAAAACCTCCTTTTTCGAAGTCGGTTAAAATACCTTGAGGTATCCCCTTTTTAACAAAACAAGAATCATCTAAATCGGTTCATAAACAAAGGAGTTATGCCTAAAGATAAGTATTAAATTCACATAAAGTGGTAACGAAAACGACAGTATTTTCAAGATTTCCTGAAAACTACTGAACCGATTTCAAAATTTCAAAAAATGGGACCAACTTGGAAACCAACCTGATGTAATAACGTTTGAACCATTTCAATCGGTTCAGCCGTCTTCGAGTAATCGGTGGACATACATAAAAAAAAAAAAAAAAAAAAAAAAAACATACATACAGACGAATAGAGAACCTCCTCCTTTTTGATTTAGAAGTCGGTTAAAAAACATCTTAAAGTGGCAACAGCGGGGGCTTTCATCCTACTTAATATAATCATTCGAATGTACATTTGTGAAAGGTATATCGTAATCTTACTGACTTCCTGCGCCATCTATTGCTTAGTAGTTATGATGCGAAAGAAGTGAAAAACATCTTAAAGTGGCAACAGAGAGGGCTGTCACCCTAATTAAAATAATCATTCGAATGTACTTTTGTGAGAGGTATATCTTACTGACTACCTGCGCCATCTATTGCTTAGTAGATATAATGACGTAAATAACATAAAATTATTTTTATGATTTTATATGTGCCTGGATGGGTTTCAATTTATATTATGTTTTGAAGCAGGTAAAAAAAATAACATGATTCGTTATTAATTGAGACAGCGATTAAATATAACGTATTTTCATAATCATGTGGCGCCATCTATTTTAGTAAGAATCAGTCTTTGTATTTTCCCGTAGGAATAAGGGGTTTTTATTAAATATAAAGTACCCTATATGTTGACCCGGGTTATAAGCTATTACTTCACAAAATTTGGTAAAAATCCGTCCAGTAGTTTTTGCGTGAAAAGCGAACATACAAACAGAGAAACAGACAAACAGATAAACAGACAAACAGACAAAAATTTTAATAAATATCGTTTTGGGGTCTATATCCTGTACACATCACATAGCAGTAATTATTTTTTTTTAATCTTTCATGTACAGACTTTTTTTCCGTTTCTGTTTTATTATATGTATAGATTATTTTTACTTTTTTGCATTGCACACATTGCAATTGTTTTTATTGATTAAAAAAAACCTTAGATGATAATCTTTCAATTAGGTACTAAACTTTAAATTATTTTGAAATCTTCTCCAAAATTGCGTATTGCTAGAGGTGCCCGTGGCGCAGTGATTAGCGCGCTTGACCTGCAAAGGTTGAGGTGAAGCAACTTTGGTCAACTTGGCCGGTCACGGGAAAAGTAACCAAAAACTCATTATATTGTGTGTTTGTAACACAGAGTGTTAAAAATAAAAATAATAGCGAACGTCCTAAGGAAAAACTAAAAAACATTACAAAATAAAAATGCTAATTTTGTATGGAAAATCTTCTGACGTGCTCGTGCTATAACACAGCCTTCTCTATCGTCTTCTATAATACTACAGTGCCACAAACTTTTCTGTTTCGGTGGCCAAAATGTGAAACTAACGTGTTTTTTAAATGTCATTTTGCTGTCGAGTTGATGTCCAACCATGGAGCTAGACTACATACTGAGGTAACTGTAGGGTGCAGTACTAACACTTTTTTGTGATCACAAATTCCACTGTGGCTGTCTTCCGTCTCACCTACACTTTCAAAAAATACGTATGGTCATATGAGACAACTGACAGCCACTACATACTAAATGTCAAATTTGCGGGGTACACTTTTTTATTCAGGGTGAAAACTCCAGTTACCTCAGTATTAAGTCTAGTCTAGTCTCCATGTGCCCAACCATAGCGCTACTGGCGGCTGAAGGTCTTAGTAGTCAGGGCCGGGTAAATTGGTACAAAAATAAAGAAAAAAGTACGTAGCGCCGCAGTGTCACCGGAACAGAAAAGATTGTGGCACTGTAATAGGAAAATGTCATATATTCATTTGACAGTTCGAATTCTATCGGGGCATCCGTAGTGATTACATGCTCTTTGGGGGCATCTCTTCGAGCAACGCGGGCCTCGGAAGACCCGCGTTGCTCGAAGGGGCATCTAGTCTATCCGAAGGAAGGACTGTGCCACAGCAGCAGCAGACATTAAATGGCTGAATACTGAGATTGCACTCCAGAAAAAAATAATGAAAATCGGAAGGTACCAACTCGCGAGCTCGCGAGTTTTACACTCGCCAGATGAATACGTCCCCTTTATCATACTTCCCATCGTATTGACTGTGTCTACATTCGCAATCAATCAACCGATCCACAGTGTAAATACGATAAGCAACCTGTTTTCGTTTTCTTGCAACTATGTATGTATGAGTGATGCTATATTTACCTTAATTTAATTAAATAGACGAGTCAGAGTCACCCTCAGTGCTGGGGTCAGGCACGTCACGGAGGCATTAGCTTTCACCACCTGCAACTGCAGCGGAACGAACGAGCGAGCAGCATAGGAAAAAATATTCCTACCATTTCAAAATTGCAGTTAATTGGCTGTTCTTCTTTTAATTCATTCAACCTATTTGTTGTGTTTTATAAATAGGTTTAACGTGCTCAAAGTACTTAGACAACTACTGACCTTTAAGTTTCATGCCAACATTATCTTTCCAACATTTATTAATTTCAACATTATGCATTTCAAATTTCGGCTATTAATGTATGCGTTGAAATTATGCTTATAATAATAACGGCAAATCAACATTATGCGTTTTTAGTTTCAGGCGATAAACGTTATGCGTTTTGTTACTTAATATGTGTGTGTGGTCTATTATTATGTCACTTATTAAGTATAATTTTATTGATTGATACTCTGTCACTATCAAAAGTTGTTACTTAAGGGACACAGACAATCAGTCTGCCTGCAGGCAAGGGCCTGTCGGTGGCTGCAATCAGCCACACACTCACAGTTTTACACGTAGTAACTATTTAGTAATCTGTGGTTTTACATACAAAAACCGAATGTCAGGCTGCATGTTCAATCGAGGACTGACAGTCTGTGGGCCCCTTTACTCCTTTTTATTAAGTACAAAAAGTTCTTAAAGATTTTAAATTATTTTTATGCTGTATAGGTACTTAAAAGTTGTAAAAATATTGATAGAAGTTCTTTGCTACAATACTTACGTTGCTATGAGCTTAGATTAATAACTCTACGCTTATATTCTAAGGATATGAGTTATACAGTTTCTTTTTATTTTGCCCACGGCATCCCTGTCCCCGTCAGACCCTAATGGATTAGTTTCTAGTCATGAAACGAGCGGGCTTATATGACATATCTTTTTGTAAAATCTATGAACGATATACTTCGTTTTTAGAGCAGTGCATGTCGGATCTAAAATTGTGAAGGGCTGCACATTTTTTTTTTCAAAATATGTACTTACCTACTGTGCTATAGGTTACCTTAGTGTAAGATTTTATTAAATAACTAGCCTTCCGCCCGCGGCTTCGCCCGCGTGTACTACACGACGTTATCCCGCGGGAAGGTGATATTTTTCAAGAATAAAAAGTAGCCTATGTCCTTTCTCAGGCTCTAGACTATCTCTGTACCAAAAATCATTCAAATCGGTTCAGTAGTTTAGGTGTGATTGTGTAACACACAGACAGACAGAGACGCATTTATAATATAAGTAAAGATAAGGTTTCAAAGTGCTACGACTCTGGGCCCATTTTGCACTTTGTTATTTAAAAGTTTGACTACTTTCGGGAAAACCATGACAATGGCTGGGGGAAACGCTCATTGAGCGGGACAAAGGGGACAGGCAAGGTCACTCTCTCAGGCCAAACATTGCACCTTGCTTGTTTGGGTTCGGTAGACAGCGGTTCGACACAGTTCGCGAAGCTTTTCGGCTTTTCAGACTCGGTTGCACTGCGGTGTGACCATGCCAGGGATATCTTGCGTCGTTGTCCATTTTACCTCTGTCGAAGGAGCTTGCTCGGGAGGCTTGCTATGCCAGCTTCTAAATAATGGGTACCTACAGTATTTTAAGTGGAGTCGGTTTGATACAGAATGTTATGGGCCGTTCTGTTACTACAATATCCAGCAATGACCGGCGGTTTTGTCGGCTGATTTGACGCAGGGGTAGGGTACCTGCCTTCTGCGCTAGAGGGTTAGATTCCCGAACAATACAAATATTTGTGTGCATGAACATGTCTATTTGTCTTGGTCTGGGTGTTAAATATGTAAGTATATTAAGTATGTACTTACATAAATAAGTATATACTTAAGTATAATATTTATCCATCATCTGGTTTCCGTAAGACAGTTTCTTAATGAAAACTACTTATGAGCAGCTAGATAATTTGATGTGATTGTAAAAAAAAAATTATATTGATAATTTCATGAAATACGGCCATTTCATGAAATGCTCAATTCAATGATCGGACAACTACACACACATTATCTGACTCTCCAATTCAAACGGACGCGGCGACCAAGTGTTTGCTAAGGGGGAACAACGTCAGTAGCTCGTGCTGGAGCGGATTTTCCGCGACGTGGTCGCTTATTTGAATGATAATTAGTTTTTTTTTACTAAAAATTTCATTTTCATGACAAGCTTTTTTGCTGACTGTACTTAAATATTGTATTGTCATCTAAACCAAACCTGTAAACAAAATTTCAGCTCCATCGGACACTAGGAAGTGGGTCAAATTAAGCTTGCAAGATTTGTCTCCCACTAACTAACTAACTAACATGGCAAGTAAATAATAAGATTTTACTAAAAATTTCATTTTTATGACAAGCATTTTTGCTGACTGTACTGGCATCGTATTGTACGCACAACAATGTTACCGCGTCGCTCCCGCTTCTCAGACGCGTGGTCGCGTCAGTCTCTTCAGAGCGTTTCTAAGCAAAATATAGATATTTCATTACAAAATATTGTAAGATCTATACAGGGGTTTCCAAACATTTTTTTACTGACGCCTTTGGGCATTTGCTAATCGATAGCGACGCCCTCCTCTGGGCATTCGATTTTATTAATTAACTAGCTTTCCGCCCGCGGCTTCGCCCGCGTGTACTACACGACATTATCCAGATGGAATGTAATATTTTCCGGGATAAACTATGTCATTCTCTAGCTCCCAATCTACTCCCGTACCAAAAATGCCATTGATCCGTTACTCCGTTTTGGACGTGAAAGACGGACAAACAAATAATACCTACTTATTGATTTTCCCGTGGGAATATGATACTATCCTGTGGTAAAAAGTATAAGAGCTCATTATAATCCTTGCCAGGGTCTCAAATTATTTACCTACTTGAAAACCAATTTCTGTCCCCAAATTAGCCTGCGCTCAAAGTGATTTTTCCATACAATGAGATTTCCCGCGGTATAAAGTAAAATATATCCTTTCCAGGGCCTTAAACTGTCTCTATTCTCAATATCATGCTTCCCATAAACTCAAACTATCGCCTTAAATACCAATTCCATTCTACAGCTTTGCCCGAGCTAATGAGCCTTATTCCCGCGGTTACATTTTGCCTATGTCCTTCCTAGCATCAGGACATGGGTGTCCCGGTGCTCCTATCAGTAGGAGTAATTAGTAGGAGCACCCGGAAGCACTGTCTCAAACTATCTCCATTCCAAATTTCATCAAAATTGCTTCAGCTGTTTTGACGTGAGCAAATACAATTTCGCATTTGTAATAATAGTGGGGATAGCAGAAATAGGAATATGAATGGCCGGCCGCGACTACGTCTGCGAGTACTACATGGCAAAATTTTGTGTCAAAAAGTAGGTAGATAGGCAGGCATACTCTAAGGTCTCATCAGTACCATCATCAATCTATTTTAATTTCCCCGCTGCTGGGGCACAGGCCTTCATATAGATGGATAAGGAGAATGGACCATGACCTTCCACACGGGCCCATTGAAGTTGGTGTACTAACCAATCCAAATGCAGCCAGAAGCATCGTCTTATCATGTCTTCCGAAGCGCGATATATTTTTTAACAGCAATCCCATGATAGACCATTGCAAAAGTCAGAACCTCATCGATCGTAGGCCGAGCACGCTACCCGTGGTTTAGGCATAAGAAGGTAACGATACCTAGACAAACAGGAGCTACTATCGTATGAATAATATTCGGACATTCTCCTACTCTTGAACTACCAAAATGCAAAAAATCAAGTCAATACTTTGCTAAAAAACGTGTAATACTGATTTTCTTGAGTTTTATTCCAATGCATAAAGAATTTTTTGCTTTGCACGAAAATGAGCTGTGATGGAACCCATGCTTCACGGGAGCTGTAATTTTCCCAGAGTTCAATTATCCCGATCGATTTAGCCGTTTAGTTGTGATGTGATTGAGCCATAAACATCCAAACTCCGTATCTTTAATACCCCCCACCCACCCTATATAAACATTAGCCCCCCTTTTCTACCCTATAAGGGGTTTTTTATTTTGCCTACGCAGATCATTTCATCATGACCTATTATCCTTCATATCAATTTCCATACTCTTAAGTCCAGAAATGAGGAAGTTTTCATATAAGCCTTAATCCCCCTTTCTAT
The DNA here is from genome assembly GCA_949710035.1 of Crambus lathoniellus. Classification (NCBI taxonomy): domain Eukaryota; kingdom Metazoa; phylum Arthropoda; class Insecta; order Lepidoptera; family Crambidae; genus Crambus; species Crambus lathoniellus. Next base: position 36,027,967 of record OX453296.1, read on the forward strand.
CCTATTAAGGGTTTTTTATAACTTCGCATACGCAGATCATTTTCAATCGTAACCAGTATCCAACATACCAATTTTCATATTTCTAAGTTTAGAAATGAGGAAGTTCCATATAAGCTTAAACCGCCCGTTTTACACCATTATCGGGGAGTTTTTTTTACGTCGCTTACGCAGATAATTTTCAATCGTGATCAGTATTCAACATACCAATTTTCATACTTCTAAGTTCAGAAATGAAGAAGTTCCATATATACTTTATCTCCCCATTTTACCCTATTAAGGGGGAGTTTTTTTACTTTGCTTACTGAGATCATTTTCGGTCGTAACCAATATCCAACGTACCAATTTTCATGCTTCTAAATTCATAAATGAGGAAGTTCCATATAACCTTAACCCCCCCATTTTACCCCTTTAGGGGGGGAGTTTCCTAAAATCCGTTCTTAGCGGACGTCTCCTAGGCATAATCTACCTTCCTGCCAAATTACATCTTTGTTGGTCCAGTAGTTTTCGAGATTTCGTGATGAGTGAGTTATGTCCCCTCGATTTTATATATATAGATTGAATATTATGTAGGTACGTACCTATACTACGTCTACAATCAGGTAAGTAAATATAGTCTACAAATAAATAACAATCACGAGGTCGGCAACCGATCAGAGGAGATGTTGGTTGGTCAGGGCGTTCCCACAGGCCACCATTCCCATCTTATCACATTTTGCAATTTTTAAAAATTATAAAAAAATACTAAATTTAAATATTTTCTAAATTGCTTTTTTGGGGTTGGATATGAGGCTATTACCTAACATTTAAGGTATATTTTACAAATAACGATTCAACCGTATCATATCTGGAGGAGTTCAAACTTGGTATGTTTTGAAAATGATTTTTATTTTCATTTAAAACAAGTGGCTTAAATTTAATGATGTGATACATTTTTAGAATAGGCTTAGTAAGCCCTTTCATTAGATACCTTACACGATAGGTTTCAAAACAAAAAAAAATCCCATACAAATAAAAGATGACGTCATAACTCCTCTCTTTTTTTTCGTTTTTTTCGTGCTACGGGTCAAATTGATTCTTATGTCCTAAAGATCAATCGTTCCGATTTTCTTGCCTTAAACACCATTTGCAGCATTTTCTGGCGTACCGCTAGGACTATAATTTCATACATTTTTTATGAACGCCGATGCCGGTAGTCGTCATTTGTTTCTTCTTCTAGTTTCAAGTGGCGGCGTTTGTATTGTGTCTCGTGTGCGGGGTCGGAAGTGAAGATCATTATACTTGAATGGCTATCAATTTACTGCGGCTATACATATGCCGGCCGACCACGCAACTCTACTACAAGAGTAAGAATCAACGCGAGCTAAACAATCTATAGTCTGTATTATATTTATATTATAGTATTCTTTGATTATACATGATGATTGACTTACGCATTGCTTGTAGTGGTCGGGGAGTCGTCATCCCCGGACACGGTGGATACGGGGGAGGCCGGGGGAGCGTCGTCTGAAGCGTCCGGAGTGTCCGGGGACGTGGGCCCGGACGCCGTCGCCCGGACAAAGTCGCGTGTGCTCCGGATCACGCTGGATGTGCATCTTTGCGTGTGTGCCATTGTTAGACGCTCTGCAAAGATATAGGTAAGTATATAATAATATTGCAAAGATGTGGTACCTACTTAAGCTTGCTTTGGTCCCATTTTTTGGGATTGTACATAATATGTACAGAAAAGTTGACATTTTACTCAAAATTCTAGCCTCAGTTGTTATCAATTTTCGTCTTCTTAATTGAATAACTATCCAATGTAGAACTATAAAATTTATATTTTTTGAGATCCCTAGAACAAGCCCTTACCGTAGTAAGTAACTATTTAGTAATCTGTGCCCTTACGTTTGATATGCTACTTACTTACACGACACAGTTTACAAAACTTTATTTTTATTTTTATTACGCTCTCCATATATCATTCGTTATAGGTACCCTCCGTCTTTAAGTTCCTTGACATAAAAGCATAGAAGTACCAAATTTTAACTTTGGCCCAGTGGTTTGGAGTAAATGGGCTGTGACAGACAGACATCAAGTGATCCTATTGTTAAATTTCTTAATTTTTTTTGATATGTGGGTTTATTTTTAAAGGTCCAGCTATAATTCAGCATTGTGGCTTCAAACTGCAACATGTGTCGAGCTCACAGGCTCAGCTGGTCAGCCCTTTCAGTTGTTTCCCATTAATTATAATCCAGATGATTGTTTGTTGTTTTTATTACAACCGATTCCTTAAACCTATAGGAATCGTTATAAAAACACTGTTTAGGTATATACTTATTTGACTCTATAATAACTGTTAATTGCATATTAAAATTATAACCATGTTTATTGTCAAAAACGATCTTTGTTTATTTATTTGTTCTCAAAACGACTAAAAGCACATTCTATGCAGGACCCTACATACCTAACTAGAACCACCAATTACGTCAAATAGTACCTACATAGGTGCAATATTATTGTAAAAGTTCCGTGAAGTGAATGCGACACGTTGAAACAGTACCTGATGGCTTGGAAGAAAGTCTTTCCGCCAATATGGCGAAGTCTTCTTCTTCTTCTTTTTTCTTTTTTGCAATATTGCTATTTATTTTTTTCACATTCGACGTGAAAAGCAGAGTGTATAACTCGTACATAAAACCCATTTTATGCACTTGTTGTACAATCTACTATACTTCCTCCAGTAGGTATCTGTCAAGAGATTGCGCTGACCTAAAACTGCAATATTCTACACCGCAATTTTTTGACGAATATATAGCCTCGCTGATGGATAGATTTTTACGTTTTATTTATTTATATTTATTTATGATTGTACGGAACGGACCTTCGGTGCGCGAGTCCGACTCGCTCTTGACCGGTTTTTTTATTAATTTCTTTTAATAAGTACTTACTTACCTCTGTCATTGTAAGTAGTTTAGGTACCTACTTACTTATTATTTGAATGGAAAAAGCTGGGAAAAAGATGTTGCTCTTGTTTTTCATCATAGGTACCAGTGTAAGAAAGAGTAGGGCAGGCGTACCGGTTTTGGCCACTTTAAGGATTTTTTCACTTTTAACCGCTTAGTGCTTAATGGTCTTAAGTATTTTAGAGAAAATTTATAATGTAGAGTTATAGATAATTTATCGACCTTTAAGGGTACAATCTACAAAGTAAAAAAAAATAATAGTTTTATTTTATTTAGAACAAATTCTGCGGAGGGGGCCAAATACACCGTTTGCATTGGTTTTGGCCACTTTCATAAAATTACTATATTTATAAGTTCCGAGTTTATGCTTAATTGATGTCTTACTAGAGTTCTGGACTAAAACACTACATGAAATAGTATTTCAATCACAGCTAGCTCCTTACTACAATTTTATAAGTATACCTGTATCACTTGATTATAAGAAAATTAGCGGATTGAGTCTAGTGTAGGCTAGTGCCTACACTAGCCTCAATCCGCTAATTTTCTAGTACGTTAGCTAACAAAAGTGAGTTGTGAGTCTTTTAAAATAAATGAACTTTATGATAGGTTGGAAACTTTCTACTAATGCCAAAGTGGCCAAAGGTGGCACAATGCAAAAATTTCTAGCCCCACTTTTGGCCACTTATTGTTTCCCAACTTTTTGTAAGAACAGTGAAAAAACAACACTTAATCCATCTAGAGGAAACATATTCTAATATGATATAAAATATTAAATAACCATAAAATAATTTTATTGTAGAAAAAAAAAATGATTTTACAAAACCTTTACCCTTAACATTTTGCTTAAGAATTTTACAAAATGTTAACTTTGAAACATAACACGTGTTTATTTCTAAAATATCGTACTACATAAAAAAAGCTAAGTGCTGTAATTATTAACTAAAAGTCCAATCTTTTATTCGCCATTAATAAATATAAGCAATAATTATTTAATTCCTATTTATATAACTATAAAGTGAAAAGTGACCAAAACCGGTACAGTGGCCAAAACCGGTACGCCTGCCCTACTTTACATATCCAATAGGAAAGAAAACCAACAAACGTAATAAACGTAATTACTTATAAGTTTGTTTATTCGTACAGAGTACGTAAATAATGTCTTACGTAGGCCTACGTAACTATGATCTTATCGTATCGTAACCATACTACAGACAAGTAGGAACTGTAACCATAGCAACGGAGTGCACCGCGGTGCGCCCTACAATTTGGGATAGGACGAAAGGTCATTCAACTTTCTACAATCGAGCAAAATTTAAAATTCTTTCTTCTGTCTTAAAATAAAGGAACATTTTTATTATTTTGATACCATAGGTTGGTATCAAATTAATATCTTGCTAATGTAGAGAATAAATTAAAAACGCATTTAGTCATAAATCAATGTTACAAAATAATGCATCCACCTACCTCAGAGCCAGTAATAAAACGTCATAAGACATCGGAAAAATATTCTCCAATTATTCCAGTCATTGTCTTGAATGAAACTTTAATTAGTATTTATTTGACATTTGAAACACACTTTATTTATAAATAATATAAAAACAAAACAACTCTCACTTCCATTCAAAACATTCATTTTATACATCTCTATATTTTTGTATAGGTATAGAAAGCTATACAAGTTCAACGCAGCGACATCTGTAGTTTACTTTATGAACTAGCGAACGTGTTGCTGAATTAGAACTTGCAGTGCTCTCTGAAGGCTCTACACACGCCCCGATTCGACCGCCGATTTGGTCTGCTCCGAACCTTTGGACGTGTGTAGCATAGTCGTCTGTCCGACCATAATTTATTAACTACTAGCGGATCCTCGCGGTTTCACCAGCGTGGTACCCGTTCCCGTGGGAGTATCGGGATAAAATATAGCCTATATCACTCGGGAAGAATGTAGCTTTCTAATGGTGAAAGAATTTTCGAAATCGGTCCAGTAGTTTCGGAGCCTATTCGATGCAAACAAAAGATTTAGCAAGTTTTAGTACCTTAATGAAAATAACAGAAAATTTAAAAATAATGAAGTTGAATTCTTCACAATCCTTACTTCCTTACTTATATTATAAATGCGTCTCAGTCTGTCTGTGTGTTACACAATCACACCTAAACTACTGAACCGATTTGAATGAATTTTGGTACAGAGATAGTCTAGAGCCTGAGAAAGGACAAAGGCTACTTTTTATTCCAGAAAAATATCACCTTCCCGCGGGATAACGTCGTGTAGTACACGCGGGCGAAGCCGCGGGCGGAAGGCTAGTAATAATTAACACAATAAAAAACAGAAAATATTTTCTATCTATTGCAGGCAAATCGATGTTTTCAGTATGTATAAATAATATTAATATTGGGAGATTAGCTGTGGCTGGCAACATCTGCAATTACAACTTAGTGCGGCCAACCGGCCAGCCCCCTGATTCACGAATCGTCGGAAAGGCTACCGACAGCGGAATGTATGCACTGTCTCTGTCACTCACTATACAGGGTGTTAGGGGCACCCTTGCAAAAACTGTAACCATGGCTTCGGACCATCATGCTGAACAACATACAGCAAGAATTTTTTGTCGGAAATGAAAAAAATAATTGGACTTTTCATACAAATTTAGCAACTTATCGGGACATTATGTATGGAGAGTCGAAATATTTTTTTCGTTTCCGACAAAAAATCTTGCTGTGCGTTGTTCAGCATGAAAGCCTGAAGCCATGGTTAAAGTTTTTGCAAGGGTGCCCCTAACAGCCTGTAGAATAGACAAAGACTAAGTATAGAATTTTTTTGAATCAGGTTGCAGATTTGGTGCGGCAGACATGGTTTGAAACTTTGAACGTGTGCAAATCGACGGTCGGAACGGGACGTCTGTAGCGGCCTTAAAGCAAGTTGCAAGTAAATAGGTACTTGACTCAATTCGAGATGGCGCTAGCGCTACTCCCAACCCAACAAACCATTTTCATGTAAAATGTTGCCAAGACGACACCACGCACAGCCTTCTCTACTGTACATTATAGAAGGCTGTGCATCACGGCATGGCTCGCACTGTCTCAAAGTTATCAGATTAGATTTCATGTAGAGCCAAGCATCTAACTCTACACCAACGCTCTACACGCCATTGCCTTAACTTCACAAACTCTACCTTAGCATACCTAGCTAGCATAGCATAGCCATTAATTAGTGCGCTATTTGATATAAGTAGTGCGCAGGTGTGGCCGGGTCTCAGCGCGCTAATTTGCTTTAGTTTAGTGCACAATTTAATGAACGCTCATCATGACGTTATTAACGCCATTAGGCGTCACGCAGGTGAAGCCCCAGCATTAAAATAATATGTGGCTTAGGTAGCGTACCTAAACGTGTAAAATTTATAACCAAAGTTCATTATTTTTCTGCTAGTTAAACAATAGTTGTTTATTTACTTACCTAGTAACATACATCACCTGAAGCTTTCTGCACAAAATTTTTTATTATTAGAGGTTCCTTATCCAAGTTTTGAGTTATTAATTTGCAGACTTGCTAAGGGGATCTAGCTATTATAGGTATCTATACCTAGGTGAAATAATGTGTGTCAAATGTGAAACATTGAATACCTAATTGAAATTAGTTACATATCATTTCATTGTAAGTATTCAATTTTCCGAGATTTTAGGTTTGATTGTCTTGATCTTTTAATTACCTACCTATGTTTCTTCAAGGTCGAATTTTTTATCAATTAAGTACTAAAGAATGAATTAAAACTGATTTAGGTACATATTTCTATTGATTCACACATCAAGCACTGTTCGCTTAAAAAGGACTTTCCAAACAAAACGTTCTTTGTTTTATTGTGGTTCCTATAATATTTTTTTAGAAAAATGTTTTATTCTCCTTTATTTTCCTTTTTTCATTAGTCAAGCAGGTAGTTAATTAATTAAGTATACCTAAACGACACTCATCATTAATAATGTAATGATGAGATCCGCAGAAGAACTAAGACATCGCTTGAAGGATTGCATCGTTGAAGTGGCTGTGGGCAGGACACATAGCGCGGAGAACCGATGACAGTTGGGGCGGAAAGGTTCTCGAATGGCGACCGTGTACCTACCGGACGACATTCCGTGGGCACGCCCCCTACAAGGTGGAACGACGATCTGGTCAAGGTCGCGGGAAGCCGCTGGGTGCGGGCAGCGCAGGGCCGATCGTTGTGGAGATCCTTGGGGGAGGCCTATGCCCGGCAGTGGACGTCGTTCGGCTGACATGATGAAACGAAATTAAAACACTTTAGGGATAGGAATTTATCATTCAAAACAAAACTATTGCAATGTTATTGTTGTTTGTTGTTGACGCCGCAGGCCGTGGTACGATTCCTGTCGAGACTAGTTTAGAGTTGCTTCTCTTTTTTAGGGTTCCGTAGCCGAATGCCAAAAAAACGGAACCCTTGTTGATTCAACATGTCTGTCTGTCTGTCTGTCTGTCCGTCCGTCCGTAAACCACAACCACTTTATTCCAAAACTTTTACGACTACTATGTTAAGACTTGAGACTGCTGTGAACCGCTTTACTATTTTTATAGAAAAAAAATGGAACTGATTTTTTCATCATACCTATTTGTTTAGTGTGTCTATAGATAGGTCTTTAAAAATTACAAGGTATTTTGAATCACTTTTCCTCAAAGTAAATATTTTGAAAGATAGACACCTCCAAAGCTAAGTGGTAAAATGTGTGTTTCCCACACTTTGAATGTTCCTTGTGGGTGTAGGTTATCGGAAATTTGAATCGGACGACTCGCACTTGGCCGTATTTCTAGTATTAAGTATTTTCTAGTATAGGGCAGGCGTACCGGTTTTGGCCACTGTACCGGTGTTGGCCACTTTTTGCTCTAAAAGTTTTCTAAACAACTTTTAGCCATTTTTGATAGAGGCAATTAAAATAAGGTATTTTAAGGTAATAATAACAACCGTTAGAATTCCTTATGTCATACGATTTTTTTTCAATAAATTCCATTTTCTGTTTGAAAAAATGTTTTGTATGAAAATTTTAAGAAATTTGTTTTGGATGAAATACTTTATAAACCTTAGTTTTTAACAATCATATTGTTGTTTTGCAATTGACTGGTTTCTAGCGCATTAGAATATATTGATTTTACCTGGGTTTGGTTTTGATTTTTCGCAATACGTACAAAAGTTTAACTATCAGTAAGTGGCCAAAACCGGTTCATTTGGCACCTCTTACACATTGTGTGCAATATAAAAAAAACTATTTTACTTTTATAAATTTGAAAAATGTACCTTTAAAGGTAGATAAATCTATATATATAAAAATGAATCCCTATTTCCCTTGGTCACGACATCACGCGTGAACGGCTGGACCGATTTGGCTAATTTTGGTCTTGAAATGTTCGTGGAAGTCCAAGGAAGGATATAGGGGTAGGGTAGGGGTAGGGTAGGGTAGGGGTAGGGGTAGGGTAGGGGTAGGGTAGGGGTAGGGTAGGGGTAGGGTAGGGGTAGGGTAGGGGTAGGGTAGGGGTAGGGTAGGGTTGGGTAGGGGTAGAGTAGGGGTAGGGTAGGGTAGGGGTAGGGTAGGGCTAGGGTAGGGGTAGGATAGTGGTAGGGTAGGGTAGGGTAGGGGTAGGGTAGGGGTATCGTAGGGGTAGGGTAGGGGTAGGGGTAGGGGTAGGGTAGGGTAGGGGTAGGGTAGGGTAGGGGTAGGGTAAGGGTAGGGTAGGGGTAGGGTATGGGTAGGGTAGGGGTAGGGTAGGGGTAGAGTACGGGTAGGGTAGGGTGGAGTAGGGGGTAGGGCCACGGGAACGAAGTCGCGCTGGGTCAGCTAGTTATCTATAATTTAAGATATAATCCTACTAATATTATAAATGTGAAAGTTTAGATGTTTGGATGTTTAGATGTTTGGATGTTTGGATGTTTGTTACTCAATCACGCCAAAACGGCTGAACGGATTTGGCTGAAATTTGAGACATAGATACTTTGTAGCCTGGAGAGGAACATAGGCTACTTTTTATCCCGGAAAAGTATCAAATTCCGGCGGGATAACGTCGTGTAGTCCACGCGGGCGAAGCCGCGGGCGGAAAGCTAGTTTGTGTCATAAATACCTAAGACCATTTAGTACTTAGTGCTTAAAAGTCAAAAAATCCTTAAAGTGGCCACAAAGGGTACCTCTGCCCTACTGCCACAGAATAAATAATGCTCAAAATAGGGCCGACCCCATGGTTTTCTAAATCTTTGTTTACATATAATATAGGTACTTTTTAGGACTATCGTAACATTGAAAAGATAAACCGACCATGTTAATGGATAATTGCTACCACAGAACACGGTTTTTTTTCTATTTCCAAGTTCTGTGATTGCTACCTAGGTATACCTACCTACCTGTTTAATTTCTAAGCCCCTAGTTTAAAAATATTCTTTTAAGAAAATTCAATTCGTGAACGTATTTTGAAAAAATTGGCGAGTGTTGAGTTGTTGGAAATAAAGAAGTTGCAGTAGTTCAAATGTTCTTAAATGATCCAATAATTTAAGTTCGCATGCATGGTCATAATTTGTACCTAATATTTATTTGGACTCATCTTGGCTCATTTTCGTACAAAGCAAAAACATATCAAGTTCTAATATATTCTAGAGACATTCGTCAGGCTTCTATTCCTTCCTTATCAATGTTTTTATATTCGATTAATGACTAATCAACTCGCTTATAGTTTGTAGTGCTGCAGTCTTGTTATTGTTGTTGATCAAAGGCTGCCTAGGTCAAATCTTCATAAAGCTACATTGGATATTTATTTCGACCAATAAGTTCGCATGTAGTAAATTGTAAACATAGCATTCTTTTAAGTTTAGTCATTAGTTCAATCTATTGATTTGGAATCATCTTAGCTTATTTTTGTACAAAACAACAACATATAAAAATCTAAGATATTCTAGAGATATTCGTCAGTATTCTATTCCTTCCATAACAATGTTTTCATTCATACATTCGATTAATGACTAATCAACTCTTTTATAAAATGTAGTGCTACAATACTGGGTCCAGGCTTCATACATACTTGTACATTGGTCACCCATCACATGACAGGCCATTGCGAAAAGTTGCTTAACCACAACAACCGCAGTCCGAGCGCTCGAACCAAAACACCACGGGAGCAATAGGAATATTATGCGAACTTAATTTATTGGAAGAATTATCAAGTCCATTCTAGTGAAGTATTTTAGGTCCTTTTTTGTTCCGAGCTTAGTCGGCATTTATTCTAAAAATGTTCTAATTATCCACGAAAATATTTAAGAGAAGGGTTCAAAGTGCTACAACATGGGGACCAGGGTTCATACAAAATCACACTTTGTCCTCTATTAAATTAAAAGAAGCCCTAACAAGAAATCGTAAATCACTGTATTACATCATACACCAGCATACACAAAAATGATATTCCACTGCTATCTCCACCGGCTAAAAAAAAATTCCTAGCAACCACCTGCCACCACAAACACAAACCACAAAGGAGTCTTTTAAAAGGAAAAATCCTTTAAAAAGCGTCAACTAAATACGTCAACGTCGCAAATCGCAATCGATTCTGAGTAGCCAATATTGATTTAAAACGGAAGGTTTTTAAACGGTTTCTTCGATCAACATTTAAACTTTTCCTACACGCAGGGATATCCCCAACATCGTGCGTAGAATACTCTGAAATGATTCACAAAATCAACAAGAGAGGCACCAACGGGAAATAACGCTTTTCGAGTTTCGGCTATTTACGTGTACCCATTTGGGTAAGTAGATATACTTTAATGCTTGTGACGTAAATTCGCTTGCGTGCCAAAATGCCAAACACGGGCCAACCAGGCCAAACAAAACTCGAAAAGGCCGATGGACTTTTCGATTGCGTAATTTTATTAATTCACGTTTTTTTTTGTTTTTATGTACAGACATGGAAACAGCCCTAATTGAGTTTTAATGGGAGTCTATATCAACAAAAAAGTGCTAACACGTTTTGCTATTTCAAATTATTATGTGTAGAACAAAACGTTATCAGCGACGAAACATAGAAATCTTTTATGGTTGTAATTGAATTATGATATATAAAAAGACTTCTAATTAAATAAACCAGACAAGGACCAACCACAACAACTCATCATAATTTATAATAATAATAAAACACTAATTATTGCAATCAGATAACACATAACAAAAAGAAGACAACACAAGCACAAAAGAAGCACACAAAAGGTGGCCTTATTGCTACGTAGCAATTTCTTCCAGTCAACCTTGAGTAGAAAAGTAAAAATATACTGTAAATATTACAAAAATAGTAAATTGTACAACAAGTGCATAAAACGTACCATTTTAACCGAGACGTATATATCCACCCGAGCCGTAGGCGAGGGTTGATAGTCAATTCGAGGGTAAAATGGGTTTTATGTACAAGTTATACACTCTGCTTTTCACTTAGAGTGTGAGCAAAATAAATAACAATATTGCAAAAAAAGAAAAAATAGAGACTTCGCCATATTGGCGGGAAGACTTTCTTTTTCTTTTTTTTTTTATTTGTGGCATTGGCAGCACAGTGACTTTAGCATAGATTGTAGTCCATAATGCTCTTGAAATACTTACTTCTTAGAAAACTCATTAATTTTGCCTTGTTTTATTAATTTAGTAATTTAAAATGGATTATGTACAAAATCGAAGAAACAGAATGAAATACCTAATAAGTTTATTTAACGAAGTTTAATTGCGTGTGTGGCTGTTTACCTGACGCCCTTTGTCTTAGGGCCACTTTTACGAAACACTAAACATGTTTAGGAAATCTATTTAGGCGATGTTAAATACATTTAAGAAATCCGAGTCTTTCACCACTCACTAAACGTGTTTACCGAAATGTCAAAGTTAAATGCCCAATCTTGGCTGTTTAAATCCGCTAAATACATTTAAGAACAGCTTGTCATAAGAAAGAGGTTATGTGAATTTGTATATTTTAACTTTAAAATGGATTTATGGGACTTTTTGTCAGATGATGATGATGAAGAGATAATATACTATGTAAATAGGCCGAGAGCATTGCGATATTTCGCAGACAGAACAAAGATTGAAACTTTATCAGACAAAAAATTTGTACGAAGATTACGCCTAACAAAAAAATACTGCGGTTCTTTTATTACAAGAAATTGAACATTATCTTTTACACAGAACCAACAAGTAAGTACCTTTGTCATAATGTAAAACTATTATGTAGGTACTTATTGAAATTTTTCGATATCACGCAGTCCCGACTGTTTTTAATTCTAATACCTTTGAATCTTTTTCAAACCCATAGTAGGGCAGAGGTACCCTTTGTGGCCACTTTAAGGAATTTTTTACTTTTAAGCACTAAGTACTAAATGGTCTTAGGTATTTAAGACACAAATTATATCTTAAATTATAGATAATTTATCTAGCTTTAAAGGTACATTTTTCAATTTTTTAAAAGTTAATTAGTTTTTTGTAAATAATACAAAATGTGTGAGAGGTGCCAAATGTACCGGTTTTGGCCACTTACTGATAGTTAAACTTTTATAAGTATTGCGAAAAATCAAAACCAAACCCAGGTAAAATCAATATATTCTAATGCGGTAGAAACCAGTCAATTGCAAAACAACAATTTAATTGTAAAAAACAAAGGTTTCTAAAGTATTTCATCCGATACAAATTTCTTAAAATTTTCATACAAAACATTTTTTTAAACAGAAAATGGAATTTATTGAAAAAAGATCTTATGACATAAGGAATTCTAACGGTTGTTATTATTACCTTAAAGTACCTTATTTTAATTGCCTTTATCAGAAATGGCTAAAAGTTGTTTAGAAAATTTTTAGAGCAAAAAGTGGCCAAAACCGGTACAGTGGCCAAAACCGGTACGCCTGCCCTACATTATACATAACTCAATGCTCAAACCAAAATATTTGTTTTAGGAATAAAGCTGTTAGTCCAATGAACCAACCAATAACTTCTGTGCACATTGAGATATTATGCTACTGAATAATAATAAGAATAAAGTGTGTGTCGGATAACTCTGCACGTGCCTGGCGCGTTTTTGGCGCTAGTTACAGTGCATTTTTTTGTTCTAATGTTATAGAAAAGATTAGTATTCGATTTTTACCGCGCGCAGACTTATCTGACGAGCACTCTAGACACAAACGATTTTTCAAACTTCACTCAAACCAAATTGACAAAATTCAATGTACGCAGATTCTATTTCTGTGTTTCTATGAATCTGTCTAAAATATTAAGTATTTTAACTAAAGCTTCCTCGGAACGTAGAACGGAACGGATGCGACAATTTTGTCGCATCGCTAAACGTGTTTAGTTAAACAATGGTATTTCAGATGTGGTGAAAGACATAGTTAAATATTATTAATTTAATTTTGTTTAACGATTTAAATAAAATTAGTAAAACATGTTTACGAGATATTTATATAAGATTTGGTAAAAGTCGCCCTTAAAGTCTAAGACTTAGACGAAGATTTTACTTTATGCACTAGAGCATAAAAAGCGATTTTATGCAGCCTATACCCAACATTAACACGAACTTTACGAGCATGAGAAGTGAAAACGGGATTTTTACCATGTTTTGATTTGTTGTTGAGTCCCCGATATTTCGGCGCAGTTGCACTCGCCATGAGCCATGAGTTACTCCGTGATCAGATCATGTAAAAATCCCGTTTTTCGTAATATTTACAGTGTGAATGACCATGAAAGTTTAAAAAGTTAATAATATACTGAGTCAAAAAGGGGAAGGGGGAGTGGGTGCAATTTAAATAACACAGAATCAAGACGGAAAAATCAAGACAGTAGGTATAGGTACTAAGTTGTAAGTAGCTCCAAACGTAGGCATGTGAGTATAATAATTTATGAGTGTGTTGTTTTTAACCGTTTTCAAAAAACGGACAAGCCGTCTGATTTTTTTAAGCATGTTCTACGATAGCTTCGCCATTTTCAAACCGATTTGGATAACACTTTTATTATCTGATAGACGAAAGTTTCAATTTGGTCCCATGAAAAATTTACAGTAGAGACGGTTCAGAAGTTTTTATAATCCTGAAAAAACACATTGTTGTCAACTGGTAGTTCCTACTTTACACATCAATATTGTTACCAAGTCAGTATCTGATGGTGGAAAAGCCGCAAATTTTATAAATATTTTAGTTTTTTATATATTTTCTAAAGTTTTTTAAGTATTTGCATCTGGTAGTCATCATCTCATGATGATGAGCTGGTACAATTCCTCAAAGGTTAGAAAGAAGTTGGACGATAATTCTTTAAATATCGTTGATACGTAAAGATTTATAGTTGCAATCTTTCAGGTTATTTAGATGAGCTGATAATGAAAGGTAGACTCCTTAAAGCGTAGGAGTTAATGCATGTTTTTTAAGTACCTACCACATGCACGAATAGACCTTTAGAGGTATTCTTTCAAGTAATTTAGGTTAGCTGATGGTGGAACTATGCCCAGGCCTATGCCCAGCCACTGCTGGGCATAGGCCTAGGCTAGATGCTCACTAGCATCAGTCGGCTGACATGATGTTGGTGAAACGTTAAGCAGTATAATAGTTAAGAGTTGGAAGGTGGTGCTTGTCTGACTGTTCTTATTAGATATGGTCTACCTACAGGTTTAGGGCGTTTGTGCACTACCACTGAATTTTACCGATCCGGAAAAAATCGGATGCTTGTATTTTAATAATTAATCATTTATATTAGTAATTAATTAAATACAAGCATCCGTTTTTTTCCGGATCGGTAAAATTCAGTGGTAGTGCACAAACGCCCTTAGACGTTACACTTTGCGCTTTACCTACGCTTGCTAATTATGCGTCTCATAAGATAGATTTTTTACACTAAAAATAGAAAAATAAACAATTTCTTTCAAAAAAATTAAACTGCATTAAAAAAAATAACTGCAAACAAAACTCACTTCCCAAAAACACGTAAAAATCAAAAATAGTTTTAATCATTAACTACATTCAAAGGACGAAAGTGCAAAACTTTTTAATTAATCTTGGAACTTAGTGATCTCGTTGAAGTCAGTGTCAAGCCGAAAGTTACAAGAACAATAAGTTTTTAGTAAAAATTTCATTTTTATGACAAGCTTTTTGGCTGACTGTACTTTTATATTGTATTGTCATCTGAACCAAACTTGCATACAAAATTTCAGCTCAATCGGACACTGGGAAGTGGGTCAAATTAAGCTTGCAAGATTTGACCCGAACGGACATACATGCATGCATACATACATACACTGCAAGTTAAATAAAAGCTTGTAAAAAATACTTAGGGCCAGTTTCTCAATGTCTGATTAGGAGATACTTTCCAGTTTACTCGACAGTTTTGTATGGCCTATCTGTCAAGTAACAGCTAATAAGAACTTACTAAGACATTGTGAAACAGGCCCTTGGTGAAATAATAACACACAATAGCTCATACATAGGTATATAGGGGAAAGGTGTCCAAAATGATCCCCCTAAGGGAAATCGGTTTCTGTATCCAAAATATTATAGATGTGCTCAACGAGTTCCCTCTCATGCTTAGCTGTAAACACCGTTTGTTTACTGCCCAAAGTCTTAAGTGCACCAACTGCGTTTTTGTTATTAGCACCATTACAGGTACAGGAAACTGTCTTGTCCTACAGAAAACTCACTCCCAGTTTTGTCGGTAAGTTTTTCTTTGATATGTACGTGGCATGATCTGTAAAAAGTACAAATAGATAGAAATACAAAAAAAACATGACTAATTTTAAATTGTTTTTCAAGTACGGTAAAATTATTCCTGGGATCGTTTTATACCCACTAAAGGGGATCGTTTTACCCCGAATGTTGAATTTACAAAAGTTGTCGAAGTAGGTATGACCTCAAAACATTATCTTGGTGAGATCAAAACGAGTTTCAAATGTTACTGAATATCAATAAAAACTACCTGGAAAACTTTCATTCACATATCCACAAAAGACTTTCAACATTTTAACTTTGATTGCAGGCTTATCTTATATCGAATTTTTTGCAATATATCGACGCACTGTACTCACACCGCCATGACACTTATTGGGCTACTCAGTGGAGTACAGGGAAGACGTCAACCAACAAATCGCATAGTTGGCACTAGTAGACTAAGCTCCCGTTGTACGAAACCCTACCTCATAAGGTGCTCAAAAATGTAATGCAGTGATAGATACTACTTAGAAACACTGGATTTTAGTAGGTTGCCGTCGAATATCCTGGAAGAACTTCTATTTTTGTTCGTCTTCAAATCGCTATTTTGATCGAAAATTACATCATAAGGTGGCAGATCGAAACGTTTACGCATCGAAAGAGACACATTTGGACATAACAACCCGCATTGGTTGCCGGCCCAAACCCTGGCAGGTTTCAAGGTCAGCCAAGTTTTATGAGCCCTAAAAATGGGATAAATTACCTCATCAGGTGGCACGCTGAAACTGATGCAGATCGATTGCCCTAGACATGCCATTCATTAATATATAGGGTTGCCTGCCTTCAGCTTGGCAGTTTTTCTGGTCAGCCACCTCGAACAATGTATTACAAAAACTTGGAATAACGAGAAATTCTTGAATATATGCTATGGTTCAGGGTATAATTTAGTAAAAATCGTGATATCAACTTAAACTTGACGTACCAACAGACTTGCGTCTTATGGTGTTGAAATAATAGGGTAAATGTACCAGTTTTGGTCATTTCTCATAGGTACCTATATCTTTAAATATTGAAAAAAGTGATGTAGCCTTTTCCGGTCAACGTGATATAGGAAGTATACCGGGCAATTTTATGCTGTATAACAATATTTATTATGTTCACTTTAAGTCGCAGGTGATGATTTTTATGAGTTGAGTTAATTTTTATGTTTTACTAGCTTTCTGCCCCGTGACTTTTTCCGTGGTAAAATGTACCTACCATATGTACTATTCTGGTATCTAAGCTATAACACATTAACGTTTCATCCAGATCCGTTCTCTAGTTTTTGCTTGAAGACGTAAGAAACAGACAAAAAAACACAGTTTCGCAATTATATTTCATGAGACACATTCAACAAAAAAATCATTCCTAAGTGTCAACCCACACGTAAAGTCACGTGCAATGAAATGTATACATGTCCAGAATTTCGAATAAATATACACTCTGAAAATTTCAATAACAAATAGTCATCTTATCAATACATACTTTATAACCATCGGAGTTTCTCGCAATGCATACGATAAAGTACACATTTTTCAAAATCAAAAATATGAAGCCACTATGAATTACAATTTCCGGTCCGTGCAGATTTTTCAGGGACGCCCTTGCGCAACCAGTCCTTCTACATTCGCAAAATATATCTCTTTCGTAATTTGCCTTTCATTCATCCTCTCTAAGTGACCAAACCACCGTAGCATTCCTTTCTCAATTCTTGTCACTATATCATCTTTCAGCTCACACCTTTCACGAATCACATCATTGCTCACTCTATCACTCAATCTCAATTTAACTCCACATATTTTCCTCAACGATCGCATCTCTACTGCATTTATTCTGATTTCATTATTTTTCTGCCATACCCAAGACTCACTTCCATACATCAGTGTCGGCACCAGCACTCCGTTATGAATAGCCATTCGCGCCTTTTCAGATACGATTTGGCTACTCATATCTGAGTGTATAGCGCCGTTCACTGAATTCCCTTTCTTCACTCGCCTTTCTATGTCTTCCTCACACTTTCCACCCCTTGTAAATAAACTGCTCAAATATACAAACTCACGCACCTGTTCCACTTTCTGACCACTTATCATTACCGTACAGTCAGACATTTCTTCATCTCACTCAAAAACCATCACTTTCGTCTTACATACATCGCTTTTCTCACATTATCATCATTTATAACGGACAACATCTCCTACAACTCCCCCACAGAAGACGCAAGTATTACCTGGTCGTCAGCATAGAGGAGGCACTTGAATTGGGTCCCCTTCATCATAATTCCACAGTCACGTTCTCTCAGGCCTTTCATACAACTGTCTAAAAACAAATTGAAGAGCCATTGCTCCATTGCTCTCCAATCCTTATTTAGACAACACCTTCCATAGCTCATTCCTTTCGACTCGATCGTAGGCCTTCTCCAGGTCTACAAAGGCACAGTAGGTCTACATTGCAATACAATGTAAACATTAATTTTTGTGCTTTTAATATGTTATGATGAAGGTAGCCAAGACGCGGCGGGCGGTAGCGTGCGTGGACTGTCATTCGGTTATGCTTTTTAACACGCTTTTATGAGCTTCACATGTAAGGAACTAACTAAGTCACAATGTAAGAAAATCTTGGAATTCAATTTTAACTTACTTCTAATTGTCGAAATGATTTGAAACTCTGCAAGTCTATAGGAATATAATTACAATTTAATAATTTGATACCTCCGAGCTGATCTGATGATGGAGTCAAGAGGTGGGCAATGGAACTCTTCAATGGCTGCTTCGAAAACCCCTCGAGTTTGGGCTTATTTGTTTCGTGCTTATGAGACCTATTCGCTACACTTGCTGGTGAGGGTCTGATGATGGGGCAGGGAGGAAGCCAGTGGCACTTCTTAATGACCACTAGGAAACCCCTCGAGTTTGAGCTCATTTGTTTCGTTCTGATGAGACCTATTTCGCTGCACTTGGTGAGGGTCTGATTTTGGAGCAGGGAGAAAGCCAATGGTACTTCTAATGACCACTAGGAAACCCCTCGAGTTTGGGCTCATTTGTTTCGTTCTGATGATACCTATTCGCTGCACTTGGTGGTGAGGGTCTGATATTGGAGCAGGGAGGAAGCCAATGGTACTTCTAATGACCACTATGAAGCCCCTCAAGTTTGGGCTCATTTGTTTTGTTCTGGTGAGACCAATTCGCTTCACTTGGTGATGAGGAGTCCCTCAGACGATGTTAGAGCAGACGGTTAGCGGAGTCTTAGTAATAAGGTCCCGTTTACACCCTTTTGGCACGGAACCCTAAAATAGTGTGTAAGTAACTTTGTATTTCTTTTATGTTTGTACGTGTACTTTGAAAAAAATTAAGTGAATATGCAATTCTATTCATCTTCTTGTATATACCTATATAACTATCGCTACGCTCGCGACTTCGTCTGTGTGTGTTGTATTTGACTTTATTTATTGTAAGTGTTAATCAGAATACAATAGAAGTAAAAAATATATAAATTCAAATTTTGATTAGCCAGTAACATACAACAGTGTGGACCCCCCTTTAACCCCCTTAGATGAGGAATTTCTAAAAATCCTCTTTTAGTGCTTTCCTTCCTCACCTTCCACTCCTTACCTTTCACTCCCCAAGGAACATACATGCCGAATTTCAGCTTCTTGCGCCCAGTAGTTTCGGCTGTGCGTTGTCTATCAGTCAGTCAGTAACGCAAGAGTATCAAAAAAAGTTAAACGTACTGTCCTAGTGTGGATAGATAGTTTTGAGATAGCTGCAGGACGTTTCCGATTTTTGAAACAAAGTTGATTAACGATTAATTATTTCATATTATTTCTGCATAATAAATTGCAAACCAAAATTGCTTGCTAACTATATCACGTTGAACTTAAAAGGCAACATCACTTTTTTCAATATTTGAAGATATGCTTATGAGAAATGACCAAAACTGGTACATTTACCCTATTATTTCAACACCATAAGACGCAAGTCTGTTGGTACGTCGAGTTTAAGTTGATATCACGATTTTTACTAAATTATACCCTGCACCATAGCATCTATTCAAGAATTTCTCGTTATTCCAAGATTTTGTAATACATTGTTCGAGGTGGCTGACCAGAAAAACTGCCAAGCTGAAGGCAGGCAACCCTATATATTAATGAATGGCATGTCTAGGGCAATCGATCTGCATCAGTTTCAGCGTGCCACCTGATGAGGTAATTTATCCCATTTTTGGGGCTCATAAAACTTGGCTGACCTTGAAACCTGCCAGGGTTTGGGCCGGCAACCTATGCGGGTTGCTATGTCCAAATGTGTCTCTTTCGATGCGTAAACGTTTCGATCTGCCACCTCATGATGTAATTTTCGATCAAAATAGCGATTTGAAGACGAACAAAAATAGAAGTTCTTCCAGGATATTCGACGGCAACCTACTAAAATCCAGTGTTCCTAAGTAGTATCTATCACTGCATTACATTTTTGAGCTGCCACCTTATGAGGTAGGGTTTAGTACAACGGGAGCTTAGTCTATAGTATTTTCGTCGAAACTGTAGGGAATCATTTTACCCCGTGGGATCATTTTTTTTTTCTCTTTATTTTGACACATACAGTCATTACAAAACACATTACTCTTAAACAAATTACTTATATGATAGACAAGGAGTGTCCACTATTATTAACAACATAGTATTTATTTGCTAGCATAAAACGAACTTAAAATTAATTATACTTAAAACAAACAAACAGAAAAAAATATATTTTTACAGATAACTTTTTCTACAATGTAGAAAAACGTGGCAGATTACGTATATATTCGAAAACATATTTTTTTTTTAATCCTTTACCTTTGACAAGTAAATAAATAGTTAAGTAGTTTATTAAGTTAGCTGGATGCAGAACCAGTACTTTACCCAACCTAAGTTAGTCGATTGATTAGATCATTTTTTAACTTGTTTATAGAAGTACTGAAGAGGTCTATTTCGTGAAATTCTTTATTATAAGTGCGAATACAACGTGAGAAGTAACTATTAGAGGTGTAGTTTTTCCGAGTGTGAGGAGGAATAAAAGCATGAATTACACGTGAGGAGCGTGCTGGTAGTCGAGCTTTAGTGATGGAATTAATTTTAGATAAAAGTTCAGGCGAACTGATGTGGTAATTTAACAATTTGTAAAGAAAAGATATGTCAAATTGTTTACGGCGATTTTGCAAAGTTAATATTTTGTATTTTTTTAAAGATTCTTCATACGACAAGTCGTAATGATTATTTCTATAATTTAATATTTTTACAAACTTTTTTTGCACCTGTTCAATTCTATTTATGTATTTATTATTGTGAGGATTCCAAACTAAAGAACCAAAGTCTAATATAGACCTTACGAAGCTAAAAAATAAAATTTTTAGGGTATTCGATTTTTTAAATGATTTGGTTATTCTATTAATGAATCCTAGATTACGGAAAGCTCTCTGGACTATGGTATCACAGTGCAAGCTAAAAGATAACTCGTCGTCAACAATTATTCCGAGATCTCTAACGTGCTTAACTCTTTTAAGAACTACATCATTTATTTTGTAATCAAAAAGAACAGGTGACTTTTTTCGAGAGAATGTAATTATTTGACATTTCTCAATATTTAAAAACAGTTGATTCTCGACACAGTAATTACAAAGAGATTCCAAGTCAGCTTGTATTTTATGGCAACCTTCTAAACTAGTTATTGCTTGGAATATCTTGGTATCGTCAGCATATTGTAGATATCTACTTGTCTTTAAGGCTTCATTTAAGTCATTTATATAAATGGAAAATAAAACAGGGCCAAGATGAGAGCCCTGCGGAACCCCTGATGGTATAGGGAGGAAGCTTGAACAGTATCCTTTTAAAGAAACAGCTTGGCTACGATTCAGGATGTAAGAGCTAAGCCATCTTAACAAGTTGCCGTGCACACCAAATTTCTCCAACTTTATTAACAACAAATTGTGGTTGATTTTGTCGAAAGCTTTGGAGAAATCAGTGTACACGACATCCACCTGAACGTTATGGTCCATAGCATGGAGTACGAAGTCGGTAAAGACAGCCATATTGGTATCGACACTACGAGACTTGATAAAGCCATGTTGCGTCTCTGATATATGGTTCTTAATAGCGTAAGACAATTGTAAGGTGACAATCTTCTCTAACAATTTACCCAGGATAGATAACTTTGATATTGGACTGTATTGAGTTATCGAATCACGATTTTTTGTTTTTGGTATGGGAGTAATGAGTGCCTTCTTCCAAAGATCGGGAAAAACACCGGAGCTCAAAACGAGAAAATCATGAAAACAGGTTCTACCAAGCTTTCAGCGCATTTGGAAATAAATATAGGGTGTATACCATCAGCGCCGGCGCCCTTATAAATAGTGACAAATTTCAAATATTTAAGTACGACCTCCTGTTCCAAATTAATATTTTCAAGGTGTATAAACGGTGCTTTAGACTGTAAAATAGTGTTATTCAGCTTATCGTCAGAATTGGAAGTACTTTTAATAAAAACGGAGTGAAAATATTCGTTAAATGCATCGCTTATCTCAATTCCACTATCCAGAGTAATGCCATTGTAATTCATTTTTGCGGTAGATCACCTGTCTGTTTCTTTGATTTAACGTAAGACCAAAAGAAACGAGGGTTATCTTTGATTCTATCTTCCGAAAAACTTATATAATTATTATAAGTTTCAGACTCCAACTTACGCAATCGAGACCGAAGCAAAGAAAAGGTGTGATAGTCATTTGGACTTCTATACGTCTTCCATTTTCTGTGGTATTTACGTTTTTCATTACTTAATTTTATCAGAGGTCGCGTATACCAAGGTGGATATTTATTATTGCTGATTTGAGAGCAAGATGGAACATATTCATCAATCAGGGAATTTATTATTTCATAAAAAATGTGTACCATATTGTTCACATCATTGCAAGCTGAAAATGTATCGCTCCAGTCAACGGAATCGAGCTTTAGCTTTATAGCATCATAGTCGGCTTTAAAAAACATTTTTCTTTTTAAGTTATTCACCTTTAAAGGTATGGGTAAGCTTACTGACAAATCAATCTCCAACGCTTTATGATGCGAGTCCTCTGGCACAAGTGGTGAGTCACTGGTTATAACATTACACAATTCATTACAAGAAATAAGGTCTAATATTCGATTATTTTTGTTCAATTTACTATTGTATTGATTTAATAAAGCTAAGTTCATGAAGTCAGATGTTAAACAACACAAGGAATCGCTTGAAGGGACCATTGTCATAACTTTAAGTTCGCTATTGAAGTGCCACACTGCATTGGATATATTAAAATCTCCTAAAATCAAAACCGTATCATTAGGGTTAGAATGCGATATATCAGTGGCCTTATTATAAAAGGTAGTCAGCAGAGATTCGTGTCCGCTCCCGTGAGGCACGTAAGTGCATGCTAAATGTAAAAAATGCGACTCGCATCTACGCGCCGAATGACTTTCGTAGTTGCCCCGACCGCGCAATGGGATGCTCACCCACAGCTCGTCCGCGGGCGGCGGCGCGCACCAGGCGGGCCGCGCCGTCGGACACAGCTCCCGGCGCACGGCTATAACATATTTTGTCCTCGTTTTCCCAACATACGCCTATCAAATACATATGAAATGGTTTGGAACCGACTTCAGACAGATCAGTAAGTTTCAAGATTAATTATAAAAGTACCGCACTTTCGTCATTTGAATCAAAATGATTCAAACTATTTTTCGTTTTTTAAAGTGTTTTTAGGAAGTGAGTTTTGTTCCACCGAAACCTTTGTTTTAGTCCAGAATATGGACGTTGAATTACTTAATACCAATTTACGTGATATAATAATTAATAAGAGATACGAGTAAAGTATTTTTAGTACTTTTACAACACATTGAAAAAGAAAGGTTTTATATTTTTAAGTTCTTGGCTGTATGTAGACCTAATACCTACTTTTTAATGTCGAGACAGCCTTTCGGTCCGAAATCAGTAATGTTCATTACCTCATAATAATAGCTGAATACTGTAAGGATACCTATAATTATAAACTTAATTAGTAACCTACTTGATGGATAGTTTTATTTAATAGTACGTAAATAGGATCATGTCATGACCACAGACATAATATAATGCCCGTGCTCATGAATGTATATTTGTGATAGGTCGCAAAATGATCCGCATATATTCTATTTAATTACGACATGAATAATTAAATAGTAAATTTATTGTGAACTTTAAAAGTAATACGAATGTTTTTGCCATTATTATTTAATATAAAATTATGAAAGATATGTACTTGATCATTTCCGCAAAAATTATGGAGAAGTGGCGTCGCTTGAAGGGCTGTTGATAAAACTATTGCTCCTAAGAAATATAAAAAGCGCGCCACTAGGTACATATGCCAATTATTTAATTGTAATCGTATTGTTTTAAAACCGATAATAACATATTATAATTTTGCTGGATTGATGCCACATGATTAAGGTATGGTTTTGTTAAGACTTCTTTTGTTTAGAGTGACATTTTGGAATTGTGATGTAATTTATTCTCAGTGGAGTTCTTTGCTATTGGAATATGACAATGATTAATAATAATAAATATAATAAGGCCATTGACGAATGTATTATGGTGTTTTAATTAATGCCCCTTTCAATTCAGAAGTGGGATAAACGAGTAATTTCCTCGAGAATACTCGCGTATCCTGCCCGCTGAGTATGTTTTATTTTTATGAATGTGCTATGTCTTATAATTTTAACATGTCATAATTAAAGAACTCCACTGATTGATGCATATTATGAGTGAATTGAGTGATATCATTAATTTATTAGATAAAGTTAAAGAAAATTATTGATTTTCATGTTTTTTTTTCGTTCCATATAGGAACTGGCTAAGGTTTATGACCATACAGCCTAGTCACTAGGTAGGTAAGTAGTTGGTGAAATTTAAGATGTTGAATTTTTTTTAATTTAGATGTTCGTTTTTTTTCTGTGATACGCACGAAAAACTATTCAGCCTATTTTAATTAGGTAGCCATTATACAGCGCTGCGTTTTTTTTTTCTCCATTCCTAACAAGTAACTGTTGGTGATGATGATGATGAATTGTTTGTTTCCACAAACTTTGCAAGTTTTCTCTTACAACTTATTATTTTTTCATATGAAATGAATAAGTAGTGGTTTTAAATTTAATTTGTGATGACAAATGTTTGGTTTGAGAACTTAGAAGCCAGGGCCGGTAAAGATGACACAAAAGAAAATACGTGATATTTATTATTAGAGCGCTCGCCAGATAACTTTGCGCGCGGTCGAATTTGGAACTAATTTCAAATTTGGCAGGTCGCCATGGTATTTGTTGTGACAGGCGAAATGAGTGTGTCAAGTGTCATTGTGTTTTATTAGTTTATTTAGTAATCGTCATGCCAATAGATATCAAAAGTGCTGGAAGAGAGATTGTTTTACAGGTGAAATGTGCTTGCGAAATAAAACAGGACAATAACAGGCTATTTAAACCATTTGCTAAAGTGCAGGCGCGGACTGCTAGTTTGATAGGTCATTTTTAGGGTGACCATTATGTGATATTTTGCTTTCGCTTGGGGTATTTTAGTTACTATTATTATCTACTCTATAGTTACTATAGTTACTTAATAAAATATTTCAAAATATATTTATTTTGTTGTTATTTAATTCCTACATTACTAACAATTATAATAAACAATGTCAAATCTATCTGCTTATAAAAGTGTTTTTAATGTCTTACAGTTTTATATTGCTATTATAAATGGAAGTATCTAGATAAAATTTACTGTATTCTTAATTATAGCAACCGGACAAAAGCCAGTTAGATTTTTTCCTCATCTACACGTGATGGGTAAATTATTTACAACTACTGGCAACATTAAATACGCCACCAGTCGCGCGCAGACTTATCTGGATCGCACTCTAATTTGTCCGAATTTCGGTTTTGTAGTTGACATTTACTATGCGATTATTATAAGAATAGGACGGGTTGTTGACAAACTTCACTCTGAAAAGGTACAGTTCGCAAGAAAGTGCAAAACAATATGAAAATAGTTTATTTTTTTATTTTGGCAGAAGGTGGTTTAGGTATTGCCACTTTTTGAAAGTTAACGAAGTTTTTTATTTTTTAAATCCACCTACTTCCCTTTTTCTTCGTACACAACTTTACTGCTCATGCCCTTCGTTATGCCGCCGGTGCCAGACATAGCACAAACATTTGAACTAATGTTTGGACACATGTGGTATTTGAGTATTTGTTCAAAGCTTTGATAAAAAACTAGAACATATTTCTACAGTACTTTGCAATGTCAGAAGGAAAAGTCTTCAATGTCCTTGTAGCAGTAGCAGCTCAGACCAGCGGGACGATGATTCTCAAATGAGTGGAATAGAAGAGGTGGAATAGCATTAACAAGCATAATGTGTTGTGTTTTGATTTACAATTGGCGGATTCACGAATGGCGCCTCCCCGAGTGGCTAGATTGAATCGTTCCCCGTGATACCGATACCCGGCGCACCCTGGTAACAGCTAGATTCTGACGAATCTAACTTCAATCAACGTGCAGACTCTAGCTGGCCTATTCTTTTACCGTGATAGACCAATACAATTTTTCACGAAACCCCCAATTTACCAATTTTATTGTAAAGTTGATTTTTAAATTATTTTCATAACTTGAAATCCTGTTTTATTTTATTTCTTAAACGAGTAAATAGAATCAAAATTCAATTTATTCTGTGTTATTGAAGCATCAGAACAATGTATGAAAAAATGGTTTCAGTTAAATATCACAAAATTTTAATTTGATTGAGATTCAAATTACCTGATCATTTTCGTAAAAGCATACCTACTTTCATGAGCCCTATACTTTCCGAAAAAATCAAGTTAATGATTTGTATAATTATTATCTGCAAATTATTCATATGTTTTGGTTTGCACGAACATCATTATTTATCGTAAGCTATGACATGATCAGCCACGATCTTTTTTTGCACACCATACTGAAGTGAAGTGAAGTTAGTTTGACAGCACTTTGACAGCTTGACGTCACAACATGGCGGCGTCCCTATCCTATTCTTATATTAATCGCATAGTACAAGTGATTATTATTGATACGCTCTTTTTTCTATTATTTTTGAATCTATTTGGATTTTGAAGTCTTTAAATTGCAAGAAACGCTTTTAAAACTTCTAAGATTGATTTATTGTTACGGCTACTTTGGAATATGAATACTAATTTTACGCGAATGAGTTTTCTGGCTACACTGAAAGTATTTCAATATATTTGCTTATTAATATTTGCGAGATGTGTACGTCTTATTAACCTTTATTTTTGAAACGAAATATATTTATACAAAGATGAGGCAAAAAAAAATATATATACAAAAAGTTTTATGTTATTGTGGTAATATAAATAGAGGTATTTGGTCACACAAAAGGCCGGTTTTTGTATGTTAAAATAAAACCGAATCACGTGACCCGTAATTTTATCCCCTTGTAATTTCTAAGAGGGGTGGGGTGATAAAAGTTTGACTTGTCGGTGTTACCGTGTGTCTTTCTGTATGGACCAAATTATTATGCGGTTTATTTTGTCTGAAAGCTTACATGATCGAGATGGTTCTTGGCAACAATTTGTTGTGTATAGATCGCTGCCTATATAGGTAAAGTAAAATAAAATAAAATGCAACGATAAATTATTGATCTTATATAGTCCGGAACAGTGGGACAGACGTGCGGTCGGCACTACTATTTGGCATCAAGTAAACATTACGATTTGTTTATATATATATGGGATTAAGTATAACATGTAATAAAGAATGATTGCATTTGGTCGGATTACCGATTCTAACCGCTCTGCTTTATGGCTTCGAGTATACTCAAAGTAGCGTTCTATTACCTATCTTATGCCTTAATTTTGCGTCTGAATGAATGTGGGGCTGAAGGTATAAATACTTATATTGATAAATTTGATGATACTGAATTAAACTTTTATGAAAAATTGTCCCTTACATCAGTTTTTATTTTCGTTCATTTTTAATTTTCTTCTATTATTATTAACGTGGTTGAATTGACATAAGTTTGTTCGTGTAATAAATATTATATTTATTTTGTTAATATATTGACTGGCTAAGTAATATAAGCAGCTATAAATTTTAAAAAGAATGATAAATAAATAAGGTTTATTTATTTATTTTATTTTATTGGATAAGGGAAACATACAGCACTATATAATACGTATTATTGAGAAGCATTAGGATTGTTCAAAGGCCAAAAAAAAAAAGGTTTTGTAAATATTTAGAACTTTGGTGCTCTTTCTCTATTCTTATTTTCATTGATGGACAATTATATAAAAAGAAAAATTGAAAGCCCTTTTGCATACGGTTATGAAGCTCTTAATTAACTTCTTAAAACAAATAAATTATTAAGTGGAGGAGATGATTTATTGATTATTAACATGAAAGAATGTTGTTCTTATTCTTTCTGTAGTAAAGTCCTTTAAAGGAAACTCGGATTAAAACGGCATGCCATTTTGCTGTCATTCTGGAAATATTTATGTACTTATAACAAATTTTAAGGAATATGCGTAATTAACAATACGCTTATGTATTGAATATCTTCTAGGTAAATCGTTTACTATGTGAGTGGTAATTCCGGCACAGGTGAATAAAAGCTTTTTCACTTCTCATGCTCTAAAAGTACGCCAATATAGCCCTACGAAGCGGGACTAAATAACCATTTTAGTCCTTAGGGAGTAAAAAGTAATTACTTTTTTAATTTCCTTCATGTGTCATAGACAAACAAACAGCCAATAAATATACTGCGAAAATTTTGAGAGTTTAAGTTGCAATTTTTTTCCGCAAAGAAGGTGGCGCCAATGTTTTTAAATTGTTACCTAATCTGTGACTGGTTTAGAAGAAAAAACTGACCGCGAAAATTTCAGAATTTTAGTTGAGTGTAGTTTATATTAATTCGGTTTTAAATAAATTTAATAAGAATGTCCAGTAACAGTGATGAGTTTGACGTCGAGCAAAGAGCAAAAATCATAATAGATAATCTTTTGCCGCCAAAATCGCGGAAGATTTACCTAAAAGCTTACACAAGTTTTATGGACTGGAGGAATAAGAAACATATAAATTCTTTCACTGAAAGCGTCTTTTTGGCATATTTTGATGAATTGTCGAAAAAATATCAACCATCGTCGTTGTGGAGTACGTATTCTATGTTAAAGTCGACAATGAATATGAAGCATGAAGTGCACATGAAGACATTCACAAATTTGACTTTGTTTCTAAAGCGCTTATCCAGTGGTCATAAAGCTAAAAAGTCCAAAGTATTTACGGCTCAGGAGATAGAAACTTTTTTAAATAATGCTCCCAATGAAAAATACTTGGCGACCAAGGTATGTTTATGTACCTACCTATATAACCATGCTTTTTATTTAGGTATATACCTATATAAACTGTTGATTGTCACATTTACTTTGTTTACTTCCAGGTTGCCTTGATTTTCGGTATAAGTGGCGCATGCAGAGGTATAGAACTGGTGAATATTACTTTGGCCGATGTCGAAAGTGACACCTCGTTGCAGGCTATAAACTTGCCTTGTACTAAGACAAAAAAAGAGAGAAAATTCGTAACAAATGGAGAGTACTTAAAAATAGTTAAAGCATATCAGCAACTAAGGCCAAGTGACGTAACCACCAATCGTTTTTTTATAAACTACCAAAATGGAAAATGCACCAAACAGTTCATAGGTAAAAACAAAATCGGTAGCATGCCTAAAGAAATTGCGACTTATCTGAATCTGCCAAACCCAGAACTCTACACAGGACATTGCTTCCGAAGAACGTCGGCGACCCTATTGGCAGATTCAGGTGCAAACCTCACCACGATTAAGAGACATGGTGGTTGGAAGTCAGACCAAGTAGCTGAAGGCTACATAGAGGAGTCCATTCAAAACAAGTATAATAATTACTAAGAAACTAACATCTGGGATTAAAATAAGTCCACAAAATGAGCCTCAACCGTCTACGTCCCGCGATATGTCGAATGAATATCGGCAGTCGGATATTGAAAATATGATGGAAAGAAATGTCGAAATTCTGCCAGAAAGTCCCACTTATACAGAGCTGTCAACCCAAAATTCTCAAATGCAGTCTACAAATACGCGTGTAAATATTCCTAAGACGACAATTATTTACAATATTACAAATAATTCGAATTGTACATTTAGCTTCAAATAAAAATCTTTTGAGATTTTTATTTTATTAAGTAATATTTATTAAATGTTTTTGTACTAAATTGACTATTTTTCTCGCACTCAAAGTGAAAAGTACAGTTTGCACCTCGAGACTAAACGCCAACTTAATATACCCTCGGTTTCATTGACTCCCTCGCACGCTCGGGAGCCAAAACCACCTCTGGTATATAATGGCTTCGTTTAGTCCCTCGATATAAAATATACTATAATACTATGTGGCTCGGGTTAATAAATAAAACTTGCCAGTTACCCTATTTTTGAAATTCTTATCCTTGCTGTATAAACAGGATTAAACGATAAAGATACTTATATAAATAAAAAGAAATTCATGATTTGTTGGGTTTTTTTATCATATCAATATGTAATTGGATTAGTAAATAACCCCCAGCAGTAACTAGTGTGGAATACTATTCCCCTAGGCAGTGAGGTTGCTTATTTACCGTTTGTTATTAAGTTGTACCTACCGATTGTAATGTTTGTTTTCTTGTAATACTAGTGTGTGGAGAAATATATTTATTGCTACTCCAGCTGGTGTGCAAGAGTGAACTAGTAGGATTAGGGAAGTAATGAAAGTTTGAGCTCTCTTAGTTGGGGCAGCTACATAATATAATAGTTGTAACCATAATTTATTATTCAAGAAATTACCATTAATGAATATTACAAATTATAATATATTGAACTGTTTACATTCCAGTATAATAGGATTTGATATTATAATAATAAATAACTATAATAAACAGTGAGATGAGATCAAATAATAACTGGAAAGAAATATAGTGAAGGTATATAATTGAAATGAAAACATATAGAATTTGGTTCCAATGATATAATTATTATAGGTGTATCATTTTCTATAGTTAATTGCAACATTATATACAATAAAAGTTTTAGGTATATTCACAAAATAAAGTTCTTAATTGAACTAGAGGGTTACTTTGGACTACATCAAAAGATGTAATGGTATGAAAATTGTTTTAAGATTTTACGCTTTTGAATATGTAATGTTACGGAGATCAAAATGATCTTGTGCAGGCTAGAGCTGGAACGGCGCGTATAGCACAATGATTTATTAAGTATATAGGTTATCCTTTTGGACATTCGTGGCGAGACAAAATAAATAATTGAAATTCATATAAGTATTTATTGTTTTGACATTTTACTAAGATCTGTCTGTATGGACTTCATCATGGCCAGTGGCATCTAGTTTCCCTAAAGAATATTGAAGAATTAAAAGAAAAGTTGTCTCACTCTATGTGTAAACACTCTTAGCAAAATATTGAATAACTTTAAATGTACCTATTTGAAAAAGAAATAATTAATATAATTATATTTTTGACATTAAATTCTAATATATGACATTGGAAATTATAAATACGGTATTCGCATATAAATAGGTATGTTAGGTTGAGACGAATGAAATGCAATGTGCTTACAATGAATTGATTTATAGTTTTAGCGTAATTCAGTTACAGATATTGTGATTGTGCTTAACTTTGCAATGCATTGCTAGGGCTCATGTCTTAAAAAAAATGGTACCTAATGAAGAAAAATTATGAATAAAAATGAAAAAAATCTTTATTGGTTATGTTACTAAGCATATTCAGCAAATATAAATCACAATATTCTATCTTGTGTACCACATGAAGCAAATAACGATTATTGTTAAAGTAAAAGACAGCCGTAGTCGTTGTTATATGACGTGTTGAGAGATATCGCGATGCTGGGAACAACTAGAATGATTCACATTCGTAAAGGAAAGGATTTATTAATCATCATTGTCAGGAAATTGAGTTGTAAGGTGCTAACAATTCTCTGAAATTCCAATTCATATTTCCGAATTTGACAAGTCGCTGATGAAAACGATATTTGTAGCCAAGAAGTTGTGCCTTGTGATGCAAACAATTTATTAGGCCTTTAAAAATTATATTGGTAAATTTGGTATGAATGTTAAAGAAAACCCGAAATATTATTTCATTTAAACACCTATATTATTATGTTGTCTGTTATCAGGCTGAATCTTCCTGATGTCCTGTAAACAAATCTTTGAGATTAAGATAAATAATACATCTAAGATTTACGGATCTAGGTATTCC
This sequence comes from Crambus lathoniellus, assembly GCA_949710035.1. Classification (NCBI taxonomy): domain Eukaryota; kingdom Metazoa; phylum Arthropoda; class Insecta; order Lepidoptera; family Crambidae; genus Crambus; species Crambus lathoniellus. The sequence goes on from OX453296.1 coordinate 36,059,986, forward strand.
GTATCGTTAATATGTTATCTGTAACTCTCATTCAATATTAAAGTTTATTATACTAACATGCGATTAAGTATTTGTTGTGTGCAAGTTTCAGTCATGGCGATAATGGCGTAAGGCAAAAGAATTCGAGGTTTGAAATAATTTTGATGATATTGATACTTGGTGACTGCTGAATGACTACAAGACGTGAGAAACTGCTCGGAGAAACCCCATGAATCACGAGTCTGGAATCGATACTTAAAGCTAGAGTTTGGCACCCGAGCGAGGGAGTGGAAGGGAGCTTGAGAGTCAGGCAAAGCCGCAAGCGCGTGTGGTGTCGTGACGCGACGTACAATATAAAGGTAATAATCAGACGTGGCTGTGAGAGCGTAAAGCGTCATTGATGAAAGATGCTGCTTTGAAAGCGTAAGGCATCCTTTGAGAATAAGACGCTGCTGTTAGAGCGTAAGGCGTTCTTAATGTCAGTTTGCTACAAGATTATACTAGAAAGTGAGAAGAGGAGCGACGTGATTTACAACGCGACTAGTTGTTCGAACAAGATGATCAAAAGAAAATCAGACAAACTTAATTTTAACTTAGGTAAGCGCTATTTTCCCCGATATTAAACAACATAACGCCGATGTGACTCAGATGAGTTAAATGACAGTTAACAAAATACTTATTCAAGTTAAAATGAAGTAAGTCACTCCCAATAAACTAGAAATGTCACATCGACCTATGTTCACGCAGCAAAATACGGGGTAATGCAACTAAAAATAACACATAAAGAATGATATGTCAGCATCTGAAATAATTGCACCTGAAATATTGTAAACTGGATAACAAGTTTAGATACTTACTTATTATATAAAATGATTGCATTATATAGAATTGGTAGTCAAAGTATTCAGGAAAGTTCTACAAATGTACAAAATTATAAAATATTTAACAAAGTTAAAAAGCAAGTTGTAAGAGCTTCTAGATAGGTATTCAGTATGCGATGCTGACGTTTAGTATATGCAATGAAATTAAGGAATATATCTTGATTCCTATTTGTTACCATCCCACTTAAATGCTGTAAGTATTGTCGGTCACACGTAAAGGGTTTTATAAGATTATATTTCAGTTAATGTAAGATGTCCCTAAAGTCAAAGAGTAAAATAATTAACCTAAAGTATTGTGAATTCTTTAAAATTATTATTGTGACTAAACATAATTTTGATGTAACTGCAGGGCTATTATTGACGCGACCTTTGGTTAGCTATGTCGGCCTGAAATCCGAAGTAATATAGAATTGAATGACGATTACCTTAAGAATATTAAATTACTTAGAATTACCAGTAATTATTTTACTTGCGTATTAGTGTCAAAGGCTGTGCTGTGTTCGTAAATACTTAAAAATTTGTGTTACCAAATTGTTTTATTATTTTGTTGCTATTATTTATTATTGGTCCAAAAACATTATAAAAAACAAGTATTCTTAAAACTTGATGTGAATAATTTAATTTAATTTGATATTTATTTGGATGTAATGTCGTATTTCATAAAGTAATGATTAAAACAATTAAAATATAATTGTAGTAGGAATTGTAATTGTCATTCTGGCAACACTATTCATTTCTAAATTGAGAAAGCGCCGGCGCGGCGCCACTGTGTTCGGGTGATATGGTGGGAACCTAGACGAACCCGCGCCGGACAGTCAGTCGTGTTTGAGTTGTCGAGTCGAAAGGACGTTAAACAGTGATTGTACGAATTAAGTGTTAATAAATGGATACCTTTACTGCTGAGTTTTTATTTCATAAAATCTCAGAAGCGGGGACGACCGCGACCCACAACGAAGTTAAGTTACGAGGTATGTACAGTTATTTTCTAGAAGTTTTGTAAAATCAGTTGAGCTTATTCCCTTCTACAAAATATTATAGATTAAATCTTGTTTGTTTGTGTTGCTGACGGGGAGGGTACCTTTGTCGTTTGAGCATGTTTGATCGGGGCTACTCTTTGATAGCTGTTCCGCGATGAGGGTATACCTTCTTAGCACATTGACTATGGACTACACAAAAACAAAAAATATTTATAGATTTTGCGATGTTTTGGCGTGTGACAGGCTTGATCAAGGCTACTCTTTGGTAGCTATGTTACGCGCCAGAATAGAAGAACCACTTCAACTAAACGAGATACGAGAATCCAAAATAAATAAAAAAGGAATGAGTTCAAATGTTCAATATTTGATTCCTTGTTTTCTATGACCACGCAATTTTAATCAAATATTTTGTCAAAAAAAAAAGCACGATTAGGATCCGTTGATAAATATATTCTTATTCAATTATTAGATAGTAATGGACATATTACATACCGTAAACAGTAGACAGAATCATGAATGAATAGCTAATTTGAGATTCATTATTCAGTCGCTTAACAAAAGTAATGATATAATCAGGCCATGTGTGTCGCTTAAAATCGGGCCATGTGTGTCGCTTAAAATCAGGCCATGTGTGTCGCTAAAATCAGGCCATGTGTGTCGCTTAAAATCAGGCCATGTGTGTCGCTTAAAATCAGGCCATGTGTGTCGCTTAAAATCAGGCCATGTGTGTCGCTTAAAATCAGGCCATGTGTGTCGCTTAAAATCAGGCCATGTGTGTCGCTTAAAATCAGGCCATGTGTGTCGCTTAAAATCAGGCCATGTGTGTCGCTTGAAATCGGGCCATGTGTGCCTATAGCTCAGTTGAGTAGCCATGTGAGCTACGAGTCGGCCATGTAATCAGGTGTGCAATTGCGTGGGGTAGTCGTATTTGTTTGACGGTACATATCGTATTCAATCGGCTGCAATTTGTATGGAATGACATTTATTATGATGTAATCAAAAGCTGTCAAATGAATACGATTGACTTTACGCAGTTCCATAGCAGACCATGTGCGTCTTAGCTTGAGTAACCATGTAGACTAAGAATATGTCGGCCATGTGAGCCGTTTATGATTAGGATAACTTAACATTGATATGTCGTATCTGAGCTATAGATCACTAATCCAAATCCAGCTACAGATCCACTAATGCGAGTCTCTAATGATTAAGCCATGTGTGCCAACAGTAGTAACCGCTTGTTGAGTATCAATGTGTGCGGTCGGAGTAGGAAAACGATCGTCACCTAAAGATCTTTTCGTTTGCTCAATATAAGCAATAGGTTACCGATTAAGTATGACGTATTCCGTCGCAATGCCATTATCAAGCAACCAGTTCGTCAACCAAATAGAATATGAAACATTACCGTTTGCCATGATATAATTTACTTTGGTAATTATACATTGTACGAAATACAAGACAGACAGACAGACGAGCAGACAGACAGACGTACAGCGAAGTCTTAGTAGCAGAGTCCCGTTTTTACCCTTTGGGTACGGAACCCAAAAAAAAAATGAAATTTTATATCAAGTTATAGCAGATAAGTGAATTACTCTCAAAAAGTACAAGTCTTGACTTATTAAAGGAATGAATTCGATAAATGACTAAATGACATGTCCCAATATGGGCCACGTCTGTGTGCACCATCCCCAGAGATGGAGAAAAATTTACTGATTCTGAGAAAAATATAAATAATATTATAGAATGCACGGTTAAATGGTTATTGATAAAAACAAATCCATATTTTTTACTCGAAATAAGACGTGAAATATGGCAACTCTTCGTAAAAAAAAACTGTCAGTGTCACTGTAATTGACTCGAGTTCTGTTCTGCTCTGCTCTGTGCTGTGTGTTGTTGTCATCACAGCTGACAGTGGCGGCGCAGGACAGACCAGACAAACAACATCAAATGACACCTTCATTCTTCCGCCATGATGAATTGTTATGTGATTTTGCATTTTATTTAATGTTCCTTCCAGAAAACAAAGCGATTTTAAAGAAATTGAATTATTAGAATCTGTTTATCGTATCTTTATCTATTTTTTAGTATACTGTACGGAGACGTGGCCCAGACCACATACATTTTTGGACATCACCTTTGTCCTACCCTGACTAAACTATTTTTAGTTAATTATGCTATGTGTGTGGCGTGGCTCACACGTAATTAAACGACATATAATTATGGCAGGAGACATATAATTAATAATTATGGACAAGCTAGCCGCTCTTTATTTTAGAATATAAAAGAAGGTTAAACATTATATTATGTCTCGCCATACTTAACCTTGGATTCATAGGCATTCCTCTCGCAGACCGCACCAGACGCAAAATGATTGAAAGCTGACCTCTCAAGTACCTTCCTAGTGTGCAATGCACTTTTCTTGCGTTGACATCTAATTTGACCTTTGATCGTCTGAGAGATAAATGTTTATGAATAATGTTCCTCTTGGATATGGTTGCGGATGTAGAGTTGAATGATCCAGTGAATTTACTATAGAAGTTTAACTTTTTCAAGTATTTTGACTAATTAACTACATTGACTAGAAGGATAAATAAAACACAATGCACTAATATCATTTATTTGTTCTTATGTTTCCGAGGTCATCAAACGTAGACAAGTGAAGGAAGCAGGCGGCAACCGAATAGAGGAGCAGATCACCTACTCCGTCACCGATGCCTCGTTGTTCTGAGCCGTCTCCTTCCCTTTGGATCGTCAAAGTGATTCTAGGTTATCAGTTAGCTGCATCTTCATACGGAAACTAGTGGGAGGGCGGAGTGTGTATTGTAATGTAATTACTATCGCCATTAAATATTAAGACTTAATTGTGTTATTTCGTAACTCCCAAATATTGTGTTATTATGCTCTCCGATTTAAACCTTGCTGATGTATTATGTGACTGTAGTGTTTCGAAGTCTAGATTTGACATATTTATAAATATATTAAAACTATTAGTTATTAAAACGATTTTGGATATTACATAAGAGTAGGTATCGCACAGAGAAAGGTCTTAGCTCGCGACTTAAGTATTTATATTCTGTATATATCAGAAATGCAAAAAGCATTTTTTAATGTAATGTTTACTACCAATTGTCTACTACGACCAGCATCCTGCTTATGGAAACCACTAGAATAACACCGACATCATGAACCTGTTAACTTTGTTTTACAAATGGTTTCTTACATAATGATGTAAATAAAAAATGCGTAAGTATAGAGCTTTCATAGAACTATATAAGGTATGAAAAGAGATTGAAGTGGCAATATAAAGTTATACTAAGTAGGATTACCAAGTAGGTACATGAAATCCTTACATAAAGGGGGGTGATATCTTTATAAAATAATATGTAGTAAAATTACAGATATATAGTTTTCTTATTATGAGAGTACTGTAGAACATTAAAATCTGCCATTCATGCAGAAAAAGGGAGCACTAGTAGCAGAGTTATACATCAGGCTATAAATCTACTAATATCAAGCGGAACAGAATCTGTTTAGACTTTGAAACTAATTTCCTTTGTATATGACCTTAAACCAACCACAATGTTTTGTATTAATGACACTGCAATAATAGTCGAAAGCCATAGCCATGACATATGGGCTCTTTTTGGTGAATAGTGGTTAACAGGACTAAAGGAAGGTAAATCATAAACTGTACTAGACTGTTATTATTCTAAATACACTGATATAAATTTTTGTACAAAATTGAATCTCAAGGAAGCAGTGGCGTTGTCGGTATCCCGATGCATGTAACTGGGAAGTCTATTGATTCATTATGTTGATTTTGAGACGATGACTGATGGCTTTGAGACTTGAGCATTCCCACATAATAAAATAAATTTGCGGTAAAAAAATCATTACCTACCTATTTGATTTGATTTAATAAGACCTAGAAATTCAAATGGTTGATTTTTGAGAAAGTAATATTTTATAATCTTTATGACCTTTAAAAATATAACAATTTACTTAATACCAATAGATGTTTAAAAAAATACCTATTGACTATCTTAGCAATTTTCATGGTCCTTATGGGTGGGTATACTAAGCGCAATTAATAAAAGAAAGATATGTTGGAAGCTTTTGACGATGTAGTTAGTCACGTACCTACTGCTTAACCGACTCGAAATTGGCGCAGTGCCGGTGTTGCTTTAAAATTATTTAAAGATAATTTACAAACTGGGAACAATATAATTGTACGTCTGAAGTGCGTGCGTAATTCATCCCACGATTATTAAATTAATTCAATTTCGTTACCTCAGATGAGACTGGTTGAACTTAAACATATATGAATCAAACTCAAAAATAATAGCAATAATGAAAGCATTTACTTGGTGTATCTATAGACGCTTATAGGTATATAAAATATCAAAACAAGATCTCAAATAATGTTACGCTTTACTTATACCTAACTATTTTCGGTGATTTTGGTAATGTGTATCCTATTTTAACTTATGGCATCATATATATCGGAGCAATTCTGTAAAATTAAATGTTGAATGGTAAACTCGTATTACCAAATGATGCATTCACATTATTTGTATCACGTTCTCATTATTTATCTGACGTTTTTACCACGAAATGCTTAGGACTTTCAAAGAAAATAAATCCCTTTCTCTTGCATAAATCTATATTCTAGCAATTTGTTTAATTATAAAAAAATAAAAAAATAAATGTTATAGAGAGAGATTTGATTAGTATTAAATTATTAATAAATGTAAACCTTTATTCGATTGGTTATGTAAATTATATATATTTTGATCTATCTACGTTTCACCTGTTTAGGTGTTTAGTGACTCGCCTAGTTTCGCCTGCCATTCCCGTGGGATTGTCGGAATGAAATATAGCCCTTGCTGAACCATGTAGCTTCCTACTGGTGAAGGAGCTTTTAAAATCGGTTTAACGGTTTTTTTTAGTTTATAATAACTACAAACAAACAAACGAAGAGTCAAATCTTTCCTCTTTATAATATCATAGTACATATAAATAAAGACTTAGGAATGGTCAAGTAGCAATTAATTAAATCCAAGGATTGGACGATTAAAAGCTCGTTAAATTAAAGTAAATAACCACTGATAAGGATTAATAACATTTAGTCACTATCTATAATAGTTAACTTACAGATTAAAGCTTGTTATTTTTCACTTTTATGATTATCCGACTTTATCCAAGCTAGCTAGCTCAATACTTCGTTTGTTGCACAGTCCAAATGTAAGAAAAGCGCCAGATAAGAATAATCTAAGTATTCTTTTATCGACAGATAAATAAATAATCACTTTATTTCTTTGCTACAGACACACATATTCATTAATTACAAAATAGATTCACAAAAAAGATAAGGTTATACTGTATAAAGAACAAGGAGAGAAAACACAAAATAGGATTGACACAAAAAGTTCAAAAAAAAAAAATGGGTGTGTGCCCTAGCACTACTCAAGGGTCGCAGCTTAGCGTCATATTGCTTGCATGGCACGCAAGCAAATTACTGATTTATCAGTTGAAACCGAGAGTGAACGCCTGTACCATAAATTAAATGTAATAATAAAGTTGCCGGTCAAATAAATAAAAAGTCATTATATTAATTTATAGGATAAAAATAATAAAATAGAATTATTAAATTTGAAATGATTAATGAATAAGTAGGGATAACAATAATTATTATTTCATTTAGTGTACCATATCCACTATACTTGTTTAAATTCTGAGAATAATAATAATAATAGCAAGTAAGAATAAGCCCACAGGGCAGCTTGTAATGTGGTAAGCGTTGGTCAGTGGCACCACGGGTAAACCGAGTGCTCCTGGAAGTAGATCGGCCCCGCCCCACTGCAGGCGTGCAAACTACAATTTCTAATCGATCAACAAACAGAAATCAACACATTTTATTAATAAATAATAAAACTAAAATAAAATCACTTTATTCCAGACAGAGTCAATAAGATCAACAATTTTTACAAAATCTTTTAAAATGAATTCTAATTACATAAAATATGTATTTAACTTGAAAAGAAATGTGTAAATATAAGTTCAGTGAAATTCAAATATAAAATCAATCGAATAAAATACAATCATAAAAATCACAATAATTATAATTATTTTATAATAATCACAAAAAAATGCGAATCACATTAAAAGTATTGATGTAATTAATAATACATGTCATATAAGAGTCAAATAAAATAAAAATAATGAAACTACTTATTGTCATAATTAAATTTACTTCAATTATATTCTGGCAAGTTCTTTTGTGTATAAGTAAACAAAAAGAAATTAAAAGACGGAGGTCGGTCAGTCCACCTTTCGCGAGTTTTCTTGCCAGTTCTTTCTTCGAAGGGCCTCCCCATTTGTGAACTGGCAGTGAGTCAGTTGTTTTTGCATTGTTTTAAAATAATTATTAATCTACTTTTTTCGAAAGAAATCTAAACTCAAATAGATAATTTACTTTGTCTCATTCAAAATCTTAACTTAAAAATCAGATTCTGTGGTTATAATGCCGTATTTATTTGACCGGCAACTTTATTGCCGGTGTGCGTATTTATATTTCATTTCTTGTGCGTATTTATATTTCATTGAAATTGTATTCTTGAAAATTTTTAAATAAAAATTAAGAAATTGACTGCTTGGATCGATTGAGTGCACCAGGAGGTTGCACTCTGTCGGATGGCCGAATGTCGTATTTCATAAAGTAATGATTAAAACAATTAAATATAATTGTAGTAGGAATTGTAATTGTCATTCTGGCAACACTATTCATTTCTAAATTGAGAAAGCGCCGGCGCGGCGCCACTGTGTTCGGGTGATATGGTGGGAACCTAGACGAACGCGCGCCGGACAGTCAGTCGTGTTTGAGTTGTCGAGTCGAAAGGACGTTAAACAGTGATTGTACGAATTAAGTGTTAATAAATGGATACCTTTACTGCTGAGTTTTTATTTCATAAAAGTAGTTAGTTTTAATACAACTATTTTAATATGTGGGTTTTCTGAATTAATTTGAAAATTGTATGGTAAATGTTTTTTTTTCCGATGGCCGACTGTAAGGATACCTATAATTATAAACTTAATTAGTAACCTACTTGATGGATAGTTTTATTTAAGCTTTCGACATTTCTAATGTGAATATGCGGAGATTCGGCTGTTTTCCTCACAAAAATCCGTCCACTACGAATCCAAATGAACTGGTATTGCAGTTCCTTAACTTTCTTTCTCGCTGCCGCGTGTAGAGCTTTATTGGAGGGCGATAAGTGTTCAGAGACGTATAACGTTCTTTTTTTTACAATAGATCTCAATAAATAATAAATAAATAATAAAATCAGTTTTATTTCAGACCAGACAATGATCCATATTTTGTTAGTAACAATTAAAACTTAAAAGCTATGTTAGTATCCACAATTTTTTACTTAGCAACTAATGAGGTGTTTGATATACACCTCCGAACGCAGTGGGCTATTATTGGGGAGTCGTAACGACCCGCTATAACGCCCAGGATGGAGTTAGGGCTAGACCGCAGCCTGCACAGCAACGAGGCAGTTTTCTTGCGAAATATGGCATCGAAGCCATCTATATGTGTTTGCGCAAACATGCCTGAAGCACTGTAGAACCTAGGCAGCCCCATCAACATCCTGAAAGCGTTATTATACTGGACCCGCAGAGCACTGAGGGTACGCTGCGTGTAGTTGGTCCAAAGGCTGCACGTGTAGAAAACTTGACAATATGCTCTAAACAAAGTTAGTTTTACTGGTATACTACAACGTGCAAACCTGCGAGCCACCATATTGCAACGAACCGCCAGCGCTCTGCGTTCCCTCTCAATATCCACCTAGTCATAGATAACGTCCGTCGTGCGTAAGAGGTCGCTGCCAAGGTTGCAGTCAAGGTGCTCGCGCGCGTTGGCGGATGGGCACCACCGGCCAAAGTGAAAGTGGCGGACGATACGGCTACAAGAAAAGTCAGACAAAACGTAGTAGGGTAATTTACCCTATTGTTTGACAACCTGAAGTTTATCTTGAGTAGCAAAACTAAGTGCCAATTTTGTTTAATATTATAAATAGGTACTTACATTTTACATTTAAATGAAATGCTAAACTTCATGTTCTTCAACATTTATAATATTGTACAAAAATGGCACCATGATATGAAAAAAACAAAACGGGAAAATCAAGCTCTAGTCAGAGTTACCTTATACAGACTACCTCTAATCAGAGTCCGTCTGTTGTCCGCGTTGCACGCAAAAACTACTGAACGGATTTTGATGAAATTTCGTAACCTAACGTGAGCCGAGCTAAACTTGTTCAGCGTGATAAGTATTTTCTATTAACATATAAACTATACTAATATTATAAATGTGAAAATGTGTTTGTTTGTACCTATGTTCGTTTTTCACGTCAAAACGGAGCAACGGATCGACGTGGTTTTTAGTATGTGGGTAATTTAGGAGCTAGAGAGTGACGTAGGCTAATTTTTATTCCGGAAAAATAACACTTTCCATCGGGAAAACGTCGTGTAGGACTACACGCGGGCGAAAAGAGGAACGCGGAAGGCTATGTGATATAAAATTTTAATGTGATAATATGTATCATAATCAGTGATCGGATAATCGGATGCATATTTACCTAAAGTTCATTTTTGGCTAACTAACTATGGAAGCGGCTTCTTAAAATATGTTTTTTAAATATAAATCCCGGGATTCCAGTATATTCGGGAATGCAAAACTAGTCGGTAACATGGTGTAAAAACGAAGCCTTTAGCATTTATTTAAAAAAAAACCGGGATTCCGGGTGTACTTACACAACTATTCATACGTATTCACTTGAAGTTTAGCTAAGTTCCCAATGCGAATTATGAGTATCTACATACTCATTAATCGCATTGGGAACTTAAGGTGTTAGAGGAAGAGTAGTGAGGGTTAGTTTAAATAAAACAATAAGTACCTACTTGCAATAATACTTCATTGGACATAATTACAAGATACCAAACATAAATATACTTTAAGGCCCGATTTCACCAATGATATTTAAACGCGATTAGCGCTAAACATGTTTAAAACGTATTTCTGTCTCTGTCACATTTAAACAGATGACAGAGACAGATCTATGTTTTAAACACGTTTAGCGTTAATCTCGTTTAAATATCATTGATGAAATCGGGCCTTAATAAATTAAGTACTTTAAAAAATCCTTCATTGAAATGTACAAAGGTGAGCTTATGATATCCTGATTTGGCGTAAATATTACCTCGGTTACTATAACTTTAATCACTATCTATCACTATGGTTTGGTCACTGAAATCTGACCTTGACGACTTGACTGAAATCCCCAGACTTGGCCATATTTGTATCGCAAAACGGTTTTGGTAAAATTACAGAACGATGTTCAAAATTTTATATAAAAATGTTGTAAATTTTCTATTTTAGCCCGTACGAACTATAAGATTCAGAGCAGTGAAAAATTTACGTCAGTGTAATGTAAAACTTTACATTTTCCAAATATATATCGATACATTTAAATTACTTTGTAAAAATAAACAATCCTTACCTTGTAAGCTTTTAAGTACCTATGGTTAAATTATTGTAAATTGTTCACACGTTTCAGAATATTTTCGCCACTAAAATTTAATAACCGTAAGTTCAAAGATGGAATAAAAAATATAAATCATTTTATAAAATATAGCACATTTAATTCACTCCATTGCATTATTCAGAAATAGTAACATTTATTTCACTTCAGCCATTTTGTTTAATTTATGTTCTTTGTACAACCTTGCTTGACAATTTCGCTCGATGACGTACTCTCACGAAGTACGCGGGAATCTCGATTCTTGGAGCGCGTCCGTAAAATACGTTTCTTCTTGCAGCGGTTCTGCAGTGGTTTTTGTAGGCTAATATAGCGAAGGTATTTTAGCTTTTATATAGATAGAGGGATTTATCTGTTACGTAGTTTCTAATTTTACGCCGGGTACACCTGTATTCGTCTACTGCGCAGCATTCCGCGTGAACTTCAGAGCCGCCAAGTTATTTTGCGCGTACTGTACAAGCCGAGCTATGGAGATTTAGCAACGTTGCGCGTGAATTGTCCATTTCTATTGACAACGCCAATGACCTGACAGCCACTCAAAAGATTCCAACTTTTTTATATGGAGCCTGGCATACCTAAAGTTCCAAGTACCTACCTAAAAATGCCAAGTTACTAATGGCATACTAAGTTTTATTATACACATTCAAAGTGAAATATTTCAAAAAGTACATCATTTACGACTTTTTGTCAAAGATTATTTGTTGTTTAAAAATGTTTTCTCTGTTGATTGGTGTATGTTTCATAGGTGTACACCAAAATATGACGTTTAGGTACGTACATACTTGCAACTTTAAGTATGCCAATGAGTTACGTTTGTGGTAGGAGGCAGTGAAGTTACATAGATACTGTGTATCCTAAACATTCAACTAACTTAGTCCTACGATAGGTAGGTGTGGTAGGAGGCAGTGAAGTTACATAGATACTGTGTATCCTAAACATTCAACTAACATAGTCCTTTAATACGTATAATAGGTAGGTAGGTATAATAGGTAGGTACAGGTGCTATTGTTAGTTGAGCGCGGGATTTTGTTGGTGATGTTGTTTTACTTTAATAATGAAGAACTTGAATGGTTTTTTTTTATAATTTCTTATTCGTTTGATATGTTTCGAAACTTGGAAAATTATGTGAAGAAATATAAAAAAAATATAAAGGAGTTATTATTTTTTATAAAATATAATAATATCTAAAATAATAACTCCTTTCTATTTTTTTTCTCCTTTAGGTATACAAAAAGTGCATTCCATTTTAGCCAACATCTGAATATAAGTAAAAAGGTACCTACCAGATTTGATTCTATATAACCAAAACACTATATTTGTCCATTCATAAATCCCGGGATTTTTCGATACAAAAGTGCATTCCATAACAGCCAACACCTCAACTTTAGGTAAATATGCATCCGATTATCCGATCTCTAATCATAATCATTCATAGCGCTGTACTACTATATATTAAACTAGCAGCCGCCCGCGGTTACACCCGCGTGGTTCCCGTTCCCGTGGGAATATCGGGATAAAAAGTACCTTGTGTGTTATTCCAGACCCAGATCCTTTCAGTAGTTTTTGCGTGAAAAAGTAACAAACATCCATACATTCATACCCACAAACTTTCGCATTGATAATAAACTACACGACGCTATCCCGAGGGAATGTGATATTTTTCCGGGATAAAAAGTAGCCTAAGTTACTCCTTATTACATTAGCTACCTGCCAGTGAAAGTCCCGTCAAAATCGATCCAGCCGTTTCAGAGATTAGCCGGAACAAACAGACAGACAGACAGACAGACAGACAGACAGACAGACAGACAAAAATTGTAAAAAATGTCATTTTGGTATGTGTACCGTATATATAATCATATGCATGTAGTAAAAGCGGTTATTTTAATGTTACAAACAGACACTCCAATTTTATTTATTTGTATAGATGTATAGATAAATAAATAAAAGAAAAAAAGCTTATAAACCTAAAAAAATTAAAATGTCATTTCACCCGGACGAAGTCGCGGGCACAGCTAGTTGGTTAATATTTCCTCGTTTCTCGGCTCCGCCCCGCCTCGCTCCGCGTCAATGGACAGGCAGCCTTACGGGCTTAGAATAATAACGCCGATGTATTATTAATATATGCTTACTGGTTTAACGGGTTTAGTTAGACTAGATTAATTTTATTATTTGAGTCAATTTCAACAACTGATGTTTTTCGCTAATTTCCATGGCCATTTTCATTTTCAGGTTTTTAGCATATATTAACTTTATGGTTTTTAGACAAACTTTTATATTCTAGTGCCATACTTCCATATTACATATACATTTTCTAAAAGGGGAATACATAATTTATATTACAAAGAGGGTTATTTGGGCCACCGAAATAAGCGTGCCACAGAAATTGTGCTATGTCCACTGAAATTGACATGTTATTAAAAATAATGTTTTTACACAATTATATCTAACGATTTTTATCACCATTATCATCAGCCATACGACGCTCACAGCTGGGCATAGGCCTCCCCCAAGGATCTCCACAACAATCGGTCCTGCTGGTCCTGCCCGCATCCAGCGGTTTCCCGCGACCATGAGCAGGTCCACCTTGTAGGGGGCCTGTCCACGGAATGTCGTCTGGTACGCGGTCGCCATTAGAGAACTTTCCCTCCCTAACGCCCATCGGTCTCCGCGCTATCTGTCGTACCCACTGTCACTTCAGCTGAGTAATCCTTCGAGCGATGTCGGTTGTTTTAGTCCTCCTGCGGATCTTTTTATTTATGATTCGATCGAGCAGGGAAATGCCTAGCATCGTTCTTTCCATTGCTTGCTGGGTGACATGATGAGACGCATAGCAAAAGACCACGTGTCACTCCCATAGATTATTACTGGCAACACATACTGGTCAAAGACAAAGACTGTCTTGAGACATTGAGGTATTTTGGACGCGAATATATGCCAGAGAAGCTCTGGCATTGATTGTAATGTTCACAACATTAACTGCAGCAGGTGCAACATGGGCATTGGACATAACTTTTGTCTGATCCATGTTAATCTTAAGACCCACTCTTTTGGAAGCATTACTGAGATTTTCGAGCGTTATGTTCAGGTCCTCCAAAGTTTCAGCCATAAGAACTACAACATCGGCAAATCGCAGATGTGTTGGGTAATCGCTATTGATGTTGATACCGTATCCTTTCGAGCCCAGAAGCTTAATAATATCCTCCAACGAAGCTGTGAATAGTTTCGGAGAGATGACGTCTCCTTGTCTCACACCGTGCTGTAGTTGGATCCGATTCGAGCTCTGGTTCTGTAATTGGACTGACATGGTGAAATTTTTGTATAAGTACCTTAGCATCTCGATGTACCTGTAGTCTATTTGGCACTTCTGGAGAGACTGCAGCAGTGCTCAGGTCTCAATCGAATCAAAGTGGCTAGTTGTACTCGTCGGTCTTCTGTATAATTTGCCGCAGTGTATGATTGTGGTCTATTCTATGGTACATTAGCCTCGCCGGAACCCGGCTTGTTCGGGAGATTGAAAGTCGTTGAACCTACGAGTGAGACGATTCGTAATGACCCTTGAAAACAATTTATCGATATGACTCAGAAGCGAGATAGATCTGTAGTTCTTCAAGAGTCTTATCACCTTTCTTGAAAAACAGCATCACATCGCTTCTGCTCCATACCTTTGGAGTTTTGACCTCGAGGATGACTGAATTGAAAAGCTTCTGGAGGAGATTAACTATCGGCTTTCCGCCCGCTCTCAGAAGTTCTGTTGTGATTCCGTTGTCGCCCGCCGCCTTGTTGTTTTTAAGCTGCTTGAGAGCCATTCTAATCTCGTACAGGCTAATGTCCGGGATATTTTCTGTATAGTGCTGGGTAAGCGTGGCTCTAGGGTCTTTTTTAACCTTGCTTTCAACAGGTGTTTGCGTTGAATATAACTGTCCATAGAAACTCCCAATCTCCTTCAGGATTTCAGGTGTTGATGAAATGATGCTACTTTCCTCAGTTTTCCACCAAGTTAAATGGACTTTGCCCGATAGACAAATACCTTGCGAACACTTTGGAGCCTTTGTTCCACTAAATGGCCTCTTTCATATGGTTTGGTATTTAATTGCCGAAAATCCCTCATCAAGGACTTAGATATCTGTCTTTTGAATAATAATAACAATGATGAACGCCAATAACGATGGGCATGAGCTGAGCTCTGTAGCTTCATTTCGTGTTTCTGATCCATGAGTGGGGGAATCTGGCTGGAGAGTTAATTCAACTTTAGACGGCGGATTTTAAAGTACTTGGACCCTACCATGCTTACAGTATCCACCACTATGTTGTATAGATTCTTCACATCCATGGTATTCTCAAGGGCTTCGAAGCGGTTTTGGAACTCGAGCTGAAAGCACTCTGGGTTTTAAATTTGGGCTGGTATTGTTCGGAGCGCGGATTTTATCAGTCGCGATCTTTCAAGCTTGACGTCGATATTCATGCAGTGATCGATGTGCCTCTGACCATGCTGACATCATTTGAATATGTCTTCTAATATATCTTTTAATATATCTTCGTATATAATAAAATCGATCTTATTTTTTACTTTACCTGACGGACTGATCCAGGTCTGTTTGCAGCTCACGGGCTTCCTGAAGGAGTTCATCATATAGATGTTCCCCCTGTCCATGAAGTCTGCCAGTATCAGGCCTTTTCGTTCCGTTTTTGTAATGTTCTTGTTATATTAATTAATCGGTACAGTTTCTATGGAACCGTGCAATTCCCGTGGACACCTAGAAGCCACGGAAATTATGTCATCAAAAATCCGCATTTTTTTTATGTAAGTACCCGGTGTCACTTGCGCTATCAAGACGAATCTAGTGACACCTCATACGTTAAATTTTTTCAATTCGTCTGTAGCAGGGAACATAGAAATCTACATACATAGGTGTACCTACATGCTCTCTAAAAACATAACCCTCCTATCGCAGTCGGGTTACTAGAGATTTAGTCCTGAAAGTTTTCCTACCGGCCGCGTGGTTCGATTGCTTTGTTCGATTGATCGAACCGCAAGGAACTTAAAATCCGGATAGTTCGATCAATCGAACAGTGAGGATTCTTGATTCTCCGTAGTTCGATAAATTATCGTACATCGGTCATTATTATCACAGTACTTAAGGTAGCGTATCCCAATCACGAAAAGCTCTCGTTATGATAATTGTATTTAGTAATTACCTAAACTATACGGTGCTCCCACACTGCTTTTATAAAAAGCAGCAAAAAAAGGTCAAAAAGTTAACAATAAAACATTACTGACAAGTGTTAGCAATTTTATTGTTACATTCTATTAGGAATTCTTAGATGATAATCCTTCCCATACTTGTTGTTTGGAAATGTTTACTAACGTTACCCAACATTCTACCTCCTGGAGTAAGCCCAAAAAGTTCCCACTGCTCACCAGCAGTATGAGGAGTCCATCCATCCTTGTATGGTTGGATGGATTGACTCCTACTGGATGGATTGGGAGAATGGACGACCAACTACGCTGACCCAACGCGGGTATTAATTTTTGTAAAATGCTGCCGGACGCGGACGGGACCAAATTATATCCGGTTACTATAAACCAACTAATGGTTACTGCACTTGCCACATTCTTATATGGACCCGTTGGTGGAGGCGCCACTTGCAATACAAAATTAGCTGGTAAAATGGCCTGTCAGCTGTAAGCAGGGTAGAAATTTTCTAAATACTGAAAACGCTTAGATCACCATTCTTAAGCGAAACTTATTTCTAGTAAACATACATTATTGAACTTAACAAGATAATGAGATGTTTATCAACCATCCCGTGGCCGACCATTGTAAAAGTTTCAACAAAACTACGGGCTCCACGTTGGTCAAAGTGGAAGAAAACAGCTATAATCGAGTGCCCTGCCGCTGCGGCCGGCCGGCAGTCAATGCCGCTGCGCGCGCGGCGGCGAAAGTCAAGGTCGCTATGATCTAATTGATATCGTTCATTATGTAACGCACGTAGCACATATTGTTCGCGTAGCTATGATAACGCAAAGTTCTTTATCATGATTTATTTATAGAGGGGCTTTTTGCAAGCACGATGAACAGTCACGAGCAGTTTTATGTTTAAAATTCATAGCCTGGTCGTCCTGTAGCTTTGTAAAGCCTCCATTTGAAAATAAACAAACTTTACTTTTAACTTGGCCACTTTAGTTTGAAAATGTTGTCGAAACTTAGTCCTACTTATAGATTTGGTAAAAAAAACAACTGAAATGACTCATTGTTCCTTGCAGATGACCAAGGCCAGATGACTGGTTATCTGTGAAGAATATGTTTACCTCTGAAATAACTAAGTAGTATCCTTAAGGATTTTACATTCCTTGCAGATAACTAATTTTTAATATTCATCTGCGAGGAAAATGTATTATTCGAAGAACTAGTTATCACAGAGGGTTTCAATTTCCTCGCTGTTATAGAAACCAGTTATCTGGCCATGGTAACCAAGGATGATAAACAACTTACGTCGAGAAGAAGCTTTCACAAGTGTTTATGGTCCCGTCCGAGAGCCACTTCTGATGTTTTTTCTGGTACATAAGTATAATTTAATATTGTAAAACAAACAAGGTGAAAAGTAATCATAACAATATTTAAGATTTAGTCCCCACCTGCTGGGGTACAGGCCTTTCTATGGATGGAAAAGTGACCAGGAACCACCACGCGGGCCAAATGCGGATTGGTGGGTACTAACGACTGCAAACGCAGCCGAGACCAACGGCTTAACGTGCCTTTCGAAGCATGGAGGAGCTTGAGATACTTAAATAATTTTTGGTCACCCATCCCGTGACCGACCATTGCGAAAGTTACATAACTTCAACGATTGCAGGCCAAGCTCGTTTACCACTACGACACGGGCACCTCTTGTTGCCTATAATAATTATAAATAATGAAATATCATTTCACTGATAGAAAAGGAGTATGAATATTATAAATAGTTGCGAGTTGTTGTTTTCACCGAAAACGTAAACAAAATTATTTGAACGTGTTTTTTTGAGACCATCAGGTAGCCGCTTCACCAAAACGAATTCAAATTCGATGTAAGTACTTAAAAAAAGGTATCAAGAATTTATGAAAAAAACGAGGAAAATAGTGGACGAACAAACGGCAAGTGTAAAATTGGTGAATCTAAACAAAATTTAAAAACAAAAGAGTCATGTTGCAGCGGCTATTGACCCGCAGAACCAAGCAACGGTTACATAGTCGAATCCTTGCATCTACTGACTTGCTATTTTGTGTTAATGCCCATTACATTAATCATTATTAAATAATTATACCTAATTATTGTATTGTATTTATAATAAATTGTAAACAAAGAAGCAGTGGCACAAAATTTATTCTAATAACAAATTGTCAAAGAGCGTAACTATCAATCTAGTTCGCGACTAGAAGGAATGAAGCTAGAGACTCTTTTGCCTCACACAAGGAGTAAACAACATTGCTCAAAACCAAATTACTCTATTGACAAAATAGCCGCCTCTGTGGTCTATTGTTACACACCCCTAGTATGCTGGTACCACTGGGGATTGAATCTGGGAGCTCTGGGTCTGCCCAGAGATACCGGGTTTCATTCCCAGTGGTGGTACATATTGTATTCGGTTTGGTTTGTGGTAGACAAGGCCTACCACAACCCAACCAATCTAAGTCCGTCTTGCTAGCTCCACCATCTTATCTAAATTTGAAGCCATAATAATTGGCTTAACCAGTCCAGTCAATATTGACACAAAAAAGGACAAACATCGCAAACGCGCATGTAACTAAAATTTTTTATTTGTTGTTAGGTCCCTTGAGAGTAGTTAACACCCAAGTACGAACCTTGAAAACCCTGTGCTACCCCCGTGGTGCTCGAAAAACTGCCCCTTGTTTCAATTTTTTCGAAAAACTATCCTAAGGAAGCGTTTTTTAAGTATCTTTGTTCGGCACTTTAATAAAGATAACTAAATTTACCCATAACCTTAACCCGAGTACTCTTGGTTCATTGGTTGCAGAGATACAGCTAGTCAAAGGTAAATACTTCAAAAACGCTGCCTTAGGGTAGCTTTTTTGAAAAAACTCAAAAAAGTGCCAAAATTTCGCAGTTTTTCGAGCACCATGGGGGTAGCACAGGGTTTTCAGGGTTGCAAACTTGGGTGTAAACTGCTCTCAAGGGACCTAACAACACATAATAAAGAAAACTTGATACATGCGCGTTTGCTATGTTCGATGTCGATTTTGACTGGCCTAAATGTAGTGTTCCGGCATACGTATGTGATAGCCAGTTCGAAGTTCCTCAGTGGTTGGGGATTCCGGGAGACAAGGAGTAGTGCGCTAAGCCTTATCTTCAGTTAACATCAGGTGTGATGAAATCATAGGCCTCCCTCAAGGATCTCCACAACGATCGGTCCTGCGCTGCGCCTTTCCCCTTAGAGATTCAAATTATACCTAAGCCTGACCTAAAAATTAAAAAACCAGGCTTGATTCGCCACTTTCGCCTCGTTATTGTTACAAGTGTCAAATTCTATAGAAACATTTAGTTTTTTACATTTTCATATTGAGGTTTTTTATTTTTCTGGTCATTCACATTTTTATTATCATCTTCATCTTCCGTAGTACCTATATAAATTGCTCCGTCCCCTGATTATTTATTCTGTGGCAATGGGCTGGAGACGCTCTTGCATAGAGTGTGGGCTGAGACTGTGGCATTGCCCCGTTTGGGTGCTGAACTGGGACAAGACTGGCTTGCTATATCGACGGTCAGGCCTACATGTATTAATGTATTCAGTTCTTGACTTAGACAGTGAATAAGTGTAAATAATGAAACTAGTCCGAACTATTGCTAACTTTTTATCATAAAGTTTAAAAAAAATACTATCCTTTGTTCCTAGTTTATGTAGAACCTTTCTTCTCTTACTTTCATCATCAGACGTACGACGCCCACTGCTGGTCATAGGCCTTCCCCAAGGATCTCCACAACTATCGGTCCTGCGCAAATCCCATCCAGAGCGCCTTCGTTGAGCTTGACCTTGACTCTTACTTTACTTACACACTACTTTACAGTAAAATACATATGTGTAAGTATATAATGGGAATCGATCAATAATAATCTTGTTCTGGTAAACGCAATCGTTTTATTTTGAATTAAACTCAGAGCAGTGCAGCTAGTGTCAATAAGGAACAAATTTCAATACACGATAAATCTGGTTAAAAAATATAATACTATTCACTGGGGGAAACAGACACCTTTGACAGCATTTTGACGGATGGTTTGGTATCGACATACTATATATATGGCAATCTATGGTATCGACACGTTAGCAGTCCAACGCTTGAAACACTTTACAGACGTCAAATCTTTGTTAAACGCTGTTACTGTTTGCATATTGTTGGTACCGTTTAAGGTAATATAGGTTCAACACCGTTCCCAAAAGCCGTAAAGCGAAATAAATTGGCGAGTTACTGCGGCCGACAGCCGGTCGACAACTCGAGTGGAGGTCACATCGAAATGCAATTGACTTGTCTGCCGGTTGCAATTATGAATGTTGGTAGAAGGTATAACGGTTCTTTGTTTTGTTATAACACAAACTTTCGCTGCATAAGGTGCAAGCAAAGCGACTCAAACTTAAGATTTTTTTTGTGGATTAAAAAGACTTAAGATACTTAACGACATTTTGAGTTTGGTCAAGTGGTGGTCAAATTAATGGAAATATAGTTGACATGTCTAGTAGTTGCTTATGAATGTTGGTAGTTTTGTAAATAAAACGCTTATTTCTGCAATAAAATTGAACTAATAAAATCATTATGGATGTCAAACTTTATAAGGCTTATAAAGTTTGAATAAGTGGAGGTCAAATGGAAATGCAATGCTTGTTTGCAGGCTACAATATTAATGTTTTGGTAGACGCTATGTCGACTCTTTCTTTCACGATTTTGATAGCACTAACTGCAAGCAACCCAATTTCAGCATTTTATGAATAAAAAAGCCAAAACATTATAATCATAACGGCATATGAAATTTGTCTCTGTTGCCCACAACACAAGGTTCCTAATAAATTTAATTTAAGGTATTAAACACAGTCACATGTCGTATTTGTTATGAATTAAAGCGATGTACAGATGCATCGTGAGAATGTAATATGAAAATTTATGCCCAGTAGGTAAATAAGAATTGTAAAACATATTATTTTATTTAGATCGTAAATCATGTTTTCTGCACTAGCCAATTGCCAATACCTACGTCTGCCCTTGGTACAAACCGAGGTTTACCGAGTTTACCAAGGTATAATGGGTTGAATTTTTTCATTGTCGCTATTTCATATACCTACTAAGACATTTTTATATAACACTGTGTAGTATTAAGTAAGTGCTAACAGTAAAAGAATACTTGATAAAAACTATCTTCCCTTTTTTATAGAGAGGCACCCTTCTCGAAGACCATAAAAAGTTGCATATTTTACTGCAACATATTAGCACAAAATGTAAAGTGTGAAAAATTTTGGATAGTGGAATTAACCAAGATTATATACGAATTCGTCCTGGGACCCGGCGAACTTTCCGAAATTCGGCAAATTCACTTTAAAACAGATAAAATAGATCAGTTCGCCATTTTGGCCTGATTGGGGCTCGATTTATCTGTATTGATTTGAAGTCCGGCAGACAGACTTGCCGAAGTTCGGCACGTTATGCGTTAGCCGGTAAGGCCGTTGGATAGAATAAGAAGTAGGTGAGGCCTTCCTCAGCCAGCTATGAATTTACTATGGTACTAATGGTATCTGGACCATATGTTTAGGTCTTAACTTACGACACAGGCATATGGAAAAGGATAGTTCTAACACAAATACATAATGGTTTAATATAATCTTTAATTAATAAAGATTATAATCCTTACGGGCATATTTGGGTTAATGAAGATTATAATAATATATTAATAGATAAAGAATATTTGTTTTGAGGAATCACTCAATGTGCTATTTGTTCTTAGCAAAATTATCCTGAAATTCATGAAAAGCTTAATGAGGCTAAACTGGAGAACAACAGATCTTACTACCACTTTAAAATAGCCGGCGACATGAAAGTTGTAATTGCCTGACGGTTAATTACACGGCCTCAGCAAATAATTCAGATTGTAATCGCCTCTGCAGTTGCATGGACTGAAAAGTTTAACCTTGTTCTCTTTGTCTCAAATCAGGGCAAACGGATCAAGGTTTATATGTGCAGGCGACGAGAGCCTCCGTCACGCAGCCCGCCTGTGGAACCTAAGCAAATAATCTGTTCTATTGTTTTTAATTAAATTAAGGTCGATCGTTATTGCATAAGCGGCGTAATCCGCTGAATAATTCCAATGTCAAGAGCGCCGGCGCAGGGGTCTCGGTGTAAGGCCCCGCGGGCTGAGCGCCTGCGCACTGCCAATGCTACTGCGGACTCACTCGTGACGGACATTGAAAAAGCTTCGAGCCACTAATGACGGACAATAAAAGTTTTGTCATCGCGGATGTTTTGATGACTTTAGATATATGCGTAATGAAATGACTAGAAATAATGGTACTATTCCGTAATTACGAGTGTAGATTACACTCGTAATCATGGAGTTATCCCTGTTTCCTCGTGGACCCACTGGTGCGCCAGTTTAGTGGCCTCAATAAAAAGGTCCCACTACTGGTGGGATAAAATAGTGGGTCCATGAGGAAACAGCGGGTTTTATTAGCATACATCCAATAATATGGAACTATACCCGAAAGAAAACCATTAAAAAAGCCATTCATAACATAACACTTATAGTGCCGATGCGCTGCTTTCTGGTCAAAACAATTGGAATTAATCACAAGCATAATTCTTTGTTACAAGCATAATATATCCTCATATTTAAGTGTCAACAACATTGCGACCTAATGCAAAATATTTATACTTAGGTTTCACAAAGACGGCGGGGCGCAGCGCAGCCCTGCAAGAAATCTTCTAGAGCTTGACAATAAGTAATTATTAGGTATTGAGGCGTAATTATTATAGCGCAGAATAGTTGATAGTATGTATAGTACATACCTAAAACGTAAAAAATGTAAATTTGTTAAATACTTATGACATAAACCAGACTTTTTGAAATTATAAGTCGGTTACCTAAAAAGATGAAGCTCCGTACACATACATCTACTTATTTAACTTAGTACCTACCTACTTCATTCATTTCAAGGTTCTTCCCAACTTCAGTGATCTGGATCAAAAATGAAAATTCTGCCTTATCCTTGGTTTGTTATGTTTGAGCAAAAATGTTGTTATGGTTCGACTGTATTAGGTGAGTCCAGTTCGGCAGAGATATTCCACTAGAAAAAATAACCGGATAAGTGCGAGTAAAAATAAAAACCCGCGTTCTGCGCGACGGAAACCAAGGTTTATTACAAATATTTACTTAAAATATACAAATTATAGGTATATGTCGTACGGGGCAGTTTGCAAAACATTCGTTTTTATTCTAGTTTGCCCTTTAAAGTGTATCACAACGATTGTCAACTGCAATTTCGTTCAAGCATAACTTGCCAGACATTCCGTCGCCAGCCATGGATAGAGCCACTCCAAGTCGTGCCTTTTAATAGAGCGAGGCTTAAAATATAGTCATGCACGTACTTGCTCGAACATGATGCACGTACCTGATGCACATTCAGGCTAAGGTCTCAGCCACCCCGCGGTCAAGTGGTACGCCGCACTGCGCGGGTGCAAGCGCCTCCGCGTGTCGTCGTGAACAACGCATTATATTTACAACCAAACGAATGTATATCTTGTTACTTGTTATAAATTAATAAATATGTCACAACAACACACACATTGACCGGTGCCTACCATCAACTCTTATTGCGGTTTTGTTTAGGACCTAAACTGATCTGCTTCGCTTATTCGTATGTACCACGCACGACAGCTTGCGAGATTCTATTGCGTCGATGACAAGCGATTCAGCGACATGTCACAGCCGCTTAGCTAGCTGCCCATGAACTCTTGTTTGACTTATAACTCGGTCGAGCTAACATGCAGGTAGGTAGGTAGGTACCTATTCTGGAACGCATCAGTTTTGAATCGCTGCTTTCTTAATGTTGATGATAGACACTATCCCGATATAAAAGTAGCTTTATTAAGCTCTTGTGTTACGTACGGATTTCAGAAACAACGAAGGTTGGTATTACAAATGTATACATGTTTCGAACTTGCGAGACAAAGTGACGGTAGATGGACCAAGGCACTGACCGAGTGGAGATCGAGACACAGGTTCATGCAGAAATAGGGGTCGCCCACCAGCAAGATGGGACCACGGGATGCACATGTCTGAGTCTCGCTCAGAATCGTAACCACTGAGATACTGCAGAAACTAACAGAGGCCTATGTTCAGCAGTGGGTCGGGAAGTGCTGATGATGATAATGATGATGAACACACACGGAACAAACACATCACACACTCATCTCATAAATGTTTGTCCCGGGTGGGAATCGGACCCACCACGACCCCTGGCTCAGAAGGTATGGTCAGCAATAGCACCAACAGGCCCGACAGAATCAAGTAGGCATCAAATCATTAAAATCATCATTCGGAATCCATACTAATATCCATACTAATATTATAAATGTGAAAGTGTGTTTGTTTGTTTGTTTATTTGTTTGTTTGTTTGTTTGTTTGTCCTTCTTTCACGTCAAAACGGAGCAACGGATCGACGTCATAATTGGTATGGGGATAGTTTGGGAGCTGGATAGTAACATAGGCTACTTATTATTCCGGAAAATTAAGTAAAAATTGTAATTTTCTATGAAAAATCGTTTAACTGTCGTACCTTCGATACAAAACTGTCATTTCTTCCATTGCCGTTTCCAAAGAGTATGTAATCACTGACGTCTGCGCGGTCAAAATCGAATACTAATCTTTTCCATAAGCTTAGAATAAAAAATGTACTGTAGCTAGCGCCAAAAATGACCCAGTCGCGCTTGCGCGCAGAGCTATCTGTCACGCTCTACTCTACTTCTCAGAGTAAATATTTATGTAGGAAATAGAGACCAATCTTGGGCCCCTTTATTGGTAGTGTATAACTAGCGCTATCTGTTGTCTGGTGTAGGCAACTTTTGGTGTATAAACACACATTTACTATAATTTATATGGCAAAACAACGTTTGCCGGGTCAGCTAGTAATATATTATATTGAATGTTTTAACGGAGCTCGGAGTGAAGGCGACCATTTTCGTCAAGAGCTACGTCACAGCTTAGCTGTTATATTACGATTTGTGATGGAGTTTTATTTAAATAAATAAATAAATATTGGACACCATCACATACATTGTTTACTACCTAAGTAGTAGCTTAAGCACTAGTTTTATGGAAATTGCAAACAACGACGGGTCCTCACCCGAGGAAATATTGAAAAGTTCGTTTTCAATATTTACCCAACCGGCAATCGAACCCCGGACCTCTAGAGATAGCGGCACCTTGAAAACCGGTGCATACACCACTCGGCCACGGAGGTCGTCAAATTTTGTTCCGATTAGCTTATTGTTGGAGACTGTGACAGATTGAACAATTAAAGAAGGGCTGTAATCTAACCATAAGTAAACACAAACTAGTATAATGCGCCAGATGTAAACTGTATCAAATTATAATGATAATATCCTTGTTTTCTCAAATAAAACCTCAATCATGGCTTTTGGTTAGCGCAATCGAGGCCCTGTTTTACATTACCTAAGTACAAAAATATTGCAAATCCCATAAGAAAACTAACTGTTTGCACATTATTATTCACGCGGAAATAAGCTATTAATCAACAAAGACAATTCTAGACGATAAATTGCCAGTTATGCAGCTCTATTATTGACTGTTTTATATCACGATATTAATAAACCAACAATCATGTAGGTGAAATATTATAAATAATCCATTGTCTTAGTTTAATATGCCTTTTTTGCATTCATGATACTTTTTGACCATCATCATCATAAACTTGAATCTTCGATCAACAATAACACCTACTTGAACACGTGTTTTTGGTTGTCAAAAATGTCACTCATTGTCATGTGTTGAGGAAGTTTGAAAGTAGCACCAGTGACAGAAATGTTGAAAAGAAACCGTTTGGCTTGGTATGGACATGGCTGTTATGAGAAGGAATGATAGGCATGTAACTAGAAAGCGTGTCATGTGGACATGAATGTGGATGGATGGAGAGGAAGAAGAAGCCCGCATAAAAGAGGGATAGAATGCCTGCGTAATAATTGGTATTAGAAAATAGTAAATAAGGAGATGGAGGTAATAGAGTGGAGTGGAGGAGAAGAACGTCCTACGCCGATCCCAACTAGAAGGTCAGGAAGATGATGATGACATTGTCATGTTTTTGATTTGTAATCACTATTAGATCTTGTTTTTATTAAATTAGTATCAATCAAGCGTAATGGCATGCAGGCTTATCACGTAACTTCCAAAGCCAAGCAAAAGCGAAAATCTTGCAATTATTGCTCTAAAATCGCAAATCGCAGCAAGCTTTTGCTGCTCCATAGTACGAGCTCCATTTGCGATTTTAGAGCAATAATTGCGAGATTTTTGCTTTCGCTTGGCTTTTGCAAGTTACGTGATAAGCCTGCCGAATGAAATTGTGGTTGTGAATGTACCTTATTAATATAAATAAATCACCCATTTTAACGTTCTCACTGCTGGGGCACAGGCCTTCATTATGGATAAATAAGAATGGTTATGATCATGACCCAAAATGCGGAAATATGGGTCTGCACTGCACGAGTTTTTATAGGTACTATTAAGAAACTCATGCAGTCTGCATGTTGCAGATATGGTTATTGATGCAGTTTTTTTCTATTGTATACCTTAATCTGTCTTTGTTATTTGAATAAACAAATTGAGGCAACAAGTCTTTCTGCAATTTTTCAATATCTAGCTTATCAAAATAGGTAGCTAATTAAATGAATTTAAAGCATACATACCTACCTATGTATGCATAATAATATAATCTGTACCTATGATACCTATCTAATATAGGTACAGATTATAGTTTGAAATGTATGTTATACTATATGTGTACTGTTTCTTACTAAATAGGGTATTTAGATAATCCGCACCTGTGTCTCGATTATCTAAAATGGGAAAGACAACATTTAGGCTGCCTGTCCATTGACGCGGACCAAGGCGGCGGAAATCTCAGCTCCGCAGATTTCATGAAATTCTATTGATTAATGTTTCTTGCTTCTTGTCAATGGACAGGCAGTCTTATTTGATACTAGTTCAGCTATTCATAATTGTCATTACTCTACGAATAGGGCTTCGCCAGTAATAAATCAAATCCTTTATGGAGATATCACTCGTTGTACAAAGTGTATCTGTATTCATTGCATTTTTCACATCATTAGTTTATTAATAGTCAATATTTGTGACTTTCAGGGACTTTCTTCAATCATCATCATTGTCTGAATCCTGTCATCCTGTCATCTTCTATTGCTGGATAGGCATAGGCCTCTCAGTATTCAAGTGCACGCCACTAAGCACGAGCTGAATACAATCTACACAACTACATTTTTCATAAATAGGTAATACTAGTGGCCGCCCACGACTTCTTACGCGTTGAATTCAAATTATATCTATCCATGCCTCATAAAAATTTATTCAGTCTTATAATATCTTAATTCTGTACATCGTCTGGCCGCGAGACTTTTTAAACGGTTCTTGAACTTCTGCGGCAAGCCATTCTCTAGAAAATTTAACATAACTAAATACAAATACAGTAGGAAAATATTGACTATTTATTAGGATATATTTATTAATTTATTATCTAAGTGGATAAAGAATATTTTTATCTTATCTTATCTTATCTTACATAATAAATAATAATATAGATTTTTTTTTATATTTAATGGAAAACAAACGGCATTTACAAAAATAATTAGAGTTAAGAAATTTATATCAAGTTGGTATTTATTTATTCAGCGTTCGGGAAGCGTTCGGGAAGCTCCGGCATTATATTCGCGTCCGAAATACCTCAATGTTTCAAGACAAAAGTCTTTGACCAGTGTGTGTTGCCATGCCAGTTATGACATATTGGACAACATCACATACACTGTTTCAATACCAAAGTATAGTAGCTTAAACACTAGTATTGTGGAAATCAACGACGGGTATTAACCACATACCTACATCCAGAACCGAGGTAATATTGAAAATTCGGTTTCAATATTTACCCGACCGGGGATCGAACCCGGAACCTCTAGAGATAGCGGCACCTTGAAAACCGGCGCGTACACCACTCGGCCACGCAGGTCATCAAATATGGACATAATAATATGGAAGCGAGACGTGGTCCTTTACTATGGGTCTCATATTATAAGAAGGCTCAAGGTCATCTAGCGAGCAATGGAGAGAGCAATGCTCGGTATTTCCCTGCGTGATCGAATCAAAAATGATGAGATCCGCAGGAGAACTAAAACAACCGACATAGCTCGAAGGATTGTATCGTTGTTAAGTGGCAGTGGGCGGGACACACAGCGCGGAGAACCGATGGCCGTTGGGGCGGAAAGTTTCTCGAATGGCGACCGCGTACCGGACACGCGACGTTCAGGGGGCCGTCCTTTTTTTTATTGCTAGGTACTTGGAATAGTTCTGAAAGGCTAGAGTTGGTCGTAGATAGCATAAGAAAAATAAATATTAAATTATTAGAATAGACTTTCAGCCCTCTACCAGCTCACAGCCACAAAGTTTAAAAAACCAACAAAATCTAAGTTTTATACCTTTTTGAAATCCACCCTTTAATTTGTCACCCATATTGCAGTATTCTTAGAAAAATATTTTTGTTTTCACTTCCTATAGGGTGCTATAAGGTACAGACATGGTACAGACCTACATGATGGCACCGTAGCTGCCATGTTGGATTTTTTCAACGTCACTTACGCTGACAAGACAAATCTAGCGATGCATAGAAATCCGTTCAGCCGTCATATACCTCATATCTTACCTATATCTGAACGGTAATAAAGAATATTACATACAAACATACACACATACAAGATACGCGCGAAAAACATAACCTTATCTAACATAACATAACCTTTCCTTGCAGTCGGGTAAAAAGAAGGTGTGTCACTGCATTTGACATCATCATTACAACCACCTTATGAATCAGATTCAAAATTTACTATAGTTTTTTTTACTGTTTTTGTTGTTATTCAAACCAGTTGGCACGCGGAAACGTTGAAAATGTTTTACATACATATATTAAACGCCATATCAATTAAGTAAAACGATAAAAAAGTGATAATTTATGTTGATTACAATAATTTAGTTAAGTATCTTTATAATTAATAGGATAAGTGGGTTGTGTTTCTGACCTACAAGACAAGTAGGTACCACAATACATTATAGTTACGTATTGTATATTGATATCCATCAAGTACTAATTAAATAAGTTCACTAGTAAGTATATGTGCCTGTTTCACAATGGCTGATTAAAGATATACTCTACAGTATATCTTTAATCAGCCATTGTGAAAGATTAAAGATGATTAAAGATATACTCTACAGTATATCTTTAATCAGCCATTGTGAAAGATTAAAGATGATTAAAGATATACTCTACAGTATATCTTTAATCAGCCATTGTGAAAGATTAAAGATGATTAAAGATATACTCTACAGTATATCTTTAATCAGCCATTGTGAAAGATTAAAGATGATTAAAGATATACTGTACAGTATATCTTTAATCAGCCATTGTGAAACAGGCACATATACTTACTAGTGAACTTATTTAATTAGTACTTGATGGATACACTTTTATTTACAGTTTTGTATGGATCTGTCAAAGTAAAAGCTAATTAGACTTTATTTTTTTACTTTTTAGAGATTGTTTTGTGTCGGGGGTTGTTTATAAATAGAGTGTAGGTACTGTATGCAAATACTAGTCTGTCTAAACTGATCTGTAGCGGTCTGCGGCTCAATTAGGAAACAGCCGCCCCTGAAAGCCAGCCAGTCGATATTCAGCCGCTCACAGTCAGCCTAAGGCCGTGTTCCCATTAAGGCCTCTACAGACCATTACGATTACGACGCATCGTGCCATCCTTGTCATAGCATCCTGCAGAGGCTTTTAGGCTCACAGTGAGCAGCACTACATAACAGTATTAATACTGTGGCAGCACTCTGTCTGTCTACTGACTGACTCTGAACGGCGGGTGTGGTGGGCTAACTGAGCCGCACAGGGTACCTAGTGCCTACCATCAACTTTAAGACAGAGCGATTCAAAAATAGCGCGATGCAGAATAGGTTCCTAAAATGAATTGCTTTCTTTCGTACTATGACCTTCTAAAAACTGGATCGCAAATGAATTGCTAAATGTGAATGACCGAATGATTTGTGTCCTTATTTCTTCTACCCGTCTCTTACACTCGATTCTGTCATTCCCGGAGAGTGAGAATGGCGGGTAGGTATAACCTGCAGGTGTCATGTTAGCTTGGCCGAGTTATAAGTCAAATAAGAGTTTATGACAGCTTAGCGGCTGTGAAATGATGGTGAAATGTCATTGAATGATCACTGAATCGCTGTCATTAATATTAAGCTGTCGTGGTACGAACAAGCGAAGCAGATCAGTTTAGGTCCTAAACAAAACCGCAATAAGAGTTGATGGTAGGCACCCAGGTCACGAGTAGCATTTGTACTCAAAAGTACTAACCTAGTATGAAAAACTATCGGTATGGTGATCGAATAGTTAACTATACCGTCCTTCAAAAGCTGTAAAAGTGCTGCTGTCAAAGTATTGAATTTCAGTTTCTTATATGACCGAAAGAGGTGCAATAATACGATCACGATTTATAAAGATTTTCATGCTAGGGCTACGTCGTCAAGCGAAACGTCGCAAACTGTGTCCAGTACCTACGCGCTCTGTATTCACACTATCCATTTAAAATTACAGAAGAGAACTAAAGAATGCTAAAGGCAAACAATAACCCGCTGACAATGAGCAACGGGAGACGACCTCACAATGTACCATCAAAAACCGGGATTGTTGAGCGTCTTACAACATTCCTAATTTAGTCGTGTAATGCAAACATGTATCAACTCATCAGCTGTATGTCCAAAGTAAGTTTGAATTATTAGTTTGGTTTAAAACGGCAAGTGGCTCAAAAATCCTGGTTGTGTAAAAAAACAATGAAACTCATCCGTCGTTAATCCAGCCCACTTAGTTCTTATCAAGAAATCAAACCTCAAAGTGTTATCACTGACTCTACCATTACTAATTGACGTTTTGTTTTCAGTTAGTCGCATGACCTCCATGGTTCAGTGACCGGAACATAAGAGTCAGGTACCGCCATCTCCAGGGTTCCGAGTTCAATTTCCCAAAAACAACATTCTTATTAATGCTTAACTGGACTATTTCCGATTTCCTGTTTTATACGACTAAAATAATTTAAAAAATATATTTTATCTGAACTGGATATAACTTTAAAGTTTACTGTCGTTAGTGTTAATTAATGGGTAAGTAGGTACTGAATAACTGACATAAAATTTTTAATAAATTAATTTAGCGGAAGTCTACCGCGCCGGAGTGGTTTAAATTACTTATCTTATGTATTTGATTGAATCAGGCGTCACTTGGCGGAAGTCCCTCATTGTGAAATAAGAAATACAGGGTGTTTTTCTATAAGTGCAATACCTCTTATGTGGTGATTGTGCTCATGAATATGAACAACTTTTACTATGGGGCCAACTCTGCAACTCAACAAAAAAAAACAGCTGCTTCATACAATTTGTTAATACCTACCTACCTGACCAGAATGTATGGAACAGCAGATTTTTTTTGTGAAGTTGCAGAGTTGGCATCATAGTAAAAGTTGTTCATATTCATGAGTACAATCACCACCTAAGAGGTATTGCACTTATAGAAAAAGACCCTGTATATACGGTATTTTTTTTATCATCCCTGATAATTTCAGGGATTATTCTACTCATGAAAACAAACAACTTTTATTATGGGACCAAAACTGAAATCGAAAAAAGAAATATGCTGTTCCATACAAAAGTGCAAAAATATTTAAGTAGGTAATCAAACGTATGTACTTACAACTGATTTTTTTCCCGATTTCAGTTTTGGTCTCACAATAAAAGTTGTTTGTTTTCAGGACTAGAATAAACCCTGAAATTATCCGGGGTTATAAAAAATACCGTGTATGTAGCTTACTTCCGCAAAAAACATGCAAGATGCAGCGCCCGCCCGCCTTCAAAAAGTGCACAGGAACACCACGAAACTGTCTATGCAATACCAGCAGATAGCAATACAGTGACGCACCTACTTGGATTAGACTACTTCTCTACACGGGTTGAGAAAATCCAGCACCTAGTTTTGGTACACACCGTTTCGTGGTATGCATGTGCATTATTTTGCGGGCGGGTGGGCGGTGCATCTTGTATGATTTTTTCGAAAGTAAGCTACATATAGGGCAGGAGACCGCTTTGTGAATTTGACTTTAAGAATGTTTTCACTTTGAAGCACTAAGTGCTAAATGGTCTTAGGCATTATATCTTAAATTATAGAGAATTTATCAATATTTAATGGCCACCTATGATAGCCAAACTTTTGTAAGTATAGCGAAAAATCAAAACCAAACCCAGGATAAATCAATATAGGTATTCTAATGTGCTAGAAACCAACCAATTTAAAAAAAAAATTAATTGTAAAAATAACTAAGTTTTATGATATAAGTATTTCAACCCCAGCAAAATTCTTAAAAAAATTATAAAAAAATTATTAAAACAGGAAATGGCGTTTATTGAAAAATAATCGTGTAACATAAGAAATACTAACAATAACTGTTATTAGTACCTTAAAATACATTATTTTAATTGCCTTGTTAAAAATGACGAAAAATTATTTAGAAAACTTTTACCGGGGGGCAGTGTCCAAAATCTTTTTTTCACAAAAATCGCCATCAGCGGGTCTAGCATGCGCATTGCGCACAATGAGATAATTTTGTCGACCCTCATGCACAACAGCGCACGTTGCTGTCTCGCTTATCTTCGGTACTTATATCTATGGGTCAAAATCACGTTGACAGAGAGAGCGTCGACAATATTTCTCGTGATGCGCGTGCTAGTCCTACGGGACAAGGGGTCTTTGCTTCGACCTATAGAGACGGAGACTCTTAAAGGAGATTGTTTTAGAATAAGTTTTTTATTACCTACTGGCTTATTGTTTAAGTTTTTGTCTTAAGTTTTTAGTAAAAATTTCATTATTATGACAAGCTTTTTTGCTGACTGTAGGTACCTAAAATTACAGCTCTATCGGACACTGGGAAGTGGGTCAAGTTAAGCTTGCAACATTTGTCCCCCATTAACTATAACTAACAAACTAACGAACACAGCAAGTTAATAAAAAGCTTAAAAAAAGAAAGGTTTGCATTTGTAGGTTTTGACACATTCTGTGACAGGCCGGCCATAGAGAAAGATAAATTTAGAGGCCGGCTTATAGCCGAGTCCTCTGAGATCATAAGAAAATAATAATAGTTGTACTTACATGAAAAGTAATTTACTTCAAAAAATATGTAGTTTAAAAAACTATAAAAACACACTTTTATAGGAACAGACTAAAAAGTACAAAATAACCGACTATTCAGTAACTGAAATTAAAAAGCGTGGTGCGCGTTGTCAATATTAAGTAGGTAAGTTGAATCATATTGACTTGAATGCATGCTTTGCACAGGGCGCACCACGCTTTTTAATTTCAGTTACTGAATAGTCGGTTATTTTGTACTTTTTAGTCTGTTCCTATAAAAGTGTGTTTTTATAGTTTTTGAAACTATAAAAACACACTTTTATAGGAAGTATATGACGAATCGAACTCTTTCGCCAGTAACATAGACTAGGGAAACTGACGATTCAAAAATAAGTTTTTTTGATTATAAAATGTTTCTGTTTATGGTTCAATCCATCTCTATATTGAAATTCATCAAAATCGATTGAGTCGTTTTGACGGAAAAGGTTACATATTTCGACGCGGAGACCAATATGGTATGGTTACCATACCATACCATATTGGTCTCCGCGTCGAAATATGTAACCTTTTCCGTCAAAACTTAAAGAATTTTGTTTATTTCATACAAGTTTTTTACGGTAAACAAGGCATTTATACGGTAATTTTTCTCTTGTATTAGACACAACACTTCCGAATACTCATCCGAATACTCATTAGGAATAGTATTAGTTTCTCTACGAATAGTATATGACGAATCGAACTCTTTCGCCAGTAACATAGACTAGGGCAAAACTAACGATTCAAAAATAAGTTTTTTTGATTACAAAATGTTTCTGTTTATGTTTCAATCCATCTCTATATTGAAATTCATCAAAATCGATTGAGTCGTTTTGACGGAAAAGGTTACATATTTCGACGCGGAGACCAATATGGTATGGTATGGTATGGTATCCTATATTGACCCTAAGAGAGGTCAAATTATGTTGCTTTGAAATATGTTGCGAAAAAGATTAGTTGCTTGTTTTATTTAGACGAAATCAATCAAAATAATATCCAGGACAAAATCGGATACTGGCACACCAAGGTAGAAATCGATCAGTCACCGAAACCAGTTCACATGTCTCACTTTAGCCCAAGTATTGTTATACTTTTTTATCTGTATCTCCTTAAAACTATTAATAGAACGTAAAAGTAAGTGTTCGATATAAACAAGTTATGCAGTGTTATCGTGAAACAGCCGTTCATGAATGAATTTTGTTACTAGCGGTTGGGCTCTAACAACAAAAGCGGTACATTCCAATGAATGAAATAATATCTAAGTATTTAACTTTCTTTTTCTTTTTCCTGATTGACATTTAGCTATAGCTACGATAATGCGACCCATATACCTAATCGTTAACTGATACCACAGATACCATTCCAATGAATGAAATATTGTTTAGCTTCCTTTTTTAACCGACTTCAAAAAAAGGAGGAGGTTATCAATTCGACTGTATTTTTTATTTATTTTTTTATTTTTTATGTGTAACTTTTTAGTAAATGAACCGATTTGGATAATTCTTTTTTTATTTAAAGGGTGACGCTTCTCGTGTGGTCCCATTCAGGAGTTAAGTCAGGAGAGAAGTTCAAGAGTTATCCTGAATAATGTGTATTTAGACTTTATTTGGGTATATAGACGATTTCATATTTTCAAAATAGGGATCATTTTCAAAATCATTTTTTTTTTTCGATAGTTGGTACTTCTGACCTGATCTTATTTTCACCAAGTAAGGACCAGGAGATAAAATCCCAGGAAAATTGAGAGAAATTCTCAAATTATAGGCAAGCCTTATGCGTTTCATTTATTTTTGAAGTTAGTCAAGTATTTGCATCTGGTAGTCATCATCTCATAGTGATGAGCTGGTGATGGATGCTACAACTCCTTAACGTTTAGGAGCTGGAGAATATTTCTTTAAGTATTAATCGTACGTATGGACCAATAGTTATATTCTTTCAGGTTATTAGGGTGAGCTGATGATGAGAGGTAAAACTCCTCAACAGTTAGGAGTTATATGATGTTTTATAAATACCATATGCACGAATGGACCTTCAGTTGTATTCCTTCAAGTTATCTAAGTAGCTTAAGATGGAAAGCTGAATTCCCGTAACGGATAGGATATTTACAACAATTTATCATAATCACCATAGTTTCTTAAGCGATTATTTACACTAAAAATAGAAAAATAAAACAATTTAAAAAAAAATGTAACCGCCTTCAAAAAGGATCTTCAAACTAAAGTTAACAATCACAATAAAACGAAAAAAATAATAAGATTTTTTAATTCAAAGGACGATGGTACGTGACTTTTTCTAATTTATCTTGGTACTTACTGAACTGTTTGAATTCGGTGCCAAGCCAAAAAGAATAAGAATGAAATATACTGAGTGAAGTAACAAATAAAAAAAAAACCTCGGTCCCAAGCGTGAGGTGTAGGACGTATTTACCTCAATACCTATTAGACGGCACCGACTTCAAACAGTTCAGTAAGTACCAAGATAAATTAGAAAAAGTCACGTACCATCGTCCTTTGAATTAAAAAATCTTATTATTTTTTTTGTTTTTTAAAGATTGTTAACTTTAGTTTGAAGATCCTTTTTGAAGGCGGTTACATTTAAAAAAAAAACGTTTTTCCTGATTGACATTTAGCTATAGCCACAGGAGTTAACACAAAAACTACTAATAATTACTCCTGTGCTATAGCTACGGTAATGCGACCCAAAGTCGTAAACTAGAGACATTTATCAAAGCAATCTATCTATATATATATATATATATATATATATATATATATATATATATATATTTAAATCTGTAGGCCATGCGTATGGTTTCCATACTAAGTAATTAAGCAGCCTACCTTTTTATAGGAGAGAATCATACATGCATAAAAGTAACCCTTCTCCGTTACAAATTACAACACAATGAAGTTTATTGATATTTTTCTCCATAGGTCAATATATCATTTTAATAATAAATCTGCAATAAATCGCCATCAATGTTTATCTACTATTAATGTGCACGTCACGAGCTTCTTTCTCCTTCTCTTTATGTTTTCACATCATGTGTTCGTAGTTTCGTGGAATCTCCATGAACAGCTTTACTAGTTTGCTCGATGCTCGAGTCATCGCTCACGTTAAATTAGTTCATTCCATAAGATTCCATAGAATTTCATCCAGTAAACTCTATGGGCAAAATTATTCACTTGGCTGCTCAACGACAATTTCGTAAATCCTAATTTTTAAGTAAGACTTTGGCAAATACTTCTCTGTGACCTTATACTTACAGTATTTGAACCACAATTTTAGGCTTGCATTGCGACACAGGCTGGTGCAGAAAGATGTCTCTAACACGAATAAATACATAAGGAGATACCTAAGTAATTCACTTTTGATTCACTTTCAATGGGACCTGCGTATTTGTCGTGAAAATTATGACTATAAAAAGACAGTAGTTAGGTAGTAGGTAGGTTTAATGTACTATTATGATGTGTGGCCATGACCTTGAATTACAATAATCTCAGATTTGTTGCCTTTTCCGAATCAATGTCAGAAAACAACGCTACCACTTACTGTCAGGGAAAACTAAAAGATATGCATTTCATTCGCACATAACAATATCGTCCTTTCCGCATTTTAATACAACAATAATTTAGTTAAATCATCCTATTAATCATCTAGTTAGTCATACTAAAAAATAATGATTTCTAAATAAACCTTTTATTAATCTAACTAGGGTTCTAGTTATCACAATCATAGTGCTGATAATAGCAATAAGATCTTAAAGCGTTTATGAGAAGCCATGAGTTTCCGCTGATACCGAAGCCACAGGGCAATTAGCCTTCAGATGAGCAAATTACCGCCGCTACGTTAAACCTGCAAGTGGGACAAACCACCATAACTAGACAAGATGCGTGACTTCACATGTCAAGATCAAATAATACACGAAACCTTGCAACTAAATTCCTTAATAACATTAAATAATTTGTGGTCACCTCTCTAATTGACATGACAGTCGATAGAATAAAAATGATAAAAATAATATCAGTCTTACGCGTAACCTTGATGACATGATCTGACGTGGGCGAGAGCATTCAATGAAATTGTATCAATTAGGTATAATTTCTCATTTTATTTGCTCCATATTAGGTAGTATAACTTTACACTTTAGAGTTCGGTTAAGTACACTCGAACCTAATCGAACAAGTTCATTTTCTAATAGATTTTAATTCAAACTTGTTGACAATGACATTAACCTATAAAGTATTGACGCTTTCAAACAAACTACTTATTAGTTAAATGGGTCTTTATTCAGTTGGATTGACTGTACATTAAATCAGTATAAGTATTTACTTAGGTATTTA
Organism: Crambus lathoniellus; assembly: GCA_949710035.1. NCBI lineage: Eukaryota > Metazoa > Arthropoda > Insecta > Lepidoptera > Crambidae > Crambus > Crambus lathoniellus. The sequence goes on from OX453296.1 coordinate 36,098,299, forward strand.
ATCAAGTAGGTACCGACACGTTCTAGCTAACAGTAAAAATATGTTCTTGATAGTAAAATTATGTTTTAGAATAAATTAAAAGCAATCGTGCATGATGGTGTTGAAACATATGATAATAAACAGAAATGAGTAGGTAGTTAAAATAATCTTTACTCAAGTAAGTAATTTTGTTTTTTTCATTATAACTTTTGAATAGTCCCCCTACCACCCAACGGGCGCAACAAGAAACCATGGTTAGGTTTTAGGACCCCGCGTACGAAATCAGCGGCGCTAGCGCATTGTACATTCATTGCGCGCTCCCGGCAGAAGTCTAATCACATAAGTCAATGTGACGCACCAACTGATGCACAACACAATTTGCCGCCCCCGAGCTCGTTCGTTTTGTGCGCGGGGCGTAAAGGGCCGGTAGACAACCGACTATAGAATATGGATTTGAGCATGGGCTTCAATTGACATTTGAAGACCATGATGCCAATATGGGGATAATAATGATCTTCAATAGGGTATTTTACTGTTGTTGAAATGTAGATATTTAATGATGACGTTAAAAAATATTGCAATTAAGAATACCAAATGTGAAAAAATAATTTGAATCTGTTTTATAATAAAAGAATTATAGTCTGTTTGATTTTGACTATAGCTGTCTCTTTCTAAAACGAAATCTTCTATGGCGTGACTATGACGCTACTAACCCACTGACGTCACTAAGATAGCGTCCTGTCCTTGTCTAATTATAAAGTTTGAAGTCCTATATCTTTGAAAATATTCAAGATAATTCAAAATAAAAACTTTTTTTGTAAAGCTAATATTTCGAAAAACATTTTAAAGAAATAAAAAAAAATGAGTAAAATACCGTATTGTAATTTCCATATTTTTAGCAGTCCGGGCCGTAACACAGAGGCAACGACATTTACAAAAACACAATGTCGTTGCAGAGCAGAGCACGAATTATACAGTAGTACGACCGCCCGCCCGCGTAGTTACTTTGTGGTAGTAGGTAGTAGGAATATTTTTTTCATACCCAAGCATTAGATTATTTTTACAAGCTTTTTATTAACTTGCCATGTTAGTTAGTTAGTTAGTTAGTATGTTAGTAAGTGGGGGACAAATCTTGCAAGCTTAATTTGACCCACTTCCCAGTGTCCGGTGGAGCTGAAATTTCTAAAAAAACGCTTTTTAGAAAAATCCTTTTTAAATCTACATAATTATATGTAGGACGGAAGCCCTGGTTTTGGGCACTTTTTGCTCAAACAACTTTTCGTAATTTTTGACAATGGCTATTTAATATAAGGTATTTTATGGTAATAATACAACCGTTAGTCATACGTACCATACCATACGTATGATATACCTTATGTCATACCATACGCAATACCATACGTAACTTTTTCAATGAAAGCCATTTTCTGTTTAAATTATTTTTTTGTATTAAAATTTTAAGTTGCGTTTGAAGTTTAATATAATCCTTTGTTTTTTACAATAGTTTAATTTAATTATTGTTTTGCAGTTGATTGGTTTCTAGCACATAAGAATATATTGATTTAACCTGGGTTTGGTTTTGATTTTTCACTATTGGTACTTACAAAAGTTTGGCTATCAATAAAGGCCAATTCCGAAACTAATGGCGTAGAAGATGATCTATGATGTACTTATGTTAAAGTTTGTTTTGACTAACAAGGGCTTATTTTAAAAGCACATATTTTACGCAAAATATTTTTAATTTTTGTTACCTATATCTATTTCGAGTCGAATTTTTCTCTAGCTTTTTTTGTCTTTAAGTCACAGATTAGCTTGTAGGTAAGTGCTAAATTTCAACTCATTTGCTCCAGTAGTTTCGGAGCAAGATGAAGGAAGGGAGAAATGAATTCTTACCTGAATAACTTTAATAAATCGATCTTCTTCTTCTTCAGCGCATTTCCGCCCGCCGCCGTTGACTATATGCCTCTACCACGAGAAAAAAATCTTTCCGTGTTCTGTGGCCTCTACAGTTTTCCTCCAAGTAGCCCTGTTCACTGTTGGTCTAGGCCAGTGTGGTCCGGCGACAGATGATAATGTCGTCAGTCTCTAGCTGGCTGTCTGCTCACTTTTCTTTTAGAGCGATGACTCCAGACAAAAACGCACTTGCTCCACCCGGTCTCCTCCGGTTTGGTCCCGCACTTAGTTTCGAAGCAAATTGAAGGGAGGGTAACATACCTAATATATTCTTATAAAAAGTCTTGAACGGTGCGGTAGGAAAATACTGACGATTCAAAAGAGCTTATTTACTAAGTCAAGTTGAATAAAGATATTGTTTATTTTATTATTATTACGATACTTCAGAGCTTGTCCTGGCATGGTACATTTATGTGGTGCACTCAGTTTCAATGAAGAGAAACAAAACTAGTTAGGTCAATACAATTTTCAGTCATCGTCAGAGAGCATTTTTGACGGGTTTAAATTTTTAAACCAAGTATGTTACATACTTACTTGGTTAATATGTAGCGATATTGAGTTATAATGATGAAGAACAAATCAAAATTTACCGAAATAAATAATGTTTCTTCTTTCGAAAGCCATAAACACAGCAAATCGCCGGGTATGTATCATAATAAGTACTACGGTCGTTTCGACTCTGGTCGAAATAACTACGGTCGATTCACATATTTTCATAATGACTATTGAACAACTCAACTACTGGTCATTTCACCTACGGTTGATTCATCTACTTACAGTTGATTCAACTAACGGACGATTGTTCTAATTTTCATTTTATCTACTGGGTAGTTCGACTATGGACGACTCGCCTACAGCAATGTTTATTAAATGGATTTGGGCGGGTTGGATTGTTTTTTTATTTGTGGTGGATTAATATCATTACATTCACACATTCACATTACGGATAGGTAATTACCAATTTAAAGAAAAACGACTTGCAAAAGAAAAAGTAAGTACAAAAGAATCCGGTAGGTGCGAAGAGAGAAGCGACGAGCATGTTAGGTTAACATGAAGCAAATAGCGAGCGTGCCGCGGCAGCGGCCGGCGAAGCGCCAGAACCGACTTCATACACTCCCCCTACCCCCCACTTTAATATGAAATGGGAATATGTATAAAGTCGTTTCTGGCGCCTCGCCGGCCGCTGCCGCGACACGCTCGCTTCGCTCGCTCGACTGACGCTGTTGGTTCATGTAAACCTAACATGCTCGTCGCTTTGGTCCTCGCACCTGTCAGTACGTGATTCACTATTTTATAGGTACTTAATAAACCGTAGATGAGTTGACCGTAGGTGAAATGACCAGTAGTTCAATCAACCGTAGGTGAGATTACCGTAGATGAGTTGACCGTAGGTGAGATGAACAGTAGTGATTTCGTCCATTAGTTATTTCAAACATAGGTGTAACGACTAGTAGTTATTTTGAACAGTACTTAGATCTTTTGACCATAGTTATTTCGACCATAGTCAATACGACCGTAGTTATTATGATACTACCCAAATCACCCTCGTATAAGCTCACCCATCTAGTTATATAATATTTTAATGTGGCGATAATACAAACGAGTTACTTCAAACGTTAAAATAATTATTTTGATAACTAAAACAAAATTAATTTAAGTTGGACTCAATCTTTTGATAAATAAATCAAATAAATGCAAACAACAAAATATAAAGAATCATTTCCGGGTCACTTTATTTTTTTATTTATGTAATTTACCGACCGAGACAATGAGTCTCGTATAATACCTAAATGTTAGTTTTTTGTTAAACTTTGTTTCATAATGTCGTAGATTTATAAAATGTTATGTGAACTCTGTAGTTACAATAATTACAAGCTCTAATCGTAAAGGTAATAAAACTACATGGAACTTTATTCAATATTAGGGGCCGGCCGCGGTTTTACCCGCGTGGTTCCCGTTCCCGTGGGAATATCGGAATAATAAGTATCCTATGTGTTATTCGAGCTTATAATCTATCTCTGTTGCAAATTTCATTCAGATCTGTTAAGTAATTTTTGCGTAAAAGAGTAACAAACATCCATACATCCATCCAAACTGACAAACTTTCGCATTTATAATACTAGTAGGTCTCTACGAATTTCGAACGTCCATCGAGCCTTAAAAACAATAAAAAGTTAAAAGTTTTTTTTTTACTTGGGCAAGGTAATGACAAATAGTAGATTGTACAACAAGTGCATAAAACGTACCATTTTACCCGAGACGTATATATCCATCCGAGCCGTAGGCGAGGGTGGATAGTCAATTCGAGGGTAAAATGGGTTTTATGAACGAGTTATACACTCTGCTTTTCACTTCGAGTGTGAGGAAAATAAATAACAATATTGCAAAAAAGAAAAAATAAAAAATTCGCCATATTGGCGGGAAGGCTTTCTTTTTTTTATACGTGGCAGTGGCAGCACAGTGACTTTAGCATAGATCGTACTCGTAGTCCATAATGCTCTTGAAATACTTCTTTCTAAGGAAACTCATTAATTTTGCCTAGTTTTATTAATTTAGTAATTTAACATGGATTATGTACAAAATTGAAGAAACATAATGAAATAACAAGTTTATTTAACGAAGTTTATTTGCGTGTGTGACTGTTTACCTGACGACCTTTGTCTTAGAGTCTGAGACTGACGAAGATTTATGCACTAGAGCATAAAAAGCGATTTTATGCAGCCTATACCCAATATAAAGACGAGCTTTACGAGCATGAGAAGTGAAAATTATCTTTTCATCTCTCAGATACGGAAAGTGATGTACTTAAGTATATTTAAACTGAGCAGCGGCACCAACCAAGTCACAAACTATTAAAGCTTAAGAAATAGGGAAAGAATAATCTATATATATAAAAATGAATCCCTATTTCCCTTGGTCACGACATCACGCGTGAACGGCTGGACCGATTTGGCTAATTTTGGTCTTGAAATGTTCGTGGCAGTCCAAGGAAGGTTCTTACGGTGAGAAAATAGGGGAAGAGGGGGTAAGTGGGGGTAGAGGGTAGGGCCACGGGAACGAAGTCGCGCTGGGTCAGCTAGTAATATATAAAATCTGCCCCAAAATAATAAAAGCAGTTTAAAATAGGATAGGCATATTTAAGTTTCTAAACAGTTTAATAACCCATTATGTAAGCCTGGTGAAAATGGATATGTTAATTAAGATAAGATACAATGTAGAAATGTAAGTAGAAAAACATATTACTGTTGTAATAAAAATGTACTGTGTTAAGTAGTGTAAGCAAGAAAAATGTAAAATTGAATTATTAGAATTAAAATAAGAATAGACTTAGATTTACTGTCATAATAGAAAATGTACTGTACTAGTAGAAAGTACCGAAATGTAAAACGATAAAATTAAATATATGTAAGGATAGACCTAGATAATATACCTACACTGTCGTAATAAAAATGTATTGTACTAGAAGAAATCATTGTAATGTAAAATGATAAGATTAAACATATGTAAGGATAGACTCAGATATAGAGACTAGATAAATAAGTCAAATTGAAAGAAAGCCATACTTGAACTCCTAAAAGCTGTAAAATGTAAACGAAGAAATAATCTTGTAAAATAAGAAGTGCAACTGAGTACAAATTATTTACCCGTTGTAAAACTACACCTATGAATAAATAAAAGTATAAAAATAGGCTGATAAATAGGCGGGCACTCCCACCCGTTAATGTGTGTATGGATGGATAAAAGAAAGAACCCGTATGCGGCATGGAAGTGCGAGAGGAATACATGAGAGAACTGGAATGAATGAGATATTTAGATATTCAAAGGCTCGGACCTCGCGTCTGAGGAGCAGTAGAAAAAAAACTGAGCAGCGGGTCCAAAACTATCCGTTTCAGCCTAGGGTGGAAAATGTGGAAATGAATTTTAAGAATAGAACTGAATTTGGTTACAGTCAACTATAGAGTTATGGGGACGGGACTAGCAAAATAAAAAAAGTGAATTTTATAAAAACGAGAATATCTCAAAACGGTGCGTCTCGTAGCGTAGCTAAAATCGAACAAAATTTTTAACCCCCTATGGTACTTCGGAGATAGTTAGGAGGCATCCGATAGAGATATAAAAATTTTTTTTTTTGTTTTTTCAAAACTTCAATTGTTTTATATACCTATTATAGAAAAAACAGAGAAAGCGAAGCCCCCCGCCACCTTTCTTTTATTTTTCTAGATAGTTTTAGTTGTCTTTATTGCTTTTCTTATAGAGGGGGATGAAAAACAGAGTGTATTTACTTTCCTTATATTCAAAATGAAAAGTAGAGTGTATTACTCGGCCGCAAAATTATTTTCATCTCGGGCGACGTATATTGAATCCCTCGCTGCGTTCAGGATTCTACTCTAGAATCCTTCACTGCGCTCTGGATTCAAAATAGCGCCCTCGCCGTAAATATGTTATTTTGCTCCCTTGTAATACAATCTACTATTGTTCATTATCCGACTTTTACTTCCAGATATCAGCCCACCTGTTCCCCGTGGTACAACCGTTGGTCTAACTGGTAGTACCATAGGGATTTTTTTCCCGATAGACTAACTCTTCCGTGGTACAACTAAAATCATTCCCTGTGGAACAACTAAACAAAGTCTCCGAACAAATTTAGTATTCGAACATTTCTTGTGCGGTGAGTCTACGAGGAAAACACAGTTTATGCATATCCTTTATGCAGTAGTAATATGGAAAATAAAAATCTCCCGTGTTACTACTACAGCAGTTAGTTGTATGTAAGGCGGGTAATAAAATTTGCCCCCTTTACTACCAGTAGGTGGTTAAAGAAGGGTTGAGATAAATTATCTAAAAAACATACATTCCATAATAAGGATAAACATTCGTCTATTTTAATGATTGACTTATAGTTGTTCCACTAGAAATGATTTTAGTTGTACAACGGAAGAGTTAGTCTATCGGGAAAAAAACCCCCATGATACTACTATACTACCAGTTAGACCGACGGCAACGGTTGTACCACGGGGTACAGGGTAGCATATAAATTTACTGTGGTACAGGTGATATCCGCCCCGTGATTGTCAACCGTTCGACAACGGAATCGAATTCGATTTATATTTTGAAGTAGCGAGTGACAGTGACAATGTGGTCCAGTCAAAAAAACTTAAGAGTCCGCGCCAAGAAATTTGTATGTTGTGTCCGCGCCACATATCTTGGCATTTGTCAGAGGGCGCTGATCCTCGTGGTGGGTTGGAAAAATAGGCTTTATTCCCATGTCATAATTTTTATTCCAGATATCCAAGTAATGTGGCGCGTAGGTACTCTAAAATTCACATTAAATCCTACAGTTTTGATTTCTTTTTCTGCACATTATTTGCGGTTATTGGAAACCCACCTTGCACTTTTCCCCCTTCTATTGAGCGTTTTAAGAAAACAGACACGAAACTGTCGATCCCTAGTATAACCTCCTGCTGGTAAAATTCTACAGTACGGATTTGAGTAGGATTTTATTTGTTTGAACTACTTAACATCACTTATTTTGGGAGGTTAATAAGGTTAATAAAAAAACTATTGAAGTCACCATGGTGAAATTTTTAGTATCGATACTTATGTCATTTACTTCACATTATAATGTAAAATCAATTTTTGTCTATATAAATATTGGTTTATTGTATATTTTTCCTTTGTAGATTTCTTCGCAAATCCTTTGCATGGGGTGACTTTTTAAAAATCGTGTTTATTTTATTACCTTTATGACAGGTAGACCGTAACGTTGTAGGAAATAAGGTCTAGAATTAGAATTCTAACAAAAAGCAATAGTAACATTTGCACATTAACAGAATAAATTTACTTACACTGCGGATACCTACAGATGATGACCATCATTAGATTTTTTACGAAGGTAGATTCTACCTTAATTTATTTAACAAATAATGCCCATATTATGGACTCCAAATGTCAAATAAAGCCCATGCTCATACCTATTCATGACATTAAGTATATAGCCGGTGGTCCCCCTCTCTACAGTCGCGAGTAATAATGTAAACACCATAGAACTATGTCATATTACAATATTATATGACTTCTGTGTCACACACAGATAGTATTGTTTCAGAACACTTCAATGTGACCAGCCAGCCCCCCTAGACAAATGGCTTACGATTAGCAATCGAAATGTCACGTGACCGCTAGTGTCAATCCCATACATTTTCTTTCTATTCGATTGGCGAATTTGCTAATAGAAAGCCACTTGTATACAGGGGCTGGTCTGCTTGTACTCGTGACTGTATACGTATTATAGAGGCACATCAGATGAGTCACTCTTCTGTTACGATTCAAATCCTTGAACTCGTAGACTGTTTTAATTGGGCTGGCGAACTTTTTTCACCGAAGGTTAAATATAAATATTTCCTAGTCTGTCGACATTAGCGGCGTTGTTGCGCCAGAACGCAGGCTCTGGAACCATTGTTTATAACCTTTTTTGTTTCTTTACTAGTTGATAGCGAAAGTAAAAACCTTGTTTGAATATATTTACCTACTTTGTTTAGTTGATGGCGAAAGATGAAACCTTCTTGGAACTACGTATAAAAATGTACCTACCTACTTATTTTGTTTTGTTGGTGCTAGTGTAATATAAGTGTTTCCTAGTCTGTCGACATCAGCGGTAGTGTTGCGCCAGAACGCAGGCTCTGAAACAATTGTTACGGTGAAGGTTGTGGTTTGTTTCAGGATACGGCGACACCGCGTGCACGGACTAGTGTTGTTAATACCTGTAAAACCTTATTTCAGAATGGTTGATGGGAAAGAAGAAAGCTCTTGTTGACATTACGTTTATAACCTCTTTTGTTGACTAGTTGATTGCGAAAAATTTATTTTTATAAAAAAATAAAACCGCCTTCTAAAAAACCACATCAAAAAAGTAAGAAATAATTCCTCACCAAATAAATAACGTAAGTACTTTGAAGTCGGGCGTGAAACATGTACAATTTTTTGTTGTTTTTGTTAAAACCCGCCCGACTTCAAAGTACTTACGTTATTTATTTGGTGAGGAATTATTTCTTACTTTTTTGATGTGGTTTTTTAGAAGGCGGTTTTATTTTTTTATAAAAATAATTTTTATTTCACTCTTTTTAGTGCATTGTGCAGGCAATTTGCGTGTTTTCTGGTAATAGGTATGTGATCAAACTCAAAACCTCCTTTTTCGAAGTCGGTTAAAATACCTTGAGGTATCCCCTTTTTAACAAAACAAGAATCATCTAAATCGGTTTATAAACAAAGGAGTTATGCCTAAAGATAAGTATTAAATTCACATAAAGTGGTAACGAAAACGACAGTATTTTCAAGATTTCCTGAAAACTACTGAACCGATATCAAAATTTCAAAAAATGGGACCAACTTGGAAACCAACCTGATGTAATAACGTTTGAACCATTTCAATCGGTTCAGCCGTCTTCGAGTAATCGGTGGACATACACAAAAAAAAAAAAAAAAAAACATACATACAGACGAATAGAGAACCTCCTCCTTTTTGATTTAGAAGTCGGTTAAAGATGAAACCTTCTTGTTGTTAGATTTACATGTTCATATTCCTTTTTTTACTAGAATTGATGGCGGAAGATGAAACTTTCTTGTTGGAACTACGTGCCTTTAAGAATGTATTTTGTTTTGTTGTTGCGCTAAAATATAAATGTTTCCTAGTCTGTCGACATCAGCGGTAGTGTTGCGCCAGAACGCAGGCTCTGAAACAATTGTTACGGTGAAGGTTGTGGTTTGTTTCAGGATACGGCGACACCGCGTGCACGCACTAGTGTTGTTAATACCTACCTGTAAAACCTTATTTCAGAATGGTTGATGGGAAAAGAAGAAAGCTCTTGTTGAAATTACGTTTATAACCTCCTTTGTTGACTAGTTGATGGCGAAAGATGAAACCTTCTTTTTGTTAGAATTACATGTTCATATAACTTTTTTTACTAGAATTGATGGCGAAAGATGAAACTTTCTTGTTGGAACTACGTGCCTTTAAGAATGTAGGTATTTTGTTTTGATGTTGCGGGTAAAGTATAAATGTTTCCTAGTCTGTTGACATCAGCGGCGGTGTTGCGACAGAACGCAGGCTATGAAACCATTGTTACGGTGAAGGTAGTGGTTTGTTTCAGGATACGGCGACACCGCGTGCACGGACTAGTGTTGTTCATACCTGTAAAACCTTTTTTCAGAATGGTTGATGGGAAAGAAGAAAGCTCTTGTTGAAATTACGTTTATAACCTCTTTTGTTGACTAGTTGATGGCGAAAGATGAAACCTTCTTGTTGTTAGAATGTAACTTTGTCATTCATACAATCACTATGAAAAACAAAGTTATATTTTGCTGACAAAAAACTATGGTGGAATTTTGGCAAGGTATAGGCAATCGGTACGTTAAATGCGTACGGAACCCTTCATGGGCGAGTCCAACTCGCACTTGGCCGATTTTTTTACTAGAATTGATGGCGAAAGATGAAACTTTCTTGTTGGAACTACGTGCCTTTAAAAATGTAGGTATTTTTTTTTGTTGTTGCGGGTAAAGTATAATTCTTGGGCCACACTGGAGCGACCGCGGGGAGCGGAGGCGACCTGCGGATCCGCAGGACGCGCGAACACGTACTATTCCCTCCGCCGCACTAACGGGTATTTGACCCTAAAAGCTGGCCAAAAATCATTTTCGCGTAATCATTGATATTGAAAAACAATTTGCTGGCTTATATAGCTAATTGTACCGCGCATCATGTGACATCCATTGTATTTGACTCGACTCACGCGCCGCCCTTTGGTATCAGTCGGAAGTTACCGTTCGATTGAAGTCTGCGTGTGATTATTCGATATTCTCCTAGTATCATCTCACAATACTTATTATATTTTTTTGTTTTGAAACTGCATAAAAAAAATTGTGATGGATCAGTCAAAACCAGGTGTGTAGATGCATTTTTAACCGTTTCTAGTTAAAACTACTTTGAGTTTTAGTATGTATTATAAAGAACAAAAGGTTATAGAAAATATCTGAATTTAGGCGTTTTCAATATAATCTTTAAGAGGTTTAGTTAACTTCTAAGCTTTGCTATGCAATGAAATATACATATAATTGAAGAAGACAGATCCAGTAATACGCTCAATGCAAAAGTTGCCGCGGAATACCGCGGATGTATTTTTCATAATTTTTTTTGTAGGTAGGGAAAGTTGAGAAAAAAATGCAAATTATATTTTTTTTAACTTTATTTTCTTTCAGGACTATTTGGTGTCACGCCAAATATTTATTCTGATTCAGAAACACACACGGACTTAATGGTGACGTCGAAATTTAAACGATTTTTTAATAAATTTTAATTTTTGTTTTTTTTTTATGATGTGTGACGAAATAAATGAAATACATTAAATTTGTGTTGATTGACACCTATGGACCCATTTAGAGACAAAAAATATTTTTGGCCAGCTTTTACCTTCAAATACCCCTATGTGCGCCGGTCACGGCGACCGCCGGACGCGCCAGTGTGGCCCCTCCCGTCCGTCTCAATATATTTGTTTTTCCCGCTCAACGCGGACGCAAGACGCGTCGCTCCAGTGTGGCCCACGACTAAATGTTTCCTAGTCTGTTGACATCAGCGGCGGTGTTGCGCCAGAACGCAGGCTATGAAACCATTGTTACGGTGAAGGTTGTGGTTTGTTTCAGGATACAGGTCACAGCAGATACATCAACTCGGAAAGGGATCGACACCGTATCGCCTTTCTCCTCGCCGTCAACCAGGCGTCAACCTAACGCAAGCACGTAACCAAACTGGATCGCGTCTCGGTACGTCGGCTCGGCTACGGCTAGGCGACGCCGAGCTTACGCCTCGCCGCACAGTGGTTCCATATCGAAAAAAAGGTCAAATCTCGGAATTTCAGTCAGATTTTTTGAAATGTGGTTAGTTCATTTTCATTTTCAGACCACTGTGCGTAGAGCCGCAAGCTTGGGTACGGAGAGACGTGAGCGCGTTGACGACTAGCGGTAAGCGCGGGGATAGCAAGTTGAGCGACCCGCAAAGCGGTTCGTGAGCTGGGGGGCTACCGCGTAACTTTATGGATATGAACTTCATACGTTTTTGGGAACTTTAAGTAAATTTTATAAAGAAAATAGCCGCTATCAGTTCCTTGTTTTGTGACGTCGGGTATAACGATAACTAGCTTGCAACGTTCAACAGAACAAAGCAGCAAAAATCTATCAGAATAAGGAATTCAAGTGACAGTTGAAGCCCATACCCATATCCAGATTTCTTTGCCGGTAGCCCCCCAGGGGGGCTACCGCGTAACTTTATGGATATGAACTTCATACGTTTTTGGGAACTTTAAGTCAATTTTATAAAGAAAATAGCCGCTATCAGTTCCTTGTTTTGTGACGTCGGGTATAACGATAACTAGCTAGCAACGTTCAACAGAACAAAGCAGCAAAAATCTATCAGAATAAGGAATTCAAATGACAGTTGAAGCCCATACCCATATCCAGATTTCTTAGCCGGTAGCCCCCCTGGTCCCGAGGCGAGGCGATTAGTGTGCGTTGCAGTAAGGGGTTTCATACAAAGAATACTGAACCGCACGAGTTGATACGTTTACGATCCGTTTTCAAGTTGATATATCTGCTGTGACCTTACGGCGGCCCCGCGTGCACAGACTACTTAGCGTTGTTAATACCTGTAAAACTTTTTTTCATCCCATCAATTCGAAAAGCGATGATTGTTTATCTAATAACAGGGTCCAAAATGGTTCATTTATTACCTGTTATGACAAAAGGGTAAAAATGAGATTTGTATAACGAACATTAACATCGTTCCTTAGTGCTCCGTAACCAAAGAGATCGCGCGAAAATATTGTATGAAAAAGTCACTGGCCTATTATAGGTGACCATTTAACAAGGCTGTATGGCTGTTGTTGCCGATGCCCGCCTGAAGCACTTCTTTTTTTAATCGAGACGCGCGTAATTTCTTTCGTTAGTGTACGATTTTCGATCATATTTAACATTTTGTATTTGCCAAAAAGATGAATTCCTCCAGTGATAGTTTAGATTTGACACCAGAGTGTAAAATGTAATTAACAATCTTTTACCAACCAAATCCAGAAAAAAATACCAAACTGCATATGAAAAATTCATCCAATGGAAGAGCTTGAGGGGAACTCAAAGTTTTTCAGAAAAAGTGTTTTTAGCATATTTTCAAGAATTAGCAAAATCTAAACGTTCTTCTACTCTTTGGAGTATCTATTCCATGCTTAGGTCAACCGATAATGTACATGATAATGTGAAAATAGAAACTTATTCAAACCTTAAAGCTTACTTGAAACGCCAATCGGAAGGATATAAACCGAAAAAATCAAAAGTATTTACAAGCCAACATGTCGAGACTTTCTTAAACGAGGCGCCGGATTATAATTATCTCGCTATCAAAGTAAGTTATTTGTTTATTGTAACATACTGCATTTTTACATAATGTATATGAATATATGTTTCTTTTTCTACTTATTTAATTGACCGTATGTTTTGTTTACAGGTGGTGTTAATATTTGGGATTCACGGCGCTTGCCGCAGCAACGAGCTCATAAATATCACAGTAAATGATGTAGAAGTGCATGGAGACCTTTTATTAATACTTTTAACCGACACCAAAACCAGAATAGACCGTTCATTCGTTATTCGGGGCAGCTATAAAACATTTGTAGCTAAATATAAAAAATTAAGACCAAATAACATGAGCACAAATAGATTTTTTATCCGATTCCAAAAAGGAAAATGCCGTTGGCAACAACAAAATTGCATTAATGCCTCAGGAAATAGGAAAATATTTAAAATTGGCTGATTCAAAACTGTACACTGGGCACTGTTTTCGCCGCACGTCAGCCACTCTATTGGCTGACTCAGGAGCTGATCTTACTGTTTTGAAAAGACATGGCGGCTGGAAATCCAGCGCAGTAGCTGAAGGATACGTTGAAGATTCCATAGCTAATAAAACAAAAATATGTGCTACAATAACCGAAAATATCAAAGTTAAAACCTCGCCACCGCGTCCATCTGCATCCACGTCGCCGCGCCCGTCTACGTCGAAACAACATAAAATAAAAGTTTTAACATCGTCGCCGCGCCCTTCTACATCCATACAAAGTGAATTTATTTCGGGTGAACCTATTCAGAATAATCAGGATATTTCTGGTGAAACTCCTGAGATGGTTTCAAATACGCAAATAAATAAATCGACCACAATATCCGTCCCTAATAAAGTAGTAACAATTAATTTTCAAAACTGTGGAAATGTATCAAATATTACTATTAGTATTTAAGTAGTTACATAGTTAGTGTATAATTTCTTTGATGCTGTAAATAAACATGTCATATGATTTCTAATAAGTATTTTATTGCTTTTCTCATAAAGGGGGATGAAAAGCAGAGTGTATTACTCAGTCGCAAAATTATTTTTACCTTGGGCGGAGTACTTTGAATCCCTCGCTGCGTTCAGGATTCTACTTTAGATCCTTCACTGCGCTTTGGATTCAAAATAGCGCCCTCGCCGTAAAAATACTATTTTGCTCCCTAGTAATACAATCTACTATTTCAGAATTGTTGATAGGAAAATATGAAAATTCTTGTGAAATTCTTACTTTTATAACCTTTTTTGTTGACTAGTTGACGGCGAAAGATGATACCTTCTCTTTGATGGAATTACCTACATGTTCATATGAACATGTAGATAATAATTATTAGAAAGGTAATAATTATATAATTATTACCTTTTTTTACTTAGAATTGATGGCAAAGATGAAACTTCATCGTGCGAACGAGCCTTTACGCGGAGATATCATTACTACACATAGACCCGTTAATGATAATTAATTGAAGTATATACGGATTGTTATACGGATACACCACCACAAGAAATACCACTGTGGTTATTGTTGTCAATAGTTAAGTGGTTAATGATACGAACTGGTTGCATAACAATTTGCTTCAATTTGCCTTTTAAAACTTATAGGAATGATCAGAATGTGCCACTAATGTAGCAACTGCTCATTCAATTATTACCTCGAAGTCCGTTTCTGTAGGGAGCACCTGTTAATATGAGTAATACATAGTCAGTTTGAGTTAGTAAGTATTATTTTTGTATCTTTGGAACTTTTCAGTGGAAATGAAATCATCAAGTTTAGTATCGACATACATTATAATACCTATTGATACTTACTGCCACACTCAGAGACGCCAAATAAATTTAACTGAGAATTAAATCTCTTTCTGTCTCTTTTTGTGTCCAGTATCGAATAATGTAGGAACGATAATTAAATGCCAATTAAATTTGAATGGCGTCTCTGAGTGCGGCTGTAAGTATTATACTTAACATTAAATTAAATGCGGTGTGTCGCACAACAACAAAAGAAAACTCGGTAAGGAAATGATTACGGTGGGTTTTACACCAAAAAGTCAAATATTTAAGTAGTTCGGCAAAATTTAAAACTGTCAGGATAATTAAACGTGATTATTTACAGGAAAATTGCTGTAACTTTAACAGCAACAACTTGTATTCACGCGCGCTACATAACTTGGCACGTGTCAAAAACTGGTACTAAATTATGACATTGGAGAGTCACGCTACACCGTGCCGGGTCCGAGCCGAGCGTAGTCGTACGTGCCCCGGTCACAGAATATGCTAATATTGCAATTATATTTTGTATAGACACACTCACGCTATACCGAGCAGCATCCGAGTGTCGGCTGAGCAACGGGTACAGTGCCACAATCTTTTCTGTTCCGGTGAAGGCGGCGCTATATTATGTACTTTATTCTTTTTTTTGTGGCAATTTGACCGGTCCTGACTGGCTGGCTGCTAGCGGCTGAAGGTCTTAGAATCCTTCAGCCGCCAGCAGCGCTATGGTTGGCCATCAACTTGACAGCACAATGACATTTAAAAAAGACGTTAGTTTCACATTTTGACCACCGGAACAGTTAAAATTGTGGCACTATATTATGTAATATTTGTCGGCCGACGCTTGACTCGGACCCGGCATGGGTGTAGCGTGAGTCATCCTATAGTTTCCGACCGACTACATTTGTCAAATACACAATTATGTGGCGGGGATGCTTAATTAAGTATGAAAATCAACGATGTCTGATACCATTATGTTTATTTTCAATCTGCACCTGTACGGTGCACCAACCGGGCACGGTAGTGCCCCCGCAAAGTCGAGCGCGAAGCAGACACGGCCCGTGCGTACCATCCTTTTCTGGAACCATTTCGGTGTATTTTCAGCCTCTATTTGAGGACGTATGAATATTGATAGATAACATAGAGTGATATTTTATGGTCTCATAACCCTTGATTCGAGATAAATTAAAATGATATTCAGCAAAATAAATCCTCTCAAACTGCAATGAGCGATTTTCTGAGAGGCCATTTAAAAAAAAAGCTTCCAATTGCTTCACTAGATGGCGTTGAATAAGTATGTACTTGTCTTTGGTATATTTTGGTATGAGACATATTTAAGTTAATTACTTTTTAAAAACCCAATAGAAACTAATAATATATTAAATAAGTACTACTGTGAGGAACAGAAACGAAATAGGTAAATTTTAAGATTTAGGTAAATAAATAACATCTGTCTGACGTTCCGTTTTACGTAAAAAAGTCGCGTTAAAGTAAAATTTATAACGTTCCGTTCCTTCTAACTGCATAGGTAGGACAGCGCCATCTAGTGACTGAGCTTTCAGAAAATCGCCCATTCCAAACACCCAAAGAAGACATTTTCTAGTACTTAACTATTACAAAAATTTGCAGAAGTTTAAAATAATTTCCTTGACTTCCTTGATACCTAACGTTAAGTAATCGATTAACATGACATAAATGCTGTAATTTAAATAACATCGTATCGATCTCACAATTATTCAAATCAACAGATAATCAGAGGTTGCGTTGATTAATAGATCAAACACTCGATAGCAACAGTAAATATCCCATGCTCGATTTAGATTAACATTATTATCTATGTCGTGGGCGTATCATTGAATTGGGCCGATCAAGATCTGCCTGGGTGCATCACGATGTGTCGCCATTTCGTGGTTCTGTAATGTTTGCTATTGGTTAGGTTAGGTTAGGTTTGCCTATAGAAATGGTGTGTTGCCAGTGCACTCCCTTCAGAATAGATTTTCCCAAACATGGCCAGGTAAATCGACGGCGGATTTTCCCAAACATGGACAGTCAAATCGAGAAATGCCGACGTATCGTGATGTGCCCAGACAGATCTCACTCAATTGGCCCGGTAGGACTATTGGCCCACGACACATACCTGTTGTGTTGTACAACAAATATTTAATAAGAATAATTAAAAATAATTAAATGTCCGGGACATCAGTACAAGTAAATACCTAATAATTTTACTTACTTATGTGTAGAGCAAAAACTTTTTTATAAAGTATCTCTGGGAGTAAGCACCTAAATGCTCAAAGAAAATATGGTTGCAAGGTCCTTGCAATCTCTGAATCTACTGAAACTACTTATTTTGAATATAATATTCTTTCAGCAGATAGAAAGCTACATTTCCTGGGAGACATGGGTGACATTTAATTCCGATAATCCTGCAAGGCGGGGCGGGTTAGATTAAGACCTAGATTTTTAATTAAATAATGTTGTATTGAGTACAAAATAAGGTTAAAGGCGTTACTTCTATAAATCAATGTATACACGATGACCCTGCGACTGATAATACACCAGCCGTCACGACAACTCAGTATTTGCTTTATTTTTCCACGATTTCCGTATCCGTCTAAAGCTAAACGATATCTCTATGAATCATTCTAGGAACAAATTGTTGGCTAGTCCTTCTACCTGTAAGGAAACGCATATTTATCAACGGTTTCGATCAATTTAGTAAGCCCTTCATAGTTATTCAAACATTACAAAACCTTGTAGTTAAATGAATTGAAACTACAGCGAGGAACTTAGTTTGAAAATCCTTGAGATATCACTCTTAACAGGGTCGGGTAGGTAGTTTTTTATAAAAATCAGCTTTGAAGTAACAATATGATAACAATTTACTTTACGCATCAATTGGTTCAACAAACATACGTACAGTACAAAAGACAAGATTAAAATTTACTTCATGATGTCTTGAAGTATGATAGTCATCATGTAGTGTGCCTAGTTAATTATTATAGTTTATTTTCACTTCTCATGCTCGTAATGTTCGTGTTTATGTTGTGTATAGGCTGCATAAAATCGCTTTTTATGCTCTAGTGCATAAAGTAAAATCTTCGTCTAAGTCTCAGATTCTAAGACAAAGGTCGTCAGGTAAACAGTCACACACGCAATTAATCTTCGTTACATAAACCTGTTATTTCATTCTGTTTCTTAAGGATATCCAAGCTGTGCCCCAAACTGTACAAAAATAAAAAAATTGTAGTAATAAGTATAAAAATAAAAATTGATTTATTATTAATATCGTAACGATCGTAGCACATTACAATAAAAGTTTAAGAAACAAAGAATATCAACGACCTACATGCGACCTACATTTTGTTTTAATGTTGCCACATTATACAAGCACAGATTTTAATAGGGTAAATAACTGTAAAGTATTCGGCGTTTATAGTGATATTTATTAAAATGGAATACTGCATTATTGTATAATATCGTCAAATACTATTATTATATCATAGACTGCAACTATAGGTACCTATCGCGTTATATTTATACTGAGATTATGTACGTAAAGCTATTAATAAGAATAAGAATAAGAATAATTTATTGACACACACAAAAAAAAAATATACAGAATAATAAGAATAGATACAGAATAGTATGTGTGTAGCCAACTAGGCCCCCACCTCAGCACAATGTTGCGACAGCAAAAAAAGAAATTTACCGCCGCAACGCTGGTATTCTGGGGGAGCCTATCCGGTGCGACACACTATTAGAAAAAAGGACTTTTCAACTTTTGCAATGGCAACATTTCTGGCAAAGTCTGTCAGTGACAGCTGTTCTGAGCCCGTAGTGTAAGTTTTAATGTCAAAAAACGCAAACTATTTCGACTCCGTATTTATGTCAATTTGTATGAAAACTGTATTAGCGCCTCTAGCGGCGAGTAGCGCGCTTTTATAGTTTTCATACAAATTGACATAAATACGTAATCGAAATAGTTTGCGTTTGCTTGACATAAAAACTTACACTCGGGGTACTGTTGTCTGATCTGACTTGAGCTTGACTTGTGTTGTGTCAAAACAAATCAATGTTGTTGCATGGTGTGGTGTTGTTGCCGGTCGAATGAGCTATTCTTGTTTTGAGTTGCGTTTCACTTTTAAGTTAATATCATAGAGTACTATAATACATTTTATTTCTCTTGTTGTAAGTGTTGTAGCCCCTCGCGAGTGCTCCACTTTTAGTTTGGACAATGGTCAATAGTTTAGGAGCTGGAAAGTTCTTTTTATCCTGGAAAAATATTAGGTTCCCGCGGGATGACGTCGTGTAGTCCACGCGGGCAAAGCCGCGGGAAGGCTTGTTAAAAATAAAAAATATCTACTACTTATAGGCATTCAAATGCAGATTTTTTATAAAAAAATATGTATCTTTCTGGCTTGATAACTTTTGTCCAAATCTGCGTAGCTTTTTAATTCTTTCAAAAAGTAATAGGTAGAGATTAAGCTTTATAAAAACACATATTTCACGTCTGTACCTACATTCTGGGGCACAGATTCATAAAATTTTTGGTCATCTCCTTTTGTACATAATCCATGTTAAATTACTACATTAATAAAACTAGGCAAAATTAATGAGTTTCCTTAGAAATAAGTATTTCAAGAGCATTATGGACTACGAGTACGATCTATGCTAAAGTCACTGTGCTGCCACTGCCACGTAAAAAAAAGAGAAAGTCTTCCCGCCAATATGGCGTAGTCTTTATTTTTTCTTTTTTGCAATATTGTTATTTATTTTCCTCACACTCGAAGTGTAAAGCAGAGTGTATAACTCGTACGTTTTATGCACTTGTTGTACAATCTACTATTACTGAACACTGTACCCCGAATGTAAGTTTTTCAATGTGCAAATGTTACTATCGCGCTTGAATTACGAATTCTATCATAAATCTCATTTCTTTACAATAAAGTACAATCCTTCTATCTGTCAAAATTTCTCTCAAACGCGATAGCAAAGAATACTATAATATTACTAGCGTAGATAGTATGCGGATTTAACTAACAAGCCCAATAAACACTTCCTTAAGTACAGTAGCTAGTAAAGTTACGACATCGGCGAGTCCTTTGAACGGCAAAAGCGAGTTAAGTACCTAGTATGTGGTTTATGAAGTTGATTTGAATATATCGCGATCACAGAACACGGAAAGATTTTTTACTTTCCATGTTCTGTGATCGCGATCCTATTTTTCGGTTAGTCCTGTGCAAAGTGTCCCCCCCTCACGTCACTGGATATCATGTAGACGGTCGAAATTCGTACAGCCGCAGAAACGTATTTTAATTAATGAAAAATTAAGTGCTCTGATTATAGGTACTACGTTTACGTTTGTACAGGAATACTTGAAACATGAGTGCTTATACATATTTAATTCAAAATGCTACAGTTACTTACCTCATAAAACAAGCTAGAGATTGAAAGGGGCATTAATTAAAACACCATAATACATTCGTCAATGGCCTTATTAAATTTATTATTATTAATCATTGTCATATTCCAATAGCAAAGAACTCCACTGAGAATAAATTACATCACAATTCCAAAATGTCACTCTAAACAAAAGAAGTCTTAACAAAACCATACCTTAATCATGTGGCATCAATCCAGCAAAATTATAATATGTTATTATCGGTTTTACATATTTAAAACAATACGATTACAATTAAATAATTGGCATATGTACCTAGTGGCGCGCTTTTTATATTTCTTAGGAGCAATAGTTTTATCAACAGCCCTTCAAGCGACGCCACTTCTCCATAATTTTTGCGGAAATGATCAAGTACATATCTTTCATAATTTTATATTAAATAATAATGGCAAAAACATTCGTATTACTTTTAAAGTTCACAATAAATTTACTATTTAATTATCCATGTCGTAATTAGATAGAATATATGCGGATCATTTTGCGACCTATCACAAATATACATTCATGAGCACGGGCATTATATTATGTCTGTGGTCATGATCCTATTTACGTACTATTAAAGTCCAATCTTTTATTCGCCATTAATAAATATAAGCAATAATTATTTAATTCCTATTTATATAACTTTAAAGTGAAAAGTGACCAAAACCGGTACAGTGGCCAAAACCGGTACGCCTGCCCTACCTAATACTTTCAGACGACTAGTATCCGACGCCATTCGCGGAGACGATTCGCCCAGACGATCTCCGTATCTCCCATACATTCGTAACACATAACCATCAATAGATACCGCATTTAGGAGATCAGGGGGCCGATTCTCAGGCAATCGAGAAAAGTTCACATTTATAGCTCGAAATTCAAATATAACACAGTTTTTGTATTGTCAGAAATTCACAATCGAAAAAGTTCGATCGAAAACCAGTCGAACGCTCATCATCATCATCATGTCAGCCGAACGACGCCCACTGCTGGGCATAGTCGAACGCTACGAATGGTAAAAACCAATAGATGTTCGTATACGAACTTAGCTGTCAAAATGAATTTGTTGACATGTGAGACAGCTTAGTTTGTTTGAAACGTTCTAACTTTTCAATAGAAACCACAAACAAAATGTTCGACATACGAATTACCACACTGAAAAAGTTCGAATGCCTGAGAATCGGGCCCCAGGGGGGTAATTGTCTAACGCAACATCAATCGCAATCGCATTCAGTTTGAAAGATATTGCACGGCCATTGCTGCTTATGTCAACAAACATTTTGACAACTTTCTTCAACAACAAGTGATGGATGCATGATGGATGTCAAACTGAAAGCGATTGCGATTGATGTTGAGTTAGACAATTAGCCCCCCGATCTTCGCCAAGTATCTATGATTTATCACTGATATGTGACAGTGCTTGTCAACGTCGTTTCAGTGCTGACCAATGAAATATGTCGTAGTAAACGCTATGACGTGTTATTGTTGATCGAATACCCCTAGTATAAATAAGTTTATGATCGAAACGTAAAAGTTATTGTCTTTGTCATTGACGTGACTGGCTATCAAGAAATTTGTATGTTGTTCATGCTGGCTACCCAGTGACGTGTCCGGTGTTACGTCTCTCGCCCTCCCTTCCCTACACGTCACACGTCCCACAGCCAAAAGTTCTATAGTCCCACAATCCTGTCTGTTCCGGTGACATCCATGACAGAGGAGCCAGTTGCAATACGAAATGAGCTGTCAAAATAGACTGTCGTATGAAAACTGTTTTAGTTCCAAAGATTATCACCGGAACAGAAAACGTTGTCGCACTGTAACAGGTTTATTAGATGTCTGTACATTCAAGACTTTGAAGGAACACTAATATGACGGGTCCTTATTAGACCACCAGAAGCAAAAACAAGTAAGTAACCAAATAATGTTAAATGTTTTATCCGGATGAAATATCCGACAAGCAGTAATTTGTGGTTCAGAACAAGCAAGCCCCGTGCTTTCCGGTCACGATGATAAAATCATTATTTCCGTCTCGGTCTCGGCTGCTGTTTGCAATTTATTATGCTGATCAATACTCGATATTGTAGCTTGTAACTTTAGCAATCCATATACTACTTAAATATAATAAATGCCATAATAACTCCGTTTTTCTTTCATGTCCTAACTGTCTGGGTACTACATTTTCTTTCTACTTAATCTATATCTATATAATATTATGTTTAAAAAAGAGAAAATCACTGACTCACTCATCACGAAATCTCAGAAACTACAAGTGCTAGGAGTCTCAAATTTTGCATGGGGGCTTCTTTTTGCCTTTGCAGGGCGTAGGGACTAAGACGGGATTTTGCGAAATTCAAGCCCTAAAGCCTAAAGGGGTGAAACATGGTGGCAAAGTTTGTATGGGAGAACGCGATTCCTTGGCCCGATTAACTCGAAATTTGGCATACACATTCTTTCACAAAATTAATTGAACATGTGTTTCGTATTTTTTTATATTTATCTTTTACAGGGTTAAAAAGTGGTGGAAAGCTACTTTTGGTTCGTCTGTGATTGACTTCGACGTTGGAATTAAAACTTCTAGTGCATTTGTTTTTAATTAAGAAAATATTTCGACGTATTGTTTTGACCCCGGCTTTTATCCACCTGTTGGACTCTTTTTATTAACATAAGTGATAAAGAAGATAAAATTCATGTAAACGTTATCTATTTATTATGAAGTAGGTAGGTAATAGAAATTACGATAGATTTAGTTTATGTTAATTGTTCATTCAGTCGCCATATAAAAAAGCCATTTACTTAAGCCATATAAAAAGTCCTTAAGCATGATATCTAAGCAACAGTCGTAAACGAATATTATCTTGGTATATTATAATAAATTATTATAAATGTCACTTAATAAGCGTATCTGTTAGGCTTCATTTTGTGGTGTTGCCGTTGGAAAGTCAAAGTGATTAAAGTAAAAACCTCTTAATTCTAATGGTAACTCTGAAAGGGACTCTAAACCGTAGTAGCACCATAAACACTTTTGGTCAGTACACTAAAATCTGTAACATAATATCAAAATTTCAGGACATGTGGCTGACACCAAATTCCTTAAATATGTTTGGGGTTCTTTCTATAGTTGAATACTGATCGCAATAAAACATATTGGTAAGCCTAGATATTGTATTCATGCAGTCTACAGTCTTGTCTTGAGTCTACGTTTTTTTAATCCACTACGGGGTAGCACTTAACCTTCATCACACCCTGAGATTAGGTAAGTGGTGGCAAGGCTGAAGGTGGAAGTGCACTACTCCCGGTATCCTCAATTACTGACTGGCTATCACATTCCTAACTGCCGGAACCGGTCAACCAATGCCGGAACACAATAATGCTATGGCTTCAGACTTAGATAAGATAGCTAGCCAGGCTAACTAAGAAAACGTCCTACCGCCAACCAAAACGAATATAATATGCTCCATTGCGATCGAACCCGGGACCTTTGGGCCTATTACCGGTTGTGTGAACCACTAAACCACAGAGGCGGTTTACTACATACAACTACAAATCAAATATTTTTTTTTTATTCAATTTAGGTTGGGGTAACAAAGAAGCTACGCCATCGGTTCGCAAATCCTACGGGCTCGAGACCTAACGAGAAGAACCGGCAAGAAACTCGTCAAAGGCAATCCTTTTCTCCCTGTTATATTTTATACAAAGTCGTCACATAATATATTATATTATTTTACCTTCATACGAGTAAGTACAGGAAATAATTATTATGGTTCAAAACAACAAAATGATACTACATACATAAACGAATAATAATTTAAACACAGCAAACCCAATTTCCTAGGTACTTATGTCTTATTTATCATCAGTAATTAAGCAGTTGTTTTATCTTCTAAATCAGTATGCTAAAACTGTAGCTACACAAAAAAGTGTGACTGACTAAACAAAACATACTTCAGAGGTTAGTTTTTTGTCTTCGCATATATTTGGGTGTGTTACCATGTTACATAACAAGGGTTATCATAATGCGGTAATGTATTAAAGAATAAATTAATCAGTCTTTAAAGTATTAAAGGTGACAAATGAACGACTTTATTCAAATACGTCAAAAACGTCATACGTCAAATAATAATTTACCTAAAGTTATATTAATCCGTCCGCCTTCTACAAAGAATATATACACTTACGCCTTCTATATGATCGAAGCCTTTCGTCCGTCAAAAAAAAATCGAGCGAAATTCACGAATTCCGTTTTTCACGATCTAACAACCCGGGAGGGCATCTCGGGTTGGGGCGAAACCTCAGATCATATAAATGATCTGAGGGCGAAACACGTGTAGAGTAGTCTTATCTCAGATCATATAATACTTTTAGTATTAGTATTATATGATCTGAGAGTCTTATCGGTGAAGGTGCAAGGTGTCTGCAGCTGCAAAAAGAAAAAAAAGGTATTGTCCATTGATATTTTCGTGGTGTGCATGTACACTTTGTGGTGGGCAGTGCATTCTTGCATGTTGTGTTTTTTGCGGAAGTAAACCAGATATATTTATTTTTTCACACCTGCCGGCCTAGCATGAGCGGCTTATAACGCGCGATATGATATGGTACGGCAAGTTGTCTTGTTTACCCCACTAAGGTGTAAGCAAGACGGCATGCCGTACCATATCGTATCGCGCGTTATAAGCCGCTCATGCTAGGCCGGCTGTGTTAGTTTAAGATATTACCATTTCGGAATCAAGCGTGATGTTGTGAGATATTTATTTGTTTATATCAAGTCGCGCGCCGATCGCTCGCTTACGTACCTACTGTATTAAAACTGAAGCTTCACATGTAACTTTTTATTTTTATTTTATTTTTTATTTTTTTATTCATGGCACAATTACAGACAACAGATAGAAAATATACAAAATATAAAACATAACTTAATACTATGATATATCTGTGTCCAATTACAAAAGTGCACAGCACTGACCATAAACTTACCAAAAACCAAATATTTTAAAGAAAAAATTTACAAATTAAATTCATTGAACAAAACCAAATAAGAAATGAAGGATAATTTAGAGTTTAGATATCAGCAACTTTTTGAAAACTGGTACACTAGCATTAAAAATATCAATATCGTGGCAAATTTCATTATAAAGAACACACATCCTATGTACTATTGGACTATTTTGAGATACATTGTTTCTCGATGAGGGCACATGAAATAATCGCTGTATGCGCACAGACCGAGTCGGCACCCTGACTATAAGCGTCATTAACAATTCGCTGCTCAATAACTCATTTGCGATTCCATGCAGAGTACGCAAGTCTATTATCCACCTACGTTTCTCTAAACTAGTCATCTTAAAATATTTGAGGCGATCAGAATACTCGCATATTTTACGGCGAATACCACACTTCGTGCATAGAGCACGTAAAAACTTACGTTGGATAGCCTCTATTCTATCAGAATGGTTATGATAAACAGGCGACCAGATAGAAGAGCAGTATTCGAGGATACTTCTGACTAGGGCACCGTACAAAACAATCCAAGAGTTAACGTTATGGAAAGGCTTAGCATGGCGTAGTACAAAAAATAGCATTTGGTTGGCTTTGTTACATATATAGTCATAATGGGGTCTAAATGAAAGCGTCGAGTCATAATAGACTCGCAAATCGCGCACGACCAAAACACGACCAAGCGTTCGACCATCAATTTTATAGTCGAAATTGACAGGACTTCTGTTCTTGGTAAAAGTTATCACCTGACATTTATCTATATTAAGTGACATATGATTCTCATAGCACCAGGAACTTATTACATCCAACGCTCTCTGCAACGTCTGGGAATCTTTGTTATCTACAACACGGTTAAAGATTTTGATGTCGTCTGCAAATGCGAGACATTGACTTTGAATTTTTTCCAACAGATCATTGACGAAAATTAAAAATAATAGTGGGCCCAAGTTTGATCCTTGTGGGACGCCAGAGGGTGAGTCGAATGGAAGAGAATCATAGCCACTCAATGTTACAAGTTGAGAGCGCTGGCTTAGATAGGAAGTAAGCCAGCGCAATAGATCTCCATTGATCCCAAGATGTTCAGCCTTAGCCAGAAGAATTGAATGATTCACACGATCAAATGCCTTACCGAAATCCGTATAGATAGCATCTACTTGTTTCTTATCATTAAATGAGTCACATAAATAACTCGTGTATATTAGAAGGTTGGAGTTGGTCGACCTCCCCGTGATAAAACCATGTTGCTTAGGACTAAGTATAGAACTGACATGATTGTATAAATGTTGGTAAACAATTGCCTCAAAAATCTTTGCAAACCAGTTCAAAATACTTATGGGGCGATAGTTAGTAATATCGTGTTTATCACCGGATTTAAAAATAGGTGTAATTTTTGCTAGCTTCCATAATGCAGGAAATGTACCTTCTCTTAAAGATTTATTATAAATTAAAGTTAACGGAACAACAAGAGCTGATGCACACATGCGTATAAGAATTGGCGGGATTCCGTCAGGACCTGCACCCTTCGACACGTCAATATTCTTTAATCTGCTTAACACGGAGTCACTATTAACTTGCAGCTGTGATAAAGCAAAATTATGGCTAGGAAAATCAGGATAATACGATGAAGAAGTACTCTTGTCATAGACAGAAGAGAAGAATTCCGCAAACAGATTAACAATCTCATCGCCCGATGTAGCGATCTGATCACGAAGGTACATTCGGTTAGGTAAAGCATTTGTTAGTCTTTTACTCTTTGTAAAACGCCAAAATGCCTTTATACTGTGCGTCAAGTCCTTCTCAATGTCAGAAATGTAAGCTTTAAAACATTTTTCCAATAATATTTTAGCACGCTGTCTAAGCATGGAATAGGCATCCCAGTCTCTTGGATTATTAAAACGTTTGTAAACGTTGTGATACTTGGATTTCAATTTTAATACTTTTTTGAGCCCTGAAGAAAACCAAACCGGATAATTACAATTTCGCCCTTTAATTTTTGGGGTATGTTCATTAATTATACTATAAAGTTGGTTGTAAAAAAATTTAACCAAGTCGTCACAGTCAAGACTGCGAGCATGATGTGCCCAATCAATATCTCCAAGTTTAGAAATGCATCCCTCGTAATCAGTTTTACGAAAACATAATCGTTCAAAAAGACCGTTTGGTCGCAATGAAGATACATGGAAATCGTAAACAAGTTCAAACGGTGGATGATGCTCATCAAGACGGCTAATTGGAATGGCTGGGTGAAGTGAGAAGGAGTCCGAACAATTCACGATTGCCAAATCCAAAATTCTATCATTTTTATTTTTTATTTTATTTAACTGTAATATATTAATTGATTGAAACAACTCACAGATTATTTCAGACTTAGGGCAATCACCAGTAAGCGGAGTACTTGTTTCATTAGACCACACCAAATCGCCTAAATTAAAATCACCGATGATACAGGAGAGATGTTTGGGATGTGTTGACATTATATTTGAACATTTATGTATGAAACCAGCAAAATCAGTCAAAGGCAAATAATCGGGAATGTAAACGGTACACAAATTTATCGTTTGTTTCTGATTAACAGTAACTTGAACCCATAAATCCTCGACATAGTCCGACTGCCAGTCTTTTTTGATAACGACGTCAAATTTCTTATTGATTGCTATTAACACCCCCCCACCGTGATGCTTATTGAAACGCTTCAGGAATTTGTCCTCTCGGTCCCTGCGCAAAACAACATATCTACTATCAAAAATTTCAGTTGTAAGGACAGATTTATCTAGCCACGTTTCACATAAACAAATGATATCATAATTATTACATAAAACTGAATTATATACATCTGAAATCTTACTTTTCATACCACGTATGTTTTGGAAGTATATACTAATAGCCATTGTTAGAATGCACAGAAGACAAAAATATTATTTAATTAAAATAATGAATCGTCTACTTAATCAGGTCTAAGTTAATAATTACAGCACTTAGCTTTTTTATGTAGTACCTACGATATTTTAGAAATAAACACGTGTTATGTTTCAAAGTTAACATTTTGTAAAATTCGTAATCAAAATGTTAAGGGTAAAGGTTTTGTAAAATCATTTTTTTTCTACAATAAAATTATTTTATGGTTATTTAATATTTTATATCATATTGGTATATGTTTCTTCTAGATGGATTAAGTGTTGTTTTTTCACTGTTCTTACAAAAAGTTGGGAAACAATAAGTGGCCAAAAGTTGGGCTAGAAATTTTAGCATTGTGCCACCTTTGGCCACTTTGGCATTAGTAGAAAGCCTATTTGCAACCTATCATAAAGTTCATTTATTTTAAAAGACTCACAACTCACTTTTGTTAGCTAACGTACTAGAAAATTAGCGGATTGCGGCTAATTTTCTTTTAATCAAGTGATAAATGTATACTTATAAAATTGTAGTAAGGAGCTAGCTGTGATTGAAATACTATTTCATGTAGTGTTTTAGTCCAGAACTCTAATAAGACATCAATTAAGCATAAACTCAACTTATAAATATATAGTAATTTTATGAAAGTGGCCAAAACCAATGCAAACGGTGTATTTGGCCCCCTCCGCTGAATTTGTTCTAAATAAAAAAAAATATTGATTTTTTTTTACTTTGTAGATTGTACCCTTAAAGGTCAATAAATTATCTATAACTCTACATTATAAATTTTCTCTAAAATACTTAAGATCATTAAGCACTAAGCGGTTAAAAGTGAAAAAATCCTTAAAGTGGCCAAAACCGGTACGCCTGCCCTACTTATACAAGATCGGGGCTAGTATTATTTTGCATGAAATATGAATTAAGCATGTCAAATGTTAAATAATTAAAATGTCATTGAATGAAATACCTACACACAATCTTACTGCAAGTGATGCTTCCGAAGCAAGATGTAATCTTTGGGGAAGAAAATGTACCTACTACATCTATTAATTACCTTGGCATACCTGGAAGTCCCTGAACAAACTGAGGACTCAGACCGATGTCGAAGCAAGGATGATTTCTGCCAGAGGGGTAAGGTATCCTACTAATAAAGATATTATTTTGTGAATGTGGTGACTTCCCCAAATAATGGCACATCTTTTGCCTTCCCTGCGTGACCTATCCTGCACCTATTTAAATGTATAGAGCTACCGATAACAAGTGGCGCAGTATTAACCCGAAAAAATTAAGGTCAAACGGTCGACACTACAAGAAGATAATCATAAACATCTTAGATGCTTTTAATTTCACAGCAGCGTTATAAAATAATGTTATAACATACATTGTAATCGAACTTCGTCTAACAGAATTAACCATTTAACATTGTGACAACATTGACATAGCAATAAAGTTTGGCTGATATTATTATTCTTTGCACATAATGAAGGCTGCAGCTGTCTTACCGCGTAAGCTATTAAGTAATTTTGTTTGACTCACATTCATTACGTCAGTATTATAACAAAGTAATTAAATATACTATAAAATTCGCGTGTTCATTTTATATCTGCACTATGCAGGCCTTCATCGTTAGGAAGGAAACGTGATTTTAGGATAAGAAGTACCGGTTTGAAAAAACGACATGTAATAAGATATATCCGAGTTTGGTTATGCAAAAGTTTATTTTTATTATTTTAATTACTTATTACTTACACTTAGTACTATTATGTATTCTGTGCTTACACGATCTGGTTTACAAAATCAGTATAGAACGATGTATTGGCGGGTCATTACCACAGTAGGTATAGCGTATTTATATACTTACTGTTGCATTACAGAATCGCGCCCCTGGGCGGCTACCGGCTAAAAAAATGATGGATTGGTAATGAGCATGGGCTTCATTTGACATTTGAACACCATGTTATGGACTTCAAATGATGAAATGAAATGAA
This sequence comes from Crambus lathoniellus, assembly GCA_949710035.1. Classification (NCBI taxonomy): domain Eukaryota; kingdom Metazoa; phylum Arthropoda; class Insecta; order Lepidoptera; family Crambidae; genus Crambus; species Crambus lathoniellus. The sequence continues at coordinate 36,128,726 of OX453296.1, forward strand.
AAATGAAATTTCAAATGAAGCCCATAATATGGACTTCAAATGTCAGCACTTGTGTTACGAATAGGACAACCACCAATGACATCTGGCACAACCTTCTTTATTTTAAGAGGCTGTGCATCTGGACATCAAACACAAACCTTGGCAAATGTTTGTTTTCTGCTAGAGATGTAAAGGTTCTTGAGGAGCGAACACTCGACCCTAGCTCAGGGAAGATTATTAGCATAAACTCTCAGGTTGGTTAAACTAGAGACAGATAAATAAACAATTTAAGTATTAAAGATATAAAACAACAAATCTAAAAATACATTTGTAATTAATTAATGCATATTATTATCAATCACATTTTCACACAACATTTATCTATGTATAAATGTGAAGAAAACAGTACGATCGTAGATTATATAAAAAATAGGTATAAACTTAGGTATATAATATTAAATTATTATATTCATTGATACAATAAAAATAATTGTTAGCAGTTTATCACAACTGAGATCACAACTCAGTTTACAACCAATCCGAATCGTATTTAAGATGGTAAAATATTAATTTATAAAACTGTTAAATATTAATGACATTGACTGAGACAGAGCAATTATGTAATCAAATAAAAACAAATCTAATATATAAGAATTTCGTATCACAATGTTTGTTATCGAACTCCTACGAAACGGCATGACCGATTTTAATATTTTTATTCTTATCAAATAAAATGTGGTTAAATCTTTTGTTGCGAATTCGAGTCAAATTTTGCATACGTAAAGCCTAGGGGTCGTAACGACTGGTTTAGTATAATATACATTTTAATGTTCATGTCAGTTTAGTTTTACCAGTATTTAGAGGTCAATACAATCTAGTTTTGTCCATTTGCAGAGCTATGAAACTATGAATCAGTGCTTGTAACCAGAGTAAACTAAGTTACTAAGAACCTTAGCGAGAGCCTTGGGTACAGCAATTTGTCTATTTACCTCGAATTGAAAATGACATTCAAGAGACGGGAAATACATAAATATTATAAGGTAAACAAAATTTGTTTAAATTATCAAAATCAGAATAAAACTATTTTAAGACGATACTTCTGGTTTACACGTCTGTTTGTCTCTCACGTTAAACTTATGTATCATGTCATCATTAAGTTTTGGCAAGTGATTATAGTGTAAGGATTATATTTTACATGGGCACAATCATTCCCTAAACATAGCAAAATCGCGGTCGGCCGCTAAAATTTTAGAAACGATTACCTAATTATAATAGTGCTTTGGGGTATTTTCGTTAATGGGGTAAATCGATTTTGCTTTGAGGATTATTTATAATTAAATGTACGTACTGCAGATGCAGAATCAGATGACTGATAAACAAGGCATCGCTAATGGGTGGTCAGTGGTCAGAGAAGAGAAATGGGTAGGTACGTTTATTACACAACTCAAAATAAAGTCGGTTTACGGCTTCGATCAACAATAACAAGGTTTACGGACGATAATTAACCGACTTCAAAAATTTAAAAGGAGGAGGTTATCTATTCGTCGCGTAATTTTTTTTTATATGTATGTACACCGATTACTCGAAGACGGCTGAACCGATTGAAATGATTCAAACGTTATAACATCAGGTTTTTTCCCAAGTTGGTCCAATTTTTTTAATTTTTTATATCGGTTCAGTAGTTTTCAGGAAATCTTGAAAATACTGTCGTTTTCGTTACCACTTTATGTGAGTTTATTACGTATCTTTAGGCATAACTCCTTTGTTTATAAACCGATTTAGATGATTCTTGTTTTTTTGGAAAGGGGATACCTTAAGGTATTTTAACCGACAAAAAAGGAGGTTATCAGTTTGATCACATACCTATTTACCAGAATACAGGTAATTTGTCTGCATGATTCACTAAAAAGAGTGAAATAAAAATTATTTTTATATAAAAATAAAACCGCCTTCAAATAAATAACATCAAAAATGTAAGAAATAATCCCTTACCAAAAAATAACGTAAGTATTTTGAAGTCGGGCGACTTTTAACAAAAACATGACAAACACAACAAAAACTTGTACATGTTTCACGCCCGACTTCAAAGTACTTACTTATTTTTTGGTAAGGGATTATTCCTTACTTTTTTGATGTTATTTTTTTGAAGGCGGTTTTTTTACCTGATGATAACAATATGCCGCATAGCGCAAGTCAGCAGCTGCACATAATGCCATCTAGTGCAGTAAACATCATTGATCTAGTGATGTTAATTTGAGCTAAATAATTTGTGTGGTTGTGAGATATTTAGTTATTACTATGCAAAGTTTTAAATTTATTTAAATACAACTAAGACATACCACAGAAGCATTCAATGCTGTTAAAGACGATTTAACAACAACGACATGCCAATAACCTTATTAGTTTGGCTGGTCTGGTTTCTCCTCAGGGTCATCAGGCAAGTACTCAGGATCTCCCATTATCTTAGTTTTGATAGAGTGGTCTTTAAACCCAACCCCTGTACCAAATTTCAGGTCTCTAGACTTATGAGAAGTACTCAAGCTTTACCTACAGTTCCATGGAAGTACTAAGTAGTTCTATTTTGAGCTCAGGCGGAACGTGACAATCGAGTCATTCTTTTTCGCGCATGCAGCCGGCGTTCATCGATTTATAAGACGTCATCACGTCATAAGTAATTCATAAAATTAAACTGAGTTCAAAAAGTACCTGTCGGTCGACTGAAAAGGGAAAAACGATATCTTTAAAGTACATTCAACAATACCACCAGGTATACACCGTAAGGCTCAACGCCAGTTTTAGTATACTGCACTAAAGACCTTTTGCAGCGGACTGCCATCTGGTAAATCCACCAATAGTGTCACAGATGGGCAGCTCAACCAAATGAAACACAAATAATATTTTTATAATGTTTTTAAGACAAAAGGTCATTTGGGTTGACCAGCAGCTACCTGGGATCTAAAACTTTCAAAAGTACGAAAGGAGCATTGTCATCTCTTAAGAATGGGCGTTAAATGGGATAAAACAACAACAGATGGGTAATGATAGTGAGTACCCAAAGCAATAAAATTTTAAACAAAAAACAATGCCACCTTTTGTAAAATCCCAGACAGCGCATTTTATTGAATATCCGTTGGTAGAAAAAACCAAATGAGGCGGGGCTAAGAATGGGCAGCCCTTCTTGTCCAAGCAAGCGAAAAAGTTTTAGAAGTGTATATTTGGTGGTTTTGTTCACTGTACCTACCTTTTTGAGGTCGGTGGCATTTTCTGCCTTTCTTTTGCTCCTGGCTGGCACCGACTTCTAAAGGGTAAACTTTAAAGATATTTTTTTCCTTTTCAGTCGACAGGTAGGTACTTGTCCTATAGTATTCAAAATATCGAACGGATTGTCATTCGCGAGTAGTTTGTAACGATTCCGCCGCTGGCGCTGTATAAAATAGACGTCTTGGCTTTGAGGCCGCAGTAAATCACTACATAGTATAAAACAAAGTCGCTTTCTCTTTCCCTATGTCCCTTTGTATGCTTAAATCTTTGAAACTACGCAACGGATTTTGATGCGTTTTTTTTAATAGATAGAGTGATTCAAGAGGAAGGTTTATATGTACTTTTTATCCCGATATTCCCACGGGAACGGGAACCACGCGGGTGAAACCGCGGGCGGCCGCTAGTGATATAATAAAATATTCTATTTTATTTATTTCTACGCCTCCCCATTAGGAATAGGACGACGTAGGGCATAACAGTACAGCTACTGTTTGAAGACGGTTTAACTTTTTAAATTACTTTTTAACTGACTTTAAAAAAGGAAGGAGGTTATCAGTTTGACCCGTACGTACCTATTATCACCTTATTGTAGATAACGGATAATTAAATTATCAGATTAGAATTTAGAAAGGGATCTTAAAAGAAACGAGCTGATAGAAGTAAATAGAGTTTAATATACCTAATCAAAAAATAAGAGACTATAAAAAGGGCACGTAGTTATTGCTTTAGCTTGCAAAGTAGGGCTAGAATATGAGTCCATAAGTAGACTAGCCACGCGACGTGCGTAAGAGTAGAAGTAGCAGTTATATTACACTATGTGATTTTGTTGTAATTGAATGATATTTGAGCACTTATAGTTTTATAAAACTTTTTTTTTGTATTTTGTATTTTTTTGTATTGAGGCTTCCAAGTATGTTTGAACGTTTTGTTTGTATGTTTTTCCACAAATTTCTCAAATACTAAAAGATAAATCGATATGATTCTTTTTGAATTAGAAGATTAGAATTAGATTAAGTATATTCCAACTTAGGGAACAGTTCTCTTTACATCGAAACCGGTTTACTTAATACTTTTTAAGAGATGGCCTGGGTAGATACCCAGATTGTACCAGATGGTACAATCAACACAAAAAAAATTTACCTATCAACAGAAAAGGAAATAATCGCGGACAAACATACATACAAACACAGGTCAAACTGAGATGCTCCTTTTTTTGAAGTCGCTTAATAATATCTTTAAAAATTTTTAATTACCTTTTTGAGATAATTAAAAAACCACCGACCTCAAAAAGCTCGGTCCGGCACTTTCAATATATTATTTTTTCCTTTTCAGTTAGTAGGTACCTTGTGGTGATGTACGTTTTTTATTGCTTCATTTTGAGTGTAGATTGTAGGCATAAGATACCTAATAAGTATCTCACTGTTCCTTGTTGGAATACACATGTTTTAAATCAAAATAATCTCGATATGATACTTTTAGTTTTCAAGAAATTCGTGGACAAACATACAGACATACCTACACTTACGAAATTAAGCACACGAGCTTGCAAGCCTAAATGGAATCCTATCCCCAAATATTATCTAATTTCAACAATATCACATACATACAGGTCAAACTGTTAACATTCTTCTTAAGTATTTGAAGTTGGTTAAAAAGAAATGAAATAGCTGGGAGGAAATACCCCTTACTTATCTTGTCTGACTGTTAATTAATCTCTATTGAAACAATTAAATGAATTTCGGTAGGTAACTAGGTATGTAGATAACATGTTATGTAGACTTTTTCGAAATTTTGTCATAACTTCTTAAAAAGTTCAAGATCATATATTTTACAATCTTTGTTTTTTAATGTACTCCTAATCTAAATGTTCACGCTTTGCTATACGCTTTGAAAGTCTCTTTCTTAGAACAACAGACTGTGAACAACATTCACATTCTTTATAGATACCTCATAAACTTGCTTTTTGTAGAGACAATGTTACCTCCGTTTTTGCTTGCGGTCAGATAGACTTAGATCATTACTTTTTGTTTGGTATCTATATTAGTTAACATAGCATTACAGTGATTATATTTATGTCTATGAATAAACGATTTTATTTTAAATGATTTTTATTGTGGCATGTGCAAGAAACTGTGCCATAAAGAACCTAATCTCAGCTAAAGGCATCTTGATAACAATATCATCAAATGAGCCTCCAAGCCCAAGCCATGATCAATTTCCACCGAGAGAACAGCGGTAAGAATGGCATCGGCTGCTAATTTTTGATGCAAAATAATACAAAACATTTTTAATATTATCTACGTGAGCAAAAAGTTCAAAGTCATTTGAAGAAGGTAAGTTAGAGGCAGTGCGGGGCGCCTCGAGGATCAGTCGCCCTCTCAGTCACCGCTGCTTCTCTCAGCTCAGCCGCTTGACCCTAGAAAGCCTTTAGCAGTCCTAGAGATATTATAGGTACTGTGGTATGATGTGATCTCCTCGGTGTTATCTATGATTTTATGTTTCCTTTGTCTGTAATACGAATAAAGAACCAATCAAACCGCAAATAGTAAAATGTATAGATTTATAATCTAAATTCTTATTCCTGTAGTAAGTGTTGCAAGGTCTGCGCTTATAGCCGCAATAAATATTATAAACAAAGCTTATTTTATTCCCCTTACCTATAGGATACATAGGCGCGATATGGTGGAGGCACCGGGTAGGATTTCATTTTTTTTAGGTTCAAGATGAAAATGGTATGTACGATAGTGTACGAGGGAGCGTGGAGGAGGTCTTCCGCAAATATGAAATCATGGCCGCCGTACAGAAATTTGACGACGATGCCAAGAAGACCGTCGAAGGCGCGTTTTGCACATAGTCTAGAAGAATTTTTGAAATTTACGAATTACGGTTTTTTAGACTGATTCGGCCCTGCTGAGCTCGATTTTGCCCGGTGGCAGACCAATTTCCCCCCCTTTCCCTCCTTTTTCATTGAAAATATGTCCCTTGCCGCGGTTTTCTCCGTTTTGTACCACACGACTCTGAGCCGCTACCACACGACTCTGAGCTGCTACCACACGGTTCTGAGCCGCTACCACACGACTCTGAGCCGCTACCACACGACTCTGAGCCGCTACCACACGACTCTGAGCTGCTACCACACGGCTCTGAGCCGCTACCACACGACTCTGAACCGCTATCACACGCCTCTGAACCGCTACCACACGCCCCTGAGCTGCTACCACACGACTCTGAGCCGCTACCACACGACTCTGAGCCGCTACCACACGGCTCGACGAGACGACACGACGCTATAACCACAGATAACTATATCCGCGATAAGATCGAAGTTCAAGGTAGATATTCGAAATCATCAAGCCCTTGTGAATGTCCAAGGAGCTAATCCATCGTTTCGTAAATCCTACGAACGGGAGACCTTGCCACTGATTCACAAACCGTCGGATACAGAATCGGATTCGAATTCTGTATTTTGTCTTTGTTTATTTTATAGTGAGTGACAGAGGCAGTGCATACATTCCGCTGTCGGGAGCGTTTCCAACGGTTCGTGAACCAGGGGGCTTGTAACAAGAAGAACCTGCAAGAAACTCGTCAAGGACTTTTTTTTTCTCTTAACCAGAGTAGTTAAGCCTGATGTGCGGCTAACTGCACTGTATTTAGCCTGCTTAAAATAAAATAAAAACTACTTACATTATCTTTTGCACCATAAAAATGTATGTTTGAATCTAATGGTGATTGAAGTCCTTGATCCAAATTTTTATTAATTCAAAGGGCAGGCTAAAGAGCCAGCCGGCGAGCGAGCTATCGAGCCGAGCGATGAGAAGAGATTAATAATGAGAATTTGAAAATCGAACTGGCCACTACAAACCGTATACGCAAAGCAAAGAAAATTAAAAAAAAAGCCGCGAGTGTTTCAAAACGCTGCAATATTAGCAGGAGGTTGAAGTTGAAAAATTACAATTTGTACGTTTTTTTTAATAAAATCTCTTAATAAAAAATTATTTTTATAAAAAAATAAAACCGCCTTCAAAAAAATCACATCAAAAAGTAAGAAATAATTCCTATCCGCCTTTTTGAAGGCGGTTTTATTTTTTTATAAAAATAATTTTTATTTCACTCTTTTTAGTGCATCGTGCAGGCAATTTACTTGTATTCTGGTAAATAGGTATGTGATCAAATTGAAAACCTTCTTTTTTGAAGTCGGTTAAAATACCTTTAGGTATCCCCTTTTTAACAAAACAAGAATCATCTAATTCGTTTTTTAAACAAAGGAGTTATGCCTAAAGATACGAATTAAACTCACATAAAGTGGTAACGAAAACGACAGTATTTTTAAGATTTCCTGAAAACTACTGAACCGATTTCAAAATTTCAAAAAATGGGACCTACTTGGAAACCAACCTGATGTAATAACGTTTCAATCATTTCAATCGGTCCACCCGTCTTCGAGTAATCGGTGGACATACACAAAAAAAAACATACATACAGACGAATAGAGAACCTCCTCCTTTTTGATTTAGAAGTCGGTTAAAAAGTGCTTTATCCCCTCGGTGTATAATCTACAATTGTTTCCATTTACGGATTTAACTTTGAGACTATATTGGATAAAAACGTTTTTGAAAAAAAATGTAACCGCCTTCAAAACGGATCTTCAAACAAAAATTAACAAACACTAAAAAACGAAAAAAATAATAAGATTTTTTAATTTAAAGGACGATTATACGTGACTTTTTCTAATTTATCTTGGTACTTACTGGACTGTTTGAAGTCGGTGCCATCTTATACGTATTGAGGTAATTACGTCCTACACCTCACGCTTGGGACCGGGTTTTTTTATATGTTAGTTATTTCACTCAGTATATTTCGTTCTTATTCTTTTGGCTTGGCACCGACTTCAAACAGTCCAGTAAGTACCAAGATAAATTAGAAAAAGTCACGTATAATCGTCCTTTAAATTAAAAAATCTTATTATTTTTTTCGTTTTTTAGTGTTTGTTAATTTTTGTTTGAAGATCCGTTTTGAAGGCGGTTACATTTTTTTTCAAAAACGTTTTATTTTTCGATTTTTAGTGAAGTAGCTTAAGAAACTACATGGTGATTATGATAAATTGTTGTAAATATCCAATCCGTTACGGAATTCAGCTTTCCATCTTTAGCTACTTAGATAACTTGAAGGAACACAACTGAAGGTCCATTCGTGCATATGGTATTTATAAAACATCATAATATAACTCCTAACTGTTGAGGAGTTTCACCTCTCATCAGCAGCTCACCCTAATAACCTGAAAGAATATAACTATTGGCCCATACGTACGATTAATACTTAAAGAAATATTCTCCAGCTGCTAACCGTTAAGGAGTTGTAGCTTCCATCACCAGCTCATCACTATGAGATGATGACTACCAGATGCAAATACTTGACTAACTTCAAAAATAAATGGAACGCATAAGACTTGCCTATATTTGAGAATTTATCTCAATTTTCCTGGAATTTGATCCCCTGGTCCTGACTTGGTGAAAGTAAGATCAGGTCAGAAGTACTTACCAACTTTCGAAAAAAAAAATATTTTGAAAATGATCCCCAATTTGATGAAACTATGAAATCGTCCATATACCCAAATAAAGTCTGAATACACATTATTCAGGATAACTCCTGAACTTCTGGCCAGTTCTTGATAAAATTTGAATGGGACCACACGAGAAGCGTCACCTTTTAAATAAAAAAAGAATTATCCAAATCAGTTCATTAACTAAAAAGTTATGAGGTAACACACATAAATAAAAAAAAATAAAAAAAAATATATACAGTCGAATTGATAACCTCCTCCTTTTTTTGAAGTCGGTTAAAAACAACGGGCGTTACCACGACAGAGGACTATAGTATTTTTTTTCCTCTGTGGCCTTAGCCGAATATACTAATCAAAATTAATATACTATTGTCTAATATGTACCGAAAAAGAGTCTGCATAAAATTAAATATTACTTAAGAGTCGAAAGAAAAAGGCAAAGATCATGCATATGAAAACTCCTGCTCACTTCTAGGAAAGTTCTCTTTATTTTATTAACGTTCGCATTTCAATAAAATAAATATTTTTTAGATCAACAGCACACTTATAATTTTAATTTCTTCAACAATGTCTTCAATAAATAAGTTAGATCTTATTATAATTACTGGTAACAAACAGTAGTACTTTATTTAAATTAACAAAATTTAGTACTTCCTACCTTATAGTGTTTTTTAATAAACTTAGTACCTAATAATGGGAATAATCATTGTTAACAACTCAATTACTTTACACAAATAGAGGATAATAATGTCGGATCAGTCTTCCGGGAAGTGTCAAAAGGTCAAGATTGCTCCACAAAAAATAATTGCAATAATTTTCCTACAATTTTATTTGATTCTAGTGCTTATATCAAAATAGAAACTTCAAGACATTTTCTTGGGGGTCAGGAAACAGCAAATTACACAAAAAGGCATATTTCGCACAAGGATTTTATAACACACTAGTGGATCTTCACGGTTTTACTCGCGTAGTACCCATTCGCGTGGGTATATCGGGATAAATTATAGTCTATGTCACTCAGAAAAATGTAGCTTTTTAATGGTGAAAGAATTTCTAAATCGGTCCAGTAGTTTCGGAGCTTAGTCAATGCAAACAAACAATCAAATCTTTCTCTTTAATAATATAAGTATAAATTAAATAATATGGATTCGTAATTAAATTGGTCAATGTGAACAGCCTGTACCATGAAGCTAGACTTAATACTGGGGTAACTCGGTATTAAGTCCAGCTGCATGGCCTGTACAGTAGTCCTAGCACGAAAACTGACGAAAAGATGTCGTTATGGTAACCGTTATTGTGATCGTATTATTATATGTTTTATAGAACTAAAATTCAATACATATTTGACAGCAGCACTTTTGAAGGACGGTATATAGTTTACTATTCGATTACCGTAACGATAGCCTTTCATACTAGGGGTAGGTTCATTTATAACGAAGTGTTTTAATTTCATACTCAATGATTGTCACAATAAACTGTCATCTTCTCTTTTAATATTGTCACAATTTGCATCCAACTCAAATGTGCAAAAAATGATAACTAATAATCTTTCTTACAGATTTAACAACTTTGTATACCATGTTTTATGCAAATAAATATATTATGATTATGATTACCTACTTGGGGTCGTTATTTATTACTTTTATCATTACTACTCTAATAGGCGTTAACAGAAACAATACAAAATTCTGCAGTAAAAAAAACAGCAATAAGCTGTAGTAAGAATGATGTAAGTACATAACACATTTATTACTTAGCCATGACCGTGACTCACTCATAGATAATTTAATCACCGCCGACCCGACCCATGAAATCTATTAATTTAATAGTTTTAATTTATTGTTCATTTTGTTGAAAATTATGTTTGTTAAGTGTATTTTTTAAACAAGTTTGCAGAAAAAAATGGCACTTGCTTTATTTTCATACATACATAATGCTCACTGCACTTATACACTGGTGTATTGCAAAATATCATGTTCTCGCTATTTCTCTACACTATCACTATTATTAAAATGCAAAATTATACTTTTTTCGAATGCAAGCAATAAGAACGAACACTTGCCTATTTCCGCACAACGAAAAAACATTGAATCTTCGTTCAAGTTCCATACATTGTTCTATGAAACTATTAGATTAAACTAGCTTTCCGCCCGTGGCTTCGCCTGCATGGATTACATGACGTTATCCCGCGGGAATATGATATTTTTCCGGGATAAAAAGTAGCCTATGTTCCTCTCCAGGCTACAAAGTATCTGTGTCCCAAATTTTAGCCAAATCCGTTCAGCCGTTTTGGCGTGATTGAGTAACAAACATACAAACATCCAAACATCTAAACTTTCACATTTATAGGTAATAGTATATTATGATACAAGTGAGCTAGGTTGCTTATTATACACGAGGCTGTGGGTTGCAGCTCGAGCCGCAGGCGAGGGCGTAAATCAGCCTAGTGAGTAAGTTGCTCACGAGTTTCATACGCAGTTTTTCAACACACTTGCGAGGAAAAACAAACATTTATTACATACAATAACCTAATATTAGCTAAGGGAAAAAGCGCGCAAGTTTTTTTTTGCACGCGCCAAATGTATGGTGATTGATTACATACAGCCATACAACCTACTTCAAAATAATTATAATAATAGTGATAAAATGCATGTTTTATAAAAAAATATTGTGAATTATAAATAATTTGATAGTAATATACTTAATTATGTTTTTTGTCTTAATTAGGGACACATTTATTTATTCTAAAAACGTAAATGGATTATTAGCTGTATAAAACCTCTTTGTTGTTACAAAAAAAGAACTGTATCTATTACCCGGTGAAATCGAAAATGCTCTGTTGACTCGCATATAACTTGCAGTTAGGTACTAACTTAACTTTGTAGGGATACTGTATTACCCGGTTAAATTGAAAAGTCTCTGTTTACTCGCATATAATTTGCAGTTAGGTACTTACTTAACTTTGTAGGGATAATTCTATTACGCAACTAGTACTGTAATATTATTATGCACGCGTGTGTTATAGTTCGGTTTATGGCCCTAAGATGCCCGATGTTATAAGGCTCACTTTATGAGCAAGTGTGTTGAAAAATATATTACTTGCTTTCAGCCCGCGGCTTCGCCCGCGTGGACTTCACGACGTTATCCCGCGGGAATGTGATATTTTGTCGGGATAAAAGTAGCCTATGTTCCTCTCCGGGCTACAAAGTATCTGTGTCCCAAATTTCAGCCAAATCCGTTCAGCTGTTTTGGTGTGATTGAGTAACAAACATACAAACATCTAAACATCCAAACATCTAAACTTTCACATTTATAATATGAAGTAGGATTATATAGTAGGATAACTAATATTTTTCATTTTTCGAAGTTTGGGAATGTGAAGAGATTTTCAAAGATGTTTCAAATGTTTATCAGATAAACAAACAATAATTATCCAACACATTTGGTTAAAATGTCCATGAAGAGAGCATGGTTTATGAAATCAATAAAGCAAGTGCCTTTATGCAAAGGGGCATATAAAAATTTCGTTATACAGTTATGTTTCGTCTGGATAGTAGAGTCACAACGTAGTATTTTTTTTTTCGGTGTGTAATATATGATATAACATCATTTCGTATAATACTCACAAAATATAACAACACATTACATGAAATCATTTCATATAACGTTCATTTTGTATAATCAACGAGTGATATAAATTCAAAATATATAATTTTAAACCGTATAATGAACATTTGATATACAAACGTTTCATATAATAAACATTTACTATAACACTTACATTGTATAATATTTAAAACACATAATGGTTATATAACATAACATCATTTCATATAACGTTCATTTAGTATAATCAACGAATAACTATTTCTGGCGCTTCGCCGACGCTGCCGCGGCAGGCTCGCTTCGCTCGCTCGGCTCGCGCTTTGTTTTGTTCACAGTTCTAACCTATTATAAATTGTTTTGTCACGGTTGTGGCTTTTTATGGCAGGGGGCTTCGCCCCTCGAGCCCCCCTTTCAATCGCACTGTACCCCCCGTGACCTCTGCTCCTTTGCCTACACTATACATTTAATTGACTAAATTGATGATTATATAAAACAAAATTATATCAAATGAAATTATTACATATGATGATTATATGAAATAAAAATATATCAAATGACCGTTATAGCAAATGAGTTTTATATAAAATATTTTTATATAAAATGAGCGTTATGTTAAATGATATTATGATTATATGAAATAAACATTATGTAAAATGAAATTAGTTGAAGTGTTGTTATTAGAAACGTTTATAATGTTATTTTAATTTTTAGTTTTTTGCATTCACAATGCAATTTTTATTACAGAAAAATGGAAAATGAAGTATTTAGAAAAAGGGTAGTAGTAGTTGTGAGGGTAGTAATATCTCCACATTGATGAAATTAACGCTGACTATACAGCGAGTAAGAAGTATTGGATAAATTCGACGCTTCTCGTAACGACTCCGTAGCTCAGTGGTTAGAGCAGTCGCCCGGAAAGCGAAAGGTCGTGGGTTCGAGTCCCATCGGAGCTAGTTGTGAGACGGGTCGATTTTTTCTAAATACTTCATTTTCCATTTTTCTGTAACGTTTATTATGTCATATGAACGTTATTAAAAATGAAATTATACCAAATGAAATTATATCATTCATTACGCACCCTTTTTTTTACCCTGTGGTAGAGTACCTAACGCCGGAATACTCGAACGCTATTAAGGCGATACTCGAAAAAATTATGCTCAAGCGAGATGGCAATATGAGAAAACGAAACGCGCGGGAGCGAGACCGATTTTGCAGATTAGGCAAAAAACTCACAAAATCACTTCGTATTCAAAAACTACAGTGATTTCAAAAAAATGCTTCTATACGATCCTAAATATTATTGGTGTTTCCAATAAGTATTGTAAGTAACCTCATTTAAGAATAATCTTGAATTTTCGTATTTTTAGAGGTCTTTTCGAAAAGAAAAAGTGTCGAGGCAAAATCATAAAATCGTGTTTTTGAAAGTATACGAATCTAGATAAAGGTATGAAGAAATATATATCTTATTACCAGATTTGTAACAAATGTAACCGTCCTATAGTTTTAAATCAAAAAGTCCATACTTTTTCCGAGTAGCGCCTTAAGGGCAGGTCTTTGTCATTTTCTTTACGTGTGAACAGTAATGAAACCTCACTTTTTAATTTTTTTGATGTTATTTTGAGTAGGGAAAAATTCACTTTTTGAAAAAGTAGCCTGAAAATTATCTTCTATATGTCATTAGGACCCTATTTTTCTATATATTATTCGTAAATAAGAGATTAATATTCTAAATATATTATGCAAAAAATATAAAAATAAGTAAGTACCTACAGTGAAAATTTTCTTTGCTTTTGAAATTTTTTATGGTCGAGTGAAGATACGAATATCGTGTATCTAGCCACAAAATAATTAAGATCGTGTATGAAACTTCAACATATAATAGGTCTTTACCTATGAAATTGCCGTTTTGTATGGAGATTTCTGTAATTATTTTTTTTCCATACTAACGTTTTTGTTATTATTTAACGACTAATATTATGTAAATTTACAAAATTTTACACACGTATTTATGGACATTTTAACTACTAAATGACACATTCGATAAGAGAAAAAAAATTTTTTTTCACTAAGTTACAACTAATAAAGTACGAAATTCTGGAAACAAAAATATTCGTAACTTTCGGAATAAGTTTTTTCTATGTAAATAATCAAATATCGTGGTTATTAAATTATCAAAAGTTGCTCGATACGGTCTTAATGTAACGCAATATTAAAGAAATTATATATTTCTAATATTATAAAAGTTGTTAAGTTATATGTACAAAAGAAAAAAACGGCAATTTCATATGTAAAGACCTATTATTTTTATCTGCTGAAAATACAGAATATTTGATTGTTTACATTTGAATCAAAAATAGGTTAATTTTGATAATTTCGAAGATTCTGCCCTTAACGTGCCTTAACTTTGGGAGCGTCTCAAACATGAAGCACGACTTAATACTGAGGTAACTGGAGAGTGCAGTACGAACAATTTTTTGAATACCACAAATAACACAGTGGCTGTCTTCCGTCTCACCTACACTTTAAAAAAATACGTATGGTCATATGAGACAGCTGACAGCCACTACATACATAAATGTCAAATTTGCTGGCGACACTTTTTTATTCAGGGTGAGAGCTCCAGTTACCTCAGAGTATTAAGTCAAACTTCATGGTCTCAAACATCACCCTGTTGCTTTAAATGTCAAACATATGAAAGAGACGGCATGATGTTTGAGACGCTCCCAAAGCTGAGTAGCGTTCGAGTATTCGGGCGTAAGTAATTTATAGGTTTTTTACCTTCACATGAGATCGATCATTGTTGTAGCTTTTTTAGGGTTCAGTAGCTAAATGGCAAAAAACGGAACCCCTTTTAGATTCGTCATGTCTGTCTGTCTGTATGTCCGTCCATCCGTCCGTCCGTATGTCCCAGCCACTTTATTCCAAAACGATTAGGACTACCTACACAGTTTAAACTTGGCAGGTAGATAAATATTATTTGTACCGCTTTACGATTTTACGATAAAAAATATAAAATTAAGGAGGGGCTCCCCACAAGACTCAACTGTCCGTCCGTCTGTCTGTCACTTGGCTGTATCTCATGAACCGTGATACTCGTAGCCAGATAGTTGAAATTTTCACAGATAGTGTATTTCTGTTGCCGCTATAACAACAAATACTAAAAACAGAACAAAATAAATATTTTAGGGGCTCCCATACAACAAACGTGTTTTTTTTTGTCGTTTTTTGCTCGATATGGTACGCAACCCTTCATGCACGAGTTCGACTCGCACTTGGCCGGGTTTTTTTTTCATAAAAGAAGTGTCTCTGTTCTATCGACCGGTTTAATGGACAATTTTATTGTACTTTCGATATCGTTTCCAGCGAAGGTAGTTTAAAAAGAGGAAGTGGCTTTTTCAGGAAGCTTTTATCATGGCTGCCTTACATTGATTGAATTTTAAAAGACTTTTGATAAATAACTTGAGCTCTAAAGCTAGAAACACACTTGTCTAGCGCAGTGTGTTGACGCGCGATACGACGCGTATCGGTTTCATACATTTAGTATGGTTAGAAACACACTTATGCAGTGTGGCGCGACTCTCTCTGTCTCTGTCGTGTCGCTACTAAGTGTATGAAACAGACATTCTGGCGTCGCGCCACACCACAGAAGTGTGTTTCCGACTTAAGAAAGACATACACCCAATTGCAGGAAGCTCCATTAAAGTTAAAGCTTCATTAAATCTATTGCTGTCACTTTTTATTTCTTGATAACGAAAAGTGACAGCAATAGACTTAATGAAGCATTAACTTTAATGGAGCTTCCTGCAAGTGGGTGTAAGACGTAGAAACATTCGGAGCATTTTGGTTTGACTCTAATCTCGAGTCTATGTTTCTGCTCCATTTGAAACACCAACTTAGCAAAATCTATCTTTATGTTAACAGTAAAAAACACGCTATCACGTAGTTCGCGAAACGATATCAATAAATTGCGCATGTTGCAAACAGAATTAGACGTACTTTTCCATAGTCTTTTAATTACAGAAGCTATTTTTAGATTGTAAAAAGTTTCGTTAGTTAAGGTAGCCCAATTTTACACGGCCCGGTCATCGAGCCTGCCGTGCGATTACCGTTTTGTTTCTAGAACATTCGATCATTATTGTTTTTGTCAAAAGTTTACAATTTAACATCCGCTTTGACCGCGCTGGTTATAAAATATTGTATGCTAGGTTACTTGATATAAGTCTTATTACAAGAATAAATCGTTAATTACTCGCGAGTAAGCCCATTTTACGTTTCACCAACATTTAACCTAAGGATAAAATCTCTATACTGTTATAAAATCTTATACCACCGATTTCAGTCGAGTAAACTTAATTGTAGATTAAGTATTATGACAGTTTGTGTCAGTCAAGTCAAGTCGAGGCATGAGTCGAGGTTAACCAAAAATACTATATCTATGAACCAAAACGTCAAGTTGATATATTAACCAAACAAGTTAAAAAGTTTGTAACGTTATTTCTCAAGCACGCGACAAAATACCTATCTTACTTGGGTGCGTAGCATTCATTTTCATTCGATTCATTCGTTCACCATTACAGAGTAACTATACGAGAGTATGATATCCATAGATTTGCGTAGTGAAACGAAATTGAAGTTAACCATCGACTAAATCGTTGAGTAAAGTTATGTTTGCGATAGCTACTCTCGTGGTAATTCAATGTTGGTGAAATCGGCTCTTACTATTAACCAATTCGCGAAATGATTGGATTTGCCTTCGTCCGGAATAGGTTATAGGATATTAAAAACGTTGGAAAATTGACGAAAAATCAAATAAAAGATAAAACATTTTTCCATACAATATGTTCCTGGGTTTCGTACCTATCAAATTGTCAAACATTTAATGTTCATCCCGGCGATACGGTAAACACCTTTCCCCTCAAATTAAAGAATGTATTTAAATAAAGGTTTCGAATCGACAAGATATGTCCACAATATTCGGATTATCGCGTATTTTAAATTTTATAAATATAGATTGTTGATTGACATATTTCATCATCATCATGTCAGCATTTATTGGTTGTCAAATATTTATGCGTGCGTTTAAGTGATGATAACGCTGAAAGTAAGCGCACTACTCCTGGGTTCCTAGATTAATGAGGAACTGGCTATCTTATCTCTGACTGATCACAACAATGCGGAAACATCGTTGTTATAGCGTCAGACTTAAGATAAGATGGTAGTAGCTAGCCAGGCAGACTTTGAACAAGCCTTACCACCAACCAGAGTCTCCATACCATCTCCAATTCTCCATAATGTATATTTTGACGACCGATTTGGCGCAGGGGTAGATACCTAGCTGCCTTCTGCGCCGGAGGTCTCGGGTTCGATTCCAGAACAAGACAAATATTTGTGTGCATGAACATGTCTATTTGTCTTGGTCTGGGTGCTATGTATGTAAGTATATTAAGTATACTATGAGCTAGATAATTGGTGTGATTGTAAGAAATTTATTTATTTATTTTATACGATTTTTTATAATAAGTACCTTACATTCTTTTACTTTAATATTGACAAGAGGTTACAGAAATAAAGCTAAGCTTGTAAAAAACTACAAAGTACAGTAAAGCAAACGCAAACTATCGCGAGTCCGTATTTATGTCAATTTGTATGAAAACTGCATAAGCGTGCTACTCGCCGCTAGAGGCGCTGATAAAGTTTTCATACAAATTGACATAAATACGGACTCGCGATAGTTTGCGTTTTTTGACATAAAAACTTACACTAGGGGTACAGGGTGCCTACCATCAACTTTATGACAGCGATTCAAAAATAGCGCGATTCAGAATAGGTTCCTAAAATGAATCGCTTTCTTTCGTACTCTGACCTTCTAAAAACTGGATCGCAAATGAATTGCTAAATGTTAATGACCGAACGATTTGTGTCCTTTTTCTTTTACCCGTCTCTTTCACTCGATTCTGTCATGCCCGGAGAGTGAGAGGGACGGGTATAACCTGCAGGTGACATGTTAAATCGACCGGGTTATAAGTCAAATAAGAGTTTCTGACAGCTTAGCGGCTGTGAAATGTCATTGATCGATCACTGAATCGCTGTCATTGATATTAAGCTGTCGTGGTACGAATAAGCGAAGCAGATCAGTTTAGGTTCCTAAACAAAACCGTAATAAGAGTTGATGGTAAGCACCCAGAACTCGATAGTGCTTTATGGCTGTCTGTTCACTGAAGGAGATAGGAGCAAAGCGGAGCTGGTTTGTTCATACATTTGAGACGGATGATCGACTTAGCTGCACTGAGAAATTTGGAAATACAGCTTCGCGCCGCTCCTCTCCGCTTCAGTGGACAGGCAGCCTAAGCTACACACAGTATACAAAATGCACAATCAGCAATTAGTAACGCAGTTATCAAAAAAAAAAAATACAGGCTTAATATAAATCGAACTTTTCGACTGGTTTCGTATAATGTAAAAGGCATAATAAAATTTTCAGGTGTAACAGTGGGGAGAACTACGAACTACTAAATTAAAAATTGTTCTAACTCAATTGATGTGAATTTAATTGAAAAAGCTTCTTCCACCACATCTATTCAATATGTTGACCAAGTTAAATATATTTTAGAATTAATATAACTTATGAAATGACTTCTAATTCTTCCCTCCTACGCTTTTCCATTACGGTGGAGGATATTGGTGTAAATGTCACCCACAAATTATGGATGGCCTCTGAAGGAACCACTGTTTCACATTAATTCTGGCCTATTTGTGAATATTACCTTTATATGTATATTTATCTCTCTGTTAGTACTTAGGTATCATAATTATTTTGATTTAGCTACAAAAAATATATCACTACTAGCTGCGCCCCGGGGTTTGGCTACCTTGGAATTTCGGGATGAAAATAGCCTGCAACTTATGCTCAGACCTATTTTTTTTATAGGAATAGGAAGAAGGAATAGCAAAGGTATTATGTAGGTATATTTAAAAATATTTTTTCCTTAAATAAAAGTAGTTCTGTTCTGATACATACACCTTTACAACAATGTAAGTATCAAATAAATTAAAACAAAAGTGCAATAGCGAGAATAAAAATAAAGATTACAATGTCAATTTTTTTATTATAATTACAATTTTGTACCTAGGTACATTAAAATTTAAAAAGTGAACCTAAAAAAATCATTAAAATCGGTCTAGCCGTTTGGGAGGAGTCCGATAACAAATTCATATTAGATTTGCAAGAGATGCTCTCATAAGTAAGTAAGTTCTAAAGTATTAATACTATATTATGTTGAATGTTTTAATAATACTTACATGTTTTATGGGTATTTCCTCAAAAAAATCAAACCACATTCAATTGTTACTAGCTTCTTTAGAGTTATGACGTTTTTCTAAGACTAATAGCGTAATGTGGTGTTGAAGTGACTTTGCATAATATCGTAAACTTACCCGCCAGCAATAAATTGGTCGGTACGTTTCTAGCACCGATAACAACAACAGATAGTAATTATATATCACTTCACAGATTTTCACATACTATTCAATAAAACCTGCCATAATTCTATTGTAATTAGTATGTAAAAAAACCGACATGTCTTTCCGTTAGCCGCCGTCAAAATATCGAATCGTGCAAGACTCGCTAAACGACGTCGTGTGAAAGAGTAGGTACTTAATCTCGGAAAGAAGAAAATACTTAGAAAATCATATAGGACTACTGTGGAACTACTAGTGGCGCACCATTGGGGCGTCGCTCCCATGGCGCAGAATAGATATAAGTACTACCCCATGGGAAAAAAAATTGCCTACGACCTACACTCAGACCTTTTTTTTTTATATAAAAACTGGTTAAGCATTTGACCGCCATCTTGCTAAACAGACAGGATGCAGTCTAGGGTGTAGCATGCTTACCCAGTAGACCTATCAAACATACCTAAAAAATCATATAAATGGATCTAGCCGTTTCGGAGAAGTTCTAACAAACACTGTGACACGTTATTATCATTACACATAACTATTTCGAAAAACAGGATTTTTACCATGTTTATATTTGTTTCGAGTTCCGGATATTTCGGCGTAGGTAAGTGGTAGGTAGTTGTTAATATCGGGAACTAGAAAACAAATATATAAACATGGTAAAAATCCCGTTTTTCATAATAGTTATACAAAATAATATAGTGATAATGACCTCAAAAAGGTAGGTAAGTAATTCAAAGATATTATTTTTACCTTTTCAGTTGATAGGTAGGTACTTTTAGAAGTCGGTTAATTTTTTTAAGGAGATGCAAATAGGTACTTTCTCATCTATGAGACACTAAAGTGAGCAACTTTGTAAGAAAATTGTGCGACGGATATTTGATATCTATGTTGCGGATTTGATATTTATGTTGAGATACCTAACCTTACACATCAACAGTTCTCTACCAAGGATCGTCAATTTTCAATCGATATACATTTATTTTGTTCGCGCTTTCCTTTAAGGAGTCTAAGGGCCCCTTTACATTGCGATTTTTTGCAACAAGATGCAGCATCAATACACTAAAATACTGCCACCCAATAAAAGCAGCGATGCAATCGCGATGCAGTCGCGCGGTTGTCAAACGCGCGTTTGTATTGATGCAAAAGTCGCAATATATATGATGGACCTAACGATTGTCAGGCACACCACACAGTCGTAGTTTTCACACGCATCACGATCACGAATCGTGAAAAATTGTGGATACGTCTTAACAAGTATAAATTATATAATAATTATTAATTAATAATTAAAAATAATAATAATTTATTACTATTATATAATTAATTTATACTTGTTAAGACGTATCCACAATTTTTCACGATTCAAATCATACGGACGTTAATAATTAAAGTAGGTATTAATAAGCCGTTAAGAATCAGGCTCAAAAGGGGAGAACCGCAGAAAAGCGATTAGGTATAATATGTATTACAACCATGCTTAAAACAGGCATCCTTGTTATTAAGGGAGTTGATAAACAACCCCCCCCCCCCCCCCTCCCCCCATATAAACTCCCTTATGGTGGGAGTTGTTTTTCAAAATATTAGTATTTAATCGAGAAATTATATTAGTTCCAGACAAAACAAGAGCACCAAAGCAGGTCATGTTGACAGCAAACAAACATTGTAATGTGCGAAAACTTCATTCGGACCGTCTGAACAAGACTTACTCACGCTTTCGGCAATTGAATGCACTTCCTATTCTTATGCCGACCTCACCGCTCATAGGTCATTGACACACATCTCACGAACACACATGCATACAACGCACACTGACATGTGTAAGCATGCGTATTATTTATGCATATATTCGTACATTACCAAAATTATTGCTTTAATTTATTCATTATTGAAACAAATAAGTCGTTTAAAATTGGGGAGCCAGACTGATCGTGTTTTGTTCTTTTTTTTTCTTTAAGTCTCGCGTACCTAATAATTTAGTCTTTGAAGTGATCCATTCATATTATATGCATTTATTTAGACTACTCGCCGTTTTTCACAACATTGAAAGCTTTCGAAACCTCATGATTTCCATGATGGTTAAAAAATATGTTTTTGTAACACAATGCCTTATATTTCCTGAATATGACTCTATCTCACGTGTGTTTTGGCACGTAGGCATGTATATTGTAATAATGTGGTACAACTTTTAAGATCACTTAAGATTATGATACCGGAAAATTGAAGCGCTGCCAAGTATTGTGGTGGTGAAACAATAATAGGTAATAGGTAACATACCTATTATAGGAACTTATTTGTTTCAATGTCAAATGACTTCTATCGGTCATTTTTAACCGACTTCAAAAAAAGGAGGAGGTTATCAATTCGACTGTATATTTTTTTTTATGTGTGTTACCTCAGAACTTTTTAGTTAATGAACCGATTTCGATAATTCTTTTTTTATTTGAAAGGTGACGCTTCTCGTGTGGTCCCATTCAAATTTAATCAAGAACTGACGAGAAGTTCTGGAGTTAAGGACACAGCACATTACATCAACTCGGAAAGGGATCGACACCGTATCGCCTTCGCCTCGCCGCCGCCGTCAACCAGGCGTCAACCTAACGCAAGCACGTAACCAAACCGGATCAGCGTCGGTACGTCGGTCGGCACGGCTATGGCTAGGCGACGCCGCGCTTACGGCTAGGCGACGCCGCGCTTACGGCTCGCCGCACAGTGGTTCCATATAAAAAAAATAAAAAAAAGAATGAGAGAAAAAAAGTACTTAATAATAATAAAATTAAAAAAAATGTCAAAAGCTAAAGGAAAAAAAATGAGAAAAAAACATTAATAAAAAAAAAAAAATTCATTTTCATTTTCAGACCACTGTGCGTAGAGCCGTAAGCTCGGGTACGGAGAGACGTGAGCGCGTGGACGACTAGCGGTAAGCGCGGGGATAGCAAGTTGAGCGACCCGCAAAGCGGTTCGTGAGCTGGGTGCTTACCATCAACTCTTATTACGGTTTTGTTTAGGAACCTAAACTGATCTGCTTCGCTTATTCGTACCACGACAGCTTAATATCAATGACAGCGATTCAGTGATCGATCAATGACAGTTCACAGCCGCTAAGCTGTCAGGAACTCTTATTTGACTTATAACCCGGTCGATTTAACATGTCACCTGCAGGTTATACCCGTCCCTCTCACTCTCCGGGCATGACAGAATCGAGTGAAAGAGACGGGTAGAAGAAAAAGGACACAAATCGTTCGGTCATTAACATTTAGCAATTCATTTGCGATCCAGTTTTTAGAAGGTCAGAGTACGAAAGAAAGCAATTCATTTTAGGAACCTATTCTGCATCGCGCTATTTTTGAATCGCTGTCTTAAAGTTGATGGTAGGCACCCTGGTCCCGAGGCAAGGCGATTACGTTACGAATCCGATTAGAGTGCTTTGCAGTAGGGTTTCATACAAAGAATACTGAACCGCTCGAGTTGATACGTTTACGATCCCTTTCCGAGTTGATGTATGTGCTGTGACCTTTATCCTGAATAATGCGTATTTAGACTTTAGTTTGGTTATTTAGACGACTTCTTATTTTCATCAAAGTTTCATTTTCAATTATTTTTTTCGAAAGTTTATACTTACTTCTGACGTGATCTTATTAACACCAAATCAGGATCAGGAGATGAAATCCCTGGAAAATTGAGAGAAATTCTCTTATATAGGCAAGCCTTATGCGTTCCATTTATTTTTGAAGTTGGTCAAGTATTTGCATCTGGTAGTCATCATCTAATAGTGATGAGCTGGTGATGAAGGCTCCTTAACGGTTAGGAGCTGGAGAATAATTCCTTAAGTATTAATCGTACGTATGAACTAATACCTAGTTATATTCTTTCAGGTTATTAGGGTCAGCTGATAATGAGAGGTGAAACTCCTCAACAGTTAGGAGTTATTATGATGTTTTATAAATACCATATGCACGAATGGACCTTCAGTTGTATTCCTTCAAGTTATCTAAGTAGCTAAAGATGGAAAGCTGAAGTCAGTAACGGTTAGGATATTCACAACAATTTGGCAGTCATATTTTTTTTTATGATTTCATTTTTAATTGAATTTTAAGTGATTTTCGATTTGCGGGGCGCTCGCGAGTTCACAGTTCACTGCCGGCTGCCGCTGGGTCCTCGCGAAGGGTATCGAGCGCAACCGAGCAGCGTTAGCGTGCCTATTTCGGTTGGGAATCCTCGCCTTAAAACTATTTTTTCTATCCTTCACCTTCATCATTCATTTAAAATTATCCCAATCCTTTCGCATGGAAAAGAAGAATGGGGTATAACCATCTATGTGAATCCGATTGTGTATCTGCGATTGTGGCGATGAATCACCTTTCGCCATGGTCAGTCATGGGATGGGTGATCAAAAATTTATAATCTCGAGCTCCGTTTTGCTTCGAAAGGTTTCTTATGACCAGAGCTCGGAATAGTTAGAGCCACAGAACACGAACTTTTTTTTCTCTTAAGGGCATTCCGGCGATCAAACTCAGAATTTTCAATGTTTTTAAATTAAATTTCCTGACAAAGTATCATTGCTAGGTCTTCCAAAATATTATATGTGATAGATCTTTTCTTTATGAAGGGAAGTTACTAAATTTTATTTGAATAAAATAAATACAATGTTCTAAAAAAAATTATTTTCAAGACCCCTTTTTTCCGTCTTAAACGCAATTATCTCAATTACTATTTGAGTAATCAAGCTAATTTTTTTTGTGTAAGTAGTTCTTAGTCATATCTAGGGAAGTTACTAAAAATTTTTTTTGTAATATTTATATTCAAGAACTAGTATCCCAAAATGCATCGTACACCGTTTCGCAGCATAATTCTTCAGTCTCCGCCTGGCATTGGCGGCGTTTGGACGTGGAGACTGTATCGCTCCGATTGCGCCAAAATTGAAAAAAAAAAACTCAAACCAGGATCCTAATTTTTTTCAATGATGCTTATTTTGCTAGGAAATATTGAACTAGCGCTTCAAGATTGGGTATAGATGAGTGCTTTGCCATTTATTGCATAACCATAGACCTATGTAACCTAGGACAAGTAATAATTTTACTCATTACCTAAAGCAAACATTAATAGTTTGAAATAAAAGTGACGGATAAGTAAAATTGCCTAAGATACTTAAGAGCCCATAAAAGTTGTACTATTTGAGTACCTATATTTTGTTGTGTTGTAGGTAGGTACATAATTAGTCTAAGTTTCTAACTTCTACTACTGTATATTAAATTTATGTTCGTTTTAGGTTCCTCACAAAATTGGAAATGTGAGAAACTTAAGATAGGTAGGTGTAAAAAATTGCATCCATACCCCAGGGGTCAATACTGGTCCCTTTTGCTGTTTTTAATTTATATAAATGACCTTCCTTTTTAAGCAAAGAATTTATGCAAGACAGTGATATTTGCTGATGACACTTCCTCTAGTCTTTAAAGTTGACAGAGGTAATAATTGTTCTGACGAAGTAAATAGTACTTTATCGAAAGTTGCGCATTGGTTTCATAGCAATAATCTATTCTTTTACCATGGTACCATTAGACAGCACCATTGATGGTACTGTGGCAATTTCTTTTTGCCGTGGTACCATCAATTAATCTATCATTAAACTCGAAAAAAAAACAAAATGTGAAAAAACTTTCCCTGCCAAATGTAAGACAGGTTGATATTCACATAAAATTGGATGACAATGTAGTAGAATTAATTAACAGTACTCAATTTTTAGATATAACATTAGATTATCGACTTCAATGGGACCCTCATATTGAAGCCTTGGCCGGTAGACTCAGTTCTGCGTCATTTGCTGTTAAAGAAATAAGGCTCTTAACCGATATTGAAACGGCAAGGTTAATCTATTTTAGCTATTTTCAGAGTGTATTGTCCAACGGCCTATTACTTTGGGGTTCAGCAGCTAACATCGAAAGTATTTTTGTGCTTTAGAAAAGAGCTATTCGCGCCATATACAAACTTCGGCCAAGAGATTCTTTCAAAGAAATCAACATATTAACTGTTGCAGGACAATACATAATAATATATGAGAATATGGTATATGTGAAGAAGTATCTCAATACATTTGTAAAACGTAGCAATATACATCAATTCAAAACAAGAAATAAAAATAAGATTGCCGTTCCAAGGATTCGACTTGAAAAAACAAGAAGTTCGTTTTTGGGGAAAAGCGTAGCTAGTTTTAATAAAGTTCCACAGAATTAAGTAGAGCTGCCTTTGCACAAAATTTTAACATATAGTTGTGTTGCTGTCGCTTCGGTATTAATTTTTAGTTAGTACAAATATTTCAGCATATCGCATCCTACTAATATTATAAATGTGAAAGTTTAGATGTTTGGATGTTTGGATGTTTGGATGTTTGGATGTTTGTTACTCAATCACGCCGAAACGGCTGAACGGATTTGGCTGAAATTTGGGACACAGATACTTTGTACCCTGGAGAGGAACTACTTTTTATCCCGGAAAAACATCACATTCCCGCGGAATAACGTTGTGTAGTCCACGCGGGCGAAGCCGCGGGCGGAAAGCTAGTAATATTTAAACAGAAAAAAGAACCTGACGTTAGGCAAGTTTTTACGTTTTTTACCCATTTTTGGAGCACAAGGGATATGATGCGTACATGGCGAAAAATAGTGACAATGAAAAATAAAGATATTTTAAAATGATTAATGAAAAAAGGTTTTTTTAAAGTGGCTGATTTATAACCTTACGTGGCAAGTTTACATTAGTAAACAAAGTATCAATTATTTCAGTTGCGCTACATTTTGTTTAAACAAATTGGACGATCTCCGTGGCCGATTGGTGTACGCACCGGTTTTCTAGGTGCCACTATCTCTGAGGTCCCGGGTTCGATTCTCGGACGGGTAAATGTCGAAAACTAACTTTTAGATATTTTCTTGTATCTGGGTGTATGTGATCGTTGCTTCCAATTTTCAATGACACAAGTTATTGTATTATTTGATATTATCATTTTTGGTATTGGAATAATATGTATTTTATTTTATTTTTTTGTACTTAAACAATATTTTTATTTAAGTGTTTTTTTTTAGATTGATTTATATTATAGATTGATAGCGTGATTTTATATAAACGGTATACTTATTTAAATATTGATTATTTTGATTGAGTTAAAAAAGTATTAGATGATGGGCTAGTATGAGTTATTTATATTTTTTCATAATAAATTATAAGTTTTATTAATTTGATTGGAATAAATCTGAAAATGTACCTACTGGTTAGAGCAGTATACATTATTTATTTTTTTCAGTGTAATTTGTAGCAAATGTTGTAGTTTTGCCTGCGAAGATCATTTCGATAATGGATATATTATCGAAATGATTTAGAGATAGAAAATAAATATAAATAGCTGCTGCTGCATTTTGAAGAATCGTTTGAAGTGACTATCTTTGTTAAAAAAAGCTTTTTTTACTACATACGAATAATATCTAAGATCTACTCTTCCTACAAACCGACGT
Source organism: Crambus lathoniellus (assembly GCA_949710035.1). Taxonomy (NCBI): domain Eukaryota; kingdom Metazoa; phylum Arthropoda; class Insecta; order Lepidoptera; family Crambidae; genus Crambus; species Crambus lathoniellus. Next base: position 36,156,089 of record OX453296.1, read on the forward strand.
TTACAATAAATATTCATTAATAATTCTTCTTGTATTCTACATATTATAATTTCCTTAGTAAAAGCGCACATAGGTGATATTTTAGATGTAAATAGAATGCGCGCTGCATGCCGCGTCTACACGTATTTCTCAGTCTACGAGAGTGCCGCGGCCGGAGTCTTACCGATCCCAGCACCCCCTCGCTTGTGTAAGCAACGGCCATCGACGATATTTTTTTTACCTATGCTATATCCTTAAAGCTGTTCTCAGCTCTAAAGGTTGATTGACCGTATACGTTGATATTATTATGGACTTCCAACAAAATTCCGAGTTACAATCCAAGTTTTTTTTTATTTAATTTATTTTTTAAGTGTTGGGCTTCAAGCCCTTCGACGAATGGATTTATCATACACCCACCGGAATTGAATCTTGGCCCTCGCACAATTTCAAATCTTGGCCGTCGCACAGTTTTCATCAAAGTTGCTCACTTTACTGTCTCATAGATAGTATTGTATCTCCGCGATGACATTTATGTTAATGGAGGGGCTTATCTTTTAACGACCTATGGCGTCTTATAAATGCGACTTGCGACTACCCCCATTTTTTGTAAAGATTGCAATTTTTATATGTTTCATATGCGGTTTGTTCAAAGGAGAAATAAATTAAGTATACGTACTGTTAAAATACAATATAATACGTGATCTGGAAGAAAAAAAAGTAAAAAAAAAATAATTCAGACCCGATGAACAAACCCGATGTAGGTAAGTACTTAATATGTTTTTAAAAATATTTGTAATAAAAAAAAATTCTTTACCCATAGGTATACTTACTTATTATCCTTTGTTCGCTGGATACCAGATTCGCAAAATTTCAAATTCGCAAAATACCAGATTCTCAGAATACCAGATTATCAACGCACTAGAGGCCCGCTAAATCCCTTTGATGTGTCGAAAGTTACCGCCATCCGAGCTATCGCTTAACGACTTATGTCATTAAAGCAAATTAACGCGCTAAGACCCGGCCACACCTGCGTACTATATCAAATAGCACGCTAATTAATGGTATTAAACGCAGGTGAAGCCCCAGCATTAGGTTAAAAACAAGAAACTTGAAACAAGTGAAAAACCTAAAATGATTCTAGCGACGAGGAAGTTTATTTGACGCCAACAGAATTGACTGAAACTCTTAACAATGCGCAAATGAGCTTTCCCTCAATAATCACACGAGAAGTGCCTATTTGAAACAGTACGAATATGTTTAATACGTGGCGACTAGCTAAAGGAGCCAAAACTTTCTCAAAAACGTGTTGCTGGCATATTTTATTGAATTATCTGAGACCAAGCAATCAAGCACTCAATGCTAAAAGCAACAATAAATATGAAAAAAGACATATTCATAGCGACACTTATCCTAAATTAGTGGTACCTATTTTTAAAAAGAGCCTCATCTGGTCATAACCAAAAAAATCAAAGGTTTTCACATCATCTGAAATTGAAAAGTTTCTAAACCCAATATCATATATTTGGCGGCAAAAGTAAGTCTGTTGCACATTCAGTATCTACTTGAGTATATAATCAACTACTTAACATAATATAACACGTACTTAGTTTAGATGTTGATAGGCATAATTATGCATGATAGTTTCAGATAAATTTTATTATTTTATCGACTACGATACTCTTTACGATACAGGTTGTTCTTATTATTGGTATAAACGTCCGACGAACTTCAGCCACACTTTTGGCTGCTTCAGGAGCCTGAGGACTCGCAGGAGGAGCTTGTCACACCGTACCCTCCACATTGCGACTCCTCAGACGGCGGTGAGAGCACGTATTTATTTATTTATTTATTTATTTATTTAACACTTTATTTTAACACCACAGTACATACAAAAAAGAAAAAGAAAACAATTTTAATTAACTTTAACAGCATTAAAAGGGCGGTTTTATCGCTCAAAGCGATCTCTTCCAGACAACCCGATGGTATGGAGATATTGACAGGACAAGAAGCGGGGTGTAGTGGCACAGTTGAAAAAATTATAAATGTGAAGTTATAAACATACATAAATACCTATAATGATAAACATACACAAATTACATATAAATTATATATATATATATATATATATATATATATATATACCAATAAACAATATATAAATATATCAATGTCTGCAAACCGATGAAGAGCAAGCACAGAGTTTTAAGAAGAAGAAGGAATTTAAATAGATAGGTAATGTTTTTTTAGTTCCTTCTTAAAGACGTTCAAAGACTGAGCCCGTCTAATGGGAACTGGAAGTGAGTTCCAAAGACGAATGGCCTGAACGGTGAAGGAACAGCCATAGAAGGAAGTCTCATGCATAGGTGTAATGAGACTCAGATTTTCCGATGACCTAAGAGCAAGGGAGGTGGAACAATAACGGAAATTAAATCGTTCTTTGAGATAGTGCGGATAACATAGGTTAAACAATATGTTGTAAAGAAGAGATAGTATGTGGGTATTCCGGCGAAGTCTAATGGGCAGCCACTTGAGCTTTAAACGAAAGAAGGAAACATGATCATATTTGCGTAAGCCAAATATAAATCTAATACAGAAGTTTTGGAGTCGCTCAAGTTTATTTAGCTGGTTCTCCGTGAGATCAGGATAACAGACGTCGCCGTCGGCATAATCAAGTATGGGAAGTAAGAGAGATTGCGCTAGCGCAATTTTAGTGGCAGTAGGGAGGAAATTGCGCAGTCTTCTCAGAGAGGCCGCTGAGACGTACAACTTACGGCTAACTGTTTGGAGCTGCGGCACCCAACTTAAAGTACTGTCCAAAATTAATCCCAGATTCTTAACAGAGCGACTATAAGGAATGTCGATTCCTCCAAAATTAACCTGAGGGATCGAAGAAAGGTCGATTTTCGTTAAAGTTCTAGAACTACCAACAACAATAGCCTGTGTTTTTGTGTGATTAACAAGAAGGCCGAAGGCTTCGGTCCAGTCGTCAATGCGACTTAAATCCGTTGAAATGTTAAGCACAGCTTCATGCAGCTTAGAAGCATTGGCTTGGCAATACAGCTGAAGGTCGTCTGCATACAGATGGTAGGATGAAGTAAGGTTCTGAGAAATGGTATTTATAAAGATAGAAAATAAGAGAGGAGAAAGAACGCCACCTTGCGAGACGCCGGCAGTAGTCTTGCGCCATGAAGAGAATTCTTCATCAAGACGAACCCTTTGCCAGCGCCCGTACAGATAACTGTGAAACCACTCAATTACCGTTGGAGATATGTTAAGAGAGCGTAGTAGAGCCAGGAGGATGTCAAAGTTTACCGTGTTGAAGGCATTTTTGAAGTCAACCAATGTTAGTACCGTTAGGAGGCCCTTTTCCATACCCAGACGAATGTCGTCTGTAATTTTTACAAGCGAGGTGGCAGTGCTGTGGCCAGGGCGGAAACCGGATTGGAAAGGATTGAACAGGTTGTGACAGGTGAGAAACTTAGTCAGTTGGTAATTTATGAGTCGTTCCAGTACCTTGGATAGGAATGGGAGGATGGAGATGGGACGGAAATCGTAGTGAGAGGTTTAGTGGGTATGATACCTCCTGACCCCCCATCGAGTTCTTGCGACTGAAAAAAAAGAAGCCTGAGGACTCTTACTTACTCTGAAACGCAGAACCCGAAACTTCGTTATACCCGTCCCTCGCACGCTCGAGTCATGACAGAATCGAGTGAAAGGGTCGTGGCTAACCGAAGTTTCGGATGATTGTTTCAGAGTACGGTCCCTGATATCCTGTCCCTTAAGCGCCATGGAGGTTGGAAGTCCAATGCGGTTGTAGAGATACATAGAGGATTCCATCCAAAGTAAGTCTGAAATATGTAAAGGCATCGTAGGAGCCATTACACTGAAAGAGTCTCAGTCAGATCCTTGGACTGGCCTTCTACATCAAAAATTTGCCGTTACGAAACACCTTTAACCATCGATCACCCTCTTTCGCCAACATTTTCGCCAAAAGGGAATTCGATGAATCGGTACAACTATTAGGTATGACATATAGTTTACAAACAGTAACTTGTGTACTAACTAACACCAACATTACAGTACCTACCCTACCTAACAAAAATATTACACTCAACTTAAGTAACTGTAGCAACGTTACTTTAATTATACCTAAGTACTTATTATTTGTTATAATCTAAAGATTATTCTGTAGTACTTACCTATCATAATGTAGTAGTTAATACCTAAACTGAAATAAAAGTATCTTGTGATTGTAAATGTTTTTTTTGCATATTTCCTCGCTGAGGTGAGATGAAAAGTTACGTGTTGCACTCGAGTGCAAAGATTTTTCACCTCGTGCTCCCTTGATTCCCTTCTCGCTAACGCTCAGGATTCTAATATTTTAATCACTCGCTGCGCTCGTTCAATTTTAGAATCCTTCACTTGCTCGGTCATCAAAATTGAGCACACAATTAAAAAGCAACTTTGCACTCCTGTATAACAAATAACTATTTCAAGACCTACTTGTCTAAAACAACATAGTTAAGTATTTTAGCAAAGAAACCCTTTTGTTTTTGCAATTATTATTAATACCAAATGCTTAGTTGCAAAGATAAATGTGTAGAATATCCTAAGTATTTAATTTTTGTATATAAGTTAATAAAAGTTGTTATACAGGACCTCAACTTAAAATTCTACTTTGATCCGAATTAAAATTTACAACTTTACTTAGGTAAGTATATTAAAATGCAAACTGCCATTAGGATTGACATAACAAAATAATCAAAATCTACTTCACTATATTTCACTTCAAATATCAAGTTTTCACGTTCATATAAATTTACTAAAAGTTACTTTATAATTAAATGCTTCTAACATAAACTATAGGTAAGTATTTTATATAAATATTCATACATAACAGAAATAGGTACATAAATTAATGTTTTAGTAACAGGAGTAATCCGGAATTAGTCCAACATTCCAGTTAACTAATAATAATGTAAAATAAAGTTATCCATTAATTACATCGATGCCTTAGTCATGAATTATTGATAGGATAACTGCAGATTGCTGGCCTTGGCTAGTAACACCATATGTCAACTAGGAGGTAGTTCAACAACGGACAGATAAACCTACGCGTTCTGCTTTATACTATATACCAGCAAAATAATCACAGTAATCTTTTTTGCAAGAATTTATTACATTCTGTCCTTAATTGGATTTCGCGACCAGTGTCATTCCTACCTAGGTTACCTACATGTTCACTCAGTATGTCAAATTTTATTGTATTTCTTTTGACGGCTTAAGATTTAAGATTAACCCAGTAAATTAGTAGCAGTGTAGTAGACCACCACCTCTTACTTGGATATAAAATACATATACAGACCTGCAACAAAAAAGGCAATAAATGTTTCAAAAATAATTTTATCAATGGATTATTATTCTTCACTAGCTTTCCGCCCGCGGCTTCGCCCGCGTGTACTTCACGACATTATCCTCAGGGAATGTGATATTTTCCGGGATAAACTACGTCTTTTTCCAGCTCCCAGTTTACCCCCGTACCAAAAATCACATTGATCCGTTGCTCCGTTTTGACTTGAAAGACGGACAAACAAATAATACCTACCTACTGGTTTTCCCGTGGGAATATGATACTTTTCCTGTGGTAAAAAGTAAAAGTAGCCTGTCTCAAATTATTTACATAAATAGGTACCAATTTCTGGCCGCAAATTAGCAAAATGATTTTCGTATGGGAATGAGATTTTTCCCGCGGTAAAAAGTGTTATGTCTTTTCCAGGGCCTTAAACTGTCTCTATTCTAAATATAATTCTTTCGATTAACTTAAACTATCAACTTAAATACCAATTCCATTCCACAGCTATGCCCGTGCTAAAACTTAGAGCGACTGAGTTTGAAATAGATAAATAATCAACGATGTTTTTAGTTTTACAAAATTCTCATAACTTTTTATATGCTGAATCATATTGTTTAAGTGTGTTTTGAGAAAGGGATGTAATCATAATCTTGATAGTTTCTGGTGTCAAGAGTTGCCGTGAAAACGCTTCCCTGATAAGCGGCATGACACCAGGGTAAGGCTTCGCCAGAGTGGGTGTTGAGTCCTGGAAGGAGAGTGTAATAAGTCTCTGCTTGGTGGGAAGTAAATTGGATCCGAGGACTGAAGTTCTAAGAATAGCGGAAACCACGCTTGGCTGGGCTAGTAAGGGACGACTATAATGCCTGAAGCTTGGTCGTCGATAATTTTACGTAAACATTTCAAAATCAATGAAAACGGGGGGAAGCAGTAGAAGAAATATTTTTTCCAATTCAAGGTAAATGCATCGATATTGTAGGCATTTGGATCCCTTTTCCAAGAAACGTATAATGAGCATTTTGCATTTAGGCGAGATGCAAAAAAATCAATATCTGGAATACCAAGTGTCTGCGAGATCTCATTAAACGTAGCTTGTGAAAGTTCCCATTCCGTATCAATGTTAGTTCGCCTAGAGTCACGATCTGCTTCAATATTATCTTTTGATTTTATATAAGAGGCAAAAATGAAGACTTGGCGTTCCTCACACCATTGCCAAATTTGGCGTGTAATATTATTCAGGTGCTCATACTGCACACCTCCCATTCGATTAATATAAGCTATCGCGGTCATGTTATCTATTCTCAAAAGAATTTCTTCATTATAAATATCGTTTGCAAAACATTTCAGTCCTATAAAAGCTTCTCGTAATTCTAATAAATTTATATGATCCTGTTCTTCTGCGTTATTCCAAAATCCATTTGACGTTTCCCCATTACAGGCAATGCCCCAGCCAGTCAAAGATGCATCAGAAAATATTTCAAGGACATTTTGTTATTTCGGAATGGTTTGACTGATGTCATAATGTGATCTCTCCACCAACAAAAATCTGAATCTAGATTAGAGTTTAATTGCATTGATATATCATGATCATCATTTGCGAACTGTAAAGCTAAATATTTTTCTCTCTCGAATCACTTCGTGTACAACCAGCCGTAATCTATAGCTGGGCTCCTGCCCAGGCCAAATTTTTAGGTATACTTACCTCCTCCTGGAGGTAAGTATACCTAAAAATTTGGCAAAGTCTCTAATGGTTATTGAAGATTTTTGAGAAATATCTTTAACTAATTTCCAAATTTTTTGGCGTTTGGAACATGGAAGCTTAAGTGCCATTTCCATTGTGTCTATTTCAAATCCCAAGAAGGATTTCTTTTGACTTGGTTGAAGATCACTTTTCGTATAATTTATCATAAAGCCTAAATTTTTTAAAAGGGTGATAATTTTATCAACATTCTTGGAGCAGCTTTCATAAGAGCTGCTTATAGATAGTAAATCATCCAAATATAGTACTAATAAATGACCGCGATGTCTTAGGTACGTTGCGACTGGTCTCATGAGTTTTGTAAAGACGTAAGGCGCCGAACTCAAACCAAATGGTAAGCACTGAAATTCATAAATACGATTTTGAAATTTAAATCTTAAGAATTTTTTACTAGATGGATGAATGGGGACCAAAAAATAGGCCTCCTTTAAATCAATATTTGCCAAATAGTCATATTTAGATATAAGCTTTGAAGCTGTTCTAATGTCTTCCATTTTAAAATGATGTGTCACGACAAATTTATTAAGCTTTTTAAGGTTTAAAATAAACCTAAAGGAACCATCGCTTTTTGGTGTAAGGAAAACATTTGATAAAAATTGATCAGGCATAGACTCACATTCAATAATCGCTCCCGATAGTAGTAGCTTATTTATTTCCTTGGAATAAAATAAATAAATAAATAAATACCTTCTTACATTCACACCAATTATCTAAGCCCATTTTAATTTCATTAAGAAACTGTATCATGGAAAACTTGATAACGGATAAATATATACTTAAATACTTTTTGTTTGTAAATACATACTTAATATACATAGTGAACACCCAGACCAAGACAAATAGACATGTTCATGCACACAAATATTTGTCTTGTTCGGGAATCGAACCCGAGACCTCTGGCGCAGAAGGCAGGTAGCCTACCCCTGCGCCAAATCGGTCGTCTAATATAATTCGTATAATTGGAAATATGACAAATTTCGACTGCGGAAAAAGATGGCTCAACTGGTTCATATTCTTGAGTAACAGGGCCCTTAAATTGTATTTTATATCCTTTCACATAACCAAGCACAACTGGATCATTACTTATAGATTTCCATATGTCAATAAAGTATTTTAGCCTACCGGCAAAAGGTGATACCTCTATGGCTGCTGATTCGGCTTGTTGTTGGCAGTTTTTGGAGAGACTTTGTACCGATCCGGAACTACAGGCGGACGTCTGGGTAGGTGAGGGGAGGCTTGGTATCTCGGCCCACCTCGTTTGCCTCTCTGGACTTGAGTTCTGGGTTGGCCTCTTGAGTTTAACGGGCGCGTTGCATGTGCATAAGGCCGGGTTGAGTACGACGTTGACGGTTGTGGTTCGAACGATCTCTTGATTTGCAATCCGGATCGCACTGCAGTCTGATTTGCTTTAATCTTATCCCCTAAGTTTTCGCCAAATAAAAAAGAGTCCCGTTTTACCCCCTCCACTATATTTAAGAATTTCTTGTCTAGACTGAATGTTATTAATTTCCTTCTAGCTAAGGTGTTTTGACAGTGCAGGTCTAATAACACTTGTCCAACTTCTGAAAGTTTCTTTATTATATCAGTTTTATCCATTTCACCATCAATAAGGGTTGACATCAAAATCGTAATAGCTGATATACCCTTTCCGAGATGATTTTGAGCTTTTTCAAGACGGGAATCTCTTTTTTTGGTTGATTCCGTCAAAACAGAAGCAATTTCTTGGTTAAGAACGGGAGCCTTAAGTAATTTGAAATTTTCGGGTATAAGAATATTTCCTATCAACTTTTGGATCGATTCCCTGCTCAACCCGTCGACAATAATCTTTCCCCAACGTTCAGAGACTTCCTCTCTAATTTTTGGAGCAAAAATCTCGGTTTTATTTTTCGGCTGACCTAAAGCTTCTAAAATATCGGCTGATATTGTCGCAACTTCGGGTAAAACATTACTGTTATCATTTGACTGTACAGCCGGAGTATTTTCTAATGTACAAGGTTCCTCTATTTCCACGATAGGTTCGGGTTCCACTGGAGGTAAGGATATAGTTGACTGGATACCCCGATTGGTCGAAAAATCGGATTCGTAATCTGTAAGTACAACGATCTAGTTGCAACAAAAAAGTCAAGCAAAGGTCTTGCTAAATTAAGTATAGGTAAAACGGTCGCAATCGCGTCGCGACTCTGATAAATGTAGGTAGGTAGACCACAATCGCGTCGTGGTTCTTTATTTTTCTAATTGGTTAAGGAATACGGCCGTAATCGTTTCATGGCTCTAATAAAAAAATTCCCTCCAAAATGAAATTAAAATGGCATTTTTAATAATAGTAACATATATGGCTTTGTGCAATAGACCGCAATCGCATCGCGGTTTTTCATAAAAGAAGTATTCAAACAATAGCCTTTTATCTAGATTTATAACAATCACTACATATTATAATAATGATATTAGGCCGTGCAAATGCTTAGGCCACAACGCTGCTCTTGTTATTGTTTAAGTTGAATTTGACACCATCTTTATAGCGGCAACGTCCGCTCCGGGAACACCGGCGGCGGCGCGGCGCCTTCTCCCATAGCCCGCTATGATGATGTCATGTTGCAAACTCGCAGCGATTACGGAAGTATTACTTATTTGTTCATTGCAATATTTTGATCATTTTCATTACGAAATGACAAAAAAAAATACACTTACCAGTACGTAATTATGTCATATTGATTTTTGTAAAGAACTAGAGTATCACAAAGTAAACAAATAGATTCATAATATTCTGTATATTGTGTATAGTAGGTAGGTACTTACCAAATTCTGCGTAACTATCACTGCTATCACTTTGCACTAATAAACGTTCTAAACGTCTGATTTTTTTACGAATTTTCGCTGGGTCTTTTGATTTATTATTACCATGGTAATGATTAGCAACGCGGGCCTCCCGTTCCGGGACGGAAGACCCGCGTTGCTCGAAGCGCTAGTTGGTTGATACATAACTACTCTTTGGTGGCAATTATAATACACATTTTTTCAGGATAACACCTGAACTTCTTGCCAGTTCTTGATAAAATTTGAATGGGACCACACGAGAAGCGTCACCTTTTAAATAAAAAAAGAATTATCCAAATCGGTTCATTAACTAAAAAGTTCTGAGGAAACACACATAAAAAATAAAAAATAAAAAAAAAAAATATACAGTCGAATTGATAACCTCCTCCTTTTTTTGAAGTCGGTTAAAAACGGATTGAGTTTTCAAACATGTGTCAAAACAAAATGAAATTAAAAATAATAAATACGTAGTTTAAAAAACTATAAAAAACACACTTTTATAGGAGCAGACTAAAAGTACAAAATAACCGACTATTCAGTAACTGAAATTAAAAAGCGTGGTGCGCGTTGTCAATATTAAGTACTTACTTGAATGCATGCTTTGCAAAGGGCGCACCACGCTTTTTAATTTCAGTTACTGAATAGTCGGTTATTTTGTACTTTTAGTCTGCTCCTATAAAAGTGTGTTTTTTATAGTTTTTTAAACTACGTATTTATTTTTTACTTTTTAGTTTAATAAATGGCAAGCTATGGATGGATGGTAATCGATTTCACAGTCCATTCATGTGTCTGCCCACCCCGTAAACATTATAACTCAAAGGCGTGATTGTATGTATTTGTTTTACAAATTCAAGTGGAGTCTATTAGTTACCAGATGCGCTAGCCGAACCCTTACTTCATCCTTACTCCATCATCAGACCCTCACCACCAAGTGTAGCGGATAGGTTTCATCAGAACGAAACAAATGAGCCTAAACTCGAGGGGTTTCCTAGTGGTCATTAAGGAGTGCCACTGACCTCCTCCCTGCTCCATCATCAGGCCCTCACCACCTAGTGTAGCAAATAGGTCTCATCAGAACGAAACAAATGAGCCCAAACTCGAGGGATTTCCTAGTGGTCATCATTAAGGAGTGCCACTGACTTCCTCCCAGCTCCATCATCAGACTCTCACCACCAAGTGTAGCGAATAGGTCTCATCAGAACGAAAACAATGTGCCCATCTCAAGGGGTTTCCTAGTGGTTATTAAGGAGTGGCAATGACTTCCTCCCTGCTCCATCATCAGACCCTCACCACAAAGTGTAGCCAATAGGTCACATCAGAATGAAACAAATGAGCCAGAACTCGAAGGGCTTCCTATTGGCCATTAAGGAGTGCCACTGGCTTTCTCCCTGCTCCATCATCAGACCCTCGCCACCAAGTGTAGCGAATAGGTCTCATCAGAACGAAACAAATGAGCCCAAACTCAAAAGGTTTCGTAGTGGTCATTAAGGAGTGCCACTGGCTTCCTCCCAACTCCATCATCACATCCTCAGACCCTCGCCACCAACTGTAGCAAATAGGTCTCGTCTGAACGAAACAAATGAGCCCAAACTCGAGGGGTTTCCTATTGGTCATTAAGGAGTGTCAATGGCTTCCTTCCTGCTCCATCATCAGACCCTCGCCACCAAGTGTAGCGAATAGGTCTCATCAGAACGAAACGAATGAGCCAGAATTCGAGGTGTTTCCTATTGGTCATTAAGGAGTGCCACTGGCTTCCTCCCTGCTCCATCATCAGATCCTCACCACCAAGTGCGACTAATAAGTCTCATCAAAACGAAACAACGGAGGCCAAACTCGAGGGGTTTCCTAGTGGTCATTAAGAAGTGCCACTGGCTTCCTCCCTGCTTCATCATCAGACCCTCACCATCAAGTGTAGCGAATAGGTCTCATCAGAACAAAAGAAATGAGCCTGAACTCGAGGGGTTTTGCTAGCAGCCATTGAAGAGTTCTATTGCCCACCTCTTGACTCCATCAACAGATCAGCTCGATGGTAGCAAATTATTGTATTGTCATCGGATTCATATAGACTTGCAAAGTTTAAAATCAATACGACAATTAGAAGTAGGTTAAAATTGATTTCCAAGATTTTCTTACATTGTGACTTAGTTACAAGTGAAGCTAATAAAAGTGTGGTAAAAAGCACTAAGGAGTATTGATATCAACCCAAATCACTCCCAAAATAACTTTCTATCCCTTGTTAACCCTGTTAGGCGATGAATTTCAATGAAATATGCAACACATCTTCGATTAATTCTGTTAAAGAATGTTTATGCAAAATTTTAAGAAGATTGGACAAAGGAATAACTTTGTCCCATACAAACTTTACCCCCGTTTTTCATCCCCTTAGGGGTAGAATTTCGAAAAATCCTTTCTTATCGGATGCCTACATCATACAAGGAACACACCCTCCAAGTTTCAGGTCTCTACGATCAGCGGCTTAGGCTATGCGTTTATCCGTCAGTGATTCAGGACAAAGGGTTTTATATATATAGAAGATAGATAGAAGATAGATTGACTTTTTATTGAATTAAGAGTAAAAGATATGTAACTGTTCTATGCTCGTGGGTATCACAGAAGGTATCACACCACTGATAGATGCGACAGGCAGCCCGTGGGCAGGCCTTGCAACCAAAGTGCATCCTCTGAAGGTCGCAGGAAGCTACAGAAACCAATGCTGTTCGCCCTGGGTACTCCCATGAGATATGTCCAACAGTCAGCATCTAGTCCGGTTGGCAATTAAATGCTCATATTTATAGCTTGCAATACCTATGCGTGCAGTTTTTACATCTTCATTACCTACAACCTACAACATTATTCAAATAGAACAAGCCTTTCACACCTTGGAAAATCGTTTATATGGCGGAAATTATGAATACGTTATCATACGTTATCATAGTATTTATTGCTTAAAGCATTTAACCAAGCTCTAAGTATTATTGCCTTCACAGTCTGACATATATAATTAAAAAAACACATGTAATAGAAAAACACACTCATTATTTATTAATTTATTATATGTATTTGTTGCAGCAACAACGAAGGATCATTTATGTAGAGTTCTATGAGGTGACATCCAATTTGTGTTACGCATTGTGAAAATTTTAATGATTCGTTATAATGATGATTATTCTTGGGTGATATAAGTACCTCTATTATTCTACCCTGAATTAATAGTGAGACATCAGTGACGAATATTTGTAAGTACCTACTACTTTAATAAAATTTATTATTTCCTCATGTTGTTTTCATCCTCTTGTTTGCATCATTTATTTTTCACAACGAACACTTTGAAAATCCTCCAAAATGTGATATTTACTATGTAAAAGCTAGACCAAAACTTATTATTTATGTTAGGCATCAAATTAAAATTCCTCAATTTTAAATGTTAATACAAAATTTTAACGCCCGTTTCTACATTTAACAGGTAGTCGATTGTTAAGGTAACTCTACAGTTAAGTAGTTTATTTCGGTTCAGTAGTATAACATATTGTTTATCCATACTAATATTATAAATGTGACAGAGTTTTGTTTGTTTGTTTGTCGATTTTTTACGCCAAAACGGAGCAACGGATCGACGTGATTTTTGGTATAGGGATAGTTTTGGAGCTGCAGAGTGGAACAAACTACTTTTATCCCGGAAAAATATCAGATTTCCGCGGAATAGCGTCGTATATTCCGCGCGGGCTAGCCGAAGGCTAGTCTCATGACTAGCCTTCGGCCCGCCCGCTCGAACGATTATGTAAATATATTAAATAATGTCATATTCAATCTGGATCCATAAATGTTAGTTGTATCTACCTATTTTAAGACCTTGTATACTATGGAGTGCAATAAACTGATTTGATTTGATTATGTATGATAAATGTTCTTGCTCTACCACTAATAAGTGTTCTACTCAATCTCACTACTTAACGGATTTTTTTACTATGACTTCAGCCATATATCGTACAACCGGGCTTCGAGTATTTATTGAATTTAGTATTTTTAAACAATAGGCATTGTTTCAAGCTATGCCAGCCATCCTAGCAAAACAGAACAGAAGGTCGCGACCAAACACGAACTTGGTAATAAGTAACAGGATATCTAGAAACACTTTCATTAGAAGTCAATGACAAAAAAATACAATTTCCTTAGCAACGTTCGTAACGTAACCCACGCCTAAGGAATACTTAATTATCATCATCATCATCAGCCATTATAAATCCCTACTGCTGAGGTATGGCCTTCCTTATCTATACTTCTAAACTAATATTATAAAGAGGAAAGATTTGTATTTTTAACCGACTTCTAAATCAAAAAGGAGGAGGTTCTCTATTCGTCTGTATGTATGTTTTTTTTTGTGTATGATCACCGATTACTCGAAGACGGATGGACCGATTGAACTGATTGAAACGTTATTACATCAGGTAGGTTTCCAAAGTGGTCCCATTTTCTGAAATTTTGATATCGGTTCAGTAGATTGCAGGAAATCTTGAAAATACTGTCGTTTTCGTTACCACTTTATGTGAATTTAATACGTATCTTTAGGCATAACTCCTTTGTTTATAAACCGATTTAGATGATATTTTTTTTGTTAAAAAGGGGATACCTCAAGGTATTTTAACCGACTTCAAAAAAGGTTTTCAGTTTGATCACATACCTATTTACCAGAATACAAGTAAATTGCCTGCACGATGCACTAAAAAGAGTGAAAAAAAATTATTTTTATAAAAAAATAAAACCGCCTTCAAAAAATCACATAAAAAAGTAAGAAATAATTCCTCACCAAATAAATAACGTAAGTACTTTGAAGTCGGGCGGGTTTTAACAAAAACAACAAAAAATTGTACATGTTTCACGCCCGGCTTCAAAGTACTTACGTTATTTATTTGGTGAGGAATTATTTCTTACTTTTTTTATGTGATTTTTTGAAGGCGGTTTTATTTTTTTGTATGTAACGAATAAACTCAAAAAGTACTGGAACGATTTCAAAAATTCTTTCACCGTTAGAAAGCTACAGTCTTCTCGAGTGACATAGGCTATATTTTATTCCGATATTCCCACGGGAACGGGTACCACGCGGGTAAAACCGCGAGGATCCGCTAGTGGTGTATAAAGGACTTTGATCCTTGATCTTTGGGAAAGGAGAATGGGCCATGACCCACCACGCTGGCCCAATGTGGATTGTTGGGTATTATTAACGACTACAAACGCCGGGACCAACGGCTTAACGTGCCCTCTGAGGCAAGGAGGAGCTCCAGATGATAAATTTTTGCTTACCCATCCCGTGACCAACCATTGCGAAAGTTCAACGATCGGTGGCCAAGCGCGCTAACCATTGCTCCACGGGCTCCTTAATATTTAGGAATACTTAGAAATTTAAAAAGAACTACTTGTTTTGCGCTGTTTTACACCCGTTCCCGCGGGAAAAATATAGCCTACTAGCTGACCCAGCGCGACTTCGTTCCCGTGGCCCTACCCCCTACTCCACCCTACCCCTACCCTACTCTACCCCTACCCTACCCTACCTTGCCATACCCTACCCCTACCTCTACCCTACCCCTACCTTACCCTCCTTCCCCTTATTTTCTCACCGTTAAAACCTTCCTTGGACTTCCACGAACAGTTCAAGACCAAAATTAGCCAAATCGGTACAGCCGTTCACGCGTGATGGCGTGACCAAGAGAAATAGGGATTCATTTTTATATATTACACGGGCAACTTAAATTGCTCATTTACTATCAATCCCCGACAGATTTGACGTCAATACCACATCAAGCAATTTAGGGCACTTGCAACACGTAGCGACCTGATGCTGAGATACGGCCAGACAATATCATGCAATTGGAGCAAGTTTAAAAACTGGGCAATAAAAGTCACCCACGTAGCCTGCCCTGCCACGCAAGAATAGTGACTAAAGATTTCCATACTGATTGGATATTCTGTTATAGTTACAACGTGTTAATACTTCCGAAACTGAGAAAACAGTTTGTTCAAAATTGAGAGTAGAATCGATTCCACACATTTTTGATAGGGATTAAATTTTTCAAAAAATTTGTTTTCAGTTTTTGCCGCTTCTAAAAATGTCTGTGTTTACTGCCTATTTATTCAATATGCGCGCGACCCATCACTTGCTCTCTTACGTCATAGTAGAGCTTAAAATCTCTCCGAAAGTCAAGGAGACTTATGAGCGCGAATATATTGGAAGTTTCTTTAAAAACAATATTTTTTAAAGGAATTCAACTTAAAATTAATTAGTATCGGCTTGACTGAAATGTATGGAACAGCTGAATTTTTTTCACGACTCCGTGGTTGGCCCCAGTATAAAATTCGTTCGTATTGATGAACACTACCAAAGCCATCTTCTATCTCACTCGCAAGCAGCCGAGAAATAATAGCGGGTCATGACACTACCATTCCCTAAAATCTTTTGTAAGTACTTATTAAAATTTAGTGGTGTATAGGTTCCAATCCATGCTTAAATAAAATCCTGAAATTCTGTATAGACACGCTTTCTGACAGTTTGCTGCGATACAAACGCGCGACTAAATCGCAACTGCATTGCGATTGTGCTGCTGCTTTTGAGTAGTGGGTGCGTGTGAAGGTAGATGATGGAACGATATAGTCGCACCACAGAAAACAGAAAAAAAATCTCTTGTAAGTCGCACCATATTGATGCTGTATCGCGACACCGCGCACCGCTGCAAAAAGTTGCAATGTGAGTGCTCCAAGCATCTCGCGAGTTATTTAAAAAGCAATCCAAGAGAAAAACAGACTTTTCTTTTTTTTTCAAAACACTGAGATTATTTGTTCGTTTGAAGCGCGCAATCGCGTGATCAACTCGAATGACTGATTCATTATCTAGGCTCTGTTTTGAGTGGCGTGACTCTGAGCATAATGAGACTACGACAAAGTAGGTACGACTCGACGTTTATGAAGCCATTAGTGAACATGTATAACAAATTGTGGCGTAAGGTACGTCACATTTTATAATCATAAGAATTTGACAACCTTCGTCATCGGGTGATGTATGGTACGCACCGGTTTTTGAGGTACCGCTCTATCTTGAGGTCCCGCATTCGGTTCCCGATCGAAGAAAATTCTGCAATAGGTGAAAGCTAAATTTTCTATATTTTCACCTGTCTAGGTCCATGTGATAACCTTTGTTGTTTCCCATTACCTTATCTTTTTAATTTAAGATTGCGGTAATGTCGTATGTCGTGGTGTCCAATGGCTAAAAGAGTTAGTTTAAATGAAGTTTGTATCGCCAACACTACCCCTTTGAAATCATAAGTAAGTACGAACCTACCTACCTATAACTTGCGAAATAGTACCTATTGTATTTGTAAATAATCACTAACCGAGATGTAAGTACCTTATCTAATTTATAATTTTAGGTCATACTTGTAGATCTTATTAGGACCTATACAATATACCATAATATATAATTCATTTAAATCTACTACTTATCCACTCCAGATCCTTACCATAGTAAGGGGAGGGGCAGTCAAAAAACTGCACCAACCGACTGTAGTAAGATTGATTTGATTTGTCTTTGTTAAAGATTGTTATTTGATTTTGAACCATATTGTCTTTTATTTTTTTGCCCTCGGTAATAGCATTAGCTGCAATTGGTCTAGCATACCACGGTAATAGATTCATCCGACTTTATATTTAAAATTTATTTTTCATCAAATATTTACTCAAAACCTATTTACTAATAGACCTAGTACGAGTTTTACAAAAACCTAAACTACGATAGTTTTCGTTTAAACGCCAAACTTTCAGTCAGGCTCTTCAATCTTCACCTATCGCTACTGGCAATCGTAGGAAAGCTATACTATCAGTTCTAGAAGTCAGCAATATTATTAACGTCACGAAGAGCTTCCGTCGTTTAGATTTAGCAGTATTGTAATTCAGTACTTCCATAAAACTATTTCAGAGGGCGTTCAAAAGATGCTAAATTCAGTTTGCACTAACTATCTTAGATAATGATAGCGCTCAGGGGGCTTTTAATTGTAGTGGTGTTATTTTTGCGACGTTCCACATGAATTCTTACGATTTGGTAGATTTTGTAATTATCAGAGTCATATAAACAATTAAGTCAAAATCCCAAATTCAAGGTACTTAAAAGAATTTTCAACTATTTATAAAGAATAGGAAATTATTACGATGTGATAGGTGTTTTGTCTGTTATTTACTCAAAGTAAAGGCGTTTCTATAATATTTATTATTTCATTACGGTATGAAATTATTTTAGAAAAATGGCAACACTAAACTAAACCGTCATTGCGCGCGGTCATTCAAAATTGTTTTGATTGATAGTTTTGGTGCAGTGAATTTCTATCTTAAATTTATATTAATTCCCTGTGTCTTCTGTCGAGTTGAGAGTTTTCTCCTCCTAATAGTGCGGCTAGACAGAGACTCGTGGTTTAGTTTTAACTTTGGATTGAGACAGGACTTCAGGCATTATGTCGATGTCTAGAAAAAAGTGTTGTGTTCCTGGGTGTTCAGATTCAGCAAGTAAGTAAAGACCAAACTTTTCTTCAATTAACGCTCAAAACAACCAACCAACAACAAACCAACCTCTCCCTCTATATTTCTAACTTTATACTTTATGTATTGCAATAATTATTTGTGATGAATTATTTTTTATTTTTCAGGTTCGCATCGAACTATGCTATTATTCCCGAATTCAGCTAAAGATACGGAGCGTTTTAATGCCGATTTAATCGGCTAAGTAACATTGCAGGGCCTATTCTTAATTTGCCCAGGTTAGTTTTCATCGAACATTTGTTTTACAATTACTTACAAATATAGGTAAAAATTGCATTTTCTATCCTTATTATTAAATGAGATTAAATTTATTGACCGGTTGGTTTCATCTTATCATCATTTTTATAGATCCAGTCAGTATAGTAACTCAACCAGTCAACCAACCAACCTTGCCGGCCAGAGAAAAGGCTGTGGAATTCAATAAAGGTATTTTTCATTTTTATTCCTCTCTGTTACTTATAGCTAATTAAATTATAAGTAAATAATTATTATCAAATGTTAGATTTTTATTTTATGTTCAGATTTATGTCTTAAAATTAACCCTTGGATTTATTTTATTTTAGAATTCCAGAGAAAGAAAGGTTCAGTTGCTTTCAAAGAGCATAATTAATAATAACAACTCCCGAAGACAATAAATTGCATAAGGTTTTAACATAACTTAAAAAAATTTAATGAAGGTGAAATTTGCAAGCCAAATCTTTAGCAGGACTATTGCAACAAATATGGGACACCTTGCAGGTAATCTTGTGTAACACACTTAAGATTTTATGTTGGTTATTATAATAATATAATAGGTATTTATCATCATATCAGATTATCTCCGAACGGACAACGATTTCAGTCAAGTGGCGATAGTTTGATCGTTCTCGGATTCAGTATAGAGTTAAATGGCAGTGCGCGCACTGACGATTAAAAATCGACCGATCAAACTATCGGCCGATAGTTGTTCGATCAAACTATCGCCAATCGCACAGCACAACTATCGGCCGGGTAGAAGGACCAGTGAGCGTGCGCACTGCATTCAACTAAACTATCGCCCATCTATCGGCCGACAGTTTAATCATGGTTTAATCACGATCGTCTTACGATCCCGACTAAACTATCGGTCGACTAAAAATCACAAGTGCCCGCGTTGGCTCTAAACATTGTTCGTCTTTGTAATACCTATCCAACGACACCAACTCATTGCTATTGGTACTAGCACAGCCTTAATACTACTGTGGTACTAGTCTATATAATTTGTGGCTATTGGGTCGGAACCCAAAACGCCCTCCTTCTAAGAAATTATATTTTCATGTTTAAAAAGAGGTGTTTTTTGTTTTTCAGATAAAGTAATTCTGCCTAAAGAGTGTAATGCAACAGCAAAATCGTAAAATGGAAGTTTCATTAAGAAAAAATTGCAACGCCTCTCCTCGGACCCGTCACGCCAAAATCACAGCACAGCACCATAAAGTGTGGCACGATCACGATGCTAAAATTAATTTTAAAAAAATGAAATTTGACGAAGTTACTACAGGTAAATCTGAGATTGTACCTACATTTATGAAAATTTTGTGTGTATGTAAGAAAGCATCGTAATTCGTTTATAAAGGGAAGTGATGTTCATAATTTAAATACAAGAATTAAGAATAAGCTTGCTGTTCCAAGATTAGGTCGGTATTATAGAACAACACTCAAGTGGAGATCTCTTCTCAAGTAGTTAGAAAGGGATGCAAATACATGCAACGAATACATTCATCACTTGCCAACTATACTTGAGAAGAAATCTCCACTTGAGTGTCGTTTATAATACGGACCTAATTGAAAAAACTAGAGGCTCGTTTTTGGGGAAAGGCAGACTTCTATAATAAAGGTCCACAAGATGTAATTGAATTTTTTCATGTTTATTATGTTTGGGTATGAGAACATATTTCTCTTAAATGTTATTTAATAATATTGTATAACCTGTGTAACATTTTATCTTATCTTATCTTATCTTGTGCATATGCTTTATGCAAATTGTTGTAATTTTAACGACATAAGTTTTTTTGTAAACTTCGTTACGAAACTGGCAAGTTTATTGCGCCTGTGTTTCAGTTAAAAAAGTCTTGAATGCGGTAGGAAAATGTTAACGATTCACAAGTACCTACATGTGTATTATTTTTATGTGAATAAATATGTTTTTGATCTTTTCATCTTATCTTTATGTTTTCATTTTCAAACTAAGAATTAATAATTAGTTATCCTTGTTGTTGTTTAAAGTCATCCAACTGAACAAAGGAAATCTGCTAAAAATTAATAATTCTTAGTATAATGCCCCTTCTAAGTAAAAATAATACAAATCATTAAAAACTAAATAGGCTATACGTGCGTATCCATAGGTAGTACGTAGTAGTCCCAAAAAACAAATAAAGAGGGCGCTAGGTCCAACAAAATAGTTGCCATTTTTAGCCGCCGAGAGAGGTCTCTATTTCCGTATATACAAAGGTACTTTGTGCTTTCAGTTTACTACATCATTGGTAGTATGAGTGACTGTAGTTTAAACTATATCGACCATCGACTATACGATAGAATGAACGAACGATATAGAGTGAATCTATATACTTTTTCTCACTTCTACACTACAAAATAGATAAAGACGCAACACTCAAATACTTTGACGTTTTCTTTATAGTTTTAAGTTCAAAACGTCAGTCAGTGTTGTTTGTTTTGTGGTTTTCAGACTAAATAAATGAAAATACATTACTTATTACATAATTTAACAAATTCTCAGTGTCTGAAGTTTGTTCTTCATATGTCGCGAACAATTCCTTCGCAATTTGAGGTCATGTTGTGATCTTGGAAAGGTAATTAACAAATTTTGTACGAACTAATGTTACACATATTTTTTGCATTTTAAATGCTATTTACTGGTTTATTTAACAAGATATTTACACTAGAAGATATCAAATACCTCTAACACGCAATCTCGACCGAGAAAATTAATCCAATATTGTTTAAATAGTTATGAAATATCTTGTAACATTGGTTTATGAAAGCGGTTTACAATATTGCTTAATTTTTCAGAAATGGTGACTTAAATCAATTTGGTGAGGACTCCCATGGATGAGTAACCCACAACAAGGGGTTATAACTCACAAGTGTCCCTAATTTGGACACAACCGGCAGTTCCAAGCCGGCTAAAAAGTGGACAAAGGTATGTAGCTATGTATGGTTTTTCATGTCAATAAAAACATCATTGCATGTCGACAAGTTTGTTTAATAATTATTGGTTTTTCTGTTTGCATGTAAAGATGTGGCAATACAAATGGAAGGCAGCCAAAATCCACCGCTCTATCAGTGGAACAGGTGGTGGCCCTGCATGCAGGCTTTTGCAGACATCCACACAACCTACGAAGCAAGAAATACCATGAATAAGACATCTGAAATAAAGAAAATTAGGAACTAAGTTTGTAGTCTTAGGAATATAAACATAAATTTAACAATATATAAGTTTTTTCATTTTCCTTTGCTTTATTTACCCACTTGCTTGTCTTAAGTGAATGACTTGAGGGTGGGTAAGGGCTGTAGTAACCTTGCTGATAAATCCACTCGTAGCTTCTTGCGAAAAGTGGTTAGCCAGCCCAACCACCCGTTGGCATTGGCAGTCTCCGTTCTCATAGAACAATAACGCAGACAACACCGAAAAAGCAAATTGTATAGGTACCTATATTGGTCAAAAGAAAGTCAATCAACATAGATGAGAAATAAACATACCTTAGTTCTCTCTTTGTGATCTTTGAAAGCCGCTGTAAGTCCTTAATGTGCTACATAGAAATGTAAAGGCGAAATACCATCGGGCATTTTAACACATTATATTCACACTAGCCTTCCGCCCGCGGCTTTGGCCGCGTGGACGTTATCCCATGGGATAGTGATATTTTCCGGGATAAAAAGTAGCCTTTGACTCTAGCTCCCAAACTATCCTCATACCAAAAATCACGTCGATCCGTTGCTCCGTTTTGTTGTGAAAGACGGACAAACGAACACACTTTACATTTATAATATTAGTATCTACCGATTTTCCCATGTGAATGAGCCTTATTCCCGCGGAAAAAAGTAGCCTATGTCCTTCCTAAGGTCTCGAGACTATCTCGTTTCAAATTTTATCAAAATCTGTTCAGTCGTTTTGACATGAAAACGGAACATACAGACAAACAAACAAAAAAATATACACAATCTTCGCATTGCATCCTACTTAACCTACTATTTATTATCCTACTAATATTATAAATGTGAAAGTTTAGATGTTTGGATGTTTGTTACTCAATCACGCCAAAACGGCTGGACGGATTTGGCTGAAATTTGGGACATGGATACTTTTTAGCCTGGAGAGGAACATAGGCTACTTTTTATCCTGGAAGAATATCACATTCCCGCGGGATAACGTCGCGTCGTATAGTCCACGCGGGCGAAGCCGCGGGTGGAAAGCTAGTTTATTATATTAGTAGGGATTATTCTTATTTTTATTTTTTGCCATCGCAATGCAATTTTTATTATTGAAAATGAGTTGCTCCGCTACTTAGCGACTCCGTAGCTCTGTGGTTATAGTATTCGCCCGGACAGCGAAAGGTCGTAGGTTCGAGTCCCATCGGAGCTAGTTGTGAGACGGATCCACTTTTTGTAATACTTCATTTTCAATATTTTCACATAAATTCACGTTAAAAACAATTATTTCTATGAACTCACTAAGTAATTTTCAGTGACGAAGAAAACTATAAAAGTTTTGGTTTTCGTTTCCGTTTACTATAGGTTAGATGTCAAACCAGTAACTCATACTACCAAATTATCAAAAACTACTCGAAAACTTACAAAGTTTTCGAAAACTTTTACTCGATTCAACTCATACTGCCATTTTTAGTTCGTTATAGTTTCCGCTAGAGGCGCTAGTGTGAAATGTATGAAAACAAAACGATACCATCAAACTGTTCGAAAACTATCAAAACTCATACTAGGGGTACAGGTTTTCAGTATACTCTCTTCAATGAACATTGTATGGAACGTGTACAAGCTTTCAATCATTTTCCGCTGTGGGGAAATGGGGAAGTGTTAATTCTTTAATTGAGGCTTTTATACAAAAGACGAGCCACTTAGCATTTTGATTATAGCCATAGTGTACTGAAATAATGAGTAGATGATCTGCAATAGAGATTATTAGAGACGTGCAGTGCAGTGAACATTATGTTTGTATGAAAATAAAGCGAGACCTTGTTTTTTTCTTCCAACAATGTATTAATAAGATTTGACGGACTGTTGGAATGCAGTTCTGTTGCTGCAGACCGCACAAGAGAAATATTTGTGTTTCTTTTTTTTTAAGTATATGTTTATCTCTGGGTTTAATATGATTTATACTTTCATGTTCATTACATTATCACTGTAGTTATTACGATAAGCGGGATTTTTAAATGATAACGAGGCATTTATAAAAAAGGCTAAGTATAGGTTTCTTAATTTTTTTGTATCCATAACACTATTATAACATTGATAATACTTACCTACTTACTTACGTTGGGTTTATATTTTTCGTAATTGTAAGAAAATTCATAATTTTTCAAAAAGATTATGTGTTGGTACAGCTTCTTATTAAAATTATGGATAGTTACAAAACAGTTATAACACCTAATCCTAATCTGCATCTACACCTGTATGTAAGTAAATTTTGTATCTTACTAGCTTTCCGCCTGCGGCTTCGCCCGCGTATATTTCCGGGATAAAAAGTAGCCTGTGTCACTCTTCAGCCCACAAACTATACCAAAAATCACGTTGATTCGTTGCTCCGTTTTGATGTGAAAGGCGGACTAACAAAAAACAAAAAATCATAGAAACAAACAAATACACTTTCAAATTTATAACATTAGTATAGATTGGGTATTAGGACATCGTCGGGTTTGTCCGATCATAAATTGCTTTCAGAACTCGTTAAGCGCTCAAAGTAAAACCCTGTGCAAAATAGCATGAGGATAAACCCTATTAAAATCCCATTTCTAAAGGCAACTTATCTTATTACTTTAAACC
The DNA here is from genome assembly GCA_949710035.1 of Crambus lathoniellus. Taxonomy (NCBI): domain Eukaryota; kingdom Metazoa; phylum Arthropoda; class Insecta; order Lepidoptera; family Crambidae; genus Crambus; species Crambus lathoniellus. Next base: position 36,180,598 of record OX453296.1, read on the forward strand.
TGTACCTTGTAATGACTCTTTAAAAGGCCCTCGTAGATTTTCCTTGAGTTCATTCACAGACTACTTAGGTACTTGGTATACTACTAGAGTCAGAAAGCACAGTTTTTAATCTTAAGGGTTTTAAGGGCCTTTGTTGGATTAGATTTTCATTAAAAAAACCTGTAATAACGTCGAAGTCACTCCATCATCACTTCAAAAAGTAGTCATACGTCGAAAAATTTAAAATGAAGTAACTACCTATTTAGAAAAAATAGACCCGTCTCACAACCAGCTCCGATGGGACTAGAACCCACGACCTTTCGCTTTTGCGGGAGATTGCTCTTCTAAATACTTCATTTTAAATTTTTCAATCGAAAAAAATCGCATTGTGAATGCAAAAAGTAAAAATTTGATAGTCATACCTATGTCACTCTCCAGCTCCCATTTATCCCCATACTAAAAATCACGTCAATCCGTAGCTCGTTGAAGTGAAAGAAGGACAAACAAACAAACCAATAAACACACTTTCACATTTATAACACTAGTTAGTAATGTGCCATGAAGTATAGTGGGTATTAACGACTGCAAATGCAGCTAGGATCAACGGGTTGACGTGCGTTCCGAAGCACGGAAGAGCTTAAGATAATAATTTTTTTTTCACCCTACTCGTGACCGACCATTGCTGCCATTGCGAAAGTTACTCAACGCTCGCAATCCGAGTGCGCTGACCACCGTGCCACCGGCTCCTCTTGTAATGACTCTTTGAAAGGCCTACGTGGATTTTCCTTGTGTTCATTCACTGACTACCTACCTCAATATGGGCAGACCCCATAGCACTTCAATTTAAGGGCAAACGTATGTTGTGTTTTCATTTAAAAACCCTGTAATAACAACGAAGTCATTTAGAGCAAATTAATGCTTTCGATAACTAGCGGACGCTCGTGACTTTGCACGCGTCGATTTTTTTGTCTTTTTTTCTTTTTAAGCAAAATCAACGCTGCCAAAGGTCGCGTACGTCCTTTTCGAAGGTTCAATCAATTATTTGTATACTTACTTAATAAAATATAAATCTAAATTGGTTAGGTGGTTCAATAGTAAAGAGGTAAAGTATGTAATTTGTTATTGAATTCGAACAAAAAACCTTTCGGTAGCTATGAAGTTAGCGAAAGGTTTTTTTATTGCTGACTACAGCTCTGACGGGAGCTGCATTGCCACTTACATCGAATAATAATAAAATTTTGAGTAAGTTCTTATTATGATTTCCCTTGGCTTACACTTTCTTTCATTTCTTTAATTCCATCATTACCAGTTCTCTTCACATACTTTCTGGTTGACTGGTAGAGAATGCCTAAGGGCATTAAGTCCGCCATTTGTATGTTTATGCACAATAGAAGAATCAAGAAATAAAAACTAAATAAATATTGTTCCGAACCATAATGCATTTAAAGGTTCAATAAACTGTATGTTTTTAAAAATGAATGCATTCTGCACTCGTGCGCAAGTCGTCGTTGCAATGCGTACTTCCCTTCCTTAGCAACCCGCTTGGGGGATACCCGAGCAGTGACACGTAAGCAACTTTCGAATTATATGACAAACTGCTCTGCGAGAGAATAGTACTAGCCTACGCATACAAACTTAGAGGAAGGAAAGATAAAATATTACTTACATATCTTTTTTGTCTGTAATTTATTTTTGGTTATGCTATGGACTCTTGAGATCAACGGAGTGTACGTATTTTGATCAGTCTGGTCATGAAATTAAAAATTTACCCACAGACGAAAACGAAGAGAAAAATAAAAATTGTAGGTGTAATAGTAGGTTTTTGAATCTCTTGAGGAGGCTCCCATCAGCTTTCCGTTGGCGTCGCTCGAGACGCCACGGCAAGAAAGAACTAAGAAAGACCATGTTGCAATAGGTCGCTTCAGAAACAGAATTAGGTACATGACTTAATATAGAAATATGTGAATTGTCTCTTTGTTCCGTGCTAAATTATGGGGAAGACTGCAGACAGCCTAATCAACCGACCTTGAATTTTAAATTATGTAAGCAGTTAGTACAAATATTTCAAGTACTAGCTGACCCGGCAAACGTTGTTTTGCCATATTAATTATAGTGGACCCGGTAAACTTCGTATCACCTAAATCTATTATAGATAGACAGATGAAAATAAATGATCGCGAAGAAGTTTTATACACTGCCTGCAACAAATGTCACTTATTAAAAAAACCACATCAAAAAAGTAAGAAATAATTCCTCACCAAATAAATAACGTAAGTACTTTGAAGTCGGGCGTGAAACATGTACAATTTTTTGTTGTTTTTGTTAAAACCCGCCCGACTTCAAAGTACTTACGTTATTTATTTGGTGAGGAATTATTTCTTACTTTTTTGATGTGGTTTTTTAGAAGGCGGTTTTATTTTTTTATAAAAATATTTTTTATTTCACTCTTTTTAGTGCATCGTGCAGGCAATTTACGTGTTTTCTGGTAAATAGGTTTGTGATCAAATTCAAAACCTCCTTTTTCGAAGTCGGTTAAAATACCTTGAGGTATCCCCTTTTTAACAAAACAAGAATCATCTAAATCGGTTTATAAACAAAGGAGTTATGCCTAGAGATACGCATTAAATTCACATAAAGTGGTAACGAAAACGACAGAATTTTGAAGATTTCCTGAAAACTACTGAACCGATTTCAAAATTTCAAAAAATGGGACCAACTTGGAAACCAACCTGATGTAATAACGTTTGAACCATTTCAATCGGTTGAGCCGTCTTCGAGTAATCGGTGGATTTACAAAAAAAAAAAACATACATACAGACGAATAGAGAACCTCCTCCTTTTTGATTTAGAAGTCGGTTAAAAAAGTAGGTAATCCAAAGCGGCTAAAACGTCAGTGATAACAATACTCTTTGACATACCTCTTTGGAAGAGGCTATGGAAGAAATGACAGTTTTGTATAGTACGACAGTTTATCGATTTTATTTACAAAATTACCATTTTTATTTTATAATTTTCCTGGATAAAAAGTAGCCTATGTTACTCTCCAGCTCTCAAATTATCTCCATACCGAAAATCTCGTCGATCCGTTGCTCCGTTTTGACGTGAAAGACGGACAAACAAACAAACAAACAAACAAATAAACAAACAAACAAACACACTTTCACATTTATAATGTTAGCACAGAATAAGCAACTTTTCATACAGTAGGCCGACGGAGACGTCTAGACAGGTCAATCGTGCGGGGCTTGCGGGGTGAGACGGGGGAGTGGTTGTCCCGAGTTACATACAACGCCGTTCATAGTAACTCGGGACAAGTCTTCCAGGGCTATCACGACTTTATCGTTATAATTTATTTTTAAATTAATATTATGTTGCATACGACATGTAGTGTGAGTGAGTGCAAATCTTCATCTCGCTTATTAAAAATAAGGCAAATTTCCAAAATCCAAGATGGCAGCCAACTTTTTTGTTTGTGAGCCGATTTTGATGAAACTTGGTTTTTAGTACAATTTTGACAAGAAAACAACAACGCAATGTCAAAAATAAAAATAAACCAAGATGGCGGCCAACTTTTTTTTTGTAAGCCGATTTTGATGAAACTTAGTTTCTGGTACTATTTTGACAAGAAAACAACAACGCAATGTTAAAAGTATAAAAAATCCAAGATGGCGGCCAACTTTTTTGTTTGCAGGCTGATTTTGATGAAACTCAGTTTCTGGTACTATTTTGACAAGAAAACAGCAACGCAATGTTAAAAATATAAAATCCAAGATGGCCACTTTCGATTAAATTCAGTTTCTGGTACTATTTTAAACAAAAAATTGGGCCGCCATCTTGAATTTTTATATTTTTAACATTGCGTTGCTGTTTTCTTGTCAAAATAGAACCAGAAACTGAGTTTCATTGAAATCGGCCTGCAAACAAAAAAGTTGGCCGCCATCTTGGATTTTTTAATACTTTTAACATTGTGTTGTTGTTTTCTTGTCAAAATTGTACTAAAAACCAAGTTTCATCAAAATCGGCTCACAAACAGAAAAGGTGGCCGCCATCTTGGATTTTTAATATTTTTACCATTGCATTGCTGTTTTCTTGTCAAAATAGTACCAGAAACTGAGTTTCATCGAAATCGGCCAGCAAACAAAAAATTTGGTCGCCATCTTGGATTTTTATATTTTTAACATTGCGTTGCTGTTTTCTTGTCAAAATAGAACCACAAACTGAGTTTTATTGAAATCGGCCTGCAAACAAAAAAGTTGGCCGCCATCTTGATTTTTATATTTTTAACATTGCGTTGCTGTTTTCTTGTCAAAATAGAACCAGAAACTGAGTTTTATCAAAATCAGCCCACAAACAAAAAAGTCGGCCGCCATCTTGGATTTATATCATGTTTAACATTTCGTTGCTGTTTTCTTGTCAAAATAGTACCAGAAAATGAATTTCACCGAAATCAGCCAGCAAACAAAAAAGTTGGCCGCCATCTTAAATTTTTATATTTTTAACATTGCGTTGCTGTTTTCTTGTCAAAATAGTACCAGAAACTGCGTTTCATTGAAATCGGCGTGCTAACAAAATAGTTGGCCGCCATCTTGGATTTTTTAATACTTTTAACATTGCGTTACTGTTTTCTTGTCAAAATAGAACCAGAAACTGAGTTTCATCGAAATCGGCCTGCAAACAAAAAAGTTGGCCGCCATCTTCGATTTTTTAATATTTTTAACACTGCGTTGCTGTTTTCTTGTCAAAATAGTACCAGAAACAAATCGGCTTACAAACAAAAAAGTTGGCAGCCATCTTGGATTTCTTTATATTTTTAACATTGCGTTGATGTTTTCTTGTCAAAATAGTACCATAAATCGAGTTTTATCGAAATCGGCCCACAAACTAAAAAGTTGACCGCCATCTTGGAGTTTAATTTTTTTGACATTGCGTTGCTGTTTTCTTGTCAAAATAGTACCAAAAACCGAGTTTCATCGAAATCAGCCTACAAACAAAAAAGTCGGCCGCCGTCTCGAATTTTTTAATAATTTTGACATTGCATTTGCATTATTAAATTATATTATTAATTTAATATCGCAATACCAATGTACCCACCCGGGGTCGTAAAAGGTCCACGGTCACATTTTAAAGTGACAACCCTTACGTACTTACGTAAATACCTATACAGGCGTCGGCATCGCCCAACTTCAAGGGCGTCGTCCAACTGTATAGAAAGATTGCTTAAACTGTGATATTAGTATGGATCACAAAATCGTGAAAAACAGCTGTTTAATACGTTTTGGTCAGTAATACTGACTGGACCAAAATGTATGAAACAGCTGTTATTTTTTACTTTTATATAGACCAATTGTTTGTTTCACGCGATTGCATGGTTGGCCTCAGCGTAAAAGTTGTTTGTATTGATGGACACTTTCATACCTGAAATATTACCACTAAATTAAAATTAAGTGTGTAATATTTACTCTAGTTTTATGATCAAGAAAACGTTCATAATAGGTATTATACCTACCTGAAGCATTTTATCCCGGCCACTCAAACCAATAATGTAGCTTTATAAGAATTTCACTAAGAAACTGTGTTGTGGAAACTTTAGGTAGGTAGGTAACAGATAAATATATACGTTTTTGTAAATACATACTTAATATATTTTTACTATATATATATACAAGCTGACCCGGCAAACGTTGTTTTACCATATAATAGTGGACCCGGTCACCAACATCTTATGTGTGTGTTTATACACTAAAAGTTGCCTACACCAGACAACAGATAGCGCTAGTTACACACTACCAATAAAGGGGCCCAAGCTTGGTCTCTATTTCCTACATATAAAAAATTACTCTGTGAAGTAGAGTGAGTGTCAGATAACTCTGCGTGACTGGGGCATTTTTGGCGCTAGTTATAGTACATTTTTTTATTCTAAGCTTAGAAAAGATTGGTATTCGATTTTGACCGCGCAGACGTCAGTGATTACCATACTCTTTGGAAACGGCAATGGAAGAAATGACAGTTTTGTATCGAAGGTACGACAGTTAAACGATTTTTCATAGAAAATTACAATTCTTACTCAATTTTCCGGAATAATAATTAGCCTATGTTACTCTCCAGCTCCCAAACTATCCCCATACCAAATATCACGTCGATCCGTTGCTCCGTTTTGGCGTGAAAGAAGGACAAACAAACAAACAAACAAACAAATAAACAAACAAACAAACACACTTTCACAATTATAATATTAGTATGGATATATATATATTTTTTTTATACTATTAATAGTATACCGAACAGACTGTATTTTGCAAAATAGATTTTAATTATTGTTTAAATTAGAAGTATAAATAGCACTCTCTCATATATTGCTACGCCTTTGCAGGGTGTCACACGATCTGTACCAAAATTTTCCATCTATGTACTTGTGACATGCAATGAAATAAATAAATTAAATAAATGAAATATAGGTATATACATGAATTTTCATGGATGAAACCCACACCAAGACAAATAGATGCGTGCACAAATATTTGTCTTGTTCGAGAATCGAACCCGAGACCTCTGGCGTAGAAGGCAGGTATTGCGCCAAATCGGTCGTCAAAATAATAAAAAATCATTTGCTTACATTACACTTTACACCAATAGAATGGAGAGAATGATTCGCTTATTTGAAAAAAAAACGCATCCTCATTTAAGTAGTTAAAGAAGGAAAATCTAAAATAATTTTGCCAATAATTGTTATATAGGAATACGATAAAGCAACAAGTGAATAATTTGTAATACAAGAAAACCACCAGCCTCGCAAGTAGATTTTCGAGCATAAAATAATTAGTCGTCGCTTTCAAAAGCAAAGACTTATCACAAATGTTTGTTAAAAAGCTAATAATTATAAAAGTAACAAGTACAATAATAAATCATATAGTGAGGGCTCGGTACTTCATTTATTTTATTTTATGAAAAACATACAGAACGCTTTACTTATTTTGTCTTTATTTATATAAAGACTAACAAATAACATCTAGAGCTTGTAAAACCTAATTATGTAATCACTTATTAAAATATGCAGTTAGTTCGAATAATGTATACAAAGTTGAATATTTAAATTACTTATACGTAATTACAGGTATTTAAAATAAATATTTCTATTTAAACCTTGAACGTAGGAAAAAATATTATGTTGTCTAAATCACTTGGGAACCTGAATTATATGCGTTCTCGTTAGGAACTGGTTTCACTGATAAGTTAAAATGAAAGAAAATGAAAGGGTTTTGAACGTACTGACTTAGGTTATGTACGCATGTGAAAATTAAGTTCGCTAAGGGAAATTCCATAGTAAAGCTTAAGAGTCTGCGTCGATAATGCATGGTGGGCTGGGCATCTACTTTATGACAAAATGGTAAAATTAGCAGTAAAGTCTTTAAAAAAAATCAGAACATGTTGTTAGTAAACGGTTAAAAGCTACAAACGTATCTGACGCGTTGGAAATTTTGGGAACAAATAAAAAAAAACATACTGCTGGTAGCAGACAGTAATTTTTTACAAGCTTTTATTTAACTTGCAGTGTATGTAGGTATGCAAATCTTGCAAGCTAAATATGACCCAGTGCCCAATGTCCGATTAAGCTCAAATTTGGAATACACCTTTAGTTCTGATGACAATGCAATCATATAAATAATATTGGCTAAGTGCTACCCCGTTGTGAATAAAAAAAAAATGTGTATTGGTCTATGTCTAGTCAATTCAAGTTGGCTGCCGCAACAAAATCATGGATCACGTATTTTTACGCTACCAGTATGAGTATCAAATGAAAGGGTTCGAACAGTAAAATATAACACATCAATTAAGTCCAAGATGGCCGTCATAACAAAATAACATTACGTATTTTCGTACTACCCACCCAATACCACCGAAAATTGGTATCAACTGAAAGGGCTTACAGAGTAGACAAATAAAACGTTGTTTCTAGTAAGTAGCCTTGCTTTTTATTGTCTCGTAAAAGGTGAGAAAAGTAGAGTATTCTCCTTTGGGATAAAGCTGTTTTAGTCTTAGGCGAGCTTGAATCCCTCGCTGCACTCAGGACTCCGTCGCTCGGGAGTTAAATCTGGAGTCCTTCATTTGCTCAGAATTCAATATCGCGCCTGTGACTTAATACAGTGCTTTATCCCCTCGGTGTATAATCTACACTCATGTTAAAATATTCGACTTAAGAACTCATACCCGAACGTATAATGACACACTTTATGCCCTAGTCAACTTTAAATAAATTAAAATATAAAACTGTATTATAATGGTCATTATGATACAGCTGTCATTTATTATAGTACACTTATTTTTCTTAATTTTACAATCTCCATGGCAACCGTAGGATTTACCGGCCCTGACTTCCAACTCTTCAAGCCGGGAACAATAAGAAACTTTTTTAAAATAAGACTTTTTCACTTCTCATGCTCGTAAAGTTCGTGTTTATGTTGGGCATAGGCTGCATAAAGTCGCTTTTTATTCTCTATTGCATAAAGTAAAATCTTCGTCTAACACCCAGTTGCAGGAAGCTCCATTAAAGTTAATGCTTCATTAAATCTATTGCTGTCACTTTTTATTTCTTGACAACGAAAAGTGACAGCAATAGACTTAATGAAGCATTAACTTTAATGGAGCTTCCTGCAAGTGGGTGTAAGTCTCACACCCAATTGCAGGAAGCTCCATTAAAGTTAAAGCTTCATTAAATCTATTGCTGTCTCTTTTTATTTCTTGACAACGAAAAGTGACAGCAATAGACTTAATGAAGCATTAACTTTAATGGAGCTTCCTGCAAGTGGGTGTATGACTCTAAGACACAGGTCGTCAGGTAAACAGTCACACACGCAATTAAACTTCGTTAAATAAACTAGTTATTTCATTATGTTTCTTCAATTTTGTACATTCCATATTAATAACTAAATTAATAAAACTAGGCAAAATTAATGAGTTTTCTTAGAAGTAAGTATTTCAAGAGCATTATCGACTACGATCTATGCTAAAGTCACTGTGCTGCCCTGCCACTGCCACGTATAAAAAAAAGAAAGTCTTCCCGCCAATCGCATTCGAAGTGAAAAGCAGAGTGTATAACTCGTACATAAAACCCATTTTATGCACTTGTTGTACAATCTACTATTTAATTTAGAAGGTATAGACCTTATAGATCCTATGAGTAGGATTTGGCGCCAATCCACATTTTATAGCTAATATTTTTTGCTTTATTATTGAAAAACATATATTATGCTAAATGTAGGTACATGAATGTAGATAAAAGTAGTGTATGAGACTGCACATAGCTCGGTATTAAAACACTCGCGGGATTAGTGATGTACCGTGCCCGGGCACGTTCTCAAGGACTGAAAATTTTGCCGGCAGCGTTGCCGGCAATGTTCCCAATGTTCCCAGCAATATTCCCAAGGACCATTTTTAGAAGAATATAAAACCATGCAAGACAATCCTACTAATATTATAAATGCGAAAGTTTAGATGTTTGGATGTTTAGATGTTTGGATGTTTGTTACTCAATCACGCCATAACGGCTGAACGGATTTGGCTGAAATTTGGAACACAGATACTTTGTAGCCTGGAGAGGAACATAGGCTACTTTTTATCCCGGAAAAAAATACATACCCGCGGGATAACGTCATGTAGTTCACGCGGGCGAAGCCGCGGGCGGAAATATAGTATAAAATAAGATTTTATAACTGTTTGATTACGTTGAATTACGTAATAAATAGCCACCAATATCAAAGAAAAGTACACATGAAATGAAAAACACTTCTAAACAAGATGATTATTTTATGATCACAAAACTAAAAAAAAACAAAACAAAATTATCTTGCCATGATTATCAACAAACTATAAAATTGTAAGACACATAAGAAAAACAATATAAATTTATATAATTTAACCTTTTACTCCTGCGGCCATTTTATTTAAAAAGCACCCCTCCACTTTCTGGCAAAATAGAAATAAAATGCCGTCTTTCACGAAAAACCCGATAATTTCGGAATTAGGCTATAATTTTTCATTATGTAAAGTGTGTTTATCTTATGAATGTTTTTGCCATTTTCAGGTACTAAGACCGAACACTAGAACTCTACAGTATAATAGTTTTACGTGGTCGAAGTGCAGCAATAAACTGTGACAGAATTTTTCAGATTCTGAACGATTTGATTCCTATATATTCCTATGTAAAACACCAAACGAACACCTTTTATAACAGTAAAATGGAACTTACCTTGCTAAAACTTGGAAACAACAGAAATTTTCACAATAAATTATTTACCACGATTAGCAAACACCGGGAAAATTTGTCGACTTTCTTTTATCTCAATTGGAAAACACAGAGCGGAAAGATATTTTTGTTACAGAGTAACTCAAATTTATCAAGCTTCTCAATTAAATAAAGTGTCCCATACACGAAAAGACGCTATCATAGAGAAAAAAACGATAATCTGTGCCAAGTCTGTGCCGGACGATTTAGTCCTTACGGGAGTTGACACAGGCGGAAATATAGAGGGACGATTTCGTCCTTAAAGGATAATTAACAAAACGACAAAAAGTCTACTGGGAATTTTGGGCAATATATTTCCAATGTGCCCGAAAGTTTCCCGGGCACATTGGAAGTGGAAAATTTCTGGCAGTGGCAATATTCCCAGGCGTACATCACTACGTGGGATACTATTAAGAAACTCGTCAAGGCACGTGTTTTAAACTCCCACTCGTGTTTTAAGACCCCTCATTATGCAACAGTCACATAAACTACTATTATACGTCGGAACCATGTCGGAACGGAAATGATCGGTTACATACATTTTATTAATAATGGTATTTTTGTTTTATTATTGAAAATAATCATAGTTATAGCAGTGTATGAGGCTGCACATAACGAGGTATTAAAACACCCACTTGAGTTTTAATATCCCTCATTATGTGATAATCACATAAACTACTATTTCAACATCTAGGTATGTACTTAATGGTTTTCTTTTATGTAATATTAAAATATGTAACTATGAAACTTATTTTATTACAAGTATAAACAACAGGGTAGCACTCAGCTTACAGCACACCTGATTTTGAGTGATGATAAGGCTGAAGATAGAAGCGCACTACTCCCGAAATTCCTTAATCACTGAGGAACTGGCTATCTTATCTCTAATTGACAAAACATGATTGTTATGGCGTCAGACCTAGATTAGATGGTGGTTGCTTGCCAGGCGGACTTACAATGTGTAGGTTCCCCCACTGGGAATCGAACCCGGGACCTCTGGGTCTGAAATCGGTGGTGTGAACTACTAGACCACAGTGGCGGTTAACTATGAAAACCATGTGCGATAGTGACCCAATACGTTACCTTAAGCACAGAATACTAAATTGCCTTAAGTCAAAGCATTAATTGAACTCAAACAGTCAATAGCAGAACAAGTTAAACAAGTATTTTCGTTGTCGTTCGGTTTGAACTAGAACTCTACATAATGAGCAAGCTTTGTAAAATATAAAACTACATTTTGTGGCCGACATCTACAATACATATTTATTTATATTTGATACTTAAATACCGAATAATTCATTATAAAACCAATAGATTTTGTTATTTATTTTACAGTATGTAGTCATGCAATTCAATATAAATAGATGTTTAAAATAATAACTAAATATTGGTCACAAATATTGGTTCCAATCCCAGTCTAAGTAGGACCTGTGATACGGCAATGGGAAACAACGACGGGCTTATGGACGGACCCGTGGTTATCCACGGACATCCCTCCCTCCTCACGTCGTGTTCCTCATTACTGAGATCATTTTTCTTAGATGATACCCCTCCATCGATTTCTGTCCTTGGCGTCGTAGAGTGCATCGTGTAGCTTTAGTGTTCAGCGTTGAGCGGATTTGGTCAGACCACCTAGTTGGGCTTCGACCTCTCGGCCGTTTGCCTTCGACCTTGCCAGTGACCATCAGTTGTTCAAGGTTGTGTCCATCTTTTCGGGCGATGTGACCGAAGAATTCCAAAATCTTTTGGATAAAGGAAGTGGATAGCCTGGTTTTAATGTCGAGCTCTCAAAGGGTAGACTCGTTAGTTCGGAATGCAGTTCATGGTATTTACAAATTTTGTAACTCGGTATTGTAAAAATTACTTGAAGTACTCATCAATACAAAGAACTTTGACTATGGGAACAACTTTTACTAGGTTCAAACCGACAGTGTTGCATCGCAATGCGTCTACGACACCGTGGGTGTGATCTGTGGTGTGAACCAACCCGTACTAGTTCAAATATTACAAATCATGACGCATGCAGACGCAATGAAGCACGTCTGCGTGCGTTTTTGATGTGTAGTAGCCTTAAGGCGGTCGCTTCGTTGCGCTTCGCGATCGCCTTAAATTTCTAACTCTTCCATGTACAATTTTTTTGCGTTAACGCAATTAAACTGAGAAATACCAACAGTATTATTGCTTGCCGACACCACATTATTGACAGTGTGTGGGTTTCAGCGCCAGGTGGCAGAAAGTGGAACTAAATTTAAATGACTGGGCTAGGCAAGTAGAACTTTACACGTTATCGATCCAAGCCATTTTCCTAGCTGTTTGATTGGATGGCTCAATGTCATTCAGGACACTAGTTCAACGGCGCCGTTAGGTAGAAAGGCTAGGCTGTTAATTAAACGGCTAATTAAGCTAGTTGGCTGCGCCATATTATATGAAAGTCTTGAAGAGTTTTCATACAATTTCATTAGAAGTTTTTTTAAGCTTGTGTAAGTATGAATACTTATTTGACAAAATTTCAGACTTAAAGGGAACCACATGAGTGCGTGTCAGATAACTATGCGCTGACAGGGGCGTTTATGGCGCTAGTTACAGAATATTTTTTTGTTCTAAGGTTATGGAAAAGATTAATCATACTCAGGTGATCTGTGCTGATACCGTTGGCATGTCATACCTCATTACAAACTGCCATAAATAATCGAATGTGGGACAAAAAAGTAAGTCGTCGGAAGAACAAATCAGAACAAATGAAAAATGAACTCCTACCAGCAAAAACTGGTTTCGATCAGACATCAAATGAAAAGTAATATAATAACATGCTTAGTAAACAAACAGCGCTTACATTTAGCGATATTGCCTCTATTCGAGATTGTGGTCTAATAACTAATAACAGAAAATTACTTATCCATAATACTACATACTTACCTACTTTAATATTTTAAATGTGAAAGGGTGTTTATTTGTTTGTTTGTTCGTCCGTCTTTCACGTCAAAACGGAGCAACGTATCGACGTGATTTTTGGTATGAGGATAGTTTGGGGGCTGGAGAGTGGCATTGTAAATTTTTATTCCATATAATTATCACATTCCCGCGGGATAATGTCGCCGTCGGGTAGTCCACGCGGGCGAAGCTGCGGGCGCAAGGCTTGTATCATAATTATGATGATTACTTATATGATTATATCACAAACAATAGCTGTTACTCACGACTTCGTCCGCTTGGAATTCAGCCCCTCTATAGCATGACCAACAAAACGCGATATGTTATAGCGCTTTATCCCGTTTAACTGTCAAAAGACTATGGGTTTTGACGTTTGTATGTCGATAAATCGCTTTATATAACGTTTTGGACGGTCATGCTAGGCTTACAGGTATATCTGTCATCAAAATTGTTTGAGACATAATTTGTGCAGTGTCCGGCCACGAGACCTTCAAAACGGTATCTGATTTGCTGTTTCAAACCGTTTTCGAGGAAACTTGACTGAACCAAAACGACACAAATCTATACTAATACAGCTAGTATTGCGGCTAGGCTGTTAATTAATTAGACCGCCTGCGGCTTCACCCGCGTGGACTACACGACATTATCCCGCGGGAACGTGATTTTTTTCCGGGATAAAAAGTAGCCTATGTTCCTCTCCAGGCAACAAAGTATCTGTGTCCATAATGTTATCCAAATCCGTTCAGGTGTTTTGGCGTGATAACAAAAATCCAAACATTTAAACTTTCACTTATAATATTAGTAGGATTATAAAGAGAAAAATAGATACTTAATCCAATCATCCGTAACTCAAAACTAAGCTTCAAAGCCAGGTGGGAAATCCCGAGCGTCAATCTCCCAATTGCGTATGAGGCTGCAGCTCGTTGGTTTTTTTGACGCGTGCGCATAAAATTGTTTGAGACATAATTTGTGCAGTGTCCGGCCACGAGACTTTCAAAACGGTATCTGAACTAATTTGCTGTTTCAAAGCTTTCCGCCTGCTGCTTCACCCGCGTGGACTACACGCCATTATCCCGTAGGAACGTGATATTTTTCCGGGATAAAAAGTAGCTTATGTTCCTCTCCAGGCTACAAAGTATCTGAGTCCCGAATTTCAAACCCGCCAAACCCGTTCAGCCGTTTTAGTATGATTGAGTAACAAACATCCAAACATCTAAACTTTCACATTTTTATTAGTAGTAGGATTTTAAAGAGATAAATAGATACTTAATCAAATCATCCGTAACTCAAAACTAAGCTTCAAAGCCAGGTGGGAAATCCCGAGCGCCAATCTCTCCCAATTGGGTATATGACTGTTTTTTTTTATTGACTTAAAATATTCATTTAATTAGTAGCAACACAACATAGGTATTTATTTTCAAATATCTTGCATTTTTCAGCGATATAGAGCATCAAACTTTCTAATTAGACAAGGAGAGCGCTATAGAAACATGACGTCACATTCTATAGCGCCATACTCTCGCCATAGTAAATTTTGTTTTAGAAAGAGATAGCTAGAGTCACAATTAATTAGCTCATAATTCGCTTGTTATAATACAGATTTAATTTCTTTTTTCACATTTGTTATTCAATAATGTTATATTTCTGAATGTCATAATTAAATATCTACATTTTAACAACAGTCAAATACCCAATTGCGTATGAGGCTGCAGCGCGTTGGTTTTTTTGTGTGCACAAATTAATGTATAATGACGCGTGCGCATAAAATTGTTTGAGACATAATTTGTGTCCGGCCACGAGACCTTCAAAACGGTATCTGAACTAATTTGCTGTTTCAAACCGTTTTCGAGGAAACTTGACTGAACCAAAACGACACAAATCTATACTAATACTAGCTTTCCACCTGCTGCTTCACCCGCGTGGACTACACGACATTATCCCGTGGGAACGTGATGAGCTTATGTTCCTCGGCTATAAAGTATCTGAGTCCCGAATTTCAGCCAAATCCGTTTAGCCGTTTTAGTGTGATTGAGTAACAAACATCCAAACATCTAAACTTTCACATTTTTATTATTAGTAGGATTATAAAGAGATAAATAGATACTTAATCGAATCATCCGTAACTCAAAACTAAGCTTCAAAGCCAGGTGGGAAATCCCGAGCGCCAATCTCTCCAAATTGCGTATGAGGCTGCAGCGCGTTGGTTTCTTTGTATGCACAATTAATGTACCTATAATGACGCGTGCGCATGTCAGCACCTCTTGACTCACCATCATCATTGACTTATTGCAGGTAAGTTCCCTCACTTACTCAATAAAAACAATTAGTATTCCTTCCTCTATGAATTTGATTGAATTCGGTAAATGGCGAAGAAAATCTAATACGATTTTAACGACTTGGCACCCCTCCTTATCATTATTTCCCAAGAACGTATGACATACGTATCCGATTCGTATAACTACTAACAACATTAAAGTAGAAACTTCCCAATTTTTTATTATTCATTTTCCGTCCATTGGGGATTTTAATTAGAAAATCTTCGCTAACAACTATTTATCAGCCCTAGCTAGAGAAAAACTATGATGGGTATTTTTACTACTGAAAATAATCTAATATACTTCCTTCTTATCTTAACCTTATATTCGCTATTCACTGCTTATACTTCATAAAAAATATGATTTTATTTATATTTTCTGTAACAGCTTTATGAAGAACAATCCTCAAATTGTGTATAGAGTTAACAAAAATTACAGTAATAAATTCTGTACATAAGGCAACCAACTATTTTGCAACAAAAAAAAAATAACAAAATCAAAATTAATGACGTACACTAACGTGAATATTGGATGCAGATGCAAATGTAAACTTGAACGGGCAATAAAAATATTTTCGTCATAATTGTCAACAAACGATGTGTCAAGGCGGTGTTTACATTAATTAAATACAGTAAACGGTAAACCCATGAGTTGTGACGTCAAAAACCTGCATATACGACATCATCAGATCTGTGTCACATTCGGTCTGTGTGAATTACCAGACTGCGGTTACGACACCACTCCGTCATAGGTACGATTAGCAAGAAATCCCCGGTCGACAACGTTAAGGCCGTTATTTGCTTTTGCTCTATTTTAACCGCACCTACGTACAGAACCGTGCGCTTAGATTAAGTGCAAGCGAATCTCGTCCAAAAGTAGTCAGTAGTATAGTAACGTTGCTTGACAAGGTGACAGGTAAAGGTTGGATGAGGATAACGTATGCTCAGCGGGTTTTCCTTTCGTATTATTTAATATATTTTGGTATTTTTAGGCGGATAACGGGAAATTTGAAGCATGATCTTGATCAATAAAATTCCCTCTTTGGTTTGTATGACACTTCTTGATTCTCTTTCTTTTGTACGAGAAAGCTGGGTGAAAATATATATAAATGCAATGGTAATAAAAAAAATAACTTTATGATTTACTTAATTATATTATTTTCGGTTTGTCCGCGTGGGTACCTATTAAAAAAATACTCATTCTACGAGAAAAGTCATTAAAAATTAAGTTATAGAGCAATAGTTTTAATTTAAGTCTAAAAGAAACTCTTTATCAATAGTTCGATCTTTCTCTTTCTCTTCAAAAAATTGCCCATTTTTGAAGTGTTATATCTCAAGATCTGTTAGACATACAGAGCTGTTGTTACGTTCAAATTCTCGCTATTTTTATCTTCTTTCGAAGTGTTTTTATGATATTGCTGTAAAATGCATATTTTAGAAGTTGTAAGCAAAAAACCGAAAAAAACCTGAGGTTTTTTAAGCACCACAAAGTTAGCACAGGCACAGATTACTAAATAAGTACGCACACGTCTTTCTTTCTAGGGTTGCAAATTTACTTTTACACTATTGGTCCTATCCTAACAACATCCCAATAAAATCTGGACCCTGCAATTATTTGCGACCTAACGCGATTTTTATGCCAACGGTGACTTGCCTATAAATCGGTCCACAAGTTTCGGAGCCTATTCAATTTCAAACAAACATACAATCAAATCTTTCATCTTCATAATAATAGTATAGATTAAGGTAAAATTCGAAAATTAGAATGATAAAAAAAATTGCTCCGTTTTTGAGTTTTGCGCTTAGCAACATTCATTCTTATTTATATACATAGAAGATGAAATATTTAGATGTAAGGGGCTATGCATCTCCCGTAGCAGATGATGTAGTCACTGCGACCTGAAAGATCTTCACATTATTGTCTTACTAATATTATTAATACGAAATTTCGATATTTAGATGATCAGCGAAACGACTGAACGGATCTGGATGAAATTTTCACAGATATCTGTATATACTGGATATACGCTACTTTTCATCCCAGATATTTATCTCATTCCCACGGGAAAACATCGTGAAGTACACTCGGGTGGAGCCGCGGGCGGAAAGCTAGTTGAGACATTAAATTCTGTCTGGTTATTCTGCTCCTCAAACAATATTGCGACTATTATTACAAAAATTCATAGGTATAAAGTTATAATATAAACTGCGATCTTTTTATACTTACAAACAAGCTAGTTTAAAAAATACTATAGTTTTTAAGTTTCAAGAAGAAGATAAGTAGAGTACCTACATAATTATGTATAGAGTTTTTTGCAAACCATGTTCAATGTAAGTAGGTACTTATTTATGTAAAAAGATACATTGGTAGGTGAGTCTTTTGTGATTTCATAAAATGTTGGATTGAGGCATAGGTACCTTTTGCTATAACTTTTTATACTTAGGTAGGTACTTAACTATTTTTTTGTATTGCATCGCCTATATCGACTCAAACCAGTTGATTCTAAATCAATTCAATTTGTTATGTGTTAGGTATATTCATTACTTGTTGATTATTGAAATTGTATAATGCTGCCACGCGGAAGCTGGTGACATTATTAGCATTTTTAATTTTTTTGCCCCTGAATTAAGATGTTGAGTCGCCACGGGTCAGTCAAGTTCTCAGATCATACAAGATCATAGTTAAGTTTAATTGACAATGATGTAGCAGTTTCCAACATGATTTCGTTTTAAGTATTTATTTCAATTATTTGTATTTACGAATAATAACGCATTTTCCCTATCAATAGTGTAATTATTATATAGAGGAATGATTTTAATTTTTTATATGTTTGATGTAATAGATTTCCTTAAAAACTACTGGACCGATTTTGAAAATTCTTTCACCAGTAGAAAGCTGTTATATTCTTAAGTGACATAGACTTTAATTTGTCCCGATATTCCCACGGTAACGAGTTGGTACTACGCGTGTTAAATTGCGCGGAGCCACTAGTATTGAATTATATTCATAAGTATCTATAACAGTTCTTAATGTAACTAATCACGACCATGATAATTGGTGTCACTTATAAAAAATCATTTATTTATAGAAAAAAAAGCTTACGAAATGTTCTACTTTTCTAGATTCCTTTTACGATTCATGAGGTTTTTCTATTTCTTTTATTTTCACTCTTAATTGTAGTTTGAAATTTTAAAAAATTTATTTTACTGATCATATCAATGACCAATATAATTTATGCAGTATGAATTAAATTGCAATATGATTATGCAACTTAACTGAACTAGTTGTGTAAAAAAAATTCTAACCTATCAAGTGTTCTACAGGACTTCCGCGGAGTACAGGACTTTTACGAGGCAAATTCGTGAGCTCGCAGCCGTGTGCATACTGTCTCGTACTGTCTATTCATAATTTAACTAGAGGAATTATAATATCACGAGAAATTATAATTTCACTAGTGGAATTATAATATCACGACTTTGACAAAATCCCTGCGACTTATCTATGTGATAAAAACATAATTGTACTTCCCACCAAGAACATTGAAGATGAAAGTGGTTATACTGGTTACAACTTATAATCCATGTTATTATAAGAAAATCATGCTGTCAGGGTCAATTTCATTATTTGGTCCAAAACATTAAAATATTAAATTGTAATAAATTTAAATTAAATAAAGTTGTTGAATTTATACAATTTGTTTGATAACCATCAACAAGTATTCAATCAAAAATAATCAAAGCATTAAACGGGAAAAAAATTGATAGATAAAAGGTGGGGTGGTTTTTTTCTATCACAATTTTTCCTATCTACTCACATAACTGCATTGCGAATGCATAAAAACAATTTAAAATCCTTAATTTTGATTGAATAAGAGCAGGTACTACCATAAACCATTGTTACCTATGTACTTACACGACATTCTAAGCAATCAATGGATATAAACTATTAAACTGATTTAAAACCATATCTTATAAAGGTTTTTTAACGTGAGGAACTTGAAATACGCATTTTATGGTAGATTTATTAACTTATTTGAAATTTTACCCATAGCTATGTAAACGTTATTCTTATACTTATTCATGATTTCAAAACAAGACCAAAATAATTATGTAGAATTCTAGACATTTATTCACTCTGCAATGTCCTATTACAACTAAAATAAGTATTCCTATTGCATTAAAATATTAATCAACTATGCTAATTATTTCAGATAATTCTGTTTTAAATCAAGCTTCAAGGTGATAAGTAAGGTGTATGGTGTTTAATGAATGTGCATCAAAAACACTTCAAATTAACGTTAAAATCCGAACAATTAAATAAAAACTTATCTTTTGTCACTGTTAAATTAAACAAAGGGATACACGGTAATTACACATGATTTAAAAAATCATAATGTTTTGATACAAATTATATTTATTGTTAAAAGCACTCCAGTCAATGAACGCAACTTTGAAGGGCAAATCCAAAATGTGATCCTGTTTTTGTCAATCCGGATATTGTACCGGTACTAACACCTCGATTACTACGTAAGCGTAATTATTGGTATACAATAAACCATACCTACACAGGCAGACTTGTCAACATACTTGTAATATATTATATTCATATCCTACATCTATATCGGTTAAAATAATTCGTTTCCGGTGAACTCGTATCAAGGATCTGTAATACGACACTATCTGTCCGGTTTTAATACATGACTGGATAAGTTACTGTTTTCTCATAGGAAGTGGATTAAGTACTTAAATTTCAGAAGTTTTATTATTTTTCATTTTATTGCACATAATTACGATTTTACTAGCAGCTGCTGGTGGTTTTGCTCGCATTAATTAGGTTTCCGAGACTTGGGTCCTAAAATCACCTTCATTTTCAGATCTTCAGAGCTAAACACACCTATGTTCTTATTATTGATACAATATTGCTTTTAGACAAATTCATTATTAGATCAGAACTTTTTATAGCTGAACCACCGAACCAGTAATGGCCTGAAGAGACTATCAGACAATAGACAGTGTGACCCTCGTATTTAGAAAAAAAATGGAAAATGACAATTGATCATTGCAAAGTGAGAATTATTATTATTGTAAAGAAGTGATAATAGTTCGTGTTTCCATGACAAAATGTCTTAAAAATTGTCCTGAAATTCAGCAAAATTTATAAAATTAAATACTTACCGTGATTAGCCACGGCTATGCACGTCTGAGCTATTAATCGTTATTGGTGTAGATGGACACATTTGCTTATTATAACGTTATATTTAAGGAATACCTTTAACGTTATAATTAATAATGTCATTAATTTGTGAAATTGCTACTTGAAATCGAAAGTTATTCTAATTGATAACAAAAATCCTGTCCATCACAGTACGATTTGATAATCATAGAAAAATATAATAAAATGAATCCCTTCTACTCAAACACTTAATGAGGAATCAACTTAGTAACAGTAACAGTAAAACAATAATCTTATGCCGAATCTTTTAGAAGTTGTTCCACAAAATAAGAAAAGTCATGATGATTAATATGTCAAAATGCGGGAGATCACTTAACCCTTTTGATAGTTAAGGTAATTCTAATGAAAATATAATTGTATTTTAACAATTTTGAATCATCATTAGTCACAAAACTACTAGCATCGACTGGGATTTCCCCAATGCAAAACTGAATTACCGATTTTTCACAGAGATTTTCCAGTCTGTAAAAGTTAAAAAAAAATGTCAAAAGAAATCGTAAGTAACAGAAAAAACAACTACTTAATCTCCAAGTTACCCAAAATGGGACACGAACGACAAGTTGGTACTTGGTGGAACAGTGTTTCATTTTTTAATTTTTTATTTAAAAATGGTTTTATGAATGCAAATTAATCAAAAATCATAATGTATTGGTACCAATAAGTGTGACAGGTTGTAGTGAGGCTGTAGGGGTTGTCGCGAGGAGCCGGGGGCGCGGCGGGGTGCGGAGGCGCGCGGGGCGGGTGACGCATGCGCGACGAAAGGCAGCGCGGGGTGGGAGGCGCGCGCCTAACACTATTTAAACTGTTCTTACGAACGGTCATCATGCATTGGTCTGTTTGCAATCCAAAGTTTAGTTAGCCTTAGTAGTCCGACAGTTTCAGTCGCAGACAGACAGGCTCAAGCCCGTGGTCGAGACACATAAAGCTCTCGCAGACTTACGCTAGCTAAGCGCGCAGTGAACTTCAGTTCAGGCGATACCCAGTGGAGTGTTCAAAGCAGAAGAAATGGCCGTCGCAGCAGCTCAGAAGAACCGCGAAATGTTCGCCATCAAGAAGTCCTACAGCATCGAGGTGAGGACCGCTTCCTGGCTCCCGGCCTCCAAGCCCTCGCGCTGCGTGGCGGGAGTTCGAAAGTTTTTGGGGACGGTTCTTGTGATTCCCAACAAGTTAAAAAAGTGCGATAATTTTAATGTAATAATTAATATAATTAATCTCCAGTGACCGTCCACAAAAACCCAGTTTTAAATATTTAAGATAAAGCTTTAAGTTTAAACGGTTGGAATTTGTTTACAAGTTGGTTAGTTGGTAAACAAAGTTTGCGGCACATGTCTGATAAACTGTTTAACTCGAAAAAAACAATTACAGTTTAGGCTATTTTTGCATAATACAATACATATCCATGAATAACAATTGCTGTAAGTAAATTAGATCTTAATTAATTAACTCTCGACTAACTAATTTGTTTATAGTTGTTTTGTATTTCCAACGTTCGTTCTGATGGATTATCACAGGTACTGTGTTATGTAAGAAAAAAATAACAACAATGATTGTCTAAATCAGTGACCACGCGACCTCTACGTTTACACGGCGCGTCCTCATCTCTAATCACAATTGCCTACTTGTTGCTTGTCAAATCACCTTTCGGCCTTGTACAAATAAGCAACAATAGACGTAGTTAATATTATAGAAGCTTTTGTCACGATTAACAACAAATTACCAGCGGCAATTTTAAACGGTTTATTGGCAGCTACTTTGTTCGCACTAGCGGCGACAAACCGACAATTGCGGCAAACTAAAACAGCGTGTGAAAGTGCGAACAAGTAGATTATCCAGTAACATTAAAACTTAAAATGTTTTCTCTGGTACTGCTTTAGTTAATTGTCCAAAAGCCCGTGAGTTGGGTGCCATTACTGGCGCACGGCGGGCCCGTAATGTCGTTATCCGTCGACAATTCATTCACAATTAACACTGTGCACTTTCACCGAGATACCACAATTTTTGTGTGACAAAATTACGCAAGAACTGCGTAACAATTATAAAGATGTAAACTCATTGTTACCACAGATTCACCGGCTAAATATGACATATGAAATAGTTCAATCGCCCCATAAAAATATTCCGTTGATAGTACCTAGTCTCATCATTGTATTGTCGAGAATAATTACCATTGTCAATATTCAAGGTGCTGAATTAACTTAATTGTAACTCGCGACAATTACTTTGTTATTGCATTGAATATTGCAGTTTCATTTCCATGGCAGATTTCGCGTAAACTAATGAGCTGAAGCGATTGTGGCGAATTATCTAAGAGTTCTTATACACCTGTGTGGCGAGGTGACTTTAAACGACATCTTGCAAAGAGCCTTTTAATAATCCAACCACACATGTATACTTACTCAACCTGCGATGCATATGCTTTTGTTTATTTTTTGTTTGTCTTCTGGGCTTATTCTGCTGTGCGATAACCCGGTTTGTGACGTGTAATAATTAACGTTTAATTATTTGTAAATCGCGTTTATATATTTGTATTTCCTTGACCGTTGAAGGTCAAAATACAAAGTAGTACGCTCGCAATCCTTTTCCAAACATTATTTAATATTTTAACAATACAACGCTAACAATGCATTTAAACAACGATCACATTCCGATCAATAGAATCTGTTAATCAGTTGCTATACTTTACCAACTAATCTATTTACAATGATAATGAAATTGTTTCGGTCTCAATTACTAATTATCACGCAAAAAACAAAGGACTAGCGTTGGATTAGTTAATAATAAAATCAAGGTTTCCATAGCGCCCTTGACCAGCAGATTTTCGCCACGGTCAACTAACACCGATGAAGGCATTACATAAAAACGATAGGGTTAAAGAGGGCGCACTTGGATTGTACGTTATAATGTAAATGATGGGTAGGAGTATGAGTGATTATTCGATTCGGGTTTCGGTTTAGATAATAGGAGTAAGGTGGACGTAGGTCAGCGGGCTGCGCTCTCCGGCTCCGCTTAATTATCCGCCGGCGATTCGAGCGGTGAAGTGGCCACTCGGACAGACCAAGGCTAAATCAACCGGATTCCAAGTCCTACCCGCTCCAGTTAGGTAGACCTTTAACTTCACAATGCGGCAACGTTTCCGCAATTCAGTTGACGGTCGCGATATTAATTTCGCACGCGAATAAAGTGCAATTTTTCAGGTATAATTATCCACTGCGAGGCTGTTTCAGGGGCTCAGTTATAATAGTGAGTGATTAACGTAACCCTTGACACACATAGTTAAGCTGTTGCGGGCATTCTAGTGGAAAATGCTACGTCTCTAGTCTCTACGCCCGCGCACCTGACAGACCGTCCGTCACCAGATCACTCTGCGCTAGTATTTACTTTGCTTTCTGTAAATACTAGCGCGGATTGATATGATTTACTGCCCCTTTGTAAAAGTTTTCACAGATTAACATTAAAAAGTTATGATGAATATAAAATGAGGACAATAGAGATAACCATCCCGCATTAAAATCTTAGGTTCCTTTTACAAAGTAAAGACATAAACGCGTTGAATAAGTTGTCTACGAGACGTCTGGAAGTTAGTCTTGAGAGCAATTGACTTCATTGCAGTGCAGCGGGCCAGAAACTGGTATTCCTTTGTGAGATTTCCCGGGTAAGATGGGGCTTCCGTTGGGGTGGGGGCGGGTGTAATGGGAGCACTTTACGCAGCCACGCTCAGGAAATAAGCTTAGGAACTTCGTAAAAGCAATTCCTGCTCGCACATGAAATATAATGCGATGTGACCGCTTTATATTTATAAGGATTTAGAAGATCCTTCTATTTTTAGCACACCCTTTGTGTCCGGTCTAGTAGTTCGCGTACTCTTAATAGCGTCGGATTCTGTGTCTAGGTCGCCGTGACGGTTGCTTGACTGTAATTGATTCGATAAAAAAAATGCAGTGGAGTTAACAGTGAAAAAATAATGCGTCGCAATAAATCGCCAGATAATTCGCTTCTTAATATAAGATGCCACAGTTATTTGCTTTTCTAATTTTTATTATTACTTATTAGTTTTTGATAGAAAAAATGTTGTTACAGAACGGTTATCCATCCAGGCGTCGTTCTCTGGTCGATGATGCTCGTTTTGAAACACTCGTTGTCAAACAGACCAAGCAAAGTGTACTAGAAGAGGCTCGCGCCCGCGCCAATGGTAAGCGAAAAAAATTACAAATATAGAGTACTTTTTAGTTTTATTGTTACATTATTCTTGTTTTACCTTTTTATTTTGATTTTCTTTTTCTTTAGTTTTTTTTTATTATTTTTTATTTAGACTCTGGCTTGGACTCCGAATTCCTCCAAGATGGAGTTCCAATTGGAAACGGCGACAACTCACCAACTGTTGAAGATGGTACCCATCAAGACGAATGCAAAAATGGCCAGCTTGGTAATTGACAATTTCATTTTTTGTTTTTGTTATGTTTTTTTGTCACTAATTTTGCACATTTTATTTTATTTTTCTTTTGTTTTAATTTTTATAGCTGATGCAGACATAGGTGACGATGCCTCCAAGACCGATGAGGGTCAGTAACGCTTGCACATTTTCACGATAATTAACTCGAAATTGATATATCACACATGAAAAGAAGGTTTCAATGTTATTTCCTTTTTGCAGATTATACTTTGACTGAGGAAGAAGTGATTCTGCAAAACGCCGCCAGCGAGTCTCCTGAAGCCGAGCAAGCTATTCAGCAAGCTGCTTTGCTGTTGCAAATGCGCGAGGGAATGGGCTCTCTAGCGCGAATCCTGAAGACCATCGACAACTACAAGGGATGCGTACAACATCTCGAAACCCGCCCTTCTCAAGTTCCTGATGTCCAATTCGATGCTCTCGTGAAAGTGAGCATGTCACGCATCAACCTCCTGCAGCTGATAAGATCTCTACGTCAATCCACCTCTTTCGCCGGAGTGAACCTGATGAGCGAAAATATGTCTAGCAAGACTCCGTGGTTCCCCCGCCACGCTTCCGATCTCGACAACTGCAATCACTTAATGACCAAATATGAGCCTGAATTAGACATGAACCACCCCGGCTTCGCTGATAAGGACTACAGGGAGCGCAGAAAACAGATCGCCGAGATCGCTTTTGGTTACAAATACGGCGACCCGATCCCATCCATCAGCTACAAGGAGACCGAAAACTCGACCTGGCAGCGAGTGTTCAACACTGTGCTCGACCTGATGCCCAAGCACGCTTGCAGAGAGTACAAGGCCGCGTTTACCAAGCTCCAAGAGGCTGATATTTTCGTTCCTCACCGTATTCCTCAGTTGGAAGATGTCAGCAACTTCCTCCGCAAGCACACCGGCTTCACGCTGCGCCCGGCCGCAGGTCTGCTCACGGCCCGCGACTTCCTCGCCTCCCTGGCGTTCCGCGTGTTCCAGTCTACGCAATACGTGCGCCACGCTAACTCTCCGTTCCACACCCCTGAGCCGTAAGTATGCTTTAATTAACGAATCGAGCGCTGTCAATTAATTTAACAAAATCTATTCTCCCACACATTATTGATATTCACAAATACCTGCCATTAACATACGGAAATTGTTAAGTAAACTGGCCAAACGAGCCGTGCACATGTAAAATATACAATGCCGATAGTTTAATTGATCTTAGAATTGTAAATTATTTAATAACACCTTGAAAAAAAATGTATACTAAAAAATATTACGTAACTTGGAACCTTGAATATTAATGTAAATTAGGTCGATTCACACCTTTATGTAGAACATTCCTAATTATATAACGATACCTTTGTAGTTCCTTCCTTTAGTATTTGATTAACAAGATGGTATAAATATCTCAATGACATCGTAACTGTCTTGCACACTTCGAGCCAAAGCCAATTTCGGTCCGTGATGGATTTTTAATATAGTTACAAGTCTGCATTGAAAGATACGGAAAATTCAGTTAAAGTCTTGCTTTGTGACATTTTTTTGTATTTATTCTTCAAATCAAGACTTATTAAGACCGTTTTGCAGACTTTCGCTCGAGATTGACGAAAGATGTTTAATAATTATATTTTTTTTACAGTGACTGCATCCACGAACTTCTTGGTCACATTCCTCTGCTTGCTGACCCTGGCTTTGCTCAATTCTCCCAAGAAATTGGTCTCGCTTCCCTTGGAGCTTCAGACTCCGAAATTGAAAAGCTATCTACCGTAAGTTTCGTGAAATTGTAAATTGGACAGTATTTGTTGTGAATATTTTGGTACGTTATTATCACTGTTAATTTAAAGCAAAAGCGAATTTTATTGTTTTGTGTGTGTAATTTACCGGGCCCAGCTAATGCGAAATTTAAATGACGGATACGTAAGTACAGCCGACAGGCGGTACAAGGAGTTACGAATGAATTTTTTCTTTGTTCAGGTGTACTGGTTCACCGTCGAATTTGGACTTTGCAAGGAGAACCATCAGCTGAAAGCCTACGGCGCTGCTCTTCTCTCTTCAATTGGTGAACTGTTGCACGCCTTGAGCGACAAGCCCGAGCTCAGACCCTTCGAGCCGGCGTCCACCTCGGTGCAACCCTACCAAGATCAGGAGTACCAACCCATCTACTACGTCGCTGAAAGCTTCGAAGATGCCAAAGATAAATTCAGGTAAATTTCGGCAGATTGAAACTGAGAAATCTTCGTTCTCAATATATTTAAGTAAGGCCAAGATTTTGATGATGTCACTCGTTACAGACGCTGGGTGTCGACCATGTCGCGACCGTTCGAGGTGCGCTTCAACCCGCACACCGAGCGCGTCGAGGTGCTGGACACGGTGGACAAGCTGGAGACCCTCATCTGGCAGCTCAACACCGAGATGCTGCACCTCACCAACGCCGTTAAGAAGCTCAAGGGCAACCACTTCGAGTGATCTCCCTCCCCGTCGACTACATCCAAGGATCAGTGCACGCGGCCCAGCCGCCCTCTGTATAGCTAGTGATATTATAGATGTAAGACTTGTTGGCGTGTGTGTAGCGTGTTTGCGAGTATGAGACCATCGGATGGTACTTCGTTGAATATCTTTTTGTACCTTACTGTATTATTTATTGCCGAGTTCATTGCCCGGGCTTCGGAATAGGCATAGCTCTCCCGATTGCCCATTTAAGGAGGCTATGCTGGTTCTGCGAGATCCTAACTAATAGTATTATTTATAATTTAAAAAACACTACGAGTAAAAAATGGAGCACCAAAAAGACAAAAAATCAAACAGAAAATATATGTGTTTGAGTGGATGTTGATCTTTTATTTTACCTTTATTTATCGTTGAACACTGCGCTTTTTCAAACAAATATGGTCATTTCAGAGTCCATAAATAAAACAGTTTGTCTTTACGATAAAAGTTTATGCCTAGGTCAAATTTTCAACTAAGTAAGTTTTGAAACATATAAAAAGGTTTTTGAGTTTCTCAAACTTTTAATGAATCAATGTTTGATTTGAGTTCCATAAAGTTGTATGAAATTATTAGCATCTTCGTTTTTTGAGACTTTTATTCATCAGTAGGTAAATTTATTAAGCATCTAAATGATCTAGTGATTTAACATAAAAATCTGTAGAATTTTATAATAATGAGACTAGAGAACAGTTTGTAGGAAAATCGACCTGTTTCCTGATTCACAGCCGTTCGGAAACGGAATCGGATTCGAATTCTGTGCTTTGTCGATGTCTATTCTGTAGTGAGTGACAGTGATAGAGCATATTTTCCGCTGTCGGGATCGGGAACGTTTCCGACAGTTGATTTTGGTAGCCAGTTTATGTAATACTAGTGGTTCCTCGTAGTTTCATCCACGTGGTTCCCGTTCCCGTCGGAATATAGGCATAAAAAACAGCCTATGCTAGTCGGGAAGAATGCAGCTTTCTACTGGTGAAAGAATTTTCAAAATGGGTCTAGTAGTTTTGAGTTAATTCGTTACAAAAAGAAAACAAAAATACTAACGTAAGGTAACAATACGTAGATCACATTGATCCTTTTTAAATACTTAACAACTTTTAAATTAACGTAAGATATAAAATATTAGTCGAATCCAATCATGTAAAGTTAAAGCTTTAGATATTTTGATCTTGATTAAAAAAGATTAGCCTTTAAATCGAAATAAATTTCAAAATAAAAGGAATAAATGTAAAACAATCAAACGAGGGGCGGACGGGGCGCACACCTGTCGGTAATAAGATTGGCCCAGTCCCCAAGGAATGAAACGATCACTTCCAATTTGATACTACTGCGAAATCTGAGCCTTATATTTAAAAGATGCAAAAAGATTCCATTTTAATTAAATTCCTTTTAATCTTTGAGTCAATAATTCATTTTCATTCAATAACATTTTTTTATCCACAACGGGGTAGCACTTACCCTTCATCGCACCTGATGGTAAGTGGTGATAAGGCTGAAGGTGGAAGCGCACTACTTCCGGAATCCTCAATCACGAGGAACTGGCTATCTTATTCTCTCATTGCTGGAATACAATAATGATGAAATAATGGCGTCAGACTTAGAAAAGATGGTGGTAGCTAGCTAGGCAGACTAAGAACAAGTCCTACCACCAACCAAACCGAATACAATATGTAGGTACCCCCACTGGGAATCGAACCCGGGACCTCTGGGTCTGAAATCAGTGGTGTGAACCACTAGACCACAGAGGCGGTAAAATGACCTATCATGTTTTAAGAAAAAAGAAGCACTTTATCTATTCATGTAGCACTCCATCCAACCCAACGTTACAAGTTTTTTGTAGCCACAAATTATAA
The DNA here is from genome assembly GCA_949710035.1 of Crambus lathoniellus. Classification (NCBI taxonomy): domain Eukaryota; kingdom Metazoa; phylum Arthropoda; class Insecta; order Lepidoptera; family Crambidae; genus Crambus; species Crambus lathoniellus. Next base: position 36,210,096 of record OX453296.1, read on the forward strand.
AATTTTCAATTTAACAAAAACTTTAAATCATCAAAATCATTTGTGCAGACCCAACTCAGTTGTTTTTTAGAGCACCTGTGAATAATTCAAAACAGGTTGACCGAGTTGCAGAAGAACTGGTGCATATTTAGTCCAACCGCTGGCTAAAAAAATTCAATAAAAATGAGGTTTAGTCTGTTTAAAAGGTCGTGGTGCGTTGACATTAAACGAGGTAACGAGAGGTAGCCTTTAAGTGGCCATGGGCGAGCACGTATGCAATGTAATAAATGGATAATAATACACTTGGAAATACAGAACATTACAATCCAGACTTCAAATAAAGCTAGAAATGCGTAGGTAGACTGTGTGGCACCGAATAATTTAAACAGTTGTTATGTTTGTCAAAGCGTCTTTCAGAATTTTAAAGTTGCTTCTTCTTCTTCATCGAGTCAATGGTATAATCGTATATATCTGCCCTTTCCAGTATCGGGCGACGGCAGCTGCATTATTATGAGTCGCCAAGTTGAGCTCCTCCCTGCTGCATACGGTGGGCGACAGAGGGCATTCTAATAAGTGCGCCATAGTTTGAGACGGGGCTCCACAGTTGCAGTGCGTATGCGTATTGTCGATGAAGCCCCATCTTGCCAATATTATACTTTCATAATTTCAAATATTAGAGTTGCTATTACCGTCGAATGGACACAACTAGTCAGTGAACCAGTTGAGAAACCAAACTTTTAACTTAAAACTATTAATAGCGAAAGGCGGAAAAAAAACAAATCCACAAACCACGACCTTTCACTGTATGGGCGAATGCTCTAACCACTGAGCTACGGAGTCGTTAGTAGACACATCGAATTTAACCAATACAGGGTGTTAGGGGCACCCTTGCAAAAACTTTAACCATGGCTTCAGACCATCATGCTGCACAACGTACAGTAAGAATTTTTTGTCGGAAATGAAAAAAAAAATGGACTTTTCGTATGAAAAGTCCATTTTTTTTTCATAAATTTGTTTGTTAATTTTTTTATTTGTATAAATTTAGCAACTTATCGGGACATTTTGTATGGAGAAACGAAATATTTTTTTCCTTTCCGACAAAAAAACTTGCTGTGCGTTGTTCAGCATGAAGGCCTGAAGCCATTGGTTAAAGTTTTTGCAACGGTGCCCCTAACACCCTGTATAGTTCTTATAGCCAGCGTTTATTAGCCAGCTCTGAGACATTTTTTTCTAATACTTAATTTTCAATATTTTTAATCAAAATTGCATTTTGAATGCAAAACAGTAATAATATGCTCTTATATTTTATTTAAAAAAAAACAGCATGTAAGTAACAATCAAATTAACATACTTACTAATAAAATTTAGAGGCTTAAGACTTTTTAATGGTTGTCTGGAATTAAGTTGTTTTTTTTTTAAATACCAAAAGTAAAGTATTTTCGCACCACTAGATAATCACCCATGCTAATTTATAAATACAAAAGCTACTGTGTATGATTTTCTGTTACCTTGCTGAACGCTGCGATCGGTCGCGATGCACGGAAGTCTACCTAAGGTTTAATTTCCAGTTTTTGCCCAACGGAACAGAAAACGTTGTCGCACTATAACTTCGCGCGTGACAATTTCTGGTACTACATTATGGCATGGGAATAAGTCTTATTTCTGACCATCAGCGCCCTTTGCCGCCACACGGCAAGTTATGTGGCGTGGACTCTACCTATTACAAAATCCAAAAGGTTGGTCTATTAGCGCTAAGGAGGTTAAATTAGAAAAGTTAGGTTTTAACCGCCTGTGGTCTAGTAGTACACACCACCGGTATCAGACCCAGAGCCTCTGGGTCTGAGGTCCCGGGTTCGATTCCCAGTGGGGGTATATCTTGTATTCGGTTTGGTTGGTGGTATGGCTTTTTCAATGTCCGCCTGGTCAGCTGGCGCCATCTTATCCAAGCTTAACATCATAACAAGGCAGCTAGAGATAAAATAGCCAATCCCTCAGTAATTGAGGATTCCCGGAGTGGTGCGCTTTCACCTTCAGCCTTATCATCACTTAAAATCAGATGTCATAAAGGCTAAGTACTACCCCGTTGTAGATAAAAAAGAAGTTAATATAGCCATCCAGTTTTCTTTAATTTTCTAATTTATTATTTCTCTCTTTGAAAAGATTCTCCGGATCTCTCTCTCCGAACAACAAACACAACAAAAAAGAATTAACGAGATCGGTCCAGCCGTTCACGTGTGATGCCGTGAGCGTGATAAAGGGATTTATTTTTATTATAGACAAGGAACACACCCTCCAAGTTTCAGGTCTCTACGATCAGCGGCTTAGGCTGTGCGTTTATCCGTCAGTCATTCAAGACAAAGAATTTTACATATATGTATAGATTGTTGTCAATCAAAAATTTATCTGATAGCCAAGAAATCATAAATATTTTAGTACGATTCTTTCAAATAAAACGGAACTTTTATAAATGCAATAGCTCTCGATGATTACAGATAAGTGCAGACATTGCAGTTTTGATTTCCCAGGCGTGATGGAACCGGCAGAGAAAATGCGATTTCCGTAATAATAAGATCAGGCTTACAAACGGGCTCAATATACAGGATGGATAAAATTATAAAACTGTTATTTCTATGGGGAAATTGTAGGAAGTTGGACTTTCATACAAAAACGGATATTTAGGGATTTCTTGGACACGGGGATCTCCGAAATCAACGAAACTAGACATATTAAAAATTAATATTGATTCAATTAGATAACGTAGAATTTTCGGAGTTAGTGTCTGCACTTGTCAATGTCACGGTAAAATTTTAATTTAATGAGGGATTTTTTGACAGATGATTAAAAAAGAAAAAAGTTAGTTCCAAAAAACTCAACAGATGGCGTTCATCAGACATGGGTTTGCTTTTTTAAAATTTGCTGGCAAGGGCCCTGTTTAACCATTTTTACAAGTCTACAATACGGTATTTTACTGATTTTTTTTATTTCTTTAAAATGTTTTTCGAAATGTTAGCTACACAAAACAAGTTTTCATTTTGAATTATCTTGAATATTTTCAAAGATATAGGACTTCAAACTTTATAATTAGACAAGGACAGGACGCTATCTTAGTGACGTCAGTGGGTTAGTAGCGTCATAGTCACGCCATAGAAGATTTCGTTTTAGAATTTCAACAACAGTAAAATACCCTATTATGTAAGAAAGCTAGTGAAGTACTTGTATTTTTACTATAGTAGAACATCAGAATCACAAGTTGGCGGCCATTTTAGAAGAAATCATTCACTATAATTACGAGTGTAATGTCAGTGACATTGACATTAAGATAATAGTAGATTGTATTACAAGGGAGCAAAATAGCATATTTACGACAAGGGCGCTATTTTTAATCCAGAGCGCAGTGAAGGATTCTAAAGTAGAATCCTGAACGCAGCGAGGGATTCAATATACGTCGCCCGAGGTGAAAATAATTTTGCGGCCGAGTAATACACTCTACTTTCATTTCGATTTTATGGAAAGTAAATACACTTTGCTTTTCATCCCCCTATATAAGAAAAGCAACAAAAACAACTAAAACTACCTAGAAAAATAAAAGAATGGTGGCGGGGGGCATCGCCTTCTCTATTTTTTTCTATTATATTAAAAAAATTTGAAGTTCAATTAAACAAAAAATAAAAAAAATATATGTCCATCGGATGCCTCCTATGTATCTCCGAGCTACCATAGGGGGTTGAAAATTTTGTTAGATTTTAGCTTCGACGCACCGTTTTTGAGATATTCTCATTTTTATAAAATTCATTTTTGAAACAGTTCCGGCCCCCCCACCCCATACAACATCAGTAGAAAATTTTTCATTGCCGATGAGATAACTCTATGGTTGACTGTAACCAAATTCAGTTCTATTTTAATTTGAAGTTCAATTAAACAAAAAATAAAAAAATTATATGTCCTCCTATGTGCTTCCTATTGTATCTCCGGGGTACCATAGGGGGTTGCAAATTTTGTTAGATTTTAGCTTCGATGCATCGTTTTTGAGATATTCTCATTTTTATAAAATTCATTTTTGAAACAGTTCCGGCCCCCCCACCCCATACAACATCAGTAGAAAATTTTTTCATTGCCGATGAGATAACTCTATGGTTGACTGTAACCAAATTCAGTTCTATTTTTAAAAATACTTTTACACCCTAGGGTGCAACGCAGAGTTTTGAACCCACTGCTCAGTTTAAAGGCCTGATCAGACGAGGGACTGTCCGCCGAGTACTTTTTTGTCCATCGATATAGATCTCTTATAAATTGTATCGAATAACGCACACAAGGAACTAAAAGTACCGCGGACATAAAGTCCCCGAAAGTACGGCGGACACCGAGAGACTGGACTGGACAAAAGTTCGCGGTAGTCCCCGAAAAAAATAGAACAAACGTAAATAGGCGTAACAACGCACACAACGAACTTTAGTCTGCATTGAGCGCCCGATAGTGAAGTACGTCTTCGGGCAACAAATGACCGCACACTATATGCGTTGAGTCCGCGACAAGTACCCGGAGGAAATATTTTGGACGTACAGGGACTCACTTTTCGAATATGAGAGATGAAAAATATTTATCAGCCAATGCATTTATATGTCATTAGGTATTCCAATAACACTCTTTTTTGTTGCCGTAAAAAACACTTGTTATTTACTTCGTGAAACAGAATTTACAAGTCCATGTTACATTTCGAAGCTTGTGATCTTGTAAACTTGTATCTTTCGAGAAATAGGCCCATCTCTGAGTGGTAATAAACAATAGAGGTGAGGGATTCATGTCAGGTCAGCGCCTTCTATCGAGCTAATAAATAAACTTTTTTTTTTTTTAATTTGCTGGTAGAAAATCTCTCATTACGAAATCTGAAAGTAGCCATTTAACCCATTTTCAGCCAGTAACTTTAGTTATCGGCCGTCAAATTCTGTTATTCCAATCCGACCAACTAAACGGATCAACTGGAATCTGATCAACTATTTTTATTCCCAACGGCTCAACTATTTGATTGGTCGATTAGGAATTTTTCTGACCAACTATATTTTTTCCTAACGGAACAACTATATTTATATATATATATATATTTCCGGTTGATCTGAATCATCATAGCATAGTGTATGTTTCTAAACATACCTAGTGTGTATTTGAATTCGAGCTTCGGTTTTTTTTCGTTGTAAGATATTGTTGTAAGACTTTTAAAAACCTTAATAAAAACCCCCTTTCTATAGTTATTTTTTTGCGTTTACAATGCTATTTTTATTTCACAAAAATATTCCCCAGTTGTTCCGTTCGGAATATTTTATGAGTCCAAATATTACCATAGTATGGTTCAATTTAGTAGTTGGTCCGATGGGAAGAAAGAAAACCACGTAATGAGTTCCAATCGGAACAACTAGTTGATCCGTTTAGTAACAGGAAATAAGTCTCTAATACGCGGTGCCAGCTGTCAAAGTTAGACAACTGTCAATACTTCTAAGGTTAACTTGCAAAAAACTTACACACACTATTTTTTTTTGTTCTTTTAGCGACACACCTACGCTGAATGTTCGGACGCTCACTGACGCGACAATTCGATCGTTATAATCCTACCAATTTGAATACGCATAAAAATCGTTGAAAAAATTAAGAAATCAATGGTTTTTTTATAAATGGAGTAAAATTTTCTTGTAAATAGGGTTTTGCTCTGCAATGGCCAAAAACCAACGGGGGCCGGCAAACCGGCTAAGCCACCCTACCCAGTTCTGGAACTCAGCGGACCCGCGCGGCAGCCGCTGTAAGCCTCTTCGCACACGCGTGTGTCCGCTGACCACAGACCACAACCACAAAACGCCGCCACCGACCTATTTCCTGTTGTTTTCATACATTTTATATGAACTCGCCGCACATGGTTGACGGCCCTGCTGCCGCTTCTAGTCGTCACTTGTTTTTTTGTTCTAGCTTCAAGTGGGGGCGTTTGTGGCTGTCGCGTGTGTGTGACGCGTGTGCAGCGACGGTAAAGGGCCCATAGAGTATTAGTCCGCCTGCAGGCAACGGCCTGTCAGTTAGCTGTGACCGATTGCGGCTAATATGACGGGTAAGCCGTTGCAGCGCTGCTTTCGCGCGGCTAACTCGTAAATTTGAAGGTGCTCCTATGCAATACCTAACGCTAGTTGGACTGTGTAAGTAGGTAACAAACTACTGTACTTATTTAAAATACAAATGACAGAAAATATATTTAATAACAAACTTTAATTATCAATACGTAGAAATAATAAATTAATATGTAGATATTAAGGTTTATTCGTTATAGCTGGCCGTGATAATCTTGTTGGACTCGCCTGTGTCCTCCTCATCAGCCAGGATGATAGTGTAGCTGTTCTTCAGGGAAGTCACCTGGTTCTGAAGGGCCCGTAGCCGGATTTCCACCATCTCGAAATTCTCCTGCAAGTTATTTATCTGAATCTGCATTCGTTGACGGATCTGTGAAACATAAAACTACCTTGTAGGTACTTCTTGAAATTCCCTGAATTGCTTTGCGACTTTTGGCCTAATTGCTTTCAAAGTTGTTTTATTTTTTCTCTGGCAGCTCATTTGAGCTGTACCTAATACCACAGATAATATAATATAATACTATACTAGTACTAATACCAATATAAACCAAAACTGACGGAACTTAATATGGCTGACTAGCAACTCGCTACCTAGTGTTATGTATTAATTAAGATCCTTAAAATATGTGCGAACATAATCATAGTTCGCGAATATCTGTTTTATTACACACTTTTAAATAGATCATAGTTTTATGTGCATATAGCAGCCTGTCTACGCATTCATTTGTCAAAGCCATCACTAGCCATGATAACAAGTATTTCGCTTCCACCGGCCTTAATGACCTCCGTGTATTTCTAGAGCTCCCGGGTTCGATTCCCGGTCGGGTAAATATTGAAACCAAACTTTTCAATATTTCCTCGGGTTTGAGTGTATGTAGTTAGAAACCGTTGTTGTTTTCAATTTCCATAATCCTACTAGTGCTCAAGATACTATAGTTTGGTAATGGAACAATGTATGTGATAGTGTCCAATATTTATTTATTTAGTTTTGATTTTGATAACTACCTCGTTGTGAATAAAAAAAGGACTTAGGGCACAGAATAGATATAAGTACTGCTTAAGGACGCTAACCATAAAACTATATTGGTTTACTGAAGAGTAAACCAATATAGTTTTATGGTTAGCGTACCCCGCTAGAGAGTAAGCTTGTCAATGTGCAAACGTTACTATCGCGTTCGTCTTATGTCTTCTATTCTAGATCTCACGTTTTACTATTACGATCGATCTGTCAAAATTTAACTCAAACGCGATAGTGACGTTAGCACTGATCCGATAAAAGCTAGCTAAAAACTGACACTTCAGTGAGAGTGCACCATAAAACTCAATTGACCGCCATTTGACCAATATGAATCGAGTTAGCAAATTTCTGAACGAGCGCAGTTCAGAAATTTCCTTAGGCACTTGCCTAAGGAAATTTCTGAACTGCGCTCGTCAAAGGATTCATTAATGATGTTGCAGCAATGTGTAGGTATTTCGCTTTTAATGGGTACTGGCATAAACACGCATTTTTTACTATTAGGTACATCAAAATACTAAAAGTTTCATTTTCCCATCTTTTATTTTATAAAACGAGCACTTAGGGTAGATATATACTATACTCTCTTTCAAATACGATGGTACTGCTGCTAACACATTCATATAACGTAACAGCTGTTAGCGTTTACGAAAACTTTGACTTCGACATAAAAACAAATTTTAATTACATAAAAATAAATAAATATTAGGTACTTACTGTACAATAATAAAGTTTTATTAAGAATCGCGGTGTTCTTTCTTTGTATAATTTTCAGGTAAGTTATTTTTTTTTATATATTTTATAATTTTCGAGACGTAAGTACTAAATTAGTTTGTACGGTCATTAAAGCTTGAGATGTGACTATGTCCATTTACGCTTCCTTACCTCGTCCCTGTCTTACTGGCACGCTCTACACTGAGCTCAACTCTGCACCAGTTGCCGTTCCATCTCAGATATCTGCGTATGAAGGTATCTCCTCATCGACTCAGCTCTGTCCTTGCTCCGCGCTAGAGACCCTACTTTTAATTGGAGGTAAATGTATGTCCATTTACGCTTCCTTACCTCGTACCTCTCTTTTTGGCACGGTCTGCACTGAGCTCGACTCTGCACCAGTTCGACAACTGGGACGGCTCCCATCTCCGATATCTGCATATGAAAGTATCTCCTCATTGACTCGGCTCTGTCCTTGCTCCGCCCTGGAGACCTTACTTTTAATTGGTGGTAAATTTATGTCCATTTACGCTTCCTTACCTCATCCCTCTCTTTCTGGCACGCTCTGCACTGAGCTCGACTCTGCACTAGTTGCCGTTCCATCTCCGATATCTGCGTATGAAGGTATCTCCTCATCGACTCAGCTCTGTCTTTGCTCCGCGCTAGAGACCTGCTGCTCTCAATCTTCAGTTCCTCCATATCTTTTAGCAACTGCATGCACTCTGTTGACTTTTCCCTATATCTTGCGTCTTGTTGTGAAAGTTTTTCTTCGAGTCGAAGGATGTTGCATCTGTAAATTTGTCGTAGCAATAAAAAATACAAATTAAAGTTAGCGTTTGAAAACATTATCCTGCATAGGTACAGAAAATAATAAAATTAATAATTTAAAAATTAAAACACGACTGCCAAATCAAACGAAAAAGTAAATAATAACCAACTCTCATAACAGTCGGTTTATTCATTTTAGTCATTATGATTAAAAGTTATATATTTTTTAAATGTACTTGTCAAGGCCTTTCATTTGATACCCGTATTGCTATAATTGAAGAAAAAAAATCATTATTTTTCTATAGCGCCACAAGTAATGCCACAATGAATATTTTATAAAAAGTAAAATAAAATTGCCAGTGTTACTCAGAGTGACATAACGTTTCTAATAATATCTCATACATTAAAATCCGTTAAAGTATTCAAAAGTTATGGTGGACTAAAGAAACTCACATACAATACTTACACCCATAAATACATGCATACATTTATACGTAAACACAACGAATTCCTTTTTTTAAACTGAGAAAAAAATAATATAAAAAATGAAACCGACTTCAATTTTTTTAATTTTTTACATTCCTTTTTTGTTTCAAATTATGTAGGGCAGAGATACCCTTTGTGGCCACTTTAAGGATCTTTTTACTTTTAAACACTATGTACTAAATGGCCTTAGGTATTAAGGACAAAATTATATCTTAAATTATAGATAATTTATCTACCTTTAAGGGTACATTTTTCAAATTTAAAAAAGTGAAATGTATTTTTGAATATGTGTGAGAGGTGCCAAATGTACCGGTTTTGGCCACTTATTGATAGTTAAACTTTTGTAAGTATAGCGAAAAATCAAAACCAAACCCAGGTTAAATCAATATATTCTAATGCGCTAGAAACCAATCATTTGCAAAACAGCAATTTAATTGTAAATAACAAAGGTTTATAAAGTATTTCATCCAAAACAAATTTCTTAAAATTTTCATACAAAACATTTTATAAAACAGAAAATGCAATTTATTGAAAAATAATCGTATGACTTTTGGAATTCTAAAGGTTGTTATTATTACCTGGAAACACCTTATTTTAATTGCCTTTAGCAAAAATGGCGAAAAGTTGTTTAAAAAACTTTTAGAGCAAAAAGTGGCCAAAACCGGTACAGTGGCCAAAACCGGGGCTTCTGCCCTTACTTTTACTTTTTTGCATTCACAATGCATTTTTTTATTATTGAAAATGAAGTATTAGAAAAAAACGACCCATCTCACAACTAGCTCCGATGGGACTCGAACCCACGACCTTTCACTGTCAGGCGAATGCTCTGGAGTCGTTCTCCTAGCTCCGAGACGATCAGTGGTTCGACTCCGTAGCTCAGTGGTTAGATAGAGCATTCGTGAGAGGTCGTGGGTTCGAGTCCCATCGGAGCTAGTTGTGAGACGGGTCGTTTTTTCTCTAATACTGCTAATACTTGATTTTTAATACTTTTTTTTCTTAATTTTTAGTGTCGATTGTACCATAAGATAACCATATCTCAAAAACTACTGAAACGATTTTGATGAAACTTAGACTGTTCCCTAAGTTGGCAGACACATAATTTAATCCAAAAAGAATCATCTCAATATGACTTACAGTTTTTGAGAAATTCGTGGACAATCATACAAACACACAAACATTCATACACTTATGATATTAAAAATACGTGCTAGGAAGCCTAAATAGAACGCTATACTCAAGTATTATCCAATATAAACTAAATCACATACATACAGGTCAAACTGATAGCCCCCTTTTTGAAGTCGGTTAACAAATATTACGATCTTACGTCAAAAATGACAGGAAATAGGTGCGCATTCTTAGGTGCGCTTTTATTTCTATTCGCTAGGCTGTTTTGATAGTCCAACCGGTTACATAGTGGTTGTTGATCAATGCCTACGTATGTACCACTTTATTACAATGACGCACTTACGCAGCTACACCTACGCTACGCAAGATTTCCGAAAAAAGGATTTAATTTTTATGTTGACAATAAACTTAACAGGTCGTCATGTCAGCCGAACGAGACGCCCACTGCTGGACTGGATCAACAACGATCGGTCCTGCGCTGCCCGCATTCAGCGGCTTCCCGCGACCTTGACTCGATCGTCGGTCCACCTTGTAGGGGGCCTGCCCACGGAACATCTCGGGTACGCGGTCGTCATTCGAGAACCTTTCTGACCCAACGGCCATCGGTTCTTCGCGTTATGTGTTCTGCCCACCGCCACTTCAGCGATGCAATCCTTCAAGCCACTTATCAGGTAATCCCACTAATATAAGGTTGCAATGATCAACCCCAACGAACAATGTTGTTTCATATTAGTTTATTCATGGAAATGGCGTTAAAAATTCTGGTCACATAAATATATGCTTACAGTACCTACAGCAACTATGTGGCTTTACTATTATATTAGACCCCGTGTTCAGGATTAAATAAATAGTTTGAACGAAGCTTAAAAAGGGGATAAAGGGCGAGTAGATACAGTTAAAAATATGTGGTGCAAGCGACACTTTTTACAAGCTTCTATTTAACTTGCAGTGTAATTGTCCCTTCGTCAAGTCTTACAAGCTAAACTTGACCCACTTCCCAGTGTCCGATTGAGCTGAAGCTTTGCATACAGGCACACGAGTAAGACCATGGCGCTATAGTAAGACCGGATGGTGGTAGCTAGCCAGGGGTACTTGAACAAGTCCCACCTCCAACCAAACTGAATACATTATGTACCCCCACTGGGAATCTAATCCAGGATCTAAGTCTGATACCGATTGTGTATACCACTAGACCACAGCGGCGCCTAACAAACACTTTCATCATACCTTTACTATAACTTCGTCCTTTGGCGGCATGGACCTCCGATTTAGGCATAGGCCTTCGCTAAGTGCGGTCCACACCGCCAGCGAGTGAGCGAGCGAGCTGGCGGGTGAAGAGAGGCGAGCTGGCGGAAGAGGTGAGGGAGCGGGCGAGCGACCATCGTTTTATCTCTTTTCATACCTACTTCGGTTCTTACCGCAAACTACAGAGCTAAGCTACGCTACGGGTAACGAAGTTTAGCGTAACGCTAACGAGGTGAAATAGTACCATCGCAACAGCCCTACACTTATTTAACTAAAACGAAACTTCGTTATACCCGTCCTTCTCACTCTCCGGGCATGACAGAATCGAGTGTATGCGGTGGGGCTAACGAAGTTTCGTTTTTCGTTTTAAATTAACTGGGCTACTGGCGTCGTCGGATATTTTATTCGCATCGTTTGAAAGAGTTGGTGACTTAATACTCGTATTTATCATCTCTGTAGTTTACGGTGTGAACCGAAGTATGAAAACTGATGAAAAGATGCTCACCCGGCTCGCTCGCAAGCTAGCGGTATGACCCGCGCTTTATAGATAGATAAAGATTTTTTATAGTAGGTACTGTGATTGTACTCACTTGCTTTCGTCTAGGCTTTTAGACAGACCATCAATTTCTCTTTGCTTTTCATCCAAAGTCATCCGCAGTGCCTTGTTCTCTTCATATATTTTAACTCTTTCTGCCTTTTCTTGGTTTAAATTGTTTACAGCAATGACAAGCTGAAATCGTATTATATTATTTAGTTTAATATTATGAGTATAATCGGGGAACAGTTAAAATAAAATTCTTACTTAAAAAATCTGTTTATTTAGAAATTAATAAATAAGAGCTGTAAATGAGGGTTCGTTAAAAATTGCAAAAGCTATGGGAGTAGTGAAAGTTCAAACTTTAATCAGAATTTTGATCAATAATTGCATGGCATCACGTTAATAACAATAACAGCAATGCTTAGATGTCCATGGGTTTTTATTTACCTTTTCTTTAACCCGCTGTAGTTCATTGGACAACTGCTGCGAGCTGTCTTCAGCAAGTTTCTGCATTTGCTTGGCTTCCTGCAGCTGGATCTGGGCGCCTTTCAAGAGATCTGGTAAGGGCGAGAGCTCTTGCAACTTCTCTTGGAATTGCATCTAAACAATTTACATTGAAGACTGTTGTTATTATACGATATTATATTGTTTGTGCCGCCTGGAGGTACTCGAAAGTACTCGAAACAATGGAGATAACAAACTTCAATCAAAGGAAACGTTCTCTTATTTTTTATGAGGAACAAATTCATTAAGTATATGAATTCATTTATTTATGCATTGAGGATTTTCATTATATTGGATTTATAGACCCGACCACATGTGTCTCAGTAACAAAAATAATTTCTTGTTCTCCCTCGACCCATATACTTGGAGATTTGTATAAGAATACTAGTTGGAGACATAAATATTAATATAATTTCAATGATTAGTCAGGAATCGTATTACTTGTGTTTTACAGCGCACGGACTTTTTCCTGCAATAACATTACCAACAAAGGGATTTGCATGTCTTGATCATATATTAGTTAATACAGTCCCAAATTCTGTTGGTATAGTATGTATATTGTAATACAGACATAACAGACCATGACCTAGTATTGGTGGGTCTTGAATTAGATAAATCATTGCACAGACATGTACATAGATTTGTCTTGAAGAGAAACGTAGATAAAATTAAACAGGAACTCTCCAAAACTGCCTGGTCGCTGGTACAAGACATTCCCAACACGAATCAAAAGGTCACTGAATTTTGTAAACGACTAGCCGACACTAATAAGTGCATGCGCAGAAAGTTCGCATAAGTCAGTCAAAAAATTCAAAGCCGTGGATTCCCCAGGGACATCTGAGTTGCATGAGAGACCGAGACAGGTTGCGCATGAAATCCAAGAAATCACCTGATAATCACAATCTCCACATAATTTTCACTCGTTACTTCAACTTCAGCAACTTCTGCAATGGTCTCCTGCGTAAGCTGACAACTGAGTACGAGAACAACTCCGACAGCTCGAAATATCCACGAAAAATGTGGAAGACTGTAAAATCTGTGTCTCACTTTACCGACAGTATATGTAAACCTATGGAGCTACTCGTGATTAAAGGTGCCTCGGACGCCAAGAACTCACTTGACATTTGTAGGGATTATTTCTCCACGGTTGGACAAAAGTTAGCTAACGATATTTTACATAAAATTAATATATAACCAAATGCGTTAGCAGCTAAAATACCTAATACTGAATGTAAAGTTTTTTTTTTATCTAACCTAATGATGAGTTTGGACTGGATTCTCTTATCCTATCACTGAAAACTGACAAAGCTTGTATCGATAGTATATCAAACTCGGAGAGAGTTTGTATTGTTAGTTCTGACGGCGATATTTTTTTTACATTTTCAAAAATTAGCTGCGGGCTTGCGTCACTTTAAAATCATCAGATTAAGAAATTGGAGCTTCATTAGGGTTTACTGAACAACCCCTATGAAAATTGACGCGCTCAAGTATATCAAGATGACGGTTTTTTTACATTTTCAAAATTTCGCTGCGTGCTTGCGTCACTTCCAAATCGTCAGATTAAGAAAATGGAGCATCAGTAGGGTTTACTGAACACCCCCTATGAAATTCTAATCATCATCATCATCATCAGCCATTTAATGTCCCCACTGCTGGGGCACTGGCCTTCCTTATGGATGAATAAGGAGAATGAGCCATGCCATGACCCACCACGCGGGCTCAGTGCGGATTGGTGGGTATTAACGACTGCAAGTGCAGCCGGGACCAACGGCTTAACGTGCCTTCCGAAGCACGGAGGAGCTCGAGATGAAAAGTTTTTGGTCACCCATCCCGTGACCGACCATTGCGAACGTTGCTTAACCTCAACGATCGCAGGCCAAGCTATCCACTGCGCCACGGGCTCCTCCAATTCTAATAGGTTGACACTATTAGATATCTTGGTGTAATCGTTGATCAAAACCTGAACTTTTGACGTTATTGTTGATCGAAGACTTCAAAGCTCACACTAATCTAGTATTGGGTAAAGTACGGAAAACTGCCAGTATTATGTGGTTGCTTTGCCGCTCTGCACTACTAGATACTCTAAAGACTGAATATTTTGAATTAACACAATCAATTATCGCTTATTGTATCACATGCTGGGGGAGTGCTCTGAAAACCTTTCCAGTTCAGCTTGAAAGGGCCCAAAGATTTGTACCGAAGACGATGGTGGGAAAGCCATTTAGTTATCCCACTAAAATGCCGAAGAAGTGGAAGTGGAAGTAAAATTTTCGAACTATCATCAAGCAAGATGCATCATAAGGTTTTGAATGCAAACGATTACCACGTCCTACTAAAGTCACACTAAAGTGACGCGTTTTGAAAATTAAATGCCCGTCATTAAAGGTGACTTTTGCCAGACGTTTTATTATGATAAAACAGAATGTATTTTAAATTAAAACGTGTAAAAGAAGTGTTTGTAAGCTAGTAAATAACTAGGAAATAGTTTAAATTAAATTTAGACAACAAAATTGCTAAGTAATCTACCTACATTTTATTAATACGTGCATTTGAAATTATAAAAATATGAATAATTATTAAGCCACATGCATCATGATGTCGACCGAGCACACAGTACAATATTGTAAAACGAAACTGGTGCCCACAGTACAACAACAACAAGCTGTGCCGTGCCTATGAGGGATTTTCTGACAGATGATTAAAAAAAAAAGTTAGTTCCAAAAAACTCAACAGATGGCGTTCATCAGACATGGGTCTGCTTTTTTTATTTGCAGGCAAGGAGTCTACGTTAAGGCGGTCAATTAAAAAAAAAACACTTGCAGAAGGAAAAAAACATTTTCAGGACTGAACAGGCTTATCTACAACTCGCGGTATGGTCGGTATGGTATTGCAACGCAAAACAAGAGGAATAATTATTAGACATTTCTTTTCTTCCGTCAACGTCAACTTTTTTTTGGCCTTGCACCTTCTTGCACAACTTTGAAATACAAGTGTAGGTCAGATCAGATGAGATACATGTCTGGTCAGCGCCATCTATCGAGCTAATAAATAAACTTTTTTTATTTTATTTGCTGGTAGAAAATCTCTCATTGTGGGACCATTAGATATAACGCACCGTTTTGTATATTATCTTCTTGGTTATATTTTTTTATTCATATATGTAAGAATATACGCTTTCCACAGCCAGGAATCGGAGGTAAAAGCTAAAATCCAAAAACACATTCTGTAGTTTTGGATCTGTCACATGGATCAAATCTCTCTAATAAATATGATAAATTAAATTAAAGGAAAACAATGAAAAATCATGGATTCGATGTCGGGTCGAGTCTCAAGTAAGCAATATATCGAGTACTTCACCTCCAGGCCGCCTGAATAAATTCCATCCTGTATGATACTTTATGTATGTACTGCACTACGCAGTTACGCTACGGCGGACGCTAAGCTACTACGCTACGTTTCTGCGCTACGCTTCTGCGCTACGGGCGGACGTTCTGCTACTACGCTACGCTTTTAATAATATGCTACGTTTCTGCGCTACGCTTCTGCACTACGGGCGGACGCTAAGCTACTACGCTATGCTTATATGCTACGTTTCTGCGCTACGCTTCTGCGCTACGGGCGGACGTTCTGCTACTACGCTACGCTTTTAATAATATGCTACGCTTCTGCGCAACGGTACTGCGCATCGCTACTAGTTACTAAGTACTACAAGCTCCACTTTACTTCGCTACACAATTAGGCTATGCTGCTATTACGCATCTGAATTCTTCTGATAGCGCAACTTGAAATAGTTTAAGGAGTAATTGGTACTTATAGGTAATGTTTCCAATCGTCCATAAGGATCCTATTTATTGTTAACTAACCCGTAAGAAATAAATGATTTAATTCTCGAGGTATAAACCTACACATCTTACTCAACATTTTCTACAGACAAAGAAACGCCGATGCTATATTTAATTATACCTTCATTTTTTGAATTTCAATCTGGATTTGATCGGACACTTGTTTATTATCGTACTCTATTATATCCAGCTGCCTTCGAAGTTCTTCCACCTGCTGCTGTGCTTGTAGGTACTAAAAGATAAATCGATTTATTAACCATAGAGACAAAACTTTAAAGAAGAGATTATAGTAAAAAAAATATACTTTTGTATTAGCGCGGTCTTACTTCATAAATAACGATACGTCTTATAAAACTGCCGACTGATGTCTGATTGACAAGTCGTTGGGGCATAATTTTCTCGCCTTCATACATTCATATTGTGACTCGCACTCTACGCTACTATTAGTATAGCCTACATTGTCACACAATAAAAATTACTCGTCGACTGGCGTAAGATACCAGCAGGTCTACTCTAATTCAACGAAATACGAAACTTCGTTAGCCCAGATGCTTTCACTCGATTCTGTCATGCATGCGCGGAGAGTGAGTAAAAAATTTGAGAAGGCCTCTAAGTTTCATAATGTAAATCCGGGCTTAATTAGGAAGTTCGTGGATATCGTGCCTAACTATATAAAAAACTACTACTCTCTTAAACCAGAGTAAGAATATATCTTTTGACGAGTTTCTTGTCGGTTCTTCTCGGTAGGTCACCCGCGCCGTAGGATTAGCGAACCGTAGCGTAGCTTCTTCGACGTTTATAAGCTCTGTACTCTACTCTGTGGAAGTATCGTAAGTATTGTAATATCATAGTAGGTGCTCATAACGCCTGGGGTGCTGGGTCGGATAACAATCACGTGGGCCTGTAAACTGTTTGTCCTAGTCACAGACAACTAAGCTGTCCTAGTGCATTGCACACGTGCCTGGGATGGACAGTGGGACGCGAAGGCGTTGCAAAGAAAAGGGTATTCATATCGCCTTTCTTACTTCTGTCTGTCATACAAGGATCACACTATCATCTATTTTGCTTATTCAACTCAAACCAAAATCCTTAAGTAGGTACCTACTTACTGGATGAACATAAATTGTGGTTTTTGAAAGCGACCACATCAGCATGTTTAGTGTGTGATTTTCTTCTCACACTCGATTGCGATACATATTTTGTATGGTGTTGAAGCAGGACATAATTTATTCCGCTAGATGGCGGGCCGCCAGCACCAATTTTATGTTGTAGTGTACTGCGTACCTAAGTATATCTATAGTAATATGTAGCGTAGTCACAATCACAACCTATATAAGACGATGTCTGTATGTCAACAGGCATGACAAAACCTACCGATTATTCGGTAGATCTACTGATTTAGGTAATGGGCTACCGAAATACCGATTTCAGACGTGAATTTACCGATAATTTCATTTTGCTCTTTTATCAATAGTAACACTACTTAAGCTAGAAACACATTTCTCTGGCGCAGTGCAGCGCAGTGCAGCGCAGCGTCGACCGACGCAAGATCTGGGTGTGCACACTTTACTAGTGTGGCGCAGCGCGTTCTGACGAAATTTTTGATCAGTGTCAATCGAGTCTTTGCCGAGCTAACATCTGCATTATGTTTTCTTCTAATTTTGAAAACAATTTCTGTTCTTACTTGAACATAATATGTTCAAGTAAGAACAGAAATCCAAAAAAAATATGTTGATGATTACGATGATAAGATGATGATGAATGAATACGAGGTGCAATTTATATCTATACTAATACTATAAATACACTTTGTTTGTTTGTAATAGATAAACTCAAAAAATACTGAACTAATTTTAGAAATATTTTGTGGAATTTATTTTCAAATCAGAATTATACATTATTTTTGTTATAAAATTAAAAAGTATAGTGTACTAAAAATACTTTAATACTGTTTTAACAGTATAATTAACAACCCTACATGATAATGAATTGGTGACTCTTTTAAACAGAAAAATAATTTTTAAATTGGCCCATTATTGACGGAGAAATCGGAGAACATAAGTAGTAAAAAGCATAATACAGCGCTCCGCTGCGCAGTCCGCTACCGAGCCATCTGACGATACAATGCTAGAAAGTGGTGGGGCCTGGGGGGTCTGGCGCAATCGGAGCCGAGCGATCGACGTCGCACCAGATTGCTCTGCGCCACACCACACTGCATATATGTGTTTCTAACCATACTAAATGTTTAAAACCGATTCGTGAGACGCGTCAACACACTGCGCCAGAGAAATGTGTTTCTAGCTTTAGCTAGATAGGATAGGATCAAAATTCTCGGAATCCGAGCCATAAAATACTATCTTGAAAAAACATTATATGATTTCCTCCTGCATAAAAAAAGTACCTACTCTGTGGTAGTTGCACTAGCACTACGTATACACAGTTTGTTCAAAAAATAAGGTGACTTTTGAATTTTTTCCAAAACCATTTATTTATTCATCAATTTGTATTTTGCCCCCTTCAAAGTAATCACCCTCTGATAAAATACACTTATGCCAACGCTTCTTCCAATCCGCGAAGTACTTAAGAAAATCGATTTTCGGGATCTTGTTCAGCTCCTCCAGCGATGGTGTCTTAATTTCCTCAATCATGCCAAATCGTCGTCCTTTCATAGGCCCCTCCAGTTTGGGGAATAGGAAGAAGTTGCAGGGGGCCAAATCCGGCGAATACGGTAGCTGAGGCAGCAATACGGTGTTGTTTTTGGCCAAAACATTGCGCACATTGATCGATTTCTGCGAATCGCTTCGCGCAAACTGCGAATAACTTCGAGGTAGTACTCTTTATTAACCCTATGAGCCTGTGGTAGGAACTCGTAATGCACCATGCCTCTGCAATCAAAGAAAACGGTGAGGAAAACGGTGCTGGGCCGTCCAGGACGCTCCTCATCATTGACATCTTCTCGACCTTCTGCGAACAACTTGTACCACTTATAAATGCTTTTTTTTAGTCAACATAGAATAGCCAGAGGCTACGCGCAACAGTTCCTTAGTATCTTTGCGAACTTTATTTTGTTTTTCACGCAAAATTTGATGCATATTCTTTGATCCATTTTTTGGAATAGGCAAAAATCCCCGCAGAGGAAAAACACCTTCGCGCTTTTTAGCTGTCAAAAACTAATTAAAGTTCCAAAATGGCCGACCTTGTCAGCATAAGCCACGGATAGAGTACCAACATAATGCCACCAAAAAATCAATAAATTTATTTACGTAATTCGTGAAAATTTAAAAGTCACCTTATTTTTTGAACAGCCCTCGTATATTACTTTTATAAACAACTCTATAATCTACAAAACAAAGAGTTATGCGTTTTAGAAATTGACAACTTTATAACTTATAAAGTTGTCAATTGATCCTTATTATAAGGATTATATTGATCCTTATAAATTATAAGGATCGATTTAGATCGTCATAGAATTGCGATGAAAAACTGAATATTATAAATGAAAGTTTGTGAGTATGGATGTATGTTTTTTACGGGGGCACACCATCTTTATCGATTTTCTTACCTAAATACTTATTACCAATTAACTCTTTTCTCGCTGGTAGAGGTAAAAAGTTATATGTTTTTGTTTGAACAAATAACTATTTTCTGCTATACAACGTTGTTTTGAATAACAATAAACAATTTCCATATTATCGTCGTTTTATTTTTTACCGAAATTTTGAAATAAAACAGCAAATTCTTCCGATATTTTGCGGTAAAAAAACTACTGAAATCTACCAATTTTAAGCTGGCAGTCCTACCGAATTACAAATCTTTAGTTTTGCAACACTGCACCAGGCAGTAGTCTGCAGTAGTCAGTAGTCACTATTCTACAGTATTCTGCAGTGCAGTATGTAGCACTAAGTATGGAGTCTCGCGTCATCCGCGAATAAAGCAACACATTCAACCGAACACGCATTTTATTCCCTCACGGGTCAACCACCATCGCCAAAGTGGTGACCCCAACGCTCAATAAATATTCAATTTCGCGAGTGAACAAATAAACAATCGTTAACTGGTGAACTTTTGTAATTTCGAAAGTTAATCAGTTATGTGTCAGACCCGGAAGTCAAATTAGTCATCCCCGAGGATGCAGCGAACGGCACCCAGCAGCACCCCGCAAGCAACTCCATCACCCAGCAGCACCTCGCAAGCAACTCCATCACCCAGCAGCACCCCGCAAGCAACTCCATCACCATCAACTCCAGAGTGTCGGAGTTCTGGACCACACAGGCAAGACTGTGGTTTCATCAGTTCGAGGCAATCATCACACCCCAGAAAGCAAGTGACCTCCAACTTTAACAATGCGTTATAGCTAAGCTGGGTAGGGACGAGCTAGGGCAGGTAAGCGATATTGTAGAGAATCCGCCAAAAGTAAATAAATACCAAACGTTGAAAGCGCGACTGATCTCGTCATAGATACGAGGAATCCGAAAAAACTGCAAAAACTTCTGACAGAAATCGTACTCGGTGACCAAAAGCCTTCACAGCTCCTTAGGAAGATGAAGGCACCTTGGAAGGAACAAAGAACCAGAAGAAACCGTTAAGATATTGTGGGTCGGACGTCTCCCTCAAACGGTGCGTGCTGTAATCACGGCGGCGCCGGTGTGCAATTTCGACTTTGATGCAACTGCGACCATCGCGGACAAAATTATGGAAACGATACGTCCATCAGATGTGTATAGTTTTGGAATAAAGTGGCTGTGACATACGGACGGACGGACCGACAGACAGACAGACAGAAAGACATGACGAATTTATAATATTCTGATCTGCTCCGAAAACGAATCACAGCATGAAAAGGATCTGGATCAAATTTTTCAACGTCTGAACAAATACGGCATCACCATAAACAGGGGGCCGACTCTCAGGCAATCGAGAAAAGTTCATTCAAATATAACACAGTTTTTGTATTGTCAGAAATTCACAATCAAAAAAGTTCGATCGAAAACCAGTCGAACGCTACGAATGGTAAAAACCATGAAGCTCGACTTAATCTGAGGTAACTGGAGAGTGCAGTACGAACAATTTTTTGAATACCACAAATAACACAGTGGCTGTCTTCCGTCTCACCTACACTTTAAAAAAATACGTATGGTCATATGAGACAGCTGACAGCCACTACATACATAAATGTCAAATTTACTGGCGACACTTTTTTATTCAGGGTGAGAGCTCCAGTTACCTCAGAGTATTAAGTCAAACTTCATGGTAAAAACCAATAGATGTTCGTATACGAACTTAGCTGTCAAAATGAATTTGTTGACATGTGAGACAGCTTAGTTTGTTTGAAACGTTCTAACTTTTCAATAGAAACCACAAACAAAATGTTCGACATACGAATTACCACACTAAAAAAGGTCGAATGCCTGAGAATCGGGCCCCAGAAGCATAAGAAATCCAATTACCTCATGTATTCCACTATGAGCAATTACATAAAAGCCAAATCGAAGACAAGGAGTTGGAAAATCTCAAATCGAATTTTAAAACTTAGATTCAAATTAATTTTTATGCCATTATGCAAACCACGAACTAATATTTGAAACGTCAACACCGCAAGCGAGTTTGTTTATTCCGTCACAGTTCTGAGAAAAGCGTTATCAATTTACGCACGCAGTACGACCTGAAAAATTCCGATGACGTCTTCGTGAGAAAGGAAGGCAAGAAGCTGTTAACAGCGCCATACGAAGGTCCATTCAGAGTCATCAAACAAATCCTAAATATTATACATTATACATTACAAGTCGGTTCTCGTAATATCGTTACCTATCTCGCTAGATCGTCTTACGTTAAAAGTTCACCCAATCCAGAGTCGGTAATACCGACACCGCCACCGCCATTAACACCCGAAATTATGACGACACCTGAGCCTGAATCGTTTCGTAAAGGAATGACTGTCGACGCCGGCGCCGGCGCCCGCCGCCGCGCCGAAATCACCGCTCGGTACAAAATCCGGTCGAGCCATTAACGGCCAGATTTAATAATTCCACAGATAGGGATAGGATAGGATCCAGATTAGTTGGTAACAAGACCAGAGGTAACAACAAGGACGTACCCAGGGGGGGGGGTCCAGGGGGCCTGGACCCCCCCCCCCCCCCCCCGCCCCCGAAAGTGTCCATTAATCCGCGGGATGGGCGTGAACTACACGACGTTATCCCGCGGGAATGTGATAGTTTTCCGGAATAAAAAGAAGCCTATGTTGCACTCCAGGCTACAAAGTATCTGTGTCCCAAATTTCAGCCAAATCCGTTCAGCCATTTTGGCATGATTGAGCAACAAACAGCTAAACTATCCCCCCCGCCCCCTCCCGAACGGACCCCCCCACCCCTCCCGACAAAAAATCCTGGGTACGTGCTTCGGTAACAACACTTATGAACGTCAAAGAAGCTACGCCATCGGTTCGCAAATCCTACGGCGGGAGACCTTGCGAGAAGAACCGGCAAGAACCTTTGTAAAAACCTTTCTTTTTAAGGGGGGAATATTATGTAATGTACTGCGTACCTACATAAGTATATCTATAGTAAATATAGTAAGATAGTATAAGTAAGTAGTATAGGTAGTTAAGATCAAATAAATAAAAAAAAATATAGCAATATGTTAGTTACAACCTATATTTATAAGACGATGTCTGTATGTCATGTCACCGTGACCAAGCAATAGTCTGCCTGTAGTAGTCAGTCGTCGCTATTCTACAGTATCTATTCAGTGCAGTATGTAGCACTCAGTATGGAGTCTCACGTCATCCGCGAATAAACCGAACACGCATTTTATTCCCTCAGGTATCAACCACCATCTTCGCCAAAATGTTAACGCGATCGAGTGTGTAAAAATCTTGCACTATGAATGCTAAAAAAATTTTAAGTACTTTTTACCTACCTACACAAATAAACCTTGATAATACGAAGGTCTGTTTTTGCCACAAATAAATAAACCCTGTTATTATCTATATTCATAAGTAACTATCTTATATTAATTTATCTGTGTTTCATACCTTGACTCGATAGTCTTGCAATTGCTCTGTTTTTTCAACAATCGTTATTCGCATTTCCTCCATTTCCTCCTTGAAGTCCCGGATTTGAGTCTTCATTGAATTAACATCCTCTTCGGTAAATTTCCGATTATCCTACAAATATTGATAACCTTATACACATGTAGTTTACACCGGCCAATGCATTTTATTATCAAAAACATACAGAAAGTGAAACGTATACCACCTCCCCTTTTATTTTAAAGTCGGTTAAAAAGAGATTAAAAGTTAAAAGAACTTACCTAACTGCCAACTGAAAAGGAAAAAATAATATCTTTAAACTAGTAGGTAGGTCCTATTCGTGGTCGGTGCCTTTTTTCATATTGCATGCTCCTGGCTGGCACTGACTGAAAAGTTAGTTACTTTAAAGATATATTTTTTCCTTTTTAACCGACTTCAAAAAAAGGAGGAGGTTCTCAAGTCGTGTGAATGTTTTTTTTATTATCTATGTTCCACGATAGCTCCGCCATTCTGATAAATCTTTTTTTAATAGACAGACCAGTTTCAATTTGGTCCCATGAAAAATTTACAGTACTCGGTTCAGAAGTTTCTTCAGAATCCTGAAAAAAACACGTTGTTGTCGTGTGTTAGTTCTTGCTTTACGCTTCAATATCTTCGGGAACTGTTAAGGCTGCGATTCCCTAAAATAGGGTATTTTAAATTATGGATTACTCGCAAATCACAAGTACTTCAAAGGAGAGTGGGCAAAAAACTATGGAGCTTGGACCAAGAAAAAAAACTGGCGGCCACTTCTAGAAGTAGCCTCTATTTAATGGTAGTGATATTATGTGCTTACATTTTTTAAAAACCTTACTTCGCTGCCATGGATAGTTTCAGAGTTACGACTTTTTTTAATATTTTAAGTTTCACTAAAAATACGTTAAAAATGATAGAAATACATTGTTTTAACAATTTTTTTTGTGTTTTATGTGGACTTAATTATGTAACTCTTAAGGTGCGATCACATTCGTCTGACGATACGTGTTCGGTTTTCATAGTAAATGTATGCACCAGAAGCACACTTATCTTATAACACGTCCATATAGATACGGCGTGTTATCACGTGGCATTAGACAGATGTGACCGCACCCTTAAGATTTCTTATAAGTTCACTCATCCAAATTCACATAATACAGGCTTCTGCCATTTTTTTGTTCTTTGTATTAGATCACGGTTTTCCTGTTTTTAAGCGTTTGTACACATTCACCTTATCAATTTTATCATCATCATCATCATTTTAGCCGTACGATGCCCAGCAGTGGGCGGAGGATTTCCACAACGATCCCCAAGGATTTCCACAACGATCGGCCCTGCGCTACCCGCATCCAGCGGCTTCCCGCGACCTTGACCAGATCGTCGGTCCACCTTGTAGGGGCCTGCCCACGGAACGTCGTCCAATTCGCGGCCGCCATTCGAGAACCTTTCCACCCCAACGGCCATCGGTTCTCCGCGCTATGTGTCCCGCCCACTGCCATTTCAACTGAGCAATCCTTCAAACGATGTCGGTCGTTTTAGTTCTCCTGCGGATCTCATCATTCCTGATTCGATCGAGCAGAGAAATACCAAGCATCGCTCTCTCCATTGCTCGCTGGGTGACCTTGAGCCTTCTTATGAGACCCATAGTAAAAGACCACGTCTCGCTTCCAAACTCATAACTGGCAACACACACTGGTCAAACCTTAGACTTGAGACATTGAGGTATTTTGGACGCGAATATATGCCGGAGCTACCCAAACGCTGGCCATCCGAGCTGGATTCGACGAGAGATCTCTTTCTCAAAGTTGGACTTACCTAATTGGATTGTCTGTCCCAGGTCGACATAGTGGTCAACAACTTCGAGTGTAATGTTCTCAAAATTAACTGGAGCGGATGCAACATGGGCATTGGACATGATTTTCGTCTTATCCATGTTCATCTTCAGACCCACTCTTTGGGAAGCATTGCTGAGATCTTCAACATTGTGTTTAGGTCTTCCAAGGTCTCAGCCATGAGAACTAAATCATCGGAAAACCGCAGGTGTGTTAGGTACTCGCCATTGATGTTGATGCCGAATCCTTTCCAGTCCAGTAATTTAAAAATATCCTCCAACGCAGCTGTGAAAAGTTTCGGAGAAATGACGTCTCACTGTTTCACACCTCGCTGTAGTTGGATAGGATTAGAGCTCTGGTTCTGTAATCGGACCGACATGGTGGGGTTTTGGTATAAGTACCTCAGCACCTCGATGTACCTGTAGTCTATTTGGCACCTCTGGAGAGACTGCTGCACGGCCCAGGTCTCGTTCGAATCAAAGGCTTTCTCATTGTCCACGGATGCCAAACAAAGTGGCAAGTCATATTCTTCGGTCTTCTGTATTACTTGTAGGAGCGTATGAATGTGGTCTTTGGTACTATACCCTTTTCGGAACCCGGCTTGTTCGGGAGGTTGGAAGTCGTCAAACCTGCGAGCGAGACGATTCGTAATGACTCTCGAAAACAGCTTGTAGATATGGCTCAGAAGCGAGATGGGTCGGTAGTTCTTCAAGAGAGTCTTATCACCCTTCTTGAAGAACAGCATCACATCGCTCCTGCCCCATGCCTTTGGCGTTTTGCCCTCGAGGATGACAGAGTTGAAGAGCTTCTGAAGGACCTTAAGTATCGGCTTACCGCCCGCTCTCAGAAGTTCTGTTGTGATTCCGTCATCACCCGCCGCCTTGTTATTTTGAGCTGCTTGAGAGCCATTCTAATCTCGTACAGGCTGACGTCCGGGTTATCTTCGGTATAGTGTCGGGTAAGCTTGGCTCTAGGTTCTGTAGCCTTACTTTCAACAGGTGTTTGCGTGGAGTACAACTGTCCATAGAAACTCTCAATCTCCCTCAGGATTTTATATCATGAACAAAATAAAAATATTTTTAATAAAAAAATGAACATTATCTTCTTAACTATCCACATCTGAGAGTTATACCCATAAGAAAAAATGAAGCACATATTCATAACTTTCATTTAGAATTAGATTCTTAAGTGGCCGCACACTTTTATTTTTTTAACCTTTGGTCCAGAGGTGCCCAGTCTCCTTTATTGCGAAACCGTGAGAGCGCAACTATATAGCCAAAGGAGAATATGAAGGGTCAACTCGCGATGTGACGTCACACGTTAATGCCATTGGTTCACCCGAATTTTCCTCGGAGGCCGTACTTTAACTTTCAATATCTCAGTCATTTTTGAAGATAGGAAAAAAATAAAAACATTCTTTTTGCTCGAGTAACATATTTTTTAGATATATATGCTGATAACAAAAATCATTGGTGTGACCCATTGTTGCTACCAAAACGCCCATCGTTTCTATTTCAGACAGGCATATAATCAGTCATGTTCATAGCACGTAACTCCAAAAGTACAGCGAATTGGTGAAAGTTGTCATACTTACGGCCGATTTCAATAAGCTATCCTCAGTAAGAGATATGCTTACTAAAGATTTATTGCCTAGTATTTCTGTTGACGGGAAATAACAACAGTTGCCTAGGAACAGATCCATAGTTGGCCTATCTCTTATCTCCTACTGAAGATAGATTATTGAAATCGGCCGTTCTAACGACACTATAGTGCGCGCCAGATAAGTCAGTGCGCCGTCAATGTCGAAGACTAATCTCTACCCTATCCTATCCTTAGAATTAGAACAAAAAAATGTACTTTTACTAGCACCAAAAATACTCCAGGCACGCGCAGAGTTATCTTACACTCAGTCTACAGTTACTGCTAAGGCATATTTTTTTTAATTTATACCTATTTACCTTGACTTCCGGTATCAACTCTGTGCAACATATACTATTCAATTTCGTTTCGAGATCTTTCAATTTAGCTTCGTACTTTTCTCTTTGATATCTTTCTTCATCCACTGCGTTCTTCGCTCTTATCAATTCTTCTCGCAGTTTCGATATCTGATGAAATATAATTTTAGTAATACAAATCATAAAAGAATAAAAAAGTTTTGATAAAATATATCAATCTCAAAAATACGTTTTTACATCGTGTTCCTTAAGAATTCCCAATGAAAGGTCCCGTACAGGGCCATCTATTGATTAAGTAAAGTTAGTATGGGAAAGAAAAAAAAACAGATATCTTAGAGGTAAGTAGTGTAGGTACTTAAGTATGGGAAATAACAGGAACACGCTGTGAAGTAGTATTACCTCCTGTAATCTGTTATGATCAATCGAAAAGCTGCTTTCGTGGTACGCTGTAGTAGTATCCTTGACAATCTCGGGCTCCTGAAAGATCTCAAAATTTAGCCTGGCTGCACACTGGCCACCGACCACAACTACAAATTTTTTTTTGTAGTTTTCATGCATTTTATAATTATGAACTCGCCGTACACGGTTGACGCCGGTGGTGGTCGCCACATGCTACTTATCCTCGCTACTCGCTTCTTGTGACAGGAAATACTGCCAGTAATGAGTTATACAAAAATCAGCGGCCACTGATCGCCCGCAAGTGCAGCAAGTGTCTACTACCCACCACATGTGTCTGTTTCCGCTCTTCAGCCACCTTTGTAGCCGCTTCTAGCTTGAAGGTGGCGGCGTTTGTGGCTATCGCATGTTAACAACAACATTGGAAATAACGACGGGTATTACCACATAGGTACACCCAGACCCGAGGAAATATTAATATATATAAATATTAATATTAACCGCCTCTGTGGTCTAGTGGTTCACACCACCGATTTCAAACCAAGAGGTCCCGGGTTCGATTCCCAGTGGGGGTACATATTGTATTCGGTTTGGTTGGTGGTAGGACTTGTTCTTAGTCCGCCTGGCTAGCTACCACCATCTTATCTCAGTCTGACGCCATAACAATGATGTTTTCAGCATTATTGTGTTCCGGCAGTTAAAGATAAGATAGCCAGTTCCTCAGTCATTGAGGATTCCGGGAGTAGTGCGCTTCTATCTTCAGCCTTATCACCACTTAACATCAGGTGTGATGAAGGCTAAGTGCTACCCCGTTGGGGATAAAAAAAAAAAAAAAAAAGTGAAAAGTTCGTTTTCAATATTTACCCGAACGGAAATCGAACCCCGGGACCTCCAGAGATAGCGGCACCTTAAAAACCGGTGCGTATGTACACGAGCCGGCCACGGAGGTCGTCAAATTGGAATATCTATTCCAGGGAAGGGATCTCCCTTAAACGCCGCTACCTCCTAAGCTGAGTAATGAACTGAATTTAAAGATTCGTGTAAAAGACAAAATTTTACTACAAGTTTGTGTTAGATTTTGTGAGATAGACACGGGATAAGGAATAGGATTGTCCAAAAATAATCTAAACCGTTGCAGGTGTGTGATGCGGATAAGGTGGATCCACACAGCCCGGCAGCACTGCCGTGACGGCTTGACCATTCAGTAGTCATAGTCAGTAATAAATAGTAGCCAAAGAAGAAGCTTAATGTGATTGCACACTTGTCAGCAGCGAACGCGCCGAACGAGACTTTTAAGGGCCCCAGCCCAATAAGTTGTCAACTGCTAGTGTGTGTGTGTGTGTGTGTGTGTAGGTAGGTAAGTAGTTTCTGTCCGGCCGATAACTGTCGAAATATTGGTCTGCGCCACCCAGCGGCCACACACTATGCCTGCTCATTAGCCGCCAGTTCTAAATCTAAAAGGGAACTGCGAGTGTGTGAAGGGAACTGACAGACCGGTTGCCAACAGACGGACTGATCGTCTGTGGGTCCCTTTAGAATCCTGCATTGAGGCTCGCAAGTGTGCGAGGTTTCATAGGATTTTAAAGAATTCTAAAATTCGTTTCGTTCACCTCGTTCGGCGCAGACATGAGCTTACACATTTATTCGATCAAATCTTCTCTAATACAAATAAATGACTAACCCTCTCTACATCTTTGCATTTCTTATGTTGGAGGTCCAATCGGTCTCTCTTTATCGCTGCTAGCTCCATCTGTATCTCCTTGACCTCACCCTCCATATCGCCGAGCTGTTTTTGCTGATTTAAAATTTGCAAATAATAGTAATAACAACAATATTACCTATAGGTACTCGTACATACAACGAGCAATGTGACAATTTAAGAAGAAAGTAGAAGATAAACAGATCATATATACAGGGCGTCCCAAAACTATGCCACATGGAGGGAAAGTACCTTAAATACTGAAGATATAAAATTTTACTGAAAGGAAACTTCATTTTTATTTTAAAAAGAAAACGAACTGCGTTCAAAGAATTTCAAATAATCGCATGTCTGAACTGGGAATCGAACCCGCTGAATGTGAAAAAAAAAATTATAATTTTATTATACTGATTGAATTTCCGGTCGGCCGGCAAACAGTAAACACCGTAACGCTAGTGCTCCGTCTTAAAAAAAAATTTATTAGTAAATCGAATCATCTATTTGTTTTTTTGGTATTAAAAGAAAGAACCAGTCACAAGAAATTAAAATCCGCAAAGAAAAATAAAATCCGTGCATAATCTAAAGAAATACGAGTGTGAGAAGTGCGCGTACAAATAAATACACGTTATAGATTCAAAGTGGTTCGTTGAAGCGGGCGGCGGCACCAGCACCAGCTGAGCGCGGGTGAGTCATCGCAAGTCGGACGCGCCAAGCAGTCTCGGGCCGCTACCACGATACGCAGCGATAAACGACAACGGTTTTTGGTATCGCAAGTTTTCGACGTGGATCATAGTAGAAGTCATCATGAAATGTTCCGGATGCTTGAAAATCATTTCTAAAGAAGATTATGTGTCTTGCTCGGTCAGCTCTTGTACAAGGGTGTTACACATATCATGCGCAAATGTCTCTAATTTAACATCGCTCCAAATGGAAAATTGGAATTGCCCAGATTGTCGTGCCGGTGCCAAAAAAGGAGGAGACAACACAAATACGCCTGTACGTACTAACGATAACATCACTTTTCGTAAGAAAATTAGTTCCTCAACAGACCAAATTTCAACTAATTTGAGCACTTCTAACATGGAAGTGTTATCCGAGATACGATCCTTACGACAAGATATGATAAATATGCAGTCCGAATTTGCTAAACGTTTCGACGATCTATCATCGAAATTCTGTGAGTACGACGCACGCATTAAATTGCTAGAAGAAAAAGAAACGGAAAACGTTACTCTAAGAGCTCAAGTTACCCAACTTCAGGGCCAGCTAAACATGCTGACACACAATTCACTGCAGTCTGAATTAGAAATTCTAGGTCTAACCGAAACACCAGGCGAAAATCCTTACCATCTTGCGCTAACAACAGCAACAAAAATTGGGATCGAACTCGATGAACGCGATCTCGACTATGTCTCACGGGCTGGCGCTCCCACAAAGGGCGAACCAAAAGAAAATCAGCTTCCGCGACCTCTGGTGGTTTCCTTTGCCAGATGACTGAAACGGGAGGAGTTCCTAAAAGAAGCGAAAGCTCGCCGCAAGCTCGACAGCCAAGAAATCGTGGGCACGGGGCCGAAGCGGGATGTGTACGTGAATGAACGACTTTCCTATGAAACTCGCCGCCTTTTTCGTGCCTCAAGAAGCTGGACCCGTGATCACGGATATAAATTCTGCTGGGTTCGAAATGGAAATGTCTTTGTTCGCAAACGAGATGGTCGTGAAGGATCCCCCCCAATACATATTCGAGATCCTGCTGACTTGGAGAAACTTTCAGCCAAACAAGAGAAAAGCCTCTAGTCAGTTAAGTGCTATAGATTGTTTTATCGTTCTATTAATTGTTATATTACTTTTTTGGATTTGTAACTCACCTCTTATACCTTATGAAATCGCCAATCTTTCACTCACAATACACAATCACTCACCACACACAATAGCATGCAGACCGGCAGCAAGACAGTGCTTTAGAAATGGATTATTATTTAATTTAGTATGTATTTCCCACAAAAAACTTTACTTCATATGCTTTATCCGTACTCTTATCTCTCATTAACGATATGGCATTCATTAACATTATGTCAATAATTATCTCTCAGGTATCTCCAAAAATCTATGACTAACCTTGATCTATTATCAGATATAGACCATTCCCTGAATGTAGAATGCCATACTATCACGTACCCAGAGGAATGCGGCAAAGTGATAAATAAATACTCCATTAAAGCTATACACGTCAATATTCGCAGCATGCAACGAAACTTCGACCACTTTATGGTTACCTTTGCTAGACTTAATATCCCTTTCGATTTCATAGTTTTTAGTGAGTGTTGGATAAATGAATCCTCCTCCATGATGCAGATTGATGGTTATAGATGTTACTCTTCAAGGAAATTCATAAACAGGGCAGGTGGAGTCGTCGTTTACATAAAAAACAATTGGTCGTCTAACGTAGTTGAGATCGATATTGACGATGCAAACTGCTTATGCATCGAAATCCCTAACGTACTTACCTTACTTGGCATATATCGATCACCGTCCTTTAAAAACCCTTCCAGGTTTCTTTCTTCTTTGGACTGTAATTTAAATTCCTTCAAACGCACTCCATGTCTTTTATTGATGGGGGATATAAATATTAATATCATAGGCTCCGCCGTTCATGAAGATCATACTTCCACCTACCTTACTCTTATGGCTGAATGTGGTCTTACCTCGTGCATAAATAAACCTACCCACGGTAAATCTTGTATAGACCACATTTTTGTCTCTTCAACAACTTTAGCAGAATCTGTTGTATGTCCTTCTGATCTTACCGACCATAGCATCACCTTGTTGGGCTTATTGACTTCCAAACCCCCCAAGCCCCCTGTTGTTAAAAGGACCAGACTAAAAGTTGATTACGATGGTCTCAAGGCAGAACTTGGCGAAGTGGATTGGTCCCTATTAGATGGCTCTTCTCTTGAAGGGATGGTTTCCAATATTTCAAACACTCTCACAAATTGCTTGTCCAAACATTCCAAACAAGTTATAGTCAGCCATTCTAAATTCACCATAAAGCCTTGGATGACTCCAGGCTTAATACGTTGTGCAAAACAAAGAGACAAACTCCACCTAGACTCAAGGAAAAATCCAAATGATACTACAAAAAAGTTGATTTACTGCAGATACAGAAATTTCTATGTAGGGCTTCTCAGAAAATTGAAAGCTGAATACGAGGGCAAAGAAATAATCAGAAACAAAAATATGCCCAAAAAGCTTTGGCAGCAAGTAAACCGTGTCTCTCACAGATCCTCAAAGAGAGCAAATAGCTCATCACAAGACATCTTCAGCGATAGAGTATCCTTAGACATTTTCAATGAACATTTCTCTACAGCTGGACAACGATTAGCAAATAGTATACTTAAAAAACTAAATGAGACACAAGAGTCTCTTACAGCAAAAGCTAAAGTAAAGAGTAAAGTTAATAACTCTCTTTTTATTGCACCTACAGATCCCCAGGAGATACTTGATCTTATTAAAAACTTAAAGTCCGATAGCTCGCCTGGTCTAGACAATATCAACAATAAGATCCTCAAATCTATAGGACCAATACTGGCAGAACCCCTCTCTAAAGTCTTTAACTTAAGCATAGAAACAAGCACTTTTCCTAAGTCATGGAAGGCTGCCGCTGTTTCCCCTATTTTGAAAGGTGGTCAAAGGGATGACCCCAGCAATTACCGTCCAATATCTCTCCTGGGAAGTATTTCAAAGTTGCTGGAGCGCATCATAAATAAGAGACTCGTATCCTTCTTGGAGAACAATAATGTGATTACTGATCGTCAGTTTGGCTTCCGACGGGGCAAATCTACAAAGGACGCTGTCTTTCTCCTGACCAACACCGTGGCCTCTCTTCTTGACGAAGGATCTAAATGCATAGGAGTTTTCTTGGATCTCGCCAAGCCCTTTGACTCTATTCCAATTCCGATGCTTCTGAAAAAACTGGAGGCCTACGGCATCAGGGGAAGGGCTCTTGGCTGGTTTGCTGATTACTTGTCGGGGAGATCCCAGTGTGTCAAAGTCTCTGAAATGAGAAGCAGCTTTAGACCAGTAACATTTGGCGTCCCTCAGGGCAGCATTTTGGGACCTACCCTCTTCCTGCTGTACTTAAACGACATTGCTTCTATACCAATTCAAAACTCTGAAATCATTTGTTATGCGGATGACACTGTTTTTATCTTTCATGACAAAACTTGGCCCAATGTACGTTTGAAAGCGGAGGAGGGTATGGCCCTTGTTTCGAACTGGTTAGATAAAAATTTACTCTCTCTCAACACTGCTAAAACAAAATTCCTATGTTTCCATAAGACAGCAGCGTCAGCTCCACCATCTTTACAAACCCTAAGGATCCATTCGATTGACTGCAAAGCTGAAATTTCGAACAACACATGCGCTTGTAAGCAAATAAACCGGTCAGAATCCTTTAAATACCTTGGCGTGGTCCTTGACGAAAGGCTCTGCTTTAAGGAACATATAGCTGAAACCTGTAGTAGAGTGAGGAAGATCATCTACGTTATGAAAAGCTTACGTGATGCAGTAGAAGGTGAAATATTAAAAACAATTTATTTGGCCCTCTGTCAGCCTCTCCTAAACTACTGTATCCTAGCTTGGGGTGGATCACCTTCGTCGATCCTACTACCTCTCGAAAGAGCACAGAGAGGAGTGTTAAAAGTAGCGCTTAGAAAACCCCGGCGATTTTCAACTGATGTTCTTTATCAGGAGGCAGGGGTACTGAGTGTTCGGAAATTATATTTTGTTAGAGTTGTTTCCGCTGTTCATAAAGTAGCATTAAACTCTAAGGAACACAATGAAATGTTAAAGAAACGCGTCTTTAAAATACCAAGTATCCGCACTGCTACCACATTTGCTCACCGTTTTGGAACGTTCCTTTTCCCTCTTATCTACAATAAACTTGTAAGCATCTGTCACTCTAAGAACTCTTCTGTACGAGAAACTAAAGAACATGTCACTAAAATTATATTAAGGTGGACATACATAGAAGCAGAAAACCTGATAAAAATCCTTGAATAAGACTGCACTCGTTCAAAATTGACACTCTCGGTTACACAGCACATACAATATACACAACACAATACAAACATTCGCCATTTCAGCTTCATAATAATTATTTTCTTTTTTTTCTTAAGAACCATAGATTGAGTTATTGTACTTGTAGTGTTAAGTTACCCAATTTTGTATTTTATTTTTTTTTGTTACTGTTTTTCGGTATTTTAATTTGTAAAACGTATATTTTCCCCACAGGTCAGGCTAAGCCTAGTGTGGGGGCCAGTAAATGTTTTATGTTGTACTGAAAAGGAAATAAATATTTTTATCTTTTATCTTATCTTAAAGGCTCAATTATAAGCATTTATTTATGCTGAGTAACATGGCATCTTAAATAAAAGGAAGACTACGAAATTTTACATTTCATGTTGAATAACAAGTTTGTGCAGCGTTATGGATAGCCTTTTCTGTGACTGTCGTGCTCAAAACAACTGACTTTACCACTAATGAGTGAAGATTAGAGCAATATTATACCTTATTTCCCTATTATAAGTGTGTGATTGTGATAACGTTATACATAATGTGATAAGTAATACCACCTCGTTTGATTTAAAAAGGTTTGAATAATTTGATGTCATCTATTCCACCTGTTGCATGGTCGTGGGACGCCCTCAGGGCGCCCTCAGGGCGTGTCATAACTATGTATGCCACATTGTGGTGTAGACCGCACCAAATACTGTAGATTGAAAATTTTATGGAGATAAGACTTTATTTTTATTTAAATAACAATACGAACTGCGTTCAAAGATTTTTAAATAATCACCTGGCCAAACCGAGAATCGAACTCGCACCAAATTGTTCAAACCTTTTGAATCAGTCTAGGTTGTGTTATTATCACAATATGTATAACTTTATCACACATTTATGATAGGGAAATTAGGTGTAATATTGCTCCAATTGTCACGCATTTCATTAGTAGGTAATACATTCAAATGTTAAAGTTTGCTTTGAGCACGACAGTCACAGAAATAGTCTATCCAAAACGCTGCACAATCTTGATAATCAATATTAAATGTTAATTTCGTAGTCTCCCTTTTATTTAAAATGTTTTGTTACTAAGAATAAATAAATGCTTATAATTTAGCCTTTCGTTCGGTATAATAAAATATAAAAAATAAAAAAATTCACTTTCACCTGGTTTGATTCCCAGTTCAGACATGCGATAATTTGAAATTCTTTGAATGCAGTTCGTTTTCTTTTTAAAATAAAAATGAAGTTTCCTTTCAGTAAAATTTTATATCTTCAGTAAGAATATAAGGTACTTTCCCTCCATGTGACATAGTTTTGGGACGCCCTGTATATATATGTGTTTTGGATAAAGTGTTGTAAGCATGGTCGATCTTAAATTGTATACCTACCTAGTCACGAACCGGAATTTTATTGTTGAGCCACTTGTCAACATTCTTAATTTAGCCATGTAAGTACCTATTGTAAGTAATACAAACGTGTATCAAACTTATGCCCGAAGTATGCCCGACTTTCTTCACGGCTAAATAATGATTAATTAATGTTGGCAAGTGGATCAACCAGCTCAGTTTGCGATGGTACCTATATGTACCAACTACCAGGCTCTCATTCAGGCGACTAATTATTTTTAAATACGGGGGGCTACCGGCTAAAAAATATGGATTTGAGCTGGGTTTCATTTGACAATTGAATTCAAAATTCAAAATCATTTATTCATTTTGAACTAGTACTAGAACTAGCACTTGTGAACGTCAATGAAGCTACGCTATCGGTTCGCAAATCCTACGGCGGGAGGCCTTGTAACGAGAAGAACCGGCAAGAAACTCGCCAAGGGCTTTTTTTTCTCCCTGTCATATTTCATACAGAGTCGTCAAATTGAAAAGTGACTTTAACATAATATAATATGTAAAGTCACTTTCCATCACAAATTCATCTTATATTTAAAGACAAAATAAATAACCCGGTAATCATAGCAGTAAATAATTTTCAATAACTTAGGAAATAGACATCCAAAAGGTCCCTAGTTTCTTTAAAATACACATCAACCGAAAACGTAGCGAATAAAATAATAAATATAAATGTCAAACAAGGGTAAGTAATAAAACTTTGAATAGTTTAAGAACATAAGAGTCAATAATAAACAATGCCATACAAGCTACGATTAAATAAAACTAATACAATTAATACAATTACAATTAATACAGTTACATAAAAAATCTGCATAATTTGAGACAAGAAGCCAGGAGCAGACCCATCCCACTGTTGGCACCCGTTCACGAGCATAATGCATGAACCAGCCATCGCTTCGCTCAACCATATTTTAGGGAACGTAACGACCCGCCTCACACAACACCACCGCAGAAATGTATGAAATGAAATACAGAGAGCATGACATGAATAAAGCCTAGGTATGCTCATATCCATATTTTTTAGCCGGTAGCCCCTCTGGTGTGACTTCACTACATAGTATAAAACAAAGTCGCTTTCTCTGTCCCTATGTCCCTTTGTATGCTTAAATCTTTGAAACTACGCAACGGATTTTGATGCGTTTTTTTTAATAGATAGAGTGATTCAAGAGGAAGGTTTATATGTACTTTTTATCCCGATATTCCCACGGGAACGGGAACCACGCGGGTGAAACCGCGGGCGGCCGCTAGTATGAAATAAGTCATCATCATCGGTCGTTTCTAATGTCTCCACTGTCCACTGATGTTGCTAAACTGGCATAACGCCTATGCAAGAGGATGGATGGGCATTATGGGCAAGGACGAGACAAACGAATCGCAAGGCCACCCTTCACCTACCGTTTCTCGAAGCGCTTCGTGGTTTTCTTGAATCCTACTTGGGTTTGAATTATACCATATCAACAATATTTTCATGACGGCACGGATTAAAATCACAAGTGGGTGAACACAAAGAAACACCAAGAGACTTACCAAGAATGACGAGTCATCATCGATATCATTCGATTTGTTGTCTATCGTTTTATTACTTTGTCCAAACGGCCAAAAATCAGAATGCGGCATTAATCTACGATTAAAACTTCAAATTTCATCAAATAACTAAATAACAATAAATAGTTTTATAAAAATTGATTGACAATCTAACAATCATTCAGACTTTATTATCTCCTTTCAGAATCTATAAAGCAATGACAGCAAAATGTCGATTTGACAAAAAAGTTTTCGTAAGACCATAAATATATACTTACGATAAAAAGTTTTGCTTCGAAGCTTTTCCACATTCCAAATGAACACAGTCTACTTACTAAGTAGACTGTGTTCCAAATCATGTACAATAAAGGTCTATACTCACTAATAAAGCAGATAAAGCATGATCTAAACAAATAGCTTTTCACACGCTCACGCTCGCGAGTAATTCGGGCTAACGTATTGTATACGGTATAAGGTATAAGTAGTGTGATGATGAGCATTGAGCATCATCATCGCGGGGCGCGGCGGGCGCAGTACGTGTACGTTGAGTAGGTAGTGCATGCATGCACAACTCAACGCGGAACTTAACGAAGAAGCAAATATTCAGTGATGTCGTAGTGATCAACGTCCTAAGGACAGGAAGCGATCACCGCATTGTTAGAAGCACATTGAGTACCTAACAAAACAACGTCTAGTTGGAAAGATCTCGGTTAATAAACCTACGCTCCGAGCACTCCGGCTCAAATTCAAAACTCGAGTGCTTTCAGCTCGAGCTTCAAAACCGATTCGAAACCCTTGAGAACAGCATCGATGTGGTTGTGGACGATCTAATACAAATCATGGTGGTGGAAACTGTTCGGACGGAAAAGGGGCCAAGTAGGTATTATAAACCCTGCCGTAACAAATTAAAGAAGTATGACATGAAATGAAACTCAGATGTCCTTCCTTCAATATTGTGACAGCCACTCCAAAGTGTGCGCAAGAAATCTGTCTATTGGGCAAAGTTTAGAGAAAGTCAACTTACGAGGCAGAAAACTGAGACAGGTAAGTAGTGTCATACTCATTTCATCAACACCTGAAAGCCTGAGAAGATCGAGAGTTTGTATGGGCAGTTGTACCACAGGTTGTACTCTACCATGGCCCGCTATTATTTCTCGGCTGCTTGGAAACGAGCGAGATAGAAGATGGCTTTGACTCTACGACGCATACCTACACCTGTCTATTGAAATCAAGGCTAAAGACCCAAGAGCCACGGTTACCCGCCACTATACCAAAGATATTCCGGACGTCAGCCTGTACGAGATTAGAATCTACCTTCTTCAAAAATTTACAACTTGTAACTTAAATAATTTGCAACTAAAAATATGTAGATAGGTCACTGACCTCGAGGTCAGTGAGATACCTAGGTACAATTTTATAAATTAAGCTTTGGTGTAAGTTCAGTGCTGGAAAGACCGGCATACTTTATTTAAAAAAATATTCAAGTTAATTAAACAAATCTTTGGTAAGTTCTAGACCGATCTTTAGAATACTTTGTGATGAAACACATTATCCAGAGTAATTTTGTTCTACATAAACTGAATTATAATACAAAACCTTTCAAATACAAAGCATTTTTCAAAACTCGGCGTATAGACGGTCTTCCCATGCAAGGGAGGCAAGACCGTCTATTGACATTTTAAAATGTAATTGGGTGTGCTGTGCTATAAGTATTAAATCAAGTTATATCTATAATATAAATTTTGACATTCAAATATGGACTTTTAGCTTTCAGAAATAACGTTCAAATTCGTTAAAACATCCGTTTTCATTTTTTAAGGGCAAGATTTTTTTCACATCTGGGGTTGTACTTTTCGTCGTCATATCGTCATATGACGGACTTATACCTTACTAGCTGACCCGGCAAACGTTGTTTTGCCATATTAATTATAGTGGACCCGGTAAACTTCGTATCACCAACATCTATTATAGATAGACAGATGAAAATAAATGATCGCGAAGAAGTTTTATACACTGCCTGCAACAAATGTCACTTATTAAAAAGTAATCCAAAGCGGCTAAAACGTCAGTGATTACAATACTCTTTGACGTACCTCTTTGGAAGCGGCTATGGAAGAAATGACAGTTTTGTATAGTACGACAGTTTATCGATTTTCTATACAAAATAATCATTTTTATTTTATAATTTTCCGGAATAAAAAGTAGCCTATATTACTCTCCAGCTCCCAAACTATCCCCATACCAAAAATCGAGTCGATCCGTTGCTCCGTTTTGACGTGAAAGACGGACAAACAAACAAACTTTCACATTTGTAATATTAGTATGGATGGATATGAAAACGAGATAAGAATAACCCAAGGAATTTATAATGGTTGCATTTACCAGAACTAATCGCTGACTAATCGCTAAGTCATCGATTACTTGTCTGATTACTATTTTCGATAGATTCTGCTGAACGCGCTTTAGCGTTTTTCTGGTTTTGACATGACGAATGACAGCAACAAACACAAAATCACTACGTTTGACAGCTACTTGCAACTAATCGCCATCTAATCGCTGCTTCTCATCGAAAATCAAATGCGATGGAAAAAATGGCGTCCGATTGCTGTAAA
Source organism: Crambus lathoniellus (assembly GCA_949710035.1). Classification (NCBI taxonomy): domain Eukaryota; kingdom Metazoa; phylum Arthropoda; class Insecta; order Lepidoptera; family Crambidae; genus Crambus; species Crambus lathoniellus. The sequence goes on from OX453296.1 coordinate 36,249,943, forward strand.
TCGCTGTCAGTCATCGCATTTTTGTGTGCGTTCAGCAGATTATTTGTAATCGATTAGTCAGCGATTAGTTCTGGTAAATGAAACTAATACAACAGGAAGGTGCACTGCTGCTAAAAAACGGTCCTAATGAGATAGTAAGAACGAGGTCAGTTTATCTCACTCCATCCCATTACGGCGGCCACGAACATGCGCGACGGGCGACGGGCGGCGAAGAGCGAATTGCGAACTTGACCATGGCCCGCTATTATTTCTTGGCTGCTTGTGCAACGAGTGAGATAGAAGATGGCTTTGACTTGACCATGGCCATGGCCCGCTATTATTTCTCGGCTGCTTGCGCTCCTACAGGCCATGCTGCTCGGATTGGCAACGTCATAAATGTCAATGTCGTCTACTAATCCTAATTTCTTGTATGCATGAGATGAGATGAATTCCTGATTATAGCGCCTTAAAATCAAATAATACGCGTACATAACTAAGGGTTGTTTTATTTTAACTATATCACAGTCACGAAAATGTTTATTAAACACTCCTACTGATGTTGTAAGCTCCCAGTCGGCTCGAGGTATCGCACGAATCCATCGCTGACGCAGTGTTCCTCCTTCGGGAATCCAAATCTTTCGAGATCCAATTCAAATTCTTTTCTAGGATAAGCCATAAAAAACTTAAACGACCTGATACATTTTTATGCTTAATACGGTAATACCTAAATTAATATGCGATGTTTTCTATTGACTAAAAGTAATACGAAGCGGAAATTTTACGAAATTTAATTTTTATAACGAAAGTTGTAAACCATAAATCTACTAATGCCCGTTTGCACTAAACTCGGGTTGAGCGTGTCATAGATAAGATAAATCTTAGCTTAGAAACAGCCTAAAACAGCCGAGCTAAAATTTTTGTTTGCACTGACAGACTACGTCGTAAATTAGTCATCACCTTGCTAAAAGAATGAATGAATGAATTCAAATATTAATTGTTTATGGATTTTAAACCTGGCGAGGTAAAGTAGGTCACTGGATATTTTTTTGGTTGAACCTCCTCATTGATTCCTTCGTAAGTTAAAAGGAGACAAAAGCTAAGGCGTTGTCTATTTTATTTGGTAGGAGTAATTCACCGAGAAAAGAAAAAGTCAACTGATCTCAACTGTCAGGAAAAACATAAATACAGTGCGCAACCTTTTCTGTTCCGGTGGCCAAAACTAGAACTAACGAGTTTTGTTTTTAATGTCATTTTGCTAATACTTTCATGTTTTGCTGCTAAACATAAGCGCCGCTGTCATGGGAACAGAAAAGATTGTCGATCTGTAATGTTTTTTTAAATAAATGATGAATGACGTATGTCACATGTGTTGTGTCTCTATCTAGCAAACAAAAATACAAAAGCCACAAGCTTTTCTGTTCCGGTGACAGCCGTGACACAGGAGTCACTTGCAATACGAAATTAGCTGTCAAAATGGACTGTCGTATGAAAACTGTTTAGCCCCCAGTACAGGTTGGCCGACCATGGTCGGCGACCATGACCAATACATCGTACATTGACACTTTTGAACGAACAAGTTTAAAAAGGTTCTTTCAAAAGTGTCAATGTACGATGTATTGGTCATGGTCGCCGACCATGATCGGCCAACGTGTACTGGGGGCTTTTTAGTTCCAAAGATAATCACCGGAACAGAAAAGCTTGTCGCACTACTCTTTGCTCACAATGCCACAGACAATAATCACTGATATAGATATTTCTTAAGCCTTAGGTGCTCGATATTGGGCCCGTAAGTTAAGAATAGCCAAAAGTGCATTTAAGAATGTCCTAAGGTTAGTGCAAAGCAATTTTTTGTTAAGAATGTCTTAAGTTAGCTAGGAAAAGACTTAGGCGATTTTTAAGTTTAGTGCAAACGGGTGTTAACCTGTTATTTAAGAGTGCTGGCAATTTCAGAGAAAGGGACACCCTCACCTCGTTGTTGCGGTCTCAGCTGGACCGTTGACATTTTGTATTGAAATGAAATGAAATGAAATGAAAAAATTATTTATTTCCACCAAAATATACATAAGTATTATGTAGGTACATAGTTTTGATTTAATTCTAGTACAAAGCATACTTATATTATTTGGATGGACTGGAGCCTAAACTAGGACACTCCTGTATTTCAGGACTCCGGTCTCCCACCCGCTCGCGGTAAGAACATCTTGAGATTTATTATTGTACTAGACTTACTTGTCAAAAAAAACAGAAATTTGGTATGGAAACAGAGAAAATAATGAAAATAATTTAGTTATATATAATAACATTTGTGTGTGTATGTGTGTGTGTTTGAGAAAGTTTGTGTTTGCGTATGTGTGTGAGACTGTGTGTGTGTGTGTGTGTGTGTGTGTGAACGTGTGTATGTGGTGAATGTGTGTTTGTGCTTGCATAAGTGCATGTCATTTAAATATGGTAAAAAGTGATTCTGTCTCAGTATAACTCAGTGTCAGAAGGTAATCTGTGACGGTACGCTTGCTTGCATTTTTATTGGGTATTTGGATAAATATCTAATAGTGTATTTATTTTATTGTACAAGTAAGGACCAAGGAATATTGTATGTCTGCGTAAAAAAACGGTGTTATTTTTTATGGGTTTACATATCTTGATCTTTCTACGGGTAGTGGAATGTAATAATGTTCTGTTAAAGGCAAGATGTCTGTGCTGGCGAAGTATGACGTGTAGGACAAATAGTTGCCTCACCGTCAGAATTTTTGATTCTTGGTAAAGGCTGTACGTAGGGTGTCTGTAAGGCCTGCGCAACATCACTTTAAGCAGGGATCTTTGGGCGCGTTCTACTTTTAGGGTATTTGTCTTGCACGACCCGCCCCAGGCTGTGATGCAGTAGCTAAGTATCGATTGGACCAGTGCATAGTAAACGGACTTTAAGAAAGCTGGTTTGAGAATATTTCTGAGTTTTTTAAAGATCCATATCAGCTTTCGCGTTCGTGCAGCTAATACGTTCATCTGTGTGTACCACGAGAGGTTTTCATCAAGTTGAACTCCAAGATACTTAGTCACACTACACTTTTCCAGAGGCAGGCAAGAGCAGGTTGGTGATTTGGTGTCGTTACAGGTGTGGGCTTTTAAAATGAAGTCTGTTTTCGGCTGAGTCGATTTATTTATTGAAAAAGTAAGGTATTGACTTTTGTTAACATTAAGTGTTAAAAGGTTTTTGAAATATAAACCTTATCTCTTAATATTAAAGTGTATTTTTAAATACACAAAAATACGGAGTGCACCTTCCTGTTGTACGTAGTACTTATAAATTCCTTGGAATAACCATAACTAATTTGATATTTCTAATTATTTAGCTCCTCTTGAGATAAAAAGTTTTAAAAAGAGCAAAAATGTTAAGTACAAAATATGTGTATTGAAATTCAAGTGATAAAATAAATTAATTTTACGTGAAATATTTTTGTGATACTTTTTGTGGTTCTTTATTCTTTATTATTGACGAGGTATTGAAAAAATTCACCAAAAATAAATAAAGTAGGTAGGTACGTATAGGTGTTATTGTTGATCGAAGGTATGTAATGGGTCGACCCACCGGGCGGGACCATGGGTAAGAAGCTCTGAGTACTGAATCCTATGGAGATGGCATACCTACGAAAAATTGAAGCATACACACACACACATGCACACATACCGAGAAACCAAAATGGCGCCTTTCCGTAGTGCTGCCCTATTTGTACATCGATATATTTATTGATGAAGTTATAGATACAAGTATTTTTGTGACTACCTACCTATATCACCCTATACTTTATAAAAGCAGTTTCGTAATCACCTCGATAATTTAAAACGGAATTATAGTGTATAATTATATACCTAGTTTTTTAGAATAATAAAACTTAATAATGTGCTTAAATTATACCTACATTTGCACATAATTAAGTTCTTTATGACAATTACATAATGTGTATGTGTTTGTGCATGTACGCACACAATCATTGGCCCGACCGCGCGCGTGAGTCGCAACAACTGTAAAGCCCCCAGTACAGGATGGCCGATCATGTTGACCGACCATGATGGGCCATCGTTTACAGGGCCGGTTTGCGTGTGATTGCCGTCTGCGAGCAACGCAAACCGGCCCTGTACACGATGGCCAACATGGTCGGCCAACTTGATTGGCCATCCTGTACTGGGGGCTTAAAGCCCCCGGTGTGGGAGTTTGCGTGTGATTGCCGCCTGCGATCACACGCAAACATGCGGCCCATCATGGTCGACGAACATGAGTGTGGCCATCCTGTACTGGGGGCTTCAAGGCGAGAAGAGCCGCCAAGTGCTTCCTCATCTATAGTAATATCGTAAACAGGAAAGATTTTATTGGTTGTTGTTTGAATTTAATAGGTTCCAAAACTACTGGACTAATTTAGAAATTTCTTTGACCATTAGAAAGCTACATTCTTTCCGAGTGACATAAGCTATATTTTATCGTGATATTCCCATGGGAACGAGTACCATGCGGGTAAAACCGCGAGGATCCGCATGTTATTATTAAATTTATTGCTTGTTAAGTACATAATGTATCAAAAACTTAAACGCAGATGTAGATTAAAAATAAGGTCCTGTAGTTTATTTACAAACTTACCTTAGTAAAATATAGTTCATGTTGCAGTAGTAGTAGATAAAAGACCAACCTACTATATTTTACTGAGGTTATAGTTTGTAAATAAACTTCACGACCTTAGCTTCAATCTGTACGATTGTAGATACATTAATACTTAGCGAGCAACAAATTTGATTAAGGGCGCCCCACTTGTCGGCTCTACTCGCCTATTCTTAGAAACTGCAATTTTGTGATCAAATTTTTTATGTTTTCCGAGTCACGCGTCTATACAAATGCGAGACCTCCATAGAATTCCAGATCAAAGGTCGCGAGAACCAGTTTAAGTAAAAAAAGGTAATTAAATAAAACAAAAAGCTCCATATTGTAAAAACCTATTATGTTTATACAACAAAGATTGTTTTTTTTACATAACACACATTACAATATAAATCACAAAGGAGAATGTCTACTAGGTACCTACCTACCATAGAAAAAAAGAAATGTCTCAAAAAAAAACAAGCATTAATATGTAATAAAATAATAAACAGTTTGGATCGAGATCTTTACAAGCAAGCATATTTTTTTTATATATTTAGAATATAGCGAAGCGACATCTAGTGGTAAAAAAATATACTAACTTTTAATGTGCTAGAATGAATGTAAGTTGGACAACAACTTTACAGCAAAATGACATTAAAAAAACACGTTATATATAAGTATCCAGTTTTTGGCAACCGGAACAGAATACGTTGTCGCACTATAATTTCGATTTTGCTAGTGGCCTAATTAACGTCTTTTTCAAAACTTAAACTGTCGTTGACGTTTGAAACTGTTCTTCAAAATGAAAAGAGCACATAAAAATAGTTTTCGTACGAGTCTTTAAATTTTCCTTTCGCATTGTATCCAGCCATATTTTTCTTTTTTTGTTATTTTTAGGCAACCTAAAACAATAAAAACAGTTTAAAATAAATACACTCAATTTACACTTGAAATTTGAAAACATCGATAATTCGATAAAAAAAATGCTATAAGGGCAACCCTAGTGCAAAACAAACAAATTTATATTTTCTTGAAATACACCAACAAAACTCACCAAAATAAGTAGTAAGCTACATTTGGTATGAATTCTAAGTAAACTATTCACAGGAAAACCAAAACACAAGGCATTTATTGTATTGTTTTGGTGTTTTTGCAAAATAAATAGTAGGTACGTACCGGTGTAATGTAATGTTTGGACGATTTTCACTTTTTTTGATGCCACAAACTACCACACTGCAATTAGACATGTTCCTTGTTGCTTTCTCTCACTTATTAATACCTTTTATTCACATGAAAGTCTCAAATTAAAAGACTTTTATCACAAAACACTGCAAATACAACTCGCGTTGACAGCTCACATACCGAGAAACCTAAATGGCGACCGGCTTCAATCATGCATTACGATGACGTCACGTTTCAATGTTGCCAAAAAATAGGTCGAATAAATATATTGCTGTCTCTTTTTACATGAAGTATTGGAGGTAAGATAGAACGAGATGGCTACAGGTTTATGAGTACAATGTCGATTTAGCTCATATTTGTATAACCGATAGTTCATATAGATCAATATGCCATCTCCATAGGATTCAGTACTCAGAGCTGTACCTACATAGAGTTTGCTCTATGTAGAGAACTCGTGCGTTTTTGACGCTAGTTACAGTACATTTTCTTCGTTCTAAGGTTATGGAAAATTATTAGTATTCAATTTCGACCGCGCGCAGGCGCACTCTAAAACTGTCACCTACTGTCGATACCGAAAGACATTTATCCTACAAACTTATCTGACCCAGTGGTGGAGGCGCCACTAGCAGTATAAAATTATCGAAATGGCTGTCAGTTTTTAGGGTGCATATTTAACTACCAAGTCGGTTAAGGTTGTAAGTACATTTTGTTTTGACGGTTGCTATATGTATTGACAGAATCCCGCCCGCCATTACGAAAGTTGATTTAATTATTTATTCACGAAAATAAAACATTATTTGAAGGTGTTTTTTCACATGGGCTCAATACAAAATTTCTTAAACATTCCATTGATCGACTATAAGAAAAATAAATAAATTTCTTACGAAACCGTGAGAGCGCAACTATATAGCCAAAGGATTCGATGTAAGTATACGGAAGTGCGACGTGACGTCACACGTTAATGCCATTGGTTCACCCAAAGGAGGTCACTAATAGTCCATACATCTTTGGCCATGTTTGTACCGTGAGGTACATAGGTACCAATTTGTAGGGAAAAAATCGAGGATTCCGAAAAACGTATTATTTTACTTTTATATTTAGATAAAACTATATAATAAATTAATAAAGTTGTTAATTACTTGTAACACATTTTTATTATGTGGTAACATTGGATGTTCAATTGCGTTTAGTATCAGACTTCTGGGAGTCTACCGGCTAAAATATATGGATATGGACATGGGCTTCATTTGACACTTGAAGCCCATATTTTGTCTTTATATAGGCATAATATGGGCTTCAAATGTCAAATGAAGCCCATGTTCATACCCATATTGTAAAAAATATTTTATATGCTGTTAATTATTGCTAATGCATATCTACTTGTCGTCCATTTTTATCAACACGTAATTTAATGGGCGTAAAACAATAAAAAATAGAAAATAATAATATTACAATCAGCAAATGAATTGTCTCTTTGCAAGTAACAAAACGCTTTTCGACAGCTTTTTGCATGAAGTTTGACTTAATACTCTGAGGTAACTGGAGCTCTCACCATGAATAAAAAAGTGTCGCCAGCAAATTTGACATTTATGTATGTAGTGGCAGGTAGTGGCTGTCAGTTGTCTCATATGACCATACGTATTTTTTTAAAGTGTAGGTGAGACGGAAGACAGCCACTGTGTTATTTGTGGTATTCAAAAAATTGTTCGTACTGCACGCTCCAGTTACCTCAGTATTAAGTCGAACTCATGAAGCTCGACTTAATACTGAGGTAACTGGAGAGTGCAGTACGAACAACTTTTTGAATACCACAAATAACACAGTGGCTGTCTTCCGTCTCACCTACACTTTAAAAAAATACGTATGGTCATATGAGACAACTGACAGCCACTACCTGCCACTACATACATAAATGTCAAATTTGCTGGCGACACTTTTTTATTCAGGGTGAGAGCTCCAGTTACCTCAGAGTATTAAGTCAAACTTCATGGTCGAACTTCATGGCTTTTTGAGTACAACAAACAGATTATATTCATAATCGTATCACAGATTATTTATCATAGACAGAGTTTATAATGGCGTATTTTTTCAAACTGAAATTATTTTTTTTGCCTTTTTCAAACAACTAACAAACAAAGTAGACCCTGTTTTATTATTCACCGTTTCATAGAGTATTTTTTTCCATAAAGTGTACCTCGGTACATTAACTGGCCAGATTTTAGTGACCTCCTTTTCCTCGGAGGCCGTACTTTAACGTTTAATATCTCAGTCATTTTTGAAGATAGGAAAAAAATAAAAACAGATTCTTTTTTCTCGAGTTACATATTTTTTAGATATGCTGATAACAAAAATAATTGGTGTGACTCATTCGATAAGAAAAATGCTATAAGGGCAACTCTAGCGCAAAACAAACAGATTTATATTTTCTTGAAATACACCAACAAAACTCACCAAAATAAGTAGTAAGCTACATTTGGTATGAATTCTAAGTAAACTATTCACAGGAAAACCAAAACACAAGGCATTTATTGTATTGTTTTGGTGTTTTTGCAAAATAAATTGTACCTACTTACGTACCGGTGTAATACCTTTTATTCACATGAAAGTCTCAAATTAAAAGACTTTTATCACAAAACACTGCAAATACAACTCGCGTTGACAGCTCACAAACACAAATTATATAGACTAGCTCACATACCGAGAAACCTAAATGGCGACTGGCTTCAATCATGCATTACGATGACGTCACGTTTCAATGTTGCCAAAAAATAGGTCGAATAAATATATTGCTGTCTCTTTTTACATGAAGTATTGGAGGTAAGATAGAACAAGATGGCTACAGGTTTATGAGTACAATGTCGATTTAGCTCATATTTGTATAACCGAAAGTTCATATAGAACAATATGCCATCTCCATAGGATTCAGTACTCAGAGCTACGGACGGACGGACCACTAAAAACCTCAAAGTGTTTATTTTGCTAGGAGTATAGTGTTGCATACTAGTGCAACGTCCATTTTGTAGCTACAACTACACAACTAGGTACTTACTGCTAGCAAACATGTTTAATTTTAGGTAAGTATTTGACTCCATGTGAAGACGGTTATATCGCCTATTTCGCCTGGTGGCCTACCACAAGCTCTTATAGCAGTTATTTTTAAGTTGAGAGAGTGAGACGCCGCTATACGGCGTGTAGAGCGGCGTCTCACTCTCTCAACTTAAAAATAACTGCTATAAGAGCTTGTGGTAGGCCACCTGTACGTCGAATACGTATTTTGCGTGGTGTTACCATTACATATTTGTAAGGTTGGACAGCACTTGTAATGTAACACATTTGTCACTATTACTTGTAGTAGACTTCACTATCTTGTAGTAGACTTGTATGTTTCGTGAGTAAATGAATGAAGAATTTCGAAAAATACTACGAAAGAAAAAAAAATAAAGACTGATGACTAGGCTGTATGGGCATTGATCTCTTTGCTTAGCCAGAATAGGTAAAAGTTTAAAAAAACGACTTTACTTACGTCAAACGCGTCAAACCACAGAGTACTCTATTATTGCGTCAAACGTAACGTCAACGTCACTGACGTCAGTCAGTCTTGAAAATATTCGATTCGATTTCTTCTTCTAGTTCTAGTTTTCCTTTTATTTCCGTGTTGTGAATCCAGTATTCAGAATGTTTCAAAATTATGGAATAAACCGAAAGAGTATTAGCAAATAAATCTTCGTAATGGTATGATGTAGCATTGTTAGTTAGAAATTTTGTTAGATATCGAGTTACTGGTGAAGTTATTCTTTCGCTCTGTGTGATTTAGGAAAAAGCTACAAAAAATAGGTAAACGAAATAATTTATCTCACTAAGTCGTAGACGTGGAACTAGAATTGACTCATGTTAAAAATCGTAAGTAAGCTTTAAATAATTAGGTTAACTAAATAAATATATACTTAAACGAAAATATTTTTTTTGAATCTATGCTGTAGTAATTTATTCTGTCGGCTTTTCACTTTCACATCAATAGTAATTTAAAGTGCACCAGTTTGACCTTCTTATCCAGTAAACAGTACCTAACACAAATTTGTTTTTTATTGAAATTATTAATATTATTTACTTACTGTTTCTAATCTATTAAAATTACTAGCTTTCCGCCCGCGGCTTCCCCCGCGTGGAATACGCGACGTTATCCCGCGGGAATGTAATATTTTTCTGGGATAAAAAGTAGCCTATGTTCCTCTCCAGGCTACAAAGTATCTGATTCTGTGTTGCAAATTTTAGCCAAATCCGTTCAGCCGTTTTGGCATGATTGAGTAACAAACATCTAAACTGTCACATTTATAATCTTAAGTAGGGAACTAAGCACCGATTTGTAAAAAAATTGGTATCATCATGGTTCCTGTGTCATAGTGTGTTCCTGTGTCATAAGTTCTTAAGAACTCAAGTTATTGTTTTTATTATGGCTATAATTACCAAAATCTGTGTTTTTGTTTAAGTTTTTTGTTACATTTTTTATTTTACTGAAAAATGGAAAATGAAGTATTTAGAAAAAATTGACCCGTCTCACAATCAGCTCCGATGGGACATACCGAGAAAGAAGATTGTGAGACGGGTTGATTTTTTCTAAATACTTCATTTTCCATTTTTCAGTAATAAAAATTGCATTGTGAATGCAGAAAACTAAAAATTTAAATAACTTTTTTATTTTATGTAAAGATTGCTGTTAAATTTTTAATTTTGATGATATAAGGTAGAGTGAAAAAACAGCCCCTTTATGAATTTCTTGCTGAATCTTTTTGTTATAAGGTCCTGCGTTAGTGCTTTGTGAACCGATAACTTTGCTTCATTGTCATATACAATTTGCTAGTTGTAAGAGCCTAGATTGAATATATATTTTTCATTTTCATTTTCATCATTTTTCTGCCTTTATTTTATTTATTTGTGGTTGGCACAGAACATCTTTATGTATTATCACTAAATTAATTATATCAACTGAATATATTATGCGTGCTGAATACTTAATTTCAATGTAAGTAAATTAAATTCATTATCACTTTCGCGAGAGGGTGAAAATAAGTAAATTTTACTGATTTTTGTTTATTATTATCAGATGTAAAAATGATGCAGAAATAAGCAAATACAGATATCAGAATGATTCAGATGGAAGCTGACTCTCGAGTTGGTTATAGTCATCATGATAGTATGCATTCTGACCTACCCAGCAGTATTGAAAAGTGGAATCCAAAAATGGATACATCTATATTTATTACCGAACATCAGCAAACAATTTCACAGAAAAACATTTTAAGGGTGAGCGATTGAGATTGATATAAGTAACTGATCAAACCTTAGCATCTCCACTGATTCAGAGTCAGACATTCTAATATGTTTGAACATACTGATATGTACATAATATATAATAACGATTTTTGTTACAGCGGTGGAATAGGCTGTCACGCCTGCAAAGGTCTTTAGTATACGCTTTTCTGCTGATTATTGTCACGGCGTTAGTATTATTTTATTCCTCAAGATATAGTAAAGTTGTAAATAAAGATGATCTAAAAAAGAATATTCATGTGAGTATTAAAATGTATCTTTTGTATTTTAACCAACTTCAATAACAGAGGAGGTTCTTATGTCAGCTGTTTTTTTTATTTAATTTTTTTTATATTACTATATTGCTCTTCATGGTACAATTGGTATTATAACTGTTTGCAATCCAGTATTAATAACCACTATAAGTAGTCTATCTGCAAGTAATTTGATAGAGCTATTAATATGATAACAGTAATAATCCCATCAAGTGGCTTCAGCAGCATAATGTGCGTGATAACTTCCTGTTTGGTGTCCATTGCACAAATGTGTGATAGCTTATCAAAAAAAGTAATGTGACCAATTTTATAGCTAAGGTTTTTTAATTAGGTATTAGTTTTGTTACAATAATGTATGAGTCACCAATTCACCATTATTACTGATGCTAAGCAAAGAATTTTTTGATTATCATTCTTGTTAGATTTTTATATCGAGTAATATATTTGCATTTTATTTATATCCATTTATGTGGTACGAAAATGATAACACGGATTGTGTGGTTGGAATACCTTTTCTCAATAATTGTATTTTTTAAATAGTTTCATAATTTATTTTTACTTTTTGAAAATGCAATTTTTATTATTGAAAATGAAGTACTTAAGTATTGAAAAATTCGACACTCACAAAAAAGTCTCACGTAACTAGCTCCGATGGGACTCGAACCCACACGATCTTTCATCGTCCGCGCGAAAGCCCTAACCACTAAGCTACGGAGTCGTTAATCATCATCACCACGTCAGCCGAACGACGCCCACTGCTAGGCATTGGCCTCCCCCAAGGATCTTCACAACGATCGGTCTTGCGCTGCCCGCATCCAGCGGCTTCCCGCGACCTTGACCAGATCGTCGGTCCACCTTGTAGGGGGCCTGCCCACAGAACGTCGTCCGGTAAGCGGGCGCCATTCGAGAACCCTTCCGCCTCAACGGCCATCGGTTCTCCGCGCTATGTATCCAGCCCACTGCCACTTCAACGATGCAATCCTTCGAGCGAAGTCGGTTGTTTTAGTTCTCCTGCGGATCTCATCATTTCTGATTCGATCGCGTAGGGAAATACCGAGCATCATCGCTGTCCATTGCTCGCTGGGTGACCTTGAGACTTTTTATGAGACCCATAGTAAAGGATCACGTCTCGCTTCCATATGCCATAACTGGCAACACACACTGGTCAAAGACTTTCGTCTTGAGACATTGAGGTATTTCGGACGCGAATATATGCCGGAGCCTCCCAAATGCTATCCATCTGAGCTGGATTCGACAAGAGATCTCTTTCTCAAAGTTGGACTACCCTAACTGGACTGTCTGTCCCAGGTAAACATAGTGGTCAACAACTTTCGACCCAACATTAACTGGAGCGGGTGCAACATGGGCATTGCTCATGATTTTCGTCTTATCCATCTTCATCTTAAGACCCACTCTTTGAGAATAATTACTGAGATCTTCGAGCATTCAGGTCTCAGCCATAAGAACTACATTATCGGCAAACCCTAGGTGTGTTAGGTACTCGCCATTGATGTTGATGCCGCATCTTTCCAGTCCAGAAGCTAAAAAATATCCTCCAAAGCAGCCGTGAACAGTTTCGGAAAAATAACGTCTCCCTGTCACACACCTCGCTGTAGTTGCATAGGATTAGAGCTCTGATTCTGTAATCGGATCGATATGGTGGCGTTTTGGTATAAGTCCCTGAGCACCTCGACAGAATAGAATACCGATGTACCTGTAGTCTATTTGGCACCTCTCTGGAGAGACTGCAGCATGGACCAGGAACCGTACCCAGAAACGCAAATCCGAAACCGGTTAGCCCCGTTCCCTTTCACTCGATTATCTCATGACTGGAGAGTGAAAGGGACGGGTATAACGAAATTTCGGGATTTGCGTTTCAGAGTGCCTACTCTGAAACGCAAATCCCTCAAGTCCCAATCGAATCAAAGGCTTCCTCATAGTCCACGATCGCCCAAGAGTGGCAAGTTGTACTCTTCGTTCTTCTGTATAACTTGCCGCAGCGTATGAGTGTGGTCTATGGTACTATAGCCTTTCCAGAACCCGGCTTATTGGTTGGAAGTGTTAAATCTGCAAGCGAGACGATTCATAATGACTCTCGAAAACAAGTTATAGGTATGGCTCAGAAGCGAGATGGGTCTGTAGTTCTTCAAGTGAGTCTTATCACCCTTCTTGAAAAACAGCATCACATCGCTTCTGTCCCATGCCGTTGGCGTTTTGCCCTGGAGGATGACGGAATTGGAAAGCTCCTAGAGGACCTTAAGTTTCGGTTTTCCGCCCGCTCTCAGAAGCTCTGTTGTGATTCCGTCATCGCCCGCCGCCTTGTTGTTTTAAGCTGCTTGAGCTGAGAGCCATTCTAATCTCGTATAGGTTGATTTCCGGGATATCTTCTGTAAGTGTATTCTGTATCTTCTGTGAGTCGTTAATACTCAAGATTAATACTTCTTAGGCGCTGCTCACTTCATTGTCTATAGTTTCATAATGATTTTATTTGTGTGAACATATCATGAATGTGAAACTGAATGTTATATTGTATCTTATAGTAACTTTCATTTTAAGGAACCTCTAAGAAATGTGTCTCTAGTCACTGAACCTGCAGCCATTGTGGTAAAACCAGTAAAGGCTGTCGAAGAGAATGTTATCAATGAGAGGCCTGCGTTTACAGGTAAGGATTGTTAGTTTGACTCAATTATTATCAGACCATGAATGATTGTTGTCAAACAGTGGGCTTTGCAGCTGTTTCTATGTAACTGCAAATACAATTGTTCCATTGTGTTCGACATTGGAAAATAACATTGCATTATGTTTTTAAGAAAACTGAATTTATATATTTTTTTACCTTCAACTCGATTTTCGTTTTAAATTGTTTTTTTTTTATTATTCCAGGGCCGGGAAACGCGAGGCAATATGCTGTTGTGCAAAGCTTTAAGCATGCTTGGAAAGGATATAAAGAACACGCCTGGGGTCATGATAACCTTAAACCTGTGTCAGGCATGGCATCTGACTGGTTCTCCCTCGGGTTAACTATAGTGGATGGTTTAGATACTGCTTATATTATGGGCTTAAAGGAAGGTATGTGAGTTCAAATCAAAAGAAAAAATTCTTATCACAAATGCTACAACCACTTTATATTTGTCACATTGATTTGTTTTAGAATTCGAGGAAGGTAAACAGTGGGTTAGGGATCAATTGGTGTTCACAAAAAATAAGGATGTCAATTTCTTTGAAGTCACTATTAGAGTCCTTGGGGCGTTACTCACTAATTATCACTTCACACATGACGATATGTTCCTAAATAAAGCGGTGAGTTTTCTATCAAATGAGTCACAGTATGTACGTACAGTACTTACATATAATTATTATGTTATGTCATCCTAACTAAGTGTTTATTTTCATAAACTTGTTTCAGTACCTTGAATTTGAATTTATCACAACTATTAATTAATTTCTATTTTCGTAGCTAGGGTTTGTGATGTCACTAGAAGCATATTCATTATTTCCAATATTGTCAAAAGTTCAATCAAACTTATACTAGGGAAACTGTTATTATTACAGAAAGATTTAGGCGAGCGCTTAATGGCTGGCTTCTCATCACCCTCCGGCATTCCGTATTCGGACGTGAATCTGGGCACTCGGACCGCCCACGCTCCGGAGTGGTCCCACTACAGTACCACTGCGGAAGTCACCACCGTACAACTTGAGTTTAGAGAGCTCTCAAGAGTTTCTAGCAACCCTGCTTTTGAGGTGAGAAAGGGATAATTTTTTTTTTTATATAACCGTTACATCTTTGAGAAACGGCAGGTTGAGATTCTAAATTTTTTTTTCACACTTATGCTCTGAAATGTTAATATTATATTTGAGAAAAGAATGCAGTACGTGGCACTTTTCCGAGGAAAACATTCTAAATTTAAAAACCACTGCAGTAATGAATTTCAGTACTTACTTACTGCACTGATTTTAGTGCAGTAAGTAAGTACTGAAATTCATTACTGCAGTGATTTTCAAATTTAGAATGTTTACCTCGGAAAAGGAAACCCAAAGATATTATTACCAACTTTTTTTTCTTTATTTTTTCTTTCGTTATTCCTGTGTATAAAAACAGAAAAAGCAAAGGGACATTTGCACCATACAGCCACATTATTATTATTATTATATAGGTAATTATTATATCATAATTAGGTTAACTTTTTTTTAAATACGGTGCGCACAGAGTATATTACTTCCTATTGTACCACAAGCGCTATGTACCCTTTATTATTATTATTATTATTTATAGGGGGGACGCCAGCGAAGCCGGACGGGTGATCAGTCACCTAGGTCGGGACCATTTCACCCAGTTCCCCAAGTCCCCTAAAAACTGAAAAATCAGGGGGGAGGCGGGTTATCATTTACCCCACCGGCGTCGGACCCTCGAACCTACCTGTGCGCTTACAGTACCTGTTGAGTTGACTTATCGTTAACTTCTTTAGATCCTCTTCCTATGTACCCTTAGCACGAACATCAATCGAAAAAACAAAATGAGATTTATCATAGACAAAATATCCTTTACGAGCATGGAAGTATTACCTAAATAATACTTCCATGTTTACGAGTAATTTTGTATGGGAAATATGTACAGCGCCATCTACCGCCCAGAAGCGGGTATTGAAGTTGCGCATTTTAGTAACAAGTAGTAAGTATCAATAGGCTGTATGACCGTTCCACATAGTCTCACAAGCCAATATAAAAAAAACGGCGGGAATGATTTTCAGCGGTTGATTTGATATCAATACAGTTTATATTGTGTAATAAATTATCAAAATGAGTTCTGCCAATGAAACATATACAGACATTGTATGTACCTACTCCACCAAATTTGAGAGCAGAAGCAAAATTAATAACAGAAAACTTACTGCCAGCAAAATCAAAAGAAAGTTAGATGAAAACCTACGATCTGATTTGGAAAAGTGAAAAAAGGCGCATACGTTTTCGGAATCTGTGTTGTTGGCGTATTTTAATGATACATCATTAAAATAATATTATTATGGGCGATTTATACATAAGTGTGCCCGGGAAAACAATAACATTTACACTTAATAATTGCCCGAACATGTGTCATATAATTTTAATAAATTTTACCTATTAAACAGTTTTTTATTTCCTCGCATTTCTTGCGAAAAGCACTATACAAGCCTTGTACGGTAAGCAAATTACCTTGTCTCGAATGATTAAAGCCCTCGCCTGCGGCTCGTGCTTCAAACCATCCTCGACAATGTAATTTCTTACTTACCTGTCCTCGGCTGTAATGTACTATTATGCATTCACAATGCAATTCTTTACTATCACATTTTTCCTTTTACTATTTTTGTTATTACCTGGTATATGTAACAACCCTCGTTAGGCGAGCGCTTAATGGCTGCTTTCTTCTAGACGTGAATCTGGGCACTCCACAGTATGATTTGAAGCCTCTTTGGACAAGATCTTTTTATTTAAAAATTTCATATTCTAAATCACTAGAAATGCATGACAAAAACTCCGACGTGTCACAATCACAAATGAGTAGATCTTGAGATATTAATTTTTGAAAATTGAGAGAATTATATCCGGTTTTCCTGAAAATTTGGGTCAGAAAAATGTAACAACTCATCTCCTACTACAATTTCAAGATAGGCTATTGATGTTTTTTGTTCCAAAATTTTATTGTTGTCTTATGTTTTTAGTTTTTAGGATTTATCACAACTATTAATGAAACTTTAATCGCTGATACAAGTCAATAATTAGTTTAGTGGCATTTTAAGGTTGAGTAACCTTAAATTCTATTATCTGTTTAATGTTACCTTGTAATTGTAAAAGACGTTACATATTTCATGTTCAATTGTGTTGTAACACTCGCAACTAAGTGACATCCGTTTTTAATTACCTCTTTTTGTACCTTAGTAAAGACTTGTTTCGAACAATTGTTACTAGGCTTCCCAGACACATTGTAACTACCTACTTAATAATAAGAACTAGCCTCCCTCACAAGACGGCTCTTTGTGGGAGTAGGTAGTAGATTTTTCCTAGTTTAATTTATATTGTAAAAAATAAAAGTAAATGACAATCCATATCTCATGTCTCTCCAGGACGCAGCAGCAGCAGTGTCTGAGAAGATCCACCAACTGCCCAAGAAGCACGGCCTAGTCCCAATCTTCATCAACCCGAATACGGGGCATTTCCTGCCCCACGCCACGATCACGCTGGGCGCGCGCGGTGACAGCTACTACGAGTACCTGCTCAAGCAGTGGCTGCAGACGGGCAAGACGGTCAATCAGTAAGTCGACAATAACAGTAGCCTTAGGAATATCGCTCTTAAGGGCGGCCAACCCGACTTACTTTTCATACAAACGCTCTTACGTGATTATGGCGTTGTAAAAGATCTTTCTTTGAAACTTTTGAACTAATAGGTATCTTGTGCACTATATCTAGGTTTCTATCGAAATAAAAAATCTAAATTTGAAGAAACAAGTTATAAGCCTCCAAAAATCTGATATTTTGCACAAATTTTACCTGAACTTTTTGCGTTCATCACTACCTACTCATAAATTTTAAAAGCCAAGAAAATATTATGATAGAAACCTTGCAAATGTAATAGAGATTCTAAATGACAAACTTACTGAAAAACACGTATTTCCAGGAACAAGTTCCCGCACACTATGTTTCGTTCAAAGTTATCGCGTTCTCACTTGCTCACTCACTCACTGTCACTGCGCTGGATGAAATGACAAGCTTGTCAACATCTTGTCAACAATGACGGGAAGGGCCCTCCCAAGTAACACACAAGCAAGATAACCGTACACATTAAGAAAACTTTACAGTTTAAAGATGAATATCGTTTGTATAAGAGCCTTAGAAATAGCTAAATACTGAATTAAGTTGAGTTTGGGCTCTTTAAATTCTTGATGCTTAATAAGTTCTGTATTTTTGTACTTTATTTCTTTAAACTTAATAAACAATATTTGTTAGACTATTATACAAGCTTTATTAAGCATTACGCATTCTAGGTATCTGAAAAAAAGCCCCTATGGAAGCATTTATTTGAATAATCATAATCTGTATTGCTATTATTCAATCATTACTAAGCTAGTAGCGTTTGAATCAGCTGATTGCTGAATAAAGTATAACAATCTGAATAAGCTATTACATAATGCTCTTATACAGCTTGATACTGAATAAATGTAAAGTGAGATAATTATTTACTGCTTAAATTGGATAAGATGTCATTTTTTACCAGTTATTCAGCTGCTGAATAAAGAAGATTATTAAGACTTTTATTAACTTTTCACCGGCATAAAAGTATGTAATAAACTAACTTATTCAAATTAAAGACCACAGGCACGGTCTATCAGCGCAAATAGCTTAATACCAGCTTTGTTTAAATCTCTTTGTAAGCTATATTTTTTATGAAGAGGATTCCGTACATCAAATATATCAAACAGAATTGCAATTCTGATTCTCCCTTGCTACAACTACCCATAGATATGCAAATCGGCAAGAAAAGTTACTTAGGTATCTATTATTATTTTCTGCGCTAGGTACCTACCTAGTCTGTTACCGTGTGGCTGTTAGGAGTTAATAAAACATTATTTTTTATTGTTACAAAGTATATTTAATTCTTAGTGTTCACAAGTTTAACTTAATCAAAATAATTACAACAACATTGTCATAAGATTTTAAATGATTTTTATGCATTCACAATGCAATTCGGTAAGTATAGGAAAAATGTGATAGTAAAAAACTACGAGCCCCATAAGTAGCTTTCAGGCGGGATTCGAACCCGCGCCTCCGGGAATCCGGCCCGATGCTCTGACCAACTAAGCTACCGAAAGGCTTACACGACTCGTCAAATTTTGCTATCACTTGTTACGCTGTAGGCCAGCGTTGCTTCATCAATGCGAGGAAACCCTCGCATCCGAAAGAAACATTTTTACAAATGTTTAACAATCGATTAAGATGAAACAGCCATTATAAGATTTTAAATTATTTTTATGCATTCACAATGCAATTCTGTAAGTATAGGAAAAATGTGATAGTAAAAAACCACGAGCCCCATAAGTAGCTTTCAGGCGGGATTCGAACCCGTTGTCATACATTATTATTGCAAAACATTACTAAGTACGTAAGTAACTGGAAACAATAAAAACTCAAGTTCAATCATGGTCGGCTGTCTTTTTTTTCAAGCCTTTTTAGTACTAACTTAGATAATTAAATAAAAGTACCTAACATCTTAAAAGAAATTAGACTCGTTTGATTTTAATTCGGTTAATGAGTTAATTTTCGAAAACGATTTATTTCTATGTTCTTCGTGTGATGCCTGTGAAGTTGTTTGCATTTGTTCCATTGCCTGCATATCATTGGATGAGTTCTGATCCTCTTGATGTATATCTTGTATGACCTCAAACATTTTGATATTTGCGATGGTGCGTTTTATTTTCGGGTAGTCGTTTCAATTCATATACCATTATTCTTGCGAAATCGTTATTTCTTGGATCATTGATATTATGGTTATAGAATTTCATTTGCATATGGCAAATAGCGAGTTGAATATGTAATCTCTTTATTTTTTTTATTTCCAACGTCGTCTCTTATTACTTTTGTAAACACGATATCGGTTTCACGTGTTTGTGTTCCCTGTTCCAAAAATGTTGGTTTCTGAAACAGCAAAGTGCATAATAGGTATATCGGGTGATTTCTGATCTCCAACGTTACAAGTAAACAATAATTGAGTCTCGTCTTCCATGCTTAGATGATATTTTAGTTTGATTGCGACCTAAAATAGAAATAAAAATATTTTTGAGTAAAATTAATTTATTCATCAACTCGCGAGTGTAAAACTCATGTGTGCAATGTACCAAAAATTGTAATAACACGTGTAAATAACCATGTGACAAGCAAATATAATTTTTATTTTATTATAATCGTCATTATCTACAAATCTTGGGTATCGAGCAAGATATCGAATCGAGCGTATCGCAAAAATGCAGCAATATCGTGTTTCAAAAAATATATAGTTTTTACACGCATCGTTATCGGGTATTACAATATTGATCTAATATAAGTTTCAATATCTATATACGATTTGTATCGGCCAACCCTATTCCACATTAGAAAAAAAATCATTCGATTATAGAACCCTAAAAATTCGAAGTAATGTAGAAATGTGGTCAACTATTCAATTGTTATTCAGAAGTTAGTGTAGTAAAATGACTCTATTCAAGTGAAATCTTAGTTACGAGACTCTTGTGCACTTTTATTCAGCAATGAAAGCAAAACAAGCGATCGCCATTTAAAGTCTTTGTGAATAATTATAATTACAAAGAATTCACCAAGATTACCTAAATGTTTAATCTTACAACTACAACATTTTCAATTCGATTTATCGTATGTTTAATTGGAATGGCTAGAATTAGAAATTTCGCCATAAATATTTTAGTCAGATCGAGCATGCATGTACGAAAATAATATTTACAATCACTTATCTTGATTATTCACGAAGCGCGTCAAAAATAACCGAAAAAATCATAAACTATTTACGACAAAATAATTTGCGCACTAAGAATTAACATGTAGCAAACCTCTAACTTAATTAATAAAACTTTTGCTTACCATTTTAATTAATTCACCATTTTGTCAATTATCTATCACTCACGACATTAAAAATGTCTAAGTAACTGATTGTCAATCTAATTCCACGATTTGTATGAAAAAAATCTGTATTATTGTTAACAAGAAATTAATGTTGAGTAAATTCTGAATAC
Source organism: Crambus lathoniellus (assembly GCA_949710035.1). Lineage (NCBI taxonomy): Eukaryota > Metazoa > Arthropoda > Insecta > Lepidoptera > Crambidae > Crambus > Crambus lathoniellus. The sequence continues at coordinate 36,271,080 of OX453296.1, forward strand.
AATAACCAATTCGACATAACTGAATATTTGAGGAATAAGAGCTTAATAAAAGCAATATCAGCTGTTATTCAGAAGTTATTAAGATTATTGTACCATTACTAAGCTCCTACTCAAATGTTACTCAGACGTTATTAAGCTTAAAGCATTTTATTTTGGGGCCTATTTTGTTTGAATAAAATCTGAATAGATGGTACTCAGACGTTATTCAGCTTAGTATTCAGCTTATATTTTAATGATTGCTCTTACTCAACCTTTATTCAGCGCGTTTGTGTTACTTGGGCTCTTAATACGTTGCGGTAAGAGCACTGAAGGTAGACACGTGAAACTCGCAATTAATGGCTGCTGATTGGAAAGACGGTCAATCAGTAATTCAATCATAAGAGTATAGCTCTAGGTGTGTTATCGGAAATAATGACAGGTGTAATCACATTTTACTGACCGGGAATAGAAGCAATTTGAAAACAGTGCGAATAGGTACGAGTACAACGAGTAAATTTTGTTAGTGGATCACTATAATAATCTTAATGGAATGGGTAAATGCATTACCAAAAGACGCTAAAAATCATCATGTGAGTAAAGCTTGGAAACAATTTCTACAAACTAGGAAGATGGTAAATTAGCAACTTTAACAGTTAATAGTACAGTCTTATAGCTTATAGCACATCAGTCTAACTATGAACTTGCGTTAAGAGATAGCACTATTTATATGTACGCGGTAAGAGCGCTCAAGGTCAACATAATGTCGGTAGAAAACAATGCTAACAAACTGAAAGACGTTCAATCGTAAGTCGATAACGTAAGTACCTACTTTATAATGTAATGGTTAATAACGAAGTTAATTACCTACATTAAACCCTAGCATTTTCTTACATGCTGTAAACGTGAAAATTTCTCTGTAAAATTTCTTGATAGTTGATTAAAAAAAATTATAGTCAACCGCGGGTCCTCAACCTCATCGTCAATCGCTGTATTATTATGCCGGTAGTCAGTCACCACCCCACACCGCGATTATAGTAGCGGAGCCACCGAGCGGCCTGCCCGAGTTGTCGATAGCTGTACTTGGCTGTACGTACAGTCACCAGCAATAAGTAATATGTAAACAACATAAGACTATATTGTTGTATTACAATATTGAATGTCTTTTGTGGCATAGACAGTTTTGTTTCGGAACGGATCAATGTGACAAAGTTCTATGTTCTTTACCTATTGTTGCCCGTGACTGTACAACTCCGCCGCGAAATAACAAATCGAATACAAAGAGCGAGGTGTAGAAGCGAGCGAGGCAAGTGCGCAACACCAACGCGCCAGCTACACCCGCCAGCTACGTTTTCCAACTTCATGTTTGTCTACATCCAGCGACAAGCGGTTTGGATAAGACTATAAATTACGTACTTGATAAGTCGCTCAAGACCAACAAGTGTGACTGTACTGCTGTATAATTAAACAATGTTTGTGTTTTATTACATCAACGGTTTAAGTACTTAACTATACATTAATTTTCCACCATTTTTATAACTTTGAAATTGGCTTTACTTTATTTGCCATTTTATGGTCAATAATGGCAGAGGTACTTTCTATAATAAATATAACTCGATATTTTGTACTTATTTGTTTACTAGCGGACTCGGTGAACTCGTAGCACCAACATCTATTATATATAGACAGATAAAAATAAATTATCGCAAAGCGCATCTAAATTATCCAATAGTAGATTGTACAACAAGAGCATAAAACGAGCTGTTTTACCCTCGACGTGCATATAGCCACGTGGATAGTCACGTCGAGGGTAAAATAGGGTTTTATACCCGAGTTTTGCACTCTGCTTTTCACTTCGATTGCAAGGTAATAAAACAAGGGTTACCCCATTTTACCCCAAAAAACAATTTTAGGAGCATGATAAGTGAAAAGAAGTTTTACACACAGCCTGTCACAAATGTCACATAGTAAAAGTATAATAAATAGGTAGAGTGCTCGTCATATAGGTCTGCTTGCGGTCGAAATCGAATACTAACCATTTACTTTAACCTTTGACCAAAAAAATGCACTGTAACTAGCGCCAAAAACGCCTCAGTGCTGCGTAGAGTCAACTGACATGGACTCTAATCCAAAGCTGCTAAAAGTCAGTGATTTGATTGCATACGCTTTGTGACCATAAACATACTTGGTCTACTTCGGCACCGCAGCAGGACGACACAAAACGTCTAAATTGAAAGAGCCCCTACCGCAGATCACCTGTATGTGTGGCCCCTACCTCAGATCACCTGTATGTGTGGCCCCTACTGTATGAGTTTCAGACGTTGATTATTTAATGCTTGGCGAATGTAATTCTCATTTTTAATGTTATTATTGCTTTAGTTATAGTTATTGGTATAATTGCAAAATTGTGGCAGCGATTGATCGCAACTCAATGCGAATGTTGGATTAATTATAATTTATAAGTTGCTGTGCGTATTGATGTAATACGAAGATAAAGATCTATTACAGCCTCTAAAAAGAAAACTACCAACCTATACCTACTATTGAACAGAGAACGAAAAATCACCCACTTAGCAATAGAATTTGATAGTGATAAGATAACAAACACAGAATTACATTATCATTAATCTTTGGTACTTGTATATGTGTTGTGTGTATTTGTGTTCTTTTGGCTTTTTGTTTAAATGCATAATTATTTATTGTATGTTATTGTGTCATTTTAGCGTATACACTGCCACGCTGGTAGCGAAAGCGATGCTATGATATTGCTTATTGACTTGACTTGTTTATGAATTTGTACAGACGGCTGTATATAAATTTTAACAATTTGTTTTTTGTGGCTCTCCACTACTGGTGGCTAGCCGTCGGCTCTGCGAATTTATTCTTGTATTTGGCCATGCAAAACGCTTGTTCGACGCTCGCAATTTAACCGTTCCCGCACACGAGCCACAAACTCCGCCACTCGAATCTAGAAGAAGAAAGAAGTGACGACCACTGGGCGTTGGCGTCATGTTCATACAAAATGTATGAAAACTACAGGAAAAAGGTCGATGTCGGCGTTTTTCGGTGGCCTACGTGCGACGTTTAGTCCACTCCCGAATCTTCAGCAACCAAGACTTAAATTATAACTTGCCTTGTTATTGTGAATCAAATCTAGCAAGCTAAGCTACATGCGCTATTTTGGGCCAATTTTTTTCAATATTGTTCAACCGTGATAATTGATATGTCATATAAAAGGTCTTAAATGTCTCTAGCTCTAGACTAGAGTATGACATTTTGAATAAAGTTGACTCCAAACCGATCGAATTAAAAGAGATCAGTACCCCGAGTGTAAGTTTGTCAATGTGCTTTACTTTAAGGTACAATCTATCTGTCAGAATCTAGCGCAAATGCGAAAGTATGTGTATTTACTAACTTACACGTGCACACACTACGTGCGTACACTTTGACTTCAGGGGCCTTATTGCGAACTGTCAAACACTCACTAATCAATCAGACTCAGTAGTTTTTTGTAAGCTGACGCACTTAATGTTTGTTTACGTTCGGCGACAAGCGCTTTGGAATTATAAATGTGACAAGGTGTTTGTTTATGTGTTGTCCGTCTTTCACGTCAAAACGGAGAGATGGATCGACGTTATTTTTGGTATTAGATTAGTTTGGGAGATGGAGAGTGACATAAGCTATTTTTTATTCCGGAAAAATATAACATTCCTGCGGGAAATCGTGGTGTAGTCCACACGGGCTGGAACGGGAACGGCTGGTTTACCGTCGCCACAGCCTTAATACTGCTTTTTAATACTAAGACGTCGCCGCACACGAGTTACAAGCGACAGCCAGAAACGCCGCCACTAAGACTGTACACATTGGGCGCTTTGGTAACGCGCGCTGCCAATCTCATACATTTTTGGTATTTCGTACACATTCGACCGTGCGCTTTTTGAGAAGCGCGCGTCAGGCGTGAGTTGTCAGTTAGCCGTTGGCGTTAGTCAGTTGGCGTTAGCCGAGCGCTCTCAGATACAGTGCCACAATGTTTTCTGTTCCGGTGGCCAAAATGTGAAACTAACGTGTTTTTTTAATGTCATTTTGCTGTCAAGTTGTTGTCCAACCATAGCGCTGCTGGCGGCTGAAGGTTTTAGAAGTCAGGGCCGGTTAAATTGCTACAAAAAAAGAAAAGCGTACATAGCGCCGCTGTCACCGGAACAGAAAAGATTGTGGCACTGTACATGGGCTGCCTTGGAACTTGATGGGGTCGCGCGCTTTCGTGTAGACTGGACACACGTTGGGGAAAATTAAGGGAAATTGACTGTTTACATTTTAGTAAATCACCCGTAATGTCAGTTTATAAAAGATGTAGAATTTCGTTAAATGATTTTAAAGAAATTCTATATCAATTGAAATTATTTTTGATCCAATGTAAAAAACATTCCATGCGTCTATTTTATCTTTTAGTATTAGGTGCACCCAATGTTCCTTTTTTTCTCCGTCGTCGTAGTCGTCTTTTGAAGCGATTGTAGAGGAGCCAAGCAAATACTTCGGAACCCATATCCGCACTAAGCCAGAAGTATAGGTACTCGCCCTAGTAATCCTCGTCGAACGCCGTGCAAAGCGCTGAGTGTGTACACTATCAACGTTCGCCATCGCAACACCGAGCTTGTAGAAGAAACAAGTGACGGCTACCGGCGTCAACCGTTGAGATGGCAACCCCCGCCCTCTTTCTGACTTACTGTCGTTGCTCAAGCGACCCGCGTGTGCATGAGTTAGGGTTGAAGGGTACCTGGTAATGATCGTCTAGTTATAGGATTGATAGATAGGTGATTGTAATGGATTGGCAATCTACTATTAAACCGTGGGTTGTATTACCTACCACATAACAAAAGATGTTATTAATAGGGAAGGGCTCAGATGGACTGCGCCTGCGGCCTGTCTGTTGTGCCCCTCTTCAGTATTTATTTGATCTCAGTATCTATTCCTAATTCTTAGCCCATGAACGGTTTATCGCGTCCCTGAGCGTAGCGACGGCCTTACGTCAGCTATATTGTGCTCAGCAACAATGCGGACCTTCAAGCTGCGCGTAAGAGCTCTGCTTTCCTGTATCGATTATATAATCTTTGATTTTGTTTATGTGTTGCGTCAGATCAGATCTGCGCAACGAGCCGTCCCTTTTGTAATATTTTATGGATCCGTATATTATGTATTAAGGTTTTTTTTTATATTTGCAGGCCTGCTTAGGATCTGGCTCACCGGTATTTTAATGTAAGGATGAGAGGCTCTCACGGATTAGAAATAGAGGTCGGATCAGATAATACGAGCTATCCAAAACTTTAATATTGAATTACTAATAGGCGGACTTTGATCCGGGCTATAACCGATAGGTCTCAAACGGTCTTTGTGAACGTCTCGGTATCACTATAGCCAACAGATTATTATATTAAAATGTGGAATTAAATAAATGACTGACAGCAAAGTGGAATTAGATAATAGATTGCCAAAGTTACAATAAATTCTAGCGCTCAAAAATGGTTAATAAATAGGATAGAGAAAGTGGCTCAGCTTTATTGAGCTGTAATATTTACGTTAGATTATTTAGATTATTATAGAATGGAAATAAGCTCTGATAAATATGACTGAAATAGCAGTATTAGGAAAACAACCCGTCTCACAATTTGCTCCGATGGGACTCGAACCCACGACCTTCGACTGTCCGGGTGACTGCTCTAACCACTGAGCTAAAGGCTCGTCAAATTAATTAGATGCTCTAGATTATTTAGGACAAGAAATGGAAAAGCAGAATAAAGAGGTAAAAGATAATTTATTTCTTTAAAATGGTATGAGAAACTCTTTGATTATTTAAACTAAGAAATCCGTGTTACAGATTTCTTAGTTCTCAGCACTGTTCCTAAGGCTATAGAGCTGAAGAGAAAACGTACTGAGAGACAAAAAACTCTTCAGAGCCGTAACACACAATATAATCTTAAGCTAGTTATAAATTAGGGTGGTCACTTCGCCAGAATATCCCAATTCATCTACGTGTTTAAATCAGTATGTTATTAAAATACAGTATAACTATTATGACAATATGAATATTATGAGAAAATGTGTCTGGGAAGTAACCACTTAGATACACTTAGCTGTATTTCCAGAATAGGTTCCCGAGGCTTCTTGATTTTATATCACTTTCACAATCAGAACAAAACTCGTGTGTACTCCTCCGTGCCCCGCGATCAAGTGCGTAAGCTTCCATAGCTTCCTACGGTCTAACCTCCTTACATCTAGATAATTATACAATACTAATCCCTATTCTAAAGATCGAGAGTTCGTAATTCTATAGACGGGTTCCTCGGCGGCGTCGGCGCGTCTCCCCGCGTTCACTTCCCCCGCGTTGCCCACCCGCTGGCGTCTATAGGCGGAGCCATCTGTGAAGAAAAACCCCACGAGCAGCGGTCGGCCGGGCACGCAGTCCAAAACTCTCCATTGTTCTGGAATGCAATATAACTAAAGTCTTTGTCTTACAGGGATGTTCATATACATTAAGGTAGAAAATCGCTGATAGAATAGGCCCATAAGGTCTATAATACTTTGATTGATCTGAGCTTGTGGCGAGTGGTAATTTCCAAACTAGAAAGTTGGGTAATGCACATCTGCACCTATTGTTTTCGAGTCCAAATAACAGGGTTGTTAGTTTTAAAGCTAATTGCTAGACTATTATACTTTGCTTAGGTTTTTGCCTGTCGGCTGCGCATTTTTAAAGGTAAACCTTTATTATTACCAGCGTACAATAAATTGTACGCTGGGTATTTTTAGGGTTTTTTATATTCTTGTTCATTACTTTCCACGTCTTGCATCGTCGTAAGATGCTTTTGTTTAATAGTAATACGAGCAGATGGCTTGCCATCTCACCGTGCGCGGCGAGTTTCATATAAATAAATAAATATTTTCTAACAATCACAAGAATTATAGGAAACTGTGTCCACGTGAACTTGATAACGGATAAATATACATACTTAAATACTTTTTTGTTTGTAAATACATACTTAATATACATAGAAAACACCCAGACCAAGACAAATAGACATGTTCATGCACACAAATATTTGTCTTCCGTCTGTCCGAGACCTCTGGCGCAGAACGCAGGTAGTTTACCCCCTGCGCCAAATCAGACGTCAAGAGTCGCGAGTTTCTTATACCTACCTAGGTATCATGTATCAAAACTACAGGAAATAGGTCAGTGGCGGCGTTTTGTGGTTGTGGTCGGTGGCCCATGTGCGGCCAGGCTTAGACATAAAACATGGTAGACGAGAGCTATATTCATGCTCAATATTTATTGCTGTTTTCCATTTGTTCACAGCTATCTGGATGACTACATGACGGCGATAGAAGGCGTCAGGGAGTTTCTGGCGAAACGTTCCTCTCCTAATAAGTATCTGTTTATTGGAGAACTGTCAGCTGGGTCTGAGGTGAGTTCTCGAGGCCTCTTTTCTTTTTTTTTATGTGCCATTTTTTATGTGCCAAACGAATTTATCAAAAACTATTAAACTAAATAGTCTGTGCCCATAGTTTCAACCGCGAGGTACCTGGTTCTCGTAGTTATTTCGGGTCAAAATGCATTTTATAACCTACTTCGGGTGACGGGTCTATCAGTAGTGGAGGCCGGAGCAATAGCAATAGTAAGAACAAATGTATGTGAAATCGAAATAAATGAAAATAAAATAACATATTCATAATCAACTCTTTATTAGAGGCACTCATTAGCTACAGAAATAAACAAAAAGTAAAACTCCAATCAACGTAATAACAAAAATAATCAACACAAATTAAATCTCGTCGAATTACGGTTTTGTCCAGCCCCTGGGACGACAATATACGATATTGCCCCATACGTTATCAACGTGAAGCCACGCAACCAAAGCATTCGAATCTATCCAAGTCATCTACATCCCATCCAGTACAGCCTTCGTTGTGCCCATGCTTTACAGGTAATGCACTGCACTCAAGTTGGGTGAATCACCCAACCTTCATCTACTCGACCGTATACTGGCCGATTTCACCCCTTACGGTTTTGCCCCACTGACCATTAACAACATAACCCGGCCAAAACATTTTCGATAATAAAGTAAATATACATGATTTCACGAGAATGACATTGCACTTACCCATTTATCACAACAGATGCACAATCCAAACTTCAGAAAACGATCAAATTACATCGAAACACCTTAAAACAATATTTGTGTGATTTATTGTTAACGCTCTCGTGCCTGCAGTAACAAATGTCTGTTGACATATTGATCCTATTAGGCATTAGCCTACTTGCCGTGATCGGCAAATGCACGGCTAATTCAAAATAATAAGGGACAAGTATACAATACGGTTCTACCCCGATATACGGTTTTGTACAGGTCTCCCCTCCCCTATCTAAAATTTCATCCAAATCCGTTGAGCAGTTGTGTTGGTCTCACAATTATTTACTCAGTTAAATAATGTCAACTTTTAGATTCATTACACACTGTGAAACCGTTTGTTTGACCACAATTAATGAAAAGGAAAAGAAATGGGAGATTTTGTTTACATTAGATAGAAACATTAAGAATAAATAGACCAAGTTCATGCACACAAATATTTGTCTTGTTCCGGAATCGAACCCGAGACCTCTGCGCCAAATCAGTCGTCCAATCCAATCCATCATAACTAGTAAGACGTGTTATTTTTTTTTTCTAATATAAAATTTTCGACAACTTTATGAGAGGTAGGTATAGGTAGCTATAAGAATTTATTTATTTATTTATCATCATCATCAGCCATTATAAGGCCCCACTGCTGAGGCATAGGCCTTCCTTATGAATGGATAAGGAGAATGGGTCATGACTCACCACGTGGGCCCAATGCGGATAGGTGGGTATTATTATTATTATTTCAAACGCAGCCCGGACCAACGGCTATACAGGGTGACAGTGAAACTCGACCTATTCCTTGAAAGGGGTTATACTAGAGGTCTTTAGCAACAAATTAAGTCCAGTGAACCAGGGGTCAAAACTGGATGGTTACCGAGTTGTGACGGTTCTTTGATTTTTTAGGAATTTTCTGAATTGTTACCAAAAAACATAAATTGTGATAAAACTACTCCACTTTAAACATACAATAAGTACTTTTCTGAAAGCTGAATGATTCGGGATTATTCTAAAAAATACCGCATGCGCATAACTTACATAATCTCAAAAATAAAAGGTCTTTAGTAAAAATAATTTTTGTTTTATGTATTTTTCTCCAACTTCGCCGTAAATTATTGCAAAAGAACTGTAAGGAAGTTAGCGTATAAATTAGTAAAATAACATACTTACTAGTTTCATAAGCTTTACAAATAGGTACAAAAGTCATTAACTTTCCCAACTGTCTTTAAAAAAATCAGCAAAAGAGAGCTGTAGGTCAGACATTTCATTACGATTTGTAAATTGAATTTGGCTCGAAAAGTCGACAGTAACGTAGTAAAACCATATCTGTTTCCAGTACATTTGAAACACTGTCATATTGACTGTCCCACTACTTAATAAATACACTCAGTTACCTTTTTATTTGTTTGTAAATTTTATTTTTAGTTTTCCTTTTTTATTTGTAAATTTAATTCATATCAAAAAGTCAACAGTGTTATTCAACACTGTGAATAAAACTAAATGTGGAAAATAAAGTATTTAGAAAAAATCGACCCATCTCACAACCAGCTCCGATGGGACTCGAACCCACGACCTTTCGCTATCCGGGCGACTGCTCTAACCACTGAGCTACGGAGTCGTTACGAGAAGCGTCGAATTTATCAAATACTTCTTACACGCTGTATAGCCAGCGTTAATTTCATCAATGTGAGGATATTACTACCCCCACACGCGAAAGAAATACCTTTCCAGATATTTGACAATCGCTAAAGAAGAAATTACTATGGCAAGTTATTTAATTAAAATTAAATTAAAAAACTAAATGTTATAAAAAAACAGTACCGTAACAAAAATTAAAGACCAAGTTGTAGTACAGGTATTATGCGCGATCAGTTTTTCCTACTACCGTTCGCCTCTCATTATTATCGGTGTGAATTCCTATCACTAACATCACGCATAATACTTGTAATCAAATTCAAAAAATGCTTCTCGAAAGTTTAAAATTTTAAATTGTAGTAACTGAGTGTCTTTATAAAGTAGTGGGACAGTCAATATGACAGTATTTCAAATGTACTGGAAACAGATATGGTTTTACTACGTTACTGTCGACTTTTCGAGCCAAATTCAATTTACAAATCGTAATGAAATGTCTGACCTACAGCTCTCTTTTGCTGATTTTTTTAAAGACAGTTGGGAAAGTTAATGACTTTTGTACCTATTTGTAAAGCTTATGAAACTAGTAAGTATGTTATTTTACTAATTTATACGCTAACTTCCATACAGTTCTTTTGCAATAATTTACGGCGAAGTTGGAGAAAAATACATAAAACAAAAATTATTTTTACTAAAGACCTTTTATTTCTGAGAATATGTAATTTTTGGCCAAGCGCTAGTATTTAAAATGATCCCGAATTATTCAGCTTTCAGAAAAGTACCAATTTAATGTTAAAAGTGGAGTAGTTTTATCACAATTTATGTTTTTTGGTAACATTTCGGAAAATTTCTAAAAAATAAAAGAACCGTCACAACTCGGTAACCATCCAGTTTTGACCCCTGGTTCACTGGACTTAATTTGTTGCTAATGACCTCTAGTATAACCCCTTTCAAGGAATAGGTCGAGTTTCACTGTCACCCTGTATATGCCTTTCGAAGCCCGGAGGAGCTCGAGATAACGAATTTTTGGTTACCCATCCCGCGACGGCGCCACGGGCTCCTCTATACAGGGTGTTAGTTTGGTTAGTTACAAGCCCAAAACCACAGCTTGTGCTCATAATATTGAACAATTTTCCCCAAAAAACACGGGACGAAAGGTAAAACAAAATTTTTGGTCTCCCATACAAACTGCAAAGTCAGCTGATCGATTTTGTATGAAGGACCAACATTTTTTTTTTAGATTTCGACCCATGGTGTTGTTCAATTTTATGAGTACAAGCTTTGGTTTCGGGTTTGCAACTGACCAAACTAACACCCTGTATATCTATCCGATGTAATTTTGAATGTCGATACCTTTTTCAGTCTTTCAATCCTAAAATGGACCACCTGACTTGCTTCTTGCCCGGTACTCTCGCGCTGGGCCACGCCAACGGGCTGCCCGACTGGCACATGGCCATGGCTGAGGAGCTGCTATACACGTGCTACCTGACCTACGCCGCGCACCCCAGTTTCCTCGCGCCAGAGATCACGCACTTCAACTTGGTTGGTTAAATATTAATCAAAATGATAGACCTTGCAAGCGAAAAATAGTATTAGAATAAGATTTGATTTGCGAATTTTCCCACGGGGTTGTGATATTTTTCCGGGATAAAAAGTAGCCTATGTCACTTTCCAGCTCCCAAACATGCCAAAAATCACGTCGATCCGTTGCTCCGTTTTGACGTGAAAGACGGATAAGTAATTAAACAAACAAACACTTTTATAATATTAGTATAGCTAATATATGGCTACATGAGTGTAGATAAAGTAATGTATGAGACTGCACATAACTCGGTGACAACACTCGTGGGATGCTCGCGCTCACTCGTTCGCTCTCGCACACTCGCCAACGCTACTTTTTTAAACTTTCTTTAGTGTTTAAATACCCCTTAATTAATATGTGACAGACAATACATTCTGACGATTGACGTGGCCGTGGCCGAGTGGTGTACGCACCGGTTTTCCAGGTTCCGCTTTCTCTGGAGATCCCGGGTTCGATTCTCGGTCGGGTAAATATTGAAAACGAACTTTAAAATACCTATTTCCTCGGATCTGGGTGTATGTGGTAATCCATCGTTGTTTCCAATTACCATAACACTACAGCTTCTCCAGTGTGGTAGTGGAACAATGTTTGTGATGGTGACCAATATTAATAAATAAATATTGGACACAAATAATTAGTTTTTTTAAATGTAATCTTATAGTAATCTTAATCATTTTTTTTTAAATCTTGGTATATTAATACAATGTTCCCTGCGTTGCAGGCGAGTACAACCGACGACATGTACACGAAGTCAGCGGACGCGCATAGCCTGCTGCGGCCAGAGTTCGTGGAGAGTCTGTGGTACATGTATCAGCTCACTGGCAACACCACTTTTCAGGAGTGGGGCTGGCAGATATACCAAGTTAGTATACCAAACAATATTTTTAGGACAGCCGAAGACATTTAGCCATACTGCCAATTCTTGACTTTTATTAAAATATTATAGTTTATTTATTTATTTTATTTTATAGTTTCTTATGTTAAACACATCTTAGATTTCTGCGCGAACTGTCCATATAAATAAAACACATTCACGGATTTTTTCACGCAATTTATTTAACAACTTGGTTAAATTTTAGTTGTTTTTTGAGATTTTTTGGTTTATCCGACGTTTCGGCACCTTTCCAGGGGCCGTGGTCACGGAAAACGTGGTCTTATGTTTTCATAAGAATGTAGTACTTATTTGTGACATTATGGAGTTTGTTGACACTGATTGAAACTCTTTGCAAGATGTTTCATGGTTGTATTAAACAAAATTTTCCTGTTTGTCATGAAATAAAATAATTGATTGACGAATTTTAATGAAAAATAGAAGAAATAAACTGTGAAAGTTAAATACAGGCTGTTAGTCGTGGGCCACACTGGAGCGGCGCGTCTTGCGTCCGCGTTTAGCGGGAAAAACAAATATATTGAGACGGACGGGAGGGGCCACACTGGCGCGTCCGGCGGTTGGCGCGACCGGCGGAGGGAATAGTACGTGTTAGCGCGTCCTGCGGAACCGCAGGTCGCCTCCGCGCCCCGCGGTCGCTCCAGCGTTGCCCACGACTTAGGGGCACCCTTGCAAAAACTTTAACCATGGCTTCAGACCATCATGCTGAACAACGTACAGCAAGAATTTTTGGTCGGAAATAAAAAAAAAAATTGGACTTTTCATACAAATTTAGCAACTTATCGGGACATTTTGTATGGAGAGCCGAAATATTTTTTTCATTTCCGACAAAAAATCTTGCTGTGCGATGTTCAGCATGAAAGCCTGAAGCCATTGTTAAAGTTTTTGCAACGGTGCCCCTAACACCCTGTATAATGAGAGACGACACAAATTATGTTAACTAGTGGCGAATTGAGATGTCATTTTTAAAGCGACTGAGATAAAATTTTAAAACAATAAAATGCAAAACTGTGACCAAAATGTTGTAGGATTGAGGGAAAACTAGGACTTTTCGGGATAATTAGGGAAGAAAACACCATTTAGCACAAGTAGTAAATGACAACTAATTTAATAACAAAACAAACGTCAAAAGACATAAAATACAAAAAAACCATAAAGTAAATACAAAAAGATCTTAAGCCTAATAGCCAGTTGGCAACAGCCAGACTAATAGTCTGTCCATCAGACCACTGGGAAAAACCTACCTCTTCCACGCTATTGCACTACATTTTAGTAATGAATTTAACATAGGAACATCGAAAATTAGAGAGATTGAGTTATAAATCAGCATGGATAAATATCTGATAATTATATCAGTATAAAGAGAACAATAAAATTTTCTTGATAATTTCGAACCCTGATTTCGGATACTTTCACTCCAGGTAAAATGAAATCATTTCACACTGTGAGCGTCACAAAGGTAGGATTAGCATGGCAGCAATATATTTAAATAAACATTTATGTATTTTTTCCAGAGCATAGAAAAATATGCAAAGGTGCCAAACGGTTACACGTCACTAGCCAACGTGAAGTCAGAAAAACCGTTACAACGCGACATGATGGAGTCATTCTTCCTATCAGAGACCCTCAAGTACTTGTACCTCCTCTTCAGCGACGACAGGTACGTCATAGATCTGAACAAATACGTCATCAACACGGAAGCACACCCCTTGCCTATACACAAGAATTGATCACTATAATAACTGCTATAATATGACTGAGGTTTTTAGCTAATTTTTATTAATATTATGTGTTGGACAAAGTCCATTGACCTGGTGTTGTACTTTTTATTATTAATTATGGATGCAGGGCCCTTATACGTTTTTTATGAGACTAGTTTGTTATTGACTTTTAAAATTTGAACAGACCTCAATTTTTATACTATATCAATCTATTTTTCGTGCTACTAAGTCATTTTTTATATCTTTGAGATATTACATAAAATTTTGATATTTTGTATAAGGTATAAGTCATTTATACTAAATAATTTAATACAGGTAATGTGAAGAAAATAAGTATTTATTTCAACATGAAATAAGGTTTAATTCTGGATATCAATTTTATCGCAAATAACCGTTTTGCTGGTTGGAATAAAAGTAGATCGTACCAATCATTTATTAATTTATGTTAATTATTCATTATTCATGTTTTATTCCCTCCCGATGTAATTTGTGTGTTGCATTTTGTGCCTGAGTATCCAGACATTTTGATAATGTGACGATTTGCTAAATAGATGTTCTGCTATACAGACCATTTGATAGTTGGACGTTTTGCTAAATGGACATTCTGCTAATTAGACTTACTGCTCATCAGACGTTTCGCGCTGTTAGACATTTAGCTACTTAGACCTTCTGATCAGGACAGTGTAATTTTTAGGGGCAAATTATTTCTAAAGAACTTACGTTGTATATATTAATATCATCTTACAAATTTATATTTATATTGCTTAATGCAGAAGCTTACTATACACACACATTCGTTATAATTCCTGTTTTAGGTTTAAATTCTTATGGCAGAATTAAACCTGACTGTTAGCACAACTATGTATCTTTAAAGTTTATTTAGTAACCTACTTAATGTGAATGTCTAACAAATCTATGTTAACTATATTATAATTTACAATAGTAATCAATCAATTGGTTTAGACAAGTCCCCCAGAATGAGTCTAAAATTAGTAATAAATATTTGTATTCATTCGTCAACTCGACAACACGTTTTTTGTCTTGACGTTACTATTTTCACAAGACATAGGTATATGCTCTACCTACTGATTTCCGAGATTTTAAAGAAGAAATTAAACTTAATATAATAATAGTTTATAAGCAATATACTTATCCCCGGTCAAAACTACAATACTTTTGTTCAGATTCTCTTCTTATTGATAAGAACTAACCACTTTTTAGATTGACTTAGCGGTTTGTTGTATTTTAATAATAAAGTAATTACATTCAAGAAGTTAAGTATGGATTTTGTTCCAAATACTTGACCAATAATAAAATACAGACAATTTATTGAAAGTCGGAAATCCAATTAAGTGGTCACTTTATTTCAACCGGTTTTTCTTTATAATAATGTTATATGTTTATTGAATTACAAACCACAAAATTCACTCGTATTTATTCTCTCAGGGCTGATTTTTCAATCGTCAGATAAATCAGTCAGTTAAATGAATAACCAACCAAAGTAAATGTCAATCTCAAAACAAGAGAGATATGAATAACAATTGCTTTTCCATTTGGAGGTATTAAACGATATCATAAGAATAATTTTTATCCTGACATTAAAAAATCGGACCTTAGTTAATAAAATATGTATGAGGTCAATACCTTATACAAATTTTATTAACTATGTTATCTTATTTTCTCATGCTTTATTATGCCTACTAGAATAATTTGTAGCGTTGTAATTAAATTAATCATTTTCAATTCCCTTGCTTGATGGTTTTATTTGTGTTGTGTTTTTAAAGCTTTGATTTTATTTGAGAAATTAGATCTACTTGCCCGATTGTGTAAACTGCATTTAATTTATAAAAAAGGCGATCAGGTAAGTACCGAAACTTAACACTTTCACTTGTTGCTTTGATTAATTTGCAATATTATCAAGACGAGCATTTTATTTTATTTACTTAATTATTTTCAAAATAACAGTATTTTCCTAATTTATGATTGGTTATTTATGTAAAATTAATCGCTCAATATGTTGCTTAGCACAAAACTCGAGAGAAGCTGAACTGATATGGATAAAATTATACATACAGATAGGCCTTGACTCGGAGTACGTTATAGGATGCATTTTGTCCCAATTTTTGTATAGGCTTCTTCACACCAAAGCTACCGAGGCCGGTGGCACAAGCCACTGGATATCTGCTGATACTTTTACAAAAAAAAATATAATTCTTTACTTTAATCAGTTTTTAAGGGGAAAAGGTCCTCTCGGCGGATTGTGCCGCTTGGCTAGGCCGGCGCTTTAGTGTGTTGAAGGCAGGGGACGGGAACGATGCGGGTAAAACCGCAAGCGGCAACTAGTTTTGAATAAATTATATTAATTATTAGGTTAATTCATTGAATTTAAAAATCACTTTATTTTATAGAATACTTAGTAGGTAATAATTATTTAGTCATTGTACAAATGGTAGATAAAAATATTGGTGCAATAAATTGTAAAAAATCTTTATAGCGGCCAGGTTTGTATATATTTTAGATAAAATTATTTTACCATACTGTTTCGTTGATTTTAAAAACACAACATGTTGTTATAATATAATAAGAATTTATTTTTTGTATTGTGGTGTAAGGTTTAATACTAAATGCTACGATACGTAAGTTTTATGATGCACGGAGCTAAACATGATTCAGTACCCGTAGTGTAAGTTAGTTAGTCAACGTACAAACGTGATAGTAAGATTTAAGTTACATGTTGACCGATATTGCTCGTAATGATAAAGAAATACAGTCTAGAAACTGCGATCAAACAACACCACTAGATGACTTTTATTTAGCGGAGAAAAATTTTACGATCTTACGGCAAAAATGACGCGAAATAACAGCGCACCATAAAAGTGCGCTCTTATTCGTATGGCTGTTTTTGACACTCCAACCGGTTATCTAGTCTAGTGGTACCTATTGTTGATCGAAGTCTAGAATTGAATCTTTTAACGCGAATGCGAAAGTAACATTTGCGCATTGACAAACTTACACAAGATGTACAGGTTACATACAACTTGCCGAGGCTAGTGTTTTTTTACAATAATTCCTTTTCCTTTGTCAGAATTTATTAGGAAAAAATGCATGATATTAATTTCTGACTAATATTGTTTGAAAATTTCGAATATATCATGGGAAAAGACAACGAAACTTGCATACCAGCTTTTTTACCGCCAGCCGGAACCAGGAAAAGTCAAATACTTACTTATAGATGTTTGCCCGTATCCCGGCCAGCTCCCGGCATGGTGTAGGTACCGTAAATCTGCTATTATACTACCCATACCGGGACAGTAGGAAATTGTTCTTTGCCATGTAAATTAAATAAAAAAAATACCATTGCAATTTAAAAATATGACCCAAATAAAATATTATGATATCTTATTATTTTAAAATCACGTAGGTATGTACAGTCCGATTCAAAGTTTTCGGTGTTTTGGAGCATCGCGCGAGATGATGTAAACAATTTAGAGGAATGCGGGTGGGAAATGCGAGGTTACCGGGTGCGCATAGTGGCTAACTTCACGGCCAATAAGATTGAATCGCACTGTGCCTGTAGTAAATGGAGAAATACCAAAAATATTAGAATAATTATTATTAGGACGTCACGTGCGTAGACGTGTAAGCTATATCTTTGATTGCTCGGCAATGCCTCATCAGAATAATAACTGTTATATAGGTAGTTATAAGCAGGGATCGGAATTTTTGCGGTAATCCAGGGCCGTACTCAGGTGATAATTAATTTCCTCAATTATTTTTTAAATCGTTAATTGTGCTCAGTGCGTGGGCACGGACGCCGCCCGCGACAGCACCGGGTGCTGGTCTCATGAGCCAGGAGTCACTGTGTCGCCATTCAGGCCGCCCGTCATCGCCTGCACTGGACGAGCTCGATTCTTTAGGGTTTTTGTGAAGTTTATAAGGACAGCATACCTTAATAAACTAAATGGTGCATATTTTATTTGTTCACAATATTTTTACATACACTAATAGTTTTGACACGAATCATATTTAACCCATTCAATGCCTCTAAGATTTTGTGTAACCTTACCCGGGTGCCGGTTATTTTTTTGGCATAATTGGATGAAATATATGCTAAATAACAATAATAAAATGAAAATAAAAAGAAAAACTTTATAAATGCTCTCATTTTGCCGACACACACAGCAAACAGGTTTTTTTGAGCAAGTCCGACAACGCACTGAGTGCCTTCATGTAATAGATGATGTTATGCAAACTATTTAATGCCCCCAGTACAGGTTGGCCGACCATGGTCGGCGACCATGACCAATACATCGTACATTGACACTTTTGAACGAACAAGTTTAAAAAGGTCCTTTCCTGTACTGGGGGCTTTAGAAATAAAAAATGCAACAGGAACACGAGTTTTGTACGTATTATTTTATACAAACACTATAACGTGTGTAATTTAGTATGAATAGATAGACGGGTAAAAACCCGTTTTATAATAGTTTAGTACGGTTACTGGTTAATTTTGCGTCATGTGATTGTGGGTTTAGTTTGCATAACGTCATCCATTAGTTTATTTTTACCTAGGTGCCAGTGAACGCACCCTGGGAGTTGACAAATTTTAAACTTCAAACTTTTCACAAAACACCAGTTATACGTATTGATCATGATATATTCATGAAATATGACTTACCTACCTTCTAAAAGTTTATTAAAAAACAATAGTGAAAAAATCGACAAAACCATTAATTTTGTAATGCCGAAGTTTTAGAAAAAAACGACCTACTAAAACAAAAAACTGCACTATCTATGAACGGATTTGACAGATAATAACAGTATTGTTCGAAGAAAAAATTTACTTTAAAAAAATCGGAGTAAATTAGATAAATCTGAAGGTAGTGCCAAACTCACACCCGCCATTTTTCGACCACGTATAAGGTGCGTTAGCGGCGTTGAATGGGTTTAAAGATTGTCGTTCCATGACAGCTTGTCATAGACAAAAACTTCCAATCTTCACAGTTCTTACTATTATTTTTAAACTTATCTTTAACTTTCGTGTTTTTTTTTCATAATATTCGCTTTATCTTGTATTTTAATAACTAGCCAGATCTCATTTAAAGATCTAAGGTGAGAAACAGCCAATTTCTTACTTAATCATTTTTAGTTAGTTTTAAACTTTTGATTAAATATTTAAATACTAACTCCTGAGTCCGTCATGACCGCAAAAAATCCGATCCCTGGTTATTAGGCATATGGTCGAATTAACTGATCACTATAATCTGTGTGGGCCTGCTAGCGAAGTTGACTGCAGCAGGGACCACATAGCGGCGCCATTAAACAGTCAATTTTATGCACCTTTTTTCTGTGGCCCTACCGATCAGCTACGCAATGAAATCTGAGGGTCTATTCGGAAATGCAAAATCGCTATACCCATCCCTGTTACTCAAGTGATTTGATAGGCACTTGTACTTGTGTTATGTCTTTATCCATAAAGTAATCATACTTAATCTATCTTAATTGATATTACTTACAAGTTACCCTTATACTAGTATTTTCAAGAACAGATTTGGTATTGGTATAACTATAAATATGTATAAGTAATTATAATTTGATGTCTTTAGTGTCTTTCTAATATTGTAACGTTATCGAGTAATAAATTGTCGACATTTCTAAAGATAGTGATGTATAGTGTAACTAAAAAGTCAAGGTGTCAAAAGATGTTAATTGTGACGAGCATTTTTAATGAGCACACGCCTTCTAAGAGGCCCTAAAAGTTAGTGAGTACCAAATCACACCACACATTTTTTATTCGTACTATATCTATGTAAAATGTAGGTATCATGCATGGGTCCTATGAGAGCTCATTCGTGCAAAGCAAAAAGTTATTTATTCTATTGGAATAAAACTCAAGCAAAACAGCATTAGACATTTTTTATACATCTTATGCTATAAAATTCGACCCTATGTCTTGTGCAGAAGCAACATTTTGGTTTGCACGAAACTGACCTGTCAAAGGACTCGTGCTACATTCTAGGTAGGTACTTACATAGTATAACAACATACATTTTGGTCGAGTCGATGTTGTGCTTTTTTATAGAACGACAAATTTTTTTTCTTCGCGATTTCGTGGCTGGACCCATAGTAAAAGTTGTTTGTATTAATGGACACATTCATCCTCAAAAATGTTTGTATTGTACCTACTAATATAAAATTAGTGGCGTTTAAACCAAGGGTAAACGAGGTCGGAAAAGGGAGCAGTGTAAATAAAGTAGTTAATAAGAAAATACAGGACATCAGTACACCAAACTTGCAATTTACAGAAAAACCGCTTTTATCACGTACGCGATAAGGTAGCACTCAGTATTTGAAGTTTGATGGGCTGTGGACTGTTCAATTAACTTAATATATTATAATTGTTACTGGTTAGTGTCTAGCATTTTCACAACAAGCATTTTCCCCTTATCAATAACATTGTCCTGGGTTCGCTCTTAGGTTCCTACATCAAATTGTTTACTAATGTCTTTGTGAACTTTAACGCAATTTTAATATTACCTAGTGTTTTATATTTTGTGCCGTATTAAACTGGTTGTATTAAATGTACAATTAAATTAACATTCTGATCTGTAAGTTGTTTATTTTATTTTCCCATTCAATGCTATTATTATTCATAAGTACTTACCTACTAATATTATAAATGTGAAAGTGTGTTTGCTTGTTTGTTTGTCCGTCTTTTAAGTCAAAACAGAGCAACGGATCGACATGTTTTTTGGTATGAAGATCTTCG
Source organism: Crambus lathoniellus (assembly GCA_949710035.1). Lineage (NCBI taxonomy): Eukaryota > Metazoa > Arthropoda > Insecta > Lepidoptera > Crambidae > Crambus > Crambus lathoniellus. The sequence continues at coordinate 36,291,814 of OX453296.1, forward strand.
ATCAACAATAACACCTAGGATGGAGAAGGTACCTACCTTTTTTTTAGATTTTTGCTCATATCTCGACTCGAATATCTGCACGAAAATAGCATTATGAAAACTTCTGACAAGTTTCTATCAATAAATTTTTGGTTGTAGATCGCTGCGTCTCTTTTCGTGACGATTCTGCCAATGTCCGAGTTTAAAGAGACAATGTGCGTGTTCTACTAGAATAGAATGACGGTTTTGATAACAGTAGTACGGTGACTGTCGTTTTTAACTATCCATGAGCATCTGTAACAAACTGACAGGACAGACGCTTATACAACACAAGACACCACAACATTAAAATACATAGATATCGTGTATTTAGATATAGAAAGCAAACAAAACAGGGGGACGCAAGTAAACTTAATACCTAATACCTACATTACAGTGCTATGTTATTGTGTTTTATAAATTTGCACAAAATATATATGGCAGGGGAGTGAGCTAGTGAAGTGACAATAGATAATTTTTATTTATAGGGCGACATACAGTTTTAATCAAATACTATAAAGAGGAGTGGAAATTTTCGGACAATAGAAAAAAAATGTGTTCTAAGGTCCCTTCATCCAAACCACATTCGCAGAGACAGCTGTCTTTTATTCTTATTTTAGCCAGAAATACAGGGGTGCACACATGGCCCAATTAATCGGCATACAGTAGATGTGATTTTTTTTTTGAATATGTTTATGCGGGAAGAACCAGCGTTTGGGTGGAATGTCCGGTTGTATCCCACCATAATGTTTACCTTTTGACAGGATGGTAGATCGGTCCAGGTCTCCATCATTTTAGATTTACCTCGCAAGTTACGGGCGTAACATTGATTATGGTAGTCAATTCCAGTCATTACAGCAGATTTGGCGCACATGTCCGCAGTTTCGTTGCCTTCAATACCTTTCTGGCCTGGAATCCATGCCAGAATTACCTCATTATTTAATTTAGAGCATTCCAAAAGGGCCTCTCTTATTTTTAGGATAATGTGAAAATTGTGTCTAGAGTGGTATGGAGGTTTGGCAATGTCCTGAAGACAACTTAAACAGTCGGAAAAAATTATAGATTTATTTAAAGTACCTACTTGGGACTTGACATATAAAACGGCTTCGAGTATTGCTAAAGCTTCTCTCGTATTAACGGTCGGTGAGTAAGGAGGGACATTTAAAACTTTAGGATGACACTATGCTTATCAGCAGTTTGAGTAGGCAACCAAACTGTTATACCAACGTTTCCATCATCTTCCAATTTTGAAGCATCTGCAGATACCTACATGTAGGTATATAAGTAGTACCAATCTTGCCAATCCTTATTTAACATAGTCTGGAAAGTGCTATTTGTATCCGGAGTGTTGTTTGAAATGCCAAAGTCTAATTTAATGGGAGGCTGAAAGATAGAACCTCAAAAGGAACTTCATAAAGAGCATTTCGAAATAATTTCAAAATTGGAGACGAGAGGGAGGACAGATCCTTAAAAGTTTTGACTAAGGGGGATGTTTCTTTATGCCTCCAATACGAAGATGTATTTACTGATCTGCTTAGTTTTCTATTTTATCTAGAGGGGGTGGTTTGAGTAGGTACTGTGAAATGTTCAAGAAGTATCGGTCGCACATCATCTGTCGTCTGAGATTCAGAGGGGGTTCAAGACATTCCACTTGAAGGGCGTTTATCGGAGATGAACGCATGGCACCGACAATAATTCGAAGGCACTTTGACTGAAGTAAAGTAAGTTTTTTTAAAGCAGACTTGTTGCATGGTTTTAGGATAAAGCTTGCATAGTCAAAGTGACTTCGAACAACCGCATTATACATATAATAGCTTTTGACTTTTTGGGTGAGACCCCCAATGTACGCCTGATAGTGACCTAAGGATGTTGATATTTTTATCTGCTTTTTTGCAGACGTGGTTTAAGTGCTGCACGCCAGACAGTCTTGAGTCAAATACTACGCCCAAAAATTTGCAATGACTACCACTTCAACTGGCTGCCCATCTATAGATATACCAGGGCAAGGTATCGACCTTTTACGAGTGAAGACTACGGCTTTCGATTTTCCCGGAGAAAGGGATAAGCCATGGTTAGATAGCCAGTTATCCAAATAGTATAAGGCAGAGTTTATACTAGAATTAGCCTGTTCAAGATCCTTGGATGAAACGTACAGAGCTATTATGTCATCTGCATATTGCAATATGTTGCAGAAGCTAGTGACAGTTCTATCAAGGTGGTATGTGTAGAGATTATACAGGGCGTCCCAAAACTATGCCACATGCAGGGAAAGTACCTTAAATACTGGAGATATAAAAATTTACTGAAAGGAAACTTCATTTTTATTTTAAAATGAAAACGAACTGCATTCAAAGAATTTCAATTAAGCGCATGTCTGAACTGGGAATCGAACCCGCTGATGAGCCTTTCCAAACTGTTCTAGGGGGCTCTAATTCTCCATTGACACGTACCTTAACTGTTCGAGACATGAACATGTTGCATATAAGATACAAGTTTCTATAGGTATAAAATTTCCTACAAATTATGTGTCATTTTTATTTTTACTCTACGATCTATATTTTAGGAGCTATAGGGTGTGTAAATTTTAACAGAGTTAAAAATTGACATTAGAGAGGATAAGCAATCTGTCATATTCTAAAAAAAAAGATGCATAGGTGAAGAAGACGATAAATCCTACATAATATTATAAATTTGAAAGTTTCGATATTTGTTTCTCAATCACGCGAACGGTTTTTGCTGAAATTTGGGACACAGATCCTCTGTAGCCTGGAGTGGAACATAGGCTACTTTTTATCCTGGAAAAATATAATATTCCAGTGGAATAAGGTCGTGTAGTCCAAGCGGGTGAAGCCGCGGGCTGAAAACTAGTTGTAGTAAGTAGACTGTGCTAGTACCTAAGTTAGGTAACCTAGGTAACCTAACATAATAAAAGACGAAATGATTTGCTTTTTCTATTTTTAAATAAAACATTAATACCTATTTTCCATTAAAACATTAATACCCAAAGCTCCCTAGCCTAACCACAGAATATACAGTACAGGGTGTTAGTTTAAACAAGGGACATACTTCAGGGGGTGAAACTACCCATCAATACAAACAACTTTTACTAAGGGACCAAGTGCGATATCGCGAAAAAAATCGACTGTTTCATACAAAACTGCAATACCGAATGGGCCAAAATGTATGGAACAGCTGTTTCTTTTTCGCGATATCGCACTTTGTCCCGTAGTAAAAGTTGTTTGTATTGATTGGTACTTTCACCCCCTGCAGTATGTCCCTTGTTAAAACTAACACCCTGTATAATATATTCTGTGGTTAGGCTAGGGCTTAGGGTGTATAAGCTTATGTTATTGTTGATCAAAGTGTAAGTATAAGTTAACAATTAAGCAGATAACATCGACGATTTAAGAAATAAAAATAATCCCTTACCAAATAACTTAATAAATAACTTTGAAGTCGGGCGTGAAACATGTACAATTATTTGTTGTTTTTGTTAAAACCCGCCCGACTTCAAAGTACTTACTTACGTTATTTGGTGAGGTTTTATTTTTTTATAAACTTAATTTTTATTTTACTCTTTTTAGTGCATCATGCAGGCAATTTACGTGTATTCTGGTAAATAGGTATGTGATTAAACTGAGAACCTCCTTTTTTGAAGTCGGTTAAATTACCTTAAGATATCCCCTTTCCAACAAAACAAGAATCATTTAAATCGGTTTATAAACAAAGGAGCTAGGTATGCCTAAAGATACGTAATAAATTCACATAAAGTGGTAACAAACGACAGTAGTGACAGTACTTTCAAGATTTCCTGAAAACTACTGAACCGATTTCAAAATTTCAAAAAATGGGACCAACTTGGGAAAAAACATTTGAATCATCAATCGGTTCAGCCGTCTTCGAGTAATCGGTGTACATACATATAAAAAAAGCGACGAATAGATAACCTCCGAACGCAAGCGCCGCAGGGTGATCAATTTTTAACTTGTAGGTGTAGAAAATACAAATTTTTCAAAATGACGATAGGTAAGTAGTTAAAAAATATTACCATCTGTTTTGGTGTTCCAAAACAGATGAATTTGTTTTCAAATTTAGAATGTTTACCTCGGAAAAGTGCCACGTACTGCATTCTTTTCTCAAATATAATATTAACATTTCAGAGCATAAGTGTGAAAAAAATATTACCATCTGTTTTGGAACACCTTCTAGCATGTGCTATACTGTTATTTAACAATCAGAAGTTACTTTATCATTGCGATTTTAAGTATCAAAGTTATAAGCGAGTCAATGAGCGATTTTCTGAGGCCATTTAAAAAAAAAAGCTTCCAATTGCTTCACTAGATGGCGTTGAATAAGTATGTACATGTCTATGGTATATTTTGGTATGAAACATATTTAAATTAATTACTTTTTAACAACCCAAAGGAAACTAATAATATATTAAATAAGTACTACTGTGAGGAACAGAAACGAAATAGGTAAATTTAAAGATTTAGGTAAATAAATAACATCTGTCTGACGTTCCGTTTTACGTAAAAAAGTCGCGTCAAAGTAAAATTTATAACGTTCCGTTCCTTCTAACTGCATAGGTGGGACAGCGCCATCTAGTGACTGAGCTTTCAGAAAATCGCCCATTGTTTTGTTCATCAGTATTTATTTTATTATTTTCCGGGCGCAATCAAAGTGTTTTGATAATAATTACTTGCGTGGTGTATGAAATAAAAATGGTGCACATTGCTAAAAGTATGCCAACATTTCGAGCGTTTTTATTTACGTTTTGCATTTTCAATACAGTATAAAAAAAAAGCTGAAAATTGGTATACACTTCGTTCGGCAAGGGGTGATTGGATAAAAAAATGAATATTAATTATTTCATCCAACTCGCAAGTATTATTATTATCCACAGCCGTCTCTATCGTAGAAGACGATAGAGATGGCTGTGTTATTATCAAAACACTATTTGATTGCGCGCGATTGAAAATATAAAAATAAATATGATGAACAAAACAATTGATTGGCTAATATCTTTGATAATGATAATTAAAATCGCAATGATAAAGTAACTTCCGACTGTTAAATTACAGTATAGCATGCTAGAAGGTGTTCCAAAACAGATGTTAATATTTTTTTTAACTAGCTACTGATATTTTGAAAAAATTGGATTTTCTACACCTAAAAGTTAAAAATTGATCACCGTGCGCCGTATTAAACAAGTTTTAAATTTTGTGTGAAAACCGCGTCAAAGATTCAGACGATTTGACTCCGGCAGGTATGCGAGTTCTCGTAAAGCCGATATTACACGATTCAATCAAATTGGCAGCAATTTCATTGAAAAGCATTGCATTAAAGCTATCAGTAGATCTTAACTTTCAATGCTGTTGTTGAGACGTATCAATGCCATTGAAGCAATGGAATTGAAAGCAATATTGAACCGAATTTGAAACGTGTAATATTAGCTTAAGAGCGGTCTCGTAAATAACTAAAATTCAGCTCGGATAAATGAGTTGACTGCTGTGTCGATGTCGCATGTTTCCGCAGTCTTAGGGCCTAAACTGAGTAAAGCGGGCGCCCGCGACGGGCACACATCGCGTGTCTCCGTCCGTGGACACGCGCGCGGGCTCCGTGGAACCGCATCACATAGCGCTATTGACTGAACAAGCCCGTGCGTGCAACCGTGCTACCGCTGGCGGGCCCCGTCGCGGGCTCTGTTTTCTCGTGGTCCCATGATTTTGTCCCATTAATGGGACCACGAGGGATAACTATTTCTCGTGGTCCCATTAATGGGACCACGAGGGATAACTATTTCTCGTGGTCCCATTAAAATTGTGCTCACAGGATTTTGACCCATTAATGGGACCACGAGGGATTTATTATTTCTCGCAGTCCCATTACTATTTACGGTTGTGGAAATTCCTTCCTGTCTACAATGTGTAACAGAATTAAGTAGATGGTAATGGGACTACGAAAAACAGTACTCCCTCGTGGTCCCATTAAATAATAATGGGACTACGAGAAACAGTTATCGCTCGTGGTCCCATGATTTTGTCACATTAATGGGACCAAGAGCGATAACTGTTTCTCGTAGTCCCATTATTATTTAATGGGACCACGAGGGAGTACTGTTTTTCGTAGTCCCATTACCATCTACGTTTGTGGATCCCTCCTTTAAATATTTCCGGCAAAGATGATGATGATTTTTTGGAGTGTGTAACTGTGTAGTGAAGTCGATGATAAATAAATGACAAGGTAAATACTTGATGTTGGACATTCCTGAATAACAGGTTCTACTGGTTTATTAGTCTCACGGCATTTTATATTCTTAGCCAAGCTACACTTCCAAATGACATTTCCGCTTTTGTACACCGTGCCAATGCTTGTAGTTGTAGTATTGTTTTGTTTACCTTCCCATAGCAAAAGGTTACATTGTTTAAGTATATTGATTTTAAGACATCCTACAACGTGTAACAGAATAAATAGCTAAACCAGAAGAATAATGGAAGACAGGAACCATCAAACTTAACAATGGGATAAAGTCTGAAATCGCAAAATAACAGCTGTTTCATACATTTTCATAGAAATAGAAATAGAAATAGTCTTTATTTGCTAATACTGGGTTTACAAGTTGTTTATGAATTGTTTCTAGTGTACCATACAGTATTTGCCTTTAATATGTAGGCATGCAAAATATTTATTAATAAAATTAAAAATGGCATATAATGTTCTTTTATGCAATTTAAAAAATAGACACATTGAATAAGAAAATCGAGTTACACATGTCACAGTACAATGTCAATTCTTGTGGACGCATTAATCATAAATGTCAAAAAATATATTAAATAATATTATCAAGAATGTCATTTTTCATATGGTAAAAAAATATATAGTAGAATAAAAATAAAGAATCAGATTCACACCAGTTAGACAAAACATAAAGTTATTTGGTATTACATTTTTAACAAGTTTTATACTCTAAATACTCATTAATCGAGTAGAAACACTGTTCTGTAAGCCAAGAGAGCAAATATTTCTTAAAAATATTTTTCTCTGTGGGTAGGTCTCTCAAATTTTGCGGTAACTTATTATAAATTTTTATCGCCATGCAGTAAACATTTTGTTTGAAGAAGGTTAAGTTGCATTTTGGTACACATAACTTATTTTGTCTACATTTACGTGCATTTGCATTTCTCTGATGATGAGTGATAAAAAGTTCGGGATATCGCTTTACAAAAAGACATAACTCAGCGAAATACATACACGGCAGTGTTAATATATTATATTGTTTGAACCATGGTTGACAGGATTCCCAGCTTTGTATACCGGCGAGTGCTCTTATACAACGTTTTTGGGCTTTGAATGCCCTTTCAGAATCGACACTATTACCCCAAATTATCAGGCCATAGCGGAGCACAGAGGAGACATAACCATGGTATGCTTGCAATGCACTTTGAAGTGATGCAACTCTTTTGATTCTATTCAAGGCAAAGACAAATTTATTAATTTTTTTGCATACATTTTCAATTTGATTTTTCCAACTTAAGTTTTCGTCAATGATAATACCTAAAAATGGTGTAGAGTTTACTATGTCAACGTTTTCATTTTGATGCTTGATGTCAAGATTTAATTTTTTAGCTTTATATGTACGAAATTGTATGGCCTTACTTAATGTTTATTTGCAAATTATTTCTATTCATCCAATCGTGAATGTCATTTATAGTATTATTTATGTCAGTTTCTAGCATGTCAATATTTTTGTTTTTGAATAATAAAGTACAATCGTCAGCAAATAAAAAGCAATCATTATTTGTTACCTCGGGCAAGTCATTAATGTAAATAATGAACAATAGCGGACCTAATATGCTCCCTTGTGGAATGCCATTTTTTATAGGTCGAAAGTTAGATCTAGCCCTGATTTTTGTATTATTTTCTACTCTTTCTGTCTCTGTACATTGTTGACGATTTTCCAGATAACTTGAAAGCCAACTATTTGCTTTTCCTCTCAGACCATAATCAAAAGCTTTATTTAAAAGAATACTGTGTTTCACATTGTCAAACGCTTTTGACATATCAAGAAAAAGAGCTACGTTAGGCACTCCATCATTTACAGTTTCAGATATTTTTTTAATAAGAGTAAAACATGCTAGTGTCGTTGATTTACCTTCTTGAAACCCAAATTGTTCGTGTTTTATTATATTATGTTGTTGTATAAATGACAACATAATTTTAGCAAAGACCTTTTCAAATATCTTTGAAAATACAGAGTTGAGTGTAATTCGTCTATAATTGTGTATATCACACTCATCCCCTTTTTTAAGTAGCGGCTTTACTACAGACAGTTTTAACCTGTCCGGAAAAATGCCATTTTCAAGGGATAACTTAATGATATGTGCCAATGGTATTGCAATTTTTTTAGAGCAATATTTTAATGCATCAGTGCATATATCGTCATATCCTACTGATCTCGTGTTTTTTAGTGCTGATATTATACGATATAATAGGTATATTATTTTCATTAGGTATAATTTTTTTGTATTAACCAGCTGTTTTTTTTTTCGTGATTTCTGAGTTCTATAGTAAACGTTGTTCAGTTTGATTTTCCCTATCTATTATATTCTGGTTTAGCTATTAATTCTGTTACACATTGTAGACAGGAAGGAATTTCCACAACCGTAAATAGTAATGGGACTGCGAGAAATAATAAATCCCTCGTGGTCCCATTAATGGGTAAGGCCGACAAATTGGCCTGATATAACATAAAAGTAACTTAAAAATATAAGTTACCGGGTAACTTAAAAGTAACACAAAAGTTTCAAAGGGGATGTCTACAATAGGACATATTCATTTTTTTTTTCGAAAAATTAATAATTATGTTACTAACTTCAGTAAAACTCGTTTTATTTTTTTAACCTTTATTTTTTTTGTAAAAAACAAAATAATAACGCCCTAAAAATTATAATTCTTCTCTAATTAAATTAAAAATCAATAAAATATTTTTACTGTTATTGAGTTAAATCTCGCCATTTTTGCTTTTTCTCTTCTTTATCCTGTTTTGTATATTTTTCAGGATTCCCTCTTTGTATTTCCTCCCTAACTTTTTTGTTTTTGAGCGGGAGTGAGATGCATCTGTCATATGAAAAACTATAATATCACTATCAATAATTCTTAATAGGTACATAATTTTACAAAAAGTTACTTGTGCTATGGGGAATAAAAAATCAACTTTTAAAATCAGTAATCACTTTAATAAGATTTAATTTAAGAAACAATCAATATAAATCTGCGGTGCGTTAATTCACTGCAATTTTACAGTCCCAAATGTGCATTAGGCTTAACATCACTTTTATGTTACGTAACTTAAATATAAACAACAATAGTAACATAAAAGTAACTTAAAAGTAACATAAAACCTTTCTCTTTTCAAAAGACGCTCAATCTATGACACTATAATGAATAATTTATCAATTTTTATAACTTAAAACTCTAATTTAAAGATTATATTTATCGAATAATCTGCCGATTAAAGCAAAACGATACAAATATTACCTTAAAATCACATACCACTTTTTTTGCGGCGAACGTAAGCACGATCTGGGGCAAACAAACTCAAGTAGCACCTCAATAATGGCCGACAGGTAATTGTCATACCATAAACAAGTAAGGTACTGGTGTTGCCAATTATTAAAAACGGATTCTACTGCTCAATTACTTCGTGTTATACAAGATAATGGTAACTTAAAATCGGTAACATAAAAGCATAAAATACAAGGACAATATTATTAATATAAAAATTATTATTATTTTAATTGCTAAACTGTAGTAAAGTAAATAAACAATGTCTAAAATAGGTGGTTCTTCAAAGAAAATATTTTAATTGCCAGTGGAATGAACAGAAATTTAATATTAATACCGATTGTGTATGGGGGATCATTTGGGACACTTTTATTTGTTCTAGCAATTGTGTATTCCCGTTTAAAAAATATTTTTATTAAATGGAAAGAAGTAGTTTTACAGTCGTCTGCGTATTTAGACACTTATATAAATGATCCTTTTTTAAGAGGAAAGCTATAAAATTTGATAGTTTAAAATATTTTTACCAAAAAGTTGCTGGACGCCACGTCGTCTAGCAAATCAGCATTATTTGGCGGCCTTACCCTAATGGGTCAAAATCCTGTGAGCACAATTTTAATGGGACCACGAGAAATAGTTATCCCTCGTGGTCTCTTTAATGGGACAAAATCATGGGACCACGAGAAAACAGAGCCCGCGACGGGGCCCGCCAGCGGTAGCACGGTTGCACGCACGGGCTTGTTCAGTCAATAGCGCTATGTGATGCGGTTCCACGGAGCCCGCGCGCGTGTCCACGGACGGAGACACGCGATGTGTGCCCGTCGCGGGCACCCGCTTTACTCAGTTTAGGCCCTAAGACTGCGGAAACATGCGACATCGACACAGCAGTCAACTCATTTATCCGAGCTGAATTTTAGTTATTTACGAGACCGCTCTTAAGCTAATATTACACGGTTCAAATTCGGTTCAATATTGCTTTCAATTCCATTGCTTCAATGGCATTGATACGTCTCAACAACAGCATTGAAAGTTAAGATCTACTGATAGCTTTAATGCAATGCTTTTCAATGAAATTGCTGCCAATTTGATTGAATCGTGTAATATCGGCTTTACGAGAACTCGCATACCTGCCGGAGTCAAATCGTCTGAATCTTTGACGCGGTTTTCACACAAAATTTAAAACTTGTTTAATACGGCGCACGGTGATCAATTTTTAACTTTTAGGTGTAGAAAATCCAATTTTTTCAAAATATCAGTAGCTAGTTAAAAAAAATATTAACATCTGTTTTGGAACACCTTCTAGCATGCTATACTGTAATTTAACAGTCGGAAGTTACTTTATCATTGCGATTTTAATTATCATTATCAAAGATATTAGCCAATCAATTGTTTTGTTCATCATATTTATTTTTATATTTTCAATCGCGCGCAATCAAATAGTGTTTTGATAATAACACAGCCATCTCTATCGTCTTCTACGATAGAGACGGCTGTGGATAATAATAATCTCATCAAAAACATAAAATATGTGAAGTGAGAGCCAACTTCAATATTAGGAAATATGCCTTGGTTGTTGACTTCAACGACAAAAGATGTGAGATCTAAATGGGTGCCAAGTTTAACGGTCAGTCCTGAAAATTTAGTACTTACATAAAATGTTTCATAACAACTTAAAATATAATTTCTTCTTATAACTTAGGATAATATATTGAAGCCTAAGGTCTGACTTGGCTAGTTCTCGTATACGAATTATTATTAGGTACTTACTGAAACAGTCATGGAAGAGCCCTATGTTCATCTCTAGTTTCTAGTCTACCAGCAAGCCAAATTTTCGGAAGAATACAATAAGAACTTCGGCTTTAGAGCTGGCGAAGGCTATAATATATATATAATTCGTATATGAAAACTAGCCAAGTCAGACCTTAGGCTTCAATATATTATCCTAAGTTATAAGAAGAAATTATATTTTAAGTTGTTATGAAACATTTTATGTAAGTACTAAATTTTCAGGACTGACCGTTAAACTTGGCACCCATTTAGATCTCACATCTTTTGTCGTTGAAGTCAACAACCAAGGCATATTTCCTAATATTGAAGTTGGCTCTCACTTCACATATTTTATGTTTTTGATGAGATATCATTACTTTTTGTAGAGAAATTATTAGTAGGTACCTACTTATTCATAATAAATTAATACCAAATGTTTCAGTATATTTTATTTGGCCAGTTATATTACTTTGCCCTTGTGTATCAGCTACTGACAATGAAACTAATTTTATACTCGTGTTTGGTGTGGACGTAGAAATATCATTTTTAACAGATTTTCTTATTTCCAACAGTTTCTTTTTCCTAGTCGTAATAGTGTATGGTATTTTGCTCGACGAAGTTGCAGTAGGTATTTAATGTTCCTGAGCAGATATTGCATTTCCATTTGCGTTTTGATTCTGGTTTCATTAAGCGATAAAGCTTTCCGGACAATCTCGTATCTTTTGCCGCACAATGCACTAATATAAAATCCTTGGCAGTATCAAAGAATACTATATAATTATTACTACGTAGCCACTGACCTCTATTATTTGTACACTGGACAATCTGTCTCCATACAAATTACAGCTAATTTTATGTGGCAATTTAAAGCGCCGCCACTATGAGTGTCCCGAGAACTAATTTTGACACAATCATTACCGCAGTCGTCAATATTTATGTCAGCCAGTCCAGTGTGTAAATAATAGAGGTCAGTGTATATAGCAGTAGTTTGTCTTTTACATTTATCATTTAGCGCCATGTCTTGACAATTTATGGATGTAGCCGTTTTTGTTGACATCTAATCTTGCTTATTGATTCTTTATTTGCTAACTAGCTTAAGCTGACCCGGTAAACGTTGTTTTGTCATATAAATTACTAGCGGCCGCCCGCGGTTTCACCCGCGTGGTTCCCGTTCCCGTGGGAATATCGGGATAAAAAGTACACATAAACCTTCCTCTTGAATCACTCTATCTATTAAAAAAAACGCATCAAAATCCGTTGCGTAGTTTCAAAGATTTAAGCATACAAAGGGACATAGGGACAGAGAAAGCGACTTTGTTTTATACTATGTAGTGATAGTGGACTTAAGTAGAATAAATAATAAGAAGACTATGTCTAGTGTGTGTGTTTATACACCAAAAGTTGCCTACACCAGACGATAGATAGCGCTAGTTAGGTATACACTACCATGGCCCGCTATTATTTCTCGGCTGCTTGCGCTCCTGCAACGAGTGAGATAGAAGATGGCTTTGACACTACCAATAAAAGGGCCAAGATTGGTCTCTAGTTCCTACATATATAAATTACTCTGTAAAGTAGAGTGCGCGTCAGATAACTCTGCGCGCATGCGCGACTGACTGGTGCATTTTTGGCGCTAGTTACAGTACATTATTTATGCTAAGCTTATGGAAAAGATTAGTATTCGATTTTGACCGCGCGTAGACGTCAGTGATAACATACTCTTTGGAAGCGGCCACGGAAGAGATGACAGTTTTGCAGTTTTGTATCGAAGTTATAGTCTCACAGTTCACACCATAAACTTATTTATACTAGGGGCACAGCCGTCTCTATCGTCTTCTACAAGCCATGCTATGATACGGAACGGCAACATTGCTGTGAACCGGTTTACTCCTCTGAGTACTAAATCCTATGGAGGTGGCATACCTACGAAAAAGTGAGGTGTAACTAAGTCACAATGTAAGAAAATTTTGGAATTCAATTTTAAACTACTTCTAATTGTCGTATTAATCGGTCCGTCAAAATCGGTCCAGCCGTTTCAGAGATTAACCGGAACAAACAGACAGACAGACAAAAATTGTAAAAAATGTCATTTTGGTATATGTACCGTATATTTAATCATATGCACGTCGTAAAAAGCGGTTATTTAATGTTACAAACAGACACTCCAATTTTATTTATTTGTATAGATGTATAGAAGATATGCCATCTCCATAGGGTTCAGTACTCGAGGTTTACTCGCTGTTTACCTGTCAAACGGTGCAAACGGTGTCAAATCGGTTCACTTAAAACTACGTTGCCAACTTTATGCGCATGGCTTGTAGAAGACGATAGAGATGGCTGTGCTAGGGGTAATAGACGGACAATGGTGCGAGTGAGAAACCAGTCCTTACGGCAGAAGCTATGTGTGAGAAAGAGTAGAAAGAAAATGACAGCAGAACCCGATTTGAATTATTTAGCGTCTTTTATCATCTTGATGAAAAACGTCCACTCGATTATTTTGTGATTTTTATCGCGATCGCGTCGATTTGTCTCTTATAACTATATAAATCAATAATGGTGTAGTGTTCTGTGTAGAATTGTAATGTTACTTACGACAATAAACCAAATAAACACTAGTTTCACAGGTAAATAGGATTGTACTATTACCATTTTCATGGTTCATATTTTAGTTGAATATATTCTCAAATACACTAAGTGAAACATTAATATCATACTATTTACCGCCTATTTTCTAAATAAAGGCTGATTTTTAAACTTTATGTGTTAGATAAAAAGATATTATATCCGTGAACTTGAGAAAATATGACGTAGAGGTTGATCAAAAATTATCGATATTATTATCGATACTCATGTCGATGGTTTCCAATATAACTTTGTTTGTCTTTGTGAACACTGATAGTTTTATTTAAAGCTGATTTTAACCGACATTTTTTAAATAGTAAATTATACCTACTTCAGTACTAATTTAACAATATTTTCAGATTTCCTGTAAATCCAGTGATTAAGTTAAACTGGATAAAATTAATAAATATAATAGACTGGGAGCTTTGCCAAAACTCTGTGGTGTGCAGCAAATATTTCAAGCAAAACTGCAAAGAAACCTTCTTATTTGACTTTCCACACCAAAAGTTCGTGATCAGAATGTCAATTCAGTTAAACTCGCGGCGATCACTTGGAAGATGTTACTACTTGACCGATATGATGAGGAACAGGAGAGCTCGACTCAAACACTCTGTCGCGTGGGCAGGCTGGATCGGAAGTGGCGAATATGGCCGACACGACACGGCGAGATGTTGTTTTACCCCCATAGGATCAAAGGATAATAATGATGTGAGGGTAGAAGTTGGGTTAGGGATGTAGCATCGGTTCAAGTCTAACTCGATTGATAGTGAAGTAAAAATTATTGAATATGACATGATGAGTCTAAAATTCTAAATCTACCAACTTCATATTCAATTTTTCACGTGCTAGTGTTTTCGTGACAGCCACAATGCGTGCTTGAATAATACAATATTGTATAGTCTTATACAATATTGTATAACTCAAGAAAATTATCAACATGTCTTCACAAAGTACCTAAGGTATTTAGAGACTGTATTGTGCCTCTATGTACGAATACTTCGATCAAAACGCAGAATAAAAATATTTATTCGTAAAAAATCGAAAAATTTGGTGCAATGCGATGAAAAGGGACTCCAAAAACTGCAGAACTAGTTTTATTAAAAAACAACCGGCCGGTGCGGTATACGGGCGGTCGGGAGGAATGCCGTCGAACGTGGTAAAAGCCGATTGCTAGCGAACAACCGAGGCAATAGTGTTTTAAGCAAATTGATTTTTACAATAACTTTGTAAATACTTATCGTATTGAAGTGAAATGACCATTATTATTGAAAAATGGAAAATGAAGTATTTAGAAAATAAAATCTATTTTCCATTTTTCAATAATAAAAATTGCATTGTGAATGCAAAAAAAGTTAAAATTTAAATAACATGAACTTTATTTTTATTTTCCCATGTCCATTGAAGTATACTTCATATCATATGAATTATTAAATTTTGTTTGTGTTTTATTTACATTATTGTTATCGACAACCTAAAATGGGCTCGAGGGCAGCTCTAAAACTCACACACACGTTTACAAATTACACACACTAGCTCATGTCATTTTCGGTCTCACAACCAAGCGAACTCTGTCCGTCTATTACCCCTAGTATAAATAAGTTTATGGTTTCACACTCCATTTGGTGTATAAACACACACATATGCAAATTACAAAGGCATATAAACACAGACACACACATAGGCATAGTATACATATTATTTATTTATAAGGAAACTCAGTGTAAATTAAACATAGGTTAACACTGCACCCTTTATTAACAATAAAACAACAAATATGCATCACTAAACGCATTAAAAATGTTCAAAGAAGTCTTTTTTCAAACACAGCACATCACCAAAGAACTCTATAATTATCAACACTCAACACAAACGAGTCTTTTTCTCAAAAAACGGTAGGTACTCCGAGCATCGAAACTATATAATTGCTAACGGAATTACGGATCTTTACGAAACAGAACATAGCAAATAACAAATTTAACAAACAAAAGTTTAATTTAGATTATTTGACATTATTTTCCATAAGTACACTTTAATCTCTTTAAAGTTAATACCCTTCCATCAACTTTTAATAATATAGTATAGAAAAAAAGGGATTTTTCTCTTCTTTTCTATACTGTGGGTGGGTGTATTAACTTGGAGCCATCTATCGTTGACTTTAGTGAACTATTTATGTGCAAAGTGTGCACCTACAGGGAGAACATAGCAACTTTCGCATTTTTTGGCTTCTCGTTTGAATGTATGAAGATTGCGCCCCCTGGTGGTCGGGTTAAAGTACTATGCTCCGTTTTGACGTGAAAGAAGGACAAACAAACAAACAAACACACTTTCACATTTATCATTACGACTCCGTAGCTCAGTGGTTAGAGCAGCCGCCCGAAAAGCGAAAGGTCGTGGGTTCGAGTCCCATCGGAGCTGGTTGTGAGATGAGGATCGATTTTGTCTAAATTCTTCATTTTCCATTTTTCAATAATAAAAATTGGATTGTGGATGCAAAAAAGTAAATATTTCAATAACTTTATAATTATATTAATATTAATAATTAATAAATAATAATATGGATATCGTGCTAGACGGCGCAAGTTTGTAATTAATTTAACGCGAGGACAAAAAAGTATTTGGGTAATCTGGGGTTCGAACTTGGTCCTTTTGAGTCCTTGAGGCCACTACGCCGTTGGCGCTAGCCGAACTTCAAGAGGTATGACGAATTATTGGTATATAACAGAATAAAAACTATTACAAACTTATATTTGTACTTCATCTAATACAAGATCTTATACAGGATAAGTGCATAGGGAACGCAAATATAAGTTTGTCAACGTTTTATTTAAAAAAATACTAGTTTCGGATTTTTTCCTTTGTATTCACCAGATTACCTGTCTGCATGCTAAATTTCAGCTTTCTAGGCCATCTGGAAGTGGGTTATAGTTTTGATTATAGGTGAGTCAGTGATAAAAATAACGATTTTTGGACGTAAATATCTAAATAACTGTTTGAGGTGTGTATATAAAATTTGGAGCACATATTTATCTCGCTAGTCTCAATACATAAGCCAAATTTGACATGTTTCTGTGTAATAGTTTTTGAGTTATGAGGGAGTCAAAAGTGGCTCCAAATGGTTCGTGTTAAGATACACACGGTGCTGCTCGCCAGTTCTGTTTTCTTTTGAACTTGGCTGATACGCTTCCGCGTATCCAGATACTTGCGAGTTGGATGAAATAATTAATATTCATTTTTTTATCCAATCACCCCTTGCCGAACGAAGTGTACCAATTTTCAGCTTTTTTTTATACTGTATTGAAAATGCAAAACGTAAATAAAAACGCTCGAAATGTTGGCGTACCTTTAGCAATGTGCACCATTTTTATTTCATACACCACGCAAGTAATTATTATCAAAACACTTTGATTGCGCCCGGAAAATAATAAAATAAATACTGATGAACAAAACAATGGGCGATTTTCTGAAAGCTCAGTCACTAGATGGCGCTGTCCCACCTATGCAGTTAGAAGGAACGGAACGTTATAAATTTTACTTTGACGCGACCCTTTTACGTAAAGCGGAACGTCAGACAGATGTTATTTATTTACCTAAATCTTTAAATTTACCTATTTCGTTTCTGTTCCTCACAGTAGTACTTATTTAATATATTATTAGTTTCCTTTGGGTTGTTAAAAAGTAATTAATTTAAATATGTTTCATACCAAAATATACCATAGACATGTACATACTTATTCAACGCCATCTAGTGAAGCAATTGGAAGCTTTTTTTTTAAATGGCCTCAGAAAATCGCTCATTGACTCGCTTATAACTTTGATACTTAAAATCGCAATGATAAAGTAACTTCTGATTGTTAAATTACAGTATAGCACATGCTAGAAGGTGTTCCAAAACAGATGGTAATATTTTTTCACACTTATGCTCTGAAATGTTAATATTATATTTGAGAAAAGAATGCAGTACGTGGCACTTTTCCGAGGTAAACATTCTAAATTTGAAAATCACTGCAGTAATGAATTTCAGTAGGTACTTACTTACTGCACTGATTTTAGTGCAGTAAGTAAGTACTGAAATTCATTACTGCTGTGATTTTCTATAGTACTAACTACCACAGTACTACTAACTTTTTTCTTTATTTTTTCTTTAGTTATGCCTGTGTATAAAAACAGAAAAAGCAAAGGGACATTTGCACCATACAGCCACATTATTATTATATCATAATTAGGTTAACTTTTTTTTAAATACGGTGAACACAGAGTAAAGTCCGTTCGGTTAGATAGTGTCAGTACACCCGCACGGCATTGTGGCTCTCGCTATAAAATGCAGAAATAAATAATACACACAAGTCAATTTTAATGAAAATTTGGATACTTTTATATTAAAGGAATTTAAATAAGTGATTTACAGATAATAATAATATTATTCGTTTTTTATATGATTATTATGATTCCTGATCATCGCTCTAATTATCACAAGTCACAACTGTCATTACCACCTGTATTTATAATAAATAATAGATTATTTAAAAATATATAATTTAATAAATGTCGAAATCTCAAAATCCAGTTCCTAATGCGGGTGTACGCCGCACGCGGCTTCTTTTGTTTATGCGGCGGCATCCTTTGACAAGAACCGGCACGTGCCAAGGCGGCGCGATAAAAGGGCGACACTATCTAAGCGAATGGACTTTATATTACTTCGTATTGTACCACAAGCGCTATGATGTACCCTTAGCACCATGAAGCTCGACTTAATACTGAGGTAACTGGAGAGTGCAGTACGAACAATTTTTTGTGACCACAAATTACACAGTGGCTGTCTTCCGTCTCACCTACACTTTCGAAAAGACAAAATGAGATTTATCATAGACAAAATATCCTTTACGAGTAATTTTGTATGGGAAATATATACAGCGCCATCTACCGCCCAGAAGCGGGTATTGAAGTTGCGCATTTTAGTAGCAAGTAGTAAGTATCACGTATGACCGTTCGACATGGCCTCACAAACCAATATTAAAAAAACGGCGGGAATGATTTTCAGCGGTTGATTAGATATCAATACACTTTATATTGTGTAATAAATTATCAAAATGAGTTCTGCCAATGAAACATAAACAGCCATTGTATGTACCTACTCCACCAAATTTGAGAGCAGAAGCAAAATTAATAACAGAAAACTTACTGCCAGCAAAATCAAAAGAAAGATAATTATATGAAAACCTACGATCTGATTTGGAAAAGTGAAAAAAAGGCGCATACGTTTTCGGAATCTGTGTTGTTGGCGTATTTTAATGATACATCATTAAAATAATATTACCTATGGGCGATTTATACATAAGTGTGCCCGGGAAAACAATAACATTTACATTTAATAATTGCCCGAACATGTGTGATATAAATTTTAATAAATATTTTTTAGTTAAACAGTTTTTTTTATTTCCTCGCATTTCTTGAGAAAAGCACTATACAAGCCTTGTACGGTAAGCAAATTACCTTGCCTCGAATGATTAAAGCCCTCGCCTGCGGCTCGTGCTTCAAACCATCCTCGACAATGTAATTTCTTACTTACCTGTCCTCGGCTGTAATGTACTACTACCTATCGTCATTTTGTAAAATTTGAATTTTCTACACCTACAAGTTAAAAATTGATCACCCTGCGGCGCTTGCGTTCCGTTTTATAACCGGGTAAATAACAGACTTCAAAAATTGAAAAGGAGGAGGTTATCTATTCGTCGCTTTTTTATATGTATGTACACCGATTACTCGAAGACCTTTGTTCCCGTTGCGTCACACCATTCTGTGTTACACTGTAACACATTGGGAAAAAAATTCCCGATAAGTAAGACTGTTACTCAAAGCCACGTTTTTTTTCCCTGTGACTGACACTGTAACTCAACAGAACTATTGCGTTCCCGTTAAGTAACCCCTTTTTGGTAACATAATTCACATAATACAATACATCTTAACTTATGCAACGATAATCCCTGGTACGGGTCAGGCCGTAGATTTTGCCACATTCAAGGGTACAAAAGTCTCCGCCTCATATAATTTTAAATATAGTACTCTTAGAAATGTCTCAATCTTATCATCGTGTTTCCTAAGAAATAGCAAACCAAGGCAGATATAGATATTTTGATAAGTTTATATATTTGGAAAACTATTTGACATTTCCCTCCCAAAAGTGACGGATTTTTTATAAAAACCGCGAATCCGCATTGGTAGGTGTACAGCTTAAACATCGATAAAATTATCATTTTTTAACTTATTGATGAGCTGTTTGATTTGACGTTATAAAATAATAATAAGGTTGCCATTCCTTTAATATCTTTGCGTCTTTCCTAAGAAAAAAGATAAGTTTTCGGCAATAAGATTTTTTTTTTGAAAAACCATTTCTTTGCGCTACTTATATTGCGTAACCATTTTCACCCATTTTATGGTTTTAAAACATTTATTAAGATTTTGTTTGAGTGCTGGCATCACCAAAGTATCGTATTCTATGGTCAATGCAGCGTTGACGACCATATTTTTTGACATTTCGGTGTCAACTCCGATCAAAGTGAAAAGTGTCGCCTACTTTGCAGAGTGCATTTTTTGAGATTTCAAGGTAAGTTTTTGATTAAAACTTATAATTTTTGTTGCGCATGGTTTAATTAGATGTGTGTGATCTATATATGTTAAACTAGCCTTGTAAAATAGTATATTTTAAGAGTTATAATCGATTTCATTTGCGCCTCGGTTCCGCAAAACTGTCTTTATGTCACTTTGCGATACCGGTTGCGTAGAAATTGCGCCACTTATTTTACGCTATTGAATAATAGTGCATGCACACAAGGTTTTCAAGTTTTTTATTATTTTGAAATTACTTTTAGCTGTAATTCCGCTAAAAACATGACTAGCATTACTATTAATTGAATTGTTAGCTTTTATTAATATTCTATAAGTACAGGGTGTTCGGCAGAACGTTAAACATACGAAAATAGGGGTAGGTGCGGTGGTCTGCTACCTAACCAGCCTCAAAGATTTTACCTAGGTCCAAAGTTTTTTTTTATTATGTATTTTATAAGTTTTGGAATTTCGTCACTTTCATACTAACTTTTAAACCCATGTAACTTTTTTTTTATTTTTTTATTTTTGGCATCCTAATGGTTGGCAGGTCCTTTTAAAAGTGATACTTCAAGCAGGTTGTTGCTAGAGTTAAAGTAATGGACTCTCAAACATTGAAAAGAGTTGAAATAAATTTTAAAGTTGTATTATATTTATATAATTAATAATGAATAATACCAAATACCTCCATCTAACAAATTAAATGTATTTTTTTTGTAAATTGAACAAATCATACATAGGTACTTACTAGTTTTTGTCATCCTGTTTAACTTTTCATTGTGCGCAATATATAAAAAGAATTACTCATAGGTACATTATTGTTAATTATTAATTAAACATACTTACATACCAACATCGTGTTTCTTTTTCTAGTTTGATGCAATACCTCTTGTTAGTACATGTTTGTTAAATAAAATCACATTAATGTACGTGCTCCTTAATAATTTTGCGCTACCATTTTGCACCACTTTGTGCGACCGACTCGTAGAAAATTTTGCGTCACCATTGCGCTATTTGTGGCAAAATCTACGGCCTGACCCGTACAGGTATTATTTATTTACTAGCTGACCCAGCGCGACTTCGTTCCCGTGGCCCGACCCCCTACTCCACCCTACCCTACCCGTACTCTACCCCTACCCTACCCTACCCCTACTCTACTCTACCCTACTCCTACCCTACCCTACCTCTACCCTACCCCTACTCTACCCCACCCTACCCCTACCCCTACACTACCCTACTCCTACCCTACCCCTACCATACCCCTACCCTACCCTACCCCTACTACCCTACCCCTACCCAACTTCTACTCTACCCCTACTTACCCCTCCTTAAAACCTTCCTTGGACTTCCACGAACATTTCAAGACCAAAATTAGCCAAATCGGTCCAGCCGTTCACGCGTGATGTCGTGACCAAGGGAAATAGGGATTCATTTTTATATAAATAGACTAGCTGACCCAGCGCGACTTCGTTCCCGTGGCCCTACCCCCTACTCCACCCTACCCTACCCGTACTCTACCCCTACCCTACCCTACCTAGGGGTAGGGTAGGCTTAGGGTAGGCCCTAAGCCTACCCTACCCCTACCCCTACCCCTACCCCACCCTACCTATACCCTACCCTACCTTTACCCTACCCTACTTCTACTCTACCCCCACTTACCCCCTCCTCCCCTATTTTCTCACCGTAAGAACCTTCCTTGGACTTCCACGAACATTTCAAGACCAAAATTAGCCAAATCGGTCCAGCCGTTCACGCGTGATGACGTGACCAAGGGAAATAGGGATTCATTTATATATATATATATATAGATTTACACTTTATTGTACACACACATAATACAGGTAGACAAAAAAAATACAAAGGAGACAAACAATACAACTTCATTTTCAATTTTTCAATAATAAAAATTGCATTGTGAATGCAAAACAGTAAAAATTAAAAAAAAACAAGGTGTTGATTTTTTATTTCCTTAGTTTAAATTAATCTTTAATTGAACATTAAGCTTTTTAGGACTTTTCTTGTGAGGTACTATTACAGTGTATATTAACGGGAAAAAAACGTGGCTTTAAGTAACAGTGTTACTTATCGTGAAATTGGTGCCCAATGTGTAACAGTGTAAATTAACGGGAAAATAAACGTGGCTTTGAGTAACAGTGTTACTTATCGGGATTTTTTTCCCAATGTGTCACAGTGTTACACAAAGTGGTGTGACGCAACGGGAACAAAGGCTCGAAGACGGCTGAACCGATTGATATGATTCAAATGTTTTTTCCCAAGTTGGTCCCATTTTTTGAAATCGGTTCAGTAGTTTTCAGGAAATCTTGAAAGTACTGTCACTACTGTCGTTTGTTACCACTTTCATAATAAACCAGTAGAACCTGTTATTCAGGAATGTCCAACATCAAGTATTTACATTGTCATTTTTTATCATCGACTTCACTACACAGTTACACACTTCAAAAAATCATCATCATCTTTGCCGGAAATATTTAAAGGAGGGATCCACAAACGTAGATGGTAATGGGACTACGAAAAACAGTACTCCCTCGTGGTCCCATTAAATAATAATGGGACTACGAGAAACAGTTATCGCTCGTGGTCCCATTAATGGGACAAAATCATGGGACCACGAGAAAACAGGGGTCGCGGAGAAAGGGCCACAAGGTGCGGGCGCGGGGCCCGCCTCCCCGCGACGGTTGCCCAGGCGGGTGCCCGCGACGGAGCACTTTTCTATGGAACCGCGCGGGCGTCCGCGTGACGCAGTTTAGGCCCTTAGAGGCCCCATATACGGTACGATTGATATGTACAATCCGTCGTCGTTTCAGACCGATCGAAACGACGCATCGACTCGACAGTGTATGTCAAAGGGCCCCATATTATGTAACGATTCGTCGTTACGATCGGTCTGAAACGACGGATCGTACAGATCAATAGTACCGTATATGAAGCCCTTTAAATATACTCGGTTGGAACTCGGCAATAAAGTGGATACAATTAAAACAAAAAATGAAAATATTTCTCTTTAATAAAGTACAAAAGTGTACCTACCTTTTTAAAAATAATACTATATGTTAAACTCCTTACCAAAATACGAGCCCCGGACGGAGACAGGTCACTCACAGTAAACTATAATCAAACTTATGTATAGCTATAACTAAAAATCAGAGAGGTTTTCTGCGACACAATTATACAAAATGCCCTAATGAAGAATGAGACATTGTTAGATTTCAAAGAGCACCTTTCATAATCTCATTATACTTTGTTTCCTAAAAATACATAAATATCTTATTTCATTAAGTCTTAATAGTGCATTGTCATAAATTTAGTTGATGCTCTAGAAGTCCACCAACATACATAGTTGTAATATGAAACTACTGTGAATTCATTGTACAATGGAATGTGTAAACCATTCATTAAGAGTAGAAAATTTACATCTATGAGTACACTGGTAAATGTCTATCAAAATATCTTAATACCTACCTAATAAATTTTATTACAGTTGCATATTTTTAGAATTTTCTTTACAAAATTTGTCAGTACATAATTCGAGATCTGCTGAGTAACAAAAACATTTTTACTATTAGCAATGTGAATTTTAAGAAGAAAGAATTGATATATACAAGGATACAATGAAAAAGCGTGTAATATAGTTAGGGATGGCAGACTAATATATCTGCATAATGTCAAGATTCCAAAACGTGTCCCACATCCTGTACAACTATTTAATGGTCCTGAAGTTGAAGTATAATGTAAGCCATACACGCTATGGTCTACCGAATAGGTTACCTGTGCTTGTTTGGCTGTGCAGGTCAACCAGGTTAAACAACTGCACAGGTCTTTTGCAACACACGTTACGGTCTTCCTGCGCAGGCATACCTGCATTGGTAGACCGCTGGTACAACGTAGCGTGTAAGCCTTAAATAAGTTTTGGTTGGTACATGACGTGACACACTTAGAAACCTCTTTCATTAATTCTGCCAATTAAAGCTCCAATGAAATTTTAAATGAATGATGAATAATCTTCTACTTTATAAGTATACATTATAAATCAGATGTCTATACTTATAAAGAAGAACATCCACTGCTGGTGTGAGATAAGAAATTCAATGTTATGGTATGTACCTACTAACATAAAGAAACTAAAAGTAATTCTAAGATAGGATATAGGAAAATCAATGAACAGTAGTGTAACATGTTTTGGCATGAAAATTCATAGTCAAAATTCAAATATAATACTAGTGTAGCATTTTAAATTATTTTCCAGGCTGTAATTATAAGATCAACGTGAAAATATCTAGCTAGCCTGGTAACAGCAGAGCATGCTACCAAACCAACAAGTGACTATAGCCTTCTAGCTCAGTAATTTATGCATGGCTCGGAAACCTGGTTAAAACTGGCTAACAGTTCGCAAGAAACTCTATACAGCATCAAAAGAGCATTTGCATTTCGGTTTCGCTGTTTCAGAATAGAAATTATTTCAGTTCTAATTAAAGATCAAAACAAAAAGGTTTCTGCTCGAAATACCGGTTAATTTCGCTCGCTGATTTCAGTTGGTCAATCAGACGCAAGCCGTATGTCAATGACGGCAGATGTCACAGCGCGGCGCTCCGAGACGACGCCCCGCCCATTTCGTTTAACCAGCTTAATCGCAGCAGCTATAACGCTCGCGAATAGACCCCACTTTGGGCGAACCGTTTTTTAAAAACCTGGTTAACATCTTAATACAACAGTACTTTGCGAACCGTTCCCATGAGCCATTTTGGAAATTAAGTTGCTTAAATAAGCAAAACTATTCGAAATTTTGCCTTAATAAATTCGCTAAGCAACCACAATTTAGTCACAAATATATTATTGATACTATTTCATTAGTATCATTTTAGCTTAGTCACTCACATCAATATATTATTACACCTGGAAAAAATTGCTATCCATTTCAAAACATTTATTGGTATGTAGAAGAATCAACTGATGCTACAATAAAAGTAGCTTTAACTAAACAAAAGTTAAATCTCAGTATCGTTGAGGTACAAAGGTAATATAAAAAGTATAATGGAATGCCAGCGTTACATTATTTCTTATCCTAATGGCATTTTATAAAGTACTTTAGGTATATGGCATTTTACATAAGGACACAGTCGCAACATTGTAATGTATAATAGAGACATTTTATACCACAATCCTCTTCATCATTTGTAGACGTGGTAGATCTTGCTTTGTGCGGTGGGGGTGGTCGTAGATACACACTATCAACGTTGTCCCCTTGCTTTTCATTATCCCATTTTTTTTCGGGTGACTTATTTGTAAAGTCATCTTTGTTTTCCAAATAGTCTTTGTCTATCTTGTTATTTTCATTTGTATCACCAGCAGCTTCCTGAGAAAAAACAAAACTTTAATGTTGCATTAATTGTTGGCATTTTTATACAGCAAAAATGTTTACGCCCGAGTACTCGGACGCTACTTAACTCTGTGAGCGTCTCAAACACCGCCATGTCACTTCAAATGTCATCAAACATATGAAAGAGACAGCACAATGTCTGAGATGCGTTAATGGCTTAGAATATAATGTAGTATTCATAAGTATTAGAAACCTAATAACCAAGTTTAGGCTTGATTATAACAAAAAGCTCCAAGAAAGTTCATAGTTTATATAGAAATAAAATGTTATATTTATTTAATTTGTAAATCCAAGAAAATAATTTGACCTAATCAAATTCATAAGACAGTGTAACAGTTTCCACCCATTGGGTAAATAAAATCCAAAAGGATATAAGTAATGCATCCTGGCAAACTATTGTTGATAATTTTTAGGGTTCTGTAGCCAAATGGTAAAAAACGGAACACTTATAGATTCGTCATGTCTGAAAGTCTGTCCGTCTGTCTGTCTGTCCGTTTCGTATGTCACAGCCACTTTGTTCCAAAACTATTAAGACTACACACTTGAAACTTGGTAGGTAGATGTATTCCGTAAAGATTTACAGATTTTCATACGTAAATAAAAATTAAAGAGAGACTCCCCCCCATACTGAAACTACAGTTTTTTTCATGAAACCTATTGCTAATATTTTGCAAGACAGACACTTCCAAAGTGGTAAATTCCCCCTCCCTCCCCCCCCCCCTTTTTTAAAGTAAGAGAGTGAAAAATCTTAAATAAATGTATGCTGTAGACCTCAATAAAGACTTATAACGAAAATTGGTTCGAACAAGAGATAGTCAGCAGTTTTTGTAATGTAACACAGTTTCAAAAACCGCAAGTCCTTTATACAAACACTATGAAAACTATGAAATTTTGACACTGACCAATTTTATCCATTCACAATGAAATTCTTTGAGTATATGAAAAAAACAGTAGCCCTGCAAGTGGCCACCCAAAATCTGGCTGAAAGATACAAGCAGGACTGTTGGTTTTTCTATTACAATTTTCATGTATAAATCTTCCCCTGCGTGAACTACACACGTTTCTCCGTTTTGATGTGAAAGGTGAACAAATAAACAAACACACTTTTATATTCTACCCATGCCCATGGCGCTAACAGCAATCCATATAAACATTTTATATGCAACAGGGTGGTAAAAGAATGGAACCAAGCTGCCTGAAGATGTTGTCTCAGCCTCCAACACCAACCAATTCAAAAATAGACTCGATAGCATTTGAAAACCAAAGTGAACCAATAGCAGTATCAGTTGCAAAAACTGCTTGCCTGAATAATGATAATAATAATAATGTTGTATTAAAGTGAATTTTACAAGCTTTTTATACCTTGCTTTCCTCAGTGTCTCTTCTGATAAATTCTTGTTTTTCTTCTGGATTAGCAGGGCCTGAACCATCAGGGGGCATGTCAATACTGGCTGCAGTAATACCCGTGTTCACTGCTACCGACGTGACCTTCGCTCTGTCGGGCACTAACAATGTTTCCTCTTCTTTCTTCTTTTGTGACTGATAGTCAGGAGAATCACCAGACATACTGAAATAAGAAACGTTAATTCTTCATTTGCAACGTGTTACAAGTGCACACTACATACAATTTGGCAGAGCAAAGCCGTTAGCCGATTGCATCACAAAACACTGCTTCAGTGCGATCATATTTCAACATGTAAACAATGGGCTGTGTATTGTCATTTTTATATCACTGTCGTCAACTAAATTAACCTCACTAAAACTGAAGGTTCTATTTGTTCTCCAGACAAACGTCGCCATGTGTTGATGATTGTTTCAAAATTATTGTTTTCTTGCATCTTGAAGAATTGTAAAAAAAAACTTTTGTGAGTCCAAAAAGTTTTGCTTTGTCTGCCTCTAGCAACGAAGAATTTAGAACAACATGAATTAGGTACAGAAGATTCGAAGTGTTTCTATATAATCAAGTACGGCAAATTTTGGTCTATTTATAAATGTGATTAAAATAATTGATATGATGAAACCATTGGCTCAAAGTTAAAATGAAGAGAAGTGATGTCACCCACCTCTTTCCGTTGTTTACCTTTCTAACACAGATTAGCTAAATAAATGCCAATTGGATACCAATGCCACAGAATAATATCCAATGCCATGCCATTGCCAAAGAGTAGTACGTACAAACAGTGCTGCCAGATGAGCATCTTGCAATCCCCCAAGTTATCTGAAATCCCCCCAAAATGCAAACCCAAGGAGCTGAAAAATTGTAATAAGTGGTGTTTTTTTAGGGGTTGCATTTGATATTCCCATCCCGATTTAATATCAAAGGGGGGTGGGGGTGTGGGGAGGGCGGAAGGAGGGTTCCTCCCCCCCACCCCCAGGCGCGGAAACCAGTACCTACCTAGTTTTTTTTATGAAGGTCAATAACCTACAAGTCGGCACATTAATTATAAAGGCTTTCGGAATGGGATGGGAGGGAAGGAGGGCTGGATGGGGGGGGAGTTACACCCCCACCCCCCAGACGTGGAAAAATGTGTTGATGACAAAAATAAAAAGCGCGAAATAAAACGGTACTTTTGCACGACGCTTCTGTAGAAGCGTTGCGCACTCCAGAGGGTAGGTATGCCTCACTTTTTCGTAGGTATGCCATCTCCATAGGATTTAGCACTCAGAGGAGTAAACCGGTTCACAGCAATGTTGCCGTTCCGCTTCATAGCATGGCTTGTAGAAGACGATAGAGATTGTCATGGTACCTATTGTCCAAAGAGTTTAGACTAAATAGGTACCTACTGAGGTAACTGGAGTTTTCACCGTGAATAAAAAAGTGTGCCCAGCAAATTTGACATTTATTATGTAGTGGCTGTCAGTTGTCTCATATGACCATACGTATTTTTTCAAAGTGTAGGTGAGACGGAAGACAGCCACAGTGGCCACAAAAAAGTGCTAGTAGGTACTGCACTCTCCAGTTAACTCAGTAAAGTATGTAGTCTAAGCTTTTTGGTATTGTCACAGCCTTCTCTATTGTCTATAGGAGCAAAGAATACTATAATATTGATAGGAGGCTGTTGTTTTCTAAACCTTGTTTTTAAAATGAGCGATTTTCTGAGAGGCCATTTAAAAAAAAAAGCTTCCAATTGCTTCACTAGATGGCGTTGAATAAGTATGTACATGTCTATGGTATATTTTGGTATGAAACATATTTAAATTAATTACTTTTTAAAAACCCAAAGGAAACTAATAATATATTAAATAAGTACTACTGTGAGGAACGGAAACGAAATAGGTAAATTTAAAGATTTAGGTAAATAAATAACATCTGTCTGACGTTCCGTTTTACGTAAAAAAGTCGCGTCAAAGTAAAATTTATAACGTTCCGTTCCTTCTAACTGCATAGGTGGGACAGCGCCATCTAGTGGCTGAGCTTTCAGAAAATCGCCCATTCCTTGCTATACTTGTTTCGTTGGGGATAACGATAGATGGCGGTAAGTCGTTGGGAGAGTTTCCTGCAGTAATTTTTCGATGCACTAGATGGCGCTGTAACCCTAACACTACCTACTTTTTTCAGCATTTATGGCAAAAGATTAGTTCATTGAGCCTAAAAAAGATTTGTGTGTCGGTCGGTTGTACTGTCAAATTAATCTGTCTGTGGTAAAGTTTTTCTTCTGTCAGATCTGCGGATTGCTTTGCTTCTATGCGTTGGTGTTGGTGGTGTTTTGTGAGCGTATTCGTTTTTCTTGATAATTTGATTGAAACCTGGCATTGAATTCTGGACTCCGTTAAATGGGGAGAAACGTACAAAGCTTTTGTAGATGACGTTTTTGTGATTGGAGTCCACTTTCTACCTAATCTGTGGGATAATAATGTACCTACTCTTTGGTCGATGATTGATCCCTCGTACTCAGAGATTGATCCTCCTGCGAATTCATTCACCATCCTGCGTAAAGCGACGGACGGCGCAGCGGCCTGCAGTGAATGGGCCGCTTTAGTCTACCTATAAAGGATCGCGCACATTATGCCGGGGCGCAGCGGAGCGGGCCGCAGCGCAGCGCATTGACGGATTTGAGTATAAAACGTTAGTGACGGGCCGGGCCGCAGCGCATTGACAAATTTTTCATCACCATCATCATCAACCATTTATTGTCCCCACTGCTGGGGCACTGGCCTTCCTTGTGGATGAATAAGGAGAATGAGCCATGACCCACCACGCGGGCTCAGTGCGGATTGGTGGGTATTAACGACTGCAAGTGCAGCCGGGACCAACGGCATAACGTGCCTTCCGAAGCACGGAGGAGCTCGAGATGAAAAGTGTTTGGTCACCCATCTCGTGACCGACCATTGCGAACGTTGCTTAACCTCAACGATCGCAGGCCGAGCGCGCTATCCACTGCGCCACGGGCTCCTCTAAAAAAAAATCGTCCTTTTGACGAATTTTTAGTACAAGCAAATTCAAACATCTAATTTCTTCTACTAGAACCTTTCCGCCCCAACGGCCATCGGTTCTCCGCGCTATGTGTCCCGCCCACTGCCACTTCAACTGAGCAATCCTTCGAGCGATGTCGGTCGTTTTCGTTCTCCTGCGGATCTCATCATTTCTGATTCGATCGAGCAGGGAAATATTGGTATTTCCATGCTTGGGCATCGCTCTCTCCATTGCTCGTTGGGTGACCTTGAGCATTCATAGGATACCCATAGTAAAAGACCACGTCTCGCTTCCATTAGTCATAACTGGCAACACACACTGGTTAAAGACCTTAGTCTTGAGACATTGAGGAATTTTGGAAGCGAATATATGCCAGAGCTTCCCAAACGCTGCCCATTCGAGCTGGATTCGACGAGAGATC
The DNA here is from genome assembly GCA_949710035.1 of Crambus lathoniellus. Classification (NCBI taxonomy): domain Eukaryota; kingdom Metazoa; phylum Arthropoda; class Insecta; order Lepidoptera; family Crambidae; genus Crambus; species Crambus lathoniellus. The sequence continues at coordinate 36,322,615 of OX453296.1, forward strand.
TCTTTCTCGAAGTTGGACTTACCTAATTGGACAGTCTGTCCCAGGTAGACATAGTGGTCAACAACTTCGAGTGTCTTCTTCGTGTCAATGGCAAGCGTAAATCAGATGACTTTGGCCCAAAACTGTGCCACTCTTACGGCGTTATCCGTAGCCAACATGCGGTCCTCTCGCGTGCAGGAGTACGGGCATGCAGAGCAATCAATCAGATGGACCATGGTCTGTGGAGTGAAACCACACCTGCACGCTAGGTCTGTGTTACTGCAAGAGAAGCTCCACCTGGATCGGTTGTCGTTACTTCGACCAACTTGGGTACGGAGTCTATTTAAAGATCTCCATACTGATCTGGGAAGTTCAAGGCCAGGAGGGAGCTTCTCCTAGATGGGCACATATGGGTGTGGAAGGGTGGCAGATTTTTCCCACAGTTCAACTTTGGCTAAAGAGGCATCCGTGGTTGCAGGCTTGACGCACTTATAAAAACTTTTGCGACTCTTTAGTCTTTAAGGCACTGGTACGTAGTAGTGCATTGGGTGGCGTGGATCTTAGTCAAGTTTGGCTCTTTCTGTGGAACTCGCTACGGTTCTGCGAATATTCGGCGGCGCGATTCCAGCTAGTGGACTAGAAAGATGATGGACATGAATGTACAGCTAGAGGAAGACTGGTTAAATGATGTATAAGAGATTGTGTGCGGAAATGTTAAGAATGAGGAAGAGGCAATGAGGATTTGACGCGAAACAGAGCGGACTGGATGAGAAGGACGTACTGCACCTGACTCCAATTGGGATAATGACAAGATGACGATGATAACAGACTAACAACAATACAGATATAATATATGAAAAATAAATGCAAAGATACTTACAAACTATACATCGACGGTCCTCTATTCTGGCTATCGTAATTAATGCCACTGTAAACGGCATCTTTCTTCTTATTACGTTTCTTTAACGGCAACCAAATTATACCAAATCTGGTGGTGGGTTTCTTTTCCTTCGGACTTATGAACGTTGGATACATTTTATTCGGATCGTGCACGTTGGTGTTTTTGCCAAGTGGTATTGAATGTTTAGCACTTTTATCATCGTACTTTGAAGTATTTTTCCCAATAGGCATTAACATATTTGATGCTTTTCCAGTTGATCCCAGCATACCGTCGGGCTTAGCTTGGGAGGCGTAAGGGTTGTGTTTTCCACTAGATCCCAAATCCTTGTTGTTTGCTCCACTCGATAGCAGGACATTTGCGGCAAGTCCAGTTGACGACAGCATTCCGGCATTTTTGGCCGAAGTATTTGAATAAGTTCCACTAGATCCCAAAACACTATTACTTTTTGCACTGGAATTATTATCAGTTTTACCACCAAACAGAGACTTATTTTCATTTTTTGCTGGGGAACCAAGGGGGTTGGAATATTTTCCAATTGATCCCAGAACGGCACTACTTTTAGTATTAACTTGTGAACTTGCTGCAGTGTTACTACCAAACGTCGACTTGGTTTCATTTTTCACAGGATATCCTAGAGAATTCGATGGTTTTCCGGTTGTTCCTAAAACACTATGAGTTTTCGTATATGCTGAACTAATTTCAGTTTTGGTTCCATATGTTGGTTTGCTTTCATATTTCGCAGACGTTCCGATAACATTTGAATATTTGTCATTAGATCCTAAAGCACCGCTGCTTTTCGTGCTTGATAACAGATCTGGCTTCGCAGAAGATTGCGGAGTACTAAACTTTTTTGCAGAAGAACCGAGGGCACTCGAATATTTTGGACTAGTATCCAGAACGTTAGTCGTTTTGGTGTTTGTGCCGAACAAATTACTGGTTTTCGTACTTGAGTCTTGAAAACTGCTGGCGCTTTTATTGGTCTTTCCACTTGAACCAAAGAAACTGTCTTTGGTACTTGCTCCGAAGAAGCTGCCAGTTTTTTCACTTCCCGATAATTTTGGTGGAGCTGGATAATTGCTCGTCTTACTGCTGCTTCCAAAGACGGAAGTTTTACCGATTTGCGAAGATGGTTTCCCGATTAAGCCGGTTCCTAGCTTGGCCGTGGAACCGGCAGCTGCTTTCCCTTTAGGAGGCGCCAGGATGATTGTTCTGAAATAACAATATAATATAAATTTAGTTAGTTACATTGTAACACTTTTTTTATTACGAAATAAGGTTTTTCAACAACTCTCGCGTAACTACAATGGGAAATAGGATTAAAGATTGCACTAGGCATGTTAAGATTTATAAAGGAATACAAGATACCGACAATTAATCAAAAGCCCGCAAATCGGGTAGATAAATAGGATTTTTAGGTGATTAAAATTTACTAGATTATTAATAACCTATCAGTTATCGTTAAGCCAGTTGTTGTCGCGTATTTAGTCAAAGAGCAGCGGTAGATAAAAAAAATGTGTTTATAACACAAGGTTACGTTACGATGAAGGTATAATTTTTAATTTAAGGATGAAAAATTTTATGAAGTTTTTGCTGCACTTCAGACAGCACTGGAACACGGAAATAGCACTTTTCAATATCAAGCCAATCTAGGCTGCAGCTGCAGGCAATTTATATAAAATACATGTAGCTGCCCATGCAGTCACGTTAGGAGTGTATTTCATACAAATTGCCTGCAGTTGCAGCCTGCTGCCAGGATCGGGAATAGCACCTTTCTTTACTTAACAAGTAGGTACCGTAAATGCATACAACATGAGACAGTTTTCAGCAGTAATTGATTATATCTTTTTTGATATTTGATACAATGCTATCAAAGTATAACATAAATTTGAGTCTATGGTTCAGGATGAAGAATCACATCACACGCGTGGACAAAATAGTATGCTAGAGTTTTTTTTTATTTTTTTTGTCGTTGTCTCAATTTACCTTCAATTGTTGCAATCATGAGACAGTATAACAAACTCATAGTATCTCATGTAATATTTCACTGCTTTTAACATGAGACACTAAAAATAACGAAATATTGAATTTCCACTAATAGTTTTGTAAATATGTTGAATACAACTTGAGAAATTATAAAAAACAAATTTTCATCTGCAAAACCTGGTTTATAATTTTAAATGGTTAGAATATGTCAAATATAAACAAAATAAAATAAAACCAAAATTAAAATCGTCCAAAAATTGACAAAAAACAAAAAAACTATTTTACATAAAATAGAGAATGCGGGTAACTTGAGACATGTCTCAAATTAACCACATGTTTTTGTGCTCTCATTCTCAGTTTTCTTAACAACTTAGTTTTTTTTTGAGATAATTATTTAAGATTTTTTCGATATATTATTATGTGTTTGGCACTTAGCTGAACAATTGACTAGGTATATTCAACTCATATATTTCTATAAAAACACGGGTAATTTCTATAAGGTTTCGCTCCAGGAGCTCTCCGTCTACCCGGACGCGTTGCCATATACTGTTAACCTTGAACAAAAAACAAACCTTGCTAAAATAATTATTACCTACACCCAGTAAAATAGGTATTTGAAGGTAATTTGAGACTTGCTGTTTATTTGAGACTATGCACCTAATTTGAGACTCAGTCTCAATTTACCTTCCAATAAAAAAAAATACTTCTATCTGTGAGAAAATTTAATTTAAATATGCTAAAACTATGCCATAAATGTCAAACATGCTCTCAAATTATCCTTGGTAAAGTGTCTCACAAGATGAGATTATTAAATCGATATGAATCATTGCAGTTTTTTACCAATAACCAGAGTTTTGAGGCATATGTAATTCAGAAATATATTGGAATAAAAATGGGAGAGTTTCCTGCAGTAATTTTTCGATGCACTAGATGGCGCTGTAACCCTAATACAACCTACATTTTTCAGCATATTATGGCAAAGGATTAGTTCATTCAGCCTAAAAAAGACTTGAGTGTCGGTCGGTTGTACACGTGAAGCTCGACTTAATAGTATTAAGTCAAACTTCATGATTGTACATACTTTTACCACAGTCTATATATTTCCCTTAGTTCTTACGCTGTGCTTTTACTATGGTTGTACTGTCAAATTAATCTGTCTGTGGTAAAGTTTTTCATCTTTGAGGTCTGCGGATTGCTTTGCTTCCATGCCTTTCCATGCGTTGGTGTTTGTGGTGTTTTGTGAGCGTATTCGTTTTTCTTGATAATTTGATTGAAACCTGTCTTGGACTGGTACTGAATACTGGACCCCGATTGGATAGCTTACATTTTGGCCTGGCACTGAATACTTGACACCGATATTGCGTAACGTTTTGGACTTGCCTAATCACCGCACTGGTGAACGAACTTCAATCATATCGAAAGACTATGGATCGTGTCGTCTTGATCAGCCCCTGTACCGGCTAAAATATATGGATATGGACATGGGCTTTATTTGACATTTGAAGCCCATATTTTGTCCTTGTATGGATGTTGTATGGGCATAATATGGGCTTCAAATGTCAAATGAAGCCCATGTCCATACCCAGATTTTTAGCCAGTATAGAGGCTGGTTTATTAAACCCAGACACATCGTATAAGACACGCGTCCCGGATCAAAGAAGCTTTGTGTGCGTGTGATACAATAGCGCCATCGATTACTGAAGAAGATCTAAATGAGGTATTTTGTATTGGCTGAAAGAGAAAATGTTGACACTTCTGCCAATATGTATCGAGAGGGGTTTTTCCTATGATAATACTGAAGGTGTTTATTTTGTGGCTGGTATAATGTGAATCAGAAATGCGAAAAAACATTAATTATAATGTCATTCGAAAAGTTGTCAATCACATAATATTAGAAGTTCAATGTGAGTATGCGGCAGGGATGGGCCCCCATCCATGGTCAGTGCAAACATATTTTGGTGGTAATAAATGGACTAGGTAATCGATTTCACCAAGCATAAAAAAATAACAACTAAACCCATCTGCACAGAGACACTCCAAAGCTTTCATAAGCCAACACAATGCATAGAGTAGGATAAATAAACACATGACTTTTCGTATATTACTCAGACAGACTATTTTCTTTGCTATTTTCTATTAGGTAGGTAAATACTTTTTCGTTTACTTCTTCAGAAAAAGTTAGGTCGCTACAGTGGGGTAGCGCCATCTAGTACAAATTTTTGAACTGAACGATGAAACGTCAAAAGAAACTCTCTCATTCAGCGGCAATTTCTCAATGAATGCCACTTGCTGTGTCCAAGTTTCTTCTTGACAGCAAAATGACGTTCACACTTAACAACTTTGGAAAGAAACTGTCAGTATTGCTATAGTAGTAATGATATCACATGCAATAATATATGCCGCGGAAGTTTTGTCTCAAATTAAATTCAAGTCTCATGTTGTATGCATTGACGGTAACCTTTTTTTACAAGAGACACCCTCTTTTCATTTATTTTAATTGCTTTGGTGTCAACTATAACTTAAGCGTATTCCTTACTAAATAAATTGTGTTGACAGTGATTATGAATCCTAAATGCCTGAATTTATCCAGCGACTGGCAATGACGTTTTTGGCGACTGGTAAGAAAGTTATGCCTAAGTACCTACCTATTTGGATCGAATCCAACATACAACAAGAATCTTCTATAACTTCCTCACCTAATTTTTATCTCAATGATTGAATGGAGTGGTAATCTCATAAAATAATCTGATAAAGAATCGGTAGATATATCGGCTACTGTACGGTATAACAGGCTGATAAGATAAACCATTTAGCCTAATACAAAATTTCACACAAGTCTGCGATTATTCTTTTGTTGACTTACATTGCAATTTCGACTTTAATAATCAATACTAACATTATTCAAAAACGGGATTTTACCATGTTTAAACGTGATTATGGCGTGCGCAAACTGCTCCGAAATATCGGGAACTCGAAAACAAAAATCCCGTTTTTAATAATAGTACCTAATAGGATGACTAGGGCTTGAAAATCGGAGTATTTGTCAACTCCGGAGTTGGGTTCCGATTTTCAGATTTGCAACTCCGGAGTTCCGGAACTCTGGACTCTGGAGTTGGAAATCTCTATTTTTAAATTTCTATAAAAAAATACTGTTTAAATGTTAGCAGATACTAATTACTACGTTGAGTACGCTCTATCTATGAACGTAGGCCATCTTGCTTCAGAATCCAGGTTACGGTATATTGGTTTAGCTCGTTTGGATTGACAACCATTTTGTAAGTGTTAAATTATGTCTTGGTTAAATTTGATTCACTAATGTCCAATATTAAGAAAGTAAATGTAATGATTAAGATAAATCAATAATCCATACTAATAGTAGTGTTAGCTATCGAAAATTAAAGTGGTTCTTCTTCTGCGATTATCGAATCGATAACCACTTCAAATCTTCCTTGCCCAAAACTCGGCCATTCGAACTACACGCTCAGCAGCAGACTACAGGCCGTCAGGTGTACAGGTGCTCGGGTACGCGAAACAACGTAATTGATTATAAAGACATATAATGGATTGTGGAGAGACACTGCACTCACACTGGTCGCCGTGGCTCGTATTCAGCGGCCAACTTGTGTTCTAAGCCTATTCAAGGATTTTCAAACGATTGATAATAAAATCGCCAGTAGGTAGCGAGACTTTCCGATGGAATTATTGGCGAGTTGGGTTTGGAGTCTGCCCTGGGATGGAATGGTTCTGCGACGATGGGCTTTTCTCTTTTTAATGAGGGGAATGCCTTCCCGCATACCCCATCTATGCCGCACAGTATGGACGGTGGTTATGTGGGACTCGCCTAGCCGCTTCCTGACAAATCCAGCAACAAAGACGTGATGGGAGGTCAGGAAGCGAATACGCACTATACCCCTCACTACTTGATCTCTGAGCGCCGGTTGGTCATGGGTGTTGCTGTGACAGTCAGTCGTCCCTAAACCAAGGCGACCAACCCGGCATTCCAAGCCTCACCGCGGCTCGAAAATGGCTTCTCCGCCAATAGTCTACACGCTTCCTAGAAAACTCTGTAGATTTTAAGCTGCTCGGCAACTGAGATATTGTCATACATAGGATGCCGAGGGTCCTGTTCCTTATAGGTACTTGTCTCTGCAAACTTTGGGATGGATATATACAGCAAGTGGAAGGACACTATAAGCCTAGCGGGGATGGCTTTTGGCTGTTTAATTCAGTGCTGTGTACACTTTATTTATATGGGGGCTTTAGGTGTCTTAGTTTTTGGGCAAGTTTGGACTGAAAAATGACGTCTGAAGTTTTGTAACGACAATTTCTCTCCGTCTATGTTAAAAGTTTTGAGAAAAGTTAAAAATCCATGCTTAATGGTGCTAGGCGCATCAAGTGTTAAGCGAGCGCGAGCCACATTGAATACAGCTACGCGAAAAGAAGAAAATCTTTGGCGTGGTTTGATTCATAACATAATGCAACTAGAAGCAATGTAGGTATAAAATAACTTTCGCCAAATATGCACAATTAAATGGACCCTTTTTTCGCTTCGCTTTTCCGCATGCAAAAACACATTTTATATGCCTTAGAAACTGTTTTACGTAATATAAGTAAGTACCAAGGAATTGGTACCAAGGTACCAATAGGTACTTACTACTTACCTACCTAGATACCTACTTAGGTAAATACCTATCTGCCGTGCCGTTACAGTTAGGTACTTACCAACATTGTGTTCCTTTTTCTTTAGCGTAAACACTTACAATCAGTTCATTATTTATTTACACCGCATTTTATCTCAATCGCGTTGAATTTATAGCTAGTACTTAAGGCCCGTGGTATCGCCTTACGACCTTGGGTATAGAAACGTGGCCTTATTTTCTCGCCCCGCTTACCGCACCAAAATAGCTTAAGCACACGTTTCGTCAAAACTATGTATTATTTTAGAACGAAAAATGCTCATTTTTAAATTAAACAAGTTAGAAATCTTTTCCTGAAAGAAACGTGAAAATATCACTTGTAGTTTAGAAGCAGTAGCGTATTTCAAGTTGAAAACAGCTTCATTTCAATGTTTTTTTTAAAGTACCTATCTTATAACTAAGTTATAGTCTTATACTAAATCTTAAAGACTATGTTTTTTTTGAATGCTCAGATTGAAGTTTATATATCAATATTTAATATATATTCATTCTGGATTCATCAGTTGGCTAACTTATGAGTTTTAGGGCCTCAAAAATGATAGTTTCACGACTCCATGCGCCTTAATTGTATTGAGGAACACCAAAATTATGTGCAAAAGAAAAGTATGAACCTACCTATAAATAAGTAGACGAAATAAACCTACACGGTAATTAGGGTTCTGTAGCCAAATGGCAAAAAACGGAATTCTTATAGATTCGTCATGTCTGTCTGTCCGTCCGTCCTTAGGTCACAGGCTCACAGCCACTTTATTCCAAAACTACACAGTTGAAACTTGGTAGGTAGTATTCTGTGAACCGCTTTACGATTTTAATACCTACTAAAATAAAATAAATAGTTATGGGGGGCTCCCCATACATGGAACTGAAACTTAAATGTGTCCCCCCCCCAACACATATTTAAAAACCGCAAATGTTACTTTGTCTTTCATACAAAACACTATGAAAATCAAAGTTATGTTTTGTTGATGGAAAATAATAGTGGACTTTAGGGTAGGTATGAGCAAGTGTGTACGGAACCACAGTACGGAACCCTTCATGGGCGAGTCCAACTCGGACTTGGCCGATTTTTTTTATCATCCCGGATAATTGCAGGGATTATTCTACTCATAAAAACAAACTACTTTTATTATAGGATAGATATAGGTAGGTACCTAGTTCGCACTGCAACATGAAAATAATTAAGTATTTCGCCAACATCAGAACATTCGCTTTTCGCTCTTTAGCCACAATGGCAAAGAATATAATAATATACACTAACGCGAAACAATGGAGAAGAACTTACTTACCCATATCTCTGTTCTCCATTTTGACATATTTGGGAGAGCTTAATTTACACAACTAGGTATAAAGATGATAAATTAATCGAAATCTGTACCCCTAGCACGAAAAAACTATCGTATTAATGGTTATAGTGCTCATATAAATATATAATAGTTCAAATTGTTTTTGTAAGTGCTGAGTTGCGTCTGCATTTTTAACCGACTTCAAAAATTGATTAATTCGCGAAAAAGGATATTATTTTGTACGAAAACCAGAGCAGCGCCTCTTAAAATTTGACAACGGCACTTGAAGAGCTTTTGACGGATGGGATGGTATGGAGGTATGTTAGTTTGCGATTACCATCGACAGTATTTCATGCTATTGGCTTCAACCCTGACGTAGCGTGAAGTCGAGGAACCTAACCGAAGGACAAACAGAAAGACAGGCAGAGCGAGTTACTTTCGCATTAAAATAATGTCTCGATATTATGTCATTTATTAACAATTGAACACTTAACTAGAGAATAGACACATAATATGCGCAGAGCGTTAAATAAAGTCAAAGTCAATAGGTACCACTAAGTGTTTAGTAATCTGTGGTACCTACTTACCACTGAATAAGAGCAATTATTGCTCTAGTCTTCTCCCTCTGAGCTTCGCACAGCATTATGGTAAATCTCAGATACTTACCTAAATGTTATTTAGTTATGGGTTAATACTGAAATGTATTTAAAGTTCTACTAAAAATAGTAGATTCCTAGAACTTCATAGGTATGACGTAGTTAAGTAGGTACTTACCTAAGTATTTATTAGAAGAACTAGAACAAAGTTGAGGTTTTTAATGCTTTACGACACTGATATTTTTCTGATATAGACTGCTCCATACTAATTTTATTATTATCAAACTAAAATTGTTAAATAAGTAGGTACTTCCGGAAACAAAACGTAGTCGTTTCATGAAAAAATAAATTATATGTCGCATGAAGGTTTTAATGATATCCTGCAGCCGTTTAAGTGATGCATGATCGCTTCAGCCTTCAAAGCAGCATCATCATTTAATCAGAAGCATTTACTTGATCACACTATCTCTGCAATGGAATGTACTTGATTGTCCAGTACTTTTTTTTTTTTTTTTTTTTTTATGTATAATGGGCTTGCTCTTGGCTTCACACTGAACCTTACGGTTGAGAAGAAACCTAAGATGGAGCGAGCTTACCCAGAAGCAGCCTATTCACTCTAGCTTTAAAAATTTTAGGGTTGTAGTCATTCGGGAATATAGACGCAGGCAGGGTATTCCATTCCTTGGCGGTGCGCATCACAAAGGATGAAGAAAAGCGCTTGGTACGCATTCGCGGGATGTTGACCAAGTAAGGATGATAGCCCGCTGTGCGGTTAAGTTAAGAAGTTAAGAAGCAGTTAAGCTTTTAGATTTTGAAAACTTTTTTATTTTTGCTTTTTTAGTCCGGTCTTACGATACTTACAGGATAAAAGTACTTTTAAACTACAGGGGGCCAAGTCTGCTAACGTTAAGTCACAATCGTGTCTCAATCGGTTCAGTGGTAGTGCTTTTTTAAACACTAGTTACAAGAATTAGGACAGTATAATGTGTTGTGAATGTAGTGTGTGGTGTGACCATCAATAGTATTGTGAAAAAAGTACATATTTCTTGTAACTGTGTGTAAAAAAGCACTACAACTGAACGACAAGTGAAACACGATTGAGACACGATTGTGACTTAACGTTAGCAGACTTGGCCCCCTGTACATTCGAAAGCACGTGAAAAACGAATATAAAATCAATCACGATATGACTTTAAATAGATTTTTAAAATAATTAATGTAAGTATTTATAATGTAAGAGAAATTGTAATAAAGTAGAATAAAAACAACACCAGCCCATAAATTTTCGGACTTTGAATCCGCAGCCTTGGAACTCTCTACCTCGGGTTGTGCTCTTCGGAACTGCTGCCTTGCCTGCAGCCTGCAGTCCGAGAATGTAATTTTTCCTTTACGGAGATAAATGTGACGAATACCTAACATTAAGATCGCTTTGAAAGCATTTGCCTTTTTTACTAAAGCAGCATTTAAACTGTATCTTATTATTACCTACATTATAATTATACAAACATCGTAGTTGAATCAAACTACACGCATAAGTAAGTACGTTTATTTTGTTTTTTGAAACAAGATTTCTTGTAGGTAACATGAATCAATCAACAAGATAAAAATATTATTCTACGTAGATATTTCAAAATGTTTCGATAATTTTAGAACATTGGTAGCAGTAAGTATATACCTACCTAGTAAGGTAAGTATATTAATAGTGATATTTTTCAAATAAGTAAGAATTGGATTCCAATATTTTTGAATTTCTTAAGTATATACGTATGTTTCCAATTCGGTTGTAGTAAATTTCCAAAGTGTCGGAAAAGTTGGCAGTGCTCCATTGCTGAGCAGTAGGTAATAATATTATATAAATAAAGATTGTCTGACTAATGGCAAAATTGTGCAATGAATCATAAGCTAATCGAATATGTTCAATAGGCAGAATGGCTTGCGAAGTGGAAACTAAATTCCTTTGTCTAATGGTGCGCTTACACACTGTGTTGTTGTGATGTGATGTATTGAAACATATTCTTCAAATTTTCTTTCAAAAGCCTTTTTTTAATGTTTACAAATATTCTCTAACTATTCTCTCACAAATCTTATGAATTGGGATGCATGTGCTTCTACACTTATTTTATAAAATTTATTGTTTAATAACATATCACCTAAATTAATATTATAAATATGAAAGTGTTCCTTTGTTTGCTTGTCCGTCTTTCACGCCAAAATGGAGCAATGGGTCGACGTGATTTTTGGTAAGTATAGGAATAGTTTGGGAGCTGGAGATATGTCACTCTCCACTACTTTTTATCCCGAAAAATATCACATTCAATCCACGAGTAGATAATAAGGCCTGCTGTTTCAGGGACACGCTGCTGCTCATCTCTTGATAGCAGTTTTCACTCTGTCGCCTCTTATGACGCCCACGGGAAGAGAGGGAGTAGTTCTATTCTTTTTCTGTGCTGGCACTACACGACAGTGGGCGAGACAAACAGCGCGGAAAACCGATGGCCGTTGGGGCGGAAAGGTTCTCGAATGGCGACCGCGTACCGGACGACCGACGTTACATGGGCGGGCAGGCCCCCTACAAGGTGGACCGACCCCTCAAGGTCGCGAGAAGTCGCTGGATGCGGGCAGCGCAGGACCGATCGTTTTGTGGAGATCCTTGGAGGAGCCCAATGCCCAGCAGTGGGCGTCGTATAGCTGATGATGATGATGATGACAATTACACAAATAGACGACGGCGAAGAGAACTTTACTTCATATTAGTAGAAATTATAAATTTAGTAACTTGAATGAAACTCACGCTAAGTGACAGGAACCTTTAACAAGGGCACACGCGGGTCCCGGGGGGATAAGTAAAATAATGATGTTTAAATAGCCGTACGTTACTATACTCCTAATAAGGAGAATATATTTCTTAGGAAATGGTGTTCTTGTTTGTTTCCCGGGGGAATGATCGCTATGAAATAAAATAAAATTACTTTAATTAATTTTATTTTTTTTTCTAGTGGTTTTTTAATTCGATGTCTAATTTTCTTACCCTGTTTTCGAAGAATGTCTTCATTAGGTCCCAGTTGTTTGGAAAAGGTCAATTTTAGCAACATAGAGCTCTATTAGTTGTATTTTTTTAGCATTTTTTTCATATTTTTTTATGTTACCTACCATAATATTTATTATTCAAGACGTAATGAAGATTACGTGGAATAACATAAGTTAATCTTTAGTTAATTTATTACATAATCTGTTACATACTAGAGTAGAAAGCGGACAGGCTTGCACGTAAACGATGCACAATAAGGCAGGTGTTTAGTTAGCTAGCGGGTGGCTAGCGGTAATGCTTTTCCTTTCATTATTTGTTGCGACATGTTTTATAATGTTTTAAGTAAGTACTCAAATTGTTTGGCTATTATCACAAAGTAAGTAAAGTACGCAGGCGGTCGCCTATTACCTACCGAAACATGACGTAGGTAGTAAGTTTGTCATCACCAGCCATTTAATGTCCCCTTCTGGGACACAGGCCTTCGTTATGGCTGGCTAAGGAGAATGGGCCTTAATGACTACGCGGGCCCCATGCGGATTGGTGGGATTTAATTAACGACTGCAACGCTGGCGAGTCTCGGCTACTACGAAGGAAGGTCTCGGCCTGAGACCAACGGCGGCGTGCCTTCCATTAGCTCGGAGGAAATACCTGATGAAACTTTGGACGGATGAGTGATCGACCATTGCGAAAATTGCTGAACCCCTCGAACGCAGGTCGAGCGCGCTACCGCTGCGCCACGGGTTTTTATATTGCGACGGGTCCGAAAAACAAAATCGCACCTACTAAAATTTAATATAATATGATAGTAAATGCAACTTTGTTCTTTTGACAACAAATTTCGCATTTATTTTTAGTAGATGCGATTTATGCGATTTTGTTCTTGGGACCCTTTGGTGTCCCCAGATTCTTGCCTATGCTATTAACATACCAACACTTGATACCTACCCACCAAAAACATTTTCATGTAAAGTTTTGCCAAGACGAAACCTAGTTCGCACTGTAAAAAAGTTATCAGATCTCATGTTAAGCCAAGCTTCTATGTAACTATGTACGAGCATATCTAACAGAAATCAATCCGCTTAATTAGCAACTGCAAGCCCCTTGTCTGTTCACTGGTGGCTAGTATCTTACACAAGACACAAAAAGAGTCTTCGTTTGCGCAGCGCCATATTTTGTTATGAGAAAGTTAGCTACTGAATGATCTTTAAAATAAAAATACCTACTGAAAAATGTTATTAAAATGCAATAGGTATTAAATGAAAATGACTAATTCTAAATTAAAAATACTGGACATTGAAAACAATAAAAATTAGGTAACCACCGGTGGCCCCACAAGTAGTGTACTCTCAGCGTCTGCACCCTTGATGATCCAGTTCAACACTCTATTACCTAATCCAAAACTCTTTTGCAGAACAAAACGGGTAACTACTTGCCTAGTGGATGGAGGGCTTATTTTCATAAAAACATACTCACATCATGGTCATGTCAGAATATTTCTACAATAATTTCTGTTTCAAATGTGTTAGATAAATGTATGTTTGTCCGATAATTTAAACATTAGAAACTACTTTGAAAATCACTTCCTTCCTATTCCCAAACTTCCAAAAATGAAAAACATTAGTTGAGCTACCTACCTACATAGAACAATGTGGGACGTAAACAAACTTCCAATCTTTTTTCCGCTGTGGGGAAATGGGGAAGTGTTTGTTCTCACTAGAGCCTTTTGTTCGAAAGACGAGGTAGTGTAGAGAAATAACGTGGAGATGTTCTTCAATATTGACTGTTAAGTGAGCATGTTTAAAGAATGAAAATAAAACAAGTGCCCGTATTATTTTGCGAAGAAATGTAGTTTATCGGAGCCTTGGACTAGATTTCTAAGATTGCGGTTTGAATCCCGTCCGAAATCGACCTACTTGAGGGGCTGGTCGTTTTCTTTGACAATTTTTCCTCTTAATTACTCATTTACATTGTGAATGCATAAAATTAATCTAAAATCATAATATACTGGATATTATATATTCGTAGGTAGTGCAGAAGCCCCAGTTTTGGCCACTGCCCCGGTTTTGACCACTTTTTGCTGTAAAAGTTATCTAAATAACTTTTCATTATTTTTGTCAATGGCAATTAAAATAAAGGATTTTAAAGTAAATATAATATAGCTATCATATCAGTAAGTGGGCAAAACCTGGCATTTGGCAGCTTTCGCACATTTTGTGTTATTTATTACGTACATACGTGTATAAAAAACTATTTTATTCTTTTAAATTTGTAAGATGTACTTACTTGTAAAGGTAGATAAACTCTCTATAATTTAGGATATTTAGCACTAAATGCTCCAAAGTGAAAATAATGCCCTAAATGTAACTAGGTACATGCTTCTCGCTTGGACAATATGAACAGTGCGTTTTCCAACTGATTACACAATTTGTTCCAACCTTGCAGCAGGTTAAAATGACCACACATGGCAATAACATACGTTCAATTCATCACAACGAAAATCTGCCGTAGATATTATTGATAATATAGCATAAACCTTCATCAGCAGAATAACACACATGTCACTTTTTATCCCAATATTCCTACGAGATTGGGTACCATACCACGCAGGTAAAACCGTGGAACAGCTAGACATATTCTATCTATGAATCTATATTGGGGAACAATGTTAAATAGTAGCTATTGTTATTTGGAAAAGTCCATAGTTTCTCTCTACTACTTTATTTTATTTTATTTATTTATGAGTACATAAACAGAGATACAACTAATGAAGGCATAAATCAGTAGACTACAAGCAAGCACGATATGTTGTAGCTCCAGGAGGAATCTCTACTATTTGTTCCAACCATGCAACAGGCTAGAAAATGGCCACGAATATGTCGTACAATTTATGAGCAAACGTGATGAAACTCACTAGGTAGGTACATAGCTCTGGTGAACAAATGTTGATAAAGCAAATAGTAGCTATTCATAATCGAAAATATGTCTGTAGTACAAAAAGGTTCGTGTAAATTTGAAAGTTTGTATTTATTGGTTTCGATTCTTTTCGCTTTTCACGAAAAAATACCGTGGAGAACCGTTTAAGAAATTTTGGATTTAGATAACTTTGGTAACCACTCTACTACCTACTCGGGTTGGGCATTTAGGATTTTAGGTCCGGTAACATTCAATAATGTTTTATTATAAGTAAATAAATTCTTTATAGCTATGGGTTAATTGGAGGTTTCACCTATAAAGGATACACTCGTTAAACACGATTTAAAAAAAGATTTAAGTAGACTTAATTAACAATATTTTTAATTTGGATCACATTATTTTTGATAAATTTTATTTTTTATCCTACTAATATTGTAAATGTTACAGATGTTTGGATGTTAAAATGTTTGGATGTTTGTTACTCAATCACGCCGAAACGGCTGAACGGATTTGGCTGAAATTTGGGGCACACATACTTTTGTAGCCTGGACAGGAACATAGGCTACTTTTTGTCCCGGAAATAAATTACATTCGCGCGCGATAACGTTGAGTAGTCTACGCGGGCGAAGTCGCGGGCGAAAAGCTAGTAAATAAATAAATAAAGGAAACGATGAATGAATGACGCACGGACAAATTATGGTAGATTTTGTAGGTACTCAGTTTAAAATGAAGCTATTGCTTTCTTCAACAAAAACTTTTCCGAGAATAAAAATATTTGAGAACAGCATTCTCCGCCATATGATTTCAATAAAAACAATAGAATTACCGTTACCGTCGGCGGCGGTTACAGATTGTTCTGCGTCTATATAGTCACGAAGTTAGTACTTACCTATAGTTCTGATGATAAGTCAATATTATACCTAGCTATAATAACCAGCGTGTTCATAAAGCATTATCGTAAAATGTGCATAAACAAGCACTAGGTCAACCTTGTTCAATCTAAGGGTATGCTATTTTATTTGTACCAAACTATTAAGCTTCAAAATAACAAATGAAATAAGGTACCTACTTACTATAAGTAGCGATTCCTATGAATGTTGGTTAAAAGAAAATTTTGCACACATATTTGAACTTGTTTCGTAAATACGCGGTGTATGACGCGAGAAACTCAACGCATGCGTGTGCGCCAGTATTCGAGCGATCGCGAACTGCTACGTCTACGTTCCTGGCGCATGCTCATGCATGCGTATTGCCATGTGAAACACCTGTTTACGCAGTACGCACTGTTGGCCAATATAACGTAACGGTTCTTTCTATCTAATAGCAACTTGTTTAGCTATGTTGACAATCGACGATTAATTTGTTACTAACAATACTCTATTAAACCGGAATAGGCAAGCAATTGACACAGTTCTACTTTATACGAAAACAAATTAATAAAGTAAAGTTCTTACAAAGAAATATTTTCTACAACGAAACATAACTAATTGAATCATTACTCGTATTATGTTCATTATCAAGATTAATTAAGATCAGTAGGTAGGTATTTTAGTTCCAATTAAAATAGCATTAACGATAAATTTTATTAGCGACGAGTTTTTTAGATGATAGATGAACTAAAGATGTTGTGATAAAGTTGTTGTCATAATTGTAATTTTTTTCTCATTTTTAACCGACTTCTAAATCAAAAAGGAGGAGGTTCTCTATTCGTCTGTATGTATGTTTTTTTTTTTTGTATGTCCACCGATTACTCGAAGACGGTTGAACCGATTGAAATGGTTCAAACGTTATTACATCAGGTTGGTTTCCAAGTTGGTCCCATTTTTTGAAATTTTGAAATCGGTTCAGTAGTTAATCTTGAAAATACTGTCGTTTTCGTTACCACTTTATGTGAATTTAATACGTATCTTTAGGCATAACTCCTTTGTTTATAAACCGATTTAGATGATTCTTGTTTTGTTGTAAAGGGGATACCTCAAGGTATTTTAACCGACTTCGAAAAAGGAGGTTTTGAGTTTGATCACATACCTATTTACCAGAAAACACGTAAATTGCCTGCACGATGCACTAAAAAGAGTGAAATAAAAATTATTTTTATAAAAAAAAAAAACCGCCTTCTAAAAAACCACCTCAAAAAAGTAAGAAATAATTCCTCACCAAATAAATAACGTAAGTACTTTGAAGTCGGAAACAACAAAACATTGTACATGTTTCACGCCCGACTTCAAAGTAGGTACTTACGTTATTTATTTGGTGAGGAATTATTTCTTACTTTTTTGATGTGGTTTTTTAGAAGGCGGTTTTATTTTGTTTTATTCTTAGCGAGTTATTTATTTGTTAACAGTCTCTCTTACAATGTCAGCAGCACAATGTGAGCAGCACAGAACTTTTAGTATATAGACACGAGTCACGCACGACCATCTACTTTCAACGACTCCGCTTTGCACTCAATCTTATCCCGGCTCTACCCGGTGGTCAACATTGGGGTCAATACATTACCCCCTTGATAAGAGCTTTTAAAACATTATTTGCTACAAAATCAGTATAGTGCGACGAATTGGTGGGTATTTTGCCACAATGTTGGCCAACGTGTAGAGCCGGCATAAAAATGAATAAGTATATCCTTAAAATATTTTTTTTCTTCGGTCTGGCAACACGAATCATAACACACACACACAAGAAACGTGAACATGCCTGGACGTCCATGATCAACTTTCGCCGTATTAATGTACCTACCTATACTACTGATACTGACGTCATCAGTTTCAATCGGTCGAGGATGCGAGGGTCAAGAACTCAAGATTCAACTCTTGATTCACCAGTTGTGTGAATCAGTCTTATTTATACATTACAACACCTATCTATCCAGTTTTATTAGAGGAAGGGACTTACTCTCTGGAATAAAACTCATCCCTCTACATTCACAGCCCCATTTCACCAGCCCCTGATTCACAAACCGTCGGATACGGAATCGGCTTCGAATTCTGTGGCTGTTCTCTGTCGGGAGCGGTTCCGTCGATTTGTGAATGGCTGGCGGTCCTTCTTGAGCTCCTTATAAAAAATGTGTCTGTACAGACTTGAATCTGATTAGGAGCAACTCACACTAAATCTGTGAATGATGAATTTTAAAGAAATTCGTATGAGTTCACATCCATACCAATATTATAAATGTGAAAGCTTCTTTGTGGGTTTGTATGTTTGTTTATGTCTTTCACGACGTCTTTCACGTCAAAGGGAGCAACGGATCGACGTGATTTATGGGGATAGTTTGGTAGCTAGAGGCACAGGCTACTTCTTGTCCCGGAAGACTGTTTTGAGGTGAAAGACAGTGAAACATTCACACAAACCCACAAACACACTATCACATATTTTATAACATAAGTACAAAATAAAGATTAACTAGGTACTATAGGAAATTTAACTACCTGTGTCTCCTTAAAGGTCTGTTTTTATACAGATTTACATTTTTTTGCTATTATAATATGTACTCAAAGATATCGCTAATAATATTCTCTGTCCATGAAACACGTAAAAAAAATATTGATATCTACGGAAGTTGGGACAAATTTATACCGCCATTTTAACGCAACAAAACGTGACTTAACAATTTAGTTGTACGAGGTATGTTTATACAAGGTAACACATAATTTACCTATATATTTTTTGATACAATGTATTTTTTATTTGCTGTATCAGACTTTATACCTACATATTGCATATTTGCAGTGTAACCTGTGAAGCTAGATAGGTAACTTAAGTAAGTAATTGGTTTGTTTTGGTTTTGAAGATTTGCAGGAATCAGGAATATACCTACACGCCACTTGTATTTAACTTATTTTACAATTTTAGATATAAAATTAGAGACATCAAACCACAAATTTAAGTCGGCAGGGACTAAGTCATACGTCCTCAAAAACTAATAAAATAATTAAGGAGACCTTAACTGTTAAAAATAGAACATACCGTCATTGACCAATTGCAGCCGTGGCCCGTGGGCACCAATCATTGTGTGCACACACGTCACCGGGATGAACTTGTGAATTCGACACTTTCTTGTCACATACAGGAATCACGTCGTGTGGAATTGTTATAAGTAAGTTTTTAGTAAAAATTTCATTTTTATGACAATCACTTTGCTGACTATACTTAAATATTGTATTGTCACCTTAACCAAACCTGTATACAAAATTTCAGCTCCATCGGACACTGGGATGTGGGTCAAATTAAGCTTGCAAGATTTGTCCCCCACTAACTAACAAACTAACTAACATGGTAAGTAAATAAAAGCTTGTAAAATAGACAAAATCACTTTCAAAGTTATTGGCGAAGAGCCGGTGGCGCAGTTTTAAGCGCGCTCGGCCTGCGATCATTACCAATGGTCGGTCAAGGGGTGGGTGACCAAAATGATTGAAATATTTTATTTGACCAAAAATTTGTCTCGGCTGCACTTGGAATCGTTAATACCCACCAATCTGGATTGGGACTGCGTGACTGGTCATGGCCCATTCTCCTTCTTCTCCATCCATAAGGAAGACCTACCCCAATATGGCCGTTGATGATGATGATACGAAGTTCACCGGGTCCACTAGTTTTAAAATAAAAAAAGCTTTGTGTCTGCGATTAAAAGAAAAAAAAACGTTGTTATCCATAGCTACTATAATAATTATTATATAGAGAAAAGGTTTGTATTTTTGTTTGTAACAAATAAACTAAAAATTTAGTGGACTGATTTTAAAAATTCTTTTACTATTATAAAGCTTCATTCTTCCTGAGTAAAATAGGGTATATTTGATAGCGATATTCCTAATAACGGATATCAACGGGTAGTCTTTGATACGTTATCTTTTATTTTCCAAGTTGAAGTAACTACCTACTAACCTAATTTTGGCGCTATTATTGTCCAGATAAATAGCAAAAAAACCATTTATTAAAAACCAAAGAGCTAATAGACAAACGTGTTAATTAACCAACTAGAGTTTGAACCGTTTCATGGATGAGTGATAACTGCAGATAATTGCCTTGTTAATTAATTTGCGTTTTGTGTGTAGCTTGATTTCACTAACTGATATTTCGGTAGAATTGAAGAGCTGCACCCATAGAAAATTATTTACTTATGTTTTATTAGTTTAAAATGTTTTCTAAATAAATAGAAAAATCGGATACTAATCTTTACACTTCTTGCATTCAAATTTCATGCATGCAAAAAGAAGTAAAAATAACATGATTTTATTACATAACGTAAGTAGGTAGAGAAAGGTACCTAGAGGAATTTGGAGGGTAGGACGTACCTAAAATATCAATTGCTAACATTAGTGGTTAAATACAGGGTTATTTTTTTAACACCATAACTTAATTCCGGGGGCGGTAAAAATTAAGATGGTGTTAAAAAATTGGTGTCAAATAGATGGTGTAAAGGAAGGGAGGGGCGTAATCATCTGCAACGCACAGCGCATGGTGTTAGCGCGCGCAGTTTTATTTAGGTTTTTTTTTATTTACAACGGGCTAGCACTTAGCCTTCATCACACTTGATGTTAAGTGGTGATAAGGCTGAAGGTGGAAGCACACTACTCTCGGAATCCTCAATCACTGAGGAACTAGCTATCTTATCTCTAACTGCCGTAACAAAATAATGGAGAAAAATCATGATTGTTAGGGCGTCAGACTTAGATGGTGGTCTAGCCAGTCGGACTAATAACAAGTCCAACTAATAATAACTAATAACAACTACTAATAACAGTAACCACCAACCAAACCGAATACAATATGTACCCCCACTGGGAATCGAACCCGGGAACTCTCGGTCTGAAATCGGTGGAGTGAATCACTAGACCACAGGAGGCGGTTAAAATAACGTTTAGAATTGTGGGAGCCCCAAATGAATTAAATTTTAACACAAGAAATACCTACTTACTTAAATTAATTATTATCGGTGTAATTATTCGATGATAACAGCTAAGGCGGCTTTCGGCTAGGGATTAGATATAATTATTACCTATGTTGTGATATCTTTTTCGGCTTTTTTTGTTTTCACACCTAAGTAGAGTGGTTCAAGTACGATTAACCTCTTTGTATTTTGGTCGGCGCACACGGGTATTCAAGCGGTCTAGCTGGACAACAATTAAATTTTCAGAATTACGCTCATATGAAAAGGAATGGGTTCCTAGAAAAGCCAGACTCAACCCCATCATTTTAATTTCCCCCATCCCAAATTCCAGAGGATGTGGTCAACAGCTAGGAAGTATACTTCCTGGTAGCACCACACGAGTCACTCACGACACATCATCATGTCAGCCGAACGACGCCCACTGCTGGGCATCGGCCTCCCCTTAGGATCTCCACAACGATCGGTCTTGCGCTGCCCGCATCTAGCGGCTTCCCGACCGCGACCGCGACCTGCCCACGGAACGTTCGTCCGGTACGCGGATTTTTGCATTTTTGATCGTTTATTTGAGAGTAACTAACTTGTTTATCAAGGTGGCCCTGCTGGGAAGTATTACTACAAGGCGCCATGCCACCTTCTTACTAAATACTACAGGTAAGCTGAAACATTTACAGTTTGTGAGATGTTTGTTTGTAAGAAGAAAAGGCCTTAGAATGTAAATAAACATATTATTAAGTACCTACCCATACTTATTTAATTTTCTTTTTACAAACATCAAACCAAAAACATTTATGACCTATTTTACTCTTTATTTTAAAAGTAATCCTGTGAACGTTATCAGTAAAATCAATCATAGTCAGATAGTGATGCAATGTGATTCTTCGATTGTAGGTATCAGATTTTTTATTTCCTCTTAAAGATATCTACAAAATATTTTATTTTCATTTTATCTTCCCCCTATCAGTTATTATCTGTGCCCCTATTAAGCCATAATATTTGCATTTTCATTAATAATTTTATCATGGTATTACTTTTATGAGTCTCCGATTATTTTTTAATCGAAAGAGTTGTTTTTTGTTTTGTTATAAATTTCTAATACATTAATTGAATTCGAACAACTAGGAAACTAAACATTGTAGTTAGTTAGACCTATAAAGTGTTTCATGTTTTTTATGTGTAAGACATTGAAATTTATATTAACACGTGGAATTTTTAATATAATTTGTCAATCGGTATGATTAAGCATTTTTTACACCGAACAAAATACTTTTTGGTCACGTCTTTAACATCTTCCTTACCGTGTCGATGTCGTACATTAGATTGTTGCAGCCCAGAATTTAGCTAACTACCTATATAGGTAGCTACTTTGACAGCCTTGTAGGTTGATGTCTTGGGACCATCCTGTGTGCATGTGCAGTACCTACCTAGTTTGATTTCTGGAATTCGATACCAATTCTCAAATGACTTCGATGTTCTTTTTCGCTTGACTTACACTTGTTAAGAATTTGAAATTAGGATTCGTGCTCGCATGATAGTGATGTTGGAGTGGTGGTTGAATATCATTAATATCATTATGGAATCGCACTCTGGAGTGCGATTCTGAAGTGGGGGGCTGGCCCCCTGATTCACAAACCGTCGGAAACGTTCCCGACGGCGGAACGTAGGTACCTATGCACTGTCACTGTCACTCACTACAGAATTGGCAAATCATCATCATCATCAGCCATTTAATGCCCTTCTGCTGAGGCACTGGTCTTCCTTATGGATGGTTAAGGAGAATGGGCCTTGACTTGACCCACCACGCGGGCCCAATGCGGATTGGTGGGTATAAACGACTGCTCCTCAGACAAATACAGAGCACTTAATTCGAATTCCATCCGGCGGCTTGCGAATGAGGGGCTGGTGTCAAGCTGGACAAACAGGGCGTAAATGGGCCATCATTTGAACTGCACCGCTAACGCAGTCCACGGAACCAGGATTGGTTCCGTGGGCTGCGTTAGCGATGTTGCCATGTTTTCCATGCTGTGGCCGGTCTGAGTCCGAAGCCCTATATAGTACCTACTTATAAAGACTTTCAAGATCGGTCATGGCAAGTCATGGCAGGGGGGCAAATTCTGAGTTAGCGAGACAAAAGGATCAGGCCACTGAACTTAACATAAAAGGAGAAACCAGTGACGAATTTAAGTGTAAAAGTGGAAGGTAGGTATACCTACCTTAGGATTTGTATAAAAACTATAAGATAATTAATAGCTAGGTATGAATGCAACAGACAGATAGCAATAAAATTCTTTATTCGTCTATGACCAATGAAAACTTTACTCCACGGTCATTTACCCCGCATTTCATTTCATTATCTCCCCAATATTTACTTTTCGCTATAAAGATGAATTTATTATTTATTTATTCAAAAAGTTCTACAAACGGCATATCATTTTCAGCAATTATGTGTTAAAGTTATAAAGTTAGCGATGAAATGAAAAACAACCAAATATTGAAGCAACGTTGGAAACATCTCGAGGTTACGTGCGTAAATGTTTGTTCTCGTGTGTTACCAATTACGCGGTGATACGCCACAAGTTGTTAAGCTGGGTGCACACAGCGATCTGGGCGGAGCGTTCGACAGGACTTCTCCAACTCCATACGAAAACGCTACGCACACTTCCCACCCGTGCTGACCTGTGTGTCGATGCTGCCATCTATACTACTTACTTATACTTACTTGTTTGTTTGTTTGCATCGAATAGGCTTCGAACCTACAAGACCGATTTAAAAAAAAATCTTCGAACATTAGAAATCTAGGTTGTTCCCGAGTGACATAGGCTATATTTTATCCCGATATTCTCACGGGAACGTGTACCACGCGGGTAAAACCGCCAGGATTCGCTAGTACCTATATTACAGGGTCATTTTAAAAACAGTATCCACACTTTTTCCAAATTAAAATAATAGTTATATTTTCTATTAAAATATATCATATAAGATAGCAAGTTCCTCAGCAATTGAGGATTATGGGATTAGTGCGCTTCTTCCACCTTCAGCCTTATCTACCTCATATTGAGGGGTATGAGTCACACAAAAACTCTTGTTTTAGCAATCAAAACGACGGTATCATGGTCTACACAAGAAATGATCTTAATGTGCATATTGAAGAGCCACCCTTTTCTGAGGGAAACTGTCTGGTTATTAAGGTTAACAACGAATTAGTTATAATTGCAATTTACCGATCACCATCCTATCGTGATACATCTCCATTTGAGGAATCTCTAGATCGGATTCTCACAAACCTGGACTCCTTCGGGACTATTGCTTTGATCGGTGATATCAATATCGACATCGTAAGTGCCAATCCTTGCACTAACACCCAGTCTTACTTGACCCTAACTGCTTCTCATGGCCTGCTTCCTGCGCATGAATTTCCTACTCGAAATTTAGCCTGTTTGGATCACGTTTTTTTGAGAACAAAACGCCATGCACTCACTTTGGTATTTAATTCAACAATAACCGACCACAGCTCAGTACTTCTTTCCATATCTAATAATAATAAAAAAATTTGCAATACCCGTAACAACAGCCAATTCTATAGTAAAATTGATCATGAGAAACTTAAAGCCAGCATGGCAACTTTAGATTTTACTGCAGTATTTTCCTCTAGTGATGCCAACATTGCGGCTGAAGCACTTGTTGAAACCTTAAGAACAACACTGGCGTCTAGTAATCATATAATAAAAGTACCCAGACGAAAAAAGACAATAAAGCCATGGATCACTTTGGATATTTTAAGGTGTATCCGTAATAGGGACAGACTTCACCAAAAATGTAAAGAATCCCCCCATAACGAAACAGTAAAAATCACCTACACCAGATACCGAAACTATTGCAACAAAATTATTAAAAAAATAAAAAGAGACTATGACAAGAAGCAATTGCGTGAGGCAGGATCTAACCATAAGCGACTTTGGGAGGCTATCAGGAACGTTACACATTATAAAAACACACAAATTCAAGATCACAGTACTAGTTTATTAACAAAGAGTAACACACCTGAGTCATCAGTTGGTGAGGTGAATAAGTATTTTGCTGAAATTGGCGCTAGCCTAGTTGCAAAAACCCCGAGAATCCACGTAAGTCAGGATATATCTTCTTTTATTCCAAAATCTGCTTATCTCAACTCGTTTGTCATCCTTGACACTGATAAAGAAGAGGTGGAAAAACTTATCTGTGGACTTCGACCAGACTCTGCTACCGGCTGGGATGGAATATCTCCCACTTTTATTAATGACCACAAAAATATTATTATCCCACCTTTAACATATGTTTGCCAGCTAAGCCTCAAAACTGGAACTTTCCCTAGGGTCTTTAAGAGATCCATAGTTCGGCCTATTGACAAGGGGGACGAGAAGACCAATGTCAGTAATTATCGCCCTATCTCGATTTTGCCTGCTCTATCTAAAGAGTTGGAGCGTATAATCAATAATAATAATAATAATAAATAAGACTGATAAAATTTCTGGAAGATCACCAACTTCTCTCTAGTAATCAATTTGGTTTTCGCCCAAACGAATCCACTTCGGATGCAGTCCATGAAGTTATTGATTATATTGCGTCTAACATGGATGGGGGCAAAAAGAGCATGTGTGTCTTCTTAGATCTTGCTAAGGCATTTGACACGGTCTCTGTCCCCAAACTTGTGAATAAGCTTGAGAAATTGGGAATACGAGAGCTGCAGCTACAACTCTTACGAGACTACTTATCAGATCTAGTCCAGCGTGTTCGTATAGGTGACTACATAAGTGACAATGAGTCCCTGTCCTTTGGGGTGCCGCAGGGAAGTATTCTCGGCCCAACACTTTTTCTGTGTTATATTAACGATCTCAGTCAGCTTAGGTTGCAGAATGGCAAAATAATCTCTTTTGCTGATGACACTGCATTGTGTTTTTCCGGCGGCACTTGGGATGAGGTTTTTGGTTACACTCAGGGGGGCCTTGATGTGGTCACCTCCTGGTTAAATCAGAACCTGCTTATGCTGAATGCAGGCAAAACCAAATATGTTACTTTCTCCATTCGTAACAACATGCAACCAACAGTCTTAAAATACATAACTGCTCAAATCCAGAAAACTGTAATTGTCACGTTCTTCAAAGAGCTGACTCAATTAAATATCTTGGGGTCATCATAGATAGGAATCTTGGTTTTGCAGAACATGTTGCAGCACTGACTGGCAGAGTCCGAAAACTGATTTACGTATTCAAACATCTTCGCCATGTTGGAAGTAGTGGAGTACTGAAGACGGTATATTATGCTCTCTGTCAGTCAGTTCTCTCTTACTGCATCACCGCATGGGGCGGTACTAGCAAGACTAATTTGCTCCAGCTGGAAAGAGCCCAAAGAGCGATACTAAAAGTTGCCACCTTTAGACCTATTCGTTTCCGTACGTACGATCTGTACCAGTCCTTAGGAGTTCTTAGTGTCCGACAATTGTTCATACTGGCTTGCGTTCTAAAAAAATATTCCCAAACGAAATATGATCCAAATTTAGTAATATCTAAACGGAGAAAACACGCGGTTCATCGAATTCCAACAACAAAAACTCACTTTATCAATAGATTCTACTTCACCATTGGATGTTTTCTATACAACAAAATTAATAAGTTACTAAATATATATCCGCTAAGTAAAACAATATGTAAAATAATGGTTTTAGATTGGCTTTAGAAATTAAATTATAATGAAACAGAACATTTAATTCAAAGAGGATATGAATAGTTTACTTCTTGGTTGTGTTTTATACTTAAATAAATTCTACTAAGCATGTTATATAAATTTTTAAAGTAATTGATAAGCTATAAGATAACTTTGCCGCTTAATGCATAAATATTTATGTTAGATGTAGTTAAGAATAAGCAACTGAAGTGTGAGCGATGGCATTTGAAATACAGTGTAAAATTATTTTATGCTAGTTCGGATGTCAACGTATCTATTTTTAAGTATGTTACTTAGACTACAAGCTATTGAGTCATCAATACTGTATTGCATTATTATTAATTGATTTTGTAAAAGCTTGTGTGCCAATAAAGATTTATTTTATTTTATTTTTTTTATTTTATCATTAGATACTTAATAACTTAGTGCTTCCCGTTCTGGATAAATATATATAGGCAAATAGTTTTTTTCCCAATTCCCAATTCCAATGCAGTACAAGTACAACCACAGAATATATAATAGTACAACGTAGTACAACTACCGGTCGGCACCGCCAAGTCCCGCGGACGGAACAAGGTGTGCACACACAGCTTTAACGTTTGCTTACCGTTTTTATTTTGGGAACAATATTAATTTACCGGGTGCTACCAGTTTTGCTTTTTCATAGCCAATTTTCAGAGTTAGCTTTGGTGAGAAGAAAATGTTACAAAATTAAATATGTGGAATATCTTAACTAGGTAGGTACCTACTAAACGTTTTGGATAGATGGAAAGTTTCGTTTTACTCAATCACGTCGAGGCTACTAGGTAGATCATTGACGAGGTATTACGCCTGTCTGTGATGGAACTGATGGATGACATGGCTGGACTAAATATTATAAAAAAAATATTCATCACATCGTGTTTGATTAATCGAACTCTCGATCAAAATTAAATATTTTTTTCTTGTATTAGTAACGTTCTCGGTAAATATTTACTTAACTAAGTTATACATAAGCCTATTATTATGACATTTCAAAAATTAATGTGTTATACCAGTAGTGTGACCTACCAAGAACACAATAAAATATTAGGTACTAAGGAGCCCTACAATGGGATTCTATTAAATAATAAATGTAATTTCGATATAAATCTTTACTGCGGCACCATGGCCGATATATTCTATATCTACTACAACACGCGACCGCGGAATCGTCTGGACTAAAACAAACTACTCGCGAAATGATGACAATGCATTCGATATTTTTGAATACTGATTTAAACATAAATCAACCATAGACAATGCAAGGAGGTATCATATCTTAACAATATGATACCACATGCCGCCGCCGCAACAAAAAAACCTTTCTTACTAAAGAAATGTTTTTTCCCTATATGGATTACCCTAAAGCGAAGGCCCTTCCTACCTTGGAACAATATCACATCAATAAGACTGGTCCTCACTAACGGACAACCAGGACAATGGTTGATATAATTATTTATTTAATGTAAATCAAACAAACCAACCATTGCATTGGCTTGACATACCAAAACCAAGGGAAAAGGTCTGCCCAGCCTTCAACCTAACCTTAATACAATTATATGTAGTTACAATCAAAGCTAACCCTAGCTCATTTAAGCATTAACTAAGTCGAAATTCCAAGATCAAACATGTCAGACAAGCACCAATAATATATTGACTACGAAATTACCCAAAAATAACCCCTCATCTCAAAAGGTGCCCGACAACAAGCTTGGAACTTCATAAACCTGTGGTAACCTCAAGCAGACTGTCTACTAGGGGCTACCACAGTTTATGTAGCGTGGTGTCGACAACATTGCCAGTCAGGGTTAGAGGGATCCTGCAACAAACAGGATATGACCCTGGTCCTTATTGGACCATCAGGGTTTCCTCCCCCCTCACCAACAAATGTTGACGTCACCTCGTTCCTTAAGTGACATCGAAACAACTTACAAACTAACTAAAACGGAAATAAAATGAAACACAGAAGTGTTACTTTTGTGGTCCAGATCATTAACGAAACGTGATGTCAATATCAACATAAGTTAAGGTCAGAGGATTCTCACACCTAATTAGATAATAGGTCATCCTCCTGCCCTATCCCATGAAGGTAAAGAGACACGACACGATGTCTACTCATTAGTAATAACAGACAAAAAAAATATATTTATTACGCAATAAAGACAACAATAATTTTTTAAAATTAAACACGTTTTATAAGTGGACCACAGGACACTTCGTGGGCTTCAGGTGCAGTATTTCCGTACATGAAAAAGAAACACATATTAATACAAATCACTCAATTATACATTTCAACTATCTAACAATCACTATTATAAAACATCCTAAAATCCTATCCTATTTCTATCCCTATTATAAAATCCTTACTTATATTATAAATGCGTCTCTGTCTGTCTGTGTGTTACTCAATCACACCTAAACTACTGAAACGATTTGAATGAATTTTGGTACAGAGATAGTCTAGAGCCTGAGAAAGGACATAGGTTACTTTTTATTTCTGAAAAATATCACCTTCCCCTGGGATAATACACGCGGGCGAAGCCGCGGGCGGAAGGCTAGTGAATCTATAAAAGAAAATTTGTTTTTACATTTAATTTTATATGTAACAAATTTCATTCGTTTCTTATTTCGTAAAGAACTAATATTACATAACGAACTTACATTGGATTTCGAAATCCTATTCATATTCGACTTTTCAAATTTTTTCGCGCCTTTCTTCATTTTACTGTCATTCCTATTTTTATTCATAAAAAAACTTTTTAATCTAGGAATGACATGCGAACTTTTTTCTGACATATTACTTTTTCGAAAATTACTTTGACATCCGTCATTCGAGACATCTATCACTTGTGACTGTTGTGACTCATTGTCATCAATGTCAATCGATGTCAACATAAAATTCATGTCAACATTAAATTCAAAATTAAATTTTTTGTAAATTATACAAAATTTTTCAAAATTCAAAATTATGCTATTCCTGCTAAGAAAATCACAACCCAACACTATGTTTGGTACAATGTCCCTTACAACAACGAATCGCTGTGTAAACAACACGTTATCTATCAAGAAACATACATTAGTTTTCCCTACTATTGAAAGTTTTCCACCACTCACATTTCGTAGTTCAGCGTTCACCATGTCCACACTGAGACCTAGACTGTCTACTACCGTCTGTGATATTACCGACACACTCGCACCGGTGTCCACCAAGGCGTCTATTTTCTGACCACGACACTCAATAGATAAAAACGGCGTACGCTTACTTGTGTTGTGATTGTCCTGCACCAACGTCAGCTGCATACAATCCTCTTCTCTACTTACAACAATATTATTATTAGATTGTGGGGACGTCATCTACAATGGGATTCTATTAAATAATAAATGTAATTTCGATATAAATCTTTACTGCGGCACCATGGCCGATATATTCTATATCTACTACAACACGCGACCGCGGAATCGTCTGGACTAAAACAAACTACTCGCGAAATGATGACAATGCATTCGATATTTTTGAATACTGATTTAAACATAAATCAACCATAGACAATGCAAGGAGGTATCATATCTTAACAATATGATACCACAGTACCTACCTAGCTACTATTGAATCCCCAAGGTCTTAGACACTTTTTGTTGAACATAGCCACCTTAGATAAGATTGCAAAAAACTGTAACGTATATTTGAATTCCGTTTACCTTTTTTTATTTAAGTAAGTACTTATCTTACAACTCTTTTTAATTATCATTAGCATTGACTTGAAGCTGCGGATGCAACAGTAGGTAACAAAAAAGGCTTCTAAGAAGATTTGCGTTGCGACGACCTGTCTTTCCAAACGATTCATCATATCACTCATATCAAATCAAGCATCTTTCAGCGAACGCGAAGACTCTTCGTGAAGCTTAAATCCCACCAATAACCTTTTCATGTAAAATGCTGCCAAGACGAGACCTTATGGCTTGCACTGTCAAAAAGTTATCAGTTCGATGATTCACAAACCGTCGGAAACGGAGTCGGATTCGATTTCTGTGTTCTGTCTTTGTCTCTTCGACAGAGACAGCAACATTCCGCTGTCGGAAGCGTTTCCGACGGTTTGTAAATCATGCGGCAGATTTCATGTACATGTGACAGCCAAATAGTTTAATCCGCCATTTAATTAAACGCCTAGGCCGATCATTTTTTCCGTAAGCTATTTTATCTTTTCATAAGTTTACGGAGCCCGGCTCCTCTTCGCTTGATCACAACACTGACCTAACCTAACCAAATTGGTGTCCATCGTTCCAGCAGCGCCACGGTCTCCGATTTGCTTGAAAAAAATACACCATGCAGGCCAATTTTTTACCAGTCGGGAAAAAATACGATTGATTTTTTCCCCCCACTGGATCCGAGGATATACGGGGATTTCTGTGGCGCTGCTGGAACGACGTCGTCCTGGCAGCGCCCCGCTATTTCTCATTAATTACAAAAGCTATAATAAATCTAATAAGACACATATTTTTGGCTTTTTTTTCCATTTCACATAAGCTAATGTCCACCTGTAAATGTCGACAGATTCAGGAGTAATCGTAGGTCACTTGGGGCGCTGCTGGGACGACGTCGTCCCAGCAGCGCCACGGCCGAATCTCAGCAATTCGATTTTTTTACTGAAAACAGTGTGCCTGTATATTTAGTTCCTTCATCATAGGGTACGGAAAAAATTGAATTTCTACATTTCATCATGGAATAATGATTTTATAGGCATCGAAAAATTATAACCTCAAAAAAAATTTTTTTTGCTCTAACGCCTTTAATTGATCTATTAAATAGCATTTGCGCATTCTTTTATCTTCCTATAAAGGGAAAAAAATAAACCACTCTCGCAGCATTAACTATTCCAGAGAAATCCTAGGTTTAGATTGTGTTCCTACATTTAGGCATCGTTCCAGCAGCGCCACACCCAGTACAGCATGATCCAGGGCACCTGTCACCAAACTGAGCATGCCAATATTTACTACTACCATAGCGAACACGGGAAAAAATCTGATAACGAGTATAACACAGCGAATTTCCGAGAAATAAGCCTTTGATTCAATATGCCATACAATTGGTACATTCGAGTAGAAAAGTTTTATTTAAATTCTTTTTAGTGCCATAAACTTGGGGGCTTTAAGCCCCCAGTACAGGCTGTCCGATCATGTTGGCCGACCATGATGGGCCATCGTGTACAGGGGCGGTTAGCGTGTGATTGCCGTCTGCGAGCAACGCAAACCGCCCCTGTACACGATGGCCCATCATGGTCGGCCAACATGATCGGCCATCCTGTACTGGGGGCTTCATACTTCATGTTTACCGGGCTTGTCAAGCATTGCATTGCATCATTGGGGCACAATATCGGTATCGCTATGCGGATC
Source organism: Crambus lathoniellus (assembly GCA_949710035.1). Lineage (NCBI taxonomy): Eukaryota > Metazoa > Arthropoda > Insecta > Lepidoptera > Crambidae > Crambus > Crambus lathoniellus. The sequence continues at coordinate 36,354,988 of OX453296.1, forward strand.
GCAGCTCAGCATTATTATGGTGCAAATAATGCAATGCAAGCAAAGTAATATCACAGTTTAAGCAATCTTTCTATACAGTTGGACGACGCCCTTGAAGTTGGGCGATGCCGACGCCTGTATAGGTATTTACGTAAGTACGTAAGGGTTGTCGCTTTAAAATGTGACGGTGGACCTTTAACGACCCCGGGTAGGTACATTGGTATTGCGATATTAAATTAATAAAATAATTTAATAATGCAAATGCAATGTCAAAAATATTAAAAAATTCAAGATGGCGGCCGACTTTTTTGTTTGTAGGCTGATTTCGATGAAACTCGGTTTTTGATCATTCAAAATACCTATGTGAACCCCGAGTTCGAGGGAGACTCCCCGCTTACCTATACCTCAGAGGACAAGGGTCCATTCATTGTCCATATTTCACGGAAAGAGCCTGATCCATCAACAGGGCTTTCAATGCGTACTTTAAAGCTGGCTCAACTCCTCCACAAAAAGAATGTTCAAGGCATTGTTAATGGTGGTATTACATCGGCTGGCCGCAATAAAGTTAACATCGAATTTAACTCTGCCGAAATGGCAAACAGATTTATCAGCAACAATCCCTTGGGTGATTCCTTTGATTGTCAGATCCCAAAATTTCATGTATCTCGAATGGGTGTTGTACGTGGTATTGCCACGGAGTGGACATTGGAGGAGTTGTTCCAGGGCATTTCCTACGCACGTAACTGTGGTCCAGTAATCAAAATGAGGCGACTGAACAAGAAAAATAATAGGGACGGAACAGTGTTCTGGACCCCAACTACAACTGTTGTCATTACTTTCCAGGGTCAAAAACTACCTGAAAAATTATATTGTTTTCATATGGCGTTAAATGTCGAAACTTATAAATTACCAACCATCCAATGCTGGAAGTGCTGCAGGTTCGGTCACGTTACTGAGCAGTGCAGGTCTACCGCTAGATGCTATAAATGCTCCCAAAATCATTCCGGCGCCTCCTGCCCAGTAGTGGACTCTCAGTCAACATGTCTCCTATGCAGAGGCAATCATAAAGGAACCGATCCCAACTGCCCAGAACATTCTCGACAAAAAGCGATCAAACTTGTTATGTCGGAGGAAAATATTAGCTTTACGGATGCTTCGCAACGCTTTCGTGCATCTCGACCAACGTATGTGGAGAAAGCAAGTGCTTCCGCACCATCCCCAAACCTACCTCCGTCAAATATGCCCCGTACTCCAAGTTCAAGCCCTTTTAAATCATTAAATCCCCCCTCACATACTTATAAGAAAACTATATTGACCCCAAGAGCTCCCCGCCCACCTACTCCTTTTCTTTATTATGCTGAGGCACACGAGATTACCCGCACTCCCACCTCCTCTATGCCTAATGGATGTGGAATTTCTTGCATGCACCATCGGTCAAACTCTCCCTCCCCCAACGACAATCTCATAGAACTTATGATATCCACACTAGTAAATATTTTAGAAAAATTTAGTGATGCCATACCGCCCCATGTCTTATCCTTACTGGAAGTATTTCTTTCAACTATAAATAAAAATGGCCAAGCTAATACAATGGAACTGCATGAGCATCAGGCATAAAAAGCCTGATTTATTATTCCTCTTACGTAAACACAAACCAGCCGTGTTTGCCGTTTCGGCGACATGGCTTAAACCGGGAACCCCTTTTAGGATCCCGGGGTGTGCTTGTCTCCGGGATGACAGACACGATGCAAGAGGTGGTTCAGCCATCCTGATTCAGAGAAATATCCCCTTCTCCCAAATTGATTTCCCCCCCCATTCCGAGGACTACCAAATCGTTGGCTTAAAAGCTATGGACATATCTTTTATATCCATTTACATTATAATTCTCCCAATATAATTTTAGACATTAAAAATATGATATCCCGCATTAATGGACGTAAAATTCTCTTTGGTGACTTTAACTGTCATCACCCTCTTTGGGGATCCATCCATAGTTGTACAAACTCTGCCTCCCTGTTAGAATTTGTTGATGACTTAAATCTCTGCATATGCAACGACGGTTCCGAAACACGTAGAGTTGCCCCTGGCCATAGGAAGAGTTGTGTCGACCTCACTCTAGCCTCCCCCGAATTATTTTCTCGTTTATCCTGGAAAACTATGACCCTTACATATGGCAGTGACCATTTCCCCATCTTATCCACTCTTGACTGTCCATCCCCGCAAAAGACTGACGTCCCTCCCCTCCTAAAATATAAAACGAAGCAAGCCGACTGGGAAATATTTGCAGCTAGCATAGACTCAAAATTAGACCTATTCCATTCAATTCACGGTAATAACTACATTGAAATGTACAATCTGTTTATATCTACCCTAACTGAGGCGGCGGACGAGGCGATTCCGGTGAAGAACTCTACACGTAGGTTTATCTCATCTCCTCCATGGTGGGATGCTGAATGCACTGCTGAAGTCAAATTACGCAACGAGGCTGAGCAGGAATTTGCAAGAGACCCGAGCAGTATGGCAAATTATCTCAATTACCGAAAAACCACGGCAAAATCGAAACGTGTACTCTCCAAGAAAAAAGCTCTCGGATGGCACAACTTTTGTGCATCCTTATCTCCTCGTACTCCAGCCTCCACCGTCTGGAAAAAAATTAACTCATTCCGCCGATCAGTAGATACTACATGTCCTTCCTCCAACGAGACTGACTCCTGGCTCCCTGAATTCTATGATAAGCTTGCTCCCCCTTCTGTTCCTTGCGAGAACTCATTTCCCACTTATCCACAACCCATCTCGTCTGACACTATGGACTCCCCTTTCTCCTTTGCAGAGTTCTATAGCGCTCTTGACGGTCTGAAGGACAGCGCCCCGGGCATAGACGGTATCCCATACTCTTTCATTACTCACCTATCAGACAGGGCTAAGAAGATTTTGCTAGACATATTTAACAACATCTTCATTAACGGGCAGCCTCCTAATTCCTGGAAAACTCAAATCATAATCCCTATCCTGAAACCGGGGAAGAATTCTTAAGATTCCTCCTCATATCGCCCCATAGCCTTATCGTCCACGCTATGTAAAATCTTTGAACATTTAGTTAAAAACAGATTGGAATGGATCGTCGAGAGTAAGAACATCCTATCAAAGCATCAGTTTGGCTTTAGGAGGGGCATGGGCACCCTGGATAGTTTAAGCATACTTTCCACAGATATCCGCCGCGCTTTCTCTGAGAATGCCTTAGTAGTTGGCGTCTTCCTGGACGTGACGTCGGCATATGATAATGTCCAGCTTCCTCTGCTCAGGCAGAAATTGCACCATCTGAGTCTTCCAGTGAGGTTGATCAATTTCATATGCAACCTGCTCATGTCTAGAACAGTCAACCTGCGGGTTAACGGGGAACTACAGCCGTCGAGGCTGATCTGGAAGGGTCTTCCACAAGGTTCGGTGCTGAGTCCCTTACTTTATAACCTCTACACGTTCGACCTTGACAGAACTGTAACCAGTTTTTGCAGCATCCTTCAGTACGCAGATGATATCGCTCTATATGCTACATCCAAGGACCCTGAAGAAGCAAAATCAAGAATTAACTCTGCCTTGCACTACTTGGACCATTGGCTCTCTGACCATGGATTATCCTTATCTCCAGCAAAATCCAAAGCAATTGTCTTTACACGTAAAAGATCCATCCCGAAACCTGATATCTCTTTAAGTGGACAGCCAATTGAGATCGTCAGTAACTGTAAATTTTTGGGAGTAATCTTTGACTCTAGAATGACAGGCGTGCCACACCTAGGTTACATCAGCAGTAAGGCGGAAAAAAACGTCAATATCTTAAGATCTCTGTCAGGAGTGCATTGGGGATCTCACCCAACCAGTCAAAAGTTGTTATATAACGCGGTCGTTCGGAGCCACTTTGACTATGAAAGCTTCATATTGGAACCGTGCAACAAAGCCGCGCTGATCAAACTAACTCTTATCCAGTCAAGATGCCTCCGGATCATTGCAGGTGCTATGAGATCGTCCCCATTGAATGCCCTCCAAGTCGAGTGCCTCGACCCTCCATTGAGCCTCAGACGTCAAATGATGTGCGATAGGTATTTTATTAATATATCTCAATACTCAAATCACCCCCTTTTAGACAAATTGCAAAATTTAAGCAATCTTACAAATTCTTCCCAATACTGGACTCACAAAGAATCCCCCCTTTGGTAAAAAGTTTTAAGAAGTTCTCTGATCTCCCAGCTACGATATCGAAATTGCCTCGAAACTCTCTGTTTGAGGTCCCCTTTGAGGCCCTCATATTCCAACCCACCATCCATCTAAATTTCGGTTTAACAAAAAACACTCCTGATGCTAATAAAACTTTCCAAGACATTTTAAGTAAAAACTGGGAAGGCTGGTTCACCCTATATACGGATGCATCAAAGCTGGAGGATGATGGAAATGTGGGTATAGCAATTTTGCTGCCGGCTGGGCAGGACAGGATTGTTCTTAATTTTAAATGTTCCCCTCTTCTCAGTGTAAACACGGGAGAAGCCTTGGCTATTCTCGAGGCTGTCCTATTCGTCCAGTCCCACAGTTTAAGTAAATCAGTTATATTTTCAGATTGCCTCAGTTGCCTCCAAGACATAGCAAAACCACCTTTCAATGCTAGGCATAACTTTTGTGTTATCCTTAAAATTAGAGAAGTCCTCCTTCAATGCTCTAGATCAAGCATGGATGTTGTCCTGGCCTGGATTCCAGGACATAAAGGAATTGAAGGCAACGAGCTCGCTGATATGTTCGCTAAAAAAGCCATCACGTGTGGAATAGAATACCGCAATGAGTGCTATGCACGTGACCTCCGCCTTGGCTCCAAGTCCAAAATGAAAGAGAAATGGAACAATATTTACAAAAGATCCCTTGAAATGAAAGGTAGACATTATGGATCTCTACAACCCGATATCCCAACTAAACCCTGGTTCTACCGCCATAAATCTATCCCAAAGAATCTAGCATCCACAATCATTCGATTAAGACTGGGCCACGTATGCACCCCTTCGTTTTTGGCTAAAATTAGAGTTAAGGACAGCTCGCTCTGTGAATGCGGACTGGATGAAGGAACCCTTGAACATATATTTTTCCACTGCCCGAAAATTACCATCCCACTGTATGACATTCTAACCAAAAATGTGTGTCGCCCTATTAATATAAACTTCCTACTTACTCAGGTTCACACGTCCATCGCATACATTTTGTGCAAATTCCTTAAGCAAAATAAAATAAAACTGTAAATTAGCCCCCCCCCCCCCCCCCCTCCCCCGCTTCATATATTTCTATTTATTTTGTTATATATTTGTGCCTTGTTGTGGAGTCTTGTGTCGTTGTGCATGTGTTGTATTTGTCCAATGTTTCAGACTCAAGGAAAACTTCTCATTTGAACAAACCGTACAGCATCGCTAAAAACCGAACAGCATCGTAATACACTGTGTCTTTTTACTCGGACATTGGCAGAATCGTCACGAAAAACGAGACGCAGCCATTCACCATAAAAGTTGAAGTTGAAGTCGGTTTTTGGTACTATTCTGACAAGAAAACAGCAACGCAATGTCAAAAAAATTAAAATCCAAGATGGCGGTCAACTTTTTAGTTTGTGGGCCGATTTCGATAAAACTCGATTTCTGCCCCCCTAGCATGACCAACAAAATGGGATATGATATGATAAGTTATCCGGTTTAACTGTCAAAAGACTATGGGTTTTGACGTTTGAATGTCGATAAGTCGCTTTATCATTCGATACATATCGCGTTTTGGGTGGTCATGCTAGGCTTAATGGTACTATTTTGACAAGAAAACAGCAACGCAATGTTAAAAATATAAAGAAATCCAAGATGGCGGCCAACTTTTTTGTTTGTAAGCCGATTTGTTTCTGGTACTATTTTGACAAGAAAACAGCAACGCAGTGTTAAAAATATTAAAAAATCGAAGATGGCGGCCAACTTTTTTGTTTGCAGGCCGATTTCGATGAAACTCAGTTTCTGTTTCTATTTTGACAAGAAAACAGACACGCAATGTTAAAAATAGAAAGAAATTCAAGATGGTGGCCAACTTTTTGTTTGTAAGCCGATTTTGATGAAACTTAGTTTCTGGTACCTATTTTGACAAGAAAACAGCAACGCAATGTTAAAAATATAAAAATTCAAGATGGCGGCCAAATTTTTTATTTGCTGGCCGATTTCGATGAAATTCAGTTTCTGGTACTATTTTGACAAGAAAACAGCAACGAAATGTTAAACATATTAAAAATCCAAGATGGCGTCCGACTTTTTTGTTTGTGGGCCGATTTTGATAAAACTCAGTTTCTGGTTCTATTTTGACAAGAAAACAGCAACGCAATGTTAAAAGTATTAAAAAATCCAAGATGGCGGCCAACTTTTGGGCCGTTTTTGATAAAACTCGGTTATTTATACTATTTTGACAAGAAAACCGTTCTTAACACAATGTAAAAAAATACAAATGGTCAAGATGGTGGCCGTTTTTTGTTTTTGTTTCTCTCTTTTCACTTATTAAAATGTAACAGGTTTTTATTTGAAAGCTTGAGACAGAGTCAAGTATCATCATCATCATGTCAAGTAAAAGATTTAACTAATTATTAATTTGCTTTAACACAAGCACAGTAAATTACGACGTAACATCCTTCGTAATTTACTGTGTTTTTGACAGCTGTAAACCCTATTAAAAAAAAAAATAAGTAAATAAAATAATAATTTATATTAAGTTACAGAGTTTAAAAAAAATTATGATTGTGACATGGGATGATTTTGATATATAGACGAAGGCGCTTCAAAGGTTAAGAAATATGAATCGGCTTATTTCCAATCTGAATATTTTTTTTAACAAAACTTCAACCCATTCAAACGTCAGGAGTAGATCAAATTTACCTTGCAAAATTTCATGGCAGACAGACAGACAGATACAATTATAGGTGAAACTAAATAAAACATATAATATATTTTATTTTGATACTTCTAAAATGCTTACCATAATTATTTATTTTATTTTATTTCGCAATACACCAAAATGTACCTGCCGCATTTTAATTTTGTTACAACCCTTCCGTAGTTACGGAAATACCTATACAGACGTCGGTATCGCCTAACTTCAAGGGCGTTGGCCTAAACAAAACATTGGTTATACTGTGGTAATTGTAACATTTATGTATATATAATTTAGCGTTGCTGTTGCCTTGTCAAAATAGTACCAAAAATCGAGTTTGATCTAAATCGGCTTACAAATTAAAAAGTTAGCTGCCACTTTGATTTTTTTATTTTTTTGACATTGCGTTGCTGTTTTCTTGTCAAAATAGAACCAGAAACTAAGTTTGATCAAAATCGGCTTACAAACAAAAAAGTTGGCCGCCATCTTGGATTTCTAATATTGCGTTGCTGTTTGCTTGTCAAAATAGAACCAGAAACTGAGTTTCATCGAAATCAGCCTGCAAACAAAAAAGTTGGCCGCCATCTTGGATTTTTAATACTTTTAACATTGCGTTGTTGTTTTCTTGTCAAAATAGTACCAGAAACTAAGTTTCATCAAAATCGGCTTACAAAAAAAAAGTTGGCCGCCATCTTGGTTTATTTTTATTTTTGACATTGCTTTGTTATTTTCTTGTCAAAATTGTACTAAAAACCAAGTTTCATCAAAATCGGCTCACACACCAAAAAAGTTGGCCGCCATCTTGGATTTTTAATATTTTTAACATTGCGTTGCTGTTTTCTTGTCAAAATAGTACCAGAAACTGAGTTTCATCGAAATCGGCCTGCTAACAAAAAAGTGGGCCGCCATTTTGGATTTTTAATATTTTTAACATTGCGTTGTTGTTTTCGTTTCAAAATAGTACTTACTAGAAACTAAATTTCATCAAAATCGGCCTACCATAAAAAAGTTTGCCGCCATCTTGTTTTTTTTTATTTTTGACATTGTGTTGTTGTTTTCTTGTCAAAATTGTACTAAAAACCAAGTTTCATCAAAGTCCGCAAACAAAAATGTTGGCCGCCATCTTGGATTTTGGAAATTGCCTTTTTTTAATAAGCGAGATGAAGATTTGCACGCACTCACACTACATGTCGTATGCACCATAATATTAATTAAAAAAAAATTATAACGATAAAGACGTGATAGCCCTGGAAGACTTGTCCCGAGTTACTATGAACGGCGTTGTATGTAACTCGGGACAACCACTCCCCCGTCTCACCCCGCAAGCCCCGCACGATTGACCTGTCTAGACGTCTCCGTCGGCCTACTGTATGAAAAGTTAACTGTGGTAATATTAACGTAATAAAGACCGTACGAGCCAAAAAAAACGTTGGCCATTTGTTTCCACATGCCATAGAGAAAGGTTAACCTATGGAGTGTAGGATAGAAGCATGATAGAAGTGGGTAAACCACATCATCCATCATAGCCTGATTACACCTACCGAGTAGAGTGGGGAGACAAGTACTCTCGGCTCGGCCGAATACTAGGTACATGTAAACACAGTACTCGGCCGAGCTCGGTACAACATTAACTCGGTCCCGTCAGATACTTTTGATTGGGTAATCGATACTTAGATTATTTGAGCCCCAAAAATAATCTACAATACAATGGGTGATTTTCTGAAAGCTCGCTCACTAGATGGCGCTGTCCCACCTATGCAGTTAGAAGGAACGGAACGTTACAAATTTTACTTTGACGCGACTTTTGTTACGTAAAACGGAACGTCAGACAGATGTTATTTATTTACCTTAATCTTTAAATTTACCTATTTCGTTTCTGTTCCTCACAGTAGTACCTATCAGTACTTATTTAATTTATTTTAAGTTTCCTTTGGGTTTTTAAAGTAAATAAATTAAATATGATTCATACCAAAGTATACCATGTACATACTTCGTTCAACGCCATCTAGTGAAGCATTTGGAAGCTTTTTTTTTAATAGCCTCAGAAAATTGCTCATTAATCGATTCGGAATCGATTATCCGGCAACAATCGCTATATACCTACGTCGAATAATAAGAGCGATAAAAATTTAATTAACGGATTTATTTGAAAATGAAATTGTCTTAATTTTATGAGAACACAGAATCCTAAACTTATACTAGGCTCCTCAGAGTTATCTGATATGCAGTGTAGTCTCTTTAAATGATCTCGAAGATTTGTTAGGTACCTATGTTTCCACAAAGCTTTATTTTCTTTTTACAAGTTTTATTTTTCTTTTACAAGTTTTGCACGTGGCCCCCAGTTCCCCCTCTCTTCTCAAAATGCGTCCAAATACGAAATTTACTTTTTAACAACGACAGATAAATAAATAAACGGCCCTAAATTACCACCCAAATAACTCTACAATTCAAAGGTAACTGTACTGTCATTGTCATGTCACTATATGACACTACAGTCTGTAAAATTTGGCATGGTTGGAATAGCAGCTCATTTGTGCAAAGCAAAAAGATGTTTATGCTATTGGAATAAAGCTCAAGAAAAACCGCATCAGATATTTTTTATGACAATGTAGCTTACGCTAGAAAATTTGACTCTATTCCTTGTCAGGCTATGATGGATGATGTGGTTTACCCACTTCTATCATGCTTCTATCCTACACTCCATAGGTTAACCTTTCTCTATGGCATGTGGAAACAAATGGCCAACGTTTTTTTTGGCTCGTACGTTCTATATTACGTTAATATTACTTTGCTTGCATTGCATTATTTGCACCATAATAATGCTGAGCTGCGATCCGTATAGCGATACCGATATTGTGCCCCAATGATGCAATGCAATGCTTGACAAGCCCGGTAAACATGAAGTATGAAGCCCCCAGTACAGGATGGCTGATCATGTTGGCCGACCATGATGGGCCATCGTGTACAGGGGCGGTTTGCGTTGCTCGCAGACGGCAATCACACGCAAACCGCCCCTGTACACGATGGCCCATCATGGTCGGCCAACATGATCGGACAGCCTGTACTGGGGGCTTAAAGCCCCCAAGTTTATGGCACTAAAAAGAATTTAAATAAAACTTTTCTACTCGAATGTACCAATTGTATGGCATATTGAATCAAAGGCTTATTTCTCGGAAATTCGCTGTGTTATACTCGTTATCAGATTTTTTCCCGTGTTCGCTATGGTAGTAGTAAATATTGGCATGCTCAGTTTGGTGACAGGTGCCCTGGATCATGCTGTACTGGGTGTGGCGCTGCTGGAACGATGCCTAAATGTAGGAACACAATCTAAACCTAGGATTTCTCTGGAATAGTTAATGCTGCGAGAGTGGTTTATTTTTTTCCCTTTATAGGAAGATAAAAGAATGCGCAAATGCTATTTAATAGATCAATTAAAGGCGTTAGAGCAAAAAAAATTTTTTTTGAGGTTATAATTTTTCGATGCCTATAAAATCATTATTCCATGATGAAATGTAGAAATTCAATTTTTTTCCGTACCCTATGATGAAGGAACTAAATATACAGGCACACTGTTTTCAGTAAAAAAATCGAATTGCTGAGATTCGGCCGTGGCGCTGCTGGGACGACGTCGTCCCAGCAGCGCCCCAAGTGACCTACGATTACTCCTGAATCTGTCGACATTTACAGGTGGACATTAGCTTATGTGAAATGGAAAAAAAAGCCAAAAATATGTGTCTTATTAGATTTATTATAGCTTTTGTAATTAATGAGAAATAGCGGGGCGCTGCCAGGACGACGTCGTTCCAGCAGCGCCACAGAAATCCCCGTATATCCTCGGATCCAGTGGGGGGAAAAAATCAATCGTATTTTTTCCCGACTGGTAAAAAATTGGCCTGCATGGTGTATTTTTTTCAAGCAAATCGGAGACCGTGGCGCTGCTGGAACGATGGACACACCAAATTGAAACCTAATTTTCTGCGTAAGACGAATATAAACCATTCATATTGTTGCCGCCATACTTAACTATCCAGCGGATTCAACTATCCGCCTGCGACATACAGACAGCCAAGCTTGTAACTCTGCAAGACCTAACTCTGCTAGCCCTAACTTCCCAAACTCTTCTCCTAAGCCAAATATGTGGCTCGGCCGTTTAGTTACTTACTACTAGAACTTTGAATAACAGAAACGAAATGAACCGTGAATAAAGTTGAGTGGCAATTCTGCAAAGATTCATATGCGGATTTGTGATCGAATTTTATGGTGCGTCCAAGTAGCCCTAGCACGAAAAACTGTCGTTATGGTAACCGTTATCGTAACGTGATGGCTTCCATAAGCATGAAAAACTATCGTTATCGTAATCGCTATTTTGATCGTATTATTTTAATTTGTATGAAAGCCAGAGCAGCGTCTGTTTTGGTCGTCTAAGGCACTAAAATTCAATAGATATTTGACAGCAGCACTTGACAGCTTTTGACAAATAGTACAGTTTTTGTACAGTGCCACAATCTTTTCTGTTCCGGTGACAGCGGCGCTATGTATTTTTATTTTTTGGTGCAATTTACCCGGCGTTGACTTCTAAGACCTTCAGCCGCCAGCAGCGGACATCAACCTGACAGCAGAATGACATTAAAAGAACACGTTAGCACAGTAAATATTTAAGCTATAGCTTATAATATATAAACTGTGACGTTAGTTTCACATTTTGGCACCCGGAACAGAAAAGTTTGTGGCACTGTACAGCACTTTGACAGCTTTTGAGTGACGGTATAGTTTACTACTTATTCGATTACTATACCGATAGTTTTTCATGCTCGGGGTACTGAACGCTTCGATCAACAATAATGCACTATTGATGACGATGGCACCGAATCACTATTTTTAAACGGTTTTCCGTTTAAAAAAAGGTTACGAATATTACGATCTTACGTCAAAAATGACAAGAATCGATATAAAATAAGAGCGCACCTTTGAAGTGAACTCTTATTCGTTCGGCCGTTTTTGACACCCAAACCGGTTATCTAGTGGTATTGTTGATCGAAGACCGATAGTTGAGTAAGTTATTAAATAAATACACATGCCTAGGTACACTATCTTCGCTTGCTTGGGTTAAACTTTGACAGATAGACGATAGACTGTGAAAATAAATACCTTACTAGTTAGAAACCTACCTACCTACCTATTAGGAAAAATCAATCCGTCTAACAACTAGCTAGGTACGATGACACAATGCCGACTCGCGATTTCAACCTCAGCTTGAGTTCATCATTATCATCATCATCATCATCATCCATCATCTCAGCCGTACGACGTCAAGCCAGCAGTTGACGTCGTACGGCAGAGATGATTGGGAGGCCTATTTCCAGCGGCAATAGGCCTTCACAATGATTGGTCGTTTGCTGCGCATCCAGCAACTTCCCGCGACCTTGAGTAAGGAACCCTTACAAAAATCATGAATAGCAGAAAATCACTGTTTTTGGATGCAATTTTATCTCGAATGCTAACAACAGCTGTCATATTTTTCATATGTTTTGTTGTTTCTTTTTCGATTGTAAATACCTAGTTATTTTACTGTGGGGCGTAACATACGCTGCGTCAGGCGGGATCCCGAGACGCGTCAGTTGCGCGCGTGTAGCAAATTCAGCAAAATACAATAGCATCGTTAGCTAGCGCGCGGCGTTACCTACGACCACGCGGTGCTCTTGTATTTTGCTGAAGCGTACGCCCTGAAAAAAATCAGTATTTGGGGAAGTTAAGGGAAATAATACAAAACACAGAGCAATTCAAACACATTCACTTTATTTAGTAAAAGTATATTTCGTAGATTAAACTATCCTAACTACGAACACAAAATATCATTATCAGTCGATTATTTTCCTAATTATTAGATTATAGATTTTCAACATATTACCTTTCTGATTTAATGCTAAAATTTTTATAAAGGTCATTTCGTAAAAGGGTTTCTAGATTGCAAATATTGGTTTATTTAGCTATTTACGTAAAATTTACATAGGTAGGTACTTTAAGTTATGAGTAGATAGACCACGCACAGCATATTTTTATCCCGAGTGCGTGCTCCTAATCATCAGTGACGGTCCCGGAAAATCCCGTGTGAATGAACCCTTATGTATATACCCATAGTATGATTTTAAGACTACCTGCCGTTCTTCTATGGTTACATATTTTTAGATAAATTGATTTTCTTTGTTGTTCATTACATTTTTTACTTATCTCAGGGTCCAAAAGATTATGTTTTCATCAGCAGTTAGGAATGTAGGTATATAGGAGGTACGATACAATATACGAGTACCTAAGTATAAGTATTAGAAATTTATCACCAAACATATATTTAATAAATATATAAATTATTTACCTATTTACGTTTTGTATTTACTTACCTATTCAAAGAAAGATTAAATTTAAATTTTTGTACAACAAAAATAAGATATTATTTTGGGGGACAGAACTGGATTAATGCATTTAAAATAATTGATAGTTTTACATTATTTATGAAGCTGCCAACAGGGGCGTTACTCGCTAGTTTTTTTTTGTATAGGTACTTAAATGCATTGATGTTGATGCAAGAAATATGGCACCAGTCGTATCAAGAACTTATCTTATTCTCACAAAGTCAAAATATCTTACAACTAAGTAAAAGAACCTTCGAAAACAATTAGTTAGTACTAATTCTAAACTAACAGTACCTAGGTACACTAATCTAGTCACAAAATTGCAAAATAAAGCTTATGAGACTTTATAACATAATACTTGTGAAACTTAACATTCTATCTTTGTGACATATTGCTGAAAATATAAAATAATAGCGACCTTTTAGGCTCTACACACCGTGACTTCTTGCAGTGATACAAGCGCGTCTCAGCACAGAATATATATAATAGTACTACTTAACGTGTCTCAGTCAATAGGTCGCAGTGAGTAAACAGCCTAATGCTATCTGGGTCAGGCCGTAGATTTTGCCACATTCGAGGGTACAAAAGTCTCCGCCTCATAAAATTTTAAATATAATACTCTTAGAAATTTCTCAATCTTATCATCATGTTTCGTAAGAAATAGCAAACCAAGGCAGATATAGATATTTGGATAAGTTTATAGATTTGGAAAACTATTTGACATTTCCCTCCCAAAAGTGCCGGATTTTTTATAAAAACCGCGAATCCGCATTGGTAGGTGTACAGCTTAAACATCGATAAAATAATCATTTTTTAACTTATTGATGAGCTGTTTGATTTGACGTTATAAAATAATAATAAGGTTGCCATTCCTTTAATATCTTTGCGTATTTCCTAAGAAAAAAGATAAATTTTCGGCGATAAGATTTTTTTTTGAAAACCATTTCTTTGCGCTACTTATATTGCGCAACCATTTTCACCCATTTTATGGTTTTAAAACATTTATTAAGATTTTGTTTGAGTGCTGGCATCACCAAAGTATCGTATTCTATGGTCAATGCAGCGTTGACGACCATATTTTTTGACATTTCGGTGTCAACTCCGATCAAAGTGAAAAGTGTCGCCTACTTTGCAGAGTGCATTTTTTGAGATTTCAAGGTAAGTTTTTGATTAAAACTTATAATTGTTGTTGGGCATGGTTTAATTAGATGTGTGTGATCTGTATATGTTAAATTAACCTTGTAAAATAGTATATTTTAAGAGTTATAATCGATTTCATTTGCGCCTCGGTTCCGCAAAACTGTCTTTATGCCACTTTGCGATACCGGTTGCGTAGAAATTGCGCCACTTATTTTACGCTATTGAATAATAGTGCATGCACACAAGGTTTTCAAGTGTTTTTATTATTTTGAAATTAGTTTTAGCTGTAATTCCGCTAAAAAACATGACTAGCATTACTATTAATTGATTTGTTAGCTTTTATTAATATTTATAAATACAGGGTGTTCGGCAGAACGTTAAACATACAAAAATAGGGGTAGGTGCGGTGGTCTGCTACCTAACCAGCCCCAAAGATTTTACCTAGGTCCAAAGTTTTTTTTATTTTGTATTTTATAAGTTTTTGGAATTTCGTCACTTTCATACTAACTTTTAAACCATCTAACTTTTTTCTTTATTGACAGATCTATATTTTTTTTGGCATCTTAATGGTTGGCAGGTCCTTTTAAAAGTGATACTTCAAGCAGGTTGTTGCTAGAGTCAAAGTAATGGACTCTCAAACATTGAAAAGAGTTGAAATAAATTTTAAAGTTGTATTATATTTATATAATTAATAATGAATAATACCAAATACCTCCATCTAACAAATTAAATGTATTTTTTTTGTAAATTGAACAAATCATACATAGGTACTTACTAGTTTTTGTCATCCTGTTTAACTTTTCATTGTGCGCAATATATAAAAAAGAATTACTCATAGGTACATTATTGTTAATTATTAATTAAACATACTTACATACCAACATCGTGTTTCTTTTTCTAGTTTGATGCAATACCTCTTGTTAGTACATGTTTGTTAAATAAAATCACATTAATGTACGTGCTCCTTAATAATTTTGCGCTACCATTTTGCGCCACTTTGTCTGACCGACTCGTAGAAACTTTTGCGTCACCATTGCGCTATTTGTGGCAAAATCTACGGCCTGACCCATCTAATATTACACGGTTCAACCAAATTGATTCACTTTGGTTGAAACACGCAGAAATACAGGCGCACATTGACGTTGAATGATTCACTTTTACATTTACATTGGTCAATTTGGTTGCTTTTCCAAATTGAAATGTAAAAGTAAACCGTGTATTTCCGCCATAACACATTAATACCTTGTGAGCAGTTAGGTACTTTATTTTCCACTACTTAACAAAGACTCACTTACCTAGGTAAAGTGATACCTAGGTACCTAAGTGATTCATTGCTAGTAATACAAAAAAACTAGTTCTAGCTGAGTATACAGTTATATAATAGTAGTTTGTTGAAGGATACAAGCATATAGTTAAACTGATTTTAAAAGACACAAACTGTAGTTTTTACGCAAAACGGAGTTGATTTCTTTTGATTTTTTTTAGTCTTACATTTCAACACACCACACCTACCCCCTACGTTTCACTTACAATACAATTTTATGGCCATCATCTCATCAGACATTGTCAATTTAACACATTTTCAGTCTTTCATATCTTAATATTCTAATTTGTTCCCAAAGGCTGAGTGTCGATAAGTCAGTAAAATGTGAAAACGTTAAGTACCTACTTACTATTACGTTTGATTCAAATTTTGACGGATTGTAACAGTAAGGAAGAAATACAAAAAATGGAAGTTTAACGCGAAAGCGATAGCAACATTTGCACATTAACCAAACTTATACCCACAGGACAGGAGGTGAATTCACAAACATTCGCAAATCGTTTCCGAGTATTTATAAGAACGGAATCCAACCTTAGTCGCTGTCATCCTTTTCAGAATAGACAAAAACGAAACATAGAAAGGAAAGGATACAATCCACTTCTTTCAGCATAGGCTGCATTGGAAGCGAAGCGAAGTTCGTACATCTTCGTTCTTTGGGCTATTGCGTCTTTTCATAGTTGTCTCCATTCCGCTAGCGACAAAACTATCATATAGAAATGCGAACAGACGTCATGCGGTGGCTCTAGATGGCTAGTCTGACTGACGAAGCCAGCAAAGATACTCGTAAATGCACTCATTTTCGCTTCACTTCCAATGTGGCATGTGCTTTAGAATAATTTTAATCGGTCAACATCAATTCAATTTGATAATACAGCTCAAATAGTTTCCGGTTCTCAGAATACTAGCTTAAATATTAAAGATTTTAAAAAGGTATAAAATATATTTCATGGGATTAAAGCAAGCATGTTAATAAAAGTAGAATTTGTTTTTACTATTGAATCAAATTAATTACGCATTGGTAAAAATAACTGGCTGCTTTTACTACACCTGGAAAGCTGCTTCCTTTCTATTTCAGTTAAAGAGTCAAATGGAAGGAAATAATATTTATAGCTTTACGTCGGGGTTAACCGGACTTTACCAAGACATAACTAATAACTATAGCTACTGTGTAAACTAATAAGTCATATTACTTTTTAATCGTCGAGTGTTAAATACGAACTAAGATAAACAAGTTTGTAAAATAAATATGTAAAAATAAGACTTTATCATCTCAATCTATCACGTTAATCTCCCTGAAACTTTTTATTTATTTAAACCACCATTTATAAAAATTTATAACAATCAGGTTGATTCAAATTACTTTTAGTTTTTTTGCATTCACAATGTAATTTTAATTATTAAAAATGAAGTATGTAATTCGATAAAATCGACCCCTCTCACAACTAGCTCCGTTGGGACTCGAACCCACAACTCATGTCACTCCACAAAATGTGTGAGACGGGTAATTTGTTTCGAATATCTAAGTATTTCATTTTCAATATCTTCAATTGTTCAATCAGGTTGATTTCACTTGTAAAAGGAAACATTTAATAAAAAAATAACAGGATAAGATAACATTGTAAACTAACGAAACGTAAAAAAATACTTTTTTTTGACAAACTCCAGTGCGGTCGTTTCAACACGAGTTGAGGACCGAAATATTAAAGTGTGTCCTTTGAGCACCTAGGTTTTTTTAAATAAAGATGTTTGTCATCAAACACTTACAATCCGGTCTATCATCCAGCAGCGATGAGATGGAGATTTATTAATCAGTACCTAATTATAATTAATTACTACTTAATTAACCGAAGAAGGAAAATGATTAACTATATAACTACTTACTTGATAATTTTAATAAACTTAACAGTATAAATTTCCTATAGGTAGTTCGTTTCACATGCCCCCGGCATATCCTGGAACTAAAATGTCCTTATTTCCATAACAATAGAACTCAATTTCGAATATTGGAGGCGACTGAAGCGCCACTATCAAGGGACATCTAAGGTGAAACGGAGTCTACTATCTATTTCATTGAGTTATAATATCTATTGCGACATTATATTGTTGGCCATGTTACTACTAAGTAGGTATCTAAGTAAGTATATAATTCATCTTCGTATGAAAAATCTAAGAAGTTTAACATTGAAAAAAATTACATCTTCACAGTTTGCGAAATATTTCGATTACAAATATTTGGTCGCTGTATGTAATAATAAACTTACTTACTTCTATCATACAATTAAAGTAAAAGACCAAATGTTACCTAAATTAATCCTACAAATGCACGTGCGATATTGATCTTCAATACTCTAATTATTAAAGATGAAATTATGAAATGAAATAGACACAATAAAAATCATCTGACGTTAAAAATATTTTAATTAGCATGATCACTAGTTTCATTTACTAGGTACCTAGGTAGTTCAGTTGGAGGATTTAAATTAGACAACATTAGCCGACAGTAAATAAAGTTGTTCAGAATGAGCAAGCTATAATACCTACTTACTTATTATTAGATAGAACCACGTACAGCAAACTCTTATGTAAAGAATTTTATAATTAAGTAAACAAAAGTAACTTGTAAAAGTATGTTTGCTGATTTTGTAATGCCTTTTTAATTAGGTACTTACTTACTCTATATTTTATGCTTGCTTTGTAACACGTTACAATGTCGGTGTAATAACAGTTTTTGTAAGAAACGTTACATTTACAAGTCATTATACAAAGTAATAAATTGTTCAAAGATATGAGCACCTACTCTAAATTTTTCACGATTTTTCACGATTAAAAAATATTGTTCACGATTATGAGTATCATTACGATTAACTGACTACAGAATACACGCCTTGATTTACTAGTAATTGGTTAGCAATTAGGTAGGTAAATCAACTTACAATAGTTTTAACAAATTGCCAACTTTTTTAAGAATAGGTACTAATTGCACTGTTTTCGTTAATGGTTGTACCTACCTACCTACCTAGTTGCAGAGAACCTTATCGACTTCACTCGGCTGTGCCTTCTCTATCGTGTAGAAGACGATAGAGAAGGCTGTGGCTCAGCGCATCAATACTTAGTTTGACCAGACTACTTTTACATAGCTAGTTCATAATGTAAGTAGGTACGTACCTACCAGCCTATATATTCCAGAATATATATTCCCAATATATATATATTCCAGAATATATATATACCAGAATATATATTCCCAAAATAAACAACTCACAAACAACCCTAAATATAAATAGTCTTGATGAATATTTCGGTCGAATTTCCCTAGCACGGAAAACTGTCGATAAGGTAATCGTATTCCAATCCGTCCAAATCCAAAGTGCTGCCACGTGCTGCTGTCAAATAATTTTAAATTTTAGTTCCTTTTACGACCGAAAGAGGCGCTGCTTTGGTTTTCATACAAAATACTACGAACACGATTACCATTACAATAATGATAGTTTCGTGCTTGGGTATTGTTTATTAAACTAGTGCGAACAATCATTTTACGAAAGCATAAGAGCCTATTATGTACAATCACGAGCAATGTAAACAACATAGGCGACTATGTCATTTACAATATTGAATGACATCTGTGGCACAGAGTTTTATTTCTGAACGCTTCATATTGTGACAAGGTTGTATGTTGGTAGACAGGTAGGTAGGTACCTTCTTTATTGCTCGTGACCATCTCGTGACTCTACCCGGGTAGAGACGGTTTACCTAGTAGCAGGTAGAGTGCTACAAACTTATATCACCATAACAGCGGTGGTGGAAGCAGCGGCGAGGAGCCCGTGCCACAACGGTTAGTATCTACGCTCGGCCTACGATCATAGAAGTTAAGCATCTTTCGCAATGGTCGGTCACGAGATGAGTGATCAAAAATTTACTATCTCGAGCTCCTCCGTGCAAGGCTCGCTAAGTCGTTGGTCCCGGGTGCGATTACAGTCATTAATACCAGCCAATCCGTTGGGGTCATAGCCCACTGTCCTTATCCATCCATCAGGAAGGCCTATGCCCCAGCAGTGGGGACTTATAATGGCTAATTATGAAAAAATAAATGATAAGGAAGGACAGTGGTGGTGAAGTGACACTCGCAATGAAAAATTAGCTGTCAATTTATGGACTGTCAAATACTTTTAGTTCCAAAAAGACCACCAGAACTCGGAGCAGAGAAGCAGAGAACGAATTTCGGAGCGGTACGGCCCCAGGTCAGATAAGTTTAGAGCATTCTACTCTACCTTGCTGTATAACTACTCGGTCGGCTGCCCCATTTCAAAACCTAGTAAGTGTTTTTGACCAAATTTTACAGGAGAGCAAACGAGGTGAATTCATCATTTCAGCCGTACGACGCCCACTGCTGGGCATAGGCCTCCCCCAAGGATCTCCACAACGATCGGTCCTGCGCTGGTGAATTAGTGCAGGTGAATTAAGTAAACTCCAGGAAAAAAACATGTTTTGTATTAGCTGTTTTCTCTACCCGTGTACATCAGGTGATATACAAATTTTGTGAATAAGTTTACAGTTTACATGACTATTGCTTGCTTAGTAAGCTTTGCTTACTATATAGCTTTCTACTACATATGACAATCTGTGTAAGTATTATGTTTAGTAATATTTATTTAGAATATTTTCTTCACACAAATCAATGTTATTTTTGAATTAACTGGGGATTTAAATTAAGTGATAGACGTTTTATTAAAAATCACTTGCTATTTGATGCTCTCAGGGACACTTGCGCCTTAGGTACCACTTTATACAACTTTTCGTGTTAGTGGCGGTTCCCTATTCCAGTGCAGACCCTATTTTTGACTGGTTACGTATTTTACACATAATCGTCACCATCAGCCATTTAATGCCCCCACTGCTGGGATGGGACACAGGTCTTCCTTATAGATGGATAAGGGATTGGGCATGACTCACCCCGTGGGCCCATTGCGGATCCTTGGGTATTAACGAATGCAAACGTAGCCGAAACCAACGGCTTAAGGTGCCTTCTGAAACATTGAGGAGCTCGAGTTTTTGTCACCCATCCCGTGTCTAACCATTGAGAAAGTTGCTTAACCTCAAAGATCGCAGGCTGAGCACGCTAAGTCCCTCTGTCTCCCAAAACAGGGGCCCATTCTCACGCAATCGAGAAAAGTTTATAACATTTATAAGCTCGAAATTCGAATATATCACAGTTTTTGTATTGTCAGAATTTCACAATCGAATTTGATCGAATTTACCACAGCCATCTCTATCGTCTTCTACAAGCCATGCTATGATACGGAACGGCAACAAGCTGTGAACCGGTTTACTCCTCTGAGTACTAAATCCTATGGAGGTGGCATACTTACGAAAAAGTGAGGCATACTACACCATAAACTTATTTATACTAGGGGTAATAGACGGACAATGGTGCGAGTGAGAAACAAATCCATACATCATAACCTATGTGCGAGAAAGAGTTGGAAGAAAATGACAGCAGAACCCGATTTGATTCATTTATCGTCTTTTATCACGTAGATGAAAAGCGTCCACTCGATTTAGACATGATTCTTATGAAATGTATATTTATTTACCTTTTTGAAACCTTTACAAGCACGTTTAAATATAAATAGATGCCGGTAATTTTAATTATAATTTTAAATAATAAGATAGGTAATAAGAAGAATATTTACACTCCATTTGACAGGTAAAACAGCGAGTAAACCGGTTCACAGCAATGTTGCCGTTCCGCTTCATAGCATGGCTTGTAGAAGACGATAGAGAGGGCTGTGCTTAGGCTTGCCAACCGTCCCGGATTTTCCGGGACGTCCCGCTTCTGGGTAAATTTTGAGCCGTCCCGCCGTGACCCCTTGCGGGACACCTTTTGTCCCGGAAATCAGCGATTATATGATATTAGTATCTATCTCGTACCAGTCGACTCGGGTTGGACAGTATTTGTCGACGAAGAAAATAAAAAATCTGCCTCTAAAAATCATTGGGTGCTTAAGAACAATGGCACAAGTTATTTATGACTATGAAAGAGGCACCTGCCTGGCTTTCTACATGTCTTTCAGATAGTAGCTTCGATACCACCTTCAAATGCATCAGCAGAGAGAGTGTTTTCTGTCTGGAAATGCATGAACAGACAGCAGAAATAAGCTGTCTGTCGACAAAAATGCAGCGAACAAGAGAAAAAAATCTTTCCCTGTTCTGTGGCAGCGAATTTTACTACTTACGTGTTGCAAAACAAAAACTTGTTAAAATGCGCAAAATCGCAAAATAGTAGGTACAGTTAAAAAAAACAATAATTTAAGTACAATGTTGGTCATACATTTGTATTGATTTTTTTGATTGATGATTTAAAAAATGTGTAGTTTTTTTCTAACCATTTTGTAACTGGTGTGTTGTGTGTCCCGCGTAATATACCAAAGTCCCGGATGCCGAGCTGGGTAATCCCGGAAATGCCTTTTTTGGAGTTGGCAAGCCTAGCTGTGCTACTAATAATTAGAAATAAAATAAGTAAATATCGCTTGCACTTGACAGGTTTATCGCGATACTTAGCGCGACGACGCAACACGAAGCTTCGCCCGCTAATGTAGACAAGAACATCGCGTATGCCCGACAACGATAATTTTAGCGCGACAACTCGCACGAATTATCGGCCGCTAATGTAGCCGCAGCATTATGAATACAAGTTTCACTATATTTTTCTGTCACTGGATGTCTGTCGCTAAGCTATGTTATAAAAATAACAAAAATAAATTCGACGCGGACGTCTGAACAATAAAACAGGGGGCCAAGTCTGCTAACGTTAAGTCACAATCGTGTCTCGAAATAGTGTTTCAATTGTAGTTCAGTTGTAGTGCTTTTTACCACACTTTTATTGGCGTCACCTGTAACTAAGTCACAATGTAAGAAAATCTTAGAATTCAATTTTAAACTACTTCTAATTATCGTATTAATCGGTTCGTCAAAATCGGTCCAGCCGTTTCAGAGATTAGCCGGAACAAACAGACAGACAGACAAAAATTGAAAAACATGTCATTTTGGTATATGTATCGTATATTTAGTCATATGCACGTGGTAAAAAGCGGTTATTTAATGTTACAAACATATGTTACATTTTATTTATTTGTATAGATGTATAGAAGATATGCCATCTCCATAGGATTCATTACTCGAGGTTTACTCGCTGTTTACCTGTCAAATGGTGCAAACGGTGTCAAATCGGTTCACTTAAAAAGACGTTGCCAACTTTATGCGCATGGCTTGTAGAAGACGATAGAGACGGCTGTGAATTTACCAATACGAGTGCGAGTGGTACAAACCAAATAGATGTTCGTATACGAACTTAGCTGTCAAAATGAATTTGTTGACATGTGGGACAGCTTAGTTTGTTTGAAACGTTCTAACTTTTCAATAGAAACCACAAACAAAATGTTCGACAAACGAATTACCACACTGAAAAAATTCGAAAGCCTGAGAATCGGGCCCCAGACTCATTACATTACACTCATAGGTACCTAGCTACATTATGCGAGTCATGTGCCCGAGTCAACTCTTGCTAATGTATGTCAGGGACTTGTTAAGTACCAACTATTCATAGGCAATATCTATAGGTACAGGTGGCATTACGTTAAATTTAGCTAGCAGTCGTAGTAGTCGTACTGCGACAACCACTCTTCTTACGTAAACAATAACTTGGTCGTAAACAATAAGAACGCGCTCGAGGTTAACATTTATTATTATACATACTTATTTAATTCTTTTTTCTCTTGATGAAAGTGTTCGTCAATCGAACAACTTTTATTAGCCAGCGAAAAAATCAGCTTCGTGATCGAGTTTTAGATGATTGACCTACAGAAATGACATTGAAAAATGGAAAATAAAGTACCTATTTAGAAAAAATCGACCCGTCACACAACCAGCTCCGATGGGACTCGAACCCACGACCTTTCGCTATCCGGGCGACTGCTCTGAAATGACATTACCAAAAAACTGCAAACAAAAACCCACTTCCCAAAACACGTAAAAATGAAAAATAAACTGCGTCATTCAATTCATAGGACGAAAATGCGCGACTATTTCTAACTAATCTTGGAACTTACTGATCTGTTTGAAGTCGTCAAGACTTATACCTAATTTGATAGGTTACAACTCACATCACTCACATTATTATTGTGTACCTCTATATTGTTTTAAAGGCGACAAGCTTTTCTGTTCCGGTGATAATCTTTGGAACTAAAACAGTTTTTTTACGACAGTCCATTTTGACAGCTAATTTCGTATTGCAAGTGGGTCCTCTTTCACGGCTGTCACCGGAACAGAAAAGCTTGTGGCACTGTTCAAAGTATTTTTTCTTGTTACTTTTGGCTTGACGCCGACTTTAAACAGATCAGTAAGTTCCAAGATTTGTTAGAAAAAGTCGCGCATTTTCGTCCTGTTAATTGAATGATTCAGTTTATTTTTAATTTTTACGTGTTTTGGAAAGTTAGTTTTTGTTTGCAGTGTTTTGTTTTGAAGGCGGTTTAATATTAAAAAAAAAATGATTATTTTTCCTTTTTGTGTAGGTAAGAAATCTACCTTAAGAAACCACATAATGAGCAAGTGTACCGCAAAGTGCAACGATAAAACTGTTGTCCAATGATGGTCCATATCTAAATTAGAACACCAAGACAGACAAGCTCCGTCTTCCAACTCTTAACTGATATGCAGTTTAACCTTCCACTGGCTTCCACCATCAGCTTACCTAAATTACTTGAAAGAATACAACTAAAGGTCTATTCATGCATGTGGTGTGGTAGCGTTAAGGAGTTTTACCTTCCATCATCAGCTCATCTAAATAACCTGAAATATTGCAACTACAAATCTTTACGTATTAACGATAAGTATTTAAAAAATTACCCTCCAGCTCCTAACTATTGAGGAGTTGTACCTTCGATCACCAGCTCATTATCATGAAATGCTGATGCAAATACTTGAAAATCTCTAAACATATATTAAACACGTAAAGTACCTATAAAGTTTGCGAGTTTTCCTCAATTTCCCCAGGATTCTACCATCAGCTCCTAACTTGGTTACAATGGAACCACCTCAGGAGTATACTCTTTCGAATAAAAAAAGAATTATCGAAATTGGTTTATAGATCCCGAAGACATTGAAGCGTAAAGCAAGAACTACCAGACGACAACAATGTGTTTTTTCAGGATTCTGAAGAAACTTCTGAACCGACTACAGTAAATTTTTCATGGGACCATATTGAATCTTTGGTCTATCTAATAAAAAAAGAATTATCAGAATCAATCGTGAAACATACATAAAAAAAAACACACGATTTTGGAACCTCCTCCTTTTTTTTGAAGTCAGTTTAAAAGGATATTCTTAGCATACGAATGTGATTTTTTACGTGAAATTAATAATAAGATATTGAAAGTTAACAGCTAGCTGGTGATAGAATTTTAGAAAATTGACCTACAGTAGTGACATTCTACGGTGGTTTAATCATAAAGTTAATATACCTTAGCACAGCCATCTCTATCGTTTTAGACGGCTGTGACCTTAGCGATATTAACTTTATGGGTTTAATTTGATGATGAGTACTAATCTGCGCGGGATATATTCGAGAGCACGAGTTGGCGCGCAAGTCCTGTAGAAGTGACATTCTGATGAATTTGTTAAACCACCGATGATCAAATTAACAAAGATTCGTTTTCAAATGCAAAGTGACGGCGAATATCCTTACATAATGTCATTTCTGTAGGTCAATCCTCTAAAACTCGATTACGAAGCTGATTTCTTACGCGATTTTGTGGCTGGCGTAGTAAAAGGTCGCGAGCGAAAAGAAAAGAAAGCACGTGTCGTGTTGAGGCTTAATTTTAACTTCCCTGCAACATGTTACACGTGTTGCCATTTTATTTAGGTGACTGCTTGTTAGTGCTCAATGAAAATTTACGCGACAAAATGTCAACAGTGAACCTATAAATATGACTGAATTATTGCTATAGGTACATACCTACATAATATATTGTGTTCGCGTTAACAAACATTACATATTGCTGACCTGGGTGCCTACCATCAACTCTTATTGCGGTTTTGTTTAGGAACCTAAACTGATCTGCTTCGCTTATTCGTACCACGACAGCCATGAAGTTTGACTTAATACTCTGAGGTAACTGGTGCTCTCACCCTGAATAAAAAAGTGTCGCCAACAAATTTGACATTTATGTATGTAGTGGCTGTCAGCTGTCTCATATGACCATACGTATTTTTTTAAAGTGTAGGTGAGACGGAAGACAGCCACTGTGTTATTTGTGGTATTCAAAAAATTGTTCGTACTGCACTCTCCAGTTACCTCAGTATTAAGTCGAGCTTCATGACGACAGCTTAATATCAATGACAGCGATTAGCGATTCAGTGATCATTCAATGACAATTCACAGCCGCTGAGCTGTCATAAACTCTTATTTGACGTATAACTTGGCCAAGCTAACATGTCACCTGCAGGTTATACCCGTCCCTTTCACTCTCCTGGCATGACAGAATCGAGTGAAAGAGACGGGTAGAAGAAATAAGGACACAAATCGTTCGGCCATTCACATTTAGCAATTCATTTGCGATCCAGTTTTTAGAAGGTCATGGTACGAAAGAAAGCAATTCATTTTAGGAACCTATTCTGCATCGCGCTATTTTTGAATCGCTGTCTTAAAGTTGATGGTATGCACCCTGAAAATAAGATTTGTTTATATGTTGTTTGTAGTGAGGCTATTTAGATTTATTTATACTCTTCCACCAGGTCAAATAAATGTTTTTGGGATTGTTGTAATATTGACAGTGCATTGACGTCTTTAGACCATGTAAGACTCGTTTTTCATATACTAAGTGCTCCGAATTGAAATTGCAATTTACTAATTATGAGTTTTTTTCGCCGTTATTCTGTTTTTCTATACGGACCAAAAGAAGTTCGAACAAAGCCTTCGATTTATATGATCGAAGTTCGAAGCTGGAAGGTTGAAAGCTATTTTGCAGTATGCATACCTAAAAATTAGAGTATGCTTGTTATTATAGTAGAGTATGTTTATTAGCTATAGTCTTTTTCCTAGTGAACCGCAGTGGCATGAACCGCCGTTTCTTCTTCGTTCCCAGCTGGAGGAGAAAGCTCCTGATCTCAGCCCAGGTGGCAGCATCAGTCCCGTCTTCTACTCCTGAGATGAACCCGCTTTCTGGACGGGAAAGAGCTGGAGTGTTCGTCGGGAGTAAGGAGAACCACCGGTCTATCTTCGCGCTGGATGACAACTGTTGGAAATCAAATTTATAAGTATCAATTCAGTTTCACAAAAGGATACAAGGTGACAATAACAAATGAAAATAAAATAAACAAGACTGAAATCAGGAGGACCAAACTCATCACACGTTGCAGTATGAACATGCAACACTGAATAAGTAACTATTCAGATGAAAAATGGAAAATGAAGTATTTAGAAAAATAACGACTCCGTAGCTCAGTGGTTAGAGCAGTCGCCCGGAAAGCGAAAGGTCGTGGGTTCGAGTCCCATCGGAGCTGGTTGTGAGACGGGTCGATTTTTTCTAAATAGGTACTTCATTTTCCATTTTTCAGTAATAAAAATTGCATTGTGAATGCAAAAAACTAAATATTAAAATAACTATTCAGATTGCAAATAAATTCATAATCAAAAAAAAAATCAAAATCAAAAATTTCTTTATTGTTTCTAGCAAGAGAAAAAAATCTTTCTGTGTTCTGTGGTTTCCAGTATTTTAACATTATTACAGGGGTTGGGCTCCTCCTTTGAAGTTTGATTAAACCTGTATTAGGAGGAGCCCGCTCTTTCATTTATTTTTCAATAATGCGCTGTTAAGTTTTTTGTGTTAAGTTTTTGAGTTTGATTCTGCAACTATTCAGATTGCAATTTTTAGTTGGCTTTCTTCAACTGAATATTCGAACGCTACTCAAGTTCCTGTATTCCCGTTGTTGTTGTATGTTAGACGCTCCCAAAGTTGAGTCGCTATAACGCCGCGCCCGAATACTCGATATTCGGGCGTTAGGTTGTGGAGGTGTTCTGTGGGCGTTAGGGTGTTAAATCAAAAAGTAACACAAAATAATAAAACAACTTTAAACGGATTTAAGCGCGCATTCTTATATCTGTCGCAGGGATTTTGTCTAAGTCGTGATATTATAATTCCACTAGGGAAATTATAATTTCTCGTGATATTATGAATAGACAGTACGAGACAGTATTCACACGGCTGCGAGCCTCAAGTCATATAGAACACGTGATAGGTTAGAAATTTAAGGCGATCGCGAAGCGCAGCGAACTATGACTATAAATGAAATGAAATGAAATGAAATAGTCTTTATTCACAAAATAGAGATAAGATAAGATGTTAAGTTTTATAATGTGCGTCTATTTTGCCAACTAAGGGCGTGTGACATATTTTAATGAATATAAATCAATGAATTTAACTTTACAATTATAATTTATCAAAATACAAATCAATTTCACATAATTATTGATGCTTATGAATAATATAATTTGTCTTTAGAAAATGGTATGTATGTAATATTAAATGTCAATTTTGCAACTAAAATATTCCTTGATTGAATAGAAACACTTCACTTTAAGCCAGTCAAACAATTTTCTTCGAAATATAACTAAGTTTACTTAAGTCAAGGAATGTGGCAACTTATTATAAATTTGTATGCAGCTTGGGTAACAGTTATCACTACATAGTATAAAACAAAGTCGCTTTCTCTGTCCCTATGTCCCTTTGTATGCTTAAATCTTTGAAACTACGCAACGGATTTTGATGCGTTTTTTTTTAATAGATAGAGTGATTCAAGAGGAAGGTTTATATGTACTTTTTATCCCGATATTCCCACGGGAACGGGAACCACGCGGTTGAAACCGCGGGCGGCCGCTAGTTCTTATATAAAGTAGTCTGCATTTTGGGTAGCAATAACTTTCCACGATACCTAATACTTCTAATAGTTTGATTGTCTTTTTGTAAAAATAGATGAGGATGGGTTTTTACGAAAATGCAACATTCAAAAATATATAAGGAAGGGAGGGTTAAAAGATTTAATTTTGAAAACAATTGCTTGCACGATGTCATAGGCGGAGCATTGCACATGGCTCGTACACATTGTTTTTGAGATATGAAGGCTTTATTAATGGCGGTTGAATTTCCCCAAAGAATTAGGCCGTATTTAAGGTTCGATGCCACATACCCATGGTACTCCATTAAAGCTGCTTTTTGGTTGACTAGTGTCGCTAGTCTCCAGAGTGCATAGGCGAATCTATTTATTTTTGCGCATATTTTACTTATATGTTTTTTCCACGAACACTGGTTATCTATTACTATGCCCAAAAATAGTGCTTCATCCGACTCCACTATGGGTTCATTGTTAATGTGTATATTTATTTCATTATCTATAGGTTTTCTGTTATAGAATCTTATCAACTTAGTCTTACCTACATTAATATTTAAATTGTTAGCTGTCAGCCATTTTGCTATGAGAGTTATGGTAGCATTAATAGTTTCATCAAACATTATATTCGGACTTTTTGGTATCACAACAGATATATCGTCGGCGAATAAATTGCCTTGGTAACTAGTTACACAAGGTAGGTCGTTTATATAAATTATAAATAATAGTGGGCCTAGTATCGTACCTTGTGGTATACCTATATTAGTTTGTGTTGGTGGAGACTTTGACGTGATCTCTGCCTTACTGCTATTAACGTATTTAATTTCAACATATTGCGAGCGATTCTGTAGATATGTTTGTAACCATTTAAGTGCATTTCCTCTTAGACCATACTTCTCACATTTACTTAACAGAATATCATGTGACACAAAGTCAAATGCTTTGCTCATATCAAAGAATATAGCTACAGTTTCTATATTCTTGTCTATATTTTCAGTAACATTTTTTATTAGATTAAAAGCTGCTAATGAGGTCGATTTGCCTTTTCGGAAACCATTTTGTTCTTTAGCTAGAACATTATATTTTTCTAAAAATTTATAAATCCTCTCATGCATTGCCTTTTCAAAAATTTTTGCATGTATAGATATAAGGGCAATGGGCCTGTAATTATCCATTACATCTGACTCACCTTTTTTTAGTACAGGTTTTATAATAGAAAGTTTAAGGGCTTCAGGGAATGTGCCCTCCGTCATGGACAGATTTATTAAATAACTTACGATGTCACAAAGAACAAGGGCACAGTACTTAATAATTTTGGTGGGTAGTTCATCGTAACCGACTGATTTTGTGTTTTTAAGTGACCTTATGATTTTAAATATTTCGTCAGGTGTAGTAGGGTATAAAAATATACTTTCATTTAAACGTTTAATATTATTGTATAATGGAAAATTGTTATGAGATGTCAAATTATTCTGCGATGTAAAATTTTTGTATGATGTTATATTGTGAGGTGTCAAATTATTATGAGATGTCAAACTATTATGCGATGTCAAATTATTACGAGATGTTAAATTATGATTTGAAGGTAAATTATTGTGGGATGTCAAATTTAATTAACTAACAATTCAAATTTAATTCTAAATAACATGTAAAACACGGTACTACCATATCGGCACCTGAAAAAGTGTCGAAACGTCTTAGGAAAATAAAACATAATGGGTACACAAAATATGTTATACAGGATCAATTTTTAAACTACATAAACAACTTTCTCTTACTTATTATGGGTCGAACGAAATATGACAAAAGTTTGTGGACTTCCTATACTAAATCGACCGCGTGGTCAGTCTGATTTGTATGAAGAGTCAAACAATTTTTGTCATATTTCGACATATGTTTCTTGGAGAAATTGGTTCACTAACCGATTCTGAGTACTTAGATCTTAAAAAAATGGTGTAGTGTTTAACCCGGCGAGCATGAGGTGAAATAAAGTTACATCAAGCATGAGGCAGGGTTTGACATACCCTTAAGTTAATGTACCACAAATTAGTTCTTATTGTTATTTTATAAACTTAATTGGTTTGATTTTGTAATAAGTATAATGTTCTTTAATAGGAAATTAAATAAATCGAGTTCAGAATCTATATATATAAAAATGAATCCCTATTTCCCTTGGTCACGACATCACGCGTGAACGGCTGGACCGATTTGGCTAATTTTGGTCTTGAAATGTTCGTGGAAGTCCAAGGAAGGATATAGGGGTAGGGTAGGGGTAGGGTAGGGGTAGCGTAGGGGTAGGGTAGGGGTAGAGTAGGGGTAGGGTAGGGGTAGCGTAGGGGTAGGGTAGGGGTAGGGGTAGGGGTAGGGGTAGGGGTAGGGGTAGGGGTAGGGTAGGGGTAGGGGTAGGGTAGGGTAGAGGTAGGGTAGGGGTAGGGTAGGGGTAGAGTAGGGTGGAGTAGGGGGTAGGGCCACGGGAACGAAGTCGCGCTGGGTCAGCTAGTTATACAATAATTTTTATTTAATCTTGTTTTTCATAAAATATGTAGTCAAAGTAACAAATCTTAACAAAATAGCTATAGCTTTACAAAAATTTATAATTATACATAAAATTATTCTTTGGAATTTAATTCACTTAAAATTAAGAGATAATGAGATCCTCTTCGTAAAAAAAAAGTATAATGAATATTTTGGCAAAAATTTGACTAATCGCTGTCATGGTGTGACATACCCCCCAACAGGTATGCGCACTAATATCGCAGCCGGTATCCCGGGCCACACTGCGATCATGCCACTATCCTGCCCTGCGAGCCCCTTCCTCCAGCTACTAAGCGCGCTAGTGTTGTCAGACGAGAAACTTAAAAAATACACGACTTTGAAAATGTAACAGGGTATGCGATACCCTGGGTCATGCTCGCCGGGTTAAAATTGATCCTGTATTTCTAAGCGATAATATATGCGCGCTTAAATCGGTAAAAGTTCTATTATTGATGGTAATAATGATACGAAGATTAGTTCGCTTACAGTATTTTCGAGAATGCATAATTGAATAAAAGCTTTGAATAATGTTGCAGTTTAGATTTGCTTTTCTCGATTTGCTTTTCTTTTAGATTTGCTTTTCCTTTTGATTTTATCCAATAACGGCCGAATACTCGAAAGCTACTTAAGGCGATACTCGGAAAAAATGTGCTGAAGCGAGATAGCAATGAGAAAACGACGCGCGCGGGAGCGAGACCGATTTTGCAGATTAGGCAAAAAAAACACAAAATCACTTCGTATTAAAAAACTACAGCGAATTTAAAAAAAATGCTTCTATACGATCCTCAATATTATTGGTGTCTACTAATTAAACCAATTTCCAATAGTGTAAGTTTGTAACCCCATTTAAGAATAATCTTGACTTTTCGTATTTTTTAGAGGTCTTTTCGAAAAGAAAAAGTGTCGAAGCAAAATCATAAAATCGTGTTTTTGAAACTATACGAATCTAGATAAAGGTATGAAGAAATATATATCTTATTACCAAATTTGTAACAACTGTAACCGTCCTATAGTTTTAAATCAAAAAGTCCATATTTTTCCGAGTAGCGCCTAACTTTAGGAGCGTCTGAAACGTCTGAAACATCATGCCGTCTCTTTAATACCTTTGACATTTAATGCAGGCGTTGAGTCGCTTTCGAGTTTGGAGTATTCGGTCCAATTCTGGCATAACCGACTGATATCTTTTTATTGTCTTTCTGTAAAGCCTAGGTATATCACACATAAAATTCCTTAAAATTTGTTCGTTCGGCATTCAATGGCCAAGTCACATAAAATCTGAATTTAATAATAAAGAAATCCTAGTAAGGAACATTAGAGTTGGCTCGGCTTTACTGAGAGATTTTATCACTTTTTATAGAGAAACTAGCTTTCCGCCCGCGGCTTCGCCCGCGTGGACTACACGACGTTATCCCGCGGGAATGTGATGTTTTTCCGGGATAAAAAGTAGCCTATGTTCCTCTCCAGGCTACAAAGTATCTGTGTCTCAAATATCAGCCAAATCCGTTCAGCCGTTTTGGCGTGATTGAGTAACAAACATCCAAACATCTAAACATCCAAACATCCAAACATCTAAACTTTCACATTTATAATATTAGTAGGATTAGTAGGATAGTAGGAAGTAGGATAAGCAGAACTAGCGAAATTTGGATAGTTTTTTACAGGTTGATTTTTGGTGAGATTTCACTCTTTTTTGCAGAAAGCTTTAGTTTCTTAGACATCAATAGAAGGGGCTAAACACACTGAACACCTTTTGTTAAGGCGATATTTCCATATCTCCCATAATTTAACTGTGCTCTGAGGGTTCCTTATCAGAAACACCAGATTCTCGAGACCTTTAGTATCGGATATCATAAGAAAAGTCCAACCACACTGAATACATTTTGAGAAGACATCATGCCAATAACTTTAATAGTTTGGCTGGTCTGTTACGATTTATCCTCAGGGTCAGTCATGTACTAATGGTCTTTCATGACGCTAGTTTTGATAGTTTTCCCTTTATGTGGACATTAAACCCTACCCCTATACCAATTTCAGGTCTCTAGGTTTATGGGACTTGAGTACTAGTTCTATTTTGATGATCAGTGAGTAAGTCAGTGAATCAGTGAATCACTGAGTCAGTATTGAATTAACACAAATGTATAACTTCGGAAATAAATGAGCACCAAAATTGAAAGGGGTCCTGGTGTGAGCTTATATATGACGATAATTTCAGCGTAGGTTCCTACCTACTTGTAACGATGCCATTTCGTTCCAGTCTCATGGAAGGTTAGAACCTCCATGATGGCTGGAAACTCCATAGTTTTACTTACTGGCCATCAATAGGTACCTGTTCTTTTAAAAACACGACCTGTTCACCATTTTTGATTCAGTCATACCAAAACCAACAAGCAGTAGGTACCAGAGCTTGCGGAGTATTACCAGTTATAAGTTATATTGGCTTTTTATAGCAAAGCAATAATTAAATTGCAAGAAGTTAAAATGTAACAGGAACCCGTGTATCGGGGTGAGCATATCATACCTACCTAGTTATTTACTTACTTACCTAAGTATTACTTTTAGATCATTTTAGATCTAGGACCTTTTACATTCATGTATTGTTATTTTGTTACAGTTCCTACTTTTACCATAAAATAATAGTAGTTTATGTGACTGTCGCATAATGAGGGGTATTAAAACACGAGTGGAGGCTCGTTTTTTAATAGTATTCCACGAGTGTTTTAATACCGAGTTATGTGCAGTCTCATACACTACTTTATCTACACTCATTACATTTATTATATATTTCAAAAATAAAGCTAATCAATATTAATTATAAAATGTGAATTGGTGCCAAACCCCACTCATAGGAGTCTATACGGTCTATTCCTTCTAAATTCAAGTTTCTGTTTGTTGCCGGCTAAAGAAGGGCTTGAAAGAGTTAGAAGTCAGGGCCGGTAAATCCTACGGTTGCCATGGAGACTGTAAAATTAAGAAATATAAGTGTTTTATAATGAGTGACAGCTGTATCCGGGTGTTTCATAATGGTCAATAAGAAACACCCGGATACAGGAGTTTTATTTTTTAAAGTTGACTATGGCATATAGTGTATCAATATACGTTCAGGCATGAGTTCATAATTCGAATATTATAACATGAGTGTAGATAAAACAAGTCTCTGGATGATTGACCTTTTATTTACACCATAAAGTTGTTTCACTTCAACGATCGCAGGCTGAGCGTGCTAACCACTGCGCCACGGGCTCCAATCGGGCTCCGGGTCCTATGTATGGGATGGAAATGTATGGGAGATACGCCAGTCGTGCGTATCTCCCATACTGTGTATCGTAATATGTAGGTAGGTACCGGGCTAACTGCATGCAGACAACGTCGCGGGTGGCTGCTAAAGTATTGGCGGAAGGCAGTTTATGACAGTAAACTTTTACGCATGGAAATATAAAATGGCTTTAACGGCCGCCTATTAGGATGTGCTTTATCTTTTCTTCGGGTTGATAGCAAAATGTCGAATCATAAAGAATAACTGGATTTTTCAGCAACAGATAGAAGGCAACGTTATTTTATTGGTATCGGGTTAAGGATACCTATAAACGGAACGCTTGTGCTTTTAAATAGGATAATTGTTTTAATACACACTATGCCGAAAATAGGCGACCTTAGTTGCGTGGCTTTTTTTATGTTCCGTGCTAAGTATATAACCCGACGTAGGTAGGTAATTCAATAGCATTGCAAACGTAATCACGAATTTCAGGCGCGTTTTCGGCATAGTGTGCTTACACACTTAAAATATTAATTTTAGGATTCATTTCGCAATTTAGAGTATGAACTAGGTACTTAACCCGTTTCTGTAGATTTAAAAGTTGTTAACGGGAAAATATATTGCTGTTCAGATTTTATAACATTTCAAAATTGGAAACTTTCATCAAGATCGGTAAAGTAGTTTTAACTAAACTACATAAAAACTTGTTCTATAAAGCAACGACTGGGCTTTACACTTAGGGCCACTTCTGACACAGACAGAAAACGCGCGGTTTGGATGAGCGAGCGATTCTTGTTTCCATAA
Organism: Crambus lathoniellus; assembly: GCA_949710035.1. Classification (NCBI taxonomy): domain Eukaryota; kingdom Metazoa; phylum Arthropoda; class Insecta; order Lepidoptera; family Crambidae; genus Crambus; species Crambus lathoniellus. Next base: position 36,390,284 of record OX453296.1, read on the forward strand.
GGTACTAATATATATTCTGTGTTTCCATTAAGTACCGTGTCGTGTAACATTCGTTCACGCTCACACCTGACCACGCGGCTAAATAGTCTTAAATTGTTCTGGAGCCTAGCTATCGAACAATGATACAGTAATGTTGATTGCAGGACAGAACTATACACTGCGTAAAGCGCCATCTCGCTACAATATTACTTTAATAATGTTTGACAGCTACTGGTAAGAGCGTATAGGTACACGTAGAAAGCTAAAGTCACCTACAAGTTCTGACATACTTATCGGCGCTGGCTCTGCTGCGCCTACTACCTGCGCGGACCGGTTCCAATAAGCGCTGGCAGATCGGCGCCGGTAGCCAGTTTTTTACGTGCAGACACTGCAGACGCCCTAAGCTAAGGCCACATGCTTGCGTTCTTCATCAGCCATTTAATGTCCTCACTGCTGGGGCACTGGCCTTCCTTATGGATGATTAAGGAAAATGGGCCATGACATGACAGGACCCACCACGCGGGCCCAGTGTGGATTGGTGGGTATTAACGACTGCAGTTGCAGATGCAGCCGGGATCAACGGCTTAACATGCCTTCCGAAGCATGGAGGAGCTGGAGAAAGTTTTGGTCATCCATCCCGTGGCCGACCATTGCGAAAGTTGCTTAACCTCAACGATCGCAGACTACTGCGCCACAGGCCTGCCTTTAGCTAAAAGTCAAAATAATAAGCCCTATTGCTATCACTTCATATTAATGAATACTTACAGTAAGTACCTATTTTGCCAGATTGTTTTTATTCCCGCGTGCAAATGTTCTAAGAGTATAATTTGCACTACAAAACTGTAGGTAGGTACTGTTGTACCTACTGTGCACCTACTGTGCACTTAGGTACAATGCTCTGTGTGGGTATTTTTCAGCCGTACCCATGGTTGAAACCGGTTGAAATACACCTTGCGTATCCGCAGTCCTAATATTTGGGAAAGGTCATAGCTAGTTGGATCTTACAGGAGTTCAGTAGCCCTAGCACGAAAAACTGACATTATGGTAATCGAATAGTAAACTATACCATCCTTCAAAAGCTGTCAAAGTGCTCTGCTGTCAAACATCTGTTGAATTTTAGTTCCTTATACGACCGAAAGAGGCGCTGTTCTGGTTTCCATACAAAATTATGTACGTTACCTACCCCAACCATGAAAATCTCTCGCTATCGTTAACGTGATCGTAATATATTGCTTGAAAAACATTATCATCATAATCATGTCAGCCGAACGACGCCCACGGCTGGGCATAGGCCTCCCCCAAGGATCTCCACAACGATCGGTTCTGAGCTGCCCGCATCCAACGGCTTCCCGTGACCTTGAACAGATCGTCGGTCAACCTTGTAGGGGGCCTGCCCACGGAACGTCCGGTACGCGGTCGCCATTCGAGAACCTTTCTGCTCCAAACGGCCATCGGATCTCCGTGCTATGTGTCCCGCCCACTGCCACTTCAACTGAGCAATCCTTCGAGCGATGTCGGTTGTTTTAGTTCTCCTGCGGATCTCATCATTTTTGGTTTAATCGTGCAGGGAAGTCCCAGGCATCGTCGGTCGCTCATTCTGTCGTATAAGAAACTAAAATTCAATAGATATTTGACAAAAGTAGGTACAGTCAGCGTCATATTGATATAAGCGTCTAGAGTAGTCAAAAAGATCTGAAAAACATAAAACCAATTTGATCTAGGCAGTTCGAATCATCATATTGTTGTAAGCGCGCAAGGTGTTCAAAATATCTAGGCACTCATTGTTTCATATTTATATGAGCAGTCAGAGTGTTCAACATCATCTAAGCAAACAAAGCTCTCAAAATATCTGTGCAATATGGCGTTGTACATTATGCACAGATGTTTTGATAGCTTTGTTTGCTTAGATAAATTTGAACACTCTGACTGCTTATATAAATATGAAACAATGAGTGCCTAGATATTTTGAACACCTTGCGCGATTACAACAATATGATGATTCGAACCGCTTAGATCAAATTGCGTTTATGTTTTTCAGATCTTTTTGACTACTCTAGGCGCTTATATCAATTTGACGCTGACTGTACCCCCAGCATGAAAAATTATCGTTATGGTAATCGAATAGTACCTACGTAAACTACACATCCTTGAAAAGCTGTCAAAGTGCTGCTGGCAAATGCCAAAAATCACGTCGATCCGTTGCTCCGTTTTGACGTAAAAGACGGACAAACAAACAAACACACTTTTACATTTATAATATTGGTATGGATTTAACTTTTTTCTTCTAAAAAAGCCATCGCGTAGGAAAATCCTAGGTAAGTGTAGATTTTCATATAAGTATACTTACACTAAATCGTCAGTAGTAATGAGATTTTAGAATTTCATATGGGTGACAACCAATGAAGACTTAGAAAATACTCAATCCGTTTAGGTTAGGGTTGTTGCGCTGCGTTTTTGTCCGAAAACTGAAGTAATAATGGTTGGGGAGAATTTGGGTTTTTTATCGTCACACCACACCCCAGGTAGGAACTATTGTACATATATACGCGTTCTAATTTTAATTGAATGATAAAATATATGTTTTTATTTTCATGCTAAAAGTTTTCTCCACCCTGTCACCCACCCAGCTCTCTCTTACAGCTGCATTTCCGAAAGTCTGACCACAATTTAGCTAAAACTATAGCATTATAATGGTATGTCAAAAAGACGGAGAAGAAGACATATATAAAGATGGGAGGATGATAAGATACGAATAGCAGCATGGAGTATGATAGCAAGTAATGTACCTAAAAAATAGAAAAGCTGCATCCCATAGACTCAAAATTTCACCAAATTCGCAACCGGTCTTCCCTAGGCCATGGGCTAGCGAAGCCCTTGGAGCTAAAGTTAAAATGACTTTATTTAACTTGCGTAAGTGGTAACCCTGGTAGTCGTCACCCGGAGACCGGGTATAAAAGTAGGCAGCCCTAATCTGGGACTCTTATTACGTTTTAACGATGGCTAGTGGGCTTCTCCACTGTCCTTTATTTACTTCTAAATAACAGTGTTTAAAATAAAAGTGGGCGTCGTTCGGCTGACATGATGAAACTTAACACTAGAAGAGCCGTTGTCCCAATTTTGTCTTATGCCAATTTTGATCGTCTAAATTACTTAGTCAAAATTTTTTTTTATTAAGTTCCGTCAATATTTTGACTTTTCCTATTTTATTGGAACTTATCAATTTTCAATGTTTTTACAAATGATTTACTGAACGAGAATATTTAATAAAAAAATAAATAATTTTCAGATTTTAATAATTTTTAAATAAATCAGCGTCGTTATTGTCACATTGTATTGATTTGCGGTGTCAATGAGCTGGAATCATGTCGACCGCTTTTCAAAAAATTTACATTCTAACATAAGCGTCCCTATACCTACATACTGAAAATATTATCATTTGTAAAGAAAAATATACACATTTTCCAACAAAAACGTAGACATTGCAATTTCCATACTAGATATCCCAAAAAGTTAGTTGTGCCTCGCTTAATGACAACCTGTTTTAGTGGTAATTGTAATAATATGTGTATTAAATTCTTGATCGAAGATTAAATTATATAATTTACTATCCAATGATGTTAGAAATATTCCATTTAATCTTTTCAAAAAAACAATATTTAGAATATTATTGAAAAATAGTTTTTATGACATTGAATTTGTTACCTTTTGCCGTAATGGAGGTAAAGATAAAAAATGCTAACATGATGTGAATGACACGGTCTGAATTTGACATCTGGACATTTAATTTATTTTTATTTTAATATCTCTAATGACATTGAATTTTATGTATGTACTTAAGTACCTAATAATTAATTAATTTCTTTGTGACGATGATGGCACGTTCCTGATCTGACTAGTATTTTGTTGTTCTCTTTTATTATTATATTTTGACTTTTTAAATAGGATTCTATTCATTTCACCGTTTGACATTCAATGATAAATTTTAAGATTGATGAATTTTAAATTAATGGCAATAATTACCATAAATACTCGTACTTACTAAAAAATATTATTTAAAATTAAATCACGACGACAAATATTTAATTTTGCATATCGACAAATTGATAAAACATGTTAGTTTCAAATCTATTTATAAGACCTCAGATGTACTTACCATGTTTTATACAAATAAATATTATTCTATTCTATATTCGAAACAATTACCTACAATACTACCTACCCATTGATTTCGGTATTGCCCTTTCGGTGGTGTAAATTGTGCATTATAATGAATTATTATTCTTGGTGTTCAGTCCATCCATACATTATGGACCGTGTCTCCTTTGTCGGCGTTTTAATGAAGAGATACTTACAGGACTTTTTTTGTATAGAAATATGAGCAGAACATATTCTCTAAATATCACATTCAGTGCCTTTTTATTGATTAATTTTACACTTAATTCATTTTTCCTTATTGTTCGAGGGGATGTTTTTAACCTGATATCAGTATATCAACTTACAGGTGCTTAGAGATACTACTCATAACTGCGAGGGGCTCATGCCTCATTAATGGATCATTTACGCACAGAAAGTTAGCAGAATATGATGACTCTGATGAGTTTTAAAAATATTATAGGTTACCACATTAATGAGGCATGCACATTCACCGGAATGATACATTGGGTAGATCTAAACCAGAAACGGTGCCGAAAAAATAATGAAACACAACACAAGACAACTTTTCTATATTTTATTCACGATTTTCTGCAATTTCATTTAATTTGCCTGCGTCTATTGTACCACATTGATATGATTATAATAATATGTCACTAAAGAGATTGGAAATCCAGTCACAGCTAACAGATAATTCACATTCAGAATAACTTTGAATATATCACTATTGCTATTAAATAAAACACTGACATCGTATATTGCATAGTACCTACCTACCTGATAAAGTTATATCCATCAGTCACAATTTTTTTTATTAATTATTACATTATTTTGTTTAAGTAGATATCAATAGAACTCTTGAAATTTCGAGTAGGTACCTAATATATATGTTTAAAGAATAGATGAAACAATCCCATTGAAATTAAAGACAATTCATGTATACTTTAAGTTCCACAAGATTAATGTAACACATTTCTATTTCTGTATACCTACGTACAATCTCCTATTGTTCAATACACGTAAATATTCTATGATCCTGTCATTACATCATTGATAAGCAAAATATACCGACGGCATCATATTGAATTAGGGTTAAACTATATTAGTACACGTAGTATTTTAAAATTTCTCTATACCTTTTTGACCTTTAGATATTAAATTTATCCACCGAGTAGGTACCGATAATTGGCAAACTGCTGCCAAAGGAACTGGTTTTTTCTTTCTCCAAACGAGATTTTAGTGTCGAAAAAATATAGAGCTGTCAGATAATCTACCAGTTTTTCTAGTATAGCTTACACCTTCTAGCTCCTGATCTAGTTAGCAGTAGTTATATATACGAACGAATACATAGGTAATGCATAAAAGGATATCATTAAATATGACTGAATGATGTTTCTTTATTTTTATGTACTTCTTGTTACTTGCACAAGAGTATGGTGTCAACTCCATTGGTCCTTCGTTATAATAATGTCTAAAATTTTGTTATCTTATGCACTCGATATAGTATCTACTTGTCTTCTACATTGTCACATAATGAATAGAAAAATACATCAAGATAATCATGTGAAATAATACTATGTCAATAAACCCGTTAAATTAACGGTAAGTGCAAAACAAAACCATTTATAATGTAATTAAGAAAATTAATTAATTAATTAATTAAGAACCAATAGAAACGTTAACGAAATTATTTAGTGTAGACAAAATTATGTGAAATAAGAAAAGTTTCATATTTTTAAATTAAGGTATGTTGATCTTAAAATCTATAACATTTATATCTGAAACTCATACAACTGTAATCAACAGATAATTGACTAGAAAGACTTTATTTCTAATAACTTCACTAAAATTCGAATGTAAATGGTCAGTAACGCTAACGATACAATAAATATGCTATAAACTGTAATCATAAACTTTGACTATCACAGAAACAAGTAGTGAAAGAAGATACCGACTTGAGTTGATGTAGTATTATTAGTTTTTATGGTTCATACAAAGCAGATATATTGCTGCGGCTATTTTAATAACTTCAAATCTATACCGCTCATAAAACAGTATTCAGTTCAATTTGATATGAAGGGATATGCTATGATAAGATGCGCATCAAATGTAAAATATATGTCGTCCAAATTAGGACCACCTGATATGTAAAAGTTTTGAATTAAACCTACCCTAATTTAGTGTTCGCCGCCTCTTTAGGTGACGTTTGTAAATTTGGCACCTTCGTTAAAAAGTCTCTATCCTTAATAGCAAAATATTTACTTATTCAAATAACGACATTAAAATTCTCAGAGAATGCGATGTATTTTTTTTTTAGATTCGAACAGTGGTATACTGAGTATATCTAATGTAGGACAATTGAAATGAATGGAGCATATAATACACTCGTTTGCAGAAAAAACGGGCACTTGCTCTATTTTCATACAAACATGCTCACTTCACAGTCTCTATTGCAAATCATCTCTTCGTTATTTCTCTACACTACCATTAAAAATTTATTACCTATTATTAAAAATGCAAACAGACTAGTCTTTCGAATAAAAGCCTCAAATAAGAATTTCCCTACAGAGCGTAAAAAGATTCAAAGTTTGTTCACACTCCATTCAATGTTCCATGAAAATCAACTGATGTTTTACATTTTTGGAAGTTTGGGAATAGGAAGAGTTTTTCAAAGTTGTTTCAATTGATTACCTATCGAAAAAACAAACATTTATTGAACAAATTTGACACAGAAATTATTGAAGAAACATATACTGACAGTTTTATTTACATGACCATGAAGTGAGCATGTGTGAATGAAAATAAAGCAAGTGCCCGTTTTTTTTTGTAATATCGTTTATATACGAGTATTATTAATCTACTTTGTGGTGTGCCTCGTCCACTGAGATCGTAGAGCAGTCATCATTTCGCTGCGATTTGGCACTTTCTCACTGGTGGTGCGCGTGATCGGTGCAGCTGGGGCCAAGCGCTCTGGTACTTTCAGTGTCAATCCAGAACACCTTTGTGCTTCATTCGGCACGTCAACAACATCAGAAGTACTGCCCGACGGACTAATCGGTACAATAAGTCTGATGCGTCCGTCTTCTCCCGTAGCTGTCAACGTACCATTGTGTGATAACGGCATTATGAAGGGCAGGCCTTCATCTGAACTAAATGCATCTGGAGTAGAATCTTTTGAAGTAGTGGCTTGACTGTTGCTGCATAAAGAATTTTCAGAATGTCCTAAACTCATAGCTTGAGCCATAGCACCTAATTCGTCGGTTGAACTACTTTTCTCCTTGTATGCGTTGTGGTTTAGTAAGCTAGCTATGTCTGTGTGGCTGAAATGGTTTGTCAGCAGTGGTATGTTTGGGAAAGCGTTGCAGTTCTGAAAGAACTGTTGGTTATTCGTCTTCGGTTCTGCTGGGAAGCCACCCATGTCTTGGAATTTTGAGATCAAGTAGTTTTGTATTTGTTCGTTGGTCATCCCTCCGAAGGCTGGCACCGAGCCGGGACTCTGCGGTACGGTGGGTGTAGTGCAGAAAGGAGAGAATGTATTATTATTATTTTCCATGTTTTTTACTTTGGCACTTTGAGTAATCAGGTTGATAAGTTGATCGGTATTCATCTGTAGGAGATTCCCGTTCATCATTGGCTGCGTGTTGACGTTGACTGCTTCTTTGGTTCCAATATCTGGTGTCGCCTAAATGCAGGAATTTATTGAGTTATGTATACTGGCTAAACCATACTAAACACCAAGTCTATCAAGTACATTATTAACAATTCAGTATAGTGTACAAAATTATCAATGTTACTGTCAATGTTTTGAGAATGAACAAGGAAGGCATTTCTTATAAAACATTTGTATCATAGATTTTACTGCATTGACGGTAACACATCAAAATAACTCATCACTTTACACAAATACAAGCGTTATTAAGAAAACAAAACATTTCAGCCATTACTCTACTAGGTAACACAACAATTTGAATTATTTTGACTAAAACAATAAACAAACTGTACTTAATTATTGTTTTCAACATGCAGACAACGTATGTTTACAACGTCTATGATTACAAAAATGTGATTGTAAGAAACATGAAGAATATTTTGTATAGTAACTCTAAATCATGCTATTACTAACACATGCCAGTTGTACTCATATGTACTGTCGAAAGCACACCAAGCTTAGCCGTTGAACTAGATGTCTCTCGAGAAAGCTTTTACTCTCCGAGTCAGAGGCGTATTTACCTAAGGGCCAAGGGGGCCATGGCCCAGGGCGGCAGGGTGCTAGGGGCGGCGCAAGCCGCCCCGCTCAGCTTAGCGCGCCCACTTGTCATCGGATGTCGGAAGAAAATCAAAAAGCTTAAGTAGTAATAAACTATTGTCAACAACATCTTAAACTCAAAAATCCAGTTATAATGATTTTTACCTATATTTTATTTCTTATTTGTCTGATGCTTTGTCTAATGAAATTCAAAAAGTTTGCCAGGGCGGTTTGGGCCGCCGCCCCACTCAGCTTTGGGTGCGCTTGTTATGATTTTTACCTATATTTTATTTTTAATCTGTCTGATAAAATTCAAAAAGTTTACCAGGGCGGCTCATGCCGGCCACCCCGCTTAGCTTTTGGTGCCGATTGTTATGATCTTTACCTACCTTAATTTTATTTCTCATTTGACAGATGAAATTCAAAGTTTGCCAGGGCGGCTCAGGCCGCCCCGCTTAGCTTCAGGTGTCTGCTTGTTATGATATTTACCTTTATTTTATTTTTCATTTGTCTGATAAAATTAAAAAAGTTTTCCAGGGCGGGCGGCTCGGGCCGCCCCGCTCAGCTCCGGTTGCCCGCCTGTTATGATCTTTACCTTTATTTTATTTCTCATTTGTCGGACAAAATTCAAAAAGTTTACTAGGGTGGTTGGGTGCGCGCTTGCTATGATCTTTAATTATATAACTTATTCCCAGTTGTCTAATAAAAATTCAAAGAGTTTACTATGATGGCTCGGGCCGCCCCGCTTAGCTTTGCGTGCCCACCTGTTATAATCTTTACTTAAATTTTATTTCCCATTTGTCTGATGAAATTCAAAAAGTTTACCAGGGTGGCTTGGGCCGCCCCGCTCTGCTTTGGGTGCCCGCCTATTATGATCTTTATTTTTATTTTATTTCTCATTTGTCAGACAAAATTCAAACAGTTTACCAGGGCGCCTCATGCCGCTCCGCTCAGCTTTGTGTGCTCGCCTGTTATGATCTTTACTTACCTATATTTTATTTCTCATTTGTCTGATTAAATTCAAAAAGTTTACCAGGGCGGCTCGGGCCGCCCCGCTCAGCTTTGTGTGCCCGCTTGTTATGTTTTTTACTTTAATTTTATATCTCATTTGTCTGAAGAAGTTCAAAAACCTACCTTATTGTCAACAACACCTAAAACTCATATTATAAGTAAACAAAAAAAAATCAACTACAATGATAAGTTGTTTTTTTTATTTTTTGTTGCATCTTAGAGCGCGTGCGATGTTTATTCTATTGAGTGTTTTTTTTAGTTATTAAAGTTTTTTTTTCTTGAATGTATGGGGCGGCCCAACGTAACTGGCCCAGGGCGCCAAATATCAAAATACGCCCCTGCTCCGAGTAAGTTCTTTTTGAATCTATAACGGGGTAGCATTTAGCCTTCATCACACCTGACGTTAAGTGAAGATAAAGCTGAATGTGGAAGAGCTACTGGCAATCGAACTCGGGATATCTGGTTCTGATACCGGTGGTGTGGACCACTAGACCACAGAGGCGATTAAAGTTTTTACTTTTGAGATTTTCCTCGATAAATTGCGCGCTCAAAGTCAAGAAGTTTAGCTTGGTGTGATGTCGACTGTATATGTGAGAAATAATGTCTTAAATCTAAAACTAAATAATTAATTGAAAAACACATACACAACACAAAAAAACTAGTCATCAAACATAGACGCAAACAAATTAAAATGTAAGCATTTGTGGTTTTATTTTAATTCATCTACGTAATATTAGAAAGCGGAGATTTTATTTATTAGTTTATAATGGATAAACTCAAAACAACAGTAGAAAGCTACATTATTCCTGAACGACATAGGCTCTATTTTATATCGCTATTCCTGCGGGAGCGGGTACTACCCAATGAAAACTGCACGGACTTCGTAGTTTACAATGTTAATCATTTTACTTCAAGGAAATGGCAATGAGAATTATGTATTTTTTTTTTCAGATTATGTAGATAGTAGTGATACAGGTAGCATAGTACCTATTGGTAATAAATTTAAAGCCAGACGTCGACACGTAACGTAGAAATGAATCCATAACGCTGGCTCACAGCGGGTTAGAAGTATGAGAAAAATTCGATTGTTCTTCTAACACTTCAGCTTAGCGGTCAGAGCAGTCGGAATTTTTTCGGAAATTATAATAACTACTTATATTTATCACTACGAAATAAAGTGGTCAGAAACCATATAATTTACAACACCATCTCTCCGTTACAAGGTGGTGTCACTGGCTAAGCCTTTGAGTCGCACTCACTGAGCCTGTTGTCAGAGCAGTGCCTACGCTACGATAGGCCTGATATAAATCAAGGGATAATCCTCTGCTGGCGAAGGTAATGGGTAACACTTCTCTCCCCATGAAGTGACATAGGTGCACATTTAGTCACTGTAACCGTCAGACGGTGGGTTAGATTTGGAACGCCCAATAAATTTGACGGTTATGATTTTATACCAGACTTAATAACAACGAGGAAGTAGAAAACCCATAGATCACCTGTAGTAGCAAGCTAAGAAAACCTAATGTCAATAAGATCCAATATTGGTGATAATAATTTAGTATTTTTTATGCAAAACATTTTTTTATTTATGAAAATTTCACATCGTTCACACAGTAAGGTGATGCTAATTTGCAAAATGAGGTATGCGAACAGTACTTAGGTACCCCGAGTGTAAGTTTGTCAATGTGCAAACGTTACCTACTATCGCGTTTGAATTACGAATTATATTCTAGATCTTATTTCTTTACAATAAAGTACAATCTATCTGTCAAAATTTCTCTTAAACGCGATAGTACGCGAATTACTCAGCCCTCAGAAGGCAATTCAACATGACTAGCATGCTCTGACAAAGTTATGTTAGTCAAACTGACTAATACTTTTGGAGGGATATTTGTATGCGAACAACAAACAACAAAAATGCAGAGTAAAACAAAAAAGGCAGACAAATAAATAAGCTCTTAAATTGTACAGCCAACAGTCGTTTGACTATGTCATACATAATCATAATGATTTGAGATTTGAACTCAACAATCAATCAATTTTAAGCGTTTGCAGCGATACAAACGCGTTTGGAGCAACAGTTCGAATTATTAAAAACCTATTGCCTGTATTTAAAAGCCATTATTAAAAGCTATTGCCTGTATTTCAAAATACTATTCTAAGGTTGCTTTTGGAATAAGAAGTCATTGGGATTTTATATTAAGAGCATTAAAGCTTAATAATACTTGAGAAAAATAAAAACGTGTAGGTAACAGGTATTTTTTTTTATTGCCTCAACAATAACTATTATTGGGAATAGGTACCTACCGACTGTCTACCTAACGTAAAGAAACAAAAATAGCAAATATTTGGACTTTTATTAAAAATCTCAATCAGTTTCGCGTTGATATGCTGTGCAGTTCGCACGTGCCGTGCGTGACGATGGTATGCCGTCATGACCTAAATTTTGTCGCGAACCCCCTTCGGTGAATTGGCGAACCCCAAGGGGTTCGTGAGCCCCACTTTGAGTAACTCTGCCTAATATGATTTATTAATTAAAAAGGAGTTTTACAGGTATCGCACGGTCCGTACCTACGTTCCTTGTCCGAAGTATTTAAATATTACCACAATTTTTTTTCTATTATAGATTTATTCCATTACCTACATTATTTTCTCTGATAAGTGTCATTAATTTATCCAAACCATGATATCTTTTTTATTTGTTAGGTTACCTACAGGTTTCATCACATAGAGAAAAACGTGTTAAAAGCACGTTCGGGCTAGCACGTTCGGGCTAAGTAAACAGTATAGAATCCATAAAAGCTTAGGTCGAGTTTCCAAATAAAAATCAAATTAATTTTAAAGGTATAGAACGTAATAAGTTGTTGAAGTAAATCAAACAAGATTAACTTTAAGATTCTTTGTACTTCGAGAATTGGCAGTACCTACAAATTAATTTCATTTCCATTTTTTTAGAACTGTGGGACCGATTTTTTGTCTGAATTCTGAAGGAAGGTAGAGGTAGTTGGTTTCATACCAGCAATTAGGTACTGTGGTCTAGCGACAGCTGCCGTGGTAAAAAAGTAAATTATAAGTCTTGTGCAGTAAGAAAAATAATACGGGGATAAAATAATACCTGTGGACCCACCACTGGGATATAGTGGTGGGACCATTTCACCATGGTTAGAAGGGGTATCATAATCTTTCTTTGATTGGAAATAAGGTACTTAATAAAAATACAAAAACAACCTTTAATTCTATAAAAATCTATAGTGTAACTACCTGAAAGTCCATCGACTAAATAGTTTGTTGTAGTGTTTCTTTTCACTAAAAAATACTGCACTTTAAAGTAAATTGCCTTTACTGGATATACTTGTAATCCATTGTAAAAGTTGGTAAAGGTAAGTATGTACTTATAAGGTAAAGGTCCCTTGTAAATTCTTGCGTCCACTACACATAAGGCTGAAACTATTTGTACAGCTCTTCTATATTGGTACTTTGATAGTTAAACTTAATTTTCCACATGAAGTTAAAATGAGAAGCTTGGTTTCAATAAGTAAAAAAGGTATAGGTATGCAAATGAAACAAAGTTTGACAAACATTATTGACCAATGAATGATCGTTTTTAAGCTGAATGAAATTAAAGCTCACTAAATGCGTTTGCTGTGATCGCTTCAATCATTGAAACAATCTCCACTAATTGCTCGGTAGACTTTTATAAAAATTGAAATATCTGGCGCGATAGTGGGTTTTGCTTCATACGTATTCATTATTACTAAAAACATTCAGTAAGTGTTTTTTTTCGTAGCGCAGGTCATTTTGAAAGCAAAGCAAACCGAAAAACGTGAGCTAGCTAGCTAGCGTAAATATGTCAATTTGCAAACTTCTATCGCGTCTATTTTATGCCCTAATTCTTTATCATAACGAAATAACGATCTAACTGCTAAAATGTAGGTAATTCAAACATTTCTATCAAGTTTGCACGTTGACATTCGTATATTACTGGTACAGTTCACACTAACAACTAGTAAACTATCGTAAAGTTCATCGTATAACTCTGCAAAGGGAAACAATTTTCTTTTCGCTTAGTTTCAAAGCAATTGGGACCTGCACCTAAAGCTGAGGTTACATAAGAAGCGAGGTGTAACTAACCGCTTCGCTAATGCTTAACCTAGATAAGCCGGCGCAAAGCCAAGTAGCTTTCTTCTTTAGCAAAACGGGCTTATTTTCGCTTCGCATCGCTCCTTTTCTTATACACCCTTAGAACGTAGACAAGATGATATTGCTTTCCAGCGACCTTATTTTCGATAAGTTTGAGCCATTTTAAATTGGATTGTCCACATTTCGGTTGACTGTAAAAAGGCCGGGTTTATTGTAGTCTATTTGCATCAAATGCGTCTTGTCTAGGCCCTTTGCTTTAAGAGGACAGCTACATGCATCCAGGCAGTGGCGCCGTAATCGATGACAGTCCAGCGCTGGATTCGTGTGCATGACAAGCATTTCTGTTCCGGTGATAATCTTTAGAACTAAGAGAGTTTTTTACACGACAGTCCATTTTGACAGCTAATTTCGTATTGCAAGTGGCTCCTCTGTCAGAGCTGTTACCGGACAGAAGTATGGGACTATAAACGTTTTGACATGCCTATCCAGCGCTGGCGTCATCGTCAGCCCCGCCACCTTACTCGTAAAACACGTTCCAATATTAAATCAATGTCAGTCGTTGAAGTTTGATATATATTCAATGTCGTTTAAGAGTAAGGGAGCGGTATAGAATAAAACAACTGACTAACTTACTGGATTCGAATTTAGCCGCCTAAATTCGGATCCAGTAAGTTGTGCTACTGGCTTCATGTAAACTGGGCGTAACTGCCTGCCAGTTAAGTCTTTAAGTGGTAACGGTGGCAATACTGACCTGTGGCAAGAGTGTTAGTTGCTGAGCACTGATTGGTTTTGCGGTACCTCTCTCTCGTTCTTGCAGATGCGTCACCAGCCCTGCTATGTGTTCTAATAGCTCTTTATTGTGAACTAACAACTGATGTGTACGGGCCTGGAAAAAAAAAGGTTATTATAAAGACAAAATTTGCCATTGTGGATAATTTCGTTAGAGTTCAAGTTCAAGCAGGCTAGCTGGGTAGTAATCATCATCAGCAATTTAATGTCCCCACTGCTGGGACACTGGGCTTCCTTATGGATGGATAAGGAGAACGGGCCATGACCCACCACGCGGGCCCAGTGCGGATTGGTGAGTATTAACGACTGCAAATGCAGACGGGACCAACGGCTTAAGATGCCTTCCGAAGCACGAATTTGAGATGAAAAGTTTTTGGGAACCCATCCCGTGACCGACCATTGTGAAAGTTGCTTAACCTCAACGATCTCAGGCCTAGTGCGGTAACTACTGCGCCACGGGCTCCTCTAGCTGGGTAGTAATAGTGTAATATAAAACGAGGTCGGGGCTGCGTACGGGATTCTACTCTAGAATCCTTCGCTGTGCCATGCTGCGCTCTGGATTCAAAATAGCGCACTCGCCGTAAAAAATATTATTTTGCTGCCTTGTAATACAATCTACTATTTGTGTTGGATCGTCCATTTATCGAGGAAGGCTTTAGGTTAAGCTGTATAACATCACGCTACGACTAACAGAAGCGGAGCATTAATGAAAAATGTTGCAAAAACGGGAAAAATATTTCATTTTTGAGTAGGTTTTTCCTTTTCCTCAAATTTACGCAGGTGAAACTGCGAAGCACAGCTAGTATCTAATATTATTAATATTATTATTTTGGTTTTTATATTATTTTGTTTTTCTCTTATTTGTGAGGCTACTACACGCTTATTATATCTACTTACTACTACCTATATCTGTATATTCAGTCTTCTTACAATAGGACAAAGTGATCCCCTCATCCTTTAAAATCATATTCCAATGTAACTTCATTACCGAGGAATTGGCCTTAGGGATCCGGAAACGTTTTCTCCGAATTTGAATATATTAGATCATTATAGGGGCTTCTCTCAGATTTTATGCGAATACAATGTATTTGAATACGATGTATTTTTACCTCTATTGTTCATATCATAGAGGTTCATACATAGATGTTTCTATGAACGGTAATCTGAAATATGTCAATGTTCAAGTTAGTAAAAACATTATTTACAAATTGCAGGGAATGCAATCTATATTTTTAGAGATGACAGAAATCACCAACATATCTTATTACGTGTATTCATGATTGAAATTGAATAATTATAATGACGAACAGATTATACAATAGTAGATTGTACAACAAGTGCATAAAACATACCATTTTACCCGAGACGTATATATCCACCCGAGCCGTAGGCGAGGATGGATAGTCAATTCGAGGGTAAAATGGGTTTTATGTACGAGTTATACACTCTGCTTTTCACTTCGAGTGTGAGGAAAATAAATAACAATATTGCAAAAAATAAAAAATAAAGACTTCGCCATATTGGCGGGAAAACTTTCTTTTTCTTTTTTTTTATACGTGGTAGTGGCAGCAGTGACTTATCATAGATCGTAGTCCATAATGCTCTTGAAGTACTTATTTCTTACAAAACTCATTAATTTATTAATTTAGTAATTTAACATGGATTGTGTACAAAATTAAAGAAACCGAATGAAATAACAAGTTTATTTAACGAAATTTAATTGCGTGTGTGACTGTTTACCTGACGACCTTTGTCTTAAAGTCTGAGACTTAGACGAAGATTTTACTTTATGCACTAGAGCATAAAAAGCGATTTTATGCCGCCTATACCCAACATAAACACGAACTTTACGAGCATGAGAAGTGAAGGTTGTCAGGTAAACAGTCACACACGCAATTAAACTTCGTTAAATAAACTTTATTAATACCTAACGTATTTCATTGTTTCTTTAATTTTGTACATTATCCATGTTAAATTATTAAATTAATAAAACTAGGCAAAATTAATGAGTTTTCTAAGGAATAAGTATTTCAAGAGTATTATGGACTACGATCTATGCTAAAGTCACTGTGCTGCCAATGCCCGTATAAAAAAAAGAAAACGAAAGTCTTCCTGCCAATATGGCGAAGTCTTTATTTTTTATTTTTTGCAATATTGCTATTTATTTTCCTCACACTCGAAGTGAAAAGCAGAGTGTATAACTCGTACATAAAACCCATTTTACCCTCGAATTGACTATCCACCCTCGCCTACGGCTCGGATGGATATATACGTCTCGGGTAAAATGATACCTTTTATGCACTTGTTGTACAATCTACTATATTCTGCACACACACGTATTAATGTGCTCTTAGACTAAGCCCGCGGGGCGGTTTCTTTACAAAAGTTACGGACGACTGGTATCCTGCCAGCCACGGAGACGTATATATTATATAAAGTATCTCCCTTAAAGTATAGTGATTAGTGACTCCCACACTACGCTACCAGTATCCAACCCGTCTCACAATACAAATGACAGGTCTCCGCAACAGACGTCGGATAGCATGACCAACAAAATTCGATATGATATGATAAGTTATCCGGTTTAACTATCAAAAGACTATGTGTTTTGACGTTTGAATGTCGATAAGTCGCTCTATCATGCGATACATATCACGTTTTGGGTGGTCATGCTAGGCTTACAGTCCTCTGTAAGTATCGAGCTAAAAGTAGGATGTTTAGGTATGTGTTTTCCATCGCGCTAGTTCGTGCCCCACTGACCTGTGACAACCGCCCTGGAATACCTTTAATCAATCTTTGTCCTTTTAACGGATCGAATCACATCTTACGGTATCACTTTGCGTAGTCTCATATGTCACGCGTTGTGGTGATCCTTGAAAGGTTGGATAGGCCGATTCGCAACGAATAATCGATTCAGATAAACCATATACCTATGTAGATAGAATAGATCTTTTTAAATATTAAATGAGCTTACTCTTGACCTCAATCTGGCCAAAGGACGAAGATGAGGTCTAAGATCGAGCGAGTTCACCCAGAAGAAGCCTGTTCGCTTGCACATTGAAGAAGTTTGGGTTATAAGTAGTTATGTACTCGGGAAAACAGACGCCGGAGGGCGGCAGGGAATTTCACTACGACACATTTACATTCCCACAGATAAACGACCTTACAATACAACGGCGCGGCGGCGGTTCAAACTATGCAGATTTTTAACCAGCTCGTGGTCACTGATATGTTGCCTGGCTCGCGTTACACCGAGTCCAGAGTAAGCGAGTTCGTATTTAGCCGAGCCATCCCACAGATGACTACAATACTCCTTGCACGATCGGACTTGAGCTTTAATAGAGAAGCTGTCTAGGCGTGAAGTATCGTATGGGGCGCAGAGCAGTCTGAGGACCGCCATAGAAGTAACAGCTTCAGCCAAGTACCGCAATGCAGCATGATGAATAGCTTTCAACGCGAAAATTTCATTAGCTGAAGAGTACATAGGTACTCCTCAGACATCCAATGACATCCTCGCTCCAGTATATAGATAAGTACTGAATTGCTATTTTTCTATAACTAACCTGAGCTTCACATCTCGCCGCTTGCTCGGCAGCGAGCTGGTCTCTCAGCAGCAGCAGCTGTGCCACTGCTGCGCGGGTCTGTTGCACTTGCTGCTCAAGTCTCTCTCGGAGTAGCTGCAGTTGGTGCTGAGCGCTCAGAGGTGTGGAGTCGTCAGGGGTCTCCCCGTTGGCCTTCAGGTCCACGTTGATCACGCACTCGGGCAGGTCCGGCAGGTTGATGCTTGGGGCTGGAGTTGTACGCTGTGTAAACAAAGTTTTGGAGGTTAAAAGGTTTTTGGTTTAGAGGTTAAGAGGTAAACAATGTTTTGGAGGTTAATACGGTTTTGATTGTTCGACACTACATTTCCTAATACATTTTTAAATATTGACGATTTATCCAAATAGTGAATAGTCTAACCTCTTGAAAGACATGTAAATTATATTTGCAACTACTAATAAGTCAACACTGAAAATAAAATAACTAAAATAAAAGTTTAGTAGCTGGCAAGCAGTACTCTGCGTGATTCTGTCCAAGTTCCCCAGTCACTTCACCGACCCCCACTCCGCACTCGAATACGATTAAAAACAATTAATGTTTCTTACAATTACTTTTACAAGTATAGCGAAAAAGAACGTCGAATTTTATGCGAATTGGTTACCGAATTTCAAAGAATCGAGTTACAGCTCCTCGCGAAATGACCTCCGTGGACTAGTGGTGTTCTCACCGGTTTTCAAGGTGCCGCTATCTCTGGAGGTCCCGAGTTCGATTCCCGGTCGGGTAAATATTGAAAACGAAACTTTCAATATTTCCTCGGTTCTGCTGGGTGTATGTAGTAATACTCGTTGTTTCCAATTTCAGTGCTCAATAAGCGAAGCTACCGTTTGGTATTGGAACACAGAATGTGATGGTTTCCAATATTTATTTATTTATTTTATTTATTCAGCTCTTTTGATTTAGTCCTCCCAACTAGCTTCCTATAAATTAACCCATAATAAAATGATAAGGTGTATACACACACACAAACCTACAAAAGATTTGGTATTTACTAGTACATATTATGTGCCTTTTTCTAAATAGGTACCAGATCTTTTGGATTATCCCATCTGAGCAATACAAAGGCTTTGTGACTAATCCAAGCCAAGACATCCAAGTAGGATTTGCCGAATGACAAAATTTATTTACGATGAACTGAAAAGTGAAATACGGGATTCAGCCGCTATTAAGTCAAGTACAGAATAGTATGCCAATACTTAACTAAGCAATTCAAGTTAAAATAATATTATACGGTGTTATGGTATTTCGAACATTGATATTTAAGCTCATTTTAGCTAGATTCACAATAACGTCTTTCATAGTACCTACATAATAGATAAGTAGTGGGGCAAAAACCCCGGTTTTGATCACTGCTCCGGTTGCAGCCACATCTTTAAAGTGATACCTATAAATAACTATTTAATATTTTCATAAGGTCCCTCAGAAGCAGTTCACTTTTATTTCTTCCCCGTGCCCATACGAACTACAGGCAAAATGAATTCATGTGGCGTGCGAGTGATAACTTTAATAATATGTGCAATCAATTGAACTTGGATTTGTTCAACACTAGTGTGGCGATGGCAAGGAATGCGTTAAGCAAACAGTTTTTTTATAAGAGTAATTGCGATGTTTTATTTATATTCTATCTAGATTGTCTTATTCATGTATTTTAGTTGTAGTTAGGTTATTTTGTAGCAATCAGTGAGGACCTGTAAGTGGCCTTCTGGTGCCTATTGTAATTGATGTTAATTTGTAAGATTGGCTGTTGGTCTTCCTTTAAGAAAATAAATAAAATAAAAATAAATAAAATAATGAACTCTAAGGCTATACGTAATAATCACAGCAGCTATACCATAATAAAATTATATGTCATACTTACCTACGATATTTTTTCGATAAGCCATTTCTTATGGTTTATTTCTTTGATATTTCTAATTTTTGGCATTTAAATTGAAATTTTTATAAGCCAGATCATTCGCCCGGACAGTAAAAGGTCGTGGGTTCGAGTCCCATCGAGATTCGAGTTTTTTTTCTAATAGTTACTTCAATTTCTATCTTTTCTTTGAAATTACTTTTTAAAAGTTCAAAGGTAAAAGTTATCAAAATCTTTAAATGTTAACAATCAAATTATTGTATTTCCATGTATAAGTTATTGTTATCTTATTACCTTTATGTTTTATTTTGAATAAACTTATTTACAATAACTAGCTTTCGGTGGGGTTGTAGTTGTAGTAGATTTGAGGTATGGAGCAAATGCCAACACCGAGTAGGTGTTGGCATTTGCTCCATACCTCAAATCATATAATACTAATCTGATCTCCATACACAATTAAACTTCTCCTTTATCGATGGAATAATTTTAATAGTCTTTTGTCATTACGTTTGTTCAGATAGAGGAGCATTTAAAAAACCGAAGGTCTTGGCTATGTGTTCGGATACTTCCGATTCAGGGCAAATTATTTTTTTTCTAATAAGAAGGTATTTTTTATATCAGAAGTGAGAAACACTTGAAATCGCAAAAAAAACAGATGTTTCATAATTAAAAAGAAGTGAAGTCGTCTTGCGTAATATACAAAAATAACTTTTTTATCTTTAGTCTTAACTGACTTTTTTCTCGACAACGACATTTGTCTCGCAATTTCAGCCTTTCAGTAAATACCCCGTAATGCACATTAACGAGGCGTTGGCGTGACTCGACTGCAGATCGGGCTGCAACTAACACAGCACGTAGCAGCACACTTCAGTCACTTTAGTCGACCAATACTTTAACCATTCGAGTGGAAATTATATAAACACCTTTGAATCAAACCTTAAATTTATTATTACACAACTTTTTGTTTGAAAGCAACCCAAAAATTACGAATATAAATTTGTGATGTTTCATAATTGAAATACTTATTTATATTCGTAATGATGAAATTTCCAATTTGTTTTGATATTTTCAGTAAAGGTTAAATAGTGATGTATACTTTTTTCGTTTTTTATCGACAAAGGGGTGGATCACGCACATCACACATGTTAAGTGAACATAAGGCTGAAGGTGGAAGCGCAATTCTCTCGGAATCCTCAACCTCTGAGAAACTGGCTATCTCGACGATCACTACGTCTACTGCCAATGTGATAATCGCAAATTTCACAGGAGAGCAATTTAAAAGTTTTATAATTATATAAGTTTCTATAAACTTGGAAACTATACAAGCTATGTTGTTGAAATTTGGCAAGTAATTAAAGTAAGAATTACTTTTTAAATAAATTTATTTAGTACTAGCTTTTCGCCCGCGGCTTCGCCCGCTTGTACTACACGACGTTATCCCGCGGGAATGTGATATTTTTTCCGGGATAAAAAGTAGCCTTTGTTCCTCTTCTCCAGGCTACAATAAAGTATCTGTGTTAAAAATTTCAGCCAAATCCGTTCAGCCGTTTTGGCGTGATTGAGTAACAAATATTCAAACATCCAAATATCTAAACTTTCACATTTATAATATTAGTAGGATATAATATAGTATATTAGGTTTTTAGCAGTTACTTATCTTTACATCGAATCATATCATCATATACCAAAACGCCACCATGTCGGTCCGATTACAGAACCAGAGCTCTAATCCTATCCAACTACAGCGAGGTGTGAGACAGGGAGACGTCATTTCTCCGAAACTGTTCACAGCTGTGTTGGAGGATATTTTTAAGCTACTGGACTGGAAAGGATTCGGCATTAACATCAATGGCGAGTACCTAACACACCTGCGGTTTGCCGATGATGTAGTTCTCATGGCTGAGACCTTGGAAGACCTGAACACAATGCTCGAAGATCTCAGCAATGCTTCCCAAAGAGTGGGTCTGAAGATGAACATGGATAAGACGAAAATCATGTCCAATGCCCATGTTGCATCCGCTCCAGTTAATGTTGGGAACATTACACTCGGAAGTTGTTGACCACTATGTCTACCTAGGACAGACAATCCAATTAGGTAAGTCCAACTTCGAGTAAGAGATCTCTCGTCGAATCCAGCTCGGATGGGCAGCGTTTGGGAAGCTCCGGCATATATTTGCGTCCGAAATTCCTCAATGTCTCAAGACTAAGGTCTTTGACCAGTGTGTGTTGCCAGTTATGACTTATGGAAGCGAGACGTGGTCTTTTACTATGGGTTTCATAAGAAGGCTCAAGGTTACCCAGCGAGCAATGGAGAGAGCGATGCTTGGTATTTCCCTGCTCGATCGAATCAGAAATGATGAAATCCGCAGGAGAACTAAAACGACCGACATCGCTCGAAGGATTGCTCAGTTGAAGTGGCAGTGGGCAGGACACATAGCACGGAGAACCGATGGCCGTTGGGGCGGAAAGGTTCTCGAATGGCGACCGCGAACCGGACGACGTTCCGTGGGCAGGCCCCCTACAAGGTTGACCGACGATCTGGTCAAGGTCGCGGGAAGCCGCTGGATGCAAACAGCGCAGGACCGATCGTTGTGGAGATCCTTGGGGGAGGCCTATGCCCAGCAGTGGGCGTCGTACGGCTGAGATGATGATGATGATGATGACATCGAAACATTCAAGGCAAATTCACAAAGCAAGACTAAGTGGGACTTACTGGGATTCTACGTGGGAGTATGGCTCCTTTAAAAGTTGTAACTGGTAGTCACTGATTTTGTTTATGGAAAGAACCCACGTACAATAAGGTACCACATACTCTGACAAAAATACTTAGGAAACCGTCGTCGTAGAATTATGCAGCTGCCACATGGGAATTATTAGGCATATTTGTACATCATTCCGACGTATTATTTACTTAGTGATACTACCGAACTTTTACGACGGCGAAATTATTAGTTATTGTGTTTCAAATTATTTTTTATTTTTTGCATACACAATGCTATTTTTATTAATAAAAAAATTAAAAATTAAGTAGGTATTTAAATAAATCGACCCGTCTCACAGTGAAAAAGTTTAATATTATTGAGATATTTAAAAAGATTTTAAACTTTCGCGTTCCATTATAATTATATGTAGTACATAAAATGAATGTCGCGTTGAGTCCCGTTACTCTTGTTTATAATATTGAATAAGATTAAATATGACAAACACAATAACTGAAAAATTTTAAATGAATTATTAGAAAAAATCGACCCGTCTCACAACTAGCTCCGATGGGACTAGAACCCATGACCTTTCACTATCTGGGCGAATGCTATAACCACTGAGCTACAAATTAGCCATCGGAGCTAGTAGTGAATCAGGTCGTTTTTTTTATCACGTCTTCATTTTCAATAGTTTCAATCCCAACTGCTAACTTATTTACTTACATAATTTATCAAAACTAAGTTATACGAGTAATATTATGTATGTTGTAATAGAATAATGAAATTATATCTATTACAATGTTTTTTAGTGTTTTTTTATGCTTTAATGACGGTGAAATTGTGTGTTATTAATCGAGACAGTATTTAGAATATTTTTGGAAACGGACATTCTAACGTCTCAAGTCTCATAAAACCTATCCAAAATGTCTTGACTGTCATCCAAAATGAAATTAAATAAGTACCTACTTATTTATTTTTATCTCTTTCTTGAGCAAAAAACTGCAAAGAATATAATTAAAAATTATCTTATTGAAAGGGCAAAGAGCTCCTTATATCACTTTTATCTATCTACGGTTTTGTTGGGGCGAAGGTAATGAAATGAAACTAATAAAATTCAGCCAAGTATGAAATGTCCGCTAAAGAATATTACATAAAGTGTTCGGGATTTTCTATTCAATACAAAATGTACCTGGACTTTATCGTGTTTCAAAATAATGATACTTGGAAATAAAGATTTAAAAGTACCTACGACATACTTAATATCGTATTTCATTATGTTCAAGTATATAAAGACACGTTAAAGATACAATGCACCAGAAAATTATAAGGTATAACTATTTTCTTAAAGTGAGCACCAAAAAACATAGTAAAAAGAAAAGTATCCACAAATTTTGTTCTCATAACACCTACGGGTGTAGTTTCCGTAGTTACAATCCTTTGGGCGCTCCAAAAGCATAGTACTTTACATTAAATTTACTAAACTTTATCCCCATGGCATACATTGTCGAGTGTTTCACGTATAGTTTCCTAAGTGGCTGAACCAGTGCGCCGCCCGCGCCGCCGCCGCCGCCGCGCCCCGGCCGTTCACTTGAAAATTCTTGTCTGGTTTAGTTTACTACTTACGAAGACTTGAATACTCCATTCCTCAAAAGAGGTTGAAGGTTGGATTAACTCAATAATGGTGAAAAAATAACAAAAATATAATTAGTGCACGATAACGATATACAGAGGTCGAGATAAGAACGATGTACAATTTAGTAATACTATTTCATGTTTAAATGAATACCTACCTTGAGTAACTACTTTTTCCTTGTTTTTGAGCTTAGGTCTTGGGTCAACAATAGGGCAGTTTACCCTATTAATAAACTTATAGAGAGGTTTCAGCACAGTTCCACATTATTAGTGACAGTGCATTACATTACAGATCCCCCTGGTATATCTACATTGTCGAGTGTTTCAAGTAAAGTTTCTTAAGTTGGTGGACCACTGCGGCAGTGTGTGCCACGTTTTAAGCTTAGTGTCAGTCGTTAGAGGGGGGATCTTTGCCTAATGTCTCGCTTGAAAATTCTTGTTTGGTTGGCTAATTTACTACTAACGAACACTTGAACATTCCATACCTCAAAATATGGTGAAAATTGTACTAAATTACGAGGTTATTTTTTTAACGTCAATAGTGAAAAATAATATTCACCTGCTTATTCATTAATGTGAAGTAAAGTTGATCATAGAGGACACACAATGTACGATAACTAACTACGTTTAATTAGCTCAAGGGAGCAGTGGGTTACCGCATACGACCTGCGATTGCGTTAGTTTAGCAACTCACGTCAGGGACAGTCATATGATATGTGATATTATTATGGTCAACATCTACTAAGATAATTTTTCTTTTACTTTGAAATAAATAAATATTGGACACAATTACATCGTACATTGTTTCAATACCAAACTTTTGTAGCTCGATCCGAGGAAATATTGAAAAAATTGTTTTCAATATTTACCCGACCGGTAATCTAACCCGGAACCCGGATCTCTTATCCAGAGATAGCGGCACCTTGGAAACCGGTATGTACACTACTCGGCCACGTCGTCAGTTTGAGAGTATCTCATTTAAGTCAAAAGTGCCTAAATGTAAGACCACATGACACCTATATATTTATCTTTAAAATATTTGTAAATTAAATTAACTTACAAAAGTCTTATAAAAGTATTAAGAATTATAATAATATAATATTGCCGTTATCTTTGTATTAAAATAGCCCAAGACACTTAACAGGACAATGTTTTTGTTAAGTTAATGGGCTGTTAATCTAAGCACCTCGGGGATTTATCTTGTAGGTAATTTAGCGTCTGTTTAGACGCTGTTCTATAAAGAAATTGTTTACTTTTAATGATAGGTACTTACAGCCTACAGTTGTGTTTATTTCTCAACATATTTTTTACAGCTCCAGTCAAACGGAATAAGTAAATAGATCTGTAGCAAAAAATGATTTTCTACTTTTGTTTTCCAGCTTGAGGAAACAATTTGAATACAGTTTATTTTTCTGTGATTATGTAAGACGGTCTGACCCAATAAACAGATTAATCAAAGACGAACAGAAAAGAGTAACAAAGTGCATTACTTTATTATTAGGAAACAAGAAAATTCTGGTCTGCAACTGAGGAAACCTTTTAACGAAAAGTTTATTTGTATTTTTCTAATGGATATAAGACTCAAAGACCGAAAACGCTCATTGAGCGAAAAAAGAGCTCACAACGCGTTGTGGGCACTGTAAAACATCCACATCGCGAAATTCGTGTAATGGTTCTTATAAAAACGCCCACAACGCATTGTGGCTCACACAGAAAGACCACATAGCGAAATTCGTATGCAGACATGCAGAATAGGTTCCTAAAATGAATTGCTTTCTTTCGTACTCTGACCTTCTAAAAACTGGATCGCAAATGAATTGCTAAATGTTAATGACCGAACGATTTGTGTCCTTTTTCTTCCACCCGTCTCTTTCACTCGATTCTGTCATGCCCGGAGAGTGAGAGGGACGGGTATAACCTGCCGGTGACATGTTAAATCGACCGGGTTATAAGTCAAATAAGAGTTCCTGACAGCTTAGCGGCTGTGAAATGTCATTGATCGATCACTGAATCGCTGTCATTGATATTTAAGCTGTCGTGGTACGAATAAGCGAAGCAGATCAGTTTAGGTCCTAAACAAAACCGCAATAAGAGTTGATGGTAGGCACCCTGTGCATGTGTCAGGACAGGTTTTACGGCGCGTAGATTACACTGATTGGTTTGGCATCTCTAGAGAGGTCAGACAGGGATGTGTTGCGTCGCCATGGTTCTTCAATCTGTTTTTAGACAGTTGTATGAAAGGCCTGAGAGAACGTGACTGTGGAATTATGATGAATGGGATAAATTCAAGTGTCTCCTCTATGCTAACGACCAGGTTATATTTGCGTCTTCTGCGGGAGAGTTGCAGGAGATGATGTCCGTCATGAATGATGATTTTTAGAGTGTTGATCGAGGGTGTTTGAGAGAGATGAAGAAATGACTGATTGTACAGTAATGATAGGCGGTGAGAAAGTGGAACAAGTGCGTGAGTTTGTATATTTGGGCAGTTTATTCACAAGGGATAATAAGTGTGAGGAAGACATAAAAAGACGAGTAAAGAAAGGGAATTCAGTCAATGAACTATACACTCGGTTATGAGTAGCCAAATCGTATCTGAAAAGGCGCGAATGGCTATTCATAACGGTGTGCTGGTGCCAACACTGATGTATGGAAGTGAGTCTTGGATATGGCAGAAGAAGAATGAAAGCAGAATTAATGCGGTAGAGATGCGATCGTTGAGGAAAATATGTGGTGTCAAATTGAGTCATAGAGTGAGCAATGATGTGATTTGGTGAAAGGAAATGAAAGATGATATAGTAACACAACCTGCGAATGGAATGTTCCGGTGGTTTGGTCACTTAGAGAGCATGAATGAAAGGCGAATCACGGAAGAGATATATTGTGCAAACGTGGAAGGATCGGTTGCCAGAAAAACCTACACGGACTAAAGAGGGGCTTAATAAAAGAGGCTGGAGTACGCAGTGACTAAAATCGCCGGGCATGTATGAAAAGATTGATGGTAGTTAATGAAGCGAAAGAAGTGTGCAAGGATCGTAGCAGGTAGCGATCTATAGTCTCTGGCTACCCTCAAGGGAAACAGGCGGCGTGAGTATACCTATGTATGTATGTAATAATATGTAATATATAGCTTTTCTTAATCCTATCGTCGCCGCACACCAGCCACACGTGACAGCCACAAACGCCGCCACTTGCAATGCCACTTGAAGCTAGAAGAAGAAACAACTGACAACAACCGATGTCAGGAAATAGTTTGGTGGCAGCGTTTTGTGGTTGTGGTCAGTGGCCCGGGTGTGGCCAGGCTTACTCAAGCCAATGATCTTGTTAATATTCACTTTGTGTTCGCAAAATAACAAATCTATTCTCGTCCGTGTAACGATAAGTATACTCAAACTAGTATCTGTTGAAGTTCCAGTGATATTCGCGTGCCGATGATATTCATATTATTATAGGTGTGATTTATTGCATCTCTTCCTTGATACAACGTGGGCGGGATATTATTTTAGTCAATACTATTTTAGTTATCTGCGTTGTTTCGTGCTATTGATATTGGATTGTGACTTTATACGTCCTTGTAAAACAATTTTCACTGCCTATCATCATAAATTTATTCGTGTTTTGTATTCTTTACATATTGAGGTACCTTTCTGAATACTTTTAGTTTCGCTATAATCTTAAGCTTTTTTATTATGTTGATGCTATATTAACCACGTTTTACTTGAGTATTCAAAGTTTTAATTCATTAATGTGTAGCGATGTATGTTATACTAACCGTAAAGACCATTAAAAGGCAGACAAACCTCAAAAATTCCATAAGTCTAGCAAGACTAGTTTCGCAGATGTCTGCGTCTCTCGCACGAGAGATATCATTTTATTATCCACCATGGGGTAGCACTTAGCCTCCATGACACTTGATGTTAAGTGGTGATTAAGCTGAAGGTGGAAGTGCACTCCTTCCGGAATACTCAATCATTGCGGAACTTGCTATCTTATCTCAAACTGCCGGAACACAATAATGCTGAAAACGTGGTAGCTAGCCAAGTGGACTAAGAACAAGTCCTACCACCAACCAAACCGAATACAATGCACATTCAGAATCAAACCGTCACAAAACTGCGGTTATTCAGTATACCTAAATGAGTTTAGAGTT
This sequence comes from Crambus lathoniellus, assembly GCA_949710035.1. Classification (NCBI taxonomy): domain Eukaryota; kingdom Metazoa; phylum Arthropoda; class Insecta; order Lepidoptera; family Crambidae; genus Crambus; species Crambus lathoniellus. The sequence continues at coordinate 36,418,531 of OX453296.1, forward strand.
CCGAAATAAGGATCCAGTTGCAAATCGTGTGAAATGATTTAAAAAAATATATATAGCTATAGCTTTCCTAAAACTTAATTATACTTAACTGTTATCTACAAGTAAGTAAGTATTTTATGAAATATTTTAGTTTTTACCTAAAAATAGTGTCACTTGCAGGTGTTATTGTTGATCGAAGCACTTACTTACTACAAATTTTATGATAGTATCAGTTTTATTATAAGTATATACCAAGTTACTCTATGGTGTCAGTTTTCTATTACAGATCGACAATTTTTTCTTTTCCGGTGACTGCGGCGCTCTGGTTGGACAGCAACCATACATCAACTTGACATTAAAAACCAAACACGTTAGTTCCAGTTTTGGCCACCGGAACAGAAAACGTTGTCGCACTGTAGATTCTCTTGACATGTTATTTGAAACAATTAGGTTAAAATGTCTCTTTATACCTTTATACTCGTACCTACCTAGAACCCTAAATTAAAATACCTACTTATCTAATGTATTTTTATTTAAAACAATCTTAAGCAAATAAGCCATCTTTAATTTGTTTGAAAATCCACGCAGTAATTTAATCAAAATAAACAAATTCTCTTAAGGCGATGATTCCCGACCGAAATAGGCACGCTAACGCTTGCTCGGCCGCGCGCGATACACTTCACGCGGACGCAGCGGCAGCCGGCAGTGAACTGTAAACTCGCGAGCGCCCGGCGCATCAAAAATCACTTAAAATTCAATTCAAAATTAATTAAAAACTTTAAACTTATGACGGCCGGAATCCCTCGGCCATTTAAAGACAACTATTTTCGTATATTTTTCATTAACTAAAACCAGGTATAAGTACTGCAAATAATAGGATATTTTGGAGTACGATTAGACGGATGTTTGGGATTTTATTTGACACAGTAAAATATCACCAATCGAAAAAAACGGCCGGAAGCACTAGATAAATAACTGTAATATAACATATATTTCTTCCAAATTTTAAGTAGGTACTTGTGATTTGCGAGTAATCCATAATTTAAAATACCCTCTTTTGGGGAATCGCAGCCTTAAGGCACCAGACCTTTTATAATACGTTCAAAGTTGGAAAAATACAGTTTTTTTAATTTAAAAAAACAAACAGTTCAATTTGTTTTGAACAAGTGTTGTTTTTGTTTTATTTTGTTATTTTTAGCTTAGGGCATTATTTCAAATTAATGACCACTAGGAAACCCCTCCCCCCTTATAACAAAACGTGGACTAAAGTTAGAGTTTAAAATTCATGCTAATTCTGTCTTTCATTTGGAAAATGAAAGTGACAGCACCAGTTTAGTACCAGTTTTAAACCAGGACTATTTTAGTCCACGTTTTGTAATATACTATAATTCGGGGTATGTAGAACTAGATGGAATTTCCAGCCATCATGGAGTTTTTAACCATCCATAATGACTGGTACGAATCGACATCGTTACAAGGTGGCTCGAGTTTGGGCACATTTGTTTCGTTCTGAGACCTATCGCTACACTTGGTGGGGAGGTTCTGATGATATAAGTTAGTGATATAGTGTGTTTTTTTTTAGTTTTTTAAACTAGGTAGATACTTATTAACTATCACATTTCTCCTATGTTAAGGTTACTTTTATTTTAATAAGTAATTATTATTATTTGACCCAACCGCCTATAAGGAGAAAAGAATATTAAATATGACCCTTCATTCAACATCAAAAATCTCTTGGGCCACCTCCCTTCCTACTTAAATACTCCAATAAAAATAGATGGAAAAGTTGCTTATCATAAAAGTCTCATCTCATAAAGCCGCGGTTTGCAGACCCCAATCATTACTGCCTTTAACGGTAATGTATAGGTTATCAAACGGATATCATAAATCGATTACGATAACATTGAGGGCGGCATATTGTGATCTATAAAAGCAAGCGTTTTCCTTAAATTTCTTGCTTGTTCTTTAACAAAATATAAGAAATGGTGAAACTGTTCTTTGATTTGCAATTTTATTGATGGGACTTATATTTGAATTTGGAAATGACTTTATAAATGTTCGAAGAATTTGTTTCTTTGAGTTTGATTTATGCTGTATGTACGAGGTGCGTGAATGTAAATGGCCTTCAAGTAAGTGGGGACAAGAAATCCTACAAGAAGATTCCTGCTATAAGAGGAAGTTTGCAAGTCGTTCCAGTGTCAGAAAAGACGATATGAAATTGTAGCTCTATTAGCCTAGAGACTTCCATGTAGTCCAGACTACTCCTAGCTTCAAGAGTTTTTATCTCCTCAGAGCGCATCATATTATGTCGTGTAGACGACTGCAGTTTGTGGATTAGGGGCTCGCAGTCATACACAGAAGATGCCTGGTCATTTCCCTTTCTTGTTTACATTAACAGCAAACATCAGTGTAACTTTACTTTCATATGAAAATGGTGCCTGTTTAGTTTGCAGTGGCCAGTTGAAGTTGAGGCGCGAGCAATTGCACAGGTGATCGTCCTGCTAAGCTCCAAGAGTTCAGCAGTTCGTCTTTGTAAGTAGCCTTCAAAAAGGTATTTGACCTGTTAGTTGCAACCAGGGGCCCTATCGCCCTATTTTGCAATAAGAGCGATTTCATTACAACTCCATTTCAATCAGTTTACGATCGTGACATAAAAAGGTATCGCCCTAACGTTCACAAACGGATGGAAGACGGATTGCGATGGCATTGCGATCGTTTGGATCGGTGAATGAATGATACCAGTGATGTTACTTTTATGAATGAATCTTTTCAAAAATAGAGTGTCAAGTTGTCAATGTCAGTGTCATCCAACTGTCAAATACAAGGGATTTTTGGCGGTTGATTTTTGTGGTACGTTGCGTGTGTTGAATTATAGTTTTTCTGTTGAGGTGCAGGCTCGTTTTGAAATTACAACTTTTACAATAAATTTTACTGGCGTTTACTTTGAATTATTTCGTAGTACTTTTCAAGTTTTAGCGCGTTTGGCCTGCGATCGTTGAGGTTAAGCAACTTTCGCAATGGTCGGTCACGGGATGGGTGACCAAAAACTTTCATCTCAAGCTCCTCCGTGCTTCGGAAGGCACGTTAAGCCGTTGGTCCCGGCTGCACTTGCAGTCGTTAATACCCACCAATCCGCACTGGGCCCGCGTGGTGGGTCATGACTCATGGCCCATTCTCCTTATCCATCCATAAGGAAGGCCAGTGCCCCAGCAGTGGGGACATTAAATGGCTGATGATGATGATGATGATTACTTTTCAAGTCTAGTCCAGATTTGAGAATAAACTCATCACTGGGGAAGACGGCTTTGCCTTGGTAGGTAACCTCCTTCATACGGGCTCTTTTCGGGACCTCCTCTCCGCTCTTGGGGATGTTGGAAGGCAGTGTCGAGTGTCTTTCTTGAGCCGTTTAGAGTCAAGTAGCACCCGTCACCTTACTTCATCTGATTATCACTTTTTTGTGTATTTTCGACAAGGTATTATTGTTTTCCGGAATTAACAACCACTGAGCAAGAGAATAAATACGTTTTAACAACTTGAAACACACGTAATCTTAATAAAATCCGCTAATAATTTCTGAATAATGTTGAAAAAACTGCCTCCGACTAGCTGTTTATTTTGACATAAGCGAACGGTCAGTTATCGGCTGCAATGTAATCATTTTACGTTTAAAAACCTAGCGCGATTCGAAAAATCGTTCCGAAAAGGAATGGTAATGGTATTGTTGTCGTTGAGAAAATAGCGCGATACCAAATTGTCAAATAAGAGCAATGTAAGTGTAATATAAGCGCATTTAGCATAGGGCGATAGGGCCCCAGTGCTTTTTTGATTCGCCAAAGAGGTTGCCCTTCAGTATATACTTGTTACTACTAAATACTTAACTGCCTCCGTGTTTTAGTGGTACAAACCACCGGCATCAGATCCTCTGTATCTGATATCCCCGTGACTGATTCCCAGTGGAGTACATATTGTATTCGGTTTGGTTGATGGTGTAGGACTTGTTCGAAGTCCACCTGGCTAGCTACCACCATCTTACCTAAGTCTGACGCCATAACAACGATGTTCTCAGCAATGTAGTGTTCCGCCAGTTAGAGATAAGATAGTCCGTTCCTCAGTCATTGAGGATTCCGGGAGAAGTGCGCTTCCATCTTCAGCCTTATCATCTATTAACATCAGGCGTGATGATAGCTAATTGCTACCTCATTGTGGATAAAAAAAAGAAATCACAGAGAGATATTGGCTTGCGCTCCATTCCGGTTGCACAAGTCTGCTATGCAAGCAAAAATCGCTGAAAAGCTACATTAATTTCAATCAGCATTTTATTTAAGTACCATACAACAATGTTTGCAGCATTGTTGTTTCAGCAGTTTGAGATAAGATCTTATCTTTAACTGCCGGAACAGTGGTCAAGGGTGCCGAGAGTAGCGCGCTTCCACCTTCAGCCTATTATTACTATTAGATAAATGAACTTATTATGAGCTACAGTGGAAAATAAAAATGGTATAAAATTTGTTTCCCTGCTTTTATAATACTGGGATGTGATTCAACTGTCTGTCTCTGATTATATCAACACTGATAAATGTCAAATACAATAGGTATTCCATTGTAACGAAACCTAAAAAATATTTTAAAACACTTTATTCAAGCAAATATTTTAGCAAATGTCAATAATTGGTCGGTCAAGGGGTTGTTATTTATGACCCACACCCACCATTATTTGTAACGAACTGTGCTCTTGTGAATACTTTCGAGATAATGCAGCTATAAATAAATTATGATAATATTTTTAACAATCACAACATTATCTGGCCCATAGTAAATTTCATTTTGCGAAACTGTGATAGAAACTTGACATTAGGAAAAAATATACTTAGGTTTATACTTGACCAACAAAATGCCATATGATATGATAAGTTATCCGGTTTAACTGTCAAAAGACTATGGGTTTTGACGTTTGAATGTCGATAAGTCGCTCTATCGTGCGATACATATCGCGTTTGGGTGGTCATGCTAGGCTTATATAACTCAATGAATTTAACACTTTATATACTTAGTTACCTACACAGAAAGCAGAAAACACCCAAATAAACGAAGTAGTCATGTTCATGCACAAAAACATTTGTCTTGCTTGGGAATCGAACATGGGACCTCTGGCGCATTCCCCTGTGCCAAATCGGTAGTCAATTTGCTATGGTGCTACTCTTTTTACAAGGTTTTTATTAACTTGCCATGTAAGTTAGTTAGTGGGCAACTGGGCACAGACATTGTCTGTGTTAGTGGGGGACAAATCTCAAAATCCGATGGAGCTGAAAGGACATTTTTCATTTTCGGCTAGGACTTTGTACACTATTCGTACTAATAGTAAATAAATATGTAGTTTAAAAAACTATTAACCATACTTTTATAGGAACAGACTAAAAAGCACAAAATAACCGTCTGTTCAGTAACTGAAATTAAAAAGCGTGGTGCGCGTTGTCAATATTAAGTACTTACTTGAATGCATGCTTTGCAAAGGGCGCACCACGCTTTTTAATTTCAGTTACTGAATAGACGGTTATTTTGTGCTTTTTAGTCTGTCCCTATAAAAGTGTGTTTTTTAGTTTTTTAAACTACATATTTATTTTTTACTTTTTATTTTATCAAATGGCAAGCTATGGATGGGGATGGTAATCGATTTCACAGTCCATTCATGTGTCTCCCTACCCCGTAAACATTATAACTCAAAGGCGTGATTGTATGTATTTAGTTTTACAAATTCAAGTGGAGTCTATTAGTTACCAGATGCGCAAGCCGAGCCCTTACTTTCTCCCTGCTCCATCATAAGACCCTCACCACCAAGTGTAGCGAATAGGTCTCATCAGAACGCAACAAATGAGCCCAAACTCGAGGGGTTTCCTAGTGGTCACTAAGGAGTGCCACTGACTTCCTCCCTGCTCCATCATCAGACCCTCACCAGCAAGTGTAGCGAATAGGTCTCATCAGAACGAAACAAATGAGCCCAAACTCGAGGGGTTTCCTAGTGGTTATTAAGGAGTGCCACTGACTTCCTCCCTGCTCCATGATCAAACTCTCACCACCAAGTGTAGCGAATAGGACTCATCAGAATGAAACAAATGAGCCCATCTCGAGGGGTTTCCTAGTGGTCATTAAGGAGTGCCACTGACTTCCTCATTGCTCCATCATCATCAGACCCACACCACTAAGTGTAGCGAATAGGCCACATCAGAACGAAACAAATGAGCCAGAACTCGAAGGGTATTACCTATTGGTCATTAAGGAGTGCCACTTGCATCCTCCCAGCTTCATCATCAGACCCTCGCCACCAAGTGTAGCGAATAGGTCTCGTCTGAACGAAACAAATGAGCCCAAACTCGAGGGGTTTCATAGTGGTCATTAAGAAGTGCCACTGGCTTCTTCTCTGCTCCATCATCATACATCAGACACTCACCATCAAGTTTAGCGAATAGGTCTCATCAGAACAAAACAAATGAGCCTAAACTCAAGGGGTTTCCTAGCAGCCATTGAAAAGTTCTATTGCCCACCTCTTGACTCCATCATCAGATCAGCTCGATGGTAGCAAATTATTGTATTGTCATCGGATTCATAAAGACTTGCAAAGTTTCAAATCAATATGACACTTAGAAGTAGGTTAAAATTTAATTCCAAGATTTTCTTACATTGTGACATTTGTGACTTAGTTACAAGTGAACCTAATAAAAGCACATAAAAGTGTGGTAAAAATATAGTAAAGTCGTATAAAATATTCAAATTCTCATTGTCTTTCTGGATAAATGGTACAAAAATAAACTTTAAAATAAAAATTCTTTGCAATCCATGGTCACACTGGCACAACCATATTTAAATCACGTTCGGAAACATTGATGTTTCTGTACGAAATAACGATGACATTGACGACTGATGATAATCTGTCAATGTTAACCTTTTTTTTAATGTGAGTGTGACGTTTTACCGCCATATTGAATCGGGGTTGCATAAAATTAAGACTAGATAATGCTTTTGTACCATCAAATGCGTTAGCTTATAGCGATATAATTAGTGTTATTATATTTATCTTTTGCTTGCCTATGGTATAGTGTACAAAGTCCTAGCCGAGGCTCCATACAAAACTGAAAAATATCCTTTGATTTGGTTCAGATGACAATACAATATTAAAAAGTCAGAAAAAAAGCTTGTCATAAAATAGTAGATTGTATTACAAGGGAGCAAAATAATATATTTACGGCGAGGGTGCTATTTTTAATCCAGAGTGCAGTGAAGGATTCTAGAGAACAATCTCGAGCGCAGCGAGGGATTCTAAAGTAGAATCCTGAACGCAGCGAGGGATTCAATATACGCTGCCCGAGGTAAAAATAATTTTGCGGCCGAGTAATACACTCTGCTTTTCATCCCCCTCTATAAGAAAAGCAATAAAGACAACTCAAATTACTACCTACCTTTTTTTGGCGTTCGGATACATTATAGCGCTAGTCGGGCAAGAAAAAAATTTGAAGTTTTGAAATAAAAAAAACCCATCCCATCGGAGCTGATTCTGAGACGGGTCGATTTTTTGTAAATAGGTACTTATACTTCATTTTCCATTTTTCGATAAAAAAAAAGTTAAAATAAAAAATATTTTTGTCCATCGGATTCCTTATAAATAATAGGTCTTTACCTATGAAATTGCCGTTTTGTATGGAGATTTCTGTAATTATTTTTTTTCCATACTAACGTTTTTGTTATTATTTAACGACTAATATTATGTAAATTTACAAAATTTTACACACGTATTTATGGACATTTTAACTACTAAATGACACATTCGTTAAGAGAAAAATTTTTTTTTTCACTAAATTACAACTAATAAAGTACGAAATTCTGGAAACAAAAATAGTCGTAACTTTCGGAATAAGTTTTTTCTATGTAAATAATCAAATATCGTGGTTATTAAATTATCAAAAGTTGCTCGATACGGTCTTAATGTAACGCAATATTAAAGAAATTATATATTTCTAATATTATAAAAGTTATTAAGTTATATGTACAAAAGAAAAAAACGGCAATTTCATATGTAAAGACCTATTATCTCCGGGGTTAACGTAGGGGAGTTGAAAATTTTGTTAGATTTTAGCTACGACTCACCGTTTACGAGATATTCTCAATTTTATAAAATTCCTTTTTGAAAATTTCCCGGTCCTGAAAAAAGTCCCAGCCCCATACAAAATCAGTTGAATTATTTTAAGTACTGCACACCCTTTGCTACACTCCAACCAATGCTTCTTTAATTATGTTCTAAATTCAAATCTCATCGTTTTGGACCCTGTTATGAAGCTGATCAAAATTCAAATCTCATTTTTACCCTCTTGTCATAACAGGTAAACAATGAATCGTTTTGGACCCAGTTATTAGATAAACAATCATCGCTTTTCGAATCGATGGGATGAAAATGAGATTTGAATTTAGAACATAATTAAAGAAGCATTGGTTGGAGAGTAGCAAAGGGTATGCAGTACTTAAAAAAAATCTTAAAAAAAATCAACTGATTTTGTATGGGGCCGGGACTTTTTCGGGACCGAGAAGTTTTCAAAAACGGAATTTTATAAAATTGAGAATATCTCGTAAACGGTGAGTCGTAGCTAAAATCTAACAAAATTTTCAACCCCCCTACGGCAACCCCGGAGATACTTTTAAAGAATCTGATGGACATATATTTTTTTTTATTTAGGTAATATTTTTTTTATTTCAAAACTCAAATTTTTTTCTTGCCCGACTAGCGCTATGATGTATCTGAACGACAAAGAAAGGTAGGTAGTTTGAGATGTCTTTACTGCTTTTCTTATAGAGGGGGATGAAAAGCAGAGTGTATTATTCGGCCGCAAAATTATTTTCACCTCGGGCGGCGTATATTGAATCCCTCGCTGCGTTCAGGATTCTACTTTAGAATCCCTCGCTGCGCTCGAGATTCTACTCTAGAATCCTTCACTGCGCTCTGGATTCAAAATAGCGCCCTCGTCGTAAATATATTATTTTGCTCCCTTGTAATACAATCTACTATTTCATCTCTCAGATTCGGAAAGTGATGTATATTTAAACTGAGCAGCGGGTCCAAAACTATCCGTTTCACCCTAGGGTGGAAATGAATTTTAAGAAAAGAACTGAATTTGGTTACAGTCAACCATAGAGTCACCTCATCGGCAATGAAAACGTTTTCAACAAATTTTGTATGGGGACGGGACTTGCAAAATTAAAAAAAATATTTAGTTTTATAAAAACGAGAATATCTCAAAAACGGTGCGTCTCGTAGCGTAGCTAAAATCTAACAAAATTTTCAACCCCCTATGGTAGTCCGGAGATAGTTAGGAGAGGAGGCATCTGATAGAAATTAAAAAAAAAATGTTTTATTCAAAAAAAATATTTTGTTCTAAAATTGTTTTTGTTATTTCAAAACTTCAATTTTTTTATATACCTATTATAGAAAAAAACAGAGAAAGCGAAGCCCCCGCCACCTTTCTTTTATTTTTAACCGACTTCTAAATAAAAAAGGAGGAGGTTCTCTATTCTTCTGTATGTATGTTTTTTCTTTTTTTTTTGTGTATGTCCACCGATTGATGGACCGATTGAAATGATTGAAACGTTATTACATCAGGTTGGTTTCCAAGTTGGTCCCATAATTAGAAATTTTGAAATCGGTTCAGTAGTTTTCAGGAAATCTTGAAAATACTGTCGTTTTCGTTACCACTTTATGTGAATTTAATACGTATCTTTAGGCATAACTCCTTTGTTTATAAACCGATTTAGATAATTCTTGTTTTGTTAAAAAGGGGATACCTCAAGGTATTTTAACCGACTTCAAAAAGGAGGTTTTCAGTTTGATCACATACCTATTTACCAGAATACACGTAAATTGCCTGCACGATGCACTAAAAAGAGTGAAATAAAAATTATTTTATATAAAAAAATAAAACCGCCTTCAAAAAAATCACATCAAAAAAGTAAGAAATAATTCCTCACCAAATAAATAACGTAAGTACTTTGAAGTCGGGCGGGTTTTAACAAAAACAACAAAAGATGGTATACATGTTTCACGCCCGACTTCAAAGTACTTACGTTATTTATGATATCAGAATGGGCATGGAGAACCAACCAGCTGGTCACCATCATAGTACTAATCGACTTTTCAAACGCCTTTAACATGGTTGACCACGATATCTTGCCTGCTGTTCTAGGGTCACTTAACTTCTCGTCTCTGTCACTTGAGTGGTTCTCTAGCTATCTCCGTGACCGCTGGCAGGCTGTTCGAGTAGGTCCGGATATATCCCATTGGAATAATCTCTCTGCCGGCGTACCACAAGGTGGTATTCTATCTCCTCTCCTTTTCTCCTCCTTCATTAACTCCCTTCCTCCCTCGCTTGGCTGTTCCTATCATTTATATGCTGACGACCTTCAAATTTATGTACAGTCGCCAGCCGACGTAATTGCTTCCGCTCTTTCCCAAATTAACTGTTTACTACAAGCCGTTAACAACTGGTCATCCTGTTTTGGGATAGCGGTGAACCCGTCAAAAAAGAATGCTCGCCTTTTTCTACTGGATGGCTTGAATTCGTAGTTTTTTACATCATAAGCTCATCATCATCATCGATGTATTTATTTCACTTTTGATTTAATCCCTTTAGTATGTAGTATATTATTTTATGTATTCTTTATATGTTTATTTAATGCACGTATTTGAATTATATTTTTATAATAAAATAATAAATATAAGTATATATCTATCTATATTATATTTATTGATATTTGTATATTTTACTGTGTGTATTTTGTACAAAAGTTAAACACTTAAATAAAAAAAATAAAAAAATAAATTTATTTGGTGAGGAATTATTTCTTACTTTTTTGATGTGATTTTTTTGAAGGTGGTTTTATTTTTCTTGATAGTTTAGTTGTCTTTATTGTTTTTCTTATAGATGGGGATGAAAAGCAGAGTGTATTTACTTTCCTTTTTTCCTATATTCGAATTGACTTTCTTTGTTCATGGTTAACATAAAAAAAATTAAAGAAACAATATTTAACGAAATTATATATTTCTTTGCATAATTTTATAAATGGTGAAATCTTACACCACTTACGTCGTCATTACTTTTTATTTTCTCAGATTAAATTGGAAAATCAAATTCGTTCAAAAACCTGTTCAAGGTTCGGGTAATTTATCTGTAAATGCTTTTGAATTCGATCCATATATTAAACTTCGAAATAAACGGGAATTCAAACGGGAATGTGAAAAAAATGGTTGTCATGTACGTGACATGCGCGTTCTACGGCCAAAAACTTTGGTCACGAACTGTCATGACACGCGCGCTCGAGCGGTTAACTCGATGATAACACTGAGAACTAATAATTCCTTCGATAAACGTTAAAATTATCAAAAGTATCGGGAGCGTAGTATGTATACACTTGGGCAGTGTTGCCTTAAGTAGCAAATAAAAAAATAATATTTTTCTACTAATTTTGATGACAAAATATGGACTTGTGAAGTTTGGAAAACAAACGCACTTCGAGCAACGCGGGTCTTCCGTCCCGGAACGGAAGGCCCGCGTTGCTCGAAGCAAACGCATATTACATTATCCCTAGTTCCCTACGAAGTCTGACAGAATGTATGTGACTAGCGTAGTTTGGTTTCACAAAAAGTTGAACAGTATCGAAAAAAGAGTTTTGCCGTTAAAAAATTTTGTTTGGAACTTTGGACAAGTGCTGTTTGGAAAATAAGTGATTCATTTAAATCTCTCATTTAAATAAAACTCAAGCAGAAATCCTCGCACACAGAAACTACAACTAAATAATTGTTCTTTGGCTACGGCTGGCCGACGAAAATTTCGCGTCTCAGTTCCAAAAGATCGCATCCCATTCTTATCGCACACCGGATATACCTTCGATCAAAAATAACAAAGGCTAGGGCTCCATGTTTAGTTTGAAAAAAAAAAAAACTTTTATAATTTTATTTTGCAAATATTGTGCTTCATTTAACCCTTTAGTTCGCAGAAAAAAATCTCAAAATTCGTCACTTTTTCTATTTAGGCGCTTTATTTATGGATTAAACCTATCTAGAAAAATAAAAAAAAAAATATATTATGTGCCATTTTCGAGAAAATATATGTCGTTGAGGAACGACATTGCGCATCCCTCAAAGATGTAGGTTGAATAATGTATGTCGTTCACCACCAACACTGCGCCTTTCTCTAGGAAGGAAATTAGGAACATAAATTACTGTTTCGTTAATCTTTTATTATCATAACTTAACAAAATCAAAGAATACTCATTCATTATCCATGACAATATAAAAAACACTACCCTTTCCGGTACTGTTCACTTTCTATATGTTGATGCCCTAGCATAAGCCACTCTAGCAGAGACTATCGAAGATGCTAGACTGATGCTGTCTGAGGACTATGAGGACAACGCACTTCGACCTAATCCATCAAAGACTGAATCAAGTTTTGATATTTTATATAAGAAAGCGTGAAACATCTCGTTTTGTGATGTGTTGCCTATAATGTCAAACATAAAACTACTATAAGTAATCTCGGGGCCTGCTCCCAGAATATGACTCTATCGTACCAAAACCACTGCCAAAACTCAAAGTAAGAAGTTAGCTTGAAGGACAACCTGCTTTTTCGACTCACTTCAGCATCATGGGGCACTTTTTCACAGGTCCTCCCAATAACAGGGTTCTCACTATGATTTCGTCGGGTGAATATGCGCGTCCAGTTTGGCACCGCTTCACGCATACAAAGAAGGTAAATCTAACCCTGAATAAGACCTGTCGCATCATAGGAATGTGCCTAAAACCCATAAAAATGAATGCTGTGCGCGCTTTCAGACAAACCTCCTTCTGCAGTTCGCTGAGAGATAGCCTGTACCGTAGGGAAACTCAAACAGGAGAATAATAACAAGCATTCTCTCTACGGTCAAAATTGCTATCGATAAACAAACATTATTAAACATTTTCTCAAGTTTAATCGATTATCATGCAAAATGAGCTATAAAACATTCAGGAAACCAAAAAAACTTAGTTATATACTATTAAAACAATTTCGCTAGCTAACGGGCAGTGTCGTTAGAGAACAACTAACAAAGCATTTTGTAAGTTGCTGTATACTTCGCAGTGTTGTTCATGAACAACATACCTGTTCTCAACATCATAAGTCGTGATTATAAATGTAAGTAACACATATTAACATATAAAAAAATTCAGTAAGGACACTATTTTAGAAAAACAGTGTACATTCCGCATTTTGAGAAATAAAAACCATTAAAATTAAAATAATTTACCTTTGAACAGAATTTCTAGACGCCATCATGACTAAGAATGACAATAAAAGTCACTTTGAGCGCATTAAGTGACAATAAGATTTTTTTACATGTTTCCCTTCGTTTCAACCATAATGTAAACACGAATAATAATTTTTAAAAAATACGACGCTTAAGCCATATTTTTTTGTTTGACATGTTGTTGAGGGACAACACTGCGAATTAAAGTTTTAAGTACCTACTTATTCTCTATTGAGATGGCAAGTGAGTGCTTGTAAATAAAGATAGAACTTTAATTGAGCGGTGTTTTGCAGAACACGACCAACGCCAAAAACACAGTTTCGAGATATAAGCAGTTTAAGGTTTTTTTTGTTCATGCTCGAATTTATTGTTAAAATTGTTATAAATTGGAGCAAAATTGTTAAAATGCTATCTTAGCTATTAAATAAACTATTTGTTAATACAGTAATAATTCGATAATCTATAGAAATATCGCATTTATTTATGGTCGTTTTCAACTAATTGACTGTTTCTTGCATTTACATTTTCGCAGAATGAGACCAAATGGGATGGTCTCGTTCTGCATAATAAAATTTCAAAGATCAGAAATAAACAGAATGATACCAATTCAATAATTATATTTTGCAAAATATATTATTAATCTTGAAATGATTAAATTATTCAGTTTCTAATATCAATCAATCTAATATCCAGTTCGGGAATATTGTAGCCCTCAATAAGTTCATTGGAATCAGGGCCTGCATGAAGATTTAAATAGATTTCTTGGCAATTCGTAAGTATCATCATCATCATCATATCAGCCGAACGACGCCCACTGCTGGGCATAGGCCTCCCCCAAGATCTTCACAACGTTCGGTCCTGCGCTGCCCGCATCCAGCGGCTTTCCGTGACCTTGACTAGATCGCCGGTCCACCATGTAGGGGGCCTGCCCACGGAGCGTCTCGTCTAGAAAGCGGTCGCCATTCGAGAACCTTTCCGACGGCTATTGGTTCTCCACGCTACCTATATGCCTACTGCCACTTCAACGATGCAATCCTTCAGTTGTTTTGGTTCTCCAGCGGATCTCATCATTTTTCTCCAGCGGATCTCATCATTTCTATCGAACAGTGAAATACCAAGCATCGGTCTCTCCATTGCTCGCTGGGTGACCTTAAGCCTTCTTATGAGATCCATAGTAAAAGACCACTTTTACTATCTCTCTTCTAGAGGTCAATACTGGCAACACACACTGGTCAAAGACTTTGAGGTATTACAGACACGAATATATGCAGGAGCTTCCCGAACGCTGCCTATTCGAGCTGGATTCGACGAGTGATCTCTTTTTCGAAGCTGGACTTACCTAATTGGACCGTCTGTCCCAGGTAAACATAGTGGCCAACAACTTCGAGTGTATTGTATCTAACATTAACTGGAGCGGTTACAACATGGGCATTGGACATGATTTTCATCTTATCTATGTTCATCTTAAGACACACTTTTTGAGACGGTTTACTGAGATCTTCGAGCATTGTGTTCAGGTCTTCTAAAGACTCAGCCATAAGAACTACATAATCGGTAAACCGTAGGTGTGTTAGGTACTCGAAATTGATGTTGATGCCGCATCCTTTCCAGTCCAGACGCTTAAAAATATCCTCAAAAGCAGCAGTGAACACTTTCGGAGAAATAACGTCTCCCCGTCTCACACCTCGATGTAGTTGGATAGGATTAGAGCTCTGGTTCTGTAATCGGATAGACGTGGTGGCGTTTTGGTATAAGTACCTCAGCACCTCATTGTACCTTTAGTCTATTTGGCACTTCTAGAGAGACTGCAGCACGACCCGTCTCAATCGAATCAAAGGCTTTCTCATAGTCAACAAATGCTAAGCAAAGTGGCAAGTTGTACTCTTCGGTCTTCTGTATAACTAGCCGCAGCATATGAGTGTGGTCTATGGTTCTATATCCTTTCCAGAACCCGGCTTGTTCGGTAGGTTGGAAGTCGTCGAACCTGCGATTTACAATGACTCTCGAAAACAACTTATAGTTATGGCTCAGAAGTGAGATAGGTTTGTAGATTTTCAAGAGTCTTATCACCTTTCTTGAAAAAAAAATGCATTTTATCGTTTCTGCCCCATGCCTTTGGCGTTTAGCCCACGAGGATGACTGAATTGAAAAGCTTCTGGAGAACCTTAAGTATCGGATTTCCATCCGCACTCAGAAGCTCTGTTGTGACTCCGTCATCGCTCGCAGCCTTGTTGTTTTTAAGCTGCCTGAAAGCCATTCTAATCTCGTACAGGCTGGTGTCCGGGATATCTTCTGCATAGTGTCGGGTAAGCGTGGCTCTAGTCTTTAGTCTTGCTTTCAACAGGTGTTTGCGTGGAATATAAATGTCCATAGAAACTCTCAATCTCCCTAAGGATTTTAGGTGTTGACGAAATGATGCTACCTTCCTCAGTTTTCAGTCTCGTCGCGAGCTTTTGTTCCGCTCAATATCCTTTTAAATACGCTCGGTACAAAATTGGCTAAGGTCGCTTGTCAAAGACTTAATAATAATAAAGCCCTTATTCCGAACTTAAGTATCAGATACTATAGTAGACAACTACAAAAAATCTCTTAGTTCGGTGTACCTCCTAGCATAGGCCTCCTCCAACGACTTCCATTGTTGCCTGTCTTGGGCAACCCTTCTCCAGTTAGGACCTGCTGTCAACTTTAGGTCATCTTCCCACCTCGTATGTTGTCAAAGACTTAGATATCTAAATATTGAGTTGCCAATAACGATGAGCATCCGCTGAGTTCTGTAGCTTCATTTCGTGTCTCTGATCCATGTGTTTGAGAGCCTGGCTAGAGAGTTTCTTTAATTTGGGACGGTGGGTTGCAAAGTACTTGGACCCTACCGTACGGACAGTATTCACCAACATATTGTATAGATCGTTCACATCGATGCTGTTCTCAGATCTTTCAAGCTTGACGTTGATATTAAATGTGCCTCTGACCATACGGTGAGTCGGTGATCGCTTCCTGTCATAACAGTGTTGATCACAACGACATCATTGAATATGTGCTTCTTCGTCGACATGATAAAATCGATCTTATTTTGTACTTTTTTACTTCACCGTCCGGACTGATCCAGGTCAATTTGCCGCTTACGTGCTTCCTGAAAAAGGAGTTCATCATAATATAGATGTTCTTCCTCTCCATAAAGTCTGCTAGCATCTGGCCTCTTTCAATCCAAATTGCCCCACTATCAACTCATCCCCGCAGCGTTGCCCTAACTTCGCATTGAAATCTCCCATCACAACCGTGTAGTAGGTTTCATAGCTATGCATGGCTTTAGAGATCTCCTCATACATAGCCTCCACTTCTACATCGCCGTGTTTCGAGGTCGGAGCATAGACCTGATGACATTCAGCGAATACCGTTTCGATATGCTGAGTATCAGGTACGCTACCCTGCTCGACACACTTCCGATGGTAATCACTTTGTTGACAAGGGACTTGTGAACAATGAACCTGACACCACCAATGGACTGTTGGTCGTCCTCCCGGTGGTATAGTAAGTTACCGGATTGCAGGATAATCGAGGCCTCCCCACTCTCTGCGGACTTCAGATAACCCAATGATATCCCAATGTAACTAAGGTACTAATTGCCTCTTCCAACTTCACGAACTTCGCGTCAAGCCGCAATTTGCGCGGGTTGTAGGTTGCCAGATAGAGTCGTCTCGGTGTTGGTAGCCGGATCCTAGCCGGCGATTCTTAGCACCCCCTGCCCTGCCGTTACCATAGCTTATTAGCAGTTTTCCCTCTGTCGCCTTTTACGACACTCACGGGAAGAGAGGGGGTGCTATTATTTTTATGTGCCGGCACTGTACGGCACCATCCGTGGGTATAACTGGTAGTAAAAAACTAAAATAAACCACACCGAATCTCGGTCTCAATCTGAAAAAAAATTATCTAAAACTAATTATGAATTTTGCAGAAAGCGACCACTGCAATGGTCGTTTTCTGCAAATTAGCAGTTTTGGATCATATGTTTTTGCTTAAAACAGCCAAGTCAGTTGGTCGCTTTCTGTTTTTTAAAGAATCTGCATAAACTTGAATTTTAGTACATCAATGGTCTGGACTTGGTCGCGTTTAACCACAGCCGTCTCTATCGTCTTCTACAAGCCATGCGCATAAAGTTGGCAACGTAGTTTTAAGTGAACCGATTTGACATCGTTTGCACCGTTTGGCAGGTAAACAGCGAGTAAACCTCGAGTACTGAATCCTATGGAGATGGCATATCTTCTATACATCAATACAAATAAATAAAATTGGAGTGTCTGTTTGTAACATTAAATAACCGCTTTTTACTACGTCATCATCATCATCATCATCATCATGTCAGCCGAACGACGCCCACTGCTGGGCATAGGTATTTACTACGTGCATATGATTAAATATACGGTACATATACCAAAATGACATGTTTTACAATTTTTGTCTGTCTGTCTGTTTGTTCCGGCTAATCTCTGTGAAACGGCTGGACCGATTTTGACGAACCGATTAATACGACAATTTGAAGTAGTTTAAAATTGAATTCCAAGATTTTCTTACATTTTTCACTTTTTCGTAAGTATGCCACCTCCATAGGATTTAGTACTCAGAGGAGTAAACCGGTTCACAGCAATGTTGCCGTTCCGTATCATAGCATGGCTTGTAGAAGACGATAGAGATGGCTGTGGTTTAACAGTATAAATGTGCGATACTGGTGTATGGTCTCATTTGACAAATTATTATCTCGAGTTTGACAAGTGCTAGGAGTTCGCATGTTTTTGGACATTGTAGATCAAAATAAATCTTAAGCAATGGGTATCATAACTCATTTTAGCAAAAATGGCCGTTGGTCGCTTTATTTCGAATTATTATTATAATTATTTATTTTCTTTCGAATTATGTTATTCCTATTTTGAAACATAACAACGTCATGTAACCGACGTTATAACTTATTATTGTTATAAAAAAACATTATAAACCGTAATGTTTCGTTCAATACGACAAAAGCGAAAACGCTACATTAAATAAAAGTCGTAAAGTGGCAATCAACCAAATACCCAGACTCAAATGCTTACTCAACAGAAATTACTTACTGAAATGTGAACATTCAAAATTTTATATCATCGTTGTGATTGTCGTAATTTCGGAGTAGTTAGCGGGCAGCTGTACGTCCTTCAGGCGCGGATACAAGGGGGGACAATAGGGGTGATTGCCTCCCCCCCCCCCACTGAGACACAATTTTACAATATTTTTGCATTCCTCATTTTCCCTTGTATAGCCGCTACACACGCTCCTATCCGACCTCCCAATATTGATATCCTACTACTAGGTACTAATATTATAAATGTGAAAGTTTAGATGTTTGGATGTTTATTACTCAATCACGCCGAAACGGTAACGGTACATACATCATGTAATTGATGAAATCATCCGCCCCTTTTTTCTAGTTACATATAATGATTTCTATGATAACTATAAAACGTGGGATTATTTTAATACTATCCCAATAATTAATCACTTTAAACATTGGTGAGAACTCCTGCTAAACCAATTAAAATTATTGTTTATCAATATCTGATGTATTACTAAATTTTCTTTTTATTTGGGAAATAAAATAAAAATTATATCAGTTTAGAAAAATATACTTAATACTTTATTTCCTGTCTCTGTGCACTGTGATCATGTGATCAGTTCCCAAAACTAATATAAGTAATTTATTACTTGTAGCTACGGATACCGTGATCTTTGGGTAAAAATTTTAGTATTTTTTTGTTGGAAACGTATCACGGTATCGGTGGAAACAACTCTCCGTGATCCGTAGCTAATTCAATCTGATACCGTGATCCGTGGCTACAATTGCTACAAACCCATATTTTTTATTGGAAACGGATCATGGTATCGGTGGATACAATTCGCCGTGATCCGTGGCTAATTCAATCTGATACCGTGATCCGTGGCTGCAAACCCTAATTCCTGAGTGACATAGGCTATATTAGATCCTGATATAGCCGCGCGAAGCAGCTAGTCAATGTAAATCTTAATCGTGAATATCGTGATTAACGATTACGATTGATAAGTAATCGTATTCATCAAAATTATTATGATATGACTTAGGTATTAGTTTTAATCGTTAGTCACGACCACGACGAACTTTTAAATCATTAGTTTTTCTGAAAAATGGAAAGTATTTAGAAAAAATCGACCCGTCTCACAAGTCTCATTAGTTTTTCGTCATCATTACCTAGTCGTTAAACAGATTAACATTTTGCAAACACTGCTGCCAAGTTCTTGCCAGTTATGTGGCGCGGGCTGTAGTAGGCTGAAGGCCTTAGGCGTCCAACACACTGCCTCCGGTTTCCGCACTACCGGACGGAGATGCGGCGTGATTTTTCATACACTGCGGGTTTTGTATGCACATCAAAACTCTACAGCCATAGTTAAGAAGCGCACTACCACAAACCGGAGCGTCGTGCGGTGCAGTGTGGGATGCGCCTTAGAATCCAAGACCAGGGGGCCAATTCTGCTAACGTTAAGTCATAATCGTGTCTCAATCGTCTTTCAATTGTAATTCAGTTGTATTGCTTTTTTACACACTAGTTACAAGAAATGTGTACTTTTTCACCATACTACTGATGGTCACACCACACACTACATTTACATCACATCATATTGTCATAATTCTTGTAACTTAACTAGTGTGTAAAAAAGCACTACAATTGAACTACAATTGAAACACGATTGAGTCACGATTATGACTTAACGTTAGCAGGCTTGGCCCCCTGGGGCCCTACCGCCCTAGCACCGTCGTCGGCTTGAAGCCGATTACGACGCATCGTGCCGTCCTTGTCATGCCATACCAATTCTGATGTTTTGTCGCGATTTCGTGCGTCGCATTTACATATTACACTCTGTTAAGACTTGGTTAAGACATGACAGGGATGGCACGATGCATCGTAATCGTAATCAAGCCAACGGCACTTAGGCGGTAGGGGGGCAGGGGGGCTACCGCGTAACTATATGGGTATGAACTTCATACGTTTTTGGGAACATTAAATCAATTTTATAAAGAAAATAGCCGCTTTCAGTTCTTTGTTTTGTGACGTCGTCGTCGAGTATTATAACCTATGAAGTTTGACTTAATACTCTGAGGTAACAGTATTAAGTCGAGCTTCATGATTATAACCATGAAGTTTGACTTAATACTCTGAGGTAACTGGAGCTCTCACCCTGAATAAAAAAGTGTCGCCAGCAAATTTGACATTTATGTATGTAGTGGCTGTCAGTGGTCTCATATGACCATACGTATTTTTTTTAAGTGTAGGTGAGACGGAAGACAGCCACTGTGTTATTTGTGGTATTCAAAAAATTGTTCGTACTGCACTCTCCAGTTACCTCAGTATTAAGTCGAGCTTCATGATTATAACGATAACTAGCTAGCAACGTTCAACAGAACAAAGCAGCAAAAATCTATCAAGTTGAAGCCTTCAACTGTCATTTTTGAATTCCAACTTCAACTTCAGCTTACCTATATAAATATAAGCCCATACCCATATCCATATTTCTTGCCGGTAGCCCCCCAGGAGGCTTACCACAAGCTCTATAAGTAGCAGTTATTTTTAGGTTGAGAGAGTGAGACGTCTCACTCTCTCAACTTTTAAAAACATCTTAAAAATAACTGCTCTAACCAAAGATATTATAATATAACAAGATTGTGCACTATGAAAATAAACGCAATGTCAATTCGATTCTATGCAGTTACAATAAGGTTTATTTTCGTATGACATTTCGATAAACGGAAAAACGAGCCGAGCGAGAGGCTCCTAAATAGGATTGCATCCCTGTCTACTGGGCTGCCACCATTAAATATTTTTGGTTGTAGTAGAACTTAATTCAAATTCATATTTCCAGGGTGCTATTACCATCAACTCTTATTGCTTCGCTTATTCGTACCACGACAGCTTAAATATCAATGACAGCGATTCAGTGATCGATCAATGACATTTCACAGCCGCTAAGCTGTCAGGAACTCTTATTTGACTTATAACCCGGTCGATTTAACATGTCACCGGCAGGTTATACCCGTCCCTCTCACTCTCCGGGCATGACAGAATCGAGTGAAAGAGACGGGTAGAAGAAAAAGGACACAAATCGTTCGGTCATTAACATTTAGCAATTCATTTGCGATCCAGTTTTTAGAAGGTCAGAGTACGAAAGAAAGCAATTCATTTTAGGAACCTATTCTGCATCACGCTATTTTTGAATCGCTGTCTTAAAGTTGATGGTAGGCCCCCTGTTCTCGAGAATTTTTAAAATATTAATTAATGAAATGGAATGGTATGCTGATAATAATAAAGTCCATATCATTTGTATTGTTTAAAACCTTGAAAAACTACTTGTTTAATGTAAGAGTCGGTGTTATGGTAGTTTTAATTATAATAAATATGCAACACTTTGCGTCTGGAAAATTTTAATAAAAATAAAAACAACATCATCAATATGGCGACGGAAAATTAATTTATGTGTGTAAAGTTAGTGTGTGTATCTTGATTATCATTTTAAAATTACGTTTAAATCAATAAAAATGGTTCTCACTTGATGTGTGAAAGGATGCAAAAGCGAATCATATAAACGTAGCGGTGTATCTTTTCATAGGTAAGTATTTAGCCAAAGTTTTATTCTTGCGTATAGTAGGGTGTCCATTTCGTTTGTAATCTATAGACTGAAATTTACTTTCTTACTTAACCCATATATTAATTTTCATTGTTTCAGATTTCCTGAAGGTGAAGAAATCAAAAAAGGTTGGCTTAACGTCATACCTGAAAAAATTACACCATACTCAGCAGAAGAAGAAAAAGAAGAAGAACTTTATCAGAAAAAAGGCATGAAAAACATCTGTATTTTAATTTAAGGTCAAATGTAGGTACGCAAAAAACGAATCTTTAAAATTAATTGGACACAAAGCCTCCATGCGTCAAAAGATCCGCAAGACAATTTTGTTTAGCAATGTATAGTCTAACTAATAAACAGATTTTTATTACTGTACGTGGACTTTTTATTTCTATCCATTTTATCAAAATACATCTTTCAGAAATACAGACATACATTTGATATAAGTACATACAGGTCAAACTACCAACCTCCTTTTTTGAAGTCGGTTGAAAAGTAAGTATGCTTATAAAGCATATTATGTGTATGTGTTGATTGTCACATTATTGCCTCATAAGAGATGCAAAGTACCCTCTATGCTTTGCCTCGCGGAGTCCTCATCCTAACTAATATTATAAATAGAAAGTGAGTTCGGATGTTTAAATGTATGTTTGTTTAAGCTACAAGAGCTCCCTAGGAAGTGTGATGTTCGAATCCTACGTGAGACAAGTCTGGTTAACTATAAATTGTCCTCGAAAAAACCAAATCGTGTAGTCACTCACGTCTCTCTCATTAGAGAGGGACGCACACCATAATAGGCCTATCTCGCTCGGCTCGGATGTAACTCATGAGTGCGCAATCTTGGCTCTAACTTCCATGACTAGAGCTTTGGGGTACAGATAAACCAAATAAACTACTTTTAGTGATGGGT
Organism: Crambus lathoniellus; assembly: GCA_949710035.1. Lineage (NCBI taxonomy): Eukaryota > Metazoa > Arthropoda > Insecta > Lepidoptera > Crambidae > Crambus > Crambus lathoniellus. The sequence continues at coordinate 36,441,416 of OX453296.1, forward strand.
TTTTATCCGGATAAATACTCAAAATGGATAAATACTCATAAATATCCATTTTTACTCGAGTATTTATCCAAAAAGGCGGATAAATACTCTTTGAACATTTTTATTTCTATTTAACGTAAATTTTGAAATTAGAATGTAGGTAATGAGTATTTTTAAGATAAAATATGTGTTTCTGCGTTTTTAAATTACAAATAATGAATAATAGCAAAAGAACTATCTAATATTTCAAGCTATTTATATTTTTTTCTTCTTGCATACAATGCAATTTTTATTATTGAAAAATCGAAAATAAAGGACAATATGAAAAACAAAGTTATTTTTTGCTGGTTAAAAAAAAGTGGTAAGTATATCCGACTCTATTACGACAAGATTTTGGTACTTTGGTTTTGGATTTTGGTTCTATTTTGACAAGAAAACAGCAACGCAATCTCAAAAATATTAAAAAATCCAAGATGGCAGCCAAATTCTTTGTTTGTGGGCTGATTTTGTGTGATGAAACGATGAAACTCGACTTTTTGTCATTTTTGACATTGCGTTGCTGTTTTCTTGTCAAAATAGTACCTAAAACCGAGCTTCATCAAAATCAGCCCACTAACAAAAAAGTTGGCCGCACTCTTGGAATATTTAATATTTTTAACATTGTGTTGCTGTTTTCTTGTCCAAAAACCGAGTTCCATAAAAAGCAGCCCACATTCTTCAAATCTAGTCCAGCAAAACAAAAGTTGTGCTTGGATACAGCTAAAAAGATATTTATCCGTGATTTTGAGTAAATATCAGATAAAAACGGATAAAAACGAGTATTTATCCATTTTCGATAAATATCCGAGTATTTACTCTTTGAGTATTTATCCACTGCCCATCTACTTTATTTTTAATGTCTGCTGTAAGTATAAATTCTTTGATCAAAATGCATATTGGACATAGATCTTTGATAAGTGGAACAGCACCCAATGATAAGTGGAATACTACCCTTATCTATGGTTTGGTTTTCCCCGCGCAAACAAAAGTGACAGTGACAGAAGCAATTAAGCAATTTATATTTTTTTTAAACTTATATTGCTTACTTGCTTATATTTAGAGTTGTTATGTTGTAGTTTCAGCTATTTTGTGATCAAACTGTCTCAAATTATAATAAATACTTTAAACAACAAACTGATCGCAAGGTACATACTTACCTAAACCTGTTGTTGAAATAAAATGTAAGTAAGTTTGTACCTATCTCTAACATCCATGAAAAGATGAACTAAATAAAGTAAGTATAATAATTAGTCCATCTTTTCGTAGTTGTTTACTATAAAGAGGCATACAGTGAAGCGGTTTTTATGTCAAAGTGTTGTTATTCTGTTTTTGTACAAATTGTTGCGTTGGATACCTTTTTAACAGACTTCAAAAATTGAAAAGGTCCTCCTTTTCAATTTTTGAAGTTATCTATTCGTCGCGTTTTTAGTGGCACATTATTATTCCATGGTTATACCACTTTAATGTACCTACCTACCGCCGAGTGTGTCACTAAATAAATAATTTTCTTTCTTTCTTTCATTGCTCTTGATTCATTGATGATTATCAGAAACTCATTATAGCTCTTTGGTAATCAAGTTTGAAAAAAACAACCCAATCTTATACCAAAATTATATACCGTGCAATTTTTTTAACAATCCAAACTTCAGGGGTAGGTCATGTTACGTATTTAGAATAAATTTCAAAAAAAAAAACATAATTTTATTTTTTATTTTTTTTATGTTTACCTACTGTATTTTTATCTTACTGTCGATGTTTTGAATATTAAAATAAAACTTTTCTAACAATTTAGAAAATTAAAACAATAAAAACAAAGATAATAATTTATTATTAAATTCCAATTCTTCATGGGTTGAATTAAAATTCGCACAACACTAGCGAGCAATCAGCTGTTAAGGGTTATTGACCTTTGACCGCTCCTTTCGGAATAGTTACCACCCCTTTCTCTTCTAACTGTGCTCCTGGTTATTGAACACATTATTGAAATGGGTTCCGGACATTTTTCGAAATTTTATTTTAAAATGTTAAGAGTGAAATCTCGTTTTTACTTATTATTCAAAACAATAATAATAAAAAAGCAGGACATTAGTTTTTAATCAACCATGCACGAAAGTCGGTTTAATTTTTTAAACCGACTTTTACATTACTTCTTAATTTTTAGTGTAGATGTACCATAATAATAGCCCATATCTCAAAAACTACTTACTCAACCGATTTCAATAAAACTTAAAACTGTTGCCTAAGTTGGAATTGGAATACCCCTGATAAAAAAAAACAACTCGATATGACTAAGTTTTTGAGAAATTTGTGGACAAACATACACACACGAAATTACATACATACATACCTACATACAGGTCAAACTTATAAACTCCACCGTTTTTGGTTAATAAATTGGTTATTTAAATTTTTACTTTTTTACATTCACAATGCAATTTATTATTGTTGAAAAATGGAAAATGAAGTATTTTGAAAAAATCGACCCGTCTCACAACCAGCTCCGATGGGACTCGAACCAACGACCTTTCGCTATCCGGGCGACTGCTCTGACGAGAGCTTGTCTGTAAAGTCAGTTTACGGACGAGAATTTTACGTGATAACAATATGCCGCTGTTTCTCTTCTACTCGAACGCTTAGGCTTTCGTAAACGGAACGTGATGATACTTTTTCGGGAGTGCAGCCAACGTTCATCCTACTTCCTACTTTTAATATTATAAATGTGAAAGTTTAGATGTTTGGATGTTTGTATTTTTGTTACTCAATCCCGTCCCGTCAAAATGGCTGAACGAATTTGGCTGAAATCAGTTGGACACACACATTTTGGGACAAATTGCAATACTTTGTAGCCTGGAGAGGAACATAGGCTACTTTTTATTCCGGAAAAATATCACATTCCTGCGGGATAACGTCGTGAAGTCCGCGCGGGCGAAGCCGCGGGCGGAAAGCTAGTCAATTTATAAGACGTTATCACGTCAAAAACATATTATTTTGATGTCAGAACAAAATTGGACAGCTCTTCAAAAATAAAATCAATCGACATCAAATCGTAAACATTTTACATGTCTACCAGAAATAATTTTTGACCTTAAATACTCTAATTTCGAATTTACGAATTCGAAATTAGAGTATAGAGCTAAGTTGAACCGGTAAAATAAATGAAATTAAAAGTAACAAAGTTCATGATTACCAGGAGCTCATAAGTGGTTGTGGCTTGTGCGTAATAAAACGGAACCCTAATTTTCTCTAACCAATAGACCCTGCTGTCTACTACAATATCGGCGTCATCCATCTCAGCACAGTCTCAGCGCGACGCTACCGCGAGTGAAAGAAACGGCAAATAAATAATAACAATATCTAATTCCTACTTGCGGCGTCGTCGCCGCGATTTTAACGCGAGTGAGAGAGAGGGTAAATATTTAATAACAATTTAACAAAATCCTTGCGCCAACGGGAACACGACGAGCCTAGTGTGGGTATAAATGGGTGTTGGCCGCCCGGCCGGCACTGGGCCATTGGCGCAAGCATTTCGCTAAATGTCATTAGACGGTCCGCCCTATTAGGGTAATCGTAGTATAAGTTCCGTTATCATAGTATTTATTTTTTATGTACTTACCGAATGGAAAGTAAAAATTTGGTTGTGTGTTTAAAAACTTCAATTATTCGAGGAACAGAAACAAAACCATGTTTAGTCTCGAAAACTTACATTATTATCTTATCATAATTTACAGTTTTTACTCTGTTTCATTTACACATAGGTACAGTTAATAACCTTATGCTCGCATCTTAAAATCAAACAATTGAATTCTATTTTTATTTTCGCACAGACGTTATTATTAACATCATTTTAATACTCAGCCCCGAACGTTTACTAAAGCGCCCCACAGATGGATCAGTTCGCCTGTCGGCAGCGGCCTGTCAGTACCCCTAATATCAGTTGATTTATACCGTCAACGTTTACGAAAACTCGGATGAACTGCGCATGTCGGTAAAGCAGTCAAAGGACATGAAAGAGATAGAGCGATAGTTTTCGTTTACGAATACAGTTTGCCAAACTCATACAAGGGGTACTGACAGGTTGTTGCCGACAGGCCGACTGATCATCTGTGGCCTCCTTAACTCTAGTATACGATGATAAGAAACCACAGAATTAGATACGAAACTCCGGGTCGTTGAGAGGCCGTGGGCCGGTAGTTGGATCTATCACCCTAGTACCAGGAGCGAATGTGACTGGAAAAAAATGTGCATGATGCGCATTCACACATTCACACGCACACAAGGAAGTCACTCACACGTCCATCACCGTCAGTCGTTCACGGGAAGCACCGAAAAAGGTCGCACTTTCGGTACCTATTTGTTTAGCTTAAACGGTGAAAATTATTTACGATTAGAAGCAAGTTACTATGAATGATATTCTCAGTGTAGTGCCTGCCCGTGTTGAGTTACGTTTGTGATGAAAAATCAACTGATATTCCAGCACGATGATGGTGCAGTGCAGCGGCAGCACCGGCCCATTTGGAATGTGATGTTGTACCTACTTACTTACGTTAGTAGTTAAACGACAACTTCTCTCAGTGGATTCTTATTGTGGAAATAAAAAAAAACATTGTGTTGTGTATTCAAAATAGTGTGTGTGCAAGTGTGCAACAGAACAACAAAACGACATGAAAGTTTGCGTAGTCATATGTGGTCATATTGAGAATGTGAGTGAGTGAGTACCTACCTAGTAAGTACCTACATTTGACCTACATACAATTTTTGCATCGACTAAACTGTTTTGTCGAGTTGTGTGTGTGGTTCTCGTGATTTCTACACAACTAAACCGTTTAATTAAGCTTTTTTACTTTTTTGTCGAGCAACTATCGAGTTGTGCGATATGCGCGCTTCAATCTAAGGCTTCAATGTACCTACCTATTCCTATAAATAAAAAAACATAATAATGATACACAACAAAATAGTTGTTCAACTAAAAGTTGTATGTATGCGCTAGCTCTAGTCTTGAAATTGTGTTTTAACGTAAAAAAAAAGAAAAAGAAACGACACTCCGACCGAAATTTTGCTAGGTAGGTAGGTACTTAGCTCATAGTCAAAATTGAATTAGGGTTAGACAATAAAAAACCTTTTGCTATTTGCAATTTTATTCATCTTTCAAGAAAATAACTAAGTGAAATCCGATTTGTGATCGATCATTAGTGATGTGAGCAGAATGACTTCTATGATTAGGATTTATCCATTGGATTTATCAGAAAAAAACGAACCATCCTCCGCCGGGAATCTAACCCGGGACCTTTTACTTTCCGGCCGAATGCTCTGATCGCTGAGCTACGGATTCGTTAGCTGCTCAGCCGGCCATTTATTTAGTTCAACTTGCTGTCGTGAAACTTGTGATATTGTCGGCGCGGCGCGGCGTCGCGCGCCGCCACCGCCACCCGGCCATCGCTCGTCGGCAGTCTGCCGAGTACCAGGCTAACAGAAGGCCGGTAGAGATGGTATGCTATCAGCTGAATAGGGCATTTACCTCAATAGTGTGGACCAACAACAAATGTCGATAAAGAAATAATACTTGGAAATAAGAGTACCTACTTACAAATTTCAATGTCTCAAAATTTTGCCCAACATAGATGTTCCCTACCTACACTTCACGCTCCTTTTGTATGTATACCCCCTTTCGATAACACGTTGTACTCATACATAAAGTCATACTTACTAAAAGTTAAAAAAAAATTTTTTTTTTTTTTGGAAATTTATTCTAAATACGTAACTTGACCTACCCCTGAAGTTTGGATTGTAAAAAAAATTGCACGGTATATTTATTTCTTTATGTTGAATTTTCATAAGTAATTAAATAGCTCTAAGTAAATATAAATAAAACTTTCGTTACTGACTGAGAGACAATGGGTGCATTTACCAGAACTCATCGATGAGTAATCGATTACAAATAATCTGCTGAACGCACACAAAAATGTGATGACTGACAGCGGTTTATAGCAATCGGACGCCATTTTTTCCATTGCATTTGATTTTCGATGAGAAGCAGCAATTAGTTGCAAGTTGCTGTCAAACGTAGTGATTTTGTGTTTGTTGCTGTCATTCGTCATGTCAAAACCAGAAAAACGCTAAAGCGCGTTCAGCAGAATCTATCGAAAATAGTAATCAGACAAGTAATCGATGACTTAGCGATTAGTCAGCGATTAGTTAGGCTAAATGCAACCAATGAACTGACACTACTGGGCGTAAGAAGCTGAAATTTTGAGGAGTGTAGGAGAGCACTAAGAGAGGATCTATGGCGATTCCCTCGCTAAGGGTGTTAAAAAGGAGGTCAAGAGTTTCTATGAAATTTTTGTGAATATCTGAATTCCATGCAGACAAAGTCGCGGGCAGATGATACTTATATCAAAATGCTAATAGAAGAAACCAATAGGCACACTAGTAGATTGGCTGAAAAAAGCTGGTTGTTAACCAGCCCCACAAGATTTTTAAATGCGATCTTCTATATAAAGATGTGAAAATAACATATTTTTTATTACAATTTTATAATAAAACTTCGAGCAACACAGGCCGAATAAAACATGTAAGTACTTTTATTTTAGAAAATGTGGCAACAAGAGCTACCTGATCGCCAACTTATTTATGAAGCAATACATAAAGGTGACTTGGCAAAAGTGGTGCTAACTATGTTGAATATAATGAAAGAGAACAATTTGCTTTTACCAACAAAATATGTCTGGGAAAAAAGTCTTAACTTCTCTGAGCAATGTCGTGCTGAAGGTAATAATGCATACAAAAAGGGCAAACACCAAAAGGCACTTGTGTTCTATAACAAGGCTCTATTGTACGCTCCCAAAACTTCACAAGCACTTGCTTTAGCATACAGCAATAGATCAGCACTTCTTTATACTATGGAGCTCTATAAGGCATGTTTAAAAGATATAGAGATGAGTTTAGGCTTGGACTGTCCCTCTCATGTCATTGAAAAGCTAAACCAGCGGAAGAAGAATGCAGTATCACATCTATCAAAAGAAGAACTTGCAATGCATCTAGGGTAAAGTATGATTTTGGTTAACATTAAGTCAACTTATCTTCATCTATACTCTCCACATGTGATTGATTTTATTGCATACTCTTACAAATAGTGATAATGTTTCTTTGCAAACAGATGAATTACTTTATGTAATGTTTATAAAATCAAGTTGTTTGTCTATAGACTTGTAGTGACAAAGTAATTTTTTCCCGATAAGTGATACAGCAACATGCGCTGTTTGGGATGAGACAACAAAAGTTACTCGTGTTAGGCCTACTGAAGAGCTAAATGCATCCTACACTTTAACTAGCATGTTTGAGTAACACATAATGAATGAAGATGTTATGTAGGTAATATAATATTCAATAAATTATTTTTAAAAATACCATTCCAAGTAGGTACCTACTTTTAGAAGTTACTGGCAGTTTTGTAATTTAACTTTAATTTATTTTCCAGTGATGAAATTAGAAAAAGAAGAAAAATGATTGATTTTAAGGAGTTTACGAAAAATCGCACAGTACCTTGTGCAAGTTTGGACTTGGATTTTATTGTGGAATCAGGACTACCCAAAGTAGTTGCTGCCAAACAAGTGCGAGTCGGATCCGTTCTTGTATATGAAAAAGCTTTTTTCAGTTATGCCGATGAAGATTTACTCTATACAGCCTGCTATTATTGCCAAAATGTGAATCCAAATCTTATACCATGTGATGGATGTTGCAATTTCTTATTCTGCAGTGAGACTTGCAAACAGAAGTGCAGGGATGACTATCATGACATTGATTGTAAAATACTTGTACGCAATAATATAATGCCAATAGTTCAAGCAGGAATAAAATTAAAAAAGTCATTCAACACGTGGACTGAATTCATTGAAGCTTCAAACTTATTGAGCTTAGATAGAATACAAAAAAGTGATATAGAGCAGATTTTCAACGGAGAAAATAAGTTTTCAGTTCTGAATTTCTATAGCAAGAGGCATTTCTGGCATGGCCGAGTATATAACTTCGGCTTGAAGGTTGCAGAAATCATATATGGGTTGATGGAAATGAAATCATTCTTCCCAGAACAATCGGAGGAGAAATTTAGTGCAATCCTGGCCTTTAGTAGAGTACTTATGTACATGAGTTTGCACATACCCCGCCTTAATGTTATGTCCAGTGTTACTGTTAAAAACCAGGAAATAGAGAAGTTGCAGTGCACCAGTAATGGTATATTCCCAGTCCTCGGTAAACTGCCACATTCTTGCGACCCAAATGCTTTGATGGTGGGTCTTAACAATTGCATGGCATTAGTAGCCATTAAACCTTTAGCTGCAGGAGAGGTCATTACCGTATCGTATGTGTAAGTTTCTTTGCTTAATTATTACTTTCTTATCAGTATTTCATTTATAATTTTATACCTATTTTATGAAGGAAGGAAAGACATTTTTTTTATTAATTCTTTATTGCACATACTGCAAAAGTTATCTGTACACTCTTTTCTACATTATTTCTCAGTGACAAAGGCTAAGTATATATTTTCATCCCTATATGCCCATGGGATTTTGTACTTTTCGGGTAATCAAACGTTTGTAGTGAATAAAAGCGGGTATTTTTTGTTCAAAATTGGTTTACTTCTGTTTTTGTCAATGTCTTTAATGCTTATGTTTTACTAGCTTTCCGCCCGCGGCTTCGCCCGCGTGGACTACACGACGTTATCCCGCGGGAATTTGATATTTTACCGGGATAAAAAAGTATCATTATGTTCCTCTCCAGGCTGCAAAGTATCTGTGTCCCAAATTTCGGCCAAATCAGTTCAGCCGTCTTGGCGTGATTGAGTAACAAACATCTAAACATCCAAACATCTAAACTTTCACATTTATAATATTAGTAGGATTAGTAGCCCGAGAGCCAAACTAATTCGCTCTATGGAGACTCAACAATAATTCTATATCAGTAATTTCTTAACATTGAAAATTAGATTATCTAGTTTAATAAATAATTCATCAGTAATCCACCAATATTTATGACAGCGACATTAAAAAAAACAAATACAAAGCTTTAAAAAAATCTATAAAAAAATAGGCAAAAATGGTATAAGTGTTATTCACTTTACATTTGAATACATTTATTATTATCTTTCGTAAACGTATATAATCCCCCTATATTTGTAAACGAAAAACAAATAAACTTTAAAAAAAACTCTCTACGTAAACTCAAATTGGCATTACACCTATGTTAAAAATGCTATTAGAAACAACCGACTTCTTCCTAAAGTATTAGTTTCCCGTTTTATATCTTTATGGATTTCGACTTTGGTGCTTAGATATGGTTAACATAAACACATGTTAACGATAAAATTGGTGATAGCATATTTGCTGAAAGAATTGCACCATTTTCGGGGTATAACTTTTTTTTTATACCTTCCAATGCGATATTATGTTGGATTCCAAAATATAGTCTCTTAAAATTATATTTAAGGGCCGTTTACAAAAATTTGGCCTGTTATTGAATTTTTTACAAAAATATCAGACAGCTCTTGGGGTATAGTAGCTGATAAGTATTTTCCTATATCCTTCATAAAACATACCCTTTGTCTAAGTAGGTACCTAATAATAGTACGAGATCTGCTTATTTTGGAACTAGACAAGGCTGTGTAAAATCACTTACATTTATAATATGTTCTGTACAAGGAGGACCAGCTTCAGTGTGATTGAATGCAAGCAACATTTAAACTACTTATTTTTTTTTTTTTCAGCGGTCACCGCATCGACTATACACCTGATTTTAGACAAGATGTCTTACTGAGTCGTTACGGTATTTCATGTCTATGTGATTTATGCAGGGGACTTCCATGGGTGACCGATACAAAACCCAATGAAAAGCAAATGCGAATGTACTGCATGGTTCTGTCAAAAGCAGGCCACACGTTCAATTTTTCGGATTTGCACAGAATAAAGCAAATTTTTAATTCTTGCCTTGAAGCATTAGCCTCGCTAAGTGATCTACCATTTTCTAAAGAATATAAGGATGTCTACAAGTTATTCCGCATGGTTCTCTTAGATACCCAAAGTTTGTATACTCAAAATTGTATTCTAGGTACAAACGAATAAGTATTCTTTATTTTATCAATAGGTACAATATTACATTACTTATAAGATTTTAAACTTTCGCGTTCCATTATAATTATAAACAAGAGTAACGGGACTCAACGCGACATTTATTATGAAGTACATATTATTATGTACTTACAGCTTGACGTTTCGGCTGTGTTGCAACAACCGTGGTCACAAGCAGACGTCGTCGCGCACCGCCAGTCTGCTTGTGACCACGGTTGTTGCAACACAGCCGAAACGTCAAGCTGTAAGTACATAATAATATGTACTTCATAATAAATGTCGCGTTGAGTCCCGTTACTCTTGTTTATAATATTACATTATTTCATTCAACTTTGTTGTTAACATTATGTATTGTACAATGAGTATAAGAGCCAATGCGCACTTGTGATTTTTAATCGGGCGATAATTTAGTCGTTATCATAAGACGATCGTGATCAAACTGTCGGCCAATAGTTTGGTTTTGAGAGCCTGCCCGCACTGTTCGATAGTTTAGTTGAATCCGGGCGCGCGCTCACATAGTCCTTCATGCACAGGCCGATAGTTGTCCGATAGTTGTGCGATAGTTGTCCGATAGCTGTACAACTATTGGCCAGTCATTTTCGATAGTTCGATACTGAATGCGCAGTCTACCGATAGTTGGGCGATAGTTTAGTTCAATGCAGTGCGTGCGCTCACATAGTCCTTCATGCACATTACCGCCCGGCCGATAGTTGTGCGATAGTTTAATCGTACAACTATCGGCCAGTCATTTTCGATAGTTTGATCAGTCGATAGTTTAATCGTCAGTGCGCGCACTGCCATATAACTCTGTACTGAGTCCGAGAACGATCAAACTATCATCCGATTAGAAATCACAAGTGCGCGTTCGCTCTAAATGGCAGAGCGCGCACTGACGATTAAAAATCGACCGATCAAACTATCGCACAGCACAACTATCGGCCGGTCGGTACCTAATGTGAATGAAGGACTATGTGACCGCGCGCACTGCATTCAACTAAACTAATCGCCCAACTATCGGCTGAAAGTTTGATCACGATCGTCTAAGTAGTACAGTAGTAAACACGTAGTTTACACTTGCAAGTTGCTATTCGACACTGTCGGACATTTATCGCAAAAGACTTACTTGCAGGTGGAAATGAGGCCTTACGATGATTACGACTAAACTATCGGTCGACTAAAAATCAAAAGTGCGCGTTAGCTCTTACTCTATACTGAATCCGAGAACGATCAAACTATCGCATGATTCAAAATCACAAGTGCGCGTTGTCTCTAAGTGATAAGCGAGTGATGAAAAAGCAACACATGTTTTAAAATATGTAATGTGTTGCTGATAAGGGCGTCGCGTCGCCAGCTCAAGGGCTAGGCCCGTTCTGTTGATTATAGCTGAAGAAAATAATCATAAGGGCTCCGTAGACAACATACGTTTTGTTCGCTCTATCTTTATCTTCATTACTGAGGGAGTGAAGTTGAAATTGTTCGCGTAAAAGAATAATAGTTCATATCTCGGACAAAAATTTAAAGTAAGTATGTCTTATACGTAGTCAGTCCCTGTCTTATGATTATTGATTACACTTCGAAATAAGGACCACATTTTGTTTGTTAACGTTTTATAAAGACTTCCAGATTAGAGTCGGCACTCGGCACATCTGGTTTTTCATGTTCACTTTGATTACGCCCTTAACGCTTAATTGTATTTTGTTTTGTTTAAATAGATACTAAACTCAATATTTCTCATTGTTACCTACATTATAAGATTTCAAGTGGTAATAAAACCATTTCTCTATTATTTTTGGTGTGTTTATTTCTACAACAACTAGCTGACTCGGCAAACGTTGTTTTGTCATAATTGCCATATAAGTTATAGTGGACCCGGTGAACCTCGTATCACCAACATCTAATAAAAAACTAAAAAACACGCTTTATTAGCCAACCTATCCTAACCTAGTAGAAAATAAGTTTTTTGTAAAAACTTCGTTTTTATGACAAGCTTTTTTGTTGACTGTACTTTAGTATTGCATTGTCATCCAAAGAAGTGGGCCTAGCTTACAAGATTTAACCTAACGGACATAAATGTACGTAATACATACCTACACTTTAAAAGCCAGCACCTTCGTGCCTAGTAAATGTTTAATATCGAGCCAAGAGGTTACTTGACCCTTTTTTATATATGTTCTAAACGACTACTAAAATATTGTTCTATTACACAAAAAAAAAATGGTATACAGGGGTCACCATTTAGTTTAATTGCGGGTCCGTTTGTAACAAATATAAACTCTATTGCGGTCCGTTTATAATGTGTGATAATAACTAGCAACCAAGACTTAAAAATGTCAATCCTACTAATACTTATTCTAAATGGGAAAGTCTGTTGATTCTTTTGATTGTTACTGTTTCACACAAAAACTACGGAACCGATTTGATGATAGGTATAGTAGTTTTGGCAACCCTAGCTGTCCACCATGTCAGTCGATAGATCATTGGTGCTCTGACGTTATCTATACAAATAAATAAAATTGGAGTGTCTGTTTGTAATATTAAAATAACCGATTTTTACTACCATACATGCATTATGATTAATATGGTATATATATTAACATTTTTTACAATTTCTGTCTGTCTGTCCGTCTGTCTGTCTGTCTGTTTGTTCCGGCTAATCTCTGAAACGGCTGAACCGATTTTGACGGGAATCACTTGGAGGCAGGTAGCTGACGTAATAAGGAGTTACTTAAGCTACTTTTTATTCCGATATTCCCACGGGAACGAGAACCACGCGGGTGTAACCGCGGGCGGCCGCTAGTACTACTTAAATGTAAACAACCACTTGACAGTTACTCAACAACGTTTCTGTTCCGGTGGCCAAAACTGGAGGTAACGTGTTTTGTTTTTAATGTCATTTTGCTATCAAGCTGCTGTTCAACCATAGCGCCGCTGTCACCAAGCACGTACCCAGGATTGGTGGAATGATGTTTGTTGCTCAATCATGCCAGAACGGCTGAACGGATTTGGCTGAAATTTGGGGCACTGATACTTTATAGCCTGGAGTGGAACATAGGCTACTTTTTATCCCGAAAAAATATCACATTCCCGTGGGATAACGTCGTGTAGTCCACGCGGGTGAACCCGCAGGCGGAAAGGTAGTAGCAAATAAATTTTCACATAATAATTGAATCGGTTGTTTCAGAAACCACATAACCACACATGTGCCTTTTTTCAAATATTCACTTTTACAGGCAACATAAATATTTGACCCTACTACAAGTTTTCTGTAAAAATGACACACATCCATCTATCCTGTCCTCAGTGATAGAGGATTCCGGGAGTAGTGCGCTTTCACCTTCAGCCTTATCACCACTTAACATCAGGTGTGAGTGCTACCTCGTTGTGGATTAAAAAAAAAACTTCCTACTTATATTATAAATGTGAAAGTTTAGATGTTTAGATGTTTGTTACTCAATCACGCCAAAACGGCTGAACGGATTTGGCAGAAATTTGGTACACAGATTCTTTTAGCCTGGAGAGGAACATAGGCTTCTTTTTATTCCGGAAACATATCACATTCCCGCGGGATAACGTCGTGTAGTTCACGCGGGCGAAGCTGCGGGCGGAAAGCTAGTAAATAAATATTTTTTGCAGAAATGACACACATCCGGGGGTCTATGCGATATTATATAGGAAATGTAATTAAAATTGTAAATTGTTTTTGTGTAATAAAGTTTTTAATAATAAATAATAAAAAAATTATGTTATTTTTATAATGGCGTTTTACAATAACAACACATATCTATCCAGTATTTTTTTTAGAAACCACATAATAATATCCCCCTTTTTTAGGGTTCCGTAGTCAACGAGGAACCTTTATAGTTTCGCCATGTCCGTCTGTCCGTCTGTCCGTCTGTCCGTCTGTCCGTCCGTCCGTCCGTCTGACCCCAGTCTAGCTCATAGACTCTTAGTACTAGAAAGCTGTAATTTGGCTGTAAAGTGCAAAATTTTGTTAGAGTCAAGTGTCCCCGACCCCCCCCCCCCCCCCCCTACCAGCCAAACGGTTGTTTCTGGATACGTACAAAAATTCACGATAGTAGTACCTACAATTATGACGAAGTTAAAAGGAAAACTATCACAGCTAAGTAGGCTACAAGTTATTGAGATATAACACATTTTCGAAAACCGCAAATATAACTTTGTCATTCATACGAATACTATTAAATACAAAGTTATTTTTTTCTGGCCAAAAATGACAGTGGTATTTTAGTAATAGCACCCTTCCAATATTTTAAAATATCATTCGTCGTCCTTGGCTGTCACCAGAACAGAAAAGATTGTCGATCTGTATTTACAAATTAATGATGGATGACAACTATGTCAGTAGAATCCGCGCCACATAACTTGGCATTTGTGACGCTGATCGAAGTGGTCAGTCGGAAAAATGTGCCTTATTAATTACCCGGCAAAGGAGACTACACTCAACCTAAATCAAGTTGCTATACAGACCATAGATGTGGAATAATACATCTATGATACAGACGACCTGACCATACCAAAGCCATCTTCTATCTCACTCGTTGCGTAGGAGCGCAAGCAGCCGAGAAATAATAGCGGGCCATGGACCATACTCATCAGCAGACGAGTTGAGAGCGTGATATGTGACCGAATGAGGTCCGCTCTAAAGGTCGTCGAACAGTGGTGCACTAAACACAATCTAACAGTGAACCCAACAAAGACAGAAATGATCATGTTCACAAACAAACGGAGTCTAGGAAATCTTAAACTCCCAAAACTTTTTAATACCAGTCTGTCCCTAAGCAAGGAAGTCAAGTATCTAGGAGTGATACTAGACAACAAACTCCTCTGGAATAGACATCACGATAGTAAACTAAACAAAGCCACAATCATCTTCTGCCAATGTAAAAGACTACTCGGCAAAAGTTGGGGACTATCACCGAAAATAACGATGTGGCTGTATAAAACTTATACGTCCCATAATCACATACGCAACCGTTGCCTGGTGGTCCAAAACGGAGCAAAGCACCGTCATAAACAAACTGCAGAAATTCCAAAGATTGCCATGCTCTGCGACAACCGGCTGCATGCAAACCACTCCCACAGCCGCCCTAGAAGTAGCCCTGGATCTAACGCCCTTGGATCTGTTTATACAACAGGAAGCCTCCATGGCTGCTATAAGGCTTAAACACCTGGGTCTGTGGTACAATCGAGAGGTTCCTCACTCCACATTGTGGAATGATTTAGTGCAAAATGAGTCACTAATCGCTGCCCCATGCGATAGGATACCCAAGCAATACATTTTCGAAAAGAAATACCGAATACAGTTATTTGAAAGTGATCGAGATTACTCTGGCATACATGAAGTCCGAATCTATACGGACGGCTCCAAGATGGGGACTGGAACTGGAGCTGGAGTATTCTCACAAGATCTGAATATCAAAATATCACTAGCGCTGGGCCAACACAGTTCGATATTTCAATGCGAATGTGTTGCAATAATAAACGCCGCTACCACGGCCCTGTCCATAGATATGAAGGAACTAAACATCCGAATACTGACCGACAGCATGGCCGTCCTAACAGCATTGGAGGCCAACACGATCAACTCCAGTAGCACTTACGAATGCCACAAAGTTTTGGATCGTCTAGCATCCAACAATCATTGTAGGATTACTCCGGTAATCCTACAATGGATTAAAGGGCATAGTGGATCACACGGAAATGACGCCGCCGATGAGCTGGCTGAATGGGATCTTCCACAATAGTGGCAGGACCTATACCTACTTACTTTTTATCTCGATATTCCCACGGGAACAGGAGGGAACCACGCGGGTGGAAGCGCGGGCGGCCGCTAGTTTAAATATAAAACAAAAACAAATGTGTCACATAACATGTTTTCTGATTTTTTCTACATAACAAATAACGTAGTTAGTTAATCCTTACATGCACATAAATTAACGAGGAAGAAACTCTTTGAAATTTGTAACTCCTTAAAAGCTATGCATATTTTCGTTTCAAGTAGCAGCAATCTAAATATTTTACCATGTTAACTATCGGGTACTATTTTTTTTTTCTTGGATTCACAATGTAATTTTTATTATTGAAAACAAAATATTAGAAAGAGTCGTTACGACTCCGTAACTCAGTGCTTAGAGCATTCGCCTGGATAGGGAAAGGTCGTGGGTTCGAGTCCCATCGGAGCTAGTGTTGTAATGTGAGACAGATCGATTTTTTCTAAGAGGCCCCATATACGGTACGATGGATCTGTACGATCCATCGTTTCAGACCAATCTAAACGTAGCTAGGGCCCATAGTACTTCGTTTTCAATATCACGTAAGTACTACTTAGTTGCCACCCGTGACTTCGTATGCGTGGAATTCAGTTTATTATCTTTGACCTCCGTGACCAAGTGGTGTACGCACCTGTTTTCAAGGTGCCGCTATCTTTAGTAGTCTCGGGTTTGATTCCCGTCGGGTAAATACTGAAAACGATTTTTTTATATTTCCTCGGGACTGGGTGTATGTGGTAACTTCCAATTTCCATAATACTTGTGCTTAAGGGCAGGATCTTCCAAAAACTCTGTCTTTGTCTTTTTCCTTACGTGTGAAGACTAATGAAAATAACCTCACTTTTTTATTTTTTCAATGTTTTTGTAGTTATTTTGAGCATAAATTCACTTTTTGAAAAAGTAGCCTGAGAATAGTCTACAATATATCATTACTAACCTATTTTTCTATATAGGTATTATTCGTGAACTAGAGATTAATAATCTGAGTATAAAACCAAAAAAATATACTTAAAAATAATGAAAATGTTCTTTGTTTTTGAAATTTTTTATTGTCGAGTTACGATACGAATATACGTGTTTCTAGCCACAAAATAATCAAGATCGTTTATGAAACTTCAACATTACTTATATTTTTATCTGCTCATAATAAAGAATATTTGATTGTTTACTTTTGAATCAAAAATAGGTTGGTTTCGATAATTTGGAAGTAATACGTGCCCTTTAAGCTATATATTTCTACTTGCAGGGCTGGTGGATTATTTTTCCGTAAATATGTTTCCTATAGGTACCTACTTACAAAGTTGCATTGTTAATGCATAAAAATAAATTAAAATCTTAAAACTAGTTCAGTCATCAATAGTCATCATTTTGTGCAGTGTCCGGCAATGAGAGCTCTAAAACGGTAGGTAGGTAGGTACCTGAAAAATTTCTGGGTTAAACAGTTTTCGGGAAAACTTGACTGAACCAAATCGAGTTAGGTCCACAAATAATATATATATGTCGCAAACGGATAGTTGAAACCGGCGGATAGTTAAGTATGGCAGCATGTGTAGGTACCCATTGGAAGTCCTGTAGAACACCATTATAGGTTAGAAATTAGGTTAATTAGGAACACGTGATAGGTTAGAAATAATAACCACGAAATTTTGAAATATTCCGATCTGTCCCCCTGCTCTGTCCCCATGGGGTGACAGAACGGACAAAAAAGTTTGATCTGTCCCCCTGTTACCGATGAGGGGACAGTTAGAACTTTATTTACCTCCTTCATGTTTTATCTGTCCCCCTATCGGTATTAGGGGGACAGATCAAACTTTTTTATTCCTGTTTGTCCCCCATAGAATAAAATAAATAAAATAATTATTTTATTATTTTTATTTATGTTCTTGAAAGTTTATTAACACTTATTTATAGTGCAAACAGTCATTTTTGAATTCTTTTTCGCGAGCTGTGTTCGACATAACGTGACCTTGAGCACTGCCAGGGCTGCGTTTCGTGGTTTTGGGTGTGGTTGTTTGGTAAAAGTTTCACCCGTTTAAGTTGCAACCGAGCCACAGAACGATCGAGTTGTTTTTATAACCTCAAAATTTTTGACGACGCTTGTGTTGGAAATGATTTACTTTTGCTCGAGTTTTATAGCTATCTCTGCAACATTTTGACTTTAATCCTCCTGGAAGATGAGATAGACGAAGTAATGAGAAGTTTTCCAGTAGGTTCTATAATGCTCAATAGATGTCGCTGCGACCACTTTTCTTTTTTTTCTTAATTTTCATGTATAGTGCCACAAGCTTTTCTGTTCCGGTGACAGTCGTGACAGAGGAGCCACTTGCAATACGAAATTACCTGTCAAAATGGACTGTCGTATGAAAACAGTTTTAGTTCCAAAGAGGAACTAAAACAGTTTTCATACGACAGTCCATTTTCCAATCACCGGAACAGAAAAGATTGGCACACTATATGGTATGTTTTTTTGCGTTCCCCAGTTTACGGGAAAGTTGAATGTATTGTTTCACGAATTTTGTTGCGTATATATATTAATGAGTTATCGTTTTTTTCTTTTTTTACCTGATTTTGATTATATTTTAATTTAAATAACTGTTAATGTCAGAAAGAAAAGAAAATGTGGAAAATGTGGCATTTTCATGAAAAAGTTGAAATTAATGGCTCAAATTAATTAAGAAATTAGTACCTAAATATGTACTGAATTATCATTCTCTAGATGCAAAAACAAACTTGAACAAACTTTTCAACTTGACAGTTATTGTACATTTTTATAGGTACAACAAAAATAGCGAAGTACCTATGGATAAAAACCTACGGTTGAACTTTAAGTCATATCCTAAAAGTAGTAATTTAGAAATAAAACCTTATATAACAAGATTATTTACATATTTATTTACATTTTAAAATTTTATTTTGTTTTGCGTAGGCTGAGGCTGACACACGTTCAAGGTATTGTTATTAAAAAAAAAAAAAGTTTCGCTAGCGCCATCTCTTGCACCTATTTGAAATAAGCTTACGATACCTTTTGGAAAATTCCTCATTACGGCGTTAAAGTAAAACGTTTTGACTTTAAATTCAAACTTTGACACTTTTCATTGTTCAAACGTCAAATAGCTGTCAGAGTGAAAAACAACCATTCGATTTGATGGTTGTTTGGTTGCTGCACTCTGAGCCACAGAACGGGTGAAACTACACTCTGACAGCTGTCAGAGTAAAATTTCACCAAGCCACGGAACGGCTAGAGCGCGCGCCGGAGTGCGCTCGAGTGCACTCGAGTTAAGCCACAGAACGCACCCTAGATATGGCTTAGTTTTAGTTGTGCGTTTTTCGTGCTTGCAATAGGTTTCTAGTGGCCGTTTTCACCAAATGTTAAGACATTCCTAAGGCAATGCTTATCGTTAAGCGATTCCTAAATGGAACTTTTACGTTTCACTACAACTTAAGAACGTCCTAAGCAGCTAAGAAGCTCCTAAAGTTAGGACACAGAAAACAGCCGCCTATGTGTTAAGGATCAACTTTATGTCAAATGAAACGTCAAACTTGACTTGAGATAACTCGTATATAAAGTTTAAAATAATAATAAATTTGTATTATTAAAAATGAATGTGCAATATTTGTTTGAATTTCTGGATTTCTTTGACGATTTTGACGACGATAAAGTTTTTAAAACAATACAAAAAAATTGTACGGAGACCGCGACAAATTTCGGACAAAAACCATTTTTTCTTCAGTACTGTAATTTGGCGTCCGCTTTATTTTTACCTCCTCCAATAAAAATTATTATATTTTTAAGTATAATACAATTTCTTTTAAAAACCTATAGAGCATAACGAAACAATACAACTGACTCCGATTAACAGTATAGTCCCCCACACTTCTATCTGTTCCGGTGACAGCTGTGACAGAGGAGCCACTTGCAATACAAAATTAGCTGTCAAAATTGACTGACGTATGAAAACGGTTTTAGTTCCAAAGATTATCACTAGAACAGAAATGGTTGTCGCACTATGACTGAAAACACAGACCATAGATAAATTAAACTTAACCAAGACGTTCCTAGCTAGGAATCTCTTTAGTAGTTTTGGTTGGTGAAACGTAACAGTATCATAAGGTACTTAAATAAGATTTTCTTAGCTAAGAAATACCTTACGAGTGTTTGGTGAAAATGGCCGTAGGTGTTATTATTCTAAGTTATAACTTCTACAAACAAAGGCGATTTATAAACCGAAACCATTTTGGCTTTTATTTAAGAAAAGGTTGCATTACTTGTCTTTTAAGAACAAAATATAATTATTTTATATATTTAATTCTATGGGGGACAAACAGGAATAAAAAAGTTTGATCTGTCCCCCTAATACCGATAGGGGGACAGATAAAACATTAAGGAGGTAAATAAAGTTCGAACTGTCCCCTTTTCGGTAACAGGGGGACAGATCAAACTTTTTTGTCCGTTCTGTCACCCCATGGGGACAGAGCAGGGGGACAGATCGGAATATTTCGAAATTTTGTGGTTATTATTTTTTTGTGACTCTGTCAATCTAAGGGATGATAAAATAGCTTACGGAAAAAAATATCGGCCTAGGCGTTTAATTAAATGACTGATTTAACCATTTGGCTGTACCACAAAGCTTCTTCGTAGTGCACTGCAGACTGCAGAGAGATAATTTACAATTTCGTCTTTATTTAGGCACTATGATTTTTTTTTCAATGTCAGCGCTAGTGTACAGGCTGCACAACCTTAAGTATGGGTCCAATGGTATTATTATAGAGTTATGTATCTAGTGTGTACTAAAAACGTTCATCATCATCATCATTTCAGCCGTACGACGCCCACTGCTGGGCATAGGCTTCCCCCAAGGATCTCCACAACGATGGGTCCTAAAAACGTACTAATCGCTAATTAATAAAACTATATTATTGATATTTATTAGATGCTTAAAGTGGCACTTTTAAGTATTTTACCTACACTCATGTTATAATATTCGAATTATGAACTACTTAATACCTGAACATAATAATGACACAGTTTATACCATAGCATAATTTAAAGAAATTTAAAACACAACCTGTATCGTAATGACCTTTTCAACACACACACAGTGAGCCATATTACATCGATCTTTATTACGTTTATTACGATTACGTGTACTTTTTTCAGTTTATTTTTTAATTTTAATTTTTGTGCATGTCGTGGCAGCCTTTAAGTAAGGCATCACTTTGAAAAGTGTCTCTTAAAGTATGTTTAAGCTAGTAATAAGTGAATGTCTTGTTGGTTGTCCAATAAATAAATAAATAAATCTTAGGGCCATAAACCGAACTATAACACACGCGTGCATAATAATATTACAGTACTAGTTGCGTAATAGAATTATCCCTACAAAGTTAAGTTAGTACTTAACTGCAAGTTATATCATATATGCGAGTCAACAGAGCATTTTAATCTCCGAATGAGAATCCTTTGCAGAATCAATATAAGATGGGAGTTTTAATTTGTCCTCCTCAGATAAAAGTAGGTAGGTACTTAGGTACCTACTTAATATAATTGAAACTAAGCCGAACTAAAATACTTAGTACCTACCTACCTACCACTGTACGGGTGCTTAATCAAGCGAACTAATTGTCGCCGAAAGTTTAATTAGTTCGGTTCACAGGATATTAATAGTTCTGTGGTGCGGCTAACGGACCAACAGTTGAACATTCCAGTAACATACCATGATAATATAAACTCTGTGTTGGCATAGGTATTATAATCAGTGGCGTGCATTGCTTTTCAGAATAGGTAGGCACTATACGCCGCGTGGTGTCTAACCTATAGGCAAGGCAGAAATGTAAAAAAAAAAATTTTGAATATTCAAAATTTCAAAGAATTTTCTCACGAACTATGTGATGTGGCGTGTGCCTTAGTCAGTGTTTAAAACCACCAACGAAACGATTCCAATCCAACGAAGTAGGTATAACGGCAATGTATACTGTACAACAATTAAATTAAGGACAACAGGAGGTAGGTAGCAAAATATGTAAATAGAGTAAACAAAGTATCACCGCCATGTAGAAACGTACAGAGCCATCTTTGGACAAAAAACAAAACTAAATATAAACACCGCCGGTGCTTTTGTAGGCATGCCTACATAAGGGTGATAAATTGCGAAGGTCGAACGTCAGTGTATTACACGTGGGAAGTACGACATTTTTATTTCGTCGTATTCATTTAAATAAAAAATATGAATGCCAGTGATAGTAAATTGTATAGGATTCAAGTAGGCAGCCGGGCAACTGCCTACTGTCGCGCACTGCGCGTTTTTTATGAAGGAAGTTTTTGTTATAAGCACGAATAAATAGAGGTCAGTGGTTATAAGTAATAAAAATTAGGTAAGTATCATAATTTAGTAAGCTCAACCAATAATAATTGGGGAGCACGGATACTAAAATTTAATGGTATTTTTTCGATTTTGCGAGGTAGGCACTGCTTAAATGCCTTTATGCAATGCACGCCCCTGATTATAATATAACAGTGAGAATTTGAGAAAAAGAAGTCGAATTTTACTAATATTACAAATGCGAGATGGCTTGATTGTTCGGATACGACTGAACGGATCAGGGGGGCTAACGGCTAATAAAAATGGATATGGACATGGGCATGGGCTTCATTTGACATTTGAAGCCCATATTATGCCCATAATATATGGACAAAATATCGGCTTCAAATAACACATGAAGCCCATGTCCAAATCCATATTTTTAGCTTGTAGCCCCCCAGGATGAATTGGGCACAGAGATAGATTTTGGTCTAGAAAAGAATATATGCTATACTTTATCCCGGGAAAATATTTCATTCCCACGATAAAACATCGTATAGCTCATGCGGGCAAAGCCGCTAGTGGAAAGTTAATGTGATACTAAACCCTGAAAATGCTAGTTGGAACTCGCGGGAAGACTGTCCGGCTGGGAGGACCAAAGGAGCCAAGACTTGATCACGACCATGTGTCCGGTGGGATCATTTGATCTCTGTCTACCCGACCTGGAGAAAGATTTAATTAACTGTGTGTCGTAGGCCAATCATTCAACTGGGCCGATCAAGATCTTCCTGGACACAACAAGAGCCGGCATTGTGCCGATTATTTTACGATGTGCCCAATATAAAGTTGGCCAGATAGACACAAGAGCAACCTATCTATCGATTTGCCGCACTAGCCATTTGGCCAAAACGAGATAGGCTGGGCGCATCATAATGTAGTTCCATAATGCAAAGCTTGAGGCGTTGTCTGGGTTTCCTACGGGAAAGGGAACCACGCGGTCAAATGGTCAAAACCACCACGCAGCGATTTCTTCCCCTCCTTCCGCCGCGGTGGCGGCAGCAGGTCATCATACTGAGACGTCGACGTCTAAGAAATGATGTTCATCTACCTACATGATCATTTACTTCATCTAGGTACGCATTACCGCCTCACAGACGTGGATCTAATTAAGGTCACATACCTGCGGCGTTTTCTTCCCCTCCTTCCGCGGCGGTGGCGGCAGTAGGTCCAAGTGCGTGGGGCGGGGCGGGGCGCGCTCGTGCGCCGTCACAATCTCTGCCTGCGACGTCGACGCCGCGACGTCCGACGCGCCGCACTCTGACGCCGCTTCTGTTGGGCACCGCTTGTTACAGGCACTCTTAATAAAGAAGCTGTTAGACACGAGATTAAAAAGGAACCGACTGTCGATGTCGGGAGTTTACATTTTTATCATCACATCACAAAAAATACATGTGAAGGTAGCGAGGTACTTAATAATTTGGTCATAAATACGGTTTTGGCGACCGACTGTTAACAGATACTTTGTTTTCTTCTTTAGTAAACCTGATTAACAATGTTCAGTAAGTACCTAATGTTTTTCATTTATTATCAATATATAATTAAAAATATTTTTTTGAGAATTCCATTGACAATATTGTTGTACTTATAACAAGTTATGATCTATGCTATGCCAATTGTAACAGACATAGGGAGGCATAACGAGAGAACGTAAAGTGCGCCATTACGCATTTATGTAGCAAGGCGAATGAACGCAGGAGTTTATGACACGAAACGGATAGCTTCACTACACAAACGTTTCTGACTTCATTTGTGAGATGTTCGATAAGAAACAACATTTTGGAAAGCATTAAAATATTCAATAATTTATTTGTTATTAGCATAGCTTACGAAAGTCGGAACCGACTTTCGTAACATCACGAGCCCAGACAATCGTTGACATTACTTTAGCAAGTGAACACGCGTCGCATCACATTTCTGATTGGCATGTCTCTGATGAGGCGTCGTGCTCCGATCATCGCTGGATCAAATACAACTTAAATACGACTCTCACACCGCCTAAGCCCCGACGTAATCCACGCAAGATGGACCGACGTAAGTATGAGCTTATGACCGCTGAGAAGCTAAGGTGTCTAGACACACCTACAACTCACGCGGTTAAAGCGAATATTGATAACCACGTTGATCGCATAACAACAATTTTAATCACCAGCTTTGAAGAAACATGCCCACTTTCCACTTGAAAGCAACAACGAGGCTAACAGAGTGAAAAACATTCTGTGCAGCGAACCAGTTCACAATCTTGGTTTCCTGAAAAAGCCTGACGGAACATACACCAAAACAGATCAAGAGACCTCAGAACTGTTAATGACCACTCACTTCCCAGGATGCCGCATAACGGAAAGTCGCACATGGGAAGAAAGAGAGGAGATTTCACCTGTTGAAACCGACTGGATCACCGCCCACAAGGTTGTCAACCCAGAGAAAGTAAGATGGGCAATCAACAGCTTCCTTCCATTCAAATCAGCGGGACTAGACGGAATCTTTCCAGGGCTGATGAGGAGGAGCGACGGAGGTCTCACTGACCACCTCGTAGCCATTTACAGAAGCTGCCTAGCACACCGCCATATTCCTATGAAATGGAGGGAAGTCAAAGTAGTCTTTATCCCTAAACCCGGCAAAGGAGACTACACTCAACCTAAATCATTCAGACCAATTAGCCTCACATCATTCCTTTTAAAGGTGTTGGAGAGACTAATAGACAGGGAGATAAGGAGCACTGTATTGGTCAGGAACCTCTTAAATCCAAACCAACACGCCTACTCTGCAGGCAAATCAACAGAGTCCGCCCTACATAAGGTTGTTTCTTATATAGAAGACAATCTCAAACACAAAATATCAACACTAGGCACCTTCATCGACATAGAAGGAGCTTTTGACAAAACCACTTTACCAGCATAAGCCAGGCCCTCTCCAGACATGGTGTCGATCCTACTATTGCCGGGTGGATTGACAGCATGTTAAGAGACAGAGCCATACAAATTACTGTGAATGATACTACCAGAGGAGTAGTAGCCAAAGGATGTCCCCAAGGGGGTGTCCTCTCACCTCTCCTATGGAATATCGTGGTCAATGAGCTGATTAGTAGGCTCAACGACCGCAACTTTCTCACAGTAGGCTATGCAGACGATCTGACCATACTCATCAGCGGGCGAGTTGAGAGCGTGATATGTGACCGAATGAGGTCCGCTCTAAAGGTCGTCGAACAGTGGTGCACTAAACACAATCTAACAGTGAACCCAACAAAGACAGAAATGATCATGTTCACAAACAAACGGAGTCTAGGAAATCTTAAACTCCCAAAACTTTTTAATACCAGTCTGTCCCTAAGCAAGGAAGTCAAGTATCTAGGAATGATACTAGACAACAAACTCCTCTGGAATAGACATCTCGAAAGTAAACTAAACAAAGCCACAATCATCTTCTGCCAATGTAAAAGACTACTCGGCAAAAGTTGGGGACTATCACCGAAAATAACGATGTGGCTGTATAAAACCGTTATACGTCCCATAATCACATACGGAGCCGTTGCCTGGTGGTCCAAAACAGAGCAAAGCACCGTCATCAACAAACTGCAGAAATTCCAAAGATTGGCATGCTCTGCGACAACCGGCTGCATGCGAACCACCCCCACAGCCGCCCTAGAAGTAGCCCTGGATTTAACACCCTTGGATTTGTTTATACAACAAGAAGCCTCCATGGCTGCTATAAGGCTTAAACACCTGGGTCTGTGGTACAATCGAGAGGGTCCTCACTCCACATTGTCATAGTAAAACAATATAAGTAAGCGGACTGGAGCCCTGAGCGAGCGTTAATAGGCTAAACACGTAGGGCTGTCGCTTAAAGTTTATTCAATCGTCAAAAATGCATAGTCAATCTCTATACAAAACAGTTTTCCCCTGTAGGGTGGGCGTCAGGAATCTATAATACAAAGTTTTTTATTTATTTTTGTACATAGACCAGGTGGCCTACCACAAGCTCTTATAGCAGTTATTTTTAAGTTGAGAGAGTGAGACGCCGCTCTACACGCCGTATAGCGGCGTCTCACTCTCTCAACTTAAAAATAACTGCTATAAGAGCTTGTGGTAGGCCACCAGGGGCTGACTAAAAATTTTCATTACCTACTACGTCATGTTATCTGTTTAGTGGTTTGAAAAATTACGGTCGAAATAGGATAAATTAAAACGTGGCTTTACAACAACACCAAGACCAAGAAAAATAGACATGTTCATGCACACAAATATTTGTCTTATTCGGGAATCGAACCCGAGACCACTGGCGCAGAAGATGGGTTACCCCTGCGCCAAATCGGTTGTCAAAAACCGAATACAATATGTACCTACGCCCACTGCGAATCGAACCCGGGGCCTCTGGGTCTGAAATCGGTGGTGTGAATCACTAGACCGCAGAGGCGGTTAAAAATTTATATTATGCTCCCAGTTTATTAATCTAATCATATACCTACCTACACATAGGATTACAAGTTACAATAATTTGTTATTATAAATGTTTTTCTTTCTTCTTTCTTTCTATTTGAAAACTAAACTACAAATTGGTATCTGGTCAACGAAATCGGAAGCAGAACTATTTAGGTAGGTAAGCAGCTATACAAAATATTATGTACGTATCTACGTATGATAATTATAGTAGGTAGATTGTACTCACCGTTCTTGTTCGCTAGGTAATGCGAAGAAAGATAAATCTGGATTAGACAACCCGCTACTGAGACATCCGTATACACTACAATATTTTTTACTTCTACTCGAATTTTTAGCCATCGTAGGTACACGCACGAATTATTACAAATACAAATACAAAATTATTAGAGGGAGGCAGCGCAGCGGCGCGGGGCGTGCGTGTGGTGGGCACGGACAGTTTTACCTTAATAATATTATGCGCGGTCGCGGGCGACCGGCCGGCGGGCGCTGCCACGCATGACTGTCGCCCCGTTATCACCGATAAATTTTGTCAGTGTGTGCGTGCGACGACGCATGACGACGCATACGTACGGTCGCGCTCACATACAAACCGTTTGGGGTGCCTGTCCAGGCAGTCAACGTACTTATATTGTTTTACTATGACATTGTGGAATGATTTAGTGAAACATGAGTCACTAATCGCTGCCCCATGCGATAGGATACCCAAGCAATACATTTTCGAAAAGAAATACCAAATACAGTTATTTGAAAATGACCGAGATCACTCTGGCATACATGAAGTCCGAATCTATACGGACGGCTCCAAGATGGAGACTGGAACTGGAGCTGGAGTATTCTCACAAGATCTGAATATCAAAATATCACTAGCGCTGGGCCAACACAGTTCGATATTTCAATGCGAATGTGTTGCAATAATAAACGCCGCTACCACGGCCCTGTCCAGAGGTATAAAGGAACTAAACATCCGCATACTGACTGACAGCATGGCCGTCCTAACAGCACTGGAGGCCAACACGATCAACTCCAGTATCGTCTACGAATGCCACAAAGTTTTGGATCGTTTAGCATCCAACAACGGAGTAATCCTACAATGGATTAAAGGGCATAGTGGATCACACGGGAATGATGCCGCCGATGAGCTGGCTAGAATGGGATCCTCCACAATAGTGACAGGACCTACACCCATTCTGCCACTCCCATTCAGCCAACTGCGCTCATGGGTAAGGCAACGAACTCGTGCTGCACATAATACTCGTTGGGTAGCTCTAACAAGCTGTAGACAGTCTATAAGATGGCGATGACTGCAGTCTCGCCGCGCTTGACCTGCAGGCTGCTCAGCCTCAATCGTCCAGACCTCCGGATAGTTGTTGGTACACTTACAGGTCACCTTACCTTAAACCGACAACTATTTATTATGAATGCGACAGACAGTCCTCTATGTAGAGGTTGCCTGAACGCTGAGGAAACAGCCGCCCACGTGATCCTGGAGTGCGTAGGTTTGGCCGCACAACGAACAGAAATCCTCACAGAGGTGAGGTCGCTCCTAGAAGCCTGTGAACGCCCCAGGAGGCTTCTGCGCTTCTGGAAGGAGCTAGGATGGCTCGACTAGCCATGTTCACGCATAACGGACCAAATATGAGTCTAAATGCGGAAAAATGTCAATACCAAATACCAAATAGCATAGCGCGGAAAACCGATGGCCGTTGGGGCGGAAAGGTTCTTGAATGGCGACCGCGTGCCGGACGACGTTCCGTGGGCAGGCCCCCTACAAGGTGGACCGACGATCTGGTCAAGGTCGCGGGAAGCCGCTGGATGCGGGCAGCGCAGGACCGTTCGTTGTGGAGATCCTTGGGGGAGGCCTATACCCAGCAGTGGGCGTCGTTCGGCTGACATGATGATGATGATGATGATTTGTTATTAGCAGCTGTTATGAATTCGCTGCGAGGGGCCCGTGGTGCAGTGGTTAGCGCGGTCTGCGATCGTTGTCGTCGTCGAATCATGTCGCAATGGTTACGGTATGGGTGACCAAAAAATAATAATTATCTAGCACTAATCGGCACAAGCCCGCGTCGTGGGCCATGGCCTATTCTCCTTATCCATCCATCCATAAGGAAGGCCTGTGCCCCAGCTGGGACATTAAATGGCTGATGAAGATGATGTTGTCATTTTTTTAATTTGACGACTTTGGGTGAAATAATATACCACGGAGAAAAAAACAGCTTTTTACTTTAAGTAGTTTCTTGCCAGTTCTTCTTTATAATCCGATGACGTAGCTTCTTTAATATTCTCAAAGGGTGTAAAAATACCTATGAAGAATAAATGAAATCGATTTCTTTTTTAATTTAGTACTCGTCAAGACGATTCAAACGAGCCTAAACTCGATGGGGTGCATGGTTGCAAATGTTGCAATACTGAGTTCCTGTAGCCGTCTTCCGGCTTCATCATCAGACCCTGGAAACTATAATTTGATTTTATCTACACTCATGTTATAATATTCGAATTATGAACTCATGCCTGAACGTATAATGATACACTACATGCCATAGTCAACTTTAAAAATGAAAACTGCTGTATCCGGGTGTTTCATAATGACCATTAATGGACCATTATGAAACACCCAGATACAGCTGTCACTCATTATAAAACACTTATATTTCTTAATTTTACAGTCTCCATGGCAACCGTAGGATTTACCGGCCCTGACTTCCAATCCAACTCTTTTAAGCCCTTCTTTAGCCGGCAACAATCAGAAACCTTTTTAAAATTAGTATTTTGAATTTAGAAGGAATAGACCGTATAGTCTCCTATGAGTGGGGTTTGGCACCAATTCCCATTTTGTAATTAATATTGATTTGCTTTATTTTTGAAATATATAATAAACTAGCGGCCGCCCGCGGTTTCACCCGCGTGGTTCCCGTTCCCGTGGGAATATCGGGATAAAAAGTACATATAAACCTTCCTCTTGAATCACTCTATCTATTTAAAAAAAACGCATCAAAATCCGTTGCGTAGTTTCAAAGATTTAAGCATACAAAGGGACATAGGGACAGAGAAAGCGACTTTGTTTTATACTATGTAGTGATGTAATGAGTGAAGATATAGTAGTGTATGAGACTGCACATAACTCGGTATTATAAGATAAAGATATAGATAAAAATATTCTTTATTCACTTAGACATAATAAATATGTACTTATGAATCGTCAATATTTTCCTACGCGACAGTCACATAAACTACTATTACTTATATATTTTATCAAAGTCACCTATGATGCTAGAGGTATTGCAAAAATGTTTATATTGTATTGTCATCATAAATTTTATTATTGATTTAAAAAAAATATCTCCTTTTCTATTTTTCATAAAATATTTTGGAACCCCCAGTTGATAAAATATAATAGTAATTAGTTTGAATATTTGTATTTTTCCCGTCGTTTTATCACAATTTAAATATATAATAATAATAAATAAATAACTTCTTACAATCACACCAATTATCTAAGCCCATGTTAAATTCATTATGAAACTGTATCATGGAAAACTTGATAACGGATAAATAAATATATAGGTGTACTTAAATACTTTTTGTTTGTAAATACATACTTAATATACAAAGTAAACACCCAGACCAAGACAAACAGACATGTTCATGCACACAAATATTTGTCTTGTTCGGGAATCAAACCCGAGACCTCTGGCGCAGAAGGTGGGTAGCCTACCCCTGCGCCAAATCGGTCGTCGAATATATGTATAATAATTTCACATTAGCAAGCCAAATTAAACAGTTCCTTTTTTGAGATTAGACAAAAACTGCAAGTTTCTCCGTGAGCATGGCGCATGCAACTACGCTAAAATTTAGGGGGCTCAGTATCAAATTTAAAGGACACAGCACATTACATCAACTCGGAAAGGGATCGACACCGTATCGCCTTTCGCCTCGCCCGCCGTCGACCAGGCGTCAACCTAACGCAAACACGTAACCAAACCGGATCAACGTCGGTACGTCGGCTCGGCTACGGCTAGGCAACGCCGCGCTTACGGCTAGGCGACGCCGCGCTTACGGCTCGCCGCACAGTGGTTCCATAAAAACAAAATAAAAAAAGAATGAGAGAAAAAAATGATAAAAAAAAGACAAAAAAATTAAAGAAAATGTAAAAAAATGAGAAAAAAAAATGAGTGAGTGTGGTCCCATTCAAATTTAATCAAGAACTGACGAGAAGTTCTGGAGTTAAGGACACAGCACATTACATCAACTGGGAAAGGGATCGACACCGTATCGCCTTCGCCTCGCCGTCAACCTAACGCAAGCACGTAACCAAACCGGATCAGCGTCGGTACGTCGGCTCGGCTACGGCTAGGCGACGCCGCGCTTACGGCTAGGCGACGCCGCGCTTACGGCTCGCCGCACAGTGGTTCCATAAAAAAAAAAGAATGAGAGAAAAAAAGTACTTAATAAAAAAAAATAAAAAAAAAAATGTCAAAAAAATGAAAATAATGAGAAAAAAACATTAATAAAAAAAATTATTTTCATTTTCATTTTCAGACCACTGTGCGTAGAGCCGTAAGCTCGGGTACGGAGAGACGTGAGCGCGTGGACGACTAGCGGTAAGCGCGGGGATAGCAAGTTAAGCGAAGCGACCCGCAAAGCGGTTCGTGAGCTGGTCCCGAGGCGAGGCGATTACGTTACGATTCCGATTAGTGTGCTTTGCAGTAGGGGGTTTCATACAAAGAATACTGAACCGCTCGAGTTGATACGGTGTCGATCCCTTTCCGAGTTGATGTATGTGCTGTGACCTTTATCATGGAAAATTACTAAATATAATAATAGTTTAAACCGCCTCTTTGGTCTAGTGGCACACGCCAACCGGTATCAGACCCAGAGGTTTCGGTTCGTTTCCCAGAGGGGGTAGGTAATGTAGGTATTGTATTTTTTTTGGTTGGTGGTAGGACTTGTTATAAGTCCGCCTGGCTAGTTACCACCATATTATCTAAGTCTGACGCGATAACAACAGTGTTTTCATCCCATCGATTCGAAAAGCGATGATTGTTTATCTAATAACAGGGTCCAAAACGATTCATTTTTTACCTGTTATGACAAGAGGGAATAAATGAGATTTGAATTTTGAACAGCTTCATAACAGGGTCCAAAACGATGAGATTTGAATTTAGAACATAATTAAAGAAGCATTGGTTGGAGTGTAGCAAAGGGTGAGCAGTACCTACTTAAAAAAAAAATTCAACTGATTTTGTATGGGGCCGGGACTTTTTTCGGGAACGAGAAATTTTCAAAAACGGAATTTTAGAAAATTGAGAATATCTCGTAAACGGTGAGTCGTAGCTAAAATCTAACAAAGTTTTCAACCCCCCTACGTCATACTTATAAGAAATCTGATGGACATATATTTTTTTAATTTAATTTGTTTTTATTTCAAAACTCAATATTTTTTTCTTGCCCGACTAGCGCTATGATGTATCCGAACGACAAAGAAAGGTAGGTAGTTTGAGTTGTCTTTACTGCTTTTCTTATAGAGGGGGATGAAAAGCAGAGTGTATTACTCGGCCGCAAAATTATTTTCACCTCGGGCGGCGTATATTGAATCCCTCGCCGTAAATATATTATTTTGCTCCCTTGTAATACAGTCTACTATTTCAGCATTGTTGTGTTTCGGCAGTTAGAGATAATATAGCCAGTTCCTCAGTGGTTGAGGATTCCGGGAGTATTGCGCTTCCACATTCAGCCTTTTTTTTATCCACTACTTACGGGGTAGCACTTAGCCTTCATCACACCTGATGTTAAGTGGTGATAAGGCTGAAGGTGGAAGCGCACTACTCCTGGAATCCTCAATCACTGAGGAACTGGCTATCTTATCTCTAACTGCCGAAACACATTAATGCTGAAAACATCATTGTTATGCCGTCAGACTTAGTTAAAATGGTAGTAGCTAGCCAGGCGGACTAAGAATAAGTCCTACCACCAACCAAACCGAATACAATATGTACCCGCCACTGGGAATCGAACCCGAGACCTCTTGGTCTGAAATCGGTAGTGTGAACCACTAGACCACAGAGACAGTTTTAAGTTTAGACTATTATTATATTCAATAATTTTCCGTGATTAAATTTAATGCTGAGCCCCCTAAATTTTGGCGTAAGTAAGTAGTTGCATGCGCCATGCCCACTGAGAAATTTTTACTTATCAGCAGTAAGTACCTACTTACCCCTAGCATGAAAAACTATCGTTATGGTAATCGAATAGTAAAGCTGTCAAAGTGCTGCTGTCGATATTGAATTCCAGTTCCTTGCCCTGCTCTGGTTTTCATACAAAATACTAACAATAACAAAAGCGGTTAAGTAAGAACCATAACGACAGTTTTTCACCCCGTTGATGTGAATAAAAAGAAGTTGTAATGATAATGACCGACCATGAAAGTTTAAAATATTGTATTAGCCGGTAAACATAGAGACACTGGTAATAAATGATGACGTCTCTCATAAAACTGTTGTATCATACGAGCGCGTTGCGTCGGATGTCATAAAATTAATACATAAAAGCTAATTATACGTCCGTCGCCCATGGCAAGAAAAAGAAAATGTATAAGTAATGCTAACAATGTGGCTAAAATAAACCACCTTATTTAGATCATCATCATCATCATCAGCCATTTTAATGTCCCCACTAATGGGGCACTAGCCTTCGTTATGGATAAATAAGGAGAGTGGGCCATCCATGACATGACCCACGCACGACGCTGGTAAATATTATTCTGTGACGCTGGCCCAGTGCGGATTGGTGTTGTGCGTATTGACGACTGCAAATGAAGCCATTGCAATTGTTAATACCTCCTCCTTTACGGAGGGGGGTGGGGTGAAAGTTTTTTGTCACCCATCCCGTGACTGACCATTGCAAAAGTTGCTTAACCTCAACGGTGCGGTTGCAGGACGAGCGCGCTGCTTCTTCATTTTGAAAACAAAGTTAAACTCTTTGTTAAACACATTGTTAAGAGTAATCATTGTTATCAATAGAAATTCTCAAACGGTCTTCGAGTTAAAAACTCCAGACAAAGAGTTAGTCAATAAAAGAGGTTTTATGATAAAACGATCTACATAAAGTAGGTGTACCTACCTATATCTATAGAATGTAAACATCAGATTTCTTAGTATCTTTATGTACCTACTACTACCTACTTATGAAGTTAGTTATAATCTGTTAACATTCAGCCAAGTGTATTTTAACAAAACATTAATTGCTATAAACCCAACATTTTCACGAAATAAACATTTATAATAAATGATATGGTTACAAAGACATAAAAGAGTAAATAAAACAAAGCTTCCAGCGCGAATAGGACAAGTTAATGAAACGTTAGCAAAATCGCTCTCGCAATTCTTATCTCGGGCAATAGATGAAGGGTCATGAATTCGCTCAGCTTGATATTCACCAACAATATTTTATTACACAATGAACAAACACGAGCAATCTGTCGCTAGCAGGGGCCTTACTACGAGCTATAAAACGTTAAACAATGTTGAAGTAATATTTTAAGGACGCCATACACGAGTAAGTTTGCCGTCAAGTTTGCTTGACGCGGCATTCGGCAAACTTAATGGTGTGGTGTGTGGCTATCAGTGTGCATGACAAGTCCACTTGAAGCATAAATTGAATTTTTGCTTCAACCATTGTTGAAAGGCTTGTCTGACGATAGACTGGATCGGTATGGCTGTCTGGCTGTAAGCGAGGTGGCGTTACACGCGGTGTATAGCTTCGTCCTTTTATTAACATGACAGCTGGTGGTAGGCCCCCAGTTATGAGATAGATAAGAAGATAAATTATTCACGATTGTCGGGATTTTACGAACAGTGCGTTTATTTGTAGACAATATTGTTTCATTAACAAGTCAGTCACTGAACCCGATCTTCGTGGTGCGGATTTGTTGTGTGACAGATTCTTTTTAAGAGCAAAAATATAATACCGGCTTATCTCATTTATTTCACGTTGAAAATAATCACTGTATCTTTATCCTATAGATATCGTCATCGTCACACTAAGCGCGTTCTACATTACGAAAGTAACACGACTGGTATCCGACGCCAGTCGCAGAGACCTGAGGATGCCTGAGGCCTTACTCTAATCCAAAGAAACGAAACTTCGTTAGCCCAACGCCGGCCGGCCGCCACCACCGCCGCTTTCACTCGATTGTTCATGCCCGTAGAGTGAGAGGGACGATGTTTCGTTTTTATTCGAATTAGAATAAGCCTACTGTCATTTATAGCGTGTAGTGTGCGAGTCACTATTACTACACAAATATGCCTCGGCGACTCGTCTCCGCGACTAGTGTCGTATGGATCTGTAGGTAAGTATTGTAATAAGACCGTGTAAGATCGGGTAGACTATTAATACCTACGTTATACCATGTTATAGGTACCTACCTATCGTGAAACGAACATGTCGAAACAATAAAAACATCGCAATAGTAGCTATCTACTGCGCTTATTGTATGGATTTTAAAAGCTTCTGATTCATCGATAGACGGTCCAATCTCTCTTATAATCTTAACGGAGGATTTGTGGAAGCGTATTTGAAGGAGCTTAGCAAGGCTCCCGTCACCGCAGGCCGCGACGAAGTAATTGGATTGTCCACTCACTGCACTGCTTGTATTAGCAGAGAAGTGCTGACTCATCGATAGTCAACTGAAGTACTTACTCACTGGCTAGCTAGAAATATCGAATATCTGTACGACATAAAGTTAGGAATTTGGAGTGCAGCTGACGTGCTGGGATAACCTTTTTTTCACTCATTAGCTTCGAACAACAGTAGCACTAGACAACGCGCCTCACGAAGTAAATGGAGAAAAAGGTTACAAAGGTTACGATCTTACGTCATAAACTTAGGTCATAAATAACATAAGCGATAAGAAATATGACGTATGAGCGTAGATACCTTTAAAGTGCGCTCTTATTTGCTCGGCCGTTTTTGGCACACCAAGCGGTTATCTAGTGATATTGTTGATCCAACTTTACGTCTTTTTTTGGATTTACAATGTTATTTTTATTTACTGTCAAAAATTGATGACGCAATAAATATACTTAAGGGCTTTGCAAAATATGCATTATTGAACATACATTTAATTTAAGATGAGGTAAGGTGCGGAAGAATTTGTAAGCAATATTATTTTAATGACTGACATTTGTACTTTCAGAAAAATTTAAATACCGATTACGTTATGTAGGTATGTACAAAAATGGGATGTAACAAATTAAAAAAAACAGGTGACAAACATGTACATAACTAAAGACAATGGAAACATGAGTAATGTACGAATATTTTTAACGTTTTTAGTAGGGAATGAAGTAAGCCAATACCCTATTTAAATAGGTAAACATTAACAAAATCATCAGGTGTTATTTAAATAAAAATTAATTTACTTGCACTGTTCATAAAATATCCCGAGAATCGTGTGTAATGCACAATTGCACCACACGACGTAATCCCATTTATTATATTTAACATCTGGCTTAAAATACCGAGCATTTATTTCGAAGCGCAGACGACGAAGCATTACAAAACTAGTGTTTCATTTATTGATAACTGCGCTTCGAAAACACCTTGTTATGATATATGCGTTATACCACAAAAACGCAAAAAGAATTTTAAGCTGAGCATGATTCACACAGATCAGTTGAAAGTCAATCACGTTTTACGTGACATCAGACAGAATGATTTCGAGGTAATGTATGTACCTAATTGTGAACACTGTATGTGTTCACAATTACATACATTACCTCGAATAGCATTTTACAAGATAACTGCCTTGTTTTTGAAGTCGGTTAAAAAAGACTAACTGTTGGCCAAATGATTTGATAGAAAGTCACTACTGTACATCTTGTAAAGCTGTCGGTGCCTGTGGTAATCAGAAACGATCGCTTGGTCTTTCTTACTCTTATTGACAGATTCAACATTCCATCAGATCATCTAAACAGTCTTCTGGTAGGTACATCAAATTGTCTTTAGACTTTTATTTAACCTTCGTTGTGCATACCTTTGGAAGGTGGTAGGTCACTGGCGACGCCGCTGGGTGCTGGCTCGTCTATGGCTGAGGAGGTGGAGGGGGCTGGCTGATCTGGGGTGTTGGACTGTTGGATCTTGTGGCAAACCTCGAATGCCTGGCCCACGGTGCGAACGATGCGCATGGCTTGACTCTGCAGGCAAAAGAAGGCAAGTGACATTTTAGTTAAACGTTAGCGGGGCAATACATTTATGAGAATAGGTATAGTAATTTGTAAGAAACATTGTGACTTATTTACAATTACAAAACATAGTGATGATCATAATTTTAATACTAGAAATAAGAATAAGCTTGCCGTTCTACGCTTTTGTGAGAAAAAGCTTCTTTCATCATTTCATCCACGACTTGTGTTTGCATAAATACAAGAAACATGTTTAAAAACGATTAAGTATTTAAAAGAAGGCATGGAGGTGATAATTATATAACGTAACAATCATTGTATCAAAGAAGAGGAATACAATTGCAATACTTGAGTACTTAGGTAGGTATTAGAAATCTTTTCAATCTTTAAGATTTTCCATATAAGTTTTTTTTGTAATTATTGTACGATAGTGTTTAGCAACGACATGTTTATTTGTAAATGACGTGGCTTCTGACAAAGCTGATGAGTTCTTTTCGTCCGTTTTTATTGTCAGCTTTTAGAACATTGAGTCAGAAAAAATAATGGACGGTTCGTGTCTGCTTAAATCTACATGATTAAAAACTATTCTATTCTTAGATAAACAACGAGAATCGTGCAAATTTCTCTAAAGTAAGCGACGACTAACTTGTAGTACTTATCACGAAAAAAGTCGTCATTATAGTCAAAGAACTTTACAAATATCTACAATAGCCGAAATTTTCTAATGATTTGGGAACAAAATCTAAAATAGAAGTCAGTGACGCAGTGACAAGCAATAAAACTGTTAGACGAGCTGTAAAATAGGATGGTGACGTCGCGTTTGACGGAACGAAGCAAGCTGCGGGAACCGATTCAAAGAAACACGGTACCGCTTAGTGACATCATCATCATCACTCACTGCTGCATCATAGGCCTTCCTTATGGATGGCAAAGGAGAATGGTCCATGACTATGCGGATTGGTGGGTATTAACGACTGCTAACGCAGCCGGGACCAACGGCTTAACGTGCCTTCCGAAGCACGGAGGAGCTCGAGATAATAAATATTGGTCACCCATCCCGACAATTGACTTTGGGAATTCGAATTAAGAGACCTCAATGTTATTTTTGAAGACCCAGACACGTTGGTATAGATTTGATAAAAACAATACATCTCAGTTCCATGTATGGCCCCCCAATTTTGAATTATTATTTTAAAATCGTAAAGCAAGTAACAGAATACATCTACTTTCCAATTACAACTTATAGCTTCGGAATAAAGTGGTTGTTACATACCGACGGACGGACAGACCGACATGACGAAAGTATAAGGGTTCCGTTTTTTGCCATTCGGCAACGGATCCCTAAAAGTACGGTACCTATTTAAAGTAGGTATTTGGTTTCGCTACCTTCTTCTTTATCACTACATAGTATAAAACAAAGTCGCTTTCTCTTTCCCTATGTCCCTTTGTATGCTTAAATCTTTGAAACTACGCAACGGATTTTGATGCGTTTTTTTTAATAGATAGAGTGATTCAAGAGGAAGGTTTATATGTACTTTTTATCCCGATATTCCCACGGGAACGGGAACCACGCGGGTAAAACCGCGGGCGGCCGCTAGTTATTAATATTATAAAGAGGAAAACTTTGATTGTTTGTTTGCATCGAATAGGCTCCGCAACTACTGGACCGATTTAGAAAATTCTTTGACTATTAGAAAGCTACATTCTTCCAGAGTGACATAGGCTATATTTTATCCCGATATTCCCACGGGAACGGGTAACACGCGGATAAAACCGCGAGGATCCGCTAGAATTACTATAAGCCTATTAGCACAGTTTCTTACTGAAAACTACTTATGTGCTAGATAATTGGTGTTGTTGTAAGAAAATTATTTATTGGTCATGTATGTAAAAACAGAAAAATAATATCTCCGAAAATATTATACGGGTTTTCTTATAAAATACTCAAACTAAGTTTTATCATCGTTCAACGATCTCTCGTACAATTTTCAACATGATTCAGAGAATATCTGTGTCATTTACTCACATCATAGTGAAATTGTAAGTATAAAAATAAATTGCAAGAGGGGAAACCGGAAATACGTTTTTAATAAAATCGTGTTGCAATTTTGAAGTGCCGCGATGGCGGAAAAATGTGCGTAGAGATTTTACTCGTACTTAGAACGCAAATAAAATTCTAGTTTGCTTAGCTTAAAAATATTATTTTGTTTACTTTCAGGATTTGAAATGTTCTATTTTGAATAGCAAATTGACAAAGGGTTACGAATTACGGCTCGTTCACAAGACGACGTTTCACGTACCTATTTTTTTTCACGATTCCTATAGTGAGTTAATGATCGAAGGCTGTACTGTAATGCTTTTTAAATGGGCCGTGTTCACACGATCACGCATCGTGAAAAAGACGGATGCGTCTTCCATAATACTTTTGTCTTTCGTATTTTTGACGAATCGGAAGCGACCGTTTGTGAACGAGCCGTACGGTAATGTCTATTTATTTATTTAGTACCCCTAGTGTAAGTTTTTATGTCAAGCAAACGCAAACTATTTCGATTCCGTATTTATGTCAATTTGTATGAAAACTGTATAAGCCGTTAGAGGCGCTGATACAGTTTTCATACAAATTGACATAAATACGGAATCGAAATAGTTTGCGTTTTTTGACATAAAAACTTACACTACGAGCACAGGTTCCTACCTATACTAACAAAACGAAAAAGTTATTTTACGATCGCAACATTAAAACTCAATAAAATAAGTATAAAATACGCTAACAGTGA
Organism: Crambus lathoniellus; assembly: GCA_949710035.1. NCBI lineage: Eukaryota > Metazoa > Arthropoda > Insecta > Lepidoptera > Crambidae > Crambus > Crambus lathoniellus. Next base: position 36,481,091 of record OX453296.1, read on the forward strand.
GATATATTATATACGAGTATTTGTCTACAGTTTTGTGTAATAATTAAGTATTTAGTATGACATTCGGTGTGGCAAGAACAAGACTAATCTCATTGAAATATACCTAGTGATAGCAAATTGCAAACCGTGCGTGCGTTAATTTTGAAATGTTTTACAATTTGGCATATATTATATAAATGATTTAAGACTCAACGTGGACAGACTTCGATGTTGGCCGATATCCAGGCATGGGATATAATTCTATAAGACGTTAGGGACCATTAACTGGATCTCATTAGTTACGTTGTTTGTCACACGAGACATAACATTATGTTATTTACGATTAGACGTAAGTAGGTACTTTACGTAGTGACTGGAATCAAACTACTAATATTATCTATCTCTATTACCTACCTGTTTTGATGTTTAAGTAGCATTAGATATACGATGGGTATTACCATGGCCCGCTATTATTTCTCGGCTGCTTGCGAGTGCAACGAGTGAGATAGAAGATAGCTTTGGTATTACCCCTTCATGAACCCTCATAATATAACCTCTTATACTATTGTGTTAACTTATTTTGTGTATACGCCTGAAAAGTTAGGATCAAGAGATTCTATTGTACCTAATTAGCAATAAAACCCAGATGTTATTGCGAATTCCAAAAGAATATCTTGAGACAATAAAGTATTTATTTTAGCCTTTACTACATTACTTCATTACATTCAGCCATTACTACTACGAGTACCTAAACTGCAAATGAAAAAAAAAAAATACAATTTTGCTGTTGTAGAAAAACAAATTTGCAATCATTAATATCCTTGTTTTTGAATTGGGCTGTACGTCAAACGGTTTGGTTAGGCAGTTAAAACGTCTACGAAAAAGAATGCTGAAGCGTTGAAATAAAAAAGATATTGTAACTATTTCTTTGTAACTCATTGAAGACAGCCATCTCTCACCGCGAGAAAAATTATCAACCACTTGAGATTTTATCCTCAATCTATAGAGAAGCTTTTTAGTAACGTTTTGTCCCGTCGGAGCTAGTTGTGAGAGGGGTCGATTTTTTCTAAATACTTCATTTTCCATTTTTCAATGTTTTGTTGTTTATTAAAAAAATATCTTTCATCTCTGACGTTATAAAGGAAAAAGAAATGCTCTTACTTTGAACTAGAGGTTTTATTCCTTATTTATTTCTGACATGGCTTGGAATGGAAACAATAATTACTCTACTATATAATTACAGTGGAAAAGGAAAATATATTTCAGGTGATAAATAAACTGATGTATTGTATTGCATTTTTTTTTGCAAATAGGTTACCAATTATTATTGACTAGCTTTCTACATCCAAACATCTAAACTTTCACATTTATGATATTAGTAGGATATAAAAATTGCCTTGAATAAACTACTATTTTTGACATTTGATTCTCTGCACCAACATAATATTGTACGATAATTTGATCCCTTTACCCGAGGTGAATTGCAAATAATACAAGGGAAAATTATTTTTTTACACTGGATTAAGTTTTAACGCACATCCTTCAGTTTTTAGGGTTCCGTACGGAATGGTAAAAAGATCCACTATCGGTCAACTGCTGGCGTTGACATAAAACTGCAATATTCTACACCGCAAAATGCTCCGATGAATCTCGCCTCGCCGATAAAAATATTTTCAAGTTTTATGATGGTACGGAACCCTCGATGCGCGAGTTCGACTCGCTCTTGACCGGTTTTTCCATTTCACGATTCTTCAATTAACGCATAAGTACATCGCTGGGCTCAGATAGGTTAAGAACCCCAGTCCGGTCAATAGATGTCGAAAGATTTTTCAAAGTGTTACAAGTGCTTGTAACAGTCTATTCTAAAAAAATGAATTTAAATCTTGATTGTTTCAATGCATTTAACAATTTTTAAGAAATCTTTGGGCTTGACAAGAGAAAGACTCGGAAGCGTCTCCTGAAATATTGACGATTCCATAATATTAGGAATTCCGTATTAGGCATGTAACTATGACCCATCTATCAAATACAAATACTGTTAATCTTCTTTTTCTCGTGTAGGTAAACGGAAGTTTTAAATGATTATTATTTTACCAGTATTGAGCGACCTCCACCCCTCTCGTACTGGTTTAATAAAGCTCATGTTGGGTGCAAGCAGTGGAGAGTTTGGACAACAGATCATAAATTCCATGGTTTGGATTGCTCCATATGTTTTAATAAATGTTTCAGTATAGTATATGCTTAGTATACATTATTGTGAAAAATAAATATATGTAGCTTTCTTCCGCAAATAATCACAAAACTTGCACCTTCACCGATCACACCACTCTACACGTGTTTCGCCCCAACCCGGGGCATCCTCAGGAGATGTTTGTCCGTATGCAATCCAGCACCGAATGACGAATGTCAAGCTACATATATTTATTTTCCACAATGGTTACGCCTGATTCAATCAAATACTTACTTAGAAGACGAAATTAAGAATAACAGCTTTACCATCTAAAATTAGAGTATTGTTTTTCATTGAAAGTTGGTACACTCCTCAGACCAATCATTCAATTTCGGAAACTTATAAAAAAACGCAACCAACGTCTGGTCGTTTTCCTCCACATAATAGTAAAGTTGGGCAAAGAAATAAGTTTGACACTGATTGATGATCGAAAATTCACAACACGTAGGTATTATCGGTATAACGAAATGATATTACCGACCCATTTCTTTTACGACGGGACAACTTTCCAATGGTCAGCGATACTGATTGAATTACCGAAAGAAGATTATTTTTCCTTTAGAGTTCAGCGGAAAATTCTTATCTACCTTCTTTTCAAGTTATCTCTTAGTTCGTACAAATTATGCTGTCACAAACCTTCAGTGTTTTGTGCAAATCGTGAAATTCAGCTTCAAAGCTAAATATAATAACATAAAAAATTCTTTGGCATCGTGTCTATTTTTAACTCTTGTCTTCCCGCGGTTTGACTCACGTGGTACCCGTTCCTGTGGGAATATCGAAATTAATTATAGCCTACGACACTCGGGAAGAATTGACCTTTCCAATGGTGAAAGAATTTTGAGATCGGTTCAGTCGTTTTTGAATTTATCCATCACAAAGATAAAAACAAACAAAAATACTAATATTTCCTCTTCACAATATGCTAGTTTTGCATGTACTAAAATGATGATTTCTTAGTTTCTTAACAATTTAAGCAAAGAATTTTGTACATTTTTTACTGTTTTTAGCAGTCCAATAATATTCAATGCATTATTCACTAGGTCTTGAGACTAGTACCATGTTTCGACGAAGTAAAAAAATCTAAAGGAAGGTGATAGTGCATTATGCATTATTGTTGCAGGGCTGCGCGGTCAAAAGGTGTTTCAAAGCATACGTTTACCGTAAGTATACATAAAAAGATTGTGAAATGCTCATACTTACTAAATGCCATCCCGCTCCGATTCGAGAACAAAATCTGTACCATGAAAAACTAACATAATGGTAATCAAATAGTAAACTGTACCGTCCTTCAAAATCTGTCAAAGTGCTGCTGTCAAATATGTATAGAATTTCCATCAGAATTTCAGTTGCATAAACAACCGAAAGAGACGTTGCGTTGGTATTCAAACAAAATAATACGATCACGATAACGGTTACCATAACGACAGTTTTTCGTGCTAGGGCTCTAGTTTTTCCTTATACTTCGAGCACTAGTATCAAGATGTAGATTAAAAGTCAGGATTACCCTTTAACCACAGAACAGAGACCTTTTAACTCATCACTGAATATTCAAAAACTTGAAGAAAATTAGTTTTTTTAGTTTTACGACGGAATTTCACTTTGTCAATGGCAATTATTGTCATTCTGTCGACACGATTGAGGTCCTTCCACATTCTACCGGCGATTTTTCTACCGGCAAATATTTTTTCCACTTTCTACCGGTCAACAAATATTCTTCCACTTTCAACCGGCACCTTAGAAAGTTAGGTATAATAGACAATAAAGGAAATTATATTTAATTAATTCATAGGTGTAATAGGTAGGTTTAACATAAATAAAAAGATCAAAAATAGTAATCAATTCTATATTACCTATACTTTATGATAACTAAATAAATATCATTCTCTCAAAACCGTAGGTATACATAAGTAGGTTTAACACAAATAAAAAGATCAAAAATAGTAATCAATTCTTTATTACCTATACTTTATGATAACTAAATCTCATCAAAGACGTAAAATATTTGAAGTGAGAGCCAACTTCAATAAATAAAAAGATCAAAAATAGTAATCAATTCTATATTACCTATACTTTATGATAACTAAATAAATATCATTCTCTCAAAACTGTAGGTATACATAGGTAGGTTTAACATAAATAAAAAGATCAAAAATAGTAAGTAATCAGTTCTTTATTACCCATATATTAATAGTAATAATTTATCATTAAACTCAAAGAAAACTAAGTGTTTAAAATTTTCGTTACCTAATGTAAGACAAGTTGATTTTCATATTAGACTAGACGGTGATACGGTCGAATTCATTAACAATACAAAATTTCTAGGTATTATATTAGACTCGCGACTACAATGGGATCCTCATATCGAAGCCTTGGCGAGTAGACTCAGTTCGGCTGCATTCGCAGTTAAGAAAATAAGGCTCTTAACCGATATTGAAACGGCTAGAATAGTCTATTTTAGTTATTTTCATAGTGTTATGTCCTACGGCCTTTTGTTGTGGGGCTCAGCCGCTAACATCCAAAGTATATTCGTGCTCCAAAAAAGGGCTATTCGCGCCATTTACAACCTCCGATCGAGAGATTCTTTAAGAGATCTATTTAAAGAAATAAACATTTTAACTGTTGCAGGACATTACATCTATGAAAATATAATTTATGTGAAAAAGTATTATAATAAATTTGTAAAGCAGAGCGATATTCATCGCTTTAACACAAGAAATAAAGATAAACTTGTCGTTCCCAAGTTTAGGCTAGAAAAATCCAGAGCCTCATTTCTGGGGAAAAGCATAGCCTATTTTAATAAAGTTCCACAGCATATAATTGAACTACCATTGCATAAATTTAAATGTTACATTAAAGAGTCGCTGATGAGCAAAGGATACTATAAAGTAGACGATTATTTGAATGACCGCAATGCATGGTCATGATGTAACACATAACATAATCACTGTTTAATATGATGTATTTTTATACTAAGCAATTGTTGTATTAGTAACGATATGTTTTTTTTTTGTAAATGTCGTTACCTAACTAAGAAACGCTGGCAAGTTTCTTGCGCCCATTCTTCTTGTCAGTTAAAAAACTCTTGAATGGGTGGTAGGAAAATATTGACGATTCATAAGTACATATTTATTATGTCTAAGTGAATAAAGAATATTTTTATCTTATCTTTATCTTTATCATACTTTATGATAACTAAATTAATATCTATCTCTCTCAAAACCGTAGGTATACAAGCAACAGACTAATTTTGTTATAGAAAATCAAAGATTAAACTACAAAAAAAATATTCAGTTTTATTTTTCTTATAATGTGACTAGCGGCTGCCCGCGGCTTCGCCCGCGTGGACTACACGACGTCAACCCGGGTTATTAAATAAATTTGTAAGATAAAAAACAGTTATTTCGATCTTCAAAATAAATCACAGCCTATATGTTGCCGAGGGCCAATATAGCTATATAAAAAAAGTTTCATCCATGTCATGTACGAGAATCAATTCTTAAGAAAATCTTTTATTTAAATGCTCATGATATTATAAGAACTTTGTAAAAAGTAGCAGTTGTGATATCATATACGTAAACAGATAGTGCTCATTCGCTAAACAACCTTCCTTAAGGCGCTATTTTCATATATCTTAAGCTTTATCTGGGCTCTTGGAGGACATCAGATGTGCCAGACTTTAGATTATTGTATTTCAATAGAAAATACTTATCACGCAGAACAACTTCTCTTATAAGACGCTCTATTTTGCATCTCTTATAGTTTAGCTGGTTTGCTAGGGTTTCACATCAGGTGTACCAGACCATCGTTATTTTTACGTCCATAGAAAATGTTCATCACGTTAAACAAGTTTTATCAAAATCCGCTAAGTAGTTTTGCGTGAAACTCGGACAACAGACAGACAGCAGTCAAAAAATTTAAAAACCATATTTTTGGTATCTGTTTCGTTAATTCACCCCTGGAGGTATTTTTTTCTATTTCTTTTCATTGTACAGAATTGGCTCGTTTATAGTTTTATTATATTGTGCCTAGGACCCTTTTTTTTACTTGCAAACCCAAAACACTAACTAACTGTTGGATCCTATAGCAGTCTAGGTAATAGAAAAGTGTAATTATTTAAATTTCTTATTGTTTCATTAGAATAATTTTGCTATAAATTTACTATTTTTTTGCCGGTTGAAAAAGGAATAGGATGCCGGTAGAATCTGAAATTAAATATTAATTTAAAAATCTCCGGTAGAATGTGGAATAGAAACCGGTAGAATGTGGAAAAAATATTCACCGGTTGAAAAATCGCCGGTAGAAAGTGGAAGGACCCCACGATTGATAGTGATTGTGATTCTGTTTTATTTTTTCCTCTATTTATTGTTCTTGTTATTATGTTAGACTTAGTATTAGGTTTAAAGTAATAGTAAATTCATAAACGAGCTTTTTTTTTGTTATTGACAATTAGTTTCATTGGGCACAGTTGTGGGTCTATTTTATAAGTTGAAAGTGTATTTAATTAGTACCTCTTAGGACATAATGACTTTTTTGGCTACAACATAAAAAATATGATTCCATTATCATTTCAAACTTTATCTTTTTATCATATTATCAAAATATTTAGTTTCCTGAAAAGTTTGAAATTATTAAAATTAAGGTTTAACTTAGTACTTATAAGCATTATAAAGGATATTCTGCTAAAGTATTTTAAAATGGTCGCTTCATTCAAAGAGTATGTAAATACATATACTGATTGACATGCAAATGTTCGCATTAATATTAAAATCACAATCAGATTACCAAATCTGAGTTTACATAGTACCTACACGCGGAACTGTAATTTTTTATATAAACTGCTTAATATTATTGGATAAGTATTATAAGTTTTGAATTTCGTCTTTTAATTTTAGCTGTTTTTTTGGATTTTGATTTGTATCTCTACTAGCCCTTCGGCCGTGACTTCGCCCGCGTGGAAATGGAAATGAATTCACAAAAGCTTCATACAAACTCTGACCACCTTTTTACCTTTTTACATAGTGCTCCACTTAACTCCCCAAGGATCATATAAATTGCTAGTTTTGCATTGTGCGTTGTCTCTGTCAGTCAGTAATGGAAGAGCCACCAGAACATGGAAAGTAATTTTTTTCCGTTTTCTGTGGGAAGAGCTTTTTAATATAATACTTAATATGTTAATAACTACGTATTTCAATTCCAAAACCTTATATTTCTTGCATGTCATTGATTAGAGGCAGACTATTTTGTAATGTCCTTACATTTCGTTTGACTCTTTCCAGATAACGGCCGATCTTTGGTCATCGTTATTTTGACCACCTTACCTGAAACAGTCTACGTTAACAGGATATTTTGATAGAAATAGTGTTACAATGGTCACATTTATACATTTTTAGATTTCAATATTTAAAATTGCTCTTGCATTTCAATGTTAAATTGTAGCCTTTCTTCGTTTGACTGCTATAGTTAAAGTTGATAAGCTCTAATTTCGAGACACTGACCTTTGGTCGTCGTAAATTTGGCTTCGCTTCCGACGCGACGTTAGCGCGCTATTTCGATAGACGTTAGTGTTACGATGAATAACAATGCACATTTTAAACCCTAATATACCTACCTATTTCATCGTGAAGCGTCCTTATTTTCTTCTCGTTAAAAGTTGGTCAATTCAAGACAATGACCTTTTAGCCATCGTAATTTTGGCCACCTCACCTCGCCGCCGACGTCAGTGAGCTATTTCGATAGACGTCGTCACGGTGAGGTGAAAGAAAGGCAGTACGGCTAAAAGCTTTCATACGTGTACGTACGCTGTGGACGGCCGTAAACCGCACGAGGTTACATGAACCTCGTTGACGTATCGTCGAACACGTGAGTTTGAACCACTTTTGTAGAATAAAAGAAGATTGTAAAGTAATGTTTGATGGAAATCGATTTATGGTAGTATTGAATCTTGAAAAGAATTTTATTGATTTATGAGTGGTGCTATAACAGCAGACTTTTCACATTTAAATAAAGTTTAAATCAAATAAACCGTGACCTACTGAAGTTTTTGACGAAGAAATGAAACAATATTGGAAATTAGTTCTGGTGCGATATTTATGGAATTTAACAGTTACCGATATGTAAGCTATAACTGTTCGTGTTCATGTAAACAATGAATGAGGTGGACCTTGTTTGTCAATTATTGCGGTTTTTTGGAAGCTCCAGCGGGCGGTATGCCCAAACGATTGTGTTGTGTAGTAGTTAGTTATGTAAATAAATATACGGATTCAAGTTTGTGTTTAATGATGTTATGTTGTTTTAAATAATTTATCAACAGTATAGTTGTTATTTATAAGTAATGTTATTTGACGACCTCTGTGGCCGAGTGTTGTACGCACCGGTATTCAAGGTGCCGCTATCTCGGGTTCGATTCCCGGTCTCGTAAAAAATATTGAAAACGAACTTTTCAATATTTTCTCGCGTCTGGGTGTATGGGGTAATTAATACCCGTCGTTGTTTCTAATCTTTCAATACCAAACTCCAATATTTATTTTTATTAAGTAAGGATCAAATTGTTTTACAAAAATGGCGTATAAAGTTTTTTAAACACAACATACAGTTTTTGCTATTTTGCATTGATTTCTGATGTCATTTAGTATCATGTTGACCCATGACAAAGCGGTTCTGAAGAGAACATATAAGTACACACACATTAAACACAGATAATATAAGTTTGAAGGAAACTATTGTAAACAATGAAAAAATCGAAGGAAACGAAATCGCAAATGAGCGTAAAGAAGTCGCTTGTTTATAATGACATTTAAAATCCTTAACAAAATCGTCAGTGGTCGGTCCTTAAGCATCACTCGAAATATAGAGAGAGCTATGTCGGTATACTATTTTATGTCACATACATCATGATAAATAATATGAGTAAAATAATAGAGGTAAAGAGGCTCATTACGCGGTCAATTTCACCGGTAGCCGGCTTCCGACAAACCAAATTATTGTCTCAGCTAAACTGGATCAACCTCATACATTTAGTCTGGGTTATCTTTCCACAGACTTGTTTCCTGTAGAGTGAGGTTTCTTTTTTCCATTACTAAAGTAAATGGTGTTCCATCAGGAGCTCTATTTTTGAATCACTCGGGTCGAGACGAGCGCTCGATTTCTACTGATTTTCATTCGAAATCTGAAATCCCGTATTTTTGAATCGCTCGACCGCAACGAGTGCCCCTACCCACTCGTTGCAGACAGGCGAGCGATAGAATAACTGTCAAAATCAATGCTTGTGTCACGTGTCACATCTCAAGTTACTTGTTCTTGTCAAGTTTGTGAAAACAAAACAAGCAAAGTAAATCTTTTCGTTTGATTGTGTACCTAGCTAAAAACAATTTATAATGAATCTAGAGGAGTATTTGGTGCACCATAATTATTTTAAACATAAATATTACGTTCCGTTTTCGTTGCGGAAGTTACCGGTTTTTCTAAATTCTGCGTGAAACGGATAAAACCCGACATTTCGTATTATGTTGGCAGTACTGGAAACGAACGATTCAAAAATACGGAAAATCGGAGTCATGCGACTTGGAAGACGAATGCGACATAAGTCGCATGCGGCAACTCGGTGTCATACGAGTGATTCAAAAATAGAGCCCCTGATACTTTTATGTAGTGCACTGTCAGAAGACTGTCAGTAACCGTAGCATGAAAACTGTCGTTACGGTTACCGTAAAAGTAAACTAATAATAATACCGTCTTAACAGCTGTCAAATATGAATTGATTTGTTTCTCATAGAACCGAAAGAGGCGCTACTCTGGTTTTCATACAAAATAATACGATCTTTCGTGTTAGGGCTGTTGGTGTGTGTGTCGTGGTCAGATTATAAAATTAGTAATTTCATGATATTGTCGGTCATTTCATGAAATATTCGTATTTCATGAAATTACCAACTTAAATTGACAATATCGTTTAAAGTTCAACCTTTAATGATATTGGCCGTATCATAAAAAACTTACCATTATTTTCATGAAATGATCAACAAAATTAAATTATAAAATTTAAATTAAGGAAATTAATGTAAGGTTTCCGTGAGATAAAAGTCTGTCTTTTAATTTTTACTCTGCGAAATAACCAAAAATACCTATTTATTTTAATGGGATTTGCGTTTTCTAAGCACTGCGCCCCTTTGCTACACTCTAACGTGCATTTGACTGCACTTGTATCTCAAATTGTCACATTATTACTAACTTTGTAGTAAAAAAATATGTCAACAAACAATAACAAACGACATTAGCGCCTCTAGCGGGGCACAATGTAACGATTTTACGATATGATCACTAGCGATTGACCATTTCATGAAACGACCATGCGTTTAGCTGTTCATATCATTAAACGCTGATCATTCAATGATGTGACCAGCGGATTTTGATAATTTCATGAAATACGACTATTTCATGAAATGACCAACCATTTCATGAAATAATCATTTCATCATCAATTCAATGATCTGACCACGACATGTACCTATATTATGTTTTCTTCAAAACAGCTTTGTGATGGGTCTTCTGTCAAAAGCTGTCAAAGTACCCCTTAGCAGGAAAAACTCTCGTTATCGTTATCGTGGTAGTAATATATTGTATGAAAACCGAACATCGCCTCTTTCAGGCGTATAAAAAACTTAAATTCCACAGATATTTTTGACAGCTTTTGACGGATGGTATAGTTTATTTACTAAACGATTACTAAATATAACGACAGTTTTTCGTGCTTGAGCTATAACAAATAAAACTCCGCAGTTGCATACGAATACCTATAGCTCTAATTTCATTCGCAATATGGATTGCTTAACTCTCTGTGCTTTTACTATACACAAACTCTCTAGGCCCTAAAGAGTTTCTGTATAGTAAGGCTTTCATTGTTTGTTAGACTCGAAATCAAAATTATTACTTTAAGACCCGGCGCGACTTCGTTCGCGTGGCCCTACCCCTACTCTATCCCTATCTTACCCTCTTTCCCCTATTTTCTCACCTTTTAAACCTTCCCTCGACTTCCACGAATATTTCAAGACCAAAATTAGCCAAATCTGTTCAGCCGTTCTCGAGTTTTAGCGAGACTAACGAACAGCGATTCATTTATATATATATAGATAGATAGATAGATAGATAGATAAAAAATCCCATGATATTGAAAGCAAACGAATACGAGATCAACCAAAAAAATGGGCCGACGGCTTTTAAATAACAAAAGCTTTTTCGATTTCCATTCAAAACAGAATATTATGACGAAAAACAAAACACAATAGGCTTCAGCCAACACACCTCTTCAGGCTTTCAACCTTCATTGGAAAAATATAGCAATGACAAAAGCTCCTTCAAGCCTTATTCGGATTGATGCAACTTTTTTCAAATAAACAAAAAGAGATGGAGACAATCACAATCAATGGCTCAATGTCCGTTCACTACAATAACCAGAGGTAGTTTGCCAAAGAGCTTTCGACGGGATGTGCCGTGGTCGACAAAGAATTGAAATGGACCTATGAATATCACTCTAGCTAAAGTACGTTTTTTAAAAAAAGAAAACAGTATTACCATATTAAAACTCTATATTCACATACTGTAGAATTCTTTATTTGTGAACGACATTGCCGTTAATTCAAAACATGCTTTGACTGGATAGATATTTGCTTAACATTATTAATAAAAGTAAAAAAATGGAAATTACTCTTACGTAAACAACAAAATAATTTTTCGAAGGGATGTTAGATGGATATTTTTTTCACGTACTGGCAATGGCAACACGCTGGCACAAAATATTTGTGACGCAGGGGTGACAAACCTACTTTAACATTTGTGTGTGATTATTTGATTGATTTTGATTTGTATTTTGTTTACTTTACGTGGGCTCCTATCTGCTTCGCGTACAGTGCTTCTTTTACATTATTTTGTAGATTTCTTCTTGTTTTTGTTTATTGTTAAGTTTGAACCGTTGTTACTTGTCACTATTGTGTCTGTACTATTACTAAATAACTCATTTTGCATTATTTTATGCGCTTTACCCCAGGATATAGTTTTTATAAGAAGATTTTAACAAAATCTGTAAAACCAAAACCTCACAATAAATTTGGTTTAAAAGAGACATGAAGAAAAAGGTTTACGACACCCGGTTGCCAAAGTCAAATATGAAAGTGACATTATTTTTTTTTTGCACCGAATTAATAAACGTACTTGTTTCTTTTTATACGACTGCCAGGAGTTTTAGTTGAGATGCTGTCAAGATTAGGTAGTATTATTAAAATAGATGCGGGCAGCGCAGCACCGATCGTTGTGTAGATCCTTGGGGGAGGCCTATGCCCAGCATTGGGCGTCGTTCGGCTGACATGTTGATTAAAATAGATGGCAGAATAACCACAAACAAAAAAACAACGCTATACAACTGGCCTAATATTGGTACCTTCGGAAAAATATAAATAAATCATCGAAGCCAAATGATAAGTACACAGTACACAGGCACACAGGTACACACAGGTACACAGGCGCCAACGACACATCGACAAAAACCACAGATGTATGGTTGCCAGAATACGAAAAGAAAAAGAAAAAATTGTACTTACACTATCTCATACATGAACTGCTCTTACTCAACTAAGTAAGCTCCAGTGTTATGGCAATTAGAAATAAATAAAATACCCGTATTCGAGAAAACATTGAAAAATTAGTTTTCAACATTTTGAAAACTGGTGCGTACATAGTTAGCAAGATCTTCAAAATTAATATAAGTATTTATCTTAAATGAATTCATATATCTTTTACATAGGAAACATCATGGGATTGGGAATCTCATCAAATCGTAATTGTTGAAGCAGTATGACGTAACCAAGTTTGGAACGAAATGACTTTCAGGTACTTTCCTACGTAGGTAAGTGAGGAAAGGGAGATAAGCTCGAGATTATTTATTCTCTGATATAAGTACTGTTATTTTCTTTGCATGCAAGGACTGTAAAATACAGCATCTCAGTATCTATGCTTGAATGTGTAATATGATAATTACACAAAAGACAAAAAAACCAATAATTCTATTATTTCATACATAGGTATTATGATACCATTTATTCAAACTTCACGTTGAAAAACCAAAAAAGCGTTTTGTAATTTTTTACTGTAATTAAAATTCGATTTTCTGGCAACAAATTGACAAGACTATTAATTTTCATCACACGATTTCAAGTATTCAGACGATTCACAAGGAGAATAAGATCAAAAAGAGACGGCCCAGATCAAAACAAATGTGTTCCAATTAGATGTAAATAAAGGGGAGTGAGTGAGAAAATATATGTGTACGACGGATCCGTTCATTGTGTGTTTTATTTCACTCCATTAGCACTCGCGTGTTGCTCTAACGAGTAGGTGCCTACCCACCGCGGCGCATGCTGTGCACGGGAACGTGTCGCGTTTTAGCTGCATGTGTTCATTTGGTTTGACAACGTGAATATGAACAAGAATATTAATTAACACTCGACAAATGTGCAACTATAACGCTTCCGTGTACCGTGTGCATGGCATTGACAGCGTAGAGATACGTGAGTGCAAATTCGAACAAGCCACGTGTTTACCAATGACGTCAATTCATGCGTAGCGTATCCGTGGGTTACAGTGGTCACAATCACATACATTCTCTTGCAAGGCACCGCGGCGCACGGAGAGGCTACGCACGCGCGTTAAGCTTCGCTTTGCAAGAAAATGTACCATTTGTGATTGCTTCCATTGCAAACCACAGACACGCTATGCATGAATTGAATGAAATCAAGTATGAAGCTAAAATGCACCGCATGCCCGTGCGAATCCGTCCGGTTTCCGTCTTAACGCACCTGCCTAGCCTCTCCAGCGTGCTCCACGGTGAGTTTCCGACTCCAGCAAAACCCGCAGAATTAATGACAGTCACTGAGACTGCTTCAGTTACTCACACACACCGCTTCCTGCTCGACACTTGCTCCAAAATATCCCAAACATAAACCTCTTGATTAAAGTTTTCTAAATAATAAATGGTGTTGAAGACGGAAATATTGACATTGACGTCATTCACGAAATCATACGCCGAAATGTCACTGAAGAGATCGATTTAGAAAGAACGCTTCCGCGAATTCGTTGACTTGACTGGCCAAGGCGCCAACGACGCATCGACAAAAACCACCGATGTATGGTTGCCAGAATATTTAGTTAGACATAGCGTCGCCGCACACGAGACACACGTGACAGCCACAAACGCCGCCACTTGAAGCTAGAAGCGGCTTCAAAGGTAGCTGAAGCGCGCGACAGACACTTGTGGCTGGTAGTAGACACTTGCGGTCGGTGGCCACTATTTTTTCTAACCGATTTGCTTGCGATAATTTGTGTCGACGTTAGTGGCCGTTGGCGGCCGTAAAAAGCGAGTGGCGACGATTTGGAACATGTGGCGACCACCAGCACCACATGTACCAAATTTAATGAAAACTACAGTAAAGACGTCGGTGGCGGCATTGTGATCGGTGGCCCGTGTGCGGCCAGGGTAAGGTGGATAGTTTGCAGACCGCAAACGTCGAGGCACACACTATCGCTACCATTAATCACTGCAAATTGTGAGGAATGTTTTTGATGTCGACATTTTTACACATGCACCAAAACTATATTTTTCCAGGTGATTCACGGCAGAAGACTTGTACCAACAATAACGGTTGGTAAAACAAATAACTTTGGACCATTTAGAAAGACTTTGTTTCCAACTAACTACTGTACGTACCTAGATACGGATCTCTTTACCTAAGACAATTATTTTCCGTCTCAGTGCATTTATTCTTATTTGAAAACAGAAGTAGAAAGTAATCTACTATAGTCCATTATGTATTTTTAATAACTACCTATTTTGAGTTGACGTAATTGACGCCAGTTCAGCGTATCTCGAACAAACCACAATTTTTTTTATTATATTACATTGTTAAATACACATGTTAAAACTTCATAATGCAAAGGTTTTAATGCTTAACTACACTGTTGTGGCTTATGTACCTATGTTACCATAACAAAGGCCCATCATAATTTTGAGAATTAAAAAATGTCCTCTTACCTCTAAGTCCGAATCAATGCCCTCTAGGGAAGAGTGAACGTCTGATCTTAATGATATTCGATTAGGCTTCCGCGATAAGCTATTAACACCCATTAGTTTATGCGACCGTCCGAGCGTAGCACTGCCACTTCCGACTATCTCTGGTTCTCGGAATGATAACTTTTTTCGTGGTCTCTCGCTGCCATCGTGCGAGTGAGCCTCCGAGGCTCCCGGCCTCTCGGCAAACGGTAACACTAGACGAGATTGTACACACACATTGTCCGAAGATTCAAAATGTCCTTGCCATAAAGGGGACGCTTCCTTCGCGAAGCTTTCACTTGGAAAATCAGTTTCTTTATCAAGCCGCTTCACTGCACCGACTGACAGTGGCCTCGGTCTTGCTCCAACTGCGTAATCACGAGATATTCCATCATCCATACGGCTTCTGTGTTTAGATATTCTAAATTCACTAAATTCAGGTTCAGAACGGCTTATCTTCAAACCGTCTTGTATTTTTCTGTCTTTCGGAACTTCCTTTGTTAATTTGGCACGCTGCTGTTGTTCATTTCTTGGCTTCAAAGCTCCGCTGATCGAGACCAATGTACTCCTGGCTTTTAATAGTACCTCTGTGGGTAAGTTTTTAAGTAAATGATCGTTGCGTCTTTGTTTGCCATCCTTGTGCGAAGACATATTTGTTACCGCACGATTTTACATATGAGCTGTTAACTGACGTGTATCGCGATAGTAAATTGTGCATTTGCCGAGCGCGCGCTTACGCATGGCTTCCCACGAAACAACTGAAGTGGCTGCGGCATGGTGCTCGCGTGGTCGCGCGTCGCGGCGTCGCCTCAAACACTACAAATAAACACACACGTACTTTCAACCGCACGAAATTTCAAAGAATACTGATCACAGCATCGAGAGAGGAAGCGGGCCCGGATGGAACTCATGAATTAAAACGACAAAGTAAACGAGAGATTTACGACTTCACGAACAAAAGTGAATTCCCAAGTTGACTGTAAATTGTACAAAATTAGCAAACATAATTTATCTACTTTACGGGCGAAAAATTTGCGAAAATAAATCCATTAGGGCTGACACTTCTTTAGTTAGTTTATTTTATTAACCTAAATCTTGTCGGTCATGTTAACTTGGATTCCTTAGAGAAATCAATGACACGTCCCCTTTGAGGATTCCCCGACCTCAACTAATGTTAAAGTAACCGTACATTTACTTCAGAGCGAGTTAATGTTCAGTTACTTGATACGAATATGACGGGCGACGGGAAGTTTGCTGAGAATTTCTAAGGACTTTGGAGTAGTTGGGTAAGCAGGCGAATATTTTTCACATATTTTCTTGTCAATTCCAGTCAGGCTAATGCCGTTTTGTATGGAGACATATCTATTGTACATTTTTTTCCCATACTAACGTTTTTTGTAATTTATTCAACGACTAATAATTATCATACTTTACAAAATTTTACACACGTATCTAGGTATTTATGGACATTTATTTTTCACTACTAAATGACACATTCGTTAAGAGCAAAAAAATAATTTTCACTAAGTTACAACTAATAAACGTACGAAATTCTGGAATCAAAATTAGGCCTAACTTTCGAGATAACTTTTTAAATAACGTGGTTAATAAATTATCAAAAGTTGCTCGATACGGTCTTAATGTAACGCAATATTACGGAAATTATCTTCGATCAACAATAACACCTATTTCTGTTGATCGAAGGAAATTATATGCTTCTTATATTATTATAAAAGTTGTTAAGTTATACGCACCTCCGTTCAAATTGTGAATTAACTCAGAAAAATACATTGTTACACACTCAATTAGAGATTAAAGTTTGAACGATTGTGAAATTGTACAAAAGGAAAAACGACAATTTCATACTTTAACCCCTATTATTACCCTGTTAAAAATGGGATATACTACCTACAAACTTACTAGAGTTACCAATCGTCGAGTTTATAAAGAAACTTCCTTCGTAATCCATGCGCCATAAAATCTTTGCCAATCAATTGGCATAATTAAAATCCTGCTGCAAACGGCTCAATGCAAACAATTCTGTAACTTCTTGAATATTTATAGCTTTTGGTAACGAGTGATCGGTGACTGTAATTGATTATAAAAGTCCAATGCTTGCGAATAGAAGATTTATATTACCCATATAGCCCCGCCCGCGACTCCGTTCGTGTAAATCTTGCAAATTAATTGAGTTTCAATTGAAAACAAACATGAGTTACGTAAAGAGATGTATATATGTGTTTATCTTTGCAAATTCCAGCGGCGATGTTGATGAATGGACAAAATTTAATTATTGCGCTAAAGAGAAACTGATACAAAATAACACGGTTATGTACTATAGTGCTTTTAGCAACTAAGTACCTATTCGTTTTAGATTTTTTGAATTTTTTTACAATTTTAATTCAGTAAGATCCTTTTTAATAGAAGAGCATTTTCGATTTTAGCATGTCGAAGCTTCAATGAATTATATGATATGACAAAATGTTATATGCAAAAGCAAAATACTAACTGGAGGAAGTCTATTTCAGCAAAAGAATGGCTGGCTGTATTTTTCATACAGTAAATGACTTAATTAATACAATAATCTCCTGTCTCTAACCAATTCAATAAGTTTTTCTGTATTTGCAACTTGATACATCGCGGTGAACGCGGCGTTCTTTGTCTCGGTGGCAAATGAACTATTAGAACGCGGAGTTAAACTTTGACCGCCGCGGTCTGACTGCCTGGTGTGTGCGTTATCGTACCAAACTCAGTACATTCGTTGGAACGCAGAACTCTGAACTCTGTACGCGGAACTCTGGACCGCTCTTTGTCTGCGCGGTCTCTTACTGATCAGCCTGAAGTGGGTGCAAGTCGGTTACAATATCCCAGCGACATATTCGCTGTCCACTTTTAATAACAAATATCACAGCATTTGCACAGTCTTAATAAGACTGCAAATGTTTCGCATAAAAGGCGAGCACATCAGCAGCCTAGAAATGAAAACGATACGTGCGCAACTTAATACGTTTTATGATATGACAAATGTCAACTGCACATGGGATCTGACAGGGGAAGCAATAACAGTTGCGAATTTATCTGGCACCGTTCAACGTTTTAATACCCGTCCTCAAACAGGCGCGTATCCAGAATACGAGTATTGTTCAGGAGGGAGGTGGGGTGCAATATTAGCTCCAGGGAGGGGGGAACAATTATAGCTTATTTCACCTGCTTAATCGTAATCGTAGCTTTCATCACACCTGATGTTAAGTGGTGATAAGGTAAAAGCGCAAATTCAGGGGGTGATTGACCGCTTCGCTTCGCCCCCCCTGAAACCGCGCCTGTCCTCGAAACGCTCACATTTCCATCCTGATTTATTAGGCTCGTATCACTAAACACAAAAAAGGTGAGCAGTGTAATGGTACGAATTTAATTCTGAAACCTGTGCTGTTTCCCGTACGCAAATAAACAATTGTTCATTAATGTCACCACATAAAAACCTCAGTGATTTGATTTGTTAGTAGGGAAATCTCGGAATTTCTATAGCATAGATGAACGATTGGTCTGTCTGCTGGCATGTATGAAAAAGGTGGCATTTCCAGTAGGTATGCCAAAACAGTCATACTCAATTCACCTTAGAAGTGCAAGACACTTCGTGCCAAACAATCACTTGGAGCATTTTCGAAGCTGTTGTTTCAGGAAACTCGATATCTAGTTGTAGTTCCGGAGACCGTTCAAGGTACCTAGTGCTCATTCGTCACCGGCGGCGTGGACAACACTTGGACAACACAACACTCATGGCTTAAGTAATTTTATGTCATGAAACTGTTTTTATGCATGCTGCAGTAATAGTTTTTGATATTCTTCAGCCTTTCAAAATGCCACACACAACATAAGAACGCAGTAAAATTGTCCACGCAGGTGACGATCACCCTATTAATTACTCAAGGTATTGTTAGTAGAATAATCCTAAAATCTGTAAGTACATAATAATAGGGGTTAAAGAATGAAATTGCCGTTTTTTTCTTTTGTACATATAACTTAACAACTTTTATGATATTAGAAATATATAATTTCTTTAATATTGCGTTACATTAAGACCGTATCGAGCAACTCTTGATAATTTAATAACCACGATATTTGATTATTTACATAGAAAAAACTTATCCCGAAAGTTACGACTATTTTTGTTTCCAGAATTTCATACTTTATTAGTTGTAACTCAGTGAAAATGTTTTATTTTCTCTTAACGAATGTGTCATTTAGTAGTTAAAATGTCCATAACTACGTGTGTAAAATTTTGTAAAGTTACTAATATTAGTCGTTGAATAAATTACAAAAACGTTAGTATGAAAAAAACAAAAATTACAAAAATCTCCATACAAAACGGCAATTTGATACTTTAACCCCTAACTTTACTTTAACTCATATTAATACTATTATTTAACTTAAAAAATATAATGGTATTCTGCCGTCAACTGTTTAATTAAGTTGTCTTCTCATTAACTTTATTGGCAAGTTTCTCTCGTACGATGGGGCGGGGCTTTTCGCTAGTTTTAAAAATAAAATTTACTTCTGCTGTTAAACAAATTTACTATTGCGACATTGTATTTTATGACTTAGTGTGGTAACAATGTTCAGTTTCCTTGAGGATGCTGAAACATTACGTCGGGATTCCGGAGCGAGCACAAAAGAGTTCTCTCTATATACAAAAGCATTATTTTTTGTTCTGCTACAAAAGCTGCCTATGATTAAATAATATACATTCACTACGCAATTTTATATTATACTAGCCTTCCGCCCGCGGTTTCTCCCGCGTGGACTATACGTCGTTATGATGATGATATTTTAGATTATGATGTTTTTTTGTGATACAATTAGCCTATGTCCTTTCTCAAAGTCAACTCGATATCTGTACAAAATTTCATTAAAATTGGTTAAATAATTTAGGTGTGAAAGCGCAGCAGACAGACAGACAGAGTTGTTTTTGCATTTATAGATTATGCATGCCCTTTAAGTTAAATCTTCTGTTCAATAAAGATATTATAATAAGACTAGCTGCGCACCGAGGCTTCGCTTCCACGGAATTTTGGGATAAAATATGACCTATTGTCAGATCTAACAAATATACATAAAAAGAAACCGCCGTTTTGGAGTAGTTTGGTTACAAACACTGTTATACGAGAATCATATAATTTTTACTGTGGGGAAATATCTCACTCCTACGGTAAAACATCGTCTATCTCTAGCGGGAATCGCCTCGAGCGAAAAGCTAGTAAGAACATTTAGTGGAAGCATAATCATGTATAGACATTAAATTCCTACGTGTAAATTGTGAAAAAAAAACACATGGTTCTCAAAGCTCGTACTTACTCTGAATTTAGATCCTACCGGAGGCAATCGTGAATCAAACCAAAATGACACAAATCTCAAAAATCCTAAGATCGTGTACAATAAAACGCGCCATAATAACGGTAAGTTTATGTCAACGTCACTAATAAACGTTTGACTTTTATTATTGAAAGGAATGTTAACATAAAATCTGGAGACAGATACTCATAAACATTAAATGTTCAAAGAGTTTTATTGCTTTTTTATTAAATATGGAACAAAATACTGAGAACATTTAAGCCTAAAAAGGCAACAAGGGTTTTTAATTAAATACGGTACTTGTTCTATAAATGCCGATGACGTCAGAGCTCGTTAAATTCCATAGACTTTGCAAAGTTTTATGAAATCTTTGTTTCCATGACTTCGCTCGCCTTGGCTCTGTGAATTTTGTTTTGTTAAATGGCAAAAGTTTTGAGGCTCCGACTTCTTATTGCTTACAATTACCCAACAAAAATATCGAGGCAAAATTTCATGTTCTTTTTTTATAAGCTTCGAGTACTTGAGAGCATTCACAGCTTGCCCTCTGCAAAAATTAATTTAAAGCGAACCATTATTATATTATGCAGGAACAGTTTTAATGAATAAGTCAAAACGTATCCATACTTATATTATAAATGTGAATGAGTCTTTGTTTGTTTGCCCGTCTTTCATCTCAAAATGGAGCAACGTATCGACGTGATTTTAGGTATGGGGATCGTTTGGGAGCTGGAGAGTGACATAGGCTACTTTTTATCCCGGAAAAATACCACGTTCCCGCTCAATATAATATCGTGTAGTCCACGCGGGCAAAGCCGCGGGCGGAAGGCTAGTATTTGTGTAAGATCGATTAAGTTTTCATTCATTTAAATAAAAGCGTAATAGCTCGGTTCGTAGAGGACACGTCGGCACTTTATTAAAAATCTATTATTAAATGCTTCTGTTTGTTATTCTTAGAATGTGACGTATTTGAAATCATAATATTTATTCAGTATCTGCGTGATGATAATAAAGTGCAGATCAAAGAAAGTTGTGACTCTAATGTATTACTCGAACACACAAATACTAAAAACTGAACAAACTACTAAACAACTAAACAACGTCTCTGTGAATCGCGCAAAAATATCATTGGGACAATAACAGGTCAAAGTCAAAGTCAATAAATTTTTATTCATATAGATTAAATAAAATTAATGCTTATGAATCGTCCAACATTTTTTTAACCTACCACCTGTTATGGACATCTTTTAACTGACAAGAAAAACAGGCGAAAAAAACTCATCAGCTTTAACAGAAGCAACGCATTTACAAAATAATTATGTCGTTGCTAGACAAAATGGTACAATAATAAAATTTATACAAAAAGCTAATGCTGAAGGAAAGTTTTCACATACTTAAGTATATGAATATTTTCCTTTTATACATTGTTAGTGTTACTTACTATAATTATGACAACCATGCGTTATGATCATTTAAATAATCTTCTACTTTGTAATAGCCTTTGCTTAAGAGCGTCTTTTTAACATGTTTTTTAAATTTATTCAAAGGCAGCTCGATTACTTCTTGTGGAACTTTATTAAAGAATGCTATGCCTTTTACCAAAAAAGAGCCTCTACTTTTTTCAAGTCTAAATCTTGGAACGGCAAGCTTATTTTTATTTCTTGTGTTAAAATTATGAATATCACTATTCTTAGTGAATGAGTCAAGATGTTTCCTAACATGTAATATATTCTCGTAGATGTATTGCCCTGCTAAGGTTAGTATATTAATTTCTTTAAACAAAACCTTTAATGAATCGCGGCGGCGGAGGCTGTAAATGGCGCGTACCGCTCTTTTTTTAAGTACAAAAATATTTCCAATATTGGCTGCTGAGCCCCACAACAACACGCCATAGGACATTACACTATGAAAATAACTAAAGTAAACAAGTCTTGCCGTTTCAATATCAGTTAATAGCCTTATCATTTTTACTGCAAAAGCAGCTGAACTGAGTCTACTCGACAAGGCCTCAATATGTGGATCCCATTGTAGTCGTGAATCTAAGGTAATACCAAGAAATTTCGTGCTGTCAACTAATTCGACTGCATCTGCATTCAAACTAATACTTAAATCAACCTTCCTTACATTTGGTAGTGAGAATTTGACACAATTTGTTTTTTTTGGGTTTAAAGACAAGTTATTAATGTTAAACCAATGTGCGACCTTTGAGAGAGCACTATTTACAGGGACTTACGAAATATGAGTAATTGTTTGAAAATAACCTCTTAGTCGCCATATTTTTGTTACAGAGATACACAAATATTTAAAAAGGCCTCTGGTTTCCTGTATCGTGTAATACACAAAATATCATGATGCCGGTAGCACATCGACGCGCCACCCGCTCCGGCGCCAGCGCCGGCACCCGCCGCGCCGAACTCCGCGAATCGGCGGATCAGCGCGAAACCGAGACAGCGTCATGCCATGCAACAGTAAAATCTACACGTAATGCTGGGGTCACATTAGAGAGCTACGGCGAATTATCGTGTCAACGCGGTAATTGTGGCCGAGTACAACGCGTAGTATTCGGGTGAAGACGATACGATGTTATATCGGGGCACTGTCGGTGAACCTGGCGCGCATCAAAGGGAATTGTCACGACAATATTCGCTTAGGTGGCTACACCTCACCTACTACGTCACTTCAGTGTCGCCCAGACTTTGAAGCGGGACGGATGTGCTTTAGTTTTTTTTACAGTATAGTTTCGAGCAACGCAAAAGTGTTGTGGCGATATTACACGGTTCACTTCAGTCTTTCAATTAGGATGAAGCAACTAAATTGAATAAAAGTAAATCATTAAATGTCAATATTCAATCATATTCAATCGCGTTGAAAGAATTGAGCTTGCTCAATATTTTCACTTTTACGTTCAACGTTCAATCCAATAGAACGAAAGTTGAACGTGTAAAACATAAGAATTGAATGATTCACTAGATGTTCATTCTCAATGTGCTACCTGATTGGTAGACATTTTCAAGCAATGCGAATTCAATGGTTTACTTTAACGTTCGCCGCGGCGGGCGGCGGGGCGGCGGTGTGCTATCGGCATAAAAATCCGTTGCGTAGTTTGTCATATCCAAGCGTACAGACGGCAGGAAAGCGAATTTCGTTTTAAACTTTGTAGAGATCAAGACTGCTTTGTTAAATTTACATTTAGAGTAGATACCTACATTACGTAGTACATAAAGAATTTTAAAAATATAAAGTAATTGTAGGTCGTGTCATAACTTGGCGAGTCAAGCCATTCAACCCCGGAAATTATATTTAAATGAAACCAATTTCCTACCGTCGTCGTCGCTTTGTTAAAGGTAAGGGGTAGGTGTATGTTACTTAGAATGTGCTTTTGTATGCTTAAGTGGAGTCCAAAGAGCAATAAAAATTATCATTGAATGAATAATATTATTTCATATAATAACAATGTGTTTAGTACCTACTTAGTTATTTTTAAATATTAAGTAATTCATTATTTTCTAAGTTCTAAGAATTTTATTATTTACACTTGAACACTTGGTCTAAATAATAAAATTCTTATAACGAGGTATTCGTTTAAGTTATATGAAAAAAATAAAACCGCCTTCTAAAAAACCACATCAAAAAAGTAAGAAATAATTCCTCACCAAATAAATAACGTAAGTACTTTGAAGTCGGGCGTGAAACATGTACAATTTTTTGTTTTGTTTTTGTTAAAACCCGCCCGACTTCAAAGTACTTACGTTATTTATTTGGTGAGGAATTATTTCTTACTTTTTTGATGTGGTTTTTTAGAAGGCGGTTTTATTTTTTTATAAAAATATTTTTATTTCACTCTTTTTAGTGCATCGTGCAGGCAATTTGCGTGTTTTCTGGTAAATAGGTATGTGATCAAACTCAAAACCTCCTTTTTCGAAGTCGGTTAAAATACCTTGAGGTATCCCCTTTTTAACAAAACAAGAATCATCTAAATCGGTTTATAAACAAAGGAGTTATGCCTAAAGATACGTATTAAATTCACATAAAGTGGTAACGAAAACGACAGTATTTTCAAGATTTCCTGAAAACTACTGAACCGATTTCAAAATTTCAAAAAATGGGACCAACTTGGAAACCAACCTGATGTAATAACGTTTGAACCATTTCAATCGGTTCAGCCGTCTTCGAGTAATCGGTGGACATACATAAAAAAAAAAAAAAAAAAACATACATACAGACGAATAGAGAACCTCCTCCTTTTTGATTTAGAAGTCGGTTAAAAAAGGAGCAAATGAATACCTGAACAAATGATTGAATGAAAGTTAAAGTAAGTTCTAGTAACCCTAGCTAATCATCATCATCATCACCATCATCATCATCATCATATAACCCTAACTAATAGTAATCCGTCAAAAGCCGTGAAAGAGCGATGTCAAAATTTTCGTTGCAACTGTAGGGAATCATTTTACCTCGAGCGATCATTTTGTACACCTTTCCCCTACGTCTATTTACAAACAAAAAGTACTTATAGTATACCTATATTATTTTGTCCACTATTAAGTTTCCATGACACAGTTACTTTATAAAACATGGGCTTAGATAATTGGTGTGATTGTAAGAAATTATTTTGCAAACATACCGCTTGCAATGTTTACTAATATTTCATCATATTCGGTTTCGTTCAAACTACAAATAATTGAAAAACGTTTGCTTTCCGAATAATCAAATCGTGAATTATTGGCTGTCGGCCATTGGATTAGGATTGAAATAATATTTAGAATATCAGTATTGGACTTAAAAATTCTAACGCCTGGACTCTACGACAGACATTAAGGTATTTTTAAATGCGCCGCTTTTTCTATTAAAATGTGTTTGTAAAATTACAAGTATTGTGGTGGCCGGCGGTGCCGGGTCCCGCCCGGGTCCCCTGCCCAATCATTGGACCCACCCGGCACCGCGTCAATTCAAGCCGTATAAGTTCCTTAATAAGTTCGCGAGCAAGCGAGCGCTTCGCAGCCGCGGGTTGATCACGCGCGGAAGACGAATCAACTGCTCGGTGACCACGCGTTGCCCGCGCGTGGTTGACCCGGTAGCCCTAGTAGGAAAAACTGTCGTTATGGTTAGTACTATTATACAGGGTGTTAGGGGCGCGCCGTTGCAATAACTTTAACCATGGCTTCAGTCAGACCATCATGCTGAAAAACATACAGTAATAATTTTTTGTCGGAAATGAAAAAAAATCGACTTTTCATACAAATTTAGCAACTAATCGGGACATTTTGTATGGAGAGTCGAAATATTTTTTCATTTCCGACAAAAATTCTTGCTGTGCGTTGTTCAACATGACGGCCTGAAGCCATGGTTAAAGTTATTGCAACGGTGCCCCTAGCATCCTGTATATTCTGCGGTTATGTAAACGTTATCGTGATTATATTATTTTGTATGAAAACCAGAGCAGCGCCTCTTTCGGTAATATCTGGAAGAAAACCAACACATATTTGACAGCAGCTCTTTGACAGCTTTTGAAGGATGGTCTAGTTAACTATTAGATTATACCTTATCGATAGTTTTTCATGGTAGGGTTCACTGATTAACAACGCGCTGTCCATCCACGGACCACGCGTTATAACTCGGTGACCGACCACCAACTCATTCCTCCATTTTTTATTTTTTCAAGATGGTACTCACCTCACTCAGAGACTCGCCATCGGTTATTATCACTTTACTTACTGACTGTACTTACTACTCCTGTTGACCGATGCAATCAACCATTTAATTACAAACTCTCTATTATTGACATAAAACAACTTTTACAGATAACAATGAATCTGCTAATTGACACACATTTAGAAAATTTTGAATAAAAAATGTAGCTGTAGGTACCTTAGTTCTAATATTTTTACGAAGGTACTTTAACCAGTGCAACAGTTATGGGATGAACATAAATTATTTATAAATCAAAATCTTATGTGTAAATAAGTTATTTAGCAAAAGCATTTATCTCGAAGTCAGATAGATACAATGTTGTTTGCTTTATTTATAAATCATTCATAGGTACATTTGAGTGTTGGTTCTATCATTCAATATTAGCGGAACACAGCTCATGTACGTTCGACATTTGTTACAAATAAGTAATCGTATTCTCGTTTGTCATTTCAAATAATATCGGAACATTTCCGACACATTTCCTGCGGAATATTAAACAGTAACCTTTTGAGTAATTCAAACGGAGACAACAAAATTGATGGAGGAGCTTTCGAGAGTTTGAATGATTCATGTCAATTAAAAGCCCATGATTCTGGGCACTAACTTGTTCAACAAACTTAATTTATTTACGCAATCAGGGTTTTATTGTGTTACTCAAAATCAATCAAGAACGTTCTCACTATGACTATCTGTGTACATCCATTTCAGGCTTTGGAGACGGCTGTCAAAACAAATTTGTATTGCTGAAACAATGTGCGAGTTAGTGTTGACATTGATTACTTTTTCAATCGATTAATAGTAAGTTTGATCAATATACCCTTGATCAAAATTAGTCATGACTAAATAAAATATTAATCGTAATCGCGACTAATTATCGTAACCGATTATATTGCACTCTTTATAAGATGCATGCATAAGATGCTACGGAAACAGATATAACCGCACGAAGCAGCTAGTAAATGTTAATCTTAATCGTGGTTAACGATTAAGATTAAAATCAAAATTATGATTACGACTAATTAGTTTTAATCGTTAGTCACGGCTAACATCTTAATCGTTAGTCAAATTAACATTTTGCCAACAGCACTACGAGTAGGTATGTGGGTAATTGTACATTTGTTGGTATGTGTCACTAACTCAATTACCTAGGTTGCGGTTTATTCAAGCTTACGTACACGTCTTCTGTTTTCTCCGCTTTATTTTAAATCCTAAGATGAAATATGTACCTAATCAATATTACTAATATCTTTCAATTTCACGCATTATGACACATTTTGATTACGTAAAATGACACATACGCAAAATGGCATATACGCGAAATGACAAATACGCAAAATGACATACGCAAAATGACACATACGCGAAATGACAAATACGCGAAACGACAATTTTGTTGCGCGTAGATTTGTAATAAATACCTACGTATCAGTGTCATAAAGGTTGTGGTATGTGGCATGAGAGCCCCTTTTTGCATTATGTCTTTATTCCTAATTTGCTTTGGCAAGCATAACAAATTTTCCATATTTTATTTGTCATATTAATACACTTTGCCATATTTTTTTGGCATCCTATTTATATTGGCATAATTATCATTTGGGCTAATTTGATTTTGCATAATGTTATTAGACATATTGTATATTCGCCTAATATTATTTAGACAAATAAAAATGAGGACGAATGATGTCATTATGCGTTTGTCATTCTGCGTAGTCACAATATGTCATTTTGCGTCAGAGTCATAGATATGACATTATGCGTATGTCATTCTGCGTGGTCACAATATGTTAAGTCCAAGATATGTCGTTATGCGTATGTCATTCTGCGTAGTCACAATATGACGTCATTTTGCGTCAGAGACATAGATATGTCATTATGCGTGTAATTCATATCTTTGTGTCACTCATTTTGTTTTAAAGTAACATGGGCACAGAATAAATACATGATATGTCATTATGCGTGTGATTCATCTAGTCTCTATCTTTTTCATCTATAGCAGTATGCCCTGTAAAAAACTTTTTTGTTGTATAATGAGGGAAACACATTTATTGGAATAAGAAAGGTAACCATTTAATTCCCTCGTCATTTTAGAAAAAAATTGCATATTTTGGCAAAACCATTAGGTTTATTTGCTCAAACTTTGAAATTAAGTATCAAAATGTTGAGATTCTAAATTATTTTTATGCGTTCACTATGCATAAAAATAATAAGGGCTCGTTTTTTACTATCACATTTTTCCTTTAAGTACCTACTTACTTAAAAAAATGTTGTCTATAAAATTCATATCAGATTATAGTAATAAATAGTGTAGGTATAGTTCTGAAAACATACAATTTCGAAAATTAAAAGTGAAAATAGAGAATGTAAAGCAACTATCAAATTAATTTTAAACCGAAGCAAATATTCTGTTTATTCGCGTGCACTATTTCGAATAGTAAATCCTGAGAATCGAAGTAATTTAATTTCCTGTGCTTTTGTGAATGGACCAATTTAGATTCAATTCAATTTAGAATTGTTTAATGAAATTATAGTACACTGGCACAGTTTTAGTCCAAAATAAGATGTTGTTGTTAGTTCAAGCTGCAATGCAAGCCAAAATTTCATTAAAATTAAGGTATCCTGAAATGCCTTGTTTTATAAGGTGAGAGGTAAATGTAGCCATTGGTCTTGCACTATAAGTACTTACATAAAAATCACCAAATATGAAAGCATCTACATATACATAGGTACCTATAATAAAACAGTAACAAAAAAAAATCAGTATGCACTTACATTAAATATCTTTTAAGAAATTATTTCTGCTATTTAAGTAAGTACCTACTTACTTGATGTGTACAGTCACGAGCAATAATATGTGACTGTATAGGAATAGACCCCAAAACGATAGTTACTGAAATTTTTGTCTGTTTGTCTGTTTACTTTTCACGCTAAAACTACTGAACGGATTTTTACTAAATTTTGTATCGTGGTTGCTTATTTCTCGGGTCAAGATTTAGGAACCTTTGATATCGAAAAGATTTCTTGAAAACTTAAAAAAAAATTACAAACTTTTTGCGGACGTATTAGATTTTGGTATTACATTAACTACAAAATGTAAAGTTTCATTTTTTTCTGTGATATAACTAGTAACCAATTTTCAGATTGTTCCCATAATTTATACTGAAAGATCTTACTTCTGACCAAATTTCATTATTCTAGGTCAACGGGAAGTACCCTAGATTTTGATTGCCTTGCGATTGTCAAAATTTGCGGCGCATTAACGGCCATAGGTGTATTTTGATTATTACGTTGACATAGAATTTTGATTATTACGTTGACATAGAATTTTGATTATTACGTTGACATAGAATTTTGATTATTACGCTGCTCCAAGTGATTGCTGACTACTTATTTGATATTTTAGCTTGATGGTCTTGACAGACAGACAACTACTTAAATGACCCTAATATCATAACAACATACAATGTTCATGCCTGCGTATTCGATATTCTTTAGCCCTCTTTAGTAGAGGATATGACTTCAAAAAGAGCCTTATGAAATCTAGATAATTTATAGCAACAGATACGCATAAACTAAACGAAAACAAAAGTCACTACACAGTGCGTACGAAGTCGCGGGCAACAGCTAGTGCACATTAAATATTTTGTTTGGTCCTTTTCTATAGTAGTAACCACGTATAACCCAGACTTTGAACGAAAACGCCCAAATATTTTCAAAATAACCATTGATATTTGCCAGCTGGAAAAAATCCTCTCTGAAAATTATCCAGCTTAATACCATTCGCAGTGACATGAAATCACGGTGTATTTTTCTCTTTCATCTGTCTGCGGTGAGTGGTTATAAAAGGCGGTTATATCCACATACGTTGGGAGTGACGCGGCAGCTGCGTTTTACTGCTGGGCTCCCGTTTACGAGCCTACGGCCTGAACGCACAGCTCGGAGTCCACTCGTCACACACTCGCTAAATGGGAGTAATAAACCGTCTGTAGGTGCCTTTATGATAAAAGAATTAACAGGTTCTTTTTGTTCGTTTGAAAGGCATAAAGAAGGTTTTAATATTTACTATAGCATTTGCGATTTCATCCACATTTAATTTGATTATATGGCACTCCTTGTCCTTCTTATTTACGAGTAGTGAGTACATTATGGTCTTATAGTTATCATGTCAAAACGTTGCGAAAAAAATAACTTGTATTGGCTCAGTTTTTTCGGCGTGTAAACACAGAATATATAATAGTACTAACGTGTAAAGGTAGTATGGTAAAAGCAGATGTACTAACAGGGTAATTTTTCATTTACAATATTAGCATGGATAGGTACCTACTTCAATTTTGACTGTATGAATAAGTATAAAGAGAATATTAAAATGGTCCTAGGAAGACATGATAATGACTACTAATTAAATTAAACATAGGTAACGAGACGAAAACATTAAAAACAATGAAGTAAAAGAAAAATCATGAGAAAACATAAGCTTTATGACTTTAGGAATTAATTGTCATGATTTATTTCATAAGTCGTTACAATGTTATCATTTTATAAAACAACACTTAAATGGTCCAATTAAGGTAAATAATTATATAAGGTCAGCAGAACGTAAATAAGTTGGCCAAAGGTAAAACAAGAAAACTACATTATTCGCTTTACGGATTACAAAAGATTCTGTGTTGCGTGGAAAGTTACTGGACAGTAAGTTAATTGTAACACGAAAGACAAATGGAAGAATAAACAATAAACATTTGTAAGTGGTCCTAGGGGAAAGGTAAATTATGATTCCTCTGGCAAAAGTTGACATGAGGCCTTTCATGTAACGACTTGAGTTGAACAAGAATTAATTTGTATTATCTTGTCCAATGTGTACCTAATTCTTTTCACAACTTGTGTTCTGGATACTAGGTAGCGAATAAATATATCTAACCTTTAAAACTTTTTTGATAATTATAACTACAAGGATAAGGCAGATGGTATTGAAAAAGTCACAACGCAGACCCGATGTGGAATGGTGTGTGTTGACAACCAACAAAATGGATCTGTAATTTAAATTAGGTACTCCAAGCACGAAAATCTCTCGTTATCGTTATAGTAATCGTATCATTTTGTATAAAAACAAGAGCAGCGCCGCTACGGTTGTTTAGGGAACTAAAATGCAATAGTCAGTAATTTGACAGCTTTAGTAGCAAGTACCAGAATGAGAGTTTTTCATGGTTGGGGTACGCCAAGTATACAAGTAACGACAAACACAAGTTTAACTCGCTTTCCGAGGCACGGACCAGCTCAAGCTAGAACATTATCGGTACCCATCTATCGTCCTAGGTATGTCGTAACACCATCGAGATCGAAGATAGAAGGATTAACTCCGTTAAACATTTTTTCAGCCTTCAATGGACAAAAAAGTGTTTGGGAAGTCAGTATTCATCCTTATTTACTTCATTAGTTTAACGACAATATGAAGAATAGTCTTAATATTAGCCTATTGTAAAACAATGACTTACCTTCCGATTGCTCTTGAAAACATTGCATTTGAAGACATTGGTGGCGCCATCGCGGGCGATGTAAGAGAAGATCTTTAGGTCGGAGCTGTCGTGGGAGACGTAGAAGATGCGGTATATGGGGTGGTGCATTATCTCGATGCAATCGCTGCTGGTGCTGTTGCGACTACCTCGACTGAAGAGCTTCGAGCTGGAGCTCCTCTGCAAGTAGAAATGCATCCATTAAGTTTTACACAATACTAACTATATTAAAGTATACACTTGGTAGCTGCTTTATTAATTTTCTTCAAATACAATATTATGTCGGGAGCGTCTTCCATAGTAGTATGTACATGTTTCTAACCTGTGACTTAATAAATTGAATTGAATGTTCCGAAAGCAAAGAACGACCAATCATAACACGATCTTCAGCCATTTAACGTCCTTAATGCTAGGGCACTGACCTTCCTTATGGATGGATCAGGAGAAAGGGCGATGAACCAATACGCTGGCCCAGTGCGGATTGGTAGGTATTAACGACTGCAAAACTAGCCGGACTAACGATTTAACGTGCCTTTCGAAGCACGGAAAAGATAATTTTTGGTCACTCATCACGTGACCAACCATTGCGAAAGTTGCTTAACCTCAGCGAGCAGGCTGAGCGCGCTAACCACTACCAAAGAATATATACACTAACACCACTACGCTATGGGCTCTTCAACATAGCATGACTCAGTTTATTTTCAAAAGGCACGTAGTCGCATGCCTCAAGACAAGACTGACTCAAGTCATCTGCCTGTGCAAATTGCGTTTCGTTTTATGCAAGTTGCTTGTGCCTAACTAAAACAATTACAACGATAATAATAAATGTACGTTGGCATCAATATTCATATGTCTACTTCAACGCCTTTACCCCGTACGTTATTTTGTGTGCTGTGAACTGTAAGATTCTCACTCTCAATTCAAAATACCTCTCCCTATATGATATTTCTGGAGTCATAGGGGAACCGAACATTTATTATCTAGATAATAAATGTTCACCCATTCCGTGAGCGACCATAGTAATAATTATACCTCCTTTATATTGATTAAGCTAAGCCCACACGTTTTAATTTATCGAGTGCGTAGTACTGAGTGATCCCTGCTCAAAGTCGGGCTTAAAAAGATCTTCTCCGATACCTACCACTTGTTGCATTAGGTTGCTAATTGTCGCGTCAGACGGAGGAAATTGGAATAAAGGGGCCGTTAAAATGCGGCCCCATATTGCTTTCAGAGTGTTACTTCTGAACTTATTACGTTTACGCACAAAGATACTTGCTTATATAGCGTTTTATATTACGATATTGTTGTGATGTGTTCGTGCTTGGGTTACCTATACAAAGTGTACAGACTGTGCCCCTAGCATAAAAACTATCGTTATCGTATTTTGTATGAATAGCAACACCGCTTTTGGTCATATGAGGGACTAAAATTCAATCGATATTTGACAACAGCTCTTTGACGGATGGTATAGTTTACTATACTATCATCATACTTATTTTCGATAGCAATAAAAAACATCAAATATATCAAAATATTTCATAAGATAATGATCTGAAGTATCTTTTTCCGTATCTGTTTCGTTTTATTTTTATTCAAATGGTAATTTTTTTGTTGATAAAATGTATTCGCAGGTACCTGCTTCCTCTTCCGCGTTACTTTTGGACAATTCCAAAAACGACTCGACTTGGCAAATAGCCCATATTACCACGGAAACCATTCGCCGAGTCCTATACAAACTGATGTAAGAATATAAAAAGCTCATCATTCGTCATTTGACGTACACGTCACTGCCCTTCGTAAATTATTATGAAATTATTACGTATGTTATTTTATTTTTCAAGTTGCCTGGGTTTTGTCGCACTAATTGCTAATAATTAATTGAGCCAAAACATTTTTTTATATATTTTCACGTTGCTAATCTTTTTAATTGAAATAATTGCCTTGCTAGACTACTGAGGTTTCACTTTTGATTTCAGTTCAATTGATTTAGTTACCTAATTCATGAATTGCCACCAGCTTCAGTTAAAGTCGGAACTCACTCGACGATTTCTTTTACCACAAACGGCATGTATGAAAAGATTGAAGGATGCGAATGAAGCGAAAGAAGTGTGCAAGGATAGTAGCGTGAATGGTTCTTATGAAACTTTCAATCTCAGAGATCATTTTCCAGGTGGCGATAAATAGTCTCTGCCTACCCCCATGGGAAACAGGCGTGAGTATTGTATGTATGTTTTATAAATGTGCGTGTTCACATGTTCTCCAATCGTGAAAAGTTACGGATACATATTTCCTTTCTAGCCCGAGAGCCAAACTAATTCGCTCTATGGAGACTCAACAATAATTCTATATTAGTAATTTTATAACATAGAATATTAGATTATCTAGTTTAATAAATAATTTATTAGTAATCCACCAAAATTTTTGACAACGACATTAAAAAAAAAACCAGATAAGTACAAAGCTAAAAAAAAATCTATAAAAAATTGGCAAAAATGGTATAAGTATTATTTACTTTACATTTGTATACATTTATTAATTATCTTTCGTAAAAGTATATATTTGTAAATGAAAAGCAAATAAACTTAAAGAAACTCTCTACGTAAACACAAATTGGCATTACACCTATGTTAAAAATGCTATCATAAACAACCGACTTCTTCCTAAAGTATTAGTTTCCCGTTTTATATCTTTATGGATTTCGACTTTGGTGCTTAGATATGGTGAACATAAACACATGTTCACGATAAAATTGGTGATAGCATATTTGCTGAAACAATTGCACCATTTTCGGGGTATCACTTTTTTATACCTTCCAATGCGATATTATGTTGTTATATTATTGTTATTATATTTGTTTGCCTGTTATTGATTTTTGTACAAAAATATCGGATAGTTCTTGGGCTATTCGTCAATGACGAATCCCGTGTGAACGAAGCGATTAGGTCTTTCATAGGTTTGACGAATTGAAAAGCAAGTATTTTAATGTTTTGAAGTTTTTTGGTTTAGTACCTAGGGAAAAATATTAATAATTTTGATGTAAGTTAGTTAGGTCCTCATAAAATTACTTATTAATTTAAAAAAAGAATGAACTTTACAAAATTTCTTAGTAAGTTTACTTGTGGTTTACTTGCTTTCGCGAGTTTTCAGTTGACATTTTGAATGACATTATTATTTTCCATAGATTGTGTTACCAGAATTCAGTAGGTATGGTATGAAATAATGCGTTGCTTTATTTTTGGGTAATTACGCGTTTAAAATAGTGGCATATGACTAATATAAGCGTTATTTTATTTCTTTTTCATAGTCTTTGTTATAAATTATTAGTACCGTCTTAAGGCCTCCAGAAACGATGGCCAGTTTTTCTATAAAGAAACGTTTCTACAAGGTAGCATTAACCCTAGAATACTAATCATATTTTTTATGCGGAAATACTTATTATTAGTCGTTTCGACTAACACCTATATAAACCTACCTAATAATAGTAATATAGTATAAATACATATATATTATATCTTATTTTAATTATTGGTTTATTTTATCTTATTTAAAATAAAAAATAAAGTTAGTTTAATGTATTTATTAAGTAATCAACACAGTTAAATAATTTATGAATTATTTTAGTGAGATCCAAAGATCAGACTCATTAACTTTAAAAAAATAATAATAAAAAACTTTAACCTCCTTTAAATAAACTTAAATATTATAGAACAATGTTTTAAGAATACATATAAAAAAAAAATATTATTAGTTTTTATTGCAATTGACACATATTTCAACTTTATGTTCGCCGCATATATTTTTGGTGCACTTTGAGCACATAGATTTGGTCGTGTGATGTTTTTTATACGGACAATAGTCTCCTCGGCTATTATAGATCAATCTGGGTTAGATACATTGGATGGTATGACCTCAGTTGGCATATCTTCTTCTTCATCCGTTTGTTCCAGCTGCTCGATCTCTAACTGGTCTTCTATCTCACTTCCAGCAGATTCCACATCACCATCACTGTCCTCATCATTCAAATATCTCGCCAACTCTTCGTCCGTATAATTACGTTTATTGAAGAAGTCAATTTCAATCTAAAATTAAACAAAATTCACGATAATAACACAAAGACATTTATCGCAAAAGTTACATAAATACTAATCATTAGTCATATCGACTAACAAAAACGAATTATTTCCAAAATGGCTGTACTTACCGGCTCGCGCTCGACACCGTCACTCCCGTAAACGTCCGATCGGCGGCTGAGTTGACACGAACGATCAAGTCGCACGGCGCATTCATTACAAAGAGACAGCAAGATTTGGGTGCAGTGTTAGTCGAATCGACTAACATTAGTATTCTAGGGTTAAGTACGAGTATATCAAATATATAAAAGCTATATTCCTTTTCTGCCCTTTCGGCTGTTTCATAGGTTTAGTCTAGCTTAAGAAAATGTGTATTGTAATGTATCATATATAATGGAACACCGAATAAATGATTACTTTACTTTACTTTACTTTTTATATAGGTAGCTATTAGTGGACTCGGTGAATTTAATATTACCTACATCTAATAAAGATTTTCATTCATCGAATAACCTTTAAACACTGCCTGCTACAAATGTCACATAATAAAAATAATTCAAAGCGGCTAAAACGTCAGTTATTACTTATTCTTTACTACTCGTACATCGATCCCAAGAGGTGCGACTCCAGCTCCCCCAGAAACTTCATCTACCTCATCCACGTCTCCTAATGTTCTGCCCAAAATAGCGCTGCCCAAATTAAGCTCAAAGGTTGAAGACTGGCCTTCCTTCATCGCGATCATCAGGAAGGAGCCTGACGGATGACATATATGACCAGTATTTCGGATGCTGTAAAACTTTACTATCTGCTCTCGTGCATATCAGGTGAGGCGCGCAGTAATACTATCACTTGTTATTCATCATCAGCATTATGCTGAGACGGCGAGGTATTTATTGGCCCGCCCGCACACTTTGTCTTGCATTCATGTGTGTAATCAAAAATGATTTTTTCTTTCTTACTTTGTGATCACAATATTAAAGTAATGTGCATTGAAACACTGAGCTATACACTGCGTATATCGTAATCCCTTTCAGAATCTTACTTTGACACTGCTTTAACAGCTCCTAGTAAAGCTCAAAGCTAATTGAGAGCCTTATCTTTCTTCCTTGCCTCCCCCTTATGGGATTCATGAGTCATGTGTTCGTACAAGGCTTTATTTGATACTAATAGGTATCGGCAGCAAACTTCCCGAGCGGACTTCAACGCGGTTCGATGAAATGTAATCTCATTATAATAGTAATTTGGATTTATCGTTTGGCCGACGTAAAATACAGGTAGAACGCTTCTCGGATATTGAATAGATTGTTAAAATACTTAGTATTCTTTCCTGTATTTTTTTAAACCTATTTGCTTAACGTTGTGAAAAATTGAGTATGGTTTTATGGCCTTTGAGCTCCTACGAGGCCGCTCTCCGACTCGTTGGATCTACCTTATTAAGAAAACTAGGTACCTACACAGACGACGGCAGTTAAATTATCTTGAAACAGTGTTCTTCCGAAGTGGAATCTCACAAGAATACCTATTGTAAACATGATTGTTATACTTACCGCAAAAAATTTTGGGAAAGAAAAGAAAATCTTTTCTTTTAGCTTCTCTTTTACGCTCGAATACGCGAACTCTACTTAACTTTATGACCGTCTCAAACATCATTCAAATGTCACTTCAAATGTTAAACGTGTGAAGGAGACACCGTGGTGCTTGAAACGGTCCAAAAATTGAGTACCTAGCGTAGATTTTTATGGAAACTTAGGACAAGAAAAGAGGATCCTGAGCGCTACTTGACCCTTACAAAATTTGATTTGACACTTGTAATACTCGTATTGTCGTCAAGAAAAAACTTAGAGCTTGATTCAAGACATTTTATAAAATACGTGTCATAAAAACAACCGCGACACGTTGTACCGTTTAAATGTTGTCTACTAAAGTAGTTAATCAATGGAAAATGAAGTATTTTAGAAAAAATTGAGCCGCCTCACAACTAACTCCGATGGCACTAGATCCGATGGGGATGCCCCATCGGAGCTAGTTGTGAGGCGAATACTTAATTTTCCATTTTTCACTTATAAAGATTGCATTGTGAATGCGAAAAGGTAAAAATTTAAATAACTAGTTAATAATTTTTTTTGGCAGCAATAATTTGATTAGCTTTTGAAAACATACCGTTTCAATTGTGGTAATCTCAGATCATATAATACTATGGTGGTAATTGTTTATAACGCGTTAATGCCTTTTGCTTTTGTTATCTTTGTAAAAATTCTGGCTGATTCAGTAATAACTTTAACAGAAATATTTCCTACACCTTTTTTTCACATTTCAGCAACTAAATATAAGATTTCCCGGGAGTTTCGAGTGAGCATCATCAATCATACCTAGAATTAAGAATATTAAAATTTTACTGTTTTATTTACATATTTCTTCAATTTAAAAAATCATGCACTGCTATCCATACGCATATTATAAATGTGAAAGTGTCATTGTTTATTTGTTCCTTTGTTTGCTTGTCCGTCTTTCACGTCAAAACGGAGCAACGGATCGACGTGATTTTTAATATAGGGATAGTTTAAGAGCTTGAAAGTGACATATTCCCGGAAAAATATCACATTCTCGAGGGATAATGTCGTAGTCCACATGGGTGAAGCCGCGGGCGGAAGGCTAGTTTTATATGTATGTATGTATATGTATATTTTTCCTAATATTCTGTCTGCATCTACATATGAAATGGATTTGTATAAAGAATTCCTAAGAATTTACACCTAATATAGGTAAGTACCTTTATTATGACCGCGAACGATTTGTTTCACTTTTTTCAGGTACTTAAATACAAAAGTTATGTTAACACTAAGCCTGACCGCACACGGGCCGTCAACCACAACCACAAACCGCCACCAACTGTAGTCTCTATACGGTTGACGCCGGTGACACAAGCTGAAAACCGTCGCCACACGCTTCTTGTGGTCGTCACCGGCCACTAACGCCGACACAAAATATTGCCAGTGTCTACTATCGTCCACAATTAGTGTCTGTCGCGCGCTTCATTCAGCCATTTTAAACCGCTGCTAGCCTCAGGTGGCGGCGTTTTGTGGCTGTCGCGAGTGGGTCGTGTGGGTCACACTAAGGTAACTATAATTAATGCCATTCTATGGTCATGGCCATTTTGTTTACGAGTACCTAACGAAAAAGTAAACAACGTTTCGGAGCAATAGAAACCGAAATGGTCTGACAAAGCCTCAAAGCCAAGCCAATAAAGTTTTAAAAGGAGGCATATTTTCAAAGTATTTTCAACCCCTGAAATTCTCTGGAGACGGTCTAATCCATTATGAGTCGAAAGTCGAATGATACAATATCTTTCGACTCTTGACCCAAGTGACCCAGTCCCTACTACCATTAGCTGTGACCGAGGTATTAAAATTAGGTCGATAAAAGGACTGAGCTATGCACTGCGTATAGCGTCGTCTCGCTTCCAATATTACTTTAAATTCTCAACAGCTCGTGTTAAGGGTCCTGAAGTGGGTGAATGAAACTGAATATAATTCCGACCACTAAGTGGAACGGTGGAGTTTGCAATTCAACTCAGAGTTAAAATGCTGCAATGTAAATTTTGATCGGAATATCATGAATACCACACTGAAATTCAAGAAACCTTTTAAGCTGAAATGATACTTTGACAGCTGAAAAAAAACAGTATTTTTGTTTTTTATTAGTAACTAGTGGCTCCCCGCAGTTTTACCTACGTGTTTCCCGTTCCCGTGTGAATATCGGGATAAAATATAGCCTGTAATGTTACTCGGGAATAATGTAGTTTTCTAATGGTGAAAGAATTTTTAACGGAGGAAAGATTAGTTTATCTACTACAAACATACAAACAAATAAACAAACAAAAACTCAAATATTTCCTCTTTATAATATTAGTGTAGATAAAAAAACGCATTTCACTCCACATTTCATGTGTGAAGGAACATAGTGTTTTTGCTGACGGAGAAATGCGAGTCATGATTATTAATGCCATAGTTTGAGTCCATCTTGAGAAAGAAATTATGAATTAACTAACCTTCCTCTCGTGGCTTCGTCTGCGTGGACTACACGACTTTATCCCACTATTGTACATTGTGATATTTTTTCAGGATAAAACATTTTTGAAAAAAAAAATGTAACCGCCTTCAAAACTTGATGAAACTATGAGATCGTCCATATACCCAAATAAAGTCTAAATACCCATTATTCAGGATAACTCCTGAACTTCTTGCCAGTTCTTGATAAAATTTGAATGGGACCACACGAGAAGCGTCACCTTTTAAATAAAAAAAGAATTATCCAAATCGGTTCATTAACTAAAAAGTTCTGAGGTAACACACATAAAAAAAATATTAAAAAAAATACACAGTCGAATTGATAACCTCCTCCTTTTTTGAAGTCGGTTAAAAAGTAGCCTATGTCACTCCAGCTCCCAAACTATCCCCATACCAAAAATGACTTCGATCCGTTGCTCTGTTTTGACGTGAAAGACGGACAAACAAAAAAATATCATTTTCATATTTATAATATTAGTATGGACGTAGGATTGTAGGTATTTTATCGAAGTGAACCAAGAATCCCCCTTAAAGGTGGACAGACGCTAGTGAAGGTCACCGGAAGCCGCTGGATGCGGGCAGCGCAGGACCGATCGCTGTGGAGATCCTTGGGGGAGGCCTATGCCCAGCAGTGATGTATGATGACGTATGGCTGATGATGAACCAAGAATCGTGTTGAACGTCAGTTTTACATGAATAGTTCGAATTTAGTTCATTCTGAATTCCGTCGCAAGTTGACGAATAACTTACGACGCGATTGACCAGTATGGCACAACTATTGATATCCCCAATAATCCCCATGTGCGGGCGGCACGTACGGGTCTCCGGGCAAATATGAAACTAGCCCAAGTCAAGTAGGTACTTGCTTCCCCGAAAAAGATAAAAAGAAAGAAAGGTTACCTTAGCTTTACTCTTCTGCAGGCGCGTGGTGACTCGGACTCCGTCGGTCGACACGTTCACTGTGACTTTGCGTTTCTTCACTCCTTTCGCTTTGAACTCGTACTGGAAACAAAGAAACAAGTTTTAATTGTTATTGTTGATCGAAGTTTTTAATGCATAGAAATAGCAGGATCGGTTAGTTAACCATTTTTTTTTGTTTATCTGATCACAATGTAAAAACTTTTGCTCTGTCATCAGGTCATGTCATCTCAAGTGTTTTCAGTATTCAAATCTGCTTACGTGAATGTTTGGCAATGAATGGCAACGATCGTTAGTTCGTTAGATCATCCGCCCGCGGCTTCGCCCGCGTGTACGACACGACATTATCCTCAGGGAATGTGATATTTTCCGGGAAAACTACGTCACTTTCCAGCTCCCAATCTATCCCCGTACCAAAAATCACATTGATCCGTTGCTCCGTTTTGACGTGAAAGACGGACAAACAAATAATACCTACCTACTGGTTTTCCCGTGGGAATATTATACTTTCCTGTGGTAAAAAGTAAAAGTACCCTATTATAATCCTTCCCAGGGTCTCAAATTATTTACTTAAATAGGTAAGTACCAATTTCTGATTGCATAACATCCGCGTGACATAAAATTCAGCCGCGTAATTTCAGTCGCGTATTTTCGGCGTGGTGTGTTTCGACACTTGGACGCTGCCATAACTACAAAATACAAATTATCCGTGCGTAGTCCGTGCGATGTCAAACATCGTAACGCCTCCGGTCGTAGCTATCGTTTATTCAAAAGTATTCTAGAAACAAACTAGGTACTAAAGAAATAAAATCCATCAGAGACGAAGAAATTTATAGAAAATGTGATTCAGCTGGAAATTAATACGTCCTGTGAAAATTTGGTCGTTAAAGAGAAATTGTTCTAAGTAACAGAAGCGTCATAATCATAACCTAAAAAGCGGGAATAATTTTATAAGGCGGAAGTTGGGGAACAATTAGGTTCGGGAGGGATATTAATAAGCTGAGAGGTTTTTTATTTAGCATCCGAGAGAAGAAAAATATTGTGGAATACGTGAAATTTTTTATTATAACAGCAATTTTAAAATGCGATTTTAGGATACAAAAGTTTCTGTAACAAATGCGTGTATCAGGATATTCAAATTGAATTTATTTCATTTAATTTCTAAACATGAAATATCCCTGGTATATGACCCTTATCGTAGGTCTTCAAACTTTCTGCGGTCACCAGTTCTTATAGTGACTAGATAATGAAGATAACTTAAAAGAGTACCTATGTGATAAATTAAAATATTTTTTATTGTTAAGCGATAAATGTCATAAAAATCATATAACGAGCGAATATGACAAATATCAGTCCGACATAAAATACCACTCAAATTAAAGTTTCAGAAAACAGCTTTACAATTTTTTCAATAGAGATAACAGGGCTGAATACAAAGGAGCGCACAAGCGAGGCAAACAATCAAAAACTGCGTACAAAAAGCGGGGGTAGAATATCATTTGTTATTGTGATTTTTTCGTAAATTTAATTATTTACCTTAACAATGAACTCTGGGAGTGAACCTGCAAATTAATCATGTTTATCTTTAGGGTATGGTCTGTGACAGTGAGAGATGTCGCCGTTTAGTCGGCTCCTTCAAGATCTCGCTTAAGGCATGCGCAGACGAAGGACTACTTTTGTCCGCCAGACTAACTTTCGCGACGAACTCAATGCATTATGACGGTTATTTCATTCGTAAAGATCTAGCGAGGAGGCAGGAGGAGCTTCATGGGCAGAACAATCTTCGTTTACCTTGTATTCGCAGCAAATGTTTCCACTTTTAGGTTATGTCAGCGGACAAAAGTCCCTCGTCTGCGCATGCCTTTAAATGGATTATTTTTGTATATCAATCTACTTGAGAGAATTTTGTTAATTAGCGTCAGTTCCTATTTCATGTATTTTTGTAAATTTCACTGAATATCTATTATGAGTCAGCAAAGAGCAATACAACGAAGCATTATAGGATTGCAGACGAACCTTCAATACTTAAATTAAAACAAATTTAGACATTGTTTTCCCATTTATCTTTTATAGTGCCAAACATAGAATGGCTTCCAATTTACCATTATTATTAAAATCAATGAAACAGTTAAACATTAATTACTAAAAAACATATTTCCAATAGGTATTGTGTAACTCACGAAATTGCTGCCAGGCAATTTTATCTCTTATTAATTTTCATGCAAAAAGTAGTACTTAATTGCGTTTTATTTGATTACATAGTTCAACCCTATGTATGTAAATTAAATTCTCCAATTTCAGTCCATGTACGTAATAGTTAGGAGTGAACTAAATGGAATGCGCAAGTGTATTATTACGTAAATGCAAATACATTCTAAAGCTTTGACTTAATTTGTTGTCATGTTAGGAACTTCTAAGTTCCTAGTATGGAATGTAATTCAAACAACTGAAAATCTGACGACTTAAAAATCTATCGAGAAGCAAATCTGACGAGTTGAAAATCTGTCAAGTTGGAAATGAGGGCATTTATCCATAAGAAAGGCCTTTGCTCAGCTACCCAGTGGGCATATTCATTATAATGACGATTTA
This sequence comes from Crambus lathoniellus, assembly GCA_949710035.1. NCBI lineage: Eukaryota > Metazoa > Arthropoda > Insecta > Lepidoptera > Crambidae > Crambus > Crambus lathoniellus. The sequence goes on from OX453296.1 coordinate 36,524,578, forward strand.
AAGTTCCCCAAGCTGGGGCACATTCCTCGATCGTAAAGGGACTATTAATAAATAAATAATATATTACAATCACACCAATTATCTAGTCCTTTGTATGTTTCAGTATGAACTTCTGTAACGGATATCAGATTTATAAAGGGCAATGTCAGGGTGTGGACTAAATGCTGCCCAGGCTAGGGTGTACTTACGAGTATTCACTGTAGATAGGATTAACAAAATAACGTCAACAAAAACCATTTTTTCTCGTGGACCCTCGGATAGATTTTCAAGCGCATTTGCTTACAAAGAAGTGTTAACATAAGGAACACCATGCACTAAGTACGTGTTTAATGTGGGCAGCTCTTGACCCAAGTCCCATGCAAAGAATGGCAAGTATCTTTCGACAACCAAGTGTAAGCCATGAAACTGAGATGTTAACAAATTGGTTATTCTCACGACAAGATATTCTTTGTATAATTTCCGTCAGGATTTTTATGTTGAAATAAATTCTCTGAACCGGCAATTAAATTTGGAAAAGACGTTAAACTGTAGAAAATTATGTATTTGGCACTTCAATGTAGCGTCTGGTTTTGGATTTATGAAGTAACAAAATTTGGGCGTGACGGAAATAAGAAAACTGCTCAATAAAAAGTAAATTTTTTATTGTCATAAGACTCAAACAGAAAATAAATACTTTCAAGCAATTATTCAGTGTACAAAATAACTAAATGAACAATTTTGGTAGTCAAGAAACACTTGTATGTTGTTAGGTATTTTATAATTTCCGTCACGTTTGGGGTGACGAAATCGGGTGACGGAAATTAGAATTAGAATTTTAACCGCTTCTGTGGTCTAGTGGTTCATACCACCAATTTCAGACCAAGAGGTCCCAGGTTCGATTCCCAGTGGGGATACATATTGTATTCGGTTTGGTTGGTGGTAGGACTCGTTCTTAGTCCGCCTGGCTAGCTACCACCATCTTATCTAAGTCTGACGCCATAACAATGATGTTTTCAGCATTATTGTGTTCCGGCAGTTAGAGATAAGGTAGCCAGTTCCTCAGTGATTGAGGATTCCGGGAGTAGTGCGCTTCCACCTTCAGCCTTATCACCACTTATCATCAGGTGTGATGAAGGCTAAGTGCTACCCCGTAGTGAATAAAAAAAAAACACGACGGTATTTATGAGATAAAAATTAAATGGTAAGGAATACGGTATATTAGTTCAAACTTGAGGGCAACAACGAATTTCTGCATATAAGTAATAATCTAACTAGCTAAAGTATGCATTTCAGAACATTAATTTAAAAGAGCGAAGATAACTATGCTAATTTAGCATAGTAGAAAACCATACAAATGGAAATTAGGTATTTACAGTCGTATCTTGCCAACGGAACAGGAGACACAGGACTGTGCCGGTTTCGGTTGCCTGCCTGGGCAGTTTCTAGTTCTAGTTTCTAACTGAAGAAAGAAGACGTTGCGGTAGGGATGGGAATTACTTACTCGGCTAGGGAGATATTCTCTACTTTTTAACTAGCGACGGAAATTATGTATAATGAAAGGACAAACATATTTTTCGTGTCATCTAAGAAAATACACTTTTTTGTGAATAATAAAATGTACGTAGGTATTAATTAACTTGCCAATTTGTATAAACTGAAATGTACTAACCGTTGCTTACTTTGAGATAGTTGAAGGTAGAAAGATTGATTCTGGGTTCTGGACAGCAAACAAAAATAAAGAGAAAAAGTTAGAAAAAAAAATTTTGAGTGTTTTTCTACCAAATGATGTTTATATTATTCCAATTCTTAAAAGACAATTGCTAGACCTAGTCCCAAAAAAAGCCAGCTCCAAAATATTACAAACTCGCCAGATATTTTAATGGACGCTCAAAAACCAGGCCTGCTGAGAATGACCGAAATGTGGCTACCAAACTGCGATATGCAAATCATAAGAAATTACCCCGCTCCTTGTAAATACACGGAACTCACGTTAAAATCATAATCAGCTTTATGCATCAATAAATACAAAACTTTTCCGTTACTCACTGACAGACGAAACAACGCACATTTATCTTTCTCTATGCAACGCACAGCCGAAACCATAGATGTATTATGGCCGAAACTAATGGGTGCAAGAAGCTGAAACAGCAGAAGTCATAGGTACATTTGAAAACCTGTCACTGTTGGCATAAGTTGGCATGCATAAATTGTGTTTCTTTTTCTGTGAGTTCATGAGTCTTAAGTCAGATTTTTATTTCATGGCTAGAGAAATTAAAAATCACCCTTGGAAGTTTTGGGGTTATTGACAATATTATCTATGGATATATTACCGGCCAAACCCGATTTTAGGACAAACTAGTTTTTCCTAGTTTAAACAGTTAGAATAGAAAGATGATAATAAAGTCGAAATAAAATGTACTTAAGTACTTATTTCTTTGTTACTTAAAATAGGTACATAACCCTCCGTTATAGTTTACATGAAGTGTGTACTTCGGTTAGTTAATTTCTTTCTCTAACGGCCAGAATTAATAACCTATCCAAAGATAGGGATAGGCATGATCCAGATTAGTTGCTAGGCAACACCCTGGCAATGGCAACCATGAAGCTCGACTTAATACTCTGAGGTAACTGGAGTTCTCACCCTGAATTAAAAAGTGTACCCAGCAAATTTGACATTTATGTATGTAGTGGCTGTCAGTTGTATCATATGACCATACGTATTTTTTTAAAGTGTAGGTGAGACGGAAGACAGCCACTGTGTAATTTTTGGTGACAAAAAAGTGTTAGTACTGCACTCTCCAGTTACCTCAGTATTAAGTCGAGCTTCATGCTGGCAACTGTCGTTGATTCTCTGTTAATATCAATCGTTGCATAGCAACTAATCTGGATCATGCCTATCCATATCTGTGGATAGGTTATTAATATCCTAAAATACCCTCTCCTCTAGATGACGATTGTTTCTTTGTAAGTATGTTAAAAGACAATTAATTAAATGGCATTTTCCGGTCAAGCTATTTTTGGCTAAAGGGAGCACTGAGAGAGGATTTTCGGACCCCCTAAGGGGGTAAAAAAATAGTAAGTGTTTGTATAACACTTTCGTGAATATCTCAATTCCACGGGGATGAAGTCGCGGGCGGAGCGCACAGCGCTAGTCTCAAATATACGAACGAGTATCTCATTTACACTTCACGTAATAAGATAAGTGCTTCGACACTCAATCTGTCTCTTACATAACAGGAGAAAAATTAATTATCAAACTGACACTTGCTTATTATTACTTACCTTCTCAAGTGTATTAAAAAAAGTAGGTAGGTAATCACAGAAATAACTTTTTATTTCATGCCTTTTACAGCCACGACCTTAGCCATGACTTTTACTATAAACTTGACGTTGACAGCTTTGACTGTTTCAGTAATAAGTTAAAAAGTTCTGACATTTCGCTTACCTACACAGTTACGATTAGCGGCTTTTACGAAACGAAAAGTTGAGCAGAAAGTTCGGAGTATATTCACTGAGTTTTTGAAGTCACTGTCTTAATTGAATTTTATCGTAGATGAACCATTTAAATTTTTACTGATGATACCAAACAAAAGTGTTACGAAAAGAGACAATTGATTAAATAACAAATTAATGCATAGGTACTCTAACGAAGTTATGAAACATAGCCACCTTCTGCGCCAGTGGTCTCGGGTTCGATTCCCGAACAAGACAAATATTTGTGTGCATGAACATGTTTATTTGTCTTGGTCTGGGTGTTAACTATGTACATTAAGTATGTATTTACAAACAAAAAGTATTTAAGTATATATTTATCCGTTATCAAGTTTTCCATGATACAGTTTCTTAATGAAATTAACATGGGCTTAGATAATTGGTGTGAATGTAAGAAGTTATTTATTTATAGCGTGAGTACGCAATCACCTCTGTCTCTTTCGATCTAATTTGAGCAGATGATCAAATTATGACACTTCAAAGCCCATTTCGAATGAATCTTATCTATGTGTAGTTCAAACCAATATGTTAACCACGAAACGTGTGCCTTTACGTGAATAAATTAGACCATTGTAATAGGAAAGTTTTGTATTTTTAACCGACTTCAAAAAAAGGAGGAGGTTATCAATTCGACTGTATGTTTTTTTTTATTTTTTTTATATATTTTTTATGTGTGTTACCTCAGAACTTTTTAGTTAATGAACCGATTTGGATAATTCTTTTTTTATTTAAAAGGTGACGCTTCTCGTGTGGTCCCATTTAAATTTTATCAAGAACTGGCAAGAAGTTCAGGAGTTATCCTGAATAATGTGTATTTAGACTTTATTTGGGTATATGGACGATTTCATAGTTTCATCAATTTGGGGATCATTTACAAAAATTTTTTTTTTCGAAAGTTGGTACTTCTGACCTGATCTTACTTTCACCAAGTCAGGACCAGGGGATCAAATCCCAGGAAAATTAAGAGAAATTCTCAAATATAGGCAAGCCTTATGCGTTCCATTTATTTTTGAAGGTAGTCAAGTATTTGCATCTGGTAGTCATCATCTCATAGTGATGAGCTGGTGATGGAAGCTACAACTCCTTAACGGTTAGGAGCTGGAGCCACGTACGTATGGGCCAATAGTTATATTCTTTTAGGTTATTAGGGTGAGCTGCTGATGAGAGGTGAAATTCCTCAACAGTTAGGAGTTATATTATGATGTTTTATAAATACCATATGCACGAATAGACCTTCAGTTGTATTCCTTCAAGTTATCTAAGTAGCTAAAGATGGAAAGCTGAATTCCGTAACGGATAGGATATTATTACAACAATTTATAATAATCACCATGTAGTTTCTTAAGCTACTTCACTAAAAATCGAAAAATAAAACGTTTTTGAAAAAAAACGTAACCGCCTTCAAAACGCATCTTCAAACAAAAATTAACAAACACTAAAAAACGAAAAAATAATAAGATTTTTTAATTCAAAGGACGATGATACGTGACTTTTTCTAATTTATCTTGGTACTTACTGAACTGTTTGAAGTCGGTGCCAAGCCAAAAAGAATAAGAACGAAATATACTGAGTGAAATAACTAACATATAAAAAAAAACCGGTCCCAAGCGTGAGGTGTAGGACGTAATTACCTCAATACGTATAAGACGGCACCGACTTCAAACAGTTCAGTAAGTACCAAGATAAATTAGAAAAAGTCACGTATCATCGTCCTTTGAATTAAAAAATCTTATTATTTTTTAGTTTTTTAGTGTTTGTTAATTTTTGTTTGAAGATGCGTTTTGAAGGCGGTTACATTTTTTTTTCAAAAACGTTTCATAAAATAGGTTCTGTAGTCTTTTATACGCGATTCTCTATCTTTTAGTATTGCGAGCTCGATTTTTGTTTGGCAGCCTGTGTCAAGAAGAAATGCGATTCTGGTTCCATTTTAAAGGGCTTCGACCGTAAAAGTGGCCAAAATTATCAGTTTTTTCGTAATTCAGTGAGTAGGGGAACCACGCACCTAAAATCAATAATTCTTTATTCATAGCCTTATTTCGCCAATCTTTTCCAGCTATTCTTTTAATCTCATCTTCCGATTTTTCTCATGGTCTACCTCTGCATCTTTTACCTGCTGGTCCATTCCAAACAAAAATAAGAATGCTCGTTTCCATCGCTCTTTAGGTAATTTCAAACTTGTTTACGAGTCGTTCAGTGGTTAGAGCAGTCGCCCGGATAGCGAAAGGTCGTGGGTTCGAGTCCCATCGGAGCTGGTTGTGAGTAGTGATGTGCCGTTCCCGGAAATATTGGAAACATTGGGAATATTCCCAGAAGCGTTCCCGGCAATATTCCCAAAAGTGGAAATATTGGGGAAAATTGCTTTATAATGTAATTCAATCTTTTTTTGTTTTGTGCTAACCGTTCCATTGGCCAAAATTACACAGCAAAATGAATATGCGAAACTTAATATCACTACTAAGGCGAAAGTTTCCAATTTTCCCGGGAATATTCCCTGTAAATTTCCAATGTTTCCGGGAATATTCCCAACGCTTATTTAGTAAAACTGATTTTTTTGTAAGATTTTTAATAATAATCTATACTAATATTATAAAAAGGGAAGGTTTGATTGTTTGTTTGCATCGAATAGACTCCGAAACTAATGGACCAATTTTAAAAATTCTTTCACCATTAGAAAGCTACCGACTGACATAGGCTATATTTTATCCCGATATTCCCACGGAAACGGGTACTACGCGGGTAAAACCGCGAGGATCCGCTAGTCATTTATTAAAATAACTTGAATCACAATAGTGTCGTATCATGATGTCGTAATATAATATTAAACTTTTATAAAAATTTACAGCTTGATTAACGTATATTCCCCACATGTGTATTTATTTATTTTATTTTCTCTTCATTTACTACATTTCATTATTTAATTAAAAAAGAACAAGTTAATAATCAGTCACAACCGCAGACTTATTATTATGGCATATTCACACGGCTAAAAGTCTCAAGACCTTTATCTTTATCGGTCCTGCGTTGCCCGCATCCAGCGGCTTCCCGCGACCTTGACCAGATCGTCGGTCCATCTTTTAGGGGGCCTGCCCACGGAACGTCGACCGGTTTGCGATCACCATTCGAGAACCTTTCCGCCCCAACGGCCATCGGTTCTCCGCGCCATGTGCCCCCTCACTGCCACTTCAACTGAGCAATCCTTCAAGCGATGTCGGACGTTTTAGTTCTCCTGCGGATCTCATCATTTCTGATTCGATCGAGCAGGGAAATACCAAGCATCGCTCTTTCCATTGCTCGCTTGGTGACCTTGAGCCTTCTTATGAGGCCCATAGTAAAAGACCACGTCTCGCTTCCATAAGTCATAACTGGCAACACACACTGGTCAAAGACCTTAGTCTTGAGACATTGAGGAATACTATCGGGTATACAGATTAAACTACCATCAGATATATCTCACTCAACTGTAAAGGCTACGAATGATGAAATCCAGTCTTGTCATAAATCATAAATAATTTATTGCTATTGTCGAGAATCTCTTGTTGAGCAAATTAATCTGCTACTTTCAATGCTACTCAAACACTGGTTTTTTTATTCACTGCAAAACGGAATCCTTTCCAACTGACTCTAACTTTCCAGGGTGTATTCTTGCCGATAACTGAACATCTGCAACTTCTTGGCCTGAACTCACATCCAACCTGAATTTTGGCGAGTACATCGATTCCATTGCAAAGTGTGCTGCTAAGAAACTGGGCGTCTTCTCTAGGGCTCTAAACGGTACTTCACGCCATTGCAGATTCGTCCGTGCATGGAGTACTGTTGTCACTTATGGAATGGTTCTGCTAAGTATCAGCTAGAACTTCTGGAATCGATTGAAAACCGTGTCAGGAGGTTCATTGGGAACTCAGCGTTGGCTACGGCGCCGGCGGAACTCCAGAATGTCAGTCATTAACCCAAAGTTGCGTGTCTATCGGTATTTTTTGGAATACGCTTTTGGGAGTGTGCGAGAGAACTGCCCGACCTTTTTCTTTCAGACCCTTTTCACCATCGGGGAACCTGACGCTGGCTATCTTATCATTATTATATTGTTGACACTCTACTTGTCCGCACCAAGCGCTTCGCAGTTTCGTTTCTTATGCGAACCGCTAAAGAATGGAATGCGCTGCCTGCTTATGTGATCCCCGATAACTACAAGCTTGAACACTTCAAGGTCAGAGTGAACAGGCATCTTGGGCAAACATCCAGCATCTTAAACCACATTCTATGATTAAACAAGATGGTGGTCAAATGCCTGCCCAGTTCCATATAAAAAAAGATCTTATCAAATATTCTATTATTAAATATCGAGGGTAGTAATATCTTCACATTGATGAAATAAACGCTGGCCAACAGCTTAAAAGAAGTATTAAATAAATTCGATTCGCCCGTACAAAGGTTAAGGGTACAAAGGAGCTAGTTGTAAGACAGGACGACTCCAAATTCCACGTCTGCACGTCTTGTAGTTTGATAAATCTTTAAGAAGCTAAAAAGTCTCGATTAACATTTTTAGTCACTTGGCATCCGTTAATATTTTCTTCGATGTGATATCTGTTCCTTGATTTCCTTGGCTATGAGGATCTATAATAATCAATGCTGCAAAGTATGTTGGCTTAAGACCTTTACTTTGCTCAGTTAACAAATTAAACTATGTAGTTTAACATTCAGTAGATTTGTTCTGTGTTTTAATAGAGATTAAGAGAAGTATAATCGCAGGCAACAACTAGTAAGTAGTTGCGCAACCATGGGAGTAAAAGGAAATATAAATATGACAGAAAATTTTGCCATTCTTGAAATTAAATTAGTCTGGGAACATTGGGAATATTCCCGGGAACATTGGGAATATTCCCGTAAATTTACAAAGAGTAAATTACTTGGAAATGGGAATATTCCCAGCGGCACATCACTAGTTGTGAGACGGGTTGATTTTTTCTAAATACTTCATTTTCCATTTTTTCAACCATAAAAATTGCATTGTGAATGCAAAAAAGTAAAAATAAAAAAAATAAAAAATATTAAATAACTTGTTTACAGTATTTAAGTCTATAAAACATCATGTCTGCAAGAGGCATGAGCTTATAACTTTTTTTATAATAGGCAAATCCGGCAGTTAGAGATAAGATAGCCAGTTCCTCAGTAATGGAGGATTCCGGGAGTAGTGCGCTACCATCTTCAGCCTTATTATCACTTAACATCTGGGCGTCGATTCTGCTAACGTTAAGTCATAATCGTGTCTCAATCGTGTTTCAATTGTAGTTCAATTGTAGTGCTTTCGCCCATTCATGATAATGATGAGGATGATGATGTTGATGATGATGATGAGGAGGATGATGATGATACACTTTATATTTAATAAAACACGACGACCGATTTGGCGCAGGGGTAGGCTACCCACCTTCTGCGCCAGTGGTCTCGGCACAGAATAAATAATATGGTCTCGGGATCGATTCCCGAACAAGACAAATATTTGTGTGCATGAACATGTCTATTTGTCTTGGTCTGGGTGTTTACTATGTATATTAAGTATGTATTTACAAACAAAAAGTATATAAGTATATATTTATCCGTTATCAAGTTTTCCAGGATACAGTTTCTTAATGAAATTAAAATGGGCTTAGATAATTGGTGTGAATGTAAGAAGTTATTGAAGGTTAAACAAACTTACCTGAAGTGAAGTTTGACCGTAATTATACAAGTCGCTGCATCCGAAGAGATTTTCATATTCACCATGTAGTCCACTTCTAAATGTACCAGGCATCGAACAATTTTTAGAGCTAAATAAGAATAAAAATTAAAAAGAGTACACTCTTTGATTACATAGTTTGGCAGCCGAGGCGCGGCGCCGGGGGGCGCGCGCGCAACCTGCCGCCAGCCCGCCATGTTACTTGTCATTCATTTAGAGATCGATTTCCCTAAAAACTTTGGGAAAGTTCATGAGAAATGAACTTCGGGGAGAGGCGGGATCGAAAATCTCTTCGGATGCAGCGACTTGAAGTAAACAAATAGATTCATAATATTCTGTATATTGTGTATAGTAGGTAGGTACTTACCAAATTCTGCTCAACTATCACTGCTATCACTTTGCACTAATAAACGTTCTAAACGTCTGATTTTTTTACGAATTTTCGCTGGGTCTTTTGATTTATGCTTACGTTTACCCATATTAATAAAGATACTAATACGTTAACGAGAATTAATAACTTCTTATATCAATATAATTATCACTGAGATAGATGCTTCGATGCCCGAACAAGAGAAGTGAATGACAAGTAACATGGCGGGCTGGCGGCAGGTTGCGCGCGCGCCCCCCGGCGCCGCGCCTCGGCTGCCAAACTATGTAATCAAAGAGTGTACTCTTTTTAATTTTTATTCTTATTTAGCTCTAAAAATTGTTCGATGCCTGGTACATTTAGAAGTGGACTACATGGTGAATATGAAAATCTCGAGGATGCAGCGACGAAGTATAATTTATTATTATTTATTTTATTTATAATTCGTTATTTCTATTACTGATATTTTAGCTCCTGAAGACACTTGTGCATACCATCCACGTGTAGCAAAAATTCAAAGCCTAAATGGATTACACAGGCGCGAACTATAAATATTAATGTGGACATGAGCAGTCAGCACGTTTTTTATGTAACCGCATTGTCACAAATGTGATTCATTTATATTCAAGAGGAGGCCGACGCGTGTGATATTCATATTTCAATGAAACGCGATCGGCGCTGCGTGCGCGTCGTAGATCTTATCATAACATAATATAATGGTTTTGACGTGTTATCATAAGTAGGTACTAATATTTAACATACATACACTTGGGTCAACTATGTGTGTTTCAAATTAGGTTGTTACTGAAATTTTTTAATACATATAACAAACAGCGTGCTTTTTATCTCGTTATGTACGGTCGAAACATTGTTTGAAAGCGTCAAAACTACTACCTAAGTGTCCTAATTGACCTTATTGAATTAAATTTCTTCCAAATGGAATGGCAACTAGCTCGTTTTTGGTTGCACGCTTTTCAGAACCAGCCGGCCTAGCATGAGCGGCTTAAGTATAACGCGCGATATAATATGGTACGGCAAGTTGTCTTGCTTACTCCACTAAGGTGTAGGCAAGACGGCATGACGTACCATATCATATCGCGCGTTATAAGCCGCTAATGCTAGGCCGGCTGGTCTGTGAAAAAAAACCGTACTTCCCTTTTAACTTAAACAAAATTAAAGCTACGAAGCTTACAAAACATAACACGGCTGAAACGGATTCCAATACGCTTTTGTATCCATTATTTGACTGAAAACATTGCTATCTGTGACGGATCTATTTCGAATAGAGGGGCTTTTAGCGTGCCGACTACAGCGCCAAACGTGAAAGCAATGCGAATTAAAAGAAGTATCGGGGTGTTACACAGTATCCACAGCTAAAAGAACTGAAAAACCTGAAAAGCTGAAAGCTATCAATTTCAATACAACCTTTTAAGCTTTTCAGTTCGTTAGTATAATAGTTATGGTGTCGATGTCCACGTTTGTGCGGGAAAAGGTTGCTATCCCTGAATTAAGAGCTTTGGATTGGAATCTATATCTATATCTATATCTATACTTATAATAAAACTGTAAACGATCCAATTCTGTACATTGAAAAGAAATATAAAAAAATACCACCAGGGGTCTTCTTAAACGAAACAGATACCAAAACTATAGTGTTTGAATTTTTTGTCTGTCTGTCTGTCTGTTGTCCGCGTTTCACACAAAAACTACTGAACGGATTTTGATGAAACTTTTTTTGTTATACAGCTATTGGTCCTCGCCAACATATAGACTATAATTTATTTTGAAGATCGTAATATCTGATGTGGAACCATAGCAGTCCAGCCAAACTATCTATCTATACTTATAATAAAGCTGTAAACGATCCAATTCTGTACATTGAAAAGAAATATAATCTATACTTATAATAAAGCTGTAAACGATCCAATTCTGTACATTGAAAAGAAATATAAAAAAATACCACCAGGGGTCTTCTTAAACGAAACAGATACCAAAACTATAGTGTTTGAATTTTTTGTCTGTCTGTCTGTCTGTTGTCCGCGTTTCACACAAAAACTACTGAACGGATTTTGATGAAACTTTTTTTGTTATACAGCTATTGGTCCTCGCCAACATATAGACTATAATTTATTTTGAAGATCGTAATATCTGATGTGGAACCATAGCAGTCCAGCCAAACTATCTATACTTATAATAAAACTGTAAACGATCCAATTCTGTACATTGAAAAGAAATATAAAAAAATACCACCAGGGTTCTTCTTAAACGAAACAGATACCAAAACTATAGTGTTTGAATTTTTTGTCTGTCTGTCTGTCTGTTGTCCGCGTTTCACACAAAAACTACTGAACGGATTTTGATGAAACTTTTTCGTTATACAGCTATTGGTCCTCGCCAACATATAGACTATAATTTATTTTGAAGATCGTAATATCTGATGTGGAACCATAGCAGTCCAGCCAAACTATCTATACTTATAATAAAACTGTAAACGATCCAATTCTGAACATTGAAAAGAAATATAAAAAAATACCACCAGGGGTCTTCTTAAACGAAACAGATACCAAAACTATAGTGTTTGAATTTTTTGTCTGTCTGTCTGTCTGTTGTCCGCGTTTCACACAAAAACTACTGAACGGATTTTGATGAAACTTTTTCGTTATACAGCTATTGGTCCTCGCCAACATAAAGACTATAATTTATTTTGAAGATCGTAATATCTGATGTGGAACCATAGCAGTCCAGCCAAACTATCTATCTATACTTATAATAAAACTGTAAACGATCCAATTCTGTACATTGAAAAGAAATATAAAAAAATACCACCAGGGGTCTTCTTAAACGAAACAGATACCAAAACTATAGTGTTTGAATTTTTTGTCTGTCTGTCTGTCTGTTGTCCGCGTTTCACACAAAAACTACTGAACGGATTTTGATGAAACTTTTTTTGTTATACAGCTATTGGTCCTCGCCAACATATAGACTATAATTTATTTTGAAGATCGTAATATCTGATGTGGAACCATAGCTGTCCAGCCAAACTATCTATACTTATAATAAAACTGTAAACGATCCAATTCTGTACATTGAAAAGAAATATAAAAAAATACCACCAGGGGTCTTCTTAAACGAAACAGATACCAAAACTATAGTGTTTGAATTTTTTGTCTGTCTGTCTGTCTGTTGTCCGCGTTTCACACAAAAACTACTGAACGGATTTTGATGAAACTTTTTCGTTATACAGCTATTGGTCCTCGCCAACATATAGACTATAATTTATTTTGAAGATCGTAATATCTGATGTGGAACCATAGCAGTCCAGCCAAACTATGAGAGATTTTCTATACTTATAATAAAACTGTAAACGATCCAATTCTGTACATTGAAAAGAAATATAAAAAAATACCACCAGGGGTCTTCTTAAACGAAACGGATACCAAAACTATAGTGTTTGAATTTTTTGTCTGTCTGTCTGTCTGTTGTCCGCGTTTCACACAAAAACTACTGAACGGATTTTGATGAAACTTTTTTTGTTATACAGCTATTGGTCCTCGCCAACATATAGACTATAATTTATTTTGAAGATCGTAATATCTGATGTGGAACCATAGCAGTCCAGCCAAACTATGAGAGATATAAAAATACCGTCTTAAGGAAAATTGTTAAACGTGATGGGCACTTTCTATTGACGTACAAAGTTTGAAGGTCTGGTTCACCTGATGTGGAACCCTAGCAGCCAGGATAAACTATATGAGATACAAACATGGCGTCTTAAGAAAAGTTGTTTCACATAATGAACATTTTCTATTGACGGAAAAATAACGAAGGTCTGGCACACCTGATGTGGAACCCTAGCAGCCCAGCTAAACTATAAGAGATACAAATATAGCATCTATACTTATAATAAAACTGTAAACGATCCAATCTATCTATACTTATAATAAAACTGTAAACGATCCAATTCTGTACATTGAAAAGAAATAGAAAAAAATACCACCAGGCGTCTTCTTAAACGAAACAGATACCAAAAATATAGTTTTTGAATTTTTTGTCTGTCTGTCTGTATGTTGTCCGCGTTTCACACAAAAACTACTGAACGGATTTTGATGAAACTTTTTCGTTATACAGCTATTGGTCCTCGCCAACATATAGACTATAATTTATTTTGAAGATCGTAATATCTGATGTGGAACCATAGCAGTCCAGCCAAACTATGAGAGATATAAAAATACCGTCTTAAGGAAAATTGTTAAACGTGATGGGCACTTTCTATTGACGTACAAAGTTTGAAGGTCTGGTTCACCTGATGTGGAACCCTAGCAGCCAGGATAAACTATATGAGATACAAACATGGCGTCTTAAGAAAAGTTGTTTCACATAATTAAAATTTTCTATTGACGGAAAAATAACGAAGGTCTGACACACCTGATGTGGAACCCTAGCAGCCCAGCTAAACTATAAGAGATACAAATATAGCATCTTAAGAGAAGTTGTTCAGCGTGATAAGTATTTTCTTTTGACATACAGTCTATACTAATATTATAAACTAGCTTCTGCCCGCGACTTCGTCCGCGTGGCCATTCGAGAAAACACTTAGGGGACCAATAACCAGGATAAAAAGTATTCTATGTTTTAATTTCATAAAAATCCGATCAGCCGTTTTTACGTGATTAGGCGGGTCCTCCCTCACCAAGCGAGCAGCCTCGCGCGAGGCAGAACGTTTGCCACGTGCGGCGGGCCTCGCACAAGGCTGTTCGCTTGGTGAGGGAGGACCCGCCTAATCACGTAAAAGCGGCTGATCGGATTTTTATGAAATTAAAACATAGAATACTTTTTATCCTGGTTATTGGTTCCCTAAGTATTTTCTCGAATGTCCACGCGGACGAAGTCGCGGGCGGAAGCTAGTCGACTTACAAAATAAATTGTATTTTGTTCATATAAACCAACATGATGAACGTCAACGTGAACTTCACCGATGTTTTAACCGCCTCTGTGGTATAGTGGTTCACATCACCGGTTTTAGACCCAGAGGTACCGGGTTCGATTCCCAGTGGGGGGTACATATTGTATTCAGTTGGTTGGAGGTAGGACGTTATTAGTCCGGCCCGGCTAGCACCCACCATCTTATCTAAGATTGGCGCCATAACAATGATGTTTTCAGCATTGTTGTATTCCGGCATAAGATAGCCAGTTCCATAGTGATTGAGGATTTTGGGAGTGCTGCCCTTCCACCTTCAGCCTTATATTAATATTAATCGTATAGCGGTCATTTTGAATAAGCGGATACATAATTATTATATGTCAACGGTTTCTTAGCCAATTAGCTGCGTCTTGGGTGAGGTTGTAGATGTCTTCTATGGGTCCCGGATATGAATGTATTGGGCATCGCTGCATTATGTATTCCATGGTTTATCGCCACTTAACATCAAGTGTGATGAAAGCTAAGTGCTACACCGTTGTAAAAAAAGTTGAATCTAAAATTTCAAACCTAGCTAGGGTAGAAGCCACAGTTTTGGTGACTTGACTACCCCTTTTGTCCCCATTTTTACCTTCAAAAGTTATATGGCGAGCAGACGACAATGCGACAATAAATAATACATGTCGTATAACTTATAAGGTAACGTTCCCAGTCTACAAAATACATAAATTTAAAATATGAATAGTTTGATCGCAGTAAATATTTTTATTACATTTTCTACACAACACGATTCATAGTTTCTAAGCTGTTGCAATGGCCGATACGTCATCGCAGTCGTTTGTTTGTCGTTAACTTGACGTTGTATTATGATAATTAAATGGTGTTGGATTTAATATCTGTATGGAAGCTATTTAAAAAAAATTAAGTAGTCAGGAATTGTTTAATAGTTTAAGAAATACTTCTATGAACCACACCGATGTTTTCAGTTATGCTGGGGCCACATTAGCGGACGAAGATTCGTGACACGTTGGCGCGCTAAAATCATCGTGTACGAACATGCGCGATGTTCTTGTCTCTATTAGGTAGGCGAAGATTCGTGGTCGCGTTGGCGCGCTAAATCTATGGGCTATCGCGATGTTCTTTCAATATAAGATTCATCATAAGTCACATCTGCTACTTTCTTTCACGATTCGTCTACAAAACACAATAGATAATAATTCTCATCGGAAATCCATAATTTATTTGAATTTGTCCGATTTTATTACAATTTATTTTATTTTTTTAAATTTAATATTTTTTTATTTATAGTAGCGTTATTTTATCACTATCCCTATTTCATATTTAATTTCCATACAAAGCTATAAAGTAGCAAAGCACGTCCGTCCCGCTTCAAAGTCTGGAGGACACTGAATTGACGTAAGTGTAGCCACCCAAGCGAATATTGTCGCGACAAATCCCTTTGATGCGCGCCAGTTTACCGACAGTGTTCTAATAAAATATCGTCTTGGCCCGAATACTACGTGTTGCAAGCAACGATGTACCCGGCCCCACACTTATCGCGTTGACACGATAATTCGCCGTAGCCCTCTAATGTAGCCCCAGCATTATTATTGCATTATCGTCGCCACGAGGTACAAATGAAAAACTTATTTAGACCGACTTCAAACAGTTCAGTAAGTA
This sequence comes from Crambus lathoniellus, assembly GCA_949710035.1. Lineage (NCBI taxonomy): Eukaryota > Metazoa > Arthropoda > Insecta > Lepidoptera > Crambidae > Crambus > Crambus lathoniellus. Next base: position 36,540,727 of record OX453296.1, read on the forward strand.
CCAAGATAGGTTAGGAAAAGTCACGCATTTTCGTCCTTTGAATTAAAAATTCTAATTATTTTTTTCGTTTTCTAGTGTTTGTTAATTTTTGTTTGAAATTTCTTTTTGAAGGCTGTTGAATTTTTTTTAAAACGTTTTATTGCAAAAAAGTTGAACACAAACTAATTAACTTCTTTACTATCAAATAATAAAATAAAATAAAACTGTTGTTCCCTCTAAAATTTAAATTAATTTAAGTATTAAAAATGAATAATAATTCGGTCTATCTGATCTAATGGCTAAGAAAGGGAAATTCTTCTTCGTAGAACAACACGTACAAAGCTGTGAATTCAATCACAGGAGGACAAAAAAAATCTCCTCTGATAACTGGGTAAGCTAAGAAGAAAAAAAAAACTACGTAAAAAACTAGATAAAATTACGGTTTTCTACTAGGAAAAAAACCCATTTGAAAACTGGGTAAGCTAGGAAGAATTATTTTTTCTTGTAGAAACCCAGTTATCAAACTAGGTAATGTACGAGGAATAAGGGAAAACATAATATATTGTAATGTCAAACGAACGAATAAATAGCAATTACTTTGACATTACAATATGTTTTTTCATCTGGATTATGTTGTTAATATTATATGTATTTTATACTTACGCTGTTTTATTTTCACAAAAAATTTGGTATCAATAAGTGGTCAAAACTGAGGATAATTGGCACCCATTGCACATTTTTATTAAGCTATGTAGATATATAATGATGTTAAAATTCGTCACATTATTTTTATCTTAAATACTTTACGCCCGAATACTTGAAAGCGACTCAACTTTGGGAACGTCTCAAACCCACTTAAGCCGACCGACCCATACATGGGTTTTGAGAAATTAAAAAATCTAGCATCATTGCTTTATTAATTTGAAACGGGTTTTTCATATTATATTTAGAAACTTTAAAAATCTACGAGAAAAAAGAGTTTCAGGCTTATCTGGGTTTAATGCAACAGGGCGATCAACAGGCGATCCTTATGGCTGCGTGTAGACAAAGGCGTAGCATCTTAATCGTGTAGGCGCGATCATAAACGATAAACGTGCCTTAAAAATTAAAACATCCTGAAAGTAGCCACAAACGGGGCTTCTGCTCTATATTGAAATTTGAATTAATAATAGATAATAATTTCATTGTCGTCAAGTTTAAAAGACTCTTAGGTTTATTGTTAAACTTAAAAAAATTGTGTGTCAACAACTATTTAAGTAGTTACTATTTAACTAAACTTTTCCCAAAATAGCAAGACTCTTGCAAATAAGTTTTCATTAAAAAGTCTTTTTGTTACTTAAATAGAAATAGAAATAGAAATTGAATTTATTTGCTTATAAATGAGGTACACTGCGCAGATCTTAATCTATATATATAAAATCGAGGGGACATAACTCACTCATCACGAAATCTCGAAAACTACTGGACCAACGAAGATGTAATTTGGCAGGAAGGTAGATTATGCCTAGGAGACGTCCGCTAAGAACGGATTTTAGGAAACTCCCCCCCTAAAGGGGTAAAATGGGGGGGTTAAGGTTATATGGAACTTCCTCATTAATGGATTTAGAAGCATGAAAATTAGTACGTTGGATACTGGTTAAGACTAAAAATGATTTGAGTAAGCAAAGTAAAAAAAAACTCCCCTTTAATAGGGTAAAATGGGGAGATAAAGTTTATATGGAACTTCTTCATTTCTGAACTTAGAACTATGAAAATTGGTATGTTGAATACTGATCACGATTGAAAATGATCTGCGTATGCGAAGTTATAAAAAAATTCTTAATAGGGTAGACAGGGGGGATTAAGGCTTATATGAAAAATTCCTCATTTCTGGACTTAGGAGTATGGAAATTGGTATGAAGGATACTTAGGTCATCATTAAAAATTATCTGCGTAGGCAAAATAAAAAAACACCTAATAGGGTAGAAGGTGGGGGGGTTATTGCTTATATAGGGTGGGTGGGGAATTAAAGATACGGAGTTTGGATGTTTATGGCTCAATCACAACTACTTAAACGGCTAAAGCGATCGGGATAATTGAACTCTGGCCGGGAAAGTTTCATACGGTTTTTTAACTCGGGAAAAAGTAAGGTTTTTTTTGTTCACTTTATTCAATGAAGCATGGGTCCCATGACAGCTCATTTTCGTGCAAAGCAAACAATTCTTTATGCATTGGAATAAAACTCAAGAAAATCAGTTTTACACATTTTTTAAAAGTATTGACTTGATTTTTTGCATTTTGGTAGTTCAAGAGTAGGAGAATGTCCGAATATTATTCATACGATAGTAGCTCCTGTTTGTCTACGTATCGTTCATTACCTTCTTATGCCTAAACCACGGGTAGCGTGCTCGGCCAGCGATCGATGAGGTTATGTTACTTTTTCAATGGTCTATCATGGGATTGCTGTTAAAAAATATATCGTGCTTCGGAAGACACGATAAGCCGATGTTTCTGGCTGCATTTTGGATTGGTTAGTACACCATAACTTCAATGGGCCCGTATGGAAGGTCATGGCCCATTCTCCTTATCTATCTATATGAAGGCTTATGCCCCAGCAGCGAGGACATTAAAATGGATTGATGATGGTACTGATGAGACCTTAGAGAATGCCTATAGTACCTACTTTTTGACACAAAATTATGCGATGTAGCACTCGCGGACGTAGTCGCGGCCGCCGGCCATTCATATTCCTATTTCTACTATCACTACTATTATTATAAATGCGAAATTGTATATGCTCACGTCAAAACGGCTGAACCAGTTTTGATGAAATTTGGAATGGAGATAGCTTGAGACAGTGCTTCCGGGTGCTCCTACTAATTACTCCTACTGATAGGAGCACCGGGACACCCATGTCCTGATGCTAGGAAGGACATACCTAGGCAAATTGTAACCGCGGGAATAAGGCTCATTTCCATGGTAAAATAAGTTTTAGCTCGGGCAAAGCTGTAGAATATAATTGGTATATAAAGCGATAGTTTGAGTTCATGGGAAGAATGATGTTTAGAATAGAGACAGTTTAAGGCCCTGGAAAGGACATATTTTACTTTTTACCGCGGGAAATCTCATTGTATGGAAAAATCACTGTAGGTAAGCGCGGGCTAATTTGGGGGCAGAAATTGGCATTTAAGTAAATAATTTGAGACCCTGGCAAGGATTATAATATCATATTCCCACGGGAAAATTAATTAGTAGGTATTATTTGTTTGTCCGTCTTTCACGTCCAAACGGAGTAACGGATCAATGTGATGGTACGGGGGTAGATTGGGAGCTGGAGAATGACATAGTTTATCCCGGAAAATATTACATTCCATCAGGATAATGTCGTGTAGTACACGCGGGCGAAGCCGCGGGCGGAAAGCTAGTAAATTACATAAAGTTCAGCTCATTTAGCTATTATTAACATCATGCAAATATTATTTTCATGTCAGTTATTAATTAACTTTAAGTACCTACATATATTTATGACAATTATTAATTCAAATTCATTGTTCAAAATTTGTAATTATAATCATTAATTTAAATAGAATTTACATAACATAATATGTCAATAATAAATTGTCAATAAAATTTTCAGAAGCATAAATAAAATTTTAAAATTAAATAATTCTTTAATAAAAATGTCATGATACTCATTTAGAATTAAATCATTATCAAAATGTCCCAAAAGAATACCTATGATAGAATGTCACAAAAAAAAACCAAATTCAATAAAAATGTCATGATACAAATACAAAGATAGGAGAAAATTACAATAAAATCAAATCATACATTTCAATGTTTTCTACGTAAAAAGTCCTCAAGTTTATAGAAACATTTGTCTACGAGCCATTTAGTCAGTTTATTTTTAAAATAGTTAAAAGGTAATTCTCTAATTTCTTTGGGAATTTGATTATATACTTGTATAGCCATGAATAAGCAATTTTCATGGTAAAGGTGACTTCGGCAATTCGGTACTGATAATTTGGAAGGATCTCTTGACAAATGTTTATTTTTATTATTGGCACGTTCGAACATTGCCGGATGCTTTCGCACAAAAACACCAATTTCTAGAATATAGAGCGAAGTTAGCGTAAGCAATTTTAATTTTTAAATAGTGGTCTACAAATATACAAATACTTATATTTATTTCAAAAATAAAAGTAAGAAAAAGCTAATGAAAAAGCTATTCGTTTACAGAACAGTAGGTATACCTATAAAAATATAGGCTCCATTCATTACTGCGAGGCTTTAGATCTAAATTAAAAGCTCTCAATCTTCCAATCAAAATGTAGGGAATGATTTATTATTGCTTGTGACAACACTGGCGCGCCTACACAGAATAAATGTTCTGTACAAAAACACTTCTGTCTGAGGGCGAATTTTATACAAAAATTGTAACACTCATTCATTGTATGCTCATTTGGTTTCTTGTCAACTTGTGTGTGGCAGGGCTTTCCTCTTGTTATATGCAAATATATAGGGTTTATATAGCGCCCTTCATAAAAAATAAATTTATATTTAAGAGGAAACGTTTCTTTGTCTATTTATCGTTTAATTTAAACAAATAGTAAAAAAAAAACCGCCTTCTAAAAACCACATCAAAAAAGTAAGAAATAATTTCTCACCAAATAAATAACGTAAGTACTTTGAAGTCGGGCGTGAAATATGTACTTACAATTTTTTGTTGTTTTTGTTAAAACCCGCCCGACTTCAAAGTACTTACGTTATTTATTTGGTGAGAAATTATTTCTTACTTTTTTGATGTGGTTTTTTAGAAGGCGGTTTTATTTTTATATAAAAATAATTTTTATTTCACTCTTTTTAGTGCATCGTGCAGGCAATTTACGTGTTTTCTGGTAAATAGGTATGTGATCAAACTCAAAACCTCCTTTTTCGAAGTTGGTTAAAATACCTTGAGGTATCCCCTTTTTAAGAAAACAAGAATCATCTAAATCGGTTTATAAACAAAGGAGTTATGCCTAAAGATACGTATTAAATTCACACAAAGTGGTAACGAAAACGACAGTATTTTGAAGATTTCCTGAAAACTACTGAACCGAATTCGAAATTTCAAAAAATGGGACCCACTTGGAAACCAACCTGATGTAATAACGTTTGAACCATTTCAATCGGTTCAGCCGTCTTCGAGTAATCGGTGGACATACACAAAAAAAAAAAAAAAACATACATACAGACGAATAGAGAACCTCCTCCTGTTTGATTTAGAAGTCGGTTAAAAAGGTGCTAAAAGTTGTTGTTGTTGTTTTTGAATGCTTAGTTAACATTTCGATGACCTCCGTGGCCGAGTGGTGTACGCACCGGTTTTCAAGGTGCCGTTACATCTGGAGGTCCCGGGTTCGATTTCCGGTCAGGAAAATATTGAAAAAAGGTCTCGGGTCTGGGTGTATGTGGTAATACCTGTCGTTGTTCCCAATTTCCATAACACTAGTGCTCAAGCTATTACAGTTTGGTATTGAAACAATGTAGGTACCTAAGTATGTGATGGTGTCTAATATTTATTTATTTCCTAGAAACAATGGGGAACTTGCATTAAAATTATTTTGAGAAATTATATTAATAATCCAATGATGATAGCCATTAAAAGTGCATTCGTGGAAGATTTATTCCAAAATTATTATTATTTTGCAAAATATTTTAATGTAAAGTTACGTAAATTGAAACGTGATTTGAAACACCAATCAGCGCGCAGTGACGTCATTCCATTAGTCACTTAAGCTGAGTTCAAAAACATATAGGTGATCATACATTCAAATCATGTCATAAAACATTAAAAATATCTACAAAATGGAAAAAGGCTTGACTAAATTCGACTCGCGAGATTTGCTTAAGGTTTATATGGACATAGTGCCGGGTTATTTATGGAAAATTCAAATTTTTCAAGTGTAGAGATTGCTGTTTACTTTATACACTGTTGATGCAAGATCTAACGAGGTTATGATTTTTACGAATACAACGTACTTACATCAAAATGATCTTCACAACATTGCAAGGCAGATTTTGAAGAGGGTGAATGTTGTCTTATATAGCTCCTTTCATCCACTTTTCTCTAAGTTTAGGCTCTTGAGGCACAGTTAAAACTGCACACTCTATTTTGTGAGATTTAGCTTTACTTGTAAAAGAATTATCCATTGTAGTAGTAATAAAGTATCGTTTACTGACTTTTTTGTATGTCAAATAAAACTGAAATAAATTAATTCTGTCTTACAAAAATAATATTCACGCGCCATGAAAAGTTATGTGCATCTGAAAGGAGTGACCACTGACCACGAAAAAAGAAACAGGTTGAGAGCCTATCAGAGAATCTTTACGCGACATGAAAAGTTATGTGCATCTGAAAGGAGTGACCACCAAAAGAGAAACTGCTTGAGACCCTGTCAGAGAATCTAGTAAAAAAATTGTTGATTCCTAAGCAAAACTCCAAATAATTCGTATTAATTCTGAGTTGGACACTCAGTTCAGCAACTGTTAAAAATTTACTGTCACCTGTCAAAGTAATTAAGCATTGTGTGTTAATTATTTTTAAATTCGAATCTAGTAAAGAATTTAGCTTGGTCACTGAGTTCATACAATTTGTGCATTATCGAATCTCTCAAATTTTGCAAGTAAACTAAAGAAGTACATAAAATTACTTTAAATATCTAATTGTTTAGCACCTTATGAAGAAACAATGGTACAAACGTTAATAGTTTAATAATAAATGGAATTTATCTATTTTGACAACTAACGACAAACGTTTGAACTGAGTGACCAACGTTTTCGGTTTTAATGACTAGGCTTCGCCACATAGATAAATGAAAGTAAGCTTAAGTTTTTTTACTCGACTGCGGCGGGCGAAGTCAAAAATTACCTGACTGCGGCGGGCGAAGCCCAAAAAGTGTTACGTTTTTGACCTGAATGTATGTGTTTCTGTTCCTATGTTCCCTCGTAACTACTAAACGGATAAACTGATTTTGTTAATTGATACGTCATCAGATTCGTCTTAATAGCCCGAGTGAAATAGAACATCAATATTAACAAAAAACAAAATGGCGGCTTTTAGGCGGCATATTATTCTGTGCATTGTAAAAGAAATATTTTTAATTCTCATCGAGTGGGGAAGGTATTAAATGAAGAGTTTTAAATAGCGATTCCATAAACATCTATAGCTTGCAGTTTTGTAAATCTCTCCGTATTAATTTATCTAAAAAAGAAAAGAATTTACGAATTTTTAAATTAGTAAGTTCTTACTTAAAAAAGATGATTTATTGACAATGAACTAAAAAGTCTAAAATAAAAACGTAGGTAATATTTAAAAAACTAAAAAAAACGACTGCAAAAATTTACCATTAAAAATGAAAAAACCAGCTCTTTACTTCTCGGGTTTTTTAGTTTTTTATTAATTATTACGAAATCTTTACTAGAAGTTGGCATATCATCCGTTTCTCTGAGGGTGCCATACTTTTAGAGATTGAATTTTTATTTTCTGTTAAAACAAAATTGACAGATGGTTACCCTCATTTATTACTTTTTTTTAAGGATTTTAAATGCCGCTATAACGTTGTTGTCCATCCTGTCATGCCACAAATATTGGAATGTGAAGCACAGCGGTAAACGTCGCGAGTGCACAAGTGTGTGGACACTATGAAAATATTTACGAGAAAATTCAAGGCAATGCGAATGCGGTCGCAAGTATAAAGGATGCAATGCAATGCAACCGACTATCAGTCCACCTGCAGGCAATGGCCTGTCATTGGCCACATTCGCCCACACACCCACAGTTTTACATTAAGGGCCCGCTATATGCCAACGAAAATTAGATTGCTTTACATGATCGTCTGTAATATCAATATTAATGAAAAACTGAATTTCAAATTAAGATGCAGCAAACTTCAGGACTAACACTAGTGACTATGTTACTCAAAATCACGATTACATAAAATTTTGTCAATAGAAAGAAATTGCGAAGTTGCCTCCAAATCGCTATAATTAACACGATAAACAGCTAGTATTAATAATACATTTAAATAAAGCTTGAAACTTTTTAGTATAATTACACTATCAAGATAAGGCAGGGCTTATGTTATTTTTGTAAACAACCTTTAAATATCCTTTAAAAAAAAAGATTTTCCTTTATTTCTTTATTCCGGACCGGCCGAATAGTGCCGGAGAATTATATAGAAATAAGGCAGCATTTACTTTGCAGTTGGCCGTTGCAGTTATTACTTACAAGTGGCCTAGGGCGCGCACTTAAAAACCGAATACCAGGTGGCCTGTTCGACTAAGGACTGCAGGCGGCCTGCCTGCTGACTGATACATATACATATGTAGTAAATATACCTCAGTACTTATATTTTCTACCAACATTAACATCTTCATTCAAACAATATATTTATAACAATGTAACAGTATATTTCCTCCAGTGTGCAGCAGAAATAAATCAAGTATCAATATAATCAATCAAGCAACAACAAGTATTTTTGCCTTTGTCAATGTTAGAGTTCACAATATTTTAGACTAATGCAAAATAAACATATTTTCAATACTTATATGTTAGTGCGTTTTACGTAAAGCTTACTTAATTTTTAATTACCTTAAAAAACAGTAAAAAATGATGGTAGCCATATTCTGTCAATTTCGTTTTCACAAAAATTAAAAATTCAACCCCTAAAAGTATGGTAAGTACTTAGAGAAACGGATGATTAACCAAGTTCTAGTAAATATTTCGCTAAAAAATATAAGTTTTCTTTCATTTACCTATCTGGCGAAGTCTAGTCAGTAAAACTGAAATCTTTGGTCACTCACTTTTAGCGTTTGTCGTTAGTTGTCAAAATTTCTTTGTCACTCCTTTCAGATGCACATTGAAAAGTTTGACGTCCTAAGAAATGACGTCACGTCCGGCCATTGAGCGTTTACGCGCAGACTTTGAAATGTTAATTTTTGATTTGCATTAAATAAATAATTTAAGCATATTTCAACTTTTTCGCTTGTGATATCTTCATGCAATCCTTAAATCTTTTAGATAGACTACATTTATAAAATAATGCAAGTTCCCTATTCAGCACTCCTTCGTTCTTCGAAACGTAAGCATCAAATAAGTTGCATAAATTTTAAACTTGTATAACCACAGTAAATATATATGCTACTTATAACGCTTTGAATTTCTATTTTTGGTTCAGAGGGCTGAGTGTAATAGTAGTTTGTTACACAAGGAACGTAAGCGAGCTATTACAGAACAAGATCCAATTTGGCGCCCGTGCGAGCGCAGCTCGCAAAGAGCGCTAAAGGATCGAGTGCACCCGAGATATTTAGACGCCCGAGCGAGCGAAACGAGCGAGGGCGAATATAGTTCGAGGGTGTAATAGCTACTTGCAACCGAGGTAAGCATTCTACTTTACATAATTCATGCGAGGTAAATAAAACATTTATATTGTTATGCCAAAATAATTCTTTTACGAGAGAAAATATTTATTCAAAATTTGCCAAAACTTGTTAATGTACTTATTTTAACCGCCATTTTCATTGTTCTACAGTAAATAGTTTTCTTATCATTTTATGAAAAAAATATTGTTTGACCAAGGAGTTTTGCATAGCTTGAATGGTAAAGTTACTTTTTAATACAGCTGCTCAAAAAGTGGCGTATTGCAGGGACGTATAGCGTTCGGGATGTGGCCTATTACACACTTGAGCTTTTTCTTTACCTTTCCCGAACTCGTGCGTTTTCTTTCCCAACTGTCAAAATAATGTATATTAAAAAGAAAAAACCAACCACGAAGTTTTTACTAAAAAAAAATCATAGAAGTTTTTATGATTCATGCAAATATTTCTAGAAGCTACTAATTTGTTTCAATATCAGATTTAAAAGCAATTTTAATTAAAACTTCAACATTAAATAAATATTAGTATCGGCCAAATTAAATTTATAAATAAATATAAAAAAGTTGGCTGTATGACGTGCACTGCCATAGTCTCTGCTTATAGGAGTTTGCGCGGGTAAGTGAAAAGAAAATGACGGACCTTATTTCTTAATTTTCTAAATCAGTTTTTCCTGGTTTTTATTGTGGTACTTAGTATGGTGGAATTAGTGCAATAATGTGCCTTTAATGGAAAACGATGTGGTAAAAGTGAGAAATAAAGAAAGGCGCTCCTGTAGGATTCGGATTGCTTTTGTTAGGTTAGGTTTCATTTCATTTCATCTCATTGAATTTCATTTTCATTTCATATCAATAAAAAATCTACTGAAGACTTGGCTGTATGGGCATAGTTCCCTTTGCCTACCCAGAATGGGTGAAGAAAACAAAGAAATCTCTGCTTAAATTTTTTTACGGTTGGCGCCATTTTCCAAATGATTATTTAATTGAGTTTATTGTGTTTTTATTATTTTATTAAATTGCTTCATTTTTTCGCAACTGAATTAAAAATAGTCGTTCAGTACACGTGCGGAACCGTCATTGCAACTTGTTCCGACTGTCAACCCTCACCTTCGGCTGTGCCTCGGCTCGGGTAGACATTTGTCGGAACTCTTTGCAATGACAGGCTTTCCACACTCTCAATGAAATATACTATTACAATTAAAGCATTCACCTGCTTGAACTGCAAAGTAGTTTGAAAATGGAACGTTCTATCTAAACTATACACTGTGTTGCACATGCCAACTTACACAGCCTCTTACCATACTAGTAAATCCTAGTTACCGAGCAGTATGATGTAAAATAATAGGAACGTGCAAATCTTTCTTTCACGTTTAAGTATTTTGACAGATAGATCGGAATGGTAAATAAATACGGTCCAGAATAGAATCCTTAACGCAATCGCGATAGTATAACGTTTGCTTGCACACTGACAAACATACACTACGTGTACTAGATTTGATAAATGGAAAGTGAGTAAATAAGTATACAGACTTATATTTTGGTATTTCGTTTATTCATTTTTTAACACAGCACAAATAAACATGTTCATCTCATACGAATATGCGTTTTCATATGCGCATCAAAGCTCGTCTCTCGCTGTTTATGCTTACGGCCTTTACAGACGACAGGGTTTTTCCACACAAGTCCATTCTTTAATTTAAAATCAAGGGAATAAAGTAAAAAGTTCTTGACCCTGCAGACATAATCACTTAGGTACCTACCTAAGTCAATAATTTTCAATTTTGTTTAAAAACTTATTAAAGTCACGATACCCGGAATCTTGTTTAATGCACCGACAGGATTAGGATAATATTATTATTATTGTTATATTATTATTATTATTATTTATGTTTAATCGACACAATTCATCAGCGATAAAAACCGCTCGTATCTGACTATAGATTTTGACTAAAGCGCTTCCGTGCCCAGAATTATTGTTCCCGCAGAAAAATGAGATCTCTCTCTGGAATATGTAAGGTGCTTTTCAGGCTTCAAAAAACTAGCAAATACTTAGGTTTAGAAAAAGGCTCATTTGAAAAATGGGTACGTTTATAAAAGTGGTAAATATAAATACTTACGCGGACTCTACGCATAGCTGCTACGATCTCCACCCGGCTGGTTGGCCTGGGCACATCCATCGTCCCGATGAACTGAAACAATGAACAGAAACTTATTTTAATAGTTTTCATTGTTATTCATAACTTAAAAGTTAACACATTGTAGACAATTTACTATCTCTCAAATGCATAATACTATCATATCCGCATATCGGACTTTCAAGCTATACCTATTTACAATATAATTTTCCAGTTTCATCTTTCCTATTCTATTACCGATTTATTTATAATTATCAACCCATCCCGGCATTGCATAGGTGCAAAGTAAAACTTAATATGCATGTAAGTACATATTTATCACATAATATCCCATTTGAGGCATCCGTGTTTCGTAAAAACGGGACAAAAAATCTAAAATCGAATATGTACAGTCAGCGTGAAAATGATCTAAGCGTACAAACCTCCCAAAAGTATCTAAAGATTTGACAAAAATCAACCTTATCTCAACACGTAAAGATGCATTTTCATTTGTATACATACCCAATGAAAATTAAAAATTCGCGATAATTTTAAGGGGGGCTCCCATACAACAAACGGGATTTTTTTATGGTACGGAACCCTTCGTGCTATAGTCCGACTCGCACTTTCCATTTAGAAAACGAAACTAATAGGTAAATTATAATTTATTAAGAAAAGACATGCAAAGGCAGACTACTCGTATACTCTTTGATTTCATTTGTTTCCATCGTTATAGTGCGACAACGTTTTTTGTTCCGGTGGCCAAAAACTGGACCTAACATTTTTTTAAATGTAATTTTGCTGGCAAGTTGTTGTCCAACCAAAGCGCTTCTGCCGGCTGAAGGTCTTAGAAGTCAGGGTTGGTTAAAGTACCTACTACAAAAAGAAGAAAAAAATACATAGCGCCGCTGTTACTGGAACAGAAAAGATTTTCGATCTAGGTATTTAATATGTATTAGTCAATTGAAACACCAGAGCAGATTGGTTCTTGTGTTTCTGCGAACAACGGAAGAAAACAAGATTTCGCAGAAAAATGTTTCACGTTATTTTCATTTAAGTAAAGCTGTTTGCACGGTCAGGGTTCTTTGCTGTGCAGCTGCACTTTCTTCTGGGAATATTTTGAAAAGATAAGAGGCTTTGTCGCAAATGTTTTATACTGTCCATTGGGAACGTACCTAACTATGCTATGGTACGTTTATCCTCTAACTAATGGAATGTAATGAAAATATGTATTTCAGTGGAACAGTTACATCAAAAGCACATATTCATCAGTAAATTAACTTTATAGAACATTCCAGTCATTAAAAATTAAAACACAGGAACTACAATTGGTGCACATCAATTTAGAAACGGTATTGATAATTGTTGGTTTTCGTTGTAGCGATTGGCAGCCCCTCTCTCTGGCAAAACAATGTCTTTACTATAGATATTGCATTTGATTCGATTATGTCTATCTTTACTTTCGTATAGTCAAAGTATATTAGTCAACGTCCAGGCAAACGATTTTGAAAACTGAATTTAAAATCACGCACGATATGACGGCAACGTATCGAAAAAGGGTCGTTATGACATTGTTGACAGCTTGTCTAAGCCCTGAGAAACGCCAACTTAAAGAAGGAAAAAATAAATTTGCTAACATTTATTACCCCAACTATCCCAACATAGACGTAAATTATCCCGACAATTAACAGCGTATCGACCGCTGATAAATGTTGTCCTGAAGGATCGCTTAAATCTTTCAGTTCATAACTTAAGCCCGTCACGTACCTTCCTATAGAGCGCGTGTGCGACGGGCATAATAATGAGATTATATCAATGTCAAAGACCCAATGTAATTTATTTAAATCGGAAATATAGGAACATCTTCGCATTCTCAAATCTGGTGCGTGGTGTTTTTGGTAGAGCGCAAAGAAATATCAATAAAAGTGATGGCCCGTGACGTCTATGAGTTAACGAATTTATTTATTTTATTGGTACAAGAAACTTATTTTAATAGTTTTCATTGTTATCCATAACTTAAAAGTTAACACATTGTAGACAATTTATATTATTATTATTTTTTTCCTATGCCCAGCAGTGGGCGTCGTTCGGCTGACGTGATGATGATGATGATGATGATTGGTACAAGAATAATAACAATTAATTGTCAAAATAAATTACCAGGCTTTGCTAGGCAATTAATCTTAAAAATGATGCACCACATAAAAAAATACTAAAAGAGATAATTTCTTTTTATTTATTTTTTATTCACAACGGTGTAGCACTTAGCCTTCATCACACTTGATGTTAAGTGGTGATAAGGCTGAAGGTGGCATCGCACTACTCCCGGGATCCTCAATCACTGAGGAACTGGCTATTTTATCTCTAACTGCCGGAACACAATAATGCTGAAAACACAAACACAAAACAAGTCATACCACCAACCAAATTAAATTTACTAATTAAAAAACACCAACTGCCAAAATCGAACTAAAAAGTAAAAAACAACTCGCATTGCAGTCGGGGTACCATACTGTGGAATAGGTATACTTAAATTGAACTGGTCCCCCGACTGCAATGAGCTTGTTATTTACTTTTGAATTCGCTTTTGGCAGTTTTTTTATTAAAAAAATGTTATTTTTTATTTTATTTCTTTTAATTATGTACACGAATTTATATATTTAAATGTGCTCGTCGAGGAATTTCACTTGAGAAGAAAGAAAAACATAATTTTTTGAATGGCGCCACACGTCCGCCATGTGGAATTTAAAAAGAAAGCCGGCTGCGGCGCCATTTTCATTGTGAAAACTTCCGGTTGCAGTGCGGTTGCGGTGTTGTCTTCACGGAGCCGTGTTGAGTTAGAAGCTTGGCTCCACATGAGATCAGGGGGCCTTAGAGCGAAAAACATGTAAGGTAAATAAAGGTATATTCGTGATATAAGTAATTTGGTGATAGTTTTGTAAACGGATTACCACAAAGCGACCTATGCGAGCTCTTTCATGCTATTCAGCGCTAGCGAGTTCCTACGAGTGTGAGGAAGATAGACATATATCACGCGCTACGCTTCAACGTCTCTGTGTTTAGTAAACAATCTTTATATAAAATATCACCAAATTACTTATACCATCAATATACTTTTCTTTACCCTACGCGGCGTGGTGCCACAACGCCAAATACAGCGTTGCGCGGCGCACCGCGGAAATTGGCGTGGTGCCACAACGCCAAATTCAGCGTTGCGCGGCGCACCGCGGAAATCGGCGGCGCGGTGCGGCGTTCCATGCAGCCAAATTAAGATTTTAAATTAACAGTTAGTCGTTATTATTAGGGTTCGGGAAGTGAAAGTTCCTGGGAGTGGTTTTTACTATCACAATTTTTCCATTACTTACAGAGTAGCATTATGAATGCATAAAAATAATTTAATCTCTTAACAAAATTCTGAGTCTAAAATGAATACTTCCCTTAGTTATATATTTTCTGTGTACATATTTACCTCATCTTAACTTGGTAGGCTCCTACTAAATGTGATGGAAGGAAAAGGCATAATAAAATGTTGATTATTTAAAGAAATTAGTAAAGGAAAATAGAGCTGCCGCTTTTACTGAAAGCGCTGCATAGCACGGCAATTTCAGTCGATTTCCGCTAAAAGGAAATCGGCCGGTAATGTGATGTCGATTTGGCTTTTTGGCAAGATTGCAGGCTCTGGTCCCCATTAGTATTTTTTGTAACTGAATGACGAGTAAATTGTTTAGTTACTTCGTCATTTCGTATTTGTAAAATTAAATGTAAGTAATTATATTCAAAATGTAGTGCCAGGAATGTGTATTCTCGTATAAAAAGTAGCCTATGTCATTCTCCAGCTCCTAAACTATCTCCAAACCAAGAATCACGTCGATCCGTTGTTGCGTTTTGAGGTGAATGATGGACAAACAAACAAACAAACAAGTAAACAAAGAAACTTTTACATTTATAATTAATTTTAATTATAAAATTTAAAAGAAAAGTAAATATAGCAAACAAAAACCTATACACTCTATCGGTATTGCATAAAGCTCCGGTAGGCCTAAACTAGTAGGTATGTTTATAAGTCGATTTTTGACGTGGCGGCGCTAGTTGGCTCATTCAGCCCATTCGATAACTTACCATAACGATAGTTTTTCATGCTAGGGGCACAGGAGTAAGTTTTCAGTCGTAAAGGGAACTATTTAATGATTATTTGACAACAGCACTTTGACAGCGTTTGGCGGATAGTGCGGTCGCAAACAAACTGAACTAAACTTTTTACTTACAGCATAACCATAGCTCAATTACTTATATGGTAAGTATCCATACTTACTTAACATTATAAATGCGGATTACTTTAAATATGACAATGTGACATTTGTGGCAGGCAGTGTTTAAAATTTCTTTGGTGATGAAAATCTTTATTAGATGTAGGTGATACGAAGTTCACCGGGTCCACTAGTAAATAAATAACCTATCCTACAGCATTTACATGTGAAGGCCGATTTACACCAAAAAAGCTTTTAGTGTAAACATTTTGTTCGTTGATAATTTGGTGGAAACGCTGAAAACTAGCTTTTATTTACACTAAAACATCAAAGAGAGAATGCTCTTGTTCCAGCTCTAGCTCTTTGTTCTTTTGGTCTGAATCGGCCTTTACAGGACATTGACCATTCGCTGTTTTTAAATCAGCTCGAATCACGCTTCCCTCATTACGCTCCACTATTTGTTACAACCAGATTTTGTTACGTTTTGGTGTAACATTTTGTAGAGGAATAGTACGAGCGTGGTTTAAAGAAAATAATACTTGAAGGATATGATATGATACAGGTAAATGCTGGCTGTGAGGTAATCACCATCACCATCGGTATAATTATCGAGCAAAGCATCGAGCGCTCGCTAGAAGGTTTTTCATTCATTTCCATCACATGGAAATGTTACAAGGCAACTGAGCGTTTGCCTGAATTGTACTATTTGTACGAACATTACTTACAGTACATTGCAGTCCATGAAGAATAAAAATAGTTTATTTAATTATAAAAAATTGTTTTAAAAAGTACATATGCTTAGAAATGTACGAGCGTAATTTAAAGAAAATAATACTTGAAGGATATGATAATGATGCAGGTAAATGCTCACTGGCCGTGACTGTGAGGTAATCACCATCACCATCGGTATTACTATCGAGCAAAGCATCGAGCGCTCGCTAGAAGGTTTTTCATTCATTTCCATCACATGGAAATGTTACAAGGAAACTGAGCGTTTGCCTGAATTGTACTATATGTACGAACCTAAGTACATTACAGTACATTAAGAATAAAAAAGTTTATTTAATAATAAAAAAAGTTAAAAAAAAGTACATATGCCTGAGGAAATGCTCTAAAGTCTAGTGTAAATTTCACAGATTTTCTACAAAATTCCCTACAATTCCACAATAATCTATTGAGTAGCACAGTTGAGTGGCGCAGTCATAGGAAATGGAATTTGCGGTGTACTGTGAGCACACTGCCAATTAATTCAAACCCCCGATCCAACAGGATCCTATTGAGCTCCTTTGTCAACGAAGTATTTTGAATTAACCCCGTTTTGCACGCGACCGAATAAATCTGACCTCGGGAAAAACAAATAAACAGTACTCCGTTTTGATATGGCAAACCAAAATTGAGAGGTTGTTCAATATTAATTGTTCGTTCATCAATTTTGTGGTGTCGAATCAGTTAATGCGAATACCGATAAGGTATTCTAACTCGAGGAGCCCTTGGCGCTAACTAAGTACCTACTGTTAGCACACTCAGCCGGCGATCGTTGAGGTTAAGCAACTTTCGGAATGGTCGGTCACGGGATGGGTCACCAAAAATTTACTATCTCGAGCTCCTCCGTGCTTTGAAAGGCATTAAGCCATTGGTCCCGACTGCATTTGCAATCGTTTATACCCACCAATCCACATTGGGCCCGCGTGGTGGACAAGAAGAAAATTACAAGACTTATAGGCTCTAAAAATTCCATGTTGAGTTTTATTAAAATTGTGGAGGTATTAGTATTACAATTTTAAATAAAATTCACCGCGGTGCCACTTTTGCCTAACTTATCGCCTTAAATATATTTGTATCTTATCGGAGAGATATATATTAAATACATTGATAAATATAAGACAAAAACATTCAACATAAGGAAATACATTATATTTTCTTTATACAACGTGTTAATGCAATTACCGAAAAGCTCATACAACCCAACTAATTTATTTTATATTAAATTTAATTCCACCAAAAAAAAATCATTTAAAGAAACTTCCAAGGTATTCGTGCTCGTAGGTGTCCGTGATTTTCTGACAGATTTTAAGCCCGACTATGACGTAAGAGAGCAGGTGACGGGTTGCGCGCGTATTGAATGAATGAATAGGCTAGACTTGAGTAGACACAAACATTTTTAAAAAGATTTTTTTTAAATTTAACCCCATTCGGAAAGGCATGGAATTGATTCATCTCGATTCTGAACAAACTATTTAACACGTCGTAGAACCAAAACAAAACTGAACTAGTTACTTACAATTTTATTTAATTTTGGACTTGGAAACTTAGTTATTCAAATATTCACAAACAAGTTTTTCTTTCACCTGTTTTAAAATGAAAATATAAACAGCTTTCTCTATGATAGGATAATGAATTTTCTTTGTTGTACATGTAAGACTCACATAAATCTTTTTCACGGAGAAGTATGTTGAAATTTCACATAGGTAGGTTAATGTTGCCTCTCATAAACGCGGGAAGGAAATAAATATCGCACTATGTAAGAGAAATGAGCTATCTCTCGGGCAAGCAGACTTGCGACAAGTGATTTTTCTTTTATTTTTACACGACTGCCTAAAAAAGGAGTGTATTATGTTTTGGGTTATTATGCCTGTGTTCGTAATTTAAATTTGTATTAGCTTTTAGGTCGCAGGTTTGCCCGCGGGACGATTTTTTCCAGTGGGAATGAGATATTTTCTCGAAGTAAAAAATAGCCTAAGTATACCTATGCTATTCAAGGCTATAATTTATCTCTGTGCTAAATTTCATTCAGATCCGTTCAGCCGTTTTGCCGTGATTGAGTAGCAAACATACAAACTTTCACATTTACATTATATTAATATTAGGGGTTAAAATATCAAATTGCTGTTTTGTATGAAGATTTTAGTACAATTTTTCCCTATACTAACGTACTTATTTCTAATTTATTTTACGATTAAATTAGTAACTCTAGTCGTAACTTTCGAGATTAGTTGTTTCTATTTAAATAATCAAATATCTTTGTCGCAGAAGGCGGTGTCCTACCCCTGCGCCAAATCGTTCGTATCTCCAAATTAAATATGGTTACAATACAATTAATTGTTTTACTGAAAGTTTTGTAACAAACGGCTTTATTATATAAAAACAAAACACCAAAGCTTGAAAGCAATCACGCACTTTTATCCGCTACCTACGACGCCAAGGGGTCTTTTCACAATGGAATAACGATAATTAATTTTATAACAAAAAGCTTTTCTACCAAAGGCCTGTCAAAAACAGTGGACTGGCAAAAAGCTCGATGGCTTGCAAGTACAAAGTTAAGAGCAAAGTAAAAAGCTTGCCGATGGCAACTTTTTACGTAAAAAACCAGACAAGTGCGTGTTTGATTTGGGAAATGTTATCATTCTGTGTTTTTCTTTTTAATACTTTTAATGTAAAGCCAAATATATTGTAATTTTTCGTGTTTCGTTTATTTAGAAACAAAGTGCTTTGGGGTTTGGTCTAGTTTTTATTTTGCTTTTTTATTGTTAGATAGCGATGTATAGATTATAGCGATAGTCGTGTAGGCACATCTGGGACCAAACGCGATTCTATATTATGGTACACACTGGTAATTGCAACAGTTGCAATTACCAGTAATCAGTTATAAACTCTTTTAATTTTCTACGAAACATTTTTTGCGTTGTTCCCACAAAGGATGTAGGTAGTACCTATGTAATAAAATTGTAAACATATATTTTTTTAACACCGGTGTAAGCAGCATAGGTTATTTGTTAGTTACCGAATAAAAGAAAAGTTAAGTTAATATATGTGCAACAAACATAAAAACTTCTTTATTTTAGGCCAATATTAAGGTAATTTAGGTAATAATGTACCTAGATATTTCTTTAAAACTAAAGAAATACATTATTACCAAAATTTTATCTTTTGGAACTCTCATTCTGACATCTCTACTCGATAGTAGATAAGTACGAAGTGACCAAAAGTCACTGTATCCCGGTCTTACTTCGAACTGTCAAACAATGTTATAGTAATGTTGATTGCAGGACGAATCTCGCTTACAATATTACTATAACATTATATGACAGTTCGCAGGGCCCCTGTCCATTTGTTGGCGGCAAACACGACGCATTAACGATACCGATACGTTTTTGTTCAGTAGAGGGATTTTACATCTGTTTGACTGACAATGGATTCCGATTTTTATGCTTGGTTGGTCTTTGCCCGCACACGAGCTACAACCGCCGCCACTTGGAGCTAGAAGAAGAAACAAGTGACGAATACCGGTGTCGGCGTTTTTCAGTGGCTCGCTTAGTTCGCCAGGCTTAGTCTCCGTACTCGGAAATGTTTCCGAATCATTATGGAGCCAGCAGGTCTCTCAAATGCCATCATCCATCCATCTATACTAATATTATAAACAGAAAAGATATGTATTTTTGTTTTTTTGTTTATAACGAATAAACTCAAAACTAACTAGATTTTGAAAATTCTTTAACCAGTAGAAAGCTACATTCTTCCCGAGTAACATAGGCTATATTTTATTCCGATATACCCACGGGAACGGGTGCCACGCGGGTAAAACCACGAGGAGCTTCTATTTATTCATATGACGTGGATGAGAAAGGTGATATTAAGAGTGAACAAAGCAAAGAAGTGTGGTACCCACCAGTATGCGAACCGCGAGTAAATTTTGTTGTTTCTCAATGACGACATCGCGAGTTGCTGTCTCCATTATCTTAGTGATACGGGACAAAATCACGTTGACAGACAGAAAAGAGTACTTAGATAAAAAATTCTCGTAGTGCACAGTGCGTATTAGGTTGGAAGTAGTCCCAGGGGCGGACATAGTGGTGGATGGCGTGGAAATACCATTGCGCCCCACCATGAAATATCTGGGGCTAATTCTTGACGGGCGGTGGTCTTTCAAAGCCCACTTTGATCAACTGGCGCCGAGACTGGTGAAGGCGGCGGCGGCACTGGGCAAGCTGTTGCCTAACGTTGGCGGCCCCAATCAAAGCTGCAGGCGGTTATACGCGGGGGTCATCCGTAGCATGGCCCTCTACGGAGCCCCCGTTTGGGCCGACGCCCTTACAGAGCGGAACAAAGCCGCAATACGGCGCTCGCAGCGAGTGGTGGCGTCACGTATGATACGTGGGTACCGTACAGTGTCGGGGGCGGCGGCGTGCGCACTAGCCGGTACGCCCCCCTGGGAGCTGGAGGCCCCAGTGCTAGCGGAGGCGTATAGCCAGCGACGGGAGCAACGGGCGAATAATATTCGCCTAGCCCCACAGGAGTTTTCGGCGGCGATGCGGGCCGCAGAGGAACGCTGTCTCGCTGTCTTTTTTTTAATCTGGGCAAGTACGCCAGCGTGTTCCAGGCGGAAGTATTCGCGATACTGGAGTGTGCGAACATGATTAAAAGTGATATAGGCAATTATAACGTAGGAAAAACAATAATATATAGCGACAGTCAAGCTGCCATCAAGGCCCTTGACAAAGCGGAGACTACCTCAGCCCTGGTGAAAGAATGCAAACAAAGCATTCAGGCACTTGCCAACTTGGTTGAGGTAGAAGTTGCCTGGGTACCTGGACATGAAGGTAACGTAGGCAATGAGGAAGCCGATGAATTAGCCAGGGGAGGAGCTGATGAACCCTTCATTGGCCCTGAACCAAGACTACCAATCGCATATAGAATCACTAAGAACATTATCGGGATCAGAACAATCAAAGAAACCAACCATAGATGGATGAGAAGAAAGGACTGCAGACAGTCTAAGATTTTCATCAAATCGGTTGACAAGAAGAAAACTAGAGAACTTCTGAAACAGAGTAGGAGAAATATAAGAACGATTGTAGGTGTACTTACTGGGCACTGCCCACTAAACAGACACCTATCAGTGATTAAACGGACAGAGGACCCGATCTGTCCGCAATGCAAAGAAAGAGAAGAAACAAGCTACCATTTCATGGCAGAGTGCCCGATGTACGCATCACTGCGCTGGGAGCTCTTTGGAACGGACAAGCTTAAGGAAGAGGATCTAAAGAAGTTAACGATAAGTCAACTCAACAGGTACTGTAAGCGCACAGGTAGGTTCGAGGGTCCGACGCCGGTGGGGTAAATGATAACCCGCCTCCCCCCTGATTTTTCAGCTTTTAGGGGACTTGGGGAACTGGGTGAAATGGTCCCGACCTAGGTGACTGATCACCCGTCCGGCTTCGCTGGCGTCCCCCCTATAAATAATAATAATAATAATAACGCTGTCTCGCGGAGTGGGAGAGCCAACTCGAGGCCCCAACCGCAGGAGTGAAAACCGTGGAGGCGATCCGCCCAGTCCTAAGGGAATGGCGATCGAGAGCCCACGGATCCATCACGTATCGGCTGACACAGGTACTTACAGGCCATGGATGCTTTGGCAGGTATCTGTGTCAAATTCAGAGGGAGGAGTCCCACGCGTGCCACCATTGTGGCGCGCCGCAAGACACCGCACGCCACACACTCGAGGAGTGCACGGCGTGGGCGGTGCAGCGCCAGGAGTTGGTTGCTGCAGTTGGGTCGGACCTCTCGCTTCCCAATATCACAGTTGCGATGCTGCGAGGCGAGGGGGGATGGCAGGCCGTGGTCTCCTTCTGTGAGGACGTCATCTCGCAGAAGGAGGTCGCGGAGAGGGTTCGCGAGGCGGACGCTGCAGCGAGCCAACTCCGACGTGCGCGGCCGGGGAGAGCGAGACGACAACGGGTGCGACTCGATCTTCCCGTGTCGCAAGGGGGGGCGCAGTAAGGCCCTCTGTCCCCCAAGGGTGGGGCCCTAACGGGCCACCCTCCCCCGGGAAACGTGGAGCGTGACAACGCGATCCCACAGACCCGGGAAAGGCGCTAGGTCTTCGAGAGGAGTTTAGTTGGTAGTGGTGCATCCTCCTATTCGCCCCACCTGGCCTGCCCCCACGAGCGGGTAGCCACGTGGGGAGCTGGGGAGGACGCTTCCTCCTTCTGCCCGGCCCCCCCTCGAGCTTTCGAGCTCGTTAGGGGGCGGGGCAGAGGTTAGAACCACCCAGCCCTGACGCGAAGCCTATTAGGCTTGGTGGGAGGGCTGGGCGCGGCGAGGAACATGCCCTAGGTGTGACCGAGTCCAACATGCCGTTTGGTATGCCTAAAGATCGCATTCTCCTCTTGATACAAAAAAAAAAAAGGTTGGAAGTAGTGACCTCTGCCAACCCTATATACGAAAGTCATGACAGCAAAATGACAATAATACCGTAATTATTTATAAAAACTTTAAAGCGCCAGCACAGAGAAAATATGAGTTAAAGAGTGTTTTGCCTTCTTATTTGAAACTCAATTTGCAATATTAAATACTAGTGGCTTCCCGCGGTTTTACTCACGCGGTACTCTTTCCCGTGGGAATATCGGGATGAAATATAGCCTTGGTATGTCTCTCGGGAATAATATAAGCATTCTAGTGGTGAAAGAATTTTTAAAATCGGTTCTTTCATCAAAAATCATATCTTATAAGTAGGCAAAATATTTTGTAATTTAATTAACTTTTTAAAAGATAAGTACTCTAGTTTTAAGTATTCTAAATTTTTAAGCAAAATGACTGCTATACTATTCGTACCATTATAGGCCTAATAAAAAAGCAATTTTCTTTTAATCAAGCTTGTCAGTATAAGTTTAAGGAATTTATAAACAAGAGTAACGGGACTCAACGCGACATTTATTATGAAGTACATATTATTATGTACTTACAGCTTGACGTTTCGGCTGTGTTGCAACAACCGTGGTCACAAGCAGACTGCTTTCAGTCTGCTTTCAGTCTGCTTGTGACCACGGTTGTTGCAACACAGCCGAAACGTCAAGCTGTAAGTACATAATAATATGTACTTCATAATAAATGTCGCGTTGAGTCCCGTTACTCTTGTTTATAATTATAATGGAACGCGAAAGTTTAAAATCTTATATTTAAGGAATTTATTTTTAATCCAATATTTTTTCGTGTGTTTAATGGATTAAGGCCCCATCGTTGTACCTCGGGGAACTGTCTTTCTGAATTACATTGAAGCTTATCTTAACGTAAAAGGCGCAAGTTAATTTCCAAAAGATAAGGAACAAATTGTAGAAACTGAGAGCTTAAAAAAATATACAGGAACGAACACTATTTATTATTTAGTCCCTACGAATAATAATAAAATCATTTTTACGGGTATGTATTATAATAACTACGGTCGTTTCGAGTATGGTCGAAATAACAATAATACAAATAATACATAATACATACCCATTTTTACTCGGTCTGTTTATGAAAAATAATTTCTTTGATGTCTTTCTCGTCCTGTTCCAGTTGTTACATTTATTTTTAACTTTAATTGTACC
This sequence comes from Crambus lathoniellus, assembly GCA_949710035.1. Taxonomy (NCBI): domain Eukaryota; kingdom Metazoa; phylum Arthropoda; class Insecta; order Lepidoptera; family Crambidae; genus Crambus; species Crambus lathoniellus. The sequence continues at coordinate 36,564,825 of OX453296.1, forward strand.
GTATTCCCAGCTGATCAAATACAATCACCACTACTAAACCGGATAAAGAAATTGTCTTTTTCAATTAGGTATTTAAATTCTAACGAACAACAACGGGACAAAGATTTTATAAAACTCACAAGCCGACATATTATTCTACTATAACTACCTAATATTATATTATAACTGAAATGAAAGATACCAAACTATTCTGTAAGAAACTCAGGCATGATCAGATCAGTTATCTAAATAACATAAGTTGTATAGATAGAACACAAAACAAACAAAAACAATCACTTAAAATTAAAGAAATACAACACTACCAAACTCTGCAGGTAACTGCTTCCATCAATTTTATTATCTTTCAGTTGAAAGACAATTGAAAAGACTTTTCCGATTCCATGAAAAACAAAATGGTATGTAATAACGAGGTATTATCAAAAAGGTCTGAAAATACCCGTGAAGAATACCTCCTCACCATCCAAATTACATTGTTTCCTGAGTAATCAAATTAAGATTATTAAATAAATTATGCTTTGTTTTCCTCTAATGCGATGTCTGCCATCCCTTCGCAGGGATTCCCAATGAATTATAAAAAACCGTTTTCAGTGAAATGTGGAGGATTAATACAAAATTCAATATTTTATTATGACGTCCGTCGCGGTCTCTCGCTCTCCGGTGAATTATATTTCAATAGCTGAAAAATTACTAAAACATACGGTCGGTGCGGTAGTTGAAAGTAAAATGAACTGCTAACTTATTTAAGTAAAACCGATAGGATTTTGTTTTTATAATGATGATGAAGAAAAAGATGTTGTTAAGTACTCTGTTAGCCATCTGTCTGCATATCGTGTCATTTTTAAGAATTAGGGCGGGCGACTGCTCTAACCACTGAGCTACGGAGTCGTTACGAGAAGCGTCGAATTTATCCAATACTTCTTACACGCTGTATAGTCAGCGTTAATTTCATCAATGTGGAGATATTACTACCCTCACACGCGAAAGAAATACCTTTCCAGGTATTTGGCAATCGCTAAAGATGAAATTACTACTGCAAGTTATTTTAATTTTTAGTTTTTTGCATTAACAATGCAATTTTTATTACTGAAAAATGGAAAATGAAGTATTTAGAAAAAATCGACCCGTCTCACAACTAGCTCCGATGGGACTCGAACCCACGACCTTTCGCTTTCCGGGCGACTGCTCTAATTAGGACGGTATTGACTTTAAAGATAGATTTAGCATACGAGGATTTAACAGCCCATTAAAGGCCGTTGGGAACTCTGCATCATGCTAGGACTACCAACTAGAAGGAACTAAGTTGAAACATAATTGAATTATTCCGGCATAACCACCTTTAAGTGCGGGCCACACTGTCGAGCGAGCTAGCGAGCGAGGCCAGAGGCGAGCGAGCCTTCTGACGTAGCCTATATCTCTGTACAGTAGTTTGCGGTGTTGACTGACCGTAGCACACAAATCACCTGCATGTAGCAAGCTACATAGATGCCGTATGACAAATATTTGGTCTAATTCAATGTCACAACTTTTGGCGGTGGGAAGGGGGGACGAGAGTCGTAACATTGGACATGTGATTGGCTACTTCAATGACAACAACTTTTACGACATACTTGATTGGTCAGCACTGAAACTACGTTGACAAGCATTGTCACTTGTCAGTGATACATCATAGATGCTTGGTCGGATGCCCTAAATGCGGTAAGTATCTATTGGTGGTTATCTGTGCCGCAGCATGAAAAGAGGCTCGCTCGGCTTACCCGCCCGCCTCAATTGCTGGTGTGGCGGTGTGGCCCGCGTTTAATTCCGGACCACACACTCGGGGTTAGCACGCGAACGCCTGTCATCGATTTTATGTCGCTTCTATGTAATATTTGTGCTAGATTTTTATTTCACCCATTAGGTAATTGAACCCAAGGAGATCTTTAAATTTTAGCAGAGCTCATTGATATATTGTAACTATAGGTAGGGCAGAGGTACCCTTTGTGGCCACTTTAAGGATATTTTGACTTTTAAGCACTAAGTACTAAATGGTTTTTAAGAGACAAATTATATCTTAAATGATAGGTAAATTACCTTTAAAGGTAAATTTTTCAAATTTAAAAAAGTTAAATAGTTTTTTCAATATAACACAAAATGTGTGAGAGGTGCCAAGTTTACCGGTTTTGGCCACTTATTGATAGTTAAACTTTAGCTACTTTACTTTACTTTATAGCGTAAAATCAAAACCAAACAAAGGTTAAATTAATATATTCTAATGCGCTAGAAACCAATCAATTGCAAAACAACAATTTAATTGTAAAAAACAAAGGTTTATAATGTATTTCATTCTAAACAAATTTCTTAAAATTTTCATACAAAACATTTTTAAAAACAGAAAATGGAATTTAGAAATTCTAACGGTTGTTATTAAAACCTTAAAAGACCTTATTTTAATTGCCTTTAGCAAAAATGACGAAAAGTTGTTTAGAAAACTTTTAGAGCAAAAAGTGGCCAAAACCGGTACAGTGGCCAAAACCGGGGCTTCTGCCCTACCTCCTACTAGTTCTACGGCAACCATTGTTTTGTTTTTAAATATTACTAATTCTACTAATATTATAAATGCGAAAGATTGTGAACTTTACAGTAATGTAACTTATACATCAGAATAACAGAAAGGCTACTTTTTACCCCAATATTCCCACGGATACGAACGAGTACCACGCGGGCAAAACCGCACGGAACAGCTAGTTTTATAAATGCAGAGTTTGGATGTTACTTAGTACATATGTTTGTTACTCCATCACGGGGAAACGACAGAACTCCGTGAAATTTAGCAACATCATGGCTGCTTTTTACCCCGCGGAAATATGGCATTCACCATCACATTCACACATTCACATCCACGGGAAACAACGTCTAGCTCACAGGGTTTCACAAAAGGGTTTGTCTGTCTAAACAGGCCCATTCTCCTTATCCAACCATAAGGAAGGCCAGTGCCCCAGCAGGGGGGACATTAAGAGCCAACGCGTACTTGTGATTTTTAATCGGGCGATAGTTTAGTCGGAATCGTAAGACGATCGTGATCAAACTGTCGGCCGATAGTTTGGTTTTGAGAGCCTGCGCGCACTTGTGATTTTTAGTCGACCGATAGTTGGTCGATAGTTTAGTTGAATTCGGGCGCGCACTCACATAGTCCTTATACATAGGCGGATAGTTGTCCGATAGTTGTGCGATAGTTGTCCGATAGTTGTACAACTATTGGCCAGTCATTTTCGATAGTTCGATACTGAATGCGCAGTCTACCGATAGTTGGGCGATAGTTTAGTTGAATGCAGTGCGCGCGCTCGCACTGCATTGAACTTTGTAGTCCTTCATGCATATTACCGCCCGGCCGATAGTTGTGCGATAGTTTAATTATACAACTATCGGCCAGTCATTTTCGATAGTTTGATCGGTCAATAGTTTAATCGTCAGTGCGCGCACTGCCATATAACTCTATACTGAATCCGAGAACGATCAAACTATGGCCCGATTAAAAATCACAAGTGCGCGTTCGCTCTAAATGGCTGATGACGATGATGATGAACTGTTTATCTATAGCGTATGCTGTTTTAAGGACGTATTAAAATGATGGCAAGTCAATGTATGAATTAATGAGTCAATTGTACCCTCTGTACCTAATGTTATTCAAATGTAGTCAGGTTCAATGTATACCTATGCAATGGAATATTAACTAGTGAGCTCACCAACTAACAATTAAGTGGGATCATCGTTTGTTACGGTGTAGTTTACTGTAAGTACCTACACGCGTAGATACCGATATAGCTTAATTCATTGGTCATTAAACCAGTGTTGTAAATAAAAATTAATTTTGTTTATTCGATTTAGGTTTAACAATAACAACACATGAATTTAAGAACGTCAAAGAAGCTAAGAAAATAAAAAAAAATCCTACGGCATACATACTTTGTCACGAGCAAAACCGGCAAGAAATTCATCGAAGGAATTTTTTCTCGCTGTTATTTCATACACAGTCTTCATGATCGAAGTACACAGTCGTCAAATCGAAAATTGTCTTTCACACGTTTGGTAAGGTCACTTTCCTTCCACCACAGTACAGAATACTTAAATTAACTACAATTTTTGCTTACTATCAGAGCTAAGTAGGCTTTACAAGTTTTTGAGATATAACACATTTTTGGGACATACCTACCTACCTGCCTTAAATACTTCATGTATTTATGTTATGTTGTTGTGATGTCCCAAATAAAAGTTTTTTCTTTCTTTCTTATTTTCAAAAACCGCAAGTATAACTTTGTCATTCATACGAATACAATGAAAAACAAAGTTATTTTTTTCTGGCGAAAAATGATAGTGGTATTTTTGCTATGTGTATGTAAAAGGTACTTTAAGTGGGCACGGAACGGAACCCTTCATGGGCGAATCAGACTCGCACTTGGTCGATTTTTAAGTTGCAGAGTCGGCCCCCTAGAGCTTAGCACCTGTGCTAGAAAGTAATTATCTGTGCCCATAGTAAAAGTTGTTCATATTCATAAGCACAATCACCACTTAGGTAGGTATGAGGTTTTGCGCTTATTCATTAACAGGTTGTATATTAATATATTATAAATGTTAAATAAATAAAATATTTATGTATAAAAATCAATAGAAAAAATGCTATTGATGTATTGCAAGATAATTAGGTTCTCGTTAAGCACCTGATGTAAAACTTGAAATGTAAGTAGGTACGGTGGAACCAATTGATGCGTGACCCATTTTGCTAATAATTTGTTTAAAAACGTCAAAACTATAAAGGTCAGTCAGTCAGTGTCAATGACAACAAGTTTTAATTTCGACCTTATTGAATTCAAGCAAGATTCGGTTTGTTTGATTGTACATTAGATCAACATTTTTACGATTTTACTTAAACCAGTAACCCAAACATAAAAATCTCTTGTGATGGTAAACTTAAAGTATATCCGTCAAAATGCTACCAAAGCTTTTTTGGTTCCTTAATCGACCGAAAGGGGCGCTGCTCTGGTTTTCCAACATAAGTATCACGATCACGATAACCATTACACGGACAAGTGTTCTTCGGGCTTCGGGTACAGGGTGCCTACCATCAGCTTTAAGACAGCGATTCAAAAATAGCGCGATGCAGAATAGGTTCCTAAAATAAATTGCTTTCTTTCGTACTATGACCTTCTAAAAACCGGATCGCAAATGAATTGCTAAATGTGAATGACCGAACGATTTGTGTCCTTATTTCTTCTACCCGTCTCTTTCACTCGATTCTGTCATGCCCGGAGAGTGAGAGGGACGGGTATAACCTGCAGGTGTCATGTTAGCGTGGCCGAGTTATAAGTCAAATAAGAGTTCATGACAGCTTAGCGGCTGTGAAATGTCATTGAATGATCACTGAATCGCTGTCATTGATATTAAGCTGTCGTGGTACGAATAAGCGAAGCAGATCAGTTTAGGTCCTAAACAAACCGCAATAAGAGTTCATGGTAGGCATCCTGGTCATTTTACCCGAATAGGTAACTATTAAAATTGTAATCGTTCAGGTACCTACATATCACAAGTTATGTTATGTTAAGTTAAGACTTATGATAGATAGAAAACGTGATTGCGCTGTAAAAGTAGAGACAAAAAGTAAACACTTTTCTTAAATGGACTACTTTTAGTTTAGTCTTTTATTATCTCAATTTAAATACAATAAAGCAGCAAGCCGAATTAGCTAATAGTTATTAATAATTATCTAAGTATATATTTATTATAAAATTTATGCCAGTTAATTTTTTCTTTGTTGTCGCAAGTCTGCGTAGACCTTTGATGTGCGCGGAGTAGGTTGGTCGTTTGTCTCAATTTGTCGGAACCGAGCAACGTAAATGCGCCTACAAAAATGTGCCGCACCACTGAATACAGCTACCCCTCGTGTATGTTACCCTGACAATGTCTGTATTACATAGGTATATACCGAATAAGGCAATCTTTACTTACTGATCGATCAGCCAGCACACAGCTCTAACCACTGCATCAACGCATTGAATTGAGATTTGCCATACATAATGTTATTTTGACAGAGGCAACCGCTACGAAAATATGTTGCCGCCCTCTACAAAACGGTAAAGAGAAATTAGAATTTATAAACGTTAATTTAGAATTATAAAATACATTTCTTTAATTAATTATTCAAAGCTAGTAATATGCCGCCCGACTTCAAAGTACTTACGTTATTTGGTGTAGTTACAATATAATTAACTATTTCTTACTTTTTAATGGCATTTTTTTTAAAGCGGTTCTATTTTTTAACGTAATATTCTTTATTTCACTCTTTTTCATACAAAATAATACAATGCCGATAACGGTTATCATAACAAGAGTTTTCGTGCTAGGCCTAACTGCTCTTTGAAATACCGGCCCGGCCCGATGCAACCCAATCCGTCTGTATGTTTACTGTCATCATCATATAGGACACAGCACATTACATCAACTCGGAAAGGGATCGACACCGTATCGCCTTCGCCTCGCGGTCAACCAGGCGTCAACCTTACGCAAGCACGTATCCAAACCGGATCAGCGTCGGTACGTCGGCTCGGCTACGGCTAGGCGACCGACGCCGCGCTTACGGCTAGGCGACGACGCCGCGCTTACGGCTCGCCGCACAGTGGTTCCATATAAAAAAAAAAAAAAAAAAAGAATGAGAGAAAAAAAGATAAAATTATAATAAAAAAAAGAGAAAATAAAATGACAAAAAATGAGAAAAAAACATTAATAAAAAAAATTGATGTTCATTTTCATTTTCAGACCACTGTGCTTAGAGCGGTAAGCTCGGGTACGGAGAGACGTCAGCGCGTGGACGACTAGCGGTAAGCGCGGGGACCGCAAGTTGACCGACCTGCAAAGCGGTTCATGAGCTGGTCCCGAGGCGAGGCGATTACGTTCCGTTTCCGATTAGTGTGCGTTGCAGTACGGAGTTTCATACAAAGAATACTGAACCGCTCGAGTTGATACGTTTACGTTCCGTTTACGAGTTGATATATGTGCTGTGACCTTAAGGCTCCCACAAGGATCTCCACAACGGTCGGTCCTGCGCTGCCCGCATCCAGCGGCTTCCCGTGACCTTGACCAGATCTTCGGTCCACCTTGTAAGGGGCCTGCCCACGGAATGTCGCCCGGTACGCGGTCGCTATTCGAGAACCTTTCCGCCCAAAGCAACCGCGATGAGTTCTCCGCGCTATGTGTCCCGCCCACTGCCACTTCAACTTAGCAATCCTTCGATCGATGTCGGTGGTTTTAGTTCTCCTGCGGATCTCATCATTTCTGATTCGATCGAGCAGGGAAATTTCAAGCATCGCTCTCTCCCTTGCTCGCTGGGTGACCTTGAAACTTCTTATGAGACCAATAGTAAAAGACCACTCTCGCTTCCATACTGGTCAAAGACCTTAGACTTTGAGATATTGAGGAATTTTGAACGTGAATATATGCCGGAGCTTCCCAAACGCTGCCCAGCCGAGCTGGATTCGAAGAGAGTTCTCATTCTCGAAGTTGGACTTACCTAATTGGAATGTCTGTCCTAGGTAGATATAGTGGTCAACAACTTCGAGTGTAATGTCCCCAACATTAACTGGAGCGGATGCAACATGGGCATTGGACATGATTTTCGTCTTATCCATGTTCATCTTCAGACCCACTCTTTGAGAAGCATTACTGAGATCTTCGAGCTTACTATAATATAATAATAAAAAATAAAATCATTTATTCATTTACAAATTTGCACACATAATGGATTAACTAGGTCAGTCTCTTCTTACACACTATGTTAGTAAACATAAACAAACAAATCATGTACGTGTATTAATTTACTAGGTAGGCACAATTTTATAACATTAAAGAGAAAATAAAGTAAGGAATATAAACTTATTCTTATGTCTGAACTAGGTGGCCCTGTGTTTCAGGCTAAAATAAGCCTAAAAAGATACTAATTGGTAAATAAAACCTTAGATATAAAAACTATTCTTATGTATTTCTAGTTAAGTTTATGCTGCACTCTTATAGTAATAACAAAACAATATTACTTAATTATAATTACTTACAATCTACTTAGTAATATTAAGTTATGAATGAATCATAATTTATGACAAAATTAACAAAAATTTTAGTTAATTAAAAGATGTAATATATGGGCAGCAAAACTGTTATTTAAGGCGCTCTTAGGCGCCGCCATAGTCAATGGAATTTATATATCTTTTTTCCGCCATAAGTTTTGCTGGACACTCTGTGGACCCGGTGTTGTGGTCGCTCGGCTTTTTAAAGCGGAAACAGGTTGCGCATTTCGGAGTGCTATCCTTTCTAGGACACTCTTTGATAGAGTGTCCTTGTTCACCACATTGACCGCAAGTGTGGACTGACTCCCGACAGGTCTTTGCTGCGTGGCCATATTGTTGACACTTAAAACATCTTGTCACCAAAGTAAAATCTCGGACAGGGCAAGATGACCAGTTAACAAAAACTCTTTGGTTACTTATTAAGGCCTTGCGTATTGTTGCTGTCACTTCTATTACGTAATTACAAGTCTCTGCATCTTTCTTGCCAGACTTATGGCTCAATTTTATAGAACTAAGAAATGAGTCAAGGTCAGAACTTGGTAACTTATCTGCAAGATTTTGGTTAAAGATGCAGGTGAAAACCTCTTTTTCCTTCATAGATGTGGGCACGCCGATGACTACTATTCTTGGCTTCCTCTTGTAAGGCTCGTCGACAGTAAGGCCCGAATTAGTAAGAACTACTGATTCTTTTAACTTTTCTATGTCATCTTTCGTATCTGTACTTATTATAACACCGCCGTTCCTTGTTTTACGAAGGCCTCTGACATGTAATTTCATCTGTTCGGGTCTGATTATTCTTTGAACAAGCGATTTAGTGTCCTCACTTGACTGCAATTTGTTATTCGGATAAATTGCCACAGAGCTAACATTGATAGGTTTAATATAGTCATTGTTGCCTTTTTTGACCATGTCAGCAAATGACGTGCCCATGGCTGGCTTTGCTGATTCTTCAATACTCTGCTTGAGGTCACGGAGCTGCTGCAAGAGGACATCTTTCTCTTGAAGAGATTCTAACGATCTATTGGCTTGTAATATTTTCAACTTCAAAGATTGGTATAGTACTGCCATATGCGATGTTCTAGAACTGACCTTTCTGCATAAATTATGTATGCGCAATTTCTGTTCGGAATTCAACTTACCGTCGGTAGCTATTTGACAGATCTCGTTCAAACATTGGTCTGACGAAGACATCAAATTTTGTATCTCCGGCGTAGACAAAATTTCAAGGTCCTCTTGAACATGTTGCTTAGATGAGCAAGATCCCGGGGGAGGAGTCGGAGGTGGGGAGCGGGGGGTCTTGGCACTCCTATTAAATGGACTTTCCATTGTGAAAAGATTTTAAACAGTCAACATTTTTCACTACTGCACTATTTGTGATTGACACAGTTTTGTAGTCACTACCGGTTGTTGGCAAAACGAGGTCACGATTTTAACAATGATTTTATTTAATTAATATCTGACACGTCCGACCTCATCGATGATTCAGAGAGAAAATTACTGTTAGTACGATGTAAGTAAGCTTCGATTTTTACTGTAAGTACTCGTAAATTAATTTGAACTTTTACCTATAAAAGTTTTCCTTTTGTTTCATAACAATTTACAAAAGCGATACAATATACAATACATCCTTATCACCCGTACGATTCATCATGAGGTGACACTGACAAAGTAGGATGTTTCAAAATAATAACGATATTGCTTCCGCTCGCTGTAAAGTTTACGAGAAATTCACAAAATTTGTTTAATGCTCACGAACAAATTTACTTCTACTACAATCTGTAAATCGTGTGTTTTGGCATTTCAATTGCGTATTACGTCGGACCCAACATTATATTAAGGCGAAGATTCCTGAAATTAGGGTATTTAAAATTATGGATTACTCCCAAATCACAAGTTCTCAAAAATTTGAAAAAAATATATGTTATTTTATAGTTTTTTTATATCTAGTGATTCCGCCCATTCAATAGTGTAATAGATTTTTACTGCATCAAATAAAATTTCAAACATCCGTCTAATCGTAATTCAAATACCCTATTATTTGCATTGTACCTACTTGGTTTTAGTCAATAAAAAATATGTAAACGAAAATAATATTGTCTTTGAATAGGCGCGGCATTCCGGCCGTAATAAGTTTAAAATTTTTAAAAGGCATTATTCATTTTCAATATTTCCTATTTTGCTAAGTATACTGAGACGCGCGGGGGTGCCACCGATATGCGATGTTCGTCAATTGTTTCTGCGGTCGGGAATCCTAGCCTTAATTCGGGGACATCGCCAGTTAGAAGGAATGTGATATTGGACATTTTTCGAACAACAATGTATTGGCAAATTTACTAATAAAATCACTTGCGGCGTTGGCTATGTTCTTGATTAAATTACATTCCCGGACAGAACAATGACCAGAGACTGAACGAACTGTGAGAATGGTCATAGATTCGAACCCCACCTGGAAGAAAATATTATGTTTTTTCCCATCCCTAATGTAATAATAATATTTTCTGGTTGTTAAAATGTAATGTAATAGTAGATTTCATTACAAGTGCGGAAAGCCTGTCATTGCAAAGAGTTCCGACAAATGTCTACCCGAGCCGAGGCGCAGCCGAAGGTGAGGGTTGACAGTCGGAACAAGTTGCAATGACGGTTCCGCACGTGTACTGAACAACTATTTTTAATACAGTTGCGAAAAAATTAAGCAGTTTAATAAAATAATAAAACACAATAAACTCAAATAACTAATCGTTAAAGAATATATGCAGAGACTTTTTTTTTGTTTTCTTCACCCATTCTGGGTTGGCAAAGGAAACTATGATCATACAGCCAAGGCTTCAGTAGATTTTTTTTATTGATATGAAATGAAAATTAAATTAAATGAGATGAAATGAAATGAAACCTAACAAAAGCAATCCGAATCCTACAGGAGCGCCTTTCCTTATTTTACCACATCGTTTTCCATTAAAGCCACATTATTGCACTAATCCCACCATACTAAGTACCTACCACAATAAAAACCAGAAAAAACTAATTTAGAAAATTAAGAAATAAGGTCCCTCATTTTCTTTTCACTTACTTGCGCAAACTCCTTTAAGCAGATACTATGGTAAATAGTGCACGTCATACCATATTTAGTAATCTGTGGTCATACAGCCAATTTTATGTATTTTTTATATTCATAAATTTAATTTGGCCGATACTAATATTAATTTAATGTATAATTAAAATTACTTTTAAATCTGATATTGAAACAAAGTAGTAGCTTCTTTTTAGAAATATTTGCATGAATCATAAAAACTTCTATGATTTTTTTTTAGTAAAAACTTCGTGGTTGGTTTTTTCTTTATAATAGACAATATTTTGACAGTTGGGAAAGAAAACGCACGAGTTCGGGAAAGGTAAAGAAAAAGTTCGAGTGTGTAATAGCCCACATCCCGAACGCTAAACGTCCCTGCAATACGCCACTTTTTGAGCAACTGTATTAAAAATAAATATTTGTATTAAAATACTTACATGATTTGGAGTGTAAGTAGGTAAGTACTTGATGTTAACTGATAATGAATTCATTAATTTTGCAGTTTGCGTTTCGTTACGTGAAACGATTTGTGAATGTGATTGTGACGTGTTAATGTGAAAATAAATTGTGAAAATTGGTTTGATAGCAGCATGTACTGTCGAACCAATTTAATCGTGACTCACCATAAGGCTATTTTGTTGATGAATATATAATAAAATAATATTATAATTAATTCAATAAGGTCGAAATTCAAACTTAAGACTTTCACACTGGCCTTTATAATTTTAACGCTTTTAAACAAATTACTAGCCAAATGGGTCATGAGTCATGATTCATTTGGCTCGACTGTACGTACGTACCTACCACCAACCAAACCGAATACAAGGTGTACCTACCCTCACTGAGAAGCAAACCCGGGACCTCTCTAGGTCTGAAACCGGTGGTGAGAAGTTGAACCACTTGACCACAGAGGCGGTTATATATTAGTTATATATATAATCAAATGCAACGAGCATTTGATTGCGTACATACGTGGCACATTAAGGTGTGTAAAATGTTCAGAGAAATGTTTAGCGCGAGGAATAGATAAATAAATAAAAAAAAATAAAAGATATTGCGATGTTGTAAAAGAAAATGTTTTTAAGGGTTGAGATGAATATTATATTATACAATAGTTTAAGAACTGCAAACAACCTTTTAAGCCTATCGCTTTATAGACAACAATATCAAATTCTCGCTGATCCCTTCTTTTTGTATCCGAAAGGTAAATATTACTTTGATAGGGATTTGGCCGTCTCATCGAACTTTTGATTATTTTTCTGATATTGGAATGAGAAAGGATGTAGTCACGAGAAAACTTATATTCATAAAAAACTGAGGTGTCGTTTCACAACTGCTTATTTTTTAAGCTTGTGGATACATACAAGGCCAATAATGTCGTCTTTTCAAAATGTATTATGCTATATTTATAATGTGCTCTATAATGTTCGGTTTACACGAAATCAGTAGTACTACCTACTGAATTCGAGTTTAGGCGCCTGGATTTGAAGCTAGTAGTTGTTTTGCTTCCTAGGGCTGGCGTCAACGTTGGATGGGCATGTCAAAACGTGTACCTACTTATAAGGTGTGCGCTAACACGGGCAATTTTTTGACATTAATTGCTTTGCAACTAATAAATTGCGGCAGTGTTTAAGAAATATTGTTTCTAATTGCTTCATAGGTACCTAGGTATATTCCATATTTCTCAATGTAGGAAAATCATGAGACAATTTTTTTCTATTTCGTATGTTCGTAATAAGTAGGGCAGAGGTACCCTTTGTGGCCACTTTATGGATTTTTTTACTTTTAAGCACTAAGTACTAAATGGTCTTAGGTATATAAGAGACAAATTATATCTTAAATTATAGATAATTTATCTACCTTTAGAGGAACATTTTTCTATTTAAAAATAGTAAAGTATTTTTTTGTATAAGTATAACACAAAATGAGTGAGAGGTGCCAAATGTACCGGTTTTGGCCACTTATTGATAGTTAAACTTTTGTAAGTATAGCGATAAATCAAAACCAACCCCAGGTTAAATCAATATTTTCTAATGAGCTAGAAACCAATCAATTGCAAAACAACAATTTAATTGTAAAAAACAAATGTTTATAGGTACTTAAAGTATTTCATCCAAAACAAATTTCTTTAAATTTTCATACAAAACATTTTTTAAAACAGAAAATGGGATTTATTGAAAAAAAAAATCGTATGACTTATGGAATTCTAACGGTTGATATTATTACCTTAGAACATCTTATTTTAATTGCCTTTAGCAAAAATGACGAATAGTTGTTTAGAACACTTTTAGAGCAAAAGTGGCCAAAACCGGTACAGTGGCCAAAACCGGGGCTTCTGCCCTACTTCTCGTTTTGCAGGCGAGTAGAGGAGGCGGTGGAGGTTACTTGTATTGTATTGCCGAGTTTTTATAGTTGCTCTAAATTTCGTGGTATTATGTTGCATTGCCATCGCTCTAAATCGCTTGAAATTGAGCAATTTTAGTTGTCAGTGAAAGCTCTTATATCACAAAGCCAACGCTGCTGGACTGTCATCGATTTTAGCGCCACTTTAATTCGTACTTTTGAGTCGATATTTATAAGTTCTACAAAAAATTTAAATCTTTAATCTCTATCTTCTCTTCGACCAACTATAACACTCTTATTCCAAATTACGAGAAATAAGGTGTCTGGCCCTCTATAGTTATGAGATCGTGGAATGACTGGCCTCACTAACAAATAGTCTAACATAGATAGCTTTGTTATAGAGAACAAACGCCCGAATTCTCAAACGCAAATCATCTTTGGGAGCTTCTCAAACATCATGTCATCTCTTTCATACGTTTGACATTTAAGGCGATACTCGGAAAAATTGTGCTGAAGCGAGACAGCAATAAGAAAACGACGCGCGCGGGAGCGAGACCGAATTTGCAGATTAGGCAAAAAAAAAACACAATATCACAGCGTATTAAAAAAATACAGCAATTTAAAAAAAAATGCTTCTATACGATCCTAAATGTTATTGGTGTCCACTAATTAAACCAATTTCCAATAGTGTAAGTAGCCCCATTTAAGAATAATCTTGAATTTTCGTATTTTTAGAGGTCTTTTCGTAAAGAAAAAGTGTCGAGGCAAAATCATAAAATCGTGTTTTTGAAACTATACGAATCTAGATAAAGGTATGAAGAAATATATATCTTGTTACCAGATTTGTAACAACTGTAACCGTCCTATAGTTTTAAATCAAAAAGTCCATACTTTTTCCGAGTAGCGCCTTAAGGCGGGCATTCCCCAAAATACGGTATTTTAAATTATGGATTACTCGCAAATCACAAGTACTTAAAACTTGGAAAAAATATATGTTATTTTACAGTTATTTATCTAGTGCTTCCGGCCGTATTTTTTCGATTGGTGATATTTAACTGTGTCAAATAAAATCCCAAACATCCGTCTAATCGTAATCCAAAAATCGTATTACTTGCAGTATACTTGGTTTTAGTTAATGAAAAATATACGAAAATAATTGTCTTTGATAAGCCGAGGGATTCCGGCCGTCATAAGTGTAAAATTATTAATATTTCTTAAAGTGACAGGGCCGCAGAAGCGTACGAGTATTCGGGCATAAAGCCCGGTATTCTAGAAAGACACTCAAGTGGACATCTCATCTCAAGTATAAGTTAGCAACAAGGACTGAATGTATTCGTTTCGTTGCATGTATTTGCATCCCTTTCTAATTGTACTTGTGAGAGTCAGAGAGTAATTGTCTCCAATTGAGTGTCGTTCTAGAATACGGGCCTAAACGTTGTATTTGTATATGTCACCGGAAAATAACCTAGAAAATTTCCTAGGAAATTTATAAATTTACGGAAGTCCTGTAGAACACGTGATAGACCGATTTGGCGCAGGGGTAGGCTATCCACCTTCTGCACCAGTGGTCTCGGTTTCGATTCCCGAACAAGACAAATATTTGTGTGCATGAACTATTTGTCTTGGTCTGGATGTTTACTATGTAAGTATGTATTTACAAACAAAAAGTATTTACCTAAGTATATATTTATCCGTTATCAAGTTTTCCATGATAGGTACAGTTTCTTAATGAAATTAAAATGGGCTTAGATAATTGGTGTGAATGTAACAAGTTATTTATTTATTATTATTATTTATAGGTTAGAAATTAAGGGCGATCGCGAAGCGATTGCCTTAAATTTCGTGGTATTTTTTTTTTTAGGAAAGTAGAATGAACAAAAGTGGTCCAAATATCTACCACTAACGAGACCTATACTGACTTATAGTCCATTATGTAGAGAGTAACTTTTAGTATCTCCACAGACATTTCTTTGGTTAATTTCTTTACGTCTGTGTGAATTCTTATGTATAATTCCTTGCGATTTGGGCTATCTTTTACTGGACTCTTGCTGATACTCTTATTGCGACTTAGGCTATTCTTTTTTTTTGTCACTTCGGACTTTTTGTTTTTCTTTTTTTTTTTCTTCCGATATTTTGATTTTTTTTCTTTCAGCAAGACTAACACGGCACACCAAGTGCACGTCACATAACATGCGTAGATTAGTTCAAAATGTGCGATGAATAGAATGATATCAACAATATTTTTCGCATAAAAAGGTACAAAACCTGACTTTTCATTTAGTCATAACTTTTTACTGACAGCATATTTTTGGTTGCGGTCTGTTTACAACTAGGTACTCAGTATTTAGTAGAGTATTTTATTATAAGGGTAAAGGGTCTCGTTAGTGGTGGACATTTGGACCAAACTCCATACATTTATGGTCAATCTCCTTTATAATTTGCGCTTTTTATTATTTTCCGGCTTCGAGCACGGAAGACCCGCGTTGCTCGAAGTTTTCCGTTGACATATACAAAACACATCATATATTATTATACAACATGGTAATAATTTTAGCAAAACTGAGAAATGTGTTTGTTCATAATCGAATGTAGAATCGATTCCACACATTTTTGACAAGATTTAAATTTTTCAAAAAAAAGTATCATTTTTGCCGCTTCTAAAAATGTTTGTGTCTACTGTCTATTCATTCAATACGCGCGCGACCCGTCACGTGTTCTCTTACGTCATAGTAGAGCTTAAAATCAGTCAGAAAGTCACGGAGACAATAAGCACGAATATCTTAGAAGTTTGTTTATTTTTTTTACGGATTTCAAGTTAATATAATACAAATTACTTGGGGTGTATGTGTAATATCAAAGAGCCTACAACGAAAAGGAATTTCGTTTATCGGATAATGTTTGTAGTTAGATTAAATGAGATATATAAAAAGGTTAGAGTGTAAGCAAAAATGGTTATCCACCCTGCTACTCACTCACTACACTTATGCGTCTATTTCATACAAACGGATAAAAACGTCTTTAAACATTTAAAAACTATAGCATGCATGTCAACGGCTTGACACAAATAGATGTAGAAAATGAAACATTTGCGCGGAGCCCTTAATTTCGGACTTCGGAGGCAATTCAACAATTTATTTCAGGCGAAGCCCATAAAAATGTTAGCAATAATTTACCACTTTGAAGTAATAAATTAACGAAACGGATCAAATTCAAACCGAATATCGTATTTCAGTTTTCGGAATAGTTCTCCGCCTGAACCGGTCGAGTCAAGGAGTCAAGGACGTTGCAAGCCACGACCGTCGTCGCATACACTCACGTGTCTATTTAATCGACAGCGAAATTGCGAATCCTCCTTTGAATTGAGCGCTGTATATAACGAAACGGATCAAATTCAATCCGAATATCGTATTTCAGTTTTCGGAATAGTTCTCCGCCTGAACCGGTTGAGTCAAGGAGTCAAGGACGTTGCAAGCCACGACCGTCGTCGCGTACACTCACGTGTCTATTTAATCGACAGCGAAATTGCGAATCCTCCTTTGAATTGAGCGCTGTATATACTCTTCCTGTGTGTCAGAATCTGTGAAAGCGAAAATTCCATTTTATCCTTGTCGTAAGATTATTTTAGAATGTTATCGTGATTGAAATTACGCTATTCGGGTAACGTAGTTTACTATTTCTTTATATTAGTATTTGTATAGGTTTATCTTTCTTTCTCTAGGTATGGACAGCTTAGTATGTGTAGGCAAACTTATAGTTTTTGAAACCTTTGTCTAAGCAAAATACCACTCTGAATTCAACTCTACAAATACTATCATTTTGATATAAGGAAACATTAGATCGACTTTGGCCTTGGTAACATTAACTTTTTTTCACTTCTCATGCTCGTAAAGTTCGTGTTTATGTTGGGTATAGGCTGCATAAAATCGCTTTTTATGCTCTAGTGCATAAAGTAAAATCTTCGTCTAAGTCTCAGACTTTAAGACAAAGATCGTCAGGTAAACAGCCACACACGCAATTAAACTTCGTTAAATAAACTTGTTATTTCATTCTGTTTCTTAAATTTTGTACATAATCCATGTTAAATTACTAAATTAATAAAACTAGGCAAAATTAATGAGTTTTCTAAGAAATAAGTATTTCAAGAGCATTATGGACTACGATCTAATGCTAAAGTCACTGTGCTACCAATGCCACGTATAAAAAAAAAGAAAAAGAAAGTCTTCCCGCCAATATGGCGAAGTCTTTATTTTTTCATTTTTGCAATATTGGTATTCATTTTCCTCACACTCTAAGTGAAAAGCAGAGTGTATAACTTGTACATAAAACCCATTTTACCCTCGAATTGACTATCCACCCTCGCCTACGGCTCGGATGGATATATACATCTCGGGTAAAATAGTACGTTTTATGCACTTGTTGTACAATCTACTATTGTATTTGCAACCCTTGTAGTAGACACATAGAATACTTATTATACTCAAGCACGCATCGTAAACTTATTTCCCATGTGACTAATCGCTTTCCGGTGGAAAAAAAAAATAAAACTTAAAATATCAATCAGAGAAATTACGAATGATATGTATCATTGCATAATTTTAGTGTTGTTAAGGCAAGCTCTAGCTAATAAATAATATCATAAAAGACACAATACCTACTCCAATTTTCTTTAGTGGCGTGGCTAGACTATCGTCAAATCGCCAAGAAAGTGTCGTGCAAAGCTTATTCACCTTACTCGAGTGAGTGAGACTGCCGATGCACCGTATCGCCACGATGTTAGCGCAAGTCAAAGTCAAAGATAAAACTAATGCATATGAATCGTCTTTTAACTGACAAGAAAAACGGGCGAAAAATACTCATCAGCTTAAACAGCTTAAACTCATCAGCTTTAACCGGGTGGGATGGCAAACATTTAGTAAATATTTACGCGGCAGTGCCAACGCGAACGCAAGAAGAAGAGTGTAGTCGCAGTAAACTTGCTAAAGATAACACTTCACTCTCATAAAACCCTAAAGACTAATGTACACGGCTAGAGTACCTATCCGGTATAGTAGCAAGATAGAGTGAAGTTCCAGTGGCCTTCTAGTTGAGATCGTGGAATGACTGGCCTCACGAACAAAATAGTCTTACATAGATAGATTTGGTATATAGAACTAAACTTTGTACACAAACCACATCATATTATATATCAAAGGGCGTACGACGAAAAGGAATTTCGTTTATCGGATACCGTTTGTAGTTCCATTAAATTAGACAAGTAAAAACTTGAGAGTGAGAGCGAAAATGGTCACCCGCCCGCTCTGCTACTCACTACACTACATGCGTCTCGCGCACATCGAACTACGATGAAGAAAAGAAGAATCTTTTAGGACCCGGTTGGTAAGTGAAGGAACTAAAAGAACATACTGCTGACAGCAGCATTTATATTAAGAGTCGTACGTACATACTCCCACCATCACTCACATTGGGACAGATAAAGTTTGTAGCACTATCTGCACTATACTTGCTACTATACCACCCTTTCCGCATACATAAAGCTTAAGAGTGATTTCTAAAAGATACTACCTCATAATTACCAGAGTTGATAAAATCCAATAACAATATCAATAACTAGAAATACGAGTAAAGAACGGGCTCCGTATAATTGCCACTCGAATTGTCGCATTGTTATCTTCAAGGCACCAGTTTGCAATAAAAAAGATTCACTGGAAAGGGTCGTAATTGCTTAGAGTTCTCGTGTTTAAAGTTGTTCGCGGAATTGTGAGGATTTGTTAATCTTAAAAATGCAATAAAGTTAATGCTTTCTCTCGTTTTGCAGGAGCACCTACTTCCAATTATTGGATAATGGCCGTGCCTCTCAAAGGTTCTCCTTTTTTGTGTTAAGAGGAAAATGATATCTTTAGGCTTAACGGCATGTTGGACTCGGTCACACCCAGGCTTCGAAGCACCCAGGGCATGTCCCTTGCCGCACCCAGCCCTCCCACCAAGCCTAATAGGCTTCGCGTCAGGGATGGGTGGCGCCAAGGCCAGACCATACAGGGGGAACAGAGCCTTTCTGCGCCCACTCTTGCGACTAGGGGAGATAGAGACGCGCACGTTGGCGCCTCGTTCTCCCCGGTCGCGCACGTCAGAGTTGGCTCGCTGCAACGTCCGCCTCGCGAACTCTCTCTGCGGTCTCCTTCTGCGAGATGACATCCTCGCAGAAGGAGACCACGGCCTGCCATCTCCCCTCGATCCGCAGCATCGCAACTATGATGGAAGCGAGAGATCCGGCCCAACCGCAGCGACCAACTCCTGGCGCTGCACCGCCCATGCCGAGCACTTCGTTAGTGTGTGGCACGCTTGGGATTGGCTATCTTATATTAACTGCCGAAACACAATAATGCTGTAAAGATCATTGTTGTAGCGTCAGACTTAGGTAAAATAGCTAGCCAGGCGTAATGAGAACAAATCCTACCACTAACCAAACCGAATACAATATGTACCCCCACTGGGAATCGAACCCACTACAAACTCTGGAGCTGTAGCCGGTGGTTTGATTGAACCACTACACCTCAGCGGTTCCTTATATTTGTATGCGAACAAACTGTGTTAATTTATAATTTTCATGTAAAAAACAATATACAGCTCAAAATTAAAAAAGCAATATCTTCACAGCTTAAAAGCTTATTCCAGCTTACTTTGTCGAAGTAAAATTACGCTATTTATACTTACCTAATAACACGTAAGGTGAGATCAAACGGCGTTGATCTTCCAATTTACTCCCTTGTTTGCGAAGATCAGCACAAACACTGGCTGATTGGAAATTAAGCTTTTTGAAACCCTTCCTATTAAAAGTGAAAATTGTTTGGAGTCATCGGCTTTATTTGTGATTTATTTAATAATATAATAATGAGTTTATAGATTCTTATCGGTTGTAGATTCGCATTGTCGTTTCAATTTTCCCGCCATCGCACCACATAAAGTATGCACCAAAAAAAATTCACGTGATCTTAGGCAAAAGTAGAGGGTAGGGGAGGGATAGTAGTAAAACCTCACGACGTATCACCATTACTAAAAATTTTCACGTGATTAATGGACAGCCCCAAAGTGTAAAATAATGAAACCTAACAAAATACGTAATACCTACGTAACTACAAAATTTAAACAACAAGTCTAGTAAATTATAAAATATTTAGTTTAAGTACTAATATAAGGAATCCTTGCGCAGCGTCAAGGAGGCCGAAGCTTCGTCTCCATTAAGCAACATTCAACGCGCAACTTGTACCTACCACTCAACATGTTGGGCAACGTTGCACAACATCGAATGACGTTGCTGGATCAGTGGCCGTACTCTGAAACGCAAAATCCGAAACTTCTGTAGCCCCTCCCGCGCTTTTCACTCGATTCTGTCCCGACTAGAGAGTGAGAGGGACGGGTATACCGAAGTTTCGATTTTGCGTTTCAGAGTAGGCCCTCAGACGCGCCTAAGTACTGTCATTATGGATGGTTAAAAACTCCATGATGGCTGGAAACTCCATCTAGTTCTACATACTGGCCATTAATTTTATCAAATCCTATCCTGTTCTTTCAATTCAAATTCAAAATCTTCGTTTCACGTGTCCTGTTCATCATTTTTGATTCAGTTCTACTAAAATCACCAAGCCGTACAGAGCTCTCGGAGCATTACCAGTTCTTTATACCAGTTTGAGTTGTTTGTTATAGTATTAAATAAGTGGAACCCTTGACCCTTGGAAAGGGTTCTTTATTACTACCTTTACAATAAAAAGTCAAGTCCCTATAAACATCATCTTTTTATTCATCTATTATCTACAAATTAAATACTGGGCGTTGACTTTCGACGTTCCGGCTAGTGTACCACTGGCCGACAAGGACGTCCTGTCACAATACTATTATATCTTTAACCGCCTCTGTGGTCTAGTGGTTCACACCACCGATTTCAGACCCAGAGGTCCCGGGTTCGATTCCCAGTGGGGGTACTTATAGTATTCGGTTTGGTTGGTGGTAGGACTTGTTCTTAGTCCGCCTGGCTAGCTACCACCGTCTTATCTAAGTCTGACGCCATAACAATGATGTTTTCAGCGTTATTGTGTTCCGGCAGTTAGAGATAAGATAGCCAGTTCCTCAGTGATTGAGGATTCCGGGAGTAGTGCGCTTCCACCTTCAGCTTTATCACCACTTAACATCAGGTGTGATGAAGGCTAAGTGCTACACCGTTGTGAATAAAAAAAAAAAAAAAAAAAGTCTATGGCCGGCAGACTAAGGCACATAAGTACGTTAGTAATATTATTATAGTATTCTTACTACTATACATAAGTCAGAAATGGCAATTTTACAGGATTAACAGAATTCCAATCTGCACCTTTTAAAATATGTCAGTCTCGCACTGATTATTAAGCATAACGACGACCACCCGTATGGTTCTTTTTCACATAAGTCAAGACTTAAGTGTTTTGTTGCGTTCCTAGTAAGTCCTTAAAATAAGAAAGGTACAACAATTTTATAAGTGATATTGACTTCTGTTTGACTTATGTTATAAGTCAGGCTACGCATTGTTCTATGCATAAGAATTGTGTAAAATAAAAATAAAAACGATTTTTGTGACATATGTGCTTTAGTCTGCCGGCCCTAGATATATTATGTGGCCTAATGGCGGTATTACACGGTTCACTTCTGCCTTTTAATTTGGATGAAACAACCAAATTGAACAATGTAAACATAAAAGTATAGCAATGCGAATTGAATAATTAATTTTTAAGATACGTGTAAACAGCAGTGTCTTTCACTTCTGCGCCTTTCAAGCAAAGTGAATCATATTGGTTGAACCGTGTAATATCGGCATAAGTAAAAAGCCAGTTGGCAACATCGCGCGATGTTGTGCAACGTTGCCGAAAATGTTCAGTAGCACACGCTATGCGTCAAATGTTCCCTAACGTAGGACAAGGCTTTACTACAAACCGAAGAGTTTATTGCCTTTGAGGCATGTGACGGCCGGAAGATGCTTCGCTATTAGATGTTTTAATTCAATTAAAACAGTAACATGCAGGGAAGTAACTAAGTCATGTGTGCTTTCAGTCGCTTAAAACTAAACGATTTACCATAACAGAATAAACGCTTTTATTTCTAAACTTAAAGCGTAAACCTATGCTACTAAAGTCTTAATAAAGAAAACTTAATGTAAACACCTACACACGGTATGATATAAATGTGACGAAAAATAAGTTCGGTTCGAAAGCGTTTTACATCTTGACGGCCTCTAGAATATTTCGTTCACAAACGAATACCAAATCCAAAAAAATATAAACATTTATTTTACCTTTTGCAAGCTTCTCAATTTGTTTTTATACAATCTAAAAGTCTATTTGGTACAAAGGATTTTTAAATCATTATTCAAAGTGCGAATATCTCTTTGACGTACCATTCTCATTATGTTAAGAAATTCCCTAAGAATATATTTGTACGGAATAAAGTACGACGCGAATAAAATAAGAAACATCAGAGAGTCTAATTGCGAATTTCGACGAAATTGAAAGCAGTCGGAGTTGAGCAATTTTAGAAACCAACAAATCGACGACGTTCATTTATTAACCTTTCTCGATTAGTCTGAAGAAAATAATAATATTCTTTAAACTTAAAAATGTCGAAATGTAAAAAAAAATGTAAAAATGAGTCGTTAACGACTCCGTAGCTCAGTGGTTAGAGCAGTCGCCCGGAAAGCGAAAGGTCGTGGGTTCGAGTCCCATCGGAGCTAGTTGTGAGACGGGTCGATTTTTTCTAAATACTTAATTTTTCATTTTTCAGTAGGTAATAAAAATTGCATTGTGAATGCAAAAAACTAAAAATTAAAATAAGTTCTTTAAACTTACTATTCCTGTTTGTATCTTACTTTTATTTTATTTAAATACGAGTAATATTACTATTCTTAGGAAATAGAGACATAACAGCTTTTTAGATGATTAAGAAAAATTAAAAAAAATATACTTAGCTAGTCCAAAGTTGCAAAGCTAAAATAACAAAATGTGGAATTAATATGCATGCATAATATATGCATATGCAGTTAAAGATTCGATGCGATCAAAATCAAGAAAAGCTGCAGACTAAATTAACACCTATTGCTTTATTCAAAAATTTAAAGCAAAATTGATATTTGTTTGTCTTGAAACCAAATTACTTTAATTTGGTCAATTGTTCGCGAGCATTCTGTTTAACATACTTGCATTAAGAAGCAGTAGATGAGAGCACACATTAAGGCCGCGGGCACGATGTCAGCGGGGCGGCGGCCGGCAGCGGCAGCTCAGGTCTCTTCCAATCTGTGGCTGCCTGGTCCATTGACGAAGAGCGAGCTAGCGGAGTGGAGAAACGGAGAAATATTAACCAATAGGATTGCATAAAATCTGCGGGCGGAGATTTAATGAAATCCTATTAGTTAATATTTCTCCGTTTCTCCGCTCCGCGTCAGACTTAAGCTAGTTGCACAAAACGGGCGGAAGGGAGCGTCGTAGGCGAGACTTGAGCGTGCCGCTCGGAAGAGATATTGCATTGAACTTCACGCAGTGAGGTTGTATACCTACTCGTATGCAGTAACCGTCGTTGCACATGAGCCACACGGGACAGCCACAAACGCCGCCACTTGAAACTAGAAGAAGAAAGAATTGGCGACTATCGGCCGGCGCGCGGCAACGGGCGTCATCCGTGTGCGTGCGGCGAGTTAATATAAATAGGTCGGTGGCGACGTTTTTTGGTTGTGATCTTTTTGCCTGTGTGCGGCCAGGCTAAGAAAGTATTGCGAACTCTTTGTCAGATTGTTGAACAAACGTTAGTTTCTTGCGTTTTATTTTTATCTCATATCGTATAGATATATCATAGAAATATATGGCGGCATCGGCATGCAGACATTGGGCATGACGGGCAGGACGTGGGCGTAGCGTTTTATGGCCCCAGTACAGGTTGGCCGACCATGGTCGGCGACCATGACCGGCGATCATTTAGTGACAGTGTTCACACGATCGCCGGTTTCATTCTGCGTTGGACTGGCCGTGAGGATGGATGTGTATGCAATGACGGCTTATGCAATTTACATTTACAGCGCTTTTAATTTATTACGAGAATTATTCTATATTAATAGAGTCTGGATCGTGTATAATATGTCTAGATAAATGTAATTATGCATTAAAGTAATAATAGACATATTTATCATAACACCCAGACACAGAAAAAACAAATACTTACATCATATCAATATTTCTTGGGCGGGGATTGAACCCAGTATAATAATAATAATGTATTAATAACGTTTTATTCATTTTATTTTTATTTACTTAACTTTAGATAACAAAACAGAATACTCCTATACATCTTGTGAATTTAAGTGTATTTTATTATCATTTGAATAAAACATATATTTTATCAAAGATATACAACATCAAGGATATTTTTGACAATGTAATATGCTCCACAAAATGGCCTGATTGCGAAAAAAACAATAAATCTAAAATATCCTACACGTCAGTCAACGCAGAAATATTCAGATGAACTGAATGATCGGCCAACGTGTGAACGCTCTTTGTGGCCTGCGACAAACTCCCTTTGAATCGTGCACGAAAAACTGACACGGGACGGATCGCCGGCGATCATTGCTCACAGTCAGCAATCACACGCAAACCGGCCCTCTACACGATGGCCCAACATGGTCGCCGACCATGATCGGCCATCCTGTACTGGGGGCTTTAGTATGGTTTAGTCCCGCCGAGCGACACACACCGTCCCGTTTTGTTTGTACTATCTATGTTTTCTAAAAAAAAGTGATTTATTTATAAATTAAAAGTAATTTTAATTATACATTAAATAAACACTTTATTTATTGACAGATATTATTAATATTATATTTCTAAACAAGTTCAGTAATATGTCATTTCTCTAAACCCTTATTAAATAACAGC
This sequence comes from Crambus lathoniellus, assembly GCA_949710035.1. NCBI lineage: Eukaryota > Metazoa > Arthropoda > Insecta > Lepidoptera > Crambidae > Crambus > Crambus lathoniellus. The sequence continues at coordinate 36,590,258 of OX453296.1, forward strand.
AATATTAAACAATATTACTTAGTCTAATAGACCGCCCCGAGCAGTCCCCGGCGCAAATGTGCCCATGACGCTGGCCGCGTTGCCGCGTTGGATGGCAATGGACAACCTTTGCACCAGAAACGACCCAGAGCGGGGGTCACAATTTTTTTGTCTAAGCCGACGCCCCAAATCTTTAACAAATTGTATTGCCTCTGCCCCCCAACAACCCGCCGTTTCTACCGCTAGAGGGATGAAAATGTAGCCCTGTTCTAGCGGGGCATATTTCAGGTGCTTCGCGACCGCCTGGTGTTCAGCTGCCGCTCCGGCCGCGCGTATTTATAAATATCTTGATTCTTAAAAAGAGTATTGGTGTACATAACATAAAAATTTTACTGCTTTGCGCTTTATCATTTTGCTGTTTGTGCCTAAAGACCCCGCTGTCTTCGGAACCACGGCCCATACGCCCTATTCTGAAGTATTTTCGACTGCAAGACATTTGTTAAGCATTGCTTGTTAGTGAGCTCCGCATTACTCGGTCGGCTTAACATGAAACGCGTTAACTGCACAGCGTAGCGAAAACATTGTGTAGTTTTTCCTACTTAATTACTAATGCATTTCAACAAACAATTATATCAAACTATATGTATATATGTATATATGTACTATATTATGTATGTTAAATAATGCAACCAGCCATGGAACAAACACACACAAATGATCATCACATAAATGTTTGCCCTTCACACACAAAGGGAAATCATTGGATACAATTTAAGTAGGTAATACATAAAAAGGGGAATTATCATAAACAAACAAAAAATAAAATTTAAATTTAAGCAACCACCTACACAAAAAAGTAGGGCAGGCGTACCGGTTTTGGCCACTTTAAGGATTTTTTCACTTTTAACCGCTAAGTGCTTAATGATCTTAAGTGTTTTAGAGAAAATTTATAATGTAGAGTTATAGATAATTTATCGACCTTTTTTAGAACTTGATTTTTTTATTGAGGCTAGTGTAGGCTAGGGCCTACACTAGCCTCAATCCGCAAATTTTCTAGTACGTTAGCTAACAAGAGTGAGTTGTGAGTCTTTTAAAATAAATGAACTTTATGATAGGTTGGAAACTTTCTACTAATGCCAAAGTGGCCAAAGGTGGCACAATGCTAAAATTTCTACTTTTGGCCATTTATTGTTTCCCAACTTTTTGTAAGAACAGTGAAAAAACAACACTTAATCCATCTAGAAGAAACATATTCCAATATGATATAAAATTTGATTTGATTTGATTCCAAAATGATTTTACAAAACCTTTACCCTTAACATTTTGCTTAAGAATTTTACAAAATGTTTACCTTTGAAACATAACACGTGTTTATTTCTAAAATATCGTACTACATAAAAAAAGCTAAGTGCTGTAATTATTAACTAAAAGTCCAATCTTTTATTCGCCATTAATAAATATAAGCAATAATTATTTAATTCCTATTTATATAACTTTAAAGTGAAAAGTGACCAAAACCGGTACAGTGGCCAAAACCGGTACGCCTGCCCTACTCTTAAGAAATAGTCAAATCTCTTTGAGTCGGGGAAGTACTCTAATTTATAATATACCCTTTTAGCACCTCTCTTTTTGTGGTCCCCCGACGGGACGAGGGATTTTATTTTTTCTTTTAGTTTTTTTTGTGTCGAGGGATGTTTTCTTTTAAAATTTTTTTTCTTCAGTTTTTCATTACACAAACATTTATATTTATACCCAATATGCGAGTCAGATCCCTGCTGCAGCTAACTAAAATAGCTGATGACCTTGAAACGTCTGAACAGATCTTTACAATTTACGAACCATCTCGATCACGTCAGCTTTCCAACAAATCAAACCGTGTCAAAATTAGTCCATTCGTTTAGGAGCTTCGATTATAAGTTCAGGAGCTACGATGTGCTACAGACAGATACACAGAAACGTCAAACTTGTAACATCCCTCTTTTGCAGGGTTAAAAATGACTAAGAATGCTTTGAACCATTTTACTTTCCGTCCGACCAAAATAGCATTTCCATTTTAGAACTAAGTAACCATTTAAAAAGCGCTACAATAACTTCTGAAAGCTTTACAAAGGCAGGCCTACTCAAAAGCTATGGCCCGGAGCTGCGGAGGAAATAAGGCACAAATGAATGAGTAATGAGAAACTGGCTCCCGCCTAGTTCACATATAACATGCTCAAATATTGAACGGAAGCGGAACCAGCCAGTTTAGATTTCGCTTACGAATTTTCATCGACCCTGTAATAAAATGCGACTCTGTGACATGATAGATAACTTAACTGGATAACAGAGGTGGCTTTGAAACTTTCGGTGTCATTTCCACACTGAGTTAACACTGAGTTGTCTTTACAAGTTTTTGGGGACATCTAGTTTTGATAGCTTTTTTTGTTTATAAGCATTGTAAGTATTATTAGTGACTTTTCTTGACCAGTTGAGTTAACTTTGATATTAATTTGAAAGCGTACAAATATCAATCCCAATTTTATTCATATAACACATGTGGTATGATTTTTGACGTCTACAGTAAAATTGTGCGCGATGTTGTATAACTGAACATGTTGGGCTTCACACCTACAAGGCAACATAATGTTAATAAGGCTTACCAAAGAAACCAATCTAATAAATAGTAATTATGAGCCCGACCAATCATTGGCAGATAAAAAGTGTGTACAGTAGTGTGCAGAGACTTGACTCGTATTGTCCCACTTATGCTGCGGCCACACTATCGGAATACGCCGATAATCAACGGGATATGCCATAATCCAACACAGCGTAGCCACGTTATCGCGATAATTAAAACGGTAATTTTACTACGGCATTCACTACGCCCGTGCCGTATGCCGATAGCTCGAGTGGCGATTATTGTGATAATTCTTGCGGCCCACAATCGCGATAAATTGAATGCGATAGTTCTTGCGATAATTCACCTTATGTTGAACATCGGCATTTCCCGAAAGTGTAGCCACAGCATTAGTAATATTAATCACATTATAAGTTTTGCCTTACTTTCGGAAGGTATCGGTTTATGTTATCGCCAAAGTTACAGTTTGGCCATTACAAAAGAGTTATCGCTGTTTTTATATGAAATAAAAGTATGTGCGTTTCTATTTGTCTTGTATAGCTTTCATCGTGAATGTGCCTGATATATTGTAACGTTTTGTTCCGCGTCATGTGTTTTTTTTTATCCAATCTTTATGAATCATAAGTACTTACGATAAAATAATAAAATGTAAGTACTTATAACAGAATCAATATATTGAGGATAAGTCAAAATATAAAAACCGACAGTGAAAACAAAACATCTTTCTGCAATAGCAAAGTAACAAAAGAACAATATTTATTTTTTAACAAGCCAAAGTATGTTTCTGTTAGAGTTTCGGTCCCGGATTCCCGGGAACGGGAGTTCCCGTTAATATCGCAGTTCTCAATCCCGGCAACATAAGGCCGGGATCCCGGTTAATACATTTTGTATTAAAAACAACGTAATTAAGAGGCTCGCTTCGATTAGACGCTCTATAGCACGCAAACTATGTGTGTGAAAAAACATCCTACTGCTTGGTTTAATGTTCAAATCGAGTTATTGGGTGTTTTCACATCAAAATTTGGATTGCAATATTTATAATTAAGGAAATCTTTATTTTTTTCCTTTTAAAGATTTTGTGAAAAAAGCTTTTACGTTTTTGTTTTATTAATTAATATAGCGACGCGACGACACAGCGCAGGCGGGCTAACAACAATAAGCTGCATTGTGTAGTACAATAGAAAGAGAGAGCAAGCTTTTTCATAAATCCTTCACATTCTCTTGCTTACAGAGGGCGACAAGCAACGGCGCGTGGTCTTTTTACTGATAAGTGTGCAACATAAACGTACTGTCAGGGCAGTGTTTAAATGTGTTGTTTTAATGAAAAAAGACATTAATTTCATCGAACTTCAAAAATTCTCGGGAATTCCCGGGAATTTAAAATAAGTGTCCCCGATTCCCGGGAATGAAAAAAGCCCGGGAACCCCGAAACCCTAGTTTGTATATATGATTTTTACTTATATAATTTAAAACTGATAGCTACGAATATTTTCGACATAATTTAAGATATATTTTCGAATCTTGAGAATATAATATATATTTGAAAATGAAGTATATTAGAAAAAAACGACCCGTCGTCGTCGCACAGCTAGCTCCGATGATTGTAAGAAGGGTCGTTTTTTTCTAATAAGTACTTCATTTTCAATAATATTTTTAAATCTTTATAATATCTTCATGATCACCTTTTGACAATCTGTGATTTATTGAAAAGCTACTGCTCTTATTTTTATGGCAAATTGCATGTTCCGATGTGATGAGCACTAATAAAGGCTTTTTGGAATATTGCACCCCCCCATAATGAGGTAAAAAGGGGATAATGAATACTTAAAAACTACGGGCTGATTTTTAAAAATCTTTCACCTAAATAAAGCTACATTATTTCTGAGTGGTATAGGCTATATTTTACCCCGATATATCCTACGGAAACGGGTACCGTGCGACTAAAACCGCGTGTAGCCGCTTTAACCAATAAACTCAAAAACTACGAGACGGATTTCATAAATTATTAGACCTATATAAAGCTACAATATTCCCTAGTTACAAAGGCTACATTATATCCCGATATTTCTTTGGGAATGGGTAGGTAGGTATAATGCGGTTAAAACTGCGCGGAGCCGCTAATATGACGAAATAAGTTCAAAACTCTTAGACTGATTTTGGAAATTCACACCAAATTATTTAAATCGCCATTTACATTTTTTTCGTTCAATGTCGCGTGATTATCTAAATTCCATCCAAACGAAGTCGCGGGATTCCACTAGTCTAATATATAAAATTCTCTTGTCACAGTGTTTGTAACCAAGTTACTCCAAACGGGTTGACCGATTTTTATGTTTCTTTTGTGTACTTATATTATATTTGGGAGCCTTAAGTGATAAGGGCCACCCTTATCACTTAAGGCTCCCAAATATAATATAAATAAAACACCCCAATTTTTTTCTCTTTTTAACAAAAAAATAATTTATTTATGATTTGACACAAAAAATACTTATAACTTTTAATTTTCACCGTTCTACCACCAACCCCCATTTTTTAAAAGCGATACTAGTGTCTCTAGAAATAATTTATAAGGCAAAACAGCGTTTGCCAGGTCAGATAATAAATAAATAAATACCTCACAACATCACATACCTTGTCTTACGGATATCAGAAACAACCTAGCTATTAGAAATTAATGTTACCCGCGTAGTACCCGATCCCGTAGGAATATCGGCATAAAATATACTTTGTCACTCAGGAATAACGTATCTTTATACTGGTAAAAGAATTTTTAAACTCGGTCCATTAGTTGTAGAGATTGTCCATTACAAACAAAGAAACAAAAAATCTAATCTTTCCTCTATGAAATATTAGTATAACTACTTATACTAATATTTCATATAACACCCAGACACGGATAAAAACACGAATGCTCATAAATGTTTTCCACGAGTGGGAAACGAACCCACGACCCCTTGCGCAGGAGGTATGATCAGTACCACTCCGCCAACGGGCCCGTCATATTTTTAATACAACATATAAAACACATTTTCCCGCTTCGGTAATTTAACTCTATGTACCCTTTTCTATGGAAATGTTAATTCTGTAGAATCCGATAATACCTACTCGTAATATGCAAAGAGTGGGCTTATCCCTAAGGACCAACACACTAATATCGGGATTAATTATTTGGGGAGCACGTTTTGTGAATTAACTGAGCTATTAGTATGTTTTCTACCCTCTTTATTTTAACAATGGTTTCATTATGTTAAATACTGTTCTTTGTGTTTGCGTTAAAGTCATATTTGTTACCGAAATAGTTCGGTCGTTAACACTTTCAGCTTTCCATTTCTACTGGTAATGTTAAAGTTACAAATAGAGAAATTTTACGTGCTCGGTGACGCAGTATACCAGCTGGGTCAGAGCTAGTAAGTTGGATATATGCACTCGGGAATAAAAATAGAATTAACAAATTTTATCAACCCCCGACTAAAAATGTAAAAATAAAATGTAAACCTGTTGGTCTGAACAGGAGTAGATCCTCACAAATTATAGCTAAGTACAATCTCTATCACGTCAGCCTTCGAAACAAAACAAACCGCATCAAAATGTCGGAGCTACGATGCCACAGACAGACACACAGACACGTCAAACTGAATTATAACACCCCTCTTTTTTCAGTCGTAGTCGGTGGTTAAAAAACATTTATGTGATTAACATTTGTGTTGTCCCATCTCTGGGTTTAAAAGAATTTAGTCATAGTCATAATATTTATTGCCACATGTTGGTGTTACAGAAAACATTAAAACATTGTTCTCATTTTGTTTAAATTACCTACCCAAATGGTAACAAAACACTATTCGGAATGTAAATTCATAAGGGTGCAAATTAATTTGAAGGGCTGGGCAAGACGAAGAGGCGCTTCAAGCGCACATACATGCTTCTCATTCTTTCTTCGATAATAGGGTATTTTACTGTTGTTGAAATGTAGATATTTAATGATGACGTTAATAGTACATTACAGCCGAGGACAGGTAAGTAAGAAATTACATTGTCGAGGATGGTTTGAAGCACGAGCCGCAGGCGAGGGCTTTAATCATTCGAGGCAAGGTAATTTGCTTACCGTACAAGGCTTGTATAGTGCTTTTCTCAAGAAATGCGAGGAAATAAAAAAAAACTGTTTAACTAAATAATATTTATTAAAATTTATATCACACATGTTCGGGCAATTATTCAATGTAAATGTAATTGTTTTCCCGGGCACACTTATGTATAAATCGCCCATAATAATATTATTTTAATGATGTAGGTATCATTAAAATACGCCAACAACACAGATTCCGAAAACGTATGCGCCTTTTTTCACTTTTCAAATCAGATCGTAGGTTTTCATTTATATCTTTCTTTTGATTTTGCTGGCAGTAAGTTTTCTGTTATTCATTTTGCTTCTGCTCTCAAATTTGGTGGAGTAGGTACATACAATGTCTGTATGTGTTTCATTGGCAGAACTCATTTTGATAATTTATTACACAATATAAATAAACTGTATTGATATCAAATCAACCGCTGAAAATCATTCCCGCAGTTTTTTTAATATTGGTTTGTGTGGCCAAGTGGAACGGTCATACAGCCTATTGATACTTACTACTTGCTACTAAAATGCGCAACTTCAATACCCGCTTCTGGGTGGTAGATGGCGCTGTACATATTTCCCATACAAAATTACTCGTAAAGGATATTTTGTCTATGATAAATCTCATTTTGTTTTTTCGATTGATGTTCGTGCTAAGGGTACATAGCGCTTGTGGTACAATACGAGGTAATATACTCTGTGCGCACCGTATAAAAAAAAAAGTTAACCTAATTATGATATAATAATTACCTATATAATAATAATAATAATGTGGCTGTATGGTGCAAATGTCCCTTTGCTTTTTCTGTTTTTATACACAGGAATAACGAAAGAAAAAAATAAAGAAAAAAATTTGGTAATAATATCTTTGGGTAGTACCTTTTCCGAGGTAAACATTCTAAATTTGAAAATCACTGCAGTAATGAATTTTAGTACTTACTTACTGCACTGATTTTAGTGCAGTAAGTAAGTACTGAAATTCATTACTGCAGTGATTTTCAAATTTAGAATGTTTACCTCGGAAAAGTGCCATGTACTGCATTCTTTTCTCAAATATAATATTAACATTTCAGAGCATAAGTGTGAAAAAAATATTGCAATTAAGAATACCAAATGTGAAAAAATAATTTAAATCTGTTTTATAATAAAAGAATTATAGTCTGTTTGATTTTGACTATAGCTGTCTCTTTCAAAAACGAAATCTTCTATGGCGTGACTATGACGCTACTAACCCACTGACGTCACTAAGATAGCGTCCTGTCCTTGTCTAATTATAAAGTTTGAAGTCCTATATCTTTGAAAATATTCAAGATTATTCAAAATGAAAACTTGTTTTGTGTAGGTAATATTTCGAAAAACATTTTAAAGAAATAAAAAAGAAACAGTAAAATACCGTATTCAAGACAAGGAGACGGGAACTCGGAAATTAATATACCTACATTACACACGCATACATCGCGTTATAGGTATAGAGGTACCAAATTCAAACTGAAGATCAAAAGACTTGAAGTGCGTGCCGCCGCGGCAGTCCTTTGTGTGTTCACCGCGCGAGTTTTGAGTAGGTCCAGGAATTGTTCTGAATGGATTTCAAATAGATAGCTATTTTCAGGAATTCAGTCGAGGGTAAGAAAAAACCTATAATATAAACTGAATATTATTTCTTTTGTTAAAACTTTATAATTATTTAAAACCGATTAGTACTTACATGGTAGGTACTAATAGATCTTAAAAAAATGATTTGAGTAGAATCAAAATATAGGGCGAAAGCCCCGATTTCAGCCATTGCACCGGTTTTGACCACTGCACCGATTTGGCAACTTTTGCTATAATAGCTAAATGTAAATAACTTTTCGTTACATTTGCCAATTGTAATTAAAAGAAGGGATTTTAAGGTCTTAATAATAACTAACCTTGGAATTACTTATTTCATACGTTTTTTTCAATATACGTACTTATATACATATGCCATTTCCTGTTTTATTAAATATTATAATACTAGCTGACCCGGCAAACGTTGTTTTGCCATATAAAGTTTATTGGACACGAACTTCGTATCACCTGACTGACACAATGTCACTTATTAAAAAAAAAGAAATCCTAAGCGGCAAAAATGTCAGTCATTACATACTCTTTGACATACCTTCTCTTTGGAAGCGGCTAAGAAATGACAGCTGTGTGAAGTATGACAGTTTAACGGTTTTCTAATACAAAATTACAGTGCCACAAACTTTGCTGTGCCGGTGGCCAAAATGTGAAACTAACGTGATTTTTTTTAATGTCATTTTGCTGTCAAGTTGATGTCCAACCATAGCGCTGCTGGCGGCTGAAGTTCTTAGAAGTCAGGGCCGGTTAAATTACTACAAAAAAAAGAAAAACGTACGTAGCGCCGCTGTCACCGGCACAGAAAAGGTTGTGGCACTGTACCATTTTTATTTTATAATTTTCCTGGATATAATGTAGCCTATGTTACTCTCCAGCTCTCAAATTATCTCCATACCGAAAATCTCGTCGATCCGTTGCTCCGTTTTGACGTGAAAGACGGACAAACAAACAAACAAACAAACAAATAAACAAACAAACAAACACACTTTCACATTTATAATATTAGTATGGATGGACTAGTATGGATTAGTATGGACTAGTATGGATTAGTAGGATTAAAATTTTAAGAAAGTTATGGATGAATAATATTATTAGGTACCATTTTTTAACGATTAAATTATTGTGCAATTGGTTTCTAGCACATTAGATTAAACATATTAATTTAACTTAGATTTGGTTTTGATTTTTCGCTATAACAAAGCTTCAATAAGTGGCAAAAACCGGGGCTATAGGCACCTTTCGCTTATTTTGCGTAGAAAAAAAAACTATTTTACTTTCTTAAAATTGAAAAATGTATCTATAAATCTATAATTCAATATTAAATTGTTTTCTTAAATGCCTAAGTGCTTCAAAGTGAAATATCCTTGAAGTGGCCACAATAGGGTAGCCTTTTCAACCGCCTCTGTGGTCTAGTGGTTCACACCCCGATTTCAGACCAAGAGGTCCCGGGTTCGATTCCCAGTGGGGGTACATTTTGTATTCGGTTTGGTTGGTAGTAGGACTTGTTCTTAGTCCGCCTGGCTAGCTACCACCATCTTAATTAAGTCTGTCGCCATAACAATGATGTTTTCAGCATTATTGTGTTCCGGCAGTTAGAGATAAAATAGCCAGTTCCTCAGTGTTGAGGATTCCGGGAGTAGTGCGCCTTATTGAGCCACCTTGAGCCTTATCACCACTTAACATCAGGTGTGATGAAGGCTAAGTGATACCCCGGCGTGGATAAAAAAAGAAGCCTGCTTTTGAATGTAAATGTAAATATACTTGGACGCAAGGAATCAATAATTATTATAATTTCGTTTAAAATAGGTAAATAATGACAAAAAATGGAAACAAAACAACCCCCGACACACAAAAAAAAATTAAGTACAACAACTGTGTGACTAACTAAAAGTAGATATAACATAAAATTTGTCTCTCGGTCGAGGGACCCCCAAAATCTTCGAGCAAGCCCAAAATATAATACTTATTTATTTCTCTTTTTGTGTTTATTTTTTCTGTTAAAATTTTAAGAAAGTTCAGGATAAATATTTTTATAAACCTTTGTTTTTTACAATCAAATGATTGTGCAAATATTTATAAATAATTGATATATTTATAATTCATACGGGAACCGCGCGGGTAATAATACCATGGGGAGCCACTAGTAAAATATAATTTGGAAACACCCTTAGCCCATCCATCATCATGATCTGACTCACAATCTCTTTTAACTGTTGCATTGTAATTATTACTGTTGCCTCGATTAATTTGTCTCTATCCTTAAATCTGAAAAAATCATGGTATGCCCGCCATTTTGTCAATCAGCAGATTGATCAACTTCTTTTTATTTAAGAATTAGTGTTTGGTTTAATATTGGAAAATACACTACCTATTTTGGTTTGGTTTGTGTATTTGTCTTTTGATCAACCCCGATGCAAAAAGCGGGGTGTTAAAAGTATAACGTGGCTGTGTATCTGTCCTTGTATCTGACTGTCTGTGGGATCGTGGCTCCTGAACGAATGGACTTATTTTGATGCGGTTTGTTTAGTTCAAAAGCTTACGTGATCGAGCTGTTTCTGTGAATATAATTTATGAAGGTCTGCTCAGACGCTCGAAACCCATCAGCTTTTTTAGTTACTTTTTAGATAGTTAGAATATCGAAACGATATTTGCTGACTGTCATTCAGGTATACGCTCCGACCTCGAAAAACGACGATGTCGAAGTAGTGACTATATCTAGAGAAGATCTCTAAAGCCATGCATAGCTAATAATAAATCCACTACAAGGTTGTGATGGGAGATTTTAATGCAAAGTTGGGGCAACGTTGCGGTGATGAGTGGGGCAATTTGTATTAGGGTAACGCAACGAAAGGGGCTAGATGCTGGCAGACTTCATGCAGAGGGAGAACCTCTACATGATGAACTCCTTCTTTAAGAATCCCGTAAGCCGCAAAAACGAGACCAACGGACCTGGATTAGACGGTAAAGTAAAAAACGAAATAGATTTTATTATGTCGACGAGGAAGCAAATATTCGCTAGAGATCTGACTAAGTATAGGGAAAAGTCAACTGACGAGACTGCAAACTGAGGACGGTAGTATCATTTCATCAACACCTGAAATCCTAAGAGAAATCGAGAGTTTCTATCGGCAGTTGTACTCCACGCAAGCTTCTCAAAGAGTGGGACTGAATATGAACATGGATAAGACGACAATCATGTCCGATGCCCATGCTGCATTCGCTTCAGTTAAAGTTGTTGACCACTATGCCTACCTGGGACAGCCAGCCCAATTAGGGAAGTCCAATTTCGAGAAAGAGATCTCTCGTCGAATCCAGCACGGATGGACAGCGTTCGGGAAGCACCGGCATATATTCGCGTCCAAAATTCCTCAATATCTCAAGACTAAGTGTGTGTGTTGCCAGTTATGACTTACTAGCTTTCCGCCCGCGGCTGCGCGCGCGGACAACACGACGTTGTCCCGCGGGAATGTGATATTTTTTCGAGATAAAAAGTAGCCTATGTTCCTCTCCAGACTACAAAGTATCAATGTCCCAAATTTCAGCCAAATCCGTTCAGCCGTTTTGGCGTGATTGAGTAACAAACATACAAACATCCAAACATCCAAACATCCAAACATCCAAACATCCAAAATATCCAAACATCGAAACATCGAAACATCCAAACATCTAAACATCCAAACATCTAAACTTTCACAATTATAATATTATAAGTAGGATTACCTCAACAAACACAAGGGATGAAACATGACGCACGGTCCTCTTTATTTGTACATTATGACATAGGCCAATCGTTGAACAGGGCCGATCGAGATCTGCCTGGGCATAACGCGATACGCCGTCATTTCTTGATTTGCATGTCTACGAGTAATACCCACCATGTTGTTGAACGCCTAATTCTGAGGCAAATCGATTCAATAGGAAATAGACTATTCTATTTCCTCTCACAGTTTTAACCCGTTCCAAACATAACCTTTTCCCTTTATCACTATAAAGGGAAAAGGTTATGTTTGGAACGGGTTGAAACTGAGGTGAGTTGACTATTGAGTTTTTAAACACCTGCCAACTTGCACACCAGCAAAGGGGGTCCTTTGCTACATTCTAACCCTTTTTTTAAAATTCACACTCCTACTGCCGCACTCAGAGACGCAAATTAACTTTAAGTGACAATTAAATCACTGTCTGTCTCTTTTTTATGTCCAGTATTGAATAAAGTAGGAACGATAATTTGTTGCCAATTAAATTTAACTAGCGTCTCTGAGTACGGCAGTTATTGCCTTTTTATCTGTGTTTTCAAGTTCTTGACAAGTCGCCACCATCTTTGGCGCCGGTAAACACACGGTTAACAGAACGCAAACAGCGCCTCTAGCTTTGCGAAATGGAACTACATCACTATGCATCCAGCCAAATCTAGATGTACCCAGCCATATTATTTCGATTTTTCATTTCGTCTACCAATCACAAATAGGTTGCTCTCATCTCAATCTGCCCAACTTTACATTACACACATCATGAAATAATCGACCAAATCAAGAAATGTCGAGCCATCGTGATGTGCCCAGGCAGATCGCGATCGGCCCAATTCAACGATAATAGCCACGACAAATACATAATAGTTATGATATATTAATGCCGTGTGCCGTGTAGTGCCGGCACGTAAATAGAATAGCACTACCCCCTCTCTTCCCGTGGGTGTCGTAAGAGGCGACAAAGGGAAAACTGCCATCAGGAGATGGGCAGCAGCGTCTCCAGGCTTCAACAGGCTATACTGCGATCGCCAACCCGCCTGCCAAGCGTGGCGATTATGGCAAACCCCCCCCTGAATGCTTACACAAAAAATACATCGGCCCCCAGTCCCCGGCGGCCCCGCTATTCCTAGCTACGGTAGCGGCTATGGTAACGGCGGGGCAGGGGGTGCTAAGAATCCCCGGGTATGCTCCGGCTACCAACACCGACGACTCGACCTGGCAACCTACAACACGCGCACATTGAGGCTCGACGAGAAGCTCGTAGAGTTGGAAGAGGCAATAAGTAAGTTACATTGGGATATCATTGGGTTATCTGAAGTCCGAAGAGAGGGGGAGGACTCGATAACCCTGCAATCCGGTAACTTACTTTACCACCGGGAGGGCGACCAACAGTCCCTTGGTGGTGTCGGGTTCATCGTCCATAAATCCCTTGTCAACAACGTGATCACCATCGGAAGTGTCTCGAGCAGGGTAGCGTACCTGATACTCAGATTATCGAAACGATATTCGCTGAATGTTATCCAGGTCTACGCTCCGACCTCGAAACACGACGATGTCGAAGTGGAGGCTATGTATGAGGAGATCGCTAAAGCCATGCATAGCTATAAAACCCACTACACGGTTGTGATGGGGGATTTCAATGCAAAGTTGGGGCAACGTTGCGGTGATGAGCTGAGAGTGGGGCAATTTGGATTTGGGCAACGGAACGATAGAGGCCAGATGCTGGCAGACTTCATGGAGAGGGAGAGCCTCTATATGATGAACTCCTTCTTTAGGAAGCCCGTAAGCCGCAAATGGACCTGGATCAGTCCGGACGGTAAAGTCAAAAACGAGATCGATTTTATCATGTCGACGAAGAAGCACATATTCAATGATGTCAGTGTGATCAACGCTGTTAAGACAGGAAGCGATCACCGTATGGTGAGAGGCACATTGAATATCGATGTCAAGCTCGAAAGATCGCGACTGATAAAATCCACGCTCCGACCAATACCAGCTCAAATTAAAAACCCCGAGTGCTTTCAGCTCGAGCTTCAAAACCGCTTCGAAGCCCTTGAGAACAGCATAGACGTGGACGATCTATACAACATGGTGGTGGATACTGTCCGCACGGTAGGGTCTAAGTACTATAAAACCCGCCGTCCCAAATTGAAGAAACTCTCCAGTCAGACTCTCCTACTCATGGATCAGAGACACGAAATGAAGCTGCAGAACTCAGCGGATGCCCATCGTTATCGACAGCTCAATAGACAGATATCTAAGTCTTTGACACGCGACCTTCGCCAATTTAATACCGAGCGTATTAAAGAAGCCATTGAGCGGAACAAAGGCTCCAAAGTGTTCGCGAGAGATCTGTCTATCGGGCAAAGTCAATTGACGAGGCTGAAAACTGAGGAAGGTAGCATCGTTTCGTCAACACCTGAAATCCTGAGGGAGATTGAGAGTTTCTATGGACAGCTATATTCTACACAAACACCTGTTGAAAGCAAGGCTACAGACCCTAGAGCCAAGCTTACCCGACACCATACCGAAGATATCCCGGACGTCAGCCTGTACGAGATTAGAATGGCTCTCAAGCAGCTTAAAAACAACAAGGCGGCGGGCGATGACGGAATCACAACAGAGCTTCTGAGAGCGGGCGGTAAGCCGATACTTAAGGTCCTCCAGAAGCTTTTCAACTCAGTCATCCTTGAGGGCAAAACGCCAAAGGCATGGGGCAGAAGCGATGTGATGCTGTTTTTCAAGAAGGGTGATAAAACTCTCTTGAAGAACTATAGACCCATCTCGCTTCTGAGCCATATCTATAAGTTGTTTTCGAGAGTCATTACGAATCGTCTCGCTCGCAGGTTCGACGACTTCCAACCTCCCGAACAAGCCGGGTTCCGGAAAGGCTACAGTACCATAGACCACATTCATACGCTGCGGCAAGTTATACAGAAGACCGAAGAGTATAATTTGCCACTTTGCTTGGCGTTCGTGGACTATGAGAAAGCCTTTGATTCGATTGAGACTTGGGCGGTGCTGCAGTCTCTCCAGAGGTGCCAAATAGACTACAGGTACATCGAGGTGCTGAGGTACTTATACCAAAACGCCACCATGTCGGTCCGATTACAGAACCAGAGCTCTAATCCTATCCAACTACAGCGAGGTGTGAGACAGGGAGATGTCATCTCTCCCAAACTGTTCACAGCTGCGTTGGAGGATATTTTTAAGCTGCTGGATTGGAAAGGATGCGGCATCAACATTAATGGCGAGTACCTAACGCACCTACGGTTTGCTGATGATGTAGTTCTTATGGCTGAGACCTTGGAAGACCTGAACACAATGCTCGAAGATCTCGGTAATGCTTCGCAAAGAGTGGGTCTTAAGATGAACATGGACAAGACGAAAATCATGTTCAATGCCCATGTTGCACCCGTTCCAGTTAATGTTGGGAACATTACACTCGAAGTTGTTGACCACTATGTTTACCTAGGACAGACGGTCCAGTTAGGTAAGTCCAACTTTGAGAAAGAGATCTCTCGTCGAATCCAGCTCGGATGGGCAGCGTTTGGGAAGCTCCGCCATATATTCGCGTCCGAAATACCTCAATGTCTCAAGACGAAAGTCTTTGACCAGTGTGTGTTGCCAGTAATGACCTATGGAAGTGAGACGTGGTCTTTTACTATGGGTCTCATAAGAAGGCTCAAAGTCACCCAGCGAGCAATGGAGAGAGCGATGCTTGGTATTTCCCTGCTCGATCGAATCAGAAATGATGAGATCCGCAGGAGAACTAAAACAACCGACATAGCTCGAAGGATTGCATCATTGAAGTGGCAGTGGGCGGGACACATAGCGCGGAGAACCGATGGCCGTTGGGGCGGAAAGGTTCTCGAATGGCGACCGCGTACCGGACGACGTTCCGTGGGCAGGCCCCCTACAAGGTGGACCGACGATCTGGTCAAGGTCGCGGGAAGCCGCTGGATGCGGGCAGCGCAGGACCGATCGTTGTGGAGATCCTTGGGGGAGGCCTATGCCCAGCAGTGGGCGTCGTTCGGCTGACATGATGATTAAATGCCGTTATTAATAGCCACATTAGCGCATTTATCGTTACACAGTTATTCAAATAATTACCCGACTTTTACAACACAGCTGAGTAAACAAAGGGCATAGGGGAAGAATTTAATTTATTTGCGACCTTTACTCCCAACGTTAGGATGAATGAGAGCTGTTAATGTAGCCAATCTTACGAATGCATAGTCATTTGTTACCTATATTAAGAGTTTATCTTAAACGTGTATTAAAATAACGTTTAAGCTTAATTTGTTGACCCTATTGGGAATTGGGAACGATGTATTTTGCTGCGGGTTTTTACGCGCCAAAAGCGCCCTTTTCGTGCTGGAGAGGTGAAAAATATATTTCATAATAATTTACTGTGTAGCAAACTATATTAACAGTCGTCTAAAAAGGTTTTCATTAAAGCTCTTCTCACGAGCTGTTGTCTCAACCCCCCGTGTCAGAAACTGTCTGAGGGCAACGTTGACTGACGTCAGGTTCATATACACAAGTAGGTACTTTAAGTAGCTTTGATCACCAAGTAGGTATTCACAATAGCAGGACTTCCCAAACAGCGCCCTTTAATCTTACAAAGTGTGAAGTTTTATTTAGTAGATATATCTACTAAATAAAACTTTAAACGCACGAAATATTAAATTAAAGCTCTACGTTAGTAAGTATGCATCAAATAATATATTTTATAAGAGACAGATGACATCTTAAAAAACATAATTCATAATTCAATTCATTTATTTATTTAAGGCTGACACAGCACTTTTGAACGTCAATGAAGCTACGCTATCGTAACGAGAAGAACTGGCAAAAAACTCGCCAAGGGCAAAGAGTAGTCAAATTGAAAAGTGACTTTAACATAATATATCGCACCTTCAGAATTAGAATTAGTTCAGGTACAAACAGTAAACAAAGTCGAGGGATTTAATTCGGTATTAGATATCAATACTGAATTAAATGCCTGTTTCACAATGTCCTATTAGGAGATACTTTCCAGTTTAATGGACAGTTTTGTATGGACTATCTGTCATGTAACAGCTATTGAGAACTTACTTAGAGATTGTGAAACAGGCCCTTAGAGTCTACAAAATCTGACGAAGGATCTCTACCAGATAAAATAAAAATTCATCAAGAAATACGTGATTCATCGTCTAGGTCAAGTAGTTCTTCTTCGTGTTCAAGTTGATCAACATCAATGTCTTCTAGTTCCAGCACTCCAATAATACACAAGCCTTCAACATCGAAAGCAACGGATTTAACTATGTACAACCAAAACTAGAAAGAATTATCACCAGTCACCTATCGATTCAAATGAAAGCGACGCTGATTTAAGTGACTAAGATCCAAGTTATACCACCGATAGGTCTCTTGTAAAAACCAGCACGCGTTCATTAAGTTCTAGCACTAGTACTTCAGATTCTTCCAACAAAAATTCTTACGCCATAGTATCTGATAGGACGAATTCTGTGAAATTAGGTAAAGAATCTACCAGAAAATCAAGGAAACGTACTCAGGATTCTTCGAAATGGAAGCAAAATGTAGCAAAAGTTTTGAGAAACTGGAAAGGCGTATGTTTCTTGTTCAACCAAAAAAGAAGTAACAGTCCGATCAATCAAAGGTGCCTATAAATGTAAACTAAATGACCCGAAAATGTTGAAAACAATGGTAATACTGATAGAAATACATTATTCGCAACAAATTGGTCTATTAAAGTTATTATAAAATTATGATGATTGTTATAATAATTAAGTAATATTAATACTTTCCTTTACTTCTAAAAAACAATTTACTATGTTATTAACTATATTAAAAACACTGACAGTGTTAAAAATGTGATGACTAAAATACATTTTTGAAGAACAAGGTGCTCAAGGTGGTAAAGTACAAAAGTGCTGAATTTTGAGCACATTTTTAAGTCGATTTTTAAGTTTAATTTAGAGTAAAACATAACGTTCCTGATTGATAGAGGCTGTGTGTTAAAAATTAATGATTATAGATTTTGTTATTATGAGTAAAGTTTTCCAATAAAAATATTTACTATTATTAAGTATGCTTTTTACTTAACATAAAGTACCCATATATCAGTTTAAAATTTATGATTACAGAGACGTATTCAGAATTAAAACAAAACTGAATGAAAATATTTAGAACTAGAGAGACCTAAGCCAAAAGAAGTCTTTTTAAAAAACCGTAATGTTAGTCAAAGAAAGACCCAAAATAAGCACTATATTTAAATTAAATTAATTAAAATATAGATATCTATTATTTTAATAACAACTCATGTTCACAGTGTGGATAAATAAGTTGACTTTGAAATATAATTAAAAGTATTTGGATATTTTTATACCACAGCTGATTATCTCTAAATCAATACAATAATTTATAGACTGTGAACCTTTAATCGACGTTTGCCTAAAACTCGCTTTTTTGGAATAAGTCTCTTTAATTCTGAAGGTGCGATATGTAAGGTCACTTTCCATCACAAATTTATCTTAAATTTAAAAACAAAATAAATAACTCAGTAATCGTAGCAGTAAATAATTTTCAATAACTTAGTTTCTAGACATCTAAAAAGTACTTTCTTTAAAATACACACCAACCAAAAACGTAGCGAATAAAATACTAAAATAAATGCCAAACAAAGGTAATGTATGGACTATCAGACAGGATTGCAGGACCTCAGAACAATAACTAAAGCTATAGAAACCGTGCTAAAATAACAACAAAATACATTAGTTCGTACTCTTTTATCTTATGCAGTAGTACATGTGTAAGAAATAGTTTAAGAACATAGATAAGTGACAGAGAGTTAATAATAAGCAGTGCCATACAAGCAGCGATAAAATAAAACTAGGTACATAAACAATAACAATAAAACATAAAAAATCAGCATATTTTGAGACAAGTAGCCAGGAGCAGACCCATCCCACTGGTGCCACCCGTTCACGAGCATGACGCATGAACCAGCCATCGCTTCGCTCAACCATATTTTAGGGAACGTAACGCCCCGCCTCATACGACATACATAGTAAAAAAGCATATCGAACGCAAAGTTAGGAAAAAAGGTCTTTCTTCACACCCGCCTCTTGTTGTGGCTTCTCAATCACACCAACTAATTCTTCTTGGAGTTCTTTTAGCCATAGAGTTTCTCTTGCAGCTTCAGTTAGGGTAACAAGTTCCGCCGCCTCTGTTGACGAGATTGCAACTGTTAGTTGCTTCTGACTTTTCCACATTATAGGGCCAGAGAACAGGAAAACCATTCCCGATGTTGAATGTCCCGTAGATGTGTCGCCAGTCGCCACCGAAATCAGCGTCACTGAAATATATTAGCTTCTTCTCCCGGCTTTTTGCGAAAACAAGTCCATTGTTTATGGTGCCCTTAAGGTATGTAAAGATTAGCTTGACTCTAATTACATCAAGTTTTGTAGGTTTTCAAAGTTTCTTGATGCAACGCTCACTGCAAAACTTATATCGGGCCTTGGAGCGACCATCAGGTAGGCTAGAGTTTCTACGGCCTGTCGATAGGGAAAGGACAAATTAAAATCATCATCTTCTTCATCTCTGTCAAATTTCACTGCCGGGGTTGGAGTCGGTTTACAGTTGGCCATTTAATTTTTTTTTCTAAAATCTTCGCAGTGTATGATTGTTGCTTAAGTGTATTTTGCCTTCGCAGGTTTTATTTATTTGAAGTCCGAGAAAATACGAAGGCGGTTTTGTAGTTATTTTAAACTATTTTGTGACTCTTCTAAAAATTCTCTTCCAGACTGTTAGACCAGACCATTGGTTGGAGCAACTAAACCGTCATCTATGTAAAGCGCAATCATAGCTTTTTCACGTAGGTAGAGGCAAGGATCTTTAGCGCTTTGCTTGAAACCTGAAATTTTAGGTACTCTGATATTACGCAGTCGTTCCAGCATAGTGAGGCCTGCTTTAAACCGTAAAGGTTTCTTTTCAGTTTACATACTTTCTTAATACCATCATCAAACCCCTCTGGTTGCCTCACATAAATTTCTTCTTTTACAGCACTATTCAAGAATGCTGTAGAAACATCAAATTGCTGAAGCACCATATTTTTTTGAGCGGCTTTTCCTAAGACAGCTCATATCGCACAGTCAGGCGACTGGACTAAACGTTTTCTGATATTCAACCCCAGGTTTTTGTAAAAACCCTTTAACTACTAGTCTTGCCCTATAACGCTCGATATCATCGGGGTTTCTTTTAATTTTGTAGACCCATTTGCAAGTCAGAGGCTTGCGATTTTTAGGTGGGTCGACTAGTTCCCAGGTTATAGGAAAAATGTGATAGTAAAAAACCACCAGCCCTATAAGTAGCTTTCAGGCAGGATCTGGGTTTTATGCATTGTGAATGCATAAAAATAATTTTAAATCTTAGTTCCCAGGTTTTCATTTATATCCATATTCATCGCTACCAAAACATAGTCTTCCAATCCTTTCAGAGTTACTAATCATCATATCATGGTTACAACAGGTTTCATGGTTTTGGTCTGATAAGTTTTCTCCATTCTCGTCGATTGAAGCGGTGTCATAAAATTGTTCGTTTTCATTTGGTTCATCAAAATCTTCTACGTTGTCGATATGGTTTTCATTTTCGACGAAGTCATAAAATAATTCATGTTTGTTTGATCTGTGATCCGACAAGAGGTTTGGGGAATTTGTTCGTTTTCATACATTTTCTTAAGGATACGCACATCTTTGAAAATCATTGTACTTTTCTTTGATAGCACATAGATTCTGAATGCTATTGAGACTTCGGAGTAGCCAGCAAACATCCCAGGTAAAGCCATTGACGAAAATTTATTTCACGTTTACCTTTCTTTAGAACGAATGCCTTAGCACCAAATACGTAGAGATGGTTTACACAGGGTTTTTTTACCACCTGTCTTTGAAATGGTTTTTGGTTATCTATACTTTAATAAATACTCCGGTTTGACAAATAACTTGCAATATGAACCGCTTCTGGGCCCCGATCGCGGTAATTATATGACGCATTAGTCAAGTGTACATGCAGTTGAAGTGCAGTTGACGTGCAAACCCGTTTTTGATAACGCGCGGCTTTGACAGTGCGACAACGTTTTCTGTTCCGGTGATAATCTTTGGAACTAAAACAGTTTTCATACGACAGTCTATTTTGACAGCTTATTTCGTATTGCAAGTGGTTCCTCTGTCACGGATGTCACCGGATCAGACAGGATTGCAGGACCTCAGAACAATAACTAAAGCTATAGAAACCGTGCTAAAATAACAACAAAATACATTAGTTCGTACTCTTTTATCTTATGCAGTAGTACATGTGTAAGAAAGAGATAGTATACAGTCTAATGTTTCTTAATTTACAAGGTTGTCACAAGTTTTTTTTACGCCAGTGATGCAACGTCATCGACATTAATATCGATAAATTAAAAATAGATTTTACATACATTACATTTTTAAAATCTCTATGTATGTCAATGACAATGTGTCGACGCACACGTAACTACCACAAACAACCACACCACATCGCAGCGACAAAATGTGGTGTCGATGCAGCTTTTCGCAGTTGCATTGTGGTTGTGGGACAAAATGTCAATGTGATTGCGTTGTCGCCCGTAGTTGTGATGTGGATACGTCGTATCGTATGCGGTGTGGCCGGCTGCTAGTTCACAGCGTCGTCGCTGGTGGTGGTCGGTATTACTTACGCACGCGATCGATAATGACGGCAAAATGTGGTACTTACGGGTAAATTGTACTAGGTATTCATTTCCAATACAAAATACACCCCGCCCACAGTTGTGTGGTTGTGGTACGTGTGAGTAGACCCAATGAATAATTAAGTATAGCACCTGCAATATTACGAATGCAGTACCACTTTCTTTTAAAAAAATTTGCAGTCTTCAGTAATCTATACTAATATTAAAATAAAGCTGAAGAGTTTGGTTGAACGTGCTAATCTCAGTAACTAGGTACTGCACTGATTTAGAAAATTCTTTCTACTACCTATTAGAAAGTTACATCCTTCCCGAGTGACACAGGCTATCTTTTATTCCGAGGACGGGTACCACGCGGGTAAAACCGCGAGGATCCGCTAGTTGATAATATAATAAGTAAAAAAATTGCACATAGTAATGCTGGGGGGCTACCGGCTAAGAAATCTGGATATGGGTATGGGCTTCAACTGTCATGTGAATTCCTTATTCTGATAGATTTTTGCTGCTTTGTTCTGTTGAACGTTGCAAGCTAGCTATCGTTATTCCCGACGTCACAAAACAAGGAACTGATAGCGGCTACTTTCTTTATAAAATTGACTTAAAGTTCCCAAAAACGTATGAAGTTCATATCCATAAAGTTACGCGGTAGCCCCCCTGGTTCCTTCGCCTACTTTTATTGCAAACATTAGAGTGAATTAAGCTGAAAAGGAAATTAATCAATTAATTAAAATAAAGAAACCATTTTTACTTTTAAACACATCTTTAATGTTCTCATTTGGCTCAAATGATTGTAGTTCAAAATGTTACGCATAACGTGACTGTTCACTTTTGCTGTCCAGTTGATTTTTGAAATACGGCGTATACAATCATTTATAATACCTAGTTTCATCTTTGGGAAATCTGAAAGAAGTAAAAATTGTTAACATCGATAAAGAAAAATCACAGCACTATCATAACCTTAACAACTTTTAACAGAAATGCAAGAAAATATAAAAAATAGACCAAAACTCACGTACATTTCTATTGATAATATTAATTTATTAAAATTTTCGGATAATACTGATGTAAAAATCTTAAAAATATTTGAATTTTGAAACAAAACTTACCGATGAAATGATTCAATCTCATCCGAATTTTCTTTCCGTGATATATTAGACTAACAGTCTAGAACAACACAAACCATCCTAGACACGGAATGCAAGCTCTCCAGAGAGCCTGTATGCACACTTTCCTGTTGTTTTATCACCGAATTCCTTGTAAATTAATAAATTTTCACTTTAGCTGCCAGCGAAGCTGTTCGACCATTGTAATACGTTCGTATTAAATTGGTCATACCTCAGAAGCTACGTTCTCAACAAAGACGTATTTTTATTTTGGTAGTATTATATTACAATCAATTAGAACCATTTGACATTTGTACTTTACGAGCTTGTGACAATGACAGAAACAATAGAAACTCACAAAGATTGTCTATTTCACTCTTACTCATGTATGCTGAATTACTTAAAGTGAGTACGATAGCTGATACACAGTTTTTATTTTAGTACGGTTTCTATAGCTTTAGTTATTGTTCTGTAGGACTATAGGTTTGCGTGACGTGTGCGTCGTTATGTCATTACGGCAATACGAAGTCAAACGTCAAGACCCAAACGCGATGAAGACGCGCTGCATAGAATGAGGAATTTTCTGACAGATGATTAAAAAAGAAAAAAGTTAGTTCCAAAAAACTCAACTGATGGCGTTCATCAGACATGGGTCTGCTTTTTTTATTTGCTGGCAAGGAGTCTACGTTAAGACGGTCAATTTAAAAAAAAAACACTTGCAGAAGGAAAAAAACATTTACTGAAAAGGCTTATCTACAACTCGCGGTATGGTCGGTATGGTATTGCAACGCAAAACAATAGGAATAGAATTATTTGACATTTCTTTTCTTCCGTCAACGTCAACTTTTTTTTGGCCTTGCACCTACTAGCACAACTTTGAAATACAAGTGTAGGTCAGATCAGATGAGATACATGTCTGGTCAGCGGCATCTATCGAGCTAATAAATAAACTTTTTGTTTTTTTAATTTGCTGGCAGAAAATCTCTCATTACGGCGATTGGCCCGCTGGTCATAAACACATACCTAGAGGCTTTTGATCCCAGCATCATGCTTCTCGCTTTTTCAATTAGGCTTTATTTTCCTTTCCGCGATGCCAGTTTGATGAGCTATGTATGGAGCTGACAACCTTCTTGCTCCGTTTTGTTTCAGAAACGAGTTGAATTTCTGGTTTCGATATTCTGTGCCATTATCGCTTTGTAAGCATTTATTTTTGTTGTCTGTAAAGTTTTCGATCTCTGCTTTGTACTCTATGAATTTTTGCAACACTTCGTTCTTATTTTTAATGAAATATACTCGGCAGTATCAACTGTAGTTATCGATAAAAGTTACGATGTATCTGGTTCAGGGAAGGTTACTTGAATGGATCACATACGTCACTGTGGACGATAAATCAAGGCGTTCAGTCGTACGTGAGACGTTTTTGTCAGATGGCTTGCTTGGAACTCTTTGTTTTCTTTGTATGCATATTTCGCATTCTTCCAAAGAACTGTCCTTGTCAAAATTTAATCCAATCAGGGTTTCATTCTTCAGGGTGAGCTTCAAGTTTTTCTCGTTTATATTGGCACTTCAAAATGGGACTGCCATTTTTACAGGTGTCATGGTTCTCTTTAACGAGAGCTTCCAGGCCTACTGTCATACGTATAGTAGACATACCCGTTTTGTTTAATTTCCTTTTACGTTGAAAACTTCATATTTTTATTTATTACTTACACTTTTACACACACTCTGCTACCATCTGAAGTTTTATTTAGTGGATATAAACGCACGGAATGAGACTACAAAATTAAAGCTCTACGTTAGTAAGTAGTAAGTATGCATCAAATAATATATTTTCGAAGTAATATTTATTATTATTATAAAAGACTTAGAAAATATATTATTTTCTAAGTAACAGACGACATGTAAACAATGTTGATAAGCAAAATAGAAAAGATCATATCAAACGCAAAGTTAAGAAAGAAGGGCTTTCCTACCTCATCATACCTAACCTAACCTATCCTTGAAATAGAAAACTAACCTATTCCGAACGAAACAATTTTATTATTACATCACTTCTATAACAAAAGAGATATAATAGAACACCCGTCTAAAAAGGTTTTATTCGAAGCCTTTTCGGAGCAGCTTTCGCCCGCCGTCTCCCGCCGCCGTATCAATTCGGTGACAGAAACTAGACGTGACATGTCTGAGCGTGACGTTGACTGACGTTACGTGGATCCACGTATTGTGGGCAGCCTTAACGCCATGTGTACCCATTTACTCACCGGGTTCACAAACAAGGTAAATAAACCCTTCTGCGCAGCTGTGATAATCAAAATAAAGATTGTTCTGAATTCAAACTCATTCTAGTCTATCGACTATCGTAAGATTTTTGACGAAAAACCATTCAAAACCTTTAACCACATTTTGATAAATAAATTCGAACGTGTTAATTATATTTCATAAATAATTCGAAGAAATTTTAACCATTGAAAATGAAAAATCGACCAGCCTCACAACTAGCTAAGATGGGACTTGAACCCACGATATTTCACTGTCCGGGCGAATGTATTTTTTTATAATAAGTACTTAATTTTGAATAATAAAAATTACATTGTGAATGTGAATTGCGAATGCATAAAAGTAAAAATAAATTTTAACTAGGTACATAATCTTTAATATTAAACCTGTTATAGAGCATAAAAAGGATAATTACATCAAAGTTTCCTTGCATGACAAATACATACCTAAGCGCTACTAAAAACTTCAAGTTAAACTAAGTATTAGTATGTTTTACTCTAAAATCAGATAACACACCACTATATTCATAAAACATACAAAAAGCTCACCCAGAACCCGGCTTGAGCCTTCTCTTTATGCGGGATAAAACTGTACTCGGCTACTTTAAAAACATGGATAATGCTCCTTATTTGAGGGGCTGATTCATATTCAACACATCAATTCTAAACAGCGCCGGAAGACGATAGGTTTCGTTCTGTTTGACAAATCGTTAAATTATTCAATGAGATTACTGATCGATCTCCGCCACCTTTAACTTCCTTAGCCGATAATTCATAACGTCTTATGAATTTAAATGAAGAACAACAGATTTTGACGGGCTAAAAAGATAGCTTGCTTGTTGGAATTAGGCGTCAAACAATTTTTGCTGTGCAAGTGAATCGATAACTGTGCACCAAGCACGAGAAACACTCGTTATGGTAATCGTATAGGTAGTAACGTAATTTTTTTTATGGAAACTGACAGCAGTACCCCTAGCATGAAAAATTATCGTAATGGTAATCGAATAATAAACTACACCTTCCTTCAAAAATTGTCAAAGTGCTGCTGTCAATATGTACTTATTGAAATTCAGTTTCTTATACGACCGAAAGAGATGCTGCGCTCTGCTCTGGTTTTCATCTTTCAAAAAACGGTAACGATAAACGGTTACCATAGAGCACGAAACACGATTGTTATCGTAATCGTATCACGTAATTAAACTTTACTTTCAGACTCTTTTTAATAGCTGGGCGATATCAATGGCTAGGGGTAATTTTGAGTAAGTATGATATGAACTCGATTTCGTTTCGATACGAACTCGAACTCGTTTCCGGTTGGTGACGTCATCATTATAGACTATAGTTCTTTAAAGCAACATAATTGTTTTTTATACAAATTAGTATTTAAATATTGCTTTATTTAATATTATGAATTTCCAGCAAGAATCAGCCATTTCACAAATAATAAGCAAACTAACACAAGTATTACTAGTATGTGTACAAGTACTGAGTCCGATAAGCGGAATCTGTTGAGATTCGTAGGTACTGCTGATCTGGCTTGTTTATATGTTTATTTTCGGAATAGAAATTCCTACCATATAAATTATAATTTGTTAGCGAAACTTTTAAGAAAATGTTTAAGATATTAAATTGTGAATTCACAGAAGAGGTACAAAATTAAATTACTAGAAGGTTTTCGAAAGCAACGTCTTAAAATACCTTCCGAAGCTTGAAGAAAGAAAATCCATTGATTGATTGATGTCTGAAGAGGAAATCTGCCGAGAACTTACTGCCTACTCAGTAAAACATTGAAAGAATACTTTTCATTAGATACCTATTGCAAAATCTGTTACTTACATTCATATGTAAAACTATTGAAATCCTAAATGACGCGACGCAAAATAAAATCTTCTTTTTCCAAAAACGTACCGAGACCGTCACTTTTTACGTACAACCAATGATCGAAAATAATATATATCTTCATTAATCGTTTGTAAGATCTGGGGAGTAAACGTGGGTCGATCGGACCGCCACTGATTATTCCAATCCAATCGGATTTCAATCGTCACTGACCCTTTCGCAGACCCTACATTTTTACCCCTCTTTATCTAAACGATATGCATGAATCCTTCGTTGATCCTCCTAACTTTACTGTGGACAAATAAATCACAATTGATAGGAAGGTTTGAGGTATGAAGGTTTCATTAATTTTCCCAAATGCTATTCATTGAATCATCATCATCTTCATGTCAGCCGAACGACGCCCACTGCTGGGCATAGGCCTCACCCATCTCCACAACGATCGGTCCTGCGCTGCCCGCATCCAGCGGCTTCCCGTGACCTTGACCAGATTGTCGGTCCACCTTGTAGGGGGCCTGCCCACGGAACGTCGTCCGGTACGCAGTCGCCATTCGAGAACATTTCCGCCCCAACGGCCATCGGTTCTCCGCGCTATGTGTCCCGCCCACCGCCACTTCAACTGAGCGATCCTTCGAGCGATGTCGGTCGTTTTAGTTCTCCTGTGGATCTCATCATTTCTGATTCGATCGAGCAGGGAAATACCAAGCATAGCTCTCTCCATTGCTTGCTGGGTGACTTTGAGCCTTCTTATGAGACCCATAGTAAAAGACCACGTTTCATTTCACACACTGGTCAAAGACTTTTGTCTTGATACATTGAGGTATTTCGGACGCGAATATATGCCGGAGCTTCCCAAACGCTGCCCATCCGAGCTGGATTCGACGAGAGATTTCTTTCTCAAAGTTGGACTTACCTAACTGGACCGTCTGTCCTAGGTAAACATAGTGGTCAACAACTTCGAGTGTAATGTTCCCAACATTAACTGGAGCGGGTGCAACATGGGCATTGGACATGATTTTCGTCTTGTCCATGTTCATCTTAAGACCCACTCTTCCAAGGTCTCAGCCATAAGAACTACATCATCGGCAAACCGTAGGTGTGTTAGGTACTCGCCATTGATGTTGATGCCGAATCCTTTCCAGTCCAGTAGCTTAAAAAATCCTCCAACGCAGCTGTGAACAGTTTGGGAGAGATGAAATTTCCCTGTCTCACACCTCGCTGTAGTTGGATAGGATTACAGCTCTGGTTCTGTAGTCGGACCGACCTGGTGGCGTTTTGGTATAAGTACCTCAGCACCTCGATGTACCTGTAGTCTATTTGGCACCTCTGGAGAGACTGCAGCACCGCCCAAGTCTCAATCGAATCAAAGGCTTTCTCATTGTCCACGAACGCCTAGCAAAGTGGCAAGTTATACTCTTCGGTCTTCTGTATAACTTGCCGCAGCGTATCCGGCTTGTTCGGGAGGTTGGAAGTCGTAGAACCTGCGAGCGAGACGATTCTTAATGACTCTCGAAAACAACTTATAGATATGGCTCAGAAGCGAGATGGGTCTATAGTTCTTCAAGAGAATTTTATCGCCCGCCCATTGAATCACCTATACTTAACTTGTATGGCGCAACTTTCAGTGTAGCATTTAGTTATTTCCCGATTACAAAATTGGAGCAATTTTCAGAGTATATATATATATATATATATATGCTCGTACTAAATAGTTATTTCGTAACTTATATCTAATACCACAGATAATATAATACAATAATACCTAATATTAATATGCTTTTTAAAATCACTTGAGTCCTTAAGTAAATAATTATTATTTTCGGATCGACTGAATAATTTTTCGGTTACCTATATTTTTTGATTCATTTATTTCCAATATCAATTTCCAATCTTTTATTTAATATATTTATGTGCATCAGCGGACCCTTATATTTCCACATTAGTATTTAAAAACTTTTCTATACTTACAAGTTATTTAAAGTTTAGGAGTAAAAAAATCTTTCTAAGAAACAATTAAGTTTCTTCAGTGCAATGCCTTTATTTAAACGAAGTCTAAATGATAAAAGCAAGTCTTAAAAATTCAATTACCAGATGGATGGAAATATATTTTATCGTTACTTTTTATATTTCTTAAAACTAAGTATTGTAAAAAAGAACAAAATAGTAGTTTACGTATTTTTAATTAGAGTTGTTGAAGCAAGTTAAAGGAAAATTTATTGAAAAATATTTGATTCCAATCCCTGACTGATATCAAGTCTCTCGTAATATTATATTCTTCAAACAATCCTACTTTAAAACTTTCTTGTTATTTAGTCCTCGAGAAGTAAAATGATATGAATTCAAAGGAAAGCGACGGATGCGCCTACGTTTATTCTTATTTAAATCTCACTACTTCCTAGACGAAGGTGGAAATACATTTTTGTGTTGTCGTCTGTTGACGCGCGCCAAAAAACGTATCGGGTTTAGTACAAACATTGTATGGTTAAAAAAACCCATACTGCAGTGTGTCGCTTTGCAGCGCGAACTGTCGTTTCATACTAAATGCGCGTCAACACACCACAATTAATAACAGAAGTATGTTTCCGGCTTCACACATATTTCATAACTTAAATTGAACCGAGGCCGGATTTGACACCACATACCTACATTATCATTGGGTATTGTTAATTTATTTATTTTTAGTTATGTAATAGTTAAAAAATTGAAAATGAAGTAAGTATTTTAGAAAAAATCGACCCGTCTCACAACTTTTTTTTAAAATACTTTATTTTCAATTTTTCAATTATAAAAATTGAGTTGTGAATGCAAATAAGTAAAAATTTAAATAACTATGTATATTAGTTATTTGTAATCATGCACCTTTGCCTTAGATATGTGCTGTAATGCTTTTATGTTATTCTATTCTATATTATGTACGAAGACCGGCAATATCATGAAATTTCCAATGGTATGATCTGACGACAATAATTAATAACAAATTATGAAAACATAATTGCACAGCAATAACACATAATTTATAAAACAAAAGTAGTACAAAAACAATAAACCTACAAGAAAAAAGGGAAAACAAATTTAAATTAAAGTAAATATATGTATTAAGCCGCAGGAATTACGCAAAGCAAGTCGTCTTCATTTGGAGCCTCGAAACAGTACCCTGGGGACTGAGTAACAGGCTTCAATGTCCCAAAAACAGAAAATCGTTAAGCAAGCTTGAAAATTAGCGATCTTAATATCCCCAGGGTGCCTACCATCAAGTTTATGACAGCGATTCAAAAATAGCGCGATTCAGAATAGGTTCCTAAAATGAATCGCTTTCTTTCGTACTCTGACCTTCTAAAAACTGGATCGCAAATGAATTGCTAAATGTTAATGACCGAACGATTTGTGTCCTTTTTCTTCTACCCGTCTCTTTCACTCGATTTTGTCATGCCCGGAGAGTGAGAGGGACGGGTATAACCTGCAGGTGACATGTTAAATCGACCGGGTTATAAGTCAAATAAGAGTTTCTGACAGCTTAGCGGCTGTGAAATGTCATTGATCGATCACTGAATCGCTGTCATTGATATTAAGCTGTCGTGGTACGAATAAGCGAAGCAGATCAGTTTAGGTTCCTAAACAAAACCGTAATAAGAGTTGATGGTAAGCACCCAGGAACCTTTCACAACATTCGTATTTTTCTTTCTGACAAAAGCAACATGTACATTTTCGTAACGAATATAAAAATATTTGTGAATTTCAAACGCGTTATGTTTCTTTGAATCAAAGAGGTTGACATTGTTTCACGGTTCAGGAAAAATAATTTGGTGTCAAATTGGAAATGGTTCTCGAAGGGGCGTTTGTGCACTACCACTGAATTTTACCGATCCGGAAAAAAACGAATGCTTGTATTGAATTAATTACTATTAAAAATGATTAATAATTAAAATACAAGCATCCGTTTTTTTCCGGATCGGTAAAATTCAGTGTAGTGCACAAACGCCCTATGGGATGGTTTATATTGGAACGTGTCGGTTGCGAGCCGGGCCGTGCATGAGGTGCAGTAGTATGAACCTTGAAATGCTTCATATTAAAATGTTTAATGTTACGTTTTATATCCGTGGCCCGTTCTCACCTCGTGCACGGCCCGGCCCGCGCCCGACATGGTCCAATTATAATCATCCTTTAAGCGCAATACACACTGAGGGCGATGGGACGATGTTGTATCTGCGTCCTCTATATATATTTTTACTTTTCAAGATGTTTGTTGTCTATGACAAGTTGTCATAGCCAAACGAGAGAAACAATTTTATTTTGATGTTATTAAAGTTTCTGTCAAACATTATTTTTAAAGTTGATCAAAGGTAGTTAATGGCTGTTAATGGCTGTCAAAGTTGGGTCAAGAAAGATTTATGTACTTATAAATAAGACTAGGCTCTACATAAACACTTGTTTTCGAAAAATTAAATTAGCGTTGATTAAAATACAGAACTTTTTAGCGAATGCCAAATCTTACTTTAACATTGCTCTTACAGCTCAAATAAGGGCCAAGTTAGATAATTTCAACCGTAGAGGTATAGATAGAGCAGGGAAAACAAGCCAACAACCGTCCTTCGATTTAAAAGAGAGAGAAGGAAGATCGCGTATGTTTTCAGCATTATTCATTTTCCGGCAGTAAGAGATTAGATAGTCAGTTCCTCAGTGATTGAGGATTCCGGAAGTAGCGATCTTCCACCTTCAGCCTTATCTCTACCTAACATCAGGTGTGATGAAGGCTCATGCTATCCGTTGTAGATAAAAAGGCAGCCGTATGTCATCCCCAGGTCATTCCTACTTTATTTATAACTCTAGATTTCAACACCTACGTTTTCTCTTTTGTTCCTCGTGTCGTTACATTTTATCCGTTCAATTATTGTTTTCCTCGACATAGAAATATACTCGTAGCTATGCCATGACATTCAATACTTATCAATAAACGATAATGAAATAATAAAAAAGGACTTTCGCAGATAAGGAAAAGAAATATGAAAGAGCACGGTACCAAGATATACATTCGCAAATCGCAAACACAGTAAGTTTGCAGATACAAAAAATAAAAACATAAACAACTTAAAATTACGCTATTGTTACCTGTTTGTGAATATCCGCAGAGCAATATTATAATTACCTGAAAGAAAACAGAAAATATTTTGAAATGAAAATCATATTAGTAGCAAAAAATACATAGTATTTGCGCCGGTTGTTTTTTTATTTAGATTAAAGTAAATATTCGAGTGTTTTAACACATATTAAAAATGTTTGTTATACAGTTAGCCCGTGGCATAGTGGTTAGCGCGCTCGGCCCGTGATTTTCGCAATGCCAGACACGGGATGGGTGACCAGAATTGGCTATCTCGAGCTCCTCCATGCTCCGGAAGGTAGGTACAATAGGGTATTTTACTGTTGTTGAAATGTAGATATTTAATGATGACGTTAAAAAATATTGCAATTAAGAATACCAAATGTGAAAAAAAATAATGGATCCTTGAATCTGTTTTATAATAAAAGAATTATGTTTGTTTTTGACTATAGCTGTCTCTTTCTAAAACGAAATCTTCTATGGCGTGACTATGACGCTACTAACCCACTGACGTCACTAAGATAGCGTCCTGGGTGCCTACCATCAACTTTAAGACAGCGATTCAAAATTAGCGCGATGCAGAATAGGTTCCTAAAATGAATTGCTTTCTTTCGTACTATGACCTTCTAAAAACTGGATCGCAAATGAATTGCTAAATGTGTATGACCGAACGATTTGTCTCCTTATTTCTTCTACCCGTCTTTTTCACTCGATTCTGTCATGCCCGGAGAGAGATAGGGACGGGTATAACCTGCAGGTGACATGTTAAATCGACCGGGTTATAAGTCAAATAAGAGTTCTTGACAGCTAAGCGGCTGTGAAATGTCATTGAATAACCACTGAATCGCTGTCATTGATATTAAGCTGTCGTGGTACGAATAAGCGAAGCAGATCAGTTTATGTCCTAAACAAAATCGCAATAAGAGTTGATGGTAGGCACCCTGTCCTTGACTAATTATAAAGTTTGAAGTCCTATATCTTTGAAAATATTCAAGATAATTCAAAATGAAAACTTGTTTTGTGTAGCTAATATTTCGAAAAACATTTTAAAGAAATAAAAAAAAATCGGCAATAGACAAGGGTACCGGCTGCGTTCGCAGTTCGCATGGTGGTCATGGCCCATTCTCCTTATCCATCCATCCTCAGCAGTGGGGACATTAAATGGCTGATGATGATAATGATGAGTGCGCTGCTGGAGTCGCTATTATTTCATAAATGCTAGTTTTTTAAAAGTTTTTATGCAAATTACACTACTTTATTAAAACTTGACGCGATATAATCTGAGGCCTTAGACAAGTGGCTTTCTATTATCGATATCGCCAGTAGAATAGAAAGAAAATGTATAGGTAGAGTGTGTGTCAGATAACTCTGCACGTGCCTGGCGCGTTTTTGGCGCTTGTTACAGTGCATTTTTTGTTCTAATGTTATAGAAAAGATTAGTATTCGATTTTTACCGCGCGCAGACTTATTTGACGAGCTCTCTATGGGATTGACATTAGCGGTCATGTCACATTTCGATCGCTAATGTCAATCCCATACATTTGTCTTTCTATTCTACTAGCGCTATCGATAATAGAAAACCACTTGTCTACAGGGGCTGGCTTTATTACGTAAACGTTTAGTATTCATTGGGAAGTTGAATGTGAACGTCTTATGAAAAGCACCTCTTCTTGGCATTTGCAAACAGGCGACGAGAGCTAGGTCATCTCATTTGGCTAGGGCATACTCAATGCTCCAGACGTTCTAAGCGTAGAATTTATTACAGCTAAAGATCAAAAAGCAGAGGTGGAAATAGTCGTACTATTCACACTTATTAAGAAATGGGCTTTTTCAATCCCTTTATTTGAATCCTACTTTATAATAAAATGTGGAAAGAACACATGGATGTTAATAACACAGTCACGTCAAAACGGCTAAACGGAATTAGATCAAAGACAAATTGCAGTGCGGAACAGCACATATACTACTTTTTATCCCTATATTCACAGAAACAACGCTTAACGCCTAGTGATTAAATTCGGCCTAAAGGCAAGAAAATTCGTCGAAATATACGGTCCTTACGTTTTTTAACATACGACAGGCAAATATTTAGTTAGGGAGAAAGCTTAGTCGGTAAGACATTTGACAAAACGTCGCCACTAGGGTCGCAAGGGCGCCTTGCGACGCGTAAACGGATTATGAGGGTTTGCCCCTTGTTAAAATCAAAGTGTTGACGGGGAACCTAATGGCTGTCAAAGTCAACCCCAGCCCGCTTCGTGATGACAAGTCGCCAAAATTCTGTTTTGTTCTGACGTTTGAGATCCTGAGGGAGACGACGAAGTTGGCAAAGTCGTTATCCCATTGTTATGCTCTATTCCTACGACTGCTTTAGGATGATAGCGTTTGAAAACTAATGGTGGTTGTGTGATAAATAATATTATGGTGAAACGTCAGTACCTACCTACTTGTACCTACCACTGACGTTCATCTATAATTTATAAACTAATATTATAAAGATTAAGGATTTGAATTTTTGTTTGTTTGTATGTTTGTAATGGATTAACACAAAATAGGACTACGATAACGATTTTAAAAATTCTTTCACCACTTGATAGACAGTACATTCTTCCTGTGTGACTTATGCTATATTTTATACCGATATTCCCACGTGAGCGGGTAACGCGCGGGTAAAACCGCGGGGAGCCAGTAGTAGTAATATAAAAAAGAACTACTCCAATATAATGCAGTTGCGAAAAACTTTTATAAGGTTTTAAAATTACAAAAAGTGAGGATGAAATTTTCAGAATGATCAAAATCTTATCAATTCCCAGAAATCAAAAGTTACGTCAATAAATCGTAATCGAAGTTGTCATATAATAATATAAATCTAGGCAAAATAACAATGTTAATAGGTTTACATATCAATAAAAACCGGTCAAGAGCGAGTCTGACTCGCGCACCGAGTGTTTCGTACAATCATAAATATAAATAAACAAAACGTGAAAATGTTTTCATCGGCGAAGCTTTGCGGTAGCAACATCTCTTGATAGGGGAAC
Source organism: Crambus lathoniellus (assembly GCA_949710035.1). Lineage (NCBI taxonomy): Eukaryota > Metazoa > Arthropoda > Insecta > Lepidoptera > Crambidae > Crambus > Crambus lathoniellus. The sequence continues at coordinate 36,625,412 of OX453296.1, forward strand.
TCATGTAACTTTTGTTGACGATTTCTGAAAAAGTTGCCTATTTAAAGACATCGTTTTATATTTCCTGTAATTCTGGGCGTACGCTGCGTCACGCATGATCACGACGCGTAGTCGCGTGGCGCGTAGTAAATTCAGCAAAATACAAGAGCACCGCTAGCTAGCGCGCGGCGTGAGATCACGCCTGACCCAGCGTTCTATCACATAAAATAATTTCAGATTTTTTTCTATGTAAACTTCGGCGATTAGAGGGGGGGACGGTATGTTTTTTACATTTTTAACAAAAGTCGAAGACTATGCGGCCTAAGAAAAAAAGAAAAAATGTGCAAACAGCGCTCTCATGACCATATGCCCCTAGTAATAGTAGCCCCACTTCGAATTTATAAGATCCCCTTTCACTCCTTTCAGCCCCTATTGCAACAAAAAAATATAAATATTTTTACTTCTTTCTTATTTGCAAAATATTTGGACAAACGTCATCTGAAACTATTCCAAATTTCAAGTTCATAGCATTAGCAGTTCACGAGATATCCAGCTGTGACAGACAGACAGAGTCGCACTAAAGTGTTCATTTTTACCATTTTGGTTCGGAATCAAACGACCAACTACAAAAAAATTGGTATTATTCACGCGCATAAATACAAAACACTATCAAGATTATGTCCTTCAGTATAGTCCCAAAGGATGTCGTTTGGTACTGAATTAAACTTGGTTTCCGTAAAATGTGTGTTACAGGTAGTTTCTCAAAAATACGACCTGTTTAATACGACGTCAATTTTATTAATGGTCTTAAATTGTCTAAAACAAAAGTTACTGTAAGGCCTACCCAGCACAGCGGTTTAAAATTTGTAACACATGGAAATGTATGTACATAGGTACACGCACTCGCGGTTTAAAAATCGCGCGATTAAAAAATCGCGTTTAGCCGACGAGCTTGGGTAAGTCGGCCTTAGCAATCGCCAACATTTTTAAGTAAATGTTTTAATGTTAGACAATGTTTTGTTTGTTTTGTTTGCAAACATTTTCTAACACAGGGTGGGATCACCATTATTATTATTATTTTGGAGAATTTCAGAGAGATTTGGGGGTACTGCCAGACGTTCATAATCTGGCAACACTGTCGTTCGAGGTATTCCAGTTACGGCACCACTTTGAACCGCACCATTTGAATGGCACCAAAAGCATTCCCAGTTCGAAAAATGAATTTAAAATATTATTAAAGCATTCCTGTTACGGCACCAGTGGTTAGAGGCGTAGTAGAGCTGTTACCTAACTAAAAAATATCGATAACTCCGTTTAGTTTTTTTATAATTTTTAAAGACTTTATTTGAAGTAGGTATTCTAGTAACGGTTTAAAATACAAGGATAATGTAGCTTTGCGAATTATCGATTGAATTCTAAAGTACCAGGATAACATAGCTATGGAGGAGGTAGTTATAGTGTATAGGTTTTTTAAAACCCCTGACGCAGCGCAAAGAGAGGTGTTATAAGTTTGAGGTCTATGTCTGTCTATCTGTCTATCTGTCTGTACGTATATTCGTAGTGCCTAAACGGATCAAGCGATTTTAATGCGGTTTTTTATTTAAAAGCTTAATTAATTGAGATGGTTCTTAGCCATGTTTGATGAAAATCCATCAGGCCATTTATGGAGATGGTCAACTGCCTGCCGAAACGGTAAAAGATACAGAGTTGGTGCTATAAGTAAATTAATGTACACCCTGGGCAAATTTAGGTGGTAATAAAAAAAAACAAAATGGCGGCAAAAAAATGGCCGCCGAAAATTAAGTTGCTCCGATTTGTTTGGCTGAAATTAGCGATTTCAATGCGATTTTTTTAATTTTATGTGTAATTTAAAAAGGATGAAATAAAAATAAAATTTTGAAAACCCCCCGACAAAAAAAAACTCGAAAAAAAGACAGAAAACAAGATTTTAACTTTTTATGTCTGCATAAATAGTTATATTTTGAATATTTATCTTTAAGAGTTAATTATTGTGTTCATAAACCCAATCGCTGTGTGGTGAAATAAATCAAATTAAAAGTAAGTAACTTTCAAACTGGTCGTATGTTTAGTAACTGTGTCTTAACAAGACTGCTAAAGACTGATTTCATAGATAGTAGAGCCAAACATATACTATCAAAAACAAGATTTTAACTATTTATGTCTGCATAAATACCTAGTTAAAATCTTATTTTTTTTTACCGAAAAATTATATGCTAATTTAATCGGAAATTTAATTCTTGTATTTACAAAACTAACGAGGTTTTTTCAATGTTTTTCTAAAATAATAATTTGTTGTTACAACTGGTTAGAAAAAAATCTAATATACTATAACTACCTCCTCTATAGCTATGTTATCCTGGTACTTCAGAATCGAAACAATAATCTGGACAGCTACATTGTACTTTATACTTAATAATGTATTATTCTGTTGTTACTAGAATAACTACTCCAAATAATGTCTTCAAAAATAATAAAGAACTGAACTGATTTATCGATGTTTTTTAGTGAACACCTCTACTTTAAACCATTGGTGCCGTAACGGGAATGCTTTAATAATATTTTAAATTCATTTTTCGAACGGCACCAAATGGTGCCGTAGTGGGAATGCTTTTGGTGCCATTCAAATGGTGCGGTTCAAAGTGGTGCCGTAACTGGAATACCTCTGTTCGTGTATTTCGCGATTTTTGAATCGCAATGCGTGGTAGCAGTAAAATTAACAATAAAAAAAAGTTGCGCGAATTTTTAATCGCATCATTAAGAAATCGCTGTGCGGTGTATGCCTAAATGTAATCAATAATGTACAAAAAGTTACTGGTGGTTTCGATCATTAAATATTTACAACATCAAAGTGGCTCTCACACGGCTCTCATGTTCGGGTACCAGTGTAAAAAGAGCAAATTAGAAATACCAGTTTATGCTTTAACTACCTTCAACCTGCTAGAACACTTACCTATGTCACCCATGAGTTATATTTGCCCGTGGTAGCAATAGTCTCTTTAATAGAAAAAATAGCTGTAAAATAGTATTAAGGTAATAACAATGAACAATCAGTGCTTCCGGGTGCTCCTACTAATTACTCCTACTGATATGAGCACCGGGACACCTATGTCCTGATGCTCCTATTAAACATAAAAACAACGGGGATTAATGTACCTAATATTCTAAATTTAATTCCTGCTGTTCCTATCACATAACATATTGTACAGACTGTCAAACAAAAAATCCTTTTTAAGCAAAAAAAAATTATGATTTTTCAAGCAAATATTAAACAAATTAAATTAACATTGTAAAGTCAAATAAAAAGAAAAAACACGACGTCATGATCAAATCGAAAAGGACACTAGTTATAGTTTGCGAAAATCGGTTATCGCTTCAACATGGTAACATAACTGTGGGCCACTTTTTGGAAATACATAGATAATCTAAAGCTCATTCACAACGAAAACATTTAAGTAATAACAGTATAATTTTTTTAATATTTGCTTGAAAAATATTTCTTTTTCTTCTTGCTTAAAAAAGGTTTTTTGTTTGACTGTATAATATGTTATGTGATAGGACAGGAAGAATCAAATTTAGAATATTACATTATTCCCCGTTGTTTTTATGTTCCGTTTTTATGTTATGTCCTGGCGCTCCTGTCAGTAGGAGTAATTAGTAGGAGCACCCGACAGCACTGTGAATGAACAATGCATGAACGACATACACCCAAACAAACAACAAAATAGTCCAAGCTATGAATGGTTCAGCAATTGTTCAGACCTTATAATGGTGACGATGGTTGCTGAGAGCCATATATCGGTGAGATAGACACGACCAAGGCATACACTGCTGTACTTGACGGAAATTCCTTCGAGAATTTTCCGCGTCGGAACGCCAATTACTAGAATAGTCGTATGTAAAGGCTCTTTTACGCCGGAGCAACACTGTGCGACATTGCGGCATGCCACAAGGCCGCATGCTACCAAATTAAAAATGCCGCATACATGTAGCATGCACATGTATGCATTTTCACGGTGCCATCGGTCACGTGACATTTCGGTCGCTAATGTCAATCCCATAATTATGTTTTCTTTCTATTCGACTGGCGAATTCGATAATAGAATGCCACTTGTCTAGGGGGCTGGGGCCTTAGCCAAAGTAACAATTCAAAAACGATAACGAAGTTCGAAAGAAATTCAAGGTATAGGATTGGCGGATTGGTATAAGCTGCGCTAAATCACGTGGTCTTGCCGCAAGTTGATTGGAGCATAAAGACGATAACGAATATATTTGTCGTTTCGCCACATAACGATGTTACTTTGGCTACAGGCCCAGCAGGTCTACTCTAATTCAACGAAAAACGAAATTTCTTTCGAAACTTCGCACATTTCCTACCACCGACTTCTTCGTTTCGAAACTTCGTTGAAACGAAAATGCTTTGACGTTTAAATTTTCTAAGCCTACTCTAATTCAATTTAATAACGAACGAAAATTGAAGTTTGGCAGTTTTTAGTTCGCAGTTTTGACGAACTCAAAAGCGTTACCTTTCTATTTTCGTTAGGGTCGATTTTTATTAAAATACTAGCTGACCCAGCGCGACTTCGTTCCCGTGGCCCTACCCCCTACTCCACCCTACCCTACCCCACCCCTACCCTACCCTACCCTTACCCTACCCCTACCTACCTCTACCCTACCCCTACCCCTACCCTACCCTACCCCTATCCTACCCTTACCCTACCTACCCCTACCCTACTCCTACCCTACCCTACCCCTACCCTACCCCTACCCTACCCCTACCCTACCCTACCCTACCCCTACCCTACCCCTACTCTACCCTACCCCTACCCTACCCTACCCCTATTCTACCCTACCCCTACTCTACCCCTACCCTACTTCTACTCTACCCCAACTTACCCCTCCTTCCCCTATTTTCTCACCGCTAAAACCTTCCTTGGACTTCCACGAACATTTCAAGACCAAAATTAGCCAAATCGGTCCAGCCGTTCACGCGTGATGCCGTGACCAAGGGAAATAGGGATTCATTTTTATATATATATATTAACTGATATGGCTACGAGGCAGCTTTTAATCGCTGCTGCTTTGCGCGAAGAACGCTTGGAGAGGAGAAAGAACCGGCAGCACCTGCGAAATCAGTTATTTATAGCGAATATTCCCGATCTAGAGTTTATAGGAAATTACAGACTCAGTCGGGAATTATTCGAGGAGCTGTGGACTGAGATAGTGCCTTTATTACCTCCAGGGGCAAGGCGACAAGAGTTCAAGCCAACCCTTAAAGTAAGTTTGTACTATGTAAACACGCATTTCAATGAACTTTTCGATTTTACTTTTCATAAGCCTGGTTATCGCTTTTCAGATATAGATATTGACTTAAACAACAGCACTTAATGCACCGCATACAGGTACTAGCAAAGCACATAAGATTTCTTCAAAATCTCAAAAAAAGGAATCATATTAAGCGGAAATAAGTAGTAAATATAGGTACCTAGTGATAACCGATTAACGATTTTTTCTTTTACTTACTTCATTTTCAATACTAAAGTTCTATTTTATTTATTTTCAGGTGATTCTGGATATCTTCTAAGGGAGTGATGACACCCGTCGATAATGCTGTTGAGGACTCTCTAGAGGGAAGATACTGCCATCCAAAAACGTCCACGCTGCACCGTTGAACGCACATTTGGTGTATTGAAAGCTCGATGGTAGAGATGTCTTTTGTCTAGCTTGTCCATTACTGCCCAGAAACAGCAGCTAAAATTATAGTAGCCTGCTATGTGTATAGTACATATGTATAAGGGCTGGTATGGAGGTCCGGAGTTTTTTTTTCCCGAGGAGGGAGGTCCCTATTTGACAGAAGAGGATCACCAAACGGACAGAGCCAGGCAGATTCGCAGGGAAATTGAGACAGCCGCATCTTCGACTCGAGCTTTACAGGCAGGTCGAGGGAAAAGCGCTGTATTAATACAAACTTTAGAAAGGAACCAGGAAGATACATTCATACCAAACCAATTAATAAAATTGTAATATTGAAATAAAACCCACTTGTGTAACTTTTTTTTTGTCATAGGAGATAATCATCAGTGTCTCAGTTAAATGTACCTACGACAAGACGAGGAAATCGTTATGCATGACTAACTGCGTGTTTGCTACATATTTGCTTGCTGCATTCTTATAATATCCAAATAAAATGTAGCCTATGCCACCCGGGAAGAATGTAGCTTTCTAATGGTCAAAGAATTGTCTAAATCGGTCTAGTAGTTTCGGAGCCTATTCGATGCAAACAAACAAACAATCAAATCTTTCCTCTTTATAATATTAGTTTAGAAGACTAGCGGATCATCGCAGTTTTACCCGCTTGCTACCCGTTCCCGTAGGAATATCGGGATAAAATATAGCCTATGTCACTCGGGAAGAATGTAGCTGTCTAATGGTCAAAGAACTTTCCAAATCGGTCTAGTAGTTTTGGAGCCTATTCGATGAACAAACAAACAAACAAACAAACAATCAAATCTTTCCTCTTTGTAATATTAATATAGATTAAAAAGACAATATCAATGTATTTAATGGTTTTTATTTCTTACTTCAATACATGATATTAGCTTACATTTAAAATTTACAAAACAAGAAACATATCGTTACATATTACAACAAATTGGTTATAGGATAAGCACTGATTATACAACATTATAGTACATTATATTATAACCTTTATGAGAAAAAAAATCTCATATAAATATTAGAATATTTTCCTTTTAAACAAATATAAAGTTGTAGGTTCTTACCTAAAACCTATAACTTTATATTTGTTTAGTAAAAAATTAAATAACTAAGCAATAAGTTTGAGGTGCGAGGTTGGAGTTGGTTGGTAACAGGAGAAAATCTTTATTATTTAAAGTTGTTCTCGCAATAGCTCACACAGCTGCAAATGGCATGGCAGCCCTGATGCCTGCGAGCTCAGCGTTCCTTACTGTCTCTCTCTCTACGCGCCCATCTTCATACTTAGTACATGGAAATCGTACCAAATAAGTGGTGTTGCCTTACATTAAATGAGGTAGTTCTGATTTTTTTATATGTTAGTAGTGATGAGATGGTAATGACAAATCCAAGTTTTCCACCTCGAAAGCCCTTTGGATCATTGTTAAATACTTAAAAATCCATAAAATGTTCGGATATTTTTCAGTTTTTGTCAATTTTTACCACCAAGGACCTGAGTTACGGCAATTACCTACTATACACTCTTTAAAGAAGACTAAATTTGCAATAAAAAGAAAATACTTTAGATACGGCTATTTTATAATTAGCAAAATCACAAAAAAGGAAGTATTACAGTATTTTTTATTTTCGTCAACTTTGACCCCCTAGTAGTGTGTTTATGGCAAAAGTTTTTCTATTAGTTATTAAAGTCTATTTAATTTTTAACAAAGTGAGATTAATTATGTCAATTTACACCTAATAGTTCCTGAGACACAGCTGTTCAAAGTTATAGAGGACGGTAAGTAAACAATTATGTAATAGAAGGGTTTGCAAAAGGTAGTAAGCTCTAAAGGAAGAAGGATCTGGGAGGCGTTCCTGTTCTACCCTGTTAATGACACGCAAACCTTAATCACCTTAAAAGCATACCAAAGATGTAAGGTTGTACCAGTAGATGTGGTTGCAGGAAAGCAGGACTCAAATGTTCAGCTGTTTGCAGCTTCTGCATTGGCCAATCATGCGAGAACATACCATACCTGATGTCTGATGACATTGATGAACCATTGATTGATAAGCCACCATCAAAGGACGATTTTGACCTTCCTGAGCAGTTTGATGAAGAGATTATACCTTAGCAAGCTGCCCCCAAAAAGTGTGCTGTGGATTCAGAGGACGAGCCTGGTCCATCAAAAATATACATACAATGTACATAATTGATCCCACCACCTCCCAGATCCTCCTTCCTTTAGGGCGTACTTCATTTTTAAACCCTTGTTGTTAATAATTGTTTACTTACCTCAATAACTTTGAACAGCTGTCTCAGGAACTATCAAGTGTTAGTTGATATTACTAATTCGTCTCATTTTGTTGGAAATTTAATGGACTTTAATAACTAATAATTTAATTTTTACCATAAACCCACTACTAGAGGTCAAAATGTCGCAAACTAAAAAAACTGTAATACTACCTTTTCTTGAAATTTTGCAACCTTTTAAATAGCCGTATCTTAAAAACTATTTGACTTACAAAACCCAAATTATTCTCTTTTTATTGCAAATTTAGTCTACTTTAAAGCGTGCATAGTAGCTTTTGCTGTAACACAGGTCCTTGGTGGTAAAAATTGACAAAAACTGAAAAAAGTCTGAAAATTTATTAGATTTTTAAATATTTAACAATGATCCGAAGGGCTTTCGAGGTGGAAAACTTAGATTTGTCATTACTATCTCATCACTACTAACATACAAAAAAATCAGAACTACCTCATTTAACGCAAGGTAAAATGTACGATTTCCATGGACTAACTGGTATTACTGATACAACCTGCTTCTGACGTCTGTAGCAGGCAGGTAAGGCTGCAAAACAACATTCAAATAAGTTCCAAAATTGTATACCTACATACATTGCAGGGAATACTTATTATAATAGGTCTTTACCTATGAAATTGCCGTTTTGTATGGAGATTTCTGTAATTATTTTTTTTTTCCATACTAACGTTTTTGTTATTATTTAACGACTAATATTATGTAAATTTACAAAATTTTACACACGTATTTATGGACATTTTAACTACTAAATGACACATTCGTTAAGAGAAAAATTTTTTTTTTCACTAAGTTACAACTAATAAAGTACGAAATTCTGGAAACAAAAATAGTCGTAACTTTCGGAATAAGTTTTTTCTATGTAAATAATCAAATATCGTGGTTATTAAATTATCAAAAGTTGCTCGATACGGTCTTAATGTAACGCAATATTAAAGAAATTATATATTTCTAATATTATAAAAGTTGTTAAGTTATATGTACAAAAGAAAAAAACGGCAATTTCATATGTAAAGACCTATTATTTTTTAGTGATACACAGTAACTTTCTTGTAATTTTAATTGTCTCCGTAGTTTAAAAGTATGTGGATCACAGAGGGCGGCACAGGTAGTTTTTGTATGGATTGTTAGGATGTAAGTATAATTAGGTACCTTTTGCCACTACTGAATCGTCTTTGTGCAACCACCCATGGAATTGAGAGTGTCGCACAACTCCTCCCACAGCCTCTTTGTCTAGACCTTTCCTTCTATACTCCTCAATCTGCCGCGAGCATGATCTTTATGTTCATCGAGTAGTACAGTGATTTGCTGAGGAGTTGTCGAACAGGAATTTGGAGCGATACTGAAAAGATGTGGTGAAACTAAATAATAGGAACCTATTACGAAAATATTATTTAAATAAGAATTAGGCGTGCAAAACATAAATATTAATACTTACTTTCTTTGGTAATTCCGTATAAATAACACCAAATTTTTTGAAATTTTGAAGTAACGGCTGACGGCTCAGCTAATGTCATACTGCGGACAAGTTACGTTGTCATACGACGACAAGCATAAATCTGGGTCGGTGATAATCATTGGAACTAATTTTTCATACGGATGTTCATTTTGACACCTAATTTTGTACTGCAAGTGGCTCCTCTGTCACCGGAACATACAGGAATGTGGGACTATAGAGGTCAGTGGGGACTATAGACATCTTAACTTGGGCGGTTATCAGTCATTGAAAGGGTTCTTTTAGTGTCACTGTGTTTTTCGACATAAACTTGAATTTTAATTGCTCATTTATCAGTTTCTGGGTTATTAAACATAGTCATAAAAAAAAAAAAAAAAAATTAAAATTAAAAACACAACTACACAACTACAAAAATATTATTGGAACAGTAAAAATTTATGTTCTAGTTCTAGAGTTTGTGTGTGTGTGTGTGTGTGTGTGTGTGCGAGCGTGTGTGCGTGTTTGTGTGTGTGTGTGTGTGTGTGTGTTAGTGTGCGTAATTATAATTTAATGCCATCGATTACATTTCATTGATATCCGAATCATAGAGTAGTAGTAGCCCTCGCAGAAAATACAATAAGACAAGTATTTAACTTTGTTTTGATTTTAATACAATACAACACGACCACACATAGCACATAGTTAAACATAGTAAACCATTACTAATTAAATACATTCTTAAAATTATTAAACCAACGTTTTAATTTTAAAGTTAATTTAAAAACCGGTTATTTACCGTAAATGACATTAAAAGAACCTACGTAATGTTGTTCATTCCATTCGTTCACGAAAATTGTCTATGGATTCGAACTTTTCGTGCGCGTCCGAAAATGTTCAAGGGTAGCGGCAGAAACGAAACTTCGTTTAAATTTCTTTCGTTTCCGAAATTTCGTTTCGGAGAACAAGAGTAGAGCTCCTGGTCTGCTTTCGCGTCAGCCGCGTGAAGCGCCGCGCGTCCTTGTACGCGGCCTTGCCACCACGAGGCGGGAACTCCGCGTCAGCCGAACGCGTAGGTTTGGCCGAAGCTTTGATTTGCAATATTCCATCTGAAATTTCTATCAGTGCGCTGCCAAGACCAGATGCCACTTCGAAATAACTTCGTTTTCACAAAACCACCTACAGTTCGGAAAAGTTAAGAATCGAACACCAGGTTTAAAACACTCGGGTATTAATTTTAACTTTCGGAATGACTAAATTAAGCATTTCGCCGAAGAAAGTTTATTTCGATTTGAAAATTTCTTTAAGGGGATGAGGATATTATGAATTTTAATGATTGACAAGATGACGATATTATTAAATTAAATTCTTTGGAAAATTTGAATAGATTTTATATAGTTTAATTTTTATACTTAAGTAGGTAAGTACTTAATTATTTGAATTTTTCCCAAGAGTATACGAGTGCGTAATAAAAAATATAGTTTATTTCGTTAACCTTTGTTTAACAATTTTTTGTTAATTTTTTTTGGCCAGAATTACCCAGGAAGCATGAGGTAATGCTTGTATTGGGCGTTTCTGGTCCTCCCTTGGATCTCTTATATTTATATTAGGTAAGTAGCTATTTAACATAATAAAATTAAAATTAAAAACACAACTACACAACTACAAAAATATTATTGGAACAGTAAAAATTTATGTTCTAGTTCTAGAGTTTGTGTGTGTGTGTGTGTGTGTGTGTGCGAGCGTGTGTGCGTGTTTGTGTGTGTGTGTGTGTGTGTGTGTTAGTGTGCGTAATTATAATTTAATGCCATCGATTACATTTCATTGATATCCGAATCATAGAGTAGTAGTAGCCCTCGCAGAAAATACAATAAGACAAGTATTTAACTTTGTTTTGATTTTAATACAATACAACACGACCACACATAGCACGAGTATTTCAAAATTTGATTCTCGAACGTTCCATTTCACAAATTCGCAGCAATCAGCGCAATAGTTCTTAATCAAACATTTAAATATTTATTTTTTTAACAAAGCACTATCACGCCTGTAGCTCTAAAGAAACCAGATTTACCTTCGTGACGCTGCGTTGTAACGGCTAATCAAATTGTTTAAGGACGGTGGGAATCAGAAACTTCAATACCTATTACAGATAAGGGACCATTAGTCGTAAATCTCAATCGTCTTAGAAAGCAAAGCGTGGGCTGCCTTTTGATTAATTACATTCAATTAGCCCCCTTACAAACTTTCGAGAAAAGTTTGTCTTATGAACAAATTAGCCGCTAAAGGGTCCAGTCAAAACAAGGGTAACATAAGCTAATACGTATTGAACCAATGGAATAAATATAACTTTAATCAAAAAATATAAAGTCATTGAAAATAATTTTTATTAAAGAAAAGCTTTTATAAGTGCTTTGACAGAGTTCTTTGAGGGCAAATTATAATAGTACATTACAGCCGAGGACAGGTAAGTAAGAAATTACATTGTCGAGGATGGTTTGAAGCACGAGCCGCAGGCGAGGGCTTTAATCATTCGAGGCAAGGTAATTTGCTTACCGTACAAGGCTTGTATAGTGCTTTTCTCAAGAAATGCGAGGAAATAAAAAAAAAACTGTTTAACTAAATAATATTTATTAAAATTTATATCACACATGTTTGGGCAATTATTAAATGTAAATGTTATTGTTTTCCCGGGCACACTTATGTAAAAATCGCCCATAATAATATTATTTTAATGATGTATTATTAAAATACGCCAACAACACAGATTCCGAAAACGTATACGCCTTTTTTTCACTTTTCCAAATCAGATCGTAGGTTTTCATATATCTTTCTTTTGATTTTGCTGGCAGTAAGTTTTCTGTTATTAATTTTGCTTCTGCTCTCAAATTTGGTGGAGTAGGTACATACAATGACTGTATATGTTTCATTGGCAGAACTCATTTTGATAATTTATTACACAATATAAACTGTATTGATATCTAATCAACCGCTGAAAATCATTCCCGCCGTTTTTTTAATATTCGTTTGTGAGGCCATGTCGAACGGTCATACAGCCTAGTAGTGATACTAACTACTTGCTACTAAAATGCGCAACTTCAATACCCACTTCTGGGCGGTAGATGGCGCTGTATATATTTCTCATACAAAATTACTCGTAAAGGATATTTTGTCTATGATAAATATCATTTTGTTTTTTCGATTGATGTTCGTGCTAAGCATGAAGCTCGACTTAATACTGAGGTAACTGGAGTTCTCACCCTGAATAAAAAAGTGAGCACCAGCAAATTTGACATTTAGTATGTAGTGGCTGTCAGTTGTCTCATATGACCATACGTATTTTTTTTAAGTGTAGGTGAGACGGAAGACAGCCACTGTGTAATTTGTGGTCACAAAAAATTGTTCGTACTGCACTCTCCAGTTACCTCAGTATTAAGTCGAGCTTCATGGTGCTAAGGGTACATAGCGCTTGTGGTACAATACGAAGTAATATACTCTGTGCGCACCGTATTTAAAAAAAAGTTAACCTAATTATGATATAATAATAATGTGGCTGTATGGTGCAAATGTCCCTTTGCTTTTTCTGTTTTTATACACAGGAATAACTAAAGAAAAAATAAAGAAAAAAGTTGGCAGTACCATAGAAAATCACTGCAGTAATGAATTTCAGTACTTACTTACTGCACTAAAATCAGTGCAGTAAGTAAGTCCTGAAATTCATTACTGCAGTGATTTTCAAATTTAGAATGTTTACCTCGGAAAAGTGCCACGTACTGCATTCTTTTCTCAAATATAATATTAACATTTCAGAGCATAAGTGTGAAAATAATATTAATGGTTAGGATATGTCATAGTCTGATCTGATACGATAGCTTTTAGTTTTAATTGTTGTGGTTGTTGAATAATGTATGATTTTATTATGTTTTAATATTTAATGTTAGGAAAATTTCATGAAATCTTATTTTTTTTTGTGTGTTGCTTTGCTCTACCAGGGCGGCGAGGGACAGACCCTATGTCTGACTGAGTCCAACATGCCGTGTGGTATACGTAAAGACAGTATTTGATCTCACTATAAAAATATAAAAAAAGGGTTCATGTTATTGGTACCCACCGGTTTGTTATGATAACAAACTTTTCAGCCATTATGATTGCAATGAATGACTTTTACTTTGACTTTATATTTTATATCAATATCTCGCTGATTATCCAATTAGTTATAGAAAGGACGTTACATTATTTATGTAACACGTTAACGATAATACTATAACAGTAACGTCACGTAAGTACCTGTATAGTTTTTTCCATTATAAGAAGTCAAAAGATTTCTTATGAACCATCGTTACCAAGTAGTTCGATAGGAAAAGTTTTATTATCACGAAAAAAGTTCTAAAGGTACTTTCAGCAAACTTAGTGTATACCGTAGCTTAAATAATTTCGTGGAGATCACTGGAAAAACAAAATTGCGAGCCAAACCTTTTACCACGTAAATACATATGGATCTCTGGGGATAGTTGGGACTACGTAATATTGAAACCTTTGCTACGAACTTCGAAGGGGGAAAGCAATTGCTTAGATGAAAGTCTTATGACTCTCTAAAATCTTCGCCGCGAACTAAAGGTAAAAGTTGTGAAATTTTTCCAAAGCAGTATTTATTTTTAGGAGACTGTTGGCAGCCTCTGAGATCTTCCAGGAGCTTGCTTCCCACACACTTTTTCTTGTACTTTGGACGTGTGATTGACATTAGATCTAGAAAGTGTTGAATGTAGGCCGAGTCAAAATTCAGAATATCTAAGCTATAAGATATAATTTACAGTCAAAATACATAACGTGGTGAATACCACTTTTACTGAAATATTAGTCATATATAACCCTAACATAGTACAATGTTGTATTTCTGGTTGCTTTTCATATCAACCTAACATGCTACAACCTATCATCTATTGTGGGTTTTATTTAGCTGTTATTTCAGACGTAGGTGGTTTTATCAGTAATATCTTCTTTTAGTAAAATAATGATGTCACAGTATTTGTTATCGATCTCCTCCAAATCGGCTAGACCGATTTTTGTTTTTTTTTTTGTTTATATTTGGTGGGTCTGAGAATAGGTTGAATTTTTAATCACCAAATCCGCAGCTAGTAATTTAGGTATTTATGTACGAAAATATAAGATAAATAAAATCAGGGGCAATCGGCTTTTGTAGTTAAAGCCCGAAATTTTCTGAGTTTCATCGCTAAACCTGTTTCGTAAGTAGGTATAGTGTTCACCGACTTTTCATATTAAGGCCTAAGATCAACCTAATCTCAATTAACGTGTCTATAATAACAATTTACTTCATTATCATATCCGGTAAATATACACAACGTAATCTAGAAGATTAACGGAGTTTTCTTTACTTTATTTCCATAATGCGATACTGTTTCCCGTGAACAGGCTCGTTTGAATGACTTATGGGCCCTGGAGTATACTTTACTGAAATAATTAGTTTTCAGGGAAGCAATATTCGCTTATAACTACTCTCCGTAGCATTGATATGGCTTAAAATACTAATTACTATACCTTGTGTGCAGCATACCTGTAGGGTAGGTGTTAGTTTTTAAGTAAAGTAATTTTTTTTCACTAGTGGTCACACAACTTTGATTACACGAAACTTCGTGGCGTTATTTGTGTGTTTTACCGCAATAAAAGTAGTAGGAACATAACAAAATTTACAAACCTACTGATTGATTAATCTGTTTACCAACGGCTATGAAAATCATTCTAAATATAAGTATTAAAGTACTTACGAGTATCTACACTAAAAACCAAAGAAATGTGTTCTGACAAAAAATCTTCCACGTGTGTCATCAACCATTCTAACTTATGAATGATGACTGGACATGGGCCAATCAATCCCCCAAGAATCTCCACAATGATCGGTGATCTGCCCGTATCCAGCGGCTTCCCTTTACCAGATCCTCCGTCTTCCTTTACCGAGCCTGTCCACGGAACGTCATTCGGTACGCAATTGCCATTCGAGAACCTTTCCACCCCAACAGCAATCGGTTCTACAAGCTATGTGTCCTAGCCACCGCCTCTTATACTAAGCAATCCTATGAAATCGAGACTCAAAAATATGATCCACAATTTATGTAAATCATACTAAAAACATATTTTAATTTAGTGTGCAAGCCATTAATTACTCTTCAAAGTGATCTCTTACAATTATTATCAATAAATAGCACCAAAAAAATGGTAGGCAATTATTTAGGCATTTGAAGTTCAAAGGCTCAATGCTTGGATGTGCTGATGGAAAATACAGGCATATAATAAAGACATTTTATGTTTTACGCAGAAATATAGGTATTTATTTACTAGTTAATAGGCTGTATCGTTACAGTACTCTCTCCTGGTCTTCAAACAAACTGGTTAACCTACATACCAATTCGCCCGTCGATAATCCCGTGGAGAGTTCCAGTATGGATTTTTAATCTTTTAGTTATTTATGGAACAGATTGTTACAATTGTAACAAAGCATTTTGGTTTATGAGGCAGTGAACGTAATTCACTCCCAAAATTACTATTAAACCTCTTAGAATGCTCCTGGGTCTTACTGTGGGTCGAAAACTTTGATGCGTGAAATCAAAAGTTTTCGAACACCTCGTTAAATATGAATATGTGTACTTAAGCGCCCCAAGTGCTTGGTCCGAAACTACGGAACAAGCAATTTACATACATTTAACTAGTTTTGTTTTAAGTATCTGTATATTGTAATGTATCGCTCGACTACCTCCGTAGTAGAGAAGTTTGTACGCTGCCGCGCCAGTTTTTATGGCTAGGATTGCTGACCGCAGAAACAATTAAAGACCATCGCATATCGGTGGCACCCCCGCGCGTCTTAGTCAGATCAGAATACTTAGCAAAAAAAGGAAATTTTGAAAATGAAATAGGTACTTACCTATAGTCTTTTAAATTTTTAAACTTATGACGGCCGGTATGCCTCGCCTATTCAATGACAATTATTTTCGTAAATTTTCACCAAGTATAATGCAAAGACTATTATGAATTTTTTTTTCTTCTAAATTTTGAATACTTGTGATTTGCGATTAATTCATAATTTAAAATACCCTATTATCGGGAATCCTGAAGACCAGTATTGAATAGTTTTTGAGCATTTACCTGATCGGGAATTAAACCCGGGACCTCAGAGATAGCGGCACCTTGAGAACCAGGGCGTATACCACCCGGCCACGGCGATCGTCAATTTGGTGTCAAAGTAGGAAATATTTATATTAATTTAAGTACTTACTTTTTATGCCTAAGTGGTTACAAGTTAAAACACTAATTTGTTTACTTAATAAAGAAACAAAATGAGAGCCGCAAGTGGACATATGAAAATGCGGGAAAAGAAGTAACTTACATATTTTGATAGAGCACCTTTTATACGATATGACGAGCACCTAATATGATCACGATTACAACAACGATAGCTTTCGTGCTAGGGGTACGGTATGAAAATAAAAATATACTTAAATGTAAATATTAAAAACGCGAAACAAACCTCAGTTCGTTGTTTCGCATCCATTTATTTTTTGCTACTATTTCTCAATTATTTATCTGAGTTTTTATCTACCGAATGTGGATTAAGAGATTTCAATTAGTGGAAAGTGGAATGTAACATTTATTTATTGTTCCACTACGGTTCACCTGCTGTATTATTTACGATCAGCTATTATACAATCGAATACGATCGAATAAGAAATGATGAGATCTGAAAGAGAACTACTTAAAACTACTGGCGTCGTTTAAAGGATTGCTCAGCTGAAGTGGCAGTGGGGTGGGCGGGACAAATAGCGCGAAGAACCGGTGGCCGTTGGGGCGAAAAGGTTCTCGAATAGCGACCGCGTACTGGATGACGTTTCGTGGGCAGGCCCTCTCAAGGAGGACCGACGATCTGGTCAAGGTCGCGGGAAGACGCTGGATGCGGGCAGCCAAAGACTGATCCTTGTGGAGATCCTTGGAGGAGGCCTATGCCCAGCAGTGGGTGTAGTATGGCTGGTGATGATGATGATAATACAATAGGCGAATTGATTTCTACATACTCACTCTAAAGCTAGCTGTGCAACCTTGAACAACTTCTTATTTGAGAGTCGAAAACGAAGCTTACTTGACTCAGAACAAGAAAATTTAACATAGCGAATCTGGCAGAAAATAATTAATCTGTGCGACATACCTTACCATTAATATGTATAAGTGAATAAGTTTTCAATCACATGAATAAAAGCCACTGTATGAATGTTCAATAAAACAAAAACACTTGAGTTATCTAAGCAAACGTAAGAAAATAAACACCGTTAACTAAATCAACAAATTCGCAGAAGGCAGCAAGTAACCTAACAGCGGAATCATTTTGTCCTGCAGAAGTTCAGGGCAACTTGTTTCGTTCCGTCCGTTCACTCTTAATTATCTGTTGTACATTCGGTCAATTTGCCCTGTTGTTGTTTGTCGAGCGAGCAAAAATTTCCGACACTCAGCTTTGTTCCTGCACGAAATCAGGGACCATACTCCGAAACGCAAATTCCGAAACTTCGTTTGCCCAACCCTTTCACTCGATTCTGTCATGACTGGAGAATGAGAGGGGAGGGTATGAATATATGTATTATATTTATATTTATACAACTATAAGATCATTTTTCAATTTGACAACTGTGTATGAAATAAAACAAGGAGAACAAAAATAACCTTGACGAGTTTCTTGCTGGTTCTTTTCCAAGGTCTCCCGCTGTAGGATTTGGGATGGCGTAGGTTCTTTGACGTTCACAAGTGCTGTATCAGCCTAGACTGAATAAAATTTAGTCATTTTTATTTTCATAAAAGTTTCGAATTTCGGAAATAAATATTTCGGATTTTACGTTTTCTGAGTAAACCCTCAGAAACGGGGCTTCTACGTGCTTCTTCAAAATCGGAAATTGACTTCTACCGAGCAAATGGCGAGTGATTGTCATGCCGTGCTCGCAACAACGCCTCGGCATTTAAATACGGCGATCGTGAGGCATTCCAATGTCCTTCCTACCAAGCAGCCATTAAAGTGCTGAGAAACAAAACCCGAACCGTCTACACAGCGACTATTATTGTGTATTCTTACGATATTTTACAAAATAATGATACTTACATAAATTTTACAAAATATGTTTTACCAGTATTAACAACTTTTACGTACCTAACACTCGTTTAATTAACTACGTATGCCACAAGAATTGTTTAATTAAAATCCACCATTCAATAATTATTTTGTAAATACGTGCTTGTTCGGCTCGAAAGTTGTAATCGGATTTATAATTCCATTATTTACTGGTACCTATTGTAACATTAATTCAAACCACTATCACCTCACGATATTCACTACCTATGTTTAATTTATCCCGTTCGTGATAAGTATATTCGTTTCAATGAATATGAAGCTAGTGCAATGTGTCAAATTAAAACGATAAAGTCCATTGAATAATGTAACAGTAAATAGTAAACAGTGTTGTTGTATAAATATTTTGCCAAAATGAAACAAAAACTGTCACAGTAAATATGCTAGCTAAGACAGTATCTCCAATAAGCTTCTTTTAAATTGAATGTACGCTACCCTAATGATAGCGAAACTAAGCACAATTGGTTGGTATCTCTCCACTCATATGGTTAACCACGGAACTTTATAGATATACTAACGCATAGCAGTGTTGATATTCAGTAACGAACCCAGAGCAAACACAGAATAAATATAAAGAGATGTGACGTTGCATCAGCTCATTTATCGTGATCACAATAAAATTATAGGAAACAGCGATGTAACGCTACGCTACATCACCGATGCAGAGCGCTCGCGATAACTAAGGTCGCGAATGCCTCTCTCTCAGTACCCCTGGCACGAAAAACTGTCGTTATGGATTATACAGGGCGTCCCAAAACTATGTCACATGGAGGGAAAGTACCTTAAATACTGAAGATGATAGGGAAATTAGGTATAAATTGCTTCAATCTTCACTCATTAGTAATACATTGAAATGTTAATAAAAAAAGAAAAGAACACAGAAAAGGCTATCCAGAACGTTGCACAAACTTGTTATTCAACATTAAATGTTAAATTTCGTAGTCTTCCTTTTATTTAAGATGCTGTGTTACTGAGAAGAAATGCTTAGGTATAATTAAGCCTTTCGATCGGTACAATAAAATTAATGAAATATTTTTTTTTACATTCAGCGGGTTCGATTCCCAGTTCAGACAGGTGATTATTCAAACTTGTTTGAATGCAGTTCGTTTTCTTTTTAAAATAAAAATGAAGTCTCCTTTCAGTAAAATGTTATAGTATTTATGGTACTTTCCCTCCATGTGGCATAGTTTTGGGACGCCCTGTATATTCTGTGGTTATGGTAAACTATACCATCCGTCAAAATGCTGCTGTTTATAAATAAAATATTGTCAATAAATATTTATTGAATTTTAGTTTCATTTACGATTGATAAGACGAACATTTTATTTTTGTATCAATAAATATATAAATAATGTAAGTAAATAATAATAATAATATTAGATTTGCTTGAAATAAACGGAAAAAAAAGTTTGTTAGTGGTGTATATGTTACCGGCAATGTATGAAGTTTGGAATAGTATACTATTCCTAGGAAGTGTATACATTTCCATACCTTTTTATTAGTGGTTTAGAACACACATAGATAATAGTATATTATGATACAAGTGAGCTAAGGTTGCTCATTATACACGAGTCTGTGGGTTGCAGCCCGAGCCGCAGGCGAGGGCGTAAATCAGCCGAGTGTCTAGTGAGTAAGTTGCTCACGAGTTTGATACGCACTTTTTCAACACACTTGCGAGGAAAAACAAACATTTATTGCAATTGCATACAATAACCTAATATTAGCTAAGGGAAAAAGCGCGCAAGTTTTTTTTTGCACGCGCTAAATGTAAGGTGACTGATTACATAAAGCCATACAGCCTACTCAAAATAATTAAATATAATAATAGTGATAAAATGCAAATGTTTTATAACAAATTATTGTGAATTATAAATAATTTGATAATAATATACTTAATTATGTCTTTTGTCTTAATTAGGGACACATTTATTTATTCTAAAAACGTAAATGGATTTTCAGCCGTGTAAAACCTCTTTGTTGTTACAAAAAAAGAACTGTATCTATTACTCGCTGAAATTGAAAATGCTCTGTTGTTGACTAGCATATAACTTGCACTTAAGTACTAACTTAACTTTGTAGGGATACTGTATTACCCGGTTAAATTGAAAAGTCTCTGTTTACTCGCATATAATTTGCAGTTAGGTACTTACTTAACTTTGTAGGGATAATTCTATTACGCAACTAGTACTGTAATATTATTATGCACGCGTGTGTTATAGTTCGGTTTATGACCCTAAGATCGATGTAATAAGGCTCACTTTATGAGCAATAGTGTGTTGAAAATTATTTTATGTTATAGTAAAAACCCGTACCACGGAATATGATTTTTAAGGTTCACATGAAGGTACCGCCACAATTGACTTTATACAATAGACCTCCCATTTCTTACTAAACTATAAGGTTTCTTGTTTATTTCGTACAAGCTTGCTTTTTGGTATGTTAGTTCTATTTTAACAAGGCGTTTAATTGGTCCTATTTCTTTTGTATTATACATTTCCGAATACTAATTACGAATAGTATTGTTTTCCTAGGAAATGTGTACTAATTCTAAAATAGACAGGTTATGTTAGTATTGGTATACTTTTCCAAGGAATAGTATACTGTGACGGATATCACACATTTCCGATAACATATACCTACATAGCATAAAACAACATTATTGTGACAGCCACGGAACGTGTCTCGCACGCTCAGTGTCTGTATAGTACTAGGTCTTATGGAAAAAAAGCTGCACTTTGTGATAAAGGAAAAACGCTTTGCACAGTAATACTAGGGACCAAAATAATCGATTTCACCCGCAGCAGCGAAAGTTTCATCCCTTAGGAACCGAGATGGCGCCACTTCTTTAAAAAAATAATTAAAAAATTCTTCAAGCCAAACCAACGCACCAATTTTGATAAAGTAGGTGTCAAATGAAAGATAATTATATAATGTATCAGAGAAAAAATATATTGTAAAATAATACATTTAAAAATGCCCAAATATTAGCTTTGTTTGGAAAAATATTGAAAAATTTGTCAGATTTTACTTAATTTAAAAAAATAATTGTTCCGTGGGGTTTCTTTTTATCCACTAATATTGTTGTCAATTTAATAGAGTATTTGATAAGAAAAACTGCTTGTCGATATCTTCAATAATTATGGAGATATAAGATTACTAATGAGGGCAGTAATTTCTCGGGCGCACTGATTTCTATGATCTATGTATGAAACGATTTTTTTTTTGTCTTTATGCATATTGCATATTTCTTTTATGCATTTAAAAATATATTTTAAATAGTATGTGAAAGTTTATTTTTGTGAAGTTTAAAAAAAATGTCAGAAGTTTTACTTTAGAAATACCTAATGCAAGTAAAATACATAACAAAATAATTTTATTTAGTCATAATCTTCTTAAAAATCGACGATGGTACTGTTTGAACTGAAAAAAAAAAAACAAATCTTATTATTTAGTGCAAAATGCAATAGTTTAATGATTTTAATTTAAATAAGTATCTACTCAATGATAAAGGTAATTGTTAAATTTTATTGGAAATAATTTTTAATTGTGTCTCTTTTATACATTAACCTTGGATTTTCACAGACACTATTACAAAATTTGCACTGTAGAGTACATGGTAGGCCGAAGCAGCGACAGCTACCAGCGCATAGTATTGCAGGAAATTCTGAAGAAGGTTTAATTTTGACCCTACTAAATCGGCGTAGCACTAAACTATTTAGGAGTCCATCCCCCTTGTGAATTTTTGTGGCATTCCCAAGAAGATGGACATGGAATTGAGGCTCTTAAATTCAAAGCGTTACCCCATATACGGTCTGCTTGGTAAGCTGCAAGGCATGTTTGTTGACTGCGGCTAATGTTGGGGGTATAGGCTTGTCACTAGCCTGTTTTTGCCGGCAAACATGTCTTTGCGTACAGCATTGACACTGTTTGAGCATCATATAATTTGCAAGTAAATTTCCAAACAATCTAACTACATATTATTTATATGCATATATACTTTCCTCTTTTAAGCATGAAATCCGTTCCAATTGAGCCATTGCCTCTTTGGAGAGGGTATCTGGTGGATAAGACAAGCTAGCAAAAGCTGTTCTTACTTCAGGGTATGACATCCACGTCTAGAAACAAGATTTTTTCCCTTTCGAATTAAAGTAAGACGTGATGTCACACCCTGTAAAAGCATGAAACTCTCGGAGTGCAGTAGACATATTGGGACCCAAAACATTGCTATTAATTTCTTGGTTGCAAATTCTTAGATGGATTTTCTCACACTTTGTTTTTGGACACAAAAATAGGCTAGTGACAAGCCTTCCCCCGACATTAGCCGCACTCAACAAACATGCCTTGCGTGCAGCTTACCAAGCAGGCGATATATGGGGTAACGCTTTGAATTTAAGAGCCCCAATTCCATGTCGAGCTTCTTGAGGATGGCACAAAATTTCACAAGGGGGATGGACTCCTAAATGGTTCAGTGCTACGCCGATTTGGTCAGGTCAGAGTTAAACCTTCTCGATCAATGTGGGTGCAGAACTTCCTGCAATACTATGCCACAGAATATATAATAGTACTAACGTACTATGCGCTGTACCTTTCGATCCATTGGCCTACCATGTACTCTACAGTGCAAATTTTGCAATCGTGACTGTGAAAATCCAAGGTTAGTGTATATAAGATACACAATTCAAAATTATTTCCAATAAAATGTAACAATTACGTTATCAATAGCTTTTAGGCGGGATACTTCTACTACGGGCTACGTATAGGGCTCGTGGTTTTTTACTATCACATTTTTCCTATAAGTACTTACAAAATTGCATTGTGAATGCATAAAAATAATTTAAAGTCTAAATTACCTTTATCATTGAGTAAATACTTCAAAATCATTAAACTATTGCATTTTGCACTAAATAATAAGATTTTGTTTTTTTTTTCAGTTCAAACAGTACGATCGTCAGTTTTAAAGTAGATATGATTAAATAAAATTATTTTGTTATGTATTATACTTGCTTTAGGTATTTCTAAAGTAAAACGTCTGATATATTTTTTTAACCTCACAAAAATAAACTTTCACATACTTTTTGAAATATATTTTTAAATGCATATAAGAAATATGCAATATGCATAAAGACAAAAAAAGTCGTTTCATACATAGATCATTGAAATCGGTGCGCCCGAGAAATTACTGCCCTCATTAGTAATCTTATATCTCCATAATTATTGAAGATATCGACAAGCAGTTTTTCTTATCAAATACTCTATAAAATTGACAACAATATTAGTGGATAAAAAGATACCCGACGGTACAATTATTTTTTTAAATTAAGTAAAATCCGACAAATTTTTCAATATTTTTCCAAACAAAGCTAATATTTGGGCATTTTTAAATGTATTATTTTACATTATATTTTTTCTTTGATACATTATATAATTATCTTTCATTTGACACCTACTTTATCAAAATCGGTGCGTTGGTTTGGCTTGAAGAATTTTTTAATTATTTTTTTAAAGAAGTGGCGCCATCTCGGTTCCTAAGGGATGAAACTTTCGCTGCTGCGGGTGAAATCAATTATTTTGGTCCCTAGTATCACTGTGCAAAGCGGCTTTCCTTTATCACAAAGTGCAGCTTTCCGACGAAATATCGCTATAAGACCTAGTACTAGTAGTTATAAACGGATTTTAAGTAATACGTAGGTACTTGGTTTACTGCTTAAACTTCTATTTATTGTGATAATAGTATGCCAAGCATGGCTAGGCCACACATAATCTCGTGTCGTCACAAAAAGATGTTAGTAATAATGTTACTCGACGTTAGTACAGGTAGATAAACTTATTTGTACCGAGCTTGGAGTTAAATGTTCGAGCTTAGGATCTTAATACGCCAGTACGCTGTCTCGATCCCAAGTTTCAAGTAGTTTAAGTTGGATACTGGAACTCCTAAATAAATTCCAGATGAGATGCCGCTCAAGACGCTGAAGAATGGAATAAGTACTGGAAGAAAGAATAACATTTGTTCTGCTCTTCCATAGAATGTTTGATGAAGTTTGTAGTGATACTAAGATTTTACGTCATGGCCTATTCGTGAAGAGACGAGGAGCGTGTTAAATGTTTTTATGTTAAAGATGGTAAGCCACTCGGAATATAACGTGGCACAAAAGGAAATAATTATGACGTGACACATAGCACAGGTGTTGTTTCTGTTTATGATATAATACGACGTTATAATAATACATTCGCTTAATTAATATGGCTTACGGAAGTACTCATTATACAAACACCCATACAAAGAGTGTTCAAAGAGTTGTGTTACACGCAGAAGGCCTGGAATTTGTTTATTCTGTGCGAGTTATCAATGATTTATGGAGATTGGAATTATAAGAAGAGCCATAAAAGCGTTTTTTTTCTCTATATCTTAGAAAACCCGTCCTGTTCCTGTTTTCTTAATAAGCATAATTATTTTATTTGTTGTCCCACCTTCTGTGTATTAGAATAATCGTTGGTAATAGTATCGTTGATTATATATTATTACGGAATGTATTAAAATAGAGCATTGAAATTGTTTTAATACTACAAATACAATTAGATTCAATTAATTATTGGCACAATTCTTAAGAGCTTAGTATATAAATCTGCAGAGATTTGGACTGCTTTCCTGGTAGTACTTTAGGGGTCCTTACGACCGCTGCTGGATAGATGGACGGACCCTAGACAAATGGGCATTGTAGGACCTTTTATTGTGCCGATGAATCGTTCGGCTTAGGGTTCGGAAACTTAAAAGGAATTATTGTGCCGATTACATTGAATACCAAAATGTCGGAACGCTGAAATTCTTCTAAAGACTTACGCTTTGATTTTGCCTTAGACTTTTTTTTTAATCTTTATTTGGGTAAACAAACAGTAAACAAAGTTTGGTCTTAGTTCACTAATATAAAATAATATAACATAAATTACTTTGCTACCAGCAACATTTACCACATAGTAAAGTAATAAATGTTTGTTGATTTTTACACACTTGATAATTTCCGCCATCCATTTACAGCGGCCGATCATTATAACGAACTAAAAACAATGCATCAAATGTAAGTACCCTCAGTTCAAACACAGGTTATGAGAGGATTTTTTTTTGAGATAAAATATAGTTTCACTAACAACTGATATAGGTATGTAAAGTAACAGCTTTATGTAAGTGTATTGTACTTTTTATGTTGGAATCCAATTAAAAATCAAGGTTTGTTCACATTAGTGACATGACCGAAAATGTCAGGTCATGAATAAGTATTATTAGTGCAGAGTCGAATCAATCGTTTAAAGTCATTTCATGACCAAAGTTAAGATCAGAAATATAATATAGGTACTTACTCGTAAATAACGATTGAATTATAGTACATACCAAAATAATTTTAAGATCAGTAGCCTTAGAACGAAAAACTGTCGCTATGGTAACAGTTATCGTGATATTATTTTGTATGATAACTAGAGCAGCGCCTCTTTCAGTCATAAAGAAACTGATTCAATAGATGTTTGACCGCAGCAAAGCAAAGCACTTTGACAGCTTTTGAAGGATGCTATAGTTTACTCTTCAATTACGATAGTTTTTCGTGCTACGGGTACAACTCCAAATAAGCGATTTGTAAGGTTAATTCAGGCAGGTACTACACCTTCACATAAATAGCAGTAATGTTTCAATAAGGGTGGGTCGGCTGTAATATGGCATGTGATAAATTCTCAAGCGGCCTGACCTACGAGATCGGTTTAGAAGTCACATTTTATCTTTTACCAACGAATATCTTCGATAATGGGCCCTTGAGTTCAAAATTTGTTTTGAGGAAAAACAACACGGGTGCATAAAGAGGCCTTCAAATAACTTTTTGATTTTGTTTAGTTTGTTTTACATGTAAGAATGTACCTAAGTTATAAAATATTTTAATAAAAGCAGGATTTTAAATTATTGATATTGCATAAAAATGCAGTTCTGTAAATGTAGGAAACATTTTGATGAAAAAAACTACCAACCCTGCAATTAGCTCACAGGCGTAATTCGAACCCCTAAGCTAACGAAAGCCTTTTGTTCAGGGCATTAGGCTGGATTCCCAGGGGCGTTGCTTTTTAGATTTATTCCTTATATTTAATTTTCAATCTACTTTTGCAAGTTATGATTGACATGGCAAGTAGATTTAGAGAGCACTCGACCGGATTCCCTAGGGTGCGGATTCGAATCTCGTCCGAAATCTACTTGTGGAGTTGGTGGTTTATTATTCTATACTTTTTTAAATCCACAACGGTAGCACTTAGCCTTCATCACACCTGATAACATCAGGTGTGAAGTAATGATAAGGCTGTAGGTGATGGAAGCGCACTATTCCCGGAATCCTCAATAACTGAGGAACTGACTATCATATCTGTAACTGCCGGAACACAAAAATGCTGAAAACATCGTTGTTAGGCGTCAGACCTAAATAAGATGCAAATTCAAGATAAAATAGCTTACCATATGAAATAAGTCAAATGAAAACGCTTTAGCTACAGCTTTAGCTAAACGGCCTTTATACTCGTATTTTGTGTGTAACCCCAAGTGTCAGCGTAAGCAAGCTAATACTTTTTACCGTCAATAACAGTATTCTTTATTGAAGCATCGTAATATCACTTTATATCGGACATTTATGACATGTGATTGATTTATTACACGCAAATATATGTATCAAAGGATGTTTGCGTTAGAGTAAGCAAGTAGTAAGTATATAACGGTCGGATCCGGAAAAGCACCAATTACAGGAAAAGGTAAAAATTTCGTAAAATTTCGCTACACATTTCCATCAAGGATGTAGATACTTTATTACATGTACGGTTAACTAGGGTTACTTTGATTCGAGGGGGTGACTTTATTGACAACGCTTATTTGGCTGAATTATTATTGTTTTCTATTTTTTTCAACTGACCTTTGGTTGTCTAAATATTACTATAGATAGTATGCCCATTTTTTACTTAATTACGAATATTACTGGTTTTATACAACGTTATAAGTTATCAAAGTAGCCCCATTTTTCCTAAAGTAACCCCGTTCTACTATTCGTTTCTTGCCGGTTCTTCTCATAACAAGGTCTCCCGCAGGGTTTGCGAACCCATATTATGGCGTAGCTTCTTTGACGAAAGCACATAAGTCATGTCATCACAACGTAATCAGAGTAGAAAAATACTTTGACTTTATAACTTCCTCCTGGAGGAAGTTATAAAAACTGCTGTCCCATAACTCAATAGTGGTTAGAAGCTATCTAATCATAAACAGCAGCCAAAAGTTCCAAAACTTTCAAGTTAATTCAAAATAATGCAACAGGTTTAATATACTTTCAATTTGTTAAGTTCGACTAACATTGTCAATTATTTTCGATTTTTTACAAAAATATCTCTATTAAAAACACCTTTGTCTTGCAAAGTTTGAAAGTGCTTTTAAACAGCAGTCTATAAAGTAAAAGAATGTTGCATACCATTTGTTGTATAACTTTGTTCTAAGTTGTGCTCCGTGGGCACGCCCATCAACTTACAAGGTGGACCGACGATCTGGTTAAGGTCGCGGGAAGCCGCTGGATGCGGGCAGCGCCTAGGACCGCTCGCCGAGGAGATCCTTGGGGGAGGCCTATATGCCCAGGAGTGGGCGTCGTATCTACGGCTGATGACGATGATGATGATGATAATTATATAATGTTATAGTGCTACACAATGTTTTATAACGTAATATAACAGCAGTTTTAGGTATCATCTATAATAACGGGAGCACGTTATTATAGACACAGCACTTCCTTTATTTCCATACATACATGCTAATGACTCGTCTTTCGAATGAAAGCCTCAAATAAGAACAAACATTTCCCGACAGGGAAAAATATTGAAATTTTGTTCACGTTTCATACATTGTTCTATGAAATTTGACAACTAATGTTTTACATTTTTGGAAGTTTAGGAATGCGAAGAGATTTTTAAAGATGTTTCAAATGATCATCGGAAAAACAAACATTTATCCAACATTTAAAATATTATTGTAGCAATACTAGTAATATAGGTACTGACAGTTTTATTTAAATGATGTTTGATGATAAATTGTATGACAATAAAGCCCGAATGGGTTTATAATCACACGTTTTTTTGTGTTCTGTTATAAAACAGAAATTTAGTATATCCGTACCGTTTTTTACGTGTCGTCATTGTAAACGGTCAGCCACAAACATTAATTTCGCATCACCTGAAAAGCTTCTGACAAAGTTAATTCCGAAAATGATAAATTGAACAAACCTGCCGGCCTAGCATGAGCGGCTTATAACGCGCGATATGATATGGTACGGCATCCCGTCTTGCTTACACCTTAGTGGGGTAAGCAAGACAACTTGCCGTACCATATCATATCGCGCGTTATAAGCCGCTCATGCTAGGCCGGCAGTGCGGGTTGCGGTAAAATGTGGGAATTAAAGTTTTTTTTTCAAAGTTGGAATTTCGATGCGCCTTTGCCTAATGAGCTA
The DNA here is from genome assembly GCA_949710035.1 of Crambus lathoniellus. Taxonomy (NCBI): domain Eukaryota; kingdom Metazoa; phylum Arthropoda; class Insecta; order Lepidoptera; family Crambidae; genus Crambus; species Crambus lathoniellus. Next base: position 36,654,530 of record OX453296.1, read on the forward strand.
ATGAGATGCATATTGAAGTCTAAAGTTTCCTCGAATCACCATCATCATTAGCTATTGTAAGTCGCTACTGCTGGGGCACTGGCCTTCCTTATAGATGGATAAGGAGAATGGGCCATGATCCACCACGCGGGTAGTACCTACGCGAAGCCCATACTCCGCGCCTCGCGAAGATCAGTTGGTCCGTCACATTTACTTATTTGATTAGACGTCTGTGTCGAGCACGCAATGAATGTAGTCCAGTCATATTAGGGGTTTCACCTCGGAATGAGAGATATTAAGCTGTAAACTCGTGTTCATCCTCATTTTGGTGTTCTAAAGTTGTCTCAAAAGTTTCATAAAATTAAAATTTAAAAAACCAATAGCCGATTTTCGGAGCTGACAATCTTATCATCGACTGCAACACAAAAGTTCTCAATCCTTGTTTCAATAAATGTCTCAGTTTCACAAAGGAGTTTGAAAATTAACGTAGGGTATCATTCTGATATGACTTTGTTATTCCTTGGAAAGTCGCGTCGCTGAAACTAAATTATCTAGCAACTAATAATATTAAAAAGTGGAAAGAATATATTTTTTATTTGTTTGTTTGTTTGTAATGGATAAATTCGAAAACTACTGAAACTATTTTTAAAATTCTTTCGCCAGCTCTATATACGTTATACCCGAGTGCTATAATATTTTATCCCGATATTCCCACGGGAACGGGAACGAACCCCACGTGGGTAAAACTACGGGAAGCCACTAGTACAAACCAATTTGTGGTAAAACATAGCGTTCAACCAAGTTTGTTTAAAAATCTAAGTAGAATTTCTAATTGATTTATAATTTGAGGAAATCTTATTAATTCGTATTTTGATTCGATCCATTAAATTTTAAAAAAACCTTAACTTTGTCAATTATACCTTCAATCCAAAGCCATTGAAAAAGGTACAATAACATATGTAATTTTCTATTATATTTCTTGTATTTCAGAAGGGTGCTTACGAACAAGAAGCTATTTCAATAATAGGTGTCTACTTAAACGTAGTCTCAGGAAAACAATTTAATAAGAGTTCTTCTTTATGTCAGGTAAGTACTAACATTATCAGAAAAGAAGGCCATGTGTTTGTTATTCAAGTTTTCTTTGTTACTAAATATAACTTTCTGGTTTGGTTCCTTTTCCTTAGAAGGAATAAAGGAAACTCTAAGTATAGGATACGAAAGAGACCCTTATCGGGTAGGAGTATCAAGTTCGAATAAAAGTCAAAACTAGGGGTTTACAGTATAAGTAATACCGTGCCGCCGTAAAAACATCTATCTTTTTGCCAACCCAATAAAAATATGAAATTTCACTCATTCCTATTGACCGGAAACCAAAAACCATGATTCACGGTTATGTCAAGTAATATTAAAAGATAAATAATTAATTGGGCCACAAAAAATACTTAAGTATGCACCTAAAATACTGAAATACACGCAATGTGTCCATTTCAGTATTTTTAGGTGCTAACTTAGTATTGTTGTGTGTCAGGTTAGGTAAGTTTGGTAATCAATTCATTAATTAAAAACCCATATAATTAAAAATTGTAATATAATTAATAAATTAAGATTAATAATAATTATTACGTAATAATACGTAATTTGTCTTTAATTGCCTACCTATTTAGTATTGATAGGCTTTGCTCAAACTTTCTTGAAAATAAAATAAAAACAAAATGCCCGACTGCAAAAAATTAACCACTAAAAGTTAGAGTAAGCTTAGACTGTACAGGGTGCCTACCATCTACTCTTATTGCGGTTTTGTTTAGGAACCTAAACTGATCTGCTTCGCTTATTCGTACCACGACAGCTTAATATCAATGACAGCGATTCAGTGATCATTCAATGACATTTCACAGCCGCTGAGCTGTCATCAACTCTTATTTGACTTATAACTCGGCAAAGTTAACATGACACCTGCAGGTTATACCCGTCTCTTTCACTCTCCGGGCATGACAGAATCGAGTGAAAGAGACGGGTAGAAGAAATAAGGACACAAATCGTTCGGTCATTCACATTTAGCAATTCATTTGCGATCCAGTTTTTAGAAGGTCAGAGTACGAAAGAAAGCAATTCATTTTAGGAACCTATTCTGCATCGCGCTATTTTTGAATCGCTGTCTTAAAGTTGATGGTAGGCACCCTGTACTGTTCGAGGGAACATAAAAATCTACATACATACATACTCACGAAAAACATAACCCTCCAGGAGCCGTACTCTGAAACGCAAATCCGAAACTTCGGTTAGCCCCGTCCCTTTTACTCGATTCTATCACAACTGGGGAGTGAAAGGGACAGGTTAGCGAAGTTTCGGGTTTTGCGTTTCAGTGTAGGCCCTCAGGTCTGTCACGTGCTTGCACGCTTTTTACCCTCCTTCTGTCGCAGTCGGGTGCACAGAAGCACGTGACGGCTGCAGAACTGTCAAATGAAACAATTATATTTCGCATTTGCACGCAACAATACATCTGTACTGCTATTTTCGCACAAATTTTGATATTGATTTATTAAAAGTTGCGACATAAGGAAAGCTCTGCCTATTTTCAGCGGACAGCTTATGTGTTTGGTTACGCTATCCAGATATACGAGTAGGTAGCATTTTCCTAAGCGTGTTCACGGGTGGACGGGTTCGTGGTCATATCGACTGCACGATGGTCGACCACACGAGCCACTCTACCGTCAACAGCCGGGCCACAGTGGGAGCTGACGCGGTGGCGACTGCGAGTGCGACATACGAAGTGCGACAGACGTATAAAAACGCTGTATCCTTGGTGGAGAGACTATGGTATGTTAATTCTCTATGAACTACGGCCTGCCTATTTTTAGGGAACAGCTTATATGAGAACAGTTTATGAGTTTGTTTTAGCTATCCAGATTTCCCTACGAGTACTACCATTTACCTACCTTACACGGATGGACGGGTTCGTGGTCATATCGACTGCACGAGGGTCGACCACACGAGCCAATCTACCGTCAACTGACGGGCCATATTGACTGACGCGGTTGCGACTGCAAACGCGACATACGTAGTACGACAGAAGTATAAAAACACTGTGACCTTGGTGCAGAGACTATGGTATGTTGTCTATGAACTATGGCCTGCCTATTTTCAGGGGACAGCTTATGAGTTTGTATTAGCTATCCAGATTTACCTACGATTAGGTAACATTTACCTTAGGGCATTCACGGATGGACGGGTTCGTGGCCATATCGACTGTACGAGGAGGGTCGACCACACGAGCCAATCTACCGTCGAGCTGACGCGGTTGCGATTGCGAACGCGACATACGCAGTACTAGAGAAGTATAAAAACACTGTAACCTTGGTGCAGAGACTATGGTATGTAGTCTAAGAAATGGCCTGCATATTCCTGCTCGACAAAGGACCGTGTCAAAGGATGCACATGACATGTAGGTACAGAAGGAAACTTGTTCTCGCACGAAATCACATCGCAGCATTCTGCATAGTAAATTTAATCATATCGCATCCCATGCATGGAAACTCTCGTTCTCGTAATCGTAAACGATACTATCCGTCAATATCTGCGAACAAAGTGTTGCCAATTGAATTTTAGTTCCGTAACGAAAGTTTCGTTACAGCGCTGCTCTGGTTTTCATACAAAATAATTGTTTTGTTTTCCAAACTTTGAATCTCTTCACATTGTCATGGCAACGGGCGTGTTGACAGTTCTTTCAGAACTAAATGTTCAAAATGTAGCTATTTCTCTTGTGTGGCCCAACCGCACCCATTGAGGTCAGCCGCTTTTTCACTCTGGACGCGGCCTTAGCTATGTGTACACGGCCAAAGTTTACATTGCCGCGCCATTACCCAATACTGCTTATTGCTGATACATATCTCCTATGTTTATCCACTCCGGAATTTAGCTCATAGAGGATTATGGGTCCCTACAGTCAATATTCGGCTATTTTACCGGTACCTTTTAAAAAAACCGCATCTATGAGAACATCTTGAAAGCATGATTTTGAATTAAGTTTAGGCATTCATGCGAGTATAGGAAAAAAGCACTACCCCAACAATTAAATTTTCGCACTAGATTCGACACAACCGAATGCACAAAACAATGAAACTACCGAAAGCCTTCCAAGGTTCCGGGTTCGAATTTTGGTGGTTTTTGTCTACTACAATTTTTCACATATCTTGAAGGTACTAGCGATATTTGGAGAAAAATTATGTTAATAACAAAACAAGTCTATTAAGTTAAGATTTAGCTATCGTTGAGGATCAAAGTTCGTTAATTCGACACTTCCAACGTTGTTACCTTTAAAGACCCGGTATGCTTTTGTCAAAGCTCATCAAGTTTACTGTAATGTTGATTGTATATTTAGCTAATGTCTATAAAGTCTAGTATAGCCTAACAGCTAACAGGTTTCCAATATCCATTTTCCTCTATACAATATGCATGTGGAAATACCTGATTAACATGGAACAGACCAATATAGAAACTATCCCTTGCCAAAAAATAACACAACGAGTGAGTGGGAGCCCTCCCACATTCTAAGGGTTCGTTCGAAGTAAAAAAATAAATAACTAATGATTTCTGGATTGCATTTTTTTCACTTTGCTTTTGATAAAATACCGGTCACATACAGTTCTCTAAGCAATGTCATTACTATTTCATTAACTTCAAGATGTTCCAGTGTCAACGTGTTAACAGACAGATCAGCAATAATTGGTAGGAATACAAATATTTTAAATATATAAATCAAATTCATATACAAAAGTCTGTAGCAAATAATCAACTGACACCATACCAAGCATAACGGTACCACTACTAGAAAAGGTCGAGGTCAAAATATGAACCTGGACTACTATCATCATCAGCCATTTTGAGTCCACAGTTCTCCACTGCTGCTGAAACACAGACGTTCCTAATGTAGAATAGACCATGCATGATTAAGATAAGATAAAGAAAAAAATATTCGTTATTCACTTAGACATAATAAATATGTACTTATTAATCTATACAAATAAATAAAATTGGAGTGTCTGTTTGTAACATTAAAATAACCGCTTTTTACTACATGCATATGATTATATATACGGTACACATACCAAAATGACATTTATTACAATTTTTGTCTGTCTGTCTGTTTATCTGTCTGTCTGTCTGTCTGTCTGTCTATCTGTCTGTCTGTCTGTCTGTTTGTTCCGGCTAATCTCTGAAACGGCTGGACCGATTTTGACGGGACTTTCACTGGCAGGTAGCTAATGTAATAAGGAGTAACTTAAGCTACTTTTTATCCCGGAAAAATATCACATTCCCTCGGGATAGCGTCGTGTAGTTTATTATCAACTAGCGGCCGCCCGCGGTTTTACCCGCGTGGTTCCCGTTCCCGTGGGAATATCGGGATAATAAGTATCCTAAGTTAGTCCTTATTACATCAGCTACATGCCAGTGAAAGTCCCGTCAAAATCGGTCCAGCCGTTTCAGAGATGAGCCGGTACAAACAGACAGACAGACAGACAGATAGACAGACAGACAGACAAAAATTGTAAAAAATTATATTTTGGTATATGTACCGTATACATAATCATATGCATGTAGTAAAAAGCGGTTATTTTAATATTACAAACAGATACTCCTATTTTATTTATTTGTATAGATGTATAGATGAGAAAGTTTGTGGGTATAGATGTATGGATGTTTGTTACTTTTTAACGCAAAAACTACTGAAAAGATCTGGGTCTGGAATAACACATAGGGTACTTTTTATCCCGATATTCCCACGGGAACGGGAACCACGCGGGTGAAACCGCGGGCGGCCGCTATCGTCAATATTTTCCTACTTTTCATTCACTTCGCGGGCCCAATGCGAGTGCGATTAACGACTGCAAAAGTAGCCGGAACAAACGGATTAACGTGCTTTCCGAAGCACGCAGGAACTCGAGATAATAAATTGTTGGTCACCCATCCCGTGAACGACCAATGCGAAAGTTGCTTACCCTCAACGGGACCTACTAATTTCAGTAATAATATAAGTATTGTAATGAGCAGCAGGACTACAACAGGGGACCAAGCAAGTTGGAATGTTGCTCTACAGTTTATTAAATTGACTCAGGAAGAACATAGCTTTCTAATGGTGAAAAAATTATTAAAATCCGTCCTGTATTTTTTTAAGTTTATCCATTACAAACATACAAACAAACAAACCCACAAACAATCTGATCTTTTCTCTGTATAATATTAGAATAGATAGTATAGACATTGAAATTGTTTTTCTTTGTCGAGCATTAGTAAGCCCGAAAATCTTTTTGTATGATGTATGTAACTGGTATGTATTGCATCTACTCGAGTTTTATTTTAAGTAAGCGGACTAAGGAAACTCACAGTTTAGAAGCTCTTAGGGCCGACTTTTTAATGCCTGGATAAAAATTAAATTTAACGTTATTTTTTTTACCGCTGCAAACTGCAAAATGGCCACCACTGTTACACTGAGTTTGTACTTTATTCCTCGTCTAATATAAAAGTTCAGGCTAACCTAAGTGAAAAACTACTGCCGCCCGCGCCGGCGAGAATACTTCTACGTTTGTGAGAAAAATAGTTTGAAAGTTCCCGGTTCCCGTAACAAAAGCGATCAGAAGGTGGAATCCTTTGAATATAAAAAGTTGTCAAAGTGAATAAAGTTAGTTAATGAAGGAAAATTGAACATAAACACTGGCTAAACAATAATTTCAAAATATAACCCCACGACTGCTAATACAAAACTAAAAAGCAAAAACATGATCATGCAGTCGGAGTGCTGTCTATGGAACACTTTGAAAAACAATAATTGAAAAACAATGAATTCTTATCTAAAAAAATCCTAATAAAGTGTAAGAGCTGGTACACACTAGGCGCTCGGCGTTGCGTTTGGCGAGCGTTGATAGCGTACACACTCAGCGCTTTGCATGGCGTTTGACGAGCGTTACTAGGGCGAGTATACCTCTGGTTTAGTGCGGATATGGGTTCCGAAGTAAATTGCTTTTAGTGTGGCCCCTCTACAATCGCTTCATAAGACGACGACGCGTCGTCGTTTTTTCTCGGCGTCGCGACGCCGAGAAAAAAAGAACATTAGGTGCACATAGTACTAAAAGATAAAATAGACGCAGGGAATGTATTTTACATTGTATCAAAACATTGTTAAAGTTTATTAATTGTTTTAGAATTTCTATAAAATCATTTGATGAACTTCTGCATATTTTATAAACTGACATTACGGGCGATTCATAAAAATGTAGAGAGTCAATTTCCCTAAAATTTTCCTCAACGTGTATCCACTCTACAGGAAAGCGCGCGATCACATGTACAGCCCCAAGGCGGCCCATGTATCTGAGAGCGCTCGGCTAACGCCAAAACTGACAGCTCGCATCTGACGCGCGCTTGTCAAAAAGCGCGCGGTTCAGTGTGTACGAAACATCAAAAATGTATGAGATGACAGGTTCTCAGAGCGCGCGTTACCAAAGCGCGCGCTCGAAAGCGCCCAGTGTGTCGAGCGCTTTCGAGCGCTTTCGAAATCGAGCGCTTTCGAGCGCTTTCGAAATCGAGCGCTTTCGAGCTCTAAGAGCTGGTACACACTGGGCGGTCGGCGTTGCGTTTGGCGAGCGTTGATAGCGTACACACTCAGCGCTTTGCATGGCGTTTGACGAGCGTTACTAGGGCGAGTATACTTCTGGATTAGTGCGGATATGGGTTCCGAAGTAAATTGCTTTGAGTGTGGTTCCTCTACAATTGCTTCAAAAGACGACAACGACGGAGAAAAAAAGAACATTTGGTGCACATAATACTAATAGTAGATTGTACAACAAGTGCATAAAACGTGGTTTTATGTACGAGTTAAACACTCTACTTTTCACTTCGAATGTGAGTTAAATAAATAGCAATATTGCAAAAAAGAAAAATAAAGACTTCGCCATATTGGCGGGAAGACTTTTTTTTTCTTTTTTTTATACGTGGCAGTGGCAGCACAGTGACTTTAGCATAGGTCGTAGTCCATAACACTCTTGAAATACTTATTTCTTAGAAAACTCATTACTTTTGCCTAGTTTTATTGATTTAGTAATTTAATATGGATTATATGTACAAAATTGAAGAAACAGAATGAAATAACAAGTTTATTTTACGAAGTTTAATTGCGTGTGTGACTGTTTACCTGACGACCTTTGTCTTAGAGTCTGAGACTTAGACGAAGGTTTTACTTTATGCACTAGAGCATAAAAAGCGATTTTATGCAGCCTATACCCAACATAAACACGAACTTTACGAGCATGAGAAGTGAAAAAGATATAATAAACGCTTGGAATGTATTTTACATTGTATCAAAACATTGACCTAAGTTTTTCAAGTGTTTTAGAATTCCTATAAAATCATTTGATGAATTTCTGCATATTTTATAACTGACATTACGGATGATTCATAAAAATTTATAGGCTCACTTTCGAACGAACTCACGGCTCACGAACGGCTCACATACGAACGGAACGATACGCACGAATACGAATAGGGATCGACCTTCGCTCATCTGTTTGAACAGAAGTAGGTATTTTGGATCAAATTTAGTAGGCTAAATAACATGTTGCCAGTTGGTGGGCTGAAATTTTCCTGTAATAAAAGGCTAGATGTTTAATCGACGATTGCAATCGAATGAAATCGATCGAAGTTCACCCATTTGTTTAATGAATAATTTTTATACCATTCGATAGAATGGATTGAGTCTACATAATGTATGTCTTTTGTATCAATTTAAGTGTAGCCACCTTAAATTGATATAAAACACATTTCATCCATTAAACAGATGGGTGAAGGTCGATCCCTATTCGTGTCTTAAGCCTAAAATATGATTGCCCGTGTCAGTACCCCATCCAAGCACTAAAAGCTATCTATCTATCGTGATCGTATTATATTGTTTGAAAAAAAGAGCAGCGCCTCTTTCAGTCGTATCTTCTTCTTTGGCCTCGCCATTTCCGGAGGTTATGCGGGGTCAGCTTTCTTCATCTTGAGGCGCCATCTGCTCCGCTGTTTAGCATCGTCTGCACGCATTGCTTCATATCTTTCTGGACTTTCGACTTCCACGTCATCTGCGGCTTGCCTCTAGCTCGGTTTTTTGGTGCAGAGGAAAGGCACTATTTATTAACCTATATGGTCATCGGGTCTTCTTAGGACTTGCCCAAACCATCTCATTTTGGACTCGATGAGCTTTTCCGTAATAGGTTCAACTTTGAAACTTAGCCTCTTTCTATCGTGGGAACTAAAATGCAATAGATATTTAACAACAGCACTTTGACAGCTTTAAACGGATAGTCACAGAACACGGAAAGATTTTTTTCTCGTGCGGATAGTAGGTATAGTTTACTACATACTGTATTACGATTACCATAGCGACAGCTTTCGTGCTTCGGCTGTTGTACGGACATGGGTGTAGTGTAGTAAACGGTAGAGTAGCGCGGTAAAGTAGTGTTACAAATTTATCTGACGCGGTGGTAATTTTTGGAAAAATCTTTTTATACTTTTGACAACCGACAGTCCACTTTGACATAATTTTTTTAATGCTTCTTTACCGCTGTCAAAGAATATATAGAGTGTGTGTCAGATAACTCTGCGCGTGACTGGCGCGTTTTTGGCGCTAGTTACAGTGCATTTTTTGTTCTTATGTTATAGAAAAGATTAGGTAGTATTCGATTTTTACCGCGCGCAGACTTATCTTACGAGCACTCTACACCCGCTGTCGTCGTTGCAAAAAGTTTGTACCACTTGCTACTCTACCGTTCTAATACTCGTACTTGTGTACACCCGGCTTGAGTCGACTAGAGTCAGCGTGACTCAAGCGAAACGATAGGTTTCTTTGTGCAGAAATGAAAGTAATGGCCTAAATAATTAGCTCCTTCACACAAAAAGTATTTGTTCCGCAGCACAAATGTAAAACAATTGTATAACGTGACTACAGTCGAAAGTCATAAGAAAAGTCTTATAAGTAACCAGTTGTCCAATGTGGGCGACGCGACGCGACGCGATGCGACCAATAGATGCGAGGTTACAGAAACGTAGGCGGTTCTCACACCAGCGACGCGCCCCGCGCCGCGGAACACAGATCCGCAAATTACGCACGCGGCGAACGGAGGAGCAGATCACCTCTCCGCTCAGATTGCACCACGCTCCGCGCGGGTGTTGCTGTTGAACGACGGCACTGCGCTCACGTACGAAAACCGGCACGATCACGATACTATGGAGCTCAGTGTTTTTTATACTAAAATTAGTAAATTTTAATATTGTATGCAAGTACGTCAATACGTACTGATGCGAAATGATTTAAATAAAAGTTTTATAAGTTTAAGTTCTGTTGTGTAATGCGGAAGAGCGGAGTTCCTTTAATACAGGCAATTTGGACTTAATAAAGGAACCCCAACGAAAAAGTTATTAAAACTGTAAACAAATAAATACTTTTCATTTTTTTTCATCTTTTTATACAATATTAAAATTTGCGATCCCGCGCTCCGCGAACGGGGCGCGGTGCAGTGTGAGCTCCGCCATAGGACTCGCATGCATAAATCAACTACCTACCTACATGTTACGCGTCGTCGTTATGTGTTTTGCCGCGTTGGTCATTCACCTAGGACAATAGGCAATTAGACTTAGACAGAAGTACATGCGGTCGGTATGCGATTGTGGTTGATAAGCAACTTTAGTAAAGATCAGTTATTAGATTGGTGACCAAAAATAGATTAATAAAGTTCTTATTATTTCGGAATCCTCACATTTACGTTCATTGACTTCTTTTTTTACGGTAAATTATGTAAGAACAAAGATATTCACAAGCGTTAATAAAGCGAGAAAGAGTGAAAACTGTCTTCCTAAATTTTGTTCAAAACAATGAGCTCTGCCTTGTAAAACATAAACCACCATTATAAGCTGATGTTGCTGGAAATACTGAGTTAATTTTATTCGTGTCGTGAAAGAATGTTTTACAAGATTGCAAAGGTTTTTATAATGGACAGAGGCGTTCAGCCGTTTGTTCCTTTTATTTTTGATATTTTTTCAGTGTCGTCCTCGCACCAAATTTTAACTGATGTTGAAAATACAAATACAAAATACAAGATAAGAGCAGAAAAAAATGAGACTTTGTTGTACATGGTTAGAAAAATACGCATAAGAATGAGGGTTATTTTGTTTATTTTTAATGTAGTACCTAATCCTATAAACCAAATAATATTAAATTCTATCGCGAAGGGGTAAACTAGAAAATGATCCGGAAGACTAAAAACAAAGCTGCAGTTTAGTGAGGGTTATAATGTGAAATTTCATTGAACTAACTTTTATTTGAAAAGCTTCTGCTGTTTTTGTATGCTTGTTACCCAATTCCATTTTCTCATTTAGCACTGCAACCCTGTAATAGCTTGCAATCATTCAGATTGGACGTTTATCTACGAAAACGTATCAGCGCCAAACGTGGCCAGTGATCAGCGTCGCTAATTGACAAATCGGCTCATCTGTCACGTATTGACGAATGTAAGGGCTTTGAGCTTTATCACACTTGGACACCATGGCAGCCAGCAATAAAAATATGTCAATAAATATGTATTTGACTTGGCGTTGGCTGCTGACCTCTCTGCCATGCCATTCCAATGTCATGGTGCTATTAAAGGCTGCAAAAACTGTAACATCTTATCCCATGACCAACCGTAGTAGCGCGCCGTAAAAGAGTGGAACCCTGCGTCTTTGTTTCCGTAAACATAAAACCCTGATGTTTTAACACGTTTACAGTCCCATACAAAGTTGGTCTGACCACCCGATATGTCGAAAACAATTAATCATTTATTGTTTTCACGAATAACCTGATAACCTGTACTGTTTTCACGGATTTTGTATGACCAATTCTTCCCTCAAAAGTCCACAAAATAACAAAAACCATACTCATAAGTCCGCTTCAAAATTGAGGAAGAAAACTTCTATGGTGCTATGAACCCATATGGGGTCATAGGACTGCCAACGTGTTTAGCTTAGAGTGCAAAGGCATCCATGCTCCATCCATCGTAGATTACACCTTACTTTTTGAAAAAGCTTGATATCGAGACATTGAAAGAAAGAAAGAAAGAAAGAAAAACATTTATTGGACACACACACTTATAAAAGAAACCATCAAACAAACAATAAATATTGAGAAGAGAAAAAATAAACTAAAACTAAAAACAAAAAATAACACTTAGGTGTGTGTGTGTGGGCCAACAAAACCCCCAGAAGATTGGACATTTAGGTATCTACCAAAACGTATCAGTTTCAGCACTACTCTTGGCCATTGATCCACGTCATGGACAAATTGACCCATCTACTGTTACGGATATGTTGTACCATTTTGAACTTTGACATTAAGGGCTTATAGAGACGAACGGCACTTCGTTGACGGCAAATACAACTGCAGCCGTCGTCGCCACCTGTCGACAACCCGACGCGCCGTATAGCATCTACACACGTTCCGATCCGACCGCCGATTTGGTCTGCTCCAGACCAAATCTGGACGTGTGTAGCGTAGTCGTCCGACCATAATTATTATTATTCGTGTTTGACGCGGTCGGCCGGATTTGGTTCGCACGAACTTCACTTCCTACCAAATCGGAATGTGTGTAGGCTTACGACCGGACCAACTTGGCAGTGTTGACAATTTTGGAGGTTTTCCCCTAGATTTAGGGAGAAAATATGTAAAAGCGGTAATATTTAAAGCAGGTAAATTACGTTTAAGGGATTTTCAGAGGATTCAATTTAATGCTCGTTCATGAGTTTTACGTAGGACTGAACGAACGAAAGGTTTAAATATGGCCATTTATGAAAAGATTCTATTTATCTATTTGTTTTCTTTTAGAATATTTTGTTTAAAAACTAGCAATTTGTCGTAAAACTAAATATATATAAAAAGGGCATAACATCTCATCAATAAGTGCTGCTTTTAGTAAAAATTTAGCATGTTTTAGTATTTTAATGAAAATAACAGAAAATTAAAAAATTATGAAATCGTTTTTTTATAGTACCTAATAAAACATTAAAAACCGTAAATATTTTTCTTTTTAATTTATTTATTGCAAGCAAATTGATGTTTTCAGTATTTATAAATAATAATAATATTGGGAGATTAGCAGTGGCTGGCAACACTGCAACAACGGCTAGAGGTCGGCCAGACCAAATCGGAACGTGTGTAGCGCCGACCGATTTGGTGCGGCAGATTTGGTTTGAACGTGTGTAGGCGCGGATCAGATCTGCAGTGAAGTTCGCCCGCACCAAATCGGCGGTCGGATAGGAGCGTGTGTAGCGGCTAGTAGGCGGCCACCACGTAGGTCGCCACGGCTGCCGCGGACAGTTTATTTTTCTTTTTTTTTATCCACAACGGGGTAGCTAGCACTTAGCCTTCATGACACCTGATGTTAAGTGGTGATAAGGCTGAAGGTAGAAGCGCACTACTCCCGGATCCCCAATCACTGAGGAACTGGCTATCTTATCTCTAACTGCCGGAACACAATAATGCTGAAAGCATCACTGTTATGGCGTCAGGCTTAGATAAGACGGTGGTAGCTAGCCAAGCGGACTAAGAACAAGTCCTACCACCAACAAAACCGAAAACAATATGTAGGTAACCACTGGGAATCGAACCCGGGACCTCTTGGTCTGCAATCGGTGGTGTGATGTGAACCACTAGACCACAGAGGCGGTTACAGTATCAGTATCTGCCGTCAACAAAGTGCCGTTCGTCTGTATGAGCCCAGTGTGACAATAGGGGACCGGAATGTTATTGATGTGTGAAGAATAACGAAAGTGAAATAAAGAATTCCGAAGAATAAAATATCCGAAGTAACTAGTAGCTGCTTTTTCTTACTTACTGTGGCAACTCAGTCCTTTCAAACTTTATTGCATCATGTTGTTAGAATTAATTACCTTTATTGAAATCATTCAGATTGGACATTTACCTACCAAAACACATCAGTTTAAGCCATATAAATAAGTTTTCAACACACTTGCTCATAAAGTGAGCCTTAATACATCGATCTTAGGGCCATAAACCGAACTATAACACACGCGTGCATAATAATATTACAGTACTAGTTGCGTAATAGAATTATCCCTACAAAGTTAAATAAGTACCTAACTGCAAATTATATGCGAGTAAACAGAGACTCTTCAATTTAACCGGGTAATACAGTATCCCTACAAAGTTAAGTAAGTACCTAACTGCAAGTTATATGCGAGTCAACAGAGCATTTTCAATTTCACCGGGCAATAGATACAGTTCTTTTTTTGTAACAACAGAGGTTTTATACGGCTGAAAATCCATTTACGATTTTAGAATAAATAAATGTGTCCCTAATTAAGACAAAAAACATAATTAAGTATATTATTATCACATTATTTATAATTCACAATAATTTGTTATAAAACATTTGCATTTTATCACTATTATTATAATTATTTTGAGGTAGGCTGTATGGCTGTATGTAATCAGTCACCTTACATTTGGCGCGTGCAAAAAAAAACTTGCGCGCTTTTTCCCTTAGCTAATGTTAGGTTATTGTATGCAATAAATGTTTGTTTTTCCTCGCAAGTGTGTTGAAAAAATGCGTATGAAACTCGTGAGCAACTTACTCACTAGACACTCGGCTGATTTACGCCCTCGCCTGCGGCTCGGGCTGCAACCCACAGCCTCGTGTATAATGAGCAACCTAGCTCACTTGTATCATAATATACTATTATGGTTTAACGCCTATGCCCAGCAGTGGGCGTCGTACGGCTGAAATGATGATGATGGTTTAAGCACTAGTCGTGGCAAGTAATCAACGCTGTAGAGCAATCGGCTCATTTACCGTTACAGACCTGTCATACATACCACTTTGACATAGTGTGACAATCATAAAATAATCGATGGTGTACTTCGATCAAGAAGGTGCTATTGTTGATCGAAGATACTGTAGCTGTTTTTCTTACTTGTTGCAACTCTGCTTTTATTGCAATCATTCAGATTGGACATTTATCTACAAAAACATATCAGTTTGAGCACTACTCGTGGGCAGTGATCAACGTCGTGGACAAATCGGCCCATCCATCTCGGTCGGGCCCGATCGATGGGACCGCAACGCCACCCGAAATTCCTCTAATACAATTACAGGATGCTGCGGTTGGATGCTGCGGTTAAGCGCTAAATAGTTGGGACATTTAATTGAATTCATTCTACGTCCATGGTATATCCTACTTTAATCGCTAAACGTTATATGAAGAGGTCAAAGGGTTTGGGAAAGGTATTTATATTTATTTATTTTTGAAATATATACCTTCGATCAACAATTAAATATATACAATTTAACTTAAAATATGACATTAATTTTTTTTCCGTAGCCCTTCAAAATACTTCACAATAAATTTTTAAAGATTCGTAAAAACGACCATGTGCTAAGTATTGTTTTCGTGACAGTCACAATGTGCCCGGAAGCCGCGGGTGTGACGTCGTAAGCGGGCCGATCGCCGTATATTGCAGCGCGTCTTGATCACGTTTGCGTCTTGACGTTTGACTTCGTATTGCCGTAATGACATAACGACGCACACGTCACGCAAACCTCTAGTCCCACAATCCTGTCTGATCCGGTGACATCCGTGACAAAGGAACCACTTGCAATACGAAATTAGCTGTCAAAATAGACTGTCGTATGAAAACTGTTTTAGTTCCAAAGATTATCACCGGAACAGAAAACTTTGTCACACTGTTAAAGCCGCGCGTTATCAAAAATGGTTTTGCACGTCAACTGCACGTACATAATGCGTCATAGAATTACCGCGATCGGTTCGATCGCTCGATCCTCTAGCTAGTCTCATACAATATTGTATTAGTAAGGGAGAATATTATCAACATGTCTTCACAAAGTACGGTATATAAAATTAAATCTGTATTGTGCCTCTGTGTACGAATACTTCGATCAAAACACCAAATAAAATCTTTAATCGTAAAAAATCTAAAAAGGTGTAATGCGATGAAAAGGGACTCCAGAAACTCCAGAACTAGTAGTAATGAAAAATCAACTATAAAGCAAGACTTCAATTCAATGTCTGCTCTGAACCAGTGCAGCTGTGTGAGTAGGTAAATATGACCTGCCGGTGCGGTATACGGGTAGTCAGGCTGAATGACGTCACACGGTAAAAGCCGAAATTTGCCAGCGAACAACCGAGGCAATAGAGTATTTTAAGCAAATTCATTTTTACAATAACTTTGTAAATACTAATCGTATCGAAGTGAAATAAAAACTATTGGTTTTGGAATAACGGCTTCTTTACTGGTAGGTATAGGATAAAAATAACTTTATTTCATTTTTTTCAATGTCCATTAT
Source organism: Crambus lathoniellus (assembly GCA_949710035.1). Classification (NCBI taxonomy): domain Eukaryota; kingdom Metazoa; phylum Arthropoda; class Insecta; order Lepidoptera; family Crambidae; genus Crambus; species Crambus lathoniellus. Next base: position 36,670,888 of record OX453296.1, read on the forward strand.
AGTTTTATATGAGGTCACGTCATAGCAATATAATATCAATGATTTTCCATTATTTTGCACAACATATTTTATACTATAGCCGAGCAATCTTAGATTGTAGAAAAATGGAAAATAAAGTATTTAGAAAAAATCGACCCGTCTCACAACCAGCTCCGATGGGACTCGAACCCACGACCTTTCGCTATCCAGGCGACTGAATCTTAGATTGCATTACCTACATATAAATAATAACATTACCCTTATAATAACTGACATAAACAAAACATAACTTATAAAGCATGTAAGCACTTAAAACATCTAACAATTTCTTTAAGTACATAATGTAACGAGTCAATGGGTGCTTTGAACAATGCTTCAATAGTCATATTAGCCATAGCAGCAGTTTTCCGATCAAGCCATTTTCATAATCTACGAACCGGATTTTTTTACGGAATAATGAATAATAATATAATATTAATGAAAATAATGTTGGATTGATTTCGAACTTTTTACCGGAACAAAACCACAATGGCCTCAGATAAGAAAAGACTTTCAATGTTACATTGGCAATATTGTATTTTACTTTTTTAAGGTAGGTATTCTTAAAAACTAGCTTGTAGCCGGGTTTTACCCGTGGCCCCACCACTATGACCCACTGGTGGGTCCATAGGTTATTTTTATTCCCCGTAGACCCACTGTTTCACAGTGGGACTACGGGGAATTGAAACAAGACTGACTTTAACCGAGGTCCCACTGTTGTCATGTTTGGAAAAGTATGAATAATATAATAATTATTATATAAGTATATTTTAATTTGTATTTATATAATATTTTACTTACGAACTTACACTAATTAATTAATTTGATTTTTTTTCTTTGGGGTATAAAGGACATCCTATATTTTGTTTAATAAAATAAGTTTTTATATTTTTGTTTTTATTTAATTTATGTTAAGTGGGGCATTGCGATGGAACTACAGTCATAAAAGCATAAAAAATGCATATTTGGGATATGCCTAGTGCAGTGGGTGTACGGGGAAAGAAATTACCTGAGGCAATTACCCGTGTACCCACGGAAACTGACACATTGATATGTATTATATAAAACTCTATTGCAGTGGGTCTACGGGGAAAAAATATTCACCGTAGACCCACCAGTGGGGCTAAATGGTGGGGCCACGGGTAATACCCGCTTGTAGCTTGTATCATATACATCATTTATCACTCCAGAAAACAATAACGCATCGTTTGATATACAGAACGTTTTGATAAGCCTCGTTGTTTAATAAATAGTCAAGATTTTCACTAAACTTTTTTCCTGTAAAATTTATCGAAGCGATAACATTTGTTTGTACAATTGTTTACAAGCTTAAGCTACTAGGATCCAGTTCAATTTATTTGATGTTGTCATATCTTATTTCTATTAGTTGATGAATCGGACTATGTTCTTCTATTATTACTATTTTAATTTTTCAGTTTTTCAGTTTCAAGGAATAGAGATAGGTACGTATAGTGATTCAGAGAGCTAATTTTCTCTGTCTAAACTTACATACAAAACAAAAGGAAGTATTGACAAGACAGGTAACATGATTACATGAATAGAAAACGAATGATGAAATAACAAGTTGATGGGTAATTGTTATCGAGCTATATCAACAAGACGAAAAGATGAGGGATAAAGGGTATCAGAATACAAACGAATTTATTAGATATCGTAGTGTTTGCCAGAAAGGAATGAGAAAATTAAGTAATATTTATCATTAAACTAAAATAGATATATTTTCTTGGAGAGTGGTTCATGTAAGTACTAAATATTTCTAGTTTGACGTTTTAGATTTTACAAACCTTCAATCAACAACTCAAAAAATATATTTTTCGTTACTGGACCGAAATTTTTAAAAACAATTCTCATAAAATACATTAATAAACTCAATAGTTTGTTACGAATTTGAAAACCCAATTTCTCTTTTTAAAATTTCTCTACTTTTCGTAATATAACAATTTTATTACAAAATTTTGAGTAGTTACTCAAATATTCGAGTTCGTCAAGAGTTAAGGAAATCACTACACTAATCCCACACTATCTAAGAGATTAGAGCATTACCACACCCTTTACCGGTAGACACAATTGTATGAATGTCTCCTTTGTGGTCGTCTTATTGTGAGGTCCAACTTGAATGGGCCGGCTTGACCGATTCGCAAACCACTTCGCCTCGAACCAATTTTTATTTTATTAAGGTTCCGGACATAATATGCCGCCTTCTCCGCGACTATAATAACGGTCCCGATAACCCTTCTCGTAATATTCGTAGATTTTAATTCCGACGGGAAAATTGTGAAGCGAGATTCCGTTAAGATAACCTTTTGTGTTTGTCGGGAAAGAAGACTTAGACTGGAAACAACTCGGCAAAGCCAAAGTAATCCAGGCTTAGAAGGCTCTGCGGGCCGGCCAGAGTGGGTTGTGTTTCGTTCACCTACTTTTACATGTTACTTTCCTTATAAAGGAGGTGTCGTTTGAACTATCACCTTTGAGACAATTTGATCGATTACTCATATTATGTTGCTCTGATAAGATTATTCTTGTCATTATTATAACCACTCTACACTAGTTAAAACCGTTAAGCCATATAACAGTTATGGTGCAGTACGATTTTTTTGGGCAGTCATGTAAAAAATATTGTCAGCAAACGAGCTGACGAGCACAACCAGCTGCCTATCCGCTAGGAATACAATTTAAAGGTAACACGATCAAATGGTCAGAATACTCGTCCTTATGATTTTTGTATGAAATTATGACCATGCTATTTTAAAATTAAATGTCTATACACATAGGTAGTTAAAAAAATAATTTAGAACACACTTTTGAAAGCTGTTGAAACTCAACGTTGTGGAAATTATCAACACGACTGTAAAATATTTCAGAGATGCTTTTTTTGTTTCAATCTGAAATGAATAGAATGTTAACAGCTAACGGTTTTTGAAATCACGTTTCCATGTTACGCTTTTAGTTTACAACATATTTAATGTACACAAGCGAGACGCAACGTCGAGTAAAAGATACACTTCCTAAAAGGTAAATCATAAAATACAATGTACTCTGCCGCAGTGAAAAATAAAATGTAACATGGAACCTACATACTTTCATAGAAGAATAAAGAACATTTCAATTTAAGATTTGAAGCATATTTTTGAGAATAGGTTGTAATTTCAAGTCCATAATAGATTGCCTCATATTTAATTTTGGGAAAGGACTTTAGTTACCTATATCATGAACTAGGTTCTTATTTTAAAAGGATGAATGTTTTTTAAAGTCGCCTGTATTATAGCCTGCTTTCCAGTCTCATTCTCCGATATTGGTAGATAAAAAGTAATTCAACTAACCTTGGCTTGGAAGGTGATGCCGTAGTGGAAAGCCTCGTCGGGGTGCAGCGGGATCCTCGTGTCGAAGTCATCGTTGGGGACCAGGTTGTATTGCTTGCTGGAGGGCATCTTCCTCCCCCACTTCAGCAGCTTCATCGGGACGCGCTTCCAGGAGCGCACCTTCAATGCTCGCACGCACCTCGCCTTGTACCCCCGCCTAAACATCTGGTCTCATTCTCAGACACCGGCGGGGAATAGTTATTGTCTCCTCTGGTTAGTTTGAACCTGCGAACAAAATGATAGGGCTGTAGGTGTTTCATTCGACGACCGATTTGGCGTTGGGGTAGTATACCTGCCTCCTGCGCCAGAGGTCTCGGGTTCGATTCCCAAACAAGGCAAATATTTGTTAAAAAGTATATAAGTACTCATATATTTATTCGTTATCTGGTTACTTGGAGCTAGATAATTGGTGTGATTGTAAAAACATATTTATTTTTATTTGTTGATTATAAACAGTTATCTGAAAGGTTTTTTTGTTAAGTAACTTAACTAAAAACTTATTTCAGTTTACTTTTTATAATAGGTGTCTGTCAAAACTTGTAAATGCACACCTGTATTTGTATTAGATTACAATTTGTTACTATCTAGCTGTAAGTTGCTCTATTGTAAAATAAAATATACACGATCTAATCCTCCTTTGCAGAGAAGACGTTGTTCCGTTCACTACCTGCAAACCTGAATACTTATGCTCCCTGTAGTAGACTACGGCTTAACGTGGCCAACGACCGTCTTTATCATTTTAAACTTTTTCAATCATTGGTCGACAATACCATGGCTGACGTTTGCGAAAGTCATTTTTTTATTTATTTACGAGCCTTCCGCCCGCGGCTCCGCCCGCGTGCGCTACACGACGCTATCCCGTGGGAATGTGATATTTTTCCGGGATAAAAGTAGCCTATTCTCCGTCCTTCCTAGGGTCTCAAGCTATCCCAATTACAAATTTCATCAAAATCGGTTCAACCGTTTCGACGTAAAAACGGAACATACAGACAGATAAACAAACAAACAAATATACACATTTTCGCATTTATAATATTAGTAGGGATTTTTATTTTATAATATTTGGGGAGCTTATGTAATTTTTTTTGCGGACCTGCATGCATCACTACTTTTATTTTAATCTAAACATGCTATAACCACAGCAACATTAAGCTCCTTATGAGATTTTTACTTCAGTTTATACGTTAGTCGTCTTTTTTACGTCGCTGCGCCTGACAAGTTCCACATGTGTTTTTTGTTAGGTTTTGGGAAACAACAAAAAACGTGTTATTGACTTAATTAACGGAAACATTGAAAAACCGTTAATGTAATATCATAGACATTTATTATAAACATATTACAATTACAAAGTTTTACACAAATAATAGTTATTTAAGGCACTAGATTTTTTTTTCACTAAAATGTGCACATAACTGGTTTCAAACCGACTAAAATAATGATGTATGTGCATTATGCACATTAAAGAATTTGGCTTTCTGACACTTTTTGTTATTTGAGGTTGTATCATTGTGATCTCATGGTTTTCTTAGATCACAAAACCATCATCATCATCATCATGACGGCTGAACGATGCCCACTGCTGGGAATAGGCCTTCCCCAAGGATATTCACAACGATCGGTCCTGCGCTGCTCGCATCCTTTGGCTTCCCGCGACCTTGACTAGATTGTCAGTCTACCATGTAGGAGCCTGCCCAGCTGCCCACGGAGCATCGTCTGGTATCGTATCGTCGTCGCCATTCAAGAACCTTTTCACCCCAACAGCCATCGGTTCTCCGCACTATTTCGCGCCCACTGCCACTTAAACGATGCAATCCTTCGAACGATGTCGGTTGGTCTACTTCTCCTGCGGGAGCAGGAGAAATACCAAACATCGCTCATACCATTGCTAGCTGGGTGACCTTAAACCTTCTTATGAGACCCATACTAAAATACCACGTCTTACTTCCATAGGTCATTACTGACAACACACACTGGTCAAAGACTGTCGTCTTGAGACATTGAGGTATTTCAGCGCGAATATATGCCGGAGCTTCCCGAACGCTGCCCATCCGAGCTGGGTTCAACGAGAGATTACTTTCTCGAAGTTGGACTTACCTAACTGGACCGTCTGTCCCAGGTAAACATAGTGGTCAACAACTTCGAGTGTAATGTTCCCAACATTTACTAAAGCGGGAGCAACATGGGCATTGGACATGATTTTCGTCTTATCCATGTTCATCTTAAAACCCACACTTTGAGAAGCATTACTGAGATCCTCAAGCATTGTGTTCTGGTCTTCCAAGGTTTTACCCATAAGAACTACATCCACGGCAAACCGTAGGTGTGTTAGGTACTCGCCATTGATGTTGATGGCGCATCCTTTCCAGTTCAGAAGCTTAAAAAATATCCTCCAACGCAGCTGTGAACAGTTTCGGAAAGATGTCGTCTCCTTGTCTCACAACTCGCTGTAGTTTGCATAGGATTAGAGCTCTGGTTCTGTAATCGGACTGACATGATGCCGTTGTGATATAAGTACCTCAGCACCTCGATGCTGAGGTACCTGTAGTCTATTTATCACCTCTGGAGAGACTGCAGCACCGCCGTCTCAATCGAATCAAAGGCTTTCTCATAGTCCACGAACGCCAAGCAAAGTGACAAGTTGTACTCTTCGGTCTTTTGTATAACTTGCCGTAGTGTATGAATGTGGTCTATGGTACTATTGCCTTTTAGGAACCCGGCTTGTTCGGGAGGTTGGAAGTCGTCAAACCTGCGAGCGAGACGATGCGTCATGTCTCTCGAAAACAACTTATAGATATGGCTCAGAAGCGAGATGGGTCTGTAGTTCTACAAGAGAGTTTTATCACCCTTCTTGAAAAACAGCATCACATCGCTTCTGCCCCATGCCTTTGGCGTTTTGCCGTCGAGGATGACTGAATTGAAAGCCGTCTGGAGGACTTTAAGTATCGGCTTTCTGCACGCTCTCAGAAGCTCTGTTGTGATTCCGTCATCGCCCGCAGCCTTATTGTTTTTAAGATGCTTGAGGGCCATTCTAATCTGGTAAAGGCTGACGTCCGGGATATCTTCTATATAGTGTCGGGTAAGCTTGGCTCTAGAGTCTTTAGCCTTGCTTTCAACAGGTGTTTGCGTGGAATATAGCTGTCCATAGAAACTCGCAATCTCTGCTGTTTAGATCGTCCACATCTATGCTGTTCTCAAAGGCTGCAAAGCGGTTTTGGAGCTCGGGCTGAAAGCATTCGGAGTTTTGAATTTGAGCCGGTATTGGTCGGAGCGTGGGTTTTATCAGTCGCGATCTTTCAAGCTGGACGTTAATATTCAATGTGCCTCTCACCATGCGGTGATCGCTTAATTCTTAACAGCGTTGATCTCACTGACATCATTGAATTTGTGCCTCTTTGTCGACATGATAAAATCGATCTCGTTTTTTACTTTACCGTCCGGACTAATCCAGGTCCATTTGCGGCTTACGGGCATGAAGTCTGTCAGCAACTGGCCCCTTTCGTTCCGTTGCCCAAATCCAAATTGCCCCACTCTCAACTCATCACCGCAACGTTGCCCCACTTCGCATTGAAATCCACCATCACAACCGTGTAGTGGGTTTTTTAGCTATGCATAGTTTTAAAGATCTCTTCATACATAGCCCCCACTTCGACATCGTCGTGTTTCGAGGTTCAGTGAATATTATTTCGATATTCTGAGTATCAGGTACGCTACCCTGCTCGACACACTTCCGATGGCACCTAATCACGTTGTTACAAGGAACTTGCTTGTGGACGATGAACCCGACACCACCAAGAGAATGTTGGTCGCCCTCTCGGTGGTAAAGTAAGTTACCGGATTGCAGGATAATTGAATCCTCCCCCACTCTTCGGACTTCAGATAATCCAATAATATCCCAATGTTACTTACTAATTGCCTCTTCCAACTCTACGAGCTTTGCGTCGGGCCTCAATGTGTGCATGTTGTAGGTTGCCAGGTCGAGACGTCGTTGTTGGTAGTCGGATCTTACCCGGGGATTCTTAGCACCCCCTGTCCTTGTTATTAAAGAACATGAGACAATTAAATAAAAAAAACAACTATGCGGTAAATTCATAATGCACTTACCCATTTTACTATGCTTTATCTCCTAAAAACTATATTTTTATGTTGTTTACACCACAACTCTCACATCGCTGACACAGTTGGCGGGCGACTTAAGACGGAACGCAAATCCTTTATGTGCATTTCGGCACATACGGCTATTTCCCAACGGTCAAAACACATATGGAATTTGTTAGATTTGTTTCTATTTCGAATATCACAAAAATGATTTTATGAGCACATAGAGCATCAAACGGAGATTATTTTAAGTGCAAAAAACAAAAATCAAAAAAATGCACATATGGAATTTGTCACGCGCAGCGACGTAATAGTACCTAGGTACTTAGGTATCTTTGTTTTTTTAATCCACAACGGTGTATCGCTTAGCCTTTATCACACCTGATGTAAAGTGATGATAAGGTTATCCTTATAATCCTTATGCTTCTCTCGGAATCCTCAACCACTGAGGAACTGGCTACCTTATCTCAAACTGCTGAAACAAAAGTTTATGTTATGGCGGCAGACTTGAGCTTGAGGCTCAACTCCTGCTCAACTCACACTAGGGCAGAATCGATGCGAAGCTATAGCTTATTCACCTTTACTTTTCTATCAATAAGGTACAAAATTGTGTTATGTTAATATGGGAGTTTAACGAAATCAGAACTAAAAATGCTGGTTCATACAGCTGGCCTCATAGAATAAAATATTCATAATGAGGGACACCTTTATCGGCCTCCTTTGTAGTATTTATTAAAAAGTAGTAGTTTGTTATAAAAAACAAAAAAAACATAGTAAGAATTCCCAATGCAAACCAACCTAGAAATGAAACAACAATTTAGTGTTAAAAAAAGGCCGAGAGTGTATTGGGTATGAATGTATATGACATATTGTGCTCGCAACAATACAAAGATATTTATTTAATGTATTTAAGCCCAAATAACTTAGTATCTTATTTATACTCGTGCAAACGCACTCGTTCATCGTACAATACTTTGACATGTTAAAGCATAGTACATTATAACTCAATGTGTTAAAGTAAAATATTTGCTTTCTCTCTTTCTTGGTAAATAAGATGCCAGTACGAAAATAAATGTTTTTGGCATCGTAGACGCGATCACGCGTCTGCGAAAGTGCGAAGCGGGCGCACCGCGGTAATATTGGTCGCTGTCAGTCGCGCGGCGGACGCTGTCACTTTACTTTATATAGATCGACAATATTTTTTGTTCCGGTGACCGTGGCGCTGGTTGGACAGTGTAACTTGACCTTAAAATGACATTATGCACAAAACACGTTAGTTCCAGTTTTGGCCACCGGAACAGAAAACGTTGTCGCACTGTACAAGCGACCACCAACCATACCGAATACAATACAATCGGTCACAAACTCACAGTTTACCATAAAAAAACCGAACATCATGGTGGATTTTATTTAAAAGGAAAAACTTTGCACTTATCTGTCCAAACGCCTTTCAAAAGTAAGTTTTTGAAATGCCCATCCAAATTGAATTCTTAGTTTACCATTAACGCGTTTACAATCGGAACAAACCCACTTGAAATTGGTTCGATCGGGGTCAACGAGAGAAGAACACAGTGGCAATCAATGTTTGCTGACGTCTGGCTTCGGACAAGCTTGTGTATCCAATTCTGCCACTCAGTAAACGTGATGCTTCGACAAAATGTATAACACAAATCGGAGCAATCAAATGGACCAATGGACTTTGTTTGCAACTTAGGCGCAGTGCGATTGTAGAAGTACATACATATAAAGAGTTTTATTGTAACTCTAGGATACACCTTGCGCCCACGGCTTCGTTCGCGTGGACTAGACGAATGATATTTTTCAGAAATAAAAGTAACCTATAGCTAAGCCCTCAAACTATCCCGATACCAAAAATCACGTCGATCAGTGACTCCTTTTTGACGTGAAAGACGGCTGACGGACAAACAAACACACTTTCACATTATATTATTTTTCATGTCTCATATTCTGAAAGTAACTCATAACTTGCCTAAAATGCGGGTTGAAAGTGGTATGTTGCGGCCCTAATGAAATTTAAAAAGGAATAGGAGGGGTCATGTCAAAATCTGTAAGTATCTCTTTGGACATTTATTTACCAAAGGTATGCAGGCAAAGGCACAAAAGCCTATAAGTACAGCCTGTTTTGCTATTATAAAAAATAATTAATATCGTAGAATTATTAATTTAATATCTAAAACATTGTTTTATTTTAAAGAATGCGTTTTTAGAAACAGATTAAACCAAATAAGTTATTTGTAACATAAAAAATCAGGCTATTAATTTCATGGAATTGCATAGAGTACGGATCAAACACCAAACAACCTTTAGTAGGCTGTATGGACTTAGTTTCCCTTGCCTTCCCTAAAATAGAGAAAATGAACAAAAAAGTTAAGTAAGTATAGTCTTTCGAAAATTCCGCGGCCATAGGAAAAATAATTTTAAAAGTATTTCTGTTTATTTTTACTTTCCTCATATTCAAAATGAAAAGTAGAGTGTTTACTTCGGGTGTATGGACCCATAACAGTCTCGAACTATCGACGAATCGACTGTTATGGGTGCCATATAGTATTATATGATCTGAGGGTGCCATACATCCCTTGCTTAACAATCTACTATTACATATTTATAATATTAAGTAGGTAGGTACTTATATATTTCTCGCAATGATATTGTAAGACCCGTGATGTTATTTACACTAGGGATATTTCAATTCCCTAAATATTGTCTACCGGCAACTGATCGGCATCCGCAAATAGAGCACAAAAAGCCAGTTTGTTTACCTTATTCCTGAAGGTTGTGCGATAAACTGGGTTAGATTTTTTCAGACCGATTTACTTATTTTCAAAAAACATTTTAGACTTTATTTAATAATGTCCCTATTGAAATTATAATATAACATTACTGCTACGCAGCTGTAGATGCACTCAGTAGAGCACTGCTGAGACAGAGTAAAAGAGCGAGTATTTTAACTGCCTACTAAAGGTCGTCAAAAGCGAGTGATGAGGTAACATCTGGCCGTCTCGGTACAGGGCACGGAATAACCGCGACTGAAGACCGCGACTGAAGGGTACCGAACGTTATGCCGTGCCTTGTACCGACGACGGCCAGAGATGTTACCTCATCCCTCGCTTTCAGATCTAGGGGTTAGTAGGCAGTTGAAATACTCATACTTTACTCTGGCTAAGATGCGACTCAATCACAATAACTTATCTAGATAAAACGAATGCTCAAAACATTGACATGGCATTCTTAAGGAGATGATTCCCGACCGAAATAGGCACGCTAACGCTTGCTCGGCCGCGCGCGATACACTTCACGCGGACGCAGCGGCAGCCGGCAGTGAACTGTGAACTGTGAACTCGCGAGCGCTCGAAAATCACTTAAAATTCAATTAAAAATTAAATAATAAAAAAATTTAACTTAAGACGGCCGGAATCCCTCGGCTATTCAAAGACAATTATTTTCGTATATTTTTCACTAGCTTTCCGCCCGCGGCTTCGCCCGCGTGGACTTCACGACCTTATCCCGCGGGAATGTGACATTTTTCCGGGATAAAAAGTAGCCTATGTTCCTCTCCAGGCTACAATGTATCTGTGTCCTAAATTTCAGCCATATCCGTTCAGCCGTTTTGGCGTGATTGAGTAACAAACATACAAACATCCAAACATCCAAACATCTAAACTTTCACATTTATAATACTAGCTTTCCGCCCGCGGCTTCGCCCGCGTGGACTTCACGACGTTATCCCGCGGGAATGTGATATTTTTCCGGGATAAAAAGTAGCCTATGTTCCTTTCCAGGCTATAAAGTATCTGTGTCCCAAATTTCAGCCCAATCCGTTCAGCCGTTTTGGCGTGATTGAGTAACAAACATCCAAACATCCAAACATCCAAACATCCAAACATCTAAACTTTCACATTTATAATATTAGTAGGATTAGTAGGAGTAGGATTAACAAAAACCAAGTATAAGTACTGCATGCAAGTAATAGGATATAAATTTGGATTACGATTAGACGGATGTTTGGGATTTTATTTGATACAGTAAAGTATCACCAATCGAAAAAAAAACGGCCGGAAGCACTAGATAAATAACTGTATTATAACATAAAGGTATTTTGCCAAATTTTAAGTAGGGTAAAGAAAGGTATATTGGTGGTATAAGTAATTTGGTGATAGTTTTGTAAACGGATTACCACAAAGTTCCCTATACGAGCTCATTCATGAGACAGCGCTAGCGAGTTCCTACGAGTGTGAGGATGATAGACATATATCACGCGCTACGCTTCAACGTTTCTGTGTTTAGTAAACAATCTTTATATAAAATATCACCAAATTACTTAACCATCAATATACCTTTCTTTACCCTACTTGTGATTTGCAAGTAATCCATAATTTAAAATACCCTATTTTGGGGAATACCAGCCTTAATTTTTAATGCTTAAATGCCCAGTTCCCTAACAATTTATGCCATTATTTTTTATTTGCTAATGCTTATCATAACATTTATCACCTTTAATTTAATTCTACAATAAATGCATCATTAAAAGTAAAAAAGAAATGATTTGCTACTTACGTGTGTTAATTTTACTACAGTTGATTACATAAACAGTCACTTTGAATAATCCGATCCTTGTAATGCTAAATTGCGTTCCAAAATTTCGTTTAATCAGTATTTCTATGCCGGGTGTGAATTCAGCTCGAAAGTTTCGGAATAAACGTCGAAAGGCGTCGGTTGTCGTGAAGTCGTTTCACTGGGTGGAGCGTAGGATGCTTCCACACTGCGATGCGCCGAGCGAATACAATTTCTCCGAGTCGAAGTTTTAAGTTCGTGGTTTCAGTTTACAATTATTCACCCGCGCTGGTACGCGATTTTTTCCAGTAAATTATTTGATACTTTGGATTGGATGGAATTCGAGTGCATAGTTATGGTGAAAAAACGTTGTAGGGTAGCACGTCTTATAATAATTACTATAAGTAATACAAGAGCGAAGATAAAGTTGACTCGCATTTACATTCGATTTTATTTTCTCGTCATGCTACCGATGTAGTACCTCGACACTAACGTAAAAGAGAGTCAAAGCTATCTGTCATAGCATAAGAGATGTAAAACAACATTTAATTTTTCTAACATCACAAAAGCCGCACCGGGCGCATGTGAGCGCCTGTGGACCTACACGAACCACAACCACACCACATCGCAGCGACAAAATGTGGTTATGAGTGAATGGTGTCGATGCAGCTTTTAGCAGTTGCGTTGTGTTGTGCGACAAAATGTCGATGTCGCTAGTAGTTGTGATGTGGTTCCGTCGTATGCGATGTGGCCTGCCGCTAGTTCGCAGCGTTCGTCGCTGGTGGTTGCGTTGTGGCCGGTATCACCTACGCGGGCCACGCGGCCGATAAAGACTGCAAAATGTGGTAAGTACGTGTGAATTGTAGGTACTATTCATTTCCAATACAAAATGCGCCCCGCACACGTGTAGTGGTTGTGTTGTGGCTGTGGTTGTGGTTGTGGTTCGTGTGGGTTGAGCCTTACTCAAGAGTCTCGAGACGTTGATTGAGAAGTTACGTGACGCTTCTTAATCGTGGTCTGAGAATATTAATTAGTTGCTTACGCGGATAGCGGTAAACAGCGGCTGCCTGCTAACTAAGCGACGAAAGACGAAACGTATTGTTCTTTGGAGTCGGTTTGTTTTGTTTTTGAGATAGGTTGGATCGCTTTTTGCAGCAGCGTGATATTCATTCCTGATTTAGGGAGATGATCTTTAAATTGATCGCGTAATTTTCTTACTTAAAACTTGTAACTATTGACATTGAGATAATGTACTTAATTCAATGACTATTTATGACATATTATTATGAATTAAATTTATATTTCATGAAACATTAGACACCTATATGCCCTAAAATAAAGACACATTAATTTTTCCAATAAAACATTTACCCCATTACAGCTAATTCTAAACCAAAATCACCCAAGAATAAGGCGTCTATCAACTTACCAAAAAAAATTAAAAGCAATTCCGAAGGAAACCATCAACAGGGGAGCAGAGCAGACAGCCAAACAAACTCTAACCGCCCAGATATGACTCATATCATATGAGGGAAACTTGTGAAATTGAACCAACTTTCTAAGACGTTTTCGAGCAACCACATCGTATGTATAAAACACGCAGTGGAAATCCTGGAAAATGAGTATTTTTTTCATCTTCTTTTATATTTTCCAATTAGAAACTTCAAAGTTGTGACTATGAAAGTCTTTTAAGGATCGTAAGGGATGATAATGTTGTATTTAAGTATGCTCCACACGAGGGTAAGTATAATCGAAAATCTTATTAAATGAATAATTCCAATAATATGTTTACTGTTATATACATATAATATATAAAAGCAATTGTAACTTCTTAAATTAAGTATTCTCTATTGTGATGGAAAGTAACCATACTAAAAGTTGAGATGGTAATTTTTCAATTTGATGACACTGTATGAAATATAGCAGGGAGAAAAAGATTGCCCTGACGAGTTTCTTGCCGGTTCTTCACGCAAGTTCTCCCACCTTAGGATTTGCGAACCGATGATGGCGTAGCTTCTATGACGTTCATAAGTGTTGTAATCTATACCTAATAAAAATGAATAAAGAAATTTTGAATTTTTTGGTATTATCCTGCCCCACGTTCTCCGCGAATCCATTTCAGGATTTCAGGATATTATTATATGATATGATATGACCGATAGGGACCTGGTATTCATACAAAATAATACGATTACGATAACGATAGTTTTTCATGCTAGGGACACAGGTACTTATGTAGGCAACAAATCTCAGAGTTAATTGCGTCATAAGTATGAGCATCACAAAGAATTCAAATTGTGAAGCCCATCCTCATCGTTAAGCTACATTCCAAACGAATTTAAAGACAATGAGCGCTCAAAAATAATAAAGTCCTTTGATAAAAAGGCATGCGAAAGGCAATCATTTGAAATATTTTTCAATATAGTTAGGTACCTAATTTTACTCCAATTTCAGACTTAATTAATAAAAGAGTGTGATTTTTCAAAGGTAACCTTTCAAATACGCAAATTAATCTATAGTAATAGTGTAACTCGAAAACATTAAAAGAATTTTAGTTATTAACTTTTCTTTGATGTCTACACTTTGAGAGAAAACACAACATGCAAGGGTGACCATGAATGAAGCACAAACAGTATTATAACTATAAAAGATGATGATAATATATAAAACGGCGACTCTGGTGCTTTTAATGTAATTTAAAATAAAATAAATAAAAAATACAAAGCCAAGCAAGAAAAATAAACCTAAGACTAAATAGGTCAATAAAAAAGGATAAGAAAGACTAATAACGCCACCCATGCAATGCTGATTTAATATGTGCCATTTTTTTATTTGACCCCCTTATTTCATAACGTGGACTAAAATAGTCCTGGTTTAAAACGGGTACTAAACTGGTGCTGTCTCTTTCATTTTCCAAATAAAAAGACAGAATTCAGACAGACAGAACCAGGTTCAACTTTGGTCCACGTTATGGAATAAGGACATTTTACAGGCTGCGATAGTCCACATTGTTAATAAATATCAAGATAATTTTCAGCTAAGTATTTATTTTGTTGTTTTATTCCTTTCTGTGAATATAGGCATAAAACAATTTCTTCTCATAAAAAACCTAGACACGACCGTCGCTCTATGTCTATATATTATGGACCTACTTGCCTTCCGCCCGCGGCTTCACCCGCGCGGACTACACGACGACGTTATGCCGCGGGAAAGTGATATTTTTCCGGGACAAAAAGAAGTCTATGTCCATTCCAGCTCCCAAATCCAAATAGTTTACTATTCGATTACTATAACAATAGTTTTTCATGCTAGGGGTACTGTAGCCCTAACACGAAAAACTGTCGTTATGATAATAGAATAGTTAAGTATACTTTCCTTCAAAGGCTGTCAAAGTGCTGGGGGACGATTCTCAGGCAATCGAGAAAAGTTCACATTTATAGCTCGAAATTCAAATATAACACAGTTTTTGTATTGTCAGGATTTCACAATCGAAAAAGTTCGATCGAAAACCAGTCGAACGCTACGAGTGGTAAAAACCAATAGATGTTCGTATACGAACTAAGCTGTCAAAATGAATTTGTTGACATGTGAGACAGCTTAGTTTGTTTGAAACGTTCTAACTTTTCAATAGAAACCACAAACAAAATGTTCGACATACGAATTACCACACTGAAAAAGTTCGAATGCCTGAGAATCGGGCCCCAGATGTCAAAAATGTATAGAATTTTAATTCCTAATACAACCAAAAGAGGCGCTGCTCCTATTTTCATACAAAATACGATCACAAAAACCATTACAATAACGACATTACTGTACTTAAATAACTTTGCAAACTCCTAAAGCCTACTCATCTTTTCAAATAGGTACCTACGCTGTCTTCTCTTTAACCCATTCATTAGAAATAGTAAGCCAGCAAATTATCAGATGTACTTACATGCTATAAAGCTCATCGTTGCAACCGTCACTCAAAATTATTTCATCATGTCAGCCGAACGACGCCCACTGCTGGGCATAGGCCTCCCCCAAGGATCTCCACAACGATCGGTCCTGCGCTGCCCGCATCCAGCGGCTTCCCGCGATCTTGACCAGATCGTCGGTCCACCTTGTAGGGGGCCTGCCCACGAAACGTCGTCCGGTATGCGGTCGCTATTCGAGAACCTTTCCGCCCCAACGGCCATCAGTTCTCCGCGCTATGTGTCCCGCCCACTGCCACTTCAATGATGCAATCCTTCGAGCTATGTCGGTTGTTTTAGTTCTCCTGCGGATCTCATCATTTCTGATTCGATCGAGCAGGGAAATACCAAGCATCGCTCTCTCCATTGCTCGATGGGTGACTTTGAGCCTTCTTATGAGACCCATAGTAAAAGATCACGTCTCACTTATTCAAAATTATTTAAACACAATCAAATAAAATTTAATCACCTCAACATGAATGCACAAATACGGAGACTGTTAAAACGTAATAAATCCTAAGTTCTTAAATCTGTGGAGTATGTTGCGAACTTTTCTCATTTAAGACTCGAAAGTTAGGCAGTTAATCAAAGGTGTATTTGGAAGTAAATGAAAATATTTGAGAAGCGAAATAACACTGTTTCATTTCATTGTGATGACTGCAATCTGTCATCAAGACTGCAATGTAGCATGGGTCCTATGACAGCTCATTCTCGCAAAGCAAAAAGTTCTTTAAGCTATTGGAATAACACTCAATAAAAACAGCATTAGACCTTTTTTAGTGCAGCTTATTCTAGAAAATTAGACCCTGTTGCTTGTGCAGAAGCAAAATTTTTCTTTGTATGAAAGTGAGCCGTCATAGAACCCATTTTATATTGTAGGTACAAGTATACAAGTAAAATAGCAGATTGTACAACAAGTGCATAAAAGGTACCATTTTACCCGAGACGTATTATACAGGGCGTCCCAAAATTAACTCACATGGAGGGAAAGTACCTTAAATACTGAAGATATAAAATTTTACTGAAAGGTGACTTCATTTTTATTTTAAAAAGAAAACGAACTGCATTCAAAGAATTTTAGGTAATCAACTGTCTGAACTGGGAATCGAACCCGCCGAATGTAAAAAATATATTTCTCTAATTTAATTGTACCGATCGAAAGGCTCGATCATACCTTATCATTTTTTCTTAATAACATAGCATCTTAAATAAAAGGAAGTCTACGAAATTTAACATTTAATGTTGAATAACAAGTTTGTGTAGCGTTATGGATAGCCTTTCCTGTGACTGTCGTGCTCAAAACTTTAACATTTCAATGTATTACTAATGAGTGAGTGAGTTTTTATACGTGGCAGTGGCAGCACAGTGATTTAGCATAGCATAGATAGATCGTAGTCCATAATGCTCTTGAAATACTTATTTCTTACATAACTCATTAACTTTGCCTAGTTTTATTAATTTAGTAAGTAATTTAACATGGATTGTGTAAAAATTAAAGAAACATAATGAAATAATCACTACATAGTATAAAACAAAGTCGCTTTCTCTGTCCCTATGTCCCTTTGTATGCTTAAATCTTTGAAACTACGCAACGGATTTTGATGCGTTTTTTTTAATAGATAGAGTGATTCAAGAGGAAGGTTTATATGTACTTTTTATCCCGATATTCCCACGGGAACGGGAACCACGCGGGTGAAACCGCGGGCGGCCGCTTGTAAGTTTATATAACGAAGTTTAATTGCGTGTGTGACTGTTTACCTGACGACCTTTGTCTGTGCATAAAAACCGATTTTATGCAGCCTATACCCAACATGAACATGAACTTTACGAGCATGAGAAGTGAAAATTAAATTTTCTTTAAAGTTTAAAAATATTGAAAATGAAGTATTGGAAAAAGTATACTCGTCTCACAACTAGCTCCGATGGGATACAAACCCAAGATCTTACACTAAAAATATTTTTTTGAGTTTGTGTGTCAAATAGTTTACTTTGATAAATGGTATGAAGTCAAGTTCAACATTGAGATAATAGATAGGTAGGATAGTTAAGATTTTACTAGTATGGTACACTCGTTCGCAGAAAAACAGGCACTTACCAATCGCTTAATTTTTTTGCGGACTTGCTCTCTTCATAGTCATTTAAATGAAACTCAATATACTACAAACGATAAGCATTTTTAGAAGAATGATGAAGAAGGATCTTAGAGTACAATTATACCATTACATTAAAAAAAGTTCGTAAATATAGGTTCAGAGTTTCAAAGAGGGTGGAAGCCTCTGGAAGCCTTCTGGTGGAAGGTGGCCACAGGGGGCTGTGGCCACCTTTTTACTAGTGGGTAGGCATAATGGTCCGAAGCATTTCAGCCAAAAATAATTGTATGTTGAATTATAAAGAACGTATGTTTTAAAGGAAAATGAAACAATAGGTACCTAAATATACAAACAAATTGCATTTTGTGTAGAACTTTTTGTAAATATATAAAACATAAATAGCTTAAATTTTGATTATAAAAAAACTAATATTTTTATAATACCTACCTTAAACATTTTAAAATAAACTCACTTTAAGATATAAAATGGCGTTTATTAAAACTATATCGTCGTTCGGCATTCAATACCGCGAATACAACATTAGTCAAATTTTACAGGAGACAAAAAAAACATCGTAAATTGTACTGTACACCTACTATAAATTTAAAATTATGTTATTTGAACTAAAATTATATCTTATCATTGGGTGCAACACATTTTTTTCGTTTTAAGCTAGTATTTGCAAGTGTAAGTCACATTCGCGGTTTTAATTAATTACTTTTGGTCATATTCCTATCATATTCGCGGTTATGTTATATATGATTTATAGAAAACCCAACAGATTTAATTTTTTGTAAACAATTTTGGGAAGTATCTATTTAATTTTAATCATCATCATCATCATGTCAGCCGAACGACGCCCACTGCTGGGCATAGGCCTCCCCCAAGGATCTCCACAACGGTCGGTCCTGCGCCGCCCGCATCCAGCGGCTTCCCGCGACCTTGACCAGATCGTCGGTCCACCTTGTAGGGGGCCTGCCCACGGAACGTCGTCCGGTACGCGGTCGCCATTCGAGAACCTTTCCGCCCCAACGGCCATCGGTTCTCCGCGCTATGTGTCCCGCCCACTGCCACTTTAATGATGCAATCCTTCGAGCAATCCTTCGAGCGATGTCGGTCGTTTTAGTTCTCCTGCGGATCTCATCATTTCTGATTCGATCGAGCAGGGAAATACCAAGCATCGCTCTCTCCATTGCTCGCTGGGTGACTTTGAGCCTTCTTATGAGACCCATAGTAAAAGACCACGTCTCACTTCCATAGGTCATTACTGGCAACATACACTGGTCAAAGACTTTCGTCTTGAGACATTGAGGTATTTCGGACGCGAATATATGCCGGAGCTTCCCAAACGCTACCCATCCGAGCTGGATTCGACGAGAGATCTCTTTCTCAAAGTTGGACTTACCTAACTGGATCGTCTGTCTTAGGTAAACATAGTGGTCAACAACTTCGAGTGTAATGTTCCCAACATTAACTGGAGCGGGTGCAACATGGGCATTGAACATGATTTTCGTCTTGTCCATGTTCATCTTAAGACCCACTCTTTGCGAAGCATTACCGAGATCTTCGAGCATTGTGTTCAGGTCTTCCAAGGTCTCAGCCATAAGAACTACATCATCGGCAAACCGTAGGTGTGTTAGGTACTCGCCATTGATGTTGATGCCGCATCCTTTCCAGTCCAGCAGCTTAAAAATATCCTCCAACGCAGTTGTGAACAGTTTGGGAGAGATGACATCTCCCTGTCTCTCACTCGCTGTAGTTGGATAGGATTAGAGCTCTGGTTCTGTAATCGGACCGACATGGTGGCGTTTTGGTATAAGTACCTCAGCACCTCGATGTACCTGTAGTCTATTGGGCACCTCTGGAGAGACTGCAGCAATATCCTTATAGTAAGATCTAATTAAAGCAATCAACAGTCTTGTTATAGGAAAATTATGAAAATCTTACGATATTAATATAATTTGTAGATGGTTTGGTACTAACCATAAGTTATTGAAAATGAAGGTATTAGAAAAAAAACGACCTGTCTCACAACTAGCTCCGATGGGACACGACCCACGACCTTTCACTGTCCGGGCGAATGCTCTAAACACTGACGACGACGACTCCGTAGCTCAATGGTTAGAGCATTCGCCCGGACAGTGAAAGGTCATGGGTTCGAGCCCATCGGAGCTAGTTGTGAGAGGGGTAGTTTTTTTTATACTTTTATTATTTTATATATTTTATTATTTTTATATACTTAAGTTAATTAATCTTTATGTAGGAAATTATCATAATATGCAATTGCAAACATTCATGTGAAATACTTGTGTTTTATTATAATGCTTCAAACAGGAAAAACTACGGAAGAGTCTTGCACTCGCGATTGCTATGGGGCGGCAATGAGAAACTGGCACGTTCGCGGTTTTGTTGGCGGGAAATTAGGTTCGCGGTTTTGACCGACTTAAATATAACAGGATTGGAGTAAGTTTCAGCCAAAATTTAAATGTAGGATCGCGTATTTGTACGATTAGAATCAAATAAAACAAAAAAAAAAATTTTGTAAAAATGTCACGTTCGCGGTATTGAATGCCGAACGACGATATGTTATACAGTATGACGTGAAGAATGTTAGCGGCTGTTATTCTAATCTAAAAGCCCATTCTTGGACCGTTCATTGTTTTAATTAAAATATTGGCAACCATGGGACCAGTGGCCAAAACCAGGGCTTCTACCCTAAATAATAAGCACTATCAATTTCAACGCATAAAAAATTAAAAGACCTTTTCAGAAATTGTTACCCGTCTTTCATTCAATCTGTAACCGATATAGAAACACAAACGCCCGCTATTTTATATTAGCAACAAGACAATGTTAGGTACTCAAAACTGCGAGACAAAGGGATGGTGTAATTCGGACTAACTTTTAACGAAGCCCACAAAACCACGAACAACATAACTACCAACTCAAGACATTAAGTCTACAAAGGTATATTTTTCCTTGTGGAGTAATTGAGGTTTTCACGAGTTTCTTTGAAGCTTTAAGGTACATTGCTGGTCTTGTTCAGACGATGTTAGTAAAAATGTGATGTAATACATGTCATATGGAGCTTAAAACACTTTTCTAAGTTACTGCTCTAGCAAGGTAAATATCGGCTACTGGCATATTATAAATAAAACATCACCAGTTATTGCTTTCCTTGTGGAGTAATAAAATTGAAGTTTTCACAATGCTTTTTTCCATATTGTTTTAGGTACTTAGTTACAAACATTTTATGAAAACTTTGCTACTAACAAGAAGGAAGCATTTTTTTTTTGAAAAAAATAAATTGTAATGTTATCGATAATGAAGTACTTAGGTACTTTAGAGTGTATTTTGTACTCTGTGGGCAATTTCGTAAGAAATGTTTAAGCTATGATATTTTATATAAGCCTGTTTGGAGGATGTTGATTTCAAACCACTTAATATAATGTACCTAGTTTTAAGAAAAATAGTGGTAAAAAAAAAGTGGTTTGACAGAGTCGAGCTGAGGCCGTCCTTAGGGCAGGATCCCTAGTTTGATTACTGTAGCTATGTAATATAAAGTAGTATCGTTTTCTAGGAATAAATTATCTTGAAAGTGAACCAATTATTTTACTTGTCCCCTACCACTACAGTACGTACTGAAATTAAAAAAAAACAAACGACCCGTCTCACAACTAGTTTCGTAGTACTTCATGTTAATAATTAAAATTGCATTGTGAATGCAAAAAGAGGAAATATCATGTGTTACCTATAAGTTATTTTTACTCACGAGTAAAATTACTTAAATCTTACCTTTATTATTACTATTTTCTGTAATATCAATAAGTGATTAATTAATATAACGTTATTATATTATAAAACCTTCACATTATTTTTTTTCATGTTGTTGCTATTTAGCATCAGCGCTCACCACCATCATCTTTTTACAAAATCTCATAGACAACCAATATTTAAAATATCCGCTTGAATTGAACATCTTTTTATGAATTTAATTTTTTTTGCATTCACAATGCAATTATGTAAGTCTTTACAAGAAAAAATGTAATAGAAAAATAACACCAGCTCCATAGTAGATTTTCGGACGAAATATAACGGGAACGTCTTGATATATCGGTCCGCATCGTGCAAAACGATTTCGAAATAGACATGTAGACGAATCTGATTTGACTGGTGACGATATTAAATTAACCTTATGCCTATCGAGGTAGACTAGTTGACCTTTAACTTGACTATATTCTGGGCAGTCGGATACAAATACGAGTATGTCGCGTTGCCAGTTTTACATGGACTGACGTGAGTCTAGTAAACAGCTGTTTACAGCAATAAGTATACTCGTCGTTAGGATCGAGGGAAAGTGTACTTTTTCTAATACTTTATTTTCAAGTGTAGGTACTTAAGTTAACATCGTCACTTTTTGACAATTTCGAAAGTTAAAAGAAAAGTAAAAAGTATATTTGAAATAAATAGATTTGGAATTTTATTAATTTATTGAATGCAAGGAAAACATTATTAGGTATAGAACTTGGTAGGATCTGGAATCGGCCTTTAAAAACTTTTGTTTTGTTGCATGCCATATTCACTCATATCAGTTCAAGGTAAACTGCAAGAACTAACTAACTGCAGTAACTATATACTCTGCAAGATAAAATAATTCTTGCCATGAATCATTTAATGCTATAGTACTCAGATAGATGACTAGATGCCTGCGACTTTGTCCTCGTGTCACCAGTTTAATCGTCGGCTTTAGGTATTTAAGTTTAAGGTTGCATCTCAGTTTATCTACATAATAATATTGTATTTAACAAAAAGTGTGATAGTTGTATTAAAACTACATAACTTTGACCCAAACCACAAGATAAACTTGTTATTTCAAAGTTCAAATCGCAAGAATCCGGTAATAATTGGGTTTGTATTGCAAATTACCTAAGTATAGCTTTCATAATATAGGTATTGTAAAACCCGAACCTATTGAAGGAAAAGGCTATAAAACAATTAAGCGATTTCTAAACAGTGTTTATAAAGGTTAACATTAGGCAGAAAAATTATTGTGTTGTGTCTTCTCATTAAGTGGATAATTATAATCTATGTAAATAAAAATGAATATTGCTTGTTAAGCGCAAAACTCAAGAACGGCTGGACCAATTCTGGTATTTCTTTTTCATATGAGTTCTACGGAAGGTTTTAATGGAGAAAAAAACATAAAATTTCGTGGAAAATAGTAAAAACCACAGTTTAAATCCGTCTTTCTAATCAAAACGGAGCAACGGATCGACGTGATTTTTGGCATAGGGATAGTTTGGGAGCTGGAGAGTGACAAAAATTACCTTTTTATTCCGGAAACATATTAGTTTCCCGCCGCGGGATAACGTCGTGTAGTCCACGCGGGCAAAGCCGCGGGCGGAAGGCTAGTTCATTATAATAATTCTATCGGAAAGCATTCTATCTGTATTTATCCAATTATTAGTAATAAATAATTCTATCGGAAAATATTTTATTCTTATGAATATTTTTCATTTCGAAGTATTGTAAGTATTGGTTGTATTTGATAGAAACTTGTTTATGTTTTTATAAAATCTAGTTTTAATTTTCCCAGTGTTTAACAGCTAAAAACTATTCAAAAATGCTTACTTAAAGCTATGATATATGATTCCAAGTCCATTTGATTTGAAAATCGCCTTTTCTCGTTTCATTAAATGAAGCCGCATGAAGCTATAATCCTTCCAACAGCTTCGTCGATGCTATGGAGCTTATACTGGAAATAGGTTACCGGGTTAAAAAGCAGATATAAATTATTTAAGGATATTCCGTCGCCACTTCACATTCACACACAGCATTCATTTCGCATTTAAACACGAATCATTATGAAAAATTGAAAGTATATGTCTTTCGAAAAATACTCCTAGATAAAATCTTAACCAGCGACCGTACTCTGAAACGCTAATCCGAAACTTCGGTTAGCCCCGCCCCTTCCACTCGATTCTGTCTTGACTGGAGAGTGAGAGCAACGGGTATACCGAAGTTTCGGGTTTTGCGTTTCAGAGTAGGCTCTCGGTTTTTCAAAACCGCTCGCTCTCTCTCTTCTCTTCTCGCCAAAAAGATTACATGTGCGCAAGCTTATGCTAAAAAATTAGACCCATTCCTTGTTCAGAAACAACGCTTTGTTTTGCACGAAATAAGCTGTCATAGGACTCATGCTACATTGTACCTACAAACAAATAAATAGTGGCTCAGCACTAAAAAAAGATTACATGTGCGCACGGTGCCAACGAGCCACTTTTATCTCTTTTAAATGACGTGTAGTAAAATAACTAAGAAAAGAAACCGCTATGCATCTGTTTCGAAGTTTCTCTAATATTTAGTGCAATTAGGTTTCAGCACTTTATTTTAGTTCCTTAAGAAACGGAACTATTATGCAGAGCTATTAGCAACAGACAAGGGTAGGGTACGGACAACGGTAGACTAGGATTTACAAAACTGTAAAATTTCTGATGTGTGGCTGGTGCTGGCTGTACAATGCTATGCTAGCCTTGATGATGTAATACGTATATATGCAAGTTGCAGAACTGAGTTCCTCGACTAAATTACACTTAGTGTGCACTTTCACCCGACTCCCTGGTTATTACTTATTGTAAAACACAGACGCGATGATGCAAACGCGTTTTTTCTGATATTTACCTCATATTTGACTTTGTTTTCAATCGTAATCTGATAAATATGGTGGTTACGCATTCATTTAGAAAACTGCAATAATAATAAAATGTTCTAGAAGACGAGTTTGCAGGCGGCCGCTAGCCTAAAAAAAGGCAAATAATATACTTCTTCCTCGATGATTTAAAGTCCCCAGCATTGGGACTTTAAATGGGACAGGGGCATTCCTTATGGATGGATAAGGAGCATGGGCCATGACCTACGATGCGAGCCCCCATGCGGATATTAACATTTGCAAACGCAGTCGGGTACAACAGCTAAACGTGAGCTCAACATTGGCTTAATACTCTCAGGCTCGGTCACGGGATCGGCTACCCAAAATTTTATTATAAAGATAATAAAATTTTGGGTAGCCGATCCCGTGACCGACCATTGCGAAAGTTGCTGAACCTTAACGATCGCTCCTCAAATATACTTAACGGTACAAATTAAACCAGCCAAACAGCATAATACCAACAGTAATGGGAAAAGTTACAGATATTTATGTGAACATTTTATTCAATCCTCTTTTTCCTCATCTAGAGCAACAAGTTAGATAAGTCTACGTAAGTTAAATAAAATTTGTCGGACAGCTTAAACTTACGTTCGTTCAATCAGCCAAACATTCAATTTTTTTTTTCATTTTGTCTATTACTTTACTAATGTTGAAAAGAGGAAAGATTAGAATTTTTGTTTCTTTGTAATGGATAACCTCAAAAACTACTAGACTGATTTTGAAAATTCTTTAACTAGTAAAAAAGCTACATTACTCCTGAGTGACGTAGGCTTTTTTTTATCCACAACGGGTAAGCACTTAGCCTTCATCACACCTGATGGTAAGTGGTGATAAGGCTGAAGGTGGAAGCGCACTACTCCCGGAATCCTCAATCACTGAGGAAGGGGTATATATTATGACGATATTCCCTTCATTAGTAAAGTACCTATTGAAATAGAAAGAATTGAAAAATTTGTAAAGTATATCTAAATAGATAATATTGAAAATGAAGTACTTACCTATAAGAAAAAATCGACCCGTCTCATAAATAGTCCGGGCGAATACTTTAACCACTGAGCGGGTGATTCCGTAGCTCACACAATCACGCAGTTCACATTATCTGTATTATGTATGTAAAAACGAAAGGTGAATGACGGATCTATCACGCACTGCTCAAACTAGACAGATCGTGCTCAAACGCAGAAGGTATGATGACATAGGCGTTCGCTAGGAAAGGATTTTGTTAAATTCTACCTATAAGGAAAGAATTAAGGCATGCGTTTCCCGAATCGCACGCGGGTGAAGCCGCGGGCAAAAGCTAGTTATGGATAAAAACACGCGCTTTAGTGTCATTTTTGTATTTATTTAAGTTCTATTTCAGGTTTTTTTATCGCCTTACAGGGACGGTTCTTGAATACAGGACACAAGTCACATCAAATGACAACAAAACTATCTAAGAGCTACCTAAAAGTCTACTCTTTTTAAAGTTATTTTTTTATTTTATCCGGATAAGGTAAAACATTCACTATTACAACATCAACGTTAATAATTTTAAAATGTAGCAAGAAAAATAAAACGCGCGTTTTTTATCCAAATCGCGTCATTAATGTACCTAATCTCTTTGGAAATGCGTTTGATGGGCTAAAACAGCAAGTTTCCCTTGCATTTTAAGTTGTTATTGCAAGACGTGAGTTCTGTAACCTTGTTCTATTCTATCTATACCTAAAAGAGTGTCAGCAAGTTTGTACCTCCGAGAAAGCTCAGTCCGCAGATAAAAAAGACGTTAATTTCAACGCACATAAAAAGCTCCATCCTATTGCTAATAATTCCAGATTTTCTTACTCTCGACGCGAGTTTCGCAAACGAACTGTTCTTTTAGTCACTGAAATATTCATTTTCGCAATATTATGAGGAAATAAAGAAATGCCACCACTTTTTCGCTTGGGTGCTATGGAATATGAAAGAAAGTAGGTAAGTACTTTTACGTAATATGCAACGTGACAAATAAGAAATTCAAGTGATTTATACATTTTAACGAATTTTGGAATAATTATGTAAATGACGCTACAAAAAAAAGCAGAAACGATAAAGATTATCTTTATCGATGCGCTGTTTATACTTTCCAATTTTTCTATTTTCTTTTTCTAATCTCTTTTCTTCTTAGAAACTCATGAGACCTTCTCATACAAAGTTTTCAAGTTTTAAATTATTATCTACTATGCGAATGTACTTAATATTAAGTGCCTAATGACAGCGGAGCTCATAGCGCGCTCAGCAGCAGCTCTCCAACTCCCAGTGGACAGTCAGGGGATAGGTGACCAACGTCTATTATCTCGAGCTCCTCCGAGCTTATAAAGACACGTTAAGGCGCTACTCGGAAAAATATGGACTTTTTGATTTAAAACTATAGGACGGTTACAGTTGTTACAAATCTGGTAATAAGATATATATTTCTTCATACCTTTATCTAGAATCGTATAGTTTCAAAAAACACGATTTTATGATTTTGCCTCGACACTTTTTCTTTTCGAAAAGACCTCTAAAAAATACGAAAAGTGAAGATTATTCTTAAATGGAGTTACTTACACTATTGGAAATTGGTTTAATTAGTGGTCACCAATAATATTGAGGATCGTATAGAAGCGTTTTTTTAAAAATCACTGTAGTTTTTTAATACGAAGTGATTTTGTGTTTTTTTTGCCTAATCTGCAAAATCGGTCTCGCTCCCGCGCGCGTCGTTTTCTCATTGCTATCTCGCTTCAGCACATTTTTTCCGAGTATCGCCTTAAGCCGTTGGATCGGGCTTTATTTGCAGTTGTTTAGAGTCAGACAATCCACATTGAACCCGCGCGGTGGGCCATGACATGACCTATTCTTCTTATCAAACCATAAGGAAGGCCTTTTTTTGGTTTCACTGATTAAACGTGCTTTGAAATAAAAACATATTTTACGGATTTAGTTATTTTTCGATTTTCCGGGGCAATGCAGGTTCGACCAAGCAAGTGTAGAATCACCACCCATTCAAAGACACAAGGTATTACCAGTTAAAAACCTCAGCGCTGCGATCTCTGCCGTATGGCGATCGGAAGCATTGGGTCTCGGATGTGAGTCACCGCTTCGCAACCGCCGCTGCTGAACCTCAACGATCGCAGGTCGCTCGGGCTAACCACTGAGCCAAGGGCTCTCTCTAACTACATATTATATACTCGTATGTGGGTCTTATATCTAAATATGTGGGTAGAACTAATTGAACTTAAACGACGAATCAATAAAATTTTGCTGAAACAAAGTGGGCCAATGCAGTGCAGATGTGCCATAAGTTAGTAAGTGCATGGGTGGACGCTTTTGTACCGGAAATTAACTCGCGAAAGCTTTAGGGGTGAGGGGACGGTGGCATTCCATTTTCAGAAGTTGCTGTATAATGAACTGAAACTCCACCTACTAACGTAATAAATTACCTACGTACAAGGCGCTGGCTTAGATTTTAATCAACTACTTTCAGAATTTGTGTTGTAATTTGTGTATCGATGATACAGATTCCGGACAGTCGATATTATGGCAAAGCTTTCGCTAAAATTTAAAAGATGTTCAGCAAGTTATTTAAATTTTTACTTTTTTGCATTCACAATGCAATTTTTATCATAGAAAAATGGAAAATAAAGTATTTTAGAAAAATCGACCCGTCTCACAACCAGCTCCGAACGAGTCCGTAGCTCAGTGGTTTGAGCAGTCGCCCGGATAGCGAAAGGTCGTGGGTTCGAGTCCCATCGGAGCTGGTTGTGAGACGGGTCGATTTTTTCTCAAATACTTTATTTTCCAGTTGTTCAGCAGTTCTACAAAGCATAAACATTTTTCATTTTCATAGCCCTCAACCGTAACCTAAACAAAAGTAAATGTTATAAACGATAAGGCACTGAAATGATAGCAATTTTTAACCCCCGACGCAGCTCAAAAAGGGGTGTTATAAGTTCGAGGCCTAAGTCTGTCTGTCTGTACGTATATTCGTAGTGCCTAAACGGATCAGGCGATTTTATTGCGGTTTTTTTTATTGAGAGCTATGTTAATCGAGATGGTTCTTAGCCACGTTTGATGAAAATCCATCCGGCTATTTATGGAGATGGTCAACTGCCTGTCGAAACGGAAAAAGATACAGACTTGGTGTTTTGACTAAAATAATGTACCTACACCTTGGGCAAATTTTGGTTTAATAAAAAAAACAAAACGGCGACAAAAAAAAATGGCCGCTAAAAATTAAGTAAGTTGCTCCGATTTGGCTGAAATTAGCGATTTCAATGCGGTTTTTTTTATTTCATGTGTAATTTAAAAAGGATGAAATAAAAATAAAATTTTAAAAACCCCCGAAACAAAAAAAAAATACCTCAAAATGTCAGAAAATAAATTTTCTCTCTCGGTCGTGGGACCACAAAATGAAAAGTACTAAAAGGGTAAGTATATTATACGTTGGGGGTCCCCCGACCGAGAGAGAAAATTTATTTTCTGGCTTATTGAGGTTATTTTTTTGTAAGTACCTATACGATAGGAAACGTGAAATTTTAAAGACTTTTTTACCCGTATTAATGAAAATATCTCACCACCCTCAAATGGTATAAACGAAGTATAGATATACCAGAAATGAGATAATATGTGTAGAAAGCTTCATTAAGTTTAATTAGAAAGCCGTAATGAATAATATGATGTCTTCCTCTTCTCATTTTTTATTAAATGAATGAGAAAGTTCAGTTTCCTCTAAACTGCATGACATCCACTAGTGCATTGTTTTTTTTTTCAATTTAGAAAGGAAGCAAATTTAATGTAAAATAAGTTTATTGTAAAAAAAGCAATATTATGACAAGCTTTTTTGTAGACTTTAATATTGTATTGTCATCCAAACTAAACCTGTATGCAAAATTTCAGCTCAATCGGACAGTAGGAAGTAGGTCAAATTTAGGTTGCAAGATTTGACCCTTTGAAGATGAATAAAAGCTTGTCAACCTTCGATCAACATAGGTGTTATTGTTGATCGAAGTTGTCAACTTGTATTTTAAGATGAAAAAGCTGTTTCTAAATAACCACATCAAATCAACACAATTTTCAGTCCTTAAGACAAATAATTATAAAATATCTAAGATCAAAGATTTTTTCTGCGATCAAGTTACAAAACCATGTATGATTAATAGAAAATCTGATGTGTCTTCAAAATTTGTACCGTGTATCATCTCTATTCCCCACACGGCCACTTGCCTTCTTGTAGTCTGGGCCGTGGGCGCCATACTACAGGTGATCTGCAGCATGCTAGTACCTACGGTTGATCTGTACAAGGCGTGCCAAGCGGCGCCGGACGCCGATCAAGCACGTGCCCTCACGTATAAGGACATACAATAGCTAAAACTACAGCCACGACTACTCATGGCAGACAACCATTATTACCTACATTCTCACTCCCAATTTTGAATAAGAAAGCGAATGAAAAACTTATTATTAAAAGTAATTGTGTTAATTAAATAGCTGCTGTCTCTTCAAAATTTTACGATGTATCATAGTTCTCCACACGGCCACTTGCCTTGTAGTCTGGCGCCCATTAAGGCAAAAGGCGTGCCAAGCAGCGCCGACCGCTGATAAAGCACGTGCCCTCACTTAAAGGGACATACAATAGCTAAAACTACAGCCACGATTACTCATGGCAGACAACTATTATTACCTACATTTTCACTCCCAATTTAGAATAAGGAAGCGATTGAAAAACTTATTATTATAAGTAAACGCGTTAATGAAATAGCGCAAAACCACTGACACCGTTCTGACATCTTTTAGATATTTTATTCAGTCTTACTTTGTCAGAAGGCGACGTGGTGAGATTCTGTAAGGTATTCCACTGTCACTCCACATTCATTCCGCATTCAAATTAGAATATTAATAAATAAATCATATTTAGGACAATCAAGTGAAAATCAAGCTAAAAAACATCAAAACCTTAGTGCATTTTAGTGATCGAATCTGCTCCCCGATTCACGAGCCGTCGGAAACGATCCCGACAGCGGAATATATGCACTGTCTCTGCCACTCACTATAGAATAGACAGAGACAAAGCACAGAATCCGAATCCGAATCCGATTCTGTTTCCGACGATTTGTTATTTAGGGGACGGTCTTACTTGGTGACTTACTATACCCTTACTTAATACTATACCTTATCTATAATTATATTATTATTATGTAAATATCTATGAGTTTTTATTTCAACTGTACTTATATGAATTTTATTCAATAAGTATAAGTATCCCTTATTTTAAATTTTCTTTTGTTGCCGCCATGATTTCTCCTTATTACATTATTTCCGGTTGGCTGGTAGAGAATGCCTAAGGGCTTTAAGTCCGCCATTGGCTGTATGTGCAATAAAGAATTAATAAATAAATAAATAAAATACCCCTAGCAAGAACAACTGTCGTTATAGTAACCGTTATCGTGATCGTAATATTTTGTATGACAACCATGCTCCGTTTAAACAACTTATAGAACTGAAAAACTTTTTGCTCTACACGAATGCACTATCAAAGGACCCATGCTACATTAAACAAAGTAAAACAGATTGTTATTTGGTGATTAATCTCATTAGTCTTTCTCTTCAACATCGTGATGAAGCGGAACACCATAAAATGAGCTATCCGAGGATTAACATTGTGTTATTAAATGCTTGGCATAATTGCTATCGGACAGGGATTCTTAAAACAGAAATAGCTTCATGAACGATTATAATAATTTGCAGTTTCCGTCTATGCTGTAGCATGAATAACTATCGTAATGGCGTAATCGAATAGTAAACTATACCGTCCTTCAAAAGCTGTCAAAGTGCTGCTGTCAAATATGTATTGAATTTCAGTTCCAAACGAGTGAAAGAAAATAATACCATCATGATAACGTGCTACGGCTTGTGTTGTTTCAAAAATTAATTCTTGCATCGAATCTAACAAAATATTACCCCTTTATTATTATAAGTGTAGGCTAAAATTTAATATTATTGACTTAGAGTAGGTATAGGATAAATGAAAAGGTAAGTGTGTTGCTAATTCAATAATAAATTAGTATAATTATATGGATTTTACTCTTGTGCTTTTCGTTATGTTAGGTCTTTATGAATAAATCATATTTAAAGTCTGTCACTATGAAAAATATCATCCGATAACATTCTGCTATTAACAAGTCATTCAGGAACAAACAAATTCACAACTTTAGTAGCATTTAGTTAGGTATGTCAACGATTATTCCAAAGTACTTTATGGACTACTAATTTTGTCAATATACATAGCTTGATGATGTCATATAATATTTGAAAACCGTAAAGCCACCTTGGAACAAAAGCAAAATATAAACAAAATGGTCGCAAAATCATTAAAGTTAAATAAGAATTTATACCTTAGCAAAGGGACCCTCCCCAGATACAAAACTTAGATAGGACTTAAATAGCGTAACACAAGTTACGACCCAATGTAATTTACCAACTAAAGGGCCTAGAGGGGAAAGGTTCCTATGATAGCTTTATGCCGAAATCAGCAAAAT
Source organism: Crambus lathoniellus (assembly GCA_949710035.1). Taxonomy (NCBI): domain Eukaryota; kingdom Metazoa; phylum Arthropoda; class Insecta; order Lepidoptera; family Crambidae; genus Crambus; species Crambus lathoniellus. Next base: position 36,703,234 of record OX453296.1, read on the forward strand.
TAAGTAAAGTTAAATTGAACCAAAACTCTAACATAAATACGGTTTATTTGAACGTAAAACAGAATTATAGAGTTAAGGCAATCGTTTGAAATTAGTCTTATTAAGAAGAGTTAATGGACGAATAAAATATTCGTGTTTTAAGTAAGTGGAATGAGCTTAAACTGTGAATAATTAAGTGAATAACAAGATCAAATAAAGTGTTCATTCGAGCATAGTGCGAACAGAATTCTTTTTTTATTAGTGGTTAATGTTATCCCACAAAAATACTACGTTTTGGAACCATAATATTCGCTACCTGCGCCTGCGGACCCAAATAGAAAAAAAACATTTTGAATTATTTCGAATAGGCATTTTATAAGCAAGCAACGTTCTCTATCTTGTCTGACAAATAGTAAAATTGCAGGGCGATGCGTCTTTTGGTGTATCTATACATAAGAGGGTTATGAAATACTTTGTTTTATTAACTTCCGACTTCATGTATGTAATATTATTAAATACACAACGAATGTATTTGCAAATAGAAAGGGTTCATCACATGGGTTTGGGTTGACGACACTGGTCCAGTTTAGCTGAAAAGTTTAAAAGCTAGCTTAATGAAACAAAGTTTAATAAACAACAAATTATATTCCCCATATAGGTACTGCTCAGCAAAGTTATAAATTTTAGTTGCAACATCATTGAGTTGCACAGTAAACTTGCACCATCTCCGGGCTGTTTTTAATTTTATTAATTTCAATCAACGTTAGAATTTCAATTTCGCCGTATTGTAAACTATGTTTGTTAAAGGCTTACAACCTAATATTTGAGAAATTCTTGGAAGTCAAACAACTATTTACATATAGAAGTTTCTACGAGAAACTTCAAACGTTCGCAGTTGTCGGCTTTAATAAAGGAAGGCTACCGAAAACTGCATTTAAGTTTCACGATATATACTTATAGAATTGTTGAGAACTAGCTACCCCCTTTTTACCCCCCTAGAAGAGGAATTTCCAAAAATCCTCTCTCTACACTCTTCAAGGAACATACATGCCAAATTTCAGCTTGTTGCGCCCAGTAGCTTCGTAGTCAGTCAGTCAGTCAGTAACGCAAAAGTTTTACATACCTAGGCATATAAATATTATACACAGTGAAATTTTACTTTTTGACTTTCCGAAAATTGCTTGAAATACTCATCAATACAAACTACTTTTACTATGGGAACAACTCTGAAATCGTGAAGTAAAATTAGCTGTTCCATACATTTCAATCGAGTTGATTTGAAAATTAGTATGGAAGAGCTGATTATTTCCACGATTTCAGAGTTGTTAAAGTTGTATCACCATTAGAAAACTACATTATCCCGAGTGACACGACAAGTAAACGGGTATTACGCGGGTAAAACCGCGAGGATCCACTAGTCTGGTATATACCTATAACTATAACCTAAATAACTCATCGCTTTAATTGTTTGTTTATTAGTTAGTACTAATGTTAGCAAGAGTTTTTTTATACAACAATTATAGGTAGTTAGCGAGACTACCCTTTGAAATTTAAACACGGAAAATCGTCGTGAGTGATAAAAACTGGAGACAAGGTTATTTTAGTTTTTAGTTTTTTGCATTCACAATGCAATTTTTATTACTGAAAAATGGAAAATGAAGTATTTAGAAAAAATCGACCCGTCTCACAATCAGCTCCGATGGGACTCGAAGCCACGACCTTTCGCTTTCCGGGCGACTGCTCTAACCACTGAACGACTCCGTAGCTCAGTGGTTCAGGGTCAGGTTCCAGGATTTTGAAATTACGTGCGTAATTTTGTACTTAAACACATTTTAATAGTATTTAATAGAATTTCATCTCTCTGGTGTAAAGGGATAACAACAATGTTATAGCATTGTTGTGTGGCAGTTAGAGATAAGATACCTCGTTCCTCAGTGATTGAGAATTCCGGGAGTAGTGCGCTCCCACCTTCAGCCTTCATCATCATCATCATCATTATGTCAGCCGAACGACGGCCACTTCAGTCTTATCTTCACTTATTATCAGGTGTGATGAGGGCTTAGTGTTACCCGTCCCGTCGTAAATAAAGTCAATCACTTTTCATGACAGGTCATTTAACGAAGATAAAGTAACAAAGTTTTCGCAACGGAATTTTATTTCTGTTACCCACATTCGGATTTATTCGGACAATTTCGATTCGGCCCGTAACAGAAATGGTGCGAGAAAATAGAGACTCACCTTAATCAAGATTTTAACTTGCGAATAAAAGATTGTTTTTGTTTTACTTTGGATTGCTTTGATGAACGGATTTATAAAATGTGTTAAAAGAGCGTAGGTATAGTAATAAGTCATGAATTTATTATCAATGGCATTTGATAAAATTTTGAATATTAACCTCTTTATTTATAAACTTACACGGTATTTTTTTATCACCCTAGATAATTTTAGGGATTATTCTACTCATGAAAACAAACAACTTTAATTATGGGACCAAAAAACTGAAATCGCGAAAAAAATTAGCTGTTCCATACAAAAGTGCAAAAATATTTAATCAAAGTATATGGAACAGCTGCTTTATTTTGATTTATTTGATAATATTTTGATTAAATATTTTTTGCACTTTTTTGCATGGAAGGTCGCATTGCATGGTCCCATAATAAAAGTTGTTTGTTTTCATGAGTTGAATGATCCCTAAAATTATCCGGGGTGATATAAAAATACCTTTTATAATATCCTACTAATATTATTAATGTGAAAGTTTAGATGTTTGGATGTTTGTATGTTTGTTACTCAATCACGTCAAAACGGCTGAACGAATTTGGCTGAAATTTGGGACATAGATACTTTTTATCCCGGAAAAATATCACATTCCACTCCACAGTGAATAGGAAGTTTTAGTTGCAAAAAATTGGATGTTTATTGTGTGGCGTGCATTCGTTTTCAATCAATGAATTAGAGGTTCTGTTATTCGAGATCGCGTGGCTTCGGTGCTAAGTTTTTCGTGGTGGCGTGCATTCGTTGTTAAGTGATTCGTATTAGTAAACTTACGGGGACGTGGTATTCGGTGTTACACTTTTCGAAGTCAGGTATCATACTCTTCCCCGCGAGTGTGATACCTGAAGTCCACGCGGGCGAAGCCGCGGGCGTAAAACTAGAAATATTTATAAAAGCTAATATATTTGTACGGTGATTTTCTTTTTAAGGGCAACCTCTTTGGCGAACCAAAAAAGCACGGGCAGAAACAACTGGACTGATACACGCCAATTCCCTTAAAGAAGGCTACTCGAAAAGCCGAACTGCTGAACTCGAGCTTAACAGGATGAACCTCTGTGCGATCATCCGCGCCTTAACCGGCCAATGTAAACCAAACAGACACCAATTTTACATGAAATTGAGTGACACTGATGTTTGCCGCTACTGTAAACTGAGAAGGTAACGCCCAGGCACCTTTTGTGACTGCGGGTCCCTTATCCACAAACGCAGTATCCATCTGGGTCACCACACAATACGCCCAGAGGAGATAAAAACTCATAAAGCTAGGAGTATTCTAGACTTCATGGAAGCCTCCAGGCTAAAAGAGTTATTATAACCAGGTGGCGAGTCACAATAGATCTTTCAGGTGTCCCATTGGGGAGATGTATAGCCGAAATAATAATGGTAATTTTGCTAACCTAACAACATATAAAAAAATCGTAGATACATGCGCGTTTGCGATGTTTGATGTTGATTTTGACTGGCCTATTTGACTTGTAATCAATTTATTTTAAATTCACTTTCGGTCAAATAAAAAATCTGAAAAATTAAACATCTGATGCTTCTGGTAAATAAGTTTTTCGGACTGCGTGATATGAATTATGTTACCAATTTCCAGAAGTTCCTTATCATGTCACCAGCCTTATGTCATTTCTCGCTGTTGGATTGGAACATAATTATGCCCTCAAAACGGATGGATAAGAAGTATATTTGCCCGGGGGCTGATAGATAAGTTTTAATTGTGTTTTAATTATTTAATTATGTAGATACGAGTATGTGTAATTTCTCCGTTTAGTGTAATGTGTAAAGGAATCCGATCAATGAAAAGGTTGTCCCATCGTTCCTTCTAATCGTACTAATATACCTAACCATACTAATGTTAAAAAGAGAAAGAATTTGTACTTTTGTTTTTTTTTTGTTTTAACAAATAAACTCAAAAACTTCTAGACCGATGTAAAAAATTCTTTCACCAATTCAAAGTTACATTATTCCCGAGTAACATAGGCCATACTTAAACCCTTTATTTCCATGGGAACGGGAACCACGCGGGTAAAACCGCGGGAAGCTACTACTTACTCTGAAATGTTTAGATCGCCTCCGCTGAGTTTTCCAGTAAACTCAAATAAGCTTAACGGAAAAACGGAAAACTGTGTAGTAGCGGGGCAGCATTATGTGTATAATGCTGCCCCGCTGCAGGTAATTATGCAGTTCAAAGGATGTTGGCCGTCTACAAAGCCCTCTGAGCATCGGAACCGGGTTATGTGGAAATAAAAGGCAACCTCCCGCCCACTGTATTTCATTGTAGGTAACAACATCAATTTGTTGTATTACGGCAACTGCAAATAATACAAGTATCGAAGACTGTTTTGTTTTTAGGCCAATCTTAATCGAAGAGCTCTATTTCAAACGTACTATGTAATTTTTTTACTATACCGAGATAATTGTTTGATTTTTGTCTATGGCTAGAATCGGTGTATCCTACAAGAAACATATGTCATCCTTACAACGTGCTAAGTCAAGTAAATACTACATTTGGAACGAATCTGCAACGTTTTGGCACAAAACGCTAGCTGTTAATTAAAAAAATAGCTAAAATAGCCAAAAGAGCTCTAAAACGTAAAAAAAACCCGGAAAATTAGAAAAATGAGGCAAAACGCATGTAAAAAATTCCAAAACGTGCTAATTTAAGGACTTAGCTCATGATGGAAACAATCAGTGATTTAAAAAAAAATGGAAAAATATACAGGATAATTTTTTTATCAGTGCACAAATTTTTAGGATCGACTCAGAATCGGTAAGTGAACAACTTTCTCCTAGAAACATATGTTGAAATATGACAAAAAAATTTTGACCTTTCATACAAATCGGATTGATCACGTGATCGAATTAGTATGGGAAGTCCAACAATTTTTCTCGTATTTCGACCCATGTTTCTAGGAAAAAGTTGTTCACTTATCGATTCTGAGTCGATCCTAAAAATTTGTGCACTGATAAAAAAATTACCCTGTATATATACCTATTATGCACAGAGTACTTACCTAATAATTACATTACATTCGTATTACTTATATTTTTTAACAGCTGCTTATTTTTGTAAGTATCTATACACTATAAATAGTTGCCTATTCATATATTACTCTCGTTTATCTCCTTTTTGAAAAGAGATCAGTCACGCTTCATGCATGTTTGGACCAAAAAAGTAAAAGTATCGGCCAACGAAAAAAAATTGCTTATTACTATTGTAAACAGTGTAGCGATAATTTTTTGTTATGGCGTCAACAGTGTACGATTAGCGGCCAAGCAGTTATTCAAGTTTGAAATGACATTTTTTTTCTCTTTATTTTCAAACTTGAATACAGCTTGGCCAAAGTGCGGCCAACAAAAAAAAATTGCACATTACTATTGTAAACAGTGTAATGATCATTTTTTGTTATGGCGTCAACAGTGTACGATTAGCGGCCAAGCAGTTATTCAAGTTTGAAAATGATATTTTTTTTCTCTTTATTTTCAAACTTGAATACAGCTTGGCCAAAGTGCGGCCAACGAAAAAAAATTGCACATTACTATTGTAAACAGTGTAATGATCATTTTTTGTTATGGCCTCAACAGTGTACGATTAGCGGCCAAGCAGTTATTCAAGTTTGAAAATGACATTTTTTTTTCTCTTTATTTTCAAACTTGAATACAGCTTGGCCAAAGTGCGGCCAACGAAAAAAAATTGCACATTACTATTGTAAACAGTGTAATGACCATTTTTTGTTATGCCGTCAACAGTGTACGATTAGCGGCCAAGCAGTTAGTCAAGTTTGAAAATGACATTTTTTTTCTCTTTATTTTCGTAAAAACAGCTTGGCCAAAGTGCGGCCAACGAATAATCTACTGCTAATCGTAGACTGTTGACGTCTTAACAAAAAATGATCGTTACACTGTTTACAATAGTAATTTGCGATTTATTTTCGTTGGCCGGCACTTTTACTTTTTTGGTGCAATTTGACTGATCTCCTTTTGAATCAGAACGTATTGGAATGGAGCTCTTCAATTATTCTTTAGTATCTTCATTAACCGTAGCACGAAAACAGACGTTATGGTAATCGTAATAGTAAACTATACCATCCGTCAAAAGCTGTCAGTGCTGCTGTCAAATGTCTGTTGAATTTTTGTTCCATAATCGACCAAAAGAGGCGCTGCTCTAGTTTTTATACATAACTAGCTGACCCAGCGCGACTTCGTTCCCGTGGCCCTACCCCCTACTCCACCCTACCCTACCCGTACTCTACCCCTACCCTACCCCTACCCTACCCCTACCATACCCCTACCCTAACCCTACCCTACTTCTACCCTACCCCTACCCTACCCTACCCTACCCTACTTCTACTCTACCCTACTTCCCCTATTTTCTCACCGTTAAAACCTTCCTTGAACTTTCACGAACATTTCAAGATCAAAATTAGCCAAATCGGTCCAGCCGTTCATGCGTGATGGCGTGACCAAGGGAAATAGCGATTCCTTTTTTATATATATAGATAATACGATCACGATATCGATAACGATAGTTTTTCTAACTGGCTATCTATTTTTGGCTAGGGGTACAGATTTAAGTACAGTACTTACCCCTAACATAAAAAAATATCGTGATGGTAATCGAATAGTGAACTATACCTGCTTTCAAGAACTGACAAAGTGCTGCTGTCAAATATGTATTGAATTTCAGTTCCTCAAACGACCGAAAGAGGCGCTGCTCTGGTTTTCATACAAAACCATACGATCACAATAACGGTTACCATAACGAGAGGTTTTTCGTGCTACGCCTCTTTCGGTCGAAGGAACTGAAATTCAATACATAGGTATTTGACTGCAACACTTTGACGGCTGTATCACTACGGCTTTAAGCCGCGGATTAGCCGCGTTGACACGATCAAAGTATTTTTGACAAAGCGGTTTTGACGACTACTTGGACGCTACTTTGATCGTGTAAATCGCAATCAAAGCGCACTTTGTTGTGGGAATTCAATCGAAGTAAACTTGGACCATGCGCAACTTTGGTCAAAGTTTACTTGGATACCTGTTGACACGCTCAGTGTCTGCTACGACAAAGTAACTTTGATCGAAGTTTACTTATGTCTACGACAAAGTGTGCTTTGATTGCTCGTTTATACGATCAAAGTAGTCGACAAAAGTACAAAACTACTTTGTCAAAGCAGGCTTTGACCAAAGTTGGGCTTGGTCCATGTTTACTTTGATTGAATTCCCACTTCAAAGTGCGCTTTGATTGCGATTTACACGACCAAAATAGCGTCCAAGTAAGTAGTCGTCAAAACCGCTTTCTCAAAGCATACTTTGATCGTGTCAACGCGGCTTTATTAATTAAATATTGTTACAATAAAATCAATGAGTAGGTTTTCGATAAAAAACAAATAATAATACAGGGTGTTAGGGATACCGTTGCAAAAACTTTAATCATGGCTTCAGACCATCATGCTGAACAACGTACAGCAAGAATTTATTGTCTGAAATGAAAAAAGAATCGACTTTTCATACAAATTTAGCAACTAATCAGGACATTTGATGGCCTGAAGCCATGGTTAAAGATTTTGCAAAGGTAGCTCCTAACACCCTGTATATTAGTCAATCTGATAATAGTTTTAGTTTTGTTACTTTAAGGTTATAATATATCCTCTACTGTACTTAGTTTTTTTCTGTTTTGTTCTTTGTGATTTGTGAAAGTTTGTGATGTGTCAATAAAATGTCTTTCTTTCTGATACTTATTTAAGAATATACGAAGATGAGGTCCTAGGTTGCTGCCAGTACCTAGTAACAGACTGGTAGTATTAAGCTTAGTTTAAAGACTCAGTTCTTTTTAAAGACTCGAGTCCAATTGAATATTTAAAAAAAAACTCGTATATGAGTCCTCGAAGCCTTTTCAGAAATAATCAAAATAAAAAAGAATCATGAAACAATACAATAAAGATTAAGAACAAAAAAAAATCAAAGGACTAAAAAGACTTAAAGGACTCAAGACTAATCTTGACTTGAGGCATGCAAAGTGACTCGAGTCACGAATTTACTAGTAACTTAATAAATCAAGTCAACGCTAGTTAGAAAGTAAATTATAGACCAGTTGATTGGAAAATGGAACCCTATAATATTGCCATACAACCGACTACAATGGCTTTATTCCACAAGTTACTCAAATTAGCTCAGGGAACTCTATGGCTTCACATTCCTACCATTTCCTAGTTGGTACGTGACGCTCGCACAAACAAAATACAATTCCAACTTTATGAAGGCTTTGATGCTCATTTCCGTACAATTGTTTGATTTGTTCCCCTATGAAAGAAAAGGTATTACAATAGCCTTTTGCTCTTATCGAACTAATGGCAGAAAACAAAATGGGAACCCATTCCGACCATTTTCATAAAAAAAATATTTATGGTATACCTAATGGTGACTGACTATTATTAGTTTCAGTATTGAGAGAAAAGGGTCCACACTATTCCTACCTGACACACAAGTTAAAACTATAAGCATAGACCAATGATTGGTCTCTGCGGTCTCTACGTAACGTTTGGCTCAAGCGACATATCAAGCCGTACTCTAAGTGCAGCGACACTCCGAGCATTTTTTTTGTCGCAACGCAAAGCAATCTAGCATTTTCGAAGCTGCTGATTTCGGGAAGCGCGGTACTTATCTAGCCATATTAAACGCGGCGACCAATACTTAGACTGTAATTTTAAGTAAGTATAGAAACATTTTTCACCCATCAGCCATTTTAATGTCCCCGCTTTGGGCACAAGCCTTATCCTTATGGATGAATAAGTCGAATGAGCCACGCAGGCTCAATGCGGGTTGGTAGGTATTAATGACTGCAAATGTAGCTGGGACAAACGGCTACGTGCCCGGAGGAGCTCGTGATATTAAAATTTTGCTTACTCATCCCGTGACCGACACATGACGTGTCGTGACGTGACGTGACAGTTCCACATTTTTCCACTTTATTTATAGTACTTACCTATATTTTTCACCTAAAGGATTTCTAACTTAACCTATCCTAATAATATAAAAGTAAAGAATTGATTTTTTCTATGTTTGTTCCGATTTGAAAATACGTTCATTATTGGAAAGCTACATTCTGCCTGAGTGACATGAGTATTTTATCCTGATATTCTCACGGGAACGGGAACTATACGGGTAAAACTGCGCGGAGTCTCTAGTAAAAAAATAACAACTCATAATGCAAATAATAAGTAGTGAGAAAACAGTAACTACTACAGATTTCTCAGACGATATGAAGATGCCATTACGTTCCAGCCAATAAGTAATTTCTAAATCGATGATAAAATAGTGTCACGTTTCAAATAAAATTGGCTCCTAGATTTTTGTAGCTAAAGGTAGTTTTCTCCATCAAGAGTCAGTCATTATTACAGTCATTTATTACATACCATGTAGGAATCTCTGAGAGTTATTTCCAATAAAAAAAAAAAAATGTTTGTTGTGCCTCTAAATTTTGTAGATTTTATCTGGCAGCTCAGTCCCCTGATTCACGAACCGTCGGAAACGCTCCCGACAACGGAATGTATGCAGCACTGTCTTTGTCACTCACTGTAGAATAGACAAAGACAAAGCTTAGAATTCGAATCCGATTCTGTTTCCGACTGTTTGTGAATCAGGGGCCATGTCTACTTAAGGCTTGACTCACACTTGCGCAGAGTCCTTTATTACCTACTTGTACACCAACTATCTAGCCCATAGTAAATTTCGTTAAGGAACTGTGCTAAAGTAACTTGTTAACGGATAAATATTTAATTGTTTTTAAAACTTTGGAGAATGCCCAGACACACATCATGCATACAAATATTCATCTTGTGCGGGAATCATTCCCGGGACCTCTGGCGCCAAATCGGTCGAAAAATAATTGGCAAGTAAATTATTTAACACTAGCTTTCCGCCCGTGGCTTCGCCCGCGTGGACTATACGATGTTATCCCGCGGAAATGTGATATTATTCTTGGATAAAAAGTAGCTTTTATTCCTCTCCAGGCTACAAAGTATCTGTGGTCCAAATTTCAGCCAAATCCGTTCAGCCGTTTTGGCGTGGCTGTGTCACAAACATACAAACATCTAAACTTACACATTTATAACATTAGTTGGAAGTCATTTGTAACTTTACAAATTGCTGTTTATTTACTAGTCCATTTTTGTTCAACTGGAATCCGAGTGTATCTATTTTTTTTCCTTTTGCTTAATGCTTACTTTTATAATGAGCTTGAATATGAAATTGGGATAGTCCCTTGTTGAAATTATTATTAAAACTTGACATTATCTTTTAAAGATTATAAAAATCGCAAAGATCTTGCTCTTCCTATGACCGTATACAGTTTTCATGCAAAAAATGCAGATTTTTTTATACTATCAAAGGTAGGGTAAGGGTATTGGGGGCTCACCTTTGATAGTTTAAAAAATCCTTAACCCACTTGTGCCTGAAATAACTTTTTTTGAAGTATTGATTTGAAATTTGGTACACTTATTTCATTGGCGTTAAAAACCCCATAAAAAATAATAAAAAGATTATGCCATTTTCAGAAAAGCTGGAAAATGCCGTGTCGTAAACGACACAGTAGGAACATCCACTACTATGATGCATAGTATGTAAAGTTAAAAAAATATAATTGTAAATCAGGAAAATAATAGTCATAAAGTGTGACAAAGTGTTTAATTAAAAATTTCACTATAAATTTAATTACTCAGGGGTATGATACAGCTCAAAAGAACTTTTAGGGTGTAATGTTACGTTACATTTTAGACAGTAAAAATTTGTACTTTTATGACAAAAGGCACAGCGTAATCGTTCTTCCCTATATTTCACGAGATGACCATTGTGATCATACTGCAGAGCACTGGGGATATTTTGTTAAGCCCGACCACCTTTCTGTCTTTCAGATTTCGTGTTCATGCTTAGCAGAATATTCACAGCGACACTCCTACGAAAGTCCAAATGATCCATTTGTCCTCCATCCAACTTATATAGTTGCCAGGCGTTATGATTGGCCATATCGAGACAATGACTAATCAGCGAAAAATACCATTTTTTTCCACGAATGCTTGTACTATACAGACCAATATTTTGGTCAGCACGGTCTACACCCCCGATATTTTCATTGAAAACCTTTATCATACCAGGCTGATCAACGTGAATATTTTTTTCTCTTTTTGGGAAAACCGTTTTACTTTGCTGACGGGCAAAACTTTTACAGCATTTGATGCCGCGGTGACAACACTGTTATCGTTCCATTTCCACACCACAATATTTTCAGCACTCGCAGATTTATATTGATACGTGCCATGGTCTGATTTTTGCATCTCTTTATTTGCGGTCAACTATTTTTAAAACTAGTCACATTCGGAATGCCAGTTGAAGTAGATGGTATGGGTTGTTCGGACGAGGCAGAGGCACGGAAAAAAGGAGATATCCGAGAAACACTTTCATCGAGCAAGTGGATACGACGCCTTTTAGAAAGTTGTTCTAAAGGTAAATCGTCTTCACTGTCGTCAGAATTTTCCTCACCGATTTCAGCAGGTGGTCAGTTGGGAGCCCGGAAGATTTTGAACAAGCACAATGTTTTCGTCTCCTGAGTCTTCATCGGACACTTTTGCGTTATAATTTTCCGGTGGCATAATCGTAATAAAGTCTGGAACTGGATCCTGATCATTTTGCTCCAATTCCTCAATAATTTCATTGAGAGTTAGTGGATTTCCTGGATATCTAAAACAAATACAAACATACATTAGATGGTAATGGATGTTCCTACCGTGTCTTTTACGGAACAGACAAAATAAAAATAAAATGCACTATGAAAATACATTTCCATCTTTATTGTTTTTATATTTCTGGAAACCTTAGGAACAGAATATTGGAAAACATAACAAAAAATAAAATATATCGTTATAATACATATTGTGAACTTACCTTGAATTACTCATAGCAATTATGACAAAATTTACACTTTTACTCCACAAGCAAAATTATTTGAAACACAATGTTATCACTGTACAATGAAAGAATGAAGTCTCGACAATGAGTCAAGACACAAATAAATATGTGAAACTACCGTCGGAAATAGTTTTTTTTTTTTAAAGTGGTGTGTCGTATACGACACGGTAGGAGCAAGTGGGTTCATAAATGTATTATTATTCTACATTTTAACATATACCTGCATCTTATAACATTGCGAGAGCTCCAACCAAATGCAAATGTAACAAAATGATTCACTAACAAATAATATTTGTATAAACCATGAAGTTCACATCTTATCGTACTCACTCACAATGTATTTTCTGGAGCGGTCTCAATTTTAAAGTTTTACCAGCTATCATAGCATCGATTCCAAAAGTTTATTACTACAAACACAAACTGAAGCTCAACGAGAAACTAAGCCAAAGCTAAGCCAGACCATCGTACGATTAAGGCGAATACTCCTAGAAACCTGCTAGAAACTGGTTAAAAACTTATAATAGTACCTACCTATACCTACTTACATAATAATATAAAGTTTTACCACTGTCTGATAAGTTCCTGATTAAAATTATCAGTACCCCTCCTATCATTAAAAGCTACCGTTATAGCACAGTCTACTTAGTTATAGTAATCGAATAATAAACTGTACCATCCTTCAAAAGCTGTCAAAGTGCTGCTGTCAAACATGTATTGAATTTCAGTTCCTTATACGACCAAAAGAGGCGCTTCTCTGGTTTTCATGCAAAATAATAATACGATCACGATAACGGTTACAGTCACCCTAGGAGGGCGACCGCCCGCGTAGTTACTTTGTGCCCTAGGTATACCATATCTGGTGATATATATGATAACCGGTGGCTAAAATATAAGGAACTTATCAGACGGTGGTGAACTAGCTCTACGACCGAGTACAAGGACGGACGCGCGGCGCTTCGTGCGCCTACGTTTGCCGTCGCGTCTGCGGCCGCGTTATTATGTCAAATCAAATGTCTCTATTTATAAAAAAGTTGTTGACCGGGAGGCAACCGACGGTAACCTTACCTGATCAAGTACCGGCATGACATACTTGTTAAATAAATAAATAAAAGAAGCTTTATTGCACACAGCAAAAGAAATACAAACTCATATAGACACCAATGCCAAATAGAATACAATAGACAGCCTTATTGCTTTTTGCAATCTCTTCCAGGCAAACATGGGTGAAAGAAGAAATAAATAGCTAGGAGAGTAGGGGAATGGGTGCATAAACAAGATAAGATTAAAGTATGTAGGTACTAAATAAATATTACTTTCTTACAATCACACCAATTATCTAGCTCATAATTATTTAGTTATCATTAAGAAACTGTATTATATTATTTTGGAAATGCATACTTCATATACTTACATAGATAACAAAAAGTAAAAAAAATAAGTTAATATATAAAATAAATTAATAACTTCTTCCAATCATACCAATATCTAAGCCCATGTAAATTTCATTATGAAACTGTCTCATGGAAAACTTGATAACGGATAAATTATTTTTGTTAATTTATTTTATACTATTTGTTTGTAAATATATACTTAATATACTTACATAGAAATGAAAAAAGATGGATAGGTTTACAATGATTTTATAACATTAGGAAATTAAAATTAATCGTGCTTCGCACTCCCCGTATATCCTGTTGTCGCATTGATAAATATTTATTTTATTTATGAAGATTTTCCAACGTTTGTTTACATTATTACATATTAAATAATACTATATCTAAGTATAGCTAAATGTTACAAACACTTACAGGTAAATTCAACATGTATTTAAATTTAAATTTCATAATTATAGAATTTTAAATATAATTTTGAATAGAATTTTAAATTTAATATTAAATATATTTAGAGACAATTTTAAAGATATACTTACAAACAAATGGTGTTAATGTTAATGTTGTTACAACTAATTAACTATCAATTTTATTAAGTAATTTTTACTAACAATAAATTAAATGAAAAAAAATCTTAAAATATTAATCAAATGTTAGGTCACGGACCATTAAAATGAGATTTGACACTTTCCAAGAATTTAAAGATATTATAACATCGCCTTAAAATCCGAACCCAAGGGCATCTCACTTATAATACAATATATAGTTCATCTAAGTAAAGGTATTTAATTAAACATGTGTGTTTAAACTACGTGAGCAAATACATGTCAGATAAGTGACGAAGCGAATCAGTAACTACGTAAATAAACTACTTATGCCTGGAATAATATCACTGTCATGAATGTCATACTAAAGTAGGGTTAACTAAGCACTTGAATAATTATTTAAACTTATAATTTTGTATGCCCTACAAAATTATACATCCATAGGTATGTTATGGTATGTTACTTTTTATACATTTTGGTCGAGTCAGTATTCTGCTTTTCTATCGAATTTTCTGATTTTTCTTGGCGATTTCGTTGCATTTTGGACTCATTAATCCCAAATATTTCAATATTTGATAAATTTTTTAATGATTTCAATATGAGATCTGCTTTAGTTTGTTTGAATATTAAATGAATACGGTAATTTAAAATCACTTGATGTTTTGGGAATGCCAACAACATAGTAGTGTCACCAATGTTTTATTTTTTATTCTGTCATGGTCATCTCCACGTTCGCATTATCCAATGATAAATGACTAGCGGCAGCCCTGATTTCACCCGCGTGGTTCCCGTTCCTGTGAGAATATCGGAATAAAAAAAATCATAGTTACCAATGTGTTATTCCAGCCTCTATCTCTGTTAAAAATTTCATCCAGATCCGTTTAGTTTTTGCGTGAAAGAGTAACAAACATTGATACATCCATACATCCATCCATACTCACAAACTTTTGCATTTATAATATTAGTAGGATGATGAAGTTTGAATTACAAAAGTTTAAGCTTCTTAAATATTTCTTCTTTTTCAATTATAGCTGTATCTGCTTATTCGGCATCAGGATAACTCATTTTCAAATAAAATTTCAATAAAAAAAACAGAGCTAACTGTTATCTACCACAGTCTTGGAAATCTTGGAATTCAATATTCAGATATAGATTTTTATGAGGCTACCTTTTGACCAGTGGCTTTAACGATAAAACATCAATAGTACCGATCATTATTTTCATACACACCTTGGACAAAGTCATTCAAATCGATCGTTCCCAAAAAAATATGAACTGTTAAACCCCTATACTATGAACTGACTTTTAGTCTTAAAAACAGTAAATAGGTGTCTCATAAAATGTACAAGTTTTATCGAAAAGCCATTCATCATTTTGTATAATTTTATGATAAAGTTTATGAACCATCTCATAATGTATATGCGCGGTAATATTGAATTTGTGTTTAAATTAAACATAAAAGAAATTACAAAAGTCATTTATTATTACCCGTACCTTGCCTCTAGATATTTTTATCTCAAGTTTCCTTACAAATCCGGGTACAAAAATACAACATCCGAATATGTAGCTTCCTCTTACCGTTAATAAAGTAGAGCTTTATGTAGTGACAGACGGTCGGAGGGACCGAGATCGTATGCAAACTTATTTTGCGTATAGTAACAACACATACATGTAGTGTTTGTATCCGAGGAAAACATACAATATAACTTGTCTCATACAGCACACAAGAGAGAGGGCCACCACTACTAGCCTAGCTGTCACTTGTCAGTTAAGGTTACGAGCGGGAATTCGAGTGGAGTTGAGCAAAGTGATTCCGATTCTAATTTCTTGGATCCTGGTGTTCAGAGATATATTGCGCCTGTTATGGTGAACCTATACATTTCATAATTTTTCACGGGTTAGTATTAAAAACTAAAAAACCAACAATAAGGTGATTTTATAGTCTTCTAATAATGATAGAAGACGATAAATATAAAAATACCAGACCACAGACTTACATTGTCCTCTAACGACTAAAGCAAAAATGACAAATCTTATTATGATTTGACATACCATACCTTAAATACATGTTAAACTCGTTAGAGGCTCTAGGTAATAAATTTCAAAAGTGAATTTAATGTTTTTTGGAATACTTATATCAATTTAATTATCAAGCTTATGATCGTTGTATGAAACATTGTAAGACAGAGGTGAATTTAAAATGCATGTATTAGGTGATCGATTAAATCATACCAATCACTACATAGTATAAAACAAAGTCGCTTCCCATCTGACTGTCCCTATGTATGCTTAGATCTTTAAAACTACGCCACGAATTTTCATACGGTTTCCAGAAGGTTGTTCAGCGAATAAGCACTGTTTACGTATCACACAGCTTCATATCACAGCGGTTACTATTTACAAACTTCTTATAATATCTTGAGTATTCAAATAAAAGATTTTCTTAAGCATTGATTGAAGTACATGGATACATGGAAAAATAAAAATTCGTAAATAACATAAGCTGGTTACTAAGTCCTACCTACCTAAGGCGGAAACAGTATAACTAAGTTAGGTATACATGATAAAATGCATTAAGTGTCCTTCTGTTACTTGGTGAAACTTTTATTTATATGCTATTGGTCCTGGGCAACATATAGGCTGTAATTTATTTTGAAGATCGATATAACTGTTTTAATCTTACAATTTAATAACCCGGGATGACGTCGTGTAGTCGATAGAATATGTATTAACCATAGTCAACCAAATAAACTTTTCATTTCTTACTTACTCGGACAAAGTTTAAGAAAATTGCTACAAGAAGTTTTGCAAAGTGTTAAGTTGAATAATAATCGCGACTCGGATAATTTTATTCTTCTCGCTGCTGTTACTTGTAAAGAAGAAACTTCCTGCTTGAGTATAATCCACTAAATATTTCTCGTCTTTTCCATTTTAGATCAGAAAAGTTTTCATGGAACAGTTAAATCGTTTTTCCTTTGACATCAATGTAAAACTGAATCAACAAGCTAGTAGCGTCAGAGTCAGATCGGTCAACAGATTGCTAAAATGTTTTTTTTTTATTTACGTTTGGCCGAACGAATTGCCTGCGGGTGAACGTTTGATCGAATCCACTTGCGTAGTGGGTAGTTTGAGCTGATGTAATGAATTATTGAGCAAACATTCAAATCTTTTAAAAAAGAATTTGGTAATGACAAATATACATAAAGGGTATCGATTAAATTCAGCAAAGTAACTATTGTTAATGGGGCTAGTTTTAAATTATCTTGTATTTGACATGAAACCTACAACCATGCAGTCAATACATAATCATTTGAATTATTAAATCAATTTCTAGTGTAAGAATCATGATATTCATAATTTTTGACGATTTAAATAATTTAGTGGCATCGGTTGCCCTTATCCTCGCGTCACTGGACTAACATCACCGGTCGTTAACCCGAGCTGCGTCATAAAGGTTTCTGCCCTGCACTACAATGCATCGACACGTTAAATAAAATTGGGGGAACTTTCTGCTTCAAAAAAAGGCATATGATTGGTTTTAAATTCTATCTAACAGTACGTCTTATCAAGTTATTAATAAATAAAAATATATTTACCTACGTATGTTTATAAACCGTCGATCATACCGTTATTATTTTATTTTTATGAATTAAGGGCTTCTTAAAATTAAATTGAATTAATTAAAGTTTAGGCGTTAATGGTAATTATACTGTACGTATACTGTAGGCACTAAAAACTAAAAGATCTATTGTAATTCTTACTCTTACTATCTCTTTAAGCCCGGGGGGTTCCAAGAGAATTACATTATTTACAAATTTTGCATTAATAATTCTTGAAAAAAATATAATTATGCATGAAAATGGAATTCTTGTACGCATTCTGGAAGACAGTACGTAACTCGGTGCTGTATGTATCTGCAGTGAGATTGAAATTGCGTGTTACAAAAACTTGTCAAACGTTGGTCGAACCACCTCTGACGAACAGTGAAGGTGATCTTGAGCCATTTTAATGTCCCCGCTGCAGGCACTTCCTTTTGAATGAATATAAGGAAAGATTTGATTTTTTATTTGTAATATATAAACTCAAACCCCCTTATTCCAAAACGTGGACTAAAATAGTCCTGGTTTAAAACTGGTGCTGTCACTTTCATTTTCCAAATGAAAGACAATTTTAAACCAGGTCTAACTTTAGTCCACTTTAGTCACAGGGGGAAAAGGACAGGACCGATTTAAAAAAATCTTTCATAATTAGAAAGCTACGTTCCCACTGAGTAACATAGGGCTACTTACTTATATTTTATCCCGATATTCCCACCGGGTATCACGCGGGTGAAACTACGGAGAGCAACTATTGAATGGATAAAGATGACATGACCCACCACGCGGTTTCAACGCGGACCGGTTCGGTGGGTGTTTTATTGGCTGCTCGCTCGGATCCAGCCATCGCCACCTGGCAGTGTGGCTTGCGCCTAACGTGGTTCCAAAGCGCACGTGGTTCCGATGCGCAAAGGGTCTCGAGATAATCTGGATACGCGGCAGCGTATCAGCCAAGTTCAAAAGCAAATAGAACTGGCGAGCAGCACCGTGTGTATCTTAACACGAACCATTTGGAGCCACTTTTGACCCCCTCATAACTCAAAAACTATTACACAGAAACATGTCAAATTTGGCTTATGTATTGAGACTAGCGAGATAAATATGTGCTCCAAATTTTATATACACACCTCAAACGGTTATTTAGATATTTACGTCCAAAAATCGTTATTTTTATCACTGACTCACCTATAATCAAAACTCTAACCCACTTCCAGATGACCTAGAAAGCTGAAATTTGGCATGTAGACAGGTAATCTGGTGAATACAAAGGGAAAAATCCGAAACTAGTAGTTTTTTAAATAAAACGTTGACAAACTTATATTTGCGTTCCCTATGCACTTATCCTGTATAAGATCTTGTATAAGATGAAGTACAAATATAAGTTTGTAATAGTTTGTATTCTGTTATATACCAATATTTCGACATACCTCTTGAAGTTCAGCTAGCGCCGACGGCGTTGTGGCCATTCAATATTGAGGACTCGAGAGAACCAAGTTCGAACCCCAGATTACTCAAATACTTTTTTGTCCTCGCGTTAAATAAATAACAAGCTTGCGCCATCTAGCACGATATCCAAATTATTATTTATTAATTATTAATATTAATATAAATTATAAAGTTATTGAAATTTTTACTTTTTTGCATTCACAATCCAATTTTTATTATTGAAAAATGGAAAATGAAGAATTTAGACAAAATCGACCCTCATCTCACAACCAGCTCCGATGGGACTCGAACCCACGACCTTTCACTTAAAATAATTATTAATATTCGTAATAATTCGTATACAAGAACTAGCCAAGTCAGACCTTAGACTTCAATATATTATCCTAAGTTATAAGAAGAAATTATATTTTAAGTTGTTATAAAACATTTTATGTAAGTACTAAATTTTCAGGACTGACCGTTAATCTTGGCACCCATTTAGATCTTACATCTTTTGTCGTTGAAGTCAACAACCAAGGCATATTTCCTAATATTGAAGTTGGCTGTCACTTCACATATGTTATGTTTTTGATGAGATATATTTTAGGACATCTATCTCGTAACTAACCATTGCGAAAGTTGCTTAATAGCCACGTGGTAATACTTTTTACCAAAGTGTAAGCACTTTGTGACTAACGTATTCAAAGATGTCGATTATTAAACAAACTATTTACGCAATTATAAAAATAACTATTAAAAATAAAAAATACAACTTGATTATGAGATAATTACGAGCGGTTTTGTAGAAAGCCCCATTTACAAAGTAAGTACTCACTAAGTTATTTTGTTTTATTTAATTATTTGTCACAGCTTACTAAAATTATTAATTCTTACCTATCATGCGTACCGATTATAAATTTCGTAGGTCCCGTCTCCAAAAAACTGTTCTTATCTTCAATATCCGAGAAGTACAGTTCTTATCTTCAATATCTACCATCCTATATGATTAAAAATCCCGTTATGATGCTGCCGGCGAACAGGATAAAAGTGTGAATCAAATTATAAAATGATGGATTCACAAAACTACCAATACAGTGTGGTATTATCTATCTATACACAAATCAACTGATTGACTGATTCACTGATTCATTCATTGTTGGCATAGGTGTAGAGCCCTAACGGGTGAAGGTAGAGACACCATTTTTAAAGGGTAGATACGTAGATACCTTTCATGATGTAGATGAGCAATAAGAAAGGATTTTAAAAAATTCCCGTTATACAGGTTGTTCAACTTGTATAGGGTTGAAGATAGAGACACCATTTTTGGAGGGTAGATAGCTTTCATTCATAGTGCATGTAAATTGATAGTAAAAACCCAATCGAGCAAAGACTCTGACCCACTATGTCAGAAGATAAGTGAGCATGGAACAAAAAAAAATGTCTACTGATAAATAAATACCTTGATACTATGATACTTAATTATATTGGTAATCCGTGACTTTCAAAATAAACGCACAACTATCTTAATCACGCGAACGAAGTCGCGGGCAAAAGCTAGTTATAATATAAGACATATACATATTATAGTATGAGACTGAATTAAGTACTTATTTATTTTATGATATAAGTAGGTAAGTATGTTATTATAATTCATGAAACAATCATTTTCGTTGTAAGTCAGCACATCAATATTCTTATAATATTTATTGACCTTTTTTAATCATTTAAAACCTACATATTTTTCGTTTTTATCCCAAGAAACTGATAACAGTCAACCGATAAGGCCACTTTTTACGTTCGCGATAAGGATACCATTTTTAGTTAATAAGTAGTGAGGGCAAATACAGTCTTTTCGTACCTATATATACCGGTAATGGCATGTTGGACTCAGTCAGACACAGGCCTGTCTCTCGCCGCACCCAGCCCTCCCGCCGAGCCTAATAGACCTTTAGTATTATTCTGTGGTAATAGAATAGGCTTCGCGTCAGGGTTGGGAGGTGTGGTACTAACCCTTGCCCAGCCCCCTGACGAGCTATAGCTCGAGAGGGGGCCGGACAGAAGGAGAGAGCCTCTTCTCAATCTCCCCATAAGGTTACTCATTCAGGCGCGATAAAGATGCCCTCAAGGTTAGGTACCTAATATGTAAAGATTGATTTCTTATTGACTTGACCTAGCTAGGTTCAGTCGAACCGATTGAATTGTGTGTGACCCACCATAAGTTCAATATTAAAGTTCAATAAGGTCGAATTTCAAACTTTTTGACATTTATAGTTTTTACGGTTTCAAAAAAATTATTTGCAAAATGGGGTCAAGATTCAATTGGTTCGAGCGACTGTTCAACTAAATAACACCACTAGTAAAATAACTACGGTTCACAGCCATCAAATAGAAAACCAAATCCTCACTGAGGCCGTTAAAAGGCCGATTCCGAATTCAATAATCGTAATGAAAGTACGTTCGATTCGATGGCTGAAAGGTCGTTTGTGTCATGGGATAGGAAAATTATTATAATTAGGTAATCACTGTGCCTAAAACTAAAGATCATCACCCCTAGCATGAAAAACTATCGTTAATTTAGCATTAGCGAATAGTAAACATACCTTCAAAAGCTGTCAAATATGTAGATACTTAATGAAATTCAGGTTCCTTAAAGGAGCGAACCGCCGGCGCCCGGCAGCTCTGGTTTTAATACAAAATAGGAAAAACGATCACAATAACGGTTTTCATAGCGACAGTTTTTCGTGCTACGGCTGTAGACTGTACCCCAAGCACGAAAAAATCCCGATTATGGTTATCGTAATAGCGTAATAGTATCACGACCGAGCTTGAGCCCAGCCCCCTGATTCATGAACCATCGGAAACGCTCCCGACAGCGGAATGTCTGCCCTGTGTCTGTCACTCACTAAAGAAAATACAAAGACAAAGCACAGAATTCGAATCCGATTCCGTTTCCGATGTGTTGTGAATCAGGCGGCAGGTTTGTCATTGACGGATACGTCAATAAGCCGTCAAAATGCTACCAAAGCTGTCAAAGTATTGCCTATTGAATTTTAGTTTCAACCAGTTCCAATGACCAAAGGCGTTGCTCTGGGTTTTATACAAAACAATATACGATCACGATAATTATTAAAAATGTAAGATCTCCGTGTTTGGGAGTACCCCAAAACGTAGTCAAAAAAATTACCTACTCTCTTCAAAAAACTATAAAGGTGAATACTTTTTAACAGAGTCCTTCATAAGCCCGTTTCCCAATTCAATAGGTAATCGTATCGAAAGTCCATCTAAATGCGTTCGATTCGATGGCTGCAAGGTCGCTCGCTGTAGCATGCGGCAGGAGCGTAGCCAGTGAGCCAAGCTGGTAATTACTTCGGGCTATCGCCCTCTCGGCATGGTTCTAATTAGAGCCGCTCACGTCCGAACGACTCGTGTCGAGATGGTGTTCGAGCGATCGCCACTCAATATGTTGAGTTAAGTCCTTGCATACGATTGATACGACCACAGCCTTCTCTATCGTAGACGATAGAGAAGGCTGTGATACGACCAATTGACAGAACTACGCCATCGATCTTCGTTTAAACAACTACTTTTTATTATTATTTATTGCCGTTCCACAATCAATAAATACTGTTTTCATTCATATGAAACAGTGGTAGGTATCAACTATTAACTATGTGACAAGGTAAAGTTGATAAAATTAATAGGTATCTTCTGGGTCAGCATATGCATGCAACACCTAGTATAAATAAGTTTATGGCAACACACTAGACTGCATCATGTCACATATTATGACAACAGTCATGTTGTCACACTCACATATTTGACGGTGTCGCCAGAGGGGCATGGGAGGCACGGAAAAGTTCGAGATAATCAATTCGGTCACTCATCCCGTGATAAACCATTGCGACAAGTTGCGATCATAGGCCGAGCGCGCTAACCACTGCGCCACGGGCCCCACCACCAGTCCCAAGACCAAATTAAGACATTCATTGTAAAGATGTCGTTTTGCCTCCAATAGTATGGATGGTATGAACGAGCATACATTTTTCTAATATAAATCATAAAAACTAAGATGTGCCAGCAGTTGTCTCGCGTGAGATGTCACGGGCACAGAATAACTACGACTAGTACTCTATCTTCATATGAAAGGATGTAGGTAACTTGAGTTAATTATGTATGACTCATATTATGTATTACTCGCTCTCCTTCTCTCTCGGTATGAAGCGCATACCGAGATCCTTCCTGTAGATTATAGCGAGAAAGAGAAATACGTATGAGTCATACATAACCAGAGATCGGAATTCGTAGAGCTGTTAGG
The DNA here is from genome assembly GCA_949710035.1 of Crambus lathoniellus. NCBI lineage: Eukaryota > Metazoa > Arthropoda > Insecta > Lepidoptera > Crambidae > Crambus > Crambus lathoniellus. The sequence continues at coordinate 36,726,725 of OX453296.1, forward strand.
GTTCACTGACCGAAAACGTTATGTTAATTGGATATTCTATAAGATACCGACTTAAACTTTGTACTTTTTTATAAATAACTAGCTTTCCGCCCGCGGCTTCGCCCGCGTGGACTACACGACATTATCCCGCGGGAATGTGATATTTTTCCGGGATAAAAAGTAGCCTATGTTCCTCTCCAGGCTACAAAGTATCTGTGACCCAAATTTCAGCCAAATCCGTTCAGCCGTTTTGGCGTGATTGAGTAACAAATATACAAACATCTAAACTTTCACATTTATAATATTAATAAATATAGTATGATCTTCAATAGGGTATTTGACTGATTTTTTTATTGACTTATGATTAATGAATTAGTAGCCTCACAACATAGGTATTTATTTTCAAATATCTTGCATATTTTAGAGCATCAAACTTTCTAATTAGACAAGGAGAGCGCTATAGAAATGTGACGTCACATTTCTATAGCGCCATACTCTCTCTATAGAAAATTTCGTTTTAGAAAGAGATAGATAGAGTCACAATTAAGTAGCTCATAACTCGCTTGTTATAATATAGACTGAATTTCTTTTTTCAGGTTTGTTATTCAATATTGTTATATTTCTGAATTACATATAATTAAATATCTACATTTCAACAACAGTCAAATGCCCGATTATTTAAGTATTTGACTGCACCCCCTCGTCCTCTCACTATTATGTAACTTTTGCAATTGTTGGCTTGGCTGACGCATCATAATCTTCATACAAACTTGCTCATTTTAGTGTTTCATAGATGGGAAATTATTTGCATATCCGCGATTATATTAACGTCAATGGAGAGTCAATAGAGAGAGAAGACCAGGTTTTTTTTTAAATAAACATCGTGGAATGTCCATATTAATAAAAATTAACGCAAGTAAACAAAATTACTCTACCTACTCTGATCTCTGGTTTATAACCTTTGTGTCATTACTCATAGCTCGTGTTCCGATTCTACCTCTAATAATATGAGGTAGAATCGGCCTTCTAGCTTTATTAATAATAGAGAAGACCAGGGGGGTAATTGTCTAACTCAACATCAATCGCAATCGCTTTCAGTTTGACATCCATTTGACATCCATCACTTGTTGTTGAAGAAAGTTGTCAAAATTATTTATATTGATGCAGCAATGGTCGTACAATATCTTTCAAACTGAATGCGATCGCGATTGATGTTGAGTTAGATCTTTACCCCCCAGGTTTAGAAAAAAAATAAACATCTTGGAATGTCCATATTAATAAAAATTAACGCAAGTAAACAAAATGACTCTACCTACTCTGATCTCTGGTTTATAACATTTGTGTCATTACTCATAGCTCGTGTTCCGATTCTACCTCTAATAATATGAAATACTGGTAGTGTTTATCCTGTGTCACGGGAGCACAACCGGTTTGCGAGGGCGGCCCGGAATCTGGACGCCAAAGAACAGTACCAGACAAAAGTATCAGTTGCTATCTACATTCCCATAGAGAAAATATTAGAACTCGAACTTAAAGAGCGTTTTACAACTATTTGTTTAATTTGTACATTTACATACCTATTGTTATATATTATCCATCCATACTTTGTCCATTCTAATATTATAAAATGTGAAAGTGTGTTTGTTTGTCCGTCTTTCACGTCATAAGCAACGGATCCTTTCTGGTATGGGGGTAATTTGGAGAGTGACATAGGCTTAATTTTGTATGGAAAATCATTTAGCTGTCGTACTTTAAGTACAAATAAAAATTTATATTCATTTTCGAAAATAGAGTATTTCGTAATGTTCACGCCGCGCGTGATTCATTCATTCACGTTGATTCGTGGGGTCGGCGCCAACCGCCGTCCGCGCGACTTCGCGACCAGTTGGCCGTAAGCAGCCGTGAGGAGCGCCCGGTCCGGGTACGGACTTGTGACCCGTGTGTGTTCGCTTTGAAAAGCGCCGGGAAGTTTTAGCTGCCTATTAGGGCATTGTGTAGTATAAGAGTGTTAGCTGTAAGAGTATCCCATCGGGGGTTGTGTGGAGATCGTTTTGTCAGGCGCGCGCCGGCGAGACAACGTTCAGCCCCCCTGGATTACGGACACTATTTTCTAGTAAGGTAGGATTAGCTTAATTTACTTAATTTTGCATGAGAAACCTTCGTTTCAATAAACTGTGGAACACAGTAGATGTGGTCATCACAATTGTGCGTGATCATATTTTTGGTAGCAGAGCTTAGTTGATATAATTAATTTTCATATTAAAATTAACTACATAAAATTTCATAGTAAAAATAAAAAGCGTACCTAAAAAGCGTACCTAAAAATTTTTTTTTTTTTGTTGAAATCTCGAGGGTAATTGAAGATCCCGAGACGATTTGAAGTACTAAGAAATTGTTCTAGTAAATTCTCGAAGCGAATGTTTTGTGGATCCGATAATAGATAGACACTTATATAATTGTTGTCACATACTAGTGTTTTGATACGAGTTTACTCGCCTAGATGTGTATATTTTTTTTTGTGTGTCCGGATTTATTTGACGAATAGTTCGTTCGAAAGTGTGTTTATTAGTACCACATACTAGTGATTTGATACGAGTTTACTCGCCTAGATGTGTATATTTTTTTTTGTGTGTCCGGATTTATTTGACGAATAGTTTCGTTCGAAAGTGTTGTTTATTAGTACCACATACTAGTGTTTGTTCCGAGTCCGCTTGCCTAGTTAAAAAAGTGGAACTAGTTTTAATTATTAGTAGTATTAAATTACGAGTATTATTATTAAAAATAGTTTTGTTTTTGTTTGTTGATAACGGTTTAGTAGTTGATTTGCGAGGTTGACTTGGCCGTGCCGTTATGCCATACCGTTAATCCTATACGTTTTGTTTATACCGTTATATTGTTAGCCCTTGAAATTGGTAAGTTGCTAATAATTTATGAAAATAGTAGGGTCCGTGTATGTCGTCCGAATTTTAATTGTGTTTTATATTATCGTGACGCGACCTATTTCTATTGCTTTTTTTGTTGATGTTTACCACCTTTATATTTCCTTGTTTGCTTTGTTTATTAAACGGAATATAAATGGCTCCTACGAATCCGACCGCCGTATCCAGGGCTGGCATCCAAGGAGCTTTGCGTTGGCTTGCTTGTGCGGTCACATTAATAGACCGAGCCGACCGGGTAGGCGCGTTGCTAGCTCGGTATGGCGGGCTGGCAGCTCGGCTGCAAGACCTGGAGCGCCACGCCATGGAGTGTCGCGCGTATTATATGGAAAACCCCCCAGCTGATGATGCCGTGTCGGAACAGCTGGAGCAGGATGTAGCCCAGGCCTATGAGCTGGCTGACCAGTTCACGGAGGCGGCTGAGAGGGCCCTGGCTGTTCGGAAGGGGGAGCCGGTTTTGAGCGGGGAGGTCAAACCTACCCCGACGGCGTTGCTAGGCCGATTGCCTACATTGGAGATTCCCACTTTTAATGGGGATCTGTCAGCCTGGATGGGCTTCATTAATTTGTTTGACAGTTTGGTGGATTCACGACGGGACTTATCCCCTAGTGAGAAGTTGGCCTATTTGCGCTCCTCCCTGCGAGGAGAGGCCAGCGCGGTAGTCCAGCACCTGCTCATCAGTGACGACAACTACCAGGTGGCTCGCCAGCTTCTGGTTAGCAGGTACCAGAATGTCCGGTTACTGGCGGACACCCACGTGGCCACGATTTTGGCCCTCCCGCGAATCACGCGGGTACACCTGTTACGGAGGGAGTTGCTGAACCCGCTACTGTCAGCGGTCAACTCCCTAAGGCGATTGGACCTGCCGGTGGATCAGTGGTCCTTTGTACTGCTGCACATAGTCCTCGCCAAATTGCCCGCTGAAATGAAGGGGCGTTTCGAGCAGAGGTACGGAGGCGACAGCGCCTCGTATCTCCCGCCCTTCGCGGACCTCCTTCGTTTTTTGGAGGACGAATGTAGGGTGACGGACCACCTGGAGCCTGCCCCGGTTCCAGGTGTTGGTCGTATGGTGGCGGCGAGGGAACAGCCCCGTCGCCCGACCAATCGCTATGCTGCCTTCCAGCAGTCCCCTCCCCCCGCACCGAGTGAGCGGTGCAGGTATTGCAGGGGAGATAGGCATGTGGTGCACGAATGTGCCAAATTTAGAGGCCTCCGCCCAGAGGGACGGAGGGCCGTTGCGAAACAGCGCCAATGGTGCTATAGGTGTTTGGGGGGACACATGCAGTCGGCGTGTCCCCAGACCGAGGATTGTCGTCTTTGCGGAGGGAGGCATCACCCCCTCCTTTGTTTGGACCGCAAGGACGCCGGGAGCGACCGGGGTTCGAATTCCTCGCGCACGGGCGGGGGCCCGGCAGCCCGGAACCGGTCCCCTAGAGATTCGGCGGGGCTTAGCCCCCCCGTTCAGTCCCCCCCGGAGAGGGGGAACTATAGGAGAGACGCCCCCGCCACGGGCGGGGGTAGGGGGGTACCACAAGAGTACGCCACGGTGGCGATGGGCACGGGCCCTATTTGCTACTCCCCCCCCTAATGGAGAGGCCTCGATTGGGGTACTATGTACCGAGGCACGCCCCACACGGGTATTACCCTGCACCTAGGAGTGCTGTTGGTCGGGGCCAGTATGTACCCGATTGGGACCCGCTCGCCCGGTACGAGCGTCCCACATTTGGCGCGCCGACTCAGGCGCGAGGGGGACAAGTACCCCCCCAAAATTTTTAATGGCGCCCCTGTCGGACCCAACCACCCCTCCGGAGCTTGTGCTGTTGCCAACAGCCTCCGTGAATGTTTGGGGACCTAAGGGCAATGTTGTCACGGTGCGTGCCCTTTTGGACTCAGGTGCCCAAGGGTGCATAATGTCCAGGTGGCTTGTCCGACAGCTGGGTCTTTGGCTTGTGCCGCATCACGAAGCGGTACGGGGGGTGGGAGACTCGCGGATCCCTGATCCGATTGGTCGAGTTGAGTTCTCCTTCTCCCCCAACTTCGCGCCAAGGCCGAAGATCGGTGCTTCGGCGATTGTTTTTGATAAGGTGGTTGGACCACTCCCGCAAGTGCGAGTGCCGCCATCCACGATTGAGCTGACGTCTGGACTGGCTTTGGCTGATCCTTCCTTCCACCGACCGGGCCCAATACACTTGTTGATTGGTGCGGATGTCCTCGGTCGTGTACTGTGTGGAAGCAAGCGAGTTTTGCAGACAGCCGATCTTGTCGCCTTGTCCTCGTCGCTGGGTCATGTGGTGATGGGAAAGGTACCACAGACACCAGAGACCCCGTCGGTAGACCGCCAGACCATTGTCGGTTCTACTTTGTCCGACGTTCTCCAAAAGTTTTGGGAGGTGGAGGAACCTCCCACTGCCAAGCGGTTGGATCCGTTAGCGGAGGAGTGCGAATTGTTCTACCAGAACAACACTGGGCGCCTCCTCTCGGGTCGCTTGATTACCAGCTTGCCCTTCTTGGCGGTTCGCCCTCCTTTAGGGAGCTCCCGACCGATGGCCGAGAAGAGATTGTTGTCCATGGAGCGTAGGATGGCCAGGGATCCCGCATTCAAGGAGAAGTATATAGACTTCATGCGGGAGTATTTGGACCTTGGGCACATGTCCATCTCGCAGTTGGACTGGCGTAATGTGGAACATTACTTCCTGCCACACCACGCTGTTTTGAAGACTTCCAATGGGAAGATCCGCGTGGTCTTTGATGGTTCAGCGCCCACGTCAACCGGAGTGTCGTTGAATCAGTGTCTGCATGCGGGGCCGAAGTTGCATCACGATGTCTGTGATGTTTTGACCAACTTCCGCCGGCACGCTGTCGTCTTTGTGGCCGATATCCGCATGATGTTCAGACAGACCGTGATTCACCCGGAGGATAGACGATACCAGCTCATCCTTTGGCGTGAGGATCCCCAGGATCCGATGTTGGCTTACGAGCTGAACACCAACACTTATGGTTTGCGGTCGAGCCCCTTTGTGGCGATCCGTTCGCTTTTGGAGCTCGCAGAGCGCGAACGGCTACGCTATCCCCGGGCATCTGCTCTTATTGAGGGGGGGGCCTTATTTGTCGACGATATCTGCACGGGGGCCTCGAGCTTAGATGAGGCTCTCGTCTTACGTGATGAGCTGATTGCGCTCTTGAGGGCTGGTGGCTATGAGTTGCGGAAGTGGCTGTCTAACTCACCGGACCTATTGGCAGATTTGCCTAAGGACCACCAGCAAGAGCCGCTCCTCTTTGAAAATCCGGAGACTCCAGACATGCTGTCTGTTTTGGGAGTCCAGTATCGACCAGTCCCGGATTTGTTCACATATAGATTAGAACTGCCAGACCCAAAGGTCTGGACTAAACGCACGGTGCTATCCACTGTAGCCCGTACCTTTGATCCGAACGGTTGGCTCAGCCCTGTAGTGTTTTCGATGAAGTGCTTCCTACAGGAGCTCTGGGCTGCGGAATTGTCATGGGATGAGCCCCTCTCTGGTAGCCTCCTACGAGAGTGGGTGAGGTTCGTGTCATCCCTACCCGACGTCAATCGGGTTTGTATACCGAGGCAAATGCTGCCTTCGGGAAAGTTTAAAGCCTCCCTGCACGGCTTTTGTGACGCGTCCGAAAGCGGATACGCGGCAGCCGTTTACATCCGAACGGTGGATGCAGCAGGCGTTGTCGCCGTACACTTAGTTACGGCCAAGAGTAAGGTCGCCCCCCTTCGGACTAGGCTAACCATTCCGAAGTTGGAGTTGTCCGGCGCCACTCTCTTAGTACGGCTACTCAATCATGTTGCCGACACCTTGGGAAACGGTGTCGACTTGGAGTCGATATTTGCGTGGTCTGACAGCCAGGTCGTCCTTTGTTGGCTGAAGAGTTCAGTCCACACCCTTGAGGTTTTTGTGGCCAACCGGGTCTCACAAATTCAGACTTCAAAGGCCCCGTTGATTTGGCGCCACGTACCGGGCGAATTGAACCCCGCAGATTGTGCCTCCCGCGGCTGCGAGGCGCCTGAGTTAGTGGACCACCACCTATGGTGGAGTCCATCATGGTTGTTACGGCCTGAGCGCTCATGGCCTGCCACCCCGGCTGTGGCCAGAGTCCCAGACCTAGGCATGCGTGTTCACGCCGTGGAGACGGTGGCGGCTCCGCAGATGGAGTTTTTGTTAGACCGCTACAGTTCTCTTGATAAGTTGCTCGGCGTGACTGCTTGGATGAGGCGCTTTGTGCGAAATTGTCGCCAGCCTCAGGAGAAATCGTTGTCTCCGGTCCTCGCCCCACAAGAGCGGCAAGACGCTCTGTTGCATTGGTTGCGAGTGACGCAACAGCGAGAGTTTGAACCGGAGCTGAAAGCCCTGCGCTCAAGTAAGCCCAAGTTGAAGGGACCCTTGGTGCGGTTGAATCCCTTCTTGGACAGTACCGGATTGCTGCGTGTCGGAGGTAGGCTCAGACATGCCAACCTGCCGTACGGATCACGCCACCCTTTGTTGCTCCCCAAGGATGGACCGTTAGTTAGACTGTTGATTACAGACCGACATGTAAAGAATGCTCATGCCGGTTGTAATGCCTTGACCGCGCTCCTCCAACGAGAGTTCTGGATTTTGTCAGCGCGGAGAATAATCCGATCCGTTATTTTTCGTTGTCTCCCGTGTTATCGTTTGCGCGCCGATACGATGCAGCCCCAGATGGGTGATTTGCCTGCCGATCGAGTGAACGAATCGATGCCCTTCTCAGGAGTTGGAACGGATTTTGCGGGGCCATTTACCGTTAAGACATCGCGGCTTCGTAATGCTAGAACGGAAAAGGCTTACTTGTGTGTATTTGTTTGTTTGGCCACTAAAGCGGTCCACCTGGAGGTGGTTAGTGCCCTCACCACAGAAGCCTTTGTAGCCACGTTGAATCGTTTTGAGTCTCGCCGCGGAATGCCGTCGTTAATCAGGTCCGATTGTGGAACCAATTTCAAGGGCACCGATAGGTATTTAAAGGAAGTTTGTGAATTTTTGGATAGGAATAATTTTGAGATCGGATCCACACTCTCTCGCAGAGGGGTACGATGGCAGTACTCCCCGCCATCCTGCCCCCACTGGGGAGGGATTTTTGAAGCAACTGTAAAGGCCGCTAAAACTCACCTTCGTCGCGTTATTGGGGAGACGGTCCTCACGTTTGAGGAACTCGCGACCGTATTTTGTAAGGTTGAGGCGGTCCTCAACTCGCGTCCGTTGTGTCCGTTGTCTTCGGACGCGAATGATTTAGAGGCCCTTACGCCGGGCCATTTTTTGATTGGCAGACCGCTTAACGCTTTGCCGGAATATCCTTATTCCGAAGTGCCCTCCGGACGGCTCTCGCGATTTGAATTGCTCCAGCAGCTTACGCAGAGTTTTTGGCGCCGTTGGCATCTGGAGTATTTGCACATTTTGCAGCAACGCGTTAAGTGGTCGGATAGGACGACCCCACCCAAGACTGGAGACCTCGTGTTGGTAAAGGATCCAAACCTGCCGCCCCTCCGCTGGCGTTTAGGACGCATTGTTCAGCTTCATCCGGGGTCGGATGGTGTGCCCAGGTTTGCCGAGGTCCTGGTGGGGGACTCTGTTTTGAAGCGAGCGATCGCTACCCTCTCTCGCCTGCCCTTAGATTGAGTTGGCGGACAGCTTGCTACTGTCCGGGACGGGGGGATGTTCACGCCGCGCGTGATTCATTCATTCACGTTGATTCGTGGGGTCGGCGCCAACCGCCGTCCGCGCGACTTCGCGACCAGTTGGCCGTAAGCAGCCGTGAGGAGCGCCCGGTCCGGGTACGGACTTGTGACCCGTGTGTGTTCGCTTTGAAAAGCGCCGGGAAGTTTTAGCTGCCTATTAGGGCATTGTGTAGTATAAGAGTGTTAGCTGTAAGAGTATCCCATCGGGGGTTGTGTGGAGATCGTTTTGTCAGGCGCGCGCCGGCGAGACAACGTTCAGCCCCCCTGGATTACGGACACTATTTTCTAGTAAGGTAGGATTAGCTTAATTTACTTAATTTTGCATGAGAAACCTTCGTTTCAATAAACTGTGGAACACAGTAGATGTGGTCATCACAATTGTGCGTGATCACGTAATATTAAACATAAAAAAAGAATAATTAAACTCGCGTCTATTTTAATAAATGCTTCAAAGTACAGTGCCACAAACTTTGCTGTGCCGGTGGCCAAAATGTGAAACTAGCGTGTTTTTTTTAATGTCATTCTGCTGTCAAGTTGATGTCCAACCATAGCGCTGCTGGCGGCTGAAGTTCTTAGAAGTCAGGGCCGGTTAAATTGCTACAAAAAAAAGAAAAAACGTACGTAGCGCCGCTGTCACCGGAACAGAAAAGGTTGTGGCACTGTACCATGAAGCTCGACTTAATACTGAGGTAACATTAAGTCAAACTTCATGCACTGTACCCCTCTTTGGCTGTCGTCAATGTCAATTCATGACAGTTTTTTTTAATAACGTTAAAAGCCAACAGAAAATACCAAATTACAAAATACACGGCTGACTTTGATTATAGTGCGCCAATCTTTTCTGTTCCGGTGATTATCTTTGGAACTAAAACAGTTTTCATACAACAGTCCATTTTGACAGCTAATTTTAAATTGCAAGTGGCTCCTCTGTCACGACTGTCACCGGAACCGGCTGATTGGCATCTTTGCTTGAAATCTCATACCATACAAATAAGTGCGCCTAGTCATTTAGAGCAATGTTTTTTTTGCAGAACCATGATGCGATTGTGCTAAAAATTGAGTATTTTCATATTCATTATTTTTATAATAAAAATTAAGAAGGGGGCGGAATATCAATACAAACATTTTCATGTGAGAATTATTGTTTTATGCGTAAAATTTATAAGGTTTTAAAAATAATTTTTTAGAAGTCGCCACCTTTATGTAGGTATTTTTTATTAATTTTAAATGTATTTGTTTCAATTTTCAAGAAGTCGATAACCTTGTTCCGGGTTCGGAACAAGGTTACAAAAGTTCATTTAATGTTTTTCAACACACTTGCTCATAAAGTGAGCCTTATTACATCGATCTTAGGGCCATAAACCGAGCTATAACCCACGCGTGCATAATAATATAACAGTACTAGTTGCGTAATAGAATTATCCCTACAAAGTTAAGTAAGTACCTAACTGCAAATTATATGCGAGTAAACAGAGACTTTTCAATTTAACCGGGTAATACAGTATCCCTACAAAGTTAAGTTAGTACTTAAGTGCAAGTTATATGCGAGTCAACAACAGAGCATTTTCAATTTCAGCGAGTAATAGATACAGTTCTTTTTTTGTAACAACAAAGAGGTTTTACACGGCTGAAAATCCATTTACGTTTTTACCCGACTACGGCAAAGCAAAAAAAAGGAGGGTTATGAGTTTGACCGGTATGTATGTATGTATGTATGTTTGTATGTATGTTCATCTGTTCCCGCATAAGTTCTAAACTGCTGATCATATATTCACAATTGAGGTATCGTTGGAAGCGTCTTGATTGTCTGCTGGTTATAGGCTATGTCACGTCACATGAAATTGAATATGGCGCCCTCTAGACGACATAAAGTTGTGAACAAAAAAGCTTTTTTTTGAGAAGAATATCGTGTTTGGTATCAAATGAAAGCTCTTGGTGAGCTCGTTTCAAAAATATATATTTTATTAGTTGTTGCTTGCGGCTTTGCTTGCATAAATCGAATTTTGACTTTATCACGAAATTCATCATCATCATATCGCCGAACGACGCCCACTGCTGGGCATAGGCCTCCCCCAAGGAACTCCACAACAATCGATCATGCGCTGCCCGCATCCAGCGGCTTCTCGCGACTTTGACCAGATCGTCGGTCCACCTTGTAGGGGGCCTGCCCACGGAACCGGTACGCGATCGCTATTCGAGAACCTTTCCGCCCCAACGGCCATCGTTTCTCCGCGCTATCTGTTCCGCCCACTGCCACTTCAACGGTATAATCCTTCGAGCGATGTCGGTGGTTTTAGTTCGCCTGTGGATCTCATCGCTTCTGATTTGATCGAGCAAGGAAATACCAAGCATCGCTCTCTCCATTGCTCGCTAGGTGACTTTGAGCCTTCTTTTGAGACCCATAGTAAAAGACCACGTCTCACTTCCATAGGTCAGTAAGCCAGTAATGACTGGCAACACACACTGCTCAAAGACTTTCGTCTTGAGACATGGAGGTATTTCGGACGCGAATATATGCCGGAGCTTCCCAAACACTGCCTATCCGAGCTGAATTCGTCGAGAGATCTCGATATCTTTCTCGGAGTTGGACTTACTAACTGGACCGTTTGCCCTAGGTAAACAAAGTGGTCAATAACTTCGAGCGTAATGTTCCCAACGACTGGAGCGGGTGAAACATGGGTATTGGATATGATTTTCGTCTTATCCAAGTTTATCTTTAGACCCGCTCTTTGAGAAGCATTACTGACATCTTCGAGCATTAGGTTCAGGTCTTCCAAGGTCTCAGCCATAAGAACGTATGTGTGTTAGGTGCTCGCCATTGATGTTGATGCCGCATCCTTTTCAATCTAGAAGCTTAAAAATATCCTCCAACGCAGTTGTGAACAGTTTCGTACAGATGACGACGTCTCCCTGTCTCACACCTCGCTGTAGTTGGATAGTCATGGTGGCGTTTTGGGATAAGTACCTGAGCACATAGATGTACCTGTGGTCTACTTGGCACCTCTGGAGAGACTGCAGCACCGCCCAGCTCTCAATAGTATCAAAGGCTTTCTCGTAGCCCACGAACGCCTAGCAAAGTGGCAAGTTGTACTCTTCGGTTTTCTGTATAACTAGCCGCATCGTATGAATGTGGTCTTTGGTGCTATTAGCCTTTCCAGAACCCGGCTTGTTCGGGAGGTTGGAAGTCGTCGAACATCTTATAGATATAGCTCAGAAACGTGATGGGTCTGTGGTTCTTCAAAAGAGTCCTATCACCCTTCTTGAAAAACGCTTCTGCCCCATGCCTTTGGCGTTTTGCCCTCGAGGATGATTGAATTGAAAAGCTTTAAGTACCGGCTTTCCGCCCGCTCTCAGAAGCCCGCCCGCCGCCTTGTTGTTTTTAAGCTGTTTGAGAGCCATTGTTTTAAATTTGAGCCGGTATTGGTCGGAGCGTGGATTTTATTAGCCGCGATCTTTCAAGCTTAACATTGATATTCAATGTGCCTCTGACCATACGGTGATTGCTTACTGTCTTAACAGCGGTGATCACACTGACATCATTGAGGATGTGCTTCTTGGTCGACATCTTAAATCGATCTCGTTATTGACTGTACCGTCCGGGCTGATCCAGGTCCATTTGCCGGTTACGGGCTTCCTGAAGAAGGAGTTCATCATAAAGAGGTTCTCCGTCTCCATGAAGTCTGCCAACATCATGGGTTACCATAATCGCCACGCCTTGTCTGACTGAGTCCAACATACCGTTAGCGGTATACGGAAAGACTGTATTTGCACTCACTATAAAAAAAATGTCCTACTGTTAGTGTTACATGGAGACGCTGCTGCCCCTCTCTTGATGGCAGTTTTCCCTCTGCCGCCTCTTACGACACCCTCGAGAAGAAAGGGGGTAGTGCTATTATTTTTATGTGCCGGCACTACACAGCGCAAAATTATGACCCCAAAATAATGTAAATAAAAATTAAGTTCAAAAACTAAAACCCGACTACTGAAAAATCACGCTCTAAAAAGTATGAAACAAGAATATTCTCATCTGAAATTGCGGTGGTCGTATGCCCACGACTATATAATAACAAAACGATATTTTCATTCTAGGGAAAAGTGGCATACGAGCACGGCAATTTCAGATGAGAATATTCTTGTTTCATACTTTTTAGAGCGTGATTTTTCAGTAGTCGGGTTTTAGTTTTTGAACTTAATTTTTTATTAGAATAAATAAATGTGTCCCTAATTAAGACAAAAAACATAATTAAGTATATTAGGTATTATCAAATTATTTATAATTCAATTTGTTATAAAACATTTGCATTTTACCACTATTATTATACTTAATTATTTTGACGTAGGCTGTATGGCTGTATGTAATCAATCACCTCACAATTGACGCGTGCAAAAAAAAAAACTTGCGCGATTTTTCCCTTAGTTAATATTAGGTTAATACAATATGTATGCAATAAATGTTTGTTTTTCCTCGCAAGTGTGTTGAAAAAGTGCGTATGAAACTCGTGAGCAACTTACTCACTAGACACTCGGCTGATTTACGCCCTCGCCTGCGGCTCGGGCTGCAACCCACAGCCTCGTGTATAATGAGCAACCTAAGCTGACTTGTATCATAATATACTATTAATTATTTCAGCGTATAGTACAAGTGATTTAAAAACTCTTTAATTTTCACAACTTCGTGCAGTAGGTATATAATATTTTCTTATCATATCTGTAAAGATTCGTAGAATTCGGAGTTCGAATGTCCAAGAAATTTCCAAATATGATAGGTAATTCTAACTTCCTATACTTACACGGCTAAATTTTAATTAGCATAAATATTTTAGGGGATGTTAAAGCCCATTAATATGAACAACTTTCACTATGGGGCCAACCATGGAATCGCGAAAAAAAAATCAGCTGTTCCATACAAAAGTACAACATCGAGTCGACTGAAATGTATGGAACAGCTGGTTTTTTTTTCGCGATTCCATGGTTGGTCCCATAGTGAAAGTTGTTCATATTGATGGGCACTAACATCCCCTAAAATATTTATGCTAATTAAAATTTAGCCGTGTATACAATTTCCCCATAGAAAAAGGCAATTTATAAAATTATCATACCTTTGACTTCACTTAAGCCGACCGACCCATACATGGGTTTTGAGAAATTAAAAAATCTAGCATCATTGTTTTATTAATTTGAAACGGGTTTTTCATATTTTTTGAAACTTTAGAAATCTATGAGAAAAAAAGAGTTTCAAGCTTATCTGGGTTAATTAAAAGCGACACGATGTTGTTTTAGTAGCGTTTGAGTATTCGAGCAATAAGTACTCTTTCAATTCGCTTTTGTTGGTTAATTTTTTTTTATGGATCACATTTATTTATTGGAGAGTGATTTTGCTACATTTTATCCCGATATTTCTACGGGAGCGGGTACCGTGCGGCTAAAACCGCGTGTAGCCACTATAACGAGTACACCTGAAAAAACTACGGTACCGATTTCGTAAATTATTTCACTTACCAGAAGCTACATAATTCTTGAGATACTTATGGTACATTATATTCCTACGGCAACGAGTTTGATGCGGCTAAAACTGCGCGGAGTCACTAATGACGAATAAACTCAACAACTACTGGAGCGATTTTGAAAACTCTCACCTAATTAATTTTATCGCCATTTATAAAAATAGGTATACAAATTATCTTTATAGGTCAGATAGTCGCGTTAATATATCTAAATGCCACGCAGGCGGGCGGGCGGAGCGCTAGTTTTTCATAAGCTAGAAAAATCTGAAAGTATCAAAGCCTCGAATGGAAGAATATCTAACAACAAATTAGGTATACGTTTTCATGAGTCAGGGGTGCTAAGTTATTAGGTTAGTGGTAATCTGAGGCCGGAAAAAGGCCTGCCTGACTTCGCCAGAGTCCCAGATTAAATTATAAGTATTACTAGATTCTTACGATACGAACGAAGCCAAAGTAATGTAGAAAGGCGGAGTGTGCATGCACACACATGCTATGGCAGCTAGGACCTAGGCACTAGGGCAGGTAATTCGAATTGCATTCAAAAGTAAACAATCAAATATTAGGTATTTATTTTGAGCAGATAAATTGAATATTTTGTGGTTGAAAACCAAAAAAACACGATATTCGTACTCGACTATAAAAATGTTCAAAGACGAAGAAATTTTTTTTATACTTATATATATATTTTTACCACACTTTTATTGGCTTCACTTGTAACTAAGTCACAATGTAAGAATAGTAGATTGTATTACAACGGAGCAAAATAATATATTTACGGCGAGGGCGCTATTTTGAATCCAGAGCGCAGTGAAGGATTCTAGAGTAGAATCTCGAGCGCAGCGAGGGATTCTAAAGTAGAATCCTGAACGCAGCGAGGGATTCAATATACGCCGCCCGAGGTGAAAATAATTTTGCGGCCGAGTAATACACTCTGCTTTTCATCCCCCTCTATAAGAAAAGCAGTAAAGACAACTCAAACTACCTACCTTTCTTTGTCGTTCGGTATATGCTAGTCGGGCAAGAAAAAAAAATTGAGTTTTGAAATAAAAAAATAAAAAAAATATATGTCCATCAGATTTCTTATAAGTATCTCGGGGGATGCCGTAGGGGGGTTGAAAATTTTGTTAGATTTTAGCTACGACTCACCGTTTACGATATATTCTCAATTTTATAAAATTCCGTTTTTGAAAATTTCTCGGTCCCGAAAAAAGTCCCGGCCCCATACAAAATCAGTAAAAAAAATTTTAAAGTACTGCACACCCTTTGCTACACTCCAAACAATGCTTCTTTAATTATGTTCTAAATTCAAATCTCATCGTTTTGGACCCTGTTATGAAGCTGTTCAAAATTCAAATCTCATTTATACCCTCTTGTCATAACTGGTAAAAAATGAATCGTTTTGGACCCTGTTATTAGATAAACAATCATCGCTTTTCGAATCGATGGGATGAAAAATCTTGGAAATCAATTTTAACCTACTTCTAATTGTCGTATTGATTTGAAACTTTGCAAGTCTATATGAATCCAATGACAATACAATAATTTGCTACCATCGAGCTGATCTGATGATGGAGTCAAGAGGTGGGCAATAGAACTCTTCAATGGTTGCTAGGAAACCACTCGAGTTTAGGCTCATTTCTTTTGTTCTGATGAGACCTATTCGCTACACTTGATGGTGCGGGTCTGATGATGGAGCAGGGAGGAAGCCAGTGGCACTTCTTAATGACCACTAGGAAACCCCTCGAGTTTGGCCTCCGTTGTTTCGTTCTGATGAGACTTATGAGTCGCACTTGGTGGTGAGGGTCTGATGATGGAGCAGGGAGGAAGCCAGTGGCACTCCTTAATGACCAATAGGAAACACCTCGAGTTCTGGCTCATTTGTTTCGTTCTGATGAGACCTATTCGCTACACTTGGTGGTGAGGGTCTGATGATGGAGCAGGAAGGAAGCCAGTGACACTCCTTAATGACCAATAGGAAACCCCTCGAGTTTGGGCTCATTTGTTTCGTTCAGACGAGACCTATTTGCTACACTTGGTGGCGAGGGTCTGATGATGTGATGTTGGAGCTGGGAGGAAGCCAGTGGCACTCCTTAATGACCACTACGAAACCTTTTGAGTTTGTACTCATTTGTTTCGTTCTGATGAGACCTATTCGCTACACTTGGTGGCGAGGGTCTGATGATGGAGCAGGGAGAAAGCCAGTGGCACTCCTTAATGGCCAATAGGAAACCCTTCGAGTTCTGGCTCATTTGTTTTGTTCTGATGTGACCTTTTCGCTACACTTGGTGGTGAGGGACTGATGATGGAGCAGGGAGGAAGTCATTGCCACTCCTTAATGACCACTAAGAAACCCCTTGAGATGGGCACATTTGTTTCGTTCTGATGAGACCTATTCGCTACACTTAGTGGTGAGAGTCTGATGATGGAGCAGGGAGGAAGTCAGTGGCACTCCTTAATGACCACTAGGAAACCCCTCGAGTTTGGGCTCATTTGATTCGTTCTAATGAGACCTATTCGCTACACTTGGTGGTGAGGGTCTGATGATGGAGTAAGGATGAAGTAAGGGTTCAGCTCGCGCATCTGGTAACTAATAGACTCCACTTGAATTTGTAAAACAAATACTTTCAATCTCGCCTTTGAGTTATAATGTTAACTCAAAGTACGGGGTGGGCAGACACATGAATGGACTGTGAAATCGATTGCCATCCATCCATAGCTTGCCATTTATTAAACTAAAAAGTAAAAAATAAATATTTAGTTTAAAAAACTATAAAAACACACTTTTATAGGAACAGACTAAAAGTACAAAATAACCGACTATTCAGTCACTGAAATTAAAAAGCGTGGTGCGCCCTTTGCAAAGCATGCATTCAAGTACTTAATATCGCGCACCACGCTTTTTAATTTCAGTTACTGAATACTTTAAAAGGGATTGCATTTTCATGACAAACTTTTTTGCTGACTGTACTTAAATATTGTATTGTCATCTAAACCAAACCTGTATATAAGTTTTAGCTCCATGGGACACTGGTAAGTGGGTTAAATTATGCTTGCAAGATGTGAGGTTATTTTCATTAGGTACTCTTTACACATAAAGAAAAAGTCAAAAAGAGAGTTTTTGGAATATCCTGCCCTTAAGATCAAGTGTGAAAAGATGGTTTAAAGTTAAAAGTAGACATACTTGACATCTAGACATACTGCAGTAGACTCTTTATTTTGGACAACGATTGCGATTGGAGTAAAGCTCTAAATACATTTCGATAAAAAATAGTAATATTGACAGTGATGATAACACTCATTAACATTTTACAAATTCTGAGAATTTTCGCGTATATTACACACTTAGTTGTGGTTTTTTCAGGATTTTTAGATTTTTCAGAACTTTTGGCACCTTTCCAGTGGCCTTGCATGGTCACGGAAAACTAGAGTGCGTGACAGATAACTCTGCGCGCGACTGGGTCGTTTTTGGCGCTTATTACAATTCATTTTTTTGTTCTAAGCAGGAAAAGTAAAAAACAAAGTAATAATGGTGTCGACGAGAAAAATGCTTAATAGCTATTTATGATACAAGTGCGGAAAGTAGGTGATTTCCGACGAGTGTCATTTTTATTCACGAGCGAGCGAAGGTTTAATCGGCACGAGTCTGAAATCATATTTACGCATGTTACTACAATTTTTTACTATGCATTGTGCGAGGAAATAAAAAATACATAATACACTTTAAAAGGGATTTTATTATGCTGGGGCTTCACCTGCGTGATGCCTAACGGCGTTAATAACGGCATGCGCGTCTTAGCGCGCTTATTGTATCAAATTAGTGCGCTAAAACCCAGCTACACCTGCGTATTATATCAAATAGCGCACTAATTAATGGCATTAGACGCAGGTGAAGCCCGGGCATTATGAATTAAATTAAAGGTTATATTAGTACAATCATGCGCGCTCAACTATGTACTTACTGCGTAGGTATGTGCAAATAGCAGCCACGTCATATCGCAAAAGGCACTCAGAAAATACTTATACATTCAGCCAAACATACATAATAATGATTATTTAAAATGAATATAGGTAGTACCTATAAGTATTAGATTTTGAAATTCTAAAATGATTGGTAACACATTTCGTAAGTATCCGGTTTCATGTACCTATTATCTATTATATTAAAGAAAATCATTAATTGCCTAAAACTTTTGAATTTCGAAAACTTTTTTGAAGAATAAAATCTCTTTGGTCGGGCTGACGATGGGAGTTAAAACTAAAAACTGAAAAGTAAAAAGCACCAGTGCGGAAAAGTGGCACTTTGCGCACGATTTTCGAGCAAGTGCATTGTAAAACATTTTTTTTTAAATTACCTACATACTAAAATAATAATAAAAATATATATTTCCGGTTCTTGAGTGGTGGTATAGCGTTCGAGTAGTCGGTAATAGTAAATCATAAAACAAAACGCAAACAAACAATACGTTAAGAATCAGTAATATTATATCCGCAGCTTAAAGCGTTGTGAGCCATAAGAGCAGCGTCATTATCTGCGAATTAATCGTTCCAGATTGTATCGGAACCAATCGCTTTGAAACTGTGACGCGCCTCTATTCCCGTATCGTAAAGGCTGGAATAGAAATATAGCATCTCAGTGCGGTAATAACATCCCTTTAGCTGGCAGCTAGACTAGTCGACACGACAAAGCTTTTTACCCGACTGCGACAGAAGGAGGGTTATTTTTTTTTTTCGAGAGCAGGTATGTTGTATGTATGTTGATTTCTATGTCTCCCTGCTACAGCCTAAACAGTTTGAAGGATTGTAACGTATGGGGTATCGTTAGATTTGTCTTGATAGCGTGAGTGACACTGGGCACATTAAAAAAAGAAAAAACCAAGATGGTGGATTTTTGATGGCGTATTACAAAATAAAAAAAACTCCCAATCCCATCGAGTGGGGTATCAAAATTAGAGTCAGAGGACCTTTTAAATTATAAAGTGTTTCACTGAACGGTCCCCTAACTGCAATGAGAAATTAAAGAGCTTGTTTTCCACTTTAGTGGTAATTATTTTGCTGTCGTGTTTTTTGTTCTTTTAATAATTATGTTTTTGTTCAAATCACTAGATTTGTTTAGGGAAATGATAAATTCGTGTTGTTATTTTAACATCCTCCGTGACTTGATCAAATCACTTAGGGAATTGACCAAATCCCTGTTTTTATCATCTTCCTGCAACATATATATTAAACTTTAATTCCATAAACGACCGAAAGAGGCGCTGCTCTGGTTTTTCTGCGTAGACTCATTATTACCTAAAACTCGTAGTTTTGTAATACAATACAGCAGCGTTTCCCAAACTTTGTTATGCCCTGGCCCGATAATTTTTAATGTTTCTCCATCGTGACCCACCAAAAGTTTTTTAACCATCATAATTATTATGCATGTATTTTTGTACTCTATATTTATATACGTCAATGCTGCGACCCGGCATTTTACATTGGAAACGCTGCAATACACGATTATTTTTTAAACACTAGGTAAGTTACACATTTTTTTAAGATTGACTCAGAATCGGTACCTAAGTGAACAACTTCCTTCTACAAAAATGGGTCGGAATATTATGGCAAATTTTTTTTTTAACTCTTCATACGAATCAGACTGATCACGCGATCGATTTACTATGGGAAGTTTAAACATTTTTGTCGCATTTCTACCTTTGTTTCTAGGAGAAAGTTGTTCGCTTACCGATTCTGAGCCGATCTTAAAAATTTGTGTTGTGTTTAAAAATTGATCCTATCTGGTACTTAAGAATCTACTTTATCTTCCATAGTATCCACTAGCAATGGAAAGAGGTCAGAAATAATAAGTTGACTACCTACCACGCGTCGTCACCTTTTTGCATAAAGCACAGACAGAAGTAGTCTATTTATTTACCATTGACCAGTTTTTTCACGATGTTTTAGGCGACACTTTTTTCAATTCCAAATGCGTGTAAGCTCCTTCTTAACTCTACTCTAGTCGAATAACAAAGCATCCAATGAACATGGACATTAGAACCGACTTTAAGCACATTCACATCGACCCATATACCGTTGCAGAGTAAACAAAACACTTAAAATGAGTGTCAAATAAACACCAGCAGCCACATTCTGATTGTAGACTCTATCTGTATACAAACAAGGCATAGATAAAAGTGCAACATTCAAGTTCAATGTCTAGGCCATCGACGAAGCGTGAAAAAAGTTGGGGAAAGCAAGCAACTGTTTAAATATTAGTTAGGTACTCCCAAAACACAAGTTGGTAAACCGATCATAAGCAAACATTTCTAATTGTCGGATACAGGATGGCTGATCAAAAGTAGAAGAGCCAGTGGCGCTTAGGTTAGCACGACCGACGGGCGATTCTTGAGGTTAAACAAGTTTCACAATGATCGGTCACGGGATTAAAATTGCAGTTGAAGGCACGTTAAGTTGGTCTCAGCTGCCATTAATAACCACTTGAAGCCGCATTAGGCCTGCGTGGTGGGTCGTGGCCCATTCAGTGAATACCCGTGCCCCAGCAGTGAGGACAGTAAATGGCTGATGATGATGATCAAAAATTGAACGCAAATCATTTCTCTTAATAATTAAGTGGAACTCTAATACCATTAAAGTGATGTTAAGGCATTAACCATAGATAATGACGACGATTTAATTTTAATGAAGCGTGAAGAATCTTGAAAATAGTAAGTTAAAATAAATAGATCCCATTCACATAAAAAAGGAAAAATGGATCAAGACTGGTCATCGGAACTCCAAATAACATGCCTGCTATTAAAACTTTTAAACAGTTCAATATTCTTCTAGCTGATCCTCTCTTTGCTTTTGCAGGTTTGAACCAAGGGCATAGTAAAATCTTCTAGCATTATTAAAGCAGTAAGCGAACGACAGTTATAATTGTAGATGCACTAACTGATTTCCTAATGAGAATTATCGTTGTGCACGTGCTAATAGAGAATTGCAGTACCGCCATTATCAGGTATTGCGCAAGTTTGACCACTAAGGGCATTTACACTCTTCGACTTTCTGCAAGGATACAAACGCGTGTTAGACAGTTGTGCGACTTTAAGTAGGTACCTAGCGCGGGTTGAAATTTTTTTACAATGACTGTATCAATGCTGCGTCGCTTTTAAATCGATGCTGTATTGCCTCAAAAGTTATTGAGCCTCGTGCAACTAAGCTGGGGAGAGATTAAAAGTTAGAGATTTTATATTATTTTTATGCATTCACAATGCAATTTTGTAAGTATAGGGAAAATGTGATAGTAAAAAAAAAAAAAGCCGCCTGAAAGCTACTTATGGGGCTCGTGGTTTTTTACTATCACATTTTCCCTATAGATTAATAGTTAATTGAATTATGGAGCTATTACTTTACTAGTAGTATCATAGCTCTTACGCGTGCGTTGGTATTTTATTATTGGCACTTACAGATCTGTTTTTATCAACAATATTTTTTATTATTTTATTGCAGGGAATAAAGGAAATCTGGGATATTGAAGGCCTCTGTGGTCTAGTTAACATAAACACCACCGGTATCAGTCCTATCACGCCGATACTTATTAAAAATTTATATTGTAGTAGGTATGTATCGATACTGTACCGCTGCAAAAAGTCGCAGTGTTTAAAGGGTCTCTAAACTAAACTTAAGTCCCGGGCCAAGTCATCGGTGAGTCATCGGCGCGCGCGCAGTCTCACCCAATTACTATAAAGCCTGGGTAACGGTCCAACACTTAGTATTCAGCATCGATTTTTTTATTTAGTTTTTATGAAGGTTTTGAATTCAAAACGTATGACTGTCATAAAAAATACTAACACTCTTTGTATATTTAATTGATGTTAGTACCTATTTGCATTTGTTTATTTTTATAATTACGTTGGTTTTGATATTTTTTAAGAAGCGCTTTTCACGTTCACCCTTTTTAATGCATAAGTAAAGCTTCGATCAACAATACCACTAGATGACGCCTCGCAAACTAAAAAAGCACTCAGCAAACACGCCACCGAATAACTTTTTTTTATAAACGGAGAAAAAGGTTACGGTTGTTATGATCTTACGTCAAAAGTGACAGGAACTAAGAGCGCACCTTAGAAGTGCGCTCTTATCGTTTTTGACACTCCAACCAACCGGCTAGATAACCATCTAGCTTCATCATCATCATTTTAGCCGAACGACGCCCACTACTGGGCATAATAGGCCTCCCTCATTAATATCTAGTTTCATCATCATTATCATGTCAGCCGAACGACGCCCACTGCTGGGCATAGGCCTCCCCCAAGGATCTCCACAACGATCGGTCCTGCGCTGCCCGCATCCAGCTTAATAGCCTCAAATTCAGAATTCTGATTTGGTGATCCCCGAAACTAGTCGTGAACAACTACTTATGTACTAAATTAATATGGGCATAAAAAATCACCCATTAACTAAGCTTCGAAAATGTGAATTAAATCGCATCGGTTTTTGTTTTTTATGACGGGTTCTAAAATGAGAATTGTATATAAGCCTATACCTACCTATCAGCACAGAACATACAATACGTCTCACATCTGTACAGTATTTTACTCGAAAATGCTTGAAATATGGTCATTATTATGACAATCTTCTTTGAAAAAAGTCGAGGTTGGCGCGCTGCTCCGATGGTGTCGCAACAAAGTTGTATGAGATTTCATTATTGACGAGTTTTAGCCACCAGCAATTTCCTTTGAGCATCCATTTTTGTCGAGTTTTGTTTCAAACATAGTCGTGCAAAAAAAACGTTTTTTTCTGTATACCAGGGTAAGCGCAGACGACAGACTATCCGTGACGCACGTTTTAGTCTGTGAAAATAGAACCTATGCAGTTATATGCAGTAACGCACACGACACGCAAAAAGTCCGGCGCACAAAAAATTCGGGCAGGCCGCGCCGCGCCGCGTCGCACAAAAGTGTGCGAAAAAAATAGAACGTTGCATCAACGCGCGCTAACGCAGACGGCGCACACTTTAGTCTGTCCATAGCGTATTTCCATAGCGTCTACGTCCCTACTGTTCAGCCGACAGAATGATCGAAGATGTGCGTGGTGTGCGTTGAGTCTGTGAAAAATCCGCGACCGACTTTTTGCGCGCCATGCAGACTTTTTGTGCTCCGCAGACTCGATCACACAAAAAGTGTGCCGTCTGCGCTGCACCTAAGTTAAGTAGTAAGCATCATTGCCTAAAATAAAACAAAAGAGCGGGAGAGAGAAAAAGGAAATTTTCGTTGTTTTTCGTCATATTTTAAAAATAAAAATTGTTATATTAAATAAATTCTTAACTACCTACGTGAAGCTGGTTTTCTTTAAATTACTCGCATTGTTTGAGTAAAGCACTATACAAGACTTGGTCCACAATGACTGCACTGCTGGCCACGCTATGATGGCCTCAAGCTGAGCTTCACCACAGAATAAATAATAGTGCTAAGGCACAGAAGACTCACTCTGCAAGCTCATTCAAATAAAAATAAATCTTTCTGCGTGGAAATAAAGTCCAATTCCGGTTGCTTTGTCATCGCTTACCTATTGTTATAATAACCTAGAGTTCGCGCATGCAAGCAAAACTGTACCCAATATCTACGCGCGAGCGTTTTTATTTCTATGAATGTCTCAAACAGCTCGCTCGCTGGTTAGGGTTGCGAGCGACTTGCGGGTTCGGTTTTGTTGTTTCTTTTGTTATTTCTTTTATTTAGACACCCGTAAACACAACAGTATCTTATATACGGATTATAGGAACATTTATAAGTCATTGTTCGGTGCACAAAAATCACAGAAATGATCGATCGTTCAACACGCGAACGTGGAGCGTACGAGCCGAGCGGCATCCTTCTGCCATACGCCTGCCCGGCAGGCGCGCCGGCCGAACGTACCTAAACTGCGGAGTGACACCCCCCTGGCTTCACTATGCTCTCGGCCTTCAAACTTGGTCATCATTGCAGCCCTTGCTGTCCGCGCTATAAAGGTCCCGACCTCCGGTCTCGGCCTTTCTTCCAGCTTGTCCATCAAGGGCTGCAATGCTGACCGCGCTGTGACGACCTGGACCTGCGCTAAGCTGCGCGCACGGCCATCGTCATCGCGTTGC
This sequence comes from Crambus lathoniellus, assembly GCA_949710035.1. Classification (NCBI taxonomy): domain Eukaryota; kingdom Metazoa; phylum Arthropoda; class Insecta; order Lepidoptera; family Crambidae; genus Crambus; species Crambus lathoniellus. The sequence continues at coordinate 36,750,965 of OX453296.1, forward strand.
CAGCAATGCAGTCATTTAGACCGCGTCAGTAATGTACTATAAAAGTGCGTATAAGTCCCCTTAGTTCTTAATCTCCGCATACTTCCAATATCCCAGCTTTCCTCAATTCCTTCTGATAAAAAATATATGGAAATAATTTGTCAATTACAAAAAGGCTTTCCAAAAGTACTAAAGAATAATATCAACATACGCGTGGAAGGTATGTTTTAGTACACTAATGGCTCATTATCTAATTAATTTTTAATTTCTCATCTGGTTAGCTACAAGAGTCTCATTATCTATTAAACTCATGAACATGTAACGTTTATAATGCAATATAAGGGACGAGTTTCATTAAGTTCAAATTGGTATTCATAATGTAATTTCGTCGAGTGTAACGCGCAATTTTGGTAAGTGCAATTTTTAATAACGATCTTGAATTTTCGTGTCTACTTCTGAAATTTTATAATTCCGGTAGCTTTATCAAGATTTCGTATTTTTCATTTGCTACCCTGCGGAAAATTGTGATTTCTTATGAAAGAGGCACACTTTCTAAATGAAAAGCTTAATTCTTAGAGCTTTTCAAAATAATTGAGTTGTTGAGTGGGTTACAAGTCGATTTTAATAATATCGTCTCTCGTAGGTCCCTCCCGAGTTCGATCCCAGGCCGGTGATTGAGTAGATTAACATTTATAATTATTTATTAAACTTAGTTGTTTTGGCGGTTACATATTGGACATTTTCTTTTGATCAGAGCTTTATCTTTTTTTCCATGGATCTGAAAAATGTGACGTTGTTTAATAATTCTAATACCCTCACAGTGCGACAACATTTTCTGTTCCGGTGGCCAAAAACTGGAACTAACGTGTTTTTGATAAGTCATTTTGCTGTCAAGTTGTTGTCCAACCATAGCGCTGCTGCCGGCTGAAGGTCTTAGAAGTCAGGGCTAGTTATATTTCTACCAAAAAATGGTTGTCTTTAAATTCGCTTAACCACTCAATGGTTACGCACGCTTAAACATGCTTACGGGGCAATGGTTCCTCAGCATAGCTCCGCTCCGCTCCGCTTCGCTCGCTCGGCTTTAAATTAAGTTTTACTCAAAAACTAGAAGGATTTAATAAAAACTAATTATTGATTTATAATGCTAGTTAAATTTGCAATAAGATTGTATGATTTGTAGATGGATTTTATTACGATTGAATTAGAAACAGCGAGTTGAAGTTGCAGAAAAGGAAATGTTTTACCGATTTCTTTTTAAAACTTGCAATAAATACTAATAAATAAACAATTATTACAGACCAATTTGTGTTTAAATAATAGTTTACAATGTTGTTATTAGATAAAAGTAAAAAAAAGATAACTCTCTTTTAGAAAAATATTGTATAATTAAAGATATAAAAATGTAACTAAAGAATCACCCTTACGGGCTACAAAAGTATGGATCGATTTCGTATCGACTTCTTTTTTGTAAGTACATAAATTTTAAATATATCCTTTTTATGGGTATTGAGGGCATAATAAGTATATATTAATGTATCACAACATATTTAGTACAATATATTGAATTATATTTTTATATTTTATTTTTCCATACTTAGCTAACATTGCCTAAATCATGCAATGGTTCCTTGCCTCCTGGAGGCAAGCAAGTCGGCGAACTTCAATCGAATATAATTCGCCAAATTTTTATTAAATTGGACCAATTTCTTGTTCTACGATTAAAATAAGGTGTCTAGATTAAGATTGGTATAAGTTGGATAGGAACAGAGAGTGATTGGACATAATTAATTAAAGTATTTTAATTAGCTGTCAGCTTGCCTCCGAGAGGCAAGGAACCATTGGGGCGGGTAAAAATACTTGCCTCTGGGAGGCAAGGAACCATTGAGTGGTTAACGGAAACGTTGAAGAAGACACGTTGAAGAAGAAGAAGAAGACTTTACCAGCGACCTCTATCGTCAACTTGACTGAAGAACAAGCATTCTATCACACATCTAATTTACCATGCTTGTTGAAGCATTTTGTCACTAGTGACACTTTAATTTTGTTTCTCTAGTTTGATTTCTTCTTCTTCTTAGTGGGCACTCTTGACAGAGTCACAGAGGACAAAAAAATACTATAGTCCTCTGTGACAAAGTGGCCGTGGCTGTCGATGGACAGGGTTGCGGCTCGAAGTCGCCTCTCGCTCCCAGGGCGGCCCGCACGAGCGATGTCTCTCCATTTTGTTCGAGTTTCAGCGTTGCGAAAACACTGTACTTGATTGAAGTTTGATTTACATGGTACAAAATTATATTACCGATAATCCTTACAGTTAATTTGAAACACTTAACAAGTATTATGTTATAAATAATGTACCTAATTTGATTATTAAAAATATGCCGCTGTCTCTCTTCTACTCAGACGCATAGCGCGAGTCAGCAGCTGCGCATAGTGCCATCTAGTGATTAGTGAATTTGAGCTAAATAATTGTTGTGAAGTAACTAAAGTTCTCACAGTGTAAGTAGGTATAGGAAAAATGTGATAGTAAAAAACCACGAGCCCTATAAGTAGCTTTCAGGCGGGATTCGAACCCGCACGTCTGGGAATCCGGCCCGATGCTCTGACCAACTAAGCTACCGAAAGGCTTACGCGACTCGTCGAACTTTGCTATCACTTGTTACGCTGTAGGCCAGCGTTGTTTCATCAATGTGTTTTGTTTTTTTACTAAGTATCACATTTTTCCTATAATTTAGTTACTTCTATGCAAATTACCTTAATTTTGATAGTCTTCAAATTTCAAGACTATAGGTTTATGAGAAGTACTAGTTCTATTTTGAGCTCAGGCGGAACGTGACATTGCGTCATGCTTTTTCGCCTTTATGCGCATTTGGTCCAATTCGCAATTGGTCCAATGTTCAAAAAAATATTTAATTCGCACTTAGTCCAATTCGCAGTTAGTCTAATTCGCAATTGGTCAAATTCTCAGTTTGTCCAATTCGCAGTTCGTCCAATACGCAGTTTGTCCAATTCGCAGTTGGTCCAATTCGCGGTTAGGTCAAGATGGATAATGTTTCCCAAGTTATAGAACGGAATCTATAACGTGGCTAAGGTCCCGCCCGGTAGGTAAAAAGTGTCATCATCATCAGCCATTTAATGTCCCCACTGCTGGGGCACTGGCCTTCCTTATGGATGAATAAGGAGAATGAGCCATGACCCACCACGCGGGCTCAGTGCGGATTGGTGGGTATTAACGACTGCAAGTGCAGCCGGGACCAACGGCTTAACGTGCCTTCCGAAGCACGGAGGAGCTCGAGATGAAAAGTTTTTGGTCGCCCATCCCGTGACCGACCATTGCGAACGTTGCTTAACCTCAACGATCGCAGGCCGAGCGCGCTATCCATTGCGCCACGGGCTCCTCAAAAAAAAAAGGGTAAAAAGTGTATATCTATATAATATATTATAATTATCTATCATACGTTTGATCAAATATGCATGGTTATATTTCATTCTTTCAACCTTATTACAATACACTTTCTATTGGACCAATCGCGAATTGGACCAACTGCGAATTGGACGACTTGCTAATTGGACCAACTGCGTATTGGATCAACTGCGAATTGGACCAACTGCGAATTGGACCAACCGAGAATTGGACCAACCGCGAATAACGTGAATTGGACCAATCGTGAATTGGACCAAATGCGCCTAAAGGTTGTCTCCAAAACGGAATTTTCGTTTAATAAATCAACGAGTAATCTGTACTTTATTAAGTTATTTCACGGGAGTAAAGTTCAATTTTGAATGAAACGGTATATTTTCTATGGGATTGACAGTTGTCATGCCCAGTGGAAATCTCTCGGTGGTCTTAGGCCCGAATATTATAGAACGTCACTCAGGTGGAGATCTCTTCTCAAGTTAGCAAAGGATGAATGTATTCGTTGCATGTATTTGCATCCCTTTCTAGTACTTGAGACATAGCTTGAGATCTCCGCTTAAATGTTGTTCTAGAATACGGGCCAGGCTCGTATATAGTTAGCAAGGGATGAATGTATTCGTTGCATGTATTTGCATCCCTTTCTAATTGTACCTACTTGAAAAGAGATCTCACCTTGAGTGTTATTCTATAAAACGGGCCTTAGTATTGCTTAATGAAGATTGATTGTTTCTAAACGCACTTTTGTCAAGAAATACTAGAAAAAATGTTGTGTAGAGAAAAATGGTGATAAAGAAGATGGGCAGTGGGAAAAATCAGTATTGGGGTACTGATTTTTCCCGTACGATAACAATAAAGAGAACGAGAGTTTTCTTGCGTTTCTAAACGCACTTTTGTCAAGAAATACTAGAAAAAATGTTGTGTAGAGAAAAATGGTGATAAAGAAGATGGGCAGTGGGAAAAATCAGTATTGGGGTACTGATTTTTCCCACTGCCCATCTTCTTTATCACCATTTTTCTCTACACAACATTTTTTCTAGTATTTCTTGACAAAAGTGCGTTTAGAAACGCAAGAAAACTCTCGTTCTCTTTATTGTTATCGTGATCATATTAATTTTATTGAATATCAGAGCAGAGCCACCTGCGGTCTTTTGAGGAACTAAAATTCAATAGGCAGCATTATGAGGTAGCATATTGACAGTCGTATAATTAATTTACTATTACGATTATAATACCATGACGAGAGATTTTCGTGCTTGGGGTACAAATCGGTACAATGCCCCTAGCGGCCTAGCATGAAAAACTATCGCGTTACTGTGATCGTATTATACTTTATGAAAACCAGAACAGCGCCTTTTGCGGTCATATAGGGCACTAAAATTCATTAGTTTTATGCATTCACAATTAGATATTTCACAACAGCACTTTAACAGCTTTTGACGTAAGTATAAGTTGTAGCTATTTACTATTACGATTACCATGACGATAGATTTTCATGCTTAGGGTACTTACAGAGCTACTTTTTGTAGCGAAAATAAACCTGTATACATGTAAAAAGGAAAGGGACATTGAATATTTTTTTCACAAACGAAGACGTGGACTGCGACTTGTATATATCGTAATAACAAATAATAAAATTTACAAACAAGTGCAATCTAAAGTTTCAATAAGTTTTTATTAAAATTTCATTTTCATGGCAAGCTTTTTGCTGACTGTACTTAAATATTGTATTGTCATCTAAACCAAATCTGTATACAAAATTTCAGCTCCATCAGACACTGGGAAGTGGGTCAAATTAAGCTTGCAAGATTTGTCCCCCACTAACTAACAAACTAACTAACTAACATGGCAAGTTAATAAAAAGCTTGTAAAAATAGACTTCGATGAGTGACTGTTTTGCCAAATAAGCAATACCTATAAGCAAAATTTGCCTTAATGTTCACGTCAGAGTGAATTTGACGCTTCAGTTGTGATAAGGGATGACAGTGACCCATTCAACCTCCAACCTTACACCCAGTAGGTACTTTACACGAAATACTTACCTCTAATTTTATATTTTTACAACAACTGCTCTGGTGCAAACAAAACTCTTGAACAGACACATTTTTGTCATCAAAGCTGTTTCATCAAAGCTTTTTGCGCTACAAATGCTACAGAAAGTTTCACAAAACTAGTTTATCGCAAAAGCTTTATTAAAGGTAAGTATTTCATATTCATTTTTTATCAGAATCGCAGTTTACAGCTGAAGCGTTCTAACAAAGTTATTGCATTTTGATATAATTATGCATAACTGCCACTGTTGGGCACTAGCTTCCTTATAGATGGATATGGAGAACGGGCCATGATGGGGTCATCATCACCACGCGGGCCCAGTGCGGATTGGTGGATATTATATTACCGACTGCTAATGCAGCCGGCCGGAACCAACGCCTTTACGTGCCTTCCGAAGCACAGAGGAGCTCGAGATGAAAAGATTTTGGCTACCCATCCCGTGACCGACCATTGCGAAAGTTGCTTAACTTTAACGGTCGGTGGCCGAGCGCGCTAACCACTGTGCCACGGGCTCCTCTAAGACCTTGGAATATTCCATATAAAGCCACGCTACATCTTTCAACGTGTCGAATAAATAATGTTCATTGAATCTATAGCACTACGACGAAACGTCCCAAGAATGAGTGGATCGTGATTTGACTGTTGATGCGCCATACCGGCGTTACGTTAAAATTAAATGTATGGGTTTTAACGTTCTTCCGGTAAAACTTAACGTCATGTTCTATTTAAATTATACTAGTGGCCTCCCGCGACTGCATCCACGTGGATGGGCTTTTTTGTGCTCCTCTTAGAGAGAATTAAAAAGATACCAGCACCAGAATTCTTGGTCTTACCATATTATGGTATTCTTTGGTCTTACCTTCCCCGCACACGAGCTGACGAGCCACAAAGCTAGAATAAGAAACAACGACTACCGTTCATATAAAATGTTTGAAAACTACAGGAAAGAGGTCGTTGGCGGCGTTTTTCAGTGGCCCGTGTACGGCCAGCCACTAGCCAGGCTCATCCCAAATAATAAAGATATACATAATACAGAAGATATCAACATTTAGTAACTACAAGATACTAGTGGTCGAAGCTTTCCTCTTCATAATATTAGTATGGATAAGATAAGATAATGTCCCTCCGTTTAAGTTGACCTTTTAATAGTTATCTACGTAAACATTCCTTGCGAAAACTTTTTACCCTGTTAGATAAGACTATAAACTGTATGTAAGAGTATTTTATGAAAAATATTACCAAAAGTACCTAAACTAGCTATTTAACCCGGCTGGAACGAGTGCAATGTAGATGTAAGTTAGGTAGGTACAAATTATAGCTACATATAAACCATCCACTTGAATCACTTTGTCTATTGATCAAAACCACCTTAAAATCAATTCAATCCGTAATTCAAAGCCGCTGGTGCATCTCTCTGCGTCAATTTCATCTCTGCGTAAAGATTCAAATGCGTCGGTTTTTGGCATTAAAAGACGTCTCCATTCGGGACGGTTTGCAGCACAGATATATATTCTGTGACAGAAAACAAAATGATTTTTCTCTTGTTTGCAGCTACTGACTCCCATCGTTAAAGGGTCAATACTGCAGCTCTTCATGTGCATTTTGAGCACGTTTTTGTACCGCAGGAGCTGCCCGCCGTGCTTGCGCTTGCCTTTTTGCAGCTCACAGTAAAAGATGCGCTTTGGTTATCGATCTTCTGGCATGCGAAGCACATGACCACACCACAGTAACTGACGCCGCATCAAATATGATTCTATTTCGCAGATGTTAGCACGCAGAAGAACATAAGTATTTCTGAAGCGGTCCGTCCAGTGGATGTCCCTGATATCCCACAAACACCGGAGATGAAATTGGTCCAGTGTCTTAATATACAACATACTTTAAGCTTGAAGAAGTAATAGACAAACAAAGTTTATTTTAGCGATTAGGTAGGTACTTACAGCCGAAAGTTCTAAATTTCCGCGAATGGATCTCATCATCATCAGCCATATAATGCCCCATCACACTGCTGGTGTACTGGCCTTCCATATAGATGGATAAGGAGAATGAGCCATGCCATGACCCACCACGCGGGCCTAGTGCGGTTTAGTGGGTGTCAAGGTGAGATAATGGATCTCAATGATTTAAATTACTTAAGTAAGTATATAATTTACATTAACAATGCAAAATTATGTAAGTACCTATAAAGGAAAAAATGTAATAGCAAAAACCACCAGGATCGCTACCGAAGTTACCGAAATGCTTATTGGTTAGAGTATTGGACCGGATTTCCAAAGGTGAGGGTACTTGCGAGGCTGGTGATTTTTTTCCCCTGACAACATAAGTAATATTATAGGATTTGTAAAACCCGATTCGTTTCTGACTGTACTCACAGTAACTTCATAGCTTGTTCGCTTTCGAAACCTAAACTCATCTTTTCAACTCCTTAGTCAGATTTAGATTGTTCAATTGAGAGTTTCGTTGAATAGGTAGTTGATAAACAAACATGAACTTAATTTTGGAATATGGTAAACTTCGTCACGTGTTCTGCTACATCTGGAGATCTGATGAAGACTTCTAAACTAAACTTCAGAGAGATATGAAGTTTATTGCGCCAATTATTCTATTCAGTTAAGAAAGAAAGTTTAGTCTTGAATGAATAAGAAAAATATCGACGATTATTAAATTTATTTAATAAGTCAACTTGTACTGTTTAAATGTTTTACTTTTGAATTTTCAAAAGTGTTTTACTTTTATTATATTAAGTATATATAAATATATATTAAGTATATATATTTATATATACTTAATATAATAATATAAGATAAAAATGAATCTTGTTCTTCGTTCAATCGGAAATATCCTAAGCACACCTTATTTTGAAGGTTTAGATATACCTACTTAAACTAAATGTCTGATTCATTCCTCGGTTGTCAAGAGAGAGAGACAACTCAATACGGATCTCAATTTTAGTCAATGGTGAAATGCTTATCAAGCAAAAGTATTGAAAGAAAAATCCCATCAAAGTAATCCTTCAAAATAATGTGTCGTCATTGCACAATGATTTTAAATATTTCATGGATGAAATTAAAAAATAAGATGTTCTTATAGTAATTTTTTTAACAAGTACTAAAGTAATCTTGGTCACAATATCTCTATAAACTTTTATGACAAAAGCTTATAGGTATAGTTATCACGTCTTATAAGTATGTATTTTTATATTTTTTGAAGGTCGCTATCTTGAGTTGTTGCAGTCATATTTTTTTTATTTACAACGGTGTAGCATTTAGTCTTCATCACACTGACGTTAAGTGGTGATTAGGCTGAAGGTAGAAGCGCACTTCTCCCGGAATCCTCAATCACTGAGGAACTGGTAAGCTTATCTCTAATTGCCAGAACACAATAATACTGAAAACATCATTGTTCTGGCGTCTGGCTTAAATTAGATGGTGGTAGCTAGCCAGACGCACTAAAACATTCTGTGCAACAAGCAAATATAAGATAAAAATTAATCTCGGTCCTCGTTCAATTTGGGAATGTACTAAGCACACCTTATTTTGAAGGTTTATTTGTCATACTGGGTGGAAAGATCGTTTAATATTGTAGGATGTAGACTATTCAACATCGTTATTTTAAGATTAGTCATTACATTACAAGGCATGCATGCGAAATGTTTCCGCTGCTGGTCACTGGCCCATGGACGGATACTGGATTGATGATGATAGGCCTTGACACTCGACGCTAGCACAGCGCGGATGAGTGGGAATGAGTACTAATGACTGCAAATACAGCCGGGACTACCAGTTTAAAAGGACCTTCCAATATAGAACTTCAAAAAAATCAGTACTAAATGTAGGCCATGAAAGTGGCATAACCATTCCACTGTGGTGTTCAGGATTTATTTATTGGCCATTATCACCTTTCATGTTCCACTGTTAGTGGAAAAAAAAATTGGCATTTATTATTGGACAATGAGAAAGAGCCACGCAGGCTCCTCAAGATATCTTTGGTCATCCATCTCGTGACTGACAATTGCGAAGATTGCACAGTTCATATTGATAGATTGTTAAATGAAGCAACAGCCGTACGAGCTTTTAATTTTGATTTGGAATTATTATTGTAAATGAAGTAAGTATTAGAAAAAATCGACTTATCCCATCAGAGTTAGTTGTGAGACGGGTCGATTTTAACTAAAACTTAATTTTCAAATTTTCAATAAGTAATAAAAACTGCATTGTAAATGCAAAAAAAAATTTGACTTTATTTCAGTTGACAACATATTATAAAATATCTAAAGAATATAAACTATCGGAATTCCATTTAAAAGGAACACGTTACCGTAATCCCATGCCTATTTACAAAACAATGGTAATCGCGTAGTCGCCGCCTTTACAATGGTCCGCATTCGCCAATATAGGAAATTAATAACACTTCTGCACCCTTCTTCTGAACAATTCATTCATAACTATGGGCCGGACTATGCCGTAAGCCGTCGGTAAGTCCTGCCATAATATCGCTATTAATTTAATCGGTCTCATTTACAGCATAATCCAATCGGACCGGCTTTCCAAACTAATCTAAATCTTAGGTTTTGCGATATAAACTAAACGTTTGATTTATTCCTCGATTGTTACGTTTTGGTCTACAAGGTCATAGTTGCTTATTGAACAAAATTGTACTACTCAATAAAGGATCTCGATTTTATTCAATGGTAAAATTGCTCATCAAATAAACAGCAAAACTATTGAGAGAAAGATCCCTTATCCTCCTAAAATTGTCGTCATTGCAATGGTTTTATAGTAGTTTATGTGACTGTTGTCTAATGAGGGGTATTAAAACACGAGTGAGAGTTTAAAAAAGGGGGCTTTAGCGAGTTTTTTAATAGTAAGTATCCCACGAGTGTTTTAATACCGAGTTATGTGCAATCTCATACACTACTAACTACTTTATCTGCACTCATAACATCTTATCATATATTTAAAAAATAAAGCAAAAAAAAATATTAATTATAAAATGTGGATTAGCGCCAAACTTCTAAATTCAAAATTCTAATTTTAAAAAAGTTTCTTATTTTTGCCGGCTAAAGAATGGCTTGGAAGAATTGGAAGTCAGGACTAGTAAATCCAACGGTTGCCATGGAAATGGTAAAATTAAGAAAAATAACTGTACTATAATAAGTGACAGCTGTATGATAATGACCATTATGATACAGTTTTATTTTTAAATTTCTTTAAAGTTGACTATGGCATAAAGTATGTCATTATACGTTCAGGTACGAGTTCATAATTAAAATATTAACATGAGTGTAGATAATAGTAGTTTATGTGACTGTTGCATAATAAGGGGTATTAAAACACGAGTGGGACTTTAAGAAAGGAGCCTTGGCGAGTGTTTTTTAATAGTATCCCACGAATGTTTTAATAACGAGTTATGTTCAGTGTCATACACTACTTTATCTACACTCATACATTTATCATATATTTCAAAAATGAAGCAAAAAATATTAAATTTAAAACGTGGATTGGCCCCAAACCCTACTCATAGGAGTCTATACGTTCAATACCTTCTAAAATCAAAATTCTAATTTTAAAATAGTTTCGTATTGTTGCCGGCTAAAGAAGGGCTTGGAAGAGTTGGAGTTGGTTGGAGATGGTAAAATTAAGAAAAATAACGTTACTTTAATAAGTGACAGCTGTAGGGTAAGTCACGGATTGATGCCGCACTTTTTGAAATTGCCGCACTACTTACTTAACATGTGCAAAATCAACAAACTACTTATGAATACATAAACTACAATCTGTCATGTATAAAATCGTTTAACAGATATTGGATTATTGTAGTTAGAGTATGAGCTACACTGATTTTTGCAGACCTCTAATTTTTTGAGGATACTTGCCGCACTACGGATTGTCGCCTCACCAGTCAAATAGGGCGGACGGATAGTTGCCCCTGTGAGAAATATATTTGAATTTGAGAATATTAATTCAGAAACATAATTTAGAAAGGAAATAAAATATATTGAAAAACATTATTTCATTCTAAATCAGTCATTGACCTACATTCTGCGTTACAGGATAGATGCCACGGTACAAAAAGCTACGTATTTACTGTTATTCGTGTCATTTTATAACAAAATCTATCGTTTTTAAACTTGTTTAAACTTTATGGTATGCTGTGCCAAAGAAATCATAACGATAATCAAAACACTCCATTATCAAAGAAATCCTCCAATGGCACCTATCCTCCCAAATTTTGTTGTACAAACGAAATAAAGGAATATCTTAAGGATAGATGCCATTTTAAATTATTTCGTTCCAAATCTAATAACGCCGCATCTAAGTAATTTTTTTGATTAATTAATATTACGTGGTTGGACCCGGACCATCTTTTATATTTTCGGAGCATTTTGGTACTGAAATGAAAGAAAAATAATCATATTAGAAGTATGCGTTAGTAAGGAATAAGTGGCTTGGTTTAGGGATAGACGCCTTTAAGGGCATCTATCCCGATCAAAAACGAGGCAAGTATCCGTATCGTAGAGGATAGATGCCTTCTTAAATAAATATGAAACAAAATGAAATAAACAAATAAAAACATGTTTGAGTATTTATTTAAATACCTTACATTACGATCAATACGTCACAAAGACAATCCATTCTTCATAAAAAAAGAGTAGAGCCTCCAAAAGGGCAATGAAATAATTTTGGTCCTTTTTTTCGATCGTCAAAATTTTTGATTGCCGACTGTGACGCACACACTTGCTTTACAACGCCTCTCACGGCCGACTGGCGAAGTACACGGGGTGAGCTATCTAGTATACGGCAAATCGAGCTTGAGGTCATTACCCTCATAGGAGTTTTTAAAATCGCGGCATGTATCCCACCGCGGCATCTATCCGTGACTTACCCTATCATAATGACTATTATGATACAGTTTTATTTTTTAATTTCTTTAAAGTTGACTATGGCATAAAGTGTGTCATTAATTCATTATACGTTCAGGTACGAGTTCATAATTCGAATATTATAACTTGAGTGTAGATAAAATATTTTATTCATGAAATTAAAAAATAAAGTGTTCTTATAGTAAACTTAGTACTTTTATTTTATGTATATATATTATTAACCAATACTTGAGACAATCCACTAAGCCAGTCCAATATTGGCATCGTGTAAATAGAGATAGTCTACTACATTGGATTGCCCTCAAGCCAGTGATCAATAGTTATAGCTACTGTCTTAGTGGATTGTTTCAAGTATTGGCTCCGTGTAAATGCTGCATAAATTCGAATCCAGTAAGTACGGTAGTGTAATAGTGGCTTCATGTAAACCGGCCAAACGAGGAATGATACTCTGATGATCGAAAACAATTTGAAGGCGCAATACCTTTTATTTTGTGCAGAAAAATAGGTAGAGGTTCCAATTTTATTGATTGGTAAACTATAGAGTACGAGGAAAAATCCAAGACAAAGTTTATCTATTGTCCATGTGACGGAGATAAATCACTAACCATTTTATTTGACAGAGCTTAAGATATAAAGCTTTTTTCTCTTATGTTTATCTATAACTAGTGACCCGTCCGGCTTTGCTCGGATGCAATTCTTTAATGAGATTGGGGATCTCTTGCCGGTAAAGAAAGTGAAGATGAAATTTGCGTCCACTTTGCGTCCTTGGTTATTTATTAAGATGTTCTCAGTTTATGATCTTATTAATTATGCGATTATTAACTTTCGTGTTAGTAATTTTAAAAAATCGAACAGTTTGCGCGCTGCTGTCCTTTGATAGATCATAATGTTAAGATTATCATCATTATCAGCCTCTTTTACGTCCTCACTGATGGGGCTTAGGCCTTCCGTAAGGATATATAAGGAGATAGACAGAGTTAAAGATGATAAAAAATGGAGGAACATTTTAAAGAATTCGAGTGTTTTACCATTGGTTCTTGTAATATCTAAATGCAAGATATTGGAACACGAGATTCAAATTAAAACTTAAAGCTTTAATAACTTGATGACTAAACATTTAAACAACAAAATGTTAAGTTTAAAAGACCTTGAAATAAAACGACTTTCACGGATTTAAACGTGCATTCATTATATTATTTAAACACACTTGAAAATAAGTATGTAGGTAAGTATATTTATTTTGTGTTCTTGTAAAGGTAAGTACATAGGTATATTTTTTTATAAAGTACTTACTCGCGATAACTTTAGATGTGCATAATATATAAAAAAAACTCGAATTCTTGGAAAAAAAATACAGTGGAGTGGTAAAGTACTTAATTTTTTCAATTTATATTTACTTAAGTATCTAAAATTATTTTTCTGCAATTACAATTCAAGAAAATCTTCAATTTCATCCAATTTCCAGAACTGGTATATTCTCATTCTTCAAGAATGCCCTAATAGGCAGTATCAATGCTGGCTAATCTTGACAGTGATGGATAAAACTGTTTATCTCTTAAACTTCACAGAAGGACTTGCGTAATGGCTCCTAGTGTAAGTTCACTTGATTAGTTCCTTACGGAACAACTGAAACTTAGAAAAGCTTAATAGTTTTTGTAAGTTGAATCTATAATTGAGCTAGGTACCTTGTTAGTGTTACCAAAACTTTAAAAAACAAAGTTTTGTTCTTAAAAAAGCTTGGGAGCTTGCTTCGTATTTAGGTATTCTATAATCACCTTAGATCAATGATTTCCAATTAGAATGTGATTGGATTAAGCTCCTTTTACGCTTCATCTACAACGCTACTGTAAAATTATCCAGTCGTCAAGTCGTCAATAAAAAGTTTGAAAGTGTTCTGTTAATGTTTCAAGACAATCGTATGGCTTGATACTAAGAATACGATAAGACACCACAATAAGGTGCGTTGGTTTGGTACACAGTGCGGTTCCTAGAAATTAAACGTTAATAAACAAGGCCTTTGTTTATTACATTCGGTCGCTTTGTGTACCGGCCGGCCGCTGCATCAAGGATGCAATTCAACCAATTACCAACCAGATTATAAAACACGTAAACCTTTTGTATCACAACACAAAAGATAACGTAGGTAGTAACCACTTAAACTACATAATAAAACCATAAAATTCAAGCAATATTTCTAGTAAAATCCGTTTTACTTACCGGTTTAGAAGCAACTTTGACCAGCCATGACTCTTAACACATGCACGCACAGTTTAAAAACAAACTTGTCAAACTTTTTCCAAGTTCAAGTAAAGTTGTTGCACAGCAAGCGAATAAGTGGAGAGTCACTAGACGTTGTAAGGATAGTATGTGTGTTTTTGGTGTTTTATGGGAACTGGTTTGTGTGTCAGAAAAGTGAATTTGTAAGTTTGTTGGTGGCGGAGGCGCGGGCGAACGCGATGGTATACGCGGCGCTCGGTGGAAGGTACCACGCGGTATGGCGCGCAGTCGGCCGCGGGTCGTAGGCGGGCGGAGTGGCAACGTCGCGTACCCCGCGGGGGGTTCGTTCGGATGACTCCTGTGCCGCAACCTCGCTGATGCTCGTCATTGTTTCCACATTTACCTATCTTACCTAGATCCACAAAGAAAAAAGCATTCTATTAATCCATCTATAAAGGTCGCTGCAGCTCCCGCTTACTCTTTAGTTTGTTGAGCATACATACTTTAAGCTTGGGTTAGATGAGCTTTTAGCTTGTTCATCTATTCCTTTTCTCCTGCATTAATAGATTAATTTAAAACTTGTTTACATAGGTACTTTAAAGTAATAAATTGGGCTAAGTACACATTCAATTTCACAATTCATTTAAGTAAATATGATTTCCAATACCTAAATTAATCATTGCTAAAACTAGAATAAAATTGGTCTAACAAATAAAATGCATCTAAACATTCAACAGAGTTCCGGTGGTGAGTCACGCGTGCATCATGCATGGTCAACCTCAACCATCGAACTCAACAGGTGATACATGCTACGATGCTGTCTCTCTCAGACTTCCTGGATCAGAGCAGGACGACTGAAAAGGTTTAGGATAGCTCTAAATACAAATACCTACCTACATAGAAACATTATCACAGTATTAGTAGTAGTAAGGCTCTGACGATATGCAATCTTTGAATGGCTAGATTTGTCGTATTGTAGTGTAACATTCCATAATAGATTTATAAAAATAGTAGTTTATGCGACTGTTGCATCATGAGGGGTATTAAAATACGAGTGGGAGTTTAAGAAACGATCCTTGGCGAGTTTTTTAATAGTATCCCACGAGTGTTCTAATACCGAGTTATGTGCAGTCTCATAGTAATACCTACACTACTTTATCTACACTCATGTACCTACATTAATCTTATATAATTCAAAAATAAAGAAAAAAAACCATTAATTATAAAATGCGGATTGGCGCCAAACCCTACTCATAGAAGTCTATACGGTCTATAACTTCTAAATTCAAAATTCTAATTTAAAAAAAGTTTCTTATTGTTGCCGGCTAATGAAGGGCTTGGAAGAGTTGGAAGTCAGGGTCGGTAAATCCTACGGTTGCCATGGAGATGGTAAAATTAAGGAAAATAACTGTACCTACTATAACAAAAAGTTACAGCTGTATCATAATGAATGAACATTATGGTACAGTTTTATTTTTTAAATTATTTTAAAGTTGAATAGGGTGAATAAAGTGTGCCATACGTTCATGTACAAGTTCATACTTCGAATATTAGGTAGGTATAACATGAGTGTAGATTAGATACATTGTAGTAAATAAAAAAAATATATGTCCATCAGATTCCTTATAAGTATCTCCGGGGATGCCGTAGGGGGTTGGAAATTTTGTTAGATTTTAGCTACGACTCACCGTTTACGAGATAATCTCAATTTTATAAAATTCCGTTTTTGAAAATTTCTCGGTCATACAAAATCAGTTGAATTTTTTTTAAGTACTGCACACCCTTTGCTACCCTCCAACCAATGCTTCTTTAATTATGCTCTAAATTCAAAGCTCATCGTTTTGGACCCTGTTATGAAGCTGTTCAAAATTCAAATCCCATTTATACCCTCTTGTCATAACAGGTAAAAAATGAATCGTTTTGGACCCTGTTATTAGATAAACAATCATCGCTTTTCGAATCGATGGGATGAAAACATAATTTTCATCCCATCGAAACGATTCAATTTTTACCTGTTATGACAAGAGGGTATAAATGAGATTTGAATTTTGAACAGGTTCATAACAGGGTCCAAAACGATGAGCTTTGAATTTAGAGCATAATTAAAGAAGCATTGGTTGGAGTGTAGCAAAGGGTGTGCAGTACTTAAAAAAAAAATCAACTGATTTTGTATGGGGCCGGGACTTTTTTCGGAACCGAGAAATTTTCAAAAATGGGATTTTATAAAATTGAGAATATCTCGTAAACAGTGAGTCGTAGCTAAAATCTAACAAAATTTTCAACCCCCCTACGGCATCCCCGGAGATACTTATAAGGAATCTGATGGACATATAATTTTATTTAATTTTTCTTTTTATTTCAAAACTCAATTTTTTTTTCTTGCCCGACAAGCGCTATGATCTATCCGAACGACAAAGAAAGGTAGGTAGTTTGAGTTGTCTTTACTGCTTTTCTTATAGAGGGGGATGAAAAGCAGAGTGTATTACTCGGCCGCAAAATTATTTTCACCTCGGGCGGCGTATATTATTTTGCTCCCTTGTAATACAATCTACTATTGTTTAGCATGTCCTGGTACTTATGCTGATTTCATAAATTTATACTTACCATTATTTACACCACCGTGTTTTTTCTTCCAGATGAATGTTAACTTGTTGACACCTACCAGCTGCAGTAGGAGTCAACAAGTCAACCTTCATCTGGAAACCTCCCACAACAGTCTCGACAGCCGTGACGAGACGAGAAAGAGCCAATTTTAATATAAAATAAGGCGCTACTCGGAAAAATATGGACTTTTTGATTTAAAACTATAGGACGGTTACAGTTGTTAAAAATCTGGTAATAAGATATATATTTCTTCATACCTTTATCTAGAATCGTATAGTTTCAAAAACACGATTTTATGATTTTGCCTCGACACTTTTTCTTTTCGAAAAGACCTCTAAAAAAGACGAAAAGTGAAGATTATTCTTAAATGGGGTTACTTACACTATTGGAAATTGGTTTAATTAGTGGACACCAATAATATTGAGGATCGTATAGAAGCATTTTTTTAAATCGCTGTAGTTTTTTAATACGAAGTGATTTTGTGTTTTTTTTTTGCCTAATCTGCAAAATCGGTCTCGCTCCCGCGCGCGTCGTTTTCTCATTGCTATCTCGCTTCAGCACATTTTTTCCGAGTATCGCCATAAGGCGTCAAATTCGTTAACAGTATGAAACAAAAGATAAGTTTGTGAAGTAACCCGATATTTTCCAAATTCGTAGAGTTTTATAAAAAAAAATGTACCTAATTCAAATAATCAAATCAACTTAGGTAAGTATTACATATGTTCATATTTCTCATATTTCCAATGTACTTATTTCCATTTAGGTATATTCATTCAGGAGAAGCCAGGTAGGTAGGTAGTTTTCTCATTATATAGTTCGTCGTATTATTGTACTATTTAGTATTCTGTGGTACCTATTAGGTAGGTATCAAAACGGTATCAGGGTAAGGCTTATATTTTTTGCACTAATCGCACAAAGGAGATCACAACGGAATGTGTCACTACTGAAATTATGTGTTACAACGGAATTTGTAAACCTTTGTACACAAAGACTGTGTTTTTGCATTTTAGAAAGGGGTATTTAGTTCGTATGTTTATGTTTGTGTTTGTCTTTTTTATTGTTTTGTTTATTCAGTTTTCGTTATTCTGTGTGTAATAAATTGATAAAATAATTATTATTATTAAATAAAAAATATGAATTTCTGGTCATATTTTTTTATTTTTCCATATTAATAAACTTATTTTTAGCTCTTAGCAAATATCACAAATCAATTAAGATGCTTAAGGTTGTTGCTATCGCTCGGTAAAACTCAAGTCTCAAAAAGATGGCGCTACTTACGCAAATTTGGATTTTTTAATTATATAAGTAAAAAGTTTTGCATTTTCATACTTTAATATCATCCAGGTATCGATCGAAGTATTAGTTATATGTGCTTAGAGGTCGCAAAAATATGTAGTGATAATAAATGAAATTAATCTTAAATTTAACAATTTACACTTCCCTTTATAATTTCCGTTGTGACACGTCGCACAAATTTGTGTCACTTTGTCGCACAACGGATAGAATTTTTAACACGTCCTAACCTAAAAAAAATCATAACATATACATTAATGAATTTATCCTTCGAAATTTGTCACAATGCATAAAAGGAATTAATGTTTTACTTGATTTTTAACTGCAAATCAAGATAGCTATTCAATTAATGATAATACAAAAGAATAAACCTTACCTTTTCTTAACGACACTCAGCAGGTTCCAGCACTTTTTTCCAAATGACACGATAAAAAAGATGGTGGAATCGTTCAGAAATGTGTCAAGCATGATGGGCCAGTGTTGCCACTTTAAATAAATGAATCTTTATGGTAGATTATGATAAAGTCTGAGAAATATCCCGTCGCACACCTGAAGTATTACAACTGAACAGAATTTGGGACACCTATAAATTTGTGAATAAAAACAATACAACTGATAAATTGTAGCCTATTTTAGTTTTAATTTTGTAGCTATGATCCAATAGAACAAGTTATATGCGAAAATAAAAAGTTATAGTCATAAAAAACGGTAAATACCAATTATTTGTGTCGAGTAAGCGTTTGCGGACATCAACAAATTGTATGGAAGAAAAAAGTAGCCCTTTTTTGACATTAATGTATTAAATGTAAACAATAGGAATATATTTATAAAAAAAATAAACATAATAAAGAAATATACGTCCTTTTGTGTGTTTTTATTAAAAGTGGAATAAAAATTAAAATGAAAATTATTTTTATATTCAAACTCTTGGGACAGCAAATTATTACAAAATGTGCAAAAACTATGAGCCTTACCCATCAACCAACCATAGGACGACCGATTTGGCGCAGAGCTACGGATACCTGCCTTCTGCACCAGAGGTCTCGGGTTCGATCCCCGAACAAGACAAATATTTGTGTGCATGAACATGTCTATTTGTCTCGGTCTAGGTGTTTTCTGTATGTAGGTAATATTAAGTTCATATGTATTTACGATCAAAAAGTATCTAAGTAAGTACGTATAAATTTATTTAAGTCTTATTAAGTTTTCCATGACACAGTTTCTTAATGAAATTTACATGGGCTTAAAAGTTTAAGTTAAAACTGCTCTGTGATAAAATGTTTTACAGCATTAATGAATATTTATCTAGCAAATTTCAAACCATAATGCTCATCAATAAATAACAGCCAGTGTTTACTTCTAGTTGTTTAGTCATACGCTCGTGATTCAAGTATAGACTACTGAACAGAGTGAGTGATTTAAAGGCACGAGACAGAAAAATTTGCTCTCTTGTTAAACATACAACTTTTCACCTCTACCAGCGAGAATTATAGTTAATAAAGAAAACATCAAAATTACAAAATTGCATAGCGTTCAGAAACTGCACTGCTTGTAATTATTATGAAAACAAAACATGATAAGTATAAGTACCTAGGTACCTAATGCCCGAATACTCGAACACTAGCATCTCCAGCATGAAGCTCGACTTAATACTGAGGTAACTGGAGAGTGCAGTACGAACAATTTTTTGTGACCACAATTACACAGTGGCTGTCTTCCGTCTCACCTACACTTTAAAAAAATACTTATGGTCATATGAGACAACTGACAGCCACTACATACTAAATGTCAAATTTGCTGGTGTTCACTTTTTTATTCAGTGGTGAGAACTCCAGTTACCTCAGTCTTAAGTCGAGCTTCATAGTCTCAAGCATGGCCCTGTCTCTTTAAATGTCAAACGTATGAAAAAGATGCCATGATATTTGAGACGCTCCCAAATTTGATTTGTGTTCGAGAATTCGGGCGTAAGCGATATAATGATCACTACATATTATTTGTTTTAAATATTGCGTCTTTAATAAAAAAGCAATAGTAGTACAGTCGTATTCATAATTTTTTTTTATTTTATATTTATATCATGCATGCGACATTGCGACCTCATTTCGTCCGTACTCTTTTTCGAACCTTTGTGTCTTTGGTATCCGTGTATTTCCAAAGACATAAAGCTATCTTTCTCTCCTTTTTGCATAATCGATTTTGCTGCGAGTTTTTACGCGCCAAAAGCACCCTTTTCGTGCTGGAGAGGTGAAAAATAATTAACCGGGCATAGAATAACCCTTTACACCATCTTTATTTGATTTGATCTAATCACAATCTTTTCAACAGAACGACTCTAAATACCACTTTCCTAAATCTAAATCACAATAAACATGTTATTTGATTTACACTTATAAACTTTCACGAAATCACGTGCGCGCGAAAAATGTCCCAATAACATTATTTTTCCAAACACTAGAGGCTTTTAAGACCCTTTTGGCGCACTGTAATGTGTTTCTATTATTACGTGGTGTGGAACCAACAAAGAGCCTCGCAATCTTAAAAACCACTGATCCCGGGCCACAAGTCTAATTTCAACTCGAGTGAATTCAACTTGAGTGTACACGCTTTCGCTTTTTCCTCCGACCCTTCTTCGTACAAAATAAAATGCCACCGAAAAAGTTGCGCCTTGTAAAGTTTCGCCTGAATATTTAAAGGGCCGCCAAGCCACCTCAATAGGTGACTGAGGTTTTTTCCAACCTAGTTGTAGGTTAGGTATACACGGTCGATCGATCGATCTAACCAGTAGTGTTTACCTAACCCGAACTCATTTCAAAGTTTGCAAGAAAACAAGTTTCTATTTCATATAGGAAAAATGAGTTATATCTCAAACAATTACTTACTATAATATCGTTCAAACCAATTGTCGTTGAAAGTTTTTATTAATAATAATAATAATAATAATAAAAAAATATAATATAAACTAATAATAATAATATAATAATAATATAATATATACTAATCTTACTGCGTATCGTGTTCGGATGCTTTCTCTGTTTCAGGCTCTTGAACCATCAATCAACGTTTCGGCTCAACGACTGTCGGATCAGGTGCGAGCCATTCAACGGGGTCACTTGTTGGATGACTCTGTACTTGATCGGCTCCGTACAGAGGTACAACGTAACCGTATCATTACTACTGCATCGCAGGCGGCAACTCAAGCTTCTGCCGCGGCCACATTGCAAGCTGGCGTTGCTGATAGTGATGCTGGAGATGATATGGTTACTACTGTAAGTCCCCAATACAATGATATTTTGAGGAGTACTCTTGAAGATGTAGTTCGGGAATTTCGATCGACTTCGGTTCACCTTAGACCTCGGCTTCCGCGTTTTCCCATGCACAAAAAAAATAGGGCACTGATGTGTGCTTTAGATTTGCTACTACCAAATTACTTTGATAGTAGTGAAGACCTGGCTGATACTCATTCGATCCTGTACTGTGCGGCTATTACAGCTTGTCGTGTTGCTCATGTCAAATTTCCAAATACTGACACAGCAACACGCCCTCGCCTGGCTGTACCAGCCTGGCAGTGTAGGATTGAGCGTCGTATCAGTGAGGCTAGGGTACTCATCGCTAAACTCAGCTGCTTTAGGGAGGGCAACATGCGCCCTAGGGTCATGCGCTTTGTGAAACGTGCATTCTTGGGAACTGGTATTAGTCCTCAAAATTATATTTCATGCGTCACAGAGCGCATCGACTTCCTGAAGCAGAAAATTTGTGCATGGGCTAATCGTATTCGAAGGTATAGGGTGCGAGTCGATCGCTTTACTCAGAACCGCATGTTCGAGAGAGATCAACGACGTGTTTATGCATCCTGGGAGCGATCGGATCAGAGTGATACTGATATGCATCGGCCGGATGATGATGCCATGATTTCTTTTTGGCACAACATCTGGTCCGTGCCTGTCACTCACTCTGAAGGTGCGTGGATGGAGGATGTTGAGCGTTCGTGTGAGCTTATACCTGATATGAATGAAGTAACCATTGACTACCAAGACGTAGTTTGTGCAGTTCGTTCCTTACCCAACTGGAAATCTCCAGGCCCGGACGGACTGCACAATTTCTGGTATAAATGGTTACCTAGCTCGCACGTTTGCTTAGCATCTCAATTTCAATGTGCTTTATTATCTCAGTCGCTTCCAGAATTTATGACAACAGGCATAACCCATCTGCTCCATAAATCTGGTAGTACTGCGGACCCCAAAAACTATAGACCTATCACCTGTCTGCCAACAATTTATAAAATTCTTACGTCCATTTTGAGATCGAAGATTAATAAACACATTGATCAAAATTCTATTATGATTGCCTCTCAAAATGGATGTAGGAATGGGGCCCGTGGTACTAAGGAGCTACTCCTCATTGACATGGCTATTAACCAACAGGTTCGTCGAAACCGAAAGAACCTGTCGACTTCCTGGATAGATTATAAGAAGGCATATGATTCCGTGCCGCATTCGTGGCTCATGAGGGTGCTGGAGTTGTATAAAATAAATACAACTCTACGCACTTTCTTGATATCGTGCATGCGAAAATGGAGAACGGTCCTTTTCTATCCAGGATCTCGACGGGTTCTAGGTCAGGGCGACCCTATAAAAATAGAGCGAGGTATCTTCCAGGGTGACGGTCTGAGTCCATTGTGGTTCTGTCTGGCCTTGAACCCTCTGAGTACACTTCTCGAGAGTTCAGGATTAGGCTACCGTTTACGGAGAAATGGTCAAGTAATATCACACCTGCTATACATGGATGACCTGAAACTATTTGCCCATAGCAGTTCTCATTTAACAGCGTTACTGAAGGTTACTGAAGCTTTCAGTAATGCCATTAAAATGGAATTTGGTGTGGACAAGTGTGCAGTCATGCATGTAAAGCGTGGTCAGATAATGGAATCCACGGGTATACAACTCTCGGATTCTATTAATCTTAGATCTCTCTCCGTTAACGAAACCTATAAATATTTAGGTATGTCACAGGCATTAGGCATCAACGATGCTGACATGAAACAGTCGTTGCGTGAGCGTTTCTTGGGGCGCCTCTCAAAAGTCCTTAAAAGTCTTTTGTCTGGCGGAAACAAGGTTCGCGCATACAATGGATGGGTCATGCCGGTACTGATGTATTCCTTTGGCATACTTAAATGGACTCAAACTGAACTGGATGCCCTGGATAGAAAAGTTCGTACATTGCTAACAGCACACCGCATGCATCACCCACGTTCATCGACCATGAGATTGTATATCCCGCGGAAGTGCGGTGGTCGTGGCTTCTTAAATGCTAAGACATTGCATAACCGCGAGATATGCAATCTTAGGGAGTATTTTCTCCAAGTCGATATGGGGTCTCATAGAGATGTAGTTGCTGTTGACAATGGACTGACTCCTCTATTTTTAGCAAAAGAAAACTGGCGCAAACCTGTAGTACTTAGTACGTCCGACCGCAGCGCTGTGTGGCAAAGCAAGGAGTTACACGGCAGATTCTACCGGGCTCTCCATGGGCCCGACGTAGATTTATTAGCCTCAGTATCCTGGCTCCGTTTCGGTGATCTTTTTGGTGAAACCGAAGGTTTTGTCTGTGCAATTATGGATGCGGTTGTGATGACGAATAACTACCGAAAGTATATCCTAAGGGATGGCACAGTGGATATTTGCCGAGCGTGCCATCGTCCGGGTGAATCCCTTAGGCATATAATCTCCGGTTGTTCTCGTCTCGCAAACGGCGAGTATTTGCATAGACATAACCAAGTGGCCAGGATAATACACCAACAACTTGCTCTGAAACATAGTCTTGTGGCATCCGAGGTGCCGTACTACAGGTATGCACCAGAACAGGTCCTTGAAAATAGCCATGCCACATTATATTGGGATCGATCTATCATTACAGACAGGACTATTGTAGCTAATAAGCCTGATATTGTATTGATAGATCGACACGAACGCCGCGCAATAATTGTTGATGTCACTGTTCCCCATGACGACAACCTTGTGAAAGCTGAAAAAGATAAAGAAAACAAATATCTTGATTTAGCTCACGAGATTGTTGACATGTGGGACATTGATTCAGCAATTGTTGTTCCGATAGTCATATCTGCCCATGGGCTGATAGCCAAGAGCCTCGATAAACACCTTAAGAGGCTTGCGTTAGGTGGATGGATCGGGAGTCAGATGCAGAAGGCAGTACTTCTGGACACGGCCCGTATAGTGAGAAGGTTCCTGTCTCTGGATCCTTAACCATCGGTAGCCGGGACCCTGATCTTGCTACCGTTGGGGAACTGCATTTTTGTATTTTTAAATGTTATATTTTATAGTGTTATACATTGTAAAAATTTAATGTTTAGAAATATAATTTTGTAAGTATTTAAAATGTAATAAAGGAGATAATAATAAATGCATTTATTTCGGAAACGATGTCCATAGTGTTAGTAACAATTTAACTTAAAACTATGTTAGTAATTTATAATAACAATTTCAAATAATTGGAATAATAATATTGAATCAAACATTAAATTTCGCTATGCTAACATGCCGTTTGGCCCATAGGCTCAGGAAAACAGAGTCCCAGCGCTCCACCAACAACGCCTTCAAGATCGCATTATCGCTTCTTCTTACCCGGTTTAAAAGGGATGCACAGCGCTGACGAATGATGGTAGGAAAGCCATCGACCCGCGCCTCCGCAAACATACCAGATGCACTACAGCGACGCGGGAGTCTCATTAACACCCTGAAGGCGTGAAGATCTACAGCATATATTCGGACATTCTCCTACTCTTGAACTACCAAAATGCAAAAAATCAAGTCAATACTTTAATATGGTACTTTTTAATGTGGCATAGGTTCTATGCCACATTAAAAAGTATTTTATAGTGGCAATACGCTAGTTGATACATAACTACTCTTTGGTGGCAATGAGGTATACGTCGCACTGTAAAAACCATAGATGTAAAAACGGATTGAGTTTTCAAACATGTGTCAAAACAAAATGAAATTAAAAATCAAAAGCACTAAGGAGTATCGATATCAACTTCGATGTAAACATGAAGCTCGACTTAATACTGAGGTAACTGGAGAGTGCAGTACTAACACTTTTTTGTCCCCAAAAATTACAAAGTGGCTGTCTTCCGTCTCACCTACACTTTAAAAAAATACGTATGGTCATATGAGACAACTGACAGCCACTACATACATAAATGTCAAATTTGCTGGGTACACTTTTTTATTCAGGGTGAGAACTCCAGTTACCTCAGTATTAAGTCGAGCTTCATGGATGCAAATAACCCCCCAAAATAATTTTCTATCCCTTTTTAACCCTGTTAGGCAATGAGTTTCAATGAAATATGAAACACATCTTCGATTATTTCTGTTTAAGAATGTTTATGCAAAATTTGAAGAAGATTGGACAGGAATCACGTTGTCCCATAAAAATTTTACCCCCGTTTTTCACCCCCTTAGGGAAAGAATTTCGAAAAATCCTTTCTTATCGGATGCCTACATCATACAACACACACACTCTCCAAGTTTCAGGTCTCTACGATCAGCGGCTTAGGCTGTGCGTTTAACCACTTTAACCGTCAGTGATTCAGGACAAAGGATTTTATATGTATAAATAATTAAGTCGAGCTTCATGGATGCAAATCACCCCCAAAATAATTTTCTATCCCTTTTTAACCCTGTTAGGCAATAAGTTTCAATGAAATATGAAACACATCTTCGATTATTTCTGTTAAAGAATGTTTATGCAAAAGGACATGTCCCAATATGGGCCACGTCTATGTACACCATCCCCAAAGATGGAGAAAAATTTACTGCTTCTGAGAAAAATATGAATAATTTTATAGAATACACGGTTAAATGGTTATTAATAAATACAAATAAATATTTTTTACTCGAAATAAGGCGTCATATATGGCAACTCTTCGTAAAAAAAACTGTCAGTGTCACTGTAATTGACTTGAGTTCTATTCTATTATGCTCTGTGCTGTTGGTTAATGTCATTATTCAATTGACTGACATGACAGCTGACAGTGACAGCACAAGACAGACCAGACAAACACATCAAAATGACATCTTCATTCTTCCGCCATGATGAATTGTTGATGTGTTTTTGCATTTAATTTAATGTTCCTTCCAGAAAACAAAGCGAGATTATAGAAATTGAATGATTAGAAACTGTTAATCGTATCTTTACCTATTTTTTGGTAAACTGTACAAAGACGTGGCCCAGACCTCATACATTTTTGGATATCTCCTTTGAAGAAGATTGGACAAAGGAATCACGTTGTCCCATACAAACTTTACCCCCGTTATTCACCCCCTTAGGGAAAGAATTTCGAAAAATCCTTTCTTATCGGATGCCTACATCATACAACACACACACCCTCCAAGTTTCAGGTCTCTACGATCAGCGGCTTAGGCTGTGCGTTTATCCGTCAGTGATTCAGGACAAAGGATTTTATATGTATAGATAATGAAATTAAAAATCAAAAGCACTAAGGAGTATCGATATTAACTTCGATGCAAATCACCCCCAAAATAATTTTCTATCCCTTTTTAACCCTGTTAGGCAATAAGTTTCAATGAAATATGAAACACATCTTCGATTATTTCTGTTAAAGAATGTTTATGCAAAATTTGAAGAAGATTGGACAAAGGAATCACGTTGTCCCATAAGTACAAACTTTACCCCCGTTTTTCACCCCCTTAGGGAAAGAATTTCGAAAAATCCTTTCTTATTGGATGCCTACATCATACAACACACACACCCTCCAAGTTTCAGGTCTCTACGATCAGCGGCTTAGGCTGTGCGTGAATTTCGAGCATAACAGGGCGCTGATGAGACTACCCTTAGAATATTATTTTGAGACCTCTGGAGGCACATAATGTTTGATTTGCTGGCTGACGACCACATACAGTTGAACTCCATAATGTCCAGATTGGTTTGATTATGGAGCAATATAAGCCTTAGCTTGTTAGACAGGGATAAGGCAGACTGTCTTGTCTACCAAGGAGCCAGAGAAGGTTTTTGAATTCATTTGTGATATCTTCATGTCATCCTACGGTCAAGGTGAAATCCATGGTACCAAACTCAGGTCGATTGTGGCAATGTGTCTTGGCCTAGATTGAGCTGTGGACAGGTTTCGCGTCTTAGGGTAAATGTGATGTGGTGGGACTTCAGAGCGCTTGCCTTTACCACTTGGTCAACTAAGCATTGGTGGCATTGAGCTGGGTTTGCAGCACTATACTTGCTTCTTTCGGGTCACGGTTGCAACTGAGGAAGGCCGCATGATCGGCAAAGGTATCTTCTGTATCAGGTGCCTGGGGCAGATCGCTTGTTTTTATGTTGTAGAGGACCAGACCAAGGACGGAGCCCTGAGGTACTCCATCTCTGCAGCTAAGAAGGGAGGATCTTGTGTATGTATAATAAGAGGAACTACTAAGTTGAAACTCTTACATGTTATATTTTTTAATTAGGTAACATGTGCGAGTGCAATTCCGCAGTGTGCAATGCACAATTGGAGAGTGTGGAATTTGTTTAAGTTACCTCCACAACCGCTGTATGAAAATCCTCTGCATACTCTATCAGATACGTCGAAATACCACCTGCAAAAGAGAGTAGATTTATAGCTGACCCGGCTAACGTTGATTAGACAAATAAATAATTCTAAAGATACTAATATCGCTATTAAAAAATGGGGGTTTGTGGTAGAAGGGTCAAAATTAAGGGTTACAGGTATGTATTTTTAGTATCAAATATAAAAACGAAAATACGTCTTATTAAAAAAAAGAAAAGTTTCTTTTTGGGGTAGGCCACCTTTATCACTCATGGGGAATAAGCATAGTTTTCGACTTATTCTCAGATCTATCGAATATACACAAAAAAATTGGTCAAGCTGTTTCGGAGGTGTTTGGTTACAAACATTATGACACGAGTTTATATGTATACTAGCTGATCCGGCGAACTTCGTACCGCCCTTATCAACAGCATGCCATCTACCGGGTCCAATAGTAAAACTAAACCATTTTCGAATCCACCTGAAGACACACAAAAAAATTCATTAAAATCGGACCAGCCGTTTAGGTGGAATTCAGTTACATACACACGCACAGAAGAAACAGATGACCACTTGGTTATATAAATTATGTTAGTGAGCTCTTCACTCTTCGCTTTCTAGACTCTAGAATCACAATAAGATCGGATTATGTTACCAGTCATCTGTCTGTATCGTAATGTGCAGTACAGTGCTTAA
Organism: Crambus lathoniellus; assembly: GCA_949710035.1. Classification (NCBI taxonomy): domain Eukaryota; kingdom Metazoa; phylum Arthropoda; class Insecta; order Lepidoptera; family Crambidae; genus Crambus; species Crambus lathoniellus. The sequence goes on from OX453296.1 coordinate 36,779,675, forward strand.
ATGATATATAATTATGTTAGTGAGCTCTTCACTTGCAGACAAACCATGGAAATGGTTTGGCTAGGAAATAGGGTTTTTGTAATAGGCATGTAAAATGATGTAGGGAATAAGTTACGCCACTGGGCAATCTATTACAGTTTTTTCTTAAGGTTAAAAGAAGATTTTTATTATACTTATACTTAATTTTCAATACATAATTAAAAGATGCTGTGAGAAATTACAGTTCAGTTGAATCCCTCCGTCCGCTAGGCTCCTATGACCAGGATCCCATGGGATCCTTTGATATTTTTTTCCGCCTCTTGGCCTCTTGACTCCCGTGGGATCCAAGAAGAACTTTTTAACTACTTAGTCTGAAAAACTTACATTGGAAAATAATCGTTGCATTGTCCGAAATCAGGCTGCAATCTACAAAAAACTTGCTCCGATATGTTCGCTGTAATTATTTCCAGTCCCGGGTCTGAAAATAAATTATTAAGGATATAGCATAAGTAAAAAAAATATCGTCGATGGCCGTTGCTTACACAAGCGAGGGGGTGCTGAGAGCGGTAAGACTCCGGCCGCGGCACTCTCGTAGACTGAGAAATACGTGTAGACGCGGCATGCAGCGCGGCATTCTATTTCCATAAAAAATATCAGCTATGTGCGCTTTTTCAAAGGACATAATATTATGTAGAATACAAGAAGAATTATTATGATTTTTTATTGTAAACGTCGGTTTATAGGAAGAATAGATCTTAGATATTATTCGTATGTAGTGAAAAAAGCTTTTTTTTAACAAAGATCAAAGTCACTTCAAACGATTCTTCAAAATGCAGAACACAGTAGCAGCTATTTATATTTATTTTCTATTTTCTAGGATATATTATCGAAATGATCTTCGCAGGCGAAACTACAACATTTGCTACAAATAACACCGAAAAAAATAAATAATGTATAAACTGCTCCAACCAGTAGGTACATTTTCAGATTTATTCCAATAAAATTAATAATAGGTAAGTACTTATAATTTAATATGAATAAATATAAATAACTCATACTAGCCCATCATCTAATATTTTTTTTACAAAAATAAAGCTATTTAGTAAATAAGTACTTATACAGTTTATATAAAATCACGCTATCAATAAGTATATAAAAAACACTTTGTTTAAGCTATACTTACATACATATATTATTCCAATACCAAAAATGACAATATCAAATAATACAATAACTTGTGTCATGGAAAATTGGAAGCAACGATCATATACATCCAGATACGAAAAAATATCTAAAAGTTAGTTTTCGACATTTACCCGTCCGAGAATCGAACCCGGGACCTCAGAGGTAGTGGCACCTAGAAACTAAACTGTAACCTTTTAACAGTAAAAAATAACCGTCTATTCAGTAAATAGACGGTTATTTTTTACAGTTAAGTCGGTCCTGTAAAAGTGTGTTTTTTCTAGTTTTTTAAACTACTTATCTATTTTTTACTTTTTAGTTTAATAAATGGCAAGCCATGGATAGATGGTAATGGATTTCACAGTCCATTCATGTGTCTGCCCACCCCGTAAACATTATAACTCAAAGGCGTGATTTTTGTATTTTGTTTTACAAATTCAAGTGGAGTCTATGAGTTACCGGATGCGCGAGCCGAACCTTTACTTCCTCCCTGCTCCATCATCAGACCCTCACCACCAAGTGTAGCGAATAGATCTCATCTGAATGAAACAAATGAGCCAAAACTCGAGGGGTTTCCTAGTGGTCATTAAGGAGCCGTGCCGTGTAGTGCCGGCACATAAATAGAATAGCACTACCCCCTCTCTTCCCGTGGGTGTCGTAAGAGGCGACAAAGGGAAAACTGCCATCAGGAGATGGGCAGCAGCGTCTCCAGGTTACAACAGGCCATACTGCGATCGCCAACCCGCCTGCCAAGCGTGGCGATTATGGCAAACCCCCCCTTAAATGGATACACACTTAAAAAATCGGCCCCCAGTCCCCGGCGGCCCCGCTATTCCTAGCTACGGTAGCGGCTACGGTAACGGCGGGGCAGGGGGTGCTAAGAATCCCCGGGTAGGCTCCGGCTACCAACACCGACGACTCGACCTGGCAACCTACAACACGCGCACATTGAGGCTCGTCGCGAAGCTCGTAGAGTTGGAAGGAGCAATAAGTAAGTTACATTGGGATATCATTGGGTTATCTGAAGTCCGAAGAGAGGGGGAGGACTCGATAACCCTGCAATCCGGTAACTTACTTTACCACCGGGAGGGCGACCAACAGTCCATTGGTGGTGTCGGGTTCATCGTCCATAAATCCCTTGTCAACAACGTGATCACCATCGGAAGTGTCTCGAGCAGGGTAGCGTACCTGATACTCAGATTATCGAAACGATATTCGCTGAATGTTATCCAGGTCTACGCTCCGACCTCGAAACACGACGATGTCGAAGTGGAGGCTATGTATGAGGAGATCTCTAAAGCCATGCATAGCTATAAAACCCACTACACGGTTGTGATGGGGGATTTCAATGCAAAGTTGGGGTAACGTTGCGGTGATGAGCTGAGAGTGGGGCAATTTGGATTTGGGCAACGGAACGATAAAGGCCAGATGCTGGCAGACTTCATGGAGAGGGAGAACCTCTATATGATGAACTCCTTCTTTAGGAAGCCCGTAAGCCGCAAATGGACCTGGATCAATCCGGACGGTAAAGTAAAAAACGAGATCGATTTTATCATGTCGACGAAGAAGCACATATTCAATGATGTCAGTGTGATCAACGCTGTTAAGACAGGAAGCGATCACCGTATGGTGAGAGGCACATTGAATATCGATGTCAAGCTCGAAAGATCGCGACTGATAAAATCCACGCTCCGACCAATACAGGCTCAAATTCAAAACCCCGAATGCTTTCAGCTCGAGCTTCAAAACCGCTACGAAGCCCTTGAGAACAGCATAGACGTGGACGATCTATACAACATGGTGGTGGATACTGTACACGGTAGGATCTAAGTACTATAAAACCCGCCGTCCCAAATTGAAGAAACTCTCCAGTCAGACTCTCCTACTCATGGATCAGAGACACGAAATGAAGCTGCAGAACTCAGCGGATGCCCATCGTTATCGGCAGCTCAATAGACAGATATCTAAGTCTTTGACGCGCGACCTTCGCCAATTTAATACCGAGCGTATTAAAGAAGCCATTGAGCGGAACAAAGGCTCCAAAGTGTTCGCGAGAGATCTGTCTATCGGGCAAAGTCAATTGACGAGGCTGAAAACTGAGGAAGGTAGCATCGTTTCGTCAACACCTGAAATCCTGAGGGAGATTGAGAGTTTCTATGGACAGCTATATTCCACGCAAACACCTGTTGAAAGCAAGGCTAAAGACCCTAGAGCCAAGCTTACCCGACACTATACAGAAGATATCCCGGACGTCAGCCTGTACGAGATTAGCATGGCTCTCAAGCTGCTTAAAAACAACAAGGCGGCGGGCGATGACGGAATCACAACAGAGCTTCTGAGAGCGGGCGGTAAGCCGATACTTAAAGTCCTCCAGAAGCTTTTCAATTCAGTCATCATTGAGGGCAAAACGCCAAAGGCATGGGGCAGAAGCGATGTGATGCTGTTTTTCAAGAAGGGTGATAAAACTCTCTTGAAGAACTGACCCATCTCGCTTCTGAGCCCTATCTATAAGTTGTTTTCGAGAGTCATTACGAATCGTCTCGCTCGCAGGTTAGACGACTTCCAACCTCCCGAACAAGCCGGTACCGAAGAGTATAACTTGCCACTTTGCTTGGCGTTCGTGGACTATGAGAAAGCCTGTGATTCGATTGAGACTTGGGCGGTGCTGCAGTCTGACTACAGGTACATCGAGGTGCTGAGGTACTTATACCAAAACGCCACCATGTCGGTCCGATTACAGAACCAGAGCTCTAATCCTATCCAACTACAGCGAGGTGTGAGACAGGGAGATGTAATCTCTCCCAAACTGTTCACAGCTGCGTTGGAGGATATTTTTAAGCCGCTGGATTGGAAAGGATGCGGCATCAACATTAATGGCGAGTACCTAACACACCTACGGTTTGCCGATGATGTAGTTTTTATGGCTGAGACCTTGGAAGACCTGAACACAATGCTCGAAGATCTTGGTAATGCTTCGCAAAAAGTGGGTCTTAAGATGAACATGGACAAGACGAAAATCATGTTCAATGCCCATGTTGCACCCGCTCCAGTTAATGTTGGGAAAATTACACTCCTGGGACAGACAATCCAATTAGGTAAGTCCAACTTTGAGAAAGAGATCTCTCGTCGAATCCAGCTCGGATGGGCAGCGTTTGGGAAGCTTCGGCATATATTCGCGTCCGAAATACCTCAATGTCTCAAGACGAAAGTCTTTGACCAGTGTGTGTTGCCAGTAATGACCTATGGAGGTGAGACGTGGTCTTTTACTATGGGTCTCATAAGAAGGCTCAAAGTCACCCAGCGAGCAATGGAGAGAGCGATGCTTGGTATTTCCCTGCTCGATTGAATCAGAAATGATGGGATCCGCAGGAGAACTAAAACAACCGACATCGCTCGAAGGATTGCATCATTGAAGTGGCAGTGGGCGGGACACATAGCGCGGAGAACCGATGGCCGTTGGGGCGGAAAGGTTCTCGAATGGCGACCGCGTGCCGGACGACGTTCCGTGGGCAGGCCCCCTACAAGGTGGACCGACGATCTGGTCAAGGTCACGGGAAGCCGCTGGATGCGGGCAGCGCAGGACCGATCGTTGTGGAGATCCTTGGGGGAGGCCTATGCCCAGCAGTGGGCGTCGTTCGGCTGACATGATGATGATGATTAAGGAGTGTCACTGGCTTTCTCCCTGCTCCATCATCAGACCCTCACCACCAAGTGTAGCTAATGGGTCTCATCAGAACAAAACAAATGAGCCTAAACTCGAGGGGTTTCCTAGCGGCCATTGAAGAGTTCTATTGCCCACCTCTAGACTCCATCATCAGATCAGCTCGATGGTAGCAAATTATTGTATTGTCATCGGATTCATATATACTTGCAAAGTTTCAAATCAATAAGACAATTTAGAAGTAGGTTAAAATTTAATTCCAAGATTTTCTTACATTGTGACTTAGTTAAAGGTGAAGCTAATTAAAGTGTGGTAAAAATAAACACAAACTTGACGAATCTTTTTTCTGTTTAAATATTATGCGTTATGCTGAAATATATGTATTACCTAATTAAAAATTTGTGGTGTTTAGCGGTCTTTTCGCCGTGAATAGGACGACGTGTATAGCGAAGCGACAGCAACACAACTTTGTTAAAATTTTGCCATATTCGTTAACATGAATCTCAAGACATATGTGACAACCAAAGGCGACAGCAAAAAATACAATAATTGGTGCATCCATCAAAGATAGGCAATTCTCCTACAGTGCTCGGAAAGGCAGTAGAGGTGGATCAGACTACATCCAATATCCAGCAAATTCCTTTATAGAGAAATGCAGGTTCCACGCGGGATGGTTTTATTTCTGCATGCCCATCAGTGGGTGTGACACAACCTCTACCCTTTTCTGGCAAGGCAAGATGAAGTGGTGCAACGTCCTCAAAAAAAACCCCCGACTCGCCCCGAAAGACCTCGCCAGCATTTTCCTTGATCCAAACTCCAACAAGGAAGAAATAGAAAATGCTGGCGCGAAGATATTGATGAACCTCTACAGAGGAGATAAGGGAACACTGCCACGGCCGCATCATGGGGGTAGCACAGGGTTTACAGGGTTGCAAACTTGGGTGTAAACTACTCTCAAGGAAGTAGAGAGAGAGAGAGAGAGAAAGTTGATTTTTACCGACTTCAAAAAAAGGCGGGAGGTACTCAATTCAACCAGTATTATTTATTTATTTTTTGTTTGATGTATGTATACCGATTACTCTGGCGTCAGTGATCCGATTTTAATAACTGTTTTTTTGTTCGGTTGGGTACACTTTCGATTTGGTCCCATATAAGTTTCATTGAGATCCGATGACAATCTTCGGAGATATGATAAATAAATAACTGAGGATTAGTACGGGAGCAGTGCGCGGGAGCAGCACCTTCAGCCCTATCATCACTTAACATCAGGTGTATTGAGGTGGCTAGTGCTACCCCGTTGTGGATAAATGAATAATTATTACTGACACTCCCTGGAGCTTAGCCTGAATGGCAAAGCGAAATGTACAATACTTATGTAAAAATAAAAATACTTTTTCACATTAAAATGCATGTGGAACTTGAGTAATTTAGTTTTTCCTTGTTTTTTGAGCTAATTTATAGGGTGCCAATAATAGAAAGAGCGCCAATAAATAAGGCAGTTCGTTCGGGTCAAGTCTTGCAAGCTAAATTTGACCCAGTGTCTGAATGAGCCTGTATGAAATTTTGCATACAGGTTTGGTTGGGATGACAATACAATATTAATGTTACAGTTAGCAAAAAAGCTTAGGTATCATGAAAATTTAATGAAAATTTGAACATGGATAAGACGAAAATCATGTCCAATGCCCATGTTGGTCAAGCCAAGTTGCTCAAGGTCACCCAGCGAGCAATGGAGAGAGCGATGCTTGGTATTTCCCTGCTCGATCGAATCAGAAATTATGAGACCCGCAGGAGAACTAAAACGACCGACATCGCTCGAAGGATTGCTCAGTTGAAGTGGCAGTGGGCGGGACACATAGCGCGGAGAACCGATGGCCGTTGGGGCGGAAAGGTTCTCGAATGGCGACCGCGAACCGGACGACGTTCCGTGGGCAGGCCCCCTACAAGGTGGACCGACGATCTGGTCAAGGTCGCGGGAAGCCGCTGGATGCGGGCAGCGCAGGACCGATCGTTGTGGAGATCCTTGGGGGAGGCCTATGCCCAGCAGTGGGCGTCGTACGGTTGAAATGATGATGATGATGATGAAATAAATATGTGGTGGAAAGTGGCCTTACTTATAACGGGTGTCCCAAAAGTAGGTATAGGATGATACATCTCAATAAAACGCGAATGGATTGGAATTTCTTCGTAGTTTTATTTTATTTTAAAGAAGAGACTTGTACAATTTTATCTGAATAGAATATCTGCTAAATGGCCGCCACGGGCATTTTTTATGTGTGCAAGTTTTTCATGACACTTTCACACATTTCGCTGCTAATTTCACACATTTCGCTACTTATTTCACCAATAACTCGGCGAATATTTTGTCTATACTGTCTATGTTTTGTTGATAGTTGGCGTAGACTTTATCTTTCACGTAGCCCCGAAGAAAGAAATCCAGTGGCATCAGCAAGATCTCGGTGGCCATTTGACATCACCTCTTCTTGAAATTACGAGATTTTTTGACCTTTCGATGACTGTTTGTAATTGATCGTGAATTTTCATTAAATATTTGTATAACTTCTATGCGCTGTTTTATTGTGAAACGCTCCACGATTAATTTTACATGTGTCAAGATGACGTAGGTATGTCAAATTTCAACCCGCCATCTTGAATATTTCGGAAATAGCGCGAAATTCAAATCCTATACCTACTTTTGAGACACCCTTTATTACGCTATAGTCACTTTTTAATAATTTGACGACTTTGTATGAAATAAAACAGGGAGAAAAAAAACAGTCCTTGGCTATTTTCTCGCCGGTACTTTTAGTTAAGTATAATTTTATTAAAAGGTCTCCCGCGCCGTAAGATTTGCGAACCGATGGCGTACCTAGCTTCATTGTCGTTCACAAGTGCATCAGCCTAAAATCAATAAATGGTTTTGAACTTAGAGCAAATTACCCTATTACACATCAATAACTTTTCTCTCTAACTAAAGTCTTATAATATTTAAACTTATGCCTTAAAGTATTTTATTTTGTTCGCTGTATCAATAGCAAGTGGGTTCGGTAACATTTATTTATAGTAGGGGTGCACGCAAACTTACCACGACAGTGCTCCTGGCAGTCCGATAGAGTGGAAAACTTATTATAATTATCCGAGCAAGTGCCAAACGGCGTACTTTTGCAATCTTCCATCTTTAAATCGTAGTAAAACCTAATAACACATGCAAAATAAAAATACGTATATGTAGGCTAACTAAGCTTCTGAAACTAAGATTTCTTCACTATAAAGGACATAGCCCACTTATACCGCACCGCTCCAACACCGCTCCTACCCAACACCACCCTAAACGAAGGCGACAGCTAGCAGGCACCCAGCAGTCCACGCGGCGACAGCTAGCAGACTCCCAGCTGTCCACGCGTCGACTGCTATGCTATTCCCTCTATAGGTGCGCGGCGGCGACGACGGCGCGGCGACCGCTAGCAGTCAGCGCGCGGACAGCGCGCGGACCGCGCGGCGTCAGCGAGGCGTCAACTACCGAGCAGTCTGACGGCGGTAAGCTCGCGGACCGCGCGCTGTCCGCTATTTTATATTGTTACTGTAAAATGCATCTACAGTGAACGATATTTGGCTGTTCATACTTTGGTTGGGTGGGAGCGGTGCGGTCTAAATGGGCTATGACCTTAACTCCGCACTACCTGTAACTATTTGGTAAAACCGCCTGTTTTTAATTTTTAAATTTGCTTGCATTACATTGATCTGTAGTATTAAAGTAAATACAGCTATTACCGGGGCAATCAAATATATGCAGGTCGTAACATAATAATTGCATTTTTAAGCAATTACCAGTGGGGGGGGGGGGCTTACAATGACGTATTCAACATTGTTGTGTTCCGGCAGTTAGAGAAAATATTGTTAGTTCCTTAGTAGTTTTAGTTTAAGGATACCACGAGTAGTGCGTTTCCCCTTTCAGCCTTATTTTCACCTAATATGGTATGATGAAGATCGGTAAGTAGCCTCTCTTCGCCCGCGTCGACTACACGACGTTATCCCGCGGGAATGTGATATTTTTCCGGGATGAAAAGTAGCCTACGTCACGCTCCAGTTACCAAACTATTGCCATACCAAAAATCACGTCGATCCGTTACTCCGTTTTGAAGAAGTGAAAGATGGACAAACAAACAAACCAACATACAAACACACTTTCACATTTATAATATTAGTATGGATACAGGATGTCCCAAAATTATGCCACATGGAGGGAAAGTACTGAAGATATAAAATTTTACTGAAAGGAAACTGCATTCAAAGAATTTCAAATAATCTCATGTTTGAACTGGGAATCGGAACCCTCTGAATGTGTTTTATTTTTTTAGTTTTATTATACCGATCAAAAGGCTCAATTATAAGCATTTATTTATTCTAAGTAACATGGCAGGCATCTTATAAAAGGAAGACTACGATATCAAGATTGTGCTGCGCTACGGATAGCCGTCTCTGTGACTGTCGTGCTCAAAACAACTGACTTTAACATTTCCATGTATTACCACTAATGAGTGAAGATTGGAGCAATATTATACCTAATTTCCCTATCATAATTGTGTGATAAAGTTAAACATAACAGTAACAACTACCTCGATTGATTTAAAAATGTTTGAACAATTTGGTGCGGTCTATTCCACCATGTGGCATAGTACCTATGCCGTCGCACGAAATACTGTAGATTGAAAATTTTATGGAAATAAGACTTTATTTTTATTTAAGTAACAATACGAACTGCATTCACAGAATTTTAAGTAATGGCCTGTCCAAACGTAGAATCGAACTCGCACAATGAATGCCTCGCAAGTTGTGTACCTTCATCACCTTCATATTCTTGGCAAGAGGCAAGTGCTATACGCACGCACGTGGTGGAAGGGCCAGCCAAAGTACGAACTAAAAGGCGTGCGCGCCGCATGCCTCGCAACAACGCAAAGTCTGCCTTCACCTTTAAACCTACTTTTAATACCTACCATGTTATACACAAGCGTCCGGGGTTAACGAACACCCACTCAACTCAATTTTACACATTTGTATCTGAAGAAAGAGTTTACAGTAACTTATTAGGTAAATTGTATAAATTACCAAAAATATTACCCATAGGAGGAGTAGCCTCTTTTCAAGCAGTCAAATTTATCTGGCTGAAGTTTGCAGATGATTTCGTAGTTAGCGATTCTGCTTACTATTAAAATAAAAAAAGTGATTAATTGTCTCGTCGATTTATGTGCCTAACGTTAGCAGCCTCACCATGGAATTAGATGGTTTTGACTAAGTCAAAAAAATGTGTATAAATAGTATTAAATAGTGAGGTATAGCATGTAAATAGTGATACTATAGTTCAAAAGATATTTGAGTATCTTGGTGAGGCTGATAACTTAACGTCAAGCTAGCAGGCACCTTAAAAAATACAGCGTATTATGTCATTCATATGTCAAAAAACTGTGTAGGTATAATATATACAGGGTGACAGTGAAACTCAGCCTATTCCTTGAAAGGGGTTATACTAGGGGTCATTAGCAACACATTAAGTCCAGTGAACCAGGGGTCAAAACTGGATGGTTACCGAGTTGTGACGGTTCTTTGATTTTTTTGAAATTTTCCGAAATGTTACCAAAAAACATAAATTGTGATAAAACTACTCCACTTTACTGTACTTTTCTGAAAGCTGAATAATTCGGGATCATTTTAAAAACTAGCGCTTGGCCAAAAATTACATAATCTCAGAAATAAAAGGTCTTTAGAAAAAATAATTTTTGTTTTATGTATTTTTCTCCAACTTCGCCGTAAATTATTGCAAAAGAACTGTATGGGAGTTAGCGTACAAATTAGTAAAATAACATACTAGTTTCATAAGTTTTACAAAAAGGTACAAAAGTCATTAACTTTCCCAACTGTCCTTAAAAAAAATCAGCAAAAGAGAGCTGTAGGTCAGACATTTCATTGCGATTTGTAAATTGAATTTGGCTCGAAAAGTCTACAGTAACGTAGTAAAACCATATCTGTTTTCAGTACATTTGAAATACTGTCATATTGACTGTCCCACTACTTTATAAAGACACTTAGTTACTACAATTTAAAATTTTAAACTTTCGAGATGCATTTTTTGAATTTGATTACTATATTAATTATTATATTAAGTATTAAGCGTGATGTTAGTGATAGGAATTCACACCGATAATAATGAGAGGCGAACGGTAGTAGGAAAAACTGATCGCGCATAATACCTGTACTACAATACAACTTGGTCTTTAATTTTTGTTTCGGTACTGTTTTTTTATAACATTTAGTTTTATTCACAGTGTTGAATAACACTGTTGACTTTTTGATATGAATTAAATTTACAAATAAAAAAGGAAACCTGAGAATAAAATTTACAAACAAATAAAAAGGTAACTGAGTGTATTTATTAAGTAGTGGGACAGTCAATATGACAGTGTTTCAAATGTACTGAAAACAAACATGGTTTTACTACGTTACTGTTGACTTTTAGAGCCAAAATCAATTTACAAATCGTAATGAAATGCCTGACCTACAGCGCAAGTTAAAGACAGCTGGGAAAGTTAATAACTATTGTACCTTTTTGTAAAGTTTATGAAACTAGTATGTTATTTTTCTAATTTGTACGCTAACTTCCCTACAGCTTTTTTACAATAATTTACGGCGAAGTTGGAGAAAAATACACAAAATGAAAATTATTGTTACTAAAGACCTTTTATTTCTGAGATTATGTAAGTTATGCGCATGCGGTATTTTTTAGAATAATTCCGAATTATTCAGCTTTCAGAAAAGTACTATGTTTTTTGGTAACAATTCAGAAAATTCCTAAAAAATCAAAGAACCTTCACAACTCGGTAACCATCCAGTTTTGACCCCTGGTTCACTGGACTTAATTTGTTGCTAATGACCTCTAGTATAACCCCTTTCAAGGAATAGGTCGAGTTTGACTGTCACCCTGTATACAGTGTATACTATACGCACAATTACAATAATTGAAGGGTACAGGGGCAAAACAAGGAATGTCACAAAACAGATTTTTGTGGAATTTACATTTTAATGTAAGTATTTTGTGAACATTTGTCAAAAGTTTATTTGTATTTACAGCCGATCTTTGTACATTAAACTTAGGTTCCTATCAGTAAATTAATAAAAAATAAATATGCAAGACAAAAATAAAAAAAAATAAAAATAAAAAATACAAAAAAAACCTGTTTGTGACATTTCTTGTTTTGCCCCTGTACCCTTCAATTGAGCTTCAATACAAACCGAGATATTACGGTCTCTAAGTGGGCTGCTAACTTGACGTTTCTTGAGATAATCATATTATTATGGCGTTCGAAGAAATAGAATAGGCAGTACAAATTAAGAAATGATATGGTCAAACGTTGTTGAAAATATCATTAAACGTTGACTATTCAACGATATTGTCAATTTAAACTGGTCATTTCATGAAGTGAAAATCTAGGCCTCGACAGATATATTTCTTACCGTTTAATTATTTAGTTTTTTGGTAATTCTGTTGTGCTTGACAGATGATTTTGAAATTCATTTTAATTAATCATCTGTATTAAATGAGAGCTATAATCTACTTACGTAGTTACCTTAAATATTATTCTAAAATATCATATGGCAACAAAATTAATTTGATTATCAAAGGAACATTGAATCGTAGCGAAGTTTACTTAAGATACAGTCAGAAATATCCATATAGGTATTGAGGCTAGCCTGTCCATACAGGAGATTGATAATACTTAATCATTAAGAGGAGTGTTTAGCAAACGGTCTCCATACAAACGGCGATGACGTTTTCCACCCTCAACCTTAAGGCTGGGATTCCCCAAAATAGGGTATTTTAATTATGGATTACTCGCAAATCACAAGTACTTAAAATTTGAAAAAAAAATGTTATTTTACAGTTATTTATCTAGTGCTTCCGGCCGTTTTTTTTTCGATTGGTGATATTTTACTGTGTCAAATAAAATCCCAAACATCCGTCTAATAATAATTCAAATATCATATTACTTGCAGTATTATTGGTTTTAGTTAATGAAAAATATATGAAAATAATTGTCTTTGAATAGCCGAGGGATTCCGGCCGTCATAAATTGCTTTTTTTTATTATTTAATTTTTAATTGAATTTTAAGTGATTTTCGATTCGTGAGTTCACAGTTCACTGCCGGCTGCCGCTGGGTCCGCGCGAAGTGTATAGAGCGCGGCCAAGCAAGCGTTAGCGTGCTAATTTCGGTCGGGATTCCTCGCCTTAAAAATAATATTTTTATTGAAAATATTGTTACATTGAGGGGTACATGCTGCCATACTTAACCATGCCGTCGGCTAACCATCTGCCGGATTTAACCTTCCGCCTGCGACATGTCTACCTTCAGCCCTATACAAATACCCATACAAACTGGAACATCCTGTAGCACCCTGTATAACGGGAATTTTCCAAAACCCTTTCTTAGTGCTCACCTACACCATGAAAGGTATCTATCCTCCAAAAATGGTTTCTCTACCTTCAGCCCTATACAACTCTACATACAAACTGGAACACCCTGTAGCATCCTGTATAACGGGAATTTTCCAAAACCCTTTCTTAGTGCTCATCTACATCATGAAAGGTATCTACCCTCTAAAAATGGTGTCTCTACCTTCAGCCTATCCCAACAATGAATGAATCAGTCAATAAATTTAGAGTTTTATATGATGTATAACATATAGATTAATGTAGCATTCATACCTATCTTGGTACAATGTTTTACTGTTAAGTTACTAGTAAAGTTGATGAAAACTAAAAACGAAAGATTTTTGGGAAAGCTTAAGGAAAACTTAAAATTTCTCGAAAACTATGGCATTTATAAGGTCAAAATATACAGACAATATTGTATGGAGCTCATTTAATTTTGCTTTTAATGACACCCCAGACAAGCTTGCATGTGAGATACTTTCTGATGTACCTATATGCAATATCCTGAACGCAGCAGCGGCCATTTTGATAACAACATACCACGTTAGAAACTCTTTCCCGATGATTTTATAGTCAGAATAACATGCTTAAAAACATACTAAAATATGGTGCTGGTTTCATCAAAGGCACCTTTTGGGCCCTATATAACGCTAAGGGAAGCGACTAGGTATATACAATGGCTCTGTGTTCTTGAACTATTCAAAGTTTTATTAATTTATTTAGTACTAGCCTTCCGCCCGCGGCTTCGCCCGCGTGTACTACACGACGTTATCCCGCGGGAAGGTGATATTTTTCAGGAATAAAAAGTAGCATTTGTCCTTTCTCAGGCTCTAGACTATCTCTGTACCAAAATTCATTCAAATCGGTTCAGTAATTTAGGTGTGATTGTGTAACACACAGACAGACAGAGACACATTTATAATATAAGTAAGGATCTTCTTCTAGATACGGAGTCCAAGAGTAGTTCTCTACATTTAAATACTTTATATGTCGGTTGAGTTTTTAACTACTGACCCGACTTACTTTTTGAAGTACTTACCCGATTTGAATGAAATAGGTAGTATACTTTTTGTTGAGTAAATTTTTATAAAATTTTTCGAGGTGAAGAATTTATAGAAGATCGGTGCACCCTCTAAGTGAGGCCGAGTATTAGCGGTTAGTCCGGTGACCGTACTAATGGGACTTTTTCGCCTCAGCTGGTTGGTGATGCAATACAACGGCTTCTGGATCAGGCCTAGTGGCGTTTCATCCGTGTAGGTATCTACTGCTTGTCTAGTTACTTTTAGAAACAATCGCCTTTGTCCCATTCGATTTCTGTCCGGAATGGAAATTCACGGATGACTGACTGACAGAAATCGGATCTAGTGCGTAAACTACCATACAAATAGTTCTTTTACTTAACTCCGGACAATATTTTGATTGATTCGGATCGGATTCGGATCGGACTTAGTGCGAAACCGCTCTAAACGCAATGCCAATGTAAGATTGTGAAAGAGATGGCGATGTTTGCTGTAGTTGAGTACTCCTGAATTCCCTATCAAGTGTAGATATACTGGCCACTTGAAAAAAAAATTGTATTGTAATCTTTTATCCACAGAACAGTAGGTAAAGTCCGTTCGGTTAGATAGTGTCGGTACACCCGCACGGCATTGTGGCAGAGCGACACTATCTAAGCGAATGGACTTTATACTTACTCCTTGCTTTTATCTTTCAAAGTTAAGTTTGTCATTCACATTAAATATTCAAATCACATCCTGATTTCACTACATAAATGAACGAAAATTGCATTATGTACACAGAAAGGGTGGGATGAGTTATTTTTTGTGCATGACAGGGAATTCACGAGTACTCAACATATTATTCAAAAGCAAGGTCTGATGTCTCCCTTATCTGGGGAAGACACCAGAACTAAAAAAGTCCTGATGACTCCCCTAGGGGAGACACGAGTCCGGGAGGCATATTATTTAAAAGCAAGGTCTGAGTCTCCCCTACTTGGGGAAGACACCAGGACTAAGAAAATCCCGATGGCTCCCCTAAGGGAGAAATCAGGGGAGACACGAGTCCGGGAGGCTGTCTAATTGTACCACGGTAAAGGAAGGGGTACAATAACAATCTGATGGTACTGCGAAAAAATTATGCTCGTGGCAGTGTTCAGCGCGCTTATGGGTGACCAAGAATTGATTATCTAGAGGTCCTCCGTGCTTCGTTTGCAGACAGTTCGTTCCGGCTGCGTTTGCAGTCGTTAATACCCACCAATCCGCATTGGGCTCGCGTGGTTATGGTATGGCCCATTGTGATTACTTACCTATCAATAAACAAGGCCCATTCCAAAGCAGTAGGGACTTAAAAAAACTGATGAAGTTGATGAGAGATAAGGATTTAGTTAACCTTTTACTTACAATCTTTAATAACAAGATTAGTTCTACTTGAGCCTACACTTGTCTTGATATTGAAAATAAAATAACAAAATATAAACACAAAAGAAATATTGAAATCAAACATGTTTCTGAAAAAAGAAACACTCAAACTAAAGGAACGTAAGTATTTTAATCTGGATTCGA
The DNA here is from genome assembly GCA_949710035.1 of Crambus lathoniellus. Taxonomy (NCBI): domain Eukaryota; kingdom Metazoa; phylum Arthropoda; class Insecta; order Lepidoptera; family Crambidae; genus Crambus; species Crambus lathoniellus. Next base: position 36,795,541 of record OX453296.1, read on the forward strand.
AATTATACGGATATAAAAGTTTTATGGCAATGTTTCATTTTAACAGCGCTACTGAGAAAACCATTACATTCTTCGATGATTGAATACAAGTTAACACTATTTGGCACGACCAGCTACGGCAACTAATTCTTGAATAGCAGCGTCCAATGCTTGTTTTTCAAAATCGGGTGTAATGGACTTTCGGACATTGTCCAGAATCCAGCCAATCATCCACTTTTGGTGTATACGTGCTTCCGAGCGGTACCTTTTTACATGATAATCCATACGCCCTTTCACATTTCTAAACACAAGCATCGCTCTCTCACGGTATATAGCCTCCAGTTGCATCGCAATGTTTTCTTTCTTGGCGTCCATTAACAACTTCTGCCCTTCAGCTCTCCACTGACAATCCTTAGACGTTTTGATGGTATCCTCATAGAAATCAGTTTCCGCCTTCCTGGTGTTGTCAAATTCTGCTTGAACCGCATTGACGTCCTGGTCCAACCATGCAGCAATGTCAGGTCCTATAAACTTCACAACACCGGCCATGACTATTATAAACGACAGCCCGAGGTAGTATTCGTGTTCCATTATAAACTTTTCCTTGCTAACAAGATAGTTTGCGAGGACTATTCCAAATATGTAGGGGCCGGTGACGCCCGTCTTGGAATGGAAAAATTGGAACCATTCTTCTGGTATGAACGCCAGCCTTACTTTACCGGGCTGTAGCGCGCGCTTGGGGCTATCCTTTGATCCTTTGGCACCGCTTGCACATGGTGGACAACCTGTTTTCTTCTTAGGGCACAAAGCTGTATGCTGACTAAATATTGCTTTTGGCAATAGAAGTCTCGTTTGATGGGCTAAATACAGGCCGCGTGATGGCAACATAACACTTAGGTTTGGTATGTGCTATTTTAAAATTATATCCACAATCATTTCATTTAATAATACGCCTTCTAAAACTTCAAGTCTTCAATTCACCTTCAATTTTGCCCCGTCACTGAAATGTCATGAATGTCATAGTTATATTTTTATTTTATAATCCAAGGATCCAAGAAGGTCTAACAAGTCCACACAGACAGATTACGAAGTTTTAAAACTTTTAGCACTGCCATCCGTTCGAAAATTAATGCCCGTTTGCACTAAACTCGGGTTGAGCTTGTCCTAGATAAGATACATCTTAACTTAGGAACAACCTAAAACAGCCGAGCTAAAATTTTTGTTTGCACTGACAGACTACGTCGTAACTTAGTCATCGCCTTGCTAAGAGAATGATTGAATGAATTCAAATAAACTGGCGAGGTAAAGTAGGTCACTGGATATTTTTTTGGTTGAAACTTCTCATTGATTCCTTCGTAAGTTAAAAGGAGACAAAAGCTAAGGCGATGTCTATTTTATTTGGTAGGAGTAATTCACCGAGAAAAGAAAAAGTCAACTGAGCTCAACTGTCAGGAAAAACATAAATACAGTGCGCAACGTTTTCTGTTCCGGTGGCCAAAACTAGAACTAACGAGTTTTGTTTTTAATGTCATTTTGCTAATACTTTCATGTTTTGCTGCTAAACATAAGCGCCGCTGTCATGGGAACAGAAAAGATTGTCGATCTGTAATGTTTTTTTTTAATTAATGATGAATGACGTATGTCACATGTGTTGTGTCTCTATCTAGCAAACAAGAATACAAAAGCCACAAGCTTTTCTGTTCCGGTGACAGCCGTGACACAGGAGTCACTTGCAATACGAAATTAGCTGTCAAAATGGACTGTCGTATGAAAACTGTTTTAGTTCCAAAGATAATCACCGGAACAGAAAAGCTTGTCGCACTACTCTTTGCTCACAATGCCACAGACAATAATCACTGATATAGGTATTTCTTAAGCCTTAGGCGCTCGATATTGGGCCCGTAAGTTAAGAATAGCCAAAAGTGCATTTAAGAATGTCCTAAGGTTAGTGCAAAGCAATTTTTTGTTAAGAATGTGTTAAGTTAGCTAGGAAAAGACTTAGGCGATTTTTAAGTTTAGTGCAAACGAGTGTTAAACATTTTAGTTAGGTAGGGTACCACCAAGGAATTTATAAGTACTACGGTACCACCACGTATCTTTTCTGTTCCGGTGGCCAAAATGTGAAACTAACGTTTTTTCTATAATGTCATTTTGCTGTCAAGTTGATGTCCAACCATAACGCTGCTGGCGGCTGAAGGTCTTAGAAGTCAGGGCCGGGTAAATTGCTACAAAAAAAAACATACATAGCGCCGCTGTCACCGGAACAGCAAAGTTTGTGGCACTGTAGACTGTAGTAGTATTTTTCCTCTGTGTACCACTCAGCCGCGTATGTGTTCATTAACACTGACTTCTTAATAAAATAGAGGCCAGAGGCTCTTAAAGAGCCCCACAGACGATCAGTCCGCCAGCAGGCAAAGCTTCTTCAGTTGGCCGAATCCATATGCTATTGCCCATGATTTTCGGTTTTTGTATGAAAAACTGTAAGTGTGTGGTCGACTGCGGCCACAGATCGATGCCAACAGGCGGACTGATGGTCTGTAGGGCCCTTTATGCATCCATTGCATCGTTTGTAGCTTTGAGTAGGTACTCAAAACGTATGTAGCATGGTTTGTAGTATTCACGCTCTATGTCAAACAAGCATTCGACCCGGGGCGCGGCCAACTATTTAGTAATCTGTGACGCGGCGAAGCGATGCAGAAATAGTGGTAAAATAAAAATCTTGGGGTAACAATAAACTCTACGTAGCGGGAAGAATTCAAGAATGTTAAACACAGTTTTTTAGCTTTTTTTTTATTTCAAATAACATTCCTTTTATTACCTATGGGAGTCGTCTACTAAATAAAGCAACTCCACACTTTGGCCCGAACATGCGCTAAATATCATACTATCACCCCACGCGCCCACTGGGTAGTTGGCTACCCAAAATTGTATGCGCAAACGCGCAAGCGGGCGCGTGAGTGCTACTGATTTTTTATCAATCTCTTCAAATAAATTCTTTGTCAGGGGACCGAAGTGTCGGGCCATCATTTTAAGTGGAAACGGAATGTTTTAGTCTTTGAACCCATCCAGTGGGATGATATTTTTATTAGATTTAAACTATTTTTAATACATATTTTCACAATATTATTAATATGTGATAGGTAAGTTTAAAAGATGTAAGTTAAAATAATAATAAAACAGTTGCGTTCACATATTTTAATTGTCCATGAGTAGAATATACGATGTCAATTCATTTGCGTTGACGATTGTGAACTGTTCATTTTAAGAGTAAGTATACGGTAACATTACAGTTCCGTTCATAATTATGAACTGTTCATGATTAGAGTATACGGTAACAGTACAGTAGCGTTTACAATAATTAATTTATATAATATTTAGAGATGATATTTAGCAGAACGAAGGATAGGGTACTTGTCGCCGGTGCACAAGCCGCGGAAGTCATCCATGGATAAATCGACGATGGAGATGCCACCAAGTCCCTTTGATCTAAAAAAGAAACAAAACATTAATAACGTATTCGAAACAAGTTGAAATTTAAATCAGGTCAATAGATGTCATGAAAAAGTTAAATTTTTGGAAAGAAAAATTTATGCCCAATTATTAGTTTATTTGGTATTGGTACTAGTGGATCCTCGCGACTTTACCCGCGTGGTACCCCTTCCCGTAGGAATATCGGGATAAAATATAGCCTATGTTAACCAGGGGTAATGTAGCATTCTAAAAGAGAAAGAATTTTTTAAATCGGTCCAATAGTTTTTGATTTTATTCATTTCATACCTACATAGGTAGGTACATATACATATACAAATATTTCCTCTTTATAATATTAGTTTAGTACCTATATAGGTTAAATCAAATCCTTCATAAAAACCAGTTCGGATTCTCTAAAGGTAAAAATACCACAGACGCTGCTTGGGAGGGTAAGCAGGGCATAATTGGTGTATTCTGCGACCTTTCCAAAGCTTTCAATTGCTTTGATCACCATACGCTTTTAATAAAGTTAGAACATTGTGGTGTCTTTTAAAAATCAGTTCACCTTTTGCGTTCATATTTGTGTAATAAAAATCAAAAAGTAAATAAATAAATAAAATAAATAACTACTTACATTTACACCATTCTAAGCCCATTTTAATTTCATAAAGAAACTGTATCATAGAAAACTTAATAACGGATAAATATATACTTAAATACTTTTTGTTTGTAAATACATACTTAATATACATAATAAACACCCAGACCAAGACAAATAGACATGTTCATGCACACAAATATTTGTCTTGTTCGGGAATCGAACCCGAGACCACTGGCGCAGAAGGTGGGTAGCCTACCCCTGCGCCAAATCGGTCGTCAAAAGTGATTGTTAATAATACTGCATCCATTATTATGGGCTGTACTGTACCCCAAGGCCCAATATTGGGCCCTTTACTATTTTTAGTATAATATACCTGTATTTTTAGAAGTACCACATGTCATACAGGTCGTGTACTCTCACGATTATGTGATGTAACACCTTTATTTTTATGGGGTTTAATTGAAGTCTAATATGTGTGTCAACAAGCCCATATCCGTTCCGTCTTTTAGTACATGAATGCACTAAAAGACGAAATTCAACGCTACATCAACGAAATTTAATCACATATATGCAAAACTAGCTGACCCGGCAAATGTTGTTTTGCCATATAAATAAATTAATAAATAATATGAAGACTACATCATTATTATTTCTAATGTGTGTGTTTATACCTACAGAAGCTGCCTGCACCAGACAACAGATAGCGCTAGTTATACACTTCAAGGCCCAAGATTGGTATCTATTTCCTAAATATAAAAGTTATTCTGTGAAGTACACTGCGTGCCAGTTAAAAACTGCGCGCACGCGCGACCGGGGCATTTTTGGCGCTAATTACAGTACGTTTTTTTGTTCAGAGCTTATAGAAAAGATTAGTAAGTATTCGATTTTGTACGACAGTTAAACGATTTTTCATACAAAAGTACCATTAATACTTAATTTTCCGGAATAAAAAGTAGCCTATGTTACTCTCCAGCTCCCAGACTATGGGCGTTTGTGCACTACACTGAATTGTACCGATCCGGAAAAAAACGGATGCTTGTATTTTAATTATTAATCATTTATATTAGTAATTAATTAAATACAAGCATCCGTTTTTTTCCGGATCGGTAAAATTCAGTGGTAGTGCACAAACGCCCTATAAGTATACCAAAAATCATGTCGATCCATTGCTCCGTTTTGACATGAAAGATGGACAAACAAACAAACACACTTTCACATTAATTATAATACCTATTAGTATTATGGATAGTCATAGAAAATTTCGACAAAAGTCAACGCCCGATTCTTTCGTTGTTGACACAAGGATGGGACAAAACGTCCCCCAAAACCAACAGATTTGAAATGTATCTCAGGTGAAAGATATTAATATAGTGACAACTTTTTACTATGGCGACATCCCTCAAATGTGTGGGAATTCTGAGAAAATATTATTTTAATATTGTTATTTACTACAAAAGTAACACCTACGTTAATAAACAAATCATTGATATTTACCATTTCTAAGCGACTTCAAATAAAAAGAAGCTTCTCAGTTTGATCTGTATGTATGTATGTATACAGAGTGCTAGGAGCACCCTTGCAAAAACTTTAACTATGGCTTCAGACCATCATACTGAACAACGTACAGCAAGAATTTGTTGTCGAAAATTAAAAAGAAATTGGACTTTTCATACAAATTAAGCAACTTATCGGGACATTTTGTATGGAAAGTCGAAATATTTTTTGCGTGCGTTGTTCAGCATGATGGCCTGAAGCCATGGTTAAAGTTTTTGCAAGGGTGCCCCTAACACCCTGTATATGTATGTACGTATGTATGTTTGTCCGCGATTATCTTGCGTTTAGCTGAACCGATTTTGATGCAGTTTACAGGAAAGTATTTTGTTACATTTAGGAGAAGGTTTTGGTATTTTAACCGACTTCAAAAAAGGAGGTTCTCGGTTTGACTAAACCCCATGGATTTTGACATTGAATATGGCTATTAATCTTTTTATAGATACGTATGAAATTGTCGACACACATAAAAGGTATGTTGGAGGGGGGGACGGGTCCCATACTAATTTGCCCATCATCCTTACGAAAATACTAGTGAAACTCGATAATCGAAAAGAACGAATCTGCGTTTTGTTTGCTAAAGACTTACTTGACGAACTCCGCCTTCTGTGCAGCGGTGTCTGGGTCTTCATAGCTCACCCAGAGACCAGCCTCACCATTGTCGTCCGGAAGGCGGAAAGCGTAGGTTCCTGTAAAATATCAAGGTCATATGTTAGAATAAAAGGGGTGTCGTGTTACTGCCACATAAAAAGATTTTTTTTTCTGTAAAAAGTTAAATGTGACGTGTTAATGCAGCCAAACTGTGCAATTGTGCATGCATGCACCCCAAACTGCCCGACCCTAGGAATAGTTAGTTTTTCTACATTTGCCCGAGGGAATTCCACAATGATCCGGAAACCGGACTATTATCATTGATATCTCTCACTCAGCCTAAGTTAGGACCTTTTGAGCTAGGTAGGTAGATAGGAGTGTGGAATTCGGCTCCCAGTTCTATCGATCACCAAAGAAAGAAGTTTAGTTCCTTCTCCAAGATTTAATCTATCTTGATGCCACTTCATTCACCTCAATTTATTCAAGCGGCTGATGTGTAAAACTAATTGATATTATTACTCTTGTATTTAGTATATTAGTTTAACTACCTACCTACTTATTGTTTGTAACATACCAATAGACGTTCTTCTTACTACCTAATACAGCACCGCCCCTTTGTCACGTTAATTTCAGTTGATTATACAGTGCGACAAGGATCTTTTCACACGTGGTCAAAATCGGAGCTAACCCTCATTTACTTGGTCATTCAGTCAGCTAGCGCTCCTGCCAATGTCATCAAAGTAACAAAATATGATCCTCGCACTGTACTTGTAAAGTGTATAGTATAGTGCCACAACAACATACAAAGGACATCATCCATTTTGGTCAAAATTTGAAAGTGCCGGTCAAAAAGAAAAAAGCTGTGATTCTGATAGATCTTGCGCGTCCCTTAACATTTATTGTTATGGCACCAAAGCGGTAACTTCATTTTTTAAGTTAAAAAAAGACTGTCTTTCATACATTATAACTACAATAAATGAATCATTCTACCTGAAAATACGATGATTTCAATGAGCCGTTTTGTAGAAGAAAAAAAAGGTACTGTAATCACACGTTAGATGGCGGACTACTCACCAAAACTATTCTGTCAATGAGGTTTCATTCGATTGAATACTTCGGCGCGCGGTCAAAATCGAATACTAATCTTTTCCTTAAGCTTAAAACAAAAAAATATACTGTAATTAGCGCCAAATACGCACCTGTCACGACCAGAGTTATCTGTCACGGACTCTCTGGGATGCACTGAGTTTGGTTGGTTTTTTTTCCACTTTCCATCATAGAAAAAAATTACAGTAAGTAACCACAGTAACCTACTTAACCACACCACTATATTTTATTTGTGGAAGATTTCTTTTTTTATCTACGTAAAACCTAGATCGAAGGAAGTAGCCTGCTATACAATTTCTTTAAAGCTGCGTCCATTTACACTAGAGGCGCGGCGCGCGCCGAATCGAGTCGACCGCGCGAAATGTTCGTCAGGCGAATTTCTTCGATTCGTCGCAGCGCCTAGTCGACGCTAAGCTACAGATAAATCTGCGCGTGACTGGGGAGTTTTGGCGCCAGTTACAGTACATTTACCTATTTGTTCTAAGGTTAAGGGTAAAAGATTAGTAATCGATTTCGACCGCAACTACCAAACCACAATATTTTTGGTTTTTATTGATACTAGACATGATTGTGTGTGGTTGTGAAAATAAATAAATGAGGAAGTGGCTGTATAGATTACTTTTGCCTGCCTTCTTAAAACAAAGCACAGAATTTTGACAAGTCAGTATCAAACTGTTTGGAAATATTTTATTCCCAAATTATATGGAAAGCGGAGTCACCCGGCAAATTATTTCACTACAATATGGGGCCTTGCAACTAGCTGCAACTATATTTGCAAACCAAAAGTCCACAACTGAGGGACCACAAACTAAACCTTAACCAAAAAATATTAATTACAAACAAACAGATTTACATCAAACTTTCTTATTAAACAAACAATTCAAACAATACAGAGGTCAGATTAACTACGCTCTTGCTACCAAAAAATTGTAGGCTAACGAGCGAGGGTGTCCGCAAATCCCGAAGATACCGTTTTCCATCTTACCATTTTCGGTATAACGGTATTTTCGGGATTTGCGGACACCCTCGCTCGTTAGCCTACAATTTTTTGATATTTTTTTAAACGTCCCTAGAAAACGGCTCATTAAATGAATTACTAAAACAAGTGATAAAGCCTTTTACAAGTGCCACAATCTTTTCTGTTCCGGTGGCCAAAATGTGAAACTAACATGTTTTGTTTAATGTCATTTTGCTGTCAAGTTGATGTCCAACCATAGCGCTTCTGGCTGCTGAAGTTCTTAGAAGTCACGGCCGGTTAAATTGCTATAAAAAAAGAAAAACGTACGTAACGCCGCTGTCACCGGAACAGAAAAGGTTGTTTTTTTTTATTCTTATTTGAAAAGAGGGTTTAGTCACAAACTGACTATTAATAAGAAATTATAAAGGGGGCGAGAACTCGCCTAAGAATAAAACACTTTTTTCCTTGGCCGGCACTTTAACATTTGGACCAAAAATGTATGAAGCCCGGATTATGTCCTTCCACAAACAATCCTAACCCGTTGACAGGAGTGGATTAGCCACATGCGTGGCCACATGCAATACAAAATAAGCTGTCAAAATGGACTGTCGGCTGTCAGCAGTATGAAGAAGGTTTCAGTTCTAAAAATGACCACCAGGTTAGGTAGCTATAGTTTGTGGCATGTGTGCGAATATCTTGCCAAGTGCAGCATAAATAACTTCAATATTAATTAAAAAAATCTTACAATCACACCAATTATCCAGCTCATTACAACTGTGAGGAAACTAGTTAACGGGCAAATATATACTTTTTTTGTAAATATATACCTAATATACATAGATAACACCCAGACCATGACAAATAGACATGATCATGCACAGAAATATTTGTCTTGTTCGGGAATCGAACCCGAGAACTCTGGCGCAGAAGGCAGGTATCCTACCCCTCCGCCAAATAGGTCGTAGGTATATGTAATTACGTGTTTGTGTAGTTGCATAAGTCCACAAAATAATTTAAATGCATACTGACATCCAATACAATGTGCTTAAATACGATTCTTCATTGTTTTTTACATTTTAAATCTTTAAAATTAGTAATAGTAGGTACGAGTACCTACTACCTATTGATGGTAATGAACGGTGGCAGTATTAAATACAATCTATGTGAGTTTTGTAACACTGTATCTATAGATTTGTTATTATGTAACATCCTTTTATATTATAAACTACGGGCTCCGCTCGGTTTTACCCACGTTAATAGTACCCATTCCCATGGGAATAATTATTATGATAAAATAAAAATTAAATGCTGTAGCCGGTGTGAAAGAATTTGTGTAACCGGTTCAGTAGTTTTTGAGTTTATCCATTAAAACAAACCAATAAAATAGGTACCGAAACATTCCTCTTTATAAAATAAGAATAGATAAATGAAAAAGTAAAATCGCAGTTTTTTAAAACTCGTAAGAAACTCAAAGATAACTTATAAATTACAACTTTTTGAATAGTTGCGACAATATACGATTATTACGATTACATAATGTAGGTAACAGGGTTTACATTTTGCTGTAGTAAACAACTTTTCCTTTTTTGCTTTCGTAATTCAATTTATAGTAATGGAAATGAAATATAGAAAAAAATGTGCTTTATTAGTTATCCGTCACATAAAACTAACTTAATTTACCAGCACCATTAATAATCTACCTACGCCGTGAAATGAAATTGCGCAAACCCTGACAGAATAGTTTTTCAGAATATAGAATAGATTTGATCTAAAAATAACTAATGGAGTCCGTGCCAGATAACTTATTTGCGCGCAACTGGAGCTTTTTTTGGCGCTAGTTTCAGACTTCAGTAGGTATAGGTAATTTTTTTTGTTCTACTATGGATATGGTAAAATATTAGTATTCGATTTCGACCGCGCGCATACTTTTCTGGCGAGAACTCTAAATTGTTTTTTATAATTCTGTCGCCTTCTTATCTGAGGTCAAGCGACAGATAATAAAGTTAAATAAAGGTATTTTATACTTGAAAATCAAACGAACTTACCACGTGAAGTCCGATCACAATTCTGTGAACATATGCATTCGACGCGATTTACGCGAATGTGTAGCAAACGGTTTCCATACAAACGGCGATAACATTTCCCACCCTCAACCTTCGGTAGGTATGTTGTTGAAATTAGGGCTGTACGTTTAGTTTTTTTTTTTAACTCATTGTAGATTTGAAAATATTGGCACTTTTTTGTTTTGTATGAAATAACTAAAGTGCAAATATTTCCAAATCTATGATAAATATTTAAGCCCTAGTTCTTATGCATTTCAACAACATAGGTAGGTACCGAAAATTCATTGCTGTACGCTATCGCCGTTTGTATGGAGACCGTTTGCTACACAGTCCTCTTAATAAATTAGGGTAGGTATATAATTTTGTGGTTTTGCGCTATTTCTTTAACACTTAGGACAGGACAATAATATACAATATTAGCCTAATATAATATTTGGTTAATTATTTTATGGCGTGGCGGCAAATATAAAGCAAAGCCTACAAACAAATGAGTACCAACCAAACATACGAGATAAATCTGCCTCCTTGGTTAATCCCATGTCTGAAAATTTAAATTAAGCTGCTATATAGTCTCTAAGCTTTGCCATTAACCAGCAATGAAATATAAGCGAATGTGTTAAATCACAACTAAAACAGCAATGTATACAATCTGTACTTTTTGATATCCTATAAAGAGTGCGTTTCCATAGAAGTGGAACTGCACAACTAAAGAAGGATATGAGCATGGCCTTCATTTGTCATTTGAAGACCATATTATGGCTTTAAAAGGACATAATATGGACTTCTAATGTCAAATGAAGCCCATGCTCATATCCATATTTTTAGCCGTTAACCCCCCAGCTGTTTCCCCTATACTAGTACATTCGACAGGTGATCTGACATCACCAGCTCCTTACTATTGTACGAAATTTGCATTGGCATTAGATTAAAATATGGACTTTATTGCTAGGCGATAACGTTCCATTGTTTGACATTTGTATCAAGACAGGCCCGTATTTTAGAACGACACTCAAGTAGAGATCTCTTCTCAAGTACAATTAGAGAGGGATGTAAATACATGCAACGAATGCATTCATTCCTTACTTACTATACAAATTGAGAAGAGTACTTCACTTGAGTGTCGTTCTATAATACAGGCCTAAGTTGTGTGAAAACAGACCTCAGCTTCGCGCAGCTCCGCTTGAGGAAATGTAATGTATCTTATTTATGTTATCTATCACTGAGACCAGAATTATGTATTATACTTAGGTAGGTTTAACCTATCGTATTTTTCAGAATCCTTAAGCGGCTATTACACTACATGGGATTCAGTAAGCCTAGCATGACCACCCAAAACGCAATATGTATCGAATGATATAGCGACTTATCGACATTCAAACGTCAAAACCCATAGTCATTTGACAGTTAAACCGGATAACTTATCATATCATATCGCATTTTGTTGGTCATGCTAGGGGGGCTGGGCTAGTTAGGACCCTAATTCAGAATACCGTGTAGTGTAATAACTGCTTTAGTATGAGTTTGGCAAACTATATTCGTAATCGAAAACTATCGCTCTATCTCTTTCATGTCCTTTGACTGCTTTACCTACATGAACATTTCATCCGATAGTTTTCGTAAACGTTGACAGTTAAAATTAACTCATACCAGGGGGTACAGTAAACGAAATGTACACTAAACAAAAAATCAGTAAAACCAAAATTGTTTACGTACCTACATAAAACAGTATTTCTGGTTTAAACATTTTATAACTATTTCTAAGATTTATTCTTGGAAAATGTTGTTCATAGTATACCTACATGTTTCTTGGCATCATAAATTTTTTTTTGTCTTTTCAGAAGATAACTTTAAAAGATGAAGTAAGTATTTCAAAAAGGACATGTTATATACATCTTCAAATTTATTAATTAAGAAATAAGTCAGAATTTCTTTCATAACACATTTCATAACAAAGAACAAATTTTTGAGACAAATAAAAATTGTGAACTTATTTTCATGGTTTCTTTTGGTCACTTTGAACCTTTGAGAATAATAACACAAAGCTCTTGCGTCTCTGGAAAATCTTTGTCATTGTTATAAAGTATGTTGAAGTTTGTTTCTAAGGAAGTTGATGTGCAAATTGGCCAGGGCGCGCGGCTCAGGGTTCGTTGTAAAAAGCGAATCCAAATGTACCTTCTTAGTTCGTAAAGGCGCCATATCCACGCCCTGGCTGTGTAAATCTTGTTATAAAAAAACTCTTGTTATAAAAACTCCCTTGTTATAAAAAAACTTACCGAATCGTTTGCTGGGGTCAGTGACCTTCCTGAGGTGAGGGCGCATACCCTTCTGGTGGTTGGGGTTAATGAGCTTAGCGCACACTTCGGGGTAGCTGAGCAGACCCTCGGTCTTGGTGTATGGACCTTATAATATGGAAAATGTATTTTTAATCTCACAATCAAAGAATAATAATCGCTTTCGTATGCGAAGACCAATCATTATAATTATTTTGCTTTCGTTTGAATAAACTATTATTCTTAATAGCAATGTCATCCATTCACGATACCAAATGTTATTTTCTAAATTTCGTTACTGATAACGCTGGAAAATTCATTACGCCTGTTCTTCTTGTCAGTTAAAAAAGTCTTGAATGGGCCGCGGTAGGAAAATGTTGACGATTCTTAGCGGATATATGACATAAATAAAATGTAGTAAGTATATATTTTTAATACCTGCTTCTCCAGGGCCATCAGTGTGGATCGGAGGCACTCCAGATATTTCGCTGTCGGAATCCAACTTCCAGGTGCGGGCGAAAGTGGCGATTGCCAACACTAGTTTGTTGGTAGGCGCTCCGTGTTGCTTCCTAGAGACAAAAATAAGTTCAGGGCAAACTGTACATAATGTTGGTGCGAAAGGACGATGGGACAAAACGTCCCCCCAAACCAACAGATTTGAAATGTATCTCAGGTGAAAGATATTAATATAGTGTCAACTTTTTACTATGGCGACATACCTCAAATGTGTGGAAATTCTGGGAAAATATTATTTTAATATTGTTATTTACTACAAAAGTAACACCTAAGTACGTTAATAAAAAAATCTTTAACCATGGATTTTGACATTGAATATGCCTATTAATCTCTTTATAGATACGTATGAAATTGTCGACACAGATAAAAGGCATGTTGGAGGGGGGGACGGGTCCCATACAAATTAGCCCATCATCCTTTGTCCCACCCACACTCATGGCAAGTGGAATAAAAGTAATAATTAAATCAACTTGTAAAGGTATAATCCTTCAATAAAAACAGCGATCTCAGACAAGGATTTGCTTGGCCAAAAGTTCTCACCATCTGAAGATAGTTCAATGGCAAGCGCTGATGAGAAAAAAAAGTCACAAAAGGGACCAACCGACGAAAAATTCACATGGAATATCATAAAAATATAGGATTGCATTACATAAGCTACTAAGCTACGTTCAATGACATTAATTCTTAGCTTTCTCATTTTCTAAGCTCTTGTTTTCAGAATGTGTGGTATCTTAGTCGTAGCGCACGTGATGACCAATCAATCTATGCTTTCCACAGTAAATATAGGTACTTGCCAGTATGCGACCTCGGCGTCCGCGTTCTGGAGCGGGTGGCGGTTCTGAGGGGTGTACAAGGGGGTAGTGAAGTCAGCCTCTTTGGGATTGCGCTCTGGAGTAAAGTAGTCGTACGAGTTGATGTTTACGAAGTCCACCAAGTTGATGATTGCCGGCACGTCGAAGTATACTGAAATTAAAAACATAATGTTTCAACTTTCTTATTTTTTACGGAAAGGAAGAAATGCCTGTCTATACAATCAATATTAACTCATTTTTAGTAACAAAATGAGTGTTGAAGCTTTGAACAGAGTGCCTTTTTTTGCTTGTTACTTTTGTACGATTTGTGTTTAGCAACAATATGTTTATTTTAAATGCTTCTGACAAAAAGCTGAGGATTATTTTTGCCCGTTTTTCTTGTTGTGACAAGAAAAAATATTAGGACGATTCAAATGTAAGTATTTAGGTAATTATCTAGATATTTTTCTATTCTATAAAAACAATGTAATATGGAAGTCTTTACCAAAGGAAAATTAACATTGGAAAGCACAGTAACAGACAGTTGCCTGTTTGGCTTGACGCTGAGTACCTGCTGCATCTCGTGGACGAGGGTGGTATGCCTGTGTTCTGCTAGTTACTTTGTATAAATATATAAAAATATGGCAGTAGTCCTTACTAGAGGAATTAACGTTGGGAAGCACAGTTACAGACAGTTGCCTGTTGGGCTTGACGCTGAGTGCTTGCTTCATCTCGCGGACGAGGGCGGTGAATCCCTCCCTGTGTTCTGCCTCCTTTTCGTCAACGGGGGTGGTGCCGAAAGTCTTCTTGATACCGTGCCAGATAGACCCTGCACACATTAATACAGACTTATATTTAAACATGTTTCATAGTTGACACCAAACTATTAGCATTCTGGTTTTGGGATTTTGTGAAGCAAAGGAATTTTGTGATGAGTATTCTTGAAACATCGTGATTGGTCATTATTCAATTGAAATTTACAGATCTTAAGTGCATAAAAATATTTAAGAAAATAATACTTATCCTACTAAGTTAAGGAATCGTATTCACAAGTGAAGAACTTAAAAAAAACAATTTTCCAGTATTTTCTTAAGATGATCCTGCAGGCGGACAAGGAATAGTAACTTTACAGTCGTTTTTAATATTCTCTCTAGAAATCTGGCTCATTAATGGCAATGCATATTGCTGCTCTCGCCAGCACCACTAAAGCTCAGATAAATACATACCCCAAGTGGAACGGATCTTCTTTGGCTTAACCCTAGCGAACTGCCAAGCCAAGTCGATACCATCGAAACCGTGCTGGTCGGCGAGGAGGACACCAGAGTTGACGAACGCGGTACGCGCTTGCGGCGACTCCAACTGGAAGCAAAGAATATGGTTCTTCATGACTTGGATTCTTACAAACTTATTCCTGACTCCTGACGGAGGTATTTCTAATTCCCAATAAATATAATATGGCCACTTAAGTAGTAGTAAATTGGTATTTTTATTTGGCTATCAAAACTGTACAAAAGTGTTATGATAATTTGTGGTTAAAGAAAATTTATTCTCACAAAAGACAATAATGTCACTTACAGGAGAACAATGATAACTTAAAAGTAATAATTATAATACATTCCCTCGTCCAATTGCACTTATCTACTCAGTTATTGCATTCAAATTTAATTTTTTCTAACATATATTTTCTAAGTTGTGACTTGAATGCCCCAAATGAGTTTACATTTTTTATAATCGAGGGTATTTTATTATAAAGCGCAGCTTTATAGCCTTCAAAAGTAACCATTTTTTTGCCGTAGTTAGTTCTAGTCTTGGGTAGAACAAGAAAACTAGCTCGGCGTGTGCATCGTCTTCCAACTTGTCTTGCGGTACAAAAGGTTAGGCTAGTATAGAATGAGCCATTTAAAATTTTTCTTACTAAAATGCACACGTTAAAAGTATAAAGTTGTTTTATATTCATTATTTTAGTTTCTTCGTATATTTTGATGGTGTGTGTACGATAATGATATTGAAAAAGTATTTTTATGAGTTTATTCTGAATATTTTGAAGTTCGGATAATTTAGTTTTGTCTGCGTTACCCCATATTTCAATTAAATATAAAAGGTGCGGCTTTACTAAAGAATTATAAAGTGTGTAGCGTAACCGATGTGGAATACAGTGAACAATCTGTCGAAGGGATGGTATAAGAGATCGTAATTTATTTTTCACATGTTGGATCTGTTCTTTCCACGTCAAGCAGCTGTCAACCCTCATGCCAAGGTATTTTTCAGCCTTCTTTTCTGTTACGGAAGTTAATTTATGAATCAAAAAGGAAGTTCTAATATACCTACCTACCAAAAATTGTTCCTATTTAGCAACCGAACTGTTTAAAATAATTATAATTTCCTGCTTCCACTGGCTTCCGCTGACCGGCTTGCTGCTCAGTGTCACTAACACCAGATTTTGAATTAAACGATGTAAAATATGGTAATGGTCGAAAATATGGTTGAAGACAGAACAGGGCTGAAGTCGGAAGAGATTTCAAATAAAATAACGTTCAACTTAAGCGTTAGACTCACCAGAAGATTGTACTTCTGTATATCCTCGGTGTCAGCGTCACCACCGATGGAAAGCAGGACCTTCAAGGCAGGGTACTTGGTCTTGAAGTTGGTGATGGCTCTGTAGTTGGCGTGTGAGCGGTCGACATCCAGGTTCTCATTGAGGGGGATCATCTTGAAGGTGTCAGGCTGAATACCGGCGAATCCATACACCAGGTGGGTGCAGTAGGCCAGGGCTGGGTCCAGGTCCAGAGGCAGCATGCGGGCTTGAGCTGGTATAATGCATCCCTCAACTATATTAGGTTGTCAATCTGGTTGCTGGTTAGCCCGTTCTTACATACGACTAATATCCGACGCCAGTCTTTGAAATCTGTATGTATTGAATGGCAGGTCGGATACTGGTAGTGTAGTGTGCAAATCACTAAACTTACTCAACTAAATGTTCCATACAAAAGTACAACATCAGAAATTTATGGAACAGCAGTTTTTTTTTTGTCGCTATTCCATGGATATCCTCATATTAAAAATAGTTCGTATTTATGGACACTATCATCCCTTAAAATCTTTGTACTAATTAAAATTTAAAGAGCTGGTGTATAGGTAAATGTAGCAGTAGAAGCACAGTAGTGAAGTCTATATGGGAGATACGCTTCGGCAACTAGTTTCCGCTACTGGCCTCGGATACAAGTCATCTCATCTGTAAGTATCGTAATGTAAGTACAGGCTTATAGCTTTTAATTTCGCCGTTGGTTAGGACCAACGTGATGAGTGTTAACGACAGTAATTGAAGCCCGTTTCGTAAACCTAACTTTTTAACATATCGCTTAGGGCAAAGTTATCTCATTTTTGTTCGTGCCCAATAGCTGTTTAACCTTTCATACGAGTATAATAATACCTTCGTCTCCCACACTAAACTTTGCTCAGATGGCACTTATTGAAAAGAATAGTTTCTTCATTTACCTACTTATCTAGAACCGTATCGATAGATATGGCAAGAAAAATATTTTATACTAACCTCAACCTCAAAATACTTAATAATAATGTAAGTTCTAAGTCATGTGACATTCAAGCAAAAACAAACAATGCGCTTACCGAGAAATCATCATCATAAATTTCGATTGTTTGCAAATCTGAATATGACTCGAGTTAGCCTTACTAGGAACAAAACAGGAAAATCGGTCGACCATATTTAGGCGATATTTGCTTAAACAAGTTCTATGAACACGCCGCTGTACATACTTGTTGTCCTAATTAAGCGCAAAATACTATTTCTTTAAGTGGTTGACCGGGATCTTCTGCGTTCGTATCTATAATTTGGTATGAAATTTCAATGCGAGCTACTGCCTTATAATACCTATTCTTTAGTAAGGTGATGTCATTCTTAAAGAAGGCTCACTTATCCAATTGTATCGATCCCATTGCCTTTGATTGAGGTTTAAAAAAGTCAACGCAAACGACATCATCCTACAAAATAACTACAACACTAACATTTATCCAATTTCAGATAATGCTAACCTAACGAAGACACGTACGGAGAGGCGAGAATAGAGCATCGAAAAATTCTGTTTTGAAATGAAGCCTAAGAAATGACCCAAAGAAAAATGAACGACAAAAAACACACATTGAAACACAAATACACAGTAAAAACAACAAACATATTTAGTCAAACCTCAGCCACCCTCAGCTTTTGCCACAACAAATGTGACGCTGTTTTTCAGGTGAGGCACAAACAAAATGATATATATGAATGAAGATAGCAATACCACCACAAAACAAATAGGTACAGAACAGACTTCGATCATAACGAAGGGTACAGAAGTCAATCTACAAATAAAGTGCGCTCGAGCAACGCAGACCACAGAATAATAGACACCGCTCACGGACACGATATCTCGGCGAGCAAGAACGCCATTCGATCCGCTTGAGTTGAGAAATACGCATCTATGAACTTCTTTATCTATCTATCTGTATATCAAATTAAATCCTTAACTGTGTACATAATTTATGTGTGTGCAGTGAAAACAAACAAAAATAGTAGATTATGCAACAATTGAAAAAAATGGAAATTTAGTTCGAGGGACTAAGTTGGATCCCGAGAGCAGCGAAGGATTCTAGAGTAGAATCCTGAGCGAAGCGAGGAATACAAGGACCGAGAACAATTTTATTTTCACAAGTGTGTGTACTCTACTTTTTACCATTGTCTGCGAGAAAATAAATAGAAAGTAGGTTCCAGCCCGCAGCCAGTAGGTACTCTTTGCACATAGGTTCGCGTGTGTATATATTCTTTGACATAGGTATGATGCGCGCTTGTTCCAAATTCGAAATATTTTATTCACTCGATGAATAAAATCGCGTACCTATTATTCTATTCACTGTTAACAAATAAGCACTTTTTCGGGCCCGATTCTCAGGCATTCGAACTTTTTCAGTGTGTTAATTCGTATGTCGAACATTTTGTTTGTGGTTTCTATCGAAAAGTTAGAACGTTTCAAACAAACTAAGCTGCCTCACATGTCAACAAATTCATTTTGACAGCTAAGTTCGTATACGAACATCTATTGGTTTTTACCACTCGTAGCGTTCGACTGGTTTTCGATCGAACTTTTTCGATTGTGAAATTCTGACAATACAAAAACTGTGTTATATTTGAATTTCGAGCTATAAATGTGAACTTTTCTCGATTGCCTGAGAATCGGCCCCCAGGTCTTATCCAGAGGTTCTCAAATAGGGGCCTGAAAATGCGGCGAAATGGTTCCAGTAAAGGATGGTACGGCAGTGTTTGCTTCGCGCTCGACTTGGCGGGGGCACTGCCGTGCCCCCAGATTGTTTGACCAAGGAGTTTTGCATCAAAGTAATTTGAAAATGGAACGTTCTATCTAAACAATACACTGTGTTGCACATGCCAACTTACACAGCCTCTTACCATACTAGTAAATCCTAGTTACCGAGCAGTATGATGTAAAAAATTTTATTTGTAGCAAAAGAAGCGGTACATTTTATTAAACGCCTATTTACTGAATTCTTTTTTTTTTTTTTTTTTTTTTATTCACAACGGTGTAGCACTTAGCCTTCATCACACCTGATGTTAAGTGGTGATAAGGCTGAAGATGGAAGCGCACTACTCCCGGAATCCTCAATCACCGAGGAACTGGCTATCTTATCTCTAACTGCCGGAACACAATAACGCTGAAAACATCATTGTTATGGCGTCAGACTTAGATAAGACGGTGGTAGCTAGCCAGGCGGACTAAGAACAAGTCCTACCACCAACCAAACCGAATACTATAAGTACCCCCACTGGGAATCGAACCCGGGACCTCTGGGTCTGAAATCGGTGGTGTGAACCACTAGACCACAGAGGCGGTTAATTCATAAGTTGTTACCATCATCGCAGGTACTTGTTGGTCAACAAAAATTAATTCCGGTGTGGATGCACCATTAAATGCTCTCTCGTTGTTTATTTAGCGTTTTATAGTTCAAGTAGCTCTGGTCATAGAAATGTCGTAATACACTGACCTTGTTTATCTAAATAATCATTACAAGTTACAATCACACTGGGGTTTTTTCATAGACGATAATGAGAATGCAAGAGCTACCTAAAGTAAGGCGTAGTAAGTAGGCGTTCAAGAAAACGACATTATGTTTGAGACCTAAGTCTATTGTTTAACACGATAAAGCAGAACATGAATCATCTGACTGTTTATCCTTAAAGGAACTCGAACAAAAGGAGCTGCTGTTGCCATAACTAAACTGCATGGCCCATGCATGGCCTTCCTAGTCCAATACAGTGCGACATGGACCATTTGGCACTTGGAATACATTGACAGAAGCGCTAGTTGTCTGATCAGTTGATCAGCAATAAGCTAGTTAGCTAGAGTAGGGTTAGATCCGACCGCGTGCCTAAATATCTTTGTCGCACTGCTGAAAGAACAGAATAATAGATATAGATAGGTATGATAGTTCGAGTTTTTTGCCAAATAAAAAGGCATGAAGATCGTACAAACAAAGTAGGAAACGTAACGTAATAATAAGTGCTTAACAATATTTCTTAACAAAATTCTAAGAATTAATTTTCCTTTGAACGATAGTAATAATACATTTTTGCCTTTGGTAACGATGATGTCACTAAAATCTGCCTTGAAAATAATTACGGACAATATTTTAAGTTACACTTTCCTTGTTGGCATACGTAAAGGCTAACAACTCGGCATCGGGGTAAGTACTTACTCACATACCTATATCTGTGTCACGTGCACCACAAACAAAATCCTACGTACGGGTACGTATTATAACATCTAACATTAGAACGTCTATCCTTAAAATGCTGATGCTCTGAATCCGAAAAAACATAATACCTAGTTACCTTATTCCAAAAACACTAACACTACAAAATAAAATATCGAATGCGATATTCTGCTTTTCGATACTATGTGTAAGTATCGGTATAGTAAATTTATACAACGTGCTAATACAATAAATAACAGAAAAGCCCATACATACACCCCAACTAATTTATAGTACTTATATTGAATTCCATTGAGTTTTTTTATAGAAACTTCCAAGATATTCGTGGTCATAGGTCTCCGTGACTTTCTGACAGATTTTAAGCTCTACTATGAAGTAACAGAGCACGTGACGGATCGCGCGCTTATTGAATGAATAGGCAGTAGACATAAATATTTTTAGAAGCGGCAAAAAAACTAAAACATTATTTTTTTTTATTTATCCCCTGGATCATCGATTCTACTCTCGATTCTGAACAAACTATTTTCTCAGTTTCGCTAAAAGTATTAACACGTTGTATATTGTGAATTGTGAAATTGGCTGCAATTAGGGCTGCCACCTCTCCGGGTTTGACCCGGAGTCTACGGGTTTGCATGGTGCATGTCCGGGCTACGGGTTTAGCATCGATATCTCCGGGTCGGACAGGGCGGTGACAGCGAATTAATTAAAAAAAGAAGCCAATGAAAGGAGAATGCCGGATTCCGGGCCATGATGCGTCTTAACTATTTTATACCACAAAAAAGGTAATAAAAAATGCTTTCATATGAAACAAGAAATAATTAAAATAAATGTGGCGTTAAAAAGTTATAGAGAAAATAGTTTCACTGAATTTACCTATTTTGTATTTTTTTTTAACATTCCTCCATTATCAGAAAGGCAAAGGGATCTAAGTCCGTACAGCCAATATATTAGGAAACATGTTTTATTTTCATTGTTTGACGAAAAAATCCAGATACTTAAATAACATTACCTATTAAAAAAACATTAAAATATGTAACAATAGAAGCTGAAACTTGATAAAATCATGTTATAAACTTGAAAATGCTGTTCAAGTTATCAAAGCCCTAAGTGCCCTAAAGCAGCCCACAGACGGTCAGTTCGCCGGTCGGTCTAGACCTCCATCAGCCACACACTAGACCGGTCATTCCCTGCGTCAATAGCCGGCTTTGAGGCCACACACGAGCAGTTGATAGCCGATAACTGTCAATATTGACTGCGGCCACACACTATACCGGCGGATTAGCTGTCAGTTCTAAACCTTTTACGAAACTGTGAGTGTGTGCCGATTGCGGCCATCTGACAGGCCGTTGCTGACAAGCGAACTGACCATTTGTGGGGCGCTTAAGTAAGGTAAGTACAGTGCGCGCAGCGAAAGAAGAACACTGTCAAATGCTAGTAGAGAGGATTTAGCGCAGGTATAATCGCGCTCAAAATAGTTGTAACCCGCTTGATACGTATGTACGTATAAAAAAACTTTGATTTGATGCAAGCTAAAAAACAAATAGCTTGCATCAAATCAAAGTGCTTGGCGCTAAGCAAGCTTCCTGTCGGTGCGTACGTACGTACGAGGCCTAATAATACTTACAAATCTCGTCACGTAAAAAGAGCGCTAAACAACAAGCAAATGATGGAGGAATCTATATTGATTTCAAAAGACAAGGTACCTATATTTTTGCGACAAAAGAGGAAAATAACAAAACGTCATTTAGGTAAGTAATACCTAAATGTCAAAAAATTATAACCTCAAAACGGCTCCTTGAGATTGAGATTTCTCTTTTCTCCCGCATTACATTTTAATGATATTTTTCCCACATAATCTCGAGAAAATTACTATAGATTAACGGTAATTTCATCAAAGCGCAAACATGGCCTAACTTGTATGGAAAAATCGGCATTCTCCTTTATAGTCCAACTGTTGAAAACACAAAAATATTAAGATTTTGAGGACACTGTATTCAAAATCTTTTACAAATTCGTTGTAACAAGTGCAGTAGGTAAGTTAAGAAGATACTGATGTGGAAGCTGTCAAATCACTTGGTATGAAAAATGTAGACGACCAAGTATTTCCTTAGTTCGTACAATCTAGTGACTCAACAATGCAATATTGCTTGCCTATTTACGATGGGTTCAGTTACTCAAAGTCACCTCAATCTTCACCGAACTGCCAAAAATAATTGGATTTTTTTCAATCCCTTTTAAGCAATGCTTTTGCAGAACGCATCTTTTCTCTAATGGGAAATTCGTGGACAGACGAGCGAAACTGCTTTTCAGTGGTCAGAATTAATTATATAGAAAAAAATCCCAAGAATTTTTGAAGTTTTGGAGGAAACCTGAACAAGATGCTTAAATAATCTCTTCAGAATAAAAAATATAGTTGTTTAAAGTGTCAAGCTCGTCCAAGTCAGCCTAGCACTAGCTAGGTTATTTATATAATAAAATACATTAGCATTACCAATGGTAGGTAATTTACCATCACTTTTACCTAAGGTCCACTTGCAGCAAATTAGTTACTCTTAGTTTTACTAAAACTAAATTAAGCCCATACACGAATGTCAATTTTTTTAATCTAGATTTAACGTTTTGACATTTTTGTGTGGGTTAAATCTAGTTTTGGGTAAATTGCTGCAAGTGGACCTAAATTAATTAAAATATTCATACCTAAAAAAATATCTCGATAAAAAAACAATATTTCTGAAATCTCCGGGTTTACTGTTTTTGAAAGGTGGCAGCCCTAGCTGCAATATACCTACATCCGATGCAATGAGCAGTTTTCAGGCTAAACTATTTCTAACTCTCGAGAGATGGCGCTAGCAAATTTTAGGAAATAGCCGTTTAAAGCCCCCAGCACACGATGGCCGATCATGGTCGGCGACCATGACCAATACATCGTACATTGACACTTTTGAAAGAACCTTTTTAAACTTGTTCGTTCAAAAGTGTCAATGTACGATGTATTGGTCATGGTCGCCGACCATGGTCGGCCAACCTGTACTGGGGGCTTAAAATATTATGACTGATATACAGCTTGCATTTAGTGCTTTGTGCATGAACTCGTGCTCATATTATATTTGACTAGCGGCCGCTCGCTGTTTCACCCGCGTCGCGTGGTTCCCGTTGCCGTCGAAGTATCGAGATAAAAAGTTTAGTATTCCATGTTTTAATCCAGGCGATCTACTATCTGTATGCCAAATTTCAACCAAATCCGTTAAGTGGTTTTTGCTTGAAAGAGTAACAAAGATCCATACATCCATACTCACAAACCTTCGCATTTTTAATATTAGTAGGGTATAATGCTGCTTGTAGATTTTTTTTATATATTGAACCGGCCATGGCTTCCGAGGACTTCAAACGTATAACGTAACAAGAGGCTACCTCTTGTACCGATGGCAAATATTTTTAAAGAGTAACACAGTCTAACAAATATGCTGTTAGTCGGTAAATGGAAAAGAAAATGAGAAAGAACAAGTCAATTGTATCCGTTAGAGTATTAGTCAAACTTACAGTAGATTACCGATAGCTTATTCCAAATTTAACATAATACATTTATATTATCTTATCCTGTAAAACTTTTATAAACCTTAAGTACCAATTTTAAAAACAATACTAATAATTTAAAAATCAAACTGTATTATTATACCTACTTGAAGGTTCTCAGAATTGATCAAAACTACGATTTCCTCTTTCTCACGGCATGCGGCATTGAATTTTATTTTTTTCATACTGAGCTCACCTCGAAACAAATATTACGCTTACGGCCAAACCGCAATACAGTTACAGTAGGTATTGTAGGTAATAGGTAATATAATCATGACTTAGTGCCTGAAGATTTTGAATTGAAAAATTACCTATTACATATATATCTAAGCATGCACACACTGTTCATTGAAATGAACAAAATGGTCATTGACAAGGAATTTTCTTTTTAAACAATAGAATTTTTGATTGAACCTACTGGTCTCTGAAGCTACTACCTACTCAGTGAACGGAAAAAGCCTGCTACTACTACATTAGGTACTATAAATTTTATAATAAAGACAAGGAAGACAATACATTTTAGCGAAAGCATATCCTTAAAGAGTTGAAACATGATGAGAGTAAGAGAGTACCTATTTGAAATGCAGACCACCTCAGTTCTAGTTAGAACAACAAAATGGACAAGAATTGGACAGAAAACAAAACAATCTTTTCGCTTCTCATGCTAGTAAAGTTGTTGTTTATGTTAGGTATAGGCTGTATAAAATCGCTTTTTATGCTCTAATGCATAAAGTAAAATCTTCGTCTCACCGCCGGTTTCCGAAACGCCAATTAAAATTAAATTACCTAATTCCCAATTAATCTCCAATTAATTGTAGTTTGGGTTTCTGAAAGAAAAATGTGACAGACTGTCAACAGTCTGTTAACAGTCAGCTGTCAGTGCCCATACAAATCTAAACCTAATTGTGAGATAATTTTCGTTTCAGAAACCCAAGGTGCTTTTAATTGGGAATTAATTGGGAATTAATTGTGACAGTCTGTTAGCTAATTTAGTCAGGTAAACAGTCACACACGCAATTAAACCTCGTTAAATAAACTTTTTATTTCATTCTGTTTCTTCAATTTTATACATATAATCCATAATAAATTACTAAATTAATAAAACTAGGCAAAATTCATGAGTTTTCTAAGAAATAAGTATTTCAAAGTCATTATGGAATACGATCTATGCTAAAGTCATTGTGCTGTCACTGCCACGTATTAAAAAAAAGAAAAAGAAAGTCTTCCCGCCAATATGGCGAAGTCTTTATTTTTCTTTTTTGCAATATTGTTATTTATTTTCCTCACATTCGAAGTAAAAAGCAGAGTGTATAACTCGTAGATAAAACCCATTTTATGCACTTGTTGTACAATCTACTATTAGCTTACAGCAATAAAAACTAACACCTAAGTTTTTAATGCCCTTTACTTGCGCTATAAGTAAGTAGGTAAGTATACATTATTAAGTCGATTTATCCAAATCTTAACCCAAGTTTCTAGTCCTATTTATATAATATCTCATATTTATTTTGCTGATCGCGTGTCTTGCCACACATCCAAGTAGGTAAATAAATATTTGTTCCATTCGATTCTCAGAAGTTCCACATTATTTGTTCCTCGTGTTATCTTATTGTTGACAAGTTGATATAAGGTCGACGGGTCAAAACCCTTGGCCGATTATTCGTTTGCTCATATCTGTGCTCGTGGAATAAACATTGATCAACAGCGAAAGTGTCGCGACGCGATAGCTCTCAGTCTTACATAATAACTACCTAATATCTTTAATAGCTACTTCTTAAGAAATATTAGATATTAGGATTGTTCTTTAGAAATAATTTGACGATCTCCGTGGTTTTCAAGTCGCCGCTAACTCTAGAGGTTCCGGGTATTTCCGGTCGGGTAAATATTAAACAATTAAGTGTTCGATATTTTCTCGGGTCTGGCTGGGTGTATGTGGGAGTACCTGTCGTTGTTTCCAATTTCCATGACACTAGTGTCCAATTGGTATCTATTTATTATTTATTACTAATAATCTTTAGCTGTTAATACTAAGAATATTAACGATTTTCTGTTTTAGCAATAAAAAATAGGTTTCTTATCTTAGCTCCTAGGACAACAAAATTTTGCACGAAATAAAATAGGTACCTATTAGAAAAGTTTTCTGTTTACTACATTTATTTTCATTTGATTACACATCACACTTTAGTAGACAATCACAAAAAATCCTTTATCTTTATCAGATAGAATTATATCTATACCTGCTAGAGCTGTTTGTCACAAAACTAATTAATTAGACTTACTTTTTGGTCAATCACGTAATCAAATATTTTCATATTAAGCTCAAAATATTAGCTTGTAAGTTGTAAGTACCTACAAAATTGTTTCTTGGAGTACCTACCCGAGTTCTAGAACATAACAGGAAAGCGGCCGCATTGAATATTTTCTTAATCAAAAATCATAATCCATACTAGTCCATACTATCCATACTAATATTATAAATGTGAAAGTGTGATTGTTTGTTTGTTTGTTTGTTTGTCCGTCTTTCACGTCAAAACGGAGCAGCGGATCGACGAGATTTTCGGTATGGGGAGAATTTGAGAGCTGGAGAGTAACATAGGCTACTTTTTATTCAGGAAAATTTTAAAATAAATGTGGTAATTTTGTAAATAAAATCGTTTTACACAACTGTCATTTCCTACATAGCCGCTTCCAAAGAGTAGGTATGTCAAAGAGTATGTAATCAGTGACGTTTTTGTCTTTTTGGATTACCTATTTTAAGTGACATTTATGGCAGGCAGATTTTGGTGATACGAAGTTCATGTCCAATAAAATTTATATGGCAAAACAACGTTTGCCGGGTCCGCTAGTATTTTAATAAGTTAGGTACGTACTCATTGCTACCATTTGTACATCAGTATAATTTTTAAGTACGTCTACATACCTATCAAACCACCCAGTATGATTTTGAAATATCTTTTTGCAACTTTGCTTAATTTAATTTATTTTAACTAAGCATTTCTTATTAATTAAGAAATATTACGTTTTTTTTATTCATAAAATGTTAAAATATTTTAGTCATATCAACAATTGCATACTTACCAACTTCAAAAATTATCTTACGACTATTTACATCATTAGAATATTATTATATTACGAATTGTTTTACATATTATGGGTGTCAAACATAATAGTTTAAACCAAAAACTAATAGTTTGCCAACGTTTTATTTTATTATTATTTAATATTTATGGAGCAAAGCATGCTTAACATAAGGTTGAAAGACAGGTGGATGACTGCTAAAATTAGGAAAATAACTAAGGTAAGCGAGGTTTTACAAGAAATAATAAAACTCAAAATTTGAACTGGACTGGTCATATCATGAGAACCCTCAAAGGAAAATGGACGAAAGATGTCATAGAGTGGTATCCTAGAAATGGAAAAAGATTAAAGGGACGTCCGATCAAAAGATGGGAAGATGATCTACCAAAAGGGTGGAGAAGGTCAGCTCGGCACAGAGTGGAGTGGAAGAAGAAGAAGTGGAAAGAAGCTAGGGGAGGCCGTTGTCGAAGGACAACCTGCCCAATAAAATGGTTGCTGTTTAAGATTTAATTATGGCTATTATTATTATTATAATAGGTCTTTACCTATGAAATTGCCGTTTTGTATGGAGATTTCTGTAATTATTTTTTTTCCATACTAACGTTTTTGTTATTATTTAACGACTAATATTAAGTAAATTTATAAAATTTTACACACGTATTTATGGACATTTTAACTACTAAATGACACATTCGTTAAGAGAAAAAAAATTTTTTTTCACTAAGTTACTACTAATAAAGTACGAAATTCTGGAAACAAAAATAGTCGTAACTTTCGGAATAAGTTTTTTCTATGTAAATAATCAAATATCGTGGTTATTAAATTATCAAAAGTTGCTCGATACGGTCTTAATGTAACGCAATATTAAAGAAATTATATATTTCTAATATTATAAAAGTTGTTAAGTTTTATGTACTAAAGAAAAAAACGGCAATTTCATATGTAAAGACCTATTATTATGAATTGATAATATCAATTATCAACGACAAAATTCATATATTGTGTTCAGTTTAATTAACGGCAAAATTCCCATATTGTGCTCACTTTAAAAGTGTTTAGTGGCGCGATAAAAGTTGTGGTTTTTTATCAAAGCAACGAAAATAGTATTATTGCTTAAAATACCTATAAAAAGACCGGCTAACGAGTGCACAAGGTCAAACCTGATTCAAGATCATTCCTAGTGATGTAAGTTGTAGGTCGGTAATAATGTAACTGGTAACTAGGGTTGTCGACAGTTTTTGCTCTATATAGTATACACATATACACTTACTAAGGAAAGGGGCAAAAAAATATATAGTAAGTATTAAGAAAATATAAGTAGAAATTTATTTATTTTTGATTATTTGAACAGCAACCTTTCTAAAAAAGAAGAATAAAGAGACTGATTTGAAAATATTTTAGACTAGCTATTCCATACGGTTTCACCCCCGTGGTACCCGGAGTTATAAGCTGTATTACTGTACTGTAAAGCTTCATCTATATCTGTTCAGTAGTTTTTGCATGAAAGAGAAACAATCGCATTTATAATAGGTACTAGGTTTTCGCCCAATTACACAATGTTTTCCCGTGGGAATAAGATATTTTTACGGGGTAAAGAGTAGCCTATATTATATGCTATTCCACGCAAACGCCTGTTGAAAGCAAGGCTAAATAACCTACAGCCAGGCTTACCCGACACTACACTGAAGATATCCCGGACGTCAACCTGTAAGACATTAAAATGGCCCTCAAGCAGCTTAGAAAAACAAGGTGGCGGGCGATGACGGAATCACAATAGAGCTTCTGAAAGCGGGCGGTAAGTCGATACTTAATGTCCTCCAGAAAATTTTCAACTCTGTCATCCTCGAGGGCAAAACGCCAAAGGCATGGGGCAGAAGCGATGTGATGCTATTCTTCAAGAAGGGTGATAAGACTCTTGACTTGGAGAACTACCGATCCATCTCGCTTCTGAGCAATATCTACAAGCTGTACAAGGAGTCATTACGAATCGTCTCGCTTGCAGGTTTGACGACTTCCAACCTCCTGAACAAGCCGAGTTCCGAAAAGGCTATAAAAAAATCTGTGTTCTGTGGCTATAGTACTATAAACTACATTCATGCGCTGCGGTAAGTTATACAGAAGACCGAAGAATATAACTTGCTACTATGCTTGGCGTTTGTGGACTATGAGAAAGCCTTTGATTCGATCGAAACCTGGGCAGTGCTGCTGTCTCTCCAGAGGTGCCAAATAAACTAGAGGTATAT
This sequence comes from Crambus lathoniellus, assembly GCA_949710035.1. Taxonomy (NCBI): domain Eukaryota; kingdom Metazoa; phylum Arthropoda; class Insecta; order Lepidoptera; family Crambidae; genus Crambus; species Crambus lathoniellus. The sequence continues at coordinate 36,825,113 of OX453296.1, forward strand.
ACATGGAGGTGCTGAGGTACTTATACCAAAACGCCACCATGTCGGCCCGATTACAGAACCAGAGCTCTAATAATTCTATTCAACTACAGCGAGGTGCAAGACAGGGAGACGTAATTTCTCCGAAACTGTTCACAGCTGCGTTGGAGGATAATTTTAATATATTTTTAATCAATGGCGAGTATCTAATACACCTGCAGATTGCCGATGATGTAGTACTCATGGCTGAGACCTTGGAAGACCTGAATACAACGCTCGAAGATCTCAGTAATGCTCTCAAAGAGTGGGTCTGAAGATGAACATGAATAAGACGAAAATTATATCCAATGCTCATGTTGCACCCGCTCCAGTTAATGTTGGGGACATTACTTAAAAAACAACACTCGAAGTTGTTGACCACTATGTCTACCTGGGCTGGGACAGTCCAATTAGGTAAGTCCAACTTAGAGAAAGAGATCTCTCGTCGGATCCAGCTCGGATGGGCAGCGTTTGGGAAGCTACGTCCAAAATTCCTCAATGTCTCAAGACTAAGGTCTTTGACCAGTGTGTGTTGCCAGTTATGACTTATGAAAGCGAGACATGGTCTTTTACTGGTCTTTTGATGGGTCTGGGACCGGAGATCCACAGGAGAACTAAAACAACCGACATCACTCGAACGATTGTATCATTGAAGTGGCTGTGGGAGGGACACATAGCTCGGAGAACCGATGGCCGTTGGGGCTGAAAGGTTCTCGAATGGCGACCGCGAACCGGACGACGCGACGTTCCGTGGGCAGGCCCCCTACAAGGTGGACCGACGATCTAGTCAAGGTCGCGGGAAGCTGCTGGATGCGGGCAGCGCAGGACCGATCGTTGTGGAGATCCTTAGGGGACGCCTATGCCCAGCAGTGGGAGTTGTACGGTTGAAATGATGATGATATATACACTATTCTAGATAATAATCTAAGTATCCCAGTGCTAAATTTCATCCTTATCCGTGCAAACACTTCGCCGTGAATGAGTAACATTTTATAACATTACAAATAGGTAAGAGAAGTACTTAGTACAAAGTAGGATTGGTAAAATATTTGCTTGATGGTGTTACTACTTAATTTATTTGATTTTGCTACTATATTATTTTCCAACAGTAGGTATATTATCATAGTATTTTTACCCAAGATATAGTAGAATACTACATAGTAGGGTTGGCAACCCTACTGGTAACTAAGTATTTGTAACGCGAATGCTAAGGATTGGTGATATCATCCTGCTCAAATGAATACGATCCAGTTTTGATTGAATGTAACAAAGTAACTATGACAGAAGTCGATGATAATACTTAGCTCATAAAGGTACTTAACTTGTTGCTCCCCGCGGTTTTACCCGTGTGGTTCCCGTTCCCGTGGTAATATCGGGATAAAATATAGCCTATCTCACTTGGGAACTATATAATTTTTTAAATCTGTCCAGTAGCTTTTGAGTTAATTCATTACAAACAAACTTAAAGCAAACAAACGACTAAAAAATCAAATCTTTCCTCTTTTTACTATTATTAAGATATTGGACTACGTAGACTGGCAGTTTAGTTTTAAAAAGACAGGAATACCGGCACCTATAAATAAATAGGTAAATAGCAAATACAGATGGTTCAAAATAAAAAAAAAAGTTAAGCGTTAGAGTAGTTTGGTTGAAAAAATGCTGATATAACCAACTATTTAGCAGTAGTGTAGCAAAATCTAAACAATGAGTGAAAATTCCTTCATAATCTCTGATTACCTATGGTTTCTCTTAAGCACAACCTCAGGGCACAGCTCGATAAAATGTTACAGAACAATGACCCTCCAACAATAACACCTACGTCAACCAATCAATTTGACATTCATTTATTGTAACTAGCATGAAAAATTCCTTTGTTGTCGCAGCATTAAAGAAACACAAAAATAAAAATGTAAATAAATGAAACTTAATAAAATCAAAACTGCATATTGCAGTTATAAAACAAAAAGAAAAAGCCTCATAAGTTATCGCTTACATTAACTACCTACCCACTTGCATAAAAAAGTTTTTCATATTATAAAAAATATTAATAATTAAATCACCTTACGAAGCAAGCTACTCAGACTTTAAAATCGGATACATTTATCTTCACATAGCAAATTTCGAAACGTAATTTCGTAACGTGTTTCGCAAGAGATGCCAAAATTGCTAATCGCACAGCATTTTAAAAAAATCACTTACATTCTCTGACATAGCTCTTGCTGTCATAGTAGCAGATGACTTTGCCCGTGCCTGCCGGTGTGTTCGCTGATGCCAGGGCTAGGAGCCCGGCGAGGGCTAGGAGTAACTTCATGATTTACTAGCCGCAGATGTCCTATCTCCACGGAGCGAGTGTGGCGAATGAGCGCTGAGCATTAAGCACTGTAGACGTAGACTTTAACGTCGGGTCAAAGAGTAGATAAGGTGACGAGAACTTCAATACCTACATCTTTACACGACTGCCCAAAAAAGGAGTGTATTGTGTTTAGGGTTATTGTTTGTTTGTATGTGAGTTTCTTTATTCCACCATAACTTTTGAATGCCTTAGCGGATTTTAATTAGTGATGCAGCGAACCTTAATTATACCGGACCGCCCGGGTTGCGAACCGTTCGGTCTAAAAATACCGAACCCGGCCGAACCGACTCGGTATACATTTAGGGCCTAAATTTAAGACGCGGTGAGCAGAGGGCAATTTAAGGCGTCTTTTTTCGTCATTCCAAACACTAGCCCTCACGACTAGTGGCGTCGAAATGGCTCACATTTTCCCATCCTTACAAAACTTGTGAAAAAGCTTTTTGCTACGCCGCGCCGTCTAGTTCCGTATATTCAGAACGTCCGTTTTCAGAGGCTGGGCTTGTATACAAAGAAAAAGAAACGGCTTTTTTTCTTGCGACATAATGTGCCTTACAGCTATTAAATAAAAATACTAAACTGTTGGTTAGGTAATTATTCTTTGATTTAAGAGCTTTGTTCTTGTCGGTGGAGTATCTTCCATTCGTCTCGTCTCTTTGTCAATGCCTTCACTACTTGATACGGCACACCATTAACCTTTTCCTTTATCTGTTTGAAATAACTCCTCCATTTTGCCTTCAATCATGTTTAAAATTCAAAATTCAAAATCATTTATTCATTTTACGCTATTGGTTCGCAAATCCTACGGCGAGAGGCCTTGTAACGAGAAGAACCGGCAAGAAACTCGCCAAGGTCTTTTTTTTCTCCCTGTCATATTTCATACAGAGTCGTCAAATTGAAAATTGACTTTAACATAATATAATAATTCACAAATTCATCTTATATTTAAAAACATAATAAATTACCTGGTAAACATAGCAGTAAATAATTTTCAATAACTTAGGAAATAGACATCCAAAAGTTAGTTTCTTTAAAATACACATCAACCAAAAACGTAGCGAATAAAATAATAAATATAAATGCCAAACAAGGGTACTAAAACTTTGAATAGTTTTAGAACATAAGAGGCAATAATAAACAATGCCATACAAGCTACGATAAAATAAAACTAATAACAATAAAACATAAAAAATCTGCATCTTTTGAGACAAGAAGCCAGGAGCACACCCATCCCACTGGTGGCACCCGTTCACGAGCATGACGCATGAACCAGCCATCGCTTCGCTCAACCATATTTTTAGGAACGTAACGACCCGCCTCACACGACAGGAAACTGTTTGTCAGGAAACTGTCGTGTTGCATCAAGTGGCCAATTATCTTCCCTCTTCTGTTCTTGATGGTCTTGAGCAAAATGTCTATTTTCGCCTACTATGGTCAAAACCTCCTCATTAGTCTTCTTTTCGGTGCATCTAATGCCCTCCATTCTCCTCCTACACCACATTTCGAGGGCCTCCAATCTTTCCTTATCTTGTTGGGTCTGCGTCCTCGTTTCGCATCCATACAACGCAATTTTTTTTATTTACAACGGGGAACCACTTAGCCTTCATCAATCACCTCTATACTCCAAAGGTACATAATTATATTCTTAGGAAAATGCAACTGATCTACAGAAAAAAAATAATTGGAACACTTGTAATAATGAATTTATTTTAAACATAGAACTGATACGTATCTAGATTTACAAAAATGATAACTAAAACCAAGTCTAAACCTAACACCGAAATAGACAACCGTCCGCGCCGCTCGTCAATCAAAAAGTGAAGTCCAACGTGGTGCCGCTTGCCGCGCGCGCGCTGAACCGCTTTACCGACACGAGCAGGGTGGTCGGCAAAAGCAGTCTGTTTTGCTCGTGGCGCCATCTATGGATTTACTTCGTCTCCAATACGGCCTCTCCTGACAAGAGAACGTCCTCGTTCTCTATTTGGTTAGCTCCGGGGAGGGATTCCTTGAGTCAGGTCCTAGGTCTGGTTCGTCTTCAGCGATGACTACAACTGCGACTGCCTCTTCGTCTTCTGGAGCCGATCCCAATGTAATGAAATCTTCAGTAGTGGAACCTGGCGTGGGTGAACTGTGGCGTTCCGCTGTTCCGGACGTAGAAGCTCCCGGCTCGACAGCAGCATCTTCATCCGCTGGAAAAGACTGACTAGTCTTGGTCTGCACCTGAAGTAGAAAATGAGGTCTGCTCAAATACAAATAGCTCATATTTACGAGGTCTGCTCGGTAAGAGTAGTGAGGTCTGCTCACATGCGAGGTCTGCTCGCGTGCGAGGTCTGCTCGCGTGCGAGGTCTGCTCGCTAAGAGTACCGAGGTCTGCTCAGTAAGAGTAGTGAGGTCTGCTCACGTGCGAGGTCTGCTCGCGTGCGAGGTCTGCTCGCGTGCGAGGTCTGCTCGCGTGCGAGGTCTGCTCGCGTGCGAGGTCTGCTCGCTAAGAGTACCGAGGTCTGCTCAGTAAGAGAAGTGAGGTCTGCTCACGTGCGAGGTCTGCTCGCGTGCGAGGTCTGCTCGCAAAGAGTACCGAGGTCTGCTCGGTAAGGGTAGTGAGGTCTGCTCACATACGAGGTCTGCTCGCGTGCGAGGTCTGCTCGCGTGCGAGGTCTGCTCGCGTGCGAGGTCTGCTCGCTAAGAGTACTGAGGTCTGCTCAGTAAGAGAAGTGAGGTCTGCTCACGTGCGAGGTATGCTCACGTGCGAGGTCTGCTCGCGTGCGAGGTCACTCTCCATGCGAGGTCTGCTCACGTGAGAGGTCTGCTCGCCGAGGATATTGAGGTCTGCTCACTGGAATGAGTAACTCTGAATGAAACGCGAGGTCTGCTCGCTTAATAAATTTAAGAACAAAAATAAGCAGCACATGCATCCGGAGTCCACTCCCCTTTCTACGGCACCATATACTCAGCTGAAGCTTGGGTTGTCTTCGCGAGAATCAGAGAAGAGCCAGCAACCAACGGCAGCTCGTACCGGCCGTGGTGCAGCGCTTTAACAACGCAATAAGGTCCGCGCGTACCAGAACCCATTTTTCCTATGGATTGAGCTTTCTTTACTACAAAGACCATAGAGTCAACCGGGTAAATACGAGGTTCATGTCGACGCTGATTAACCGCGCTGTCTTGTTGCTGCTGCGGTCAGAAGCACGTTGCGTTGCCATCGCGCGCAGAGCTTCTCTATTCGGATAAGTACCTTCTATTGCGACATCACGTACAAGGTTCCGAACGACAGGCGTCATAGCATCAACACCGATCAACAAATTGAGCGGGGAAACTTGAGTGTACGTACGAACTACGAAGTTCAGAGAACCAAAAATGCCTAAGAATGAAGTCAAAGGTCTTATCTACACCTACATGGTCATGCTCGTTATGAAATACGCGAAAAAGGCTCGGCTGTACCTGACCCTGGTTGATTTTACTACCGCGTTATTAATGTTTCGGATCGCATTCACCAGTGCGTCGGTCGTGTGCTCCGAAGCGGCGGCACTGCTAGATCGCGGCGCTGCCCAATGCATCCCCTCGTCACCTGCTGCCACGGTTGACCGGCTGCCTCGCGACGGCTGTGGTGAGGAACACGGTGGCGTGCATACCTCAGAACTCGCAGGCTTTACCTGACCTAGGGCTGGAATTGACGCAGACGGCGAAGAGAGCGGTTGCCTTTCTAACGCTTGTATCAGAGTTAAAATTGTATACATCTGATGCCGAAGATCCACATCAGGAGACAGACTACGACGACGTTTATGACTACCGTGTCTACTTTTATTTCGTGACCGTTTTTTAGACATATTTAATTAGCAAAAAGTTAACTTACGAACAAAACATTGCTTTACTGCAAACTACTTATTTTAAACCAAAACTATTAAACTTGAAAAGTAAAAAGGAGAATCACTTTTTACTGTCAATTTGAACGTTAAGTTTTACCAATCGTTTATTCGAATCACTTTGTTTTATCCACCGTTAAAACTAATACAAAAAAGAAACCAAGAGAAAACATAATTATTTAACTACCTCACAAATAAAACACGAAATAATTCTTGAACCGCGCGAAAACTTAAAACACTTCGTATAAAACTCAACGGAAAATCTCACGTATTGATCGAATCTTATTCGTAACTACCTACACACACGCTATCTAAACTAAAAGTAAAATGCACTTTTCCACTCTAAGTATGAAATGAATTTCTCACAATCAAATTAACGTTTATCGGATAGCAAAGCGGAATGGACGTTAGCCCAATCTCACTTCTGATCTTAGGAAAATGCAACTGATCTACAGAAAAAAAATAATTGGAACACTTGTAATAATGAATTTATTTTAAACATAGAACTGATACGTATCTAGATTTACAAAAATGATAACTAAAACCAAGTCTAAACCTAACACCGAAATAGACAACCGTCCGCGCCGCTCGTCAATCAAAAAGTGAAGTCCAACGTGGTGCCGCTTGCCGCGCGCGCGCTGAACCGCTTTACCGACACGAGCAGGGTGGTCGGCAAAAGCAGTCTGTTTTGCTCGTGGCGCCATCTATGGATTTACTTCGTCTCCAATAATATCTTAATCAGTTGTTTACGAGATTTCCTGGAGATTTTTGCTTTTAAAAGATCTTTCTTTTCGGTTAATGCAGATTTGGCTATTGCTATTCTTGAAATGAGGTCTGGTGTACATCTGGAGACACTAGTTATCAAACTTCCTAAATATTTAAAGGTATTGACTCGTTCTAAAGTTGTTCCTTTTAAGTTTATTATTCCCGTCCTTACGTCCCCTTTCGTTAATACAACTGTTTTCATATGATTTCGATATTTTGGGCTTAATTTAACAACCAAATCATCATTTTAGAAAGGTTCGTAAGTTTGGCCGAACCGCGGGTCAAGGTTCGGTACTCGGCCGAACCTCGTAAAAAATGCCGAACCTGCCGGGTAGGTACCGAGCCTTTGCCGGGGCCGGGCAACTCTAATTTTAGAGTATTGAGGTATCATTAGAAACGTTTTATATTTTATAACGTTATTAGAAATACCAAACATTTAAAAAAAACCCCGGCCCCAAGCGTGAGGTGTAGGACGTATTTACCTCAAATACCTATTAGACAAGAATATCGTCTCAGGGAAAAATCTGAAAACTATACATTTGTTATTAAATCATTAACTGTCTGTATGTCCATCCATCTGCCTGTCAAGACCCTTTATCTCGGGAACGCTTGAAGGTATCGAGTTGAAATTAAAACCATATAAGTACTAAGGTTACAGTCCCTTGCGAAGCTGTGAAAATAGCAAATTTCTCAGTTTACTCAAAAAAAGATACGGCTGTTTCTGCCGCAAAAATTGCATTGTGAATGCAAAAAAGTAATCCAAACAAAAATAGTGTCCGATGTTGTGTATTTAGATAATGGTACGGAACCCTCCGTGCGCGAGTCCGACTCGCACTTGGCCGGTTTTTTTTTTATTACGTTTCATTCAAGCATATTAATTTAAGGTTCAGTCTCAATATATTCGGCGCTATACACTGTATTTTTTTTATCATTCCGGATAATTTCAGGGATTATTCTACTTATGAAAAAAAACAAACAACTTTTATTATTCAACCAAAACTGAAATCGCGAAAAAAACATCAGCTGTTCCATACAAAAGTGCAAAAATATTTAATCAAAATGTATGGAACAGCAGTTTTTTTTTCGCGATTTCAGTTTTGGTTTGAATAATTATTAAGACATTCCATTAGTCATTTAGATTACGATGAAATAAAACATCAAAGAGCAGGTAAGTATTTACAATAATAACTTCGCTTTATATATTGGTCATTACTATACAATATTAAATTCTTATCATTATTACCTCAATATAATCTTTAAATTCCTGGTCATCCTGAGATTTCCGGGAGCTGGTTTTACTATTGCGCTATTTACTCAGTTCTGTATGAGTAATGTAAAGGCCTTCGAGCACAATGAGGATAGAAATAAAGTTGATAAGTCATGTATGCGTAATTGCGTACAGTACAATGCACTACGACTTAAATATTAATTAGACACCTCTGTATTAAATCAGTCAAACATTATTAAAAGTCTACGTTATAGCACGTTATGTATAACACCTGAGACTTGGGACTGGCGTAAAAATTGGTCCACTAGCGCCGCCAATTCAGATTTTTATTATACGTAAACCCGATAAATATTTTAAAAAGGAAACATTCATGCCCTTTTAAATTGTCTACTCTTCAACAGTTTTCATCCTTTGTGTAAGTTTTAAAATCCATTTAAATACGTTTGGTTTAAATGTATAAGTACAAAGAATAAAAAATATTGAAGAGTTATGTATTAAAAAATAAATATTAGAGACTATTGAAGAGGGCATGGTTGTTTCCTTTTTACCACACTTTTATTAGCTTCACTTGTAACTAAGTCACAATGTAAGAAAATCTTGGAAATCAATTTTAACCTACTTCTTATTGTCGTATTGATTTGAAACTTTGCAAGTCTATATGAATCCGATGACAATACAATAATTTGCTACCATCGAGCTGATCTGATGATGGAGTCAAGAGGTGGGCAATAGAACTCTTCAATGGCTGCTAGGAAACCCCTCGAGTTTAGGCTCATTTATTTTGTTCTGATGAGACCTATTCGCTACACTTGATGGTGAGGGTCTGATGATGGAGCAGGGAGGAAGCCAGTGGTACTTCTTAATGACCACTAGGAAACCCCTCGAGTTTGGCCTCCGTTGTTTCGTTCTGATGAGACTTATGAGTCGCACTTGGTGGTGAGGGTCTGATGATGGAGCAGGGAGGAAGCCAGTGGCACCCCTAATGACCAATAGGAAACACCTCGAGTTTAGGCTCATTTCTTTTGTTCTGATGAGACCTATTCGCTATACTTGATAGTGAGGGTCTGATGATGGAGCAGGAAGGAAGCCAGTGACACTCCTTAATGACCAATTGGAAACCCCTCGAGTTTGGGCTCATTTGTTTCGTTCAGACGAGACCTATTTGCTAGACTTGGTGGCGAGGGTCTGATGATGTGATGATGGAGCTGAGAGGAAGCCAGTAACACTCCTTAATGACCACTACGAACCCTTTTGAGTTTGGGCTCATTTGTTTCGTTCTGATGAGACCGATTCGCTACACTTGGTGGCGAGAGTCTGATGATGGAGCAGGGAGAAAGCCAGTGGCACTCCTTAATGGCCAATAGGAAGCCCTTCGAGTTCTGGCTCATTTGTTTCGTTCTGATGTGACCTATTCGCTACACTTGGTGGTTAGGGTCTGATGATGGAGCAGGGAGGAAGTCATTGCCACTCGTTAATGACCACTAAGAAACCCCTTGAGATGGTCACATTTGTTTCGTTCTGATGAGACCTATTCGCTACACTTGGTGGTGAGAGTCTGATGATGGAGCAGGGAGGAAGTCAGTGGCACTCCTTAATGACCACTAGGAAATCCCTCGAGTTTGGGCTCATTTGTTTCGTTCTGATGAGACCTATTTGCTACACTAAGTGGTGAGGGCCTGATGATGGAGCAGGGAGGAAGTCAGTGGCACTCCTTAATGACCACTAGGAAACCCCTTGAGTTTGAGCTCATTTGTTTCGTTCTGATGAGACCTATTCGCTACACTTGGTGGTGAGGGTCTGATGATGGAGTAAGGATGAAGTAAGGGTTCGGCTCGCGCATCTGGTAACTAATAGACTCTACTTGAATTTGTAAAACAAATACATACAATCACGCCTTTGAGTTATAATGTTTACGGGGTGGGCAGACACATGAATGGACTGTGAAATCGATTACCATCCATCCATAGCTTGCCATTTATTAAACTAAAAAGTAAAAAATAAATATGTAGTTTAAAAAACTATAAAAACACACTTTTATAGGAACAAGCTAAAAAGTACAAAATAACCGACTATTCAGTAACTGAAATTAAAAAGCGTGGTGCGCCCTTTGCAAAGCATGCATTCCTGTACTTAATATTGACAACGCGCACGCTTTTTAATTTCAGTTACTGAATAGTCGGTTATTTTGTACTTTTTAGCCTGTTCCTATAAAAGTGTGTTTTTATAGTTTTTTAAACTACATATTTTTATCACACTTTTATTAGCTTCACATGTAACTAAGTCACAATGTAAGAAAATCTTGGAGTTCAATTTTAACCTACTTCTAACTGTCGTATTGATTTGAAACTTTGCAAGTCTATATGAATCCGATGACAATACAATAATTTGCTACCATTGAGCTGATCTGATGATGGAGTCAAGAGGTAGGCAATAGAACTCTTCAATGGCTGCTATAGGAAACCCCTCGAGTTTAGGCTCATTTGTTTCGTTCTGATGAGACATATTCGCTACACTTGGTGGTGAGGGTCTGATGATGGAGCAGGGAGGAAGCCTGCGGCAGTCCTTAATGATCAATAGGAAACACCTCGAGTTCTGGCTCATTTGTTTTGTTCTAATGAGACCTATTCGCTACACTTGGTGGTGAGGGTCTGATGATGGAGCAGGGAGGAAGCCTGCGGCAGTCCTTAATGATCAATAGGAAACACCTCGAGTCCTTGTTCATTTGTTTCGTTCTAATGAGACCTATTCGCTACACTTGGTGATGAGGGTCTGATGATGGAGCTGGGAGGAAGCCAGTGAAACTCCTTAATGACCACAAGAAACCCCCTCGAGTTTGGGCTCATTTGTTTCGTTCTGATGAGACCTATTCGCTACACTTGGTGGTGAGGGTCTGATGATGGAGCAGGGAGGAAGCCTGCGGCAGTCCTTAATGATCAATAGGAAACACCTCGAGTCCTTGTTCATTTGTTTCGTTCTAATGAGACCTATTCGCTACACTTGGTGATGAGGGTCTGATGATGGAGCTGGGAGGAAGCCAGTGAAACTCCTTAATGACCACAAGAAACCCCCTCGAGTTTGGGCTCATTTGTTTCGTTCTGATGAGACCTATTCGCTACACTTGGTGGTGAGGGTCTGATGATGGAGCAGGGAGGAAGCCTGCGGCAGTCCTTAATGATCAATAGGAAACACCTCGAGTTCTGGCTCATTTGTTTTGTTCTAATGAGACCTATTCGCTACACTTGGTGGTGAGGGTCTGATGATGGAGCAGGGAGGAAGCCTGCGGCAGTCCTTAATGATCAATAGGAAACACCTCGAGTCCTTGTTCATTTGTTTCGTTCTAATGAGACCTATTCGCTACACTTGGTGATGAGGGTCTGATGATGGAGCTGGGAGGAAGCCAGTGAAACTCCTTAATGACCACAAGAAACCCCCTCGAGTTTGGGCTCATTTGTTTCGTTCTGATGAGACCTATTCGCTACACTTGGTGGTGAGGGTCTGATGATGGAGCAGGGAGGAAGTCAGTGTCACTCCTTAACGACAATTAGGAAACCCCTCGAGTTTGGGCTCATTTGTTTCTTTCTGATGAGACCTATTCGCTACACTAGGTGGTGAGGGTCTGATGATAGAGCAGGGAGGAAGTCAGTGGCGTTACTTAATGACCACTAGGAAACCCCTCGGGTTTGGGCTCATTTGTGATTAGACCTATTCGCTACACTTGGTGGTGAGGGTCTGATGATGGAGCAGGGAGGAAGTCAGTGGCACTCCTTTGTGATGACTAGGAAACCCCTCGAGTTTGGGCTCATTTGTTTCGTTCTGATGAGACCTATTTGCTACACTAAGTGGTGAGGGCCTGATGATGGAGCAGGGAGGAAGTCGGTGGCACTCCTTAAAGACCACTAGGAAACCCCTTGAGTTTGAGCTCATTTGTTTCGTTCTGATGAGACCTATTCGTTACACTTGGTGGTGAGGGTCTGATGATGGAGTAAGGATGAAGTAAGGGTTCGGCTCGCGCATCTGGGAACTAATAGACTCTACTTGAATTTGTAAAACAAATACATACAATCACGCCTTTGAGTTATAATGTTTACGGGGTGGGCAGACACATGAATGGACTGTGAAATCGATTACCATCCATCCATAGCTTGCCCTTTGCAAAGTATGCATTCAAGTACTAAATATTGACCACGCGCACCACGCTTTTTTTAATTTCAGTTACTGAATAGACGGTTATTTTGCACTGTTTAGTCTGTTCCTATAAAAGTGTGTTTGTTTAGTTTTTAAACTACATATTTTGATACTTAGGTACTTGGTTTACGAGTAAGTAATAAAAATAAATGAATTGGCAGCACTAGTGGACCAATGTTAGCGCCTTATGGTGGTCACACACGGGGAAGATGCTATAAATATTTTATCTTAAGATCATCTTAGATTTCTGCGCGAACTGTTCATTTAAATATAACAACTTTTTCACGGATATTTTCACGCTCTTTTTACCTAACACATTATTCGTTTAGTCGCATAATGCCCAATTCGCAAAATGTTCAATTCTCTAAACGACCAATTCTCATAATGACCAATTCGCGAAATGACTAACTTTTTATTGTATGAAAACAGTATGTTTGTTATGAAATTTAGGAATATGGTAAATTAAATGCAATTTAATGAATAACGAATCCATTATTTCAAACATTTTTTAAATTTCATAACAAAAATACTGTTTACATACAATAAAAAAGTTAGCCATTTCGCGAATTGGTCATTATGAGAATTGGTCATTTCGCGAATTGGTCGTTTAGAGAATTGGACATTTCGAGAATTGGTCAATTTGCGACTATGTAGTCATTTCGCGAATTGGGCATTACGCGACTTTCAACCTTGAAATCTGTTCTAGGCGCCAGACGTATACTTGACTGACTTTTTTTTATTAGAGTGAGGGCAAATACAAACTTTACGTATACCAGTGTCAGTCTGGCATGCTGGACTCGGTCAGCGACCAGGATGCCGTATGTCCCGGTTATATTGGGACTCCGGGCTGTCCAGCACCCCCGTCGAGCCTAGATAGTAGGCTCGGTGGGGGGGAGCTGGGGGGTTCTAACCTTTCCCCAAAAGGGGGAGAGGGTGAGAGCCTCCTCCGATCTCCCTATAAGGTTACCCACTCAAGGTGGGCAGACAGATGGGGTGGTCGAGAGGAGGCACCACTACCAGCTAAACCCCTCACTACTTGCTCTCTCTCTGTTGACTGGTCACGGGGGATGTGGTGACAGTCTCGACCCGACGACGGGTGGCCTGGCCATCCGGGCCCCTACGCGGCGGTAGACGTCCGAGCAAGTGTGATTGTCTCTCCAGATGGCACGCGCCGTGCAATACTAACAACAGAACGCTTCATCGCCGGCCGGCAACACTAAGGAGTGAGGCGATCGTACTGACACCTTCTTCTCCCCAACCGTCTGTGGCGGATGAGGGCCGCCTAAGCGTCCTATTCGCGCGCCCTCTCCGCTGCCTCCTTTTGGAGGACCACGTCCTCGCAAAAGGAGACTGCCGCTTGCCAGCATCTATCACTGTCCAGCATCCGGCAAACGATGCTGGGCAGCGAAAGATCCGGCCCTACCACTGCCTCGAGGTCCCGACGCTGCGCCGACCACGCAGGACACACCTCTAGTGAGTGCTGCGCGGTGTCAAGCGCCTCGTCGCACTCGTAGCATTCCGGCGTTTCCTCCCGCTGGATTAGGTGCAGAAACTTACCGGCTTACTTCAGCGCTCCATGACACCGTTCCATCCACTCCGGCTGAAACGGGAGCACCGCCTCCACCAACCGTACGCGCTCAGACGGGCTGTTCAGCTGGAGGCGCCACTCCACTAGTAGCTCCTCCTCCGCCCGCCACCTAATCGCAGCGACCTCAAAGGGGGCCAACCCTCTCCTGCTTGCTCCCTCCCTCCAATGTTAGTGCTAAAAAATCCACTTTGCAAAAAATTCTGAATCATTGATTAAAGTGGACATAAGAGTGCCAAAAGATCCATCAATGGATCTTTGCAATGGATTTAAGTGGATCGAGGGGCTTGTGCACTTTTCATCTTTTTATTCGCACGTGCAGCGCAGTTTAGGGTTTGAAACATTGAAACTACACGAAATAAATATTTTTTTAGTATGTAAGTATACTTACTTAAATAATTTATGATGTAAATACAATCATCCGTTTTTTTTCCGGACTTACTCCGGAATTACGTGTAGTGCACAAGCGCACTTAGGGTACAGAACCCTAAAAACTGCCACTGTTTTACCGTTCCGACAGCTGCCACTTGAAGCTAGAATGAGAAACAAGTTAAGTGACGACCACGCACCAGCGAGCGACGGCGTTCATATAAAATGTATGAAAGCTATAGGAAAGAGGTCGGTGGCGGCGTTTTTCAGTGACCCGTGTGCGGCGACGCCTTACAGTGCGTTAACAATGCTAATAATCACACGTGAATCATACGTAACAAAAGCCAGTAAACAATACCGTCATAATGACTAATAAGGAAGCTTATGAAATCTACACAAACAGCAAGAGAAGTCATAAAAAATATACAAAAGAAATAGGTATGGTATACTAACTACCCTTACTGTTGGCACCCATAAAAAAATATATAGTCCTTGGCGAGTTTCTTGCCGGTTCAAGGCATCCCGCCGTAGGATTTGCGAACCGATAGCGTAGCTTCATGGACGTTCACAAGACAGCTGTATCAGCCTAAAATGAATAATACAATAGTACATTACAGCCGAAGACAAGTAAGTAAGAAATTACAATGTCGAGGATGGTTTGAAGCACGAGCCGCAGGCGAGGGCTCTAATCATTCGAGGCAATGTAATTTGCTTACCGTATAAGGCTTGTATAGTGCTTTTCTCAAGAAATGCGACGAAATATAAAAACTGTTTAACTAAATAAAATTTAGGAAAAATGTGATAGTAAAAAACCACGAGCCCTATAAGTAGCTTTCAGGCGGGATACTTTCAAGCTACTTATAGGGCTCGAGGTTTTTTTTACTATCACATTTTTCCTATACTTACAAAAATTGCATTGTGAATGCATAAAAATAATTTAAAATCTTAAATAAAATTTATTAAAATTTATATGACACATGTTCGGGCAATTTTATTAAATGTAAATGTTATTGTTTTCCCGGGCACACTCAAATCGCCCATAATAATATTATTTTAATGATGTATCATTAAAATACGCCAACAACACAGATTCTGAAAACGTATGTGCCTTTTTTCACTTTTCCAAGCTACGAACTGATCGTAGGATGTCGTAGGTTTTGATATAGTTATCTTTCTTTAGATTTTGCTGGTAGGTATAAGCCGCGCAGATAAAGAAACAATATGGAAATGGCGGCCGTCTGGTCATGCTATCTCGCTCACACATACCGTCATACTGCATGTAGACCACGTGGGTGGGTCATTCTATCGCGCTCACACTTAATGCTTTGCCGCCATTTACAGATTGTTTCTTTAACTGCGCGAGTTATAGTAAGTTTGCTTCTGCTCTTAAATTTGGTGGAGTACATTCAATGTCAGTATCAGTTTCATTGTCAGAACTCATTTTGATAAATAATACACAATTAGAAACTGTATCTAGATCAAATAAACCGCTGAAACTGAAAGTGATTCCCGCCGTTTTTTTTATTTTGGTTTGTGAGGCCATGTGGAACCATTAGTCATACAGCCTATTGACAGGAAATAACTCACTCATCACGAAATATCAAAAACTACTGGACCATGACAGGAAATAACTCACTCATCACGAAATATCAAAAACTACTGGACCAACGAAGATGTAATTTAGCAGGAATGTAGATTATGACTAGGAGACGTCCGCTAAGAACGGATTTTGGGAAACCCCCCCCCCCTGAAGGGGTAAAATTGGGGGGTTAAGAATATATGGAAATTCCTCATTTCTGAACTTAGAAGTATGAAAATTGGTATGTAAGATACTGGTCAGGATTAAAAGTGATCTGCGTAGGCAAAGTTAAAAAACTATCACCTAATGGGGTATAAAAGGGGGTTAAAGTTTATATGGAAACTTCCTCATTTCGAGTATGGAAATTGATATGTAGGATAATGGTCAGGATCAAAAATGATCTGCGCAGGTGAAGTTAAAAAAAACCCATAATAGGGTAGAAAGGGGGGAGGGGGGTTAAAGTTTATATAGGGGTATTAAGGATTTATTAAGGATTAAGGAGTTTGGATGTTTGTGGCTCAATCACAACAAAACGGCTGAATCGATCGGGACAAATTGCGCTCTGGCCTAGAGCATTTCATAAGGTTTTTTTTTAACGCGGGAAAAGGGACGATTCCCGAGGGATACAGATTTATTTTTTTATTTTACTTTATTCAATGTAGCATGGGTCCTATGACAGCTAATTTTCGTGCAATGCAAAATGTTGTTTATTATAAAGGAATAAGGTCTAACTTTCTAGCCTAAACTGCATAAAAAAAGTGTAATAATACTGCTTTTCTTGAGTTTTATTCCAATGCATTGAACTTTTGCTTTGCACGAATGAGCTGTCATAGGAGTCCTATGATAGGACCCATGCTACATTCTTAAACTAAAAAAAAGTTTTTTTGTAAAATGATCCCCACTTTGATGAAAATAAGAAGTCGTCTAAATAACCAAACTAAAGTCTAAATACGCATTATTCAGGAAAACTCCAGAACTTCTTGTCAGTTCTTGATGAAATTTGAATGGGACCACACGAGAAGCGTCACCTTTCAAATAAAAAAAGAATTAGCCAAATCGGTTCAATAACTAAAAAGTTCTGAAGTAACACACATAAAAAAAAAATTAAAAAAAATATACAGTCGAATTGATAACCTCCTCCTTTTTTTGAAGTCGGTTAAAAAGAAAGGTGGACCACGAACAAAGATTTGTGTTCGTGGTTCACCTAGGTGTACTGAGCAGGTGAACCACGCGACCACTAAGGGATCCTGACTTGGTGAAAATAAGATCACGTCAGAAGTACAAACTTTCGAAAAAATCATAATTTGAAAATGATCCCCACTTTGATGAAAATAAGAAGTCGTCTAAATAACCAAACTAAAATCTAAATAGGTACGCATTATTTAGGATAACTCCAGAACTTCTCGTCAGTTCTTGATGAAATTTGAAGCGTCACCTTTCAAATAAAAAAAGAATTATCCAAATCGGTTCATTAACTAAAATGTTTTGAGGCAACACACATAAAAAATAAAATAATAAAAAAGAAAAATATACAGTCGAATTGATAACCTCCTCCTTTTTTGAAGTCGGTTAAAAATAAAAAATAAAATAAAAAAAAAGAAAAATATACAATCGAATTGATAACCTCCTCCTTTTTTGAAGTCGGTTAAAAAGTGGTTATTTTAATATTACAAACAGACACTCCAGTTTTATTTATTTGTATAGATCACTATATACTACCGCCCGCGGTGGCTTCGCCCGCGTGTACTACACGACATTATACCATAGTAATGAGCGTTATTCCCGCGGTAAAAAATTGCCTATGACCTTCCTAGGGTCTCAAACCAACTCTATTTCAAATTTCATAAAAATCGGTTTCGCATTTATAATATTAGTAGGGGTGTAAGACTTAACATTATCAGTTTCTTTGTAAGACACAAAGGAAACCTCACGACCAACAGAATTCAATCAAGGCATAGGTATTTTGTCTCTTGCTCTTAACGAATGTGTCATTAATTTAGTAGTTAATATGACCATAATTACGTGTGTAAAATGCTATTCCCTTATATTAATTATATATATCCCTTATATAGTTAATTTAAGGGAGGATACCTTGCCGGCCAGCAAGCCGAAGCTGCGGTGGTGAGCGAAAGTCATCTGCGACGATTAGCACACGTGGGACCGCCGGAACCCCGCAGCGCCGCACGTGCTGAGGAGCAGGTAGCCTTGAGCGAGCCGCTGCTGCTGTAGCTGGCCGGCTGTATATTGTTTATTGAAGTGTAAACTTCTTTAGCGGCGTTGTGCACTTTTTGTGATGGGTAAAACTTGTAAACTCGCGTCAGGATCACTGACTGTATTGTAAGACGATAACCGTGTAAGACGATCACGTGAACGTAAGACGTCTGATCGAAAAATTTCTGTTACAATGTCATTTGAATACGAAGGCAAATTTCGCCGGGTCCGGATTACCAAACTAACCTTAATGCCGTCGCATTCCCCCCCGCCCGGGGAGACGAGGGGGATATGTGGGGCTCGAACCCACTAAAACCCCCGGAGTGTTTTCTATCCACGCGGACGGAGGCTGCGGGGACGGTTTGTCACTCAATCCGCGCCTTCCGCCCCGTGTCGGCGTCCATGGGCGACGCTCCGACCTAGTCATAGGACGCCATTGCGTCCAACCTCCGGTGTGGCGCGCCGAAAACACCAGGCGCGCTCCTCCACCACAGGGCCATGGTGGACGACAGAGTTCCCCGCTCCGCCGCCCGACCCCCTACCTATTGCGCCGCGTCCAGACGCTGCCTCTCCCTCGAGAGACGCGCGAAGCAGCGGACTTGCGGGCGCTGCGCCCCAGGGTGCTGCACCTCCTGGTGTTGTTTTGGAGACGCCGCCTCTGTGGCTTACCCTCAGGGCGTACACCTTTAACCGGTGGCGGGTCGCACCACCGGCTCCCCATCACATGCCCAGCTGGCCGTCCGCTCTCAGCGCAGACCAGGCATTTTGGTTCGGCTTTGCACGCGGCCGCCATATGGCCGGGCTCCCCGCACTTGAAGCAGAGGCTGCCTCTATCAGCCCCGCCCGGACATCTCGGTTTCGTATGCCCAACCCCCATGCATTTGTAGCAGCGCAATGGGGGAGGGGCCAGGAGCTTCGCTTGGGCGACGCTCCATCCCACGCGTATTTTGCCCTCTTCGCACAACCTGCTCGCCACATCTAGTGGGCACCGCAGCCGTATAAACCGCGTGCCGTCTCTTGCCCTCATTAACTCAGTCGACTTAATTTTACCAGAAGCGCAACCCGTCTTTGCCGCCACGGCCGAAACAACCTCGTCCCTCGTCACTGTTTCGTCCAGGCTGGAGACCTGGACCCCGACTGTTAGCTCTGGGCGACGTACATAAAAAAAAAATACTATGTTACAGAACTAATATTGGAGAGAACTGGTGCCTGTGCTAGGTGGGGTCAGACCCCCCTGTATGACAAGTCACCAGGCACACTCCACCCTTCGAATTATAACTATTTTAGGTATGTACAAACTAAGACAATTTTATACACTGGGTGTTCAGATTTATAGGTATAGAGAGATTAAACTACAGAAAATAAAAATGGTAATTACGTATAACTATAATTAATAAACAATCGCAAGCAAAGTTAAAATGTGCATCAAGCTTCATCAAGAAATATGTTGTTATTACATTATATTATTAGAGTGGTATGATAAATATATTAAGTAGTAAGGTGTATGTTTTCATAATTATAATAATGTAGAAAAATAAGTTTAAGTTGATTCACTGATTTGTTGTTATTTTATTATTGATAATAATTGCTCTGTATCATCATAATTGAACTTTTTTAGCCAAATCGAAACGGTATTTTTACAGGAAAATTTAGGTAAAGAGTAAATGGACAAAATGCTGTTAATTTTATTGTATAAGTGTCCTCCAAGGAAGCAATGAAACCTATGGGTGAAGCATTTGTTGCATTTCACAACTGAACATACTTTGTATTTACGTCGTCTGTTGGATAGTTGACCAGGGTCGTATGTAATGCTGGTGTGCTTTTTTAAAATAGTAGCAAGGATAAACATTTGTCTAACAGTGAGCACATCCCACAGTTGGTAGGTGGTGAAAGTCGGGTGATGGAAGGGAAGATACGCACTCACTTTGAGGATTGCTCTGTGCGCTCGTTCTAATTCAAGCATGTGGGATTTAGCAGAGCCACCCCAACTAGATATGCAGTACCCGACAATAGACTGGCATAGTGCGAGGAAAACGCTTCTTATTAATTTTAGATCAGCTAAGTGTCTGAGATTCCTGAACACAAAGATAAGCCTACGCAGCCGGCTTACCAGTGTCTGTATGTGATCCTTGAAACTGAGTGTACTATCCAAAGTAATCCCAAGGTATTTTAAACTATTACATTGCTCTAGAGGTGGACAGTTACAAGCTATATTACTAACACAGTGGTTGTGTCGGTGGCCGGTTAAGATGACATTAATTGGTAGCTGTGTCTTAGTAAGAGCAAAAGGAAGGTACTTCGTTTTTGCTAAGTTTAAAGTGAGAATGTTATCTCTTAACCACTTAGATACCGTGTCAAATCCTTCCTGGGCAAGGCGAGTAACCTCATTCCAAGACTCACCGAAAAATACCAGAGCGGTAACATCTGCAAAAGCGAAGATACTACCCTGATTGAGTTGGAGTTGACAGAGGCTATTGACGTAAACCAGGAAGAGTGATGGGCCTAAGACACTCCCCTGCGGGACTCCAAAGGTAACAGGTTGCTCATCACTAAGCCAGTCCCCTATTTTAACTCGTTGAACTCTACCCGTGAGATAGTCTGTAAATAGTGAAAGTGGTATGCCCCTTATACCTATGTCTTCCAGCTTCCGAAGTAGTAGGGGCACGGATACAGTGTCGAACGCCTTCGCTAAGTCCAAAAAGATTGCTAGGCACTTAAGTCCTGAGTCCAGCTTACGTACTATCAGATCTGTAAGGTCGTGTACAGCATCACCAGTAGATCTGCCCCTGCGAAATCCATATTGCGAGGAGGAAAGGATACTATTGTCTTCTAGGTAACAAACTAGTCTTTTATTAAGTATTCGCTCTAGGATTTTTGACATGGCTGGAAGTATAGAAATTGGCCGGTAATTATCGACACTGTATCCATCCCCAGATTTGTGGATCGGTTTTATCAATGAAGTTTTAAGTGCGCAAGGAAAGCATCCAGTATTTATTGCCAAATTACAAATGTAAGTGATTTTCCTTGATGAGCCTCCCGGAAATACCATCAATTCCTATAGCACAATCTTCTCTTAGGCTCATGATAGTATCCGCAACTTCAGTCTCATCTGTGGGCAGAATAACGAAGGATCCACCTCTAGAGCAGGAAGACACCTTTTGGCGGGACGTATCACTACTTATTTCACCAGCAAGTCTACTACCTAATTCAGCAAAGAATTTGTTGACATTATTTACACTGTCTTGTGGTGAATTTTCTGATATTAAGTTGTTGGAACAGTCTGTTTTATTACTTGGATAAGCAATACTCCGGATTGCTTCCCATAATTTTCTTTTTGAATCCCCTGCATTACGAATCAACTGTTTTTCGTAACTAGTTTTGGCTTTTTGAAGGATATTATTACAAAAGTTTCTGTAGCGTTTGTAAGTGCATCTAAGGATTTCATTCTCTGGATTACCTTTCAATTTTTTGTGTAAGCGATCCCTGTTTTTCATACACCGCAGAAGACCTGTAGTAATCCACGGTTTGATTACTCGTTTCCTGTTTGGTATACTTTTAGCTCGTGAGTTATCACTAATAGCCTTCTGCAGTAAAGAGATCAAGTAGTCGGTTGCCACATTAGTATTAGTTATTAGGTAAAGAGACGAGAAATCAATATTCTTGATTGCTACAGCGATACCCGTATAGTTAAGTATATGTTTTATCTTGGGGGGAATGGTTAAATTTTCAGTACTGAATTCGAGGTTGAGTACAACTGATGAGTGGTCCGTAACTGTAGACTCGGTAACATAACAAAATGCCTTTAATTGAGTTTTTAACATTATGTGGTCAAGGCAAGAATGTTCGCGTGTCGGCAGTGTATGACCTGCTAGAATAGAGTGACTCGCTAGCATATTAAGATATTCATTTCCACTACTGTCTATATACTCGGATCGGATATTTATGTTTATATCACCCATTATTATTATATTTTTATAGTTGCTTAATTTCGACAACAATAAATTTAATGAGTTTAGAAAATTCATTATGTTACGATAACTAGGCGAGCGATAGAGTCCTATAATACAAGTATCCAAATTAAGGTAGATAATAAGTCCACTTGAGTCCTCAAGAGACAGTTGCTCAGTTTTTATCTTTAGATTTTGTTTAAAATAAATGACCACTCCATCATTTTTATTTTTATTCTGATTAGTTAAAGTATAATCATAACTTGGTATTATGGGTATTATCGGATTAACTTGTAAGTAACATTCTGTAAGAATTATAACGTCCCAGTCAATTCCTGAACGCGCCAGCAGTGTTGAGAAATTTGGGAAGTTACAGTTTAGACTTCGTACATTTTGTGTAATAATTTTTAAGTTAGTATTGCTATTATGTATGTGATTATTAAGATTATCTACACCGCATAGTGCGCTCTCGGCAATTGATAACGAATCCAATGTATTATTTATGTTATCATTAAACTTATCGAATTTTATTTATTTTTATGATTTTATTGTGTGCAACTATCAGAGCAAAGTAGTGTCTGAATAAATAAAAGGTAATGGACCTGTGCATTATAATCTTGTAGATATAAAATTAAATATAGATTTTGCTATATGTGATATTTTGTTTTTTATTTAATGATACTTCAGTGCAAACATAACAGATGATAAATGAATAAATGCGCTTATAAATTAGTATGTACATCAGCTACGTCCTTTAAAACTTCACGGAGCTTGCACGCGAGTGTATCTGCTTTACTGCCACTCGGGTCTTCCAGCTGCAGCACCCTTGCTCCAGTCTGCGACTCTTTGATTCTAACACCCTCTTTTATACCAACGGCATCTAGGGATACCTCGGCCTTCGCCTTGGCCATAACTTCGGCGTAAGACAGGCCTCTCGCCTCTGCTTCCGGCAAGAGGGTAAGCACCACCGCAGAGGTGCCCGGATGGCTGAGATTCGGGAGCTTGCGGGTGGGCTTCTTTGTCGACTTCGTCGGTTGCTGGTTTTTTGGGGTCGGCTCTATAGGTGGTGGCGGCTTTTCCGGGGCATTTGCTCGTCCCTTTTGTTTTCCCCGTCCAGCGACCTGCGACCAGGTGAGCCCCGAGGAGTCTGTGGGGGGTGGTGCTCTCGGCTCGGCTGGAACCGGCAGTTGAGTACGGGCTGCAAGAAACAGAGCCTCAGTTCTCTTAAAACGCTCGTCCATTTTGACTTCTATGGAGGAGAGAAGAGACTCCTTCACATTCGCCATAAGCTTCTCGATGTGGTCACGTGTCTCGTACCGGTTCGACTTTATGGTGTGCAGCTCTTTTTGTACTTGTTTGTACCTTTCGACCGCAATTTTTTTTATTTTAAACAGGCGCCGGTCCTCAAGCGAAAACGTCTCAACTAGATCGTCCCACATAACAACAAAATGCTGAACAAAATCTTCCATTCGATTCGCCTCTGAAGCCGTCAACTTAATGCTCGTCGCAAATGCTTTAAAGTCGGTTAAGTGGTCTGCCATCTCGTTGCAAAGACCATCAACCCTACTCTTGATCTCTTCGGCTGTGAACTCCGCCTCTTTTTCGCCTGTTGGGCTGGAAGTCGTTGCAATGACAGCGCTCTCAGCGCTCGACATATCATCAAAATTTTGGCCACAGTTTTTCTTTGGACCCTGGGCAATGTCCATCCTCTCCGAAACGACTTTTAAATGTTTATTTGTTGCATTCATAATTAAACCCACGAGTATGGGAGAATCGGCTGTCCATCCGGGCAGAGATCCCAGTACCCGGGTAGCCCTACATACACTGGGGGGGCGGGAGGTACCCCAGGTTTGTTCGGTATTCGGCAGACACCTCTGCCTGCCACCTTCAGGCGGTCCGACGCCCACGTCCCCGACGCCGAACCTTTGAGGATTATTTTATAGTGGTTTACTGCACGCGGCCCCCGTGTTAGTACAACGACGGCCCCCGTTCCTGCACTACGTACAGGGTAACGGTGTGATTTTACATTTTTGAAGGGGTTTCGCTCCCCGCGGCCCCCGTGACAGAACACGGCAGCCCCCGTTCCTGCACCACGTACAGGGTTACGGTATAAACCTGGTTTTAGTTCGCGCCGGCCGAAGCCCGGTAGGTAACCCCCTTCCACTGGGGGGCGTTCCCCTATCCACCACCTGGGAGACGCGCCCGGTCTCGGATCCAGGAACTGCATCACTCGCGTGAGGCCGAGCTACAAAACTAACCTAACCTAACCCACAAACATACTAACTAGCATCTAAAATACTGAAATGGACGCAAAGTGGTGGACTTTGCGTCCATTTCAGTATTTTAGATGCTTGCTTATTATTTTTTTGTGGCTCAATTAATTATTTCTCAATTTCGCCATCTTTCCGAATGTTGTGATGGCTCTGGCACCTCGGTTAGAAAAGAGGCGGCGCGCGGGGCGGCAGAACAGAAGATCCTCCTCGGTTCAAATCCAGTTCGTATTATTTTATTATTTTTTCCGCTAGTAGTGGGGGGTACGCTAAGGAGCACCCGTCAGATGAGTAAAAAAATCGATTACCTGAAATACTCGAGCGCGTCAGATTTTCATAGGGGTTGTTCAGTGAACTCTACGAATGACTTACTACGAATAACTCTACAAAAAAATCCAATTTCTTAATCTGACGAATTGGAATTGGAAGTGAACCAAGCTCGCAGCAAAATTTTGAAAATGTAAAGGGTTGAAGGTCTCATTTTTTGGTTTTTTAATTATATCTCAGAAACAATGCGTCCCAGCGACATGTTTACTATGTGCAAAATGAAAACTGATTACAAGTTTTTCGATATCTTGTATAGTTATCGAGATGTCCGTTCTTGAAAGTCTGTAAATTATGGAATAAAAATTTTTGCCCTACATTTATAAAGATACTCAGTTACTACAATTTAAAATTTTAAACTTTCGGGATGTATTTTTTTAATTTGATTACAAGTATTCAGTGTGATGTTAGTGATAGGAATTCACACCGATAATAATGAGAGGTGAGCGGTAGTAGGAAAAACTGATCACGCCTAATACCTGTACTACAACTTGGTCTTTAATTTTTGTTTCGGTATTGTTTTTTTATAACATTTATTTTTATTCACAGTGTTGAATAACACTGTTGACATTTTGATATGAATTAAATTTACAAATAAAAAAGGAAAACTGAGAATAAAATTTACAAATAAAAAAGGTAACTGAGTGTCTTTAATAACTAGTGGGACAGTCAATATGACAGTGTTTCAAATGTACTGAAAACAAACATGGTTTTATACTACGATGTCTGACCTACAGCGCATTTTTGCTTGATTTTTTAAAGACAGCTGGGAAAGTTCATAACTATTGTGTATAGCTATGAGATAGAGTATAGCTGTGAGAGGTATGAAGCGTGGCAAGTCGCCCGGGCACGATGGTCTCAGTATGGAACATCTGCTCTGGGCCGGGGATAAGGTGTTTAAGCATCTGACAAAATTTTATAACTTATGTTTGAAATATGGATATCTTCCGAATGCACTTATGAAAACTATAGTTGTGCCTATAGTTAAAAATAAGCTTGGCGATCTTGGCTCCTCTTCCAACTACCGTCCTATATCACTGGGTACGGTGATTGGAAAAGTATTAGAGCGACTGCTCCACCCTGAGTTGATGAGGAATGTGCAGATATATGATGCTCAGTTTGGGTTCCGTGCCGGACTCTCAACAGATTCTGCAATAATATGTCTAAAGGCGGCTGTCAGGTACTACACGAGTCGCAACACATCAATATATGCCTGTTTCCTAGATCTAACCCGTGCATTTGACTTAGTGAATTATAACATTCTCTGGGCCAAATTACGTGAATCACGGGTGCCAGTACAGGTAATAAATCTGTTGAGACACTGGTATGGAAACCAAACCAATAGTGTAAAATGGGGCGCCGCAACTTCTAGCGACTATAGGCTAGAATGTGGAGTACGTCAGGGGGGTCTTACATCTCCGGATCTTTTTAACATCTATATAAATGGGCTGATCGAGGAACTGAGAGGAACCAGGGTGGGCTGTCACCTAGGTAATGTATGTCTAAACAACCTGAGTTATGCTGATGACATGGTTCTTCTCAGTCCATCTATCAAAGGCATGAGAAAACTGCTTTCGGTTTGTGAGCATTATGCTAATGCTCATGGATTGAAATACAATGTTTCCAAAACGGAAATGATGGTATTCAGGTCTGGTCAGGGTCCGGGCCATGTAAGTAATGTACACTTGAATGGTACAACTATCAGGGTTGTGAGGCAGTTTAAGTACTTGGGCCATCTCTTGACAGAAAAGTTGCAGGATGACTGTGATATGGAGCGTGAAAGAAGAGCCCTCGCTGTTAGAAGTAACATGCTCGCCCGCAGGTTCGCAAAATGCAGTAGAGACGTAAAGATCACGCTATTTAAAGCCTTCTGCCTAGGTATGTATACTTGTCAGCTGTGGGTGAACTATTCTCGAAAAGCATATAATTCTATAAGAGTTCAGTATAATCATGCATACCGAGCTCTTATGAAGTTGCCATGGAGCTGCAGTGCCTCGGGCATGTTTGCGGACGCGGGGATTCCGGACTTCTACGCTGTTATACGCTTGCGAATTGCCTCCTTTTGGGAACGAATACGCCGATCTGATAATTTAATCCTGTGGGCTGTCTCGCGCGATACGTTGAATCCTATATACGCTCACTGGATTTCCGCTCACTTGAGTAGCAACAAAAAGTAGAGTAGAATTGACGTACATTTTATGTTACTTTTTATTTGACGTATTTTTAATGTGATTTTTATTTTTATTTTTATTTATATCTTTTGTATACAATGTAACATTGTACTATGGGTTTTTTTGCCTGAAATAAATCATTATATTATTATTGTACCTTTTTGTAAAGCTTATGAAACTAGTATGTTATTTTACTAATTTGTACGCTAACTTTCCTACAGCTTTTTTACAATAATTTACGGCGAAGTTGGAGAAAAATACACAAAATAAAAATTATTTGTTACTAAAGAGGTTTTATTCCTGAGATTATGTAAGTTATGCGCATGCGGTATTTTTTAGAATAATCCCAAATTATTCAGCTTTCAGAAAAGTACTAATTTTATGTTTAAAGTGGAGTAGTTTTATCACAATTTATGTTTTTTGTAACAATTCAGAAAATTTCAAAAAAATCGAAGAACCGTCAAAACTCGTTAACCATCCAGTTTTGACTCCTGGTTCACAGGACTTAACTTGTTGCTAATGGCCTCTAGTATAATCCCTTTCAAGGAATAGGTCGAGTTTCACTGTCACCCTGTATATTACTCAGTAGAGTAATATA
This sequence comes from Crambus lathoniellus, assembly GCA_949710035.1. NCBI lineage: Eukaryota > Metazoa > Arthropoda > Insecta > Lepidoptera > Crambidae > Crambus > Crambus lathoniellus. The sequence continues at coordinate 36,852,570 of OX453296.1, forward strand.
CAGGGTGACAGTGAAACTCGAGTAGTAGTAGGTACTAGTAGTATACTAGTACCTACTACTCCCGCACCTTCGTCTCCGTGGAATTGAGTTCACAAAGTTTCATACAAGCTTTGAACCCCTTTTCTACCCCCTTGGAGGAGGAATTTCCAAAAATCCTCTCTTAATGCTACCCTACACTCCCCAAGAAACATACAATGTCAACCTTTTTTTTTTCACGTCAGGAAAATGCGTTACGCATGCCCCGGCAGTGGGAGATTTCCGGGGGTATGTGGGACTCTCCAGGTGGCCTACCCACTAAAAACCTGACTATGCCCCTTCACATCACCTTGGTGGCAATGCCTCGTCGAACCATTCGTCGTCCCCGGACGACAAATCGTTCAAGGATGAATTGCCACCGGGCGAGGTCACGGGAACCCTTGGACCATTAAACTGATCAAATTTTGACAACGGAACCAACTCTGAAATCGTAAAAAAAAATCTGTTTCATACATTTTGATATTTTCGATATTAATTTTAGTATGAAAGAGCTGTTTTTTTTTTAGATTTCAGCGTTGGTCTCATAGTAAAAGTTGTTCAGTTTGATGGTCCCTATCTTTCATAATTATTCGCGATATTTATTTTTATATATTTAATATTATTTATTATTTCATCAATTAACTAATTAGGATGTCTCTATTGCGACAGGTATATAAAGAACGTTTTTTTCAGTAATTTTTTCTGCTTACCGTTTTATAGCTCGATTTGCACATCTTCAAAGAACTACCCGGGTATAAATTAATTCTACGTAGCGGGAAGAATTCAAGAAAGTTAAACACAATTTTTAAGCTATATTTTTTATTTCAAATAACATTCCTTTTGTCACCTATGGGAGTCGTCTACTCGATTAAATAAAGCAACTCCACACTTTGGCCCGAACATGCGCTAAATATCATACATACTGATTTTTGATCAATCGCTTAGACCGGGCGGACACGACAGTTGGAGGTGTACATTTTTATACAGTATGCAAATTTGCGAGAACGTCTTATACGACGACATTAATTTGTAGGCACTATCAAAATTAGATTTTATATCCCTGTGCATCACGCTTGAAATTTAATTTTAAAATGTAACAAAAATAGTACGTGTGTGAAACTGAAAAGTATGCAAACGCATATTTGTCACTTATACTAGAAACGTTATCGATACAACAATTTGCATACTGCAAAAAATTATTGTTTTAGAGCCGAATATTTAACAATTTCAAAGCTTATTCTCGAAATTTGCACTCGCCCGAATCATTTTTTTCAGTATGCAAATTGTTGTATCGATAACGTTTCTAGTATAAGTGACATATATGCGTTTGCATACTTTTCACAAGCGTACTTTTTTGTTACATTTTAAATTTAAATTTCAAGTGTGATGCACAGGGATAAAAATTCTAATTTTGATAGTGCTTACATATGTCGTCGTCTAAAACGTTCTCGCAAATTTGCATACTGTAAAAAATTGTACACTTCTAACTGTCGTGTCCGCCCGGTCTATCTCCAAAGAAATTCTTTGTCAGGGGACCGAAGTGTCGGGTCATCATTTAACCCTTAATTCGACGCCGTACTGTATACTTCCCGTTGAATAAAAAAAAATCCACACAAAAAAATAGAGCATATACCTTAGGTTTAGATGCTAAAATTGCAACTTGAACTATCTAACCACGTTGTCAAAAATCAGCAACACGTGTGCATCGACGGGACGCGAGCAGTCACCAGCCAGATGGCGGGGAGGAAGGACGCGCTGCATGGGCTTTCGGTAAGTTGCACTTTATTTATTTATGTTGCGGCTTATTTTCTAGCAATATTATTGAAAACTAAAGATAACATACACGGAAAGCTACTCACATTGTTTTGATTGTCTTATTGAGTTTTGTTTAGTTTATACGACGCTCACAACTTGTATGTCCAGTATACTTCCCGTCATCAAATTACTAGTAAAGTAACTGCTTAATACTATGTCCAGTATTCTTCCCCTTGTCGATGTAGTAGAAAACTAAATACAAAATCGTATGTCTAGTATGCTTCCCGTTGCCGTCTTATTAGAATATTAACTTTCGATGTTTTTTGTAATGATATTTTCAGGGATCCGCTGGTAAAATGTTAATAGTTTACTATTTTTCGTTTTTTTCAGATCTTCAAGTCAAGAGGCCATCAATTGGTGGCATTGGTGCCACCTGAAAATGCTCCTTCGGATATCGATAGTGCATCTGAAAATGAAAATGAAGAGGAACTTGCAGTTCATAGAACTGAGGAGTTGTCGTCCTCACCCTGCCCTTCTATCGATTCATACATACAGAACATGAATATATTAGACAGCTCCGAAAATGATGCAAACGAAAATATTTCAATAGACAGTGACGAAACTTACGTTGATAGTGATGCTTTCATGGAGACCGTAAACGAAAATCTTCAAACAGAGGACCGTCCTAGCATCAGTGAGAACAACCCTGCGTTAGAAGCCGAAGACAACTTGATCCATGAGGACCATGAGCGACCTCCGTTGACTCCTATTATTAACAACGTATTACCACCAACTGGTGAAGTAAATTATAATGCTTTACCAAGTTTGGCTTCATTATTGTCGATTCCGTCACCAAATGTTTCGTCTATTGCTAGTCCATCAACATTAAGGACAACCAGGCGTAAAAGGCAACTACCAGTACGACCCGAGTCTAATGTCCGGGTCAAAAAGACAAAGAAAATGTTAATTGTGAGCTACAAATGGAAGAAAGGACAATACAGACACAAGGCTGACATTCCATCAAACGACTTCGTGTTTGATTTACCGGATACCGACTCTCCGTTGGATTTCTTTTATCGGTTCTTCTCCCCAGATATTCTCGTCGATATCGTCGATAATACAAACTTATACTCAACCCAAAGAACTGGCAAATGTATACAATTAACCATCGACGAGTTGAAAGACTTTCTCATGATTCTTCTTATAATGGGTATAGTGAAAATGCCGTCTTATCTAGACTATTGGTCTACTGAATTCAGGTATGCCCAAGTGGCTAACGTTATGCCACTGAAACGATTTGAGCAGATTCGACGCAATATACACTTTGTGGACAACGCCAATTCGGATGAGGACAGATACTACAAAATACGACCATTTGTTGAAAAAATTAGGAGGAACTGCCTAGAAACGGAGGAAGAAACAAAGTATAGCATAGATGAGATGACTATACCGTATAAGGGCACTAAAGCAGGAAACCGGAGACAGTATAACCCCATGAAACCTAATAAATGGGGATTCAAGAATGTAGTGCGCGCTGGTGCGTCTGGAATCGTCTATGATTTTTTGTTGTATGGCGGTGATGACACTTTTCGTTATATTGATTTTAGCGAGGAAGAAGAACAGATGACACTGGGTTCTAAAATGGTATTAGCCCTTTGCAAGACAATTCAGACTCCAGGATGTGCTGTTTATTTCGATAACTATTTCACAACGCTCGACTTGATCTGGTATCTACGTGAACACAGGGGGATTTTTAGCCTCGGAACCATAAGGCAAAACAGACTCAAAGGTTGCAAGGGACTGTTAAGTGACAAAGAACTGAAAAAAAGAGGCAGAGGTTCATTTAGCCAAGTTGTAGACAACGACAGAAAGATCGCGATTGTCAAATGGTACGACAATAAAGTCGTAACTTTGGCCTGTTCTTATGCAGATGCTTACCCAGTTCAGGAAATCAAGAGATGGAGCAAAGAACAGAAAAAGAAACTTGGTGTCACGTGTCCGCAGTTAGTTCGACATTACAATCAACATATGGGAGGCGTTGACTTGTGCGACATGTTGATAGCTCTGTACAGAACATCTTTCAAGAGCCGTCGTTGGTACATGAACATCTTTGGGCAAATGTTAGATATAGCGGTTAACAATGCTTGGCTACTTTACAGGAGAAAATGCAACATCAAGAGCGAAAAAAACATAAACCTGAAAAAGTTTAGACAGAGGTTGGCAATTGAATTGAGGCAAAAGGGAAGATCAATTGAGACGGAACCACCAAGCCCTTTACCGAAAAAAGCGCTGATCCAAAACCCAAGTGCACCGAGGCCCCCAGTTTCTGTGCGATATGATGGCTACAACCACTGGCCTGAATATACGACATATGGACGTTGCAAGTTCTGTAAAAACAATAAAACGAACATGCATTGTTCCAAATGCAAACAGAGGTTGTGCTTAGTGAACAAATAAATTGCTTTTATAATTTCCATAAAAAATAAGTAAAGCAGGGTACCTAAAAAACCAGTGACAGTTGGTATAGATTAAGCTTTTGTTAACGTTGGTGTGTATACATTGATATTTTTGATATTTTTTTTAAGAACACGTGTGCTGATTATTTTTTAATAGGTAAACTGTTGATTATTATGAAGATTTTATAGATACTTCATTATTATGTTCAAAACATAAGTGAGTTGTGCATACCTACTTATAAGTTTTTGGAGTTCCTATTAGTGTTTTAAGCATAAGCAATGTAACTATGAGACTGATTTGCTAAAATAAAATGACTATTTTCCTACGAAATCACTTGTTTCTTTTATCCTGTCTCTTTGACAATGGGAAGTATACTGCACGCGGTTGGAGTGCATTAGTTTCTTATAAACTTGATAATGTCCAGTATAATGGACCTAAGTTTTTCAGGAAACTGAAATAGGTAGATTTTTTCAGGTATTTTTTCGCAGGCTCCCTACAAGCTAAGAATCGAAATGTGTAACAATTATACAAAATTTATTTAAAAAAATATCCGTCGAATTAAGGGTTAAAGTGGAATCGGAATGTTTTAGTCTTTGAACCCATCCAGTGGGATGATACTATTATAAGATTTAAACTATTTTTAATACATATTTTCACAATTATAAATATGCGATAGGTAAGTTTAAAAGATGTAAGTTAAAATATATAAAACAGTTAGGTACGTTCAAATATTTTTATTGTCCATGAGTAGAATATAGGTACGATGTCAATTCATTTGCGTTGACGATTGATTTTAAGAGTATACGTACGGTAACATTACAATTCCGTTCATAATTATTATGAACTGTTTATGATTAGAGTATACGGTAACAGTACAGTAGCGTTTACAATTAATTTAATATAATTTTTAGAGATGGTATTTAGCAGAACGAAGGATAGGGTACTTGTCGCCGGTGCACAAGCCGCGGAAGTCATCCATGGATAAATCGACGATGGAGATGCCACCAAGTCCCTTTGATCTAAAAAAGAAACAAAACATTAATAACGTATTAGAAACAAGTTGAAATTTAAATCAGGTCAACAGATGTCATAAAAAAGTAAATTTTTTGGAAAGATAATATGCTCAACTATTAGTTTATTTGGTACTAGCGGATCCTCGTGACTTTACCCGCGTGGTACCCGTTCCCTTGGGAATATCGGGATAAAATATAGCCTATGGTAATCAGGGATAATGTAGCATTCTAAAATTGAAAGAGTTTTTGAAATCGGTCCAGTATTTTTTTGATTTTATTCATTACATACATACATAAGTATTATACATCTTCGATCATAAAAACCCATATACGTATACAAATCTTTCCTCTTTATAATATTTAGTATAGTATAGATTAAGTCGAACCAGTTCGGATTCTCTAAAGGTAAAAATACCATAGACGCTGCTTGGGAGGGTAAGCAGGACGTAATTGGTGTATTCTGCGACCTTTCCAAAGCTTTCGATTGCGTTGATCACCAAACTCTTAATTAAAAGAGTTTGGTTGTTAGAACATTGTGGTGTCTCTAAAAATCAAAAAGTGATTGTTAGTAATACTGCGTCCCCTGGAGCCCCCTTTATTATGGGCTATACCATGGCCCGCTATTATTTCTCGGCTGCTTGCGCCCCTACGAGTGAGATAGAAGATGGCTTTGGCTATACCCTAAGGGTCAATATTGGGCCCTTTACTATTTTTAGTATTAACTGTATTTTTAGAAGTGCCACATGTCATACTACAGCCCGTCAAACAATTCAGATTCAGTTGCAGAATTTACACAACAATTCAATCCAGGTCGTGTACTCTCACGATTATATGTGATGTTAACACCTTTAGATTTATTTTTATGAGGTTTAGTTGAAGTCTAATCTGTGTCAACAAGCCCATGTACGTCCATGCACTAAAAGACGAAATTCAATGCTACATCAACGAAATTTAATCACATTTATGCAAAACTAGCTGACCCGGCAAATGTTGTTTTGCCATATATATAAATTTATAAATAATACAAGACTACATCATTATTATTTCTAATGTGTGTGTTTATACCTACAGAAGCTGCCGGCACCAGACAACAGATAGCGCTAGTTATACATTTCCAATAAAGGGGCCCAAGATTGTATCTTTCCTAAATATAAAAGTTATTCTGTGAAGTACACTGCGTGTCAGTTAAACTGTGCGCGCACGCGCGACTGGGGCATTTTTGGCGCTAGTTACAGTACATTTTTGTTCTGTGCTTAAGGAAAAGATTAGTATTCGATTTTAACCGCACGCAAACGTCAGTGATTACATACCTACTCTTTGGAAGCGGCCATGGAAGAATGACAGTTTTTTACTGAAGGTACGACAGTTAGAGTGTGTGTCAGATAACTCTGCACGTGCCTGGCGCGTTTTTGGCGCTAGTTACAGTGCATTTTTTTGTTCTAATGTTATAGAAAAGATTAGTACTTATTCGATTTTTACCGCGCGCAGACTTATCTGACGAGCACTTTAAACGGTTTTTTTATACATATGTACCATTTTATACTTAATTTTCCGGAATAAAAAGTAGCCTATGTGACTCTCCAACTCCCAGACTATAACTATACCAAAAATCACGTCGATCCATTGCTCTGTTTTGACATGAAAAATGGACAAACAAACAAACAAACTTTCACATTAATTATAATACCTACCTATTAGTATGGATAGTCAGAAAATTTCGACAAAAGTCAACGCCCGATTCTTTCGTTGTTAACATAAGGTGTTAAATTTCGAAAATACTAGTAAAACTCGATAATCGAAAAGAACGAATCTGCGTTTTGTTTGCTATAGACTTACTTGACGAACTTCGCCTTCTGTGCAGCGGTGTCTGGGTCTTCATAGCTCACCCAGAGACCAGCCTCACCATTGTCGTCCGGAAGGCGGAAAGCGTAGGTTCCTGTAAAATATCAAGGTCATATGTTAGAATAAAAGGTGTGTCGTGTTATTGCCACATAAAAAGATTTTATATATGTAAAAAAATAAAATGTGACGTGTTAATGCAGCCAAATTGTGCATGCATGCACCCCAAACTGCCCGACCCTTCGATCATATAAACCCTAGATAGTAAACGCACAGAAAGTGAATCCGCCAACGAATGCTCCATTCGAAAGGGAGCAGTAGATCGCTCTCAGTAGTCATTTGACCGCCCAGCGAAAAGATGCCTAAAATGTGCTGAGAAGATGCGCAAAAACAATTCGAAAAAAGGAAAAAAAGAGATGTAATATCATATTTTCAGTCAGTAGGTATTGAACGTAAGTATAATTGCACAATTAATTTAAAGTCAAACATGAACTGAAACTATCATAATTTCATTATTTATACTAAAATATTGCAATATTCCTTGCCGCGCAACCGTTTCTTCTATTTGCGTTAGTAAAACAGAGCTGCAGACATGACGAAATACGATTCGCTGTTCTAGCGTCGGCCGACCATCTGAACTTTCCATGTAATAAGATCGTAAGTACTAACATGCCAACCTAATTTAAATCCAATTACTGTTGCTTAGGGTCAAATATCAAATGTGGTGACGGCAGTATTCGGAATCGAAATATCTATAACTATAACTACTAATGCTGCGCCGTTGGAATCACTTTTTCAAGCGCATTTAGTATGGAAATGTGTATCTAGAGTTTATATGATCGAAGGCCCGACCCTAGGAATAGATAGTTTTTCTAAATTTGCCCGAGGGATTTCCAAAATGATCCGGAAACGGACTATTTATCATTGATATCTCGGACCTTTTGAGCTAGGTAGGTAGTTAGGAGTGTGGAATTCGGCTCCCAGTTCTATCGATCACAAAGAAATAAGTTTAGTTCCTTCTCCAAGATTTAATCTATCTTGATGCCACTTCATTCACCTCAATTTATTCAAGCGGCTGATGTGTAAAACTAATTGATATTGTTACTCTTGTATTTAGAATATTAGTTTAACTACCTACCTACTTATTGTTTGTAACATACCAATAGACGTTCTTCTTAATACCTAATACAGCACCGCCCCTTGCTTTGTCACGTTAATTTCAGTTGATTATACAGTGCGACAAGGATCTTTTCACACGTGGTCAAAATCGGAGCTAACCCTCATTTACTTGGTCATTCAGTCAGCTAGCGCTCCTGCCAATGTCATCAAAGTAACAAAATATGATCCTCGCACTGTACTTGTATAGTGTATAGTATAGTGCCACAACAACATACAAAGGACATCATCCATTTTGGTCCAAATTTGAAAGTGCCGGCCAAAAAGAAAAAAGCTATGATTCTGATAGATCTTTTATTGTTATGGCACCAAAATGAATTACTAAAACAAGCCTGTTAGTTCATGTTTTTTTTTGTTTTTTTTATTCTTATTTGAAAAGAGGGTTTAGTCTCACTCGCCCTCTTTATAATTTCTTATTAATTCGGGACATAGTCAGTATGACTATGTCCCGAATTAATAAGAAATTATAAAGAGGGCGAGTTATAATTAGAGGTCGGATAATCGGATGCATATTTACCTAAAGTTAATATTTGGCTAGGAAATTATGGAAGCGGCTTCTTAAAACAGGTTTTTTTTAATATAAATCCCGGGATTCCAGAAAATGCGCGAATGCAAAATTAGCCAGTAACATGGTGTGGAAAAGATGTCTTTAGCATCAGGGATTTATTTAAAAAAAATGATACAAAAGTGCATTCCATAACAGCTAACACCTCAAGTTTAGGTAAATATGCATCCGATTATCCGATCACTGGTTATAATATAAGAATAAAACACTTTTATTCCTTGGCCGGCACTTTCACATTAAAATTTGGACCAAAAATGTATGAAGCCCGGATGATGTCCTTCCACAAACATACCTAACCCGTTGACAGGAGTGGATTAGCCACATGCGTGGCCACATGCAATACAAAATAAGCTGTCAAAATGGACTGTCGGCTGTCAGCAGTATGAAGAATATTTCAGTTCTAAAAATGACCACCAGGTTAGGTAGATATAGTTTGTGGCATGTGTGCAAATATGGGCCAAGTGCAGCATAAATAACTTCAATATTAATTTAAAAAATCTTACAATCACACCAATTATCCAGCTCATTAAAAAACTGTGTTATGGAAACTAGTTAACGGGCAAATAAATACTTTTTTTTGTAAATATATACATAATATACATAGATAACACCCAGACCATGACAAATAGACATGATCATGCACAGAAATATTTGTCTTGTTCGGGAATCGAACCCGAGAACTCTGGCGCAGAAGGCAGGTATCCTACCCCTCCGCCAAATAGGTCGTATATGTAATTACGTGTTTGTGTAGTTGCATAAGTCCACAAAATAATTTAAATGCATACTGACATCTAATACAATGTGCTTAAATACGATTCTTCATTGTTTTTTACATTTTAAATCTTTAAAATTAGTAATAGTAGGTACCTACTACCTATTGATGGTAATGAATGGTGGCAGTGTTAAGTACAATCTATGTATGGGAATAATAAAATTATTATGATAAAATAAAAATTAAATGTTGTAGCCGGTGTGGAAAGAATTTGTGTAACCGGTTCAGTGAGTTTATCCATTATTAAAAACAAACAAATGAAATAGGTACCGAGACATTCCTCTTTTTTTTTGTGTTTTTTTTATTTACTACATTCTACTAACAGCTTATGTACTATTACATTAGTTACTGAATTACATTACAATAGATATTTAACTAGATACACAAACTAATTACAAGTAGACACCTCATTTTAATAATCTTAATTAATACAATTTTATACGAGTTTAATCCAATTTTTTTTTAAAGTTTACTAAAGCCATGAAAATTCTTGTCTTAGCTTTCGTTTAACATATAATTAATCAGAAATTTGCGTATCTTGTTAGGGGAATCATGGAAAACATCAACTACGTCACAATATTCATTCAGAATCCTGGATAGGCGAGGAATCTTCCATTCCTCGCCTATTTCGCACCCAAAACAGTGTACCTTAAAGGAGGACAAAGTGGTGTTATGGGTTTTCAAGGCACCCTACGTGGGACTCTCAGTTTAAACTGCGATAAAAGAGTAGGACATTTAATTCTACTTGTAAGTACATTGCTTAGGAAAATAAGATCCAGCTGGTCCCATCTTTTCTCAAGTGAAACAATTTTAAAATGTTTGAGCCTTTCTTTATAATCCTTTACTTTTTTTGCTATACCTTTAGAGAACGCAAGGTGCCATAGAAACCGTTTCTGTATTCTTTCAATACGAAGGGTATGAGAAGAGTAATGTGAACGTCAAACAACACTGCCGTATTCCAAAATGCTGCGAACTAGTGAGTTGTACAATATTATTTTTGTTTGCGAGTTTTTAAAGATCTTAGCGTTTCTTAATACAAAGCCCAACATTTTTGTTGCCCACAACTGACCACATTATCAATTTTGAGTGACGAAAGTTAACCTTTGATCAAAGTATATTCCTAGATCCTTGACCACCTCTGAAGTTTCCAGTGCAACACCTTGAAGATAGTACTGAGTGTCAGTAAAGTTAATTTTTCGCGTAAAATGTACCTGTTTACATTTCAATGGATTGAGTGTCATGCCGTTTTTATTGCACCAATCGACCAAATTATCAAGATCTTCTTGTAACTTTGCAACGTCATCTTCTGTTTTTATCTGATGGCCCATGTTTAAATCGTCAGCGTAAAGGAACGGTGTTGCTAATGTGCTTGAACAAGTCGTTGATTAGCAGATTGAACAAGATAGGTCCAAGGTGAGATCCTTGTGGTACCCCAGATTGTATATTACGTTTGTTTGAGCAATAAATAACCATTAACAACTACAAAAAAAATCCTATTTTCCAGGTAGGATTTCATCCAGTTCAACAAGGGACCGGTAATTTCCAAAGTGCTTAATTTTGACAGAAGTACACTGTGACACACCTTGTCAAATGCCTTGGAAAAATCTGTATAAATGACATCGATTTGTCTCTGAGAATCGATCCCCTGTGTCAAAAAGTTTTCGAAGCATACCAAGTTAGTACTAGTACATCGAGCTTTAACAAAGCCATGCTGATGATCTGTAAATACTTGTTTACAGTGATTCGAAATCCACGGGCAAATCAGGGACTCGAATAGTTTTGCGAAAACATTCAGTAAAGAAATTGGTCGATAGTCATTTATACAAGCTGTATCACCACCTTTGTGTACCGGTACAAGTTTTGCCTGCTTCCACTCATCTGGAAATATTCAGGACCTGAGTGATGCGTTATAAATAGTATATAACGGCTTAGCTAGGCTTTCTTCACATTTTTGTATATAAACGGCTGGGATTTCGTCTGGTCCATAACCTTTATTTATATCTAATTTCTGTAACTTCTCGAGTACATCTTCTGTGCTAATGTAAATTGTGTGTAAATTACTGCTATTTAAATTTTCTTTACTTTCGCTGAAATTAGTACTTGCTTTAGCATTGTAGACTGAAGCAAAGGCTTCAGCAAATAGTTCACATAATTATATACTCGCCACTCGAGGCGGTACTGGTTGAAGTGTACATCGTTGTGGGGTATAAACTTTTTCTTTTGCGTTTTCCCTTTGTAAAGGACCAGAATAATTTTGGGTTCTCTCTTATTGATTTTCAATGCCGTTTATGTACCTCTTGTAGCAATCGGAAGCTAACTTGTCGCATCGGTATCTTAATAGTTTAAATGAAATTTTGTCTAAAGGGTTGCCATATTTGTTATTAAATAAATAATAATAAATAACTTCTTACATTCACACCAATTATCTAAGCCCATTTTAATTTCATTAAGAAACTGTATCAATGCCGTAGTCTAACAATATTCTTTTCACGTAATAGATTAATAAGATTTTTGGTATACCACAGAGGATATTTACATTTTGTCAGATTTTTTTTAGGTACAAACTTTGCTATGGAGTTAACGACTATGGACAAAGTGTTTATCATACTGTTGACATCTTTATGGTCCCTAAATATGTCTTCCCAAGATTTACTTTTTATAAAATCATTTATACTGTCATAATCAGCTTTAAAGAAGTCATGTCTTATAGTATCACGCTTGTATGGTAAGGTTTTTCGATTGAATGCTCCTAGGCTTATTTCCAGGGGAGGAGGACGAGTGTCTATTCTGGAGAGGATATCTGCGGCGGTTTTAATTTGACAATTAGGTATGTTGGTAAGAAACAGATCCAGAATATTGCCACTTTTGTTAGGTACTACTTTACTTATTAAATTGGTCGAAATCATTTAATATCATAAAATATTTTAGTAAACTTTCTGAGGCAGACATATTACTACTTACAGTTTGATTCCATTTTATTTGTCCTAAATTAAAATCTCCTACAATGCAAACTTTGTTCTTTATATGCTCAAGAGCTACATTACAATTACACAAAAAGTTATCTAAACAGGCAGGTGTTACCGGTGGGGGGAGATACACAACACAAAAAGTAACCTGGCTGATGCATTTGCATACTGGAATATCTACAGTCACCCAGAGATCCTCCAGGGTACTATCCCACTGAGTATTTCTATAAGAGTTTATTTTCTTCGAAATGGCGATAAGAACACCACCACCATCATTTTTATTTATAGCTGTTAAATTTCTATCCCTGCGATAGACCACATACCGGTCATCAAACAGTTCCCCATCAAAGATGCTATCATTCAGCCAGTTTTCTGTTAGAATTATAATCTCTCTCTCTCTCTCACACTCTCTCTCTCTCTCTCTCTCTTTATAAAATAAGAATAGATAAATGAAAAAGGAACATCGCGGTTTTTTAAAACTCGTAAGCAACTCAAAGATAACTTAGAAATTACAACTTTTTGAATAGTTGCGTGCGACAATATACGATTACACAATGTAGGTACAGGGTTTACATTTTGCTTTAGTAAACAACTTTTCCTTTTTTGCGTTGGCAATCCAATTTATAGTAATGGAAATGAAATATAGAAAAAAATGTGCTTTATTAGTTATCCGTCACATAAAACTGACTTAATTTACCAGCACCATTAATAATCTACCTACGCCGTGAAATGAAATTGCGGAAACCCTGACACAGTAGTTTTTCAGAATATAGAATAGATTTGATCTAAAAATAACGAATGGAGTCCATGCCAGATAACTTATTTGCGCGCAACTGGAGCTTTTTTTGGCGCTAGTTTCAGTAGGTATAGGTACATTTTTTTGTTCTATTGAGGATTATCATCATCATCATCATCATCAGCCTATTAACGTCCACTGCTGGACATAGGCCTCTCCAAGAGTACGCCATCGAGCACGATCAGTGGCTGCTCTCATCCAGCTCTTGCCAGCCACCCTGCAAAGATCGTCGCTCCACCTAGTCTGAGGGGGTCCTACAGTACGTTTGCCGATTCGCGGTCTCCACTCTAGAACTCGCTTACCCCAGCGGTTATCGGTCCTGACTCCTGCGGCTTATATGGCCGGCCCACTGCCACTTCAGTTTGCTAATCCAGTGGGCTATGTCGATTACTTTGGTTCCCTGTCGGATTACCACGTTCCGGATTCTATCCTTTAGAGAAACTCCGAGCATAGCCCTTTCCACTAAGGATAGTATGGTAAAATATTAGTATTCGATTTCGACCGCGCTAATACTTATCTGGCGAGCACTCTAAATTGTTTTTTATAATTCTGTCGCCTTCTTATCAGAGGTCAAGCGACAACATCACAGATAATAAAGTTAAATAAAGGTATTTTATAATTGAAAATCAAACGAACTTACCACGTGAAGTGTGATCACAATTCTGTGAACATATGCATTCGACGCGTTTTACGCGAATGTGTAGCAAACGGTTTCCATACAAACGGCGATAACGTTTCCCACCCTCAAGTGCCCTCAACCTTCCGTATGTTGTTGAAATTAGGGCTGTACGTTTAGCTTTTTCTTAAATTCATTGTAGATTTGAAAATATTGGCACTTTTTTGTTTTGTATGAAATAACTAAAGTGCAAATATTTCCAAATCTATGATAAATATTTAAGCCCTAGTTCTTATGCATTTCAACAACATAGGTAGGTACCGAAAATTCATTGCTGTACGCTATCGCCGTTTGTATGGAGACCGTTTGCGACACAGTCCTCTTAATAAATTAGGGTAGGTATATAATTTTGTGGTTTTGCGCTATTTCTTTAACACTTGTAGGACAATAATATACAATATTAGCCTAATATAATATTTGTTTAATTATTTTATGGCGTGGCGGCACCAAACATACGAGATAAATCTGCCTCCTTGGTTAATCCCATGTCTGAAAATTTAAATTAAGCTGCCATAGTCTCTAAGCTTTGCCATTAACCAGCAATGAAATATAAGCGAATGTGTTAAATCACAACTAAAACAGCAATGTATACAATCTGTACGTTTTGATATCCTATAAAGAGTGCGTTTCCATAGAAGTGGAACTGCACAACTAATGAAGGATATGAGCATGGCCTTCATTTGTCATTTGAAGACCATGTAATGCCTTTAAAAGGACATAATATGGACTTCTAATGTCAATTGAAGCCCATGCTCATATCCATATTTTTAGCCGTTAACCCCCCAGCTGTGTCCCCTATACTACGCGTTCACTTCATCATTGCCGCTACCTCGCGGCCCGCTTCGTCATACCGCACCCCCTGCGTCGCCCGTTTTAATTACTGCACGGGCGACGCAGGGGGTGCGGTATGACGAAGCGGGCCGCGAGGTCGGCAATGATGAAGGAACGCGTAGTACATTCGACAGGTGATCTGACATCACCAGCTCCTTACTCTTGTTTGTTACTTACTCTTGGCATTAGATTAAAATATGGACTTTATTGCAAGGCGATAACGTTCCATTGTTTGACATTTGTATCAAGACAGACCCGTATTTTAGAACGACACTCAAGTAGAGATCTCTTCTCAAGTACAATTAGAAAGGGATGTAAATACATGCAACGAATACATTCATTCCTTACTTACCATACAAACTGAGAAGAGATCTTCACTTGAGTGTCGTTCTATAATACAGGCCTAAGTTGTGTGAAAACAGACCTCAGCTTCGCGCAGCTCCGCTTGTGGAAATGTACTTAATGTATCTTATGTTATCACTGAGACCAGAATTATGTATTTTACTTAGGTATGTTTATCCTATCGTATTTTTCAGAACCCTTTAGTATGAGTTTGGCAAACTGTATTCGTAATCGAAAACTATCGCTCTATCTCTTTCATGTCCTTTGACTGCTGTACCGACATGAACAGTTCATCCGATAGTTTTCGTAAACGTTGACAGATAAAATTAACTCATACCAGGGGTACAGTAAACGAAATGTACATAAAACAGTTTTTCTGGTTTAAACATTTTATAACTATTTCTAAGATTTATTCATCGAAAATGTTGTTCATAGGATACCGACATGATTCTTGGCATCAGAACATTTTTTTGTGTTTTCAGAAGATAACTTTAAAAGATGAGGTACCTATTTATGAATTTATGAATTAAGAAATAAGCCAGAATTTCTTTCAAAACACACTTCATATCAAAAACAAATTTTTGAAAAACATAAAAATTCTGAACTTATTTTCATGTTTTCTTTTGGTCACTTTGAACCTTTAAGAAAAAAAACACAAAGCTCTTGCGTCTCTGGAAAATCTTTGTCATTGTTATGAAGTATGTTGAAGTTTGTTTCTAAGGAAGTTGATTGTGCAAATTGGCCAGGGCGCGTGGCCCAGGGTTCGGTGTAAAAAGCGAATCCAAATGTACTTCGTTCGTAAAGGCCTGCTGTGTAAATCAACTCCCTTGTTATAAAAAAAACTTACCGAATCGTTTGCTAGGGTCAGTGACCTTCCTGAGGTGAGGGCGCATCATACCCTTCTGGTGGTTGGGGTTAATGAGCTTAGCGCACACTTCGGGGTAGCTGAGCAGACCCTCGGTCTTGGTGTATGGACCTTATAATATAGAAAATGTATTTTTAATCCCACAATCAAAGAATCATGATCGCTTTCGTATGCGAAGACCAATCATTCTATTTTCTTCTGCTTTCGTTAAAATAAACTATTATCTCTTAATAGCAATGTCATCCATTCACCAAAATGTTATTTGAAAATTCCGTTACTGATACCGCTGGCAAGTTCATTACGCCTGCTCTTCTTGTCAGTTAAAAAGTCTTGAATGGGCGCGCGCGGTAGGAAAATGTTGACGATTCTTAGAGGATATTTGACATAAATAAAATGTAGTAAGTATATATTTTTAATACCTGCTTCTCCAGGGCCATCAGCGTGGATCGGAGGCACTCCAGATATTTCGCTGTCGGAATCCAACTTCCAGGTGCGAGCGAAAGTGGCGATTGCCAACACTAGTTTGTTGGTAGGCGCTCCGTGTTGCTGCCTAGAAACATGAGGAGACAAAAATAAGTTCAGGGCAAACTGTACATAATAATATAATGGAGCGAAATTTGTCCCACACTCATGGCAAGTGGAATAAAAGCCTGTAATAATTAACTTAACTAGTAAAGGTATAATCCTTCAATAAAAACAGCGATCTCAGACAAGGATTTGCTTGACCAAAAGTTCTCATCATCTGAAGATAGTTCAATGGCAAGCGCTGATGAGAAAAAAAAGTCACAAGAGGGACCAACCGACGAAAAATTCACATGGAATATCATAAAAATATAGGATTGCATTACATAAGCTACTAAGCTACGTTCAATGACATTAATTCTTAGCTTTCTCATTTTCTAAGCTCTTGTTTTCAGAATGTGTGGTATCTAGTCGTAGCGCACGCGATGACCAATCAATCTATGCTCTCCACAGTAAATATAGGTACTTGCCAGTATGCGACCTCGGCGTCCGCGTTCTGGAGCGGGTGGCGGTTCTGAGGGGCGTACAAGGGGGTGGTGTAGTCAGCCTCTTTGGGATTGCGCTCTGGAGTAATCGCGTACGATTCGATGTTTACGAAGTCCACCAAGTTGATGATTGCCGGCACGTCGAAGTATACTGAAATTAAAAACATAATGTTTCAACTTTCTTATTTTTTACGGAAAGGAAGAAATGCATGTCTACACAATCAATATTAACTCATTTTTAGTAACTAAATGAGTGTTGAATCCTTGAACAGAGTGCCTTTCTTTGTTTTGCTTGTTACTTTTGTACGATTAAGTGTTTAGCAACAATATGTTTATTTTAAATGCTTCTGAGTTTCTGACAAAGCTGATGAGTATTTTTCGCCCGTTTTTCTTGTTGTGACAAGAAAAATTATTAGGACGATTTAAATGTAAGTATTACCTAAATATTACCCAAATATTTTTTCTATTCTATTAAAAAAAATGCAATATGGAAGTAGTCTTTACTAGAGGAAAATTAACATTGGGAAGTACAGTAACAGACAGTTGCCTGTTAGGCTTGACGCCGAGCCGAGTGCCTGCTGCATCTCGTGGACGAGGGTGGTGAATCTATGCCTGTGTTCTGCTAGTTACTTTGTATAAATATATAAAAATATGGCAGTAGTCCTTACTAGAGGAATTAACGTTAGGAAGCACAGTTACAGACAGTTGCCTGTTGGGCTTGACGCTGAGTGCTTGCTTCATCTCGCGGACGAGGGCGGTGAATCCCTCCCTGTGTTCAGCCTCCTTTTCGTCAACGGGGGTGGTGCCGAAAGTCTTCTTGATACCGTGCCAGATAGACCCTGCACACATTAATACAGACTTATATTTTAACATGTTTCATAGTTGACACAACACCAAACTGTTAGCATTCTGGTTTTGGGATTTTGTGGAGCAAAGGCATATTGTGATGAGTCTTCTTGAAACATCGTGATTGGTCATTATTCAATGGTTGAAATTATACAGATCTTAAGTGCATAAAAATATTTCAGAAAATAATATCCTACTAAGTTAAGGAATCGTATTCACAAGTGAAGAACTTAAAAAAAAACATTTTCCAGTATTTTCTTAAGATGATCCTGCAGGCAGACATGGAATACTTTACAGTCGTTTTTAATATTATCTCTAGAAATCTGGCTCATTAATGGCAATGGATATATCTGCTATCGCCAGCACCACTAAAGCTCAGATAAATACATACCCAAAGTGGAACGGATCTTCTTTGGCTTAACCCTAGCGAACTGCCAAGCCAAGTCGATACCATCGAAACCGTGCTGGTCGGCGAGGAGGACACCAGAGTTGACGAACGCGGTACGCGCTTGCGGCGACTCCAACTGGAAGCAAAGAATATGGTTCATCATGACTTGGATTCTTACAAACTTATTCCTGACTCCTGACAGAGGTATTTCTAATTCCCAATTAATATAATATGGCCCCTTAAGTAACAGTAAATTGGTATTTTTATTTGGCTATCAAAACTGTACAAAAGTGTTATAATAATTTATGAATCAAAAAGGAAGTTGTAATATATCTACCAAAAATTGTTCTTATTTAGCAACCGAACTGTTTAAAATAATTATAATTACCTGCTTCCACTGGCTTCCGCTAACCGGCTTGCCGCTAAGTGTCACTAACACCAGATTTCGAATTAAACGATGTAAAAAATGGTGATGGTCGAAAAGATGGTTGAAGACAGAACAGGGCTGAAGTAGGAAGAGATTTTAAATAAAATAACGTTCAACTTAAGCGTTAGACTCACCAGAAGATTGTACTTCTGTATATCCTCGGTGTCAGCGTCACCACCGATGGAAAGCAGGACCTTCAAGGCAGGGTACTTGGTCTTGAAGTTGGTGATGGCTCTGTAGTTGGCGTGCGAAGGGTCGACATCCAGGTTCTCATTGAGGGGGATCATCTTGAAGGTGTCAGGCTGAATACCGGCGAATCCGTACACCAGGTGGGTGCAGAAGGACAGGGCTGGGTCCAGGTGTGCCAGAGGCAGCATGCGGGCTTGAGCTGGTATAATGCATCCCTCAACTATATTAGGTTGTCAATCTGATTGTTGGTTAGCGCGTTCTTACATACGACTAATATCCGACTCCAGTCTTTGAAAGGAGATCAGTCAAATTGGACAAAAAAGTAAAAGTGTCGGTCAACGAAAATAAATTGCACATTATTATTGTAAACGATGTTACGATCATTTTTTGTTATGACTTCAACAGTGTACGATTAATGGCCAAGCAGTTATTCGAGTTTGAAAATGTAATTTTTTCTTCATTTTCAAACTTGAATAAAGTTTCACCAAAGTGCGGCCAACAAAAATTAATTGCATATTATTATTGTAAACAGTGTAAAAACCATTTTTTGTTACAACCTCAACAGTGTACGATTAGTGGCCAAGCAATTATTCAAGTTTGAAAATGTAATTTTTTCTTTATTTTCAAACTTGAATAAAACTTGGCCAAAGTGCGGCCAACGGAAATAAAATAAATATTATTATTGTAGTGAGCGGCAAAAAAATTAAAACAATTTTTTTGAAAAAATTATCCTCTGGATCATCGATTCTACTCTCGATTCTGAACAAACTATTTCATCAGTTTCGCTAGAAGTATTAACACGTTGTATATTGTGAATAGTGAAATTGGCTGAAATATACAGCTACATCCGATGCAATGAGCAGTTTTCAGGCTAAACTATTTCTAACTCTCGAGAGATGGCGCTAGCAAATTTTAGGAAATAGCCGTATAAAATATTATGGCTGATATAGGTACAGCTTGCATATTATAGTGCTTTGTGCATGAACTCGTGCTCATATTATATTTGACTAGCGGCCGCTTGCTGTTTCACCCGCGTGGTTCCCGTTGCCGTCGAAGTATCGGGATAAAAAGTTTAGAATTCCGTGTTATAATCCAGGCGATCTACTATCTGTATGCCAAGTTTTAACCAAATCCGTTGTGGTTTTTGCTTGAAAGAGTAACAAAGATCCATACATCGATACTCGCAAACTTTCGCATTTTTAATATTAGTAGGATATAATGCTGCCTTGTAGATTTTTTTTTATATTTTAACCGGCCATGGCTTCTGAGGACTTCAAACGTATAACGTAACAAGAGGCTACCTCTTGTACCGATGGCAAATATTTTTAAAGAGTAACACAGTCTAACAAATATGCTGTTAGTCGGTAAATGGAAAAGAAAATGAGAAAGAACTAGACAATTGTAGCCGTTAGAGTACGAATTAGTCAAACTTACAGTAGATTACCGATAGCTTGTTCCAAATTTAACATAAAACATTTATATTATCTTATCCTGTAAAACTTTTATAAACCTTTAAGTACCAATTTTAAAAACAATACTAAAAATTTAAAAATCAAACAGTATTATTATACCTAGGTACTTGAAGGTTCTCAGAATTGATCAAAACTACGATTTCCTCTTTCTCACGGCATGCGGCATTGAATTTTATTTTTTTCATACTGAGCTCACCTCGAAACAAATATTACGCTTACGGCCAAACCGCAATACAATTACAGTAGGTATTGTAGGTAATCTATATATATAAATAAATATGTAGTTTAAAAAACTGAAACAACACACTTTTATAGAAACAGACTAAAAAGTACAAAATAAGCGTCTATTCAGTAACTGAAATTAAAAAGCGTGGTGCGCGTTGTCTCTATTAAGTACTTGAAATGCATGCTTTGCAAAGGGCGCACCACGCTTTTTAATTTCAGTTACTGAATAGACGCTTATTTTGTACTTTTTAGTCTGTTTCTATAAAAGTGTGTTGTTTTAGTTTTTTAAACTACATATTTATTTTTTACTTTTTAGTTTAATAAATGGCAAGCCATGGATGGATGGTAATGGATTTCACAGTCCATTCATGTGTCTGCCCACCCCGTAAACATTATAACTCAAAGGCGTGATTGTATGTATTTAGACTAAAAAATTCAAGTGGAGTCTATTAGTTACTGGATGCGCAAGCCGAACCCCTACTTCCTCCCTGCTCCATCATCAGACCTTCACCACCAAGTGTAGCGAATGGTCACATCAGAATGAAACAAATGAGCCCAAACTCGAGGGATTTCCTAGTGGTCATTAAATAGTGCCACTGGCTTCCTCCCTGCTCCATCATCAGACCCTCACCACCAAGTGCATCGAATAGATCTCATCAGAACGAAACAAATGAGCCAGAACTCGAGGTGTTTCCTATTGGTCATTATGGATTGCCACTGGCTTCCTTCCTGCTCCATCATCAGACCCTCACCACCAAGTGAAGCGAATAGGTCTCCTCATCAGAACGAAACAAATGAGTCCAAACTCAAAAGGTTTCCTAGTGGTATTTAAGGAGTGCCACTGGCTTCCTTCCGGCTCCATCATCAGACCCTCACCAACAAGGGTAGCAAATAGGTCTCATCAAACCGAAACAAATGAGCCCAAATTCGAGGAGTTTCCTATTGGTAATTAAGGAGTGTCACTGGCTTTCTTCCTGCTCCATCATCAGACCCTCACCACCAAGTGTAGCAAATAGGTCTCATCAGAACGAAACAAATGAGCCAGAACTCGAAGTGTTTCGTATTGGTCATTAATGAGTGCCACTGGCTTCCCCCCTGCTCCATCATCAGACCCTCACCATCAAGTTTAGTGTAGCGAATTGGTCTCCTTAGAATAAAACAAATGAGCTTAACTCGAGGGGTTTCCAAGCAGCCGTTGAAGAGTTCTAATGCCCACCTCTTGGCTCCATCATCAGATCAACTCGATGGTAGCAAATTATTGTATTGTCATCGGATTCATATAGACTTGCAAAGTTTCAAATCCATACGACACTTAGAAGTAGGTTAAAATTGAACTCCAAGATTTTCTTACATTGTGACTTAGTTACAAGTGAAGCTAATAAAAGTGTGGTAAAATGAATCTCTATTTCCCTTGGTCACGGCATCACGCGTGAACGGCTGGACCGATTTGGCTAATTTTGGTCTTGAAATGTTCGTGGAAGTCCAAGGAAGGATATAGGGGTAGGGTAGGGGTAGGGTAGGGTAGGGGTAGGGTAGGGTAGGGGTAGGGGTAGGGTAGGGGTAGAGTAGGGTAGGGTTGGGTAGGGGTAGAGTAGGGGTAGGGTAGGGGTAGCGTAGGGGTAGGGTATGGTTGGGTAGGGGTAGAGTAGGGGTAGGGTAGGGGTAGCGTAGGGGTAGGGTAGGGGTAGGGTATGGGTAGAGTACGGGTAGGGTAGGGTGGAGTAAGGGGTAGGGCCACGGGAACGAAGTCGCGCTGGGTCAGCTAGTAGGTAATATAATCATGTCCTGAAGATTTTGAATTGAAAAATTACCTATTAGATATATATCTAAGCATGCACGCACGCGCGGGAGCGAGACCGATTTTGCAGATTAGGCAAAAAAACACAAAATCACTTCGTATTAAAAAACTATAGCGATTTTTTAAAAATGCTTCTACACGATCCTAAATATAATTGGTGTCCACTAATTAAACCAATTTCCAATGGTATTTGTAACCCCATTTAAGAATAATCTTGAGTTTTCGTATTTTTTAGAGGTCTTTTCGAAAATAAAAAGTGTCGAGGCAAAATCATAAAACCGTGTTTCTGAAACTATACGAATCTAGATAAAGGTATGAAGAAATATATATCTTATTACCAGATTTGTAACAACTCTAACCGTTCTATACTTTTATATGAAAAAGTCCATATTTTTCCGAGTAGCGCCTCAATAGAATTTTTGATTGAACCTACTGGTCTCTGAAGCTACTACCTACTCAGTGAACGGAAAAAGCCTGCTACTACTACATTAGGTACTATAAATTTTATAATAAAGACAAGGAAGACAATACATTTTAGCGAAAGCATATCCTTAAAGAGTTGAAACATGATGAGAGTAAGAGAGTACCTATTTGAAATGCAGACAACCTCAGTTCTAGTTAAAACAAAATGGACAAGAATTGGACAGAAAACAAAACAATCTTTAGTTTACAGCAATAAAAACTAACACCTAAGTTTTTAATGCCCTTTACTTGCGCAATAAGTAAGTAGGTAAGTTTACATTATTCAGTCGATTTATCCAAATCTTAACCCAAGTTTGTATTCCTATTTATATAATATCTCATATTTATTTTGCTGATCGCGTGTCTTGCCACACATCCAAGTAGGTAAATAAATATTTGTTCCATTCGATTCTCAGAAGTTCCACATTATTTGTTCCTCGTGTTATCTTATTGTTGACAAGTTGATATAAGTTCGATGGGTCAAAACCCTTGGCCGATTATTTGTTCTCACATCTGTGCTCGTGGAATAAACATTGATCAACAGCGAAAGTGTCGCGAGTTCGCGACGCGATAGCTCTAAGTCTTACATAATAACTACCTAATATCTTTAATAGCTACTTCTTAAGAAATATTAGGATTGTTCTTTAGAAATATTTTGACGATCTCCGTGGTTTTCAAGGTGCCGCTAACTCTAGAGGTCACGGGTATTCCCGGTCGGGTAAATATTAAACAATTAAGTTTTCGATATTTTCTCGGGTCTGGGTGTATGTGGTAGTACCTGTCGTTGTTTCCAATTTCCATGACACTAGTGCTCAAACTTCTACAGTTTGGTATTGGAACAATGTATGTGACGGTGACCAATAGGTTTCTATTTATTATTTATTTATTACTTATAATCTTTAGCTGTTAGTACTAAAAAAATTAACGATTTTTAGTTTTAGCAATAAAAAATAGGTTACTTATCTTAGCTCCTAGGACAACAAAATTTTGAATGAAATAAAATAGGTACCTACCTATTAGAAAAGTTTTCTGTTTACTACATTAATTATTTTCATTTGATTACACATCACAATTTAGTCGACAATCACAAAAATCCTTTATCTTTATCATATGATAGAATTATATCTATACCTGCTAGAGCTGTTTGTCACAGAACTAATTAATTAGACTAACTTTTTGGTCAATCATGTAATCAAATATTTTCATAATAAGCTCAAAATATTAGCTTGTAAGTAACTACAAAATCTTTTCTTGGAGTACCTACCCGACTTCTAGAACATAACAGGAAAGCGGCCGCATTGAATATTTTCTTAATCAAACAACATAATATTATAATAAGTTAGGTACTCATTGCTATCATTTGTACATTAGTATAATTTTTAAGTACGTTTATATCCTTTGTTCGCTGGATACCAGATTCGCAAAATACCAGATTCGCAAAACACCAGATTCTCAGAATACCAGATTCGCAAAACACCAGATTCTCAGAATACCAGATTCGCAAAACACCAGATTGGGCGTTTTCACATTGGACGATAACGGTAACGACACGATATCGGCACGATATCGTCGGACTGGCAGTTTCATACAATCACTACTAAATGCTTTCACACTGTGTCGTTACCGTCAACGATATCGTCTGTCGTGCCGATATCGGTGACGACACAAGTGCGGAAGATGCGAAGCCGGTTATTAACGAAAGTAACCAAGGGTAATTAACAGTTTATCTGTTATTTACTGCATTTTTGGGTTTTTACGCTAAAAGCCACCGCTAGGTAGCGCTTGTTTCTTGATTTGCTAGGTGTGAGTTCCGCGACGATTATGCCTGCTTGTTGATTGGTGGAGAGGAGAGAGGAGGTGGATCTCCTCCCGCCTCACCTCTCCCTTCTATTTCGAGTATGTAATATCGACAATGACCGAACTATAGTAATAATTTTTAAGTGACTTCAAAAAAAAGAAGCTTCTCAGTTTGACCTGTATTTTTTTGTATGTATGTTTGTCCGCGTTTATCTCGCTTTTGGCTGAACTGATTTAAATGCGGTTTTCAGGAAAGTATTTGTTAGATTTAGGATAAGGTTTTAGTATTTTAACCGACTTCTAAAAAGGAGGTTCTCAGTATGACCCGTATGTATGTATGAAGGTTTGTCCGCGAGATGCGGTTTTCAGAAAAGTATTTGTTACATTTAGGAGAAGGTTTTGGTATTACAACCGACTTTGAAAAAGGAGGTTCTCAGTTTGACCCTTTATTGTACATTATGTATGTTTGTCCGTGAATATCTCACGTTTGGCTGAATCGATTTTGATACGTTTTACATCAGATGAGTATTTGTGATTGATGCGGTTTATGTGTACATTCCTAACATACTATAGGCACAGTTTAAGCAATCTTTCTATACAGTTGGACGACGCCCTTGAAGTATGGCGATGCCGACGCCTGTATAGGTATTTACGTAAGTACGTAAGGGTTGTCACTTTAAAATGCGACCGTGGACCTTTTACGACCCCGGGTGTATACATTGGTATTGCGATATTAAATTAATAATATAATTTAACAATGCAAATGCAATGTCAAAATTATTAAAAAATTCAAGACGGCGGCCGACTTTTTTGTTTGTAGGCTGATTTTGATGAAACTCGATTTATGGTACTATTTGACAAGAAAACAGCAACGCAATGTTAAAAGTATTAAAAAATCCAAGATGGCGGCCAACTTTTTTGTTAGCACGCCGATTTCAATGAAACGCAGTTTCTGGTACTATTTTGACAAGAAAACAGCAACGCAATGTTAAAAATATAAAAATTCAAGATGGCGGCCAACTTTTTTGTTTGCTGGCTGATTTCGGTGAAATTCAGTTTCTGGTACTATTTTGACAAGAAAACAGCAACGAAATGTTAAACATGATAAAAATCCAAGATGGCAGCCGACTTTTTTGTTTTTGGGCCGATTTTGATAAAACTCAGTTTCTGGTTCTATTTTGACAAGAAAACAGCAACGCAATGTTAAAAATATAAAAATCAAGATGGCGGCCAACTTTTTTGTTTGCAGGCCGATTTCAATAAAACTCAGTTCGTGGTTCTATTTTGACAAGAAAACAGCAATGCAATGTTAAAAATATTAAAAATCCAAGATGGCGGCCACCTTTTTTGTTTGTGAGCCGATTTTGATGAAACTTTGTTTTTAGTACAATTTTGACAAGAAAACAACAACACAATGTTAAAAGTATTAAAAAATCCAAGATGGCGGCCAACTTTTTTGTTTGCAGGCCGATTTCAATGAAACTCAGTTTCTGGTTCTATTTTGACAAGAAAACAGCAACGCAATGTTAAAAATATAAAAATTCAAGATGGCGGCCAACATTTTTGTTTGCTGGCTGATTTCGGTGAAATTCAGTTTCTGGTACTATTTTGACAAGAAAACAGCAACGAAATGTTAAACATGATAAAAATCCAAGATGGCAGCCGACTTTTTTGTTTTTGGGCCGATTTTGATAAAACTCAGTTTCTGGTTCTATTTTGACAAGAAAACAGCAACGCAATGTTAAAAATATAAAAATCAAGATGGCGGCCAACTTTTTTGTTTGCAGGCCGATTTCAATAAAACTCAGTTTGTGGTTCTATTTTGACAAGAAAACAGCAATGCAATGTTAAAAATATTAAAAATCCAAGATGGCGGCCACCTTTTTTGTTTGTGAGCCGATTTTGATGAAACTTGGTTTTTAGTACAATTTTGACAAGAAAACAACAACACAATGTTAAAAGTATTAAAAAATCCAAGATGGCGGCCAACTTTTTTGTTTGCAGGCTGATTTCAATGAAACTCAGTTTCTGGTTCTATTTTGACAAGAAAACAGCAACGCAATGTTAAAAATATAAAAATTCAAGATGGCGGCCAAATTTTTTGTTTAAAATAGTACCAGAAACTGAATTTAATCGAAATCGGCCAGCAAACAAAAAAGTTGGCCGCCATCTTGGATTTTATATTTTTAACATTGCGTTGCTGTTTTCTTGTCAAAATAGTACCAGAAACTGAGTTTCACCGAAATCGGCCTGCTAACAAAAAAGTTGGCCGCCATCTTGGATTTTTTAATACTTTTAACATTGTGTTGTTGTTTTCTTGTAAAAATTGTACTAAAAACCAAGTTTCATCAAAATCGGCTCACAAACAAAAAAGTTGGCCGACATCTTGGATTTTTAATATTTTTAGCATTGCGTTGCTGTTTTCTTGTCAAAATAGTACCAGAAACTGAGTTTCATCGAAATCGGCCTGCTAACAAAAAATTTGTCTGCCATCTTGAATTTTTTATACTTTTAATATTGCGTTGCTGTTTTCTGGTCAAAATAGAACCACAAACTGAGTTTCATTGAAATCGGCCTGCAAACAAAAAAGTCGGCCGCCATCTTGTATTTTTTTATACTTTTAACATTGTGTTGTTGTTTTCTTATCAAAATTGTACTAAAAACCAAGTTTCATCAAAATCGGCTCACAAACAAAAAAGTTGGCCGCCATCTTGGATTTTTAATATTTTTAACATTGCGTTTCTGTTTTCTTGTCAAAATAGTACCAGAAACTGAGTTTCATCGAAATCGGCCTGCTAACAAAAAATTTGTCCGCCATCTTGAATTTTTTTATACTTTTAATATTGCGTTGCTGTTTTCTGGTCAAAATAGAACCACAAACTGAGTTTCATTGAAATCGGCCTGCAAACAAAAAAGTCAGCCGCCATCTTGTATTTTTTTATACTTTTAACATTGTGTTGTTGTTTTCTTGTCAAAATTGTACTAAAAACCAAGTTTCATCAAAATCCGCTCACTAACAAAAAAGTTGGCCGCCATCTTGGATTTTGGAAATTTGCCTTTTTTTAATAAGCGAGATGAAGATTTGCACTCACTCACACTACATGTCGTATGCAACATAATATTAATTTAAAAATAAATTATAACGATAAAGTCGTGATAGCCCTGGAAGACTTGTCCCGAGTACAACAACAAATAACTTAAGTAGGTAAGTACTTTGAAGTGCCCGACGTCTTGAAAGTACTTACTTACGTTATTTGCTGTTAATTCAGTATAGAGGTATTATTTATTTTTTACTTTTTGGTGGCATTTTTTTAAAGGCGCTTTTTTATATAGGTAAGTAATATGTGCATGTAAAAATAATGTGCCTTATTGGTGTGGATCTATAATTGGTTTACTGTAGCTATTAATAGTTTCATAATTGGTATTTTAACTGTTGATCCACCAAATAAATAAAATGTCCTCGAAAGTGTCCTGGCTCATTCGAAAAAATTTATAAAACATTTTACTTCGCGCACACAGTTTATCGAAGAGAAGGTAATATGTTCCCTCTAAATATCGCACTTGAAGAATAGGATCAACCCAAAATGTTCTTTGACGATATCGTTTTTTTCGCCGTAAATATAAAAGATAAAGCTAACGTAATTTGTTTACTGCTGCCATTATTACCTCGAATACCTATACTAGTATAATAACTAATATAAAACTTGGAGCCGCGCGGTTACTTTAGCTGGTATAATGCGACTAACCGAATAGCAAGCTGCTGGTTATCGTTTCATACACCGATATCGTTCCGATATCGTGACGATATCGTGACGATATCGTGCCGATATCGTGCCGATATCGGCGGACGATATCGGGACGATATCGGTGTAATATCGTGTCGTTACCGTTATCGTCCAATGTGAAAACGCCCATTCTCAGATTACCAGATTCGCAAAACAACAGATTCTCAGAATACCAAATTCGCAAAAAACCAGATTCTCAGAATACCAGAGTCGCAAAACACCAGATTCTCAGAATACCAACTTTGCAAAGCATCAGATACGTAGGTCAATAAGACGAGACAAAATATCTATACTTTCCTTTTTATTTTTATACGAGTAGGCTTACTTGCTATTACATTTAAAAACAACAGAAGTACAGTACAGTCAAGAAATATAATTTTCATCCCATCGATTCGAAAAGCGATGATTGTTTAGATAAACAATCATCGCTCAAAATAAAAAATGAACCGTTTTGGACCCTGTTATTAGATAATAACAGGGTCCAAAACGGTTCATTTTTTACCTGTTATGACAAGAGGGTATAAATGAGATTTGAATTTTGAACAGCTTCATAACAGGGTCCAAAACGATGAGATTTGAATTTAGAACATAATTAAAGAAGCATTGGTTGGAGTGTAGCAAAGGGTGCAGTACTTAAAAAAAAATTCAACTGATTTTGTATGGGGCCGGGACTTTTTTCGGGACCGAGAAATTTTCAAAAACGGAATTTTATAAAATTGAGAATATCTCGTAAACGGTGAGTCGTAGCTAAAATCTAACAAAACTTTCAACCCCCCTACGGCATCCCCGGAGATACTTATAAGGAATCTAATGGACATATATTTTTTTTATTTAATTTTTTTTATTTCAAAACTCAAATTTTTTTTCTTGCCCGACTAGCTCTATAATGTATCCGAACGACAAAGAAAGGTAGGTAGTTTGAGTTGTCTTTACTGCTTTTCTTATAGAGGGGGATGAAAAGCAGAGTGTATTACTCGGCCGCAAAATTATTTTCACCTCGGACGGCGTAAATTGAATCCCTCGCTGCGTTCAGGATTCTACTCTAGAATCCTTCAATGCGCTCTGGATTCAAAATAGCGCCCTCGCCGTAAATATATTATTTTGCTCCCTTGTAATATAATCTACTATTCTAACATACCTGAGGTTTAATTTTGTATAGCAAGCAAATTGTCATTCTCACATTAAGAGCTAGTTAGCATTTAATACTATTACTGAAATAAAATGTTCAACTTTAATGCATTGCGAATAGCAGAGAGAAAAATAGCAAATATAATTTCTGATTTTTGTAATCACAAACTCCCCTAGACTGCTTAATTTTTTTATTTTAAGCATATTTTTTATATTAACATTTTCTTGTTGTGGCTATGTTTTGTGATACTTATCTTTTTTTAATCTGGTATTCTGAGAATCTGTTTTTTTGCGAATCTGGTATTCTAAGAATCTGTTGTTTTGCGAATCTGGTAATCTGAGAATCTGGTGTTTTGCGAATCTGGTATTCTGAGAATCTGGTGTTTTGCGAATCTGGTATTCTGAGAATCTGGTGTTTTGCGAATCTGGTATTTTGCGAATCTGGTATCCAGCGAACAAAGGGTCTATATACCTATCAAACCACCCAGTAAGATTTTGAAATGTCTTTTTGCAACTTTGCTTAATTTAATTTATTTTAACTAAGCATTTCTTATTAATTAAGAAATATTACGATTTTTTTTTATTCATAAAATGTTAAAATATTTTAGTAATAAGTATCAACAATTGCATACTTACCAACTTCAAAAATTATCTTACGACTATTCACATCATTAGAATATTATTATATTACGAATTGTCTTACATATTTATTATGAGTGTCAAACATTCCGGCCGGCTAGTTTGCCAACGCAACATGGAGCGAAGCATGCTTAGGTTGAAGGACAGGTGGACGACTGCAAAAAGTAGTAAAATAACTAAGGTGAGCTATGTTTTACAAAAAATAAGAAAACTCAAATGGAATGTGACTGGTCATAGGTATCATGAGAACCCTCAAAGGAAAATGGACGAAAGATGTCATAGAGTGGTATCCTAGAAATGGAAAAAGATTAAAGGGACGTCCGATCAAAAGATGGGAAGATGATCTACCAAAAGGATGGAGAAGGTCAGCTCGGGACAGAGTGGAGTGGAAGAAGAAAAAGTGGGAAGAAGCTAGGCCCCTGCTAGGGGAGGCCGATGTCGAAGGACAGCCTGACCAATAAAATGGTTGCTGTTTAAGATTTAATTATGTATTTGTATTAGGTCAGTGAATAAAGGCTATTATTAATATTATATTATTAATTGATAATATCAATTATTAACGACAAAATTCATATATTATAATATGTTCACTTTAATTAGGTAACGACAAAATTCCCATATTGTGCTCACTTTAAAAGTGTTTAGTGCCGAGATAGAAGATGTGGTTTTTTATCAAAGCAACCTATATTACCTTCGATCATAATGATCGATGTATATTACCTATAAAAAGACCGGCTAACGAGTGAACAAGGTCAAACCTGATTCAAGATCATTCCTAGTGATGTAGTGATGTAATGATGTAGTAGGTCGGTAATAATGTAACTGGTAACTAGGGTTGCCGACAGTTTTTGCTCTATATTATATAGTAGGTACACTTACTAAGAAAAGGGGCAAAAAAATATATAGTAAGTATTAAGAAAATATAAGTAGAAATTTATTTATTTTTAATTATTTGAACAGCAACCTTTCTAAAAAAGAAGAATAAAGAGACTAATTTGAAAATATTTTAGACTAGCTATTCCATACGGTTTCACCCCCGTGGTACCCGGTTCCGTGGTAATATTGAGACAAAAAGCAGCCTATGTGTTGTTCTGAGTTATAAGCTGTATTACTGTACTGTAAAGCTTCATCTAAATCCGTTCAGTAGTTTTTGCAGGAAAGAGAAACAATCGCATTTATAATAGGTACTAGGTTTCCGCCCAATTACACAATGTTTTCCCGTGGGAATAAGATATTTTACGGGGTAAAGAGTAGCCTATATTATATGCTATTCCACGCAAACGTCTGTTGAAAGCAAGGCTAAAGAACCTAGAGCCAGGCTTACCTGACACTACACTGAAGATATCCCGGACGTCAACCTGTATGAGATTAGAATAGCTCTCAAGCAACTTAAAAAAACCAGGTGGCGGGCGATGACGGAATCACAACAGAGCTTCTGAAAGCGGGCGGTAAGTCGATACTCAAGGTCCTCCAGAAGATTTTCAACTCTGTCATCCTCGAGGGCAAAACGCCAAAGGCATGGGGCAGAAGCGATGTGATGCTATTCTTCAAGAAGGGTGATAAGACTCTCTTGACTTGAAGAACTACCGACCCATCTCGCTTCTGAGCAATATCTACAAGCTGTTTTCGGGAGTCATTACGAATCGTCTCGCTCGCAGGTTTGACGACTTCCAACCTCCCGAACAAGCCGAGTTCCGAAAAGGCTATAAAAGAATCTGTGTTCTGTGGCTATAGTACTATAAACCACATTTATGCGCTGCGGTAAGTTATACTTATACAGAAGACCGAAGAATATAACTTGCTACTATGCTTGGCGTTTGTGGACTATGAGTGTTACGAACTGGCCATCAGGCCGGTACTTTTGTCTATGCCTTTTATAAGAACTTTACTTTTTGATACCTGTCGTGTGTGTTGTCTTCCTGCTGTAGCTGTCTTGTGTGCTTATATGTTTGGTTTATATATGGTTTGTATTGCTCTATATTTTATCATTATATTCCTTCTACCTTACCCTGAGCCCTATTTATTTCCTCCTCTCCTCAACATTTGGTCCTTTCGCCCGGCAAAAATATTTCCTATAAATTTTCAAAATTTTCCTTTTTCCTTTTGCATACCAGTTTCACGTAATACTTTTTTTCCATCTACAATGATTACTCGGGCTCAGAGTAAGGCAATGACACCGAGCGCGGCAGAGGCACCCGTGTCGGAGTCCGACACGCTAGCGCCAGTCGCGCCCGACGCGCCTGTCACGATTGAGGCGCCAAAGGCGCCTGCCGCGCCCGACGCGCCTGTCACGCTCGAGGCGCCAAGGGCGCCTGCCGCGCCAGCATCCTCTGTTTCAGCGTCCTCGCGGTCGTCTGCAACCATCCGCGCCCGCACGCTCGCCATCCAAGCTGCTTACGCTAGGAAAAATGCGGAAGCCGAACGAGCGCGAGCAGCGGCAGAAGCTGCAGCAGAGGCAAAGGTGTTGGAACTAGAGTTACAAGCCGAGATAGCACAGATTGAAGCAGAAGCTAGTCAGCGCGGTTCCAGCTGCCGTACTAGCCGTAATGTCACTGAAGTGGAAAATTGGATAAACAAATGTGCGCCTTTACAGCAGCAGTCTGATTTGGAACCACCCGGTACTACCTCTCGCGGTGCGCATACCCCCGTGCACCTAGGCGCTACCCGTGCTACTGCCTCTTGCGGTGCACCTCCCCCCGTGCACCCAGGTGGTCCCACCCTCGTGTTTCCCTCAAGTCTGCCTGTGGCCGCCTGCGGAGTAGCCGCACCTGACGCACCCTGTGACGTGCGTCACGTCTATCCCGCTCCCGCAGGTGCCGCGCACTACACCGGCATTCCCACGCCCGGCCCCAGCGTCCCTTATTACCGTAGGGTGCTTACCCATGCGCCTAACGGTCAGACGCCTCCTCGAGCCGGTCGCGGCGACCAGGATGCAAATGAAGGTACCAACACTTCTGATATTCTTTTATTAGCCCAAATGTTGAGGAGAGGAGGAAATAAATAGGGCTCAGGGTAAGGTAGAAGGAATATAATGATAAAATATAGAGCAATACAAACCATATATAAACCAAACATATAAGCACACAAGACAGCTACAGCAGGAAGACAACACACACGACAGGTATCAAAAAGTAAAGTTCTTATAAAAGGCATAGACAAAAGTACCGGCCTGATGGCCAGTTCGTAACATCTGACATAGAGTCTGTCCAAAAGTATCGACGCACGGGTTTACATGTATGCGCCTGGCAAATGGAAGATGCTAATCGAGCTGCAACCGTGCGCCAGGATTCAATCATACCTCATTAATGTAAATAGCTCGCCTTCCATTGTTATCTTAGAACCTGTTTCTGCGGACGCGTCCCGCTTTAGCCTATGGCTCCGCTTAATTCGCGCAACCGCCCGGGCACATCAATGTGCTAACATGTTCAGGAGTTTGAGAGGTCCAGCTAGTGTAAGCGCTGCTACCTCGCACACTCCTGCGCGTACTCCTTCCACTGTCGCCCAGCTTCCTCATTTGACTGCTGAGGATTTACGTACTGCCCAGACACATGTCCTACGTCGGTCTCAAGAGGAGTCCTTCCCGGAGGAGTTGGCAGCGCTGAGACTTGGTGTGCCGTTATCCCGACACAGCAAACTCTCAAAAATTGATATTCGCCTCAACAGTCAAGGACTGATTACGTTGTCAGGACGCATCGGTGCGATAGCAGACACAGTGGACATCTCCAACCATCCCATCCTGTTGGACGCAAACCATCGAGTCACCAAGCTTCTCATAGACAATTATCACCGTCGCCTTGCCCACGGCAGCAACGAGACCGTCGTGAACGAGATCAGGCAACGATTCTGGATCTTCAGTCTCAGGAGCGCCGTGAGATCTGTTGCTCATAACTGTCAACTCTGCAAGATTCGTCGGTCCCGTCCGTTGGATCCCCCATTAGGGAACCTGCCTGAGGCTCGTCTGGGTCATCACTGTCGCCCTTTTACATTCGTCGGCTTAGATTACTTCGGCCCGGTTCAGGTTACAGTTGGACGAAGACACGAGAAGCGATACGTCGCGTTATTTACTTGCCTGACCACGAGAGCGGTGCATTTGGAAGTGGTCCATGATCTATCTGCTGATGCGGCACTGTTGGCGCTGCGTCGTTTCACGGCACGTCGTGGGAGACCGAAGCAGATATGGTCGGATAACGGCACCGCCTTTGTAGGAGCTTCCAAATTTCTCCGCCAGCTGTATGGCCCCGAGATCGAAGATCACGCGGCGAATGCGAACGTTGAGTGGCGATTTATCCCACCCTCAGCGCCTTCTATGGGCGGGGCATGGGAAAGACTAGTGCGTTCAGTCAAATTCGCACTAAAAGGGATGTTAACAGAGCGAGCCCCGAAAGAACCTATTTTCGCCACATTTTTGGCAGAGGCCGAGGCGATTGTTAATTCGCGGCCATTAACCCATGTCTCCGCCCAACCTGAAGAAGCGTAAGCGTTAACCCCATTCCATTTTTTAATTGGATCGTCCTCAATTGCCAACCAATTTGCGCCTTCTGGTCCGCAAGATTTGTACGGACGTGCAAACTGGAGAAAGGCAGTCAGACTTGCAGATATGTTTTGGCAGTGCTGGGTCAAGCAATACCTGG
This sequence comes from Crambus lathoniellus, assembly GCA_949710035.1. Lineage (NCBI taxonomy): Eukaryota > Metazoa > Arthropoda > Insecta > Lepidoptera > Crambidae > Crambus > Crambus lathoniellus. The sequence goes on from OX453296.1 coordinate 36,887,432, forward strand.
CAACTCTGGTGCCTCGACGAGGTCCCAGCGAAGTTGGCCCCCCTTTCGCAGTTGGTGATCTCGTGCTGATAGCTGACGGCAACCTGCCGCGTGGTACTTGGCCACGGGGCCGCATTACTCGGGTTTTCCCAGGCGCCGACGCCATTGTTCGCGTTGCCGAGGTCTCCACCGCGGCGGGCCTACTTCGCCGGCCCTGCAAGAAGCTGGTGCGACTCCCGGTCTGACGGTCTCCTCGTGGTCTCTCTCCCTCTTGACCTATTGTTTCCTTACTGATGAAAGAAGGGGAGAGATGTTACGAACTGGCCATCAGGCCGGTACTTTTGTCTATGCCTTTTATAAGAACTTTACTTTTTGATACCTGTCGTGTGTGTTGTCTTCCTGCTGTAGCTGTCTTGTGTGCTTATATGTTTGGTTTATATATGGTTTGTATTGCTCTATATTTTATCATTATATTCCTTCTACCTTACCCTGAGCCCTATTTATTTCCTCCTCTCCTCAACAATGAGAAAGCCTTTGATTCGATCGAAACCTGGGCAGTGCTGCTGTCTCTCCAGAGGTGCCAAATAAACTACAGGTATATGGAGGTGCTGAGGTACTTCTACCAAAAACGCCACCATGTCGGCCCGATTACAGAACCAGAGCTCTAATAATCCTATCCAACTACAGCGAGGTGCGAGACAGGGAGACGTAATTTCTCCGAAACTGTTCACAGCTGCGTTGGAGGATAATTACCCGTCTGCGGCGAAGCCAAAAAAGGGTTATGTATTTGACCTGTATGTATGTGTGTCCGTTTCTATGTTCCCTCGTAACTTCTAAACGGATGAACCGATTTTAATAAATGATACGTCGTCAGATTCTTCTTAACGGGCCGAGTGACAATGGGACATCAAAATTAACAAAAAACAAAATGGCGGCTTTTAGGCGATATATTCTGTGCATTGTAAATTATAAAAAAATAAAACCGCCTTCTAAAAAACCACATCAAAAAAGTAAGAAATAATTCCTCACTAAATAAATAACGTAAGTACTTTGAAGTCGGGCGTGAAACATGTACAATTTTTTGTTGTTTTTGTTAAAACCCGCCCGACTTCAAAGTACTTACGTTATTTATTTGGTGAGGAATTATTTCTTACTTTTTTGATGTGGTTTTTTAGAAGGCGGTTTTATTTTTTTATAAAAATAATTTTTATTTCACTCTTTTTAGTGCATCGTGCAGGCAATTTACGTGTTTTCTGGTAAATAGGTATGTGATCAAACTCAAAAACCTCCTTTTTCGAAGTCGGTTAAAATACCTTAAGGTATCCCCTTTTTAACAAAACAAGAATCATCTAAATCGGTTTATAAACGAAGGAGTTATGCCTAAAGATACGTATTAAATTCACATAAAGTGGTAACGAAAACGACAGTATTTTCAAGATTTCCTGAAAACTACTGAACCGATTTCAAAATTTCAAAAAATGGGACCAACTTGGAAACCAACCTGATGTAATAACGTTTGAACCATTTCAATCGGTTCAGCCGTTTTCGAGTAATCGGTGGACATACACAAAAAAAAACATACATACAGACGAATAGAGAACCTCCTCCTTTTTGATTTAGAAGTCGGTTAAAAATAGTATATTATGCAACTAGTGAATAAAGGACGGATTTAAAGCGAGGGCCGTAGATGAGTCACGAGCAAGTGAAGGATTCTAATGATTGAATCACGAGCGCAGCGAGTGATTCAACTGTTAGAATCCTGAACGACGCGAGTGATTCATGGCCCTCGATTTAAATTCCTACTTTATTCAGGAGTTGCATACTATACTTTATACCATGACTACGAGAAAAGACATAATTTAAGCGTAAATAGAAATTTAATCAAGAAATAAGAATTGTTACATTAATTGAAATGGAAACCTCTCGACTGTCAGAGGTATCAAATTACAGGCTCATTTTTTACGTAAACAAAGCATCTTAGCGCGCGTTTGGGCTCTCCCAAACATCTGTTTGTGCGCACGACGGCGGAAGTTACATTTATGAGCAGCATATGAGTCATAGCAGCGGATAAAACTTATCCGACACTTTAACGAGATGTTTTGTTTTTATAATCGACGTTCAAACTCAACTTTTGTGTAAACAAAAGACAATATCGAAATAACTTTTTTTCACATAGTAATCGATGAAATAACATAATAAAAAGTATATATATATTTAGAATGTACATGAAAAAACCTATCGGATAAATTATAATATATGGAAAACCAATATTATTATATTAGAGCAATGACTGAAATTAAGCGTAATTTTCTTATTATTATCATTAGGGTGGTCAACTTATGAAACAATATTTATTTATTATAAAGTAACACTAAACTTTGTGTCCGTACAATTCACAGTAAGTATTTGAAATGGCGCCAATTCACTATTTTTTTTCTATAAAGGCAGCAAAGAACACAAAACAGTTTTTTCATCCCATCGATTCGAAAAGCGATGATTGTTTATCTAATAACAGGGCCCAAAACGATTCATCGTTTACCTGTTATGAAAAGAGGGTAAAAGTGAGATTTGAATTTTGAACAGCTTCATAACAGGGTCCAAAACGATGAGATTTGAATTTAGAACATAATTAAAGAAACATTGGTGGTTGGAGTGTAGCAAAGGGTGTGCAGTACTTAAAAAAATCGGCCAAGTGCGAGTATTGGACTCGCCCATGAAGGGTTCCGTACCCACTTAACGTACCGATTGCCTAGCCAAAATTCTACTATCATTTTTCGTCAGCAAAATGTAACTTAATATACCTACCTACCTAGGTACCTACTTAATAATAATGTCTGGCTAGACGGTAAAAATTACGGTTCTACAATATTCAGAATCAATTTTTAGCTCTCAGCGCACATAAAGTGTCGATGACACTTTTAAACAATTCGTCGGTACTTACTTATCATATCAAATTACTTGTAGACCCTAATGACTATTTTACTACATACAAAATACCAAACCAACACAATTGCAACCTTCCAACAGCAACCAAAAAAAACATATAGGTTACCTTTCAGTCGTTGTTAACACGAAACTAATAAATATATAAAAATGCTACCTTAATCAAAACTTTAAAACTATTTAGGATGTAAAATGAAATCAAAACTAATGACTAATAACGTTTACTTTTGATAAAATTCAAATAATAAAACTTTGTTTCAGATTATTTCACTGCCTCTTACATTTGACTTCTATATTTAACTTAAAAATATTCACAACGTGAAAAGAAATCGAAACAAATGACAAATAATAAACGGTGGCTACCCAAGCTCTCAACATAACACAAAGGTTTTTTTACTGTTTTAAGGTCAATACCAATTGACAGCCATTTCAACATGTGGCACACTTCTAAAACACCGAACACTAAAATTGCCATCCCGTCCCGTTTCCTTTTTTTACTGTCCCATTTTTTGTTAGAGACCAAGTAGTTTTTTGCGGTAACTCCTAAGTTATTCATTTGAATGATAATTACACCAAATCTTTATAAATTGTAGTAAGCTATGTGTTATTCCGATGTATCAGCTATATCAGCGTTGTTCAGTATTTTTTGCGGGACAGAGAGAGTAACAAACAGACATAGGCACACGCACACACACACATCATCATCATCAAATTGTACCTACCGATATCAATATCAAGAAATACGGTACACATTGTAAGCTGATTTCTTTAACATTTACTGATCACTTCCTTACATCATTATCTTACATTATTACCTACACTAAGCCAAAATAACACTTTCGTTTTTTGCCAGCAAAAAGTAACTTTGTTTTTCATAGTGTTTGTATGAATGACAAAGTTACATTTGCGGTTTTTGAAAATGTGTTATATCTCAAAAAGTACTCACTATTTATAGTTCAAACCAATTTTTGTTGAAAGTTTATATTAAAATCTACAGCATATATTTTTTCTAGATTTTTCACTCTTTTATTTCAAAAGTTAGAGGGGGGGGGGGGACACACATTTTACCACTTTGGAAGGCTCTACCTTTCAAAATATTGAGTTTGAGAAATGATTTAAGAAACCTCCATGTTATTTTTATAGACCTATCTTTAGACACCCCACACGAGTATATTTGATCAAAAAATATTTTTCAGTTTAAGTTCTATGTATGGGGAGCCCCCTTAATTTGTTTTTATTTTTTGTTTTAGTATTAAAATCGTAAAGCGGTTCACGGAATATATCTACCTACCAAGTATTAACTGTGTAGTTTTTATAGTTTTGGAATAAAGAGGCTGTGACATACGGACGGACGGACAGACAGACAGACAGACAGACAGACAGACAGACAGACAGACAGACATGACGAATCTATAAGGGTTCCGTTTTTTGCCATTCGGCTACGGAACCCTAAAAAATCAACTGATTTTGTATGGGGCTGGGACTTTTTTCGGGACCGGGAAATTTTCAAAAAAATAATTTCATAAAATTGAGAATATCTCGTAAACGAAAAGTCGTAGCTAAAATCTAACAAAATTTTCAACTCCCCTACGGTACCCCCCGGAGATACTTATAAAAAATCTTAAAATTTTTATTGAAAAATGGAAAATGAAGTATTTAGAAAAAATCGACCCGTCTCACAACCAGCTCCGATAGGATGGGTTTTTTTTTTATTTCAAAACTTAAATTTTTTTTTCTTGCACGACTAGCGCTATAATGTATCCGATCGCCAAAGAAAGGTAGGTAGTAATTTGAGTGGTCTTTATTGCTTTTCTTATAGAGGGGGATGAAAAGCAGAGTGTATTACTCGGCCGCAAAATTATTTTTACCTCGGGCGGCGTATATTGAATCCCTCGCTGCGTTCAGGATTCTACTCTAGAATCCTTCACTGCGCTCTGGATTCAAAATAGCGCCCTCGCCGTAAATATATTATTTTGCTCCCTTGTAAAACAATCTACTATTAATCTAATGCCAAACTCCTTGTCGCAAATATCGACCAATCAAATCTCGAGAATTTATTTGCACCAAAGAGTTTTGAATTTCGAATCTTAGCGCAAGGAGTTTGTGTAAGCATTTTTTTTTTTATTTATTTATTTGGACAACCAACAAGATCATACACCTTAAATGCTAGGAGTTACAGCCAGTGGTTTCGAGAGTTGGTGCTGCCTTAATTAAAGGTTGCCACGGAAAGCAAACTTGTAAATCAAACAGTTGGGAGCATAAGGCGTCCCTGAACTTAAAAATAGAATATACAACATTTTCTTACTAAAACAAGTAAGTACAAGAAAATGCTAAAATAAAAACTAAAGTGAAATTAAGTAGAAAGCTGTGACTAACAGACTATAAATTAAAATACTAGAACTTAGCCTAACGAAGACAATTTCTTTTTAAATGAAGGTAAACTTAGACTAAAAATATCAATATCCTTATTTTTACTGACAGAATTATAATCAGCTTGAAGTCTGTTTAAAGGAGAGAATAATCCTAGGTTAGTTTTGGAACGTTTTGGTGTAAACAAGGAATATCTTGAAAGTCGTGGAAGATTATGGGTGATTCTGATATTCAGTTTTTGAAGTAATTGCGGACAATTTAGATTACCATTGACTAATTTATGAAGGAATGACATGTTTAGAATTTTACGGCGATTCTTAAGTGAAGCTAGATTGAAATGAATTAAACGATCTGCATAATTATTAAACTTTTTTGCTAAATTAAATTTATAAGACAGGTGGTACATGAATCTTTTTTGAACGCGTTCGATGTTACTAGAATGGACTTCGTAATGCGGATTCCAAACCACGGCACAATATTCAAGAAGAGATCTGACTAGACTCTCATACAGCCTTATGATAGTAGTTTTTTTATTAAAGTTCTTGGTGTTTCTTATTATAAAACCGAGACATTTTAGTGATTTTGAAACGATATGGTCATAATGATCTTTAAAGTTTAGTTTTTTGTCGAGAGTAACACCGAGGTCACGAACACAATCGACTTCTTGAATACTTTGGTCAGATATTGTATATGAGTCCGAATGTTCACTGTTGTTGCGAGTAAAGCGAATATAACAACACTTATCAATATTCAAAATCATCTTGTTATCTTCACACCAGCGATTGAATAGAGACCGGATATATTTTTGTGTTCCAAATTCAAACACCAAAATAGGGAATAAAAACAAAACAGTGAATAAAAGGCCTTTTTATTCACTGTTTTGCGTGAGTAAAATAAGCTTGTTAGAGTAGGTAAGTATGGTAATAATAGTTATTTGTTATACAAGAGAGCAAAGTCATTTTTCGCTGCGAGTGCTGAATTTAAATCACGAACTAGCGAAGTAGTCTAAAATTAAATCACGAGCGTTGCGAGTGATTCAAGTATAGATTACTGAGCACAGTGAGTGATTTAAAGGCACGAGACATCAGAAAAATTTGCTCTCGTGTTAAACATACAACTTTTCACCTCACCAGCGAGAAAAGTGTTACAGGTGAGAATAACAACATTGAAGGCAACTTTAACATTATAATAGGTATTTATCTAATTTGTTATAAGATTTTATATTTTTTTTGTTATTTTATATTTATACTAGCTTTCCGCCCGCGGCTTCGCCCACGTGGACTACATGACGTTATCCCGCGGGATTGTGATCTTTTTCCGGGATAAAATGTAGCCTATGTTCCTCTCCAGGCTAAAAAGTACCTGTTTTCCAAATTTCAGACAAATCCGTTCAGCCGTTTTGGCGTGATTGAGTAACAAACATTCAAAATTCTAAACTTTCACATTTACAATATTAGTAGGAAGTAGGATCATGCATGCGACCTCATTTCGTCCATACTCTTTATTTGGAATCTTTGGTATTTGTATCCGTGTATTTATTTTTTATGCTTTATAATTCATGTCCAACAACATAAAGCTATCTATCTATCCTTTTTGCACTTATTAATTTTAAAAGTTTCATCCTTGTCACTCTATTTCTTTTTTCTTAATTATTTCAAAAGGTGGTGTAAGAAATTAAAAAAGCACTTTGCCTCACGCTCGCAGCAAAAATCGTTTTTGCTGCGAGCTAACCGTTCTCGAGTTTTGCGCTTATCAACATTCATTTTTGAATTTTATATAGATATTGTTTTCTTTGGTCACAGCTAGATAGCGCTGATAGTCGATTAGAACGCGCCAACGTTTGGCAAACATAAAATATATTTTTAAGATATTTTTAATCAATGGCGAGTATCTAACACACCTGCGGATTGCCGATGATGTAGTACTCATGGCTGAGACCTTGGAAGACCTGAATACAACGCTCGGAGATCTCAGTAATCTCACTTCTCAAAGAGTGGGTCTGAAGATGAACATGAATAAGACGAAAATTATATCTAATGCTCATGTTGCACCCGCTCCAGTTAATGTTGGGGACATTACACTCGAAGTTGTTGACCACTATATCTACCTGGGCTGGGACAGTCCAATTAGGTAAGTCCAACTTAGAGAAAGAGATCTCTCGTCGAATCCAGCTCGGATGGGCAGCGTTTGGGAAGCTACGTCCAAAATTCCTCAATGTCTCAAAACTAAGGTCTTTGACCAGTGTGTGACTTATGAAAGCGAGACGTGGTCTTTTACTGGTCTTTTGATGGGTCTGGGACCGGAGATCCGCAGGAGAACTAAAACAACCGACATCGCTCAAACGATTGTATCATTGAAATGGCAGTGGGAGGGACCCATAGCTCGGAGAACCGATGGCAGTTGGGTGGACCGACGATCTAGTCAAGGTCGCGGGAAGCCGCTGGATGCGGGCAGCGCAGGACCGATCGTTGTGGAGATCCTTGGGGGACGCCTATGCCCAGCAGTGGGAGTTGTACGGTTGAAATGATGATGATATATATACTACTAGCTGACCCGGCAAACGTTGTTTTGCCATATTAATTATAGTGGACCCGGTAAACTTTGTATCACCAACATCTATTATAGATAGTTAAAAATAAATGATCGCGAAGAAGTTTTATACACTGCCTGCAACAAATGTCACTTATTAAAAAGTAGGTAATCCAAAGCGGCTTAAACGTCAGTGATTACAATACTCTTTGACATACCTCTTTGGAAGCGGCTATGGAAGAAATGAGTTTTGTATAGTACGACAGTTTATCGATTTTCTATACAAAATAATCATTTTTATTTTATAATTTTCCGGAATAAAAAGTAGCCTATATTACTCTCCAGCTCCCAAACTATCCCCATACCAAAAATCGAGTCGATCCGTTGCTCCGTTTTGACGTGAAAGACGGACAAACAAACAAACAAACAAACAAACAAACAAACACACTTTCACATTTATAATACTAGCTGACCCGGCAAACGTTGTTTTGCCATATAAATTATAGTTTTATACACCAAAAGTTGCCTAGACCAGACAACAGATAGCGCTAGTTACACACTACCAACAAAGGGGCCCAAAATTGGTCTCTATTTCCTACATATAAAAATTACTCTGTGAAGTAGAGTGAGTGTCAGATAACTCTGCGCGCATGCGCGACTGGGGCTGGGGCTGGGGCATTTTTGGCGCTAGTTACAGTTCATTTTTTATTCTAAGCTTATGGAAAAGATTAGTATTATATTTTGACCGCGCAGACGTCAGTGATTACATACTCTTTGGAAACGGTAATGGTAGAAATGACAGTTTTGTATCAAAGGTACGAGATTTAAACGATTTTTCATAGAAAATTACAATTTTTACTCAATTTTCCGGAATAATAAGTAGCCTATGTTATTCTCCAGCTCCCAAACTACCCCCTTACCAAATATCACGTCGATCCATTGCTCCATTTTGACGTGAAAGAAGGACAAACAAACAAACAAACAAACAAATAAACAAACAAACAAACACACTTTCACATTTATAATATTAGTATGGATTAGTATGGATTCTAGATAATAATCTAAGTATCCCAGTGCCAAATTTCATCCTTATCCGTGCAAACACTTCGCCGTGAATGAGTAACATTTTATAACATTACAAGTAGGTAAGAGTAGTAGTAGAAAGTAGGTTTGGTAAAATATTTGCTTGATGGTGTTACTACTTTTGCTACTATATTATTTTCCAACAGTAGGTATATTATCATAGTATTTTTACCCAAGATATAGAAGGATACTACATAGTAGGGTTGGCAACCCTACTAGTACCTACCTTAAGTATTTGTAACGCGAATGCTAAGGATTGGTGATATCATCCTGCTCAAATGATTACGATTCAGTTTTGATTGAATGTAACAAAATAACTACAAATACAAATACAAAAATCTTTATTTGCTCTCACACATAGATATTTACAAGAAACTTACAAAATGGGTGTACAACAATATACTTATCTATCTATGTTAGAGACTGGTTTCCGCGCTAGGAGACCTGTATGACAGATAACCAGCCTCTCCACTCTGGACCAGGTGTACAGTTTAATGTTACAACTAAATTAAATATGATGTGAGAATGAACGGTTCCCTGTGTTTGTGTGTGTGTGTGTGTGTGTGTGTGTTTATGTGTGTGTGTGTATGCATGTGCGCGCATGCATGTTTGAGTGTATGTGCATGAGTGTGTGTATTATGTATATATTCACAAATTCAATTACAATGTTATAATGTTTAAAGAATCTTTAGTTTATGAAGTAATCATCAGTAGTTTTTCAGTGTCGTCATAGTTAAGACCTTTTAAGAAAGCCGAAGTTGCTATTTTACATTTAAATTTTGTAAGCGGATAAATTGAAATTTTTTCATTAATTTTGTTGTACAGAAATTTACCAAGAAAGCCAAAAAACCGATCAGAAAATTTTGTAGACCATGAGTTTTCCGATATACAGACTTTATGCTTTCGCCTCTTTGACGAGTTAAGTGAAGGGTTGTAATTAATAAGGGAATGTTGTTTTAAAATTGTATTCAGTATAAAAAGTTGTCGTACAGTTAGAACATCAGATAAACAATATAACTCTTTTGTAGGAAAACGAAATGGAAGGAAGTTGCTTACTTTTAATACAGCTCTTTGAGCTCTTTCAAGTTTCATTAGTTTAGTTTTGGAAGTGCCACCCCAAACCGTAATACAATATGTTAGTATGGACTGGCACAGCGCTACGTATACCATTTTTATAATGGTTTTGTCGGCAACATTACGTAAATTTTTAAAGATAAAAATTAGTTTACGAGTTCTGGATGTCAAAAGGTCCAGATGGTATTCGAAAGTTAAATTACTGTCTATTATTACCCCTAGATACTTAATGTTGACAGTTCGCGTAATTTCAGTACAGGTACATATTAATTGATCAGTCAAACAAGAGTGTGCTACAATGGAATAGTGACCATGTACATACGTGTTTTGGATGGAAAAGGGTATGTATTTAGTTTTTTCAACATTAAGTGTCAAGTAATTGTCAGCAAGCCAGGAGTAGACCTTATCAAATCCCGATTGTGCTAACTCATACGTCTGTTGCCAGGTATCCCCATGAAAGATTAATGCTGTGTCATCCGCGTAGGTTACAATCTTGCCATTGGTCAGCTGGAGATTACACAGATCATTAATAAAAGCAAGAAAGAGCGTGGGACCTAACACACTGCCCTGGGGCACTCCGTAGTTTATAGGTACATCCTCGCTTGTATATTCACCAATCTTGACCCTTTGCATCCTGTTTGCCAGATAGTCCTGGCATAACTTTAGTTGGTTACCTCGTATACCCAATTTATCCAATTTGTTTAACAAGAGCGGCGTAGAGACTGTGTCAAAAGCCTTCGTCAGATCTAAAAAGATTGCAATTACCTTTTTTTTCTTATCAAGGTTAGAAACTATGTGATCCGTCAGCTCTTGAACAGCATCGCTAGTAGATGTATGGGCTCTAAAACCAAACTGTGACTTGGATATGAGATTGTTAGTTTCAAAGTAATTAACCAGACGTTTGTTCAAAAGTTTTTCTGCTAATTTTGACAAAGTTGGAAGTATTGATATCGGTCTGTAATTATTTACACAGCTCTTGTCCCCACTCTTGTAAACAGGTATTACATCAGCCAGTTTGAAATCATCAGGAAAGACTCCAGTAGAAAACATTAAATTAAAAATATGGGTCAATGGTGGAACTAATATCATATGATATCGCTTAAGGAAGTTCCCAGAAATCATGTCACGTCCGGTAGTGTTACCCTTTTTCAGATTAAAGATGGTATTTCTGACTTCAGATTCGGTGGTAGGTGAGAGGTAGAATGAAAAAGGCTGTGAGGGTAAGGATGATGTTTCAGACTGGTGTGTGCTCTGTATTTTCTCTGCAAGATTTTTCCCAATAGAAGCAAAAAAATTATTTATGTTATTGACTGACATATGGGGATCAGAAGAGGAAACTAAGTCTGTGGGAGGCTTTTGGTCTTTTGATAAATGTGTAATTTTTTTCAAAGTATCCCAAAGTGATTTGTTATTAATTTTAGCAGCCATTTGAATCTGAGATTTTTCATAGTTTTGTTTTAACCGTTTCAGTAGTGCGTTACAAAAATTTCTATATCTTTTATAGGTAATAGTAAGTGTTTCATTATTAGGTTGTCTCTTGAGTTTTTGGTGTAATTTATCCCTATTTTTTATACATCTCAACAGACCAACTGTAATCCAAGGTTTTATTACCTTCTTGCGATTAGAAACTTTGATCACTTGCGTATTAGAACTTATTTTGTCTGTTAACTGTGTTATCAGTAAAGATGTTGCAGTATTCGGATCAGTCGCTTCGTAAATTTCAGATAGATTTAAGTTTTCCATATCTATGTCAAGTTTACTGTAGTCAATTTTGTTAGATATGAACGACTGAGCAGACGGTTTACATTGATGTCTGTATTCTAAAAGAAAAATTATAGTGTCATGGTCTGTAAGGGACGTCTCAGCCACATGACAATACGCGGAAAGTTTACTTTTAAGCATAAGATGATCTAGGCATGTTTCTCCGTGCGTTGGAAATAGATGCGCTGGTAACATACCGTGGGAAGCTAGCAGGTCTAGATATACATGTGAGTTAGCGTCTTTACTGTTTTCCCTTATGTCTATATTAATATCTCCCACCAAAATTATATTAGTATAATGAAGGCTAGATAATAGGTCTCTAAGGGACTGTATAAAAACATCAATATCTTTGTAACCAGGAGGCCGGTATATTGCAATTAAGATTGTGCTTGGATCAATTTCAATGGTAAGGCAGTTAGCGTTTAGCAAATTAGGTTCTGATATCTTAACTTGCAAACTATTTTTAAAATAGACCATAACACCTTCATTTTGCGTCAAGTTGTTTTCTGTTTTTGCAAAGTTATACCCATTTAATTGATTGAAAAAATTTGTACGACGCAACCAACACTCCGTCAAGACAATAAAATCCCACTCTGTATTTGATCTGTTGAGAATAGGTAAAAGACCTGAAAAGTTTTTATTTAAACTACGAATATTTTGATGTAAAATTTTTAAAGTTGTATTAGGGTTTTTTATTAATGTATTGCATTCTTCTATGTCACAAATAGAGGATTGCGCTATAGCAAAATTGTCAAGGTCATTATTTATAAGGTTTGTTTTATCCATATTGAATTAAAATTGTAAGAATAAACACACTTAAGTTTGAATTAAAGATACGCATAAATTGAGTTGAATATTTATCTAAGACAAATGTATGAGTATATGTGGCAATCCTAGTAAACGACTTTTTTATGTGAAGATGACAGAAGAACAGATTACTATGACAGAAGACGATGATAATACTTAGCTCATAAAGGTACTTAACTTGTTGCTCCCCGCGGTTTTACCCGTGTGGTTTCCGTTCCCGTGGTAATATCGGGATAAAATATAGCCTATCTCACTTGGGAACTATATATTTTTTTAAATCTGTCCAGTAGTTTTTGAGTTGATTCATTACAAACCAACTTAAAGCAAACAAACGAGCAAAAAATCAAATCTCTCCTCTTTTTATTATTATTAAGATATTAGACTAGACTGGCAGTTTAGATTTAAAAAGACAGGAATACCGGCACCTATCACTACATAGTATAAAACAAAGTCGCTTTCTCTGTCCCTATGTCCCTTTGTATGCTTAAATCTTTGAAACTACGCAACGGATTTTGATGCGTTTTTTTTAATAGATAGGGTGATTCAAGAGGAAGGTTTATATGTACTTTTTATCCCGATATTCCCACGGGAACGGGAACCACGCGGGTGAAACCGCGGGCGGCCGCTAGTAAATAAATAAATAGCAAATACAGATGGTTCAAAATAAAAAAAGGTAAGCGTTAGAGTAGTTTGGTTGAAAAAATGCAGATGATTGATGATGCAGTTGAACAATAAGTGAAAATTCCTTCATAATCTCTGATTACCTAGGATAAGGTTTCTATTAGGCACAACCTCAGGGCACAGCTCGATAAAATGTTACAGAACAATGACCCTCCAACAATAGCACCTACGTCAACCAATCAATTTGTCATTCATTTAATGTAACGAGCATAAAAAAACCTTTGTGTTCGCAGCGTTAAAGAAACACAAAAATCAAAATGTAAATAACCGAAACTGAATAAATTTAAAACTGCAAATTACAGTTATAAAACAAAAAGAAGCCTCATAAATAATAGCTTACATTAACTACCTACCCACTTCCATAAAAAAATCATATTATATATATAAAAAACATAATTAAATCACCTTACGAAGCAAGCTACTCAGACTTTAAAATCGAATACATTTATCTTCACATAGCAAATTTCGAAACGTAATTTCGTAACGTGTTTCGCAAGGGATGCCAAATTGGTAATCGCACAGCATTTAAAAAAAATAACTTACATTCTCTGACATAGCTCTTGCTGTCATAGTAGCAGATGACTTTGCCCGTGCCTGCCGGTGTGTTCGCTGATGCCAGGGCTAGGAGCCCGGCGAGGGCTAGGAGTAACTTCATGATTTACTAGCCGCAGATGTCCTATCTCCACGGAGCGAGTGTGGCGAATGAACTCTGAGCATTAAGGGGGGTTAGACGGTCAGCGAAATATCTCTATGGAATCAACGAGCTCGAAACTAAAAATCGTAAGCGAAATTCACACTTTTTTACAAAAAGTTAATAAAAATTTTTAGTTTTTTAAAAATCTAAAACAGTTACGAAATAGAAAAGGTATTACACACATAAAATTTAAAACGTAACTATATCAATAAAGAAAACGCAGAAAGGAACATTAGAGTTGGCTTGACTTTACTGAGAGATTTCAACGCTTTTTGTAAAGAAATAAGCAGCTCCAGCGAGAGTTGGTCAGTTTTTTATAGGATGATTTTGGTGAGTACCTAGGTACATATTAGAAATTTCAATGCGAAAAATCTTCAATGTTTCAAATGACAGCTAATAGAAAATAAGCAATTTTAGCGTTTTCACTTACTAAGAGCCCTTAAGCACTGTAGACTTTAACGTCGGGTCAAAGAGTAGATAAGGTGACGAGAACTCCAATACCTACATCTTTACACGACTGCCCAAAAAAGGAGTGTATTGTGTTTAGGGTTAATGTTTGTATGTGAGTTTCTTTATTCCACCATAACTTTTGAATGCCTTAGCGGATTTTAATTAGTGATGCAGCGAACCTTAAAAATACCGGACTGCCCGGGTCGCGAACCGTTCGGTTTAAAAATTCCGAACCCGGCCGAACCGACTCGGTATTTATTTAGGGCCTAAGTCAATACCAAACGTCCTAAATTTAAGACGCGGTGAGCAAAGGGTGATTTAAGCAGTCTTCTTTCGTCATTCCAAACACTAGCCCTCACGACTGGTGAGCCATTTCGACGCCACGACTGGTGGCGTCGAAATGGCTCACTTTTTTCCATCCTTACAAAACTTGTGAAAAAGCTTTTTGCTACGCCGCGCCGTCTAGTTCCGTATATTCAAAACGTCCGTTTTCAGAGGCTGGGCTTGTATACGAAGAAAAAAGAAACGGCTTGTTTTCTTGCGACATAATGTGCCTTACAGCTATTAAATAAAATACTGATCTGTTGGTTAATTATTCTTTGATTTAAGAGCTTTGTTCTTGCCGGTGGAGTATCTTCCATTCGTCTCGTCTCTTTGTCAATGCCTTCACTACTTGATACGGCACACCATTAACCTTTTTCTTTATCTGTTTGAAATAACTCCTCCATTTTGCCGTCAATCATGTTCAAAATTCAAAATCATTTATTTATTTTAGGCTGATACAGCACTTGTGAACGTCAATGAAGTTAACGCTATCGGTTCGCAAATCCTACGGCGGGAGGCCTTGTAACGAGAAGACCCGGCAAGAAACTCGCCAAGGGCTTTTATTTCTCCCTGTCATATTTCATACAGAGTCGTCAAATTGAAAAGTGACTTTAACATAATATAATATGTAAAGTCACTTTCCATCATAAATTCATCTTATATTTAGAAAATAATTAATAACCTGGTAATCATAGCAGTAAATAATTTTCAATAACTTAGGAAATAGACATCCAAAAGGTAGTTTCTTTTAAATACACAGCAACCAAAACCGTAGCGAATAAAATGATAAATATAAATGCCAAACAAGGGTACTAAAACTTTGAATAGTTTAAGAACATAAGAGGCAATAATAAACAATGCCATACAAGCTGCGATAAAATAAAACTAATAACAATAAAACATAAAAAATCTGCATATTTTGAGACAAGAAGCCAGGAGCAGACCCATCCCACTGGTGGCACCCGTTCACGAGCATGACGCTTGAACCAGCCATTGCTTCGCTCAACCATATTTTTGGGAACGTAACGACCCGCCTCACCCGACAGGAAACTATTTGTCAGGTAACTGTCGTGTCGCATCAAGTGGCCTATTATCTTCCCTCTTCTGTTCTCGATGGTCTTGAGCAAATGTCTTTTTTCGCCTACTATGGTCAAAACCTCCTCATTAGTCTTCTTTTCGGTGCATCTAATGCCCTCCATTCTCCTCCTACACCACATTTCGAGGGCCTCCAATCTTTCCTTATCTTGTTCGGTCAGCGTCCTCGTTTCGCATCCATACAACGCTATTTTTTTAAATTTACAACGGGGAACCACTTAGCCTTCATCAATCACCTCTATACTCCAAAGGTACATATTATGTCTTCATATCAGTTGTTTACGAGATTTCCTGGAGATTTCTGCTTTTAAAAGGTCTTTCTTGTTGTTAAATGCAGATTTGGCTATTGCTATTCTTGAAATGAGGTCTGGTGTGCATCTGGAGACACTAGTAATCAAACTTCCTAAATATTTAAAGGTATTGACTCGTTCTAAAGTTGTTCCTTTATTCCCGTCCTTACGTCCCCTTTCGATAATACAATTGTTTTCATATGATTTCGATATTTTGGGCATAATTTAACTACCAAATCATCGTTTTAGAAAGGTTCGTAGGTTTGGCCGAACCTCGTAAAAAGTGCCGAACCTGCCGGAAAAGTACCGAGCCTGCCGGGGCCGCCGGGCCGCAACTATTATTTTAATGTATTGAGGTATCATTAGAAACGTTGTCACTTTTTTTAACCGACTTCAAAAAAGGAGTAGGTTATCAATTCGACTGTATTTTTTTTTATGTGTGTTACCTCAGAACTTTTAGTTACTGAACCGATTTGGATAATTCTTTTTTTATTTGTAAGGTGACGCTTCTCGTGTGGTCCCATTCAAATTTCATCAAGCGTGAGGTGTAGGACGTATTTACCTCAAACACCTAATATTTTAATATAAATTAATTTAAGGTTCAGTCTCAATATATATATTCGGCGCTAAACACTGTAATTTTTTTATCATTCCGGATTATTTCAGGGATTATTTTACCTACTCATGAAAACAAACAACTTTTTCACGTCTCATGCTCGTAAAGTTCGTGTTTATGTTGGGTATAGGCTGCATAAAATCGCTTTTTATGCTCTAGTGCATAAAGTAAAATCTTTGTCTAAAGTCTCAGACTCTACCACAAAGGTCGTCAGGTAAACAGTCACACACGCAATTAAACTTCGTTAAATAAACTTGTTATTTCATCCTGTTTCTTTAATTTTGTACACAATCCATGTTAAATTACTAAATTAATAAAACTAGACAAAATTAATGAGTTTTGTAAGTAATAAGTATTTAAAGAGCATTATGGACTACGATCTATGCTAAAGTCACTGTGCTGCCACTGCCACGTATAAAAAAAAGAAAAAGAAAGTCTTCCCGCTTCCCGCCAATATGGCGAAGTCTTTATTGTTTCTTTTTTGCAATATTGATATTTATTTTTCTCACACTCGAAGTGAAAAGCAGAGTGTATAACTCGTACACAATAGTAGATTGTACAACAAGTGCATAAAACGTACCATTTTACCCGAGACGTATATATCCATCCGAGCCGTAGGCGAGGGTGAATATTCAATTCGAGGGTAAAATGGGTTTTATTTACGAGTTATACACTCTGCTTTTCACTGGATATATACGTCTCGGGTAAAATGGTACGTTTTATGCACTTGTTGTACAATCTACTATTATTATGGGACCAAAACTGAAATCGCGAAAAAAAACATCAGCTGTTCCATACAAAAGTGCAAAAATATTTAATCAAAATGTATGGAACAGCAGTTTTTTTTTCCGCGATTTCAGTTTTTCATTAAGTAGTTTAATCATTTTATTAGTAATTTAGATTACGATGAAATAAAACATCAAAGAGCAGGTAAGTATTTAGAATTATTTATTGGTCATTACTATATTATGATTAAATTCTTATCATTATTACCTCAACATGTTTTTAAATTCCTGGTCATCCTGATATTTCCGTTCCGGGAGCTGGTTTAACTATTGCTGCTATTTACTCTGTTCTGTATGAGTAAGGTAAAGGCCTTCGAGCACAATGAGGATAAAAATAAAGTTGATAAGTCATGTTCATGTACCTATGCGTAATTGCGTAGGTAGGTACAGTACAATGCACTACGATTTAATTCAATTAATTTTATTACCTATACGTAAACTCTATCATAATATGGAATTTATTTTTGTTGGCAGCACTTTGGCCAAGCTTTATTCAAGTTTGAAAATGAAGAAAAAATTTTTCTTCATGTGTTTTCTACCATAATGTCATTTTGTCACTTGAATAACTGCTTGGCCACTAATCGTACACTGTTAAAGTCATAACAAAAAATGATCGTAACACTGTTTACAATAATAATGTGCAATTTATTTGCGTTGGCCGACACTTTTACTTTGTTGGTCCAATTTGACTGATCTCCTTTGCTATGTGAAATTTCAAATTGACGCTTCGACTCTGCGCCAGAGTGAGTTGAGCCTAATAACTATATTCAATGTCAAAATAAAAATAAAAATATTAACGTATTTGTTACTTTTGTAATAAATAAAAATATCAAAATAATATTTTCCCAAAATTGTGGGATGTCTGGGATTTGGATGTTGCGATAGTAAAAAGTGGTCTGAAAGACTGAAAATTAAGAAATCGAAATTTGAACATCAGAAGTCATGGAAGTGGATTATCATTCATTGTATGATGTCATTCCTTTTGAATAGATTTACAAGTACCTACCTATTCTCCCTCAATCTTAATTTTAAGATTCAACAAGCAGGGTATATAATATACCTCAAATCAAAAGTCTGATTTACGGCCAGAATTAATAATCAATCTACAGATAGGGATAGGCTTGATCCAGATTAGTTGCTTGCTATACAACGTTTGATATTGATATAGAATTAACGACAGTTGCCTGGGTTTTGCCTATCAACTAATCTGGATTATGGCTATCCACAACTAGGTATATGGATAGGCATGATCCAGATTAGTTGCTAGGTGTTGCCTGGAAATTCTATGTTATTATCAAACGTTGCATAGCAAATAATCTGGATCATGCCTATCTCTATCTGTGGATTGATTATTAATTCTGGCCGTAAGGTAGATAATTTAACTTCAAGCTAAAAGAACTTTAAAGATGTTGAATATCCTATTGATATTAGAGACTTTAAATAAAAGTTATTGTGATTTTGATAAGGTATACTTAAATGTTGTTAAAGCCTTTTTAATTGTAATAAAAGTTTAATCTGGATTTCGGAAATACCTACCAGATATTAGATTTAAGAATACTCCGATGTGCCATTTTTTACCCAGCAGATGAGTTTTATTTGAAATTTGATAAATATATATTTTTAATTAAGTACCGTAGACCGGGGTTAATTTAAGAAAAAAATGGGGCTACTGTAGTATTCTGCAGAATATAGTCTGTGGATTTGCATCGGGTCGGTGACGTTACCTGTCAACTGAGGAATGGGAATCAAAACTATGAGATATTCGGAAAACATAATTGTTTATAATTGCTAATTGCGATAGTAAATTGTGTATTTACTGGTGCTTCGAGTGAATGGTCAGTGTTACCAAGTATTCTACAGCTACTTTGATAACTTAGTAGCAAAGGGAACATATACAACATACAACTTCATATGTAGCTAAATGTGGTTCTACAAATCCTATACCTACTTTTGAGACACCCTTTAGAACTTGTAGCAAATTTAATCAGCTTTTATTTTGCACATTTTGAAAATGTCGCCAGGAAGCATAGTTTCTAAGATATAATCCAAAAACCAAAAAATGAGACCTTCAAACCCCCCTCCCCCCGCCTTAATGGCTACGGACGGGAACTTTTAATATGTTTACCTTCTAAGTAGTCCAAACAAAGTAACGAAGTCAAAAATTGCGTTCCAAGGATTTCCTTCTATACCTACTGTTTTTGGAGCGTTCGTTGACGGACTACTGTTACTAAAATGTTTTTTTTTTGTTTTTTAAAATACTTATTTATTTTTTACTTTTAGTTTTATAAATGGCAAACGAAATTTAACATTAAGGAGTACCACTTGCTTCCTCTCTGCTCAATCATCAGTCCCTCGCCACCAAGTGTAGCGAATAGGTCCATTTGAACAAAACAAATGAGCCCAAATTTGAGGGGTTTCCTAGTGGTCATTAGGAGTGCCACTGGCTTCCTCCCTGCTCCAACATCAGACCCTCACCACCATGTGTGGCGAATAGGTCCCATCAGAACGAAACAATTAAGCCCAAACTCGTGGAGTTTCCAAGTGGTCATTAGGAGTGCCACTGGCTTCCTCCCTGTTCCAACATCAGACCCTCACCACCAAATGTAGGGAATAGGTCTCATCAGAACCAAACAAATGAGCCCAAACTCGAAAGGTTTCCTAGTGGCACAGATAACTAAATATTACTACGTAACAGATAAATTACTCCATAGAAAATATTCGATACCTACCCCGTTAATAGACTACTTTTTCTGCCGCGTACATAATTATGCACCTACAGCTTCGAGTATAAAGTCACTAATGCTTCGCAGCTGCGCGAGACCACATAACGTCAGAGCGAGCGGCAATCGGACTAGGGTTGATTCTTTCGGTAAAAAATATTTCAACCACATGTTTCTAATTGTGTTTTAAGAAAATAAAAATCATATTTAGACACGCATTGTCGACTACGTAGGTAGTTATTTCGCGAATTGGTCATTAGTCGATACGCACAGCTCATAGGTGGTACACAGCCCATAAAAAGTAGACTAATTTAATACCTAGGTATTATTTCGATAAATTCCTGACCTATGTTTCACTATAGGTCTTAGGTAGGTATTTCATTTTGTACCCACCCAGAATAAAGCCGAACCATAATTTAACCAAATAGCGTACCTACCTAAGTACCTTCTGATTTGTTTGTTTATATATTTTGTAAATAATTGAGTACCTAACTTACCAGGTAATATTTAGGTAAACAATTTTACCAAAAAAACTAATACATCCGCACTTTTCTACATAAGCTGGTAGACTAATGAAGAAAACGTTTTATTTCTCTTATTATTCGACGTACTTACACCCATCAACAGCACATAAATTTCCACCACCAGAAGTAACTTTTCTTAAATAAAACTAACGTTTAACAAGCACAGATCACTTATTTGGTTCGTATGAAAACTAATTGACCGAGCGTAACACGAATACAGTGCGTGCGCGCGTCTGATGGTTGTTGGCAGCCCACTGAATTCTCACCGCCTGCGGTGAGGGAGAGTAGGCTAGTAACGCGCGCAAGTACATCGAGTGAGAGACCCCTGCTAGTGGCCATTAAGGAATGCCACTGGCTTCCACCCTGCTCCATGATCAGACCCTCACTACCAAGTGTAGCGAATAGGTCTCATCAGAACGAAACAAATGAGCCCAAACTCGAGGGGTTTCCTAGTGGTCATTAAGGAGTGCCATTGGCTTTCTCCCTGCTCCAACAGTTTGATGTTTGATGTTGGAGCTTGAAATAATTATGGCAAGTCACGATTCAATTTGATCGACTGTACAAGCCATTTTTATCGCATAATACTAGCTTTCCGCCCGCGGCTTCGCCCACGTGACGTGTACTACACGACATTATACAGATGGAATGTGATATTATCTACCCCCGTACCAAAAATCACATTGATCCGTTTAAATAATAGTAGGGATAGTAGAAATAGGAATATGAATGGCCGCGAATACGTGCGCGAGTACTACTACATCGCAAAATTTTGTGTCAAAAATTATTTTTATAAAAAAATAAAACCGCCTTCAAAAAAATTTATATTTCACTCTTTTTAGTGCATCGTGCAGGCAATTTACGTGTTTTCTGGTAAATAGGTATGTTTTCAAACTGAAAACCTCCTTTTTCGAAGTCGGTTAAAATACCTTGAGGTATCCTCTTTTTAACAAATCAAAAATCAGCTAAATCGGTTTATAAAAAAAAACTACATCAAAAAAGTAAGAAATAATTCCTCACCAAATAAATAACGTAAGTACTTTGAAGTCGGGCGTGAAAAATGTAGGTATAATTTTTTGTTGTTTTTGTTAAAACCCGCCCGACTTCAAAGTACTTACGTTATTTATTTGGTGAGGAATTATTTCTTACTTTTTTGATGTAGTTTTTTTGAAGGCGGTTTTATTTTTTTATAAAAATAATTTTTATTTCACTCTTTTTAGTGCATCGTGCAGGCAATTTACGTGTTGAAGTTATGGTGTATTAACCAATCCAAATGCAGCCAGAAACATCGGCTTATCGTGTCTCCTGAAGCACGATATATTTTTTAACAGCAATCCCGTGATAGACCATTGCAAAAGTCACATAACCTCAGCGATCGCAGGCCGATCACGCTACCCACTGCTCTATATACCAAATTTCATGAAAGCCAGATCGGTGGTTGAGACATAAGAAGGTAACGATACCTAGACAAACAGAAGCTACTTTAGTATGAATAATATTCGGACATTCTACTCTTGAACTACCAAAATGCAAAAAATCAAGTCGATACTTTCCTAAAAAATGTGTAATACTGATTTTCTTGAGTTTTATTCCAATGCATAAAGAACTTTTTGCTTTGCACGAAAATGAGCTGTCATGGGATCTATGCTTCATTGAATAAAGTGAATAAAAAAAACTGTATCCCACGGGAACTGTACTTTTTCCCGAGTTAAAAAAAACCGTATGAAATTTTCCAGGCCAGAGTTTAATTATCCCGATCGATTTAGCCGTTTAGTTGTGATTGAGCCACAAACATCCAAACTCCGTATCTTTAAAATAATAGGTCTTTACATATGAAATTGCCGTCTTTTTCTCACATGTTTATTGGTCTCTAATTTTTTAATTAATATCAATATATCAAAATTAATAGTCAGTTTCGAAAATAGAGTATGTCGTCATGTTAAACATCTAAGAAAAGAATAATTAAACACGCGTCCAAATTTTTTATAACTGCTTCAAAGTACCGCTCTTTGGTTGTCGTCAATTTGACAGCTTTAAACAGTTTTTTTTTTTATTTTAAGACAGTCCAAAGTGATTATAGGCAATAACTAGTTAGAATAATTTTGTCTGATCATATCTCGATAGTTTCGTTGAATTCGGAGTTCACATGTCCAAGAAACCCCCAAATATCTTTGTATGCCGATTCCAACTTCCTACAATTTCCCCATAGAAAACGGCAATTTCATAGGTAAAGACCTATTATAAACCCACCCTATATAAAAATTAACCCCCCCTTTCTACCAGAAAATAAACAAATCCCTAAGTTTTTTTTATTTTGCCTGCGCAGATCATTTTTAATAATGACCAGTATCCTTCATACCAATTTCCATACTCCTAAGTCCAGAAATGAGGAAGTTTTCATATACTTAAGCCTTTTAATCCCCCCTTTCTACCCTATTAGGGATTTTTTATAACTTTACATAAGTAGATCATTTTCAATCGTGACCAGTATCCAACATACCAATTTTCATACTTCTAAGTTCAGAAATGAAGAAGTTCCATATAAACTTTATCTCCCCATTTTACCCTATTAAGTTCTTTTACTTTGCTTATTTAGATCATTTTCAGTCGTATAACCAGTATCCAACGTACTAATTTTTATGCTTCTAAATCCATAAATGAGGAAGTTCCATATAACCTTAATCCCCCCATTTTACCCCTTTAGGGGGGGGTTTCCCAAAATCCATTCTTAGCGGACGTCTCCTAGTCATAATCTACCTTCTTGGCAAATTTCATCTTCATTGGTCCAGTAGGTTTCGAGATTTCGTGATGAGTGAGTTATGTCCCCTCGATTTTATATATATAGATTTCCACTTTCGGTGATATGAAAAACGAAGGAAAGGAATGAAATGAGAAACAATACAATTTGCTAGTGATGATTTATTTTATTAGCCATCAAGAATGTTACAGCACGAAAAGAGTGTAAATTGTGCACAAATAGGAAAAGCATATATAAGCAATAAATTGTCATACCGTTCTTATTTTATTAAAATAAAAACGCTATCTACTCTAAAATCTGCATATTATTATGATTTAATAAATAATTTAAGTTACATAACGAGTATGTTAAAAGTAGATCTCTAATTTGGCACCATTTGTAAATAGTATACAAGTTATCAGATACAATCAGAAATAGTTCGTTGAGCGACGAGCATTTTGTTTAGCGAATGTAAAGGTCTACGCATATAAAGGGCGAGGAACAACACAAATGAGGAATTCTCAACTGATCTGTACTGTAGGCATAAGAATAAGTACTTACTAACCCAGCCGGCCTAGCATGAGCGGCTTATAACGCGCGATATGATATGGTACGGCATGCCGTCTTGCTTACACCTTAGAGGGGTAAGCAAGACAACTTGCCGTACCATGCTAGGCCGGCTGTAGAAGGGAAACTCCGGCTCCGGACGGGCTCAAGGTCGCGATATTATAGTACAGTATAGGGCTGTCACGGCCGCCGGCGTCACCGCACATGCGTTTGCCTGTTTGTGCATTCCGTACGATTTTGGGAACCAATTACAAATTCAAGTAAGTAGGTAATATTTACTTTAATAGCTTCGTTTAGTATTTTACTTATTATATTATAAGCTTAAATGGAAAATTGGTCTGCCGAGACCAATCTTTCATCTAATTTTATAAGTGTCTATGTAGGTAGGTACGCAACATAATAATTCTCATATTTTGTAAAAATAGACTAACATAATGACTTCAAAGTAAATAAAATCTTATATTTTAGCGATATCATTTTTAAACGTAAGCAATATCAATATTTAACAGTAAGCAACCCTGGCAACACGCCAATAGGCTGGCTAGACGACAGAGGGGCGTAACGACCTGAAGGGGGTAGTAGGTAGGTATTAACTTGGTTATTACTTATTCTTATGCTGTAGGTACGAGTATGTAGCAAGGCAATGATATTTTTAATACAAATTCAACTACCGTGTAAAATAGGTTTATGGGAACGGCTATAATAGGTAAAGGCGATAGCAAATACTACGGGTGATCAGATCACTGAAAACTGAAAAAATAGGTCACATATTTTGGATAGTATCTTCCATATCGACAATACACGGTAATTTTTTTATCACCCCGGATAATCTTAGGGGTTATTCTACACATGAAAACAAACAATTTTTATTATGGTAAGTACCAAAACGGAAATCGCGAAAAAATAATCAGCTGTTCCATACATTTTGATAAAATATTTTGCCCCTTTGTATAAAACCATAGAAAGATGTCCCATAATAAAAATTGTTAGTTCATGAGTAGAACAATTCCTTAAATTATCCGGGGTGATAAAAAATTACCGTGTAATAACAAACATTATCCCCCTTATTTCAAAACGTGGACTAAAATGGTCCAAGTTTAAAACTGGTACCAAACTGGTGCTGTCACTTTCATTTTCCAAATGAAAGACAGAAGTAGCATTAGTTTTGAACCAGGTCTAAATTTAGTCCATGTTTTGGAATAAGGAGGTAGTATGTGTTTACTTTAAAACCACCACGGCAAGCATGACAGTTATAATGTCAAACTGCAGTAAAGTTAAACTATAGTAGTAAAACTATAGTAGTCGCAATAATATGTCGCTGCACGCGGGGCGAGCAAGTCAAGATATATCAAGCTCGACAAAGATCGACAATCTTTTCTTTTCCGGTGACAGCGGCGCTATATAAAATACATATTTTCTTCTTTTTGTAGCAATTTAACCGGCCCCGACTTTAAAAATCTTCAGCCGGTAGCACCGCTATAGTTGGACAACATCGTGACAGCAAAATGACATTTAAAAAGGGACTTCTAGTTTTTGGCCACCGCAACAGAAAATGTTGTCGCACTATAGCATAGTCAAGCAAGCAAGCTGCACTATCGTCGAATCGCAAGAAAAGAGTCGAGCGAAGTGGCAAGGGACGCGCGAACGTGCGTCGCGTCGTGTGGCCGCTAATTCGTGAGTGGGATTGCCGATGCGCCGATCGCCACGATGTTAGCGCGAGTGACTGAGAGGGCAATCATTTAGCCTGTCAACGCCCGGAGACAGCTTGAGCTGTCAAAGTGACGTTTGTGACGTTTAAACCATAAATTAATTAATTTTAAGATTCAAAATCGATTAAAGAGAATTGTGACAAAAATAAAAACTGGGCATTTGACAGGTTAGTAAATGCTTACGGTAACGCGAACGCAAGGAGAAGAGTGTATTTTTTTCGTTTGAACTTTGAATTTCAAAGAATAATGAATTCATTTTCCAATGAGAAGTGAGTAGTAGTAAGTAAGTAGTAGTAGTAAAGTAAGTAGAGTGCGAGCTCTATTTTCATCGCGTGCGCCGAGCGAGATAAATTACGTCTACTATAATAATACATTTTTACTTTTTGATACGAACACCCTACATGCGGTTAACCTTAAGATCAAAACGATTCGACTCAATTATTAACTGTGGACTTGAGTTTGTGGCGGAGCTTGTTGCTGGGGAGGCGCCTGTTGCTGCGGAGGTGGTTGCTGAGCCGGCGGAGAGTAACCTTGGGCTTGACCTTGAGGCACTTGACCTTGACCTTGAGGTACTTGACCTTGACCTTGAGGCACTTGGCCTTGGTTTGGAATGCCTTGTCCTTGCATTTGAGGTTGAGAGTTCGTGGCTTGATTACTTGGCGGTTGTGCTTGTACCGTCTGTGGTGGGGCTTGATTCACATTGATGTTTTGATTAGGTGGCACTTGACCTTGATGTTGTCCTTGGGCGGGTGGAGCTTGATATTGGCCCTGGGGAGGTTGAGCTTGACCTTGATATTGACCTTGGGGCGGAGCTTGGAATTGACCTTGGGGCGGTTGAGCTTGGTATTGTCCCTGGGGTGGTGGAGCTTGATATTGGCCTTGAGGTTGACCTTGGTATTGGCCTTGCGGTTGACCTTGGAATTGGCCTTGAGGCGGTTGGTATTGTTGTTGGTAGCCTTGCGGTGGTGCTTGACCCGGCGCTGGGTAACCTTGAGGGACTTGGCCAGGAGCTTGTTGGTATCCTGAATAATACAATGAACAGTTATAAATTCGTAAATACTCTCCGTATATCCGTAAATAGGTAAGTACTGAAATTATTCTCCAAAGCAAAACTGAAAAAAGTAGCTTTTTACAGGAAGTTAGTTATGATAGAAAAGGTTACATAGAGGAAAATTTTAAATAGAAAAAACTACACAGCTCCATAGTCGATTATCAGACGGGATTCGAACCCGCACTCCTAAGAATATGGCTCAATGCCTAAGCCCAAGCTAAGCTATCGAAAGGCTTGTGGAATTATTCATTACCTACTTTTAATGCATTGTAGGCCAGTGTTGCTTCAACAATGTGAGGAAACCCCCACATTTGAAAGAAATATTTTACAAGTAGGTACCTATTTTAACAGTTAATGTTAAAACTCACAGAATTGCATTGTGAGTGCATAAAAAAATATTTTTACTTTTGACCATTCACAATGCAATTTTTATTAATTACTTATAGAAAATATTGAAAATTAAGTACTAAGAGCATTCGCCTGGACAGTAAAGATCGTAGGTCCATCGGAGCTAGTTGTGAATATTAGAAATACAGGTCAATATTTTCTAATAAGCCATTTTCAATGCATAAATAATATTCAAATTTTAACTTGTTACCTTGCGGCGGCATCTGTCCATGGTGTTGTTGTTGGTAGGCCTGTTGGTACGCCTGTTGTTGCATGTAGGCCTGGTGTTGCTGAAGGGCCTGGTGGATCTGGTGCTCGGCGCCGGGGATCGGCCGACCGTGGGCGTCCACCTGGTGGGTCACTAGGTCAGTCCTCATGTTACAGATGTCACAATAGTGTCAAATGGCAGAGTCGTCGGTAAGTTTTTTGGTTATTCGACAAAATAAACTTTTGTTCAGACTACTGCGGTGCTATTGGAATACATTGTGTGTGAATGGATTTTTAATAATAGGTCTTTACCTATGAAATTGCCGTTTTGTATGGAAATTTCTGTAATTATTTTTTTTCCATACTAACGTTTTTGTTATTATTTAACGACTAATATTATGTAAATTTACAAAATTTTACACACGTATTTATGGACATTTTAACTACTAAATGACACATTCGTTAAGAGAAAAAAATTTTTTTTCACTAAGTTACAACTAATAAAGTACGAAATTCTGGAAACAAAAATAGTCGTAACTTTCGGAATAAGATTTTTCTATGTAAATAATCAAATATCGTGGTTATTAAATTATCAAAAGTTGCTCGATACGGTCTTAATGTAACGCAATATTAAAGAAATTATATATTTCTAATATTATAAAAGTTGTTAAGTTATATGTACAAAAGAAAAAAACGGCAATTTCATATGTAAAGACCTATTATTAGACATGGAAGAAATTAAAAAAGAGGAAGTAAGTAATGCCTACGGGTATTTAAAAAATGTTTTGCCACAAAAAAGTGTTAGTACTGCACTCTCCAGTTACCTCAGTATTTAGTCTAACACACTTCACAAACGCCGCCTTTCTTTGGCCACAAACGCCGCCACCTGACGCTAGAAGCGGCTACAAAGATAGCTGAAGCACGCAAAAGACACTTGTTGTCGGTATTAGACACTTGCCGTCGGTGGCCGCTACTTTTTTTAACCCATTGCGGGCAGTATTTTGTGTTAGCGTTAGTAAGCGGTGGCCCGTGTGCGGCGTAGAGTATTAAGGTATGATACTCACCAATCCACGCTGCTGCAAGTAACGGAGCTCTTCCATCCTTCTCCTTTCGTACTCTTCATACTCAGACTGAGAATATATCTGATTCTCATCTATTGATTTCCAACCTGTAAAATAATACCAAGATAATTATATTCTTGTCCTTACTGTTAATAGTTTACGGTAAGTACATAATATTATTGATTGACAATCATATTATAATATTATGCTATTGCATAACCCTCGCTAACTAAACAATACAAGATTTTAGAATTATTTTAGAAGAATGTGTTTCAGAACCTATTATGATACAATATATATCTAAATTTTAATAGAACAAATATATCAGCTCCCAACCTAGCACGACCAACAAAACGCGATATGATAGAGCGCTTTATCCCGTTTAACTGTCAAAAGGCAGTTTTTGACGTTTGAGTGTCGTTAAATCGCTGTATCATGCGATATATATCACGTTTTGGATGTTCATGCTAGGCTTACTGGAGATGAATGGTAGAAAACAAATTCAGCTGTTTTATACGTTTTGATCGAGTCGGTATTGTACTTTATAACACGAACAGCCATTTTCTTTTCGCGATTTCGTGATGGCCTAAAGTACGTTTTTTAATTCGGTGCAAAAAAAAAAGAAAACAGTATTACCATATTAAAACACTATATTCACATTCTGTAGATTTCTTTATTTGTGAACGACATTGCTGTTAATTGAAAACATGCTTTGACTGGATATAAATAAAAAAAGTAAAAAAATGGAAATTACTCTTACGTAAACAACAAAATAATTTTTCGAAGGGATGTTAGATGGATATTTTTTTCACCTACTGACAACACGCAGGCACAACATATTTGTGACGCAGGGGTGACAAACCTACTTTAATATGTGTGTGATTATTTGATTGATTTTGATTTGTATTTTGTTTACTTTACGTGGGCTCCTATTTGCTTCGTGTAGTGCTTCTTTTACATTATTTCGTAAATTTCTTGTTGTTTCTGTTATTGTTTTTGTTTATTGTTAAGTTTGAACCGTTGTTACTTGTTACTATTGTGTCTCAACTATTATTATCTAACCCATTTTGCATTATCTTATGCGCTTTAACCCAAGATATAGTTGTTATAAGTAGATTTTAACAAAATCTGTAAAACCAAAACCTCACAATAAAGAAGAAGTTGCAAAAAATACCTACTTCGAACATCAATGTAAATTATCTCAAAAATAGCTAAAAATACGTAGAAAAGAATGATATACTTTTAGTTATCATCCTTACTGGCTAAAACATTGTAAAATAGCTCTAAAGTATGGCTTTTTATATTGATCGGGGTGTACGGCGCTTTGACAAATTCATTGGTAGTAGGTAGACTGGACTTATATATTATATAATCGTAGAGATGAAGGGAGATCTGCGATAACAGAATATTGCTGTAGGTACATGTATAGATAGGTACATGGGCGCAGGACACTACTGGGAGTCTGCGCCCATGTAATGACTATATTGTATCATCTTGGTTGCGCGAGATTTATGAAGATGTTTTTAGCCACCCAGCGCACTTTTTAGGCAATGTTTTGATAGACATAGAATGGGAATAAATAAGTTTTTTTTATTTAATTGTTTTACTTACACCTTCCTTGGATAAGAAAGCAAATCAACTTAAAATGTCGCAGATGTCCATTTTTTTAAACTTCATGACATCTCTTTTCCACTCTTTAATGGTCTTTAGGTACCTACCTTTTACATCATTGAAAGTAAAATATTTTAGAGTAGTATTCTGCGCCTATTCAGGCGGATCCAGAATCTTTGGAGCAATTTCTAAGTATGTTAGCCAGTAAGGATGACAATCGGAGGTGGGCAGTTTGTTAATAACTACTTTTATCTATTTTTTGAGATATTTGTCTTAGCTGTGCGACGTAGGTTAATTTTATATGGAAGCTGCAACTTCTCTTTTGGTTTAAAAAAGACATGAACAAAAAGGTTTACGACACCCTGTTGCCGAACTCAAATGTGAAAGTGACATTTTTTTTTGCACCGAATTATAAAACGTACTTTAGTTGTTAAAATGGTTGTGTATTTAATTATCAATTTATTAAATTGTATTGATGGAATGGACACTTTCATACCTATAAATATTTGTGCTTGTTAAAAATTAGTAAGTGGTAATTAGGTAGGTACCTATGGAAAAATTCTAACATAAAATTTTCTGTTGTTGCCGAGTCTGACTCTAACATATCTTAACTTTTATGCAGTCCAGGTTAATAGAGCACTTCTGAACGCCAAAGAAGTCTACGCCATCGGTTCGCAAACCCTAGACGAGAGACCTTGTAACGAAACTCGTTAAGGGCTATTTTTTCATCCTGTTTTAGCAATATGGTTATTTAGAACTAGCATTCCACCCGCGGCTTCGCCCGCGTGGACTACACGACGTTATCCCGCGATAATATGTTATTTTCCCGGGATAAAAAGTTGCCTATGACACTCTCCATCTGATTCTCTTAAACTATACAAACAAACACACTTTCACATTTATAATAATAATATTAGTATAGATCACAATAAACATTACCTTCATCTTTATTAAAGTCAGAGTTCTGAGTCTTCGACATAAACTCGTTGAAGTCAATCAATCCATCGTGATTCAAATCGTTCTCTTTAAAGACGTGCTCGCGCATTCGTTCCATCTCCTCTGCCCTCTCGTGGAGGTCTTTGTTCGGGCCTCCCGGTCCATAGAGTTTATCCAACTCCTTGATGAAGAGGGCTTTCACTTCGTCCGCGTCCCAAGCACCGTTTCCGTCGACATCTGTAATGTGATTGTTAGACCGCGAAACTCGAAGGTACAGTTCTCTTAAATCACAAAGGTGAATTTAGCGAATCAAAACCTCATCGCGCGACTTAGAAACATTCACACTGTTTGACAGGAACTGTCGTGAGATAAAAAAAAAATAGGTTTTACAGTGCGATTCAAACTTCCTGGAGCTAGGCGCTATGCGCAGTGACGTTACTCACAACTTTTCCCACCAACCCGCAAGAGCGTTGCCAACTCATGCTCGCCACATATCAATTGTAGGTAGAGTAGATACTATTTTGAATCTCTAGGGGGAGGAGGGGGGCTGCTGCCCCCCTCTACTCGTCCCTGGCGACGTACCTGCCTACCCGAATACATATACATCACAACTATGCACCTTCGCGCAGACGTCAGCAAGTTTGCATCGCACTGTAGTTTCTAGCGACGCGACGCGAAGCTACGACAACGATAGAAACAAATAAATTTTGCTTGTCGTTACTCCAGTGCGGCCACCGACATAGGTTTATTTTATAAGAGATTGTTTTCACGCGAGGCAATTGCCTCGCGACGCCCTCGCCTTATCACTACGGCCTTGCCTTATGTCGCGATTGTGAAACTGAGATGGTTGTGCTACAACAAAAGCATCAGGACATTTTACACCATTCTATCCAAAAAAGGTCTAGAACCTTTGAAAACATAAAACAATTGCCTAAAAATCTAGACTCTATGTTGATAGGCTACTTTCGAGCAACTATAGTTTTACAGTTTGGATGTGTTTTTGCGGTCGACATAATCTGACATTAACAGTACAAAATGTATATTTTTGTATAAATACTTGGACATTTCAATACTGTTAAAATATTCATACATTAAAAAACATTAAAATTAAGTGATTATTAAGTATTGTTCAATCATTACATTTTTCTGACTAAACAAGGAACCTTTTGTGATATTGATATGCCATGCTGCGGCATGTTAAATAATTCTTAGTTACTATTTAGTCGCAATACTTTTGTTAATTAATAATGTTTTTTAAACACCAATCCTGATACCATTTTTTTAAGAAACAACACGTTCCATTACATTGCGTCACAACACAACACAACACAATACCACTTAATTAAGTGCAGTCATGTATAAAATTATGTAAACGCAAAAGATGTAAAACTTGAGCAACAATTACGAAAAAAAACTAAACTGTTAAACACGCATTCGCTTATACAAGAGTATACTAATCGACTTTGTAATTACAATGCACAAGTCTCGAGTGTCTGTTTCGAATTCAACCATTTGTAACAGCGTGCAAGCAAACCAAAACTATGAGAACAAACGATTCAACATTGAAAAAAAAACACTGAAACATACATGCATATGAGTAAAATCCAAACCAGCGTGCAATGTTATGTAAACAAAAATCGGTCAATCTTTTTTTTAACTTTTTCTACGTATTTCAAACTACGTTAAACGATTTTGCACGGTACAGGATCTTACCATGCATCATGAAAAACACCTTTGGGTCGAAATCTTTAGTATCCATTTTGTCAGCGTTTTTCCATATCTCTAACAACTGATCTCTGGTGACCGGGTGTCGGAGCTGCCAGAAATAACATCGAATCATTAATAATAGTCAACACGACTCACCGTGCATCATGAAGAATACTTTGGGATCAAACTGTTGGTCCATATGATCCTGTTTCTCCCATACTTCTTCGAGTTGTTGTTTAGAACCGGGATGGTGAAGCTGTATCGTTAAAGCCATATTGGGTCATGTAAATTTAGAATAGTTTACGATTTCCAAATTATAAAGAACAAGATAATGTTTAAATAGCATAAGGTCTCTTTCTAATATTTTTTCATACACCTTAAAAGCATTTTTTACTATATCTATGAACACTCAACACGTGAAAGAAACTGTATAAATAAATTGCACCTACAGAAGTCTGAGATTTGTCAATATCAAAATTCAAACAAGCAACTCTAAATCTAAGGATACACGACGACACTAACACTGAAACAAATGTCGACACTAGTGTCACCGGACACTGAGCAACACCGCAACTAAGTGTCAAGTTTTTAAGTCTCTAGTGTCTAGTGTCATCGTGTATCCTTACCATTAGGGTGCGTTTTCACACAAGAGGAGCTGTCTGAGCTGTGTTTTCATACATTTGACCTTCGTTCAACAATACCACACCTCTGGATAACCGGTTGGAGTGTCAAAAACGACTGAGCGAATAAGTGCGCACTTCAAAGATGAACTTATTTCTTATTGCTTCCGGTCATTTACGACGTAAGATCGACATTCGTATTTTTTTTATCTATTATTTTAAAAGCGGTTTTGTCATAATAGACATGCCAGCCCCATTGTGTAACTTTACACTAATCCGACCAAATTAGAGACAGCTGAGCTATTGCAAAAGCTAAACAAGGCGACACCTTGTTTTGATTTTGGTTCTGATAAAATTGTTTCAATAAGTCCGATATCTAGGTTGTTTAATTTGAATTCAGTCTTCAATAGCTGCGACATTCGTAATCTTGTTCTTGGTTTAAAAACTAGGTCGGTGCCATTTGCGTTTTGTTTTAGTTTGTAAAGCGTTATCTAGTGGTATTGACGATCGAAGCATTTGACACAACAAGTGGTGTCACGTCAAATTAATAAAGTATGGAAACACAGCTCCGTCCGCGCAGTTTCGCTTCTGTGGAAACGCACTCTAACATAAGTTTTATACAGGGTTTTCATTTCCGACAAAAATCTCGCTGTGCGTTGTTCAGCATGAAGGCCTGAAGCCATGGTTTAAGTTTTTGCAAGGGTGCCCCCTAACACCCTGCATAGTATTATCGTGTTTTGGTGCCATTGCAAGCATATTATGCAGTAGTAAAAATTGCTTGTATGCCATCAATATTGGAAGTGATTCAGAGCAATAAAAATGTATGTTATTATATGATAACATTGTTTGTTGGCCATACTAAAATAATCAGTAAACATTAATAAATGCATTTTAATAAATTAATGATAAGTGGCGTCATGTACCTATATCGCTAACGGGACTTTCCTAAGGATACTACTTTGACTACTCAAAGAAGTGATAATGAAAGTTCCCCATTTACGGATATGGTAGGTCCGTTGCATCAATGTTTTTAAACAGGAAAAAATGAATATTATTTAGTCAATAGTGCGGGATTGCCCCCGACAAAGTTGTACTGTGAATTTAAATAGATATTAAAATGGTCGACGGTGTTATTGTTGATCGAAGGTCGACGGCCATTTCCTGATTCCGAGACAAAGTAGCTTGAAACATAGAAGATATAACAAAGATATTCGTAAACAGAAATATGAAACAAATCAAACAAAGAAAATCGTATAAAACTTTGTCCTGGTGTCCCCTTATTCAAACCGTCGGAAACGTACAGTGGCACAAACTTTTCTGTTCCGGTGACAGCGGCGCTATGTACTTTTTTCTTTTTTTTGTAGCAATTTAACCGGCTCTGACTTCTAAGACCTTCAGCCGCCAGCAGCGCTATGGTTGGACATCAACTTGACAGCAAGTAACATTAAAAAAAAAACACGTTAGTTTCACGTTTTGGCCAATGGAACAGAAAAAATTGTGGCACTATATATGATGGCGGAATGATTGCTGTCACTGTCAATCACTCCCGAACCGACTAAGCATAGAATTCTAATCCGATTCCGTTTCTGAACGCTTGTGAATCAGGGGGATCAGGGGGCTCAGGGGGCTGGTGAGAATCGAACTCACGCCCTTTGGTACAGTAAGCAAGATCTCTGCCACTGCGTCATCGGGTCAGTCACAACTGATTCTGAAGCAACATAAATATTGAATTACCGGCTGGTGATGTTTTTTAGCTTCCTCCTCCTTCTTTTGTTTTTCCAAGAATTCCTTCTTTTGAGTTTCATCCATCTCTTCTAACTTTTGGTGTTTTTCAAATTCTTTTTGCATTTCGTATTCCTAAAAAGAACGCAAAGAAAACATTCAAGCGAATGTTCATTAGTAAATTCATTTCAGATGTAAAATAATGATAAATCTTACTAATATAATTGCTTAAGTTTTGATGTTTGTCACTCAATCACAACTAAACTGCTAAACGGTTCCGGATGAAATTTGGCAAAGAGATAGATTATGATCTAGAATACCATATAAGTGGTAGTGGAAACATCATGTATTTCACGCGGAAAAGGCGCGAAGTAAATAAAAGATAAATAATAAACATAAATCTTACATCTTTTGAAAAAAAAACATAAAATTAAACACAATAGCCGCGTGAGGGTATCGTACCCATATCCAAATAACTGACCAAATAAAACTCACTGTCGTCGTACAAACGTAATATTCGTAAAGCTAGTGAAATAAATTATAGGGTAGGTACCTTAAATTCCTGTTCTCGTTTCTTGTCTGCCTCTTGTAGGTCTTCAGTAGTCTTTTTGATAAGACGTTTGAGATCTTCAATCTCGAAAGTGTGAGGATTTCCGTGGTCCAAGTGTTCATTAGTTGGCACTTTACCCATGTGTGTGTCAAGATTATTAGTGAGTTCATATTGCTAGAAAATAGTATTAGAATCTTATTTGAACATTCAGTTTCTCCAAAAAGAGATCAACTCTTTTTTTATTTAGGGCTCTATTCTAATTGGGACGCCAGCGGCCGACGAACGCCAGTAAAATTTTTGAGTATCTCGAACTTGTAGATATTTTTTTCCTCTTAAATTTAAAAAATACTGACAATTTAATTTTTTCCGTTACCCTGACAAAAAGCCAAAATTCTTGTCGTTGGTAACCCTGGCCCTTCCTCACTTGGCAGCGGCTTGGTTGCGTTGCGACGCCAAGCCGCCAATGTCTAATATGTCCATAGGTACATTTTACAGTTTGAATCACCGCTGGCGTCCAAATGGAATAGGGCACATAATTAAACGAAAGCTTTTTAAACCAAAAAAAAATTGTGTATGTATCAAAAACAAAATACAATAAATAAAACAAGTAGTGTACTATTATATATTCTGTGGCAGTGGGTACAATGTCATTAATGTCGAGGGCTCAGAACCAGTTTAGGTCAATACACTACCATTTACCAAGGGTAATTCAACTATAATTAAATAAGTATACATCGGCAAAGCGTCATAAGTACAAAACGAACACGTTTAATCAAGAACTTTATAATTTACTCCGAATTATGGTGTGCATCGTTCCAGCAGGCAGCGCCACGGTCTCCGATTTGCTTGAATAAAATACACCATCCAAAAAAATACGTTTGATTTTTTCCACCCACTGGACCCGAAGATATACGGTTTTTTGTGTGATGCTGCTGGAACGACGTCGTCATGGCAGCCAAAAGCTATAATAAATCTGATAAGACACGGATTTTTGCCTTTTTTCCATTTCACACAAGCTAACATCCACCCGTGAATGTCGACACATTTAGGAGTAATCATAGGTCATTTGTGGCGCTGGATAAAAAAAACGTACAAGCCAAAAAAACGTTAGCCTACTTCCACAAGGAATCCGTGAACAAGTTCGAGAAGTAAAAGAACGGAACCACAGAAGAAATATAGTGTTGCCGGATATTCGATTGTGTTTACCCTGAAATAATCTAAATATCGATTGTCCAATTGCATCAAGCAAATCGATCCTATAATAATTTAGATAATTATATTGATAATAATCGAACAAAAATTAGATAAAATCGTCATAATCGATGGTATCGATAGTTACTTTTCCAAATTCATATCGATTAAATCGATACAATGATCGAATTGATCAAATGATCAATCGTTTAGTCTATAGAGTCAAAAATGGTTTGGCCACTGGATCTACTTAAAAGTTATTAGCACTAAAATTATTAAAAACCTTTCTACTTGAATGTACCAATCGTATGGAATATTGAATCAAAGGCTCATTTCTCGGAAAGTAGCTGTGTTATACTCTTTGACAGATTTTTTCCGTGTTCGCTATGGTAGAACTAAAAATTGGCTTGCTCAGTTTGGTGACAGGTGCCCGGGATCATGCTATACTGGGTGTGGCGCTGCTGGAACGATGCTTAAATGTATGAACCAAATGTAAACCTAATAGGATTTCTCTGGAACAGTCAATGCCGCGATATTGGTTTATTTTTTCCCTTTATAGGAAGATTCTTATCTTCTCTTGAATGCGCGAGTGTTATTTACATCAATTAAATGCGTTCAAACAAAAAAAATTTTTTTTTAAGTTTATAATTTTTCCATGCTTATAAAATCCTTAATCCACGATGAAATGTAGATATTAAATTTTTGCCGTGCCTTATGATGAAGGAACTAAATATACAGGCACACTGATTCCAGTAAAAAACGAATTCCTGAGATTCGGCCGTGGCGCTGCTGGGACGACGTGTCGTGGTGGGTGGAAAAATGAAAGGTATTTTTCCCGCCTGATAAAAAGTTGGTCTGCATGGTGTATTTTTTTCTAGCAAATCGGATACCGTGGCGCTCCTGGAACGATGCAAACGAATTTATGGAGTTTTTTTTAACACGTATCTAATATAAGTTTTTTTAACAGTATCTAATATAATAATCTAATATTATAAAGACGTTTGTTTGTTCTTCAATCATGGCGAAACGGCCTGAACGGATTTGGATTGAATTTTAGCCGTCTCCCGTAGACGTAGTGTTAGGGGCCTCCCAGAATGGGAGATCCGAAGCGTTTGTTAAAGATTTGATACTTATAGGGAACGTTAAGGCGTTTTGGGCCTCCCAGGAAGGAATCCCCCCCTCCCCCCTCCTCTCTTCGTTAGTCCGCCACTGATTAGTTATAGTTGTTGTTAGTTGTTGTTATTGGTCATCACCTTGAGCATAAACGATTCTCTTATGACAACTTTATGAATAGCAAACCTTCAGAATAGCACCTCATATTAATGCCATTACTTAGGTTTTGGCTTGATTTAAATGAAAAAATTAAAACTTACTTCTTCCTTGAGAAAATAAATCATTTAGTTTAAAAAATTTAAGCCACAAATGGTACTAAGGTTTAAAACTAAGCCGCGGTTTGAAATTATTTAAGGTCATTAAAAGTTCATTTATAAATAACATTAAGAACTGAACAATTCACATTGTTATAGTTACGAGACGCTTATTTTAAAAAGACGAACGGAAGCGTTGTTTGTAAACAAAGAAACAATTAAATTCAACAAATCAACAAACAACAAATGAATTGGATACAGAGTTGTATCACTTGGCCTAGCTTAAAACATTTTATTAAATGGCGACGAATCCTAATTGTAAATAAAAATAAGAAGTAACATTGATTCAAAGGGTCTTAAATAAACTGCAGTGGACATGATAATTCTTCCAATAATTATGTTCGCATAAAGACTCTGTTCGCTGGATACCAGATTCGCAAAACACCAGATTCACAAAATACCAGATTAGCAAAACACCAGATTCTCAGAATACCAGATTCGCAAAACACCAGATTCTTAGAATACCAGATTCGCAAAACACCAGATTCTCAGAATATCTACTTACCAGATTCAAAAAAGATTACTACCACAAAACACAACCACAACAAGAAAATGTAAATATAAAAATTATGGCTAAAATAAAAAAAAATAAGCAGTCTAGGGGAGTTTGTGATAACAAAAATCAGAAATTATATTTGCTATTTTTCTATCTTTCTCTATATATTGTCTCCTCCGTTTTTTTATTCGGACGGTAAAAGGTAACTCTTTTGATTTTTATTTTTTGCACAGTCACGAGCTATAATATGTACCTAAACAACTTAGGACTATTGTCATAATATATTACAATAATGAATGACTTCGATGGCACAGACAGTTTTGTTTCGGAACGCTTCAATGTGAAAAGGCTCTATGTTGTAAACATATTACTACTCGTGACTCTACGTACACTGGCATCTTTTAAAATTAAACAATGTAGGTATTGAATAATTGAAACAATGTTGGTTTTGCTGATATTTTGCAATACAAATATTCCGGCCTGCCAAGTACTAGTGTACAGTCGGGGACAAATTCGGTGAACCACATCTTACTTCTTTTCGTGTGGCTGGCGTCTCACCGTTCAGTTGCAGTCCCTATCCGTAATTGCTTATGCATTGTACTACCCTAGTTTAATCACTACATAGTATAAAACAAAGTCGCTTTCTCTGTCCCTATGTCCCTTTGTATGCTTAAATCTTTGAAACTACGCAACGGATTTTGATGCGTTTTTTTTTAATAGATAGAGTGATTCAAGAGGAAGGTTTATATGTACTTTTTATCCCGATATTCCCACGGGAACGGGAACCACGCGGGTGAAACCGCGGGCGGCCGCTAGTACATAATAAATATTAAAAGGTCTGCGCGTGAATGGCGAGGCACCAGCCACGTGAAAAGAAGTAAGAGGTAGTTCACCGAATTTGTCCTCGAGTGTACATATATTAAAAACTCTTTATCACGATACCTACATAGACTGTCAGTCTGCCGCCTTGCAGGAAAATACGTTTGTACTAATTAAATTCCCTTCCCATTTTGTTGAAACATTTTATATCAGTAATAGTATTGAATGCCAACTAGCTCTTACTTATGGTGACAGTTTGCTTTTTATACAAAATTGAACCTTAGGTATGTTAGAAATTATATTTCTTGACTGTACTACTGTTGCTTTCAAACGTATTACGTAATAGCGGGTAAGCCTACCCGTATAAAAATAAAAAGGAAGGATAGGTATTTAGTCTCGTCTTATTGACCAACGAATCTGATGCTTTGCAAAGTTGGTATTCTGAGAATCTGGTGTTTTGCGAATCTGGTTTTTTGCGAATCTGGTTTTTTGCGAATCTGGAATTCTGATAATCAGTTTTTTTGCGAATCTGGTATTCTTAGTATATGGTACTTGGCGAATCTGGTATTCTGAGAATCTGGTGTCTTGCGAATCTGGTATCCAGCGAACAAAGGGCATAAAGTTCCTTTGACCACAGATTAGATAATAGTTACTACGTAACAGATAAATCACTCATATACAAAAGCTAAAAAATTCTTATACTGCCTACGCTATAACAAAAGACGCTGCAAGAAAAAACGGACGTTCTACGTTCTATTCTACGGACGCGCGCCGAGTGTCGAAGCAGTCGAAGTTCCAGCGTACACCGCGTCAGTACGTCATCGAGCGAAATCAAAGGTTGTACAAAGGACATAAATGAAAACAAAATGGCTGAAGTGTACCTTTTTTATCATTTATGAATGAGTAATGCAATGGAGTGAATTAAATGGGCTTTAATTTTATAAAATGATCTATATTTTTTATTCCATCTTTGAACTCACAGTTATTAAATTTTACTGACGAAAATATTCTCAATCGTGTGAACAACTACACAATAATTAACCATCGTATCGTTAGTCAAGATTTATCTTTAAGAGCGAGCAGTCTGCACACTAGCGCCGCCATTGGAAATAAATCATAGTGCTTAAAAAGATCATAAATTGCGAATTATCTCTCTGTAGTGCACTCCGAAGCCTTTGTGGTACTTTCTGTTCCTTTATCTATATTTTTTAGCTTGTCGTTTAATTAAATGGAGTTTTATTGCAAAAAGTGGCCACTTTTCGCAAAAAAACTTAATTAAAGTAAACGACAGGCTAACAAATATCCTTTAAGCGATAAGCTTCTTCGGAGTGTAGCACAAAGCTTCTTCGGAGTGCACTACAGAGAGATGGTTTACAATTTCGTCTTTATTTAAGCACTATGATTTTTTTAATGGGGGCGCTAGTGTGCAGCCTTCACGATCTTAATAACAATTTAGGTACATAATAAAAATTGTATCGCGCTGCGTTTTGTGCGGGAAACGCGTGTGACAGCTCAGTGCCGATCGGCTCGGTTACGAGCTACTTAGCGGTAGGCACATGAAGTTTGACTTAATACTCTGAGGTAACTGGAGCTCTCACCCTGAATAAAAAAGTGTCGCCACCAAATTTGACATTTATGTATGTAGTGGCTGTCAGCTGTCTCATATGACCATACGTATTTTTTTAAAGTGTAGGTGAGACGGAAGACAGCCACTGTGTTATTTGTGGTATTCAAAAAATTGTTCGTACTGCACGCTCCAGTTACCTCAGTATTAAGTCGAACTTCATGGGTAGGCACATAGCGCCCGAGCGAGTGACGTGGCCCTGCATTGGCTCCCGTCGTGGTGCAGTGATTCGAGCCTGCGATTGATGACGTGGTTAACTTTTTGCAATGGTTGGTCACGGGATGGGAGACCAATGTGTAAATTTGTATGGAGCCTGGGCTTAATATGGAAGCACTGCAATGCGGAGTACGAGCGATTACGGAGGAGCTCGACATAATCAATTTTTGGCCACCCATCTCGCGACTACCACTGCGAAAGTTGCTTACAATAGTAGGCTGACTTCACGGTTATTAACCATTTAACCACCACATTGGGTAAGTAACCCAATTAAATAGCTTATATAAAAATTGTAGAGGACTAGTTATTATTACTGCAATTATTTTTTTACCTTTGTTGCAAGGTGGCGTAGTCTTTCTAGCTCACGGCGTTTAATTTCGTCCAATTTGGTTCTAACGTTATGATTGACAAAATCAAGTTGTTCTGCAATTTTACCAGACTGGAAAAAGGGGAAATAATAAAAAATAATTGAAATTAAGCGCTGTCCTAAAAATAGTAAGCACCAGCGCAGCGTCAGTAAACATATCAAAAGAAAAGACAATATACTATGATATTATACCCTGTATATTGTTTATACTATGATATTATACCCTGTATATTGTTTAACAATTATATTAAAATACTAGAAAAAGTCTACCGGAGCTAGTTCTGTTGTGAGACGGGTTGACTTTTTCTAGTAATCCAATAAGTAAAATAGAGTAAGAGCGGTTGCGCACTACGTCCGATTCTTATTCTATTCTTATCAGTCAAATGACAGATCTTAAAAACTCCGGATAGAATACGAATAACTGAAATCGGATCTAGTGCGTAAACTACCATACAAATAGTTCTATAACTACACCCCGGACCGTCATGACTGATAGGGCGTTTGTGCACTACACTGAATTTTACCGATCCGGAAAAAAACGGATGCTTGTATTTTAATAATTAATCATTTATATTAGTAATTAATTAAATACAAGCATCCGGTTTTTTCCGGATCGGTAAAATTCAGTGTAGTGCACAAACGCCCAGAAGAATCGAATAAGAATAGAATAAGCATCGGACATAGTGCGCAACCGCTCTTATTCACTTTTGTTGAAATGTAGATATTTAATGATGAAGTTAAAGATATAACAATTAAGAATATGTGAAAACTTCATTTGAATCTGTTTCATATGAGCTGTTTAATTTTTACTATGGTGTGGAGGTCTCTTTCTAAACGATATCATCTATGGCGAGGTGTTATTGTTGATCGAAGACAGCGAGACTATTATTATTATGACGCCACTGATGTGGTGGTGACATCACAATGATTCATAGAGTGTGTGTCAGATAACTCTGCGCGCCACTGGAGCGTTTTTGATGCTAGTTACAGTACATTTTTAAAAAGGCATTGTGAATGCAAAAAAGTCTTAAATCTTTCTATACTGTTGTATACTTTTGAATAAAATAAAAAAAAGAATAAGATAAATACCCTCACATCCTCCTCGTCAGCCTTCTCTAGACGTTCTCTGAAGTCTGGATCGCTCTCTAGAGCTTGTACTACTTCTTTCAGGTACCTATGATACTCCATGTATTCCTCCTAAGGTGAAAAAACATCATATATTATTACAAAGAAACTGAGCAGAGGCCTATTTGAGGTACCTTGGTATTTAATTTTGGATTTAAGTACTCCTAGTTTTATCTTTGTTTAAGTATAATGTGTTAAATTTGTTGGAACCAAAGAAATAAAATATAAAAAATAAATGTCCTTATTTCATGTTTTTAAACGGTTTCATGATACCCTTCCTGCACTTTGTGCACCACAGCATGAAGGAAATAAAGAAAGAAAGATTATATCTTTCTATTTGTATGTAGGTGCATTAACGCCGGAGACATACTGATATGATGTGGTGTGGCGCGACGCCAGAATGTCTGTTTCATTCACTTAGTATGGACACGACAGAGACAGAGAGAGTCGCGCCACACTGCATAATAAGTGTGTTTCTAACCATGCTAAAGGTTATCGCACATTACATTTAAGGTTAAGTATAAAAACATAACACCAACTCAATGACGTCAGAATGTCTGTTTCATTCACTTAGTATGAACACGACAGAGACAGAGAGAGTCGCGCGCGCCACACTGCATAATAAGTGTGTTTCTAACCATGCTAAAGGTTATCGCACATTACATCGACTCAACGTCGGCTCCACTCCAACTTAACTTACAGTATGGCATTGAAATGTAAGTAAATAGAATAGGTGAACAACGCGTGGACCACGCGTCGTCGACGAGGCGTCGTCAACTTTCAACAGTGGTGAAAAATTCACTCGTATGATGTGATGTAACACGAAATAAAGCTTACATTTCATTGCCATACTGTGAGTTGAGTTGGAGTGGAGTCGACGTTGAGTCGATGTTATGTGCGATGACCTTTAGTATGGTTAGAAACACACTTATGCAGTGTGGCGCGACTCTCTCTGTCTCTGTCGTGTTCATACTAAGTGAATGAAACAAGACATTCTGACGTCATTGAGTTGGTGTTATGTTTTTATACTTAACCTTAAATGTATGAAACCGATACGCGTGGTACGGCGCGTCAACACACTCTGTGCTAGACAAATGTAGCTCTGCCTTAATTTTGACATCACACAACAAGTATTATGTACACCAAATAACTGGACGGGATCAGAGCCCGCGGCCTTGACAATCCGATCCAAAAGCATTTACTTGTGAGATTTATGGTTTTTTTCCCCAATTTTTCCTATACTTTCATAATTCCATTGTGAATGCATAAAATTAATTTAAAAACCATAATATCAACAATCATTTTTCCATTTTCACTTTGTTTATCTGCTGAATGTAATCATGTAATCAGAGCAAAAGAAATTGATTTATTCCATATCTCTAGTAAGTACCTAAGTACCTACCTACTATACAATATAAGAGTTTTTAATTAGATATGCAATCTTAAATATCGTCGGTCCGAGACCTTACTAGAACATTTCCAAATGAGCACTTTGGAGATAATGAGATAAGTAAGTACTTAATTAAATTTGCAAA
This sequence comes from Crambus lathoniellus, assembly GCA_949710035.1. Classification (NCBI taxonomy): domain Eukaryota; kingdom Metazoa; phylum Arthropoda; class Insecta; order Lepidoptera; family Crambidae; genus Crambus; species Crambus lathoniellus. The sequence goes on from OX453296.1 coordinate 36,931,819, forward strand.
GTAACAAAATTTGTATTCCCAAAAAAACTGTAAACATGTTGCGATCCGATTTTTGTGTGTAAATAGTAAAACTATATGTTTTTAAAATTACTTATGGAACATTGAATTCTGATGCTTAGTTTTCAAGTTATATGTCATTTTACAAAATAATCCAGTGCATATGTACTGAAAACATTGATTCCATCTTCAAACCTTACTGGAATACTTTGAAATATTCCAATTTAAAATTAAACAAATTGATCTGATTATAAAAAATAGTAGTGTATTATTTTAGAAATGTACCATCTTAATCCTATATTTCAACTTTAAAAAAACAAGTGATATTGGATGTCCTACTTGAAATACTATAATCTAGCTATTAGCTCTTAGTTCATCATTAACATTTATTTATTAAATGGAAGTTATAGTGCATTACTGGAACATTTCGAAATGTACTGGAAGATTTTCTTGATTTAAGAGTAACGTTGGAATATCTCTAAATAATCTAATAAAGAATTAAAAATGACGTTTAGTGCTGTAGTGGTATATCGTGATTAAAGCTGTATAGACACAGTATTTGAGATCTGTGACTTGAAAAGTCCGTTCGACGTGTAGGTAATTGTATGGCATACTTAAGTCAAAACCTTATTTTTTGGGGATGTTCCAGTAAGGTCTCGAACCGACGATATACAACATCATGAAAATCAAGAAACATGATGAATGATGAATTTCAAAGGCGTAATGTACAAGGTGGACCGACGATCTGGTCAAGGTCGCGGGAAGCCGCTGGATGCGGGCAGCGCAGGACCGATCGTTGTGGAGATCCTTGGGGGAGGCCTATGCCCAGCAGTGGGCGTCTTACGGTTGAAATGATGATGATGAATGTTTACTTCACACACAGTTATCAGTATCGATTTATAAAAACGCAATCAAATTACTAGATACATCATTCATATCATGTACCAATTGTACCATGGAATATTGCAAAAATCAAAACATATTTCTGAGTCACTATTATAATGTGTATTGACTCGTAGATAACCAACAAAATGCATTGATTTAGTACCAGTTGCCAGTTTTCCTTGTTTATGTTTAAAGTCCTTATTTGATGCCAAGCAAATTCATGAACAACAACAGATTCAAAGTAACATACCAAAACTTTATGCTGTGTCAAACAAATAATAGATAGACAATGCTTGCTTATCTTACAGATTGAAAACTTCACCAACATAGAAAGATAGATATACGCTTTATTGCACACAAATATCATCAAATATAAATACAACACTTATGTGGGCAAAGGCAGTTTTATCGCTACGAGCGACAACATATTACAAATCTGGTGAGTTACTCAAGCAGAACTACAATGGACAAACCCAGCGCTCATGTCAAACAAACAAAAGTTTTAACCACTTCTGTTATCAGGCCTAGAGGTCCTGGGTTCAATTCCCAGTGGCGGTACATATTGTATACGGTTTGGTTGGTGGTAGGCCTTGTTCTAAGTCGGTCTGGCTAGCTACCACCATCTTATCTAAGTCTGACGCCATAACAATAACATTGGGTTCCAGCAGTAAAGACATAAGGCAGCCAGTTCAATTCATCATCATGGATGAGAATTCTGGGAGTAGTGCGCTTCTACCTCCAACCTTGTCACCACTTAACATCAGGTGTGGATTGAGGCTAAGTGCTAACCTGTTGTGGATAAAAAAAATAAGGTCACAGGTTTGAAACTGGCCCCAGGATTGTCCATTGCAACTTTGTTCAAGGGTAACCCACCTGGCCTAATCCTACTACTGTGAAAGTTTAGATGTTTGGATGTTTGTATGTTTGTTACTCAATCAGGCCAAAACGGCTGAACGGATTTGGCTAAAATTTAGGACACAGATACATTGTAGCCTGGAGTGGAACATAGGCTACTTTTTATCCCGGAAAAATTTCACATTCCCGCGGGATAACGTCGTGAAGTCCACGCGGGCGAAGCCGCGGGCGGAAAGCTAGTAAGGTTATACAAGAAATACTGTAATCCAACACTAGATAACCATATCACTAGAAAACATTTTGGTATCCCCTTATGGGACACACGATGGTTACTTGAGTATTGTCAGGTAACAATGCCCCATCACGGAATGGGTGTAGAAAAAATAAGAAAGTACTAAGTCTACATTTAAAGGAGCCCACAGATGATCAGTCGGCCTGTTGGCAACGGCCTGTCAGTACCCTTACTATGAGAAGTAGGAAAACTATCGCTCTTTCTCTTTCATGTACTTTACCGACATGAACAGTTTATCTGAGTTTTTTTAAACATTGATATGGTTAAAATCAACTCTTATTAGGGGTGCTGACGGCCGTTGCCGAAAGGCAAACTGATCAATCTGTGGGGTGCTAAAGTAAAGAATGCATTCCTCTATTATAATAATATTATAGTAGCAACACACTTACCAAATCATCTTTTATTTCACTATCTTTCTGCTTCTCTGGTGTCACAGGTGGTGCATACGAACAATGTAGTATAACCATAAGGCATAGCAAATGACATAGTAGTCCCATGATGAGCTACAAAGGTAAATGAATGACAATATTTCAAGCTAGCTGTTTCGATTCAAAAACATCATCACTATTCACTAGTCATCTGCAGTATGAACACAGAATAATAAAAGCGTACTATGGGCAACAGCGTCGCTTAACCAGATAGCAATAAAATTCGTGTGCGCGCGTATCGCCTCTGCACGAAGTAAACGTATGTTGTGACGGGGGCGTGACGTGCAAGCCATTTTAGCCTAAGAAGTGGTTAAGCGACGCGTTTGCCCATGGTACATAAGTAAAATAATTGCAAAAATATATGGTTGATTGATTGCTTGTTGATGCTATCTAACTCTGGTTATCAGATATTTATGCGTAAAAAAGACCAATATTCATTTGAGTCATAATTAAGTATGCCATCAATCAGTAGATTTACGTTACGTGCACAACAACATCATTTGTTCGGGTTGAATTGAAATCTGATAATCAATGATGAAATGACTGACCTTTTTATGGCTTTTAAAACTTGAGTTTTCCCTACTCACAAACTATTGGTTACGGAAGGAAAACTGTTTTCGATCTATCTACCTACCTACCTTTACATAAAAGTAATTGCTTACACCAAACCGAAATACCACGTATGTGCTATTATGGAGGATTTGCCTCATTCAGTACCATAGAAAGAATACTAGGACCTTCACTTAAATTGGATATATAGACGTTAGCTTTATTGTATAACTTTATTATAGGTATCCAGTAGAACATAGAACATGAATTATTTTACAACAAATAAAAAATAATTTTACCGTAAAGTGACGTGTGACGTCCGAATCACCACAGATTACTTACAGCCACAAATTATATAGACAGCCACAAATTAGCACAGAACAATATTACTCTAACTTACAGTAAGCACGAGCCGAGCCAAAAGCAGGCTTTCATAAATCTCTAGGTATTTATAGGATTCAGTACTCAGAGAAAAATGCACTGTAACTAGCGCCAAAAACGCGCCAGTCACGCGCAGAGTTATCTGACACACACTCTACTATTGGTTTTAAGCATGAAGTTCGACTTAATACTGAGGTAACTGGAGCGTGCAGTACGAATAATTTTTTGAATACCACAAATAACACAGTGGCTGTCTTCCGTCTCACCTACACTTTAAAAAAATACGTATGGTCATATGAGACAGCTGACAGCCACTACATACATAAATGTCAAATTTGGTGGCGACACTTTTTTATTCAGGGTGAGAGCTCCAGTTACCTCAGAGTATTAAGTCAAACTTCATGGTTTTAAGTGAACCGATTTGACATCGTTTGCACCGTTTGACAGGTAAACAGCGAGTAAACCTCGAGTACTGAATCTTATGGAGATGGCATATCTTCTATACATCTATACAAATAAATAAAATTGGAGTGTCTGTTTGTAACATTAAATAACCGCTTTTTACTACGTGCATATGATTAAATATACGGTACATATACCAAAATGACATGTTTTACAATTTTTGTCTGTCTGTTTGTTCCGGCTAATCTCTGAAACGGCTGGACCGATTAATACGACAATTAGAAGAAGTGTGAAATTGAATTCCAAGATTTTCTTACATTGTGACTTAGTTACACCTCACTTTTTCGTAGGTATGCCACCTGCATAGGATTTAGACGGATCCCACACTGCACCGCACGACGCTCCGGTTTGTGGTAGTGCGCTTCTTAACTATGGCTGTAGAATTTTGATGTGCAAACAAAACCCGCAGTGTATGATAAATCACGCCGCATCTCCGTCCGGTAGTGCGGAAACCGGAGGCAGTGTGTTGGACGCCTTAGTACTCTGAGGAGTAAACCGGTTCACAGCAATGTTGCCGTTCCGTATCATAGCATGGCTTGTAGAAGACGATAGAGATGGCTGTGACCACAGCCATCTCTATCGTCTTCTACAAGCCATGCGCATAAAGTTGGCAACGTAGTTTTAAGTGAACCGATTTGACATCGTTTGCACCGTTTGTCAGGTAAACAGCGAGTAAACCTCGAGTACTGAATCCTATGGAGATGGCATATCTTCTATACATCTATACAAATAAATAAAATTGGAGTGTCTGTTTGTAACATTAAATAACCGCTTTTTACTACGTGCATATGATTAAATAAACGGTACATATACCAAAATGACATGTTTTACAATTTTTGTCTGTCTGTCTGTTTGTTCCGGCTAATCTCTGAAACGGCTGGACCGATTAATACGACAATTAGAAGAAGTTTAAAATTGAATTCCAAGATTTTCTTACATTGTGACTTAGTTACACCTCACTTTTTCGTAGGTATGCCACCTCCATAGGATTTAGTACTCAGAGGAGTAAACCGGTTCACAGCAATGTTGCCGTTCCGTATCATAGCATGGCTTGTAGAAGACGATAGAGACGGCTGTGACCAAATAGGTATTCCGATCCGGGGATTCCGAGTTGCTCACTAAAGGAGCCCACAAAACGGTCGGGGGGGCTACCGCGTAACTTAATGGGGGTATGAACTTCATACGTTTTTGGGAACTTTAAGTCAATTTTATAAAGAAAATAGCCGCTATCAGTTCCTTGTTTTGTGACGTTGGGTATAACGATAACTAGCTATCAACGCTCAACAGAACAAAGCAGCAAAAATCTATCAAGATAAGGAATTCAAATGACAGTTGAAGCCCATACCCATGTCCATATTTCTTAGCCGGTAGCCCCCCAGGTCGCCTGTCGGCCTAGACCGGATCGGCCGTCTGTGGGCTTCTACCTTCTAGCACAGTATTGTGCTTCTAGTATGAGTTTGGCCATGGCCCGCTATTATTTCTCGGCTGCTTGCGCCCCTTGCAACGAGTGAGATAGAAGATGGCTTTGGTTTGGCCAAAGCCATCTTCTATCTCACTCGTTTTTTATTTTATTTTTATTTTATTTGTTTATTCCATATAACAATACAAAAATTGTGTTGGAACTTAAAATATGTACTTACATTAATAATTCATATAACTTAACTCAAAAATGTTGATGAAAATTAATAAAATAACTAAATCTCACAAAAATTAAACAAATGTTCCCATAATTTACCTAAAATAGTACTAAAATATCAATTAAATAACAATGTCAATAAAATAAATGTCAAATATAGAAAAGGTCAAACAAATATTTAAAAAAAAAGTCAACAAATCGAATATAAATAAAAACAGGTCCATTTAAAATTACTAAATTTACAAATGTCAAAAAATAATAAGTAAGTATTAAAAAAATATATTTATATTTAAATCATTTTCCCCCAACAAACTCATCTACACTGTAATAACATTTTTTCAACAAGAAGTCTCTTAATTGTGTTTGAAATTGTTTGAAGTCAACAATGGTTTTTAGAGTTGTGGGAAGACTGTTAAACATTGCAACTGCTTGGTATCTATAGTTATGTTTTACAACATTCAGCCTAGGTTCAATCAATTGTGGTAGGTCTTTTCTTCGGGTCCTTAAGCGCTTGTCTCTATTTGTAGGAGTTTCAAAAATTTCTGGGTTTTTTATTAAGTTGGTCAGAACTACCAAAATGTAGAGACAAGGGATTGTCAGAATATTTAATTTAACAAAGTATTCCTTGCATGATTGCCATTGCGGAATACGGACCATCGTTCTTATAGCTCTTTTTTGCAACACAAAAGCCTTTTCAATATTATATTTATAAGAGTTGCCCCAAAATCTAATACTGTACCGCAGATGTGACTCGACTAATGCGTAATATGCAGTTTTTAGTTGTTTTAACGTAACATCGTCTCGTAAACTTCTCAAACAATAGCATGCTGAACTTATTCTCTTTCCGATTTTTTCTAATTCAAGTTTCCAGTTTAATTGGGAATCAATGATAGCTCCTAAAAATTTAACAGATTCTACAAGTTTCACTCTTTCACCATTTAATGTAATAGTTAAATTTTCTTTGTTTTTTGCGGTTGTTCGAAATAACATAACGTTAGTTTTATCACAGTTCAAGGTAAGATCATTCGCACCAAACCATTTATAGAAAACTGAAAGAGCTTGCATGGCTTTACAACTTAACTCGTTGCAATTATTAGCTGAAATAACTGCACTGGTATCGTCCGCAAAAAGCGTAACTTTGACATCATTTGTGTTATTAGAAATATATTTTACCAAATCATTAATATATAATATAAACAAAATGGGTCCTAATATTGACCCTTGTGGTACGCCTTTCACGCCGTTGCACTTGTAACATGCTTGTAACCGCAAGCAGCCAAGAAATAATAGCGGGCCATGGTTTGGCAAACTGTATTCGTAATCAAAAACTATCGCTCTATCTCTTTCATGTCCTTTGACTGCTTTACCGACATGAGCAGTTCATACGAGTTTTCGTTAACGATGACCAAAGATTTACTATTAAACATAGATGGATATACCTTCTATATATAGATACCTTATAGAGGTTAGTGACCTACTACAACAACATAGGTACCTTGGATGGATACTAAAAAGTTGAACAACGAAACGATATATTTTTCCTTTCCTCCTAAATAAGAGTTCAGCGTGTATTGAAAAGAGATAGCAATATAGGCAACGCTCCGTATTGAAACCTAGCGCGCCACCAGCCGAGTTTCTGTAGGCCAGAGTGGACTACATCAGTGTTCGTGGTTTTTTATTAATTTTGGCCCCTTGTTCCCAGTCATCATCACTGGCTTCGTTGCCACTGGGGACAACAAACGAGAAAAAAAATACCATTTGTTGCCACTGGCAAGGTTGCCACTGGTAACAGTCAGTACGAAAAAAATCGCAGTTGTTGCCAGTAGTGTAATTTTGTATGTTTAGTAGCATTACTATGGGAATTAAATAAAGAGGAGTTTGAGTATCAAGATAGATGTTTAATTTAAAAAACAATACCTTACAATCATTGTTAATCACATCATCATTCTAAGAAGTTGGTACCTACATAGGAACATATTGTAAAACAAATAAAAAAATGTATTCTTTATTTTCAAACTTAAAACTTAAAAAAAAGGGTAATACTTTTTCCTACCCCTATACCAGAGGTTCTCAAACTTATTTCGTCTAACGCCCACTTTGAAAATCAATAATTTTGTACCGCCACCCATTTTAACCGACTCACAAAAAGGAAGAGGTTCTCAATTCGGTTGGTTTATTTTTTATGCATGTACTCGCAATCCAAAATTAGGATATTTTTTGTATGGATTTCAGCATTGTCTGCTCACTTTGTTAGATTCTATTAAGGCGATACTCGGAAAAATTATGCTAAAGCGAGATAGTAATGAGAAAACGACGCGCGCGGGAGCGAGACCGATTTTGCAGATTACGCAAAAAAAACACAAAATCACTTCGTATTAAAAAACTATAGCAATTTAAAAAAAATGCTTCTATACGATTCTTAATATTGTTGGTGTCCACTAATTAAACCAATTTTCAAAAGTATATGTAACCCATTTAAGAATAATCTTGATATTTCGTATTTTTTCGAGGTATTTTCGAAAATAAAAAGTGTCGAGGCAAAATCATAAAATCGTGTTTCCGAAACTATACGATTCTAGATAAAGGTATAAATAAATACATATATTATTACCAGATTTATAACAACTCTAACCGTCCTATAGTTTTATATCAAAAAGTCCAAACTTTTTCCGAGTAGCGCCTTAAAGAAAGATGTGAAAAATTCACACCCTAGGTAGGATTCAAACTCACGTCTTCAGGAATCCGGCCTGATTGCGAATAACGTGCTATAAAAACGTAAAAATAAAAAACAAAGTCATTTATAATGACGTTATTTGAGGATTGGTCCTGAAAGTTATTCATAATATTATGAGTAAAAACAAAAATACTGTTAAATATTCATGAAATACTTTTTTAGACATCTAAGATGTTATTCTACCACTGACAATAATCGGGAATTCATAATCTCAAGCGTCACCACCGGAAACGATTGGGATTTTCCTTTATCCCGATCGTGACCACTGGTGACAGCTAATATTTCATTTTCCCTTTCGTCACCACTGGCAGCAAATGGTATTTTTTCTCTCGTTTGTCCCCAGTGGCAACGAAGCCAGTGGTGACGACTGGGAACAAGGGATTTTGGCTAATATAAGCAAGATTAGTGAAAAAAAACTTTCTGTGAGTATTGCCAAAACACCATAGCTTGTGCTGTAAGGAGCTGTAAAATTTCCTACAGTAATTTAAAGGACAAACTCGGAATCATATCCTTTCATCGGTGAATGAGCCTCCGTTTTTTTCAATTATTCAAATAACTAGGTCATTTTTGGTAAGCCTTTCTTTGCAAAAATACTGAAGAAAACTCTTATCTTTTGTTTTCATACACGTAATAGTGTATCATCTATGCACGTAACTATATCTGATGATAAAACAAATAAATGAAAATCTTTTGTTTGACATTTCATTTACTCGCCATTGGTCTTTTACAGTCGTCACCATGAAGTTTGACTTAATACTCTGAGGTAACTGGAGCTCTCACCCTGAATAAAAAAGTGTCGCCAGCAAATTTGACATTTATGTATGTAGTGGCAGGTAGTGGCTGTCAGCTGTCTCATATGACCATACGTATTTTTTTAAAGTGTAGGTGAGACGGAAGACAGCCACTGTGTAATTTGTGGTGGACAAAAAATTGTTCGTACTACACTCTCCAGTTACCTCAGTATTAAGTCGAGCTTCATGGTCGTCACAAAGTAAGATGCCCGTTTTGACACATGCTAAAGTGACGTGATTAAGAATGTAACCATACGAGTCTGTGATCGATTCTCGCGATTAATCGATTAAGGTTCTGAGTAATTAAGCGATTATATAGTAGGTTTGCAACTTATGTGGATTAAGACTAAAGTTATTGTTATAAAATGTTGAACTTACTATATAGGAACTTATACTTTTAATAAACAAATTATTAAAGTATAAATTGACCTTTTATATTATACTAGCTTCCGCCCGCGACTTCGTCCGCGTGGACATTCGAGAAAATACTTAGGGGACCAATAAACAAGATAAAAAGCATTCTATGTTTTAATTTCATAAAAATCCGATCAGCCGTTTTTACGTGATTAGGCGGGTCCTCCGTCACCAAGCGAGCAGCCTTTCGCGAGGCAGAACGTTTGCCACGTGCGGCGGGCCTCGCACGAGGCTGCTCACTTGGTGAGGGAGGACCCGCCTACTCACGTAAAAACGTCTGATCGGATTTTTATGAAATTAAAACATAGAATACTTTTTATCCTGGTTATTGGTCCCCTAAGCTTTTTCTCGCATGTCCACGCGGACGAAGTCGCGGGCGGAAGCTAGTAAATAATAAGTTTCTGTTTCACAATCAAAAAGTAAGTTCTGAGTAGCTTAGGTACCAAGAACTTTTAGGGTACTTAAGATGATTTAGGTTTCTACACTCTATTTACCCCCTGGGTTTGATTTTCGGAAAACTACGAAATGAGTTGCCTATTTGTTTTAAAAAGTAAAACTACAAAGTTTCAAGTTGAAATGTTTATTTTACCCCCTGATTTTTCATTCAAAACTTCACCCCTATTTCAACCTTTTAAAGGTTGAATCATGTTCAGCGTGTTAAACATCAAAATAAATGCCATTTTTGCAATCTTCTTCAAATCGGTTGACAAGAAGAAAATTAGAGAACTTCTGAAACAGAGTAGGAGAATTAAAAGAACGATTGTAGACACCTATCAGTGATTAAACGGACAGAAGACCCTATCTGTCCGCAATGTAAAGAAAGAGAAGAAACAAGCTGTAACTAAGATTTTTAACTATAGGATTGATGCGAAATAAAAGAAATTTAAAATACAATGAAATATGAAGTTTTATTTATATTATATGTAAAATTAGGTCCTTACAAGAAATACAGGGCGTGGGGATAATTATTCTACTTTGCAGCTCACTTGTTGCACTGTCAGAGGGACTTGAATTACAATATTCTCACTGAGTTGAAAATTACATAGACAGGTAATGAAGTTTAAGATAGACAAATAAGGTTTCAAAAGAAATTTATATGAATAAGAGTCCTAGGCTATCGCTATCCTTAAAATAGGTTTACAACGTGTCAGACTGGATATACAAATACAAACACAAATTAAAATATGGGTTGTTATTCAATATTAAACACTTTACAAGTTCACAAGTGTAGTTTAGATCAAGTTGGGAGTGTTACAAAATTGAAAGGAAGGTAGGTAATACTTATATGTATGTAGTTAAGTTAAACTTATGAGAGATGAGAAGATTAGATACGATTAATGGGCGCCACGCTTATGAACAACTCATAAACGGAGAGAGTAGGGAGAGATGTAGTAAAAGATAAAGATATAAGAACGATTACACCTGAGATTTATATTCCGAGGAGGGGTTGCGAACGCCGGTCTCTCAAGGCCTAAGGTCAGCGAACGAGGGCTCGCCGGGATGGTATCAGCTTCGCAGGTGCTCGCTCCGGACAGGTAGTCCAGTCAAGAATAAGAACTGTCGAGGAAGAAGAGAACACAGCGTTATGCCAAAGCGGTGACATAAAGAGATGTTGGTAATTTGTTTGCCATTTAGCAGATCGACTTACCCGGACGCTGAAGATCGAGGACCAATCAAGAAAATTGCAGTATACACAATGATGCAGCTTAGGACGCAATTAGCGAGGTTTATCAGGGATAAACTATGTAGGTAAAAAATGTCTATGCAATAACAGTTCACAGTGACTTTGCTTCACAGTCTTTTAAGTAGAGGTTATCGAGAGAAAAAAACACTGAGGCGAGATGGGCCCTATTTATATGTTCTGCCACGATTTTTCTAGAATCATGTTTTTAACTAATATTGCTTTACCATCAATCTCGAATTTTCCAAAGACAGTCGCATAGACAATGCTCACTTGTACATTTCTAGAATGATCCGAATATAGTCTATGGTTAAGAAAATTAGCTAAAGATAAATGAAGAATTATATAAAATCAAATAAAGGAAGATTTGTAGATTATAAATAACTAATTACTTTCATTGTAGATTAGATATTCATAAAGTTATTGATAAAAGTCTTTAGGTACCATAGATAATCTGGACTCAATATGTAGAAGTTCAATTATTAAAGCAAGAGAGCTACTCTACGCCAGATGTCAGTTTTGGTGCTGTTGCATGAACGAGATGACAGGATGGCTATGCATTTAGGTGTGAGAGAGATGACAATATATGTGCGACATACTTTGCCACTATTTGACACCAGATGGCGCTAAAGTTTGATGAAGTGTGGACTCTCAACGCAAGGTGTCTTTATAAGGAAAAGAGATGGAAATAGCTGGACATCCATGCAAGAATGAGAAGACTTATATCTCTGGATAATTGCTCGTGGAAATAGTTCTTCTATTCCTCACAAGATTGAGCCAATGGTTCAAAAATTATGATGTTTACTCTGATAAAATTAAATGTCAAACGTCAGACGTGATAGATGTTTGTTGACAAATTTAAGTGTACCTAAGATGTAAAAATTAGCAATTATTGCTTGGAATTGAGTTAATGAGAATGTATGTACTTTGCAATAAGGGATGTATAAAAACTGTGTTGTGTAAAGGTACAAAATATAGGATAAAAACAGAAATGAAGGTTGGTACTATCATAGTTTATTGTGAATGTAACATATTAAAAAAAATGATATGTTACAATACCTCATTAGTTGAGAAAAAAAAGAAAAAAAAATAAAGAAAGGAACTGGGATGAGGTGAGTGAAGGACAGGTCACTATCCCCACACAGTAAAGAAAAGAAAGCGAAAGCGTGAGGAAACATGAAGGGAATAGATAAAACAAGAATAGAGCAAGAGGAGAAAAAATTGTAGAGAAAGGAAAGTTGTGTAGAAAAAGAAAAGGTTGTGTAGAGAAAGAAGGAATGGATAGCACGGTATAGTAGAGTGGGAAAGTAAAGAGAGTTGTAGGTTGGGAATCAAGTAAGGAAAGGAAAGGGCAAAAGGAAACAAAACAAAAACAAAAAAAAATTATCTATATACGTATACTACATGCCAGCTGTAAACAAATAAGTTATATAAATAAACGGAATACATAAACGATACAGATAATTGATATCGACGGTGGGTCTTACTTCTGGCCTATGTACCATGCGCCCTTGCCGAAAATTTAAGGTGTGCGTATACTAGATGAATATGGATATACATAAATAAATGGAGTGCCGATGGCCTATTTTAAGAGTCGCAGCCGCTCTGATATATAGATGAGTATAATATACTAGTGTGATAAGAATAATCTGTTGTCGTTAAGGCATATTTATACAGAGTTACAATCCGCTCTGAGTAGTAAGGCTTTTGATTTTTCATTTATGGGATTACCAGCCGTCCCATAGAATAAACTAGATACTATAAAATTAATATATATATAATAGAAACCATACAAAAAAAATAGAGTACATAAAAGAATATATAATAGGGTTTGGGAATGGGTATGAAGATGAGGAAAAATGTGGGATGGGAAACTGGGACTTTTGGTCGGCTCTTACGACGCGCAAGGGGAGAGCGATGGTACTATTCTTTCTCCGGCAACCATACGGATAAGGTAAGGGAATGGGTGTCGTGATGAAGGAAAATATGGGATGGGAAAATGGGACTTTTGGTCGGCTCTTACGACGCGCAAGGGGAGAGCGATGGTACTATTCTTTCTCCGGCAACCATACGGATAAGGTAAGGAGGAGATAGTACCTAGATGCAGAGCAAGAGAGAGAAAAGAGAAAAATACTTATAGATAATCACATACATAAATAAAATGAAATAAGCAAAATATAGGTGTAGTTATATAGGTACAGATTTTAAAATGTCCTTAATGTGCCAAGTGCCTAAATCCTTGGATGTGTGAAAGTCCTTCAGAATGTATGTAAGAGGAGAGATCTTCTTTTTCACAATACATTTAGTGAATTTAGGAGCAAGTTTTGCAGTGAAAAATTTACTAGCATCAGAAAGTGGATATTCTTTCTTCCATACAGTCTGTCCCTCCTGATATTCAATATCACGCCTATTTTTGTTGTAATGAATTTTATATTTGGAGTAGGCTTTGGACATGTTCAAGTTTACTTTAATAAAAATGTCTTTAAGATGAGGTAGAGTAGATGAGTATGAAGTCCTGTCGGTAAACAAAATATCTTCTTCTTTAAGTGGAGAGTTAGGGTACCAGTCACCGGAGAGTACAGCTTCGCGGCCATGATTTAGAAAATATGGGCTAAAACCAGTGGATTCACTAACGGCTGTGTTGATTGCAAACTCATCTTTTGGTAATTCTTCAGCCCATTTTCTGTGGTCTGTACCTACATAGGAAGATATGGCAGTGACAATGACACGATTTGTCCTTTCAGAAGGGTTGTTTTGTGGCAGGAACCTACAGTTATAAAAAGAATTAGGAACTTTATACTTCGCAACTAAATCCTTCATGGTATTAGAGATATACTGGGGACCGTTGTCCATGACAATTGTTTGAGGAATCCCATATTTCATAAATATATTGTTTTCAATAATGGAAACAACTGTCTTGGCAAGTGAGTTCCTCATAGGAAATATGCATGTATACTTAGTGAAAACGTCAGTAACTACTAGAATGAATTTGTAGCCCTGATAAGATCGAGGTAAGGGACCCATTATGTCTGTAGATATCATTTGGAAGGGACGTTGGACCTGTTTGGGATTTTTCATGATGCCTGGGGGACCTTCATTCGTGCTCTTATACGCCAAGCAAACTTGACAATTTTTGATGTATTTCTTGACATCTCTGTGTAGAGATGGCCAATAATAAGATTGAGTGAGACGTTTCAAAGTCTTTAAGATGCCTAAATGGGCTGCACTCGGGTGATCATGACATTTAGCTATGACGTCATGCCGCGATTCGAAAGGAACCACGAGTTTCCACTCACAGTCAGCAGAGAGAGGGTTGGAATTTTTCATCCTTTTATAGAGACGATCAGAAATTAGTTTCCAATCAGAGAACTTGTGGGGAGAAGATTTGACGTATTGTACTTTCTTGAGGTACCAAGAGTCTTTGGTAGTAGAAGAAGAAGAAGGGGAGTTTTGAGATGGATCGTCATCAGAAGTGACATTTACGGGAAATGAACGAGAAAGAGCGTCGGCCAAGGCATTATCAGAGCCCCTACGATACTCAATTTTAAGATTAAATTGAGAAAGCCGGACTGCCCATCTCGCCAATCTTCCTGTAGGAGATTTAAGACTGACAAGCCATTTCAGACTACTATGATCTGTATAAACCGTAGTGGGGAAGGGAGAGCCTTCAATATAACCCCTAAATTTTTCTAGAGCAAAGATTAAAGCATTTAGTTGCTTTTCAGTAGTGGCATGGTTTCTTTCTGGTTTAGTAAGAGAACGGCTAGCGAAGGCGACAGGATGTTCTTTACCCTCGTCGTCCTTTTGAGAGAGGACACAACCGAGACCTAAATCAGAGGCATCGGTAGAGATGATAAAAGGCTTATCAAATTTAGGTATAGAAAGAATGGGTGCAGATACCAAACGTTGCTTAATCTCGTTAAAGGCAAGGAGAGCTTCCTGCGGAAAACTAAAAGCTTTGCCCTTGGGCTGTTTTTTAATTAGGTTGTTTATAGGAGCAGTTACTAAAGAAAAGTTTTGGATAAAACGCCTATACCATGACGCCATGCCTAGAAAACGTCTGACTTCTTTTTGGTTAGTAGGGACAGGGTATTCCAAAATGGCCTTAACCTTGTCACTGTCAGTGCGTAGTCCGTGTCGGTCGACGATGAACCCTAGAAACTTAAGGGAAGATCTGCAGAAAACTGATTTGTCAAAATTGATGGTGAGACCTACTTCTTTTAAACGTTGATAGACACGCTTCAGTAACTCGACGTGTTCGTCATATGAATTACTGACCAGTATTACGTCATCAACGTAGGTAAACAGACGGCCAGCAAACTCTGGTCCAAAGACTTTATCCATAAGTCTCATCATTTTAGCAGATGCATTGACAAGTCCGAAAGGCATGCGGCAAAATTGGAAAGCCCCAACCCCAGGAATGGAGAAACTAGTCTTCTCCCGCGAGTCTGGGTGTAAATTAATTTGAAAAAATGAGCTTTTCAGGTCAATAGAGCTTAGAAATTTAGCATTATTAAGAGAATCAAGTATGTCTTGGATACGTGGCATAGGATATGAATCTATTTTGGTGACACTATTCAGTTTTCTACTGTCTAGGCAGATCCTTAAGTCTCCGTTAGGTTTGGGAACTACTAAGAGAGGGGAATTCCAAGGTGAATTACTTTTTTCAATAATACCCATTCTTAACATATCATTAATTTCAGCCTCGACCCGCTGTTTATAGTGAACTGGTATAGGGTAGTATTTTTGTTTCACTGGGGGATGATCACCAGTGTCAATGACATGTTCTTCAAGATCAGTGAGACCTAAGTTGTTAGAATCAGCAGAAATATTTTTAAAATCAGTGATAATGTTATCAATCTGAGATTTTTGTACAACCGACAGATCCTCATAAGCATGTAAGTGTGTGTTTGTGTCAATTAAAGAGTTGAAAGCAGAAGTACACTGAGAGTCGGTCGTATATTCCAGAATATCCTGACATAGGTTAAATGCCCTAAGAAAATTTACACCTAAAATAAGAGGACTGTTGATATCTGTGCATACATTGAGAGTAATTAGTCTTAGATTGGACTTGTAAGTAATAGGTATCGTAATGGATCCCAAAATATTAAGTTTAGCGTTATTGCCAACTTTAAGAGTTTTAGAAGATGGCTGAAGATGAGTCTGTAGACCTAATTCCCTAAGCGTCCCTAGCGCATCATTGCTGAGTATAGAAGTTGATGCACCAGAATCGGCCAAGGCCAAGCACTCTGTTCCCAAAATGTTGACTTTGATAAACGCACGGTTGTCAGGCAAGTTTGACTCAAAAAGTGGAGCTATCTTCTGAGAGGAGAAAAAGTTTTTTAAGAAAATTAGATATTCCTGCCATTCCTGGTCAGTAGTATGTTTAGTTAGTTCAGAAAGTTTAGTTTTAAGAGAGAGAGAACATGCTACTGACCGCTCATTCAGTTTTTTGAACAAGTACAGTCGCGAGTAAGCACATTAGGTTTTTTACATTTAAAACATATAGGTGTATTGTATACATTACACTTTGAATAGTGATGTTTGCCACTACACTTTAAACAAGTGACACTATCTTTTTGTAGCATGGCGGAATTATAAGCATTATGGGAGATGGTAGCAACATTTCCCGATAAAGGTTTTTGTTTAATAAACGGTTGATTTACCGATTTAGTAAGATTAGATTTCACTGTGAAACCGGGAACAATAGCAGTATTGCCAGAATTTAAGGCACCTCTATTCTCACATTTGTACTTGGCTATGTCTAGCCTGGAGCACACTGATTTGAGTTCCGCAGTCGAAGAGAAATCATGGAGAGCTAATTTTGCAATATAAAAAGTGTTCATATTTGATAATATTATATCCAACTTCTCAGTTTCAGAGAGTGGTTTAGATAGTTTAGACATCTCATAAAGCATGAGATTGATATAAATTTTTATGTCTTCAGATTTATCTTGCAATCTGCCTTTTATTTGCAGTAGAAGTCGTCTGTCATAATCAACAGGTATAAATTCCTCTTTTAGATAATCAAAAAGTTGAGACATAGAAGTTATATTGTCCCTGTAACCGCGGAACCACACCAATGCATCACCAGTAAGCAGATGTGAGAAGTTTGAGAGCAGTTCATGGTCTTGGGCAGAGCAGGAGGCAGCTAATTCTTTAATTTTAGTAATAAATTCTAAGACACAGGTGTGTCCGTCAAAAGTTACACCCCACTTTAATATAGGAGAATTTCTGAGAAAAGGAGAGGAGTGAGAGGGATGAGGAGGAGGGACAGGGATAGATGCTCCCTCAGAGTGTACATCCCCATCGACACCGTTCTTCCGAACGTCTGTGATGCGGTTTTCTTCATCACGGGAAGCAGTCGGATATAGGTGTTGTTTTGACGGGGAAGGACCTCTACTGCGCGGTGGATTATTAGACAACCAAAAGCGGAGTCTATATAACTCCTCCAGTGAGGAAGATTTAGTTTGCCTTTGCTCCCTGGTCTGCCCGGTCAGTCTGTTTAAACGGTCTATGAGGTGAGTCAACCTTGCCCAGCATTTATGAAAATGTGTAGTGGTGGAATACTTGGGGACAAGAGCGCTTAGCTCGGCCAACTTCCGTGCACATACCTCCATTTCTGTTCCCGTATTAAGGGAACCAATAAATTTGTCCTCGACCTCTGCAGCGGCCGGTTCAGCCTTCTCCAGCAGGGCAGCCAACGTCTCCGCTGTGGCACCACGCTCGTGTTCCACTCCCCGCAGGTTGAGCTCGTAGCTGACCTCGTCCTTGAGGAGACCGTAGAACGCAGCATGCTCCATTACTGAAATTGATATAAGTACAATTTGAGAGAGAGATACAGCAAATAAGTATAAAATAGGTAGGAACCCAGTGAGAAACAGTCAACAAAGAATTGAGTGCAAACTACGTTGGGCGCTAAATGTAACTAAGATTTTTAACTATAGGATTGATGCGAAATAAAAGAAATTTAAAATACAATAAAATATGAAGTTTTATTTATATTATATGTAAAATTAGGTCCTTACAAGAAATACAGGGCGTGGGGATAATTATTCTACTTTGCAGCTCACTTGTTGCACTGTCAGAGGGACTTGAATTACAATATTCTCACTGAGTTGAAAATTACATAGACAGGTAATGAAGTTTAAGATAGACAAATAAGGTTTCAAAAGAAATTTATATGAATAAGAGTCCTAGGCTATTGCTATCCTTAAAATAGGTTTACAACGTGTCAGACTGGATATACAAATACAAACACAAATTAAAATATGGGTTGTTATTCAATATTAAACACTTTACAAGTTCACAAGTGTAGTTTAGATCAAGTTGGGAGTGTTACAAAATTGAAAGGAAGGTAGGTAATACTTATATGTATGTAGTTAAGTTAAACTTATGAGAGATGAGAAGATTAGATACGATTAATGGGCGCCACGCTTATGAACAACTCATAAACGGAGAGAGTAGGGAGAGATGTAGTAAAAGATAAAGATATAAGAACGATTACACCTGAGATTTATATTCCGAGGAGGGGTTGCGAACGCCGGTCTCTCAAGGCCTAAGGTCAGCGAACGAGGGCTCGCCGGGATGGTATCAGCTTCGCAGGTGCTCGCTCCGGACAGGTAGTCCAGTCAAGAATAAGAACTGTCGAGGAAGAAGAGAACACAGCGTTATGCCAAAGCGGTGACATAAAGAGATGTTGGTAATTTGTTTGCCATTTAGCAGATCGACTTACCCGGACGCTGAAGATCGAGGACCAATCAAGAAAATTGCAGTATACACAATGATGCAGCTTAGGACGCAATTAGCGAGGTTTATCAGGGATAAACTATGTAGGTAAAAAATGTCTATGCAATAACAGTTCACAGTGACTTTGCTTCACAGTCTTTTAAGTAGAGGTTATCGAGAGAAAAAAACACTGAGGCGAGATGGGCCCTATTTATATGTTCTGCCACGATTTTTCTAGAATCATGTTTTTAACTAATATTGCTTTACCATCAATCTCGAATTTTCCAAAGACAGTCGCATAGACAATGCTCACTTGTACATTTCTAGAATGATCCGAATATAGTCTATGGTTAAGAAAATTAGCTAAAGATAAATGAAGAATTATATAAAATCAAATAAAGGAAGATTTGTAGATTATAAATAACTAATTACTTTCATTGTAGATTAGATATTCATAAAGTTATTGATAAAAGTCTTTAGGTACCATAGATAATCTGGACTCAATATGTAGAAGTTCAATTATTAAAGCAAGAGAGCTACTCTACGCCAGATGTCAGTTTTGGTGCTGTTGCATGAACGAGATGACAGGATGGCTATGCATTTAGGTGTGAGAGAGATGACAATATATGTGCGACATACTTTGCCACTATTTGACACCAGATGGCGCTAAAGTTTGATGAAGTGTGGACTCTCAACGCAAGGTGTCTTTATAAGGAAAAGAGATGGAAATAGCTGGACATCCATGCAAGAATGAGAAGACTTATATCTCTGGATAATTGCTCGTGGAAATAGTTCTTCTATTCCTCACAAGATTGAGCCAATGGTTCAAAAATTATGATGTTTACTCTGATAAAATTAAATGTCAAACGTCAGACGTGATAGATGTTTGTTGACAAATTTAAGTGTACCTAAGATGTAAAAATTAGCAATTATTGCTTGGAATTGAGTTAATGAGAATGTATGTACTTTGTAATAAGGGATGTATAAAAACTGTGTTGTGTAAAGGTACAAAATATAGGATAAAAAACAGAAATGAAGGTTGGTACTATCATAGTTTATTGTGAATGTAACATATTAAAAAAAATGATATGTTACAAAGCTACCACTTCATGGCAGAGTGCCCGATGTACGCATCACTGCGCTGGGAGCTCTTTGGAACGGACAAGCTTAAGGAAGAAGATCTAAAGAAGTAAACGATAAGTCAACTCAACAGGTACTGTAAGCGCACAGGTAGGTTCGAGGGTCCGACGCCGGTGGGGTAAATGATAACCCGTCTCCCCCCTGATTTCTTTTTCAGTTTTTAGGGGACTTGGGGAACTGGGTGAAATGGTCCCGACCTAGGTGACTGATCACCCGTCCGGCTTCGCTGGCGTCCCCCCTATAAATAATAATACAAATAATGATATATTGAGGAGTACTCTTGAAGATGTAGTTCGGGAATTTCGATCGACTTCGGTTCACCTTAGACCTCGGCTTCCACGTTTTCCCATGCACAAAAAAAATAGGGCGCTGATGTGTGCTTTAGATTTGCTACTACCAAATTACTTTGATAGTAGTGAAGACCTGGCTGATACTCATTCGATCCTGTACTGTGCGGCTATTACAGCTTGTCGTGTTGCTCATGTCAAATTTCCAAATACTGACACAGCAACACGCCCTCGCCTGGCTGTACCAGCCTGGCAGTGTAGGATTGAGCGTCGTATCAGTGAGGCTAGGGTACTCATCGGTAAGCTCAGCTGCTTTAGGGAGGGCAACATGCGCCCTAGGGTCATGCGCTTTGTGAAACGTGCATTCTTGGGGACTGGTATTAGTCCTCAAAATTATATTTCATGTGTCACAGAGCGCATCGACTTCCTGAAGCAGAAAATTTGTGCATGGGCTAATCGTATTCGAAGGTATAGGGTGCGAGTCGATCGCTTTACTCAGAACCGCATGTTCGAGAGAGATCAACGACGTGTTTATGCATCCTGGGAGCGATCGGATCAGAGTGATACTGATATGCATCGGCCGGATGATGATGCCATGATTTCTTTTTGGCACAACATCTGGTCTGTGCCTGTCACTCACTCTGAAGGCGCGTGGATGGAGGATGTTGAGCGTTCGTGTGAGCTTATACCTGATATGAATGAAGTAACCATTGACTACCAAGACGTAGTTTGTGCAGTTCGTTCGTTACCCAACTGGAAATCTCCAGGCCCGGATGGACTGCACAATTTCTGGTATAAATGGTTACCTAGCTCGCACGTTTGCTTAGCATCTCAATTTCAATGTGCTTTATTATCTCAGTCGCTTCCAGAATTCATGACAACAGGCATAACCCATCTGCTCCATAAATCTGGTAGTACTGCGGACCCCAAAAACTATAGACCTATCACCTGTCTGCCAACAATTTATAAAATTCTTACGTCCATTTTGAGGTCGAAGATTAATAAACACATTAATCAAAATTCTATTATGGTCTCCTCTCAGAATGGATGTAGGAATGGGGCCCGTGGTACTAAGGAGCTACTCCTCATTGACATGGCTATTAACCAACAGGTTCGTCGAAACCGAAAGAACCTGTCGACTTCCTGGATAGATTATAAGAAGGCCTATGATTCCGTGCCGCATTCGTGGCTCATGAGGGTGCTGGAGTTGTATAAAATAAATACAACTCTACGCACTTTCTTGATATCGTGCATGCGAAAATGGAGAACGGTCCTTTTCTATCCAGGATCTCGACGGATTCTAGGTCAGGGCGATCCTATAAAAATAGAGCGAGGTATCTTCCAGGGTGACGGTTTGAGTCCATTGTGGTTCTGTCTGGCCTTGAACCCTCTGAGTACACTTCTCGAGAGTTCAGGGTTAGGCTATCGTTTACGGAGAAATGGTCAAGTAATATCACACCTGCTGTACATGGATGACCTGAAACTATTTGCCCATAGCAGTTCTCATTTGACAGCGTTGCTGAAGGTTACTGAAGCTTTCAGTAATGCCATTAAAATGGAATTTGGTGTGGACAAATGTGCAGTCATGCATGTAAAGCGTGGTCAGAAAATGGAATTTACGGGTATACAACTCTCGGATTCTATTCATCTTAGATCTCTCTCCGTAAACGAAACCTATAAATATTTAGGTATGTCACAGGCATTAGGCATCAACGATGCTGACATGAAACAGTCGTTGCGTGAGCGTTTCTTGGGGCGCCTTTCAAAAGTCCTTAAAAGTCTTTTGTCTGGCGGAAACAAGGTTCGCGCATACAATGGATGGGTCATGCCGGTACTGATGTATTCCTTCGGCATACTTAAATGGACTCAAACTGAACTGGATGCCCTGGATAGAAAAGTTCGTACATTGCTAACAGCACACCGCATACATCACCCACGTTCATCGACCATGAGATTATATATCCCGCGGAAGTGCGGTGGTCGTGGCTTCTTAAATGCTAAGACATTGCATAACCGCGAGATATGCAATCTTAGGGAGTATTTTCTCCAAGTTGATATGGGGTCTCATAGAGATGTAGTTGCTGTTGACAATGGACTGACTCCTCTATTTTTAGCAAAAGAAAACTGGCGCAAACCTGTAGTACTTAGTACTTCCGACCGCAACACTGTGTGGCAAAGCAAGGAGTTACATGGCAGATTCTACCGGGCTCTCCATGGGCCCGACGTAGATTTATTAGCCTCAGTATCCTGGCTCCGTTTCGGTGATCTTTTTGGTGAAACCGAAGGTTTTGTCTGTGCAATTATGGATGAGGTTGTGATGACGAATAACTACCGAAAGTATATCCTAAGGGATGGCACAGTGGATATTTGCCGAGCGTGTCATCGTCCGGGTGAATCCCTTAGGCATATAATCTCCGGTTGTTCTCGTCTCGCAAACGGCGAGTATTTGCATAGACATAACCAAGTGGCCAGGATAATACACCAACAACTTGCTCTGAAACATAGTCTTGTGGCATCCGAGGTGCCGTACTACAGGTATGCACCAGAACAGGTCCTTGAAAATAGCCATGCCACATTGTATTGGGATCGATCTATCATTACAGACAGGACTATTGTAGCTAATAAGCCTGATATTGTATTGGTAGATCGACACGAACGCCGCGCGATAATTGTTGATGTCACTGTTCCCCATGACGACAACCTTGTGAAAGCTGAAAAAGATAAAGAAAACAAATATCTTGATTTAGCTCACGAGATTGTTGACATGTGGGACATTGATTCAGCAATTATTGTTCCGATAGTCATATCTGCCCATGGTCTGATAGCCAAGAGCCTCGATAAACACCTTAAGAGGCTTGCGTTAGGTGGATGGATCGGGAGTCAGATGCAGAAGGCAGTACTTCTGGACACGGCCCGTATAGTGAGAAGGTTCCTGTCTCTGGATCCTTAACCATCGGTAGCCGGGACCTTGATCTTGCTGCCGTTGGGAACTGCATTTTTGTATTTTTAAATGTTATATTTTTTAGTGTTATACATTGTAAAAATTTAATGTTTAGAAATATAATTTTGTAAGTATTTAAAATGTAATAAAGGGAATAATAATAATAAATAATAATAATGTAATAAAGGGAATAATAATAAAACCCTGCTGGGCCCAATGGGCCATTTTCTGAATGCTCAGTCACTAGGTGGCGCTGTCCCACCTATGCAGTTAGAAAGAACGGAACGTTATAAATTTTACTTTGACGCGACTTTTTTACGTAAAACGGAACGTCAGAAAGATGTTATTTATTTACCTTAATCTTTAAATTTACCTATTTCGTTTCTGTTCCTCACAGTAGTACTTATTTAATAAATTATTAGTTTCCTTTAGGTTTTTAAAAAGTTTTAAAAAAATTTCGAGACGTCATTGACACTCTGACACTACTTCCGCCCGCGACTTCGTCCGCGTGGACATTCGAGAAAAAGCTTAGGGGACCAATAACCAGGATAAAAAGTATTCTATGTTTTAATTTCATAAAAATCCGATCAGACGTTTTTACGTGAGTAGGCGGGTCCTCCCTCAACAAGAAAGCAGCCTCGTGCGAGGCCCGCCGCACGTGGCAAACGTTCTGCCTCGCGAAAGGCTGCTCGCTTGGTGACGGAGGACCCGCCTAATCACGTAAAAACGGCTGATCGGATTTTTATGAAATTAAAACATAGAATGCTTTTTATCTTGTTTATTGGTCCCCTAAGTATTTTCTCGAATGTCCACGCGGACGAAGTCGCGGGCGGAAGCTAGTATAATATAAAAGGTCAATTTATACTTTAATAATTTGTTTATTAAAAGTATAAGTTCCTATATAGTAAGTTCAACATTTTATAACAATAACTTTAGTCTTAATCCACATAAGTTGCAAACCTACTATATAATCGCTTACAGTCGTCACAAAATAAGATGCCCGTTTTGACACATGCTAAAGTGACGTGATTAGGCATGTAACCAAACGAATCTGTGATCGATTCTCTCGATTAATCGATTAAGGTTCTGAGTAACTAATCGATTAATAGTAGGTTTGTTTGCAACTTATGTGGATTCAGACTAAAGTTATTATTATAAAATGTTAAACTTACTATATAGGTACTTATACTTTTAATAATCAGAAGGGGGGGGGGGGGATCAACCTCCTAGCGGTCCACCCCGGGCAACGTCTCCACAGCCCATAACGGTATGTGGTGGGCGGCTGATCGATTCCTCCTGCGGTGGTAGGCCCCGCAAGGGACCGCCTGGCTCGCGACCACCATCCCGCCGGAGCCCGACGCCAAGCGGCTTTTTTGCCGCGTTCCGTCGGTGCGCGGGACTTCCAGTGCCATAGGGAAATTAGCGACCGGTCAGTTGCGCTGTGCGTAATAACGGTACTGGTCTCTCAGCGACACCATTCCGCGGGATCCGAAGCACGGTCCTGCCGTTGGCCGACCGCAGTTAGTAGGGGGCCCAAGTAGTGCGCTAGCCACGTGCGAAAGGCTGCCCCGCCAGCTCGCGAAAAATCCCGGAATGCGCCACCGTGCCAGTTGGCGACTGGTCGGGAGGACCCGGTGGACATTCACGGGGGGGTTCGGGCGTCCCCGCGGTTTCCAAATTGAGTTTTCTAAACGTTTTGGTTTAGCTGAAGTGCACCGGTTGTTTCTACCAAACAGTGCCTCGACTGTCGCTTATTTCCCCTACATCACTCAATTTAAATGAAAAAAAGCAAAACAAGAAAGAAAAGGTTTAAACAACAGCTGCACTTCCTCCCAATTAAAGTGCACCTCGCAAACATCCGAGGATTGCACTCCAACCTCAAATCGGTCCACCACTTCCTTGAGACCGAAAAGCCGCACCTATTTTTTCTAACGGAGACGCAGATAGCAACTCCGTCGGACGTGTCATACCTCAACTACCCGGGCTACACTCTTGAACATAAGTTCAGAAGGTGAGCTGGGGTCTGTGTGTATGTACGCGATGATATCTGCTGTATGCGTCTCCGTGGCTTTGAAAAACCAGGGTTCTCCACCGTCTGGCTTATGGTCGACACCGGAGTAGAGAAACATCTTTACGTCGGTGTGTATCGACCGCACAGCGGTGATCAGGAGACGACCAGGCTTATAGAGTATTTAACTGAGACGGCAGATCTGGCTATGCAAAGGTACCCCACGGCGGAACTTAACTTTCTTGGGGATTTCAATGCTCACCATCGAGAATGGTTATTCCCGTTCGAGAAAACTGACCACGCTGGTCGTGAGATGCGCAAGTTTGCCTTATCTTTAGATCTCACGCAGCTGGTCAACGAAGCAACACGCGTACCAGATATTGCAGACCATACGCCTAACTGCCTAGACCTCCTGCTGACTACAAACCCTAACAGGTACTCTGTTTCGGTCTCAGCACCGCTGGGATCATCAGATCACTGTGTGGTAAAATCTGTGTCGGTCACCTCGCCTCTCGATGTTAGCCCTAGGGGCATGCGGTGAGTTTGGCGATACAAGTCAGCGGATTGGGACGAAATGCGACACTTCTTTGCATTGTATCCCTGGCAGCGAGTATGCTTCTCCTCGTGTGACCCCTCTGTCTGTGCTGATGCGGTCGTGGATGTGATACAGCAGGGAATGGAATACTTTATTCCTTTTTCCGACATCCCGCTCGGACACAATGCCCGACCTTGGTTTAATGCGGACTGTGCTCGCGCAGAAGCGCGTAAAGAGTCCGCATATCAAGCATGGGTACAAGTTCGCGACCAAAAAGCACGTGCACAGAGGGTTCGTGCGAAGAAGAAAGCTTTCAATTCCGCAGCCAAGTTATGCAAACGAGT
Source organism: Crambus lathoniellus (assembly GCA_949710035.1). Classification (NCBI taxonomy): domain Eukaryota; kingdom Metazoa; phylum Arthropoda; class Insecta; order Lepidoptera; family Crambidae; genus Crambus; species Crambus lathoniellus. The sequence goes on from OX453296.1 coordinate 36,957,907, forward strand.
GATTCGTAAGGCTCGATTCGACCACGTAAGCCGCATAGGAACCAAACTAGCATCATATCCAGCTGGTAGTAAGCAGTTCTGGTCCCTGTCTAAATCGGTCGAATCAAATTTCTGCCGCTCCTCTTTGCCTCCCATGCTGCGACCTGACGACTCGCTGGCCCATACCGCGGCAGAAAATTCAAATTTATTTGCCTCTCATTTCGCGAGCAACTCACGCCTTGATGCTGGCTCTAAAAATCCACCTAATATCCCTCACTGTGACGCCTCCATGCCGAGGATCACCATTCACACGAAAGAGGTCAAAAGAGCTTTGCTAAACTTGGACGTGAATAAGGCCAGCGGCCCCGATGGAATTCCAGCTAGAGTGCTGAAACTCTGTGCGCCTGAGTTGTCTCCGGTTTTGACACGCCTGTACCGCCTTTCCCTGCATAAAAAATCGGTTCCCAAGTCGTGGAAAGTTGCGAATGTCCAACCTGTGCCCAAGAAGGGTGACCGTGCCGACCCCTCCAACTACAGACCGATAGCTATCACCTCCATACTCTGTAAGATAATGGAAAGGGTTCTTAATAATAAGCTGCTATCGTACCTTGAAACCAACGACCTACTCAGTGACCACCAATATGGTTTTCGCCGTGGTCGGTCAACTGGGGATCTTCTGGTGTACGTTACGCATTGCTGGGGCGAGGCAATTGAAAAACATGGTGAGGCACTTGCTGTTTCGCTTGACATTTCGAAAGCCTTCGACCAGGTCTGGCACGCTGGTTTGCTCAGCAAACTTCCAGCGTACGGTATTTCTGCTGACTTTTGTGGCTGGATTTCAGATTTCCTGAGTGAGCGGTCGATCAGAGTCGTCATCGACGGCTGTTGTTCTGACCTGATGGCTATCGATGCCGGAGTTCCTCAGGGATCCGTTCTCTCTGCGACCCTCTTTTTGCTGCACATCAACGATCTGCTTCTGCCCGGAATCGTTGGGTATGCTGACGACAGCACAGTCACAGAAAGATATCATTCAAGCGCAAAAGCCAGCAGTGAGGAAGTCCGTTTTTTGAGAGAGGCCATGGTAGAGCAAACAAACTTGACTTTAAGCCATGTTGCTCAATGGGGTGACGATAATATGGTCAATTTTAATGCCACCAAAACACAGGCGTGTCTTTTTACCGCAAAAAGGAGTCCTTTTACCTTAACTCCTTCTTTCCGTGGTACAGCTGTATCAGTTACCGACAACTTAGATCTTCTTAGCATGAAGTTAACATCGGACCTTAACTTCGGCGACAACATTGAGTGTAAAGCTCAAACTGCTGCCAAAAAGCTGGGAATCCTGAATAAGGTTAAGCGATACTTCACGCCGGGACAGCTTTTAACTCTTTACAAAGCGCAAGTCCGGTCATGCATGGAGTATTGCTCTCACCTCTGGGATGGTTCAGCGAAATACCAGTTAGCAGCACTTGACTCAGTGGAACGCAGAGCGAGGAAACTAATCGGAGACGATAAGCTGGTTCAAGCCAAGCTCCATAGTCTAACCCATCGACGTAAAGTAGCTTGCTTGTCGGTATTTTACAGGCTGTACTTCGGTGAGTGTGCTTCTGAGCTGCATGAGCTCATTCCACCATCCCCGTTCTACCACCGAGAATCTAGACGCACAGCGGGCTATCATCCTTACTTGGTCAACATCCCGCGAATGCGTACCAAGCGCTTTTCTTCATCATTTGTGATGCGCACCGCCAAGGAATGGAATACCCTGCCTGCGTCTATATTCCCGAATGACTACAACCCTAAAATTTTTAAAGCTAGACTGAATAGGCTGCTTCTGGGTAAGTTCGCTCCATCTTAGGTTTCTTCTCAACCGTAAGGTTCAGTGTGAAGCCAAGAGCAAGCCCATTATACATAAAAAAAAAACATATTATTAAAGTATAAATTGACCTTTTATGTTATATAAACTTGAATCGAATCCACTTATTATTATAATGCAGTGGCAATCGTCAGTGCGCATAAACTATCGACCGATCAAACTATCGAAAATGACTGGCCGATAGTTGTACGATCAAACTATCTCACAACTATCGGCCGGGCGGTAATGTGCATGAAGGACTATGTGAGTGCGCGCACTGCATTCAACTAAACTATCGCCCAACTATCGGTAGACTGCGCATTCAGTATCGCACTATCGAAAATGACTGGCCAATAGTTACTACACTTACTACAACTATAGTTATAGTTACAGTTATACAACTATCGGGCAACTATCGGCCTGTGCATGAAGGACTATGTCAGCGCGCGCCCGGATTCAACTAAACTATCGACCAACTATCGGTCGACTATAAATCACAAGTGTGCGTTGGCTCTAAAAGTGCAAGTATTTTAACTACAGCTCACAGCATAGACATGGTCATAGAGAAGCAACATTACTTATTATAGCGGCCTGTACACGTTGGCCCAACCATTGGCCAAGACGTCGTATAATGACACTTTTGAAAGAACCTTTTTTAACGTCTTGTTCGTTCAAAAGTGTCAATGTACGATGTATTTTGCAGTAGTTGGACCAACGTATACAGGCCGCTTATGGTGAACGCACGCTTGTCCGATGCGAACGCTTCGAACAAGCCGAACGAAAAGTGCTATAAGAAATCTCTGGAAAAGTGAACGTGACGATTCGACATGGTAAGGAGTGCAAGGTTGTCTAGGATTACTGTAGGAACTTTTACAGCTCCTTACAGCACAAGCTATGGTGTTTTGGCAATACTCACAGAAAGTTTTTTTTCACTAATCTTGCTTATATTAGCCAAAATCCCTTGTTCCCAGTCGTCACCACTGGCTTCGTTGCCACTGGGGACAAACGAGAGAAAAAATACCATTTGCTGCCAGTGGTGACGAAAGGGAAAATGAAATATTAGCTGTCACCAGTGGTCACGATCGGGATAAAGGAAAATCCCAATCGTTTCCGGTGGTGACGCTTGAGATTATGAATTCCCGATTATTGTCAGTGGTAGAATAACATCTTAGATGTCTAAAAAAGTATTTCATGAATATTTAACAGTATTTTTGTTTTTAGGCCCAGGCTGGCCCCCTGTTACTAGGCCCAGGGGGGCTACCGGCTAAGAAATCTGGATATGGGTATGGGTTTCAGCTGTCATTTGAATTCCTTATTCTGATAGATTTTTGCTGCTTTGTTCTGTTGAACGTTGCTAGCTATAGTCAGATTTTTAATTAGACGAAGTAATCTGACGTTTACTGGGTTGCCAGGTTTTGACAAAACATAAATAGTGACGCGGCAAAGTGAATGAATGAAACAAAAATATTATAATTATTTATATAAATAACACGTATAGTTCTTTCGGTAGCTTTAGGTGTGGTTAGAACACCGGGCTACCGATATCGAGTCCCGGGTTCGAATCCTAGTTGTGCCATGTAGGCACTTTTTATTTTGTGGATCGATTTTGATGAAACTCGGGTTCCGGTACTAATTTGGAAAGAAAACGGCAACGCAATGTTAAAAATATAAAAAAATCCAAGATGGTGGCCAACTTTTTTGTTAGTGGGCCGATTTTGATGAAAGTCGGTTTTTGGTACTATTTTGGAAAGAAAAAAGCAACGCAATGTTAATTTTTTTTCCCCCTTTTGCAGTTATAAAATATTACACGCTTTTATTTGGAAGCTTAAGACAGTGACAAGTACACAAAAATTTAATAATAAATTATTTATGATGTTTTAGGTTTTAAAAATATGTAAGTAGACGAAGAAGCTTCGAGGGCTAAAATTATTTAAAATTTTTAGTTTTTTTATTATCAACTAATAAAAGTTTTTACCTATAAGTACTTCTTTTTGTTGTTATATTAATTTAACTTTACCTGTTGAATCAAATCAAGTCCATCAGGAACTCAGAACGAGCTCTCATGAAGGATTGCTTTTATGAAATTTTAATGCATTGCTATTAACCGATGACAAGATTTTTCTTGCAAGAATTAAAAGTTTCCAAGGAGTTGATCAACCAAATGAATAGGGAAAGGGAGGAAAATGAACAGGAATTATTAGATGTGCTTAATAGAAATAGTGCATTGAAAAAAGACATGGCTGAGTTACACACTCAGACAGTAGAACTTGCTCGAGAACGGGATAGACTTCAGTTGTTAATAGACGGGTTCGACCAATGCCAGAATGAGTATGAGCAGGCCCTCAGGCTCATTTCTCGTTTGGAGCAGGAGTTATGTGAGGCAAATAATTGTATATTTGAATTAGAATCCAGTAAAGCACATATATCTGCTGTTCAGAACCAAAGTTTGTTTGATGAATTGGTTGGCAGCGCACCTGACATGGTTTCTGCATCCTTTAGTAATAATCAAACTGTAATAGACCTAACAAATGATGAGTCAATTGGATGTAAGTGTCCTAAAACTAACCTGAAACTGAGTAATAAAAAGTTAAAAAAGTATATCAAAATAAATAGATATATCTTTAAAACAAAAAAACTAATTAATAAAAATAAAACTTCTTTTAAATATGCAAAAAATGCTAAAGATAGGTTGCAATTAATTGAACAACTAGATGTTTGTAGTTCTATAATTGAAGAAAACAGAATTGTATATGAAAATAATTTAAAAACAATGACTAATAAAATAAAAAATTTGCATGACTCGCTAAATAAAATAACTCAAAATTATGAGTCATCTAAAAATGAGATAGGGGAATACATACTGGCACTTAAACACCTTTCATGCACCTCAAGTGGAGCCCAAGAAAATAATAGATGTCGTTCATCACTCTCCGGGGCATCAGGCCGGATCGTCCCGGAGACTTTACCTGATCAATCAGTATGTGAGCCCTTACTCTCTAGCCTTTGTAATAACTCAGATAGCACAAATGAAAATAATTCCTGTACTAAAAAAAGTTGTAGTAAATTAGTTATGTTCTGTGATGAGCTTGGAAAGAATCTTGGCCAATTGTTGCAAAAAAATACAAGGGAAAGCATTATTAACTATTGCAAGCCGGGCTCGACTATAGATGAAATCATGAAAAGTATTGTAAAACATAAGTTTAATGAAGATACAAACTTGATCATTCTAATTGGAAATAGGGGTAATGTAAGCAAAAATCAACTGATGACATACTGTAATACACTGTGTTCTTTAAAGGTTAAAAAAATTGTTATGTTTACATTTCCCTATAGTAAAAGTTTGCCACAGGTGGAAAATAACTTTAGATATAATTTAAATTTATCTTTAAATACTATGGCATATCATAGTAGCCAAATGTTGCATATTATTGACATTAATAAATTGTTAAAAAATATTATTCTGACAAAAGATAAATACTATCTGCCAACTTATTGTAAGAGACAGTTAGCACTATCGCTATCTTTTTATTTTGAACATTTAGCCAGTAATCTGGCTAGTAAAACTCCTGCTTTTATTGAGCAGTCAATTGACATTTATAAATTACCCTTGGAATTTGTTCCAATTCATAATAATAATTTGTTTAATCAAAATGACATAAATCTGAATACTGACTTGGTTAATTTAAATTACCATTAAAGACAACAGAGGCGCCCTCTAGCCCAGTGTTGACAAGAGAAAAGCCAAACAGTTTAACAATTGTCCATCAAAATATGGAAGGCTTTTCTAACAAAGATCTAGAATTAAGTTTGTTTTTAAATTGTAATAATGTTGATGTGTTATGTGTTACTGAGCATTGGTTTAAACCACATGAATTAATGTTAAACTTAGATAATTATAGAGTTGTAAGCTCGTTTAGTAGGCAATCTGCTATCAGGGGAGGGTCTCTTATAATGTTACATGATAATTTCCAATACAAAGAGCGCAAAGATGTTGTATCCCTCTCTATTGAACGAGTCATTGAACTATCCTGTGTGGAACTTGACCAACTAATTATAATATGTCTTTATAGACCGCCCAATAGTAATTATTCTGAGTTTGAGTCCACTATGGAGGAAGTGTTAAGAATAACTTGTAAAACCAATAAAAAAGTTGTCATATGTGGGGATTTCAATGTAGATATTTTAGACCGTAAATTGGCCACACTCTCAAGTAGATTTTTAAACTTGTTTAAATCATTTAATTTAATACACACTTTTAATGAGCCTACTCGAATCACACCCACATCTGGCAGTAGCTTGGACAATATTTTTACAGACTGTTCGGTTATAGAAAAAAAGGTAATTGATGTCATAAAATCTGACCATAGTGGACAAATAGCCTCTATAGAGCACCATCATGTCTGTCCAAAACGTAAAATAATATGTAGGCCAATTACGAAAAAGGGCATTGATAAATTTAGAAATCATGTAATTGATAAAATTGAAACTTTACCAGCTTCTATTATGGAACCTAATAATTTCTATAATGATTTATTTAGTGTGGTGCAAAGCGAATTTAGTAAAACATTCAAACAAAAGGTGATCAACTGTAATACTAATAGAAAGAAGTTTAGTGATTGGGCCACGCCTGGGATTTATACAAGTAGAAGGAAATTATATGAACTTTATGCATTAAAGCGAACTTCATGTGACCCTAGTTTTATTGAATATGTCAAGAAATATTCTAAAACTTTTAGAAAAGTATGTGCGGCTGCCAAGTCCACATACATCGCTAATAAAATAAAAGTAGCTGATAATAAGATCAAGGCTACATGGAATATTATTAACCAAGAAACTGGTAAAACAAAAAATCATATAAATTCCTTCACTCTTAAAGCAAATAATAAAACATTTACATCTGACGATGAGGTTGCCCGTGTTTTTGAAGACTTCTTCTCTCGGGTACCCTTAGAAACTACGAGAAATTTAAATTCCTGTCCTAATATTGCGGCTGCCCTCTTGGTGTCAAGCGTTGATAAGTGTAACAAAGTATTTAATTTTCAACATATAAATGGCGATGATATTCTTAAAGCATTTAAAACAATAAATATTAAAAAATCGGAAGATTTATGGGGTATATCAACTAATGTTATTAAATCAATAATTGGTCCAATAGCTCCTTATTTAGCTTTTATTTTTAATAAGTGTATTGACGAAGGAGTCTTCCCCGATTTAATGAAATATAGTAAGTTAATTCCTCTTTTTAAATCTGGAGACAAGAGTGACCCCACTAACTTTAGGCCGATATCAATTTTACCAGCACTTAGTAAAGTTTTTGAAAAGATAATATACGCTCAATTAGTAGATTATTTGGTATTAAATCAAATCTTTCATAAGAATCAGTTCGGATTCTCTAAAGGTAAAAATACCACAGATGCTGGAATTGCACTTCGTAAACATATCCTTGACGCTTGGGAGGGTAGGCAGGACGTAATTGGTGTATTCTGTGACCTTTCCAAAGCTTTCGATTGCGTTGATCACCAAACTCTTTTAATGAAGTTAGAACATTATGGTGTCTCGAAAAAATCAGTTAACCTTTTGCGTTCATATTTGAGTAATAGAAATCAAAAAGTGATTGTTAATAATACTGCGTCCTCTGGAGCCCCCATTATAATGGGCGTGCCCCAAGGCTCAATATTGGGTCCTTTACTATTTTTAATCTACATTAACGATCTACCTTACTACGTGCATAATTTATGTGAGACAGTACTATTTGCAGATGATACTTCTCTAATTTTTAAAATTGAGCGAGGGAATAATTGCTCTCACGAAGTAAATAGTGCTCTCTCAAAGGTCGCACATTGGTTTAACATTAATAACTTGTCTTTAAACCCTAAAAAAACAAATTGTGTCAAATTCTCACTACCAAATGTAAGGAAGGTTGATTTAAGTATTAGTTTGAATGCAGATGCAGTCGAATTAGTTGACAGCACGAAATTTCTTGGTATTACCTTAGATTCACGACTACAATGGGATCCACATATTGAGGCCTTGTCGAGTAGACTCAGTTCAGCTGCTTTTGCAGTAAAAAAGATAAGGCTATTAACTGATATTGAAACGGCAAGACTTGTTTACTTTAGTTATTTTCATAGTGTAATGTCCTATGGCGTGTTGTTGTGGGGCTCAGCAGCCAATATTGGAAATATTTTTGTACTTCAAAAAAGAGCGGTACGCGCCATTTACAGCCTCCGCCGCCGCGATTCATTAAAGGTTTTGTTTAAAGAAATTAATATACTAACCTTAGCAGGGCAATACATCTACGAGAATATATTATATGTTAGGAAACATCTTGACTCATTCACTAAGAATAGTGATATTCATAATTTTAACACAAGAAATAAAAATAAGCTTGCCGTTCCAAGATTTAGACTTGAAAAAAGTAGAGGCTCTTTTTTGGGAAAAGGCATAGCATTCTTTAATAAAGTTCCACAAGAAGTAATCGAGCTGCCTTTGAATAAATTTAAAAAACATGTTAAAAAGACGCTCTTAAGCAAAGGCTATTACAAAGTAGAAGATTATTTAGATGATCATAACGCATGGTTGTCATAATTATAGTAAGTAACACTAACAATGTATAAAAGGAAAATATTCATATACTTAAGTATGTGAAAACTTTCCTTCAGCATTAGCTTTTTGTATAAATTTTATTATTGTACCATTTTGTCTAGCAACGACATAATTATTTTGTAAATGCGTTGCTTCTGTTAAAGCTGATGAGTTTTTTTCGCCTGTTTTTCTTGTCAGTTAAAAGATGTCCATAACAGGTGGTAGGTTAAAAAAATGTTGGACGATTCATAAGCATTAATTTTATTTAATCTATATGAATAAAAATTTATTGACTTTGACTTTGACGAGTTCTCTCGTCTTGAGCCAAACTTGGATGCAGGAGCCAGGTCACCATAATTGAATGCTAATATATAATTTCGTGACAGCGCTGTTTAGCGTTGAGTTTTCTCGCCTGGAGCCAACCCTGGGTTATCATTGAATGCACATACAAAATTTTGTTGGTGTACTTTTGACCGTTGAGCAGTTATCTCGTCTGGAGCCAACCCTGGGTGTACTTGACAATGACAATCAGGTCTTGCCTATCATAAAAATGCATTGTCACCGGAACCAATCCAACATGCAAAATTTCAGCCCATTTAAACGTCAGGAAGAAAGTCAAATTAACCTTGCAAGATTTCATGAGAGACAGACAAACACAGGGACAGGTGAAAATAAATAAAATCTTGTAAAATATTATATTTTGATACTTCTTACCCCTAATTAATTATTTTATTTAATTTCACAATACCTTCGGGGTAGTAAGAGATCCACATTCACATTTTAAATTTGTGACAAAATTTCCGTACTTACGTCGCTAAACTTGGCAAAACGGCAAAAAAATCACGTTTGTTGTATGAGAGCCCCCCTTAAATATTTATTTTATTCTGTTTATAATATTTGCTGTTATAGCGGCAACAGAAATACATCATCTGTGAAAATTACAACTGTATCTAACACAGTTCATGAGATACAGCCTGGTGACAGACAGACAAACGGACAGACAGACGTACAGCGGAGTCTAAGTAATGGGGTCCCGTTTTAACCCTTTGGGTACGAAACCCTAAAAATATAAAGTTGGAAACCATCTTGACCCTCATTTTTATTAACATTGCGTTACTATTTTCTTGTCAAAATAGTACTAACAACAAAGTTTCATCAAAATCGACCCACAAACAAAAAAGTAAGCCGCCATCTTGGATTTGTTAATATTTTTAACATTGCGTTGCTGTTTTCTTGTCAAAATAGTATAAAAACAGAGTTTCATCAAAATCGGCTCACAAACAAAAAATTTGCCCGCCATCTTGGGTTTTTTAATATTGTTAACATTGCGTTGCAGTTTTCGAGTGGAAGTAGTGCCAAAATCCAAGTTTCATCAAAATCGAAAAAAGTTGGACACCATCATATTCCCGCGGGATAACGAACGTGCATGGCAGTCCACGCGGTCGAAGCCGCGGGCGGTACCGGTGTTTTTTTTAAATAGATAGAAATAAAATATGATTATAAATATACATATAACACAGAAGATATCGGCAAATTATATTAAAGTATTCATTCATCATCATTCATTCTTATGAATGAACGAATATAACACATCACTATTACATTGAACATGGCAGCATTATTTCACTAAGTGACATTAGCAACTGTCAGATTACTTCGTCTAATTAAAAATCCGACTCTAGAGTGTGTGTCAGATAACTCTGCACTTGCCTGGCGCGTTTTTGGCGCTAGTTACAGTGCATTTTTTTGTTCTAATATTATAGAAAATATTAGTATTCGATTTTTACCGCGCGCAGACTTATCTGACGAGCACTCTAGTTATCGTTATACCCGACGTCACGAAACAAGGAACTGATAGCAGCTATTTTCTTTATAAAATTGACTTAAAGTTCCCAAAAACGTATGAAGTTCATATCCATAAAGTTACGCGGTGTAGCCCCCCTGTTCACTAGGCCGAGCTGCTCGACTAATGTAAACTGTGCTTTATGTCACAGAATATATTTATGCATGTATCATTTTGTAATGTTTGTATTGTATATAATTTGTGTTTGTTGTTTCTCAAGTTTTGCTTGTAAACTGACAAACCGAGAGGATTTGTGCACGATTTTATACCAGAATAAAAAACAGGACAGGATAAAAGAGCATTATAGTGCTGCTGGAGTAAATAATAAGTAATAATACCTTCACAATGAACAGAGAAAAAAGAGAACCGGAATATCCTGCTGAGCTTGAGTCCCAATTCATAATGAGACTTCCCGAAGAACCTGCCAAGTTGCTCCGAGACATTCTGAAATCCGGTGACAATCTGAAAAACCGCCTTACAATACAAATTGATAACGATATGCGACATGGAGAAGTACGTTTTGATCACTGGTTGATGCATGCCAAAATACTAGACCTTCCTACAATTGTTGAGTCCATGAAAACAATTGATAATAAAAGTTTTTACAAAACAGCTGACATTTGCCAGATTATGCTATGCAAAGATGAACCTGACCAACAACAACCTATTGAAGAAGAGTCACCAGCAAAAAGTAAAAAGAAGGATCCATTAAAAGTTGATAAAAAGTTTCTGTGGCCTCATGGAATCACGCCTCCTTCAAAGAACGTACGTAAGCGACGTTTTCGAAAAACATTGAAAAAGAAATTTGTAGAAGCGCCTGAAATAGAGAAAGAAGTTAAACGTTTACTGAGAGCTGATAATGAAGCAGTTAGTTTTACTTGGGAGGTAATAAAAGAAGAAGATGAGCAACACTCTAAACCAGAAAAGAATTTGCCTACAAGTGTGAAACCAGAGAAAAAACCAAAAGCTGATCGTAAGAGGGAATCTGTATCTGATGCGGCTAACCAAGAATCATCAAATGTCGTGGATATATTTGGAGGAGCTGTTAGTGACAGCGATTTAGATGAAGAAAATATAAACATTGAGATGGATGATAGTCGTTTGTCTGCCTGTGACAGTAGACTTTCAGATACCAATTCTATGCATGGAATGGCCAGTATGAACACTAAGAAAGAATCCTTGCCCATCGAATTTAACTCTGGAATGTTCCAACCTCGTAAATCATCTGCTAGCCACACGGTAACAAGTGGAACTTCAGGTAAAAGTGGGCAATTATCTTCTGAAGAGAATCTTGACTATCGCTACCAAGATATGTCTAAAGATAATATGAAAATAAGAATAGAACAACTAAGGGCAGAGTTACAAGAATTGAAGCAGCGCAGACAAAGAACACAACATGAAATATCAGGCATGGAGAATTTAGCACTCCGACAGAGGTTTCAAGACATTTTGCATACACTGAATCAGGATATTATGTATAAAGAAATGGAATATCAAGGCTTAATCACATTACAAAATTCTGAAGACATTTAAATGCAATCAAAATCAGAATATATGATTTTCTGTGATTAGTCTGAAGGCTATGATTCAATAAGGTGTGTTCTTGGTGTTTGAGTTATTGTATAGTAAAGTGACTAACCGTATCCAGTGCTCAAAATAATTATTTTCCTGGGAAATGACTGATTATGAGATATGCATGTGGTTTATAAAGTCCATTTAAGTCAGACTTTTTATTTGATTACTATGCCTCATATTAAAATAGTCTTTTAAGCTTTTCTAAGGCCTCTGTGATTAAAACAAGTAACCACCTACTGTTATATTACAAGCTTTTTATTAACTTGCCATGTTAGTTCATTAGTTAGTTAGTGGGAGACAAATCTTGCAAGCTTAGTTTGACCCACTTCCCAGTGTCCGATAGAGCTGAAATTTTGTATACAGGTTTAATATTTAAGTACAGTCAGGAAAAACGCTTGTCATTAAAATGAAATTTTTACTAAAAACTTATTTTCATAATAACTTTGTATTGGCAAAAACATTCAATTCTAAATGCCTTCTAAATTTAAATCTGAATACCAGTTATAGTCCTGTCAAAATAAATGTTTTTGTGTGGAGTAGGTTGCAATTAAAGCACTTCGGGTGATAATTTAGAATAACAGAAATGAATACTTGAAAAACCGGAAATCAGAATAATCCCGATATTAACTACATTGTAGGTTAATTAATCAATAAAGTAAGAAAATACAATTTGGGTGTGAACTAAAAATGGAAAACTGGTGATTTTGTTCATGTTAGAGTCAATGCTTTCATTGAGGAATGAAAAAGGTTGATTTATTTCGAATATTCTATACCTATCAAATTGTCTAGTCTATAACAATAATGGCATTCTGAGTGACCTTTAATCATGATAGAAAAAACGTTGTTATGTGCAGAATAATGTTCTTACGTTAGGGATTACTTTCAAATCATAATCTAAATGGTATCCATAGATTAAATTATAATATTCATCTAAAGTGCCTTTTTGTCTAATAATTATAAACGGCTAAAACACAACTTTAGGTATTTCTCACGAACGCACACCAGTATATCTACAAAATCACGATAAGTGCTCAGAAAATTGGCAATACTATTATTCTAAAATAAATTTCTTAAAAGTGCAATTAATGCAACCCCAAACCTTATTTTGCTTAGACTATTATTTTACTACCTTATTGTCATTTTGTGAGGTAACATGAGGACTTAATTTTACTCCTAAAAAATCCGTAGTATAATAATTTAGACTTTGTTGTGCCTACAAGCCTGTATTGCATTTTGAATTTATTGATTTATTCCATAAAACAATGCAACCTTTATGCTCAGCTCAATTGGACACTCGGAAGTTCAGGTCAGACCCGAATGGACATACACTGCAAGTTATATAAAATATAGGACATATTCTTCCTGAGGCATTGTTTCTAATGCAATCAAACTTATTAGCTTGACTTTATTATTTACAGTAACAAAAATAGTAGGTAATATTATTTTTAACTCAGACTAGCTAAATGAAAAACTAGTCTTGGCCGCAAGTAATATAATTGGCCGTAGTAGGTAGGTATCTATCTATCATGTTATTCATGTTGATTTCATCAAAATCTCCATAAGGGCTTATTTATTACACTTGACTAAATTCAGCATCTCATTAAGCATACATTACTTGTTTTGATTGCATCACTTGCTACAAATGAGCTCAAACAAAGCAATCTATGTTTAATTAGATGCTGAATTTAGCCAAGTGTAATAAGCCCTATAGGTACAGTCACCACTCACCAGTATAATAGGTCTTTACATATGAAATTGCCGTTTTTTTCTTTTGTACATATAACTTAACGACTTTTATAATATTAGAAATATATAATTTCTTTAATATTGCGTTACATTAAGACCGTATCGAGCAACTTTTGATAATTTAATAACCACGATATTTGATTATTTACATAGAAAAAACTTATTCCGAAAGTTACGACTATTTTTGTTTCCAGAATTTCGTACTTTATTAGTTGTAACTTAGTGAAAAAAAAAGTTTTTTCTCTTAACGAATATGTCATTTAGTAGTTAAAATATCCATAAATACGTGTGTAAAATTTTGTAAATTTACATAATATTAGTCGTTAAATAATAACAAAAACGTTAGTATGGAAAAAAAATAATTACAGAAATCTCCATACAAAACGGCAATTTCATAGGTAAAGACCTATTATTATTTTATTATGTAAATAACATAGAACTTTGTTACATAGAAGCGTTCCGAAACAAAACTTTTCGCGCCACAAAAGTCATTCAATATTGTAACAAGACATTGTCTGTATACATATTATTGCTAGTGACTGTACAGCTCAATTAAACTATGGGTTCCACCAAATTGCAGGAGCACAAAAATTACTTAAGGGCTTATTACAATTGACTAAATTCAGCATCTAATTAAGCATACATTGCTTGTTTTGATTGCATCTTTTGCTACATATGAGCTCAAAGAAAGCAATGTATGCTTAATTAGATGCTGAATTTAGCCAAGTGTAATAAGGGCTTAACTAAAGTCCTAGTTAAGGCGAGGATTCCCGAAAATGTGGTACTTATTTAAAATTTTGGATTACTCGCAAATCACAAGTAGGTACCTACTCAAAATTTTTAAAGAATATATGTTATTTAACAGTCTTTTAATCTAGTGACTCCGGCCGTTTTTTCTATTAGTTATACTTTACTGCATCAAATAAAATTTCAAACATCCGTCTAATCGTAATTCAAATATCTAATAAAAATAATTATATATAAATATTATAGTCTTTGAATAGGCAAGGATTCCGGCCGTCACAAGTAAAAATTTTTAATGACTTACCTATTTAATTTTTAATAGAATTTTAAGTGATTTTACATTCGCGGGGAACTCGCGAGTTCACAGTTCTTTGCCGTGCCGGCTGCCGCTGCGTCCGCGCGAAGTGTATCGCGCGCGGCCGAACAAGCGTTAGCGTGCGTGCCTATTTCGGTCGGGAATCATAGCCTTAAGTGCAATCCTGGATATGTTGAAAATTGAACATAGGGCAAGAATCTGCGTTGCGATTGCAATATGTGTCAAGTATTGGACAGGCAATAAGTTTTCTATTAAAGCTAGGATTCCCTAAAATAGGGTATTTTAAATCATGGATTACTCGCAAATCACAAGTACTTAAAATTTGGAAAAAATACCAATATGTTATTTTACAGTTATTTATCTAGTGCTTTCGGCCGTTTTTTCGATTAGTGATATTTTACTGTATCATATAAAATCCCAAACATCCCTCTAATCGTAATCCAAATATCCTATTACTTGCAGTATACGTTTTAGTTAAAGAAAAATATACGAAAATAATTGTCTTTGAATATCCGAGGGATTCCAGCCGTCATAAGTTTAAAATTTTTATTATTGCAGTTTTAATTGAATTTTAAGTGATTTTCGATTCGCAGTGTGCTCGCGAGTTCACATTCACTGCGCCGCGCCGCCGGCGCGGCCGGTTGCCGCTGCGTCCGCGCGAAGTGTATCGCGCGCGGCCGAGCAAGCGTTAAACGTGCCTATTTCGGTCGGGAATCCTAGCCTTAAGGCCCGTGGTATCGCCAACGACCTTGGGCATAGAAAAGTGGCCTAATTTTCCCGCCCGCTAACCGCACCAAAACAGTACCCCTAGTGTAAGTTTTTATGTCAAGCAAGCAAACGCCTCTAGCGGCGAGTAGCGCGCTTATATAGTTTTCATACAAATTGACTTAAATACGGAATCGAAATAGTTTGCGTTTTTTTGACATAAAAACTTACACTACGGGCACAGATTAAACACACGTTTCGTCAAAACTATGTATTATTTTAAAACGAAAAATGTTCAGTTTTAAGTTAAACAAGTTAGCAATCTTTTCCTGAAAGAAACGTGAATATATCACTTGTAGTTTAGAAGCAGTAGCGTATTTCAAGTTGAAAACAGCTTCATTTCAATGGTTTTCTAGTCAGGTTTAATAGTATCTTAAAGACTATGTTTTTTTTAAATGCTCAGATTGAAGTTTATATATCAATATTTAATATTATATTAATTCTGGATTCATCAGTAGGCTAATTCATGAGTTTTAGGGCCTCAAAAATGGCGCATCGCAGATTCCTGTCGATGCGGTTCGAATTCGCAATTTTGTGTAGGAGCCCGATAAGTACTGCAAACATCAAGTTTATATATCTAATTTTGTAAAGTTCTTTAAAATGCATAATTGTAGTTTATGTGATTGTTGCATAATGAGGAGCATAATTACATAAGTATGCTTATTTCTTGTTTTATTTCCTTGCAATCGAAGTGAAAAGCAGAGTGTAAAACTCGAGTATAAAACCCCGATTTATGCTCTTGTATTTCTATTTATTACTTACTAAGTAATAAATTATTCTATTTATTTACGGTTGAAATGATGAAGTACCTATGTTGTAACTTACAACTTGTAAGAAACAATAAAAATCTAAATGTTTTTTAACCGACTCTAAATCAAAAAGGAGGAGGTTCTCTATTCGTCTGTATGTATGTTTTTTTTTTGTGTATGTCCATCGATTACTCGAAGACGGATGGACCGATTGAAATGATTGAAACGTTATTACATCAGGTTGGTTTCCAAGTTGGTCCCATTTTTTGAAATTTTGACATCGGTTCAGTAGTTTTCATAAAATCTAGAAAATACTGTCGTTTTCGATACCACTTTATGTGAATTTAATACGTATCTTTAGGCATAACTCCTTTGTTTACAAACCGATTTAGATGATTTTTGTTTTGTTAAAAAGGGGATACCTCAAGGTATTTTAACCGAATTCAAAAAAGGAGGTTTTCAGTTTGATCACATACCTATTTACCAGAATAAAAGTAAATTGCCTGCAGGATGCACTAAAAAGAGTGAAATAAAAATTATTTTTATAAAAAAATAAAACCGCCTTCAAAAAATCACATCAAAAAAGTAAGAAATAATTCCTCACCAAATAAATAACGTAAGTACTTTGAAGTCGGGCGGGTTTTAACAAAAACAACAAAAAATCGTACATGTTTCACGCCCGACTGACTTCAAAGTATTACGTTATTTATTTGGTGAGGAATTATTTCTTACTTTTTTGATGTGATTTTTTTGAAGGCGGTTTTATTTTTTTATAAAAATAATTTTTGATCGTATGTACACTCGACAGCACATCAAGTTAAACAGTTATTTTATTTTATTTACCTACTTACCTACTTATTTCGAAACTCAACTGCTTATTTATTTACATTAGGTATCTATACAGAGTTGAAACATGAAAAGACAATTAACAAATAATACGCTGTCTTAAACTTATGTGGCATCAATACAATGATAAAATAACAACAAAATAAATAAAACGTTTTTAAAAAAAATTTAACCGCCTTCAAAAATAATATTCAAACAAAAATTAATAAACACTAAAAAACGAAAAAAATAATTAGAATTTTTCATTCAAAGGATGAAAATGCGTGCCTTTTTTAACTTATCTTGGCACTTACTGAACTGTTTGAAGTCGGTGCCAAGCCAAGTTTTTACGTTTTTTCATCATCATCATCATCAACATGCATGTCAGCCGAACGACGCCCACTGCTGGGCATAGGCCTCCCCCAAGGATCTCCACAACGATCGGTCCTGCGCTGCCCGCATCCAGCGGCTTCCCGCGACCTTGACCAGATCGTCGGTCCACTTTGTAGGGGGCCTGCCCACGGAACGTCGTCCGGCACGCGGTCGCCATTCGAGAACCTTTCCGCCCCAACGGCCATCGGTTCTCCGCGCTATGTGTCCCGCCCACTGCCACTTCAACTGAGCAATCCTTCGAGCGATGTCGGTCTTTTTAGTTCTGCGGATCTCATCATTTCTGATTCGATCGAGCAGGGAAATACCAAGCATCGCTCTCTCGATTGCTCGCTGGGTGACTTTGAGCCTTCTTATGAGACCCATAGTAAAAGACCACGTCTCACTTCCATAGGTCATTACTGGCAACACACACCGGTCAAAGACTTTCGTCTTGAGACATTCAGGTATTTCGGACGCGAATATATGCCGGAGCTTCGACGAGAGATCTCTTTCTCAAAGTTGGACTTACCGAATTGGATTGTCTGTCCCAGGTAGACATAGTGGTCAACAACTTCGAGTGCAATGTTCCCAACATTAACTGGAGCGGGTGCAACAGGGGCATTGAACATGATTTTCGTCTTGTCCATGTTCATCTTAAGACCCACTCTTTGCGAAGCATTACCGAGATCTTCGAGCATTGTGTTCAGGTCTTCCAAGGTCTCAGCCATAAGAACTACATCATCGGCAAACCGTAGGTGTGTTAGGTACTCGCCATTAATGTTGATGCCGCATCCTTTCCAATCCAGCAGCTTAAAAATATCCTCCAACGCAGCTGTGAACAGTTTGGGAGAGATGACATCTCCCTGTCTCACACCTCGCTGTAGTTGGATAGGATTAGAGCTCTGGTTCTGTAATCGGACCGTCATGGTGGGTGGCGTTTTGGTATAAGTACCTCAGCACCTCGATGTACCTGTAGTCTATTTGGCACCTCTGGAGAGACTGCAGCACCGCCCAAGTCTCAATCGAATCAAAGGCTTTCTCATAGTCCACGAACGCCAAGCAAAGTGGCCAGTTATACTCTTCGGTCTTCTGTATAACTTGCCGCAGCGTATGAATGTGGTCTATGGTACTATAACCTTTTCGGAACCCGGCTTGTTCGGGAGGTTGGAAGTCGTCGAACCTGCGAGCGAGACGATTCGTAATGACTCTCGAAAACAACTTGTAGATATGGCTCAGAAGCGAGATGGGTCGGTAGTTTTTCAAGAGAGTCTTATCACCCTTCTTGAAGAACAGCATCACATCGCTTCTGCCCCATGCCTTTGGCGTTTTGCCCTCGAGGATGACAGAGTTGAAGAGCTTCTGGAGGACCTTAAGTATCGGCTTACCGCCCGCTCTCAGAAGTTCTGTTGTGATTCCGTCATCGCCCGCCGCCTTGTTGTTTTTGAGCTGCTTGAGAGCCATTCTAATCTCGTACAGGCTGACGTCCGGGATATCTTCGGTATAGTGTCGGGTAAGCTTGGCTCTAGGTTCTGTAGCCTTACTTTCAACAGGTGGTTGCTAAATAGTTCCACGTAAATTCGATGGGGCGGGCGGCGATCGCCGAAGGCGCTGATAAGGTTATCTTTCGCCTCTGACCACGAGGTTATTGTGCCTTTTATGCCCTGCCACCATATCGCGGCTTCTTCGTTGAGGAGAAAAGCGAGGCCGCGAAGAATGTTTGGGCCTGACACCTGCGCACATTCACTAAAGGCCTCCACTGCATCGATAAATGCTTCGACGGCTTCGTTCGGTCGTCCGGAGAACGACGCTTTGCATCGTGCCAAGGTACCCGTTTCGTATTGCACAGGAGTTGAAGTGTTAGCACGAGTCATCGATAACAGGATGTCCTTGAATGCTTCTGTTTGAGATTTTTGTAAGTTCGTAATCAGTGCTGCGACGCTCTCGCTTGAAAAGACATCGGCGCGGGTGGCGGTGGTGGCGTCGGGGTCGCGACTCGACGGTGAAGTTTGCACGTCGGGAGGGGACGCGAACCGGGAAGCCGGGGAGGGTGGTCGAGGATCATCATCTCGGTCACCCATGCTCGCCGTTCTGCTCCGCGTGATGACTGGCGGCATCTTAATTAGGACGCTTTTCGATGAGCGGCACGCGACACAAAAAGTTTTTGCACTTGTGAAAAAAAAATGGCGATCTTGGTGTTGGGCGCGACGCAATTCGCGATTGATTTTAGTCCTATTTTACGTTGGGCGCCACTTATGAGACTGAGGGTCGTTTAGGAATAATTTCTACGATGATAGTAGGACAATAAAACAATCACTTTGACACAAATTCACGAGAATAACAAATAGCGTGCGCGCTGGGTACATACTAGGGCATGTAATATCGGAAGCTTTTCAATTCCGATATTGATTTTCGATATTAGATCTCAATATCGGAATTCCGATATTAATATCGGAATCACACAAATTCGTAAAAAATTGCGAATTTGTTTACAAATTGCACACTTTCTTTATAAATTGCACATTTTCTTTATAAATTGCACATTTTCTTAATGAACTGCATATTTTCTTTCTAAATTGCATGAATATGAAGATGGGTTGTGAACAATAAAACCATCTTTTGTGCGAGTATGAGACGTAGGTACTGTGGCGTATTACTACGCTTGAATTTCATACGAGAACTTTTTTGACTACCTATTTTGTTTATCAGCGGATAACGACCGTGCTCGGCGGCTAGTAAATCAGTGTGTTTTTCGGGCGAGCGATGTTCATTTGGAACATTGGAACATCGATTTTAAAACACACGTTAAAAGATTTTAAATGATTTGTATGCATTCACAATGCAACTCTATAAATAAAGGAAAATGTAGATAGAAAAAAACCGCCCTAACCCTGGAAGTAACCCGCCTGAAAGCTACTTGCAGGGCTGGTGGTTTTTTCTATCAAGAATTTTCCTATATACCTACCTATATATAGGTATATTACTTTCAATTTAATTCAATTATTTAATGAGCAATATGGCATTTTTTAAATTACCTACCTGATTGCTCTTGCTTTGTTTTATTTAATTATGTACAATGAATCAATTACCAAATTACTTAATTCTAGTTTCGACGCGCATGTCACTCAAACATACGGTAGCCTCCGGCTGAAAAACAGCGTCATGACAATGTCGTGCTGTCGCCAGGCCGTGACATTATACTGAGCCGGGGACTTTTTCACCACTGCAGTGCTGCTTAGAAGCTGTTTTATTAATTTATGTTCTTTGTTTTGTCTTTTTTTTATTGTTAAGATACTTTTTTATGTATTCTATTCTATTCTATTCTATTCTACTTTATTACTGAAATCATCAGAACCCAACATAGCGAAGGAATTTGCATAGTCCAATAGTACCCACACTACATGTTGTACATGTCACAACCATAAACGACGCTGTTCAACTAACAGCCATCCAATCAAACAGTAGGCATACGGCTTGGAGCGATGACTTTTGACTACTTGTCCGTCTATTCACTGTTGGTTGCCAAGATTACATTTTCCTTGAAAAATGGTATTTTGGTCTAGCGCTTCGCCGGCCGCTGCCGCGCCACGCTCGCATGCACTCGGCTAGCGCTTACTATCATAGTTATGTATGAACTTTTCGCTTTTTAAAATTTCAATATTTTTTAAGTCCTACAACGCAGTGCAGTTAGCAAGACTAACTGTACCTCAACGGTTACACTGTATTCAATATTTTTTTCATACTTTTGTCACCAACTATGTTAAGGTCTAAATATCTTTGAGCCAGCCAGTTGATTAATGTTTTGGGCGTAGCTGCTGAATAGCATAAATGCCATTACTTGAGCAGGCTGAGTTGAACGGCTAATTGAACAATTTGGTTGCGATTTACACACAGGTAAACAGTGAGTGAGGCAGACAACGCTATCATAGTTCATGTGTCGCATCACATGCTTAGCGATACAAAGCAGGCTGGTAAGATAAGATAAATTTATTTGCAACAAATATGGCACATTTGATGTTATCATGTTATTTAAGTTTCACATATTTGACCTATGAAGGGGCATGAAAATTATAAACACAACAAAAAGAATACAATATAGTATAGGTAGCATTTACATAGTCAAGTAACAGGTTAGGTAACATTCAGCTATTGCGCTCGGCGCTACTCAACACAACCAAGTTTTAAAACCTATAATTGTAGCTCCGTGTGTTGTCTAACGCCGAGCTGGTTTATATTAAAAGTCAAATAAAAATATTTGTCCGATTCCGATATTACGATATAGGATGACTCAATATCGGAATTGAAATATCGGATCTCAGCTTCCGAGATTCCGATATTACGATATCACGAGATTCCGAGATCCATGCCCTAGTACATACGCGCCATTAGTCGTGGGCGCAGGTCGCGGGCGCGGGCGGCAGACTGACATTGTACTCTAGCGAGCCGAGCTTCGCGGCGGGCGGATGCGGAAGCCGCGAAAATCAATAATTGCGAACATACGTTCGGGAACGCACGGGTTGATTGCTATTAGCCTACGTTCGGAAACGCACGGGTTGCTATAAGAGCAATTTGTAGAAATAGAATATTTTGATGATTTAACTAAAGAAATTAAGAAAGTCCGCTCTGGAGGTAAAATTATGAATGCATCTATCCCACAGGGTGTTCCCACACTTCCCTAAGTGTGATTGGTTGTTTATTATTTCTAATTTACATTAACGATCTGCCCAAAACTATAGAAGAACCATGTATATTATTTGCCGACGATATTTCAATACTTACATCAACTCCACATAGTAGTAATATAAACAAAAAACTAGGTAGATACAATATTATTAAAAACAATTAACTGGATGAATTACCACAATCTTGAAATAAATTTCACAAAAACTAAAATCATGACTTTTCAACCCTATCAAAAAGAACCAATCAATATAAACTCTCTAATAGATGGTAAAAAACTAGATGTTGTTCAAGAATTTACTCTACTAGGCCTAATAATTGACTCGAACATAAATTGGAAATCTCATATCAAAAAAATTAAGACCAAATTATCCAAATTCATTTATGCTTTCTATGAAATAAAAAAGACAACTGACTTCCAGACCGCATTAGTGACATATTATGCATATGCATATGCGTGGCTTAGCTACGGAGTCATAATGTGGGGAAATAGCACGACGTTCCAAATTTGTTCACATTACAAAAAAAGTTAATTAGAATACTAGTAAATATAGATAATACAGACTCATGCCAACCATTTTTTAAGAAACATGAAATTTTTACATTACCTAGTATTTACATATTAGAAATTTGTAAGTTTGTCCGAAAATATCCAGAATTCTTTAAAAAACGCATAGAAAGTAATCCCAAATACACACTACGAAATAAAAATAAACTTAATATTCCTACATCTCGACTTAAACTACACTCCGCGAGCACACTAGCTATGGCTATAAAATATATAATAAATTACCGGAACACATAAAAGACACAGATAAAGATAAAGAATTTAATAATAAACTTAAAAAAATACTAATTAACAAAACTTATTATACAGTTGCTGAGTATTTGACCGATAAGTCTTTCAAATAATATTAATTGGAATTAACATACACTAGCAATATTATCCTTTTGTTTTTATTTTTTCATTTTGAATTATATAAGTAGGTATAGTGCCCTCTATTTATATTGTCATGTCCAATCCGGACCCATAATGTTCTGTTCATATTTTTAAGACCTTTTATACATATGGTGTGCAATAAACTGATTTGATTTGATTTGATTTGAATTTGGCTAGAAGTAGGTAAACAATCGTATGCAAGAATGACACAAACTAATTATTTTCTTGTGTGAATACAAAAACAAAACAAGTTTTTGTAAGTACTTAAATATAGAAACATAAAATCATGCAGTTAGAACTGATGCTATACCCCGCTTGAAAGATTTTTTATTAGCATTAAATACCTATGTCAATATGATCAAATTTTGTATCTGAAACGCAAAACCCGAAACTTCGGTATACCCGTCCCTCTCACTCAAGAGCCGGGACGGGACAGAATCGAGTGAAAGGGGCGGGGCTAACCGAAGTTTCGGACTAGCGTTTCAAGGTACGGTCCCTGGGTAGTCGTCGCGTCGCGACATAGTGGTGTTGTAGGTATGCATAGTTAGTTAGTCCGGTGCCAAGGTATACTAAATAACGGAAGAGAGAAGATCAGGCGCGTCTAGATTGTGTAATATGTCATGAAGTAGGCTCATATCAAGTAGCTCGCGCCTAGACTCCAAACTCCAAGGGCAAAAGACCATAGTGACCGCAGTCCTCCTCGTACCCTTTGCCTCGTCTGAAAGTCTTAAAGTTCAGATGTTTAACGAAACGTTTCTGTATACGCTCAATTTTATTAATATATTTTGCGTATTGTGGGGGAGGCCTATGCCCAGCAGTGGGCGTCGTTCGGCTGACATGATGATCATGATGATTGTGGGGACCAGACGTGGCTACAATACTCTACAGAGTGTACAGTCTAGTACACTGCGACAATATGCAAAATAGACTGCTTTTATGCTCTCGATACTTTTAAACGGCTGGCAAGTTCGCATAGCAAAGCCCAGGTTGCGGTAAGCTTTATTGGTAATGTAATGTTCCGAGAGTAGCATCTTAGAGTCAAGTATTACCCCCAAGTCTCTGACACTATCCGTTCTTTGTATTATATTACCCACTAGCTGTTGCCCGCGACTTCGTACGCACGGTAAAGTGACTTTTGTATTTGTTTATTTTATGTGTAATCTACACTTCCTTCCAGTGACCGCAAGGTATTATGTGTGTGTGTATATGGGTGTAGGTCTCGGAAGCGCGGGATTCAGTGTTGCGCTTGCGATTGCTTGTTAACCGAGCTTCACGGTCCTCATCAGTTTCAAAAGCACGAAGTAACCTCATCCTCTTAGCTGACCTAGAGCCTTGCGATAAATTACTTTTTTTTTCTAGGTATTTTTTTCAAATAACAATAATCGTAATCAAATCACAATAATCAATGTCCGTTTTGGGCGATTTTCTGAAAGCTCAGCCACTAGATGGCGCTGTCCCACCTATGCAGTTAGAAGGAACGGAACGTTATAAATTTTACTTTGACGCGACTTTTTTACGTAAAACGGAACGTCAGACAGATGTTATTTATTTACCTAAATCTTTAAATTTGCCTATTTCGTTTCCGTTCCTCACAGTAGTACTTATTTAATATATTATTAGTTTCCCTTGGGTTTTTAAAAAGTAATTAATTTAAATATGTTTCATACCAAAATATACCATAGACATGTACATACTTATTCAACGCCATCTAGTGAAGCAATTGGAAGCTTTTTTTTTTTAAATGGCCTCTCAGAAAATCGCTCATTCAAATTGATCGACAAATCAATAAATCGAAATCTAATTCAAGTATATAGTTCACGTATTTTTAATTCATTAAAATCACAATAACTGAGTTTTCTCAGGGTGTCAGCCGTCAAGAGTAAGCAATTTAATCATGAAGCTAAACTTAATACTGAGGCCAGTATTAAGTTTAGCTTCATGAATTTAATATAGTCCCACACTTCTGTCTGTTCCGGTGACAGCCGTGGCAGAGGAGCCACTTGCAATACGAAATTAGCTGTCAAAATGGACTGTCCTGGCGTATGAAAACTGTTTTAGTTCCAAAGATTATCACTGCAACAGAAAAGCACGTAAGAAGCCATCATGTTAGTAGCTTTGTAGTGATAACAAACTGTAAAGTATTTTTTTATTTTTTTTATTTATTGATAGGCAAGCGCTTGTCCGCTATCACGCCCCTAAGCGTTCGTTGATGCGATCTACAATGAATCGCGCTTGCCTAATGCCATATTCTGTGCTAATGCTGCGTACACACCGGACCAACAAAGGCCAACGAACGCCATCAAAGAAGTTCTGTTTTCCCCTCTGTCTCAATCAGATGATCAGAAACTCCGAATGTGAACTGGAATCGCTCCCAGTAATCCTTTACCTAGCTTTAGATTGATCTTCGAAGGCCAGAAACGTGAAGCGAGCAATGCCTGATGTCGTTCGTTGGCGTTCGTGGGACCGCCGCCGGTCCGTACACAGTCTAAAAGGTACCGGTATAAAATATACTAAGAAAAAACCGGTCAAGAGCTAGTCGGACTCGCGCCCCGAGGGTTCCGTACCATCTTTTATAAAATAGAAAAAAACTACAACTGTGCTTCACCCAAAGCGACCTGCGAGTAGGTAGGAAGGAGGACATTTTAAACGTAAAAATGTTTTCATCGGCGTGGCATATTCGTCCAAAAATTCGCGATGTAGAATATTGCAGTTTTTGGTCAGCTCCATCTCTTGACCGATAGTGGAATTAATATAATTTTTGTTGATGATTTCTGAACTATGAAACGGTTTACTATTTAGAGACATTCATCATTATCATTATTTCATTATTTGTCTTAAGCATGGTATTAGGCACCTTATTGAATTACTTATACAAATAATGGAAAATATCCTAAAATTGGTTATATGTCTAAGTAATATCACAGAAAAAAACTTTTACAAACTTTTGACCTAGAATCATAAAATTTGGCAAACTTCAGATCTTACAGTACAAATAAAGGTAAAAAAATAATGGTAATTTTTAGTTTAATCACTAAAAAAACTAATACAAACTTACATTTGTAGTTAATTTCATACAAAATGTGAGTCAGTTTGTCTACGTTTTATAAGATGTCAAGAAATTTGGCCCACAATAAAAGGGACCCTATATGTTGAACCAGATTATAAGTTATTACTACACAAAATTTGGTAAAAATCCGTCCAGTAGTTTTTGCATGAAAAGCAAACACACAAACAGACGCCCGCAAATATAAGTTTGTCAACTTTTTTTTAATATAAAGAATTTTTCCCGCAATAAAAGGTACCCTATATGTTGATCCAGGTTATAAGTTATTACAACACATTATGTACAGTGCCACAAACTTTGCTGTGCCGGTGGCCAAAATGTGAAACTAACGTGATTTTTTTAATGTCATTTTGCTGTCAAGTTGATGTCCAACCATAGCTCTGCTGGCGGCTGAAGTTCTTAGAAGTCAAGGCCGGTTAAATTACTACAAAAAAAAGAAAAACGTACGTAGCGCCGCTGTCACCGGCACAGAAAAGGTTGTGGCACTGTATAGATTACCATCAAAGTTAAAAAACAATTGAATGTTTTTTACGACTGAAACTTATTATTTGACACTTAAGGTCACAGCACATACATCAAGCGGAAAGGGATCGTAAACGTATCTACTCGAGCGGTTCAGTATTCTTTGTATGTAACCCCCTACTGCAAAGCACACTAATCGGAATCGTAACGTAATCGCCTCGCCTCGGGACCAGCTCACGAACCGCTTTGCGGGTCGCTCAACTTGCTATCCCCGCGCTTACCGCTAGTCGTCCACGCGCTCACGTCTCTCCGTACCCAAGCTTACGGCTCTACGCACAGTGGTCTGAAAATGAAAATAAACATCAATTTTTATTTCTAATTTTTTTCTTTTCTGACATTTTTTCAATTTTTTTCTTTATTTTTAAATTTTTTTTTCCTTTTTTTCTTTTATTCTTTTTTTTTTATATGGAACCACTGTGCGTCGGTCGAGCCGTAAGCGCGGCGTCGCCTAGCCGTAAGCGCGGCGTCGCCTAGCCGTAGCCGAGCCGACGACGTACCGACGCTGATCCGGTTTGGGGAAACTACACTCTGACAGCTATCAGGCTATCAGGGTAAAATTTCACCGAGCCACAGAACGGCTAGAGAGCGCGCCCCGGAGTGCGCTCGAGTGCACTCGATCGAAGCGACGGAACGCACGCCAGAGAACCATGAAGTTTGACTTAATACTCTGAGGTAACTGGAGCTCTCACCCTGAATAAAAAAGTGTCGCCAGCAAATTTGACATTTATGTATGTAGTGGCTGTCAGCTGTCTCATACGACCATACGTATTTTTTTAAAGTGTAGGTGAGACGGAAGACAGCCACTGTGTTATTTGTGGTATTCAAAAAATTGTTTGACATTTATGTATGTAGTGGCTGTCAGCTGTCTCATATGACCATACGTATTTTTTTAAAGTGTAGGTGAGACGGAAGACAGCCACTGTGTTATTTGTGGTATTCAAAAAATTGTTCGTACTGCACTCTCCAGTTACCTCAGTATTAAGTCGAGCTTCATGCACAGAACGGGTGAAACTACACTCTGACAGCTGTCAGGGTAAAATTTCACCGAGCCACGGAACGGCTAGAGCGCGCCCCGGAGTGCGCTCGAGTGCACTCGATCGAAGCGACGGAACGCACGCAGTTACATAGACGTCGTCCGTCACGCACGTCACGTCGGATTTTTAATTAGACGAAGTAATCTGACGTTTACTGGGTTGTCAGGTTTTGACGAAAAATAAATAGTGACGGGGCAAAGTGAATGAATGAAACAAAAATATTATAATTATTTATATAAATATCACGTGTAGTTCTTTCGGTAGCCTATGGAGTGGTTAGAACACCGTGCTAATGATATCGAGTCCCGGGATCGAATCCTAGTTGTGCTATGTAGGCACATTTTGTTTGTGGGTCGATTTTGAAGAAACTCGGTTTTTGGTACTATTTTGGAAAGAAAACGGCAACGCAATGTTAACCCTTTGGGTACGTAACCCTAAAAAAATAAAGTTAGCAACCATCTTGACCATTTCTAATTTTTAACATTGCGTTTCTGTTTTCTTTCCAAAATAGTGCCAAAAACCAAATTTCAACATTATCGACCCACAAACAAAAAAGTTAGCCGCCATCTTCGATTTTCTAATATTGTTAGCATTGCGTTGCAGTTTTCTAGTCAAAATAGTGCCAAAAACCATGTTTCATCAATAAAAATGTGATTATAAATATACAACACATAAGATATCGACAAATTATATTAAAGTATTCATTCAGCATCATTCATTCCAATGAATGAACGAATAGAACACATCACTATTTTAATGAACATGGCAGCATTATTTCACCAAGTGACATTAGCAACTGTCAGATTACTTCATTACTTCGTCTAATTAAAAATCCGTTGTGAGTGGTTGTGAGTTGTGAGTGATCCTAAAATTTTGCCATCTTTACTAAGTACCTTTTTTATTTTGTATTGTGTGTGTTGATTGATTGTTTAAAAGTTATGTCCAGCCTTTGAATTGCTCTCTGTAAGTTTCACTGACCTCTGTTAGTGGTCAGTTTCGTTCATCGACAGCCAGCCAGTTTGTTTAGATTATATATATTTTATCTTTCTCGAAGTAGTTGTACCTAAAAACGGAAAGGAGTCTAAATAATTTGTGTTTCATTAGGCGAGGTAGATAACTCAATTGGTTGTGAGTTGTTTGACGACTTATATTATTTTAAACAGTTTTGCAGGTTTTGTGATCGATATGGATTTCAAGATGCATGAATATACTCATGCGTTAGTTGGGAAAGTTACTCCAGCCTTACGTCTGACCGATAGAGCAGACCTAAATGATGCTCGCCGACAGCACGACTGTTACCTCAGACTCCTTAGGGAATTGAATGTGGAAGTTGTTGAAGTAGAACTGGGTAATAGTTTTCCTGACAACATATTTCTGGAGGATGTTGCTATTGTTTGCCATGGTATAGCTTTGTTACCAAAGCCAGTTTCAACAGCTGCAGAAATTAAGGTATACAAATAAACTGTTTAATCACTATGTTATTCACTTTAGCTGTATTTATGTAATAAATGTTTCTATTTTAATTTTTTTTTTGCCGTTGCTTTGACCAGTGTGCCAAATATTTGTTCTTTTACAGAAATGTTGGTTCAAACTATTATAATTTTATTGTTATTAGTGATCAAAATTGGCTGTGCAATGTTAAGGATTTGGCGAGGTTATCTTAATATGGATACTATTAAATAAACCTTTAACTCTAAATAAATAAAACCATTTGCAAGTGATCATAAAGTATATTTGAGTTTCATTCGTCAACAAATCTTGCTCATACTCACAAAATGACATAACATTAAATTCTTTATTAATAAAATAATGTAATTTTCCATGTCAATAAAATGTTTAACATAAATAATTGACTTTAAACCATTGAAATCTATAGTGTCTCATTTCTGGGGTGTTGAAGGATTAAATCACACTATCTATTCCTCTTCTTCTTCTTCTTTTTATGCGGTGGCTGGTTCCCTGTGGTTCCCTTTTGCCAATGTCCAGTTTTTCGCTCAGATTTTTGTTCCTACAGACTGCTTAAAGGCGTCTCGTAAGAATACAACGTAGGTGGTCTAAGTTTTAGAATTTTGAGGCTGTAAAACTTGCTGTGGACCTATCTGAAATAAAGACGCGCACAATACTTATATATAAAATGTGTTAGTAGATTATAAATAAATAAATTATAATCGTATATTATTTTTAGTAATAAAGTCACACAAAACTTTCTATTCCAATCACTGGTTATATCACATAAAATCTAAATATATTATGAAATCGAGGCTTTGTCATATAAAAATATTGAATGACATTAGGTTTTGGAATGCTATTATTATTGTGTTATCTGTTAGGACCTGCTACTGCGATTCATATTCTTAATTCATCATATTAGTTTCAGTAGAGTTAAATTGCTAAATCTTAATTAGTATGACCTTCTTAATAACATTGCTCAGCGAATTATCAGATGTCTGACCTAATTAGGCGAATTTGTTAGATCTTATCTACCATTTATGACATGCTTGTTCTCGTACTTTGGATTATTTATTAGAGCCATGGCCGATGGAGATAAATTTGTGTTTAAAAATGACGGTAAGTACAGAGTCTTAAACTCTAAAAAAATCAATTGCTTTTGACATCAATTTTCTGAGAAGTAAGATGACACATAATATGTTGACAGTAGTAGTAAAGGTTCGTCCTTTTGGACAGGCGAAAGCATTGAGCCATACTGCCAATTCTTGAGTATTTTATTATTATAGTTTCTTAAGTTTTAATTAGAATGTAGATGTGTCCAACTTCAGCTTTTATGGTGAATGGCTGCGTCTCGTTTTTTTTATTCATTTTTATTGTAATTTTTGTTCATTTTGTTATTGTTAAATTCATGTATATTTTTAAAACGTTTTTATTTGGGTGTTGGTATGTTTTGGGAGCTCGGTTGTTATATTTATTACTTATTGTGCTTGTTATAAATAACCAATTAGTTTTTATTTTCACAATGTGTGTGTACAGGCCCTCCAGAATACCAGCGCTATTATAGTGAGCATTTTGCACACTGTAACAACATTAGCTGAGGAGGGTCCTGATTGGCTCATTATCGCCACATACTATTAATAATATTATGATAAATAAGATATTGCTTTTTATCAGTTTTTTGTGTATTTTTTTCTACTTTATAATTGTATTTTTTTTCTCTCTTTATAAAATTGTAATATTGTTATTGTTTATATGTGCCAATAAATACTTACTTACTTACCTAGACAATGCCTGTGTACTCTAAGCATAGAAAGCCCCTGGGTTGAATGTTCTTGGAAACACAGGAAGTTCCACTCTTTTGCTGTGCGCATATTAAAATGATGTCAGGAAAGGGCTAAGTGTGGAATCTAGGAACAGAGACCAGGTAGGGTTGTAGCCCGCAGTGCGTCTGGGTGTAGACTCATGGCCAATTGATATTGATTTAATGTTTTACAAAGTGCAGAGGTGTAAGGCTAAGTGAGTACCGAGGCACATGTCACTTAGCACTATACTTGTACTTGCCACTGTCCTTGACCAATGTAAATCAGCCATCAAGTTTAGGTGCATATGATCTTTGTTTGTTTTAGGTGAAAGCTCTTAGAGAAATTTTAATAAATCTTGGGCAAACAATTATTGAAGTGAATGATCCTGATGCCAAGATCCTAGGATCAGATGTTCTTTTTACTGGTGAGCTTAGTTACCTACCTCATTTTTTATCTTAATATTGAACTACGATGTATTTTATAGTTTAAAAGAAACTGTAATAAAGACTGACATGTGGTGTTACTGATTTTGGTTTAAATCATACATCAAGCTAATTTTATTTGTAAGCCTATTGGTACAACAATGGCAATAAGTAGGCACAAATTGGCCACTTAAGTATTTTTGTCAATTTCTTTCAACTTTTTTTGGTTGTAGGTCGTGAATTTTTTGTTGGAATATGTGAGACGAGTAACGAAGCAGGAGCGAGTGCTGTAGCTGATGCATTTCCTGAGTTTCCCTGCACACCTATTAAGGTAGAGTGTTCTCATTATATTTTATTCATTTTATTCCTTACTAGTGGCTACCCGCAGTTTTACCAGCGTGGTACCCGTTCGGGAATATCTGGATAAAATATAGCCTCTGTCATTCAGGAAAAAAAACAGGTTTCTAATGGTAAAATACTTTTTAAAATCGGTCCATTAGTTTATGAGTTTATCCATTACAAACATACAAAAAAAAATCTTTCCTTTTTATAATATTTAAAAAAATAAATGTAGACATACAATTTATTTTGTACAGATTTCAAAAGGATCACAACATTTGAAAAAGTATATAACTGTAGCTGGCCCTGATATACTCTGTGTTGGTGGAAGCAAAGAAGCTAAAGAGATTCTCAAGAGAATGGAGCGGGAAGCGTCCTCCTCCTACCAGACATTGTCTGTTCCTGAAGACGATGCCGCCAACTGTCTTTACGTTAATGGAACACTTATCCATAGGGCCATTGAAGAGATTCCTGGATCATTCAAAGTAAGTGCTGATGCTTTCAACTACTTTATTTTTATGTGAAAAGTGTGATAGATAAAGAAATACACCCGCCTTGTATTGTAAGTAGCTTTCAGGCGAAATTCGGACCCGCGCCCCTGGGAATCCGGTCCAATGCTCTGACCAACTAACTCGACTCGTCGAATTTATAATATATCACTTTCCCGAAACATTCCGCCTGAAAGCTACTTGCAGGGCTAGTGTTTTTTTTTTACAAAATGTTTCCTATTATTACATAACTTATTTAATACGAAAAACCACCAACAAATATTTATCCTCTATGGAAGTTTTACAGCGTGTGCTATTCAGGGTTCGAGGATATATATATATATCCGATATTATCCAATGCTTTTTTGTGATATATATCAATACAAAAATGTTTTCAAAATTTTGTATTATAAAGTAGATTTTTTCTATCGCATTGTATTTGTACTTCATCCCTCTAATGCCGACGCTACTTATTATTGTGAAATTAGCATTTTTCCGGCTAAAAAGTAGCCTATGTTCCTTTCCAGGCTACAAAGTCTCTGTGTCCCAAATTTTAGCCAAATCCGTTCCGCCGTTTTGGCGTGATTGAATAACAAATATCCAAACATCTAAAATTTCACACTTATAATACTAGTAGGATTTTATTTTATGCTTCCGAGTTGACTTTTATTTTTTTTTATCCGTAAGGATAAGCAGCGTAAGCTGCTACCCGCACTTAGCCTTAATAAAAAAGCTGGTTAAAACAATGATAATCATAGTTAATGTTTACGAATGTAGACCATGACTTATTTGATTTATAAGGTAGCTAGCGCTCCGCTCGAGACTTCGTCTGCCTGGACCCCCTTTTTTACCCCCCTTAGAGGGGAATTTACAAAAATCCTTTTAGTGCTCCCCTACACTCCCCAAGGAACATAATGCCAAATTTCAGCTTTTTACACCCAGTAGTTTCTTCAGCTGTGCATTGTCTGTCAATCAGTCTGTAACGCAAGAGTTTTATAATATATTGATTTTATTTTATGTTTCGAAGATGATTCTTAATTACTTAGTTTGTTTTTTAAATTTATTATGTTTATACTAACAGTATAATTCATACAAACAATATACATA
Organism: Crambus lathoniellus; assembly: GCA_949710035.1. Taxonomy (NCBI): domain Eukaryota; kingdom Metazoa; phylum Arthropoda; class Insecta; order Lepidoptera; family Crambidae; genus Crambus; species Crambus lathoniellus. Next base: position 36,991,099 of record OX453296.1, read on the forward strand.
AATAATGCAATAAAATAGAAATATGTATGTCATACAAAATAGATACCTATATAACATTTTTGATATATATCAGATATATATAAATATCCGATATTTTCGAACCCTGGTGCTATGACATATTGTGGTTATTACAATACAAAAGTAAATTAAAGCAAAAACTTAATTCTAAATTTTAATAAAAAAATACACAATTTTAGTAGTATGTATGTAGAATTACATTTTTAATCATGTGCACAAAATTGTTTATAGATATTAAAATAAAAATATCTAATAATTTACTTAAGATAAAAATATTTTATTCGAATTATGAACTCATATCTGAACGTACTCATACTGCGATATTGGAAACTATCGGCCCATCAGTCTAATATTTTGAAATTGGGACGAGGCTAGGTACTCCGCTGAGTCGGCGCTGAGAGCAGTCATGTTAGGACTATCAAATAATTATCTGACTATAAATCTCAATAAAACAAATTTCATCACCTTTGCGCCACAAAAGTCCTCACAACACAACCAGACTCAAGCTTTAACTTAATATTGTTTATATATAATATTGTTTATCTATACTCATGTTATAATATTCGAATTATTCGATAATATTCGACTCCTATCAGTGGGGTTTGGCGCCAATCCACATTTTATAATAAATATTTTTTTTGCTTAATTTTTAAATCACTACATAGTATAAAACAAAGTCGCTTTCTCTGTCCCTATGTCCCTTTGTATGCTTAAATCTTTGAAACTACGCAACGGATTTTGATGCGTTTTTTTTTAATAGATAGAGTGATTCAAGAGGAAGGTTTATATGTACTTTTTATCCCGATATTCCCACGGGAACGGGAACCACGCGGGTGAAACCGCGGGCGGCCGCTAGTAATATTATAAATGTGAAAGTTTAGATGTTTGGATGTTTGAATGTTTGTTACTCAATCACGTCAAAACGGCTGAACGGATTTGGCTGAAATTTGGGACACAGATACTTTGTAGCCTGGAGAGGAACATAGGCTACTTTTTATCCCGAAAAAATATCACATTCCTGCGGGATAACGTCGTGAAGTCTACGCGGGCGAAGTCGCGGGCGGAAAGCTAGTATATGATAAATGTAATGAGTGTAGATAAAGTAGTGTATGAGATTGCACATATCTCGGTATTAAAACACTCGTGGAATACTATTAAAAACTCGCCAAGGCTCGTTTTTTAAACTCCCACTCTATAAACTACTATTATGTGTCTGTTGCATAATGAGGGGTATTAAAACACGAGTGGGAGTTTAAAAAACGAGAATAGTATCCCACGAGTGTTTTAATATCGAGTTATGGACAGTCTCATACATAACTTTATCTACACTCATGTACATTTATCATATATTTCAAAAATAAAGCAAAAACAATATTTATTATAAAGTGTGTGTTAAAATGAGTAGGGTTTGGCGCCAAACCCTACTCATAGAAGTATATACCACAGTTTATATAAAAACTAAAACTGTTATGAAGCTACGTACAAACGTTCGAAATGACACACGCACACAGACGCACGTCTCGACAAGGCCCTTAAGGGCACGATCTTCCAAATTATCGAAAACAACCAATTTTTGATTCAAAAGTAAACAATCAAATATTCTTTATTTTGAACAGATTAAAATATAATGTTGAAGTTTCATAAACGATCTTGATTATTTTGTGGCTAGAAAAACGATATTCGTATCTTATCTCGACTTTAAAAAATTTCAAAAACAAAGAAAATTTTCATTACCTATTTTTGTATTTTTTTGGTTTTATACTTAGATTATTAATCTCTTAGTTGTCATTGACGCCATGAGTTTAAAAGCCAATTTGTTTTATAACTTAAAGCAAGATAAAATTATTCGCTTTCATGAGATCGATGGTGTACAGTTACCAGAACCTGCAAAAAATGCTTTGGTTGTAATGGTTCGTGGAATATTTAGCAACTGGAAGCAACCCATTGGATTCGCATTGCTGTTCGAATGTAGAAATTACGACGAAATAGCTAAATGGCCAACTAAAAAAATTTACAAACTTTTGGAAAAGCTATTTGAGATAGGACTTAATATTAGAACATCTGTCTCCGACATGGGATTTATTCTATAAAACAATATCTATTTAACGCAGCGAAAAAAAATCAGTTACTATAGAAAAGCCTTATTTTTTTATCAATGACAAAAAAATATACTATATTTTTGATGCACCCCCATCTCATAAAACTATGAGCATATCGTTATATTGTACGAGAATGATAAACAAAAGTACTTTAAACTTGCGCACAAATTGACGAACAGTCACATTCACCCGACACATTTTGAAAGAATGAAAGTACGCTATGCTACACAACTTTTAAGTAATTCTGTTGCCGCTGGTATATCAACTTACGTAGACATCCTTCAAGAATCCGGGAGGGACAATGCTAAACTTATAAAACTTATGAATAATTTATTCGATGCATTATACTCATCAAATCTAAAAGATAATTACGAATACAGAACAGTTTTGTAGAAAAGAATCGCAAATAACTTTTTTCAATGAATTGTTAAACTTTTCAACATCTGAAATTAACTAATCCGAAAAATGGAAAAGATGTTACATCAAATGTGAAGTTTAAACATGGCTTCCAAATAACAATGACCTCAATTTTGCTACTTTTTGAAGACTTAAAGTCGGAAGGAAGGATGCACATTTTTACTTACAAGTAGGCTCAAACAGGATGTGCTTTAGATTTTTTTTTGGACAAATCAGAACTAAAAATGGTCTGGCCACAGAACCCACAAGCAGACAGTTTATATCAGCTTTTGAAATAACATTTTTTTCTAGTATCATAAAACCTCCAAAAGCAGGTAATTGTGAAGACGATTTGGGAAAACTTCTTATTCAGACCAGCGCGTTAAGTCAACCAAACGACGAAGCAATAAGAAATGAGGAAAAGAAATCCTCGTTGCAAACGATGAAGTACCATACAGCAACGTTGAAATTATATGCTCAGAATATAACCAACTGAATACTCTTACTACTCTTGTGGCTATCTCCTAAAAAAATGCGCCGAACGCCATAAGGATTGTCAAATTCTGAAATAATATACCAAACCAAATCAAACGGCCCACAACTTTAGTACTTACAGAAAGTCACTACATTAGATACAGAGAATACAGTAAAGATATTAACCGAAGTTTACTTGTTGTACCACCGGATGATTTTGTTCAACATTATTGTCGAGAAAATGTACGAAAGTTTTCGCTGTTGTTTTCAAAGAGAACACATAAATTGTAAAGTAGCTGTATTAATTTACAAACAAGTAGACAAAATAAATTTTATAGTGCCGTGTTTTCCGATAATTTATTTAAAAAAGCTATTCAATAGAATGAGATTTTTTTTACAGTATTAAATTCAATAATAAAACTTTTCGAATATGTCGTAAGTAGTAGGCGAAAATATTTTTCAGTGAGTACCTTATAATTAACTAGGTACCGAAGAATAAAGACTTCTTAAAATGCTAAAGATTTTTTACTTACACAATTTAGTTTGTAAACTATGGAATTCATTCGATAATTTGATAATTATAGAACCCAAATAAAAGTATTAATAACATTACCTTTTAATTTTATAAGTGACAACCCTAATGATCTAATCTAACGCCGCATTTCCACCTGCAAGTAAACTTGTGCGATAAATGTCCGACAGGTCTGTCCGACAGCAGCTTGCTAGTGTAAACTACGTAGCAATTGCACTCGCGACAGCTTGCCAGTACGATATGTCAACTATTTTGCAAGAACTCACGCAATACTTCCGCAAGTTTACTTGCAGGTGGAAACGCGGCCTAAGAGTATCTAGGTATTCTAACTAGCTGAGATACAGCGCTAACTAAACAAACTTTACAAAAAATAAGAGGACAACCCTAACGTTCAATTGACGCGTAAGTATAGATCTACACTAAAAAAAATCTAATTTAAAAAAAGCTTCATAATGTTGCCGGCTAAAGAAAGGCTTGGTAGAGTTGGAAGTCAGGGCCGGTAATTCATACGGTTGCCATGGAGATGGTAAAATTAAGAAAAATAACTGTACTTTTATAAGTGGCAGCTGTATCATAATGTTTTATTTTCTTTAAGGCAGTGTGTAAATACGTTCAGCAGGGCTATTCACGAACTGTCGGAAACTACACTTTTCGAATCCGTCAGGAAAGTTTTCGAAGATGTCATCATAAATCGCTATTCACGAAACGTCGGATTCGTAAACTTTGACATTACTACTCGGATCAATGACAGTAGCAATCGAAAACGTTTCCGACAGCCATTGGGAGACTTTTCGAAACAATTTAAATAATTATATTTTACTAGAATAAAGTGTTCTTCTTCTTCTTCTTCTTAACAATACGGGCGGTTTCCGCAACTCGACGTCTATTGCGCCTATTTTGCGTCCGGAGGGTGCGCGGCCAGATCACTCCAGCCAGCCCAGCTCAGCCAGGAACGCTCCAAGAGCTTTCACATTAGTGATCGCTTCCTGGACGCTGCCCGGCGAGCCGAGGTACCTCGCCCGGTAGGGGGCCACCCCCCTGCATTCCAGCAGTACGTGGGCAGCTGTTTCTTCTTCCTCCATGCATCCTCTGCATAGGGGACTGTCGGTGACACCTAAATTAAAAAGATGTCTGTTAAATTGTCCATGACCAGTAATGGCACCTGTTACCAGGCGAAGTTGCGGTCTGCACAGTTGTATCAGGGCCCTGGATAAACGCGCGTCCACGCGCGGCAGTGCGATCTTCGCCTGTCTGCACGAATCCAGCGAGCTCCAGTTCTGTTGGTGTAATTCTGTAGTGCGTTCACGGATCTTATTTGCATACCAGCTCGTCGGGATGGGCGCGATCGGCTCTGGGCCAAGAGAGAGAGAGAATAAAGTGTTAAAATTATACTAAAGCGAGATAGCAATGAGAAAACGACGCGCGCGAGAGCGAGACCGATTTTGCCGATTACGCGAAAAAAAACAAAATCACTTCGTATTCAAAAACTACAGCGATTAAAAAAAAAATGCTACTATACGATCCTAAATATTATTGGTGTCCACTAATTAAACCAATTTTCAATAGTATCCTCTTCCTCCTCAGTCGGTCCCTCATTGCTGAGGATCGTGACCCCTGTCACTTGGTCGCACTCCGGATTGCTGATCGCCAGGACTGGCGGTCTTCCGCCAGATACAGTGCCTTGTGTACCGACATTTTCATCGTCCTCTTTATTTCGCGCCACATGGCCGAAGAACTGAAGAGATCTACGGATAACGGTAGAAGATAGTCGCTCCATAACTTTTAGCTCTTCCAGTATAGAGTCATTGGTCCGAAACTCTGTCCAGCTTACGCGCAGCATCCGCCGCCAGCACCACATCTCAAAAGCATCAATGCGTGACAAGTCCTTCCAATTAATTAACGAATATTTGAGTGTTACTGGCTAGTGCGATATTTATATACATGCTTAGGGCAGTTTCTTAGCCATGTCCTTTGACAATTAGTATGTATTGGCTGTCAGGTTGTCTCATATGACCATACGTATTTTTTCAAAGTGTAGGTGAGACGGAAGACAGCCACAGTGTAATTTGTGATCACAAAAAAGTGTTAGTACTGCACTCTCCAGTTACCTCAGTATGTAGTCTAGCTCCATGGGTTGACGTCACGTTGACGTTTTGTTTATAAAGCTGGCTAAGCGCTAAAATTTTAACCTTTATTTAATTTCGAAATAAAATGTGTAATTGATGTTTTATCGTTTAATAAAGATATGTTTTGTGATATAAAAGCATGGCTGTGTGAGTAAAAAGCAATATTTGCTCCAATTTTGTTTTCTACTATACCAATATAGTTTTCTACCATAATTTAGCACTCTTTGTAAACGCTTTTTACTTAAAAATATTGTTCGTTAGCTAGTCTGCTTTCCGATGGGCTTCCGATAGGGTGAATAGCGATTTGCCCTCCTGACGGAAAGAATGAGTGACATTCGACTTCGAAAGCAATCGGACACGGAAACTTTCGGACGATTTGTGAATAACCATGCAGGTACAAGTTCATAATTAGAATATTATAACATGGGTGTAGATAAACTACTTTAAGAAGTAGTTTAGCTTTAGTTTGCTTGCACTTCCGCTATTTTATATCATCATCATCCAACCCTTTTTTCTTTATTAGTGACATCATACTTTTTTAATGGTTTCAGGTGTTTTGCGAGAAAATTGACTTTGCTCGAAGATCGATCTGCTACTCTGAACTGGCTAAAATATCCACAGGGCTGAGCTCCTGTTGCCAGTTGGTAAGGAAAACATAAATACCCAATTAAGAATAAATGCAATACTATAATACAGTCCGATTCAAACTTTTTGGCGTCTCAGAACACCGCACAAGACCACAGTATATTATGGGTTAAAGTATGAAATTGTCGATTTGTCGGAACTCGTATTCAAAGAATACTCGGATTTTCATAATAAGTATCCATCTTTCCCATCTAAGCTGAATAATAAAAACAATGAGCTCTTCAAAATGACATTTGTGAAGAAAAAAAGACATTTCCATAATGCCCTACAGATGGCGCAGCAAAAAACTCAACGGTCAATAAAGCCCTTTTCACTTCTCATTTTCGTACAGTTCGTCTTTATGTTGGGTATAGGTTGCATAAAAACGCTTTTTATGGTTTAGTGCATAAATTAAAATCTTCGTCTAAGTCTCAGACTCTGAGACAAAGGTCGTTAGGTAAACAGCGACACACGCAATTAAACTTAGTATATTCTGTTTCATAAATTTTATACATAATCCATGTTATAATACTAAATTAATAAAAGCAGGCAATATTAATGAGTTTTATAAGAAATAAGTATTTCAGGAGCATTATGGACTACGATCTATGGTAAGTCACTGTGCTGCCACTGCCGCGTATAAAAAAAAATAAAAAAAATAGTCTTCCCGCCTATATGGCGAAGTCTTTATTTTTTCCTTTTTGCATTATTGCTATTTAATTTTCTCACAATCGAAGTGAAAAGCAGAGTGTAAACGTTTTATGCACTTGTTGTACAATCTACTATTTTTCTTCTTTGGCACTGGTCTAGCCAATTTTTTTGACATTTCTGCTAGCCAGTGTCGCACCAGTCGTAAAGTACACAAATCTTGCAAGCTTAATTTGACCCACTTCCCAGTGTCCGATGGAGCTGAAATTTTGTATACAGGTTTGGTTTAGATGACAATACAATATTAAAGTACAGTCAGCAAAAAAGCTTGTCATAAAAATGACATTTTTACTAAAAACTTTTTTCTTTTTTTTATACGTGGCAGTGGCAGCACAGTGGCTTTAGCATAAATACATCGTAGTCCATAATGCTCTTGAAATACTTATTTCTTAGAAAACTCATTAACGTTGCCTAGTTTTATTAATTTAGTAAGTAATCCATGTTAAATTACAAAATTCAAGAAACAGAATGAAATAAGTTTATTGAACGAAATTGAATTGCGTGTGTGACTGTTTACCTGACGACCTTTGTCTAGAGTCTGAGACTTAGACGAATATTTTACTTTATGCACTAGAGCATAAAAAGCGATTTTATGCAGCATATACCCAACATAAACACGAACTTTACGAGCATGAGAAGTGAAAAAGCCTTTTTGCATTGAATAAGTAAATCACACTATACGACTTTAGTTTTTAGTTGTAAATTTAATAAAGAGACCGATACAAATTATTGTGACTAGGTAAGATTTACAAAGCAAAGAAATATAATCAAATCAAACAGCCTGTCCTGTCTCAAATTTTGACATTAGAGTTTTATTGATTTGCACCTATTTCTTCGACTTTCAACATCCTTGAAAAGACCTCATTGAAAGTCGCAAATCGAATATTGCACTTTTTTTAAAACGAGAACCACATACATAGGTATCATGTGAGCAAAGTTTCACTCGAAAATCTCACAACCATGAAGGTTTTATGTTAAATCAAAGTATCGGTTTTATGTCAGTTACTATAAGGCCCTTCTTACACGGTGCTACTAAAAACTGACGAAACCAGTTAGTTAATTATAGTTGCAAACTAATTGGTGACAAAGATTCGTATACGGCACTACCAAATTTAGTTGAAACCTACACGAAACGTCATTCATTTTCATTAACCGCAGACCAGTTTCATGTTTTCAGTAGAGCGCGACCAGCGTGACCGGTCGCGAGTGATTAGTAAAGGGCCTCACAGACGATCAGTCTGCCTGTTGGCAACGACATATCAGTTGGCCGCAATCGACCACACAGTGTCAGTTTTTTATACAAAAACCGAATAACATGACCGACTAGCATGGATTTCGGTCAACTGACAGACCGTTGCCTGCTGGCGAACTGATCGTCTGTGGGGCCCCTTACTAACGCGTTACAAACCAGTTTGTGGTTGGTGACGTCGTGTACGAACCGCCATTGAAATACTAGTGCTGTGACATTTAAGATACGCATTGGTAAAAAGAGTTTGTATTTAGTTTATTTTGAGTAGCGCCTTGTAAGAAGGGGCTAAAACGTCAACCTTGACCCTATTACAATAAAAGCGTGACTAAACTATCTTCGAATCGCAAGGAAAGTGTCAAGGGGTCGTGTGGCCGCACATTCGCTCTTGCTCGAGCGAGTGAGACTGCCGATGCGCCGTGCGTCGCCAGGATGTTAGCGCGAGTGAGTGAGAGGGTAAACTTTTACGGCAACGGAAAATAGTGTAGCAGCGCCATAATAGGCTGTTGGGAGAGATGGGGAACGCTACTGCGCAGAGCGATTTTACGGCTGCTATGATCGAATCGCACTGCACTTATATTACGTAATTTACGAATGCGAACGCAAAGAGAATAGTGTAGCAGCGCCGTAATAGGCGGGTGGGAGAGATGGGGAACTCTACTACGCATAGCGGCTTCACGACTGCCATTTAGATCGAATCGCACTGCACTTATATTATGGGTATGCAAAGGCACCAAGCCAATGTGTTCAACAATAAAAACCAATGCTTATTTAACGGGCATAATAATTAATAATGCTCCTGGAAACGAGTTTCCGATCAAACGTATTTATTTTCACTTTGACATTTAAGTTCTTACGCTTATAAACATTAACTATGCCTATTATAAAAAAAATCTACTTTCCCACCTTGTTTTAAGTATAATGACGTGGTAAAATTAGAAATCATAAACGTTAATTTTGTGTAGTACCTACATACATTCGTTTCATAAACAGTTGCAATGGAATGTATTTTAAATGGTTTTCAAATGCTTTCTACTGTTTCTACTGATTTGAATACTTCCAGCATTTACTAGAGGAATGCTACGAGTATTGATAAACCATGAGAGAAAGAAATTTAAAAACCACATACCTCAATATTATATTTAATTATGCTTTGAATTATTAGGTATTTTAAGTACAAACAAGTATTAAGTTATCATCAAGCATAATAACAAAGACTTTCTTGAAGAAGGTGGACATGTTATTATAATAATCCATACTTATACTTCCATACTATAATCAAAGAATACTATAATATTACTAAATTGTAAATGCGAAAGTACCTAACTTTGTTGACCATAAACATTGAACCGTTTGAAATCTGATTTAAGGTGAACGCATATTTAACAGAATCGAACGAATTTTGTAATTCTTTATATGAAATTCTATTAAACCTCGGACACCCGCCGGCGTCGAATCGTCCGAATTGTTTCATAGAATTTGTAACACTCGTATCTATAGGAAGTCGTAGTGTAGAAAGTCATTACTTTTATACAACAAACAACAATTTGAACGAAGTAAGAACTGTCAATAGTAAGAATACTTGGGCTAGTAATAGTCACCGATTTCATTAGGTACTTAAGTACCTACGTACAGTAAAACGGCTCTTAGTAATGATTTATACTCAAACTAGCTTCCGCCCGCGACTTCGTCCGCGTGGACATTCGAAAAAATACTTAGGGGACCAATTACCAGGATAAAAAGTATTCTTTGTTTTAATTTCATAAAAATCCGATCAGCCGTTTTTACGTGATTAGGCGGGTCCTCCCTCACCAAGCGAGCAGCCTCGCGCGAGGCAGAACGTTTGCCACGTGCGGCGGGCCTCGCATGAGTCTGCTCACTTGGTAAGGGAGGACCCGCCTAATCACGTAAAAACGGCTGATCGGATTTTTATGAAATTAAAACAAAGAATACTTTTTATCCTGGTAATTGGTCCCCTAAGTATTTTTTCGAATGTCCACGCGGACGAAGTCGCGGGCGGAAGCTAGTAAATAATAAGTATCTGTTTCACAATCAAAAACTTAGTTCTGAGTAGCTTAGGTACCAAGAACTTTTAGGGTACTTAAGATGATTTAGGTTTCTATACCCTATTTACCCCCTGGGTTTGATTTTCGGAAATCTACGAAATGGGTTGTCTATTTGTTTTAAGAAGTAAGCCTACAAAGTTTCAAGTTGTAATGTCTATTTTACCCCCTGATTTTTTATTCAAAATTTCACCCCTATTTCAACCTTTTAGGGGTTGAATCATGTTCAGTGTGTTAAACATCAAAATAAATGCCATTTTTGCAATCGTCATCCCATAAAACCTCAATAACGACATCCTTATCGGTTTTTAAGTTTATTTATCCCATTTAACCTCTAGGGGGTAGATTTTCGAAAAAATACGAAATATGTGTTTGCTTATTTGTTTTACTTTTCGATCATAAGCCTAAATAATAAATTTAATGAAGGACTTTCCAGATACAACATTTCGTCCCCCTTTTCAGCCCTTCGGGGGTGGAATTGTCAAAAACGCTGGCACAGTAAAATATTAATTTTCAATTGCCAGCCTAAATACAAAATTTGAAGATTCTAACTTCAAAACTGACGAACTTTCATACACATACCTATTCATCCCCTATTTCACCCCCTGGGTTTGATTTTGGAAAAAGTACGAAATGGGTTGCCTATTTGTTTTAAGAAGTAAGCCTACAAAGTTTCAAGTTGAAATGTCTGGTTTACCCCCGATTTGTCATTCAAAATTTCACCCCTATTTCAACCTTTTAGGGGTTGAATCATGTTCAGCGTGTTAAACATCAAAATAAATGCCGTTTTTGCAATCGTCATCCCATAAAACCTCAATAACGACATCCATATCAATTTTTAGGTTTATTTATCCCATTTAACCTCTAAGGGGTTGATTTTCGAAAAAATACAAAATATGTGTTTCCTTATTTTCTTTACTTTCCGACCATAGGCCTAAATAATAAATTAAATGAAGGACTTTCCAGATACAACATTTCATCCCCTTTTTACCCCTTTGGGAGTGGAATTGTCAAAAACGCTGACACAGGTGAATATTAATTTTCAATTGCCAGCCTAAATACAAAATTTGAAGATCCTAACTTCAAAACTGACGGACCTTCATACAAACATTTATCCCTTATTTCACCCCCTTAGGGGTGGAATTTCCAAAAATCCTTTCTTATTGGATGCCTACACTGTATAACGTATCTATGTGCAATATTTGAAGTCTCTAGGTTCAGCGGTTTGGGCTGTACGTAGAAATCTCAGTCAGTCAGTCAGTCAGTCAGTCAGGACTTTGAATTTTATATAAATATATAGATAATTACTTTGACTCGTCTATAGATACGTGTGTAAAATTCGTTTCTTTCAGCGCGTTCGCCTTGGACAAGTGTGCGTTTACCTTAAGATAGAATAGACGTTTGAAAAGGACAAGGCTACTTTCATTCGGAAAATTTGAATTGGTCCGAAGTCTTATATAACCAAATCCCATGCAAACGGAGTAACGGTCAATACTTTTGTAAACAATATCTTTGTTTTGAGCACAAAATGTATCTTCCATTAATACCTCTTATTACCATTCCCTGAGCTTTAAGACTGATAATTAAAATAATATAAAGGTATCACTTGTGCTACTGTATCAGTTTGCAACATGCGATATAATTTGTAACATGACCATTCCAAACACAATCACTCAGTATAAAATAAAAAATGCATTCACTTAACAGTATAAAATCACACTGTTAATCATTTCTATCTGTTTTTTTGCGAATCGTACCTTAGCCTCCTCACCTCAGTCCTCATAGGCGTACATTAGCACGTTACGGTTATGCAACCATCAGTCAATTCCATTATTTATGATAATTTTAACCAATCGATGTATATCGATATGTTTCTTGGGTTATATGTTTTAAAAGCGATTACTGCGAAAACGAAAAAAATAACATCGTATTAAATTGTTTACTAGCAATGTCTTACAATTTTTAGCTTTAGTTTGCCGACACTTAATCTATAAATTAAGTACTTAATTGAAACAACACATTTTTTCCACATTTATCACTGTTGTTTTCGGGACAATTTCGGTATAATCGAATAATAATAATCAGACATTGATAACAATCCGTTTATGTATGACTAAACAGACCATATCGTCTGTAAAGGTATAATATAGACGCTATGATGCTCCATGGTCTCCTTCAAGATGGTAACGATCGAGTATTCAGGCAAGGGTCTTCAATTTGCTGGTCGACCTTATTAGGACAATTACTAATGTCTCTACATATTTAATGGATATTATTAATTACGTGTGGTGTTACTATATAGGATTAAATCCTTTTCTAATTATGTTTATATTATACAATTAAATTACTTATGGTCCCTTGATATACAATCATTCCTTCTTAGTACTTATAAGTAGTTTTTAATTTCCCCAAGCGATTAGTAATATTGTGCTCGGTATTATTATGCGGTACGTAATTTATATATTTATAAATCCAATAGGTATATCAGTGTAGTGTTCAATTCAGTCTTGAATTATAATATTTTCGTATAACGTGTATTAGTAACTTAGATGTTCTTATTTAGAGTATTTTGTGTAATGAAAATGTAGTGAGTTGACTACATTTTATATTATTTTTATTTTACTACTACAACAGCGTCGCTTAACCACTTCTAACGCCTTGTTCAAATATAAGCGATATCGCTGTCGCGTGAACATAAGCGATATCGCTGCTATACTGCAAAACCGTATTAAATGACATTTTACCAAAAAAGGAGTTAAATATCCATCTATCCATTTTACGAGACGAAAGAAAAACAAAATTTTAAATTAAGACATGAATTCAATTTTTTTGTTTTTCTTTCGTGGCAATGGGAAATGGATTTGGTAAAGGTATATTTTAATAATTTAAGGGCCGGTTTGTCAATCGCCAGATAAAACTTGTCCGAGGAATAAATCTCTTCGGTTTTAGTCTAACACGTGTTGTAAAGGTGAAATAATAGGTATGGTTTATACCTACTAAAGGATAAATTTTATCTGACGATTGAAAAACCGGCCCTAAGTTTATGAAGTCGGTTATTTATCGTAATTCAACATTTATTAATATCGAGCAACTGATGAATGAGCATTTTTGTATTAACATTGATCTTTTCAACTTACGGTATCGGTAAATGTTTTTGGAGAAATACTACTCGAAGTGTGCCACATGAATAAATGATTTGTTTGATGAAAGAGCGACACGATAATTTATTAAGAAAAATCAAATGAGGATCGTGATTATTATGAATTACCTATTGTAATTAATTTAGTGGAATTCCAATATTTAATATTTAATAAAAACTGTGCAAGTTATCTTTATTGCAATATTTATAAATAATACGGAATACGGAAAAGTTTTAAGCGTAATTTTTTACTACTATGTATACTTAAAATTCGTTCACCTCAATACTTCTATTTGATTAAAATAGAATGCTAAGATTGTGTTCAAATCTGAGCTAAAAATACTGCTGCAATTTATTCTATATTTTGATGAATAGCATTTTCAGAAATTATACTGCATGTATCTCTTCTATGTGTATCTTTTCTATTCATAATAAATGTTTGTGTGAACTAGCTGTACAACCCTATTTAATGGTAATTTTAACTTAAACTTTTAAGTTTACCTTATTTCTCAATCTTTTCATTTGCTTTGTCAATAAAGCACAAAATGCTTATGAAGCTAGTGTGTTATCTCAATATATTGATATTAAATGTTATTAAGTTTATCTTAGTATTAGCTAAATTGATACCTATAAATAATTATGCTTTATATTATATTTATGTAATATTGTTTTACCTAATAAAACTGACTGTAATTTCAAACCACTTGATTTTTTGTTGGCGAGGACACTTGAGCCTTATGGGTCTTATCTTCACTTTCTGAAGAAGACGCTTGAGTATCAGAGTCCATGTCCTCATTTTCGTCAGACAAGGGTTACTGGATCTCTACAATTACTTACAGTTTCACTATCATTACATTTTTCTTCTAGTCTGGCTCCAATCACTGATTGGGAATCAGAATCTTTGTTTACGATCTCTTCTGTTGTTTTATGACTTAAAGACCGTGACATCTTGATTAAGTGACTTTAAAAAATGAGAAACAAATAAAAATTGTAATGCCAAAAAAACTGACGTAACTGGTATCGTGGGGGCCGCGCAGACCCCAACACGTGCATACCGGCATCCTGGTAAGTGATGCAGCGCCGAAAGTTCGGCAACAGCTTCGATTAGCGACTTAATGAGAATACCTAAAAGGGCGGCTGCCCACGATGCTTAGCTTGTTAGGAAATAAACAAAATGTCATGCGTGGGGGCCGCGCGGCCCCCACCATACCAGTTGACAAATGCCAATCCAGCGCTGAAGCCCTTACTTTATTAAATTTATTATTTTAGAAGTTTCTTATTATGAAGAAAGAAGTATTATTTATTCTTTAATGTAAATACATGACTAAGTTATTTCCAGTAAAGACTTATGTATATTATTATGTATGTTTGACAGCATTACTTTAATTTTATTATATCTTATTTTTATGTAAAAGTGACAAAAAAGTTTGCCAAATAGTTTAACCGGACAGTAGGTACCTACATTTTCTCTTGAGGATTAAAAGTATCACTTCATAAATATTTTTTGTATATTATTTACTAGGTGTCTTATTATTATGTAATCGCACAAATTGTTTATTGAAACTCGTGACTATGTGTTTGACCAAAATATTTTAATTTTTAAATTTCAATCTGTATTTGATGATAGATAAGGATTTATAATGTTTGTTAGAGAGATGATGTGGTAAATCCGGATTTACCTCATCATCTCTCTAACAAACATTATAAATTAAATAATAAGTAATAAAAACTATAAAAGATGATGGATTAGATGTCAAGTCGAGTCGATTCCGTACTGTACTTTTCTATAAAAAATGTTTTTTTTTCAATGGAAAGAAAGTTTCCTTTCAGCAAAGTTCTGTTAACTAAAGGATTAAAGGCAGTTCAGGGTTATCATGTATAGGGTGGCCCAGATTTTGCCCTTCACAACACAAAAAAAGGGTTAAAAATAGCATGTTTTGGTATTGAAAGTAATGTGACCTGACAAAATGTGAATAAATTTAAAATAGTACAAATGAAAATGTAAGTACAGAGTAACCAATTGAATTATGATGCATTTTGATAATAATTTGTTGGAGAGCGTCAAAACTATAAAGGCAATGTTGACCTTTAATTTTAACCTTATTAATATCTGCTAGAAAATGAACTTGGGTGGGTAACTATCAAATTTTTATGACTGTACCTGACCGACCGCGGTCTGCACGTACCTTAACCTGTACGCTCGGAGTTTTGATGTAACGTGTGACACCTGTCAGTCACGACTTTGTAATGGCGGAAATCGAAATTTGAACTGTATTAGTTACACTGTAACAGCATTTTTCGAGTGGTTGGCACACATGTATCCTCATCCGAGTTTCGGTGATAAAATGTTTAGGACATATACGTGTGCCTAATCCGAGCGCAAGGCAGTTATACTTGTAATCACTTTCTTTTGTTCTCTGTGTATTGCCCTCTTGGTTTGCTAAGTTGTTTTTGAATGATAACATGCACATGTAATTCCTAAGTGTTATTTATTTATCAAAATAGTCCTATAGAAGAATCTCATTGTATTTTTAGTATTTATACCTACCTGCAATAAACTGTATGTTCAAAAAGGAAAAATAAATAAATCTTATTATGTTTGAATATTGTATTTAATTTGCCCCGTTTCTATAATAAAATTAGAGATTAAACGAACTTACCTGAAGTGAAGTTCTATCTTAATTATACGAAGGCTTCGTCCGAAGAGATTAGCTTGATTTAACACTTGTAGTACGCCCTAGTAATCGCCAATTTCACACTATATTGAGAATATACCTACTTATAAATTAAAAAAGTAATAAAAGAAAATTATTATTTTTTAAATTTCAAAAGTGGGTAGTCAACACCGATCTGGCTCAAGCGCCCATCATAGCTGTCATTTAGTTTAGAGTATTATATTTTTCGAATCATATAGGGGAGTAGTTAATAACTTTTGGGAGGAAGGGAAGCTAATCTCTTCGGACGAAGCCTTCGTATAATTAAGATAGAACTTCACTTCAGGTAAGTTCGTTTAATCTCTAATTATACTTCATGCTTCGTCCTCAAGATTAGCTTGATTTAACACTTGTAGACGTTTAGAGACTAAGTGTTCGAAAAATATACAAAAATTGTAATATATAGGCTACTGAATAATATAGATTGAATTTATAACTTAACTTATACTATCTTGCTTCTTTATTTTCTCAACATAGAAACAAAAAGCAATAAAAAAGTATTATTTGTTACATAAAAAATCAACATCGCTTATGAAATAAACGAAAAATATTTTGATTAAGCACTCAAAATAGTGGTGCCAAATTTTTTATCACAATTGCTGTTTACTGGCCTGTTATAAAATTTGGCAAACGTATGTGATTCTGAAAACCAACCTGCAGTTTTATAATCTGGTCTATGCTAAAACCTACATTTTGCGCAGCTGACGTAGCAGCATACCGGGTATTATGCGCAACGAACATAGAAATATCAATTCCACTTAAATGTAACGTATTTTTTATCCATTTGAATAAGGTTTGTGACGTAACAGGCTTATATGGCTTTCGGTAACTAATAAATAAATTGTCGGAATCAGGACAGAGAAACATTTTCATTTCAAGGTAAGTAATCAAAACTCTTGCAGGACAAATACTTGGCTTTTCGTTATAGAATGGTATAACGAGCAATGTGTTTTTTTTTTATTTTTTTATATATATATATATATATATATATATATATATATATATATATTTTCCAGATTCTAACTTTCGTTAGCAAACCACTTTTCAAGACAATTTAAAATCTGTGCTATATTCCAGACTTCATTAAATTTAGGGGATGGAGGTCTGGTACGAAAAACTCCTTTAATAAATCTTTTTATTTCTTGATTTAGTGATATATCAATTTTAGTTATTAAAGCCAAAGCAGAATGATAACAGTTAATTGTGCCATACTGAGCGCCACTGTTTAAAGCAGATGCAAAAAATTTTGTATATCGGGAATTGATACTTTCGTATAAGTTTAGTTTATTTTGTTGACAATAAATAAACCACTTTTAATAGCAAACTTCGTATTGTTTATACGAGTTATCCAAAAAAGGGGTTAAGCATGACGTCCAGAGAAAATTATTTGACGCCTCTTCGTATCATCACCATCACCAGGGCAATGGAGTTGCGCATTTGTTTGCGGCTGGAATTTGTAGACAAAATTAGGTTTGAATCTGCTTTGAAAACGAATTGTTTACTTATTAAAAGACTATTAAATAGTGGATACCACGTTCATGTGGACCAAAATGGAACAACTATTATATCTGTGGCATTGTCAGAGATAATCTTTCTTAAACATTTAGGCATCATTGTGAAAGAAGGAAAAACATTAAAATTTAATTTCGACCACGACACTGAAAAAAAAACATTTACGGCGTATGCATCCGGATCCTTATGCCATGGCTATATATCTTGGACATTTATTATTTTTAACGACTAGCGTATCAATGAAAATATCTATGAAACTTCAACAATTTGTTGAAAGGCATAATCAGCTAGCTGCCATTCTTGGTCTGCCTGCATAGTATTATCTGAAGATCGAATATGAGATGCAAAAACGTAAAGATTTTTACGTTTACGCCATTGCCAGAGGTCTTTTGCGATCTCTGTCAGGTGTGGGGAGTGTATATCACCCATACGGTTTACGTAGGAAATTACCGTGGTATTGTCAGTTCGTAGAAGTACTTGACAGTTAGTATCTTAACCAATAAACGCAGCAAGAATTCCTAAATAATTTATTGTCTGCTACTTTCTTTTACACTCCATAAACCACTAGCTCTGTCGTCTCCACATGCAATTCCCCACCCCGTAGTTAAGGCACCTGAAAAACTTCGAGGTCATACTTGTCTATTTTTATTTTGGTGCGGCTCCACCAATAGAAATCCTATTCCAAGTAACAAGGTATATCCATGTACTAATTATACATATTTCAAATAATTTAGTATACAACCAGCTGCATTTCACAGCGGGACAGGCGGATATTAACAGTCCAATAAAACTAACAAATTCTCTAATTTTACACCTTTTTAAGTTAGAAAACTTTTGTATTGCAAATTTAATTTTGGTAAAGTGACCTAGAATTTCTTTTAGTTTAAACTATATTCTAAGAACTTACAAGACTGAGAAGGTATAACTTATATTACTTTTATCGGTATTTATAATGACACCTAAGCTTGTAAGCAACTTTACGGTATCTTGTAAGTTTTAAGACCCTTATATTAGACAGAGGTCATCCAAATATATTGTTAACAGGTAACCATATAATCATGAGTATTTCATGACCGGTGTCATGATGACTTTAGTGAAAAAAGGAGCTGTGTTTAAACCAAATAATAAGACATTAAATTCATATGCTTTTTGATCAAATTGGTATCTTAGATATTTTCGGTCTTCCTTGTGAATTTTTAACAAAAAGTATGTCTTTCAGGTCTACTGTGCACGGTTACAATCTCTCGGTATCAATTTTATTACTGTTCTTAAATCCTTGAGTTTAAAATGTCTTGAGTCAATAAATTTATTTAGTGATAAGTTTAAGATGAAGCGCATTTTCCCATTTGGCTTGGGTACTAAAAAATAGTTGATAGATATTGATCAGATTCAGAGATCTCTGAAATTGCAGAGACAGCAAATTTTTTATTTCGTGTATGAAAAGAGCCTTTTCCTTTTCACTACATTTTTGGGTTGACGGTGATACAGGTTGCATCGGCTTTCGATTGAAGGGAATCTTATATCCTTTTTATGAAAAGGAACCAGTGGGTCCTTGGTAATCATTAAAAATTCTTTATAGAATAATGATAAACGACCTGCATGCGTTTAACGTATTTAGCGTCGGCTGTTATTCTGTCTCTGCCACGGATACTGCGACTGCTTCGATAAGTTGATGAGCCGTCTACGCGTCGAAGTCGTTGCAGGCTCCTTCGTCCTGGGAGGGCCCGTCGGCCTGCGACTAGGACCCGGACCCTTCCAGTTTAAATTTCGCGAAGAACTGTATAACTTACATATTAGGAAACTTTTGTGTCGTTGATTGCTTTGGGTCTGTGCTAAACTTGTTAATAGCTTTAGCTGATTTTTTGTTTTCCCTTAAGTTTTCGCCGAATAATTGTTTATCAATTTTGATTTTTTGAAGAGAATCCCTTAGATCCATCTTCACGGCATTCAGAAAAAAAATTGTAAATTGAATTAGAATGTTGACAATCACACATAATTTTTGCCAAATCCATAAGTGTTTTAGCAAGGCTGTATTTTTCTCATTTGCAGACAATATAATAGTATAGATTTTACCAGACAAGTGTTTCCAGCAGTCGATTCCTTCTGTTTCAGTTGAATGGCCTTATTGTGTTTAGCAATAATATCTGAAACAGCTGCTTTAATCTTAGGATCAAGCTCAGGTGGGTCAATCAATTTGCAATTTTCTGGGGTCATGTACTTACGAGTTCTTTACGCAATTCTTTGTTAATACCTGTTGTGACCCAGTGCTGGAAAACTCCAGCACTCCTGACTGAAGTAGGGTCAGTACCTAATATTTCTAATACTTCACTATCTAAGTGTATGTTTTCTGTTTCAAGAGCAGACGTTTGATCTGAAGGTAGATCACGCTTCGGAGCCTCAGTCGACGAATGACCATCCTGTATATTTGTAATGTTTTCAGACTGGGATGTACTGGGAATTGGTTCCAAGTACTTGTTCTAATTGTCCTTCAGGTTAACCCTTAGAACATGGTGCGTCGAGGTCAACTATGACCTCTTGGTCGTATGTAAGGGACAGAGTAAGCCTCATGTTCATACAATTTTAGCATGTCAGTATAATATTGTAAGAGACAGTCCCCAGTTATAACAACACGTACTGTCCGCAAACTACACTTAGTAGTACCTTATAACAGTCCCGTTGTACTGTTTGTAGGACCCAGTGACTGCAGTGTATATAATGATGATTATGTTATCATTATTTGAGATTATGTATTGCTTAACCTTAGGTATGCAATTAAATTTCGTAAGAGACAGTCCCAGTTCGAAAAAAAAAGTACTGTCCGCAAACTATTGAAAATCGACACATCATAATAAGCATAATACTTTAGAGTACTTATGTAAATTATTTTCAGTAAGAAGCAGTCCCAGTTCAATGAAAGTACTGCCCGCAAACTGTTTAACAGTACCAGTTCAAAAGAAAAGTATTGTCCGCAAACTATTGAAAATCGACACATCATAATAAGCATAATACTTTAGAGTACAAAGCTCTTTTTTAGCTTAGTCACTTATGTGAATTATTTTCAGTAAGAAGCAGTCCCAGTTCATAGAAAGTACTGCCCGCAAACTGTTTGAAATCTACTTATACGAGAACTTGTAAAAGTCTGTGACGAACTAATGCATTTATGTTCAATTATAACTTTAAAATTAATTAATAATTTTGTTACACTTTATTGAAAGTATTTATTTTACAAACTTAGTAATAAGTAGGTAGTTAAATAGTCAAACCGTTTTATCGTTGAACGTAATTATCGTTTGCATTTTTTGCGAAACGTTAGAAAACCAGGTCACTGAACTTCAATATGCAATATAATATGTCAAGACTAGTGACTTATAAATGTATAAAAATACATAACGTACCTTAAGATAAGGACGACGAGCGATAGAATTGTTCCGATAACTCAAAACAAGATAAATCTCACCGGTGGTGGTGCTTCTGTTTTCGCTCCAACTTTCTCTCCAATCTTATAATTTTTCGTTTAATGTGTTCACAGTTATCTTTTTTGCGTTTGGGCATCCTAAATAATCACTTTTAACAACAACTAACAACTTTTTTAACACAATTTAAAAACTAGATGTGAATCGGCGACGCACTAGAAAGCGAATGACAGCTATGATGGGCGCTTGAGCCAGATCGGTGTTGACTACCCACTTTTGAAATTTAAAAAATAATAATTTTCTTTTATTACTTTTTTAATTTATAAGTAGGTATATTCTCAATATAGTGTGAAATTGGCGATTACTAGGGCGTACTACAAGTGTTAAATCAAGCTAATCTTGAGGACGAAGCATGAAGTATAATTATCAACTGACAGTTATGTCATTCCATTGAAACTAGTTTTAATTCTACAAGAATATTTTTGCACGCGGTGTCAAAAGGAACTAACACTATTTTATCTAGTACTTCCTAGCAGATCCTCGCGGTTTCACCCGTTCCCGTGGGAATATCGGGATGAAATATAGCCTATGTCACTCGGGAAGAATGTAGCCTTCTAATGGTGAAAGAATTTTCTAAATCGGTCCAGTAGTTTCGGAGCCTATTCGATGCAAACAAACAAACAAACAATCAAATCTTTCCTCTTTATAATATTAGTATAGACTAGCGGATCCTCGCGGTTATAGCGTAATATTCCGATCTGTCCCCCTGCTCTGTCCCCATGGGGTGACAGAACGGACAAAAAAGTTTGATCTGTCCCCCTGTTACCGATGAGGGGACAGTTCGAACTTTACTCACCTCCTTAATGTTTTATCTGTCCCCCTATCGGTATTAGGGGGACAGATCAAACTTTTTTATTCCTGTTTGTCCCCCATAGAATTAAATTTATAGAATTATTATTATATATTTTATTATTTTTATTTATGTTCTTAAAAGTAATGCAACCTTTTATCAAATAAAGGACAAAATGGTTTCGGTTTATAATCGCCTTTATTTATATAAGTTATAACTTAGAATAATAACACCTCGAAACCCATTGCAAGCACGAAAAACGCTCAACTAAAACTAAGCTATATCTGGCTCAGTTCGTTCCGCGCGCTGTCAGTGCTCAAAGTCACGTTATGTCGAACACATCTCACGAAAAATAATTCAAAATGACTGTTTGCACTAGAAATAAGTGTTCTAGCAACTCAGAAAAACAGAAAAATAGTGAAAGTAGAAAAGTAGTGGTATGTAGTGTAGGTACTCACATTTTCTACATTTTCTGTAGGTAAATCGACAAAAAACAAATACTACTGCTAGAGAACCTTTACTCCAGCAGGATTCATTATTTGTTTTTCCTATAAAAAACAAATAATTTGAAACATATAATATATCACTATACAGTGTTGCTAGTTGTTGGAAAAAAATTGCACACAGTGATGTTTTAAGTTGGTTGGTTTTATTTGCTACTAAATGTTTGTGTTATAAGTAGAGATCGGATAATCGGATGCATATTTACCTATAGTTATAATATTTAGTTAGGAAATTATAGAAGCGGCTTCTTAAAACACGTTTTTGTTTAATATAAATCCCGGGATTTCAGAAAATTCGCGAATGCAAAATTAGCCTGTAACATGGTGTGGAAACGATGTCTTTAGCATGAGCTAGGTATTTGGTTTTAGTTGAAACATAATAGGTAGAGTGTGTGTCAGATAACTCTGCACGTGCCTGGTGCGTTTTTGGCGCTAGTTACAGTGCATTTTTTTGTTCTAATGTTATAGAAAAGATTAGTATTCGATTTTTACCGCGCGCAGACTTATCTGACGAGCACTCTATACGAAAATTATTGTCTTTGAATAGGCGAGGGATGTCAGCCGTCATAATTTTACAATAAAAAAAACGGTATCATATAAGTACATTTTCATAATTATCTATTTTGCTAAATCTCACCATTATTACTATTTTGTCCCACCATTTTGTCTATGATTTTTATGGTTTGTTAACGTTTTGTGTAAATGTTTCGCGAAAATGTATCTCACAAAAGATGCGTCTTAATGTGAATTTATCATACAGGCATTTAAATTTAAACGCATTGAACGGTGGCACTCATCATAAGACTAAAGGTTAATTTGCTGTTATTTTAAAAACACGTAGGTAATATTCTCAATTGGTCTGCAACCCGTCTAGGAGAAGGAAAACTCTGAAATTAAACCCGGAATGGGGCCTCCGTTAGGCACGAGTAGGGTCCGACCTGAACATGTGGTAGACTCCTGCAGCTAATCTGGTCCCGCACGTATAGGCTCGCCTTTCCCGTGGAATCAGCCAGAGAAGCCGAGAGGGTAACACAGGACTTGGGCAACCCTGTGTTTTCCTTAATTCCGTCCTAGGCGGTTCAGTGTCTGTGGAGAGGTCACTCTACCCACGACAGCTATGCTGCGTGGTCAACAACACGGGAAGTGACAGTTGCCAGTTATAAGTCCGCACAGATAGGCGTAAGTGTGGGCGCTAGGGGTCACTTTCGACAATGGGAGGGTCCATCGTAGACCCATTGTTCGGTTACCGCCCGCTTCAAGCCGGGCAGCCCCCGGCTAGTAAGGTATCGTTCCGCCTCGGTGCTGGTTTGCTCCTTTGGGGTGTAGGGAGCACTAGCTTCCGGCTAGACGACTGGTGCCGTTATTGTTAACACCTGGCACAAAAAATAAGCAATACCTAGGAAAAACGCCCCGCTTATCCATGCGCTTTGCTACATGGAATGTCCGTACAATGAGGACTGGTCTCCCGAACACCTGTGGAGGCTCAGACTCCGCACAAGACCTGCGTAAGACGGCTGTTATCGATACAGAGCTAGGAAGGCTCAACATCGCAATCTCTGCCCTACAAGAGACCAGACTACCTGAGACCTGACGAAGGCTCATTGCGTGAGGCCTCGTATACCTTTTTCTGGAAAGGAAAAGACTCCACCGACGTTCGAGAGCACGGTGTTGGTTTTGCGGTTCGGAACGACCTGTTGTCCGCCATTGAGAGTCCTCGTGGTGTTTCGGAGCGGATAATGGTCTTACGACTCAACAGTAACTGCGGCTATGTCACTCTAATTTCCGCGTATGCACCGACACTCAAATCTTCTGATGAGTCAAAGGACCATTTTTACTCCCAACTAGCAGACACAATCAGACACGTCCGCAGAGACGAGCCTTTATATTCTCGGCGACTTTAATGCACGGGTTGGACAGAATCATTCTGCTTGGCCGGAATGTATTGGTTACAAGCTGACCCGGCAAACGTTGTTGTGCCATATAAATTTTATTTGACACGAACTTCGTTTAACCTGCCTGACACAATGTCACTTATATAAAAAAAAAGTAATCCTAAGCGGCAAAAATGTCAGTGATTACATACTCTTTGACATACCTACTCTTTGGAAGCGGCTAAGAAATGACAGTTTTGTGAAGTATGACAGTTTAACGGTTTTCTATACAAAATTACCATTTTTATTTTATAATTTTCCTGGATAAAAAGTAGCCTATGTTACTTTCCAGCTCTCGAATTATCCCCATACCGAAAATCTCATCGATCCGTTGCTCCGTTTTGACGTGAAAGACGGACAAACAAACAAACAAACAAACACAAACAACACACTTTCACATTTATAATATTAGTATGGATTATATTTCGTCGTTTCATTCTTTGATATAATATTTACAGAGTAGTCCCTTTAACCTACAGGCAACTTCGCATGTCTTTAGAGATTTAAAAAAAAATAATAAAAAAAATCACTAATCTGTCATTTACTGTTCTGTGGTCAGTTTGACGCCATTTTTCTCATTCCTTTTTCATGCGAGGCAACGAGCGCACGCGTCTATTTTAAATGCCGAAACGCAGCGCACAGGAAAATGTTGAACGAGTCCAACGTTTATATTCTTCAGAGAATGAAGATAATGCCACAGGTACGTTTATAGTGCTTTATCAATTCCTATTCGAATATTTGTGCATACAAGTTATTAACAAGCTACACAATAGTTAACTAAATTTATCAGATATTAAGATACAATTAATACTTATTTGTTTCTTGTTGTTCACTGGTGAACATGAACAAGTGATTTCACTAGATGAGTTTAGTTAGGTACATAAAATCAAACTAAATCGAGATTGACTGCGAGTCAATCGCGATGTCGTAATTAGCTGCGAGCTAATTATGGGTCATATTTATGACATGAAGTAGAATCTACCCGCGTTCTAGGATAGACGCATGTTATCTACACTTTATTTAGTTACATAAAATCAAACTAAATCGAGATTGACTGCGAGTCAATCGCGATATCGTAAATAGCTGCGAGCTAATTATGGGTCACATATTATGACATGAAGTAGAATCTACCAGCGTTCTAGGATAGACGCATGTTATCTACACTTTATTTAGTTACATCCCAACTAGCACATTAGTGGAAATAGCAGCCTATTTTGCAACTTTAAGCTGTACAGTAGCGCTTTAGGGGTTCAGAAAGTGGTTTTAAGTTCTATTATTGCTTCCGTAACTGCTCATGGCTGTAAATATCACTAGGGGTAGTAGAAACTGAACCAAATGCCACTCCAGGCCTGATAAGAGTTCATTTTACAACCCATTTGCCGTCTATAGCTTTAAAAGAGAGTTAAAACATTTATGTTAAAGCTTAAAGCTGCTAAAAAGCTTCTTTTGCCGCTGCTGTACGCTTCCAAACTGCATAAAGACTTTAATTGCAGACTTTTTAACGGAACTGTATAAAAGATATATTTATCACTGTTCTGCCACTGAAAGTTTCATTGAAGAAGTAATTCGTACTTTTGCACAGACATAAGTAGCAATTTGATCGACTGATTTACTAATAGCGACATTAAGGCTTCACAATAGAAGCAGGAGCGTAATGGACATTGCCTACACATTTGGATACATCCTGCTATTTTTATTGTAGAAATCTCATTTTATAAAATATTTGAGCCAGCTTAAAAGAAATATGGATCTGAAAGCACGCAAGAAAGTACGGAGAGTTTATCAGAATATGCAGAAATTAAAAAAGACAACTGTGTGTGAGAATTCTGGAATTGAAATATTAAATAACACGTACCTACCTAAGTTTTTTTTTAAACTCAATTACATGAGAGTAATGTAGCTTTCATTTCTAATACTCTATTCATTTAATTTATTCTTTAAGGGATTCATTGCAAAGAAATAAAAATAATGCACCAAGTTCGAGTTCAACAAACACAAGCGAGGGTCCCGTAGATTTTGTTTCCTCAATTAGTGAAAACGGACCACTTACAGAGACAAAGTAAGTTATAGCTTCGTGTGGCATATTATAAAAATAAAGTAAAATAACCTTCTTTGCGTAATTTTTTGTTTCTTTATTCTAGATGCAATCATGTGTTTCATTTATTCTTTAAGGGATTCATTGGAAACAAACAAAAATAATGCGCCAAGTTCGAGTTCAACAAACACAAGCGAGTAAATAGGACAATCGAAGCGCCTCTTGTAGAATTGTATTGGTGAATTGATTTAAAAAAATATTTGAGATAAAATCAACTTGTTTTATTGGCATTTTGGCCCATAATTGACATTATTAAAACAATTAAACTAAGTAAGTTCTAAAATAACAACAGTTTAAACAATATTTGCACAACATTGTGTCTGACACGGTGAATCGGAATATACCAAATATTTGAATCAAAATCAACATGTTTCTTTGGCAAATTGGCCCTTAATTACTTAATTGAAATAATCAACACGTTTATTAAGAGCGTGCAGTATGCACACTAGCGCCGCCATTGGAAAAAAAATCATAGTGTAAATAAAGATCATATCGCGAATTATCTCTCTGTAGTGCACTCCGAAAAACCTTTGTGGTACTTTCTATTGCTTTATCTATATTTTCTAGCTTGTCGTTTAATTAAATAAAGTTTTATTGCTAAAAGTGGCCACATTTCGCAAAAAAAACTGAATTAAACTAAACGACAGGCTAACAAATATCCTTTAAGCGATAAAAAGTACCACAAAGCTTCTTTGGAGTGCACTACAAAGAGATAATTTACAATTTCGTCTTTATTTAAGCACTATGATTTGAAATTGATTGATTTGACTATAATGTTGAAATTTTCAAGTTGGTTGGTTGGTCCGATAAGGTGTGGTGAGGGCGTTGGTAAGAGTTCTGTGGCTTCTTGTTCTGTTGTCGAACCATCTAACATTTCTGTCAAGTGCTTGTCAGCAATTTCGTACGACATAATATTGTTCCTTTTAACTATGCAGTTTATTTTAGTCCAGTTTGGTTGTGGAGTTGAATCTTCTATTTTACATATTTTTTTACTTTTTTTGTTCGGCCAGTGTAACACTCCATGTTTTTCCCACGTAGAAAGATGCAAAGTTCTTGTTTATTTTGTTGTTCATTATAAGTTTGAATTATTTTGAAAGGCATTCTGAAAACATGGTAAGACATAGTAAGTGTTAAACAATTGAAAGAGCGAAAAATATAGAAGCAGCTACAAACGACCATCGTATTTTAGGGTTTTCAACGAGTTCTACGGATCTCTAAACAAATAACCATTAGTGTGGTTCGATACCTGCATAAGTACGAAATAAAAGTGATTGTAAAGACTTGAACTGCATTAGTGGTACAGGTATTACTTGGCCCTTCAGAGGAGTGAAACTTAACGCTTTGACGCGCAGAGAGGAAGTATTAAGGTTGAAGTTGCAAGTTATAGCTGCTTCTCATAGACGCCATGTTTACAAGACAATTATTTATCATTACTTGAGAAATTCATAGGTTTTTATCACAATTTGTAGTAAAATATAACTAAATATAGAACCAGCAACTTATTAAATACAAATGTTGACAAGTATTTAATTTCAATATCGTGTAGGTATGTGATATAATATTATTTATATAATAATATTTTACATATTTAACGATATTCTGAGGTAATTATTGAGGCGCGTTAAAAATACTCCAATAATATCAACTATATGCACGATAAACTGATCGGCGTTTTAGCCACTTGCATATAATACAAAATATAGCTCAAAAACACTTACCTTCACTTCACTTATTATTTATTTGTATTCAGTAATGTCTGACTCAGGAACAACAGAATTGTATTTAATAAATGAGAGACAAGGTGAACAATCAGTGATACTTTATTCGTTCAGTTAAAGCTGTCATTCATTCAATAAGCGCCACAAGAGCTTTAGTGTGGTGTTAATTATTAGTTGCACCTCCTGTAGCGCTTTTATGCCGCTATTGTAAAGTTCTAATGGAACTGTAGGTTGCAAAAAGTTGTGCCCCTTTGGCTGCAAAGCGGCTGCATAAGGTCTGCAGTGCACGCTCTGGCGCTTGAGCTTGGCGCCTTTGGGAATAATCGGATTAGCTCCAAAGCTCTTAAGCAACTAGTTTGTGCTAGTTGGGATAAAATCAAACTTAATCGAGATTGACTGCGAGTCAATTGCGATATCGTAATTAGCTGCGAGCTAATTATGGGTCATATATCATGACATGAAGTAGAATCTACCCGCGTTCTAAGATAGACGCATGTTATCTACAGTTTATTTAGTTACATAAAATCAAACTAAATCGAGATTGACTGCGAGTCAATCGCGATATATCGTAATTAGCTGCGAGCTAATTATAGGTCATATATTATGACATGAAGTAGAATCTACCTGCGTCCTAGGATAGACGCACGTTATCTTCAGTTTATTTAGGTAGTTAGTCAAATTCAAACTAAATCGATATTGACTGCGGGTCAATCGCGATATCGTAATTAGCTGCGGGCTAATTATGGGACATATATTATGACATGAAGGAGAATCTACCTGCGTTCTAGGATAGGCGCACGTTATCTACAGTTCATTAAGTTACATAAAATCAAACTAAGTCGCAATTGACTGGGGGTCAACCACGATATCGTAATTAGCTGCGGGCTAATGATGGGTCACATATTATGACGTAAAGTAGAATCTACCTGCATACTAGGAAAGATGCACGTTATCTATAGTTTATTGTCTGCGGGACAATATAAATTATTAGGCCATAATAACTTATTAAATTATTCTTTGAATTTTATCTTTTACATTCTACCCTCAGGTTGTTTTTTTTGGCAAAAAAGAGTACGTTTGTTTTGGATACAATAAATATCATACAAAACGATGCGGGACTTTATCGAACAATCTTTGGAAATATCCATCCAACAAACCTTGGATGCCGCAGTATCGCAAACGGCTTACTCAAGAAATTACATCGATAACTTTCGATCCACAATAATATTGTCAGCGTTGAGGGCGTCTACGTCCGATACGCCTGATTTTGGAGATGCCATTCAGCTTACCTAATTTATGGACACCTTTATGAAAAATAGGTCTACCAAAAGATCAGAAAGAGAACTTGACAAAGGTACTTGATACCAAATAATTGTTGAATGTTGCACGCACCTAAATTAAACGCAGCGATTGCTGCCGCAGTTTCTGACGTCGTCGTGAGGGGACGCTACAAAATGTTTCTTGGTTTTCAACAACAACTTGATATGGGTACCTCGGCAATAGGTAAATAGAGCAATGGACACACTGCTCTCCTCAGACGATAAGATACAATCTCTTTAGTATCTAAGCCACGACTGTCGCATTTTGGTATTGATTCACACCATTTCCTAACGAAAGATTACATCTAGTTTAGAAAATAATTTACCTACAAGACTCCGATAGATATGACTCTTTATTGGGTAATACATCATCCGAAAATATAAAAGCCAGTAAGGCAATCGAACGACTAGGTTCACAGATTTGGAAAACATTCACAATTCAGAAACCTTCTGCAGTCCAGTCCACAGTCATTCGTCCTGCCCATCAGGGAAACCGGTCAGGACCTCCTCAGTACCCGTGAAACAGGGAGGCGGCGGGGAGGTCAAACCACAGGACAGGACAGAGGCTAGCGCCGCCACCGCGACGAACCTACCCTCAGCCTGCTTCGTCTCATGCGAAGAACTACAATCAACCCAGGCCCCGTGCACTGCCACAATAACAAAGGTACACGCTGGCAGAATTCAATACTTCTATGATTGTTGGTTTCATATAACATACAACAAAACTGTACTATCATGGATCCAAGACGGATATTATATACCCTTTTGTACGGAAGTGACAGTCTGTCGTGCTTTAATCTAAATTTACCCCCGAAGAAAGTCACGAGATGGTCCAAGCTATAAATTAATTAATTGAATTGGAGCAATTTCACATTGTTCCCCGTTAATTGACCAGTTCATATCAAGAACTTTCATTGCACCCAAGTCTAATGGTGGTAAACGCTTTGTCTTAAATCTTAAATCATTAAATACATTTATTGAGAAGAAAAACTATTTTAGAATGGAAGACTATAGAACATCTCCTTAACTTATACCACAAGGTAGTTTTGTAGCACCGATTGACCTCAAAGAGGCGTATTTATGACTTCCAATATGTAAGGAAGACCGAATAATATTTAAGATTTCATTTTCAAGCTCCAAATTCAAACTTGGCTATCGACGAATTTACTGACTTGACTTACGGCCTATCCGTAGCATCAGCATCCAGGGTTTTTACCAAAATTATGAGAGAGGTTATATGTCCTATCTTAGAAGCCAAGATCATAAATCAGTAAATTTATTTCGACGATGCTTAATAAATAAATTCTTTATTTATCAGACAATACTGTGGCCCATAGAAGGTTAGTAAAAAGAATCTTAACATAAGGCATCGGGGACACTTCCGTACGACTACGTACGGTACGACTCCTAAATTGTTACAATGTTTAGGTTTTGTTGTAAACCGCGAAAAAAGTGTGTTAACGCCTTCTCAAGTCTGTACTTTCCAAGGCTTTTTATAATTATGATACGCAACATTTCTCGCTGTAAAACGCAGAAACATTGCACAAATGATCAGAAATTATTTAAAATTACCGAAACGTACAATAAGAATCTTTGCTAATTTTATTGGTGTTCTAATTTCGGTCTGTCTAGCAGCTAAATACGGATTTAACTTTAAGAACGCCAGAAGTTTTTGGCATTGCAGCGCCATAAGGGTAAATGCAAAGCAAAAATTTAATTTTAAGAAGACTAAAACTGGTGGCGCAATAACTTTTTTACAACATTCTGTCCTATGAAAGCTTTTACAAAGGAAGACGACATTGTGCAATATTACTGCGCATGGATAATACTACAGTAGTATGTTACATTAACCGTCAAGGTAGATGGAATAAAATTTCCACGCTTAAAGAAGTTGACACGATGTAGGTAGATTCATCGCCATTTGGCTACACGCGTCATAAGTAAACACAAAAAATAACGGCTCAGATATCGAGCCAAGTAAAAGCAACCCCGATACTGAATGGGAGCTATCTGACGAAGCTTACGTTGATATTAAATCACCGTCCCGCGCCGTACCGTTTCACTGTTATTAAACCATTAAACAGTAACATCGGCTCACATGAGTGTATTTAACGAGTTCTAAAAGGCGCTTACAAATTTAAACCAAGTCGCCCTAAATATACCTCTACTTGGGACCCACAACTTGTTCTCAACCACATACCTAATTGATACCCAAATTTAGTACTGAGCCTAGACAAGAACACTTTGTACAATGCACAGGGTACAAACTTTCACGCTTATAAAACTAGAAAATGTATTCATTTCTCAAGACGGTGTTAAGATAGCCATAACCGACATTGATAAAACTTCGGTCCCGGGCCGCGAACAACCCATGCTGTACTTGCCATTCTTTCACGAGAAAATAAATATATGCCCTGCTTCAGTCCTCGTCGATCATATATATTTTTCAAAAAATATGAGGACTTCAAACGCAGACAAACTGTTGTTAAAATACAAAAAACTCCACAAGCGCACCAGCTCGCAGTCTTTAAGCCGCTGGGTTAAATAAGCTGTTGGGAGCTTGGGAGAGAGTGGCGATAGCACACGATACGCCTCCATATCGACCGTGCTTGCTCACGACTCAGTGTTTGTAGACGAGATAAGAAAAACAGCTGGTTGGACAAGTACCTACATCGACACAGCCTTTGCTCGGTTCTATAACCGGCCTATTGAAAGCGAAGATGTCTTCGCGAGAACCGTAACGTTCCCTACTAATGATTAGTTACTTTTTTTTTATTGCTGATTTATGATTAGGTATTTAATTTGTACGGAGAAAACTTAATATTATTTAAGGGTCGATTGTTTACATTCTGCTTATGAACAAATACATAATATGTTTAATTGAGATGGTTATTGATTCTTATAAAAACAACCCATCAACACTTCTTCTCGAACAAAACTTAAATCTCTAAACATCTACTCTGTAAATATTATATCAAAGAATGAAACGACGAAATATAATAGATGATCAAACGAACTACTGTGAAGTTCGATCGCTATTATATGAGTCGTTTCATTCGAAGATATAGCAACCCGCCCAGCCCAGTAAACCTCAGCTGCAGGCGGAGGTTTACAAACCCACTAGTTAAGCTTTGTTCTAGAACACCGCTATTACTCTGAACTTGCTCTAAACGAAATGAGAAAAATGGCGTCAAACTGACCACAGAACAGTAAATGACAGATTAGTGATTTTTTTTATTATTTTTTTTTAAATCTCTAAAGACATGCGAAGTTGCCTGTAGGTTAAAGGGACTACTCTGTAAATATTATATCTTCGAATGAAACGACTCATATAATAGCGATCGAACTTCACAGTAGTTCGTTTGATCATCTATTAGTATGGATTACGGTGTAGGCAACTTAAATGAGAACGGACAGCGTCTTCTTGAACTCTGTTCTGAACATCTGTTGTGTGTAACCAACACGTACTTTAAAGGCAAATTATCTCGCAGAGTTTCCTGGAAACACCCGCGCTCCGGCCACTGGCATCAGTTGGACGTAGTACTTACCAGAAAAAAAGACCTCCGTGAAACTTTACACACGCGTACCTACCACAGCGCCGATTGTGACACCGACCACTCCCTCGTGGTGAGTCGTGTAGCCATTGCTCACAAGAAGATCCACTCATTACGGACCCCTGGCAGGAGCAAAATCAACCTC
The DNA here is from genome assembly GCA_949710035.1 of Crambus lathoniellus. Lineage (NCBI taxonomy): Eukaryota > Metazoa > Arthropoda > Insecta > Lepidoptera > Crambidae > Crambus > Crambus lathoniellus. Next base: position 37,024,278 of record OX453296.1, read on the forward strand.
CACAATACTAGAGTAGAGTGAACGAGATGGTTCTGAAGTTTGAGGAATTGGCTCGCGATGTGAATGCCGACTGGGATGTTAACACGCCCATAGAGGTCGAGTGGGAAACAATCAAAAAGCTCCTTACTATCGGAGCTGGGGAGGCTTTCGGCCACCAGGAAGCCAAAACCCAAGATTGGTTTGCAGAGAACAACGAACACCTGCAACCTCTGCTGGATTCAAAACGTAAAGCTGCGCTTAAACACCGCTTATGTCCCAGTCCGGAGACCGGTAAGGAGTTAAGTATCGCAAAAGCTGCACTGCAGCGTAGCTCACGCTACTATACTACCTTATACTGGACGGACCTATGTATGCCGCAGTATTCAAGCTTGCGCTGATACAGGGAATGTAAGTGGGGTTTATAAAGGTATTAAAAAGGCACTCGGACCTACCATTAAAAAGACAGCCCCTCTTAAGGATTCAAATGGCATAGTTGTCACTGATAGCCAAAAGCAACTCGACCGTTGGGTGGAGCACTACGCTGGCCTTTACTCGCGCCCTGTGTACCTGCAGCCGGAGGCAGCCCACAGCATGCCAAAACTGGCTACATGGACCGAGCTAGACGATCTACCTTCCTTAGAGGACCTAATCAAGGCTGTTGCGCAGTTAAAACGTGGCAAAAGTCCAGGCAGTGACGGTACCCAAGCCGAAATTATTAAGCTCGAGTGTATGAGTCCCATTCTGCACAATCTATTGTGTAAGTGCTGGCAGGCGGGAACTGTACCCCAGGACATGCGAGACGCCAACATCGTGCCATTGTATAAGGGTAAAGGTGACCGTGGCGACTGTAACAACTATCGCGGCATTTCCCTTCTGAGCATCGCGGGTAAGCTTTTTGGTCGTGTCGTCTTGTCTAGACTACAAAAGCTCGCCAGTCGCGTCTATCCTGAGGCTCAGTGTGGTTTCCGCCCTCAGCGGTCCACGGTGGATATGATCTTTACACTTCGCCAATTACAGGAGAAGTGCAGAGAGCAGAAGACCCCCTTGTATGTGGCATTCGTCGATCTAAACAAAGCCTTCGATACGGTTAGCAGGGAGGGTTTGTACTCTGCACTTGAGAGCATTGGGTGTCCGCAAGCCTCGTAAAATCATTCCACGAGGGCATGAAGGGCGCTGTGGTATTTAACAACTGCACATCCGAGCCATTTGACGTGAGCAGAGGTGTTCGGCAGGGCTGCGTTTTGGCTCCGACTCTGTTTGGGATATACTTCTCGCTTATTCTACAAGCAGCTTTTGGCGATGACAAACAGGGCATACATCTTCACACGAGGGCGGATGGAAAGTTATTTAACATCTCTCTCCTCAAGTCCAAAAAGAACAGGGAGGACCTTTTTGTTGACAGCCTTCTTTTTGCCGATGACGCAGCCTTCATGGCCACTTTTGTTCATGACCTCCAGTCCATGATCAGTAAATTTTCTCAGTCTTGCACTTTGTTTGCTTTGCCCATAAACGTCAGAAAGACAGTTGTTCTGTCACAGGGGGTTGCAGCTCCACCTGCGACTTCACTAGACGGCGCACTGCTTGAGGTTGTTGATCAGTTTTGCTACCTAGGGTCAACCGTGTCGAACAATCTCTCGCTGAATGCAGAGATCGACACCCGTATCGGCAAAGCGGCGACCATGTTCGGGAGGCTCAGTACAAGAGTATGGCACAACAAGTATCTGACCTTTAAGACCAAGATGATCGTCTTCCAGGCTTGCATCTTGAGTATACTCTTGTACGGAGCTGAAACCTGGACGTCATATGCGAAACAGGAGCGTCAACTTAACTCTTTTTATATGCGCTGTCTACGAAAGATCTTGGGCATAACGTGGCTGGACAGAGTCACTAACGAAAGGGTCCTTGAAATAGCACAGCTGCCTAGTTTAACTGCACTTCTCAAACAGAGGCGCCTGCGTTGGCTAGGGCATGTGCACAGAATGGAACCCTTTCGACTACCCCGACGCGTCCTGCTAGGTGAAATAGCGAATGCAAAAAGAGACGTAGGGAGGCCAATGCTTCGCTTTAAAGATTGCGCCAAGCGGGACATGATCGCCTTTAAAATAGATCATCGGCACTGGGAGGGGATCGCAGATAAGCGATCCGAGTGGCGTAAGCGTGTTGCAGAGGGTCGGACGTTGTGCGACGAGACCTGGTTCAGTACTCTGGCTGACAGGAGGGAGAAACGACACCAGGGCGGCGACAATACATCAGCCGCAAACTTCCCCTGCCAGGCCTGCGGAAAAATCTGTCGCTCTCGCATCGGTTTATTTAGCCACCAAAAAGGTTGCCTCCGAGGCACTGAGTAGATCGTCTGCATTAGACGTAAAGGCCTATATATACATATAATGAAACAAGCTGACCCGGCAAACGTTGTTTTACCATATAATAGTGGACCCGGTCACCAACATCTTGTGTGTGTTTATACATCAAAAGTTGCCTACACCAGACAACAGATAGCGCTAGTTACACACTACCAATAAAGGGGCCCAAGCTTGGTCTCTATTTCCTACATATAAAAAATTACTCTGTGAAGTAGAGTGAGTGTCAGATAACTCTGCGCGACTGGGGCATTTTTGGCGCTAGTTACAGTACATTTTTTTATTCTGAGCTTATAGAAAAGATTAGTATTCGATTTTGACCGCGCAGACGTCAGTGATTACATACTCTTTGGAAACGGCAATGAATGAAATGACAGTTTTGTATCGAAGGTACGACAGTTAAACGATTTTTCATAGAAAATTACAATTTTTACTCAATTTTCCTGAATAATAAGTAGCCTATATTACTCTCCAGCTCCCAAACTATCCCCATACCAAATATCACGTCGATCCGTTGCTCCGTTTTGGCGTGAAAGAAGGACAAACAAACAAACAAACAAACAAATAAACAAACAAACAAACACACTTTCACAATTATAATATTAGTATGGATATACTATTTTTCACACTTATGCTCTGAAATGTTAATATTATATTTGAGAAAAGAATGCAGTACGTGGCACTTTTCCGAGGTAAACATTCTAAATTTGAAAATCACTGCAGTAATGAATTTCAGTACTTACTTACTGCACTAAAATCAGTGCAGTAAGTAAGTACTGAAATTTATTACTGCAGTGATTTTCAAATTTAGAATGTTTACCTCGGAAAAGGTACTACCCAAAGATATTATTACCAAATTTTTTTCTTTATTTTTTCTTTCGTTATTCCTGTGTATAAAAACAGAAAAAGCAAAGGGACATTTGCACCATACAGCCACATTATTATTATTATTATTATATAGGTAATTATTATATCATAATTAGGTTAACTTTTTTTTTAAATACGGTGCGCACAGAGTATATTACATCGTGTTGTACCACAAGCGCTATGTACCCTTAGCACGAACATCAATCGAAAAAAAAATTAGATTTATCATAGACAAAATATCCTTTACGAGTAATTTTGTATGGGAAATATGTACAGCGCCATCTACCACCCAGAAGCGGGTATTGAAGTTGCGCATTTTAGTAGCAAGTAGTATCAATAGGCTGTATGACCGTTCCACTTGGCCTCACAAACCAATATTAAAAAAACGGCGGGAATGATTTTCAGCGGTTGATTTGATATCAATACAGTTTATTTATATTGTGTAATAAATTATCAAAATGAGTTCTGCCAATGAAACATATACATACATTGTATGTACCTACTCCACCAAATTTGAGAGCAGAAGCCAAAATGAATAACAGAAAACTTACTGCCAGCAAAATCAAATAAAGATACCTATATGAAAACCTACGATCTGATTTGGAAAAGTCAAAAAAGGCACATACGTTTTCGGAATCTGTGTTGTTAGCGTATTTTAATGATACCTACATCATTAAAATAATATTATTATGGGCGATTTATACATAAGTGTGCCCGGGAAAACAATAACATTTACATTTAATAATTGCCCGAACATGTGTGATATAAATTTTAATAAATATTATTTAGTTAAACAGTTTTTTTTTATTTCCTCGCATTACTTGAGAAAAGCACTATACAAGCCTTGTACGGTAAGCAAATTACCTGTCCTCGGCTGTAATGTATTATTAATACAGTTGCTCAAAAAGTGGCGTATTGCAGGGACGTATAGCGTTCGGGATGTGGGCTATTACACGCTCGAGCTTTTTCTTTACCTTTCCCGAACTCGTGCGTTTTCTTTCCCAACTGTCAAAATAATGTCTAAAGAAAAAACCAACAACGAAGTTTTTACAAAAAAAAATCATAGAACTTTTTATGATTCATGCGAATATTTCTAAAAAGAATCTACTATTTACTTAATTTGTTTCAATATCAGATTTAAAAGTAATTTGAATTAAAATTTAAACATTAAATTAATATTACTATCGGCCAAATTAAATGTATAAATATAAAAAAGTTGGCTGTATGACGTGCACTGCCATAGTCTCTGCTTATAGGAGTTTGCGCGGGGTGAAAAGAAAATGACGGACCTTATTTCTTAATTTTCTAAATTAGTTGTTCCTGGTTTTTTTTGTGGTACCTACTTAGTATGGTGGAATAAGTGCAATAATGTGCCTTTAATGGAAAACGATGTAGTAAAAGCGAGAAATAAGGAAAGGCGCTCCTGTAGGATTCGGATTGCTTTTGATAGGTTAGGTTTCATTTCATTTCATCTCGCTTAATTTCATTATCATTTCATATCAATAAAAAAAAAACTACTGAATCTACTGAACTGAAGGGTGTCTACCCTCACCTTCGGCTGCGCCTCGGCTCGGGTAGACATTTGTCGGAACTCTTTGCAATGACAGGCTTTCCGCACTCGTAATAAAATATACTATTACCATGGGAATGATCCTTATTCCCGCGGTAAAAAGTCCTTCCTAAGGTCACAAAATATCTCCATTCCAAATTTCATCTGAATCGGTTCAGCCGTTTTGACGTTAAAACAGGACATACAGACAGACAGACAAACAAACAAACAAACAAACATAAATTTTCGCATTTATAATAATATTAGGGATAGTAGAAATATGAATATGATTGGCCGGCCGCGACTACGTTCGTCCGTGAGTAATTTGTGGTCGTCCAAATCAAAAGGGACCTTGTGGCGCTCGGCACTTAGGTAGGTACGCCCATAATGTAGACTCATAATATGAGACTACATTATGGGCATACATATGGGCATACATACGTATGGTCATATTATGACCATACGTATTTTTTTAAAGTGTAGAGGAGACGGAAGACAGCCACTGGTTAATTTGTGGCCACAAAAAAGTTTTAGTACTGCACTCTCCAGTTACCTCAGTATTAAGGTTGACTTCCGCGGATCGCGGCCGATCGCAGCCGCACGCGATCGATCGCGTGCGACTGACGCGCGCGGCTGATGCGACAATAGTCAGTGTATGAAAATGTATGGCGCCGCTTCCGAGGTATGCGACAGACGCGTGCGGCCGACGACAGACGTCGGCCGCACGCGGCCGCTATAATGAAAACTTCTTTGTATTGTATAGATACCCACTTATCAAGACTAAAATCCATATTGTTTCTGACTTCACGCTTAAAAAAAGGAATTGCAGTCTCTTGAATCTCGGTGGGGTCGAAAACGCTTCGTACCGCCACAATGCCTGGTTTAGTATGAGGTCTAAAACGCCGCGTACCGCACCAATGGAAAGAATAGCTAATTCAGTGCCGCAGTGAGCGTGTACAGTAAGGGCTTTTGTGCACTACACTGAATTGTACCGTCCGGCGACGGCGGCGGTCCGTTTTTTTTGCGGACCGGTGTGGCATGAAAAACACGGATGGGCTTGTGCACTTGTCCGTCTTTTTACTCGCCGGGGCAGCGCAGTGATTACCCCCTGCCCGCCCCGCCCGCTCATGAATATCACGTTTTCAGTTCAATATCACAGTTTCAATGTTTCAAAGCCGAAATTACACGAAATAAATAAATTCATACTATGGATTCACTTCGGGCAATTATCTTACTTTTTTGTCGCCACTTTTTAGTTCAGATTACGTATCAACATATAAAACATCATTGACTGCAATACGGAAAAGTAAAATGTCGGACGGTAAAATTCAGTGTAGTGCACAAGCGCCATAAACATTTTATGGCCTGCCATATCGGACCGTAAAAAATTGGACTGCCGGACGTTAAGTTCAGTGTAGTGCATAAACGCCCAAAAGGAGAGATTATAAAATCATCTCAATCCAGCGTTGACACATGAATTTTCTAACAGTCACAGACAACCAAAACTTAGAGATTAAAATAAGGAAGATGACATAAAAGTGAGTATCTATACAATACAAAGAAGTTTTCATTATAGTTACGGCCGCGTGCGGCCGACGTCTGTCGTCGGCCGCACGCGTCTGTCGCAGACCTCGGAAGCGGCGCCATACATTTTCATATACTGACTATTGTCGCATCAGCCGCGCGCGTCAGTCGCACGCGATCGATCGCGCGCGGCTGCGATCGGCCGCGATCATGAAGTTTGACTTAATACTCTGAGGTAACTGGAGCTCTCACCCTGAATAAAAAAGTGTCGCCAGCAAATTTGACATTTATGTATGTAGTGGCTGTCAGTTGTCTCATATGACCATACGTATTTTTTTAAAGTGTAGGTGAGACGGAAGACAGCCACTGTGTTATTTTTGGTATTCAAAAAATTGTTCGTACTGCACTCTCCAGTTACCTCAGTATTAAGTCGAGCTTCATGGCCGCGATGCTCGGAAGTCTACCTTTAAGTCGAGCTCCATGGTAAAAACCATAGATGTAAAAACCATTATAATATCTTTGGTAAAAACCATAGATGTATTATTCCTGTAGATGGAGCATAAGAAAATGAACAATTCCTTCTATAATCGACTCTCGTCTCTCAAATGGGGACATATCGTGTGTTAAAAAGAGATAACAATAGCCCAACGTGTGCGTCTTAATGAGCTGCGCGCCACTTGAAAGTAAACGTCATATTTGTTTGTTAACCAGCTGGTTAACAAATGCTTCAGAAAGAAAAGCTTTTTTTGTACAAAAATATAGAAAGATTTGATGGTGTGGTGCGGTAAATCTGTTGTTTGTTAAGAATGACCTGTACTGTTCCCAGTTATTCAAGCAGAGTGAGTGTTTTGAAAGAGAATAATGAACATATATCATTTCAGAGGTAAGTCACACTCATTGTTTTGTGTTTTTGGGAACACAGTTTTATAGTTTACTGGTCCGTATTTGCAAAAACTAAATCGCTGTACGTGTATATACAGTTTAACATTGACTTGGTTGAAGAAAATCGGGTGTTTTTAGGCTAAACATTTATAATTTAAAGCCAATTGGGATTTTTGACATTTGACCAACCTGATAGTGTTGTAGTCCGATTTTATTATGTAATATCGATAAAAAATTGTAGTGTAAACAATTTTGTATTTAAACTTAATTTTTCTCAATTCTAAACAGATTTTCCACCGCCGCACCGCCGTCGATGTAAAGGAAACGTGAATAAGAAACGTAAGAAAAGGCGACGATTGGAGACCTTCGCAACAAACAAGAATATGCTCGATGCACTTATTAAAGCAAATTGTGGATTTATACTTAAAAAATTGAATACATTAAAAATATAAAAATTTGCGTGAAATCTTTATTTTTTTACTTGATATTATTCAGCAGATTATTTAATTTAATAAATTGATTAGAAATCTTGTTCAGTTTTACGACTATACCTCCTAGTATAAATAGTATAATCATCATCATTATCATATTAATGTCCTCACTGCTGGGCCTTCCCTGCATGAAGCTCGACTTAATACTCTGAGGTAACTGGAGTTCTCACCCTGAATAAAAAAGTGTACCCAGCAAATTTGACATTTATGTATGTAGTGGCTGTCAGTTGTCTCATATGACCATACGTATTTTTTTAAAGTGTAGGTGAGACGGAAGACAGCCACTGTGTAATTTTTGGTGACAAAAAAGTGTTAGTACTGTACTCTCCAGTTACCTCAGTATTAAGTCGAGCTTCATGCTTCCCTGTGCAAGAAAACACCACAGGTAGAACGGGCCATTAGTGCCATAACCCACCACGCGAAGCCAATGCGGATTGCTGGGTGAAGGTGCCAACGACTGCTAATGCAACCAGGACCAACGGCTTAACGTGCCTTCCGAAGCACAGAGGAGACCGAGATAATAAAGTTTTGGTCACCATTCAGATGTCCAACCGCAACGAATGTTGCTTATCATCAACGACCATGCAGAATGCGCGTAGCAATGAGCCATCGATCTCCTCAAGTATAATTATAGTACCTACTTCATATTTGGCACTGATTCAAAATTAAAGGGCTTGCTTAGACCATGAAACTGAACAACTTTCTCTTTCTTTCAACGTCGAAATATAAAAAAAATATTCTGCCACACTAGATCGATCAGCTGAGCGTGCGCTTTTGTCTGGGGGGAAGAAATTTTTGCCATATTTCGACCTATGCTGAAGTTTCATTGCATAAACAAAATTCTAAGGCCGTGAGCACTTTGGACACGATTAGTACTAAAAACTGACAGAAAAGCGGATTATGAACCGCCCAATTATATTAAGTCTAGCCGCATTGAAAATCGCGAAGCGCTCTATTCAATGCGGCGTACTTTCGATCAGCCGTATTGAATACGGCGTATCTTGAATCCGCCGCATTACAATGCGGTGCTGTTTTCCAATACAGCTAGTTGCTATGTAATACGGTGAAATATACAATACGCCTGCGATATATACATATACATTGTAATTTTATGTATCGCATTGCATTCAAATTATTTTTACATCTTTTATCGATAACTTGTTATAAAAAAAAACCACAGCACTATCGTTGCATCATCATCATCTAGCATTGCATAGTCAAAATGGAGACATTCTCTAATGTCGACGCAACAGATTAACATGTATGTCTCTTTCTATCTTATGACAATTTGTTAGTGTTAGAAGGGGTAAAGGATGGGTGAGTTATAGCTTATTTTTGTGATCCATCTACAGGAATAATACATCTATGGTAAAAACGGATCTCATCAAAAACATAAAATATGTGAAGTGAGAGCCAACTTCAATATTAAGAAATATGCCTTGGTTGTTGACTTCAACGACAAAAGATGTGAGATCTAAATGGGTGCCCAGTTTAACGGTCAGTTCTGAAAATTTTGTACTTACATAAAATGTTTCATAACAACTTAAAATATAATTTCTTCTTATAACTTAGGATAATATATTGAAGCCTAAGGTCTGACTTGGCTAGTTCTTGTATACGAATTATTATTAGGTACTTACTGAAACAGTCATGGAAGAGCCCTATGTTCATCTCTAGTTTCTAGTCTACCAGCAAGCCAAATTTTCGGAAGAATACAATAAGAACTTCGGCTTTAGAGCTGGCGAAGGCTATAATATATATATAATTCGTATATGAAAACTAGCCAAGTCAGAAAAGAAAAACTGGTTTCTTTATTTTAATTAATTGATTAATTTCCTTTTCAGCTTAATTCACTCTAATGTTTGCAATAAAAGTAGGCGAAGGAACCAGCATTACTATGTGCAATTTTTTTACTTATTATATTATCAACTAGCGGATCCTCGCGGTTTTACCCGCGTGGTACCCGTCCCCGGGATAAAAGATAGCCTGTGTCACTCGGGAAGGATGTAACTTTCTAATAGTAGAAAGAATTTTCTAAGTCAGTGCAGTAGTTACTGAGGTTAGCACGTTCAACCAAACAAACTCTTCAGCTTTATTATAACATTAGTATAGACTACTGAAGACTGCAAATTTTTATAAAAGAAAGTGGTAAGTACTTACTGCATTTATAATATTGCAGGTGCTATACTTAATTATTCATTGGGTCTACTCACACGTAGGTACCACACAACATGTGGGCGGGGTGTATTTTGTATTGGAAATGAATACCTAGTACAATTTACACGTAGGTACATTTTGCCGTCATTATCGACCGCGTGCGTAAGTAATACCGATCACCACCAGCGACGACGCTGTGAACTAGCAGCCGCCCACACCGCATACGACGTATCCACATCACAACTACTGGCGACAAAGCAATCACATTGACATTTTGTCGCACAGCCACAACGCAACTGCTAAAAGCTGCATCGACACCACATTTTGTCGCTGCGATGTGGTGTGGTTGTTTGTGGTAGGTACGTGTGCGTCGACACATTACCATACCGTACTTACTAGTGTCATTGAGATACATAGAGATTTTAAAAATGTAATGTATGTAAAATCTATTTTTAATTTATCGATATTAATGTCGATGACGTTACATCACTGGCGTAAAAAAAACTTGTGACAACCTTGTAAATTAAGAAACATTAGACTGTATACTATCTCTTTCTTACACATGTACTACTGCATAAAATAAAAGAGTACGAACTAATGTATTTTGTTGTTATTTTAGCACGGTTTCTATAGCTTTAGTTATTGTTCTGAGATATGCCCCTTTTTTAATATTCTATATCTATGCACGTAGGTATGGCATGAATGAATGCAGCTCCACGAAGCTCGACTTAATACTGAGGTAACTGGAGTTCTCACCCTGAATAAAAAAGTGACCACCAGCCAATTTGACATTTAGTATGTAGTGGCTGTCAGTTGTCTTTGTCTCATATGACCATACGTATTTTTTTAAAGTGTAGGTGAGACGGAAGACAGCCACTGTGTAATTTGTGGTGACAAAAAATTGTTCGTACTGCACTCTCCAGTTACCTCAGTATTAAGTCGAGCTTCATGCATAGCTCTGTCTAAAAACGACCAAAACTTGCTAAAGGAGATTAGCCTGTAAATAAAAAAGTGTGCAATCAAAATAGAGTGCGCGCCAGATAAGTCTGAGCGCGGTCAAAATCGAATACTTATCTTTTTCTTAACCTTAGAACAAACTATGCACTGAAACTAGCGCCAAAAACGCTCCAGCCATGCGTAGAGATATTTTATTTCTATTCTTTCTTTCTATTTATTTATTTCGATCTAATAGTGGCGACAAGTGGATATAACAATATAAATTTTCTAATGTAAAAATAATATTTTTCTGAATTGTAGGTAGGTACTTGTCTCCCCGGTCGGTGGAGACAAGTCGACAAAAAAGTGGACGTGTCTCTACTGGAGTAGACAACTGGGGGAGACAAGTGCACGGACTGGATTTTCTCTTTTATCTATACATATAAAATCCTTTGTCCTGAATCACTGACGGATAAACGCACAGCCTAAGCCGCTGATCGTAGAGACCTGAAACTTGGAGGGTGTGTTCCTTGTATGATGTAGGCATCCGATAAGAAAGGATTTATCGAAATTCTACCCCTAAGGGGGTGAAAAACGGGGGTAAAGTTTGTATGGGACAACGTGATTCCTTAGTCCAATCTTCTTCAAATTTTGCATAAAAATTCTTTAACAGAAATAATCGAAGATGTGTTTCATATTTCATCGAAACTCATTGCCTAACAGGGTTAAAAAGGGATAGAAAATTATTTTGGGGGTGATTTGCATCGAAGTTGATATCGATACCTACTCCTTAGTGCTTTTGATTTTTAATTTCATTTTGTTTTGACACGTGTTTGAAAACTCAATCTGGATACGCGGCAGCGTATCAGCCAAGTTCAAAAGAAAACAGAACTGGCGAGCAGCACCGTGTGTATCTTAACACGAACCATTTGGAGCCACTTTTGACCCCCTCATAACTCAAAAACTATTTCACAGAAACGTGTCAAATTTGGCTTATGTATTGAGACTAGCGAGATAAATATGTGCTCCAAATTTTATATACACACCTCAAACGGTTATTTAGATATTTATGTCCAAAAATCGTTATTTTTATCACTGACTCACCTATAATCAAAACTATAACCCACTTCCAGATGACCTAGAAAGCTGAAATTTGGCATGCAGACAGGTAATCTGGTGAATACAAAGGAAAAAATCCAAAACTAGTATTTTTTTAAAATAAAACGTTGACAAACTTATATTTGCGTTCCCTATGCACTTATCCTGTATAAGATCTTGTATTAGATGAAGTACAAATATAAGTTTGTAATAGTTTTTATTCTGTTATATACCAATAATTCGTCATACCTCTTGAAGTTCGGCTAGCGCCGACGGCGTAGTGGCCATTCAATATTGAGGACTCGAGAGAACCAAGTTCGAACCCCAGATTACCCAAATACTTTTTTGTCCTCGCGTTAAATTAATTACAAACTTGCGCCGTCTAGCACGATATCCATATTATTATTTATTAATTATTAATATTAATATAATTATAAAGTTATTGAAATGTTTACTTTTTTGCATTCACAATCCAATTTTTATTATTGAAAAATGGAAAATGAAGAATTTAGACAAAATCGATCCTCATCTCACAACCAGCTCCGATGGGACTCGAACCCACGACCTTTCACTTAAATTAATTATTAATATTAATATAAATTATAAAGTTATTTAAATTTTTACTTTTTTGCATTCACAGTCCAATTTTTATTATTGAAATATGGAAAATGAAGTATTTAGAAAAAACCGACCATCATCTCACAACTATCTCCGATGGGACTCGAAACCACGACCTTTCGCTTTCCGGGCGGCTGCTCTAACCACTGAGCTACGGAGTCGTAATGATTAATGTGAAAGTGTGTTTGTTTGTTTGTTTGTCCTTCTTTCACGTCAAAACGGAGCATAGTACTTTAACCCGACCACCAGGGGGCGCAATCTTCATACATTCAAACGAGAAGCCAAAAAATGCGAAAGTTGCTATGTTCTCCCTGTAGGTGCACACTTTGCACATAAATAGTTCACTAAATTCAACGATAGATGGCTCCAAGTTAATACACCCACCCACAGTATAGAAAAGAAGAGAAAAATCCTTTTTTTCTATACCTATATAGGGTATTAACTTTAAAGAGATTAAAGTGTACTTATGGAAAATAATGTCAAATAATCTAAATTATACTTTTGTTTGTTAAATTTGTTATTTGCTATGTTCTGTTTCGTAAAGATCCGTAATTCCGTTAGCAATTATATAGTTTCGTTGCACGGAGTACCTACCGTTTTTTGAGAAAAAGACTCGTTTGTGTTGAGTGTTATATAGAATTCTTTGGTGATGTGCTGTGTTTGAAAAAAGACTTCTTTGAACATTGTTATTGCCTTTGTCTAAATTCTTCATTTTCCATTTTTCAATAATAAAAATTGGATTGTGAATGCAAAAAAGTAAACATTTCAATAACTTTATAATTATATTAATATTAATAATTAATAAATAATAATATGGATATCGTGCTAGACGGCGCAAGTTTGTAATTAATTTAACGCGAGGACAAAAAAGTATTTGGGTAATCTGGGGTTCGAACTTGGTTCTCTCGAGTCCTCAATATTGAATGGCCACTACGCCGTCGGCGCTAGCCGAACTTCAAGAGGTATGACGAATTATTGGTATTCCTCTCGTTTGTCCCAAGGCCTTAATAAGGCGTTTTTCAAAATGGCCGCATCTGTCAAAGCCTTATAAGGCTTCGGGGCGATGGAACATTTGGGTACGTTTGTACTCTATTCTGCTACTCCCATCGGTGTGTTTTACTTGTTTATTGTCTGTGGGATTTGACACTGAAGCGATAAAACGTCACAGTTTTAACCAATCACCATTCTTTGCGCCTTTTCTTAACGTCTCAAGTTGACCTTACGTCACCCCGCGCCATTCCCGCGACAGATGCAGAAAAAGTGTACAGTTTTCTGTGATTTTGTGTGATTTTGTGTGTGAAATAGTGTTTTAATCATGAATCGGTAAGTAATAATCAATTTCCTAGTGTAATAAGTGAAGATTTCGACATAAATTGTAACTTTTACCAAACATTCTCAACCACTTACTATACACTGAAGTCGTGAGGCTTGAATTCTCGTGTTTTTTGTATAGAATGATGGCATAAATTGCAAAACAAATGTTTTTTACGTGAATTTCATAAATTTCTCGATAGGGAAAAGTCATTTTATCAACAGGAATTCGATACAATAGTGCGTAAAACACCAAACAATTTTTTTTTAGTGTCGACGTCTTATAAGGCCTCCGTGACAGACAGGGATTTGAAGTCACTTGTTGTCAATTCAGCCATTTTATTGTGCAGATATGCTAACATGGATAAGTCTTTCGTTTAATATTTTTTTTACTTTATTTAGGTGGTGGTGTTGGATTATTCCTTTTTTTAAAGTGGGGTTCTTTTTGGTGTTGGTGTTTGTGGCTTGATTTTTTTGTATAATTTTCTTTAGAAAAAAACGGCTGATTCATAGAATTGTTAATTTTTTTTTTCAAAAACTGCTTCTCCGCAGTTTGGCGTTTGGTGGGAGGGATACCCACCCCCTCCCCATCCCCTCACCAAATTTTCAGAAAGATACGAGGTGGTGCGTATTCTAAAGTACTTCCTATGCAAAAAACTTTACAAAACACAACACCTAGTATATTTTTGAAATTTTGGTGAGGGGGTGGGGGGAGGGTGGATATCCCTCTCACCAAACGCCAAAGTGCGGAAAAACATAATTTTTGAGAAAAAAAATATTTTTTGTTTCGTAAAAGCAAATTATTTATATTTCAAAAACTGTTAATCTTCGCAAGTTGAAACTGTAGTAAATTGATGATCACTAATGCTTCTAACCACCAAAAAAGTTTCGCCAAGAAATACGGTGTTGCGACATCTAAAGCTGAGCCAAACAGTCTCCAATGGGATCAGCTTTAGATGTCGCAACACCGTATTTCTTGACGAAACTTTTTTTGTGGTTAGAGCTACTAGAGATCATCAATTTACCAAAGTTTAAACTTCTTGCGGAGTTATATAGTTGTAAATAATTAGCTTTTATGAAACAAAAAATTTTTTTCTCAAAAACTGCTTCTGGTGATAGAAATACGAGGTGTTGTTACTTCTAAAATGCTTCCAGTTTAACTTTACTTTTTGGTTATTATAAAAGAACATTTTTTTAGTGAACCGAGACGTATGCGCACTCGCGTCCCCACACGTGGAAGAGGCGTTCGTGGAAGAGGCGTTCGTGGAAGAGGTGGGCGCACGCCGATGGCCGAGGTGGTGGTAACGGCACGCGGTCGTGGTAGCCGTGGCGGCCGAGGGAATTGCGTCCCTGACAGACCGGGACCGTATAGCATAGACGAGTAAGTTTTTCATAACGTTCATATTTAAAAATAAATAAATATACAGGGTGTTTGTTTACATACTTCAGGGGGTGAAAGTACCCATCAATACAAACAACTTATACTATGGAAACAAGTGCGGTAGTTATTACGGTGCGTTAGTTGATTATATATACAATATTTATTGTATATATAATATATAAATTCTCGTGGCACAGTATTAGTAGCGGCTGATAACAAAAAAATCTTTAACGTATATTTTCAAGATTTGTTACTACATTTTTTAGATTATCAATCGTCTATGTTGACGAGCTGCCAAGAGGAGTGGGGCTTGAAAGTCCTCTGCACCCCAAACGGCGTCGCGCGTGGCAACCGTAAGTAGATTTATGTACTGGTATTACAAAAAATAAATATTGCTTGTGTTTTTTTTATATATTTAAAAGTCTTTGTAGTAATAGCCAGCCTGAAGCGGACGGCCAGGAAGCCAGTGTTTCCGGCCTACAAGTTCCGCCTTCCGACGCCGAAGCTGAAGTGGAGGAAATCGAAATAGAAGTGGACTTGTACACTCCAGCAGAGTAAGTCACTTTTGACACTTCTTTTTAAAAGTAATAATTAATATCCTTTTCCTTTAGATTTTCCTTAAAATTGAAATATTTCTTTAGGAACGAAGTACTTCCGACGCCGCCGCGGGTTGTATCGGCGGGTATGTCACCGACAAGTTCGGTGCCATCGCCGTCAATGTAAGTTATTTATCGAACTTTTAAATTCCTGTAAAGAGATGAGTGCTTATATTTTATATCTTTAAAAACTAAATATTTTTAAGGTTCATGGAATGTGGCGGGTCCAGCGGACCCAGCACGCCATCGGGTTCCACTATTGCACGAGTGCAGCGGCAGCACCTCCCTCTCCGACGCCAGATTTTGAGCGATGCTCAAATTCAGTTCAATTTAGGTTATGGTAAGCATAAATTTGCTGCGTTTTAAACATTTTCAAAGGTTTGGTACGCAGTGCGTCAACCTTTTTAATTATTTGTTACAGGGAGTGAACCGGACTCTGGCTCGGACAGTGAGGAGGACGAGCTCCCTCCATCATTGGGCATCCCGCGGATGTTGCGCGAGCTCCTGTGGGACACGCCCATGATGGAGGTCGAGCCGGCTGCCGACCCTGTACCCGCTGCCGACCCTGCGCCTGTTGCGGGCCCCGTACTCGCGGCCGACCCCGCAGTCACTCCCGACCTCGCTTCCGCTGCCAACGCTGCACCCGCTGCTGCCTCAACCATTGCCGGTACCAACCCAGCTCCAACGTCCACGGACCAGCCTTGGGGCTTATTTGAATTTAAATGGGAAGAATTTCCTAGCAGTCCGATTCCACCTGAATCGAGACGCGAACGCTTCTCAGATATTAATGTTGGTCCGACAGCTCCATGTGTCGACCCATATGAAATTTTTGTTTCCATATGGGATAGGCAGTTTATGGAGTACATTGCCTCAGAAACAAATAGGTATGCGCAGCAGGTGGCCGACCAGCAATTCGACAACCACAACCTCCATCCTAATAGTCGCATCGGTCGTTGGGTTGACACCACGGCCGATGAGCTATATGTCTATTTTGGCATGATATTAGCGATGGGGGTCGTTGTTAAATCGAGGTTGGAGGAATACTGGTCGACCACCCCTGACGTTTACTGTACTCCCGGGTTTCGCACATACATGTCTCTCAACAGGTTCCATTTGCTAAGCAAGTGCTTGCATTTCGTGAACAATGAGGACATGTATATGCGAAACCTGGGAGGTTCTGAGGCAAAACTTTTTAAAATACAACCACTGCTGACACACCTCAATAATAAATTTCAATCTTTGTATAATCTTGGTCAAAATATCGCGCTAGACGAAAGTCTTCTGATGTGGAAAGGTTGGTTAGATATTAACCAACTTATTCCCAATAAAGCTGCTAAGTCAGGGATCAAAACTTATGAGCTATGTGAGTCTCAGACAGGCTATTTATGGCGGTTTGAGGTTCACGCTCATAAGCGATCCCCGCCGCAGCAGCCGGAAGACCCATTAAACGCTTCCACACCGGCCATAGTCTTAAAACTTTTACATGGTCTTGAGTACCGTGGTCACACTGTGTGGATGGACAATTTCTATAATTCCCCCATCCTTGCGCGCCGGCTGAAATGCCTTGGTTTTGACTGTGTGGGTACCCTGCGGACGAACCGTAAGTTTGTTCCACAGGCCCTGCACAGTCTAACTAAGAGCAATATGCGTACTGGCCAGCTGACCGGTCTTACTTCGGGGGACATCGATGTCATGGTGTGGAGAGACAGCAACAGAGTTGCTATGATCTCGACATATCATGGTAACGCGGTGTCCCAGATGGGAGAGTCCACCAAACCCATTCTGATATTGGATTACAATATCATGATGGGTGGGGTGGACAAAAAAGACCAGATGCTGGCTATGTACCCGATTGAGAGGAAACGCACCAGAGTCTGGTATAAGAAGTTGTTTAGGAGGCTGTTAAACGTATCTGTCCTTAATAGTTATATTATTTATAAAAAATCTTCCCCCCGCCCACTTTCTCACCGCAATTTTAGAACTTCTTTAAGTAGATCCCTTTTCCACCATCACGCTCTTCCTCCCACCCGCTCAGTTCTTTCTTCACTTGCACCCATACAGAACGTGCGCCTGGACATCTTGCACCGTATCGCCAAGTTTCCCATGGCTGCTAAGCAGCACATGCGGAAACAGTGCGCGGTGTGCAAGAAACGGATCGGGACTTTCTGTATGGGCTGCAACAAAGCTATCTGCTCTGTAGGCGACTGTTTTTTAACTCTTCATTCTTAATATATATTAGTATATTTTTATAATATTATTTTCACTTTATATTTATATAAATTATATATTATATTTATTGTATAAATATATCTATTTTATTTCTTTTTCTTAATATTTATTTTCTTCTAAAGCCTCCTAAGCAACTTTTTGACGTTTTCTCTCAATCGTTCAGCTCGAATGAAAGATGATGAACGAAATATGATTTTGCTATATTGTATGAAAGAAGCGCAACTATTTTTACCTTTCCCGATCATCCCACCCAATAGGTTGAATGAATGGTGATGGATGAAGCATGACAGGTGATGGAATAAAGATGATTTTGATAGGTTGTATGAATGTAGCGCTGATATTTTGTCCTCGATTTTCGTAGATTTAAATTTCTTGTTGAGGTGTGTTAGAACTGGTTTTTATTTATTTATGTATTGTTTATGTATTTGTTATATATTTGTGTATGTATATATTGTTATTTCGTATTTTATAAACTGTGCTTATACTGTAAGCAGTCGTTTTAATTAGTAACGATATAGGTTTTTAACTGTCGTTACCTAAGAAACGCTTGCAGGTTTATTGCGCCTGTTCTTCTTGTCAGTTAACAAAGTCTTGCGTGGGCGATAGAAAAATGATGAAAATATATATACGTCACACTTCAAGCGCAAAACAGATTACCTGTCATTATACCATGGAAACAAAAAAATATCTTAAACTGTTCCACTTAGTGTGTTAAACATTGTATGTTTGATTTTGAATTGTTTTTTATTATTTATATATTTTATTATATATATTATAATAATATATTTATTTTATATTATAGTTATTTATTTATTTATTATTATTTATTTTATATTTACGTGTTGGTACTGGCATTGGATTTCATTGTTTTTTTGTTTGTATTTTAATGTGTTTGTATTTTCCGACTGTACTTTTTTGTATGTGTAAATGTATGTCAGTCTAAATATTGTACTCTTACAAGTACTTCGTTGTCAGGTACTGGCATTGGTTTAATTGTTATTTTGTGTATTTAAAATGTACCCTTTTTTGCTGACTGTACTTTTTATGTCAGTGAATCCACTTTTCGTATTGTTTGTTGTTTGTGTCAAGTATTAACAAGTACCTATGGCCTCTGACCAAATTTGTTTTTTTTATAATAAGAAAATAATTTTTTGTTTTTTTTCAGACTGTACTTTTAAGTAAGTTTAAATTTATGAGAATCTAAATGTTATACTTATTTTAATGTCAATTAACATTAAATATTGTAAAACGAATCGGTATTTTCTAATATTGGTACAAAATGTACCTGTTCCTATATCGCCCAGTGTACTCTGTTAGTCGTGGTTGGTCTTTAAGAATTCTATCACACTTTATAAGAAATACGAACAAGAAGGTAACATTTTTACTAATTAATTATTATTTAAAGGGAACAAATGTACTTGTACAAAAATATGCATTATTTTGCCAACTGTACTTTTTTGTGACATTGTTGGGCCCCATCTAATTTAAGAAAAGTAGAAAAAAAACAAATTTGTTTGTTTTATTAACATTTTCATTTTTATGCTATTAAATTTTTTTGCAAAAAGTATTGATCCAGTCTTATCCATACTAACCTTTCAGAAATTTGAAACTTGAGTAGGTACTAAAATTGTATACTTTTGATCTTTGATTTACAATTTTTTTTGTAAGTAAAGCTATACTTTGGTTGTGTTTTTCTTTTAGAAAATATATTTAATTTCATAAAACTAAAATCAAATGTCAAATAAAACTAATAGAATTTCATACATGAGACAATAAGTTAACCTCCTTTTTTTAAGGCTACTTTTAAGGGTTTGTTTGTGTTCCTAGATCTTTGTCAACTTTGTATTGTTTTTACATTCAAAACTGTTTATCTTTAGAGCATAAACCACACTTTCAAATGATATACAATACCAAGCCACTTGAATTTCTAAACAGCTGCGAGCGATGTTGAAACGGACCAAATTTTTTGTCTCATTTTCAAGTGTCATAAATTGACAATTTTTGTTCTCGTCGTCCTTTTGTAAAAAAATGAATGAACAGATGCATTATTTGTAATGAATATTGTGAAATAGCTAATAACTAATAAATAAAACTCATAATACTCGTAATAAAGTTTTTTATTTATAATTTATTGAAATTTATGTACAGAAATCTGGAAAAAAGTGTATACTCTACTTTCACTATCGCCGGGTACCTTATTTATTTTCAAAAACTATACATTAGTATACATATTCTGATAGCTTATTTCATGCCGATTCCAACGATATACGTTTTATATAGCCTCTTCCTAGAAAGTTTCGAAGAAAAACACATATTCTTGAAAGTCGGGAAAACACCCAAAAATTTGAGAAACTTTGACAGATAACCGGCATTTTTTCAAAATGGCCGGACAAATGAGGGGATAACAGAATAAAAACTATTACAAACTTATATTTGTACTTCATCTAATACAAGATCTTATACAGGATAAGTGCATAGGGAACGCAAATATAAGTTTGTCAACGTTTTATTTTAAAAAAATACTAGTTTTGGATTTTTTCCTTTGTATTCACCAGATTACCTGTCTGCATGCCAAATTTCAGCTTTCTAGGTCATCTGGAAGTGGGTTATAGTTTTGATTATAGGTGAGTCAGTGATAAAAATAACGATTTTTGGACATAAATATCTAAATAACCGTTTGAGGTGTGTATATAAAATTTGGAGCACATATTTATCTCGCTAGTCTCAATACATAAGCCAAATTTGACACGTTTCTGTGAAATAGTTTTTGAGTTATGAGGGGGTCAAAAGTGGCTCCAAATGGTTCGTGTTAAGATACACACGGTGCTGCTCGCCAGTTCTGTTTTCTTTTGAACTTGGCTGATACGCTGCCGCGTATCCAGATTGAGTTTTCAAACACGTGTCAAAACAAAATGAAATTAAAAATCAAAAGCACTAAGGAGTAGGTATCGATATCAACTTCGATGCAAATCACCCCCAAAATAATTTTCTATCCCTTTTTAACCCTGTTAGGCAATGAGTTTCGATGAAATATGAAACACATCTTCGATTATTTCTGTTAAAGAATTTTTATGCAAAATTTGAAGAAGATTGGACTAAGGAATCACGTTGTCCCATACAAACTTTACCCCCGTTTTTCACCCCCTTAGGGGTAGAATTTCGATAAATCCTTTCTTATCGGATGCCTACATCATACAAGGAACACACCCTCCAAGTTTCAGGTCTCTACGATCAGCGGCTTAGGCTGTGCGTTTATCCGTCAGTGATTCAGGACAAAGGATTTTATATGTATAGATAAAAGAGAAAATCCAGTCCGTGCACTTGTCTCCCCCAGTTGTCTACTCCAGTAGAGACACGTCCACTTTTTTGTCGACTTGTCTCCACCGACCGGGGAGACAAGTACCTACCTACAATTCAGAAAAATATTATTTTTACATTAGAAAATTTATATTGTTATATCCACTTGTCGCCACTATTAGATCGAAATAAATAAATAGAAAGAAAGAATAGAAATAAAATATCTCTACGCATGGCTGGAGCGTTTTTGGCGCTAGTTTCAGTGCATAGTTTGTTCTAAGGTTAAGAAAAAGATAAGTATTCGATTTTGACCGCGCTCAGACTTATCTGGCGCGCACTCTATTTTGATTGCACACTTTTTTATTTACAGGCTAATCTCCTTTAGCAAGTTTTGGTCGTTTTTAGACAGAGCTATGCATGAAGCTCGACTTAATACTGAGGTAACTGGAGAGTGCAGTACGAACAATTTTTTGTCACCACAAATTACACAGTGGCTGTCTTCCGTCTCACCTACACTTTAAAAAAATACGTATGGTCATATGAGACAAAGACAACTGACAGCCACTACATACTAAATGTCAAATTGGCTGGTGGTCACTTTTTTATTCAGGGTGAGAACTCCAGTTACCTCAGTATTAAGTCGAGCTTCGTGGAGCTGCATTCATTCATGCCATACCTACGTGCATAGATATAGAATATTAAAAAAGGGGCATATCTCAGAACAATAACTAAAGCTATAGAAACCGTGCTAAAATAACAACAAAATACATTAGTTCGTACTCTTTTATTTTATGCAGTAGTACATGTGTAAGAAAGAGATAGTATACAGTCTAATGTTTCTTAATTTACAAGGTTGTCACAAGTTTTTTTTACGCCAGTGATGTAACGTCATCGACATTAATATCGATAAATTAAAAATAGATTTTACATACATTACATTTTTAAAATCTCTATGTATCTCAATGACACTAGTAAGTACGGTATGGTAATGTGTCGACGCACACGTACCTACCACAAACAACCACACCACATCGCAGCGACAAAATGTGGTGTCGATGCAGCTTTTAGCAGTTGCGTTGTGGCTGTGCGACAAAATGTCAATGTGATTGCTTTGTCGCCAGTAGTTGTGATGTGGATACGTCGTATGCGGTGTGGGCGGCTGCTAGTTCACAGCGTCGTCGCTGGTGGTGATCGGTATTACTTACGCACGCGGTCGATAATGACGGCAAAATGTACCTACGTGTAAATTGTACTAGGTATTCATTTCCAATACAAAATACACCCCGCCCACATGTTGTGTGGTACCTACGTGTGAGTAGACCCAATGAATAATTAAGTATAGCACCTGCAATATTATAAATGCAGTAAGTACTTACCACTTTCTTTTATAAAAATTTGCAGTCTTCAGTAGTCTATACTAATGTTATAATAAAGCTGAAGAGTTTGTTTGGTTGAACGTGCTAACCTCAGTAACTACTGCACTGACTTAGAAAATTCTTTCTACTATTAGAAAGTTACATCCTTCCCGAGTGACACAGGCTATCTTTTATCCCGGGGACGGGTACCACGCGGGTAAAACCGCGAGGATCCGCTAGTTGATAATATAATAAGTAAAAAAATTGCACATAGTAATGCTGGTTCCTTCGCCTACTTTTATTGCAAACATTAGAGTGAATTAAGCTGAAAAGGAAATTAATCAATTAATTAAAATAAAGAAACCAGTTTTTCTTTTAAACACATCTTTAATGTTCTCATTTGGCTCAAATGATTGTAGTCCAGTGTTACGCATAACGTGACTGTTCACTTTTGCTGTCCAGCTATGCGATTCTCTAAGCAACACATCGACGCTGCACGCAGCGCTGAGATCATGGATGTTACATCAGTCACATCGTTCGCTGCAATCATGACGCGTTTCATTTTGGTATTCTGTAAGCTCTACTAGCTCGCCGACGATCTCTCGGCTGCATGAACGCAAGGCTGATCGCAAGGATGTACCATAGAGTAAGTAAGCAATAATACGTGGGATATGCTAGAGGGTATACTTTAAGTCTCGAACCTCGAGTCTCTAGCCTCATGTCACTGACCTCTATTATTACACACTGGACTGGCTGGTGTCATATCATTTTTGTGGTTATTTGAGTATCGCCATTTTGGCGCTGTAGACTAACTAAGCTGTAGGCAGATACGAGTGTCCATGTAACTAAAAATAGTGATGTTCCTATGTCAACTCTGTGACTGTAGTAATGATTATGTCAAAATTACTGCTCGGGACACTCGTAGTGGCGCTTCAAATTGCCACACAAAATTAGCTGTCATTTGTATGGAGACAGCCTGTTCAGTGTGTAATAATAGAGGTCAGTGCCACTAGTACATTTTAGATGTTTCTTTGTAATAAAAAATAATTATTTCATCGAAGTGTATGTATATATTATTTAATTTTATGCCTTTGCGTTCATTGCCTTTGCGACGACTTGGAAAAGAAAGCAATACCTTCACTGTATTCGGCTAAATTTTATCCTCGAGTCAGTGTCAGATACAGTGCCACAAAATTTTCTGTTGCGGTGGCCAAAATGAGAAACTATCATGTTTTTTAAATGTCATTCTGCTGCACTGACCTCTATTATTAGAGATCAGTGTTCTGCTGTCAAGTTGATGTCAAACCATAGCGCTGCTGGAGGTTGAAGGTCTTGGAAGTCAGGGCCGGGTAAATTGCTACAAAAAAAAGAAAAACGTACATAGCGACGCTGTCACCGGAACAGAAAAGTTTGTGCCACTGTAACTGCGCGCGATTGGGGCGTTTTTGGCGCTAGTTACAGTACATTTTTTTTCTAAGGTTAAGGCTTCGATCAACAATAACACTTAAGGTACCTAATAGATTAGCAATATTGAGCAGCGCGAGCTATTCTGTCCCAGCCGATATCTCGGATACACACTTTGTGCAACGTTATCGACTCTCAAAGGCGGCCTTTACATTTCTATGTAGCGTAGCACATTAAGGAGTTACAGCGACCTTCGGAGCCCACAAAGAGTCCCACTTGAGACTAAGGTATGTTTATTTCTCATCTTTGTTGATTGACTTTCTTCTTTAAGTAGCTTTAAGTAGAGTTCCTAAGTAATTGAAAATTGTTCACCGCTATGATCATTAGTTCGCCTATACTTAACTGTATTTATCATAACCCATTGTGTAATTGTGATGGAAACTGACCTTAGTCATACCATGTTAAGGTCATTTTTCAATTTGACGACTCTGTATGAAATAAAACAGGGAGAAAAAACAACCCTTGGAGTTTCTTGCCGGTTCTTCTCCAAGGCCTCCCGCTGTAGGGTTTGCGAACCGATGGCGTAGCTTCTATGACGTTCACAAGTATTGTAAATAACAATCTAAATTGAATAAACAAATTTGAATCTTGAATCTTGAATCTTGACTACTATAGGCAAAATAGGTCTTACCTAGGTATTACATTATTTAGAATTTTGCTTTTTAGGTGCTGTGTGCGTTATTGTTATATGCAAACGGAGACTAAGTACCAAACGGCTGGTTCGGGTAGCCAACCGCTTTACGCTAGAAGCTATGCTACAAGTCGATTTATCTATCAGCGAGGTAACTACAGCCCATAAACTTATTATACTCTAGTAATAGACGGACAGAGTTCGCTTAGTTGTGAGACCGAAAATGACATGAGCTAGTGTGTGTAATTTGTAAACGTGTGTGTGAGTTTTAGAGCTGCCCTCAAGCCCATTTTAGGTTGTCGATAACAATAATGTAAATAAAACACAAACAAGATTTAATAATTCATATGATATGAAGTATACTTCAATGGACATGGGAAAATAAAAATAAAGTTCATGTTATTTAAATTTTTCCTTTTTTTGCATTCACACTGCAATTTTTATTATTGAAAAATAGAAAATAGATTTTATTTTCTAAATACTTCATTGTCCATTTTTCAATAATAATGGTCATTTCACTTCAATACGATAAGTATTTAATTTACAAAGTTATTGTAAAAATAATTTGCTTAAAACACTATTGCCTCGGTTGTTCGCTAGCAATCGGCTTTTACCACGTTCGACGTCATTCCTCCCGACCGCCCGTATACCGCACCGGCCGGTCATACTTATCTAGTCGCACAGCTGCACTGGTTGAAATCTTGTTTTTTAATAAAACTAGTTCTGGAGTTTTCGGAGTCCCTTTTCATCGCATTGCACCAAATTTTTCGATTTTTTACGAATAAATATTTTTATTCTGCGTTTTGATTGAAGTATTCGTACATAGAGGCACAATACAGTATTTAAATACCTTAGGTACTTTGTGAAGACATGTTGATAATTTTCTTGAATTATACAATATTGTATAAGACTATACAATATTGTATTATTCAAGTACACATTGTGGCTGTCACGAAAACACTAGCACGTGAAAAATTGAAAATGAAGTTGGTAGATTTAGACTCATCATGTCATGTTCAATAATTTTCACTTCACTATCAATCGAGTTAGACTTGTATAGATGCTACATCCCTAACCCAACTTCTACCCTCACACCATTTTTATCCTTTGGTCCTATGGGGGTAAACCAACATCTCGCCGTGTCGTGTCGGCCATATTCGCCAGCCACTTCCGATCCAGCCTGCCTACGCGACAGAGTGTTTGAGTCGAGCTCTCCTGTTCCTCATCATATCGGTCAAGTAGTAGCATCTTCCAAGTGACCGCCGCGAGTTTAACTAAATTGACTATTGTGATCACGAACTTTTGGTGTGGAAAGTCAAATAAGAAGAGAGACGCGCGTCCTCTACAACCAGCACGCGGGAGCAAAGTTGAACCAGGTTAGCCCCCTAAAATCTCCTTTTTTGACCGCCCAGAAGTATTTAGAAAAAATTGACCCGTCTCACAACCAGCTCCGATGGGACTCGAACCCACGACCTTACGCTATCCGGGCGGCTGCTCTAACGACTGAGCTACGGAGTCGTTAACGACGACGACAACTACGAATACAACGATCAACGACTCCGTAGCTCAGTGGTTAGAGCAGTGGTTTTCAATAATAAAAACTGCATGGTGCATCCAAAAATTAAAATTTTTTAATAACTTGGTCATTTTTACGAATCTTTAAAAATTCATTGTGAAGTATTTTGAAGGGAAAACAAATTATGACATATTTTAAGTTAAAATGTATATATTTCAAAAATAAATAAATAAAAATACCTTTCCCAAACCCATTGAACATTTAGGTACACATTAATTATTGTCCTCTGAAGAGAACAATTTTATTTAAATAATTTCTCAAGGTTTCTTTGCAGTTTTGCTTGTAATATTTGCTGCACACCACAGAGTTTTGGCGAAGCTCCCAGTCTATTATATTTATTAATTTTATCCAGTTTAACTTAATCACTGGATTTAGAGGAAACCTGAAAATATTGTTAAATTGGTACTGAAGTAGGTATAATTTACTATTAAAAAAATGTCGGTTAAAATCAGCTTTAAATAAAACTATCAGTGTTCACAAAGACAAACAAAGTTATATTGGAAACCATCGACATGGGTATCGATAATAATATCGATAATTTTTGATCAACCTCTACGTCATATTTTCTCAAGTTCACGGATATAATATCTTTTTATCTAACACATAAAGTTTAAAAATCAGCCTTTATTTCGAAAATAGGCGGTAAATAGTATGATATTAATGTGTCACTTAGTGTATTTGGAAATATATTCAACTAAAATATGAACTATGAAAATGGTAATTGTACAATCCTATTTACCTGTGAAATTAGTGTTTATTTGGTTTATTGTCGTAAGTAACATTACAATTCAACACAGAACACTACACCATTATTGATTTATATAGTTATAAGAGCCAAATCGACGCGATCGCGATAAAAATCACAAAATAATCGAGTGGACGTTTTTCATCAAGATGATAAAAGACGCTAAATAAGTCAAATCGGGTTCTGCTGTCATTTTCTTCCAACTCTTTCTCGCACATAGCTTCTGCCGTAAGGACTGGTTTCTCACTCGCACCATTGTCCGTCTATTACCCCTAGTATAAATAAGTTTATGCTACAGCCCTTACCCACCCTCAAGTCATTAACATAAAATTTCCCAATACTTACACAAAAGTAAATTTAAAAACTTATATACTTTGTTTAATTTATGTTTTTATTTTTATAGACAACAAACTTAGTTCCTAATCTTCTTTATTTCAGATTTTTTAATTCATATGGTATTCCTTGCTTCGTAGGTTCTGTAGATGCCTGCCATGCCACCACCTGTTCCACTGATAGAGCGGTGGATTTTGGCTGCCTTCCATTTTGTATTTCCACACCTTTGCAACACATGCAAACAGAAAAACTAATAAATAACTAGCTTTCCGCCCGCGGCTTCGCCCGCGTGGTCTACACGACGTTATCCCGCGGGAATGTGATGTTTTTCCGGGATAAAAAGTAGCCTATGTTCCTCTCCAGGCTACAAAGTATATGTGTCCCAAATTTCAGCTAAATCCGTTCAGCCGTTTTGGCGTGATTGAGTAACAAACATCCAAACATCTAAACTTTCACATTTATAATATTAGTAGGATTAAACAATGTGTTAACATGCAATGATGTTTGTTTTTGACATAAAAACCATACATAGATATACCTTTTTCCACTTTTCAACCGGCGTGGAACTGCCGGTTGTGTCCAAATTAAGGAAACTTTTGAGTTCTACCCACTTGTTGTGGACCGTTACTCATCCATGGGGGCCCTCACAAAATTGATTTAAGTCACCATTTCTGAAAAATTAAGCAATATTGTAAACCGCTTTCATAAACAAATATTTCAAGATATTTCATATTTAAACAATATTGGATTAGAGCGAGCCGCGCGAGCCGCGCGAGCGAAGCGCCAGAGTATCTTACCGCACGAAGCATCTCAGCCTGTAACTCGAAAACTATACATTTCCTAGAGTTGGGGTTTAGACAGGGGGATAGCCTCCTCCCCCTCCACAGAACACTAATACTCCTTGTCCCCCTCCCTCTTACCACTCCCCTCCCCTTCTCCCTCCGAGTGGCCCATAATTGTACTTACTAAAAGTTTTATAACCCAAACTACGCACTTAACTTTTATTGGCTCGTAACACAGACCATCTAAGCTCAAGCAGAAAAGTTGGCTGGGCTGCTGGGAGAAAGAACAAACTCGCATCTTGCCACTGGACATGCTCGCACAGCCAATGCCGAATGCGTAATGGATGGACAGAAATTGCTAGGGTCTGAACAGGAAGGCATCGGGTGTGTCATAGATATCAGCAGTGGGAAAGCAGTGGGCTAAGGTACAGACCTATGAAAGTTTGTAAAAATATAGATTTTATCACAAGTCAACAGTATGCGGCGGATACTTACAGATTTTTAACCCATTGACGCCTGACCAGACGAATAGGGCCGAAGAACAATGGGAAATCTATTGTGTCTTATTTCTGGGGCGTTGAAGGAAATAATCCTATATTACTACTTGAATTTTCACTATTACTATTAGAAATCCTTGACAACATCCACAAAATATAAGCTTTTACGTTTGACAATGGTTTGACATTAGAAATCGTGGCTGTACGTCGATGGCAAAGCCATCTTCTATCTCGCTCGTTTCACGGGAGCGCAAGCAGCCGAGAAATAATAGCGGGCCATGTCGATTGTCGATGCTGCGGTCGAAGCTGAGGCTGTTTCACTTATAGAATACCAATTTCATACAAAAAATTGAAAATAATTGATTACTTATCACGCCGCTTACAGCCGTGAGGCGCTAGTGTCGAACAGCGTTGAAAATTATTTTAAAGAGTACCAATGTACACGTTCACCGCTGTTGCAGCCGCTGCCACCAAGGCTGTACGATGTTTGCGCTTAGAGAATCGCACTGCAGTTGATTTTTGAAATACGGCGTATAGGTACAATCATTTATAATAGTTTCATCTTTGGGAAATCTGAAAGAAGTAAAAATTGTTAACATCGATAAAGAAAAATCACAGCACTATCATAACCTTAAAGCTGGACATTGACGATCAGTTTTGTCCTAAAACTGTGGCGTAAAACTGTGGCGTCACTCCAAATGGTTTTAAGCCAACTAGATTTCCCCACTGACTGGCGTGACGCCGGCTCTTCAGTTTTCGACCGGCCGGGCTGTTGAAAGACGTGTACTCATCGTGTACTACTTATTTTTGTCGAGAAAAAAAGGATTCTGATTCCAAATAAGAAATACAACTAAATATTTTAAGCATCTACATGTTTCCGTTATTAATATCGAGCAAAACACAGCAAAAAATCATGTTTGTTGTAGGGGAGCCCTCCTTAAATATGAACTTCATTTTAATTTAATTATGTATTTTTAAAGTGAGTACCTACTTAAACAACTAAATATTCTGAAAATACTTAAAACGTCTACCTATTGCCATTATTAATGTCGAGCAAAAAATGGCAAAAAATCACGTTTACTTTATGGGAGCCCCCCTTAAATATTAATTTTATTCTGTTTTGTTTTTAGTACCTATTTGCTGTCATAGCCGCAATTTCTAGCTATCACGGTTCATGTTATACAGCCTGGTGACAGACAGACAGACGGACAACGGAATCTTAGTAATAGGATCCCGTTTTTACCCTTTATACCAAAAACTATACACAGCACGCTCGATCGACCACCGCACCACCACGGGCGGGCGCAGCGATCGAACTGACGCGATTCGCGATTGGAATGACGATCTCGCACTGACGGTCAGTTTGGCGCGACGCGCCGTTGGATTTATGGCAGCCACGGAAAATTGCGTGGCGCGTCGTCAGTTAAAACTCTGGAGTGACGATTCGACATTCACGATCAAATTTTGGATTGACGCCGGAGTTTTACGCCACAGTTTTAGGAAAATTTGACCGTCAATGGCCAGCTTTACAACTTTAACAGAAATGCAAGAAAATATAAAAAATAGACCAAAACTCACTTACATTTCTACTGATAATATTAATCTATTAAAATTTTCGGATAATACTGATGTTAAAATCTTAAAAACGACGACGTGACCAAAAAGACGAACTATTTTGTAATGTCAGATTGTTGTCAATTATGATGTTGTCACAACAAAGAG
The DNA here is from genome assembly GCA_949710035.1 of Crambus lathoniellus. Taxonomy (NCBI): domain Eukaryota; kingdom Metazoa; phylum Arthropoda; class Insecta; order Lepidoptera; family Crambidae; genus Crambus; species Crambus lathoniellus. Next base: position 37,054,658 of record OX453296.1, read on the forward strand.
TATAATTGTTATTATATATTTTTTTTGTTATGGCTCGTACGATTTGTACATTTGCCAATGTCGAGTAAAAATTAGGGAAACGGAATTTAGGAAAGAATGGAATTGGATGACGGAATTTAGGTGGGATCAGGAAAACTTTGCATAAATAGGTAGGATATAGGTACCTATGTACATAGTTTAGAGTTTAATATTATTACGGATAAGGAAAGATATTATACATTTATATACATTGCGATCATTAGAAGATAATAGAGTCACAAGACTGGTCGGGAGTGGAACACGTAGCGTTTGTAAGTCTTTCCAGAAATCAACTCTGTCGAATTTTGGACAAGCTAATATTATATGGTTTGGGTTTCCCTCGTCCAACCCGCACTCACACCCGGGGTCGTTAACAATATGGAGCTTGGCAAGATGCGATGGTGTACAGGCATGGCCTATCTTAAGCCCCCACGGTGCCATGATTGCGGCGCTGGGGAGGACAGCGCGGAGCACACCTTACAGGTGTGCCCTGCCTGGTCTATGCAGCGCGGCAATCTTGAGGCCGTGATAGGACGGGATCTCTCGTTGCCGAGCGTGGTCCGGGCCATGCTTGTTGACGACAGATCCTGGGATGCGGCGGTCTCCTTTTGCGAGAGCGTCGTATCGCAAAAGGAGGCATCGGAGCGGATCCGCGAGCAGGACGCTCACTCGGATCGGCTTCGACGAAGGCGGGTGGGGCCGAGGATGCGGCGCTTTGCGCGCCTCATTCCCCCTTAGCGGGGCGGTGCGGTGCGGGCGACGGCTGTTAAGCTGTGGCCCGGACCGCACTGCCCCCTCCCACCAGCCTGGGGAGATGGTCACACTTGCTCGGCCATCACCTACCACGTGGGGGCCTGGGAAGCTGGGCCGGCCGTCAAGTCGTAGGGGGAGCTTGCCATACCGGGCCCTCCACATTACGACTTTCATCGACGGCGGTGAGAGCAAGTAGTGAGGGGTTTAGTGGGTATTCCTCCTTTCTGACCCCCCATCGAGTCTCCGCGACTGGATGGAGGGTCAGGAAGCGGCTAGGCGAGTCCCACATAATCACCGTCCGCACACCAACGTGGACGGGGTATGCGGAAAAGCATTCAGGGGAATGATAATATACTATAATATAGGGCACTATAATAATAAAAAAAAAAATGGCCTAATCTTAAGCGAGTGATAATAGATGTTTCCATTTTGCCAAACTTCATTATTGAAAACCAAGGTTTTGTGGGAATATTTTTTTGTATTTGAGAATAAAATCTGCCCCTTGTTTGCTGGCTGTATTCCCATGCGTTTTTCCAATTATCCTGTAAATATGTTTTGGGAAGTGCTAACAGATCTTGACAATAATTTTGGTAGGGATAAACATCTCCACAAGACACCGCATCGTGAGCAAGTTTATCTGCGATTACATTGCCATCTATGTTTGAGTGTCCCGGAATCCACGTGAATTCTATGTGTAAGCCTTTATCCAGACATTCTTTGGTGATTTTTCTGATATTGAAAATTAAAGGAGAATATAGTTTTAAGGTAAATGGATTTTTCTGTAAAGCCTGTAAACAGCTTTTCGACTCTGAAAATATCACAGTCTTGTTTAGTTTTATAGTTTTTATGTGTACGGGACCGGCCGTTTATGAGCGGTAGCAGCCCCGGTGTACATAAACTGTGCGGAGACGGTTCCGGACGGTGAAGAAAACCACTGGTTGTTGATGCTTGTTCGGGCAGAGTGACTTTATTGTTCTTCTTATAATATCTGGATGCGAATGAATCTTAATGCGAGGGCAGTAGGGCACGCGATATTTATAGCGACTCTAATTGTTTCCGCGTATTTTCTCACAAAAGAATTCAAGGAATTGGCTTACACGCGCAACGCTAAATCAGTTCTCGGAATTGTGGCAGTCTGCGTGTAAGGGAGTTCAGAGATGTGCCGCTAGAGGCGCGGCTGTGCTAGAACAGCATATCCCGAGTGAGCGAGATAGCGAATCGGACCTTAGGTACGTCGAGGCAATACCGTATCGAGAGCCCTTTGCATTTTACAAATTATTTTAACATTATAAACGATCTATATACAACACAAATAAAACTTATCTAATTTATCTCAACCTAGCAGAGGGAGTAAAATACACACAAACATATCATTTTATTATACAACGGTCAACTCAAGGAATTTTATATACATCTTATTTCTAAACATAATAAATCATAATAATCTGTCCCGCACATTATGTATGTTTCCATTTTTGACGAAATCAAGATGGATGACTAAAGGATAAATTAATGAATCATAACTGACACTAAATAAAGGAAGGAAATTAGATCGATAAGTAGGAGAGTTTAAGGATAAATATTTTTGATAGCTAACTAAAAGACATGGAGCCGATTTATGTGTCCAATAACTTGACTTTTGGTACAACTCATATAAACACTCGAGTTTGTCAAGTAAAGGATGGTTGGAAAACTGTACAGTACGAAAAAAGAACTTGTTACATAGAAATTGCCGTCTCAAATGCAGTGGTGGGTCGCAGCATTCGACCTGCAATGCATTGGTAGGGCTAGACTTCATGGCACCGATTATTATACGTAAATCTTTGAATTGAATTAAATCTAATTTTTTAAGAGCTGTAATGTTTCCTGGTTCCTGTAAGAATGTACCATACTCTAACACGCTTCGTATGAGAGCATTATAAACAAGTTTTAATGAATAAGGATGAGCTCCCCACCAAACACCCGCTAAACATCATATCATATTTATCAATCTTTCACATTTTCCAATGACATAGTCGCAATGTTGAGCACCCGTTAATTTGGTGTCCAAAACTACACCCAAGAATTTAATGTGATCCTTAACCGGTATGGTTGTATTATCGTAACTCAAAGTGATATCTGGTGGTTTAATCATACGTGAAAAAAGAACAACCGCACTCTTAGAGGCTGACAATTGCAGACCATTCATATCCATCCACTCTTTTAAATTCGCTAATGCAACTGACATAGTGGACAGCGAAGTATTGATGGAAGAATTAGCGCTATATAATAACAGGTCATCAGCATACTGTAGAATTTTAATGTTCTCATTTACACAAATATGGGACTGTAGATCGTAGGTGTAAATATTATACAAAAGAGGACTGAGAACAGATCCCTGTGGGAGACCTTTGGAAACAGTTCAAGAAAAGTTAAGGCCATTTGTATTTAAATTTATTGTTCGTTCCGACAACACATTAAGAATAAAATGTACAAAAATTGGAGCAATTTGCAAAGACTCTAGTTTAATTTTTAGGACATTCAGGAGGACGTTATCATAGGCAGCGCATAAATCTACAAATACTGCTAAGAGTCAGTTATTGTTAGAAAAAGCAATGCGAAAATCTGAGGTCAGAATAGCTAAATTATCAATAGCGCTTTTACCCTCTCTAAAACCAAATTGAGTATTTGCTAACAGCCCTTTACTTTCTAAGAACCATTCTAATCGATTCTTTATCAGGTGCTCGGCTAACTTTATTAGTACAGATGATAATGCAATAGGCCGATATCCTGCAATATCGGTTGGTTGTTTGTTTGGTTTTAAGAAGGGCAACACTGTTTGTTGTTTCCAAGATGGAGGGATGTTTCTTGATAACAACACTGTATTTATTAAATCCAAGTAATAATTTATTGTATCATCGCAAACATTTTCAAGAAATGCATACGGTATTCCATCATTCCCAGGAGCTGAGTTTTTAGAATTGTGAAGGATTCCTTTTAATTCGTGCAAAGTAAACGGAGCGCTGAGACCTGTTAGGTTATAAGGAGTTATGAAGGGACAAGTGGGATTGTTGTTATCAGCTACCCAAGGGGGAGCTAATTTATCCATAAAAGAATCGGCTAATTCTGTTGGAATTGTACCGGAAGGCTTATTATAAGTAGCAGATTTAAATCTGTTGATGTATTGCCAAACTACGCTTGGTGGAGTGTTTGGGGAAATTGATGAACAGAATGAACGCCAGCCTTCAAATTTCTTCTTTTTGAAAAGTTTCTTAGTATCTGCTATGGCTTTAATCACTAAATCATAGTTACTATCTGACATGTCCTCTCTATGCCGTTTTTCAGCCTCTTTTCTATTTTTTATAGCACTGGTGCACTCGTTATCCCACCATGGAGGCGAGGGAACATCACCTAATGCCTTTGCACTCTCTATCACAGAACCATTAGTCACAACTGGAAGAAGACATAGTTTGGACTGTACACTAGATTTATACTTTTCCCAATCTTTACTATCCTTATGAGGAAGCTTGTGTTTAAGATGAGAGGTACGTTTTATATTTACAGGTTTATCAAATGGGAAGGTTATGACGATGGGGTAATGATCACTGCCATAAACAGATGAAAGTGTATCCCATAGTAAAGAGCTTGCAAGATATGGAGAACATAAAGAAAGATCAACTGCACTATCAATTTTTGTTAAGCGAGTAACCTTTCCCGTATTTAAAAATACATATATTAAGAGAATCAATAATATCTATCATTTCTTCCCCATAAAAATTTGTTTTAGAGCTGCCCCAACACTGACGATGGCAGTTAAAATCACCTAATACTAAAAAGGGCTAAGGTAAGTTAGAAATATTTTGTTTAACTTCATTGAGTATAGGTAGAGAGGGATGAGAAATATATATATAAACAAAACACATATTAGAAGTTTTTATGGCTATTATAGAAATTTCATTATGATGAGTTGGTATAGGTATTATGGAATAAGATATTGAGTCTTTAATAAGTATAGCCACTCCCCCATAGCCATCATCTCTGTCCTGGCGAAGAGTAGTGTATCCAGTAGCCTTAAATCTTAGATGTGGTTTAAGCCATGTTTCTGATAAGACGAACATGAAAGGGTCATACTTATTCAAAAGATAAATTATTTCACTTTTTTTACCAAGTATGCTTTGACAATTCCATTGCAATATTTTAGCCTGACTGTCCATTTTGGAGGATTTGGATAAAATTACTAATGATAGAGGCAACGTTGGACGGTGAATTATTGTTACTGTTATTATTACTAATATAGCAGGTGAGCAAATTGAGAATTAATTTAATCAGTTCAGGTAGGGATATATTTTGAGAATCAAGCTCTTTTTCTGTTTTACTATAACCACACCCATTATTAGGTGATGGTATATCAAATTCCCTAAGAATGTTATTATGAGCTTCAATGTCATAACCTTCGCTTACTTTAGGAGGAGAACGGGGTTTGAGAAAGACAGTTTTCTTATATGAAACTGATTCAGGTCTATTGTTAATCATATTATTTTGAACAGATTGATTGGGTTTAGACACAGTAGGAGAGGGGTTTTTGCAGTAACTCTCGAATATAATTTTGAGACACTAGGGAAACATTTTGAAGCTTCTGCATAAGATGTACAGTTGTGGGCCGTTTAATTTTTAATTTCCTGCTGTCTATTATATTCTGGGCAGGATTTGCTTGTTGCAAAGTGGGAACCTTCACAAGAGCAACAAAAGGCATCAAAGTTCTCTTCTCTATTACAGGAGTCACCAGAGTGGTTATCTCCACATTTGAAACATCTGGGTTGAGATCTACACTGGGTTTTAGTGTGTCCAAATCGGCAACAGTTGAAACATTGTATTGTAGGGAATATGTACAGATCAACAGGTAAAGCATTAAAGCACATGAAAATTCGCTTTGGTAGCACCTGGCCATCAAATGTCACCACTATGGATTGTGAAGGCTTCCATATTGCAGATCCATCTTGTATTATTTTAAAATTGATGCGTCTCACTTTAATTATTTTACCACAACCTATTGGTACAGAGATGTTTTCCTGTACTTCCTCGGGAGACCATTCAGCCGGGACTCCGCGGATGAGTCCCATCCTTGTTACATTAAATGTCGGGATAAAGGCTTTCATTTGATGAACTTCCAAATTTTTATTACTCATAAAGGAGTTAGCAGACATGTGAGATGAGAATGATATAGAAAGTTTGTTTTGGCCAATACGCTTAACACTCCCATTAACAATATCTTGTACGCAATTAGTTTTCAGAAAACGACCAAATGTCACAGGATGCAGTGAAGTGGCATCATTAGGAGCAGCTTGTATTTTCTGGACATGAACAACATATGGAGAAATATCAGTTTCATTATAAAGTATACGTCCTACTGGTGAGGGTGCAGGTATAGGCGAAGGAGTAGAAACTGTTGTAGGATCCGGATTTGAAACCAATGTATTTAATTCATCGACAACGGGTGTTGGAGTCTTTTCTTTAATGAAATTGTGCTCTTGTTTAGGAGATGAATCAGTACATTGACAATTATTATGGCTGTCTGTTCTGGAATCCAAACCTTGACGACGCTTTTTATTGCATTGCTTGCATACGTGTAAGCGACTACGTTTACGTGACCTTGTTGTAAAAGAACCATCGGTTTCCATTCCCGACTCATTGGACATTATTGTTACATACTTTCCTGCCGGGGGAACTATGTCCCCCAGGTCAGGAGGATCATTCATAATAGACTTACCAATTCGCAGCTAAGTATTTACAATTTAACACTATATATATACAATTAGATACAAATATGATAAAATTAAGTAATTCTGATCACCAATCCTACTAATATTATAAATGTGAAAGTTTAGATGTTTGGATGTTTGGATGTTTGGATGTTTGTTACTCAATCACGCCAAAACGGCTTAACGGATTTGGCTGAAATTTGGTACATAGATACTTGGTAGCCTGGAGAGGAACATAGGCTACTTTTTATCCCGGAAAAATATCACATTCCCGCAGGATAAAGTCGTGTAGTCCACGCGGGCGAAGCCGCGGGCGGAAAGCTAGTATCACTATAAATTAATTAAATAAAATCGCAAACCAAAAAACGCCTCCGACAAGTCAAACGTTTCCCGCCTTTTTTTTCTTGTTATAAATTGTGCTAAAAACTAGTGTCATTTTATTAGTGGAGGCCAAAGAGCATGTAATCACTATGGTGGAGGCTTTAACTAGTTTATAAAGTTATATAAAATGCCAAAACCGTATAAAAGTGATGCAAGAAACATAATTCTCAATGTATTTGAATTCATGAATGAAGAGAAGAGGTTGAGTGATCCAATAATTCCACTTGATAAATTATATGAAAGAGTAACCGCGGCTACAGGTTAATGTTGTCAGTTGTTGCTATGATTTACCCATTCGTTTTGTTTAGTTATAGCTAAACAAAACGAATAAAAATATTTTGTTATAATTTTAAATCATGCTATTCGAATACAGCAGAAATCAGTTGGTGAGCATAATGCTTTAGTTTGTAGCTGAATATTTGGTGTTAATGCTGTAAAAAATATATTTATTCATTTCTTATGCTGTCTGCTTGTTTTGCATTGTTCATCTATATTTAAAAACAATGTTTGTATGTTTGTGTTCTGTGCTTTCCGAAGCTATTGATCAGATTGTGATGAAATTTTGGTAAGTTGTTCTGGGGAAGCGTGTGAGGATTTATACTTACTTAATATGTTTGTACGTAATTTCGGTACCTATACTTTACGTGGTATTACACAACGCATGTAGGTACCCAAAACCAGTGATGATAAAATTAAGTGTTCTATTTTGCAGGTGTAAGTGAAAGATTTCTACGTACATTAATTAAGGAAAAGCATCAGGCTGTTGCAACAGGCTTCAAAATTTCTTCACCGGGGAAAAAAAAGAATAAGAATAGATGGAAAGGTCGAAATTGATAATTTTGACCTCGGTGTTATAAGAAGGAAAATTCAAGAATTTTACTCCATTAAAAAAGAAATACCTACTATTCCAAAACTACTTATTATTTTACGAATTGAAATAGATTTTAACGCGAGTCGTGAAACCCTTCGAAAACTTTTGCGTGAAATCGGTTTTCGATACAAGAAAACGCAATCTAATAGAAAAGTCCTCATTGAGCGCAATGATATATCGGCATAATATATTTGGATGAGACTTATATCCACTCATCACACACCGCCGGACGTTGTTGGCAAAGTGGTGACGTTGATGGTGTTCTAAATCCGGTTTCAAAAGGAAACCGGTGGATAATAGTTCATGCGGGCGGAGAAACAGAATTTGTAGAGAATGCTTTACTTATTTTTAAATCAAACATGAAAAGTGGTGACTACCATGATGAAATGAACAATACCAATTTCAAAAAATGGGTCACAGAAAAGATGCTCCCTAATTTACACACAGAGTCTATAATTGTGATGGATAACGCTCCTTAGGTACCATAGTATTTGTATTAACAAATGTCCGACTACAAATTGTAAAAAAGCTGATATGCAAAATTGGTTTACGAAAAAAAAATGGACTTTAGACTTTTAGATTTACCTACGTAATAATAAAGTAAAACACAAACCAGCCCCTGTACCGGCGAAAAATCTGGGTATGGACATGGGCTTCATTTGACATTTGAATCCCATTATGCCTATATAAGGTCAAAACTTGGGCTTCAAATGTCAAATGACGCCCATGTCCATATCCAAATTTTTTTGCCGGTAGACCCCAGCACCACAATATGAAATCGATAATTAATTAAGGCAAAACAGACACACTGTTGTAAGATTGCCTCCTTATCATTGCGATTTAAATCCAATCAAGATGATCTAAAGTTCGATGAAACGCTATGTTGCTGAGCATAACATAGGAAAATCAAATCATGAAATACCATTAGTTGCAGACGCTCAAGAATGGCAAAATACTGTGCCCATGTGAAGAGCGTTGAAAAAAAGTACTTCAAAAAAGAAATGCTTATTTAGGTGAACCATTTATCGTAACTTTAGCTAGTGAAAGTAAAGGTAGTGATTCTGACGATGAAAATGACTTAGTTTGATAGTTCAACTACAGACATTCTTAGAATCCAGCATCAATACACAGATGGTTTTCTACGTGATCAAAACTATAACATTATAAGATAATCGATTAATACTTACTTCAAACTGCCGAGAAGATCAACCAATTCATGCATGAACTATTATCCACCGGTTTCCTTTTGAAATAGGATTCAGAACACCATCAACGTCACCACTTTGCCAACAACGTCCGGCGACATGTGATCAGTGAATAAAAGTCACATCCAAATATATTAAGGCTTTTCACCATAATCGTTCTGCTTAATTTTCTGCAGATAAGTTGCTCGTCAGGCCGATATAATAATCATTAACCTCAATGAGGACATTCCTATTAGATTGCGTTTTCTTGAATCGAAAACTGATTTTATAGAATTTTTACTTTGAAGTTTTTTTTGTTAACTAATATTCTTACGAACCGCTCACATAGTCACATATGTCGAGACGCGCGGATAACGAATTCACACTAACACGATTAAGTGGTTAAGTAAATTGCTTTTGATACTATTTTGGCTTAGGGTGAGGCCAAACGAACGTAATTTTGTGAGTCGTGAGTAGCAGAAATTCTGCTGCATTCGGTTTCATTGAAAAGTCATATTTGATCTATATAACCGGTTTCAGGACCCAAATTCTGCGACTCACGGCTCACAAAATTGCATTCGTTTGGCCTTACCCTTACATCGCAAAGTAGAACTACTACTTACTAGTAACTATTTAGTAATCTGTGGTAGAACACTTCATCTTTTATTACACTTACTTCAAGCTGCCGAGAAGATCAACCAATTTTTGACCAGTTGTGTGCAAGATGCCCTGTCAAGATGCAGGCAGGCTGTCGCATCGTTGGGACCAAAAAATATACTTTAGCCACTTCCGAATGGCCAAAAAACCAGCCCAGGGGGCCGATTCTCAGGCAATCGAGAAAAGTTCACTTTTATAAGCTCGAAATTCAAATATAACACATTTTGTGTATTGTCAGAATTTCACAATCGAAAAAGTTCGATCGAAAACCAGTCGAACGCAACGAGTGGTACGGACCAATCGACGTTCGTATACGAACTTAGCTCTCAAAATGAATTTGTTGACATGTGGGACGGTTTAGTTTGTTTGAAACGTTCTAACTTCTCAATAGAAACCACAAATAAAATGTTCGACATACGAATTACCACACTGAAAAAGTTCGAATGCCTGAGAATCGGGCCCCAGAGCGTACTGTGGTATCATATTGTTAGGATATGATACCTCCTTGCATTGTCTATGGTTGATTTATGTTTAAATTAGTATTCAAAAATATCGAATGCATTGTCATCATTACGCGAGCAGTTTGTTTTAGTCCAGACGATTCCACGGTCGCGTGTTGTAGTAGATATAGAATATATCGGCCATGGTGCCGCAGTAAAGATTTATATCGATATTACATTTATTATTTAATAGAATCCCAGTGTAGGGCTTCTTATGGTGTTAGGCGCAAATCTTCGCAGATCTATACTGTAGTTTCCATGTTTCAGACCCTTTGGTGAAGATGGAGGTCTTATTGTTCGACGGCATCCACGGAGATGTCGAAGTTTTTTTTCGGAGCTACGAAATAATGACGGCTCTGCAAGGCTACGAAGGCGAGGCCAAGAAAATCGTCGTCGGAGCTTTCTGCACGGGCGCAGCCCGCTATTTCTACGATAAGATCGTCGATATGGTGAAAGACTACGACGAAATGAAGAAGGAGTTTATCAGGGAGTTTGGTCTTGTATCGGACCCACTTGCTGAATTTTTTGCGAGAAAGCAGTATTTCAACGAAAATTCGTTGGAATATCTGTATGCGTTGGAGATATTAGCCGCTCGTGCTGGGAACGCAATTACAGAACAGTTGTTCATACAACAATTCCTGCGGACAACCGACGTTGTCACACGCAGCAAATTGATGTCGCAAATCTACGTCGACAAAACGCATTTAAAAAAAGTAGTGAGACAGTTGTATAACCTTGAGTGCTTCGAGGAATGTGCCCCTAATATGTGTGATTCTAGCAGTGGTGATAAATCTAATCAATGTGTTTATTTTGTGCCGGAGTTAGAGAATGTGCCAACTCCCAATCAATGTGCCTCTCGCACGCCAAACGAGAAACCCCATGATTGTTGTGAAAATTGTTTTATTAATTGTAGAGCTCAAGCCCCGATGATGCCCATCACGACATCATCTTGGAGGACGACTGAGACGTCCCCACAATCTATTAATAATATTGTTGTAAGTAAAGAAGAGGATTGTATGCAGCTGACGTTGGTGCAGGACAATCACAACACAAGTAAGCGTACGCCGTCTTTACCTATTGAGTGTCGTGGTCAGAAAATAGACGCCTTGGTGGACACCGGTGCGAGTGTGTCGGTAATATCACAGACGGTAGTAGACAGTCTAGGTCTCAGTGTGGACATGGTGAACGCTGAACTACGAAATGTGAGTGGTGGAAAACTTTCAATAGTAGGGAAAACTAATGTATGTTTCTTGATAGATAACGTGTTGTTTACACAGCGATTCGTTGTTGTAAGGGACATTATACCAAACATAGTGTTGGGTTGTGATTTTATTAGCAGGAATAGCATAATTTTGAATTTTGAAAAATTTTGTATAATTTACAAAAAATTTAATTTTGAATTTAATGTTGACATGAATTTTATGTTGACATCGATTGACATTGATGACAATGAGTCACAACAGTCACAAGTGATAGATGTCTCGAATGACGGATGTCAAAGTAATTTTCGAAAAAGTAATATGTCAGAAAAAAGTTCGCATGTCATTCCTAGATTAAAAAGTTTTTTTATGAATAAAAATAGGAATGACAGTAAAATGAAGAAAGGCGCGAAAAAGTTTGAAAAGTCGAATATGAATAGGATTTCGAAATCCAATTTATGTTCGTTATGTAATATTAGTTCTTTACGAAATAAGAAACGAATTAAATTTGTTACATATAAAATTAAATGTAAAAACAAATTTTCTTTTATAGATTCATTTTATAATAGGGATAGAAATAGGATAGGATTTTAGGATGTTTTATAATAGTGATTGTTAGATAGTTGAAATGTATAATTGTGTGATTTGTATTAATATGTGTTTCTTTTTCATGTACGGAAATACTGCACCTGAAGCCCACGAAGTGTCCTGTGGTCCATTTATGATGTACTTATTTAATTTTTTTTAAATGTTTAATTTAATAAAACAATTATTTTTTTGCATTTTTACTAATTAGTAGACATCGTGTCGTGTCTCTTTACCTTCATGGGATAGGGCAGGAGGATGACCTATTATCTAATTAGGTGTGAGAATCCTCTGACCTTAACTTATGTTGATATTGACATCACGTTTCGTTAATGATCTGGACCACAAAAGTAACACTTCTGTGTTTCATTTTATTTCCGTTTTAGTTAGTTTGTAAGTTGTTTCGATGTCACTTAAGGAACGAGGTGACGTCAACATTTGTTGGTGAGGGGGGAGGAAACCCTGATGGTCCAATAAGGACCAGGGTCATATCCTGTTTGTTGCAGGATCCCTCTAACCCTGACTGGCAATGTTGTCGACACCACGCTACATAAACTGTGGTGGCCCCTAGTAGACAGTCTGCTTGAGGTTACCACAGGTTTATGAAGTTCCAAGCTTGTTGTCGGGTACCTTTAGAGATGAGGGGTTATTTTTGGGTAATTTCGTAGTCAATATATTATTGGTGCTTGTCCGACATGTTTGATCTTGGAATTTCGACTTAGTTAATGCTTAAATGAGCTAGGGTTAGCTTTGATTGTAACTACATATGATGTATTAAGGTTAGGTTTAAGGCTGGGCAGACCTTTTCCCTTGGTTTTGGTATGTCGAGCCAATGCAATGGATGGTTTGTTTTGATTTCAAGAAATTAATAATTATATCAACCATTGTCCTGGCTGTCCGTTAGTGAGGACCAGTCTTATTGATGTGATATCGTTCCAAGGTAGGCAGGGCCTTCGCTTTAGGGTAATCCATGTAGGAAAAAACATTTCTTTAGTAAGAAAGGTTTTTTTGTTGCGGCAGCGGCATGTGGTATCATATTGTTAGGATATGATACCTCCTTGCATTGTCTATGGTTGATTTATGTTTAAATTAGTATTCAAAAATATCGAATGCATTGTCATCATTACGCGAGCAGTTTGTTTTAGTCCAGACGATTCCACGGTCGCGTGTTGTAGTAGATATAGAATATATCGGCCATGGTGCCGCAGTAAAGATTTATATCGATATTACATTTATTATTTAATAGAATCCCAGTGTAGGGCTTCTCGGGCCCCAGAGCGTACCTACCCGTGCTCCAGGACAAGCTCAAACCATCCGCTAGGTCGTTTTTTTTTGCGCTCGTGATTCAATCATTAGAATCCTTTACTTGCTCGTGACTCATCTACGGCCCTCGCTTTAAATCCGTCCTTTATTCACTAGTTGCATAATATACTATTTTCTGAAGTGTAACACACTTAAAAAAGTGGACGTGTCTCTAATAGGGTAGACAACGTTGGAGACAACTGCACGGACAGAGAAAATCACTCACTCACTCATCACGAAATCTTAAAAACTACAAGTGCTAGGAGTCTCAAATTTTGCATGGGGGCGCCTTTTAGGTGCTCACTAAGACGGGATTTTGTAAAATTCAACCCCTAAAAAGGGGTAAAACAGTGTGGCAAACTTTGTATGGGATTCTTTGGCCCAATTGACTTGCAAGAACAATGCTCAAAACGTCCCCACCCTTGTAGCACTTTAAAACCTATATCAATTGAAGGGCCATAGTCATCTTATCGTTTTATTATATGGCAGCAAAACTGAAATGACTGTCCGGAAAAAGTTACATCAACATGAAGAATCCGGAATCAGTCAATGTTGCTGTTTTTTTTACATGATGTAGCCTAAAAATATAATAAGTACTATAAATTATAAGGACGTAGGATTTCAATTTATTAACTGCACAACACACACGCAACTGCACACCGCAACACACCGCAGAAGGAACTTTGGATAGTACCAAGCTAGGGAACTATAAGCTTCGATCAACAATAACACACTGACATTATTTATTAAATAATATTAGAAAGATTTATTTAAAAGACTGTTTGTTTTTTTATATACCTACTTATGTAAAATAAAATAAAAAAATTGTATAAGATGGTCAAGTATTTTTATTTGACAAGTCCTTTAAAAATCTTCAAACGAATAATAAATACTATTTTTTGATTATCCCGTAGTAATGTTTCTTGGTAAACAAAACACGAAAAAGTTGTCAGCAACACATCTTCGATCATATTTTGACACATTTTTAATAAAGAACATTTAAACAGCAACATGACCACGACAAAGTACCTACACAAGTCGTGGGCCACACTGGAGCGACCGCATGGCGCGGAGGCGACCTGCGGATCCGCAAGACGCGTGAACACGTACCCGGTCGCGGCAACCGCCCGGCGCGGCGCCCGGACGCGCCAGTGTGGCCTCCTGTCCGTCTCAATAGTTATATTTGTTTTTCCCGCTCAACATGGACGCAAGACGCGCCGCTCCAGTGTGGCCCACGACTAACGCGAAACCGTGACCAATTCCGGTTTCTTCATGTTGATATATAACTTTTTTCAGACAGATTTTTCAGTTTCACTGCCATACAATTAATTAATGATAAGATGGCTTTAGCCTTTCGAATGGTATGGGTTTCAAAGTGCTCGCCGACTTATACCCAAGTAAGTTTTGTTCCCGAGATTGAAGAGTATTTCTGAAAAGATCGGCGGCTCGCCAATCTTTTCAGAGGTAAGTAAATACTCTTTACTGAGAAGTCGTCAACCTTTCTGAATATCTCGCAAACTACAATTGGTCTTACTTCAGAAGAATTTATTCTATCGATAAGTAAGAAAGGAAAGAAACGCAGGAAAAGGTTCACCGTTGCAATCCGCAATAAACAGCTAAGAACTGCGTCTGTAAAATACGCAAAACATAATCCTGATGTTAATCGAGAGCTGTCAAAAGGTATACGAGGGCTGTTCAAAAAATAAGGTGACTTTTAAATTTTCACGGATTACGTAAATAAAATTTTTGATTTTTTTGTGGCGTTATGTTGGTACTCCTGTCTGTCGCTTATGCTGACAAGGTCGGCCATTTTGGAAGTTTAATTAGTTTTTGACAGCTAAAAAGCGCGAAGGTGTTTTTCCTCTGCGGCGATTTTTGCTTATTCCAAAAAAAATTATCAAAGAATGTGCATCAAATTTTGCGTGAAAAACAAAATAAAGAGCGCAAAGATACTATGGAACTGTTGCGCATAGCCTCTGGCGATTCTATTTTGAGCAAAAAAAGCATTTATAAGTGGTATAAGTTGTTCGCGGAAGGTCGAGATGATGTCAATGATGAGGAGCGTCCTGGTCCTGGACGGCCCAGCACCGTATTCCTCACAGTTTTCTTTGATTGCAGAGGCGTGGTGCATTAACGAGTTCCTACCACAGGCTCGTACGGTTAATAAAGAGTACTACCTCGAAGTTATTCGCAGTTTGCGCGAAGCCATTCGCAAAAATCTACCAGACATGTGGAAGGATCAGAAGTGGCTTTTGCACCTCGACAATGCACCGGCTACACATCGTTCCTTGTTCGCAATGTTTTGGCCAAAAACAACACAGTATTGCTGCCTCAGCCACCGTATTGGCCGGACCTGGCCCCCTGCGACTTCTTCCTACTCCCCAAACTGGAAAGGTCCATGAAAGGACGACGATTTGACACAATTGAGGAAATTAAGACACCATCGCTGGAGGAGCTGAACAAGATTCCGAAAAACGATTTTCTTAAGTGCTTCGCGGATTGGAAGAAGCGTTGGCACAAGTGTATTTTATCAGAGGGTGATCACTTTGAAGGGGGCAAAATACAAATTGATGAATAAATAAATGGTTTTAGAAAAAAAACAAAAGTCACCTTATTTTTTGAACAGACTGTGTACTTACCGAAAAAAATCCCGACGTAAATCGACAAGCAGTACAGCGGTAAGTGTTCATCCAGTAATCCCCACGTTAATGAAGCTTCTGCTGCAAGATACTTACAGGGAAAGGATATTGCTACCTTGGACTAATAAACATAATTCAGGTTTCAGTTATGAACATCTCACCGAATATTGCTCGGATAAATCAATTAAATTTCGGCCTCGCATTTCATGTACCTGGTGCCGCACCCTGAAATGGCGTGATGACCCAGCTGGGTTATGTTGTAATTGTGGAAAAGTTCAGCTAGATCCTATATTGAACCCTATCCTGAGCCCTTAGGTACACAGTCTGCTTACGGATCTACATCTGTTATCTGAGCATTTTCTTTCCTCTGTCCGTAATTATAATGGATGTTTCCAGATGACATCTTTTGGAGCTAAAGAGGTAAGTACCTACCTAAGGGAGGGCAATTTTATGCCAACTTTTAAAGTTCAGGGCCAAGACTATCATAGAATAGGAAGCTTATTAGCAGAGCCCCAGCAACAACCGTCCTTTTTACCCGACTGCAACAGAAGGACGGTTATGTTTTTCAAGAGTATGTACATACATACTTTTGAAAAACATAACCCTCATACATATGTATGTAGATTTCTATGTTCCCTGTTACAGCGTAAACGATTCGAAGGATTTTAACGTATGAGGTGTCGTTCGATTCGTCTTGATAGCGCGAGTGACACTGGGTACATAAAAAAAAAAAAAAAATATTTTGATGGCATATTGCAACATCTAATTTTTTTTTCTACCTATCCCATCGAGTGGGGTATTAAAATGGGTTTTCAATAGCGATTCCATAAATATATATAACTTGCACTTTTCCAAAACTCTTCGCATTAATTTATCCAAATAAATATAAAAGAACTTACTACCTAATTTAAAAATTTACTTCACACTATTATTAAACTTACTTATGATTTACTGATAATCTATATATATAAAAATGAATCCCTATTTCCCTTGGTCACGACATCACGCGTGAACGGCTGGACCGATTTGGTTAATTTTGGTCTTGAAATGTTCGTGGAAGTCCAAGGAAGGATATAGGGGTAGGGCAGGGGTAGGGGTAGGGTAGGGTAGGGGTAGAGTACGGGTAGGGTAGGGCGGAGTAGTGGGTAGGGCCACGGGAACGAAGCCGCGCTGGGTCAGCTAGTGAACTATAAAAAGTCTAAAATAAAAACATAATTATAAAAAAAACAAAATACCCGACAGGGGACTGTTCGGTGAAACGCTTTATAATTTAAAAGGTCCCCTTACTGCAATGGGAAATTAAAAAGCTTGTTTTTAACCGACTTCAAAAATTGAAAAGGAGGAGGTTATGTATTCGTCGCGTTTTTTTTCATATGTAGGTATGTACACCGATTACTTGAAGACGGCTGAACCGATTAAAATGATTCAAACGTTATAACATCAGGTTTTTTCCCAAGCTGGTCCCATTTTTTGAAATTTTGAAATCGGTTCAGTAGTTTTCAGGAAATCTTGAAAATACTGTCGTTTTCGTTACCACTTTATGTGAATTTATTACGTATCTTTAGGCATAACTCCTTTGTTTATAAACCGATTTAGATGATACTTGTTTTGTTAGAAAGGGGATACTTACCTTAACGTATTTTAACCGACTTCAAAAAAGGAGGTTTTCAGTTTGATCACATACCTATTTACCAGAATACACGTAAATTGCCTGCATGATGCACTAAAAATAGTAAAATAAAAATTATTTTTATAAAGAAATAAAACCGCCTTCAAAAAAAAATGACATCCAAAAAGTAAGAAATAATCCCTCACCAAATAACGTAAGTACTTTGAAGTCGTGCGGGTTTTAACAAAATCAACAAAAATTGTACATGTTTCACGCCCGACTTCAAAGTACTTACGTTATTTGGTGAGGGATTATTTCTTACTTTTTTGATGTCATTTTTTTGGAGGCGGTTTTATTTTTTTATAATTCCCTTTTTAGTGGTAAATTTTTTGCAGTCGGGCATTTTGTTTTTTTTTAATAATTATGTTTTTTTACAAAATTATTTTGTAGGTGAGCAAGAACGTGAAAGCGACATTCGATGTGGAATTTATCCTGGCGTGAAACCGGGCCTGGTGAGAGTGGTGAGTCAGTTGCAAAGCATGCTACACTGTCACAATAAATACATTTTGGACTTTAAAGCAGCTGTAGAGTCCATTCCTGCGGGTCAGGAGGACTTTCATATAATAAATATACTTATTAATAAATGCTGATAAGGAACCACACGGAAAACACTAGGGTCGTTTCAATGTCCCTGCTGTAAGAGAAGTCACTGTTCTTATTGTTGGTCCAGGATTTTGAGAAAAGATATATTAAAATTTTTACTTTTTGCATTCATAACGCAATTTTTATACTTGAAAAATGGAAAATGAAGTATTTTAGAAAAAATCGACCCGTGGTTAGAGCAGTCGCCCGGAAAGCGAAAGGTCGTGCGTGGGTTCGAGTCCCATCGGAGCTAGCTGTGAGACGGGTCGATTTTTCTAAAATACTTCATTTTCCATTTTTCAAGTATAAAAGAGATATTGTTCTGCACAGTAGAAATAATAGACTGGTAAGAATCAGTGAAATTCATCAATCGTATGATACCTTTCAGTACCCTCTTATGTTTTGGTGTGGAGAAGATGGCTATTGTACAAATATTTCGCAGGGAAATCCAAATACTAAAGTTCTCCTTAGTAAGACTGTATCTGCAGCTGATTTCTATAGCTATAGAATTATGGAACGTGACGAAGAATGCTAGTTGCTACGGTTCCGTAATCTTCACAACCAATATCTGGTTGACATGTACACTAAAATCGAATCTGAAAGGCTCAATTTTATACGTTACAATCAGAAAAAACTGAGAAGTGAGGAGTACGTGCATTTAAAAGACGCAATGTCAAGACCTGATTGTCAGCTGACGGAGGTCGAAAAAATTTTTATTTTACCGTCATCTTTCACGGGGGGTCAAAGATACATGGATGGACGCTATGACCTACGTGCGCCATTACGGAAGGCCTGATTTATTTATAACCTTCACCTGCAACCTAAAATGGCCCGAAATCACAGAAAACATAAAAAAGGACAAAAACCGCAAGATAGGCACGATTTGGTGGCAAGGGTGTTTCACATTAAAGTAAAACAGCTAATGAAACTCCTCACTAAGGACTCCATATTCGAGGTAACCAGGTGTCACATGCATAGTATCAAATGGCAAAAACGTGGTCTCCCTCATGTACACATTTTATTATTGTTGGAGGAGAAGATCAGGCCGGAATCTATTGATAAAGTATAATACTTGCTGAGATATCGGATTAATATTATCAAAACGACAATGATCCATGGGCCTTGCGGTGCAATTAACAGAAATTCTCCATGTATGAAGGATGGCTCCTGTGCAAAAATACCCAAAACCCTTCTTGAAAGAGACTGAATCTGGCGGGGATGGTTATCCTAAATATCGCAGACGATCTCCTGGATTTACTGCAAATATACGTGGAGTCGATATTGATAATCGTCTTGTACCGTATAACCCAGTACTTTTACGAACATTCTCGGCCCACATTAATGTGGAATATTGTAATTCTGTAAAGTCAATAAATTACATATGTAACTGTAAATAATAAATAAAGGGTCTGACCAAGCAGCATTCACAGTTGAAGATTTTAATGAGGTGACGAAGTATGAGACAGGACGGTACATTGGCAGCTCTGAAGCGGTTTGGCAAATACTCTGCTTTCAATTGTAATTCATCTTGCTGTACATCTCGAAAATGGTCATAGTGTCTATTTTATCGAAAATAGTGTTGTAAATAGGATTAATCACCCACCCAAAACGACAATGATGGGATTTTTTTAACTCTGTCAAGTAGACGAATTTGCTAAGACGCTTCTTTATTGCGAAAAAGGAAAGCCAGTTAGCGGCTTTCCTGGTGTAAAAAAGAGCAAGTTTTGGAAAGGGTATATACACTGTGCATCCCAATAACGGAGAATGCTATTTTCTTCGTATTCTCCTACATGAAGTTATGGGTCCCACATCATTCGCTGAGTTAAAGACCATTAATGGCGTGGTTCAACCTACTTATCACGTGACATGTGTAGGGTACGTGGCTTGCTGGAAGATGACGCTCATTGGAATTGTACTTTGGAGGAAGCATCTCTCTCAGAATCTCCCAAAAACATGGCAACTATTTACCATCATGTTAATATTTTGCCTGATATCAGACCCCGTTCTCTTTGTGTTATAAAGTTCTACAAAGCTCCCGTCACCGGGCCCCATTAATTGTTTGATAAGGAATGACCGCCTTGCGTTGATATTCGTTATGAGCCTACGACTCGTGTTTTGTTTACATTAACTAATTACTTCGGCGTAGTCTTACCTTTCGCTTTGTTCTTTGTGTCGAGATTGTATTACTCGTATTATATTTGGGGCCCGCGGGATGTAGTTAGTTTGAATTCATTCCTGTTTGTAACTTTGGTGACTGAACACGCAATTGATTTAATACTGCAGTTTAATTTCGCCACCCTGACCCAACTTCTTTTACACTTCAGAAGTGGGATAAGGGACAATGTCTGGACCTTATATTCGTGGTCTTGGCAAGCGCCGCCGCAAGGATTCAACATCGTCATCGACGGAAGAAGAAAATGAAAATTTTTTCTTGGAAGAACACTACGTAGCGCCGCAGACAAACAAGAGACTACGAGTTACTCCAACTGATGCAGAAATTATACCGAAGTTTTGCCCGGAAGATAAATCAAGCAACATAAAAAGCTGGTTACATAAGATTGACCAACTCGGAGATGTCTATGACTGGAACAGTAAAGATCGGCAATTTATAATGCAAATTCGCCTTCGCGGTTCTGCACGAGAATGGTATGACGACCTAGAGGACTACGATATGACCTGGGAAGAATGGAAACAAGCGCTCCAAACCGCTTTTCCGCGATCAACTGACTTTGTAAACAGACTGGAAGAAATGTTGGCACGGACGAAAACGGAATCGGAAACGATGACAAAGTACTACCACTCAAAATTGTCTCTACTTAAAAAGTGTAATATCGATGGAGAAGCAGCAATTTCTTGCATTATCAGAGGCTTGCCAATCGAACTGAGAGCGAACGCCAAGGCATACCAATGCAATACGCCCGAAAACTTATATTTTGGTTACTTATCATCGCTTGAAAACTACAAGCGGGTTGAAGCAGCAAGTGCCATACGGAAATCTACTTGGAGAAGAGGCACCTACGGGAGTAATAACTATTTTGCAACAACGACGAACAAGGATACTTCATCGGAAACATCGAAACCGTTATTACCGAAGATCTGCTACGTGTGCCGAAAACCAGGACACGAGGCAAGGGACTGCACGACTTCGCCACGACGCTGCGAGGTGTGCCAGCGCATCGGGCACGTTGCTGCGAGCTGCTGGTTTTCTGCAGGGACTTCGCGTCAACAATCAAATAAGGTCAGTAATGTCATGGTTGTCACACATAATTTACATGAAGATTTATATAAAAGAATAGTATATGTGGATGGAAATCAGATCCTTGCTTTTGTAGACACAGGCAGTAAATTGAACATTATAACAACTACGCAGGCAACAAATTTGAATTTAAAAGTTAGTCCATCTAGCGTCATTATGAAAGGATTTGGAGGTTCACATATACAATCATTGGGTACATCATTTATAAATGTCGAAGTAGATGATATTATGTTAAACGGTATAGTTGAAATTACAGATTATAATTTTGGAGAAATAGATTTGATTATCGGGCAACCAATGATTAATAAAGAAAATGTTAGTTTGGTTACGACAGCAAACTCTGTGAGATTTATAACTACTTGTGGTTTGGAAAATCTTTTATCAAATATCAAGTTGAGCATATTTGACTATGTTTCAAAGTTTCCGATTTATTTGAAATATGATACTTTTTTGCCAATACGAGATTACGCTTATGTAGAAGTAAAAGTGGAGTGTCCACACAGTGAACATGATGTTACACTTATGACTCAACCTGTGTACTTTCAATTAGGGAGTTTATCTTATTTAATTCCACAAGCCATTATAAGTTCGAAACAATGCTTCTTAAAGATTATCAATGTAGGCGATCAGGCTATTGAGTGGAAGGCAAACAAATTAATTGCTAGAGCAGAATTAGTTTCACTCGGTGATTTGAGCAAAACATCTTGCCTTCAAACAGTGAACCGAATAGAAGAGCCTGAAAAGCGAGTGCTCACAGTAAGCGATATAAATGTTGGTCAACTGGATGATGCGGATAGGGGCAGACTTTTACATATTCTTAACAAACATATAAATTCATTTGCCTTTTTTACAAAAGAGTTAGGTTGTACTGATTTGATGGAAATGCATATAAAAACAACGGTAGATCAACCAGTTTATTTTAAACCTTACCGTCTATCTCATAAAGAAAATGATATTGTGAACAGCAAAATTCAAGATCTCATCGATGCTGGCATAATTCAGGAGTCCGAATCAGATTATGCTAGTCCAGTAGTATTAGTTAAGAAAAAAGGAGGTGATTACCGGTTGTGTGTCGACTATCGAGCCTTAAATGCAAGAACAGTAAAAGATCGTTTTCCATTACCTCATATTGAAGATCAAGTGACACGTCTGTGTGGGAAGTTATTTTTTACTACCCTTGATCTTGCACAAGGCTATTATCAAGTTCCCATGGCTGCAGATTCTGTACATAAAACTGCTTTCGTTTCACCCTCAGGGCAGTATGAATTTTTGAAAATGCCCTTTGGACTTGCTAATGCACCGGCTGTATTCTCTCGATTATTACGCATGACTTTAAGAAGTGTTAGTGAAGATATAGCTCTGTATTTAGACGATGTGATGATTGCATCTATCTCAGTTGAAACAGGATTACGGACATTAGAAAAGGTGCTCCACCTGCTCAGAGATGCAAATTTAAAATTAAACTTAAATAAATGTTCATTTCTCAAAAAGAGCACTAATTATCTGGGTTATGAGGTTACAGCAGGTACGATACGACCAGGTCAAGCTAAAATAAATAGTGTTGCCGAGTACAAAGTACCAAAAAACGTTCATGAAATCAGACAATTCATTGGTTTGACCTCATATTTTAGAAAATTTATCCGAGGTTTTGCTGAAATTGCACGGCCGTTAACAGAATTAACTAAAAAGAATACCGAATGGCGATGGGGCTCGAAACAACAACAAGCATTTGAAACCTTAAAACAGAGACTAATCCAGCGACCAGTTTTAGGTATTTATGATCGAAATGCTGAGACAGAACTACATACTGACGCAAGTAAATTAGGCTTAGGGGGAATACTTATGCAGCGTGAATCTGACGGATGTTTAAGACCGATCGCGTACTTTAGTAGGGTCACGAGTCAAGACGAGCAGTTTTACCATAGCTACGAGCTTGAGACACTTGCTGTAGTAGAATCACTAAAACGATTCAGAATTTATGTGACGGGTATACATGTGAAAGTTGTCACGGATTGCGCTGCGTTGCGTACCACTCTCCTTAAAAAGGATTTAATTCCCCGCATAGCTCGCTGGTGGCTTACTATTCAAGATTTTGATTTAGAAATAGAATATCGTCAGGGTGAACGAATGAAACACGTGGATGCCCTGAGTAGAAATCCTGTTGCTAAAACAGTATTATTGATTGATGATACGGATTGGTTAGTGACTTTACAGTTGCAAGATGATAATATTCAGAGTATAATGACTCAAATACGCGCGGGCACGACTAATCGTGACATCACAAATAATTATATAATCAAGAAGGATCTTTTATACAGAAAGACATTGGCAGGTGAAAGATTTGTTATGCCGAAATCAGCCAAATTTAGTTTGCTACAAAAGTTTCATGATCAAATAGGACACCCAGGTTTCAATCGTTGTGAGCAGGTTATTAAAGAACAGTTCTGGTTCCCAGGAATGACGCGTTTTATACGCAAATATATTAGCTCTTGTTTACGATGCGCTTATGGGAAAGGCGAATATGGCAAGCAACAGGGGGAATTGCATCCTATTGCCAAGGAACCTATTCCTATGCATACGTTGCATGTTGACCATGTCGGTCCATTCGCTAAGACAAGGAAGGGAAACAACTACGTTCTTGTGATTATAGATTCGTTCACAAAATTTGTGTTTGCCAAACCTGCGAAAAGTTGTGGTTCCATTGAAACAATAAGACTTCTTAAGGACATATTTAATTTATTTGGATTTCCTCACAGAGTCGTTACTGATCGGGGTAAAGCTTTTACAAGTAGGTATTTTAAGCAGTTCGCAGAAGAAGCGCAGTTCAAACATATTTTGAATGCTATAGCCAGCCCACGATCAAACGGTCAAGTTGAGCGAGTAAATCGAACCCTCATTGATGGTCTTAATACC
This sequence comes from Crambus lathoniellus, assembly GCA_949710035.1. Taxonomy (NCBI): domain Eukaryota; kingdom Metazoa; phylum Arthropoda; class Insecta; order Lepidoptera; family Crambidae; genus Crambus; species Crambus lathoniellus. The sequence goes on from OX453296.1 coordinate 37,078,905, forward strand.
ATGTCGGAAAGTGAATGCACTTGGGATGAAAAACTGTTAGATGTTGTATGGGGTATTAATAATACTCCTAATGCCACTACAGGTGTTGCACCCTTTAAACTCATGTTCGGGCACGGCACCTCTCGTCTTCCTGCATATCCTAATTCAAATCCAGATAATTATAGCGCGCAGCAAGAACAATTAGGAGAGCGTAGAGCTACGGCTAAATTACGTATTGACCGTAATATGACATTAATGAAAACTAAGTTTGATGTTAAACATAAGAAATGCAAAAAGTATACAGTTGGACAACTCGTTTTGTGGAAAGGCGGCACAACCAGAGATCCTGCTTCTAAAGTTGCGAGGAAATTCGAAGATCTTTACACAGGTCCTTATAAGATTTGTGTAGCTGACCACTCTCTAGACCGTTATACAATTGCCAGTATAAAAGGAATAAAAGGTTATAGAAAATTTAATGCTGTAGTTTCAGGTGAAGCTCTTCGACCTTATAAACCTACAGTATCCGATGATGATAGTACTAACAGCGATCATGAAATAGATAGAGATGACCTAATAGATTTGTTAGAAAGCTAAATGTATTGAATACGATTAAATGCTGTAAATGTATCTATAATTTAGAGTTGTATTAAATAATAAAATTTACAAGTGGACTTTGTGTTGTCATTGAAATAAGATTTAACATACATAGGCAGATGAAGGCTAAATGCTACACCGTTGTGAAAAAATAGATAAACAAAAAACGAACTGTCGCATTCTACGCTGTGTGAATAGAGTCTATGCTGTGTGAATAGATTCTACGCTGTGTGAATAGAGCCTACGCTGTGTGAATAGAGTCTATGCTGTGTGAATAGATTCTACGCTGTGTGAATAGAGTCTACGCTGTGTGAATAGAGTCTATACTGTGTGAATAGACTGACCTGCGTGAATAGATTCTATGCTTTGTGAATAGATTCTACGCTGTTTTATTGATTATACAGAGTGTGAATAAATTCTACACTGTGTGAATAATGAAAATACTTATATGAGTTTGGAAATAACGACTACATCTGACACTTTGTGCAATGGCTCCAGTCGGTTCTTGGGGGACTTTGTGTCAAATTTAATACACACTCAATGCAATCATAACATTTCGTTTACCTACCTACATTGTTACTGTGTGATTCTTCATCTGATAATATTTATGATAGTTACGTTTTCGAACGAGTTACATTACAAATACCAAAATACTTGCGTGTGATCATTTTGTTGCAGGGTTCAGACACCAGCAAGGAGAGATCACATTAAACGCTGCCGTGTGGACACGACGTGGTTGCAGGATGGCCGAGTGTTATAAAGTTCTACAAAGCTCCCGTCACCGGGCCCAGGCGTTGGAATCACCCATAGAATAGGTCAAAACTTAGTGGCCGGTAGCCCCGATACCCATTCATTGGCTATAATTAAGACCGCCATTTTGTTGGGGTGCCCCCATTGGCTAAAATTAAGGCTGTCACTTTTTTCAAGAATTTCAAGATGACGTTTATTTAGTTTGTGTTTTTTTACTCATTTCGGTTTTATAGTATTCTTTAGATGTTTTTCCACTTTTTCTCAGATATTTCTTTACAGAAATATGGATACATTATTCGAAGATGCCTTCGGTACACGTAAGTAAATCTATTTACGTAGTTTTATGTATCAATTATTTATTACATTAACCTAAATTTGAGTTTTGTTGTTTTAGGTAATTCCAAGAGGCAACTTTGTATTTCTTAAAACTAACCAAAACAAAAGAAAATACAGTTCACAACTTAACCGGAGTAAAGAAGATTCGGTTTCTCAGAACGTTATGAAGTTTATCAAAGGCTAAAGAGTCGCAATAGTTTTTACAAGTGCGTCATGCCTGGCACCACGGAGGCCTCTTTAACCAAAGTTAAACTGTGGGAAAACTCTGCTACCCTTCCACACCCATATGTGCTCATCCAGGAAAAGCTCCCTCCTGGCCTTGGAACTTCCCAGATCATTATGGAGATCTTTAAATAGACTCCGTACCCAAGTTGGTCAAAGTAAAGACAACCTGTCCAGGTGGGGCTTCACCAGTAACACGAATCTCGCGTGCAGGTGTGGTTACACTCCACAGACCATGGCCCACCTCATTGATTGCTCTGCATGCATGCCCGGACACCTGCACGCGTGAGGACCTCATGTTGGCTGCAGATAATGCGGTGAGAGTGGCACAGTTTCGGGCCAACAACATATGATTTTGTACTTGTCATTGACATGTTGAAGAAGAAGTTATGAATGAAAGGTAGGTAATGTTTGTTTATTCTTTTTATATGAATGTAAGTAGGTATGTGTAATTAATTATTGATTAGTTTTGTAAAAAAATATACATTTTCAATATACATTTGAAGTGATATCATATGGTGATAATGATAAAGCACAGTAGATTACTTGGGATTAAATTTAAATAATCAGTTGTCACATTTAACAAGTTTCAATTTAGTGAAGTTGTTAATACCAAGTCAAGAGAAAATAACAGTGTAAGTAATTCAATAACTTTGTCAAAACATTTAAAATGCCTTATCATCAAATTCATATTTCTGATTCTGACAAACAGAACAGAATTATAACAAATGTACTGGTGGGATAATATATGATTGTTGTTGGTACGAATGATGGTTTATTGTGATTGTCTTATGACTAGGTATGTTATAACTGTTACTGCTACCTACTATCTTAGATCTTACTTAATTATATATACTACCTCTCATCAGTCTATGTACAAAGCTTATCTACTTAATAACAGTTATTAACTATAAACATTGATTATCTATAACTTGTGCATAGCGGCACAACAAACAAAATGTGCTTTATATGAAATATGAAATATACACACTACTCTTTCTTGATTTACAAACCTTTCAGTTCAACTATCACTTATTTGTTTATAAAATCTTATGGCAGATTATAGTAACAATATGTAGAATCTATACTAACCAAATCTAATCTTTTCAGATAACTTGAGTCTCAACGAGGTTCGTGGAGTGCTGCGAAGATGCCCGTGTCTGCCTATTCTTGCGGTTATAAGTTATCAAATCAGAATTATGGTGCAAATTACTGCTGTTAGTTGCTATATTGATTACTTACTGAATTAAATGTTTAACTATTAGAATTAGGTTATTGCGTCTTGCATTGAAACTAAAGTGATATTAACAGTGAATAATGTGTTTAGTATTTTCATACTAAATTCTTGAAATGACAATAGATGTCGCCTCTGGCGTCTCATTCTGTTTTGCCGGACCAAAGTCACGAGCCATGTCGGCTCCACGTTAAATAATTAGTATTTCCTATAAAGTGCTTAAATTGTGTACCTAATCTATGTGCAAAGTGTTAAATAAACCCAGTGTCAAGTGTACAAGCGTTTTCATTGCAAACCCATCATCATATCGAACATTAAAAGTGGTCCTTCGGTTCATTGAATCACGAAAAGTGAAAAGATCGCCATTTTGTTTGCGGAGTGAAGTTGCAGCGCAACGCGGCGCGGGCAAGAAATCGATTCGATCGACATTCGACTTCGCGAACGAAATCGCTCAACAAAACCCAACCAGCGCCATCTAGAAAGATCTCGGGAAGTTGAATTGGCTATACAAACTTGCGCCATCATCGGCAACTTTCGGCGAAACAGCACAAACTACTTTACCGACACACGGAGTCACGGAACTACAACCAATCAGCGTGCAGCGACCACTGCTCACGTCAGACTACTACAAGTCACTCTCAACAAAATTACGTATGAACAGAACATTATCCGTCCATTTTGTTTTTTCTACGTTGTATGTGCTACAAGTGCCACAAACAATTTATAAAACTACGGCTCAATATCCATCAATTTATCAAAATAGGAATACTAGTGTTTAACAATATCGTTAAAATACCAATTTACGTGTTATTACTTACTATTGAACGTGAAATATTAGGATGGCTCCCGATTTGGATCTCGAAACGCTCAAGCTACAACGTGCTTCAGTGAAAGGCAAACTCACGAGGTTAACAAATTATGTACAAGCGTTCAATCCAGCGCAGCAGCAGCCGTCCGAATTGCGAGTGAGGCTGAATGAGCTGGATGCCATCATGGCAAAATACGAAGAAATACAGTTCATGATCGAATGCAAAGACAACGGCGAGGAACGGCAGCCATTTCACGAACAGGAACGCCAAGTAACTGAAGAAAAATACTTCTCTACAAAAGCAAAAATTGATAATATCATTATGGGTCCTCCTTCGCTACATGCTTCGCGAAACCCCAGAGAATCGCTTCACAGCACGATGATGTATGACTGTTCAGAAATCAGGAAGCCAAAGGTGAAACTACCGCAACTCGAGCTGCCCAAATTCGATGGCGACCTAAAGGAATGGACAACGTTCAAGAATATTTTTTATTCATCCGTGGATGGGGCTGACTTACCGGCAGTAAACAAGTTGCAGTACCTTAAGTCCGCCTTAGGGGGAGAAGCCGCCGGGTTGATTTCGTCATTACTGATAACGGAAGAAAATTACAGTAAGGCATTAGAAATCCTATCTAAAAGGTATGACAATCAGACTCTTATTGTTAATTTTCATTTAAAAGCTATTGTCAATTTTTGTGTTATAACTAAGCATAATCTCAAAGATTTTTTAGTTACTCTACAGCAAAGCCTAGATTCTTTAAGAGCTATCAAATTAGAAGTTGATAAGTGGGATGTAATTTTAGTATTTTTGATATCACAGAAATTAGACAACTCTCTAAGAGCATCATGGGAAATCAGTCGAAAAGACAATTCCATTGCAAAACTATCAGACTTATTAGATTTTCTTAATCAACGAAGAACAGCTTTTGAATTACTAGGTGACAGAAATAGTGATAAAATGCATAATGCTAAATCTTATATTGTTACCAATGTCAAGTCAAATCTAACTACTTGTTGTATACTTTGTAAACAGAGTCATAATTTACATAAATGTCCCAACTATTTGCAAATGACTGTACCTCAACGAATTGATTTTGTCAGATCTAAAACTTTGTGTTTTAACTGTTTACAGCCTTACCGTGCTAACCATAAGTGTTCGAAGTACCAGTGCTTTACTTGTCGCCGCAGACATCATACAAGTTTACATATGGAAGATGACAGCCATAAACAGCAGGTTAGTTCAGTGTCATTAAGTGCACCTCAAACTATTGCATCATTGTCTTCAACTCTCAATCATAATACAGTGCCTAGCCTTGCATCGCACACTCCTACAAATACCAATTGCAAGACTCAAGAACCCATACATACAAATGATATCATTCAATCCTCTACACTAGCTGAACACAGCATCTACACTAACACACAAGACTATCACACAGCTCAAGCTTCTACAAGCGCTGAACACAGCACACAGCATACAACACTTGTATCTAATGCTTACAAACAAATATTGCTCTCTACGGCTATTGTAAAACTTCAAGATGTAAATGGAAAGTGGATAAATGCACGGGCTTTACTAGACTCTGGAAGTGAAGTTAACATAATAACTAGCAAAATGGCAGCCGCTTTAAACCTTCCATTTACAAAAAGTGTTTGTAATGTGCACGGAGTTGGCAAAACAAATAATATTTTACAAAATAGCATCAATACATACATAGCTTCACGTCATAATAACTACCAGGCAAACTTATCATTATTAGTGATGGATAACATAACTGTACCTTTGCCACATAAGTACATTTCTACTTCTCAATGGAATGTTCCTCACGCACAAGCATGCAAATTAGCCGACCCATCATTTTTTGTGCCAAGCTCTATCGATTTACTCATTGGTGCAGAACTTTTCTATACTATATTACAAACAGGTTATTTGAAGCTTGGCCCCAACCTACCTATACTGATAAATACTGTTTTTGGTTGGATTGTGTCCGGTTCATATACTTGTGACAGTTCCAATCACAACATTGCCTTGCATATTAGCATGTCCTCATTACACTCCACAGATCAACTTCTACAATCATTTTGGGAGCAGGAAGAAACTAACACAAGAAAGCTACAGTCTCCCGAGAACAAGTACTGTGAGGAGCTGTACCAAACAACAACAATAATAGATAACAATGGTAGATATACAGTTACATTGCCACTTCAAAGTGACAAATTACATGATGTTGGTAATTCTTTTAATTTGGCATACCGTTGCTTGTTACAACTAGAGTCTAGATTTAGAAAAGATCCTTGCTTGCTCACCCAATATAAAACATTCATAGATGATTATATAAGGCTCGGCCATGCCTATTATATAAAGGAATTTACACCAAATGACAAAGATTCTATTTACTTACCTCACTTACCTGTTATAAGACCTGAAAGCAAAACTACTAAATTACGAGTTGTTTTTAATGCTAGCGCGAAATCTTCTACAGGAATATCCTTGAATGATTTGCTCTATGAAGGTCCTAATCTATATAATGATCTACTTGATATTGTTCTGCGTTTCAGATTGTTTCAATATGCGTTTTGTTGTGATATAATTAAAATGTTTAGATGTATTTTTGTAAATCCTGAGCAGAGAAAATTACAAAGAATCTTATGGAGAGATCCTGATTCTCATCAGCTGCAGTGCATAGAACTAGCTTCTGTGACCTATGGTACAAAAAGTGCACCTTATTTAGCATGTCGTACATTATTAGATTTAGCTGAAAAGTTTAAAGAAAGTCATAGTTTAGCTGCTGAATGTATACAAAATAGCTCTTACATGGATGACTTCATCCAAAGTGATAGCTCAATTGAGCTATGTACTCAGGTATGTTCTCAATTGAAAGACCTGCTTAGCAAAGCTGGATTTCAATTACATAAATGGTCGAGTAATTGTCTTCAAATATTAGAAAAGTTTTCAGTTCCTATAACAGATACTCATACATTAAAACATACTGTACAAGACAATTTCAACTCACAGCATACTACCTACGAGTTTAGTAAGCCAGAGTTTATCAAAACTCTTGGTCTGCAATGGTCACCCACTCAAGACACAATTCAAGTTCATATTCCAGACATAACACAAAGTAAACCTACCAAAAGAAATGTTTTATCACAGATAGCACAAATATTTGATCCAGTAGGTATTCTAGCCCCAGCAGTAATAATAGCAAAAATTCTAATGCAAGACATTTGGAAAAATGGCACAGACTGGGATTCTTTAATATCAGCAAAATTACAGATATTATGGAAAAATTTCACTAATCAATTAAAACAACTTAAATGTATAGAAGTTCCCAGATGGTATTTTACAGAGCAACCTTTCTTAATAACATTAATTGGCTTTTGCGATGCATCGAAGAATGCATATGGAGCATGTCTGTATTTAAAAGCAGAATATCATAATAAACGTCCTACTTGTATCCTGATATTAGCCAAGTCAAAAGTGTCACCTATTAAAAGACAGCAAACAATACCACGTTTGGAGCTATGTGGAGCTGTATTGCTTGCAGATATTTATAACAAATTTATAAGTGCTATAAAAGGTAAAATTCAAATTAATAAAACATTTTTGTTCATAGATTCATCTATTGTTCTTCACTGGATCAAAGCACCATATAACAACAAACATGACACATATGTTTCACACCGCCTTTATAAAGTTGTCGAAAATACTTGTAACAATGATTGGCATTACATAAACACTAAACACAATCCAGCAGATTTAATTACACGAGGTGTGATGCCAAAAGACTTGCCCACTTGTAAACTATGGTGGCAAGGACCTCCTTGGATAATGGAAAACCAAACATCATGGCCCATCTTCAATCAAAAGGTTGTAAACACAGCAGTGATAGATGACTTAGCACCTCAAACCAATCATAAAATACCTATTACAAGTATTACAGCTACACAACAGGTTAATTACACTTATTTTTATGACACATTTTGCAGACATTCAGAATTCACAAAGTTAGTAAGAATTATAGCTTATATTTTCCGATTCATTGACATAGTAAAAAATAAAATAAATAAATTACCTTCTTATCTAACTGTTTCAGAGAAAAATAGAGCCACTATGTTTTTAATTCAAACCGTTCAGAACAAGGCATTTTCTAAAGAAATTTTGGAGCTTTCATCTATAAATAGCAGCAAACAAACCTTATTTACATTTAAATCCAGTCCTTTGAGAAAATTTAACCCTTTTCTTGATGAGCAAAATGTAATAAGAATGGGTGGTCGCATTCAACATTCAGACATACCATACACACAAGCACACCCCATAGTTTTGCCTGCTAAAGATCCTATAACATCAATTATTATAAGACACTATCACTTAAAATTACTTCATTCTGGCATACAAAACACACTGTGTCACATCAGACTACAGTATTGGGTAATCAATGGTAGAAATGAAGTAAAGAAAATAATTCATTCTTGTACTCGATGCACTAGATTCAGAGGTCAAACCTGTAATCAGCAAATGTCTAGTCTCCCAGCTCCAAGAGTAACTTTAAAAAGAGCATTTTTACACGTAGGTGTTGACTTCAGTGGTGCAATAGAAACTAGGAGCGCCATGACACGAAACTGTAAATATACCAAGGGCTACATATGTTTATTTGTTTGTCTGGCTACAAAAGCAATTCACTTGGAACTAGCAACTGATCTAAGTAGTCAAACATTTATTTGTTGTCTAAAGAGATTCATATCACGTAGGGGCGTTCCACAGTGTATTTATAGTGACAATGCAACTAACTTTAAAGGTACAAAAACTCAATTACATGAATTGTATAAAATGTTTCAAAATGATACTTCATATAGCAATATTGTAAACTTTTGTACTAACCATAATGTAGAGTTTAAGTTTACAGTACCCTTGGCCAGTCATATGGGAGGAATTTATGAGTCCGGAATAAAATCTGTAAAGTCATTGTTAAAAAGACATTTATTTACAACTAAATTAACATACGAATTATTGTACACAGTCTTGGTTCAAATAGAAGGCATCTTAAACTCAAGACCATTGTGTCCAATTAAAGATGTTCCTGACGATCTTGCATGTCTAACCCCAGCTCACTTTATCATCGGGGCTTCCATTACTGATGTACCAGAACCAAGCCTGTTGGATAGGAATGAAAGCAGATTAAATATGTATCAGAAAGTAATGTTTTATAAGCAAAGATTTTGGAAACAGTTTTACTTTAATTACTTGTCAGAATTGCAAACTAGAAACAAGTGGTTAGATATTAAAGCTAATATAAAAGTTGGCGATTTAGTTATAATAAAAGATGAATGTACATTGCCCACATTTTGGCCCCTGGGGAAAATAATTTCTACAAATTTAAATAAATCGGATAAACTTGTTCGTTCTGTATGTGTTCGCACATCAAAAGGTGAATTTGTAAGACCAATACATAAACTGATTTTGCTACCTGCTAATGAAAATTTTTGAAAAATTTAATTTAGTTATAAGTTACCTAATAATAAAATAAAGTACTATGTCTAATATATCTAAGCCTTATATCTAGAAGTAAAGATATACTTAGAATTTAACAATAAGTTATTAGTTTATGATTTGTTGTTTACCTTACTTGTTTATATAAAATGTAGCTACTAGCATTACATATTAGTGTTGATAAATATTAGTTTAAGTTTATGATATTGTAGAACAAAGTAATATTATAATGTTACCTTTCTATACTTAAATTTTGGTTATTAAAACTAAAGTAGATTGTAGTTTTGCCCCACTATTGATTTCATTACTTTGCATGACTTTATTTGTGGGGGCGAGTATGTTTAGTATTTTCATACTAAATTCTTGAAATGACAATAGATGTCGCCTCTGGCGTCTCATTCTGTTTTGCCGGACCAAAGTCACGAGCCATGTCGGCTCCACGTTAAATAATTAGTATTTCCTATAAAGTGCTTAAATTGTGTACCTAATCTATGTGCAAAGTGTTAAATAAACCCAGTGTCAAGTGTACAAGCGTTTTCATTGCAAACCCATCATCATATCGAACATAATGAAATGGCAGATACTAAATAAAACTACTAGGAAAAATAGCATTAGCATTTGTGCATAATAAATAATTGCATGCAGTTTAATTTTTCTTGTAGCTGATAAAGTATTTATATTTCTTAGTTTATCTATAAAGTCAATTTAGTAAGTAATTTCATTACTCTCATTCTTTGTCTTGTAAAAATCTCAACTTATACTGATGTACTTTGTATTTGATAAAATTATAATGTCAAGTAATAAATGCCTTCTTTCATCAAATGTGTTTTTTATTTGAGCAGAATTTAAAATAGTATATTACTAGGGTTGTACCAAACGTCGATGATTTGCACAACTATCGATAACGAATCAAGGGTCGATAGTTCTGGCAGCACTATGTTGTCAAAATCTAATCGGGGTCCGTCATTCACTAACAAACGGCCGCTATAAGGCTTGATTCCTATCTGTACTAGTCTATATCCCCATTAATTGTTTGATAAGGAATGACCGCCTTGCGTTGATATTCGTTATGAGCCTACGACTCGTGTTTTGTTTACATTAACTAATTACTTCGGCGTAGTCTTACCTTTCGCTTTGTTCTTTGTGTCGAGATTGTATTACTCGTATTATATTTGGGGCCCGCGGGATGTAGTTAGTTTGAATTCATTCCTGTTTGTAACTTTGGTGACTGAACACGCAATTGATTTAATACTGCAGTTTAATTTCGCCACCCTGACCCAACTTCTTTTACACTTTGGGAAAATCATAAAACAAGTCTATCAGAAGACATAAAGATACAAATTAAATGAGAACATGGAGATATAAGAATTTAAACTTTCGCCTTCCATTATAATTATAAACAAAAGTAACGGGACTTAACCCCCTTTATTACAAAACGTGGACTAAAGTTAGACCTGGTTTAAAATTGATGCGTATTCTGTCTTTCATCTGGAAAATGAAAGTGACAGCACCAGTTTAGTACCAGTTTCAAACCAGGAGGAACGGGTTTAAATTGTTATCAGCGTGGAATGCAGTGATTAACATTTAGACGCAGATACATTTTCAAAGTTATTGCTAGTAATTGGTAATATCATAGCAGTATTGAAGAGATTGATGGTAGGATTATCATTCCAAGTAGTCTCCGCTTCTTGCGCGCCGCCATTACCTCGTGCATTTTCTTAACATTTACGGCGTCCGGAAATTCATTGAAAAGTGCGGCTTTCAGCTCTTCGTAACTTTTAAATACCTTTTCAGCTGCCAACCATAAAGCTGCCGTCCCTGATCCGCCTTGCCACAATCAGCGTTTGTTGCGGCGTCCATTGGAAAATCTCGGCGTTGTCTTCAATGTCCTGCGCCCACTTATTTGATGAATATGTTTTGTCGTCGCGGCTGAACTTGGCAATGGAATGTAGCCCGTCCATTAGGCTAAATGGTGCGGTTGCCGCCGTTGTCGTCCTCAGGATAAAGGCATCGTAATCGTTAATCGTCGTCGTTCAAGAATCCTGGATTATGGTGTAAGTTTTCTGGAAAAAAATAGCACGGACGGCGTGTTGCACGTGGTCGGCTTGGGAGGACGTTTAGGACGACGACGGTCGTCCAGTATTCTTGATATAGTCTCGGACGAGCCCCCAAAATGTAGCTTGATGTGCGGGCAAATAATAAAATTCACTGAATGTAACTCGTTTTAACCGACTGCAAAATCAAAAAGGAGGAGTTTCTCTATTCGTCTGTATGTATGTTTTTTAATGTATGTCCACCGATTACTCGAAGACGGATGGACCGATTGAAATGATTCAAACGTTATTACATCAGGTTGGTTTCCAAGTTGGTCCCATTTTTTGAAATCGGTTTAGTAGTTTTCAAGTAATCCTGAAAATACTGTAATTTATTAGGTAACCATTGCACGAGTTTTTACGTATCTTTAGGCACAACTCCTTTGGTACATTATAACTCAATGTTTATAAGCCGATTAAGATGATTCTCGTTTTGTTGGATAGGGGATACCTTAAGAGTAGTCTCATATAAATTTCATTGGCATTGGACCTTGGACTTCGGAGATAAGTAAGGGAACTCTTCAAAAAAATCAATGGTTTGATGTGATTCTGATGCGGTTTTCAGAGAAGTATTTGTTACATTTAGAAGAACGTTTTGGTATTTTAATTTAACCGACTTCAAAAAAGAGGTTCTCAGTTTCACACGTATGTATGTTTGTCCGCAATTATCTCACGTTTGGCTGTACCGACTTTGATGCGGTTTTCATCTGACAACTATTTTTGATTGATGCAGCTTATGTTGTACATCCTAAGTCCTACCATACTTATTTACCAAAATATTTTGATAAAAAAATAAAACCTCCTTCAAAAAAATGCCATCAAAAAGTAAAAAATAATCCCTCTTATACTGTATTCACAACAAATAACGTAAGTACTTTGAAGTCGGGCGGGTTTACACAAAAACAACAAAAAAATTATACATGTTTCACGCCCGACTTCAAAGTACTTACGTTATTTGTTGTGAATACAGTATTAGAGGGATTATTTTTTACTTTTTGATGGCTTTTTTTTGAAGGCGGTTTTTTATTAATTAATTTTCGCACACGTTACAATCAATCGTTCTACGTCCTAACGACTTGAAGGCGCGGCCCGTCTCGGATTACACAAACAAAGGTGAGCAGGGTTTTTTTATCGCCCCGCGCCCCCCCGCGGGTGCATGACGCAACGTTTACAAAAACACTCTTTACGTTCTATTGAAGTACTTCTAAGAAAAACGGAAAACTGTTTTAGATAGCTGGATAACTGTAGCAACATTTTAAAATATTTGCGATGATAAGAAAGCTTTTGTAAAATTTTTGAAAAATGCGATTTACGCATATAAAAAAAAGGTCGTAAAATTTTCGAAAAACATTTAAAAATAATACGAAATCTATGACCTACCTTTTTCTTTCGTTGACAATAAGGGATTTTCTGACAGATGATTAAAAAAGAAAAAGTTAGTTCCAAAAAACTCAACAGATGGCGTTCATCAGACATGGGTCTGCTTTTTTTTATTTGCTGGCAAGGAGTCTACGTTAAGACGGTCAATTTAAAAAAAAACACTTGCAGAAGGAAAAAAAACATTTACAGGACTGAAAAGGCTTATCTACAACTCGCGGTATGGTCGGTATGGTATTGCAACGCAAAACAAGAGGAATAGAATGATTTGACATTTTTTTTCTTCCGTCAACGTCAACTTTTTTTTGGCCTTGCACCTTCTTGCACAACTTTGAAATACAAGTGTAGGTCAGATCAGCTAAGATACATGTCTGGTCAGCGCCATCTATCGAGCTAATAAATAAACTTTTTTTTTAAATTTGCTGGCAGAAAATCTCTCATTAAATAGTCTTAATTCTGGTTCCAATAAGACTAAACACGCTATAATCCTTTAAGAAAACCCATAAAAACAAATGATTGTAACACACACACACAGAGATGAAACTAGACACCACGTGAGAAAAAAATTGACAAAAACATCACAGACTAAACTTGACTAAAAATTTTCAAAATGCCGTACACTCCGTAATGTTGTTAGCTACCAATATAATAAGCCATACAGCCAAGAGTGCAACAGATTAAAAGACAAAAATAAAAAGCGCGAAATAAAACGGTACTTATGCACGACGCTTTTCTGGAAGCGTTGCGCACATGTGGCCCGAGAAAACTCCGCTTCTGCAGAAGCCTTGCGCACTCCAGTTGACTAGTCGACCGCCAACCGGACTGCGGCCCGATCGCGGTAATTCTATGACGCATTAGTCAAGTGTACGTGCAGTTGAAGTGCAGTTGACGTGCAAAACCGCTTTTCATAACGCGCGGCTTTGACAGTGCGGCAACGTTTTCTATTCCGGTGATAATCTTTGGAACTAAAACAGTTTTCATACGACAGTCTATTTTGACTAGAGATGTAAAATGAATGAATCTGACTAGTCACGATTGTCAAAAACCGTATTGGACCGGTCATTTACTGTCAAATTCAATGAAATTGACTTAAACATATTAATTAATTCTAACTGAAGTGACTAAATAAACCTAGTCACATCTATTTACATGACTGCCAATTCCGCCTACATCGCGACACAATTTCAGTATAATTAATAAAAAACAAAATTGATATTCTGTGTTCTTGGACGAGTAAGTTTCTCTGATGTTTATGTCATGTTTTGTATCCAGCCTATACATTTGGCAGCAAACGCTTTAGACCCGCGATACAGGGGTCAAAGTCTACAGCCTAATAATATTCCTGCAACCATGAATTTAATTTCTCAGGCATAGACGAAGTTATGGCGAATGTGGCTCATTTTCAATCGAAAACTGGTTACTATGGAGAGTCACAAGCCATATGGGCTCCTGTCAAGCTAATAGAGCCTAGAATTTGGTGGCAGACTTTCGCTCCAAAGCAAATCATTCGACTGATCGCTCTCATTCTCACGCTAACGCTAATGTTTTGAGTAGCATGAAAATTTCGTACGATTCCATATTAGACAAGATTAAAAACTGGATACAAAAAAGGCTACTGGTCCCGATGGCATACCTTCTTTGTTCATCAGAAACTGTGCAAAAGAGCTTTGTACACCTTTACAAATATTATTCAACGCATCCATCGAGTCTGGATCTTTCCCTACCGTCTGGAAAGTTGCTCATCATCGTCATTTACAACCATGTTAAGCCTCTTCTTCACCAACAACAACATGGATTTATTGCGAGCAGATCTACCACTTCTAACCTTCGTGTATATAAAAATTACCTGTGTGGTGCCTTTGCTAAGAGAGTGCAGGTGGATTCCAATTATACTGACTTCGCCAAAGCATTTGACAAGGTCAACTACACTTTACTATTAAGTAAAATTTCAAATTTCGGTGTTCATGGCAATCTTCTGCGTTGGTTCCAGTCATACCTAAATTGTGGGAGTCAACTCGTAGCGGTGAAGGGTTATCTTTCTGAACCAGCCCTAGTCACATCTGGAGTCCCCCAGGGTAGTCATCTGGGCCCATTACTGTTTGTCATATTCATAAACGACCTAATTGATATTCTATCCTGTCCCTGTCTCCTATATGCAGACGACCTTAAAATATTCAACACCATAGAAGGGATAACAGATGCATCTAAGCTGCAGTCGGATCTAAGGTCTTTATGCAATTGGTGTGACCTAAACTTTATGCAGCTTAATGTCTCCAAGTGTTTTGTCATGACTTTTACCATGAAGACTCAAAAAATCATGTTTGATTATTCAATCAAGGGTGATGTACTGGCTCGCAAACATATTGCTAGAGATCTGGGAGCGATCTTCGATGAGAAATTGAGCTTCCGCGAGCACTATGAAAATATAACTGACCGCAGTTATCGTCTCCTCGGTTTTATCGCGAGATCCACTAAGCAATTCAGACGAAGCAGTAGCATTGTCTTGCTTTATTACTCGCTGATTCGTAGTGTTCTCGAGTACAACTCCGCTATCTGGTCTCCTTTTTACGATGTCCACAGCAAACGAATCGAAGGTGTTCAGAGACGCTTCTTGAGGATCCTCAGTTACAGAAATGGAGTGGGCCGCAAACTTACTTCCTACGATGAGCGACTCAAATATTTTCATTTGGATCCTTTGAACATCAGGCGGGACATAAATAACCTTGTTCTTCTATATAAAATTATTCATTGCCAATTAGACTCACCTGCCCTTCTTTCACTTTTATCTTTCAACACTCGATTTAGAGCACGCAATCGTTATTTTAATATTTTCAGCCTTCAAGTCTTCAGGAACAACACCTCTTACTACAACCCCATAGTTAGGATGTGTCGCCAATACAATGAGGTTCTCGTTACAAACCAAGACATCGATATCTTCCACTTAACTCTGCCTCGGTTCCGTCGTCAGTTACAGATTCACTACTGTCACATGTTACCATTAATATAAGTAGCAACCTCTAGCTTTAGTTTGTTAATATTTTTTCTATGCTACTAGGCACTCATAATTTAGGATTATGATTTCGATCAGTACTTTATTTTACTCATGTTTGTATGCATTTTGATTGTAATTTGTTTTGTGTGCTAATAAATAAATACAAATACAAATACTCGCATCTTGAGCGTTCCACCGTCGTCGGCTTCAAGCTAGCGCAACTGGAGTCTATTCAATATTACACATTCTTTACGACGCAATCGCTTGCAGAAGCAAAGAGTGGAAAAGCTTATCTTCATCAGATCAAATCTCCGTCTCTTTGCTGAAAGCAAACATGCTCCTGCGATGTCATATTCGAGTTCCGATTCTGATGAAGAAGAACATGATAACCTCGCATTTATAGACACCAGGGAGCACTCCCGTAATTTTGAAGACGACAACATGGAGAACGATGATCCCTTAATGCTATAATTTTAATTTTAAGTCTTTGTGATTCAAAGCCACTTGTAATTCTTTTTATATTAAAATAAATCATTAGAAAAATATCTGTTTTTAATTTATGGAGTTTCAACTTAGTAAACATAAATTTCCTACCGGTTTTACTTGAGATTATAGAAAGAATTTGAAGCCTAAAACTAGCTAACGCTTTTTGTACATGTTTATTCAAAATAAATATTAAAAGACACTTAAGATCATATTGACCATATATGACCCTTTTTGACAGTAAATGACCGTTTTTGACCAATTTGATTTAATTTGAACATCTCTAATTTTGACAGCTAATTTGGTATTGCAAGTGTTCCTCTGTCACGGATGTCACCGGATCAGACAGGATTGTAGGACTATAGGTTTGCGTGACGTGTGCGTCGTTATGTCATTACGGCAATACGAAGTCAAACCCAAAAACGCGATGAAGACGCGCTGCATAGAATTACGGCGATTGGCCCGCTGACGGACAATCACCGCGCGTGCGTCTCGCGCGTAGTACCAACGACGCTCTCGCCGCATGGCGACTTGTCCGGGTCCTCCTCTTTTATACGAATAACTGTAACCCCCGTCCCGATACATTGTTTTATACAATAAATTCTTTACACAAGTTTATCGCTGTTCAGTTATTACTCTCTTAAACAAATATATGTAGCCCACGTTATGATACGTTGCTATAAAGATTATTAGAGAGGAAATCAACTGTACAGTGGCACATAATTTTCTGTTCCGGTGACAGCGGCGCTATTTACTTGTTTCTTTTTTTGTAGCAATTTATTTGGCCCTGATTTCCAAGACCTTCAGCAGCCAGCAACGCTATGGTTGGATATCAACTTCACAGCAGAATGTCATTTAAAAAAACACGTTTAGTTTCACATTTTGGCCACCGGAACAGAAAAGATCGTGGCACTGTATTAAAGAAACCATGACACAGAGTAGTGGTACTGAGTAGTACAAGCACAATGAAATTTTATCTTATTAATAAAATATATATCTAGACAAAGGAATTATTTCACATACAGCCATTAGTATATTATACCTACAACAAGATCAAAACGAGTTTCAAATGTTACTG
The DNA here is from genome assembly GCA_949710035.1 of Crambus lathoniellus. Taxonomy (NCBI): domain Eukaryota; kingdom Metazoa; phylum Arthropoda; class Insecta; order Lepidoptera; family Crambidae; genus Crambus; species Crambus lathoniellus. Next base: position 37,096,342 of record OX453296.1, read on the forward strand.
AATATCATAAAAAACTACCAGGAAAACTTTCATTCACCCCAAAAGAATTTCAACAATTTAACTTTGATTACAGGAGGCTTACCTTAGATCGAAGACAGCTATTTTAAATTTTTTGCAATAAATCGACGCACTGTGGTCACACCGCCCCATGACACTTTATTGGACTACTGAGTGGAGTATGGGAAAACGTCAGCCAACAAATCGCATAGATGGCACTAGGTAATATTTTCGTCGAAACTGTAGGCAATCATTTTACCTCGTGGGATCATTTTGTACCATTATTCGTCTTAGGACTGATTCTGGTTTGGACAGATTCTGGTTACGACAGATTCTTGTTACGGCAGTACACCTTTCCCGAGAAGTTAAGTATCGAATGCTCTGGTCTGGTAGGTACTGGTATTTGATGTTTGCTGGGATGCTAGCGCTGGTTTATTGATTTAACGGCATGGAATAAAACCGCTGCCTACCATACCAACTGGCGCAGCTTTACAAATTGGCGTCAGGTAATGTATAATTGTAGTGTTTTATTGTTGAAAAAAACCATCAAGCTCTCCTCCGGGGACTTTCGACTTTTTCCCGAAGAGGAAGTTATTATGTAAGAAGGAAGGTAAGGTAGGAAGGTTTAAAAGCGTACCTATCTAGTTTTTAATTTTGTAATAATTGTTTATGTAATTTAAAAATATACTGCTAAGTATTTAGCAACTTCCTTCTTATTAGCTAGCTACCTAACCAATCCAATCAAATTTAAAAATGGTTTATCATACGACACTGACTCTGTTCACTGTGCTATTTTAAAAAGTACATTACGGATACCTACGGACAAAGTTATTAGAATGTGGTAGATATTTTTTCCTTTGCTCACGGCTCGCGCACAATCACAATAGCAAGCGGGTGTACAACGAGTTGTAATGAATTTAATCATTATGATGTATGCGGGCATTTCGGAAGCCAACCACTGTGTGCTTTCTAGCATTAACTTTCATCCGGCCTCGTACGTGAAAAATGCGGAAGTTGTGTTAATAAGGTGATTCTGAAACTGTTCTAGTGGTTGGTTTATTGTTCTAGTTTTTACAATTTCAATCATTGAAATAAAATCAAGATTTTTGTCCACCTACGCTAAAGAGCTTTCCAAGTATACTACAAATTATAGAATATTTGGATTACGATTAGAGGGATGTTTGGGATTTTAAATGACACAGTTAAATATCACCAATCGAAAAAAACAGCTGGATTTTTTCCAAATTTTTTGTACTTGTGATTTGTGACTAATCCATAATTTAAAAAACCCTATTTTGGGGAAAACCAAGCCTTAATAATTTTGGACGCTTGATTAGGTGTGTAGTGCAGCACCCTATCCTTTATTAAGCACCGGAAACGGCCTTTAAGAACCCCGTTACATCTTTCAATAACTGATCTTGTCTGCTTCAATACATCTGAATAGTGTGCTCCTGGTGAGTCTTTAACAGCTTCTCTTATTGGACACCAAGGTCTTAATGGGTATCCACTATCACCAATTAAATGGTAGTTTGTTTTTCCTAGGTAGACATAGTGGACCACTATGTCTACCTAGGACAGACAATCCAATTAGGTAAGTCCAACTTCGAGAAAGAGATCTCTCGTCAAATCCAGCTCGGATGGGCAGCGTTTGGGAAGCTCCGGCATATATTTGCGTCCAAAATTCCTCAATGTCTCAAGACTAAGGTCTTTAAGGTGTGTGTTGCCAGTTATGACTTATGGAAGCGAGACGTGGTCTTTTACTATGGGTCTCATAAGAAGGCTCAAGGTCACCCAGCGAGCAATGGAGAGAGCGATGCTTGGTATTTCCCTGCTCGATCGAATCAGAAATGATGAGATCCGCAGGAGAACTAAAACGACCGACATCGCTCGAAGGATTGCTCAGTTGAAGTGGCAGTGGGCGGGACGCATAGCGCGGAGAACCGATGGCCGTTGGGGCGGAAAGGTTCTCGAATGGCGACCGCGAACCGGACGACGTTCCGTGGGCAGGCCCCCTACGATCTGGTCAAGGTCGCGGGAAGCCACTGGATGCGGGCAGCGCAGGACCGATCGTTGTGGAGATCCTTGGGGGAGGCCTATGCCCAGCAGTGGGCGTCGTACGGCTGAAATGATGATGAATGATGATTGTTTTTCCAATTCTGCGTAAATTTCCATGAATCTCAGCACATTTGAATTGTTCCAATCCAAATATGGCAGTCATCGTTAACACCAGGAAATCGAGCATTTACATTTAAAAAAAAATATTTAGCATCACAAATTAATTGTGTGTTTATGGAATGGTAATGCTTTCTGTTAACATAACTTTTTTCATTATATTGTGTTGTTGCTAGTGGCACGATTGCAACATGGGTGCAATCGACACAACCTATAATTCCCGGGAAACCACTTGTTCTGTAAAAATCTGTTACAATCACATTCATTTCTTGTAATGTTTCTGGGAAATGAACCCAATGGTTGAAAGCACTTGGCTCATTAAGAGCTTTAACAATATGGGAAATGCACCGAGATACTGAAGGTTGTGACATGTTAATGTTTCGGTTTTCTCCTACTGGTGTTTGGTAGCTCCCTTGTGCAAAAAAATTCAATGCACATAAAACATGAAATAAAATAGTTCCTATGATTAGAATGGATTGATAGATTTGACAAGGCTACTTGCATAAAATTAACTACAAAAAAGGTATTGTTAATTAGCTAACAAGTAATCCACAAGCCTTTGTTTTAAGATCATATTGCGTTGTAGAGCGTATGACTGGTTCGACTGCAGCTATTCAATTGATAACCAAAGCCTTGGAAAAGCGAAAATCTTTTCTGAAAGCGTTTTCATTTCATACGCAAGAGTCCTCGCGCTATAAAATTCATCTTCGTGGAAACTCTGCCGCAGTTCCAGCCTCTTCAACGACATTTTCAATAAAATTTAAAATAAAATCAAGCGTTCATATTTTACTAAAATAAAACAATAAAAACGCAAGAAAATCTAAAATATAGCTTTGACACTTTTGACAGTTTAGCAATATCACAAAACGAAAATTTTGTATTGGCTACGCTTGACCACTCGTTGCGTATCAAGTGCCTGGCACTGGAGAAATATCACACTTGAAATCACGAGAATACCAAATGTCGAGATTAGTTCATACCTACCATGTGTTTTCGATAAATATCGAGTTGGAGATTATATCAAAGGCGCGAGAATCGGCCCCCTGATATCGCGAACATAAGCGATATCGCGTGAGTACGCGATATTGCTGTCATCCTCGGTAGGAGATATCGCCGCTATACTGCAAAAATGTACATTGACAATGACATTGCCATGTTAAATTTCCTCTTCCCACAACAAAAGTAATCTCAACCTTTATATATTCCTTCACCCCAGGACTGATGTTATCCTATCTAAAACTCCTGCTTTGTCCGGGGGACACAAACTCAGATTTTGAATTGGCCGTTGTGGGAGAGAAAAAATTAACATGAACAAAATTTAAAAATATGGGGTTTTGTACAAAAGAAAACAAAATTGAGGTTCCTTCTTTTATATTGATAATAATTTGGTCACACTCAAAAAATAACAATAATTATTAGGTACAACCCTTAACAGGTAGTCGCTGGCAAGAGAAATTTCACAAATGTGGACTCAGTCGGGTAACCGTGGATTCTAAATTAGCTGATTAAGTTTTGCCAGCGTACTAACCCAAAATGTTTATACTTAACCAATACATTAACCTGTATGTAGGTTTTAATATTAAATTTGGACAAATACTACTAAAATAACACATTTGACATACCACCACAAATAGCTAAGTACTTAATACTACTGCCTTAGCAACACCGGAGTTTCATCACCGGACTGACCAGGTGGTTCGGCAAGGGTGTATACCGACACCATGTGCTCGACCAAAAAAAACAAAGTTATTGGGATATAAATTATTAAGAATATTGTACCTGAGTAAATGAGATCACCTGACATTTATCAATATTTAATAGCATTTGATTAGCATAAAACCAATCATTAATAATGTCTAAGGATTTCTGCAATGCCACACAATCACTAATATTTACCACATGATTAAAATTTTTTATATCGAGTCACTCTGAATTTTCAGTTGATTTATCGTAAAATTGTGGGAAAATCTGGGGTGTACGACACCGATGTACTTTTCATGTAGACGGAAGAGAAGAGTTCAGCGAAGAGATTCACAATCTCATCGCCAGATGTAGCAACCCGATCGCGTAGGTACATTTGTTTAGGTATACTATTTGTTAGTCTCTTACTTTTAGTATAACGCCAAAAAGCGTTAAGTGTTTCTCAATATTTGAAATATAAGCTTTGAAACACTCATTAAACAATATCATCGCTCGCTGTCTCAACATGAAATAGGCATCACAGTCTCTTGGATTCCTAAAACGTTTGTACGAATTGTGGTAATCCTTCAATAGCCTTCAATTTAAGAACCTTCTTAAGCCCTGGTGAAAACCAAATCGGACAATTTACACTACGCGTTTTGGCTTTCGGTGTATATTCGTTAACAATTAAATAAAGTTGATTATAGAAAAATTTAACTTAATCATTACAATCAAAATTATTTGCATGATAATCCCAATCAATCTCCTTAAGCTTCGCAATGCATGCCTCAAAATTGGTTCTACAAAAACATAATCGCTCAAAAAGAACGTTAAGACGCATGGGAGTTTCCCGGCGGTGATAAACCAGCTCAAATGGAGGGTGATGCTCGTCAAGACGACTAATCGGAATGGCCTGGAGCAGGGAATACGAATCTGGGCTGTTAGTCATAGCCAAATGCAATATTCTATCATTCTGATTCGTAGTAAAATTCTACTGAGATAAACCAATTGATTGAAACCAATTGGACAGGAACCAGTGAGTGGAGTTTTAGTGTCAATTGACCATACCAAGTCACCCAGATTAAAGCCACCAATGATACATGCAAGCTGTTGGGGATGTGATGATATTATAGCAGAGCAATTCTTTATAAAAGCTTCAAAATCACTTAAAGGCAAATAATCAGGAAGGTACACTGTGCATAAATTTAGAACGACTGCCTAGTTAATGGTGAGCTGTATCCACAGATCCTTGACGTAATTCGATTGCCAATCATTCCTAATTACAACAACAAGTTTTTTTGATACCGCTATCAAAACCCCCCCGCCATGATGCTTATTAAATCGCTTAAGGAACCTTTGGTCTCGGTCTCTGCGCACAACCACATATCTATCATCAAATAGCTCAGATGAGAGAACAGAGTCATTGAGCCATGTTTCACATAAACAAATAATATCGTAATCATAACATAGAACAGACTTAAATACATCAGCAGTTTTACTTTTCATACCTCTAATGTTTTGGTAATACACTGACCGCCATTTGTGTTTATATAAACAATATAGATAACAAATAATTGAAATATTACACAAGTCACTGGATTAAATCTAAGCTACTAATAGTTTTAATATGGATATGCGGCGAATCAACCGTTTTTCTCACGAAAATTCGTCCACTTCGAACCTAAATGAACTGATACTTCAATTCTCTGACTTTCTTTCTAGCTAACACATGTAGAGATTTATTTGCGGGAGAAAGATGTTCAGACACGTATATTGGCTTTTTGTCGCCAGCAATTCCAAGCAGCGCAGTATTGAGCTTATCACTTTTATTGGCCTTATTGTATCGGTACACGGCTGAATAAAAGTCATCACGACGTGCAACATTCTTGAACTTAGCTATAATGGTGGGCGGATGTATGCTATCCTTATTCAGCTTTGCGACTCTCACACAACTTTCAATGTCATCATCTTTCAAATCACAACCAATAACAGAGCCACAGTGTTTAACAAGAGTGGCTAAATTTTCGTTGCGGTGTTCGGGTACTCCATGTAGTTCCAAATTCTTCTCTCTTAAGTACTTACTGCTCGGTATTATTTTGGCGTTCGGTAAGATCCCACACTGTAGATCTCAATTCCGAGCAATCGGTTTTCAGAGTGGCATTCACACATCTCAAAGTATCTAATTCGTTTTTCATCTCTTCGTACTTGGTATTGAAAAAATCAAGGGCTGTTCGAAAATCACAAAGCTCTTTCTGAATAGGCAGTAGTTCTTGTTTTAACGCTCTAGTTAGCAGCGAAAGTACTTCAGCTTTAATAGACTTCAGAACTCTTTCTGTAATGGCGGAGACGATATCTTCATCATCGAGACAGCGACTAGAGATCGAGCGATCTTCATCAAGACTATGTAAATCTGGATAAGACCTACGAATGGTGACGTTTTCGAAATCCGTGCCGACGCCATCATCAACACCTTGGTATGTATTCCCAGTAAACACGGCATGAAGCGCTCGAACAGGCGTGTTAGAATTACTTGACTTGGGCTGCTTGCTTTAACATTCGTGACAGATCCATTGATTTTTGTTGATCTTTGTCATAGAATTGCGATAACAGTGAATAGAAATATTCGCACATTCAAGGTCATATATATTCGAGCACTCAGCGCATTTTAAGTTGTCACTAGTATTTTACCGCACTGCACCTTTTACGACACCCACCACAGGTAAACTGAATAGGCGCCATTGCAGAAATAAAACATAAAAAAAATATATATTATAAAAAAAACTCCTCTCAGAGTAAAAACAGTAGGCACCAAAGCGTTGTCGCGTACAGGCGCGTAAAGCACACAGCGCACAGGTGCTTTATCAATGGCCGATGACGCGCCGCACTGTCTGGTACTGTTCACTAATGACTTGAAGCAATGTGCGCAAGGCAAAACAGTACTTACGTCCAAGGCGCAACCGTTGAATTCGCCTGTGCGCAGCTCCGGCCGTTGGACAGCAACTTCGAGCAACGCAGGCCTTCCGGGACGAAAGACCCGCGTTGCTCGAAGGACAGCAACGTTCAAACGTTTGTTGAGTCACCGTCTGAGTTATATTATTTTACAGGTTTAAATATCTTCTTGCTGCTTTTGAAAGGCGCAAATTAAACGCAAAACACATTCGCGACACTTGTGTTAACGATAATTGATGCATTGATTTTAAAAATATTAGTTTAAACTATTTTTTAAATCGATTTGTTTACGGAGGTTTGTTACGTAGATCTATTGTATATGGTGGTCAAAGAGTAGTCATATCAAGATAGACACCTAGATCTCTAATGTTATCGACTTCTTCCAGAGTTTGACCATCGATAGAGTAAACCATGGAGCTCGACTTAATTCTGAGGTAACTGGAGTTCTCACCCTGAATAAAAAAGTGTACCCAGCAAATTTGACATTTAGTATGGAGTGGCTGTCAGTTGTCTCATATGACCATACGTATTTTTTCAAAGTGTAGGTGAGACGGAAGACAGCCACCGTGTAATTTGTGGTCACAAAAAAGTGTTAGTACTGCACTCTCCAGTTACCTCAGAATTAAGTCGAGCTCCATTGAGTAAACCGTAGAGACTGTACTCCTATTACTAGTGAATTGAATATATTTACATTTCCCAAAAGCTGAGGTTGGGGCCATTTCGTTCGACTAAATGTTTGTTGTTTTCAATGTGTATTTTGAGTTTTCATCTGTGTTTGTCATTTTTATTCTGACTAAAGATCCCGGTCAAACGATTGTTCGATACAAAAAATACGTAGGTATAGGTATAACTAGCGCAGATTGAAGCCCCAACTTTACCACATTAGCGTTATTAAAACCGATTTTAAAAGTTACTATTAAGGGTTTAAGTATCAATCTAATGGCCGTTTTGTATTGAGATTTTCGTATAATTTTTTACCCATAGGTACTAAAGTTTTTCTAATTTATTTATCGACAAATTTACATAACTTTACGACTAATTTACATAACTTTGCATACACACGTAGTTATGGACATTTTAAAGTACGGAATTCAGGAAACAAAAAATAGTCGTAACTTTCCCTTTGCTGCCCGTATTACTCTCGTATTATCCCCAGAGTGTAGTATTGCACGCCTTGGAGAGGTAGTGCTCTACTCTCAACATGTCAGTGATAGGCAGTTTTCTGGACTTAAACTGTCTGTATTATATTCATAATGCACTATTTATTATTATTTGAATGTAAGGGGCTATGCATCTCCCGTAGGAGATGTAGTCACTGCGACCTATAAGATCTGTTGTGACTCGCCACCTGGTTAGCGTAACTCTTTTTTTTTTTAGCCTGGAAGCTTCCAAGAACTCTAGAATACTCCTAGCTTTAAGAGTTTTAATCTCCTGCCCGCATCGATATTTACATCAATGCCTCCGGGCGCATAATGTGTCGACCCAGATGGATACTGCGTTTGCGGATAAGGGGCCTGCAGTCACACAGGAGGTGCCTGGATGTTTCCCTCTCCGGTTTGCAGTAGCGGCAAACATCAGAGTCACTTAATTTCATGTGAAATTGGTGCCTTTTTAGTTTGCAGTGGTCGGTTAAGGCGCGGTCTATCGCACAGATGTTCGTCCTGCTAAGCTCCAGGGGTTCGGTAGTTCGGCTTTGCGAGTAGCCTTCTATAAGGGATTTGGCGTGTAGTCCTGGGGGCTTAGACAAAGTAACATCGTTATGTGGCGAAACGACAATCGCTATCGCTATCGTCTTTATGCTCCAATCAACTTGCGGCAAGACCACGTGATTTAGCGCAGCTTATACCAATCCGCCAATCCTATACCTTGAATTTCTTTCGAACTTCGTTATCGCTTCGCTATCGCTATCGCTATGTTACTTTGTCTAAGCCCCCAGGTTGGGTCTGCCAGTGCTTTTTTGATTCGCCAATTAGGTTTCTCTTGAGAAGTTGCATTGCTTGGTTCTTTGAGATACCACAGAAAGGTTCTGGTCCTATCTGATAGCTTTGAGCTTCAGTAGTACCACGGGAAAAAAATCCCGTCGTACTACCAAGCGATCCAGTTTTGAATTTATTTTTTTACCCGTTGTATTACTACATTTTTAATAATAAATTTAGGTATTTTAAGCCGTATTTGAGTATTTTCTATGTAAATAATCAAATATCGTGGTTATTAAATTATAAAATGTTGCTCGATACGGTCTTAATGTAACGCAATAGGTATTAAAGATTGTTATGTTATATTATTATGTAAAAAACAAAAACAGGCAATTTCATACTTCAACCCCTATTATTACGTAGGCTCAATTTGAAGGACCGTTTGAATTTTTGGCGAACGATCAAGTTTAAAGAAGTTTTTACTACGGGCCATGAGCATAAACGTCGAATTGTTACATTAACGCTCCACAAAAGACGGGCTAATTTGAAAACTTTTTGTGAGTTAATAGAAGGCAGCGTGCAGTTACTTATTAACAGTCGAATCTTCAATGTATCATATCAAATCAAATCAAATCAAATCAAAATATTTATTTATTCACATAAACATAATAAGCATGTACTTATGAATCGTCAATATTTTCCTACCACCCATTCAAGACTTTTTTAACTGACAAGAAGAATGGGCGCAAGAAACTTGCCAGCGCGTATCTCAGGTAACGACATTTACAAAAATACATATCGTTACTTATTACAATATTTGAACAAGCATAGAGCACATATTATACAATATTATTATAACATTTAAAAGGAAAATTTTCTCATTAGAATATTTTCCTTTCAAACAAATATAAAAGTATATATACATTTCATAACCAAGCATTGTGATCGTTCATATAGTCTTTGACGTCATAATAACCTTTGCTCATGAGAGTCTTTTTAACATGTTCTTTAAATTCATGCAAAGGCAATTCAATTACATCTTGTGGAACTTTATTCAAAAAGGCTATGCCTTTCCCCAAAAACGAGCCTCTAGTTTTTTCTAGTCTAAATCTTGGAACGGCAAGTTTATTCTTATTTCTTGTATTTAAGTTATGAACATCAATTTTCTTTACAAATGAATTAGAATGCTTTCTTACATACACTAAGTTTTCATAAATGTACTGTCCTGCCAAGGTTAATATATCAATTTCCTTAAACAAGTCTCTTAAAGAATCTCTTCGCCGAAGATTGTATATGGCGCGAACAGCTCTTTTTTGGAGTACGCTCCGCTTCTGACTACTGCCCGGTTTGTGGCCACTTTTAACGAATGGTAATAAGTAATAAACATCGAACGGCACAAAACGGAACCCATATAGATTTGTCATGTCTTACTGTCTGTATGTCCGTCCTTCCGTATGTCGTAGCCTGACTACACAGTTGAAACTTGGTAGGTAGATGTGTTTTGTGAACCGCTTAACGGTTTTTATTTTTTAAACGTGTATGCGTATATTGGCAATCGTGTCACGTCATTCCATAAATTGGAAGCTGCAAGAATTAACGAGGTGTGTGATGTGACATAAAGAGCGTTTTCTGTCGGAGACGCGTCTTCGCGTCGTCGCTCCGTAATGAGCCTCTTACTTCGTTATACAGCCACAAGAATGGAACTCTTACAAAGCGGCCTATTTTTTTTTTCCTTTCCATTTTTTACCTCTTTTTTTCTTTAAATTTTTTATCCATTTAGGCATAAACCTACAATAACATATATTAGTAAGTAAATAAATAAATTTGAGTAAGTACTTATCCAGCCTAAAATAAGATTAATTATGAAAATGTGTTAGAGAAAACTTGATCGCGGATAATAGTCACCGGCACGATATTGAATCCTGAGCAAATGAGGGACTCCAGATTTGACTCCCGAGCGTAGCGAGGGTGTTACGAGTTAATTCCTGAGTGAAGCGAGGGAATTAAAACGGAGTCCTGAGTGCAGCGAGGGATTCAAGCTTGCCCAAGACGAAAACAGCTTTCCTAAAGGAGAATACTCTACTTTTCTCACCTTTTATTTTGCGAGAAAATAAAAAGCAAGGCAACTTTCTAGAAAGTTGGAAACAACGTTTTGTTAAAATCATTCAACTTCTATCTCCTGCTAACACTGCAGCGTCTTGCAACACTCGCGGCTTTTTTTTATTTCTTTGTTTTGCGCAAACAAGTACCTATAACCCAGTAAATAGAGACTAATTAAGGGGGGTTATCTTACAAGTGGTCCGGTAGTTCTGAATTTTTGATTTGTTGTCTAGGATGGTTAGTGAGTATTAAAAATGCAAAATGCACAATTCCTCGCCCTCCGCCCCCGCCGCCATATTAAATAATTGGCAATTTCTTCAGGTTTTCGCTTAAATCTTCGTTTAGGTGCATTTGAGCCAGAGAAGAGTCTTCACAATGTTGTAGAGAATAAAATTTTCTATATTTAACACTTTATATTTTGTTACTAGGACAGACAGTTACGGAGATATGCACTTATAAAAAATGTTTTTCCAGTTTGTCAAACTTTTAAAGAACAAAGTGCAAAATGAGACCAGAATCGTAGCACTTTGAAACCTAATTTAATATATACTAGTCAATAATTACAACTTTTATTATATGGCGACGAAGTTCAGTTGTAAAAGTTCCACGGAATATCTATATTCGATTTTCGTTTTTTGTGGCGCTTTGTTTGTATTTAATTATGTCCTTCACTTATGCTGATAAGTTGAATGCTCACAAATTGTATTAATATAATTATTAAGTTTTAACTTGTGCACAACTGAAGTAACGGTTTATAATTATTAAACACTTTTCCACATATTTTCTTCTTTTAATTTTCATTTCATTCATTTCATTTCATTTCATTTTTAGGTAAGTAATTAGGTTTGAAATTGTGAAAATTATATTTTTTAAGATTAAGTCTCTTAAAAATCCTTCTGACGTTGGTAGTTACGGCTGCAATTTGCGAAGACGCTGGTCTTAATTGTGCACTTCTCTCTTCAACTGCAGCTTTTAGTCTAAGATTATATTTAAGTAACTTGTTCATTGAAATTCGCTGAATTGAGTTATTTGTCAAAACTAATGTATTTTCAATTTGAGATGAGTTTCAACGAATACATTCTCAGTAATTTATTTAAGATTGGTAGATAGAATGCCTGATTTAGCAAAATACTAATTTATAGAAAGCAATGTCCAAAAAGCTGAACTTGAAAACACGTTGATCCAATTTCCAAATAATTTCAATACTAGTTTATATACTTCACTATCACTACATAGTATAAAACAAAGTCGCTTTCTCTGTCCCTATGTCCCTTTGTATGCTTAAATCTTTGAAACTACGCAACGGATTTTGATGCGTTTTTTTTAATAGATAGAGTGATTCAAGAGGAAGGTTTATATGTACTTTTTATCCCGATATTCCCACGGGAACGGGAACCACGCGGGTGAAACCGCGGGCGGCCGCTAGTACGTAAATATAGCACACAAACACAGGAAAACAACTGATGAAGTTGAAAGCTGAAAATAAGATACAAGTTACTGTAAGGATGGTTAGTTTATTTAGCTGGGAATATATCGACCCCTTCAGGATGAAAAAAGCCAAAAGGCTAGTTTTCAGAACGGCCAAAAAACAAAAATGGTAAAGTTTATTTCTCGTACCTATTATCTTTTGAAATACCAAATCTATAATAAACAACTATAGCTCATTAAGCTTAGGTTTTGAGTTGTTTACAAAATAGAAAGTCAATATAACGTACATTAATTAGTTCCGGAGATGGCATGGCTTTTACTATGAAAAAAATTTTGAAAATGGCTTCTGCGACATTTTTTTTCTGTTTAGCAGCAACTTTTCTTTTATTAAGTTGTATAAGACTTTATGATTTATAATATCGAAGAGATTTTTGAATACAAAACACATTTATAACCAAAATCATATTACTTATATGTTTTTCATTATTTAACAGTAACAATGTACTTTTTCTCACAAAAACTTATAAAATTATCAAACTACTCAAACACAACACAACACAAACCCTAAACTATGCAAAATAGGCGGTAACGTCGAACCTAGTAATTAAATATTTTTTTTCTCCTTTTTTTAAACTTCCAAATACAACTGCGCGTTGTGCGCACAAAAACAGGTAAGTATTTAACAATAACATCTCATTAATCAAATCAATGTCTTCAAACAAACAGTTCTTCGTAATGTTTGGCTAGGTAATAAGTATTTTTCAGGAAAAGGCTCTTTTATTGCACATTACTGGTTCCGAAATTGCCATAACGATGACAGACTTGCGATACCAGATTTTGTCTTCTTTTTCAGGCAACACTTATAAGTGTTGCCCACTGAAAAGGACATTGTGCTAATTTCAAACATATTTCCATCAACATTTTTAATAACACCTAGGAAAAATTTCCCCTCTTGTATGTTATTATCACATAATCTCCAGTAGCATATGATTTTGATGGTTTCGAAATTTTACCCAGTGGCACATCTTTGGACTCCGAGCTATCAGTCATTTCATTATTTACCGTTGTATCTTCATTGTCCGTTATTTCTTCCGAAGTATCGTCCGAAGATGTGCCATTTGGATTCGGGTTTTTTGTTCTATTTCGTTTTTTCCTAATATTTTCTTTCCCCTCAAGTCTTTTTGGCTTTTAATTTTCTATTTCTTTTTGCTTTAATTGTCTTTTCTCTTCTCTTGCCTTAACTTTAATTTCCTGTTCTTTTTCTCTTTTTTCATTCTCTTTCCTTTCATGATAATCTCTCTAAAGTTTACTCGTTATAGCACAAGGAATTTTAACTTTTGCTTTTTCCCTTTTTTGTCCTCCTCACCAGGCCAAAATAAATTTATTTTGAATGGCGATGGAATATATGTATTGGAATTTTGAATGGATGTCTCTGTTATTTGTTTTAAGGATGTTTTTTCTAAACATGGTTTATCTGGTGGTAGAAGACCTGGTGAATTAGAAGTTGAAGGTAACTCAAATGGATTTATTACTTGGTTAAAAGAACTATCTAAAGGTGGAAGAACTGGTGAATTGTCAGTTAAAGCTAACTCAAGAGGATTCATTACTTGGTTGGAAGAACATGATTTATCTTGTGGCAGAAGAACTGGTGAATTATATGTTGGAGCCAACTCAAGTAGATTCATTACTTGGTTGGAAGAACTTAGTATATTTGGTGGTGAAAGTGCTGGTGAATTATTAGTTCTTTCGTTTGCTTCCTGTTCGCAAGTTAGGCTTGTCAGTATATCCAAAGCACAAGTATTAGATGCCGTGATTTCATTTGAAGGAACCGAATTTGCGTAATTGTGATCTCAAATTTCAGCTTGAATAGAAAATTGTGGTTGAGTCAAGTCAACTTCAGCTTGAATTGAAGATGGTTCATCAATCTGAATTGAACGTTCGACTGTACTTTAATTACCCGCCCATATTATATAAAGCAACAAGTCTTCCTGATTTAAGCTAGAATTTAATTCGTCTCGACCTTTATAAAAGAGTTCATTGAAAAGCGGACAACTTGGCCACTATTTGTTTTTCAAAATAATTTAAAAAGACTGTCTGTTCCGTTGAAGTTTTTTTCTGGCTGTTGTCGAGACTTTATTTTAGAAAGATCGACGTAGTCTGGACCAAAAGGATACATCCTTTCTTAACACATTCTTCACAAAGGCATGGGGCAGAAGCGATGTGATGCTGTTCTTCAAGAAGGGTGATAAGACTCTCTTGAAGAACTACCGACCCATCTCGCTTCTGAGCCATATCTACAAGTTGTTTTCGAGAGTCATTACGAATCGTCTCGCTCGCAGGTTCGACGACTTCCAACCTCCCGAACAAGCCGGGTTCCGAAAAGGTTATAGTACCATAGACCACATTCATACGCTGCGGCAATTTATACAGAAGACCGAAGAGTATAACTTGCCACTATGCTTGGCGTTCGTGGACTATGAGAAAGCCTTTGATTCGATCGAGACCTGGGCAGTGCTGCAGTGTCTCCAGAGATGCCAAATAGACTACAGGTACATCGAGGTGCTGAGGTACGTATACCAAAACGCCACCATGTCGGTCCGATTACAGAACCAGTGCTCTAATCCTATCCAACTACAGCGAGGTGTGAGACAGGGAGACGTCATTTCTCCGAAACTGTTCACAGTTGCGTTGGAGGATATTTTTAAGCTACTGGACTGGAAAGGATTCGGCATTAACATCAATGGCGAGTATCTAACACACCTGCGGTTTGCTGATGATGTAGTTCTCATGGCTGAGACTTTGGAAGACCTGAACACAATGCTCGAAGATCTCAGCAATGCTTCCCAAAGAGTGGGTCTGAAGATGAACATGGATAAGACGAAAATCATGTCCAATGCCCATGTTGCATCCGCTCCAGTTAATGTTAGGAACATTACACTCGAAGTTGTTGACCACTATGTCTACCTAGGACAGACAATCCAATTAGGTAAGTCCAACTTCGAGAAAGAGATCTCTCGTCGAATCCAGCTCGGATGGGCAGCGTTTGGGAAGCTCCGGCATATATTTGCATCCAAAATTCCTCAATGTCTCAAGACTAAGGTCTTTGACCAGTGTGTGTTGCCAGTTATGACTTATGGAAGCGAGACGTGGTCTTTTACTATGGGTCTCATAAGAAGGCTCAAGGTTACCCAGCGAGCAATGGAGAGAGCGATGCTTGGTATTTCCCTGCTCGATCGAATCAGAAATGATGAGATCCGCAGGAGAACTAAAACGACCGACATCGCTCGAAGGATTGCTCAGTTGAAGTGGCAGTGGGCGGGACACATAGCGCGGAGAACCGATGGCCGTTGGGGCGGAAAGGTTCTCGAATGGCGACCGCGAACCGGACGACGTTCCGTGGGCAGGCCCCTACAAGGTGGACCGACGATCTGGTCAAGGTCGCGGGAAGCCGCTGGATGCGGGCAGCGCAGGACCGATCGTTGTGGAGATCCTTGGGGGAGGCCTATACCCAGCAGTGGGCGTCGTACGGCTGAAATGATGTAACACATTCTTCAGTAATTGATTGCAATGCTGTTTTAAGGACAGGGGCAAAATTTTCTTTTTTTAAGTTTTGTTTTAAATGTTGTAGTTTTAAGTCCTTGACTTATTTTCTCCAGTATGTTTTCAATGGTCTGAATATAGCAAGATCCATTGGCTGTAGAATATGTGTACTATTTGGGTGTAATGCTATGATTTCTATGCAATTTTCAGCACAAAATTTCGATAAATGCAGAATCAGATGTGATTGATGACCGTCTGAAAAGAATACAACGGGTTTTTGGATATTATTCTGTTACAAACATGGATTAAAAATGTTAGCGATATATTCATAAAACGTACTGCCACACATCCATCCGCTCTGTGAACGTCCAATTGCCCGCTTTCGTATGTGTTAAATATTCTTGCGGGCTCATCTTATATGTGTTAGATTTTTTTCGCGTAGATAAGTTTCCACTTCTTCAATATCTATGTCAAACCAACGCCTTATATGTTCTTCTGTAACAGCATCTCGAGCTGTCGTTAAATTTTGCGCTGTTCTCTCTGACAGTGTAGGATGTCTATTTAGAAACAAGTTATACCATTTCCTAAAACTAAAACGACCGACATCGCTCGAAGGATTACTCAGTTGAAGTGGCAGTGGGCGGGACACATAGCGCAGAGAACCGATGGCCGTTGGGGCGGAAAGGTTCTCGAATGGCGACCGCGAACCGGACGACGTTCCGTGGGCAGACGTATGTAGGGGTACAAGGTGGACCGACGATCAGGGGGGCTACCGCGTAACTTTATGGATATGAACTTCATACGTTTTTGGGAACTTTAAGTTAATTTTATAAAGAAAATAGCCACTACCAGTTCTTTGTTTTGTGTCGTCGGGTATAACGTTACCTAGCTAGCAACGTTCAACAGAACAAAGCAGCAAAAATCTATCAGAATAAGGAATTCAAATGACAGTTAAAGCCCATACACATATCCAGATTTCTTAGCCGGTAGCCCCCCTGGTCAAGGTCGCGGGAGGCCACTGGAAGCGGGCAGCGCATGACCGATCGTTGTGGATGTCCTTGGGGGAGGCCTATGCCCAGCAGTGGGCGTCGTATGGCTGAAATGATGATGATGATGATACCATTTCCTGCCCGGCCTATTATCTGTAACTGGGGTATTTTTTTATCAATGATGATGCGTTGGACACTGTCGAGTAACTCGTCTCTACTAATAGGAATGTGTTTTGTTGGTATTTTAAGTACCCATTTTTCTAAAATGACCTCTTCTTTCGTAGACAAATACGTTTTAGGGCCCATGGAACATTCGACTGGAGTCTTACCGGAAATTTTATAATGTAATCCTGGGTACATCAAACTTTTTTGCAGCATTTGCAATAGTCTCACCTTTCCTAACTGCATCTATCGCCTGTCCCATTTCAAAGGGCGTATAAGTAATTTTTTTAGACGCCATTCCTTCCTAAAAATATCATGTTGATTACTAGAACATATGAAATATCCAATCATCGACACGGCTGTCGATCATTGGAAGCGGTTTGAATATTTAAATGATAAATCTTATACTTAAATAGGGCTGAATGAACTTAGCCAAATAGCATAATAATGTGCACAAAATAATAAAAAATAGTTTCGACATTTGTCGGAGATTGGAACATGCTAAGAAAAAAAGTCCAATTACTGATAGGTGTTTTTTCATATCTATTCTATATCTATCTATATCTATACTTATAATAAAACTGTAAACGATCCAATTCTGTACATTGAAAAGAAATAGAAAAAAATACCTCCAGGGGTCTTATTAAACGAAACAGATACCAAAAATATAGTTTTTGAATTTTTTGTCTATCTGTCTGTTGTCCGCGTTTCACGCAAAAACTACTGGACGGATTTTAATGAAACTTTTTGTTATACAGCTATTGGTTCTCGCCAACATCTAGGCTATAGTTTATTCTGAAGATCGCAATATCTGATGTGGAACCATAGCAGTCCAGCCAAACTATGAGAGATATAAAAATTCCGTCTTAGGGAAAATTGTTAAATGTAATGAGAATTTTCTATTGACGTACAAAGTTTGAAGGTCTGGAACACCTGATGTGGAACCCTAGCAGTCAGGTTAAACTATATGAGATACAAACATAGTATCTTAAGAATAGTTGTTTAACGTAATGAACATTTTTTAATGACGGAAAAATATCCGAGGCCTGGTACACCTGATGTGGAACCCTAGCAGCCCAGCTAAACTATAAGAGATACAAATATAGCATCTTTAGAGAAGATGTTCAGTGTGATAAGTATTTTCTTTTGACATACATTCTATACTAATATTATAAATGTGAAAGTGTGTTTATTTGTATGTCCGTCTTTCTCGTCAAAACGGAGCAACGGATCGACGTGTTTTTTTTAGTATGTGGGTTTGGGTGAAATGGTCCCGACCTAGGTGCCTGATCACCCGTCCGGTTTCGATGGCGCCCCCCCTATAAATAGTATGTGGGTAGTTTAGAAGCTAGAGAGTGACAAAGGCTAATTTATATCCCGGAAAAATATCACTTTCCCTCGGGATAACGTTGTTTAGTACCTACACGCGGGAAAAACCGCGGGCGGAATGCTATGTGATATAAATTTTTAATGTGTGTTTAACATCTTTATTTTTTCTATATTTTTTATTAAGTAATAAAACTGTAAACGATCCAATTCTTTACATTGAAAAGAAATAAAAAAAAATACTTCCAGAGGGGTCTTCTTACACGAGCCAGATACCAAAAATATAGTTTTTGAATTTTTTGTCCGTCTGTCTGTCTGTCTGTTGTCCGCGTTCCAGGTAAAAACTACTGAATAGATTTTGATAAAACTTTTTTTGTTATATAACTATTGGTTATCGCCAATATATAGGCTATTATTTATTTTGAAGATCGCAATATCTGATGTGGAACCATAGCAGTCCAACCAAAATAGGAGAGATATAAAAATACCCTCTTAAGGAAAATAGTTAAATGAAATGAGCATTTTCTATTGACGTACAAAGTTTAAAGGTCTGGTGCACCTGATGTGAAAAATCCTAGCAGCCAGGTTAAACTATAAAAATACAAACATAGCGTTTTAAGAAAAGTTGTTTAGCGAGTTATATAACCATAACGATCAGTATGGCCACTGTTATGGTTCCCAGTAGTAATAAGTTAGGATAATTAAGATAAGGTAGCATAGGTTTCTTATATTGTTAAACAGAAATAAACGCCAGTTCTCGCCTGGCTCTTGAACAAACAAGTTGCTTTTTAAAAACTCCCTTGTCCCTGCCGCTAACATAACTGGCGCAGTCGGTAGGATCGCGCGCGATAAGTAAGACCGAAGTACTATAAGTGTTTGCTACGTGTCAACGCCGCGATACGAAAAGAACTTTATAGTGGCAGCGAAGACCTGATAGAATCTCAGCAAGAGTGTTACTAACATTGTAACGAAGGCGGAACTCAACAAGGAAGAGATGTTCGTGGGGTAAATATTATTATCATACTTACGCCCAAGTCCTATCCCATTCCCTACAATCCTCGAATTGTGTCATACGAGTATATAACGTAAGTAATTGTGCAAAGTGTATTTGAAACTTTATTTTGCAAGTGTCAATTCTCCATAAAATTTGGTGTTTTGCATAACTTGTATATCTATAAAATTAAATATAATTTAAAATAAGTAATAATTTAAAATAATAATCCCTAATTATGACGAATGACAAGGAAAGCACGTCAAAAACGATTGAGGTAGATTACCAAAACCTCTCGATTTTGCTGCCGACATACGACGGCAATAGCAAAACCTTGCTTTTTTATATTAAAAGTGTTGAGAATGTATTGAAAATAGTTGAAAAGCCGGATGACCCCAGTTTAGCCTGTCTCATTCGAAATAAATTGACAGGTAGAGCTGTTGAAGTGTTATCGGAGAATGCCGAATTTAACACTTGGGTAGAAATAAAGAACATCTTGATTAAACGATTCGGAGAGTATCGCGACGAAATACAGCTAGTCCAAGAGCTTATATACACAAAAAAATACAATAATAATATAGATCAATTTGGCGAAAAAATAAGAGAACTAACACACATTTTGATCACATGCGATACCAACAAACGCCAATATTATGAGGAAATGGCCATAAATATTTTTATAGATCAATTAGACCCGCTTGTCTCCCTAGGGGTACGTTTGCAACACCCTACGTCAATAGATAAAGCAATAACACTCGCAAAGCAGGAGGAGTTGCGGCTAAAGCAACGCAGAAATAATGCCTATTTTAACACGCAACCATCATTCAAACCTGTACCACCGCGTCCACCATTCCAACCGCGTCCGAATTACAATGTTAGACCGCAGTATGCGCCACGTCCAACTAGTAGCTCTAATAAACCCCCGATGCAACCGATAAAATCGGAATACAAACAAACTATTCATTATCAGAATGAATTTGATGGTAATGAGCCCGAATGTGAGCAATATGCTACTAATGAAAGTGATTCATTGGCAAAAGAATTTGAAGAGTCGAATTTTCAGTTAGGCAACGACCAATTCATAACGGATCAATAGTTTACATTAATATAAATAATCCAAACAAGTTGCCGTACATACATATTGAAGAACTAGGTGGTCGATTTCTTATCGACACAGGCGCGTCACAGTCACTTATAAGCCCGGCAGTAATAAGTCAGTTCACACACTTACGAAGTGGCATTAGGCGTGAAGTAAATATAATTAAGACCGCACACGGTCTCACAAAACACAACACCGTTGTTTATGTTCCCTTACCCGATATTTTCAAGAGCAACAGGAAACACAAATTCCTTGTGTTCGACTTCGATAAGGATTTTAAAGGTCTTATAGGAATTGATTTATTAGTTCCGTTAGGCTGTAGTATAAATATGAAGCAAATGATTTTAAAAACGGAAAGTACGGAAATACCACTAAGTAGTGACGTAAAATCTAATCTCAGTATACAATCAAATACAGAGCAAATATTCGAATTCTTATGCGATTATGCGGAGGGCGAATATTTACTTGATGAGCAGAGTTTAAATAACGAATTAATAGTTCCATCAGCGTTAGTTTCCGTTAAAAAAGGCAGATTTGTCACATCTGTCATAAATATAAATAATAAAATCGTTCAATTTAAAAAGAAATCACATCTAAATCTATTACCATTAGAATCTGATCAAGTAAAATCATTAAACAGAATACAAAACCTTTCACAACAAGAGCGTGTAGAAATTGATAACCTATTAAAACAGAATCTGCATAGACTTCGCACCGACCATATGAATAATGAGGAAAAAAGGGAAATCAATAGGTTGTGCTATAATTATAGAGACATTTTTCATTCAGAGGAAATTCCTTTGACTTTCACACATGATATTAAGCATAAGTTACGCGTGACCGACGATAGCCCGATCTATGTTCGTAATTACAGGCAAGCCCCGCAACAACGCGAGGAAATACAAAAACAAATAGAATCCTTACTGAAACAAAACATTATCAGAGAAAGTATTTCTCCATGGTCCTGTCCAGTTCATATTGTACCTAAGAAAACAGACGCCTCAGGAAAAACAAAGTGGCGCTTAGTAATTGATTACAGGCGCCTCAATGAGAAAACAATAGAAGATAAATACCCATTGCCAAACATCACTGACATCTTGGATAGACTAGGTAGAGCACAATACTTTACGACCCTAGATTTAGCATCTGGTTACCACCAGGTCGAGATGCATCCTGATGACATAGAGAAAACAGCGTTTTCAACTGAGCGCGGTCACTACGAATTCCTCAGAATGCCGTTCGGACTCAAAAATGCACCGAGCACATTCCAACGATTGATGGATTCGGTACTTAGAGGACTCCCGAACGTAATGACATATTTGGATGACGTAGTCATTTATAACACATCATTACAATGCCATATAAATACTTTAAAACAGGTATTTGATAGATTCAGAGTTCACAACCTAAAAATCCAATTAGACAAATCAGAATTCTTACAAAAACAGGTTAAGTTTTTTGGACACGTTTTAACAAATGAAGGTGTCAAACCAAATGACGAAAAAATAGCAGCCGTTAAGAATTTTCCTATACCGACCAATCAAACCGAAATGAAATCTTTCCTTGGCTTAGTAGGCTATTATAGGAAATTCATACAAGATTTTGCTAAACTAACAAAACCCATGACCGCTTGTCTAAAGAAAAATGCAAAGGTAACGCATACACCTGAGTTTGTAGATTCTTTTAATAAATGTAAAACACTTCTTATGAACTCCCCAGTTTTACAGTACCCAGACTTCGATAAAAAGTTTATTTTGACAACCGACGCATCGGATGTTGCTATCGGTGCCGTTTTATCACAAGGCGAAGTAGGCTCAGATAAACCTGTAGCGTATGCATCCCGTACGTTATCGGAAACCGAAAGAAAATACTCAACAATAGAAAAAGAGTTATTAAGTATAGTTTGGGCCACCAAATACTTTCGACCATACCTTTATGGTAGAAAATTCACTATCTACACTGATCACAGGCCATTAACTTGGATTATGTCCCTTAAAGATCCAAGCTCTAAACTAACCCGCTGGCGACTCAAATTAGAAGAATACGATTACGATATTGTTTATAAGAAAGGAAAGTTAAATACCAACGCTGACGCCTTATCCCGTGTTAAAATAGTATACGCAAATGACGTCTCAACATCCCCACAATTCCAATCAGATTCCGACGACGAAACTATAAATAAAATATTTGAGCGAATACGTAAAGAAAGCGTCCCACAGACTAATGAACAAATAGAACCGACGCCAAGCACAAGCCAAATGCCGGACATTACGATAGAGGACATCTTAGACTTACCAATTACAGATAGCACGGAAACACAGGTTATCACTGATAGTTTAATAGAAAACGCCTTAGAAAATATACCCCAGATTACCGAAGCCATAGATCGTCAACTTAAACAATTTCATATTCGAAAGAGCCCTGGCTCTACATATAGAATAGAAGACAGATCAAAAGGCCGCATTGTTATAAAAGACGTCTTTATTCCGATTAACGACACCGAAAATCAAATAAAAAAATTCCTATTGGAACACACGATCCCAGATCGCACATTCTATTGTTATTTTCACCACGAAGAATTTTACAACTTATTTAGTAATATATATAAAACCGTATTTAATGATAGAGGACCAAAACTAGTACGCTGCTTAACAAGAGTAACATTGATAGACAGTAAATCAGAACAAGAAAATTTAATAAAAAAATATCATGAAGGAAAAACTATCCATCGCGGTATCCAAGAAACTTATAAACAACTGCATCGTAATTACCATTGGCCAAACATGTTACTAACTATACAAAAATTTATAAATAAGTGTGAGAAATGTTTAAAAACGAAATATGAGAGAAACCCGTTAAAATTACCTCTAGCATTGACAGAGACACCTCATCAACCCATGGAACACATGTACATGGATTTGTATAGCATAGGTGGTGTTACGTTCTTAACAGTAATTGATAACTTTACTAAATACGCACAAGCAATTCCGTTAACAGCGACCACAAGCATACACGTTGCAGAAGCCTTATTACAACTATTCTCCGTGATAGGCGTACCTAATAAAATTACAACCGACTCGGATCCGAAATTCGATAACGAAGTTATAACAGAAATATGTGCTATACATAATATACACATACATTTCACTACACCTTACAATCCGAACTCAAACTCACCGATAGAACGTCTCCATTCCACCTTAGGTGAAATGATTAGAATCCAGCGTATTACAGATAAAGATGAACCTGCTAATTTAATGAAATATGCAATTATAGCCTATAATAATTCTATTCACTCAGCAACAGGTTTTACACCATTTGAGCTCCTATTTGGACACACAAAAAGCAGAAATCCGTTAGAATTACATCTAGAAAAAGAATACTATCAGGAATACATTAATAAACACAAACAAATAATGGATAACGTTCAAAAATTAGTCACAAACAAACTCTCGGCTGAAAAACAAAATACTATCGAAAAACGTAATCTAGGCACAGAAACGCCAAAGTTTAAAATTGGCGACAAAGTTTATAAACAAATAGCAAAAACAGCCAGAAATAATAAGCTAGAGCCTAGATACAAAGGTCCATACACTATAGTCAGGATACATCCAGAACAAATAGCGGAAATTATAGGGAAACACGTAAATGCGAAATCGATTAGAACGCATTTTAAAATGCTAAGACGACCCGAAACTCTTTCAGGTTCTCCGTCGTCGCCCTCGGAGCCCTCTGGTTCACCGGAGGCAGCGCCCTAATTCAACCTGTGGAAAACACCAACGGGATATTAGTTATAAAAGAAGCAGCTGTCCAACATCAAGTGGATAGCTACCATCTCATATGTAGTTATAATATATCTAAGCTACGTTCGATATTTACAGATATCAGTTTAGTATATGATAGGGTAAGATTAGTGGAACAAAAGGAAGTCGTATTTCACGAAAGATTAGTATATAGGAAACAAATAGATTATATGATAGATACTATAGATAATAAGTTACAATATTTAGGATCAGAAAATGTAGAGATTAAGGGAAATAGATATAAAAGAGGTCTTATTAACGGACTAGGGTCAATCGTAAAAGCCATTACCGGTAACCTAGATCAGGAAGATGCGATTTTCTTTGAAAAGCAGATAGAACAGTTGAGGCAGGCTACACAGAAGGGTCAGAAGGATAACGTTAAACTAATAAAGGATTTCATGCAAATATATGAAAGCAATTTGAAGCAATTACAAATTAACCAAGCATATTTAGGATTTTTAATAGAACAGATAAGTAATAACTCAGTTATATTAGAGCAAAGATTAGATATTATTAATATTTATACACAAATAGAAACATGCCTGCAACAATTGTATAACCGTATAACTGCAATAGAAAATGCAATTACATTCGCACATCTAGGCACCTTGCAACCTAGTGTAATAGAACCCATGTACTTGTTAAAAGAGTTAGTTTTAATACAGAAAGAGTTAGTTTTAAGTAAATTACCATTTGAACCTATATTACCTCTTATACATGTATTGGAAAAAACCATTATTGTAAAAGCTTATAGTACTAACGTTACGATTAACTTTATATTAGAAATACCAATTGTTTCTCTCCATCCCTACACCTTACTCCATATGTACTCGATACCTAATAAAAACAACTTAGTATTAGCATCCAATAATCCTTACCTTATCTTGGGCAAAGAAGAATATGCATACCCCCACGAACCCTGCACCATCATCACCGACGACCTACAAATTTGCAAACATCTTCAGTGGAAAAAAACGAGCGACACTGAAGACTGCATCCTGCAACTCGTCCAGCACCAACAGCCGCATAACTGCACCTACATACATGCAACCTATGAAAATGCAATTCATCAAATCAAAGAAAACACATGGATCATTCTCACTAAACAGGAACAGATAGCAAAAACCGTCTGCGATGAAAACACCCAATATCAACGACTTACTAAATAAATATAGTATCTGTCGACACCAAGTGTTATGTTAACATCATGAACACCACACTTCAGTCACATCTGAAAAGTATCCAAATAAGGGAAACGTTCCCGCTACCGGAAATCGCCATACCTGAAAACTACAAGCCGCACATCCACGTCAATCTGAAAAACGTAAAGCTAGATGAAGTTAACAAACTTATAGAAAAAGCCGAAAAAATGGAAACTACTGAAAACATAGTTATATCAAAGAAACCAAGTTGGGCAACTATGACTCTATACATCATCATTTTCGCATGCATCGTGGTGAGCGCATTCAGATATTGGAAACGAAAGACATCACGACGTGCTGCAACGACGGACGGAGCCTGCGAGTCGCCGGAACAGTTGCAGTTGCATACAATTGCAACATCACAACAGCCAGCGCCATCGGCGAGGCTCACTCTTAAGGGCGGAGGAGTTATATAACCATAACGATCAGTATGGCCACTGTTATGGTTCCCAGTAGTAATAAGTTAGGATAATTAAGATAAGGTAGCATAGGTTTCTTATATTGTTAAACAGAAATAAACGCCAGTTCTCGCCTGGCTCTTGAACGAACAAGTTGCTTTTTAAAAACTCCCTTGTCCCTGCCGCTAACATAACTAGCGTTATGAACATTTTCTATTGACGGAAAAATATCGAAGGTCTGGTACACCTGATGTGGAACCCTAGCAACCCAGCTAAACTATAGGAGGTACAAGTACAAATATAACATCTTAAGAGAAGTTGTTCAGCGTGATAAGTATTTTGTTTTGACATACAATCTATTATAAATGTGAAAGTGAGTTTGTTTGTACGAGGGGTGGCTGAAAAGTTATCTACCTGACTATGAAATAAAAGACATAGATCAATGATTTTTTTTTATTTTTCTATATAGTCACCTGCGACTGAAATGCACTTTTGACATTTGTCAATAAGTGACATCATACCATTAAAAAACTAGTTTCTATTTTGACTATCAAAATGGTCATTCACGGCGTCCTTCATTTCTTCGTCTGTTGAAAATCTGCGTCCCCTTAAAGTTTTCTTTAAATTTTTGAATAGGTAATAGTCACAGGGGGCCAGGTCTGGACTGTAAGTTGTGTGGTTAATTTCGGTGATGCCGTTTTTAGTCAGTGACGACCGCGCCTTAAAGGCCGTGTGTACCGGCGCATTGTCGTGCAAAATCAAAACACCACTGCGAAGTTTGCCTCTCCTTTTTTCTTTTATTTTCTCCCGAAGCTGATCAGGCAAACAAGCATAATATTCTGCATTCATTGTATTTTTTTTGGGCAGATAATCTATCATCAAAATTCCATCGACATCCCAAAAAATTGTAGCCATCAATTTGCCTGCCGACGGCCGAACCTTGAATTTTCTTGGTGGCTTTTCACCTTTGAATTTCCATTGCATCGACTCTTGCTTACTTTCGGGATCCCATTGCCGAATCCAAGTTTCATCACAGGTCACTATTCGCGAAATAGTTTCCTCTTCGCTATGCTTCACTAAGTCTAAAAACATCTCACAACATTCCACTCGCCTTTGCTTGTCAAACGCTGTCAACATTCTAGGCACCCAGCGCGCGCTCACCTTGGACATCACCAAATGTTCATGAATAATTTCATTAACCCGTTCCTTACTAATGCGAACATCCCTAGCTATCTCCCACTGCTTAATTCGTCGATCGGCAAGGATCAGTTGCTTCACCTTTTCAACATTATCCGCGGTAGTTGCCGAAATTGGCCGTCCACTACGGGGATCGTCTTCTAGGCTCTCACGGCCATGTCGGAACTGCTTCGACCAAAACTTTATGATGAATTCGGAAGGGCATGAATCCCCAAACACCTTCAACATGCGCTCCCGAATCTGCGTTGGAGTATTTCCTTCTCTACTGAGAAACTTAATCACAGCACTATGCTCAATTTTCATAATTTTGCTTTTTTCTTCAGACATGACAAGAACGACGACGTGAAAAAAAAAACTGAATGCGGGAAAACAAATGATAGTCATAATATTTAAAAAACAATAAAGAAGGAATATGAAAATGTAGTGGCCAGTACCATTTTTAAATCTTTCTCTAACAAACGGAGCAACGGATCGACGTGTTTTTAAATATGTGGGTTTTTTAGTTTGGGAGCTAGAGAGTAACTGGTTTAATTTTTATCCCGGAAAAATATCACTTTCCCTCGGGATAACGTCGTGTCGTACACGCGGGCGAAACCGCGGGCGGAAGGCTATGTAATATAAATTTTTAATGCGTTAATATGTATCATAGCGCTGTAAGTATATATAATAAATTAATTAATTAAAAAAAAAACAAAAAAGCTTAGTAGCCTACAAATGAAAAATGCTGCCGAAAGTCACTATTCCACGCGGACGAAGTCGCGGGCACAGCTAGTTGTTAATATAACCTAACCCGGGTAAAGAAATTATTAATAAATATGTAGTTTAAAAAACTAAAAAACACCTTTATAGGAACAGACTAAAAAGTACAAAATAACCGTCTATTCAGTAACTGAAATTAAAAAGCGTGGTGCGCGTTGTCAATATTAAGTAGGTACTTGAAATGCATGCTTTGCAAAGGGCGCACCACTCTTTTTAATGTCAGTTACTGAATAGACGGTTATTTTGTACTTTTTAGTCTGTTCCTATAAAAGTGTGTTTTTTAGTTTTTTAAACTACATATTTATTTTTTACTTTTTAGTTTTATAAATGGCAAGCCATGTATCACAGCCATCTCTATCGTCTTCTACAAGCCATGCGCATAAAGTTGGCAACGTAGTTTTAAGTGAACCGATTTGACACCCTTTGCATCGTTTGACAGGTAAACAGCGAGTGAACCTCGAGTACTGTACCCCTAGTGTAAGTTTTTATGTCAAGCAAACGCAAACTATTTCGAATGCGTATTAATGTCAATTTGTATGAAAACTATATAAGCGCGCTACTCGCCGCTAGAGGCGCTAATACAGTTTTCATACAAATTGACATTAATACGCATTCGAAATAGTTTGCGTTTTTTGACATAAAAACTTACACTACGGGCACCGAATCCTATGGAGATGGCATATCTTCTATACATCTATACAAATAAATAAAATTGGAGTGTCTGTTTGTAACATTAAATAACCGCTTTTTACTACGTGCATATGATTAAATATACGGTACATATACCAAAATGACATGTTTTTCAATTTTTGTCTGTCTGTCTGTTTGTTCCGGCTAATCTCTGAAACGGCTGGACCTATTTTGACGGACCGATTAATACGACAATGAGAAGTAGTTTAAAATTGAATTCCAAGATTTTCTTACATTGTGACTTACTTACACCTCACTTTTTCGTAGGTATATATGCCACCTCCATAGGATTTAGTACTCAGAGGAGTAAACCGGTTCACAGCAATGTTGCCGTTCCGTATCATAGCATGGCTTGTAGAAGACGATAGAGACGGCTGTGCATGTATGGATGGTAATCGATTTCACAGTCCATTCATGTGTCTGCCCACCCCGTAAACATTTTACTCAAAGGCTTTATTGAATGTATTTAGTTTTACAAATTCAAGTGGAGTCTATTAGTTACCAGATGCACGAGCCGAACCCTTACTTCCTTCCTGCTACATCATCAAGTGTAGCGAATAGGTCTCATCAGAACGAAACAAATGAGCCCAAACTCGAGGGGTTTCCTAGTGGTCATTAAGGAGAGCCACTGACATCCTCCCTGCTCCATCATCAGACCCTCATTACAAATATATGCGAATACGTCTCATCAGAAAGAAACAAATGAGCCCAAACTCGAGGGGTTTTCTAGCAGCCATTAAAAAGTTCGAATGCCGACCTCTTGCCTCCATTATCAGATCAGCTCAATGGTAGCAAACTATTGTATTGTCATCAGATTCCTACAAACTTGCAAAGTTTCAAATTGAAACGACTACTAGAAGTAGGCTAAAACTTAATTCCAAGATTTTCTTACATTGTGACTTAGTTACGTTACAGGTGAAGCTAATAAAAGCGTAGCAAAAAAATGAGCCCAAACTCAAAAGGTGTCTTAGTGGTCATTAAGGAGTGCTACTGGCTTCCTCCCAGCTTCATCATCAGACCCTCACCACCAAGTGCAGCGAATAAGTCTCATCAGAACGAAACAAATGAGCTCAAACTCGAGGGGTTTCCTAGTGGTCATTAAGAAGTGCCACTGGCTTCCTCCCTACTCCATCATCAAACCCTCACCACCAAGTGTAGCGAATAGGTCTCATCAGAACGAAACAAATGAGCTCAAACTCGAGGGGTTTCCTAGTGGTCATTAAGAAGTGCCACTGGCTTCCTCCCTACTCCATCATCAAACCCTCACCACCAAGTGTAGCGAATAGGTCTCATCAGAACGAAAAAATTGGCTAGAACTCGAGGTGTTTTCTATTGGCCATTAAGGAGTGCCACTGGCTTCCTCCCTGTTTCATCATCAGACCCTCACCACCAAGTGTAGCGAATAAGTCTCATCAGAAGGAAACAACGGAGCCCAAACTCGTGGGGTTTCCTAGTGGTCATTAAGAAGTGCCACTGGCTTCCTCCCTGCTCCATCATTAGACCCTCACCATCAAGTGTAGCGAATAGGTCTCATCAGAACAAAAAAAATGAGCCTGAACTCGAGGGGTTTGCTAGCAGCCATTGAAGCGTTCTATTGCCCACCTCTTGACTCCATCATCACATCAGCTCGATGGTAGCAAATTATTGTATTGTCATCGGATTCATATAGACTTGCAAAGTTTCAAATCAATACGACAATTAGAAGTAGGTTAAAATTGAATTCCAAGATTTTCTTACATTGTGACTTAGTTACAAGTGAAGCTAATAAAAGTGTGGTAAAAAGCAGTGAATTTGTGTCTAAACTTTATAAATAATTAACATTTCCAATAAACAAAACAAATAGAAGTTATGGCCAGTATATCTCTTCACCTTCTTAGTGATTTGGCTGATAAAGCTGGATTTTCGTTCGAGATCTCTCGCGGTCGAAACATAAAACTATGCCATTTTATTTATAACAATCGTATACATGAAACGTCATCGGCAATGACAGGTAGTTGATCCTTCTCTATGGTTTGCCCGCCAAGTGCGTTCACAAATGTGAAATACTTACTCTTATTTTTTTTACTTTTTTATTGTCGATCAATGGTGCTTTGTTTATTTTATTTTATTTTATTTTATTTTATTTAACAATTTTAGGGAAACTTACAGCTATGTAATAACAAATTATAATTATACAGGTATAAGTACGGATGGCCAATTACCAGTTTCCACTGATAAGAAAGAATTTGTCGGAGATTGGGTTATTTGTGTTCATCCTCATTACCCGTGGTCCCACGGAACGAGACAAATTAAAACTGCAGTGGATATAGAGGGAAAAAAATACCTTTGGACCCACCAGTGGGGCATAACGGTGGGACCACGGTTAATACGTGATGTTGCCGGGGTAAAAAGTAGTCTATTTACTATTTAAGACCATAATCTAGGTATCATTGTGGCAAACATCCAGATCCACTCAGATCAGATTGAGCAGATAAAATTTATTTATTTATATATTTTTTTCAATTAATATGAAGATTTTTATTATTTGTATTGCGTAGCCATATTACAGTTATCACCCAATGCGAGCTACACCCGTTATTGGACTGTAACTAAAAGAAAGTTAAGCTATCGATGTGTGTAAGGCACCTCTCCCTGCATTATACATGAACTTCCCAAAGTTATTCTACAACAAAAAACTTTCTATCCATTGCTCAACGCTTCTGCCCTTTAGAAACTAAAGAGGCTTTATGTAAACTATGTAAAGCGTCGACAATGAATTGAAAAGTACGAAAATACGTATGTTTACCCGCTCTCGGGTACCCAAGTGGGTGAAGGCGGATTCAGGTAGGTACCAGTAAGTATTATTACATTGGTGTAAGAACCCGAATTCAGGTTTTCATCTTAGCGAGTCTTCGATAGCTGTGGAGATCCTTGGGGGGAGACCTATGCCCAGCAGTGGGCGTCGTATGGCTGATGATGATGATGAGTCTTCGATCAACAATACCACTAAATAACCGGTTGGAGTGTCAAACGGTCGTGCGAATAAGCGCGCACTTCAAAGGTGCGCTCTTATTTCATATCGATTCCTGACACTTTTGACGTAAGATCGTAACATTTGAAACCTTTTTCACCGTTTTTAAAAAAAAGTCATTCGTTGCCATATTGCTTTGTGTTTTAGTTCGTGAGGCGTCATCTAGTGGTATTGGCGAGTACGTAGCTGGGAGAATATATTCGAAGGCTAGATGAGCATGGTTGGTTGGGTGTTGGGTGCCGCCAGTGGAATAGGTCTACCTACTCCTGTCCCGACTGCTAGTCTTGACCCCAACTAGCAAAACTTAGCTTTATATCGGTCGTGGCCAAGTTTCCTTGTTGCCATTTGGTGTTCATGGCTGGTCCTATTTCAGTGTTAGAAACGTTTATCAGTATGGAGAGGGCCCCTGATATAGAACGTTTTAGTGATATAGTGATTGTCTTGCTGCTCCGCTCAGGGCTTATTTGTTACATATTTATTAATATGTGTGTTCTTTGTGACTTGTTGATGTTATACATGTGTTTTTTGAACACTTGTATCACAATATGATGATAAAGCGGCACAGCGAACGCAGATAAATCCTTATACTGGGTGGCGCAAAAGTACTGGCACTATAAAAATTACTTATATTTTTTTTATATAACATCTCCTGTTATTCTGATATTGAAAACTGTGTATTTAACAAATGTAAAATTCACTAAAAATAGTTAAACATGGACCGATATTCTTCCCTAGAACGTGGAATAATCGTGTCAATGTTTTTACGTAATAATTCATCAGTGATAAAAACACAACGAGAATTTCGTCGACGATTTAAGATCACCCGATCTCACCTGTCCAGACTTCTTTCTTTGGGGTTATTTGAAATCTCTGGTTTATGTAAACAAGCCACAGACTCTAGCAGCCCTAAAAGGAAACATTTATCAAGAAAATGAACATATTGCAGGAAGTGTTACGGCAAGTACCTAATGGAAAATGTCATAAATAGGGCTCAAACGAGCGTCAACTCTGGAGGTCACCATTTAAACGTCATCTTCAAATCCTAAAGACGTAAAACACCTTTGCAAGCTTTGTTGTAAAAAAAGTCGACGAAATTTTAAGGGGTCAATGTATTCATGCATACAAACAAAAGCAAAAACTTTAACCATGGCTTCAGACCATCATGCTGAACAACGTACAGAAATGAAAAAAAATCGACTTTTCATACAAATTTGGCAACTAATCGGGAAATTTTGTAACAGAAATGAAAAAAAATCGACTTTTCATACAAATTTGGCAACTAATCGGGAAATTTTGTATGGAGAGTCGAAATATTTTTTTCATTTCCGACAAAAAATCTTGCTGTACTTTGTTCAGTATGATGACCTGAAGCCATGGTTAAAGTTTTTGCAACGGTGCCCCTAACATCTTGTATAAACAATAAACATGGAGTGCTAATTTGGTAAGTCTGATTCCTTCTTATTACAATTTTTATCAGTGTGGAGATCATTTAGAAAATTGAGTAAGTTTGAAGATGAAAATTTTCTTCTTATTAAAATTTGTATCAGTGTGTAGATAATTTAGAAAATTGTGTAAGTTTGAAGACGAAAATGATTTAGTGAGTATTGTTTGTTTTACTTCCGTAACGAGCATCATCAGATACCCGGATACTCAGATATTACTCAGGTAATCCAGTCCAGATCCAATTATTATGATTTTAGCGCAAGCGTTAACGAAAGCGGCTTTAAGGCGCTTCTCAGAAAAATATGGACTTTTTGATTTAAAACTATAGGACGGTTGCAGTTGTTACAAATCTGGTAATCTATATATATAAAATTCAAAGTCCTGACTGACTGACTGACTGACTGACTGAGATATCAACGCACAGCCCAAACCGCTGAACCTAGAGACTTCAAATTTTGCACATAGATACGTTATACAGTGTAGGCATCCACTAAGAAAGGATTTTAGGAAATTCTACCCCTAAGGGGGTGAAATAGGGGATTAATGTTTGTATGAAAGTCCGTCAGTTTTGAAGTTAGGATCTTCAAATTTTGTATTTAGGCTGGTAATTGAAAATTAATATTTACCTGTGTCAGCGTTTTTGACAGATCAGCCGATCCGATCAGCCGTTTTTACGTGATTAGGCGGGTCCTCCCTCACCAAGTGAGCAGCCTCGTGCGAGGCCCTCCGCACGTGGCAAACGTTCTGCCTCGCGCGAGGCTGCTCGCTTGGTAAGGGAGGACGGTCCTCCCTCACCAAGTGAGCAGCCTCGTGCGAGGCCCTCCGCACGTGGCAAACGTTCTGCCTCGCGCGAGGCTGCTCGCTTGGTGAGGGAGGACCCGCCTAATCACGTAAAAACGGCTGATCGGATTTGTATGAAATGAAAACATAGAATCCTTTTTATCCTGGTTATTGGTCCCCTAAGTATTTTCTCGAATGTCCACGCGGACGAAGTCGCGGGCGGAAGCTAGTAAGATATATATTTCTTCATACCTTTATCTAGAATCGTATAGTTTCAAAAACACGATTTTATGATTTTGCCTCGACACTTTTTCTTTTCGAAAAGACCTCTAAAAAATACGAAAAGTGAAGATTATTCTTAAATGGGGTTACTTACACTATTGGAAATTGGTTTAATTAGTGGACACCAATAATATTGAGGATCGTATAGAAGCATTTTTTTTAAATCGCTGTAGTTTTTTAATACGAAGTGATTTTGTTTTTTTTGCCTAATCTGCAAAATCGGTCTCGCTCCCGCGCGCGTCGTTTTCTCATTGCTATCTCGCTTCAGCACATTTTTTCCGAGTATCGCCTTAATGCAAATTTGGTGTAGGTAGGTACGAGTATATTCATTGTAATGAGAGCTGCTATATTGTGGCGGTTTAGCTGTTTTAGTGCCTATTCAAACACCGGTGTTAAACTATAACAGGGAGAAAAAAATAGCACTTGACGAGTTTCTTAATGTAGAGGTTGCCAGAACGCAGAGGAAACAGCCGCCCACGTGATCCTGGAGTGCGTGGGTTTGGCCGCACAACGAACAGAAATCCTCACAAAGGTGAGGTCGCTCCTAGAAGCCTGTGAGCGCCCCAGGAGGCTTCTGCGCTTCTGGAAGGAGCTAGGATGGCTCGACTAGCCATGTTCACGCATAACGGACCAAATATAAGTCTAAATGCGGAAAAGTGTCTATACCAAATACCAATACCTATGGGAGCCATTTGGTATGGTCTCACTGGCTCGGACTCAACTTCTTTAATGAGGGGAAGGTCTTAGAAAATTTCTTTTTTTTTATCCACGACGGGGTAGCACTTAGCCTTCATCACACCATTAGCCATCATTTAATGTTTGGAAGAAAAGTCCTGACTTCGTAATAGAAGCAATGGTATGGATAATCCATTTACACAGCTTTATTTAGAGGCATTAGATTTTAAGGCATTTGAGCATCTTTTCATTTTATTGAAATATATGGAGTTAAAAAAGAGTAAGCGATAAACGACCTAAGAAGGATAATATTCTGCCAAAAAAACCAAAACGCAGAAAGACTGCCTGTGCCTCCTACACAGAATGCTCTTCTGCATCACTGTAGGCGATCAATATACCAAGCAAGTATATGGGCTTGCGCGCATATGCTTAAAATAAAACCACCAGATTCGTGCCAGTATGAATGAAAGAACAAGGGGTGACAGACTCTTTCCGGGTTGGACTGATATTCCTACGGTTGCTACAGCGTGTCAAGTAATAATTAAGTGTGGAATTGTGGCTGCAAGCAGAAGTGTTCGAAATCATGTAGTTAAATGTAAAAAAAACATTAAATTGCACTGCCCTCTGCAAGTGCCTTTGTGAGAAAAAAAGAATATATTTAAAGTATTCGCCTGTAATATTTAATTGCTTTCTGATTGGACAACATCTACTACTTTTATATTTAACATCGTTTAACTTTGGTAATCCCTCAAGATAACGTAGCTACACTGTGCGTGCTTGTTAATTCTTAAATACTAGTCATACTTTCTACGTTTTGCTGGCCTTCAACAAGAAACGGCCATATTGTAAAGCATTTTTCTCATAAAATATAAGATTTATCAAAAAACTTATAAGAAGAATCAAAGTTATAGATTTTATACTGAATAGATTAGCCATACAAGATTTTTGTGTACCACTCATTATTTGTGAGTTATGATTAAAATAATAAATTTTCGCCTAAAAAGGTTAAAACAAGCCGCCATTTTGAATTTTTTTGTAAGGAGAGGTTGGCCCCGCTCAGTATTACATGGTATTACTTAGGAATAGTCTAAAGATTAGTTACCAATAGGTGGCCAAACTTTATCATGACATGTAACTCACAGTTAAGGATTCTCACCTACTATAATAATCCTAAAAAAGTAAGGCAGTATTTAATGGGAGAAGAAAAGATATTACCTATATTAAGAAAGTTTGATAAAATACATTTTATTTTTCATACATTTATGTTGAATTTTCAATATCTACTTTTTTTTCTCCAATTATATTTGAACTTAATACTTACAATGATTAAATTACTCAATGAGGGCAACAAAAAGCGACATAGACATAGTTCACGATTCAGTGATGTTGCGGTCAAACATTTTTTTGGGTACGTACCTACGGAGTCTATACCTACAAATTACCCATTGTAATTTGCGCCAACATCGGGGCTTCCGAGTACTATTATA
Organism: Crambus lathoniellus; assembly: GCA_949710035.1. Classification (NCBI taxonomy): domain Eukaryota; kingdom Metazoa; phylum Arthropoda; class Insecta; order Lepidoptera; family Crambidae; genus Crambus; species Crambus lathoniellus. The sequence continues at coordinate 37,132,417 of OX453296.1, forward strand.
ATTATATTCTGTGCTTCCGATAAAGCTACTAAGTTCAGTGACCTTCGACGGTGATTGAATTATCAAAGGGTTTTAACTGTTGGTAATTGTTTATTAGAGGGAAAGGTTCATCTTCAGACCTTTTGATAGAGGAATGACGGGTGTTTAAAACAGTTTTCAAATCGCAGAATTAACTGATGTCTATTTATCAAAATTTCGGTACAAATATTTTATGTACCTACCAAAACGTTTGTTATAACTCAATGTACCAACATCACTATCACTACATAGTATAAAATAAAGTAGCTTCCCGTCTGTCTGTCCCTATGTACCTACTTATGTTTAGATCTTTAAAACTACGCAACGGATTTACATGTTGTTTAGTGATAATGATAGTTAGCGTGGTTCTTGAGGAAGGGTCTGGTATTTAATTTATGAAGGTTTTGTGTCAATTGGTTGAAATATAACGATAACTGTCAAAGGGGTTTGCAAAAGTCAAGCCGCCCGGAAGCTTTCAACGAAAACGCTGCCTAATCCTTGCGAGGTTTAAAAAAAATAATGCACGTTGGGTTGGGATATTCTTCTTTTATAGATCTACAAAAAGTCTGTGGAAGCATATGTCTTTTTATGAAATGGTTACGAACAATGCTGTAATTGGAAAGCTATTTAGACGAATACAGTATTAAAGCCTTATAAATCTGAATACCTTAGTGACTTTAAGCATTTCATGTTACTCTCTCACTCTCACTCTCACTCACCATATAATTTAAATGAATATCTTAGGAGTTATCGCAAATAAATTAACGCACGTCAAAATAAATTCATGCGCTTTTCTCATCAATAAGATGTAATCTAATAAGACAGATCCGTCAGGAGTCCATCAAACGTCATTATTTTGACTCTTCAAGTAGTCATGACTGATGAAATCTATACATGATATTAAATATAATAAAACTGTTAACAAGCCAATTCTGGACATTGAAAAGGAAGGTAGTTCAGCGAATGAGCACTACCTGTTTACGTATGACACAGCGTGAAATCACAACACAACTGTTACCTACTTTTTACAAACTTCTTATAATATCTTGAGCATTAAAATAAAAGAATTTCTTAAGAATTGATTGAAGTATATGGACGAATAAAAAATAAAAAATAGTAAATAACATAAGCTGGGAGTAGGTATATAGGAAACAGTATAAGTACTGGCTAAAATGAAGATCGAAATAACTGTTTTTTTTCTTACATATTTATTTGATTCCCCGGGATGACGTCGTGTAGTCCACGCGGGGAAGCCGCGGGTGGCCGCTAGTAAAATTATAAATGTGAAAGTGTGTTTGATTGTTTGTTTGTTTTTCCATCTTTCACATCTAAACTGAGCAACCGAGCGACGTGGTTTTTTGTTATGGGGATAGTTTGAGAGTTGGAGAGAGACATTAGGCTACTTTTAATTCCGGAAAATATCACATTCACGCGGGCGAAGCCGCGGGCGGAAGGCTAGTATTGCTCCGTACCTTTTCAGTGTCCAGTGCACTCAAACGGCCCATGTCACTCAAAGTGACACCTGTCTACAAGAACGGAGACAATACCGATGTCAATAATTAAAGGCCTATCTCTGTCTTAATAACTATCTCTAAGATTATTGAGAAGCTCATTATTAATAGACTAATGAATTATCTTGATAAATACAATATCTAATCTAAATTCCAATATGGCTTTCGCAAAGGATTATCAACTAGAGACGCAATCATAGATTTAGTCACTACTATAGCTAAGGAAGTTGATAAAGGTAACAAATGCCTTACGATATTTCTATAGACCTCTAGTTTCTGTCTCGGTTCTTGTAAACAGATTAGAGAGTATGGGTATAAGGGGTAAAGCTCTTTCTCTCTTTATTAGCTACCTTCATGACTTCAGCATGCTGTGAACATAGACAATTACATCATTGATGAAGAAGTAGTTAAATTTGGCATCCCGCAGGGGAGTGTACTCGGCCCGACTCTCTTTTTGTTCTACATAAATGAATTATGTAATCTTCAGGACGTTTGGGGAGGATACTCTCCTATGCGGACGACACTGCTATTGTCTCTACTGCCAAGACTTGGAAATCTGTTCATGATGTGGCTACGCTTGGCTTGACGCGTATGTCTAATTGACTTAGGGAGAACCTTTTAACGCTTAACATCCAAAAAACGAGTTATATGTGTTTTGCTCCTTATAAAATATCACAGCCAGGTAATAGCTTTCACATCAAAATCCATAGTTGCCCAAATTCTGAAAATTCTTCGTGTGATCATAAACAAAGCGAGTCAAACTAAGGCTGGGTTGCACCATCTTGATTTAACCTTAACTTTAACAGATACAAACTTATCTGAGTCGGTGACAGCGTCGCTGTCGTCTATGGCGTAACCTAGGTAATATTTACACACATACACACATAGTTCTACATTTGTCCACTGACTCAAGATAAGTTTGTGTCTGTTATAGTTACGGTTAAAGTAAGATAGTGCAACCTACCCTAAACATCTTGGCATTGTTATTGATCAAAGGCTTAATTGGCATCCACAGTTGGAATTTGTTATTTGGCATTGATCAGAGGCTTAATTTGACATCCACAGTTGGAATTTGTTATAAGTCGTCTAGAAAAACTAATCTAGGTTTATAAATCGTTGAGGTCAGTTAAGTCAAGCTCTCTTTTTAATAAAATTTACATAGCCCTAGCATAATCGATTATCTCGTATTATATCTGAATTTGGAGGGGGAGGTACAAATAAGACCGACTTTTTAGATCTGGAAAGGGCACAAAGATCTCTCATAAAGGTCATGTATTTTAAAACTTACAGATTCTCGACGGACACTATATCAAACCACCAAACTTTTATCAGTTAGAAAGTTATATTTACTGACCTTGACCCTAAAATGTCATAAATCTCTAGTTCTTACAGAATCCCTTTAAAGGAAGAGGAGAAATGATATTGTGGTCCGATCACCTTTTGTGCGTACCTACTGAATTTGCTAGAAGACAATACCCGTCCCAATCCGCATTTGTATATAATAAACTAAATAAAGTACTCAAAATATATGCAATTTTATTATATATGTGCAAACAATGTTTGATTCAATAGGCACTTAGGTACATGACGAAGTCGAAACACTTCCATCTAGAATTTATGTTAAAATAATTTTGATTTATACACACACACACCCACTTGCCACCCACACACTTTGTAATTTAAATCAAGTAAACATGCACTCTTTTGTAATAAAAATTAACGCAAAAACTTAAAGTTTAGATATGTCGCAGGGATATAAGGATATCAGAGATTTCACGAAATCCCTAGGGATACCACGAAATCACGGTAGATGTGGAATATTCTTATTACCGACGTCTTCTTCCTAAAAAAGTTCAGTGATATGTCGTTTCACTAAACTAAATCTAGTGAAATGAAGAATGACTGAAGTAATAACAGTAAGCTCACGGCTGCACTGCAGGTGACAGGTATGAGCGAGTCTGTATCGGAAGTCCTGTAGAACACGTGATAGGTTAAAAATTTAAGGCGATCGCGAAGCGCAGCAAAGCCATTACCCTTAATCTAGTGGTTTTTTTTGTGAAACACATTATATGGATTGTTTTCACAAAAAACATAAGTGACGCAGTTTTTCGTATTTGTGAGCAGACTAAGCAATGTGTGCTAATTAAAATATGCGAAGCTAAGTTTATAACTAAGAGGAGCCCGTGGCGCAGTAGTTAGCGCGCTCGGCCTGTAATCGTTAAGAGACTTTCGAAATTGTCGGTCGCGAGATGGGTGACCAAAAACTTTTCATCTCGAGGTCCTCCGTGCTCGGAAGGCACATTAATACGTTGGACACGGATACGTTTGCAGTCGTTGATACCCACCAATCCGCATTGTGCCCGCGTGGTGGTTCATGTCATGGCCAAATCTCCTTATCCATCCACAAGGAAGGCCTGTGTCCCAGCAGTGGGGTCTTATAAGTTATAACTAATTAACTCAGCCCCTCCCACCCACTGAATGAGACTTCTTGTCATGTATGGGATATAATTCTAGATCTTTAGCCTTCATCACACCTGATTTTGAGTGGTGATAAGGCTGAAAGTGAAAGCGCACTACTACCGGAATCCTCAACCTCTGAGGAACTGGCTATCTTATCTCAAACTGCCGGAACCCGGGACCTATGGGTCTCTAACCAGGAGGGAGGTGGTATAAACCGACCACAGAGGCGGTTAGCTTAGCTCAGCTGGCTTGGTTTATATTTTCGGTCTGCAACCGGCTTAAGGGTGCCTTTCCACGGCAGCAGAGTTGCGCTGAGCTGAGCAGAGCTGTGATTCTATTCTATACATTTGACACAACAGACGCTGTCAAATCAACTGCCGCCAGTGGGAATGTGTCTGCTCTTTTGTGCTAGTCTTTTTACCACACTTTTATTAGCTTCACTTGTAACTAAGTCACAATGTAAGAAAATCTTGGAAATCAATTTTAACCTACTTCTAATTGTCGTATTAATTTGAAACTTTGCAAGTCTATATGAATCCGATGACAATACAATAATTTGCTACCATCGAGCTGATCTGATGATGGAGTCAAGAGGTGGGCAATAGAACTCTTCAATGGCTGCTAGGAAACCCCTCGAGTTTAGGCTCATTTGTTTTGTTCTGATGAGACCTATTCGCTACACTTGATGGTGAGGGTCTGATGATGGTGCAGGGAGGAATCCAGTGGCACTCTTTTATCACCAATAGGAAACACCTCGAGTTTGGCCTCCTTTGTTTCGTTCTGATGAGACTTATCAGTCGCACTTGGTGGTAAGGGTCTGATGATGGAGCAGGGAGGAAGCCAGTGGCACTCCTTAATGACCAATAGGAAACACCTCGAGTTCTGGCTCATTTGTTTCGTTCTGATGAGACCTATTCGCTACACTTGGTGGTGAGAGTCTGATGATGGAGCAGGAAGGAAGCCAGTGACATTCTCCATAGCTTGCCATTTGTTAAACTAAAAAGTAAAAAATAAATATGTAGTTTAAAAAACTATAAAAACACACTTTTATAGGAACAGACTAAAAGTACAAAATAACCGTCTATTCAGTAACTGAAATTAAAAAGCGTGGTGCGCCCTTTGCAAAGCATGCATTCAAGTGCTTAATATTGACAACGCGCACCACGCTTTTTAATTTCAGTTACTGAATAGACGGTTATTTAGTACTTTTAGTCTGTTCCTATAAAAGTGTGTTTTTATAGTTTTTTAAACTACATATTTTTTATATTTTGTTTTATATATAATAAGCTATTTGTATGGCGCAACTTGCTGTGCATAGTAGTGATTTCGTAATCAATACATTGTATGCATTTTATGCTCACTGGAGTTCTTAGTTAATTGAAAATTGTATTTATCAATGATGAACAGGACACGTGAAACGAAGATTTTGAATTTGAATTGAAAGAACAGGATAGGATTCGATAAAATTAATGGCCAGTATGTAGAACTAAGATGGAGTTTCCAGTCATCATAGAGCTTTTAACCATCCATAATGACTGGTACGAATCGACATCGTTACACTTTTACACAATTTCATGTCATTTTTCAATATGATAACTCTGTATGAAATACTTAAAACAGGGAGAAAAAAAACTGCATTGACGAGTGCCTTGCCGGTTATTCTCCAAGATCTCCGTCAAATGTATGAAAACACAGCACAGCGCAGCTCTATTCTACGGAAACGCACCCTATACGGAGTAAAACAAAAGGCGGTCGCCAAGTTTAGCTGAAATCTGTTAAATCTTTTTTTCGTCATTTGTAGAAAGGCAAGAAACGAACCGCGCCGCCGACTGTTCGAAAGCGTTTTTTCCTCAAGATGTCATAAATCAGCGGCACAGATGGCGTTGACCTGCACCATTATTGCCATGTTTCTAGCTAAGAATTATTATTGCTCTCACTTCGGGAACGTCGTTTTCAAATAATAATTTCTTCAGGATTCTGGTACTAGAACCCTCGAAACTTGCAACCGACGAGACGGCTCAATAAATATTTTTAATAATACAAAAATTGACATTCATTCATTACGCTTGGATTCTCCGGAGTTCTTTGAATTATGGAATGAGCTTAATGGAAATTAATCTTTGTTTAAGCTGATAGCGTGGGTAATATATTTTTGCTCTCTCTAGCTCGAAACGGGGGGCTTTTGGTGCGTTAAAACTCAGAGCCTAAACGATTTTTGCTTGGAAAGGAAATTATTCTGTTCACTATTTTACATATTATAACCTATTTAGTGAACCGATTTACGATTTTTACAAAATAGTAAAAAAAAGGGGGCGTGGCCTCCATGGGACTAGGGGATACATGCGTCTGAAACAACAAAAATATATTCATCAAACCTATACGAATGGTGTGTCTATAGATAGGGTTTTAAAAAGACAGTGAGCTTTTTAAAACCATTTTTTCTCAAAGTCAATCATTTGAAAGAAAGATAATGTAAGGGAGGTTGATTTGAATATTAAGTTAAACGAAGATGTAGTCGAGTTAATTAAGAGCACTAAATTTTTTGGTGTTACATTGGACTCACGACTTCAATGGGATCCACATATTAAAGCCTTGTCGAGTAGACTCAGTTCTGCAGCTTTTGCAGTAAAAAAATAAGGCAATTAGCTGACATTGAAACGGCAAGACTTTAGCTATTTTCAAATTGTAATGTCCTATGGCCTTTTGTTGTGGGGTTCAGCAGCTAATGCCGGAAATATCTTTAGGTATGTCACCGGAAAATAATAAAAACCGTAAATTTATAAATTTCCTAAAAATATAACCTAATCGCTTCGATGCGCTTTGCGATCGCCTTAAATTTCTAACCTATCACGTGTTCTACAGGACTTCTTGAAATTTATAAATTTCCTAGGAAATTTATAAATTTGCGGTTCTTGTTATTTTCCGGTGACATATTATATACTCCAAAAAAGAGCTGTTCGCGCCATATACAATCTTCGGCGAAGAAATTCTTTAAGAGTTTTGTAGTTGTTGTTTAAGGAAATTGATATATTAACTAAAAGCTTAGTGTAGGTAATATATAGTATAATATATAGTAGGTATATATGTATATATATATAGTAAGAAAGCATCTGAATTCATATGTAAAGAAAGGCGATGTTCACAATTTAAATACAAGATACTAAAGAATAAGCTTGCTGTTCCAACCAAGATTTAGACTAGAAAAAAATAGAGGCTCGTTTTCGGGGAAAGGCATAGCCTTCTTGAATATAGTTCCACAAGATGTAATTGAATTGCCTTGCATAAATTTAAAAACATGTTAAAAAGATGCCGAGCAAGGGTTATTATGAAGACAAAGATTATTTGAAAGACCACAGGTTGGTTATGAAATGTACCTTTAACTTTATTTGTTCAAAAGGAAAATATTCTGATACTTGGGGATGAGAACAATTTTATAGCAACTAAGCTCGGGTAAGCCTATCTTTACCGGGGAGTAGTTTATTGAAACGGGCCAATGATATTGTTTGAAATAAGTAACGATATGTTTTTTTGTTAAAAATATCGTTACCCAAGAAACGCTGGCAAGTTTATTGCGCCTGTTCTTCTAGTCAGTTATAAAAGTCTTGAATGGGCGGTAGGAAAATGTTGACGATTCAAAAGTACATATTGTATCATGTTTATTTGAATAAATATTTTTTTATCTGATCTTAAAAGTACTTTCTTAGTGGTAAAATGTGTGTCCCCCACATTTTAAATAAGTTTTTTTAAAACGACTCCGTAGCTCAATGGGCAGTGCATTCGCCTAGACCATGAAATGTATTACTAATGATTGCTGCAATCTTCAATAATTAGTAAAACATTGAAATGTTAAAGTTTTGAGCACGACGACAGCCACCGAAAAGGCTATATAACGCTGCACAAACTTGTTATTCAACATGACATGTTAAACTCGTAGTTTTCCTTTTATTTAAGATGCTAAGCTACTTAAGAAGAAATGCTTAGGTATAATCGAGCCTTTCGATCGGTACAATAAAATTAAAGAAATATTTTTTTTTACAAACAGTGGGTTCGATCCCCAGTTCAGACAGATGATTATTCAAAATTCTTGGAATGAAGTTCGTTTTCTTTTCAAAATAAAAATGAAGTCTCCTTTCAGTAAAATTTTATATCTTCAGTATTTAAGGTACTTTCCCTCCATGTGGCATAGTTTTGGGACGCCCTGTATAATAAGCTATGGCTAACAACAACTAATGCACTAAAACAGTATAAAATAAAACCAAAGGACGTTTTTTTTGCTTATATATAAAAACATATAATAACAACTAATTTAGAGAATCATAAAAGGAAAATAACTGTTGATTTTTCAATGAAACTTTACGTAAAATAACAACCATTGTAAATAACAAAAAAATACTTTGTAACAACAACAAAATATGCAAAATAACAGCATAACTTAGTGACAATAAACAACAATACCTAATAAAATGAATTTAAAGGATTTTTTCCTCTTGACTATTGAGTTCCTACCTATTTGAAAAGAAAAAAGAAATATAAAAGAAAGCTTTCGGGTCGGCTTTTGTCAGTTTAATAATAAGTTATTTTTATCTTATGATTCTCAGAATTAGATTAGATGCTATTTAATGTTTCTAATAATAAGCAAGTAAAACGTCCTTTGTTTTATTTTATGCTGTTTTCGTGCATTAGTTGTTGTTAGTCATAGCTATTATTAAGTATTATTTCAATTTAAATTTTCTTACAATATTTATTTGTTTTATTGTATTCTTTTTTATACAATTGGCAAGGGGAAAGCCTTTTTACTTAACCTAAGTGTTGACTAGGATTAATTTCTTTCAATGTGTAGGAAATAAAAAAGGGGGCCTTTCCAATCCAAAAGCCGACCCGAAAGCTTTCTTTTATATTTCTTTTTAGGTATTTTAGGGTTCCGTACCAAAATGGTTTCTTTTCAAATAGGTAGGAACTTAATAGTCAAGATGAAAAACCTTTAAATTTATTTTATTAAGTATTGTTGTTTATTGTTACTAAGTTATGCTGTTGTTATGCACTTGCTATTGATACTAAGTTTTTTTTGGTTTAGTTTACAAAGGTAGTTGTTTTTTGTAAAATTGCATTAAAAAGCCAAAAGTTATGTTTCTAAGTTATTTTTCTCTTATGATTCTCTGAATTCGTTGTTATTTGATGTTTTTTATTATAAGCAAAAAACGTCCTTTGGTTTTATTTAATACTGTATTACTGCATTAGTTGTTGTTAGCTAATTTTAAAAGTAATTTTTTTATTTGATTTTTCTTGATTTGATTTATTGTGTTCTTTTTGTTTTCATACAATTGGTAAGGGGATAGCCTTTTTATTTAACCTAAGTGTTGACAATGATTAATTTCTTTTTATGTGTCAGACCTAAGTAATAATAATTTGTACCTACTGATTGATACCAAACCAATAAACAACTTATAAACACGTAAAATACTATTTTTATTCAAATTCATAACGAAATATGTAAGTTGTAATCCACACACGAAGGTACTCCGTGATTTGGAAGCAATATCTAAACTCAACGTTATGTCTAAATAAATGTTCAGTAGGAGCATCAGGACATTTGTGTCCTGGTGCTCCTATCAGTAGGAGTAATTAGTAGGAGCACGCGGAAGCACTGAAATTTCCTTAACCGCTTCGTTTAGCGCTACCTACTCTGAGCAAAAATAAAATAGTGTTTCTTATATTAATATAATGTTACATACAATAAATTTTACTAAATTCACAAGATAACTTATATACATTTTTGACATCAATGTTAGGGTCACGTTGAGTAGGTTGAGTAGTCTCTAGCGGCAGATTTTAGGGGGCGGCAAATAATTTGATAGTGTGTTAATCCGCCCCTGGTTGCAATGGGAAGAATTTTCCACTAAATTTAAAGCTATCTGTCAGCATTCACGTTATGATTGTTCTGGTACATAACCAGTGGTTTATCCCGATCATGCTCGACTCCACTCTAGTTGGGCTGTGGTAATAAATTAGATGTTAATCAGTGCCGAGACCGTGGGGGGTCAATAATGGGATACTACGCCGAAGATTCGTACGGCCTCTGTGCAGTGTATCCTCAGTGTATCTACGCGGTGGAGTTAGCTAAATCCTTTGTCCGACTCCATTATCGTCCCCTCCGCAACCCCAACATCCGCTGATGTATATCGTGGCTGCTTTCATTCCACCGACTAATATGGTATGTCAGTTGCATAGGCGATTGCCCAAAACGTACTAAGGTCTTATTGGGTTTGGCGTTCATTTGCGTTTCTTAATTGTGATGATTTATTTTTTATTTTAGTGTTAGATACTACCTACATTTAATTAGCAGATTTTGCTACTCTTTTTACTTTAACAACTTGTATATAACCCACCCTGAGGCCAAACTATAACGTACTTATAACCCAAACTTTTCTCAGGTTTGATAGCTTAAACGTCAAGTTTTTCATAATAATAATAATATAATCGTAATCACAGTTTTCTCATTATTTTTAATGACAATAATTAATGTCTTTAGAAGGACCTCATTTATATTAAAATGATTACTTTTAAGCTTTGAGGTTCTGCCCCGTAACAACTTATTTTTCGCCCTCAAAGCTTTATGGAATACAGCCTCAAATTATTAATTTATAATAACTTTGGAATGAAGGGAAGGTTTGTAATATGCTGTCTATGTTACTAGGAATCACCTGCAAATTTGTCTGCTTTGTTTGAATTTGATGTAGGTCCCCAAAGAAACTTATAGGTACACTAGCGGATCCTTGTGGTTTTACCCGTGTGGTACCCGTTCCCGTGGGTATATCGGAATAAAATATAGCCTATGTTACTCGAGAAGAATGTAGCTTTCTAATGGTTAAAGAATTTTATAAATCGGTCTACCAGTTTTGGAGCCTATTCAATGCAAACAAACAAACACACAAACAAACAATCAAATCTTCCCTCTTTATAATATTAGTATAGATATAGAAAATATAGCCCCTTACTTATAAACGTGGTGTAAGTTGTAAAGTTACACACACCTAAGTACTTTAAAACTGATGTTGTCACGTTAGCTAAAATAATGACAGAGACAAACATATTTCTTCCACCAGATGTAACTTTACACCACGTAGGTATACCTACCATTAGTTGGGGAGAAAACACATGCAAGCGATTTTAACCAAAATGGGTAGGAAATTAAATTCCTTGACACTCTTGACAGTATCTAGTAAAAATTTAAATAAATGCGCTAAACTTGTTTTCAGTTATTCTCAGAATGACTGATATGACATTCACAACAAAGGAACTAAATACAAAGGCAAGGTATTTAATTTCAAAGTTCATAACATGGAAAAGCAATTCCAAACAAATCCTTAGTATAATATCCTATCACGTGTTCTACAGGATCCGATGCAAATTCTCACCTCTGAAATCCACTTTTCTGACATTCCACTAGATATTGTTTTATGACTAAATGAATTCGTTTATTGCATGGTATTTTTACACGTCTGCCCAAGGAATATAATGTGTTTAGGGTTAATGTATTGTATGTATGATTGTGTGTATGTATGTGAGTTTCTTTAGTCCACCTTATTTATTTGTTTATTTATTATTTATTTATTGCTTTATTGTACAGAATACAAAGTAAGGTACAAAAGGGGTTTAGTCCACCTTGTCTTTTAAATGCAAACATACCTATGTAAGCCTAGCATGACCACCCAAAACGGGATTTGTATCGCATGTTAGAGCGACTTATCGACATTCAAACGTCAAAACCCATAGTCTTTTGACAGTTAAACCGGATAACTTATCATATCATATCGTATTTTGTTGGTCATGCTAGGGGGGATGAGGTACTTACCCACAGAACACGGAAAGATTTTTTCTCTCTGTGTTCTTATCTATCATTCAATTGACGGAATCACAACAGAGCTTCTGAGAGCGGGCGGTAAGCCGATACTTAAAGTCCTCCAGAAGCTTTTCAATTCTGTTTCTTATTTCTATGAAAGAATATTTGACATAATTAATAATCATATTCCTAAAAAACCCATGAAATCTCAGGATTTCCCCGTTTGGTTCTCTCGTCCTCTCATACACATATTTAAAGAAAAAGAAAAATATTGGATTAAATGGAAAAAATATAATAATAAGCTAGATTATAAGGAATTTTCAGATCTTCGATATAGGTTTAAAACTTTAAACGATGAATGTTATTCAAAATATATAAATTCTATTGAAGAAAGTTTGCGTAAGGATGTAAAGGGGTTTTGGGCTTTTGTTAATAGTCGTAAACAGTCATCAGGAATACCAAACACCATGAGTTATGAAGATCGAGTGTCTAACAATCCAGAGGAAATAAGCAACTACTTTTCGAGTTTCTTTAGTTCTGTTTTCGAACGAAGTCAACAAAATAATTTTCATATTAATGATATGACATCTGATTCCTGCATTTCTGAAGGTTTGTCTGACTTATGTGTCACCTCTGATCGTGTTGAAGAGGAGCTGAAGCGTTTAGATATCACTAAGGGGGGAGGACCAGATGGTCTTCCACCAATTTTTCTTAAATTTTGTGCGAGCTCTATTAGCATTCCAGTTGCAATTCTTTACAACAAAAGTTTGCAGGAAGGTCTTCTTCCTCAAATTTGGAAAATGGCGAATATAACACCAATTCATAAAAGCGGGCCTAAAGATGATGTGACCAATTATCGTCCGATCTCCATACTAGCTACGTTATCAAAAGTATTGGAAAGAATAGTTCATGATTTTATCTATCCATCATTACATAATATTATAATACCAGAACAACATGGTTTTGTGAAAAAACGATCGACCGTAACTAATCTTTTACTATACACTAACTATCTTTTTGAGAGTATTGACGATCGCAATCAGATTGATTCCATATATACTGATTTTCGCAAGGCGTTTGATAAGGTAGATCATGCCATTTTACTCAAAAAACTTGCATACAATGGTATAAAAGGTAATCTCTTAAGATGGTTTCAGTCATATGTAGAAAATCGAACACAGAAGGTGGTGGTTAACGGTTTCTCATCTTGTGCGGTAAACATTTCATCAGGCGTACCCCAAGGCTCAATTCTTTGTCCATTGCTTTTTGTTTTATTCATAAATAACATAAATAATTGTTTTCAACACAGTAAGTTTCTTTTATACGCCGATGATTTAAAAATTTATATGAAAATTAACACATCTGAAGATTGTTTGGAACTGCAGAGTGATTTGGACCGTCTTTCCACCTACTGCACAGTAAATAAATTACAACTTAATATTAGTAAAAGGAAGGTGATAACTTTCACAAAAAAAAAATAACCCTATCTCTCATAATTATAATCTATGCACCACCATACTTGAGCGAGTATCACTGATTAGAGATTTAGGCTTAATGATTGACTCAAAGTGGCATTTCGATACTCACATTGAACAAATTACTAATAAGGCTTTTCAAATGTACGGATTTGTGGCACGAACTTGCAAACCATTTAAAAGATCCGAAACTTATTTGTTGCTTTATAAGTCTCTTATTAGATCTCAACTTGAATGTAGTTCTGTGATTTGGAATCCCTATTATGCTAAATACAGTGATCGCATTGAATTGGTCCAACGTAAATTTCTTCGATTAGTAAATTTTAGATGTCTTCGCGCGAAACGATCTTATGAAGAATCTGCAAAAAATATTCTCTTTTATCTCTTAAAAAAAGAAGATTACTTGCTGACCAGGCTATTCTATATAATATTTGTCATAATAAATATGATTGTATTGATATTCTTAATCAGATGTATTTTAAAGTACCAAATAGACTTCCCCGTAAGGCTAATACTAAGACGAACCATTTCTTTTCCCCGCGAACTACTAAAACTAATGCAGGCAAGCGAGCTCCGTTAAGGCGTCTGATGCACACTTATAATGAACTATTATCTTGTGAACTAGATATTATGCACGACAAGTCCCAAAATGTTTTTAGAAATAATGTATTAAAAATTCTTAGTTAAATTAATTTAAAAAGGAGGTAAACTTATATTTTGTACCGTATAATATAAAAATAAAAATGTTATGTAAGTTATTAGATTAGCAATTATTACATGCAGATGTTTTTGTGGATAACGGTGTTGACTGTACAAATACCCAAAGAACCGATCAATGTGCTGTATGTATGTAATCTCTTTGTTCAGTTGTTTGTTGTCCTAAAAAAAAAAAAAAAAAAATTCAGTCATCCTTGAGGGCAAAACGCCAAAGGCATGGGGCAGAAGCGATGTGATGCTGTTTTTCAAGAAGGGTGTAAAACTCTCTTGAAGAACTATAGACCCATCTCGCTTCTGAGCCATATCTATAAGTTGTTTTCGAGAGTCATTACGAATCGTCTCGTTCGCAGGTTCGACGACATCCAACCTCCCGAACAAGCCGGGTTCCGGCAAGGCTACAGTACCATAGACCACATTCATACGCTGCGGCAAGTTATACAGAAGACCGAAGAGTATAACTTGCCACTTTGCTTGGCGTTCGTGGACTATGAGAAAGCCTTTGATTCGATTGAGACTTGGGCGGTGCTGCAGTCTCTCCAGAGGTGCCAAATAGACCACAGGTACATCGAGGTGCTGAGGTACTTATACCAAAACGCCACCATGTCGGTCCGATTATAGAACCAGACCTCTAATCCTATCCAACTACAGCGAGGTGTGAGACAGGGAGATGTCATCTCTCCCAAACTGTTCACAGCTGCGTTGGAGGATATTTTTAAGCTGCTGGACTGGAAAGGATACGGCATCAACATCAATGGCGAGTACCTAACACACCTACGGTTTGCCGATGATGTAGTTCTTATGGCTGAGACCTTGGAAGACCTGAACACAATGCTCGAAGATCTCGGTAATGCTTCGCAAAGAGTGGGTCTTAAGATGAACATGGACAAGACGAAAAACATGTTCAATGCCCATGTTGCACCCGCTCCAGTTAATGTTGGGAACATTACACTCGAAGTTGTTGACCACTATGTTTACCTAGGACAGACGGTCCAGTTAGGTAAGTCTAACTTTTAGAAAGAGATCTCTCGTCGAATCCAGCTCGGATGGGTAGCGTTTGGGAAGCTCCGTCATATATTCGCGTCCGAAATACCTCAATGTCTCAAGACGAAAGTCTTTGACCAGTGTGTGTTGCCAGTAATGACCTATGGAAGTTAGACGTGGTCTTTAACTATGGGTCTCATAAGAAGGCTCAAAGTCACCCAGCGAGCAATGGAGAGAGCGATGCTTGGTATTTCCCTGCTCGATCGAATCAGAAATGATGAGATCCGCAGGAGAACTAAAACAACCGACATAGCTCGAAGGATTGCATCATTGAAGTGGCAGTGGGCGGGACACATAGCGCGGAGAACCGATGGCCGTTGGGGCGGAAAGGTTCTCGAATGGCGACCGCGTACCGGACGACGTTCCGTGGGCAGGCCCCACAAGGTGGACCGACGATCTGGTCAAGATCGCGGGAAGCCGCTGGATGCGGGCAGCGCAGGACCGATCGTTGTGGAGATCCTTGGGGGAGGCCTATGCCTAGCAGTGGGCGTCGTTCGGCTGACATGATGATACCTATCATTAGAAACGTCATGTGGGTAACACTGGCTACCCATATTTTCTTTATATATTCAACTAGCTTTCCGCCTGCGGCTTCGCCCGCGTGGACTATACGACGTTATCCCCGCGGGAATGTGACATTTTTCCGGGCTAAAAAGTAGCCTTTATTCCTCTCCAGGCTACAAAGTATCTGTGTCCCAAATTTCAGCCAATTTCGTTCAGCCGTTTTGGCGTGATTGAGTAACAAACATAAAAACATCCAAACATCTAAACTTCCACATTTATAATATTACTAGCGGCCGCCCGCAGCTTCGACCGCGTGGACTACACGACGTTATCCCGCGGGAATATGATATTTTCCGGGTTAAAAGTAGCCTAAGTTACTCCTTATTACACCAGCTACCTGCCAGTGAAAGTCCCGTCAAAATCGGTCCAGCCGTTTCAGAGATTAGCCGGAACAAACAGACAGACAGACAGACAAAAATTGCAAAAAATGTTATTTTGGTATATGTACCGTATGTATAATCATATGCATGTAGTAAAAAGCGGTTATTTTAATATTACAAACAGACACTCCAATTTTATTTATTTATATTTGATACAACACGTTCTTTAAAATCAGTTCAGCTCGGGTTTATGTTGAAAAAACACACAGTACACTTTTCACAGTCTCTAGACCAAGGCGGTTTCGTTCATTGGTCCATATATTCCCCATCACACTGAAAATGCGCTCGACGAAGGCGTTTGATACGGAAATGCCGCATACATGTTAGACCAATTTGAGATGTACCAGTAGTACCGACTTTCCTCAAAATACCGGACATTGTTCTGTCCAGTACAACCATTTATTTTTTACCGGACAGGCCTCGAAAATACCAAACTGTAGGTACGCTTAAATACCGGACATTTGGCAACCCTAACTGGGAGAGACATACACCCACTTGCAGGAAGCTCCATTAAAGTTAATGCTTCATAAACACCCAGTTGCAGGAAGCTCCATTAAAGTTAATGCTTCATTAAATCTATTGCTGTCACTTTTTATTTTTTGACAACGAAAAGTGACAGCAATAGACTTAATGAAGCATTAACTTTAATGGAGCTTCCTGCAAGTGGGTGTAAGCCTATTGCTGTCACTTTCCGTTGTCAAGAAATAAAAAGTGACAGCAATAGATTTAATGAAGCATTAACTTTAATGGAGCTTCCTGCAACTGGGTGATAGTCCAGCTCTGGACGTTAGACTGATGATGGTTTAACGCGTTTTTAGCGCTCTAAATCCTCCCTGCTTGTTTTGAGTTTCCATACAAACATCCTTTGAACTTCCACTCTTCTGCTGACGCTAATAAAGAGTTATTACTAAATTCTTTTTCAACAATATCAAATAATGATTGATAAGAGTATCAATCATTATTTGATATTGTTGAAAAAGAATTTAGTAACAATTTTAAACAAAAAGTTATAAAGTGTAATGATCGTAAGAAGTTCAGTGACTGGGCCACACCTGGTATTTATAATAGTAGAAGAAAGTTATTTGAACTCTATGCACAAAAAACGACTTCCTGTGATCCTAGCTTCATTGAATATGTCAAGAAATATTCAAAAACATTTAGGAAAGTATGTGCTTTGGCAAAATCTAGGTATATTTCAAATAAAATTAAATCATCTGAAAATAAAATAAAAGCTACCTACAATAAACCAAGAAACTGGCAAAACAAAAATCAAAATTAATTCATTTAACTTAAAAATTTGTGATCAGACTTTTGAATCGGATATTGAGGTGGCTAGTGCTTTTGAAGGTTTCTTTGCTCGAATTCCGTTAGAAACTACTAGCAGACTTAACTCTTGCCCCAACACCGCTGGCTCTCTTATGGAATCTAGTGTGAACAAGTGCGAGGAAACATTTAGTTTTAGCTATGTTACTACTGAAGATATTATTAAAGCATTCAAAGCAATAAATATTAAGAAAACAGAAGATCTCTGGGGCATATCTACAAGTATCATCAAATCAATAATTGATGTGATAGCTCCATCATTAGCAATAATTTTTAACCAATGTATAAGTGAAGGGGTCTTTCCTAATTTAATGAAAAATAGTACAATAATTCCTCTGTTTAAAGCTGGTGACAAAAGTGACCCAGCAAATTTTAGACCTATATCCATACTACCAGCAATATGTAAAATATTTGAGAAATTAATTTATGCTCAACTTTTAGAATATTTTAAATTAAATAGTATACTGCATGAGAAACAGTTTGGTTTTTCAAAAGGTAAAAGTACAACTGATGCTGGGGTTGCATTTCTAAAACATGTACTTGATGCCTGGGAGGACAAGCAGGATGTAATCGCTATTTTTTGTGACCTTTGCAAGGCATTCGATTGTTTTGATCACCAAACACTATTAAGGAAGTTAAATCATTATGGTGTTTCTGAAATGTCAGTAAGCCTTATGCATTCATATCTGTATGAAAGAACTCAGAAGGTAGTTATTAATAAAACTGAGTCTACCGGAGCTCCCATTACTATGGGCGTACCCCAAGGATCAATATTGGGCCCGCTGTTGTTTTTAATATACATAAATGACCTTCCTTACTACGCGAAGAATTCATGTGAGACAGTGCTATTTGCCAATGATACATCTCTAGTCTTTAAAGTAAATAGAGGTGATGACTGTTCTGACGAAGTAAATAGTGCTCTTTCAAAAGTGTCACATTGGTTTAAGTGTTTAAAATTTTCGTTACCTAATGTAAGACAAGTTGATTTTCATATAAGACTAGACGGCGATATGGTCGAATTCATTAACAATACCAAGTTTCTAGGTTATTATATTAGACTCGCGACTACAATGGGATCCTAATATCGAAGCCTTGGCGAGTAGACTCAGTTCGGCCGCATTCGCAGTTAAGAAAATAAGGCTCTTAACCGATATTGAAACGGCTAGAATAGTCTATTTTAGTTACTTTCATAGTGTTTTGTCCTACGGCCTTTTGTTGTGGGGCTCAGCCGCTAACATCTAAAGTATATTCGTGCTCCAAAAAAGGGCTATTCGCGCCATGTACAACCTCCGATCGAGAGATTCTTTAAGAGATCTATTTAAAGAAATAAACATTTTAACTGTTGCAGGACAATACATCTATGAAAATATAATTTATGTGAAAAAATATTATAATACATTTGTAAAGCAAAGCGATATTCATCGCTTTAACACAAGAAATAAAGATAAACTTGTCGTTCCCAAGTTTAGGCTAGAAAAATCCAGAGCCTCATTTCTGGGGAAAAGCATAGCCTTTTTTAATAAAGTTCCACAGCATATAATTGAACTACAATTGCATAAATTTAAATGTTACATTAAAGAGTCGCTGATGAGCAAAGGATACTATAAAGTAGACGATTATTTGAATGACCGCAATGCATGGTCATGATGTAACACATAACATAATCAATGTTTAATATGATGTATTTTTATACTAAGCAATTGTTGTATTAGTAATGATATGTTTTTTTTTTGTAAATGTCGTTACCTAAGAAACGCTGGCAAGTTTCTTGCGCCCATTCTTCTTGTCAGTTAAAAAAGTCTTGAATGGGTGGTAAGATAATATTGACGATTCATAAGTACATATGTATTATGTCTAAGTGAATAAAGAATATTTTTATCTTATCTTATCTTATACTACCTATGCAAAAATCTGGTTGATAGCTTTCTCAATGAAAAGCAACTTTATCCCAAGGTAACCGTACATTTTCCCGCAATAAAAATACACTAATGTCATTTTCCAAGACAATTTTAATTTTAATCCATATCCGTTTTAACTATTCAAACACCCATCCAAGACCCTTCTTTCAATATCTACCTATGATGTATGTAGGTGTGTCAAGCGCTTTCACACAAAAAATTAACACAGAAACAAGTCATCTTAGATTGTTCATTTAAATAAAACACTTTCATTTATGTTTGTTAGCTAATTCCAGTTTGTAACATTAATATAGCATTAAAATGCTACGGCGTTGCTACCTAAAAATGTTCGAATTAACTTTTGTCAACTTCAAGTCTGAGAGCTAATGATATCCATGACTTGCACTCATAAACAAAACCAATTTAAACTTTGTCCGTTAAATTGGTCAAAGCGCCAAAAATTCATTTCGTCGCCAATTATCCTCAATATCTTTGAGGGCGGGGTGTGACAGGGTAGTTATTATTATAAGTATTTCTATACACCTTGTAAATGAAATAGCGCGAAACCTCAGACAACGCAACTTATTGCTACATATTAGGAAATTTCCTTCAGCATTAGCTTTTGCTATAAGTAATTTTTATTATTGTACAACTTTGTCTAGCAATGGCATAATTATTTTGTAAATGCATTGCTTCTGTTAATGCTGATGAGTTTTTGTCGTCCGTTTTTTGCTAATTAAAAGGTGTCCTTAAGTCTAGGATTCCCGACCGCAGAAACAATTGAAGAACATCCCATATCAGTGGGATCAGTGGGATCAGTCCCCCCTCGCGCGACTTAGTTTACTTAACAAAATATTTAGGTAATTTTGAAAATGAAGAATGCCTTTTAAAAATTTTCAACTTATATCGGCCGAAATGCCTCATCTATTCAAAGACAATTATTTTCGTATATTTTTCATTAACTAAAACCAAGTTTATTGCAAGTAATAGGATATTTGAATTACGATTAGACACATGTTTGAAATTTTATTTGATGCAGTAAAGTATCACTATAATAGAGTATTGAATGGCCGGAATCACTAAATAAAAGACGGCTAAATATTGCTTTTTTCTTTCAAATTTTAAGTACCTACTTGTGATTTGCGAGTAATCTATAATTTAAAATACCCTATTTTCGGAAATCCTAGCCTTAACGGTAAGTAAAAAATGGACGATTCATAAGCATCAATTTTATATAATCTATATGAATAAAAAGTTATTGACTTTGAATAAGACAATTAAATAAATGGTTGTGAAATATTTCACTGGCTAGGAAGATATTTGCTTTTGTTTTTTTACTTGCATTTCTTGCCAGAAACTATGGTAATGACGTTGACGCTTCGCGCGCGCTAAAAAGACGACGGAGTTTAAAAAGCGGCGTATTAGTTGTTGAAACACTGGCAGCACTGCATAAAATTCTTTTAATACCTCTTACCATTATTACGCACTTTTATAACCATTGTTGAAACACGTTAATAATATTTGTTGTAATCGTACTTTAGAGTGTGCACCTAGATATCTTTCGTTCAATGTTCCTGTTGTCGGACCACCCAATACTTTGCACCGGCAACAAAATGACTTAAATTGAATGAGTGCACATACTTATTATATTTATTTATTATATTCTTTATTGCACAAGTAACATCATTTACATTTACAGTCTTAAAATCTATAAGGCAAAGGTGGACTTATCCCTGAAAGGGATCTCTTCCAGTCAACCTTGAACAATTAATAAGAGAAAGGTAAAGTGGGTGACACAAACACAAAGTGCAACAAACCCAAAGTTTTGATCTAACATTTATAGAACATAAAAAAATGCTTAATCTAAAAATAATATAAACATACATATATAAGCAATAATATATATATATATATATACCTACATACATATACAAGCATAAATATGATAATTATATATAAATACTAATGATCATGTTAACATTGTTAGGAAGTGACCTTTTACCTTAGTTTTGAAAGACGCTAAGGAAGGAGAGTCCTGAATAGCGGTCGGGAGCTTGTTCCAAAGCTGTGCAGCGTAAACAGAGAAAGAGCGAAAGAAGAATTTGGTCTTGCTAGTCGGCAATGCAAGCACTTTAGTTACACAAGTCCGCCGGCCGCGAGAAGGAAGAGGAAGATAGTGAAAACGAGAACGAAGATAGGAGGGAGAGTTAGGGTCATTCAATATTTTAAATAGAGTGCAAAGAATGTGCATTTCACGTCTTTGACGAATAGGGAGCCACTTTAACTCCATGCGAAAGTGGGACACATGGTCATACTTCCGCAAGCCATAAATAAAGCGTATGGCCAGGTTTTGCAAGCGTTCAAGCTTATCAAGCTGTTCCTCAGTTACATCCAAATAGCAGACGTCAGCGTAGTCGAGAAGAGGGAGAAGAAGACATTGCGCCAGCATGATTTTAGTTTTGAAGGGGAGAAAGAACTGAAGCCGTTTGAGAGACAGAAAAGAGTAGTGGATGCGTTTGCTCACATCAGCAAGTTGTGATGACCAGGTCATATGACAGTCCATTATCAACCCCAAATTACGTACTTTGTCGGCAAGAGCTATTACAGTGTCATTGTAAATGAGAGGGGGAACCATGTTCCAGTCCACCCTACACCTCAACCTACTACTGCCGACAATCATGGCTTGGGATTTGGTTGGGTTGACAATGAGGCCGAACGACTTAGCCCATTTTTGTACGGCAGCAAGATCACCATTCAGAGAATTGATAGCATCTGTAACCTCAGATAAATTGAAATGTTGATAAATTTGCAGGTCATCGGCATATAAGTGAAAGGATGACTTGATAACAAATGAAATTTGGTTAATGAAAATAGAGAACAGAAGTGGTGAGAGTACACCACCTTGTGGTACACCTGCCGATAAATTGGACCAATCTGAGGAATCAACTTTATTTATAACGCGCTGTTGGCGATCAAAAAGATAGGTACGAAACCATTCTACTGCAGCGTCCGAGACATTTAATGAGCGAAGGGTAGCAAGAAGCAAATCAAAGTCAACACTGTTGAATGCACTGCTGAAATCCAGAAGGATAATAGCCGTGAGTTTAGTGTTATCCATTGCACACCTAATATCCTCCGTAATATTCAGCAGTGCTCCAACAGTGCTGTGTGAGGGACGGAAACCGGATTGGAGGGAGCATAATAGTGAATTGGAAACGAGAAAGGAGTGCAACTGTTTTTGAACTATGGATTCAAGCGCTTTGGACAGGACTGGGAGAATTGAGATGGGACGATATTCTGAAGGGGAAGTGGGGTTAGGCTTTTTTGGCAGTGGAATGACATTAGCTCTCCTCCACGATGCTGGAAAAACATTATGTGCTAAAGAAAAGTTAAAAATGTGAGTGATTATATGCACAATGTCATCCAGCACGGGAAGAAGCATGTCAAGGCTAAGGTCGTCACTTCCAATTGCTTTGGAGGTTATGGAGGTGATACACTTCTTAACCTCATCCTCGGATACTGCAGTGAAATAGAAAGAAGGATGTACAGGTGGGACAAGGTTAGACAAATAGTTAAGAGAAGATGATTTCGAGGAGGCATCCAAAATTACAGGAGAAGCAGAAAAATGTTTATTTAAAGAATTGAGATCCACAGTACTTTGACACGTATCCATGGACTTGCCTAGTCCTAATGACCTTAGAAAATTCCACACGTGTTTGTTAGGAATGCTTTCAATTTTAGTGTGGATGTATTTACGCTTTGCGTGTCGACACATGCGGTTACAGATGTTTCTCAAATTCTTAAAAGCAGCCAAATTTTCAGGTGTTGGTGATTTCTTGTACATACTCTTGGCCTTATCACGTCTGGCCATAGCTTTCTTTATATCCGGGGTCAGCCAAGGGGCAGGCAAATGTTTTACACGCACTGGTCGGACCGGAGCATGAACGTCATATAACTTGATCAACTCATCAGTGAAAAACTGCACCATGTTATCAACGTTGACAGACAAGAGCACTGGGGACCAGTCAATTTGCCTCACATTCTCTCTCAAACTGTTTAAATCCATCTGCTGAAAGTTGCGCTGAAAAAGTACAAGCGGCTTAGCCTTAGGAGGACGTACTTTGTAATTAAGATAAACTAAATCGTGATAAGAGAAGGGCGCTGTAAATTGCCCATAAGAAGAAACGAGATTGGTATTGGAGACAATCATTAAGTCGAGAAGAGAGGGTCTGCAATTAGGAAAAAAGTGAGTGGGAGCGGTCTGAGAGAGAACTTGTAGATTAAAAGAGGATAAGGTATTAATTAATAAACGGGCCCTGTGATCGTTTTTTAATAAGCAGGTATTAAGATCTCCCATGAGAATAACACGGTCGTAAGTTGGTACTATATTTTCAAGGACGTTTTCCAGGCTAGAGAAGTAGTCGATATGGTCATTTGGGCAATACAGCGCACCTAAAAGAATTTTGGTATGATTTAAAACTACTTCTACGAGGATATATTCAAGGGACGAGGCGGACGATGAAGAAGTGCTAATGACAGTAGCAGGAAAGTGACTACGAAGGTAGATACCAACGCCACCACCACCCATAGCAGTCCTATCATTGCGTAGAAGTTTATAACCTGGAATGGAGCAATAATTCGCAGGAAGGGAAGGCTTAAGCCATGTTTCAGAGACAAGAATACAGTCGACCAGCCCCGCACCAAAGGAAGTTAGAAGGTCAGCTTGATGTGCAACTAGGCTTTGTGCGTTAATATGCACTATGGAAAGGGATTTGGAGTTTTTAACTAACACCCCAGCAAGTTTGTTTTCTAGTGTGTCAGTATCAGAAAAGAAAGTATTGTTACTGTCAGCACTTTCAAAACTATCTGATGAACATGAAAAATATTCATCATCCATGATCATTATAAAATATATAATAAATTAAAAATATATATATATATAAAATACACAAACAAATAAATAAAAATAAAAAAAAACAAATATACGGCATAAACATCCACATAAATCCACTTGACTTATTACTAGTACACGGCTTAAAAAAATAGAAATAAAAAAAAGATAAACATCTAAAAACAGTCTTAAAAGTTGTAAAAATAGACAAACAAACAAACAAAGTGGCTTGTTGTGGCACATCCAACAATACTTTATACACGCTATACAACAAACTTTATAAATGTTAATGAAGTTTTGCAAGGCACTATGTCTCTAAATGTCTTTGCTATGAGATCACTTTGACATTGACATAAAACTTCAAAGTTTGACGTTTGAGTTGAGTTGAGTGAGTGACATAACAAACATCCTGTCAAATCAATCAATCAAATATAATTTGCAAAAATGAAAAAAAGGGAGGCGTTTATAAATTTTATAAAATACAAGGTCTAAAGTGAAAATACCCTGCGTAACTGGCTTATAACCCAACCAAATTAAGAAGCGCTGGAGACGTTACTTGTTGTTCTCGCTAGTAGCCTGGGTCGAATTTATCGGGTGCTGAGTGATGAGCTGCTGCAGGTCCCTCATGGCAAAAACCTTCCTACGTGTATTGTCAGGCAGAAGAATGACTACAGTGCCCTCCGCAGTCCAGCTCTTTTTGATGCCAAAATGACTACGCGCTGCACTAAAGATTTGTTGTCTGGACTTAGTCAAAAACTCAGTGATAGCCACCTTGGAGCCCTTAAGCAAGGTCTTGGCTTTCCATACCAACGCGCGATGCTGCATAGAGTTGAAGCGAACCAGGACTGGCCTGGCAGAGTCCTTTTTGGAACCAAGTCTGTGGCAAGATTCTATAACAACGTGTGAAGATTACTCTTCAGGTCAGGATGATGGGTCTGCTGCAGGTCGATGAATGATAATGCTTCGATAAGGATTGTATGTATATTTTTCATAAAAGAATAGAATACAAACACTTTTGCTTAAGAGAATACACAATTACTTGTTATCTATCTTTTATTGATACCATCACACTTGACCGCCAAGACAAGACTGCGCTCTCATCCGACGCCTCAACCAAGCAAGCCTCCTTGCCAATGGCGGGAAAAGCATGCCCTGTGATTGGTCCACGCAATAATACGTTGACCAATCACAGCAAAGCAAAACCGCGCCACCGAGTGACAATGTTGCCATTAACAAGAATCATGACATTCGGCCATCCGACAATGTGCTGTCTCCCGACGCACATTATAAAAAGTATTTAAACGCAATTTATTTAACAACTTGGTTAAATTTTAGTTGTTTTTGAGTTTTTTTTTTTTTTGGTTTATCCGAAGTTTCGGCACCTTTTTTTATTTTAATAAAAGAATATACCCACTTTAATTGTCTTTGTTTTTCGTTCGGAAACAGGATACGGTTAGGTATTGATTATTTTAACTTTATATTTAATTATAACAAAAATAATTTATTAATTTAATATTTTGGTTTGTTTAAGTAATTTGGATAATAATTATTTAAAGCAAAGCAAAAAGTTACAGACTCGACCACCAGTTCACAAAAGTTGGAGCCCTTCGGAGAAAGAACTGGCAAGAAAACTACACGAAGGGGGACGATCTCCGTTTATTAAAATTATTTGCAAAAAGAACTAACCGTATCCTTAGTTCTTGCAGTGTGTGGTTTGGGTTGAGACTTTACTTGATGGATTATAGGGTCCCAAGCTGGTGGTATCTTCCAACCATCTTCTCTATTGAAATTTGGGTATTTGCTAATTTCAATAGCCTCGCGCATCAATCTGGGAAAGTATCTTGGTTCTCTAGCGAGGATCTGCGTATTGAAAGTGAAAGTGTTTTATTTATATGGACAGTTCGCGCAGAAATCTAAGATGTGTTTAAAAGTATTTAAAATCAATAATTTACACAACTTATTCTAAATAGTAAAATCTTACAACTATATACATATTTACATTAATCTTAGAGTGGCAATAAAAGATCGTGTAAATCTTAAGTTATTAGATATTAGATTTTACCGTGTAAACATTGTTAGGTATATGTAAATCGTAAATTAATACATAATCAAATCAAATAAATTATCACCAACAAACTATTCAATAAGTATTCGAATCAATGTACAAATTAATGTAATCATGACATTCGTTAGCAAGCGACTATTATTAATAGAAAACTTATTTTGGAAATATACTTCTTACTTAATTATGTGTATATTGGACGATTAAAGTAAAGTCTGGTTGTAATCTATATAAGCATTAGTCATGGGTAATAAAAGAAAAATGAATTAGCTTGGTACTTGATAGTATACATCAATGCATTGTCGAGTTACATTCGAGAATATAAGACGGTGTCAAAAGCAAAATCCCCAAGGATGCTACAATAGGAATAGGTACAGAATTTTGCTGTAGTCTGTTAACTAGAAACTCTTATAAAACACTTCACCCAAATGGTGGAAAAAGCAACTACGAGTCATAAAAGGATCACAGTCCTAAAATTACATGAAATTAATCATCGCCAGGTTTGACATAGTTTAGTCCTTGCAATATATAAAAACCTTACAATAGTACAACTGTAGACCCCTCCACAGTTACCAATTTTTAAGCAGATATGAGCAACAGACCAAGTTATAAATACATATTTGCCATAGTACACAATTTGAATTGTATCGATATATGGATGTGGACAATAGGAATTATAAGTTAAAGGTATATTCGTAATAGGGATTATTACTATTTAAATGAAAATAATATTCTTACAAGGAAGTTACACTTTTAATGAAGATGCCGCCGTAGGCACAATTTGAACCGTCATAACAACTATCTGCTTTTTCAACTTGTCAACCAGTCGTCCAGGGCTTCCATAGCAGTCTTCTCCAGCACCAAATCCCAAATGCATTATTCTTTGCCTCTGTTAGAATAGCACAATACATGGTTCCAGTCCGTAGGTACATGAAAATCAAAAGATCATATTATTATCATTTCTGATAATGAATCAGTAAATGATGTTAAACAAGTTCCCAATTTAATATCAAAACTTAAAAGTGTCTAAAAGTTATCCCCGTATGAGCATGACCCGCATTCTTATCAACAATTTTATTATTCATGTTACTATGAATATAGTGAAAGTATATTAATTACTTATAATTCGAATAGATATGAAGAAGTAGGTTACGATGGATAGAAATGGGGTAAATAAAATCATGAACAGCTTTCCACCCACATGAACTTCACGCTGTTTTCCCGTGAGAAATAAAATGTTTTCCCGGGGTCAAAAGTAGCCAATATGCTATCTCGAGATTCTAGAGACAAGAGATTCCAAAAATTCATCAAGAACCGTTCAGCCGATTGCCGCGATTGGGGAACAAACATCCAAACTTTCGTAATTATAATATTAGTAAAATAAGATACATGTCATGATATATACTTCAACATAATTTAACTCCAGTATCAGCGATCCACTCGTCTCAATCGGAGACGGGGAATCTTCCAACCACAGCCCACGGACGCGGCACGATCACCCCAGGGTCTGCAGCTTCAGCATCGTTATCTCCTTTCATTGCCACAGCACGTACACTTTGCTGTAAGTACTGGATGCTAAAATTAGGATCTGGAAGCAGTAAACTCACAACACACATATTTAACCAAATCAATACATTATTATGTAGTTCGTCTGACCAGATCTAAACAATTATGAAAATGATTAGGTACCGAGCGAGTAGGTAATAGTTTTAATATGATGATGATGATGACTTTCGAAACAGATAAATTTTCATCTCTATAACACTATAGCGAGGCGTCGATAAAGCGTATTGTAAGCCGCTTATTTTACGGTGATAGTTGCTAAATTACACTTAGATATTAGTTATATTTCAAAGTTATGTATGTGTATCCAATGTGTCTTATTTGTAAAGACCTGTAAACGGCTTTATGTTTACTTAAGCTTTTTAATGTATTAGGTTAAGCAGTTGGTCTTCCAGTAAATAAATAAATAAATAGAATATAAATATTAAACTCGCCAACTAAAACGATTCCCTGTTCGATACCTACTCCGAATTAATAGTCATTGTAGTAGCTAGTTTCAAATATGCCAAAACTGGATTTCGAAACATAACAGTCACATACATCAGCAAGGATTAAATCGAATAGCAAAACATCACATTAACTGAAATTAACGAAACTACACCACCAAGTTTTAATATCGAATTCTGATACTATATATATATACAGTCTCCGCCCATCCACCCGTCTCGGGACGAAGAAACAAGGAATAAGTGATGGCTAGGAAATCCTCTAGTGGCGTTGACAACGAGGCATCGGTGAGGGAGTAGGTGGGTGACGTGCTCCTCCATTCAGTTGTCGCCTTTTCCCTTCAATGACCCGTGTACGCTTTCTGACCTCGGAAACATTAGAACAAATAAATTATATTAGTGCATTGTGTTTTATTTATCCTTCTGTAGTGAATTTGTCAAAATACAATAAATATTGGACACAATCACCTACATTATTCCAATACCAAAGTATAGTAGCTTAAGCATTAGTATTATGGAAATTGGAAACAACGACGAGTTCGTTCGTTTTCAACATTTATCCGACCGGGGATCGAACCCGGGACCTCTAGAGATAGCGGCACCTTGAAAACCGGTGCGTACACCACTCGTCCACAGAGATCGTCAAAATACTTGAAATTTATAGAAAATTCACTGAATTATCAACTCTCCATCCACAACCATAATTCTAAGAGGAACATTAATCATATCACAGATAATATAATACTATACTAGATCATATGAAAGAAATGAATGATCTGAGTATGCTCCACTCGATTGCCAATGGACGCTCTGACAGCAGGTTACTAGAGTTGTTAAAGTTTAAAGTACCCGGTCGGTCAGTGCGTAATCAACAACTATTTTGTAAATCGTCTGCCAGAAACAATGTTCCGCAGAATAGTCCATTGCTGAGAATGTGTTCCTTTTATAATGAAATTTGCAATAACGTTGACATTTTTATTTGTAGCTTATATTGTTTCAAAAGAACGATATTGCAACAGTAAAAATTATGTTTGTTTTATATAACTTTAAAGTATTTTTCTTTTCTATTGTTACTACCTTTAAGTTGTCGAATTAGTAATTAGTTTGTTAAACTAAAAGTGTTGTGCACAATTGTAATTGGGCGCAGACACGCTCGAAGTTATCATAAATGATTGTTCTTTGTATTTTATGTTCTGTCTGTTGTCTGTTATTGTGCCTGTTGTGAAGAATAAAAATACTTAAAATAAAAAATATACATTTGTCTCTCAGACGATCAAAGGTATATAATCTTGTAAACCAGATGTCACCGCAGAAAAAGAGAGGTCAGCTTTCGATCTCTCTTACTCGAGACATTATATTTTAAAATAAGAGCAGCTAGCTTATCCAATTACTATTATGGGAAAATAAGTCAGGACCCTTAGTACCTTTCGAAATTAATTCACTTGTCTGCTATAACTGCGTATAAAATTACATATTTTTTTTTATGATAACAAGTGTCCAACTGGTCTAGTAATACATAGTATAAACCTTCGACCTACATCCACTTTCATATCGATATTTTACAAATCAATCCTTACTTTTTTTTTTAATAAAGATTGATGTGCATTACCGACTAATCACTACGAATTTTTAATCTATTTAATGGTCAGCGTCTGTCTGTGTCACATATGTCTTGTATTTCGTACAATATATGAATCCCAGAGTGAATTATATCATGGCAAACGATAATTTTTCATATTCTATTTGGTTGACAAGCTGGATGCTTGTCGTGTTGACTTATAATTGCATTGCGACGGAATACGTCAAACTCAATCGGTAGCCTATTGCTTATACTGAGCTAACGAAACAGATCTCAAGGTGATGAACCCTTTCCTACTCCGACCACACACATTGATACTCAACAAGCGGTTACTACCTACTGTTGGCACACATGGCTTAATCATTAGCGACTCACATTTGTCGAATATCTATAGCTCCTATACGGCAAGTTATTTATAGTTACGTATGACCTAATCGTAAACGACTCACATGGACGACATATTCTCAGCCCACATGGTCACTCAAGCTAAGACGCACATGGCCTGCTATGGAATTGCGTAAAGTCAATCGTATCCATTTGACAGCTTTTGATTACACCATAATAAATGTCATTCCATACAAATTGCAGCCGATTGAATACGATATGAACCGTCAAACCAATACGACTACCCCACGCAATTGCACACCTGATTATAAGCGACTCGTAGCTCACATGGCTACTCAACTGAGCTATAGGCACACATGGCCTGATTTTAAGCGACACACATGGCCTGATTTTAAGCGACACACATGGCCTGATTTTAAGCGACACACATGGCCTGAATTTAAGCGACACACATGGCCTGAATTTAAGCGACACACATGGCCTGATTTTAAGCGACACACATGGCCTGATTCTAAGCGACACACATGGCCTGATTTTGAGCGACACACATGGTCCGATCTTAAGCGACACACATGGCCCGATTTTAAGCGACACACATGGCCTGATTTTAAGCGACACACATGGCCCGATTTTAAGCGACACACATGGCCTGATTTTAAGCGACACACATGGCCTGATGTTAAGTGACCCATATAACCCGATTTTAAGCGACACACATGGCCCCTTACTTTTGTAGTGCGAATAATGAATTCCAACTTAGCTATTCAGTGGCGATTCTGTCTACTATTTACGGTATTTATATATTCATTAATATCTAATAACTGAATAATAATATTTTTTTTTCAACTGGCAAATTGGGATTTACTTGACACACTATTTTATTAAACTGCGTGGTAATAGAAAACAAGGAATCGAATATTGAACATTTGACCTCATTCCCTTTTTATTTATATTGAATTCTTTTAAATCGCATATCCGACGAGTCACCCCCCCTAATGTCCGACGAGTGTATGCTTCAAACGTACACCGCCCCCTAAATAAAAGGATATTTTTGCATCGTCCAGTTTGCAAACATTGTTCAAGAAGACCTAGTTGAAGTTCAATTCAATGCATTTCAACAAGAAAATTCAATGTATCTCTTGTACCTACCCAATGAGCAGTCAAAATAATAATACCAAAACTCATAATTATTATTAAAAATATTCGAATTCAAATTCATAGTAGAAGGATTCGTATTCCTATTTATATCCTTCATCTTTGTATTCATTTAATCCACAAAATTAATACCAAAAAAATAATTTATCAATAAAGAAAGCCAGAATTCAATTTTAAATAATACCTACGTAACCAATCTTACCAGGTAACGTAGGTAACCAGTAAGCATACATGACTAACTTACTCAACAACAAACAAAAGGAAAATCTATCAGGGTTGTCATCAGTTGTAACAATATTAAATGTAAGCAACCAATCTTGTATCTTCGTATTTGTATTTGTAATCATCTTAAATTATTCCTAAATAAATTATCAAGTTGCTCAACCCCATAACTTTTATTTTATCCACTGTTGGTATTAGTTATCACGTTAAAACATGGATTGTATGCAAGGTTTAGTAACCATAAGTGATTTTACTCTGTGCAACAGTAAACACTATATAAAAAAAAATATGACTAAATGAAAGCTAGTATAAGTAACCAATTTTAAATCATTTATCAGGTAGGTAGATTTTACAACGTTACTTTTTCTTTTATCGACTTGAGTATATGAAAAAAAAAACATGTTTTCATAATAATGTAATCTGTGTATTAACACTGATTAATAAAAACGATGAGGACTATTAAACAGTAGTTCCAATCTAGCATTAATTATTTAGAATATTACATGTATACACAGCCAAAACTGCTAGTCATAGCTCCATGTGTACGATTATAAACAGCTTAAATAGCATATACTATTAACAAGTTCTTTATTATAATAATGCCAATCATAAATTCTGTACAATCCACATTTAATACAACATGTAATTAAACATAATCAAGACACGCTATTATCGTGCCATAAGAAAATATCAACCACATACTCGCGTTTAAATTATGTTAGTATAATTGGAGGGTAGTCCCGACCGTACACGAACACAATTAATCAATTCAAATAGAAGTGCGATATAGTTTATGTCCGTTCCGTCGGAGAGTAGCCCCGACCATGTACGAAACACAATCCTTCACACAAATACTTAAATTTTAACGCTTTAGACTCAACTAACTCGATCGGAGAGTAGCCCCGATCACGAATTAGCAAAATCTTAGTATTAAGCTAATGTAAACTTTTTAGATTATGTTAGTATAGTCGGAGGGTAGCCCCGACCGTATACGAACACAATCAATTCAAACACAAATGCGATTTAAATTATGTCCGCTTCGCCGGAGAATAGCCCCGACCATATACGAAACACAATCGGCCGCAAAGGTATCTAAAATTTCAGCGTAGTAACATAGGTTTTGGATCATTTATCTTTTCTCTGTGTGAAGAGAATAAAATAACTCATTTGGCATTATTATAGCAAAGAACTATTCTTATTATCGGAATCAAGAATTACGTGGGTACATACCGCTTCTGAGGTGTGAAGATTACTCTTCAGGTCAGGATGATGGGTCTGCTGCAGGTCGATGAATGATAATGCTTCGATAAGGATTGTATGTATATTTTTCATAAAAGAATAGAATACAAACACTTTTGCTTAAGAGAATACACAATTACTTGTTATCTATCTTTTATTGATACCATCACACTTGACCGCCAAGACAAGACTGCGCTCTCATCCGACGCCTCAACCAAGCAAGCCTCCTTGCCAATGGCGGGAAAAGCATGCCCTGTGATTGGTCCACGCAATAATACGTTGACCAATCACAGCAAAGCAAAACCGCGCCACCGAGTGACAATGTTGCCATTAACAAGAATCATGACAAACGGAATCCAGTGACGACAATTTCAACTGGTTGGATAGCACCGCTGTGATAGTTTTCAGGACATCCTCATCCTTGTGTTCTTTAATTCCATGGAAGAGAAGGACTTTTCTCCGGGAGTGTGTGTCGAGACGATCCATGCCCTGAGCCATAAGTTCAATTTGTGTCTTCAACATACCGAGGGTCTTCCAGACAAACGCTTTGAAGGTGGAGAACTCTGCTGCTAGAGACTTAACAGTAGTATTTGAGTCCTTGGTACCCGGCTGCTGAAGATTCTTCTCGAACTCGGACATCCTGTCGTTAAACATTGCGGACAGTTCCTGCATGTTACCAAGTAGTTGCTGTGCCACGTTATCCATTGTTAACAGTTTTGAATATATGTGTGTGAGTTGTGTTTAATCAAGCTGGACAATGTAGATGCAAATTTTAATACATTTGTGAACTTTTACTATATTTAGAATTAAATAATTATGGAGCAATATTATTTCGTTGTTTACACTTCTGTGGCTACCCACCAAAAAAAGCGCGCTTAATCGTGTCAGACATGATTATTTCAATAAGAGTCGATAGTGGTAACAAAAGTGTAATTTAATGGCTTTTACAATTTATTCAAAGACTCGGTTTCAACATGAAATTTCCCTTCGTAACATTTAGGTTCATAATACGAAAAAATGGCTTTATTTGACTAAGTGGAAGTAATCATCTCAGCGGGCGGGTGCCCGTAGACTGGAAAATATTTACATAACAATTTAAAGTATTTTCGTTCGTCAGTACGGTGAAATGTGCCTTCCTGGAGGATACTTAAATTAATAAAAGAGCTTTGATTTAAGAGCATCTTTGATACTTATACAAGGTGTAAAAATAATGAGCAATAATAAATTATTTTTACTTTAAATGCATTCACAAAGCTATTTTTATTATTCGTAGCTTATTATTGTGAGACGGATAGATTTGTTTCTAATACTTCATTTTCAATGAGCAATAATTATT
Organism: Crambus lathoniellus; assembly: GCA_949710035.1. Classification (NCBI taxonomy): domain Eukaryota; kingdom Metazoa; phylum Arthropoda; class Insecta; order Lepidoptera; family Crambidae; genus Crambus; species Crambus lathoniellus. Next base: position 37,166,482 of record OX453296.1, read on the forward strand.
TAAAAAGAAGTAGAATCACCCCTTAAAATATTTAATGGTGTCACAGAGTAACAGAAACTTTTTAAATAGTTATAAAAACAGAACTGTTGTTATTTGTGTGTTTTTAACCGACTTTAATAATAAATGCATTTCAGGAAAATTGGTCTGGGTTAGTCATGGTGATAATATTTAAAAACAAAAATGACAATTTGATAAAATGTTATAGAATTTGCACGAAATCAAACCACAAAGGTACTTCATACGAATAATTACATTATATTATATTGCACGAAATTTTAACACGAAATAAGTAAAAACTGTAAGTAATAAAGAGTTTCATCGTGTTTAGTAAATTCTGTCTCTAGTACCTAGCTGTATCTACATTTATGGTTAACTCGTATTTAAACTCATATATTTAGCCATCAATGTATCAAGTGTACCTAGTTTTTTGGAAAGAAAATTATATAAGTAGGTAGGTACTTATTGTATTAAATTCTTCAATTAAGTATAGCAATATGGGTACCAAATGAAAAGCCTCGAAAAGTACATTTCAGAAATATATGATTTGTGTAAGTAGGTACATAATCACTAAAAGTAATAAGTATAATAATATTTTAAAAATTAAAAAAAAATATTAAACATAAATAGGTACGTACCTACCTACTGCGGAAATCGTACTCAAAAGTAAAAAACAAGCGTTCAAGTCGAGGGACCTTTTAAATTTAAGTACTTTCATATTTTACAACTTTTTACTTTTTAATTCGAATTCGGCAGTCGTGTTTTTTAATTTTTAAAATTTGGTAGGTAGGTATTTCATGGTGTTTTTATCCCGAAATTACCACGGGAGTGAAGCCACGGGTCGCAGCTAGTATGTATGTCGCAGGGATTTTGTCAAAGTCGTGATATTATAATCCCACTAGTGAAATTATAATTTCGCGTGATATTATGAATAGACATTACGAGACAGTATGCACACGGCTGCGAGCCTCGGAAGTCATATAGAACACGTGATAGGTTAGAAAGAAAATTGTTAAAAGTGGTTATTTTTTTGTATCAATACAACTTATGGATTGTTTCATTGTCTATTCATAATTTAACTAGTGGAATTATAATATCACGCGAAATTATAATTTTACTAGTGGAATTATAATATCACGACTTTGACAAAATCCCTGCGACATGTATAACATCATGACGCTCTATAAAATTTTCTTTAACAAACAAGAGAAAACAAAAAGAGCGACGAATATGTACAAGTAATAAATGGGGCACTTTGTATTTAATTCAGTAAATACATCACGTAGAATATCATCTAACCATTTTCCGGGTCAGATAATTATTCACAGTGTGAAGAGCATATTTAGCTAAAATTTTATGAGATCACCAAAATGCAATCACGATGAAAGCCTCTGCCCGCGTCACAGCCAGCGGTTGAAATAACGGTAGGTAAGTATAGTATTATATTATCTGTGGTATTATCAAGATCCGGTACTACCCTTGGCATACCTACCGGTAGTGATTTGGTATCATCACAGCCGTCTCTATCGTCTTCTACAAGCCATGCTATGATACGGAACGGCAACATTGCTGTGAACCGGTTTACTCCTCTGAGTACTAAATCCTATGGAGGTGGCATACCTACGAAAAAGTGAGGTGTAACTAAGTCACAATGTAAGAAAATCTTGGAATTCAATTTTAAACTAATTCTAATTGTCGTATTAATCGGTCCAGCCGTTTTAGAGATTAGCCGGAATAAACAGACAGACAGACAAAAATTGTAAAACATGTCATTTTGGTATATGTACCGTATACAGAGGCGGATTAAACGTGGAGAGCGCCCTAGGCAAGCACCCCGTAGGCGCCCCTCACACACATTTTTTACTAACTTCGAAAGAACGAGAAATCGTCTTCTCGCCGGTACAAATGGAAAAAACAGAGAAGCAGGGGTGAGGGGGACAGCCCCCCACCAAAGGAGCCAAGAAATCCTAACAGTCGTTTTAGGTTAGGTTAGGTTAACAGTGACCAAAACGCCGCGTGAGCCGAGCGAGCAAAGGAGCGAAGCGAGCGTGCCGCGGCAGCGACCGGCAAAGCGCCAGATAAGGTTTTTTTTTATTTTGACAGACCTAACTTCAAAATAAATAAACGTATTACCCCGTTAAATTTATGCATTCTGAATATAATGTATTATTATGACATTCAAAAGCTATGCCTAATATTATTTTGCTATGCTTATTGAAATTATGGCTATTGATGATTATGCCTTGCAAATTTTGGACTTGGAAATTGGTGTGTAGTAAGAACATTTAATTGCGCAAATGATAAGCTATAATTATGTAAGAAAGAAAAAAATAAACGCTGAGCGAAGCGGGTGGGTGACAGCTCGTAGACCATGTCATTGAAATAACGCAAAAGATCAGGCACCCCAACTGATACTTATCAAATATATTCATGCTTTTTATTTCATACCTAACCGTTGGTACAGTCCTATCGATTTATAGCTCTAGTTCAGACTTATCAATGAATTATCTTCGCGCTCTAAAATTACCTTTATTTAGAACTGAAAGAATTATAGCATTCAATAGTTTTGCATAGAAACGAAGATATCCGAAGCGCAAACTCAACTCTTGCGCGCGCGCCTCTTCGCATCCTCGCGCCCCTAGGCACGTGCCTAGTTTGCCTTAGGGATAATACGCCTCTGACCGTATATTTAATCATATGCACGTAGTAAAAAGCGGTTATTTAATGTTACAAACAGACACTCCAATTTTATTTATTTGTATAGATTGCCATCTCCATAGGATTCAGTACTCGAGGTTTACTCGCTGTTTACCTGTCAAACGGTGCAAACGGTGTCAAATCGGTTCACTTAAAACTACGTTGCCAACTTTATGCGCATGGCTTGTAGAAGACGATAGAGATGGCTGTGGTATCATCGAGGTATCATCAATACCGCTTCATTTTATTTCTGGCCCTTTGTCAATCACGATTTCATACTAACGGTACAACTACGGTTCCCGGTACCTACTTGTAATCATACAACATGCATATAATTTTGAAGGATTTAATCGCGCACTAGGTATATATTTGTTGTCACTCACAAATATACCTACAGTCTATTCAGTGGAGCAAAAGATATATGTCAAGGCTATGTTTAATCGACAATTGCAATCGAATCATATCGATACCAAAATTGCACCCATAGGCGCCGATTCCCGAAAATAGGGTATTTTAAATTATGGATTACTCGCAAATCACAAGTACTTAAATTTTGAAAAAAAAATATGTTATTTAACAGTTATTTATCTAGTGCTTCCGGCCGTATTTTTTTGATTAATGATATTTTACTGTATCAAATAAAATTCCAAACATCCGTCTAATAATAATTCAAATGTCATATTACTTGCAGTATAAGTACTTGGTTTTAGTTAATGAAAAACATATAAAAATAATTGTCTTTGAATAGCCGAGGGATTCCGGCCGTCATATTTTTTTTTTATTATTTAATTTTTATTGAATTTTAAGTGATTTTCGATTCCCGGGGCGCTCGCGAGTACACAGTTCACTGCCGGCTGCCGCTGGGTCCGCGCGAAGTGTATCGAGCGCGGCCGAGCAAGCGTTAGCGTGCCTATTTCGGTCGGGAATCTCGTCTTAAGTAATGAACAATTTTTATACCATTCGATAGAATGGTGTCTGTATACCTAGCAGGACCCTGCGTTTAAATCGAATAACAGCTAAAGTATAACGTCCGTGGTATTTAGTACCTTCCGAATCGTATAAGTAAAGTATTAGTTCCTTAATAGCTAAAGTGAAATTTAAATTTTTATCCGGCATCTATCACCCATAGAATATCAAGAAACTTTTTATATCTTCATTTTCCATTTTTCAACTTTTTATATGGCGGCCAACACGAGTCATGGTTAGAAATACAAATAAACCGTGATATATATTTCTTAAGTGTGAACCAATTATTTTTATAGTTATACGATAAATGTAATGATAATGTTTATTATTTCAAAATAGGCGAATGGATAACATGTTTGTCATTTCAACTAAAACTATTGTTATTCAAAATCAACATCATTAGTTTTTTGTAATACAAGTGCATTTTAAAAGTCATTAAACTAAGAAAGAAAATATTCTATATTTCCTAAACTAACCGGTGTATCAACAAAGTTGATTTTTTTATATAGTTCTGCATATTAACGCGTTTCTAGAAATGCATAGTATTGAGACGGTTACGTATTTCAATCTATAAAGTAAATATGCCTAAGGACATAATGCCTATGATGGACGGAAGACCTAAGCTTTGTAACAGCTATAAGCCTAAGCTCAAAACAACTAATTGTCGTTGGATCTAACCGTTGTTAAATCCATGTTTACAATGTCTATATTTAAGGCGATAGGTTAGGTTTTTTTTTTTTTTTTTTTTTTTTTTTTTTTTTTTTTTTTTTTTTTCTACTACCTCTGACTCTGAGTCAAAGCCTGTTTTGACAATTTTTGGTATCTACCCTTTCATACTAGTTCTCGCTTGCGTGCCTCTCGCACTTCCATTCCGCATACTACTCATTTATTCCTCATCTTTTTCACAGTAACGGCCGGGACCGCCGCCTATTCTATTTCTATCTAGCATTACTACTTTTTATTTACTACTTTCTATTTGGGGGTTCTGGTTGTACACATTACACATTTTCTTTATTATTTACAACATTTTCTTACATAACTAATGATTGTCTTATTAATAATACATTTCTGGTTTTTTACATTCTTGTTATTTTTTACATTTATATTTCTTATTGCTAATTACAATATTATTCTTATTCTATTGTTTTGCTATCCTATATTTGAGTTGTTTACAAATATTTCTTATGCTAAAAACTAATATACCATTATATTATAATAACATAATTTTTCTAATCTACCTTATTTCTCTTTATAACTTTTAAAACTATATTTTTGCAAAACATTAAAAATACATCCCTATCTTTACCAAGCATTATATTTTCTATATTGGTTGGGGTAATTGCACAACCAAGTCTTTGCTCAATGTCGTACCTTTCTATGGTGTACTGGGGACAATTCACTATAAGGTGGGGTAGGGATTCGGGAGTTTCGGGATCGCAGGTGCACGATGGGTTGTCTTTGCACTTAAATCTGTGCAAGTACTCGGAGAACCCACCGTGCCCCGTCATTACTTGGGTTAGAATTGGGTCCGGTTCAATCTTCCTGATGGTCCTATAGGCCCTAATCGCGTTCGGGAAGAAGATCTTTGTAACGGCAGCCGTTTCGCCAGTTGTATACCTCTGGTTCCATTCGTCAAGCGTACGCATCCGGATGCTTCGCTTGACGAATGAAACCGGGCAAAGATCGTACTTTGGCTTTGTTTTTAAATTAAGCGCCGCCTCTTTGGCCAGTTTGTCCGCGCGTTCATTACCCAAGAGTCCTACATGAGCTTTGATCCAAAATAAGTTAACAGACTTATTTTGGTCGCTTGCTAGTTTTAGGTTTAATCTGGTTTCAACTGCTAGGGCGTGCGGGCAATCCAGACTCGTTATTGATTGTAACGCGGCAGTGGAATCGCTATAGATGGCGAAAGTGGTCTCCTTGCGCTGCCGAATTTGCTTCACCGCTTCGCATATCGCCAGGAGTTCCGCCTGGTAGACCGTGCTATATGGCGGCAAAGCAAATTTGACGGCCTTTATTTCGATCTCTCTATTCCACAGGGATAGAGCTGCACCGACACGGCCGTCAATTTTGCTGCCGTCCGTGAATATGCGTATGTCGTAATCGCTATTTGCGTCTGTTTGTACCTGGTCCACCAGGGTTTGAAACTCAAGGCGTATATGTTCGGCGGGATGCGGAGTCTTAATCGCAGGAGCTGGTCGCTCAATCTCCCTGTCACCCATCGCTGACCGGGGCACTCCCTTTTTGGCCTCGTATAATGAGGCCGCCTCACGGATTCGGAGGTCTAGAGGGAGGATCCCGGAGAGAATCAGCGCTGCGTGCAGGGACACTGTGCGATAGGCTTTACAGATTTTCTGCACGATTCCCCTTTGTACGGCGTTTAAGTGTTTTTGCACGCCCAGTTTCTGCGCGGCTGGGGCCCATGCGCTCGCGGCGTACATTATAACTGGTTCGACTGTCGCGACATAAATGGTACGGACCACCTCTGGGTGCAACCCCCAACTGACTTTAGCGGCTCTAGAGAGTTGTTTACTTATACCTATTGCTTTTTTGCAGACTTTGGATACGTGTGAGTTAAATGTTAACTTATCGTCAATTGTAAGACCCAGTAGCTTTACTTCGCGGGAATGCATGATGTCGACTCCACCCATGCTCAGATGTGGGGTGTCATACTTTAGCTTCCGTGTCATTACCATGGCATTGGTTTTGTTCGGCGCGAACTTGAGCTTATTTATGACACCCCACCTCCGAACATGTTCAAGAGTGGCATTTGCCCGCGTTTGAATATCCTGGGCTGTTTCCCCGTCAAAGACGAGTACCACGTCGTCTGCAAATGCCTGGCAATAGTCTCCTCTCTCGTTTAGGCTCTTCAAGAGGGGGTCAAGCAACAAGTTCCACAAGATGGGGCCAGCTATTGAGCCCTGAACGCATCCTTTGTTGGTTAGCACACTGTGTTCCTCGCCGCCATACCTGACAGAGACAGCTCGGTCGGAGAGATAACTGTCGAAGGCCCTTCTTAAGTTGATGGGGCACTTCGCCTCTGCCAGTCTCATCCTAATCGCCGGCCACCACGCACTGTCAAAGGCTCCCTCTATATCCAGCGATACTAGCGTAACAATTTTCTTTTCAGCTATCTTCGTGCGGATGTGCTGCACTAGAGTATAGAGGGAGTCTTCCGTGCTCCTCTGCGGCATAAAACCATACTGGTTAGGGCTCATTTTCGGCAGTATATAAAATTTTAGCCTTGCTACCAGCATCTTCTCATAAATCTTCCCGAGTATTGATAGCAGTCCGATCGGTCGATATGCCTTAGGGATGTTGTATTTGTCCTTTCCTGGCTTCCTGAGTATAACGACAGTGGCTTTTTTCCACTCCCGTGGGAAGTAGCTGCATTCCAGGCATTTGTTGATTAGGGCTAGAAATAGTACTGGGTCTTCTTTGATCGCGTGGAGGCAAATGTCCGCTGTGAAGCCCTCCGCCCCTGGAGCCTTCTTTGGATTGAAAGATTCGATGGCACGTTTTAGTTCGGTCATGGTGAACGGTGGGTCACAAAGTTCACCTTGCTCACTCGCGTTCACTTTTTCCGCCTCTTCTCTTATCGAACGATGCTCCTCGTTATCGGTTTCCACCAGGTCCCCAGGGTAGAAGGTCTCTGCCAGCAGTTTCACAGAACCCTTCATGTCGAGTGTTTTCCCGTCCTTTTCCAGCGGGACATCTTCCTCCCGCTTCGCTGTTCTACTTATCACTCTGTAGATCCCCTCCCATAGTCCCTCCCTATCCTGCTTCCCGCAGAACTCCTTCCAGCTTTCGGTCTGTGACTTCTTCACCACCTCTTCGTAGTGTTCCTTCTTTTCCAGGTACTCCTTTATAACTTTCTGCCTCCGTAAAGGGGCCGCATTCTTGATTCGGCGTTTCTTGGTCATTACCTCCGACTTCAGTACATCCAGTTCCTTCGACCACCACGGGATGGAGAGTTTGTTAGTACCTTTTACTTTTGGTATGCTTGCATCACAAGCTTCTGTGATAACTTGGTTGTATTTGTTTACAACCTTTTCTATCTCCTCCACCTCATTCAATCTGTTTAGCTCTGCTGGATTTAGGCAGTTGTCTTTTATTAATTGGGAGAGGATAGGTTAGGTTTTTTTTTTTTTATTAATATTATTTGATTCTATGTTTTGTTTGTTTTTATTTTCATTGTGTTTTATGTGTTTCAGGAGGTGAGATGTCAGCGATTTGATACTGACCATCGGTTTTATTACAGTAAGTGTAGTTTTTATATAAGTATATTAATATTTAGATAAATATATACTTAGAATAATATAATATGTTTTATGTTTCTCTGTTTTAATGTTTTTCGATTTAGGTTTTGTTAAACTGTTTGAGATTGTTAACAATATGCGTCACAAATTTTAGAAAGCTACGTCTAGCAGATTCTTTTTCAATAATATTGCTAATCTCATATGGGTCGATCTTCAGTGACCGACATATATACTCATGCTCCAATCGCAAAGCACCGAAGCGTGGACAGGTCTGGAGAAGGTGGCTAATACTCTGCACTGAGGTGTCGTCGCAGGGGCACAGATTGTTTTCAGTTATTTTGAATCGGTGTAGATATTCCTTGTGGTACCCGTGGTTAGTCAGGATTTGGGTGACTGCGAACGACACTCCCAGCGCTTGCATGACATTCCGACAGCCATCCAAGGTGGGCATTAGTGATTTGGTATGACTTGCCTGAGGAGCTTGTTCATATCGCTCGCTCCATAGAGTTTGGCTCTTAAGTCGAGCGCATGATTTAGCGTATGAAATGGCAAACTGATCGTAGGCCAGGCTGCGTCGGAGTCCAGCAGCCTGTCCCGCCGCCTGATCAGCCGCTTCATTTCCCGCAATACCGACGTGGGCTTTGACCCATACAAACTCCACGCGGCCAGAGTGCCCGGCCAGAATGTCGTGAATTTCGGCAACAAGGTGGTGTTTGCTACTCCGGTCGCGTAGAGCTTGCAAAGACGACATGGAGTCCGAAAGTACAAATGTTCGTGAGTAGTTCCTTTGCTCGATGAGCCTGCAGGCCTGGTTCAGGGCGAAAAGTTCCGCCTGAAAAACGCTGCAGACGCCATGCAATTTATATTTCCTGGTGATAGTGGGTCGCTCCCCTCCAGGAGCGAAACAGATGAGAGCAGCGCCGACGGTTCCGTCTTCTTGCTTGCTCCCGTCTGTATAAATGCTATGTGCTCCGCTGTGGATAATGCGATCCACCTGTTCTTGGCTGCTAGCACAAGTGAAGTCGGGTGAAATTCTGGCACTGGGGTGTCTAAGTTGGTCCGACGAAATGCGTTGCTCCAGCCGGATGTCGCTAGGGAGCTCGGGAATGGTTCCGGAGACGCGCGTTTTTTCCACAGAGTGTACCTCCAAGACCTTTAAATCGAGAGGTGTGAAGCCCGCCAGTGCCACCGCGGCCGTAGTTGATATGGTCCTAAACCCTCTAATTGCCTTGATGGCGAAGCCCCTCTGGATACCATTCAGGAGTTTTTTCACATAAGCCATGTTGGCCGCATTACCCCATATGCCCGCAGCATATGTAATTATGGGCTCCACTACGTGTTTGTAGATAATAGAGACGTTTTCAGGGTGTGCCCCCCATGTGGGTCTCGAAAAAAGGCACAGCCGTTGAAAGACCCTGAGCGCCTTTGCAGCAATGTATTTTGCATGTGGACCAAATCTGAGTTCCTTATCTATAATCACTCCTAACAGTTTTATCTCATTAGTTAAATTGATATGTTGGCCTGCCATGACAATATTGGCCGCCGCCGCCTTCTTGTTGAATGCAATGGCTTGCGTTTTGTCAGGGCCGAAGATCAGTTTAGCCTCGAGGCCCCATTTGGTAATTCGTTCTAATGTGTCGTTAATTTTTTGTTCCAGGAGCAGTGTGGAGTCGGCAGCAGCCACCAGGAAGACGTCGTCGGCAAATTAGGTTAGGTTAGGTTGTCCGCTGCAAGACGGCAGCTACTGGCGCCAGGATCCTCTCGATCCCAGGGCCTGAGAATGGGAAAAAGGCGGATGAGCTTGCCACTAAGCTCCGTGAGGTTTTGTCCGGCGTCGCTAAGGTCACGAGACCCACGAAGTGTGTCGACTTACGCATTTCGGGCCTTGACGATTCGGTCGTGAAGGAGGATGTCATCGCTGCAATTGCAGAAAAAGGCGGATGTCATTCTGACCAGGTGAAGGTCGGGGAAGTCCGATTCGGTGGTAACAGTTTGGGGACAGCTCTAGCGAAATGTCCCGTGGCCGTTGCTAAGAAAATTGTGGAGGCTGGCAGGCTCCTAGTAGGCTGGAGTTCTGCTCATGTTCGGGCGTCAGATCCTGTACCGATGCGCTGCTACAGATGTCTGAGCCTCGGGCACACAAGTCAGCGGTGCCCAAGTCAAACCAACCGAAGCTATTTATGCTATCGCTGTGGTAAAGCGGGCCATGTCGCCGCCAGTTGCGGCGCCAAGGAGTATCGTTGCGACGTTTGTGCAGATGCCGAACGACCAGCCTGCCACAGAATGGGGGGAAGGATGTGCAACCCCCCACAAGTTAAGCCAAAGGAGGGTGCGGGTACAAGAGCGCCCCCCACTGTAGGAGTGTCTTTGCCAATGGAGACAGTGGAGCTACCAGAAATCCAAATTAATGGATAATACACGCCATTTTAAATTTCTTCAGGCGAATATCAACCACTCCACCAGGTCACAGGACCTTTTATCTCAGACTATGGTGGAGTGGAAGATCGATGTTACGGTTGTGTCAGAGCCATATTATGTACCAACCCTGCCTCATTGGGCTGCGGATCTTAACGACTCTGCCGCTATTGCTACAGATCCTTCCTCCTGTTTTCCTTTGGAAGTAAAAGAGAGGGGTTCTGGCTACGTTGTGGCTAAGTGGGGGCAAATTGCAATTGTTGGGGTATACTTCTCTCCAAACGATAGCGTGTCTGATCTTGAGTTGTACTTGGCTCAGTTAAGCGTAGCGGTTGGTAGGCTCAGTCGAATGCAGGTGATCGTAATGGGGGATCTGAATTCAAAATCAGCGTTGTGGGGCTCCCCCGTTACTGATGATAGGGGAGATCTAGTCGCAGATTTCGTAGCGTCAATGAACCTCTGCGTGGCTAACCAAGGCAATGAGTTAACTTGTGTCAGGAGAAACGGAGGGTCTATCGTGGACGTCACCTTTGCATCGCCTGCTCTGGCGTTACGAATTTCTGGCTGGGTCGTTCAAAAAGAGGTCGAATCCCTCTCCGACCACCTTTACATCACCTTCGAGGTATCAGCCCCAGCTTCCACGCGTGCGCCTCTTAGGGTGGAAAGAACTAGTCGAGCTAGATTCCCGAAATGGGCCCTGACGCAATATAACCCGCATCTTGCGGAAGAGGCAGCGATAGTTGCGAGCTGGAACAACGACGCACGTGATTCTCGCAGAGACAGTGTTGAAGAACGAGCTGTCAGGCTCCGCAATGATCTCACGGCAATTTGCGACCCCGCGATGCCACGTTCTAGGGGTCTGCCTCCAGGCAAAGAGGCCGTGTATTGGTGGTCTGCAGAAATTGCCTCCCTTCGTGAAGCTTGCAATGATGCTCGCAGGGCCCACAAAAGATGTCGACGGCGCAGGCACTTCGAAGAACAGGAACGACTCCTCTACGACGCCTACAAAGAGTCGAAGAAAGCTCTGCAAAACGCAATATCATCTGCGAAATCTAGAGCCAGGGAAGAGTGGTTGCAGGACTTAGATCGGGACCCGTGGGGGAGGCCCTACCTCGTGGTACGTAGCAAGATGCGACAGGGGGCCCCTCGATTGGAGGAGTTTGAGCCGCAGTTGTTGCAGGATGCTGTATCTGCGCTCTTTCCACGAAGAGATACGTTTATTCCGCCCGCGATGTCAGCTCCGGTGATCACTCAGGAATCTGCGGTCAGAGCGCCTCCTGTCACTGCGGCTGAGTTTGATGTGGCGATCGACAAACTTCGAGCTAAAAAGAAGGCCCCTGGGCCGAACGGCGTCCCGGGTTTTGTTTTGGTGGCAGCATCGAAGCACCTAGGAGACAAGATTAGGGAGCTATTCACATCCATTATGGAGGCCGGAGAATTTCCCTCTGCTTGGAAGACGGGCCGCTTGTGTCTACTTAAAAAGGACGGCCGTTCACCGGACTCCCCGTCGTCTTTTAGACCCATCGTGTTGCTTGGCGAGGAGGGCAAGCTCTTTGAGCGAATTGTTGCGGCTCGTATCGTCGAACACCTGACGTCTACAGGCCCTGACTTGTCGGACCGCCAATATGGTTTTCGGGCTGGATGGTCCACCGTAGATGCCGTGAAAGACCTAAAAGGTTTCTGCGAGGAAGCAAGGTTGAAGGGTGAGGGTGTATTGGCGGTATCTCTAGATATTGCCAACGCTTTTAACACTATCCCCTTCGAAACCATACTGGAAGGACTGAAGTTTCATCGGGTTCCGCAATATCTGCTCGAGCTTGTGGCAAGCTACCTAAACGATCGGCGGGTTAAGTTTATTGGGCCTGGTGGCGTTATGTTTAGCCGCGAGGTTAGCTGTGGTGTTCCACAGGGGTCGGTACTAGGCCCACTCCTGTGGAATATAGGGTACAATTGGGTTCTTCGAGGCACTCTGCCTCCCCAAATGAGTGTCATTTGTTATGCCGACGACACACTAGTCACAGCACGGGGCGGCACATACGCGGAAGCCGCGCGTTTAGCAGAGGTGGGCACAACACAGGTCGTTGAGAGAACTCGCTTGCTGGGACTAGAGGTGAATCTCGGTAAAACAGAGGCCATATACTTTCACGCGCCTCGGAAAGGACCACCAAATGATGCTTCTATATCTGTCGTTGGTGCTAGAATAAAAGTGGAGAGCACTATAAAATATCTCGGGTTAACGCTTGACAGTCGTTGGAGTTTTTTGCCGCATTTTAAGAAGTTGGCCCCGCGTCTTGTAGGTACTGCACTATCGCTGGGGCGCCTGCTTCCAAACGTGGGCGGCCCAAGCACGACGTGTCGCCGTCTTTATTGCACCGGCGTTAAGAGCATGGCCCTGTACGGGGCACCTGTATGGGTGGAGGCCCTCACAAACAAAATAAGAGCGCTTCTGCGTGCGCCTCAGTGTGCAATCGGACTAAGAGCCATCAGAGGGTACCGCACTGTTGCTTCAGCAGCAGCCCTAGTTTTGGCCGGTACTCCGCCCTGGGAGTTGGAGGCGGAGGTGCTCAGCGAGGTGTATAGGCATAGGGCTGAGCGTAGGGCGCAAGGCGAGCGCCTGACCATAGAAGAGACCGAGGCGGTTCGGCGTGACGCGCAGAATGCTGTGATTGAGCAGCACACGCTCGAGGTGTGCGACGCCTGGAGCAGACAGCGCCAGACACTCACAGCAGTGGTGGGTCAGGACCTCTCTCTGCCCAGCGTAGTCAAATCTATGCTGGACAGCGACAGGTCATGGGAAGCTATGGTTTCGTTCTGCGAGGAGGTGATGACGCAGAAGGAGACCGCCGAGCGATTCCGCGAGGGTGATGCCCAGGCGGACCCGCTCAGGCGCAGGCGGCCCGGGGGACGGCGTAGGCGTTTCGCCGATCTTTTACCCCCATAACAGGGCTAGCGGGTTGAGGCCGGACAGCCTCCGCCCGCTTCGTGCAGTTCTGTCTGCGTGTCAGAGGAGGTGCCCAAGTGTGCTCGGGCATCTCTTCTTTTGCTAGGAAGGGGCCTGGAAAACCGGGCTGGCTGGGACGACGTGGTCGAATACTGCCAGGATCCCTCGTCGTCGGTAACCAGCAGGAGAGGGCACACCAAGTCAGTTTTAGTGGGTATGCCCCCCCTCCGGCCCCTCATCGGGTCTATTGTAGCTTAGTAAGTTGGATTAGGTTGGGTGTGGGAGCGGGGGAGGTCATTGGGAGAGCCCCACATAACCCCCGCCGCGTGTCCGAGCGTGGGGGTATGCGCAAAGCATTTCTGACTTGCAAAAAAAAAAAAAAAGGTTAGGTTAGGTTAGGCTAGGAAATTAAAGTGCCGCCGCCGTGGAGAATTTTATTTATTATTGTAATTCTAATACTTACACAGTTTTAATAAAACTTTACATGGAATTTTTAGGGCCCATTGTCTAGTATTTTAAATAAAAACCTCTGAGGCCACCACTGTCGCCTAAATGATACACATACATACACACAGACGCGGCTGATACACATTGGCATTACACGGTTAAATTAAAAACGTTGGCAAGTCGCTTAACTTTATCGTGAGGTGAGTGTACTTTGGAACCAGAGAGGGACCCTCTGTTCCAGTCAATTACCTCGAAGTATCTAAGGTAGACCTGTGATAAATTTCTGTCGTGACCTGCATCGACAAGGTCGAATAAGCTATGGAAATTTTATATCTTCTTTTATCTTGTTTTGTTCCTCCCTGTACAGAAATTTTTAGAAGGGACACGTAGTAAAAATATCTGGAGACTGTTAAAAGGTAAATTTAAAGAACGTGTTTGAAATTATAAGGGGGTTTTCTCAAGCTGAAACTTTTATTTGCATATCGCCCGGAGGTGTGGTCGCGAGGAGACGTCTGGACGACTTAGACCGGGCGGGCACGACAGTTGGAGGTGTAAACTTTTTTACAGTATGAAAATTTGCGAGAACGTCTTAGACGACGACATTTGTAAGCACTATCAAAATTAGATTTTTTATCCCTGTGCATCGCACTTGAAATTTAATTTTAAAATAACAACAAAACGCTGTTTTGACCAATTTTTTTTAGTATGCAAACCGTTTTAATTTGATGTAAATAGTAAAACAATCGATCCGATGATGTTTGCATACCTTTTGGGCGAGTGCAAATTTCGAGAATAAGTTTTGAAATAGTTAAATATTCGGCTCTAAAACAATAATTTTTTTTCAGTATGCAAATTGTTGTATCGATAACGTTTCTAGCATAAGTGACAAATAAGCGTTTGCATACTTTTCACACGCGTACTTTTTTTGTTACATTTTAAAATAAAATTTCAAGTGCAATGCACAGGGATAAAAATTCTAATTTTGATAGTGCTTACATAATTATGTCGTTGTCTAAAACATTCTCACAAATTAGCATACTGTAAAAAATTGTACACCTCTAACTGTCGTGTCCGCCCGGTCTATCTGGACTTCTTTTTCTATAAGTAATTATAAATATCCCGAATAAATTTAATAATTTTTACCTATTTGCATTCACAATGCAATTTTTATTATTGAAAATGAAGTGTAATAATGAATAATTTGAAATATTTTCAACTGAATAATTTATTATAAAATTATTACTCTGTATTTATACCTGTAGTTATGTTTTTAAATTGATTTTTAGCTTTCACAATGCAGTTCTGTATCAGAAATTATAGTAAATTTATAGTAAATAATCCGAAAAAACAACATTTTTCTGTTAAATTTTTTACTTGATTTATGTCTACTCAAGGGTAGAATAATCACGTTTAAAGGGTTCCAGACCTAGGGTGGATGCCCCGATTAACAGTCTTTTAGTGCAAGTTTCATGTTTACAAAAATATTCAGCATAAACTTATGGGTCAAGTAATACTTACTATCTAAAGAAAATAGCTCACTTAACTTATGAACTGCTAAAATGATTTTATTCAGTCGAAGAATACGTCGGTGCATACGTGAAAGTGGGTCTCATTTTGAGCAAATTCATAAGTGAAATATTTCTTTAGATAGGTAGTAGTGTAGCGTAGTGGCCAGTGTAGCACAGGGCCACAGTATAGGTGCTGGAGCGTCGGTAATCGCCGCACAAAATGTAGTGGTAGTAGATATGAATAAAAGATGTTTATAGGGACTTGACTTGTTTTATTTTCTTTTATGTAAAAGGTAGGAATAAGGAACCCTTTCCAAGGGTCAAGGGTTCCACTTTATTATTACTATAATCAACACAATTTAAACTGATATAATAACTGATAACTAATGGGAGCACTGTTCATCACGGTGGTTTTTTTAGGACTGAGTCAAAAATGCTGAACAAGGATCGTGAAACGAAGATTTTGAATTTGAATTGACAGGTCCAGAATATTATACTATAGATTGCCAGTAAATTAAACTATGAAGTTTCCAGCCATCATGAAGGTTCTATCTAACCATCCATGAGACCGGAACGAAACGGCATCGTTACAGTAGTTAGTAAGCTTTACAATAAAATCTAGTTTCCTTGGTATTTCGTTAATTTAAGATGCTATGTTGTAAAAAATATTGTCTTTATAAATGACTCCGTCGGTTGGTATCATAAAATACAGGATGTTTTTTTCCACATTTCACCGGTTCTTTTCCCGGCTAAAGTAGGTGATTTTCCAAAAATCTTTAAATGCAGTTTTGATAATTTTTGAAAATAAAGGAATAGGTATTTCCTTTCTGTAAAATTTGCCATCATCAATATTAAGGGTACTTTTCCTCCAACTACGGTCTTTTTTCCACCGTGTATACTAGTCAAAACAAAATAGGGGCCACTGGGCTTTTTTCATACAAACGTGCTCACTTTTGCGTCTCATAGTAGCTAGTTAGTTAACTTGTAGATGCAAACAGTTACTTACGTCAAATTTTCAAATCTCAAGCGCTCAATTTTCTCAAAAAGGAAATACAATAAGTCAAACTAACACCCTGTATATAACAAAACTGGCAAATATATTCTTGTTAACATCTAAGTAAGGTTTCCCGCGATGAACCGTACCCTTAACCTGTACGGTTGGATTAGGAACACAGACGTCCTAAACATTATATCGTCATATTACTCGGATTAGGCAGGCATGTGTACCCAGCCAACCACTCGAAAAATGCTGTTACAGTGTAATTAATACGGTTTAAATTTCGAATTCCGCTACCAAAGTTCGAGACTGACGGGTGTCAATTTACATCAAATCTCCGAGCGTACAGGTGGTGAAAGGGGATTTGTCACAATCAATGTTCTTTAAAATATCATCACCTCTACATCACTGATCAAATCCTCTTCGCATCCTGCAAATTTAATGCGAGTCTATGTTGCTTCAGGCTGAGGGTTTACTACATTTTTTTTGTTATTTGTATTGCTACTCTTTTTCTGGCCTGCTCTTCTTTTGTCTTAGCTTTTATTTCTTTTAATATTTTCTCTTTATCTTGTCGTTCCCTTTTCTAGTTCTTGTTTGGCTTCCTCTATCTCTTTCATGAAGTTTCTCCAAGATTGGGATGATATGGCAGACGGAAGGCTTTCTTTAGCGTTTCCATTTTTAGAAAACACTGAGACTTTTAGGAATATAGAGGTGTTTTCTGAAACATGGAGATATACCTTTTCTATTTGTAGGAGTGTTTGATTTTGACCTCATTTGATAGCTTTTATTTTAAGGGTTTTGATGCTGCTGACCCAGATGACTGGTTAGGGATTTAAACAGTGAAAAGCAAAAATCACTAGTCATATCAAAATTCTCTAAGCAGCTGCCAGATATTGGAAACACAAGTTCATGAGGCAGAGTTTCCCCAGGGCCAACTATCATATTTTTAGATTCCTCGGTTCCTTGTTGGTTATTTAGGTTATGTTCTGTTAAAACTCCTTTTTTTCTGTGTTCTCGGCATTTTCAGTAAATATTATTGGTGTGTCATGTATTTCCACGACATCCATAGATACAAGATTCATATCTCAACTCATAATTATATATTAGATTACAATTTTTTCAGTATTTCCATTAGCGTCAGGTGAGCTGTTGTTTTTTGAGCCGTTATCAACTAAAAGTATATATGTTTTATTTTTTGAGGTCGTGTCAATATTTATATCTCTGTCTTCAGTTATTTGGTTTTCGTTAGTTCCTCTGATTGGTTTGGATCCGCTTCCCGAACCATTAATTTCTTCTTGTAATTATATCTTTTGTTTTTTTCATTTCCTAGTACATATATTTATTGTCATTTGATGTGCTAGTTACCATACTTTTGTGAGTCAGTATTAACTATTCTGTTTCCAGTCTTTTTCTCTTCGTTAATCGCTGTAACTGGTTCGTTTTCGGTAATAGATGCATCAGAAAGTCTTTGTAAAATTTTCTGTTTTTTCGTTTTGTTTCATAGTTGGAAGGTCCATTTATTATTCTAACAATTGGAATGATATCAATACCGGTTTCAATTAAAGATTTGTTAAAATGTGTCAGAACTCTAACAACTGTGTTCTTTTTCATCTTTCGTCACTGATTCTTCTTCAAAAGTTTCAGTGGCGTCAAAACGCATTTGGTATAGTCGACAGCTTCCGGGTTATATGGATAAAGCCCACATTTCCTGAATCCGTTCTTAATTGTTTGTGTCATATCCTTTTCTAAAGCTGTATGTAAAAGAGGGCTGAATGTTGACTTCGTTAGAGGACGGTTCAAGTTTCTTCTTTCCGCTGCCAATCTCTTTCAGTTTTCCGCCATCAAAGGACGAAACCCACTCGCGTCCGCCGGTTGAAACATGTGTGTGGTGTTAAGAGGTAAGGCATACAAGATAATGCCATTGCTGTTGCAGAACTCGCTGAGATCTATGGTTAAATGGGATTTGTGGCCATCCACCAGCAGAATGAGGGGCTTCTGAATTTCTTTTTCAATTAGCCAGTTGTTAACACCATTTGTTTACTTGATATTTAGAAACTTAAATGTATAAAATGTATCACCATTGTACCAGCACTGTTTTTGAGAAATAAATAATTTTATTATTATTCGCGATGTATTAAAAAAATATATCGCTTCTCAACCATCCGGTTTCCGAGCCCCCTAGAAACCAGTGAGGGGGTATGCTATTGACTACTTCCTTTGGTGAACGGCTGTAAGGAAAAACCACCATGGGTACGACGGTTTCTCCTACCGCTGAAAATACTAACAGTAGGTACCGTAATTGTTTCTTTTTCACTGCCTGCTTATATTTCGTAGTTTTTCCCTACTTTTGGAGCTATGACCTTTCCAGACTTGGGACAAATGCTGAAACTTGTTTCGTCACCATTTAAGATACGCGTCGGGTCTTCGAGTATGTCAGGGTCAGCAGCATTAATACTAGGCAAATACGCTTTGAGCTCCCGGAACCACTTTTCCACGTATTCTTCTGTTAAAACAGCTATCGCTTTTGATATGCTATCTGGAGTGAGTACGTTCATTTAATACGGCGTGACGCTTCATGAACGCCTCGCACCATCAGCGCCCTCGTTGATCAACGAAGGGTGTAGGTCTTTGGTCTTCCCTGACAATATTTTGCACCACGTTTCAGAGGAAACCCACATTTGGCTAATTTAATTAACCATAGCTCCACGCACTCTTCTTTGTCGGATAATACACTCTTCCTTCCGAGTCTGACATCATCTGATTTAGACCTTCCAAGTAGTCTATCCTGGAGTGTATCACGAGGGATGTTGTACTTATTGAAGCTTCCCTGATTTTCAATTTCTCAGCTTGAATTTCTTTTAATGTCAACTTAACGTAATTTTTATTATAATTCAGCTTTTTTACGCACTGTTTTAGATGATGATTCTGGCATCTGTGAAAAGATAGGGCTGATTGGATTGGCATGATTCCATAAATAGTGCTCGTTTAACAGTTAATGGTATATTGGTACATTATGGTACAAGTGTGTAATGTTGGTGATTACCGCTGAGGCGCCATTGAGAAAGCCGAGTACGTTAATCATCAATACACACGTGTAGCATACGACGTTTTTCGACACACTTGTGAAGAAAATAATAGTAAAACATCATTTTATATAGAAGACAAAAAGTTTATTTAGAGAAACAATTAGTAAATGTGCAGTTAGTAAAATTATAATAACCTGTTTTTGATAGCATAGCGGTCTCATTAAATAGATTATTTACTGAAATACTTAATACTATCATGTTCTTTTGTTACTTGAGATGGTTCATTCTTGTATCCTACATGCACCAGTTACACCAAATATTAAAGCAACCTGAAAAAAATAAACAATAATTAAGTTCAACTCACAACACAGGCTAAAGTCGCGTAGGTATTTAAAATAAATTTAACTAACCTTAGTAGCCAGATATTGGTTATCTGCCCCCTGATTCACGAACCGTCGGAAACGCTCCCAACAGCGAAATGTATGACCTGTCTCTGTCACTCATTATAGCATAGACAAAGACAAAGCACAGAATTCAAATCCGAATCCGTTTCCGATGGTTCGTGAATCAGGGGGCTGGAGCATCTTTTATAAATTTTTCAACATTAACCTTTGACTTTTTGCTTCTAAATCCATCGGATTGTCTCCTTAGATAAGCTGACAAATTAGAGTATGTTTTTAAGTTCACGCCATTCTTTGTTCGGACTGTACTTAAACATTGAATATATACAGTGGCGGTCACATAATTAAAGACACCAGTCGATTTTCATACAAACGAGGTAACTTTGAAGGGATTGACCTAGCTGTGATCTGATGATGGCCATCTAGGGAGTAAATGGAGTAGATTCAGATCGCTATACACACCCAACTGATCTGATCAGCGTTCTAAGCGTTCATTCTTTAATGTTCCTTATAAAAACTGTAATTTAACTTATAAATAGCCTTATCAATTGTTAGTGTCAATAAAGAACTGGTGGTTTTTACACAAAAGCGATACAAAAATTTGTAACGTCTAAGTGACGAACATTTGAATTTGAAGTCAAATTCAAAAGAGGATTTTTCATGAAAACGGACAAATCTATGGACTACAGCACATAAAACCGGGGAAGTACTTTTGTTCCTAAATTAATTTTAGTAAATAAACTGCGTCATTGCGACATCAACAGTTTTCACAATCACATTTTTTTTACCTCTGTGGCTAATTGGTTCTCAATAATTCTTAATGTCCACATTAAATACGACTTACACAGAGTTCACCTATGTGAATAACGTCACAGTCATTACGATTTGGCACAGTTAACCTCTCTTTGTTTGACTAAAAGTGGAAAGAAAGTTGATGGTGACTACTTTTGTCACAGACACTCATCAAACTTCTACACTCCACAAGCATTACACTTACATTAAAACATCAACATCACTGTTAAACAACAACATTGTTAACCAATCTGCCTTGTGAGTTGTGTTCTTTATTTGTATATACAAATCTATATATTATATAAAATTCAAAGTCCTGACTGACTGACTGACTGACTGACTGAGATATCAACGCACAGCCCAAACCGCTGAACCTAGGGACTTCAAATTTTGCACATAGATACGTTATACAGTGTAGGCATCCACTAAGAAAGGATTTTTGGAAATTCTACCCCTAAGGGGGTGAAATAGGGGATGAATGTTTGTATGAAAGTCCGTCAGTTTTGAAGTTAGGATCTTCAAATTTTGTATTTAGGCTGGCAATTGAAAATTAATATTTACCTGTGTCAGCGTTTTTGACAATTCCACCCCTGAAGGGGTGAAAAGGGGGTTGAAATGTTGTATCTGGAAAGTCCTTCATTTAATTTATTATTTAGGCTTATGGTCGGAAAGTAAAACAAACAAGCAAAAACATGATTCGTATTTTTTTGAAAATCAACCCCTTAGAGCTTAAATGTGATAAATAAACCTAAAAATCTATATGGATGTCGTTATTGAGGTTTTATGGGATGACGATTGCAAAAATGGCATTTATTTTGATGTTTAACACGCTGAACATGATTCAACCCCTAAAAGGTTTAAATAGGGGTGAAATTTTGAATTAAAAATCAAGGGGTAAAATAGACATTTCAATTTGAAACTTTGTAGGCTTACTTCTTAAAACAAATAGGCAAACCATTTCGTAGTTTTCCGAAAATCAAACCCAGGGGGTAAATAGGGTATAGACACCTAAATCATCTTAAGTACCCTACAAGTTCTTGGTACCTAAGCTACTCAGAACTTACTTTTTGATTGTGAAACAGACACTTATTATTTACTAGCTTCCGCCCGCGACTACGTTCGCGTGGACATTCAAGAAAATACTTAGGGGACCAATACTTTTTGATTGTGAAACAGACACTTATTATTTACTAGCTTCCGCCCGCGACTACGTTCGCGTGGACATTCAAGAAAATACTTAGGGGACCAATAACCAGGATAAAAAGTATTCTATGTTCTAATTTCATAAAAATCCGATCAGCCGTTTTTACGTGATTAGGCGGGTCCTCCCTCACCAAGTGAGCAGCCTCGTGCGAGGCCCACCGCACGTGGCAAACGTTCTGCCTCGCGCGAGGCTGCTCGCTTGGTGAGGGAGGGAGGACCCGTCTAATTACGTAAAAACGGCTGATCGGATTTTTATGAAACTAAAACATAGAATACTTTTTATCCTGGTTATTGGTTCCCTAAGTATTTTCTCGAATGTCCACGCGAACGTAGTCGCGGGCGGAAGCTAGTGATTTATAAATACTTACATACTTATGGAATAGTTTTGTTTTTTAACACTATTTAAACTGTTTGGTGTCTAAAACCTCATTCATATAAGTATTCAATGAAACCCTTTAGTAAGGTTGAATAAAGAGTAAAACTACCTTTAAAACTACCTACCTTTAAATTAAAATTATTTATGATTACAATAAAGTTATTTGTGTGAAAATTTAATTTAGGTCATACTTAAACTAATTTGACTTTCTTTTATCATACATAGTTAAATTATTGCTTTAATCTTCTTTTAATTTGCAACTCAAACTAACAAGAAAAGCTGACTAACTTTTACAAGTTATAAATTTGTTCTATAAGTTCCTGATTTTGCTTCTATACATTTTAGAATACCCGAGCGATCATGCTGACCCGTAAGGCTGCAACTCAAAGCACCGAGACGAAACTGAGACAAGCGCTTCAGGAGCTAAAGGAATCCAGAGATACTTGCAAAGAGCTGCTACGCGAGCGTGAAGAGAGTGAGGAGGAAATAAAAAACATTGTGGGACAACACTCTTGAAGACCGAGCTAGCCCAGTTGCATTCACAACATATGGAGATAGTACTGCAGAGAGACCAACTTGAAAATACTGTCAGCAGATTTGATGACCAGTTCAGCACATACGAGAGCGCCCTAAACCGAATAACAGATCTGGAACAGGAGTTGAATAATGCCAACAAGCAAATAACTCTTCTAACGGAGCAGCAGCAACAGCATGAGGTTGATCACACACAATCTCTTTTTGAGGAACTGATGTCATCACCTGCAACACAGTCAGTTATTCCATTTGCAACCACAGAACATTGTGTTTCACCCAGACCCATTATTCAAGGCAGTAACAAATTAAAGAAATTCATCAAAATCAATAAATTAATTAAGAAAACTAGTAGATTGATCAAGAAAAATAATTGTTTTCATAAAAGTATTGTTCTGAGAAAAGAGAAATTAAGTTTGATGGACTCATTAGAAATTAATAGTAGTAAATTAGCTAAAAGGAGGCAAATGTATGACCGGGACACTAAAAAATTACAATTAAACATAACAAAGTTGCATGAGTCACTTGAATCAATGGAAAATAAATATTCCATTGCGCAGAAAGAAATTGATGAGCACATCAAATCTGCCACCGAGTTAGTGGAACTCTGCAACTTCAATGCAGAGAGATATGACTCGCTAATTAACAGTCAAACTAATATTGCACCGTCAGTTCATGACAATATTGACACAGAAGTGGAAAACTTTACTCAGATATCACAGAGCCCCTGTCATTCATCATCATCCTACACAGAAACTCAAAACTTTGCATTATAATTATAGTAAATTCTCTTTCAAACCAGCTACATCATGTGACTCAGAACATATAAAACCTGTAAAAAATATAATGTTTTCAGATAAACTAGGCCAGGGATTAGGATTGATTATGAACAGATTTCACAAAGAATTAATAAATATATGTACACCAGGTAAATCATTTAAAAATATTGTACATGATATACTTTTGCATAAAGTGGATAGTTTAACAAATTTAATTGTTTTATGTGGGGACAGTACCAAAGTTAAGAAAAATGATATTTTGCAGAATATAAACATTTTATTAAAATTACAGGCGGACACCGGCTGTAAATTGGTAATCAGCTCATTTCCATATGCAAGTAATTTAAGTAGGGCGCAAAACATTTTTATTTTTGAGTTAAACTCATACTTATTTAATTTGATTAGTTGTCATAGTGACAGACAATATTTTGTGTTTCGAGATTAATAATTTTATTAATTATTTTACTTTGACCTCAGATACTATGTATCTTGCAAATAGGTTAAGGACAAAAATAGCTAATTTGTTAGCTTTTAATTTACAAGACACCTATGAAGGTGTCAAACCAAAGTCTATTGACATTGATATTAGTAGCAAATCTACTAAAAAAAATGTAATAAATACAATAAGAGTAAAACTGTATTACCTAGTGTAAATGTTTCTTGCTCAACTTTAAACTAAATCGTAAGACAACAGTCAAGCCCTCATGTATTAATTTATTGTGTCAGAATATTCGGGGCCTGTCTGGCAAAGTTTTAGAATTAGAGTTATTTTTTATGTAACAACATTATTATAATTTGTATAACCGAACACTGGCTCAAGCATTGTGATGTGTCATGTAATGTGAATAATTTTCAATTGTCAAGCTTATTGTCTAGGAAATCAACGACCTGTGGCGGCTCTTTAATTTTGGTTAAAAATGATATTAAGTATAGAGAAAGAAAGGATATTGTGGACCTTTCTGTAGAACGCCACGTCGAGCTCTCGTGTGTTGAATTAAAAAGTTTAGTAATAGTTTGTGTATACAGACCCCCTAAAAGTAGTTTCGAAACCGTTGAATCGGTAATGGAGGATGCTTTAAAAAAAATTAAAGCAAAAAAATAAGCCAGTAGCTGTATGTGGTAATTTTAATGTTGGCATTCTTGAAAGCAGTGCACTTACTACTCGGCTGTTAACCTTGTTTAATTCTTTTAATTTAGTTAACCAGTTTTTAGAACCTACGAGGGTTACAGATCATTTAGCAACTTGTATAGATAATATATTTTCAGAATGTGACCCGGTAAACAAATAAGTTGTTAAAAAAATTACATCCGACCATTACGGTTTACAGGCAGCATACCAATTGGACGTCGTTGATGCACCTGTCACTTTTCAATGTAGGCCAATTACAAAACCACGTCTAGATAATTTTAAAAATAGTATCTATGATAAAGTTTCTTTAATGCCATATGTACATGACGATCCGAACGAACTTTACAGTAACTTCTTTGGATTAGTGATTAAGGAATTTAATAACTATTTTAAAGCAAAGTCTATTAAGTGTACCCAAAAATTACAGTTTTGTCAATGGACTACGAGAGGTATTTATAAAAATAGAAACAGATTTTGACCTGTATAAACTAAGAGAAACTAATCACAGTCCTGGTTTTGTAGAACATGTTAAACAATATTCAAAAATGTTTAAACAGTCATGTTCTATAGCTAAGTCAAACTATTTTAAAGAAAAAATAAAGAATTCTAACAATAAAATCAAAACAACCTGGGAAATTATAAAGCGTGAAACTGGCAAATATCCACGTGTCAACTGCCTGACGCTTAAAATTAATGACACCCAAATAAATTCAGAAAAGGAAATAGCTGATATTTTTAGAAACTTTTTTGTAAATATACCAATAGAAACGACGACTAATTTGAATTCTTCACCCGCGTCTGCGGCCTCAATGCTCCAAAGACGTGTCCAAATGTAGTTCATTGTTTAATTTTAAAAGAAGAGAAGAAAGAAGAAGAAAGAAAATGTGTTTATTTCGTCACAGACGCGAGACGATACATAACAAAATACAGCTAGACAAATAATAACAAAAAAAAAACAAAAGGAAATACAAAAGAAATGACAATAGATAATAATTAAAAGTTCATAAAGTGTTGTTAAACAAACCTAAGTTGAATAAACAAAATTGAAATTTGTTTTTTTTAAACGTCTCACGGCTGCGCCAAAATAGGTGGCCAAATCAGCATTATGTCAGGTATAGTATACCTGACGCTGGTTTTCAATTGGCACCTATACGATTTTTTTTTTTCGACATCCATGTCTGTCAAGAAGCATACTCATGATATAAATTACAATTAAATGTATATATTATAGTAAAAACAAGTATTTGCAAATACATAATACATAATATAAAGTGGGAATTGATTAAATTAAAAAAAAAAAATGCAATACGGTATGATATTTCTCGATGGTATTAGTACATACATATAATGGAACTTATAAAAACAGAATAAAAAATTGAAGAAATAAAAAATAATTTGATGTGAAGAGGCCTAAATAAATGAGAAATTGGCGTTGTAAGGCTCCAACTCACACTGCACATTAAGCAAAAGATGTTTTAGGTGTTTTCTAAATGTGTTTATAGAAGAGATCTGTCTTAATGGTGGTGGAATATTATTCCAAATCTTAGAGGCTGCATAGCGAAAGCTGCCCCTAAAAGATGCAGATCTATGTGCAGGTGTGGCTATCTGTTGCGAGCACTGCCTCCTGTCGCAGAGTCTCCGGCTCCCAATCTTGCCAATCTTATCAAACAAATATGATGGTTCTTGGTGTTTAATCACTCCAAAAAGAAGACAGGCTAAATGAAGCTTACGCCTCGATTTCATCTTAAGAAGGAGCCGACTATTTAAGAATGGCGTGACAGATCCTCTAGCAGGCACGGAGAAACAGAACCGAGCACACGCATTCTGGACTCGCTGAATAAGCCGTTCAGTTCTACTCAGCAAACGCGGACCATAGACGGCATCTGCGTAATTCAGCTTAGACAGTATCAACGATTCGGTCAGCAACACGCGTAACTCTTCTGACAAAAAAGGCCGTATCTTATACAAAAGGCTGAGGCGATAAAAGCAATTTCTTACCGACTCCGCAATGTGATCCTCAAACCTCAAGCCTTCATCGACGACCAGGCCCAGATTACGAGCTGAGTGTACCTGCTCTATCTTCTGCCCAGACAGTGTCACAGAAATATCTCCCGGAAGTCGACTCAACTGCCTCCTCGTGCCAAACAACATATATTTTGTTTTTGCAGGATTTAGCAGTAAACAATTTCTATCAGACCAGTCTGCAATTCTGTCCAAATCTTCATTGAGCTTCTTGACAGCAGTTAAGCAGTCACTTGGTCTGAAAGAAATATAAATTTGTGTGTCATCGGCGTAGATGTGGTACCTGCAGTTCTGAACACATTGAACAATATCCGCACAGTAAAGGTTGAACAGGATAGGTCCCAATATGGAGCCTTGAGGTACGCCACGAGCAAGTTGTCTATAGGCGGAAAAGCGCTTAGAACCATCCGCAAGTTGTATATTTACAATTTGTCCGCGATTGGTTAAATAACTTTGAAACCACAAAATTGCACGTCGATCGAAACCATAAGCGGACATTTTAGAGAGCAGTAGCTCTACATTTAGTGCGTCAAAAGCGCGGGAATAATCAAGCAGCACCAATAAGGTGCACATTCCATCATCCTGAGCAGACAATATGTTATCTGTCACGTCAATCAAGGCAGTAGTAGTGCCCCGCCTCTTTCTAAAGCCTGACTGCAGTGGGGGGAGAATGTGATTTGCTTCCAAATACTCTGTTAATTGGTCGTATACAACTCTTTCCAGAACCTTGGAAAGGCAGGGCAGTATGCTTATCGGGCGAAGGTCCTTGAAGTAAACCGGGTTATTAACCTTCGGTAAAGGCAGAACTAAAGCAGTCTTCCAAAGTTCTGGAAATGTTGACGTTGACATAGACGTGTTTATAATACTGCAAATAAAATCCAAAGATTGTGGAAGAGTCAGAATCAACATATCTAATGACACATCATCACAACCTACAGCACTTGATTTGAGACTCAATAAAATTTTCGAGACCTTGTCCTCGCTGACCGGGGTTAAAACAAACGTCGAATCACACAGTGTATGGAACTCGTAATATGTCAAAGTGGAGATGGTAGTGTGGGGCTTTCCCGGTACACTTAAAAAATGGTCATTTATTTTGTCAACATCATTTAAATGAGATGGAAGATCAGAATCCTTTGTAGTCGGCATTATAGATTTTTTTAAGTTTTTCCATAGATATTTTGGTTTATTCAAATTGTTACTTATATTGTACTTAAAATATGCGACCTTTTCGTTATACAAAGACTTAACTACCAGTGATTTCAACTGTTTGTAATAATCCCCATCCGTCAAGGACTTACTTGCCCTATATTTTACCAAGGCATCGTCTCGCAACCTCATCATTAGCATAATTGTATCTGTAATCCAGGGTGGAGAGGGAGTTCTAATTAAGCACTTCCTGACCGGCGCGTGCTTGTCGAATAGAGATAGAATGTATCCTGTGAGAGTAGCGACCAATTCATCTGTGGATAGCACAGAGAAATCTGCCCATCTCAACCTCTCCAAATCCATATTAAATTCTTCCATACAAATATTCTTCAAAGGTCTGTAAAGCACTGTCTTGGGTTTTATTTTTTCCTTCTTAATATTATATTCACTAACAACTACTGCATGACCGTGCAAATTACTACCCAGGGGCACAACCGACAACAGGCTCACCCCAAGGTCAGAACACACGAGATCAATCAAGGACGCGCTTGTATTAGTAAAATGTGTAGGAGAAGTGACTAATTGTTCAAGACCTAAGCACCTAAGAGTTTCACTAATTCTTTTTGCTCTACTATCTGAAGTGAGTAGATTGACATTAAAATCTCCCATCAAAATCCGATGGTCCATGTGCCCCAGTGCAGTGGTAGAAGCAGAAATAGCATCAAGAAAGAGTTCAAGATTTAACCACTGTGGTCTATATGCCGTGCCAATGGCAATTTTTTTACCATTAGTATTGAGTATAATCCACATTTGTTCAACTTTATCGTAATTCGGCTCTTCGGGCACTGGCCAATACCTCACGTTGATACCCCGTTTTATGTAAAAGCCTACCCCCCCGCCACGCCCCGAGCACACAGCGCGTGGGCGCGGCGTGTGGCGCAGCCGATACCCAGGCACAACGGGCGCACGCCCATCTTCGTCTGGTCGCAGCCAAGTCTCATTCACGGCCATTATATCAATGGGATGCCTATTAAAGATTGATATAAACTCATCGTGGTTTGTGCCTAAAGAACCTGCATTGTGAAATGCCAACGTCAAATGCTTAGATTTAGTCATTATGTTTATTAATTAAAACCATTGAAAATAAATAATAAAGTAGTAGTATATTCCAATCGCATTTTAATTTAAATTTAAAATATCTTTTATATGTACAGCAAATATTAGAAATTATAAAAAAAATAAACTTTTGAGTATTTTTACTCCACAATATAACATCTTTAAAATGCAATTCAGTTATACTTATAATAATGGGTAAAACAAAATGACCGACATTTAAAATATTCACTACAGTAATAAATAAATAAACAATAATAAAAGTATTTTTATTAATATAATATAATATACCAAAAGTATATACAAAGGTATGTGATGTAACATCAACTGTAAATGTTAGGCGGTGGTTATTACATGTATAATAAGTAATATTATGTAGATTATAATAATATATAATAAATAATAAAATGTTTTCAACTTTTATTCTACTAAAGTTAATAGCATTGGGTCTGTGAAAAAACCAGTAAACATGTGTATAAAAACAATACATATGAATATTCGAAAAATCAAATAAATACATTATCAAAGTTAAAACACGAGTATGACTCCATGACAAAACATTATAGGAACTCCTCGGAAACAATAGTTTGAGACGGGCGTTCAGCACAGCCGCGAGATTTATATCAGGATATGAAACCAACAAAATAACATCTTTAAAGATACATAAAAAGGCAATACCAACAAAAACATTCATTTTAGAAAAACATATTATACAGATAGAAATCCAAAAATAATTATTTAAAGCTAATGCAGGGTAAAAAAAAGAAATATGCAAACAGAATTTGTTTAAAAAATCTTAGCTATGTCTTTATCAGTGCGAATAAGCACGGCCCTATTACCGTCCGACTTACGAGCTAAAATTTGCCCATCCCTAGTCCAGACGTACTTCCACTCGTTTTTCTTAGCGGCTTGTCGAGCAAGATAGAATAGCTGTCGTTTAAAGCGACTTAGCCGCTCATTGATGTATATATTACTCAGCTTCCCCGGAGCATCAATGTCCTTTGTGTTGAGGTTACGGCGCACGCGAGCTGCGCGCAGTAACTGATCGCGCGTCGCGCGCCGTGCAAACCGTATAGCTATAGTACGGGGACGCTGAGCACTTATATCGCCGCCGCCGCTGCTGCCGTCGCCGGCGTCGCCCCCTTCCACTCTATTGCGACGAGCAGATCCCATGCGCTCGACATGCACAATATCGCGCTCATCAAGCGTAATGCCCAGCTTGGAAGACAACGTCGTGACCAGGCTCAGTAAAATTTCACCATTTCGCTCCGGCACACCGGAAAGCTCGATGTCATTAGCGAGAAGTTCTTGCTCCCTGTCATTTAATTGCGACTTAAGACTCGCAATCGTTTCCTCAATCGAGTTAACATTAGCGGGTACCACCTGATCGAATTTTTTCTCCAATGTAGTAACCCTATTTTCAATCTCGCCAATTTTCATGTCGAACGAGCTCAATGCGGTCTTAACATCGGAAACCTCCAGACGACATTCCCGTATTTCCTCTCTAATTACTTTTAATTCATTGCGGAATGACCTAATCTCAAGAGCAAGATCTAATTTTAATTCTTCGGTGGTATTATTGGTTGTATCATCCAGACGTACCGGGCTAGCAGGCGTGTGATAGTCTGCTGCCACACCTTTAACAGGGGTTGTTGTATTGTCCGTCCTCGGGACCTTAACTTTGCATCCGGGACAAATCCAAATATCCTTGACTGAGGCGGACGCCGGAATCGCAACGCAAGCCTTATGGAACGCCGAAGTACACTTATGGCAGCGAACAGAGTCAGTTGCAGACAAAAACTTTCCACAAGCACCACATTTAGCCATTTTGTATGAATTAATTGTTTATACGTTTTAATTTTTGAAGTTTAGAAGTATTTAAATTTAATTTGATATTTAAATTGTATTCAATTTTTTTTTTGTTCGATGCGCGCCACCCAGCGGATTGGTATGGTACTAACTAATATGTCGCAGAAGTATGTAGCTACCAGTTTGCTTTGATCGATTGCAAAGTTTTTACAGCATTGACAGCAACTGCAACAGTCTTTTCACACAGTAGTGACTAGATGGCGCCACACTAACCCTTGATTAGAAAGTTTATTTATCGTATTTATATCAATAGCCCTTTACGCACACTGCACAGTCACGCACGGTCACTTGAGGTTGTTTAAGGTCCGGCTCAACAATTAGTGGCTCAGCAATTCACCGATTAATAAAGTTAGCTAATTAAATGTTTAAAATGAGGTAGTCACACAGAGTTTATCTGAATGAGATAATGATTTATCACTTTTCTCCTTAAATCAATCTATGTTTCGCTGGATAACAATATACCACACTTAGCACCACTGACTCAAGCTATTAACACACTACTTTGCTACTAGACTTTGATAAATTAATTTATTTACTCTCAAACTATTTTAAGTGAGCAAGCCACTTGACAGTCAGCTGTCAAAAAACTGTACTAAAAATAAAATGCAGATGTAAAAATATGCAGATTTTAAATGGTTTATTGTTATTAGTTTTATTTTATCGTGGCTTGTATGGCACTGTTTATTATTGACTCTTATGTTCTTTAACTATTCAAAGTTTTATTTCCCTTTTTATATTTATTATTTTATTTGCTACATTTTTGGCTGGTGTGTATTTTAAAGAAACTACTTTTTGGATGTCTATTTCTTAGTTATTGAAAATTATTTACTGCTATGATTACCGGGTTTTTTATTTTGTTTTTAAATTAAATTATATTATGTTAAAGTCACTTTTCAATTTGACGAGTCTGTATGAAATATGACAGGGAGAAAAAATAGCCCTTGGCGAGTTTCTTGCCGGTTCTTCTCGTTACAAGGCCTCCCGCCGTAGGATTTGCGAACCGATAGCGTAGCTTCATTGACGTTCACAAGTGCTGTATCAGTCTAAAATGAATAAATGATTTTGAATTTTGAATTTTGAATTAAGTAGAGTTCATGATTTCTCGAGCTGATCAATTTCTCGGGTCTCGAGAATTCTCGAGTCTAATTTCTCGGGTCTTCTCGGGTTGTCGAGAAATTTACATTTACGTACGTTTTGCATACCTATTTTTTCGGTTCCGATAATGTGATTAATCAACAAATTCAGTGGTTTTCCTCTCAAATAAAAGTATCAAAATAATTATAAAAGTTTTCAACAAAATTAGCTTATCTTTTTCTGAAAGAAAACAAAAAAAAATCTGTCTGACTTATAATTACAATCACAGCACCATTTTTGGCTGGTTAAATAGGAAAAAATCAACTTAAAAATTAAAAAAATCAACTCAATGCCGCCGCATAAACAAAAGAAGCCGCGTGCGGCGTACACCCGCAAATGAAATTGGATTTTGGTATTTGGGCATTTAAGTATTAAATTACTAGCTGACCCTGCAAACGTTTTTTTGCCATATACATTTTATTGAACACTAACTTCGTATCACCAACATCTAATATATACTGCCTGCCACAAATGTCACTTATTAAAAAATAGGTAATCCAAAGAGGCAAAAACTTCACTGATTACATACTCTTTGACATACCTACTCTTTGGAAGCAGCTATTATGGAGGAAACGACAGTTGTGTAAAGTAAGACAGTTTATCGATTTTCTCTACAAAATTACCATATTTATTTTATAATTTTCCTGAATAAAAAGTAGGCTATGTTACTCTCCAGTTCTCATATTATCCCCATATCGAAAATCTCGTCGATCCGTTGCTCCGTTTTGACGCAAAAGACGGACAAACAAACAAAAAAATAAACAAACAAACACACTTTCACATTTATAATACTTATTAGTATATTAGTATGCATATTTTTTTAAATAATCTGTTATTTATTATAAATACAGGTGGTAACGAAACGACGGTTGTGACTTGTGACACTTCGAGCGTTGTTGATGAGTTATCATAATAATAATATAAAAATTAATAATCATTATTATTATTTGTAAATCACTTAATTTTAATTCCTTTTATACAAAAATAACCATCATTAAAATTGACTTTGGTACACAACTTATGTGTATTATTTATATCTGTATTTTATAGTAAGAACCACAATGTTGTGCGGGTGTACCGACACTATCTAACCTAACCGAACAGACTTTAAAACAAACGGTAAATGCAAATAGTTTTCTATACTAATATTATAAAGAGGAAATGATGAGGATTTGATTGTTTGTTTGCATCGAATAGGCTCCGAAACTACTGGACCGATTTGGAAAATTCTTTGACCATTAGAAAGCTACATTCTTCCCGCGTGACATAGGCTATATTTTATCTTGATATTCCCACGAAAGCAGGTACCACGCGGGTGAAACCGCGAGGATCCGCTAGTATTTTATAATTTCAAGACTCAAACATGATTTCTCGAGTTCTCGACTTTTCTCGAGCTTAATTTCCCGGGAATTCTCGGGTCGAGAATTCCCGAGAATGAGGTACTTGTTTTTTATTTTTACTTTTTTGCATTCCCAATGCAATTTTTATTATTGAAACTATTGAAAATGAAGAAGATATTAGAAAAAATCGACCCGTCTCACAACTAGCTCCGATGGGACACGAACCCACAACCTTTCACTGTTCGGGCGAATGCTCTAACCACTGCACTGAGCTACTTACTCTTTTATTTGCGCAAAATAACCGAAACTTTTAATCTAAGCCTTTAATAAAACGTAATTGATTCATTTCTACTGGTGGCGCTACTGAGCTGATCAAATCTATTCGTCGCGTTTTTTTTATATGTATGTACACCGATTACTCGAAGACGGCTGAACCGATTGAAATGGTTCAAACGTTATAACATCAGGTTTTTTTGAAATTTTGAAATCGGTTCAGTAGTTTTCAGGAAATCTTGAAAATACTGTCGTTTTTGTTACCACTTTATGTGAATTTATTACGTATCTTTAGGCATAACTCCTTTGTTTATAAACCGATTTAGATGATACTTGTTTTATTGGAAAGGGGATACCTCAAGGTATTTTAACCGACTTCAAAAAAGGAGGTTCTCAGTTTGAACACATACCTATTTACCAGAATACACGTAAATTGTCTGCATGATGCACTAAAAAGAGTGAAATAAAAATTATTTTTATAAAAAAATAAAACCGCCTTAAAAAAATGACAACAATAAAAAAAGTAAGAAATAGTCCCTCACCAAATAACGTAAGTACTTTGAAGTTGGGCGGGTTTTAACAAAAACAACAAAAAATTGTACATGTTTCACGCCCGACTTCAAAGTACTTACGTTATTTGGTGAGGGATTATTTCTTACTTTTTTATTGATGTCATTTTTTTGAAGGCGGTTTTGTATGGAACAGTTGTCCGATTTGGTTGCGGGTCCCATAGTAAAAGTTATTAGTATTTCGATAGATTCATTAAGCCCACGAAATATTTTTGTACTAATTAAAAAGTAGTGACAAAGTGTACAGTCACGAGCAATCATAAGTCAACATCATACGACTATATTGTTATATTCATATTACAATGAATGACTTCTGTGGCTGTGGCACTGATAATTTTATTTCGGAACACGTTCGGTGAAGCGCTTCTTACTTCTTGCCGTGTGGCTGTTGCTTCGCCATTGCCGTGCAGACCTTTTTACTATTTGGTTTTGTATTAAACTAGGGTACTACCCTAAGGGTAGTACAATGCATAAACAATTACGTATAAGGACTGCAAGTGAACGGTGAGATGCCAGCCACACGAAAAGAAGTAAGAGGTGGTTCACCGAATTTGTCTCCGCCACACGGGCCACCGACCACAACCACAAAACGGCGGGATTAGACCAAAAAATAAGAGTGAAGTACATTAATTCGCAAAAAGCTGAAATTTGGTGCAATTGTTCAAAACATAATTAAATAAAAAAAAATAAAAAAAATGAAATTTAAAAAGTCCTTATCGATCCGGTACCTGAAAAAAAAATTCTTGAGGTCAAAGGTATAAAATGGGTATTTCGCAATTTTCAGCAAAACGATACGTTTTATAATAAAAGTAGCTCAGACAAAATTGAAGACCATGTAATCAAGATCTACAAAAATGCACCAATACTTTTTCCCTAAGAGCCGCCGTTTCTGAAATATAATGATTCAAAAAGTTGGAAAAGTTGTAATCAATCATTTGCATCATATGCACGTTTCCACGCCACCTATGAGGTAGCGCGTTTTTTTAACGTGGTTTCCCCGGTAGGAATATTCCACGGCATACATAATTATAATATAAATGTATAGATATTATTTTTTCCATAAATACGGCATATCTTTATAAATACTCACTCAGCATCTTTTATATTGCGCACAGCAAAGGAATGGAACTCCCTCCCTGCGTCTGTATTCCCGAGTACTTATACACCCGACCACATTCAAAGCAAGAGTGAATAGGCACCTTCTGGGTGAGCTCGCTCCATCGTAGATCCTGTTCTAGCCCATGGGCTTGATTGGGATCAAGAGCAAACCCATTAAAAGTAAAAAAAAAAAAAAAAACTCCATGAGATGTGTCATAGTTTCTTTCTCTTTTAAGCACCTCATCGCGAACAGAACGACAGACTGCACTGACACGAGACGTCCGTTCAACTCGCATCGCTCGTCTTGCAACGACTGAGCTTCCTACCGCCCTGAAGCGGCTATTACACTTCACGTTATTCAGGGCCGAGCGAGGCAAGGGCAAGGATGAGCGTTGACCCTAACTTGGGAGCTGCTTATTAGACTACACGTTATTCAGGGCTAGTTAGGACCCTAACTCAGTTGTGAAGTCACAGTCAGACCGTCACACGTGTTGCACACCCGCTATAATGGTAGCTACGTTGTCAAAGCCACAAAAAATTGCCTGGAATCCTCAACTACTGAGGAACTGGCTATCTTATCTCTAAGTGGCAGAACACAATAATGCCGAAAACATCATTGTTATGGCGTCAGTCTTAGATTAGATGGTCGTAGCTAGCCTGGTGGACTAAGAACAAGTCCTACCACCAACAATACTGAATACAATAGGTACCCCCACTGGGAATCGAAGCCGGGACCTCTGTGTCTGATAGTGGTGGTGTGTACGACTACGACTAGACCACGGAGGCGGTTAAACGTGACAATTAAAAAAAGAAAAAGATTTGGATAAAGAAATACTTAAAATTACGAGCCAAGTAAGTAAGTATGTAATATGCATCTATAATCTCAATGAGATGTGCTAAAGTTTATTTTTCTTTTATGCACGACATCGCGAACAACTGCATTGACACGTAAGACGTCCGTTCAATCCACTCGTCTTGCGACGAGTGAGCTTCCTAGCCTAGTGTAGTGTAATAGCCGTTAAATATGCTGATGCGAAGATCTGTTCAGACGTTTAAAAGTCATTAGCTCTTTTAGCTACCTGAAAAAGGGATCTGACATGCATAATGGGTAGTTACTTGCAAACTATTGTGTGTAATTTAAAAGGAAGAAATAAAAAAAAAAAATTAAAGTTAAAAACCCCCGAACCAAAAAAACCTCAAAAAAGTTAAAAAATAAAATTTCCCTCTCGGTCAGGGGACCAAAAAGAGAAGTACTAAAAGGGTATATTATATGTTGGGGGTCCCCCGACCGAAAGAGAAATATTTTTAATAACTTTTTTGAGTTTTTTTTGTTCAGGGGTATTTATTATTATTATGAATCGCCGCACACTGTTGTTGCTCGTCGCGCCCCTCCTCGCCGCTAGTCGTCACTTGTTTCTTCTTCTAGCTTCAAGTGGCGGCGTTTGTGGCTGTCGCGTGTGGCTCGTGTGCGGCGACGGTTAAGTCTTATGTAAACCAAGATTATTTCAAAATTGACATTTTTAATAGGAACATTCCGATTGTTCTTAGCGCACTAAGTATTTGTGTCGTTAGTATTATTTCAGAGAAAAGCGGCGAAAACTTAAGTATTGTTATTATGCCAGCTTGCAGTCGTTCTGGCGCGAATTGTTCTTTATGGAACTTGAATTGAAAAGCCTTCCAGACACAATTTGAATGCAGGAAAACTTTGCAATAGCTTTTATTTCTTGCCGGAAAGTAAATGAATTTACGACTTACGATGAATCAGTCGTTTTTCTCCTTTCAATACGACTGTGGTTGGTACTTCGGCATTAAGAACTTTTATTAGTCTCCGCCGCATTATATTGAACTGTAATTTGTTCACTTTATATAACGAGACAGCGAGGTCTTCATTATTGCTTTTGAAACTAATTCAAAACTTAATGGTATGAGATCGTTTTTATACCGAAACATTGCTGACATTGTTTTATTAAAAGGATAGATTTGCATGCCAGCAAGTATGCATGCTTCTTTAAATGTGTAGGTGTATCCAGATGTGTATCGCTTGCTCGATCTGATAACCGTATCCGTATCACCGACGCGTAGGCATCATGATTGCGTATTAGAACGTGGTGGCGGCGGCGTAGCAAGACTGTATATCATGATCGCGTATCGTATTATTTCGTCTAAATATGCAATCATGATACGCGTCGGAGCGTGGCAAGGGGGGTGTCACTCCGCAGTTTAGGTACGTTCGGCCGGCGCGCCTGCCGGGCAGGCGTATGGCAGAAGGATGCCGCTCGGCTCGTACGCTCCACGTACGCGCGTAAGACGATCGATCATTTCTGTGATTTTTGTGCACCGAACAATGACTACTAAACGTTCTTATAATCCGTATATAAGATACTGTTGTGTTTACGGGTGTATAAATAAAAGAAAGAACA
Organism: Crambus lathoniellus; assembly: GCA_949710035.1. NCBI lineage: Eukaryota > Metazoa > Arthropoda > Insecta > Lepidoptera > Crambidae > Crambus > Crambus lathoniellus. The sequence continues at coordinate 37,203,933 of OX453296.1, forward strand.
AAATAAACAACAAAACCGAACTCGCAAGTCGCTCGCAACCCTAACCAGCGAGCGATCTGTTTGAGACATTCATAGAAATAGAAACGCTCGCGCGTAGCTATTGGGTACAGTTTTGCTTGCATGCGCGAACTCTAGGTTATTATAACAGTAGACAAGCGATGACAAAGCAACCGGAATTTGACTTTATTTCCACGCAGAAAGATTTATTTTTATTTGAATGAGCTTGCAGAGTGAGTCTTCTGTGCCTTAGCACTATTATTTATTCTGTGGCGTGGCGATACGTAATAAATAAGAGATGAGCGCTTTTTTGCCGCTACAAAAAAAACGCGGTGTGCATAGGTTCATTGAGATATTTTTCAAAACAAACTGGCCGTAGAAGAAATATAGAAAGCGTAGTGTGTAAAGGCACTTTATTTTTTCTTACTAATAGCTGATACTAAAGTATTTGGTGATATAAAGATTGTATGTTTCAATGTTTGTACCTTTGTTACTCAACTCAATCACGCCGCAAAGGCTGAACCGATCTGGATGAAATTGAGCACAAAGATAGGAAAATATATAATTTCGTAGGGAAAACATCATTAAGCTACACTGGCCTCGTCGTGGGCTTATGAGAAAAGCTAGTTTTTAAATACAACTTTGTCATGTTATCTATTTATTTCTAAAAGACGAGGGACATGAATAACATCGATGATGATGATGATGATGCCAGGTGTACCATCAGCGCGTGAATATATTTTAGTTGTTAACCTTTTTGCGCTGTTAAATATCCACACTCTCGTCTCAAAATCTTCGGTGGTCAATGAATCGGTGACCGATACGACTGGTCAAGGGTAAAGGTATGCAGTGACATGCCGCAGACCTTTATACAGGATAATTTTTTTATCAGTGCACAAATTTTTAGGATCGACTCAGAATCGGTAAGTGAACAGCTTTCTCCTAGAAACATGGATCGAAAAACGACAAAAATTTTTGGACTTCCCATACTAAATCGATCACGTGATCAGTCCGATTTGTATGAAGAGTCAAAATTTTTTTGTCATATTTCGACCTATGTTTCTAGGAGAAAGTTGTTCACTTACCGATTCTGGGTCGATCCTAAAAAATTGTGCACTGATAAAAAAATTACCCTGTATATTAGGAGTAAATAGTTGTTGATATTGTCTATTGAATATTTGGTCTTAATAAAGTGGAAACTCTAAACAGAAATTGATTGGATTGCCTTCTGATCATAGCAGCTTTCCAGCCGATTTTGCTCTAAAATGCAAATGAATTTATCATGTAATGGAAACCGGTACACGTATCTGCTGCATTAGTTATTCATTGAACTCTGACCGCATCATCAGCCGTCTCCTCGCGTGTTTAGAATAACGCACAACCGCCATACATGCACCCGAATGACAATTAACTAGGTGGTAATAACCCACTTTATTAAACATTATGAATAGTGTCCATTCGCGCTCACTTTGTATTAGAAACCTTATTAATATTTACAGTTTCTTAGAAAAGCTTTCTCGTTACGACTGTAGTTGATTGGTTTCTATAAATTAATATTTAACAATTTGGGGTCGCGTCACGTTTTGTTTGTGTGGTTTGGCATAATTAGAAAAACGCGCTCAAAAATTCAAGGGGGGCTGCCGCGTAACTTTATGAATATTACGGTGAATATTGAGTTTTGCGAGTGGGTGTGGTTTCGAAAATCAAATAGCGAACCGAAAGACCCTTAGTAAAATAGGTATATTATACATATACCTAATTGAACTACCATTGTATAAATTTAAATGTTACATTAAAGAGTCGCTGATGAGCAAAGGATACTATAAAGTAGACGATTATTTGAATGACCGCAATGCATGGTCATGATGTAACACATAACATAATCACTGTTTAATATGATGTATTTTTATACTAAGCAATTGTTGTATTAGTAACGATATGTTTTTTTTTGTAAATGTCGATACCTAACTAAGAAACGCTGGCAAGTTTCTTGCGCCCATTCTTCTTGTCAGTTAAAAAAGTCTTGAATGGGTGGTAGGAAAATATTGACGATTCATAACTACATATTTATAATGTCTAAGTGAATAAAGAATATTTTTATCTTATCTTATCTTATCTTATTGTACCAGAATGTAAGAGGTCTTCGTACCAAATTGGATGTTTTTAATCAGGCAGTACTTACGTTAGATATGGATCTGTATGCTATTACGGAAACTGGGTGCAACGAATCAATATATGATGCGGAATTAATACCACCAGGATACACAATAATTCGATGTGACCGATCGGACGGACGCAAACAAGGAGGCGCGTGTTTAGTGGCCGCACCGTGCATCGAGCTGCGGCGAGTATCGATACCGTGTGACGTACTCATTGATCATCAGTCGTTTGAAATGGTGTGTGCTACAGTGTTTCTTAGAAATAGATCATTATTTTTAATTTGTGTTGTCTACATTCCACCAAAAAGTAATGATATGGAATACATGGTGTTATTTAGGGTTATCGAAAATTTATGTAATAGGTATGAAAACGTAATTGTTTTAGGTGATTTTAATTTATATTCTTGTTCGGCTAATATATGTAGTTATTATGAGTTTTTTATGGCTTATTGTGGATTTAGTCAGTGCAACGAAGTAGAAAATAGTAAAGGTAGAAAACTGGACTTAGTGCTGAATACGATTAGTGAGGAAGAGAGTGTGGTAGTGTGCGCGTCGACGACGCCTTTGGTGCCGGTAGACCCACAGCACCCACTGCTGGCCGTCACTGTGCAGGCGCGTGCGGTCCCCGCTCAGCCTCAGCGCCCGCCGCGCGCCTCTTCATCCGTAAGTAATAATAATATAAAATGGGATTTCAAAAATGCAGATTTTCCACTTTTATACTCAACGTTAGGGAGTATAGACTGGACCCCAATGTGCGACTTGACATGAATTCAAGTGTAGATTTTTTCTATGATACTATGAATTCGGTTTTTGATGAGTTTGTTTGTTGCGCGTGTATCCGGAGTGGTACAATGCTGTGATTATTCAAGAAATAAAACGGAAAGCACGACTGCATAAACAATACAAAATTAGGAAATTAAGGGCCGATTACGAAGCGTTTGCTGAATGTAGGAAGAAAGTGAAATTTATGATAAAGCAGGCAGAAAATCTGTACCACGATCGTATTCAAGATCGTGTTCAAGGAAGACCCCAAATTTTTTTGGAGTTATATTAATTCAAACAGAGGTCGTATACATTCTAAGAAAATTTTAAATTACGGGGAAGTAATACCAACGGAACAATGCGCCGACGAGTTTGCCAAATATTTTCAATCGGTATATAGCACATAACGGGGCAGCACGGGTCCATATCGATCACTTAACGAAAAGAGGTGTAGGTACCAGCGTTGATGAGTACAGACCGGTAGCAGTATTATCCACGGCAGCAAAAATTTTTGAGTCAATAATCCATAAACTTATATTTGAGCAGGTTCATTCACAGCTGTCAGATGCTCAGTATGGATTTAGACCACAAAGGAGTACGGCCAGTAATTTAATGAATTATATGTCGGATGTTGTGCCGGTCGTTGATGCCGAGGGGAAAGTCGATGCCGCCTATTTTGACTTCAAAAAAGCTTTTGACTTAGTTCAGAATGACGTATTACTTAAAAAGCTGGCTGGCATCGGTTTCACTCCCCACTTACTAAGGTTTTTCGCAAGTTACATGCAGGATAGGCAACAATACGTGGAGTACGCTGGTTATGTGTCTGAGCCTTACTTCACGAGATCAGGCGTAAGTCAGGGCAGCAATCTCGGACCTCTGGAATTCATAATTATGATTAACGATCTTCCACAAGTTGTTAAGAATGCGAAATGTTTACTGTTTGCAGATGACCTAAAATTATATTTAGAAGTTCGAAACGAAAGAGACTGTTTGAAGCTGCAAAATGATATAGATAGTGTGGTGGCGTGGAGTAAAAAAAATCAGTTACTTTTCAGCCTTACTCAATGTGAGACCATAACATTCACTCGAGGACACACGGCACCACAATATACCTATAAAATGGACGAGACACCAATGACTAGAGTATCTGAGGTCAAAGATTTAGGAATTATTTTAAACAGCGAGTTAACGTTTCGTAAACATATTGTTCAGATTTGTAAAAAGGCATTTAGAAATTCAGGTTTTGTACTTCGAAGGGTTAATAGTTTTACAACATTAAATATAACTGCTGTAAAAACTTTATATGTTGCATTGGTGCGTAGTCATTTAGAATTTAACTCTATAATATGGTCTCCGCACGAAAGTAAATACAGAACTATGCTGGAACGAATTCAAAATAAATTTGTTAGATACTTATACTTAAAATTGTACGGAGTCTATCCTTTCTATCCACTAATGTATCCAACATTATTTATATTAGGGATGGTGGGATACAATGAACTAAGGGTAAGAAGGGATATGACAATAGTCGGATATATGTTTAATGTTCTAAGAGGTAATTGGCATAACGCCGCCATGCTGGAACATATACGTCTGAGTGTTCCGGATAGATACGTGTGGCGCAGGCGCAGACCCGACTTGTTTGTGGTGCCGCGCGCACGAACTTTACCTATCTTCTATTTAAGTCAAAGTACCCCGCAGCACAATGTAAGAAAAAATTGTTTCAGTCTAATATCACGAAATTTTTATATGATTTACCTGTACTTTCCGAAATAATTGAGTCCATTCTCAGCATTACATGATCTGTTTCCTTAGTGGAATAGAGGTGTGTGAGCCTTTGTGAAGAAGAATGAGGATTTGCTCGATGGATTAAAAAGTAAGGAAGAGTCATCTTAAAATATATTTGATATTATGTCATCATCATCATCATCATCATGTCAGCCGAACGACGCCCACTGCTGGGCATAGGCCTGATATTATGTATTATATACTAATTATATCATAGAATAATGGGCATATGGGCTTCACTTCCAGGACCTCGATTGGTGATGTGGGTTATCACCACGTTTTGCGATCGTTGCGGTTAAGCAACGTTCGCAAGGGCTGGTCATAGGATTAAATGAAAAAATACTATCTATTATACTAACTATTTACCAATTTAAATTTTTTATTTTTATTTTTATTTGAAATAGTATACTCCTATGTTGGTCTTATTATAACCAAGTCAGGATCTGATGGTAGAATCCAAGGGAACGAGGAAAACTCGCAATTTTTATGGATAGATTACGTGTTTTATGTATTTTCTAAATTTTTTCAAGCTATTGTATCTAATAGCATGATGATGAGCTGGTGATGGAAGATACAACTCCTCAATGGTTAGGAGTTGGATGATAATTCTTGAATGATTGTTGATACGTAAAAAAATATACTTGTAAACTTTCAGGTTATTTAAGTGAACTGATGATGGAAGCTAAAACTCCTTAGGAGTTAAAGCATGTTTGGTTACGTACCACATGCACGAATAGACCAGATGGTTCGTTGAGCTCAGTAGCGCCACCAATGGAAATAAATCAATTACACTCTATTAAAGGCTAAGCCTTTAATAAAGTGTATCAAAAGTTTCGGTTATTTTGCGCAAATAAAAGAGTAAAATTCATTTTATAAATATACTTTTAAGAACTCAAACTTACGCAATAAGTCATGAATGTGAATAGTGCCAAAAGTGGCCACATTTAGCAATATCGACATCCATAACTTAATGCTCACTCGCCAAGGCTCGTTTTTTAAACTCCCACTCGTGTTCTAATACCCCTTATTATGCGACAGTCACATAAACTACTATTATTGATATGATATTTGTTAATTTATTGTGCAACAAAGTATGTTAGTATTTAAAAAAATCTAAGACCTTTCTTTTTAAAGGAGGGATGTCTGGTCTTTTCAGGGGAGGTGTGATGTAGTGATTAAATTGTATCATGTTCATAGAAGAACGTTATATTAAAAAAATATAACTATCTCCCTGAGACATTCAAGGTGGCCTTCCCTTCTCACGTAGTCATTTAGTATAAAATATCTAAAGTTAAGGACAGTCTTCGGCAAACGAGGGTCAGGATTGTTATAGAATTATATAGTAAACGATGCTCGACAACCTTGAAAAATATCACACAGCTAGCCAATTAATGTTTTTAGTCCTGGAAACATTCGAATTTAAGATCATACTTATGGATGAGTGTAAAAAAACCTGAAAATCACTAAAACCGTGTAAATCGCACTCCCGTATTGTAACAACTGTGTCGTAACAACTATCAAGAATTTTCAAATAAATTTTATCAAATGATAAAGATAAAACTATAAAGCAGTCCTAGAAATCTTTATTTCTTAATAAAAGTATTCCTATTTTGTGAAAAAAAAATTGCAAACTTGACCAAATTTTCGTTCATACAAATTTACTATGGGAGCGGTCGGCTTTTCGAGTGCGAGTGCTCGCGGCACAGTCCAAAGAGCATGTAATCACTACGTTCAGTCGGCCACGCGCCTCCGAAGTAGGAGCACGTCGCTTTGAGCCGCAATGACAGATCGCAATTAAATTAAAAAAACGTGTTCTTACACAAAATCAGAGCACAGTGGTCTCGATACAAATTTTTGTGATATTTGAAATGATGTTTTTAGCATTATTGTGTTCGGCAGTTACAGATAAGATAGCCAGTTCCTCAGTCATTGAGGATTCCGGGAGTAGTGCGCTTCCATCTTCAGCCTTATCACCACTTAACATCAGGTGTGATGAAGGCTAAGTGCTACACCGTAGTTGATAAAAAAAAATTGAGTAAGTGAAGACCACACGGGAAAAACAAAGAATGCCAAAAAAGTACAAATAAGAGAAAAGCATGTTTATATAGTTTAAAAGTCTATATTTCTTTTATTTTAGACTCTTTAAGTAAAATATTGAAACAAAGTCCAGTCAACGAATGCTCCAAAAAAGTTTAGAGGGAAATGCTTCGAACACAATTTTTGACTTCGTCACTTTGTTTGGACTAGTTATGAGGTAAACAAACATATCAAAAGTTTGATGGTCATTTTTCGGTTTTTGGATTATATCTCAGAAACTATACGTACTACTACTATACTATAGAAACTATATGCAGAATAAAAGCTGAATAAATTTGCTACAAGTTTCATTCATTCAGTTTATCGATATCTTGTATAGTTTTTGAGATATTTGCTCTTGAAAGTCTGTAATTTTGGGGTGAATAATTTTTAACCGGATAACTTTTCAACGATGCACCGAAAACTAAATGCTGGCCATAGGGTTGTAAAGCATTAAATTATCTTCAAAAGTATATGACTTTACTACTAGCGCTCCCCCCGCGACTTCGTCCCCGTGGAATTGAGTTCACATTCACAAAAGTTTCATACTGAACCCCTTTTTTACCCCCTTACAGGGGGAATTTCCAAAAATCCTCTCTTAGTGCTACCCTACACTCCCCAAGGAATATACATGTAAAATTTCAGCTTCTTGCACCCAGTAGTTTCGGCAAGTAACTCAAGAGATTGAGTTAAGCTGATTTCACATCAGAAATTAATCTTTCAATTTCTCACCATTTCCGGTCAACGTATTGGCCGGAATATGCACCATTATGCACACATATTGAGTACTGTACGTCTAAGAGCCAACGCGCACTTATGATTTTTAGTCGACCGATAGTTTAGTAGGAATCGTAAGACGATCGTGATGAAACTGTCAGCCGTGGACAAAGATATTATAATAAACAAGATTGCGCACTCATGAGTTACAGCCGAGCCGAGCGAGATAGCCCTACTATGGTGTGCGTCCCTCTCTAATGAGAGAGACGTGAGTGACTACACGATTTGGTTTTTTCGAGGACAATTTATAGTTAACCAGACTTGGCTCACGTAGGATTCGAACACCACGCTTCCTAGGGAGCTCTTGTAGCTAAAACAAACATACATTTAAACATCCGAACTCACTTTCTATTTATAATATTAGTTAAGATGAGGACTCCACGAGGCAAAGCATAGAGGGTACTGTGGTATCATATTGTTGAGATATGATACCTCCTTGCATTGTCTATGGTTGATTTATGTTTAAATCAGTATTCAAAAATATCGAATGCATTGTCATTACGCGAGTAGTTTGTTTTTGTCCAGACGATTCCGCGGGCGCGTGTTGTAGTATATAGAATATAACGGCCATGGTGCCGAAATAAACATTTGTCTCTTTAAAACATTTATTATTTAACTGATTCCCACGTAGGGTCTCACATGGTTGAGGCGCCAAATTAGAATCACGCAAAACTACACATTCCGTATGTTGCAGATTCCCAAGAAAAACTAGGAAGACCATGGAGGTCTTATTGTTCGACGGCATCCAGGGGGATGCTGTAGCTTTTTTTCGGAGTTACGAAGCGATGACGGCTCTGCAAGGCTACGAAGGCGAGGCCAAGAAAATCGTCGTCGGAGCTTTCTGCACGGGCGCAGCCCGATATTTCTACGATAAGATCGTCGATGCGGTTAAAGACTACGACGAAATGAAGAAGGAATTTGTCAGGGAGTTTGGTCTTGTATCGGACCCACTTGCTGAATTTTTTGCGAGAAAACAGTATTTTAACGAAAATTCGTTGGAATACCTGTATGCGTTGGATATTCTGGCCGCTCGTGCTGGGAACGCAATTACAGAACAGTTGTTCATACAACAATTCCTGCGGACAACCGACGTTGTCACACGCAGTAAATTGATGTCGCAAATCTACGTCGACAAAACACATTTGAAAAAAGTAGTGAGACAGTTGTATAACCTTGAGTGCTTCGAGGAATGTGCCCCTAATATACGTGATTGTAGGAGTGATGAACAAAAATGTGTCTTTGTGCCGGAGTTAGAGAATGTGCCAACTCCTAATCAATGTGCCTCTCGCACGCCAAACGAAAAACCCCATGATTTTTATGATAAAAATGAATTTAATTATTTTAAAGCTCAAGCCCCGATGATGCCCATCACGACATCATCTTGGAGGACGACTGAGACGTCCCCACAATCTAATAATAATATTGTTGTAAGTAGAGAAGAGGATTGTATGCAGCTGACGTTGGTGCAGGACAATCACGACACAAGTAAGCGTACGCCGTTTTTATCTATTGAGTGTCGTGGTCAGAAACTAGACGCCTTGGTGGACACCGGTGCGAGTGTGTCGGTAATATCACAGACGGTAGTAGACAGTCTAGGTCTCAGTGTGGACATGGTGAACGCTGAACTACGAAATGTGAGTGGTGGAAAACTTTCAATAGTAGGGAAAACTAATGTATGTTTCTTGATAGATAACGTGTTGTTTACACAGCGATTCGTTGTTGTAAGGGACATTGTACCAAACATAGTGTTGGGTTGTGATTTTCTTAGCAGGAATAGCATAATTTTGAATTTTGAAAAATTTTGTATAATTTACAAAATTTTTTATTTTGAATTTAATGTTGACATGAATTTTATGTTGACATCGATTGACATTGATGACAATGAGTCACAACAGTCACAAGTGATAGATGTCTCGAATGACGGATGTCAAAGTAATTTTCGAAAATGTAATATGTCAGAAAAAAGTTCGCATGTCATTCCTAGATTAAAAAGTTTTTTTATGAATAAAAATAGGAATGACAGTAAAATGAAGAAAGGCGCGAAAAAGTTTGAAAAGTCGAATATGAATAGGATTTCGAAATCCAATGTAAGTTCGTTATGTAATATTAGTTCTTTACGAAATAAGAAACGAATGAAATTTGTTACATATAAAATTAAATGTAAAAACAAATTTTCTTTTATAGATTCATTTTATAATAGGGATAGAAATAGGATAGGATTTTAGGATGTTTTATAATAGTGATTGTTAGATAGTTGAAATGTATAATTGTGTGATTTGTATTAATATGTGTTTCTTTTTCATGTACGGAAATACTGCACCTGAAGCCCACGAAGTGTCCTGTGGTCCATATATGATGTACTTACTTAATTATTTTTTTAATGTTTAATTTAATAAAACAATTTTTTTTTTGCGTTTTTACTAATTAGTAGACATCGTGTCGTGTCTCTTTACCTTCATGGGATAGGGCAGGAGGATGACCTATTATCTAATTAGGTGTGAGAATCCTCTGACCTTAACTTATGTTGATATTGACATCACGTTTCGTTAATGATCTGGACCACAAAAGTAACACTTCTGTGTTTTATTTTATTTCCGTTTTAGTTAGTTTGTAAGTTGTTTTGATGTCACTTAAGGAACGAGGTGACGTCAACATTTGTTGGTGAGGGGGGAGGAAACCCTGATGGTCCAATAAGGACCAGGGTCATATCCTGTTTGTTGCAGGATCCCTCTAACCCTGACTGGCAATGTTGTCGACACCACGCTACATAAACTGTGGTAGCCCCTAGTAGACAGTCTGCTTGAGGTTACCACAGGTTTATGAAGTTCCAAGCTTGTTGTCGGGCACCTTTTGAGATGAGGGGTTATTTTTGGGTAATTTCGTAGTCAATATATTATTGGTGCTTGTCTGACATGTTTGATCTTGGAATTTCGACTTAGTTAATGCTTAAATGAGCTAGGGTTAGCTTTGATTGTAACTACATATGATGTATTAAGGTTAGGTTGAAGGCTGGGCAGACCTTTTCCCTTGGTTTTGGTATGTCAAGCCAATGCAATGGTTGGTTTGTTTTGATTACAGGAAATTAATAATTATATCGACCATTGTCCTGGCTGTCCGTTAGTGAGGACCAGTCTTATTGATGTGATATCGTTCCAAGGTAGGCAGAGCCTTCGCTTTAGGGTAATCCATGTAGGAAAAAACATTTCTTTAGTAAGAAAGGTTTTTTTGTTGCGGCGGCGGCATGTGGTATCATATTGTTGAGATATGATACCTCCTTGCATTGTCTATGGTTGATTTATGTTTAAATCAGTATTCAAAAATATCGAATGCATTGTCATTACGCGAGTAGTTTGTTTTTGTCCAGACGATTCCGCGGGCGCGTGTTGTAGTATATAGAATATAACGGCCATGGTGCCGAAATAAACATTTGTCTCTTTAAAACATTTATTATTTAACTGATTCCCACGTAGGGTCTCACAGTACTTTGCATCACTTATGAGGCAATAATGTGACAACCGACACATACACATATGCTTTATAAGCATACTTACTTTTGAACCGACTTCAAAAAAGGAGGTTGTCAGTTTGACCTGTGTGTACTTATATGAAATGTATGTCTGTAGAAATACAGACATACATTTCATATAAGTACACACAGATAGGCGTATTTTGCTAAAATGGATAGAAATAAAAAGTCCACGTACAGTAATGAAAATCTGTTTATTGGTTAGACTATACATTGCTAAACAAAATTGTCTTGCGAATCTTTTGACGCATGGAGGCTTTGTGTCCAATTTATTTTAAAGATTCGTTTTTTACGTACCTACTTTTTTAACCTTAAATTAAAATACAGATTTAATAATACATTTAATAAGTTCTGTTTCATGCCTATTTTCTGATAAAGTTCTTCTTCTTTTTCTTCTTCTGCTGAGTATTGTGTAATTTTTTCAGGTATGACGTTAAGCCAACCTTTTTTAATTTCTTCATCTTTAGGAAATCTGAAACAATGAAAATTAATGTTTGGGTTAAGTAAGAAAGTAAATTCCAGTCTACAGATTACAAACGAAATGGACACCCTACTATACGCAAGAATAAAACTTTGGCTATGTTGCGCGTCCAACGTATCCAAAGCGCGTCGAAAGATTTGGAACCGAATACAACTGATGAATAGAAGGTTTGTAAAGAACAGGCTGCTTTAAGTTTTAATCTAAGGAGATCCTAAGTTTTCTAGGACTCAGATTTTTTGTCATAATCATCTTGGTAAATATCAATTCTGATTTATACAAACTCATGCTCGGGATCATATATTTGACTCCACTTTGATATAAAATAAAGTTGCTTACAAACGTTTTTAGTACAATATATTCTTTTTGTAATTGGGAATAACAATTTGTTTTTATATTGTGCAACTAAAGTAATAAAATTATCATAAGTAAGTACAATTTATACACTAATAATCACACTGTTCCGGTATTTGACAACATGTCAAAATCAGTGACTCTTTAACTTATGTATGTCAAAAACGCTTGTTTGTATAAAAATAGTAGCATGTGATGTGAACTTGTAACGTCACAACCTTGTATTCTGGATAGAATCAACATGGGAACAACTCAGTTACTAATAATAAAATGTTTGTTTTTTTTATCTCAAATATATTATTTATATTCTTGACATCCTTGTCAAATAACGTAACAAAATAAAAATATGAGAGCTTTTCGAAGTAACAGCTAAAAAGTAAAAATAATTAGTATTCTTGATGATAACAGATGGCATAGTAGGAAAGTCGAGTGTCATCCAAATGCTAGCAAAAATTGCATGCATTAATTAGATTTCCATACCGCAAGTTATAGATTTTGACACTTACCTTGGATACACTTTTAGTTTATTTTATTTTGTTTAGTGCCTCCTTGAAAAGCCCTCATTTATAACATGGCAGCCTTTATGAAAGAAAGATGTGATCACTTATATTTTAGCATTAGAGATATTTTTCCTAATTTTGTGGGTATCTACAAGGTGCATTCTGTATACTGATTACTAATTTAATGTTAGTTAGTTAAGTCCTCGTTTTGTATATGTATTTCTGTTTCTTATGTTTGGTTTTATCATTAAAAAGGCTTAGGTAGTAATTAGTAATTTAGACTATGGTTTTCGTGCATCTTTTTAGCATTAGAATACCTACTTTCATCACGAAACTTTTGTCAGCCCTCTGATTCACACATTCACACATTCAAAAGGCTCCCTACAGCGGAATGTATGCACTGTCTCTGTCACTCACTATAGAATAGACAAAGTCAAAGCACAGAATTCGAATCCGATTCCGTTTCCGATGATTCGTGAATCAGGGAGCAGGAAAGTGCACCATTATGGTGTCAAATAGATACTGTATAATATTTGCAACTGTCATGTTCACAGGTTAACTCAATTAAATTTTATTAGAATAAATTAAGTTTGTAATTTTAATTATCTTATTTTGAATGATGCGATCCCCGTGGAGTTTGTCTTTGACTTATATCTAATATGAAAAAAAATGTACCACATTAACCACGGAAAATATTCTCACCTGATTCTTACGTGAACACGTAAACAAAGTCGTGGGCAGCAGTTAGTACCTAGTTGTTGTTAGATGAAATACATTTGACATAACAATTTTTATATTTGGTAACAAAATCCAAAGTTACAATTTAGTCGGCGAGTCAAAGTCTGACGTCCCACTGTGCATACGTACATGTGTGTGTGTGCGGTGCACGAGCCTCTATCCACAAATTATAAAGACTAGTACAGATAGGAATCAAGCCTTATAGCGGCCGTTTGTTAGTGAATGACGGACCCCGATTAGATTTTGACAACATAGTGCTGTCAGAACTATCGACCCTTGATTCGTTATCGATAGTTGTGCAAATCATCGACGTTTGGTACAACCCTAGTAATATACTATTTTAAATTCTGCTCAAATAAAAAACACATTTGATGAAAGAAGGCATTTATTACTTGACATTATAATTTTATCAAATACAAAGTACATAAGTATAAGTTGAGATTTATACAAGACAAAGAATGAGAGTAATGAAATTACTTACTAAATTGACTTTATAGATAAACTAAGAAATATAAATACTTTATCAGCTACACTACAAGAAAAATTAAACTGCTTGCAAATATTTATTATGCACAAATGCTAATGCTATTTTTCCTAGTAGTTTTATTTAGTATCTGCCATTTCATTATTCACTGTTAATATCACTTTAGTTTCAATGCAAGACGCAATAACCTAATTCTAATAGTTAAACATTTAATGCAGTAAGTAATCAATATAGCAACTAACAGCAGTAATTTGCACCATAATTCTGATTTGATAACTTATAACCGCAAGAATAGGCAGACACGGGCATCTTCGCAGCACTCCACGAACCTCGTTGAGACTCAAGTTATCTGAAAAGATTAGATTTGGTTAGTATAGATTCTACATATTGTTACTATAATCTGCCATAACATTTTATAAACAAATAAGTGATAGTTGAACTGAAAAGTTTGTAAATCAAGAAAGAGTAGTGTGTATATTTCATATTTCATATAAAGCACATTTTGTTTGTTGTGCCGCTATGCACAAGTTATAGATAATCAATGTTTATAGTTAATTACTGTTATTAAGTAGATACGCTTTGTACATAGACTGATGAGAGGTAGTATATATAATTAAGTAAGATCTAAGATAATAGGTAGCAGTAACAGTTATAACATACTTAGTCATAAGACAATCACAATAAACCATCATTCATACCGACAACAATCATATATTATCCCACCGGTACATTTGTTATAATTCTGTTCTGTTTGTCAGAATCAGAAATATGAATTTGATGATAAGGCATTTTAAATGTTTTGACAAAGTTATTGAATTACTTACACTGTTATTTTCTCTTGACTTGGTATTAACAACTTCACTAAATTGAAACTTGTTAAATGTGACAACTGATTATCCCAAGTAATCTACTGTGCTTTATCATTATCACCATATATGATATCACTTCTAAATGTATATTGAAAAAGTATATTTTTTAACAAAACTAATCAATAATTAATTACACATACCTACTTACATTCATATAAAAAGAATAAACAAACATTACCTACCTTTCATTCATAACTTCTTCTTCAACATGTCAATGACAAGTACAAAATCATATGTTGTTGGCCCAAAACTGTGCCACTCTCACCGCATTATCTGCAGCCAACATGAGGTCCTCACGCGTGCAGGTGTCCGGGCATGCATGCAGAGCAATCAATGAGGTGGGCCATGGTCTGTGGAGTGTAACCACACCTGCACGCGAGATCCGTGTTACTGGTGAAGCCCCACCTGGACAGGTTGTCTTTACTTCGACCAACTTGGGTACGGAGTCTATTTAAAGATCTCCATAATGATCTGGGAAGTTCAAGGCCAGGAGGGAGCTTTTCCTGGATGAGCACATATGGGTGTGGAAGGGTAGCAGAGTTTTCCCACAGTTTAACTTTGGTTAAAGAGGCCTCCGTGGTGCCAGGCATGACGCACTTGTAAAAACTATTGCGACTCTTTAGCCTTTGATAAATTTCATAACTTTCTGAGAAACCGAATCTTCTTTACTCCGGTTAAGTTGTGAACTGTATTTTCTTTTGTTTTGGTTAGTTTTAAGAAATACAAAGTTGCCTCTTGGAATTACCTAAAACAACAAAACTCAAATTTAGGTTAATGTAATAAATAATTGAACTACGTAAATAGATTTACTTACGTGTACCGAAGGCATCTTCGAATAATGTATCCATATTTCTGTAAAGAAATATCTGAGAAAAAGTGGAAAAACATCTAAAGAATACTAGAAAACCGAAATGAGTAAAAAAACACAAACTAAATAAACGTCATCTTGAAATTCTTGAAAAAAGTGACAGCCTTAATTTTAGCCAATGGGGGCACCCTAACAAAATGGCGGTCTTAATTATAGCCAATGAATGGGTATCGGGGCTACCGGCCACTAAGTTTTGACCTATTCTATGGGTGATTCCAACGCCTGCCTCTATCGTTGTGACAGTAGCGCTAAAAACTTCGCGCGGCGCGACTCCGAACCCGACGCTTAATATTAAACAGAAGACTTCTACAATGAATGAGTATCTTATTTGCCGTCCCGACACCACCTCCTTACCTGATCTATGTTTTAACTTTTCTCATTTAAACCAGTTCCCGTGAAAGTATCGGGATAAATTAATATAGCCTGTCACTCGAGAAGACTGTAGTTTTCTTATGGTCAAGGAATTTTCTAAATCGGTTTAGTAGTTTCGGAGCCTATTCAATTCAAACAAACAAACAAACAGTAAAATCTTACCTCTTTAATTATTAAAAAATATTATGTGCTTAATTACAGATTTAATAAGTTTTTAAGATATGGCATGGACAAAATTGGACTTCTGGCGTCAGTCAATCAGAAGAATTTTGTAAAAAAAAGAATATTTTCAGGTAAGTAACTTTCAGGCGGGATTCGAACCTGCGCCTCCGGGAATCCGGCCCGATGATCTGACCAACTAAGCTACCGAAATGCTTACGAGACGCGTCAAAATTTTTCTATCACTTTTTAACGCTGCGCTGTAGCTGTATAATATCCTTTCCATTCTTCACTAGGCTAGGCTTCGTTACATTATTACATTGCGCGTCACAAGAATACTGGTGGAAGTGAAATTAAGGAACTTGCAAGACGTGGGTTGCTAAACACACTTTGACATCAAGAACGCGTAATGAATACGTTAGCGTAACGTCACGCGTTCAAACGTATTTCAGATACCTACATTAACTATGTAAGATCATTCAATTTTTCGTAATAACTAATATTAATACCAACGTTAATAATATTATACCTGGGTACCTATTGTAATGGGGTGTGTAATATATGATATAACAACATTTCGTATAATACAAAATATAACAACACATTACTTAAAATCATTTCATATAACGTTCATTTAGTATAATCAACGAATAACTATTTCTGGCGCTTTGCCGGGCGCTGCCGCGGCACGCTCGCTTCGCTCGCTCGGCTCGCGCTTTGTTTTGTTCACAGTTCTAACCTAACCTAACCTATTATAAATTGTTTTGTCACGGTTGTGCCTTTTTATGGCGGGGGCCTTATCCCCCCGAGCCCCCCTTTCGAGCCCACTGTACCCCCCGTGCCCTGCTCCTTTGCCTACACTATACATTTAATTGACTAAGTTGATGATTATATAAAACAAAATTATATTAAATAAAATTATTACATAATATGATGATTATATGAAATAAAATTATATCAAATGACCGTTATAGCAAATGAGTTTTATATAAAATATTTTTATATAAAATGAGCGTTATGTTAAATGATAATATAAAATGATGATTATATGAAATAAACATTATGTAAAATGAAATTAGTTGGAGTGTTGTTATTACAAACGTTTATTATGTCATATGAACGTTATTGAAATGAAATTATACCAAATGAAATTATATCATTCATTACGCACCCATTGTTATGTACAAGGGAGTACCTATTTATTAAAACGTGTAAATGCGTAAGCGAGAACCTCGAAAGTTTATTTAGAGTTATACCATATAATAAGTTACTCTATGCAAGTACCTATGGGAACGTATCAATATAACTACGGTCGTTTCGCCTATGGTTGAATGAAATCACTACGGTCAAAAGTCCTTAGTACTGTTAAATAAGTAGGGGATTACTAATATTTGGGCAAAAAACTAATAAATAAATTCGGTTCTGGCGCTTCGCTCGCTCGGCTCGCGCGGATTTTTTATGTGAAATTGTAAATCTAACATGCTCCTTTGCGTCTACTATATAGGCTACGCCGTAGTTCAGTGACGGCCGATTCGTTTACTTTTGTTGGTTCGCAGGTGTTGTAATTTTTTTTGTGTAAAATTTTTTTGCTTATGTTTTTCTATTTCTAATTCTGTGCATGTACTTACTTAATGTGAACTTACCAACAAATTTATTCAGAGAGAAGAAGAGAGAAATCCGGAGTTAGACTATGTGCTATTCTAGCTAGACCATAATCTGACTCCGTATTCTCGGTGCCCAATTTATTGAACCAATTTGGGTAATACTAACTATTTATGAGAATTGCAAATAATCCTGTGAAAGCATTTAGTCAGCAACTCGTGCTGTTAGTATTATTTATGAAGCAACCATGTTAATAATTTATTAAAGCCTAAGTTACCTACATACTTTTGTTTGTGAATGGGGAAAAAATGAAACCAAAAAGATGTTATTTGTCATCACTAAAATTATATGCCTTTTAACCTACTTACATGTAAACCTATTTTAAGTACCGAAGTTTTAAAAATAAATAATGGGGATTGCTATCAATTGGATTTAGCTCGCACGTAATCTCCTGGAAATTGGGCGCAAATTTCAGCGCCGCGTTGTACCAAAGCATTTTCGTTTATTGAAGGAACGTGTTAAGGAAAGAAAAAACTCGTTAAAGTTCGCATCTTGAGATTAGAAGGACAAATTTCTCTTTAAAAGCTATTTATTTTTATTTTATCATTAAAGTAGGAACGTTTATTGAAATAAAACCACTTTTTACGGATTTAATCGTATTTTGCACACATAATCAGTAATTTTTAGTTGTATTTTTAAAGGTTTTGTAGGTAAGGAGTTCGCGCAGAAATTTAAAATGTGCTAAGGTAGGTACGTTTATAATAAAATATGATATAACTAATAAATAAAAAAGACAGCCTTTAAGTGAGTACCTAATGCTAGGTGACCATTATACGATCAATCTGGCGTCGTCGTCAGTTCGGTCGGTGACCTTGGTTAATATTGATGTCAGATTGATCGTGTAAGGTGTTGATTGATGTTATTGATATTGGAGATATTGAAATTGATAGTCTAATGGTCACCTAATATCAACGGCACATTTTACGACGACAAATCATTTTCAAAACCTGTCAAATTATAAACTTGCTTCCACAATCCGGACTTAAGAACTAAAAAAAGAATTGTTCCGCCAACATTTATTTTTGGGAAGGGCTCAAAGAAAAGAAATTGGTTATTATTAAGCTTCACGAGCAACTGCTTTATGAAAAGAACGAATCAGTTTCAGTTGAACTTTTGGTGAGTTTAATTGCGGGACGCGACATAATGCGGTCATTAGTCATTGTGAGATACTCGGACCTTTGTAAAAATTATTGAGTTCCATTCCGAGACCCATTCTGTGTAACATTAACCCATTAATATAAAAGAGCAAGAAATCAGGTGAAAGATCAGTAAAAGAGGAATAATTAGCGCAGAAGAGAGCGTCTTAATTTCTCACAAAAAGTACCTAAGGCTGATATTTGAAGCGCGACTTTAGCGAATAAGGCTGATTATATAGGGTGTCTCAAAAGTACGTATAGGATTTGAATTTCGCGCTATTTCCGAAATATTCAAGATGGCGGGTGGAAATTTGACATACGTCATCTTGACACATGTACAATTTTTCGTGGAGCGTTTCACAATAAAACAGCGCATAGAAGTTATACAAATATTGAACGAAAATTCACGATCAATTATAAACACTCGTAATTTCAAGAAGAGGTGATGTCAAATGGCCACCGAGATCTTGCCATCTGATGGCACTGGATTTCTTTCTTTGAGGCTACGTCAAAGATAAAGTCTACACCAACGATCCACAAAACATAGACACTATAGACAAAATATTCGCCGAGTTATTGGTGAAATAAGTAGCGAAATGTGTGAAATTAGCAGCGAAATGTGTGAAAGTGTCATGAAAAACTTGCACACAGCAAAAATGCCCGTGGCGGCCATTTAGCAGGTATTCTATTCAGATAAAATTGTACAAGTCTCTTCTTTAAAATGAAATAAAACTACGAAGAAATTCCAATCCATTCGCGTTTTATTGAGACAAATCATCCTATACCTACTTTTGGGACGCCCGTTAATAAAACTAGCGAGACAACCGTTATAACGACGCATGACATGACCTCTGTCTATCAAAATATACAATGAATAATCATAAACATATTTTGCAAGCATTGTTTATCTTAAACATTGTGTTGTCTATGTTACACAAATCTCGTTTCTAATTTGAGCAAAAGAGGTAAAACAATGTTCAAGTTAAGGCTGCGATACCCCAAAATAGGGTATTTTAAATCATGGATTACTTACTTGGAAAAAATATATGTTATTTTACAGTTATTTATCTAGTGCTTCCGGCCGTTTTTTTTCGATTGGTGATATTTTACTGTGTCAAATAAAATCCCAAATATCTGTCTGTGTCTAATTGTAATCCAAATATCGTATTACTTGTTTTAGTTAATGAAAAATATACGAAAATAATTGTCTTTGATTAGCCGAGGGAGCCTTCTGAGCCTTTGAATTTTTTCTACACGATGTCTAGAGTAGGTAGGTAGGTATATAGATACCACATGAGTAAAAAAAAACTACTACGTAAATGGCGCCAAAAGTTCATGTCATCGCCGCGCCGTCGCGTCGTCTCACATCTTGTTGACATGATCTGACGTTTGTATTGTATAACCAATAGTGTAAACAATTTTTGTATCTGCTTTAAGTAGTCAAATCTGGCAACTTTGCCATGGGTTACTAACTTTGCCACCAGCAGAGTGCAGCGATGATCCTTTTAAACCACAGACTTCGCATATTTTTTTAGGGTTGCGACTACTTTTAGGGAAAAATACGGTTATCAATTGGCAACACCGTTTTGAATAAGGCATCACCACGGCAGCCATTTTTTTACCATTTCACATTCAAAATTTGTCACCCACATAACCTTAAAACTCAATGCTCAAGAACTTTTCATATTTTCGAATGTAAGCATCGGACCCAGGTACGTAAATTTTAGATAAGTACAATGTTATTTTTATGGTTAGGGATGGATTGATTACCTTGTAAATGCCGTAGTGTTTGAATTGTGTCTGATAATTTTGTTGGCAAAGTCACCAGACCATGCCGGCCAATTGAGAGGGCAACTTTGCCATGTTTTGTAGCGGCCTAGGGTTGACACAAATAAAAATACGTTTTTGCTAAGATACGTGTTAGATTACGTGTTATGTTCTTTTAGTCCATTAATGAGCTTTATATTTGTATGTTTCTTCTTATTACTTAACTATGTACCTGGTTACTATTACCTATGTAACAAAATAAATAAATACTTAAATAAATAATCTTTTCAATTGTATCAACCCTGACCACATTCACTGACTTTCTATAAAACTTTCATAAATGGGTGATCAACTTTGCAACTTTTTCTGCAGTTTTTAGAGTTCCGTAGCCGAATGGCAAAAAACGGAACCCTTATAGATTCGTCATGTCTTTCTGTCTGTCTGTCTGTCTGTCCGTCCGTCCGTATGTCACAGCCACTTTATTCCAAAACAATAAAAACTACACAGTTGATACTTGGTAGGTAGATGTATTCCCTGAACCGCTTTACGATTTTAATACAAAAATAAAAAATAAAACAAATTAAGGGGGGCTCCCCATACATCGAACTAAAACTGAAAAATATTTTTTTAATCAAATACATTCGTGTGGGGTGCCTATAGATAGGTCTTTAAAAATAACACGGAGGGTTTCTCAAATATTTTTTTCTCAAACTCAATATTTAGAAAGATAGAGCCTTCCAAAGTGGTAAAATGTGTGTCCCCCCCCCCTCTAACTTTTGAAATAAAAGAGTGAAAAATCGAGAAAAAATATATGCTGTAGATTTTAATATAAACTTTCAACGATAATTGGTTTGAACTATACATAGTGAGTACTTTTTGAGATATAACACATTTTCAAAAACCGCAAATGTAACTTTGTCATTCATACAAACACTATGAAGAACAAAGTTACTTTTTGCTGGCAAAAAACGAAAGTGTTATTTTGGCTTTGTGTAGGTAATAATGTAAGATAATGATGTAAGAAAGTGATCAGTAAATGTTAAAGAAATCAGCTTACGATGTGTACCGTATTTCTTGATATTGATATCGGTAGGTACAATTTGATGATGATGATGTATGTGTGTGCGTGTGCCTATGTCTGTTTGTTACTTTCTCTGTCCCGCAAAAAATACTGAACAACACTGATATAGCTGATACATCGGATTAACACATAGCTTACTACAATTTATAATGATTTGGTGTAATTATCATTCAAATGAATAACTTAGGAGTTACCGCAAAAAACTACTTGGTCTCTAACAAAAAATGGGACAGTAAAAAAAAGGAAACGGGACGGGGTGGCAATTTTAGTGTTTGGTGTTTTAGAAGTGTGCCACATGTTGAATATCTGTCAATTGGTATTGACCTTAAAACAGTAAAAAAACCTTTGTGTTATGTCGAGAGCTTGGGTAGCCACCGTTTATTATTTGTAATTTGTTTCGATTTCTTTTCACGTTGTGAATATTTTTATGTTAAATATAGAAGTCAAATGTAAGAGGCAGTGAAATAATCTGAAACAAAGTTTTATTATTTGAATTTTATCAAAAGTAAACGTTATTAGTCATTAGTTTTGATTTCATTTATCATCCTGAATAGTTTTAAAGTTTTGATTAAGGTAGCATTTTTATATATTTATTAGTTTTGTGTTAACAACGACTGAGAGGTAAGGAGGTACCAATATGTTTTTTTTGGTTGCTGTTGGAAGGTTGCAACTGTGTTGGTTTGGTATTCTGTATGTAGTAAAATAGTCATTAAGGTCTACAAGTAATTTGATATGATAAGTAAGTACCGACGAAAGTTTAAAAGCGTCATCGACACTTTGTGTGCGCTGAGAGCTAAAAATTGATTCTGAATATTGTAGAACCGTAATTTTTACCGTCTAGCCAGACATTATTATTAAATAGGTAACTAGGTAGGTAGGTATATTAAGTTACATTTTGCTGACGAAAAATGATAGTAGAATTTTGGCTAGGCAATCGGTACGTTAAGTGGGTACGGAACCCTTCATGGGCGAGTCCAACTCGCACTTGGCCGATTTTTTCATAATAAATATATCATAAAAATAAAATTCCTAAACTATTGTATCATTACCACGGAGTATTCTTTACTAATATTTTAAAATATAAATTTCATTTTTTGAAAGTAAAAATCTAATTGGCAATGTCGCCACATGATATAGGTATCTTTGCCAGTTTTGGTTTTAGGCGTTGGTAAACTTATTATCCATCATTTTATCTTTAAACCATTTTATTTATGCACTCTGATAAATAAACTGCCTGTAGCGACATAAATACTTTAATGGTTTCATAAGCATTCTGGCTAAAAATTTATTGTAACTTGTCAACGCTTGTGTAAAGTGGCAAAGTTGCCAGGTTTGACGTTAGTTTGTTTGAAATTCATATTTTTTTGATTTCCATCCTAGATTGTTTTATAAGGTCAAAATTATTCTATGCACTAGTACCACTGATGTTTTTAATTTATTGTTGCATTGTAGTATCCATATTCCACATTGTATAAGAAAAAGAACCAAACGAATAAATCTGATATCAAACAAAAGTTAAAAATATCGTCTACAATCTTTTCTACATGTGTCGTATAATAGGTAGTCAAAACTCTTCAACCAATAGATCTTCAATGTCAGACATAGAAGGTCTTTTTTGTTTTTGTTTTTGATTTTCAATATATTTTAAGGAAACTTTTATAATCTTAGAACACACCCTTTCTTATCACTAGCTGTTGATCAACAGCTCTTTCTCTGTTTCCTATATTGTTGAGAGTTCTTGGGAGCTTCGGTTAAAAGTATGTAAGCTTAAAAGTAAGCAGTAAGAGCTTCCCCGCACAGCGATTTTTAATTGCGATTTTGTAACACATGGGGACAGATAGGAAAACGCACTTGCGATAAAAAAAAGTTCTGATAAAGTTGAGATAACAACGAACCAGTTTCATTACTGGGTAAAGACGTAAATCTCAAGTGCCAAACCACTTAATAAACAACTAAGTACGCAAGAGCAATTTGCTGAGGTTATAACTAGTTAGGTATATACCTACATACCAACTTTTATTCCACTTTTATTTTCTTGATCGTAGAACCTATTATCACGATACTATCATCGATCGTGATAATATCCCTTATCTAACTGAAAATGCTTATTTTATAATAATTGCTCTGACGAAGTAAATAGTGCTCTCTCAAAGGTCGCACATTGGTTTAACATTAATAACTTGTCTTTAATCCCTAAAAAACAAATTGTGTCAAATTCTCACTACTAAATGTAAGGAAGGTTGATTTAAGTATTAGTTTGAATGCAGATGCAGTCGAATTAGTTGACAGCATGAAGCTCCTTGGTATTACCTTATATTCACGACTACAGTGGGATCCACATATTGAGGCCTTGTCGAGTAGACTCAGTTCTGCCGCTTTTGCAGAAAAAGAGATAAGGCTATTAACTGATATTGAAACGGCAAGACTTGTTTACTTTAGTTATATTCATAGTGTAATGACTGTAATGTCCTATGGCGTGTTTTTGTGGGGCTCAGCAGCCAATATTGGAAATATTTTTGTACTCCAAAAAAGAGCGGTACGCGCCATTCACCACCTTCGCCCCGGCGCAATTCATTAAAAGTTTTGTTTAAAGAAATTAATATAACTAGCAGGGCAATACATTGAGAATATATTATATGTTAGGAAACATCTTGACTCATTCACTAAGAATAGTGATATTCATAATTTTAACACAAGAAATAAAAATAAGTTTGCCATTCCAAGATTTAGACTTGAAAGAAGTAGAGGCTCGTTTTTGGGAAAAGGCATAGCATTCTTTAATAAAGTTCCACAAGGAGTAATCGAGCTACCTTTAAATAAATTTAAAAAACATGTTAAAAAGACGCTCTGAACGAACGATATGTGTCCTTATTTCTTCTACCCATCTCTTTCACTCGATCGTGTCATGCCCGGAGAGTGAGAGGGACGGGTATAACCTGCAGGTATCATGTTAGCTCGACCGAGTTATAAGTCAAATAAGAGTTCATGACAGCTAAGCGGCTGTGAAATGTCGCTGAATAGCTTGTCATTGATGCAATAGAATAACGATGTCGTGGTACGGTACGAATAAGCAAAGCAGATCTGTTTAGGTCCTTAACAAAACCGCAATAAGAGTTGATGGTAGGTACTCTGAACAAGAATAAAATAATGAACCTCTTGAATATATACAAGAAATTCACAATCGGAAGATCATGGAATAAAAAAACGAATTCGGACTTTTTCAATTTCAATAGGTACCATGAAGAATACATCACATACAATTATGTCTTCTGTCCTACCTTTTTTGTAGGTTAAAGAATTTTAACATTTAATTATATTATAATGTTCATGTTTTTCAGCATTCTACATCACAACGGAGCAAGAATTCAATGTGATTAAGAAGAAGAATTCAATGTGAAGGTATGGGGATAGTTTGGGACCAGCAGTCCCCTGATTAACGAACCGTCGAAAACGCTTCCGACAGCGGAATGCATGCACTGACTCTATCAAACACTATAGAATAGACAAAGACAAAGTACAGAATTCGAATCCGATTCCGTTCCAACGGCTCGTAAATCAGGGGGCTGGAGAGTGACATGGGCTACTTTTTAACCCGAAAAGTATCACATTCCCGCTGGATAACGTAATGTAGTCCACGCGGGCGAAGCTGCGAGCGGAAGGCTAGTTAAATATAAAGTTGATCCCATTTAAGACTTTAAGTAAGAAATGTGTCTCGCCTTTATTGATTAACTTGGCACCGACAGAGTTGATTAAACAAAATTTAAGTTGGAAACTTTCGTTGAAACCTTGGTTACGTTCGACCTATTAGGATTTCTTACTATTTGCAATATTAACTTATTAACTTACTTATTAACTTTTGCAATATTGGATTCTGTTTGGAGATGGTTTACATTGAATGCAGATCTTGTGTAGTTTATAATCCCCTTCCCCCCTCGGACGTGTTTGAGAGTGGACGTGTGTTACGTTGGTCTCGTTAAATAATATATAATTAAAATTTTAAATCTAAAAATTCGAAGCCGTCACTGGATATGAACTCGTATTTCTTGAGTTTGGTGCGGTGCGTTTTGTCCGTTCGACCACCGAAGCAGCAACGAGCACCGGCGAAATTAAGGATATCACTCGGCTGGGTGCTACGGTCAACGCACTACGTCATCCTACGACACGCTATTTTGTATTATTACGCGAGTTTTAGAGTTCATTTTAGTGTGACAGCGCATCGTTTTGCAATGTCTACGAAAACAAAAAGGACCCCACCGCCTACTCCACTACAGATAGCAGAACCCGATCCGAATCCGAGTTCGGCCCCTGTTACGGATACTGAAAATGAAAGCTCCTGTAAGACCACAAGTAGACCTCGTGCCCGCAAGCGCCAGCATGGAGATGAGCAGCTATCTACTTTTATGGCGGAAGTAAGGAGCAGTATGGAGACCTTGAAAAATCAGCAGGCTGCGATGCAAAGTACTATCAAGGAAATACAAAATCAAAATAATGAAATTATAAAATCCATGGATTTTATATCCAAGCAGTACGAGGATATGAAAGATAAATTAATTAAAATGGAAACGGAGAGAAAGGCGCATACATACAAACACTTGAAACAAAAATGGAGAACCTTGAGAGAATCCACAAGCAAGCAAGTGTGGAAATACGGAACATCCCCTTCCAGAGGGGCGAAACAAAAGCCGATCTTTTGAGTCTTGTACGGAGGGTTGGTGGTGCCGTTAGTGTGTGTGTTGAGGATTGCCAAGTTCGAGACGTATTTCGATCGAACACAAATTATCGTAGATCTTTCTTCAGTTATCCTAAAAGATTAGATTCTAGCTTCATTCTAGGATCATAATAGGCAAAATAAGGATAAATAACTTAATACTGGACACCTAAATATGGACGGTCAGGTAAAGCCAACTTTCGTAAGTGAATCCCTTACTCAAACCGCGAGAAGAATATTTTTCCTTGCGAGAGAATTCAGCAAAAAGCATGGCTACGCGTACTGCTGGACTGCTCATGGACGGATCTTTCTTCGTAAGAAAGAGGGTGCTCCAGCACGTTTGATAAACGTGGATTCAGACCTCGAACATTTGCAGGCGCAACCCGATATGTGACTGGATCCCCACTTCTGGTATTTGTTTATTTTCATTTGCATGTCTTTCAATGTTCGATATTTTAAATTCATGTTTATCTCCATTAATATTTTTTTCTTTAAATTTTTTTGTATACCACAGTTTCAAATGTATCATACATACCACAATTTATTTGTTAATCTTATTACATTACTTAATTCACATACAGAACCAGACACTCATTTTATCTACACATTAAGCTCACAAACATAAAATACAACGATTAGAATTTCAACTGTTTCTACATTACTTGTAGCGCATTTCTATGTTCCTTGGAAATACACATTAATTATCAAATTAAAGTTTCAATGTTATCTTTAGACGATATTTCTGAAGAAATCGACTGAGTTTGCGTAAGTGAATCTTTTGTCTGCAGCCCGGAACATGTAAAAAATTATATAGACGTGTGTCACAAGTCTCTGAAAGTTATACATACAAACATACGCAGTATAACATGCAATTTTGATGCTCTCCCCCCAGGGAGGCGTTCTCTCTCCACTGCTCTGGAACCTGGTAGAAGACGACCTAATCTCACTCCTTAACTCAAGTCACTTTTACACCATAGGTTACGCTGACGACATCACCATTTTAACAATGGGACCGCAAGCGAGTATAACTTGTGACACCATGCAGGCTGCTCTGAAGAAAGTGGAAAGCTGGTGTAGGAAACATGACCTAGCCGTCAACCCAACAAAAACAGAACTGGTAATGTTCACCAACAAACGCCAAGTAGGTAATCACCGCCTACCTAAGCTGTTTGACACCTCTCTACAACTATCAAATGAGGTAAAATTCTTAGGTATTTTATTAGATAGTAAGTTAACCTGGAGCAATCACATTGAACACAAGGCAAAGACAGCTAGTGTCATCCTCTGGCAGTGCCGCAAGATGGTTGGTAAACGCTGGGGTCTTGCTCCAAAAATATTTCTCTGGCTGTACAATGCGGTCATCAAACCACTCATCAGTTACGGCTCGGTAGTCTGGTGGCCTAAAGCTGCTCAGACTGTCGGGGCAAAGAAACTGCAGAGTCTCCAACGTCAGGCCTGCTGTGCTCTCACTGGCTGTATGAACACTGCTCCAACTGCAGCGCTCGAGGTAATGCTGAACCTTACCCCACTGCATCTACACGTGCAGCAAAAGGCTGCGAAAGCAGTACTTAGACTAAAACACCTAGGCACTCTCAGGTTCAATAAGGTAAGACACATTAAAGGTCTACTGGAGGAATGGTTAGACACACCCCTTGTGGAGGCGATCTGTGATAAGGTCAAACCATCCTTCATCTTCGACAAGAAATACAAAATACAACTGGAGGACGCAGAAAGCTCTCGGGTACAACACAAAGCGCTTCTGATATTCACTGATGGCTCCAAGACCTCTGTAGGAGCAGGAACAGGCGTATTCTTAGAAGACCTAAACATACAAATTGCTCTGCCACTAAGTTCGTACAACACAGTCTTTCAGGCAGAGTGTATGGGCATTCTGTTGGCAGCTCAAGCAGTCGCAACAAGGGAAGTAACCGGCTACGACATTCTCATACTTTCCGACAGTAAATCAGCACTTCAGGCTCTAAATGGTAGTCGTAGCTCATCGAGTCTCATACAGGAGTGTCATCACAGACTAAACATGGTGGGTACACTCAATAATATTACTATCCAATGGATCAAAGGCCACAGTGGATCACGTGGAAACGACCTGGCCGATGAGCTGGCGAGGAGGGGATCGGATAGGGTGATGATTGGCCCTGAACCGGTCGCACCCATTCCGGCGAGCTGGTTTGCTGGTAAGATCCGTGATCACACTACCCTTACGCACCAACATGAATGGAGCTCACTGGAAACATGCAGGCAGGCGAAAATGGCACTACCGCGCCTGGACGCCCGTTTGTCCAGAGCTCTCATTAAGCTAAGTAGATCACAGTTACGCCTGGTGACGGGTGCTATAACAGGACATGGAAATTTCAACAGACACCTTTTCAACTTAGGTATCACCGACAGCCCCCTATGCAGGGGTTGCATGAGGGCCGAAGAAACAGCTGCTCACGTCCTGGTAGAATGTGACGGAGTGGCCCCCTACCGGGCGAGGTACCTCGGCTCGCCTGGAAGCGTCCACGAAGCGGTCTCCGACGTGAGGGCGCTGGGTGCTTTCCTGGCAGAGCTGGGCTGGCTGGAGTAATCCGGCTGCACACCCTCCACACGCAAAATAGGCGCAATAAGACGTCGAGTTGCGGAAAACGCCCGTATCGATTGAAGAAGAAGAAGAAGAGAGAATGGCTACGCGTACTGCTGGACTGCTCATGGACGGATCTTTCTTCGTAAGAAAGAGGGTGCTCCAGCACGTTTGATAAACGTGGATTCAGACCTCGAACATTTGCAGGCGCAACCCGATATGTGACTGGATCCCCACTTCTGGTATTTGTTTATTTTCATTTGCATGTCTTTCAATGTTCGATATTTTAAATTCATGTTTATCTCCATTAATATTTTTTTCTTTAAATTTTTTTGTATACCACAGTTTCAAATGTATCATACATACCACAATTTATTTGTTAATCTTATTACATTACTTAATTCACATACAGAACCAGACACTCATTTTATCTACACATTAAGCTCACAAACATAAAATACAACGATTAGAATTTCAACTGTTTCTACATTACTTGTAGCGCATTTCTATGTTCCTTGGAAATACACATTAATTATCAAATTAAAGTTTCAATGTTATCTTTAGACGATATTTCTGAAGAAATCGACTGAGTTTGCGTAAGTGAATCTTTTGTCTGCAGCCCGGAACATGTAAAAAATTATATAGACGTGTGTCACAAGTCTCTGAAAGTTATACATACAAACATACGCAGTATAACATGCAATTTTGATGCTCTCCTCGTTCTGTTAGAAAGAATTAGTATCCAGAATGATATCATCATATTGACAGAGTGCTGGTTGAGCGGGATCACGGCATTACCTGTAATAGATGGTTATACATCCTACGCATCTGAATTTCGAAACCAAAATGAAGGTGTTGTAATATATGTTAAACCAGATGTAAAACATAATATTATTGTGCCACCAATATTTGATGCTAACTGTCTCATTTTAAAATATGACAACGATATAATTTCTGTGATGGTATGGAGCTCTGTTTGTCAACATTAAGATCAGTCAATTCCGTTGCTTTGATAGGAGACATCAATATTAATATTTCACCCAATAGCAAGGATCCCAACTGTGACAAATATTTAGATTTGATGGCGTGCCATGGCTTGTTGGCAGGTCATACCTTTTCCACGCGTATGAATAACTGTTTAGACCATGTAATGCTCAGATCGAACAGGTGTGCCACAACTCTAGTTTTGGATTCCCTTGTCACTGATCATGGCCCGGTAATATTCAGCTTGGATTACAAAATTAAGAGAGAGCAGTCCAGAAACGCGTATCTTAAAATTAATTACCCGCTGGTAATCAAGGAACTGTCTGAAACAAATTTTAGTAACGTTTATAACAGTACTGATGCTAATGTTGCGGCGGTTGAACTTATTACTACTATTTCTAATGTCATTAAAAATAACTCTAGTAAAGTTAACATCCCGCATCGCAAGCGTGCAATAAAACCATGGTTGACACCTGGTCTTGTGCGCTGTATCAGATATCGTGACAAAATGCACAAAAAGGCCAAAAGTAATCCTAACAACGCCATTTTGCAGGTGACGTATACAAGGTACCGTAATTTCTGCAATAATCTCTTAAAAAAACTTAAAACAGAATATGAAAAACATGAACTTAATAAAAATAAAGATAATCCAAAGGGTATGTGGAAAACACTGAATAAAATTACTAATATTAAACAACGTATGCCTCTCACAAAAAAGCTTCTCAATTTAGCTCAGGATCAAAATGATTCTGTTAACTTAATTAATGATTACTTTGCCAACGTTGGTTCTACCTTGGCTGAAAGTATTCTGATTAAGCAATGTGATGGATGGCCTTTACCACCTAATAGTAGCTGTAAACCTATTTCGCAGTGTAATTCTATGGCGTTGTTAGAAACCGATTGCAAAGAGATAGAATCCATCATTGCAGGCCTCAAAAATGATTCTGCACCTGGTATCGACAATATACCGACGCTAGTTATCAAGAGTGCTATGAATAATTTGAGCCCTCCTTTGACTTAGCTGTGTAATTTATGTTTACAAACGGGTACTTTTCCCACTATATTAAAGAGGGCCCTGATACATCCTGTATTCAAAAGTGGAGACAAGAGTAGCGTCGGTAACTACAGGCCTATTTCTGTATTGTCAGTGGTCTCAAAAATCATCGAAAAGGTTCTAAATAGTAGACTTATTGCGTTTCTACAACTAAATAATGTAATCTCCAAAAATCAATTCGGTTTTTTGAAAGATAAATCCACAGAGGATGCAACTTTATTACTTACCGAGACAATAGCCAGACATCTAGACAGCGGTGAAAAGGTCTTAGGCATCTTTTTAGACCTGGCCAAGGTCTTTGATACGGTCTCCATTCCTCGGCTACTTTGTAAGTTAGAGTCAATTGGTGTGCGCGGAATTGCACTTGAAATTTTTCGGAGCTACCTCTCAGATCGCACTCAATGTGTTAAGGTAGGTGATTACATAAGTACTTTTACTAACCTCTCTTTTGAGGTACCACAAGGACTACCTTGTCACGTTCTTACCTCCTTCCCCCTAAATCTACCGGGATAAGGATAGGAAAAGAAACGCGAACAAATGATGAGTTAAGATATGTTTTTATATTAAAATAAAATACCGATGAGAGGGAGCGGTCATGGGTGAAGCCCAAAGAATTTATAAGGTAGACTTGGCTCGATTTCCTGCTAGTCGGGTACTTCCCGTGTTGAGCGCCTCGGTGAGGGACAGGAGCTCAGCAGGGACGCAACAGGAACGCAACAGGAACGGTGTCGGGCACAACAGGAGCGCAGCCCAAGGTGACCTTCAGGTAAAGGTAGCAGTGACCTCGGACCCTGGAACGCGCCATCAAAAGGCGTTACTCCCTCATCCAATAATGTGCGATCACCAACGGCAGCAACTACTGGGATAGTACCGTAATGAGCTGTTGTGCCGTGGTGTTCGCAATCGGTTACGGAGATTAAATAATAAGATGAACAAGAATTTAAATTAGCTAACGTAAAATATATATTTTTTTTCATACATAAAGTGGGTAGATCCAAATGGAAATTATTTGACTAAGCAAATTACGTTATAGGAAGAGAGTTGGGCCCAACACACTAGTGTTGGGCCCAACTCTCTTCCTCGTGTATATCAACAGCCTGTGCTCACTATCTCAACCACATTGCACGATTATTACCTATGCTGATGACACGGCTTTGATCGTACACGGAAGAGACTGGGAAGAAGTTAAACGCTATGCAGAAGACTCACTTTAAACTATAATGAAATGGTTAGACGTTAATCTTTTGACTCTAAATGTTGACAAGACCAAGTACATAGCATTCAGTCATCGATCTAGTACGCTCCCAAAGGCTGACTTTTGTATCAAAGCTCACAAATGTGATGATGAGTCCTACTGCTCCTGTGCTGTTTTGGAATGCGTTCCCTACTTAAAATACCTGGGTCTTATAATTGATAGCTCCCTGAACTGGTCAACAGACATGAAAAATTTTGCTTGTCGTGTAAGAAAGCTCATTCCTTCATTCAGGAAACTTAGATGCTCTGCAGACTATAACACATTACTGTGTGTTTACTATGCTCTTGCCCAGAGTATTCTCCAATATTGCATTGTAGTTTGGGGCGGCATTGGAATAACTACACTCCTACCTCTTGAACGAGCCCAAAGAGCAATTCTAAAGGTCATGCTAGGGAAACCCCGAAAGTACAGCACTTTCCTTCTTTACAGCGAATGTCCTGTTCTCACGGTTAGGCAGCTCTTTATTTTACACACTGTACTTAAAAAGCATAAAAACATTGCCTACAAACCACAAGCGCAACAAAAGTAGGGTATGCCCTTTGGTAGCTCATTAATCAGAACTGGCAAGGCGTCAGTTTTATATTAGTAGTTGTCTGTTGTATAATAAAGTCAACAGAGTTTGTAATATTTATCCGCTCACTACTCGTAAATGCAAAGAAAAACTCTTGGGTTGGTTAAAAATTCTTAATTATACGGAAACAGAAGAAATTTTTCAAAGATAAAGCTGCCATCTCACTTACATATACACACATGCACGCGCAAACACACACACACACACCCACACACACCCACACACACAAACACACACACACACACCATATACACACACATATACACACACGCACACACACAAACACACATTAATACACCTTAAACTGTGGTAGATAACTACATCGTGGTAAAATTGTATATTAGTTTTCAATTTTGATTTCTTTTTTTGCATTTGTAGTATTTTTATAATGGTTTATATTCCATAAAAATTATTAACTTTTGTTTAATCTCTTAGTAAGTGAGTTACCAATATTATGTGAAATGTGTTTGGGTGGAGACGCTGGCAGCTGTGGTACAGTTCATACTAGTACAGCTGCCAACGTTAACCTCTTAAATCTTTTATGCAAAGTTTGTGTACCTAATTTATTTAGTAGCTTAAGAGAATAAATATGTAAAAGTCAATAAACTATTATTTATTTATTATTTATTTATTATTTAATATGGCATGTGGTTTTTCTTTTGAGTAACTATAGTGTTAATATTGCAATTTATGAATTAAGTTTGAACATAGAAAATACATAATAAGATTTTAATATGTGCTCCACTTTTATAATTTATAATCATTGGATTGTTAATTCAGGCAATGTTGATTTTATCAATAATATTGTATAAACTATTAATATTCTCTTAATTAGAAACGATGCACATAGGTTGGTTACGTTAGCAAACTTTGTAGTTTTAATAAAAGTTGGTTTATAGTTTCAAATGAAATGAGTATGCGCCGACACTTTCAAAATTAGCCAAAATGTATGAAATGGGGGCCGATTCTCAGGCAATCGAGAAAAGTTCACATTTATAGCTCTAAATTCAAATATAACACAGTTTTTGTATTGTCAGAAATTCACAATCGAAAAAGTTCGATCGAAAACCAGTCGAACGCTAAGAATGGTAAAAACCAAAAGATGTTCGTATACGAACTTAGCTGTCAAAATGAATTTGTTGACATGTGAGACAGCTTAGTTTGTTTGAAACTTTCTAATTTTTCAATAGAAACCACAAACAAAATGTTCGACATACGAATTACCACACTGAAAAAGTTCGAATGCCTGAGAATCGGGCCCCTGATCTTAAATATAATAACTATGGCACATAGAACTTAAATGTAGTAATAAACAATGTTAAAAATACTGTCTTCTGTGGTTATATTAAGTCTAATTTTGATGGCCAGCACTTTCAGAAATAACCCGAAAATGTATGGAGCCTGGGCTGCCTGGGTGATGTCCTTTGCTCATATCTTAAAATGGTTACGGTTTACAGCACTACAATTTTCCCATAGCAAATATTGTTTGCATAGCATATATCTACAATATTAACGTACCTTGTTAATATTGTAGATATATATCGGTCCGTTTGTGTGCAGCAATTTAAAAAAAAGGCACCAAAACCGCCCATTGCCCTTTTATTATTGCTAAGTTGGCTAGATTAAGACAAACTTGACATATCTTGTCTGTGGCTTGGCATTATGGCGGTTGCCTTGGAAATCGGAAACAGTTTTATTTACTTGATTTTGTGAAATAAGTGAGATCGTAGTGGGGCTTCGATCAACAATAACACCTACAACCTTGTAGTTCTAGATACATAGTTGGAGTGACAGACATGGCCGAGCGTTATACGCCCACTTAAGAGTACCTATATTTTATATAAGTAGATTATTTTGACAGTGTCAACGTTTTGACGTACCACAATGCCTCAGTGTGTGTTATAAAATTGTAAAAATAACTCTCGATATAAGAATGTATCGTGCTGTCTTAAAAATATAAATTATAAGATACCTATATGTTTTCATGAAATAAAACACTTTGGTTTTTAAAGTCATACCAACATTTTGCAAAAGAACAGCGAATCTATGGAGTAGTTTTATACCACGGACCTGAAAAAAAAACGGACGTACGTAACCTCGTCTAATCATGAGTGAAGCATGCTAAATGGCCGCCCGTTTAGGTGTGTGCATGATTTGGCGCTATTCATAAATTGCACATACATAATCCACAACGGGTTAGCACTTAGCCTTCATCACAGCTGATGTTAAGATTGATAATGCTGAAGGTGGAAGCACACTACTCCCGGAATCATCGTCAGACTTCAATAAGTTGTTGTTCCCTACCTTAAACACCCAGGTACTCATAAATTGGCCGTCTATCTGTCCAAGTTAGCGATGACGCATAAAAACTATCTAATCCAATACCTTTTTATTCTTTAGAAAATCCCATACGCTCTAAGGAAATGCTTTAGTTTATTTATACTCACCTTTAGAATATGGAATCAAATGTATTGAGCGATATAATAGGTAGTGATCTCTTTGACGGATTGAAAACAGGATGCCGGCTTACACACACAACTCATCTGACCCGGTGGTAATATTTGAAACAAAATTTTTTTTACTGCAGACTGCTTTTTCGTTAATTTTGTATCGCAAAGCAAGTGTCGCCAAACCGAGTTAGATATGTTTGTGGGGCTTGTATTTTAGTTTTTAATTGCCTTGCCAGTTGATAATAGTTAAAATGCACTTTTTACGGCTTTGGAAATTTTTAGATTTTCGGAAGACATTTCAAGTAGTCAAGTGATGAAAACTAATGTTTCTTTTTTTATTTTGTACATACTCATAATGAGATATTACTTAATTAAACATCTTTTAGTTATTGTACAGGAACTTGGCATTAACCTTCCTCGGTTCTTTAAACACTATTTACACGTGAGGCCTTCGGGTCATGTTGACCCTATTTCAAAAATATGAAGCAATTGTTTTAAATTAAATACAAATCTTATTATTTCTAAAACACATTTATTAAATAAAAATAAGGATACTTACAATAAACGACTATATTTGTATATTACTCATTTTATTGGCAACATAAAAGGCGTAAAATTCGCTTCCGTCGGACTTTGCCAGAAGCCACCGATTCGACGCCGAAAGTCACCTAAAGTTTTTCTTACTAACCTAATCTTAAGTTTTGTATACTAACAGATTTGTTGTTATTTTTGATATTTATTTTATTTTAAGGTATATATCTATGGGCCATTGCAGCCTGAAAATAAATGATTATGATTATGATTATGATTTTCATTCTCGGGTATTATTGACCCGAGGAACCTAAGACGGAAAAATCTTAATTTTCTTAAAATAAGAGACTTCACCATAATTTTACAATAATAATATATAGTGAATGCATAATTAATAATTGTCATAAAGTCTTAGTAAATTATATTAATAATTATGACTTTTACTGACAGTTAAATTTCAGTTTCGGGTCAATATGACCCGAAGAACCGAGGAAGGTTAAACTAAACATTCTTCTACTGTAAATATTTCAGCCTTTGCCAATTTAGTCTGAAACTTGAGAACGTAACGATGCACTTACACAATTATGGTTTATTTTCAGGTACTACGCTAATGAAAAGATGGAAAACTATTCGGGACAATTACACGAGGGAGTCTAAACGGCAAAAAAGCTTCCATCTGGATCTGGATCTTCGAAACACACACGATATAAGAGTTAAATAGCTAATAATAAGACAGAGAGCAACTACGAAACTTCTGGAACAACTAATTCCGGACAATGAAGACTTGATGCTACCTCCTACAAAGCAAATTGAAGGGCCAAGGAAAAAACAAAAACTAAATGCCGTAGATAAACAAATAGTTGAATACAAAAAAGTTTGGCCGCAAGATAACAACCAGCACCACTTA
The DNA here is from genome assembly GCA_949710035.1 of Crambus lathoniellus. NCBI lineage: Eukaryota > Metazoa > Arthropoda > Insecta > Lepidoptera > Crambidae > Crambus > Crambus lathoniellus. The sequence goes on from OX453296.1 coordinate 37,240,524, forward strand.
TTAAAGACGATAATGAGTTTATATTTATCATTATACACGGAGCTTAAAAACGTAGCTGCGAATCGGAGGATACAAATAAAGATTGAATTGCTTAATGCCATTTCAGAAAGCACAAAATAAAACAAATCGCTATCAATATGCATATTTTGCTTATTCCAGATATACGACTAGACCTCCAACAGAAGCATGTCCCCTTACACTCTTCACAGCAATGGTCTACAACTACCATCGACGTGGTCGCGGTCACCTTCCAGTCCTGATTTGTACCCTTCGGAGAGCTTGGATTTATTTGAATAAAAAATAAATAAAAATAAATAAATTTAATTTTGCCATAATGTTATACCGAGTTTTCTTCTGAAAAAAATTGAGTATCTTAAAATTGTTGAATCACCCGTTAAATCAGCTTTTGTAATTTTGCAGAAGTTCATCAAAAGATTTTATAGACATTCAGAAATAATTAAAAAACCTTGGTTCCATGTTGTCTTAACTGTGTATACAAATGTGACAAATATTCTATGCGTGTCAATCTATCTCTATTTATTCTATTTGTCGCTGTCGTCGTTTTTTATAGCGACGCATACTGGTTAAATTCTTTAAAATTTTGGAAGTAGACATCAAAGTCCTCAGATCGGTCTGATTTTTTTTCTATGGTTACCTTTTAGTTTTTAAGGCGCTACTCGGAAAAAGTATGGACTTTTTGATATAAAACTATAGGACGGTTAGAGTTGTTATAAATCTGGTAATAAGATATATATTTCTTCATACCTTTATCTAGAATCGTATAGTTTCAGAAACACGATTTTATGATTTTGCCTCGACACTTTTTCTTTTCGAAAATACCTCTAAAAATACGAAATATCAAGATTATTCTTAAATGGGGATACATATACTATTGAAAATTGGTTTAATTAGTGGACACCAATAATATTTAGGATCGTGTAGAAGATTTTTTTTTTAAATCGCTATAGTTTTTTAATATGAAGTGATTTTGTGTTTCTTTTGCGTTATCTGCGAAATCGGTCTCGCTCCCGCGCGTGTCTTTTTCTCATTGCTATCTCGCTTCAGCACGATTTTTCCGAGTATCGCCTTAATAAGTGATTCTAATTGCTGTTTTTTCGAAAAAGGCGCCAAACATAGGGAAAAAAATTGTTGGGGTTTTTATTGTATGGGAGAAAACTTAATTTAATTTTTATTTTCGAAACCAAGTGAGCTGTCAACATGTGGGTGGTTACGGGTTATAGGGGACATGATTCTCTACATTTCGTCCAAAGACAGCTACTCGCTATCCCTGACGCCTTCGGAACAATAGACGTTTAAAAATTGACATATAAAATTCTTGGTTAACTCATTTTCTATACTTGTCAATACGTGAACCTATACAAGCAAAGTAACATAATCGTAACAAAATAAAACTGCGACGTATTACCTCATTTTACACACGTCAAGGTAGTTTACCGAGGCAAAATCATTAAAATAATTCAATAAATATTTATAAAATTTTATTAAAATTTTCTGTACTTTTTCATTTATATTTGACTGTTGTAATTAGTTACAGTTTTGAGAATTATTATGAATTATTATAACTTTAAATAATTCAAATTACAACCGTATAAAGAAGAATTAACCTGGTTTTATCCTGATTCTTTAATGCATCATTAGATACATTTGGTAAATGATCATAAAATCTAAATATTCACTAAGATTATTCATCTAAGAAAAAGTTAACTAGTAAATGAGCTCTGAAAACCGAAAAGTATGGATAAACGGTGCCTATATTTATGTCTGCCTAAATAATTTGCTCACTACCCACATTAGTAATAATATAATAATAAAATTCTTTATTCATGCCAAAATAACTAAAGCTATGGTAAACAAATAACAAGTTCTGTGTTGGTAAGGCAATTAAGGTAACAATTCTTGTAAAAGTGATCGTAACTGACCCTAAAAGGTTATAAGATATAACCTGTAAATAGGGATTCAGCACCTTTCCCCATGTTATACCTTATTTAAGACGATCATAACCAGTTTATAGTCTAACTATTACATTTTGAGCTTACTGTTAAATGTCAGATATCAATTTATCAATTTATACAATTTACTTGCACTATTGCAAGTGGGTTATGCACTTAGTTTTATGTTTATGTACCTAATTGCGTTCGAATGTGAATGAGTGTGAAAGTGTGTATGTGTGTGTTGTGTGTGTGTGTGTGTGTGTGTGTGTGTGTGTGTATTTGTGAGTATGTGTATTGGTATAAGACAACGTGTGTTGATGTGGGTGTGTGTGTGTATGTAGGTTATAAGAATAGTGTGCCTTTCGTTGTATTTAGGATAACACTGCCAACAGACTTTCCGACTCGTCGTACGATTGGCCAAGGAGCCAGTCAAATATAGTTCTTTTACATTGGGTTAATGGTAACTGATGGTGAGACATTATTTTATTAATTTTATTGTATAGATAAGGTCCGAGAAAAAATAAAAATCCTTTTGAAAATGCAAAGTTGGTTCTGGGAATATCACAAACTTGGAATTTTCTTCTCTTATCGGAGTGTATAAAAGGTCATTACACATGTGTAATGATGATTAGGTGTATGAAGTGCATTCTTCATATTTCCTACAATTTAGATTTCAAGAAATTGTCTGCACTAGGCAATGACAAACTACTGCAAAAAGCAAGAAAAGAGATGACTCAAGATGAACTTTTCAAAAGGACCGGACTGCTTCTCGATATTGTCAAACATGGTTTTGGCACAACGAACGATGGAAACACAGCCCGCAGATTTTTCCGTAATTACGATAAGAGATCAGAAATAACAGGAATAGAAGCCAATCTTATTAAAAATTTCGCAGTAATTTTACAAACTATTTCATCAGGAGAAAATATCAATATAGAAAGTTTCAAGCAATACTGCAGAGAGACAGAGGATCTGTATTCATGGTATTATATGCCATCAAGCGTTCATAAGCTGTTAATCCATGGAGCTGATATTTGCAAGTATTTCTCTTTTATACCTGTGGGTATGTTATCTGAAGAGGCACCTGAAGCAAGGAATAAAGATTTCAGATATATCAGGGAGAGGCATTCCAGAAAAATTGGGAGAGTAAAAACTAACCAAGACATCAAATTATTTTTTTGTTAGCTCTGATCCCTGCATCACACATCTTAGACCAAAGTTCAGGTTAGAAAAAACAGCACTATTTGAAGAAGCACACAATCTTCTCTTAGAGAACCCTGAGACTGCAATTAATACTGATGGAGATGCAAATAAGTTTTTTTTAGATCTTACTCAGCACCCTGATCCATTACAGAAATTATTTAAATTGTTTTGTTGTTTTGTTATATTTTTAGAATAGAATATAAATAGTTAATTGTGATTCTTTGTATTTTTATTAAAATTGGAATGTCAAATAAAGATTTACTTGTATCTATGTTTGTGTTTTAACTTATTAGTGACATACTTTATGAGTAATGGTAACAGTTCGGAGAATCATGATAACGAAATAAATCTGGATTTATTTATTTATTAAAGTAAATCCAGAATTTCATATGGGAATTTTAAAACGTCTATTGTTGCGAAGGCGGCAGGGATATCGAGTAGCTGTCTTTGGACCAAATGTTGGATATCATATCCCCTATAACCCATAACCACCCTTATGTTGACAGCTCACTTGGTTTCGAAAATAAAAATAGGTTTTCTCCCATACAAAAAAAAATTAACAATTTTTCACAATGTTTAGCGCCTTCTTCGAAAAAATTGCAATCAGTAACACTGATTAAGAACTGAAAGGTAACCATAGAAATAAAAATCAGACCGATCTGAGGACTTTGATGTCTACTTCCAAAATTTTAAAGAATTTAACCAGTGTGCGACGGTAGAAACGCCAAGTAATCTTTGACGTCCTTATCCGAACTGTGTCAGAAGTATATTCGCCCTAGTAACGCTCGTCGAACGCCAAACATAGCGCTGAGTGTGTACGCTATCAACGCTCGCCAAACGCAACGCCGCCGAGCGCCCGTTGTGTACAGTTGTGCGATTCTCTAAGATTCAATCAACAAACTCGACGTTCTTTTTCGCTTGACCTTCACTTGTTTATTATGAATTTGGACATAAAGAATCGAAGTGAACGACGATGTGACGGTGAAACTTCGTTAGAGAATTGCAACCCAGTTGTGCGATTCTCTAAGATTCAATCAACAAACTCGACGTTCTTTTTCGCTTGACTTTCACTTGTTTATTATGAATTTTGACATAAAGAATCGAAGTGAACGACGATGTGACGGTGAAACTTCGTTAGAGAATCGCACCCCAGGCTCTAAGTCACAATGTGTAAGTAAGGGCTCAAAAAGTTACCAAAATTGATTCAAACAATTCAAGTGAGCAAATGCGTGTGTTCGCTACATCATCGTCAACTAACGACGTGTGTTTATTATCAAAGTTACTTGCATCGATGCCTTGTTCGATGTGCAACCGAAATCAAAACAAGCTTCACCCGTTGACCGTAACCAAACACTAATCTCCTACGTAATAAGATCGATTTTTACATTAGAACTGTTATGCCTTATTTGCTGTAGGTAGTACCCTCTATTGTGACATCTTAAATGATCTAAGGAGCTAAAGTTAGCTGAATGGATGTCAGTAAACTATTTTGATCACGTACTCGGATCGGCTCACTTTCTTGTTGAAAGCCCAGAAATCTGACACCGTCAGGGAAAAGGGTTGGACCGTCATCTGTATGATTATCTGAAAGCATAAACTTTACCGTACCTACACACATTTATAACGATTCCATAGAAGTATGTAATTGAACAACAAACAAAATACTAAAACAGAAAAAGAATGGGGCATCTAAAAAAAAAGACTAAACAGCTTGGTCACACTTTGATTTCTTTTTATTGTACAATATACTGTGTATATTGTATGCCACTATAGTATATCATCTTTTATAAGTAAGTCTTTATTTGCTTCTCTGTTTAACCCAGTTGTTACTGAAACTAACTTTTTATCGCCAAAAAAAAAACAACAAGAATAAAATGATCACTCATTATGTTTGAACTCAGTGTAATTTTTATAACGATCGGTCGCTGTAAATGACAGTACCTAGCTGTGCGCGACTTCGTACGCGTGGAAGGGTCACTTTCGGCAGCATTTTTTATTTTTTAGGCTAATTATTTTGCAAATACACAGGTGCCGCCTATACATAATACCTACGCCGCGCTGCTGCGCCGCTCCACCGCTCATTGTCACAGAATATTGTGTATGGCGCGCGGCGTTTGGCAAGTTTCTTACTTGCTTTAATTTCAGTTTCACATTTTGTAATGACTCTATAATTATCTTCATTTCTTCTATATTTTTATATTCTGAGCTGGAAGCTTTTTGTCGACGTCATCACACAAAAACTTTCATCCCCTATTTTTACCCTCTTTAGGGTACATTTTTTACAAACTTTGAATTTCGTATTTATTCATATCTAATCAAAAGCCTAAATAATAAGTTTCAAGCTTCTAGCTTCAAAAATAACTTAATTTCCATACAAACTTTCATCTCCTATTTCAACCCCTTACAGTTACAGCCCTTTTTTCGCATTAAAAAGTAACCTATGTCCTTTCTCAGGCTTTAGACTATCTCTGTATATAATCTCTAATATTGCTTTTCCAAACAAAATAGTTAATAATAGTACAGGTGATTTTGTTTAAAATTAATTCACCATTTACTAATGTTAAAATAATATGGTACAGTAATTGGATTTAAGTCACAGTATCAGGCAGTGTATAGACATTTTACTTCGACAATGGCATCGTCCTCAAACAAACCATCTGGTGAGGCACCCAAGAAAGGATAGGTTTCAGACATCAAAACATCCCACATCTTACTTGTATACTGTACATTTCTTTAAATTTTGATATACTCGTAGCCATTGGTTCATTAATTTGACCATGCATGGTAGCTTTAGATTTAAACTCTTTGGGTGAATAAATTTATTTGTCAAGTAGGGTTTGCAAGAGTCGGAGCAATGGCAAATTGTGTGGAAATTACTCGCAGTTAAATGATTTTCTCGTATTTTTTTCCATAACTCACACTTGTTTTGGTCAGAATTTTCTTGAATTTCCATTAACTGTTGTCTATTTACATTAACTATATATAATTTTTCCAATGTAAGCTGTTCACCTGATTTTGCTTCATAAAATCAGTGATCCCACTCCACTGCATAGGTATTAGCAGGATAAAAAGCATTTTTCAACCATTTTTCAACCCTAAAAATTGCATTGTGAATGCAAAAAAGTAAAAATTTAAATAACAATATCTTCCGTTTTTATAGGATCAAAGTTTATAGATTTAGTTTTTCTCCGTTTAACTGGTAAATCCTCTTAGTCCTAGCGGTACGCCAAAAAATGCTGCAAATGGTGTTAAAGGCATGAAAATCGGAACGATTGATCTTTAGGACATAAGAATCAATTTGACCCGTAGCACGAAAAAAAAAACGAAAAAGGAGAGGAGTTATGACGTCATCTTTTATTGGTATGGGAAAAAATTTTTTTTTGTTCTGAAACCTGTCGTGTAAGGTATCTAATGAAAGGGCTTACTAAGCCAATTCTAAAAATGTATTACATCATTATATTTAAGTCACTTGTTTTAAATGAAAATAAAAATCATTTTCAAAACATATCGAAGAAAACAATTTCAAAAATATTTACATTTAGTATTTTTTTATAATTTTTATAAATTACAAAATGTGATAAAATCACAATTAGTTGAAACATGTATGAAAAGTTTAATTTTAGACACTGAGGATGATAAAGACTAATGCGAGAGGAGCTTTCAATCATTTTATCACTGAGGAGACGCCCGCTGACATTTGTCTCCACGAGGAGAACGAGGAGTTTAAGATAGAACCTGTCGAGACTTTGACTCCTAAGATCGATGATACTTTGAAAGGTAGGTGGATGATAAAATAAAAACTGAAAATGGAATGAAAATGAAAACTCCTCCTCTCTTTTTTCGGGTTTTTTTTCGTGCTACGGGTCAAATTGATCCTTATGGCCTAAAGATCAATCGTTCCGATTTTCATGCCTTTAACACCATTTGCAGCATTTTACTGAATTTCGGGATGTACCGCTAGGACTAAAGGTTATGTTACCTTTCAATGAGCTTTTCCTTATTACCAGTGTCTTTGGCGCCTCTGTTTTTGAGCTCAATCTTATCAGTTCGGCAACCTTTTTCTGGCCGTATCGTAAGTAATAAAATCAATAACACTTCTAAATACAATAGAATTGCACTAAAATGTCTTAGATTAATAACTCTATTATAATTTCGGTACGAGTCTGTTTTATCTGACAGTTGTTTGTTTTTTTTATTGTTGATAGGCAAGCGCTTGTCTGTTATCTCGCCTGATGGTAAGCGATGATACGATCTAGGATGAATCGCACTTGCCTAGAAGATACCTCGCGACTTGAAGGCCCCCAGATTGTACCTATCGGGAAACACAGACTCAGGCAAGGAGTTCCATTCAATAGCGGTGCGGATGATAAAATTTGAGGATAACCGCTTAGTTCTTATTTTTGGAATATCCACCGAAAAACGGTGGCGCTGATTCGTACGTCTGGTCGTCCGATGGAAGAAGGGAGATGGCACAATTAGGTTATGCAACTCCGCTGCACACTCACCGAAATGTATCCGATAAAAAACCGATAAGCTTGCAACCTTGCGTCTATGCTCGAGGCTTTTAAGCTTTTCATCGAACAGATTATCGTTGCCGATGAGCTTCCTGGCTCTCCGTTCAATAGCTTCAAGCGTCTGGATCTGGTATTTGGCGGAGCCATCCCAAAGGTGAGAATAGTACTCCATACACGATCGAACTTGTGCTTGGTATAGATTGAGCAGCTGTTCCGGCGTGAAATACTTTCTCACCTTTGCCAGTACGCCAAGCTTTTTTGATGCTAATTGAGCCTTGCACTCAATAAAAGATCCAAAATTGAGTGTTGGAGTCAGCGACATGCCGAGAAGCTCTAGGTGTTCTGTAATCGGTACATACACCCCGGAAAGTAGGAGCTAGGTCAAAATTACTCCTTTTGGCAGAGAACAGACACGCCTGGGTTTTTGAAGGATTGAACCTGACCAAATTGGCTTCACACCAATCGGAGACTGCCTGCAGTGATAGGTTCATACGTGTGACCATCGCTTCCCTAAGACACTGGACCTGATCTGCACTGGCTCGAGCATCAGATATATAGCTCTCTACAACGGTGCTGTCATCTGCGTACCCCAAAATACCGGGTATTAGCAGATCATTAATATGCAGCAGGAACAGCGTTGCAGAGAGTACCGATCCCTGCGGGACTCCGGCATTGATAGCCAATTGGTCGGACGAGCAGCCATCAATGACAACTCGAATCGTCCGATCCCTCAGAAAGTCCGATATCCAGATACACAAACCGGTGGGAAGTCCGTATGATGAAAGCTTACCGATAAGGCTATCATGCCACACCCTGTTGTTTAGACCTGACGCATACGAAGCGCCCGCCGCCTGGTGGCAGAAAAAATATCGAACACCCTCATTACGGTCGGCTCAATATTTAAAAAGAGAAAATATCAAAATGGACGGCCTGCTGGGCAGCGGTTGACAACACGTGCGTGCCTCTCACCACCAATCACAGCGAAAGTACCTGCTCCGAGAGGGACCTGCGAGATGCGACGGCCCGGCCGGAGCCGTTAATACCGCTGCTGCCTACTGGGCATCATCTTTGTGAGGAACCACGGCTCGAAAAGAAGAAGAAAAAGCGAAAGTACGTAGCAATATCAAAGTATTATTTGGCGAAAGCGAGAGATAAGCGACGGCCGCCGCCATACAGTTTGCGATAATTAAGCGACAGTAACGCTGTTCGAAGATGTATCGTAATATTTATCAACTCTCGTTGCACACAGTATACATTAGTAGGATTAAATTCATCAATTGTTCTAATCAACACTTTTGATGAATTAGCTTTTAGGCAGATTTTGGTATTACCAATGCGTGGATAATTATTTCATTTATGGTATTGATAGGATGCCTAATTAATAACCTCCGCATGTCATTTTGTCGATTTAGGTAACCGTATCAAATGATTATTGTGGTTTTGCGATGAATAGCCATGAAAGCTTATTTGTTTTGAATTATTAATCCGTACTATATCCGTATTATAAACGTGAAAGTGTGTTTGTTTGTTTGTCGGTCTTTCACGTCAAAACGGAACAACAGATCGATGTAATTTTTGGTATGGGGATAGCTCGGAAGCTGGAGAATAACATAGGCTACTTTTTATCCTGGAAAACATTACATTCCCGCGAGATAACATCGTGTAGTCGAATCCGCATTTGCCTGCGTGTTGGGTCATGGCTCATTCTCATCTATCCATAATGAAAGCCTGTGTCTTAGGAGTGGACCATTAAAATAGCTGAAGAAGAATTATGGTTTTTTGTCATTTCTGCATGGCATTGGTCACGGGGTATGGCCAAGGCGACATGACATGACGACAAATATGGCGAGTTAAAGTATTGATAGCCAGGCATAATAAGTTGACATGACAATGACTACATCAGCTATTGTAATAATTTATGTAAACAATATCAAGGAACATTCACCTTATCGTTAAACAGCGGTTCTTAGCAAACAAAAGAATAAATAGAAATAAAAAAATAAAAAAGAATAAAAGCCAAATTAAATTTTAAAATTAAATACAACCAACAACGGACTTACAGACTTTCAGAAGGTATTACCGCTGCTGATTTGCGATCGCGATTCTAAGTCGTTTCCGCTACGTCAAGTGGGAAAGATTCCTCTTAGATAATTTTGCTTTTGTGTTTTAAATAAATAAATAAAAACTGTTTATATCGGACAGCGGGGATCCATAATATGTTAAATGTTAAATGTAATAAGTTAAATGTAATGTTGTTTTTAGTAAAGTTAAAAGTCATTTATTTTCAGCCAAACATTTAAGTTTTACGTACACTTCAGAATAAGTTACACTTCAGAACATATTACTCAGCCGTCATTTTCAATCAACCTATTGGACATTTCGTTTTTGAATGATGGTTTTTCAATAAATTCTCACGAACCTTTCGCCATATAAAAGGCAATGCTTTTAGTATTGATATACAAGTATATCCTCTGAAAGGGCTTTTAAGCGATCAGTAATAGTGTATGGTTGATGGGAATCAGTCACCATTAAGTTAATTGGATTCCTTCGGGTCGACAGCGTTCCCGCAGACAGATTCTATGCATGTACAGTCACAAGCAATAATATGTTAACAACTGCTATGTAGTGCTACTGCTAAGACGGAAAAAGTCATCCAATATTGATATATGTGCTAACATATAACAGGTCTGGATGACTTTTTCCGGCACCTATTTTTTTTTGGGAACTCTTTAACGTGACAAAGTTTTATGTTGTTTACGAATTATTGCTTGTGACTGTACAGTTAGCGGCTAATAACCAGGGGCTTTACTGCGAGTTGTCAAACAATGTTATAGCAATGTTGATTGCAGGACGGAGCTAAGTATACACTGCGTATAGCGCCATCTTACTTACAATATTACTATAACATTGTTTAACAGTTCACAGTTAGGCCCCAGACCAAAAACATAAATTATCACAGACATTATCGTTTTTTAAAGGCAGAGCCTACCTCCTCCCGAGCCAGGGGTCGTAAGTTCGATCCCAACCCGGGACAAACATTTATGTGATAAGCATTTCTGTTTGTTCCGTGCCTGGGTGTTATATAAAATATATTATGTATGTATATATGATGTATGTATATAGAGAAGATAGTGAAGAGGTATGACGCTTTACCGAGGCTAAGGTAATAAAAGAGATGTGAATTGTTCGGTGTCAAGATGTATATTGAGATAATAATATTGAGTACAATTAAAGATACATTATCTTAGTAAGCGATCTTATTCTAGATTGCTGAGAATGCTACGCGTGTGTTCCAATTTTCTGTAAATGCGCGATAATGCAAACATCTTGTTTGTGTAATATGTTGCAATCATACTTCATCTCCCCTGAAAAAGTGGAAGGATCATCCCCTCCCTGCAAAAAGGAACAGACTCGTAACATTGACTTTAACGAGCTTAACCAAAATTTAATTACTTAAGTAAAATAAGTAAACAAAATTTAAACATTATCAACATAGCAAAGTTAAAACTATTTCATTTATTAAATCGTACTAATACAAAAACGTTTTACAATATAAACAATATACCTAATTAAAATTGTATCTAATTAAAATGGTATCGAATTGAAATGGTATTGAATTAAAACGGAAGCTTCACATTTTACACTTAATCATAACAATAACAAAGTGTTAAGTAACATGGTATGTAATTAAGTACCTATACTTATAATTACGTATCAAATAAAATAGTTATTTATTGAATGGTTTGGTATTATTCTTATGCACAATTATAGCTTTATTTTCTTTTAAAATTTCTACATTAGACGTCATATCTCTTAAAACTTTATAAGGGCCATTGTAAATACTATCTAATTTATTTCCTACTTGGTTCTTTAATAATAACAAATCGCCTAACTGATAGGTAACATTATTGCTAGTTTTATCATACAATAATTTTCTTTTCTCTTTAGATTGTATCAAGTTACGTCGTGCGTCGGATTGCGCTTGTTGTAAACGATACTTAAGTTCTCGGGGATAACTGTCATAGTTATATAAGGGGTCGATTTCTGATTGTAAATTATTTGGAAGGTTACAAATTTTTCCAAAAACTAATTCGAAAGGCGTATATTTAGTTTCACTATGCACTGTGGTATTAAAAGAAAAACACCAATATGGAATCCAGGTGCTCCAGTTATGTTTATAATTATTACACTGGATTCTCAGAAAAGCTCCTAGGGTTTTATGAGTATTTTCTAAAGCGCCTACAGTTTCGTGATGGTACGCCGTAGAATTTAATTTTTTAATATGTAATAGAGAACATGTTTCGGACATCACTGATGACATGAATTCGGTTCCCTGGTCAGTCAATATTTCTCTAGGAATACCATAACGTAAAATGAAATTATTGGTAAAAGATTGAGCAACTGTGACCGAGTCTTTACTAGGTAATGGATACGCTTCAACGAATTTGGTTAAATCGCATTGTAATGTCAATACATATTTATTATTATAGTCATCAACATCGAGTGGACCCATTATATCCAAACTAATTCTTTCGAATGATGAGTGGGCTGTTGATGTTATGGTTAAGGGCTGCTTAATATGTTTATTACTATGCTTATGATATTGACATTGATGGCAATTTTTAACAAAAAGTTTTACATCATTACTCAAACCTGGCCAAAAATAATATTGCTTAATGTTGTTCATCATTCTATTAACTCCTGCGTGTCCGCTGGTAGGTAATAGATGGAAATCATTTAGTATTACTCTTTTTTGTTCACTATCATATATTCTTAATATATTTTTTGTTATGAGAAAGCGCGGGGTAACAGAGTTAATTCTTTTTGTTGCTTGTACAAGACTTTTGATTTTACTCTCGTTACATTTTTCTTTAATAATAAGTACCTCATGTATGCCTATTTTTTGACATAATGACTCTAAGTCCCTCGCTAACACCTCTGGGGTAGATGACGATCGGGTACTCAGATATATCGCTGATTGCGAAGGTACGTAAACGTAACAACTTGCATTAGAAATAATGCTATCTTTAGACTTTGAATAATTGTCAAACTTTAATTGATTAAAACTTAATTCAGTTACGTCATCGGGTTTCTTGAGAAGTTCTACCGCAATAGGTTGATCAGGCCTAGTGCTGGTGGAGCTCTCTGAAGAAGAATCAGTGGGGGTTTTTAATTTTTTACTTTGTGCTCTAGTTAAAACTGATACTGTGTTTTGATGTAATGATTTTAAAGTAGAAGATGTAATAGGTATGCGACTCAATGCGTCTGCAGCTGCATTGTTTCGTCCTGGAACATACTCTATTTCAAAATCATACTCCTCTAGGAATAATCGGAATTTAGTAAGTCTGCTTGTTGGGTCTTTCAAGTTAAATAAATAAATTAACGGTTTGTGGTCTGTTATAATTTTAAATTTACGTCCATATAAATAAGGGCGAAAATGTCTCACAGACCAAACAATTGCTAAAAGTTCTAATTCTATGATGGGATATCTCGTCTCGGCGGGTTTCAGGTTTCTACTCGCATACGCGACTACTTGACCGTTCATGTTAGATAAAACAGATCCTAAACCTGTCTTACAAGCATCTGTTTGTAGCCGAAAGATGTTACTTTCTGAAAAATCTGGATAAGATAAAATAGGGGGTTGAATTAATGCTGATTTTAATTTTTCAAATGCCGTTTGACACTCTGATGACCATAGAAACTGTACATTCTTTTTTCTTAATTGATTTAAAGGATAAACAATGTTTGCAAAGTTCGGTATGAATCGTCTGTAGTAATTTGCAAACGCGACAAAACGATTGACATCGTCGCAGTTCATCGGCACTGGATAGTTTTGCATGGTTGCAATTTTACTTTCATCTGGTAAAATTCCATCAGAAGTTATTTTGTGTCCTAGATATATTATTTCGTTTCGCAAAAATTCACACTTCATAGGATTTAATTTTAAGTTAACTTTTCTAAATCTCTCTAGTATACTAATTAAGTTTTTATTGTGGTTTTCTATAGATTTCCCGAAAATTACGCAATCATCTAAATAAATAAAAGCCTTTTTATAATTTAAGCCTGACATTGCAATAGTCATAAGACGTGAAAATACACTCGCAGATGTCCGGAGACCCATGGGACAGCGTTTCATCTGAAAAATTTTATCACCAGCAGTGAAAGCTGTGTACTTTCGTGAATCTTCGCTTAAAGATAACTGATAATAGCTTTGCGAAAGGTCTAATTTTGAAAAATAAATGTTATTTGCAAGCGAATCTAAGATATCAGTTATATTAGGCAAAGGGAATTTGTCGTCCTCAATACGATTATTTAACTGCCTGTAATCTATAACTAATCGCCATTGTTTCTCGTTTGACCTATCTGTTTTTTTCGGTACAAGCAAGACGGGACTAGACCACTCTGACGTAGCCTCTTCTATAATATCATTTTCGAGCATAATATCTATCTGTTTCTGAACTTCCTTCCTTAGTGCGAACGGTAATCTATGTGGCTTGACATAAACTGGCGAGACATTAGGTTTTAAAGTTATATTATGGGTCATTAGGTTTGTACAAGAGAGTTTGTCGCCTGGCAGATGAAAAACATCTGCGTACTTAGCGCAAATACTTTCAATACTTCGTTTTTCTTCTAAATTCAGTTCAGGTAAATTTAATAATCCTAATAATGTTTTTACACGATCGACAGAAACCTCCTCTTTTTCAAAATTACAGACTTCAAAATCATTCAATGAAAAAGTCTCTAAATCGGTAAGATCTAGATCAACTTCTTTCTCAGTGGTGTTTAATATCCTTACTGGCATGCGACCATTACAAGGTTTCGCTATTATACTTCCTATAAAAACTCCTTTCTGTATCTCTTTAGATAAACAAACACAATCGTCGCCTAACGATGTAGGTATATATTTTATTACCTCACATCGTGGCGGTATCAAATGTCTATAGTGACTCAATATAGGTATAGACACATAATTACTATCTTTAGTTAAAAGCAAAGTATTTTCTTTATAGTTAATTATAGCTTGATAGCGTTTCAAAAAATTATCACCTAAAATACCATTTGCAGAACAAGACATATTTTTAAACACATACATTTTTTCTCTAAAAACTAACCCATTATAAGACAAATCTAAGTAAATATATCCTTCAGATACTAGTTTACCGCTAACACCTTTTATAACTAACTTCTCAAATGTAATTAAATTCAATAACTTCGGATAATCGCATAACCATTCGTATTTTAAAACACAAAGGCTTGCTCCGCTATCGACTAAAAGATCGATATTGCTATTACTTACGTTAAAAGTTACGGTACTACTATTATTGTAGTTTAAAACATAATTTTCAGTAGGAACGAAAAAAATCTAAATTATTATCGTTCTGGGGCTCAGAACGCGCTTGTGACTCACTATTGGTCGATTGCTCGTGGCTAGCGTACTGCACACGTTGAAAAGGCACAGCTGAGCGCGGCGGGCGCGGGCTCGGCCGACCGCGGTCACGTGAACGTGATTGTGTTCCTTGCGCGGCGCGGGAGTCTCGCGACATGTACTTACCTTGTTGTGGTCTCGTGTTTCCGGCAGCGTACCTATTGTTTGCGCTAAATCTATTATAGTAACTATATTTATTAGAATAATTACTTGGCTGACGCGGATAATTAGTAGGTGTGCGTGAGAAATTACGAGTATGAAACTTTTTAATGTTCATAACTTCCTCGTGTCTGGTAGACATTGACTGCTCGTCTAGGGCAGTTCTTATAGCCTCTGGTAAAGAATCAAAGTGACGTGATGCTATGATAGTACTAAGCTTTTGATTCACTAATCCATCTGAAAAGCGCTTGATTGCAACCTTTTCATTAATGGGACGCAATACTTCAAACTTAGTAGCGTCGTCATCCGCTTGTGCTATGGTTAAATTCACAAAAAGTTGTTCTAGTTCCGAGCCGAATGACTCGATCGACCTATGACCTTGACGACAGTTTTGTAATTTGTGTTGGATAGCAACAGCAGATTTTTTCTGAATCAAATGCGTATTCATATCTCTAATTAAATCTTTAATAGTTGGATAACTACTTTTTAAACGTAATTTTGCGCTAGGAGAGAGCCTAGTTTTAATCACAAAATCAATAAGTAACCCATGAGTAGCATCGCTGATCATTGAACTATATAATTGTATACCATCAATTAGAGATTTAGTGACGTGTTCTTGACCTGTCATCGTTGGTAAAAGTGCAATGGCTGTCTTCAAGTCAAATTTATCTTTTTCTGCCATTTTTGAAATACTACTAACACTTAAAGTCTCTAAAGAAATAATTTTGTCATAAATGATCTGAATGTCATTTGCTATTTTATTAATTAAAGTTATATCTTTAGTTGATACCTCCGATTTTTCAACTAAATTATGTACTTGAGATAAAATATACTCTAATTTCGCGTATTCAAGTTTCGCTTCATTAAATTTCGTAAAACCTAACTCTTTTTGACGTCTATCTGGTCCTAGTTTTACTAAATTATCTTTAATATACAATAGTTTCTTATGCAATTCATTTAAATCGGAAATAATTAATGACATTATCTAATAAGAAAAAAAAATGTAATCCTACATATTATTTAAAACGTTTAGGTATAAAATAACTTACGACTTACGGTGGCATTATAGCGCGCGAATAAAATAATTACGTCTCTGCACGATGAGTAGGTATGTGGTGACCGGCGTGGCGTGTGGGGGCTGGGGCTGCGGGCTGGGGGTTTTCTCATGCTCCTTGAGTGTGTAGGATCTTCAGACTTCTAAGATGGGTTCCTGGACCGCTTGAAACAGCTAACTGAAGATCGGGCTGGGATTTCCCTTGCCCCTCGTACAATGGGCCGGGTTTCTACCCTGGACACCTCCTGGTCTACGTTGATGGTTGAGTCGACGTCGTTGCCAGTTCCACGGAAGATATTGTGTTTCTTAGAACTGCGCTGTTGAATTCTCTACGGAGTCGGTTGACAATTCGGTCCCAAATTTTCCGGATGCAGGCGTAAATGATGAGTATAACGATGAGAAGCAGTATGACGGATAGTAAAATTTCTGTTGTAGTGAGCTGGCTTGAAGTTTTCTGCGTTGCTTGGGCGTCGCCGCTGGCGGTTTGTGCGATGATAACTTCTTCTTTACTTTGTGGTGCTCCCATATTATTGTTTTGTCTTCCCAAGTAATGCGATGAACAGAAGTGTAGAGCCAAATAGCACCGCAACGAAGACTGCTGCTAGTATGGTGTTGAAAATTTTGCTTTGCTGCTCCATGTAGTAATGATTTTCCCGCAAAAATTTATAAGTTCGGTTGGCAAAGGGTCGCCATGAAGAGGTATGACGCTTTACCGAGGCTAAGGTAATAAAAGAGATGTGAATTGTTCGGTGTCAAGATGTATATTGAGATAATAATATTGAGTACAATTAAAGATACATTATCTTAGTAAGCGATCTTATTCTAGATTGCTGAGAATGCTACGCGTGTGTTCCAATTTTCTGTAAATGCGCGATAATGCAAACATCTTGTTTGTGTAATATGTTGCAATCATACTTCAATAGAATGTAAAAATCACTTAATTCGGAATTTTTGCAATGCATTTGTGAAAGTATCACAAGATACTCATTATCCATGTGAGCTGCGCAAAATTGTAAAAGAAAGGAAAATTCTCAAATGCAGATAGCGTTTGAGAATAGGTGTGACGAAAGCTATTAGTCGCTGGGAGGGTCAAAATCTTAGTATTGAAGAAAAGATTGCAAATTTGTCAAAACTTCCAAAATGTGTGTTTAGCGACCATTTAAATTAAATTGTGCAACTTACTTTTGCGAATCTCAGCGACTGGTTTTTTTGATTGTGTCATGTGGATTAATGTCATCACTTGAAAATCTGAGCAAAATACTGTCATATACACGCGAGAAGTTTAATTTACAATGTGACAAGCAATGCAGCAGAAACTTTTAATTCGCAGATCGCCAAATACGTTGGTGGTAAACGAATAAACTTTGCTTTTCGCCACTTATGTGCTCCTCGGTGTGCTGCTTCAGTTGTATCATTCAACACAGGACTGCTTTATTCCTACGCATTCAAATCGATTTTTGGTAAAGCTTGTAAAACCATGATTTCGCGTATGGAGAAACTTCGTCACAACAAAGTTATGAAGAACAAATATAAGAAAAAGAAGCTCCATGTTATAGTGGCGAAAGATTTCAACTACAGTGCAAAATTGCCAAAGACCAGATTTAAGTGCACCACTCTATGAAAATGCAAAAAATAAATACTAGCGCAGAGAGACATAAATAATATATGTTAGAACGGAGCACTGTAATGCAAAAAAGCAGTGCTGAGTGGATGATAAAGAGAAGAAAACTACTGACAGCATACAATTTTGGCGAGGTCTGCAAAAGAGGCAACAAGACAACTCGGTGTGCAGCGGTGGTTAACAATTATATATGGTAGCAATATTTCTACTCCTCCAGCTGTGCGCTATGGTATAGAGAATGAGGAACGTGCATTGCAGCAACTAAGTTTGAAAGAGAATGTCAACATAGATAGTTGTGGACTATTTGTCGACTGTGTAGTTGTAGACGATGAATTTCCTTTCTTAGGAGTGTCACCAGGTGGCATATATCAAAACGGTTTTGTCGAAATAAAATGTCCCTCCTCTTTGGCTAGATTGAGCTTAGAAGATGCTAAATAAAGAAAAAATAAAGATGCACCCTTTCTGGCAATTAGATAAAGTACCAAATGATTTTAGTATAAATAAAAACTACAAACTGGTAATTCCAGGTTCAAGGGCATTTTTGCGTGTGTCCAAATTTTAATGTGAAATCTGTATGTTTGCCTTATGGTTTACCGAGAGCTTGCCCATGGAAGTGTACTATATTCACAAAGACGATCAGTTCTGGAAAGAAAGGATGGAAGAAAAATTATTTTATATGGATTGTCTTCTTCTAGAACTCATAGATAGATCCGCGAATGCCTTGATCTCTAGATATTTGAAAACCTCCACACATACTAGTGTGTGTTTGATCCTTCGCTGCCAGTTCGGTATGGATTGAGCCTATGTGTGTACATAGGCCCAATCCACGGTATGGCCAAGGCGACATGACATGCCGACAAATATGGCGAAAGTATTGATAGCCAGGCATAATAAGCTGACTTGACAATGACTACATCAGCAATTGTAATAATTTATGTACCTAAACAATATCAAGGAACATTCACCCTATCTTAAAAACTTGGTGTTAGTTATTAAATTTTTTAATTTTTTTGCATTCACAATGCAATTTTTATGATTGAAAAATGGAAAATGAAAATGGAACTGTGCGATGTCTGTTAGTCAGTCAGAAACGCAAAAGTTTTGTAGAATTGTACAGATATATATAAAACTTTTGCGTAACTGACTGACTAACAGACATCGCACAGCCTTAACTACTGGGCGCAAGAAGCTGAAATTTGACATGTCTTGGGGAGTGTAGGGTAGCACTAAGAGAGGATTTTTGGAAATTCCCCTTTCAAGGGGGTAAAAAGAGGTTCAAAGTTTGTATGAAACTTTGTGAACTCAATTCCACGGAGACGAAGTCGCGGGGGTAGTGCTAGATTTTTATGTGAGTTGGTCGTTGACTTATGCCCACCAAACCAACCAACATATAGAATGTTCAACGTCCAAAGTCACATAAAAATAAAACGTAACTATATCAATAAAGAAATCGCAGACATAAGAGTTGGCTTGACTTTACTGAGAGATTTCATCTCTATTCAAGAACTCGACGAAACTCTCATTCAAGATTTGGCTTTTAGACTTTTGACTTATTTTACCAACACAAGACAAGAACTCAAGATTTGGCTTTTTAGCCTTTTATGTTATTTTACCAAGAAAAAACAAGAACTAAAGATTTGGCTCCTAGCCTTTTATCTTACCTAGACAAGTTTACCTGAGATTTGACGTACAACATAAAATCAAGAAAAATAATACTAAAGACCTGGCAGTATGGCATTATGTCTTCGCCTGTCCGTTAAAAAAAAGGACGAATTTATAACTGAACTTCCCGCACTTGTGCGGTAAGTAAGTATTGAAATTCATTCCTGCACTGAATTTCAAATTTAGAATGTTCACCTCAGAAATGTTAAACGTCCCGCATTCTTTTTCAAATGGAATGTTAACATTTCAGAGCATGAGTGAGAAAAAGGTTCTTTTCCAGTGCGGATTGCTGCCAGAGTGCGGACTGCTGCCAGAGTGCGGACATGTAGGCCTAGAACGTGAACTACGAGAAATGTGTCGAATTTTTCTGAGTGACGGTCGATTTAGATTTGTCCCGTTCAATTTTCACTAAGATAAGCGAGATAGCAATACGCTTTGTGGCAAATAAAAGTCAACTAAATCTCGTGGTGCGCGTGCTAGGTCCACATGCGGGTCGCCCCGCCCACATTCTATCATATTTTTTTATTGACATTCACATTTTGGGGTGACACATTGAAACGCATACAGTTGGCTCGGGGGGCGAAGCCCCCCGCCACCTAAGAAACCCTAACAGTCGTTTTAGGTTAGGTTAGGTTAGAACAGTGACCAAAACGCCGCGCGAGCCGAGCGAGGGAAGCGAGCGTGCCGCGGCAGCGGCCGGCGAAGCGCCAGAAAATCTTTTTTCTTTTTTACAGACGCTAGCTTCAAAATAAATAAATACAAGATAATACCCCGTTAAAATGCATTTTGAATTATTATGCCTTTTAAGTACTATGACATTTAAAATTTATGCCTTTAGAGAATTATGCTTATTAAAATTATGCCTTTCGATGATTATGCCTTTCAAAATTCGGGCAAAAAAAGTATGCATTATGAAATTATGCCTTTAAGTATTATGCATTTCGATGATTATGCCTTTCAACACGATGCGTTTCATGTTTATGGCGAAAAATGTTATGCGTTTCATTAGGTAACCCATTTTGGTGTACTTAAAAAAATGGTTGCAAAGTTAGTTTTCGACATTTACCCGACCGGGAATCGAACCCTCAGAGATAGCGGTAACTTGGCAGCCGATGTGTGACCACGGAGGTCATCATACCTTATTTAGAGCCTTTGCAAACTGCGTCTTTTTGTAGCGCGTCCAACGGCGCTTTTTTTACGGCACCTTTGTTTACGGCGCCATTTTATCGATACACACACTCGTCGACTGCACGTTTTTTTACAGCACGTCCGAATAATGTAGGTGTCCAAATTTGTTGCGTGCGGATTGCGTCTGTATCGATACAAAGTACGCTCGTCGACGGCGCTGCAAAAAGTCGCGGTGTGCATAGGCTCATAAGTACTTTTGTTGTAACTTTTTACATTTTGCAATTTCTTTTTAAATAAAAAAATAATACAAGCCACGGTAAGGACGACTTAAGTTATTCCCGTTGTCCCCATAATGGGGACAAAAATCATGGGGACAACGGGAATACAGGAATCTAGTGCCCCATTATGAACAGTTCTGTTAAAAGCGCTAAAGTTGTTCGTCAGTGTAAATTCCAGTTCGTTACCCTTGTTAAAGGGGCCCACAGACTATCAGTCCGTCTGCTGGAAGCCTACAGTTCTCAATCGAACAGGCCAATTGAAATTCGGTTCTTGTATGTAAAACTGTGAGTGTGTGACTAATTGCAGCCAACTGACAGGCCGTTGCCTGCTGGCGGGCTGATAGTCTGTCTCTTTATATAAACCAGACTACTAATTTCAAGTCTGTTTGTCACTGGTTTTCATATTACGCTAGTGAGCTACCCCTTTTCGCTATTTATTTGTTTCACACTATTCCACACTACTCCTAGCTCAGTTTGAACCGCCTCTATGGTCTAGTAGCACACACTACATACCAACGGTATCAAATCCAGAGGTTCCGGGTTCGGTTCTCAGTGGGGGTTTATATTGTATTCGGTTTGGTTGGTGGTAGGACTTTTTCTAAGTCCGCCTAGCTAACACCATCTTATCTAAGTCTGAAGCCATAACAACAATGTTTTCAGTCTTGTTGTCGGCAGTTAAGAGATAAGATAGTCAGTTCTTGTTCATTGGTCGAGGATCCTGGGAATAGTGCGCTTCCACTTTCAGTCTTATCTTCACTTAACATCGGTAGGCCCACCATGAGTTTTTCTTTCCGTTTACTGTAATATTTTGATGCAAATCTGTACAGCGCTTCTAGTGGGCAGTAGCAGAACTACAGATTCTCATACAAAATGTCTTCCGTTTAGTGTATAGTAAATAGAAAGAAAAACTCATGGTAGGTACGCCCACAGGTGTGACGAAGGCGAAGTGCTATCAGTCTCTCTTTATCCCAATTCTATTTGGGTCGGGGCAGTACTTCATTCTTCTGCACTCCACCCCATTACACGTAATCTCCTCATTCACCCCTTTCTCAATCGAAGTGCTACCCCGTTGTAAATAAAAAAGCTCGGTCTTTCATCAAGGAACTTACAGAAAGTTGGTATCCTAAGGAGACGACTCATTTGTATTGTGTGACACGTCGGATATTGTAGAGTAGTGTGCGAGCCCCTTAACAAGTGGGAGATATGCCTCGGAAAGGCGTAATGAGTGGTAATGATACCCGTCACCTGTAAGTACTGTGATGTGGCATGTTGTGAACTCCTATGATTTTATGTTTTCTTTGTGTTTTAAATAGGGAACACATCAAGCCGCAAGACAGTAGACTGTTTAGATTTGTAAACTGTATGATGTGAACAAAGTCTCTTTTATTCCTTTCACCATTAGGATACGTAGTTATCACAGTACCGTGATGTAAGACCGGGCATGCGCATATTTATAGGAGATAGTTAAGGCCCGTTCAGACACAAGCGAATATCGCACGGTTGTAGTTTCCATTACTGTTTAACTTCGTACACCTTACCGCGTGGGTCCCAATATAAAAAATCGGCCAAGTGCTAGTTGGACTCGCCCATGAAGGGTTCCGTACCCACTTAACGTACCTATTGCTTAAACCTAGCCAAAATTCCATTATAATTTTTCGTCAGCAAAATATAACTTTGTTTTTCATAAAGTTTGTATAATGACAAAGTTACATTTGCGGTTTTTGAAAATGTGTTATATCTCAAAAAGTGCTTACTATATCTCGTTCAAACCAATTTACGTTGAAAGTTTTTATTAAGATCTACGGCATATATTTTTTCTAGATTTTTCACTTTTTTATTTCAAAAGTTAGAGGGGGGAGGGGACCAATTTTACAAGTCTCTATCTTTCAAAATATTAACTTTGAGAAAAAATGGTTGGAGAAACCTTGATGTCATTTTTAAAGACCTATCTATAGACACCCCACACGGATATGTTTAATTAAAAAAATATTTTAAAGCCTCAGTTCTATGTATGGAGAGCCCCCCTTAGTTTTTTTTATTTTTTATTTTAGTTTTAAAATCTTAAAGCGGTCTAAGAATACATATATCTATCAAGTTTCAACTGTGTAGTCCTAATAGTTTTGGAATAAAGTGGCTGTGACATACGGACGGACGGACGGACGGACGGACAGACAGACAGACAGACATACAGACAGACAGACATAACGAATCTATAAAGGTTCCGTCTTTTGTCATTTGGCTACGGAACCCTAAAAAGAACCGAACGGTTTCCGCAGTGTTTGGAGTAGCCCTTATAATTAAAAAACGTATAAAGTTTCTTTTAGTTTATTATGCTTTAATATAACAAACATTGATAGGTGCTAGACAGTTTTCACGTACGGATGAACTTACTGTAATGCAATGTTCACGAGTGTAAAACTGAAACAGTTTCGATAAGGTAACACAAATAGAAAACTGTTTCACAGAGGCCAAATCAGTTACTCGAATGTGAACAAGTAACGAAAATTATCAAGGAAATGATGAATCCAGATAGTATTATATACATTATTACGAACATACTTAACTATCGCTTAATTCTAAGTCCTACAATCAATGAAACGATCATGTAAATCAGTCATTTGAAGAATAACATTTACTTAAGTGTACACACTTATTATTTATAATAATTAGCTTCATCGTTACATCTAGGATAGGGTGTGCAATGCCTGCATGTTGTGTTACTACATAGACTTGGGTAGGTACAGTCGAACCAATTGAATATTAGGTAACCCAGTTTGCTAATAATTGTTTGAAAGCGTCGAAACTATACATACCAGTGTCAATATCAACGAGTTTGAATTTAGACCTTATTGAATTTTAGTATCTGTTGTAAAATTAACTTAAGCTGGGTCACGATTCAATTAGTTCCACGTGTACAAATATTTGACATTAAACGTAAGTATCCCTGTTAAGAACAGCCATTGATTTTCAATGAAGTTTAAGAGTGGCATTTACTAATACACTAAGTCATTTCTCATTAGGTATCATCAATTCAAAAACAAAATCTGTCCTTGTTGTTTTTTTGTAGCGACGATTTTTTCGTTAATCGCCGTGCGTGTGTGACCGGCCTAATTTTCATTTATTTTATTAAATTTTTTCTCCATAAATTAGCCGCTGACAAAAATCCTACAGATTTGCAAAAATACGGTTAGTAAGTCACAATCATAATGACTGAACCCATGTTAACGAGTCAGGAGTAAAACTGATCGTTTTTTTAAGAAACCGGGCATAAATACATATACAAGCTCAGGGCTATATTTATGGGGGTATCAAACTAAGAATAATTATTATGGGTCCCAATTGAGAGGACAATTATTAACTTTGCTCGTAATTCAATTTTGATATAATTTACGCCAATAGTTGAGATCAGCCTCCCCTGTAGGACGGATGCGACCGCACGCAATATTTTACAACAATCACCAACAACACGATTGTGTACATACAATATTCTAATATTGTTTTAACAGTTCATAAGTTTACTAAATTATTATGTTAGTTCCTGGGAGAAATCGAGCAAACGAATGCTTTTGCAATAATTGGCTCGAATTCATTCACGCTTCAATAAAAGCGGATTTATATTTGATAAGAAGTCATTAGAGACTCTGATTATAATCGAACGCGGTATGTCAGCAAGACGGCTCGTCCACGAAAGCCCAATAATTATGTTCAGAATAGCAACAAAATCATTTTATCAGTTACAATATGGACAGTACAACCTAGAAAAAGTATACTTACACCATATTTTCTAGTCACTCTATCTGTCGCATCGAAACGCTCCAAGACAAAGACATTCAATATCCTTGTGCGACATATTTGTATCATGTTCATGTTTGGTGAACACCAGTGTCATATAACGATATTGAATGACTTCTATGACACAGATAGTTTTGTTTCAGAATGGTTCAATGTGACGAAGTTCTATGATGTCATCAACTAAGCTAGCTACTGTAGCAGAAACCGCGCTCGTTAGTCGTTCGTTAGAGCTGTTACTGGAAATAACATGTTAATACCAAATAAGTACTACGTTCGACAACGTCTAATGTTTCATTCGTAGACAATTTTGGCACAAGGAACAACAATCACAAGATAACGCTGCTTCAGTCGACAATAAGAGCGAAACTTTTTTGATGGGAAGTAAATAAGAATTTTTCAATTACAGATTTTTATTTTACCGCCTCTGTGGACTAGTGGTACACACCACACCGGTATCAAACCTAGAGGACCCGGGCTCGATTCCCAGGGTACATATTGTATTGGGTTTGGTTGGTGGTAGGACTTGTTCTAAGTCGCCTAGCTAGCTACCACCATCATAATATCTAAGTATGACCCCATAACAACGATGTTTTCGGCATGGTTGTGTTCCGGCAGTTAGAGATAAGATAGCCAGTTCTTCAGTGGTTGAGGATTCCGGGAGTAGTGCGCTTCCATTTTCAGCCTTATCTTCACTTAACATCAGGTGTGATGAAGGCTAAGTGCTAACCCGTTGTGTATAAAAAAATGGAAGCACAATTAAAATGGAGTTTAAAAAGATATGCAGACTTGATCGGTATATTAATACAGTCGTACGTCGTAATTATAACTAAGACAGTACCTTAGCTTCTTTGGTTGCTGATATGATATATTAAAAAACGCCTTTGGCGTGTTAACCTTAATCTAAAAACTTTACTTATATCTAGTGAAAAATAAATCGTTAAAAAGTTGTAAGTATTTAAGAATTTAATTCAAATCGAAAGCAAGAAAAATTAAGTTTGTTAAGTATGATTGAGATAAATTCTGCAAAAACAACTTGATAAACACAGTAAAACTTCATGACTAGATATAACAATACCAAACCGATATTTAAAGCGCATGCCACATTGTCAGCTGGCGCGTGAGCTAACGAGCCGAGCGATATGTCGTTTCACATAATCTTCATACTTTGGTTCACACCGCAAGCGACATCGCTCGCCTTACTCTCTCGTAACACAGATTACCACCTTAAGATGCCGCATTTAGGGCATCCGACCTACGCCAAGCATCTATGATTTATTACTGATAAGTGACGATGCTTGTCAACGTCGTTTCAGTGCTGACTGAAGTGGGTCGTAAAAGTTATTGTCACTGTCATTGAAGTAGCCAGTCACATGTCCAGTGTTACGTTCAATCGCCAAAATCGCCAAAAGTTGTGACTTTGAATTAGAACAAAATATTTGCCATACGGCATCTAGTCACTAGCGCCAAAGACGCCCTAGTCGCGCGCAGAGTTATCTGACACGCACTCTATGTAACTTGCTACTTATAGTTGATCTGTGTCTCGCAATATGAAATGACGTTTCACGTCACATCGCTCGGTTCGTTAGCTCGCTCGCCAGCCTGGCTGTCGCGTGCGCTATCTTACATTGTAGGAATTCTTATTATTAAGTTAATTAAAACTTATGATAAAATTACATTTAACCTATCATCACACAGGTATGTTTCGAATACAATATTTTAGAATAATAAGTTATTTATTAAAGTCTCTCTAAGTCTACATCAGGGTAAGACGTAAACAATCTTAATAATCAGAATACAGTTTACATATAAAATATATCTTGAATACAACGTAAAAAGCAAAATATTAAATTGAATACCTAGCTATGATAGATAACTGAAATTAAAATTGAACATGAGAGATTAATGTTGGAGATTATAATTGGCATCTATATATGTATCATGTATTTAGCAAATTCTTATTAAGTTAACCATTTATATCAACATCAATAAACAAACACGAAACCTGGGCTTGTGTGGGGTGTGGGGCGAGGGAGACACATACTATATTTATTATTAAAAGAGTTATTAATGCCGGTTATACATTATACAATGCCGCCGTCAGCCGGCCGGGCGGGGCGCCCGCCGCCGCCCCGCCGCAAAACTATAGTAGCGGCACTGCTGGATGGGCCGCCCGCGCCCGTAGCGGGCTTGCCACGCGACGCTGTAACCTACTACAAATAATCTTTACTCAAATAAACATTTTAAATAAAATTTTAAATTGCCGGCTTTCGGGCTAACACTTCTCCGTTTATTTTCACTCTGTTAGTTTCGAGGCGGAGGTGTACGCTACAGAGACCGTACTCTGAAACGCAAATACGAAACTTCGGTTAGCCCCGCCCCTTCCACTCAATTCTGTCATGACTCGAGAGTGAGAGGGACGGGTATAACGAAGTTTCGGGTTTTGCGTTTCAGAGTAGGCCCTCAGCTTCGCACGCCCTACAACCGAGAACTAGGGCTCTTTAGATTCGCGGTAGCGAAACGCGCCACCGACCGGCATAATCATTTGCGAAAATGCAGTGAAAACCTTTTCACGTTTTTTGGTAGTAATCCCGTTATTTACTATAATACCTCAATAAAACGACGCTAAGTTATGGCATATACATACATCTCATTATTTAAGTTATCTTTTGCTAACTACTCTTAGAATTTACGGTATTATTATGTATACCGCCTAATTGAATGCTTTACTTGCTAAACACGTATTAAAAGACCCTGATATTTAACTACTTGGTATTCGTAAGTGTACGAAATCAAATCCGCATCGTTAATTCAAATAAGTAGAAAGGAATTTGAAACTTTGAAATTGAATTTTGCTGGAGATTGGTGTTCTATTTTCTTATGCCTATTTCATTTGATGGGAATACTTCCTTACTTTTCATATTTCGTAAGCTATGCCTACAGCGATTTATTTAATATTTTCTTAGGTGACACATTCTAATATGCCTTTGTGGTCAAATGCCAAACCAAGTAACTTTTAAGTTTTGCTTTTTGGTATGTACCCATTAATGACGAATATAGAGATATACATATTCCCCCATTTAAATGGTTTACTACTAGATAAAGAAAATTATAGTTCAAGACCAAAAAACTGAATTTGATAAAATCACGTTAAAACTCTAGATTGATATGAAATACCCTCCATATTTTGTTCTTATTAGGTACACTATAAATAGCCATTAGCAAGATCTATGTTTTAATTATAATAATATTAATGATGTCCTCGTTTTCTTTAATCTAGGATATTTCGATATTTATTTATAACCCAGTGATAAAAAAAATGAAATTATCCAATCAAATACAGTCCGAGCGGGGCGGCACGGCGGCGTGATGGCGGTGTGATATTTGCATTGTGGGAGTGACCAGGAAAAGTAGTCAGGGCAAAAATTTCTTCTAATTCTGGAACCACACTATCGGGATATGCCGTGAATTAACGCGTTTAGTTTATCGCAATAGCGTGGCCGCTCGATCGCAAGGATTCTCGCAATAATCCCTTTGTACCGCCACCCGAGCTATTGCCATACGGCATACGGGCGTAGTGAATGCCGTAGTACATACAATAAACTATCACGTTAATTATCACAATATCGTGGCTACACTGTGTTGGAATATGGTATATCCCGTTGATTATCGGCGTATTCCGATAGCGTGGCCCCGGCATCAGACACAAGCCGTGCCTTAGTACTATTGTTCATTAACTATCTGCGTGCAATCACACTAATGCAATTATAACCTTACGCCGAACGGACTGTACCGTCCTGAGGAATCACAGTGCATAACATGGAAGTCGTGGAACAAATCGGAAATGTTTTCAATTCTGAAATCGTCGGAGTCCGTTTTAAAAAGAACGTCAAAAAATATTTTTCCTACTCCAATTTTACGTGATCCAGTTTTGGCAGCTATGCCACAAGGCAGAGCTGTCGGTATCATTTCACCAGTTTAAAATATTATTTGCCAAACGTATTTATTCCCAGGTGTTTCATTTGACCGAAAGTAACTAAAAAGTAAATATATCCCTAGTCAAAGCAATATATTATTGAAAGATTTTTAAAAATATTAAAGAAAATTACCTAAGTGTATAAAAATTTTACTGATTTATTTTCATTAATTTAAAATGTTTTTAGAAATATGAGAAAAACGACGCAGGTATTTATTTTCAAATAACAAACTTCCTTATTAGAAGGACAGCGCTAGACACATGAGACGACAGATGTTAGTAGCGCCATACTCCCGCCACATAAAATTTCGTTTTAGAAAGAGATAGCTAGCGACAGTCTGTCACAATTCAGCAGCTCATGATTTTTCAAATTTGTTATTCTTCAATGTTATATTTTTTAATGTTACTATTAATAATTTACATATCAATACAATACAATGCGATCCCTTATTGTATAATGAATAAAAATATTACGGTCAAATGAAACTGCTGGCGAATGAAACCAGTTTTCGTATTAAGATAGGTAATCGTTGCAATAGTCTTTTAAGGAGTCTGTAGGTTTTCCAAGATAGCAGTCTCATGGCCGTTTACAGTTGGTAGAGACGTTTACAGTTGGTAGAGATCAACCGAGGTGGAGACCTGTCTGGAGTGGGAAGGGCGGCGGAGGGTGCCGGCCTCCCGTGTTGAGGATCAGACCTGCGTGAAGCTGGCGTGCAGCGCTGTCTCCTCCTGAGCGATCTGGTTTGCAGGGCTGTAGTACTGCAACGAATCAAAGGATTAACTGCAGACCTTGAAACATGAATAAATACTAGCTGTTATCTGCGACTTCGAACACGTAGAATACAGTTTATATCTATATGTTTGCCTTTAATCAAAATTTGTTTAGTCATACATAATTTTGTGCAGTGTTCGGCCGTGAGACGTTTAAAAGGTTTTCAACACACTTGCTCATAAAGTGAGCCTTATTACATCGATCTTAGAGCCATAAACCGAACTATAACCCACGCGTGCATAATAATATTACAGTACTAGTTGCGTAATAGAATTATCCCTACAAAGTTAAGTAAGTACCTAACTGCAAATTATATGCGAGTAAACAGAGACTTTTCAATTTAACCGGGTAATACAGTATCCCTACAAAGTTAAGTTAGTTAACTGCAAGTTATATGCGATTCAACAGAGCATTTTCAATTTCAGCGGGTAATAGATACAGTTCTTTTTTTGTAACAACAAAGAGGTTTTATACGGCTGAAAATCCATTTACGTTTTTAGAATTAATAAATGTGTCCCTAATTAAGACAAAAACATAATTAAGTATATTATTATCAAATTATTTATAATTCACAATAATTTGTTATAAAACATTTGCATTTTATCACTATTATTATACTTAATTATTTTGAAGTAGGCTGTATGGCTGTATGTAATCAATCACCTCACATTTGGCGCGTGCAAAAAAAGAAAAAACTTGCGCGCTTTTTTCCTTAGTTAATATTAGGTTAATACAATATGTATGCAATAAATGTTTGTTTTTCCTCGCAAGTGTGTTGAAAAAGTGCGTATGAAACTCGTGAGCAACTTACTCACTAGACACTCGGCTGATTTACGCCCTCGCCTGCGGCTCGGGCTGCAACCCACAGCCTCGTGTATAATGAGCAACCTAAGCTCACTTGTATCATAATATACTATTATAACCTTAAGCAATTTCTTATTTAAACGGTTCTCGAGAAAACTTGTCTGAACCAAATTAAGTTACAAAAAGAAATATTTTAAACAAAAGATCGATAATCCCTTTAAATAGTTATTTTTCATGAGAACTTGAACTAATAACACATAACACAGATTTTGTGTGTTAATAATTAGACATCTTGATTCATTAATATTTCAAGGGTGTTGTTTGAGATATTTAATTTGATTTTTTTATAAGTTTTGGCACTAAACGCAGTAACAATATATTATTTGTAAAAAGGTCGGAAGCTCCGCTTCAGGCCATTGCCTCGGTAATTATAAAACTTTTGATTATTTTAATAAATGGCAATTAAGCCTTAAGCGGTACGCTGAAGTACAAACAAAAAATATATTTTGAGCGATTTTGTCTTTGTTTAACTACGGATTTCTTCGCGGTTCCTTATCTGTACATGGTACGCGTCTTAACTTCAGTCCTGATATTGCAGAGTCGTGGCAAGGCGTTCGTGGGGTGCTCCAACACCCATGGGTCGATGCATCTCCAATTAATTATGGGTCGTATAATGGAAGAAAACGCGCAAGAAATCTTAGTGAAAAACAATATTTATGGAAGTAGGTCTATTATTCCTCTAGCCCCAAACGCGAGTGCCGAAGCCGTTGAGGGTGACAGACAGGCGAAATCAGAGCTAATCCTTATAATCGCCCCCTCACCGCTAAAGGGAATTAAAAAGTGCATTTCTGCAAAGGCTCTTTGGGATAAACTTAAAGAAATGTATGCAATCAAAGGTCCCGCACGTAAAGCATCCCTTCTCAAACAACTCATTCTTACAAAACTAGAAGGAAACGATGTGCGTGCACACTTAAACAAGTTGATGGACTCAGTTGACAAACTGGCAGATATGGATGTAAACATAAACGAGGATCTGTTGACAATAATGATGCTATATAGCCTATCCTCAGAATACGAAAACTTTCGTGTTGCCATAGAGTCACGCGACATCCTGCCGAAACCAGAAGAACTTAAAACTAAAATTATAGAAGAGAGTGAAGCTCGACATCACAGTGATGAACAGTACGATCCTGGTCAAAAAACTCGAAGAAAACACATACACAGTGACATATGTGGTCCAATAAGTACACCATCTCAGGGAAAAAACAAAATACTGTGTAACTTTCAGTGACGATTACAGTAGGTACGGACGGGTCTACTTCTTGAAGAACAAATCAGGCCTTGATAAGTTCAAAGAGTATAAACAAGTAATGGAGAGTTTATAGGCAACAAAATCAAAAATTTGCAAACGGACAACGGTACGGAATACATCACCGGGAAATTTTAAGCCTATCTAAGGGACCACGGGATTGCGCGAAATCTGACCGTACCTTATATCATCATCATGTCAGCCGAACGACGCCCACTGCTGGGTATAGGCCTCCCCCAAGGATCTCCACAACGATCGGTCGTCGGTCCACCTTGTAGGGGGCCTGCCCACGGAACGTCGTCCGGTACGCGGTCGCCATTCGAGAACCTTTCCGCCCCAACGGCCATCGGTTCTCCGCGCTATGTATCCCGCCCACTGCCACTTCAATGATGCAATCCTTCGAGCGATGTCGGTTGTTTTAGTTCTCCTGCGGATCTCATCATTTCTGATTCGATCGTGCAGGGAAATACCAAGCATCGCTCTCTCCATTGCTCGCTGGGTGACTTTGAGCCTTCTTATGAGACCCATAGTAAAAGACCACGTCTCATAACTCTCACGTACCTTATAACCCACATCCCAAAATGGTATCGCTGAATGGAAGAATCGACAATTATTGGAGATAGCCAGATCTAGGCTTATTGACGCAAAAGCAGCAATACAACTATCATCATTTCAGCCGTACGACGCCCACTGCTTGGCATAGGAACCCACGACCTTTCGCTTTCCGGGCGACTGCTCTCTGCTCTGCTGGAAAGCGAAAGGTCGTGGGTTCGAGTCCCATCGGAGCTGATTGTGAGACGGGTCGATTTTTTCTAAATACTTCCTTTTCCATTTTTCAGTAATAAAAATTGCATTGTGAATGCAAAAAACTAAAAATTCAAATAACTTGCCAGGGTAGTTGTCAAAGGTTATTCACAACAAGAAGGCGTCGACTACGAAGACGTTTAGTCCTGTGGCCAGACTTAGCACTATAAGAGCAATCATAGCGATCGCCACTAAACAAAATTTAAATGTCAATTTGATGTATCAACAGCCTGCCTTAATGGCACAGTTAAAGAAAAAATTTATGTTAAACAGCCCGAAGGCTTCCAAGATGAAACAAAGCGGGTACGCAAACTAAATCGCTTAATAAGCTTATATGAACTGAAGCAAGCACCACGATATTGGAATACGTGCATTGCTGAATTTCTGTTTAAAAGCGACTACAAAGTGAAACTGATACTTGTCTGTACATCAGAGTAAAAGACAGTCCAAAGTTTTGATCGGACTTTATGTCGATGACGGACTTGTGGCTGTGTAGCTGCTGCAGGAGATGACTTCATCAATAAACTACTTAAAACTCGTTTTAAGATAACGACTAAACCTGTCTTTTACTTCCTAGGCATGGAAATTAGAACAGAAAAATAAGAATAACACTATGCCAACTAGCGAAAGGTTCTTGAGAAGTTTGGTATAGTAAACAGCAAGTCAACGCCGACTCCAATAACTAAAGAAAAACATATAAAAAAAATGAAACCGCTTTCAATAAGAATCTTCAAATAAAAATTAACAAACACTAAAAAACTAAAAACATAATTAGATTTTTTAACCCAAAGGATGAAAATGCGTGACTTATTTTAACTTATCTTGTTACTTACTGAACTGTTTGAAGTCGGTGCCTACAACTACAAATGTTTATGTATTAACGATATTTAAAAAAACGTCCTCTAACTCCTAACCATTGAAGAGTTGTACCTTGCACCATCATGAGATGATGATTACCAGCTGGAAATACTTGTAAATTTAAAAAAAAAAATATAAAACACGTAAAAATCTATTAAATTTGCGAGTTTTCCTCAATTTTCCCCTGGGTTCCACGGACAGATTTTAACTTTGTTACAATGGAACTACCTAAGGAGTTAATCTTTCGAATTAAAAAAGAATCATCGAAATTGGTTAATAGTTCGCGAAGATATTGAAACGTAAAGCAAGAACTACCAGACGACAACAATGTGTTTTTTCCGGATTCTGAAGAAATTTCTGAATCGACTACTAAATTATAAGAATCGGTTCACAATTGGCGGAGATATCGTGAAACATAAATAAAAAAAAAACATTCAGACGACTCAAGAACTTACATTCAGAGCCCGTGGTCCTACTGCGTGGTCCTATTAGTAGTACCACGGGCAAATTTTTGTGTCCCTAGTTCTATCAGTAGAACTATGGGCACCTAGCGTTACCCGTAGTCCTATTAGTAGTACCACGGGCATTTTTACTTGTATATGGTTCTATCGATAGGACTATGGACAAGTAACAGTGCCCGTAGTTCAACTAGGAGTAGGAGTAGTAAGAACTCCTTTTTTCTGGTTGTACTGTATTTACCTTAAAGGAGTAATTAATTAATTAATTATTATTTTGAATCATTGTGTCACGTTGACATTGATTATTTTCCGTGTAATTCTTAAAGCTAAATCAAGGGAAAAGGGAAGTATTGCAATGGATTTTATGAAACGGAAGGGCGGTACTGTGCTGATATATGGTGGACACCAGTATTATAAGTTGAGGTCTTATAAAAAGAAGGGGCAGTTTGGAGCTGCTCTAATTATAAAAAAGAAAAATTTACGGGTACAGTCACGATATAGGTAAATCATAGTCATATTGGCTTCTCTATGGGATTATGCAAACAATGACTTCTGAACTTTAGACCATGACCAGAAAATACCATGGGCCCTAAAACTTCCCCGTAAAGTTTTATAAAATTTGAAAGTTTTATAAATTTTGATGACCGATTTGACGCAGGGGTAGGCTACCCACCTTCTGCGCCAGAGGTCTCGGGTTCGATTCCCGAACAAGAAAAATATTTGTGTGCATGAACATGTCTATTTGTCTTGGTCTGGCTGTTTACTATGTAAATTAAGAATGTATTTACAAACAAAAAGTATTTAAGTACTTATATATTTATCCGTTATCAAGTTTTCCATGATACAGTTTCTCAATGAAAAAGATTGGTGTGATTGTAAGAAGTTATTTATTTTATTTATTTATTTATTTAAATACCTTTTCTATTAGCAACTTATTAAATAAAAACCTCTGAGGGCACCACTTTCGGTCAGGGTACCGCGTTAAGTCATAGGACCTCAGAACCAGTAACATTTCATAATATTGACGTCGATTTGATGAGTAGGACTATTGCCCATAAAAATAATTATGTTTTTATTACAGTCCTACTGATAGGATTACGAACAAAATATATTGCCTGTGGTACAGTCAGCATCAAAAGTAGCTTAACATATGAAATTTTCAAATTATTGTTACGGTTGAAACGACCAGATTTGTCTGACATAGCTGTTGAGTCAAAAGTACATGACCGTCACTAACTTCAAAATAAACTAAAAATTAAAATTTCAAAAATAGATTATTTCAGAGAAGTTATAATTATTTGACCATGTGTCATTTCATAACTATCTGACCTGTTACTGATTCATAAGTAACTGAAATACATTTGTGAAAACTCTTTGGAATGTAGGTATAAATTATTGTTCTAAAATTAAAAGAATTTTCCTCAATTTGATTTTCTTGAGTGACAATGTCACCTCCGTCATTAGCAGTATTCAATTATAGATATTCCTGTATTACATTACTAGTCTGCTAAAAATAATACCTGATTACAAAAATAATACTTAGTTATGTCTCATTATCTAACAGATCATGAGAGACATCGTATTGTAACATTGCACGAAGATAGTTTGCCAGTACCCGACATAGCTAGGCGTGTTGGTGTTGCTTGAAATACAATTGTGCTTTTGATTCATCGGTAGGAAAGTGAAGGTCACTTAAATGTGGCAAAAAAAACTGGAAGGCCTAAAGTTACGAGCACTGCTGTTCGTAATGAAATCGTTCGAAAAGTGAGACAAAATGGCTTTCAACCAGTCGCAGATTTAGCTACTGACTATTATATCTCCCGGTCTACAGTGCGGCGAATATTACACGACGCTAATGTACACTGCCGTAAACCTGCTCGCAAACCTGCTTTAACAGCTATACATAAGGAAGAGAGGTTAAGATTTGCCAACGAATATCTTAATTACGATTTTGAAAATGTTATACTCACCGATGAAAAGACGTTTACATCTAATGAAACAGGACGGTCAACTTTGTGGAGACCAAATAATACGAGATATCTTGACCGCAATATTGTCAATGTCACCGCAAGTGGACGACTGAACCTCGGGTTTTGGGGCTGGATGTCGGCAGCTGGCCCAGGAGAACTAGTAGAGATTGGTGGAAGAATGAATGCCCAGGGATACATAGACATACTACAAGAATGTTTGTTGCCAACTGCTGCCATCTCCTACCCTTATAATAGTCCACTAGTGATGAAATCATTGCCTTGCCTTTTCCTCCTAAATCACCTGACATTAATCCAATTGAAAATTTATGGGGACTAATGGTCCAGACATGGGATTCAACAACTCCTCGCCGACTACACGCTCTTCGTAGCCACGTTTATCAGTCATGGGTTCACTACCGAGGATTAGACACATGCAAGAATATGGTCAATTCTATGAGGGAACGTCTACAGTGTATAATTGACAATGCTGGAGGGCACACACGATTTTAGTTCTTTAGTTTTCTATTGTTTTGGAGTATGATTTAAGTTAATAATACAGAAACTGCTATATAATTTAAGTATTCGCTGAATAAAGCAATGAATTAATGTCTTGTGTTTTAATACACATAACCTTTGCAAGTCTAAACACAAGATACGGTTTGGTCTAAAAAGGCGTGTGTAATTTTGAATCCTATCTCTCACGCATAAGTTCCAAAATGTATATCTTTATGAGAGGGTTACCACGAAAATAGAACTTAAAGAAAAGGTGTCGTGAATAAGATATCGTATAGACGAATTCGATCGTCGACAGCCGTCTTTTCGATGTTTGATTTTCGTGATAGCCCCCCTGAAATCTCAGTAAGAAGGTATGGATTTCTGTCTAGCCATACATGATAATATGCAAGGCGTCCAATACGTTCATTCTTTTGCGAATTTTTGCACTTTCCGTTAGTTTTGAAATTATATTGTTATTCTTTTGGAAAATGTAAGGTAATATACTTTTGCATTATTGCCATAACCATTTATTATGAACACAAAAAATGTCATATAGTTCTGAAATGTTAAATGATAAGTATGTTTAGACACTTAAACGTGACTATTACTTTTGCCACTTTGTTTTTGTTCAGTTACTTTTGATGCTGACTGTACTACAAGTAGGACCATTGCCCATACAAAATAATCATGTTTTTGTTATAGTCCTGCTGATAGAACTACGGGCAAAAAAAATTGCCCATGGTACTACTAATAGGACCACGGGCTCTTTTCATTTAAGTCTGTTCAAATCTAAATTTATAATGGAAATTATTGAGGTGTAACGGTAGGTTAGTGTTTTCATACAAACTGCAACTTGTGCATCGAATTAGGGTTTAGAACAATGCCCATTAAACTGAGCAGTTTTATTGCGAACGCTACAATAATGTGGCTCATGGCGTCGGAAGTGGGAATTCTTCTAGTAACACTCCATTGGCTCTCACTTGCAACTTTGCTCGTTATTTCTCGGTGAAATTAGGTTTTCTATTGTCGACATTGAAATAAAACGAAGTTTTATGGATAACAACACTTACAAGTTGAGTTTCCGTGCATTATTAATTAGACACAGTAGGGTTTTGTGTTGTAATTATTATGTTGATGTTCAAGATTTTTAATTTGGTATTTTAGATAGTTTGGTTCTGCTTTGGTTTTAAGTGTAAAAGGTAGCAGATACTATTTTCAATCACATCCTAGATATCGCGATTTTTTTAGGATTTTCGTTTTTTTCCGACGTTATGACGCCTTTCAATTGGCCATGGTTGTAACCAAGGTGTTAGGTATAGTCAGGTTCATTAAAATGCACAGATATTATTGAACTCCACTGTACCTTACTATCCGTAAAAGTCGTTTTATTTGACAATTTTCAAAATGACAAAGCATATGAAAAAGGATTGTGAACATTAACTACATTTCTTTGTTATAATTTGTAATTGTTAATCGATCGGCGATTATTTTACTTAAACAGTATACCTTGCCTACTGAATTGTAATAAATTTCTACATGCTACCTCAATCTAAGTCCATCTTGAGAAATAGTACTTCAATCTCCGCTGAGAAGCGAATAGTTACCGTGTTTTATAACTTCTACCAAGAACTTACCCCAGTGAAAGCGCCGCCGTTCCATCCGAGTCGGTCATGTTCACGTGTCGAGGAGGTCCGTTGAGGCGGTGACTTCCGTTCAGCTCGTGAGGCCATGCGAGCTTTAGCTTTGAGAGCTGTTCCGAGGGGCACGTTAGCTCGAGCTGCTTCAGCTTTTCCGTGCTGGCAGAACTCCAGCAGTGCCACTGCCAGTGCCAGTGCTAACCCTCCCATCAAAACGTAGAACAAGCCTGCCACCTGACTCAGCGTCAACTCCGTACCTTGGACAGTCTGGAAGGTTGCATACATTTAAAACTCTACCTCATTAGTTGCCATGGCAGCATCACCAGCAGTCGCCGCTAGTCAAAACATGTCAAATTGAAAATGTCAAAACATTTCAAGCCCTACTCCACTTGGCGGCCGCTTGGTTGTGACGTCTGCTGGCGTTACTGCAAAGGTGTCCTTATGAGATAGAACACTTAGATAGAGCAGACAGATTGAATTTATTTTTCAAAACATCTGTTTTGAAAAATAATTTCAAGTATTTGATAGAGAAATAGTTACGAGAATGCGAAAACACCTACGTAATGTAAGATTTAAAATAACATAAAAGTTATTTTGAAAGGTAGCACAGTTTTCTTTCAGGAAGGAAGTTCTTTTTTTGCACTTGGCTGTAACAAAATGCCAACTGCAAAAATATAATACTTTACAAAATTCCGAATCAAACCTTAAAGGAAGAGGTAGCCATGATCTATTTTCATTTATGACGTGTGCTCAGAGAGTTATAAGATCCAAAACTTGCCTGTTCAGTAATATCACATTCGGCATGCGTAAACCATTTTCGAATTAGTTTTTGCAGTTCTCCTTCATTTTTAAGAGACTGCAAAGCAAGGTTGATGCCATCCCTAGAAAAAAGAAATACTTTTACATACATTTCAAGTTAATGAGGATGGACGTTGTTTAACCACACAACCTATTTAAAATAATGTCGCTTTGCATAACGGAAGCAAAATTTGGCTTTGCTGAATTCGCGAGAGCAGAAATTACAAGACGTAAGATGTTGTACTTTAATTATGCCCACCGCAGCTTGGATCCCTTTGGTAGTGCAACCGCGAAATCCTTCAGTCCAGAGCTCGAAACGGTTATTAGCATCTCACATGGTTGACTTTTGCCATTAGATTTGATAGAAGACTTGTCGAGCAGGTAAGCAAGCCAGCCGTGCTCGTCAATCGTATCTTGAGGTATAGTAGTGCTCCTGCTGCCGACAGTTGTATCCTAAAAACCAGTGTTTGATTATAACTGGGTCAACTGGTAGGTCTCTTTCAAAAGTAGCAGATTAATTAAAAAATTACATGAATTTTTCCATACGTATGATTGATTACATGGTTTCCATTTAGAAAACGCAAAATTTTGTAGGTATAGCTGCTAAATAACTTTCTAACGCGTTTCATACAAAATACAAACTACGAATCAAAGATGTCACAATTTCGATGTCGATAGTGTGAAGCGTTTTCAACGAGTTCAATCACTGTGATTTTCAAATTGTGATATCTCAGCGAGTTTCCATGCCGACGAAGTAATGATTTTGACTAACGCTAGGTTATATTTTTGGATGGTCATTATAATTTACATGAATTAATATAAACGTCATTGTATATTGAACAATTTCTATAGCCGACCAATAATGCTGTACCTATTATGTCCATTAATTTATTGTATCAACATTTTTTAAGGCATAAAAGCATTAAATTAAAATTTGTGACTACAACATAGAAGTTTTCTACTTTGTATAAATGAGACGTTTCACCATGGCATGCAAAAACGTTATAAATGTAGATCCATCGCTCAAAGTCTTACCTCAGGGCATGTTGCCACTTTGTTGAAAGATGGAGTAGGCTCCGATATACGCGACAGAGTTAAATATGAAGCAAGATTTGCAGTATATGATGATATTACTATCAACGCGAAAAACCACCACACTGTACCCACGATTCTCCCAGAAATAGACCTGTAATTTGAAACAGTCTTATGTTTGTAAAAATAAAAAAAATACACTATTGTTTATAACAAAAACATTAATTACTATGAATTGCTTATGTTTATTGTAGTCACTATGCAAAAATAATAATATTAAAATTGTAGGTAAGTAATTTTAATAAAACATTTTATTATGTGACTTAAGTTAAAAGTCAATACCTTTAAAATAAAAGAAATATCACATGACTTTAATGCAATATGATACGGTTTAAGTATATTACCGAATTATTACGATTTCAGTCACTGTAGTTACATAAAAAGAGGCTAAATAAAATTGCAGGTCTGAGTGTATTATAAGACCTAATACACTTAACACAATCAAATATTAAAATATACACTGACCTCGGCGTAATGTCGCTGCCCTGTTGCATGAACGAGCCCAAAGAGAACCATATAGAGTTCCAGAAGCTAAACTCATTGATGATATTTGTCTGAAATATAACGTCAAACTTAACTCTCCAATGTTACACATGTTGTAATCTGTACCCCGAGTGTAAGTTTTTATGTCAAGCAAACGCAAACTATTTCGAGTACGTATTTATGTCAAATTGTATGAAAACTGCATAAGCGCGCTTCTCGCCGCTAGAGGCGCTGATACAGTTTTCATACAAATTGACATAAATACGCACTCACGATAGTTTGCGTTTTTTGACATAAAAACTTACACTCGGGGTACTGAACTTAAAGAACCAAGGCAGGTTCAAAAGGCGTTCATGTTTAATGGGATAAAAGTTTGCATAAATATATTCAAATATTTATGCAAACTTCGTTTTACTACACGGTGCCGTTGAAATAACGGTCTGAATGAAATTCAGCCACTAATAATACAACCTAAACAATATTTAAAAAATAGAAAATTAGTGTTGCAGGTTTACAATTAGATTTTTGAATCCGTGGATATGCTAGGTCTTAAACGTTATTTATTCAAGCCTATTTATAAGCCTACCTAAGCATCACTATATTGCGC
The DNA here is from genome assembly GCA_949710035.1 of Crambus lathoniellus. Classification (NCBI taxonomy): domain Eukaryota; kingdom Metazoa; phylum Arthropoda; class Insecta; order Lepidoptera; family Crambidae; genus Crambus; species Crambus lathoniellus. The sequence continues at coordinate 37,281,373 of OX453296.1, forward strand.
TACTGTGCGTGTCCGATCTTTCCAGTCATAATAAAAATACAAACTGAATCAAGAATACCTTTAATATCGTTACCGAAATACCAATCACTTTATCCAAAGCAATTAGATATGGTGAAAGAGACGATAAATAATATAAATTGGGATACTTTATTTTAACTGTGTATGTTGGTATTATATTATATGTGTATGTAATATATAAATTACAATAGTCCATAAATGGTATGTATACCTATTAGATATTTATCTACTAATATTTGTTGTTATCTGTTGTATTTCTTCAACATTACTGTATATTTCTATTGCCGCCAAGATTTCTATTTTAGACAACCTTTCAGGTTGACTGGGAGAGAATGCTTATTCGCATTAAGTCCGCCATCTCCTGTTCTCGCAATAAAGATTAAATAAATAAATTTACCAACAGAAGAACTGAGACTACACTCCCGTTGGTCAAGAGACAAACAATTTTATAATTGGCTGTCACCCGTTTGCAATAAAATATATTGCATTCTGCTCTGGCAGTGTTGTCGGAGGAAACTTATAGAACTTTATTGGCATTTCTTGCAGCCTTGCCTTTTATATTTATAACTGGTACCTGTTTCATCTCAATGTGAGAAGCATCGTATAAACGAGTATTTTAAATCATCATATAAAATAATAGTTATTTGTTATACAAGAGAGCAAAGTCATTTTTTGCTGCGAGTGCTGAATTTAAATCACGAACTACCGATAGACGAGCACAGTGAGTGATTTTAAGGCACGAGACATCAGAAAAATTTGCTCTCGTGGTAAACATACAACTTTTCATCTCTACCAGCGAGAAAAGTTTAGTGATAAGGTCAGAAAACCAACATTGAAGGCAACATTTAACAATATTATATTTAATAAAGAAAACATCAAAATTACAAAATTATTAATTAAGAGTAAAATTGGTGCAATTATGCAAGTTGAAGGTTACTGTTTGCATTTGCGTTCAAAAACTACACTGCTTGTAATTTTTATGAAAACCAAACATGATCTTAGCACATATTAGTAAGCGATATAATTGAGATTTTATATTATTTTTATGCATTCACAATGCAATTTTGTAAGTATAGGAAAAATGTGATAGTAAAAAACCACGAGCCCCATAAGTAGCTATAAGTAGCTATCCCGCCTGAAAGCTACTTATGGGGCTCGTGGTTTTTTACTATCACATTTTTCCTAAGCGATATAATTGTCACTTCATATTATTTATTTTAAATATTGCGTCTTTAATAAAAAAGCAATAGTAGTACAATCGTATTTATATAATTTGTTATTAGAATTCATTATCATGCGACCTCATTCCGTCCATACTCATTATTTCGAACCTTTGGTATCCGTGTATTTATTTTTTATGCTTTATATTACATGTCCAACGACATAAAGCTATCTATCTATCCTTTTTGCACATATTAATTTTAAAAGTCTCATCCTTGTCACTCTATTTCTTTTTTTCTAACTATTTCAAAGCAAAAATCGATTTTGCTGCGAGTTTTTAAGCGCCAAAAGCGCCTTTTTCGTGCCGGAGAGGTGAAAAATCATTATTCGGTAGCAATAATAAAATTAATACTTTATTATTTAATTTTGTTAACTGATAACCCTGAATTTGGATACAAAAACTTATTCATATCAAATCAGAATCAAAGGGTGGCCCTTTAAGAATTAAACTACAATTTGAAACGGACGAAAAACTACGAGTAATACATAATTTAATCCATTTGATTTAGAAAACTAATGTGTGTGTAAACACGAGCTCTCCACAAACGTCAATGTGATAAGATTTTATAAATTATACATTTTTGTGTAAGATTTTTGAGGGAAAGTGTAACAAACATTTATTTTTAGGTTCCTAGTTCTTCGGGGGTCGGGGGTTATTAATTAGTTAACCCCTTAAGAGGGGTGTTATAAGTTTGAAGCCTATCTCTGTCTGTCTGTACGTATATTCGTAGTGCCTAAACGGATCAAGCGATTTCAATGCATTTTTTGTAATGAAAGCTAAATTAATCGAGATGGTTCTTAGCTACGTTTGGTGAAAATCCATCCGGCCATTTATGGAGATGGTCAACTGCCTGCCGAAACGGTAAAATATACAGAGGTGGTGCTTTGACTAAAATAATGTACACACACTGGGCAAATTTAGGTGCAATAAAAAATAAAATGACGGCAAAAAAATGTCTGTCTGTCTGTTCCGATATTCGTATTGCCTAAACGGATCAAGCGATTTCAATGCGTTTTTTTTTATTTTGTGTGTAATTTAAAAAGGATGAAATTAAACTAAATTTTAAAATTTAAAAATCCCTCGACACAAAAAAAACCTTAATAAAGTCAAAAAATAAAATTTCTCACTCGGTCGGGGGACCACAAAAAGAGAAGTAGGTACTAAAAGGGTATATTATACGTTGGGGTACCGCGACCGAGAGATAAATTTTATTTTTTGACTTTGTTGAGGTATTTATTACTTATTGTGTTTTTGAGTTCTGTTTATATGAAAAAAGTTTATGACACTGCAGTAACTTTGTTTTAGCAAATGAAAACCGCACTGATATTTATTTTTAAAAAATTTAGAAATATCAGTAACACAACACAGGTATTTATTTTGAAATATTTTACATAATTCTCAGAGATATAGAGGCTATACAGCATAAGACTTTTATAATAAACAAGGATAGCGCTATCCACTTGTGACGTCATAGGTGGATAAGTAGCGCTATACTCCCGCCATATGAAAGTTCGTTTTAGAAAGAGATAGCTAGAGTCACAGTTATAGTAATTAGTACATATAACGACAACAACGCGGAAACACCCCGTTAGCAAAGCGGGAAAGCAAAGTATACATCGTCACGTTTTCCCGCATCGCTGACTCGTAAGTTTGGCCGAAGCTTTAGGTACTTCTGTGATAGATTCAGAGAATTAAGAAATAAGGAATCATCTCATCACTCCGGTTGCTTACAAAAGATACCTATCGGAATGGAATAGCATCAAATAAGCCATAGAATTTCGATGGCTTCTCAAAGAATCTTGGTAATTAATGTCGGTATTAATTACCAACCTTCGATCTCAAAGTTCACAATCAACATCAATCAAATAATTCTTGCGTCTTAACTTGGAAATTCTAGTCTTAATTATTTGCACAAAACAGAGTCAGACATAATTTTGCATCGATGAACGACAGACGTACCTTTGTAGTTGCGACTTCATTATGCTCTGACGATTGGGTTTCAGGGAAAGATACAATTCGCCATTCCTGTGGCGAAAATCTCGATACCAGGAATAGAACCACGCTCACTGCGAAGACGCTAAATATGATGCATAGCTGCAAATACAGATTAGTTAAAGTACTTACAATAAAATTATGAACTTTTTTATTATAAAGGTCAGTGTTAATGTTTGCATTAGTATTAGTTTACGTACCTAATATAGTTTACGTATTATTACGTATTAGTTTGCAGTACGACCATATTGTGTTTTAGGAATTGCCGCTTTGTATGGATTTTTTCGTATATTTTTTCCCATACTAAAGCTTTTCTAATTTATGTAACGACTAATAATATCTAACTTTACAAAATTTACACACGTTTTTATGGACATTTTAACGACTAAATGATACATTCGTTGAGAGTAAAAAATAATTTTTACTATGTTACAACTAATAAAATACGAAATTCTGTCAAAAATTTTCGTAACATTCGATATAAGTCTTTTTTACGTAAACAATCAAATATTGAGGTTATAAAGTGGCTTAATGTAACGCAATATTAATGAAATTATATATATCTAATATTATAAATGTTGTAAAATTATATGTATGTACAAAAGAAAAAACGGCAATTTCATACTTTAACCCATATTAGGTAGGTTTAATATAATATTTTCCCTCACGTTGGAGCCCTAAATAAGTTTTGACGTTACTATTCCTAGCAAACTTTATAACATGCCCTATTTTTAAGTTTTTAATTATCTCAGTATAACTTAAATTAAGCTTAGAGCTTGCCCAAGAACTTAAGCTGCACAAACAAAAATCATTTTAGCCTTCAGAAACTGGAGTTAGCCCAAGTTTTAAATAAATTATTATTCTTGAAAAAAGACTTGCTTTGCGGTTGCATACTAGCATATATTTATTGTGTGTGTAAAGTATAAATAAGATTTATTTCAATGAATATAAGAGTTATTGACGGTGAGTTAGTGACCAATCAGGAAAATGTTTTTAGCTCAAAACGTGTCAACAAAATCCCTTTCGGCCGCCATGGCAACTGAGTTTTGCAACCAGTTGCGAAATAGGATTTTTTATTCTTTCCTGGCAACTAGTTGCGATATAAGAATTATTTTTGTTTATACGCACCCAGTTGCCAACAAAGAATTTTTCAATAACGCTAGTTTCGAAAGAAGAATTTCTTTTCTTCTTACGCAACCATATGGTAATGTAGTCCTCATCTATCATACAGGATGACTTTGAAGCCGTTAGCATCCTTTTGAAAGAAGAACATACTCATGATATAGAGTCGTTTCCCCAAAATTAAATATGATAGCCTCATATTTTTTTTATTTCCTCAAAAATCATGTGTAATATATAGTAATTGATCACTATGACCTTAATAAATAAAAAAAACATTAAATTTAAAAAAATAATAAAATAACAATTTATCTCAAACAAATATTAAATAACAAAAATAACAATTTAACTAAAAAAAGTTGAGTAATTACATAATGTAATCAACATTTATTAAATTAAATTCGAGGCCATTGGGTGGAACGGTTTTCGAATGGCGACCGCGTACCGGAAGATGTTCCGTGGGCAGGCCCTCTACGCCCACTAGGTGGACCGACAATCTGGTCTAGGTCGCGGGAAGCCGCTGGATGTGGGCAGCGCAGGACCGATCATTGTGGAGATCCTTAGGGGAGGCCTATGCCCAGCTGTGGGCGTCGTTCGGCTGACATGATGATAATGATGATAACTGATTAATTAAAATGCAATTATCATACAAACCTTAAACTTTCGATACTACATTGGCCTCCCGACAAAACGAGGGCGCTACAATACCGTAAATTTGTTAAGTTCGCGCACGGAATTAACCAAAACAAACAATGTCACCCATGTTTTATGCCTGCTTTGCCCGCGTCCCTCTCACCACCTCTTTTTTACCTACATACTACCTACATTACTACCTACCTACCTACATTTAAGGGCCAAATGGATGTCAATGACTTCAAAATCACCCTGTATATATAAAACTCTTGCGTTACTGACTGACAGACAACGCACAGCCCATACTATTTATTTATACAACTTAATTTTCATTTGAGTTAGGGTAAAGTTCAGCCATTGTAGTTCTACAGTTTTAAGAAATTGGCGATAAAAATAAAATACCCAGTTTTGATTTCGGATTTTTTATTATGTTTGTGTTTATTATATACATCTTCGCACATGCGCAATCGTCGAAAGTCTTTTTTAGATCCGAGAAGCCGAGAAGCTCTTGTAGAATGGAAACATTTGTGCATCAAGCAGTCCTTTTGATCCTCATGCACCACATCTCAAGGGCATCATTCTTCTTTTGGTGCTCCTGTTGGAGCGTTACGGCAGCTCGTATTTTGATCTATTCCTCGCAACTTTGTGATTTTAGATCCCTCCCAGGTAATGTAACTCAGGACAACTTCGCAATTACCTACTCCATGTAAGCCGGGTCGATTGTTAGTTATGCAGTCTACTACTATCACCTAGGATTTTTAGTGGTTTATGGTGAGACCAAGTAGTTGCCATGCAAGAATAAAAATTACTTTTCCGCAACTGGTTGCGAAACTCAGTTACCATGGCGGCAAAAGTATTCTTTGTTGGCAACTGGTTGCGTATAAACAAAAATAATTCTTATATCGCAACTAGTTGCCAAGAAAGAATAAAAATTGCTTTTCCGCAACTGGTTGCGAAACTCAGTTGCCATGGCGGCCGAAAGGACAAAATCTTATAATATATAAATAAAAATTTTAAAGGTGCACATTGTTTGCAAATAGATACCTAAAAATGGTACAAAATAAAAATAAAACTCCCATGTTAAGCATTAGGGTATATTTATACTAGATTTTAAGATCGAATGGCGTGTATTTACAGTTTACAGAAAACATAAAAAACAGATGTAGCCCAGGTCAGTTAGTCAAGCTCACTGGCCAGACCGCGCCAGAAACAGGCGTGAATCACATTGCACTAGAGTTTATCATCACTTACCCATATTTCTCTTGAAAGCGGCAGTAAAAAGCTGAATATCGTTGCGCCATCTTTCGCTGAACTACTGCTCGACTTTATGTCGAACGAGAGAAACGGCTTGGTGAAGTCGACAACGGTTTCTCTTTCCACTGTTATGGTTAAAGGTGCTATTGCGAAATCGACCTCCTAAAAGAATATAAAAATATCACAGAATAATAATGTTATAGGGCTATTACAATCATTTATAAATTTTACAAAAGACGCACAAACTCTTTAGTTTCATGCTTCTACTGTTAAACATAAGTATGCTAATGATATTAGAACTTAAAAAAAAAATTATTGATTGATAAAGGTTGTCATACAACCGTCGAACAACACAAGGATTAACGGTAACTCTTAAACAAAAAAATGGTAGACAATAAAGTGTGTAGATGAAAAAAAAACTACCTTTATAATAATTTTTTCACAAGCTTTATGTACATAACTTATAGATGGGTGCGATAAGGGAACGACGTTTGAGATTTATGTGACGCAAGTTCCTTTGAAAAAGGAAACTATTTACAGGGGCCATATTATGGGAAACTCGATATTTTTCTTAGTTTCATATTTATCGCTTCGCGAAACTAATGTGCGAGGCATAAAAAGTATATTTTGTATGTAGGGCACTTTTCGTTCACGAACGGCGAGGTCTATAGTCATACGTCATGCTGTTTTAGTCTATTTACACTGCTATTTAATAAATGTAGGTCCAATATTACGGTGCACACACTATTTCATAAAATGTTTACAAACATTTCTTCACAATAATGCAATTTTCATTATTGAAAATGATGTAAGTATTTAGAAAAAAATCTAGCCATCTCACAACGGGATGGGTTCGAGTTCGTGATCCATCGTGAGACGGGTCTATTTTTTCAATATATAAGTATTCAACATATATATATTTTTACAAAAAATCATGTATTCCTATACTAATGTAAAATGTTTACAATCATTTTTAACATATGAAAACATGATATCGGATCGCAGTTTGGATTAGCGTTCGTGGCGTCTAAATGAAAATATTAGCAAATGTTAACAAATGTTTTATTTGTTACAATTACCTATTTGTTAAACTAACACTATTTTATGGAAAGGGTCATTCATAAATTATATTAAGGCGAAGACGACAATAAATGAATACATTGGTTATTCTAGTTCACTAAAGTGTTTTGAAAATCTTAATGTGAAAGCACCAAACACACAAAATACTTACAACGTTATTTGCAAGAGGTACCATGCAACGTCTGGTCAACCTTAACGAGACGCGAGGATGACGAGAATTCTAACACCGCGTAGAAAATGCTAAAATATCAAAATTATAAACTGCGACTGTCTGCGACGAAACTTTTGTATATTTTAATAGATTTTTTATGCAGACTGGGAATATTATCGGATATACGACATTTAATTTACTGTCGTATTGTCGTCTCTACGTCCCGCCGGCCGTACCTATAGGTAACAAATGGAATAATTTCAACATTGACATTAAATGTTTGTGAACAAAATGTTCATTAGTGTTTGCAAACATTTTATAACAGCAGTGTGTAAGCACCAGGGATTAACATGTTTGAATGTTACCTATTTCGATTTACAGATAATTGAATGACGCTGCTATTACCCACGTCTACCTGTTTCACTATTTGAACTAATGGGGCAACTGTCTGATAGTAACATTTTGATATTAGAAAGCTATTACGAAAATGCTTTGTTTAGCTTGCATAATTTACATATTATGTATACATTAGCAGCCCGTGACGCAGTGGTTAGCGCGTTTGTCCTGCTATCGTTAATTTAAGCATCTTGGTCGGAATGGTCGGTCACGGGATGGGTGACCAAAATGTATTATCTCAAGCTCCTCCGTGCTTCCGAGGGCACGTTAAGCAGTTGGTCCTGGCTGCGTTTGAAGTCGTTAATATTAGTACCCATCAATCCGCATTGTGCCCGCGTTTTTTTTTGCCCTTTCTCCTTAACCATCTATATGTATAAGGTAGGCCTGTCCAGCACTTATAAATGGCTGATGATGATGATACATTAGCAATCTACTTTAGTAACTTTTGTATATAGTCTCCGATCAAAAATACCATCAGATACTTAACCGTTTGAAGAGTCAAAATGGGCGAGTGAATAAGAGCGCACACTGCAAGATTTTTATCTAGTCAACTAGGAATAAACTCATCATTCACAATTCGTCATAAAAACACCAATTTCAAAGATATAGGAAAGACGTTTCGTTTACAAATATCATTCTGTGGCGTCAGTCAATGATGGAACCCGTGTGAACGAAGCGTCATCGTATGAAAAAATCATGATTCGTGATCACAAATCGTCAATGCAGAATCATGTGTGAACGAAGCCTTAGTACCTACAACATACCTTCCTCACTAGTTCTCCGATCATTCCGTCCCAACCACCGACTATCTTCGGGTTTTCATTTCCGTATTTGCCATCTTTCACAACTCGGAACTCATCTGGAAGTATGTATTTCAATATACATCTGGAAATTATAATATTCCTGTTCGTCCAAGATTTGCAAGCAGCTTTTAGAAACTGTATATGCAATCGGAAATTAAATAATTTTTATCTGAGTCTGAACAGTTGACATCTTTCTAACATTTATTTCGCTTAAGGTGCATGTAGTCGTGAAACGATCATTTTTGAGGCCCTAAAACTCATAAATTAGTCTACTGATGAATCCAGAATTAATATATATTAAATATTGATATATTAACTTCAATCTGAGCATTTAAAAAAAACATAGTCTTTAAGATACTATTTGAAAAAAAAAACATTGAAATGAAGCTGTTTTCAACTTGAAATACGCTACTGCTTCTAAACTACAAGTGATATTTTCACGTTTATTTCAGGAAAAGATTGCTAACTTGTTTAACTTAAAACTGAGCATTTTTCGTTTTAAAATAATACATAGTTTTGACGAAACGTGTGTTTAAGCTGTTTTGGTGCGGGTAGCGGGCGGGAAAATTAGGCCACTTTTCTATGCCCAAGGTCGTTGGCGATACCACGGGCCTTAAAAGTTTTTTTTTTTTAATATCTTTATTTATTTTGGAGCTTTTGTCTCATGACATGCCAGCTCCATCGAGGAAAAATTACAATATGAGTCTTAATAATCTATATAAATCTATATTTATTAATATAAAAAGCTCTGTCCTTCTGTACTCTACTGGCAATAGGCCACTAACCCACACAAGCCCAAAGCGACCTCAGATTCAGGGTTGCTTAGAATGCTCTGAACGATCCCTACATCCAGCATATTTATTCTAAATTTAGTTACAAACTGTTGTCTTTGTACTTGGTTCCGCTCACATTCCATCAAAAGATGATACACATCCTCAATTTTTCCACATATTTCACAATTAGGTGTATCTACTATTTTCATCATATAGGCAAATTTCCCTGATGGAATATGGCCAGACCTAATTCTCATTATTATCTTTACCTGTAATCTACTTAAATTATTATTTACAAACCATGGTATACGAGGAGGTTCGCTTTGTAATGTTTTATACCAGATGCCTTTTGTTTTCGATCGTTCATCAAAAAACTCCTTCCACACTTTTTGACAATCTAATTTAAACATAGAAAACACTTCTGAATAGCATGGTCTAATGTTACACTCTATTCCATTTAAGTAAGCAACATTAGCCAATCTGTCCGCCTCCTCGTTACCCTTAAGACCAATGTGCGCTGGGACCCATTGCAAAATAATTTTGACGTTGCGCGACATGAATTGTACTATTTGTTGGAGTACAGTAAAAGCTGTCGGTACACCTATGTGACCGGAGGCGCATCGAGCTAAGTGCTGTATAGCACTTTTACTGTCAGAGCAGATGACGATCTTATCCCAATTTTGATTTTCAGCATACGTCAGTGCTTTAGAGATTGCAAGGAGTTCCAGCGTCATGACACAAACACCACTCGTAACTTTAAAACTCCCCTGTTCCTTTAAAGACGGATCAAAAAAAGCCACTCCTTGCTTTTCTTTACTCTTTGATCCGTCTGTAAAGATCATATGCCAGCTATGATATTTTGTATGGAGTTCCTCAATCACCAAACAATACAGTTGATCACTAGTGTAATAGTGTTTAGGATTTATGAGGCAATCTAATTCACTAATAGCTATATTTTTAATATCTAATCTAGAAAACCATGAATGAGCTGTAAAAATATCAAGAACTTGCGAAGAGTAGATAACAATGTCATTTGTTTTATTACACACATCCACTAACAGCGGTTTTTTAATTTTCAGCCAATACCTAGTTTGGCATAACGTGCTAAGTTCACGTAACAGTTTAATTGTTTCGTTATCCGTCCAAGATAATGCTTTAACTATATATTTATACGCTAAAAATAGTCTCCGAATAAACAATGGAGGTATACATAACTCGATTTCCATTACGTGAATAGGAGAGCTTCTGATAAATCCGCCCATGATTCGCAATGCCTGATTTTGTACTTTGTCGAGTTTCGACACATGGCATTTAGCACTATTGTCAAATAAGTAAGCACCGTAATCCATCCTACTCCGAATTAATGCTATATACAACCGACGCATATGTGTTGGATGCACACCCCAAGATGAGCCAGCCAATACTTTTAAAAGATTAAGAAATTTGGTACAGTTTTGAGCTATTTCATTTATGTGTTTTGACCACAGGAGTTTTGTGTCTAGCCATATGCCTAAATACTTTACACAATCTGATGTGGTCAACAAAGATCCACCTATAGTTACATAATATGGTAAATGACGCTTATTCCCTCGACTAAATAGACATAATTTTGTTTTGTTACTTGATATCTGGAGACCTAACTCATCCAAAGCATGTACAATATCATTTAACGCCGCCTGAAGATATGAAGCACATACTTCAATACTCTTATCTTTAACATAGATGACAAAGTCATCAGCATATTGAGCTATACATACATTTTGTACAAAAGATTGGCAGATTTTGAATGTGGCTACATTGAAAAGAAACGGTGAGATTGGATCTCCTTGCGCTAGTCCTCTGTCAGTTCGTCGCACAACTACCTTTTCTCTGTCTTCTGACCTTAGTTTTAGGTATCTTTCGCTAAGCAACGACCAAAGATATTTACAATACTTACTACCTACTTTTAATTCATCCAAAATAGTCAAAACACTTTCAACAGACACATTGTTATAGGCATTTTCGATATCTAGAAAACAAGCCAGTGTTGGTGTGTTTTGTGTAAAGCCTATTTGAATGTATGTCACCAAGCGAGTCAGACAATCCATACATGACTGAGATTTTCTAAAACCAACCGTGTAAGGTGAGAATATCCTATTCCTTTCCACAAACCATTCTAACCGTTTTAGCATCATATAATGGAAAACTTTACAAATACATGTCATTAAAGATATAGGTCTTAATTTAGAATCGATTGAACTAAGATCAGAGGTTTTTGGTATCGGTAGAATAAGAACCGAACGCCACTGTTCTGGTATCTTACCATAACGAAAAATCAGGTTATATAACTTTAATAAAAAAACGTTTCGCGTCGTCAGGGAGGTTATAAATCATGCTGTAAGTAAAATCGTCATCCCCTGGTACAGTATCTTTTCTTTTTATACAACTTTCGAGCTCTTCGATCGTAAAATCCACTTCTAATAAATGGTTTTGAGATGTGAAATTGGGAGGTTTATTTGTTGCCGAATCTGGAGTAAGAGAGGTCAGTAATGTTTCCTGTTTATCTAATGGAACAAAGCGTCTTTGTTTATTAATACCTTTCATCCAGCCCATTCTACGCCACATTTCATATGTTGTAGTATTTTCATCTAGTGTGTCACAAAAATGATACCAACTAGATGATTTGGCTTGCCTTATGTGTTTATTAGCTTCTTGTGTTTTTAATTCCAGCCGCGTCAAATTATCAGGAGTTGGATTGCGTCGGAATGAACTGAGGGCTAATCTTCTTTGAGCTACTGCCAGTGACAAAGACTGGTTCCAATAAGGCCGTGGTTTAAATTTAGATTCAGGATCAGTGCATATTTTTATTCGAGGAACACTAGCATCAATGGCAATGTTAAGTTGAGACACCAAATAATCATACATTGTTTGAACATGTGATTCATCAGTTATATCAAATTTAACTAGTTTTTCCTCACTAAATGAACTTGATAGGCTGTCATTATATGATGGCCAACAAATTTTTTTCAAATTACGTTTCCGTAACTGAATATTGCATTTGGGGATGTTAGTACTAAATTTGATTATCAAGTGATCACTACCCAAATTTTCGTTCATAACCTGCCAATCAAAATTAATAGCAATGTCGTTTGATACATATGAAATATCTGGTGCCGACGTTTGTAAAACTCCATTTACTAATTTTATCCTAGTAGGTGTTCCATCGTTAAGGTAAATATAACCGTTTTCTAAAGCTGAATCAGATAGCTGACCCCCTCTTGCATCTGATCTAGTCGACCAGTTAACATGATGACCGTTAAAATCTCCCCCTATTATAGTTCTATTTGTAAATAATGTAAATAATTCGTCCCAATCCGATGGCTGCGTTCTAACAGAGGATGGGCAATATATTGATACGATATTTTGTACATGATGGCAATTATATATCGCCACATGAATAACTTCTATACTAGATTGGCGTAATTGTACGAGTTTTAATTCACTTCGAATGGATTTATGCACAATAACTGCTACACCACCATACGAATCATTTCTGTCTTTTCTATACACATTATAATCTCGCACACTTACCCTATCCTCGGAGTCCAACCAAGTCTCACTCAATATGGCAACATGAATTTTTTCTTTTATCAGAAGCTCTCCAAAGCTCAATAACTTGGGTTTCAGACTTTGCGCGTTCCATTGCAGAATATTAATACAAATTTTATTAGAATCCCTATTATTCATAATTAGTATTAAAAACGTTCATAAATGTCTCAAATATGTTTTGCCTTGATAAAAGATTGCTCACAAACACTTTAACTTCTTGAAATATAGCTACAAACACTGCACTTATTTTCTTCTCCAGCGTCTTTTTGGAAAGCCAAATGGAGTAGACTTTCGACAAAAACTTCTTAAACTCAAACTTTTTTGCTGCATTTTCTTCACAACCAGATACACTTATTGAATCTTTTTCTGATTCATCACTCTCCATTGTATTTTCATCCGCCCATTCAATCTTGGATGTAAGCGGCTTTTTAATTCTCTTCTTAATTCCTTTCTTTTTTTCCGTTTGAACCTTCTTTACTTTGGTGTTTCGTACTGGAGTGGCTTCCCTATGAACCTCTGCACTAGCAACCACCTGGCTGTACGTTGGGCCGCTTAAATAATTGTTTACATAAGTTTTCGTTTCAGTTTCTTTTAATGGTTGGGGCTCAAAGTTTAACGGCTGTTCTCTTTTCTGATTGTCGTCTAACATCGACTGAAGAGCAGCTTTGTAAGGAATGTTCTTTTTACTCATAACATAGCGTACTTCTTTCTCCTTGCGATACATTGGACAAGATCTATCCAAAACAAAATGAGGGTCTTTGCAGTTGAGGCATCGAAATGTTGTTGACTCGCAGTTGTTATGTTCATTGCTTCCACATTTTGGACATAATATTTTCTTTGTCGGGCAAACTTTAAGCATATGTCCATATTTCCAGCACCCTGAACATTGAGTTACTGGAAAGGTATAATTTTGCACAGTGAATTTACATTCGTACGCATATACGGAAGGGGGTAGTGTTTCACCTTCAAAACATAATCTCACACTTTCGCTTTCAACCCATTTGCCATTAAAGTCCAAACGTTTCAGCCGTTTTACAGCTAAAATCTTAACTTCGCATTTTACAATGCTAAGAATATCTTCTTCGGTAAATTCTAAATCTACACCCCTTATTAATCCATATGTCATAGTAGTTTCTAAGGTCATGCGACAGTTGTAATCCAATTTTTTTTAATGTTTCGTTATATACTAATTTTAAAGCAGCATCATGGCTGTCAAACCAAATTAGAACCTTAAAAGGAGATTTGTATTTTATTTTGTCTATATTAGAAATATTTTCAGTTCTTAATAATCTGGCTAAAGCCATTTGTTTTGGTAATTCTTTTATGGATGTCACGCATACCTCATACTTAGGAATGGACTGAGTACCGGTAAAATGTTTCTCAGCTTGTTTAGGGGACTCACTTCTTACAATACGTTTATTTTTCCTTCTTACTTCCACAAATCCGTCTCCACTATTTGAATCATCTTCACGTTCTTTCCTTTTTTCCGGTCGAAAATCAGAACCTTGGGTCGATAAATCCATATATTCTTTCTCTAATTCCGAGATCTGGCTTACTCTTTTCTCATAAATCTGATTTAACTCGACCTCACATTCCTTTAAAATCTTCGTATCACTGTCATCACTCCCTTCAGCAGAATTATTTTCGTCCATATTTATTTATGGTCAAAACTATAACTATATACAAAATTATTCGATATTATACACTTAATAACACAATATTTACACTCACTATCCAAATACTATCGAAATTAATTAATTAAAATTTAAAGAGCCAGAAAAACACGTCCGCCTTTCCCGCGCTTTTTTTTTTTTTTTTTCAGGCCTTAAAAGTTCTTAGTAGGTATTGTAGTGTAGGGATGCAACGATAGCGATACGATAATAGTATGTATATCGGCGATTATCGTCAGTTTTGACGATCATTTGTTAACGTAAGCATTATGATACGATATGTACGATTAATCCTTTTCCATATTTTTTAGTTTCGAAGGAAATAAAACCCGTCCCTTTTGTCAGTTTTGACGCAGAAAATTTAAGCGGGAGGAACCTCAGAACCTTCTGAGGTTATGTTTTTATATTTACACTCGTAAATATAAAAACATAACCTCGGCAAATAAATAAATAAAGTTACAAAATAAATTTATTACTTGATTTATTAATATTTGATTATTTTGTAACTTGCTTGCCTCCAGGAGGCAAGGAACCATTGCGTGATTTAGGCAATGTTAGCTAAGTATGGAAAAATAAAATATAAAAATATAATTAAATATATTGTACTCAATATGTTGTGATACATTAATATATACTTATTATGCCCTCAATACCCATAAAAAGTATATATTTAAAATTTATGTACTTACAAAAAAGAAGTCGATACGAAATCGATCCATACTTTTGTAGCCCGTAAGGGTGATTCATTACTTACATTTTGATATCTTTAATTATACAATATTTTTCTAAAAGAGAGTTATCTTTTTTTACTTTTATCTAATAACAACATTGTAAACTATTATTTAAACATAAATTGGTCTGTAATAATTGTTTATTTATTAGTATTTATTGCAAGTTTTAAAAAGAAATCGGTAAAACATTTCCTTTTCTGCAACTTCAACTCGCTGTTTCTAATTAAATCGTAATAAAATCCATCTACAAATCATACAATCTTATTGCAAATTTAACTAGCATTATGAATCAATAATTAGTTTTTATTAAATCCTTCTAGTTTTTGAGTAAAACTTAATTTAAAGCCGAGCGAGCGAAGCGGAGCGGAGCGGAGCTGTGCTGAGGAACCATTGCCCCGTAAGCATGTTTAAGCGTGCGTAACCATTGAGTGGTTATGTAATCGAAGATAAAATATCCCTGTCTTGATAAAAATTATCACAAAAATCACAATTAATAAAAAAAGTATATTCTCGGGTCCGTTAGGGCTGGGACATAGCGGAATTCCGTCCGCATAATTTGCTGAAACGATGTCATTGCTACTTTATCGTAAGTAGTAGTATCATGAATATGATTTAGAAATTTACTGTACAACTTTTGACTTTAAAGGAGACTGGCCAACTTCTATGTATTTTCAGACCTCGATTTATAGGTCTCGTTCATGGAAAAAATCGAATGGTACTTAAAGAACTATGCTAGACTAACAGAAAAGTTAATTGTTTCTATGCTTTTAAAGTTGGGACAACAGAGATATGTTCAATAACCTAAAAATATAGAAGTTAGGGTAAAAATAATTTATTTAACATATTATTTAAGAACAAGGCAAATAATGATTTAAGTACTAATAAATAATGAATGATAAAATAGATGAATGGGTAGGTAATAACAAAGACAAATAACGAAAGGAACCATTATTTTAATAAAGACAGGACGTAAGTATCGCACCGCTGCCGCTGCTGGCGCCATCTGCGCTAAGCTTTGCGTGCAGATCTTCATTAGTTTTTAATTAATGTTATGTACCTTCTTTGATGAAGGTATCTAATAATATGTTAATAATAAATGACCTTGTTTTACATGACTACTGCGTCAAATGAAACGGATTTATGTAGTGTTTCAATGTTATTTTGCCTTGTTCAGACAATTATTTGCGATTTGAAAATTATTTATCTTTTTATTCCATTCTTTAATAAATCAGGCGTTCGTAAAAGCTAATTGTAGGAATTTAAATTAATTTAATTTCCATGTTTCTGAAAGTGTACGACTTCGTAAAATATTAGGGCGATTCTCGCCGGTCTCCTTTGAAAATATATTTTTCGGTATTTATCAAGTAGGATAAATACATTCTAACGAGTGAGAATCGAATCTGTGATCAGCGGCCGTGATCGAATCGCGATATCTATCATGCTGCGGCTACATTAGCGGACGATAATTGTCGACTATCTCTTTCCATACGCCACCACCGGTTAGTTAGAAAGAGAAAGATATAGCGATACTTCCCAATGCTTCTCAGCGATCTCAGCAATGCTTCCCAAAGAGTGAAGTCTGAAGATGCTCACTAAAACATTTCTACGGTGGTGGCGTGTGAGGCGGGTCGTTACGTTCCCTAAAATATGGTTGAGCGAAGCGATGGCTGGTTCATGCGTCATGCTCGTGAACGGGTGCTGCCAGTGGGAATGGGTCTGCTCTTATCTGCTTGCTTTAAAATGTGTTTTCTTTTGTTTTTATTCATTTTATTAAGAATTACATTTGAAACATGTATGGCGCAACTTGCAGTATATAGTAGAATTGTCTTTTGTTTTTAACTAATATTAAAGCTTTAAGTAGAGTTCCTAAGTACTTAATTGAAAATTGTTCACCGCTATGATCATTAGTTCGCCTATACTTAACTGTATTTTTCATAACCCATTGTGTAATTGTGATGGAAACTGACCTTAGTCATACCATGTTAAGGTCATTTTTCAATTTGACGACTCTGTATGAAATAAAACAGGGAGAAAAAAACAACCCTTGGAGTTTCTTGCCGGTTCTTCTCCAAGGCCTCCCGCTGTAGGGTTTGCGAACCGATGGCGTAGCTTCTATGACGTTCACAAGTATTGTAAATAACAATCTAAATTGAATAAACATATTTGAATCTTGAATCTTGAATCTTGAATCTTGAACATGGATAAGACAAACATCATGTCCAATGCCCATGTTGCATCCGCTCCAGTTAATGTCGGGAACATTACACACGAAGTTGTTGACCACTATGTCTACCTGGGACAGACAATCCAATTAGGTAAGTCCAACTTCGAGAAAGAGATCTCTCATCGAATCTAGCTCGGATGGGCAGCGTTTGGGAAGCTCCGGCATATATTCGCGTCCAAAATTCCTCAATGTCTGGAGACTAAGGTCTTTGACCAGTGTGTAAGTAGCAACCACTTATGACTTATGGAAGCGAGACGTGGTCTTTTACTATGGGTCTCATAAGAAGGCTCAAGGTCACCCAGCGAGCAATGGAGAAAGCGATGCTTGGTATTTCCCTGCTCGATCGAATCAGAAATGATGAGATCCGCAGGAGAACTAAAACGACCGACATCGCTCGAAGGATTGCTCAGCTCAGACCTTACATAATATATATTATGTTAAAGTCACTTTTCAATTTGTTATGTGATGATGATGTGTTTATGTGAAATTAAAAATATCCCGCCTGAAAGCTTCTTATTAGGGCTCGTGGTTTTTTACTATTACATTTTCCTATACTTACAAAATTGCATTGTGAATGCATAAAAACAATTTAAAATTTCAATTTTTACTCGGTTCAATATAAGCCTTTTATTTATCTATAATCGCGATGAACACCGTCATTTCTCGAGGCTTGAGAACTAGTAAACTAAGAACTCTTCACTAACGCGAAGCTCCAACATAATAGCATTCAATTAATCGAATCGAAGCAATCAAATTATTTATCGATTTATAAATGGTATAATTTTTACCACATCACTAAATAGTCTATGGTCGGAATAATGGCGTCTTTGTTTACATTTTCTTCAAATTGGATCGGGACAGAGTATAGTCTTGTCATAAAAGATAGCGTTTTAGAAAGAGACAGCTATAGTAAAAATTAAACAGCTTATACCTATTAGCTTAATAGTTCCTCGATTATAAAACAGATTTAAATAATGTTTTCACAATTGGTATTCTAAAATGTTATATTTTTTAACTATATCATAAACTATCTACATTTCAACTACAGTGAAATACCCTACTTTACATTATACACAATAGAAAATGCTTAAATTGCATTTGTTTCATAACTTTTCAAGAAAAAAGTTTTGCAGTATCATTTATTTTAAGTATATTTAGCAGAGGTAATTATTTAGTAACAAAAAATTGGTGAAAAATAATATTAGCAACTATACATTAATATGTATATAAAATAATTATTGTGTTCCCCATTGTGCCAGTGTGTGTACTTACATTTGATTTCTAGCTTATCCGCCAGCAGTTCGGCGAGGTCGACACAAAAGCCCTTGTACGGGTTAGGGCTCTTGGTGTCAAGAATGTTCCTCATCATATAGGGAGGTTCCTCGATTGTCGAGATTATATACGTCTTGTTGCGATCGTATACCCCGGGTATGTCCAGGGGTGCTAGCTTAGCGGAGACAGGCACTAATCCCCTGTTGTCGTACCACGTTGCTACCTGTTAAAGACAAGTACATATAGGTAGGTAGGACTGAGACTTCCCGGTCACTCACTCGTCGGCGAAATTCGCCTGCACACGATAGCCCGACAGGAATGGCGCGCAAGCAAATATCGCCATAAAGTTCTTCGAATGTTTGTATAATTAGTAGAATATCTTACGAGGTCCTCACACTGAATCACTTACCGCTTCCTGCTGTAAAACCGGTAAGGGATACAATGTGTGCACCGCCATATTTGAATAAGTATGGCGGGTTTGACCCGACCGACATACGAGTCATTAGTTGTTCATTCACATAGTAAATAAATGGAAATAAAATAAGCGAACAATAAATAATAGTCTGAAATTATTTTGATGAAACACCAAAACCACATTCAAATAAGGTCGGCTGTTTTCGATGTTATGCATGAGCGCGCGAGAAGAGCAGAGCCTGCTGCATGCAATCAATTTTGCTTTTAAATAGTAGTGCTGACTGGACACATATACATTATTTTATCAAACTAAAAACAAAAAATTCTACACATAATAAATAAGTATGTGAAGAATTTTAGGCAACAAAGGTTATGATTTTGCATTGCAAATATTATATGATTTTATTACGGTTAATGGTAATGTATTTGAACATTACCATTAACCGTAATAAAATCATATAATATTTGCAATGCAATTTCATTATTTTTTACGCGCGTTAATTCACAGTAAATAATACAAAATGATTTTGTTTGTTTGTTCAATTTCCAAAGCTTTAAGTGTGATCTGTTTTGATTAGAAGAAAGGGGATGGTCCGAAAAAAACACCCGAAAGGGCAATGCCGAAGTCAATGGGTAAACTATTGTCTAAGGTTTTTAGTCTTTACTAACAGTCTTCGATCAACAAATAACACCTAGTTGTTGATCGAAGCTAACAGTGAGCAGTTGTGCTCACATACCTGAAAACTATTCTTACATCTTGTTAACACGACGACGTCGTTTTGACGTATCGCCTTATTTCAAGATTCTTTTTTGTTTTGACGGTGGCTATGCTTCATTAATGGCCGTTTTCACAAAAACTTATGAATCGCCTAAGTCTTTGCTTAACTACTACCCGAACAAGTTAACTCGGCACCTGAGTGTAAGTGACGTTTTCGAGCCAGGTGCCGAGTTAACTTGTTCGGGTAACTAGTAGTTCATGATTTCGTGTTTTTGGCGAATCGTCAATGACGTGCGTGTGAACGCAGCGTTACAGGGATGAAAGTATTTATCAAAACGCTAAACTTTTATAAATGGGCCAGCCACGAAATCGCCAAAAAAAAAAACAGCTGTTAGATAGAAAAGTACAATAGCAACTCAACCAATATTTTTGGAAAAGCAGTTTTTTTCACAGCTGCAGTAGGTACTCATATTAGACGTTGTTGGCGTCAGTCAGTATCAGTAATAACAGAAAAAAAAATCACGTACTTAAGTAAAACATTTGCTTAGAAATATATTTTCTTAAATACTTTAGACTTATAAGTATATCCCATTGATTTCCGCATTTTCAATTTCAGTAGCGTAAATTGTGTAAAATGATAAAACTTATTGGTACCCATTTAGTTCGTATCCATTCTGGGTTGATAGTCAACACACCGTCTCCTTTGTCTAAAAAGTTGTGGTTGGTTGCTAGGGGTAATTAATTTGTAATAGCAAAGAGCTATTAGACATAACCTACCCAGTGAGATATGGTTGAAGATACTTCAACAACTTTAAAACTTTTTAACTTATTAATTTTGTATCGCTAGGTGGCGGCGCCTCCTCGACCAGTATGCCTACTGTAATTCAACGAAAAACGAAACTGCGTTAGCCCCGCCGCTTTCACTTGATTCCGTCATGCCCGGAGTGTGAGAGCGAAAGGTATAACGAAGTTTCGTTTTTCGTTGAATTAGAGTCCACCTACACTACAGTCTTTATTTGTGAGACAATACAAGTTCACTTGTCTCGCAATTTGAAGCGTGCAATTTGCGCGTAACGTGAATATAACTGTACAAGTTCGAACTACCTACCTACAAGCAACTCGTAGCTGGTATGCAGGTTTGTTTGAATTGCATACAATTTGCAACGTGACATCATACTTACTTGTATATGTACTTGTATGTTCGTGCTCGGCATAACTTGCCTAATGGAGTCGAGCCTTAAGTAAAGACAGATAATAAAAAAAATATACCTTGACCAAATCGCCGTCCACCGTCACCTCCATAACTTGAAGGGTGAAGTTCCTCCGATGCCCCTCCTCATTGAACCTTATGGAGCCAGTCAAACCATCTATCTCCGTCTGAAGCAAATAAAGACTCTTGTCTTTCAATTTAATAGCATAATTTCACATTTTCCACTATCAACCAAAATGGTACAGGGGCCTACTATCAGCTGACATCGTAGTGAAACAACATTGATAACAGGATATGCAATAGACTGCGTAACTGCGTATAACACCATCTCGTCTACTCATTGCCCTAGATGAACTTCCAATGCGACACGATGAGATACGACCGTAGTAATACCGGTATAACTACGGATAAATAAAATTAATCATAGTCTTTCTGGTGTGTCATTTTGGTATGACTATGGATCGGTTGGGGAGATGCCACGTAAAAATATCAAGTATAGTCGATTTTGCATGTGTTGCCTACTTTGTCGCATTAATCGCGTCACGTCGCATTACTCGCCTAGGACAATGGGCTGCATTACTTTAACATTGTTTTCAGCTTCTGGTAAGGTAATAAGGCCATAAAAAACTAAGTTGCTTATAATATTTTGTCGTAGCCAACGGTTCGCTTAAGGCGATACTCGAAAAAATTATGCTGAAGCGAGATAGCAATGAGAAAACGACGCGCGCGGGAGCGAGATCAATTTTGTAGATTAGGCAAAAAAATACAAAATCACTTCGTATTAATAAACTACAGCGATTTTTAAAGAAATGATTCTATACGATCCTAAATATTTTTGGTGTCCACTAATTAAACCAATTTCCAATAGTGTTGAATAGATTTATAATCTTGAATTTTCGTATTTTTAGAGGTCTTTTCGAAAAGAAAAACTGTCGAGGCAAAATCATAAAATCGTGTTTTTGAAACTATACGAATCTAGATAATGGTATAAAGAAATATATATCTTATTACGATTTGTAACAACTGTAACCGTCCTATAGTTTTTAATCAAAAAGTCCATACTTTTTTCGAGTAGCAGAGTGCTCACAGAGGGCGGGACTTCTCCATAGGAAAATGCTTTGCCCACTTCCCGCACGCTGTGTTTACCCAGCTTTACTACTTATTGAGGTGGTTACTGTTGGACCTATAAGATATCTATAACTTTCAAAATTTCGTGCTCGGCGCTGGAATAGAAAATAAAACATTAAATTATCTTCTTTTGCTTTTCAAACTAAAACGTTCAAGGCAGACATTTTACTGCCCGCATTCAAACAGCGCTGGTACTGTGACCCACGTTTGGTGTGCCGAAGCCTTAAATGCAACTTAAATACGAGTAGTACTACGCCGTTGCTTCTAACAGGACCTACCCATTAAACTTAATTGTGAAAGTTCTCAATGGGTTGCAGTTTAACATTTTGTACACTAAATAATAATTACAATTTACTATATAATAACAAAAAAATCATGACAGTCAAACATTGTATTTTCTAACTTCTATAGACTGTTGATCAATTCAATACCCAAATCTTTAGGCTTTGAAATTGTAAAATAAGCTGTAGTCAAACCTTTTCAATCATTACATTATACACTTTTTTATATCGTCGGTCTCCATCTAAAGGCGGGTAGAGATATGTATTACTTGTCTGATCTGATCACCGTAATCATATCGCCGACACGTATCATCTTTGCATATTTATACGGGGTCATGATACGCGGTCATGATACGCTGTCTTGATACGCCGCTTTGATATGACATGCGATACGGCCGGACTCATGTTGAGTCGGTTTTACGGTACAGTCAACAACTAGATACGGAGCTTGATACGATACGACGAAACTGATACGGTGATCTGTTCGGGCTATTGATACATATCTGGACCCGCCTTAACGTTTTAGGCAGTTAAAAAATGACATTAAAAGTAAAGAACAAACCAATAACAACCCACACAAAATTCGCAAAGCTCATACATACCTAAAGTAAAAACACAAAAAAACCTGTAAAAATAACATGAATATACCTACCAACTTTATCACAGAACAAGAGGCATTCAAGGGCTTGTCTGTGTTAATTAGGCGTTATAATATGTCCGGAATAAATATGCCCAAACCCTCATTCTTTACAAAAGACTACCCACTCATCACCTGGGCACCTTTAATTCTTGTGGGGTCATATTAACCCGAAAGCTACGGGTCGAATTTAATAAAATGCGCACGAGACAAGATCGTGTTTGTTAATGAATAGTCCAGTAAATAGAGACTAATAAAAGTAAGGGGGGTTATCTTACAAGTGGCCCGGTAGTTCTGAATTTTTGATATTATGTTGTCTACGATGGTTAGTGAGTTTTAAAAATGCAAAATGCACAATTCCCCGCCCTCCGCCCCCGCCGCCATATTGAAAAAATCGGCTGTTTTTCAGATTTTCGCTTATAATTTTGTTTAGGTGCATTTGAGCCAGAAACGATTGTTGACAATGTGGCAAGTAGAGGATTAAATTTCCTATAATTAACAGTTTAAATTTTGTTTCTAGAATAGATAGTTACGCAGATATTTACTTTAAAAGAAATCCAGAACGGATGATGGGAAGTTTTGGGCCCACCCCTCAATAGTAACATGTGATATACCGATGGATAGAGTTTTTTAAGCGGAACATTAGTTACCAATTAACCTATGGTCAAATGTTAGAACTTTCGGAGATACGTCGTCTGAAAGTTGTCTCACTCCAACATATAGGTAGGTACTTTATGGATATAGGTGTATTTCACTTTGAAACAAAAAAGATTACGATTACAAAGAATGTTACGATCTTACGTCATGTCTGTCATAAATGACAAGAAGCGATAAAATATTTTCATCTTCACTTCCGAGTTTGAATTCCTTACCCTTCATTAAGAATTTTTGACACTTGTCTTTTTGACACAGCTCAGAATAGAGTATAATGAAGACGCAATTTGTATATTTTTTATGGGAATGAGATGGACGTTTAAGGCCGACCTCTCAATAGAATTAAGATACTCATGAATGAATAGGGATTTTCAGGCAGAATATAACTTAGAATTACGACTAAGGTCAAATGACAGTACTTTCGGAGTTTATACTACTTATTATACTGATAAAAGTGATCCCAATCTAAGCAATAACAAATTCTACATGTCTTAGGTATTAGATTAGATGAACCACGACCAGACGCAACTTGAAATTGTTAAAGTATGTTTTGTTTCATTTTGGAGACAAAAGCATCAAACTTTTCTTCAAACGAACAAAAAATATACAAAGAGCGACTCCATAATACTCTGTTCTGAGCTGTAAAGACAAGTGTCAAAAATTCTTAATGAAAGGTAATTCAAACTTGGAAGAGAAGATATAAATATTTTATCGCTTCTTGTCATTTATGACATGACGTAAGATCGTAACATTCTTTTAATCTTAATCTTTTTTGTTTTAAAGTGAAATACACCTATTTTTTCTATTCTACTTTATAAATATCCATAAAGAATATGTTAGACTGAGACAACTTTCAGACGTCGTATCTCCGAAAGTACTAACATTTGACCATAGGTTTATTAGTAACTAATGTTCCGCTTAAAATTTAAAACATTAATAATAGGAAATTTAATTCTCCACAACATTGTGACGAATGTTTTTTGGCTAAAACGCACCTAACCGAAGATATAAGCGAAAAAATTTAAGCTTTTTTCAATACTTTTTGAACTACTATAACTATTTAATTTTTCACAATTGAACTTCGTAGCCATATAATAAAATGTTGTAATTATTCACTAGTATATATTAAATACGGTTTCAAAGTGCTACGACACTGGGCCCATTTTGCACCTTGTTCTTTAAAAGTTTGACAAATTTCTGGAAAACCATTTTTATAAAGTGCATATTTCCGTAACTATCTGTCCTAGTATAAAAAATTAAAAGTGTTAATTATAGAAAATTTAATTCTCTACAACATTATAAAGGCTTTTCTCTGGCTCAAAAGCACCTAAACGTAGATTTAAGCGAAAACCTGAAGAAATTGCCGATTTTTTCATTAAGGCGGCGGGGGCGTAGGGCAAGGAATTGTGCATTTTGCATTTTAAATTTTTAAATACTCACTAACCATCCTAGATAATATATAAAAAAAATTAAAACTACCGGACCACGTGTAAGCTAAAAACCCTCTATTCACTGGACTAGAAGTTGAGCGTGCAGTTTATAAACAAAACTTATTACAGAGTCCAAAATCGAGGTAAACTAGTCAATAAGATATGGGAATCTACATCTACTGTGACATATGGAACTGCGATTTAGTTTATGTCGTTATTTTTATCGTTCTTATATTTCAATATTTTATTAATTTGATCGACGGTTGTCGTTACCTAACTCAAAATGAGGAATTTGGTGGAATATGGGGCTATTTTTATAGTAAAAGTGTGTTTTGTAGTATATTTGAGCGATAGCAAGCCACTAAATAATAATTAAAACTAGTTTTGTATTGTAATTCGTGTAAATTGCTACAGCAACCATCGCTGACTTAACGATTTAATTCTTTTTTTAACCGACTTCAAAAAAAGGCGGAGGTTCTCAGTTCGGTTGAATTTTTTTTTTTTTATTTTTTTTTTTTTAATGTTTGTTACCTCATAACTTTGTCAATTATAAACCGATTTTAGAAATTCTTTTTTGGTTTGAAAGCATATAGTTACAAATTGGTCCCATTGTTATACGGTCAGGATCTGATGATGGCATCCTGGAGAAATCAAGGGAACTCTTCAAATATTATAGGCACACCTATAGCGATTTTGGTATTTTCTTAAGTAACTCGTGCATTTGCTTTCGGTAAGCACCATTTGGTGAAGAGTCACTGATGATGAAGACCACATATGGCCATCGAAAACATTAATTAAATACTAAATATGTTACGGGCGCAATACGATTCCTTTAAGGTTCATAAGTAATTTTCAAGTATTTGCGACTGGTAGTCATCATCTCACGATGATGAGCTGGTCATGGAAGGTACAACTCCTCAATAGTTAGGAGTTGGAGGATAATTCTTTAAATATCGTTGATACGTAAATATTTGTAGTTGTTACCTTTCAGGTTATTTAGTTAAGCTGATGATGGAAGGTAAAACTCTTTAACGCTTAGGAGTTAAAGTATGTTTTTAAGTACTACAAGCGCAAATAGAACTTTAGGTTGTATTCTTTCTAGTAATTTAGGTTAGCTGATGGTGGAAGGAAACTGCATAACAGTTAAGAGTTGGAGGGTGGTGCTTGTCTGAGTTCTAATTTAGATATGGGCTATAGTCGTTGCACATTGAGCTACCCCTGCTCATTATGCGGTTTCTTATAGTAGATTTCTTACACTAAAAAAGGAAAAATAAACAAAATTTTTCAAAAAAAATTAAACCGCCTTCAAAACAAAACTGCAAACAAAAACTCATTTCCCAAAAACACGTAAAAGTGAAAAATAAATTGAATCATTCAATTCAAAGTACGAAAGTGCGGGACTTTTTCTAATTAATCTTGAACTTACTGATCTGATTGAAGTCGGTGTCAAGCCGAAAGTAACAAGAACGAATACTTAAAATTCAATTTCAAAATTCATTTTTATTTCAAAATAGTGAAACAATAATAAACAATATCTCATGCGCAGAGTGGTGTAAATTGTAACCTATCAAATACATATTAATATTAATATCTATTTGGCTTGACACCGACTTCAATCAGATCAGTAAGTTCAAGATTAATTAGAAAAAGTCCCGCACTTTCGTACTTTGAATTGAATGATTCAATTTATTTTTCACTTTTACGTGTTTTTGGGAAATGAGTTTTTGTTTGCAGTTTTAAAGCGATGTTTACGTCAAAGATAGCGTGGAAATTTGAAAGCCCGCTGAGCTAACCACAAATATTATTTAAAGCTAACGAATATCGTCGCTATGGATCTTCCGTCACCGCAATGCTCGAGCGAGTGAGAGAGAGAAGGTAAATATTTTAGCTTGGCCAATCGCGCAGCCGTGTCAACGGCGGCTTGTCAATTACTGACGCGTAATGACGTGCTTGATGCCCGTCTTGCATTTCCTCGCATAACACAAGGACAATATTATTATATTATCTAACTAGCTGACCCAGCGCGACTTCGTTCCCGTGGCCCTACCCCCTACTCCACCCTACCCTACCCGTACTCTACCCTTACCCTACCCCTACCTACCCTACCCTACCCTACCCTACCCCTACCCTACCTCTACCCTACCCCTACTCTACCCCTACCCAACCCTACCCTACCCCTACCATACCCCTACCCTACCCCTACCCAACCCTACCCTACCCCTACCATACCCCTACCCTACCCCTACCCTACCCCTACCCTACCCCTACCCTACCCCTACCCTACCCCTACCCTACCCCTACCCTACCCCTACCCTACCCCTACCCTACCCCTACCCTACCCCTACCCTACCCCTACCCTACCCCTACCCTACCCCTACCCTACCCCTACCCTACCCTACCCTACCCTACCCCTACCCTACCCCTACCCTACCCCTACCCTACCCCTACCCTACCCCTACCCTACCCCTACCCTACCCCTACCCTACCCCTACCCTACCCCTACCCCTATCCCTACCCCTACCCTACCCCTACCCTACCCTTACCCTACCCCTACCCTACCCCTACCCTACCCCTACCATACCCCTACCCTACCCCTACCAGACCCTACCCCTACCCTACCCCTATATCCTTCCTTGGACTTCCACGAACATTTCAAGACCAAAATTAGCCAAATCGGTCCAGCCGTTCACGCGTGATGTCGTGACCAAGGGAAATAGGGATTCATTTTTATATATATAGATTATTGGTTTATTTTATAAGATGTTAAATCTAAGTATCGGTTGATTCTATATGCAGTAAAATCAATGTTATACCACTGCCATCGGAATATTTTTTTTTAAATAAAAATAATAATTTAGTGGCTTGGTCCGAATCAAACATAAAAATCATACTAAAATACATTTTTACTGTAACTAAAACTACATTTCCACCGAAACTCAGATACGTTTATCTCAACAATCCAACAGAAAATTATTTCTCCAAAAAATTTTACCTACATCTCTAAAAACACCCCTAATTTGTGAGGAATCACCACAACCTGGCGGCACTGATTTACCGAACCGAATTCGATAATCATAACGATTGCTATCTCTGTAGAGAGAGACTTCCCACACAACACAGGCTTTATATAAATGTATTCTGGAAAATATTGAAAATTAAATATTTGAAAATATCTACCCGTCTCACAATAAGATTGTTTCTATATATATATACATACTCCATTTTTAATATTTTAAATAATAAAATTGCAATATGAATGCAAAAAAGTAAAAATAAAACGTATTCTCGTGGAAACCTACCGCTGAAGCCAGCCCTGGTATGGAGTAAAGCAACTGCCTATTTATTGGCGCTGAGTTCAGGCGCATAATACGGGTTGGTGCCAGCTACTGAATTCATGTGAATCTGCCATAATTCAAGTCCATTCGATAAGCCAATAATAGAATTTGAACGAAAAAGTATTTGTCAAAATTTTTATTGTGATTGCGATGACCTTGGCCATCAGACTTATGTGAGTATCAATCATATTGTATTTTTACAATTGTTTAATGAAAGAACTTAAAATCAAAATGTTTATTCCGTATTATTGTAATTGAAATTCTTACATCCCTAATATTTCAATGAAAAAGTTTTATAGTGGTTTTCATGTATTTTGCATTACATTCGCAAATTATGAATACATAAGTATATAACATCCCTAAATAACTGAAATGTTCTCCTGAAACATTTATTTCATGAGCAGTAAAGGTATGTTCGTATATCATGAATGAGTTTTCAATGTTTTAGAAAGTCAAAGGGGATGTAAGCGTCCTCATTCATTAGGTAGTTGCAACGAGTCTTTCATTCAAACAGTATTCAGTGGTAAAATCCACATCCATTTATCTCTCCGTTCCACTGCGTACTTTTCGTCGACTAGAAATGTCAGACACGATTAATTTGATCGTTCGGGTTACTTAAATCCGACTCTCTTTTCCCTTCAGTTAGAATTGAAATACATGGAATGCATAGCTTAATTAATAACGTTGATTTAAAAGGTTCTCATGTTCGCGAGCGTTTTAATAAAGATCCGTTTAACCTTTAATTTAAAACAGTTGGTGTTTTGATTGAAATATTTTTTAAATTCATTTGGAACAACAGTTAACTTGCTTTGTCTGTTAAATAGATGTAATAGAATGTAATAATTGAAACTATTTTATTAATATTGAGCAGTTATTATTTTTGGACTGGTTTAAGTATAATATTGTATTTATTTAAAATATACAAATTTGGGGTTCATAGTTCAAAGAAAATATTATAAAACTAGTGTTATTTCTTTTCCTTTTCCTAAAAGGATAAGAAACATGCTTACTACCCTTTGCACGTCCCCATTTCATTCTAAGGGGCTATACAAAACTTATGGGACAGTAAAAAAGTAAAATTTGACATGGGCCAAGTGTTGGTAG
Source organism: Crambus lathoniellus (assembly GCA_949710035.1). Taxonomy (NCBI): domain Eukaryota; kingdom Metazoa; phylum Arthropoda; class Insecta; order Lepidoptera; family Crambidae; genus Crambus; species Crambus lathoniellus. Next base: position 37,311,210 of record OX453296.1, read on the forward strand.
CACTACCGTTGAGAACAAGTACCTACAAGAGATGAAAGGAATGGACACGAGATGTCAGAAACGTACACGGAGCATGATACCGTGAATTTATATTTCCCTTAAATGTTTACGCCAACTCTTTCGGCCTAGAATTTTCTAATCAAGATATGTATGACTCAATAAAAGGTTATTTGACTGAATTTTTTTATTTTTTTTTTAAATATTGAAATACTAGCAACATAACATATGTGTTTTTTTCATATTTGCTTATTTTTAGATAGAACATCAAATTTTCTTACTAGACAAGGAGAGCGCTACGTTTACTGATGTCTCCTGCCATAGATTTCAATTGAAATTTCATATAAATTAATTAAGTAGCTCAGAATTCGCTGGTTTTAAATATACTGAATATATTTTATCATATTTTTTTATTAATATATAATCTACATTTCAACAACAACAGTCAAGTACTTACCTACCCTTATAAAATTATACCTAATTAGTAATTAGTAAGCACATCCTAGATTCTGAGCGAACTGTTCTTTGAAATATAACCACTTTTTACGGTCCCATCGGAGCTGGTTGTAAGACGGGTCGATTTTTTCTAAAATACTTCATTTTCAGGCAGTTTTTCACTTTTTACAGATTTAATCACGCGTATTTAGTGTACACATTATTGGTAATTTTTACTAGTGTTTTTAAATAATTTTTAGTTTTTTTCCGAAGTTTCGGCACATTACAGGGTCCGTGGTCACGGAAATTGAGTGTTTCATTTCAAGCTTTTAGATTGTTTCATATTTTTTTAAAACATAATAAAAATACATCTTTTATTTCTGCGCACACTGTTGATTGAAATACAATAAAACTTAATGGATTTACGTTACTAAATCAGTAGAATGGCAGAATTCTCAAATCTGGACTTTGTCTTCAAATTAACGCTAACAAAACAGTTGGCTGTTGAGGTTTTTTTAGTAGTAGGTCGCATATTGAGGTGCGTGCGACCAATCTCCCCGTTCTTTCTTATGGAGTTGAAACCTGGGTTACCTAGGACACGATATATAAACTGAGGGCGGCGCAAAGGGCAAAGGAGAGGCGTTTGTTACGTGTTACTCTGATCTGAGAGACCGGAAGTCGGCCAAGTGGTTTAGAAAACAGAATAAAGTCACTAACATCGACCATAGAGTAACAAATATCGAGTGGGAATGGGCCGGAGACATTGCTAGAAAGCAAGAATTTTGGTGCAAACGACTCCTAGATTGGAGGCCATCGGACTAAAACGACCACGAGAGAGTCAAAAAATGCTATGGAAGGCTGGCAATAAGTGCGGCCAACCCGCCTTACTTTTTATACAAACGCTCGTAATGCGTTGTAACAAATATTTCTTTGAAAGTTTGAACTAATATATGTCTCGTGCTCTATATCTAGGTTTCTATCAAAACAAAAAATCAAAAGGATTATGCTCATGAACGGTAGGTACTCATTTGTGACATGCTTCAAGATAAAAAACATACTACGATTAATTTCTTAATATTTGAACATTTTTCATGGCCCAGAGTATTAATGTTGAACAGGGATTAATATTATAATATAATAAATGATATAACGATAACGATAAATAATAAATGATATAACGATAAGGGATAACGTCGTGTAGTCCACGCGGGCGAAGCCGCGGGCGGAAAACTAGTTAGGTATAAAAGTAACAGTGTATTTATCAACCACTACACTATACACTACCTGTTTATTTTGTGACACTGCTGTGTGACTGCCACTATCAGCCGGCAGTGTTGCCGTTGCCGTTGATTTCAGATAATTTAGGCTTTGAGCGGGTACGATTACGGGTAGCGACGACTGTCGGATAAATACGGGTATTTTTGTGACGATCGTGTAGAAAAAGATAAAATGTCAAAAACTACAAAACTACAGGAACCCAACACTATTTTTTTTTTTTTTTAATATAAGGCGTAAAGTTCATTTAGGTACTAGTTGATACTTGAAATCTTTTTGTGAACGTGATATTTTGTATCGTGGTGCATTGTTATTTGAGGTATTCCAGTTACGGCACCACTTTGAACCGCACCATTTCAATGGCACCAAAAGCATTACCATTACGGCACCATTTGGTGCCGTTCGAAAAATGAATTTAAAATATTATTAAAGCATTCCCGTTACGGCACCAATGGTTTAAAGTAGAGGTGTTCACTAAAAAACATCGATAAATCAGTTCAGTTCTTTATTATTTTTGAAGACATTATTTAAAGTATTTATTCTAGTAACAACAGAATAATACATTTTTAAGTATAAAGTGCAATGTAGCTGTCCAAATTATTGTTTCGATTCTGAAGTACCAGGATAACATAGCTATAGAGGAGGTAGTTATAGTTCATTGGATTTTTTTCTAACCAGTCGTAACAATTAATTATTATTTTAGAAAAACATTGAAAAAGTTAGTTCTCGTTAGTTTAGTAAATACAAGGATTGAATTTCCGATTAAATTAAGATATAATTTTTCGGTTAAAAATAATTTAAAAACCGCATTGAAATCGCTAATTCAGCCAAACAAATCCGAGCTAATTAATTTTCTTCGGCCAGTTTTTTGCCGCCATTTTGTTTTTTTATTGCTACCTAAATTTGCCCAGGGTGTACATTATTTTAGTCAAAGCACCACGTCTGTATCTTTTTCCGTTTCGGCAGGCAGTTGACCATCTCCATAAATGGCCGGATGGATTTTCATCAGACGTGGCTAAAAAAAACCATCTCGATTAATACAGCTTTCAATAAAAAAAAAACCGCAACGAAATCGCCTGATCCGTTTAGGCACTACGAATATACGTACAGACAGACAGACAGACAGACAGACAGACAGACAGACAGACAGACAGACAGACAGACATAGGCCTCAAACTTATAACACCCCACTTTGCGCTGCGTCAGGGGTTATAAAAAACCTATACGCTATAACTACTTCCTTCATAGCTATGTTATCCTGGTACTTTAGAATTCAAACGATAATTCGCAAAGCTACATTGTCCTTGTACTTACCTACTTCAAATAAAGTCTTTAAAAATAATTAAACGGAGTTGTCGTAATTTTTTACTTAGGTAACAGCTCTACTACGCCTCTAACCACTGGTGCCGTAACAGGAATGCTTTAATAATATTTTTCACACTTATGCTCTGAAATGTTAATATTATATTTGAGAAAAGAATGCAGTACGTGGCACTTTTCCGAGGTAAACATTCTAAATTTGAAAATCACTGCAGTAATGAATTTCAGTACTTACTTACTGCACTGATTTTAGTGCAGTAAGTAAGTACTGAAATTCATTACTGCAGTGATTTTCTATGGTACTACCAACTTTTTTTCTTTATTTTTTCTTTAGTTCTTCCTGTGTATAAAAACAGAAAAAGCAAAGGGACATTTGCACCATACAGCCACATTATTATTATATCATAATTAGGTTAACTTTTTTTTAAATACGGTGCGCACAGAATATATTACTTCGTATTGTACCACAAGCGCTATGTACCCTTAGCACCATGAAGCTCGACTTAATACTGGTTACCTCAGTATTAAGTCGAGCTTCATGCTTAGCACGAACATCAATCGAAAAAACAAAATGAGATTTATCATAGACAAAATAACCTTTACGAGTAATTTTGTATGGGAAATATATACAGCGCCATCTACCGCCCAGAAGCGGGTATTGAAGTTGCGCATTTTAGTAGCAAGTAACTAGTAAGTATCACTAGGCTGTATGACCGTTCGACATGGCCTCACAAACCAATATTAAAAAAACGGCGGGAATGATTTTCAGCGGTTGATTAGATATCAATACAGTTTATATTGTGTAATAACTTATCAAAATGAGTTCTGCCAATGAAACATATACAGACATTGTATGTACCTACTCCACCACATTTGAGAGCAGAAGCAAAATTAATAACAGAAAACTTACTGCCAGCAAAATCAAAAGAAAGATATATGAAAACCTACGATCTGATTTGGAAAAGTGAAAAAAAGGCGCATACGTTTTCGGAATCTGTGTTGTTGGCGTATTTTAATGATACATCATTAAAATAATATCATCATTAAAATAATATTATTATGAGCGATTTATACATAAGTGTGCCCGGGAAAACAATAACATTTACATTTAATAATTGCCCGAACATGTGTGTTAACATTTTTAATAAATATTATTTAGTTAAACAGTTTTTTTTATTTCCTCGCATTTCTTGAGAAAAGCACTATACAAGCCTTGTACGGTAAGCAAATTACCTTGCCTCGAATGATTAAAGCCCTCGCCTGCGGCTCGTGCTTCAAACCATCCTCGACAATGTAATTTCCTACTTACCTGTCCTCGGCTGTAATGTACTATTAAATTCATTTTTCGAACGGCACCAAATGGTGCCGTAATGGGAATGCTTTTGGTGCCATTCAAATGGTGCGGTTCAAAGTATCTGTTATTTGGAAGAATGTTCGACCGAAACAATCGCTGTTTATACTTACTGTTACTGTTAATAATTTCTAAACCCTTGTTTTTACTTTCAGTATAATATCGGAGAGAATAATTAGATATTTTAGTATTTTACCTACATCATAAAACAGGCTCACTGAAAAAAAAACGAACGACATTGTTGAACGAAGAGTTTTTGATTTTTTTTAACGAAAAATAGTTTGCGGAAACTTGTTCCAGGAAATACGTGTTTTTCAGTAAGCCTTACAAGTTTTGTGAATCAAATGTTTGTCATTTAGAATTTCCATTTCATTTGCAAGGTTTCTATCATAATATTTTCTTTACTTATAATATTTATGAGTAATTAGGAACGCCCAAAGTTCAGGTAAAATTTGTGCAAAAAAGCCGATTCTTGGAGGCTTGGCTTGTATACTTACAGAAAGAAAGCCGGAAGCCGATGCCGATTTACCGGCACTTATAAGCGCAGCGCCGGTCAATTCAGGTAACAGCTACATAAAGCAAGCCGGTTGAAGCCGATTTTCTGAGTAGCACAAAGAGTATTTTATTAAACGGGAGTAGCATACAAAATGTCGGACTCATTGGATGATGATTAGATTTTCTTAGAATGTGTATTTAAAAATGAAAAAACAAGGTATACATCCAATAAATAGAGAAAGGAAACGTTTCGGAGAATACCATCATTTACTTGTAAATAAATTGAAATTTGATTATCAAAAATTTTATACATACTTACTTAAGTATACAAGAATAACTCATGAAACATTTTATTACATTATATTGAAAAAGTTTTTGCTTCATATTTTGAATTTATTGCAAATAACAATACAAGTCTTTTTTAATCACAATAGTTTATTCTAAGTCCATAGTATAATCATTATTACAAAAGGGCCAGGCCAGCGCTGACCAGCGCGTGTCGGAACTCGGAACTTGTCTGCGACGTTCGGCGCCTGTTGGCGCTTGTTCATACTGAATTTGTTTCTCCATACTTTGATTTTTTGTTTAGAAACCTAGATATAGTGCACGAGATACCTATTACTTCAAAAGTTTCAAAGAAAGATCTGTTACAACGCCATAATAACGTACGAGCGTTTGTATAAAAAGTAAGTCGGGTTGGCCGCCCTTAAGAAGGACGGGCAGCAACTGGACTCCAACTGTCCAAAACAGAGAAAGGTGAAAACACTTGAAGGAGGGCTGCACCATGTTATTGGTTGACGAAGGCCGGAGAAGAAGAAGAGGCTAAAAAGTCATGAAATACAAAAATATACTTAATTGTAATTTAATCCAAAAATAATTCATCATTTTCTTTATTATTTTATCAGTATAATAGGCTGGCTAGCCTATCCTTTTGCATGTCGTTCGGGTCAAGACAAAGCTATGAAGGTCGATGAACTACTTTACAAAATAATACTAATGAAGATTTTACCAAATTCATTACGTATTGACGGCTAAGCTTTAGTCAGTGAACACCATGCTACGCCTTTATTAATTTAAAATTAAGAAAGTTAAATAATATTGATATTTTAAATGCATCATTAAAATTTTGAAATGAAACCATGTTATTCTATTGTTCATGATGTGAGACTATGTCAACTTGCAGAAAATTGGTAAAAGTTTTTCATTTAAAATTTATTTGTATTGTACAGTCTGATATCAGAAACTTTCTCCTGAAACACGATACGAAAGGTATACTTACGTCGAATAGAGCGTTTATTTTCGAATATACGAGAATTTCATATGACGTTACAGTGGTGCTGGTGTTGGAGAGTACAAAATGTTATTACAGCTACATGGCGTGAATGGAGCGTGAACGCGGGCACTCCCCTAGCTAATACAAAAAACTTTCAGCAACAAAACACCTGGACACTTGACCGACGCGGCCAACCGACGAATCAATTTCCACCGTTGAAAGCCTGTTGAAATTGATCGTTGTTGTCGTAGATAAAGTGTGACGGTTTATTAAAAACATACAGTCTGAGTTTTCTTTTTTAAAATATTTTACTTTGTTTTGGGTTTAGTCTTTTATTGTTTTAAACAAAAGCTTCAAAGTTATGCTAAACTCGCCGACAACTGGGCTTGGGCTTAGTTGTCTGTGGCGAAACTAGAACAAACTTTTGATTAAACGAGCAAAAATAATTTAATGTATCAAAAAATGACCTTCGCTATTAGCTTAAACAGCCTCAAGTGTACATTAATATTTAATTGTAACATACTTAAGTTGATCATTTTAACAAGTTTTAATTACACTTGTCGTTAGTGTGTATCACAGCTTGCAAGGTGAATTTGACAGTCACAGTCAGCAAAAAAGCTTGACATAAGAATGCAGGTTTTCCAAAAAACTTATTAAAAGACCTACCATCGCTGCAGCCAAGCAGACATTAGAACAATCCTTTTACCTTTTTAATCATTCTCGAGATTTTGTCACCGTGTTCATAGGGCGTGATCTTGCCCTTGGGGTTGCAGTCGATGACGCGGCTGGTGTTCACGTTGGTGTTCCTACGCATCGTGCTGCGCAGCAAGTCTGGTTTCTTGCGGAGCAGTCGTAGGATGGCGTCGACCAGGACTTGGACGGTGTCGTACATCAGAGCAGCCTGCGCCTGGTTAAACAAAAAAAATAAAAGAATATTGGACACCATCACGTGCATTGATAATACCTTAAGCAACTGTGTTATAGCAATTGGAAACACACATTCACCTAGACACGAGAAAGTATTGAAAAGTTTATTTTCACCATTTACCGACCGGGAGTCGAGCCCAGGACCTAGCGGCACCTTGAAAACTAGTGCAAACAAGGCTCTCGGCCACAAAGGTCATAAAAATACTTACAAATATTTACGGCTGACTGTCCACCAAAGCAGAACGTGGTTGAGCAGAGCTGTGTTTTCATAGACACGACAGGAGGAGTGTAACGTATGAGAACACAGCTCCGCTCCACTTCGCGCCACCTTGGTGGACACCCTAAAATATATTAGGTACCTATACAAAAAATATTAAAATTAAAATAATAAACAGTTTCGAACTTCTTATTGGCAGATTTTAAAACACAACTTCTATTGCAAATGTTTCATAGTAACCTGTATGGTAACTATGAAATATTTGCAATCAAGTCACATTAATAGAGACCGACTCAAATGGCACTGTAGTCGCGTAAGTATATAATTATATTCTTTGACTGTAGTAAAATTATAAGGGCGCTTGTGCACTACACTGAATTTTACCGTCCCGGAAAAAAACGGATGCTTGTATTTAATAATAAATTATAGAATTTATTTATTTCGTATAGTTTAGGGTTCGAAACATTGAAACTACACGAAATAAATATTTTTTTACTATTATAAATGATTTACGAGGGAGGTCAATAAGTTCGCGGAATGGGAAGGATGGAGGAGGCAGGTTTATTTGTATAGGTATTAGGTATGTATTTACAAACAAAAAGTGTATACTTAAGTATATATTTATATGTTATCTAGTTTCCATAAGACAGTTTCATACTGAAAACTATTACGAGCTAGGTAATTGGTGTGATTTTAAGAAATTTATTACCTATTTATTATTATTACATACACCTATTTTAATAATCGTAGATTGCCATCGTCGTTATTAGTTGCGGTACTTAGCTTTTTCTAAATTAACTATTATCAGCAGTTGAATGTTCTGTTGACTCCCGAGTGAATAGACGATCCCTATTTCAACACCCTTTTCTATCGCAGAAATCGAATTTCGTAAAGCCTTTTATCCTATATAGGTATTTATAGCGAGACAAACACTTTTCTTTAAAATTCTTTTCGATCACATGAGCTTTATTATCAGCGGAAAAGTGCTTGAAACTCCTTATTTGAAATAAGATGAGAAGTCGCTAGATCATATTTATCTTTTAAAACTGTAGCAGGAAGTCGTATTTTCCTTCAACTTCTTGAATGACTGTCTTTGTCTGACTACGACTTTTATAATTAGTACCACCTATCTATGGGTTTTGTAATATTATGACTTTTATTTTGATGTTTTGTTTATGGCTCTACATCGATAATGTATCGATTAATTATAGGTAAGATTTATATTACCTATAATCGATACATTGTCACATTACACGTTAAGTAGTATTTACTTACATTTCAATGCCAAACTGTGAGTTTAGTTGGAGTAGAGTCGACGTTGAGTCGATGTAATATTGCGCCATGACCTGTACGCCTAATTTGTATTGCACGGCTAAATTAAGAAAGTTGGCAAGTTGCTCAATAATCCGTGGTAATTTTTTTTCTTGAGCCTTCTTATGAGACCCATAGTAAAAGACCACGTCTCACTTCCATAGGTCATTACTGGCAACACACACTGGTCAAAGACTTTCGTCTTGAGACATTGAGGTATTTCGGACGCGAATATATGTCGGAGCTTCCCAAACGCTGCCCATCCGAGCTGGATTCGACGAGAGATCTCTTTCTCAAAGTTGGACTTACCTAACTGGACCGTCTGTCCTAGGTAAACATAGTGGTCAACAACTTCGAGTGTAATGTTCCCAACATTAACTGGAGCGGGTGCAACATGGGCATTGAACATGATTTTCGTCTTGTCCATGTTCATCTTAAGACCCACTCTTTGCGAAGCATTACCGAGATCTTCGAGCATTGTGTTCAGGTCTTCCAAGGTCTCAGCCATAAGAACTACATCATCGGCAAACCGTAGGTGTGTTAGGTACTCGCCATTGATGTTAATGCCGTATCCTTTCCAGTCCAGCAGCTTAAAAATATCCTCCAACGCAGCTGTGAACAGTTTGGGAGAGATGACATCTCCCTGTCTCACACCTCGCTGTAGTTGGATAGGATTAGAGCTCTGGTTCTGTAATCGGACCGACATGGTGGCGTTTTGGTATAAGTACCTCAGCACCTCGATGTACCTGTAGTCTATTTGGCACCTCTGGAGAGACTGCAGCACCGCCCAAGTCTCAATCGAATCAAAGGCTTTCTCATAGTCCACGAACGCCAAGCAAAGTGGCAAGTTATACTCTTCGGTCTTCTGTATAACTTGCCGCAGCGTATGAATGTGGTCTATGGTACTGTAGCCTTTCCGGAACCCGGCTTGTTCGGGAGGTTGGAAGTCGTCGAACCTGCGAACGAGACGATTCGTAATGACTCTCGAAAACAACTTATAGATATGGCTCAGAAGCGAGATGGGTCCATAGTTCTTCAAGAGAGTTTTATCACCCTTCTTGAAAAGCAGCATCACATCGCTTCTGCCCCATGCCTTTGGCGTTTTGCCCTCAAGGATGACTGAATTGAAAAGCTTCTGGAGGACTTTAAGTATCGGCTTACCGCCCGCTCTCAGAAGCTCTGTTGTGATTCCGTCATCGCCCGCCGCCTTGTTGTTTTTAAGCTGCTTGAGAGCCATTCTAATCTCGTACAGGCTGACGTCCGGGATATCTTCGGTATGGTGTCGGGTAAGCTTGGCTCTAGGGTCTGTAGCCTTGCTTTCAACAGGTGTTTGTGTGGAATATAGCTGTCCATAGAAACTCTCAATCTCCCTCAGGATTTCAGGTGTTGACGAAATGATGCTACCTTCCTCAGTTTTCAGCCTCGTCAATTGACTTTGCCCGATAGACAGATCTCTCGCGAACACTTTGGAGCCTTTGTTCCGCTCAATGGCTTCTTTAATACGCTCGGTATTAAATTGGCGAAGGTCGCGCGTCAAAGACTTAGATATCTGTCTATTAAGCTGTCGATAACGATGGGCATCCGCTGAGTTCTGCAGCTTCATTTCGTGTCTCTGATCCATGAGTAGGAGAGTCTGACTGGAGAGTTTCTTCAATTTGGGACGGCGGGTTTTATAGTACTTAGACCCTACCGTGCAGACAGTATCCACCACCATGTTGTATAGATCGTCCACGTCTATGCTGTTCTCAAGGGCTTCGAAGCGGTTTTGAAGCTCGAGCTGAAAGCACTCGGGGTTTTGAATTTGAGCTGGTATTGGTCGGAGCGTGGATTTTATCAGTCGCGATCTTTCGAGCTTGAGATCGATATTCAATGTGCCTCTCACCATACGGTGATCGCTTCCTGTCTTAACAGCGTTGATCACACTGACATCATTGAATATGTGCTTCTTCGTCGACATGATAAAATCGATCTCGTTTTTGACTTTACCGTCCGGACTGATCCAGGTCCATTTGCGGCTTACGGGCTTCCTAAAGAAGGAGTTCATCATATAGAGGTTCTCCCTCTCCATGAAGTCTGCCAGCATCTGGCCTCTATCGTTCCGTTGCCCAAATCCAAATTGCCCCACTCTCAGCTCATCACCGCAACGTTGCCCCAACTTTGCATTGTCACCCAGCGAGCAATGGAGAGAGCGATGCTTGGTATTTCCCTGCTCGATCGAATCAGAAATGATGAGATCCGCAGGAGAACTAAAACAACCGACATAGCTCGAAGGATTGCATCATTGAAGTGGCAGTGGGCGGGACACATAGCGCGGAGAACCGATGGCCGTTGGGGCGGAAAGGTTCTCGAATGGCGACCGCGTACCGGACGACGTTCCGTGGGCAGGCCCCCTACAAGGTGGACCGATCGCGGGAAGTCGTTGGATGCGGGCAGCGCAGGACCGATCGTTGTGGAGATCCTTGGGGGAGGCCTATGCCCAGCAGTGGGCGTCGTTCGGCTGACATGATGATGATGATGATGATGAATTTTTTTTCATACCACATAAATAAGTACCTGTTGTTTAAATAGAAAGAAAAAAAATATGATAATATAGCAAACATAAACTAAGCGCTTGCAGCGACTCTACCGGTAATAAATATAACTATTTTACGATGTGATCAAAATAATCTTGACCATTTCATGAAGTAGTCGCGCGTTCAGTTGCCCATATCGATGATCGATTTCTTATCATTAATCTGCTCAAGTTACATCATGATGTGGCCAATAGACAGTGAAACATTTCATAACATGCGACCACTTCATGAAATTCTCGAGCATTTCACGAAGTGAGCAAATTTACGATATGGTCCCTCACGACATATATTTGGTGGGCCTGAGAATAGATCTTAGGCTACATATTTTTTATCCACAAAATTCCACGGGAGCGAAGCCCCGGCCCGGGGCGCAGCTAGTACTTGATAAGTAATACGAAGTATTACGACCATATCATCAGTAAATCTCTTTTTAAAGTTATAATTTTCTACTTGACATCCTTACCGGTTGACTGTTAGAAAATGACTATTAGCATTAAATCCGCCATTTTCAGTTTTATGCAATATTTAAAATAAATAATTAAGCTACTCGTATAACTAATACGCTTTTAAACCGCAACCACGTATTTTAATGCTCATTGTAAGTGTACTTTCATTCTGAGCCCTGCCGAAATTCGAATGGCAATTTAACATAATATGTACAGTCACGGAATTTGAATGTTCAGGGGCCCGATTCTCAGGCATTCGAACTTTTTCAGTGGTAATTCGTATGTCGAACATTTTGTTTGTGGTTTCTATTGAAAAGTTAGAACGTTTCAAACAAACTAAGCTGTCCCAAATGTGAACAAATTCATTTTGACAGCTAAGTTCGTATACGAACATCTATTGGTTTTTACCACTCGTAGCGTTCGACAGGTTTTCGATCGAACTTTTTCGATTGTGAAATTCTGACAATACAAAAACTGTGTTATATTTGAATTTCCAGCTTATAAATGTGAACTTTTCTCGATTACGTGAGAATCGGCCCCCAGGATGTACCTAGGCAGAGACACTAGGTAAATTTGCAGTATTATAATACTCGGTGAAAATTGAACATTCGATTTTCAAAAAATGGTGCATTATGAGAAAGGTACGTTTTGCGAAAGGTGCAATATGAGAAAGGGACGTTTTGCGCACGCGGTACATTTTGCGAAAGGTACATTCTGCGACTGAAGGAAATATTTTAATGAACTCCCTTCATATTGCTCAAAGAGGAATAAAGTTTGTCATAATTTATGAAAAAAATAACATTTTAAATAAATGTCAATGTGAGAATTGCCTGATTGGAATATTGCATGAAATTTTATTTATGTTCAAATAGGAATTCCAAATCCAAATAAAACTAATGACATTTCGATTTCACTGCTGTCATACACGGAAATAGGGTTTTTATTTCCCTTCACGAACATTGGCATGTCATTATTGTCAACGCTCGTGTGACGTTGAGAATTGATATTATATACTGCAAAACAAAGCTTATGCTTGCAAATGCTGCTTGACATTCAGATTAATCATTTGACAATCAGATTCCGCGACTGTACAATACTTACCTACCGATTTCGATTGTGCTCTTTAGGCATTGTTGAGTCACTTATGTTTACCTATAATTTATGGAACATTTCAGTTGCGCCAGACCTAGGTTTTTCAATCATTATCCAAATTCAAGTTCTCAAAATTGATAAATAGTGACGATATAAAATTGGTAAATTCAATTTTATTACTCTCTAAGTGTATTGAAAGTAGATAAAAATTTTGCGCATAACTTGTAAGCTGACAAGATTTGCTTACGAAATGAAGTTAAAAACGATCGCCGTGTCGGAGAAACCAACAAGATGTTTTTCTTAAAAAAGGAGGGTTTAACAAGTTCGTCTACTGAATGTATAATTGGAGATTCATAATGATTCGGAGGCTGCTTCGGAATGGTCCCGTTTACCAACGACTTGATATTGCCAGCACGTAAATATGTAATGGCGACCTCGCCCTCCGGCCTCCGCTATGTCCCCCTGACGTCTCGACTTGACGAATCCCAACGAACAATCTCGACTTCCTCGGGTGCGACTTACCTTTTTACCTTTTCTCGCCCATATTCCTCCCAAGCATCAAGAGCAGAACATTAAATGCATAAACTATTGTGTATAGCTGCTGCTTTGCTGTTCCAAGTACTTTAGGGAAAAAAGCACATTCTTATTTCTCAAGAACCGACATTTACATATTATTTCGATAGATGTCGCTTGTTGAGGAAGAAAGTATGTGTGTCTTGCAAAACCCGGAATGTTGTCGCATGTCATATCGTAAACTTATTTCCAGCGTATTCAGACCTCAGTTGCTGTTATTCACATAAATTCAGCCATCCCTATATTGATCTCTCTGTTTCTCTTTTCTTTTCATAATAGGTTTGAGAATCTAAAAATCTGGGTTTTCCTTTCACAGATTTCCCAGAGTGCCAGTATTTTTGCTATAACTTAAGAAATTAAATGGCTGCCTGGTAAAATCCGAAGAAAGAAGCTGAGCACTTTAGGAACTTTGAGCTAATTACGATGGGTTGGAGTAAGTAATAATACTTCACAGTACAATGTTAAGATTGCTAACTAGATAATATTTGGTTCGTTTCGCATACATATTATTATGCTTCCTTACGCTGTGCACTGTGAATTTTGCCCGCAGCTTTAATGCAGCAAATCTAAATTAGTCCGTTTCACACACGTTTTCAACTGCTGATGTTTGTCACATTTACATATAGGCACTTAGCTACGTTGGCTCAGCTGCAGTAATACGATATTTACTTAGTTATATAACAAATAAATGGGTACCTAACTAAGAACTTCTAAGAACTGTAACCGCCTTTGTGGTCTAGTGGTACACACTACGGATATAAAACCCAGAGGTCACGGGTCCCGCGTTCGATTCCCAGTGGTATATAGTATTGTATTCAATTTGGTGGGTGGTAGGACTTGTTCTAATGCTGCATGGTTAGCTACAATCATCTTATCTAAGTCTGACGCCTTTAACAACGATGTTTTCAGCATTGTTGTGTTCCAGCAGTTAGAGATAAAACAGCCAGTTCCTCAGTAATTGAGGATTTCAGGAGTAATGCGCTTGCACCTTCAGCCTTTATCTTCACCATAGATATTATAATAGTCTTCACATAGCATCTTGTGTGGAAAAGGCAAAGCGCAACCCTGTTGTAGATAAAAAAAACTGGATCGTTTCTACGGAAATTACAATAAACAACTTACTGAAATGGAATCCTTTTTCCAAACATCAATAAAGTCCCGGACAACTTTTCTTGAAAAATCCAGAACTCTGAAGCCAGTTATGTTAATAGCTCCAAACTCGGTCACTTCCTTCTCCCAGCGATCGTCCATCACCTGTGTCAAACATATTTCTCGTTCAGACCTTTACATGTTTAATGATTTAACGTGAAGTGGTGTATTTTAGTTTCGTTTTTATTAAGAGATTTCTGAGTTATATTGCATTAAGTACCTAACAAATATGCTTTCAAAACTTATGCTATTTCAAAAAACCCATTATAATGTAGTAAAACATGTAAAAAGATAAAATATTCTGTAAAGCGCTAGTAATCCGTTATGCGTTAATAAAGATATTGTGTGATAAATCATTAATAATCTTATGTTTATGGATTTTATTTATTTATTTATTGGAAGTCCAACTGCTTAACCTAATACACTAGAGCTTAAACATGTTTATGTAAAGCCATTTACAAGTCTTCACAAATAAGACACAGTAAAAAATGAAAAACACTATCGAATACACATACATAACTTAAAAATATGCCTTATATATAAGTGACACATTGTATTTAGCAGCTATCACCGAAAAATAAGCGGCTTATAATACGCCTAATCAACGGCGACGCCTCGCTCGTGTTAAAAAGATCAAGATTTACCGGTTTCGAAATTATTTAAATTATTTTTATTAAAATTAATACTTGCTCGCCAAAGAAAAGAGTTCTGTCTGAAGTTTGACGAAGCAGGGGGGATGGTATAGAAGAGGGTTAAACCTAAGAGGATTGGAGGTGGCTCTAAGCGTGAGTTTGGATTAACGCCACGCCCGCCAGTAGCAATTTTGCTAAGGAAGACCAAATCAGCTATATCCCGGCGCATCTGCAATCGAAGTATATGATGTTTTGCACAGTTTATCGTAACGGCTCGAGTCATATCGATCTCTGGTACGGTAGCACAGAAACTTCATAATCCATCTTTATACTTGGGTACATATTCTTGGTATCTTATTATTATTATTAGGTTGGTAGGATTTGTTCCAAGTCCGCCTGGCTAATTACCACCATCTTATTTAAATTCTGACGCCATCTTATCTAGGTCTACATTACACCTGGAGACCAATTTTTGAATCATTAGAATTCCAAATCGTGTATGAAATCGCAAAATTCAAATGCGAATCCCTATATAAAATCGCTATTTTGAATATTCATACTCGTGAATTTTGCAACGAGTATTGATCCGACCCACTCGTTTTCGATATACTACCAGTAGAAATGACGTGAGAAAGACACTGACAAGCTCTGAGTACTGAGTCCTAGTTAACTGGCCCTGACTTCTAAGACCTTCAGCCGCCAGCAGCGCTATGGTTGGACATCAACTTGACAGCAAAAATATTGGATACGTGCCCAAAACTGGATACATCAATTTCTAGAAATGTAACTAATTCCATCTATCGTAACAGTGTAAAACTACTTCTTGAATGCTTTATCTCAATGCTTTCTCCGACAACAGCGCCAGTCGGCTGTCAAAATTCAAAGTGTATTTTTCCTCTAACGAAGTAATTTTGATATTGTGTTACAAAGTGTTTTAAACAATGGTAACTGCATTTATTTGTTATTTTAGGGATACGTAATAACTAGGTACATAGTTATTTAGCCGTATTTAACGCTTTTTCTTGATAATTTTGATAGTTGAAGAGTTCGAGAACAGTTTTCGTATAAGTAGGTACTTAACTCAATACTGGATACCGTGCTTCCCCTAATATTGGATATCCAGTATCGAGATACACATCGATTAGTATGTACTTGTATCTATTGAACTTTAATTAATTACTTTTTTTAGATGAAGAATGTATCAGGAAAAAAACAAAGGAAAAAATGAAAAAAAAATACCTACCTTATAATTTGTAATATGTCTGTGTATTCCACATACTGGATATCCCATATTGAGTGTTATGTACTCAATATTGGATATCCAGTATTAAGAATACCTACTGTCCAATATAGGGGTACATAAAATAATATTGTTGACTTTTGATTTTTTTTGAAAAAAATTTTTTGCCGCTTGTGAGTGGAGTTAGAAGTTTATTTCTTTTTGTAATACTAAGAGTATTAGATACTGATCACTATGAGTCTAACAAATAAATGTTTTTCATATATTATAAGTATTGGTTTTTTTCCAGTTTTCAAAAAGTATCCAGTATTTGGTACGTCTCCCCTACATTAAAAAACACATTAATTTCACATCTTGTCCACCGGAACAGAAAAAAATATGGCACTGTACTCAGAGCTGACAAGTGAATCAAATAACTGACAGACAATGACATTATAACTTTTTAATTTACATTCCGTTCCTCCGTAACTCATTACCGGTTTTTAAAATCAACGACTTATGGCTTACCGGTTTTTTATTTTTTCTGCGTGAATTGAAAAATGTTATAAAATTCAAGTTTTAGGGCAACAGTCGTTTCTAATGTTTCAAAAATACGTAAAATTGGGCGCAATCGAAACTAATTTCGAATTAAATACGTTTTGCTTTCGTGCATGAACTAAGGATTCACTTGGAATGATTAAAAAATGCGCCTACTGAGACTAATAATTATTATTTACATCTATAGGCTATTTTTCCTATGGCAAAACCACGCGGAGTCAATAGTTTGGAATAAGTCTAGGGGTGACTCACCAATCCACTGAGGAAATAGTGGTAGTTTCTTCGGCCGAGTTGCACGTCCCGTACATGGGAGATGAGGGCTTCCTTCGCCAGTTGCGTTGACGAGTCCAGTACTACGTATTTGTTACTCCAGCGGTCGAGTTTCTCTATGGCTCCGAGGAATTCCACCACGTCTGTCGCGTTGGTGACTCGTTTCACGTTTGATATCCTGAAGGTGGCGTTGCCAGGTTGAAGGCTTTGGTAAAGTTGCTGCAGGCGAAGAAGGCCTACGACAAAAATAATTATTAGTTTATGCAGTACATAATAAATATGTATAACATGTGATAATATAATACTTGAAATGAAAAATATAAGTCGTTTACAACCCAAATGTATCTCAGAAGTTTAGTGATTGATAAAGATGAATTTCTTTGTATGGCGTTATCGTTAAATTCGACGGCTAAATGGGAAATACATAGGTACATATTTTTCTGACATACTTAAGTGTTTTTCTTTACTATATTTCGTCATGTCAGCCGAACGACGCCCACTGCTGGGCATAGGGCTCTTCCAAAGATTTTAAAATTTTACGTAAATAACGCGGTACCTAATGCAGCTCTTTTCAATTTTGTTGATGTAAGTAAAATAAAATTCAGTGGCAAGTCTTAGAATGACTAATATCAAATGGATCTAATAAAAGTAATACCTACCTATTTACAATATTAGTTCAATAAAATGTCCAAAACTATTTAAAACTGTTTACAAATTGCAAATAATTTATTTATTTATTCATTAAATTTTAATAGATTGATTGTCTATGTAATTTTTAAAAGCAACCGCGATTAACCGAAAATGGAAATAAGAATAAGAGTATCATTTACTTTTTTTTTCATAACAACAAAACATGCCTTTTTTATTTCTTGAGTGGGAAATGACGTCAAACCGATTTCAAACAGCTCCTGATGGAAATGTCAATGCAAGATGAAATACGCCATTCATCATTACTGGGATTCATTATGCAGTTCCCAGCTAGCGCTTTTGTCATAAATTAAGGGTAATATCCGCGAAAAGATTGAAGGCGTGACGAAGACGCGCTGGAAGAGGGTTGACGTGTGGGTAATGAAGGCGTTAGCAGGATTTGTGGAGCGACCAACGCGACTGGTCGGCTCATTGCAATTTCATATCGCGTCATACGGTCCCTTGTCTTTATATCACATACCTTGCTCCTATTACGGAACTCGCAGTCTTATGCGAGATTATTACACGAAGACGTCTTAGTTTTATATAGAACCGGTTTTGATAAGAAAAGTCTTGTTAACATCCTACTTCCTACTAATATTATTATAAATGTGAAAGTTTGTATGTAGGTATGGATGTTTGTTACTCTTTCACGCAAAAACTACTAAACGGATTCGGTTATGGGACACAGATAGTATAGCCTGCGTCAAAACATAGGATACTTTTAATAGGTAACGATATTCCCACGGAAACGGTAGAGAGTCACTTCGTCACTCAGTGACGCGGGTGAAAGAGTCGGTGCTAGTTTTTGCACGATCTAACTCCTGAGGGTGCCCCCAGTTTGGGCGAAACACGTGTAGGGTAGTCTAATTGGTGAAGGTGCAAGATGTGTTGCTGTCTTGCTAAATGCCGGTATTGTGCACTGATTTTTTTCGTGGTGTGCATGTGCATTTTTTCGGGCGGGCGGGCGATGCATCTTGCATGTTGTGATTTTGCGGGAGTTACCTACATATTTTTCTTTTTTCACAATTATATTAATAAGCTGATATGAAATATTTATGCTTAAAAGCCCAATCATTACCGTCACCGCACATGAGCCACACAAGACAGCCACAAACGCCGCCACTTGAGGCTAGAAGAAGAAACAAGTGACTTATAGCGACGGCGCCGGGTATCAACCGTGTGAGGCGAATTCATATAAAATGTATGAAAAGTACAGGAAAAAGGTCGGTGGCGGTGTTTTGTGGTTGCGGTCGGTGGTCTGTGATAGGCTAATAAACGTTTTCGCCATTAACTATGAGAGGCTTGCACATTTTCAAGCATAAGATCCTGAGTTGGAAGCACTCCTACAAAATGACACATCGTTCAAGCTTCATAAAATGAGGATTATATGTTATGCGATTTACATAAATGAAAGCTATTAACTGAATTGTAAAATATTATGACATCATGCCAAAAGGAGATGGTCCGAAAAAGATCCAAAATCTATATTGACTAAATGGGTACCAACAGTTTCTTTGTAATGCACGGTAGGTATACTATACTCCACTGAAATCGATGGAGTAAGTATATAAGATATAGGCCGCCAAAGTTTGTATGAAAAAATCTTGACTAACAAGGGCTTTTTATTAGTAAT
Organism: Crambus lathoniellus; assembly: GCA_949710035.1. Lineage (NCBI taxonomy): Eukaryota > Metazoa > Arthropoda > Insecta > Lepidoptera > Crambidae > Crambus > Crambus lathoniellus. Next base: position 37,330,646 of record OX453296.1, read on the forward strand.
CACTATCTACTAATTATCACCCATGTACAAAACGAATTAAATCAATCTGTTTTTTTCCGTAAAAGGTAAGCCCACAGAAATCGTACTGAAGAAAAGTACAAGACAAATCAGAAAAATCGAGAGTATTATTCATGTCCTTCCCGTAAACTTGGGAGCTTTAAAAAACTAGCTTTCAAAGCTAGCGAAATTCGTAACAAGTTGGCTAATACAAAAAATACTGTAAGACACTCGCTTTAGTCTATCCAAAGAGAACTCATTCTAGAAAGTCTTAAAATATTTGGAGTTAGATCTGGTCCGCTTCGATTCAGTTCGTCGAAACTGCACTAACTTTCTTTTTGCAACATCTGCCAAATACGAGTCGCAAGTTTTTTCTTTATCTTTTGGGATTCGAGTTAGTAAAATTATCGAGGAGGAGTTCATACAAATAATTATTGTAAATCCTTGATAAACTAAGTCATTTTTAATTTATGTATCTTAAACTAGAGCAACTGAATTAAAGTGTTACAGAATACGCAACCGTAAAACGCTGCGCAAATAAAATCATTGTACCTGGGGCGTGCCGCCGCTGCTATAGATGAGACAATACATCTCGCTTTGCCCACCGCCTTCGCATTATATCTTTATACTCCAATAAGTTTCCATTGATCGAACGTGAATAAAGCATTGAACTGTTTGTGCTGCTAGTTATCCTAATTTTTACAAAATATCGTAAGGGAATAAAATCCGTTTCTTTTTGTTAAAGAAAATTATCTGGGGAGACTGGAGGATGTCGAGTCTACGGAATTCCGGCGATGTCTCCGTTGGACGTGATTCTCAGTCAGACATGATTACGTCTTTTCTTATATTGTGTGCGATGAATAGTGTCGGAGGCCAAGAAGTCAATTGCTCAAGGATCGTGACTTAGCCGCTGGAAACTCGTCAATAACAATTTTACAACCTTTGGATTACGAGTTGCTGCGGTATTGAGAAAATGGGTTTAGATACGGAGAAACTATTAATTTCTCAGTATCGAAACACATTTTGTGTTTCTAGTATACCCAGAGTTTTTATATGACGAGAAAGTTATTTGAAAGTAAATAATAGTGATTTACGAAAAGAGGTGGATGCGACTATGCTGGCGAAATACAATAGAACCTACATAAAACATAAAACATTTGATGACTACCTAACTATACATCTAATAAAGTATTTTTTCTGTAAAACTTTAGGCAACACGAGCCAAAACATAATTTGTTTCTTACAACACTTTATTGCACATTCATAGAAAAAATCGTATGTTAATATTAAGATTGATGTACTGGTTCTGAAAGGATATGACAGTCGCCTATAATAACATTCTCGCGACCTTCAGACATTATACGAACATACAATAATTTAATGTTATTTTTTACCCGACTAAGGCAAAGCAAAAATGAGGGTTATGATATTGACCCGTATGTATGTATGCATGTATGTATGTGGGTATTGACTTATGGACTAATATTGAACTAAAAAACTTTTTTTAAGGCTGGGATTACCCAAAATAGGGTATTTTAAATTATTGATTAGTCGCAAATCACAAGTAAGTACTTAAAATTTGTAAAAAAATATATGTTATTTTACAGTTATTTATCTAGTGATTCTTAAGTGTTATCTAGTTTGTTTTTTTTATTGGTGATATTTTACTGTGTCTAATAAAATCCCAAACATCCGTCTAATCGTAATCGAAATATCCTATTACTTGCAGTTCTACTTGGTTTTAGTTAATGAAAGCTACCTATACGAAAATAATTTGAACAGCCGAGGGATTCCGGCCGTCATAAGTTTAAAATTTTTATTATTTAATTTTTAATTGTTTTTTAGTGATTTTCGATTCGCGGGGCGCTCGCGAGTTCACAGTTGCCGGCTGCCGCTGCGTCCTCGTGAACTGTATCGCGCGCGGTCGAGCAAGCGTTAGCGTGCCTATTTCGGTCGGGAAAATATCGTGTTTGGTATCAAATGCAAGCTTTTGGTGAGCACGTTTAAAAATATATATTTATTGGTTGTTGTTCACGTCTTTGGTTGCATAAATCGAATTTTGTGAATAAATTCCATAAGATTACGTCTTAGAAGCGAGCTAAACACAATTTCTGTCCAAACTTAAAATGCTTCTCAAACTACGTAAGTACTGTATGACTCCAAAATAATTTAAATAAAAAATAAGTACAAAAACTAAAACCCAACTACTAAAAAGTCACGCTCTAAGAAGTATGAACAAGAAAATATTCTTACCTGAAATTGCCGTGGTCGTATGCCAGTGCGACACTCTAACAAAACAGTACATACTTTCTAGGGAAAAGTCGCACTTGTTTCATGCTTTTTAGAGCGTGATTTTTCAGTAGTTATATTTCTGTTTCATTCTTTTACTGATAAAAATTTATATTATAAGCAACCTCGACAAAGGGTCCCCCGACCGAGAGTAAAATGTTATTTTGGACATTTCAGAGTTTTTTTTATTATGTCGGGGGTTGCTTGTTTGTGTGTTTGTTCGTCTTTTACGTCTAAACGGAGCAACGAATCGATGTGATTATTGGTATGTAAATAGTTTTGGAGCTGGAGGAGTGACATAGGCTACTTTTTATCTAGAGAAAATATTACATTCCCTGGGGCTAACGTCGTGTAGTCCACGGGGGTGCAGCCAAGGACGGGAGGCGAGTAGTAAATATTTTTTTAACAAACTTTACTTCTTCATAATTTTTGTGTACTTAGGCAGGGCAAGATCTTCCAAAAACTCTGTTTTTGTCGTTTCCTTTATGTGTGAGGAGTATTAATAATAATAATAATAATGGGATCGATCTATCATTACAGACAGGACTATTGTAGCTAATAAGCCTGATATTGTATTGATAGATCGACACGAACGCCGCGCAATAATTGTTGATGTCACTGTTCCCCATGACGACAACCTTGTGAAAGCTGAAAAAGATAAAGAAAACAAATATCTTGATTTAGCTCACGAGATTGTTGACATGTGAGTCATTGATTCAGCAATTATTGTTCCGATAGTCATATCTGCCCATGGTCTGATAGCCAAGAGCCTCGATAAACACCTTAAGAGGCTTGCGTTAGGTGGATGGATCGGGAGTCAGATGCAGAAGGCAGTACTTCTGGACACGGCCCGTATAGTGAGAAGGTTCCTGTCTCTGGAACCTTAACCATCGGTAGCCGGGACCCTGATCTTGCTACCGTTGGGGAACTGCATTTTTGTATTTTTAACTGTTATATTTTTAAGTGTTATACATTGTAAAAATTTAATGTTTAGAAATATAATTTTGTAAGTATTTAAAATGTAATAAAGGGAATAATAATAATAATAAATGCATTTATTTCGGAAACGATGTCCATAGTGTTAGTAACAATTTAACTTAAAACTATGTTAGTAATTTGTAATAACAATTTCAAATAATTGGAATAATAATATTGATTCAAACATTAAATTTCGCTATGCTAACATGCCGTTTGGCCCATAGGCTCAGGAAAACAGAATTAAAAATTAAATCACTTTTTCATTTTTTCAATATTTTTGTTGTTATTTTGAGCATAAAATCACTTTTCCAAAAAGTAGTCTGAGAATAATCTTTTATAATTATGATTCGTGAATTAGAGATTAATTAATTAATCTAAGCGGCCGTGTAGTGCCGGCACATAAATAGAATAGCACTACCCCCTCTCCTCCCGTGGGTGTCGTAAGAGGCGACAATGGGAAACTGCCATCAGGAGATGGGCAGCAGCGTCTCCAGGTTACAACAGGCCATACTGCGATCGCCAACCCGCCTGCCAAGCGTGGCGATTATGGCAAACCCCCCCGAAAAATGGATATACACCCAAAAAATCGGCCCCCAGTCCCCGGCGGCCCCGCCGGGATTCCTAGCTACGGTAGCGGCTATGGTAACGGCGGGGCAGGGGGTGCTAAGAATCCCCGGGTAGGCTCCGGCTACCAACACCGACGACTAGACCTGGCAACCTACAACACGCGCACATTGAGGCTCGACGAGAAGCTCGTAGAGTTGGAAGAGGCAATAAGTAAGTTACATTGGGATATCATTGGGTTATCTGAAGTCCGAAGAGAGGGGGAGGACTCGATAACCCTGCAATCCGGTAACTTACTTTACCACCGGGAGGGCGACCAACAGTCCATTGGTGGTGTCGGGTTCATCGTCCATAAATCCCTTGTCAACAACGTGATCACCATCGGAAGTGTCTCGAGCAGGGTAGCGTAACTGATACTCAGATTATCGAAACGATATTCTCTGAATGTTATCCAGGTCTACGCTCCAACCTCGAAACACGACGATGTCGAAGTGGAGGCTATGTATGAGGAGATCTCTAAAGCCATGCATAGCTATAAAACCCACTACACGGTTGTGATGGGGGATTTCAATGCAAAGTTGGGGCAACGTTGCGGTGATGAGCTGAGAGTGGGGCAATTTGGATTTGGGCAACGGAGCGATAGAGGCCAGATGCTGGCAGAGTTCATGGAGAGGGAGAACCTCTATATGATGAACTCCTTCTTTAGGAAGCCCGTAAGCCGCAAATGGACCTGGATCAGTCCGGACGGTAAAGTCAAAAACGAGATCGATTTTATCATGTCGACGAAGAAGCACATATTCAATGATGTCAGTGTGATCAACGCTGTTAAGACAGGAAGCGATCACCGTATGGTGAGAGGCACATTGAATATCGATCTCAAGCTCGAAAGATCGCGACTGATAAAATCCACGCTCCGACCAATACCAGCTCAAATTCAAAACCCCGAGTGCTTTCAGCTTGAGCTTCAAAACCGCTTCGAAGCAATTGAGAACAGCATAGACGTGGACGCGAGAGATCTGTCTATCGGGCAAAGTCAATTGACGAGGCTGAAAACTGAGGAAGGTAGCATCATTTCGTCAACACCTGAAATCCTGAGGGAGATTGAGAGTTTCTATGGACAGCTATATTCCACACAAACACCTGTTGAAAGCAAGGCTACAGACCCTAGAGCCAAGCTTACCCGACACCATACCGAAGATATCCCGGACGTCAGCCTGTACGAGATTAGAATGGCTCTCAAGCAGCTTAAAAACAACAAGGCGGCGGGCGATGACGGAATCACAACAGAGCTTCTGAGAGCGGGCGGTAAGCCGATACTTAAAGTCCTCCAGAAGCTTTTCAATTCAGTCATCCTTGAGGGCAAAACGCCAAAGGCATGGGGCAGAAGCGATGTGATGCTGCTTTTCAAGAAGGGTGATAAAACTCTCTTGAAGAACTATAGACCCATCTCGCTTCTGAGTCATATCTATAAGTTGTTTTCGAGAGTCATTACGAATCGTCTCGTTCGCAGGTTCGACGACTTCCAACCTCCCGAACAAGCCGGGTTCCGGAAAGGCTACAGTACCATAGACCACATTCATACGCTGCGGCAAGTTATACAGAAGACCGAAGAGTATAACTTGCCACTTTGCTTGGTGTTCGTGGACTATGAAAAAGCCTTTGATTCGATTGAGACTTGGGCGGTGCTGCAGTCTTTCCAGAGGTGCCAAATAGACTACAGGTACATCGAGGTGCTGAGGTACTTATACCAAAACGCCACCATGTCAGTCCGATTACAGAACCAGAGCTCTAATCCTATCCAACTACAGCGAGGTGTGAGACAGGGAGATGTCATCTCTCCCAAACTGTTCACAGCTGCGTTGGAGTATATTTTTAAGCTACTGGACTGGAAAGGATACGGCATCAACATCAATTGCGAGTACCTAACACACCTACGGTTTGCCGATGATGTAGTTCTTATGGCTGAGACCTTGGAAGACCTGAACACAATGCTCGAAGATCTCGGTAATGCTTCGCAAAGAGTGGGTCTTAAGATGAACATGGACAAGACGAAAATCATGTTCAATGCCCATGTTGCACCCGCTCCAGTTAATGTTGGGAACATTACACTCGAAGTTGTTGACCACTATGTTTACCTAGGACAGACGGTCCAGTTAGGTAAGTCCAACTTTGAGAAAGAGATCTCTCGTCGAATCCAGCTCGGATGGGCAGCGTTTGGGAAGCTCCGACGTACAATTTGCGTCCGAAATACCTCAATGTCTCAAGACGAAAGTCTTTGACCAGTGTGTGTTGCCAGTAATGACCTATGGAAGTGAGACGTGGTCTTTTACTATGGGTCTCATAAGAAGGCTCAAAGTCACCCAGCGAGCAATGGAGAGAGCGATGCTTGGTATTTCCCTGCTCGATCGAATCAGAAATGATGAGATCCGCAGGAGAACTAAAACAACCGACATAGCTCGAAGGATTGCATCATTGAAGTGGCAGTGGGCGGGACACATAGCGCGGAGAACCGATGGCCGTTGGGGCGGAAAGGTTCTCGAATGGCGACCGCGTACCGGACGACGTTCCGTGGGCAGGCCCCCTACAAGGTGGACCGACGATCTGGTCAAGATCGCGGGAAGCTGCTGGATGCGGGCAGCGCAGGACCGATCGTTGTGGAGATCCTTGGGGGAGGCCTATGCCCAGCAGTGGGCGTCGTTCGGCTGACATGATGATGATGATCCATAAAATATAAAAATTTTAAAAAAAATTCTTTGTTTTGAAAGTTTTTATAGTCAAATGAAGATATAATTTTCGTGTATCTATGTAATCAAGATCGCTTATGAAACATCAACATATAATTTTATCTGCTCAAAATAAAGGATATTTGATTGTTTACTTTTAAATAAAAAATTGGTTAAATTCGATAATTCGAAGATCCTGCCCTTAAGTATATAATAATAGGTAAGGTCAGTCGGGGCAAGTGCGTCAACGGGGTAAGTGCCTCTGGTATCGAATTTACCTAAACTAAGCAAATATTTAAACTTAACGCCATCTACTGCAAAATTCCAAACTAAGTTTAGGCGGAAACATTAATTGTTTATGGCAAAACACGTGTTGCCTTGGCGTTAGACACCATCTTAATTTTAGTGTCAAATGTACTGTGAAGTCGAGTTGACTGCTGCTCCTCAAAGTGACGAAAAATTATAGAAAACTATTGTTTTGTGAGTTAAAAATAGGGTAAGATAATGGAATAATCTTACCCTATTTTTAACCGTAACCTTATACTTTATGTGTTAATATTGCTTTCACTGTTATTTAGCCAAATTGTTTGTAATTTCGAGGTTACAAATATAGACTTTAAAGATTTGTAAAGCGCGTGGAAAGGGGAAGTGCGTCTAACCGTGTCGGGGCAAGTGCGTTGCTATGACGCACTTACCTCAAGTCAGAGATTGTCAACATTTTTAGTAAAATGTTATAACAAATAATATTCTAATTACAAAATAAACTTAGGGATGTGAGATAAAATAGTAAGCCCTATTAACCTTGAAGTCCAAAGTAAGAGTACATAAGTTGGTAAGTATAAAAAACATTTATTAGTAAGGATAATTCGGTAGTCGATATTTTTAGGTCAAGTTAAACCATTGTGATGTGACTCTTGTACTAAATCTGATCTACCTATTCGTAGGAGACATCAAAATAATATGAATGAATAAGCAGAATTCTTCTACAGTTATACTTGTCACCCAAAGCACCAAATAACTTGAGTATAAAATATACGTGGAAGTAGCAGTAGATCATCCTCAAATTGTCAAGATAAGTTTGACAAATTAAAAGGTTGATGGCCACTGACCGGTAAAAGTATGGCGCACTTACCCCTTTTTTGTATTTGCCAATTGATTTTAAACCTTGTATGGGCAGTAATAAAGTTTTAAATAGACTGTCTTGTTTGTTTCGATTACGGCTTTTTAAAAAACTATACCAAAACTTCAAATGACCATAGATAATATTATTTTTGAATGGGTGTCACACTTGCCCCATTTTTGGGAAAGTGCGTCCACAGGGTATAGTTTACTTTAAATATAAATATTTCCAACAAAAGTTATCCAATTTGCAACAGACATAGCTGTGTATGTTGCGAGTGAAATACGCTGTAATTTAATATTCACTTTAAAGCCCAATAGTTGATCGATACTAAAATATTTACCATGATATTCAACTTTGTGAAAAGTATGACGCGCTTGCCCCGACTGACCTTAGATATGTTAATTGATTACAAGATTTATTAACCTTAAAAGAACAGAGAGTTATTTAAGACAAATTATCCTAGGACAATTTAATTTACAATTTAAAACAAATTATCCTAAAAAAGGATAAGGGTCAGTTTTAATTAAAGATTGATTGAAGTAGAACTCCGAAAAGAGAATTGCGATACAGAAAAGTTAAAAATGTTCTTATTCTCGAACTTAATGTTCCCGAACCAGTACAAATAGCTTGGAAAAGTTTATGAGAAAGAACAATGGGCAGGAATGTATGGAATTTGGTCCAACTCTTGTAGTAATACATATTATGGTGTTACATGTTCTACGCGTTGCCCTTAACATATATATAGGCACGCCGTTTGGCCCGCAGTAAATGGGAAGTTAAAAAAACGATAAAAAATGTTTTTTACATATTAGATATTTAAATATAATTACTAAAATATATGCATACACAACTCACAGTCATCACCATTATCATCACCATCAACAGCCGTATGATCATCGATAGCCTCCCACCGCTGGGCATAGGGCTTTTCGAGCAGTGTCAGTCAGTTATTTAGTTGTGTTGCGGATCCCGTCATTTCTAATAGTAATAGGTCTTATGGAAAAAAAGCTGCACTTTGTGATAAAGGAAAGCCGCTTTGCACAGTGATATAAGGTCCAAAATAATCGATTTTACCCGCAGCAGCAAAAGTTTCATCCCTTAGAAAAAGAGATGGCGCAAATTCTTTAAAAAATAATTAAAACAATTCTACAAGCCAAACCACCGCACCGATTTTAATAAAGTAGGTGTCAAATGAAAGATAATTACATAATCTATCAAAGAAAAAATATATTGTAAAATCATACATTTAAAAATGCCCAAATGCTAGCTTTGCTTGGAAAAATATTGATAAATTTGTCGGATTATACTTAATAAAAAAAAAATCGTTCCGTGGGGTATCTTTTTATCCACTAATAATGTTGACAATTAAATAGAGTATTTGATAAGAAAAACTGCTGGTCGATATCTTTAATAATTATGGAAATATAAGATTACTAATGAGGGCAGTAATTTTTTGGGCGCACCGATTTCAATAATCTATGTATGACTATGTATCAAACGACTTTTTTGTCTTTATGCATATTGCATATTTCTTATATGTATTTAAAAATATATTTTAAAAAGTATGTGAAACTTTATTTTAGTAGGTTTAAAAAAAATATGTCAGAAGTTTTACTTTAGAAATACCTAATGCAAGTAAAATACATAACAAAATAATTTTATTTAATCATAATCTTCTTTAAAACAGACGATGGTACTGTTTGAACTGAAAAAAGCAAAATCTTATTATTTAGTGCAAAATGAAATAATTTAATGATTTTAATTTAAATTAGTATCTACTCAATGATAAAGGTATTTGTTAAATTTTATTGGAAATAATTTTGAATTGTGTATATTTTATACATTAACCTTGGATTTTCACAGCCACTATTACAAAATTTGCACTGTAGAGTACATGGTAGGCTTTTGCATCGACAGCTACAGCGCATAGTATTGCAGGAAGTTTTGCACCCGCAATGGTCAAGAAGGTTTAATTTTGACCTGACCAAATCGGCGTAGCAGTGAACCATTTAGGAATCCATCCCCCTTGTGAAATTTTGTGCCATCCCCAAGAAGCTGGACATGGAATTGGGGCTCTTAAATTCAAAGCGTTACCCCATATATCGCCTGCTTGGTAATCTGCACGCAAGGCATGTTTGTTGAGTGCGGCTAATGTTGGAGGTAGGCTTGTCACTAGCCTATTTTTGTGTCCAAAAAAAGTGTGAGAAAATCCATCCAGGAATTTGAAACCAAGAAATTAATAGCAATGCCTTGAGTCCCAATATGTCTACTGCACTCCGAGGGTACATACTTCAAATTCATTAAACTATTGCATTTTGCACTAAATAATAATATTTTGTTTTTTTTTTTCAGTTCAAACAGTACCATCGTCGGTTTTAAAGAAGATTATGATTAAGTAAATAAAATTATTTTGTTATGTATTTTACTTGCATTAGGTATTCCTAAAGTAAAACTTCTGACATATTTTTTTAGACCTCACAACATAACTTTCACATACTTTTTAAAATATATTTTTAAATGCATATAAGAAATATGCAATATGCATAAAGACAAAAAAAGTCGTTTCATACATAGATTATTGAAATCGGTGCGCCCAAAAAGTTACTGCCCTCATTAGTAATCTTATATCTCCATAATTATTAAAGATATCGACCAGCAGTTTTTTTTATCAAATACTATAATTGTCAACAATATTAGTGGATAAAAAGATAACCCACGGAACAATTATTTCTTTTAATTAAGTAAAATCCGACAATTTTCTCAATATTTTTCCAAGCAAAGCTAATATTTGGGCATTTTTAAATGTATTATTTTACAATATATTTTTTCTTTGATAGATTATCTAATTATCTTTCATCTGACACCTACTTTATCAAAATCGGTGCGGTGGTTTGGCTTGTAGAATTTCTTTATTATTTTTTAAAGAAGTTGCGCCATCTCTTTTCCTAAGGGATAAAACTTTTGCTGCTGTAGGTGAAATCGATTATTTTGGTCCCTAGTATCACTTGCAAAGCGGCTTTCCAAACGATGCTGCCCATCCGAGCTGGATTCGCAATGTTGGACTTGCTTAACGGGACTGTCTGTCCCAGTTAAACCTGTTGATCAACAACTCCAAGTATAGTGTAACCTGCAGAACATTAATTTTTGTCTAATCCAGATCATCTAGTTCGTACCGTGGTATTTTCTGTTATCCTGGCCGGCACGGGGCGCTTAGATCAGTACACAGAAAACTGCAGATCGTGGACGCAACGATGTTTTTGTTCTCTCAGAGAGAACTTTGCTGTTAAGTTCTCGAGAATATTCTTTTGAAAGAGAATTTATAAATTTGATGACTATCTCAATAATCTGATTAAATTAATAGAACTGCGATTGTATTCTGCTTTATTTATATATATTTCACACAGAAAATTTAAGATATTGTCTTTCCAGAGGTTAAATTCTTCTAAGCGAGAATATTCTCGAGAATATTTCGAAGAACATTCTCGTAAGTTCTTTTTAAATTTCCTGCAAAATTTAATAATTCATTTTGGCGATAAAATAGACACATCAGTATTTTCAAACAATCAGCTATAATAAAGATCTCAAGATTTAACAACTCTAATTAATTCAAATTCTTCAAACTGAACATGAAAACATCTTAATGGCGGCGGCGGTGCCTGGCTGGTGAGCCGGGGCGCGGGGAGGGGGCGCGGACATGCTACGCTACTAGCGCGACTAAGCAAAACGTTTGTACCTACATAAAAAAAATTCGGGGGAAACTTAAAATCAATTTTTACTCGCAAGGTTATCGGCAAAAACGATGGTGCTGTGATAATTATTAGCTAAATAAATTGAGATCATCATCATCATCATGTCAGCCGAACGACGCCCACTGCTGGGCATAGGCCTCCCCCAAGGATCTCCACAACGATCGGTCCTGCGCTGCCCGCATCCAGCGGCTTCCCGCGACCTTGACCAGATCGTCGGTCCACCTTGTAGGGGGCCTGCCCACGGAACGTCGTCCGGTTCGCGGTCGCCATTCGAGAACCTTTCCGCCCCAACGGCCGTCAGTTCTCCGCGCTATGTGTCCCGCCCACTGCCACTTCAATGATGCAATCCTTCGAGGGATGTCGGTCGTTTTAGTTCTGCTGCGGATCTCATCATTTCTGATTCGATCGAGCAGGGAAATACCAAGCATCGCTCTCTCCATTGCTCGCTGGGTGACTTTGAGCCTTCTTATGAGACCCATAGTAAAAGACCACGTCTCAATTCCATAAGTCATAACTGGCAACACTCACTGGTCAAAGACCTTAGTCTTGAGACATTGAGGAATTTTAGACGCAAATAATAGGGTATTTTACTGTTGTTGAAATTTAGATATTTAATGATGACGTTAAAAAATATTGCAATTAAGAATACCAAATGTGAAAAAATAATTTGAATCTGTTTTATAATAAAATAATTATAGTCTGTTTGATTTTGACTATAGCTGTCTCTTTCTAAAACGAAATCTTCTATGGCGTGACTATGACGCTACTAACCCACTGACGTCACTAAGATAGCGTCCTGTCCTTGTCTAATTATAAAGTTTGAAGTCCTATATCTTTGAAAATATTCAAGATAATTCAAAATGAAAACTTGTTTTGTGTAGCTAATATTTCGAAAAACATTTTAAAGAAATAAAAAAAAAACAGTAAAATACCGTATTGCCGGAGCTTCCCAAACGCTGCCCATCCGAGCTGGATTCGACGAGAGATCTCTTTCTCGAAGTTGGACTTACCTAATTGGATTGTCTGTCCTAGGTAGACATAGTGGTCAACAACTTCGAGTGTAATGTTCCCAACATCAACTGGAGCGGATGCAACATGGGCATTGGACATGATTTTCGTCTTATCCATGTTCATCTTCAGACCCACTCTTTGGGAAGCATTGCTGAGATTTCAATGAAAACTTATCACATCACAGAAAAACATCACAGCATCACAGAAAACTTACTGCCAGCAAAATCAAAAGAAAGATATATGAAAACCTACGATCTGATTTGGAAAAGTGAAAAAAGGCGCATACGTTTTCGGAATCTGTGTTGTTGGCGTATTTTAATGATACATCATTAAAATAATATTATTATGGGCGATTTATACATAAGTGTGCCCGGGAAAACAATAACATTTACATTTAATAATTGTCCGAACATGTGTGATATAAATTTTAATAAATATTATTTAGTTAAACAGTTTTTTTTTATTTCCTCGCATTTCTTGAGAATGATTAAAGCCCTCGCCTGCGGCTCGTGCTTCAAACCATCCTCGACAATGTAATTTCTTACTTACCTGTCCTCGGCTGTAATGTACTATTACCGCTCTAACCACAAATCCAGCACGCTAACCACAGTACTTTTGGCTCGGGATTTTTAAACGATAACCTCATGCAATCCACGCTGGCGAAGCGGCGGGCGGAAGGCTAGTTTCAACATAAGTATATCGAAGCTCCTAAAAAGCGAATGCTAAGTATTGTAAAACATATTCCTATAACTAATAGTTAAAACAGTTTTGTTGTCTACATTTTAATAAGTCATTTTGTCAATTGAAAAGGTCATAACTTGCTCACGCGGAAACTTTTCTATACCATTCAGGTATAAAATTAAATCGTCCGGTAGTAACTTTATGCTTAAGCAATAAAATTCATTACGGGTTCAGCAAGGAACCTGCGGAGCGGTCAGAAACGGAAAATCCGGGCTTTGTACATTAAACTCACTGAATAAATTGGAAATCGATGAAACCATTTCTAGCCAGGCTGTTCGTACGTACTGTCGCGAACCGGGATTGTTGAGCCACTTGCCAACATTCTTAATTTAGACGTGCAATGCAAATCAGGCGCACTTCGGGCATACAGGTCAAAAATCTTTTAGGTTCCGATAACAGCGGCGCTATGTATTTTTTTCTTCTATCTGTAGCAGTTTAACCGGCCCTGACTTCTAAGACCTTCAGCCGGCAGCAGCGTAATGGTTGGACAACTTGACAGCAACATTACATTAAAATAAACACGTTAGTTCCAGTTTTGGCCACCGGAGCAGAAAACGTTGTCACACTGTACGGTTGATCTAATACACCTTTGCTTTAGGTACAAGGCTAAATGAGATTGTTGCCAAGTGGCTTAACAATCCCGGTTCCTAACTGTACCTTTTAAAAATTACTTCAACCGTTTTAACTGACCGTAGCTTTAGTAAATTAGTTCAACCTTTAAAATGTTCCCTCACTTAATCATTTAATTTAGCAATACTTTTATCAAAAAATTATTCATTAATAGTTTCATTTGTTGTTATCAATATTGACGACCTATATGACGCAGAGGAACGGATACCTGCCTTCTGCGCCAGAGGTCTTGGGTTCGATTTCCGAACAAGACAAATATTTATGTGCATGAACATGTCTATTTGTCTTGGTCTGGCTGTTTTCTTTGTATACTAAGTATGTATTTACAACCAAAAATTATATAATAGTTTCCATAACACAGTTTCTTGTAAAATGTTACTATGGTTTTTATGGGCTCGATAAAAATATCATACTATCACATATTATCAAATACTATTCACATCTCTTTTAAGGGTTCCGTAGCCGAATGGCAAAACCGGAACCCTTATAGATTCGTCATGTCTGTCTTTCTGTCCGTCCGTCCGTATGTCACAGCTACTATATTCCAAAACTATAGGGACTACACAGTTGATTTATAGTACTGACTTAGTTTTACGCGAGGACCATTTGTGTTTTTTTTATCCACAACGCGTTAGCACTTCATCACACCTGATCTTAAGTGGTGATAAGGCTAAAGGTATAAGCGCAATACTCCTGGAATTTTTTAATTGCCGGAACACAATAAAGCTGAAAACTTAGATAAGATGGTAGTAACTAGCCAGGCGGACTAAGAACAAGTCATACCACCAACCTTAATTGACAATCGTCTTATTACAATTTGTTTATTTTTTGACAGCTGTAATGCTTCTTCCTATAAATGCATGTGTCACAAGCATCAATCAGCACGTGTCAAATAATGGAAATGTCATAAAACACGTACACCTACCTATAGTCTTTTAAAAATGACGCTACTTAAAACGAATTTACACGACGTTACACGAATCGTGAATTTTGATGACTGAGGTCCGGTTGCTCGAAGGTTGGTTACGTTATCTTTAGGGTTAAATTATCTTTAAAGTAAAATTAACCGGCGGTCAAAATTAAAAAGTGTTGTTGAAGCAGCGGTTACTTTAACGAGCAGTCACATTACAGATTTAACGGCGGTCAAAATGACCAGACAGGGTGGGGGTGGTTTAAATTTTGACATTAGTATTTAAGGGAAGGTTAATGAAATAGTAAAAACAACTCGCAAAAACTATCCATTGGTACAGAACACCGCATCGGAACATGGAATGTCCGCGGACTAGTAGAACCAGGAAAACTCTCCATTGTCGAAAAAGAGGCGGAGAAGCATCGTATCACCATTCTAGGCATCAGTGAAACTCACATGCGCGAACAAGGACACTTCACTACTACATTGGGAAACACCATGTACTTCTCGGGATGCGAGGACTCGAGCTATGGTGGCGTGGCTATTCTACTACCTGCATGGATGAATAAATTTGTCTTGGGATATAACCCAGTTTCTGACAGAATCATAACAATGAAACTGAACACTCATCCTACCACGCTAAATATAGTACAGGTGTACGCTCCGACCGAGAAAGCCCAGCAAGAAGACATAGATCTTTTCTATGAAGCACTGGAGTCAACGCTGAACTCGATACCTAACCGGGAAACAACTTTAATTCTTGGAGATTGGAATGCGAAGATTGGAAGCACCATGAACGATGACCACATCAGGGCAACAGTTGGTAAATATGGCCTTGGCACTAGAAGCGAGCGTGGAGTGAGACTTCTAGAGTTCTGCATAGAAAGGAAACTAAGCATCATGAATACATGCTTCCAACATCATCCAAGACGGCTCTACACATGGAGGTCGCCAGGCGATCGATATAGAAACCAGATCGATTACATCATAATAAACACACGCTGGAGATCCTCCGTAAAAAATGTTAAAACCTTTCCCGGTGCAGAGTGCGGCTCGGACCACAATCTCCTGGTTGCTAACTTTTCTATTCGTCTGAAAGCACCAAAAAAAGAACCAGCACCTAAACCCAGGACAGTAGAGCCATCAGAACAATCATTCTTCCAAAGCGCGTTAGAGGCAAAGCTCCAGGAACATCCACCACATGAGATAGACGCTGATTCTCATTGGAAAAATTTGAAAAATTTAAAAACAAGCATTTGGGAGGCTTTAGACCAAATTTCTTCAGGCAAAACAACTAACACGGCTGAAAAAAAATCAAAGACTTGGATTACCGATCATACATGGGACCTCATCCAACGGAGGAAAGATGTGAAAATTAAGGGACTTAAATACCAAAAAGTTAGGGAAGAGTACTCAGACCTTTGCAAGTGCATAATAAAGAACTGCCGCCAAGATAAGAACAACTTTATAATGCGGATGTGCTGCGAAATAGAAAGTCTATCCCTCAAACTTCATACATCTGACCTCTTCAAAAATGTTCGCGTTCTCTCAAAGCAGTTTAAACCCAAATCATGGATCATTGAAGATGCTGACGGTAATCCCATCCAGGAGCGTGAAGCTATCGCAGATAGATGGCGCGATTATTGTCAAAAACTTTATGATGACTCAAGTACATCCAACCGTAACATGCCTGATTGGAAGGAGCTTGAACAAGAACCACCAATACTACGCTCGGAGATTACTGTGGCGATACACAAACTTAAAAACAAAAAGGCGCCTGGTCCGGATCAAATCACATCTGAGATCCTGAAAGCAATGGGTGAGAAGGGGATTGACACACTGCATAAGATCTGCAACCATATCTGGCAGCATGGCGAATGGCCCAAAGACTGGACGGAATCGGTCATACTACCGCTCCACAAAAAAAGGCTCGACTAGGAAATGTGACAACTACCGGACGCTTGCTTTAATCTCGCATGGCAGCAAGATTCTTCTGCACATCCTTAATGCCAGAATTCGTCATTTCCTTGACTGGCAAATACCTCAGGAGCAGGCGGGTTTCGTAAAAAACAAGGGCACTCGCGAGCAAATTCTAAACATCAGACAACTAATCGAGAAGTCTTATGAATTTGACACGCCGGTTATAATTTGCTTCATCGACTACAGCAAAGCATTCGACTGTGTCAACTGGGACTGCTTATGGAGGGTCCTATCAGAGCTGGGGGTGCCGCTCCACCTTACGGCGCTATTACAGGCCCTGTATCACAACAACCAGGGAGTCGTCCGGGTGGCTAATACAACCTCAAAACCCTTCAGTTTTAAAAAAGGAGTAAGACAAGGTTGTATATTGTCCCCCATCCTGTTTAATGTATATGGTGAATATATAATGCGGCGAACCTGCGAGAACTGGGAAGGAGGTGTTACAATTGGCGGAGTGAAAATCACCAACTTACGTTATGCCGACGACAACACCTTACTAGCAGCTAACGAAACCGAGATGGTCACTTTACTGGACAAGATGGGAAGAATCAGCAAAGAACTGGGTCTCTCCATAAACAGAACCAAAACCAAGCTCATGGTGGTAGACCGCACGAACAAGCTAGAACTCACCGGCGCACTAAATCTTGACATAGTTAACACTTTCACTTACCTGGGTTCTAGCATAAGCAACAACGGTTCGTGTGAGGAAGACGTGCGCAGACGTATAGGTATGGCAAAGAGTGCTATGGCACAATTACACAGGATATGGGCGGACAGGAATATCTCAATAAAAACCAAGTCCAAACTGGTGTCCACTCTAGTGTTTTCCATATTCCTGTACAGCGCCGAGACATGGACTTTGAAGAAAGCCGATCGTGCGCGTATTGACGCCTTCGAGATGTGGTGCTGGAGGAAACTGCTGCGGATTCCCTGGACAGCACATCGGACTAACGCATCCATACTCAATGAACTGAAGATCTCTAAAAGACTCTCCACCATCTGCCTTCGAAGGATTGTTGACTATTTTGGCCATATAGCCAGGAAAAACGGAGACAATCTAGAGAGACTGATAATAACTGGCAAAGTCAACGGCAAAAGACCAAGAGGGCGTAGCCCGATGCGTTGGTCGGACCAGATCCGCACCGCTCTCGACACCAATTTTCACGATGCCCTCCATGCTGCATCCAACCGTAACAAATGGCGAAACATCGTGAGGGACAAGATATGTCCGAGAGGTCACGACCCTCAGCATTGAGGAATACGACGCAAGGAGGAGGTAATGAAATAGTACAGATGACACTTTTAACCCTAAGATAACCAACGTATTTTTCTTTTACCGATGTCAAAATTGACAACAGTTAAATTTTAACTTTTACTTTATTGTAATGTACGAGCAACCGGACCTAATTCACTTCCATCTTTTTTCGATAGTTCGGATATTTTGATGAATGAGCGATTTTCTGAGAGGCCATTTAAAAAAAAAAAAGCTTCCAATTGCTTCACTAGATGGCGTTGAATAAGTATGTACATGTCTATGGTATATTTTGGTAAGAAACATATTTAAATTAATTACTTTTTAAAAACCCAAAGGAAACTAATAATATATTAAATAAGTACTACTGTGAGGAACAGAAACGAAATAGGTAAATTTAAAGATTTAGGTAAATAATTAACATCTGTCTGACGTTCCGTTTTACGTAAAAAAGTCGCGAAAAGTAAAATATATAACGTTCCGTTCCTTCTAACTGCATAGGTGGCACAGCGCCATCTAGTGGCTGAGCTTTCAGAAAATCGCCCATTGTGAATAGAAAAAACGATTTCGTTTGCTATGATGTACCGATTTTTTTTTATGGTTCTTCAATGACGAATCTCGTGTGAATATGACCTTATGGAAAGTACAATCCTTGTTTCATTAGAACCATAGTTGTCGCCAAAGCCAATCAAAGCTGGAGAAGCCCGAAATCCCGACCGCAAACCAAAATTGATGATTCTGCAAATGGGTTTGTGAAAAGCTGAGAAAAAGAAAAAAAGTGAAATTCTGGAATGCGAGCTCACTGGAAAAAGCTTCCCATCGCAGTAGATTTAGTAAAAAGTAGATCTCTTAAGACGCTTCACATCAAACACTAGCCTTCTGCCCGCGGTTTCGCTCGCGTTGACAAAACAACGATATCCCGCGAGAATGTGATGTTTTTTTCCCTTTCGGACTGTAGGTCTACTGCTAGGTTCCACTAATGAAAAAGTAGCATATGGCACTCCTAGCTCCTAAACTATCCCCATACCAAACATCACATCGATCCGTTGCTCCATTTTGACGTGAAAGACGGACAAACAAACACACTTCACATTTATAATATTTGTAAGTATGAATAGTTAATTAAAAATTTTACTTTTTTGCATTCACAATGCAATTTTTCATTAGTATGGATAGTTTAAATGGAAGCGCTTCGAATAGTACAAAGTGAAATAATCAAGTATTTCTTTTTCATTACTTTGTACATACATACCTACAAGCATACTGCTTGTATGTATTTATTTTTATGTCCGAAAGTGTACTTGCAAGGCAAGTGGTTTTTATATTATTACTTTTTTTCATATACTTACAGAATTGCATTATGAATTAAAATATCTTAATTTGATGGCAGCTTCGTCTTAATCGATTGTTATTTTTATTTATTAGGTTAATTAACAGCGTTGGTATATTAAAATTTATGAAAAACTCATTATGGAAAGATAAATCAAAAAAATAAAAATAGATACAATAAATCACAGATTTACACACATAAAACGATTGTTACAAATTTTGTAAAAATGTTTCTTTATATGCGTGGGATTCCTCTCACTAATGAAGCAACGCTGACTTATAGTAATAAAAATAATAGAATAGAATTTTAGAAGAAATTTGACGGTAGCTTAGTTGGTCAGAGCATTGGGCATGTCAGCCAGTCATCATCCAGATCATTTCCGCAAAAAACGTGAAGAAGGTGGAGAGGCCTCTGCCATGCAGTCGGACGACTCGGGCTTTTAATAATAATAATAAAGCACCTGCGTTACGGATAAGTATCAGAATAAACGAGGGTATTGCAAAAATAAAAAGTAACACCCAGAAACGGAACAAACATAAATGTTCATCAAGCAAATGTTTGTCGTGGGTAGGGATCGAACCCTCGACCACTGGCTCAGTAGACATGGTCAGTACTAAAGGTGTGCTATTATGTTATATTCGTATATTATAGCATATCGTTATGCTACATTAAAATATTAGGTTATTTTTAATGCTATAATATATTAGTATTAAGTACCTAATATAATAAATAACCTATTATAACCTATGTTAAACTAAAACGTTATTAATGTTTTTTTCACACTTATGCTCTGAAATGTTAATATTATATTTGAGAAAAGAATGCAGTACGTGGCACTTTTCCGAGGTAAACATTCTAAATTTGAAAATCACTGCAGTAATGAATTTCAGTACTTACTTACTGCACTGATTTTAGTGCAGTAAGTAAGTACTGAAATTCATTACTGCAGTGATTTTCAAATTTAGAATGTTTACCTCGGAAAAGGTACTACCCAAAGATATTATTACCAACTTTTTTCTTTATTTTTTCTTTCGTTATTCCTGTGTATAAAAACAGAAAAAGCAAAGGGACATTTGCACCATACAGCCACATTATTATTATTATTATGTAGGTAATTATTATATCATAATTTAGGTGAACTTTTTTAAAAAAACGGTGCGCACAGAGTATATCACTTCGTATTGTAAGCGCTATGTACCCTTAGCACGAACATCAATCGAAAAAACAAAATGAGATTTATCATAGCCGAAATATCCTTTACGAGTAATTTTGTATGGGAAATATATACAGCGCCATCTACCGCCCAGAAGCGGGTATTGAAGTTGCGCATTTTAGTAGCAAGCAGTAAGTATCAATAGGCTGTATGACCGTTCCACTTGGCCTCACAAACCAATATTAAAAAACGGCGGGAATGATTTTCAGCGGTTGATTGCAGATTTGATATCAATACAGTTTATTTATATTGTGTAATAAATTATCAAAATGAGTTCTGCCAATGAAACATATACAGACATTGTATGTACCTACTCCACCAAATTTGAGAGCAGAAGCAAAATGAATAATAGAAAACTTACTGCCAGCAAAATCAAAAGAAAGATATATGAAAACCTACGATCTGATTTGGAGAAGTGAAAAAAGGCGCATACGTTTTCGGAATCTGTGTTGTTGGCGTATTTTAATGATACATCATTAAAATAATATTATTATGGGCGATTTATACATAAGTGTGCCCGGGAAAACAATAACATTTACATTTAATAATTGCCCGAACATGTGTGATATCAATTTTAATAAATATTATTTAGTTAAACAGTTTTTTTTTATTTCCTCGCATTTCTTGAGAAAAGCACTATACAAGCCTTGTACGGTAAGCAAATTACCTTGCCTCGAATGATTAAAGCCCTCGCCTGCGGCTCGTGCTTCAAACCATCCTCGACAATGTAATTTCTTACTTACCTGTCCTCGGCTGTAATGTACTATTACACTACTCAATGGTCAATTACTATTAATAAACCAATTCTTTATTCTTTTTTCCACTATTTTACAAATAACAACACGAATAAATTCATATTACGCTAAAAACAGAATTCTTAAGTACTTTTTAAGCCCCGAGCGAGCGTGAGTTCGCGATCAAGAATTCCACAGGACAGCATTAGTTAAATATTCTAATAACAGTAATAAATATTATAGCAGAAAAATAACATGTTCGTTCAAATCGCATGTCGTACGTGATTTATGATATTAGTCCTTATTGATAAGACATTAGAGTCTGTCTCAACTGTTTCAAATATAACGCGTTATTTGGTTTTCCAACTTTCAAAATTCAACTCTATTTCCATTTGATAGAGTTGAATTTTGATAGATTTGATTACCAAGAAAAGAGAGAGCAATACTTGCATCGCGTGCGGCTGGATCAAGAAGCTTAAATAACGGCTGGATAGAGAAGGAGAACACAGTTCGTTCGTTCAGTTCTGTCATTTTATTTGTTCATTTCGAATACACTAGATGGCGTGCGGCGCCCTGCTTGATATAATTTAATATAGCAATAGCAGAATAAGTTATATTTTTATATTAGTTGCGATAGTTATATTTTTATAACGTTATGCTATATGCGTTATCGAATATAACGCAACACCTTTAGTCAGTACCAGTGCGTTTTCGGGTCCGTCAGTAGTTGAATATGTAGCAACCGCACGAAGTCGCATCTGAGGGCCTACTCTGAAACGCAAAACCCGACACTTCGTTATACCCGTCCCTCACACTCTCCAGTTGTGACAGAATCGAGTGATAGGGACGGGGCTAACCGAAGTTTCGGATTTGCGTTTCAGAGTACGGCGCCAGGAACCGCGCGCGGTCGCTGTATTCAACTGCGTGCAGTTGTACGTTCGACTTCGACCAGTCGTGATATCAACTTCACGCAGTCGGCTGCAGTCGTGTGGAATCATATTAACTGCATATAATAATGTTTTATTGTACGAAATAAGACACGAATGGTTTTTCTGAAATTATAAGAATTTTATTTTACACAAAGTTTTACAATTTTAATATTACATTTTCTTCTATAAAACAACACAACAAAACTTACTTGAAATTATAAGAAAAACAACATTAACTGCCGCACGCATAGACGTCAATTAACTATAATTGACATTAAAATCTATAATATCTGTCTCTTTTTTATGTCCAGTATTGAATAAAGTAGGAAATCGGGGCTGTGGTCGGGGTTGAGTTATCGGGGTTGAGTTGTCAGATATATTGAAGATGGAGAAGAATTTAAACCCATTTCGGGGCGACGAATGGTTAACAAAATATATATTTTTCTTTTGCAAGAAAACGCACAACCCAATAATTTCTTTCATTGTAGATTAGCTAACTTCCATTTGATTGGTGAAAAAAGATAAGGTTAATAAATACTATAGATAATAAATTACCTATTGCTGTTCAGATTTCAATGCAACATGTGCAAACTTTATATGATTAGCTCAGAGGAAAAAATAAAATTAATAATAAAATGAAAACAATATTTTTCTACTAATTTCCAATATCTCGCTTCGGATTACGTATTATTAGTGACCCATATATTTAGTAAACTAAAAAAGTTGGACACAGCTCTTAATTTAATTTTTTTAATTTAAATATGTACATAAAAATAAGGTGATTAATAAATAATAAAATTTATAATAATACGTAAAAATTCAAGATAATAACGTTAAAAGTTCAGTGCTTAAAATACTTTAAAAGAGTTACAAATTACAAATGCTAATTGTTTTTCAATTTTACTATCATTATTTTATTAAATTAAGCTACCTGCTTTATAAGTACTGTATAGTAAAAATGTAGGAGACTGAAATCACATTAGGTGAGTGGTGACATCTGCTTTTGACAGAATTACCTGGCCTTAATCACAATTACCTAAAACTAATATTGGATAACTTTAATAAATAACGAAAAACAATTATATTTAAAGAAAGGGTAGGTACACTTGTTTGGAACGAATTCTAAGCCACAAACTTTTAAGCGTACAATGGAGGAAATCACAAAGAAAGGTGGTAAACAAAGAGTGGATCCGATTCATTATGTCTGCTCAGTCAGACAAAAAGAGTTTATTGGAACAGTGACGGACTCATCATCGCATCGGTTATAAATAACTTCGGAAGCCATGTCACAGAGACCTTGTGAACTTCATAATGAAGAGTCCGTCGAGAGCTAAAGGCTTCTAAAAATACATTAATACTTTTAACTGTAAAAGTGATGAAAAATGTTTATGGCCACAGGGTATTACCATCATTATCATCATCAGTCAATGTCGGCACTGTTGGAGCACAGGCTTTTCTTACGGATGGATAAGGGGAATGGGCCAGGAGTCCTGGCCCATTCCCCTTATCTATTTAATAACTTTATTAAATAAAACAATGAAATATATGTCTAACCGAAACCTCAACGCCAAATAATAACAACATAATTTTATTATTGCTGTGCAGTGTTGTTATACAGGCATACGAATTACGAACGTTTGTCTCAATAAAATTTGAAAATATGAAATTTTGTTTTGTTAACGGTAGAAAACTTAATTGTGTTGTACCCGGTTACCCCGTGGTACTACCAGCTTGTACCACCGGTGGTACCACGGGCAATTTCTCTTTCCCATGGTACCCATATTCGATGGTATCACCCAAATTAATATTTTTTATTGCCTGTGGTGCCACTTTTATCATTTGTAAAAATTCATGAAGGTTTCGAATATACAGGATGACAGTGAAACTCGACCTATTCCTTGAAATGGGTTATACTAGACGTCATAAGCAACAAATTAAGTTTGAAGAACCAGGGGTCAAAACTGGATGGTTACCGAGTTGTGACGGTTTTTTGATTTCTTAGAAATTTTCTGAATTGTTACCAAAAAACATAAATTGTGATAAAACTACTCCACTTTAAACATAAAATTAGTACTTTTCTGAAAGCTGAATAAATCGGGATTATTCTAAAAAATACCGCATGCGCATAACTTACATAATCTCAGAAATAAAAGGTCTTTAGTAACAATAATTTTTATTTTGTGTATTTTTCTCCAACTTCGCCGTAAATTATTGTAAAAAAGCAGTAGGGAAGCGTACAAATCAGTAATAGTACATTACAGCCGAGGACAGGTAAGTAAGAAATTACATTGTCGAGGATGGTTTGAAGCACGAGCCGCAGGCGAGGGCTTTAATCATTCGAGGCAAGGTAATTTGCTTACCGTACAAGGCTTGTATAGTGTTTTTCTCAAGAAATGCAAGGAAATAAAAAAAAACTGTTTAACTAAATAATATTTATTAAAATTTATATCACACATGTTCGGACAATTATTAAATGTAAATGTTATTGTTTTCCCGGGCACACTTATGTATAAATCGCCCATAATAATATTATTTTAATGATGTAGGTATCATTAAAATACGCCAACAACACAGATTCCGAAAACGTATGCGCCTTTTTTCACTTTTCCAAATCAGATCGTAGGTTTTCGTATATCTTTCTTTTGATTTTGCTGGCAGTAAGTTTTCTGTTATTCATTTTGCTTCTGCTCTCAAATTTGGTGGAGTAGGTACATACAATGTCTGTATATGTTTCATTGGCAGAACTCATTTTGATAATTTATTACACAATATAAATAAACTGTATTGATATCAAATCAACCGCTGAAAATCATTCCCGCCGTTTTTTTAATGTTGGTTTGTGAGGCCAAGTGGAACGGTCATACAGCCTATTGATACTTACTACTTGCTACTAAAATGCGCAACTTCAATACCCGCTTCTGGGTGGTAGATGGCGCTGTACATATTTCCCATACAAAATTACTCGTAAACATGGAAGTATTATTTAGGTAATACTTCCATGCTCGTAAAAGATATTTTGTCTATGATAAATCTCATTTTGTTTTTTCGATTAATGTTCGTGCTAAGGGTACATAGCGCTTGTGGTACAATACGAAGTAATATACTCTGTGCGCACCGTATTTAAAAAAAAGTTAACCTAATTATGATATAATAATTACCTATATAATAATAATAATAATGTGGCTGTATGGTGCAAATGTCCCTTTGCTTTTTCTGTTTTTATACACAGGAATAACGAAAGAAAAAAGTTGGTAATAATATCTTTGGGTAGTACCTTTTCCGAGGTAAACATTCTAAATTTGAAAATCACTGCAGTAATGAATTTCAGTACTTACTTACTGCACTGATTTTAGTGCAGTAAGTAAGTACTGAAATTCATTACTGCAGTGATTTTCAAATTTAGAATGTTTACCTCGGAAAAGTGCCACGTACTGCATTCTTTTCTCAAATATAATATTAACATTTCAGAGCATAAGTGTGAAAAATAACATACTAGTTTCATAAGCTTTACAAAAAGGTAGAATAGTTATTACCTTTCCCAGCTGTCTTTAAAAAATCAAGCAAAAGAGCGCTGTAGGTCAGAGATTTCGTTACGATTTGTAAATTGAATTTGGCTCGAAAAGTCAACAGTAACGTAGTAAAAAAACCATGTTTGTTTTCAGTACATTTAAAACACTGTCATACAGTGTTTTAAACTTAATAAAGATATGTTAGTTACCTTTTTTATTTGTAAATTTTATTTTAGTTTTCCTTTTTTATTTGTAAATTTTATTGATATCAAAAAGTCAACAGTGTTATTCAACACTGTGAATAAAACTAAATGTTATAAAAAAACAATACTGAAACAAAAATTAAAGACCAAGTTGTAGTACAGGTATTATGCGCAATCAGTTTTTCCTACTACCGCTCGCCTCTCATTATTATCGGTGTGAATTCCTATCACTATTATAATACCTACCTACTAATCGTAGTAACTGAGTGTCTTTATAAAGTAGTAGGACAGTCAATATGACATTATTTCAAATGTACTGAAAACAGATATGGTTTTACTACGTTACTGTCGACTATTCGAGCAAAATTCAATTTACAAATCGTAATGAAATGTCTGACCTACAGCTCTCTTTTGCTGATTTTTTTAAAGACAGTTGGGAAAGTTAATGACTTTTGTACCTTTCTGTAAAGCTTATGAAACAAGTATGTTATTTTACCAATTTGTACGCTAAACTTCCATACAGTTCCTTTGCAATAATTTAAGGCGAAGTTGGAGAAAAATACATAAAACAAAAATTATTTTTACTAAAGACCTTTTATTTCTGAGATTATGTAATTTTTGGCCAAGCGCTAGTTTTTAAAATGATCCCGAATCATTCAACTTTCAGAAAAGTACCAATTTAATGTTTAAAGTGGAGTAGTTTTATCACAATTTATGTTTTTTGGTAACATTTCGGAAAATTTCTAAAAAATCAAAGAACCGTCACAACTCGGTAACCATCCAGTTTTGACCCCTGGTTCACTGGACTTAATTTGTTGCTAATGACCTCTAGTATAACCCCTTTCAAGGAATAGGTCGAGCTTTACTGTCATCCTGTATACAACAGGAATCCGAATAAGTTTCAATCGATAGTTTTTAAAGTATGTAAGTAAATTGTTTGATAAGCTTGATTTATGGATAGCTGCATAGAACTAAAAACGTGGTTGATGGATGGCATTCGCAAGTTAATAAAGGTATAATTTAAAACTCAATGACAATAATGCGCCTCCTGAATCGTTTACTGAAAAATGATATTATGGCCCGTGACGAGTACTGGACGAACGTTCCGTGGGCAGGCCCCCTACAAGGTGGACCGTGACGAGACGGTCGCGGGAAGCCGCTGGATACGGGCAGCGCAGGACCGATCGTTGTGGAGATCATTGGAGGAGGCCTATATACCCAGCAGTGGACGTCGTTCGGCTGACATGATGATAATGATGATGCAATGAAAAAATTAGGCTAATTTAATTACGAACTCATAATAAATTCGTGTATTATTTATTTCAAAACAGGCTTACCCCTATGCGATAGTGTGGTAATAATATACCTACTACTCAAAAGAAAATAAGGGCCACTGGGCTTTTTTCATACAAACGTGCTCAATTTAGCGTCTCATAGATCAGTAACTTTTTGCATCTATGCAATGGTTTTTACGTCAATGGGGAGACCAAATGCCCAATTGAAAAATGTCGTTTTCAAAAATTGCCAAAAACCGCTCAATTTTCTCTATTTCCTTTATGGCTATTTTCTTTTGAGTAGTATATTATAACAGAATGTACATCAGTGGAAGCATGAACTGCGACAATCCACCGAATGTTCAGGTTAACCAGGGGCAATGAAATAGTAGATTATACAACAAGTGCATACGGCTCGGGTGGATAGTTATTCGAGGGTAAAATGGGTTTATGTACGAGTTATACACTCTGCTTTTCACTTCGAGTGTGAGGAAAATAAATAACAATATTGCAAAAAAGAAAAAATAAAGACTTCGCCATATTGGCGGGAAGACTTTTTTTTTTTATACGTGGCAGTGGCAGCACAGTGACTTTAGCATAGATCGTAGTCCATAATGCTCTTGAAATACTTATTTCTTACAAAACTCATTAATTTTGCCTAGTTTTATTAATTTAATAATTTAACATGGATTGTGTACAAAATTAAAGAAACAGAATGAAATTTTAATTGTGTGTGAGACTGTTTACCTGACGACCTTTGTCTTAGAGTCTGAGACTTAGACGAAGATTTTACTTTATGCACTAGACTCTAGTGTAAGGTAAAAGGTAGTGACTAGAGCATAAAAAGCGATTTTATGCAGCCTACACCCAACATAAACACGAACTTTACGAGCATGAGAAGTGAAAAATATTAATTTGGGTGGTACCATAGAATAGTGGTAAGTACCAAGGAAAGAAAAATTGCCCGTGGTACCACCGGTGGCACAAGCTGGTGGTACCACGGGGGAATCACGGTCTTCAAAATGCCTTCTTCATATTTTCATATTTTTTTTGTTCCCGTCGGAATATCGAGATAAAATATATTCCATGTCACTCAGGAAGAATCTAGCTTCATAAGGCGGTACCATGACCGAAAGTGGCGCCGCGGTGAATTTTATTTAATATTGTAATTATGATACACAATTTAAATGAAATTTTACATGGACTTTTTAGCCCTAAAATAATAGGGGCCCCCCTATTCTAGTATTTTAGACGATATTATTACATTCCCTCTTAGTCACTGCTATAAGATAGATAATAAAGAAGTAGATAGCAGAACTGCTAAAAGTGGTAGTTTTTAACACATTTTTAACACATATCTACTTTTACGAATGAATATGAGGGAATGTAGCAATACCTTCTAAAAATACTTGACTATGGGCCCTAAAAATCCATGTAAAGTTTTATAAGAATCCTTTTCTATTAGCCACCCATTAAATAAAATCTTCTGAGGGCGCCACTTTCGGTCAGAGTACCGCCTTAATGGTGAAAGCAATTTTTTAACCGATCCAGAAGTTTTTGAATTTTTTCATTACAAATAAAGAAAATACAAAACAAATTACTTCTTTGTAAAATATTAAGTACTTGTAGATTTAAATATTTTTTACTTTGTGAGCATTAGAATGTTTAACAATAAATTTAACTCAAAATAACTAAACAGCAATTAAATAAACAAGGTATCAAATAGATTTAGTTTCACATTTGCTTGCGAGCTCTTGCGGGTCGATTACAAATACATTTACTTGGCTGAGCGTGGCTAGGTTGAGGCAGGGTTGTTTTATTCAGAGTCCTTGTAAATCCATCCCATTCTCTGACGACAATGAGGTGGATCTCACAGTATTGTTGCGCGTATCGAGTGAGACGATTAGGGTGATTCAATAACAGGCCGCGGGGACGTAATCTGTCGCCGTCATAAAACGCTCGGCTTGGGCACATAGAATAATTTATGCTGCGTCGGCCAAAAGTGAGTTTTACTTCCAAATACCTCTATCAAGGCCTTTGTTGTTTCTAGTTAGTGCTAAGCTTTGGTTTACCCGTGTTTCCACGTTGTTAAGAATAAAACTACAAAAGCTACCTTCCGAATAGTGGTAGTTAAAAGTAAGGTTTTTGGAAACTAAAGTCTGATACGGTTTAACTTAAACCGTATCAGACCAAACCGTTTAAGCCCTTTCGGCATTTTTTGCACCGATACGATACCGAGAGAAAACTTTTTTCCAGATCTCTTTGTAATATTGATGATATTGATATTGATTGTCGAAGGTTGACTGTTTTGTAATATTGTGAACTGATAAAATTACGAATAATTTAACGAGTCACCGTTTATCGATGAGTGTCTATTATTGTTGATCGGTCATTTGCTGATAAATAATAATTAACGATAATTGACGGTAATTATTTCATTTTATGCAAAATTGTTTTGCTAGATTGGTTGGAAACGTTTGGCGTTAGTTGATAATATTGTACGGCAAGCTGGCTGAGTAAGCACAAACTGTGTGATTCGTTGATACATAACACCGACATGTTTTAGGAAGCACAATCACTGTGAATCTGCCTCTTGTTTCTCTAAGGGCTCCTACACAAAACTGCGATTTCGAATCGCATCTCAAAAATTTGCGATGCGTGTCAAGTATTTGAAAGTATTTGAAATAGGGTTTATATTAGCATGGTGTATCGCAGATTTATATATCGCAGATCAGGCTAGATTATTAAGTAGGTACATGATGTCGATAGTTGATCGAAAAGTCGTCAAGTGAGTTTCGTTTGGAGATAGAAGTTCCCTTATATTGTAACGAGTATAGATAAATTTATTCTAGGGTGCTAATAATAATATAGGTATTGACTTCATAACTAAAGCTCCAATGACAGAACTTTGTTCCGGTATGGGATGAAAAGCATTCCCCTTATTTACAAGAAACGGTTCATGATTTCAAAAAATTATAGGTATTCAATTTACTTTCTATTTTAGCGGTACAATAAATTTTTATTTGTTTATTAACTGTTGTCAACACTTTTGGCTCGCCAAAGCGTATAATAATAATAAAATAAGCCCGCACTGGTGTTGCACCCCACAGTTTAGGGTTCCCATTTAATGGGCCGGGTGGCGAGCCACCTTTCAAAAAAAATAACGACGAAATTTAAAGCGACTGACGGCTTCGCTGCTCTCCGCGATCGCCTTGAATTTCTAACCTATCACGTATTCTACAGGACTTCCAAGGCAAACTCTTTCGATAATATGGCGTTCGAAGAAATAGAATAGGCCAGAGTACAAATACAGAAATAAAAACTTTGATGTCACGGAAACCTTACATAAATAATATTATGGTTGGTCATTTCATAAAATAGTCGTTTTTCATGATATGGTCAAACGTTGTTGAAAATATCATTAAACGTTGTCTATTCAACGATATTGTCAATTTAAACTGGCCATTTCATAAAATGCGACCATTTCATGAAATTCTCGATCATTTCATAAAGTGAGCAAATCTACGATATGGCCACGACATAATACAGGGCGTCCCACGACTATGCCACATGAAGGGAAAGTACCTTTAATACTGGGTAGGAATATAAAATTTTACTGAAAGGAGACTTCATTTTTATTTTTAAAACAAAACGAACTGCATTTAAAATTTTTTTAATAATCACCTGTCTTAAATATAGTCTGAATTGGGAATCGAACCCGCTGAATGTAAAAAAAGTAATGATATTATCTTTAATTTTTGTTGAACCTATCGAAAGTTTTAATTTGTAAGTATTAATTTCTTTTTAGTAACATAGCATCCTAAATAAAAGGAAGACTACGAAATTCGACATTTAATGATGAATAACAAGTTCATGCAGCGCTATGGATAGCCTTTTCTGTTAAAACTACTGACTTACATTTCAATTGGTTACTAATGAGTGATGAGCAATTATTATTATCCTATCATAAGTGTTTGATAAAGCTATAATGTGATAAGTAATACCACTTCCATTGGTTTGAAAGATTTGAATAATTTGATCTATTCCAACATGTGGCATAGTTGTGGGACTCGAGGGCGTCCCACAACTATCTAACTACTAGAAAAGGTTATACATAATGCTGAAAAACTTGTAATTTAAATGTGATGCTTTGTTGCTAAGAAGAAATAGATAGATACAATTGAACCTTTCGATCAGTGCAATAAAATTTAAAAAGTATTGTTTTTACATTCAGCGGGCTTGATTCCCAGTCGATAATTGAAAATTAACTGAATGCAGTTCGTTTTGTTTTTAAAATAAAAATTAAGTCTCCTTTCAGTAATTTTTTTCCCTCCATGTGGCATAATCGTGTGACGCCCTGTATATTTATTCTCACACTCACAATAGTGCATACGCCGCTGGGGTTCGCTTTCATCTGCGATCCTTGGCGTGTAGTGGAGAGTGGATCCCAACAAGAGCATCACACCTTGCATATTATATTAAACCTGTCTCAAAGGGCCTTTACGTGTTGGACCAAGCGTTGAAATAAGCAGGAAAAAAGACCGTTGTTTTTCGAATTCCGTTGTCATTTTCCATGTTTTATACGAAACATTCAAAGAATATGGCTCGGAAAAATATCATGCTGTTATCGAATATAACAAAAAAAAAAAATGTGCAAAAACAGTAAAGTAGAAGTATTTTTTGACATTAGACTAGCTAGTATTTTTATACTTTTATAACTTACTAGCTTCCGCCCGCGATTTCGTCCGCGTGGACACTCGAGAAAATACTTAGGGGACCAATAACCAGGATAATAAAAAGTATTCTATGTTTTAATTTCATAAAAATCCGATCAGCCGTTTTTACGTGATTAGGCGGGTCCTCCCTCACCAAGCGAGCAGCCTCGCGCGAGGCAGAACGTTTGCCACGTGCGGCGGCCTCGCACGAGGCTGCTCACTTGGTGAGGGAAGACCCGCATATCCGAACAAAAATAAATAATGAATTAAATTGCCAAAAAAAAATATTTTTTTGCTGCTTTTATGTTTAAAACGATTTGCCTGACCTGCCCCTTAAATTCCGTCAGGTAGTTGTACAACGCCTTATATATTATAATAATAGTTTATATATTTTTATTAAAATTTAATTTCGCTTGTCAATTTGTAATTAATTAAATATGTTAATATATTACAGTACCTTCAACATCAACTGCTGAACAATTGTCAATAATTGAAAGTTCATCAAAAAGGAAAAGGTGCTTTACAGCGGGTAAGGCTTGTATTAATTTTAAAAAGTTAGTTATTTATTTTATTGTAGATATTAACGTATCATTTGTACATATTACAGAAAATCCTTCAACATCGATCGCGGAACCAATGGTTAATAAAAATATGGCGAAAAGAATACGACTTAGTCCATGTAAGTTTGAATGTTTTGATTAAAATTTAATTTCGCTTGTTAATGTGTATTTAATTAAACATATTAATATAACTACAGTACCTTCAACATCAACTGCTGTTGAAAGTTCAACAATGAGGAAAATCTATTTTACCGCAGGTAAGGTTTCAAGTTACTTTCAAAACTAGTTAATGCGTTGTATAAACGTACCATTTTGTAAAAGCCCATTCATTACAGATCCTTCCATGACGATTTTAGAACCGATGTTGATTAAAGGAGATATACTTATGTTTAAAAATAAGTTTTCAATTTTACTTTTTAATGTAATTAACATGTTTCTTATGAATATTCCAGAACCTTCAACTACGACCGCAACAATAGCACCTGCAACCTCTCGCAAACGAAAACTACCGAATAAACAAACAACGTCTGCATAAATAGGACCTACAACACCTCGAAAAAAAAACTACTGAATAAATTAAGAAAACACAAAAGTTTAATTAAAAGTCTCCGGAAAAAAGTGGTACAAATTGAAAGTATTTCGTCATCCTTATTAAAAAGTTTTATAGAGTCCACTGTAATGTAAACAACGAAAAACGGAAATCAAAATGTCGTCGCTGGTCTAAATTAAACAAAAGCGTAGCTCTCGCTTTATACATCTCGCTAGTGTTCTCACTGTGCAGACGTGTTGTAGTATGTCCGTATAATTATTTAATTTAATTTAATTTACCAAATTAACTAAGCCGCCGGGCTTCGCCCCAGTTCGTGTGAAGTGTTTGTGTACCAGTCTTCGGAGCTCCCAGTGTTGGCAAGATAGAAAAAACCCATATTTGTGATTTCGGCTCTTCGGAGGTTTGACCCAGTGATCGCCGTGCAAGTATAGACCTGCTTACCGATCGGCTACGGGCGCTGGGTGCATTCCGACTGAATTTACTAACTGGTATCGGAACGTTTAATTAAAGTTTGTATTGCTGCTTTGTAGTGGCTTTCATTATCACCGGTAATTGAGGAAGAAATCATTGCCTTTGTTTTTTGGTAGGCGCTTTGATATCACTGAGTACCTACCAATACGATCCTGAAAGTTTGCCTTTCTTTAAGATAATTTAAAGAAAACATCAAGCATGTCTGAAAATACTTGGGGTTGCTGCCTCGATTGCAATGATCCTGATGAAAAGTACATAAAGTGTATAAAATTTAAAATGGCATATCATCTCTCCTGTATGTCAATTCCTGAAATTCCCGAACAATCAGATTGGAATTGTTCGAATTGTACTACGCATGCGCCTCATACTACTAGAACTGATAGCACTCCGTTGCGGAATATATCTGTTACTAGAGGAAATAAAAGACCAGCCATTAATTCTCAGTCACCGCCAGCCTTAAATGACAACAAAGACAATATGAAATCGACTATTCAAGAGCTATTGCGAGCCGAATTTAACAATATGTAGAAGCAGTTCAATGACAGTTTGAAGTTTGCAATTAACCAGGAACTCTTGCCAATCAAAGAGGAGATGAAGGATAATATAAAAGAAACGATGTCCTTCATAAACCACAATTTTGAACAAATAAAGACAGAGCATGAAATTTCAACCAAGAAAATCAAAGACTTAGAGGTGGAAAATGAGAGGCTGAAAGAAACAGTTGGAAATCTAAATTCAAGAATGGAATATCTAGAGCAACAAACACGTTCTTCAAATTTGGAGGTTCAATGCGTCCCTGAAAAAAAACAGAAAAATCTTTATAACATCGTTACGCAATTATGCACAGCAGTAAACTATGAATTAAAAAGTACTGATATTTTACACTGCACTCGTGTTGCCAAGATGAGCTCAACTGGCACGCGTCCGCGCTCTATTGTTGTGCAATTTGCTTCTCCACGAATTCGGGATGAACTGTTAGCATCTGTTATCAAGTTAAATAAATCTAATCCCCAAGAACGACTGTGCAGTAAGCACTTGGGCTTATCAGGACCTCAATCGCCTGTCTACGTGGTCGAAAATCTATCGCCATCAAACAAAGCCCTTCATGCTGCTACAAGGATTAAAGCCAAAGAAAAAGAATATAAATTTGTATGGGTTAGGAATGGCAGAATTTTTGCAAGAAAGAGCGAAACGTCGGAATATATAATTATTAATTAAGAATATGGACACTTTAAAGAAGTTTGTGTAAATGTATATTATTTTTTGTTAACATAGTTATATTTTAATGCATGCATATAGGTGTAACTTTAAATTTCAATCAACAATTTAAGAATATATTACCAGAACAGTAGAAGCTTAAGGACAAAAACTAATATATTTTATAAAAACCTTTGCTCTAGTTGTTATGATATTGTAATTATCACAGAGACAAGGTTAAATAAATCAATTTTAAACAATGAGTTGTTCGACGATATAACCACTCAATGGTTATGCACGCTTAAATATGCTTACGGGGCAATGGTTCCTCAGCACAGCTCCGCTCCGCTCGCTCGGCTTTAAATTAAGTTTTACTCAAAAACTAGAAGGATTTAATAAAAACTAATTATTGATTTATAATGCTAGTTAAATTTGCAATAAGATTGTATGATTTGTAGATGGATTTTTATTACGATTTAATTAGAAACAGCGAGTTGAAGTTGCAGAAAAGGAAATGTTTTACCGATTTCTTTTTAAAACATGCAATAAATACTAATAAATAAACAATTATTACAGACCAATTTGTGTTTAAATAATAGTTTACAATGTTGTTATAAGATAAAAGTAAAAAAAGATAACTCTCTTTTAGAAAAATATTGTTTAATTAAAGATATAAAAATGTAAGTAAAGAATCACCCTTACGGGCTACAAAAGTATGGATCGATTTCGTATCGACTTCTTTTTTGTTAGTAGATAAATTTTAAATATATACTTTTTATGGGTATTGAGGGCATAACAAGTATATATTAATGTATTACAACATATTTAGTACAATATATTTAATTATATTTTTATATTTTATTTTTCCATACTTAGCTTACATTGCCTAAACCACGCAATGGTTCCTTGCCTCCTGGAGGCAAGCAAGTCGGCGAACTTCAATCGAATATAATCCGCTAAATTTTTATTAAATTGGACTAATTTCTTGTTCTACGATTAAAATAAGGTGTCTAGATTAAGATTGGTATAAGTTGGATAGGAACAGAGAGTGATTTGACATAATTAATTAAAGTATTTTAATTAGCTGTCAGCTTGCCTCCAGGAGGCAAGGAACCATTGAGTGGCTAAAACGTTTATCGCAAAGACAGTGTAACGATGTCGATTCGTACCAGTCATTATGGATGGTTAAAAACTCCATGATGGCTGGAAACTCCATCTAGTTTTACATACTGCCCATTAATTTTATCGAATCCTATCCTGTTCTTTCAATTCAAATTCAAAATCTTCGTTTCACGTGTCCTGTTCATCATTTTTGATTGAGTTCTACTAAAATCACCAAGCCGTACAGAGCTCTCGGAGCATTACCAGTTTTTTATACCAGTTTGAGTTGTTTGTTATATAGGATTGGAGCAAAACTAGAAAACTCGTTTTACGGCTCATATAATAGACTGGATGCAATTCCCCATCTTCAACACTTTTTTGCATTAAAATTGCGGAGTACGCAATAGCCGATGCATCTGTATGCAATTCCGTGGACAATCTGGGATCAAAAATTTGCAACACTGGTCTGGATACTAGCTTCTCTTTTAATATTGCAAAACATCTTCTCTGTTCATCAGTGAACTTAAAATCCATGTCCTTCTTAAGCATATCTGTCAACGGTCGTGCTAGCATACCAAAATTATAAATAAACTTACGAAAATAAGAACATAGTCCAATAAAACTTTGTAGTTGTTTTATATTCTGTGGCTCCGGAAACTTCATTACGGCTTCTGTCTTTCCTGGTGCTGGTTTAACTTCTCCATTCTCAATCTCATGGCCCAAATACTCAACCTTCTTTACCAATAACTGACACTTCTTCCAGCTTATGTTCAAGCCATACTCAGAAGCTCTCCTCAACACCATAGACAAACGTTCAATTGCTTCATCCTCGTCTGCAGCTAAAATTAGCAAATCATCAATGAAAATCAATAATATACCCCTTTCCATCAGGCCCCTAAAGATAATACTGATAAACCTCGTGAAAACTTTTGGGCATATCGACAGCCCAAACGGCGCACGCAAAAATTCATACTCTCCCGTCGAAGTCACAAACGCCGTATATTTGACAGAGTCCTCATGGACTTTCAAGTCGAAATACCCATTTTTCAAATCTAGAGCTGTAAACACTCTGCTTGACCTGCACTTGTCAATTAGGTCATCTACTAGCGGCAAAGGATACTCATCCCTAACCATCTTTTTATTTATAAGCCTATAGTCAACACAAACTCTGGCACTATTATCTTTCTTTCTAACTACAACCAAAGGGCTAGCATATTCTGACTGACTTACTCGAATAATGCCCTCATTGAGCCAATTAGCTATCTGCTCGTTCACTTCGGCTTGCTCCTTTAAGGCCAATCTTCTTGGTCGTGCAGAAACTGGTATATCATCTTTAAGAACAATTCGCAACTCTATCGGTGCTTCCTTCGTCTTCATAGGTTTATAATTCTCCACTAAACAATTCACTCGTCGCTGCGCGTCTTCACTCACCTCGTTACCTACAATATCAAGATCAGACACAACACACGTTAGGTTACGCATCCACTGCTCATTACCCGGCAAAAGTAAAAGGTTATTACTATCATAAATCATTACAACATCCTTTAAAAACTGCTGCCCGAGTATGATGGGGTACGACATCGCATAACAAGGCACAATAATATTATATTATTTATATATTATAAAACAACACACTATTAAAGCTATAATTATCTACATCAATTGTCGTATAAAAACGTCCCAAAGCCTGCACCCGTGCAGCTCCCAACCCATTAAATACCGTGTAGCAATCTTCGACGTTTTGTGTAGGCAAAATGGTTTGAAAATAATCCATACGTATCAGATTGACATCGCTTCCCGAGTCGATCAAAGCTTGAAACAGTTCATTGCACATCTTTACTTCTTTTATCGGCCTTCGTAAACTTGAATTTTCAATTTTGCTTCTGACAGTTGTCAGTGCCTCTTTTGACTTGACGTTCACTGCTGACACCGATGACAGAATCTTATTCTCTTCACGCTCTCCATAGACTTCAGAGACTAAACTATGCTCATTCTTTTCGTTGTCGATAACATAGTATCCACTACTGCCAACCTGCACAACCGGATTCCCACTTTCGAATTGGTCCGATTCAGAGTGAACATTGACGCACATCGCTTTCGCCCCAGCGCCGCCAACATCACGCCGCCATGTCGTTGCACCACTCGTTCCTTGAACTGCGCCGATTTTCTTGTCATCACCAACTTCACGTCGCCATTTCGTCGTTGTTGGTGTCTCAGCTGTCTCGGTCACTCTTTGCCTTCCGTCCTTCTCGCACTCTCTGGCTAAATGGCCGAATGAGTTACAACGGAAACACTTTGTGCCATTCTTCTTATTCGGACATTCCGAAGCAACATGGTTCCTTTCCCCGCAGTTGTAACATAATCTCTGAGAATTTTGATAATGATGATGATCCTGAGTATGATGATGCGGCCTAAATCTTTGATCTTGGATATTTCTTCTCGTCTTGCTCTTTACTTCTTCGTATATTCGTAATCTCTCCTTCAATTTGATAAACGTAGAAACACCGTATAAAATAATTTTGTTGGTTTCTCTGTCCAAAATTCCGTCGATAATGTATTTGATGATAACTTCGTCAGGCATCTGATCGCGATTACCTAGCTCTTTCATCACGAGCATATAATCCAAACAACTTTCGTCTGCTCGTTTTGTTCTTTCGCTCATGATTTCATGAATAGCTTTTAAATCCACCTTATCCGGGAATTCTTTTAGTAAGGCACTTTTCAACTCCTCCCAACTTTTGAATGGGCGTTCGGCACGTAACCATAATTCTGCCGTACCGGTTAGTGATCTGCGCGTCACCAAGAGTTGCTGCAACGGGGTCCATCTGAATATTTCGGCGTTGCTTTCAAGATCTTCAACCCAGCGTGTCACCGGGTACGTATTGCTTCGCCCACTGAACTTTGGGACTAGCTCCGCCGCCATTTGCATGAGCGAATTTCCCTCATGTTGGCCCTCAATCTTTTCCTTCGTCGTTTCTCTGGGCATTTTCAATTTATTTCCGATCCCGGACGAGCCCCCGCTTATAGGATTGGAGCAAAACTAGAAAATGCTATAGAATACTTTATTTATTAAACCACTTCGTTATTATACAATCGTCTTAACAAACGTCCTACGTCTCTCTCCTCTAATGACTCCGTCACCGTGAAACAACATAAAATCAAAAAAGGAATCTTACTTCTAACATGCTCTCTTTCATCCATCCTCACGTTCCATTCCACAGTTATAGTATTAAATAAGTGGAACCCTTGACCCTTGGAAAGGGTTCTTTATTACTACCTTTACAATAAAAAGTCAAGTCCCTATAAACATCATCTTTTTATTCATCTATTATCTACAAATAAAATACTGGGCGGTGACTTCCGACATTCCGGCTAGTGTACCACTGGCCGACGAGGACGTCCCGTAACACTGGCTCTCCGGCAAAAGAAGAATCGAAGAGGGATCTCTCTCCGAGGCTAGGACTCCGGAGTGCAGATAACCATATCCCTTTCCCATTTTAACGTTCCCATTCTCCATTATCTGTAAAAAAGAAAATTATTAGGACTTTTTTGTTATGTACTAAATTGCCCCACTTTCCTTTTTCTATGTTTTAATTTTAATATATTGTATTCTATCAACCATCCCCATTTCGGCACACTATACCGTACAATTTCACAACTTAATACACTTCAATCACCCTAACACACATTTTACAGACAATAAAACGATCGACGCTACTACTGCTGGTTACAAATGTAATCGGTTCCCGATGCTTTAGTAGCGAAGGCATTACATTCATAAACTTATTACCCATTTCTACTTATTATCACAAAAATACTTTCAGTACCCTATACTAATTTACACTACAGCCCTACAGACATCACCTACTCTACGGCTTGTTTAACCGTCAGCTACATAAACACTCGAGGTTTTGGGATTTAAACCATTGGTTATTCCAATTCTCGTTTGTTAATACATCCTCGGCTTTGGAGAATATCCAGACCCGGGTTACTACACTCTTAGCTTGTAATTCTATAAGCTAAGTATACTCACAATCACTACATACACCAAACAATCAAAATTTTTACACAAACTACACGACTGCACAGTTATTTTTCGTACAAACCATCAAATTATCTATTTACCATTCCTATTTTTCTATTATTATTGTTGTGAATACATAATCTTATTATAGTTGTGAATTTAGGATTCACGTACGTTACTTTTACGTTTTAAGTCAATAATTTTTCCAAGTTGACATTATCGCACGTTGTCACATTTTATTTTCAAAAAGAACAAATTACCTTTTTAAATCAAGAAAAAGTTTTATACCATACGATTTTTTTAAAAACGTATTGATTAAATACTCATTGCTTACTTTTTCGTATTGAAATATAGTACCATAGTTCCACAAATTATTATATACTCATTGCTTACTTTTTCGTATTGAAATATGGTACCATAGTTCCACAAATTATTTACTATGGATATTTTACAACTAAACAAACCTGAAATTATTTACGAACTTAAATTACGTAACGCAAATTTCCAACCGACTCAAACTGCCATTGAATTGTGTGAACTTCTAGCAAATATTTTATCAGAACCGAATTTACATCCACCATCCACATCAAGCCCGTATACATTTACCTTTGATGTGGATGAAATAAAAAATGTTTAGACGTTATAGACGTAACGCTTTCTTCTTACCCCGCTAGAAAATCAAAAATTATACCTTATATCACTCACATTCGGAACAGATTATCGTTAATAGAAATAAACACAGAAAGTACACCCCAAGAAATTCAAATTTATAAATCTCTTTGGGATCAACTTAAAATACATGAACAGCATTTCAAAACTCTCGAACCATCTCCATCTACATCTACTTACCATTCAACGGTGTCTCTTCAGGAGACTACTATTCCGAATTCATTTTTTGAAACTTTAACTCAAACTTTATCAAATATAGCAAATACACGACCAAACACAGAGGTTAATAAATTTTCTTTTTCTGGCGATGGTTGTCCCAGGGATTTCATTCTAAAAGTAGAAGAATTTGCTACTGCGAGAAACATGAGCCATAACACATTATTTAACCACATTTACGACATACTTTCAGGAATAGCTTTAGATTGGTTTAGAGCCAACAAAGATTTTATTAGAGATTGGGAAACCTTCAAAACATCCTTATTTAAATATTTCGAAATTACAGACTATGATTACAAACTTAAAAAAAATATAGATTCACGTAAACAAAAAATTAATGAACGGGTTATTATTTATTTTGCCACAACGGAGTCTTTATTCCGTAAACTTCATGAACCACTCACAGAAAAACAAAAAATTGAAATTTTACGACGAAATTTAAGACCAGAGTTCGGACAAAGATTATTACCTAACGATTTATCTTCATTAAATACATTATTAGAATCTTGCAAATGGTTTGAAAACTGTTTAGAAGTTTCAAATACTAACTCTGAATTATCTAATATTTTACCTATCTCATCGAAACAAAAAAGTTTTCCTATATCTCACAGCTTCGATAATATACATTCACATACTAACACACCCTCAACACCCATTCATGCAGTTTCGACCACTCAACAACGGAAAATATTTTCTTGTCCTCGTTGCCGAACAGATGACCACAACTTAAATGATTGCACTAATACTAATAAAGTTTCTTTTTGATGCGGAAAACAAAACGTTATCTTTACTAATTGTCCAAAATGTAACATTACTCCAAAAAACTAATAAGTGAGGATCGTAGAAAATCGAATTTCGACAAGTCAGATTGGGACAACTGGCTAAATACTATTAAAATATTTTTTAAATCTTATAAAATTTCTACGCTCCTCTTTACAAATACTACTGATACTGAACGTCCCTACATTAATATTAACGTCAACGGTTTATTATTAGCCGGACTATTAGATAGTGGTAGCGCAATCACTATTGTGGGCAATAACTCGCATAAATTATTACTCCAACATGGTTTTAAGATGGAACACGACACCATTATACACGGTACGGTTGCAAATGGTCAACCTATACGTTCCATTGGGTATATTAACTTACCTACTATATAATAATCAATTTTGTAATACTATTGCTCACATTATACCTAGCATCTCAGAATCATTTATACTAGGCATTGACTTTTGGAAGAATTTTAACTTAGCTCCCCAGATTCTTTCCAAAATTACTATTCATAAATCCTCAAACGCTCCAACTTTCTTAATCAATACTACTGATATTAAATTGAATAATAATAATTATAACAATCTTTCGAAAACTGAGCGCGTTATAACCGATACTATCATTCAAAATTTTAAAAACATATCTACTGAAACTTTACCTCTTGGGAAAACTCATTTAGCTGAACATCACATTGACACCGGTGATCATCCTCCTATACGTCAACGGTGCTATCGTTTATCTCCTGTGAAACAAAAAGCTCTTCGCGAAGAATTAGATAATATGCTAAAACTAGATGTGATTGAGCCTTGTGAGAGCCCTTGGCTTAACCCCGTTATTATTACCCCTAAAAAAGATGGTACTTTGCGTTTCTGTGTGGACAGCCGTAAACTAAATGATATTACCAGAAAAGACGCATATAAATTACCTTTTATTTCCGATATTATTGATAATCTTAAAGATGCTAAATACTTGTCATCTATTGACATTGCTAAAGCTTTTTGGGAGATTCCCCTTCGTGTCGAAGATCGTCCCAAGACTTCTTTTCACGTTCCGGTTCGCGGAACATATCAATTTAAAGTTATGCCTTTTGGTCTCACTAATGCACCCGCCACTCAGCAAAGATTTATAGATAATCTGCTTTGTAACATTGACAGTACTGACGTTGACAGCTCTGTCTTCTGTTACTTAGATGACATAATAATCGTGAGTAAAACATTTGACGATCATATTACCCAACTAAATAAAGTTTTCCATAAATTAAAATCAGCTAACATCACTATCAATTTCTCAAAATGCGCGTTCTTTCGGAGCGAACTTAAATATTTAGGCTATGTAGTTAACGACAAAGGTTTACATACCGACCCCGATAAAATAAAAGCAATTCTAGAAATACAACCACCTAAATCTAGTAAAGAAGTTAAAAAGTTTCTTGGTACAGCGAGCTGGTATCGTCGCTTTATACCAAATCTCAGCACTTTGGCTGCCTCTCTCACAAAGTTAACTTCAACCAGCAAAAAAGCACCTCCTTTTAAATGGACTTCTGAAGCAAATGATGCATTCAATTCAATGAAACGAGCTTTAGTTTCTACTCCAATTTTAACTTGTCCTGACTTTTCAAAACCTTTTGCTGTTCATTGTGATGCATCAGCGTACGGGTTGGGAGCAATGCTTACACAAGAATTTGATGGCATAGAAAAACCTATTGCTTACATGAGTAAATCCCTTACTGAAACTCAAAAGAATTATTCAATTACTGAACGTGAATTATTAAGTGTCATAACTGCTCTAGAACATTGGCGTTATTATGTGGATAACGGCCAAAAATTTACTATCTACACAGACCATTCTGCCCTTCAATGGTTTTTACGTCTCGATAATCCCACAGGTCGATTAGCCAGATGGAGTATTCGTTTATCCATGTTTAATTTTGATATAAAACATAAAAAAGGTAAAGAACATCTTGTACCAGATACCCTATCCCGTATTAAACCCATTAACGCCATTAATATTAATATGTTCAATTCCAATGACGATTGGTATAATACCATCTTATCAAAATGCAAAACTAATCCTTCTTCTACCCCTGATTATTCTATTAAAAATAATAACTTATATAAATATACACGATCTAATACTCCATATCATTCTAAATTTTCTTGGAAATTAGTTGTTCCTTTGGAACTACGAGATTCCGTCATTACGGAAAACCATTCTACACTTACAACAGCTCATTTCGGTACCTTTAAAACATATCACCACATTAAAAATAGCTACTTTTGGCCTGGCATGTATAAAGACATAGCAACATATATATCCAAATGTGAAACTTGCCTTGCGTACAAACATCAAAACCAGCATACAATTGGTTTGATGGGTAAACCTAAACATTGTTCGCGTCCTTTTCAATGTTTATCAATTGATTTAATTGGACCATTACCATTATCTCGCAAACTTAATAGATTTATTTTAGTAGCAACTTGTTGTTTTTCCAAATATTGTTTATTATATCCGATTAAACGTGCTACATCTTCATTCATAAAACATATTCTTGAAAATCTAGTTTTTATGACATATGGTATTCCTGAAACAATTATTTTGGACAATGGCCCACAAATGATAAGCAATGAACTTACAGACTTATTTAAATTTTACAATATACCCAAGGTACACTATACTCCAGGCTATTGCCCACAAGTAAATACAGTAGAACGCTACAATAAAACCATAATTACCGCA
The DNA here is from genome assembly GCA_949710035.1 of Crambus lathoniellus. Classification (NCBI taxonomy): domain Eukaryota; kingdom Metazoa; phylum Arthropoda; class Insecta; order Lepidoptera; family Crambidae; genus Crambus; species Crambus lathoniellus. The sequence goes on from OX453296.1 coordinate 37,374,798, forward strand.
ATCGCTTCATTTGTCGATGACGATCATAGAACATGGGATATTCACCTCAATAAAATTCAGTTTGCAATTAATTCTGCCGTAAATGAAACGACCCAATTCACGCCATCCTATCTAGTGTTTGGTCGTGAACTTGCCACATGCGGTTCCATTTACAACGCCGACACAACTGATATTCTAGCACCTAAAGATAAATATTCTGAGAACATTGGTTTACTTAGCCCAATATTTGCAGAAGTTCAAGCTCGTCTTTATAAATGTCACCAAACTAATGCTCATTATTATAATAAGCAACACCAACAGTTAGAATTTAACCAAGGTGATATTATCTGGAAACGGAACTACCCCATTAGTTCATCTGATAAATATTTTTCGGCAAAATTAGCACCTAAATTTATTAAATGTAAAATATCAAACAAAGTTTCACCTCTTATTTATGATTTATCGGACATGTCCAATAAACCTTTAGGTCGTTGGCATGTCAAAGACATTAAACCCATTCCTAAGTTAAGGTAATTACCCTACTCTTTAATTAGACATTTTATTTCTTTAACTACATTAATTTGTTATTTATTATTACTTTAAGTGACATGCACACTTAGTCTTATGATTTATATAGGTACCGTTTTTATATACACCTCCATCCCTTCGGCTGATCCATCAACTACTTTATCAATACATAATTTTGTACATACATATAAGATAATTACATTTTTTTTTAATTTAATTACAATACTAAATCGTATTTACGATTATTATAATAAGTTGCCTACTGCAACATATTTAATTTTAAAACATAATACTTATTTAGTACTTTAACTAGTACCTATTTACTTAATAGTCTCTAACGAGATTAAAGTCTAATTTTCTAGCCATTTGTTAAGGCTACTAAACTTGTAAATTTTGAAGACACTTTACACAAACATTTACCTACACATGACATTCATCACACACATAAACACTAAACATGATCACCAAAAGCCAGCGGGTGGTGACTGGCATATTTAAATAAGCCTGCACTAATCTGGGTTGGTTTCATGAGAAACATCTTCTATTATAAAAGATTTCTCTACGTAACTGATGCCTTAATTCTAAAACTTATAGAATTAAGACTTTGTTAGATACGACGGATGTTAGTATTTGTATGGAACCGAAACCAACCTAGTGTAAATTTCTCACTGTAAAAACCATTTATACACTCAAAATTCTATCATGCACTCCCATTAAATTTATTAATATGTTGTTACTTAATTCATCCATAAGGAAGGCCAGTGCCCCAGCAGTGGGGACATTAAAATGGCTGATGATGATGATGATGATGATGATGTTACTTAATCTGTATTTTCTATTAAAAGGGACTTGTTTGTAAATACCTACCTATCTTCTAACTAAAAAAAATCCTTACGAGATTTTTTTGCCCCGGCCGCCCCGGTATTGTAACGATGTCGATTCGTACCAGTCATTATGGATGGTTAAAAACTCCATGATGGCTGGAAACTCCATCTAGTTCTACATACTGGCCATTAATTTTATCGAATCCTATCCTGTTCTTTCAATTCAAATTCAAAATCTTCGTTTCACGTGTCCTGTTCATCATTTTTGATTGAGTTCTACTAAAATCACCAAGCCGTACAGAGCTCTCGGAGCATTACCAGTTTGAGTTGTTTGTTATAGTATTAAATAAGTGGAACCCTTGACCCTTGGAAAGGGTTCTTTATTACTACCTTTACAATAAAAAGTCAAGTCCCTATAAACATCATCTTTTTATTCATCTATTATCTACAAATAAAATACTGGGCGGTGACTTCCGACGTTCCGGCTAGTGTACCACTGGCCGACGAGGACGTCCCGTCACAACAGTATAAGTTCTAGTAAGAAGGATGGATGAGTATTAGTTGCTGTAACAAAGAAATTATTCTCTAAGCTAGTAATTGAATGGGAAATTAATAATGAGTCACTTTGGATTATAATTAACACCGGACAATCAAAGTCATCTCGTAAATTAGCGCTATGTGCAATATATCTTCCACCACCAGTACAATTGTCTCATTTAGAATACTTTATTGATAATTGTAGCAGTGTATTTGAAAACAGCAATAATACAAATTTTAATTTGGGAGCTATAAATTGGAATAGAGCTTCTTATTGTGTCGGTAATTTACCCTCAACATGTCAAACACTACTTGACTTTGTGGATGTAAATAAACTAAATCAAGTTAATTCTATTAAAAACAGTTCAGAACGTGTGCTCGACTTAGTTTTGGCTTCAGATATGCTATCGTGCCATGTCAATCAAGCAAATATACCTTTTAGTAATGTGGACAAGTTACATCCACCACTTGTTGATTTGACTTTCTCAAAGGAATGCACATTACCTTATGGCAACTTTGACGCAAGGCCAATTTTAAAGAAATTCGTGAACGTTTGGTCATCCAAACGTTCACGAATTTGAGCATGAGCATAATTGGGAATCTCTCTTCGACGGGATGGATGTGGGTTTTTTATGATATATTGAATAGTGTAATTAAAAAATGTGTCCCAATTCATAAAAAAAACAAAACGATACCCGCCGTGGTTTAATAGGCAATTAATAAATCTCTTGAACGAAAAAACTAACTTAAGGCGCCGTTACAAAATTTATAAAGACCCCATGGATGAATTACAATTAAAATTACTAAGTAAACGATGCCAAAAACTGATAGACTCGTTGTATGGTAGTTACAGGAATGGATAGAGAAAAAGATCAAAGAGAATCCGAAGTTGCTATGAACCCATATAAAAAATAAACGGGGTGGAACTAGTGTGGATGGAGTGATAGAATCACCAAATGCTTATGAAATTGCAAACCTTTTCGCTGACTATTTCTCTTCTGTATACGCTCATGAAGAAAAACAATATAACATGTTCAACTAGCTTGTTAACCACACTTTATAAAAACAGTCAGCCTCTAGCTATACCTGTAATCGATCGTGATACTGTTAGCAATAAATTGGATAGTATTGCTACAAGCAAAGGCGCAGGTCCAGACGGGATTCCGCCGATATTAATAACCTCATGTGTATCATCTCTAGCGCTTCCACTTACTAAACAGGGCGTCCCAAAACTATGCCACATGGAGGGAAAGTACCTTAAATACTGAAGATATAAAATATAGCTGAAAGGAGACTTCATTTTTATTTTTAAAAGAAAACGAACTGCATTCAAAGAATTTTGAATAGTCATCTGTCTGAACTGGGAATCGAACCCACTAAATGTAAAAAAAATATTTCTTTAATTTCATTATACCGATCGTAAGGGTCGATTATACCTAAGCATTTCTTCTATGTAACAGAGCATCTTAAATAAAATGAAGACTACGAAATTTAACATTTAATGTTGAATAACAAGTTTGTGTAGCATTACGGATAGCCTTTTCTGTGACTGTCGTGCTCGATACTTTTACATTTCAATGTATTACTAATGAGTGAAGATTGGAACAATTATATCTAATTTACTTATTATAAGTCTTTGATAATGTGATAAGTAACACCACCTCAATTGGTTTAAAAAAGTTTGAAGAATTTTGTGTGGGTTCGATTCTCGGTTTGCTATTGCAAATACTATTATTAAAAAAAACTTTGTATGCAGTTCGTATTGTTATTTAAATATAAATAAAGTCCTATTTCAATAAAATTTTCTATCTACATATTTGGTGCGGTCTATGCCACCATGTGGCATAGTCATCAGTGTTGCCAGTAGTCGTTTCTAAAAAGGTACCACCGGGCTTCTAAAATAGTACGTAAATGGCTAAAAAGGTACGCAAAACAAAAAAAAGGTAAATAGCCAAACGAATCTAATCTAAGATTGGAGATCGATCACAACAGACTCTCCACACATCGTCCAATCTTCGGCCAACCTCATTCACTATGGAGGACGTTGAAGAGATAGGTGCTTCTGCGCTGTACCTTTTGGTGCATATAATAATTTTTTGCAAGTTCATAACCGACGTAAAATTAAAAAACCACGGCATCGATAACAAAATCAGTCGACATCGAATCGAATAAGTGCAACAGAGTAGTTAGTAATGTCACAGATTACTAAATAGTTACTATGTAACAGAAAGCTCACTCCGCTAAGTCATTTAAATAAATAGCAACTCTAACTATAACGCAATAAAGTAGAATTCAGCTTGTACGGCGCAGGCAAATTACGAACGGCCACTCGTTGTCGTTGCATCTCTTTCTATCGCATATATTCTAGCTCTTTTGCGGACCTAATTTCTATGGATTTACAACGCCGGCGTTGCCGCCGCGTTTTCGATCTGACACGGGAAGTGAAATAGGCCTGGTAATGTGCGAATGAATGATTACAGTGCCACAATCTTTTCTGTTCCGGTGACAGTGGCCGGCGCTTTGTACGTTTTTCTTTGTTTTGAAGCAATTTAACTGGCCCTGACTTCTAAGATCTTCAGCCGCCAGCCGCGCTATGGTTGGACATCAACTTGACAGCAAAACGACATTAAAAAAAACACGTTAGTTTGATTAGTTTCACATTTTGGCCACCAGGGGGGCTACCGGCTAAGAAATCTGGATATGGGTATGGGCTTCAACTGTCATTTGAATTCCTTATTTTGATAGATTTTTGCTGTTTTGTTCTGTTGAACGTTGCTAGCTAGTTATCGTTATACCCGACGTCACAAAACAAGGAACTGATAGCGGCTATTTTCTTTATAAAATTGACTTAAAGTTCCCAAAAACGTATGAAGTTCAAACCCATAAAGTTACGCGGTAGCCCCCCAGAACAGAAAAGTTTTTGGCAATGAACCAAGGAATTTATTTGATGATTACTTCGCATTTTTTGCATTTTGGGATTCAATCGGTATAAAAAGGTACGAAATAGTACGATGTAGAGCAGGGTACGTCAAAGGTACGACACACGGTCAAAAAGTACGTTAATCGTACCAAAAGGTACGATCTGGCAACGCTGATAGTCATTGGCGTCCTGGGGGCATCCTATGACATGACTATGCCACATGGTGGAATAGACCGCACCAAAACATTGAAACATTTTTAAAGCAATCGAGCTGGTGTTATGTAACACATTATAACTTTATCAAACACGTTTGATAGGGAAATTACGTATATTGCTCCAATCTTCACTTATTAGTAATACATTGAAATGTTAAAGTATTGAGCATGACAGTCACAGAAAAGGCTAATAATATCCGTAACGCTGCACAAACTTGTTATTCAACATTAAATGTTTAATTTCGTAGTCTTCCTTTTATTTAAGATGCTATGTTACTAACAAGAAATGATTAGGTATAATCGGGCCTTTCGATCGGTATTTTAAAGTTATAGAAACATTTTTTTTACATTCAGCGGGTTCGATTCCCAATTCAGACAGGCAATTTTTTTTTAATGCAGTTCGTTTTCTTTTTAAAATAAAAATGAAGTCTCCTTTTAGTAAAATTTTATATCTTCAGTATTTAAGGTACTTTCCATCCATGTGACATAGTTTTGGGACGCCCTGTATATAATACATCTTCAGTCATTAGCAATAGATCTATACATTAAAATGTTAAAGTCAGTTGTTTTGAGCACGACATTCACAGAAAAGGCTACCCATAACGCTGCAAAAACTTGTTATTCAACATTAAAGGTTAAATTTAATGGTCTTCTTTTTATTTAAGATGCTATGTTACTTAGAAGAAATGATTAGGTATAATCGAGCCTTTCGATCGGTATAATAAAGTTATAGAAATTTTTTTTTTTACATTCAGCGGGTTCGATTCCCAGTTCAGATAGGCAATTATTTAAAAAATTTTGAATGCAGTTCGTTTTCTATTTAAAATAAAAGTGAAGTCTCCTTTCAGTAAAATTTTATATCTTCAGTATTTAAGGTACTTTCCATCCATGTGACATAGTTTTGGGACGCCCTGTATATAATAAATCGTTATCTTCGGGGATCTTCCCCAATGTTTGGAAGGATGCAAGAGTTGTTCCTATACACAAAACCGGTGATAACTATTGTATATCTTATTACAGTCATATTTCTATCCTGTCTGTCTTTGCGAAGATATTGGTAACTCTGTTACGCCCTTATGTTCAGCGGCAACTCAAACTTTATCTTAACGAACAACAGCATGGCTTCGTTGGCCTTCGGTCGACTGCAACCAATCTCTTAAACTTTACCGAAAGCTTAATACAAGCTTTAGACTCTGGGAAACAGTATGACGTCATCTATACTGATTTTACTAAGACCTTTGACAAAGTTTCACATTCACTGTTATTGTACAAATTGTCCGCTTACGGTATAAATGGTTCTTTACTATCTTGGTTTGCTTCGTACCTTAGAGACCGCTCCTTCCATGTTGTTGTTAACGGGTCAGAGTCTAAAAAGAATCCTATTACCTCTGGAGTCCCGCAAGGCTCAAATTTAGGTCCGGTACTTTTTAATCTATTTATAAATGACGCTGTTTCATCGTTTGTATCTTCCCAAGTTTTCATGTATGCTGATGATCTGAAGTTTGCTAGAGTTATTGACTGTAAACAAGACGCGGAACTTCTCCAAGCGGATCTTGATTGATTCATTGAATGGTGTGATAATAACAAAATGCATCTCAATTCAAAAAAGTGCTTCCATGTCAAATTTACACGAAAAGGTATGCCAATCGATTCAAACTATTACATAGGCAATGACGTGATCCAAGAGACAGATACTATTCGAGATCTTGGAGTTATATTTGACAAAAAGGCTACGTTTGTGCCACACATCGAAAATATAGTAAGTAAAGCATCGAGAGCGTTGGGATTTGTTTTAAGAAATGTTAGGGATTTCCGGCATGCGGCGACAAAAAAATTAGTCTACAATAGTCTGGTCAGAGGCATTCTGGAATATTGCAGTGTAGTTTGCAGACCGCATTACTCAACACACTCCTTAAGGCTAGAACGGGTACAGAAACGATTCCTTTGGCACCTTACCTACTTCGTAGGTAAAGCTAAACGAATTCGTTCGTACAAATCTAGACTGCAATATTTTCGGATAAATTCCTTGTCAGTGCGTAGGGAACTAATCGACTTGCTTACTTTTTATAAGTTAATTAGAGGCAAAATAGATAGTCCTTAGTTTATTAAGTCTTTTTAAATTTCGAGCCCCTACTAGAATGCCACGCGGTCCAATAACCCCCTTGTGCCCTTCATTGCGTAGAACAGTCTTAGGTTCGAATTCCCCAGTATCCAGGCTTTGCAGAACTCTGAACTCGTGCAGTGATCTGATTGACATCCATTTCGATACGTATCCCAAATTTTACAAAACTGTTTTAAATCATTTAAATTGTTATCTTTAGTTTATATTTTATTATTTAAAACTTAGTTTTTTAATTTCTATTGTTGTTATCTAATTTTCTTTTTTTTCTTTTCTAGTTAATAATTCACTGTGTGTACAGCTTTGTGCAAGCTGAGTTAACCTATAAGTATCTGTTACATTTATTTCACTTCACTTGTGTAATAATGTATTTATGTATACTTATTTCAATGTAAACAGATGTTGGTTGACCTAATAAATAAAATAAAATAAAATACAAAACGTCCCCTAAGGCGTTTGCCTTAGGAGGCTGATAGAAGTTGGCTTAAATATCTGTATAGATATTTAAGCCAACTTCTATCAATGCCGAGTGTGAGGACATTGCATACAATTTTAGAGAACATGAAAATGGAAACTGGTATTGATCCTTCCATTATTATACACATTTGAAATCAAAAGCTGAAAAATTGAAAGACGAAGATAAAATTTGTGTTATTTTATTCGATGAAATGGCGTTGAAAAGTTGACTTATTTACAACGTTGCAGCAGATAAAATTGATGGCTATGAAAACCTGGGCAATGAAGGTGGTCTTTCTCGAAAAATTGCAGATCATGCCCTTCTATTTATGCTATTATGCAAGGCGTACATAAAAAAATGAAGCAACCCATCGCACATTATTTTGTAAATGGAACGATCAAAACGGAAAAATTAGTTGTCATTTATAAAACGGTTATTAGAGCTGTGACTGCAGCTGGTTACAAAATTATAGGTACCGTTTGCGACCAGGGATCTACCAATGTGGGCGCATTAAATTTGCTCAAAAGCTCTCTCCGGTCCCTGTTGAGACAATTTATTTTGTATTAGACAACGAATTTTTTTTTATAAAATTCGATGTTCCACACCTGTTCAAGTCGATCAGGAATAACTTTCTTCAAGCCGGCGAATTGTTCATGGATAGCAAAATAGCGAAATGGCGGCATTTAATCAATCTCGAATAAAAATATCGAACAACACTACACTTTAAGAAAATAACAAAACTGCACATAAATATAGATTAAAAAATGAGAGTAAAATTGGCTGCCCAAATTTTGAGTAACACAGTGGCTGCCGTACTTAAATTACAGTCTGAAAGTATTAAAAAAAGACAAGAAAGTGAAGACATTTTACAAACAGCTCATGTAGTTGAGCAGCTGGATCGCTTATTTGATTTAGCTTAGCTGGTAAGCTTAGTTCTGCTTCCTACGCTATTAGAAAAGTACGACAGCTAACAGATGTTGATACTGCTAGAACTGTATACTTTAGTTATTTCCATAGCATCATGTCATATGGCATTCTTTTGTGGGGATTAGCGGCTGGCATTAATGCTATATTCATCTTGCAAAAACGAGCAATCAGAGCCATCTATAAACTAGGCTCCAAAACTTCGCTTAGAGACAAGTTCAAGGAAATAGGTATACTGACAGCTGCATCTCAATTTATATTAAATTGCATTCTTTTTGTACGTCGCAATATTAACTTGTATACCAAACATGGTGATTTACACAATCGTAATACTAGAAATAGAAACAAGCTCGTAATGCCTCGGTACCGTTTAGAAAAGGTGCACGGATCTTTCGTTGGTCAAGGTATACACATATATAACAAAATCCCAAGTGATATCTTGGATTTACCATATCTAGAGTTTAAGAATCATATAAAGAGTGGCCTCCTCAAAAAAGGCTATTACACTGTAAATGATTATTTGAACGACAAAACACCTTGGTCGTAACACTCGTAACAAATGTTCCTAGTATGATATTGTGAGTCGTGTCCTATATTTTATATTATTACCGTTTATATTAGTTAAGCTTTTAATTCGGTCATTTAAGGTAGGCAGTTTGAGTATGTCATGCTCACTAAAACATTTCTACGGTGGTGGCGTGTGAGGCGGGTCGTTACGTTCCCTAAAATATGGTTGAGCGAAGCGATGGCTGGTTCATGCGTCATGCTCGTGAACGGGTGCTGCCAGTGGGAATGGGTCTGCTCTTATCTGCTTGCCTTAAAATGTGTTTTCTTTTGTTTTTATTCATTTTATTAAGAATTACATTTGAAACATGTATGGCGCAACTTGCAGTATATAGTAGAATTGTCTTTTGTTTTAAACTAATATTAAAGCTTTAAGTAGAGTTCCTAAGTAACTGAAAATTGTTCACCGCTATGATCATTAGTTCGCCTATACTTAACTGTATTTATCATAACCCATTGTGTAATTGTGATGGAAACTGACCTTAGTCATACCATGTTAAGGTCATTTTTCAATTTGACGACTCTGTATGAAATAAGACAGGGAGAAAAAAACAACCCTTGGAGTTTCTTGCCGGTTCTTCTCCAAGGCCTCCCGCTGTAGGGTTTGCGAACCGATGGCGTAGCTTCTATGACGTTCACAAGTATTGTAAATAACAATCTAAATTGAATAAACAAATTTGAATCTTGAATCTTGAATCTTGATTCCAGGAACGGACCAGCTTTTAGAAAAGATATTTTAAAAAATATACGACAAAATGTGTCCAACAAAAAATTTCACCATAAGCTTTGGACGGATTTGGATGTTAGATGTGTGAATGAGTACATAATAACGATTTCATCTCTTCAAGACATTGGAAATATGTACAATCCAAAAATTTCAAGTACCTAAAAGGCAATGCCTAAAATTGGCGTCGTTTTTTTTGTCTCGCGGCCATCAACAAAATCTTTGAACATCAATTCTTGATATTATAACAAACAATATTTGCCAAGACAGTCCAACCAACCAAGACAGCTGTAAACTCAGTCAGAACCAAGTTAGAACCATTCGTCCGTATATAACATTGTGGCTGGGCAGCCAATTAAAAGGCCGGTAATTCACAGATATTCAATTTATTAAGTTAACTATAAAACCTAAAAATAAAATCACAAATTAATATAAGTACAAAAAGTCAAAACAGAACGTTACTTACTTTATCTACAACGAAATTGGTCTTACCTGCAGGAAATTCCTTACAGGTTTTTTATTGGCAATAAAAGTAGGCCTTAGCAATTTAATAATAATTTTAATTTAAAGGTGAGCCGAAACAAATAAAATATTTTTTTATATTGACATCTATACACAAAACAATGTCATGGCAACGACATGACATTTTTAATATTATTTTTCAGACTCATAAAAATTTGACAAAAAGTTTCGAATTATATGAAAGGAGGATAGTAGCGAGCGACGCAACGCTACAACATTTTAAAAAACCGCAAATGTAACTTTGTAATTCATACAAACACTATGAAAAACAAAGTTAAGTTCTAGCTAGTCTCACTCGGTTCGGACTGAGTTTACCGGTATACTTCCTTTGCAAATATTGTCTGTAGTGCTGCCAACAAATTATATTTCAATGTTTGGTTGATGGCCGCAAGAAAAAAAAAAAGACGCCAGCTGCGATACAAAAATGGTCATTGTCCTTTACGCCAGTTAAGTGTCCGTTACGCTGGCAAGAAAGTAGCTTCTAGAGGGAAGCGAGTTTGATGAATAGTTAGTGCGTAATTTGCTGTAAATGTGCGCCAAATAAAAAATTTGTGGGCCTAATACTTTTGGAATAAAACGGGAAAAACGAATTCTGCTGGAGTAACGGTGCTCCAGCAGGAAGATTCTAAACTAATGATCGGAGAGAAATAAAAATTATGTGGGCGGGTAGCTTAGATTCTAGCAGGAATGTGCGCCAAATATGAAATTTGTGGGCCTTACAGTTTTGGAGATATTTGATTTTCTGCTGGCGTAACGTTTTGCCGAGTCCCAGATCTCGGGAACTACTGGATGTGCGATCTTACAGTAAAGTCATATAAGTAGCGCCTAATTTGTGCTGTATGCACATACAGAAAACATTTCAAAAATATTCACGGATTTGAAGTAAACAGACATTTTCAGAAATCAAAAAAATAATTCTAGCGCCTAAACTACCACACAAATATAGAAACCAAAAACGGTGTTCTATTCTTCTTGCTATTTCTAATTACCATAAAAAGTTTGAGAATCCCACAGTTACGCGTTTTTGAATAATACCCACATGAAGGTGAGACAGACAATGTCATGACTTTGACGATCAGCAGGATAAAGATATCAGAGATTATTTAGATCCTAGCCCAATAAATAATTAGTGCTGTTACTAAAGTACATGTTCTGAAAATTTCAGCATCAAATTTTTCGTTATAAAGTAAATATTCATTAAAATCCAAAACAACTGCCAGTATTCTGATTAACCGACCAAATTCGATAGACCACGAAAAAGCGACGCGCTCATACATATTGATGACCTTCTTTAATGTGTCGTATTATGCAGAAAAATTTAATGTACAGTCGCGTTCATAACTTTTTTTTGGTAAATGTAGGTGAATAGTGCTCTATCATTCAAAAGGATAGTTTGAGCCTTTATTCATACCAGCACAGTATAAGAAGGAACCATTTTTCCATACAGTAGTCCGACGGAGACGTCAAGAGAGACAGGTCAATCGTGCGGGGCGTGACAAATAAACAAACTTCTTATTTAATTAATATTATAGTGCATACGATTTGCATACGTGCAAATCTTGATCTCGCATATTTTATAGAACTACTGTCTGGGACGTATTAATTTCTAAAATCCAAGATGGCGGCCAACTTTTTGTTTGTTGGCCAATTTCGATGAAACTCGGTTTTTGGTACTATTTGGACAAGAAAACAGCAACGCTATGTTAAAAATTTTAAAAATCCAAGATGGCCGCCCACTTTTTTATTTGTGGGCTGATTTTGGCGAAACTCGGTTTTTAGTACTATGACAAGAAAACAGCAACGCATGTTAAAAATATTAAAAATCCAAGATGGCGGCCAACTTTTTTCTTTGTTGGCCTATTTTTATTAAATTCGGTTTTTGGTACTATTTTGACAACAAAACAGCAACGCGGTGTTAAAAATATTAAAAATCTAAGACGGCGGCCAACTTTTTTGTTTGTGGGCCGATTTTGATGAAACTCGGTTTTTAGTACTATTTTGACAAGAAAACAGCAACGCGGTGTTAAAAATATTAAAAATCCAAGATGGCCGCCATTTTTTATTAGTGGACCGATTTCGATGAAACTCTGTTTCGAGTACTATTTTGACAAGAAAACAGCAACGCAATGTTAAAAATATTTAAAATCAAAGATGGCCGCCAACTTTTTTGTTTGTGGGCCGATTTCTATGAAACTCGGTTTTTGATACTATATTGACAAGAAAACAGCAACGCAATGTTAAAAATATAAAATATTCAAGGTGTCGGCCAACTTTTTTGTTTGTGGGCTGATTTTGATGAAACTTGGTTTCTAGTACTATTTTGACAAAAAAACAGCAACGCATTGTTAAAATATAAAAAATCCGTAAATTGATAAATTGGTATGGATAAGCTGCGTTCGGAATGATTCCGTTTCGGAATTCCGTATAAAAATTCCCTCTCTATGTGCCCAGTCTAGGTGTTATTGTTGATCGAAGTGCCCAGTCTAAGATCAATGAGAAGATATGTAGCATAGAAAGTTATTGCACACTGTTTGTTGTGTTGAGCACGAATCTGTTCTGTGGCGTTGCGCTTGTGCGAGCTGTTACTAGGGTTGCCTGCCACTGCCATTCTATCACTACATAGTATAAAACAAAGTCGCTTTCTCTGTCCCTATGTCCCTTTGTATGCTTAAATCTTTGAAACTACGCAACGGATTTTGATGCGGTTTTTTTAAATAGATAGAGTGATTCAAGAGGAAGGTTTATATGTACTTTTTATCCCGATATTCCCACGGGAACGGGAACCACGCGGGTGAAACCGCGGGCGGCCGCTAGTTTCATTACAAAATAAGGAGATTTAATATGCGTATTCAACTGGTTCACAAAATAAATTATTTTTCTTTCTTTCTCTCTGTAATCTACAATATTAACTCAAAATTGGCAAGATAAAAGGCCTAAAAAAATACAAAATAAAATCTTGCTTTTTCAGTTTTCGAGAAAAACCTACTTCGAGAATGACGTTACCAGCTTCGGTTGTGGTTTGGTTGAAATTATTTAGCGCGATCGCCCCCCAGGAATGCAACAAAACACATTTGTTAATGAAATCTCAAATAATATATAAACATGAAACATGAATGGTTTAAACACTTTGTTAATAATTATTTTTTGTAAATTCAAGTAGTTAGGTACTTAATGAATTATTTGTTGCTTTCTCCCACTAAAAAAAGGCTCTATAGCGCAAAGAAACTTTCTTCAAGATGAAGATTTGCCCAAGCTTTACAGCTTTTGCTAACACATATTTTTTTGCGATTAAATCTAATGATTGGCGAATGGGCGATTTTCTGAAAGCTCGTTTTGATTAGCTCAATAGATGGCGCTGTCCCACCTATGCAGTCACAAACAACGGAATGTAATAAAGTTTACTTCGACGCGACTTTTGTTTCATAAAACGGAACGCTTTGTTTATATTTTGATTGATTTTTGCTGCTTTGTTCTGTTGAACGTTGCTAGCTAGCTATCGTTATACCCGACGACCGACGTCACAAAACAATTGTAGTAGGTATTTTTTTTATAAAATTAGTAATTAAAGTTCCAAAAAGCGTATAAAGTTCATATCCATAAAGTTACGCGGTAGCGACCCTGTATGTATGTGATTTAGTTGGAATTGGATTATATTTTAGTATAGCTTTATTAAATAGAATGCTTCCAAGCATCTGTGCTAATTTTCGTAAGTGTATGTATGTTTGTCCACGGTCCACGAATTTCTAGAAAACTAAGGCTACGTACGCACTGGCAGGTGGCTAGCTTGGCGCCTAGAGCCTAGTGGCTTGCATTCTACTAGCGCAACTAGCTAGGCGCCAAGCGCGCAGTGCAGCCGGTCGCGAACATTCTAGAACGTTCGTTTTACCAAGGTGACTCGCTAGGCTCTAGGCGTTAGTACTGTAACGATGTCGATTCATACCAGTCATTATGGATGGTTAAAAACTCTATGATGACTGGAAACTCCATCTAGTTCTACATACTGGCCATTAATTTTATCGAATCCTATCCTGTTCTTTCAATTCAAATTCAAAATTCTTTAAGATCGACCCCTATGAGGTCAAACAAGTTATTAATAAAGAATCCACTAGGCGTAGTTTCAAAAAATTTGTGACCCACATAGTAAGAAACAGTTCAATGGAACCTAACTTGTGTATAAGTAAATATATATTTTTTATAATATTTTTTATTTATAATATAAATAAATATATATTTTTATAACAATAATATATCAAACAATCACTGTGTCTTACACTGATGGCTAGTATCAAATTGCTGCCATTCTCACCTGCGAAAACAACAAAATAAAATGAGAATAACAATAAAAACAAACATAGCATAATATAATATTAATAAAAAAAACATGACACCTGCAGGTTATACCCGTCCCTTTCACTCTCCGGGCATGACAGAATCGAGTGAAAGAGACGGGTAGAAGAAATAAGGACACAAATCGTTCGGTCATTCACATTTAGCAATTCATTTGCGATCCCGTTTTTAGAAGGTCAGAGTACGAAAGAAAGCAATTCATTTTAGGAACCTATTCTACATCGCGCTGTTTTTGAATCGCTGTCTTAAAGTTGATGGTAGGCACCCAGTGCCGACTTTTCTTGGTTGTGTCAAAATCATGAAAGTAAAATGATCGATCAACTGTTACGCCGTCTATGCCACTTACTTATACGAAACGAATGCGGAATGTTTAATAGTTCGTTCGCATTAACTGAAGAAGTCTCTGCAGATTCGGCTAAGAAAGCGCAGCAGCAGAGCATAGGAAAATAAAGTTCAGTTTTGTTTTATCCGCTTGAGCGAAATCTGGGACTACAATCCCAAAGCCGTTAAGCGAACATACGAAAATTTGTTGCAGTATCCACAGCATTACATAAATTCAATGTAGGATAAGTTAATGATACCTTGTCATACCACCATACCCTCAAAGCTATATAGTTGTAAATCAAGTTGTTTATAGGGTCTTGACTTTTACTGCATTTATGCATATTTGGCAATTTACGTCTTTCAACTTTCAACAGAAGCTTTGCTAAATATCCAGCTGCGTACGCAGTAGGCTGCTTTTCAAATTCCTTTATCACTTTTTCCATCTCTTCTATATCATTTTATATATCTTCTATATCAAGAATATGTAAAGCAGGAGCTTGGTTTAACTTTTTGATTGAAAATTGTCAAATAACTCTTGTTTAATTTAAACCGAGAAATTACGTTAGCATAAGTAAGGCATCAACTACACCCTAAAGTTTGAAAAATGATAGAAATGGAATCACATTTTCTTTAATATAGATGTCGATAAAAAATCCCACGCCTGGTACATCACTATTTCGATTATTATGTTGGGAACCCTGTACGTCAAGTACGTCATAATTTCAGATATGTGGTTGGTATTCCGTTTTAGTATGATTTCCATATGTACGAGCTACGTATATCAACGTACGGTACGGTATCAAGACCACAATAGGATATATCGCAGTGTTTGTATGCATGGCCACTAAAGCGGTTCACTTAGAGCTAGTTTCGGACCTAACAACGTCAGCATTTCTATCCGCCCTGCGTCGTATGGCCGCTCGAAGAGGTGTACCAGGTCACATATATAGCGATCAAGGCCGAAACTTCATAGGAGCCAACAATATCCTCCAACAAGAGTATGAAAAATTACACAACACATCAAATCAAGACCTTTTATCAGAAACATCAAGTATGGGGATAAAGTGCCATTTCAACGCCCCTTCATTTCCATCAGCAGGCGGGATTTGGGAAAGGGCTGTAGGAAGCTTAAAAATGCACCTCAAACGAGTGATAGGCGAACAGGCGCTTACATTTGAAGAGTACAGCACCATCCTAAGTCAATTAGAGGGATGTCTAAACTCAAGGCCACTTTGTCCTCTTACAGAAGATCGCAACGATTTAGACGCCCTAACGCCCGCACACTTCCTCGCAAGTGGCCCTTCGTTGACCATATACGAAACAGAGACTGATTTGAGAACCAGGTGGCACCTGACGCAGAAAATATACCAAGACGTATGGAATCGATGGTCAAACGAGTACCTTACTCTACTAGCAGCTAGGAGTAAATGGAGAAAACCACAACGTAATATTAAGGTGAACGACGTTGTTGTGATTAGAGACGATAACCTTCCCCTGGGGAAGTGGCCTTTAGGCCGCGTTGTACAACTCCACCCCGGGAGCGATGGCTACGTTAGGGTCGTTACACTCAAAACCAAAAATGGACTCATGCAACGTCCCATTGTGAAGATCTCCATACTAACGGTCAGAGAAAGCCAAGATCAAGATCAAAAACCAAGCAACAAATCAACAAACAAAACACCAAGTAAACAAGTTAATCATTCAACCATCAAGACACACAACTACAATTTCGTATCACTATCATCATCATCATCATGTCAGCCGAACGACGCCCACTGCTGGGCATAGGCCTCCCCCAAGGATCTCCACAACGATCGGTCCTGCGCTGCCCGCATCCAGCGGCTTCCCGCGACCTTGACCAGATCGTCGGTCCACCTTGTAGGGGGCCTGCCCACGGAACGTCGTCCGGTACGCGGTCGCCATTCGAGAACCTTTCCGCCCCAACGGCCATCGGTTCTCCGCGCTATGTGTCCCGCCCACTGCCACTTCAATGATGC
Organism: Crambus lathoniellus; assembly: GCA_949710035.1. Taxonomy (NCBI): domain Eukaryota; kingdom Metazoa; phylum Arthropoda; class Insecta; order Lepidoptera; family Crambidae; genus Crambus; species Crambus lathoniellus. Next base: position 37,391,779 of record OX453296.1, read on the forward strand.
AATCCTTCGAGCTATGTCGGTTGTTTTAGTTCTCCTGCGGATCTCATCATTTCTGATTCGATCGAGCAGGGAAATACCAAGCATCGCTCTCTCCATTGCTCGCTGGGTGACTTTGAGCCTTCTTATGAGACCCATAGTAAAAGACCACGTCTCACTTCCATAGGTCATTACTGGCAACACACACTGGTCAAAGACTTTCGTCTTGAGACATTGAGGTATTGGACGCGAATATATGCCGGAGCTTCCCAAACGCTGCCCATCCGAGCTGGATTCGACGAGAGATCTCTTTCTCAAAGTTGGACTTACCTAACTGGACCGTCTGTCCTAGGTAAACATAGTGGTCAACAACTTCGAGTGTAATGTTCCCAACATTAACTGGAGCGGGTGCAACATGGGCATTGAACATGATTTTCGTCTTGTCCATGTTCATCTTAAGACCCACTCTTTGCGAAGCATTACCGAGATCTTCGAGCATTGTGTTCAGGTCTTCCAAGGTCTCAGCCATAAGAACTACATCATCAGCAAACCGTAGGTGCGTTAGGTACTCGCCATTAATGTTGATGCCGCATCCTTTCCAATCCAGCAGCTTAAAAATATCCTCCAACGCAGCTGTGAACAGTTTGGGAGAGATGACATCTCCCTGTCTCACACCTCGCTGTAGTTGGATAGGATTAGAGCTCTGGTTCTGTAATCGGACCGACATGGTGGCGTTTTGGTATAAGTACCTCAGCACCTCGATGTACCTGTAGTCTATTTGGCACCTCTGGAGAGACTGCAGCACCGCCCAAGTCTCAATCGAATCAAAGGCTTTCTCATAGTCCACGAACGCCAAGCAAAGTGGCAAATTATACTCTTCGGTCTTCTGTATAACTTGCCGCAGCGTATGAATGTGGTCTATGGTACTGTAGCCTTTCCGGAACCCGGCTTGTTCGGGAGGTTGGAAGTCGTCAAACCTGCGAGCGAGACGATTCGTAATGACTCTCGAAAACAACTTATAGATATGGCTCAGAAGCGAGATGGGTCTATAGTTCTTCAAGAGAGTTTTATCACCCTTCTTGAAAAACAGCATCACATCGCTTCTGCCCCATGCCTTTGGCGTTTTGCCCTCAAGGATGACTGAGTTGAAAAGCTTCTGGAGGACCTTAAGTATCGGCTTACCGCCCGCTCTCAGAAGCTCTGTTGTGATTCCGTCATCGCCCGCCGCCTTGTTGTTTTTAAGCTGCTTGAGAGCCATTCTAATCTCGTACAGGCTGACGTCCGGGATATCTTCGGTATGGTGTCGGGTAAGCTTGGCTCTAGGGTCTGTAGCCTTGCTTTCAACAGGTGTTTGTGTGGCTGTCCATAAAAACTCTCAATCTCCCTCAGGATTTCAGGTGTTGACGAAACGATGCTACCTTCCTCAGTTTTCAGCCTCGCCAATTGACTTTGCCCGATAGACAGATCTCTCGCGAACACTTTGGAGCCTTTTTTCCGCTCAATGGCTTCTTTAATACGCTCGGTATTAAATTGGCGAAGGTCGCGTGTCAAAGACTTAGATATCTGTCTATTGAGCTGTCGATAACGATGGGCATCCGCTGAGTTCTGCAGCTTCATTTCGTGTCTCTGATCCATGAGTAGGAGAGTCTGACTGGAGAGTTTCTTCAATTTGGGACGGCGGGTTTTATAGTACTTAGACCCTACCGTGCGGACAGTATCCACCACCATGTTGTATAGATCGTCCACGTCTATGCTGTTCTCAAGGGCTTCGAAGCGGTTTTGAAGCTCGAGCTGAAAGCACTCGGGGTTTTGAATTTGAGCTGGTATTGGACGGAGCGTGGATTTTATCAGTCGCGATCTTTCGAGCTTGACATCGATATTCAATGTGCCTCTCACCATACGGTGATCGCTTCCTGTCTTAACAGCGTTGATCACACTGACATCATTGAATATGTGCTTCTTCGTCGACATGATAAAATCGATCTCGTTTTTGACTTTACCGTCCGGACTGATCCAGGTCCATTTGCGGCTTACGGGCTTCCTAAAGAAGGAGTTCATCATATAGAGGCTCTCCCTCTCCATGAAGTCTGCCAGCATCTGGCCTCTATCGTTCCGTTGCCCAAATCCAAATTGCCCCACTCTCAGCTCATCACCGCAACGTTGCCCCAACTTTGCATTGAAATCCCCCATCACAACCGTGTAGTGGGTTTTATAGCTATGCATGGCTTTAGCGATCTCCTCATACATAGCCTCCACTTCGACATCGTCGTGTTTCGAGGTCGGAGCGTAGACCTGGATAACATTCAGCGAATATCGTTTCGATAATCTGAGTATCAGGTACGCTACCCTGCTCGAGACACTTCCTATGGTGATCACGTTGTTGACAAGGGATTTATGGACGATGAACCCGACACCACCAAGGGACTGTTGGTCGCCCTCCCGGTGGTAAAGTAAGTTACCGGATTGCAGGGTTATCGAGTCCTCCCCCTCTCTTCGGACTTCAGATAACCCAATGATATCCCAATGTAACTTACTTATTGCCTCTTCCAACTCTACGAGCTTCTCGTCAAGCCTCAATGTGCGCGTGTTGTAGGTTGCCAGGTCGAGTCGTCGGTGTTGGTAGCCGGAGCCTACCCGGGGATTCTTAGCACCCCCTGCCCCGCCGTTACCATAGCCGCTACCGTAGCTAGGAATAGCGGGGCCGCCGGGGACTGGGGGCCGATGTATTTCTTGTGTAAGCATTCAGGGGGGGTTTGCCATAATCGCCACGCTTGGCAGGCGGGTTGGCGATCGCAGTATAGCCTGTTGAAGCCTGGAGACGCTGCTGCCCATCTCCTGATGGCAGTTTGTTGATGTTGATGGTTATGGTCGTCTACAGGTCGGGCAGGGCGAATTCAATGATGAATTTTATTTTGAGTTTAAAAATGATGATTTATTATAGCAAATACAGTTTTGCATGAAAATGAGAGAACAATTAAAAATATGGTCGCGTCGTCGTCTTTGCAGACGACGAGAAGTTAGTGTGTGGCAAGATGGCTGGCGGCCCCCGCCCGCCGCTCCTTCCTCGGGTCTCGCCGTCGTGCGTCGGCCGCCGTCGTAGTTGTTGCGCGCGAACATGCCCCCGGCCTTGGAAGCGTTTCCAATGAAAACGCAGCGCGATGACTAGGGTGGCTATGCGGCAGGCAGCAGTGGACATATGCGTGAGAATGCCCGCTGAATCTCGCCGGTCTCGGTCTTGATACTCGCAACTCGTGAAATGCCGTCCTTCCCTGGGTAGACCCGTAGTACTCGTCCAAGGCGCCATTTCAGGGGCGGCAGGTTGTCGTCCTTTATCAAGACTAAGGTGTTTGGAATCAGTGTATCTTTGGGTTTTTGCCATTTAGTTCGTTTCTGTAGCTCGGAGATGTATTCCTTGGCCCATCTCGCCCAAAAGTGTTGTCGCATCTGCTCCACCCTGTCGTAGCGGACGAGACGTTGCGTAGTCATCTTGGTCAAGTCTCGGCAGGCAGGGGCGGTGAGCGGTCGGCCAATTAGGAAATGAGCGGGACAGAGAGGGACTAAATCATTGGGATCTGTGGATAGAGGTGACATGGGTCTGGAGTTAAGGACAGCTTCTATTTGTGCTAACGTTGTGCTTAACTCCTCGTATGTGAGGTTGGCGTTACCTATAACACGGCGTAGATGGAACTTACAGGACTTGATGCCTGTCTCCCACAAACCACCAAAGTGAGGCGAATAAGGAGGAATAAAAGTGAATTTTATTGAATTGTTAGTAGCGAAATTAATAATATCCGATTCATTATTATTTAAAAATATTTGAAATTCTTTCGCGGCCCCTACGAACGTCCTTCCATTGTCTGAAAATATTTCAGTAGGTTTACCACGCCGAGAGAGAAATCTTTTCAACGCAAGAATGTATGCTTGTGATGTGAGACTTGTAACCAATTCTAGGTGAATTGCACGAGTACTAAAACAAACGAATAAACAAATGTAACATTTTTCTAATTTCGCGCCTTTTCCTTTACGGTTCAGATAAAACAATGGCCCGGCATAATCCACGCCACAACGTATAAATGGGTAACCTTGTTCGACTCGTTCAATGGGTAAATTACCCATTTGAACTTGGTATGGTTTAGCGTTTAAGCGAGCGCATTTAATGCAAGTACGTACTGTTTGCCTAGCCAGGTCGCGCCCTCTGAGAGGCCACTAACTATCCCTAATTGTAGCTAGGAGCAACTGAGGCCCAGCGTGAAGCAAATCTTGATGATAATGACGGAAAAGCAGTTTAGTAAAGCTATGTTTGCTGCACAGTAGCAATGGATGTTTCTTTTCGTACGTAAATGACTCCGAGTTGGATAAACGACCACCCACTCTAATTAAATATCGTATCACTAGCTACAGCATTATTATTATTTTTCATGACAATAATATCGTCCGCACAGTGTTCCTATAACGTCACGCCACTACAAAACAATAGCCTTTATTTCGATAGCATTACGAACATGCATTTAATTCGAGACGACTGGCGCCTAGTTGTCTACTACGACATCAATCCTTATCAAGAAGGTAACACGACACTAAGTAAATACATCGAGTATTTAAATGGCTTGTGCTCGAACATAAAAGAATTATCACATTGCCGAGAAATAATAACTCAATTACAGCACGAGTTCGCGGAACTGCAATTTTATAATAACATTTTAGTGCACCAGCCATCCGATACGCGGTCGCGCCGCCGCCGCGGAGCCATAGACGGTATCGGATATATCGCAAGCGACCTTTTCGGCGTTTTAGATCAACGTTTTGCCGAAAAGTATGAGAGAGATATAAATCTTATCAGGGAAAACCAAAAACACTTAGCTAGTTTATGGAAGAATCAGACTTCAGTCGTCGAAGCGGAATTCAACCTGTTAAAACGTACCGAGAGCATAATGGATAAACATCACAAGATCATTAACAAAAGATTAAACCAATTAGAAAATGCAATAAATCAAGCATATATGGCATATCGAAACATATCACTTACAACTGAATTTCTTAGCACAGCCATGATGGCAAACAACCTTTTATATACCCTTAAAGTATACAACAGACGTTATTGGATACAATCACGAATATTTACAACGGAAGGTTTAATTTCCATCTCTTAACACCAGATCAGATCAGACAAGAATTAAATAATATAGCCGGTCAAATCCCTAAGGATTTATCGCTACCTGTTGATAATTACGATTTTTCCGACATATACAATTTACTACAAGTGCGTACTCGAGTTACAAAAAGATACATTATATTCGAGATTAAGATACCTCTTATCAGCCGAGATATGTATGAAGTTTTAAGACCTATACCGATACCTCATTTAACAGATCAGCAAAAACAACAAACTATAATACCTATATCTACAATTATGTCGCTATCAGCCTGAAGAAAGATGCGTTCGTGCCACTTTCAGATAAGGACTTCGACTCTTGTTTAAACAGAAATTCGGAAGTTATTCTGTGTTACCTCAAAAAGCCTATTTTTCACATTCAAGATGACCATAGCCTATGTGAGAGGTTACCGAACTCAAGAATATGTCAAACAATTACTAGCCATTGTTATAATAAATGGACGGAATTACGGAAAATAAATACATATTTTTGTTATTGCTGCGGTCGGTGTCAGTTGAAGTTACTATGTGAAGATCAAGTTACCGTAGTGCAATTGACCGAAGCTGGCCTATTTAATGTCGATCAAGGTTGCATTATTAAGTCAGCTGATTTCCTTGTTTATTCACACAGACAGGAAAGTAGCAAATTGACTATCAACTCCAAAATACAAGCTCCAGAAATCTCACCCATAAACCATTTTTTCAATATATCTATGCCCGAACCCTCTGATATACCGAACAATGAAACTGATAACATGACTCATAATCTTCAAATACAAGAGATCAAGAAGCAGTTAGACCTCATGAGACGAAGTGAACCTCTAGCAGAAAGCGTTTCGTATCATGATGTCCACCACTACGTAGCTATATACGTGTTGTTCGCGTTTGCGGCCGGGAGCGTCGCAGCGCTTGTGTGGTGGCGCTGCAAGCGAGTGGCGCCATCCACCACAGCAGCAGCCGCGGAACCGGCGCCGGCGGGGGCCCCGCAGCCCTCAGCTCGCGCCAAAGTCAGTGCAGTGCAGTGTTGTGTATCGGAGCTAAGTGAGCTCCCAAAAGAAAGTGCGCGTGTGTTAAAGCAAAATAAAAGCACAACGCCTGTGCTTCGTTCTGTGTACACAATTCCAGACTTAAGTGATTAGAGATAAGCCGAATTGTTGACATCACCTTGTTAATCATTTGATCATTCGGGTACTAACAAAATCATTGAATGTTAGCACTAAGAAAATATTGTTTTATCACCTTGTTATTAGATAAGATCATGCTCTTATTATTATCTACTAACAGCCTCACTTTCTCGCCCGGGAATATGTACGAGCTACGTACATTTCTGTCGGATCAGCAGTTTACGGCTTGACCTTATTTACACATAATTCATAATTCATTCGATCAAACCAGTTCGCAATCAACCATCAATATCGCCGCGCGTACTCATTTATTATTAGTTATTTTTGTATCAAGTTGTAGAGGAAATATAATTCAATTTTATCTTAAACCAAGTTTTATCATTTATCAAATCATCTTGTTTCGGCTCACCCCGAACACCATACAAAGATTTTTTTATTTTTTTTTCTATGGAAGACCCGTCTCTTACAGTGCCACAACCTTTTCTGTTCCGGTGACAGCGGCGCTATGTACGTTTTTTTTTGTAGCAATTTACCCAGCCCTGACTTCTAAGACCTTCAGCCGCCAGCAGCGCTATGGTTGGACATCAACTTGACAGCAAAATTACATTAAAAAAAACACGCTAGTTTCACATTTTGGCCACCGGAACAGAAAAGTTTGTGGCACTGTAAACATAGTGATTACATGCTCTTTGGCACAGTCGGCCACGTGCCTCCGAAGTGAGAGCACGTCGCTTTGCGCCGCAGTGACAGATCACGATCTAAATTCAAAAATCGTGTACTTACACAAAATCAGTACACAGTGGTCTCGTTACATTTTTTGTGTTAAGTAATTGAAATTGAGTTAGTATACTTCTTATATTATTGTGAATATGCATTATATTAAACTAGCTGACCCGGCAAACGTTCGTTTTGCCATATAAATTTTATTGGACACGAACTTCGTATCACCTGCCTGACACAATGTCACATAAAAAAGAAAAAGATATACTAAGCGGGAAAAATGTCAGTAATTACCATGTGATTACATACTCTTTGACATACCTTCTCTTTGGAAGCGACTAAGAAATGAAAGTTGTGTGAAGTATGACAGTTTAACGGTTTTCTATACAAAATTTTTATTTTATAATTTTCCTGGATAAAAAGTAGCCTATGTTATGCTCCAGCTAAATTATCTCCATACCGAAAATCTCGATCCGTTGCTCCGTTTTGACGTGAAAGACGGACAAACAAACAAACAAACAAACAAACAAACACACTTTCACATTTATAATATTAGTATGGATATGGATTAGATAGTGGGCAATGTACTCGTATGTGTTTCTTATTATGTGTGTGTGTGAGTGTTTGTGCGTGTGTATGTGTTCGTGTCTGTCTTTATTTTATTTCTTTAGCTGATATATTATACTAGCTGTGTCCGCGACTTCGTCCGCGTGAAATGGTGACTTTCAGCAGCATTTTTTAGGTTTATTATTTTGCAAATACACTTAGGCATATTCCCCCACCTACGTTGCGCTGCGCCACCGCCGCTCATTGTGTATGGCGCGCGGCGTTTAGCAAGTTTCTTACTTGCGTTAATTTCACTTTCAGATTTTGTAATGACTCCGTTATTCTCTGTATTTTTATTTTCAGGGCTGTAAGCTTTTTTGTTGATGTCATTACACAAAAACTTTCATCCCCTATTTCAACGCCCTTTAGGGTAAAAAGTTTTAAAATTCGTATCGTCGTCGTATTTATTTATATCTAACCAAAAGCCTTAATAATAAGTTAAGTAAAGTAAAAGGTAAGTCCAACTTCGAGAAGGAGATCTCTCGTCGAATCCAGCTCGGATGGGCAGCGTTTGGGAAGCTCCGGCATATATTTGCGTCCAAAATTCCTCAATGTCTCAAGACTAAGGTCTTTGACCAGTGTGTGTTGCTAGTTATGACTTATGGAAGCGAGACGTGGTCTTTTACTATGGGTCTCATAAGAAGGCTCAAGGTTACCTAGCGAGCAATGGAGAGAGCGATGCTTGGTATTTCCCTGCTCGATCGAATCAGAAATGATGAGATCCGCAGGAGAACTAAAACGACCGACATCGCTCGAATGATTGCTCAGTTGAAGTGGCAGTGGCAGTGACACATAGCGCGGAGAACCGATGGCCGTTGGGGCGGAAAGGTTCTCGAATGGCGACCGCGAACCGGACGACGTTCCGTGGGCAGGCCCCTAGAAGGTGGACCGACGATCTGGTCAAGGTCGCGGGAAGCCGCTGGATGCGGGCAGCGCAGCAGGACCGATCGTTGTGGAGATCCTTGGGGGAGGCCTATGCCCAGCAGTGGGCGTCGTATGGCTGAAATGATGATGATGATGAATAATAAGTTTCAAGCTTCTTGCTATAAAAACTACGTAATTGCCATACAAACTTTCATTCCCTATTTCGACCCCTTACATCCCCTTTTCGCATTAAAAAGTAGCCTTTGTCCTTTCTCCGGCTCTAGAATATCTCTGTACCAAAATTCATTAAAATCGATTCAGTAGTTTAGGCGTGATTGCGTAACACACAGACAGACAGAGTTACCTTCGCATTTATAATGTTACTAGCTTCCGCCCGCGACTACGTTCGCGTGGACATTCGAGAAAATACTTAGGGGACCAATAACCAGGATAAAAAGTATTCTATGTTTTAATTTCATAAAAATCCGATCAGCCGTTTTTACGTGATTAGGCGGGTCCTCCCTCACCAAACGAGCAGCCTCGCGCGAGGCAGAATGTTTGCCACATGCGGCGGGCCTCGCACGGAAGCTAGTAAATAATAAGTGTCTGTTTCACAATCAAAAAGTTAGTTCTGAGTAGCTTAGGTACCAAGAACTTTTAGGGTACCTACTTAAAATGATTTAGGTGTCTATACCCTATTTACCCCATGGGTTTGATTTTCGGAAAACTACAAAATGGGTTGCCTATTTGTTTTAAGAAGTAAGCCTACAAAGTTTCAAATTGAAATGTCTATTTTACCCCTTGATTTTTAATTCAAAATTTCACCCCTATTTAAACCTTTTAGGGGTTGAATCATGTTCAGCGTGTTAAACATCAAAATAAATGTCATTTTTGCAATCGTCATCCCATAAAACCTCAATAACGACATCCATATAGATTTTTAGGTTCATTTATCCCATTTAAGCTCTTAGGGGTTGATTTTCGAAAAAAACGAATCATGTTTTTGCTATTAAATATAATAAATATATAATAATTAAATAAATTAAATGAAGGACTTTCCAGATACAACATTCCAACCCCCTTTTCACCCCTTCAGGTGTGGAATTGTCAAAAACGCTGACACAGGTAAATATTAATTTTCAATTGCCAGCCTAAATACAAAACTTGAAGATCCTAACTTCAAAACTGACGGACTTTCATACAAACATTCATCCCCTATTTCACCCCCTTAGGGGTAGAATTTCCAAAAATCCTTTCTTAGTGGATGCCTACACTGAATAACGTATCTATGTGCAAAATTTGAAGTCCCTAGGTTCAGCGGTTTGGGCTGTGCGTTGATATCTCAGTCAGTCAGTCAGTCAGTCAGTCAGGACTTTGAATTTTATATATATAGATATACTAGCGGATCCTCGCGGTTTTACTCGCTTAGTACCCGTTCCCGTGGGAATATCGGGATAAAATATAGCCTTTGTCACTCGGGAAGAACGTAGCTTCCTAATGGTGGAATAATTTTTACAATCGGTCCAGTAGTTTCGGAGCCTATTCGATGCAAACACACAAACAAACAAACAAACAATCAAACCTATCCACTTTATAATATAAGTATAGATAATTATAATTATATATATTTATTGCAGAATTAAGAATCTCCGGCACTAGTCATCGAACCGGAGCTGCAGCCTGAAAGCCTTATGAAGATGAACTGGTTGTCGGCCGCAGATTGGTCGACGTTGACTTTCTTTTTAAACAACTGCAAGATATATAATGTGAATCACCAAAATATAGTTTCAGGCGTTGCATATGTCGTCAGGTAGTGGTCATTCTCATTTGCAGACCATTACCGCTTCCGTAGCTTTACCCGAGTTCTATTCCTCGGTTCATGATCAAGTTTGTGATCGGTGGGAATCAGCAGCAGCACATCTAATTGATGGCTGTTGGAACTTGGAGCAAACGCTCATACGGAAAAGGCTTTTCTGCATTATCTGTTGCAGCTGCAATTATTGGGCTACAATTTGGAAAAGTTTTATATTTAGGCATTAAAAACAAATATTGCATAGTCTGTGCACGAGCTGCAAATAATATCAAGCACCCAGAGCATAAATGCTGTATGAACTATGCAGGACCATCTACCGGGATGGAATCGACCATTTTAGTTGAGGGGTTTAAACGTTCATTGGCGGATGATGGGGTAATTAATCATCAATTTATTTCTGACGGCGATTCCAGCACATCGTAGATTGTAGAAAAGGTTAAATTCAAAACCATATTTTAAGAAATTTCTGCAGCGCATTGGTAAAGTTGTCTCAGGACACCAAATTTCCACCAGAACTGCGCAAAAATGTTAAGGATAGGTATTTGCGTTTGCGGACCGGAGTAAATTATGCCATTAAACATTGGGGTTCTCTAAAAGACATTGGGCAGATCTGACCCAGTCATGATGTAGACGCGGCCAACAATGAGTCACATGTGGCTTTACTCAGTGTAAAACATAGGTTACGAATATATATAAAAAAAATCGTTACTTATGTCACTTTTCAAATAAAACACTTCGTTTTTGTAATAGGTATTATATTTTGGTTATTTATTCACACAACCCCCCCCGGTAAGCATTTCTAGTACTTGCGCTTGAGCATATAATGCCGTAGCGCTCTTTTGGGTTGTATTTTACACTAGCTTTCCGCCCGCGTGTAGTGCCCGACGTTATCCTGAGAAAAAGTGATATTTTTCCGGCATAAACAGTAGCCTATATCACTCTCCAGCTCCCAATCTACCCCTGTACCAAAAATCACATTGATCCGTTGCTCCGTTTTGACGTGAAAGACGGACAAACAAATAACACCTACTTGCAGATATAAGATTTTAAACAATGGTTATACCATTCTAAAGCCTCTGACAGAAATAAGATTTTATACAATGATTATAGTAGCTTAGGCCTATATATAGATAAGCCTATAGATATAAGTTTTATCAGTGGCCGCACTGCGTCCTGCCGCCATATAAATTTGCCCAATGTCCTTTACCGATCGACCAGAAAATTAATAATCTAAATAACTTGTAACATCACAAGCTTGTATTCTGGATAGGATCAACATGGGATCAACTCAGTTACTAAAATATTGTTAAGCGTTATCCTACTTCCTACTATAATATTATAAATGTGAAAGTTTAGATTTGGATGTTTGGATGTTTGTATGTTTGTTACTCAATCACGCCAAAACGGCTGAACGGATTTGGCTGAAATTTGGGGCACAGGTACTTTGTAGCCTGGAGAGGAACATAGGCTACTTTCTCTCCCGAAAAAGTATCACATTCCCACGGGATAACGTCGAGTAGTCCACGCGGGCGAAGCCTCGGGCGAAAAGCTAGTACCTAATAAAATGTTTGAAATTGTTTTTTTTAACCTCAAATATATAATTTATATTTTTGACGTCCTTGTCAAATACCGTAACAAAAAAAAATTATGAGAGCTTTTTGAATTGACAGTTAAAAAGTAAAATTAGTTAGTACAGTAGTCAGCATTTAGTTTTTCGGTGCATATTTGAAAAGTTATCCGGCCAAAAGGTGCAAAACTATTTATTCCAAAATTACAGACTTTCAAGAGCTAATATCTCGAATACTATACAAGATATTGTACAATTTTACTGAACAAAACTTGTAGCAAATATAATCAGCTTTTATTTTGCACATGTATAGTAAAATGTCGCTGGGACGCATAGTTTCCAAGATATAATCGAGAAACCAAAAAAAAATGAGATCTTCTAACCCCCCTCCCCCCAGCTTAAGGGCTACGGGCAAGGACTTTTGATATGTTTACCTCCTAAGTAGTCTAAACAAAGTTACGAAGTCAAAAATTGTGTTCCACGGATTTCCTTCTATAAGAAAAAAATATATGATTTCCGATCTGCAAAAAAAAATTCTGAATTCAGACATCTGGGGGCCAAGCCTGCTAACGTTAAGTCATAATCGTGTCTTAATCGTGTTTCAATTGAAGTTCAAGCTTTTTTACACACTAGTTACAAGAATTATGACAATATGATGTGATGTAAATGTTGTGTGTGGTGTGATGTGACCATCAGTAGTATGGTGAAAAAGTACACATTTCTTGTAACTAGTGTGTAAAAAAGCACTACAATAGAACTACAATTGAAAGACGATTGAGACACGATTATGACTTAACGTTAGCAGAATTGGTACCCTGGTCTATTTTTTTTTCTTCCGTATCACATATTATATAGTATTTTTACAGTAGGTACTGTAAGGTTTGTATTCTGTGCACAGCCGAGGGATATAATTGTCGGCTGTGGCACCTTTTGCGTAGGTTGTATCTCTTTGGTAGAATGTATGGTTTCAAACTGGTCAATAGAACATTATTTATAAAAAAGATCTGGTTTGACACATTCCGTGGTAGGCTCTCAGAGAGAGAAGGTCGTTCCGATTTGATAAGCTAGTTATGCTAGCAAGTGTATTATAGAATAACAAAGATCTCCGAATAAAGTGACCACAGCTTTCATTAAGCTCCTGTAGAGTACAGTTGGGAACAGGCGTCCCAACAGTACCTACATAGAATTTATTTTATCTTTTGAACATCGAAAATCGCATACGAAACATAGGTATAAACATTACAATAGCTACCAAAAAAGAAATGGAAGATAGTAGCGAATGGCATTATAAGATGCCATCGGTCGTTGATTACAATGAAAACTTATATTAATGTTAATATTTATAAAGAACACAAAACATAAATAAATTACATACTGGTGTGCATCTACCTGCACACAGTTTCGGATTATTGGGCTATCCTATTCCTCAGCAACCACTGTCAGAATGCTATTCGAACCATACCTTATACCATGTCCGGTAAAAAAAATGAAAACGAAGTGCGTATGATGGGTAGAACCGTCTTGTAAATACAACCTTAAAAAGAAAAAGCAAAGTAGGCGCTTGTTGAAACAACCGTTATAATAGAAAGCATAGGATAAAAAGAGTAGGCGGTTTCTGGCTAGGACGTCCCTCGTTATTGCTTCCTGCGAGTATTGTACTCACTGCTTTGCGTATATTGCTTGCTGAAAGCCATTCGCAATATTGGAGAACAAAGCGAACAATTAATTGAGTTCGTCCTTACAACTGCACAGGGTCTACGCGATAATGAATATAATTTAGTAGCCGATAATTATTCGATGCTACATTAGGTACACGAGTCCGAATATAAGGGAATGTTTTCGGCACTAATGACTTATCATTAAGTATAATAAGTCGAGGGTAACTTTATCTGTAACATCAGAAAAGGTAGGATAATCACATTAACAAAATGCTGAAGCCAGAAATGATCAAAAGACTTTACCTCTGTGAATGGAGAGCTATCTGAGAGTGCTAACGATTCAGCAGGAAAACTGTAATCTGCAGCGATAATGATGGCGACAGTAAACGATGATTTCGCAAAATTACATACAGCTCGCTTAAAAATTAAATAAAAAAGAGTTCAACATTGAAAATGTCTTTCAAAGGCTTACCGTATCTGTTGAGGTGGCCGTTTTAATGCGATTTAAGATTATTTTTTGCAGCAGGTTGGGTGTATTTTGGGAAAAGGTCTTAGTATAAAAATATTTTCACTACTTTATTTTTACGTTCGACCCAAGGCGTCTTTTGTGAGCCAGCTTGTCTCAATCACACTTTACGAAACTACGAAAGTTTTGATGGCGAAGGTCACCTTCGCAGCGGAACAATAGCTGTTTATTACATTACCATTGTAACAGGTCGTTAGAAATTTCACTTTCCTTACTTTTATTTCATTTTGATGCACATTCAAAGTAAAGTAAAGTTAACATACTTAATAAAATACTTTTTATAATACGGTGGCGATATGGTATACTGGCGAGAGGCGAGCGCCGTGTGACTCGCCTACTGCCCTTAAAATTAAAATCTATTCTATTTGAATCAACTTGCAAGGAAACTTGCAAGCCAAGTTGACCGTTCGCCGATCGTTTCACACCACTGTACTTACAGTATTAATATGTTATACTTGACCTATACCAATGGAAATCGGGCATAACGTTAAATAGAATTTAAAATAGGTAAATAATATAATTCATTTATACATAATATCAATTCCAATAAACCAAAATCGGTATTCAAATTAGTGCCTCTTATAGAGTTCGACGTGACAGTCTTGAAGAGGGTTTACAGGGATACCAGAGAATTATCTATGTTGCTTTACATTGCGGGTCCAATCTCAATTTCTCTTCCTGGTTGGTATCTTTGGCATCTGAAATAATCCCTCGTTTTATTTGTTCGCTTTTCAGACGGGCACTTTCTTTTATACCCGTAACGTCTTCTCATTGCATATCTACCTCTACTTAACATCTGCATCATATCCGTATTCCGAGCTGGGCCGCTTGCTATGACATCCGCACTTAGTTTTTATTACTTTCTTTTTACACTTTTCATTCGGAAAAAAATATTTTTTGTTCTTTGAAGGCAGATACAGTTTTACCATTTTTTGGGGTTCCGTACCCACTTAACGTACCGATTGTCTATACCTACCTAGCCAAAAATTCCACTATCATTTTTCGAAAGCAAAATATAACTTTGTTATTCATAGTGTTTCTATGAATGACACCGTGTACCTATGTAATCGGTACTTTAATTGGGTACGGAACCCTTCATTCGACTCGGGCTTGGCCAATTTTTTAAAATTGATGATGGTAAAATGTAAAATTGAGTTACCATGAATTAATTCCATTTCTTATTTTTATTGTGCCCAATGTTAAGGTTAAAATACTTTAAAACGTTGATCTGGTAGCTTTGCGACAAATCGTTCGTCAGTGAGATATATAAATCAATAGTTTAATAATTAAGGGAAAAACGGCACATTTCAATTTGTACACAATATATTACACATACAAAACTGATCATCTTGGTTGTGAACTCCGGAGGCGTTACATCGTCAAACTACGAGGGCATTTGACGGAAACAGAACTTGCGCAAATGTATTTGCGGTTCGTTCAGAAGTTATTACGATCAGACTAAACAATGAGTGTGTATTACACTACACATAACACCAATCTAAACTCAGACTCAACTAAAGTTTAACACTACTAATTTGATGTAGTTCGCGTATAATCAAGTTTGATCAACGGTTACATTTTTTTAACTTTTTTTAGACTTTTAAACGACGACACAAGAACCAGAACCAGTCTTATTAAGGCGCTACTCAGAAAAATATGGACTTTTTGATTTATAACTATAGGACGGTTACAGTTGTTACAAATCTGGTAATAAGATATATATTTCTTCATACCTTTATCTAGAATCGTATAGTTTCAAAAACACGATTTTATGATTTTGCCTCGACACTTTTTCTTTTCGAAAAGACCTCTAAAAAATACGAAAAGTGAAGATTATTCTTAAATGGGGTTACTTACACTATTGGAAATTGGTTTAATTAGTGGACACCAATAATATTGAGGATCGTATAGAAGCATTTTTTTTAAATCGCTGTAGTTTTTTAATACGAAGTGATTTTGTGTTTTTTTTTTGGCTAATCTGCAAAATCGGTCTCGCTCCCGCGCGCGTCGTTTCTCATTGCTATCTCGCTTCAGCACATTTTTTCCGAGTATCGCCTTAAACTTGCTTACAACTTTGCTGCCAACCCCGCATATGGAATTATGGATTGCTGGGGTGCGAGTGGCGAGCCAGCTCCGCGTACCTATCTACGGGCTAAAAGTCTGTTGAATTGTCGCAGATTGTTGCGATGCGATGCGAATTCCCAGTTTTGTGTGGGTGCGCAATTAGAACGCTTCCAATTAAACTATGCAATTTGTAGCGCCTTTAATTTTCCAGTTGGTTTTCGACTATGACATCTAATGTCTATAAAAATCTTTTCTTTTATTTTTTTATTAGGTAGGTACATTTTTCAATTTTAGCATTATTGCAAACAATGTTGACCGGTACTTCGATTTCCTGGTGATAAAAAGATTAGTGCAAACACAAAAAACATTAAAATGAAGTATTTAGAAAAAATCGACCCGTCTCATAACCAGCTCCGATCGGACTCGAACCCACGACCTTCCGCTATCTGGGTGACTGCTCTAACCACTGAGCTACGCAGTCGTTATGAGAAGCGTCGAATTTATCCAATACTTCTTACGCGCTGTGTAGTGTAGCCAGCGTTAATTTCATCAATGTGAAGATTACACTAAAGAAATACTTACCTTTCCAGATATTTGACAATCGCTAAAGATGAAATTATTGCTATTGCAAGTTATTTAAATGTTTACTTTTTTGCATTCACAATGCAATTTTTATTATAAAAAAATTTAAAATGAAGTATTTAGAAAAAATCGAACCGTCTCACACAACAACCAGCTCCGATGGGACTCGAACCCACGACCTTTCGCTTCTTCACATTGATGAAATTAACGCTGGCACAGCGCGTAAGAAGTATGATTCGACGCTTAAATTAGTGCAAACATGTTCCAGAATATTTACATTTGCTTGTTGTTTTCACGGTTTTCAACATTTTATATGTAAATAGGCTTTACGTTTGCAAAGTGCTTTTCTCCCTGGGACGATCCTATGACTGAAGACCTAAAAAGAATATCATGGCGCTTTTAAATGCCATTACCTACCTAACAGTAGGTATCAGTTACAAACATTGAAAATAGAAAATGCAAGGCATAGTCAGAAGGAAGCAAAGCGAGGAGCCAGTGGTGTAGTGGTTAGCGTGCTTGGCCTGCGATCGCTGAAGTTAAGCAACTTTTACAAAGGTTAATCACGCGATGGGTGACCAAATAGTTTTTTTTATGTTGAGCTCCTGCGCGATTTGCATTGCACCTAGCCGCATTGGGCCCGGGTGGTGGGTCATCATGGCCCTTTTCCTTCCTCAAGGAAGGCCAGTGCATCCGGGAGGCCCTATATTTATTATTTCTTCGATTGATTTTTAAATATTTCCAGCTTTCCTCTGTAACTACTTTAAAATTTCAAACAATCCTTTAATTGCTCAACAATGAATGAAATCGATTCAATTAATATTAACTCAACTAAGCGGATTAAATTAAATCAGAAAAAATTATTGCAATTTGTAAATCATACTTGTGTCAGTGTTTTGTAGGTCACAATAAAAACGAATAAATGCGCAAAATAGCGTTTGAAAAGTTTAAAATGTCGGGTAGTTTAATGCCCGGTTAAAAACGATCAGGTTTTCTTACGAGCTGCTAGTTTTAGTTACGAGACGTACCTACTTAAGCTAAAACCGTTCCTATTTCAAAGGACGATGGTTAGATTTGTGTGAGTGAACACTGGGCCCACTTTTAAAAATGGATCAACAGTGATGAAACCTTTATCAAATAAAAGCTTTAAGTGTGTACATACTGTATTTATTTTTATGGTATCATAGTTGAAAGCCAGCGCGAAAATGTCGTTTTACATTAAATTAACCAATATCATAGCAAAACAGATTTTCAAAAAACGCACTAAAATACCATTATGGATTTGAACTCCACTGGCATTAAATGAAATATATAGTACATTTTAAGACCTTTCATATGACATATAAAATAGAACTCCCAGATAAATGATTAATAGAAATAACTTTATAAAACATCTCAATCTAGTAATTCGTACTTTTTTCTATTTAACGATTTTTTGGATAAGTCTCGTTGTACGGTTTACACCGCACATACCGCGACGTCAGCGTTTTGGAGTTCAATGCGCTCGGCAACACACTTACGCAACTTCATGTAAACATTTATAATAATTACTTATATTTAATTTAGTGTCTACTCAATTGCATAACTGTGAACATTACCTATACTATAATAAAGAAAATTCGTAAACGTGAGTTTTCTTATAGACATTCCAAACAACTACTTTAAATAACTTCTAACTAAACTTCAACTTAACTTTAACTTCAACTTATGCTGTACGGTGTTATCGTGGTCAACTAAGCGTAGCCCGTACATCAAATGGTCCTTCGAGAAGTGATAAGAAGATAAGTGTTTTTGTTTTCCATTTGCGGTAGCGAATCGGTTTGACTGGCCTCCCAGAAGCGGGTCTCACCAGTCGATTGAGAAGGCGCACATATCGTACTTGGATTGCAAAGCATTTATTTACCTACAATACTAGCGAACAACTGCAAGTGAACTTTAACTTTGAACTTAGACTTACATCAGTGTAATAAGTGATCAACAAGTGAATCAAAACATCTGATTTGCGAAAAAATGGATATCAATCAACAAATGAAAACTTTTGAAGAAATCAAACAACTGTGTGCAAACTACAAGAAAGATGGAACATCCCGTAAGACATTAGATTACTTGACAAGGCGTCTTGTGGCTTTAGAAAACCTTTGGGAAGACTTTCACAATCGCCATAAGATTTTGGAACAACAAAAACCTGTCGAAGATCTGCAGTACTTCAAAGAAAATGTATATGAAAAAACAAAAGATATGTACAATTTGATGAAAGCGGATATATTGCAACGTATGCAAAAATCGCCAGAGGAACAACCGAAACTTACAATTGAGCATGGTTCAAGTGCTACTGGGAGAACTAAGGAGTTATTAGATCGTCAAGAAGGAAACATAAACGCATTAGATCGGGCTATGAGAAAAATCGATCTTGATGCTATAACTGAGAAGTGGGAGATGGAAGACCAACTGAGCATTTTGAAAAGCAAGTGGGAAATCGTTGAGAAGACGCATTGGGAACTAGATACATTACTAAAAGGATCTAATGAACCCTATACTAATTTATTTAACATCAATGAAAATAAGTACGACTACCTGAGAAGAGCGCTCAACCAAAAGCTACACTCAACTACTTACTATCAAGCTTCGACACCAAGAATTGATTTACCGGAGTTTACTGGAAACTACAACCAGTGGGTCTCATTTAGAGATCTATTTACGGAAACTATACACAAAAATCCAGCTATTTCAAAAGTTCAGAAAATGCAGCATCTGAAAGCGAAATTAAGAGGCGAACCTGAAAAGCTCGTCCAACATTTAGTGATTAGCTCGGATAACTACGACACGTGCTGGGATATTCTCAACCAACGTTATGACAATCAAAGATTGCTATTCACTAATCTTATGAATACCATGATGCAGCTTCCTACCATACAATATCCAAGCTCACCTGCAATAAAAAGAATGCATGACGTCATAAACGAATGCCTGAATGGATTACAGAATATCGGTCTTGTAACAACAACCTGGGACCCTATCATCGTCTATCTGATGTCACAGAAGCTCGATTCAGCCTCTTACACTGAATATACAAGAGACTTGAGTCATCCGCGGAAAGTTCCTAACTTAGAAGAATTTTTAGCTTTTCTGGAAAACAAGTTTATGGCACTAGAAGCGGCAAAAAGTCATCAAAAGGAATCTTATCCACCTAAAGCGTCATATGGAAACAAAAGTACGCCAAATAACTTTCCCAAACGTCAATTCGAAACCAAACCAGATTTTTTATCTAAAACTTATCACACATCATATGGAAGATGCCCTTTGTGCAGCGGCAGTCACGTGCTAATGCAATGCTCAAAGTTCATTGACATGGATACTTACAACAGAAATAATACGATCGCAAAACTGAAACTATGCAAGAATTGTTTATACAGCCATGGAAACGAACAATGTACGTCGAGCAAAAGATGCAAAGACTGCAATAAACCACATCATACACTTTTGCATTATGTAGCGAAAAAGTTCGTTGCCCCAAAGAATAATGTAAACAACACAGGGCAATGTTCTAATGACGTAAAACCACAAAGCTCAAACCACTTAGCAAATGATAACAAGGAAGTACTTTTGACAACTGCCGAAATTCAAGTTAAGACAATAACTGGAAGTTATATTTCACTACGAGCTTTACTCGATCAAGGGTCACAAGTGAACTTGATCACTGAAAATGCTGCTCAGCGTCTACGATTACCTCGTAAGAGAGTTAACGCCGTTATTTCCGGCGTGGGATCCATCTCTGGGGATTGTAAGGGACTACTGGAACTAGAATGTAAATCTCACTGTACTAACTTTACATTCAAGTCTGACGTAATGATAATAAAACAAATAACTAAGAACTTACCTAGCACAACATTTGAAAAAGCAAACTGGACTCATATGGAAGGACTACAATTAGCCGATCCAGAATATTACGTGTCGAGAGGAATCGATCTATTACTAGGAGCCGAGGTGTATTCTCAGATTTTACTCGAGGGTGTTTTGAAGGGTGATTCCCAAACACCGGTGGCCCAGCAAACTCATTTAGGCTGGATACTGTGTGGCAAATTACGCACATTTAACTGTCACGTGACTTTAGTCGATTTACAAGATTTAACAAAGTTCTGGGAGACTGAAGATATATTACAGCAGCAGGAAGACATGCCGAAAGATGAATGGTGTGAATCGTTCTACCAACAGGAAACAAAAAGGGACATAGATGGAAAATACGTCGTCAAGATGCCACTTATCCCGAAACACGAAGAAAAGTTGGGGCCTTCCCGACCTATTGCCATTTCGCAGTTTTTACAACTAGAACGAAGGTTTGAAAAACAAACTAAGCTTGCGAAAATGTACAAGGACTTTATACAAGAATACATAGATATGGGACACATGACACCTACCAAAAATAACAAATTTAGTCATCAAAGCAACTATGTCCCACATCACGGTGTATTGCGAGAACAATCAACAACAACAAAATTAAGAACAGTTTTCAACGCTTCCCAAAAAACAATCGGCGGCTGCAGTCTCAATGACGTCATGGAGAAAGGTCCTAACCTCCAGAAAGACATCCAGGCACTTGTATTACTATGGCGAACTTACAAATATGTTTACACAGCGGATATTGAGAAAATGTATCGATGTATCAAGTTACATAAAGATCAACAACATTTACTGAAAATTATCTGGCGAAACAACCCTACTGAAAAGTTACAGGAGTTTCAACTTGGTACTGTGACGTATGGAACAAAAAGCGCACCCTGGTTGGCAATGCGAACCTTACAACAACTCGCCAAAGATGAAGGACACAAGTATCCCGAAGCAGCAGAAGTATTGAAAACGCAATTTTTCGTCGATGACGTCATAGGAGGGCATAGTTCACTGAGCGCAGCGAAACATATTCAAAACTCACTAATTGAATTATTAAAACTTGGCGGCATGAACTTACGAAAATGGTGCAGTAACGACCCAGAACTACTAAGCAACTTAACTAAGGATCAAATATCACATAATGATTTATTTAATTTCAAGAGCGAGGAAACTATGAGTACGAAAACACTAGGATTGAAGTGGAGCCCTAGAGAAGATGTTTTCACCTTCAACTGGAACTTAGAAGAAAACAACAACAAACTAACTAAAAGGAGACTACTATCACAGATTTCGAAGCTGTACGATCCTTTGGGGTGGCTATCGCCTATCACTATCTCTGCGAAATTGTTATTCCAAACAGTTTGGGAAAGCAAAAGCAGTTGGGACGAAGAGTTGCCAGAAGATATAAAACAAAGATGGTTTAAACTAGACACAGAACTACAGCTGATTAAAAATATAAAAATAAACAGATGGCTCGGAAGTATTGATAACAGTGTGCAGTTACATGGGTTTTGCGACGCAAGCGAAAAAGCATACGCCTGCGTCGTATACAGCTGCGTCAAAGGCGAGAATGACGTAACAAGAGTGACGTTACTAGCGGCTCGAACTAAAGTCGTACCTCTAGCCCAAAAAACTACGCTTCCCAGATTGGAACTTTGTGGAGCATTATTATTGACTCAACTACTGAATAAAGTCAATACGTCACTGTCGGGGTATAACGTCACTACTTATGCATGGAGCGACTCTAAAGTTGTACTAGCATGGTTGCAAGGCGACAACAAAAAATGGGAACGTTACGTTGCCAATAGAGTGGAAAAGATAACATCTATAGTGCCTTCTCAACAATGGTTTTATGTAAACACTGACTTAAACCCAGCTGACTGCGCATCAAGGGGTTTATTACCAAGCAAGTTGGTTGATTTTCAACTTTGGTGGGATGGACCGAACTTTATACAAAACTTCGATCAGCAAACGATGCAGAATAATATGAAGTGTTTTTATACAACTCAGGAAGATCAAATTCAAAGAATTCAAGAAAAAACAAACCAACTTCAAAATGAAAATTTTATAGAAAAACTATTACACAGAAAAAGTTCATTGACTCAAATACACAGAATTGTAGCATGGGTCATACGGTTCACAAATTGTTTGCGCAATAAAGTGCAGCGCAGCAAAATGCACTTAACAACGTTTGAACTAAAAACTTCTGCTGATTGTGTACTTAGATTTGTACAACAAAACGAGTTTACGCAAGATTATAAGCAACTTAAACAAAATAAATCAGTTCCAATTAAAAGTTATATTTACAAACTCAATCCATTCTTAGACGACACGGGAGTCTTACGTGTTGGAGGACGACTACAGCATTCCATACTACCAACAAACATGAAGAATCCAGCCATTGTGCCCAGCAAAGCTCGGTACACCGAACTGTTGATCGACCACGCCCATCAAGCTACACTGCACGGGGGGGCCCGGCTGACTTTAACTTACATACGGCAACGCCACTGGATACTCTCAGGAAACCGAGCAGTAAAAGCAAGACTACGCCTCTGTGTGAGATGTCATCGATTCAACAACAATCATCCCTCGCAACTGATGGGGGACCTACCGTCACCGAGGATAACTCCAAGCCGTCCATTTACGCACACTGGCGTAGATTTCACTGGAAGCGTCGATGTCAAGCTTAACAAGGGAAAGGGAGTGAGAACCACGAAAGCTTACATCGCGATTTTCGTGTGCATGGCAACAAAAGCTGTGCATATAGAGCTGGTGTCAGAATTAAGCACGGAAGCTTTTATTGCTGCGTTCCAGAGAATGTGTTCCAGGCGAGGAACACCCCACCACATGTACTCTGACAACGGAACTAACTTCGTGGGGGCCTCCAGAGTACTCAAATCAGAATTTGAAGTTTTCAAGCAGTTACTGTCGCCGGAATTCTTTACTGAAATTGAGAAACTTGAGGTACAGTGGCATTTTAATGCACCGTCGTGGCCAAGTTCAGGTGGATTGTTCGAGGCAGCTGTGAAGTCGATGAAACATCATCTACGGCGCGTCCTGGGGGAACAGAAACTTACCTGGGAAGAATTTACCACACTACTAGCCAAAATAGAAGCCTGTATGAATTCACGACCACTGTGCCCGCTCACTGAAGATCCGGATGAGTTCTACAACTGTCTTACACCTGGACATTTCATAACAGGAAGCCCTACTCTTCAACTACCACAACCGCAACCTGATGACCGGCACCTAAGTCTTCGAAAACGATGGCAGCTCACGGAACACATGCTAGAACAATTTTGGAAAGCTTGGTCAAACGACTATTTAACTACATTACAAGCACGATGCAAATGGAATAAACCAACAACTAACTTACAACTAGGCGACGTCGTGCTGATAAAAGAAAGCTACTTACCGCCCGGGAAGTGGGTTATGGGTCGAGTGATTGAGGTCCATCCCGGAGCAGACGGATTAGTACGAGTAGCTACACTGAAAACCAAAACGGGCATACTCAAGCGCCCTATTATAAAACTTTCTCCTCTCCCTACTGAAGAAACTGAAAAGAAAAAACAAGATGTTAACAAACAAGATACGAAAATCATAACAAGAAGCAATACGCAAACCGGAAAAATAAGCAAAATGGGATTTAGTTTAATAACATTACTTACCTTAATGTTTACAATAATAACTGGGTCAAGTTCGACCGCTGCACCGATGATGACTCATATTACGACGCTGGAACCCGAGCGTCCCGTATACTACGATGAACTTGGAAAAATTCATTTTATGCACGATGAATGGATTTTAGTAATGTACTATAACCTTAGCACATACTGGTCTGCAACTCAACAAATCAAGAATTATTTTACGAACCTTGAAGAAGTCTGTGATGCACTGGATCCAAGATACTGTAAATCTACGCTTGATCAGCTAAATCACGAAATAAGTCTGCTCGACCACTACAACGAACTTTTGCTGACACCGCACAAGCATTTATCCCGAAAGAAGAGAGGTTTGATCGACGGAGGCGGATATCTCGCTAACACTTTATTTGGAATACTAGACCAACGTTTCGCTGACAAATACCAACAAGACATCGAAAAAATCCAGACTAACGAAAATTATTTACAAGAATTGGCTAAGAACCAAACGTCATTGATAAAGATGGAAAATGAAGTCCTTAAGAAAAGTGAAGAAAATTTACAAAATCAATTTTCTCTCTTAAACAACTACATACAACAAACAAACATGAGTTTTGCAAAAATAGAGAATGAAATTCATGCTATAATGGCAGCGAACTTTTTTACTTCGTCTTCGTTAACCGAGTATTTACTGATAAAGAATGTGATGAGTATTCAAGAAATCATCATCAACTCAATATCGCAAATTTATAAAGGTCATATTGATTTACACCTGTTGACCCCGAGTAGCCTGAGAAAACAACTAAATGAAATCGCTGGAAAACTTCCAAATACTTTATCTTTACCGATTGATACAACTCAAGATTTGAAGCAAATATACAAACTGTTGAAAGTAAAGGCACGTGCTACTGAAAGCTATGTCTTTTATAAGATTCATATACCGCTTATAAACGAAGAAGATTTTACTCTATACAAAATTTTTCCGCTGCCATTGGTCGAGAATAACACAACAAGAAAGTTACAAATGTCATCATCACATATTGCTGTTAATCTGAGGAAAAACACTTATGTGAGCGTTACAACTGAAGACATACAAAAATGCATACAACAAAATGCAAATAGTTTTCTATGTGAGGCAACCCTACCAGTATTCAACCTGCTCGATAACAAAGTGCCATGCGAAGCAAGTTTAATAAGTCATCGAAGAACGACGACCTGCCGCGCATTTAGCTTACCTTGCAAGGACGAATGGAGCAAACTACGATCGAAAAACAGCTGGTTGATTACGTGTTGTTCGGAAGAGTGTACGATTCGAGTCATATGTAACGATGACATCACAGTACACACGCTAACACACTCCAGTCTTATCACCCTGGCACAGAATTGTATATTACAATCGAAGAAGCTGACTATCTATTCTCACAATGTCTACGAGAGTAGCTTAGACGCCGAAGCGAATTTACAGATTCCCACATTAGAAAAGTCAGTCAACAAGTTTGTTAACTTAACATTACAATCACATCAGATGTTTCGAAGAAACTTAAGCGAAGAAAACGAGGTCGATAGACGAATAATAACCATGATGGAAACAGAAAAATTATCCCTTAAGCCATTGACACACCATGACCTACATCAATATGTTATATGCTACACATTGGTTGCTATAGTCATAGCGGCAGCCATAACTATCATTATAAAGAAGCGTCATCAAATGTGTAACAGAAAACAAAGATCAACTGAAGAACCGCAATATGAAGATATAGAGATGCGACACCCTAGATCACACACGTACGGAAGGGTAGCGGCACCGGCAGCGTCGGCGGCTCGGGAAGCTGCGCCAGCTTCTTCGCAGCCTGGCAAGAAAAAAGGAGATTCATCTAAAAATCCCGTCTTCCGTTTTGAAGAATCATAATATTTTTTTATATACTTACTGTGTTTTATAAGTCTTACTTACTTTAGTTATAACTTTATTGTTTTGTATACTTTTATAACTTTTACTGTTTAATATTTTTTACATTTTTACTTATTTTTCTTCCCGTGTGGGGAATATGTACGGTTTACACCGCACATACCGCGACGTCAGCGTTTTGGAGTTCAATGCGCTCGGCAACACACTTACGCAACTTCATGTAAACATTTATAATAATTACTTATATTTAATTTAGTGTCTACTCAATTGCATAACTGTGAACATTACCTATACTATAATAAAGAAAATTCGTAAACGTGAGTTTTCTTATAGACATTCCAAACAACTACTTTAAATAACTTCTAACTAAACTTCAACTTAACTTTAACTTCAACTTATGCTGTACGGTGTTATCGTGGTCAACTAAGCGTAGCCCGTACACTCGTTATTTTTTTCCTCACAAACATAAAGGTTTACTTTTCAAATGTCATGATAAAATAAATAGTTTGAGCTACAAAGCCTTTCTTTGATATATTTATAATCTTAGTATCAATTTAACAGGCCTAAATAAAAAAAATTAAGTTATGAAAAACAATGGTTAATTAACAGTATTCGTTATTTTTAACGATAAAAATCCATTAAATTTATTATTTCAGCTTAATCAACTTATCGCAGCATGAATACAAAGTTATCTCATTATCGGAAATACAGTACTGATTACTTGCAAAATTGAAACTATTGTGTCCGTTGAAAATAAACCTTCCCCTACTTACTTATTAAAAGTAAAAAGCTGATTTCACAAAATGGTGATAAAATTACTGCATGAAAAACCATTTACTACCAATTAAATTGATAAAGTTAGTTTTCAAAAGACGATGGGCATTCGGGCCCTCATGTCCAATAGCAATAACTGTAGTGTCGTTGACGTTGGTAAGGTCTTTTCAAAAAGAACATTATTTACCATGACAAATTTTAAGAATTTGCTGATGTTTCGAAATGATCGCGGTATGAACATGACATGACTGATCATGCTGGAATAAAAAAAACGATAGTCGTCATGTCCAACTGCAATAATCGTGGTGTCGTTGGAAAAGTCTTTTCAAAAGGAACATTTTTTACTTAGATGACTTCCACTAATTTGCTGTACTTTCGGAGTTATCACGGTATGAACATGACAAATAAGGAAAATAAGATTCAAAATAATTCAAAAAGTACAGTGAATTGGTGAAAGTTGTACTTTAAAGAGACACTACAGTTATCGCTATTGGTCATGAGGACCAGGGGGGCGATTCTCAAATGTATTGATATAATATATATTATGTCGTGGTCAGATCATAAAATTGGTGATTTCATGATATTGTCGGTCATTTCATGATTTTTTTTCAATTCAATTTCTTTATTCACATTCACATCACATCAATACACAGTTTAACAAATATGGACCGCACCACGAAAACCTCACAGGGTTTATCTAGGTTGCGGCGAGTTGCTATACAATTATGTAGGTAGATAGTAGGTATTGCTTTAGTTTAAGTCGAAATTCTTTCGCATTTTCATTGTACTTATTCTGTAAGTCGGCAGGTAATTTATTTAAATAGTGAGGTATTAAGTAACTCGGAATTCTAGTTCCATACAAGTTATTATATTTAGGTAAAATATACTTCCTAAGGTACGGTACTGTTCTCAAAAACTTAGGTCGTGCCTTTTCTACTAGACAGTCAGGATTGTTAGATTCAGTTAAAATTTGATACTCGACTTTATCATAAATACTCATGACATTACAATATTTAAATAGATCTTTGTCCTCTTAGTAAGTTTGTTCCGAACGTAGCTAGGCGTTATGATTTTTAACATTTTTAGTTGTAGTCTATAGATACGACCAATGTAAGTTGTGTAAGTTCTGCCATAAGCGCTTAGGCCGTAACTAACAACCGTGTCTGCCAAGGCCAGATAGATTAGTCTTAAAGTTTTAAAGGGTAATTTATGTTTTAATATGTAAAGCTTGCTAATGATCCCCAGCAGAATCGATTGACAATCACGAGACCGATATACTTATGACTGTCGACTATTTCTATTGAGGGACATTGACAAACAACACTTGAGTGTAAGCAAGCATGTTCGTGAGCTTTCACAATTGGTGTAATCGGTGATTTGTTGTGTGATGAACGAATGTGTACTAACTTAGTCTTTTGGGCGTTTATTACTAAACCGACATCATGAGCCCATTTGCACATGTTTGTGAAGTTTTGTTGAAGTAAATGTTGTGCTAGTAATAGTCGTATTTCATGAAATGACTAGTGGTGGGTAATATATCTTTTTTTGTAAATTGATTCGAAACTATATATCGATATTTGATATCGGATTCTGAAACTATATATTTTAATATCGGTGATATCGAAGGTAAGCAAAGTTATTCCTATTCCATTGCAGTAGGGTACAATATCGTGTTGCCGACGCGCATCGAACACATGTCATGCAATATCACAAACAAAACACAATATTGCCGAACGCCGATGCCGGTATCGTATTTTCAGAACGCATCGAGTACCTACTAATAATATTCTTGAATTGGATTTATCGGATCCCGTACAATATAGGATCTCAACGCACATCGTAATCCTAACGCGATATTAGTGTTTTCTAAAATATATAGTTTCAGAACGCATCGATATCGGAATTGACGATATTGTTGCAATATACGTTTCAGTAACTATATACGATTCGTATCGCCCACTCCTAGAAATGACCAATTTAAATTGACAATATCGTTAAAAGTTCAACGTTTAATCATATTTTCAACAACGTTTGGCCATATCATGAAAAATTTACCATTTCATGAAATGATCAACCATATCATGAATTGATCAACCATATCATGAAATTATCAAAAATATTTTTAGGAAATTAATGTAAAGTTTCCGTGAGATCAAAATTTGTCTTTTTTAATTTATATTGTGGCGCTTCGCCGGCCGCTCCCGCGGCACGCTCGCTTCGCTCGCTCGGCTCGCGCTGTTTTTCGTCACAATTCTATCCTAACCTAACCAAAAATTACCTTTTTATTTTATTGGGATTTGCGTTTTCTAAGCACTGCGCCCGTTTGCTACACTTTAACGTGCATTTGACTGCACTTGTATCTCAAATCGTCGCAATATTACTATCCTTTGTAATAAAAAATATGTCAAGAAACAATAACAAAACGAATTCAGCGCCTCTAGTGGGGCACAATGTAACTATTTTACGATATGATCACTAGCGATTGACCATTTTATGAAATGACCATGCGTTTAGCAGTTCATATCATTAAACGCTGATCATTCAATGATATGACCAGCGGATTTTGATAATTTTACGACATACGACTATTTCATGAAACGACCAACCATTTCATTAAATAACCAATTCAATGATCTGACCACCACATATTATAATATAGCTCGACATAGGTCAAATTTGAATACTAATCTTTTCAATAAGTTTTTAAACTAAAAAATGTACTGTAACTAGCGTCAAAAACGTCCTAGTCAAGCGCAGTACTGAAAATGTCATAGAAATGTCTAAAAATACAATTTTACGCGCGATAATGTAACGGATGACAAGTACCACTCGATGCAAGTCGAGCGCTGGGCATAGACCCGCCATATAACTTGGCGGGTGTCAATATCTGGAACTATGATTATATCATGGGAATAAGGCTTATTTTTCCGACGAACCACGACGATCAGCGCCCTCTGACAGATGCCAAGTTATGTGGCGCGGACTATATCTAATTCGATACGATGACTATATCTGATTCGATGGGTCTGCTCATGTCTACTTGTGTTAAAGGTGTTCGGGATATGGTTTATAATAGTATTATATAGATTTATGAGCGAGCTGGTGTGTCTCATAGTAATTTTGATATCCGTGTCTTACAGTAACAGCAATTTTTCTAATAATTGTTTTATTTATTCAAAATATCCTTTTATTTGTTAATACTTATAAATTTGAATATACAGCGCAGCTTGCAGTTTCCTTTTCATTAATCCTATAATATAATTTGAATAAGATTAAGATTAGTGTGTCCATTAAACTATTTGATTCCTTGTTTAGTTGAAAATTGTTTACTGTTTTAGGTAATAAGCAAAATTGTACTTAATTTAAGCGGTATTCTGTATTGTGATGGAAAGTAACCTTACTATTATGTGAAGGTCATTTTTCAAATTTGACGACTCTGTATAAGTTAAAACAGGGAGAAAAAAATAGCCCTTGGCGAGTTTCTTGCCGGTTCTTCTCGCTACAAGGTCTCCTGCCGTAGAATTTGCGAACCGATGGCGTAGCTTCATTGACGTTCATAAGTGTTGTTAAACAAACCTAAATTGAATAAACGATATTGAATTTTGAATTTTTTGAATTTTGATATCATATCAAAGGCGCGAGAATCGGCCCCCAGGGGGGCAATTCTCAGATCTATCGACATATCTCTAATTTGATATCGTAGAATTCAAATACTAATCTTTTTTATTAGCTTTGAACAAAAAAACTGTACTGTAACTAGCGCCAAAAACGTCCCAGGCGCGCGCAGAGTTATCTGATACTGAAAATGTCACAAAAATGTCTATAGTTTTTAAAAATACAGCTTTACGCGCGACATTCACATCGAATGACATTGACCACTCGTAGCAAGTCGAGCGCTGGGTATAGATATTTCTATAATGTGATAAGATGTAATACGAAAATTCGGTTTCTATTGACATCCGCCATTTTATTTTGACAGTACGCGCCATATAACTTGACCTGTGCTGTGTGCCAAGTTAAATAGCGCGGAATATCGCTATTCGACATAATCTCTATTGCGCGAGAATCGGCCCCCAGGTTCGACACATTTCTGCCCATCGTCCTTTGTTTTCTATTTCTATTTTGAACGTGGTATCTCTAAATGTACATAATACCTAAAGGATATCACATAAAATTTAAAGCTAGCTAAAAGGGATGTTTTACAGCTAATGTTAACATATTCTATGCCCATAAAAAACAGTATTTTACCCGTACCAAAAATCACGGCGATTCGTTGCTTCGTTTTGACGTGAAAGATAGAGGGACAAATAAATAAACACACTTTCATTTCACATCTATAATATTAGTATGCATTAAACAAGCTGTATATAGGTAAAGTTTTAGGTCAGATGATCTCCAAAACATGTTTTTTCCGATACTCAGTCGTACGATGATATGGCCTAATTTTGATGAAACCCCGAGTGTAAGAATTCTCACGCAATGAAAAATTATAATTGGACGTGAAATTTATTACATTTAAAATACCTACGTTTAGTTAGACATTCGAATAAAACTGCCTGCTATTCTCTCATTCATCCATACTAATATTATAAATGTGAAATTGTGTTTGTTTGTTTGTACGTCTTTCACGTTAAAACGGAGCAACGGATCGACGAGATTTTCGATATGGGGATAATTTGAGAGCTGTAGATTAACATAGGCTACTTTTTATTCAGGAAAATTATAAAATAAAAATGGTAATGTTGTAGAAAAAATCGTTTAACTGTCGTACTTTACACAAGTGTCATTTCTTCCATAGCCGCTTCCAAAGAGTAGGTATGTCAAAGAGTATGTAATCAGTGACGTTTTTGCCTCTTTGTATTACCTATTTTTAATAAGTAACATTTGTGGCAGGCAGTGTATATTATAGATTTTGGTGATACGAAGTTCGTGTCCAATAAAATTTATATGGCTAAACACCTAACAACGTTTGACGGGTCAGCTAGTAATGATAGATGATTATTGACACAATTTAAAAAGCTCATTTACCTCATAAGATGACATCTTGTATGTGATAGAAAATTTTTAAAGGATCTACGTGCCTGCGGGTGGGTTTGAAGGGCATAATAATATTACAAGAAATCCTTGTGAATACAAGTTGCTCTAGAAAGCAACTTGAAGAGAATGAAAACTGATTGTGGAGGAGGAATATTAATTATGAATCAAATTGAAGTAAATTAGGGGTCAGTTCAAATTGAAACGCTAAGCAGATGACGATGAAGAATTTGAAAATGAAAATATTGGTAACAACTCCGTTGAGAGATCGATAAGAAGGAGAAGACATACGATTTGCATTGGAATAACCTTTAGAAGTATTTGTAAGATCTGAGATACGTACCGTCATGTGAATCGTAGATGTAAATGACGTTTTTCCAACCATAATAAGTGATGGTGTCGATGACTGCGCGATGGTAGTCAGGACGCATGCTCACGGCATAGTCAATGAGGCCTGACGATGGTGGAATAACCTGCGTAACAAACAAAGGAGATCGTACTAATATTAATAATGCGAAAGTTTGGATGGTAAGATGTTTAAATGTTTAAAAAAATATTTTTATTTTTTTTACTCAATCACGGTGAAACGGCTGTACCGATCTGGATGAAATTTGCACAGAGATTAATTTTGGTCTAGAAAATTATGTAAGCTACATTTTACTACGCAAAAATATTATCATTCCCATAGAAAACCTGTTATTCCGATCCGACCAACTAAACGGATCAACTGGAAACTGACCAACTATTTTTATTCCCGTTTGTCGGTTAGGAATTTTTCTGACCAACTATATTTTTTCCTGACGGAACAACTATGGTAACATACTTCTTGTTGGTGTTGTGACTGCCATTCAAATATTTATTTTTATGTAAATGGATTAATAATACGTAAGTATGTCAGATGTCATTCTGATTCTGATATAGGTACATGTTCCATATTATTTTTGAAAAACATGCCTGAGAAGGAGCCATCCGGAATTATTGAATGTTTAAAAAAAAACCGGGGGAAATTATTTTTATATCAAAATTACAAATAAGTACGTCTTTGTGCGGCAATATAAGTCTGGTGCGAAATATTTGAGATGTGCACGTTAAAAATCTGAAAAGTGATCAGGAATAACAATCAAAGTAAGTACCTACTTACGACAGAATTTCTTTTCCTTAGGAAACGAGGGGTAAAAAGTACTAACCTTTATAGGAAAAATGTGATAGTAGAAAACACGAGCCCTTGAATTGAATTGAAGCCCTATAAGTAGCTTCTGCCTGAAAGCTACTTATAGGGCTCGTGGTTTCACATTTTTCCTATACTTACAAAATTGAATGCATAAAAATAAAATAAAATCTCAATGGAAACCTTGAAAAATATTTTGAACGTACATAGGTAACTATATATTACTTTTTTATGACAATTAATTGTACTATTTTTTTATTATGAAAAAGGATGTCAGTACCTTATCTATATTATTTATTTGGATTAGCAGATACCTAAAACTTACCTTATGCTTAATTTCAGGATAATACAGTACTGAAAATAAATCAAACCCACTCTTGTACAATGGATTACGAAAATAACTTAGTTCTTATGAAAAGACTAAACTAAAAGACAAAGCCGAAAAAAGTGACCAACCGATCCCTCAAATTTATAAAAATGCAATTTGTGAAATGCAAGACCAAGGCATTAATTTTGTAACTGCTATACCGACTTTTACAACTGTTAAGAGCGGACTATACCATGCCCGAAATAAAGCTGTTGGGACTACGAAAACAGTATTTAAATGTTTTGAGGAGGTAGAAGTGCCTGAAATACATGAAGATTTTTTTCTATGCGAGTACATCGAAGAAGATCGGCGAATGTTTATATTTTGTTCTCACAAGTCAAGAGCATTACTAAAAGGAAGTAGAGATTTTTTTATAAATGGCACATTTCAGAGTTGTCCAACTCCATTTTATCAGCTTTGGACTATTCACGGGGATTTCGGCAGCACCGAACAAACAGTTTATACCAAACCATTGATTTATGTCTTAATGCCCGACAAAAAGAAAAAAACTTACGTAGCCCTTTTCGAACTTTTGAAAATAAAATTACCCCAGCGCAGGTTATTTTTGTCTATGGTTTTGTCTATATATTCCTACATACCTTTTAAAAACCTTAAAAACCCCCTTTCTATATCAATGAATTAGAGGTTCTGTTATTCGAGATCGCGTGGCTTCGGTGCTAAGTTTTTCGTGGTGGCGTGCATTCGTTGTTTAGTGATTCGTATTAGTAAACTTACGGGGACGTGGTATTCGGTGTTACACTTTTCGAAGTCAGGTATCACACTCATATCTTTTTGTGTTTCCAATGCTATTTTTATTTCACAAAAAAATTCCCCAGTTGTTTCGTTAGGAATATTTTATGAGTTCAAATATTACCATAGCACATGACCATAGTCTGGATCAAAGTCAGACTGGTTTCGTGAAAATACTAGAAGCTACGGGGATTTCTTCCATTTTTATACTGTTCAAGAGAGTAATCAAATCTTAACTTATATCAAGGCAATAGTTGTTGCGATAAGCAGTTGGTCCGATGGGAAGAAAACCACGTTTAGAGCTCCAATCGGAACAACTAGTTGATCCGTTTAGTTGGCTGTTGGTCGGATTGGAATAACAGAAGAAAACATCGTCTAGCGCAAAAATGCGAGTGGAAAGTTAGTGATAAATAAATATAACAACAGCATTACATGTTGATCAGATTTTAAATACCTACCTATCACTCTTTTCACATCGTTGAAAACATTCTATCAGTTCAATAGTATGAAAAAGACCATTATAATGATTTAATTTATTTATCAACATAAATAAAAAGTGCTCATAAATGAGAAATTCTCAGCTCGTTCATAATTTCCGTTTACCGGTAGGGAAGCTGTTTTGAGTTTAGCGAGCACTATTAAATGGCGAAGATATTTGTGCCTCAAATACACCTAAATTCTAATATAAATTCTACTTCTGCAACTTGAAGGCAAAGACTTTTTTGGTAAAATTAGTAAAAAATATTTGAAATAATTTAAATGTCTCTTTTTTTGGGTTCCGAACCAAAATGGTGAAAAGGAACCCTTATGGTGCGACTCCGTCTGTCTGTCACAACAGGGCATCGAGAAGAGAACTACTAATGCTATCAACTTGAAATTTGGAAAGTTTTACATGACGTTTGCCCAATAATTTTGCAAATAAAAATATTTATAATATTTTTTACAACAGCGACTGAAAGGTGCGAAGTGGGGTTACTAAGGCATATGGGGTATCATATAAAAGAGCGCTGCTTGCACATTCTGAAACGTTTTTCTTTTTTTTCTGAGGTCGCATAGGTTTCGACTTTTGATGAAAAATGTAAAAAAAATTATATCCGAAGTTTGCATACAGAAAAATCTGAAAATATTTTATGTAATAGAAGTTTATGGGTAACAGGAAAATAAAACGATGTCTCTAAATAGTAAACTTTTTCAGAAACTGTCAACAAAAATTACATTAGTTCCGCTATCGGTCAAGAGATGACCGACCGAGATGATGACTGACCTAAAACTGCAATATTCTACACCGCAATTTTTTTTACCGAAATATAGCCTCGCCGATGAAAACATTTTCACGTTTTGTTTATTTATATTTATGATTGAACGGAACCGTGCGCGAGTCCGACTTGCTCTTGACCAGTTTTTTTAGATTCCATTTTTTAATAGTTAGACATACTGCTTTTTGAAAATTCCTGATGATAATGTTATGGTCAATAATTATTTGGAATTAGCCTTCCTCCTGCGGCTTCGATCGCGTGGACTACACGACGTTACCCGCGGGAATATGATATTTTTCCGGGATAAAAAGTAGCCTAGCCTAGTTTGGAGAGTGATCTCCAGCTCTCAAACTATTCCCATACCAAATTATCACGTTGATCCGTTGCTCCGTTTTGACGTGAAAGACGGACAAACAAACAGACGAACACTTTCATATATCTAATAATATTAAAGGGGCTATGATGCATTCGCCCAGGCAGTAAAAGTTTGTGAGTTCGAGTCCCACTTAAGGTAGTTGTGAGACGGGTCAATTTAACATTAAAAATGTTTTTTTCGATTGCTTCAGTATAGCCCCCAATTTCAGCCAGAGCGAGACAACGCCCTGGTCTCATGAGTTTTGACAAAAAGGTCCAGATCTCAAAAGATGCATGATGCAGATGAGGGCTACATTACAATGAAAAAAAATATTATAAAAAGCCAAATTTTTTTTCAAAAATTTCAAAAATGTAAAGATATTGCGCATTTTTTTCAGTGTCATGTCGCACTAAAATTTAGCGATGGGCGTTGAATCTATGAACGGTGTTGTAGTCTACAATTGTTGTAGAGAATAAAATTTTCTATTATTAATGTTTTTAAATATTTTTTTTGTAGGACAGATAGTTTCGAAGATTATGCTCTATTTTAAAACAGCGCGGGCACCATAAATTTTCCGGAAAATTATATTTTTTCATTTTTTTTAAAAGTGCATATCTTAGAAACTATCTATCCTAGAAACAAAATTTAAACCGTTAGTTATAGAAAATTTAATTCTCTACAACATTGTCAACAATCGTTTCTGGCTCAAATGCACTTAAACGAAGATAGAAGCGAAAATCTGAAAAGACTGCCGATTTTTTCAATATGGCGGCGGGGGCGGAGGGCAAGGAATTGTGCATTTTGCATTTTTAATACCCACTAACCATCCTAGACAACATATCAAAAATTCAGAACTACCGGACCACTTGTAAGAGAACCCCCTTTTATTAGTCTCTATTTACTGGGTTAATATATTAATAGGATAAAATAGCTTTATTTCTTCACTGAAAATATGTTGTCATAACAAGGAATGTAGAACTTGTGACATTAATATCTAGACGTTCACTAGAATATTATACATTCCAAATTCGAACTAGCTAAACGGCCAGTTCAGACAACAGTGTCAACCTCCTTTCTTTCCAATACTCCTTCAGAATGGAAGACTGGACTGTCCTCAACAGCATCTCATCATCATCATCCATAAAATCAAGCAGAACATTCATCCATCTTCACAATGTTACTACTCAATGCCTCTCTGATGTAATGACATCTTACATCTATGTGCTTCGTTCGTTGATGATGAACAGGATTCTTTGCAATCTGAATAGCTCACTGGCTGTCACTATATAGCAAGATGGCACTACATTCCTTTTTGGTACGCTCCTGCATAAGTCGCTTGAGAAACGTAGACTCTCTGCATGCCTCTGACATCGCAACATATTCAGCCTCTGCACTGGATAGGGCCACTGTTCGCTTGTTCTTACCCTGAAAACTACTAGTATTTTCTATCACTGATATCTCCAGCATGATCAGCATCTACATATCCAGTCTTCTTAAAGTTTAAACTGTAGTTAGCTGTACCCTTTACGTATCTCAGCAATAGCTTTGCTGCCTTCCAGCGTTCAATTGTGTAACAACTATTGATTGGCTTAGATAAGCCACTGCATAACTGATATCAGGTCTTGAGCAAACAGCTAGGTACGTAAGGGAACCTATCAACTTCTGGTAAAGAACATCTTTGGGTGGGATGAAATTTAAATCACTGGGTTTCGTTAACTTTCTACCTGTTTCTAGCGGTGTTCTCACTGTCTTAAATTCAGACTTTTCTTTCAAAATTTTCTGAACATATTCGCTTTGACCAACAGTTAGTTTGTTTCCTTCTTGGCGAATCTTCATTCCTAGAAAGCTATCTACTCTCCCCAAATCCTTCATCTCAAACTTACTTTTCTTTCTTGACAATATCTTTGTAATGAAATGAAATGAAAGACATTTATTGGCACATCACACACATCACAAGTTCACACTAGAATAAAAAAAATACAATTCACAAACAACAACTTTGTGATGGGCCAATCAGGACCCTGCCTCAGCATAACGTTTTTGCTGAGTGAAAAATGATCACCCTACAACAACGCTAGTATTCTGGCAGGGCCAGTGCGAGTAACCCAAGACACAAACAATACAAAAAAGATAAAAACAAACATAATTATAACAATTTTTAACTTAACACTAATACTCAACAAAAAATAAAAAGGAGACTATAAGGCAGTATAGCCTCATGCTTTTGCCTGTCCTACAGAAAATTTACTGCTAATCTTTCTCAGATGCATCGTCATAGAAGATCAAAATATCATCTACATAAACTGCAAAGTAAATAATGTGTTTGCCTCGTTTCCTGAAATAAACACATGGTTCATTGGCGGACCTTGTGAACTTCATCTCAATCAATGCGTCATGAAGTTTTTAATTCCATTCTTTTGGTGCTTGATTGAGACCATACAGCGCTTTCTTGAATAAGCATACATGATCTTCTTTGCCTTTACCTTCACAAAGTTGTTGTTGTTGCTTCATGTAAACTTTCTTTCTCAAATCTCCATTTAAGAATGCTATTACTACATCCATTTGATAAATTTTTAGATCATTGTCCACAGCTATAGCAAATAGAAGTCTGAGTGTGCTATTTCGAATCACGGGAGAAAATGTCTCTGTATTATCAAGTGCATGTGTAAAGAGACGAGCTACTAGTCTAGCTTTATATCTTTCATATAAACTATGCCATTCGTCAAAATGCTACCAAAGCTGTCAAAGTGCTGCTGTCAAATGTCTGTAGTATTAAAGAGGCGCTGTTCTGGGTTTGATACAAAATAATACGATCACTATAACCATCACGTGAACGAAACTTTTTCATGCTTGGGGCACGTGTTTGGGGCATGTGCTTGGGGCACGTGCTTGGGGTACAGATGTTTTAATTCAAGCGCGGGTGAGCCACGTTTGTGTGTGTAAAGCGTATAGAGACTCGCTCGCCGGCGAATCTGGCAAAACTGAGTGCTCCCGAGCTTGTTTGGCAAAGACAGTGTGCATGTACATTTACACAGGCAAGCGTGGCTCACCTGCGCTCGTGAGATAAAACATCTATACTGCTTTATTTTACCTTCTCCGGGAACCAAGGTGTGACGAATGGCATCTGGAAGGTGTTGGTGTACGAGTGCAGCGTGTCAAAGGAATCTGGAGTGACTGCTCCCAACATCGCAATCACTCCTCTGGCGAACTGGTTGCATACTGTAACAAGGAAAACAAATACGACGTAGGTATATCAAAAAACCAAACATATTGATCTGATTCCGAAATAATAATAGCTTAACCACCTGTGTTGCGGATATCAGAACGGGGGTATTACAGATATACTAGTGGCTCCTCGCGGTTTTACCCGCGTGGTTCCCGTTACCAGGGAACCGGATAAAAATATAGTCCCAGGAAGAATGTAGTTTTTGAAGAATGAAGCCCTGGGCCGCCTAAGATAAAAAGAATGGCATAATTTGGCAACCACTACCATGATTTATATTAATTATCTTTTTTTGTGTAAATTTAATTTGTAAACTTTAACTGTTTGATAAATAAAACCATTTATTTTCCATCACCCCCCCCCCCCAAAATCCAATTATGAATGTTTGAGAAAACCGCTGGGCCTACACGTAGCGGTTTAGTCTCAAATGAAAATTTATTATATTTACTACAACTTATTTACAGTAATATTTGACATGGGATGCGTATTTTAGAAGATATTACACAAAATAAATGAAAATTACGAAAAAAAAAAACACTTTTGGAAAAAATTGCCTATTTTCGAAGAACTGCGTCTTGGAAACCAATGGCTCTATGGTGCTCGCTCTACTTTTAAATTGTAGCCAATTTAATCTACTTTAAAAGTAGGCATATTGACTATAGCGGTCAGACCCTTTCTTCACTAAGATATTGAGCAAAAACTGAAAAAAGAACGAAATTTTTATGGTTTTTTGGGCACACCAAGGTCGCAGGAAGCCGCTGAATGCGGGCAGCGCAGGGCCGATCGTTGTGGAGATCCTTGGGAGAGGCCTATGCACAGCAGTAGGCGTCGTTTGGCTGAGATGATGATGATGATGATATATAAATCAAAAAGAATCATCTCGATATGACATGCTGTAGTTTTTGAGATATTCATGGACAAACATACATACATACACTAACGAAATTTATCACACGTGCTTGGAAGCCTAAATTTAACGCTATATACTCAAAATATTATCCAATTCCAACAATATCACATACATACAGGTCAAACTACTTTAAAAATAAGAAGGTCTCCTTCTTTTTTGAAATCGGTTCAAAACAATAATTTAGACGTGTTGTTGACAGGTCCAATATGTGAAAATATCGTAAGTATATTTGCGTACGGTTATGAATATACAACCATATATCGTACCAAACTGAAAAGATCGTTTAGATACGATCTAATTAAATCGTACGGCAACACTGAGCTCGGGGCTTGTGAGGCTTGACGAGCGTGTAAACGTTCCTACGTTCCTACCAATATGTGGATATTAAAGGCTCAAGCAAAAAATCGAAAAGTATCATGATCTTTTGATTTACTTGTAAAATTCATGGATTTTTAATTTATGCCAAAAATCTTGATCATTTCCAGCCCTGCTATGAAATGAAGTACTTACTAAATAATTATAAGCTTTCGTATGAAATGTATTTCGATTCTGTTGGTTAAATGTTCATTTTCCCCATAATCTTTTTCCGTTTATTTTCTGTTTTAACAAAGGATTCAAAACAGTATCTACTTTGGTCAAAGTTTAAAACACTTGCCTATATTGTTTCTATAGCAAACCTTGGTAAAACATTTCTAATCTTATTCTTGAACCCAAACTGTAACCCATTTGGCAATAACCACATTGTTGCAAATAAAGCAAATAATTATTTATATGCATTCACAATGCAATTCTGTAAGTACAGGGAAAATGTGATAGAAAAAAACCACGAGTCTTGCAAGTAGCTTTAAGGCGGGATTTGAATTCGCGCCACCGGGCATCCGGCCCGATGCTCCGATCAACTAAGCTACCGAAAGTACTACTTACTTGTACTCTTATTTATTCTGTGCCGAAAGGCTTACACGACTCGTCAAATTTTGCTATCACTTGTTAACGCCAGCGTTGCTTCATATTGATGAAGAAATTGAATCCGAAAGAAACCTTTTTACAAATGCTTAACCTCGATGGTTTAAGATGAAACAGCCATTAAATTGAGATTTTAAATTATTATTATGCATTCACAATGCAATCTACTTATCCTCACAATGATGAAGCAACGCTGGCCTACAGCAGCGTAACAAATGATAACAAACTTCGACGAGTCGTGTAATACAGGGTGAAAGTGAAACTCGACCTCCTTGAAAGGAAAATTTTAAATTGTAGTAACTGAGTGTCTTTATTAAAATAAGTAGTGGGACAGTCAATATGACAGTGTTTCAAATGTACTGAAAACAAACATGGTTTTACTACGTTACTGTTGACTTTTCGTGCCAAATTCAATTTACAAATCGTAATGAAATGCCTGACCTACAGCGCTCTTTTGCTTGATTTTTTAAAGACAGCTGGGAAAGTTAATAACTATTATACCTTTTTGTAAAGTTTATGAAACTAGTATGTTATTTTTCTAATTTGTACGCTAACTTCCCTACAGCTTTTAGGGTTCCGTAGCCGAATGGCAAAAAACGGAACCCTTATAGATTCGTCATGTCTGTCTGTCTGTCTGTCTGTCTGTCCGTCCGTCCGTCCGTCCGTATGTCACAGCCACTTTATTTCAAAACTATAATGAATACAAACTTGAAACTTGGTAGGTAGGTATATTCTGTGAACCGCTTTAGGATTTTTATAGAAAAATAAAAAAAATAAAAAATTAAGGGGGCTCCCCATACATGGAACTGAAACTGAAAAAAAATATTTTCATAATACATATTAGTATGGGGTGTCTTTAGATAGGTATTTAAAAATGATATTTAGGTTTCTTTTATAATTTTTTATCAAAGTCAATATTTTAAAAGATATACACTTCCAAAGTTGTAAAATGTGTGTCCCCCCCCCCCCCCTCTAACTTTTAAAATAAAAGAGTGAAAAATCTAAAAAAATATATGTTGTAGATCTTAATAAAATCTTTCAACAAAAATTGGTTTGAACGAGATATAGTATGTACTTTTTGAGATATAACACATTTTCAAAAACCGCAAATGTAACTTGGTCATTCATACAAACTCTATGAAAATCGAAGTAAAATTTTGCTGACGAAAAATTATAGTAGAATTTTGGCTAGTTTAAGCAATAGGTACGTTAAGTGGGTACGGAACCCTACATGGGCGAGTCCAACTCGCAGTTGGCCGATTTTTTACTATAATTTACGGCGAAGTTGGAGAAAAATACACAAAATGAAAATTATTGTTACTAAAGAGCTTTTATTTCTGAGATTATGTAAGTGATGAGCATGCGGTATTTTTCAGAATAATCCCGAATTATTCAGCTTTCAGAAAAGAACTAATTGTATGTTTAAAGTGGAGTAGTTTTATCACAATTTATGTTTTTTGGTAACAATTCAGAAAATTCCCAAAAAATCAAAGAACCGTCACAACTCGGTAACCATCCAGTTTTGACCCCTGGTTCACTGGACTTAATTTGTTGCTAATGACCTCTAGTATAACCCCTTTCAAGGAATAGGTCGAGTTTCACTGTCACCCTGTATATATATGTGTAAGCCGTAGGTAGCTTAGTTGGTCAGAGCATCGGGCCGGACGGAGACGCGGGTCCGAATCCCGCCTGAAAGCTACTTGCAGGGCTTGTGGTT
This sequence comes from Crambus lathoniellus, assembly GCA_949710035.1. NCBI lineage: Eukaryota > Metazoa > Arthropoda > Insecta > Lepidoptera > Crambidae > Crambus > Crambus lathoniellus. The sequence continues at coordinate 37,434,380 of OX453296.1, forward strand.
TTTCACTACTATCACATTTTTCCTATACTTAAAGAAAATATTGATTAAGCTATTTTCACGCTTAGGTAAAATATTTAACTTCTGATTAGATTTTTTATATTGTTGTTCATAAATCATGAATCTGTATCACCTACCTTCCGCACATGCCAAATTTTAGCGGCGCGAAGACGACGGTGTAATTTTTCAGGTTATTTAAGCAGTTGGTTGGGTTGATAGGAATGAATCAAAATAAAACTGCGATTTGATTGTTAAGAAATTGCTAAAGTATTGATATTTATAAACAAATCGAAATAAGCAGTAAAAAATGTCACCTCGATGAAGTTTCCGTTTCATAGTTTCGTTTTTGTCAATTCAAATCATTTATTAATTTCAATCATTTGATCAAACTTTCCATTTACGATACAATGTAAGTCTAAAATTATCTTTTGTAAAATCTAAATATGATTCAGACATAATTAAGAAGAAGTGAGGAAGTAGTGTTACTCTTGGCCGGCATGGCATTAATGTTTATTTTTGAGCCCTCGCCCACGGCGATATTTTGTAGCGATGCAGTAGCGATGCAGTAGCGATGCTGTCGCGCGTTCGCATCGATATAGTCGCGATGCTTCGATCATATTCGCGATGCGAACGCTAGCTTTGTGCGTGACTGAATTGTGCTTATGTGGGCAAGGGCATACCCTTGCCCACATAAGCACATTTCAGTCGCGATGCAAACGCGATTCAGTAACGGCACAAAAAGGCCTGCGATCGCTACAGTACCAAGATTGACTCCGTTGAGGTATGAAGGTTGCGCCCCCTGCCTGCAATGATGCTCGGTTCTCCACTCGCGCACCACCCTCCCTCCGTTCTTTCCCCGATGTCATGTTCCGACACGGTCGAGCGTTTGCATCGCTACAAAAAGGCGCCGTGGGCAGGGGCCTTTTAACCTTGCAGTAATAATTACATCTTGATCCTTTACTCTTCACCGAACAAGACCAAATCAGGTTAAGGTAAGCTTCAATTTGATATGATTACGATTATTTTAAATTAAAACAAGATTTTTGTAAAAACTGCGTTTTTATGACAAGCTTTTTTGTTAACTGTACTTTAATATTATATTGTCATCCAAACTAAACCTGTATGCAAAGTTTCAGCTCAATTGGACACCGGGAACTTGGTCAAATTTAACTTGCAAGATTTGACTACTTAGTTACAAACATCGAGACAGGTAAGACTAAATAAAACCTCGTATAAAAATTATACTACAATTCATATTCATATTACATTTGCCTCTTTCCGATTCGTTGAATTTGACCTAAACCAACAGGTTCCGCTTGTGTTAAACTTTTGTTACCCCTAGCCGGCTGCACGAGGGTGTTGCTACGTTTAGAAAGTCTTTATTTTTCTTATAAATAAAATTATGTGGTTTTATAAATTTGGGTATATTTCATCTCTGGCCTGGCTAGAAATAATAATAGAGGAAATTAAGAAATCAATACTGACCTAGTCACTGCGGTTCTGGCGAAGATAATAAGATGAAATTACATTTTCGGATTGTTTCAATCTGTGGTATTCGTCGTTTAAACATTAGTATGGTCATGGTCAGGATAAGCTAACGTACTTGCAATATTTGACACACAATCTAATTACTTTATCTTTTTTGCATTTTGCATTGCATTCACAATGCAATTTTATAATTTATAATGAAGTATTAGAAAAAAACGACCCGTCACACAACTAGCTTCGATGGGTTGGGTTCGAGTCCCATAGGAGCTAGTTGTGAGACGGGTCGTTTTTTCTAATACTTCATTTTCAACACTTAACCTAACTTAATAAAAAAAATGAATCCCTATTTCCCTCGGCACCATGCGTAAAGGGCTGGACCAACTTCGCTAATTCTTTTTTGGTTGTGTTCGTTATATTTTAATTGTCAGGAGAAGGTTTTTATCAAAAGAGAAATATAACAATGTTGCGTAAAAAATTACAAAACACAAAAAAACTTAACGACGACGACCATAATGCTTTACACTTGGCAAAGGTTTGGTCAAAACATCCGCCAACATATCACTAGTGGGTATATGTCCCAGCTGTATATTGTTATTATTTTTAAAAACATCGCGCACGGAATGGTGTTTGATATCAATGTGCTTACTTCTGGCGTGAAATACTGGGTCATGAGCAAGGAAAATAGCAGACCTACTATCGGCATTTAGCGACATCGATGCATACCTTTCAAGTCCGATTTCTTTTTTACTGTTTACCTGCTAGTTTTGATAATTTTTGCTGTGCTATCGAAAGTAAAGATGAGCTTCCGGAACCAGAGAATTTATAGATAAAAATATTAGAAGAGTTTGAGTCAAGGAAAACACAAAACGAAGTACATGATGGAGTATAACAGCATAATACTAACTATCCAGACTATGATGATAACAAATGTAATAATAAGTCTTTAATGTCCTTAACTCTTTCAGGTCGTGAGGAATGTATGATTCTTAACAATTTTAAACAACAATGGGTTCTAGATTCGGGGTGTACGTCCCACTTGTGTAAGGACGCACGGAGTTTCGGTAACACGCTTGAAACTACAGATGGTAAGCTTCATTTGGCCAATAACATGAGTACTGAAGTTCAAGGTAAGGGAGTAGTAACACTATCGGCATTTTGCGATCGCTCTGTTATAACACTTGAGTTTAAAGATACACTCTATGTACCTGATCTAAGAACAAATCTGATTTCTATTGCAAAAGTAACCGATAATGGATATGATGCCGTTTTTACTCGTACTTGTGCTAAAATTATTGATAATAATGGCAACACTAGATTGACGGCTAATCGTCAAGGTAACCTTTACTACTTGCAAGAGTGTGAACCTGCAAATGCTTTTGCAGGATATGATATGAACGTGCGTATCTGGCACGAGCGCTTAGGACATCCTAATGCTAGGGATGTCGCAAAGTTACTAAACAAAGTAGGTAAATTAGTAAATGAATGTGATTTGCGTAACGTGCGCGATTGTGATATTTGTGCGAAAAGTAAAATGTCAGCAATACCTTTTCCAAAATCGGGAGGACCTTGTAATGAAAAATTAAGTATCGTGTATTCTGATATCGTGGGTCCTATGAAGTGCCAATCAAATACAGGTGCTAAGTATTTTGTCACTTTTATTGATGACTGTACTCGTTGGTGTGAAGTATATTTCCTCACAACTAAAAGCAAAGCTTTAGAGGCATTTAAGATGTATGAAAGTCATGTTGAAAATTTAACTGGATGTAAAATTAAGTACCTATCTCCAATCATACAATGGAGGCGAATATTGCAGCGCTGAATTTGATAGCTTTTTGCGCCAAGAAGGTATATCTAGGAAATTGACCGTGGCCCGTACGCCGCAGCAAAATGGGGTAGCGGAAAGGATGAACTAAACATTGATAGAGATGGCTAGATACATGCTTCTAAGCTGTGAGTTATCAACGGGTTTCTGGGCTGAGGCAGTCGATACTGCATGTTATGTCAGAAACCGTTGCCCTGCAAGTGGTTTAAACGGGGAGATTCCATATGAGCAGTGGTTCGGTAGACCGGTGAAGATTCATTACCTTCGAAAATTTGGATGTAAGGTACACATCCTGGACAAGACTCCAAACAAAAATAAGTTTGCCCCTCGTGGAGTATCGGGTATATTCGTAGGATATCCTAAAAGTCAAAACTTCAAAAGGTTTTAGAGTGTGGGTTCCAGAGCAAAGAAAATTTGCTATCGCTAGAGACATAAAGTTTCATGACTTGGAAGACACAGAGAATAGTATGTTAAAACATGTAAATAAATCAGACGGTACAGACGATAAGACATTTATTGATATAAATTTTCTCCCAAGAATAAATGTATTTCCTCATCAATATGTAGAGTCAATATTGAGCAGACGGATGGGAACAGACAGGAAGAAAGTGCATTGCAACCAGATGGCGATTCTTTGAGTGAAACAAGACCGTTGACGGTACCTGAACATGACAATGATGGCCCTGAAATAGAAACCACTACGGAGTCGGAAGGTCAAATTACAAAAAGAGCCTGCGGAAGACCAAAGCTGTTACATACTGGTCGGCCTGGGCCCAGTTGGCTAGTTAGGAAATCCTTGCAGGGAAAACACGCGTGCTAACGTAGAATAAATTTTATTTAGAAACAATAACACAAATCACACAATAACAAACATATTATAGAGATACAATGACAGTTTCCATAGCGAGGACATTATATTAAAAAATATGCCAAAATACAGCACATTGATTTTGTAAACTACCTAATAAAAACTCCTTAATAGATTCTATTAATAGATAACAACAGAAATTTAAAAAAATAATGAAATTGAATTCTTTAAAATAATAAAACATTAAAAACCGAAAATATTTTTCTTTTTATCTATCTATTGCAATGCAAGCAAATCAATGTTTTCAGTATTTATAAATAATATTTATATTGGGAGATTAGCAGTGGCTGGCAACACTGCAACAACAGCTAGGTGCGGCCTGACCAAATCGGAACGTGTGTAGCGCCGACCGATTTGGTGCGGCAGATTTGGTTTGAACGTGTGTAGGCGCGGATAAGATCTGCAGTGACGTTCGCCCGCACCAAATCGGCGGTCGGATAGGAGCGTGTGTAGTGTAGCGGCTATAAAATAACTTTGCCCGTCACACAAACACTACGAAAGACAAAGTTACGGCAGACGTTGGACAGTAAGCGCGATTGACGCTTAGCGCTGCATGTCTTAGCGTGACGTTAAATTATATTCTTGTATATAATTATATTTTATATTAGCAGTTTTCTCATTAGTAATTATTAATCTATTAATCTATACATATAAAATCCTTTGTCCTGAATCACTGACAGATAAACGCACAGCCTAAGCCGCTGATCGTAGAGACCTGAAACTTGGAGGGTGTGTTCCTTGTATGATGTAGGCATCCGATAAGAAAGGATTTTTCGAAATTCTACCCCTAAGGGGGTGAAAAACGGGGGTAAAGTTTGTATAGGACAACGTGATTCCTATGCCCAATCTTCTTCAAATTTTGCATAAACATTCTTTAACAGAATTAATCGAAGATGTGTTTTTTATTTCATTGAAACTCATCGCCTAACAGGGTTAAAAAGGGACAGAAAGTTATTTTGGGGCTGATTTGCATCTGAAGTTGATATCAATACTCCTAAGTGCTTTTGATTTTTAATTTCATTTTGTTTTGACATTTATATGTTTGAAAACTCAATCTGTTCACAGTATGGTTCACAGTGCGACGTACCTCATTGCCACCAAAGAGTAGTTATGAATGAACCAAGAAATTTGTATGTTGTATGGTATGAACTAGCGTATTTAAGAAAGAAGAAAAAAAGCTTAGCTTTGCACGAATGAGCTGTCATAGAACTTAAGCCACATTAAATAGTACCTTAGCAAAGTACCTATTAACTTGATTTTTTGTATTTTGGTAGTTCAAGAGTAGGAGAATGTCCGAGTATTATTCATACGAAAGCAGCTACTACTGTTTGTCTAGGTATCGTAACCTTCTTATGCCTAAACCACTGATTTGACTTTCATGTTTTGTATAAAGTATAGGTAGCGTGCTCGGCCTGCGATCGCTGAGGTTATGTGACTTTCGCAGTGGTCTTTCACGGGATGGCTGTTCAAAAATATATGGTGCTTCGGAAGACACGATAAGCCGATGGTTCTGGCTGCATTTGGATTGGTTAATACCCCATAACTGCAATGGGCCCGTGTGGAAGGTCATGGTCAATTCTCCTTATCCATCAATATGAAGGCCTGTATGTACCCCTGCAGCGGGGACATTAAAATGGATTGATGATGGTGCTGATGAGACCTAAGAGAAGGTTCACCCTTGTTTGGCAGAACAACGTTTGATCGAATTTCAATAATTCGAACAACGTTTGAGAAAATAATCACTTTGTATAATATCGATTGACATAATTTTCGTTTCATCGAATATTCATTTGCGATAACAACGTTTGCGCTAATGATCGTAAAATAGAATGTTCATTTCATCGAATATTCATTTGCGATTACAACATTTGCGCTAATGATTATAAAATAGAATGTTCATTTGATATAATAATCGTTTGGGTATAAAAACGTTTGGAAGAAAAGCCGACTCCTCGGAAGTCCTGTAGAACGCGTGATAGGTAAGAAATTTAAGGCGATCGCGAAGCGCAGCGAAGCGATCGCCTTAAATTTCGTGGTTATTTTTTTTGTATCAATACAAATTACTTATGGATTGTTTCACAAAAAAATAACCACTCTAACCTACTAACCTATCACGTGTTCTACAGGAATTCCGAGCCACTCAAATATTAACGATCTTTCGACTAAATCATTATTAGTCTAGTTAAACATTCGTTTAAATAAAATTAGCGCAATTGAAAATTCGGTAAAATGACATTCGTCCAAATAAAATTAGCGCAATTGAAAATTCGGTAAAATGACATTCGTCCAAATAAATAATTATACCAAATAAAACTATGACAAATAAACATTCGATCAAATGAATAATTCTGTGAAATGACTTTATTGTAACTAAAATTAGTCGAACCGATTTTCGACGAAACGTTGTTCTACCAAACAAGGGTGAACCCTAAGAGAACGCCTATCTACCTACTTTTTGACATTAAATTTTGCGATGTACCCAATTTAAATTACTCACGGTCAGATCCAATCATATTCATATTTCCTACTATCCCTAATATTATTATAAATGCGAAAATTTATGTTTGTTTGTTTGTCTGTCTGTCTGTATGTTCTGTTTTACGTTAAAACGGCTGAACTGATTCAGATGAAATTTAGAATGGAGATATTTTGTGACCTTAGGAAGGACTTTTTACCGCGGAAATAAGGATCATTCCCATAGTAAAAAAAGTTTTAGCACGGGCATAGCTGTAGAATGTTATTGGTATTTAAGGTGACAGTTTAAGTTAATGGAAATGATTATATTTAGAACTAGCTTTCCGCCCGCGGCTTCGCCCGCGTGGACTACACGACGTTATCCCGCGGGAATGTGATGTTTCTCCGGGATAAAAAGTAGCCTATGTTCCTCTCCAGGCTACAAAGTATCTGTGTCTTGGGACATTGAAATTTGGATTTCAGCCAAATCCGTTCAGCCGTTTTGACGTGATTGAGTAACAAACATCCAAACATCTAAACATCCAAACATCCAAACATCCAAACATCCAAACATCTAAACTTTTACATTTATAATATTAGTAGGATGAAATTTGGAATGGAGATATTTTGTGACCTTAGGAAGGACTTTTTACCGCGGGAATAAGGATCATTCCCATGGTAAAAAAAGTTTTAGCGCGGGCATAGCTGTGGAATGTTAATGGTATTTAAGGTGACAGTTTAAGTTAATGGAAATGAATATATTTAGAACTAGCTTTCCGCCCGCGGCTTCGCCCGCGTGGACTACACGACGTTATCCCGCGGGAATGTGATCTTTCTCCGGGATAAAAAGTAGCCTATGTTCCTCTCCAGGCTACAAAGTATCTGTGTCCCAAATTTCAGCCAAATCCGTTCAGCCGTTTTGGCGTGATTGAGTAACAAACATCCAAACATCTAAACATCCAAACATCCAAACATCCAAACATCTAAACTTTCACATTTATAATATTAGTAGGATAGAGACAGTTTAAGGCCCTGGGAAAGACATAACACTTTTTACGGCGGGAAAAATCTCATTCCCATACGAAAATCTTTTTAAGCTTGGGCTAATTTGCGGTCAGTAATTGGTACCTATTTAAGTAATTAATTTGAGACCCTGGGAAGGATTATATAACAGGCTACTTTTACTTTTTACCACAGGAAAGTATCATATTCCCACGGGAAAACCAGTAGGTAGATATTATTTGTTTTTCCGTCTTTCACGTCAAAACGGAGCAACGGATCAATGTGATTTCTTGTACGGGGGTAGATTGGGAGCTAGAAAGTGACGTAGTTTATCCTGGAAAATATCACATTCCCTGAGGATAATGTCGTGTAGTACATGCGGGCGAAGCCGCGGACGGAAAGCTAGTCATAATATAAATGAGATAGTGTGTCGATTAAACTATTTAATTTCTTGTTTAGTTGAAAATTGTTTACTGTTGTATATAATACATTATGCAAATGTAACTAGGTATTAACTTAAATTAAGTATTCTCTATTGTGATGGAACATGATCTTACTAATGTGTGAAGGTCATTTTTCAATTTGACGACTCTGTATGAAATAAAACAGGGAGAAACGAGTTTCTTGCCGGTTCTTCTCGCAAAGTTTCCCGCCGTAGGATTTGGGAACCGATGGCGTAGCTTCTTTGACGTTCATAAATGTTGTTACCTCAACCTAAATTGAATAAAAAGATTGAATTTAGATTTTTTTTATTTCGACTGAATGTGCGCTGCATATATTGTGGATGACAGATTCATCAGTCGAAAAAATGAAATAATTAAATTGCAATTTCTTAGTGCCATCGGAAAATTGAAATTTTTGAGAAGTGTTAGTTCATCTTGGTTAGCTTGAAATCAATTGTCAAAGAAATTTCAATGACGAAAACAAGGACAGCCAGTTTCAGGTTACCTTCAAGTATTTTCCCCCGATGCACACTAGGACGTCTTTACACAGTCCATCCCAGCCAAGACAAGTGTTTTCATTTGCGTTTACCACAGTATATATCAATAATCGAGGACATCAAGACAATTGTCGTCAAATTTTAAACAACTACTTACGGACATTGTTGTCCATAATTTTGTCTACATGCATCAACCGATTGATTTATGAAAAAAACAGATCACATGGCCCAAAATGTATTACCATCAGAAGCGACTTATAACATGAGTTAAGGAAGTCCAATTCACCAATTTCGACTCTTTTTGTTGAATCAAGATGACTGGTCGCAGCTGTGGGACAAGGTTTTAAGTTTCCTCAGAGAGACAATGTCATTATATCATCGTATTTCACACTAGATGTCAGTGAACAGCCTGCTCTCTCAGTTCTTTACCGTGTTATTTTTATACATTTAAAATATACCTATTTAAAGAGGGAGAATTTGAAATTCCTTTTGGTAAGGTTGGCTCAACTTCAGGGGACTGGAAGAGTTTTAGAACATGTACTAGTCCGTAAAGCCATTTCACCAGTAAGAACTTTATATTACACTAGCTGCGCCCCGGGGCTTCACTCATGTGCAATTACGGGATTAATCAAATATACTTACACAAAATAACACATAAAAAAAACAATAACCGGTCAAGCCGTTCAGCAGTTCGTTATCAATCATTATACAGTACAAACACTGTACAAACAGATTTTTATATATTAGATTTCTCCATTACCTAATCGTAATACCCTGCTGACTAATACCAACTTATTTTATGAAATTGAACGAGTGAGTTACAATGTAAAATTATAAAGTAATAAACAACAAAATATGCTGTCAGTGTTAAAAAATTTGGCGTGTTATTATAATGTTTGGCATGTTTACTAAGGTATCCTCGTTTCCTCGCTATTAACAATTCAATTGTGAAGATCCAACGTTCCCATAGGAATATCGAGGAGAAAATTATCTTTCTCTCCACGCTCGCATTAGTGCTCTCCGTACTTCCAAATATTGTTTGGGGTATTTTGTTGAAATATGGATGTGGAATAAAAAAAAGCAAATATCACGTGGCCCGCCCGTTGGGAACCAGCCGAATTCGAATCACGTCTGGCGATATCACGACCAAGTCTCACACTGGCAAATACTTTATCCCTGTTAGCGCTTATGAGTTTTATACGAGTTTAGAAGTTTTTATTTTGATATTGAATGGGTTTTTTTGTAATTTATCTAAGCTCAATCTTATTAAGATTTTAAATTATTTTTATGCATTCACAATGCAATACTGTGAATAGAGTCCTCTACAGAAATATCTGCAAGAATAAGGCGTCGATATTATTTTTGTCAAAAAATTGTAACGCTATTAGGAAATACCCTACTCCTACTATAATATTATAAATGTGAAAGTTAAGATTTTTGGATGATTAGATATTTGGATGTTTGTTACTCAATGACGCCAAAACGGCTGAACGGATTTGGCTAAAATTTAGGACACAAATATTTTGTAGCCTGGAGAGGAACAAAGGCTACTTTTATACCCGAAAAATATCACATTCCCGCGGGATAACGTCGTGTAGTTCACGTGGGCGAAGCCGCGGGGTGAAAGCTAGCTATAAATAATTTTTAACTTTAGGTACCGTAATATTTTGGTGTAAGTTAAAAGTTCTGTTGCATTCACATTATTTGGTCTCAAACAATAAAAAATAATGCAGTTAAAATAGGGAAATGAAATTCTCTTCGTTCAAAGGTTAACACTGATGCCATTGTTCTTAAAACAATAATGAGCAACACAAAGTTGTAGCTTTTGTAAGGACAAAACCCCACGTGTTTGGAAAGCAATCCGTGGGACTGAACGCAACAAATGTGCAAACTAATAATCATAAATCCTTAGAGTTTAGGAAAGTATTGTATGAACAAAGACCCCGCCAAACATTCAGAAAAGGGATAGTGGGGATGGCTTGCAGGGAGCGAAGGCGGTGGGTAGGCAGGAGAGTCGGAATTACGCTACGTACCTACGGTTGAAAGCAGACAGACATGGGAAATGGGAGTGTCAAAGTTACTGCTAAAGAGAGTCGTAGAGTATTAAGAGGTGTAGGTAGTGAGATCGAGTCTAGTTACTTTGTGCACAATGTAAATTATTTAGGTACTGAACTTCAGACGAATGCTTGGTATTTCCCTGCTCGATCGAATCAGAAATGATGACTTAAACCACCGACAACGCTCGAAGAATTGCTGTCAAAGTGGCAGTGGGCGGGACATATAGCGCGGAGAACCGATGGCCGTTGGGGCGGAAAGGTTCTTGAATGGCGACCGCGAACCGGACGACGTTCCGTGGGCAGGCCCCCTACAAAGTGGACCGACGATCTGGTCAAGGTCGCGGGAAGCCGCTGGATGCGGTCAGCGCAGGACCGTTCGTTGTGGAGATACTTAGTGGAGGCCCAGCAGTGGGCGTCGTACGGCTGAAATGATGAGGGTGTTAGCTAAGCCACTCCACAGTACTACAGACAAACATTCACCACACAAATTTACACTGACATAATCTTGATGTTAAATTGTCATTCACAGAGATCATTTTAACATTAGTCTTTGCAAGTCTTCTCTATCTCCAATTTATTATAATCCCCCAGTGAAAGTGGGGCGCCGCTGGCTGGCTTTAGTACAATTTTTAATTTAATAAAAATCTTTAAATTGTGACGACTTACAAGGTCTAGTTTGTAGCATTAAGCCACACAGGGTAGCACTTAGCCTTCATCACACCTAATGTTAAGTGATGATAAGGCTGTAGGTGGAAGCGCACTTCTCCCGGAATCCTCAATCGCTGAGGAACTGGCTATCTTATACAGGGTGTTTTTCTATAAGTGCAATACCTCTTAGGTGGTGATTGTGCTCATGAATATAAACAACTTTTACTATGGAGCCAACTCTGCAACTCAACAAAAAAAATCAGCTGTTTCATACAATTTGTTAATACCTACCTGACCAGAATGTATGGAACAGCTGATTTTTTTTGTGAAGTTGCAGAGTTGGCCTCATAGTAAAAGTTGTTCATATTCATGAGTACAATCACCACCTAAGAGGTATTGCACTTATAGAAAAACACCCTGTATATGTCTAACTGCCGGAACACAACAATGCTGAAAACATCGTTGTTATGGCGTCACACATAAATAAGATGGTAGCAGCTAGCCAGCCGGACTTTGGACAAGTCCTACCACCTACCAAACCAGACACAATATGTACCCCCACTGGGAATCAAACCCGGGACATATGGGTCCGATACCGGTTAGTAATATTATAGTATTCTTTGCCGGTGGTGTGTACCGCTAGACCACAGAGACGGTAAAGTAATGTTTTTGTCTGATTCAGATGTTCGCTTTGCTTTTTCTTTTCCCGTAAGAAAAAGTATGTCAAGCTAAGCCTCTGAAAGTTAGAAGCACCAAATAACTTTCGTTAAAAGATACAGAAAAACCTAAGAGAATATCGATAGAAAAAAAAACGTCTGATAAGGAAAATCAATGAACACTTTCTTATAAGGGACTAAAATGTTATATTGGTTTTTGGAAAAGTAGCATAAAATATTTACACTTGGATTTCGAATGTTTTAAGATTTGCAACACCCTAACAGGGTTTATATTGCGAACTTTAAGATCTGTAGGCCTATTCTAATTCAACGAAAAACGAAACATCGTTTTACCCGTCACGATCACTCTCCGGGCATTACAGGATCGAGTGAAAGCGGCGGGGCTAAGGAAGTTTCGTTTTTCGTTGAATTATTAGAATAGACCTACTGTATGTAACCAATTTGATAAATAAGCATTATGACAATGACTATGAAAAGCCGGTGTTCTTGCAACTAAACATACAAAAACATACTCACTTTTTTAAATACAAATTGTTTATTATGAAGGTTCTTCAAATAACAGCATTTGATAGGTAGTGTTCTTTTTATCCACAACGGGGAAGCACTTAGCCATCATCACACCTGATGTTAAGTGATGATAAGGCTGAAGGTTGAAGCGTATTACTCCTGAAATCCAACTGAAGAAACTGAAGAACTGGCTATCTTATCTCTAAATGATGGTACAAAATCAAATCAAATCAATCTTTATTTGTTTTAAACATGGTACATTCTAAAGATGGTAAAATTTAAAAGTAGCATCTCACAATTAGCCAATATCTGGCATACAAATAATATATTTATATTTTACCATTAAATTACACAATAACATTCAATTTTAAAAATTATTTCATTAATCATTTAATAGGTACATTTCAAATAATCGTCAATTGAGTAAAAGTTATTTCGTACAAGCTATTGCCTTATGGTGAACTTGAAATTTATCAAATGGTAGTATTTTTATAAAATCTTGTACATATTTTTTGTAGACTTTATATTCACATTGAATAACATTTTTTGAAAGGTTGTTGTTCTCGGTGTTATCTCTAATATTAAGTTCTGCGTGTATAAATCCTTTGCTTTAATGAACGAATTTCCCTATATCAAATATATAAATAGAAGGCAGTGTCAGTATACCGAATGAGGAGTAATAGGGCTGGTGTGATATATCCGGAATTATGCCACACATTGCCCGAACGCAGCGTTTTTACGCTATAAATACTTTTTGGACGTCTACATCGTTTCCCCAAACTATTATGCCATACCTAAGCAGCGACTCATTCAACTTATGCAAAGTACGCTGTAATTGCCGTCTCTCTACTAGCAATTTTCGTTAGTTTGTAAAGAGCATACGAAAAACTGTTTATTTTTTTACGAATCATCTCTGGTTGTGATTTCCAATTTTATTCTGCATCCATATAAATTCCTAAGAAAACTTGGTTACTGCTCTTGAGGAAATCACCAATATAATTTGTTTCTATCGATCTACTTTTAAAATTAACTCAATGTGTTTTGTCGAGATTTATTTTTGAATTATTATTATTTATCAATTCATGTATTTATATATTATTTAATGTAAAAATTATGTTGGTCAATAGGAGCATTTTTGTCAGTCGTAATTACAACTGACACGTCGTCAGCGAATAAAATGCATTTGTGTTGTATGCTTTCTTGAAGGTCATTTATATAAGGTAAAAATAAAAGAGGGCCTAGGACGCTTCCTTGAGGTACCCCAATCTTTGAATTTGATCTAGTACCGCGAACTATATAATTTTCATCAAGATATATTATTTCTGCGCATTATAGTCGATCTTTTAAGTATGACTGCAGCCAATTTTGTGCTAGTCCTCTGACACCATAGTACTCCAGCTTGGACAAAAGAATATCATGTGCTACAAGATCAAATGCACTTGACATGTCCAGGAACAGAACTGAAGTGTATATTTTGCTATTAGTGTTTTGCAAGAAATCATACACCATATTAAACATTACCTGAGAGGTACTTTTACTTTTCTGAAACTATACTCCTCTGCCTTGATGATACAATTCTTAAAAAAATTTACATCAATCTATCATGCATAATTTTTTCGAAGATTTTTGACCATATTAAGATTAAAACTATTTGTCGGTAGATTTAACATTTTCCCTGTTGCACACACAACAATGCTGAAAACATCGATGTAATGGCGTCAGACAAGATGGTGGTAGCTAGCCAGGCGGATTAAGAACAAGTCCTACCACCAACCCAACCGAATACAAGATGTACCCTCACTGGAAATCGAACCCGGGACCTCTGGGTCTGATGCCGGTGGTATGTACCGATAGACCAAAGAGGCGGTTAAAAACATACTATGTCTTAGCCCACTTATACCGCATTGCTCCCACCCAACCAAACTGTGAGCAGCCAAATTTGGATTTAATCTCGTGCACTGTAGATGCGCTTTAGCTTGCGGTAAGCTCGTTTACCACGCGCTGTCTGCTATTTTATATTGTTACTGTAAAGTGCATCTACAGTACACGATATTAAGTCCATATTTGGTCGGGTGGGAACAATGTGGTATAGGTGGGATAAGACCTTTACAATCGGTACAATACGTTGTGTGCTAGAATTTTCAAAGGTAGAAAGGTCCGAGGCACATTTCGGCACGCTGCGCTCGACTGCCCCGTTTTTATATAGCTTCGGGCGCATACCGTATACATTCTTGGAAGACCTCTATCCGAAATAACTGCCATCCGCGGTATTCCCCTTTTTCAATACAACTTTGCACTGCAACTTGAACGGTCTTTACCTATGAAATTGTCATTTTTTTCTCACATTTTTATTGATCTCTATTTTTTAATTATTATCAAAATACCTAAATAAATATTTAGTTTCGAAAATGGATTATGTCGTAATGTTAAAAATCTAAAAAAGAATTAAACACGCGTCTTAAATTCCTTATAAATGCTTCAAAGTACCTCTCCTCCTTGTTTGTCGTCAATTGGACTGCTTCGAACAGTTTTTTTTATGTAAGGCAAATGTGAGATTACATTCAATACCTAGTTACAATAATGTTGTCTGATTATATCTCTAAAGTTTTGTTAAATTTGGAGTTCACATGTACAAGAAATCCACAAATATTTTTGTATGACAATTCCAACTTCCGACAATTTCCCCATAGAAAACGGCAATTTCATAGGTAAAGACCTATTATAATATTAACACACCTTAGTAAGTATTGTTTTATACAAAGGGATAATGCTAAAAGCTTCCGCTTCTATTTTCTTCTGCTTTCACTCATAGGTGGTTATTTGGTTTAAAACTGTAGTTTTAAAATAAGCAAAATAATGTTAATAGGGTTTTAAAATTCTAGGTTGAGGCATTCCAGTTACGGCACCAATGGTTAGAGGCGTAGTAGAGCTGTTACCTAACTAAAAAAACATCGATAATACAGTTTAGTTTTTTATTACTTTTGAAGACATTATTTGAAGTAGATATTCTAGTAACGCTTTAAAGACAATGTAGCTTTGCTTATTATCATTTGGATTCTAAAGTACCAGGATAACATAGCTATGGAGGAGGTATTATAGTTATAGAGTTGCGACTGGCTAGAAAAAAATTCTTTACCTATGTACTATAACTACCGCCTTCATAGCTATGTTATCCTGGTACTTCAGAATCCAAACGATAATTCGGACAGCTACATTATACTTTACATATTAATATTATTCCGTTGTTACTAGAATAATGTATTCAATTATAATAAAGATCTAAACTGATTTATCAATGTTTTTAGTGAACAACTCAACTTTAATTATATGCAGTCCGCCTCAAACGTAATCTATTGTAAGTAATCCGAAGCGGCCTTGGGAGTAATGGGAGAATTGTAGATGTAGCATCAGTTAGACGATATCCATACAAAAACATTTTTATTTTGTATTATAAGATTTATAAGCGAAAAAAAAATAAAAATATACAAATTAGTCAAGCTATTTTTAAGAGAGACTAACGAACTGCAAGTCTTTTTTTATATATAATAATACAATGATCGTATAAAATAATAATATTTACTCTTATTCGCGGAAGCTTGTAAGGAGACCATATACCTCCAGTCGCTCATTACCGAACAGTAACTATTCATCACGTGTCACCCCATCGTCATCCATACTGACAATCAAAGTTCAATCAAAGTAGCCCAAATCAATACATATCATTCACGCACTAAGTACATCGACGTCAGACACCACTTCATACGAAACTCACTTGCACACTATGACATACAACTTAAATACACATACTTAAAGACACAAAGCATGATCGCCGATGTATTGACTAAACCTTTGCCGAAACTTAAGCATTGTAAATGTACAAAATCTTTAGGTTTAGCTTAAGTTCATAGTATTTTTTTGTGCTTTTTTTATCATGTTTGTTTTTGGTAGGAAGTTATATATTATGTATGGTTAAGTTAGCAAGTAAGGTGTACATAATGTCCTTTTTATTGTGTTAGTGTATAACACAATAAAAAGGACAATTAAAAGGACAAGGTTATTTTGTTCTTTGATATGTCATGTCATGTTTATATTTTTGGAGCATGTATAGGAAGATACAGGGTGTGCATATTGCGGGGGGTGTTAAAACCTCCTTTGTCAATATGAACAGCCTGTAGTATTCGAAATTCAATATTACACTTTTGAAGTGTATTCACACTCTTGACTCTGTCTTGTCTCCGTGTCACAATAAACTGCCTTTCTGTGAAATAGTACATTGTATTACAAGGGAGCAAAATAATATATTTACGGCGAGGGCACTATTTTGAATCCAGAGCGCAGTGAAGGATTCTAAATTAGAATCCTGAACGCAACGAGGGATTCAATATACGCCGCCCGAGGTGAAAATAATTTTGCGGCCGAGTAATACACTCTGCTTTTCATCCCCCTCTATAAGAAAAGCAGTAAAGACAACTCAAACTACCTACCTTTCTTTGTCGTTCGGATACATCATAGCGCTAGTCGAAAAAAATTTGAGTTATGAAAAAAAATATATATACAGTGCGTCCCAAAATTAACTCACATGGAGGGAAAGTACCTTAAATACTGAAGATATAAAATTTTACTGAAAGGAGACCTTATTTTTATTTTAAAAAGAAAACGAACTGCATTCACCGAATTTTGAATAATCACTTGTCTGAACTGGAAATCGAACCCGCTGAATGTAAAAAAAATATTTCTCTAATTTAATTGTACCGATCGAAAGACTCGATTATACCTAAGCATTTCTTCTAAATAACATAGCATCTTAAATAAAAGGAATACTACGAAATTTAACATTTAATGTTGAATAACAAGTTTGTGCAGCGTTATGAATAACCTTTTCTGTGACTGTCGTGCTCAATACAGACTTTAACATTTCAATGTAGGTATTACTAATTAGTGAAGATTGGAGCAATTATACCTAATTCCCTTTCATAAGTGTTTGATAATGTGATAAGTAACACCACCTCGATTGGTTTTAAAAAGTTTGAATAATTTCGTGCGGGTTCGATTCTCGGTTTGGACATGCTATTATTTAAAAAAAAATTGAATGCAGTTCTATTGTTATTTAAATAAAAATAAAGTCCTATTTCAATAAAACTTTCTATCTACAGTATTTGGTGTGGTCTATGCCACCATGTGACATAGTCATTGGAAGCCCTGGGGGCGTCCCACGACTATGCCATATGTTGGAATAGACCGCACCAAAGTAACTATTCAAACATTTTTAAACCAATCGAGCTGGTGTTACTTAACACATTATAACTTTAGCAAACACTTTATGATAATTGCTCCAATCTTCATTAGTAATACATTGAAGTGTTAAAGTTTTGAGCACGACAGTCACAGGAAAGGCTATCCATAACGCTGCACAAACTTGTTATTCAACATTAAATGTTAAATATCGTAGTCTTCCTTTTATTTAAGATGCTATGTTATTAAGAAAAAATGATAAGGTATGATCGAGCCTTTCGATCGGTACAATTAAATTAGAGAGATATTTTTTTTTACATTCAGCGGGTTCGATTCCCAGTTCAGACAGTTGATTACTTAAAATTCTTTGAATGCAGTTCGTTTTCTTTTTAAAATAAAAATGAAGTCTCCTTTCAGTAAAATTTTATATCTTCAGTATTTAAGGTACTTTCCCTCCATGTGAGTTAATTTTGAGACGCCCTGTATATATATATGTCCATCAGATTCCTTCCAGAAGTATCTCCGGGGATGCCGTAGGGGGGTTGAAAATTTTGTTAGATATTAGCTACGACTCACCGTTTACGAGATATTCTCAATTTTATAATATTCCGTTTTTGAAAATTTCTCGGTCCCGAAAAAAGTCCCGGCCCCATACAAAATCAGTTGATTTTTTTTTTAAGTACTGCACACCCTTTGCTAAACTTCAACCAATGCTTCTTTAATTGTTGTTCTAAATGTTTAATGTTCTAAATTCAAATCTCATCGTTTTGGACCCTGTTATGAAGCTGTTCAAAATTCAAATCTCATTTATACCCTCTTGTCATAACAGGTAAACAATGAATCGTTTTGGACCCTGTTATTAGATAAACAATCATCGCTTTTCGAATCGATGGGATGAAAACAATGTTGTTGTTTGTTTTTGTCGTGTATATGTTTATAAAAATATGGTTTTCATTCTTTTCTTTAATTCAAATTATTTCCAATTGTTATTCATACCTAATTATAATAATAATCAAAATTAGGTCAGGATATTGAAATAGGATGACCTGTTTAAAAAAATTAAATTAATAAAATGGTTGTTTAGTCTCATTGCTTAATCTATTAAATGTAGAATTTGCATCACCTAAAATGTTATAGAGATAAAGTAAGAGATTAATGTAAGATAACATATTAGGTATATACAAATAAATAAAAAAGTCAACGAGACTCGTAAGCGTTTCGGTAATATAATAAGTAAGAGTTTTAGACTGCATTTCCAAGAGTGGGTTCAAATCTCGACCGATGTCCATTTGCGGGGCAGGTGAGAGTTTTCTTTTAATTTAAATAGTAAATAATAAATATAAATAAATATTTTCTTACAATCACACCTATTATCTAAGCCCGTAGTAAATTTCTTAAGAAACTTGATAACGGATAAATATATACTATACTATACATATATATACATATAACTTCTCTGAATTGTCTTCGTCCATTTGGAAGAAATTGCTTTAGAACAGCTTATATTTTTATAACCAAATGAAAATACTTAGTGATTACTTGCTCAGTGAATACCTACTTAATTGTCGATTCGTGACATTCATAATGACATTATGATTTAAATGAGGCAGTTTGTCTTTGGAAAAAAAGAGATCTTATTAATAACTTATAGACGGCCAGTAGTACATGGAAATCGTACCAAATAAGTGGTGTTGCCTTGCATTAAATGAGGTAGTTCTGATTTTTGTATATGTTAGTAGTGATGAGATGGTAATGACAAATCCTAGTTTTCCACCTCGAAAGCCCTTTGGATCATTGTTAAATACTTAAAAATCCATAAAATTTCCAGATATTTTTCAGTTTTTGTCAATTTTTACCACCAAGGATCTGAGTTACGGCAAATGTTACTATGCACTATTTAAAGTAGACTAAATTTGCAATAAAAAAAAAATAATTTGGTTTTTGTAAGTTAAATAGTTTTTAAGATAAGGCTTTTTAAAAGTTTGCAAAGTTTCAAAAAAAGGAAGTATTATAGTTTTTTTAGTTTTCGACATTTTGATCCATAGTAGTGGGTTTATGGCAAAAGTTAATTTATTAGTTATTAAAGTCCATTAAATTTCCAACAAAATGAGACCAATTAGTAATATCAACTTACACTTTGATAGTTCCTGAGACAGCTGTTCAAAGTTATTGAGGTAAGTAAACAATTATGGAATAGAAGGGTTTGCAAAATGAAATACGCCCTAAAGGAAGCAGGATCTGGGAGGTGGTGGGATCAATTATGTACATAGTATGTATATTTTTGATGGACCAGGCTCGTCCTCTAAATCCACAGCACACCTTTTGGGGGGCAGCTTGCTGAGGTATAATTTCTTCATCGAACTGCTCAGGAAGGTCAAAATCGTCCTTTGATGGTGGCTTATCAATCAATGGTTCATCAATGTCATCACACATCAGGTCTGGTATGTTCTCGCATGATTGGCCAATGCAGAAGCTGCAAACAGCCGAACATTTGAGTCCTGCTTTCCTGCAACCACATCTGCTGGTACAACTTTACATCTTTGGTATGCTTTCAAGGTGATTAAAGTTTGCGTGTCATTAACAGGGTAGAACGGGAACACCTCCCAGATCCTTCTTCCTTTAGGGCTTACTACCTTTTGCAAACCCTTCTATTACATAGTTGTTTACTTACCTACCTCTATAACTTTGAACAGCTGTGTCTCAGGAACTATGAGGTGTAAATTGACATAATTAATCTCATTAGGACCCTTAAACACAAAGGCTGGCAACGCATATGCAACCCTTCTGGTGTTGTAGATGTCCATAGGCGACGATGACTACTTCCCATCACGTGGCTCGTCTGCTCGTTTGCCCCTTTTTAATATATATATATAAAAAAAAAAAAAATTGCTGGAAATTTAATGGACTTCACTACATAGTATAAAACAAAGTCGCTTTCTCTTTCCCTATGTCCCTTTGTATGCTTAAATCTTTGAAACTACGCAACGGATTTTGATGCGTTTTTTTTTAATAGATAGAGTGATTCAAGAGGAAGGTTTATATGTACTTTTTATCCCGATATTCCCACGGGAACGGGAACCACGCGGGTGAAACCGCGGGCGGCCGCTAGTTAATAACTAATAAAAAACTTTTGCCATAAACCCACTATTACGGGGTCAAAATTGATGCAAATAAAAAAAAACTGTTTTACTTCTTTTTTTGTGATTTTGCAAATTTTAAAATAGCCGTATCTTAAAAACTAATTGGGCTACAAAAACTAAATTATTCTCTTTTTATTGCAAATTTAGTCTTCTTTAAAGCGTGCATGGTAACATTTGCCGTAACTCAGGTCCTTGGTGGTAAAAATTGTCAAAAACTGAAAAATATCCGAAAATTTTATGGATTTTTAAGTATTTAACAGTGATCCAAAAGGCTTTCGAGGTAGAAAACTTGGATTTGTCATTAGCATCTCATCACTACTAACATATAAAAATATCAGAACTACCTCATTTAATGCAAGGCAACACCACTTATTTGGTACCATTTCCATGTACTATGACGGCGGACTGATAGTCAGTTCCGGGCCCCTAACACTCGCGGCGGGAGGTGCGACAAGGAAGTGCGGGCGCTACAGCAACGCGCACTCTGCAATCGACAACTCGGATGGGTCTCTCAGCGGTGCTGCTACTATAGTTTCGCGATGGCGGCGATGTACTACCGGCATTAATGCTGTTGGTGTAACTTTCAGCCAATCTCAATATTAAAATTATGGTTTGAAACACTTTTTAGGTTCAAAATGCGAATTAATTGCACTCGTTGCAAATATAATGTCTTGTTTATAATTTGTCAGCTCTCTATGCACAACTAATTTTAAAATAGTAAAAACATTTTGGATAATATGTAGATTGGGCTATGACCCACAAAGCAGCCCCAATGCAGATTGGTGAGTATTAACGATTGCAACCCCAGCCGGGACCAATAGCTTAACGTGCCTTCCGAAGCACGGAGAATCGTGATGAAACACTTTTTGGTCACCCATCCCGTGACCGACCATTGCGAAAGTTGCTTAACTTTAACGATCGCAGGCCCAGCGCGCTAACCACTGCGGTAGTAACGATTTCTAAAAACATTACTCACTATAAAACCATCCTCTCTAGCTGAAGTGCATCGACGACGTCCTTGTCCAGCCCCCTCATTCATGAACCATCGGAAACGCTCCCGACAGCGGAATGTCAGCCCTGTCTCTGTCACTCACTGTAGAATAGACAAAGACAAAGCACAGAATTCGAATCCAATTCCGTTTCCGACGGGTTGTGAATCAGGGGGCAGGTCTTCGAGTGGACCGACCAGTCTCGGTGAGAAGAAGATTGGCTGAACAATACCTGATAGCACGTAGACCTGCTTAAGCTCCCCGAGTGCTGGCACATCACCGTAGAGCGCGACTTCAATTTGCTCACGAGCACGCTCACTGGACGATTGAGCAATGGAAGAATATTTTGTTTAGTGATGAGTCCAGAATTACTATAAGAGCGCCGTCATGCATCTGCGAATTCATAGGTGAGAAAAGGAGGGGTTTGTTTCCTGTGCCATTGTCAAAGCTGTAGGCTTACATGTGTGGGGGCAATTTCTTAGGTCATGGCCCAGTCTCCATATCCATTCTTAAGGTAGGCCTGTGCTTCAGCAGTAGGGACATTAAATGGCTGATGATCCTGTGCCCCAGCAGTAGGGACATTAAATGTCTGATGATGATGATCAGTTGGCTTGAATGAGTGTGTCAATTCCCTTTCTTCGCAGGAGTCCCCTTTAACACACCTTTTTCCCAGTCGCCCTAGCAGTGGGGACAGGGAAAAATTTAAGGGATAAAAGTGTCCATCAAACAGTCTTTTTTAACGATGGGGCCAGCCACGAAATTGACATGTTTTACTTCTTAATAAAGTACCTTAAATCGAAAACCATTTCGAGATTTTTCAATTTTAAACACCGTACATATATTTTCTGACTTTTTAATAATTTATTTAATCAAATATTCGATAAAACAAACCTTTTTTTATCGTGATCAAAAAATAATAATGAATGACATAACTATCGCCAAGATGAGATATGGAACCATAGAGTAACTTTTTATATAGGTATAGGAAATAGAGACCAATCTTCGGCCCCTTTATTGGTAATATATAAATAGCGCTATCTGTTGCCTGGTGCTAGCAACTTTTGGTGTATAAATACAAACTTATACACATTACTGTCTTATAAACATACACACACATAGGTATTGTATACATATTATTATATTTTGGTAAATGGAAAATAAATAATAATAAGAGATAAGATAGCCAGTTCCTCAGTTATTGAGGATTCCGGGAGTAGTGCGCTTCCACCTTCAGCCTTATCACCACTTATCATCAGGTGTGATGAAGGCTAAGTGGTACCCCGTTGTGAATAAATAAATAAACTTTGTGTAAATGAAACATAGGACCCTTAATTCGATTCTGTCCGACACCACGGACAGCTATTTAAATAAAATCTGGACTGTTATAAATTTATTTTAGTAAGATTTTTAGTCTACCAAACCATAGAGTATATTTTACAAAAGTGTTTGAAAAATTAAATAAGTATATGGCTTCACTATAAATGTCAGTTTTAAACGAAAATGGCGTAGACTCCGTTCTTTTTATGTGTTATTTGCATATAAATTGATGTTTTTGTATGTGTTTTTAGTTTGTTAGAGGTTAGATGTTATTCCATTAAGAAAACATATAACATGTGTCTTTCATGTGTTATTTTATTTGCTAAACTGACTCTCGTTAGAGTTGTCCGTCACAACGGACAACGCCAAATGTATGGTAAAATCTAGTTGTCCATCATGCCGGACGTCGTCAATACGATATTTTACAGATTTTTTTTTATTTTTTTTAAATGTTTTTCGAAATATTAGCTACACAAAACAAGTTTTCATTTTGAATTATCTTGAATATTTTCAAAGATATAGGACTTCAAACTTTATAATTAGACAAGGACAGGACGCTATCTTAGTGACGTCAGTGGATTAGTAGCGTCATAGTCACGCCATAGAAGATTTCGTTTTAGAAAGAGACAGCTATAGTCAAAATCAAACAGACTATAATTCTTTTATTATAAAACAGATTCAAATTATTTTTTCACATTTGGTATTCTTAATTGCAATATTTTATAACGTCATCATTAAATATCTACATTTCAACAACAGTAAAATACCCTATTATATATCGTCGTCCTTGTATAGGACACCGTTCAAAAGTGAACGATGGTATACCGGAATATTTGCGCTAATGATTGACATATGCATCAATAATGTATGGCTTCTATCAAGGAAACCAAAACGTCCGAATAAAGTAAAAAACCTGAAGCTTAAAGATTTCAGGTTAGAAATTTACAAGGCTCCAATAACCATGAACAGGTCTGCAAAACTCAAGGGTGAAGAATCTTCTGTACGCCATGACTGTAACCCTAGGCCTCCTGATGACAGCCGTTATGATAATGTCGGAAATTTTCCGTCAACCAAAGAAGAAGTTCGTTGCATGCATTGTACAAAAAAGACCAGTTTACTGCTTGAAGTGTGATACCAGGCTTTGCTTCGTCACGGGAATAAATTCTCGTAACAGTTTTTTACATTTTCATGTAAAATAATATCGTAATATGTATAAATAAATACTTTTTTAGCTTTATCTTGTTCTTTTTTTATTACAAGATTTCTCCGATATGTATTCGGCAATGTCCGGTACAGCAGACAAGTCAGTCTACTATTACTCTTCTGTAAGTTTGGCAATGTCCGCTGTGGCGCACATGTTTTTCCTGAGAAACTACGTCTTCCAGATTTTTTTTATTATTTTTTCTGAAGTCTATTAGATACTAGTAGGTAGATTATATATCTAAAATTTTTAGATATTGGTACTAATATCTCTGTCGAATTAAGGGTTAACAGTGCACCTTTTATCCTATCCTACTAATATTATAATCCTACTAGTTTGGATGTTTGTATGTTTGTTACTCAATCACGCCAAAACGGCTGAACGGATTTGGCTGAAATTTGGTACACAGATACTTTGTAGCCTACTTTTTATCCCGAAAAAACATGACATTCCCGCGGGATAACCGGTTTTCAAGGTGCAGCCATCTCTAGAGGTCCCGGGTTCGAATCCCCATCGAGTAAATATTGTAAACGAACTTTTTAATAATTCCTTGAGGTCCGGGTGTATGTGGTATACCCGTCATTGTTTCCCATTTCCATAAAAAGTAGTGCTCAAGCTAATATAGTCGGTATTGGAATTGGAAAAATCATGTGATGATGTCCAATATTTATTCAATTTGTTTATTTTATTTTATTCTTCGCTGAACCGCTATTCTACTAATATGTTGTAATTTATGTAATGACTAGCTTTGGACTACACGACGTTATCCCGCGGAAAAGTGATATTTTTTCGGGATAAAAAGTACGTAAAACCTATGTTCCTCTCCAGGCTACAAAGTATCTGTGCCCCAAATTTCAGCGAAATCTGTTTAGCCGTTTTGGCGTGATTCATTAACAAACATACAAACATCCAAACATCTAAACTTTCACATTTATAATATTAGTAGGATAAGCTAGCAGCAGCATGCACTTTTCACTGCTTTCACATATAACAAATTGAAAACTAATGGTGAGATCGTCAACAAACTGGCGTCTTGGCAAAGAGACAAGTCAATCTCAGTCTTAGCTAAAAGCCGATTTATTTATCACTAAAGGCTCAAGTAACATCTGGTCGGTGACAAGTGCTTAAATGACACTTTGAAATTGTCAAATTATCGCGTGCTTCCTGCCAAGGATCGAGGCCGTGCCAACCAAAGTTTGTCAAATTAGAGCCTAGTTTCAGTTCGGTACAGTCATTAATTCTATATTCAAGCCTTTATATGTATGTAAGCCCACATGCCCTCGTATTTTGTAGCGACTCCAAGTGCGCTTTAATTTAAGACTTCCTTGATTTCGTATAGAAGAACACCGAAGTAAGTCTCTGAATATGTGCTTAACTATCGTTTAGATTAAAAACTATCTAGCAAAGGAGGATGTCAAATTATACATTATTGAAACGGAATTTTTCCTTATCTTTACCCTATAGATGTGCATTATTGAAAAAGTGAGCGATTTTTTTCATTTTAAATCTTCTAATTGAAATACCATCAGGTAGATGAACTCAATGAATGAAGGTAGACGAATTTTATGAATTGATAAGGAGAATGGGTCATGCATGACCCACCAAGCGGGCCGCATATTCGTAAATACCCAACGCGTTAGCCATTCAGGAAATTTCGGTTGCCGCTCGGGCGCTTGGTATATACCAGCTCTTTACTATATGCCAATCAGTATTGTTTTAACTTTCTAAAGGTGGTGATTATTATGAAGGAAAATTCAATATGACTGATTTATGTTTTTATGTATTATCGCAGAGATATTGTAATTTTAATAGTGACTTCGTATTTTTTTCTATAAACAACAATTAGTTGTGTGGTGTGCAAAAATAACCACGAAATTTAAGGCGATCGCTTCGCTGCGCTTTGCGATCTTGAAGGAAATTTTGAAGCATATAATGACAATAGTGAAAAGGAAACTACTGAAATAGGGCTTAATCAACGGCCAAAACGAGGACGAAAAGAAAATTCGTTGGTTATACGCTAGCTCAAAGAAAATGTCGTAAGTATGCTAATTTGCTGTACAAAGGAAATAGTAAAGAAGTAAGTGCAAAGATGTTTAAAAGCTACGCATGCGTTTGCAAAAACAGTGCCATTTAAAGGTGTCTAATGAAGAAAGAAGAAAAGAATTTGATAAATTTATCACACTTGGGTTGTACGAAGCTCAGCAGGTCTACTCTAATTCAACGAAAAACGAAATTTCTTTCGAAACTTCGCACATTTCCTACCACCGACTTCTTCGTTTCGAAACTTCGTTGAAACGAAAATGCTTTGACGTTTAAATTTTCTAAGCCTACTCTAATTCAATTTAATAACGAACGAAAATTGAAGTTTGGCAGTTTTTAGTTCGCAGTTTTGACGAACTCAAAATCGTTACCTTTCTATTTTCGTTTGAGTCGATTTTTATTAAAATATTAACTGATATGGCTACGAGGCAGCTTTTAATCGCTGCTGCTTTGCGCGAAGAACGCTTGGAGAGGAGAAAGAACCGGCAGCACCTGCGAAATCAGTTATTTATAGCGAATATTCCCGATCTAGAGTTTATAGGAAATTACAGACTCAGTCAGGAATTATTCGAGGAGCTGTGGACTGAGATAGTGCCTTTATTACCTCCAGGGGCAAGGCGACAAGAGTTCAAGCCAACCCTTAAAGTAAGTTTGTACTATGTAAACACGCATTTCAATGAACTTTTCGATTTTACTTTTCATAAGCCTGGTTATCGCTTTTCAGATATAGATATTGACTTAAACAACAGCACTTAATGCACCGCATACAGGTACTAGCAAAGCACATAAGATTTCTTCAAAATCTCAAAAAAAGGAATCATATTAAGCGGAAATAAGTAGTAAATATAGGTACCTAGTGATAACCGATTAACGATTTTTTCATTTAGTTCATTTTCAATACTAAAGTTCTATTTTATTTATTTTCAGGTGATTCTGGATATCTTCTAAGGGAGTGATGACACCCGTCGATAATGCTGTTGAGGACTCTCTAGAGGGAAGATACTGCCATCCAAAAACGTCCACGCTGCACCGTTGAACGCACATTTGGTGTATTGAAAGCTCGATGGTAGAGATGTCTTTTGTCTAGCTTGTCCATTACTGCCCAGAAACAGCAGCTAAAGTTATAGTAGCCTGCTATTTGTATAGTACATATTTATAAGGGCTGGTATGGAGGTCCGGAGTTTTTTTTCCCGAGGAGGGAGGTCCCTATTTGACAGAAGAGGATCACCAAACGGACAGAGCCAGGCAGATTCGCAGGGAAATTGAGACAGCCGCATCTTCGACTCGAGCTTTACAGGCAGGTCGAGGGAAAAGCGCTGTATTAATACAAACTTTAGAAAGGAACCAGGAAGATACATTCATACCAAACCAATTAATAAAATTGTAATATTGAAATAAAACCCACTTGTGTAACTTTTTTTTTGTCATAGGAGATAATCATCAGTGTCTCAGTTAAATGTACCTACGACAAGACGAGGAAATCGTTATGCATGCCTAACTGCGTGTTTGCTACATATTTGCTTGCTGCATTCTTATAATATCCAAATAAAATGTAGCCTATGTCACCCGGGAAGAATGTAGCTTTCTAATGGTCAAAGAATTGTCTAAATCGGTCTAGTAGTTTCGGAGCCTATTCGATGCAAACAAACAAACAATCAAATCTTTCCTCTTTATAATATTAGTTTAGAAGACTAGCGGATCATCGCAGTTTTACCCGCTTGCTACCCGTTCCCGTAGGAATATCGGGATAAAATATAGCCTATGTCACTCGGGAAGAATGTAGCTGTCTAATGGTCAAAGAACTTTCCAAATCGGTCTAGTAGTTTTGGAGCCTATTCGATGAACAAACAAACAAACAAACAAACAATCAAATCTTTCCTCTTTATAATATTAATATAGATTAAAAAGACAATATCAATGTATTTAATGGTTTTTATTTCTTACTTCAATACATGATATTAGCTTACATTTAACATTTACAAAACAAGAAACATATCGTTACATATTACAACAAATTGGTTAAAGGATAAGCACTGATCATACAACATTATAGTACATTATATTATAACCTTTATGAGAAAAAAATCTCATATAAATATTAGAATATTTTCCTTTTAAACAAATATAAAGTTGTAGGTTCCTACCTAAAACCTATAACTTTATATTTGTTTAGTCCTTTTATCCTTCGCGAGCAGTCGCCCGGATAGCGAAAGGTCGTGAGTTCGAATCCCATCGCAGCTGGTTGTAAGCCGGGTCGACTTTTTCTAAATACCTACTTCATTTTTAATTTTTCACTAATAAAAATTGCATAGTGTATGCAAGAAAGTATAAAATTAAATAACTAAGCAATAAGTTTGAGGTGCGAGGTTGGAGTTGGTTGGTAACAGGAGAAAATCTTTATTATTTAAAGTTGTTCTCGCAATAGCTCACACAGCTGCAAATGGCATGGCAGCCCTGATGCCTGCGAGCTCAGCGTTCCTTACTGTCTCTCTCTCTACGCGCCCATCTTCATACTGGTATTACTGATACAACCTGCTTCTGACGTCTGTAGCAGGCAGGTAAGGCTGCAAAACAACATTCAAATAAGTTCCAAAATTGTATACCTACATACATTGCAGGGAATACTTATTATATTTTTTAGTGATACACAGTAACTTTCTTGTAATTTTAATTGTCTCCGTAGTTTAAAAGTATGTGGATCACAGAGGGCGGCACAGGTAGTTTTTGTATGGATTGTTAGGATGTAAGTATAATTAGGTACCTTTTGTCACTACTGAATCGTCTTTGTGCAACCACCCATGGAATTGAGAGTGTCGCACAACTCCTCCCACAGCCTCTTTGTCTGGACCTTTCCTTCTATACTCCTCAATCTGCCGCGAGCATGATCTTTATGTTCATCGAGTAGTACAGTGATTTGCTGAGGAGTTGTTGAACAGGAATTTGGAGCCATACTGAAAAGATGTGGTGAAACTAAATAATAGGAACCTATTACGAAAATATTATTTAAATAAGAATTAGGCGTGCAAAACATAAATATTAATACTTACTTTCTTTGGTAATTCCGTATAAATAACACCAAATTATGCACCAAATATTTTGAAATTTTGAAGTAACGGCTGACGGCTCAGCTAATGTCATACTGCGGACAAGTTACGTTGTCATACGACGACAAGCATAAATCTGGGTCGGTGATAATCATTGGAACTAATTTTTCATACGAATGTTCATTTTGACACCTAATTTTGTACTGCAAGTGGCTCCTCTGTCACCGGAACATACAGGAATGTGGGACTATAGAGGTCAGTGGGGACTATAGACATCTTAACTTGGGCGGTTATCAGTCATTGAAAGGGTACTTTTAGTGTCACTGTGTTTTTCGACATAAACTGGAATTTTAATTGCTCATTTATCAGTTTCTGGGTTATTAAACATAGTAAACCATTACTAATTAAATACATTCTTAAAATTATTAAACCAACGTTTTAATTTTAAAGTTAATTTAAAAACCGGTTATTTACCGTAAATGACATTAAAAGAACCTACGTAATGTTGTTCATTCCATTCGTTCACGAAAATTGTCTATGGATTCGAACTTTTCGTGCGCGTCCGAAAATGTTCAAGAGTAGCGGCAGAAACGAAACTTCGTTTAAATTTCTTTCGTTTCCGAAATTTCGTTTCGGAGAACAAGAGTAGAGCTCCTGTTACTGTACATTTGTTCAAACGTTACGGAAACAGGTAAAAAACGGTCGTATGTATCAAATAATTCTCAGGGTAAAAAGCAACGAAACTTCTACAGAACATAAAAAATTTCAAACATTCCTTTATGCCGTGACATGTTTTTAAACACTTTTCAAGTTACTATGCAAGAGATCACGATTTGTTTAAAAAAACTCCTTTATGGTGATATCAATTAAGTGATCGTAGAGGACTTTCTCGAAGACGATCTCTCGTCGAATCCAGCTCGGATGGGCAGCGTTTGGGAAGCTCCGGCATATATTTGCGTCCAAAATTCCTCAATGTCTCAAGACTAAGGTCTTTGACCAGTGTGTGTTGCCAGTTATGACTTATGGAAGCAAGACGTGGTCTTTTACTATGGGTCTCATAAGAAGGCTCAAGGTCACCCAGCGAGCAATGGAGAGAGCGATGCTTGGTATTTCCCTGCTCGATCGAATCAGATATGATGAGATCCGCAGGAGAACTAAAACGACCGACATCGCTCGAAGGATTGCTCAGTTGAAGTGGCAGTGGGCGGGACACATAGCGCGGAGAACCGATGGCCGTTGGGGCGGAAAGGTTCTCGAATGGCGACCGCGAACCGGACGACGTTCCGTGGGCAGGCCCCTAGAAGGTGGACCGACGATCTGGTCAAGGTCGCGGGAAGCCGCTGGATGCGGGCAGCGCAGGACCGATCGTTGTGGAGATCCTTGGGGGAGGCCTATGCCCAGCAGTGGGCGTCGTACGGCTGAAATGATGATGATGAGAGGATTTTTATTTTGGTGGGTAGAATTAAACTCCGCAAGAACAAATAGATTTTGTTTATAATATTATAAATGGATTACCAAAATATGAGTCCCGTTATAGAAGGTCTCAAAATAACGTTGCGTTGTATTTACAAACAGGATTTATGATTTATATATCACCGAATTTAAACAAATCCATGGCCACTACAACAAAGACTATGTTTCACTAGCCATTTTTAGAAAGGTTTTTCTGGAACGGTTTATTTTGCGATTTAAAAGTCTTAAGAAAGACACCTGTTAATAGATGTGACATATTTGCAGCAAAACAAAAGGTCCCAAATGTTTTGTTAGACGAAGATCGAAACCGATTGTTTTCTGAAAAAGAAAATTATTGAAAACAAACTGAAACTTTACGTTGTCTTATGAATAGCCACATAGGAAAGGGAAAGTGGATGAATCATTCGAATGGATCAAATTTGACACGGAAAAAACGTTACCACTTCCACGTATTCCAACGAATATGGTGTTTTTATAAAAGGCAACTCTGGCTATAAAACTGCGGCGTCCTGTGTCTTGTACAAATCAAGGATATTGTTTTGTTTCGGTTGAGGGTGAAGCTGAAACGTGTGCCCAAGAAATAGATTCCTGTTTGAAAAAAAAATATAAATGAAATAATGTGGCCTAATGTTGAACACCTGTCATTGTGGAGCGATAGTTGCGGATTCCAAAATCGTAACATAAAAATACTGCTCTAACTTAAAGTCTTTTAGCCAGCCACCTACCCTAAAAGTCATCATCATCATCATGTCACCCTTAAAGTAATTGACATAAATTTTCTTGAATCTGGTCATTCGTTTCTTTTTCGCCAAATGACACAGACTTCGGTAAAATTGAAAGCCATTTAAAAAAATTCAAAGAAGAAGATTATGTAACTAAACTTTTTCTTGTCCACTTATACGTAATAACACCTACACTTATACACTTATTTAAATTATACTGGATTTCTCATCGTTTGATTAGAACTGGCCAAACAAAAGAGCATGAAGTAATGAGTCTTTATTTTTTTTCTGTTAAAACAAAGGCATGGATGTCATTCCATTAACTAGCCCCATTTGACATTCAAAGGTATCATAAGTTATTTGCTTCCGAGTCCTTTTGGTCATTTGTTTTTTAATACGAATCGCAGTGAGCTTGGCATCTATCGATAAAATGTTCAGAACAGAAACAATATTGGGCGTTTTTCTACCCACCCGTTTATTTAGTTTAGAATTCCATGCTTCGACACAGTTGTTCGTACTGTGTCGTTCACCAAATGTTTTCCAAATATCAGCCCAAAATGTATTTTTTATATAATATCTATCCAATATTTACGTAATTTCTGATACTGATTGCTATCAGTCATCTGACTACAAATATAATTCCATGCATCTTCAATATTATGTTCAGGGACAAGTGAACTGCACATAATAAAATATAAATATAGACTAGTACTATTACTGGGTGTAACACACGATAGGTCAATAAGCTATTTGTAATGGATTCCTGATTTGGTTCTCACACACTTAAATAGTAGAAGTTAGACGGTATAGTATCCGGGTTGTACAATGGTTTGTTTTTAGTATTAGAGTTGGTAAACGGATCATGTAAAATGTTGCAGAATAGTATGGGATGATATGTTTAGTTCAATAATTCGTAGTAGGTATATGAGAGATAGGAAAATAGTAGTTTATGTGACTGTCGCATAATGAGGGGTATTAAAACACGAGTAGGAGTTTAAAAAACGAGCCTTGGCGAGTTTTTTAATAGTATTCCACGAGTGTTTTAATACCGAGTTATGTGCTGTCTCATACACTACTTTATCTACACTCATTACATTTATTATATATTTCAAAAATAAAGCAAACCAATATTAATTATAAAATGCGAATTGGTGCCAAACCCCACTCATAGAAGTCTATATGGTCTATTCCTTCTAAATTCAAAATTCTAACTTTAAACAAGTTTCTGATTGTTGCCGGCTAAAAAAGGGCTTGAAAGAGTTGGAAGTCAGGGCCGGTAAGTCCTACGGTTGCCATAGAGACTGTAAAATTAAGAAATATAAGTGTTTTATAATGAGTGACAGCTGTATCCGGGTGTTTCATAATGGTCATTATGAAACACCCGGATACAGCAGTTTTATTTTTTAAAGTTGACTATGGCATGAAATATATCATTAGACGTTCAGGCATGATTTCATAATTCGAATATTATAACATGAGTGTAGATAAAAGTATTTTTGGAGGAAGTAGATAATTTATAGTATTGGATTGGTATAAATAGTAATATAAAGTTAATTTGTAATTATTTCTTTAATTTTAATGGTAGGTAAATAAATTTCACGGTAAGCGATTTCTAATGTAGAATATATGTGGCGAATATTCTCATAAATATTCGGAATTACTAAGTTGAAATGCCTGAATAATTGATTGGAATTTTGGGGATTGTCTTATCTTTTAAAATAAGTCGATAATTCCCTGATTCTACATATGCGGGGATATTGTATCTTTCGATGATATGTCCATTTAGGATATTATGTACTCCTATTGATAAAGTTAATAAAATCTTCTTTGAGCCTTATTCTATTAGTTGTAAAAATGACGTTTAAACCCTTATAAAGTTTGAATTGATTTCTATATTAACTTGAACATTTTGCAAAAGATGGTTTTATGAATTTAGTCTTTAGTATAAGAATATCTTTAGACCCGTATGAAACTCGGTTGCAAAAAGCTTTCCATTATCTCTTCATTAGTTTAAAGCTGGATTAAAAGCTAATGAAAACATTATCTTAATGAGCGTTGCACAAAACCAATTCGATAAAATATAAATGTTCATTAGATAAAGTCGCCTTTAAGCCGGGGCTCGACCGCGAAATGAACGGACAAAGTTGAGCTGGGCGACGTATTGGAAGCGAGACATAGTTAAAATTACAATAATGTGTTATAGCTCGACCTAAAAATAGCTGCCAGCAACGGTGTCAAATCAAAGCACACTAAACAAAGCGCCCGTGCGTACAATCGAGCGAGCAAGCGAACACTGGTTCTTCTTCTAATTTGACAGTGATGTACCGTGCCGGGGCACTTTCCCAAGGACTGGAAATTTTGCCGGCATTCCCAAAGTGGGAATTAATGGGAATTTTTGTTATATATTTTTTGAATTTTTAAGATATTTGAATTGAATTCGAATCACTTTTTTATATTGTATTTGTATAGGCTTGCTCTTGGCTTCATACTGAACCTTATGGTTGAGAAGAAGCCTAAGATTGTGCGAGCTTACCCAGAAGCAGCCTATTTACTCTAGCTTTATTATTTTAGCTATTCACTTTATGGTGAACTAATAAGTACTAAAAACGTCAGCTAACATTTAAATGTCATAATGACGAAAATTCCCAGTAAGTTGGCAAAATTCCCGGCAATATGCCCAGTTTAATCCTTGGACCATTTTTATATGATTATAAAAATTATTTTACCATGTACGACAATTTTAAAATAAGATTTTAAACTGTTTGATTACCTATATTGAATTACGTAATAAATAGCCACCAACATCAAAGGTTTATTTTTTTATAATCAACAGACTAAATAACAAATCAATCTTGCCAATGATGATCAACAAACTATAAAACTGTAACCCCTTGTTTTCACCAAGAAACAAGTTAAATACTAGTTTTATACAAAACTTGTAGAAGACTTGTTGAAAACAAGTATTTGTTACAAACATGTATTGTAACAGTCCCAAATTTTCTCGTTCACACTGTGTAACCAACAAGTATTTATACAAGTTTAAAACTAAACAGCGTTTACACACTGAAGTCTGTGACATGCTAAATATTGTCTAATGCATTGACAGCGTTTTCACCTACAAGCAAACAGCCGTGTTTTAGACAAGTATTGTTTGTTTTATTGAAATACTAGCTGACCCAGCGCGACTTCGTTCCCGTGGCCCTACCCCCTACTCCACCCTACCCTACCCCTACTCCACCCTACCCTACCCGTACTCTACCCCTACCCTACCCTACCCTACCCCTAACCTACCCCTAACCTACCCCTACCGTAGGGTAGGGGTAGGTTAGGGGATAAGGATATAGGGGTAGCCCTATATCCTTCCTTGGACTTCCACGAACATTTCAAGACCAAAATTAGCCAAATCGGTCCAGCCGTTCACGCGTGATGTCGTGACCAAGGAAAATAGGGATTCATTCTGGCCCTACCCCCTACTCCACCCTACCCTACCCCTACTCCACCCTACCCTACCCGTACTCTACCCCTACCCTACCCTACCCCTACCCTACCCTACCCCTACGTTACCCCTACCCACCCCTACGCTACCCCTACCCTACCCCTACCCCTACCCCTACCCAACCCTACCCTATCCCTACCCTACCCTACCCCTACCCTACCCCTACCCCTACCCTACCCCTACCCTTTTTTTTTTTTTTTTTTTATTTTTTTTTTTTTTAAAGTAGGGGGAATGCGGTTATGCATCCCGAAGGTATGTGGGACTCGCCGCTAAAGCCCTACCCACTAAACTACTGATTCCCACACCACCTAACACGCAGGACCTACGGGACCGTGATATCACGCACCGTGTGGTCCTGGTGTTGACGCCCCAACGGGCCCGGCACTTGGAGGACCACCGAATGGCACTCGTTCCCTGACAAAGGACTAAGGAGGAACGAGGTGCGCATAGCGTCTCCTCCTTCCTCCTGGCCGTCTCCGTCGGAGCGGGTCTGCGTCCGCATCCGCCTCTCGCTCCCTCTCTGCGGCCTCCTTCTGTGACATCACGTCCTCACAGAAGGAGACCACCGCCTGCCATGACCTGTCATTACCCAGCATGGCGACTACCACGCTGGGAAGCGAGAGGTCCCCTCCAATGACTGCTATTACCTCTCTCCGCTGTGACGACCACGTCGGACACTCTGCAAGAGTGTGCTCCGTGGTGTCGACCGGTGCACCGCAGTCGTGGCACACGGGAGCACCCTACCCCTACCCTACCCCTACCCTACCCCTACCCTACCCTACCCCTACCCCTACCCCTACCCCTACCCCTACCCCTACCCTAAACCTACGCATTTGAAATAACTTTGAAAATCTCCCCGTTTCCCCAAAGCGGAAAAACTTTAATATTTTGTTTACGCTCCATACATTGTTCTATGAAATTCAATGAATGCCTTTATTTACATTTTTTGAAGTTTGAATATGTGGAGAGATTTTCATTTCAACATTTATCCAAAACATCTGACATATAAATATACTGACAGTTTTAATAAAATGACTATGAACTCAGCATTGTTTGTATGAATATAATGCAAGTGCCCGTTTTTTCTGCAAAGGGGTTTACTAATTTGATATCTGATCGTTGTAGAGTAAGATTTTAATCAATTGCCGATGTCAGTTATGTATCAATATCATACAAATGTATATATATAGTTTGGTTTATTATAATGAGAGACCTGACCTCATGGAGGTGGAGGGGAACAGTCTGAGAAACAAAACTGACCATATGGTGTGCTGGAACGGCCAGAAGGGAGGACTCGAGGGGCTGCGACAAAAAGGATGGTCCATAGTCAACTTATTAGTCATTAGACGAGAAGGCCTAAATAGAAACACCGAGGTTAAGACTTTGGCTCAAGGAGACAATCAAGTGATCTGTACCAACTACAAACTACAGGCACATCGTGATCAGGACGAACTCAAGGTAAACCTCAGTAGGATACATAAGAATAATGAGGAAATAATGAAATCTATCCGATCTGGGGTGACTAAATTGGGGCTAATAGTGAACGAAGATGAAACCATGCAGTCTGCAGATTACTTGTGCTGTGGGAAAGTTCCCATCTTCAGAGGAACAATCTGTGGACTGAAGACCAAACGATGGTCTCGAGTTGCCTGTGTAACAAATGACCAGCTTCCGACTCTAGGCAATAATCTTGTCCACGGTCAGTTCTAATGCCTTAACAGTTTCTCATTTTGCAGAGTCATCAATCAATTCCATAGTTCACTATAATTTTATAGGGAATTTTGTTCGCACAATATTAGAATTCCACAACCCCGCACTAAGGGGGAATATGTTAAAGGCAAATTCTAAGGAGACACTTAACTTTAATTCACCTGAATATAAGGCTGCCTTGCTTTATCTCGACCCTTCATTAGGGGGTGCAACCGGGTTATCCTTAACTCGATTTTTAATCCGAGCATTTCCTGATCCGGTGACTGAAGATCTATCATTTTGGAAACTGGTTCATTCAACTGGCTCAGACTGGGTCAAACGACTTGCTATCACTGCAGGGCATCCGACCTTAGCGAGTTACATGGAATCGCATTTTAATCAATTATTAGAGGATCCGACCTCCTTGAATATAAAGCACGGAATTAGTTCCAAGACAAAACTGAAATTAGCAATTAGATCGGCTCTAAGAAATCAATGTGGATTTATAGAGAACAAGATGGTAGATGATGCAGTCAGATATTATGGAGAAAATGAAGATGCCTTACTGAACTTCCTGAGGAATATCACCCCCACTTTCCCGCGCTTCTTAAGCGAATTCAAAGCAGCCACCTATGTGGGAATCACAGAGGGAATTATAAATTTATTTAAAAACTCTCGTACAATTCGTACATGCTTTTCACACAAATTGAGTCGAGAGCTGGATGCAATAATCATTAAGAATGAGAGAGAAACCATACAAGCTTTGTTAGACAAAGCAAAGAGGGGCCCCCCGTTTGACCATCTGGACCGGCTCGAGCACCTATGCAGATGAGTTGAGAACGAGATCCTGGGGCAACAAGATATATGGTGCAACAGTTCCTCACCCTATTGAATTATTAGGTCCTGGTTACGAGGTTCGACGAGACTGTGACGCTTGCCTCCTCAAGGGTGCATCTTCCCCCTATGTATCGGTTCTCATACCACATGGGCTGAGTGATTGCTGGCACTCTCGCGGCCCATATAAGGCTTACTTAGGTTCTTGTACATCGGAATCCACAAGCATTATTCAACCATGGGAGAAAGAAGCAAAAATTCCTCTAATTAGGAGGGCTGCTAATCTAAGGAAATCGATCGGGTGGTTCGTAGAACCTGGATCCATAGTCGCAAGCGGTATCTTTGACAATTTACAGGCTCTAACTGGTGAGGATTGGGATCTGGGCACCCCCGGATTCAAACGTACGGGGTCCGCACTTCACAGGTTTTCATGCGCTCGTCAGAGTGCTCGGGAGTATTCGGCTCAAAACCCCATGATACTGACCAGGATGCTTTCCACCACAGAGACAATGACAGACATGGGGTCTACAAACTATGATTTCATGTCATCATCATCATGTCAGCCGAACGACGCCCACTGCTGGGCATAGGCCTCCCCCAAGGGTCTCCACAACGATCGGTCCCGCGCTGCCCGCATCCAGCGGCTTCCCGCGACCTTGACCAGATCGTCGGTCCACCTTGTAGGGGGCCTGCCCACGGAACGTCGTGTATCAGAGCTCATGTATCAGATTGATACATGAGCAATGATTTCATGTATCAGAGCTTAATTATATATTCTCAGATTACCTCAGGTGAGATTCATTCCGGCAATCCGAATCAAGGATTGTATCACTACCATATCGACTGTGAGGAGTGTATTCGAGAGATTGATGAAATCTCTCTCACTGCTGGAGTTCCCTTTCGGTTCACAGATGTGTCTCAAGTAGTTGCTTCTTGGAAGCCAGTTGGTTCTAATTGGGGAGGATCCGAGGTGTTGTCGATGTGTTGGATGGAGAATGGCAGACTTTAACACCGATGGAACAGAGTTACCATGTCGGTCGAGCTCAGGGTTTTTTGGCCAGCGAACTGGAGTTGATGGGGTTGGATTTGGCAGATAACACTTCATTATTTCCGATAATTTTGGCGAATAAAGTTATCCCCAGCCCCTTCTTGAAAGGACTATTAGATGGATTGATGAGAGGAGCTGCAGTCAATTCCATAACCAGACGATCTGTCGTTGAGATGTCAAGACCTCGTGCAGCCCTATTAGGCCTGGTCGGTCATTTGATTGAAGTCCTATCCCAAGACCAGAACCTGTTAAACATGATCAAGGGTGACATTTTTTTGTTAGAGTTAACTAGAATTCCGCACAAAATTCCCCCATGCCCCCCCATAGTGCGCAATTATTTGAAATTCTTCTTCAAGGTATTTTGTCTCAATTCTCAGACTTATCGACCGTTGTATCCCCTTGTGTATGTTTTTTCAGACATCAATGTTAAGAACATTGTGTTAACATATGGAGTCTCTGGACGTCTTGTAGACATTTTATACAAGAAGAGTCTCCACTCTCAGCAAAAGAATGATCTTCGCAAGCTAAAGAATTTTGTACATCAAGTAAAAAATCCAGAAAATCAAACATATATCCAAACTCAATGGCTGACTGAATTAAGGAAGGTCGACCAAGAAGTCAGACATGCCTGCAAGTCAATTACCATTACCATTATAACATAACCATTGTTATAATACCAAGTCGGCCTCGTTCCACATCTCGGATTAATGATTGGAAGAGGGAGTGTATAGGAGAGGTTCATGCCGTCAAGGTTCCTTATCGATCTTATGATTTTGACACTTCTCTTCCGAGTCGAGTAGAAATTCCTCGAATACAAGATCCCACTATTGCGGGACTTAGACAATTCCAATGCGCAACCGGGGCACACTATAAAGTTAGATCCATTATACGGAAGCTTGGGATCAATTATCAAGATGCATTAGTAGGAGGAGACGGCTCTGGTGGTATCTCATCCATGCTTTTACGAAATAGACATTATAGTCGAGTGATCTTTAACAGCCTTTTGGAATTGAGTGATGTATCTCTAAAGGGGACCGCTCCCGCACCACCCTCGGCCATTGCTATGATAGAGGAGATATCGTCTCGGTGTGTGAATCTTCATGATGTATGGGAACATCCCTCTAATTTAGAAAGCCCAGAGACTTGGAAGTATTTCCTTGATCTCAAACGAAGATACAGCCTCCAAATAAATTTGATTGTTTTAGATATGGAAGTTAGATCAGTAGAATCATCTCAAGCCATTGAAAATATGCTAGAGATCTATTCTACTCAACTGCTTAATGTAGAGGGGACATTAATCTACAACACCTATGCAAACGATCTGGCAAACAGACAACCAAACATCTTGACACAATTAGGAGCCTAATTTGAAGAAGTTTATATGACCTATACACAGTTCACATCCTCTCAATCATCTGAAATCTATGTGGTGATGAGGAAACTCACCAAAACAAATCTCAAGACAAACCCGGATCTAATATTTACAAATGAAGTTATCTCGGGGCTACCTGTATTTCAGTCTGAGGATGTTGAATTCAACCGTGCGCTGAGTGTTATGGCATTGCCCTTATGGCAAGGGGTCCCTTCGGCGTATCGACCAGATGAAAGCATTGAATTAAGTAATCTCCTTGCATCCATAGGGGTTGAAACTGGAGTGGCCGGGTT
This sequence comes from Crambus lathoniellus, assembly GCA_949710035.1. Taxonomy (NCBI): domain Eukaryota; kingdom Metazoa; phylum Arthropoda; class Insecta; order Lepidoptera; family Crambidae; genus Crambus; species Crambus lathoniellus. The sequence goes on from OX453296.1 coordinate 37,474,730, forward strand.
TTACCCGTGGACCCACCAGTGGGTCATACTGGTGGGTCCACGGGTAAAACCCGGCCGGGTAAAACATAGGTAATTTTTATTCCCCGTAGACCCACTGTTTCACACTGGGACTACAGGGAATTGAAACAAAACTGAATTTAACCGTGGTCCCACTGTTGTCATTTTTGGAAAAGTATGAATAATAATAAGAATTTTTATATAAGTATATTTTAATTTGTATTTAAGTATAATTATAATATTTTACTTACGAAATTTTTCATGAATTTTAATTAATGTGAGGTTACGAACAAAGTATTTAATGTTGGATATTTTGTCTTTGCATTAATCTGTCTATACCCTTTGTCATTTATTCATTATATCATTTAAAAGTCACTTAATTGGTAGTTCAAGGTTTTTACTAAATAAATAAATACATTTCAAAATGGGCGATGAAATTAAAATAATACATAGGAAACGAGGAAGTGTAATGTTATACAATGGATACCAATTTCACAAACATAAAGTTTATAAGAAAACTCCTGCAGTTGTATGGACCTGCAGCAAAAAACGGAAAGATAAATGTAGAGGTTCCGTAACTGTGAATGATGTAAGTTATCACTTTTAAATAATATGGATATAATTTGTATTCCATACATATTTACATTAACCTTTAACAAAAAACTTGTTCGAAACATCCTACGTCTCTGACCTTAATACTAGTAGCGACTCACTAAGAATCGTTTTTTGTACTAATAATGTTGAAATTCTATTTACAATCTTACAGAAAATGGATATTGTTACACAGCATTTACACTCATGTGATCCACAATTGTTGGAAAATGAAGTAGCTATTGCCATGAATGATATTCGATATGCTGTACAGGGAACAGACAGACCAATACCCGAAATATATGATGAGGTCCTTCATAACTGGCAACAGAAAGAATATGATCTAATTACGGCTTTACCTCAATTTGGCAATGCGAAACATAGTTTTTATGACTCACGGAACAAATTTGCAGCTATGACTAAAATTAATTTAAAAAAATTTGAAGAAGTACAGATACAAGTGCAATACTCGCAATATATAGTGGCAGACTACTATGACGGTCATACAAAGATTATTGTCTTTTGTATGGAAGAAAATAGAGACTTTATTAATAATATTTAAGAAATATTTGGTGACGCCACTTTCAAATGTACTCCATCTCCCTTTGCTGAGTTGTTTATTATTCATGGTGAATTTGGAAGTACAAATACAACGACCAATGTTAAGCCATTACTTTATGCTTCGCTCAGTAACAAAACCGGTGAAACGTACGTAACGCTCTTTAACTTATTACAGTCGCAGTTTCCAGATTGGAAACCTCAAAAATATCATTGTGACTTTGAGCTCGCTGCGTTGAACGCCGTGCAGAACACTTTTCCTGCGATTACCGTTGTTGGCTGCTATTACCACTGGTCCCAAGCTATGTGGCGACATGGAAAAAAAATATTTGGGCAAAGAAAATCTAAATCAGAAAAAAGATTAGTCGGGTTGTGTTCCGTGTTACCATTACTACCCAATGAACGTCTTCAACATGGCTGGGATTACATACGATTGCAATATAACAACACAGCCAGTATGAAAACTAAAAAGTTTTTGCGTTATGTAGGAAATCAATGGCTGTCAAGGGATATCTCAAATATTATTAGTGTATTCTCAAACAGGCACCGTACGAATAACGTGTGTGAATCATGGCATACCAAACTTAATAAAAATTTAAATAAAAAGAAAACTAATATATTAAGGTTATTGAACGAATTGAAGAAGTTAACAAATTTTAAAAATAATTCACTTGTAAAAGCGAGATCAAGACTCGCCATCGAGAATGACGATTTTATAAGAGAAGTTCAGATGGAACTTAATGCGGGTGATATTACTATTGGTTATGCCCTAGAAAAATTAAGATAAGCACCTATAGGTATAATGCAACTTTGAGTTATATATTATTTTTTGCCCTACATATCTTATAATCTTTTATTTTTTCTTAAGTTTGCGTAATGTTTTGCTTTTATATTCAATAATTAAAGAATGGTAAGTAAACTTAACTCATTTCAAGCAAATTTTGTTTTTGTAAGATTACTTTTTTTCCGGTGGGATTTATAACACTAACTAGTTAATTTGATTTTTCTTTTCTATGGCGTATAAAGGAGAACCTATATTTTGTTTAATATAATAAGTTTTTATATTTTTGTTTTTATTTAATTTTATGTCAAGTGGGGCATTCCGGTGGAACTATAGTCATAAAAGCATGCAAAATGCATATTTGGTATATATATAGTGCAGTGGGTGTATGGGGAAAGAAATTATCTGAGGCAATTACCCGTGTACCCACGGAAACTGACACATCGAAATGCATAATATAAAACTCTACTGCAGTGGGTCTACGGGGAATAAAAATTAACCGTAGAACCACCAGTGGGGCTAAATGGTGGGTCCACGGTTAATACCCGGGAGTGGCATGTACATTGGCCGAGAAGGTAAAATATCAGTCCGGGTCTGCCTCAGACTTGACTGTTCCTTTTCTGATCTTTTCTTGTACAATCAACTACTTGTTGAAGCTGACTGACAGAACCAAGCATCCACTGCCCCCTCCAAGGGATACAGCCGTATCCCAACTTGGGGCTTTTGTAGTTGGTTTTCTTATTTGGGTTTCCCTCTCCCAACAGAAAGTTGCGTTACACTCGAGGGCAATTTCACTTATAACTCGTCATTTTCCGTTTTCCTGGACCACATTCCGTACCACCCGTGGGTTCGGGAGATTATACTCATGGACTGGGAAATACACATCTCAGAAAAACTTACATCTTGACAACAAAATGGCTCTCATCGGACAAGTGATCAGGATTTATAGCTTGATTTTCGGACAAGTCAAACCAGGCCTTGATCACGTCAGGTTGAATAACCTGTACAAATCATTCAATGAAAAGCTGTCATATTGCTTCTTTACTCTATCTGTCAACTGGGAAGACCTTTTTGACACTCGACACAACATCATCTTCGGGAAAATTGACTACCCACTTCCCTTAGAGGACAATATGAAAGAGGATGCAGCGTTTACAAATTAAACCATGAAAAGATTGTGGCTATAGCGATGACCTATTAGAACGACAGTTACGTGACCGATTTGCAACCGGGCTTAACCACGAACAATTACAGATCGATCTAAAACAAAAATGGCCGGAACTACAAGAATTTCAAGATGGTAAGATGAAAGAAGTGACATTCTCCCAGATTTTTAGCGTTACTCAATCGCGGGAATGAGCAGAAGGCGATGCAGACGCACACGTCAAAGTTAATAAAATTAAAAGAAAGCCCAAATCATACCAGAACACTCCAACGTCACCGCGCAAATTACGGAACCATCAATGTTTGAGATGCGGTGAGCCCGAAAGACATCCATTAAACCGCTGCGCTGCCAAAGCACATAAATGCAAGCAGTGCAATACACCAGGCCATTTTGAGGATTGCTGCATCAAATCAGACAAAGCATGCTTACCTAGTCGAAATTATAAACTAACAACTTTTACTAAAAGAAACAAGCTTCACAAACTTAAGCATGACAGGAGCAGCAGCCACTCGTCTCAATCTTCCTACTCAGAGGATAGCGGAGATGAAACGGACGTCGTTTGTCAAATAAGCAAAACGAAAAGCAGAGACAGCAAAAAAAATGATGTTTCCATTAACGACATTCCCTGCACGATGGACTGGGATCCCGGATCACTCTATTCAATAATTAGTACAAAATTCTGGGCGCATATCGGAGCTCCTGCCCTTATGAAGGCTCCCAGTTTGCGCGCATATGGAAATACAAGACTCAAACCAAAGGGTCAGACAAACGTTACCGTACGCATTCAAAATGAGGAAAGACTACTTCCTGTTGTCGTCATGAAGTCAGCAGACCCTATGTTGTTCGGCTTACAGTGGAGCGAAATGTTCCAGATGGATTTCCCAAAACCAGTCTACTCAATCAAGAAAATTCGGCAGGAACCCATTACACTAAAACAAATTCTAGACCAGCATGCAACTCTCTTCGACGGCAAACTTGGAAAAGTGAAAGATTATCAAGTGAACATACATATTAAGCCCAACGCACAACCGAAACACATCACAGCCAGATCAATTAAATTCTCAATGAAGAAAAACATAGTTGAACTGGATCGTTTAGTTGAAGAAGGAATTATAACGAAAGTAGACCCAAATATAACCCCGATCCAGTGGGCAACACCCACAGTTAACGTGGTGAAAACCAATGGCCAGATCAGAATCTGTGGTGACTTCCGCAGCACACTCAACCCTGTTCTAATAACACACGCACACCCTGTTCCTTTGTTTGATCAACTACGCCAGAGTCTAGCAGATGGTGAAAAATTTACAAAAATTGATCTAAAAGATGCGTATCTACAATTTGAAATTGAGCCTGAATCTAAACAGTTCTTGACAATATCAACACACAAAGGATACTACACCTACAACCGAATGCCTTTTGGCATTTCTACGGCTCCATCAGTATTCCAACATTATCTTGACAAGCTTCTAGAGGGACTGCCAAATGTAGCAGTCTATTTTGATGACATTGCGATTACAGGGAAAAATGAGAAAGACCATCTTGAAACAGTACGTACCGTATTTGATAGACTAGAAAAAGCTGGATTAAAAGTCAATTTAAAGAAATGCTCCTTTTTACAGCCAGAAGTGGAATATCTTGGGCACACAATTGACAAAAATGGAGTACGCCCTACAAAATCAAAGTTACAAGCCATCAGCATAGCCTCCCCGCCAACTAATGCCAAGGAGCTACGATCATTTCTTGGGTTAGTTAACTTCTATGAGCGATTTATACCAGACTTACACACTGTCGTAGGGCCTATGCCCAGCAGTGGGCGTCTTACGGTTGAAGTGATGATGATGATACACACTGTCTGCACCGATCTTCATACACTGACAGGGAACAGGATGAAATGGAGATGGACCAACAAGGAAGCTGAGGATTTCGAACATGCTAAGTCAATGATTGTCCATTCTAAACCACTTGTAGCTTTCAATGATAAAGCTCCACATTATCTAGCCTGTGATGCTTCAGAAAAGGGCGTGGGAGCAGTGCTTTTTCACATGAAGAATAATATTGAACAACCAATTGCTTTCGCATCACGAAAACTCCGACCAGCAGAGTCAAAATATTCTGTCATAGACCGCGAAGCTCTCGCAATATTCTTTGGGATTAGAAAATTTGATCAATACCTTCGCGGCACCAAATTTACATTAGTCACGGATCATAAGCTCCTGATTCACATTTTGGGATCTCAACGAAACTTACCCAAACTTGCTAATAATCGCTTAGTACGATGGGCCTTAATAATTGGAAGTTATCATTACGACATTCAGTATAGAAAAGGGTGTAGCAACATGATCGCAGACTATTTATCAAGGATGCCCAACCCTGAAGAACTTCCCTCTAAGTTTGAGCATCGGTGACCTCGCGTTATCTGAAAGCGTTATACGAGACGAAACTCGAAAAGATATTACACTGAAACAAATATCTAACTTTATAAAAACTGGTTGGCGAGAGCATCAATACTCAAACGAGGTAAAACCGTACGCCAGAAAGCGTGGTGAGTTGTCGTTAGAAAATAAGATAATCATGTGGCAGGGCCGTATTGTTATTACTGAAGCTCTGAGGAAAGCGACCTTAAAATACCTGCATCTTGGACACCCAGGTATATCAGCTATGAGAGCACTGGCACGTTTTTACGTTTGGTGGCCAACAATAGAGGAAGACATAGACACACATGTAAAGGGTTGCCACAAATGCCAGGAGAATAGGCCAAATACTTCAGATCTGCCAATTTTCTCATGGTCCATGCCAGATCAAGCCTGGGAAAGGATTCACGTTGACTTTGCTGGACCCTTCGAAGGCACATATTGATTAGTTCTGTCAGATGCTTTTTCAAAGTGAATCGAGATCAAGCCAATGACCAAAATTACGACAACCAAACTTTGTGATGAACTGGACACAATTTTTACTACCTTTGGCCTGCCACAATTTTTAGTGTCTGACAATGGCCCTCAATTCATTTCTAAGGAATTCCAGGATTTCTGTGAAAGGAAAACATATCAAATCGTCACCTTATCATCCGCGGACGAATGGATTGGCCGAACGACTCGTGAGAACTTTCAAGACTAGAATGTCATCCAGCACAAAATGCCTCAAAAAACAGTTAGAACATTTTCTTTTCGCTTATCGCATTACACCCCATAGCACAACTGGTAAAGCCCCGGGTCAGCTAATGTTTGGAAGGCAGCTACATTGTGTGCTTGACAATGTCCGACCAAGTGCTAGACGTTTGTTACAATATAAACAGATACAAGCGAATGTCAACTCTGATGATCAGACTCCAAACCATAGACCAGGTGAGGCTGTGTATGTGCAAAGCAGGAAACAGCCACGATGGGAGCCTGCCACGGTTACGCGCCGCACGAATCGATACTCTTATGTCATTAACACTCCAGTTGGGGTGGAGAAGAGGTATCACGCAGACCATATACGACCCCGTCTCCCTGAGCCAGAAGAAAGCCCCGATGAAAGAGCTTCTCAATCATCTATGGTCCAGTTGCGTCATCTATGCCGGTACTGGAATCCAACTCCAATGGTTCCGGAATAGCATGTCCAGCTGAACCTTTTACAGAAGCTGGTGTTACTTTAGGGAATAAGTCAAGTTATAATATTGACATTTTTGAGTGAATTGCCATATGATAATATTTTATTAGTTATCAAATACAAACTTTGATATTTTCGACAGATTTTTACAGCATTTGGCTGTGATAAAATCAATAAGATGGTAAATGCTTAACTAAACGTTCCTTCTTAAGAACAGGAAGTGGAATTCAAACTGATACTGTTACTAATTATTGTTATTTTTGAAGAATTTATCTTATCATTATTGTTTGTTATTAATAAAATAATATGTTAGCTATTTTCGAGTGGTTTTCAAATCATTTGGCTATGATAAATATTTAAAGGTTGATAAATGTTAAGAATATTTATGTCGGACTGTAACATTACTTGTTTCCAAACTAGATGAGAATTTAAAACTGATATTTCTTACAATTTACGATGTGTTTCTTGATAATAGATAGTGGTGAATCATTCTCATAAGTTTCAAAAGGTTTTAAAAATGGTTTAATAAAAGTATCATCCTTGTTAATGTTTTTTAAGGAATTGTCAATAAAGATATAAAAGCTAGCTTGGCGGTAAAACGAACAGTCTTGTGGTTCGAGTCGTCAGCAGCACTGTTGAGTTAAGTATACCCCCCTGTAATTTTATATTTCTCTGTTACTGTTTTTCTTTGCTATCCAATGCCAATGTATTGTCTGGTAGATGTTGCGGAAGTTATTCTTTTGTTAAAGGGATATACTTGTTTATTACTTGATAATATTAAATTAATGTTGTCCTTAGTGGTTTTGTATAAATGATGTGAGTACGGAAATAATATGAAGTAACAGTTTATAGCAAATGCTTGATGTTATTCCTAAATGTTGTTTAATCTTTTATCATGAAAAGTAATGTGGTTGTAAATGTTAATTACGATAAAATGTGTTGTTTGTCCAAAAACGACATAATTATTTTAAAAATGTCGTTGTTTCTGATAACGCTGGTGAGTTTTTTTCGCCCGTTTTTCTTATCAGCTAAAAGATGTCCTTAACGGGTGGGTAAAAAATTGAGGACGAATCAAAATAATAAAATGTTTTTAATTTTTTATTTGTGTTTTACTTGATTCTGGCCTTATTGAAATATAAGCTTTATGGTTTTATTCCTAGTTAATTGAACAGTTTACAGCTTTTATCAGAATAGTCATATTTCCATACTTTCTCCTTAAAATCTAACATCAGAAGTGCTAACTAAGCCCACGACCAATTCATAATATATTTTTTATGTTCTATGGATGGATGCTGCTGATCTGGCTAATCTACTACGCTTCGAACTACGGGACATCCATCGTGACAAGGTGGCGCTGCAATGCTGCCACCTCAAATTACGGGTCATCCATCGTGTCAAGGTGACGATGTCGTTCTTCTGTCCAACCCGGTGACTGGACTGGTTCCTGGTGCAAGATTATCGAAACTTGGCCAAGGAATTTGGAGCAGCATTTCGTTGGTCAGTAAAGCCAGTAAAGCCCTTTGGGGATCTGTATTTATTTAAAACTTCGGTACGAATTGAGGGTATCATTAGAAAAAAGTGTCATTCTTTGATTAACTACTAGCCTTAGTAGGTACTATAAACCTATAAATACTATGAAAGATTTCCACTGTGAAAGTCTATAAAAGATTTTACCATGATTTAAGTCATTAACAATAATAAAGATAAATACATCTTCATTAATAAAGATTTAACTGTTATTAAGTGACAGTAAGATTTTATTCTGACAAACTTGGCCGATAGAATAGTATGTAATGTACCAATTAAAAATTGATTATTATTATTATTTTTGCGTTTCTCACTTATAAAATACATAGTATGTTCCGCTTTTGTGGGACTGTGCGTTAAAGGGTTTTTTAAATAATCAAAGTTTTTATGGATTTACTTAATTCGTTAGTGGGTGAAAAATTTATTGTTTCTTCGGGGGCATCCATAACCATTCTTACAATTGTGGCGGTTTTTTGCAATTTTATGTACGTGGATGGTGCGAGACCATGTAGGAGGTAGTTTAATATTGACTGAATGTTTTGGTACGTCCGTTGTTGACAGTTTAGTAATTCGTCAGAGTAATTGAAACTATGGATACATTCTCCTGTCTCTGGGTCAGTGTATTTGTGGACTTTTTATGCGATAGTTTTTGTGATATTGTGTACCTATATTTGGTACTGCGATATCGATTAACCATGTGTTTTTGTTTGGATTATCCTATAAAATAATGCCTGGTCTATTGTAATGTGAATGATACATATTATGTAGGTACGTACAGGTATGTAATGACACCTCACCTCAGCCATAGTAAAGTTTAAGTGTGTTGTTTTGTGTGTGATTTTTTTGATACTCAATCACGGTTAAACAGCTGAACAAAAATGGATGACATTGGACAGAGATATAAATTATGCTCTAGAATAGCAAAAGACTTTTTACCTCTAGAAAATATACCTTTGCCACGGGAAAACATCGTCTAGCTCACACGGGCAGAGCTGCGAGCGAAAAGCTTGTACGAGATAGTTTTACCCGCTTTAGATTCAGAAAGGCTAAGTTCGTTTAAGAAATAAAATTATCTTTGCAGTGCCTAGAATGTATTCAGTTTTATAATCATCAATCTGTCGCTTAAAATCGATAAAAAGCTAACTGAGATTTTGTTTTCTCATTCTATTTGTGTCATAAATGTCATAATCATAATTCTTTCTTCAATAAGCTGTTTTTCAGAATCGATATTCTTTATTTACATAATGTATCAATATCTTAAGCTACAAATTAAAGACTTCTTAGTATATCAAACCACGTATTAACGAGAATTATTAGTACCTACAAAAACATGTGTATTGAATTAGATTTTGCTACAATTGAGTATCAAGAATCTATTTTTCATGATATTTATTGGATATATGTATGGATTATATTTAATACAACTGGAGCTGAATTCCAAACCGGTAGCACAAGCTATGGAATATATTGCTATTCTAAAAAAAAATATAAAACTGGCTAGGTACTGGCTACCTAATACCTTCCTAACATTTTAGCTATAATCAAGAAGATTTTGGAAAACTTATACAGATTTATCTCTTCGAATAAGTGTGTTGGTATAGTTCTATATAACTTACTTACTTTTAAAATTTCGATTTTCCAAGTTTCTTTTGAGAAAATGATAGTCAATCTGTGTTACTGGGAGTAAATACCATTTTGATTAATTAATCGAAAGACTTTATCTACTCGGACTCCTCGTCCGAATGTTATCCATATTTTAGGTTAAAAAGAACAGTAGCTGAATTAGATTATGTTGCAATGGTTCTTTCAAGTTAGGTAGTAGTAGTAGGACCTAGTAGTCGCCAAAACTATTTTCAGTCTTGTCTTGACCCTTGATTGATAAATCGAGTGATGCGAAATACAATTTTTTTTTACCACTGCAATTTGAGAATCGTTTTGCTTCATTACTCTTTACTACTATCAGTCTAATGTTAGTCATAATCATAAATACTAAGGTCTTTTTATGATAAAAAAACAGCCACATGGGAAAGTAATAGGTATACTAGGTTCACAAATCCGGAAAAAATATTTTTCCTACACTTTTTATTTATCTAAGTAATGGCAAATTAGTTCAGTTTTATGAGTTTGAACAGCAGATGATATCGCACATTTCTTTAAGATGCTAAACATCACTTTATTTTAATGGACATTAAAATAAGAGTTATTTAGAATCGGATACATTTACTACCTTTTATATATTGAAATCTCTTACCGTTTTAACGACACAGAAAGTAATTTCAGTTAATGATTAAGATATTTATTCGTTTGGTTCTTCCTTGCTTGCCATTAGAGGAAAATTCGCATTTTTCATTTCAAATAAAATCGGTTTTTTATATTTACAGAAATATTGGTAATATATATGATTACCTCAAATATGTATCAAAATATGTAGGAATCTTATAGTCGAATAGTGATATGTAGTTCCAGTGTCAAATGTAAGATATACAGCAATATCAGTATGGCCAAGCGGATTGTGAAAATATTGAAATTGGTAACCATAACCATACAAAAGTTTACTTGGTTTTTTTTCTCTCATACTAGAATTCGAGAAATTTCTCAGAATTGATAGATTTAATTCAAAACGTCGATTTACAGGCAGACGGGAACTACGAATATTTCAAGTTGACAATTGTATTATTAAGAAAGTTTCGATAAAGTTAGAAGTAAATAGAATTCAGGTAAAATAATAAAAAAAAAAAAAAAACAAATTGTTGCTTACGGCTGAAAGATTTGGATGAAATTTTGCATAAAGAATACCAAAGAGTTATAGAATATAGGGTTTTTATCTCGATATTGGAACCACTTGAGTAATTAATCGTAAGCGCAGTGTAGTTTGACAGAAAACGTTTTATGGTGTTGCTAGCCAAGATCGTTTGTTTAATTGTTATGGAAAATTTAAACTAAAATCTTGTATGAAACTACGTTTTTTTTTCAAATGACCGTTTACCTTAGGGGAGTTTTTGAAAGCACTGCTGCCAAACATATTTGAGTCACACATAAGAAGAGGAAACAACTATGTATATTTGGTATTTGACATTAAATTTGATCGTAATTTTAAAAATGATGCTGGTGGGCCATTTGTCTAATTTGAGACACTTGACCATGACCACTGTCACGATGATTTTATTGAACAAGTGATTATTAAGTTGACTACCCAGGTGTGGCAGTTGACTTGTTGACTATATGTGATTATTGAGACTATTGCCCAGGGGTGGCAGTAGGTATGTTGAATAAGATTGTATTTGATTTGTTGTTTTTGAGTGATGTTGAAATGAAATGAGATGAGAAAAAAAATGAGATAAAATGATGATGAGATAAAACGCTGTTGGCCATGAGCGGTCGCTTACCTGGCTTCACGTGCAGCGGGTGATGGGGTTTGACGCCAACGAAGCTCTTGACCAGTGTAGTGAAAATCTTATTTATGTATTTATTACAACCAAAATATATCGCAGTTATCAAAAAAATACATCAACTATTATGTGTGTATATTTTATTTATTTATTACCTAACGCTTTATTATTACACCACAATAACACAAAACATCACATAGGTACTTAAAAATAAATTTCAAAACTAGTGTTACAAAGGCGGTCTTATCGCTCAGAGCGCTCTCTTCCAGACAACTTACTGTATGAAGAAATTGACAGGAAAAAAAGCGGGGTGTAAAGAGGAATGATCGATACGAAGATAATAAACATAAGTCATACAAAACATACAAGAAATATACTTATAATACATACTTACTTAGTTAAATTTTTACCTTTTTGCTTTCACAATACATACTTACAACATACTTTCTTACCCAAAATACATAAATTATACATACACAATATAAAATGATATCATTGGATTACTAAGAAAAAAATTAATACATATACTTACATATTACATAAATGATACCTACACAATATAAAATTATATACTTAAATGAAAAGTATAGTATAGTAAACTACATGTATTACTTTGTATTTTATCACCAAATGACATGGAAACAAGGCACTCTATGACTTTTTTATCGTTTTGAGGTCTATATCTTGTATACTTACAATGGGTAGCAGTAATTATTTCTTGAAAATATAACATATACAGATTTAGTTTGGTTACTGTTTTATTAGGTACCTATATGTATAGATTACAACCAAATGCAATATATATGTATATATGAAACAGATCACTTATAAAATATCTGGTGTAAAAAGTAAGATAAAATTAATGGTATTGAGTGGGAACTTCGGGGACGAAGTTCGGTCAGTATGGCCGTGTTACTTTAGGGAATAAGTCAAGTTATAATATTGACATTTTTGAGTGAATTGCCATATGATAATATTTTATTAGTTATCAAATACAAACTTTGATATTTTCGACAGATTTTTACAGCATTTGGCTGTGATAAAATCAATAAGATGGTAAATGCTTAACTAAACGTTCCTTCTTAAGAACAGGAAGTGGAATTCAAACTGATACTGTTACTAATTATTGTTATTTTTGAAGAATTTATCTTATCATTATTGTTTGTTATTAATAAAATAATATGTTAGCTATTTTCGAGTGGTTTTCAAATCATTTGGCTATGATAAATATTTAAAGGTTGATAAATGTTAAGAATATTTATGTCGGACTGTAACATTACTTGTTTCCAAACTAGATGAGAATTTAAAACTGATATTTCTTACAATTTACGATGTGTTTCTTGATAATAGATAGTGGTGAATCATTCTCATAAGTTTCAAAAGGTTTTAAAAATGGTTTAATAAAAGTATCATCCTTGTTAATGTTTTTTAAGGAATTGTCAATAAAGATATAAAAGCTAGCTTGGCGGTAAAACGAACAGTCTTGTGGTTCGAGTCGTCAGCAGCACTGTTGAGTTAAGTATACCCCCCTGTAATTTTATATTTCTCTGTTACTGTTTTTCTTTGCTATCCAATGCCAATGTATTGTCTGGTAGATGTTGCGGAAGTTATTCTTTTGTTAAAGGGATATACTTGTTTATTACTTGATAATATTAAATTAATGTTGTCCTTAGTGGTTTTGTATAAATGATGTGAGTACGGAAATAATATGAAGTAACAGTTTATAGCAAATGCTTGATGTTATTCCTAAATGTTGTTTAATCTTTTATCATGAAAAGTAATGTGGTTGTAAATGTTAATTACGATAAAATGTGTTGTTTGTCCAAAAACGACATAATTATTTTAAAAATGTCGTTGTTTCTGATAACGCTGGTGAGTTTTTTTCGCCCGTTTTTCTTATCAGCTAAAAGATGTCCTTAACGGGTGGTAGGTAAAAAATTGAGGACGAATCAAAATAATAAAATGCTTTTAATTTTTTATTTGTGTTTTACTTGATTCTGGCCTTATTGAAATATAAGCTTTATGGTTTTATTCCTAGTTAATTGAACAGTTTACAGCTTTTATCAGAATAGTCATATTTCCATACTTTCTCCTTAAAATCTAACACTGGCATGACCACAGCAGCTACACCTATGGCTCCACGTAGAAGCAAGCGTGCAATTAAACCTCCTCGTCGATTAATTGAAGAGATGGAATGAGAATCTTTTGGGGCGGACGAATGTTACAACCTCATTTCGTTGTTTACCATAGTGTTCCATCAACGGCTTTTCGTGTCATGTATGTCACTTTATTCTTAGTCAAAGATTGTCAACATATAAATAAACTTCTATAAATCTTAAAGATGTAATTTATAAATTCATGGAGTACAAAGCAGAAGTCGAAAACTTTACAGAAAACAAAATGAAATGCTTACAAAGCGATAATGGCACAGAATATCGAAACCAGAAATTCGACTCATTTCTGAAACAACACGGAATAGCAAGAAGGTTGTCAGCTCCATATACTGCTCATCAAAATGGCATTGCAGAAAGGAAAAATAAAACCCTAATTGAAAAAGCGAGATGTATGATGCTGGGATCAAAAGCCCCTATGTGTTTATGGGCAGAAGCGGTTCATACTGCAAATTATTTGTTAACCGGAGCATTAATCAAAGTATAGATAACCAAACACCATTTGAAAGATAGCTGGGAAGAAAACCCTGTGTAAACCATCTCTACGTATTTGGTGCTAAGGCATTCGTCCTAAAGAAAGGTAAACATGAAAACAAATTTTCGTCAAAGGCTTTACCTGGGATGTTTGCGGGCTACTCCGAAGTCTCAAAAGCATTTTTATTTTTATTTTTATTTGCAAAGACGTACAAAACAGGTTACAAACCAAATTTTGAAAATTAAAATACAAAATAAATTACGGACTAGGTTGAAACCCTAAATTATGTACATACTAATAGAAAATACTGAGCAGCGACCTTGTAATTGTACAATCATTTAAATTATAATTTTTATTATAAGTTATTGAAAACATAAATTATACATTACAAACATGTCAACATACAAACACAATTTTAATAATCAGGAATTAGAAAAAAAAAATTGGATAATTTAACTAATAGGTAAGTAAGTAAGTATTTAATATTATAATTAGATTAGAAAAATTTTACCACATAAAATTAATTCAAATCAGGAGAATAAACATGCAAATAAATACCTACTAAAATAATACTAATTAAAATTAGAAAAACAATAAACCTATACAAATTTTTACAGAGCTAAATTGAGTAGAAGCTAGAGTATAATTTTTATTTAATACAATTTTTTATTTTATTTTTGAATCTCCGTAAACTACATTCAAATACATCCACATCCGGGCAGCAACTGACGAGTTCATTATAAAGGCGACACATTCGGGTTAGGGGATTAAAGTAAGATGTATTATTCAGATAAACATTAAGGGAAAATAATTTTGGCTTACGAGAACGATGATAAGTGTTAAAATTAATTTGAGAGAGCAAACATGGGGAGTCTACACAATTGTTAATGATCTTATAGAGTAGGAATAGTTCCAGATGTTCTCTGCGAGTAGTCAACGATACCATTTTGAAATGTTCGAGCTTATCTACATAGGAACATAAAGTACGATTAAGATTGAATCTGAAGCATAGCAACCGAAGGAATCTCTTTTGTATTTGTTCTATCCTATCAATATGTATTTTATAGAATGGCGACCAAATAGGAGTGTTATACTCTAATATGCTACGAACTAAAGCAAAGTAGAGGATCATATATGATGAAATTTTTGTAAAGCCCTTAGTTACTCTACAAATAAAACCCAACATTCGTGACGACTTATCAACTACGTGATTGTAATGAGAACGAAACGACAATTCGCTATCGAAAATTACTCCAAGATCTCTAATTTCAGACTTGCGTAGTAAACTATGGTTGTCTAAGGAGTAATCGAAATGAAGAGCATTGAGTTTTTTCGTAAAAGTCACCACATAACATTTACCAATATTAAGTGTCATCTGGTTGGCCATGCACCAGTCCACAACCGAATCCAGATCTTTTTGAAGTTTTATCGCATCGTTGATACAAGATACAGAATTGTAAATTTTTAGATCATCAGCATACATAAGACTTGGGCAAGATAAACGCTCTACTAGATCATTTATAAATAATATAAAGAACAAAGGCCCTAAATGAGAACCCTGCGGGACGCCTGAGGGTACCATAAAGGCTGTTGAAAACTCACCTTTCAAAGCAACTAGTTGACTCCTTCTAAACAAGTAAGATTCCACCCACCGTAATAAGTTTCCACATACACCGAACCTCTCCAACTTCCGACAAAGTAATCTGTGGTTCACCCTGTCAAACGCTTTAGAGAAGTCGGTGTATATAGAGTCTACCTGTCCTCTTCTAGCAAATACTGCACATAAGTAACTCTTATATTCCAATAGGTTACTAGAGGTCGATTTATTTCTAATAAATCCATGTTGATTCGGAGATATATAAGGCCTAACTTGCTGATAAAGAAAATCGTATACTAGCGATTCGAATAATTTAGCGCAGCAAGATAAGATACTGATCGGTCGATAGTTTTCACAGAGCGATCGATCTCCAGACTTAAACACAGGGATAATGTGAGCAGTTTTCCAATGCGTTGGGAATACACCTGAGGTCAATGATTTATTGAACAAAATACACAGTGGAACACATATAGTTTCGTAGCATCTCTTTAGTATTAACGGGGGAACACCATCAGCACCTGCACCCTTACATTCATCGATGTGTTTTAATTTATCCATAATTTCATCTTCAGATACGTTGAAAGAATAAATTGTACAATTGCTGTTAGCTTCTGGGACGAATTGTATACTATTCCCAGCGTCACGCGCAGAGCAATCATACATGGAATTGAAATATTTAGCAAAGAGCTCGCATACTTCTCTTCGCCCAGATTTTTCCTGATCTCCGAACTTCACAGTGTTAGGTATACTATTAGAAGATGATTTCCTGTTTTGCACGTAACTCCAGAACGATTTAATGTTATTATCACCAATAGAATTTTCCACAGAATTTTTATACTTACTGTAGCAAGCATCCATGAGTTTCTTACACCGTGATCGTAACATGGAAAAGGTATCGTAATCGCGTGGATTGGCGTATTTTTTAAACAACTTATGGTATTTACGTTTCTCTTTGAGGCATTGTTTTAGGCCAAAGCTAAACCAGGTCGGAAAAACACAGCAGTCTTCTTTAGTTAATGGAGTATGTTTACTTATGAGTTCGTTTAGTTTATTGTAAAACATGTTTACATCATGATTTACATCTTCAGAGGACAATACCTGATGCCAATTAATTGCTTTGATATCACTATTTAGCTCGGCAAAATTACACTTGTTGTAATTCAGGCGAATACATTTCTTACGCGGAAGAGGCTTTCGATGAGTAGGGGTTATAATGTCTATAGCCAACGCAGGGTGATGAATGTCTAATCTACTCACAGGATCAGTAAGACGAACAGTACAGTCAAAAGAAGAAAAAACAAGGTCTAAATATTTACCATTTTGATTAGGGATTCCATTAAACTGTTTGAGGTTACAAAGAGTCATAAATTCCAGTAAACTGCATGATTTGCCATCAGGTGAACCATTTACAACCGGCACAAAACAATCACCACTAGAGTGCCAAATAACATTAGGAGTATTGAAATCACCAATAATAATGAACTCATCAGTAGGGTTTGCTTCTAATATAGTTCTAATACAGGAGTTATAAAAAGTACTCAAATGCTCAGAAGTAATATCTGGAGGCAGATAACAAACACAAATATTTATACATTTGGATGAGTGCGTGTCAACTGAAAAGCTAATCCACAAATCCTCAACAACACTATCCCAGACTCTACGGCGCATGACGTTGAAGTTTTTCTTAATGCCTAAGAGTACTCCTCCACCATCCTTTTTAACAATACCAGTAGTGTGACGATCTCTACGGAAGATATTGTAGCGGCTATCCAAAACTTCACCATCATACACCGAATCATCAAGATTGGATTCAGTCAAGCAAACAATATCATAGTTATTATTTAATACATTTAAATAAACTTCGTTAGTTTTAGATCTTATCCTATTTACATTTTGATAAAAGACTTCTACCATTAAAAAAAACAAAAAACAAAAACACTTGATTTTCACAGCCAATTAGGAAAGGTGGTGACGTTAGTGGCGACAAATAATTTTGAGTGATTCAGAATCATTCAGAATCTATGTTCAATCGAAGAAAAGTACTATGATTTCCAAAGATGTTCGTATCCTGAAAAAAATGTTTTACGAAAACGAACAAAATTCCCCAAACCTCTTGTCAGATCACAGATCAAACAAACATCACTTATTTTATGACATCGTCGAAAATGAAAACCTTATCGACAACATAGAAGATTTTGATGAATCAAATGAAAATGAACCATTTTATGACACCATTGAAATCGACGAGAATGGAGAAAACTTATCAGATCAAAACCATGAAATAGAACCTGTTGTCGATGAGTCTATACAAGAGCAAGAGGAACGCAGGCCATACAATCTCGGTAACAGGTCGGAGATAGTACCTCCGAAAGGATTGGAAGACTATGTTTTGGCAGCGATGAATATGGATAACGAAACAGAACCTCAAACATTTAAGTATGCTATGAACAGCAATGAAAAGACTAAATGGTTAGAAGCCATGCAGAGTGAAATGGAATCATTGAATAAAATGGAAACCTGGGAACTAGTCGACCCACCTAAAAATCGCAAACCTCTGACATGCAAATGGGTCTACAAAATTAAAAGGAATCCCGATGGTTCTATCGAGCGTTATAAGGCAAGACTAGTAGTTAAAGGGTTTTTACAAAAACCTGGGGTTGACTATCAGAAAACGTTCAGTCCAGTCGCCCGACTAAGCACGATAAGAGCTGTCTTAGGAATAGCCGCACAAGAAAACATGGTGCTTCAGCAATTTGATGTTACTACAGCATTTTTGAACGGTGCTGTAAAAGAAGAAATTTATATGAGGCAACCAGAGGGGTTTGATGATGGTACTAAGAAAGTTTGCAAACTGAAAAGAAGCCTTTACGGTTTGAAGCAGGCTCCACTATGCTGGAACGACTGCATATCAGAGTACCTAAAAAATTCAGGTTTCAAGCAAAGCGCTAAAGATCCATGCCTCTACCTACGTGAACAAGTTTTGATTGCGCTTTACGTAGATGACGGTTTAGTTGCGTCAATCAATGAACAGTCTGGTAGAGAATTTTTAGAAGAGTTGCAAGACAGATTTAAAATAACTACCAAACCGGCCTCGTATTTTCTCGGACTTGAAATAAATAAAACCTGCGAAGGCAAAATAACTCTTAACCAAAAATCGTACAATGCGAAGATTTTAGAAAAGTTCAGAATGGCCAACTGCAAACCGACTCCAACCCCGGCAGTGAAATTTGACAGAGATGAAGAAGATGATGATTTAGATTCTTCCTTTCCCTATCGTCAAGCCGTAGGAGCTCTAGCCTACCTGATGGTCGCTACAAGGCCCGATATAAGTTATGCAGTGAGCGTTGCATCAAGAAACTTAGAAAAACCTACAAAACTTAATGTAATTAGAGTCAAGCGAATCTTTAGGTACCTTAAGGGTACCATAAACAATGGAATTGTTTTCGCAAAAAGCCGGGAGAAGAATCTAATATGTTTCAGTGACGCTGATTTCGGTGGCGACACATCTACGGGACATTCAACATCGGGAATGGTTTTCCTGTTCTCTGGCCCTATAATGTGGAAAAGCCAGAAGCAACTAACAGTTGCAATCTCGTCAACAGAGGCGGAACTTGTTGCCCTAACTGAAGCTGCGAGAGAAGCTCTATGGCTAAAAGAACTCCTAGAGGAATTAGTTGGTGTGATTGAGAAGCCAGTAATTTACGTCGACAACGAGACTACCATCAAGCTCTCTGAGAATCCACCTTATGAGTTCCACAAAAGAACGAAACACATAAAAATAAAGCACTTCTTTATTCGAGAATGTCTGCAGAATGGTGACTTCGTTCTTAAGCAAGTTTCTACTGATCTTCAACTGGCGGACATGTTTACTAAGCCACTTTTCGGACCAAGGCTAACTATGCTAAGCCACAGAATTAAATTACAAGACTCCATTCTAAAAAGTCATGCGGGTGTGAAGAAAGACCTTCTTTCTTAACATGACGTTTGATATGGTTTTTACTGTTGCTTAGCAATGTTGTTTACATGTCATTTCTGTCACTTATAAAATATATTATTTGATGCATACATACTAACGTAGAGCTTTTATTTAATAGTTTGATTACATGCGTTTATCTCTAACGAATAAAACTTCACATGGTAGCAGAGCGTAGTTCAAAGTGTAATAAATAAAAATATGAAGTTTTCAACGTAAAAGGAATTTAAACAAAACGGGTATGTCTACTATACGTATTAAAGTAGGGCTGGAAGCCCTCGATAAAGAGAACTATGACACCTGGCGTATACACGCCAAAGCATACTTAATTAAAAATAAATTATGGAAAAATGTGTCAGAGTTAGGGCTACCACATCTCCGGGTTTGACCCGGAGTCTACGGGTTTGCATGGTGCATGTCCGGGCTACGGGTTTAGCATCGATATCTCCGGGTCAGACCGGGCGGAGACAGCGAATCAATTAAAAAAAGAAGCCAATGACGTTTACAGAACTCTTGAATACATACAGAAATATGATGATTTTGAGGATTCTGTATTCAAAATCCTTTCCAAGTTCGATGTAACAAGTGCAATAAGTTCCGAAGACACTGTTAGAGTAGAAGCTGTCAAATCACTTGGTTTGAAAAATATGGATGAAGATAAAACTTCATGACGAGACCCGAAAGTTAAGCCAAGTATTTCCTCAGTTTATACAATCTAGAGTGATTCAACTGCTTTTTACGAAGGGTTCGCTTATTCAAAGTCACCTTTATCTTCCCCGAACTGGCCAAAATAATTTCTTTTTTTTTCAATCCCTACAAGCAATGCTTTTGTAGAATGCGTCTTTTCTTTAATGGTAAATTTGAGGACCGACGAGCGAAACTGCTTGTCAGTGGACATGGTGAGGGCAAAGTTAATTGTAAAGATTAAATTACAATATTTTTAAAGTTTTTGAAGAAAACTGAACAAGAAAAGATGCTTAAACAACCTCTTCAAATTTATTTATTTTTTTAAAAAGTGCTAGTGTAAGTCAGCCCAGCAGTAGAGCGTTTTTCAGATAAATCTGCGCGCGACTGGAGCATTTTTGGTGCCAGTTGTAGTTCCTTTTTTGTTCTAAGGATATAGTAAAGATTCATTTTCGATTTTGACCGCGCGCAGACTTATCTGGCGCGCACTCTAGCTAGGTAATTTATAATAAAAAAACATAATATGTCTCATATAACTCATAATATATTATGCTTTTTACTTTAATTTATTAAAACAATTCTTATTTAAATTTTTACTTTTTTGCATTCACAATGCTATTTTGTTTGGTTGAAAAATGGAAAATGAAGTATTTCGAAAAAATCGACCCGTCTCACAACCAGCTCCGATGGGACTCGAACCCACGACCTTTCGCTATCCGGGCGACTGCTCGGGCTCGGCTCGGGCAAGAGCAGTCGCCTCGCCCGGATAGCGAAAGGTCGTGGGTTTGAGTCCCATCGGAGCTGGTTGTGAGACGGGTCGATTTTTTCGAAATACTTCATTTTCCATTTTTCAACCATAAAACAATTCTTACTTATTTTATTATTAAAAAATATATTTTCTTGAATCTCCGGGTCTACTGTTTTTGAAAGGTGACAGCCCTAGTCAGAGTATCCGAAAAATGACGCGACGCAAGCCCAACTCGACGAAGACGAATTAGCGAAATCAGAGCTGATGCTGCTGATAGCACCTGGTGAACTGAGGCAAGTAAAAAATTGTAAATTTGCTAAGGATGTCTGGATAACCCTCGAATCGATATATGCAAGCAAGGGTCCCGCCAGGAAGGCTACTCTTTTAAAGCAGTTAATCTTAGCAAAACTGGATGAAGGTGATGATATACGCGAACACCTAAATAGAATGATGGACACAGTCGATAAATTAAAAGACATGGACATAGACATCAACAGTGACCTTCTTTCTATAATGATGTTGTACAGCCTCTCTCCCGATTATGAAAATTTCAGAACTGCAATCGAATCTCAAGACTCGCTGCCAGATCCTGAACAGCTAAAAATTAAAATTATTGAAGAGAGCGATGCTCGTCGCCGTGATGTCCCTGGTACAAGCAATTCCAGCAGCAACATTGAAGAAGTTTTCTAAGCCTTTTGTAAAATCTGCAAGAAGAAAGGTCATGACACGTCAAAATGTTGGTCGAAAAATAAAAATACCAGCAAGAAGAACAGAAAACCTAAGAACACTTCATGAATTTTCCTATTTGCGCAATGTGTTGTCAATATTTGAACGCTAATCGTTTGAACGTTTCATCGAATCAGGTGTAGCTCATGTGCCACAATGTACGGCAGAGTAGGTTATTTACCAGCTAAGCGCAGTAACCCCGTTAGACTTTCCGAAAATTGGTGGCTCATTAGCCATTACATGAGCGAAGGAGATCATTTCAGATACTCATATACTTATATTTTCTTATTGATACAAGCCTTTAAGTGGAGGGAAGTGTTCATCGACACCGACAACTTTTACTATGGACCGAGCCACGAAATCAAAAAATAATATCAGCTTTTCCATACAAAACTGTCTCGACCAAATGTAGGCATGAAAATTGTTCTATTCTTTTGAAGACAATGCATATTGCGTAATTATACTTGCCACTTTCAAAGGAAGGACCTTTTCTTGGTAAAAATTTATGGGATCTTCAGTTAAAAAAATTTAAGCAGTTACATTATCAATATATTTTGAAAAGGTTTTAAGCCATTATTCAAACAAATGATATAAATGACATGTGGTTCTAAAATACTCTTTTAGTATACTCTTATTCGGACCAAAACTGTGAAAAGGTATATAAATATTGGAGATAAACCTATATTGTATAAAAAATCAGTTAAATACAATCACACAAACGTGTAACTGACCTCTTTGGAAGCAAAAAGTCCCCAATCGATTAGCGGTATCTTCGAAATAGGAAAAAAGACTGTATCTGGGAACGAACGCAAACAAATGACCCATGACCAATTTCCTGTGTCTCAGCTTCTGCGCTCTAGTCAAACGATCACAGAAACTAAACTTCCAGTTCACGGGTTTTGGAAATAAGATTTAGACAAGCTTTGAGTTCAAATGGTCAATCAGAATCGCTATAACTTCAATCGCACGTTTGATTTAATTTTACATGAACTCACTTTTTACCGTATAACACAGAAATATTAGTTGTCTGTTTGAAATATTAAAAACAGTGCGATTCTTTGTAATTAAAATATACTTATTTTGATTTTTAGTTTTTTGCATTCACAATGCAATTTTTATTACTGAAAAATGGAAAATGAAGTATTTAGAGCTTCCCATCGGAGCTGATTGTGAGACGGGTCGATTTTTTCTAAATACTTCATTTTCCATTTTTCAAAAATATACTTTTTTGTGAATTTCTGAATTATGAGTTCCTCACTCATTGGCAATGAGACAATAATAATTCTCACTCTTTCCCTGATTGTAATAAAAATTTGATTTGAAAACCGGTAAGTCCTTACAGTTTAAACTCTTTGATTCCGTCGTTAGAAGCTAATAATTCTAACTGACACGTAAAAGTAATCTTCTGTATCCTTTGGGATTTAAAATCGAGTTATCTAAGGCAGAGTTTTTTCACGGGGCCTCATTTAAAATTGCAAACCGAAGATAAAAAGAGGCGGGCTGTGTCGTACTGGGTCTCACAGCGGAGTGTCACCGGGATTATTATTCAGGCCGGGGGAAAGGGACAAAGTTACAGATTTCGCATAAGGGTGTCTCTGTCAAGCGTCGCAAGAATGATCGCAATGTTACTCTATAGTACCGCGTCTGATCAAAACACGTCTGAGACTAATGACGACGATGCGAATTTTTATGGCAGTTTCTGTTCTTCAGGGACTACTATTTGTTCACAGATATCCGTTGAATTTTCACTCTTGAACCGCTATAAAAAGTTGGAACACCTAAACTGTATAAATTATAAAAAGATTTTACGAGTTTGGCTCTGCCCCCATCCAATTCATGATAAAGATGTTGGTTAAACAACTTTGCCCCATGTTCTTAAGTTCATTAGCATGTTACAACACAATGATGCCGTTAACTTGTTATAATATATACCTTACCAGATTTGAGTTATTTCTTGGAAAAAATATATATTTTAAATGTATTAAGTATAATCTACTAGCTTTCCGCCCGCGGCTTCGCCCGCGTGGACTACACGACGTTATCCCGCGGGAATGTGATATTTTTCCGGGATAAAAAGTAGCCTATGTTCCTCTCCAGGCTACAAAGTATCTGTGTCCCAATAATAATAATATTAGAAGGATTATTCACAGCTGTGTCATCCGACACTATTTCAAGGCTTAACATCGCTGAGCTGTAGCCTAATGGGTTTGCCAAGGCGTAGTTCCGTCTCTACATATTCCCCTTGGGACGCATTTTGTGTTTACGACGACGATGGTTTGTTAACACGGATGCATACTTTGCGTAGTTTTCCAATGGTCTATTTGGTGTTGTAACTTATGGATACCGTCAGTTCTGCATCAACGAAGGATGAGCGCATTAAGCATCTATAAAATGGGAATAGTATTTTGTAATTTCGGAAATGGTGGCTCTGGCCGTCTGCCAGTTTCAATTTAATCTTTGTACTGCGTTCTGCTGTGGTCACTTCACACTGCCTCTCTGCGCTCCATGTTCACAAATAGCCGTACTACGATAAATTAGTGCGGCACATGAACGCTGACGTTCAACATTTTACTTACCTCAAATAACTACTTAATTACTCTGTTTCTAAATGCCATGCATTTTAAAGTCAAAATTGCAAATAACTTTTTATCCAAGCCCTTAGTATTTTTTTAAAGAAACTGTGTCGGCGTGACCTTTATACCGGATAAATATATACTTTAATACTTTTTTGTTTGAAAATACACCCTCTATAATATACATATAAAACACACAGACCAAGATAAATAGTCATGTTCATGCACACAAATATGTGTGTTGTTCGGGAATCGAACCCGAGACCTCTAGTGCAGAAGGCCGGTAGCTTACCCCTGCGCCAAATCGGTCGTCAAACCTATTTGTTTGTTTGTGTATTGTAGGGATGAGTTCGTGGCGAAGCGAAAGCAAACGTTGTTTCCTCGTGGACCCACTGTTTTGTCCCACTGGTAGGACCACGGGGAAGACTTATTCCTCGTGGTCCACGGGGAAGACTTATTCCTCGTGGTCCCACCGAGTCATAACGGTTTTATTGGAGCCACTAAGTTGGCGCACCAGTACCAACAACGTTTTTCATTTAAAATAATAAAATCATAGACATCCTACGATTACCCACGTAATTAATAAGATCAGTGGTATTGGTGTCAAACTCATCATATAGTAAAACTTTCATAGCAGCCGTTTTCGTCTCCATGTTCCATTAGACGTTAACTATTTTGAATTTAATAAACCAAACTTCTGTACGCCGCAGTTCAATTTAGAGCATTTTATCTGAGTACTTCAGATACACAGCAAGTAATTAAACTACCTTTCCATAAATGTTACATTAAAGAGTCGCTCACGAGCAAACGATACTATAAAGTAGACGATTAATTAATGACCGCAGTGTACTTGTATGGTCCTGATGTAACACATATCATATTCACTTGAAATGTTATAAATATGTTATTAAAAATGTTGCAATATGTTATACTATATTGTTGTAATTAATTACGACATGTTTTTTTTTGTAAATGTCGTCGTTACCTACCTAAGAAACACTGGCAAGTTTATTGCACCTGTTCTTTCTGTCAGTTAAAAAAGTCTTGATTAGGCGTAGGAAAATGTTGACGATTTAAAAACATGTTTGTTATGTCTAAGTGAATAACTTGACTTTTGATCCCATCGATTCGAAAAGCGATGATTGTTTATCTAATAACAGGGCCCAAAACGATTCATTGTTTACCTGTTATGACAAGAGGGTATAAATGAGATTTGAATTTTGAACATAATTAAAGAAGCATTTGGTTGGAGTGTAGCAAAAGGGTGTGCAGTACTTTAAAAAAAATCAACTGATTTTGTATGGGGCCGGGACTTTTTTCAGGACCGGGAAATTTTCAAAAAGGAATTTTATAAAATTGAGAATATCTCGTAAACGGTGAGTCGTAGCTAAAATCTAACAAAATTTTCAACCCCCCTACGGCATCCCCGGAGATACTTATAAAAAATTCGATGGACATATTTTTTTTTTATTTTTTGTTTCCAAACTTCAAATTTTTTATCTTGTCCGACTAGCGCTATGATGTATCCGAACGCCAAAGAAAAGAGTTTGAGTTGTCTTTATTGCTTTTCTTATAGAGGGGGATGAAAAGCAGAGTGTATTACTCGACCGCAAAATTATTTTCACCTCGGGCGGCGTATATTGAATCTCTCGCTGCGTTCAGGATTCTACTTTAGAATCCCTCGCTGCGCTCGAGATTCTACTCTAGAATCCTTCACTGTGCTCAGGATTCAAAATAGTGCCCTCGCCGTAAATATATTATTTTGCTCCCTTGTAATTCAATCTACTATTTTATTATTTTTATTCATCATCATCATCATTTCAGCCGTACGACGCCCACTGCTGGGCATAGGCCTCCCCCAAGGATCTCCACAACGATCGGTCCTGCGCTGCCCGCATCCAGCGGCTTCCCGCGACCTTGACCAGATCGTCGGTCCACCTTGTAGGGGGCCATTATTTTTATTAGTTAGATATAAAGTCACAACGGTTTTGGAATTGTTATGAGGACAATAAAAGATCTAGGAAAACAAAAATAGAACTCGACTGGAAAACCAGTACTTATTGATAAACAAAAAACTAATTATCAAATCCTTTCTCTTTATAATATTAGATATAGAGAGAGTATAAATTCTGTGTTGACTTTTCTATATCTAATTTAGATTTTTTTTTTTTGCATTCACAATGCTATTTTTATGGTTGAAAAATGGAAAATGAAGTACCGAAAGTGAAGTGAAGTGAACGACTCCGTAGCTCAGTGGTTAGAGCAGTCGCCCGGATAGCGAAAGGTCGTGGGTTCGAGTCCCATCGGAGCTGGTTGTGAGACGGGTCGATTTTTTCTAAATACTTCATTTTCCATTTTTCTATATCTTATTAAGTTTTCATAGTGTAATCGATCCAGCTACAAAACATTTGTGACATTGCAAAATATGTCATTTAATTATGCAAAAGGAACGCCCTTTTTGCAAGAAGCGCTATAGTACACTTGCTCATACAAAACTAGTGTTTTGGACAATAGAACATAAAATACCTTACGGAATAAAAGTTGAAAACTTACAAAGACAATGCAATGGAGTCAGTCCGGGAGGGGTCGCTAGTGTAAAATAAAGTGAAAAAGTTGGTGATTTTTCTCCTCGTATCTGCCTAGTTTAAGGCCGCGCCGAGCATGGTAGCTTCATTTGACTTTCATAAGAGTTTGTAAAGAGTGTAAATTGAATAAAGAATTTTGGCTCTGTAATGGGAATGCGCCGGTCGCCGACTAAAATCAGATAAACCAGACAGCGTTTTCTTGAGTAGAATCCTACTAATACTATAAATGCGAATGTTTGTGAATATGGATGGATGTATAGATGTATGGATGTCTGGATGATTGGTACTCTTTCAGGCAAAATCTAATGACCGGATCTCGATGAAATTTGGAACAGAGATAGATTATATATTGCAATAATACATTAGGATACTTTTAAGCCGATATTCCTACGGGAATAGGATCCACGCGGGTGTAACCGCGGGCGGCCGCTAGTTGCTTATAACGGGTGTCCCAAAAGTAGGTATAGGATGATATGTCTCAATAAAACGCGAATGGATTGGAATTTCTTCGTAGTTTTATTTTATTTTAAAGAAGAGACTTGTACAATTTTAACTGAATAGAATATCTGCTAAATGGCCGCCACGGACATTTTTGCTGTGTGCAAGTTTTTCATGACACTTTCACACATTTCACTGCTAATTTTACACATTCCGCTACTTATTTCACCAATAACTCGGCGAATATTTTGTCTATATTGTCTATGTTTTGTGGATAGTTGGCGTAGACTTTATCTTTCACGTAGCCCCAAAGAAAGAAATCCAGTGGCATCAGATGGCAAGATCTCGGTGGCCATTTGACATCACCTCTTCTTGAAATTACGAGATTTTTCGACCTTTCGACGAGTGTTTGTAATTGATCGTGAATTTTCATTAAATATTTGTATAACTTCTATACGCTGTTTTATTGTGAAATGCTCCACGATTAATTTTACGTGTGTCAAGATGACGTATGTCAAATTTCAACCCGCCATCTTGAATATTTCGGAAATAGCGCGAAATTCAAATCCTATACCTACTTTTGAGACACCCTATATTTATGTCAGTTTGAGGAGGAGACCGTTGCGCAGTGGTTAGCGGCATGATATCGTTGAGGTTAAGCTACTTTAGAAATGGTCTGTCATGGGATGGGTGACCAAAAACTGTTCATCTCGAACTCCTCCGTGCTTCGGAATGCACGTTAAGCCGTTTGTCCCAGCTGCATTCGCAGTCGTTAATACTCACAAATCCGCACTGGGCCCGCGTGGTGGGTCATAGTACATTCTCCGTATCCATCCATAAGAAAGGCCAGAGCCGAAGCACTGGATACATTGAATGGTTGATGATGGTGATGATGATGATATTTTACGACATATTGGAAATGTAAGCAAGTGCTTGCCTTGGCTCACCCAGGCACAGGATAAAAATTACCAGTATTCCATCTTCATATAGAAGGTCGAAACGCGAGTCATGATCATGACTGGTGATGATATTAAAATAAAACATTTGTATATATTAAGATATGCTTTTTATTTTCTAAAAACACAATTAGATAAAAGTGGTTGCAATATTTTAAACGAAAGATGCAACCCTTGTCCAATTGCGTTTGCTTTGACGTCATGTAATCTCGCGCAGCTGCGAAGCAATAGTGACTCTTTACCGGTGTATGACGCCCCCGAGGTAGAGGCAACCCGATATTAATTAAGTCGGCCGGCTGTTATACAGCTGATTTCGGGTGCCTACAACACAGGGGCGTCACACACCGGGGGCCTAACCTATGAACCCCGTCACATATGGTCACACTAAACTTTAGAGTGACCATGTGTGACGATTACTTTGCTAAAGTTACTATAATGATTAAATAAATAATATAAATAAATAAATAAAGGAAGCCATACACGATCCAGTCTATCGTCAAGTCTACTTGAAACCAAATTCAATGTTTGCTCTCTTTTCCCATAGTATATAGTATTACTCTTTGGTCTTTTGTTCTCTGCTGCTTGCCAGTCAGTCGGAACTAAGATTTTAGAGTGTGTATTTCTTTCTCTCTAATTCTTGCTACGGACGAATAACTACTTTGGACTTGTTAAACGATTCTTGATCTTGCCTACCGATTGGATTAGTTGAACTGCAAACTTTTGTCAACCCGCTACTTTGGATTGTATAACGGATTCTTGAGTGAGCTTTACGATTGGACAAGTAGATAGGTATCAAAAATGCAACGTGAAAGATGTGTAACATGTTCTCGGTCTGTTTATCGAGATAATAATCGGCGTATGCTTACTCGAGTATACATGGATTCCCGTCCAGGATTTAGTGATTATCTGTCCGCACGGATTAACGTGGAACAGGTAAGTGAAGCATACTTATTTCGTTCAAAAATAGTTAAAATCATCAACGATTTTTACGGCTCACTGCTGGATCTGTCGGATTTAGATTATAATTAACATCAATTTGTCCTTTTATTCAGCCTCTTCTTAATGAAATCCAGTACATGTGTTATCGTTGTTGAGTGGCAGCAAATCGACAAAAAGTCAGACGCGTAGAAGGAAGACAAACAAGGGCAAAATTATCAGCCACATTATAATAGGTCTTTACCTATGAAATTGCCGTTTTGTATGGAGATTTCTGTAATTTTTTTTTTCATACTAACGTTTTTGTTATTATTTAACGACTAATATTATGTAAATTTACAAAATTTTACACACGTACTTATGGACATTTTAACTACTAAATGACACATTCGTTAATAGAAAAAAAAATTTTTTTCACTAAGTTACAACTAATAAAGTACGAAATTCTGGAAACAAAAAAAGTCGTAACTTTCGGAATAAGTTTTTTCTATGTAAATAATCAAATATCGTGGTTATTAAATTATCAAAAGTTGCTCGATACGGTCTTAATGTAAAGCAATATTAAAGAAATTATATATTTCTAATATTATAAAAGTTGTTAAGTTATATGTACAAAAGAAAAAAACGGCAATTTCATATGTTAAGACCTATTATTACAGTGCCAGTGAAATGGGAGTACCATTGTGTTATTTGGTAACTGGTAGTCAGTTGAGAAATTGGAGTGCCAACTGAACACCGGTAGTGAGGTTTGGTGGTCAGCTGGTCCGGAGGGATTCTTTTTGATTTATAACAATGTGTATTGTGTATGTATCTGAGCAACCTATAAATATGGACAAAGATTCTCTTTTCAGTCATCGCAAAGATTTTAATGATGGGAATGTACAATTGGGTTTTTTAATAATACCTCCTGATAGTTTTATCGCAGTTGTTGAATTGCTCGAGCACAAGTTTCGCGAATATTTCGATCTTGAAGGAAATATTGTTAATGTTGGCAATTAAATACTAAAACGCATTCAAGGGTGTAAATTTGATACGCCATGTAAGTAATTCGTAAATAATTATATCATAATATCTAAAAAAGCTAACAAACAAATTGTTTTGATTAATTTATTTTAACTTCTTGTGACAACCCTACCAAAATTTAGCACGCTCTAGGAAGCTTTCTCTCTCTGTTCAGATTATTTACTCATGTGATACTGGTAGGTGCTATTTATTCTGTGTCAGAGGTCTTGTTCAGGATTATTAGATTAGCAACTTAAGCGACTCATGTTCAGAGCTTGAGTGGAGCCACCACTATGAAAAATAAAATGCAACGCTCTAGCAGGTTCAATTGTTATGTTTCTTTTCTAACCGATATAACGACGTAGCCAAAATGTTTATAAGTTGATATTGGAGCAATGTAGGGTGAAATTGTCAAATAAAAAAGCCCATCATGTAAAAAATAAAACTAGCGTATGTACTACTCAACCAACTTTTGAAGGAAAATTTAAGCGGTGACTTTTTTGGAGTTTTAATTTTAAAAGTTTAGCATATAGCAGAATACTTACTGAGTCTTGATAGTTTGAAGGCATCTGCAGTGTTGATGATGTCCACGTAGACTTGGAAGTCCAAGCGAGTTCGATTGGGGTTCGAGTGTTGAACCATCGCAAACTTGAAGGCGTTTTGTATTTCTTCCGTGTTCTGATCGAAGACCACGCCTGAAATTAAATTAAAATGTTAATATTGCAAATGGTTCATTATAAAGATAAAGTTAATACGATGCAGAAAGGTACAAATTGCTGTATTTTTTCTGAACACTAATTTCTAGAACTATTTTCGCAAGTTCTGGTAAGACAGATTATATTATTGCCGACTATAGGATTTGGTTTAATTTTTAAATATATGTATTTTATTTATGGCACAACGTGAAGACTCCGAATCATTTTATTTAAACGTACCTACTTATTTATGTTAGACTGGCGGCCGCCCGCGGTTTCACCCGAGTGGTTCCCGTTCCCGTGGGAATATCGGTATTACAAGTATCCTATGTTTTAATCCAGGCTTTCTACTATCTGTGTGCCAAAGGAGATCACCCATTCAAGGATAATATTTAATATTTTTTAGGCGGCCTTGAACTCTAATAACAAAACTGCATAGTACCCAGGTGATACCACCTGACACCCAGGTGAAACAAGTATAATAATCATACCAAATCGTACTAAGATGATGTTATTTATTTCACTTATAGATCCTTGTATAACTTTGTTAGTGTTAATTATAAACAAGAGTAACGGGACTCAACGCGACATTTATTATGAAGTACATATTATTATGTACTTACAGCTTGACGTTTCGGCTGTGTTGCAACAACCGTGGTCACAAGCAGACTGGCGGTGCGCGACGTCTGTTCGGGCGGGCTTGGAGATCTTCGGCCACCCTCAAATTGTCACTTTTTTTGTTTTTGTCATCGCTAGTGATGGGATTACGGCAAACAACACTCACAGTATCGGGGTTTGTTTTGAACGGTAAAACTCGCGGCTTACACTTGTTAATCACTGGATTCCACGCTGATGACAATTTAAACCCGTCCTCCCGATTGAAATTTTTTTACTTCTTGATTTCAATCGCTTCTCGTACCATCCTAGTATGGTAATGACGATCGGTGGAGAGGATTTTTGGATCATGTAACTCCATCCAATGATTAACTCCAGCTTCCAGAAGATGTTCAGCTACCGCGGATTTACTCGTTTGTCGATTTTTAACAGCTGCGATATGTTCTTTGACACGTTCTGCGATGGTCCGCTTTGTTTGTCCAATGTATGAACTACCACAACTACAATCGATTTTATATACACCCGGAGTCTGAAAGGGTATTACGTCCTTTGGCGATCGCAGTTGCTTAGATATTTGACATAACGGAGTATATACAGTCTTGATGGAGAATTTTCTGAGCACTGTTCCAACTTTATCCGTTACGCCTTTGATGTATGGCAAAAATGCTGCCTGACGACTCACGTCCGGATATTTTACATTTTCTTTTGCCTATTGTATCGCTGCGACACCTTGTATCCGTTTCGTTTTAGTACCTCCTGAACATGAGCAAGCTCCGACTGAAGATGTTCAGGGTCACACAAGTTATGAGCTCTGTTGGTCAACGACGTCATCACGGATTGAAGTTGCCGAGGATGATGGTGAGATGAGGCGTGTAGGTATATATCTGTGTGTGTAGGTTTCCGGTAAGCAGAGTGAGATAAAGTACCGTCGTGTCTTACCCTGATCTGCACGTCCAGACGAACGGACGTCGTCGCGCACCGCCAGTCTGCTTGTGACCACGGTTGTTGCAACACAGCCGAAACGTCAAGCTGTAAGTACATAATAATATGTACTTCATAATAAATGTCGCGTTGAGTCCCGTTACTTTTGTTAGTGTTGTCGCCATACAAAAAAAAATTATTCCTGGCCCCATTCAAACAAAATATAATTTATTTCAGGCCGCGGACATTTTTGTATCCCAAATCTATGAACAAAATGGGTGATTTCCATTCAACCAAATCCTTTTGCGTAAAAGAGTAACAAACATTCATACATCCATACTCACAAACTTTCGCTTTAATTATAATATTAGTAGGATAATTTAGCGCAATAGTGACCTAGCATCTAGTTTCGGTTGTCAGAGTGACCCACACAATGCTTTTCTATGAAGCGTCTGACAATATCTAACCAAATACTAACGCAATAACAATATGTTGCGTAGCTTGACAATAAATCCATATTTTTCTCTAGCCAGACTAAAGCTATAAATTCCACACCGGAACAGTATAGCCATGCGTATGCTGCAAAACAATAAATTGTGAACGTCGATCGCAGCCCTAGATTCTGGAACGATTGGAAAACTATTATTTGATCATTAACGTCCGCAACACCTCACTGATTTCGGGCTTTATTATATAATTTAACCCGCTTGGTACCTAATTCCGTGCAAATATCGGGTTAAAACTGATCTAGTACCCATTGGACCGTCAAGATTTGACCCAAAAGCAAAAAGAGCCATTCTACCCTCCCAAAATCTTATTTTTAAAGCGCCCATTTGACCCCTTTTTGGTACCCACTGGACCTTCAAGATTAAACTTTTCTAAAAGTACAGTTATATGAAAAATTGCAAACTTAATAAACAACATGAATTTTCCTTTCGAATCGGAAGAAGATTTAAGTAACACGTCCTACGAGCATAATTTCCTTAAAGCAAAACACCTGTGAGCAGCTCATCCTATTAGTAACATGACCTAATAGCAAATGGTCCTAAAACCATAATTACATGATAGCAACATTTACAGTAAGTAAAAAGGCAAGTGAACAGGAAAAGTTATTATTTTATTGCATGCATACTTTAATCTCTTTAGGTTACTGGCCACGTAAGAAAATTTTATGACACTGACACTTCGATCAACAATACAGTGCGACAACGTATTCTGTTCCGGTGGCCAAAACTGGAACTAACGTGTTTTGTATTTAATGTCATTTGGCTGCAAGGAATTTATAATACAACAGGAAGGTGCACTACTGCTAAAAAACGGTCCTAATGAGATAGTAAGAACGAGGTCAGTTTATCTCACTCCATCCCATTACGGCGGCCACGAACATGCGCGACGGGCGGCGGGCGGCGACGAGCGAATTGCGAACTTGACACAACGAAGACGGAAAACGACAGAAAACGTCATTCGGCTTGTAATGTTGCTACTTTAACATTCTGAAATCTATCATTCAAATTCTTTTCTAGGTTAAGCCATAAAAAACTTAAACGACCTGATACATTTTTATGCTTAATACGGTAACACCTAAATTAATATGCGATGTTTTCTATTGACTAAAAGTAATACGAAGCGGAAATTTTACGAAATTTAATTTTTATAACGAAAGTTGTGAACCATAAATCTACTAAACCTGTTATTTAAGAGTGCTGGCAATTTCAGAGAAAGGGACACCCTCACATCGTTCTTGCGGTCTCAGCTGGACCGTTGA
Source organism: Crambus lathoniellus (assembly GCA_949710035.1). NCBI lineage: Eukaryota > Metazoa > Arthropoda > Insecta > Lepidoptera > Crambidae > Crambus > Crambus lathoniellus. The sequence goes on from OX453296.1 coordinate 37,509,186, forward strand.
CATTTTGTATTGAAATATAAACCTTATCTCTTAATATTAAAGTGTATTTTTAAATACACAAAAATACGGAGTGCACCTTCCTGTTGTACGTAGTACTTATAAATTCCTTGTTTTGCTGTCAACCTTAAGCGCCGCTGTCACCGGAACAGAAGAGATTGTCGATCTGTAGTACTAGATGAAGGCTCACGAACTAAATGAAAACTGTATATGACACAGACTGACTTTTTTTAAACGGAGAAAAAAGGTTACGAGTGTTACAGGTGGCCAAATTATTAGGGACAGTGCTCATATTTATGTAATTTATAGTTTGTAATATTAGTTTCTGTAAATTATGTTGTTTTTTTAAGTTTATTTTGTTTGATATTGCTACTGGTATCTTTATAATTGTTATTGGCAAGTGGCTACACAAGATATGCGATTCATCTGTCGATAATATGACATTTCTCTAGATATAGATATTTTGTTTGTTATATTTTTTAATCGTTTTAACCGATTTCCGTGTCCTAAATAACCATATATGGTAAGTAATTGTTCATAAAACAACATTCTTGCTGTTTTGTCTATGAATTTACATTGTATTAATGTCTTCTCGACGCGATAACTTTATTTTTCTAGTTTTTTATAAATGTTAGGGCTGGATTGTCTCCAAGAAAATGTAGAGAGATACAAACGTTGTCACAGCATTCTACAAATTCCCAAAGAGACATAGCAGCTGATGATCTCAATAGAATACAAAATCATAAAAAAAATACATAAGAGACCAACAATCAGTCATTTGTTACAGAAATTCAACTGAACTGTAAAAATAAAAAATCTCAGTACTGTCCCTAATAATTTGGCCACCTATGGTACATTAAAAATGACAGGAAGCGTTCCAAGTTTGAAATAACTTAGTATTATTGACACTGTCAAAATAATCTACTTATAATTGATACTCTCAAGTGGGCGTATAACGCTCGACCATGTCTGTCACTCAAACTATGTATCTAGAAGTAGGTGTTATTGTTGATCGAAGCACTGACAATTAAAATTGCATTCGGAATATTTGATAGCTAGATCCCGTGGCCTAATCTAATGTTGTAGATAATTGTTTTTAAATACAAAATGGATATTGGTGTAGGCCCAAGCAATGGCGCATGAAGAAGAAATTTAGTATTTAGTAATTATAAGTCACAAACAGGTAAAGACATTTTGTTGTTTGCTGGTCACGGGTAAAATTTTAAAACAAATTAAAAATTAGTTCGACGAGATATTGTAGTGTTAGTAAAAGAAAAAAATTGCAGTTTTGTACTCATCGAAGCATACATGTAGATCTACTTTCAAGTGTCGCATTAAAGAAAGTCATATTCAATGATTACTAGTGTGGTGAATTTTTCTAATTGCATATTATGTAGGCGGCATGTAGCGTTATGTGTTACACTTTCCTTGTTACCAGTTGAAGTTATAGACGAAGGCTGGTTCTTTTTAATGGAAGATTGGTCCGAGAAAAATAAAAATTTAGTCAAATTTAATAACTATTTCACTAAACAATGGCTCCAGAAAGAAGACACTAGAAAGATCCGGTGTTTGAATTCGGAGTGACATCATACAACAAATAGTATAGAAGGGTGGCTCTCGAAAATAAAGCAATTAAGTGGTGTTTCACGGCCAAATATTTTAAATTTTCTGAGTATTATTAAAATGGACGCTACAATGACTAGAGTAATGATAACGAAATTTGACAATGGGCATGAGAGTTAAATAGACGTAACCAAGTCATAAAAAAAAATCTAAAATCAAATACATTCCGAAGCACTTTCAGCAAAACAATATACTGTGGGTCATTGGCACCAAGCGCGTATCTAATTATTTCATAATCACGTCTTACTAATCTTAGATCATGGAAAGACTTATAGTACTTTTTACTTTGTGTGTTTGTTTTGTACATAAATATTTTGGTGTTCTACCCCAGTTGTTTCACCGTTAAGTGTCGACCAAAAACGCATGTGATGGTTTCCCGATCGAGTGATAGTCAGTTTTAATCAATGTTGCTATTGGGCCTATTGGATGATTGCGCGCAAACTGTGTTCGACAGGTACATTAATCTACACTCCTTATAGCCGTAAATATGATTTTGTTCTGAACCAAAACTCTATAAGTAACTTTGTTTGTGGTTCTTATGAAGGATAAAGTGATAAACAGATCCATAATACATAGACGGTAAAAATACTGTAGCAGTATAAAAAATATACAGGATGGTCATTTTTTAAACCACGGGATTTTAAATGAAAAGTTTGATTCCATTCGCAAGACGGAGTATTTTTTGCCTTGAAACTTTTTATATTTTGTTTAATACAAAATAAATGTAATTTTCAATGTACGCACAACAATACTAAATTGACAGTACATTTTTGAGCATTCAAAAGCAGCAGTTTTACGTCAATTGATCCATTAAAATCTCGAGAAAATTACTACATTCACGTCGTATTTACGGTGTGTATTCTCTGTGCAAAACGGTTATTAGTAGCCTAATTAGGACTTCAAGAGCAGTCGTCACGGGAATCAGCGCTGTTTTGTGTAGCGATATGATTAACAGCTCCACTAGCAGTGGATATGTGCAAGATGACGCTGTATTTATCCTTGTCTTCTAAATAAATGTGGGGCGTATGTCAACGGGCGGCGGCGGCGAGGCGAGACTAGGAAGCACCTCTCAACAGATTGAGAGTATACGCCGCTTAACGCTCGCCAAATTATTCTTTACTCTTAATACAAGAACAAAGCTCGCATCATTCCACGTAATAGACTCCACTAAATCTGCTTTGAAAAGCGCACACAGTGAATTTGATACTAATGTTTAGTGCGAAGAGTTTGCAGGATATGGTACAATTAAATTAAAATGTCTAAATAGCAATATCGATTTGATTACCTAGTGTAAAGGTATTAGTACCTAGGTCTTTACCTATGAAATTGCCGTTTTTATGGGGAAATTGTAGGAAGTTGGAATTATCATACAAAGATATTTGGGGATTTCTTGGACATGTGAACTCCGAATTCAATGGAATCTTTGACATATGATCAGACAACATTAATCTAACTGTTGCTTAAATTCTCATTTAAAAAACTACTTTAGATTAAAAAAAATCTGTTCGAAGCAGTCAAATTGACGACAACCAAAAAGGGATATCTACTTTGAAGCATTTATAAAATCGGTCAAGCGCGAGTCGAACTCGCTCATGAAGGGTTCTGTCCGTACCCACTTAGCGTACCGATTACATACCTACACCTAACCAAAAAATAAAATAAAAATAATTGTGTTGCGGCAGTTGAAGATAAGATAGCCAGTTCTTCAGTGATTGAGGTTGCCGAGAGTAGTGCGCTCCCACCTTCAGCCTAATCACCACCTTAACAGTAGATGTGATGAATATGATGAAGACTAACGGCCTGTTTCACAATGTCTAAGTAATTAGCTGTTACTTGACATATAGGCTTTACAAAACTGTCAAGTTAACTGGAAAGTATCTCCTAATCGGACATTGTGCAGAAGAAACTAAGTATTATTCCGTAGTGGAAAATAAATAAATAATGCGTTTATTCATTTTTAGGAAATTACTCGTCTGATAACGATTCGTGATTGAATGCGGTGTGGAGGTGAAGTGATACCGGAATCTCCTTACAGAATCATTCCATAAACTGTGGTGAGGTGCCGAGTGTAAAAACCAAAGCAAGCAAACCAAGGATTTCAAAAACTCAATACGAGAGAGATTGAGTCCTTCCATCAAATGGAACTTTTATCACAAAGAAAATTAAATTTTGGCTGGACTTTCGACGACAGTAAAAAAGAGGCCAACATAACATGGAACACAGAAAATGCCAATAAAAATAACAACATTTTTAAAAGAATATGTTAGTGCAAAAAAGGTACGATGAAAACTCTTTAGTTTTAGGTATTTTAGAACAAACCTGTTAAATATAAACGGGATTATATTCTTACCTAAAAGAATTAAAAGTTCTTCTCTTTTCGCAGTGAGCATTTATGAAACGAACTAATATTTTTGAACTTATGAAATTTCGACATCCTGAAGTCATCAATGTGCATGTGCAATAATATGTGCAATTTAACATGATACGGACCCGGAACCATAGGCGCAGCGAGACTTTTGCATCGAACGCATGCTTAAAATGCAATTATTTAACTTGTTAAAAAGAGCCATTAAGAACCAATGAACACCGAGTTTTTTAAGCGCGCCGTAAAAAATCGCGCGTTGATAGCGCGGTGTAAACGCGTTGTGAATTGGGTCTCAGAGTATTGATATTATGCAATGTTGCAGGATAATGTATACATTTTAAACATAGGTAATATACATGTACCGTATTATCTATACATGCGTTTGGTACCCTCTCACCCAACTCCCCTCTTCGAGAGACTCTCTCCCTATTAGTGAAAATAAGATTATAATCCTTTTAGTACTTACTGAGAAAATCACTCACAAGCTCTCAGAAGAGGTTGGAGCGAATACTTGGTTACATAACGACATACTTTAGCATTTTGTGACTTTTTACTTAAGTAGGGCAGACTGTACAATGATTGGCACTCTTACAAAAACTCACCTTAATTTGTTAATTTTATTTCGGTAAAGGTGCTACACACCTCACTTACTTTTTGCATAATAAAAACGATTCCAAGTGTTACTGAGCAACATCCGATAGCAAATAGTAGATTATTAACCAAGGGGATAAAGCAGTGTCTTCTGTCGCGGGTGACGATTTAAATCGCGAGCGTAACTTAGGACTCTAGTTTTACTCCCGAGCGTAGCGAGGGTGTTAAAGACGACTCCTGAGAGTAGCGAGGGATTTAAGTTCACCCAAGACTAAGACAGTTTTATCACCTAGGAAATACTCTACTTTTCGTACCATTTGCGAAAAAATTTACACAATAATAATATGAGATAAGCATTTATTAAAAATAATGACAATTAAAAGTAAAAATAAACTTAACGTTTATGTATTTGAAGAAAACAAAAACGCGGCAAATTCCTAGTTTAATATTTTTTTGTCGGAAAAGCAAAGGCATCAAGCTCATACGGCCTCGTCGGTTTTCGTAATTTTATTTAATAATCATAACTGCATAATAAATGCGTATTCCTTTTTCAAAAAGATGTGATGCTTTTTAAATACAAACTCAATGGTGTAAACACAGATGTAGTTCAGTATCGGTAAGTATTCCAAATTTAAATCACATTCTCTCCCTAGAGAATGAATGAAATTCAGTACAATTTTCTTTCCCTGTTTTTAACAGATTAAAAATGACTATTGTTATGTTCGCTTTTTGTGGCATAGAATGTCACTTTTTTGAGCAAGTGGTACGCAAAAGACATTAATTACACAAATTGTTTGTTAGTATAATGTTTTATGTTAGGCAATGATTTTATTGGTATTTTGTAGTTTTTACGCTTTAATTTAAATAAACACGAATAACATTATTTTTCATGAATTTGGACATTATGTTTAATACGCATTAGCAGATCATTTTAAGATATTTGCTCGGAAAGTCGACTATGTATGATATATGCAGTACTCGTTTCAGCGTAATTTTTTATAAACAATATTATTGCCCATTCTTAAAAATGGAACGGCACTACTCAGGGCTACTTGCTCAACACAACTAGCAGCAGCTACAGTAGCCTCATTCGGAAGTGCAGACCTCTGAACACATTTTATTGCATAATTCATTTGTTATTCATTTATATTCCAGTTTTTTCTTACATTAACAATGTAGTCTCTTTCTCCATGGTTAAGAACGTTAAGCAGAGAAATGTACCAGCTACAAAGTGATTGCAATACGTTAAAAGAAATTGATATTGCATTTTAAAAACGATAAACGCGGACAAAATAAAATAATGAGGCGAAAATCACATAGGCGCTAGTTTCAGTACATTTTTCTGTTCGAAGGTAATGGAAAATATGTATTAGTAAGTATTTGATTTTGACCGCACGCAGACTTCTGGCGCGCACTCTACATGGAAATGTGGCCGTTGAAAGCTCCAAACATTAAGAGATTGGGGAAGATTCTATTATAGAAAAGTTCAAAAATGCATACAAATTACTTTCTAATAAAAAGTTTAGATACTTACACCTAAATGAGAATGTATGTCTTGTAATAAAGTATTATGTTCAAAGGATGTCCCGATACCTGCCGGCCTAGCATGAGCGGTTTATAACACGCGATATGATATGGTACTTAGAAATTGAGATTATAGGAGAGTGCAAATGCAAGTAAAATATTTCGTCTTCTCTTGGTAAGTCAAAATCAGAAAAAATCTTCCTTGCTGTCCCGACTTCCAGTTGATGATATTATTTCAATTTTGTGTTAGTATCAGAATCTCGATCAATAATCTAATTCGATAATAGTTAAATAAAATAATTAACGTTAAAGATAAAGAGTAATGGCAGATTTCAAAAATAACAGTGTGAATTGTATTTCCATGACAATGCATTATTATCTAAGTACGTTAAAATGGCATCGTGCTAATTATTTGGGGGATAAATAAGTCTGCGCGCAGTCGAAATCTATAACTAATCTTGCAACTCCGATTTTTTTTAACGTTTGACCTCAAATATGTTTTTCCAGGTACCGGATCGATGAGGACTTTTTAAATTACATTTAAAACTATATTTTGAATAATTTCACCAACTTTCAGCTTCTTGCGAATTGTATCTTCGGATGTCTAAATTGACTGGACTATGAAATGTACTTGCATAAATTTAAGAAACATGTTAAAAAGGCGATTTTGAGCAAAGGTTTATTAATTACAAAGTAGATGATTATTTGAAAGACCGCACCGCAACGCATGGATATGATAATGTAACATGTAATAATGTGCTAAAGGAAAATATTACAATACTTGAGTATTGGAACATTTTTCTTCAATATTTGTTTTTTTTTTATAGTTCTTTGTAATGTATGTATGCCTTTAGCTACGACATGTTTATTATTTGTCGAAGCCGGCGAGTTTTTTCGCCCGTTTTTCTTGTGAGCTAAAAGATGTTCTTATCGAGTTGTAGGAAAAGAAAGTTGGACGATTCAAAAGTAAGTATTTTGTTTTGTTGTAAATCTATTTGACTTAAAAATATTTGAGTTTGAGTTTGAATATTAAAATATACGGTCCTGCGAAAGCTGTAAAAAGTGCTGTTGTCAAACATGTCTTAAATTTCAGTTCAGTATACAACCGAAAGAGGCGCTGCTGCTCTGGTATTCATACAGGATATATAAATAATAGGATCACGATAACGGTTACCATAATGACAGTTTTTCGTGCTAGGGCTATTGGTTACTTGAGTACACGTTACTATTTTTATATCAAATCAAAATTATACATCAAATTGCCTGTTACGATTTCTTTGGCACATTATGATAAAACGATATCGGAAAAGCATTAAAGTGGTGCCACAGAAAAATTGCATATTTCTAAATAACATAACCTTCGTTTCGTAACTACTATAAAATTGAAATAGAATTGCAAGAAACGCAAGACATCAAGCGTCTTAACGATTCCGTGTTTTCATATTCTGCAACCGATGTTATTACCCGTTTTAAGAACGCGTCATGCCCTTCTATACTACCTAAGGGGATTTGATAAAATGCGAACGCAATGAAAGGGACATTATGAGCCTGATCGATCACCGCTACTCTGACGTCCGTCTGCCGTGGAGTAATATCTCTAATAACGATTACGCTAGTAGTACACGGACCACTTGTGACAGTCACACGTGGTTGACTGCCTGGAACCAGTGCTGAGTGACGGCGACTAGACAGGTGCCAGATTAATGGAATTTGGTTTAAGATGAATTAACTTCTGTTTATAACTTAATCTTAACTTAAAAACAAAATTATAACTAAAGAGTTTATTTATAGAGAAGCAATTGAAAGATTTAAAATACTTACTTATAATATCATATCGTATAATAATATTTATATATTTTATAGTTTTATATTAAATGGGCTTACTCTTGACCTTCATCTGGCCCAACGCCAAAGAGGAGGTCTAAGATGGAGCGAGTTCACCCAGAAGATGTCTATTTACTTGCACCTTGAAGAGGTTTGAGTTGTAGGTACCCGGGAATTATATTTTTTATAGTTATTATCAGTGCTCAAGTAGCATGTAACACTTAAACCGTACAAGCAAAGCCGAGTTAAAGTTTTGTGTAAAAAGTTATTTGATTAAAAGAAGTTTTAGATAATAATAGTATATTATGATACAAGTGAGCTTAGGTTGCTCATTATACACGAGGCTGTGGGTTGCAGCCCGAGCGGCAGGCGAGGGCGTAAATCAGCCGAGTGTCTAGTGAGTAAGTTGCTCACGAGTTTCATACGCACTTTTTCAACACACTTGCAAGGAAAAACAAACATTTATTGCATACATATTGTATTAACCTAATATTAACAAAGAGAAAAAGCGCGCAAGTTTTTTTTTTGCACGCGCCTAATGTGAGGTGATTTATTACATACAGCCATACAGCCTACTTCAAAATAATTAAGTATGACAATAGTGATAAAATGCAAATGTTTTATAACAAATTATTGTGAATTATAAATAATTTGATAATAATATACTTAATTATGTTTTTTGTCTTAATTAGGGACACATTTATTTATTCTAAAAACGTAAATGGATTTTCAGCCGTATAAAACCTCTTTGTTGTTACAAAAAAAGAACTGTATCTATTACCCGCTGAAATTGAAAATGCTCTGTTGACTCGCATATAACTTGCAGTTAGGTACTAACTTACTTTGTAGGGATACTGTATTACCCGGTTAAATTGAAAAGTCTCTGTTTACTCGCATATAATTTGCAGTTAGGTACTTACTTAACTTTGTAGGGATCATTCTATTACGCAACTAGTACTGTAATATTATTATGCACACGTGGGTTATAGTTCGGTTTATGGCCCTAAGATCGATGTAATAAGGCTCACTTTATGAGCAAGCGTGTTGAAAATAAAATAACGATTACACCTATTGTCCAGCCAAGGTAAATGATAGAATTGATTGACAATTATGTGATATAGGTAACACCCAAATTAAGATAAACAGGTATGTTCATACAAAAAAATTTCTCCGATCATGGTGGCGGCACCTTGGTGGCGAGTTGGCAACCAATGTAGAGTACTACTAGTACTACTAGTAGTACTCTGGTGTACCTGCCCTACCCCATACAGCTCAAAGTCTCATTAATTATTATTCACATCAAGAGAGTAACTAGTTCTACTTTTAACTTCTACTTCAAACCGCAATTTTTTAAATTCAAACAGATAACGGTTCTGCAATGTAAATGAGTTCTTTGGAACCACAAAGCGACATATTGCACTCTAATTTGAAAGTTTGTGCTCCACGAGTTGTCCTGAAGAGCATGTTTAAGTAAATACTACTTAGAACTCAAATTTTAATACTCACTAGTGGTTCACCGCAGATTTACTCGCGTGGTACCCGTTTCCGTGGAAATATCGGAATAAAGTATATATTATGTCACTCAGAAAGAATGTAACTTTCTAGTGGTGAAAGAATTTTTGAAGAAGGTCTAGTAGTTTTTGAGTGTATTCGTTACCAACGTAAAAAAATATTACAAATAGGTATTTCCTTTCCTTCCTTTAGGCACAGATAATATAATATTACTAGCTTTCTGCCCGCGGCTTCGCCCGCGTGTACTACACAGCATTATCCTGATGGAATGTTATATTTTCCGGGATAAACTATGTCATTCTCCAGCTCCCAATCTACCCCCGTACCAAAAATCACATTGATCCGTTACTCTGTTTGGACGTGAAAGACGGACAAACAAATAATACCTACTTATTGATTTTCCCGTGGGAATATGGTATTATAATCCTTGCCAATTCTCAAATTATTTACTTAAATACCAATTTCTGCCCCCAAATTAGCCCGCGCTTAAAGTGATTTTTCCTTACAATGAGATTTCCCGCGGTAAAAAGTAAAATATGTCCTTTCCAGGGCCTTAAACTGTCTCTATTCTAAACATCATCCTTCCCATGAACTCAAACTATCGCCTTAAATACCAATTCCAATCTACAGCTTTGCCCGAGCTAAAACTTATTTTACCATGGGAATGAGCCTTATTCCCGCGGTTACAATTTGCCTATGTCCTTCCTAGCATCAGGACATGGGTGTCCCAGTGCTCCTATCAGTAGGGGTAATTAGTAGGAGCACCCGGAAGCACCCGTTAAAAGATGTCCATAACAGGTGGTAAATAAAAAAATGTTGGACGATTCATAAGCATTAATTTTATTTAATCTATATGAATAAAAATTTATTGACTTTGACTTTGACTGTCTCAAACTATCTCCATTCCAAATATCATCAAAATTGGTTCAGCCGTTTTGATGTGAGCATATACAATTTCGCATTTATACTACTACGTCTACGACTACGTCCGCGAGTAGGTACTACATCGCAAAATTTTGTGTCAAAAAGTAGGTAGATATGCATTCTCTAAGGTCTCATCAGTACCATCATCAATCTATTTTAATGTCCCCGCTGCTGGGGCACAGGCCTTCATATAGATGGATAAGGAGAATGGGCCATGACCTTCCACACGGGCCCATTGAAGTTATGGTGTACTAACCAATCCAAATGCAGCCAGAAACATCAGCTTATCGTGTCTTCCAAAGCACGATATATTTTTTAACAGCAATCCCATGATAGACCATTGCAAAAGTAACATAACCTCATCGATCGCAGGCCGAGCACGCTACCCGTGTTTTAGGCATAAGAAGGTAACGATACCTAGACAAACAGGAGCTGCTATCGTATGAATAATATTCGGACATTCTCCTTCTCTTCAACTACCAAAATGCAAAAAATTAAGTCAATACTTTGCTAAAAAATGTGTAATACTGATTCTCTTGAGTTTTATTCTAATGCATAAAGAATTGTTTGCTTTGCACGAAAATGAGCTGTCATGGGACCCATGCTTCATTGAATAAAGTGAACAAAAAAAACTGTATCCCAAGGGAACTGTACTTTTTTCGAGTTAAAAAAACCGTATGAAATTTTCCCGGTCAGAGTTCAATTAGGGTAGAAAGGGCTACCCTATTAGGTGTTTTTTTATTTTGCCTGCGCAGATCATTTTTAATGATGACCTAGTATTCTTTATACCAATTTCCATACTCCTAACTCCAGAAATGAGGAAGTTTTCATATAAGCCTTAATCCCCCCTTTCTACCCTATTATGGGTTTTTTATAACTTCGCATACGCAGATCATTTTCAATCGTGACCAGTATCCAACATACCAATTTTCATACTTCTAAGTTTAGAAATGAGGAAGTTCCATATAAGCTTAATCCGCCCGTTTTACCCCATTATCGGTGAGTTTTTAAACTTCGCTTACGCAGATAATTTTCAATCGTGATCTGGGTGCTTACCATCAACTCTTATTACGGTTTTGTTTAGGAACCTAAACTGATCTGCTTCGCTTATTCGTACCACGACAGCTTAATATCAATGACAGCGATTCAGTGATCGATCAATGACATTTCACAGCCGCTAAGCTGTCAGAAACTCTTATTTGACTTATAACCCGGTCGATTTAACATGTCACCTGCAGGTTATACCCGTCCCTCTCACTCTCCGGGCATGACAGAATCGAGTGAAAGAGACGGGTAGAAGAAAAAGGACACAAATCGTTCGGTCATTAACATTTAGCAATTCATTTGCGATCCAGTTTTTAGAAGGTCAGAGTACGAAAGAAAGCGATTCATTTTAGGAACCTATTCTGAATCGCGCTATTTTTGAATCGCTGTCATAAAGTTGATGGTAGGGACCCAGTATTCAACATACCAATTTTCAAACTTCTAAGTTCAGAAATGAAGAAGTTCCATATAAACTTTATCTCCCCATTTTACCCTATTAAGGGGGAGATTTTTTTACTTTGCTTACTCAGATCATTTTTAGTCATAACCAGTATCCAACGTACCAATTTTCATGCTTCTAAATCCATTAATGAAGAAGTTTCATATAACCTTAACCCCCCCATTTTACCCCTTTAGGGGGGGAGTTTCCTAAAATCCGTTCTTAGCGGACGTCTCCTAGGCATAATCTACCTTCCTGCCAAATTACATCTTCGTTGGTCCAGTAGTTTTCGAGATTTCGTGATGAGTGAGTTATGTCCACTCAATTTTATATATTTACTAATATTATAGCCCAGTCAACGAAGAGATATAGAGGGAAATCCTTGTAATACAATTTTTGAGTTTGTAACTTTGTTTGGGCTAGTTAGGAGGTAAACGTTCGTTGTCTGGACTATTAGAAATATAAAAGTTTAGATGTTTGGATATTTGTCACTCACTCACGCTAAAACAGCGGAACGGATTAAGCTGAAATTTGGGTCACAAATACTTTGAAGCCTGGAGAGGAACATAGGATACCCCGGAAAATCCCGGAAAAATATCAAATTCCCACAGGATAACGTCGTGTAGTCCACGCGCGCTTTCGTAAGGGATAGAAAGGCAAACCTTTAAACTGGCGATATTGGAAAACGGGTATAAGTAATACATACAAATGTCACACTTTTTTACATAATAATTATAATTTTAATCTTGGAAGATCCCATCTCCATCCCCATACATGGAACTGAAACTGAAAAAAAATATTTTCATAAGTGTCCTAAGATAGGTATTCAAAAGTGATATTTAGATTATTTTTTATCAAAGTCAATATTTTAAAAGATATACATTCCAAAGTGGTAAAATGTGTGTCCTAACCTACCTATTAAAAACTTTCAATGAAAATTGGTTTGAACAAGATATAGAAAGCAGTTTTTGCGATATAAGACATTTTCAAAAACCGCAAATGTAAGATTGTCGTTCATACAAACACTGTGGAAAACAAAGTAATTTTTTGCTGACGAAAAATGATAGTAGTATTTTGGCTAGGTATAGGCAATCGGTACGGTAAGTGGGTACCTACAGAACCGCCTTCATGGGTGAGTCCAACTCGCACTTGGCCGATTTTTCTGTATTTACTACTGAAATGATTTGAAGAGTACCTAGTTAAACTAAAAAGATAGTAATAGTTGAGAGTAAAAGTTTCATATGCCAATTGTTTGAGATGTGTTTTGATTTGGTTCATGTTTCACAGATTTGTTCACTTTAGTTAAGTTCCTTTGCTTCGTATCACATACTTTCGTTAGTGTTGGAGGTAATTTTTTGTGTTTCCGAAAAACTTGTTAAATTGAAAATGCCATAGGATAAGCATTTATTGCTTTATTTATTGCGTTCTTGTTAATAAAGTAAGGTGCAGTGATAACCTTTGTTTCTCTGACGACATTAGATCATTCTGATGATCTAATGTCGTCAGAGTAGTTCGATGACATCAGAATATTTAATTTTACGCCGCATTTGAAACGTAAGTGTGCACACACATAACTAAAATAATGACATTTAAATTGTTGTAACTGATGAGATTTTAAACAAATGATGGTATGATACAGGGAGTTACGTTTTGATTAAATTATTATTTATTTTTAAAGCTATCTATAAAAATCTTTTAGATTTCAGTAAGTTCATTACCAAATCCATCTTTTTCGTCTTAATATTGACGGGTTTTATTTTACTCTTTAAAGTGGTAATCTGCACATAGTTAAATGTCCTCACTGTAACACATGAATAACATTTTTGCAAAGCCTTTAAGTTATAAAGAAGCAATTTAGAACTTTTAATTAACTTAAGCCTGGTTTCTATTAGGAGACTTACTTTTTACGTGTCTGGCGACGACGTTGCGGGAGACATCGCCCGACATTGCAGGCGACATCTACGTATCGTGGGACATGTGCGTGTGGACACTCGGGAAGCGTCGACCTTGCGCGACTTCGTGTCCTTAGACAGTCGCCAGACGGCATTTGAGTAGTGAGAATGCGAGTGCGCTCTGTTTTCGTCGATAACCGCGACTCTTTTAAGTAACTTTAGCCCCGTTTTCATTAGAGGACATTTTATGTGTCTGGCAACTTCGCAGTAGACATCGCCCGACATTGCAGGCGACATCTACGTGTCGCGTGATATGTGCGTATCGACACTCGGGAAGCGTCGACATTTTCGCGACTTCGTGTTCCTCGACAGTAGAAGTGAGGATGCGTGTCGCTCTGTATTCCTCGATATCCGCGACTATGGAGGAAGTGTGGCGACTTCGCGACCACAACTTCGGTATGTGGACGACCAAAATGTCGACCAACTTTGTCACCGGACAGACGCACCGTAAGTCCCGCGATATAACGATTGATTTTGTGCCCTAGTGAATACGTAGCTTTATTCAATCAATTGAGCGGTCTCGATATCTGTCTTTCATGTGGATTAACTTTCTGAATTGAAATTCATATTGTCTCTTATTAAGGAGGTTATGAATAAAAATATGATTATATAATGACGGCATGAAGTTGTGATTTCGTCTGATTGTTAAGCCGATTATAATTTGTATGTTATGTTTTATCTGTCGACTCAATGTCATGCTTTTGTTTCCACATTGTTAAAGCTATATTTGCACTCATGCATAATACTTCAAACAAATACGGGTTCGACATAAAAATTGACATTATACACAATACAATGTAGCGTTGCGTCGCTACTATTCCATTTCACGTTATTGTTTATCCTATATTCACGGTATCATTTTTGTATCCTCTTTTTATAGAATTCGAAAGCAGTTGCCAATTTTATATTTGCGGTTCTGAAGGAGAATAGGTACTTTTCAATGTCATGTCATGTCATTGTCAAATAATATTTCATTAGTTTCGGCTCATCTATGAATCTTCAAAATTAAATATTATTCCTCTCTTTTACAATGCATCTTCGGTAGTATAGTGGTCAGTATCCCCGCCTGTCACGCGGGAGACCGGGGTTCGATTCCCCGCCGGAGAGCCAGTGTGGCGGGACGTCCTCGTCGGCCAGCGGTACACTAGCCGGAACGTCGGAAGTCGCCGCCCAGTATTTAGTTAGATAGATAATATAAATAAAAAGATGATGTTTATAGGGACTTGACTTTTATTTATAATGGTAGTAATAAAGAAACGTATAGGAAGAATAGGAAGCATAGGAAGATTAGGAACCCTTTCCAAGGGTCAAGGGTTCCACTTATTTAATACTATGACAAACAATTGAAACTGGTATAAAAAACTGGTAATGCTCCGAGAGCTCTGTATGGCTTGGTGATTTTAGTAGAACTGAATCAAAAATGATGAACAGGACACGTGAAACGAAGATTTTGAATTTGAATTGAAAGAACAGAATAGGATTCGATAAAATTAATGGCCAGTATGTAGAACTAGATGGAGTTTCCAGTCATCATAGAGTTTTTAACCATCCATAATGACTGGTACGAATCGACATCGTTACACATTTATGACATAGGGAGCCCACTCGTGAGTTCTAAACACCTCCTATATGCTGACGATAAAAAAGTTTATATAAAGGTGGAAACGATCAACGATTGCGAGCTGCTGCAACAAGATCTCAATAACTTATATAATTATTATGCTAAGAACAAAATAACAGTCAGCTTTCAAAAATGTAAATGTATAAGTTATACTCGAAAAAAGAATCCTATTGTCTAAAAATACCACTTTGATGGCGTCGCGATTGAGAGGGTCGAGGTGGTCCGCGATCTAGGCGTGCACTTTGACAGTAAGATGTTAATGTCGAATCATATCGACATAATCAGAGGCAGGGCTTATAAGAATCTTGGTTTTTTATAAGAATCTTGGTTTTGTTATACGCACTTGCAATCCCTTTCATGATCCCCTGAGTCTCAAATTAGTATATTATGCATACGTGCGTAGCATCTCAGAATTCCGTGTTTACTAGACTTCTTAATTTATATAATTTAAAATTTAACGACATTGATATTTTTATTGCCTCCAAGAAACTTTTTCAAAATAATATCAGACGACACTTTTTTGACCCTAAAAGTGATAGTGATAGTTAGCGAATACAACACGGTAAACAACGTATACGCTAGGTAATTTTATGATATATTTATATATTTAGAAAATTATTATAAGTTAAAGTATTTATGTACCTATATATTTATTATTATTTTATCAATACCACTTCTTTTTATAGGGTAATATATGTCGGAGCGTGAGCGCAGTGCTGCCCTCTTGGACAGCACGATCGATTACTTTAATTTAAATTATAACGACATCTATCGAGTTATTTTGTAACTATCGACTAAAATTATTAGCGTCATCTATCTTGTTGCTTTGTAACTATTAGTTGAGTCGGGTTAAACGTTGCGAAAGCACTTGAGTGAGTTGGATACAGAGAGATGGCAGCTTTGGACCAAGTGAGTTAAATTGGTCGATCCTCTACACATTTTGGTGCAGGGGCAAGATAAAAACAGTCTGAAAAGGGACCCACAGGGGTTGGACGTTGAGGCGGTAGTGGGGCCCGCAAGGGCCACTTTTCTGTATCGAATTTGCTGCGTTTAAAGATTCATCCGTGTATATCACTTGAATCGTTGTGTTATTTGTGCCATATCGATTGTGATTGAAGAATAAGACGTTTGTTATTGAAGAAGAGACTATTATTTTGAGGATCCCTCGTCAAAACCATCCTGACAACGAGACCAGACCAGGCAAACCCCGACCCAGCGACGTCATCAGAAGTGCGATGTAACCTGTGCCACAGATGAATAGTGGATTGAAAACAAAATGCTGGTTACTGAACGTGTGATGGAAAAGGCGACCTGCCGTTCCACTAGCGGCATTTCATTTGCAAGAAGAGAATTGTGAAAATCATCTTTTCCTGGTGATGAGCGGTACCTACGCTGAAAGGAAGTTCATCGGCAAGACTGGACAAGTCTGGACCTGGACCAGATTTCATGTGCTGGCGTAACCTGGCTGGAGCATAAGGATTTGTTCATCGATAGGTTTGTCTGTATCTAGACAAACGGAGGTACTCTCATATTTTTCTTATTTTTTGAAGCCGAAAGAAAGTAAATCTTATTTCCTTATGAGTAATACGTTGTAATAATAGTTCCTAACGGAACCAAAAATGTTTTATGATTTTACTGTCAACTACCTACATCAAAATTCAGCGGCAAACATTTTTCTAATTTTACTAACGTACAGAGTGCTTAGTAAATTCGCATACTATTGCGTTTGAGAAGAATGTTGACAGATGGATTGTACTTTGTTGTAAAGAAATAAGATCTAGATACCTAGTAACATTTGCACATTGACAATTTTATACTCGGGGTACAGATAACATACTAGTTATCCGCTTGAACGGCCGGGCGCGCACCCCGGGGCCTCTTACGCGGCCAAGTCATTTGACACCTTATAGGCGCGCCGGGTTTTGTTTACATTGTTTACAGAAACGTTATTTAGGACTCGTCCTCGGCGGGCATGTAGTTTAAGTGGTGTTTTTATTCAAGCGGATGCTTTAAATTAAACATCTGTTATGTTAGAGTATTGTTTGGGTTAATAGTTTCGTGTAGGTAATAAATAATCACCACACAGTAGGACACAAAGTGTTTTTTTTTGTCATTAAATTACCTATAATTCCAAATTTAAAGGTATGACCTATTTCAAATGAAGTAAAATGCAAGCGCTGCATGGTGGTGCTATGCGGGTGCTGCATATGGTGAGCCGTTCGTCGGCGCGACATCGGCGTCTATCGGCGCAGTGGTGCAATGGTGCGACTCTGCGGCGATGGCAGTGCGGCGGCGGCGCGGTGGCGTCGTGGCGCAACGCAACAGACAAGTAGCCGGCGCTGGCGGCGATAGTGTAGAGAGAGAGAGATCTACCTACTGGCTTCGCATATCATATGATCGCAATTTGGTGAGCAGTTTTCATTTTGTCATTATTTGTGCAAACAGCACCGAAATGCTCTTTTCCGTTCAATGAACATTCTTTTGTACAGTTTTTGGCACTTTACTAGTTCAACCCTAGGATTACAATGATTGTTAATGTGAGATTTGATTTAAATTGGAATAGTAACGATAAGAGTTCGTATTAGATTGACAGAATATGGGAACATGATTTGATTTAGTTCAGAGGACTAAATGTTTAGTTGGTGTTTACCACATTATTAGTAAAGAAGTGCTGAAGATGTTGATTGTTTTATTGCGTGGCTGAATGAGTCAGCACGTTGTTGTGGTACCATGAGGTAAAAAGAGTACCTACAGAGGAAGCACTTGTAGTAGGTATGTACAAAGATTATGTTTTGTTCAATCATTGGTTTTATTGTTGTTCCATGCTGTCAGTCTAAAACGCGTTGTGATGTGACTCAGTTCAGTAATTTAGACGTACCTAGTTGAGAGCTTTTATTTCCAAATAAAGCTTTAAGTAATAACATTATTTACAAGCAGTTATCAGCTGCAGTGCAGATGCTTTGTTATTAAGTCAAACCAAACTCATTAGTGTACTAGTAACTATTGGTTTTATGTTAGTAATTGCAGAATGCAAGCCACTTAGATTGCATGCATCTCCAGTGCATTCGTAGTCGTAGGCGTAAAATTCGGGCAATATTCAACCCGTTGCAGTGCGGTCACGGCAGTGAGTGGCGTGCGTTTAGCGTGGAGATGTAAGCGATCGTTTGGTGTGCCGGATAGAGGCAAATTTTATTGCTAGATGGAGGCGATTGAGAAATACCTGTGAGGGGTATCTGTGTTGTATTTGTAGAGTGTTGCATACTGCTTTTATTGTCTGGTTTGTTCTGCTCCGTGACAGATTTATTTGAGTATTGAGCTTTGTTGGACTGATACCAAAAGCACTGAGTTTTGTGATCGCTGGTTATGTTGTGGAGTGCTAGTAAAGCACAAAATTTTACGATCACTGGATAAGTCATTGAAAGTTACTTTAAACTGTAGAGTTCTGACAGATACGTTATGGTGAATTTAGTACAAACTCCGCCAAGATAAAGTGGAAATGGATTTTCATGAGTAAACTAATGAGGAGAGTTAATTTGTGTAAAATGATATTTTTTAACGTTTGCCCTAAAATAGTTTTGGAGTTGTTAAAACTAAGTTTTGAAAGATTAACGAATAGCTCAGAAATATGCCTCAAAGTGATGTATCCTCAGAATTAAATGTTCGTGATGTTGAATCGGGTGTGGACAGTGCCGGTGAAGGCCTGTCTAACTATGTGCAAACACTTACTGACATGGCTACTTATTTGGTAATCCGCACGCTTCAGTCGTAGTCGTAACTGCGACTCAATAGGGTTGTACAGGGCGCGGTGCGGCTGTGGCTGTGGCAATCTAGCGTCTCATGGGAGACTATGTCATTATGATATGACCATGTACATTGAGTGTACCGATTCCAATGTGGGGATCCGTCTCATGGGAGACTATGTCATTATGAGATGACCATGTATGTTGAGCATACCGATTCCAATGAGGGAATCCGTCTCATGGGAGACTATGTCATTATGAGATGACCATGTACATTGAGTGTACCGATTCCAATGTGGGGATCCGTCTCATGGGAGACTATGTCATTATGAGATGACCATGTATGTTGAGCATACCGATTCCAATGTGGGAATCCGTCTCATGGGAGACTATGTCATTACGATGACCATGTACATTGAGTGTACCGATTCCATGTGGGAATCCTTGCCACCTAATGTGTAGCTACTGTTAGTGATGTGTGTTGCTTATATGACTTTGATTATAATATTGTGATTACTGTAACTTACTGTGAGGCATACTTTCTTCCTTATCTATAGTGTACCTACTAACCTTTTAGTCAGGTTAAGCCGAGCGGAATTAGCTCCATTGAAGTAATTTTGTTCCAGATACACATGAGGACATGTGACACGTCAGAATGGCCGTGTCGGAGCGTGAGCGCAGTGCTGCCCTCTTGGACAGCACGATCGATTACTTTAATTTAAATTATAACGACATCTATCGAGTTATTTTGTAACTATCGACTAAAATTATTAGCGTCATCTATCTTGTTGCTTTGTAACTATTAGTTGAGTCGGGTTAAACGTTGCGAAAGCACTTGAGTGAGTTGGATACAGAGAGATGGCAGCTTTGGACCAAGTGAGTTAAATTGGTCGATCCTCTACACATTTTGGTGCAGGGGCAAGATAAAAACAGTCTGAAAAGGGACCCACAGGGGTTGGACGTTGAGGCGGTAGTGGGGCCCGCAAGGGCCACTTTTCTGTATCGAATTTGCTGCGTTTAAAGATTCATCCGTGTATATCACTTGAATCGTTGTGTTATTTGTGCCATATCGATTGTGATTGAAGAATAAGACGTTTGTTATTGAAGAAGAGACTATTATTTTGAGGATCCCTCGTCACAACCATCCTGACAACGAGACCAGACCAGGCAACCCGAACCCAGCGACGTCATATATAAATAAGTAATAATATAAAAAACTAGTATTGGCATAATCCTTCTCTTGAGCACTATTTCTCTAAAATATGTAATAATTAGTTCATAAGCTACCATTTTTTTTTCTTTACGTGAATTGATAGTAAGTACTATGTTTGCTCTACAGAAGAAGCTTTGTGTTATTTAGGAATAATAATTTCATATTACATTTTAAAAACGAATAAAAAAAGACGAATTCGTTAACTGTGGGTAAAGCACTGGCTTACAAAAAGAGACCGTATGTGAATTTAGAAAGAGAGCTACGTGAAGAGAAGGAAGATTGCCATAATTATTTCAGAATGCCTGAGCCGGTGTACAAACTTTCACAGACTAGAATAATTCTAAAAACAATCTATGAATTCCGTTAATATTTCGTGAAGCTTCTTAATTCATTATGGCAAGAGAACCACACCGCACGAGATGCAAAAGAAAATGGCGGCTCGCGGCAATGGAGCCGCCATTTTCTTGCAGACAGACGTGCAAGAAAATGAGCAATTCAAACTGAGCCAAAGTGGCTCATGCCTGAATACTCGTACGCTACTTATCTTTGGGAGCGTCTCACACATCGCCCTGTCACTTTAAATGTCAAACGTATGAAAGAGATGCCATTATGTTTGAGACGCTCCCAAAGATTATATGCGTTCGAGAATTCGGGCGTCAGTCCGCCAGACTTCCTCCGAACGTCCCGTCAGTTGTCAAAGTTACGCGTCAGAGTAAACATCTGATAATTTTAATAAATAAGGACGGTTTGCGTGATCAGTTGCTGTCACAATGCTTCGGATAAGGAGAAAAAATCTTCGAACATAACATTTTATACGTTAGTTTCACTACATAACTTGTTTTATACTAATTGAAGGGTACAGGGGCAAAACAAGAAATGTCACAAACAGGTTTTTTGTTTTGTATTTTTTATTTTTATTTTATTTTTTTATTTTGTCTTGCATAATTATTTTTTCTTAATTTACTGATAGGAACCTAAGTTTACTGTACAAAGATCGGCTGTAAATACAAATAAACTTTTGACAAATGTTCACAAATATACTTAAGTTAAAATGTAAATTCCACAAAAATCTGTTTTGTGACATTCCTTGTTTTGCCCCTGTACCCTTCAATTATTCACTATCTTTGAAAATAAAATTAAAAACCGTCATACTTTTGAAATAAGTGTTACCACTAATAAGACATTAAGTTCCCGATTTCCATTAATATAAAAAAAAACTTTATTTCTGAAATTTTAATTACAATAAGATTGCCGAGACTTCCCTTTAAGTTTTATAGAAACCTGTATTGGGACGTCTCGCAACTTCCCATTCGGAAACAGATGATTTCAAACAAAAACTAATAATACAAATAATTCTAAATAAAACTAGAAATGGATTAGTAAGCGTATGTTTGTGTGTGTGTGTGTGTATGTGTATGTGGGTGTATGTGAGTGTGTGTGCATGTGTGTGTGTGTGTGTGTGTGTGTGTGTGTGTGTGCATCTGTCTCTGTGTGTTTGTGCGTGAGCAAGTGCAGTAATCATATGGTTGTTTTAAGTATGTTTTCAATTTCCTCATAACTACGGTCTTTAATCCAGCTAGTTACAGCTAGTTAATGTTTAATTTTGTACAATTGCATGGGATAAATATTTAGCTCGCGATTAATTTTAATATATATAAAAGAACATTGAGTGTCAAACTGTCGTCTGGCAAATTCAGTGCGAACTCGATATGTTGTAGCAACTCTATCCTTTCTACTTTTTTTTTATTTGCAAGTATCAAATTTTAGCCCTTCGGACTCGTGTCTCCCCTGATGTCTCCCCTAGGGGAGCCATCAGGATTTTCTTAGTCCTGGTGTCTTCCCCAAGTAGGGGAGACATCAGACCTTGCTTTTAAATAATATGCCTCCCGGACTCGTGTCTCCCCTAGGGGAGCCATCAGGATTTTCCTAGTCCTGGATTCTCCCCCAGGAAGGGGAGACATCAGACCTTACTTTTAAATAATATGTTGAGTACTCGTGAATTCCCTGTCAAGTGTAGATATACTGGCCACTTGAAAAAAAATAGTATTTTAATCTTTTATTCACAGAACTTACTCCTTGCTTTTATCTTTCAAAGTTAAGTTTGTCATTCACATTAAATATTCAAATCACATCCTGATTTCGCTACAAAAATGAACGAAAATTTGCGTTATGTACACAGAAAGGGTGGGAAAGTTTTGCTTTATGCAGGGTACCAGTATACTAAACATAAACAATATAACAATAATACAGAAAGATGGGTTTGCTGCAACAAAAAGAAGTACAAATGTTCAGGAGCTGTGACTGTAAACGTAAGTAGTTTTTTTCATAAAAAAATGCGTCATCCACTATTTCCATTACTTATATGAATTTCCATGGAAATAGTGGGATACACCCATTGGACCTCCGTTATGAGCTCACGAAGGATAGGCACCTTTCTATTACTTATGTTTTCTTATGTTTTTGCTACCTTCATATTCATCAAAGTTGGTGCTAGTTGGTACTACTCGTTAATAAATTATTTATCATTTTTAGGATGGCCAAGTTTTAAAATCAACGGAACACAAGCTAGGTATCTTGAAATGCTTACCAAACGAAGCTCGAAATGATGTTGCGTTGACTTTAGAAGAAATAAAAAATAAAGCCGCTAATAGTGCTGACGTACCAGTAAAAGAAATTTATGATGATTTAATGAAACCGTTATATGATCAGGGCACCAATCTATTAACGAAAATACCTTCATACAACAGTTCCAAAACTGCAATTTATACTAAACGAAAAACTGAACTTGGGGTCAACAAGTTAATTTATAATAATATAGCAGAAGTGGAAATCTCTAAAAAATACCAACGGTTAATATTAGGTGACTACAAAACCGAAAAAAGAGAATTGTAGTATTCTGCTCAAAAGAGGGAAAGCAGCTACTGCCCATACTCAAAGAATATTTTGTCGATGCGACTTTTAAGAGCGTCCCTCGCCCCTTTGTCCAACTACTGACTTTACACGGTGACCTAGGGAGCACCCCAGAAACAACCAACATTGTACCTGCTGTACATGCTCTGATGAGCGATAAGACTGAGGAATCCTATTTCATTGTATACGACATCATTAAGTCAAATGTCCTAAATTGGGAGCCTAATAAATGTCATGCTGACTTCGAAATGGGTTTAACTAACCCGTTAAAAGAATTTTTCCCAAATATTAATTTGAAAAGATGTCACTATCATTTTATTAATTGTTTGTGGAGAAAGGCGAAGGCTATGAACCTTAAATCGAAACTACATCGACGGATCGTTGGTTTGTGTGCAGTCCTTCCACTCTTACCTCGTGATAAAGTCTTAGACGGATACCAATACATTAAAGACCAGTCTGAATTAATAGACGAAATCAAATTAAAATCATTTCTTTCATATATGCAAAAGACGTGGTTAAAGAATGAGCAACTTATATCGGAATGGTGCATTTATGATCAACGCCACAGAACAAATAATTTTGCAGAAGGTTGGCATTCAAAGCTTAATCGGCAAATTAATAAGAATTATGTGACGATGGCGAAGCTTTTGTCGGTGTTAGAAAAAGACATGTCAATGAATAAAATGGAAATAATCAACTTTGAAAATGGCATACACTCCAGTAAACGTAGGAAAATTCAAACCGAAAGAGATGCTTTTATTTTGAATGTACAACTACAGTTGGTTCATGAAGAGATCAGTGTTGGACATTTTATGGAACAACTACGATGATGTATCTATAGATAATTCAATATTCTTAAGTTTTAGCATAATAATATACGATATGATTTTAATAAGATTGTCTTTCTTGATGATGATTGATGACATGAGTTTTATTGTGCATGACAGTGAATTCACGAGTACTCAACATATTATTTAAAAGTAAGGTCTGATGTCTCCCCTTCCTAGGGGAGACACCAGGACTAGGAAAATCCTGATGGCTCCCCTAGGGGAGACACGAGTC